>OY776127.1:72909981-78656981 GCA_963675135.1 Galeopsis tetrahit
GCGGAATAAATGATAGACCCTATTATACTCCTTAAATGATATGCACTCAAATACTAAACTATCAAATAGCAATAAGCAATTATAACAACACAAAAGCTTAAGCAAGAAGATAAATGCAGTAAGTAAGAACACAAGATGTATAGTGGTTCGGAGGCTAAACTGCTCCTACGTCCACTCTCCTAATTTAATAGGATAATTCCTTAATCTCTTCGAAATTAACTTGTTTTTACAATGCCAAGGTGCACTCTACTTCTTCTTCTTCTCTTCTCTTGATTTCTTACAACCTTCTCTCGTTGCAATACTCTCAACACTTCTACGAACTCAACGATACTCTCAAACTATCTCTCAAGGTGAAAGTAAGGTTTTGTTCTTGCACCAACTAAGTGTGATACCCTTTACAATTTAAAAACAAATGTAAAGGCTAGGATATCACTTTCTAGGCTTTGGATAATCAAACAGTAAGCTTGCCTAGAAGGGACTAAAGGTAACACTCACAAATGAATATGCTTAAAAGCTTTATCTCTCGAGTGTTTTGAATACTTTTGAATGCTAAAAAATTGCTAGAATGTGTATGGCTTGTGTGTCTTATGGTATGTCCCGTAATCTTGAAATGATTCAAGATGTGGCCTATTTATAGATTAAGCAAACTATCCGTTGGTGGAGATAGTAAAACTTATCTATAAATATGAACTTTCAAATTGTTCAGGGGCCTGCATGCAAATAGTACATGCATTCATGTCCATTCTGCATTCTGCAATTCATTCTCAGAATTTGTTATGCACAGTGACAGGTGGCATCCGATTATTGGTTGATTTGGAATAATTCCGTCCTTTCCGCTAACGGCCTCATACTGGGTAAAATGCCTCGTCATTCATCATTTTTTACCATAAGTATGCCAAGTCCAAAGTATATGAATGTCCAAATTCATCATACTTGACTTCATGAATCCTTGCCACTTTTCCATAACACTTCAGATTAAAGCTCCCTAACATATATGAGCTTTTCTAACCTGAAAATCTAGACTTGGCAAATCATCATACTTGGGGTTTTACTTAGGGTTTTGGTATCTAATCAAAATCAAATTTTCTTTTATTAATGTAAACCATATCCCAACAGTTAGTTGTGGAAATAACTAATTAACTGAAGGAACGCGTGGAAGGATAAGAAGAAGCAGTTATGAGTTAGTTATCAAGATAAGTTGGTTACATAACAGAATGTTCTTGAAGATTGAAGCTTATAAATACCCCATGGTATTCAACGATTCGGAACTACTGTTCGACTACTGTTACCAAAAGATATGAAGCGTTCATAAGAGATATTCGAAGAAAATTAACTCGCAGAGTTTGAAGTTCAGAAAGTTCAAGCCCAGAAGACAAGTGAAGAAACCAGAAGGCTGCTACTGAGCTAAAGAGAAGTTTTACTTTCGTTGTGTTGTTTTCAAGTCGCTAGTTACTTGTATTTAGCTAGTTTAGATCGAAGATATATCTGGAGATATAATCGATAAGATCAAAGTCTTATATCTTGGGACTTAAAACCACAAGAACACTCGATTGGAAGAGTTAATAAATTTCACGACTGGAGTTCTGAGAGTGGATGTAGACAAGTTGTCGAACCACTATAAATCTTGTGTTGTTTACTTTACTGTTTTATTTTGTGTTTGATTGATTAATTGTTTTAATTGATTAATTGCATATAAGAACAAGACAAGTAGAGTGTTCATACAGAAGTTCAAATTCCGAATATAAGTTGAGTATAAACGTTTGGGCTCATTGATTATTATGCAATGCACATATTTGATATATGCATCCCCTATAAATATGCAATGCACATATTATGTATATGCATCAAACTATCAAAAATATCATACAAATATGCAATGTACAAATACACATCTTAAAAAACCAACGATTTCTTACATGCGAAAACTCCTTTGTACAATCAAACGAGTAGATGAAAAGTTGAAACAAACATACCTTCAATCATTTTCCTTCAGCTATAATCTAGGGATAATCTCTTACCTTTCTAAAATTTAATTCATTTGACTTTTCATATTTTACATTAATCAAATTAAATGATTCAAATATGAAATTAAGTATAATTATTTCAATTTCGAGCTTTAGAACATCGAATAAGGAAAACTACTTAAAAAAATTAAGTGTAATTAATTGCACGTTTAAGTTTAAAAAGAAAGAAAAATCTTAGCATTGCTTAAAAAATAATTTTTTTAGTGAAATGATGGTTACAAAATTCATAGAGCTAATTCAAAACCTGGAAAGAATATTATAATGTCAGCGATTTCAGGTTTCAACGCTTTGAAGCTTCGAAATACTCTCTGAAGATCAGGCCACCGCTTGAATATGCACTGGAAAGAAGTTAGGAGAAATTTTGGGTAATATCCTTTCTTAATTAAAAACAGCGCGAGATTCTAAGCAAAATATCTCACACCTTAATTTAAATTTAAAAATGTTGACTTTCCTAAGTTTTCTTAACATAATTAATTGAATTCGAAATTCATACCTAATTCGAAATCAGGGGCATAATAGACTATAACTAGTTCATTTTGTCCTAAATTGTTTTATTAAAAAAATTTGTCTTGAAACTTAAAGTCTTAGAGTGAATTGTCCTATTCTGTTTTTTCCCCTTTGAAGAAACATACATGAACACCAAACAACCCAGAAGTCTCGAAACGCTAAAGTGTTTAATGGCTGCGATTTTTCTAAACACGAAACAGTTATGAGAATCAAAGTCTCGGCGTGGCTCTGATTAGGCTCTAAACATAGAATTTATTTATCTTATACTCATAGTGATTGGTTAAGGGAACCTATTTGCTACTTTGGCTGAATTTTGTATCTGTTTTGTATCGGTTTTGGATTGCCGTACTTCTGATCTGTATTTTCAGGCATCCCTTAGGTCTGTGTTTCATACTTAAGTTATAATTAATGACACTATCCAATGAAATTACCAATAAATACTCTAACTATATATCCAACAGTAGTAATCTAAGAATTTAAAAAGAAAAGGGATTTTTTTTCATTTCTAGATTGTGTGTGGTTCTTATATTTTACATTTTTTTTTTAACTTTTTGGGTAGTTATAAAAATAAATTGTTTGAGGGGTATTAAAAAATTTATTTTGAGGAATAATTTTTTTGGAAAAATGAAGGAGGAATAACCTTTTATAATATAACAATGAGAAGGGTTGTTCCAAAATTTGACTATGCCTTGCAATTTAAAACCTCTATCATAGTGCTATAAAATGGAGGACTAATATATCCATATAAATGGATGAGGTGATAATATAAAATAAAAGGGAAAAGGTCAACAAATTAACAATCCACCTGAAACGAGTGCAAATTCGATTAGGCGGGCCTCCTTATAAAACCTACTCCCGTAAAACCCAGAGGGAAAAAACGGACGTTAGGGAAAAAAGAGCAACCCACCTTTAGAGGTGCCCGAAAAAAACAAACGTCTTATAATTAAATCCCTAAAAATACGACCATTATTAAATCCACTAAATCACAACCACCAAGGTACAAGGACTAGAAAAATGGTGCCCTACAAGGCACTCCCTTTCTTCTCCGGCGCCTCTTCGTGGCTGGTTCCACTACAAAATATTGCCCAAAAGGCATCGGCAATTGGCAACGGCAGGCGGGCCGATGCGAAATGGCATCGGCATTTAATGGCCGATGCAAAATGGCATCGACAGTGGGCCCCGATGCGAAATGGCATCGGCATTTAATGGCCGATGCAAAATGGCATCGGCAGTGGGCCCGATGCCTTCCCCGTCGCCCTAAACCCTAAACCTCTAAAACCCTAAACCTCTTAACCCTAAAATTGAAAATTATGATTTTTTTTTAGGGTTTAAAGTTTAGAGTTTATGATTTAGTTTAATTAATGTAGTCATTATTTTTAAATTAATTATTTTTATAACTTTAATTTTAATTTTTTTGTTATTAAAAAAATTATATATATAAATGTATGGTTTTTTTTAATTTAATAATTATATACTGATAATAAACACGTTAATAAATAATTTTAAAAAATCTTAAAATAATTAACCTTGATTAATTAAAAAATCAAAATAATTAATCTTGATTAATTAAAAAATTAAAATAATTAGCATTGGTAATCTTGATTATGGTATCTTTGTCCTACATTTTCTAATTTTATAGGAATATCCTTTAATTTTTTAAATTTCCATAAAATAGTGTTAATTATGTAAGTAAATATAATGATGTAGATAATGACACATCATCATTTGACTCCATAAGACCATCTCCAACCGTAGGCTATAAATAGTTTTGCTCCCTCCAACCGTACTCTATTTTGAAGTTTTGAAATAGAGTTTTGAATAGTAAACTCTATATATGAAGTTCACTATTCAAAACTCTATATTTTATATCTATTATTTTATTAATAATTACTATTCTGTATTACAATTCTATATTAATAATTTGTTAAATATAATTACAATTCTATTGTTATACTAATTTATAATATAATTTTAATTGTGTAACTTTTTTTTTTGTGTATTATTATTACCAACAAAAAAAATAACTTAAAATACAATAAAACATACATTATACTCACATGTTTCGTTTTACGTCATTATGTGTTTTGTAATTTTATATTTAAATAAAAGTAATATTTAAAAACTACAAGTTTATTTACATTTTATGATTTTGATAAAATCAACAATATTTAATTTACTAATTGAATATTTAATTGTATAAATTAATTTAAATATGAAGATAAATATATTATTTAATGATTGTAATATGTTGAAAATGATTAAAATAATAAATAGAGTAAGATATAGAGTTTCATGGTTGGAGAAGGTTTTTAAAATAGAGTATGAAAAGGTGTATTTTAGAGTTTAGAGATCTTCATTTGAGAGTTTGTGGTTGGAGATGGCCTAAGGAGCCCATTATATGGGCTCAATATCATTTCTATATATATATATATATATATATATATATATATATATATATATATATATATATATATATATATATATATATGTCATGCATATTTGCGTGGATTTTGATAGTTACGTGAGTATGACTTATGAATTTAGCATTACTCCTGATCAGAGTGAAACGAACATTATATATAATTAATCAAGCTTATTCTCTGCAATTAAAAAAAAAAAAGTATTCACTAGTACTCCGTATTAGATAAGTGTATTTTAATTGAAAATGAACTAGAGAATAATTTTATAATAGATGAAAATATTTTTAATTAAATGGATAAGTGAATTCATATTTTCAAATGGATAAGTGAAAATAATTATATATATTTAATGTTGTGAATTGAAAATTAGAATGAATTTAAATGATGTGATTATAATAAATTTAAATGTATAAGTGAAAATAATTATATTCAATGTTGTATGTAATTATAATGTTGTGAAATAAAAAATTAGAATGAATTTAAATGTTGTAAATTGAGGATTAGAATAAATTTAAATAGTGTGAATTGATACGTAAATAAATTATTTAATTTGAAAAACATAATTTAGTTAATTTGAAAAACATAATTTAGAAATAATTATGATATGCTTTGATAAATAATTTAATAAGCAACAATTAAAGTTAGAATGGATTGAATTAATTAAAGAATTAAAAACTCAAATAAAATTGAATATATATTAATTGCATTCACAACATGTCGACTAAAAGCTCCTAGCCTAAACGGCACACAGGGGGCGCTCAAAGGCCTTCGAGACCGCGAGGTCCCGAGTTCGAACCCCACAAATCGCGAAAATGGCCAGATTTCCGAAAAATGGGGTGGCCCAGCGGTGGGGGGTGGGTGTTGGTGGCCTATCGACCTGGGTTCGAAACCCAGTTTCGACTTTTTTAAATTTTAATAAAAAGGCATCGGCAGTGGGCCCCGATGCGAAATGGCATCGGCTGTCCCCGATGCGAAATGGCATCGGCAGTGGGCCCCGATGCCATTTGGTAACGGCGACCTGCCGATGCCATTTCGCATCGATTTTCCCCAAATCCGATGCCATTTAAATGGCATCGAGCATATTGGCATCGGCACACTGCCGATGCCTTTGCCGTTGCCTTCATCTGTGGGGACGGCAGATCCGATGCCTTCCCCGATGCCATTTCTCTATTATTTTGTAGTGTTCATCTTCCACAATTTTTGCAGTGCTAATTACCGGCGTAGGAGAATTAATCACACTAATCCTCGAGCTTTCGTGGACCTATAAAATAAAAGGCATATGTTATATTAACCTTCCTATTATTTTTTAATTGCTAATACATGAATATATTAAACTTATGAACTTGATGCTACTTATTAGTCCACATTATATGTTGTTTCATTTAAAACCTAGTTATGTGTTATATACTTATTATACATGAAGAATGCATTGCTATAATTTGTTGCGAGTACAATAAAGTAATGAAGTCAAAATTACCTTGCATGCAATACAGCAATAATAAAATCGACCAGGCTCAGTGAGCTTCCTTCTGCAAACATTGCAAGCTCCGTCGCCTTCAATTAGTAAACCTGAGCCATTATGCGGCAAGGGATTCAAAGAGACAACCCACTTCTTGTTGCATTTATACGGCTGCAATTACAATTTCGTAATCTGATTAATGTGCAATATGATATTCTCTCACGGAATGTATTTCATGAGTCGAAGAAAAAAGTAACTTTTTTCGACTAAAATGTAATACTGTGTACTTGTAAAACAATTCTCACTTTTACACAATTTAAGAAGTAATATCATTTTTCGAGGGATTTAATTTTACTTGGAAAAGCCTTCACAATTACTTTCCCTTGTAAAATCCCTCGCCATTTGGCGAGCTAGGGATTATTCACCCTCATTAAAATCCCTCGCCAATACGAGCGAATTTTGTAGTTAATAATGAAATAAATAACCTGAATTCTCCCACAGTCCATATGTTTCTCCATCTGACTAAGAGGAACCACGTTTTGATAGACATGGCGATAGATTGTTAGCACGTCATGATGTTCGCCATGAATCCCATTTTTGATACAGTACCTGCATGCCGAGGCATTACAGGTAATGCAGTATCGGTTCATTTCATTCTTCTGCACATGATGAATTTGACACCTATCAAAAAATGTCATTTGCAAGAAGGAATTAATCCAATCTGGAATGTATCCTGTTTTGACTGCACGATCGCCCTATAATTAAGAAGGATAGATAAAAAAACCTCTGTGAGTAAAAAATTAAGGCAAGTCTATGAACATATGAAATATCTAAGGGCATGGGAAGTTTAATAAGTAAAAAATAGAAATATCTCTATTAATCTAAAAATATTTAGCTAGCCTACCTAGAATGCAGTTAAATAATGTAAAAATGGAAAAAATGTTTTTTTTTTTATCTTCGATGATAAATGAAATAAACCGAGCACACAATTATTGAAAGTTTTACTAAAGGAACTTCTTCAAATTGCTCTAATTTTTTCTTTCTAAATTGATTGAACCTACTCTACATACAAATCACAAAAGTGAGCATCATTTCTTCACAATAAAATTATTTTATGAGTTTAATTGTGAGATCTTTAGCCATCTCACATAATTGCTTAACAAAATAAAAAATGGTTTGCATACCTGTTGCATAACTATGTTGGATGAGGTGCTCATCTTCTCAAAATTAACTACAAATACACTGAGTTTTGCAGAAAATTATTTGTATCTGTGAATGGAATACTTGGAGGAGGAGTACCATTTTATACTTGATATTTTGGGCGAAGATTTGAAATAAAGAGATACTAGCTAGGGCAAAAGTGTCTTTAAGGGGAGATGATTAAGACAAACAAAAAACAAAACCACTTTTCAACTGTCTTAAAAATTGCAATTAATACAAAATAACTTTTTCCAATCTGAAATTAAACACTCCAACATCAAATTTAATTTATAACCTTTATTCAATTTAAATACTGAAATATTTTACTCCCAACCATTTTATTTGTTGTTTAGGGATGTTTCACATGAATTAAGAAAGTCATGAGTGACACTTGTTTGCAATTGTTTGCACCTATACAATTGAGTTCAAATGAATTGAGTCAAATTTTGAATCAAAGATTAAATTGAGTAAATTGTACATTAAAATCCATTGAGTAAATTGAACATTAAAATCCAAGTGTATCTATACACTCAATTGCAAGGAAGAATTTACAAAATTGGAATATTGCATTTAATTCTTCTAAATTAATGCAAAATGACAATCATTTTGGGTCAAAAAAGTTATCTAGAAATACAAATAAAATGGGTCAAAGCTAGGGGAGTATCATATTATGATGAGCTAAATGGGTCAAAAAAATTATCTGGAAAGACAAATAAAATGGTTCAAAAGGAGTATCATATTATATAATCATTACAGTTTCCATTTCATTGATTTTGTATTTATCACTTATAATCGTTGGGATTACATATAGATTAATTGAAATTTTCCCAATGATTAAGATATATATATTTTTTTGATAGCAAATCAAAGTATTATTAGCATGAACAAAGAATATCGGAAGGCCTTCCACAAACGACGGAGGCTCGACCCAACAATTGGGGAAAGGAAATATCCTTGCACTCCTAGCTAAACGATGTGCTTTAGAATTTGCATCTCGATTCACTAGACTCAACGAGAAAAATGGAATAGATTGGAATCCACCTACGCAACCACTCGTTCAAATCCCAAATTTTTAATCCACGACAATGCCTCATGGAGACCCATGACCTCACCCTCG
Organism: Galeopsis tetrahit; assembly: GCA_963675135.1. Classification (NCBI taxonomy): domain Eukaryota; kingdom Viridiplantae; phylum Streptophyta; class Magnoliopsida; order Lamiales; family Lamiaceae; genus Galeopsis; species Galeopsis tetrahit. The sequence continues at coordinate 72,918,709 of OY776127.1, forward strand.
TCCACCTCAAAATTACCCGGGAATACTCTCGATCGGCACGTTACAAATTGTCCCGTGTCATCATGCATAATCATCCCAACTCCCATCTCCAACGTATCTTTAAAGAATGCTGCGTCCACATTTATTTTCACCGCCCTGAACATCGGCCTATGCCAAGCTTTGCACATTTGTTGACGCTGATTTGGGTGCTGCTTCAAGAGTTTCACAGAGATATTCATGCAGCTTTCCTTCCATAGTTTTTCATTTCGAGTTTTCCATATCCGCCAAAGAAAATATGCAGATTTGACTGGATACGACCCATTCCTTGTCGTTCTCCAATATTCTCTTCACAACATCTTCCAAGAACAGTTCATGTAGCAGTTCGTAGTCCCATAACTGTGTTCCCGGAATACATAGCTCCGAAACTGTGATATTCTCCAAACCCGGTACAACAATAGATCGAATAAAGAAACTTCCATCGTCCCTCAACCATGGTTACCACCATACATTTACAGATTCACCACTTCCAAGTTTAACAACATAATGAAGCAATTTGTCGCTAATATAGCGATGAAAAATATACATTTTGTTGCAAATATTCTTGTCATCATCAAAAACATTACAATTGTATAACGTCCTAGACTTCCCATAATTAATGGTCTGGCGAGATAAACGTGCATAGGTGTCAAGTTTCTGTTTCAGCGTTGCAGCTTCAGTCTGTGTGGCATGACAGAACAATAAACTATCGTCTGCAAAAGGTAGGTGAGAATCACAAGGCCCACTTCTACTGGTTTTACACCCATGCAAATTCCCCAAACAGTTCGCCCTTCTTAATAATGCAGAGAGGCCCTCTGCGCACAATATGAATAAATAAAGAGACGGTGAGTCTCCCTGTCGAAGACCTCTACCCGGGATAATCGGGCCCACTAGATCTTAATTAATTAACACCAAATGAATAACTCACGGACTTGATGCACATCATCATCCAACCCGTCCAGGTCGCTGAGAAGCCCATTCTAGTTAATACACCCTCCAAGTAATATAATTTCAATCAACACAGTCATAATCCTTACTAAAATCGATTTTTAAGGCTACTTCTCCAATCCTCCCACCCATCCTCTTCTTCATAGAGTGGATTAGTTCAAAAGCGATGAGATTTTCAAGAAATTCCACATTCTCCATCCATTGTTTACAAGCAAAAATAAACATCTTCACCAACCACTGGCCAAATTTTTTGATAAAATACCGGGTTAAAGCCATCCAGACCGGGAGATTTATTCGGGTGCATTTGAATCACGGCTAGCTTGAATTCCCCCTTGTAACCGAGTCAACTCCACATTCTAATTCACCGTAATAGTTGGTTGAATACTCAAGAGGATATCGTGCATGTCTTCATGAAAAGCACTTGCTGAAAATACATTAGAAAAATAGTCCCTAACAATATCACACATACCCCTTTAATCCTCAATATAGTTGCTCGACAAATTTTCTTGCCCTTTAATTTGATTATTCTTTTTCCGTGTAGATGTCATGCGATGGAAAAGCCTTTAATTTTTGTTGGAGAAGACAATAAAATTGGTTACTTCGCTATTATGAATCATGATCATATTTACTCCATCTGTTCCACTTTAACGGTTGCTTAGATATGTCAAAAAATTATAAGAAATTAATTTTATATTAATGATTATTTGTATAAATTGACTAATATACCTCTTACAGGTTATTTATGAATCATTTATGGTCATTTATCCTACCTATCAATTTTTTTAAGAAAGTACTACAAAACATTTAATTAATATCCCTTGAAAACAAAAAAATGATAGATATTTTGGAACAATTTATTCTCTAAAGCGACAGTTAAAGTGGAACAGAGATTAATTATTATTAATTAATGATTAGTTTTTGGTTTAGTTAAATAATAAAGTGTGGGAATTCGGCAATTGTAAGAGACCTATGTCATTTAACAATATGCAACGTGGTGTGCGAAATCCTCTCGAAGTTACTTTGTAAACGCACTAATACTATGTTACCTAAATTGGTTGGCAAGACTAATTCGACTTTTGTCATTGGTAGATCGATTCAAGATAATATCATTATTGTTTTTGAAACAATTCACTCTATTAAGAGGAAAACTGGAGATAAATTTAAGGATGTAGCATTGAAGATATGACATAGTGGATTGGAATTTATTGGAGTGTCTCTTAGGCAGATTTGGTTTCTAATCAGTTCTGGCTCGTTGGATGATGATGTGTATTAAGACTGTGAAGTTCTCTTTTTAAGTAAATGATGAGATACTAAGCTCGATTCACTTGGGTGGAGGTGTATGTCTTGGGGAACGTCTTTCAACTTTGGTGAGGCGTGAGAATAGGCACAACTTTCTTCATTGTAGTAGGGTTTGCATGGGCGCTTCTAATATTTCCCATTTTCTTTGTCCTAACCCCTTTTGTTTTTTCGAGGTACTTCGTGTGACACAACTCCAAGCAAGCGGTTAGTTAACGAAAGTTTGACATATTTTTTTGGGAAAAATGCATTTTTGTTCTTGTAAGAATGAGGTCAAATTACTTTCAGTCCTTTTTCATACAGTTTTAGTCTCGTAGTAAATTTTTGTTAGTCTTAACAGATGAAAATTGCGTGAAAGTCACCCGCCCGTTGAAGATTGCACTTTTGATCATGTAAGAATGACATAAAACCACTTTCGGTCCTATTTCATACACTTTCAGTCCCATAATAATTTTTTGCATGTTTTAACGGATGCAAATTGTGAAAGTCACGCGCCCAATTAAACACATCCATTCTAATATCAGATTAAACAAACTCTCACAAAAAAAAATCCCAAGAAAGCAAACCCTAATTTCACCCCCCAAAAAATTGCACCGAAATTGAACGAAAATCAAACTCAATTCACAAGAAATGTATGAAGAACGTGCGACTTTAAATTAATGAGCATGTGCGGCTTTAAATTAACGAGCACGTACAACTTTAAATTAACGAGCACGTACGGCTTTAATGTTTTGTTTATTTGACATTTTTTACATTTCATTTATAATATAGATTTTTAATTCACAAATTATATAAGTAACTTAAGACTTTACGTTCAATTATTATTTGGCAATTTTTTATTTTATTTTAATATTATATCAAGATTCTATTGGGTTAAAAATTAATTTGAATTTGAGATTATATTTAACTATAGATTGTATATTTATCAATTAAAGTTTTTTCTATCTTCAAATTATTTTTCAGCATTTGTACTTTTGAGTTTGTATATTTGTATATATTACAGTTTTGATATTTTTTTTTCAAAAATTATTTAAATTTCAGAAATTACATTAAATTATTTTTCATAAATTTTTATTACATTCAAATTCTTGGGTTAGAGAAAAATACATATATGCAAATTCTATTAAAAAAAATAATATTTAGATAATTATATTACTTAGTGAAATTTCATTATTTATAGTAAAAAAACTAATATTATGATTTCTATTGACTTTGATTTTTTTTTAATTCAATATACTCTATTATTAGCTTTAAGAATATTTTTTAATTATATCCAAACTATATATATATATATATATTCATTTATAATTTTAGGAGTTTTTTAGATTATATAAATAATTAAATTTTAATATATTTTGTTCAGCTAATGATTTTCATCCAAACAGTAACGGATAGGGTCATATTTGCAATAAACATGACCATTTTCAAACAGGGATCAAAAGTGATTTTTTAAAAATTCCTACAGGACTAAAGGTGAAAATATCCTGAAAGAACGTTAATGCTCTAGTGAGGCAAGACACGCCACTAATCCTTATAGTAACCGAGGATAGGAATGCATGCCAATAGTCAGGCCTCCTTTCTTTGGGGGTCGTAGGAAACATGACATTTTTAATTGAAGTCTTTTACGTGGAGAAGTGGCTCAAATATTTGAAAAGGCCTCAACTGGTCGAAGTGGGAGGATTTATGCGTTAGCAAAAAACATGGATCGAGGTATGGGTTTTTGAAATCTGCACTTGTTAAACTTGGCATTACTAGGGAAGCTACGCTGAATATTCACACCCCCGACTCGTAAACATTAATGACAAAAAAGTTCAAATCTAATTATTTCCCTAGTGGGGATTTTTTTTTTAATGCCACTATTAGGCATAGTTCGAGCTTCACTTGGAGAGGCATTTGCACGTCCCAATTAAGGCATTGTCACTTGGAGGGGCATCTGCACGTCCCAATGAGAGATTGGTGATGCATGTTATGTATTATTTTGGGGGCAACCATTGTTGTGCGTTGATAACAACTTGTAGATCCGATATTTATCTACTCCGAGGATGGAGGACACTAGGGTTTCAAACATATTTTATCCCTCCTGGATCCCCATGTAGAAAAATAACAATTTACTTGCCAAAGTTTTCCCCAGTTATGTCATGCAACATTATTTGGACTACAATACACCCTATTGGGTTAAAGGATACATTAATGTCGCATTTCAATTTGGGATTTGTCAGGGCCATATATTGGGCATTTGTATTTTCCTAATTTTTTTTAACGATTTTTTTGTTTATGAAAATAGGTACTAACGTAGCACGTGATGATTCTAAAAATTGAATAATTACATTTTGCACCCCAAAAACTTTATTACGCCAATAAATTGACAGGCATCTTCACCAAAAGTGATTAAAAAGTGTAATTTTATGACTACTTTTGATGACCAAATATGACCTTAACTCATACAATTAAAATAAATGTATTTGTGACATAATTTTCATCACAATAGTTGCAACTCGCTCGTCTCTTGCATGCGCTTTCACAAGCAATATTCATTCAATATAACTTAATGTTTTCCAAAACATCTTTTCCTCATAATGGTTTCAACCCATATTTGCGTGCACTTTCGTATAATTTGTTATTTTTTCAATTATGATCCTTTTGGTATCAATTTATAATCCGAATGCAAAATAACATGAACTATCAAAATTGGAATAAATAATAGAATGCTCAAGACACATCCACCAACTCACCACCGCACTCCAATTCTAAGCTGCAAAATGTTATAAGTAGATTGGAATGAGCAAGACAACTAGATCGGTGGGGATCCATTTGTCACAGTTAAATATCAAATGCAAACAAAAGATAATAAGCAAAATTTAATTAGAATAGAAGATGCCATGAATCATATTTTTTTTTCTTTTATTAATTGATGATTAAATTTAAGGTTAAATTTCTTGCTGAGGATGCATGGAACAAATGCTCATGTAGTTGGAGCTAGTTAGCAATGTGTTCTCCTTGAACCTTTTGGTTTGTTTTCATGTCCTTTTGTCTTCATACATCTCTTTGGATATACATAATGAAAATGTGATTGAATTTATAGGGAAAACAATTGCCAAGTATAATAGGGTTTGATGATTATACCACTGACAAACAACTCAAAAACATCAAACCAAATGATTATTTGTCGAAAAGTAGGCTGAAATTAAGTTAGGTCATAATAATAAATAATAATATGTGTAGCTAGGTTCGGGTAGAAGGATCCAAATATATTATAGAAATAAAATTATTTCTGGGGTCAAAGGCCAGCCTCCCATATATTTTGATACATTCGTGAAAAGTTGGCCCATTTAATTTATTCATAGTTTTCATATTATATTACGTCAATTTTAAAGTTTATCATTAAATGGCCCTCAGTTGGTTAGAGCGTCAACCTGAGACCTTCATAGGCCAATTTCTTAATTTTTTTCACTTTTTTTAATTATATTTTCCTTCGTTTTACACTTTTCAATGAAAATTTATTACAAATTTTTTAAAATTATTCTCAAACTAATTAATAATAATTACTTAGATAGTAATAATTTCTTAATGTAGAATTCTAGAGCAATTAATTAGGGGTAAAATAAAAGGTCTTTAATAAATTTTACTTGTTTAATTTCTCTTCTCAATAAACAAAATTAATCTTTTTGAGAAGTCAAACTAGCTTATCTAATTCACTTTTTTTAATTATATTTTAAAATTAATTACACATTTTTTAAAATTATTCTCAAACTAATTAATAATAATTACTTAGATAGTAATAATAATCTTTTTGAGAAGTCAAACTAGCTTATCGGAAGGATGGATAATATATAGTTAATTAATTTTGTCCCAATGTGAGAATTAATTTGAAATTAATCTTTTGACCATTAAATTGAGTGCATTAACTTTACTTTTACATTAATTGGTTTTGGCCCACATTAAATGTGAAAACTTCTCAAAATGTACAATGTACAATGTACAAGTATGATGTTATTTGGTGGCAATGGCAGAGCACCAGTTATCTTTTTTTTTTTGATCGGTAAATTAAATTTGTTATTCACAAATTATATGCATATACATTAGCTTATATTTGATGACTAAAGTGACTTTAGCATCATCTATCACAGTATAGTAACAGTAGGCCAAAAAACAAAACAGCCATCACCCCTGCCTATCATTTTTTCTACGCCTAATCTCTTAGAATTAAATTTGGAAGAGTTCTCCAGTTCTTGCATTCCATATTTCTGGGGATAACTTGCTTTGCGATGATCCAACTCCAGCTTCTCGATATGATCTCTTCCACCATATTCTCTCTCCGTATTACCTCGTTTCTGAAAATCTTCGCGTTTCTATGTTTCCATACAACCCAGATCACACATTCCCACACACTTACAAGAATCGATTTCTCCCTCTTTCCTTTACGAAAGCTGCTGAAGGCGAGGAGACTGTTGAGTGAGGTATCCGGGAGGACTGTTTGGATGCCCATCCATCTACAAATGTCCATCCAAAGGTTGTAGGTGAGGTGGCATTTGAATAACAGGTGCTGCCCTGTTTCTGGTTCTTCTCCACAAAGAGTGCAGTTCGTATCGGCGTTTTGTGGCAAAGAGTGCAGTTCGTATCGGCGTTTTGTGGGAGCACGGCTCGTCTCTGAAGTTCCGTTTTAGTTGGTATTCGTCCCTTTAAAACTCGCCAGGCATGTATAGAGACCTTCGAGGGTGTCATCTTGTTCCATATCATTGAGAAAGATTTCTTATATTCTTCATTTTCTTCGTTAGTGTGCTCGCAGCTTTCTTCTCCAATTAACCATTCGTACGTCTCTTTCGTCGTGTATCTTCCGCTTGATGACAGCTTCCAAATCCAGTAATCCTCCATGCTCTGTTTAGGTGTGAACCTGTTCAACACATGAAGCAGCTCGTTAAACAAAATGATATCTCTATCTCTAAGAGTCCGTCTCCAATTCCACTTCCATTCCCACACTCCGTCTTTCCATTCTCCCATTTCACACACTTTTTTTCTCTGTCTAGGCTGATATGGTACAGCCTTGAAAATTTGACCTTGAGGGTCTCTTCCCCTGCCCATCTCGACACCCAGAAAATTAGGTTTCTACCATCTCCCACTCCTCTAATCAAATTCTCCCAAAACCATCCTCCATTTGTCTCTGCCGCCCCTCTTCCTATTTTTATTATATCTCCCCACCAGCCCCTAGTTCGATTAAATCTCCCCTGTATTGTTGGTACCAGTCCTTCCCCCCATGACACACCCCATCTAGATTCAATCACTCTAGCCCACAGGCTCTCTCTTTCGTTACAAAATCTCCATAACCATTTTCCCATAAGCACCTCATTAAATCTCCCTAGCTTTCGGACCCAAGACCCCATCTCGTTTAGGCCTACATATAGTATCCCAATCAATCCAAGTAATCTTTTTTCGCTCGTTTGCATTTTTGCCACCCCAGAAGAAGTTCCTTTGTAGGCTTACCATCTCCTTAAGAGTAGATTTTGGTGCTCTAAAAATTGAAAGATAATATACTGGAATAGAAGAAAGTACTGCTTTGATAAGTGTTAATCTGCCTCCAATCGAGATTTTGAGGCCTTCCCATTTTTTTAAGCGGTTCCTGATCTTCTGAACAACGTATTTCCAGTCTGATACCGATCGACTTTGTGCCCCTACCTTCACTCCAAGATATATGAACGGTATCTTGTCCGCTTTGCAGCCCGCTACTTCTGCCATCTTCGCGATTTCTTCCTCTTGCAGGTTGATCACATAAACACAACATTTGTTTGTATTAACTTTCAAGCCCGATATACTTTCTAGCAGCTTCAGAAATTTCTTAATAAAAATCATGTTTTCCAGTCCAGCTTCACCTGTAAATATAGTATCATCCGCAAACTGGAGGTGGGATATTCTTACTCGATTTTTCCCCACTTCAATTGGTTTTAAAGCTCCCTGTTGGACAGCCTTCGATAGCATGATGCTAAGGCCTTCTACTGCTATAAGAAATAAGAAAGGGGAAAGGGGGTCTCCCTGGCAAAGTCCTCTCTCCATCTTAAATTCTCCTGAAGGGCTTCCATTGACTAGAACTGTCGCGTGAGCTGTTGAGATGCAATCCATTATCCACTTAATCCATTTTGGGTGAAAACTGAATCTCCTCATTATCGTTTTTAGATAGCTCCATTCCACTGAGTCATACGCTTTCGCAAAGTCGATCTTGAATAGCATTCTCTTCTTGCCTTCCTTTTTCGCTTCATCGATAATCTCGTTTAGAACCACTATACTATCAAGGATCTGTGTCCTCCCTATGAAGGCAGAGCACCAGTTATCAGAATGAATAAAACAGAGCTAAGGCAACAGCATTCAAGATTTTAGTAAAACACTTCCTAAATAATTAATCTCCCATCAACAGGTTTGGGGTATATCTCCAAGTCTTGAAATCTAGGCTTTTGAGATTCATGTCCTTGGCAATGATCCAGCTCCAGAGCCTCGATATGACATCTTCCACGATTATGTCTGGCTTCATCTCCTCATCTCTCTGAAGATCTAGCTTAGCATTTCTACTGTAGTAGAGAATGATTCGGTCACCTTGAATTGGTGATATGCGTTGCTAATATTTAACAATTTGATTTCTACTGTAGTAGAGAATGATTCGGTCACCTTGAATTGGTGATATGCGTTGCTAATATTTAACAATTTGAGTTACAACAGAATGAGTCGAAAGATGAGGAAAAAGATATACAAATATATTTGAAAGATATGATCTTATCAATATTATAATCTATGACTTGGTCTCGTGAATATTATCTGGTATATTATCTACTGAATTATATGTTGTATTACCCCCCCCCCCTCCCAAGTTGGACGTGGGATTACTCCCGACGCAAAGCTTGGAACGAAGCAGCTCGAACGCGGGTCGCGAAAGGGCATTTGTGAATACATCGATAATTTGAAGATTGGTGGGAACATGCTTGGTGGCCAAACTGTCGGAGGAGACTAGCTCTCAAATGAAGTGGCAATCAATATATATATATATATATATATATATATATATATATATGTTTTGCACGTTTGTGAGCGACTGAATTTTGACTTAGAAATAGGGCATTATTGTTGTCGCACAACAGTAAAGGGCAAGTTGATAGTAGAGCACGAATTTCCTTGAGCAAGTGAGTTAGCCAAACCATCTCCTGTGCTGTGTTGGCAAGAGCACAATATTCAGATTCACAGCTTGATCGAGCAACAATTGGTTGTTTCTTTGCACTCCAAGATACTAGATTTCCACCTAAAAATATTGAATATCATATATATGGAACGGTGTGTTTTGACACAGCGTGCCCAATCGGCATCAGAGTAGCCAACAATATCATAAGTAGAGGAGCAAGCGAAAGTGAGTCCATAGTGCAAGGTACCTTTGACGTACCGAAGAATACGTTTCACTGCCAAGTAATGATCATGTGTTGGAGACTAAAGGAACTGACTTATGTGATTAACAACATAAGACAAGTCAGGACGAGTAATAGTGAGGTATTGAAGAGCACCCACCAAAGACCTATATAACGTCCGATCACTAAAGGGATCCCTGTGACTTACGAGAGAAGCACCAGTCGGTAATGGGGTGGAAACTGGTTTTGAATCAATCATGGACGCACGAGTCAAAATGTTTTGGGCGTATTTAGCTTGCCGCAAAAAAAAAAAAAACCAGAGTTTGTGTGCGTAATCTCGAGGTCGAGTAAGTAGTTCAAGCGCCTGAGATCCTTTACTGCAAATTCCTCATTAATATGAGTAATAAATCGCTGAAGAGATAATGGATCACTGCCCGTAATGATAATATCATCAACATAGAGCAAGAGAAAAATAGTGCAATCACGCCCCTGCAAGTAAAAAAGTGAAGTGTCCGCTCGACTGCATGAAAAATTCAAGCTAAGAAGGAAGTCACTAAAATGGGTGAACCACGCACGAGGGGCTTGAGGAAGCCCATTCAAAGCTTTCTTCAGACAACAGACATGATTGGGATACCGGGGATCAATAAATCCTGGAGGTTGTGCCATGAGAACTGGTTTGTCAAGAAGACTGTTAAGAAATGTGTTCTTAACGTCTAACTGGTGAAGCGTCCATTGTCGTTGGACTGCTAGTGCTAGAATCACTCGAACAGTTGCTGCTCGAACAACAGGGCTAAATGTATGTGAAAAATCAAAACCGGGGGTTTGAGTAAACCCCTGAGCCAGTAAACGAGCCTTATAACGTTCGATGGAGCCATCAGGCTTGTATTTTGTACGAAAAACCCATTTCAAGCCAACAATATTACCAGTAGATGGACGGGGAATTAAATCCCAAGTGTTATTGTCGTGAAGAGCTGTCATTTCTTCACGCATAGTCGTGTACCAATGTGGGTGTTTAATGGCCGACTTGAACCCCTTTGGCTCGGAAGCTGTAGTTAGTGCCGAAAGCAAGGCTGTGGTTGCAATGTCAACATAATGACGAGGTTTGAAAACTCTCGACTTTGCTCGTGTTTGCATCAGATGAATGGATGTTGTCCGAGGCGGTATAGGTGCAAGGTTCACGATTGGGGGTTGCTCAGCCTGCGGAAGAGGAGCATGTGTTGGTGAGGGCCCAACAGGTGTAGCCGGAGGAGGTTCGTGCTCATCAGGGCATAATGAGTAGACTAGAGACACATGCCGAATAGAATGGGGTGATGGCCGAGAGTTGGCCAACAAGGGAGGTGAGTAAGATTTGACCATAGATGGTTCAAAATATGTTGAATAGTCCAAGTGAGTAGCAGCTGTTGTAGAAGAACCAACAAATGGAAAATAAGATTCATCGAATTGGGCGTGGCAAGTAATATACATCCGAGAAGTTTCAGGATCTAAACACCGAAAACCCTTGTGAGGGCTGCTATATCCCAGAAATATACACGGCTGACTACGGGGAGCCAATTTGTGAGCTGCATAATCACGGATATAGGGAAAAACGCGACAGCCGAATGACTTGAAGTTTGCAAAATTCGGAGGCATCCCAAACAAAATCGGATATACGGATATAATTATAAACTGATGATTAATTCACATAAATAAATTGAGAGATTTTTTTTAGGGCATGGTTATACACACAGACCTATTGAAGAGACCCACCGGCTAAACACATGCACCTTGAGATGAGGACACAATGTGTAAAGATCTAAAATACCCCCTTCATTTTAAATCCTAAATAAATCCCCTCTCCCTCTTCCCTCACAATTTCACAGTACACCCACCTCCCTTCCTCCCACTCCCACTCCCAGGCGGCCGCAGCTGTCGCCGCCGCCCACCGCATTCCTCCAAGCGGCCATCGTCATCGCTACAACTGGAATGAAGGCCAAGCGACGCGGCCGTCGTCGCCCCTCCTCCAAGTGACGCGGTTGGCATCGCTACCCCTCCCTCGTCCACTACGTCGCCAGCGCTCCCCTCCGTCGCCCACCCTCCCTCTCCCCTCTGGCGCTCCCCCTTCTCCTTCTCACCCCCTTTCCTCCGTCGTTCGCAACACCCTCCTCCAAGTAAGTTTAGGATTTAGAAAAAATAGGATTGGAGATTTCTGTAAAAATAATTGGAAAAAAATATTGTTTCAGATCTAAAATTAAGTTTTTTTTCGATTTTTTGGTCGAATTCAATTACCTTTTTAGATTATTTTTTTTGTTTGTCCGAAGATTATTGCCGAATTCTGTCAATTTGTCCGAAATTTTTCCCCAAAATTTTTTTCGAAAATTTAATATGTTTGCAATTTTTTTTCGAACATTTAATATGTTTCAGTTTTTTTTTTTTGAACATCCAGATTTTTTTTTTGCTTAGTTAGGGTTTAATTGGGGGTTGTGTTAATGGGGGGATGATTCTGCCGTGAAATGGAATAGTGGATGTACTCATCTATTGTTTTTTTCAAAATTTTAGTAAAGAGTATATTGGACATTTATGTGCCCTTTAGTATAAAAAAGTATGTCCTCAATAGGCATGTGTGTACGTATAACCGTGCCACTTTTTTTATCCATTTTGAAATGACCCTAGTATTATTTTTAACTTTTTTTTTTCCTACCCACTATGGCCCACCATTATCGACATCAAATTTCACACAGCCCATCATATTTACACATCTAGCTTTTTACAACATTTGCGTTAATTGTACCAAGGGATATTTGTGTACCAAGTTTGTGGATTCAATATATACTTAGAACTTGGTACAACATAGTTTATATTTATACTGAATTAGCACATCCACTAATCTCTGAGAGGGGTCAAACAAAAAGTAAAACTATATATATGATGAAAGTAAAAATAAATACTTTTTTTTGAGAGGAAGTAAAAATAAATACTGTACTTAATTAGTATCAATATCAACCTGGCTACGACACCAATAATTAATTAAGTTGATGTGCGCCCACAAGTGCACAAATTTATCGTAGATTGAGTATTGATGATGACGACTATATCCAACAAGAATGAAGAGTTTGATGAATTAACCTAAATTTACCAAATTAAATCAACGAATGAGAAATTATAATAAAAAAGATCAGAATAATTTGAAAAACAATATTGAACATGTATACGATATTGATTTCACCGTACGTAATTGAATCAACTTGAACTTAAATTTTAATTATTCAACGTTTATATTCCTTCTAATCTATTAGCTGTGAAATTACTCAAATACATATTACACACACAAAAAAAAAAAAAAAAAAACCCCACTGTCATTATAAATGCATATATAAAAATACAACAATTTTTAGGCACATCTAGATATATTATAAAACTTCATATATATAATTATTTTGTAATTGCTAATACATGAATATAATTAAGGTAATGAGAATCAAATCAAAATTACCTTGCAAGAAATAGAGCAATAATGAAAAATCGATCAGGATCCGCGAGCTTTCTTTTGCAAACATAGCAAGCTCTGTCGCCTTCAATTAGTGAACCTGAGACATTATGCGGCAAGGGTGTCAAAGAGACAACCCACTTCTTGTTACATTTGTACGGCTGCAACCAATAGTACCATTTCATCATGAATTAATGTTCGATACGAAAAAAATGTATTTTATTTTTTCCGACTAATATAAATTATGAAAAAAATAACCTGAATTCTCCGACAGTCTATATGGTTCTCCATCTCAGTAAGAGGAACAACGTTTTGATAGACATGGCGATAGATTGTAAGTACGTCATGATGTTCGCCACGAGTCCCAGTTATGATACAGTACTTGCATGCTGAGGCATTACAGGTAATGCAGTATCGGTTCACTTCATTCTTTTGAGCATTTATCAAAAAATGTCATTGGAGTAGGGCATAGGTTCGCCTAACCACACATGTTTTTTTTTTTCAAGCTACTTTAGGTGAACACACTACTTTGAAGAAAATTCTAACCAAGTATAAATGCATCTCCGGGCTATAGCTGTTAATTATCAGATATGTTCGACACTTTTTTTAGAAAGAACGTGAATGCATCAGTGAGACAATAAATATCCTCAATCCTTAGTATATGAATACATGCCAATACTTGGGCCTCATTTCTTTTGTGGGTCATTATAAATAGGACATTTTAAATCATATTCAAGATAGGCTTTAGATTCTCGTGGGTGGAGAGGTAAGAAGATTTCAAAGGTCAGAAAAGAGGTACTATTAAATCAGCGGCGCAGGCCATCCCGGCCTACTATATGAGCACGTTCTTGATACCATCCTCGTTGGCAGACAAACTACAGAGGATGTTGAATTCTTTTTGGTGGATAAATTGCTCAAATACTTCAGAAGGCCTCAAGTGGTCGAAGTGGGAGGATTTTATTAGCAAGGAACATGGAGGTATTTGTTTTAGAAAGCCAACTAGTCTAGATTCTCATGGCTCAACTATAGTTTGGTTTTGTACAGGTTATGGAGAATTTTATGGTGAATTAGTGTTAACCAATTGTTTGTGCAAGCCAACTATAACCGGTGACTTTGAGAGTTTTGAGAGCCACACGTTGCAGAAAAGGTGCAATGTATTTCATTCTTATCTTGCCGCCCACTGAATTTATGATTAATAAGGACAGAAGTCGGGGGCGCACCTCGCTTCGTATCAGGTGTAAATGCTCGCACAAAAGATTTAAAATGCCTAATTCGGCGCTGATGCTAGAGCCGTGTTAGGGCAACCACAGATGGGAAATGCTTAGGTTGTGAAATTAATGGTTAAGACTTGGAAATTATAAAAAGAATGGAAAAATAAGGAGAAACAATAGAAAATAGGCTCCTGTATGGAAACAACGAATTTATACCTTAGCTAGCAGCTATAAATCGCTTCGTCAAAATATATAAAGAATTGTTACCTGAACTTGCAAGCAAGCGGCAGATACAACGATAAATAAATGATCAAGGGTTAGTGTTCGTGGTTGCTAATCCGTAAATATGGAAATAATGTTGATGGGCTTGGTTTCCTGGGATACTAGCTCCAATCTGAGACAGATGTAGTACTAATTAGAAAAGCTTTTGCACCAAGTCTGCAAACAGAATGATGAAGGCGAACGAGGTCTTGGATAAGATGGGCGCAATCTGGTGCAATGCAGTACCCTCAAAGGTTAATGCATTTTCGAGGAAAATGTTTAAAGACACAGACCATCTGCTTTTCAAATGTAATTAGATACGAATGGTTCAGGTTCGAGTACAGTTTGGAAACTACTAGATTGGATCATTTTCAGGAACATTGTAACAGGGTTTGCAAAAGGATTGAAACTGATTGGAAGCTCATTTGGCACAGTACAATTTGGCATCTTTGGAGGGCTCGGAACGCTAAAGTGTTTAATGGCTGCGATTTTTCTAAACACAAAACAGTTATGAGAATCAAAGTCTCGGCGTGGCTCTGATTAGGCTCTAAACATAGAATTTATTTATCTTATACTCATAGTGATTGGTTAAGGGAACGAGAAAAATGTCGTTTTGGTCCCACCTGCCACGCACCCTCATTTTTTTGGTCCCATAACTTTCACATTTAGTCCCAATAGGTTAAATTTTATCACATTTGGTCCCCGAATTGTGCAAATTTTGAAATTTTGTCCCAGCCCCGTTAAGTTTTAACGGACAGACTCACGTGGCCGTCAATTATTAACTTTCACCCCCAAATCAAAGTTCACCCTTAATAAAAAATCCCAAATCATTTCAAAACCCTAAGATTAAGATAGCTGGCCGCCTTCACCCGCCGCCTTCACCTGCAAGGACGACGCCGGCTCCCTCCGCCACCGCAAACTCATCTCCGTCTCCGATGCAGGCGTCGTCTCCACCCTTCTCTCCGATGATTCCCTCCGCCACCGCAAACTCATCTCCGCCTCCTTGCCGTCGTCCACCGCCTTTCCCCTCCCTTCTCCGCCCTCGCCTCCTACCTTCCGCCAGCTATTCCTCGCCCCACTCGACGATCTCCTTTCCTCTCCAGTCCTCGCCAACGACGTCGCGTTCGATTACTCCGGCAATTTTCTACCGATTCGTTTTCGTATCTCAGATCGATTCTCCGGTCACGTGACTCGGTCAATTTTCTACCGATTCGTTTTCGTATCTCAGATCGATTCTCCGGTTTTGCAGCTATGGCGGATCCCTTGAAGAACGGATCTCCTTCTCTCCCTTCCAATCCTGCTTCTCTGACTACTTCCAAGGAGCTTCGCCATGTCTCGTCAATGGCCACTCTACCTTCCGGTGCCGGAAAAATTTCCCGGCTGAATGCGGTTATTCTCGGAGAGGCGCTTGCTTCCGAGGAGAATGATCTCGGAGAGGCGCTTGCTTATTCTCGGAAAAATTGAATTTTATGATTTTGCAGTTATGATTTTGTGGTGGTGCAGTATATTGAGTTGTATAAAAGGTCCATTGAGGACCCTGCCGGATTTTGGTCCGACATTGCGTCGGAATTTTACTGGAAACAGAAATGGGGAAATCCTGTTTGCTCTGAGAATTTTGATGTTCGAAAGGGAAGAATTAATATCGAGGTCATCTTCTCATCTGCTCAATTCTTTGAATTCCTTTTCTTGCATACTCAGTACACTTGCTAAAATTTATGCTCCATTCTGTTTGCGATCAGTGGTTCAAGGGTGGCAATACTCAGTACACTTCCTTTTCTTGAATATGAACAAGAAAACTGCTTGATTCTATCGAAATCTGTGAGCTAATTTCGTAGCTATCGAAATCTAGGTATTGATCGGAGTCTGTAAACAAAAAATCAATTGATTCTATGTCCGTCGGAAATTTGGTAGTAAGAATTGGGTCTTCATCGCTATGCTCTCTTCTTGCTCGATTATGTTTAATTATTTTCTTAATTATAGATTTTTGGGATGTAATGAAGATTATTTAAGTAAAAGTGTCAATTTTCGCTCCAAAATGGAAGAAATATTAACGGGACCAAAAACGCTAACAGCTGACTGACGGCTGACTAACGGTGGGACTCAATGTGATAAAATTTAACCTATTGGGACTAAATGTGAAAGTCATGGGACCAAAAAAACGAGGGTGCGTGGCAGGTGGGACCAAAACGCCCATTTCCTCTTAAGGGAACCTATTTGCAACTTTGGCTGAATTTTGTATCTGTTTTGTATCGGTTTTGGATTGCCGTACTTCTGATCTGTATTTTCAGGCATCCCTTAGGTCTGTGTTTCATACTTAAGTTATAATTAATGACACTATCCAATGAAATTACCAATAAATACTCTAACTATATATCCAACAGTAGTAATCTAAGAATTTAAAAATAAAAGGGATTTTTTTTCATTTCTAGATTGTGTGTGGTTCTTATATTTTACTTTTTTTTTTTTAACTTTTTGGGTAGTTATAAAAATAAATTGTTTGAGGGGTATTAAAAAATTTATTTTGAGGAATAATTTTTTTGGAAAAATGAAGGAGGAATAACCTTTTATATTATAACAATGAGAAGGGTTGTTCCAAAATTTGACTATGCCTTGCAATTTAAAACCTCTATCATAGTGCTATAAAATGGAGGACTAATATATCCATATAAATGGATGAGGTGATAATATAAAATAAAAGGGAAAAGGTCAACAAATTAACAATCCACCTGAAACGAGTGCAAATTCGATTAGGCGGGCCTCCTTATAAAACCTACTCCCGTAAAACCCAGAGGGAAAAATCGGACGTTAGGGAAAAAAGAGCAACCCGCCTTTAGAGGTGCCCGAAAAAAACAAACGTCTTGTAATTAAATCCCTAAAAATACGACCATTATTAAATCCACTAAATCACAACCACCAAGGTACAAGGACTAGAAAAATGGTGCCCTACAAGGCACTCCCTTTCTTCTCCGGCGCCTCTTCGTGGCTGGTTGATCTTCCACAATTTTTGCAGTGCTAATTACCGGCGTAGGAGAATTAATCACACTAATCCTCGAGCTTTCCTGGACCTATAAAATAAAAGGCATATGTTATATTAACCTTCCTATTATTTTTTAATTGCTAATACATGAATATATTAAACTCATGAACTTGATGCTACTTATTAGTCCACATTATATGTTGTTTCATTTAAAACCTAGTTATGTGTTATATACTTATTATACATGAAGAATGCATTGCTATAATTTGTTGCGAGTACAATAAAGTAATGAAGTCAAAATTACCTTGCATGCAATACAGCAATAATAAAATCGACCAGGCTCAGTGAGCTTCCTTCTGCAAACATTGCAAGCTCCGTCGCCTTCAATTAGTAAACCTGAGCCATTATGCGGCAAGGGAGTCAAAGAGACAACCCACTTCTTGTTACACTTGTACGGCTGCAATTACAATTTCGTAATCTGATTAATGTGCAATATGATATTCTCTCACGGAATGTATTTCATGAGTCGAAGAAAAAAGTAACATTTTTCGACTAAAATGTAATACTGTGTACTTGTAAAACAATTCTCACTTTTACGCAATTTAAGAAGTAATATCATTTTTCGAGGGATTTAATTTTACTTGGAAAAGCCTTCGCAATTACTTTCCCTTGTAAAATCCCTCGCCAATACGAGCGAATTTTGTAGTTAATAATTAAATGAAGAACCTGAATTCTCCAATAGTCCATATGTTTCTCCATCTGACTAAGAAGAACCACGTTTTTATAGACATGGCGATAGATTGTTAGCACGTCATGATGTTCGCCATGAATCCCATTTTGTATTTTAATATTATATCAAGATTCTATTTGGGTTAAAAATTAATTTGAATTTGAGATTATATTTAAATATAGATTGTATATTTTTCAATTAAAATTTTTTGAATCTTCAAATTATTTTTCTGCATTTGTACTTTTTTTTTTTAACAGTGAAGGAATTATATATCGTCACGGGTACTTGGAGTACCCAACCCATATACAAAAGATCTATGTTACATTAGATGGAATTACATTGCCGCCTATTCTCATGCCATTTAATCTATAAAACAGATTAACGGGTCATGAAACCAAGCTGAGACGGATGAATTCGGAACCAATAATTTTTGTCCTCCAACCCACGTCCATAAATTTATCTTGATGTTCTCCAGAGTCTTTTTAATGTCTTGACGTTCCTCCGTGAATCTCTTGGCATTTCGATTTTTCCATAGTTCCCCGATGACACATGCCCAAGGCTGGACATAAATTTTCTTTTTGCCTTGCCTGAACCGCGAGCTTCACTGTGTTGAAGTGAGTGAATGGTTATGTCAGAATGAGGAACCATGTTGACCTTAAGCCATTTGTAACACTCTTGTCAAACTGTTGTTGCATAAGTGCATTCCATAAGTAAGTGTTTATTACTCTCTGGAGAGCTTTCAGGGTTTAGGGTAAATATGGCCCTATCCCTATGCACTTATGCAACAACAGTTTGGCAAGAACAGCCGTTTGTACTTTTGAATTTGTATGAAAATCGTTAGTACTTTTGAATTCACTTATGGAATGCACTTATGCAACAACAGATGTTTGTACTTTTGAATTTGTATATTTGTATATATTATTTCAGTTTTGATATATATTTTTTTTCAAAAATTATTTAAATTTCAGAAATTACATTAAATTCTTTTTCATAATTTTTTATTATATTCAAATTCTTGGGTTCGAGAAAAATATATATATATATATACAAATTCCATTAAAAAAATATTTAGATAATTATATTACTTAGTGAAATTTCATTATTTATAGTAAAAAACTAATATTATGATTTCAATTGAATTTAATTTTATTTTTTACTTCAATATACTCTATTATTAGCTTTAAGAATTTTTTTTAATTATATCCAAATTATAAATATAAACATATAGTAATTCATTTATAATTTTAGGAGTTTTTAGATTATATAAATAATTAGATTTTAATATATTTTGGTCAACTAACGATTTTCATACAAAAACTAACGGATAGGGCCATATTTACAATAAACAGGACCATTTCCAAACATAGGGATCAAAAGTGATTTTTAAAAAATTTCTACAGGACTAAAAGTGAAAATATCCAGAGAGAACGTTAATGCTCCAGTGAGGCAAGAGACGCCATTAATTATTATAGTGATCCAGGATATGAATGCATGCCAATACTCGGGCCTCCTTTCTTTGGGGGTCGTTGGAAACATGCATGACATTTTTAATTGAATTCGTTTTGGTGGAGAAGTGGCTCAAATACTTTAAAGGTCCTCAATTAGTCCAAGTGGGAGGATTTATGTGTTAGCAAGAAACATGGAGGTATGGATTTTTGAAATCTACATTTATTAAACTTGGCATTACTAGGGAAGCTACGCTAGAGATTCACATCCACGACTCGCAAACATTAATGACAAAAAAGTTCAAATCTAATTATTTCCGAGGTTTAGGGACACTGGGGTTTCAGACATATTTATCTACTCCGAGGTTTAGGGACACTAAAGTTCAAATCAATTGATAACAACTTTTAGATCTGATATTTATCTACTCCGAGGTTGGAGGACACTAGGGTTTCAGACATATTTCATCCCTCCGGGATCCCCATGTGGAAAAACAACTATTTACTTGCCAAAGTTTTCCCCAATTATGTCATGCAACATTATTTGGACTACAATACACCCTATTGGGTTAAAGGATACTTTAGTGTCGCATTTCAATTTGGGATTTTTCAGGGCTATATATTGGTATTCGACTTCAAATTTGGGAATTAGGGCAACATTTTTTTTGTCTAAAAATAGCAATTTCAGGCATGTGTATTTTCCTGATTTTTTTTAATGATTTTTTTCTTTGTGAAAATAGGTACTACCGTAGCACGTGCAACACACGTGAGGATTCCAAAAATGGAAAAAATAGTGCCCACGGAACCAAAAATGCTAATATATGGACCAAAACTATGAGATACTGTGACAAATGGGACCAAATAACTGTCATTTTCTTGTGTTATAGACAAATTAAATGTAGTACTAATCAGTAAAGCTTATGCATATTCCTAAAAAAATTCGGGTAGAGTTTGTCCTTCAAAGACAAATATTAGGGGAATAAATCAATTTAATTAGTCCCATAACTTTTTACCTTTTTTGAAATGGTCCCAAAAAAGTTATATGTATAAATTTAGTCCCATGCATTTTTTTTATATTTTTTTTGTTTTGGTCCCAAAAATTTAAATGTATCAATTTAGTCTCATTTTTTCACAATTTGTTTTGTTTTGGTCCCAAAAAAGTTAAATGTAATTATGAAAAATTGGGACTAAATTGGTACATTTAACTTTTTTGGAACCATTTCAGAAAAGCTTAATAGTTATAGGACTAAATTGACTAATATCCCACAAATATTATAATATTATCTACTTTTTCACAAGTGCATAGTTTTGGTTAGGGTAAACAAATGATTGTGGGTGCGACTATCTTTACCCACCATTTTACTTAGTACACCCCTCACTTCCTAACTTTGTACACATTTTACTTGAGACACCTATATAGATTGAAAACTATACCACTTGTAATTTAGATCCAATTTTTATGTCTACACACCTACCAAAAGTCAAGGAAAATAGAAAGAGGATTAGAAGAAGCAATTAGCATAATTTAATAATCAAATACAATTAGGGATATATGGTATCATATTTTTTTTACCAAACATAACCTCAATTTTAAATTTGGTCACCACACTTCACTAATCATCAAAAGTAGTCCTAAAATTTCACACTTGTAATTCATTTTGGTCTGAATGTTAGTTGACAGGTCAAATAAGAAATTTGGGGACCAAAAGTGTAATAAAGGTTAGGTTTTGAATAATTACATTTTGCGCCCCCAAAATTTATTGTGCCAATAAATTGACAGGCGTCTTGACCAAAAGTGATTAAAAGTGTAATTTTATGACTACTTTTGATGACCAAATATGATATTAACACATAAAATTAAAATAAATGTATCTGTGGCATATTCATCACAATAGTTGTTCAATTGGTTAACTTATTTCAGTTTTGGTCCATTTGTACCAAAATTGACACCAAAAATACCAAAATATAAAAATATAGAAAACTGAAATTGGACACGGTCTTAGTTACAAGAAAATTTATTATATAACTCAAATGTTATATTTTCAAAGGCTTTGGAATGGTAGTTTAAATCAAAACTTACCAATTTGTAAAAAAGATTGCAGCGGAAGTAAGTACTAAAAACCCTAGCAATTTCGGAAGCTTAAACTCATTCACTCAAAAATAGAGAAAATTTCATTTTACGTCCTTTAACTTAGGTCTAATCCAATATATATCCTTTAAGTTTTTACTTTTTCAATTTACGTCCTTTTTTGTCCAATTTACGTCCTTTCCGCCGAAAAATTTTAAAACTCACCGGAATGTGAGGAATAAATTGGGATTCCGGCCAAATAGTCCAATTTACGTTCTTTAAGTTTGAAAATTAAAATTTAATAATTAAAATTTTCTAAAAATCCCATTAAAGATATAAAAAATCTATAAAAGTATCATTAAAAATAAAAAAAATCTCATTAAAATTAAAAAATATAAAATGTGTAAAATAAAATTCAAAATATATCACTAAAATTTCGAAAATATCATTACAAATTATAAAATGTGTAAAATAAAAATAAAAAAATTCTAAAATTTTGAAAATAACAAAAAAATATAAAATTCTACAATTCAAAGAATGGAAAAGGTGTAATTTAATATCTTTCTGAGCATGCATGGAACAAATGTGCTCATGTAGTTGGAGTTAGCAATTATGTTCTCCTTGGACCTTTTTTGGTTTGTTTTCATTTCATTTTGTCTTCATACATCTCTTTGGATACATTCATGAAAACCTAATTATACTTGGCAATTGTTTTCCCTATAAATCCAATCACATTTTCAGGCAACAAAACTTTTTAATATATTATAGGTAGAAATAAAATTATTTCTGGGGTCAAAGGCCTGCCTCCCATATATTTTGATGCATTCATGAAAAGTTGGCCCATTTAATTTATTCATAGTTTTCATATTATAGTACGTTACTTTTAAAATTTATCAAAAATGGCCCATTAGCTCAGTTGGTTAGAGCGTCGTGCTAATAACGCGAAGGTCGCAGGTTCGAGACCTGCATGGGCCAATTTTTTAATTTTATTTTTTAATTTTATTCAGTTTTTTCAATGCAAATTAATTACATTTTTTCTTAAATTATCCTCAAAATAATTAATAATAATTTAAAATTTTTATTTTTTAATTTTATTCAATTTTTTCAATGCAAATTAATTACAATTTTTTCAATGCAAATTAATTACATTTTTTCCTAAATTATCCTCAAAATAATTAATAATAACTTAGATAGTAATAATTTTTTAATTTAGAATGTACAATTCTAGAGCAATTGATTAGGGATAAAATAAAAGGTCATTAATTTTCTTAATATGTGTGTATAAGTCTAAAGTGACATACATTTTAAATAGGAGGGAGTATAATACTCCCTTCGTCTCAACAAAAAAAAAATTTAATTTTATTCAGTTTTATTTTTTAATTTTATTCAGTTTTATTTTTTAATTTTATTCAGTTTTTTCAATGCAAATTAATTACATTTTTTTCCTAAATTATCCTCAAAATAATTAATAATAACTTAGATAGTAATAATTTTTTAATTTAGAATGTACAATTCTAGAGCAATTGATTAGGGATAAAATAAAAGGTCATTAATTTTCTTAATATGTGTGTATAAGTGATCTAAAGTGACATACATTTTAAATAGGACGGAGTATAATACTCCCTTCGTCTCAAAAAGATAGTCCACTAATTTTGTCCCATTAAATGTGAATTAATTGGCAATATGCATGTGTGTATAAGTTTAAAGTGACATACATTTTAAATAGGAAGGAGTATAATACTCCCTTCGTCTCAAAAAGATAGTCCACTAATTTTGTCCCATTAAATGTGAATTAATTGGCAATTAATCTTTTGACCAATAAATTGAGTGCATTAACTTTAATTTTACATAAATTGGTTTTGGCACATTAAATGTGTGAATTAATTGACAATTAATTTTTTGACCAATTAACTGACTGCGTTAACTTTACTTGTACATTAATTGGTTTTGGCCCATTAAATGTGAATTAATTGGGTAATTAAATACTCACTCCGTCCCACAAAGATGAAAAATCAATAAATGCAGTCAATTTTAACTAATGTGTCAATTTTACCCTTGGAATCTCATACTCCAAAATAAGGAGTACGAGGAAATATGGCTATAATTTGGGACCTCCAAAAAAGATGAGCTTTTGAAAATAAGTGATTCTCAAGAAAGTAATTGAGAGCATTTAATATAATTTTCGAAAAATTAAATGGCACAAGGTTTATTTAGTAGGCTTTCAGATGGGCCACTCTTCATCGGTCTATTACGGTTGTTGGCCCAAATTCATACAGCTTCAAATAAGGGTGGAACTATTTACACCTCAATTTAGGTTGTGAACACACCTTGATTGATGCACCCTCCACCTCACCCCGCTTTTGAGAAGTGGTAAATTTTATTATTGAAAAATGAAATTCTTATTATTAAAAGTGCAAGATTTATTACTAACTAATTTGTATATCGAAAAAAGCAACTTGTTGAAATCCATATTTTCATATATCAAAAAAAGCAACGTGTATATCGATCTTTTAAATGTAAGGGGATGTTTCTTTTTTGTTTTAAAAACCAGGTTTTGGATTTCAAGATCCAAAACCCGTTTTACTTCGGGATTTAAAAACCGGTTTTCAAAATCCACTCAAAACCACCTTTATCAAACATATTGATTTGACATAAAGTTATATCTATATAATATTACTCCAATCATTGTATTCTTTTTCAACAATAATATAATAATACTATAATAATATAATAATAAAATAATATAATACATTTAATCAACTAATCATTATAATCTCACCAAACAATAATATAATAATACAAACTCATTCAATCTTACAACTTGATTTGACATAAAGTTAAATCCTTCACTATTCCAAAACCCAAAAGAAACACCCATATTACTATTCATCGGGATTTCAAAAACCAGGATTTCAAAAATCTGGTTTTTAAAACCACCCAAAGCCCAAAAGAAACATCCCCTAAGTGTTTGATTCGACATTTATTTAGAATCAACTTGTTGAAATCCATATTTGCATATTGAGAAAGTCTCGAATACACTATACACATCAAATTGGTTTGATGTTTTTTACCCTACTATATAAATCCCCTTTTCTCCATCACTTTTCTCAGAGCCCCTTAAACAGCGATTGCAATGGTGAAAATCAAAACGAAAGCCTAACCCAAAAAAAAATTGTCTAGGATAGATTCACCCTCCCTTGAATTGTCATAAATACCCTTTTGTACCAAGGCAGACATGATACTGAAGAACGTTTTATCGGATATGAAGAGTACAGTTAATTTGCTAGACATTATTAAATTGTCTCAATTTAGAGTTGACGGACATCCTTCTATTTATGGAAACCTAAATGAAAACCCAAGTCATCGTGGCATGGATTGCACTCATTGGTGTCTTCCTGGAGTTCCTGATACATGGAATCAACTGGTTTATGCTACCCTGATTAATTAATTGAGTTTACTTGAAAGCTCGGTTATTTTTTGTTAACTGAATTTGTTGATTGATTAGTAAGTTGTAATGTTTGATTATTAATATAATTAATTTAGCAGTTTCTCTTGCATTATAATAATTAAAATGCATGATTTGCTTAAAAAAAAATATATCCGTAGTAGTTAAACTGATTTATAACGAAGAAACAAACAGACAAGTAACACTACAAAAAAACACGGTGATTTTGGTGGGTCATTATAAATAGGACATTTTTAATCATATCCAAGATAGGCTTTGGATTCTCGTGGGTGGAGAGGTAAGAAGATTTCAAAGGTCAGAAAAGAGGTACAATTAAATCAGCTTCGCCGGCCATCCAGTCGACCTACTATATGAACATGTTCTTGATACCATCCTCGTTGACAGACAAACTACAGAGGATGTTGAATTATTTTTAGTGGAGAAATTGCTCAAATACTTCAGAAGGCCTCAAGTGGTCGAAGTGGGAGGATTTATTAGCAAGGAACATGGAGGTATGAGTTTTAGAAAGCCAACTATAGTCTGGATTCTCATGGCTCAACTATAGTTTCGTTTTGTACAGATTATGGAGAATTTTATTGTGAATTAGAGTTAATCAATTGTTTGTGCAAGCCAACTATAATCGGTGACTTGCAAAGTACGTGATCAAAAAGTGAAAATAGAAGGAAATAAAGCCGGAAAATGAGTTTTGAGAGTGACATGTGCAGAAAAGGTGCAACATATATTTCGTTCTTATCTAGCCGCGCACTGAATTTATGATTAACAAGGACAGAAGTCGGGGGCGCACCTTGCTTTGTATCAGGT
Source organism: Galeopsis tetrahit (assembly GCA_963675135.1). Lineage (NCBI taxonomy): Eukaryota > Viridiplantae > Streptophyta > Magnoliopsida > Lamiales > Lamiaceae > Galeopsis > Galeopsis tetrahit. Next base: position 72,944,763 of record OY776127.1, read on the forward strand.
GTAAATGCTCGGTTTGTGAAATTCTTAGATCTAGCGTTTTAGATGATAATCCATGGTAGATATGGTACATGCAGGTTGTGAAATGGTTAAGACTTGGAAATAAAAAGAATGGAAAAATAAGGAGAAACAATAGAAAAGAGGCTCCTGTATGGAAACAACGAATTTATACATTAGCTAGCAGCTATAAATCGCTTCGTCAAAATATATAAAGAATTGTTACCTGAACTTGCAGCAAGCGGCAGATACAACGATAAATAAATGATCGGGGTTAGTGTTCGTGGTTGCTAATCCGTAAATATGGAAATAATGTTGATGGGCTTGGTTTCCTGGGATACTAGCTCCAATCTGAGACAGATGTAGTACTAATTAGAAAAGCTTTTGCACCAAGTCTGCAAACAGAATGATGCAGGCGAACGAGCTCTTGGATAAGATGGGCGCAATCTGGTGCAATGCAGTACCCTCAAAGGTTAATGCATTTTCGAGGAAAATGTTTCAAGACACAGACCATCTGCTTTTCAAATGTAAGATACGAATGGTTCAGGAACATTGTAACAGGGTTTGCAAAAGGATTGAAACTGATTGGAAGCTCATTTGGCATCTTTGGAGGGCTCGGAACGCTAAAGTGTTTAATGGCTGCAATTTTTCTAAACACGAAACAGTTATGAGAATCAATGTCTCGACGTGGCTCTGGTTAGGCTCTAGCTAAACATAGAATTTATTTATCTTTTGAATCTGTTTTGTATTGCCGTACTTCTTATCTGTATTTTCAGGCATCCCTTAGGTCTGTGTTTAATTAATAAATTTTGTATCTGTTTTGTATTACCAATAAATACTCTAACTATATATCCAACAGTAGCAAAAAATTTAATTCGAGGGAATTTTGTTTCATTTCTATATTGTGTGTGGTTCTTATATTTTACATTTTTTTTACCTTTTGGGTAGTTATAAAAAAAAATCTGTTTGAGGGGTATTACAAAAATTAATTCGAGAAATAAATTTATTAGGAATTGAAGGAGGAATAACCTTTTATTTTCTAACAATGAGAAGGATTGTTCTAAAATATGACATATGCCTTGCAATTTAAAACCTCTATCATAGTACTATAAAATGGAGGACTAATATATCCATATAAATGGATGATGTGATAATATAAAATAAAAGGGAAAAGGTCAACAAATTAACAATCCACCTGAAACGAGTGCAAATTCGATTAGGCGGGCCTCCTTATAAAACCTACTCCCGTAAAACCCAGAGGGAAAAAACGGACGTTAGGGAAAAAAGAGCAACCCACCTTTACAGGTGCCTGAAAAAAACAAACGTCTTATAATTAAATCCCTAAAAATACGACCATTATTAAATCCACTAAATCACAACCACCAAGGTACAAGGACTAGAAAAATGGTGCCCTACAAGGCACTCCCTTTCTTCTCCGGCGCCTCTTCGTGGCTGGTTCATCTTCCACAATTTTTGCAGTGCTAATTACCGGCGTAGGAGAATTAATCACACTAATCCTCGAGCTTTCCTGGACCTATAAAATAAAAGGCAAATGTTATATTAACCTTCCTATTATTTTTTAATTGCTAATACATGAATATATTAAACTCATGAACTTGATGCTACTTATTAGTCCACATTATATGTTGTTTCATTTAAAACCTAGTTATGTGTTATATACTTATTATACATGAAGAATGCATTGCTATAATTTGTTGCGAGTACAATAAAGTAATGAAGTCAAAATTACCTTGCATGCAATACAGCAATAAAAAAATCGACCAGGCTCAGTGAGCTTCCTTCTGCAAACATTGCAAGCTCCGTCGCCTTCAATTAGTAAACCTGAGCCATTATGCGGCAAGGGAGTCAAAGAGACAACCCACTTCTTGTTGCATTTATACGGCTGCAATTACAATTTCGTAATCTGATTAATGTGCAATATGATATTCTCTCATGGAATGTATTTCATGAGTCGAAGAAAAAAGTAACTTTTTTCGACTAAAATGTAATATTGTGTACTTGTAAAACAATTCTCACTTTTACACAATTTAAGAAGCAATATAGTTTTTCGAGGGATTTAATTTTACTTGGAAAAGCCTTCGCAATTACTTTCCCTTGTAAAATCCCTCGCCATTTGGCGAGCTAGGGATTATTCACCCTCATTAAAATCCCTCGCCAATACGAGCGAATTTTGTAGTTAATAATGAAATGAATAACCTGAATTCTCCAACTGTCCATATGTTTCTCCATCTGACTAAGAGGAACCACGTTTTGATAGACATGGCGATAGATTGTTAGCACGTCATGATGTTCGCCATGAATCCCATTTTTGATACAGTACCTGCATGCCGAGGCATTACAGGTAATGCAGTATCGGTTTAAAACTCATCCCTCCATCTTTTTTCCGCCTGCAAAGAGTCTCTCATTTCGCCCATTTAATTCCTTTTGCCATGTTTGTGTCATGCCCCCACCAAAAGGCATTCAACATTCTATGAAGTTCATCAATAAGCGTTGTAGGTAGTTGGAATAAACTCATGCAATAAGTAGGGATAGATTGTGCCACAAATTTAATTAAAACCTCCTTGACAGCTTTACATAATTTCTTGCCTCTCCAATTATGAAGTCGATTCCATAGATTATCTCGAATATAAGCAAAGATGACCATTTTCTTATACTACCAATATTTCAAAAACGATATTCCTGTCATCATCAGAAACATTACTGTTGTATAACGTCCCAGACTTCCCATAATTAATGGTCTGGCGAGATAAGCGTGCATAGGTGTCAAGATTCTGTTTCAGCGTTGCAGCTTCAGTCTGTGTGGCACGACAGAACAATAAACTATCGTCTGCAAAAGGTAGGTGAGAATCACTAGGCCCACTTCTACTGGCTTTACACCCATGCAAATTCCCCAAACGGTTCGCCCTTCTTAATAATGCAGAGAGGCCCTCTGCGCACAATATGAATAAATAAAGAGACGGTGGGTCTCCCTGTCGAAGACCTCTACCGGGGATAATCGGGCCCACTAGATCTTAATTAATTAACACCAAATGAATAACTCACGGACTTGATGCACATCATCATCCAACCCGTCCAGGTCGTTGAGAAGCCCATTCTAGTTAATACACCCTCCAAGTAATATAATTTCAATCAACACAATCATAATCCTTACTAATATCGAGTTTTAAGGCTACTTCTCCAATCCTCCCACCCCTCCTCTTCTTCATAGAGTGGATTAGTTCAAAAGCGATGAGACAATTATCTTGAATGTTTCGCCCGGATACAAAGGCAGATTGTGCTTTGTCCACTAGATTAGGTAAGACCTCCTTTAGACGATTGCACAACACTTTCGACAAGATCTTATAAATCACATTGCATAAGGATATTGGCTGTAAGCCCTTCATTGCTTGGGGATAATCACATTGGGAATTAATGCGATGTGCGTCGAATTAAGATTTTCAAGAAATTCCACATTCTCCATCCATTGTTTACAGGCCAAAAAGACATCTTCACCAACCACTGCCCATTTTTTTTGATAAAATGCAGGGTTAAAGCCATCCGGACCGGGAGATTTATTCGGGTGCATTTGACTCACGACTAGCTTGAATTCCCCCTTGTAACCGAGTCAACTCCACATTCTGATCCGCCGTAATAGTTGGTTGAATACTCAAGAGGATATCGTGCATGTCTACATGAAAAGCACTTGCTGAAAATACATTAGAAAAATAGTCCCTAACAATATCACACATACCCCTCTAATCCTCAATATAGTTGCTTGACAAATTTTCTAGCCCTTTAATTTGATTATTCTTTTTCCCTGTAGATGCCATGCGATGAAAAGCCTTTAAGTTTTGTTGGAGAAGACAATAAAATTAGTTACTTCTCCATTATGAATCATGATCATATTTACTCCATCTGTTCCACTTTAACGGTTGCTTAGATATGTCAAAAAATTATAAGAAAATAATTTTATATTAATGATTATTTGTATAAATCGACTAATATACCTCTTACAGGTTATTTATGGGGAAATAATTTTTTTACGTCCCATAACTTTTCAACCTTTTCAAAAACGTCCCAAAAAAGTTAAGTTTTCAATTACGTCCCAAATTTTAGTTAATTTTTTCAATTACGTCCCAAGTCGCCGGAAACATCAAAACGACATCGTATTACGTCATGATTACGACGCCGTTTTGATGTTTCCGGCGATTTGGGACGTAAATGAAAAAGTTAGCTAAAATTTGGGACGTAATTGAAAAACTTAACTTTTTTTAAACATTTTTTAAAAAATAAAATAGTTATGGGATCTAAAAAAATATTTTATTGAAATTGTTTGTATATGTTTATATACTGTTTTAAAAATTTATATATTTGATATTTATATACTTTTTTTTAAAAAATCTTTGTAATATGTAAATCTAAACAAATTAATAAATTTACTTATATATTTTATTATCGGTAATATTATTTATATGAATAAATTAGTAAATATAGTTTTTGGATAGTACGTATTAAGTAGTAAGTTATCACATTTATTTATTTTATAATAATTTTAGTCTTTATTTTTTTCAATTTTAAAATATAAAATTATACTAAATAGAATTACATGATATTTTGTTAACATATTATATTTATGGTCATTAATATTAGCATAATTCCTTATAATTATTATTAATTTTTATATTTATTGTTTTTAATTTTTTAAAGTTAAATCGATTCATAATTTTTAATTAATACGGAGTATATGAAATTTTATTATATTATTATTTATTTATTATAATCATTATTTTAAAGTAAATGATTATAATTTTAATATTAATTTATTTTATACCATTCAAAAAATTTAACTTTTTATTTCGTTCAATTTTAGAACATAAAATTATACTAATAGAATTACATTATATTTTGTTAACATATTATATTTATGGTCAATAATATTAGAATAATTCCTTATAATAATTATTAATTTTTATATTTATTGTTTTTAATTTTTTAAAGTTAAATCGATTCATAATTTTTAATTAATACGGAGTATATGAAATTTTATTATCTTATTATTTATTTATTATACTCATTATTTTGAAGTAAATGATTATAATTTTAATATTAATATATCTTATACAATTAATTCAAAAAATTTAACCTTTTATTTCGTTCAATTTTAGAACATAAAATTATACTTAATAGAATTACATGAAATTTCATTAAATATTATATTTATGGTCATTAATATTAGCATATAATTTCTTATGATAATTATTATATATATTTTTTAATTTTATTAAGCTAAATCCATTCATAATTTTAATGTTAAATCGATTTATAATTTATAATTAATATGGAGTATATGAAATTTTATTATATATTTATTTATTATTACTCATTATTTTTAACATATTATATGTGTATGTAATAATTCAGGGAGTATATAATATTGTCATGTTTATTAGTGTTAAAAATTTATTAGTCCCATATTTTTTTTTAAAAATTAAAAAAAAGTTAAGTTTTTCAATTACGTCCCAAATTTTAGCTAACTTTTCCATTTACGTCCCAAATCGCCGGAAACATCAAAACGACGTCGTAACCATGACGTAATACGACGTCGTTTTGATGTTTCCAGCGATTTGGGACGTAATTGGAAAAGTTAGCTAAAATTTGGGACGTAATTGGAAAATTTAACTTTTTTGGGACGTTTTTGAAAAAGTTGAAAAGTTATGGGATGTAAAAAAATTATTTCCCTTATTTATGAATCATTTATGGTCATTTATCCTACCTATCAATTTTTTTAAGAAAGAGCTACAAAACATTTAATTAATATCTCTTGAAAACAAAAAATGATAGATATTTTGGAACAATTTATTCTCTAAAGCGATCGACAGTTAAAGTGGAACAGAGAGTAATTATTATTAATTAATGATTAGTTTTTGTTTTAGTTAAATAATAAAGTGTGGGAATTCGGGAATTGTAAGAGACCTATGTCGTTTCACAATATGCAACGTGGTGTGCGAAATCCTCTCGAAGTTACTTTGTAAACACACTAATACTATGTTACCTAAATTGGTTGGCAAGACTAATTCGACTTTTGTCATTGGTAGATCGATTCAAGATAATATCCTTATTGCGCGCTTTTGAAACAATTCACTCTATTAAGAGGAAAACTGGAGAGAAATTTAAGGATGTAGCATTGAAGATATGCCATAGTGGATTGGAATTTATTGGAGTGTCTCTTAGGCAGATTTGGTTTCTAATCAGTCCTGGCTCGTTGGATGATGATGTGTGTTAAGACTGTGAAGTTCTCTTTTTAAGTAAATGATGAGATACTAAGCTCAATTCACTTGGGTGGAGGTGTATGCCTTGGGGAACGTCTTTCAGCTTTGGTTAGGCGTGAGAATAGGCACAACTTTCTTCATTGGAGTAGGGTTTGCATGGGCGCTTCTAATATTTCCCATTTGCTTTGTCCTAACCCTTTTTGTTTTGCTCGAGACACATCCACCAACTCACCACCGCACTCCAATTCTAAGCTGCAAAATGTTATATGTAGATTGGAATGAGCAAGACAACTAGATCGGTGGGGATCCATTTGTCACAGTTAAACATCAAGGTAAGGTCTAGTATGCACTCGAGTGCATGCTGTGCACCCTAGTCAATGTGCACTTTTCAGTTTACTGACTTACACTTTTTGGTAATGGTGTTGCACGTTTCAATTATTACTCATTTACTAAAAAGTGTAAGTTAGTAAACTGAAAAGTGCACATGGACTAGGGTGCACAGCATGCACTCGAGTCCATAACAGACCAACCCAAACATCAAATGCAAACAAAAGATAAGAAGCAAAATTTAATTAGAATAGAAGATGCCATGAATCATATTTTTTTTTCTTTTATTAATTGATGATTAAATTTAGAGATTATTAACGACTTAGTACAAAATCTACCCCCTTAGTGGGTGGGGATACATCCGACTTTTAAAAAAAAAAAATCCACTTGTTAATACAAATTTTCAGATGAATTCTCTATTATACCCTTTATTTGTTAATAGGTTTTTTAGTTTTGTTTCTTCCTCCCCATTTCATTTCCCCTGCAAGCCTGTCTAATCGAGGCATCATTCTTGGCCCTTCTCCCCAACATTCTCCCCCATTCTCCCCAACATTCTCCCCCATTTCAAATTCAATTCAAATCGAGGTCGATCTGTTCGGCGCCCGAGAGATCGACGAAGACGAGGATCTCGAGGTCCGGTCACGAACGAAGTAGATCGTTCGTCGGAGTAGATCCGAGTTATGGAAGAAGAAGCTGTCGACGAAGGCCCGATGAAGGAGATCTAATCTTTTCATTGGCCGGAATATTGTTGAGGCGAAGGAGTTCGGGCTCGTTCGCCGGAGTAGATCGTCTTCTCCGATCTACGCAGAGCTTGAATGCCCCGTCAAGGTGCTCATCTTCTCCGATCTACGCCGCTCGGCGGTGTAGATCTAGGGTTTTCTGAAAATAAGTTTCTCCCTATTTCTTCCATTATTTCTTTCGAGTTGGAATTTCAGGGGAGAGAGCAATAACTATTTCACAAATTCTCAGATTGGTTGGTAAACAGAGAGACACAGGTGACAGAGGGATGGGTTGCTCGTTCTCCGGATTGAATGCTCTCTACGATGGTATACCTGGGATTTCTGAACTTTGTGTTTTCACAGGGCTGCTTGAACATTTTAGAGCTGATGCTGAAATTGCAACAATCATTGGGCATGAGGTATACCTGGGATTTCTGAACTTTGTGTTTTTTTGTGTGTGTGTTGGTAGACTTTGGTTTTGAGTGTATTGGAAATGTAAATTTACATTTGTTTCTTGATAGGTTAGTCATGCTGTGGCCAGGCATATCTATGAATATCCCACTGTTTGATGTTAATTGTATTGCTTTTTTAATTGGTTTCAACAAAAGTAAAATCTACTGTTGTAATGATTATTATCACTAACTCAGCATGATCATAATTAGGTTAGGGACATCATGTTAAAGTTATTTGTTGTTTAATATAGAGGATATCATAATTCATAGATATGTCTAAACCTTTTTATAATTGTTCGCATGTGGTACAAAGGCCTACAAAGTTTTGATGGATGAGTTTCATCATGTTTCTACTGCTTTCCAGGAGCTAAATCGAAGGTACTCCTTGAATACCAATTATTGCTCATGTGTTTCTATCAAAATGATTCATGACATTGTTAAAAAAAATTTTTTTTTTTTACTAGACAGCTCTCATATATTTGCCCAGATATATTAGGTAGTGATTTGATTGTGGATGAAATGAGCTAAAATATACAAGTTCAGCACTAGTTGTATATGCTTTTCTAAAATGATATGTTAATTGATGGCCTTATGTCTGAATTAAATTACTGATAAGCATCTTGAAGTTAAAGACTGAGAGTTAGCTAGAAAGTGGTCATTTGTTAGGACTGTAACATGCATCACTATCAGTTTGGCAAGGTATATTGACTGGAGGAATTTCAGAGGAATTTGGTTCAAGCGAGTTCTTCTTTGTTAGTTTTAAATTGTTTCTCTCCTAGTAATTTTTTGTTGTTGACGGGTTTCTCTCCTAGTATTAAAAAACCCAGTATTTTGTTACTTTCATTAATACTAGTCCTTCCTTATGGCAGTTATCAGGAGGCAATTGAAGATATTACCATGAGAATGGGTGCAGGAATGGCAAAATTTATTAGCAAGGAGGTATGCTAAAGAATATCATGTTACTTAAGAGTCATACTCTGTATGCTTGTTGTGGATTTTGAAGTTTCTTTGCACGATATCTATAGATTAATATATCATAATGTATTTTATTGCTTCTGGAATCTGAATGTTACATGAGAATACTTCCCTTGACAACATTACTAATGCCTAATTCCTTTTCCTGGCGTAATCACAAATAAAACATGATGTCATTGTAAGAATCCTGGTTATGTATTCTTAGAGGAAGAATCAATAGCTTATAGTGGTATCATGCTTCTTCACTCAAGGGAAATTGTGCAGTAGGTACCAATTCGTAGCAGTAGGTTCCATTCTTGTTGTTGCTAAGAAAATGGAGGAATGCTAAGAAAGAATGGAACCTACTGCACAATTGATGGATGCTAAGAAAATGGAACCTACAGTAATAGTTCAGGGCAACTATGGACAGAAACAATGAAAATGGAGGGAGAGTCGGGAGAAATTGATGGATGCTAAGAATCGTAATGTTCCAACAGATTTACAAACCAAATGAACTGAACAACATAAGACAAATAATGTTCCAAAACCATGTGTAACAAAATAAAACACATACATCAATCAATTTGCAAAATTTGCACTGGATAATCAATAGAAAGAAAAGGGAGAGCTATAAAGTAATCCTTTATGTAATTGGTGACTCTAGGATGTTTTATATTCCAACAATACACAATACAGAAGCACATATTGTAGCCAAAATGAGAGACAATAGTTCAGAAAACTTCAGCTACCTTGCTTGCAAGAACACGCTCACGCCTCTCTATGTACCCAAATGGGAACCAATCAGCTTTGCCTTTGCACTCACCTTCAGCCCAACCGTTGTTAGTAACCTAGAAACGAAGCAAAAGACATTATTCATTTATTAAAATCACATTAAAATTGGAAACAACTATTTTTCAGATACAGTTTAATACTATTAAAAAATAATTTCAAGGGGAAGGTATCAAATTAAGTGTAGATGGAAGATTATAGCAATTCCACTTAATTTCAAATTATAATCAGCAACCAGATGTAGTTTTAACTCCCTTCGTTCCAATTTAATTTTTGTTTTAGAGAAAAAAAGTTATTTCAACTTTGGTTTTCCAATAGTTTTTTTTTCCAACTTTCCTCTCTACTTAATTTTGGTGATGTGTCTCATTTATTGAAATACACGAATATATGTAAAACACCTAAAAATGATATATTAGTTGTTTTATACAAAATGACTTTCTTAATCTATGTAAAACACCCAAAAGCGACAGTTAAATTGAAACAGAGGGAGTACAGAACAACTGGTTCTGGTTTAGAACAGAAGGATTTTTTTTTGTCACCAACTGGAAATTGGAAAAGGAGCCAAATTGAGTCAGCACACACTTACTAATGTGAGATATAGATGTGTTCGTATTTTGGATGTGATTTGTTCACCTTAGAGACTGCTTGACTGCACTATTAAGGTGACAGATATTTGTTTCAATCGGTTTAGAGTTGTTGAGTGATGGTCAAGGATCATATTTTCTGCAGTCTAGAACTCCTTCCATGCAGTACAATGCTTAAAGAGGGTACAGTCATTAATTGTTTAAGAATTATTCCTAGATGAATTTGCAGCTTGGATGGAGTTCTTTTTGTGCTTGATTGGTTTGGAATTCTAACTGTTTAATCATATTAGTAGAGTAAGTAACTTACAATAGTGAGGATCTCTCTTCATACAAGAGATCAGTTACTGATATTTTTATGGAAAATTACTTTTGTAGCCTGAGGACTGGGACAATGAGGAGGATGGTGAGTGGACTGCACCAATCTGGTGTAGCTTTCTTCCTCACTCATCTGTGTAGCTTTCAGCTTTCAACATTACATTATCAGTCGATCTTTGCATTTTGAAATTAATCCGATTGTGTATTTGAGAGTCCATCCCAGACCTGATTTGTCAAAAAAATTCAGAGATTAGGATCTGCTGGGTTGAATATAGATGTTGATATTCAGTATTATGTGATATTCAATATTGTATTATATTCAATATATATCGGTGTTCAATATATATTTCGATATTCAATTTATATATCTTCATATATATTTTGATGTTCAATGTATATATCGATGTTCAATATAATTTTAAAAAATTGTGTGAATTAAAATTTTTAAAAAATATGAATAATAATTTTAAAATAAAAAATTGGAGTCAAAATATAAATAAAAAATTTGAATAAATCTAATTTGAACACAAAATGTTCAATATACTTATTGATGTACAATAATTATGTAAATGTTCAAAATACTTATCGATGTAAATGTTCAATATACTTATTGTTGTACAATATATATAATTACTATTAATTAAAATCTGAATATAAAATCTTAATAAAAAAGATTAAATTAATAAAATTTAATAAAAAAGTTTGAGTTAAGTTGATAGAAAAATTCAATATATATAATTACAATTAATTAAAATCTTAATAAAGAAATTGAAATAATAAAATTTAATAAAATATGATTTGACAAGTTAAAGTCAAAGACTTTTGAGTAAGGAGAGATAAAACTATATTATTCTAATTAGTTAATATATAATTAAAAATATTTTTTATATTAAAAAATAAAAATTTTGAATTTAAAAAAAATCTGCGTTAAAATCTGCGTTAAAATTCTGAATAAAAAATTAAAAACTTAAAAAATCAAGTAAATTCTGATTTAATAAATGGTGTGAATTAAAAATTGAAAAAAGAAAATTGAATTAAAAAAAACACTCTAAAATTCTGCGTTAAAATTTTTAAAAATAAAATCTTAATAAAAATTATAAAAACAACTTGAATAAAAAATCTGAATTAAAAATTAGGTAAATTAAAAAAAAAAATCTGAATACAATATTTTTAATAAAATAACATTTTTTAATAAAATAATGGAGGAGTTGAAAGGTTGAAGTAGTTGATTGGACATTCAATTAACTTTTGAAATATTTTTTGTCCCTTTCAAAACCAAAATTGGGTTTGATGAATTTAAAGGTTTTGGTCATTCTAGCAAACATTACGCGGAAGGAAATATAAGGGCAATTTAGTCATTGCCCATTTATGAATTGTACCGCCTCACAATTTTTTAATCTATTGAATTGGAACACAATTTAAGTCTCCCAAATGTACCGCCTCACAATTTGCCCTTAAATTTAAGGTTAAATTTCTTGCTGAGGATGCATGAAACAATTATGCTCATGTAGTTGGAGCTAGTTAGCAATATGTTCTCCTTGAACCTTTTGGTTTGTTTTCATGTCCTTTTGTCTTCATACATCTCTTTGGATATACATAACACATAATGAAAATGTGATTGAATTTATAGGGAAAACAATTGTCAAGTATAATAGGGTTTGATGATTATACCACTGACAAACAACTCAAAAACATCAAACCAAATGATTATTTGTCGAAATGTAGGCTGAAATTAAGTTAGGTCATAATAATATGTGTAGCAAGGTTTGGGTAGAAGGATCCAAATATATTATAGAAATAAAATTATTTCTGGGGTCAAAGTCCTGCCTCCCATATATTTTGATACATTCGTGAAAAGTTGGCCCATTTAATTTATTCATAGTTTTCATATTATATTACGTCAATTTTAAAGTTTATCAATAATGGCCCATTAGCTCAGTTGGTTAGAGCGTCGTGCTAATAACGCGAAGGTCGCAGGTTCGAGACCTGCATGGGCCATTTTCTTAATTTTTTTCACTTTTTTTAATTATATTTTCCTTTACACATTTTTTAAAATTATTCTCAAACTAATTAATAATAATTTTTCACTTTTTTTAATTATATTTTCCTTTACACATTTTTTAAAATTATTCTCAAACTAATTAATAATAATTACTTAGATTTTTTTTTGAAAGGTAAAGGTGAGACGTATATTACTTTGAGTACATGGGGTACTCAAACCCATTACAAAGAGTTCATATTACAATTTATTTGGTATACACATCCATGGAGCTCGTTCCCATTCGTGATAGGACTGTCCAAATACGCCAGGTTTATATGCCTTTAACCACTTCCACGTGCTGAATTTAATCGAGTCGGCTATTTCCTCCGGATGTAAGTATCGTTCGTTGAAAATTATGTCATTTCGACTCTTCCACAACCTCCAAACTGCACACTGCCATATAAGGCCAATAACCTTCTTGCTGTATTTCTTCTCTCCTCTGCTGCAGAACTCAAGGAAATGCTCACTTACAACATTTGAGGTTGGTAAAGGGCCTTCCAATCACTGTTGTAAATAACTCCATACCAATAGAGACTTCGGGCAACATATAAACGTATGCTGAACTGATTCTGGCGTCGACCTGCAACTGGGACAGATTGTATTGAGTGCTTCCGGCTCGATGCCTCTTCTCCGTAGATTATCCGCTGTCGCGACTCTTCCTTGAATTACTCTCCAAGTCAAGGCCGAAACTTTTGAAGGGACGCCCTTCCACCAGATTCTTGCCCACGAGAAAGGAGCCGCGTTCGTCATATCCTCTTGCTATGATAAAATCTGGTACATGCTTCTTGTAGAGAACATCCCATCCTCCATGTTTTTCCATTTCAGGGCATCCTCCACGCTTGATTCGAGAGTAATCCTGCAAATGCACATCCATAAATTAGCAAAATCCACCAATTCATTAAAGACAAAAAACTATTCCATTTGAATAACCAAGTTTTTTCGTCTGCACAAAAAAATTCTTTTAGATATCCTCCCTTATTAGCTGATAGGGAGAACAGAGAGCTGAATTTATCTTTTAAACACACCCTATCTCCCATCCACGGGTCGTGCCAGAACCTAATTTTTCTCCCCCCTACCAACCATGAGCCATTAAACGTATCCAAAGGAACTTTCTTTGGGGAGGGACTGTTGGGAATGGCAGGAAGGTAGCATGGATCAGGTGATTCACATGTTATGCAACACTAAAATAAACAACCGCAAGTGTACGGTGTCTATCGTAGCGTGATAAGCACGAGGTCGATCCCACAAGGAGGCTAAGCGTAAAAGTGGTAGTTTGCTAGTCGAGTTCTAAGTAGACGTGATCGATAATTTGAGTGGTGTGAATTACTCTAAGATTACCTAACAATGTGTCACCAATAAGTAATAAAGAGTAAATACGAAATCGATCAAATACCATGCAAATCAATAAAACGAAGGTAAAATGGATAAAAACGCAAAGAAGAAAAGGTGGGTTCCAAGGCAATTGTAATATTTAGACGTCCGTTTATGAGAGTTATCTCGTTTAAATGGCTATTAAGGTTATCTCATATAAGGTGATCGCAAAAGAAGAACTAATCGATCTCTCGATACAAATTAATCCAAAGACGCAATGTAATATAAGTTCGTATGTCTACATCACAAATATTACACCATCTAAAATAGCTCCTAAGATCATTTGATTCCCTCTCCGATAATTAATCCTCTCTCGAGATCATAATAATACCGGGTTGCATATTCGCATACGATTAAATGGAATAAATCTCTCGATACTACCCCAATTAACAATGGATCAAGCAAATCATCATGGCCACTAACAACATGCTTTAAAATGGATAATTAAACATGCAAATAAGAGATAAACACCAATTAAAGCAAGAAGTTACTCATAAACATCAATCCAAATCTCTACAATGCCTTAGAACCACAAATTGTTTTTAGCCACTAACTACATATTCAAATTACAAAATAAAATGAAATAACTAAGTAAAAAGAAAGGGGAAATAGGAAGCTTAGTCTATAATGTGGTAAAGAATTGAATTTGCAAGCTATTGCATCCTCTCTTGCTTGATTTGATGAAGAATTGAGAGAGATATGACCAAAACACCTCCAAGTATGTGTAACTATGTGTGGATTGGGGGAGGATGTCTTGGATTTCAAGAAAGGGGGCTTATATAGTGTTGGGGTAGGGTTTAGATGCCAAAATTGCAAGTTAGTCCTTCAAAAATGGCCAAAATAGGAGATAGGCACCGAGAATGGGGGTAGCACGGTCGTGCACGGAGCACGGCCGTGCAAAATGGAGGTTGGCTTGGACACGTGCTCGGCCGAGAAGGGTGCTCGGCCGTGCCCTAGTGTGGCCCAAACCCCTCGGTCTCGAGCTGCTCTATTCCGAGAAGAGTGCTCGGCCGTGGCCTTGATTTGGCCTGAAAATTGGCTCGGCCGAGCCATGAGCTCGGCCGTGCTTTAGCTTGATTTCTACCCCTTTTTCGTTTCGTGCATATCTTTCGCCTCGGGTACCCGATTGACTCAATTCTTTTGGCTATTCCACTCCGTTTTTCGAGACGAATCCAACCGTTCACTCCTCTTCTTGACCCAGTGAAGTATGGTTGGTGTTTTGCTCCAAATTCCATCGTATTTCCTATAAAATCGACAAAACACAACCTTTCTCTCATTTCGGCTTAAACAATCATATTCAATGCATAATTCAATGAAATCCACATCAAAACACGCTTCAGATGTGCCCCTAAAACGTGTAAATTCCACCCGAATCAAACCCCCCCAAACTTAAAATGTTGTTTGTCCTCAAACAACTAAGCACTTAAAGCAATGAGGGTGGAATGATCACAATGGAATATTCAATGTAATTCACACATGCAAAGTAGGATGTAATGATATCTCTTTCTCAAAGTGCATTTCTCAATGAAGGTCATAAGCTCATTATTGCAATTCACACTCATGGATCAAAAAATGCATGAATACACAACACATTGTGAATGGGAAACATAATCCAAATGCTCAAGTTCTCTACTCACATGACAAAGTGTTTCTCTCAAACACACAAACAAATTGAGGATATTAATGCACTCATCAACCAAGTTATGCTATGCAATCACCATATGCTTGCCCAACTTCTACTTTCCACAACACTCAAATGCTCAACAATGTGATCAATAGGACTTAATCAAGGATGTAACATTGGCTCTTTGGTCAAGGTAGGGTAAATTTGGATGAAGTAACTCATAAACTAGTGGAGAGCGAGAGATAAAGACGCATAGACACGTCTCAAAAACTTCTCAAGATAAAGTTACAATTGCGCGGATTGCAACTCAAAAACTCTAACTTCCACAATTTATTTGTTCTCTTTTAAGCACATTCTACACCACAAAACCATTGAACACTTTTTTTTCTTTTCAAGCTTTTGGGGCTCTTTGTCCCTCTTTTCTTTTCCCTTGATTTTCTTTTCATCTTTCTCTTTTTCTTTCAACTTTTCCACTTTCTCCTTTCACCAAAGATATTCATTCAAGCATATGTTTTCCACTTTGTCTTTTGTCCCGGCCCCACTAGATGTAGGTATCAAAGGCTCAAAAAGGCTAAGTGGTTAACATTGTAGTTTTTTTTTTGAGCAAAAGGATAAAAATTTTATTAATGCTCAAAAAACACGCTCAACCCCGAAGGGAAGACGCCGGCGCTACAACTCTCTCAACTCTCATCTTCCCCACCCATCGGGACTCCGGATGAAAACCCCCTCTCGGTAAACCACGTGGGATAAACCCGGGAAGGGGGAAACCGTGGTCCGTCCTACAGGTGGGTACTCCTCCCAAATAAACTGTTCTATTAGTGCTATTACACCACCTACTCAAAACGGAAATTACAACGAGAAAATTATAATTTTCGAGATTGGTCCTTTTCCTTGTTATGCAAAAAATTCTAGCCATGCAGAAATTCCTTGCCACGCAACTGTACTGCTTGGAATAATACTTCCTCGCCATGCCACTCCTTCTCGCCGCCAAGCAACAAACTCTCGCCATGCCACTCTTTCTAGCCATGCAATAACTCCACGCCATGCAGCAGCCAAGAAAATGAGGAATTAAGCTCAAGGGGCTAACTATGGAAGATTACTTCGGTTTTGGGAAATTTTGGCTAAGTGACTTTTTAGAACAAGATGGCCTATATCATATCACATCATCTCACACAATCATGCTTTCATACAAGAACTTAGGCAAGTTCTAGGATTACTAGCAATAACCTAGTCCACTCTCAAATGAACTAAACCGGATTATATGTTCGATTTATGGCTCAATTCTCACCGGTTTATTCAATAGAACTCTCACATTCATCAAATGTTCCCAAACAACAACACATCATGCATCCATGCTATGAAAGCTCACAAATTTGAACACAACATGATACCATATTCCAACATCAATCATGCATACATTCAAAGCAAATAGACATCACCACAACTACTCAACCATGGATTTCAATGATTATTCATGCTCACATTTCACCAAAGATCCACTACCCAACATATGATCAAAACCAACTTAAACAACAATAAGCATATGAAAGCAAAGTGTGCGCCGGTGCAAAATGTAACACAAGTAGAATGACGAACCAGTGCAAGGGTAACAACTAGTAGAAAAATAAAATAAAAAATAACTCCCCCAAACTTAGAATTTTACTATGTATAAATTCTAAGTTTGGGGCTACAAGTTGTTACCTCCCTCCTTGCACATCCAAAGCTCTTCAAAGATCACCATTGCACTACTTGCTTCCCCTCTCCAAAGTTGGTTTTGCTTTCTTCTTCATTCTCCAAGCTATGACATCCAAAATGCTTCTCATCCATACCTACAAAATAAACCAAGCTATCAACAATACTAAAGCAATAAAAACACAAAGCAATAAAACCTTGGGTTGCCTCCCAAGAAGCGCTATTTTTAACGTCCTATGCCGGACGGTTCTTCCATGAGGGGGATATCAAGTCACCTCATCATCCTCCTTGTTCTTAACCTTCTTAGCCCATGCAACCTTCTTGAAACCATTGAAGCATCCACTAGCCACTCCATCCGGCTCTTCAACCATGTCATAAGAAGTTGATGCCTCATTCATCCCCAAGGTTGCACAAGTAGTTTTTCTTGATTTGGGGGAGTTTTTGAAGAAAACTCCCCCAAACTTGGCCTTCTTGCCCATCTCTAACTCCTTGTCTTCCACCTTGGGGTTCTCCTCCACAATATTTATCTTGGGCTCTTCTTCCACCTCCTTTCTCATGGGTATTGGGGGGTACTCTCCCTTGGGAAACCCATACTCTCCACTCTCATCATTTCGGAGTTTGATAGTTCTAAACATGTCAATCGTAACTATCTCTTGGTTCATTCGAAGCTCCAACTCTCCATTCCTCATATCAAGAATAGCCCCTCCGGTTGCCAAAAATGGCCTTCCCAATATCAATGTAATGTTTTTGTCTTCCTCCATATCCAACACCACAAAGTCTACCGGAAAGAGAAGTTTACCGATTTTGACCAATACATCTTCCGCTATACCCAAAGGGTATGTCATAGACCTATCCGCCAATTGGAGACTCATTGTGGTTGGTGTGAGCTCTCCTAAACCAAGTGACTTGAAGAGTGACAATGGCATGAGGTTGATGCTTGCTCCCGAATCACATAGAGCTCTTAATGTACCTCCATCTCCAATGGTGCATGATAAAGTGAAGGATCCGGGATCCCTAAGCTTTGGAGGTAGCTTAGCTTGAATTATGGAGCTACATTGTTCGGTTAAGTGCACCGTCTCATACGCCTCAATTTCCCTCTTGTGTGACATTATCTCCTTCAAGAATTTGAAGTAATGTGGTATTTGTTCAAGAGCTTCGGCGAAAGGGATGTTGATATGGAGTTTCTTGAACATCTCCGCAAACTTGACAAACTTGCTATCCAAGTTCTTCTTCTTCATCCTTTGCGGATATGGGAGGGGCATTACATTTTTACTAAACAAAGGAGGGATTGCCTCCCCACTCTTCTTCTCCCCTTCTTTTTCTTCTTTCTCTTTCACTAAGCCATCTCTTTTTTCAACACCCTCGGGTGCCATTACCACTTCCTCCTCTAACGGCGTCTTGGGCCCTTCGTAGCTTGTCCCACTTCTTAGCCTTATGGCTTTGCATTGCTCCTTGGGATTTAGCTCCGTGTTAGAGGGGAATTGCCCCGGAACGTGTTGCTTTCCAATGATGGTAGCAAGTTGACCTATTTGCTTCTATATAGCCTTAATGTGGGTAGTCACATCTTTGATCATCTCACCATGCTCATCAATTCTTTGCCAAGTCTTGTTTGCATTCTCCCTAGTTTCTCTCATGAAATTCTTGGTTTCCCCCATGAATGCACCAAACATCTCTTCCAAGGAAGGCTTTGGTGAGGGGTCAATAATCATCTCATCCCTCACATTGAAGTTTGGTGGTGGTTGAATAGCATTCCTTGGGTTGGCATAGGAAAAGTTCTCATGTTGCCTCAAATTCGGATGATATTGGTTTGGATTGGAGAAACTTTCACGGGCTTGCCTATCGTTCCAACCTCTCTCTCGAAAATGACGATCCCGTTGGTTATTCATGAAATGGGCCTCTTCATATTGATCATTATTGGGCTCCACTAGTGCTTTGGCCGTCATCAAAGAGAATAGCTTATCCACTTTGTTGGAGAGTTTAACATTCTCATCCAAATCTTGGGTTGAGGCAACCTTCCGGTTTTGTCTTCTCTCGGATGGCCATTGGTTGCCATTCTTAGCCATCTCCTCTAGGAGCACATAACCCTCATCCGTCGTCTTTCCTAGCAAAGAACCTCCACCGGCCGAAGCATCTACCATCCCTCTCGTGTGATGGTCCATTCCATTGTAGAAGTAGCAAATGAGTTGATCTCGTGAGAAACCATGTTGTGGGCAACTTCTAATCAAATCTTTGAAGCGCTCCCATGCTTCGGCTAAGAACTCATCCTCATCTTGCATAAATGATGAAATCTCTCCTCGTATCTTGATGGTCTTGCTTGGAGGAAAGTATTTCATAAGAAAGGCATCTACAAGGTCGGCCCAATTTTCGATCGTCCTTAGATCAAGAGACATGTACCATTGTTTTGCACGATCACGGAGGGAAAATGGGAACAATTGGAGACGGATGTAATCTTGAGGAACACGGTTGATCTTAACCGTTCCACTTATCTCTAAGAATTGAGATAACTAGAGGTTAGGATCCTCCTTCGACAACCCTCCAAAATGGTTGTTTTGGACCATCATGATTAGCGCCGGTTTGAGCTCAAAGTTTTGAGCATCAACGGGTTCCCTACCCGCTCCTCCATATGGTCTAGGGATAGGGCGGAAATGGTCTCTCAAGACTCGTTGATTCCCGTTTTCCTCCCTTTGCTCTCCATTTCTCTCCATACCAATATTATCTTCACCTCTCCGACGAAAATTGTCCCTTAGTACTCCTTGAGGTCGGTTACCTCCATTCCCGTTAGGTTCCTCAACTCCTTCTACCCCGTGATTCTCAAATTCCTCCCCTTCTTCAACCGGATTTTCCCGTCGATTCATTCTTTCCAACTCTAGTCTTCTCCTTTCGGCGTTCCTTCTTCGACAATTGGCTTCAATCTCCGGATCTAAGGGTAACACTTCTTGGTGGTTCCTCCTAGATCGTGTGATCATAAACCATGTCTATCAAAAAAGTAAACGAGAGTGAGAATTGCAAATAAGATCAAGATAACAAACACAAATATTTTTGGAATTTTGCAAATAAAGAAAGCAAGTAAATGTCTAAACTAAAACTCTCTTAGCCTACACTCTAGAGCTTATAAAAACCTCCCCGACAGCGGCGCCATAAACTTGATTCACATGTTATGCAACACTAAAATAAATAACCGCAAGTGTACGGTGTCTATCGTAGCGTGATAAGCACGAGGTCGATCCCACAAGGAGGCTAAGCGTAAAAGTGGTAGTTTGCTAGTCGAGTTCTAAGTAGACGTGATCGATAATTTGAGTGGTGTGAATTACTCTAAGATTACCTAACAATGTGTCACCAATAAGTAATGAAGAGTAAATACGAAATCGATCAAATACCATGCAAATCAATAAAATGAAGGTAAAATGGATAAAAACGCAAAGAAGAAAAGGTGGGTTCCAAGGCAATTGTAATATTTAGACGTCCGTTTATGAGAGTTATCTCGTTTAAATGGCTATTAAGGTTGTTGGTCCCAAAGTTGAGTTAAGATTGAGTAAGCTATTAAAAGTCTAGAGGGGAGGGGTGAATAGACTTTTAAAAATCTTTCAAAATATCAGAATATGCAATGCGGAATTTAGTCTTCTTATGTACTGTACTGTGCTTACTCAGCTCAGATCAGTACTTTCAAAACAATATGGGCCTTACTAGTTTATACTCAACTTTTCTTTAGATCTTTATCTAATAAATTCTTAATGTTCTTAGTGAAACAATTCAAACAAATATCAAACAGAAAAGTAAAGAACACAGAATTTTATAGTGGTTCGACAAATGTCTACATCCACTCTCACAACTCCAGTTGTGAAGTTTTATTACTCCTTCGAGTTTCTTGTGGCTTAAAGTCCCAAGATTAAGACTGTGATCTTATCGATTATACCTCCAGGTATATCTTCGATCTACTAGTAATTTTCCAAGTAACTAGCACACTTGTTTTACAAAATACAAACTTAAACTTGAAAAGTAAAACTTCTCTTTGAATAGCCTTCACTACAAGAAAACAGCAAAATTCCAACAGAAAAATTCCAACGGATTTTTACGTTTTTTCCGTTGGAATCACTGATTCCAACGAAAATTCCAACGAAAATTCGACCATTGGAAAAGTTGGCGTTGGAATTGTAAAATTCCAACGAAAATTCCAACGATACATTCCAACGGATAATGACATTTGGAATTTTAAATTGTTGATATATTTTCCAATGAAAATTCCATTGCCAATTCCAACGATAATTTTCTGTTGGAAGTTTTTCCAACGAATTTTGACCGTTGGATTTTAAACTGTTGGAAAATTATCCATCGTAGATTCCAACATAACTTTTTTTGTTGGAATATAAATTCCAACAGGCATTTACCGTTGGAATATACAATTGTTGGAATTTTTTTCCAACGCAAATTTCATTGTCAATTCCATCCATAATTTTCTGTTGGAATTTTCCAACGGATTTTGGCCATTGGAATTTCAACGGTTGGAAAATTATTTATCTTAAATCCAACATTAATTCCAACATACATATACCAATGGAATATTTCATTGTGAAAAATTATTATATGTGGATTCCAATGCCAATGCCATCGACATCATTTTTTTTAGAATTTTATTTCCAACAGATATGTACTACATGAATTATTAGTAATAGAAAATTGTATATAATTTTTTACACCAATTGCAATAATATTTTTACATTGATTTTTTAAAATTTTTTTTATTTCAATAATAAAAGGTCCTATTAAAATCATTCGAAATAACACAACATACCAAATAAATGTGCATATATAATCTTGGTAAGCAAATATATATCACAAATATATAACATTACTTCGTATAACATAAGCAATATGTTCTACTTATCAAAATCACAAATTTCAAAGTATTGATCATCCTCTTAATTTCCATCAAAAACAAAAAGAAATTAAGATCATAACATAAATATTAAGTCCTAGGAATCATCATCATCAACAAATTAGAATCTGTCTGCCAATTGGTTCGAAGTGGTTCAAACACTAAAACCAGGCAAGCTTGAATGCACAAGAGCTGGCGTTTTATGTTTCCATGTTCGCTTAAATTCACCTTCAAGCTCAAGAATTAATCCACCTACAATAATTCAACCAAAAATCAATAACCTTTAACATTTATATATAATCCTAAATTATCAAGAAAATATTAATATTCAAGTAGAATGCAACTAAATATATAGTATAAGCTCTAGCAATTAAATATATTTATAAGCTTATGATATCACCTGAAAAAATATAAATCACATATTCTTCACATATTTAGGAATCTGGCTCCATTCAAGCAAAGATTGTGCGTTGATGACTGCAATGATATGTTTAGTAATTTCTAGATTAAGAACCTGTCAAATAATATTGAGAAAAATAATGTTCATCAGTAAAATAAGTAATTTAAATGCATAAACAAACAATATTAGACTGTATGTATTTTAAAAGTCATACTCATTCTCATTTTCTTGTATCAATAACTTACTAATTGTTGATCCACACCTTGTCAATGCTGCTAAATAATCGTCAACAGAGGGTAAATGAGATGAGTGTGATGCCATGTTTATAGGGGCCTTTCGAGATACTCTCAAATGGCGCATGAGCCCTCTCAGTGATTCTCTAAGATGATAAAAGAGTTATTTCAAATGATATAGGAACCCTCAGATAGTATAAGAACTCTCTTAGATGCTTTCTCATTCTGTGTAGGAACCCTCTCAAATGTTGATTGATAGTTCGTGTATACTGATTGATTGTCAATATTGCCTCTACCTATACTAATTTTGAGCTTGTATCTCTGTCTTACTCTTTAAACTACCATGACCACTTCTACATCTTAGTCGTGGACATTAAGTATGAAAACTTTTAATATTAGATAAAATAACAATTAAGTGTCATACACAAACACCTAGATTGAAAAAATAAAGTTTAATGAAAGCTTATTAGAGAGACATATATATAATAAATTATTATATGCAATTAAATGTATACCTTCCATTGAATTTAAGTTATTTGGATATATTTTTAATTATTCAAATGAATTTTTAACCTACCAAACTAGAAATAAGCTAAAATTGTAACTCTATTTCACCACTTAATTTTTTGAATTCACACAGAGCACACATATCAGCACACAGCACCCACATATAGATATATATATACTTACTCACACACACGCACACACAAAAGTAATATTATACTCACACATCACGAATCAGCATCAATATATATGGCACGCCCTGATCTACACAAAACAGTGAAACACACACACATCTGTATACACGCGCGTATATATATATATACAGTTCGTAAATATATATATATATATATATATTTCTGGCTCTCACACATCACTATCCACTGCTAAAATATATACAGTTCGTAAATATATATATATATATATATATATATATTTGATTTCAATCTAATAAAAAAATTGTGTTTCTGGTTTTGAAAAGTAAAATACAAAAACAGAGTCGTGAATTGATATCGGGAGTTCCTCCCCTCACTACCTAATAACCAGTATACACTATTACACATTAATATCAGATTATGAATTTCACGGGTGGTATCTGATATGTCCCCAAATAGACGAAGGACTGAAATTTGAAAGAGCCAAATTTCCAGCGGGATTGGAGAAGACTGCGCAATGTTAGATTAAGAAGAAGGCATAAATATTCTACTATTCTCATATTCAGATTTGGGAATTGAGAGCTAGGGTTTTCATTTTTGCTTCAGGGATGAGAATATGTAGGAAATTAGACCCGCCCTTTTTTTCCAAAAAAATTCAAAATTTTAATGTAGTGAGACTGTGAGAGGGCATTCCAATATATTTTTTAAATATTAGTATCATATTTAGAGCACATTCTAAGTTAAAATTCCAATCTCACTGAATTTCACATTGTAATTTAATAATATTTCATCACATAATAGAGTATATTTAATAAGAGTATTGATTTATAATCAAAATTTTAAATTTTAATTGCGTGACTGACGATGAAGAATTTAATATAAGAATAGCTGAAGTTAATTCTTCAACTTCCGTTGAAGTGGTAGATCTACCAGGGAAGCTAGACTACATGAGTATGTGTGGGCTGCATCGGTTTAAAGTCGGATCGAAAATCAACTCAAATGGGTGAACCGTAGATCGAATCTGAATCAATTAAGTACAGATCGGACGTTTCATATAAATTAATACAAGTCTAAAGAAAAATACTTTAGGCACTCCCATGAAAAAAAAGAAATATATTTATGTTATGTAGATCCATTTAAAGGTCTTAAATTTTATCAATGTTTTAATAAAAAATACTCCCTCCATCCCACAATAACTTTCACACTTTCCTTTTTTGGACGTCCCACAATAACTTTCACACCCTTAAAATGGAAAATTCTTTATAAACTTCACCCTCACAATATTCTCAAATTTACACAAATGTCATTACTTTTTCTCCACACATACACAAAAGTCAACTCATTTCTTTACTTTATACATAAAGATTTACAAAATTACCCCTCAAAACTCCACTCATTATTACACTTTCTTAATATTTGTGCCCATCTACCTATGCAAATTAATATGGGACAGAGGGAGTATAATTTTTTTTTGAGAAAGTCTAATAATAAAAAAAATATAAAATCGGGTTTTCGGTCCGAACCGATAAATTCCGGTTTTAGACCGGACCGAAATCCAAAATTCTAAATTTTAATGGACCGAATACCGGATCGAACAGAAAACTAACCGATCGGTCATCAGTTTCGGTCTTTTTTCCGATCTGATCATTTTTTACACACTTCTAGTGGGCGAAGATGAAACTACCCCTATAGAAAGACTCTGAGAGTCATCATATGACTCCATCTCAAAATCAGGACCTTATTTTTTCTTTGACCAACGGTTCTATTTGAAAAACTCCTTATATACTAAACAAAAGCAAATCAACACTTATATAAAATATTGCACAAATTAAGATCTATACAATATGACGATTTATTTATGTTGTTTTCAGTTTCTTGCTCGTTTTATCTTCTTCACGTTTTTTTCATTGTGAATTCTTCTCGTTCAATAAATTTATTGATTTACCTTGACGAATTTACGTATCCATATGATGGGTGAAGATTTAATAAAACTATTGTTTTTTTGCATTTTTACTAATTTTATTTTTTAAAGTAACATGATTTTTTCAATAAAGTAACACACATGTGCTTATAAAATAATTTACTTTTCATTCTTTAAACCTTTTTTTTTCAAACCTTTTCTTCTCTATCTTTGGAAAATATATTTATTTTTGCAAATCCATTCTTCTCAATGTTTTTCAATTTTTGTTTCAATTAAATCTTTTTTTTTTAAATTTATTTTTTATTCTATTCTCCATGTCTTTAAATATATATATATTTTTTCTCAATTTATCTTTATGCTGATTTTGAATAGTATCATTCAACACCTTCTTCAAAAATTATTTTTTTCATATGTTTTCAGTATTTGTTTCGATTAAAATAAAATTAGAATTCATTGCTAAACGCGGTTTATGTAATCTAATTGAAAATACAATCTTAGTTATTAACTTATGTAATTAAGAATTGCAATTTTATATTATTTGTATGAATGAAATATTATCTAATATTTGACCTAATCCCAAGGAGTTGGACTAGTGGTGTAGGTTTAGGACTTAGAATTATGCTCCTCTCTAGGTCTCAGGATTAGTAGGTCTTTAGACCGGATACCCGAGACTTAAAAAAAAAAAAAAATCTAATATTTGACCTAATCTTCTTCAATGGATTGACACGGGAATAAAATTTGCTAAGGGAGAATATTATCTTTATATAATATTTGGTTAAATCTTTTTCAATCTGAAAGTTTTACAATATACTGTAAATCTGTAAGTGAGTAAGTTAAAATATATTTTTCTTCAATCATTTAATGCTTATAATTTATATTTTTTTGTTTAAATATTTGAGGCTTAAATTATGAGTTTGTTTGCTTTAATTATTCAGGCTTATAATATATTGTGTCGAAAAAAAAAGTGCCAAAAAAATTTAGAAACCCGCGCTCAAGAAAAAATGATTTGAGAAATGCGGGAAAATATGGAGGGAACCTAATACATATTATGATCCTAATACCTCTATTCTTAATTCATAAAACCTAATTCCACACTGATAATTACGCCTACCACCACGATCGCTCTCGATTTGCCGGTACTCTGTTGCGATTTGCGAAACCCCTCCCGAAAAAATTCCTAACTCCTAATTCACAACATTTACGTTGATTTTGCTGTCCCAAAAAAGATTTCAGAGAGTCGCAGGTACTGCTCGATTGCTCCTTGAGTTTCAGTCTAAGTCCTCTCTCATCTCAGGTATCTAATTCTTCTAATTTCGTCAAGTATAGGTTTGTGATTAGAAATTAAATTAACGTTTCTGCTTAATCTGCTAATAATTCTTCTAATGTACCTATGCACACTAATGGCTTAGAAACAAGCATTGATTTAAGTGCATCTCTTTCAAGTTCTGTAAATATGAATGGATCTGGCCTTCATCCCCAAAAGCCTCAACGATGTTGGTGGAATAATCATCACAAAGACCATTTTGTTTCTATCTCCGGGATTCCAAGATACCCCTACAAGTATGTATTCCAGTTAGTTTAATATTCATATCTGTTTACATTTGCCCAAATTAATTCTAAACTGAAGTATTATGTTATGAGTTCTGGTAGTTAGTAGATGCTTCATGATGAAGCATTTATTTGCTAATTCTGACATAATATTCATAGCTTAGTGTACACAATAAGTTTTAGCTTTCTGGATCCTTCTTATGTGCGTGTGTGTGCGCGCGCGCGTGTTGAGGTTTGGGGGGTGGGCAGTTGCGGACTAAGGAGGGGAAATTAAAAAATACCCCCCTTTATACCTCATGTAAAAAAAAAAAAAATCCATAATTTATAAATATGTATGACAAATTATAATCGAGGTAGATAATTGTTATAGATTGTCCTTTTGATTGTGAATTTGTACAAGTGGATGGTTAAGTTTTGTTTATGTGCTCTATAGTCTATACTATTCTGAAACCAAGTCTCTTTACCTTGGTCATGCTATTTCGTCTGTCGGGTTTTGGTGCATATGTTAAGAGTTATATTGAAAATGATTACTCTTGGTGCTTGTTCCATTCTTGGCCTTTGCTTCTGACACTTTTCATCGTGGAAGAAGAAATTAACTGCAAACAAGAAAGAATATTACAATTCATGACATACAGAGATGATAAAATTAACTGCAAACAAGAAGGAATATTACAAGTCTTTCATAAATTCTCGAGATGAAAAAATTAATACAGAAAATTAAGGCTACAAAGTGAATGTCTACTTAATGATTAGATTTTAAAATTAAAAAAAAAAATTGAACTTTGTGTTGAAGCAGAAGAATCGATCTTGGAAAAGAAATGAACACTTTGCAGAGATAGCAATTAAATCTGGAATGTATGTATGTATGTATGTAAAAGTATAGAAAATAAATGATATGAGCACAAACCTGGAAACTAAATCTATTTAAGGATTGATTGATGAATGTTGAGAGTGTGGATCTGTCCAATTTATAGCAACGCGCAATCTTAATAAATACTCACATTAGTTGAATGGCAGGATTTAAGCAGTACGTGTCCCAATATAGCTATATTGGGACAGGGTTCATTTGGCCCGTTGTATAAAGCTACAATGCCTGTTGGTGAAGTTGTTGCTGTCAAAGCTCTTGCATCAGATTCGAAACAAGGGGAGAAATTGTTTCAAACAGAGGTAAATGTAGAAGCCCTTAACTGCTCACTTAAAAAACGATCCCCTGCGTAAAGTAGATTAAACTCTCCATGAGTAGCCCTAGCCCATCAAAATTCATGTGAATTACATCTCAAAAGAAAATATCAGATTATCTCATGCAGAATGTTAAACTTTAAAGATCACTTGGTAAAAATAACAAAAAGAATGTGGAGCAGTCTGAGTTGGAAACCATTGTGATCACATGAATATTTAAGAGTAATAATCAGGAATAAAATGTTAATTTTCTTGGTCTTATTATGTTTTCAGGTTTCTTTGCTGGCTAGATTGCATCATAGAAATTTGGTGAATCTAGTTGGATATTGTGTTGATAAGTGGCAACATATGTTAGTTTACAAGTACATGAGCAACGCGAGCTTGGAAACGTTCTATACAGTAAGTTTGTTAGTTAATATGTCCATCTGCTGGCTACTATGAATAAGGCTATGGATATTGAAAAGCAATGAATTTTAAGTTCTCAGTTCAAGCTTCTGGACCAGATATTCATACTTCATAGCCCCATAAAGTTATTGTTTTGATAACCATTACCATCGTTGCAGCTTATATCTGCCACTCCATCCATAAAGAAAAAATTAGGCTATTGGTTTTGATTTTGATTTAAAAATGATTTTTTTAACAAAGGTGTTGTAGTTTGCCAAATATCAGCAGTAATTACACTCTCAAAGCAGCATGATATATTTAACGGGCTAACTGCCCAGTTGTTCTTGTGCCTCAACTTTAATCTAAGTTTCTGATTCTAGAATGCATGTAAATTTTATATAAATAAGTAAAATGTAATATTATAATTTAATGAAGTATGTATATATATACAGTATACTTGTACTGGTTTGATTAAAATTTACAAGTCTTCTAGGTGGAGGTGGCAAAGACATGAGAAATGTTTGATTCCTAATTTTTCTGTAATTTTTTTTACTTTCGCCCTTAATTTTTTCTTAGGTCAGTGGCAAGAATAGTAAACTTGATTCCCAATTTTAATAAATTTTGGGCTCACCTAATATCTAAGTTTTTCCAGGTGATTAAACAACATTGATTGGTGGTTGGACTTTTCAGGTCCGCAATGATGAAGAGTTAGGTTTTGTTCAGGCAAGTTCAGGTTGAAGTTCTCCCATATTTTCACAAGTTAGGGCATTCACATTTTCTCTAGTATAAGGAATGAACTAGATTTTATTCAAAAATCTGTTTCATTCTATTCATGTAATTAGTCCCCTCCTTTGTCCATCGTGTCTCTTGTAGTTCTTGATTCATTACATTTACAATAAATGATCATGTAAACCCTTTTTTTTTTCTTGTAGAGAACATGTCTTAAAGTATTGTAGGCTAGGGATGGAAAAAGATTTCATATGGATTTGTAAATGTAATACATGAGGAAACTTTTGTAAATGACATAATTTTCTTTTTAAGATTTCGATTAATTTGATAGGCAAAATAAGTGTCATTAATATTTGGTTATCAATGTTCACTTAAATTGATTTTCTTATGATTTTTATAAATATACAATTTAATTAAAAGATAAGCAAAAAAATCTTGAAGGAAACAATAAATTTATTCTAGCACAACTATTAACAACAGTTAAGTACAATAAGATGTTTTTAATCACTAAATTACGAGAATCATTCCAACAGTTTTAACATTGTCGGAAATTTCATTGGAATAATTAATTAAAAAAAATCTAACGGTCATAGTCTGTTAGAAATTTTGTTGGAATTATGTATAAAAATATCATTTAATTTAGTTAATCATTCCAAGTTCCAACGGACTAGCGTCAATTGAATTTTCGTTTGAATAATTAGAGAAAAATCCAACAATAACATGTCATTGGAAATTCCGTTGGAATTAGATATAAAAATCTAGAAAAATCATTCCAACGATCTGGCGCTAATGGAATTTCCGTTGGAATAATTAAAAAAAATTCCAACGATATTATGTTGTTGGAAATTTTGTTGGAATAAAATATAAACATGTCATTTGATTTAACGGAACCATTCCAACGGTCTAGCGTTATTGGAATATTCGTTGGAATATTTTTTTTAAAAATTCCAACGTTTTTTCCATCGGTAAACTCCAACAGTTTCTATAAGTTGATGGAATTTCCGTTGGATTTTTCCAACGACTGTTTATGTCGTTGGAAGAACTGTTGGAATTTTAAAAATTCCAACGATTTATTTTTCCGGTGGAATTTTTCCGTTGGAATTTGACTGTTTTCTTGTAGTGCTTTGATTCTTCTCTTCAATTCAGTGGCTCTTCTCTTCTTTAATCTCCTTCAACTCTGTGAGTTCTTCTTGTGCTCTGTAGACTTAGATTGCTTGTAAACGCTTTAAGATCAGTAGTCTTAGCAGTAGGAGATCACACAGTTTTTATAGAACTTAGTATGACAGTTAGCAGTTTGTGAACTAACTCTCAACTAACTCTAAAACTGTTTTTGTAACTTCTTCTTGTAACCGACTTTGTAACTTCCTTCAACTTCCAAGTCAGCATTTCTTCAATAAATCTTCAGTTACACTTTAAATAAGCTTTCCAAACTTATTCTTCAATTTCACCAAATCAGCACAGTAACTTACTGTTCTGATTTTTACTCTTCGGATTTTACTCTGCTGAGCCAGTCAGCACAGTAACTTAAAACCTTTCAAAACTTCTCCAGATTTCTTCTAAGCTTATCTTCAATTCTTCTTTGAAGTCTTCTTATTCTGAAGTAGTCCTCTGAGTCTTCATTAGTCTTCTGATCTTCTTCTATTCTAGTTCTAATCTACTGTTCTGAACTTTACATTGCTGAATACAAATAGAATACAACTTTACATATATAAAACCTATCTATACATCAACTGAACTATATACAGAAGAGTACATCTAAGTCCTATACTATAAGCTGTCTATACAATACAAAACATCAGCTTAGTTCCTAACAGTTCATATATCAGATCAGTAACCAATAAGATCAGTAACCATATAAGATTAATAACTTTCATATACGATCAGTAAGTATTCAAGAACAGTAAATATATATAAAATCAGTAACTTACACATAAAATCAGTAAGCATATAAGATCAGTAAGTATACAAGATCAGTAACTCAGATTCAAATACATAAGATCAGTAAACTTATTCTCAGTTTCCATACTAAGATCAGTAATCTTATTCCATATGACTCAGTTAAGATCAGTAATCTTATTCTCAATATTACTAAATAAGATCAGTAAACTTATTTCAGATATCATTAAGATCAATAATCTCAATTTAAGTTTCTCATCAAATGACTTAGTTAAGATGACTTGGAACCGCATATATTACTAACTTTAAGTTGCTTTTGGCCATCAAAACATACTTTCATCAATTAGAACATTGTTTATAGGATTCATATCCCAACAAAGGTTATCTCATATAAGGTGATCGCAAAAGAAGAACTAATCGATCTCTCGATACAAATTAATCCAAAGACGCAATGTAATATAAGCTCGTATGTCTACATCACAAATATTACACCATCTAAAATAGCTCCTAAGATCATTTGATTCCCTCTCCGATAATTAATCCTCTCTCGAGATCATAATAATACCGGGTTGCATATTCGCATACGATTAAATGGAATAAATCTCTCGATACTACCCCAATTAACAATGGATCAAGAAAATCATCATGGCCACTAACAACATGCTTTAAAATGGATAATTAAACATGCAAATAAGAGATAAACACCAATTAAATCAAGAAGTTACTCATAAACATCAATCCAAATCTCTACAATGCCTTAGAACCACAAATTGTTTTTAGCCACTAACTACATATTCAAATTACAAAATCAAATTAAATAACTAAGTAAAAAGAAAGGGGAAATAGGAAGCTTAGTCTAGAATGTGGTAGAGAATTGAATTTGCAAGCTATTGCATCCTCTCTTGCTTGATTTGATGAAGAATTGAGAGAGATATGACCAAAACACCTCCAAGTATGTGTAACTATGTGTGGATTGGGGGAGGATGTCTTGGATTTCAAGAAAGGGGGCTTATATAGTGTTGGGGTAGGGTTTAGATGCCAAAATAGGAGATAGGCACCGAGAATGGGGGTAGCACGGCCGTGCACGGAGCACGGCCGTGCAAAATGGAGGTTGGCTTGGACACGTGCTCGGCCGAGAAGGGTGCTCGGCCGTGGCCTTGATTTGGCCTGAAAATTGGCTCGGCCGAGCCATGAGCTCGGCCGTGCTTTAGCTTGATTTCTACCCCTTTTTCGTTTCGTGCATATCTTTCGCCTCGGGTACCCGATTGACTCGGTTCTTTTGGCTATTCCACTCCGTTTTTCGAGACGAATCCAACCGTTCACTCCTCTTCTTGACCCAGTGAAGTATGGTTGGTGTTTTGCTCCAAATTCCATCGTATTTCCTATAAAATCGACAAAACACAACCTTTCTCTCATTTCGGCTTAAACAATCATATTCAATGCATAATTCAATGAAATCCACATCAAAACACGCTTCAAATGTGCCCCTAAAACGTGTAAATTCCACCCGAATCATCAGGAAGGTAGAAAGGAATCAGGCCAAAATTGCACCCAATGACTGTAGCATAATGGTTTAGGGTTGGCCCGTCAATATTGATACCATGTATAGAGCTCTTTGAAAAATTAACTTTGAGGCCTGAGGTTATGTCGAAGAGTCTGAGAACTCCTTTCATTGTCTTTGCGTTTCTAGCATTTTCCACACCCAGCAAAACTGTATCGTCTGCAAATTGCAGATGGCTTACTTTGATCTTGTGCCTCCCGATTTCGAAGCCTTGGAATTGGCCGATTTCCACTGCTTTGTGTATCAAACAGCTTAGGCCTTCTGCAGCTATTAAGAATAGGAAAGGGGAGATTGGGTCTCCCTGTCGAATCCCTCTTTGTAGCTGGAATTCTCCTGTTGGGCTACCATTAACTAACACGGCCATGGATGCTGAAGCAAGGCATCCCCGAATCCATTGCCTCCATTTCCAATTGAAGTTCATGCCCTCCATCATCTCATCAATAAATTCCCATAAAACAGAGTCATAAGCTTTTTCAAAATCCACCTTAAATATAAGACCATTTTACTTCTCTCTCTTAAGGAAATCGATTGATTCATTGAGTATGAGGATGCTATCTACAATCTGCTTATTGCCCACAAATGCGCTTTGGTTATTTGATATCACCCCCTCTATAACCTTGGACAGTCAAGGCTAGGACTTTTGATAGAATTTTGTAGATGCACCCAATCAAGGATATAGGGCGGTAGTCTTTTATGAGATTCGAGGCTTTCTTTTTAGGGATAAGAGTGACAAAGCTCGGATTACCCCCTTTGTGATTTTCCCAGTTTGGTGGAACTCCTTTATAGCCTTTATGATGTCTGTTTTGATCACTGACAACATTCTCTTGATAAAACTGAAGGTGATCCCGTCAGGGTCGGGGCTTTTACTTCCCCCACAGTTCCATACAGCTTGTTTGATTTCTTCTTCTGTGAATGCAGCTGTGAGTACTACATTTTCCTCTATTCCTAATTTCTTTTGCACCAAATGTTTTATATGGAATCTCGCGGCCTGTGGCTTTTTGTATTGTGTTCTGAAATACTCAAAAATTTCACCCTTTACCTTAGTTACGTCCTCAGTCCACACATTGCTAATCATTAAGCCGTCTATTTTGTTCACCTTTCTTCTGTAGTTTATGCATATGTGGAAGAAAGTTGAGTTTGTGTCTCCTTCCCGGATCCATTTAATTCTGGACTTCTGGAAATCATTCCTGTCTTTCACCTTTCTGAGTTTCCAGGCTTCACTCTTAGCCTCTTTCAATGTTATACACTCGTCATTTGTTAGGTCTCTATCCTCTTGAATTTTGTCAATCTCATTCATCTTTCTCTTACTTCTTCAATTTGTCTTTCTAGCTTGTTGTAGTTTCTGGAACTCCACTCTTTTAAGTCTCCCTTTAGTAACTTAATCTTTTCTTTGATAATGAAGCCTTTAGTTCCCTCCACCCTGTAGCTTGGCCACTTTTCTTGGACAAAGGTTTGTAAGTCCGGATGATCAAGCCATGAGTTGAAGAATCTAAATGGTTTCGGCCCCCAGTTCTGTGTGCATGTATGTAAGAATATCGGGCAGTGGTCCGAGCTTAGCTTTGGTAGTCCGCAGAGTTTGTTTTCTCCCCACTCGTTGACCCACCCGTTCGACACGACAGCCCTGTCAATCCTGCTGCAACATCTGCCATCAAGCCTGGAACATGTAAACTTTCTATCAACCAATTGAACATCAAACAACCCTGTTGCTTCAATGAATTTGTCGAACTTTCTACTATTTGTGTTCGGTTGATACGTTACTCTCCCTTTCCTCTCGTTCTGGTACCGTACTTCGTTGAAGTCCCCTATGACACACCAACTCAGTATATTGCTACTTAGAATTTTTTCACGGATTGCCTCCCATAATACTCGTTTCCCTCTAGTATCGCAGGGGCTGTACACGTTTACCACTACTTGTAGTTTGCTGCTTTTCGTCCACGTTCCTTCAATACCTATTACCCCTTCAAGAACCCATGAGTTTGTTACCTCAAATTTATCTTTGTTCCATACACTTAGTATTCCACCCGATCTACCTTCGGCGTTTTTTGCTGCCCATCCTAATTCGGTACCTCCCCAAATCGAGTTAATCTGCATCTTACTGTGATATGCACATTTGGATTCTTGTATACACAAAAAATTTGGGTTGTATTTTCCGATTAATTCTCTAACCTCCTGTTTCTTCAGTCTTTCGCCTAATCCCCTGATATTATATGAAAGGACCTTCATTGATTACACACTCGTTGTTGTTGTTCTTCTCTTCCTTGTCTATTTGGTTCAATTATCTTATTCTTTGTATTATTTCCTTCTCGTTGCATTAGCTTATTACCCCCATTTGTTTTCCCAGATTCCATACTTCTTCCGGACCCATCAGTGCGGAGTGGGTTGCATTCATCTCTTGTGTTTTATCTCTTGTAGTTTGGTCTCCTGGTTTTGATCCAGATTCGGCTAAACCTCTTGCAAAGGAGGACCATTGGCTCTGTTTTCTGCTTTTTTCTCTTTTCCTCTGTAGTTTTCTCATCCTATTCCTTCGAGCTTTCTTACTTTTCATATTTTTGTTGTTTGGTATGTCCTCGTGGCCCTCAGATTCCAGCTCGCTATCTCCTGAGGAATTGTTACCTTGATTCGCATTCTCATTATTTAAGTGTGTAGTTTCTTGCACATTGAGACTGCTACTTTCTTTGATACCCTACTCTAGTGGGGCCAGAAAACTCATTTTCATTTTCATCGCTTTAATTGTTTTGGAGTCAGTTTCTCCTCTACGTAATTCATCTTCGTCGGGTCCATCTTCGCACCGTTTAGGACAGGGGTCGTTGTGTTCCAGTCTAATGCCTAGGGGTAAGTAGCTTATTCGAGAAAGATCTACTTTGTTGGTGTTCTTTGCTCGGATTAGTGTTGGGCTATTGATTACTGATTCATTCGCATCACCCTCTTCCACAAACTGGGCTAAAAGATTCTTGTTTGGACTAAATTGGTTACCTACTGGGCTGGTGGGGAGCAGACCCATATAGCTAACTGACTCCCTTGCTTCGACTCTCTTTATCACCTTTTGGGCTTCCTCCTGATTGGGTTGGGTTTGGCCTATTTGCCCCGGGATTAGTTCTCCCGGACCCACCATAGAGTTCAAACGGCTCTGTCCTTGCACGCTGTTAGGAACAGCTTCCGAGGATTGGGAACGACATTCTTTACTACTGGAGTTTCCCATGCTTTCATTGGTACCACTAGTTTTTAATGCTGCATTAATTCCCACCGCGTCACCCTCGGGAGGATCGATGTAATCGTGGCTGGCTGTATTCACCGCGTCCGACGTTGTCTGGCCACCAGAATTATTATGGTTTGGCTATTGCTGGCCGGATTCTGACACCAATGAGTCCGTCAAGTACCCTTCTTCTTCCCTCCCTTCAAGTAGGGCGCATGTAGCCTTGCCTTCTATTACTACTGGATTATCAACATTCAGATGGATTGTCCATCCGGTTCCAGGTGGTAGTTCCTTTTGGATCATGATATTGACTTCAATACAATTCATTATGATAGAGAGGTTCCTGTTAATCAATTTAAAACTGCACGTTCTGATTTTAATACGGGCTGTATCCATTCTGATTCTGTGTTCCGAGTGTGGGTCGATATCGCTTATGATGCCATCTTCTGTTAGTATCCACTGCATGAAAGATTTGTGCCAGCATACGAATGGGATACCTTTAATTTGGACCCAAGCTTCTCTCTCCGTGATTCCGTCGGTCACTTCCATTGGCCTCCAATCTCGGAACCATTCTAATAGCCATTATTCCTCTTCTGTGATAAACTTTGACATGGTTTCACTGTTATTCCCATATATTGCCCAGAGGTCGCCATTCAGCACACTGATAGTAATGTTCTTATATCCGACTGTTTTCAGTGAGTTGACCGCCTTCCCCCATTCTTCAGGATTTTTTGGGCTGCCTACAACAGCCCCCTGCGCCCATAGAATTTCTTTAGTGCTCAGTCTGAACTGTGCAGCCGGGTTTGTGTTCCCTTTTATCTCAATCAAGACGTCCTTAGGCATTTGTTCAGGGCCTGCCCCTATTTTTTCATGTTTATCTTTTTGTGGGTTGGCCTTTTCCTCCTCACACTATGCCAAATTATGCTTTTTACAGCAGTTGAATAACAGCGGTTATTTTTAAAACCGCTGTTAAATCTTTAAAAACCGCTGTCATATGCATCTTTTTTTAGAACCGCTGTCATAGGTTCAATTTGTGCGCTGATAGACAGCGGTTTTTCGTAACCGCTGTGATATTTTTTAGTTATGCGCTGTAATAGCTTCTCTTATGGAATATAATCAAATTAATCTTTAAAAATAATTAAATAAAATAAAAAAATATGATAATTTTCTTTTTAAATTACCGATTTTTTTTTATGAAAAACGATTAAATTCTCAAAAATAAATATTTTAAAAAAATCAATTAAAAAAATAAATATGGTAATTAATCTTCAAAATTGTATTTGATTATTTCATATTTTTAAGATTTTATTTAGATTTAATTGATTTATAAAGAATTTTATTTTTAATTTAATTATTTTTTAAGTTTTATCAATTAAGAAATATATAATGATTAACACAATATACTTATTTTGATTAAATAACGATATAAGTTTAAAAATATTTGTTCCTATATATTATATTATTAATATAAAAATCATTAAAATTTATAAAATATCAGGTCCTATATATTATATTATTATTAAATAAATTAAAAAAATCTAATATTTTTCTTGTCTTCCTTCTTTTTGTTGGTGTGGAATTACGGTAGTCGGTAAACAAATAAAAAAGGAAGATGTATGAAAACTCACCTATAATATAATTTAGGTTGGTGGGTCATCCTTCCAAGATTTGCAGATTAGTGTTGATGGATTTAAATTCTGATAAAAGAATTTATTTATATAATATTATTGTAAGTGTGAAATATTTTTTATAAATTTTTGGGTTCGAATTATTTTTTTATCAAGTTGTATCATAAATCAATGAAGAATTTTTAATATTCATAAAAAGAAAAAGGTAAAAAGCGTATAATATTCTTTATTGATTTATGAATATTTACCTCAAATAAAATTATTTATTCTCAAATTATTTTGATCAAACCAATAAGGATTTTGCTTAAACAAACAAAAAGACTGGAAGTCCGAGCGAGGTTGAATTAAAAAAGAAGATTAAATCTCAAAATTTATTTAATCATCTGGATAAGTTTAAATATAATTCAAATTTAATTATTACGAGAGTATATGTTTATAAAATAAATTTGATATTTTAATTATTATATACTTATAAAATAAATTTAATATTTATTTAAAATAATTTCTACGTTTTATTATTCTCACATAAATATAAAATTTTATTGATCTTTTAAAGATTTGTAATACAATACTGATAACATCAAATAATATCTATCTAATACGTACAATACAATATTTATATATATTATATTATATATATCATAAGTTTAATTATTTATTTAATCAATAATATCTATCTAATACGTACAGTACAATATAAGATTATATATATTATATTATATATATCATAAGTTTAATTATTTATTTAATCAATATTATCAAGTAGATATAATTATATTATATAAAACCGTCCCACTCCTGTAAATGTTAAGCGAGAGTGTGCGGTTAACCATTAAAGAAGAACGCCGGTTGCGCACATTCCATATACTCCGGCCTTCTTCATTCCACATACTTCAACGGCCCCTCAGTTGTTCCCTTCTTCACCTCGTCGTTGATCGTTGTCTACCTACTTACCTACAGTCCGCCGTCGCCCTCATCATCTTCTCTTCCACCAGCAAGTTCTTTCACTACCCAAGCTTAAGGTCTCTCTCACTCACTTTTTTTTTATATGTTTTTTTGCTTATAGATTCATTCCACATATTTGCGTGCGCAGTTGTTCCTTCTTCACCTCGTCGCAATACGTTGTCCATCTACAGTCCGTCGCAATACGTTGTCCATCTACAGTCCGTCGCCCTCATCATCTTCTCCTCCACCCCGCAAGTTCTTTCATAACCCAATCTCCAGGTCTCTCTCAATCACTTTTTTTTTTTTTTTTTTTATGTTTTTTGCTTATATAGTTTTTCAGAATAACAACTTGTTTCAATATTAGGATCACTAGTTCTTGAATCCACTAGAGACGGTAACATGGTAATTGTTGGAGAGGACCTACACACATGCATTCCTTAAGGGTCAGATTGGTGGAGTGAGGACAAAAGTAGTTTTCAACGAACATGGGCAGCCTGTATAGAATAATGGTGCTAAGTTGGAAAGCTACATTTGTGTTATTGTAAGAGAATCATAACCTATGCTTGTAAGTACGTTAACATCCTCTTATGAACTTTGTTTACTTTTTTTGTTAGTATCTTATATGCTTATTGACATATACTCGTTGCAATTAATGGTAATTGTTGTACTTTACAATCACATTATATTTATTAATTAATTGACTTTTTGTACCTTATAATATTTTATGCGCTTGTAATTAATAGTTTGTAGAAAAAACTTACGCGAAAGCTCAAATTTACGAAATACGGTCGGAGTGGGCTACATGCGTGCAACCATGGTTGAGGAGAGAGGAAAGCACGTGCATTGGGAGGGATTTCTAATTAATAAATTTATTGTAATAGTGGCTAGTTGAATTTATATATATACATAGATGTGTTGTATATTGAACATTAATTATGATGATTGGTGGATTTTGTAAGGGCTTTTAATTTCATTCACAATTAATCAATTTATGATTTTTTTAGCTTTTGTATTTTATTTTTATTAATTTAGAAAATGAAAATTTCATTATTTTTTTTAAAATATTGGATATATACAACAGTGGCTAATAACCGTTGTTATAGCTAATACAAC
Source organism: Galeopsis tetrahit (assembly GCA_963675135.1). Taxonomy (NCBI): domain Eukaryota; kingdom Viridiplantae; phylum Streptophyta; class Magnoliopsida; order Lamiales; family Lamiaceae; genus Galeopsis; species Galeopsis tetrahit. The sequence continues at coordinate 72,984,153 of OY776127.1, forward strand.
TGCTGTTATAGAGCAAGTACAACAACGGTTGTTAATAAATAACAGCGGTTAAAAACCGCTGTAGTAATTCAAAACAACAGCGGTTAAAAACCGTTATAGTAATTCCAAACAACAGCGGTTAAAAACCGCTGTAGTAAATTCAAACAACAGCAGTTCATAACCGCTGTCATAACTAATAAAACCGCTGTCGTACATATTGTAAGGTGTTAAAACCGAGCACATACCACAGCAGTTTTGATAGAATAACAGCGGTTAACAACCGCTGTTAATAGATACGACAGCGGTTAATAACCGCTGTCTATCAGTGCCCTCTTTCTACAGCGCTTTGTACCACAGCGGTTGCTGATATCAATTTACAGCGGTTTTTAACCGCTGTCTATCAGCTTATTTGGCATAGTGTCAGTTCGGGTTTTTGATGTGATGGCCTCTGCGAAACTTCGATTCTCTATTACCTTCGCTGGCTTCAGGATTTTGGTTACCTTTGGTGCCTTTTATAGTTCCTTATTTGCTTGCTCCTCATATTTGGCTATGTTGGCTCTTAGTTTGTAGTTCCCAATCCAAATATTATCCAATCATTTTTCCAGTGACGCCAAGTCTGGCCCCTCTGCGAAGCGCGCATATGCGAACCGCCACCCATTTCTATTCCTCTTGTCTGGTATCAGGATGCCCATTAGATCCTTTAATGTCCACTGCCTTGGGAAATTTGTGATGTAGAAGGTGCTTATGGACCAGCACAACAATAACAATCCCCACAAGCGTATGGGTTCGTTATAGTTGAGTAAGTATACGACCTATTAGTTATCGTCCAAGGACCTAGAGAGAGTGTGGAGCCCCAAAACTATAAATTAAAATGGTGTTATAGAAATTAAACGGGAGGATAAAGTAAATATCAATTAAGAAAATAAACAATTAATGCAAACAACTAAACTAACTCTTAATAATGAAAGTGCAAGGTGAGAAAGTATTGCCTCTAGTGTTTCCGTTTTGTGAGCAATTAAGTAAATTAGCGAACCAATTACATGATTTTACACATATCTCACACTGGCTCTATGCGGTTTCCTCAACTTGAGTCTCTCAATTTTTCGAATGTCCTGGTTGTCCCACACATCTCGAAAAACTTGATCTCGGTCTCTAGCCTCTGTCGTGATAATAATGTTAACATTGTCTTTGATCGATCTTCTTTTCAGGTGCGGGATGGTCACTCGGGGAGCATTCTCCTCGTTGGGAGTCGTATCAATAACTTGTATGTCTGGCCGGCACACATGTCCACCACCTCCCCGCAAGCCTTCACCACTCAACACCCCACAACGACTACCTGGCATGCTCGCCTTGGCCACCCATCGTCAAAAATCCTTGCTCACACCCTCTCCAAGCTCAGCTTATCCAGTGCACCTTCCAAACATTTCAATTGTAACTCTTGTTCTTGTATCAAAAGTCACAAATTACCTTTCTATGATTCCAGTATTGTGTCCACCAAACCACTTGATGTTATCTTTTCTGATGTCTGGTCGTCGCCTGTCTTGTCTCCTGATAATTTCAAATATTACGTGCTATTTGTTGATCACTTCAGCAAGTACATATGGGTTTATCCTCTAAAACGAAAATCAGATGTTCTCCCCACGTTTATCACATTCAAAACTCTTGTTGAAAACAACTATCAAAACACAATCAAAACCTTTTACTCCGACAATGGGGGAGAATTCATTGCTCTTCGCCCCTTTCTTCAAACTCATGGCATTGCACATCTCACCACCCCACCTCACACTCCCGAACATAATGGCATGTCTGAACGTCGCCATCGCCATGTGGTCGACACAGCCCTTGCTCTCCTTCACCATGCTTCTATGCCCCTCACCTATTGGCCCTATGCTGTCTGCTCGGCAGCATACACCATAAATCGCCTTCCCAAAGTTAACCTTGACATGATCTCCGCCTATGAAAAACTCACTGCTCGCCCCCCGAATCTGACCAAACTCCGTGTATTTGGTTGTCTCTGCTATCCTCTGCTTCGCCCTTACAACACCCACAAACTTAATCCTCGCTCTACTCCATGTGTCTTTCTTGGGTACTCGCCCACACAGAGTGCTTACCTTAGTCTTGATCGCTCCACCCACCGAATCTACACCTCGCGGCATGTTCAATTTGTTGAACATACGTTTCCCTTTTCCACCCCCTCTCCCATCATTCAACCATCTCTCTTGCCGACCTCCACCTCCTCTGACTTCAGCTCCTCGCCCACTCTTCTCACACCTTTGCCACCTCACTCTACCCCGATCGACCAAGTGCCAACCACTACCATTCCCCAGCACTCCACACTGGTCGACCAATTGAATATAACCCCGCCGATCATAACCCCACCTACCTCCCCGCTGCTCGCCACCACATCCGACATCCCTGTGCCGACCAATGCTCCCTTACGACCTCCTGCATCTCGCATGGTAACTCGAGCTCAGAACAACGTGTTCAAGCCAAATCCGAGGTATGGGCTTACTTCTGTCATCACTTCTGACATTGAATCGAGCTGTGTGTCACAGGCACTCAAGGACACAAACTGGCGAGCAGCCATGTCGGCTGAGTTTGATGCCCTTCTCCAGAACGGCACCTGGGACTTAGTTCCTCCCACTGCGTCTCAAAATGTAGTTGGCTCCAAGTGGGTGTTTCGTATTAAGCGAAAACCTGATGGCACCTTGGATAAATACAAGGCTCGTCTGGTCGCCAAAGGCTTTCATCAACGACCTGGTGTTGACTTCACTGAAACATTCAGTCCCGTTGTCAAGCCCGCCACTGTGCGAACAGTCCTCAGCATTGCAGTTACCAACAACTGGCCCCTTCGCCAATTCGATGTCAACAACGATTTTCTCCATGGAGAGCTCTCAGACACTGTCTTCATGGCTCAACCTCCGGGCTTCAAAGACAAGACATTTCCCACCTATGTCTGTCAGCTTCGCAAATCCATCTATGGACTAAAGCAGGCTCCTCGCACATGGTACTATGCTCTTCGCACCTTTCTCGAAGAAATTGGATTCATCCCCACTCACTCTGATGAATCTCTGTTCGTCTACAACAACAATGGGGTGGTCGCCTACTTCCTTGTTTATGTTGACGACCTCATACTGACGGGCAACTCCTCGCCCATGCTCGCCCGGGTAGCTGCCGACCTCAGTACAAAATTTTTAGTCAAGGACCTTGGTCCTCTATCCTATTTCTTGGGAGTTGAAGTTCTTCGCTCTAAAACCTCATGCCTGCTCTCCCAACGCAAATACATCACTGATCTGCTCGCCCGATACAACATGATCGACTCCAAACCAGTCCAAACTCCACTATCAACCTCTGCTCGCCTCACTCTATCAGATGGCACCCCTCCACTATCAACCTCTGCTCGCCATCTGGCACAGTACAATCTTTAATGGCTGCGATGTTTCTATACATGAAACAGTTATGAGAATCAAAGTCTCGACGTGGCTCTGGTTAGGCTCTAAACATAGAATTTATTTATCTTATACTCATAGTGATTGGTTAAGGGAACCTATTTGCTACTTTTGCTGAATTTTGTATCTGTTTTGTATTGCCGTACTTCTTATCTGTATCCAACAGTAGTAAAAAAATTAATTCGAGGGAATTTTGTTTCATTTCTAGATTGTGTGTGGTTCTTATATTTTACATTTCTTACTTTTTGGGTAGTTATAAAAAAAAATCTGTTTGAGGGGTATTAAAAAAATTAATTCGAGAAATAAATTTATTAGAAATTGGAGGAATACCCTTTTATTTTCTAACAATGAGAAGGATTGTTCCAAAATATGACTATGCCTTGCAATTTAAAACCTCTATCATAGTGCTATAAAATGGAGGACTAATATATCCATATAAATGGATGAGGTGATAATATAAAAGGGAAAAGGTCAACAAATTAACAATCCACCTGAAACGAGTACAAATTCGATTAGGCGGGCCTCCTGATAAAACCTACTCCCGTAAAACCTAGAGGGAAAAAACGGACGTTAGGGAAAAAAGAGCAACCCACCTTTACAGGTGCCCGAAAAAAACAAACGTCTAATAATTAAATCCCTAAACATACGACCATTATTAAATACACTAAATCACAACCACCAAGGTACATGTAGGACTAGAAAAATGGTGCCCTACAAGGCACTCCCTTTCTTCTCCGGCGCCTCTTCGTGGCTGGTTCATCTTCCACAATTTTTGCAGTGCTAATTACCGGCGTAGGAGAATTAATCACACTAATCCTCGAGCTTTCCTGGACCTATAAAATAAAAGGCATATGTTATATTAACCTTCCTATTATTTTTTAATTGCTAATACATGAATATATTAAACTCATGAACTTGATGCTACTTATTAGTCCACATTATATGTTGTTTCATTTAAAACCTAGTTATGTGTTATATACTTATTATACATGAAGAATGCATTGCTATAATTTGTTGCGAGTACAATAAAGTAATGAAGTCAAAATTACCTTGCATGCAATACAGCAATAAAAAAATCGACCAGGCTCAGTGAGCTTCCTTCTGCAAACATTGCAAGCTCCGTCGCCTTCAATTAGTAAACCTGAGCCATTATGCGGCAAGGGAGTCAAAGAGACAACCGACTTCTTGTTACACTTGTACTGCTGCAATTACAATTTCGTAATTTGATTAATGTGCAATATGATATTTTCTCACCGAATGTATTTCATGAGTCGAAGAAAAAAGTAACATTTTTCGACTAAAATGTAATACTGTGTACTTGTAAAACAATTCTCACTTTTACACTGTTTTAAGAAGTAATATCATTTTTCGATGGATTTAATTTTACTCGGAAAAGCCTTCGCAATTAATTTCCCTTGTAAAATCCCTCTCCATGTGGCGAGGGATTATTCACCCTCATAAAAATCCCTCACCAAGAGGAACCTGAATTTTGTAGTTATTAATGAAATGAATAACCTGAATTCGCCGACAGTCTATATGATTCTCCATCTCAGAAAGAGGAACCACGTTTTGATAGACATGGCGATAGATTGTAAGTACAACATGATTTTCGCCATGAATCCCATTTTTGATACAGTACCTGCATGCCGAGGCATTACAGGTTATGCAGTATCGGTTCATTTCATTCTTCTGCACATGATGAATTTGACACCTATCAAAAAATGTCATTTGCAAGAAGGAATTAATCCAATCTGGAATGTTGCCTCTTTTGATTGCACGATCGCCCTATAATTAAGAAGGATGGATAAAAATTAAACCTCTGTGAGTAAAAAATTAAGGCAATAAGAATTTAGGCAAGTCTATGAACATATGCAATATCTAAGGGCATGGAAAGTTTAATAAGTAAAAAATAGAAATATATCTATTAATCTAAAAAGATTTAGCTAGCCTAGCTAGAATGCAGTTAAATAATAAAAGAAAAGGTGTTTTTTTTTTAATCTTCAATGATAAATGAAATAAACCGAGCACACAATTATTGAAAGTTTTACATAAGGTACTTCTTGAAATTGCTCTAATTTTTTCTTTCTAAATTGATTGAACCTACTCTACATACAAATCACAAAAGTGAGTATCATTTCTTCACAATGATCTTTAGCCATCTCACATAATTGCTTAACAAAAACAAAAATGGTTTGCATACCTGTTGCATAACTATGTTGGATGAGGTGCTCATCTTCTCAAAATTAACTAAAAATACACTGAGTTTTGCAGAAAATTATTTGTATCTGTGAATGGAATACTTGGAGGAGGAGTACCATTTTATACTTGATATTTTGGGCGAAGATTTGAAATAAAGAGATACTAGCTAGGGCAAAAGTGTCTTTAAGGGGAGATGATTAAGATAAACAAAAAAACAAAACCACTTTTCAACTGTCTTAAAAATTGCAATTAATACAAAATAACTTTTTCCAATCTGAAATTACTCCCTCCCAACCATTTTATTTGTTGTTTAGGGATGTTTCACATGAATTAAGAAAGTCACGAGTGACACTTGTTTGCAATTGGTTGCACCTATACAATTGAAATTGAGTTCAAATGAATTGAGTCAAATGTTGAATCAAAGATTAAATTGAGTAAATTGTACATTAAAATCCATTGAGTAAATTGAACATTAAAATCCAAGTGTATCTATACACTCAATTGCATGGTAGAATTTACAAAATTGGAATATTGCATTTAATTCTTCTAAATTAATGCAAAATGACAATCATTTTGGGTCAAAAAAGTTATCTAGAAATACAAATAAAATGGGTCAAAGCTAGGGAGTATCATATTATGATGAGCTAAATGGGTCAAAAAAATTATCTGGAAAGACAAATAAAATGGTTCAAAACGAGTATCATATTATATAATCATTACAGTTTCCATTTCATTGATTTTGTATTTATCACTTATAATCGTTGGGATTACATATAGATTAATTGAAATTTTCCCAATGATTAAGATATATATATATATTTTTTTTGAGAGCAAATCAAAGTATTATTAGCATGAACAAAGAATATCGGAAGGCCTTCCACAAACGACGGAGGCTCGACCCAACAATTGGGGAAAGGAAATATCCTTGCACTCCTAGCTAAACGATGCGCTTTAGAATTTGTATCTCGATTCACTAGACTCAACGAGAAAAATGGAATAGATTGGAATCCACCTCCGCAACCACTCGTTCAAATCCCAAATTTTTAATCCACGATAATGCCTCATGGAGACCTATGACCTCACCCTCGTCCACCTCAAAATTACCCGGGAATACTCTCGATCGGCTCGTTAGAAATTGTCCCGTGTCATCATGCATAATCATCCCAACTCCCATCTCCAACGTATCTTTAAAGAATGCTGCGTCCACATTTATTTTCACCGCCCTGAACATCGGCCTAAGCCAAGCTTTGCACATTTGTTGACGCTGATTTGGGTGCTGCTTCAAGAGTTTCACAAAGATATTCATGCAGCTTTCCTTCCATAGTTTTTCATTTCGAGTTTTCCATATCCGCCAAAGAAAATATGTAGATATGACTGGATACGACCCATTCCCTGTCGTTCTCCAATATTCTCTTCACAACATCTTCCAAGAACAGTTCATGTAGCAGTTCATAGTCCCATAACTGTGTTCCCGGAATACATAGCTCCGAAACTGTGATATTATCCAAACCCGGTACAACAATAGATCGAATAAAGAAACTTCCATCGTCCCTCAACCACGGTGACCACCATACATTTACAGATTCACCACTTCCAAGTTTAACAACAAAATGAAGCAATTTGTCGCTAGTATAGCGATGGAAAATATACATTTTGTTGCAAATATTAAATCTAAGAATTTAGCGACGAAATTTTTTATTTCGTTGCTAAAAAATGATTTTAGCGATGAAATTTAGATTTGTCGCAAATTTTTCTTTACTATTCCCCCTGTTTCTTGGAAATTTCCACCTAGTACCCCTCTTTACAAGATCCCTCGAACCCCATATATTCCGCCGCCAAGCGAAACTTGGATTATTTCCAAGTTGTGCATCTAAAAAATTGTTCCTTGGGAAATACTTCGCCTTCATTACTATATAGACTAAAGAGTTGGAGTCCGTCATGAGATGCCAACCTATCCTGCCATGCAACGCCACATTAAATAGGTGCAAATTCCGAAAACTCATCCCTCCATCTTTTTTCCGCTTGCAAAGAGTCTCTCATTTCGCCGATTTAATTCCTTTTGCCATGTTTGTGTCATGCCCCTACCAAAAGGCATTCAACATTCTATGAAGTTCATCAATAAGCGTTGTAGGTAGGGATGGCAATTTCAACCCGGCCCGCCCCGACCCATGCTATTTGGGTCGCCCCACCCCGGACCCGTATTGAAATGGGGTGGGTCCGGGTATCACACGTGACCCGTTTTTATATTTATTTTTTATATATATTATACATATAAATATAATATATGTTAAATATTTTGATGTTCATTAATATATATAACAATAATTCACTTCATAAATGTGAAAATAAATTTATAAACATGATTCTAAGGCTATTTTATTTATTTTTCAATACAAATCTAAAATTTATGTTATATGTTTATAAAAAAAATTATTTTTTTTTCATTTCTTTTAAAAAAAAAATTATAATGGGCCGACCCGGACCCGAATTAAAATGGGTCGGGTCCGGGTATCTAGGTACCCAGCCCGACCCGGCCCATCGCCATCTCTACTTGTAGGTAGTTGGAATAAACTCATGCAATAAGTAGGGATAGATTGTGCCACAGATTTAATTAAAACCTAATTGCCAGCTTTACATAATTTCTTGCCTCTCCAATTATGAAGTCGATTCCATAGATTATCTCGAATATAAGCAAAGATGTCCATTTTCTTATACTACCAATATTTCAAAAATGATATTCCTGTCATCATCAGAAACATTACTGTTGTATAACGTCCCAGACTTCCCATAATTAATGGTCTGGCGAGATAAACATGCATAGGTGTGAAGATTATGTTTCAGCATTGCAGCTTCAGTCGGTGTGGCACGACATAACAATAAACTATCATTTGCAAAAGGTAGGTGAGAATCACTAGGCCCACTTCTACTGGCTTTACACCCATGAAAATTCCCCAAACGGTTCGCCCTTCTTAATAATGCAGAGAGGCCCTCTGCGCACAATATGAATAAATAAAGAGACGGTGAGTCTCCCTGTCGAAGACCTCTACCCGGGATAATCGGGCCCACTAGATCTTAATTAATTAACACCAAATGAATAACTCACAGACTTGATGCACATCATCATCCAACCCGTCCAGGTCGCTGAGATGCCCATTCTAGTTCATACACCCTCCAATCAACACAGTCATAATCCTTACTAATATCGATTTTTAAGGCTACTTCTCCAATCCTCCCACCCCTCATCTTCTTCATAGAGTGGATTAGTTCAAAAGCGATGAGACAATTATCTTGAATGTTTCACCCGGATACAAAGGCAGATTGTGGTTTGTCCACTAGACTAGGTAGGACCTCCTTTAGACGATTGCACAACACTTTCGATAAGACCTTATAAATCACATTGCATAAGGATATTGGTCGTAAGCCCTTCATTGCTTGGGGAGAATCACATTTGGGAATTAATGTGCTGTGCGTCGAATTAAGATTTTCAAGAAATTCCACATTCTCCATCCATTGTTTACAGGCCAAAAAGACATCTTCACCAACCACTGGCCAATTTTTTTTGATAAAATGCAGGGTTAAAGCCATCCGAACCGGTAGATTTATTCGGGTGCATTTGAGTCACGGCTAGCTTGAATTCCCCCTTGTAACCGAGTCAACTCCACATTCTGATCCGCCGTAATAGTTGGTTGAATACTCAAGAGGATATCGTGCATGTCTTCATGAAAAGCACTTGCTGAAAATACATTAGAAAAATAGTCCCTACCAATATCACACATACCCCTCTAATCCTCAATATAGTTTCTCGACAAATTTTCTAGCCCTTTAATTTGATTATTCTTTTTCCGTGTAGATGCCATGCGATGGAAAAACCTTTAATTTTTGTTGTAGAAGACAACAAAATTAGTTACTTCTCTATTATGAATCATGATCATATTTACTCCATCTGTTCCACTTTAACGGTTGCTTAGATATGTCAAAAAATTATAAGAAATTAATTTTATATTAATGATTATTTGTATAAATTGACTAATATACCTCTTACAGGTTATTTATGAATCATTTATGGTTATTTATCCTACCTATCAATTTTTTTAAGAAAGTACTACAAAACATTTAATTAATATCTCTTGAAAACAAAAAAATGATAGATATTTTGGAACAATTTATTCTCTAAAGCGACAGTTAAAGTGGAACAGAGAGTAATTATTATTAATTAATGATTAGTTTTTGGTTTAGTTAAATAATAAAGTGTGGGAATTCGGCAATTGTAAGAGACCTATGTCGTTTCACAATATGCAACGTGGTGTGCGAAATCCTCTCGAAGTTACTTTGTAAACACACTAATACTATGTTACCTAAATTGGTTGGCAGGACTAATTTGACTTTTGTCATTGGTAGATCGATTCAAGATAATATCCTTTTTGCTTTTGAAACAATTCACTCTATTAAGAGGAAAACTGGAGAGAAATTTAAGGATGTAACATTGAAGATATGATATAGTGGATTGCAATTTATTGGAGTGTCTCTTAGGCAGATTTGGTTTCTAATCAGTCCTGGCTCGTTGGATGATGATGTGTGTTAAGACTGTGAAGTTCTCTTTTTAAGTAAATGATGAGATACTAAGCTCGATTCACTTGGGTGGAGGTGTATGCCTTGGGGAACGTCTTTCAGCTTTGGTTAGGCGTGAGAATAGGCACAACTTTCTTCATTGTAGTAGGGTTTGCATGGGCGCTTCTAATATTTCCCATTTGCTTTGTCCTAACCCTTTTTGTTTTGCCGAGGTACTTCATGTGACACAACTCCAAGCAAGCGGTTAGTTAACGAAAGTTTGACATATTTTTTTGGGAAAAATGCATTTTTGTTCTTGTAAGAATGAGGTCAAATTACTTTAAGTCATTTTTCATACAGTTTTAGTCTCGTAGTAAATTTTTGTTAGTCTTAACAGATGAAAATTGCGTGAAAGTCACCCGCCCGTTGAAGATTGCACTTTTGATCTTGTAAGAATGACATAAAACCACTTTCGGTCCTATTTCATACACTTTCAGTCCCATAATAATTTTTTGCATGTTTTAACAGATGCAAATTGTGAAAGTCACGCGCCCATTTAAACACATCCATTCTAATATCAGATTAAACAAACTCTCACAAAAAAAATCCCAAGAAAGCAAACCCTAATTTCACCCCCCAAAAAATTGCACCGAAATTGAACGAAAATCAAACTCAATTCACAAGAAATGTATGAAGAACGTGCGGCTTTAAATTAATGAGCATGTGCGGCTTTAAATTAACGAGCACGTACAAATTTAAATTAACGAGCACGTACGGCTTTAATGTTTAGTTTATTTGACATTTTTTACATTTCATTTTTAATATAGATTTTTAATTCACAAATTATGTAAGTAACTTAAGACTTTACATTCAATTATTATTTGGCAATTTTTTATTTTATTTTAATATTATATCAAGATTCTATTGGGTTAAAAATTAATTTGAATTTGAGATTATATTTAAGTATAGATTGTATATTTATCAATTAAAATTTTTTCTATCTTCAAATTATTTTTCAGCATTTGTACTTTTGAGTTTGTATATTTGTATATATTACAGTTTTGATATTTTTTTTTCAAAAATTATTTAAATTTCAGAAATTACATTAAATTATTTTTCATAAATTTTTATTACATTCAATTTCTTGGGTTAGAGAAAAATACATATATACAAATTCTATTAAAAAATTAATATTTAGATGATTATATTACTTAGTGAAATTTCATTATTTATAGTAAAAAAACTAATATTATGATTTCTATTGACTTTGATTTTTTTTTTAATTCAATATACTCTATTATTAGCTTTAAGAATATTTTTTAATTATATCCAAACTATATATATATATTCATTTATAATTTTAGGAGTTTTTTAGATTATATAAATAATTAAATTTTAATATATTTTGTTCAGCTAACGATTTTCATCCAAACAGTAACGGATAGGGTCATATTTGCAATAAACATGACCATTTTCAAACATAGGGATCAAAAGTGATTTTTTAAAAATTCCTACAGGACTAAAGGGGAAAATATCCTGAAAGAACGTTAATGCTCTAGTGAGGCAAGAGACGCCATTAATCCTTATAGTAACCGAGGATAGGAATGCATGCCAATAGTCAGGCCTCCTTTCTTTGGGGGTCGTAGGAAACATGACATTTTTAATTGAAGTCTTTTAGGTGGAGAAGTGGCTCAAATATTTGAAAAGGCCTCAAGTGGTCGAAGTGGGAGGATTTATGCTTTAGCAAAAAACATGGATCGAGGTATAGGTTTTTGAAATCTACACTTGTTAAACTTGGCATTACTAGGGAAGCTACGCTGAATATTCACACCCCCGACTCGTAAACATTAATGACAAAAAAGTTCAAATCTAATTGTTTCCCTAGTGGGGATTTTTTTTAATGCCACTATTAGGCATAGTTCGAGCTTCACTTGGAGGGGCATCTGCACGTCCAAATTAAGGCATTGTCACTTGGAGGGGCATCTGCACGTCCCAATGAGAGATTGGTGATGCATGTTATGTATTATTTTGGGGGCAACCATTGTTGTGCGTGGATAACAACTTGTAGATCCGATATTTATCTACTCCGAGGATGGAGGACACTAGGGTTTCAAACATATTTTATCCCTCCGAGATCCCCATGTAGAAAAATAACAATTTACTTGCCAAAGTTTTCCCCAGTTATGTCATGCAACATTATTTGGACTACAATACACCCTATTGGGTTAAAGGATACATTAATGTCGCATTTCAATTTGGGATTTTTCAGGGCCATATATTTGTCATCGACTTCAAATTTAATTAGGGCAACAATTTTTTGTCTGAAAACAGCAATTTCAGGCATTTGTATTTTCCTAATTATTTTTAATGATTTTTTTGTTTGTGAAAATAGGTACTAACGTAGCACGTGCAACGCACGTGATGATTCCAAAAATTGAATAATTACATTTTGCACCCCAAAAAATTTATTAAGCCAATAAATTGACAGGCGTCTTCACCAAAAGTGATAAAAAAGTGTAATTTTATGACTACTTTTGATGACCAAATATGACCTTAACTCATACAATTAAAATAAATGTATTTGTGACATAATTTTCATCACAATAGTTGCAACTTGCTCGTCTCTTGCATGCCCTTTCACAAGCAATATTCATTCAATATAACTTAATGTTTTCCCAAACATCTTTTCCTCATAATGGTTTAAACCCATATTTGCGTGCACTTTCGTATAATTTGTTATTTTTTCAATTATGATCCTTTTGGTATCAATTTATAATCCGAATGCAAAATAACATGAACTATCAAAATTGGAATAAATAATAGAATGCTCGAGACACATCCACCAACTCACCACCGCACTCCAATTCTAAGCTGCAAAATGTTATAAGTAGATTGGAATGAGCAAGACAACTAGATCAGTGGGGATCCATTTGTCACAGTTAAATATCAAATGCAAACAAAAGATAAGAAGCAAAATTTAATTAGAATAGAAGATGCCATGAATCATATTTTTTTTTTCTTTTATTAATTGATGATTAAATTTAAGGTTAAATTTCTTGCTGACGATGCATGGAACAAATGCTCATATAGTTGGAGCTAGTTAGCAATATGTTCTCCTTGAACCTTTTGGTTTGTTTTCATGTCCTTTTGTCTTCATACATCTCTTTGGATATACATAATGAAAATGTGATTGAATTTATAGGGAAAACAATATATTGCCAAGTATAATAGGGTTAATTTGATGATTAAACCACTGACAAACAACTCAAAAACATCAAACCAAATGATTATTTGTCGAAAAGTATGCTGAAATTAAGTTAGGTCATAATAATAAATAATAATATGTGTAGCTAGGTTCGGGTAGAAGGATACAAATATATTATAGAAATAAAATTATTTCTGGGGTCAAAGGCCTGCCTCCCATATATTTTGATACATTCGTCAAAAGTTGGCCCATTTTTTTTTTTTTTTGAGAGGAAAAAATGTTGTATTTTATTAGATTAGAGTACCAGTGGTACTCATGAGAATTAAGCTAGGTACAACTGCCAAAGCTATTACAAAACAAGAAATTGAAGCAACACCAACAGATATTATAACGAAAAACCAGGCTCATGAGCAGATATTATAACGAAAAACCAATCATGAAACGAGATCGTAATTGGACATACGTTATGAAGACAAAAAATACTCCAGGCCTTTGCTCTAATATATATCAATAATGGCCCATTAGCTCAGTTGGTTAGAGCGTCGTGCTAATAACGCGAAGGTTGCAGGTTCGAGACCTGCATGGGCCAATTTCTTAATTTTTTTCACTTTTTTTAATTATATTTTAATTTCCTTCATTTAAAATTATTTTTTCTTTCTTATCCATTCTCTCTCTCTCACCCTTGTTTAATTTATCTTCTCAATAAACAAAATTAATCTTTTTGAGAAGTCAAACTAGTTTTGGCCCATTAAATGTGACAATTAATTTTTTGACCAATTAACTGAGTGCATTAACTTTACTTTTACATTAATTTGTTTTGGCCCATTAAATGTGAAAACGTCTCAAAATGTACAATGTACAAGTATAATGATATTTGGTGGCAATGGCAAAGCACCAATTATCGGAATGAATAAAACAGAGCTAAGGCAACAACATTCAAGATTTTAGTAAAACACTTCCTAATTAATTAGCTCTCTGATCCTCCTCGCCTTCTCTGTGACAACCAAAGTGCCCTCTTTCTTAGTCATAATTTCGTTGCTCACAAACGAGCCAAACACATCGACATTGATTATCATTTTGTGCGAGAATTAGTCGTCTCTGGTCGCCTCACTACTCAATTCGTGTCGTCCAACTTACAAATTACGGACATCTTTACCAAAAGCCTACCTAGCCTCGTCCGCTATTTGAATTCTTCCATAACAAACTTAAAGTCTGTCCCCATCCGTCCAGCTTGAGGGGTATCAAAGATATGAATTAGTTTTAGTAGTTAGGTTGTTACACAACCAACTCTTATAACTTCCCTTTATAATTTATCTTCTCTTGTATATAAAAAGGACCTCAAGGTCTTTTAAAAGTTAATGAAAATAATTCTTTGTTGTGCATCTATTCTAACACAATATATGTTACGTTGTTGTGAATCTACACTTTTTCTTTTTTTGAGAAAAAAATATTTTTAACGTGTCTCGAAAGGGTTTGACTATTTACACCTCCATTTCGGAGATATGAATTCCCCCGATTTATACACTTCTCCTAAAATTGGACACATCCCCGTTAATTGTCATAAATGCCCTTTCCTCTATAAATTCCTATTACTATCCACCCCCAAACCTAATTTCCACATCAAAACCCTAATTCCTCCCTTCATCTTCATTTCCTCTCCCATCTCACACCAACTACCGTCGCCACCGCCCCCGCCGTCTCCGCGGACCTTCCTCTTTCCCCATTTTCTTTTTTTTTCTTTTTTTCTGTGATTTCCCCCTCCCTCTCCCTCTCCCCGTCGCGGCCACCCCGTCCCCCGTCCAGCCGCCTCGACCCCTTCCTCTCCCCTTCTTTTTTTTTCCTGTATTTTTGCTCCTCCCTCTCCCTATTGTGGCCACCCGCTTCCCGCCCCAACCGCCGCGGTCCCTCCCTATCCCCCTTCTTTTTTTTTTGTTTATTTATGTATCATTTAGCTTGCAGGACAAACAGAGCTGGACAGAGGGTGTTGCCAAATGGACAGATTTGGAAGCCTCACTTGTTGCTTATGTCCTTTACTTCGAAAATTTTGGCGGAGATACCACCTCCTGGGAGACCTTTTGCCACTCGGACAAGATCGCCTCCACTCCCTAATACTCCCTCCTCTTTGCTTATTCGTTTGTCCCAAAAGTTACCCATTTCTTTTTTGGCAAACTATTCACTCTCACATTTCATTATATTCTTCTCTCTCAGTCACATCACCTCTCATACATCCACTTATTATATCATATTTTTTAACCTTCGTGCCCGAAGCTCATGGGGAGCTTTCACTGGGACAGAGGGATTATAATAAAATCATACATATATTATTATTTTGTATTAAAATGAAAAAAAAAGTAGGAAACAAAAAAAAAAAAAAACAAAGAAATAAAAATTAAAAATGGGAAGAAAAATTAAAAAGAAAAAAAAATCGGGATTTGTGCCCAATTTCAATAGTTTTTTTTAAATTATGTTTTACGATTTTTTTTTCTAAAAATATGGGTGATTTGGTGGTGAATCGACGGTAACTCGGCAATGACTCGGCTGTAGATTGTAAATGTATAAATTAGGGTTGATTAATTTATTATATTTTATGTAAATTAATAAAAAAATAATATAGTCTTTTAAATGTAATTATTTATAAAAAAATATTTGGGGGTGAACTCATAAAATGAGTGGGTGCAGATAACTATGCTAAAAAAATATTTTGGGGGTGAAATCATAAAATTAGCGGGTGTAGATAACTGTTGTAAAAAAATGATTGGGGGGTGAACTCATAAAATGAGTGTGTGCAGATAACTGTAGTAAAAATATAATTTGAGGGTGAACTCATTAAATTAATGTGTGCAGATAAAATATAAATAAATAATTAAAATTAAAATCAGAGGGTATGGTACATGCGAGTGTACCCATGTATCACCCTAACTATAAACACACACATACCCTATTGAGGAGACCCACCGACTAAACACATGCACCCTGAGATGATGAGACAAACGTGTAAAGATCTAAATTACCACCTTCATTCTAAATCCTAATTAAATCCTCTCTCCCTCTTCCCTCACATTTTCACGGTACACCCACCTCCCTTCCTCCCACTCCTAGGCGGTCGCCGCCCACCGCATTCCTTCAAGTGGCCGCCGTCGTCATTGCTACTGGAGTGAAGGCCAATTGACGCGACCGGCGTCGCCCCTCCTCCAAGTGACGCAGCTGCCGTCGCTACCCCTCCCTCGTCCACTGCGTCGCCAACGCTCCCCTCTGTCACCCACCCTCCCCTCTCCCCTCCGGCGCTCCCCTCCTCCTTCGCACCCCCTTTCCTCCGTCGTTCGCAACACCCTCCTCCAGGTAAGTTTAGTGTTTAGAAAAAATAGGATTGGAGATTTCAATAAAAAAAATAGGGAAAAAATATTTTTTCAGATCTTAAGTTAAGTTTTTTTTTGGATTTTTTTGCCGAATTCAATTACTTTTTTCGATTTTTTTTGTTTGTCCGAAAATTATTGCCGAATTCGGTTAATTTGTCAGAATTTTTTTCCCAAAATTTTTTGTCCGATTTTTTTTTCCAAACATTTAATATTTTTGCTTTTTTTTTTTTTAAATTTAATATGTTTGCAGTTTTTTTTTCGAACATTTAATATGTTTTCAATTTTTTTTTTTGAACATCCAAATTTTTTTTTTGCTTCATTAGGGTTTTATTGGGGGTTGTGTTGATGGTGGAGATGATTCTGCCCGTGAAATGGAATGGTGGGTGTACTCATCTATTGTTTTTTTTCAATTTTTTTTTTTTTGATGGATTTTTTTTCAAAATTTCAGTAAAGAGTATATTGGTCATTTATGTGACTTTTAGTATAAAAAAAGTTCCAGGTGATGTCCTCAATAGGCCTGTGCGCGTATAAGGGTGCCCTTTTTTTTTCCTACCCGCTATGGCCCACCATTATCCACATCAAATTTCACACGGCCCATCATATTCAATACACATCTAGCTTTGTACAACATTTGTGTTAATTGTACCGAGGGATATTGTGTACCAAGTTTGTGGATTCAATATACACTTAGAACTTGGTCCAACATATTTTATATTTATACTGAGAGAGATCAAACAAAAAGTAAAACTACATATATGATGAAAAGTAAAAATAAATACTGTACTTAATATCAATATCAACCTGGCTACGACACCAATAATTAAGTTGATGTGCGTCCACAAGTGCACAAATTTATCGTCTTATAATAATTATATAAATATTGTCACCACAAGAATCGTAGATTGAGTATTGATGATGACGACTATATCCAACAAGAATGAAGAGTTTGATGAATTAACCTAAATTTACCAAATTAAATCAACAAATGAGGAATTATAATAAAAAAGATCAGAATAATTTGAAAAACAATATTGAACATGCATAGGATATTGATTTCACCGTACGTAATTGAATCAACTTGAACTTAAATTTTCATTATTCAACGTTTATATTCCTTCTAATCTATTAGCTGCGAAATTACTCAAATACATATTACACTACAAAGAAAAAAAACCCACTAGTGGCTAGAGGCACGGAAGTACTCTTTGGACATGTCATTATAAATGCATAAAAATACAACAATTTTTAGTCCATTAAATCACAACCACCAAGTACGTTTAGCATCAAATTAAAAAAATGGTGCCCTATGGGGCACTCCCTTTCTTCTCCGCTTGCGCCGACTCTTCTCGTCACTTGGTTTGTCTTCCGTAATTTCCGTGGTGCTAATTACCGGTGTAGGAAAATCAATCACACCTATATTCTCCGAATTTTTCTCTACCTACAAAATAAAATTAAGGCACATCTAGATATATTATAAAACTTCATATATATAATTATTTTTTAATTGCTAATACATGAATATAAGGTAATGAGAATCAAATCAAAATTACCTTGCAAGAAATAGAGCAATAATGAAATCGATCAGGATCCGCGAGCTTTCTTTTGCAAACATAGCAAGCTCCGTCGCCTTCAATTAGTGAACCTGAGCCATTATGCGGCAAGGGTGTCAAAGAGACAACCCACTTCTTGTTACATTTGTACGGCTGCAACCAAATTAAATAGTACCATTTCATCATGAATTAATGTTCAATATGAAAATAAATTAATTTTTTTTCCAACTAATAATATAAATTATGAAAAAATTTACCTGAATTCTCCGACAGTCGATATGGTTCTCCATCTCAGTAAGAGGAACAACGTTTTGATAGACATGGCGATAGATTGTAAGTACGTCATGATGTTCGCCATGAGTCCCAGTTATGATACAGTACCGGCATGCTGAGGCATTACAGGTAATGCAGTATCGGTTCACTTCATTCTTTTGGGCATCATGAATTGAGCATTTATCAAAAAATGTCATTTGCAAGAACGAATTAACCCAATCTGGAATATTATTGTTGCCACTTTTGATTGCACCATCACCCTATATATAATTAAAAAAATGATAGATAAATTAATAAAATGTTATATAAAATTTAATAGTTTCCAATTAACACAGACAAAAAAAAGCTACATATATGTGTACTATATATATACATTCAAAAAAATTCATCCACTTTTGTGAATAAGTAATTAATTAATAAGAAATTAATTTACTCATTTTGATTTTTTCATACATGCATCTTTTTCATTATTTTACAAGAAATTATGTAGCTTTAAAAAAATTTTTATTGAACCTAGCTACTCTACATACAGATTACAAAAGTGAGCATCATTTTTTCAACAATAGATTTTTTGTTTAAGTTTAATTGTGAGATCTTTAGTGCATATATAATTGCTTAACAAAAAACTGAAATGTTTGCATATATACCTGTTGCATAACATTGTTGGAAGAGGTGCTCATCTTCTAAAAATGAATTTAGTTTTGCAGAAATGTTTGTATCTGTGAATGGAATACTTGATTGGATGGGTACTATTTTATACTTGATATTTTGGGCGAAAATTGAAATAAAGAGAAACCAATTCATTTATTTTGAAATAAAGAGAAACTAATCGACAACAGGTCAAAAGTGTCTTACAAAAAACAAAACCACTCTTCAACTATCTTAATAATTACAATTTAATACATAATAACTCTTTCAAATCAGGTTTATAACCTTTATCAAAATACTGATGTCTTTTAATATCATATTATGATGAGCAATTAAATTGTGTGTTGGTGCAATAAATTACTTTCATCCTATATTCTGCCCCGATCTAATAAATATAGTCAAAAGTATCCTTTAAATTATAGTTCACTTTCCTTTCTAAAAAGGTATATCTAAAATACTCTTATTTAATGTATATAGGAATACAACTTTTTCATTTTGTCATTCAATAGTTATAAGGGTATATGGGAACTTTATAGGTAAAATCATACTTCCTCCGTCTCAAAAAGATAGTCCACTTTCCTTTTATTTTAATATTTATTCTTAGAATACCTTTATTTAATGATTGTTAGGATTAATTAATAATATTGTTTATTAACATTAATTAAGGGTATAATAAGAATGTAAGAATAAATTTTATATGCTAAAAATATTTATATTAATTTGTGTGAAAAAGTAAAGTTGACTATCTTTTTTAGACAGGGGAGTAAATTTATCATTACTATTTCCATTTCATTTAATTATTTGAACTTTTGGAGAAGACAATAAATATTTAGTTACTCTCTTTATTATGCTCATATTTATTTAATACTAATGATTATTGATATAAATTGACTAATATACACTCTTTTTTCATTTTGCTGAAACATACATTTTTAAAATTAGGAACAATTGCACAAAAAATATATAAAAACATCAATTTGCAGAAACATACATGAACACCAACAACATACATTTTTAAAATTAGGAACAATTGCACAAAAAATATATAAAAACATCAATTTGCAGAAACATACATGAACACCAACACAACCCAGAATTATTGCACAAAATAGCATCACAAACCATCCATTTGCAAGAATATACATGAACAATAAACTACCTAGCTAGAAATTTGGAACATTTGCATAAAAAATTAATCAGAAAATCAATTTGAAATTTGCCTGGTTGAATTCAAACCAAAACAAGATTTGAATCCAAAGCAATTTTGAGAATTGCCAATCCAGAATTAATTCTCTACCTCTGTACAAGTTCGAACTTTTAGATAAAACATAATTATTTTATTGTATCAAAGCCTTAAAGTTCACGCCCACATGTTTTGGGTTCGATTCTTGCTGCAAGCAACTCCACACATGAACCCGACCAGACTCGGGCTGGACCAGTCCTAACTCGAGCCAGACACAAACTAGAACAATTTAGCCATTTAATTTATGGCCGCAAGCTATTGAACCCACAACCTTGAGGAGCATGTTTGCTTAATGGGTATAGGTGGGTTTAGGGATGTGTTTGATATGTAAACCCACCTTATCCCATGTTTGGTTGCTCATGATTTTAAACACATCGACCCGGGTTTTATAAACTCAATTCCATGGGTTTAGGCAACCCACCCTTCCAATGGGTTTACACAACTCTGGTGCCTAAAAACCCAAAATTACCCCTCCCAAAATGAAAAACCCTAGCCATCTCCTCACTCTCCCTCTTCCTGTGTTTTTTTCCCAAAATGAAGAACCCTAGCAACCTCCTCACTCTCCCTCCTCCTCCTCTGATTTTTCTGCAGTAAGCTTCACCAACGATTTCTTTTGAACATGTCAAGGCGCTCCTTCTATGCACTGATCTAGGTATATCGCCACGATTTTTTTAGGATGCAACATTGCATTTTCTTCACTATGCATTGCGATTTATGTGTTTTCCTGCCTTAATTTCACTGTCTATTTCAATGATTTTAGGTTTATACTCTGTTTTCTGCAACAAATCTCACTCTCTCTTCATCTCTGCAAGCGACTAGCGACGGGTAAATCATTTTTTGTTAAATCGTATTTGGTTTGTGTTCTATTTGAAAACTTCGTGCTGTTAAATCGTATTTGGTTTGTGCGGTCTCTATTTGAAAACTTTGTTTTCTGTTAAATTGTTTTATATGCTTCATAATATTTGGTTTGTGTTCTTCATGTTGGTCGTTTTATATGCTTCGTACCTGCTCATTGTTAGCTTCTTCTGTACTCAAATTCTTGAGTGACTGTGGCTTTTAGTTTTTTCATACCTCTAGGAATGTACCAAGGGAGAAAATGTAGAAACCAGAACTAAAAAGAACCCCTGCTCACATAATTTAGCACTCCTTCAAATTTAAGGAGAATATATATAAATATGGGATGGTTTCTTTGCTGTGGAAAATCAAAGAAGAAAGCAAAGAAAGATCATGATAACAAGTCTGATGATCAGATCGCATGTATAGGTACTAGTAGAAATTTTATGGAATTTTGTGCATTTGGGGTCTCACAAATTCTAAAACTTTGAGCTTCTTTTTTTAGTATTTTGTTTTAGAGATTGAACTATTACTTGTGATGTTACTTATCCGCATTTCATGTGAAGATAATATGCTTGGTTTGATTTGGGCTTGTATCGTTTTCTTAATCCAAGTTATTTTAGTGAGTTGTTTTCTGGATTTTGCCGTTTATTTTGTATTATTGATATTATTGTTGTTGTATTTTTTGTAAATTGTTGTTATGTGCATAAAATCAGCTTTATTTAAAAAAATTAAGTGTAGTTAGTTGCAACGAATCTGTCTTGTCTGTGCTACAAAAAAGTCTATGATCCCACCTGTCAATGTTTTTAAAGTCTTAATATAAAATATAGCAATTGGTCCTTAATTTTCAAGTGCAGTATATAAACAAAACATGTATGAGGTGGGCGAGCAGTTGGCATTTTTATGTGTACAAATGGTCCTAAAGATAAGAGACGTAAGGTAATCGACAAAGTTCCGAGTAAGGAAATTGTTCAGGCATTGGGTTCTTTTCTAGAAGACATACGGTCTACGTTTAAAGCTATTGCAGAGCGGGTTGGCTATCAACAAGATGCGAAGGTCTTCCGCAGAGAAATTTATCAGAGTATTAAGCAGATACCGGGTTGACGATGCAATAAAAATTGACAACTGCAGATGAATTGGTTCATTGCAACGAGAGGCTTGATCTCTTCCTTGGCCTTGAAGATGCAGAACGCAACGAGTATGTGAAAATGCTACTTGATAAATTGTCGGCTTCGTCTTCAAAGTGATGTGCATGTAGTCCTTTTTGATATCGTTGATGCGCGTGTAATATGCATCACGATGTTGCAAAAATTTAGCTATGTGTTGGATAATATGAATTGCGTGATTTTTGTGAACTTGTAGATTGTTGTGTTTGAATATTTTGCAGACAGATTTATATATGTTTGACAATGTTGCGTCTTCAAAGAGATATTGTTGTGTTTGAATATTTTGCAAGCATATTTAGGTGTGTTTGACATTGTTGCATATGAGTTTTAGACTTAATTATTTAAGGTTAATTTTGTAATTTTATGTGTAAACCCAATATATGTCCACATGTAAAAAGTTAAAACAAACATAGGATAGGTGGGGATGGGTTTAGGAAGCCTAGGTTTACATATCCCACCATATCTAAACCCATCTCATCCCAAGCCATTAAGCAAACATGCTCGAGGTATTTTTTTTGTGTGGCCTTAAGACACTTGGGCTACAAGTTCTAGTTTATTTATTGATATAAATTATACTTCCTCCGTCCCACAAACAATTTGTACACTCCATAAAAAGAAATATCTCCGTAACCCCCACTCTAAAAATATACACATATTTACTCATATGTCATTACTTTTTCACACTCAATATACCTTTTACTTTATTGTATTCATAAAAGTTTACAAAACTATCCCTCATCACTTATTACATCTTTTCTTACATATTTCTTAAAATGTGTGTCATCCCAAGGTTGCTAATTCCCTTGGGACGGAGGGAGAATATATTATTAAAAAAAAAAAAAAACTATTGCAAATTTGAGACAAAAAATATTTCGACGCAAATTAATACAAAATCTGTTGCAAAAAGTAAAATAAAAAACCGTCGCAAAATCCATCACATTATTTGAGACGAATTTAATTTTGTCGCAAATTTGAGGGAAATTTAATTTTTGGCGCAAATAAATAAATAATAAAACCGTTGCAAATTTGAGACGAATTTAATTTTCGTCGCATATTTGAGACGAATTAAAAAACCGTCGCAAATTGTGTCAACCTTTTATTGCATATCATTTTTTTTACTTCGCCAGTTTTACAATTTTTGTAGCGAATCTGTCCCAATGTGTGACAGTTTTGTGGCCATCGCAAATCTCCGTGTTTTTTGTAGTGTAAATGATGAGATAATGGGCTTGATTCACCCGGGTAGAGTTGTACGACACAGGTTCCTGTTCTCACCTTATCTCTTAATTCTCTGTGTGGAAGGTCTTTCGTCAGGTTTGGTTATGCGAGAGCAAATAGGCGCATCTTTCTTCATTGGAGTAGGGCATAGGTTCGCCTAACCACACATGTTTTTTTTTTTTCAAGCTACTTTAGGTGAACACACTAGTTTGAAGAAAATCCTAACCACGTATAAATGCATCTCCAGGCTATAGCTGTTAATTATCAGATGTTTGACACTTTTTTTTTAAATAACGTGAATGCATCAGTGAGACAATAAATATCCTCAATCCTTAGTAATTCATACTTCAAGAATCAAGATTTTTTTTCAGGGTGTTTCTCCTGATCATTGGAAGTAAGTAAAAACGTCTTAATTAATGTCAAATTAAAAGATTAATTACCATTATGAATATGATTAAATCATATTCTAGCTCCATATACAGTAGAAACTCTTTAAATTAATACTCGATAAATTAATAAACTCTCTAAGATAATATTTTTGGCCGATCCCGACTCGGGGATAGCGTGCTAAATTAATAAACTCGCTAAAATTATAAGATAATATATTTTTTGTAATTTCTATAGACCCCAAATAAAATATAAATTAATAATTCCTTAGGGCATGTTTGTTTTGGGATTTGGAGGATTTTAAAATCCTAATACTTTTTATGTTTTGTGTTTGTTTTGGGATTTATGTAGGGTAGGATTTAACTTTATAGAATAGGATTATAGGTTTTATAGGTATTTATATATGATTTGTAGGTATTTATAGGGTTGACTTTTATAGAGTTTATAGGTATTTATAGGGTGAGATTTTAAAATCCTGAATCAAAATCCCAAACTGTAACGGGGGTGGAGTCACTACAAAAAACGAGCGATTTACCGACGGACCTACCGACGGAATTGTCGTCGGTAGGCGTGGTTTCCCGACGGAATTACCGACGGAATAATTCAGTCGGCTCTAGACTCGTCGGTACGGGTTACCGACGGAATTTTTTTTTCCGTCGGTAGTCCCGACGGATTCCCGACGGAATAAATCTGTCGAGTCTGCCGACGGATCTCATTCCGTCGGTAGTCCGAATGACCCGTTTCGAAACCGGGTCTGATATCTGTCGACAATTCCGTCGGTCCGTCCGTCGGTAGCACCGACGGACTTACCGACGGATATTTAATTTTAGCATTTTTTTAAGAAAAATATATCCGTCGGCTTCTGTCGGTAATTCCGTCGGTACGTGCCGACGGAACTGCCGACGGATCTAGATTTTATATTTTTTAAATTCGGGATTATATTCAGTCGGTGTCCGTCGGGGGTTCCGTCGGTAGTGCCGACGGAATTATCCGTCGGCAAGTCAACCCAAAAAAAAAAAAATTAATTGACCCGGGTCACCGACCCGACCCGACCCCCGACCCCCGACCCGACCCGACCCGACCCGCGAACTGTTATTAAGGCCACCATATATTATTCTGGCCTTGCTAGGAATCGAACCCGGGTGTGTGGGCGCCTAGTGAAGGGCGCCTACCACTCGGAAAGATGTGTTACTTGTTCGTAATTGTAGTATTAATTGTATATGTACTCATTTTCGACCCATTTTTTTTTTAAAATTCACAAAATTAATTTCTTTCAAATATATCAAATAATTAAATTTGAAATCTATAATTTATATTTTTATAATTTATATATTTTAAAATACTAAAATATTCATATTTTAACTAAAATACTAATATTTTTTTAGTAAAAAATTCATTTTTTTGCTAATTATTTTTAAAAAAATTTCATAAAATTAATTTCATTCACATAAATTAAATAATTAAATTTGTAATATAATTTATATATTTTTAAATACTAAAATATTCATTTTTTTTACTAAAATATTCATTTTTTTGCGAATTATATTTTTAAAAAAATCAAAAAAATAATTTCTTTTCACAATTTTTAGTTGTAACTTAATGATAAATAAATATTTTTAAATTGTACATCTAATAAAATAATTAGCTTACATTATATAATTTATTCTTCATCTTCTTCCTCTTCATCTTCTTCATCTACATTTTCATTATTTGTCTCATCTTCCTCTTCATCATCCTCCTCCTCCTCCTCCTCCTCCTCCTCCTCCTCCTCCTCCTCCTCCTCCTCCTCCTCCTCCTCTTCATTTTCATCATCTTCCTCATTTCCATTATCGTTTTCAATTTCGATCAATTGTGAATTTCCAGCCGTCAAGTCTACGTGGATATTCAAATCTCCCGTAAAGACTTCAGTTCTAGCCTCTATTTGTTCCGTTTGAAACGGAGAATCATCTTCATCACTCTTGTCCTTTGTAGGGACTTCTACCATTGATCTTGCCTTTACTTTGCAAACAGCGTGCCATTCAATTTTACTACGTGATGATCGTACTGGATACTTGCAGTAGTATACTTGAGATACTTGATGGGCAAATACAAATGGATCATTCCCGATATAGCTCCTTTTCGGATTAACATCGACGAGTTTGTACTCCGGATGAATCCTTGTTCCTGAAGGGCCTGAATCAAACCAATGACACTTGAACAACACTACAGTCTTTGTTGGATATCCCGGATATTCTACTTCAACGACTTCGTGCAACACCCCATAGTAGTCACTTGCATCTGCATTGTAGTTTGCACTGCTAACGCAAACACCACTGTTGGTAGTCGCTTTTCTCGATGCATACTCAGATGTATGAAATCTGTAGCCCTTCACAATATAGCCGTTGTAAGTCTTTACACGACGTAGTGGTCCTTTGCTGAGATCCTTTAAGAATCGATTCCCAAAATCGTTTGACCGTCCCTATACAGTTCAAATAATTAACATTAATTATGAATCATATTTATTTACGTAAAATTTAAGGAAATGGTACTCACACAACGTTGGAACCATCGGGCAAAATCACGTTGAAGACGAGCATCTATATCTGTATCTGAGATGTTTTGTTCTGTTCGTCTTAGTTCTTGAGTATACATCCTAATTCACAACATCCAATCACAATTAATATTAAATTACATAAATGAAGTAATGATAAAAATATGAAATACTTACTCAATGTAAGGCTGAACTTCATCACAATTCAATAACACATACGTTTGTGCTATTTCTGCCTCTCTGTTCGACTCCCACTCTCGTTCAGTGAATTTTCCTATTGATCGTCCCTTAGACTTGAATATAGACAGCATTCCATCAACCTCTTCACCGATATTGTCTGTATCTCTACCACCGTAGTTACGTGGTTCACTTCTCAACCGAGTGTTGACATGGTCTTCAAAATAATAAGAACAAAACATGCCAACCTCTTCATTCAAATATGCATTAACAATCGATGCTTCCACATTTGCCTTTTGTTTAGCATTGCGTTTCAAGTTGTGGAGATATCTGATTTATAATAAAAAAACATATATTTTAATTCAGTGAACATGCATGCATGTAGTATATATAAAAAATGAAAAATGTAAGAGTTTACCTTTCAAATGGGTACATCCACCTGTACTGCACTGGACCACAAATTCTGGCTTCATACGCTAAATGAACGGGTAAGTGTTCCATGGAGTTGAAGAAGCTAGGTGGAAAAATTTGTTCCAACTTACACAAAATCACTGGAATATCTTGCTCCAAACGAATCATATCATCGATCTTGATCGTTGAAGATGTTAAATCTCTAAAAAAAAGACTTAATTCAGTGATAGCCCTCCACACATTGAGAGGAACAACGTCTCGGAACGCAATCGGTATCAAGCGCTGCATAAAAACATGACAATCGTGACTCTTCATCCCTGAAACCTTACCCCTGTTTATGTCTGCGCATCGACTCAAGTTTGACACGTAGTTGTCTGGAAAATTCAACTCGTGAATCCAACGACACAGTTGTTGTTTCTGTGGCTTGTCCAGTGTGTAGCAAGCCTTCGGATATTTACCTGTACTGGGATCCTTTTCCAACTCTTGACGACGACAATAAATGTTCAGCTCTTCCCGGGACTTTGGAGTATCTTTCGTCTTGCCTTCTGTGTTCATCATTGTGTGGAACACATTATCAAACACATTCTTCTCAATGTGCATCACGTCCAAATTGTGTCGGATCAATAGTGAACTCCAGTATGGCAAATCCCAAAAAATACTCATTTTATTCCATCCACCTGGGATTCGACCGTTGTGTTCAGCTGCATTTTCCTCAGTAGATTTTTTCAAACCCGTCCACTGAATCTCATGTAACAACGTATGTCCTGTACGGTAACATTATACTAGAAGAAATTAATAAAACATATACGTATAACATTATACTAGATCAAATAATTGTATAATTAATTAAAATACGTACCGTTTCGAATGGGCGGTCGATTGATTGTCACTGTTCTGTTCTTCAAGAAGTTGTTCTTATTCCTTCTAAATGGATGATCTCGAGGTAAGAACTTTCGGTGATTATCGAACCATGTAACTTTCCTACTCTTCTCAAGACTGAAAGCTTCAGAAAAATCCATACAATACGGACATGCTTGAAAACCAGCCGTTTTCCATCCAGACAACATAGAATATGCAGGAAAATCGCTAATGGTCCACAATAAAGCAGCACGCATCGTGAAATTCTGTTTTCTGAACACATCATACGTTTGGACACCACTTTCCCATAAAAAGATCAGGTCTTTTATAAGAGGCTGGAGATAAACGTCAAGCTTATCTTTTGGATTCGACGGACCTGGCACCAATACAGTTAGAAACATTGTTTGAGGTTTCAAGCACATCCACGGAGGAATATTATACGGAGTCAGAATCACCGGCCACAACGAATACTGCTTTCCAAAGCTCCCAAACGGTGCAAAACCATCAGTACACAAACCTAGCCTCACATTCCTCGGTTCAGAGGAAAAATTGGGATACACGTTGTCAAGGTGTTTCCAGGCCTCCGAGTCCGCCGGATGTCGCATCTCCCTAGACTCGGTCGAAGACGAATCTGTTGCATGCCACGTCATGTGTTGTGCTGTGGCAGTAGATTGATACAATCTCATTAAACGAGGAATGATTGGAAGATAATACATCTTCTTGTGTGCCACTTTCTTCTTCGACGGCTTCGATTGACCAGCGGGCCCTTCCGACGTGGCTCTTTGTAACGAGGATGACCACACATCCTACACATGTTCAGATTGCTATCTTCATCACCCCAATATAACATGCAACCGTTTATACAACAATCAATCTTCTCGACCGGCAATCCCATATTTTTCAGCATTTGCTTGCTTTGATGATACGTTGTAGGCACCTTATTCTCAGGAGGGCAGATCTCACTGCATAATTGTGTCATTTGCTCATATGCCCTGTTAGAAAGCTTGTTCTCGGTCTTGATAGCCATAAGTCGGGCATTAAATGACAGTTGAGAGTGTGAATCACAACCCGGATACAAATCTTGATCGAGAAATTTGAGCATTTCATAAAACCGAAATGCTTCATCCGTCGGCTCCTCTTCTACATTTGAAAAACCGGCTTCCATTATCATTGTTTGATACATATTGGGTTCTCCCTCCCCAAGTTGTTCTTCCCCACCAAACTGTTGTTCCCCACCGAACTGTTGTTCCCCACCAAATTGTTGTTCAGTACTCGTGCCGGCATGATTACCATATATTTGTCTTTCATAGATACCAGCAGTGTAATAGTATAAAACTTGATCAAAGTTATAAGGCCAACGTACTTCGCCGTGAAATGTCCAATTATAATAATTAACAGTGAAACCATTCTTCAGAACATGTACCAAAACCTCATCAATCGACTTAAATATTTTATTCTGACATTTTTTGGCATTACACGGACACTTGATACAATCCACATGCATGTAATGTGGGTGGAGCTTTGCAAATTCAACAAATGACACAAGTTCATTGTAAAATTCACTATTCACATTTCCTAAAATGAACCTAGGAGTTTCATACATCCATCGACGATCCGGCAAATCCATCTGTTAAACATTTAACATAAAATTCTTACAAACATCCAGAAAAATGCACAACTAAACTAAACTACACATATATAAAATGCACAATTAAAATACACAACTAAACTACAAATATATAAAATGCACAACTAATTAAACTATAACAATATAAAATGCACAACTAAACTACAAAATTTAACCAAGTAAAAAAGGAAAACGTACCGAAATTTGCTTGCTCTCATACAATTTTTACAATTTCCACGATTTTTTTCGACTGAGTGAGAAAGGGGAAGAAACTTTCTGTAAATATTACGCGCTACCGACGGATTTTGAAATTCCGTCGGTGCGTACATTTTGAATCTACCGACGGATTCTGAAATTCCGTCGGTATGTTGCCGCCCAAAATTCCGTCGGTCGAGTACTTGGCCGACGGAATATCCGTCGGCAGACACTACCGACGGAGTTTTTATTTCCGTCGGTAACATTGGCGGAATAAAAAAAAATCGAAAAAAAAAATTAAAAAATACTTTACTTTATACCAAAATCTAACGAAAAATTATGTATTATGTATAAATTAAAAACAATAACATAAATAAACAATTCATTGACAAACAAGCATCAACCGAAATAAATATGTCCAACAGAATAATAAATAGTTCGACAGAAAAATAAATAGTTCGACAGAAAAATAAATAGTTCGACAGAAAAATAAATAGTTCAAACATCAACCCCTATACGGTACAAAAAAGTCATCATCACCAATGAAATCATCCAAGCCGTCGTCTGCGGCTGCATCTGGATTTTGATCTGGAGCATTGAAAGGGGGAACTGAACCACCAACCGGAGCATCGAAAGGCGGAGGGGGAAATGGACCAACCGGAGCAGCGAAAGGCAGAGGAGGGGGGACGCTCATCGCCTGTTCAAAGCATGTATCTATTTGATCCTGAGGCATCCCCAACGATCGACCCATAGTGTCAGCCATCTGTCGGAAGTAGTGGTTCATCCAGTTGACAATGTTCGGGTCCGGAGGAGCAGCAGTGGAGGATACAGAGGCCTGCGATGCACGCTGGGACGAACTGGACGACGCAGCTCTCACTGAGCGGCTCATCCGGCCAAGGCCAAGGACCCGTCCTCGATCAGCCGGGGCCTCCTCCAGGTAAATCCGGTTAAGATCAGGCGGAGGGGCGGCGCTGGGCCCGGCTTCATCAGCAGAAGCCTGTGTCGTCGCCTCTGCAATCCTCCGGTTCACATTCAACTACATAATTACAAAAATATTAAATTAATACATAGTTCAATACATTTAATTAATTAAATATTAAAAAACACATCACAGTTTAATTAAAGTTACGTGAAGCTCAGTAGTGCGTCCATATGTGGACGTCTGCGAATCTCGATCAAACGGATGAAGAACGTTCAACCGATCCACGTGAGTGGGTTCACGCCCAAGATCCCGCTCCTATTTTGTACCAAATGAGCATAAAAAATTATTTTATATAATATTATAATATAAATAATTGAAATAAATTTAGTGAACACTTACTAGAGCAATTGAGTGCTCATACGCGGATCGGGCCCCCCCCGATGCCTTGACATCCCACCTCCCACATCACTTCTACGGTTGGCTCGAGCAGTTGCACACTTCCGCACGTACTCCGGGCTACTCCAATACGTGGTCAACGTGTTCCACACGTCGACTCCATCGTCCTCCCCCAACGTCGTCTGCTCCACGCCACGACTACGCCAAGCAGTCCTCCAGGTGTACATAATCTCATTATACCTAGACTGACATGAAGATACCCAGAGCCTGTGGATATCGTTGTCCGAAAAAAACTCCCTATGCCAATAAGCATGTTTCTGCACATATTCGATCAGCATATTTATCAAATAATATATATAATAAATTTTTTATTAATATTTAATTGAATGCACTCAAATACCTGAAATTCCTCCCAGTATTCATCCTTTTTCGTCTGCGGCACCTTCAGCCAAGAGTAGGCATTCGCAGCAATCTTGCACTGAGTAATCACCTCAGTGCAAATCTTCGATATCTCATTACCAGGAAGTAAGCTGTGACATTATATATATATTAAGAAATAAACACATTATAAATTAAAAAACGTACAAAAATTGATGCTATTAAATATTGTTAAACCTTAAAATTATTTAATTAATTACTTACTGTACATTATCTTCAATCCATATTCTCAGTCTGGTTTCTCGGGCACGCGTGGGATGTCGACGAGCTGCCGACGACTGAGATGACGGCGGCGAATGCTGTGGAACGGATGCCGACGACGTCAACGTAGCAGGCTCAACAGGCCTAAGTGAGGTTCTCCTACGTCGAGATCCTGAGGCCCCACTAGCATCTTGACTCATCTATTTTAATAAATAAAATTTAAAAGTATAATAAATTAATCAATAATTAATATAGTAATGAAATCAATAATTTCCTAATTTAATTAATAACATTTTAGTAATTTAAGTCAATAATTTCCTAATTTAATCAATAACAAAATCACGTTACTAATGAAATAAATAATTTACCAAACTAATTAATAATGACTTAATTTAAACAATAACAATAATTATTATATTAATCATACCGTACAACACCACTACTTATAAGAATAATTACTAATTTAATCAACAATAATAACCTAGTTTAATTATAAGAATAATTACTAATTTAATCAACAATAATAACCTAGTTTAATTATCAAAACGAATTAACAAGAACTACATTATATATTTGAACTAACATGCAATTTTTAATTACAATTAACCAATAAAAAACATATAATCCACGTACTAACATATATTTGAATTAATTATACATATATATTCATCAACTACGTACATGAAATTTTATACGAACTAACATGCAATTTATAATAATTCAATAACAGTTTTATAATAATTATAAACATGCAATTTATAATACAATAACTTAATTAAAATTAATTAAGAATTTATAAAACGTACCGTTTAAATTGAAGAAAATTGGAGTAGATAATCGTTATGCCCTTTCTCGATCAATCCACGCACCACGCAAGAGAAAATCCACGAACAGGAGACGAACAGGGAGAGGGGGACGAAAGCAAAAAAAAAATTTCCCTTATGGGGAAGAACTGCCTCTCTTCGGCAGTTCTTATATAAAAAAAAAAATTTGGCTACCGACGGATATTTCCGTCGGTAGCACACGAATATTTATTAGTCAGTCAAAGCGGTGCGGCTACCGACGGATATTTCCGTCGGTAGCACGCGAATATTAATGTGTCAGTCAAAGCGGGTCGGCTACCGACGGATATTTCCGTCGGCAGTCGAAATTTGAACGACCGACGGAAAAAATCCGTCGGCAAGCAAGGCTAAACGACACCGTTTGGCTGCGGAACTAAATTCCGTCGGGAAGTCCGTCGGCCGGTCCCGACGGATCTTGTATTCCGTCGGGAGTCAGTCGATTCGAGAATTCTGTCGGCGATCCGTCGGTCCGACCGACAGAATGGATTCCGTCGGTAGCCTTCCGTCGGCAAACTCCGCGTTTTTTGTAGTGAGTTTCGAAATCCCAAATCCGGATTTCCCATCCCAAAACAAACATGCCCTTATATATTATCTATTACATGAATGATTTTTGAATGTTTCTTAAAAAATGACTATTGTCTTTTGTTTTTTGTTGAAATCAATTTCACCTTGAATCTCGTCTCTCTAATTTTCCTTATCATTGTAAGAACTTATTGTGTTATTTTCTCATAGCTCAACAATAATTACTAAGAACCCATTCTTGCAATTGTTTTTTAATGAGACTTGAATTATCCTTGTTGTCCTTGCATAATGTTTTTCGAATCTCGTCGGTCATTGTTATTTTTTTTACACCTATAAGATGAGAAGTCATGTTGTGTGTATGATTTGTTTTGTGTTAGCATATTTTGATATTATATATTTATATATAAAATATTTTTTAATGTTCATAAAGTGATACAATGAACACACCAAGTATAATAATGTGGAAGATTGAAGGATTCTTTTAAATTAGGCTCTTCGTTTGATATACAATAAATAATTATAAGTGGAAGTTTGAAAGAGTGTTTCTATAAATTAATAAAATATTAATTAATATATAAATTAATAATTATTAATTTATAGATAAATTAATAACTCTTTTAATTAATAAATTTTGATGGTTCCAAAATTATTAATTTATAGAGTTTCTACTGTATATTGGATAAATTAATCAAGAATGTTGCAATTAAAATGATTTGTGTGACAGTGCTAGTACGTGGGGTATGCCGGAGTTGCAGCGGTGCGGGGGTGAACAAAAACCGTTGGAGCAATCAATTGAGGAAAATGAATCTACTACCAAGGCAGACATGATACTGAAGAACGTTTTATCGGATATGAAGAGTACAGTTAATTTGCTAGACATTATTAAATTGTCTCAATTTAGAGTTGACGGACATCCTTCTATTTATGGAAACCTAAATGAAAACCCAAGTCATCGTGGCATGGATTGCACTCATTGGTGTCTTCCTGGAGTTCCTGATACATGGAATCAACTGGTTTATGCTACCCTGATTAATTAATTGAGTTTACTTGAAAGCTCGGTTATTTTTTGTTAACTGAATTTGTTGATTGATTAGTAAGTTGTAATGTTTGATTATTAATATAATTAATTTAGCAGTTTCTCTTGCATTATAATAATTAAAATGCATGATTTGCTTAAAAAAAAATATATCCGTAGTAGTTAAACTGATTTATAACGAAGAAACAAACAGACAAGTAACACTACAAAAAAACACGGTGATTTTGGTGGGTCATTATAAATAGGACATTTTTAATCATATCCAAGATAGGCTTTGGATTCTCGTGGGTGGAGAGGTAAGAAGATTTCAAAGGTCAGAAAAGAGGTACAATTAAATCAGCTTCGCCGGCCATCCCGTCGACCTACTATATGAACATGTTCTTGATACCATCCTCGTTGACAGACAAACTACAGAGGATGTTGAATTATTTTTAGTGGAGAAATTGCTCAAATACTTCAGAAGGCCTCAAGTGGTCGAAGTGGGAGGATTTATTAGCAAGGAACATGGAGGTATGAGTTTTAGAAAGCCAACTATAGTCTGGATTCTCATGGCTCAACTATAGTTTCGTTTTGTACAGATTATGGAGAATTTTATTGTGAATTAGAGTTAATCAATTGTTTGTGCAAGCCAACTATAATCGGTGACTTGCAAAGTACGTGATCAAAAAGTGAAAATAGAAGGAAATAAAGCCGGAAAATGAGTTTTGAGAGTGACATGTGCAGAAAAGGTGCAACATATATTTCGTTCTTATCTAGCCGCGCACTGAATTTATGATTAACAAGGACAGAAGTCGGGGGCGCACCTTGCTTTGTATCAGGTGTAAATGCTCGGTTTGTGAAATTCTTAGATCTAGCGTTTTAGATGATAATCCATGGTAGATATGGTACATGCAGGTTGTGAAATGGTTAAGACTTGGAAATAAAAAGAATGGAAAAATAAGGAGAAACAATAGAAAAGAGGCTCCTGTATGGAAACAACGAATTTATACATTAGCTAGCAGCTATAAATCGCTTCGTCAAAATATATAAAGAATTGTTACCTGAACTTGCAGCAAGCGGCAGATACAACGATAAATAAATGATCGGGGTTAGTGTTCGTGGTTGCTAATCCGTAAATATGGAAATAATGTTGATGGGCTTGGTTTCCTGGGATACTAGCTCCAATCTGAGACAGATGTAGTACTAATTAGAAAAGCTTTTGCACCAAGTCTGCAAACAGAATGATGCAGGCGAACGAGCTCTTGGATAAGATGGGCGCAATCTGGTGCAATGCAGTACCCTCAAAGGTTAATGCATTTTCGAGGAAAATGTTTCAAGACACAGACCATCTGCTTTTCAAATGTAACATACGAATGGTTCAGGAACATTGTAACAGGGTTTGCAAAAGGATTGAAACTGATTGGAAGCTCATTTGGCATCTTTGGAGGGCTCGGAACGCTAAAGTGTTTAATGGCTGCAATTTTTCTAAACACGAAACAGTTATGAGAATCAATGTCTCGACGTGGCTCTGGTTAGGCTCTAGCTAAACATAGAATTTATTTATCTTTTGAATCTGTTTTGTATTGCCGTACTTCTTATCTGTATTTTCAGGCATCCCTTAGGTCTGTGTTTAATTAATAAATTTTGTATCTGTTTTGTATTACCAATAAATACTCTAACTATATATCCAACAGTAGCAAAAAATTTAATTCGAGGGAATTTTGTTTCATTTCTATATTGTGTGTGGTTCTTATATTTTACATTTTTTTTACCTTTTGGGTAGTTATAAAAAAAAATCTGTTTGAGGGGTATTAAAAAAATTAATTCGAGAAATAAATTTATTAGGAATTGAAGGAGGAATAACCTTTTATTTTCTAACAATGAGAAGGATTGTTCCAAAATATGACATATGCCTTGCAATTTAAAACCTCTATCATAGTACTATAAAATGGAGGACTAATATATCCATATAAATGGATGATGTGATAATATAAAATAAAAGGGAAAAGGTCAACAAATTAACAATCCACCTGAAACGAGTGCAAATTCGATTAGGCGGGCCTCCTTATAAAACCTACTCCCGTAAAACCCAGAGGGAAAAAACGGACGTTAGGGAAAAAAGAGCAACCCACCTTTACAGGTGCCTGAAAAAAACAAACGTCTTATAATTAAATCCCTAAAAATACGACCATTATTAAATCCACTAAATCACAACCACCAAGGTACAAGGACTAGAAAAATGGTGCCCTACAAGGCACTCCCTTTCTTCTCCGGCGCCTCTTCGTGGCTGGTTCATCTTCCACAATTTTTGCAGTGCTAATTACCGGCGTAGGAGAATTAATCACACTAATCCTCGAGCTTTCCTGGACCTATAAAATAAAAGGCAAATGTTATATTAACCTTCCTATTATTTTTTAATTGCTAATACATGAATATATTAAACTCATGAACTTGATGCTACTTATTAGTCCACATTATATGTTGTTTCATTTAAAACCTAGTTATGTGTTATATACTTATTATACATGAAGAATGCATTGCTATAATTTGTTGCGAGTACAATAAAGTAATGAAGTCAAAATTACCTTGCATGCAATACAGCAATAAAAAAATCGACCAGGCTCAGTGAGCTTCCTTCTGCAAACATTGCAAGCTCCGTCGCCTTCAATTAGTAAACCTGAGCCATTATGCGGCAAGGGAGTCAAAGAGACAACCCACTTCTTGTTGCATTTATACGGCTGCAATTACAATTTCGTAATCTGATTAATGTGCAATATGATATTCTCTCATGGAATGTATTTCATGAGTCGAAGAAAAAAGTAACTTTTTTCGACTAAAATGTAATACTGTGTACTTGTAAAACAATTCTCACTTTTACACAATTTAAGAAGCAATATAGTTTTTCGAGGGATTTAATTTTACTTGTAAAAGCCTTCGCAATTACTTTCCCTTGTAAAATCCCTCGCCATTTGGCGAGCTAGGGATTATTCACCCTCATTAAAATCCCTCGCCAATACGAGCGAATTTTGTAGTTAATAATGAAATGAATAACCTGAATTCTCCAACTGTCCATATGTTTCTCCATCTGACTAAGAGGAACCACGTTTTGATAGACATGGCGATAGATTGTTAGCACGTCATGATGTTCGCCATGAATCCCATTTTTGATACAGTACCTGCATGCCGAGGCATTACAGGTAATGCAGTATCGGTTTAAAACTCATCCCTCCATCTTTTTTCCGCCTGCAAAGAGTCTCTCATTTCGCCCATTTAATTCCTTTTGCCATGTTTGTGTCATGCCCCCACCAAAAGGCATTCAACATTCTATGAAGTTCATCAATAAGCGTTGTAGGTAGTTGGAATAAACTCATGCAATAAGTAGGGATAGATTGTGCCACAAATTTAATTAAAACCTCCTTGACAGCTTTACATAATTTCTTGCCTCTCCAATTATGAAGTCGATTCCATAGATTATCTCGAATATAAGCAAAGATGACCATTTTCTTATACTACCAATATTTCAAAAACGATATTCCTGTCATCATCAGAAACATTACTGTTGTATAACGTCCCAGACTTCCCATAATTAATGGTCTGGCGAGATAAGCGTGCATAGGTGTCAAGATTCTGTTTCAGCGTTGCAGCTTCAGTCTGTGTGGCACGACAGAACAATAAACTATCGTCTGCAAAAGGTAGGTGAGAATCACTAGGCCCACTTCTACTGGCTTTACACCCATGCAAATTCCCCAAACGGTTCGCCCTTCTTAATAATGCAGAGAGGCCCTCTGCGCACAATATGAATAAATAAAGAGACGGTGGGTCTCCCTGTCGAAGACCTCTACCGGGGATAATCGGGCCCACTAGATCTTAATTAATTAACACCAAATGAATAACTCACGGACTTGATGCACATCATCATCCAACCCGTCCAGGTCGTTGAGAAGCCCATTCTAGTTAATACACCCTCCAAGTAATATAATTTCAATCAACACAATCATAATCCTTACTAATATCGAGTTTTAAGGCTACTTCTCCAATCCTCCCACCCCTCCTCTTCTTCATAGAGTGGATTAGTTCAAAAGTGATGAGACAATTATCTTGAATGTTTCGCCCGGATACAAAGGCATATTGTGCTTTGTCCACTAGATTAGGTAAGACCTCCTTTAGACGATTGCACAACACTTTCGACAAGATCTTATAAATCACATTGCATAAGGATATTGGCTGTAAGCCCTTCATTGCTTGGGGATAATCACATTGGGAATTAATGCGATGTGCGTCGAATTAAGATTTTCAAGAAATTCCACATTCTCCATCCATTGTTTACAGGCCAAAAAGACATCTTCACCAACCACTGCCCAATTTTTTTGATAAAATGCAGGGTTAAAGCCATCCGGACCGGGAGATTTATTCGGGTGCATTTGACTCACGACTAGCTTGAATTCCCCCTTGTAACCGAGTCAACTCCACATTCTGATCCGCCGTAATAGTTGGTTGAATACTCAAGAGGATATCGTGCATGTCTACATGAAAAGCACTTGCTGAAAATACATTAGAAAAATAGTCCCTAACAATATCACACATACCCCTCTAATCCTCAATATAGTTGCTTGACAAATTTTCTAGCCCTTTAATTTGATTATTCTTTTTCCCTGTAGATGCCATGCGATGAAAAGCCTTTAAGTTTTGTTGGAGAAGACAATAAAATTAGTTACTTCTCCATTATGAATCATGATCATATTTACTCCATCTGTTCCACTTTAACCGGTTGCTTAGATATGTCAAAAAATTATAAGAAAATAATTTTATATTAATGATTATTTGTATAAATCGACTAATATACCTCTTACAGGTTATTTATGGGGAAATAATTTTTTTACGTCCCATAACTTTTCAACCTTTTCAAAAACGTCCCAAAAAAGTTAAGTTTCCAATTACGTCCCAAATTTTAGTTAATTTTTTCAATTACGTCCCAAGTCGCCGGAAACATCAAAACGACATCGTATTACGTCATGATTACGACGCCGTTTTGATGTTTCCGGCGATTTGGGACGTAAATGAAAAAGTTAGCTAAAATTTGGGACGTAATTGAAAAACTTAACTTTTTTTA
The DNA here is from genome assembly GCA_963675135.1 of Galeopsis tetrahit. NCBI lineage: Eukaryota > Viridiplantae > Streptophyta > Magnoliopsida > Lamiales > Lamiaceae > Galeopsis > Galeopsis tetrahit. The sequence goes on from OY776127.1 coordinate 73,023,449, forward strand.
AACATTTTTTAATAAATAAAATAGTTATGGGATCTAAAAAAATATTTTATTGAAATTGTTTGTATATGTTTATATACTTTTTTAAAAATTTATATATTTGATATTTATATACTTTTTTTTAAAAAATCTTTGTAATATGTAAATCTAAACAAATTAATAAATTTACTTATATATTTTATTATCGGTAATATTATTTATATGAATAAATTAGTAAATATAGTTTTTGGATAGTACGTATTAAGTAGTAAGTTATCACATTTATTTATTTTATAATAATTTTAGTCTTTATTTTTTTCAATTTTAAAATATAAAATTATACTAAATAGAATTACATGATATTTTGTTAACATATTATATTTATGGTCATTAATATTAGCATAATTCCTTATAATTATTATTAATTTTTATATTTATTGTTTTTAATTTTTTAAAGTTAAATCGATTCATAATTTTTAATTAATACGGAGTATATGAAATTTTATTATATTATTATTTATTTATTATAATCATTATTTTAAAGTAAATGATTATAATTTTAATATTAATTTATTTTATACCATTCAAAAAATTTAACTTTTTATTTCGTTCAATTTTAGAACATAAAATTATACTAATAGAATTACATTATATTTTGTTAACATATTATATTTATGGTCAATAATATTAGAATAATTCCTTATAATAATTATTAATTTTTATATTTATTGTTTTTAATTTTTTAAAGTTAAATCGATTCATAATTTTTAATTAATACGGAGTATATGAAATTTTATTATCTTATTATTTATTTATTATACTCATTATTTTGAAGTAAATGATTATAATTTTAATATTAATATATCTTATACAATTAATTCAAAAAATTTAACCTTTTATTTCGTTCAATTTTAGAACATAAAATTATACTTAATAGAATTACATGAAATTTCATTAAATATTATATTTATGGTCATTAATATTAGCATATAATTTCTTATGATAATTATTATATATATTTTTTAATTTTATTAAGCTAAATCCATTCATAATTTTAATGTTAAATCGATTTATAATTTATAATTAATATGGAGTATATGAAATTTTATTATATATTTATTTATTATTACTCATTATTTTTAACATATTATATGTGTATGTAATAATTCAGGGAGTATATAATATTGTCATGTTTATTAGTGTTAAAAATTTATTAGTCCCATATTTTTTTAAAAAAATTAAAAAAAAGTTAAGTTTTTCAATTACGTCCCAAATTTTAGCTAACTTTTCCATTTACGTCCCAAATCGCCGGAAACATCAAAACGACGTCGTAACCATGACGTAATACGACGTCGTTTTGATGTTTCCAGCGATTTGGGACGTAATTGGAAAAGTTAGCTAAAATTTGGGACGTAATTGGAAAATTTAACTTTTTTGGGACGTTTTTGAAAAAGTTGAAAAGTTATGGGATGTAAAAAAATTATTTCCCTTATTTATGAATCATTTATGGTCATTTATCCTACCTATCAATTTTTTTAAGAAAGAGCTACAAAACATTTAATTAATATCTCTTGAAAACAAAAAATGATAGATATTTTGGAACAATTTATTCTCTAAAGCGATCGACAGTTAAAGTGGAACAGAGAGTAATTATTATTAATTAATGATTAGTTTTTGTTTTAGTTAAATAATAAAGTGTGGGAATTCGGGAATTGTAAGAGACCTATGTCGTTTCACAATATGCAACGTGGTGTGCGAAATCCTCTCGAAGTTACTTTGTAAACACACTAATACTATGTTACCTAAATTGGTTGGCAAGACTAATTCGACTTTTGTCATTGGTAGATCGATTCAAGATAATATCCTTATTGCGCGCTTTTGAAACAATTCACTCTATTAAGAGGAAAACTGGAGAGAAATTTAAGGATGTAGCATTGAAGATATGCCATAGTGGATTGGAATTTATTGGAGTGTCTCTTAGGCAGATTTGGTTTCTAATCAGTCCTGGCTCGTTGGATGATGATGTGTGTTAAGACTGTGAAGTTCTCTTTTTAAGTAAATGATGAGATACTAAGCTCAATTCACTTGGGTGGAGGTGTATGCCTTGGGGAACGTCTTTCAGCTTTGGTTAGGCGTGAGAATAGGCACAACTTTCTTCATTGGAGTAGGGTTTGCATGGGCGCTTCTAATATTTCCCATTTGCTTTGTCCTAACCCTTTTTGTTTTGCTCGAGACACATCCACCAACTCACCACCGCACTCCAATTCTAAGCTGCAAAATGTTATATGTAGATTGGAATGAGCAAGACAACTAGATCGGTGGGGATCCATTTGTCACAGTTAAACATCAAGGTAAGGTCTAGTATGCACTCGAGTGCATGCTGTGCACCCTAGTCAATGTGCACTTTTCAGTTTACTGACTTACACTTTTTGGTAATGGTGTTGCACGTTTCAATTATTACTCATTTACTAAAAAGTGTAAGTTAGTAAACTGAAAAGTGCACATGGACTAGGGTGCACAGCATGCACTCGAGTCCATAACAGACCAACCCAAACATCAAATGCAAACAAAAGATAAGAAGCAAAATTTAATTAGAATAGAAGATGCCATGAATCATATTTTTTTTTCTTTTATTAATTGATGATTAAATTTAAGGTTAAATTTCTTGCTGAGGATGCATGAAACAATTATGCTCATGTAGTTGGAGCTAGTTAGCAATATGTTCTCCTTGAACCTTTTGGTTTGTTTTCATGTCCTTTTGTCTTCATACATCTCTTTGGATATACATAACACATAATGAAAATGTGATTGAATTTATAGGGAAAACAATTGTCAAGTATAATAGGGTTTGATGATTATACCACTGACAAACAACTCAAAAACATCAAACCAAATGATTATTTGTCGAAATGTAGGCTGAAATTAAGTTAGGTCATAATAATATGTGTAGCAAGGTTTGGGTAGAAGGATCCAAATATATTATAGAAATAAAATTATTTCTGGGGTCAAAGTCCTGCCTCCCATATATTTTGATACATTCGTGAAAAGTTGGCCCATTTAATTTATTCATAGTTTTCATATTATATTACGTCAATTTTAAAGTTTATCAATAATGGCCCATTAGCTCAGTTGGTTAGAGCGTCGTGCTAATAACGCGAAGGTCGCAGGTTCGAGACCTGCATGGGCCATTTTCTTAATTTTTTTCACTTTTTTTAATTATATTTTCCTTTACACATTTTTTAAAATTATTCTCAAACTAATTAATAATAATTTTTCACTTTTTTTAATTATATTTTCCTTTACACATTTTTTAAAATTATTCTCAAACTAATTAATAATAATTACTTAGATTTTTTTTTGAAAGGTAAAGGTGAGACGTATATTACTTTGAGTACATGGGGTACTCAAACCCATTACAAAGAGTTCATATTACAATTTATTTGGTATACACATCCATGGAGCTCGTTCCCATTCGTGATAGGACTGTCCAAATACGCCAGGTTTATATGCCTTTAACCACTTCCACGTGCTGAATTTAATCGAGTCGGCTATTTCCTCCGGATGTAAGTATCGTTCGTTGAAAATTATGTCATTTCGACTCTTCCACAACCTCCAAACTGCACACTGCCATATAAGGCCAATAACCTTCTTGCTGTATTTCTTCTCTCCTCTGCTGCAGAACTCAAGGAAATGCTCACTTACAACATTTGAGGTTGGTAAAGGGCCTTCCAATCACTGTTGTAAATAACTCCATACCAATAGAGACTTCGGGCAACATATAAACGTATGCTGAACTGATTCTGGCGTCGACCTGCAACTGGGACAGATTGTATTGAGTGCTTCCGGCTCGATGCCTCTTCTCCGTAGATTATCCGCTGTCGCGACTCTTCCTTGAATTACTCTCCAAGTCAAGGCCGAAACTTTTGAAGGGACGCCCTTCCACCAGATTCTTGCCCACGAGAAAGGAGCCGCGTTCGTCATATCCTCTTGCTATGATAAAATCTGGTACATGCTTCTTGTAGAGAACATCCCATCCTCCATGTTTTTCCATTTCAGGGCATCCTCCACGCTTGATTCGAGAGTAATCCTGCAAATGCACATCCATAAATTAGCAAAATCCACCAATTCATTAAAGACAAAAAACTATTCCATTTGAATAACCAAGTTTTTTCGTCTGCACAAAAAAATTCTTTTAGATATCCTCCCTTATTAGCTGATAGGGAGAACAGAGAGCTGAATTTATCTTTTAAACACACCCTATCTCCCATCCACGGGTCGTGCCAGAACCTAATTTTTCTCCCCCCTACCAACCATGAGCCATTAAACGTATCCAAAGGAACTTTCTTTGGGGAGGGACTGTTGGGAATGGCAGGAAGGTAGCATGGATCAGGTGATTCACATGTTATGCAACACTAAAATAAACAACCGCAAGTGTACGGTGTCTATCGTAGCGTGATAAGCACGAGGTCGATCCCACAAGGAGGCTAAGCGTAAAAGTGGTAGTTTGCTAGTCGAGTTCTAAGTAGACGTGATCGATAATTTGAGTGGTGTGAATTACTCTAAGATTACCTAACAATGTGTCACCAATAAGTAATAAAGAGTAAATACGAAATCGATCAAATACCATGCAAATCAATAAAACGAAGGTAAAATGGATAAAAACGCAAAGAAGAAAAGGTGGGTTCCAAGGCAATTGTAATATTTAGACATCCTTTTATGAGAGTTATCTCGTTTAAATGGCTATTAAGGTTATCTCATATAAGGTGATCGCAAAAGAAGAACTAATCGATCTCTCGATACAAATTAATCCAAAGACGCAATGTAATATAAGTTCGTATGTCTACATCACAAATATTACACCATCTAAAATAGCTCCTAAGATCATTTGATTCCCTCTCCGATAATTAATCCTCTCTCGAGATCATAATAATACCGGGTTGCATATTCGCATACGATTAAATGGAATAAATCTCTCGATACTACCCCAATTAACAATGGATCAAGCAAATCATCATGGCCACTAACAACATGCTTTAAAATGGATAATTAAACATGCAAATAAGAGATAAACACCAATTAAAGCAAGAAGTTACTCATAAACATCAATCCAAATCTCTACAATGCCTTAGAACCACAAATTGTTTTTAGCCACTAACTACATATTCAAATTACAAAATCAAATGAAATAACTAAGTAAAAAGAAAGGGGAAATAGGAAGCTTAGTCTATAATGTGGTAAAGAATTGAATTTGCAAGCTATTGCATCCTCTCTTGCTTGATTTGATGAAGAATTGAGAGAGATATGACCAAAACACCTCCAAGTATGTGTAACTATGTGTGGATTGGGGGAGGATGTCTTGAATTTCAAGAAAGGGGGCTTATATAGTGTTGGGGTAGGGTTTAGATGCCAAAATTGCAAGTTAGTCCTTCAAAAATGGCCAAAATAGGAGATAGGCACCGAGAATGGGGGTAGCACGGTCGTGCACGGAGCACGGCCGTGCAAAATGGAGGTTGGCTTGGACACGTGCTCGGCCGAGAAGGGTGCTCGGCCGTGCCCTAGTGTGGCCCAAACCCCTCGGTCTTGAGCTGCTCTATTCCGAGAAGAGTGCTCGGCCGTGGCCTTGATTTGGCCTGAAAATTGGCTCGGCCGAGCCATGAGCTCGGCCGTGCTTTAGCTTGATTTCTACCCCTTTTTCGTTTCGTGCATATCTTTCGCCTCGGGTACCCGATTGACTCAATTCTTTTGGCTATTCCACTCCGTTTTTCGAGACGAATCCAACTGTTCACTCCTCTTCTTGACCCAGTGAAGTATGGTTGGTGTTTTGCTCCAAATTCTATCGTATTTCCTATAAAATCGACAAAACACAACCTTTCTCTCATTTCGGCTTAAACAATCATATTCAATGCATAATTCAATGAAATCCACATCAAAACACGCTTCAGATGTGCCCCTAAAACGTGTAAATTCCACCCGAATCAAACCCCCCCAAACTTAAAATGTTGTTTGTCCTCAAACAACTAAGCACTTAAAGCAATGAGGGTGGAATGATCACAATGGAATATTCAATGTAATTCACACATTCAATGTAATTCACACATGCAAAGTAGGATGTAATGATATCTCTTTCTCAAAGTGCATTTCTCAATGAAGGTCATAAGCTCATTATTGCAATTCACACTCATGGATCAAAAAATGCATGAATACACAACACATTGTGAATGGGAAACATAATCCAAATGCTCAAGTTCTCTACTCACATGACAAAGTGTTTCTCTCAAACACACAAACAAATTGAGGATATTAATGCACTCATCAACTAAGTTATGCTATGCAATCACCATATGCTTGCCCAACTTCTACTTTCCACAACACTCAAATGCTCAACAATGTGATCAATAGGACTTAATCAAGGATGTAACATTGGCTCTTTGGTCAAGGTAGGGTAAATTTGGATGAAGTAACTCATAAACTAGTGGAGAGCGAGAGATAAAGACGCATAGACACGTCTCAAAAACTTCTCAAGATAAAGTTACAATTGCGCGGATTGCAACTCAAAAACTCTAACTTCCACAATTTATTTGTTCTCTTTTAAGCACATTCTACACCACAAAACCATTGAACACTTTTTTTTCTTTTCAAGCTTTTGGGGCTCTTTGTCCCTCTTTTCTTTTCCCTTGATTTTCTTTTCATCTTTCTCTTTTTCTTTCAACTTTTCCACTTTCTCCTTTCACCAAAGATATTCATTCAAGCATATGTTTTCCACTTTGTCTTTTGTCCCGGCCCCACTAGATGTAGGTATCAAAGGCTCAAAAAGGCTAAGTGGTTAACATTGTAGTTTGCCAAGAAAATGAGGAATTAAGCTCAAGGGGCTAACTACGGAAGATTACTTCGGTTTTGGGAAATTTTGGCTAAGTGACTTTTTAGAACAAGATGGCCTATATCATATCACATCATCTCACACAATCATGCTTTCATACAAGAACTTAGGCAAGTTCTAGGATTACTAGCAATAACCTAGTCCACTCTCAAATGAACTAAACCGGATTATATGTTCGATTTATGGCTCAATTCTCACCGGTTTATTCAATAGAACTCTCACATTCATCAAATGTTCCCAAACAACAACACATCATGCATCCATGCTATGAAAGCTCACAAATATGAACACAACATGATACCATATTCCAACATCAATCATGCATACATTCAAAGCAAATAGACATCACCACAACTACTCAACCATGGATTTCAATGATTATTCATGCTCACATTTCACCAAAGATCCACTACCCAACATATGATCAAAACCAACTTAAACAACAATAAGCATATGAAAGCAAAGTGTGCGCCGGTGCAAAATGTAACACAAGTAGAATGACGAACCAGTGCAAGGGTAACAACTAGTAGAAAAATAAAAGAAAAAATAACTCCCCCAAACTTAGAATTTTACTATGTATAAATTCTAAGTTTGGGGCTACAAGTTGTTACCTCCCTCCTTGCACATCCAAAGCTCTTCAAAGATCACCATTGCACTACTTGCTTCCCCTCTCCAAAGTTGGTTTTGCTTTCTTCTTCATTCTCCAAGCTATGACATCCAAAATGCTTCTCATCCATACCTACAAAATAAACCAAGCTATCAACACTACTAAAGCAATAAAAACACAAAGAAATAAAACCTTGGGTTGCCTCCCAAGAAGCGCTATTTTTAACGTCCTATGCCGGACGGTTCTTCCATGAGGGGGATATCAAGTCACCTCATCATCCTCCTTGTTCTTAACCTTCTTAGCCCATGCAACCTTCTTGAAACCATTGAAGCATCCACTAGCCACTCCATCCGGCTCTTCAACCATGTCATAAGAAGTTGATGCCTCATTCATCCCCAAGGTTGCACAAGTATTTTTTCTTGATTTGGGGGAGTTTTTGAAGAAAACTCCCCCAAACTTGGCCTTCTTGCCCATCTCTAACTCCTTGTCTTCCACCTTGGGGTTCTCCTCCACAATATTTATCTTGGGCTCTTCTTCCACCTCCTTTCTCATGGGTATTGGGGGGTACTCTCCCTTGGGAAACCCATACTCTCCACTCTCATCATTTCGGAGTTTGATAGTTCTAAACATGTCAATCGTAACTATCTCTTGGTTCATTCGAAGCTCCAACTCTCCATTCCTCATATCAAGAATAGCCCCTCCGGTTGCCAAAAATGGCCTTCCCAATATCAATGTAATGTTTTTGTCTTCCTCCATATCCAACACCACAAAGTCTACCGGAAAGAGAAGTTTACCGATTTTGACCAATACATCTTCCGCTATACCCAAAGGGTATGTCATAGACCTATCCGCCAATTGGAGACTCATTGTGGTTGGTGTGAGCTCTCCTAAACCAAGTGACTTGAAGAGTGACAATGGCATGAGGTTGATGCTTGCTCCCGAATCACATAGAGCTCTTAATGTACCTCCATCTCCAATGGTGCATGATAAAGTGAAGGATCCGGGATCCCTAAGCTTTGGAGGTAGCTTAGCTTGAATTATGGAGCTACATTGTTCGGTTAAGTGCACCGTCTCATACGCCTCAATTTCCCTCTTGTGTGACATTATCTCCTTCAAGAATTTGAAGTAATGTGGTATTTGTTCAAGAGCTTCGGCGAAAGGGATGTTGATATGGAGTTTCTTGAACATCTCCGCAAACTTGACAAACTTGCTATCCAAGTTCTTCTTCTTCATCCTTTGCGGATATGGGAGGGGCATTACATTTTTACTAAACAAAGGAGGGATTGCCTCCCCACTCTTCTTCTCCCCTTCTTTTTCTTCTTTCTCTTTCACTAAGCCATCTCTTTTTTCAACACCCTCGGGTGCCATTACCACTTCCTCCTCTAACGGCGTCTTGGGCCCTTCGTAGCTTGTCCCACTTCTTAGCCTTATGGCTTTGCATTGCTCCTTGGGATTTAGCTCCGTGTTAGAGGGGAATTGCCCCGGAACGTGTTGCTTTCCAATGATGGTAGCAAGTTGACCTATTTGCTTCTATATAGCCTTAATGTGGGTAGTCACATCTTTGATCATCTCACCATGCTCATCAATTCTTTGCCAAGTCTTGTTTGCATTCTCCCTAGTTTCTCTCATGAAATTCTTGGTTTCCCCCATGAATGCACCAAACATCTCTTCCAAGGAAGGCTTTGGTGAGGGGTCAATAATCATCTCATCCCTCACATTGAAGTTTGGTGGTGGTTGAATAGCATTCCTTGGGTTGGCATAGGAAAAGTTCTCATGTTGCCTCAAATTCGGATGATATTGGTTTGGATTGGAGAAACTTTCACGGGCTTGCCTATCGTTCCAACCTCTCTCTCGAAAATGACGATCCCGTTGGTTATTCATGAAATGGGCCTCTTCATATTGATCATTATTGGGCTCCACTAGTGCTTTGGCCGTCATCAAAGAGAATAGCTTATCCACTTTGTTGGAGAGTTTAACATTCTCATCCAAATCTTGGGTTGAGGCAACCTTCCGGTTTTGTCTTCTCTCGGATGGCCATTGGTTGCCATTCTTAGCCATCTCCTCTAGGAGCACATAACCCTCATCCGTCGTCTTTCCTAGCAAAGAACCTCCACCGGCCGAAGCATCTACCATCCCTCTCGTGTGATGGTCCATTCCATTGTAGAAGTAGCAAATGAGTTGATCTCGTGAGAAACCATGTTGTGGGCAACTTCTAATCAAATCTTTGAAGCGCTCCCATGCTTCGGCTAAGGACTCATCCTCATCTTGCATAAATGATGAAATCTCTCCTCGTATCTTGATGGTCTTGCTTGGAGGAAAGTATTTCATAAGAAAGGCATCTACAAGGTCGGCCCAATTTTCGATCGTCCTTAGATCAAGAGACATGTACCATTGTTTTGCACGATCACGGAGGGAAAATGGGAACAATTGGAGACGGATGTAATCTTGAGGAACACGGTTGATCTTAACCGTTCCACTTATCTCTAAGAATTGAGATAACTGGAGGTTAGGATCCTCCTTCGACAACCCTCCAAAATGGTTGTTTTGGACCATCATGATTAGCGCCGGTTTGAGCTCAAAGTTTTGAGCATCAACGGGTTCCCTACCCGCTCCTCCATATGGTCTAGGGATAGGGCAGAAATGGTCTCTCAAGACTCGTTGATTCCCGTTTTCCTCCCTTTGCTCTCCATTTCTCTCCATACCAATATTATCTTCACCTCTCCGACGAAAATTGTCCCTTAGTACTCCTTGAGGTCGGTTACCTCCATTCCCGTTAGGTTCCTCAACTCCTTCTACCCTGTGATTCTCAAATTCCTCCCCTTCTTCAACCGGATTTTCCCGTCGATTCATTCTTTCCAACTCTAGTCTTCTCCTTTCGGCGTTCCTTCTTCGACAATTGGCTTCAATCTCCGGATCTAAGGGTAACACTTCTTGGTGGTTCCTCCTAGATCGTGTGATCATAAACCATGTCTATCAAAAAAGTAAACGAGAGTGAGAATTGCAAATAAGATCAAGATAACAAACACAAATATTTTTGGAATTTTGCAAATAAAGAAAGCAAGTAAATGTCTAAACTAAAACTCTCTTAGCCTACACTCTAGAGCTTATAAAAACCTCCCCGACAGCGGCGCCATAAACTTGATTCACATGTTATGCAACACTAAAATAAATAACCGCAAGTGTACGGTGTCTATCGTAGCGTGATAAGCACGAGGTCGATCCCACAAGGAGGCTAAGCGTAAAAGTGGTAGTTTGCTAGTCGAGTTCTAAGTAGACGTGATCGATAATTTGAGTGGTGTGAATTACTCTAAGATTACCTAACAATGTGTCACCAATAAGTAATGAAGAGTAAATACGAAATCGATCAAATACCATGCAAATCAATAAAATGAAGGTAAAATGGATAAAAACGCAAAGAAGAAAAGGTGGGTTCCAAGGCAATTGTAATATTTAGACGTCCGTTTATGAGAGTTATCTCGTTTAAATGGCTATTAAGGTTGTTGGTCCCAAAGTTGAGTTAAGATTGAGTAAGCTAGTAAAAGTCTAGAGGGGAGGGGTGAATAGACTTTTAAAAATCTTTCAAAATATTAGAATATGCAATGCGGAATTTAGTCTTCTTATGTACTGTACTGTGCTTACTCAGCTCAGATCAGTACTTTCAAAACAATATGGGCCTTACTAGTTTATACTCAACTTTTCTTTAGATCTTTATCTAATAAATTCTTAATGTTCTTAGTGAAACAATTCAAACAAATATCAAACAGAAAAGTAAAGAACACAGAATTTTATAGTGGTTCGACAAATGTCTACATCCACTCTCACAACTCCAGTTGTGAAGTTTTATTACTCCTTCGAGTTTCTTGTGGCTTAAAGTCCCAAGATTAAGACTGTGATCTTATCGATTATACCTCCAGGTATATCTTCGATCTACTAGTAATTTTCCAAGTAACTAGCACACTTGTTTTACAAAATACAAACTTAAACTTGAAAAGTAAAACTTCTCTTTGAATAGCCTTCACTACAAGAAAACAGCAAAATTCCAACAGAAAAATTCCAACGGATTTTTACGTTTTTTCCGTTGGAATCACTGATTCCAACGAAAATTCCAACGAAAATTCGACCATTGGAAAAGTTGGCGTTGGAATTGTAAAATTCCAACGAAAATTCCAGCGGAAAAAAATTCCAACGATACATTCCAACGGATAATGACATTTGGAATTTTGAATTGTTGATATATTTTCCAATGAAAATTCCATTGCCAATTCCAACGATAATTTTCTGTTGGAAGATTTTCCAACGAATTTTGACCGTTGGATTTTAAACTGTTGGAAAATTATCCATCGTAGATTCCAACATAACTTTTTTTGTTGGAATATAAATTCCAACAGGCATTTACCGTTGGAATATACAATTGTTGGAATTTTTTTCCAACGCAAATTTCATTGTCAATTCCATCCATAATTTTCTGTTGGAATTTTCCAACGGATTTTGGCCATTGGAATTTCAACGGTTGGAAAATTATTTATCTTAAATCCAACATTAATTCCAACATACATATACCTCTGGAATATTTCATTGTGGAAAATTATTATATGTGGATTCCAATGCCAATGCCATCGACATCATTTTTTTTAGAATTTTATTTCCAACAGATATGTACTACATGAATTATTAGTAATAGAAAATTGTATATAATTTTTTACACCAATTTCAATAATATTTTTACATTGATTTTTTAAAAAAATTTTTATTTCAATAATAAAAGGTCCTATTAAAATCATTCGAAATAACACAACATACCAAATAAATGTGCATATATAATCTTGGTAAGCAAATATATATCACAAATATATAACATTACTTCGTATAACATAAGCAATATGTTCTACTTATCAAAATCACAAATTTCAAAGTATTGATCATCCTCTTAATTTCCATCAAAAACAAAAAGAAATTAAGATCATAACATAAATATTAAGTCCTAGGAATCATCATCATCAACAAATTAGAATCTGTCTGCCAATTGGTTCGAAGCGGTTCAAACACTAAAACCAGGCAAGCTTGAATGCACAAGAGCTGGCGTTTTATGTTTCCATGTTCGCTTAAATTCACCTTCAAGCTCAAGAATTAATCCACCTACAATAATTCAACCAAAAATCAATAACCTTTAACATTTATATATAATCCTAAATTATCAAGAAAATATTAATATTCAAGTAGAATGCAACTAAATATATAGTATAAGCTCTAGCAATTAAATATATTTATAAGCTTATGATATCACCTGAAAAAATATAAATCACATATTCTTCACATATTTAGGAATCTGGCTCCATTCAAGCAAAGATTGTGCGTTGATGACTGCAATGATATGTTTAGTAATTTCTAGATTAAGAACCTGTCAAATAATATTGAGAAAAATAATGTTCATCAGTAAAATAAGTAATTTAAATGCATAAACAAACAATATTAGACTGTATGTATTTTAAAAGTCATACTCATTCTCATTTTCTTGTATCAATAACTTACTAATTGTTGATCCACACCTTGTCAATGCTGCTAAATAATCGTCAACAGAGGGTAAATGAGATGAGTGTGATGCCATGTTTATAGGGGCCTTTCGAGATACTCTCAAATGGCGCATGAGCCCTCTCAGTGATTCTCTAAGATGATAAAAGAGTTATTTCAAATGATATAGGAACCCTCAGATAGTATAAGAACTCTCTTAGATGCTTTCTCATTCTGTGTAGGAACCCTCTCAAATGTTGATTGATAGTTCGTGTATACTGATTGATTGTCAATATTGCCTCTACCTATACTAATTTTGAGCTTGTATCTCTGTCTTACTCTTTAAACTACCATGACCACTTCTACATCTTAGTCGTGGACATTAAGTATGAAAACTTTTAATATTAGATAAAATAACAATTAAGTGTCATACACAAACACCTAGATTGAAAAAATAAAGTTTAATGAAAGCTTATTAGAGAGACATATATATAATAAATTATTATATGCAATTAAATGTATACCTTCCATTGAATTTAAGTTATTTGGATATATTTTTAATTATTCAAATGAATTTTTAACCTACCAAACTAGAAATAAGCTAAAATTGTAACTCTATTTCACCACTTAATTTTTTGAATTCACACAGAGCACACATATCAGCACACAGCACCCACATATAGATATATATATACTTACTCACACACACGCACACACAAAAGTAATATTATACTCACACATCACGAATCAGCATCAATATATATGGCACGCCCTGATCTACACAAAACAGTGAAACACACACACATCTGTATACACGCGCGTATATATATATATACAGTTCGTAAATATATATATATATATATATATTTCTGGCTCTCACACATCACTATCCACTGCTAAAATATATACAGTTCGTAAATATATATATATATATATATATATATATTTGATTTCAATCTAATAAAAAAATTGTGTTTCTGGTTTTGAAAAGTAAAATACAAAAACAGAGTCGTGAATTGATATCGGGAGTTCCTCCCCTCACTACCTAATAACCAGTATACACTATTACACATTAATATCAGATTATGAATTTCACGGGTGGTATCTGATATGTCCCCAAATAGACGAAGGACTGAAATTTGAAAGAGCCAAATTTCCAGCGGGATTGGAGAAGACTGCGCAATGTTAGATTAAGAAGAAGGCATAAATATTCTACTATTCTCATATTCAGATTTGGGAATTGAGAGCTAGGGTTTTCATTTTTGCTTCAGGGATGAGAATATGTAGGAAATTAGACCCGCCCTTTTTTTCCAAAAAAATTCAAAATTTTAATGTAGTGAGACTGTGAGAGGGCATTCCAATATTTTTTTTAAATATTAGTATCATATTTAGAGCACATTCTAAGTTAAAATTCCAATCTCACTGAATTTCACATTGTAATTTAATAATATTTCATCACATAATAGAGTATATTTAATAAGAGTATTGATTTATAATCAAAATTTTAAATTTTAATTGCGTGACTGACGATGAAGAATTTAATATAAGAATAGCTGAAGTTAATTCTTCAACTTCCGTTGAAGTGGTTTTTTTTTTTTTTTTTGAAAGGCAAAAAAATATTTAACTCGAGTACAAGGGGTACTCAACCCGTAATATTTACAAAGTACAAATCGTCCACCCCCTAATCACTAAAAAGCACCTTTCAAAGACCTCCTTGCCCTTTTCAGTTTTCCAACAGCAAAAAGAAAGCAGCAGTAGGCCTTAAAACAAGAATTCAACACCAGTGCCTATTCTATCTCTATCCCCAGACTTGTATAAGGATTAACACACCAGGCAATAATGGATGAGTTTGGTTTTATGAGGTCTCGTCCTTCCAACCATGCCCACAATTGAATTTTAATGTTTTCGACTGATCTTTTCACCACAGGAACCACGTTTGAAAATGCCTTAGCATTCCTACTTCTCCATATTTCCCACACAATTCCCACCCACAAGCTTGCAGCTATTTTTGTGCCCCATTTTCCATTTCCCAGAATCGAACAATGTTGGAGAAAGTGAGTAGGCAAGTCATTGTGTAATGCCATACTAACCTCAAACCACTTTCTGCATTCCTCCCAAATTGACGCCGAAAATCTGCACTCGAGAAGCAGATGTTTATTACTTTCCTCCTTGTCTCCACACAGTTTGCAAATCAGTTCCGCTTCCGTGATCGGTATACCTCTTCGTTTTAATTCATCCGTCGTGGCCAGTCTTTGTTTCACAGCTTTCCAACACATTGTTTGTATCCTTCGTGGAGCTACACAACCCCAAATTTTGGTGAATTCCTCCATCTTTCCATCCGTTCCTGTTTGGGCAACTGTCCCCTTCATTATCTTCTTATAAGCCATACTCGTTGAATATACACCGTGTGGGGCCAGCTCCCAACTCCATGAGTCCACTTCGTTTTGTCTAAGCTTGTGCCTGTCAATGATAGATAAGAGCATGATAAAATCGTTAGACTCCCGGGTGTTCAAATTTCTCCCCCATCTCCATTCCCATATCCATCCGCTCTCCCCCCAGCCACCCATCTCACTAATCCTAGATTCTTTTTGATTACTACATTTATACAGCCTAGGAAATTTTTTCATAAGACAATCCCCCCCATCCACCCAAGCATCCCTCCAAAACAAAGTGCTTTCCCCATTTCCTACAACTTTCATAATTTCAGTTTTTGCACCCTCACCATACCCATTACCCCCGTCATAGATTCTTTTTATTTCTTTCCACCACATCGACTCACCTACCCCCCTCCCACTCCTATTGTTGTTCCTCTCTCCACCCAAACCTCCATATCTAGATCTTAACACCTTCACCCAAATGCTATCCCCCTCATTTAGAAATCTCCATACCCATTTTCCTAATAAAGCTTTGTTAAAAGAAAGTAAATCTCTAATTCCTAACCCCCCTTTTTCTTTTTCCTCACAAATTTCTGCCCACTTCACCCACGGTATTTTCTTTTTGTTTACACACCCCCCCCACAAAAAATCTCTCTGTTGCTTGGTAATTTTATTTAACACTCCTTTTGGTATAAGGAAAAAGGAAAGATAGTAGGTTGGCACCGCAGATAAAACCGCTTGAACTAGAGTGATCCTTCCACCCATCGAGATGTGACGACTTCCCCATTTTTCCAATTTGCCACCAATTTTCTGAATAAGGCCCTCCCATGAGGATTTTCTACGATGGTTGATACCCACATTGAGACCTAAAAATGCCATCGGCAGTTTTCCTGGCTTACACCCCAGAAATCGCGCCATTTCATCGACTACTTCCTCCCTCACGTTCAACCCCGTGAGGCTGCACTTCTCAAAATTTACCTTCAGGCCAGACACCACTTCAAACAGCCGCAAAATGTGCTTAATTGCCACCATATCCTCCCATCTTCCATTACATAAAAACAATGTATCGTCCGCATATTGAAGGAGAGGGACTTTAATTTTCTGTTGCCCGATACATGCAGGTTCCAAGACCTTTATGTCAGCCACTTTCTTTGTCATGGCACACAGACCCTCTGCTGCAATCAAAAAGAGAAATGGTGACAGGGGATCACCTTGTCTCAAGCCTTTTCTCAATTTGAATTCTCCGGTTGGACACCCATTCACCAACACTGATGCACTAGCCGTCGACACACATTCCATCATCCATGCCCTCCACTTGGCTGAAAAATTCATATCCATCATCATTTTATTTAGATACGCCCAATCCACTGAATCATACGCTTTGGCGAAATCTACCTTGAATAGCACTCTCGGTTTTTTCTTCTTCTTCGCCTCGTCGATCGCCTCATGGGCAACCAGGATCCCGTCCATGATCTGTCTTCCGCCTATGAATGCAGATTGGTTCTCAGAAATCACACTGCCGAGTACTTTAGCCAACCTTTTAGCAAGTAATTTTGAGATGATCTTGTATAGGCTTCCTATGAGTGAGATAGGCCTGAATTCCTCCATCCTGCTTGCTCCTTCCTTCTTTGGGAGAAGAATAATGAAAGAAGGGTTGATTCCTTTCACTAATCTCCCGTGTGTGTGGAATTCATCCACCATACGCCTTATTTCCTCCTTAATCAACTCCCAGCTATTTTTGAAAAATCCAAACGTGAAGCCGTCAGGCCCCGGGCTCTTCGATACTTCACACTCCCATATGACTGCTTTGATCTCTTCCTCTGTGAAACTAGCAGTGAGGAACTCATTTTCGCATTGGTCAATTTTTTTTATGTTCATGTTTGGTCCCAATGCTGGACGTGTGATACCTTCAGCTTTAAAATGGCTTTCAAAGAATTGAAAAATCCCTTTTTTCACCTCCAGAACCTCCTCACACCACCTCCCATCAATATGCAACCCAATAATTTCATTTTTCTTCCTTCTACTATTAACCACTCTGTGAAACAACTTAGAGTTTACATCCCCCTCCTTAAGCCATTTAATCTTTGCCATTTGGTGCATTTGCTTGTCTTTCCATTGCATATAAAGATTTACAAAATTACCCCTCAAAACTCCACTCATTATTACACTTTCTTAATATTTGTGCCCATCTACCTATGCAAATTAATATGGGACGGAGGGAGTATAATTTTTTTTTGAGAAAGTCTAATAATAAAAAAAATATAAAATCGGGTTTTCGGTCCGAACCGATAAATTCCGGTTTTAGACCGGACCGAAATCCAAAATTCTAAATTTTAATGGACCGAATACCGGATCGAACAGAAAACTAACCGATCGGTCATCAGTTTCGGTCTTTTTTCCGATCTGATCATTTTTTACACACTTCTAGTGGGCGAAGATGAAACTACCCCTATAGAAAGACTCTGAGAGTCATCATATGACTCCATCTCAAAATCAGGACCTTATTTTTTCTTTGACCAACGGTTCTATTTGAAAAACTCCTTATATATTAAACAAAAGCAAATCAACACTTATATAAAATATTGCACAAATTAAGATCTATACAATATGACGATTTATTTATGTTGTTTTCAGTTTCTTGCTCGTTTTATCTTCTTCACGTTTTTTTCATTGTGAATTCTTCTCGTTCAATAAATTTATTGATTTACCTTGACGAATTTACGTATCCATATGATGGGTGAAGATTTAATAAAACTATTGTTTTTTTGCATTTTTACTAATTTTATTTTTTAAAGTAACATGATTTTTTCAATAAAGTAACACACATGTGCTTATAAAATAATTTACTTTTCATTCTTTAAACCTTTTTTTTTCAAACCTTTTCTTCTCTATCTTTGGAAAATATATTTATTTTTGCAAATCCATTCTTCTCAATGTTTTTCAATTTTTGTTTCAATTAAATCTTTTTTTTTTAAATTTATTTTTTATTCTATTCTCCATGTCTTTAAATATATATATATTTTTTCTCAATTTATCTTTATGCTGATTTTGAATAGTATCATTCAACACCTTCTTCAAAAATTATTTTTTTCATATGTTTTCAGTATTTGTTTCGATTAAAATAAAATTAGAATTCATTGCTAAACGCGGTTTATGTAATCTAATTGAAAATACAATCTTAGTTATTAACTTATGTAATTAAGAATTGCAATTTTATATTATTTGTATGAATGAAATATTATCTAATATTTGACCTAATCCCAAGGAGTTGGACTAGTGGTGTAGGTTTAGGACTTAGAATTATGCTCCTCTCTAGGTCTCAGGATTAGTAGGTCTTTAGACCGGATACCCGAGACTTAAAAAAAAAAAAAAATCTAATATTTGACCTAATCTTCTTCAATGGATTGACACGGGAATAAAATTTGCTAAGGGAGAATATTATCTTTATATAATATTTGGTTAAATCTTTTTCAATCTGAAAGTTTTACAATATACTGTAAATCTGTAAGTGAGTAAGTTAAAATATATTTTTCTTCAATCATTTAATGCTTATAATTTATATTTTTTTGTTTAAATATTTGAGGCTTAAATTATGAGTTTGTTTGCTTTAATTATTCAGGCTTATAATATATTGTGTCGAAAAAAAAAGTGCCAAAAAAATTTAGAAACCCGCGCTCAAGAAAAAATGATTTGAGAAATGCGGGAAAATATGGAGGGAACCTAATACATATTATGATCCTAATACCTCTATTCTTAATTCATAAAACCTAATTCCACACTGATAATTACGCCTACCACCACGATCGCTCTCGATTTGCCGGTACTCTGTTGCGATTTGCGAAACCCCTCCCGAAAAAATTCCTAACTCCTAATTCACAACATTTACGTTGATTTTGCTGTCCCAAAAAAGATTTCAGAGAGTCGCAGGTACTGCTCGATTGCTCCTTGAGTTTCAGTCTAAGTCCTCTCTCATCTCAGGTATCTAATTCTTCTAATTTCGTCAAGTATAGGTTTGTGATTAGAAATTAAATTAACGTTTCTGCTTAATCTGCTAATAATTCTTCTAATGTACCTATGCACACTAATGGCTTAGAAACAAGCATTGATTTAAGTGCATCTCTTTCAAGTTCTGTAAATATGAATGGATCTGGCCTTCATCCCCAAAAGCCTCAACGATGTTGGTGGAATAATCATCACAAAGACCATTTTGTTTCTATCTCCGGGATTCCAAGATACCCCTACAAGTATGTATTCCAGTTAGTTTAATATTCATATCTGTTTACATTTGCCCAAATTAATTCTAAACTGAAGTATTATGTTATGAGTTCTGGTAGTTAGTAGATGCTTCATGATGAAGCATTTATTTGCTAATTCTGACATAATATTCATAGCTTAGTGTACACAATAAGTTTTAGCTTTCTGGATCCTTCTTATGTGCGTGTGTGTGCGCGCGCGCGTGTTGAGGTTTGGGGGGTGGGCAGTTGCGGACTAAGGAGGGGAAATTAAAAAATACCCCCCTTTATACCTCATGTAAAAAAAAAAAAAATCCATAATTTATAAATATGTATGACAAATTATAATCGAGGTAGATAATTGTTATAGATTGTCCTTTTGATTGTGAATTTGTACAAGTGGATGGTTAAGTTTTGTTTATGTGCTCTATAGTCTATACTATTCTGAAACCAAGTCTCTTTACCTTGGTCATGCTATTTCGTCTGTCGGGTTTTGGTGCATATGTTAAGAGTTATATTGAAAATGATTACTCTTGGTGCTTGTTCCATTCTTGGCCTTTGCTTCTGACACTTTTCATCGTGGAAGAAGAAATTAACTGCAAACAAGAAAGAATATTACAATTCATGACATACAGAGATGATAAAATTAACTGCAAACAAGAAGGAATATTACAAGTCTTTCATAAATTCTCGAGATGAAAAAATTAATACAGAAAATTAAGGCTACAAAGTGAATGTCTACTTAATGATTAGATTTTAAAATTAAAAAAAAAAATTGAACTTTGTGTTGAAGCAGAAGAATCGATCTTGGAAAAGAAATGAACACTTTGCAGAGATAGCAATTAAATCTGGAATGTATGTATGTATGTATGTAAAAGTATAGAAAATAAATGATATGAGCACAAACCTGGAAACTAAATCTATTTAAGGATTGATTGATGAATGTTGAGAGTGTGGATCTGTCCAATTTATAGCAACGCGCAATCTTAATAAATACTCACATTAGTTGAATGGCAGGATTTAAGCAGTACGTGTCCCAATATAGCTATATTGGGACAGGGTTCATTTGGCCCGTTGTATAAAGCTACAATGCCTGTTGGTGAAGTTGTTGCTGTCAAAGCTCTTGCATCAGATTCGAAACAAGGGGAGAAATTGTTTCAAACAGAGGTAAATGTAGAAGCCCTTAACTGCTCACTTAAAAAACGATCCCCTGCGTAAAGTAGATTAAACTCTCCATGAGTAGCCCTAGCCCATCAAAATTCATGTGAATTACATCTCAAAAGAAAATATCAGATTATCTCATGCAGAATGTTAAACTTTAAAGATCACTTGGTAAAAATAACAAAAAGAATGTGGAGCAGTCTGAGTTGGAAACCATTGTGATCACATGAATATTTAAGAGTAATAATCAGGAATAAAATGTTAATTTTCTTGGTCTTATTATGTTTTCAGGTTTCTTTGCTGGCTAGATTGCATCATAGAAATTTGGTGAATCTAGTTGGATATTGTGTTGATAAGTGGCAACATATGTTAGTTTACAAGTACATGAGCAACGCGAGCTTGGAAACGTTCTATACAGTAAGTTTGTTAGTTAATATGTCCATCTGCTGGCTACTATGAATAAGGCTATGGATATTGAAAAGCAATGAATTTTAAGTTCTCAGTTCAAGCTTCTGGACCAGATATTCATACTTCATAGCCCCATAAAGTTATTGTTTTGATAACCATTACCATCGTTGCAGCTTATATCTGCCACTCCATCCATAAAGAAAAAATTAGGCTATTGGTTTTGATTTTGATTTAAAAATGATTTTTTTAACAAAGGTGTTGTAGTTTGCCAAATATCAGCAGTAATTACACTCTCAAAGCAGCATGATATATTTAACGGGCTAACTGCCCAGTTGTTCTTGTGCCTCAACTTTAATCTAAGTTTCTGATTCTAGAATGCATGTAAATTTTATATAAATAAGTAAAATGTAATATTATAATTTAATGAAGTATGTATATATATACAGTATACTTGTACTGGTTTGATTAAAATTTACAAGTCTTCTAGGTGGAGGTGGCAAAGACATGAGAAATGTTTGATTCCTAATTTTTCTGTAATTTTTTTTACTTTCGCCCTTAATTTTTTCTTAGGTCAGTGGCAAGAATAGTAAACTTGATTCCCAATTTTAATAAATTTTGGGCTCACCTAATATCTAAGTTTTTCCAGGTGATTAAACAACATTGATTGGTGGTTGGACTTTTCAGGTCCGCAATGATGAAGAGTTAGGTTTTGTTCAGGCAAGTTCAGGTTGAAGTTCTCCCATATTTTCACAAGTTAGGGCATTCACATTTTCTCTAGTATAAGGAATGAACTAGATTTTATTCAAAAATCTGTTTCATTCTATTCATGTAATTAGTCCCCTCCTTTGTCCATCGTGTCTCTTGTAGTTCTTGATTCATTACATTTACAATAAATGATCATGTAAACCCTTTTTTTTTTTCTTGTAGAGAACATGTCTTAAAGTATTGTAGGCTAGGGATGGAAAAAGATTTCATATGGATTTGTAAATGTAATACATGAGGAAACTTTTGTAAATGACATAATTTTCTTTTTAAGATTTCGATTAATTTGATAGGCAAAATAAGTGTCATTAATATTTGGTTATCAATGTTCACTTAAATTGATTTTCTTATGATTTTTATAAATATACAATTTAATTAAAAGATAAGCAAAAAAATCTTGAAGGAAACAATAAATTTATTCTAGCACAACTATTAACAACAGTTAAGTACAATAAGATGTTTTTAATCACTAAATTACGAGAATCATTCCAACAGTTTTAACATTGTCGGAAATTTCATTGGAATAATTAATTAAAAAAAATCTAACGGTCATAGTCTGTTAGAAATTTTGTTGGAATTATGTATAAAAATATCATTTAATTTAGTTAATCATTCCAAGTTCCAACGGACTAGCGTCAATTGAATTTTCGTTTGAATAATTAGAGAAAAATCCAACAATAACATGTCATTGGAAATTCCGTTGGAATTAGATATAAAAATCTAGAAAAATCATTCCAACGATCTGGCGCTAATGGAATTTCCGTTGGAATAATTAAAAAAAATTCCAACGATATTATGTTGTTGGAAATTTTGTTGGAATAAAATATAAACATGTCATTTGATTTAACGGAACCATTCCAACGGTCTAGCGTTATTGGAATATTCGTTGGAATATTTTTTTTAAAAATTCCAACGTTTTTTCCATCGGTAAACTCCAACAGTTTCTATAAGTTGATGGAATTTCCGTTGGATTTTTCCAACGACTGTTTATGTCGTTGGAAGAACTGTTGGAATTTTAAAAATTCCAACGATTTATTTTTCCGGTGGAATTTTTCCGTTGGAATTTGACTGTTTTCTTGTAGTGCTTTGATTCTTCTCTTCAATTCAGTGGCTCTTCTCTTCTTTAATCTCCTTCAACTCTGTGAGTTCTTCTTGTGCTCTGTAGACTTAGATTGCTTGTAAACGCTTTAAGATCAGTAGTCTTAGCAGTAGGAGATCACACAGTTTTTATAGAACTTAGTATGACAGTTAGCAGTTTGTGAACTAACTCTCAACTAACTCTAAAACTGTTTTTGTAACTTCTTCTTGTAACCGACTTTGTAACTTCCTTCAACTTCCAAGTCAGCATTTCTTCAATAAATCTTCAGTTACACTTTAAATAAGCTTTCCAAACTTATTCTTCAATTTCACCAAATCAGCACAGTAACTTACTGTTCTGATTTTTACTCTTCGGATTTTACTCTGCTGAGCCAGTCAGCACAGTAACTTAAAACCTTTCAAAACTTCTCCAGATTTCTTCTAAGCTTATCTTCAATACTTCTTTGAAGTCTTCTTATTCTGAAGTAGTCCTCTGAGTCTTCATTAGTCTTCTGATCTTCTTCTATTCTAGTTCTAATCTACTGTTCTGAACTTTACATTGCTGAATACAAATAGAATACAACTTTACATATATAAAACCTATCTATACATCAACTGAACTATATACAGAAGAGTACATCTAAGTCCTATACTATAAGCTGTCTATACAATACAAAACATCAGCTTAGTTCCTAACAGTTCATATATCAGATCAGTAACCAATAAGATCAGTAACCATATAAGATCAGTAACCATATAAGATTAATAACTTTCATATACGATCAGTAAGTATTCAAGAACAGTAAATATATATAAAATCAGTAACTTACACATAAAATCAGTAAGTATATAAGATGAGTAAGTATACAAGATCAGTAACTCAGATTCAAATACATAAGATCAGTAAACTTATTCTCAGTTTCCATACTAAGATCAGTAATCTTATTCCATATGACTCAGTTAAGATCAGTAATCTTATTCTCAATATTACTAAATAAGATCAGTAAACTTATTTCAGATATCATTAAGATCAATAATCTCAATTTAAGTTTCTCATCAAATGACTTAGTTAAGATGACTTGGAACCACATATATTACTAACTTTAAGTTGCTTTTGGCCATCAAAACATACTTTCATCAATTAGAACATTGTTTATAGGATTCATATCCCAACAAAGGTTATCTCATATAAGGTGATCGCAAAAGAAGAACTAATCGATCTCTCGATACAAATTAATCCAAAGACGCAATGTAATATAAGCTCGTATGTCTACATCACAAATATTACACCATCTAAAATAGCTCCTAAGATCATTTGATTCCCTCTCCGATAATTAATCCTCTCTCGAGATCATAATAATACCGGGTTGCATATTCGCATACGATTAAATGGAATAAATCTCTCGATACTACCCCAATTAACAATGGATCAAGAAAATCATCATGGCCACTAACAACATGCTTTAAAATGGATAATTAAACATGCAAATAAGAGATAAACACCAATTAAATCAAGAAGTTACTCATAAACATCAATCCAAATCTCTACAATGCCTTAGAACCACAAATTGTTTTTAGCCACTAACTACATATTCAAATTACAAAATCAAATTAAATAACTAAGTAAAAAGAAAGGGGAAATAGGAAGCTTAGTCTAGAATGTGGTAGAGAATTGAATTTGCAAGCTATTGCATCCTCTCTTGCTTGATTTGATGAAGAATTGAGAGAGATATGACCAAAACACCTCCAAGTATGTGTAACTATGTGTGGATTGGGGGAGGATGTCTTGGATTTCAAGAAAGGGGGCTTATATAGTGTTGGGGTAGGGTTTAGATGCCAAAATAGGAGATAGGCACCGAGAATGGGGGTAGCACGGCCGTGCACGGAGCACGGCCGTGCAAAATGGAGGTTGGCTTGGACACGTGCTCGGCCGAGAAGGGTGCTCGGCCGTGGCCTTGATTTGGCCTGAAAATTGGCTCGGCCGAGCCATGAGCTCGGCCGTGCTTTAGCTTGATTTCTACCCCTTTTTCGTTTCGTGCATATCTTTCGCCTCGGGTACCCGATTGACTCGGTTCTTTTGGCTATTCCACTCCGTTTTTCGAGACGAATCAAACCGTTCACTCCTCTTCTTGACCCAGTGAAGTATGGTTGGTGTTTTGCTCCAAATTCCATCGTATTTCCTATAAAATCGACAAAACACAACCTTTCTCTCATTTCGGCTTAAACAATCATATTCAATGCATAATTCAATGAAATCCACATCAAAACACGCTTCAAATGTGCCCCTAAAACGTGTAAATTCCACCCGAATCATCAGGAAGGTAGAAAGGAATCAGGCCAAAATTGCACCCAATGACTGTAGCATAATGGTTTAGGGTTGGCCCGTCAATATTGATACCATGTATAGAGCTCTTTGAAAAATTAACTTTGAGGCCTGAGGTTATGTCGAAGAGTCTGAGAACTCCTTTCATTGTCTTTGCGTTTCTAGCATTTTCCACACCCAGCAAAACTGTATCGTCTGCAAATTGCAGATGGCTTACTTTGATCTTGTGCCTCCCGATTTCGAAGCCTTGGAATTGGCCGATTTCCACTGCTTTGTGTATCAAACAGCTTAGGCCTTCTGCAGCTATTAAGAATAGGAAAGGGGAGATTGGGTCTCCCTGTCGAATCCCTCTTTGTAGCTGGAATTCTCCTGTTGGGCTACCATTAACTAACACGGCCATGGATGCTGAAGCAAGGCATCCCCGAATCCATTGCCTCCATTTCCAATTGAAGTTCATGCCCTCCATCATCTCATCAATAAATTCCCATAAAACAGAGTCATAAGCTTTTTCAAAATCCACCTTAAATATAAGACCATTTTACTTCTCTCTCTTAAGGAAATCGATTGATTCATTGAGTATGAGGATGCTATCTACAATCTGCTTATTGCCCACAAATGCGCTTTGGTTATTTGATATCACCCCCTCTATAACCTTGGACAGTCAAGGCTAGGACTTTTGATAGAATTTTGTAGATGCACCCAATCAAGGATATAGGGCGGTAGTCTTTTATGAGATTCGAGGCTTTCTTTTTAGGGATAAGAGTGACAAAGCTCGGATTACCCCCTTTGTGATTTTCCCAGTTTGGTGGAACTCCTTTATAGCCTTTATGATGTCTGTTTTGATCACTGACAACATTCTCTTGATAAAACTGAAGGTGATCCCGTCAGGGTCGGGGCTTTTACTTCCCCCACAGTTCCATACAGCTTGTTTGATTTCTTCTTCTGTGAATGCAGCTGTGAGTACTACATTTTCCTCTATTCCTAATTTCTTTTGCACCAAATGTTTTATATGGAATCTCGCGGCCTGTGGCTTTTTGTATTGTGTTCTGAAATACTAAAAAATTTCACCCTTTACCTTAGTTACGTCCTCAGTCCACACATTGCTAATCATTAAGCCGTCTATTTTGTTCACCTTTCTTCTGTAGTTTATGCATATGTGGAAGAAAGTTGAGTTTGTGTCTCCTTCCCGGATCCATTTAATTCTGGACTTCTGGAAATCATTCCTGTCTTTCACCTTTCTGAGTTTCCAGGCTTCACTCTTAGCCTCTTTCAATGTTATACACTCGTCATTTGTTAGGTCTCTATCCTCTTGAATTTTGTCAATCTCATTCATCTTTCTCTTACTTCTTCAATTTGTCTTTCTAGCTTGTTGTAGTTTCTGGAACTCCACTCTTTTAAGTCTCCCTTTAGTAACTTAATCTTTTCTTTGATAATGAAGCCTTTAGTTCCCTCCACCCTGTAGCTTGGCCACTTTTCTTGGACAAAGGTTTGTAAGTCCGGATGATCAAGCCATGAGTTGAAGAATCTAAATGGTTTCGGCCCCCAGTTCTGTGTGCATGTATGTAAGAATATCGGGCAGTGGTCCGAGCTTAGCTTTGGTAGTCCGCAGAGTTTGTTTTCTCCCCACTCGTTGACCCACCCGTTCGACACGACAGCCCTGTCAATCCTGCTGCAACATCTGCCATCAAGCCTGGAACATGTAAACTTTCTATCAACCAATTGAACATCAAACAACCCTGTTGCTTCAATGAATTTGTCGAACTTTCTACTATTTGTGTTCGGTTGATACGTTACTCTCCCTTTCCTCTCGTTCTGGTACCGTACTTCGTTGAAGTCCCCTATGACACACCAACTCAGTATATTGCTACTTAGAATTTTTTCACGGATTGCCTCCCATAATACTCGTTTCCCTCTAGTATCGCAGGGGCTGTACACGTTTACCACTACTTGTAGTTTGCTGCTTTTCGTCCACGTTCCTTCAATACATATTGCCCCTTCAAGAACCCATGAGTTTGTTACCTCAAATTTATCTTTGTTCCATACACTTAGTATTCCACCCGATCTACCTTCGGCGTTTTTTGCTGCCCATCCTAATTCGGTACCTCCCCAAATCGAGTTAATCTGCATCTTACTGTGATATGCACATTTGGATTCTTGTATACACAAAAAATTTGGGTTGTATTTTCCGATTAATTCTCTAACCTCCTGTTTCTTCAGTCTTTCGCCTAATCCCCTGATATTATATGAAAGGACCTTCATTGATTACACACTCGTTGTTGTTGTTCTTCTCTTCCTTGTCTATTTGGTTCAATTATCTTATTCTTTGTATTATTTCCTTCTCGTTGCATTAGCTTATTACCCCCATTTGTTTTCCCAGATTCCATACTTCTTCCGGACCCATCAGTGCGGAGTGGGTTGCATTCATCTCTTGTGTTTTATCTCTTGTAGTTTGGTCTCCTGGTTTTGATCCAGATTCGGCTAAACCTCTTGCAAAGGAGGACCATTGGCTCTGTTTTCTGCTTTTTTCTCTTTTCCTCTGTAGTTTTCTCATCCTATTCCTTCGAGCTTTCTTACTTTTCATATTTTTGTTGTTTGGTATGTCCTCGTGGCCCTCAGATTCCAGCTCGCTATCTCCTGAGGAATTGTTACCTTGATTCGCATTCTCATTATTTAAGTGTGTAGTTTCTTGCACATTGAGACTGCTACTTTCTTTGATACCCTACTCTAGTGGGGCCAGAAAACTCATTTTCATTTTCATCGCTTTAATTGTTTTGGAGTCAGTTTCTCCTCTACGTAATTCATCTTCGTCGGGTCCATCTTCGCACCGTTTAGGACAGGGGTCGTTGTGTTCCAGTCTAATGCCTAGGGGTAAGTAGCTTATTCGAGAAAGATCTACTTTGTTGGTGTTCTTTGCTCGGATTAGTGTTGGGCTATTGATTACTGATTCATTCGCATCACCCTCTTCCACAAACTGGGCTAAAAGATTC
This sequence comes from Galeopsis tetrahit, assembly GCA_963675135.1. Classification (NCBI taxonomy): domain Eukaryota; kingdom Viridiplantae; phylum Streptophyta; class Magnoliopsida; order Lamiales; family Lamiaceae; genus Galeopsis; species Galeopsis tetrahit. Next base: position 73,051,742 of record OY776127.1, read on the forward strand.
TTGGTTGGACTAAATTGGTTACCTACTGGGCTGGTGGGGAGCAGACCCATATAGCTAACTGACTCCCTTGCTTCGACTCTCTTTATCACCTTTTGGGCTTCCTCCTGATTGGGTTGGGTTTGGCCTATTTGCCCCGGGATTAGTTCTCCCGGACCCACCATAGAGTTCAAACGGCTCTGTCCTTGCACGCTGTTAGGAACAGCTTCCGAGGATTGGGAACGACATTCTTTACTACTGGAGTTTCCCATGCTTTCATTGGTACCACTAGTTTTTAATGCTGCATTAATTCCCACCGCGTCACCCTCGGGAGGATCGATGTAATCGTGGCTGGCTGTATTCACCGCGTCCGACGTTGTCTGGCCACCAGAATTATTATGGTTTGGCTATTGCTGGCCGGATTCTGACACCAATGAGTCCGTCAAGTACCCTTCTTCTTCCCTCCCTTCAAGTAGGGCGCATGTAGCCTTGCCTTCTATTACTACTGGATTATCAACATTCAGATGGATTGTCCATCCGGTTCCAGGTGGTAGTTCCTTTTGGATCATGATATTGACTTCAATACAATTCATTATGATAGAGAGGTTCCTGTTAATCAATTTAAAACTGCACGTTCTGATTTTAATACGGGCTGTATCCATTCTGATTCTGTGTTCCGAGTGTGGGTCGATATCGCTTATGATGCCATCTTCTGTTAGTATCCACTGCATGAAAGATTTGTGCCAGCATACGAATGGGATACCTTTAATTTGGACCCAAGCTTCTCTCTCCGTGATTCCGTCGGTCACTTCCATTGGCCTCCAATCTCGGAACCATTCTAATAGCCATTATTCCTCTTCTGTGATAAACTTTGACATGGTTTCACAATTATTCCCATATATTGCCCAGAGGTCGCCATTCAGCACACTGATAGTAATGTTCTTATATCCGACTGTTTTCAGTGAGTTGACCGCCTTCCCCCATTCTTCAGGATTTTTTGGGCTGCCTACAACAGCCCCCTGCGCCCATAGAATTTCTTTAGTGCTCAGTCTGAACTGTGCAGCCGGGTTTGTGTTCCCTTTTATCTCAATCAAGACGTCCTTAGGCATTTGTTCAGGGCCTGCCCCTATTTTTTCATGTTTATCTTTTTGTGGGTTGGCCTTTTCCTCCTCACACTATGCCAAATTATGCTTTTTACAGCAGTTGAATAACAGCGGTTATTTTTAAAACCGCTGTTAAATCTTTAAAAACCGCTGTCATATGCATCTTTTTTTAGAACCGCTGTCATAGGTTCAATTTGTGCGCTGATAGACAGCGGTTTTTCGTAACCGCTGTGATATTTTTTAGTTATGCGCTGTAATAGCTTCTCTTATGGAATATAATCAAATTAATCTTTAAAAATAATTAAATAAAATGAAAAAATATGATAATTTTCTTTTTAAATTACCGATTTTTTTTTATGAAAAACGATTAAATTCTCAAAAATAAATATTTTAAAAAAATCAATTAAAAAAATAAATATGGTAATTAATCTTCAAAATTGTATTTGATTATTTCATATTTTTAAGATTTTATTTAGATTTAATTGATTTATAAAGAATTTTATTTTTAATTTAATTATTTTTTAAGTTTTATCAATTAAGAAATATATAATGATTAACACAATATACTTATTTTGATTAAATAACGATATAAGTTTAAAAATATTTGTTCCTATATATTATATTATTAATATAAAAATCATTAAAATTTATAAAATATCAGGTCCTATATATTATATTATTATTAAATAAATTAAAAAAATCTAATATTTTTCTTGTCTTCCTTCTTTTTGTTGGTGTGGAATTACGGTAGTCTGTAAACAAATAAAAAAGGAAGATGTATGAAAACTCACCTATAATATAATTTAGGTTGGTGGGTCATCCTTCCAAGATTTGCAGATTAGTGTTGATGGATTTAAATTCTGATAAAAGAATTTATTTATATAATATTATTGTAAGTGTGAAATATTTTTTATAAATTTTTGGGTTCGAATTATTTTTTTATTAAGTTGTATCATAAATCAATGAAGAATTTTTAATATTCATAAAAAGAAAAAGGTAAAAAGCGTATAATATTCTTTATTGATTTATGAATATTTACCTCAAATAAAATTATTTATTCTCAAATTATTTTGATCAAACCAATAAGGATTTTGCTTAAACAAACAAAAAGACTGGAAGTCCGAGCGAGGTTGAATTAAAAAAGAAGATTAAATCTCAAAATTTATTTAATCATCTGGATAAGTTTAAATATAATTCAAATTTAATTATTACGAGAGTATATGTTTATAAAATAAATTTGATATTTTAATTATTATATACTTATAAAATAAATTTAATATTTATTTAAAATAATTTCTACGTTTTATTATTCTCACATAAATATAAAATTTTATTGATCTTTTAAAGATTTGTAATACAATACTGATAACATCAAATAATATCTATCTAATACGTACAATACAATATTTATATATATTATATTATATATATCATAAGTTTAATTATTTATTTAATCAATAATATCTATCTAATACGTACAGTACAATATAAGATTATATATATTATATTATATATATCATAAGTTTAATTATTTATTTAATCAATATTATCAAGTAGATATAATTATATTATATAAAACCGTCCCACTCCTGTAAATGTTAAGCGAGAGTGTGCGGTTAACCATTAAAGAAGAACGCCGGTTGCGCACATTCCATATACTCCGGCCTTCTTCATTCCACATACTTCAACGGCCCCTCAGTTGTTCCCTTCTTCACCTCGTCGTTGATCGTTGTCTACCTACTTACCTACAGTCCGCCGTCGCCCTCATCATCTTCTCTTCCACCAGCAAGTTCTTTCACTACCCAAGCTTAAGGTCTCTCTCACTCACTTTTTTTTTATATGTTTTTTTGCTTATAGATTCATTCCACATATTTGCGTGCGCAGTTGTTCCTTCTTCACCTCGTCGCAATACGTTGTCCATCTACAGTCCGTCGCAATACGTTGTCCATCTACAGTCCGTCGCCCTCATCATCTTCTCCTCCACCCCGCAAGTTCTTTCATAACCCAATCTCCAGGTCTCTCTCAATCACTTTTTTTTTTTTTTTTTATGTTTTTTGCTTATATAGTTTTTCAGAATAACAACTTGTTTCAATATTAGGATCACTAGTTCTTGAATCCACTAGAGACGGTAACATGGTAATTGTTGGAGAGGACCTACACACATGCATTCCTTAAGGGTCAGATTGGTGGAGTGAGGACAAAAGTAGTTTTCAACGAACATGGGCAGCCTGTATAGAATAATGGTGCTAAGTTGGAAAGCTACATTTGTGTTATTGTAAGAGAATCATAACCTATGCTTGTAAGTACGTTAACATCCTCTTATGAACTTTGTTTACTTTTTTTGTTAGTATCTTATATGCTTATTGACATATACTCGTTGCAATTAATGGTAATTGTTGTACTTTACAATCACATTATATTTATTAATTAATTGACTTTTTGTACCTTATAATATTTTATGCGCTTGTAATTAATAGTTTGTAGAAAAAACTTACGCGAAAGCTCAAATTTACGAAGTACGGTCGGAGTGGGCTACATGCGTGCAACCATGGTTGAGTAGAGAGGAAAGCACGTGCATTGGGAGGGATTTCTAATTAATAAATTTATTGTAATAGTGGCTAGTTGAATTTATATATATACATAGATGTGTTGTATATTGAACATTAATTATGATGATTGGTGGATTTTGTAAGGGCTTTTAATTTCATTCACAATTAATCAATTTATGATTTTTTTAGCTTTTGTATTTTATTTTTATTAATTTAGAAAATGAAAATTTCATTATTTTTTTTAAAATATTGGATATATACAACAGTGGCTAATAACCGTTGTTATAGCTAATACAACTGCTGTTATAGAGCAAGTACAACAACGGTTGTTAATAAATAACAGCGGTTAAAAACCGCTGTAGTAATTCAAAACAACAGCGGTTAAAAACCGTTATAGTAATTCTAAACAACAGCGGTTAAAAACCGCTGTAGTAAATTCAAACAACAGCAGTTCATAACCGCTGTCATAACTAATAAAACCGCTGTCGTACATATTGTAAGGTGTTAAAACCGAGCACATACCACAGCAGTTTTGATAGAATAACAGCGGTTAACAACCGCTGTTAATAGATACGACAGCGGTTAATAACCGCTGTCTATCAGTGCCCTCTTTCTACAGCGCTTTGTACCACAGCGGTTGCTGATATCAATTTACAGCGGTTTTTAACCGCTGTCTATCAGCTTATTTGGCATAGTGTCAGTTCGGGTTTTTGATGTGATGGCCTCTGCGAAACTTCGATTCTCTATTACCTTCGCTGGCTTCAGGATTTTGGTTACCTTTGGTGCCTTTTATAGTTCCTTATTTGCTTGCTCCTCATATTTGGCTATGTTGGCTCTTAGTTTGTAGTTCCCAATCCAAATATTATCCAATCATTTTTCCAGTGACGCCAAGTCTGGCCCCTCTGCGAAGCGCGCATATGCGAACCGCCACCCATTTCTATTCCTCTTGTCTGGTATCAGGATGCCCATTAGATCCTTTAATGTCCACTGCCTTGGGAAATTTGTGATGTAGAAGGTGCTTATGGACCCTGACTTGGTTCGTATTTTGCACACTTTTTAGCACAACAATAACAATCCCCACAAGCGTATGGGTTCGTTATAGTTGAGTAAGTATACGACCTATTAGTTATCGTCCAAGGACCTAGAGAGAGTGTGGAGCCCCAAAACTATAAATTAAAATGGTGTTATAGAAATTAAACGGGAGGATAAAGTAAATATCAATTAAGAAAATAAACAATTAATGCAAACAACTAAACTAACTCTTAATAATGAAAGTGCAAGGTGAGAAAGTATTGCCTCTAGTGTTTCCGTTTTGTGAGCAATTAAGTAAATTAGCGAACCAATTACATGATTTTACTACGAATTCAGGTTAAGCTAAAGGCTATCACAAATGTGTGCAAACCCCCTCGAAAGGCATAGGTAAACAACGTGCATTGATTAGCAATTATAGGATCTAACCAAATACCATAAGCTCCTAAGATAGTGTTGCATAAGCACTTTCAACACGGTTACTAATGCTTATGAAACGCCCTCTCACCAAACTCCTAGACGACCTCTACTCGTTTAGTGTCTAAGGTTGTCGGTCTAGCCATTAACACCCCTCTCGGGTGAGCTAATTACTAATTAACTTCTATTCAATTGATCAAAGCTCACACTCACACTCCCAATCATGCTACCCAACTCTCGTTGCAATAAACATAATCGAACATGCTCGCTAATAGGGTTGATCAACTAAATGAATCAATCAAAGTACAACTCTAAAAACATAAAAACAAAAATTATAAGTTAATCATGCAATTAATCCACAATTACACTAAACACCCATCAAAACATCCACACCCAAGGCAATTGGAGATTAGTCCATGACTAAATTAACAACTAAAATAAAACTAATAGAAATTAAACTACAAAACATTAATGAAATTGAAATTACCAAATTAAAATTGCAATAATAGAAAAATATCACCTCTTGTCTTCAAATCCTCCAAAGCTAACATTAAATTGAAATACTAAATTAAACACTAGCTAAGAAATTAAAGAACAATTAAAACTAACTAATCTATTGAGTGTTTTGGTGGGGAGGAGAAGAGATTTCTCCCCCAATGGAAGAGCCCCTGTTTCGCCCAATTTCGCGTCTGTGTGTGTATCCCCCAACAATGAACTCACGACAATTAGTATATATATGTGGGCCTGATGAGTTGCAAAAATGGCCCATTGAAAATAACCACAAGTTATGGCCTGCTGAATGTTTAATACCAATTCAATGCCCAAGTTTTCGGCAGAGTAGTGAAGTAGGTGGGTTTGGTCTCAAAACATTAATTAAATGGGCTCAATAAATTAAATTATTGGCCCAAATAATTTCCATCTTCCATATTTTCTCCAACTCCATTCTCGCTGCATTCCTTCGATTGACTCTACAATATAATTGAGGCGTGTTTTGCTCCAAAAAATGCTCATTTTCCTACAAAATAAACAAAACACTACCTTTCTCCAAATCAAGAGCAATGAGTCAAATTAGTGTAAATAATGCACAAAATCCTATAAAATTATGTGAATTAAATCCATGAATTTCAAGTAATTTTCACACTAATCAGTCCCCCTCTTTTCCACATCGTTTCCGTTCCTGTTGCTGGTTGGGAATGGAGTTTTGGGGTTGCTGCTCACGTTTGCCCTCGGTGGTTGATATTGGGGGCTAGGGTTCCGGCGATATGCGGGTAGGTGTAGTTTCCCTAAATGCAACCTTTACGTGTACATTACAAACTCTGTGTTTGCAATTACAACTTACAAGGATGCAGTTTCTCCTCTTCTCTTTATTTAAGAGATGATAAAGGGATTATAATAATTACTTAGATAGTAATAATTTCTTAATGTAGAATTCTAGAGCAATTAATTAGGGGTAAACTAAAAGGTCATTAATAAATTTTAGTTGTTTAATTTATCTTCTCAATAAACAAAATTAATCTTTTTGAGAAGTCAAACTAGCTTATGTAATTGGGAAGGATGGATAATATAGTTAATTAATTTTGTCTCATTAAATGTGAGAATTAATTTGAAATTAATCTTTTGACCATTAAATGTGAGAATTAATTTAAAATTAATCTTTTGACCATTAAATTGAGTGCATTAACTTTACTTTTACATAAATTAATTGCTTTTGGCCCATTAAATGTGACAATTAATTTTTTGACCAATTAACGGAGTGCATTAACTTTACTTTTAATTTAATTTAATTGGTTTTGGCCCATTAAATGTGAAAACTTCTCAAAATGTACAATGTACAAATTTGAGGCTGCTCCTATCTCGGCAACAGGTACTGACGATCAGACAGGGTTTGAACAACCCAAGTATCCTAGGCGCTATACCAGAAAAAAGAACGGCGGTACTCCTTCGGATTGGCAACCAGTTGAAACGACGAGTAAATTTTCTGGCAAGGGCCGTTTTGATGCTCTTCGGAATCTGAACACTAACGGCAGTATTGAGGATGATCGTTCAATGGATGTGGTTATCGAAGAAACAGACCGGCCGGACAATATGGAGGTTGCGGAAGCCATTGACAAATACGAGAAATTAATGGATTTGATACCCTCCGTACATGAGCAGAGCAGCGTGCAACTATCCACCTCCAGAGTTCAGAAGTGGTTGGAGATTGCAGAATCTTCAAAGGCGGCACGGCTACGAAACTCGGCATTGGAACAAAGCAAGCCTGTTGAGACAAATGTTACGCGTGGGTCAAGTAGCAGCGGGGGTAACCCCATTGTTTCATCATAATAATTGCAACCTGGAATGTTCGAGGCCTAAGGGGAGATCTAACCCTTGGGAAGGTAAAGCATTTCATTAATGTTAAAAATATTGATGTGTTTGGTTTTGTTGAAACTAAGGTAAAAAACGAGAATAGCGATTGGATCGAGAAAGCATTTGACGGATGGAACTGCGTCCATAATTTTGAGTTAAGCAGCATGGGGAGAATATTGGTAATATGGAAGGGCGATAAAGTGGTAGCAAGTGATGTCGTCAAGACTGATCAAGTGATCCATTTAAACTTACGTTGTCTTATTACACATAAAGCCTTCACCTATTCTTGTATTTATGCTAGGAACACAATCAATGAACGAAGAGCGCTTTGGAGCAATCTTGTGGACTATAATGCTCTTGCTCCAGGGCCTTGGTTGCTTGCAGGTGACTTCAACACGATCCTTCATAGTGATGAAAAACATGGCGGGGCTGACCGAAGCCAACTCCGAATGGAGGAATTTGCAAATTGTGTTACGTCTTTATGCCTAGTTGATGTACCATCCACTGGTTGCTATTTTACATGGACTAATCATGCTATCAAGAGCAAACTTGATCGGGTCATGGTCAATACTACAAGGACGGACGAAGGATGGAGTATTTGTGCTGACTTCATATCTCCAGGGGTTGAATCCGATCATGCATTATCTATCACTTCACTACTTGGCCCCAATCGAAGGGTCAATAAACCGTTTCGGTTTTACAATATGTGGACTGAGCATGAGGGATTCCTTGCAGTGGTCAAGCGGAGTTGGGAGGAGCCGGGAATTGTTGGAACGAAACAGTATATCATCACCAAAAAATTGAAACGGCTCAAAACGTCTCTAAAGGAACTTAACAAGAAGGATTTTAATCATATCTCAAGCAGGGTTGAACGTGGAGAATAGGAACTTATGGATTTACAAAGAGAGGTGCTGGATTGCTCTAACCAAGTGAGAATGGAACAAGTCTATGACGAGGTTCAAAGAAAAAAAGAGGAAGTCTACAAAATAAAAAAATGGGAGGAAAGCTTTTTGAAACAATTGGCTAAAAACAAGTATGTTCGTAATCAAGATAAAAGCACCAAGTATTTCCATGCCATTGTCAAGCGAAATAGGAAAAGAAATTTCATTGCACATATTCAGTCGGATGACGGGGTTACTACTAATCAAGCGGAGGTTGCTAGTAAGCTACTAACCTATTACGAAGGTCTTCTTGGCACAGGGTCACCCGTCTCTCCCCTGGATGCAAGAGTTGTGGCTTACGGTACCTGCGTCAATGAGGTGCAGCGCCATTGGTTGGTTCACGATGTGGAGGAGGATGAAATCCGCGAGGCACTGTGGGTAATCGGTGAAGACAAGGCCCCGGGCCCGGACGGGTATACCTCCGCGTTTTTCAAGAAATCATGGGATCTTCTTAAAACTGATATTGTAGGGGCAGTCCAAGAATTCTTCCACAATGGTCAAATTCTTCGTCAACTGAACTGCACATTTGTCACATTAATTCCGAAGAAAACACATAACCTCAGTGTCATGGACTTTCGTCCTATATCATGCTGTAACGTGATCTACAAGATTATTAGCAAGGTGATTGCCAAACGGCTGAGTTCTGTTACGCCCTTCCTAGTGTCGAATTCCCAAACTACGTTCGTGTCCGGGCGGACGATGGCGGATAATGTTTACATTGCCCAAGAAATCATACGAGGTTACGATGAATCGAATGTATCTCGACGGGCAATGCTCAAGGTGGATATACGAAAGGCCTATGACTCCGTCTCTTGGGATTTTCTTAGGAGCTTATTGCAACATTTGAAGTTCCCCGATCAATTGGTGGAGTGGATCATGCTATGTGTGACTACACCGACTTACTCAATTCTTGTAAATGGGACGCCATGCGGTTTTTTCAAGGGCAAACGTGGTCTCCGCCAAGGTGATCCTCTCTCCTCTTACCTCTTTGTGTTTTGTATGGAATATATGCATAGATTATTGAGTTTTAATGCTTCCATTAGTCGATTCCGATATCATCCTATGTGTGCTAAGTTAAAAATAACAAATATTATGTTTGCGGATGATTTACTTCTTTTTTCGCGTGGAGATTTTAACTCAATTAGTATGCTATATGACTCTCTTAAAACCTTTGAGCTCGTGGCTGGACTTGGAATTAGTCCAGGGAAGTCTAGTATAACATTGGCAGGTGTACCGGATGATGAAAAGACTCGTATTCTTGCCATGCTTGGATTTGTTGAGGGCCACCTCCCAATCAGGTACTTAGGTGTTCCTTTAGCAGCAAGCCGAGTCAAGATACGGGAATACGAACCTCTCCTAACGAAGGTTCGTGATACCATTGTCAAATGGAATGCTAATTCTCTATCCTATGCCGGTAAAGTGGAATTACTTTCCTCCGTTATCTATGGTATCCTTGGTTTTTGGTTTGGTGTCTTACCTATCCCTAAGGGGGTTATTCGAAAGTTGGAGGCTTTGTGTAGGAATTTTCTGTGGAGTGGCAAGACCCCATTAGTGGCATGGACTGACATATGTCGTGAAAAATCGAAGGGCGGTCTCGGATTAAAGGATATGGCGAGTTGGAACAGGATTTTAATAGGCAAAACGCTTTGGGATATCCATTGGAAGAAAGATACCTTGTGGGTTAAATGGGTGCATGATCGATGGCTACATGGAGGCACGATCTGGGCACTATATGCGGGCGCCGGCAGTTCGTCAATGAAGAGGGCTATATGCAGCTTTCGTGACTTAATTAGAGATCGGATAGGGGACATCCCGACTAGTATTCATTGGCTGGAACGAATGGGCACTATGCGCGGCCTCGACGTTGGCAAAGTTTACGAGGCGTTGTATGATATTCATCGCCAACCGGAGTTAAGATTCCAAGATATTTGGGCTCCATGCATACCTCCTAAGTACTCGTTCGAGTGCTGGTTGGTAGCACGGGAACGGGTTCGTGTCAATAGTCGGTGCATCGAAATGGAAGATCGAAGATGTGTCTTTTGTATCAATGGAGAAGAAACAATCGATCACCTTTTCTTCGAATGCAATTTCGCCAGGCTTATTTGGAAACGAATGGGGGCTTGGCTGGATTGGAGGAGTGGTCCTTCGAACTTAAAAGAGTGGTTCGCTGACTTACATAGGTCCCGCGGTCTCAGTTCGGTGGAAAAAAAGATTCGTCGCCTTTGCGTCGTGGCTGTTGTGTATCATCTTTGGCAAACCCGGAATAAATTCAGGTTTGAGGATAAATCGTATCGTGTGGAGCGCATTATACGAGATGTTCAACTAAATATGTGTATGTTTGGGGGTTTTATTAAGGGGATTAATGGGCAGCTTGACCTTATTTAGAGCGTTGAGTAGTTGTTTTCGATTAATATTGTATCTATGAATATGTCCATATATGTCATCTACCTATTATTTTGGATAGAGTACTGCTGTGTATTTTGGGTATGTGCAGAAACGGAGGCAAGCTGGAATACATGGGCGATTAGGAGGCACTCAAGACGTACCAGTACACAGCCTTGGATCCTTCGGACGGTTGCTGGACTCTTCATGATCTGGACGCGATGCTTTTGGACAACTGTTACTCAGATTGACACACGGCAAGGCAGCTTATACCTGCGGCCTAGCTGGAGAAGACTATGTAATTATCTTGTAATAGCTTTGAACTTCGTTTTCACTTTTGTAATAGTGTTGGTTAGGTGTTTTCCATTTGAACATTTGGGAGGAGTACCTATTCTAAGTGAAGGGGCACGGTTTTCCTCCATCCGGGTTTTTCCCAATGGGTTTACCGGAGGAGGTTTTTAACCCGACCTTGGATAGATGGGGACGAGAGCGATGAGTGCTTGTGTACCGATTGCGCATACTCAAATTGAGTAATCATGCGCCGAACGTCTTCTATTTAACTACACGTTCAGAGTACAAGTATGATGATATTTGGTGGCAATGGTAGAGCACCAGTTATCAGAATGAATAAAACAGAGCTAAGGCAACAACATTCAAGATTTTAGTAAAACACTTCCTAATTAATTAATCTCCCATCAACAGGTTTGGGCTATATCTCCAGGTCTTGAAATCTAGGCTTTTGAGATTCATGTCCTTGGCAATTTAGAGCCTCGATATGACATCTTCCACGATTATGCATCTGGCTTCATCTCTGAAGATCTTAGCATTTCTACTGTAGCAGAGAATGATTATGTCACCTTGAATTTGTGATATGCGTTGCTAATATTTAACAATTTGAGTTACAACAGAATGAGGCGAAAGATGAGGAAAAAGATATACAAATATATTTGAAAGATATGATCTTATCAATACTATAATCTATGACTTGGTCTTGTGAATATTATATGGTATATTATCTGCTGAATTATCTGTTGTATTACCCCCCCCCCAAGTTGGACGTGGGATTACTACCGACGCAAAGCTTGGAACGAAGCAGCTCGAACGCGGGTCGCGAAAGGGCCTTTGTGAATACATCAATAATTTGAAGATTGGTGGGATCATGCTTGGTGGCCAAACTGCCGGAGGAGACTAGCTCTCAAATGAAGTGGCAATCTATATATATATATGCGTTTTGCACGTTTGTGAGCGACTGAATTTTGACTTAGAAATAGGGCACTAGTGTTGTCGCACAACAGTAAAGGGCAAGTTGATGGTAGAGCACGAATTTCCTTGAGCAAGTGAGTTAGCCAAACCATCTCCTGTGCTGTGTTGGCAAGAGCACAATATTCAGATTCACAGCTTGATCGAGCAACAATTGGTTGTTTCTTTGCACTCCAAGATACCAGATTTCCACCTAAAAATATTGAATATCCATATATGGAAAATCGTGTTTTGACACAGCGTGCCCAATCGGCATCAGAGTAGCCAACAATATCATAAGTAGAAGAGCAAGTGAAAGTGAGTCCATAGTGCAAGGTACCTTTGACGTACCGAAGAATACGTTTCACTGCCAAGTAATGATCATGTGTTGGAGACTGAAGGAACTGACTTACGTGATTAACAACATAAGACAAGTCAGGACGAGTAATAGTGAGGTATTGAAGAGCACCCACCAAAGACCTATATAACGTCCGATCACTAAAGGGATCCCCGTGACTTACGAGAGAAGCACCAGCCGGTAATAGGGTGGAAATTGGTTTTGAATCAATCATGGACGCACGAGTCAAAATGTTTTGGGCGTATTTAGCTTGCCGCAAAAACAAACCAGAGTTTGTGTGCGTAATCTCGAGGAAGTTGTTCAAACGCCTGAGATCCTTTACTGCAAATTCCTCATTAATATGAGTAATAAATCGCTGAAGAGCTAATGGATCACTGCCCGTAATGATAATATCATCAACATAGAGCAAGAGAAAAATAGTGCAATCACGCCCATGCAAGTAAAAAATTAAAGTGTCCGCTCGACTGCATGAAAAATTTAAGCTAAGAAGGAAGTCACTAAAACGGGTGAACCACGCACGAGGGGCTTGAGGAAGCCCATTCAAAGCTTTCTTCAGACGACGGACATGATTGGGATACCGGGGATCAATAAATCCTGGAGGTTGTGCCATGAGAATTGGTTTGTCAAGAAGATTGTTACGAAATGTGTTATTAACGTCTAACTGGTGAAGCGTCCATTGTCGTTGGACTGCTAGTGCTAGAATCACTCGAATAGTTGCTGCTCGAACAACAGGGCTAAATGTATGTGAAAAATCAAAACCGGGGATTTGAGTAAACCCCTGAGCCACCAAACGAGCCTTATAACGTTCGATGGAGCCATCGGGCTTGTATTTTGTACGAAAAACCCATTTCGAGCCAACAATATTACCGGTAGATGGACGGGGAATCAAATCCCAAGTGTTATTGTCGTGAAGAGCTGTCATTTCTTCACGCATAGCCGTGTACCAATGTGGGTGTTTAATGGCCGACTTGAACCCCTTTGGCTCGGAAGCTGTAGTCAATGCGAAAGCAAGGTTGTGGTTGCAATGTCAACATAATGCCGAGGTTTGAAAACTCCCAACTTTGCTCGTGTTTGCATCAGATGAATGGATGTTGTCCGAGGCGGTATAGGTGCAAGGTTCGCGATTGGGGGTTGCTCGGCCTGCGGAAGAGGAGCAGGGGTGTTGGTGAGGGCCCAACAAGTGTAGCCGGAGGAGGTTCATGCTCATCAGGGCATAATGAGTAGACTGGAGACACATGCTGAATAGAATGAGTTGATGGCCGAGAGTTGGCCAACAAGGGAGGTGAGCAAGATTTCACCATAGATGGTGCAAAATATGTTGAATAGTCCAAGTGAGTAGCTGCTGATGTAGAAGAACCAACAAATGGAAAATAAGATTCATCGAATTGGGCGTGGCGAGTAATATACATCCGAGAAGTTTCAGGATCTAAACACCGAAAACCCTTGTGAGGGCTGCTATATCCTAGAAATATACACGGCTGACTACGGGGAGCCAATTTGTGAGCTGCATAATCACGGATATAAGTAAAAACTCGACAACCGAATGACTTGAAGTTTGCGAAATTCGGAGGCATCCCAAACAGAATCGGATATACGGATATAATTATATACTGATGATTAATTCACATAAATAAATTGAGATTTTTTTTTTTAGAGCATAGTTATACACACACAGACCTATTGAAGAGACCCATCGGCTAAACACATGCACCTTGAGATGAGGACACAACGTGTAAAGATCTAAAATACCCCCTTCATTTTAAATCCTAAATAAATCCCCTCTCCCTCTTCCCTCACATTTTCACGGTACACCCACCTCCCTTCCTCCCACTCCCACTCCCAGGCGGCCGCAGCTGTCGTCGCCGCCCACTGCATTCCTCCAAGCGGCCACCGTCATTGCTACAACTGGAATGAAGGCCAAGCGACGCGGCCGTCATCGCCCCTCCTCCAAGTGACGCAGTTGGCGTCGCTACCCCTCCCTCGTCCACTGCGTCGCCGGCGCTCCCCTCCGGCGCTCCCCCTCCTCCTTCGCACCCCCTTTCCTCCGCCGTTCGCAACACCCTCCTCCAAGTAAGTTTAGGGTTTAGAAAAAATAGGATTGGAGATTTCTGTAAAAAAAATTGGAAAAAAATATTGTTTAAGATCTAAAATTAAGTTTTTTTTTTCGATTTTTTGGTCGAATTCAATTACTTTTTTAGAATTTTTTTTTGTTTGTCCGAAAATTATTGCTGAATTCTGTTAATTTGTCCGAAAATTATTGCCGAATTTTTTTAATTTGTCCGAAATTTTTCCCCAAAAATTTTTGTCCGATTTTTTTTTCGAAAATTTAATATGTTTGCAATTTTTTTTCGAACATTTAATAAGTTTCAGTTTTTTTGAACATCCAGATTTTTTTTTGCTTAGTTAGGGTTTAATTGGGGGTTGTGTTGATGGGGGGATGATTCTGCCGTGAAATGGAATAGTGGATGTACTCATCTATCGTTTTTTTTCAAAATTTCAGTAAAGAGTATATTAGACATTTATGTACCCTTTAGTATAAAAAAAGTTCCAGTGGATGTCCTCAATAGGCATGTGTGTACGTATAACCGTGCCACTTTTTTTATCCTATTTGAAATGACCCTAGTATTATTTTTAACTTTTTTTTTTCCTACCCACTATGGCCCACCATTATCCACATCAAATTTCACACGGCCCATCATATTCAATACACATCTAGCTTTGTACAACATTTGTGTTAATTGTACCAAGGGATATTGTGTACCAAGTTTGTGGATTCAATATACACTTAGAACTTGGTCCAACATATTTTATATTTATACTGAATTATCACATCCACTAATCTCTGAGAGAGATCAAACAAAAAGTAAAACTACATATATGATGAAAGTAAAAATAAATACTGTACTTAGTATCAATATCAACCTGGCCACGACACCAATAATTAAGTTGATGTGCGCCCACAAGTGCACAAATTTATCGTCTTATAATAATTATATAAATATTGTCACCACAAGAATCGTAGATTGAGTATTGAAGAATGAAGAGTTTGATGAATTTAGCTAAATTTACCAAATTAAATCAACGAATGAGAAATTATAATAAAAAAGATCAGAATAATTTGAAAAACAATATTGAACATGTATAGGATATTGATTTCACCGTACGTAATTTAATCAACTTGAACTTATTTTTTCATTATTCAACGTTTATATTCCTTCTAATCTATTAGCTGCGAAATTATTCAAATACATATTACACTACAAAGAAAAAAAACCCACTAGTGGCTAGAGGCACGGAAGTACTCTTTGGACATGTCATTATAAATGCATAAAAACACAACAATTTTTAGTCCATTAAATCACAACCACCAAGTACGTTTAGCATCAAATTAAAAAAATGGTGCCCTATGGGGCACTCCCTTTCTTCTCCGCTTGCGCCGACTCTTCTCGTCACTTGGTTCCTCTTCCGTAATTTCCGTGGTGCTAATTGCCGGTGTAGGAAAATCAATTACACCAATATTCTCCGAATTATTCTCAACCTACAAAATAAAATTAAGGCACATCTTCTTCGTTAGATATATTATAAAACTTCATATATATAATTATTTTTTTTGAGCAAAAGGATAAAACTTTCATTGCTAAAAAATGCTCACCCCCTAAAGGATGACGCCAACGGTACAAATCGCTCACCACTCAACTTCCCCATCCATCGAGACTCCGGATTAAAAACCCCACTCGGTAAACCCTTTGGGAAAAACCCAAGTAGGGGAAAACCGTGGTCCGTCACCTGAATGGGTACTCCTCCCGTATAGATAGTTCTCGTAGTGCTATTACAACACCCATTCTTCATGACATTTACAAAAAGAAAATTGTAAAAATCAAAACTAGTCCTACTCGTTGCCATGCAACAATTCCAGCAGTTCATGTTATTCCTTGCCCAGCAACCATTCCAGCAGCTACTGCCCTTTCTCGCCCAGCCCTGATTCCCGTATATATATAATTATTTTTTAATTGCTAATACATGAATATAAGGTAATGAGAGTCAAATCAAAATTACCTTGGAAGAAATAGAGCAATAATGAAATCGATCAGGATCCGCGAGCTTTCTTTTGCAAACATAGCAAGCTCCGTCGCCTTCAATTAGTGAACCTGAGCCATTATGCGGCAAGGGTGTCAAAGAGACAACCCACTTCTTGTTACATTTGTACGGCTGCAACCAAATAGTACCATTTCATCATGAATTAATGTTCAATACGAAAAAAATGTATTTTTAAAAATTTTCCGACTTATATAAATTATGAAAAAAATAACCTGAATTCTCCGACAGTCTATATGGTTCTCCATCTCAGTAAGAGGAACAACGTTTTGATAGACATGGCGATAGATTGTAAGTACGTCATGATGTTCGCCATGAGTCCCAGTTATGATACAGTACCGGCATGCTGAGGCATTACAGGTAATGCAGTATCGGTTCACTTCATTCTTTTGGGCATCATGAATTGAGCATTTATCAAAAAATGTCATTTGCAAGAACGAATTAACCCAATCTGGAATATTATTGTTGCCTCTTCTGATTGCACCATCATCACCCTATATACAATTAAAAAACGATAGATATATAAATTAATAAAATGTTATATCAAATTAAATATGATATATAGTTTCCATTTAACACAAACATAAAAACATATAAGTGTACTATATATATACATTCAAAAAAATTCATCCAATTTTGTGAAAAAGTAATTAATTAATAAGAAATTAATTTACTCATTTTGATTTTGTCATACATGCATCTTAATAAGATACATGAACAACAAACTACATAGAAATTTGGAACAGTTGCACAAAAAATTAATCAAAAAATCAATTTGAAATTTGCTTGGTTGAATTCAAACCAAAACAAGATTTGAATCCAAAGCAATCTTGAGAATTGCCAATCCCTAGCTCGATTGAATTTCCCGAATTTGTGAAGAACATCATTGTTGATCCCTAATTCGATTGAATTCTCTCAATTTGTGAAGAACGTTATTAGGAAGTTGATATACAAAAATTAATTCTCCACCTCTATACAAGTTCGGACTTTTAGATAAGACATAATTATTTTATTGTATCAGAGCCAAAAAAGTTCACACCCACATGTTCTGGGTTCGATTCCTGCTGCAAGCAACTCTGGACATGAACCCGACCAGACTCGGGCTGGACCAGCCCTAACTCAAGCCAGACACAAACTAGAACAATTTAGCCATTTAATTTGTGGCCGCAAGGTATTGAACCCGCAACCTTGAGGTATTTTTTTGTGGCCTTAAGACACTTGGGCTACAAGTTCTAGTGTTTATTTATTGATATAAATTATACTTCCTCCGTCCAACAAACAATTTGTACACTCCATAAAAAGAAATATCTCCGTAACCCACACCCTAAAAATATACACATATTTACCCATATGCCATTACTTTTTCACACTCAATATACCTTTTACTTTATTGTATTCATAAAAGTTTACAAAACTATCCCTCATCACTTATTACATCTTTTCTTACATATTTCTTAAAATGTGTGTCATCCCAAGGGTGCTAATTCCCTTGGGACGGAGGGAGAATATATTATAAAAAATAAAATAAAAAATATTGCTAATTTGAGACAAAAAATATTTCGACGCAAATTAATACACAATCTGTTGCAAAAAATAAAATAAAAAACCATCGCAAAATCCATCACAAATTTGAGACGAATTATATTTTTTGTCGCAATATTAGTCGCAAATTTGAGGGAAATTTAATTTTTGGCGCAAATAAATAAACAATAAAACCGTTGCAAATTTGAGACGAATTTAATTTTCGTCGCATATTTGAGACGAATTAATTAAAAAACCGTCGCAAATTGTGTCGACCTTTTATTGCATAGCATTTTTTTTACTTCGCCAGTTTGACAATTTTTGTAGCGAATCTGTCCCAATGCTCGACGGTTTTGTGGCCATCGCAAATCTCTGTGTTTTTTGTAGTGTAAATGATGAGATAATGGGATTGATTCACCCGGGTAGAGTTGTACGACACACGTTCCTGTTCTCACCTTATCTCTTAATTCTCTGTGTGGAAGGTCTTTCGTCAGGTTTGGTTATGCGAGCAAATAGGCACAACTTTCTTCATTGGAGTAGGGCATAGGTTCGCCTAACCACAGATGTTTTTTTTTTTCGAGCTACTTTAGGTGAACACACTACTTTGAAGAAAATCCTAACCACGTATAAATGCATCTCCGGGCTATAGCTGTTAATTATCAGATGTTCGACACTTTTTTTAGAAAGAACGTGAATGCATCAGTGAGACAATAAATATCCTCAATCCTTAGTATATGAATACATGCCAATAAATATCCTCAATCCTTAGTATAGGACATTTTAAATCATATTCAAGATAGGCTTTAGATTCTCGTGGGTGGAGAGGTAAAGAAGATTTCAAAGGTCAGAAAAGAGGTACTATTAAATTAAATCAGCTGCGCAGGCCATCCCGTCGACCTACTATATGAACACGTTCTTGATACCATCCTCGTTGGCAGACAAACTACAGAGGATGTTGAATTATTTTTAGTGGAGAAATTGCTCAAATACTTTAGAAGGCCTCAAGTGGTCGAATTAAGTGGGAGGATTTATTAGCAAGGAACATGGAGGTATGAGTTTTAGAAAGCCAACTATAGTTTGGATTCTCATGGCTCAACTATAGTTTGGTTTTGTACAGATTATGGAGAATTTTATGGTGAATTAGAGTTAACCAATTGTTTGTGCAAGCCAACTATAATCGGTGACTTGCAAAGTACGTGATCAAAAAGTGAAAAAAAGAAGGAAATAAAGCCGGAAAATGAGTTTTGAGAGTGACATGTGCAGAAAAGGTGCAACATATATTTCGTTCTTATCTAGCCGCGCACAAAATTTATGATTAACAAGGGCAGAAGTCGGGGGCGCACCTTGCTTTGTATCAGGTGTAAATGCTCGGCTATTGAAATGCTTAGATCTAGTGTTTTAGATGATAATCCATGGTAGATATGGTACATACAGGTTGTGAAATGGTTAAGACTTGGAAATAAAAAGAATGGAAAAATAAGGAGAAACAATAGAAAAGAGTGTCCTGTATGGAAACAACAAATTTATACATTAGCTAGCAGCTATAAATCGCTTCGTCAAAATATATAAAGAATTGCGTTACCTTAACTTGCAGCAGCGGCAGATACAACGAGAAATGAATGGGGGTTAGTGTTCGTGGTTGCTAATCCGTAAATATGGAAATAATGTTGATGGGCTTGGTTTCCTGGGATACTAACTCCAATCTGAGACAGAATGGTGCAGGCGAACGAGGTCTTGGATAAGATGGGCGCAATCTGGTGCAATGCAGTACCCTCAAAGGTTACTGTATTTTCGAAGAAAATATTTCAAGACAAAATTCCCACTACTCTCAATTTCCGTAGGCGTGCGGCTTTTAATCTATTTTTTTCAATCAGGTGTACTCTCTGCGGCAACTTTGATGAAGACACAGACCATCTGTTTTTCAAATGTAAGATACGAATGGTTCAGGTTCGATACAGTTTGGAAACTCTGCGGATTATTTTCAGGAACATTGTAACAGGGTTTGCAAAAGGATTGACACTGATTGGAAGCTCATTTGGCACAGTACAATTTGGCATCTTTGGAGGGCTCGGAACACTAAAGTGTTTAATGGCTGAGATGTTTCTAAACATGAAACAGTTATGAGAATCAAAGTCTCGACGTGGCTCTGGTTAGGCTCTAAACATAGAATTTATTTATCTTATACTCATAGTGATTGGTTAAGGGAACCTATTTGCTACTTTTGCTGAATTTTGTATCTGTTTTGTATTGCCGTACTTCTTATATGTATTTTCAGGCATCTCTTAGGTCTGTGTTTAATTAATAAAATTTGTATCTGTTTTGTATTACCAATAAATACTCTAACTATATATCCAACAGTAGCAAAAAAATTAATTCGAGAAATAAATTTATTAGAAATTGGAGGAATACTCTAACTATGCCTTGCAATTTAAAACCTCTATCATAGTGCTATAAAATGGAGGACTAATATATCCATATAAATGGATGAGGTTATAATATAAAAGGGAAAAGGTCAACAAATTAACAATCCACCTGAAGCAAATGCAAATTCGATTAGGCGGGCCTCCCTATAAAACCTACTCCCGTAAAACCCAGAGGGAAAAAACGGACGTTAGGGAAAAAAGAGCAACCCACGTTTATAGGTGCCCGAAAAAAACAAACGTCTAATAATTAAATCCCTAAAAATACGACCATTATTAAATCCACTAAACCACAACCACCAAGGTACATGTAGGACTAGAAAAATGGTGCCCTACAAGGCACTCCCTTTCTTCTCCGGCGCCTCTTCGTGGCTGGTTCATCTTCCACAATTTTTGCAGTGCTAATTACCGGCGTAGGAGAATTAATCACACTAATCCTCGAGCTTTTTTGGACCTATAAAATAAAAGGCATATGTTATATTAAACTTTCCTATTATTTTTTAATTGCTAATACATGAATATATTAATTAAACTCATGAACTTGATGCTGCTTACTAGTCCACATTATATGACGTGTCTATTAAAACCCAGTTATGTGTTATTCTTATACATGAACAATAAAGTAATGAAGTCAAAATTACCTTGCATGCAATACAGCAATAATAATATTTACTAGGCTCAGTGAGCTTCCTTCTGCAAACTTTGCAAGCTCCGTTGCCTTCAATTAGTAAACCTGAGCCATTATGCGGCAAGGGAGTCAAAGAGACAACCCACTTCTTGTTACATTTATACTGCTGCAATTACAATTCCGTAATCTGATTAATGTGCAATGAGTCGAAGAAAAAAGTAACATTTTTCGACTAAAATGTAATACTGTGTACATGTAAAACAATTCTCACTTTTACACTGTTTTAAGAAGTAATATCATTTTTCGAGGGATTTAATTTTACTCGGAAAAGCCTTCGCAATTACTTTCCCTTGTAAAATCCCTCGCCATTTGGTGAGGGATTATTCACCCTCATTAAAATCTCTCACCAATACGACCGAATTTTGTAGTTAATAAAGAAATGAATAACCTGAATTCTCCGACAGTGTATATGATTCTCCATCTCAGCAAGAGGAACCACGTTTTGATAGACATGGCGATAGATTGTAAGTACAACATGATTTTCTCCATGAATCCCATTTTTGATACAGTACCTGCATGCCGAGGCATTACAGGTAATGCAGTATCGGTTCATTTCATTCTTCTGGAAAGACAAATACAATGGGTCAAAAGGAGTATCATATTATATAATCATTACAGTTTCCATTTCATTGATTTTGTATTTATCACTTATAATCATTGGAATTACATATAGATTAATTGAAAATTTCCCAATGATTAAGATTTTTTTTTTTGACAGCAAATCAAAGTATTATTAGCATGAACAAAGAATATCGGAAGGCCTTCCACAAACGACGGAGGCTCGACCCAACATTGGGGAAAGGAAACATCCTTGCACTCCTAGCTAGCTAAACGATGCACTTTAGAATTTGCATCTCGATTCACTAGATGCAACGAGAAAAATGGAATAGATTGGAATCCACCCCCGCAACCACTCGTTCAAATCCCAAATTTTTAATCCAGGACAATGCCTCATGGAGACCCATGACCTCACCCTCGTCCACCTCAAAATTACCCGGGAATACTCTCGATCCGCACGTTACAAATTGTCCCGTGTCATCATGCATAATCATCCCAACTCCCATCTCCAACGTATCTTTAAAAAATGTCGCGTCCACATTTATTTTCACCGCCCTGAACATCGGCCTATGCCAAGCTTTGCACATTTGTTGACGCTGATTTGGCTGCTGCTTCAAGAGTTTCACATTTTTATACTCCCTCAAAAAAGATGTAACAGCAGGGACTAACATAGAGATATTCATGCAGCTTTCCTTCCATAGTTTTTCATCCCGATTTTTCCATATCCGCCAAAGAAAATATGCAGATTTGACTGGATACGACCCATTAATTGTCGTTCTCCAATATTCTCTTCACAACATCTTCCACGAACAGTTCATGTAGCAGTTCGTAGTCCCATAACTGTGTTCCTGGAATACATAGCTCCGAAACTGTGATATTCTCCAAACCCGGTACAACAATAGATAAAATAAAGAAACTTCCATCGTCCCTCAACCATGGTGACCACCATACATTTACAGATTCACCACTTCCAAGTTTAAACAAAATGAAGCAATTTGTCGCTAGTATAGGGATGGAAAATATACATTTTGTTGCAAATATTAAATCTAAGAATTTAGCGACGAAATTTTTTATTTCGTTGCTAAAAAATGATTTTATTGATGAAATTTAGATTTATCGCAAAATTTTCGTTGCTATTCCCCCTGTTTCTTGGAAATTTCCACCTAGTACCCCTCTTTACAAGATCCCTCGAACCCCATATACTCCGCTGCCAAGCGAAACTTGGATTATTTCCAAGCTATGCATCTAAAAAGTTGTTCCTTGGGAAATGTTTCGCCTTCATTACTATATAGACTAAAGAGTTGGAGTCTGTCATGAGATCCCAACCAATCCTGCCATGCAACGCCACATTAAATAGGTGCAAATTTCGAAAACTCATCCCTCCATCTTTTTTCCGCCTACAAAGAGTCTCTCATTTCGCCCATTTAATTCCTTTTGCCATGTTTGTGTCATGCCCCCACCAAAAGGCATTCAACATTCTATGATGTTCATCAAAGTAGTTGGAATAAACTCATGCAATAAGTAGGGATAGATTGTGCCACATATTTAATTAAAACCTTTTTGCCAGCTTTACATAATTTCTTGCCTCTCCAATTATGAAGTCGATTCCATAGATTATCTCAAATATAAGCAAAGATGTCCATTTTCTTATACTACCAATATTTCAAAAATGATATTCCTGTCATCATCAAAAACATTACAATTGTATAACGTCCTAGACTTCCCATAATTAATGGTCTGGCGAGATAAGCGTGCATAGGTGTCAAGATTCTGTTTCAGCGTTGCAGCTTCAGTCTGTGTGGCACGACAGAACAATAAACTATCGTCTGCAAAAGGTAGGTGAGAATCACTAGGCCCACTTCTACTGGCTTTACACCCATGAAAATTCCCCAAACGGTTCGCCCTTCTTAATAATGGAGAGAGGCCCTCTGCGCACAATATGAATAAATAAAGAGACGGTGGGTCTCCCTGTTGAAGACCTCTACCCGGGATAATCGGGCCCACTAGATCTTAATTAATTAACACCAAATGAATAACTCACGGACTTGATGCACATCTTCATCCAACCCGTCCAGGTTGCTGAGAAGCCCATTCTAGTTAATACACCCTCCAAGTAATATAATTCCA
Organism: Galeopsis tetrahit; assembly: GCA_963675135.1. Taxonomy (NCBI): domain Eukaryota; kingdom Viridiplantae; phylum Streptophyta; class Magnoliopsida; order Lamiales; family Lamiaceae; genus Galeopsis; species Galeopsis tetrahit. The sequence goes on from OY776127.1 coordinate 73,075,491, forward strand.
ATCAACACAGTCATAATCCTTACTAATATCGATTTTTAAGGCTACTTCTCCAATCCTCCCACCCCTCCCCTTCTTCATAGAGTGGATTAGTTCAAAAGCGATGAGACAATTATCTCGAATGTTTCGCCCGGATACAAAAGCAAATTGTGCTTTGTCCACTAGATTAGGTAGGACCTCATTTAGACGATTGCACAAAAAACTTTCGACAAGATCCTATAAATCACATTGTATAAGGATATTGGCCGTAAGCCCTTCATTGCTTGGGGAAAATCACATTTGGGAATTAATGTGATGTGCGTCGAATTAAGATTTTCAAGAAATTCCACATTCTCCATCCATTGTTTACAGGCCAAAAAGACATCTTCACCAACCACTGGCCAATTTTTCTGATAAAATGTAGGGTTAAAGCCATCCGGACCGGGAGATTTATTCGGGTGCATTTGACTCACGACTAGCTTAAATTCCCCCTTGTAACCGAGCCAATTCCACATTCTGATCCGCCGTAATAGTTGGTTGAATACTCAAGAGGATATCGTGCATATCTACATGAAAAGCACTTGTTGAAAATACATTAGAAAAATAGTCCCTAACAATATCACACATACCCCTCTAATCCTCAATATAGTTGCTCGGCAAATTTTCTAGCCCTTTAATTTGATTATTCTTTTTCCATTTAGATGCCATGCGATGGAAAAGCCTTTAATTTTTGTTGGAGAAGACAATAAAAATAGTTACTTCTCTATTATGAATCATGATCATATTTACTCCATCTGTTCCACTTTAACGGTTGCTTAGATATGTCAAAAAATTATAAGAAATTAATTTTATATTAATGATTATTTGTATAAATTGACTAATATACCCCTTACAGGTTATTTATGAATCATCTATGGTCATTTATCCTACCTATCAATTTTTTTAAGAAAGTACTACAAAACATTTAATTAATATCTCTTGAAAACAAAAAATGATAGATATTTTGGAACAATTTATTCTCTAAAGCGACAGTTAAAGTGGAACAGAGAGTAATTATTATTAATTAATGATTAGTTTTTGGTTTAGTTAAATAATAAAGTGTGGGAATTCGGCAATTGTAAGAGACCTATGTCGTTTCACAATATGCAACGTGGTGTGCGAAATCCTCTCGAAGTTACTTTGTAAACGCACTAATACTATGTTACCTAAATTGGTTGGCAAGACTAATTCGACTTTTGTCATTGGTAGATCGATTCAAGATAATATCCTTATTACTTTTGAAAACATTCACTCTATTAAGAGGAAAACTGGAGAGAAATTTAAGGATGTAGCATTGAAGATATGACATAGTGGATTGGAATTTATTGGAGTGTCTCTTAGGCAGATTTGGTTTCTAATCAGTCTTGGCTCGTTGGATGATGATGTGTGTTAAGACTGTGAAGTTCTCTTTATAAGTAAATGATGAGATACTAAGCTCGATTCACTTGGGTGGAGGTGTATGCCTTGGGGAACGTCTTTCAGCTTTGGTTAGGCGTGAGAATAGGCACAACTTTCTTCATTGTAGTAGGGTTTTCATGAGCGCTTCTAATATTTCCCATTTGCTTTGTCCTAACACTTTTTGTTTTGCCGAGGTACTTCATGTGACACAACTCAAGCTAGAGGTTAGTTAACGAAAGTTTGACATATTTTTTTGGGAAAAATGCATTTTTGTTCTTGTAAGAATGAGGTCAAATTACTTTCACTCCTTTTTCATACAGTTTTAGTCTCGTAGTATAATTTTGTTAGCCTTAAGTCTTAACAGATGAAAATTGCGTGAAAGTCACCCGCCCGTTGAAGATTGCACTTTTGATCATGTAAGAATGACATAAAATCACTTTCGGTCCTATTTCATACACTTTCAGTCCCATAATAATTTTTTGCATGTTTTAACGGATGCAAATTGTGAAAGTCACGCGCCCATTTAATCACATCCATTCTAATATCAGATTAAACAAACTCTCACAAAAAAAAATCCCAAGAAAGCAAACCCTAATTTCACCCCCAAAAAAATTGCACCGAAATTGAATGCAAATCAAACTCAATTCACAGGATATGTATGAAGAACGTGCGGCTTTAAATTAATGAGCATGTGCGGCTTTAAATTAACGAGCACGTACAACTTTAAATTAACGAGCACGTACGACTTTAATGTTTTGTTTATTTGACATTTTCTACATTTAATTTTTAATATAGATTTTTAATTCACAAATTATATAAGTAACTTAAGACTTAATTGGGTTAATTCAATTTTTAATTCACAAATTAATTCAATTATTATTTGGCAATTTTTTATTTTATTTTAATGTTATATCAAGATTCTATTGGGTTAAAAATTAATTTGAATTTGAGATTATATTTAAGTATAGATTGTATATTTATCAATTAAAATTTTTTCTATCTTCAAATTATTAATTTTCAGCATTTGTACTTTTGAGTTTATATATTTGTATATATTATAGTTTTGATATATTTTTTTTTCAAAAATTATTTAAATTTCAGAAATTGCATTAAATTATTTTTCATAAATTTTTATTACATTCAAATTCTTGGGTTAGAGAAAAATACATATATATAAATTCTATTAAAAATTAATATTTAGATAATTATATTACTTAGTGAAATTTCATTATTTATAGTAAAAAAACTAATATTATGATTTCTATTGACTTTGATTTTTTTTAATTCAATATACTCTATAATTAGCTTTAAGAATATTTTTAATTATATCCACACTATATATATATATATATATATAAATATATGTTCATTTATAATTTTAGGAGTTTTTTAGATTATATAAATAATTAAATTTTAACATATTTTGTTCAGCTAACGATTTTCATCCAAACAGTAACGGATAGGGTCATATTTGCAATAAATATGACCTTTTTCAAACATAGGTATCAAAAGTGATTTTTAAAAAATTCCTGCAGGACTAAAGGTGAAAATATCCCGAAAGAACGTTAATGCTCTAGTGAGGCAAGAGACGCCATTAATCGTTATAGTAACCGAGGATAGGAATGTATGCCAATAGTCAGGCCTCCTTTATTTGGGGGTCGTAGGAAACATGACATTTTTAATTGAAGTCTTTTAGGTGGAGAAGTGGCTCAAATATTTCATAAGTCCTCAAGTGGTCGAAGTGGGAGGATTTATGCGTTAGCAAAAAACATGGATCGAGGTATGGGTTTTTGAAATCTACACTTGTTAAACTTGGCATTACTAGGGAAGCTACGCTGAATATTCACACCCCCGACTCATAAACATTAATGACAAAAAAGTTCAAATCTAATTATTTCCCTAATGGGGATTTTTTTTAATGCCACTATTAGGCATAGTTCGAGCTTCACTTGGAGGGGCATCTGCACGTCCCAATGAGAGATTGGTGATGCATGTTATGTATTATTTTGGGGGCAACCAATATTGTTGTGTGTTGATAACAACTTGTAGATCCGATATTTATCTACTCCGAGGATGGAGAACACTAGGGTTTCAAACATATTTTATCCCTCCGGGATCCCCATGTAGAAAAACAACAATTTACTTGCCAAAGTTTTCCCCAGTTATGTCATGCAACATTATTTGGACTACAGTACACCCTATTGGGTTAAAGGATACATTATTAATGTCGCATTTCAATTTGGGATTTTTCAGGGCCATATATTAGTCATCGACTTCAAATTTAATTAGGGCAAATTTTTTTGTCTGAAAACAACAATTTTAGGCACTTGTATTTTCCTAATTTTTTTTAATGATTTTTTTGTTTGTGAAAATAGGTACTAACGTAGCACGTGCAACGCACGTGATGATTCCAAAAATTGAATAATTACATTTTGCACCCCAAAAAATTTATTACGCCAATAAATTGACAGGAGTCTTCATCAAAAGTGATTAAAAAGTGTAATTTTATGACTACTTTTGATGACCAAATATGACCTTAACTCATACAATTAAAATAAATGTATTTGTGACACAATTTTCATCACAATAGTTGCAACTCGCTCGTCTCTTGCATGCGCTTTCACAAGCAATATTCATTCAATACAACTTAATGTTTTCCCAAACATCTTTTCCTCATAATGGTTTCAACCCATATTTGCGTGCACTTTCGTATAATTTGTTATTTTTTCAATTATGATCCTTTTGGTATCAATTTATAATCCGAATGCAAAATAACATGAACTATCAAAATTGGAATAAATAATAGAATTCTCGAGACACATCCACCAACTCACCACCGCGCTCCAATTCTAAGCTGCAAAATGTTATAAGTAGATTGGAATGAGCAAGACAACTAGATCGGTGGGGATCCATTTGTCACATTTAAATATCAAATGCAAACAAAAGATAAGAAGCAAAATTTAATTAGAATAGAAGATGCCATGAATCATATTTTTTTTTCTTTTATTAATTGATGATTAAATTTAAGGTTAAATTTCTTGCTGAGGATGCATGGAACAAATGCTCATGTAGTTGGAGCTAGTTAGCAATATGTTCTCCTTGAACCTTTTGGTTTGTTTTCATGTCCTTTTGTCTTCATACATCTCTTTGGATATACATAATGAAAATGTAATTGAATTTATAGGGAAAACAATTGCCAAGTATAATAGGGTTTGATGATTATACCACTGACAAACAACTCAAAAACATCAAACCAAATGATTATTTGTCGAAAAGTAGGCTGAAATTAAGTTAGGTCATAATAATAAATAATAATATGTGTAGCTAGGTTCGGGTAGAAGGATCCAAATATATTATAGAAATAAAATTATTTCTGGTGTCAAAGGCTTGCCTCCCATATATTTTGATACATACGTGAAAAGTTGGCCCATTTAATTTATTCATAGTTTTCATATTATATTAGGTCAATTTTAAAGTTTATCAATAATGGCCCATTAGCTCAGTTGGTTAGAGCGTCGTGCTAATAACGCGAAGGTCGCAGGTTTGAGACCTGCATGGGCCAATTTCTTAATTTTTTTCACTTTTTTAAATTATATTTTTCTTCGTTTTACACTTTTCAATGCAAATTAATTACACATTTTTTAAAATTATTCTCAAACTAATTAATAATAATTACTTAGATAGTAAGAAATTGTATTGGGAAGAAGGCACATCACACAAGTAAAATTTCTATTATAACCCTATTTAATGAATGTCATACTTTCTAATGTAATTAATGCAATTCTAGAGCAATTAATTAGGGGTAAAATAAAAGGTCATTAATAAATTTTACTTGTTTAATTTAACTTCTCAATAAACAAAATTAATCTTTTTGAGAAGTCAAACTAGCTTATCTAATTGGGAAGGATAGATAGTATAGTTAATTAATTTTGTCCCATTAAATGTGAGACTTAATTTGAAATTAATCTTTTGACCATTAAATTGAGTGCATTAACTTTACTTTTACATAAATTAACCCTATTTAATGAATGTCATACTTTCTAATGTAATTAATGCAATTCTAGAGCAATTAATTAGGGGTAAAATAAAAGGTCATTAATAAATTTTACTTGTTTAATTTAACTTCTCAATAAACAAAATTAATCTTTTTGAGAAGTCAAACTAGCTTATCTAATTGGGAAGGAAAGATAGTATAGTTAATTAATTTTGTCCCATTAAATGTGAGACTTAATTTGAAATTAATCTTTTGACCATTAAATTGAGTGCATTAACTTTACTTTTACATAAATTAATTGCTTTTGGCCCATTAAATGTGACAATTAATTTTTTGACCAATTAACTGAGTGCATTAACTTTGCTTTTACATTAATTGGTTTTGGCCCATTAAATGTGAAAACTTCTCAAAATGTACAATGTACAAGTAAATAAAATCAGTAAAAAGATAGCTGCGATCAACCTATGGACATGGCTTGAAGGGAACAACTTAATCATCCCAAATTCATTTATTTCGGCTTGGTGTTGTGATCCACATTTATGTATTATCGAGCAAAACGATTAGAATAATTAGAAAGTAGTGAAAGGTGGAAACGATATCACGTATATAATTGATTGTAAATTTATGGGTTGAGTACCCCATGTACTCAAGTGGAATACTTATTTACTGTTCAAAAAAAAAAAAAAACAAGTATGATTATATTTGGTGGCAATGGCATAGCACGAGTTAATTAATCTCCCATCAACAGGTTTGGGGTATATCTCCAGGTCTTGAAATCTAGGCTTTTGAGATTCATGTCCTTGGCAATGATCCAGCTCCAGAGCCTCGATATGACATCTTCCACGATTATGTCTGGCTTCATCTCCTCATCTCTGAAGATCTTAGCATTTCTACTATAGTAGAGAATGATTCTGTCACCTTGAATTGGTGATATGCGTTGCTAATATTTAACAGTTTGAGTTACAACAGAATGAGGCGAAAGATGAGGAAAAAGATATAAAAATATATTTGAAAGATATGATCTTATCAATACTATAATCTATGACTTGGTCTCGTGAATATTATCTGGTATATTATCTTCTGAATTATATGTTGTATTACCCCCCCTCCCAAGTTGGACGTGGGATAACTACCGACGCAAAGCTTGGAACGAAGCAGCTCGAACGCGGGTCGCGAAAGGGCCTTTGTGAATACATCGATAATGGTGGGAACATGCTTGGTGGCCAAACTGTCGGAGGAGACTAGCTCTCAAATGAAGTGGCAATCAATATATATATATATGTTTTGCACGTTTGTGAGCTAATGAATTTTGACTTAGAAATAGGGCACTAATGTTGTCATACAACAGTAAAGGGAAAGTTGATGGTAGAGCACAAATTTCCTTGAGCAAGTGAGTTAGCCAAACCATCTCCTGTGCTGTGTTGGCAAGAGCACACTATTCAGATTCACAGCTTGATCGAGCAACAATTGGTTGTTTCTTTGCACTCCAAGATACCAGATTTCCACCTAAAAATATTGAATATCCATATATGGAACGGCGTGTTTTGACACAGCGTGCCCAATCGGCATCAGAGTAGCCAACAATATCATAAGTAGAGGAGCAAGCGAAAGTGAGTCCATAGTGCAAGGTACCTTTGACGTACCGAAGAATACATTTCACTGCCAAGTAATGATCATGTGTTGGAGACTGAAGGAACTGATTTACGTGATTAACAACATAAGACAAGTCAGGACGAGTAATAGTGAGGTATTGAAGAGCACCCACCAAAGACCTATATAACGTCCGATCACTAAACGGATCCCCGTGACTTACGAGAGAAGCACCAGCCGGTAATAGGGTGGAAACTGGTTTTGAATTAATCATGGACGCACGAGTCAAAATGTTTTGGGCGTATTTAGCTTGCCGCAAAAACAAACCAGAGTTTGTGTGCGTAATCTCGAGGTCGAGAAAGTAGTTCAAGCGCCTAAGATCCTTTACTGCAAATTCCTCATTAATATGAGTAATAAATCGCTGAAGAGCTAATGGATCACTGCCCGTAATGATAATATCAAAATAGTGCAATCACGCCCATGCAAGTAAAAAAGTGAAATGTCCGCTCGACTGCATGAAAAATTCAAGCTAAGAAGGAAGTCACTGAAACGGGTGAACCACGCACGAGGGGATTGAGGAAGCCCATTCAAAGCTTTCTTTAGACGACAAACATGATTGGGATACCGGGGATCAATAAATCCTGGAGGTTTTGCATTGAGAACTAGTTTGTCAAGAAGACTGTTAAGAAATGTGTTCTTAACGTCTAACTGGTGAAGCGTCCATTGTCGTTGGACTGCTAGTGCTAGAATCCCTTGAATAGTTGCTGCTCGAACAACAGGGCTAAATGTATGTGAAAAATCAAAACCGGGGATTTGAGTAAACCCCTGAGCCACCAAACGAGCCTTATAACGTTGGATGGAGCCATCGGGGTTGTATTTTGTACGAAAAACCCATTTCGAGCCAACAATATTATCGGTAGATGGACGGGGAATCAAATCCCAAGTGTTATTGTCGTGAAGAGCTTTCATTTCTTCACGCATAGCCGTGTACCAATGTGGGTGTTTAATGGCTGACTTGAACCCCTTTGGCTCGGAAGCTGTAGTTAGTGTCGAAAGCAAGGCTGTGGTTGTAATGTCAACATAATAACGAGGTTTGAAAACTCCCGACTTTGCTCGTGTTTGCATCAGATGAATGGATATTGTCTGAGGCGGTATAAGTGCAAGGTTCGCGATTGGGCGTTGCTCGACCTGCGGAAGAGGAGCAGGTGTTGGTGAGGGCCCAACAGGTGTAGCCGGAGGAGGTTCATGCTCATCAGGGCATAATGAGTAGACTGGAGACACATGCTGAATAGAATGAGGTGATGCCGAGAGTTGACCAATAAGGGAGGTGAGCAAGATTTGACCATAGATGGTTCAAAATATGTTGAATAGTCCAACTGAGTAGCAGCTGCTGTAGAAGAACCAACAAATGGAAAATAAGATTCATCGAATTGGGTGTGGCGAGTAATATACATCCGAGAAGTTTCACGATCTAAACACCGAAAACCCTTGTGAGGGCTGCTATATCCCAGAAATATACACGGCTGACTATGGGGAGCCAATTTGTGAGCTGCATAATCACGGATATAGGGAAAAACTCGACAGCCGAATGACTTGAAGTTTGCAAAATTCGGAGGCATCCCAAACAGAATCGGATATATGGATATAATTATAAACTGATGATTAATTCACATAAATAAATTGAAAGATTTTTTTTAGGGCATGGTTATACACACACAGACCTGTTGAAGAGACCCACCGGATAAAGACATGCACCTTGAGATGAGGACACAACGTGTAAATATCTAAAATACCCCCTTCGCATTTTAAATCCTAAATAAATCCCCTCTCCCTATTCCCTCACATTTTCACGGTACACCCACCTCCCTTCCTCCCACTCCCACTCCCACTCCCAGGCGGCCGCAGTTGTCGTCGCCACCCACCGCATTCCTCCAAGCGGCCATCGTCATCGCTACAACTGGAATGAAGGCCAAGCGACGCGGCCGTCGTCGCCCCTCCTCCAAGTGACGCGGTTGGCGTCGCTACTCCTCCCTCGTCCACTGCGTCGCCAGCGCTCCCCTCCGTCGCCCACCCTCCCTCTCCCCTCCGGCGCTCCCCCTCCTCCTTCTCACCCCCTTTCCTCCGCCATTCGCAACACCCTCCTCCAAGTAAGTTTAGGATTTAGAAAAAATAGGATTGGAGATTTCTGTAAAAAAAATTGGAAAAAAATATTGTTTCAGATCTAAAATTAAGGTTTTTTTTTCGATTTTTTGGTCGAATTCAATTACCTTTTTAGATTTTTTTTTTGTTTGTCCGAAGATTATTGCCGAATTCTGTCAATTTGTCCGAAATTTTTCCCCAAAATTTTTTTCGAAAATTTAATATGTTTGCAATTTTTTTTCGAACATTTAATATGTTTCAGTTTTTTTTTTTTTTTGAACATCCAGATTTTTTTTTTTTGAACATCCAGATTTTTTTTTGCTTAGTTAGGGTTTAATTGGGGGTTGTGTTGATGGGGGGATGATTCTGCCGTGAAATGGAATAGTGGATGTACTCATCTATTGTTTTTTTCAAAATTTCAGTAAAGAGTATATTGGACATTTATGTGCCCTTTTAGTATAAAAAAAGTATGTCCTCAATAGGCATGTGTGTACGTATAACCGTGCCACTTTTTTTATCCATTTTGAAATGACCCTAGTATTATTTTTAACTTTTTTTTTTCCTACCCACTATGGCCCACCATTATCGATTCACACAGCCCATCATATTCGATCAATACACATCTAGCTTTTTACAACATTTGCGTTAATTGTACCAAGGGATATTTGTGTACCAAGTTTGTGGATTCAACATTAGCACATCCACTAATCTCTGAGAGGGATCAAACAAAAAGTAAAACTACATATATGATGAAAGTAAAAATAAATACTGTACTTAATTAGTATCAATATCAACCTGGCTACGACACCAATAATTAATTAAGTTGATGTGCGCCCACAAGTGCACAAATTTATCGTAGATTGAGTATTGATGATGACGACTATATCCAACAAGAATGAAGAGTTTGATGAATTAACCTAAATTTACCAAATTAAATCAACGAATGAGAAATTATAATAAAAAAGATCAGAATAATTTGAAAAACAATATTGAACATGTATACGATATTGATTTCACCGTACGTAATTGAATCAACTTGAACTTAAATTTTCATTATTCAACGTTTATATTCCTTCTAATCTATTAGCTGCGAAATTACTCAAATACATATTATAAATGCATAAAAATACAACAATTGAGTCCATTAAATCACAACCACCAAGTACGTTTTGCATCAAATTAAAAAAATGGTGCCCTATGGGGCACTCCCTTTCTTCTCCGCTTGCGCCGACTCTTCTCGTTACTTGGTTCCTCTTCCATAATTTCCATGGTGCTAATTACCGGTGTAGGAAAATCAATCACACCAATATTCTCCAAATTATTCTCTACCTACAAAATAAAATTAAGGCACATCTAGATATATTATAAAACTTCATATAATTATTTTTTAATTGCTAATACATGAATTTAAGGTAATGAGAGTCAAATCAAAATTACCTTGCAAGAAATAGAGCAATAATGAAATTGATCAGGATCCGCGAGCTTTCTTTTGCAAACATAGCAAGCTCCGTCACCTTCAATTAGTGAACCTGAGCCATTATGCGGCAAGGGTGTCAAAGAGACAACCCACTTCTTGTTACATTTGTACGGCTGCAACCAAATAGTACCATTTCATCATGAATTAATGTTCAATACGAAAAAAATGTATTTTTAAATTTTTTCCGACTAATATAAATTATGAAAAAAATAACCTGAATTCTCCGACAGTCGATATGGTTTTCCATCTCAGTAAGAGGAACAACGTTTTGATAGACATGGCGATAGATTGTAAGTACGTCATGATGTTCGCCATGAGTCCCAGTTATGATACAGTACCGGCATGCTGAGGCATTACAGGTAATGCAGTATCGGTTCACTTCATTCTTTTGGGCATCATGAATTGAGCATTTATCAAAAAATGTCATTTGCAAGAACGAATTAACCCAATCTGGAATATTATTGTTGCCACTTTTGATTGCACCATCACCCTATATACAATTAAAAAAGGATGGAGATGAATAACCTCTAGTGTTACAAAATGTTATATCAAATTAAATATGATAGTTTCCAATTAACATAAACATAAAAAGATAAATGTGTACTATATATATATACATTCAAAAAAATTCATCCACTTTTGTGAAAAAAGTAATTAATTAATAAGAAATTAATTTACTCATTTTGATTTTGTCATACATGCATCTTTTTCATTATTTTACAAGAAATTATGTAGCTTTAAAAAAAATGTTATTGAACCTACTCTACATACAGATTACAAAAGCTAGTGAGCATCATTTTTTCAACAATAGATTTTTTTTAAGTTTAATTGTGAGATCTTTAGTGCATATATAATTGCTTAACAAAAAACTGAAATGTTTGCATATATACCTGTTGCATAACATTGTTGGAAGAGGTGCTCATCTTCTAAAAATGAATGAGTTTTGCAGAAATGTTTGTATCTGTGAATGGAATACTTGATTGGATGGGCACTATTTTATACTTGATATTTTGGGCGAAAATTGAAATAAAGAGAAACTAATTCATTTATTTTGAAATAAAGAGAAACTAATTGACAACTGGTCAAAAGTGTCATACAGGGAAAAAGATTAAGAAAAACATAAAAAACAAAACCACTCTTCAACTATCTTAATATATAATTACAATTTAATACATAATAACTCTTTCAAATCAGGTTTATAACATTTATCCAAATACTGATTTCTTTTAATCATATTATGATGAGCAATTAAATTGTGTGTTGGTGCAATAAATTATTTTCATCCTATATTCTGCCCCTATCTAATAAATATAGTCAAAATTATCCTTTAAATTATAGTCCACTTTCCTTTCTAAAAAGGTATAACTAAAATACTCTTATTTAGTGTGTATAGGAATACAACTTTTTCATTTTGTCATTCAATAGTTATAAGGGTATATGGGAACTTTATAGGTAAAATCATACTCCCTCCGTCTCAAAAAGAGATAGTCCACTTTCCTTTTATTTTAATATTTTTTTTAGAATATCCTTATTTAATGATTGTTAGGATTAATTAATAATATTGTTTATTAATATTAAATAAGGATATAACAAGAATGTAAGAACAAATTTTATATCCTAAAAATGTTTGTATTATTTTGTTTGAAAAAGTAAAGTTGACTATCTTTTTGGGACAGGCTAGTAAATTTCAAGCATAATAAATGATGCTTTTTTAATTAATAAGTACAGTATTAGAAATGAAAGTTGACTATTGTTTTTAGATGAGGGAGTAATCATTACTATTTCCATTTCATTTAATTATTTGAACTTTTGGAGAAGACAATAAATATTTAGTTACTCTCTTTATTATGCTCATATTTATTTAATACTAATGATTATTGATATAAATTGACTAATATACACTCTTTTTTCATTTTGCTGAAACATACATTTTTTTAAATTAGGAACAATTGCTCAAAAAATATATAAAAACATCAATTTGGAGAAGAGTTTATTAACAAAGTAGAAAAATTCATAAGTGATTTAAACAAAGTAGGACAAAAATTTCTAGTAAAACAATTAAGACCAAAATAGCCTACAAAATCCCCCTTTTGCCCTTATTTTGATATAATTTGAATTGTCTGCCTTCTTCAAGAATATCCCCCAATTTCAGTTTACATTCCATATTTGAATTCAATCTAATTTGAATTCAATTCAATTTCAATCGCATAGTGTCTTCTCGCCTGCAGTCAAACCTACCAAAATTACAACAAAAAATTCTTGGCGAATAATGGAATTTCTTCGATCTAAAGAACGGCGGCACCATACCACTCCTCCGTCCTTGAAGAACGACGGCACAAGACAGAGGCTCTCCGTCGACGGCACCCTACCACGCAGGGGAGAGGTTTTTCGGAATGACGTCGTCGAGGCCGGTGGCGAGGGGACCGAATCCGGCGTTGGAAACGGCGTTGTATTGGGATTTCCACGGGTCTAATTCGCGACAATTGTCGAGGATATCTTTGTTGAGAATTGGGGGAAGGTCGTAGACGAAGATACTACCGAGTTTACAGGTTTGATAAATTTGATTTAAAGTTGGATTCTCATGATTTTGGATTGCTTTAGTTGATAAATTGATTTGGGAGTATATATTTTGGTTTGCAGTGGAGTCGGAATGACAAAAGCAGGTGTGAATTCGTGAACTTTGATATAACTACAAAAGCAGGTATGAATTCATGAACTTTGACATGTTATATGGAGATTTTGATTTCAATTTTGATGATTTTATTGAGGGGAGAATGTTGGATATTTGATTAATTGGATCAACATAAGTGATTCGAGGGAAATAACTTCTGCATTTTTTTCTGTAAGTAAAATTTTATTCACTAACAGCGGTATGAGAATTACCCCGAATGAAATGAGTAATACAAAGTCAAAACTCACTGCCTCTCAAGAATTTGAATACAGAAGAAATGACAAAGGGTATGTGAATTAATTAACCTTCTGAATTGTTAATATGGAGTGAGATTTTGAATGAATTATTGATAATGGATCGGGTAAATATCCTGTGTTTTCTAAGGCAATGTTATTGAATCTATGCAGCTGAGGAAAAAAAATGGAGGATACCTTGTTTGCCCCTGTTTTGGATTTGGATGTAATGAAGCATGTCAAGTCAGAAAATGGAGTAGTGAGTATCTGCAAAATTGAAGTTTGCTCCTTAGATGAACATATCATATATAGTAGTAGTTAATTAAGCAGAATTGCAATAATCTTAGATCCATTTTTTTAGTTGCTTTGTAGAAATTGATTTTGTATATTAGAATGTTTGGAATCATGATAATTGTAAAACGTCTTTTCGTCTGATTTATATGAGGCCTTCGAGCTTTAAATCTATTTCTTGAAATATCTTATACAGGGGAGTAAGACACCAAGAACATGAATTTTTTTTAATTTGGGGAGCTTGGAAACAAGTGCACCTAATTTACTAGAGTAGGGTCAATTGTAGATACAAGTAATTTGGGAAGTATATGCAATTATCGGTTGCATATATAAAAAAATATATGCATGTATTTTTGAAATTATATGCACTTATCAGTTGCATATAATAAAATATGCATATAGAATTAATAATACAATCTTATATTATTATTATGCAATGCACATATTTGATATAGAGAAAATTTCATTTTACGTCCTGTAACTTAGGCCTAATCCAGAATATATCCTTTAAGTTTTCACATTTTCAATTTACATCCTAGGGTGTCCAATTTACATCCTTATAGGTCCAATTTACGTCCTTTCCACCGGAAAATTAGAAATCCGGTCAAATAGTCCAATTTACATCCTTTATGTTTGAAAATTATAAATTAATAATTAAAAAATTCTGAAAATATCATTAAAAATTAAAAAATCTCATTAAAAACTTATAAATGGTGTAAAATAAATATAAAAAATCTACAATTCAAAAAAATCTGAAAATGTGTAAATTTAATTTATTTTTCTTCTAAAAACTCATAAAAATAAAAAAAATCTATAATTTCTACCATTCAAAAAAGCTGAAAATGTGTAAATTTAATTTTTTTTTCTAAAAGCTCATAAAAATAAAAAAAATCTATAAATTAAAATTTTAAAAATGTTTAAAATAAAAAATTCCATAATTTTAAAAATATCGTAAAAATGAATTTGGGACGGTTCCAAAATCGATCAAGGTGTGGAACTTCCACTCAACCTCGACGGTGAGTTGGAAAATCTCGTGGGACCCAAAATTATTAGGAGTTCGAGCAAAACTTTATTTAATGAAATGTTAATAATTTTTATTATTCTTATTAGATTTTTAGAATTAGTAATTTTTTTCATCTACACATTTTTAATAAATTAATGAGATTTTTTTAGTTTTTAAAATTTTTAATGAGATTTTGAATTTCTTAATTTTTAAATTACACTTTTTTCATTCTTTGAATTGTAGAATTTTTTATTTTTTGTATTTTAAAAATTTTAGAATTTTTTATTTTTGTTTTACACATTTTATAATTTGTAATGTTATTTTTTGAAATTTTATTGATATATTTTGAATTTTATTTACACATTTTATATTTTTTAATTTTAAGGAGATTTTGGGATTTTTAATGATATTTTAGAATTTTTAACTCTTTAATGGGATTTTTAGAAAATTTTAATTATTAAATTTTAATTTTCAAACTTAAAGGACGTAAATTGGACTATTTGGCCGGAATCCCAATTTATTCCTCACATTCCGGTGAGTTTTAAAATTTTCCGGCGGAAAGGACGTAAATTGGACCAAAAAGGACGGAAATCGAAAAAGTGAAAACATAAAGGATATATTCTGGATTAGGCCTAAGTTACAGGACGTAAAATGAAATTTTCTCTTTGATATATGCATCCCATATAAATATGCAATGCACATATTATGTATATGCATCAAACTATCAAAAATATCATACAAATATGCAATGCACAAATACACATCTTAAAAAACCAACGATTTCTTACATGTGAAAACTCCTTTGTACAGTCAAACGAGTAGATGAAAAGTCGAAACAAACATACCTTCAATCATTTTCCTTCAGCTATAATCTAGGGATAATCTCTTACCTTTTTAAAATTTAATTCATTTGACTTTTCATATTTTACATTAATCAAATTAAATGATTCAAATATGAAATTAAGTATAATTATTTCAATTTCGAGCATTAGAACATCGAATAAGGAAAACTACTTAAAAAAATTAAGTGTAATTAATTGCACGTTTAAGTTTAAAAAGAAAGAAAAATCTTAGCATTGCTTAAAAAATAAATTTTTTAGTGAAATGATGGTTACAAAATTCATAGAGCTAATTCAAAACCTGGAAAGAATATTATAATGTCAGCGATTTCAGGTTTCAACGCTTTGAAGCTTCGAAATACTCTCTGAAGATCAAGCCACCGCTTGAATATGCACTGGAAAGAAGTTAGGAGAAATTTTGGGTAATATCCTTTCTTAATTAAAAACAGCGCGAGATTCTAAGCAAAATATCTCACACCTTAATTTAAATTTAAAAATGTTGACTTTCCTACGTTTTCTTAACATAATTAATTGAATTCGAAATTCATACCTAATTCGAAATCAGGGGCATAATAGACTATAACTAGTTCATTTTGTCCTAAATTGTTTTATTAAAAAAATTTGTCTTGAAACTTAAAGTCTTAGAGTGAATTGTCCTATTCTGTTTTTTCCCCTTTGAAGAAACATACATGAACACCAAACAACCCAGAAGTCTCGGAACGCTAAAGTGTTTAATGGCTGCGATTTTTCTAAACACGAAACAGTTATGAGAATCAAAGTCTCGGCGTGGCTCTGATTAGGCTCTAAACATAGAATTTATTTATCTTATACTCATAGTGATTGGTTAAGGGAACCTATTTGCTACTTTGGCTGAATTTTGTATCTGTTTGGTATCGGTTTTGGATTGCCGTACTTCTGATCTGTATTTTCAGGCATCCCTTAGGTCTGTGTTTCATACTTAAGTTATAATTAATGACACTATCCAATGAAATTACCAATAAATACTCTAACTATATATCCAACAGTAGTAATCTAAGAATTTAAAAAGAAAAGGGATTTTTTTTCATTTCTAGATTGTGTGTGGTTCTTATATTTTACAGTTTTTTTTTTAAACTTTTTGGGTAGTTATAAAAATAAATTGTTTGAGGGGTATTAAAAAATTTATTTTGAGGAATAATTTTTTTGGAAAAATGAAGGAGGAATAACCTTTTATAATATAACAATGAGAAGGGTTGTTCCAAAATTTGACTATGCCTTGCAATTTAAAACCTCTATCATAGTGCTATAAAATGGAGGACTAATATATCCATATAAATGGATGAGGTGATAATATAAAATAAAAGGGAAAAGGTCAACAAATTAACAATCCACCTGAAACGAGTGCAAATTCGATTAGGCGGGCCTCCTTATAAAACCTACTCCCGTAAAACCCAGAGGGAAAAAACGGACGTTAGGGAAAAAAGAGCAACCCACCTTTAGAGGTGCCCGAAAAAAACAAACGTCTTATAATTAAATCCCTAAAAATACGACCATTATTAAATCCACTAAATCACAACCACCAAGGTACAAGGACTAGAAAAATGGTGCCCTACAAGGCACTCCCTTTCTTCTCCGGCGCCTCTTCGTGGCTGGTTCATCTTCCACAATTTTTGCAGTGCTAATTACCGGCGTAGGAGAATTAATCACACTAATCCTCGAGCTTTCCTGGACCTATAAAATAAAAGGCATATGTTATATTAACCTTCCTATTATCTTGCTAATACATGAATATATTAAACTTATGAACTTGATGCTACTTATTAGTCCACATTATATGTTGTTTCATTTAAAACCTAGTTATGTGTTATATACTTATTATACATGAAGAATGCATTGCTATAATTTGTTGCGAGTACAATAAAGTAATGAAGTCAAAATTACCTTGCATGCAATACAGCAATAATAAAATCGACCAGGCTCAGTGAGCTTCCTTCTGCAAACATTGCAAGCTCCGTCGCCTTCAATTAGTAAACCTGAGCCATTATGCGGCAAGGGATTCAAAGAGACAACCCACTTCTTGTTGCATTTATACGGCTGCAATTACAATTTCGTAATCTGATTATAATGTGCAATATGATATTCTCTCACGGAATGTATTTCATGAGTCGAAGAAAAAAGTAACTTTTTTCGACTAAAATGTAATACTGTGTACTTGTAAAACAATTCTCACTTTTACACAATTTAAGAAGTAATATCATTTTTCGAGGGATTTAATTTTACTTGGAAAAGCCTTCACAATTACTTTCCCTTGTAAAATCCCTCGCCATTTGGCGAGCTAGGGATTATTCACCCTCATTAAAATCCCTCGCCAATACGAGCGAATTTTGTAGTTAATAATGAAATAAATAACCTGAATTCTCCCACAGTCCATATGTTTCTCCATCTGACTAAGAGGAACCACGTTTTGATAGACATGGCGATAGATTGTTAGCACGTCATGATGTTCGCCATGAATCCCATTTTTGATACAGTACCTGCATGCCGAGGCATTACAGGTAATGCAGTATCGGTTCATTTCATTCTTCTGCACATGATGAATTTGACACCTATCAAAAAATGTCATTTGCAAGAAGGAATTAATCCAATCTGGAATGTATCCTGTTTTGACTGCACGATCGCCCTATAATTAAGAAGGATAGATAAAAAAACCTCTGTGAGTAAAAAATTAAGGCAAGTCTATGAACATATGAAATATCTAAGGGCATGGGAAGTTTAATAAGTAAAAAATAGAAATATCTCTATTAATCTAAAAATATTTAGCTAGCCTACCTAGAATGCAGTTAAATAATGTAAAAATGGAAAAAATGTTTTTTTTTTTATCTTCGATGATAAATGAAATAAACCGAGCACACAATTATTGAAAGTTTTACTAAAGGAACTTCTTCAAATTGCTCTAATTTTTTCTTTCTAAATTGATTGAACCTACTCTACATACAAATCACAAAAGTGAGCATCATTTCTTCACAATAAAATTATTTTAAGAGTTTAATTGTGAGATCTTTAGCCATCTCACATAATTGCTTAACAAAATCAAAAATGGTTTGCATACCTGTTGCATAACTATGTTGGATGAGGTGCTCATCTTCTCAAAATTAACTACAAATACACTGAGTTTTGCAGAAAATTATTTGTATCTGTGAATGGAATACTTGGAGGAGGAGTACCATTTTATACTTGATATTTTGGGCGAAGATTTGAAATAAAGAGATACTAGCTAGGGCAAAAGTGTCTTTAAGGGGAGATGATTAAGACAAACAAAAAACAAAACCACTTTTCAACTGTCTTAAAAATTGCAATTAATACAAAATAACTTTTTCCAATCTGAAATTAAACACTCCAACATCAAATTTAATTTATAACCTTTATTCAATTTAAATACTGAAATATTTTACTCCCAACCATTTTATTTGTTGTTTAGGGATGTTTCACATGAATTAAGAAAGTCATGAGTGACACTTGTTTGCAATTGTTTGCACCTATACAATTGAGTTCAAATGAATTGAGTCAAATTTTGAATCAAAGATTAAATTGAGTAAATTGTACATTAAAATCCATTGAGTATATTGAACATTAAAATCCAAGTGTATCTATACACTCAATTGCAAGGAAGAATTTACAAAATTGGAATATTGCATTTAATTCTTCTAAATTAATGCAAAATGACAATCATTTTGGGTCAAAAAAGTTATCTAGAAATACAAATAAAATGGGTCAAAGCTAGGGGAGTATCATATTATGATGAGCTAAATGGGTCAAAAAAATTATCTGGAAAGACAAATAAAATGGTTCAAAAGGAGTATCATATTATATAATCATTACAGTTTCCATTTCATTGATTTTGTATTTATCACTTATAATCGTTGGGATTACATATAGATTAATTGAAATTTTCCCAATGATTAAGATATATATATTTTTTTGATAGCAAATCAAAGTATTATTAGCATGAACAAAGAATATCGGAAGGCCTTCCACAAACGACGGAGGCTCGACCCAACAATTGGGGAAAGGAAATATCCTTGCACTCCTAGCTAAACGATGTGCTTTAGAATTTGCATCTCGATTCACTAGACTCAACGAGAAAAATGGAATAGATTGGAATCCACCTACGCAACCACTCGTTCAAATCCCAAATTTTTAATCCACGACAATGCCTCATGGAGACCCATGACCTCACCCTCGTCCACCTCAAAATTACCCGGGAATACTCTCGATCGGCACGTTACAAATTGTCCCGTGTCATCATGCATAATCATCCCAACTCCCATCTCCAACGTATCTTTAAAGAATGCTGCGTCCACATTTATTTTCACCGCCCTGAACATCGGCCTATGCCAAGCTTTGCACATTTGTTGACGCTGATTTGGGTGCTGCTTCAAGAGTTTCACAGAGATATTCATGCAGCTTTCCTTCCATAGTTTTTCATTTCGAGTTTTCCATATCCGCCAAAGAAAATATGCAGATTTGACTGGATACGACCCATTCCTTGTCGTTCTCCAATATTCTCTTCACAACATCTTCCAAGAACAGTTCATGTAGCAGTTCGTAGTCCCATAACTGTGTTCCCGGAATACATAGCTCCGAAACTGTGATATTCTCCAAACCCGGTACAACAATAGATCGAATAAAGAAACTTCCATCGTCCCTCAACCATGGTTACCACCATACATTTACAGATTCACCACTTCCAAGTTTAACAACATAATGAAGCAATTTGTCGCTAATATAGCGATGAAAAATATACATTTTGTTGCAAATATTCTTGTCATCATCAAAAACATTACAATTGTATAACGTCCTAGACTTCCCATAATTAATGGTCTGGCGAGATAAACGTGCATAGGTGTCAAGTTTCTGTTTCAGCGTTGCAGCTTCAGTCTGTGTGGCATGACAGAACAATAAACTATCGTCTGCAAAAGGTAGGTGAGAATCACAAGGCCCACTTCTACTGGTTTTACACCCATGCAAATTCCCCAAACGGTTCGCCCTTCTTAATAATGCAGAGAGGCCCTCTGCGCACAATATGAATAAATAAAGAGACGGTGAGTCTCCCTGTCGAAGACCTCTACCCGGGATCTTAATTAATTAACACCAAATGAATAACTCACGGACTTGATGCACATCATCATCCAACCCGTCCAGGTCGCTGAGAAGCCCATTCTAGTTAATACACCCTCCAAGTAATATAATTTCAATCAACACAGTCATAATCCTTACTAAAATCGATTTTTAAGGCTACTTCTCCAATCCTCCCACCCATCCTCTTCTTCATAGAGTGGATTAGTTCAAAAGCGATGAGATTTTCAAGAAATTCCACATTCTCCATCCATTGTTTACAAGCAAAAATAAACATCTTCACCAACCATTGGCCAAATTTTTTGATAAAATACCGGGTTAAAGCCATCCAGACCGGGAGATTTATTCGGGTGCATTTGAATCACGGCTAGCTTGAATTCCCCCTTGTAACCGAGTCAACTCCACATTCTAATTCACCGTAATAGTTGGTTGAATACTCAAGAGGATATCGTGCATGTCTTCATGAAAAGCACTTGCTGAAAATACATTAGAAAAATAGTCCCTAACAATATCACACATACCCCTTTAATCCTCAATATAGTTGCTCGACAAATTTTCTTGCCCTTTAATTTGATTATTCTTTTTCCGTGTAGATGTCATGCGATGGAAAAGCCTTTAATTTTTGTTGGAGAAGACAATAAAATTGGTTACTTCGCTATTATGAATCATGATCATATTTACTCCATCTGTTCCACTTTAACGGTTGCTTAGATATGTCAAAAAATTATAAGAAATTAATTTTATATTAATGATTATTTGTATAAATTGACTAATATACCTCTTACAGGTTATTTATGAATCATTTATGGTCATTTATCCTACCTATCAATTTTTTTAAGAAAGTACTACAAAACATTTAATTAATATCCCTTGAAAACAAAAAAATGATAGATATTTTGGAACAATTTATTCTCTAAAGCGACAGTTAAAGTGGAACAGAGATTAATTATTATTAATTAATGATTAGTTTTTGGTTTAGTTAAATAATAAAGTGTGGGAATTCGGCAATTGTAAGAGACCTATGTCATTTCACAATATGCAACGTGGTGTGCGAAATCCTCTCGAAGTTACTTTGTAAACGCACTAATACTATGTTACCTAAATTGGTTGGCAAGACTAATTCGACTTTTGTCATTGGTAGATCGATTCAAGATAATATCATTATTGTTTTTGAAACAATTCACTCTATTAAGAGGAAAACTGGAGATAAATTTAAGGATGTAGCATTGAAGATATGACATAGTGGATTGGAATTTATTGGAGTGTCTCTTAGGCAGATTTGGTTTCTAATCAGTTCTGGCTCGTTGGATGATGATGTGTATTAAGACTGTGAAGTTCTCTTTTTAAGTAAATGATGAGATACTAAGCTCGATTCACTTGGGTGGAGGTGTATGTCTTGGGGAACGTCTTTCAACTTTGGTGAGGCGTGAGAATAGGCACAACTTTCTTCATTGTAGTAGGGTTTGCATGGGCGCTTCTAATATTTCCCATTTTCTTTGTCCTAACCCCTTTTGTTTTTTCGAGGTACTTCGTGTGACACAACTCCAAGCAAGCGGTTAGTTAACGAAAGTTTGACATATTTTTTTGGGAAAAATGCATTTTTGTTCTTGTAAGAATGAGGTCAAATTACTTTCAGTCCTTTTTCATACAGTTTTAGTCTCGTAGTAAATTTTTGTTAGTCTTAACAGATGAAAATTGCGTGAAAGTCACCCGCCCGTTGAAGATTGCACTTTTGATCATGTAAGAATGACATAAAACCACTTTCGGTCCTATTTCATACACTTTCAGTCCCATAATAATTTTTTGCATGTTTTAACGGATGCAAATTGTGAAAGTCACGCGCCCAATTAAACACATCCATTCTAATATCAGATTAAACAAACTCTCACAAAAAAAAATCCCAAGAAAGCAAACCCTAATTTCACCCCCCAAAAAATTGCACCGAAATTGAACGAAAATCAAACTCAATTCACAAGAAATGTATGAAGAACGTGCGACTTTAAATTAATGAGCATGTGCGGCTTTAAATTAACGAGCACGTACAACTTTAAATTAACGAGCACGTGCGGCTTTAATGTTTTGTTTATTTGACATTTTTTACATTTCATTTTAAATATAGATTTTTAATTCACAAATTATATAAGTAACTTAAGACTTTACATTCAATTATTATTTGGCAATTTTTTATTTTATTTTAATATTATATCAAGATTCTATTGGGTTAAAAATTAATTTGAATTTGAGATTATATTTAACTATAGATTGTATATTTATCAATTAAAATTTTTTCTATCTTCAAATTATTTTTCAGCATTTGTACTTTTAAGTTTGTATATTTGTATATATTACAGTTTTGATATTTTTTTTTCAAAAATTATTTAAATTTCAGAAAT
Source organism: Galeopsis tetrahit (assembly GCA_963675135.1). Classification (NCBI taxonomy): domain Eukaryota; kingdom Viridiplantae; phylum Streptophyta; class Magnoliopsida; order Lamiales; family Lamiaceae; genus Galeopsis; species Galeopsis tetrahit. The sequence continues at coordinate 73,098,649 of OY776127.1, forward strand.
TACATTAAATTATTTTTCATAAATTTTTATTACATTCAAATTCTTGGGTTAGAGAAAAATACATATATGCAAATTCTATTAAAAAAAATAATATTTAGATAATTATATTACTTAGTGAAATTTCATTATTTATAGTAAAAAAACTAATATTATGATTTCTATTGACTTTGATTTTTTTTTAATTCAATATACTCTATTATTAGCTTTAAGAATATTTTTTAATTATATCCAAACTATATATATATATATATTCATTTATAATTTTAGGAGTTTTTTAGATTATATAAATAATTAAATTTTAATATATTTTGTTCAGCTAATGATTTTCATCCAAACAGTAACGGATAGGGTCATATTTGCAATAAACATGACCATTTTCAAACAGGGATCAAAAGTGATTTTTTAAAAATTCCTACAGGACTAAAGGTGAAAATATCCTGAAAGAACGTTAATGCTCTAGTGAGGCAAGACACGCCACTAATCCTTATAGTAACCGAGGATAGGAATGCATGCCAATAGTCAGGCCTCCTTTCTTTGGGGTCGTAGGAAACATGACATTTTTAATTGAAGTCTTTTACGTGGAGAAGTGGCTCAAATATTTGAAAAGGCCTCAACTGGTCGAAGTGGGAGGATTTATGCGTTAGCAAAAAACATGGATCGAGGTATGGGTTTTTGAAATCTGCACTTGTTAAACTTGGCATTACTAGGGAAGCTACGCTGAATATTCACACCCCCGACTCGTAAACATTAATGACAAAAAAGTTCAAATCTAATTATTTCCCTAGTGGGGATTTTTTTTTAATGCCACTATTAGGCATAGTTCGAGCTTCACTTGGAGAGGCATTTGCACGTCCCAATTAAGGCATTGTCACTTGGAGGGGCATCTGCACGTCCCAATGAGAGATTGGTGATGCATGTTATGTATTATTTTGGGGGCAACCATTGTTGTGCGTTGATAACAACTTGTAGATCCGATATTTATCTACTCCGAGGATGGAGGACACTAGGGTTTCAAACATATTTTATCCCTCCGGGATCCCCATGTAGAAAAATAACAATTTACTTGCCAAAGTTTTCCCCAGTTATGTCATGCAACATTATTTGGACTACAATACACCCTATTGGGTTAAAGGATACATTAATGTCGCATTTCAATTTGGGATTTTTCAGGGCCATATATTGGGCATTTGTATTTTCCTAATTTTTTTTAATGATTTTTTTGTTTATGAAAATAGGTACTAACGTAGCACGTGCAACGCACGTGATGATTCTAAAAATTGAATAATTACATTTTGCACCCCAAAAACTTTATTACGCCAATAAATTGACAGGCATCTTCACCAAAAGTGATTAAAAAGTGTAATTTTATGACTACTTTTGATGACCAAATATGACCTTAACTCATACAATTAAAATAAATGTATTTGTGACATAATTTTCATCACAATAGTTGCAACTCGCTCGTCTCTTGCACGCGCTTTCACAAGCAATATTCATTCAATATAACTTAATGTTTTCCAAAACATCTTTTCCTCATAATGGTTTCAACCCATATTTGCGTGCACTTTCGTATAATTTGTTATTTTTTCAATTATGATCCTTTTGGTATCAATTTATAATCCGAATGCAAAATAACATGAACTATCAAAATTGGAATAAATAATAGAATGCTCAAGACACATCCACCAACTCACCACCGCACTCCAATTCTAAGCTGCAAAATGTTATAAGTAGATTGGAATGAGCAAGACAACTAGATCGGTGGGGATCCATTTGTCACAGTTAAATATCAAATGCAAACAAAAGATAATAAGCAAATTTTAATAAGAATAGAAGATGCCATGAATCATATTTTTTTTTCTTTTATTAATTGATGATTAAATTTAAGGTTAAATTTCTTGCTGAGGATGCATGGAACAAATGCTCATATAGTTGGAGCTAGTTAGCAATATGTTCTCCTTGAACCTTTTGGTTTGTTTTCATGTCCTTTTGTCTTCATACATCTCTTTGGATATACATAATGAAAATGTGATTGAATTTATAGGGAAAACAATTGCCAAGTATAATAGGGTTTGATGATTATACCACTGACAAACAACTCAAAAACATCAAACCAAATGATTATTTGTCGAAAAGTAGGCTGAAATTAAGTTAGGTCATAATAATAAATAATAATATGTGTAGCTAGGTTCGGGTAGAAGGATCCAAATATATTATAGAAATAAAATTATTTATGGGGTCAAAGGCCAGCCTCCCATATATTTTGATACATTCGTGAAAAGTTGGCCCATTTAATTTATTCATAGTTTGCATATTATATTACGTCAATTTTAAAGTTTATCATTAAATGGCCCATTAGCTCAGTTGGTTAGAGCGTCGTGCTAATAACGCGAAGGTCGCAGGTTCGAGACCTGCATGGGCCAATTTCTTAATTTTTTTCACTTTTTTTAATTATATTTTCCTTCGTTTTACACTTTTCAATGAAAATTTATTACACATTTTTTAAAATTATTCTCAAACTAATTAATAATAATTACTTAGATAGTAATAATTTCTTAATGTAGAATTCTAGAGCAATTAATTAGGGGTAAAATAAAAGGTCTTTAATAAATTTTACTTGTTTAATTTATCTTCTCAATAAACAAAATTAATCTTTTTGAGAAGTCAAACTAGCTTATCTAATTCACTTTTTTTAATTATATTTTAAAATTAATTACACATTTTTTAAAATTATTCTCAAACTAATTAATAATAATTACTTAGATAGTAATAATAATCTTTTTGAGAAGTCAAACTAGCTTATCGGAAGGATGGATAATATATAGTTAATTAATTTTGTCCCAATGTGAGAATTAATTTGAAATTAATCTTTTCACCATTAAATTGAGTGCATTGACTTTACTTTTACATAAATTAATTGGTTTTGCCCATTAAATGTGACAATTAATTTTTTGACTCAAAATGTACAATGTACAAGTATGATGTTATTTGGTGGCAATGGCAGAGCACCAGTTATCTTTTTTTTTTTGATCGGTAAATTAAATTTGTTATTCACAAATTATATGCATATACATTAGCTTATATTTGATGACTAAAGTGACTTTAGCATCATCTATCACAGTATAGTAACAGTAGGCCAAAAAACAAAACAGCCATCACCCCTGCCTATCATTTTTTCTACGCCTAATCTCTTAGAATTAAATTTGGAAGAGTTCTCCAGTTCTTGCATTCCATATTTCTGGGGATAACTTGCTTTGCGATGATCCAACTCCAGCTTCTCGATATGATCTCTTCCACCATATTCTCTCTCCGTATTACCTCGTTTCTGAAAATCTTCGCGTTTCTATGTTTCCATACAACCCAGATCACACATTCCCACACACTTACAAGAATCGATTTCTCCCTCTTTCCTTTACGAAAGCTGCTAAAGGCGAGGAGATTGTTGAGTGAGGTATCCGGGAGGACTGTTTGGATGCCCATCCATCTACAAATGTCCATCCAAAGGTTGTAGGTGAGGTGGCATTTGAATAACAGGTGCTGCCCTGTTTCTGGTTCTTCTCCACAAAGAGTGCAGTTCGTATCGGCGTTTTGTGGGAGCACGGCTCGTCTCTGAAGTTCCGTTTTAGTTGGTATTCGTCCCTTTAAAACTCGCCAGGCATGTATAGAGACCTTCGAGGGTGTCATCTTGTTCCATATCATTGAGAAAGCTTTCTTATATTCTTCATTTTCTTCGTTAGTGTGCTCGCAGCTTTCTTCTCCAATTAACCATTCGTACGTCTCTTTCGTCGTGTATCTTCCGCTTGATGACAACTTCCAAATCCAGTAATCCTCCATGCTCTATTTAGGTGTGAACCTGTTCAACACATGAAGCAGCTCGTTAAACAAAATGATATCTCTATCTCTAAGAGTCCGTCTCCAATTCCACTTCCATTCCCACACTCCGTCTTTCCATTCTCCCATTTCACACACTTTTTTTTCTCTGTCTAGGCTGATATGGTACAGCCTTGAAAATTTGACCTTGAGGGTCTCTTCCCCTGCCCATCTCGACACCCAGAAAATTAGGTTTCTACCATCTCCCACTCCTCTAATCAAATTCTCCCAAAACCATCCTCCATTTGTCTCTGCCGCCCCTCTTCCTATTTTTATTATATCTCCCCACCAGCCCCTAGTTCGATTAAATCTCCCCTGTATTGCTGGTACCAGTCCTTCCCCCCATGACACACCCCATCTAGATTCAATCACTCTAGCCCACAGGCTCTCTCTTTCGTTACAAAATCTCCATAACCATTTTCCCATAAGCACCTCATTAAATCTCCCTAGCTTTCGGACCCCAAGACCCCCATCTCGTTTAGGCCTACATATAGTATCCCAATCAATCCAAGTAATCTTTTTTCGCTCGTTTGCATTTTTGCCACCCCAGAAGAAGTTCCTTTGTAGGCTTACCATCTCCTTAAGAGTAGATTTTGGTGCTCTAAAAATTGAAAGATAATATACTGGAATAGAAGAAAGTACCGCTTTGATAAGTGTTAATCTGCCTCCAATCGAGATTTTGAGGCCTTCCCATTTTTTTAAGCGGTTCCTGATCTTCTGAACAACGTATTTCCAGTCTGATACCGATCGACTTTGTGCCCCTACCTTCACTCCAAGATATATGAACGGTATCTTGTCCGCTTTGCAGCCCACTACTTCTGCCATCTTCGCGATTTCTTCCTCTTGCAGGTTGATCACATAAACACAACATTTGTTTGTATTAACTTTCAAGCCCGATATACTTTCTAGCAGCTTTAGAAATTTCTTAATAAAAATCATATTTTCCAGTCCAGCTTCACCTGTAAATATAGTATCATCCGCAAACTGGAGGTGGGATATTCTTACTCGATTTTTCCCCACTTCAATTGGTTTTAAAGCTCCCTGTTGGACAGCCTTCGATAGCATGATGCTAAGGCCTTCTACTGCTATAAGAAATAAGAAAGGGGAAAGGGGGTCTCCCTGGCAAAGTCCTCTCTCCATCTTAAATTCTCCTGAAGGGCTTCCATTGACTAGAACTGTCGCGTGAGCTGTTGAGATGCACTCCATTATCCACTTAATCCATTTTGGGTAAAAACTGAATCTCCTCATTATCGTTTTTAGATAGCTCCATTCCACTGAGTCATACGCTTTCGCAAAGTCGATCTTAAATAGCATTCTCTTCTTGCCTTCCTTTTTCGCTTCATCGATAATCTCGTTTAGAACCACTATACTATCAAGGATCTGTGTCCTCCCTATGAAGGCAGAGCACCAGTTATGAGAATGAATAAAACAGAGCTAAGGCAACAGCATTCAAGATTTTAGTAAAACACTTCCTAATTAATTAATCTCCCATCAACAGGTTTGGGGTATATCTCCAAGTCTTGAAATCTAGGCTTTTGAGATTCATGTCCTTGGCAATGATCCAGCTCCAGAGCCTCGATATGACATCTTCCACGATTATGTCTGGCTTCATCTCCTCATCTCTCTGAAGATCTAGCTTAGCATTTCTACTGTAGTAGAGAATGATTCGGTCACCTTGAATTGGTGATATGCGTTGCTAATATTTAACAATTTGATTTCTACTGTAGTAGAGAATGATTCGGTCACCTTGAATTGGTGATATGCGTTGCTAATATTTAACAATTTGAGTTACAACAGAATGAGGCGAAAGATGAGGAAAAAGATATACAAATATATTTGAAAGATATGATCTTATCAATATTATAATCTATGACTTGGTCTCGTGAATATTATCTGGTATATTATCTACTGAATTATATGTTGTATTACCCCCCCTCCCAAGTTGGACGTGGGATTACTCCCGACGCAAAGCTTGGAACGAAGCAGCTCGAACGCGGGTCGCGAAAGGGCATTTGTGAATACATCGATAATTTGAAGATTGGTGGGAACATGCTTGGTGGCCAAACTGTCGGAGGAGACTAGCTCTCAAATGAAGTGTCAATCAATATATATATATATATATATATGTTTTGCACGTTTGTGAGAGACTGAATTTTGACTTAGAAATAGGGCACTAATGTTGTCACACAACAGTAAAGGACAAGTTGATGGTAGAGCACGAATTTCCTTGAGCAAGTGAGTTAGCCAAACCATCTCCTGTACTGTGTTGGCAAGAGCACACTATTCAGATTCACAGCTTGATCGAGCAACAATTGGTTGTTTCTTTGCACTCCAAGATACCAGATTTCCACCTAAAAATATTGAATATCCATATATGGAACGGCGTGTTTTGACACAGCGTGCCCAATCAGCATCAGAGTAGCCAACAATATCATAAGTAGAGGAGCAAGCGAAAGTGAGTCCATAGTGCAAGGTACCTTTGACGTACCGAAGAATACATTTCACTGCCAAGTAATGATCATGTGTTGGAGACTGAAGGAACTGACTTACGTGATTAACAACATAAGACAAGTCAGGACGAGTAATAGTGAGGTATTGAAGAGCACCCACCAAAGACCTATATAACGTCCGATCACTAAACGGATCCCCGTGACTAACGAGAGAAGCACCAGCCGGTAATCGGGTGGAAACTGGTTTTGAATTAATCATGGACGCATGAGTCAAAATGTTTTGGGCGTATTTAGCTTGCCGCAAAAACAAACCAGAGTTTGTGTGCGTAATCTCGAGGTCGAGAAAGTAGTTCAAGCGCCTGAGATCCTTTACTGCAAATTCCTCATTAATATGAGTAATAAATCGCTGAAGAGCTAATGGATCACTGCCCGTAATGATAATATCATCAACATAGATCAAGAGAAAAATAGTGCAATCATGCCCATGCAAGTAAAAAGGTGAAATGTCCGCTCGACTGCATGAAAAATTCAAGCTAAGAAGGAAGTCACTGAAACGGGTGAACCACGCACGAGGGGCTTGAGGAAGGCCATTCAAAGCTTTCTTTAGACGACAAACATGATTGGGATACCGGGGATCAAAATCCTGGAGGTTGTGCATTGAGAACTAGTTTGTCAAGAAGACTGTTAAGAAATGTGTTCTTAACGTCTAACCGGTGAAGCGTCCATTGTCGTTGGACTGCTAGTGCTAGAATCCCTTGAATAGTTGCTGCTCGAACAACAGGGCTAAATGTATGTGAAAAATCAAAACCGGGGATTTGAGTAAACCCCTGAGCCACCAAACGAGCCTTATAACGTTCGATGGAGCCATCGGGCTTGTATTTTGTACGAAAAACCCATTTCCAGCCAACAATATTATCGGTAGATAGACGGGGAATCAAATCCCAAGTGTTATTGTCGTGAAGAGCTTTCATTTCTTCACGCATAGCCGTGTACCAATGTGGGTGTTTAATGGCCGACATGAACCCCTTTGGCTCGGAAGATGTAGTTAGTGTCGAAAGCAAGGCTGTGGTTGCAATGTCAACATAATAACGAGGTTTGAAAACTCCCGACTTTGCTCGTGTTTGCATCAGATGAATGGATGTTGTCTGAGGCGGTATAGGTGCAAGGTTCGCGATTGGGCGTTGCTCGACCTGCGGAAGAGGAGCAGGTGTTGGTGAGGGCCCAACTGGTGTAGCCGGAGGAGGTTCATGCTCATCAGGGCATAATGAGTAGACTGGAGACACATGCTGAATAGAATGAGGTGATGCCGAGAGTTGACCAACAAGGGAGGTGAGCAAGATTTGACCATAGATGGTTCAAAATATGTTGAATAGTCCAACTAAGTAGCAGCTGCTATAGAAGAACCAACAAATGGAAAATAAGATTCATCGAATTGGGCGTGGCGAGTAATATACATCCGAGAAGTTTCAGGATCTAAACACCGAAAACCCTTGTGAGGGCTGCTATATCCCAGAAATATACACGGCTGACTATGGGGAGCCAATTTGTGAGCTGCATAATCACGGATATAGGGAAAAACTCGACAGCCGAATGACTTGAAGTTTGCAAAATTCGGAGGCATCCTAAACAGAATCGGATATATGGATATAATTATAAACTGATGATTAATTCACATAAATAAATTGAAAGATTTTTTTTAGGGCATGGTTATACACACACAGACCTATTGAAGAGACCCACCGGCTAAACACATGCACCTTGAGATGAGGACACAACGTGTAAATATCTAAAATACCCCCTTCGCATTTTAAATCCTAAATAAATCCCCTCTCCCTATTCCCTCACATTTTCACGGTACACCCACCTCCCTTCCTCCCACTCCCACTCCCAGGCGGCCGCAGTTGTCGTCGCCACCCACCGCATTCCTCCAAGCGGCCATCGTCATCGCTACAACTGGAATGAAGGCCAAGCGACGCGGCCGTCGTCGCCCCTCCTCCAAGTGACGCGGTTGACGTCGCTACTCCTCCCTCGTCCACTGCGTCGCCAGCGCTCCCCTCCGTCGCCCACCCTCCCTCTCCCCTCCGGCGCTCCCCCTCCTCCTTCTCACCCCCTTTCCTCCGCCGTTCGCAACACCCTCTTCTAAGTAAGTTTAGGATTTAGAAAAAATAGGATTGGAGATTTCTGTAAAAAAAATTGGAAAAAAATATTGTTTCAGATCTAAAATTAAGTTTTTTTTCGATTTTTTGGTCGAATTCAATTACCTTTTTAGATTTTTTTTTTGTTTGTCCGAAGATTATTGCCGAATTCTGTCAATTTGTCCGAAATTTTTCCCCAAAAATTTTTTCGAAAATTTAATATGTTTGCAATTTTTTTTCGAACATTTAATATGTTTCAGTTTTTTTTTTTTTTGAACATCCAGATTTTTTTTTGCTTAGTTAGGGTTTAATTGGGGGTTGTGTTGATGGGGGATGATTCTGCCGTGAAATGGAATAGTGGATGTACTCATCTATTGTTTTTTTCAAAATTTCAGTAAAGAGTATATTGGACATTTATGTGCCCTTTAGTATAAAAAAAGTATGTCCTCAATAGGCATGTGTGTACGTATAACCGTGCCACTTTTTTTATCCATTTTGAAATGACCCTAGTATTATTTTTAACTTTTTTTTTTCCTACCCACTATGGCCCACCATTATCGATTCACACAGCCCATCATATTCGATCAATACACATCTAGCTTTTTACAACATTTGCGTTAATTGTACCAAGGGATATTTGTGTACCAAGTTTGTGGATTCAACATTAGCACATCCACTAATCTCTGAGAGGGATCAAACAAAAAGTAAAACTACATATATGATGAAAGTAAAAATAAATACTGTACTTAATTAGTATCAATATCAACCTGGCTACGACACCAATAATTAATTAAGTTGATGTGCGCCCACAAGTGCACAAATTTATCGTAGATTGAGTATTGATGATGACGACTATATCCAACAAGAATGAAGAGTTTGATGAATTAACCTAAATTTACCAAATTAAATCAACGAATGAGAAATTATAATAAAAAAGATCAGAATAATTTGAAAAACAATATTGAACATGTATACGATATTGATTTCACCGTACGTAATTGAATCAACTTGAACTTAAATTTTCATTATTCAACGTTTATATTCCTTCTAATCTATTAGCTGCGAAATTACTCAAATACATATTATAAATGCATAAAAATACAACAATTGAGTCCATTAAATCACAACCACCAAGTACGTTTTGCATCAAATTAAAAAAATGGTGCCCTATGGGGCACTCCCTTTCTTCTCCGCTTGCGCCGACTCTTCTCGTTACTTGGTTCCTCTTCCATAATTTCCATGGTGCTAATTACCGGTGTAGGAAAATCAATCACACCAATATTCTCCAAATTATTCTCTACCTACAAAATAAAATTAAGGCACATCTAGATATATTATAAAACTTCATATAATTATTTTTTAATTGCTAATACATGAATATAAGGTAATGAGAGTCAAATCAAAATTACCTTGCAAGAAATAGAGCAATAATGAAATCGATCAGGATCCGCGAGCTTTCTTTTGCAAACATAGCAAGCTCCGTCACCTTCAATTAGTGAACCTGAGCCATTATGCGGCAAGGGTGTCAAAGAGACAACCCACTTCTTGTTACATTTGTACGGCTGCAACCAAATAGTACCATTTCATCATGAATTAATGTTCAATACGAAAAAAATGTATTTTTAAATTTTTTCCGACTAATATAAATTATGAAAAAAATAACCTGAATTCTCCGACAGTCGATATGGTTTTCCATCTCAGTAATAGGAACAACGTTTTGATAGACATGGCGATAGATTGTAAGTACGTCATGATGTTCGCCATGAGTCCCAGTTATGATACAGTACCGGCATGCTGAGGCATTACAGGTAATGCAGTATCGGTTCACTACATTCTTTTGGGCATCATGAATTGAGCATTTATCAAAAAATGTCATTTGCAAGAACGAATTAACCCAATCTGGAATATTATTGTTGCCACTTTTGATTGCACCATCACCCTATATACAATTAAAAAAGGATGGAGATGAATAACCTCTAGTGTTACAAAATGTTATATCAAATTAAATATGATAGTTTCCAATTAACATAAACATAAAAAGATAAATGTGTACTATATATATATACATTCAAAAAAATTCATCCACTTTTGTGAAAAAAGTAATTAATTAATAAGAAATTAATTTACTCATTTTGATTTTGTCATACATGCATCTTTTTCATTATTTTACAAGAAATTATGTAGCTTTAAAAAAAATGTTATTGAACCTACTCTACATACAGATTACAAAAGCTAGTGAGCATCATTTTTTCAACAATAGATTTTTTTTAAGTTTAATTGTGAGATCTTTAGTGCATATATAATTGCTTAACAAAAAACTGAAATGTTTGCATATATACCTGTTGCATAACATTGTTGGAAGAGGTGCTCATCTTCTAAAAATGAATGAGTTTTGCAGAAATGTTTGTATCTGTGAATGGAATACTTGATTGGATGGGCACTATTTTATACTTGATATTTTGGGCGAAAATTGAAATAAAGAGAAACTAATTCATTTATTTTGAAATAAAGAGAAACTAATTGACAACTGGTCAAAAGTGTCATACAGGGAAAAAGATTAAGAAAAACATAAAAAACAAAACCACTCTTCAACTATCTTAATATATAATTACAATTTAATACATAATAACTCTTTCAAATCAGGTTTATAACATTTATCCAAATACTGATTTCTTTTAATCATATTATGATGAGCAATTAAATTGTGTGTTGGTGCAATAAATTATTTTCATCCTATATTCTGCCCCTATCTAATAAATATAGTCAAAATTATCCTTTAAATTATAGTCCACTTTCCTTTCTAAAAAGGTATAACTAAAATACTCTTATTTAGTGTGTATAGGAATACAACTTTTTCATTTTGTCATTCAATAGTTATAAGGGTATATGGGAACTTTATAGGTAAAATCATACTCCCTCCGTCTCAAAAAGAGATAGTCCACTTTCCTTTTATTTTAATATTTTTTTTAGAATATCCTTATTTAATGATTGTTAGGATTAATTAATAATATTGTTTATTAATATTAAATAAGGATATAACAAGAATGTAAGAACAAATTTTATATCCTAAAAATGTTTGTATTATTTTGTTTGAAAAAGTAAAGTTGACTATCTTTTTGGGACAGGCTAGTAAATTTCAAGCATAATAAATGATGCTTTTTTAATTAATAAGTACAGTATTAGAAATGAAAGTTGACTATTGTTTTTAGATGAGGGAGTAATCATTACTATTTCCATTTCATTTAATTATTTGAACTTTTGGAGAAGACAATAAATATTTAGTTACTCTCTTTATTATGCTCATATTTATTTAATACTAATGATTATTGATATAAATTGACTAATATACACTCTTTTTTCATTTTGCTGAAACATACATTTTTAAAATTAGGAACAATTGCTCAAAAAATATATAAAAACATCAATTTGGAGAAGAGTTTATTAACAAAGTAGAAAAATTCATAAGTGATTTAAACAAAGTAGGACAAAAATTTCTAGTAAAACAATTAAGACCAAAATAACCTACAAAATCCCCCTTTTGCCCTTATTTTGATATAATTTGAACTGTCTGTCTTCTTCAAGAATATCCCCCAATTTCGGTTTACATTCCATATTTGAATTCAATCTAATTTGAATTGAATTCAATTTCAATCGCATAGTGTCTTCTCGCCTGCAGTCAAACCTACCAAAATTACAACAAAAAATTCTTGGCGAATAATGGAATTTTTTCGATCTAAAGAACGGCGGCACCATACCACTCCTCCATCCTTGAAGAACGACGGCACAAGACAGAGGCTCTCCGTCGGCGGCACCCTACCACGCAGGGGAGAGATTTTTCGGAATGACGTCGTCGAGGCCGGTGGCGAGGGGACCGAATCCGGCGTTGGAAACGGCGTTGTATTGGGATTTCCACGGGTCTAATTCACGACAATTGTCGAGGATATCTTTGTTGAGAATTGGGGGAAGGTCGTAGACGAAGATACTACCGAGTTTACAGGTTTGGTAAATTTGATTTAAAGTTGGATTCTCATGATTTTGGATTGCTTTAGTTGATAAATTGATTTGGGAGTATATATTTTGGTTTGCAGTGGAGTCGGAATGACAAAAGCAGGTGTGAATTCGTGAACTTTGATATAACTACAAAAGCAGGTATGAATTCATGAACTTTGACATGTTATATGGAGATTTTGATTTCAATTTTGATGATTTTATTGAGGGGAGAATGTTGGATATTTGATTAATTGGATCAACATAAGTGATTCGAGGGAAATAACTTCTGCATTTTTTTCTGTAAGTAAAATTTTATTCACTAACAGCGGTATGAGAATTACCCCGAATGAAATGAGTAATACAAAGCCAAAACTCACTGCCTCTCAAGAATTTGAATACAGAAGAAATGACAAAGGGTAGGTGAATGAATTAACCTTCTGAATTGTTAATATGGAGTGAGATTTTGAATGAATTATTGATAATGGATCGGGTAAATATCCTGTGTTTTCTAAGGCAGTGTTATTGAATCTATGCAGCTGAAGAAAAAAAATGGAGGATACCTTGTTTGCTCCTGTTTTGGATTTGGATGTAATGAAGCATGTCAAGTCAGAAAATGGAGGAGTGAGTATCTGCAAAATTGAAGTTTTCTCCTTAGATGAACATATCATATATAGTAGTAGTTAATTAAGCAGAATTGCAATAATCTTAGATCCATTTGATTAGTTGCTTTGTAGAAATTGATTTTGTATATTAGAATGTTTGGAATCATGATAATTGTAAAACGTCTTTTCGTCTGATTTATATGAGGCCTTCGAGCTTTAAATCTATTTCTTGAAATATCTTATACAGGGGAGTAAGACACCAAGAACATGAATTTTTTTTAATTTGGGGAGCTTGAAAACAAGTGCACCTAATTTACTAGAGTAGGGTCAATTGTAGATACAAGTAATTTGAGAAGTATATGCAATTATCGGTTGCATATATAAAAAAATATATGCATGTATATTTGAAATTATATGCACTTATCAGTTGCATATAATAAAATATGCATATAGAATTAATGATACAGTCTTATATTATTATTATGCAATGCACATATTTGATATATGCATCCCCTATAAATATGCAATGCACATATTATGTATATGCATCAAACTATTAAAAATATCATACAAATATGCAATGCACAAATACACATCTTAAAAAACCAACGATTTCTTACATGCGAAAACTCCTTTGTACAATCAAACGAGTAGATGAAAAGACGAAACAAACATACCTTCAATCATTTTCCTTCAGCTATAATCTAGGGATAATCTCTTACCTTTTTAAAATTTAATTCATTTGACTTTTCATATTTTACATTAATCAAATTAAATGATTCAAATATGAAATTAAGTATAATTATTTCAATTTCGAGCTTTAGAACATCGAATAAGGAAAACTACTTAAAAAAATTAAGTGTAATTAATTGCACGTTTAAGTTTAAAAAGAAAGAAAAATCTTAGCATTGCTTAAAAAATAATTTTTTTAGTGAAATGATGGTTACAAAATTCATAGAGCTAATTCAAAACCTGGAAAGAATATTATAATGTCAACGATTTCAGGTTTCAACGCTTTGAAGCTTCGAAATACTCTCTGAAGATCAGGCCACCGCTTGAATATGCACTGGAAAGAAGTTAAGAGAAATTTTGGGTAATATCCTTTCTTAATTAAAAACAGCGCGAGATTCTAAGAAAAATATCTCACACCTTAATTTAAATTTAAAAATGTTGACTTTCCTAATTTTGCTTAACATAATTAATTGAATTCGAAAATCATACCTAATTCGAAATCAGGGGCATAATAGACTATAACTAGTTCATTTTGTCCTAAATTGTTTTATTAAAAAAATTTGTCTTGAAACTTAAAGTCTTAGAGTGAATTGTCCTATTCTGTTTTTTCCCCTTTGAAGAAACATACATGAACACCAAACAACCCAGAATTATTGCACAAAATAGCATCACAAACCATCCATTTACAAGAACATGCATGAACAACAAACCACCTAGAAATTTGGAACAGTTGCACAAAAAAATAATCAAAAAATCAATTTGAAATTTGTCTGGTTGAATTCAAACCAAAACAAGATTTGAATCCAAAGCAATCTTGAGAATTGCCAATCCCTAACTCGATTGAATTTCCCGAATTTGTGAAGAACATCATTGTTGATCCCTAATTCGATTGAATCAGGTTCATTGGATTTGGCCTTCAGTGCAATCCCTTTGCTTTCAGGTTCCTCAGTGTTTTTCTTTCTGTTCAAGTCATATTCATATGCCTTGAGTTCTGAGAACACTTGTTGCATTGGCATTGTTGACCAATCCTTCGTATTCTGCATCATGACAGCATACACATTCCATTTGGTTGTCAAGCTCCTAAGAATCTTCAGAGCCACTTCTCTTTTGGAGTATACTTTTCCAAGTGGGTTGATCTCATTCATGATGTCTGTGAACCTTCCATCCAGTTGATCAATGTTTTCATCAGACTTCATCCTAAATTGCTCATACTTTTGAACAGCAACTTGAAGTTTGTTTTCCTTGATCTTGTCAGTTCCTTCACACATTAGAGCTAATGTGTCCCAAATCTCCTTTGCAGTTGTGCAGTGAAATACTCTACCCATTATAGCATCTGGAATGGTCTAATATAGGGTGTTCATTGCCACATAGTTGAGATTATGCTTCTTTCTTTCTTCAGGAGTGAGCTCATCATCATCTTTTGAAATTTCTTGTGCTCCAGTTGCTCTTTGGGCTTCTGTAACATTTGTGTTAGGTTTCATGAACACAAATGGACCTTTAGTGATCACCCTTAGCATTTCATCATGGAGACAAGCCAAGTGAACTCTCATCCTTATCTTCCAGAAGTCATAATTCTCAATAGAGAACATAGGCAGTTTCTGGTAAGATATCTTGTTGATAGGGTTGGTTCCCATGGCAGTATGTGGTGGAACAGCTACACCAGAATTCTCAGAAGAAGATGTGTTAGGCATAGTGGATAATCAGAAATAATGAATATCACAGAAAGTGCACAAGTAGATCAGTTTAGGTAACCAAAGTTGATCCTCAAAGCAGTGGTCTTTAAACCCCCGCTCTGATACCACTTGTTGGTCCCAAAAGGAGTGTGACACGTGTATGGGGGGGGGGGGGGGAATACACGTGTATGTGTTTTTCAAAAAAAAATTTGCAAGTAATCAACACAAATAATTAGAGTCAAATAAGTTACACAGTATGTCAAGTCCTATGAAAATACTAACAATAAATTCTAACAGATCTTAACAGTATGCAACTTATATGCGGAATAAATGATAGACCCTATTATACTCCTTAAATGATATGCACTCAAATACTAAACTATCAAATAGCAATAAGCAATTATAACAACACAAAAGCTTAAGCAAGAAGATAAATGCAGTAAGTAAGAACACAAGATGTATAGTGGTTCGGAGGCTAAACTGCTCCTACGTCCACTCTCCTAATTTAATAGGATAATTCCTTAATCTCTTCGAAATTAACTTGTTTTTACAATGCCAAGGTGCACTCTACTTCTTCTTCTTCTCTTCTCTTGATTTCTTACAACCTTCTCTCGTTGCAATACTCTCAACACTTCTACGAACTCAACGATACTCTCAAACTATCTCTCAAGGTGAAAGTAAGGTTTTGTTCTTGCACCAACTAAGTGTGATACCCTTTACAATTTAAAAACAAATGTAAAGGCTAGGATATCACTTTCTAGGCTTTGGATAATCAAACAGTAAGCTTGCCTAGAAGGGACTAAAGGTAACACTCACAAATGAATATGCTTAAAAGCTTTATCTCTCGAGTGTTTTGAATACTTTTGAATGCTAAAAAATTGCTAGAATGTGTATGGCTTGTGTGTCTTATGGTATGTCCCGTAATCTTGAAATGATTCAAGATGTGGCCTATTTATAGATTAAGCAAACTATCCGTTGGTGGAGATAGTAAAACTTATCTATAAATATGAACTTTCAAATTGTTCAGGGGCCTGCATGCAAATAGTACATGCATTCATGTCCATTCTGCATTCTGCAATTCATTCTCAGAATTTGTTATGCACAGTGACAGGTGGCATCCGATTATTGGTTGATTTGGAATAATTCCGTCCTTTCCGCTAACGGCCTCATACTGGGTAAAATGCCTCGTCATTCATCATTTTTTACCATAAGTATGCCAAGTCCAAAGTATATGAATGTCCAAATTCATCATACTTGACTTCATGAATCCTTGCCACTTTTCCATAACACTTCAGATTAAAGCTCCCTAACATATATGAGCTTTTCTAACCTGAAAATCTAGACTTGGCAAATCATCATACTTGGGGTTTTACTTAGGGTTTTGGTATCTAATCAAAATCAAATTTTCTTTTATTAATGTAAACCATATCCCAACAGTTAGTTGTGGAAATAACTAATTAACTGAAGGAACGCGTGGAAGGATAAGAAGAAGCAGTTATGAGTTAGTTATCAAGATAAGTTGGTTACATAACAGAATGTTCTTGAAGATTGAAGCTTATAAATACCCCATGGTATTCAACGATTCGGAACTACTGTTCGACTACTGTTACCAAAAGATATGAAGCGTTCATAAGAGATATTCGAAGAAAATTAACTCGCAGAGTTTGAAGTTCAGAAAGTTCAAGCCCAGAAGACAAGTGAAGAAACCAGAAGGCTGCTACTGAGCTAAAGAGAAGTTTTACTTTCGTTGTGTTGTTTTCAAGTCGCTAGTTACTTGTATTTAGCTAGTTTAGATCGAAGATATATCTGGAGATATAATCGATAAGATCAAAGTCTTATATCTTGGGACTTAAAACCACAAGAACACTCGATTGGAAGAGTTAATAAATTTCACGACTGGAGTTCTGAGAGTGGATGTAGACAAGTTGTCGAACCACTATAAATCTTGTGTTGTTTACTTTACTGTTTTATTTTGTGTTTGATTGATTAATTGTTTTAATTGATTAATTGCATATAAGAACAAGACAAGTAGAGTGTTCATACAGAAGTTCAAATTCCGAATATAAGTTGAGTATAAACGTTTGGGCTCATTGATTATTATGCAATGCACATATTTGATATATGCATCCCCTATAAATATGCAATGCACATATTATGTATATGCATCAAACTATCAAAAATATCATACAAATATGCAATGTACAAATACACATCTTAAAAAACCAACGATTTCTTACATGCGAAAACTCCTTTGTACAATCAAACGAGTAGATGAAAAGTTGAAACAAACATACCTTCAATCATTTTCCTTCAGCTATAATCTAGGGATAATCTCTTACCTTTCTAAAATTTAATTCATTTGACTTTTCATATTTTACATTAATCAAATTAAATGATTCAAATATGAAATTAAGTATAATTATTTCAATTTCGAGCTTTAGAACATCGAATAAGGAAAACTACTTAAAAAAATTAAGTGTAATTAATTGCACGTTTAAGTTTAAAAAGAAAGAAAAATCTTAGCATTGCTTAAAAAATAATTTTTTTAGTGAAATGATGGTTACAAAATTCATAGAGCTAATTCAAAACCTGGAAAGAATATTATAATGTCAGCGATTTCAGGTTTCAACGCTTTGAAGCTTCGAAATACTCTCTGAAGATCAGGCCACCGCTTGAATATGCACTGGAAAGAAGTTAGGAGAAATTTTGGGTAATATCCTTTCTTAATTAAAAACAGCGCGAGATTCTAAGCAAAATATCTCACACCTTAATTTAAATTTAAAAATGTTGACTTTCCTAAGTTTTCTTAACATAATTAATTGAATTCGAAATTCATACCTAATTCGAAATCAGGGGCATAATAGACTATAACTAGTTCATTTTGTCCTAAATTGTTTTATTAAAAAAATTTGTCTTGAAACTTAAAGTCTTAGAGTGAATTGTCCTATTCTGTTTTTTCCCCTTTGAAGAAACATACATGAACACCAAACAACCCAGAAGTCTCGAAACGCTAAAGTGTTTAATGGCTGCGATTTTTCTAAACACGAAACAGTTATGAGAATCAAAGTCTCGGCGTGGCTCTGATTAGGCTCTAAACATAGAATTTATTTATCTTATACTCATAGTGATTGGTTAAGGGAACCTATTTGCTACTTTGGCTGAATTTTGTATCTGTTTTGTATCGGTTTTGGATTGCCGTACTTCTGATCTGTATTTTCAGGCATCCCTTAGGTCTGTGTTTCATACTTAAGTTATAATTAATGACACTATCCAATGAAATTACCAATAAATACTCTAACTATATATCCAACAGTAGTAATCTAAGAATTTAAAAAGAAAAGGGATTTTTTTTCATTTCTAGATTGTGTGTGGTTCTTATATTTTACATTTTTTTTTTAACTTTTTGGGTAGTTATAAAAATAAATTGTTTGAGGGGTATTAAAAAATTTATTTTGAGGAATAATTTTTTTGGAAAAATGAAGGAGGAATAACCTTTTATAATATAACAATGAGAAGGGTTGTTCCAAAATTTGACTATGCCTTGCAATTTAAAACCTCTATCATAGTGCTATAAAATGGAGGACTAATATATCCATATAAATGGATGAGGTGATAATATAAAATAAAAGGGAAAAGGTCAACAAATTAACAATCCACCTGAAACGAGTGCAAATTCGATTAGGCGGGCCTCCTTATAAAACCTACTCCCGTAAAACCCAGAGGGAAAAAACGGACGTTAGGGAAAAAAGAGCAACCCACCTTTAGAGGTGCCCGAAAAAAACAAACGTCTTATAATTAAATCCCTAAAAATACGACCATTATTAAATCCACTAAATCACAACCACCAAGGTACAAGGACTAGAAAAATGGTGCCCTACAAGGCACTCCCTTTCTTCTCCGGCGCCTCTTCGTGGCTGGTTCCACTACAAAATATTGCCCAAAAGGCATCGGCAATTGGCAACGGCAGGCGGGCCGATGCGAAATGGCATCGGCATTTAATGGCCGATGCAAAATGGCATCGACAGTGGGCCCCGATGCGAAATGGCATCGGCATTTAATGGCCGATGCAAAATGGCATCGGCAGTGGGCCCGATGCCTTCCCCGTCGCCCTAAACCCTAAACCTCTAAAACCCTAAACCTCTTAACCCTAAAATTGAAAATTATGATTTTTTTTTAGGGTTTAAAGTTTAGAGTTTATGATTTAGTTTAATTAATGTAGTCATTATTTTTAAATTAATTATTTTTATAACTTTAATTTTAATTTTTTTGTTATTAAAAAAATTATATATATAAATGTATGGTTTTTTTTAATTTAATAATTATATACTGATAATAAACACGTTAATAAATAATTTTAAAAAATCTTAAAATAATTAACCTTGATTAATTAAAAAATCAAAATAAATAATCTTGATTAATTAAAAAATTAAAATAATTAGCATTGGTAATCTTGATTATGGTATCTTTGTCCTACATTTTCTAATTTTATAGGAATATCCTTTAATTTTTTAAATTTCCATAAAATAGTGTTAATTATGTAAGTAAATATAATGATGTAGATAATGACACATCATCATTTGACTCCATAAGACCATCTCCAACCGTAGGCTATAAATAGTTTTGCTCCCTCCAACCGTACTCTATTTTGAAGTTTTGAAATAGAGTTTTGAATAGTAAACTCTATATATGAAGTTCACTATTCAAAACTCTATATTTTATATCTATTATTTTATTAATAATTACTATTCTGTATTACAATTCTATATTAATAATTTGTTAAATATAATTACAATTCTATTGTTATACTAATTTATAATATAATTTTAATTGTGTAACTTTTTTTTTTGTGTATTATTATTACCAACAAAAAAAATAACTTAAAATACAATAAAACATACATTATACTCACATGTTTCGTTTTACGTCATTATGTGTTTTGTAATTTTATATTTAAATAAAAGTAATATTTAAAAACTACAAGTTTATTTACATTTTATGATTTTGATAAAATCAACAATATTTAATTTACTAATTGAATATTTAATTGTATAAATTAATTTAAATATGAAGATAAATATATTATTTAATGATTGTAATATGTTGAAAATGATTAAAATAATAAATAGAGTAAGATATAGAGTTTCATGGTTGGAGAAGGTTTTTAAAATAGAGTATGAAAAGGTGTATTTTAGAGTTTAGAGATCTTCATTTGAGAGTTTGTGGTTGGAGATGGCCTAAGGAGCCCATTATATGGGCTCAATATCATTTCTATATATATATATATATATATATATATATATATATATATATATATATGTCATGCATATTTGCGTGGATTTTGATAGTTACGTGAGTATGACTTATGAATTTAGCATTACTCCTGATCAGAGTGAAACGAACATTATATATAATTAATCAAGCTTATTCTCTGCAATTAAAAAAAAAAAAAGTATTCACTAGTACTCCGTATTAGATAAGTGTATTTTAATTGAAAATGAACTAGAGAATAATTTTATAATAGATGAAAATATTTTTAATTAAATGGATAAGTGAATTCATATTTTCAAATGGATAAGTGAAAATAATTATATATATTTAATGTTGTGAATTGAAAATTAGAATGAATTTAAATGATGTGATTATAATAAATTTAAATGTATAAGTGAAAATAATTATATTCAATGTTGTATGTAATTATAATGTTGTGAAATAAAAAATTAGAATGAATTTAAATGTTGTAAATTGAGGATTAGAATAAATTTAAATAGTGTGAATTGATACGTAAATAAATTATTTAATTTGAAAAACATAATTTAGTTAATTTGAAAAACATAATTTAGAAATAATTATGATATGCTTTGATAAATAATTTAATAAGCAACAATTAAAGTTAGAATGGATTGAATTAATTAAAGAATTAAAAACTCAAATAAAATTGAATATATATTAATTGCATTCACAACATGTCGACTAAAAGCTCCTAGCCTAAACGGCACACAGGGGGCGCTCAAAGGCCTTCGAGACCGCGAGGTCCCGAGTTCGAACCCCACAAATCGCGAAAATGGCCAGATTTCCGAAAAATGGGGTGGCCCAGCGGTGGGGGGTGGGTGTTGGTGGCCTATCGACCTGGGTTCGAAACCCAGTTTCGACTTTTTTAAATTTTAATAAAAAGGCATCGGCAGTGGGCCCCGATGCCATTTGGTAACGGCGACCTGCCGATGCCATTTCGCATCGATTTTCCCCAAATCCGATGCCATTTAAATGGCATCGAGCATATTGGCATCGGCACACTGCCGATGCCTTTGCCGTTGCCTTCATCTGTGGGGACGGCAGATCCGATGCCTTCCCCGATGACATTTCTCCATTATTTTGTAGTGTTCATCTTCCACAATTTTTGCAGTGCTAATTACCGGCGTAGGAGAATTAATCACACTAATCCTCGAGCTTTCCTGGACCTATAAAATAAAAGGCATATGTTATATTAACCTTCCTATTATTTTTTAATTGCTAATACATGAATATATTAAACTTATGAACTTGATGCTACTTATTAGTCCACATTATATGTTGTTTCATTTAAAACCTAGTTATGTGTTATATACTTATTATACATGAAGAATGCATTGCTATAATTTGTTGCGAGTACAATAAAGTAATGAAGTCAAAATTACCTTGCATGCAATACAGCAATAATAAAATCGACCAGGCTCAGTGAGCTTCCTTCTGCAAACATTGCAAGCTCCGTCGCCTTCAATTAGTAAACCTGAGCCATTATGCGGCAAGGGATTCAAAGAGACAACCCACTTCTTGTTGCATTTATACGGCTGCAATTACAATTTCGTAATCTGATTAATGTGCAATATGATATTCTCTCACGGAATGTATTTCATGAGTCGAAGAAAAAAGTAACTTTTTTCGACTAAAATGTAATACTGTGTACTTGTAAAACAATTCTCACTTTTACACAATTTAAGAAGTAATATCATTTTTCGAGGGATTTAATTTTACTTGGAAAAGCCTTCACAATTACTTTCCCTTGTAAAATCCCTCGCCATTTGGCGAGCTAGGGATTATTCACCCTCATTAAAATCCCTCGCCAATACGAGCGAATTTTGTAGTTAATAATGAAATAAATAACCTGAATTCTCCCACAGTCCATATGTTTCTCCATCTGACTAAGAGGAACCACGTTTTGATAGACATGGCGATAGATTGTTAGCACGTCATGATGTTCGCCATGAATCCCATTTTTGATACAGTACCTGCATGCCGAGGCATTACAGGTAATGCAGTATCGGTTCATTTCATTCTTCTGCACATGATGAATTTGACACCTATCAAAAAATGTCATTTGCAAGAAGGAATTAATCCAATCTGGAATGTATCCTGTTTTGACTGCACGATCGCCCTATAATTAAGAAGGATAGATAAAAAAACCTCTGTGAGTAAAAAATTAAGGCAAGTCTATGAACATATGAAATATCTAAGGGCATGGGAAGTTTAATAAGTAAAAAATAGAAATATCTCTATTAATCTAAAAATATTTAGCTAGCCTACCTAGAATGCAGTTAAATAATGTAAAAATGGAAAAAATGTTTTTTTTTTTATCTTCGATGATAAATGAAATAAACCGAGCACACAATTATTGAAAGTTTTACTAAAGGAACTTCTTCAAATTGCTCTAATTTTTTCTTTCTAAATTGATTGAACCTACTCTACATACAAATCACAAAAGTGAGCATCATTTCTTCACAATAAAATTATTTTATGAGTTTAATTGTGAGATCTTTAGCCATCTCACATAATTGCTTAACAAAATAAAAAATGGTTTGCATACCTGTTGCATAACTATGTTGGATGAGGTGCTCATCTTCTCAAAATTAACTACAAATACACTGAGTTTTGCAGAAAATTATTTGTATCTGTGAATGGAATACTTGGAGGAGGAGTACCATTTTATACTTGATATTTTGGGCGAAGATTTGAAATAAAGAGATACTAGCTAGGGCAAAAGTGTCTTTAAGGGGAGATGATTAAGACAAACAAAAAACAAAACCACTTTTCAACTGTCTTAAAAATTGCAATTAATACAAAATAACTTTTTCCAATCTGAAATTAAACACTCCAACATCAAATTTAATTTATAACCTTTATTCAATTTAAATACTGAAATATTTTACTCCCAACCATTTTATTTGTTGTTTAGGGATGTTTCACATGAATTAAGAAAGTCATGAGTGACACTTGTTTGCAATTGTTTGCACCTATACAATTGAGTTCAAATGAATTGAGTCAAATTTTGAATCAAAGATTAAATTGAGTAAATTGTACATTAAAATCCATTGAGTAAATTGAACATTAAAATCCAAGTGTATCTATACACTCAATTGCAAGGAAGAATTTACAAAATTGGAATATTGCATTTAATTCTTCTAAATTAATGCAAAATGACAATCATTTTGGGTCAAAAAAGTTATCTAGAAATACAAATAAAATGGGTCAAAGCTAGGGGAGTATCATATTATGATGAGCTAAATGGGTCAAAAAAATTATCTGGAAAGACAAATAAAATGGTTCAAAAGGAGTATCATATTATATAATCATTACAGTTTCCATTTCATTGATTTTGTATTTATCACTTATAATCGTTGGGATTACATATAGATTAATTGAAATTTTCCCAATGATTAAGATATATATATTTTTTTGATAGCAAATCAAAGTATTATTAGCATGAACAAAGAATATCGGAAGGCCTTCCACAAACGACGGAGGCTCGACCCAACAATTGGGGAAAGGAAATATCCTTGCACTCCTAGCTAAACGATGTGCTTTAGAATTTGCATCTCGATTCACTAGACTCAACGAGAAAAATGGAATAGATTGGAATCCACCTACGCAACCACTCGTTCAAATCCCAAATTTTTAATCCACGACAATGCCTCATGGAGACCCATGACCTCACCCTCGTCCACCTCAAAATTACCCGGGAATACTCTCGATCGGCACGTTACAAATTGTCCCGTGTCATCATGCATAATCATCCCAACTCCCATCTCCAACGTATCTTTAAAGAATGCTGCGTCCACATTTATTTTCACCGCCCTGAACATCGGCCTATGCCAAGCTTTGCACATTTGTTGACGCTGATTTGGGTGCTGCTTCAAGAGTTTCACAGAGATATTCATGCAGCTTTCCTTCCATAGTTTTTCATTTCGAGTTTTCCATATCCGCCAAAGAAAATATGCAGATTTGACTGGATACGACCCATTCCTTGTCGTTCTCCAATATTCTCTTCACAACATCTTCCAAGAACAGTTCATGTAGCAGTTCGTAGTCCCATAACTGTGTTCCCGGAATACATAGCTCCGAAACTGTGATATTCTCCAAACCCGGTACAACAATAGATCGAATAAAGAAACTTCCATCGTCCCTCAACCATGGTTACCACCATACATTTACAGATTCACCACTTCCAAGTTTAACAACATAATGAAGCAATTTGTCGCTAATATAGCGATGAAAAATATACATTTTGTTGCAAATATTCTTGTCATCATCAAAAACATTACAATTGTATAACGTCCTAGACTTCCCATAATTAATGGTCTGGCGAGATAAACGTGCATAGGTGTCAAGTTTCTGTTTCAGCGTTGCAGCTTCAGTCTGTGTGGCATGACAGAACAATAAACTATCGTCTGCAAAAGGTAGGTGAGAATCACAAGGCCCACTTCTACTGGTTTTACACCCATGCAAATTCCCCAAACAGTTCGCCCTTCTTAATAATGCAGAGAGGCCCTCTGCGCACAATATGAATAAATAAAGAGACGGTGAGTCTCCCTGTCGAAGACCTCTACCCGGGATAATCGGGCCCACTAGATCTTAATTAATTAACACCAAATGAATAACTCACGGACTTGATGCACATCATCATCCAACCCGTCCAGGTCGCTGAGAAGCCCATTCTAGTTAATACACCCTCCAAGTAATATAATTTCAATCAACACAGTCATAATCCTTACTAAAATCGATTTTTAAGGCTACTTCTCCAATCCTCCCACCCATCCTCTTCTTCATAGAGTGGATTAGTTCAAAAGCGATGAGATTTTCAAGAAATTCCACATTCTCCATCCATTGTTTACAAGCAAAAATAAACATCTTCACCAACCACTGGCCAAATTTTTTGATAAAATACCGGGTTAAAGCCATCCAGACCGGGAGATTTATTCGGGTGCATTTGAATCACGGCTAGCTTGAATTCCCCCTTGTAACCGAGTCAACTCCACATTCTAATTCACCGTAATAGTTGGTTGAATACTCAAGAGGATATCGTGCATGTCTTCATGAAAAGCACTTGCTGAAAATACATTAGAAAAATAGTCCCTAACAATATCACACATACCCCTTTAATCCTCAATATAGTTGCTCGACAAATTTTCTTGCCCTTTAATTTGATTATTCTTTTTCCGTGTAGATGTCATGCGATGGAAAAGCCTTTAATTTTTGTTGGAGAAGACAATAAAATTGGTTACTTCGCTATTATGAATCATGATCATATTTACTCCATCTGTTCCACTTTAACGGTTGCTTAGATATGTCAAAAAATTATAAGAAATTAATTTTATATTAATGATTATTTGTATAAATTGACTAATATACCTCTTACAGGTTATTTATGAATCATTTATGGTCATTTATCCTACCTATCAATTTTTTTAAGAAAGTACTACAAAACATTTAATTAATATCCCTTGAAAACAAAAAAATGATAGATATTTTGGAACAATTTATTCTCTAAAGCGACAGTTAAAGTGGAACAGAGATTAATTATTATTAATTAATGATTAGTTTTTGGTTTAGTTAAATAATAAAGTGTGGGAATTCGGCAATTGTAAGAGACCTATGTCATTTCACAATATGCAACGTGGTGTGCGAAATCCTCTCGAAGTTACTTTGTAAACGCACTAATACTATGTTACCTAAATTGGTTGGCAAGACTAATTCGACTTTTGTCATTGGTAGATCAATTCAAGATAATATCATTATTGTTTTTGAAACAATTCACTCTATTAAGAGGAAAACTGGAGATAAATTTAAGGATGTAGCATTGAAGATATGACATAGTGGATTGGAATTTATTGGAGTGTCTCTTAGGCAGATTTGGTTTCTAATCAGTTCTGGCTCGTTGGATGATGATGTGTATTAAGACTGTGAAGTTCTCTTTTTAAGTAAATGATGAGATACTAAGCTCGATTCACTTGGGTGGAGGTGTATGTCTTGGGGAACGTCTTTCAACTTTGGTGAGGCGTGAGAATAGGCACAACTTTCTTCATTGTAGTAGGGTTTGCATGGGCGCTTCTAATATTTCCCATTTTCTTTGTCCTAACCCCTTTTGTTTTTTCGAGGTACTTCGTGTGACACAACTCCAAGCAAGCGGTTAGTTAACGAAAGTTTGACATATTTTTTTGGGAAAAATGCATTTTTGTTCTTGTAAGAATGAGGTCAAATTACTTTCAGTCCTTTTTCATACAGTTTTAGTCTCGTAGTAAATTTTTGTTAGTCTTAACAGATGAAAATTGCGTGAAAGTCACCCGCCCGTTGAAGATTGCACTTTTGATCATGTAAGAATGACATAAAACCACTTTCGGTCCTATTTCATACACTTTCAGTCCCATAATAATTTTTTGCATGTTTTAACGGATGCAAATTGTGAAAGTCACGCGCCCAATTAAACACATCCATTCTAATATCAGATTAAACAAACTCTCACAAAAAAAAATCCCAAGAAAGCAAACCCTAATTTCACCCCCCAAAAAATTGCACCGAAATTGAACGAAAATCAAACTCAATTCACAAGAAATGTATGAAGAACGTGCGACTTTAAATTAATGAGCATGTGCGGCTTTAAATTAACGAGCACGTACAACTTTAAATTAACGAGCACGTACGGCTTTAATGTTTTGTTTATTTGACATTTTTTACATTTCATTTATAATATAGATTTTTAATTCACAAATTATATAAGTAACTTAAGACTTTACGTTCAATTATTATTTGGCAATTTTTTATTTTATTTTAATATTATATCAAGATTCTATTGGGTTAAAAATTAATTTGAATTTGAGATTATATTTAACTATAGATTGTATATTTATCAATTAAAGTTTTTTCTATCTTCAAATTATTTTTCAGCATTTGTACTTTTGAGTTTGTATATTTGTATATATTACAGTTTTGATATTTTTTTTTCAAAAATTATTTAAATTTCAGAAATTACATTAAATTATTTTTCATAAATTTTTATTACATTCAAATTCTTGGGTTAGAGAAAAATACATATATGCAAATTCTATTAAAAAAAATAATATTTAGATAATTATATTACTTAGTGAAATTTCATTATTTATAGTAAAAAAACTAATATTATGATTTCTATTGACTTTGATTTTTTTTTAATTCAATATACTCTATTATTAGCTTTAAGAATATTTTTTAATTATATCCAAACTATATATATATATATATATTCATTTATAATTTTAGGAGTTTTTTAGATTATATAAATAATTAAATTTTAATATATTTTGTTCAGCTAATGATTTTCATCCAAACAGTAACGGATAGGGTCATATTTGCAATAAACATGACCATTTTCAAACAGGGATCAAAAGTGATTTTTTAAAAATTCCTACAGGACTAAAGGTGAAAATATCCTGAAAGAACGTTAATGCTCTAGTGAGGCAAGACACGCCACTAATCCTTATAGTAACCGAGGATAGGAATGCATGCCAATAGTCAGGCCTCCTTTCTTTGGGGGTCGTAGGAAACATGACATTTTTAATTGAAGTCTTTTACGTGGAGAAGTGGCTCAAATATTTGAAAAGGCCTCAACTGGTCGAAGTGGGAGGATTTATGCGTTAGCAAAAAACATGGATCGAGGTATGGGTTTTTGAAATCTGCACTTGTTAAACTTGGCATTACTAGGGAAGCTACGCTGAATATTCACACCCCCGACTCGTAAACATTAATGACAAAAAAGTTCAAATCTAATTATTTCCCTAGTGGGGATTTTTTTTTTAATGCCACTATTAGGCATAGTTCGAGCTTCACTTGGAGAGGCATTTGCACGTCCCAATTAAGGCATTGTCACTTGGAGGGGCATCTGCACGTCCCAATGAGAGATTGGTGATGCATGTTATGTATTATTTTGGGGGCAACCATTGTTGTGCGTTGATAACAACTTGTAGATCCGATATTTATCTACTCCGAGGATGGAGGACACTAGGGTTTCAAACATATTTTATCCCTCCTGGATCCCCATGTAGAAAAATAACAATTTACTTGCCAAAGTTTTCCCCAGTTATGTCATGCAACATTATTTGGACTACAATACACCCTATTGGGTTAAAGGATACATTAATGTCGCATTTCAATTTGGGATTTGTCAGGGCCATATATTGGGCATTTGTATTTTCCTAATTTTTTTTAACGATTTTTTTGTTTATGAAAATAGGTACTAACGTAGCACGTGATGATTCTAAAAATTGAATAATTACATTTTGCACCCCAAAAACTTTATTACGCCAATAAATTGACAGGCATCTTCACCAAAAGTGATTAAAAAGTGTAATTTTATGACTACTTTTGATGACCAAATATGACCTTAACTCATACAATTAAAATAAATGTATTTGTGACATAATTTTCATCACAATAGTTGCAACTCGCTCGTCTCTTGCATGCGCTTTCACAAGCAATATTCATTCAATATAACTTAATGTTTTCCAAAACATCTTTTCCTCATAATGGTTTCAACCCATATTTGCGTGCACTTTCGTATAATTTGTTATTTTTTCAATTATGATCCTTTTGGTATCAATTTATAATCCGAATGCAAAATAACATGAACTATCAAAATTGGAATAAATAATAGAATGCTCAAGACACATCCACCAACTCACCACCGCACTCCAATTCTAAGCTGCAAAATGTTATAAGTAGATTGGAATGAGCAAGACAACTAGATCGGTGGGGATCCATTTGTCACAGTTAAATATCAAATGCAAACAAAAGATAATAAGCAAAATTTAATTAGAATAGAAGATGCCATGAATCATATTTTTTTTTCTTTTATTAATTGATGATTAAATTTAAGGTTAAATTTCTTGCTGAGGATGCATGGAACAAATGCTCATGTAGTTGGAGCTAGTTAGCAATGTGTTCTCCTTGAACCTTTTGGTTTGTTTTCATGTCCTTTTGTCTTCATACATCTCTTTGGATATACATAATGAAAATGTGATTGAATTTATAGGGAAAACAATTGCCAAGTATAATAGGGTTTGATGATTATACCACTGACAAACAACTCAAAAACATCAAACCAAATGATTATTTGTCGAAAAGTAGGCTGAAATTAAGTTAGGTCATAATAATAAATAATAATATGTGTAGCTAGGTTCGGGTAGAAGGATCCAAATATATTATAGAAATAAAATTATTTCTGGGGTCAAAGGCCAGCCTCCCATATATTTTGATACATTCGTGAAAAGTTGGCCCATTTAATTTATTCATAGTTTTCATATTATATTACGTCAATTTTAAAGTTTATCATTAAATGGCCCTCAGTTGGTTAGAGCGTCAACCTGAGACCTTCATAGGCCAATTTCTTAATTTTTTTCACTTTTTTTAATTATATTTTCCTTCGTTTTACACTTTTCAATGAAAATTTATTACAAATTTTTTAAAATTATTCTCAAACTAATTAATAATAATTACTTAGATAGTAATAATTTCTTAATGTAGAATTCTAGAGCAATTAATTAGGGGTAAAATAAAAGGTCTTTAATAAATTTTACTTGTTTAATTTCTCTTCTCAATAAACAAAATTAATCTTTTTGAGAAGTCAAACTAGCTTATCTAATTCACTTTTTTTAATTATATTTTAAAATTAATTACACATTTTTTAAAATTATTCTCAAACTAATTAATAATAATTACTTAGATAGTAATAATAATCTTTTTGAGAAGTCAAACTAGCTTATCGGAAGGATGGATAATATATAGTTAATTAATTTTGTCCCAATGTGAGAATTAATTTGAAATTAATCTTTTGACCATTAAATTGAGTGCATTAACTTTACTTTTACATTAATTGGTTTTGGCCCACATTAAATGTGAAAACTTCTCAAAATGTACAATGTACAATGTACAAGTATGATGTTATTTGGTGGCAATGGCAGAGCACCAGTTATCTTTTTTTTTTTGATCGGTAAATTAAATTTGTTATTCACAAATTATATGCATATACATTAGCTTATATTTGATGACTAAAGTGACTTTAGCATCATCTATCACAGTATAGTAACAGTAGGCCAAAAAACAAAACAGCCATCACCCCTGCCTATCATTTTTTCTACGCCTAATCTCTTAGAATTAAATTTGGAAGAGTTCTCCAGTTCTTGCATTCCATATTTCTGGGGATAACTTGCTTTGCGATGATCCAACTCCAGCTTCTCGATATGATCTCTTCCACCATATTCTCTCTCCGTATTACCTCGTTTCTGAAAATCTTCGCGTTTCTATGTTTCCATACAACCCAGATCACACATTCCCACACACTTACAAGAATCGATTTCTCCCTCTTTCCTTTACGAAAGCTGCTGAAGGCGAGGAGACTGTTGAGTGAGGTATCCGGGAGGACTGTTTGGATGCCCATCCATCTACAAATGTCCATCCAAAGGTTGTAGGTGAGGTGGCATTTGAATAACTGGTGCTGCCCTGTTTCTGGTTCTTCTCCACAAAGAGTGCAGTTCGTATCGGCGTTTTGTGGCAAAGAGTGCAGTTCGTATCGGCGTTTTGTGGGAGCACGGCTCGTCTCTGAAGTTCCGTTTTAGTTGGTATTCGTCCCTTTAAAACTCGCCAGGCATGTATAGAGACCTTCGAGGGTGTCATCTTGTTCCATATCATTGAGAAAGATTTCTTATATTCTTCATTTTCTTCGTTAGTGTGCTCGCAGCTTTCTTCTCCAATTAACCATTCGTACGTCTCTTTCGTCGTGTATCTTCCGCTTGATGACAGCTTCCAAATCCAGTAATCCTCCATGCTCTGTTTAGGTGTGAACCTGTTCAACACATGAAGCAGCTCGTTAAACAAAATGATATCTCTATCTCTAAGAGTCCGTCTCCAATTCCACTTCCATTCCCACACTCCGTCTTTCCATTCTCCCATTTCACACACTTTTTTTTCTCTGTCTAGGCTGATATGGTACAGCCTTGAAAATTTGACCTTGAGGGTCTCTTCCCCTGCCCATCTCGACACCCAGAAAATTAGGTTTCTACCATCTCCCACTCCTCTAATCAAATTCTCCCAAAACCATCCTCCATTTGTCTCTGCCGCCCCTCTTCCTATTTTTATTATATCTCCCCACCAGCCCCTAGTTCGATTAAATCTCCCCTGTATTGTTGGTACCAGTCCTTCCCCCCATGACACACCCCATCTAGATTCAATCACTCTAGCCCACAGGCTCTCTCTTTCGTTACAAAATCTCCATAACCATTTTCCCATAAGCACCTCATTAAATCTCCCTAGCTTTCGGACCCAAGACCCCATCTCGTTTAGGCCTACATATAGTATCCCAATCAATCCAAGTAATCTTTTTTCGCTCGTTTGCATTTTTGCCACCCCAGAAGAAGTTCCTTTGTAGGCTTACCATCTCCTTAAGAGTAGATTTTGGTGCTCTAAAAATTGAAAGATAATATACTGGAATAGAAGAAAGTACTGCTTTGATAAGTGTTAATCTGCCTCCAATCGAGATTTTGAGGCCTTCCCATTTTTTTAAGCGGTTCCTGATCTTCTGAACAACGTATTTCCAGTCTGATACCGATCGACTTTGTGCCCCTACCTTCACTCCAAGATATATGAACGGTATCTTGTCCGCTTTGCAGCCCGCTACTTCTGCCATCTTCGCGATTTCTTCCTCTTGCAGGTTGATCACATAAACACAACATTTGTTTGTATTAACTTTCAAGCCCGATATACTTTCTAGCAGCTTCAGAAATTTCTTAATAAAAATCATGTTTTCCAGTCCAGCTTCACCTGTAAATATAGTATCATCCGCAAACTGGAGGTGGGATATTCTTACTCGATTTTTCCCCACTTCAATTGGTTTTAAAGCTCCCTGTTGGACAGCCTTCGATAGCATGATGCTAAGGCCTTCTACTGCTATAAGAAATAAGAAAGGGGAAAGGGGGTCTCCTTGGCAAAGTCCTCTCTCCATCTTAAATTCTCCTGAAGGGCTTCCATTGACTAGAACTGTCGCGTGAGCTGTTGAGATGCAATCCATTATCCACTTAATCCATTTTGGGTGAAAACTGAATCTCCTCATTATCGTTTTTAGATAGCTCCATTCCACTGAGTCATACGCTTTCGCAAAGTCGATCTTGAATAGCATTCTCTTCTTGCCTTCCTTTTTCGCTTCATCGATAATCTCGTTTAGAACCACTATACTATCAAGGATCTGTGTCCTCCCTATGAAGGCAGAGCACCAGTTATCAGAATGAATAAAACAGAGCTAAGGCAACAGCATTCAAGATTTTAGTAAAACACTTCCTAAATAATTAATCTCCCATCAACAGGTTTGGGGTATATCTCCAAGTCTTGAAATCTAGGCTTTTGAGATTCATGTCCTTGGCAATGATCCAGCTCCAGAGCCTCGATATGACATCTTCCACGATTATGTCTGGCTTCATCTCCTCATCTCTCTGAAGATCTAGCTTAGCATTTCTACTGTAGTAGAGAATGATTCGGTCACCTTGAATTGGTGATATGCGTTGCTAATATTTAACAATTTGATTTCTACTGTAGTAGAGAATGATTCGGTCACCTTGAATTGGTGATATGCGTTGCTAATATTTAACAATTTGAGTTACAACAGAATGAGTCGAAAGATGAGGAAAAAGATATACAAATATATTTGAAAGATATGATCTTATCAATATTATAATCTATGACTTGGTCTCGTGAATATTATCTGGTATATTATCTACTGAATTATATGTTGTATTACCCCCCCCCCCTCCCAAGTTGGACGTGGGATTACTCCCGACGCAAAGCTTGGAACGAAGCAGCTCGAACGCGGGTCGCGAAAGGGCATTTGTGAATACATCGATAATTTGAAGATTGGTGGGAACATGCTTGGTGGCCAAACTGTCGGAGGAGACTAGCTCTCAAATGAAGTGGCAATCAATATATATATATATATATATATATATATATATGTTTTGCACGTTTGTGAGCGACTGAATTTTGACTTAGAAATAGGGCATTATTGTTGTCGCACAACAGTAAAGGGCAAGTTGATAGTAGAGCACGAATTTCCTTGAGCAAGTGAGTTAGCCAAACCATCTCCTGTGCTGTGTTGGCAAGAGCACAATATTCAGATTCACAGCTTGATCGAGCAACAATTGGTTGTTTCTTTGCACTCCAAGATACTAGATTTCCACCTAAAAATATTGAATATCATATATATGGAACGGTGTGTTTTGACACAGCGTGCCCAATCGGCATCAGAGTAGCCAACAATATCATAAGTAGAGGAGCAAGCGAAAGTGAGTCCATAGTGCAAGGTACCTTTGACGTACCGAAGAATACGTTTCACTGCCAAGTAATGATCATGTGTTGGAGACTAAAGGAACTGACTTATGTGATTAACAACATAAGACAAGTCAGGACGAGTAATAGTGAGGTATTGAAGAGCACCCACCAAAGACCTATATAACGTCCGATCACTAAAGGGATCCCTGTGACTTACGAGAGAAGCACCAGTCGGTAATGGGGTGGAAACTGGTTTTGAATCAATCATGGACGCACGAGTCAAAATGTTTTGGGCGTATTTAGCTTGCCGCAAAAAAAAAAAAAACCAGAGTTTGTGTGCGTAATCTCGAGGTCGAGTAAGTAGTTCAAGCGCCTGAGATCCTTTACTGCAAATTCCTCATTAATATGAGTAATAAATCGCTGAAGAGATAATGGATCACTGCCCGTAATGATAATATCATCAACATAGAGCAAGAGAAAAATAGTGCAATCACGCCCCTGCAAGTAAAAAAGTGAAGTGTCCGCTCGACTGCATGAAAAATTCAAGCTAAGAAGGAAGTCACTAAAATGGGTGAACCACGCACGAGGGGCTTGAGGAAGCCCATTCAAAGCTTTCTTCAGACAACAGACATGATTGGGATACCGGGGATCAATAAATCCTGGAGGTTGTGCCATGAGAACTGGTTTGTCAAGAAGACTGTTAAGAAATGTGTTCTTAACGTCTAACTGGTGAAGCGTCCATTGTCGTTGGACTGCTAGTGCTAGAATCACTCGAACAGTTGCTGCTCGAACAACAGGGCTAAATGTATGTGAAAAATCAAAACCGGGGGTTTGAGTAAACCCCTGAGCCAGTAAACGAGCCTTATAACGTTCGATGGAGCCATCAGGCTTGTATTTTGTACGAAAAACCCATTTCAAGCCAACAATATTACCAGTAGATGGACGGGGAATTAAATCCCAAGTGTTATTGTCGTGAAGAGCTGTCATTTCTTCACGCATAGTCGTGTACCAATGTGGGTGTTTAATGGCCGACTTGAACCCCTTTGGCTCGGAAGCTGTAGTTAGTGCCGAAAGCAAGGCTGTGGTTGCAATGTCAACATAATGACGAGGTTTGAAAACTCTCGACTTTGCTCGTGTTTGCATCAGATGAATGGATGTTGTCCGAGGCGGTATAGGTGCAAGGTTCACGATTGGGGGTTGCTCAGCCTGCGGAAGAGGAGCATGTGTTGGTGAGGGCCCAACAGGTGTAGCCGGAGGAGGTTCGTGCTCATCAGGGCATAATGAGTAGACTAGAGACACATGCCGAATAGAATGGGGTGATGGCCGAGAGTTGGCCAACAAGGGAGGTGAGTAAGATTTGACCATAGATGGTTCAAAATATGTTGAATAGTCCAAGTGAGTAGCAGCTGTTGTAGAAGAACCAACAAATGGAAAATAAGATTCATCGAATTGGGCGTGGCAAGTAATATACATCCGAGAAGTTTCAGGATCTAAACACCGAAAACCCTTGTGAGGGCTGCTATATCCCAGAAATATACACGGCTGACTACGGGGAGCCAATTTGTGAGCTGCATAATCACGGATATAGGGAAAAACGCGACAGCCGAATGACTTGAAGTTTGCAAAATTCGGAGGCATCCCAAACAAAATCGGATATACGGATATAATTATAAACTGATGATTAATTCACATAAATAAATTGAGAGATTTTTTTTAGGGCATGGTTATACACACAGACCTATTGAAGAGACCCACCGGCTAAACACATGCACCTTGAGATGAGGACACAATGTGTAAAGATCTAAAATACCCCCTTCATTTTAAATCCTAAATAAATCCCCTCTCCCTCTTCCCTCACAATTTCACAGTACACCCACCTCCCTTCCTCCCACTCCCACTCCCAGGCGGCCGCAGCTGTCGCCGCCGCCCACCGCATTCCTCCAAGCGGCCATCGTCATCGCTACAACTGGAATGAAGGCCAAGCGACGCGGCCGTCGTCGCCCCTCCTCCAAGTGACGCGGTTGGCATCGCTACCCCTCCCTCGTCCACTACGTCGCCAGCGCTCCCCTCCGTCGCCCACCCTCCCTCTCCCCTCTGGCGCTCCCCCTTCTCCTTCTCACCCCCTTTCCTCCGTCGTTCGCAACACCCTCCTCCAAGTAAGTTTAGGATTTAGAAAAAATAGGATTGGAGATTTCTGTAAAAATAATTGGAAAAAAATATTGTTTCAGATCTAAAATTAAGTTTTTTTTCGATTTTTTGGTCGAATTCAATTACCTTTTTAGATTATTTTTTTTGTTTGTCCGAAGATTATTGCCGAATTCTGTCAATTTGTCCGAAATTTTTCCCCAAAATTTTTTTCGAAAATTTAATATGTTTGCAATTTTTTTTCGAACATTTAATATGTTTCAGTTTTTTTTTTTTGAACATCCAGATTTTTTTTTTGCTTAGTTAGGGTTTAATTGGGGGTTGTGTTAATGGGGGGATGATTCTGCCGTGAAATGGAATAGTGGATGTACTCATCTATTGTTTTTTTCAAAATTTTAGTAAAGAGTATATTGGACATTTATGTGCCCTTTAGTATAAAAAAGTATGTCCTCAATAGGCATGTGTGTACGTATAACCGTGCCACTTTTTTTATCCATTTTGAAATGACCCTAGTATTATTTTTAACTTTTTTTTTTCCTACCCACTATGGCCCACCATTATCGACATCAAATTTCACACAGCCCATCATATTTACACATCTAGCTTTTTACAACATTTGCGTTAATTGTACCAAGGGATATTTGTGTACCAAGTTTGTGGATTCAATATATACTTAGAACTTGGTACAACATAGTTTATATTTATACTGAATTAGCACATCCACTAATCTCTGAGAGGGGTCAAACAAAAAGTAAAACTATATATATGATGAAAGTAAAAATAAATACTTTTTTTTGAGAGGAAGTAAAAATAAATACTGTACTTAATTAGTATCAATATCAACCTGGCTACGACACCAATAATTAATTAAGTTGATGTGCGCCCACAAGTGCACAAATTTATCGTAGATTGAGTATTGATGATGACGACTATATCCAACAAGAATGAAGAGTTTGATGAATTAACCTAAATTTACCAAATTAAATCAACGAATGAGAAATTATAATAAAAAAGATCAGAATAATTTGAAAAACAATATTGAACATGTATACGATATTGATTTCACCGTACGTAATTGAATCAACTTGAACTTAAATTTTAATTATTCAACGTTTATATTCCTTCTAATCTATTAGCTGTGAAATTACTCAAATACATATTACACACACAAAAAAAAAAAAAAAAAAACCCCACTGTCATTATAAATGCATATATAAAAATACAACAATTTTTAGGCACATCTAGATATATTATAAAACTTCATATATATAATTATTTTGTAATTGCTAATACATGAATATAATTAAGGTAATGAGAATCAAATCAAAATTACCTTGCAAGAAATAGAGCAATAATGAAAAATCGATCAGGATCCGCGAGCTTTCTTTTGCAAACATAGCAAGCTCTGTCGCCTTCAATTAGTGAACCTGAGACATTATGCGGCAAGGGTGTCAAAGAGACAACCCACTTCTTGTTACATTTGTACGGCTGCAACCAATAGTACCATTTCATCATGAATTAATGTTCGATACGAAAAAAATGTATTTTATTTTTTCCGACTAATATAAATTATGAAAAAAATAACCTGAATTCTCCGACAGTCTATATGGTTCTCCATCTCAGTAAGAGGAACAACGTTTTGATAGACATGGCGATAGATTGTAAGTACGTCATGATGTTCGCCACGAGTCCCAGTTATGATACAGTACTTGCATGCTGAGGCATTACAGGTAATGCAGTATCGGTTCACTTCATTCTTTTGAGCATTTATCAAAAAATGTCATTGGAGTAGGGCATAGGTTCGCCTAACCACACATGTTTTTTTTTTTCAAGCTACTTTAGGTGAACACACTACTTTGAAGAAAATTCTAACCAAGTATAAATGCATCTCCGGGCTATAGCTGTTAATTATCAGATATGTTCGACACTTTTTTTAGAAAGAACGTGAATGCATCAGTGAGACAATAAATATCCTCAATCCTTAGTATATGAATACATGCCAATACTTGGGCCTCATTTCTTTTGTGGGTCATTATAAATAGGACATTTTAAATCATATTCAAGATAGGCTTTAGATTCTCGTGGGTGGAGAGGTAAGAAGATTTCAAAGGTCAGAAAAGAGGTACTATTAAATCAGCGGCGCAGGCCATCCCGGCCTACTATATGAGCACGTTCTTGATACCATCCTCGTTGGCAGACAAACTACAGAGGATGTTGAATTCTTTTTGGTGGATAAATTGCTCAAATACTTCAGAAGGCCTCAAGTGGTCGAAGTGGGAGGATTTTATTAGCAAGGAACATGGAGGTATTTGTTTTAGAAAGCCAACTAGTCTAGATTCTCATGGCTCAACTATAGTTTGGTTTTGTACAGGTTATGGAGAATTTTATGGTGAATTAGTGTTAACCAATTGTTTGTGCAAGCCAACTATAACCGGTGACTTTGAGAGTTTTGAGAGCCACACGTTGCAGAAAAGGTGCAATGTATTTCATTCTTATCTTGCCGCCCACTGAATTTATGATTAATAAGGACAGAAGTCGGGGGCGCACCTCGCTTCGTATCAGGTGTAAATGCTCGCACAAAAGATTTAAAATGCCTAATTCGGCGCTGATGCTAGAGCCGTGTTAGGGCAACCACAGATGGGAAATGCTTAGGTTGTGAAATTAATGGTTAAGACTTGGAAATTATAAAAAGAATGGAAAAATAAGGAGAAACAATAGAAAATAGGCTCCTGTATGGAAACAACGAATTTATACCTTAGCTAGCAGCTATAAATCGCTTCGTCAAAATATATAAAGAATTGTTACCTGAACTTGCAAGCAAGCGGCAGATACAACGATAAATAAATGATCAAGGGTTAGTGTTCGTGGTTGCTAATCCGTAAATATGGAAATAATGTTGATGGGCTTGGTTTCCTGGGATACTAGCTCCAATCTGAGACAGATGTAGTACTAATTAGAAAAGCTTTTGCACCAAGTCTGCAAACAGAATGATGAAGGCGAACGAGGTCTTGGATAAGATGGGCGCAATCTGGTGCAATGCAGTACCCTCAAAGGTTAATGCATTTTCGAGGAAAATGTTTAAAGACACAGACCATCTGCTTTTCAAATGTAATTAGATACGAATGGTTCAGGTTCGAGTACAGTTTGGAAACTACTAGATTGGATCATTTTCAGGAACATTGTAACAGGGTTTGCAAAAGGATTGAAACTGATTGGAAGCTCATTTGGCACAGTACAATTTGGCATCTTTGGAGGGCTCGGAACGCTAAAGTGTTTAATGGCTGCGATTTTTCTAAACACAAAACAGTTATGAGAATCAAAGTCTCGGCGTGGCTCTGATTAGGCTCTAAACATAGAATTTATTTATCTTATACTCATAGTGATTGGTTAAGGGAACGAGAAAAATGTCGTTTTGGTCCCACCTGCCACGCACCCTCATTTTTTTGGTCCCATAACTTTCACATTTAGTCCCAATAGGTTAAATTTTATCACATTTGGTCCCCGAATTGTGCAAATTTTGAAATTTTGTCCCAGCCCCGTTAAGTTTTAACGGACAGACTCACGTGGCCGTCAATTATTAACTTTCACCCCCAAATCAAAGTTCACCCTTAATAAAAAATCCCAAATCATTTCAAAACCCTAAGATTAAGATAGCTGGCCGCCTTCACCCGCCGCCTTCACCTGCAAGGACGACGCCGGCTCCCTCCGCCACCGCAAACTCATCTCCGTCTCCGATGCAGGCGTCGTCTCCACCCTTCTCTCCGATGATTCCCTCCGCCACCGCAAACTCATCTCCGCCTCCTTGCCGTCGTCCACCGCCTTTCCCCTCCCTTCTCCGCCCTCCCCTCCTACCTTCCGCCAGCTATTCCTCGCCCCACTCGACGATCTCCTTTCCTCTCCAGTCCTCGCCAACGACGTCGCGTTCGATTACTCCGGCAATTTTCTACCGATTCGTTTTCGTATCTCAGATCGATTCTCCGGTCACGTGACTCGGTCAATTTTCTACCGATTCGTTTTCGTATCTCAGATCGATTCTCCGGTTTTGCAGCTATGGCGGATCCCTTGAAGAACGGATCTCCTTCTCTCCCTTCCAATCCTGCTTCTCTGACTACTTCCAAGGAGCTTCGCCATGTCTCGTCAATGGCCACTCTACCTTCCGGTGCCGGAAAAATTTCCCGGCTGAATGCGGTTATTCTCGGAGAGGCGCTTGCTTCCGAGGAGAATGATCTCGGAGAGGCGCTTGCTTATTCTCGGAAAAATTGAATTTTATGATTTTGCAGTTATAATTTTGTGGTGGTGCAGTATATTGAGTTGTATAAAAGGTCCATTGAGGACCCTGCCGGATTTTGGTCCGACATTGCGTCGGAATTTTACTGGAAACAGAAATGGGGAAATCCTGTTTGCTCTGAGAATTTTGATGTTCGAAAGGGAAGAATTAATATCGAGGTCATCTTCTCATCTGCTCAATTCTTTGAATTCCTTTTCTTGCATACTCAGTACACTTGCTAAAATTTATGCTCCATTCTGTTTGCGATCAGTGGTTCAAGGGTGGCAATACTCAGTACACTTCCTTTTCTTGAATATGAACAAGAAAACTGCTTGATTCTATCGAAATCTGTGAGCTAATTTCGTAGCTATCGAAATCTAGGTATTGATCGGAGTCTGTAAACAAAAAATCAATTGATTCTATGTCCGTCGGAAATTTGGTAGTAAGAATTGGGTCTTCATCGCTATGCTCTCTTCTTGCTCGATTATGTTTAATTATTTTCTTAATTATAGATTTTTGGGATGTAATGAAGATTATTTAAGTAAAAGTGTCAATTTTCGCTCCAAAATGGAAGAAATATTAACGGGACCAAAAACGCTAACAGCTGACTGACGGCTGACTAACGGTGGGACTCAATGTGATAAAATTTAACCTATTGGGACTAAATGTGAAAGTCATGGGACCAAAAAAACGAGGGTGCGTGGCAGGTGGGACCAAAACGCCCATTTCCTCTTAAGGGAACCTATTTGCAACTTTGGCTGAATTTTGTATCTGTTTTGTATCGGTTTTGGATTGCCGTACTTCTGATCTGTATTTTCAGGCATCCCTTAGGTCTGTGTTTCATACTTAAGTTATAATTAATGACACTATCCAATGAAATTACCAATAAATACTCTAACTATATATCCAACAGTAGTAATCTAAGAATTTAAAAATAAAAGGGATTTTTTTTCATTTCTAGATTGTGTGTGGTTCTTATATTTTACTTTTTTTTTTTTAACTTTTTGGGTAGTTATAAAAATAAATTGTTTGAGGGGTATTAAAAAATTTATTTTGAGGAATAATTTTTTTGGAAAAATGAAGGAGGAATAACCTTTTATATTATAACAATGAGAAGGGTTGTTCCAAAATTTGACTATGCCTTGCAATTTAAAACCTCTATCATAGTGCTATAAAATGGAGGACTAATATATCCATATAAATGGATGAGGTGATAATATAAAATAAAAGGGAAAAGGTCAACAAATTAACAATCCACCTGAAACGAGTGCAAATTCGATTAGGCGGGCCTCCTTATAAAACCTACTCCCGTAAAACCCAGAGGGAAAAATCGGACGTTAGGGAAAAAAGAGCAACCCACCTTTAGAGGTGCCCGAAAAAAACAAACGTCTTGTAATTAAATCCCTAAAAATACGACCATTATTAAATCCACTAAATCACAACCACCAAGGTACAAGGACTAGAAAAATGGTGCCCTACAAGGCACTCCCTTTCTTCTCCGGCGCCTCTTCGTGGCTGGTTGATCTTCCACAATTTTTGCAGTGCTAATTACCGGCGTAGGAGAATTAATCACACTAATCCTCGAGCTTTCCTGGACCTATAAAATAAAAGGCATATGTTATATTAACCTTCCTATTATTTTTTAATTGCTAATACATGAATATATTAAACTCATGAACTTGATGCTACTTATTAGTCCACATTATATGTTGTTTCATTTAAAACCTAGTTATGTGTTATATACTTATTATACATGAAGAATGCATTGCTATAATTTGTTGCGAGTACAATAAAGTAATGAAGTCAAAATTACCTTGCATGCAATACAGCAATAATAAAATCGACCAGGCTCAGTGAGCTTCCTTCTGCAAACATTGCAAGCTCCGTCGCCTTCAATTAGTAAACCTGAGCCATTATGCGGCAAGGGAGTCAAAGAGACAACCCACTTCTTGTTACACTTGTACGGCTGCAATTACAATTTCGTAATCTGATTAATGTGCAATATGATATTCTCTCACGGAATGTATTTCATGAGTCGAAGAAAAAAGTAACATTTTTCGACTAAAATGTAATACTGTGTACTTGTAAAACAATTCTCACTTTTACGCAATTTAAGAAGTAATATCATTTTTCGAGGGATTTAATTTTACTTGGAAAAGCCTTCGCAATTACTTTCCCTTGTAAAATCCCTCGCCAATACGAGCGAATTTTGTAGTTAATAATTAAATGAAGAACCTGAATTCTCCAATAGTCCATATGTTTCTCCATCTGACTAAGAAGAACCACGTTTTTATAGACATGGCGATAGATTGTTAGCACGTCATGATGTTCGCCATGAATCCCATTTTGTATTTTAATATTATATCAAGATTCTATTTGGGTTAAAAATTAATTTGAATTTGAGATTATATTTAAATATAGA
Source organism: Galeopsis tetrahit (assembly GCA_963675135.1). NCBI lineage: Eukaryota > Viridiplantae > Streptophyta > Magnoliopsida > Lamiales > Lamiaceae > Galeopsis > Galeopsis tetrahit. Next base: position 73,141,526 of record OY776127.1, read on the forward strand.
TTGTATATTTTTCAATTAAAATTTTTTGAATCTTCAAATTATTTTTCTGCATTTGTACTTTTTTTTTTTTAACAGTGAAGGAATTATATATCGTCACGGGTACTTGGAGTACCCAACCCATATACAAAAGATCTATGTTACATTAGATGGAATTACATTGCCGCCTATTCTCATGCCATTTAATCTATAAAACAGATTAACGGGTCATGAAACCAAGCTGAGACGGATGAATTCGGAACCAATAATTTTTGTCCTCCAACCCACGTCCATAAATTTATCTTGATGTTCTCCAGAGTCTTTTTAATGTCTTGACGTTCCTCCGTGAATCTCTTGGCATTTCGATTTTTCCATAGTTCCCCGATGACACATGCCCAAGGCTGGACATAAATTTTCTTTTTGCCTTGCCTGAACCGCGAGCTTCACTGTGTTGAAGTGAGTGAATGGTTATGTCAGAATGAGGAACCATGTTGACCTTAAGCCATTTGTAACACTCTTGTCAAACTGTTGTTGCATAAGTGCATTCCATAAGTAAGTGTTTATTACTCTCTGGAGAGCTTTCAGGGTTTAGGGTAAATATGGCCCTATCCCTATGCACTTATGCAACAACAGTTTGGCAAGAACAGCCGTTTGTACTTTTGAATTTGTATGAAAATCGTTAGTACTTTTGAATTCACTTATGGAATGCACTTATGCAACAACAGATGTTTGTACTTTTGAATTTGTATATTTGTATATATTATTTCAGTTTTGATATATATTTTTTTTCAAAAATTATTTAAATTTCAGAAATTACATTAAATTCTTTTTCATAATTTTTTATTATATTCAAATTCTTGGGTTCGAGAAAAATATATATATATATATACAAATTCCATTAAAAAAATATTTAGATAATTATATTACTTAGTGAAATTTCATTATTTATAGTAAAAAACTAATATTATGATTTCAATTGAATTTAATTTTATTTTTTACTTCAATATACTCTATTATTAGCTTTAAGAATTTTTTTTAATTATATCCAAATTATAAATATAAACATATAGTAATTCATTTATAATTTTAGGAGTTTTTAGATTATATAAATAATTAGATTTTAATATATTTTGGTCAACTAACGATTTTCATACAAAAACTAACGGATAGGGCCATATTTACAATAAACAGGACCATTTCCAAACATAGGGATCAAAAGTGATTTTTAAAAAATTTCTACAGGACTAAAAGTGAAAATATCCAGAGAGAACGTTAATGCTCCAGTGAGGCAAGAGACGCCATTAATTATTATAGTGATCCAGGATATGAATGCATGCCAATACTCGGGCCTCCTTTCTTTGGGGGTCGTTGGAAACATGCATGACATTTTTAATTGAATTCGTTTTGGTGGAGAAGTGGCTCAAATACTTTAAAGGTCCTCAATTAGTCCAAGTGGGAGGATTTATGTGTTAGCAAGAAACATGGAGGTATGGATTTTTGAAATCTACATTTATTAAACTTGGCATTACTAGGGAAGCTACGCTAGAGATTCACATCCACGACTCGCAAACATTAATGACAAAAAAGTTCAAATCTAATTATTTCCGAGGTTTAGGGACACTGGGGTTTCAGACATATTTATCTACTCCGAGGTTTAGGGACACTAAAGTTCAAATCAATTGATAACAACTTTTAGATCTGATATTTATCTACTCCGAGGTTGGAGGACACTAGGGTTTCAGACATATTTCATCCCTCCGGGATCCCCATGTGGAAAAACAACTATTTACTTGCCAAAGTTTTCCCCAATTATGTCATGCAACATTATTTGGACTACAATACACCCTATTGGGTTAAAGGATACTTTAGTGTCGCATTTCAATTTGGGATTTTTCAGGGCTATATATTGGTATTCGACTTCAAATTTGGGAATTAGGGCAACATTTTTTTTGTCTAAAAATAGCAATTTCAGGCATGTGTATTTTCCTGATTTTTTTTAATGATTTTTTTCTTTGTGAAAATAGGTACTACCGTAGCACGTGCAACACACGTGAGGATTCCAAAAATGGAAAAAATAGTGCCCACGGAACCAAAAATGCTAATATATGGACCAAAACTATGAGATACTGTGACAAATGGGACCAAATAACTGTCATTTTCTTGTGTTATAGACAAATTAAATGTAGTACTAATCAGTAAAGCTTATGCATATTCCTAAAAAAATTCGGGTAGAGTTTGTCCTTCAAAGACAAATATTAGGGGAATAAATCAATTTAATTAGTCCCATAACTTTTTACCTTTTTTGAAATGGTCCCAAAAAAGTTATATGTATAAATTTAGTCCCATGCATTTTTTTTATATTTTTTTTGTTTTGGTCCCAAAAATTTAAATGTATCAATTTAGTCTCATTTTTTCACAATTTGTTTTGTTTTGGTCCCAAAAAAGTTAAATGTAATTATGAAAAATTGGGACTAAATTGGTACATTTAACTTTTTTGGAACCATTTCAGAAAAGCTTAATAGTTATAGGACTAAATTGACTAATATCCCACAAATATTATAATATTATCTACTTTTTCACAAGTGCATAGTTTTGGTTAGGGTAAACAAATGATTGTGGGTGCGACTATCTTTACCCACCATTTTACTTAGTACACCCCTCACTTCCTAACTTTGTACACATTTTACTTGAGACACCTATATAGATTGAAAACTATACCACTTGTAATTTAGATCCAATTTTTATGTCTACACACCTACCAAAAGTCAAGGAAAATAGAAAGAGGATTAGAAGAAGCAATTAGCATAATTTAATAATCAAATACAATTAGGGATATATGGTATCATATTTTTTTTACCAAACATAACCTCAATTTTAAATTTGGTCACCACACTTCACTAATCATCAAAAGTAGTCCTAAAATTTCACACTTGTAATTCATTTTGGTCTGAATGTTAGTTGACAGGTCAAATAAGAAATTTGGGGACCAAAAGTGTAATAAAGGTTAGGTTTTGAATAATTACATTTTGCGCCCCCAAAATTTATTGTGCCAATAAATTGACAGGCGTCTTGACCAAAAGTGATTAAAAGTGTAATTTTATGACTACTTTTGATGACCAAATATGATATTAACACATAAAATTAAAATAAATGTATCTGTGGCATATTCATCACAATAGTTGTTCAATTGGTTAACTTATTTCAGTTTTGGTCCATTTGTACCAAAATTGACACCAAAAATACCAAAATATAAAAATATAGAAAACTGAAATTGGACACGGTCTTAGTTACAAGAAAATTTATTATATAACTCAAATGTTATATTTTCAAAGGCTTTGGAATGGTAGTTTAAATCAAAACTTACCAATTTGTAAAAAAGATTGCAGCGGAAGTAAGTACTAAAAACCCTAGCAATTTCGGAAGCTTAAACTCATTCACTCAAAAATAGAGAAAATTTCATTTTACGTCCTTTAACTTAGGTCTAATCCAATATATATCCTTTAAGTTTTTACTTTTTCAATTTACGTCCTTTTTTGTCCAATTTACGTCCTTTCCGCCGAAAAATTTTAAAACTCACCGGAATGTGAGGAATAAATTGGGATTCCGGCCAAATAGTCCAATTTACGTTCTTTAAGTTTGAAAATTAAAATTTAATAATTAAAATTTTCTAAAAATCCCATTAAAGATATAAAAAATCTATAAAAGTATCATTAAAAATAAAAAAAATCTCATTAAAATTAAAAAATATAAAATGTGTAAAATAAAATTCAAAATATATCACTAAAATTTCGAAAATATCATTACAAATTATAAAATGTGTAAAATAAAAATAAAAAAATTCTAAAATTTTGAAAATAACAAAAAAATATAAAATTCTACAATTCAAAGAATGGAAAAGGTGTAATTTAATATCTTTCTGAGCATGCATGGAACAAATGTGCTCATGTAGTTGGAGTTAGCAATTATGTTCTCCTTGGACCTTTTTTGGTTTGTTTTCATTTCATTTTGTCTTCATACATCTCTTTGGATACATTCATGAAAACCTAATTATACTTGGCAATTGTTTTCCCTATAAATCCAATCACATTTTCAGGCAACAAAACTTTTTAATATATTATAGGTAGAAATAAAATTATTTCTGGGGTCAAAGGCCTGCCTCCCATATATTTTGATGCATTCATGAAAAGTTGGCCCATTTAATTTATTCATAGTTTTCATATTATAGTACGTTACTTTTAAAATTTATCAAAAATGGCCCATTAGCTCAGTTGGTTAGAGCGTCGTGCTAATAACGCGAAGGTCGCAGGTTCGAGACCTGCATGGGCCAATTTTTTAATTTTATTTTTTAATTTTATTCAGTTTTTTCAATGCAAATTAATTACATTTTTTCTTAAATTATCCTCAAAATAATTAATAATAATTTAAAATTTTTATTTTTTAATTTTATTCAATTTTTTCAATGCAAATTAATTACAATTTTTTCAATGCAAATTAATTACATTTTTTCCTAAATTATCCTCAAAATAATTAATAATAACTTAGATAGTAATAATTTTTTAATTTAGAATGTACAATTCTAGAGCAATTGATTAGGGATAAAATAAAAGGTCATTAATTTTCTTAATATGTGTGTATAAGTCTAAAGTGACATACATTTTAAATAGGAGGGAGTATAATACTCCCTTCGTCTCAACAAAAAAAAAATTTAATTTTATTCAGTTTTATTTTTTAATTTTATTCAGTTTTATTTTTTAATTTTATTCAGTTTTTTCAATGCAAATTAATTACATTTTTTTCCTAAATTATCCTCAAAATAATTAATAATAACTTAGATAGTAATAATTTTTTAATTTAGAATGTACAATTCTAGAGCAATTGATTAGGGATAAAATAAAAGGTCATTAATTTTCTTAATATGTGTGTATAAGTGATCTAAAGTGACATACATTTTAAATAGGACGGAGTATAATACTCCCTTCGTCTCAAAAAGATAGTCCACTAATTTTGTCCCATTAAATGTGAATTAATTGGCAATATGCATGTGTGTATAAGTCTAAAGTGACATACATTTTAAATAGGAAGGAGTATAATACTCCCTTCGTCTCAAAAAGATAGTCCACTAATTTTGTCCCATTAAATGTGAATTAATTGGCAATTAATCTTTTGACCAATAAATTGAGTGCATTAACTTTAATTTTACATAAATTGGTTTTGGCACATTAAATGTGTGAATTAATTGACAATTAATTTTTTGACCAATTAACTGACTGCGTTAACTTTACTTGTACATTAATTGGTTTTGGCCCATTAAATGTGAATTAATTGGGTAATTAAATACTCACTCCGTCCCACAAAGATGAAAAATCAATAAATGCAGTCAATTTTAACTAATGTGTCAATTTTACCCTTGGAATCTCATACTCCAAAATAAGGAGTACGAGGAAATATGGCTATAATTTGGGACCTCCAAAAAAGATGAGCTTTTGAAAATAAGTGATTCTCAAGAAAGTAATTGAGAGCATTTAATATAATTTTCGAAAAATTAAATGGCACAAGGTTTATTTAGTAGGCTTTCAGATGGGCCACTCTTCATCGGTCTATTACGGTTGTTGGCCCAAATTCATACAGCTTCAAATAAGGGTGGAACTATTTACACCTCAATTTAGGTTGTGAACACACCTTGATTGATGCACCCTCCACCTCACCCCGCTTTTGAGAAGTGGTAAATTTTATTATTGAAAAATGAAATTCTTATTATTAAAAGTGCAAGATTTATTACTAACTAATTTGTATATCGAAAAAAGCAACTTGTTGAAATCCATATTTTCATATATCAAAAAAAGCAACGTGTATATCGATCTTTTAAATGTAAGGGGATGTTTCTTTTTTGTTTTAAAAACCAGGTTTTGGATTTCAAGATCCAAAACCCGTTTTACTTCGGGATTTAAAAACCGGTTTTCAAAATCCACTCAAAACCACCTTTATCAAACATATTGATTTGACATAAAGTTATATCTATATAATATTACTCCAATCATTGTATTCTTTTTCAACAATAATATAATAATACTATAATAATATAATAATAAAATAATATAATACATTTAATCAACTAATCATTATAATCTCACCAAACAATAATATAATAATACAAACTCATTCAATCTTACAACTTGATTTGACATAAAGTTAAATCCTTCACTATTCCAAAACCCAAAAGAAACACCCATATTACTATTCATCGGGATTTCAAAAACCAGGATTTCAAAAATCTGGTTTTTAAAACCACCCAAAGCCCAAAAGAAACATCCCCTAAGTGTTTGATTCGACATTTATTTAGAATCAACTTGTTGAAATCCATATTTGCATATTGAGAAAGTCTCGAATACACTATACACATCAAATTGGTTTGATGTTTTTTACCCTACTATATAAATCCCCTTTTCTCCATCACTTTTCTCAGAGCCCCTTAAACAGCGATTGCAATGGTGAAAATCAAAACGAAAGCCTAACCCAAAAAAAAATTGTCTAGGATAGATTCACCCTCCCTTGAATTGTCATAAATACCCTTTTGTCCCTAAAGTTGTGTTTGGATAGGGGATTTAGGTATGGATTTTAAATTCATAATCTAAATCCACTCCACTTGCTTGGATTTAAAATGTAAATGAATGGATTTCAAATACTTATCATCTTTTTTTAATTAAAATTGAGAGGATTTTAAATCCTCACTAAAACCATGTCATTTGAAATTCATCTATTTTTAAATTCTTTCATTTGAAATACCTCCTCAAATCAAATCCTCCCATCCAAACACAACCTAAAAATTATTTACTGAATACACCCCACCCTAAAACCCTAATTTATCTTCTTCCTCCTTCTCTCCCTCCCCACCCCATTTCTTCTTCCCTATTCTCTTTCTCATTCGCCCCCTGCCGCCGGTTGCCGCCCCTGCTCGCCACCCTCCCCTCCCCTCTCTCACTTCCCCCATTTTTTCTTCTCTCTTCCCCCATCTATCGTCACCCCCCTCCGATCCCCCTACCCGCCCGTCGTTCCACCCCGATCCAAGCCGCCGCCCGCCGCTTGCGCCTCCCCCCCCCCCTCCTTTTTTTATTTTATTCTGCGTTTTTCCATTTTCTCCCTTCTGTTCTTCTATTTGTTGCCGCCCCTCCCCCACCCCACCCACTCATCGCTGCCGACCGTCCCACCCCGATCCAAAATGGTCGTCGCCCTACCCAACTTTTGTTCTTTATTTTTTTTTTTCCGACCATTTGAGGTTGACCATATACAATCTCGTTAGACAACACTTTTCTTTTAAATGAAGAACAAATTAATGGTCGACCTCAAATTAATGAAGAACAAATCGACCTCAAATGGTAGGGTCGACCATATACACTCTTGTCGACAAGAGTGTATATGGTCGACCCTAGTGTGTCAAAAATTATAAAAAAAAAATCAACGATTTTGAAGATTTTTTTTTTAAAAAATTCTAGGTTTTTTTAGTTTTTTTTTTTTTTTGGTTGGATGATGTTGGAAGTAGTGGTGGTGGCTGCAATTAGGGTTAGTGTTTAAATGTTGAAAGGGGAAGTGTAGATAGTAGTGGGGTGTATTTAGTAGTGATATTTTACCTAAAGGGTATTTTAGATTTTTTACACTATTATTTAATTAATAAATTGAAAGGAGGAGTGCATCCCTCCTAAATGGAGGTATAAATAATCAGGCCCTTCAAAAAACATTTCAACTTCTACAGATCTACGACAAAACTCCTGTGTTAGGATTAGGGGTGAGAATGGGCCAAGCTACCCGACAAATGTCTACTATTCGATCTATTAAAGACCGACTCAGCTCATTTAATAAATAAGTTGAACTTAACTTTTTTTTAAGTCTATTTAATTAAATAGACCGGGATCGTATTTTTTCATAGAACTTTTAAGCCCAATAGTTTAACTTTATTTATATATAAATATATAATACAGTATATGTGATAATTAAATAAAGGAAGTTTAATAATATTAACTACCCGTAATTATATTTTCCTTTGTAATAGTTGAAAAAAATATTTGAATATTTTTTAGAAAAATTGATAATGTTATTATTGTTTTTATTTCTTCATTTTAAAAATTTTTTTTTTTTGATCAGGCAATTAACATTTTTATTTATCAGAACTTATTTGTGATTAGTTACAGTGCTCAGAGAAATAAAAATGTTATACATTTGTGTTGCACTCCTAGCGTGAGTGTCGTAATGGCTATCTATGCTTTAAGGACTCCTCTTGGATCCGCAATCCATTGCGCCAATGTGTGTTTTAGGCCTGCATCTCCCTTGGCAATCATCCAACTCCATACTCTTAAGATAATTTCCTCCACCAGTTTCTTTATCGTGCACGCCTCCCTCCTAAAAATCTTCGAGTTTCTTCTTTTCCATATCGACCAAGTTACACATTCCCAAATACAAACTGCCGCCAACTTTCCTTTTGCCCCATTCAACGTTCTACTGAAATGAAGCAAATTGATGATAGGATTTGAGGTCATTACCGTTTGTACGCCTAGCCATTTTAATATACCCATCCACACTTGGTATGATTCTTGGCATTCGAACATGATATGTCTATCCGTTTCCGCCTGGCCCGTGCAAAATTCGCATTCTGCTTCTAGAGTGTTTGGTAGCGCTCCTCTTCGTTGCAAGTTGGATTTGGTGGTCAGCCTTTCCCGGATGCATCTCCACGCGTGGATTGTTATCTTTGTTGGGGTGATCTTATTCCACATTTTTTTGTAGCAGTCTAGTTCCTCCTCTGGTGCCTGGACTCCTTCTTCTCCTTTGAGTAGCCATTCGTAGGCTGCCTTAGCCTGATATCTCCCGTCCGAACTGATCTTCCACCTCCATGTGTCTTCTTCTCCTTGTCTGACGGGGAACCTGTTGATCACACACAAAAGCTCATTAAAAATTGTAATGTCTCTTTCCCTTAAATCTCGTCTCCATGTCCAATTCCACTCCCACTCACCCTCTCTCCATGACCCCATGTTTCCTATCAATTCTTTTTGGTCTAAGCTTAGGTGATATAATCTTCTAAACCTTGATTTCAGGCTCGTCCCCCCGCCCACCTCCCTTCCCAAAAACTTGTGTTATGTCCATTTCCAATCACCCTATGTAACCCGTTCATAAACCAGCCCCCCACCTCCCCACCCGCTGCTTTGATCACAGTGGCCCACCAGCCCCTCGGTTTGCCTCCTCTACCCGTTTCTTCAGTCTCCGCCTCCAATCCCCCGGATCTTCCAAATTTTGATGCAATCACTCTAGTCCATAACCTATTGCTTTCATTGAGGAATCTCCACAACCATTTTCCTAACAATGCTTTATTAAATCTCTCTAAGTCCCTTACCCCTAGCCCCCCCAATATTTTTGGTTTGCAGACTGATTTCCACTCAACCCATGCTATTTTGTGTGTGCTTTCGATGTCCCCTCCCCATAAGAACGTTCTCTGGCACTTTACGATCTCTTTGATAGTCTTTTTCGGCGCTCGGTAGGTCGAGAAGAAATAGACCGGCAAGGACGATAGTACTGCGTTGATTAATGTAAGCCTGCCTCCAATTGAGATCTTTGCTGCCCTCCATTTGCTTATCTTTTTCTTGATTTTTGAAACCACATAATCCCAGTCATTTGAAGACCGGTGTGTTGTCCCCACTTTTAAACCCAGGTATACGAAAGGCATGCTTCCCGTGCTGCACCCAATAATCTCGGCCGCCTCACGAATTAGTGGCTCCTCCACGTTAACCCCGAATAATCGACTCTTATCCAGATTGACACTCATACCTGTTACCAGTTGAATGATTTTCAGAAATCTGCTAAGGAATATAGCATTTTCTGTGTTTCCTTCCCCTAGAAATATTGTATCGTCTGTAAATTGCAGGTGCGATACATCTACCTCATTTCTCCCAATCCTTACGGCTTTGAACAGCCCCTTGTTCGTTGCTTCGTTCATCATCGCACTTACCCCTTCTGCCGCAAATAAGAATAGGAATGGAGACAAGGGGTCCCCTTGTCTAAGCCCTCGTTGGAGTTTGAACTCGCCAGACGGGCTTCCGTTTACCAGTACAGAGGCGTGTGCTGAACTTACACATTCCATTATCCATGCTACCCACTTCGGATGAAAATTGAGTCCTGTCATCATTGACTTTAAGAACCCCCAATCTACGGAATCGTACGCCTTTGCGAAGTCTATTTTCAGGATCATGCTGTTTTTCTTGCGGTGCTTGATGTCTTCAATAGCTTCGTTTAAAGTGACCACTCCGTCGAGTATTTGTCTTCCCCCTATGAACGCGCTTTGGTTCTCCGATATTATAGACTCGAGTACCTTGCTTAACCTGTTAGATAGTATCTTTGACAGAATTTTGTACATACCTCCTATGAGTGATATCGGCCTGAAGTCCTCCATTCTGCTAGCTTCCTCTTTTTTTGGTATTAGGGTGATAAAAGAGGGGTTGCTTCCCCTGACCAATCGCCCGTTCTGGTGAAACTCCTTAATAAAATCACCAATGTCTCCTTTGAGCACGTTCCAGCACTTCTTTATAAAGTAGAAGTTGAACCCGTCTGGGCCTGGGCTTTTTGAGCTCTCACACGCCCACACTGCTTCTTTTATCTCTTCGTCCGTGAAAGGGCTGATAAGCATTGCATTGTCCTCGTTGGAGATCTTTCTTTGGAGTATTGCTTCGTCTATGGTTGGCCTGGCTCCCTGTTCTGAGCTGAAATGCTTTCTAAAGTGTTCCTGTACCCCCGTCTTTACCTCCTCGACCTCTTCCTTCCATTCTCCGTCTATTGATATTCCTACAATCTCATTGTTTTTGCGCCTTTTGTTTATGCACCTGTGAAAATAACTAGTATTTGCATCGCCCTGTTTTGTCCATTTAATTCTGGATTTTTGAGAGAGAAGTGAGTCTCTGCTGCACAGCCCCATTATTAGTTTTGCTCTTTCCTCATTCCTTCTAATCACCTCTGTTTCGTCCAATCCAAGTGTATCGTCGACCATGTCTAACTCGTGGATAATTTGTTTGCTTGCTTTCACCCTGTTATTAATATTTCCAAAGACCTCTCTGTTCCATTGCCCGATATCAGCCTTTAGCTTTTTCAGCTTCTCTTTGAGGACGAAACCCTTCCGCCCTTGTACTTCATACTCCTCCCATTTCTTTGTCACAAACTCCATGAAGCCTGGGTGTTTGAACCAGGCATTTACACTACGAAACGGTTTATGGCCCCAATCTTTCACTTTAATCTCCAGCATGATAGGGCAATGATCCGATACAGTCCTCCTTAGGCCCTTTTGATGCGTGCTCGGCCACCGATTCATCCAAGCGTTGTTTACTAGTAGTCTGTCTATTCTACTCTTACACGACCCATCAGCCCTGTACCATGTATAAGCTCGACCATGAAGTGGGAGGTCCAGCATTCCGGCGTCTCTAATAAAACAGTCGAACGTTTCAATGTCGCTTCGATTTGGCTCTGCTCTTCTACCCACTCTCTCGGATCCCCACCTTATCGAGTTGAAGTCGCCACCCACACAGATACATGCTTCTGGGTTTTGTTGGGTTACTGCCTTGATTCTCTCCCATAATTCCATTCTCTCACCGAGTGCACACGGCGCATAGACGTTTACTAGGCAGCACTCTGTCTGATCCGTCCCCCATCTGCCATTGACTACAAGTGCCCCCTGCATATGCCATTTACTTGTTGCTGCAAAAACTTCTGTGTTCCATATTGTCAAGATACCTCCAGATCTCCCCTCGGCCTCTCTATGTGCCCAGTCGAAATTCCCCTCCCCCCACACTGCTCTTCCTCCAAATTCGTCAAAGGCTTCTTTCTTGGTCTCTTGTACGAAACATATATCCACCCTATGAGTCTTTATCAGTTCCCTAATCTCTCTGTTCTTCATTTTGCTCCCCAAGCCCCTAATATTGAGGGATAGTACCTTCATTGGGACACCGTTTTATGCAGCTCCTTGCCCACTGTGTTAGTCCATTCTTGTTCTTCCATTTGGTATGACAAATTTTCGATGATTTCTGAGTCTTTTCTTTTTGTAGCAGCACCTATCTTTTTTGCTAGTTACCAGGTTTCCTGTGCTTCTACCGCTTTCTCGCCCAACTTGCTCTTTGGTTGTGACTTTTTCCGTCCACCCCTGTTGTTTCTCATCTCAAAATCTATGTCCTCCGTGGTTTGAATTTCGTAGACGAAGCGTGTGAACTCTTTCTTTTCTAGCTTTTTCTTGGCTTGCTTTGAGATGCCTCCTTGATTTCTGGGAAGGTTTTTGGTTGAGGGGTTAGGCTTGGTTGGGTGTTGTTTGGGTAGTGCGAGGTTTGGTATAGATGGTGGGAGTTCCGTCGTACCCCTAGCCTCGTTTTCTTCCTTATCGGTGTAGATCTGAGCGTCTGTGTGGTGTGAGGTTGGTTCTGCAAATCTTGGTGCGTGTCCCGATAATCCAGACTAAGTACCAGTTGTATCGCATGTGGGGTGTGTGATTTCCCCTCGGAGTGTATTAATCATGTGCCCTAAGTTGAGGACTCTTGCCTCACATAGTATTTTGGGCCTTGGCCCGTTTTCATTCCAGCCCTCATCCTCGTTCAATGGGTTTTCTGAGTGGGCCTCGACTTCTTGGCTTCCCGCCTTGCTCTCCTCAAGGGCTTTTTCTAGGGTAGTGTTCCCATTCATTTCACTACTTTGACCCATATCTTCTGGATTGGGCTTCAGCCCAGATGCATACCCGTCCACAGTCTCGACTAGTGTGCTTTCGAAGTATGGATCTAGCGCGTTGCTTTCCTTCCTGTTTCCTTCTGGCGCGTGGTTGAGATTTAATCTTCCAACCGTTACGTTGATTTGATCCATGCGTTCTGTGTTCCCCGAGGTATGTTCCGTCTCCCCAATGTCTTGGGATTGTGGGGCCTCCTCCATGCCTACCTTTAATGCCTCGACGCCGTCATTTAATGCCTCTTCTCCGGCGATTTTCACCGATTCATCTTCCGATTCGTCCGAGTCTACCGAATTCCGGCCAATAATCGATGTGTTGTCTGCGCTTGATACGTCTGTGTCCTCCGATTCCCCATCACTGTCGTTCTCCTCGTGGTGGCATGTTTGTTCCTCCTCTATCCTGATTCTGAACACCTTCCCGTCTATCGTGACTGGGATAATCCGGTTGACATTGTTTGTAAAAGGGATCGACATTTGGACTCTTGCTATGTCTAAATTGTTTTTTAACGTAGTATTATGGTCCAGCCTCATCAATGACCCAAAACCTGCACTCATTTGTGTGAAAAATCTTATGTTCCATGCATGGGCTGGTACACCTATCCATCTGGTCCATATTCTCCTCTTATGACTTACATCTGTCTGTTTCCATGGGCGTACCCACACAAACCAGTTGGACACCCATTCGTCGAGTTCCTCCAGCACCTTGCTTGTCTGCTCTTCGTTTAGACTTCGTAACAGTACTACATCGTCCCCCAGATAGTGTACTTTGAGGGCGTTACTGCACTCCCCTTGCAGTTCCTCCCCTAACTCGTCCCACCATAGCTCCTTTCTTAACAGTCCAGTGAAGCTGTCATTGAGCCACGTTGTTTCCTCCTCGCGGGTTTCGAAGGTCAGTGTCGTTTGTGTGTTTACCGTCTGCTGTCCTTCGGCTACAGGTGTCTCCCCCGCTGCCTCTTTGAACGTAACACCTGGCTTCCGTCTTCCTAGATTCGCCTCGAACCATTTTGGTGTCGGTTCCTTTATGGTTGGCTTTTGGCGCGAGAACCTTGGGACATACACCCTCATCTTGAAGCTTCCAATCCATAGATTATTTAGGCGTTCCAGGAATGATCCCTCCTCTCCGATGGTGTCCGTCGGATATCTTACAAACCCAAAAGGTTTGCCTTCATTGTCCCGTTTCCTCGGGCAGTAGATATCCACTATCTTTCCCACCTCATTGAATTTCTCGGCAAGTGTCTGTATGCTGCTCTCCTCTGGGAAGTTCCTGAAAAAGAAGGACTTGGCGTCACTCTCCATTGATGCCCCATAGTTTCCTTTGATTTTTCCCCTGGCTTTCTTCCCCTGTTTCCGTCCGCAGTTCTTCTATTTTCCTCATATCCCCTGTGTCGCGTCTGACTCGTCGATCTTCGCTCGGCTATGGTTCCCCTGCTTCCTCCCCTTCGCCTTACCGTCTCCCATTCCCCCTCTCTCTCCCACTCTCTCTCTCTAGGTTTCTCCATAATCTCTCTAATCTTCATTTTAAAATTTAAAGAGTCAATTTTATGAATTGAGTATAATAAAGTGATATAATTTTTTTTTTAAATTTATTAATAAACTATAAAGATCTTTAAAAAGCTTTCGAATTAAATCTATTTATTAAAAAAGTTAGGTCAAGGTTTAAAAAAAAAGTTTATAGCAGACCACCGACCAAGCTTCTGTCTAAGAATTAGTATGTAACATATCAGATTTTTTTTTCTTAAGTACCAAGGCTTTGGCCATTCCCACCCCTGATAAAATATGATGTAAACTTTTATAAATGGTGTTTTTATTGATTTTTTGGCCATAAGCTGTAATATTCATATTATAATAATTAAAAAAAACATATAATAATTCATTTGTTTCAAAATATAAATCATTAATTGCCAACGAAGTTTTATTTGGTATAAGGGATTAATTAATGTGGAGAAACTGGTTTTGGCCCTTTAAATGTGAAATGATGAAATGATGAAAAAAAGTTCTCCTCACGTTAGGAGTTAGGGTTTCTCTTTTTGCGAGCTAGGATTTCTCTGTTTGCGAGCTAGGGTTAGGGTTTTCGGACCTTTCTTGATCATCTTCCATCGTCTTTCCACGTCTATCTGCCGGGTTTTCTTGGATTGCTCTAGGGTTTGTCTTGTTACCTCTTCTTTTTATTGGTTTTGGTTAACTGCGTTGTTGGATTTCTTTTGTTTCCTTGTGGTTTACAGGTCCTGTCGTCTCTCTGTATCCAATGGTGATGTGCTTGATCTGGTGGGGGCAGGGATTGAATGTGAGCCTACAGGGGTGGGGGGTTCTGCGGCACTTCTGGTCCAGTGGGAGGGTCGTCTTAGGGGACCTGATGATTATAGAACAGCCCATCTATTCCGGTTTTAAACATCGTGGCTTCAGGAGGATGATTGTTCGACGATTGTGCGATCAGCATGGGGCCCAGGTGGGGGTCGTTCAGTACACGGCAGAATTGCTGCCTGTGGTGAAGCATTAGCGGAGTGGGACTCGCGATTTTTTGGGAATGTTCCACGCCAGATTGCCCAATGTAAAGAGGAGTTGTCAAAGTTGCAGAAATCTCGCCAATCTGTTGAGTGTATACAGGCTGCTAGGGCCCTTGAGCATAAGATTACTGCATTGGTCAGGAAGGAGGAGTTGTACTGGTTACAGAGATCTCGGGTCAGTTGGATGCGAGAGGGGGATAAAAATACTACTTTTTTCCATCGGATTGCTAGTGGGAGGAAGAAGAGGAATTATATTCGGGAGATAACGGGCTCCGATGGGGTGAAGCAGGTGGAGATTAAGGGGGTCAAGGAGGTCTTCTTGAACTACTTTCAGGGGCTGTTTACGGCTTCAGAGGGATTGGATATGGAGGAGGCTGTGGGAGCTGTGGATTGCAGGGTGACGACGGATATGCACGATGCCTTATCCCAGCCATTTACTGAGTTGGAGGTGACGAAGGCTTTATCTCAGATGCATCCCACTAAAGCTCCGGGGCCGGATGGTATGTCAGTTATCTTCTTTCACAAATTTTGGGATTTTATTGGTCCTTCAGTTTCTTCTTTTGTTCTTGATGTTCTTAATAATGGTGTGTCTCCTGCTGATGCAAATCATACTTTTATAGCCCTTATTCCTAAAAAGAAAACCCCTCTGTTACCTTCTGATTTTAGGCCTATTAGTTTGTGTAATGTTGTGTACAAGCTTATTACTAAAACTATAGTGAATCGTTTGAAGCCCTTTTTGAATTCCATTATTGACCCGTGTCAGTCTGCCTTTGTGCCTGGTAGATTAATGACTTGAACGAATTTTTTGGTCACTATATGTTGACTAACTACTTCCCCTCAAGCATAAGGGTTCGTAGTAGTAATGGAAGTATTTCGACCAAGTAGTATCGAACCATTGGAGGTGGGCTAGTGCAATGGATCCCTAGAGTTGTATGTCGTCATAACTAATGTAGCTACGATTTCGGGAGTTGGATGCAAAACTAAAGCTAAATAATAATCTAAAGACAATAAATTAAACTAAACACAATCTTAATAAGTAAAATTAACTACTAAATTAAGAAAATGAGAAAATGACAATTAAAGTAAAGTAAAGAACAACCACGAATCTAAATTCGGAGAAGTGCAAAGGTTGGGAATGCTTCGGGTGTTCTCTACCTAGTGAAATCGAGTGGGATTGTTTATACCGTTTCTATGCTTCAATTTGGACTTGCTAAGAGCATCAAGATGCTAGGATGAAAATATTTTCCCTTCGGGTACTATAGCCTTACGTCTAAGGTGTTCCCAAACTCGGTAATACGACCTCTTCCTAATCCTCACCAACTACCCAAATAACCATTCAAGTAATTAATGTCTCTTAATGAGGTTCTAATACAATTAACTCTCTCTCGACGAATTAAAAGTATAATAAACGCATTTGCATACCAACAACTCACACCATAAATGTAAACATGTTCATGTAACTCTCGTCTACGCTAAACATGCCTCAAAATACGGATTAATAGAAGCTAATACACAAAGCACCAATAAAACCCAATAAGAGAAGCAACAATCCAAATATCAACAATAATCAAAGCACAAACAATTCCAATACTCAACATTCACATGGTTTCAAACACCCAAAGCATAAAAAACTTAGCCCATGGTGTTTGAGAAAACATCCATGGCTAAAACAACAAAATGAAAAAACGATAGATATATAAATTAATAAAATGTTATATCAAATTAAATATGATATATAGTTTCCATTTAACACAAACATAAAAACATATAAGTGTACTATATATATACATTCAAAAAAATTCATCCAATTTTGTGAAAAAGTAATTAATTAATAAGAAATTAATTTACTCATTTTGATTTTGTCATACATGCATCTTAATAAGATACATGAACAACAAACTACATAGAAATTTGGAACAGTTGCACAAAAAATTAATCAAAAAATCAATTTGAAATTTGCTTGGTTGAATTCAAACCAAAACAAGATTTGAATCCAAAGCAATCTTGAGAATTGCCAATCCCTAGCTCGATTGAATTTCCCGAATTTGTGAAGAACATCATTGTTGATCCCTAATTCGATTGAATTCTCTCAATTTGTGAAGAACGTTATTAGGAAGTTGATATACAAAAATTAATTCTCCACCTCTATACAAGTTCGGACTTTTAGATAAGACATAATTATTTTATTGTATCAGAGCCAAAAAAGTTCACACCCACATGTTCTGGGTTCGATTCCTGCTGCAAGCAACTCTGGACATGAACCCGACCAGACTCGGGCTGGACCAGCCCTAACTCAAGCCAGACACAAACTAGAACAATTTAGCCATTTAATTTGTGGCCGCAAGGTATTGAACCCGCAACCTTGAGGTATTTTTTTGTGGCCTTAAGACACTTGGGCTACAAGTTCTAGTGTTTATTTATTGATATAAATTATACTTCCTCCGTCCAACAAACAATTTGTACACTCCATAAAAAGAAATATCTCCGTAACCCACACCCTAAAAATATACACATATTTACCCATATGCCATTACTTTTTCACACTCAATATACCTTTTACTTTATTGTATTCATAAAAGTTTACAAAACTATCCCTCATCACTTATTACATCTTTTCTTACATATTTCTTAAAATGTGTGTCATCCCAAGGGTGCTAATTCCCTTGGGACGGAGGGAGAATATATTATAAAAAATAAAATAAAAAATATTGCTAATTTGAGACAAAAAATATTTCGACGCAAATTAATACACAATCTGTTGCAAAAAATAAAATAAAAAACCATCGCAAAATCCATCACAAATTTGAGACGAATTATATTTTTTGTCGCAATATTAGTCGCAAATTTGAGGGAAATTTAATTTTTGGCGCAAATAAATAAACAATAAAACCGTTGCAAATTTGAGACGAATTTAATTTTCGTCGCATATTTGAGACGAATTAATTAAAAAACCGTCGCAAATTGTGTCGACCTTTTATTGCATAGCATTTTTTTTACTTCGCCAGTTTGACAATTTTTGTAGCGAATCTGTCCCAATGCTCGACGGTTTTGTGGCCATCGCAAATCTCTGTGTTTTTTGTAGTGTAAATGATGAGATAATGGGATTGATTCACCCGGGTAGAGTTGTACGACACACGTTCCTGTTCTCACCTTATCTCTTAATTCTCTGTGTGGAAGGTCTTTCGTCAGGTTTGGTTATGCGAGCAAATAGGCACAACTTTCTTCATTGGAGTAGGGCATAGGTTCGCCTAACCACAGATGTTTTTTTTTTTCGAGCTACTTTAGGTGAACACACTACTTTGAAGAAAATCCTAACCACGTATAAATGCATCTCCGGGCTATAGCTGTTAATTATCAGATGTTCGACACTTTTTTTAGAAAGAACGTGAATGCATCAGTGAGACAATAAATATCCTCAATCCTTAGTATATGAATACATGCCAATAAATATCCTCAATCCTTAGTATAGGACATTTTAAATCATATTCAAGATAGGCTTTAGATTCTCGTGGGTGGAGAGGTAAAGAAGATTTCAAAGGTCAGAAAAGAGGTACTATTAAATTAAATCAGCTGCGCAGGCCATCCCGTCGACCTACTATATGAACACGTTCTTGATACCATCCTCGTTGGCAGACAAACTACAGAGGATGTTGAATTATTTTTAGTGGAGAAATTGCTCAAATACTTTAGAAGGCCTCAAGTGGTCGAATTAAGTGGGAGGATTTATTAGCAAGGAACATGGAGGTATGAGTTTTAGAAAGCCAACTATAGTTTGGATTCTCATGGCTCAACTATAGTTTGGTTTTGTACAGATTATGGAGAATTTTATGGTGAATTAGAGTTAACCAATTGTTTGTGCAAGCCAACTATAATCGGTGACTTGCAAAGTACGTGATCAAAAAGTGAAAAAAAGAAGGAAATAAAGCCGGAAAATGAGTTTTGAGAGTGACATGTGCAGAAAAGGTGCAACATATATTTCGTTCTTATCTAGCCGCGCACAAAATTTATGATTAACAAGGGCAGAAGTCGGGGGCGCACCTTGCTTTGTATCAGGTGTAAATGCTCGGCTATTGAAATGCTTAGATCTAGTGTTTTAGATGATAATCCATGGTAGATATGGTACATACAGGTTGTGAAATGGTTAAGACTTGGAAATAAAAAGAATGGAAAAATAAGGAGAAACAATAGAAAAGAGTGTCCTGTATGGAAACAACAAATTTATACATTAGCTAGCAGCTATAAATCGCTTCGTCAAAATATATAAAGAATTGCGTTACCTTAACTTGCAGCAGCGGCAGATACAACGAGAAATGAATGGGGGTTAGTGTTCGTGGTTGCTAATCCGTAAATATGGAAATAATGTTGATGGGCTTGGTTTCCTGGGATACTAACTCCAATCTGAGACAGAATGGTGCAGGCGAACGAGGTCTTGGATAAGATGGGCGCAATCTGGTGCAATGCAGTACCCTCAAAGGTTACTGTATTTTCGAAGAAAATATTTCAAGACAAAATTCCCACTACTCTCAATTTCCGTAGGCGTGCGGCTTTTAATCTATTTTTTTCAATCAGGTGTACTCTCTGCGGCAACTTTGATGAAGACACAGACCATCTGTTTTTCAAATGTAAGATACGAATGGTTCAGGTTCGATACAGTTTGGAAACTCTGCGGATTATTTTCAGGAACATTGTAACAGGGTTTGCAAAAGGATTGACACTGATTGGAAGCTCATTTGGCACAGTACAATTTGGCATCTTTGGAGGGCTCGGAACACTAAAGTGTTTAATGGCTGAGATGTTTCTAAACATGAAACAGTTATGAGAATCAAAGTCTCGACGTGGCTCTGGTTAGGCTCTAAACATAGAATTTATTTATCTTATACTCATAGTGATTGGTTAAGGGAACCTATTTGCTACTTTTGCTGAATTTTGTATCTGTTTTGTATTGCCGTACTTCTTATATGTATTTTCAGGCATCTCTTAGGTCTGTGTTTAATTAATAAAATTTGTATCTGTTTTGTATTACCAATAAATACTCTAACTATATATCCAACAGTAGCAAAAAAATTAATTCGAGAAATAAATTTATTAGAAATTGGAGGAATACTCTAACTATGCCTTGCAATTTAAAACCTCTATCATAGTGCTATAAAATGGAGGACTAATATATCCATATAAATGGATGAGGTTATAATATAAAAGGGAAAAGGTCAACAAATTAACAATCCACCTGAAGCAAATGCAAATTCGATTAGGCGGGCCTCCCTATAAAACCTACTCCCGTAAAACCCAGAGGGAAAAAACGGACGTTAGGGAAAAAAGAGCAACCCACGTTTATAGGTGCCCGAAAAAAACAAACGTCTAATAATTAAATCCCTAAAAATACGACCATTATTAAATCCACTAAACCACAACCACCAAGGTACATGTAGGACTAGAAAAATGGTGCCCTACAAGGCACTCCCTTTCTTCTCCGGCGCCTCTTCGTGGCTGGTTCATCTTCCACAATTTTTGCAGTGCTAATTACCGGCGTAGGAGAATTAATCACACTAATCCTCGAGCTTTTTTGGACCTATAAAATAAAAGGCATATGTTATATTAAACTTTCCTATTATTTTTTAATTGCTAATACATGAATATATTAATTAAACTCATGAACTTGATGCTGCTTACTAGTCCACATTATATGACGTGTCTATTAAAACCCAGTTATGTGTTATTCTTATACATGAACAATAAAGTAATGAAGTCAAAATTACCTTGCATGCAATACAGCAATAATAATATTTACTAGGCACAGTGAGCTTCCTTCTGCAAACTTTGCAAGCTCCGTTGCCTTCAATTAGTAAACCTGAGCCATTATGCGGCAAGGGAGTCAAAGAGACAACCCACTTCTTGTTACATTTATACTGCTGCAATTACAATTCCGTAATCTGATTAATGTGCAATGAGTCGAAGAAAAAAGTAACATTTTTCGACTAAAATGTAATACTGTGTACATGTAAAACAATTCTCACTTTTACACTGTTTTAAGAAGTAATATCATTTTTCGAGGGATTTAATTTTACTCGGAAAAGCCTTCGCAATTACTTTCCCTTGTAAAATCCCTCGCCATTTGGTGAGGGATTATTCACCCTCATTAAAATCTCTCACCAATACGACCGAATTTTGTAGTTAATAAAGAAATGAATAACCTGAATTCTCCGACAGTGTATATGATTCTCCATCTCAGCAAGAGGAACCACGTTTTGATAGACATGGCGATAGATTGTAAGTACAACATGATTTTCTCCATGAATCCCATTTTTGATACAGTACCTGCATGCCGAGGCATTACAGGTAATGCAGTATCGGTTCATTTCATTCTTCTGGAAAGACAAATACAATGGGTCAAAAGGAGTATCATATTATATAATCATTACAGTTTCCATTTCATTGATTTTGTATTTATCACTTATAATCATTGGAATTACATATAGATTAATTGAAAATTTCCCAATGATTAAGATTTTTTTTTTGACAGCAAATCAAAGTATTATTAGCATGAACAAAGAATATCGGAAGGCCTTCCACAAACGACGGAGGCTCGACCCAACATTGGGGAAAGGAAACATCCTTGCACTCCTAGCTAGCTAAACGATGCACTTTAGAATTTGCATCTCGATTCACTAGATGCAACGAGAAAAATGGAATAGATTGGAATCCACCCCCGCAACCACTCGTTCAAATCCCAAATTTTTAATCCAGGACAATGCCTCATGGAGACCCATGACCTCACCCTCGTCCACCTCAAAATTACCCGGGAATACTCTCGATCCGCACGTTACAAATTGTCCCGTGTCATCATGCATAATCATCCCAACTCCCATCTCCAACGTATCTTTAAAAAATGTCGCGTCCACATTTATTTTCACCGCCCTGAACATCGGCCTATGCCAAGCTTTGCACATTTGTTGACGCTGATTTGGCTGCTGCTTCAAGAGTTTCACATTTTTATACTCCCTCAAAAAAGATGTAACAGCAGGGACTAACATAGAGATATTCATGCAGCTTTCCTTCCATAGTTTTTCATCCCGATTTTTCCATATCCGCCAAAGAAAATATGCAGATTTGACTGGATACGACCCATTCCTTGTCGTTCTCCAATATTCTCTTCACAACATCTTCCACGAACAGTTCATGTAGCAGTTCGTAGTCCCATAACTGTGTTCCTGGAATACATAGCTCCGAAACTGTGATATTCTCCAAACCCGGTACAACAATAGATAAAATAAAGAAACTTCCATCGTCCCTCAACCATGGTGACCACCATACATTTACAGATTCACCACTTCCAAGTTTAAACAAAATGAAGCAATTTGTCGCTAGTATAGGGATGGAAAATATACATTTTGTTGCAAATATTAAATCTAAGAATTTAGCGACGAAATTTTTTATTTCGTTGCTAAAAAATGATTTTATTGATGAAATTTAGATTTATCGCAAAATTTTCGTTGCTATTCCCCCTGTTTCTTGGAAATTTCCACCTAGTACCCCTCTTTACAAGATCCCTCGAACCCCATATACTCCGCTGCCAAGCGAAACTTGGATTATTTCCAAGCTATGCATCTAAAAAGTTGTTCCTTGGGAAATGTTTCGCCTTCATTACTATATAGACTAAAGAGTTGGAGTCTGTCATGAGATCCCAACCAATCCTGCCATGCAACGCCACATTAAATAGGTGCAAATTTCGAAAACTCATCCCTCCATCTTTTTTCCGCCTACAAAGAGTCTCTCATTTCGCCCATTTAATTCCTTTTGCCATGTTTGTGTCATGCCCCCACCAAAAGGCATTCAACATTCTATGATGTTCATCAAAGTAGTTGGAATAAACTCATGCAATAAGTAGGGATAGATTGTGCCACATATTTAATTAAAACCTTTTTGCCAGCTTTACATAATTTCTTGCCTCTCCAATTATGAAGTCGATTCCATAGATTATCTCAAATATAAGCAAAGATGTCCATTTTCTTATACTACCAATATTTCAAAAATGATATTCCTGTCATCATCAAAAACATTACAATTGTATAACGTCCTAGACTTCCCATAATTAATGGTCTGGCGAGATAAGCGTGCATAGGTGTCAAGATTCTGTTTCAGCGTTGCAGCTTCAGTCTGTGTGGCACGACAGAACAATAAACTATCGTCTGCAAAAGGTAGGTGAGAATCACTAGGCCCACTTCTACTGGCTTTACACCCATGAAAATTCCCCAAACGGTTCGCCCTTCTTAATAATGGAGAGAGGCCCTCTGCGCACAATATGAATAAATAAAGAGACGGTGGGTCTCCCTGTTGAAGACCTCTACCCGGGATAATCGGGCCCACTAGATCTTAATTAATTAACACCAAATGAATAACTCACGGACTTGATGCACATCTTCATCCAACCCGTCCAGGTTGCTGAGAAGCCCATTCTAGTTAATACACCCTCCAAGTAATATAATTCCAATCAACACAGTCATAATCCTTACTAATATCGATTTTTAAGGCTACTTCTCCAATCCTCCCACCCCTCCCCTTCTTCATAGAGTGGATTAGTTCAAAAGCGATGAGACAATTATCTCGAATGTTTCGCCCGGATACAAAAGCAAATTGTGCTTTGTCCACTAGATTAGGTAGGACCTCATTTAGACGATTGCACAAAAAACTTTCGACAAGATCCTATAAATCACATTGCATAAGGATATTGGCCGTAAGCCCTTCATTGCTTGGGGAAAATCACATTTGGGAATTAATGTGATGTGCGTCGAATTAAGATTTTCAAGAAATTCCACATTCTCCATCCATTGTTTACAGGCCAAAAAGACATCTTCACCAACCACTGGCCAATTTTTCTGATAAAATGTAGGGTTAAAGCCATCCGGACCGGGAGATTTATTCGGGTGCATTTGACTCACGACTAGCTTAAATTCCCCCTTGTAACCGAGCCAATTCCACATTCTGATCCGCCGTAATAGTTGGTTGAATACTCAAGAGGATATCGTGCATATCTACATGAAAAGCACTTGTTGAAAATACATTAGAAAAATAGTCCCTAACAATATCACACATACCCCTCTAATCCTCAATATAGTTGCTCGGCAAATTTTCTAGCCCTTTAATTTGATTATTCTTTTTCCATTTAGATGCCATGCGATGGAAAAGCCTTTAATTTTTGTTGGAGAAGACAATAAAAATAGTTACTTCTCTATTATGAATCATGATCATATTTACTCCATCTGTTCCACTTTAACGGTTGCTTAGATATGTCAAAAAATTATAAGAAATTAATTTTATATTAATGATTATTTGTATAAATTGACTAATATACCCCTTACAGGTTATTTATGAATCATCTATGGTCATTTATCCTACCTATCAATTTTTTTAAGAAAGTACTACAAAACATTTAATTAATATCTCTTGAAAACAAAAAATGATAGATATTTTGGAACAATTTATTCTCTAAAGCGACAGTTAAAGTGGAACAGAGAGTAATTATTATTAATTAATGATTAGTTTTTGGTTTAGTTAAATAATAAAGTGTGGGAATTCGGCAATTGTAAGAGACCTATGTCGTTTCACAATATGCAACGTGGTGTGCGAAATCCTCTCGAAGTTACTTTGTAAACGCACTAATACTATGTTACCTAAATTGGTTGGCAAGACTAATTCGACTTTTGTCATTGGTAGATCGATTCAAGATAATATCCTTATTACTTTTGAAACCATTCACTCTATTAAGAGGAAAACTGGAGAGAAATTTAAGGATGTAGCATTGAAGATATGACATAGTGGATTGGAATTTATTGGAGTGTCTCTTAGGCAGATTTGGTTTCTAATCAGTCTTGGCTCGTTGGATGATGATGTGTGTTAAGACTGTGAAGTTCTCTTTATAAGTAAATGATGAGATACTAAGCTCGATTCACTTGGGTGGAGGTGTATGCCTTGGGGAACGTCTTTCAGCTTTGGTTAGGCGTGAGAATAGGCACAACTTTCTTCATTGTAGTAGGGTTTTCATGAGCGCTTCTAATATTTCCCATTTGCTTTGTCCTAACACTTTTTGTTTTGCCGAGGTACTTCATGTGACACAACTCAAGCTAGAGGTTAGTTAACGAAAGTTTGACATATTTTTTTGGGAAAAATGCATTTTTGTTCTTGTAAGAATGAGGTCAAATTACTTTCACTCCTTTTTCATACAGTTTTAGTCTCGTAGTATAATTTTGTTAGCCTTAAGTCTTAACAGATGAAAATTGCGTGAAAGTCACCCGCCCGTTGAAGATTGCACTTTTGATCATGTAAGAATGACATAAAATCACTTTCGGTCCTATTTCATACACTTTCAGTCCCATAATAATTTTTTGCATGTTTTAACGGATGCAAATTGTGAAAGTCACGCGCCCATTTAATCACATCCATTCTAATATCAGATTAAACAAACCCTAATTTCACCCCCAAAAAAATTGCACCGAAATTGAATGCAAATCAAACTCAATTCACAGGATATGTATGAAGAACGTGCGGCTTTAAATTAATGAGCATGTGCGGCTTTAAATTAACGAGCACGTACAACTTTAAATTAACGAGCACGTACGACTTTAATGTTTTGTTTATTTGACATTTTCTACATTTAATTTTTAATATAGATTTTTAATTCACAAATTATATAAGTAACTTAAGACTTAATTGGGTTAATTCAATTTTTAATTCACAAATTAATTCAATTATTATTTGGCAATTTTTTATTTTATTTTAATGTTATATCAAGATTCTATTGGGTTAAAAATTAATTTGAATTTGAGATTATATTTAAGTATAGATTGTATATTTATCAATTAAAATTTTTTCTATCTTCAAATTATTAATTTTCAGCATTTTTACTTTTGAGTTTATATATTTGTATATATTATAGTTTTGATATATTTTTTTTTCAAAAATTATTTAAATTTCAGAAATTGCATTAAATTATTTTTCATAAATTTTTATTACATTCAAATTCTTGGGTTAGAGAAAAATACATATATATAAATTCTATTAAAAATTAATATTTAGATAATTATATTACTTAGTGAAATTTCATTATTTATAGTAAAAAAACTAATATTATGATTTCTATTGACTTTGATTTTTTTTAATTCAATATACTCTATAATTAGCTTTAAGAATATTTTTAATTATATCCACACTATATATATATATATATATATATAAATATATGTTCATTTATAATTTTAGGAGTTTTTTAGATTATATAAATAATTAAATTTTAACATATTTTGTTCAGCTAACGATTTTCATCCAAACAGTAACGGATAGGGTCATATTTGCAATAAATATGACCTTTTTCAAACATAGGTATCAAAAGTGATTTTTAAAAAATTCCTGCAGGACTAAAGGTGAAAATATCCCGAAAGAACGTTAATGCTCTAGTGAGGCAAGAGACGCCATTAATCGTTATAGTAACCGAGGATAGGAATGTATGCCAATAGTCAGGCCTCCTTTATTTGGGGGTCGTAGGAAACATGACATTTTTAATTGAAGTCTTTTAGGTGGAGAAGTGACTCAAATATTTCATAAGTCCTCAAGTGGTCGAAGTGGGAGGATTTATGCGTTAGCAAAAAACATGGATCGAGGTATGGGTTTTTGAAATCTACACTTGTTAAACTTGGCATTACTAGGGAAGCTACGCTGAATATTCACACCCCCGACTCATAAACATTAATGACAAAAAAGTTCAAATCTAATTATTTCCCTAATGGGGATTTTTTTTAATGCCACTATTAGGCATAGTTCGAGCTTCACTTGGAGGGGCATCTGCACGTCCCAATGAGAGATTGGTGATGCATGTTATGTATTATTTTGGGGGCAACCAATATTGTTGTGTGTTGATAACAACTTGTAGATCCGATATTTATCTACTCCGAGGATGGAGAACACTAGGGTTTCAAACATATTTTATCCCTCCGGGATCCCCATGTAGAAAAACAACAATTTACTTGCCAAAGTTTTCCCCAGTTATGTCATGCAACATTATTTGGACTACAGTACACCCTATTGGGTTAAAGGATACATTATTAATGTCGCATTTCAATTTGGGATTTTTCAGGGCCATATATTAGTCATCGACTTCAAATTTAATTAGGGCAAATTTTTTTGTCTGAAAACAACAATTTTAGGCACTTGTATTTTCCTAATTTTTTTTAATGATTTTTTTGTTTGTGAAAATAGGTACTAACGTAGCACGTGCAACGCACGTGATGATTCCAAAAATTGAATAATTACATTTTGCACCCCAAAAAATTTATTACGCCAATAAATTGACAGGAGTCTTCATCAAAAGTGATTAAAAAGTGTAATTTTATGACTACTTTTGATGACCAAATATGACCTTAACTCATACAATTAAAATAAATGTATTTGTGACACAATTTTCATCACAATAGTTGCAACTCGCTCGTCTCTTGCATGCGCTTTCACAAGCAATATTCATTCAATACAACTTAATGTTTTCCCAAACATCTTTTCCTCATAATGGTTTCAACCCATATTTGCGTGCACTTTCGTATAATTTGTTATTTTTTCAATTATGATCCTTTTGGTATCAATTTATAATCCGAATGCAAAATAACATGAACTATCAAAATTGGAATAAATAATAGAATTCTCGAGACACATCCACCAACTCACCACCGCGCTCCAATTCTAAGCTGCAAAATGTTATAAGTAGATTGGAATGAGCAAGACAACTAGATCGGTGGGGATCCATTTGTCACATTTAAATATCAAATGCAAACAAAAGATAAGAAGCAAAATTTAATTAGAATAGAAGATGCCATGAATCATATTTTTTTTTCTTTTATTAATTGATGATTAAATTTAAGGTTAAATTTCTTGCTGAGGATGCATGGAACAAATGCTCATGTAGTTGGAGCTAGTTAGCAATATGTTCTCCTTGAACCTTTTGGTTTGTTTTCATGTCCTTTTGTCTTCATACATCTCTTTGGATATACATAATGAAAATGTAATTGAATTTATAGGGAAAACAATTGCCAAGTATAATAGGGTTTGATGATTATACCACTGACAAACAACTCAAAAACATCAAACCAAATGATTATTTGTCGAAAAGTAGGCTGAAATTAAGTTAGGTCATAATAATAAATAATAATATGTGTAGCTAGGTTCGGGTAGAAGGATCCAAATATATTATAGAAATAAAATTATTTCTGGTGTCAAAGGCTTGCCTCCCATATATTTTGATACATACGTGAAAAGTTGGCCCATTTAATTTATTCATAGTTTTCATATTATATTAGGTCAATTTTAAAGTTTATCAATAATGGCCCATTAGCTCAGTTGGTTAGAGCGTCGTGCTAATAACGCGAAGGTCGCAGGTTCGAGACCTGCATGGGCCAATATCTTAATTTTTTTCACTTTTTTAAATTATATTTTTCTTCGTTTTACACTTTTCAATGCAAATTAATTACACATTTTTTAAAATTATTCTCAAACTAATTAATAATAATTACTTAGATAGTAAGAAATTGTATTGGGAAGAAGGCACATCACACAAGTAAAATTTCTATTATAACCCTATTTAATGAATGTCATACTTTCTAATGTAATTAATGCAATTCTAGAGCAATTAATTAGGGGTAAAATAAAAGGTCATTAATAAATTTTACTTGTTTAATTTAACTTCTCAATAAACAAAATTAATCTTTTTGAGAAGTCAAACTAGCTTATCTAATTGGGAAGGATAGATAGTATAGTTAATTAATTTTGTCCCATTAAATGTGAGACTTAATTTGAAATTAATCTTTTGACCATTAAATTGAGTGCATTAACTTTACTTTTACATAAATTAACCCTATTTAATGAATGTCATACTTTCTAATGTAATTAATGCAATTCTAGAGCAATTAATTAGGGGTAAAATAAAAGGTCATTAATAAATTTTACTTGTTTAATTTAACTTCTCAATAAACAAAATTAATCTTTTTGAGAAGTCAAACTAGCTTATCTAATTGGGAAGGAAAGATAGTATAGTTAATTAATTTTGTCCCATTAAATGTGAGACTTAATTTGAAATTAATCTTTTGACCATTAAATTGAGTGCATTAACTTTACTTTTACATAAATTAATTGCTTTTGGCCCATTAAATGTGACAATTAATTTTTTGACCAATTAACTGAGTGCATTAACTTTGCTTTTACATTAATTGGTTTTGGCCCATTAAATGTGAAAACTTCTCAAAATGTACAATGTACAAGTAAATAAAATCAGTAAAAAGATAGCTGCGATCAACCTATGGACATGGCTTGAAGGGAACAACTTAATCATCCCAAATTCATTTATTTCGGCTTGGTGTTGTGATCCACATTTATGTATTATCGAGCAAAACGATTAGAATAATTAGAAAGTAGTGAAAGGTGGAAACGATATCACGTATATAATTGATTGTAAATTTATGGGTTGAGTACCCCATGTACTCAAGTGGAATACTTATTTACTGTTCAAAAAAAAAAAAAAAACAAGTATGATTATATTTGGTGGCAATGGCATAGCACGAGTTAATTAATCTCCCATCAACAGGTTTGGGGTATATCTCCAGGTCTTGAAATCTAGGCTTTTGAGATTCATGTCCTTGGCAATGATCCAGCTCCAGAGCCTCGATATGACATCTTCCACGATTATGTCTGGCTTCATCTCCTCATCTCTGAAGATCTTAGCATTTCTACTATAGTAGAGAATGATTCTGTCACCTTGAATTGGTGATATGCGTTGCTAATATTTAACAGTTTGAGTTACAACAGAATGAGGCGAAAGATGAGGAAAAAGATATAAAAATATATTTGAAAGATATGATCTTATCAATACTATAATCTATGACTTGGTCTCGTGAATATTATCTGGTATATTATCTTCTGAATTATATGTTGTATTACCCCCCCTCCCAAGTTGGACGTGGGATAACTACCGACGCAAAGCTTGGAACGAAGCAGCTCGAACGCGGGTCGCGAAAGGGCCTTTGTGAATACATCGATAATGGTGGGAACATGCTTGGTGGCCAAACTGTCGGAGGAGACTAGCTCTCAAATGAAGTGGCAATCAATATATATATATATGTTTTGCACGTTTGTGAGCTACTGAATTTTGACTTAGAAATAGGGCACTAATGTTGTCATACAACAGTAAAGGGAAAGTTGATGGTAGAGCACAAATTTCCTTGAGCAAGTGAGTTAGCCAAACCATCTCCTGTGCTGTGTTGGCAAGAGCACACTATTCAGATTCACAGCTTGATCGAGCAACAATTGGTTGTTTCTTTGCACTCCAAGATACCAGATTTCCACCTAAAAATATTGAATATCCATATATGGAACGGCGTGTTTTGACACAGCGTGCCCAATCGGCATCAGAGTAGCCAACAATATCATAAGTAGAGGAGCAAGCGAAAGTGAGTCCATAGTGCAAGGTACCTTTGACGTACCGAAGAATACATTTCACTGCCAAGTAATGATCATGTGTTGGAGACTGAAGGAACTGATTTACGTGATTAACAACATAAGACAAGTCAGGACGAGTAATAGTGAGGTATTGAAGAGCACCCACCAAAGACCTATATAACGTCCGATCACTAAACGGATCCCCGTGACTTACGAGAGAAGCACCAGCCGGTAATAGGGTGGAAACTGGTTTTGAATTAATCATGGACGCACGAGTCAAAATGTTTTGGGCGTATTTAGCTTGCCGCAAAAACAAACCAGAGTTTGTGTGCGTAATCTCGAGGTCGAGAAAGTAGTTCAAGCGCCTAAGATCCTTTACTGCAAATTCCTCATTAATATGAGTAATAAATCGCTGAAGAGCTAATGGATCACTGCCCGTAATGATAATATCAAAATAGTGCAATCACGCCCATGCAAGTAAAAAAGTGAAATGTCCGCTCGACTGCATGAAAAATTCAAGCTAAGAAGGAAGTCACTGAAACGGGTGAACCACGCACGAGGGGATTGAGGAAGCCCATTCAAAGCTTTCTTTAGACGACAAACATGATTGGGATACCGGGGATCAATAAATCCTGGAGGTTTTGCATTGAGAACTAGTTTGTCAAGAAGACTGTTAAGAAATGTGTTCTTAACGTCTAACTGGTGAAGCGTCCATTGTCGTTGGACTGCTAGTGCTAGAATCCCTTGAATAGTTGCTGCTCGAACAACAGGGCTAAATGTATGTGAAAAATCAAAACCGGGGATTTGAGTAAACCCCTGAGCCACCAAACGAGCCTTATAACGTTGGATGGAGCCATCGGGGAAGCTACGCTGAATATTCACACCCCCGACTCGTAAACATTAATGACAAAAAAGTTCAAATCTAATTATTTCCCTAGTGGGGATTTTTTTTTAATGCCACTATTAGGCATAGTTCGAGCTTCACTTGGAGAGGCATTTGCACGTCCCAATTAAGGCATTGTCACTTGGAGGGGCATCTGCACGTCCCAATGAGAGATTGGTGATGCATGTTATGTATTATTTTGGGGGCAACCATTGTTGTGCGTTGATAACAACTTGTAGATCCGATATTTATCTACTCCGAGGATGGAGGACACTAGGGTTTCAAACATATTTTATCCCTCCGGGATCCCCATGTAGAAAAATAACAATTTACTTGCCAAAGTTTTCCCCAGTTATGTCATGCAACATTATTTGGACTACAATACACCCTATTGGGTTAAAGGATACATTAATGTCGCATTTCAATTTGGGATTTTTCAGGGCCATATATTGGGCATTTGTATTTTCCTAATTTTTTTTAATGATTTTTTTGTTTATGAAAATAGGTACTAACGTAGCACGTGCAACGCACGTGATGATTCTAAAAATTGAATAATTACATTTTGCACCCCAAAAACTTTATTACGCCAATAAATTGACAGGCATCTTCACCAAAAGTGATTAAAAAGTGTAATTTTATGACTACTTTTGATGACCAAATATGACCTTAACTCATACAATTAAAATAAATGTATTTGTGACATAATTTTCATCACAATAGTTGCAACTCGCTCGTCTCTTGCACGCGCTTTCACAAGCAATATTCATTCAATATAACTTAATGTTTTCCAAAACATCTTTTCCTCATAATGGTTTCAACCCATATTTGCGTGCACTTTCGTATAATTTGTTATTTTTTCAATTATGATCCTTTTGGTATCAATTTATAATCCGAATGCAAAATAACATGAACTATCAAAATTGGAATAAATAATAGAATGCTCAAGACACATCCACCAACTCACCACCGCACTCCAATTCTAAGCTGCAAAATGTTATAAGTAGATTGGAATGAGCAAGACAACTAGATCGGTGGGGATCCATTTGTCACAGTTAAATATCAAATGCAAACAAAAGATAATAAGCAAAATTTAATAAGAATAGAAGATGCCATGAATCATATTTTTTTTTCTTTTATTAATTGATGATTAAATTTAAGGTTAAATTTCTTGCTGAGGATGCATGGAACAAATGCTCATATAGTTGGAGCTAGTTAGCAATATGTTCTCCTTGAACCTTTTGGTTTGTTTTCATGTCCTTTTGTCTTCATACATCTCTTTGGATATACATAATGAAAATGTGATTGAATTTATAGGGAAAACAATTGCCAAGTATAATAGGGTTTGATGATTATACCACTGACAAACAACTCAAAAACATCAAACCAAATGATTATTTGTCGAAAAGTAGGCTGAAATTAAGTTAGGTCATAATAATAAATAATAATATGTGTAGCTAGGTTCGGGTAGAAGGATCCAAATATATTATAGAAATAAAATTATTTATGGGGTCAAAGGCCAGCCTCCCATATATTTTGATACATTCGTGAAAAGTTGGCCCATTTAATTTATTCATAGTTTGCATATTATATTACGTCAATTTTAAAGTTTATCATTAAATGGCCCATTAGCTCAGTTGGTTAGAGCGTCGTGCTAATAACGCGAAGGTCGCAGGTTCGAGACCTGCATGGGCCAATTTCTTAATTTTTTTCACTTTTTTTAATTATATTTTCCTTCGTTTTACACTTTTCAATGAAAATTTATTACACATTTTTTAAAATTATTCTCAAACTAATTAATAATAATTACTTAGATAGTAATAATTTCTTAATGTAGAATTCTAGAGCAATTAATTAGGGGTAAAATAAAAGGTCTTTAATAAATTTTACTTGTTTAATTTATCTTCTCAATAAACAAAATTAATCTTTTTGAGAAGTCAAACTAGCTTATCTAATTCACTTTTTTTAATTATATTTTAAAATTAATTACACATTTTTTAAAATTATTCTCAAACTAATTAATAATAATTACTTAGATAGTAATAATAATCTTTTTGAGAAGTCAAACTAGCTTATCGGAAGGATGGATAATATATAGTTAATTAATTTTGTCCCAATGTGAGAATTAATTTGAAATTAATCTTTTCACCATTAAATTGAGTGCATTGACTTTACTTTTACATAAATTAATTGGTTTTGCCCATTAAATGTGACAATTAATTTTTTGACTCAAAATGTACAATGTACAAGTATGATGTTATTTGGTGGCAATGGCAGAGCACCAGTTATCTTTTTTTTTTTTATCGGTAAATTAAATTTGTTATTCACAAATTATATGCATATACATTAGCTTATATTTGATGACTAAAGTGACTTTAGCATCATCTATCACAGTATAGTAACAGTAGGCCAAAAAACAAAACAGCCATCACCCCTGCCTATCATTTTTTCTACGCCTAATCTCTTAGAATTAAATTTGGAAGAGTTCTCCAGTTCTTGCATTCCATATTTCTGGGGATAACTTGCTTTGCGATGATCCAACTCCAGCTTCTCGATATGATCTCTTCCACCATATTCTCTCTCCGTATTACCTCGTTTCTGAAAATCTTCGCGTTTCTATGTTTCCATACAACCCAGATCACACATTCCCACACACTTACAAGAATCGATTTCTCCCTCTTTCCTTTACGAAAGCTGCTAAAGGCGAGGAGATTGTTGAGTGAGGTATCCGGGAGGACTGTTTGGATGCCCATCCATCTACAAATGTCCATCCAAAGGTTGTAGGTGAGGTGGCATTTGAATAACAGGTGCTGCCCTGTTTCTGGTTCTTCTCCACAAAGAGTGCAGTTCGTATCGGCGTTTTGTGGGAGCACGGCTCGTCTCTGAAGTTCCGTTTTAGTTGGTATTCGTCCCTTTAAAACTCGCCAGGCATGTATAGAGACCTTCGAGGGTGTCATCTTGTTCCATATCATTGAGAAAGCTTTCTTATATTCTTCATTTTCTTCGTTAGTGTGCTCGCAGCTTTCTTCTCCAATTAACCATTCGTACGTCTCTTTCGTCGTGTATCTTCCGCTTGATGACAACTTCCAAATCCAGTAATCCTCCATGCTCTATTTAGGTGTGAACCTGTTCAACACATGAAGCAGCTCGTTAAACAAAATGATATCTCTATCTCTAAGAGTCCGTCTCCAATTCCACTTCCATTCCCACACTCCGTCTTTCCATTCTCCCATTTCACACACTTTTTTTTCTCTGTCTAGGCTGATATGGTACAGCCTTGAAAATTTGACCTTGAGGGTCTCTTCCCCTGCCCATCTCGACACCCAGAAAATTAGGTTTCTACCATCTCCCACTCCTCTAATCAAATTCTCCCAAAACCATCCTCCATTTGTCTCTGCCGCCCCTCTTCCTATTTTTATTATATCTCCCCACCAGCCCCTAGTTCGATTAAATCTCCCCTGTATTGCTGGTACCAGTCCTTCCCCCCATGACACACCCCATCTAGATTCAATCACTCTAGCCCACAGGCTCTCTCTTTCGTTACAAAATCTCCATAACCATTTTCCCATAAGCACCTCATTAAATCTCCCTAGCTTTCGGACCCCAAGACCCCCATCTCGTTTAGGCCTACATATAGTATCCCAATCAATCCAAGTAATCTTTTTTCGCTCGTTTGCATTTTTGCCACCCCAGAAGAAGTTCCTTTGTAGGCTTACCATCTCCTTAAGAGTAGATTTTGGTGCTCTAAAAATTGAAAGATAATATACTGGAATAGAAGAAAGTACCGCTTTGATAAGTGTTAATCTGCCTCCAATCGAGATTTTGAGGCCTTCCCATTTTTTTAAGCGGTTCCTGATCTTCTGAACAACGTATTTCCAGTCTGATACCGATCGACTTTGTGCCCCTACCTTCACTCCAAGATATATGAACGGTATCTTGTCCGCTTTGCAGCCCACTACTTCTGCCATCTTCGCGATTTCTTCCTCTTGCAGGTTGATCACATAAACACAACATTTGTTTGTATTAACTTTCAAGCCCGATATACTTTCTAGCAGCTTTAGAAATTTCTTAATAAAAATCATATTTTCCAGTCCAGCTTCACCTGTAAATATAGTATCATCCGCAAACTGGAGGTGGGATATTCTTACTCGATTTTTCCCCACTTCAATTGGTTTTAAAGCTCCCTGTTGGACAGCCTTCGATAGCATGATGCTAAGGCCTTCTACTGCTATAAGAAATAAGAAAGGGGAAAGGGGGTCTCCCTGGCAAAGTCCTCTTTCCATCTTAAATTCTCCTGAAGGGCTTCCATTGACTAGAACTGTCGCGTGAGCTGTTGAGATGCACTCCATTATCCACTTAATCCATTTTGGGTAAAAACTGAATCTCCTCATTATCGTTTTTAGATAGCTCCATTCCACTGAGTCATACGCTTTCGCAAAGTCGATCTTAAATAGCATTCTCTTCTTGCCTTCCTTTTTCGCTTCATCGATAATCTCGTTTAGAACCACTATACTATCAAGGATCTGTGTCCTCCCTATGAAGGCAGAGCACCAGTTATGAGAATGAATAAAACAGAGCTAAGGCAACAACATTCAAGATTTTAGTAAAACACTTCCTAATTAATTAATCTCCCATCAACAGGTTTGGGGTATATCTCCAAGTCTTGAAATCTAGGCTTTTGAGATTCATGTCCTTGGCAATGATCCAGCTCCAGAGCCTCGATATGACATCTTCCACGATTATGTCTGGCTTCATCTCCTCATCTCTCTGAAGATCTAGCTTAGCATTTCTACTGTAGTAGAGAATGATTCGGTCACCTTGAATTGGTGATATGCGTTGCTAATATTTAACAATTTGATTTCTACTGTAGTAGAGAATGATTCGGTCACCTTGAATTGGTGATATGCGTTGCTAATATTTAACAATTTGAGTTACAACAGAATGAGGCGAAAGATGAGGAAAAAGATATACAAATATATTTGAAAGATATGATCTTATCAATATTATAATCTATGACTTGGTCTCGTGAATATTATCTGGTATATTATCTACTGAATTATATGTTGTATTACCCCCCCTCCCAAGTTGGACGTGGGATTACTCCCGACGCAAAGCTTGGAACGAAGCAGCTCGAACGCGGGTCGCGAAAGGGCATTTGTGAATACATCGATAATTTGAAGATTGGTGGGAACATGCTTGGTGGCCAAACTGTCGGAGGAGACTAGCTCTCAAATGAAGTGGCAATCAATATATATATATATATATATGTTTTGCACGTTTGTGAGAGACTGAATTTTGACTTAGAAATAGGGCACTAATGTTGTCACACAACAGTAAAGGACAAGTTGATGGTAGAGCACGAATTTCCTTGAGCAAGTGAGTTAGCCAAACCATCTCCTGTACTGTGTTGGCAAGAGCACACTATTCAGATTCACAGCTTGATCGAGCAACAATTGGTTGTTTCTTTGCACTCCAAGATACCAGATTTCCACCTAAAAATATTGAATATCCATATATGGAACGGCGTGTTTTGACACAGCGTGCCCAATCAGCATCAGAGTAGCCAACAATATCATAAGTAGAGGAGCAAGCGAAAGTGAGTCCATAGTGCAAGGTACCTTTGACGTACCGAAGAATACATTTCACTGCCAAGTAATGATCATGTGTTGGAGACTGAAGGAACTGACTTACGTGATTAACAACATAAGACAAGTCAGGACGAGTAATAGTGAGGTATTGAAGAGCACCCACCAAAGACCTATATAACGTCCGATCACTAAACGGATCCCCGTGACTAACGAGAGAAGCACCAGCCGGTAATCGGGTGGAAACTGGTTTTGAATTAATCATGGACGCATGAGTCAAAATGTTTTGGGCGTATTTAGCTTGCCGCAAAAACAAACCAGAGTTTGTGTGCGTAATCTCGAGGTCGAGAAAGTAGTTCAAGCGCCTGAGATCCTTTACTGCAAATTCCTCATTAATATGAGTAATAAATCGCTGAAGAGCTAATGGATCACTGCCCGTAATGATAATATCATCAACATAGATCAAGAGAAAAATAGTGCAATCATGCCCATGCAAGTAAAAAGGTGAAATGTCCGCTCGACTGCATGAAAAATTCAAGCTAAGAAGGAAGTCACTGAAACGGGTGAACCACGCACGAGGGGCTTGAGGAAGGCCATTCAAAGCTTTCTTTAGACGACAAACATGATTGGGATACCGGGGATCAAAATCCTGGAGGTTGTGCATTGAGAACTAGTTTGTCAAGAAGACTGTTAAGAAATGTGTTCTTAACGTCTAACCGGTGAAGCGTCCATTGTCGTTGGACTGCTAGTGCTAGAATCCCTTGAATAGTTGCTGCTCGAACAACAGGGCTAAATGTATGTGAAAAATCAAAACCGGGGATTTGAGTAAACCCCTGAGCCACCAAACGAGCCTTATAACGTTCGATGGAGCCATCGGGCTTGTATTT
The DNA here is from genome assembly GCA_963675135.1 of Galeopsis tetrahit. Classification (NCBI taxonomy): domain Eukaryota; kingdom Viridiplantae; phylum Streptophyta; class Magnoliopsida; order Lamiales; family Lamiaceae; genus Galeopsis; species Galeopsis tetrahit. The sequence goes on from OY776127.1 coordinate 73,179,552, forward strand.
TGTACGAAAAACCCATTTCCAGCCAACAATATTATCGGTAGATAGACGGGGAATCAAATCCCAAGTGTTATTGTCGTGAAGAGCTTTCATTTCTTCACGCATAGCCGTGTACCAATGTGGGTGTTTAATGGCCGACATGAACCCCTTTGGCTCGGAAGATGTAGTTAGTGTCGAAAGCAAGGCTGTGGTTGCAATGTCAACATAATAACGAGGTTTGAAAACTCCCGACTTTGCTCGTGTTTGCATCAGATGAATGGATGTTGTCTGAGGCGGTATAGGTGCAAGGTTCGCGATTGGGCGTTGCTCGACCTGCGGAAGAGGAGCAGGTGTTGGTGAGGGCCCAACTGGTGTAGCCGGAGGAGGTTCATGCTCATCAGGGCATAATGAGTAGACTGGAGACACATGCTGAATAGAATGAGGTGATGCCGAGAGTTGACCAACAAGGGAGGTGAGCAAGATTTGACCATAGATGGTTCAAAATATGTTGAATAGTCCAACTAAGTAGCAGCTGCTATAGAAGAACCAACAAATGGAAAATAAGATTCATCGAATTGGGCGTGGCGAGTAATATACATCCGAGAAGTTTCAGGATCTAAACACCGAAAACCCTTGTGAGGGCTGCTATATCCCAGAAATATACACGGCTGACTATGGGGAGCCAATTTGTGAGCTGCATAATCACGGATATAGGGAAAAACTCGACAGCCGAATGACTTGAAGTTTGCAAAATTCGGAGGCATCCTAAACAGAATCGGATATATGGATATAATTATAAACTGATGATTAATTCACATAAATAAATTGAAAGATTTTTTTTAGGGCATGGTTATACACACACAGACCTATTGAAGAGACCCACCGGCTAAACACATGCACCTTGAGATGAGGACACAACGTGTAAATATCTAAAATACCCCCTTCGCATTTTAAATCCTAAATAAATCCCCTCTCCCTATTCCCTCACATTTTCACGGTACACCCACCTCCCTTCCTCCCACTCCCACTCCCAGGCGGCCGCAGTTGTCGTCGCCACCCACCGCATTCCTCCAAGCGGCCATCGTCATCGCTACAACTGGAATGAAGGCCAAGCGACGCGGCCGTCGTCGCCCCTCCTGCAAGTGACGCGGTTGACGTCGCTACTCCTCCCTCGTCCACTGCGTCGCCAGCGCTCCCCTCCGTCGCCCACCCTCCCTCTCCCCTCCGGCGCTCCCCCTCCTCCTTCTCACCCCCTTTCCTCCGCCGTTCGCAACACCCTCTTCTAAGTAAGTTTAGGATTTAGAAAAAATAGGATTGGAGATTTCTGTAAAAAAAATTGGAAAAAAATATTGTTTCAGATCTAAAATTAAGTTTTTTTTCGATTTTTTGGTCGAATTCAATTACCTTTTTAGATTTTTTTTTTGTTTGTCCGAAGATTATTGCCGAATTCTGTCAATTTGTCCGAAATTTTTCCCCAAAAATTTTTTCGAAAATTTAATATGTTTGCAATTTTTTTTCGAACATTTAATATGTTTCAGTTTTTTTTTTTTTTGAACATCCAGATTTTTTTTTGCTTAGTTAGGGTTTAATTGGGGGTTGTGTTGATGGGGGATGATTCTGCCGTGAAATGGAATAGTGGATGTACTCATCTATTGTTTTTTTCAAAATTTCAGTAAAGAGTATATTGGACATTTATGTGCCCTTTAGTATAAAAAAAGTATGTCCTCAATAGGCATGTGTGTACGTATAACCGTGCCACTTTTTTTATCCATTTTGAAATGACCCTAGTATTATTTTTAACTTTTTTTTTTCCTACCCACTATGGCCCACCATTATCGATTCACACAGCCCATCATATTCGATCAATACACATCTAGCTTTTTACAACATTTGCGTTAATTGTACCAAGGGATATTTGTGTACCAAGTTTGTGGATTCAACATTAGCACATCCACTAATCTCTGAGAGGGATCAAACAAAAAGTAAAACTACATATATGATGAAAGTAAAAATAAATACTGTACTTAATTAGTATCAATATCAACCTGGCTACGACACCAATAATTAATTAAGTTGATGTGCGCCCACAAGTGCACAAATTTATCGTAGATTGAGTATTGATGATGACGACTATATCCAACAAGAATGAAGAGTTTGATGAATTAACCTAAATTTACCAAATTAAATCAACGAATGAGAAATTATAATAAAAAAGATCAGAATAATTTGAAAAACAATATTGAACATGTATACGATATTGATTTCACCGTACGTAATTGAATCAACTTGAACTTAAATTTTCATTATTCAACGTTTATATTCCTTCTAATCTATTAGCTGCGAAATTACTCAAATACATATTATAAATGCATAAAAATACAACAATTGAGTCCATTAAATCACAACCACCAAGTACGTTTTGCATCAAATTAAAAAAATGGTGCCCTATGGGGCACTCCCTTTCTTCTCCGCTTGCGCCGACTCTTCTCGTTACTTGGTTCCTCTTCCATAATTTCCATGGTGCTAATTACCGGTGTAGGAAAATCAATCACACCAATATTCTCCAAATTATTCTCTACCTACAAAATAAAATTAAGGCACATCTAGATATATTATAAAACTTCATATAATTATTTTTTAATTGCTAATACATGAATATAAGGTAATGAGAGTCAAATCAAAATTACCTTGCAAGAAATAGAGCAATAATGAAATCGATCAGGATCCGCGAGCTTTCTTTTGCAAACATAGCAAGCTCCGTCACCTTCAATTAGTGAACCTGAGCCATTATGCGGCAAGGGTGTCAAAGAGACAACCCACTTCTTGTTACATTTGTACGGCTGCAACCAAATAGTACCATTTCATCATGAATTAATGTTCAATACGAAAAAAATGTATTTTTAAATTTTTTCCGACTAATATAAATTATGAAAAAAATAACCTGAATTCTCCGACAGTCGATATGGTTTTCCATCTCAGTAATAGGAACAACGTTTTGATAGACATGGCGATAGATTGTAAGTACGTCATGATGTTCGCCATGAGTCCCAGTTATGATACAGTACCGGCATGCTGAGGCATTACAGGTAATGCAGTATCGGTTCACTACATTCTTTTGGGCATCATGAATTGAGCATTTATCAAAAAATGTCATTTGCAAGAACGAATTAACCCAATCTGGAATATTATTGTTGCCACTTTTGATTGCACCATCACCCTATATACAATTAAAAAAGGATGGAGATGAATAACCTCTAGTGTTACAAAATGTTATATCAAATTAAATATGATAGTTTCCAATTAACATAAACATAAAAAGATAAATGTGTACTATATATATATACATTCAAAAAAATTCATCCACTTTTGTGAAAAAAGTAATTAATTAATAAGAAATTAATTTACTCATTTTGATTTTGTCATACATGCATCTTTTTCATTATTTTACAAGAAATTATGTAGCTTTAAAAAAAATGTTATTGAACCTACTCTACATACAGATTACAAAAGCTAGTGAGCATCATTTTTTCAACAATAGATTTTTTTTAAGTTTAATTGTGAGATCTTTAGTGCATATATAATTGCTTAACAAAAAACTGAAATGTTTGCATATATACCTGTTGCATAACATTGTTGGAAGAGGTGCTCATCTTCTAAAAATGAATGAGTTTTGCAGAAATGTTTGTATCTGTGAATGGAATACTTGATTGGATGGGCACTATTTTATACTTGATATTTTGGGCGAAAATTGAAATAAAGAGAAACTAATTCATTTATTTTGAAATAAAGAGAAACTAATTGACAACTGGTCAAAAGTGTCATACAGGGAAAAAGATTAAGAAAAACATAAAAAACAAAACCACTATTCAACTATCTTAATATATAATTACAATTTAATACATAATAACTCTTTCAAATCAGGTTTATAACATTTATCCAAATACTGATTTCTTTTAATCATATTATGATGAGCAATTAAATTGTGTGTTGGTGCAATAAATTATTTTCATCCTATATTCTGCCCCTATCTAATAAATATAGTCAAAATTATCCTTTAAATTATAGTCCACTTTCCTTTCTAAAAAGGTATAACTAAAATACTCTTATTTAGTGTGTATAGGAATACAACTTTTTCATTTTGTCATTCAATAGTTATAAGGGTATATGGGAACTTTATAGGTAAAATCATACTCCCTCCGTCTCAAAAAGAGATAGTCCACTTTCCTTTTATTTTAATATTTTTTTTAGAATATCCTTATTTAATGATTGTTAGGATTAATTAATAATATTGTTTATTAATATTAAATAAGGATATAACAAGAATGTAAGAACAAATTTTATATCCTAAAAATGTTTGTATTATTTTGTTTGAAAAAGTAAAGTTGACTATCTTTTTGGGACAGGCTAGTAAATTTCAAGCATAATAAATGATGCTTTTTTAATTAATAAGTACAGTATTAGAAATGAAAGTTGACTATTGTTTTTAGATGAGGGAGTAATCATTACTATTTCCATTTCATTTAATTATTTGAACTTTTGGAGAAGACAATAAATATTTAGTTACTCTCTTTATTATGCTCATATTTATTTAATACTAATGATTATTGATATAAATTGACTAATATACACTCTTTTTTCATTTTGCTGAAACATACATTTTTTTAAATTAGGAACAATTGCTCAAAAAATATATAAAAACATCAATTTGGAGAAGAGTTTATTAACAAAGTAGAAAAATTCATAAGTGATTTAAACAAAGTAGGACAAAAATTTCTAGTAAAACAATTAAGACCAAAATAGCCTACAAAATCCCCCTTTTGCCCTTATTTTGATATAATTTGAATTGTCTGCCTTCTTCAAGAATATCCCCCAATTTCAGTTTACATTCCATATTTGAATTCAATCTAATTTGAATTCAATTCAATTTCAATCGCATAGTGTCTTCTCGCCTGCAGTCAAACCTACCAAAATTACAACAAAAAATTCTTGGCGAATAATGGAATTTCTTCGATCTAAAGAACGGCGGCACCATACCACTCCTCCGTCCTTGAAGAACGACGGCACAAGACAGAGGCTCTCCGTCGACGGCACCCTACCACGCAGGGGAGAGGTTTTTCGGAATGACGTCGTCGAGGCCGGTGGCGAGGGGACCGAATCCGGCGTTGGAAACGGCGTTGTATTGGGATTTCCACGGGTCTAATTCGCGACAATTGTCGAGGATATCTTTGTTGAGAATTGGGGGAAGGTCGTAGACGAAGATACTACCGAGTTTACAGGTTTGATAAATTTGATTTAAAGTTGGATTCTCATGATTTTGGATTGCTTTAGTTGATAAATTGATTTGGGAGTATATATTTTGGTTTGCAGTGGAGTCGGAATGACAAAAGCAGGTGTGAATTCGTGAACTTTGATATAACTACAAAAGCAGGTATGAATTCATGAACTTTGACATGTTATATGGAGATTTTGATTTCAATTTTGATGATTTTATTGAGGGGAGAATGTTGGATATTTGATTAATTGGATCAACATAAGTGATTCAAGGGAAATAACTTCTGCATTTTTTTCTGTAAGTAAAATTTTATTCACTAACAGCGGTATGAGAATTACCCCGAATGAAATGAGTAATACAAAGTCAAAACTCACTGCCTCTCAAGAATTTGAATACAGAAGAAATGACAAAGGGTATGTGAATTAATTAACCTTCTGAATTGTTAATATGGAGTGAGATTTTGAATGAATTATTGATAATGGATCGGGTAAATATCCTGTGTTTTCTAAGGCAATGTTATTGAATCTATGCAGCTGAGGAAAAAAAATGGAGGATACCTTGTTTGCCCCTGTTTTGGATTTGGATGTAATGAAGCATGTCAAGTCAGAAAATGGAGTAGTGAGTATCTGCAAAATTGAAGTTTGCTCCTTAGATGAACATATCATATATAGTAGTAGTTAATTAAGCAGAATTGCAATAATCTTAGATCCATTTTTTTAGTTGCTTTGTAGAAATTGATTTTGTATATTAGAATGTTTGGAATCATGATAATTGTAAAACGTCTTTTCGTCTGATTTATATGAGGCCTTCGAGCTTTAAATCTATTTCTTGAAATATCTTATACAGGGGAGTAAGACACCAAGAACATGAATTTTTTTTAATTTGGGGAGCTTGGAAACAAGTGCACCTAATTTACTAGAGTAGGGTCAATTGTAGATACAAGTAATTTGGGAAGTATATGCAATTATCGGTTGCATATATAAAAAAATATATGCATGTATTTTTGAAATTATATGCACTTATCAGTTGCATATAATAAAATATGCATATAGAATTAATAATACAATCTTATATTATTATTATGCAATGCACATATTTGATATAGAGAAAATTTCATTTTACGTCCTGTAACTTAGGCCTAATCCAGAATATATCCTTTAAGTTTTCACATTTTCAATTTACATCCTAGGGTGTCCAATTTACATCCTTATAGGTCCAATTTACGTCCTTTCCACCGGAAAATTAGAAATCCGGTCAAATAGTCCAATTTACATCCTTTATGTTTGAAAATTATAAATTAATAATTAAAAAATTCTGAAAATATCATTAAAAATTAAAAAATCTCATTAAAAACTTATAAATGGTGTAAAATAAATATAAAAAATCTACAATTCAAAAAAATCTGAAAATGTGTAAATTTAATTTATTTTTCTTCTAAAAACTCATAAAAATAAAAAAAATCTATAATTTCTACCATTCAAAAAAGCTGAAAATGTGTAAATTTAATTTTTTTTTCTAAAAGCTCATAAAAATAAAAAAAATCTATAAATTAAAATTTTAAAAATGTTTAAAATAAAAAATTCCATAATTTTAAAAATATCGTAAAAATGAATTTGGGACGGTTCCAAAATCGATCAAGGTGTGGAACTTCCACTCAACCTCGACGGTGAGTTGGAAAATCTCGTGGGACCCAAAATTATTAGGAGTTCGAGCAAAACTTTATTTAATGAAATGTTAATAATTTTTATTATTCTTATTAGATTTTTAGAATTAGTAATTTTTTTCATCTACACATTTTTAATAAATTAATGAGATTTTTTTAGTTTTTAAAATTTTTAATGAGATTTTGAATTTCTTAATTTTTAAATTACACTTTTTTCATTCTTTGAATTGTAGAATTTTTTATTTTTTGTATTTTAAAAATTTTAGAATTTTTTATTTTTGTTTTACACATTTTATAATTTGTAATGTTATTTTTTGAAATTTTATTGATATATTTTGAATTTTATTTACACATTTTATATTTTTTAATTTTAAGGAGATTTTGGGATTTTTAATGATATTTTAGAATTTTTAACTCTTTAATGGGATTTTTAGAAAATTTTAATTATTAAATTTTAATTTTCAAACTTAAAGGACGTAAATTGGACTATTTGGCCGGAATCCCAATTTATTCCTCACATTCCGGTGAGTTTTAAAATTTTCCGGCGGAAAGGACGTAAATTGGACCAAAAAGGACGGAAATCGAAAAAGTGAAAACATAAAGGATATATTCTGGATTAGGCCTAAGTTACAGGACGTAAAATGAAATTTTCTCTTTGATATATGCATCCCATATAAATATGCAATGCACATATTATGTATATGCATCAAACTATCAAAAATATCATACAAATATGCAATGCACAAATACACATCTTAAAAAACCAACGATTTCTTACATGTGAAAACTCCTTTGTACAGTCAAACGAGTAGATGAAAAGTCGAAACAAACATACCTTCAATCATTTTCCTTCAGCTATAATCTAGGGATAATCTCTTACCTTTTTAAAATTTAATTCATTTGACTTTTCATATTTTACATTAATCAAATTAAATGATTCAAATATGAAATTAAGTATAATTATTTCAATTTCGAGCATTAGAACATCGAATAAGGAAAACTACTTAAAAAAATTAAGTGTAATTAATTGCACGTTTAAGTTTAAAAAGAAAGAAAAATCTTAGCATTGCTTAAAAAATAATTTTTTTAGTGAAATGATGGTTACAAAATTCATAGAGCTAATTCAAAACCTGGAAAGAATATTATAATGTCAGCGATTTCAGGTTTCAACGCTTTGAAGCTTCGAAATACTCTCTGAAGATCAAGCCACCGCTTGAATATGCACTGGAAAGAAGTTAGGAGAAATTTTGGGTAATATCCTTTCTTAATTAAAAACAGCGCGAGATTCTAAGCAAAATATCTCACACCTTAATTTAAATTTAAAAATGTTGACTTTCCTACGTTTTCTTAACATAATTAATTGAATTCGAAATTCATACCTAATTCGAAATCAGGGGCATAATAGACTATAACTAGTTCATTTTGTCCTAAATTGTTTTATTAAAAAAATTTGTCTTGAAACTTAAAGTCTTAGAGTGAATTGTCCTATTCTGTTTTTTCCCCTTTGAAGAAACATACATGAACACCAAACAACCCAGAAGTCTCGGAACGCTAAAGTGTTTAATGGCTGCGATTTTTCTAAACACGAAACAGTTATGAGAATCAAAGTCTCGGCGTGGCTCTGATTAGGCTCTAAACATAGAATTTATTTATCTTATACTCATAGTGATTGGTTAAGGGAACCTATTTGCTACTTTGGCTGAATTTTGTATCTGTTTGGTATCGGTTTTGGATTGCCGTACTTCTGATCTGTATTTTCAGGCATCCCTTAGGTCTGTGTTTCATACTTAAGTTATAATTAATGACACTATCCAATGAAATTACCAATAAATACTCTAACTATATATCCAACAGTAGTAATCTAAGAATTTAAAAAGAAAAGGGATTTTTTTTCATTTCTAGATTGTGTGTGGTTCTTATATTTTACAGTTTTTTTTTTAAACTTTTTGGGTAGTTATAAAAATAAATTGTTTGAGGGGTATTAAAAAATTTATTTTGAGGAATAATTTTTTTGGAAAAATGAAGGAGGAATAACCTTTTATAATATAACAATGAGAAGGGTTGTTCCAAAATTTGACTATGCCTTGCAATTTAAAACCTCTATCATAGTGCTATAAAATGGAGGACTAATATATCCATATAAATGGATGAGGTGATAATATAAAATAAAAGGGAAAAGGTCAACAAATTAACAATCCACCTGAAACGAGTGCAAATTCGATTAGGCGGGCCTCCTTATAAAACCTACTCCCGTAAAACCCAGAGGGAAAAAACGGACGTTAGGGAAAAAAGAGCAACCCACCTTTAGAGGTGCCCGAAAAAAACAAACGTCTTATAATTAAATCCCTAAAAATACGACCATTATTAAATCCACTAAATCACAACCACCAAGGTACAAGGACTAGAAAAATGGTGCCCTACAAGGCACTCCCTTTCTTCTCCGGCGCCTCTTCGTGGCTGGTTCATCTTCCACAATTTTTGCAGTGCTAATTACCGGCGTAGGAGAATTAATCACACTAATCCTCGAGCTTTCCTGGACCTATAAAATAAAAGGCATATGTTATATTAACCTTCCTATTATCTTGCTAATACATGAATATATTAAACTTATGAACTTGATGCTACTTATTAGTCCACATTATATGTTGTTTCATTTAAAACCTAGTTATGTGTTATATACTTATTATACATGAAGAATGCATTGCTATAATTTGTTGCGAGTACAATAAAGTAATGAAGTCAAAATTACCTTGCATGCAATACAGCAATAATAAAATCGACCAGGCTCAGTGAGCTTCCTTCTGCAAACATTGCAAGCTCCGTCGCCTTCAATTAGTAAACCTGAGCCATTATGCGGCAAGGGATTCAAAGAGACAACCCACTTCTTGTTGCATTTATACGGCTGCAATTACAATTTCGTAATCTGATTATAATGTGCAATATGATATTCTCTCACGGAATGTATTTCATGAGTCGAAGAAAAAAGTAACTTTTTTCGACTAAAATGTAATACTGTGTACTTGTAAAACAATTCTCACTTTTACACAATTTAAGAAGTAATATCATTTTTCGAGGGATTTAATTTTACTTGGAAAAGCCTTCACAATTACTTTCCCTTGTAAAATCCCTCGCCATTTGGCGAGCTAGGGATTATTCACCCTCATTAAAATCCCTCGCCAATACGAGCGAATTTTGTAGTTAATAATGAAATAAATAACCTGAATTCTCCCACAGTCCATATGTTTCTCCATCTGACTAAGAGGAACCACGTTTTGATAGACATGGCGATAGATTGTTAGCACGTCATGATGTTCGCCATGAATCCCATTTTTGATACAGTACCTGCATGCCGAGGCATTACAGGTAATGCAGTATCGGTTCATTTCATTCTTCTGCACATGATGAATTTGACACCTATCAAAAAATGTCATTTGCAAGAAGGAATTAATCCAATCTGGAATGTATCCTGTTTTGACTGCACGATCGCCCTATAATTAAGAAGGATAGATAAAAAAACCTCTGTGAGTAAAAAATTAAGGCAAGTCTATGAACATATGAAATATCTAAGGGCATGGGAAGTTTAATAAGTAAAAAATAGAAATATCTCTATTAATCTAAAAATATTTAGCTAGCCTACCTAGAATGCAGTTAAATAATGTAAAAATGGAAAAAATGTTTTTTTTTTTATCTTCGATGATAAATGAAATAAACCGAGCACACAATTATTGAAAGTTTTACTAAAGGAACTTCTTCAAATTGCTCTAATTTTTTCTTTCTAAATTGATTGAACCTACTCTACATACAAATCACAAAAGTGAGCATCATTTCTTCACAATAAAATTATTTTAAGAGTTTAATTGTGAGATCTTTAGCCATCTCACATAATTGCTTAACAAAATCAAAAATGGTTTGCATACCTGTTGCATAACTATGTTGGATGAGGTGCTCATCTTCTCAAAATTAACTACAAATACACTGAGTTTTGCAGAAAATTATTTGTATCTGTGAATGGAATACTTGGAGGAGGAGTACCATTTTATACTTGATATTTTGGGCGAAGATTTGAAATAAAGAGATACTAGCTAGGGCAAAAGTGTCTTTAAGGGGAGATGATTAAGACAAACAAAAAACAAAACCACTTTTCAACTGTCTTAAAAATTGCAATTAATACAAAATAACTTTTTCCAATCTGAAATTAAACACTCCAACATCAAATTTAATTTATAACCTTTATTCAATTTAAATACTGAAATATTTTACTCCCAACCATTTTATTTGTTGTTTAGGGATGTTTCACATGAATTAAGAAAGTCATGAGTGACACTTGTTTGCAATTGTTTGCACCTATACAATTGAGTTCAAATGAATTGAGTCAAATTTTGAATCAAAGATTAAATTGAGTAAATTGTACATTAAAATCCATTGAGTAAATTGAACATTAAAATCCAAGTGTATCTATACACTCAATTGCAAGGAAGAATTTACAAAATTGGAATATTGCATTTAATTCTTCTAAATTAATGCAAAATGACAATCATTTTGGGTCAAAAAAGTTATCTAGAAATACAAATAAAATGGGTCAAAGCTAGGGGAGTATCATATTATGATGAGCTAAATGGGTCAAAAAAATTATCTGGAAAGACAAATAAAATGGTTCAAAAGGAGTATCATATTATATAATCATTACAGTTTCCATTTCATTGATTTTGTATTTATCACTTATAATCGTTGGGATTACATATAGATTAATTGAAATTTTCCCAATGATTAAGATATATATATTTTTTTGATAGCAAATCAAAGTATTATTAGCATGAACAAAGAATATCGGAAGGCCTTCCACAAACGACGGAGGCTCGACCCAACAATTGGGGAAAGGAAATATCCTTGCACTCCTAGCTAAACGATGTGCTTTAGAATTTGCATCTCGATTCACTAGACTCAACGAGAAAAATGGAATAGATTGGAATCCACCTACGCAACCACTCGTTCAAATCCCAAATTTTTAATCCACGACAATGCCTCATGGAGACCCATGACCTCACCCTCGTCCACCTCAAAATTACCCGGGAATACTCTCGATCGGCACGTTACAAATTGTCCCGTGTCATCATGCATAATCATCCCAACTCCCATCTCCAACGTATCTTTAAAGAATGCTGCGTCCACATTTATTTTCACCGCCCTGAACATCGGCCTATGCCAAGCTTTGCACATTTGTTGACGCTGATTTGGGTGCTGCTTCAAGAGTTTCACAGAGATATTCATGCAGCTTTCCTTCCATAGTTTTTCATTTCGAGTTTTCCATATCCGCCAAAGAAAATATGCAGATTTGACTGGATACGACCCATTCCTTGTCGTTCTCCAATATTCTCTTCACAACATCTTCCAAGAACAGTTCATGTAGCAGTTCGTAGTCCCATAACTGTGTTCCCGGAATACATAGCTCCGAAACTGTGATATTCTCCAAACCCGGTACAACAATAGATCGAATAAAGAAACTTCCATCGTCCCTCAACCATGGTTACCACCATACATTTACAGATTCACCACTTCCAAGTTTAACAACATAATGAAGCAATTTGTCGCTAATATAGCGATGAAAAATATACATTTTGTTGCAAATATTCTTGTCATCATCAAAAACATTACAATTGTATAACGTCCTAGACTTCCCATAATTAATGGTCTGGCGAGATAAACGTGCATAGGTGTCAAGTTTCTGTTTCAGCGTTGCAGCTTCAGTCTGTGTGGCATGACAGAACAATAAACTATCGTCTGCAAAAGGTAGGTGAGAATCACAAGGCCCACTTCTACTGGTTTTACACCCATGCAAATTCCCCAAACGGTTCGCCCTTCTTAATAATGCAGAGAGGCCCTCTGCGCACAATATGAATAAATAAAGAGACGGTGAGTCTCCCTGTTGAAGACCTCTACCCGGGATAATCGGGCCCACTAGATCTTAATTAATTAACACCAAATGAATAACTCACGGACTTGATGCACATCATCATCCAACCCGTCCAGGTCGCTGAGAAGCCCATTCTAGTTAATACACCCTCCAAGTAATATAATTTCAATCAACACAGTCATAATCCTTACTAAAATCGATTTTTAAGGCTACTTCTCCAATCCTCCCACCCATCCTCTTCTTCATAGAGTGGATTAGTTCAAAAGCGATGGGATTTTCAAGAAATTCCACATTCTCCATCCATTGTTTACAAGCAAAAATAAACATCTTACTCGTAAGGTGAAAGTTAGTGTGTATCAATTTGGTCATGGTTTCAAAAATCTGGAAGAATGCTTTAATACGCGTGGCAATGTGTGCATGCTTACTTGATATTTGGTACCTTGGTTGTTGGTGCATGAGTGGCTGTTATAGAAGTATAGGAAGCTGGAAAATTGGCCTTGTTGGTCTTTGGAATGTGTACTGCTGTGGGTGTTTGATTATTACAGGTGCTGCATTGGAGATCATGGTGCATAAGGATTGTTGCTGTGCATGCATGGCAACTAATATGCTGTCCCAGATTTGGTGCATGGCTAATAAAAGGATCATGTGGGGTTGCTGCATGGCGTGGAGTTATTGCATGGCTAGAAAGAGTGGCATGGCGAGAGTTTGTTGCTTGGCGGCGAGAAGGAGTGGCATGGCGAGGAAGTATTATTCCAGGCAGTACAGTTGCGTGGCAAGGAATTTCTGCATGGCTAGAATTTTTTGCATAACAAGGAAAAGGACCAATCTCGAAAATTATAATTTTCTCGTTGTAATTTCCGTTTTGAGTAGGTGGTGTAATAGCACTAATAGAACAGTTTATTTGGGAGGAGTACCCACCTGTAGGACGGACCACGGTTTCCCCCTTCCCGGGTTTATCCCACGTGGTTTACCGAGAGGGGGTTTTCATCCGGAGTCCCGATGGGTGGGGAAGATGAGAGTTGAGAGAGTTGTAGCGCCGGCGTCTTCCCTTCGGGGTTGAGCGTGTTTTTTGAGCATTAATAAAATTTTTATCCTTTTGCTCAAAAAAAAATAAACATCTTCACCAACCATTGGCCAAATTTTTTGATAAAATACCGGGTTAAAGCCATCCAGACCGGGAGATTTATTCGGGTGCATTTGAATCACGGCTAGCTTGAATTCCCCCTTGTAACCGAGTCAACTCCACATTCTAATTCACCGTAATAGTTGGTTGAATACTCAAGAGGATATCGTGCATGTCTTCATGAAAAGCACTTGCTGAAAATACATTAGAAAAATAGTCCCTAACAATATCACACATACCCCTTTAATCCTCAATATAGTTGCTCGACAAATTTTCTTGCCCTTTAATTTGATTATTCTTTTTCCGTGTAGATGTCATGCGATGGAAAAGCCTTTAATTTTTGTTGGAGAAGACAATAAAATTGGTTACTTCGCTATTATGAATCATGATCATATTTACTCCATCTGTTCCACTTTAACGGTTGCTTAGATATGTCAAAAAATTATAAGAAATTAATTTTATATTAATGATTATTTGTATAAATTGACTAATATACCTCTTACAGGTTATTTATGAATCATTTATGGTCATTTATCCTACCTATCAATTTTTTTAAGAAAGTACTACAAAACATTTAATTAATATCCCTTGAAAACAAAAAAATGATAGATATTTTGGAACAATTTATTCTCTAAAGCGACAGTTAAAGTGGAACAGAGATTAATTATTATTAATTAATGATTAGTTTTTGGTTTAGTTAAATAATAAAGTGTGGGAATTCGGCAATTGTAAGAGACCTATGTCATTTCACAATATGCAACGTGGTGTGCGAAATCCTCTCGAAGTTACTTTGTAAACGCACTAATACTATGTTACCTAAATTGGTTGGCAAGACTAATTCGACTTTTGTCATTGGTAGATCGATTCAAGATAATATCATTATTGTTTTTGAAACAATTCACTCTATTAAGAGGAAAACTGGAGATAAATTTAAGGATGTAGCATTGAAGATATGACATAGTGGATTGGAATTTATTGGAGTGTCTCTTAGGCAGATTTGGTTTCTAATCAGTTCTGGCTCGTTGGATGATGATGTGTATTAAGACTGTGAAGTTCTCTTTTTAAGTAAATGATGAGATACTAAGCTCGATTCACTTGGGTGGAGGTGTATGTCTTGGGGAACGTCTTTCAACTTTGGTGAGGCGTGAGAATAGGCACAACTTTCTTCATTGTAGTAGGGTTTGCATGGGCGCTTCTAATATTTCCCATTTTCTTTGTCCTAACCCCTTTTGTTTTTTCGAGGTACTTCGTGTGACACAACTCCAAGCAAGCGGTTAGTTAACGAAAGTTTGACATATTTTTTTGGGAAAAATGCATTTTTGTTCTTGTAAGAATGAGGTCAAATTACTTTCAGTCCTTTTTCATACAGTTTTAGTCTCGTAGTAAATTTTTGTTAGTCTTAACAGATGAAAATTGCGTGAAAGTCACCCGCCCGTTGAAGATTGCACTTTTGATCATGTAAGAATGACATAAAACCACTTTCGGTCCTATTTCATACACTTTCAGTCCCATAATAATTTTTTGCATGTTTTAACGGATGCAAATTGTGAAAGTCACGCGCCCAATTAAACACATCCATTCTAATATCAGATTAAACAAACTCTCACAAAAAAAAATCCCAAGAAAGCAAACCCTAATTTCACCCCCCAAAAAATTGCACCGAAATTGAACGAAAATCACTCAATTCACAAGAAATGTATGAAGAACGTGCGACTTTAAATTAATGAGCATGTGCGGCTTTAAATTAACGAGCACGTACAACTTTAAATTAACGAGCACGTGCGGCTTTAATGTTTTGTTTATTTGACATTTTTTACATTTCATTTTAAATATAGATTTTTAATTCACAAATTATATAAGTAACTTAAGACTTTACATTCAATTATTATTTGGCAATTTTTTATTTTATTTTAATATTATATCAAGATTCTATTGGGTTAAAAATTAATTTGAATTTGAGATTATATTTAACTATAGATTGTATATTTATCAATTAAAATTTTTTCTATCTTCAAATTATTTTTCAGCATTTGTACTTTTAAGTTTGTATATTTGTATATATTACAGTTTTGATATTTTTTTTTCAAAAATTATTTAAATTTCAGAAATTACATTAAATTATTTTTCATAAATTTTTATTACATTCAAATTCTTGGGTTAGAGAAAAATACATATATGCAAATTCTATTAAAAAAAATAATATTTAGATAATTATATTACTTAGTGAAATTTCATTATTTATAGTAAAAAAACTAATATTATGATTTCTATTGACTTTGATTTTTTTTTAATTCAATATACTCTATTATTAGCTTTAAGAATATTTTTTAATTATATCCAAACTATATATATATATATATTCATTTATAATTTTAGGAGTTTTTTAGATTATATAAATAATTAAATTTTAATATATTTTGTTCAGCTAATGATTTTCATCCAAACAGTAACGGATAGGGTCATATTTGCAATAAACATGACCATTTTCAAACAGGGATCAAAAGTGATTTTTTAAAAATTCCTACAGGACTAAAGGTGAAAATATCCTGAAAGAACGTTAATGCTCTAGTGAGGCAAGACACGCCACTAATCCTTATAGTAACCGAGGATAGGAATGCATGCCAATAGTCAGGCCTCCTTTCTTTGGGGTCGTAGGAAACATGACATTTTTAATTGAAGTCTTTTACGTGGAGAAGTGGCTCAAATATTTGAAAAGGCCTCAACTGGTCGAAGTGGGAGGATTTATGCGTTAGCAAAAAACATGGATCGAGGTATGGGTTTTTGAAATCTGCACTTGTTAAACTTGGCATTACTAGGGAAGCTACGCTGAATATTCACACCCCCGACTCGTAAACATTAATGACAAAAAAGTTCAAATCTAATTATTTCCCTAGTGGGGATTTTTTTTTAATGCCACTATTAGGCATAGTTCGAGCTTCACTTGGAGAGGCATTTGCACGTCCCAATTAAGGCATTGTCACTTGGAGGGGCATCTGCACGTCCCAATGAGAGATTGGTGATGCATGTTATGTATTATTTTGGGGGCAACCATTGTTGTGCGTTGATAACAACTTGTAGATCCGATATTTATCTACTCCGAGGATGGAGGACACTAGGGTTTCAAACATATTTTATCCCTCCGGGATCCCCATGTAGAAAAATAACAATTTACTTGCCAAAGTTTTCCCCAGTTATGTCATGCAACATTATTTGGACTACAATACACCCTATTGGGTTAAAGGATACATTAATGTCGCATTTCAATTTGGGATTTTTCAGGGCCATATATTGGGCATTTGTATTTTCCTAATTTTTTTTAATGATTTTTTTGTTTATGAAAATAGGTACTAACGTAGCACGTGCAACGCACGTGATGATTCTAAAAATTGAATAATTACATTTTGCACCCCAAAAACTTTATTACGCCAATAAATTGACAGGCATCTTCACCAAAAGTGATTAAAAAGTGTAATTTTATGACTACTTTTGATGACCAAATATGACCTTAACTCATACAATTAAAATAAATGTATTTGTGACATAATTTTCATCACAATAGTTGCAACTCGCTCGTCTCTTGCACGCGCTTTCACAAGCAATATTCATTCAATATAACTTAATGTTTTCCAAAACATCTTTTCCTCATAATGGTTTCAACCCATATTTGCGTGCACTTTCGTATAATTTGTTATTTTTTCAATTATGATCCTTTTGGTATCAATTTATAATCCGAATGCAAAATAACATGAACTATCAAAATTGGAATAAATAATAGAATGCTCAAGACACATCCACCAACTCACCACCGCACTCCAATTCTAAGCTGCAAAATGTTATAAGTAGATTGGAATGAGCAAGACAACTAGATCGGTGGGGATCCATTTGTCACAGTTAAATATCAAATGCAAACAAAAGATAATAAGCAAAATTTAATAAGAATAGAAGATGCCATGAATCATATTTTTTTTTCTTTTATTAATTGATGATTAAATTTAAGGTTAAATTTCTTGCTGAGGATGCATGGAACAAATGCTCATATAGTTGGAGCTAGTTAGCAATATGTTCTCCTTGAACCTTTTGGTTTGTTTTCATGTCCTTTTGTCTTCATACATCTCTTTGGATATACATAATGAAAATGTGATTGAATTTATAGGGAAAACAATTGCCAAGTATAATAGGGTTTGATGATTATACCACTGACAAACAACTCAAAAACATCAAACCAAATGATTATTTGTCGAAAAGTAGGCTGAAATTAAGTTAGGTCATAATAATAAATAATAATATGTGTAGCTAGGTTCGGGTAGAAGGATCCAAATATATTATAGAAATAAAATTATTTATGGGGTCAAAGGCCAGCCTCCCATATATTTTGATACATTCGTGAAAAGTTGGCCCATTTAATTTATTCATAGTTTGCATATTATATTACGTCAATTTTAAAGTTTATCATTAAATGGCGCATTAGCTCAGTTGGTTAGAGCGTCGTGCTAATAACGCGAAGGTCGCAGGTTCGAGACCTGCATGGGCCAATTTCTTAATTTTTTTCACTTTTTTTAATTATATTTTCCTTCGTTTTACACTTTTCAATGAAAATTTATTACACATTTTTTAAAATTATTCTCAAACTAATTAATAATAATTACTTAGATAGTAATAATTTCTTAATGTAGAATTCTAGAGCAATTAATTAGGGGTAAAATAAAAGGTCTTTAATAAATTTTACTTGTTTAATTTATCTTCTCAATAAACAAAATTAATCTTTTTGAGAAGTCAAACTAGCTTATCTAATTCACTTTTTTTAATTATATTTTAAAATTAATTACACATTTTTTAAAATTATTCTCAAACTAATTAATAATAATTACTTAGATAGTAATAATAATCTTTTTGAGAAGTCAAACTAGCTTATCGGAAGGATGGATAATATATAGTTAATTAATTTTGTCCCAATGTGAGAATTAATTTGAAATTAATCTTTTCACCATTAAATTGAGTGCATTGACTTTACTTTTACATAAATTAATTGGTTTTGCCCATTAAATGTGACAATTAATTTTTTGACCAATTAACTGAGTGCATTAACTTTACTTTTACATTAATTGGTTTTGGCCCACATTAAATGTGAAAACTTCTCAAAATGTACAATGTACAAGTATGATGTTATTTGGTGGCAATGGCAGAGCACCAGTTATCTTTTTTTTTTTGATCGGTAAATTAAATTTGTTATTCACAAATTATATGCATATACATTAGCTTATATTTGATGACTAAAGTGACTTTAGCATCATCTATCACAGTATAGTAACAGTAGGCCAAAAAACAAAACAGCCATCACCCCTGCCTATCATTTTTTCTACGCCTAATCTCTTAGAATTAAATTTGGAAGAGTTCTCCAGTTCTTGCATTCCATATTTCTGGGGATAACTTGCTTTGCGATGATCCAACTCCAGCTTCTCGATATGATCTCTTCCACCATATTCTCTCTCCGTATTACCTCGTTTCTGAAAATCTTCGCGTTTCTATGTTTCCATACAACCCAGATCACACATTCCCACACACTTACAAGAATCGATTTCTCCCTCTTTCCTTTACGAAAGCTGCTAAAGGCGAGGAGATTGTTGAGTGAGGTATCCGGGAGGACTGTTTGGATGCCCATCCATCTACAAATGTCCATCCAAAGGTTGTAGGTGAGGTGGCATTTGAATAACAGGTGCTGCCCTGTTTCTGGTTCTTCTCCACAAAGAGTGCAGTTCGTATCGGCGTTTTGTGGGAGCACGGCTCGTCTCTGAAGTTCCGTTTTAGTTGGTATTCGTCCCTTTAAAACTCGCCAGGCATGTATAGAGACCTTCGAGGGTGTCATCTTGTTCCATATCATTGAGAAAGCTTTCTTATATTCTTCATTTTCTTCGTTAGTGTGCTCGCAGCTTTCTTCTCCAATTAACCATTCGTACGTCTCTTTCGTCGTGTATCTTCCGCTTGATGACAACTTCCAAATCCAGTAATCCTCCATGCTCTATTTAGGTGTGAACCTGTTCAACACATGAAGCAGCTCGTTAAACAAAATGATATCTTTATCTCTAAGAGTCCGTCTCCAATTCCACTTCCATTCCCACACTCCGTCTTTCCATTCTCCCATTTCACACACTTTTTTTTCTCTGTCTAGGCTGATATGGTACAGCCTTGAAAATTTGACCTTGAGGGTCTCTTCCCCTGCCCATCTCGACACCCAGAAAATTAGGTTTCTACCATCTCCCACTCCTCTAATCAAATTCTCCCAAAACCATCCTCCATTTGTCTCTGCCGCCCCTCTTCCTATTTTTATTATATCTCCCCACCAGCCCCTAGTTCGATTAAATCTCCCCTGTATTGCTGGTACCAGTCCTTCCCCCCATGACACACCCCATCTAGATTCAATCACTCTAGCCCACAGGCTCTCTCTTTCGTTACAAAATCTCCATAACCATTTTCCCATAAGCACCTCATTAAATCTCCCTAGCTTTCGGACCCCAAGACCCCCATCTCGTTTAGGCCTACATATAGTATCCCAATCAATCCAAGTAATCTTTTTTCGCTCGTTTGCATTTTTGCCACCCCAGAAGAAGTTCCTTTGTAGGCTTACCATCTCCTTAAGAGTAGATTTTGGTGCTCTAAAAATTGAAAGATAATATACTGGAATAGAAGAAAGTACCGCTTTGATAAGTGTTAATCTGCCTCCAATCGAGATTTTGAGGCCTTCCCATTTTTTTAAGCGGTTCCTGATCTTCTGAACAACGTATTTCCAGTCTGATACCGATCGACTTTGTGCCCCTACCTTCACTCCAAGATATATGAACGGTATCTTGTCCGCTTTGCAGCCCACTACTTCTGCCATCTTCGCGATTTCTTCCTCTTGCAGGTTGATCACATAAACACAACATTTGTTTGTATTAACTTTCAAGCCCGATATACTTTCTAGCAGCTTTAGAAATTTCTTAATAAAAATCATATTTTCCAGTCCAGCTTCACCTGTAAATATAGTATCATCCGCAAACTGGAGGTGGGATATTCTTACTCGATTTTTCCCCACTTCAATTGGTTTTAAAGCTCCCTGTTGGACAGCCTTCGATAGCATGATGCTAAGGCCTTCTACTGCTATAAGAAATAAGAAAGGGGAAAGGGGGTCTCCCTGGCAAAGTCCTCTCTCCATCTTAAATTCTCCTGAAGGGCTTCCATTGACTAGAACTGTCGCGTGAGCTGTTGAGATGCACTCCATTATCCACTTAATCCATTTTGGGTGAAAACTGAATCTCCTCATTATCGTTTTTAGATAGCTCCATTCCACTGAGTCATACGCTTTCGCAAAGTCGATCTTAAATAGCATTCTCTTCTTGCCTTCCTTTTTCGCTTCATCGATAATCTCGTTTAGAACCACTATACTATCAAGGATCTGTGTCCTCCCTATGAAGGCAGAGCACCAGTTATGAGAATGAATAAAACAGAGCTAAGGCAACAGCATTCAAGATTTTAGTAAAACACTTCCTAATTAATTAATCTCCCATCAACAGGTTTGGGGTATATCTCCAAGTCTTGAAATCTAGGCTTTTGAGATTCATGTCCTTGGCAATGATCCAGCTCCAGAGCCTCGATATGACATCTTCCACGATTATGTCTGGCTTCATCTCCTCATCTCTCTGAAGATCTAGCTTAGCATTTCTACTGTAGTAGAGAATGATTCGGTCACCTTGAATTGGTGATATGCGTTGCTAATATTTAACAATTTGATTTCTACTGTAGTAGAGAATGATTCGGTCACCTTGAATTGGTGATATGCGTTGCTAATATTTAACAATTTGAGTTACAACAGAATGAGGCGAAAGATGAGGAAAAAGATATACAAATATATTTGAAAGATATGATCTTATCAATATTATAATCTATGACTTGGTCTCGTGATTATTATCTGGTATATTATCTACTGAATTATATGTTGTATTACCCCCCCTCCCAAGTTGGACGTGGGATTACTCCCGACGCAAAGCTTGGAACGAAGCAGCTCGAACGCGGGTCGCGAAAGGGCATTTGTGAATACATCGATAATTTGAAGATTGGTGGGAACATGCTTGGTGGCCAAACTGTCGGAGGAGACTAGCTCTCAAATGAAGTGGCAATCAATATATATATATATATATATGTTTTGCACGTTTGTGAGCGACTGAATTTTGACTTAGAAATAGGGCACTAATGTTGTCACACAACAGTAAAGGGCAAGTTGATGGTAGAGCACGAATTTTCTTGAGCAAGTGAGTTAGCCAAACCATCTCCTGTACTGTGTTGGCAAGAGCACACTATTCAGATTCACAGCTTGATCGAGCAACAATTGGTTGTTTCTTTGCACTCCAAGATACCAGATTTCCACCTAAAAATATTGAATATCCATATATGGAACGGCGTGTTTTGACACAGCGTGCCCAATCAGCATCAGAGTAGCCAACAATATCATAAGTAGAGGAGCAAGCGAAAGTGAGTCCATAGTGCAAGGTACCTTTGACGTACCGAAGAATACATTTCACTGCCAAGTAATGATCATGTGTTGGAGACTGAAGGAACTGACTTACGTGATTAACAACATAAGACAAGTCAGGACGAGTAATAGTGAGGTATTGAAGAGCACCCACCAAAGACCTATATAACGTCCGATCACTAAACGGATCCCCGTGACTAACGAGAGAAGCACCAGCCGGTAATCGGGTGGAAACTGGTTTTGAATTAATCATGGACGCATGAGTCAAAATGTTTTGGGCGTATTTAGCTTGCCGCAAAAACAAACCAGAGTTTGTGTGCGTAATCTCGAGGTCGAGAAAGTAGTTCAAGCGCCTGAGATCCTTTACTGCAAATTCCTCATTAATATGAGTAATAAATCGCTGAAGAGCTAATGGATCACTGCCCGTAATGATAATATCATCAACATAGATCAAGAGAAAAATAGTGCAATCATGCCCATGCAAGTAAAAAGGTGAAATGTCCGCTCGACTGCATGAAAAATTCAAGCTAAGAAGGAAGTCACTGAAACGGGTGAACCACGCACGAGGGGCTTGAGGAAGGCCATTCAAAGCTTTCTTTAGACGACAAACATGATTGGGATACCGGGGATCAAAATCCTGGAGGTTGTGCATTGAGAACTAGTTTGTCAAGAAGACTGTTAAGAAATGTGTTCTTAACGTCTAACCGGTGAAGCGTCCATTGTCGTTGGACTGCTAGTGCTAGAATCCCTTGAATAGTTGCTGCTCGAACAACAGGGCTAAATGTATGTGAAAAATCAAAACCGGGGATTTGAGTAAACCCCTGAGCCACCAAACGAGCCTTATAACGTTCGATGGAGCCATCGGGCTTGTATTTTGTACGAAAAACCCATTTCCAGCCAACAATATTATCGGTAGATAGACGGGGAATCAAATCCCAAGTGTTATTGTCGTGAAGAGCTTTCATTTCTTCACGCATAGCCGTGTACCAATGTGGGTGTTTAATGGCCGACATGAACCCCTTTGGCTCGGAAGATGTAGTTAGTGTCGAAAGCAAGGCTGTGGTTGCAATGTCAACATAATAACGAGGTTTGAAAACTCCCGACTTTGCTCGTGTTTGCATCAGATGAATGGATGTTGTCTGAGGCGGTATAGGTGCAAGGTTCGCGATTGGGCGTTGCTCGACCTGCGGAAGAGGAGCAGGTGTTGGTGAGGGCCCAACTGGTGTAGCCGGAGGAGGTTCATGCTCATCAGGGCATAATGAGTAGACTGGAGACACATGCTGAATAGAATGAGGTGATGCCGAGAGTTGACCAACAAGGGAGGTGAGCAAGATTTGACCATAGATGGTTCAAAATATGTTGAATAGTCCAACTAAGTAGCAGCTGCTGTAGAAGAACCAACAAATGGAAAATAAGATTCATCGAATTGGGCGTGGCGAGTAATATACATCCGAGAAGTTTCAGGATCTAAACACCGAAAACCCTTGTGAGGGCTGCTATATCCCAGAAATATACACGGCTGACTATGGGGAGCCAATTTGTGAGCTGCATAATCACGGATATAGGGAAAAACTCGACAGCCGAATGACTTGAAGTTTGCAAAATTCGGAGGCATCCTAAACAGAATCGGATATATGGATATAATTATAAACTGATGATTAATTCACATAAATAAATTGAAAGATTTTTTTTAGGGCATGGTTATACACACACAGACCTATTGAAGAGACCCACCGGCTAAACACATGCACCTTGAGATGAGGACACAACGTGTAAATATCTAAAATACCCCCTTCGCATTTTAAATCCTAAATAAATCCCCTCTCCCTATTCCCTCACATTTTCACGGTACACCCACCTCCCTTCCTCCCACTCCCACTCCCAGGCGGCCGCAGTTGTCGTCGCCACCCACCGCATTCCTCCAAGCGGCCATCGTCATCGCTACAACTGGAATGAAGGCCAAGCGACGCGGCCGTCGTCGCCCCTCCTGCAAGTGACGCGGTTGACGTCGCTACTCCTCCCTCGTCCACTGCGTCGCCAGCGCTCCCCTCCGTCGCCCACCCTCCCTCTCCCCTCCGGCGCTCCCCCTCCTCCTTCTCACCCCCTTTCCTCCGCCGTTCGCAACACCCTCTTCTAAGTAAGTTTAGGATTTAGAAAAAATAGGATTGGAGATTTCTGTAAAAAAAATTGGAAAAAAATATTGTTTCAGATCTAAAATTAAGTTTTTTTTCGATTTTTTGGTCGAATTCAATTACCTTTTTAGATTTTTTTTTTGTTTGTCCGAAGATTATTGCCGAATTCTGTCAATTTGTCCGAAATTTTTCCCCAAAAATTTTTTCGAAAATTTAATATGTTTGCAATTTTTTTTCGAACATTTAATATGTTTCAGTTTTTTTTTTTTTTGAACATCCAGATTTTTTTTTGCTTAGTTAGGGTTTAATTGGGGGTTGTGTTGATGGGGGATGATTCTGCCGTGAAATGGAATAGTGGATGTACTCATCTATTGTTTTTTTCAAAATTTCAGTAAAGAGTATATTGGACATTTATGTGCCCTTTAGTATAAAAAAAGTATGTCCTCAATAGGCATGTGTGTACGTATAACCGTGCCACTTTTTTTATCCATTTTGAAATGACCCTAGTATTATTTTTAACTTTTTTTTTTCCTACCCACTATGGCCCACCATTATCGATTCACACAGCCCATCATATTCGATCAATACACATCTAGCTTTTTACAACATTTGCGTTAATTGTACCAAGGGATATTTGTGTACCAAGTTTGTGGATTCAACATTAGCACATCCACTAATCTCTGAGAGGGATCAAACAAAAAGTAAAACTACATATATGATGAAAGTAAAAATAAATACTGTACTTAATTAGTATCAATATCAACCTGGCTACGACACCAATAATTAATTAAGTTGATGTGCGCCCACAAGTGCACAAATTTATCGTAGATTGAGTATTGATGATGACGACTATATCCAACAAGAATGAAGAGTTTGATGAATTAACCTAAATTTACCAAATTAAATCAACGAATGAGAAATTATAATAAAAAAGATCAGAATAATTTGAAAAACAATATTGTATACGATATTGATTTCACCGTACGTAATTGAATCAACTTGAACTTAAATTTTCATTATTCAACGTTTATATTCCTTCTAATCTATTAGCTGCGAAATTACTCAAATACATATTATAAATGCATAAAAATACAACAATTGAGTCCATTAAATCACAACCACCAAGTACGTTTTGCATCAAATTAAAAAAATGGTGCCCTATGGGGCACTCCCTTTCTTCTCCGCTTGCGCCGACTCTTCTCGTTACTTGGTTCCTCTTCCATAATTTCCATGGTGCTAATTACCGGTGTAGGAAAATCAATCACACCAATATTCTCCAAATTATTCTCTACCTACAAAATAAAATTAAGGCACATCTAGATATATTATAAAACTTCATATAATTATTTTTTAATTGCTAATACATGAATATAAGGTAATGAGAGTCAAATCAAAATTACCTTGCAAGAAATAGAGCAATAATGAAATCGATCAGGATCCGCGAGCTTTCTTTTGCAAACATAGCAAGCTCCGTCACCTTCAATTAGTGAACCTGAGCCATTATGCGGCAAGGGTGTCAAAGAGACAACCCACTTCTTGTTACATTTGTACGGCTGCAACCAAATAGTACCATTTCATCATGAATTAATGTTCAATACGAAAAAAATGTATTTTTAAATTTTTTCCGACTAATATAAATTATGAAAAAAATAACCTGAATTCTCCGACAGTCGATATGGTTTTCCATCTCAGTAAGAGGAACAACGTTTTGATAGACATGGCGATAGATTGTAAGTACGTCATGATGTTCGCCATGAGTCCCAGTTATGATACAGTACCGGCATGCTGAGGCATTACAGGTAATGCAGTATCGGTTCACTTCATTCTTTTGGGCATCATGAATTGAGCATTTATCAAAAAATGTCATTTGCAAGAACGAATTAACCCAATCTGGAATATTATTGTTGCCACTTTTGATTGCACCATCACCCTATATACAATTAAAAAAGGATGGAGATGAATAACCTCTAGTGTTACAAAATGTTATATCAAATTAAATATGATAGTTTCCAATTAACATAAACATAAAAAGATAAATGTGTACTATATATATATACATTCAAAAAAATTCATCCACTTTTGTGAAAAAAGTAATTAATTAATAAGAAATTAATTTACTCATTTTGATTTTGTCATACATGCATCTTTTTCATTATTTTACAAGAAATTATGTAGCTTTAAAAAAAATGTTATTGAACCTACTCTACATACAGATTACAAAAGCTAGTGAGCATCATTTTTTCAACAATAGATTTTTTTTAAG
The DNA here is from genome assembly GCA_963675135.1 of Galeopsis tetrahit. Taxonomy (NCBI): domain Eukaryota; kingdom Viridiplantae; phylum Streptophyta; class Magnoliopsida; order Lamiales; family Lamiaceae; genus Galeopsis; species Galeopsis tetrahit. The sequence continues at coordinate 73,206,395 of OY776127.1, forward strand.
TTTAATTGTGAGATCTTTAGTGCATATATAATTGCTTAACAAAAAACTGAAATGTTTGCATATATACCTGTTGCATAACATTGTTGGAAGAGGTGCTCATCTTCTAAAAATGAATGAGTTTTGCAGAAATGTTTGTATCTGTGAATGGAATACTTGATTGGATGGGCACTATTTTATACTTGATATTTTGGGCGAAAATTGAAATAAAGAGAAACTAATTCATTTATTTTGAAATAAAGAGAAACTAATTGACAACTGGTCAAAAGTGTCATACAGGGAAAAAGATTAAGAAAAACATAAAAAACAAAACCACTCTTCAACTATCTTAATATATAATTACAATTTAATACATAATAACTCTTTCAAATCAGGTTTATAACATTTATCCAAATACTGATTTCTTTTAATCATATTATGATGAGCAATTAAATTGTGTGTTGGTGCAATAAATTATTTTCATCCTATATTCTGCCCCTATCTAATAAATATAGTCAAAATTATCCTTTAAATTATAGTCCACTTTCCTTTCTAAAAAGGTATAACTAAAATACTCTTATTTAGTGTGTATAGGAATACAACTTTTTCATTTTGTCATTCAATAGTTATAAGGGTATATGGGAACTTTATAGGTAAAATCATACTCCCTCCGTCTCAAAAAGAGATAGTCCACTTTCCTTTTATTTTAATATTTTTTTTAGAATATCCTTATTTAATGATTGTTAGGATTAATTAATAATATTGTTTATTAATATTAAATAAGGATATAACAAGAATGTAAGAACAAATTTTATATCCTAAAAATGTTTGTATTATTTTGTTTGAAAAAGTAAAGTTGACTATCTTTTTGGGACAGGCTAGTAAATTTCAAGCATAATAAATGATGCTTTTTTAATTAATAAGTACAGTATTAGAAATGAAAGTTGACTATTGTTTTTAGATGAGGGAGTAATCATTACTATTTCCATTTCATTTAATTATTTGAACTTTTGGAGAAGACAATAAATATTTAGTTACTCTCTTTATTATGCTCATATTTATTTAATACTAATGATTATTGATATAAATTGACTAATATACACTCTTTTTTCATTTTGCTGAAACATACATTTTTAAAATTAGGAACAATTGCTCAAAAAATATATAAAAACATCAATTTGGAGAAGAGTTTATTAACAAAGTAGAAAAATTCATAAGTGATTTAAACAAAGTAGGACAAAAATTTCTAGTAAAACAATTAAGACCAAAATAACCTACAAAATCCCCCTTTTGCCCTTATTTTGATATAATTTGAACTGTCTGTCTTCTTCAAGAATATCCCCCAATTTCGGTTTACATTCCATATTTGAATTCAATCTAATTTGAATTGAATTCAATTTCAATCGCATAGTGTCTTCTCGCCTGCAGTCAAACCTACCAAAATTACAACAAAAAATTCTTGGCGAATAATGGAATTTTTTCGATCTAAAGAACGGCGGCACCATACCACTCCTCCATCCTTGAAGAACGACGGCACAAGACAGAGGCTCTCCGTCGGCGGCACCCTACCACGCAGGGGAGAGATTTTTCGGAATGACGTCGTCGAGGCCGGTGGCGAGGGGACCGAATCCGGCGTTGGAAACGGCGTTGTATTGGGATTTCCACGGGTCTAATTCGCGACAATTGTCGAGGATATCTTTGTTGAGAATTGGGGGAAGGTCGTAGACGAAGATACTACCGAGTTTACAGGTTTGGTAAATTTGATTTAAAGTTGGATTCTCATGATTTTGGATTGCTTTAGTTGATAAATTGATTTGGGAGTATATATTTTGGTTTGCAGTGGAGTCGGAATGACAAAAGCAGGTGTGAATTCGTGAACTTTGATATAACTACAAAAGCAGGTATGAATTCATGAACTTTGACATGTTATATGGAGATTTTGATTTCAATTTTGATGATTTTATTGAGGGGAGAATGTTGGATATTTGATTAATTGGATCAACATAAGTGATTCGAGGGAAATAACTTCTGCATTTTTTTCTGTAAGTAAAATTTTATTCACTAACAGCGGTATGAGAATTACCCCGAATGAAATGAGTAATACAAAGCCAAAACTCACTACCTCTCAAGAATTTGAATACAGAAGAAATGACAAAGGGTAGGTGAATGAATTAACCTTCTGAATTGTTAATATGGAGTGAGATTTTGAATGAATTATTGATAATGGATCGGGTAAATATCCTGTGTTTTCTAAGGCAGTGTTATTGAATCTATGCAGCTGAGGAAAAAAAATGGAGGATACCTTGTTTGCTCCTGTTTTGGATTTGGATGTAATGAAGCATGTCAAGTCAGAAAATGGAGTAGTGAGTATCTGCAAAATTGAAGTTTTCTCCTTAGATGAACATATCATATATAGTAGTAGTTAATTAAGCAGAATTGCAATAATCTTAGATCCATTTGATTAGTTGCTTTGTAGAAATTGATTTTGTATATTAGAATGTTTGGAATCATGATAATTGTAAAACGTCTTTTCGTCTGATTTATATGAGGCCTTCGAGCTTTAAATCTATTTCTTGAAATATCTTATACAGGGGAGTAAGACACCAAGAACATGAATTTTTTTTAATTTGGGGAGCTTGAAAACAAGTGCACCTAATTTACTAGAGTAGGGTCAATTGTAGATACAAGTAATTTGAGAAGTATATGCAATTATCGGTTGCATATATAAAAAAATATATGCATGTATATTTGAAATTATATGCACTTATCAGTTGCATATAATAAAATATGCATATAGAATTAATGATACAGTCTTATATTATTATTATGCAATGCACATATTTGATATATGCATCCCCTATAAATATGCAATGCACATATTATGTATATGCATCAAACTATTAAAAATATCATACAAATATGCAATGCACAAATACACATCTTAAAAAACCAACGATTTCTTACATGCGAAAACTCCTTTGTACAATCAAACGAGTAGATGAAAAGACGAAACAAACATACCTTCAATCATTTTCCTTCAGCTATAATCTAGGGATAATCTCTTACCTTTTTAAAATTTAATTCATTTGACTTTTCATATTTTACATTAATCAAATTAAATGATTCAAATATGAAATTAAGTATAATTATTTCAATTTCGAGCTTTAGAACATCGAATAAGGAAAACTACTTAAAAAAATTAAGTGTAATTAATTGCACGTTTAAGTTTAAAAAGAAAGAAAAATCTTAGCATTGCTTAAAAAATAATTTTTTTAGTGAAATGATGGTTACAAAATTCATAGAGCTAATTCAAAACCTGGAAAGAATATTATAATGTCAACGATTTCAGGTTTCAACGCTTTGAAGCTTCGAAATACTCTCTGAAGATCAGGCCACCGCTTGAATATGCACTGGAAAGAAGTTAAGAGAAATTTTGGGTAATATCCTTTCTTAATTAAAAACAGCGCGAGATTCTAAGAAAAATATCTCACACCTTAATTTAAATTTAAAAATGTTGACTTTCCTAATTTTGCTTAACATAATTAATTGAATTCGAAAATCATACCTAATTCGAAATCAGGGGCATAATAGACTATAACTAGTTCATTTTGTCCTAAATTGTTTTATTAAAAAAATTTGTCTTGAAACTTAAAGTCTTAGAGTGAATTGTCCTATTCTGTTTTTTCCCCTTTGAAGAAACATACATGAACACCAAACAACCCAGAATTATTGCACAAAATAGCATCACAAACCATCCATTTACAAGAACATGCATGAACAACAAACTACCTAGAAATTTGGAACAGTTGCACAAAAAAATAATCAAAAAATCAATTTGAAATTTGTCTGGTTGAATTCAAACCAAAACAAGATTTGAATCCAAAGCAATCTTGAGAATTGCCAATCCCTAACTCGATTGAATTTCCCGAATTTGTGAAGAACATCATTGTTGATCCCTAATTCGATTGAATCAGGTTCATTGGATTTGGCCTTCAGTGCAATCCCTTTGCTTTCAGGTTCCTCAGTGTTGTTCTTTCTGTTCAAGTCATATTCATATGCCTTGAGTTCTGAGAACACTTGTTGCATTGGCATTGTTGACAAATCCTTCGTATTCTGCATCATGACAGCATACACATTCCATTTGGTTGTCAAGCTCCTAAGAATCTTCAGAGCCACTTCTCTTTTGGAGTATACTTTTCCAAGTGGGTTGATCTCATTCATGATGTCTGTGAACCTTCCATCCAGTTGATCAATGTTTTCATCAGACTTCATCCTAAATTGCTCATACTTTTGAACAGCAACTTGAAGTTTGTTTTCCTTGATCTTGTCAGTTCCTTCACACATTAGAGCTAATGTGTCCCAAATCTCCTTTGCAGTTGTGCAGTGAAATACTCTACCCATTATAGCATCTGGAATGGTCTAATATAGGGTGTTCATTGCCACATAGTTGAGATTATGCTTCTTTCTTTCTTCAGGAGTGAGCTCATCATCATCTTTTGAAATTTCTTGTGCTCCAGTTGCTCTTTGGGCTTCTGTAACATTTGTGTTAGGTTTCATGAACACAAATGGACCTTTAGTGATCACCCTTAGCATTTCATCATGGAGACAAGCCAAGTGAACTCTCATCCTTATCTTCCAGAAGTCATAATTCTCAATAGAGAACATAGGCAGTTTCTGGTAAGATATCTTGTTGATAGGGTTGGTTCCCATGGCAGTATGTGGTGGAACAGCTACACCAGAATTCTCAGAAGAAGATGTGTTAGGCATAGTGGATAATCAGAAATAATGAATATCACAGAAAGTGCACAAGTAGATCAGTTTAGGTAACCAAAGTTGATCCTCAAAGCAGTGGTCTTTAAACCCCCGCTCTGATACCACTTGTTGGTCCCAAAAGGAGTGTGACACGTGTATGGGGGGGGGGAATACACGTGTATGTGTTTTTCAAAAAAAAATTTGCAAGTAATCAACACAAATAATTAGAGTCAAATAAGTTACACAGTATGTCAAGTCCTATGAAAATACTAACAATAAATTCTAACAGATCTTAACAGTATGCAACTTATATGCGGAATAAATGATAGACCCTATTATACTCCTTAAATGATATGCACTCAAATACTAAACTATCAAATAGCAATAAGCAATTATAACAACACAAAAGCTTAAGCAAGAAGATAAATGCAGTAAGTAAGAACACAAGATGTATAGTTTCTTACAACAAAGTCTAGGGTTGCAACACCAATCCTGAAACGAATAGTGGTTAACACCATTAAATTGTAGGGAAAATAGACTCCACACTTTAGCTCGAATCTCCTCAAAAAAATTTTCCGGGGCAACATTCTCACTTTTGAAGATTCTACGATTTCTAGATTTCCACAGAAACCATAGAGTACCTGACCAAATGCACTCCAAGACATGTTTCCTTCTCTTGCAGCCCAAGATGCCAATGTGTTGTAATAGGTGCAAAGCTGGTTTGGGGTGACAAGGCATGGGGCAGCCAAGCCAAAGGTAGCACCGTGACCATATTTGATGAGAGACCATGCAGTCGAAGAAGAGGTGGTGAACATTTTCGTCAACTTGACCGCATAATCCGCAGCTGATGTCGTCGCCGTCGCCAAGTATTTTCCTCCTTTTCAAATTCATCCGGGTAGGGAGTCTATCACGGAGGATCTTCCATGCCAAACCTGACCACTTGGAGGGTGTCATGCTGTTCCAGATTTTGGGGAAGGCTTCATACGTCGCTTCGTCGAGGGTCGCCACATGCGGAATTGATGCGGCTTGGAAAGCATAAGCTGTTTTGGTAGAGAATATTCCATCACTGGATAGAGCCCATCTCCATGAATCAGAAACAAACTCCTGCAAATTAATGTTAGCAACAATAGCAGAAAGTTGTTCCAAAGAGTCTTGTTCCCAGGAGAGAAGAGCCCTCCTCCACTTAAAATCCCACTGCCAGAAACCATTTACCCAAACCCCCATTTCACTAATTTTAGAATTTTTATTATGACTAATGGAGAAGAGTCTAGGAAACATAACACATAATTTCGAATCACCTATCCAAATATCATTCCAAAATTGTGTATTAGAACCATTCCCCACCTTTCTACAAAGATTCGACTTAAACCAATTACTAGAAGAAGTAGAACAAAAAAGATCAATCATACCCCTCCACCAACTAGAAAAACGATTCACATTTGAGCCCCCAATATAATCAGAGGAACAATCAACACCATATTTGGATACGAGAATCCTCACCCATAGAGAGTTGGGTTCAACCCGTATCCTCCAAAACCATTTACTAAGCAAAGAAATATTAAAAAGATCAAGATTTTTGACACCTAATCCGCCGAGTGCTTTGGGCTTGCATATATTCCTTAAATGATATGCACTCCTTAAATGATATGCACTCTACTTCTTCTTCTTCTCTTCTCTTGATTTCTTACAACCTTCTCTCGTTGCAATACTCTCAACACTTCTACGAACTCAACGATACTCTCAAACTATCTCTCAAGGTGAAAGTAGGGTTTTGTTCTTGCACCAACTAAGTGTGATACCCTTTACAATTTAAAAACAAATGTAAAGGCTAGGATATCACTTTCTAGGCTTTGGATAATCAAACAGTAAGCTTGCCTAGAAGGGACTAAAGGTAACACTCACAAATGAATATGCTTAAAAGCTTTATCTCTCGAGTGTTTTGAATACTTTTGAATGCTAAAAAATTGCTAGAATGTGTATGGCTTGTGTGTCTTATGGTATGTCCCGTAATCTTGAAATGATTCAAGATGTGGCCTATTTATAGATTAAGCAAACTATCCGTTGGTGGAGATAGTAAAACTTATCTATAAATATGAACTTTCAAATTGTTCAGGGGCCTGCATGCAAATAGTACATGCATTCATGTCCATTCTGCATTCTGCAATTCATTCTCAGAATTTGTTATGCACAGTGACAGGTGGCATCCGATTATTGGTTGATTTGGAATAATTCCGTCCTTTCCGCTAACGGCCTCATACTGGGTAAAATGCCTCGTCATTCATCATTTTTTACCATAAGTATGCCAAGTCCAAAGTATATGAATGTCCAAATTCATCATACTTGACTTCATGAATCCTTGCCACTTTTCCATAACACTTCAGCTTCTTGTCTTCAATGCTACTTGTCTTCATGTGTTTTGTGCTTTCAGGTCATTTGTCATAGATTCAAAGAATAATCTATCTAAGAAAAATTAAAGCTCCCTAACATATATGAGCTTTTCTAACCTGAAAATCTAGACTTGGCAAATCATCATACTTGGGGTTTTACTTAGGGTTTTGGTATCTAATCAAAATCAAATTTTCTTTTATTAATGTAAACCATATCCCAACAGTTAGTTGTGGAAATAACTAATTAACTGAAGGAACGCGTGGAAGGATAAGAAGAAGCAGTTATGAGTTAGTTATCAAGATAAGTTGGTTACATAACAGAATGTTCTTGAAGATTGAAGCTTATAAATACCCCATGGTATTCAACGATTCGGAACTACTGTTCGACTACTGTTACCAAAAGATATGAAGCGTTCATAAGAGATATTCGAAGAAAATTAACTCGCAGAGTTTGAAGTTCAGAAAGTTCAAGCCCAGAAGACAAGTGAAGAAACCAGAAGGCTGCTACTGAGCTAAAGAGAAGTTTTACTTTCGTTGTGTTGTTTTCAAGTCGCTAGTTACTTGTATTTAGCTAGTTTAGATCGAAGATATATCTGGAGATATAATCGATAAGATCAAAGTCTTATATCTTGGGACTTAAAACCACAAGAACACTCGATTGGAAGAGTTAATAAATTTCACGACTGGAGTTCTGAGAGTGGATGTAGACAAGTTGTCGAACCACTATAAATCTTGTGTTGTTTACTTTACTGTTTTATTTTGTGTTTGATTGATTAATTGTTTTAATTGATTAATTGCATATAAGAACAAGACAAGTAGAGTGTTCATACAGAAGTTCAAATTCCGAATATAAGTTGAGTATAAACGTTTGGGCTCATTGATTATTATGCAATGCACATATTTGATATATGCATCCCCTATAAATATGCAATGCACATATTATGTATATGCATCAAACTATCAAAAATATCATACAAATATGCAATGCACAAATACACATCTTAAAAAACCAACGATTTCTTACATGCGAAAACTCCTTTGTACAATCAAACGAGTAGATGAAAAGTTGAAACAAACATACCTTCAATCATTTTCCTTCAGCTATAATCTAGGGATAATCTCTTACCTTTCTAAAATTTAATTCATTTGACTTTTCATATTTTACATTAATCAAATTAAATGATTCAAATATGAAATTAAGTATAATTATTTCAATTTCGAGCTTTAGAACATCGAATAAGGAAAACTACTTAAAAAAATTAAGTGTAATTAATTGCACGTTTAAGTTTAAAAAGAAAGAAAAATCTTAGCATTGCTTAAAAAATAATTTTTTTAGTGAAATGATGGTTACAAAATTCATAGAGCTAATTCAAAACCTGGAAAGAATATTATAATGTCAGCGATTTCAGGTTTCAACGCTTTGAAGCTTCGAAATACTCTCTGAAGATCAGGCCACCGCTTGAATATGCACTGGAAAGAAGTTAGGAGAAATTTTGGGTAATATCCTTTCTTAATTAAAAACAGCGCGAGATTCTAAGCAAAATATCTCACACCTTAATTTAAATTTAAAAATGTTGACTTTCCTAAGTTTTCTTAACATAATTAATTGAATTCGAAATTCATACCTAATTCGAAATCAGGGGCATAATAGACTATAACTAGTTCATTTTGTCCTAAATTGTTTTATTAAAAAAATTTGTCTTGAAACTTAAAGTCTTAGAGTGAATTGTCCTATTCTGTTTTTTCCCCTTTGAAGAAACATACATGAACACCAAACAACCCAGAAGTCTCGAAACGCTAAAGTGTTTAATGGCTGCGATTTTTCTAAACACGAAACAGTTATGAGAATCAAAGTCTCGGCGTGGCTCTGATTAGGCTCTAAACATAGAATTTATTTATCTTATACTCATAGTGATTGGTTAAGGGAACCTATTTGCTACTTTGGCTGAATTTTGTATCTGTTTTGTATCGGTTTTGGATTGCCGTACTTCTGATCTGTATTTTCAGGCATCCCTTAGGTCTGTGTTTCATACTTAAGTTATAATTAATGACACTATCCAATGAAATTACCAATAAATACTCTAACTATATATCCAACAGTAGTAATCTAAGAATTTAAAAAGAAAAGGGATTTTTTTTCATTTCTAGATTGTGTGTGGTTCTTATATTTTACATTTTTTTTTTAACTTTTTGGGTAGTTATAAAAATAAATTGTTTGAGGGGTATTAAAAAATTTATTTTGAGGAATAATTTTTTTGGAAAAATGAAGGAGGAATAACCTTTTATAATATAACAATGAGAAGGGTTGTTCCAAAATTTGACTATGCCTTGCAATTTAAAACCTCTATCATAGTGCTATAAAATGGAGGACTAATATATCCATATAAATGGATGAGGTGATAATATAAAATAAAAGGGAAAAGGTCAACAAATTAACAATCCACCTGAAACGAGTGCAAATTCGATTAGGCGGGCCTCCTTATAAAACCTACTCCCGTAAAACCCAGAGGGAAAAAACGGACGTTAGGGAAAAAAGAGCAACCCACCTTTAGAGGTGCCCGAAAAAAACAAACGTCTTATAATTAAATCCCTAAAAATACGACCATTATTAAATCCACTAAATCACAACCACCAAGGTACAAGGACTAGAAAAATGGTGCCCTACAAGGCACTCCCTTTCTTCTCCGGCGCCTCTTCGTGGCTGGTTCCACTACAAAATATTGCCCAAAAGGCATCGGCAATTGGCAACGGCAGGCGGGCCGATGCGAAATGGCATCGGCATTTAATGGCCGATGCAAAATGGCATCGACAGTGGGCCCCGATGCGAAATGGCATCGGCATTTAATGGCCGATGCAAAATGGCATCGGCAGTGGGCCCGATGCCTTCCCCGTCGCCCTAAACCCTAAACCTCTAAAACCCTAAACCTCTTAACCCTAAAATTGAAAATTATGATTTTTTTTTAGGGTTTAAAGTTTAGAGTTTATGATTTAGTTTAATTAATGTAGTCATTATTTTTAAATTAATTATTTTTATAACTTTAATTTTAATTTTTTTGTTATTAAAAAAATTATATATATAAATGTATGGTTTTTTTTAATTTAATAATTATATACTGATAATAAACACGTTAATAAATAATTTTAAAAAATCTTAAAATAATTAACCTTGATTAATTAAAAAATCAAAATAATTAATCTTGATTAATTAAAAAATTAAAATAATTAGCATTGGTAATCTTGATTATGGTATCTTTGTCCTACATTTTCTAATTTTATAGGAATATCCTTTAATTTTTTAAATTTCCATAAAATAGTGTTAATTATGTAAGTAAATATAATGATGTAGATAATGACACATCATCATTTGACTCCATAAGACCATCTCCAACCGTAGGCTATAAATAGTTTTGCTCCCTCCAACCGTACTCTATTTTGAAGTTTTGAAATAGAGTTTTGAATAGTAAACTCTATATATGAAGTTCACTATTCAAAACTCTATATTTTATATCTATTATTTTATTAATAATTACTATTCTGTATTACAATTCTATATTAATAATTTGTTAAATATAATTACAATTCTATTGTTATACTAATTTATAATATAATTTTAATTGTGTAACTTTTTTTTTTGTGTATTATTATTACCAACAAAAAAAATAACTTAAAATACAATAAAACATACATTATACTCACATGTTTCGTTTTACGTCATTATGTGTTTTGTAATTTTATATTTAAATAAAAGTAATATTTAAAAACTACAAGTTTATTTACATTTTATGATTTTGATAAAATCAACAATATTTAATTTACTAATTGAATATTTAATTGTATAAATTAATTTAAATATGAAGATAAATATATTATTTAATGATTGTAATATGTTGAAAATGATTAAAATAATAAATAGAGTAAGATATAGAGTTTCATGGTTGGAGAAGGTTTTTAAAATAGAGTATGAAAAGGTGTATTTTAGAGTTTAGAGATCTTCATTTGAGAGTTTGTGGTTGGAGATGGCCTAAGGAGCCCATTATATGGGCTCAATATCATTTCTATATATATATATATATATATATATATATATATATATATATATATATATATATATATGTCATGCATATTTGCGTGGATTTTGATAGTTACGTGAGTATGACTTATGAATTTAGCATTACTCCTGATCAGAGTGAAACGAACATTATATATAATTAATCAAGCTTATTCTCTGCAATTAAAAAAAAAAAAAGTATTCACTAGTACTCCGTATTAGATAAGTGTATTTTAATTGAAAATGAACTAGAGAATAATTTTATAATAGATGAAAATATTTTTAATTAAATGGATAAGTGAATTCATATTTTCAAATGGATAAGTGAAAATAATTATATATATTTAATGTTGTGAATTGAAAATTAGAATGAATTTAAATGATGTGATTATAATAAATTTAAATGTATAAGTGAAAATAATTATATTCAATGTTGTATGTAATTATAATGTTGTGAAATAAAAAATTAGAATGAATTTAAATGTTGTAAATTGAGGATTAGAATAAATTTAAATAGTGTGAATTGATACGTAAATAAATTATTTAATTTGAAAAACATAATTTAGTTAATTTGAAAAACATAATTTAGAAATAATTATGATATGCTTTGATAAATAATTTAACAAGCAACAATTAAAGTTAGAATGGATTGAATTAATTAAAGAATTAAAAACTCAAATAAAATTGAATATATATTAATTGCATTCACAACATGTCGACTAAAAGCTCCTAGCCTAAACGGCACACAGGGGGCGCTCAAAGGCCTTCGAGACCGCGAGGTCCCGAGTTCGAACCCCACAAATCGCGAAAATGGCCAGATTTCCGAAAAATGGGGTGGCCCAGCGGTGGGGGGTGGGTGTTGGTGGCCTATCGACCTGGGTTCGAAACCCAGTTTCGACTTTTTTAAATTTTAATAAAAAGGCATCGGCAGTGGGCCCCGATGCGAAATGGCATCGGCAGTGGGCCCCGATGCCATTTGGTAACGGCGACCTGCCGATGCCATTTCGCATCGATTTTCCCCAAATCCGATGCCATTTAAATGGCATCGAGCATATTGGCATCGGCACACTGCCGATGCCTTTGCCGTTGCCTTCATCTGTGGGGACGGCAGATCCGATGCCTTCCCCGATGCCATTTCTCCATTATTTTGTAGTGTTCATCTTCCACAATTTTTGCAGTGCTAATTACCGGCGTAGGAGAATTAATCACACTAATCCTCGAGCTTTCCTGGACCTATAAAATAAAAGGCATATGTTATATTAACCTTCCTATTATTTTTTAATTGCTAATACATGAATATATTAAACTTATGAACTTGATGCTACTTATTAGTCCACATTATATGTTGTTTCATTTAAAACCTAGTTATGTGTTATATACTTATTATACATGAAGAATGCATTGCTATAATTTGTTGCGAGTACAATAAAGTAATGAAGTCAAAATTACCTTGCATGCAATACAGCAATAATAAAATCGACCAGGCTCAGTGAGCTTCCTTCTGCAAACATTGCAAGCTCCGTCGCCTTCAATTAGTAAACCTGAGCCATTATGCGGCAAGGGATTCAAAGAGACAACCCACTTCTTGTTGCATTTATACGGCTGCAATTACAATTTCGTAATCTGATTAATGTGCAATATGATATTCTCTCACGGAATGTATTTCATGAGTCGAAGAAAAAAGTAACTTTTTTCGACTAAAATGTAATACTGTGTACTTGTAAAACAATTCTCACTTTTACACAATTTAAGAAGTAATATCATTTTTCGAGGGATTTAATTTTACTTGGAAAAGCCTTCACAATTACTTTCCCTTGTAAAATCCCTCGCCATTTGGCGAGCTAGGGATTATTCACCCTCATTAAAATCCCTCGCCAATACGAGCGAATTTTGTAGTTAATAATGAAATAAATAACCTGAATTCTCCCACAGTCCATATGTTTCTCCATCTGACTAAGAGGAACCACGTTTTGATAGACATGGCGATAGATTGTTAGCACGTCATGATGTTCGCCATGAATCCCATTTTTGATACAGTACCTGCATGCCGAGGCATTACAGGTAATGCAGTATCGGTTCATTTCATTCTTCTGCACATGATGAATTTGACACCTATCAAAAAATGTCATTTGCAAGAAGGAATTAATCCAATCTGGAATGTATCCTGTTTTGACTGCACGATCGCCCTATAATTAAGAAGGATAGATAAAAAAACCTCTGTGAGTAAAAAATTAAGGCAAGTCTATGAACATATGAAATATCTAAGGGCATGGGAAGTTTAATAAGTAAAAAATAGAAATATCTCTATTAATCTAAAAATATTTAGCTAGCCTACCTAGAATGCAGTTAAATAATGTAAAAATGGAAAAAATGTTTTTTTTTTTATCTTCGATGATAAATGAAATAAACCGAGCACACAATTATTGAAAGTTTTACTAAAGGAACTTCTTCAAATTGCTCTAATTTTTTCTTTCTAAATTGATTGAACCTACTCTACATACAAATCACAAAAGTGAGCATCATTTCTTCACAATAAAATTATTTTAAGAGTTTAATTGTGAGATCTTTAGCCATCTCACATAATTGCTTAACAAAATCAAAAATGGTTTGCATACCTGTTGCATAACTATGTTGGATGAGGTGCTCATCTTCTCAAAATTAACTACAAATACACTGAGTTTTGCAGAAAATTATTTGTATCTGTGAATGGAATACTTGGAGGAGGAGTACCATTTTATACTTGATATTTTGGGCGAAGATTTGAAATAAAGAGATACTAGCTAGGGCAAAAGTGTCTTTAAGGGGAGATGATTAAGACAAACAAAAAACAAAACCACTTTTCAACTGTCTTAAAAATTGCAATTAATACAAAATAACTTTTTCCAATCTGAAATTAAACACTCCAACATCAAATTTAATTTATAACCTTTATTCAATTTAAATACTGAAATATTTTACTCCCAACCATTTTATTTGTTGTTTAGGGATGTTTCACATGAATTAAGAAAGTCATGAGTGACACTTGTTTGCAATTGTTTGCACCTATACAATTGAGTTCAAATGAATTGAGTCAAATTTTGAATCAAAGATTAAATTGAGTAAATTGTACATTAAAATCCATTGAGTAAATTGAACATTAAAATCCAAGTGTATCTATACACTCAATTGCAAGGAAGAATTTACAAAATTGGAATATTGCATTTAATTCTTCTAAATTAATGCAAAATGACAATCATTTTGGGTCAAAAAAGTTATCTAGAAATACAAATAAAATGGGTCAAAGCTAGGGGAGTATCATATTATGATGAGCTAAATGGGTCAAAAAAATTATCTGGAAAGACAAATAAAATGGTTCAAAAGGAGTATCATATTATATAATCATTACAGTTTCCATTTCATTGATTTTGTATTTATCACTTATAATCGTTGGGATTACATATAGATTAATTGAAATTTTCCCAATGATTAAGATATATATATTTTTTTGATAGCAAATCAAAGTATTATTAGCATGAACAAAGAATATCGGAAGGCCTTCCACAAACGACGGAGGCTCGACCCAACAATTGGGGAAAGGAAATATCCTTGCACTCCTAGCTAAACGATGTGCTTTAGAATTTGCATCTCGATTCACTAGACTCAACGAGAAAAATGGAATAGATTGGAATCCACCTACGCAACCACTCGTTCAAATCCCAAATTTTTAATCCACGACAATGCCTCATGGAGACCCATGACCTCACCCTCGTCCACCTCAAAATTACCCGGGAATACTCTCGATCGGCACGTTACAAATTGTCCCGTGTCATCATGCATAATCATCCCAACTCCCATCTCCAACGTATCTTTAAAGAATGCTGCGTCCACATTTATTTTCACCGCCCTGAACATCGGCCTATGCCAAGCTTTGCACATTTGTTGACGCTGATTTGGGTGCTGCTTCAAGAGTTTCACAGAGATATTCATGCAGCTTTCCTTCCATAGTTTTTCATTTCGAGTTTTCCATATCCGCCAAAGAAAATATGCAGATTTGACTGGATACGACCCATTCCTTGTCGTTCTCCAATATTCTCTTCACAACATCTTCCAAGAACAGTTCATGTAGCAGTTCGTAGTCCCATAACTGTGTTCCCGGAATACATAGCTCCGAAACTGTGATATTCTCCAAACCCGGTACAACAATAGATCGAATAAAGAAACTTCCATCGTCCCTCAACCATGGTTACCACCATACATTTACAGATTCACCACTTCCAAGTTTAACAACATAATGAAGCAATTTGTCGCTAATATAGCGATGAAAAATATACATTTTGTTGCAAATATTCTTGTCATCATCAAAAACATTACAATTGTATAACGTCCTAGACTTCCCATAATTAATGGTCTGGCGAGATAAACGTGCATAGGTGTCAAGTTTCTGTTTCAGCGTTGCAGCTTCAGTCTGTGTGGCATGACAGAACAATAAACTATCGTCTGCAAAAGGTAGGTGAGAATCACAAGGCCCACTTCTACTGGTTTTACACCCATGCAAATTCCCCAAACAGTTCGCCCTTCTTAATAATGCAGAGAGGCCCTCTGCGCACAATATGAATAAATAAAGAGACGGTGAGTCTCCCTGTCGAAGACCTCTACCCGGGATAATCGGGCCCACTAGATCTTAATTAATTAACACCAAATGAATAACTCACGGACTTGATGCACATCATCATCCAACCCGTCCAGGTCGCTGAGAAGCCCATTCTAGTTAATACACCCTCCAAGTAATATAATTTCAATCAACACAGTCATAATCCTTACTAAAATCGATTTTTAAGGCTACTTCTCCAATCCTCCCACCCATCCTCTTCTTCATAGAGTGGATTAGTTCAAAAGCGATGAGATTTTCAAGAAATTCCACATTCTCCATCCATTGTTTACAAGCAAAAATAAACATCTTCACCAACCACTGGCCAAATTTTTTGATAAAATACCGGGTTAAAGCCATCCAGACCGGGAGATTTATTCGGGTGCATTTGAATCACGGCTAGCTTGAATTCCCCCTTGTAACCGAGTCAACTCCACATTCTAATTCACCGTAATAGTTGGTTGAATACTCAAGAGGATATCGTGCATGTCTTCATGAAAAGCACTTGCTGAAAATACATTAGAAAAATAGTCCCTAACAATATCACACATACCCCTTTAATCCTCAATATAGTTGCTCGACAAATTTTCTTGCCCTTTAATTTGATTATTCTTTTTCCGTGTAGATGTCATGCGATGGAAAAGCCTTTAATTTTTGTTGGAGAAGACAATAAAATTGGTTACTTCGCTATTATGAATCATGATCATATTTACTCCATCTGTTCCACTTTAACGGTTGCTTAGATATGTCAAAAAATTATAAGAAATTAATTTTATATTAATGATTATTTGTATAAATTGACTAATATACCTCTTACAGGTTATTTATGAATCATTTATGGTCATTTATCCTACCTATCAATTTTTTTAAGAAAGTACTACAAAACATTTAATTAATATCCCTTGAAAACAAAAAAATGATAGATATTTTGGAACAATTTATTCTCTAAAGCGACAGTTAAAGTGGAACAGAGATTAATTATTATTAATTAATGATTAGTTTTTGGTTTAGTTAAATAATAAAGTGTGGGAATTCGGCAATTGTAAGAGACCTATGTCATTTCACAATATGCAACGTGGTGTGCGAAATCCTCTCGAAGTTACTTTGTAAACGCACTAATACTATGTTACCTAAATTGGTTGGCAAGACTAATTCGACTTTTGTCATTGGTAGATCGATTCAAGATAATATCATTATTGTTTTTGAAACAATTCACTCTATTAAGAGGAAAACTGGAGATAAATTTAAGGATGTAGCATTGAAGATATGACATAGTGGATTGGAATTTATTGGAGTGTCTCTTAGGCAGATTTGGTTTCTAATCAGTTCTGGCTCGTTGGATGATGATGTGTATTAAGACTGTGAAGTTCTCTTTTTAAGTAAATGATGAGATACTAAGCTCGATTCACTTGGGTGGAGGTGTATGTCTTGGGGAACGTCTTTCAACTTTGGTGAGGCGTGAGAATAGGCACAACTTTCTTCATTGTAGTAGGGTTTGCATGGGCGCTTCTAATATTTCCCATTTTCTTTGTCCTAACCCCTTTTGTTTTTTCGAGGTACTTCGTGTGACACAACTCCAAGCAAGCGGTTAGTTAACGAAAGTTTGACATATTTTTTTGGGAAAAATGCATTTTTGTTCTTGTAAGAATGAGGTCAAATTACTTTCAGTCCTTTTTCATACAGTTTTAGTCTCGTAGTAAATTTTTGTTAGTCTTAACAGATGAAAATTGCGTGAAAGTCACCCGCCCGTTGAAGATTGCACTTTTGATCATGTAAGAATGACATAAAACCACTTTCGGTCCTATTTCATACACTTTCAGTCCCATAATAATTTTTTGCATGTTTTAACGGATGCAAATTGTGAAAGTCACGCGCCCAATTAAACACATCCATTCTAATATCAGATTAAACAAACTCTCACAAAAAAAAATCCCAAGAAAGCAAACCCTAATTTCACCCCCCAAAAAATTGCACCGAAATTGAACGAAAATCAAACTCAATTCACAAGAAATGTATGAAGAACGTGCGACTTTAAATTAATGAGCATGTGCGGCTTTAAATTAACGAGCACGTACAACTTTAAATTAACGAGCACGTACGGCTTTAATGTTTTGTTTATTTGACATTTTTTACATTTCATTTATAATATAGATTTTTAATTCACAAATTATATAAGTAACTTAAGACTTTACGTTCAATTATTATTTGGCAATTTTTTATTTTATTTTAATATTATATCAAGATTCTATTGGGTTAAAAATTAATTTGAATTTGAGATTATATTTAACTATAGATTGTATATTTATCAATTAAAGTTTTTTCTATCTTCAAATTATTTTTCAGCATTTGTACTTTTGAGTTTGTATATTTGTATATATTACAGTTTTGATATTTTTTTTTCAAAAATTATTTAAATTTCAGAAATTACATTAAATTATTTTTCATAAATTTTTATTACATTCAAATTCTTGGGTTAGAGAAAAATACATATATGCAAATTCTATTAAAAAAAATAATATTTAGATAATTATATTACTTAGTGAAATTTCATTATTTATAGTAAAAAAACTAATATTATGATTTCTATTGACTTTGATTTTTTTTTAATTCAATATACTCTATTATTAGCTTTAAGAATATTTTTTAATTATATCCAAACTATATATATATATATATATATTCATTTATAATTTTAGGAGTTTTTTAGATTATATAAATAATTAAATTTTAATATATTTTGTTCAGCTAATGATTTTCATCCAAACAGTAACGGATAGGGTCATATTTGCAATAAACATGACCATTTTCAAACAGGGATCAAAAGTGATTTTTTAAAAATTCCTACAGGACTAAAGGTGAAAATATCCTGAAAGAACGTTAATGCTCTAGTGAGGCAAGACACGCCACTAATCCTTATAGTAACCGAGGATAGGAATGCATGCCAATAGTCAGGCCTCCTTTCTTTGGGGGTCGTAGGAAACATGACATTTTTAATTGAAGTCTTTTACGTGGAGAAGTGGCTCAAATATTTGAAAAGGCCTCAACTGGTCGAAGTGGGAGGATTTATGCGTTAGCAAAAAACATGGATCGAGGTATGGGTTTTTGAAATCTGCACTTGTTAAACTTGGCATTACTAGGGAAGCTACGCTGAATATTCACACCCCCGACTCGTAAACATTAATGACAAAAAAGTTCAAATCTAATTATTTCCCTAGTGGGGATTTTTTTTTTAATGCCACTATTAGGCATAGTTCGAGCTTCACTTGGAGAGGCATTTGCACGTCCCAATTAAGGCATTGTCACTTGGAGGGGCATCTGCACGTCCCAATGAGAGATTGGTGATGCATGTTATGTATTATTTTGGGGGCAACCATTGTTGTGCGTTGATAACAACTTGTAGATCCGATATTTATCTACTCCGAGGATGGAGGACACTAGGGTTTCAAACATATTTTATCCCTCCTGGATCCCCATGTAGAAAAATAACAATTTACTTGCCAAAGTTTTCCCCAGTTATGTCATGCAACATTATTTGGACTACAATACACCCTATTGGGTTAAAGGATACATTAATGTCGCATTTCAATTTGGGATTTGTCAGGGCCATATATTGGGCATTTGTATTTTCCTAATTTTTTTTAACGATTTTTTTGTTTATGAAAATAGGTACTAACGTAGCACGTGATGATTCTAAAAATTGAATAATTACATTTTGCACCCCAAAAACTTTATTACGCCAATAAATTGACATGCATCTTCACCAAAAGTGATTAAAAAGTGTAATTTTATGACTACTTTTGATGACCAAATATGACCTTAACTCATACAATTAAAATAAATGTATTTGTGACATAATTTTCATCACAATAGTTGCAACTCGCTCGTCTCTTGCATGCGCTTTCACAAGCAATATTCATTCAATATAACTTAATGTTTTCCAAAACATCTTTTACTCATAATGGTTTCAACCCATATTTGCGTGCACTTTCGTATAATTTGTTATTTTTTCAATTATGATCCTTTTGGTATCAATTTATAATCCGAATGCAAAATAACATGAACTATCAAAATTGGAATAAATAATAGAATGCTCAAGACACATCCACCAACTCACCACCGCACTCCAATTCTAAGCTGCAAAATGTTATAAGTAGATTGGAATGAGCAAGACAACTAGATCGGTGGGGATCCATTTGTCACAGTTAAATATCAAATGCAAACAAAAGATAATAAGCAAAATTTAATTAGAATAGAAGATGCCATGAATCATATTTTTTTTTTCTTTTATTAATTGATGATTAAATTTAAGGTTAAATTTCTTGCTGAGGATGCATGGAACAAATGCTCATGTAGTTGGAGCTAGTTAGCAATTTGTTCTCCTTGAACCTTTTGGTTTGTTTTCATGTCCTTTTGTCTTCATACATCTCTTTGGATATACATAATGAAAATGTGATTGAATTTATAGGGAAAACAATTGCCAAGTATAATAGGGTTTGATGATTATACCACTGACAAACAACTCAAAAACATCAAACCAAATGATTATTTGTCGAAAAGTAGGCTGAAATTAAGTTAGGTCATAATAATAAATAATAATATGTGTAGCTAGGTTCGGGTAGAAGGATCCAAATATATTATAGAAATAAAATTATTTCTGGGGTCAAAGGCCAGCCTCCCATATATTTTGATACATTCGTGAAAAGTTGGCCCATTTAATTTATTCATAGTTTTCATATTATATTACGTCAATTTTAAAGTTTATCATTAAATGGCCCATTAGCTCAGTTGGTTAGAGCGTCAACCTGAGACCTTCATAGGCCAATTTCTTAATTTTTTTCACTTTTTTTAATTATATTTTCCTTCGTTTTACACTTTTCAATGAAAATTTATTACAAATTTTTTAAAATTATTCTCAAACTAATTAATAATAATTACTTAGATAGTAATAATTTCTTAATGTAGAATCCTAGAGCAATTAATTAGGGGTAAAATAAAAGGTCTTTAATAAATTTTACTTGTTTAATTTCTCTTCTCAATAAACAAAATTAATCTTTTTGAGAAGTCAAACTAGCTTATCTAATTCACTTTTTTTAATTATATTTTAAAATTAATTACACATTTTTTAAAATTATTCTCAAACTAATTAATAATAATTACTTAGATAGTAATAATAATCTTTTTGAGAAGTCAAACTAGCTTATCGGAAGGATGGATAATATATAGTTAATTAATTTTGTCCCAATGTGAGAATTAATTTGAAATTAATCTTTTGACCATTAAATTGAGTGCATTAACTTTACTTTTACATTAATTGGTTTTGGCCCACATTAAATGTGAAAACTTCTCAAAATGTACAATGTACAATGTACAAGTATGATGTTATTTGGTGGCAATGGCAGAGCACCAGTTATCTTTTTTTTTTTGATCGGTAAATTAAATTTGTTATTCACAAATTATATGCATATACATTAGCTTATATTTGATGACTAAAGTGACTTTAGCATCATCTATCACAGTATAGTAACAGTAGGCCAAAAAACAAAACAGCCATCACCCCTGCCTATCATTTTTTCTACGCCTAATCTCTTAGAATTAAATTTGGAAGAGTTCTCCAGTTCTTGCATTCCATATTTCTGGGGATAACTTGCTTTGCGATGATCCAACTCCAGCTTCTCGATATGATCTCTTCCACCATATTCTCTCTCCGTATTACCTCGTTTCTGAAAATCTTCGCGTTTCTATGTTTCCATACAACCCAGATCACACATTCCCACACACTTACAAGAATCGATTTCTCCCTCTTTCCTTTACGAAAGCTGCTGAAGGCGAGGAGACTGTTGAGTGAGGTATCCGGGAGGACTGTTTGGATGCCCATCCATCTACAAATGTCCATCCAAAGGTTGTAGGTGAGGTGGCATTTGAATAACAGGTGCTGCCCTGTTTCTGGTTCTTCTCCACAAAGAGTGCAGTTCGTATCGGCGTTTTGTGGCAAAGAGTGCAGTTCGTATCGGCGTTTTGTGGGAGCACGGCTCGTCTCTGAAGTTCCGTTTTAGTTGGTATTCGTCCCTTTAAAACTCGCCAGGCATGTATAGAGACCTTCGAGGGTGTCATCTTGTTCCATATCATTGAGAAAGCTTTCTTATATTCTTCATTTTCTTCGTTAGTGTGCTCGCAGCTTTCTTCTCCAATTAACCATTCGTACGTCTCTTTCGTCGTGTATCTTCCGCTTGATGACAGCTTCCAAATCCAGTAATCCTCCATGCTCTGTTTAGGTGTGAACCTGTTCAACACATGAAGCAGCTCGTTAAACAAAATGATATCTCTATCTCTAAGAGTCCGTCTCCAATTCCACTTCCATTCCCACACTCCGTCTTTCCATTCTCCCATTTCACACACTTTTTTTTCTCTGTCTAGGCTGATATGGTACAGCCTTGAAAATTTGACCTTGAGGGTCTCTTCCCCTGCCCATCTCGACACCCAGAAAATTAGGTTTCTACCATCTCCCACTCCTCTAATCAAATTCTCCCAAAACCATCCTCCATTTGTCTCTGCCGCCCCTCTTCCTATTTTTATTATATCTCCCCACCAGCCCCTAGTTCGATTAAATCTCCCCTGTATTGTTGGTACCAGTCCTTCCCCCCATGACACACCCCATCTAGATTCAATCACTCTAGCCCACAGGCTCTCTCTTTCGTTACAAAATCTCCATAACCATTTTCCCATAAGCACCTCATTAAATCTCCCTAGCTTTCGGACCCAAGACCCCATCTCGTTTAGGCCTACATATAGTATCCCAATCAATCCAAGTAATCTTTTTTCGCTCGTTTGCATTTTTGCCACCCCAGAAGAAGTTCCTTTGTAGGCTTACCATCTCCTTAAGAGTAGATTTTGGTGCTCTAAAAATTGAAATATAATATACTGGAATAGAAGAAAGTACTGCTTTGATAAGTGTTAATCTGCCTCCAATCGAGATTTTGAGGCCTTCCCATTTTTTTAAGCGGTTCCTGATCTTCTGAACAACGTATTTCCAGTCTGATACCGATCGACTTTGTGCCCCTACCTTCACTCCAAGATATATGAACGGTATCTTGTCCGCTTTGCAGCCCGCTACTTCTGCCATCTTCGCGATTTCTTCCTCTTGCAGGTTGATCACATAAACACAACATTTGTTTGTATTAACTTTCAAGCCCGATATACTTTCTAGCAGCTTCAGAAATTTCTTAATAAAAATCATGTTTTCCAGTCCAGCTTCACCTGTAAATATAGTATCATCCGCAAACTGGAGGTGGGATATTCTTACTCGATTTTTCCCCACTTCAATTGGTTTTAAAGCTCCCTGTTGGACAGCCTTCGATAGCATGATGCTAAGGCCTTCTACTGCTATAAGAAATAAGAAAGGGGAAAGGGGGTCTCCCTGGCAAAGTCCTCTCTCCATCTTAAATTCTCCTGAAGGGCTTCCATTGACTAGAACTGTCGCGTGAGCTGTTGAGATGCAATCCATTATCCACTTAATCCATTTTGGGTGAAAACTGAATCTCCTCATTATCGTTTTTAGATAGCTCCATTCCACTGAGTCATACGCTTTCGCAAAGTCGATCTTGAATAGCATTCTCTTCTTGCCTTCCTTTTTCGCTTCATCGATAATCTCGTTTAGAACCACTATACTATCAAGGATCTGTGTCCTCCCTATGAAGGCAGAGCACCAGTTATCAGAATGAATAAAACAGAGCTAAGGCAACAGCATTCAAGATTTTAGTAAAACACTTCCTAAATAATTAATCTCCCATCAACAGGTTTGGGGTATATCTCCAAGTCTTGAAATCTAGGCTTTTGAGATTCATGTCCTTGGCAATGATCCAGCTCCAGAGCCTCGATATGACATCTTCCACGATTATGTCTGGCTTCATCTCCTCATCTCTCTGAAGATCTAGCTTAGCATTTCTACTGTAGTAGAGAATGATTCGGTCACCTTGAATTGGTGATATGCGTTGCTAATATTTAACAATTTGATTTCTACTGTAGTAGAGAATGATTCGGTCACCTTGAATTGGTGATATGCGTTGCTAATATTTAACAATTTGAGTTACAACAGAATGAGTCGAAAGATGAGGAAAAAGATATACAAATATATTTGAAAGATATGATCTTATCAATATTATAATCTATGACTTGGTCTCGTGAATATTATCTGGTATATTATCTACTGAATTATATGTTGTATTACCCCCCCCCCCTCCCAAGTTGGACGTGGGATTACTCCCGACGCAAAGCTTGGAACGAAGCAGCTCGAACGCGGGTCGCGAAAGGGCATTTGTGAATACATCGATAATTTGAAGATTGGTGGGAACATGCTTGGTGGCCAAACTGTCGGAGGAGACTAGCTCTCAAATGAAGTGGCAATCAATATATATATATATATATATATATATATATGTTTTGCACGTTTGTGAGCGACTGAATTTTGACTTAGAAATAGGGCATTATTGTTGTCGCACAACAGTAAAGGGCAAGTTGATAGTAGAGCACGAATTTCCTTGAGCAAGTGAGTTAGCCAAACCATCTCCTGTGCTGTGTTGGCAAGAGCACAATATTCAGATTCACAGCTTGATCGAGCAACAATTGGTTGTTTCTTTGCACTCCAAGATACTAGATTTCCACCTAAAAATATTGAATATCATATATATGGAACGGTGTGTTTTGACACAGCGTGCCCAATCGGCATCAGAGTAGCCAACAATATCATAAGTAGAGGAGCAAGCGAAAGTGAGTCCATAGTGCAAGGTACCTTTGACGTACCGAAGAATACGTTTCACTGCCAAGTAATGATCATGTGTTGGAGACTAAAGGAACTGACTTATGTGATTAACAACATAAGACAAGTCAGGACGAGTAATAGTGAGGTATTGAAGAGCACCCACCAAAGACCTATATAACGTCCGATCACTAAAGGGATCCCTGTGACTTACGAGAGAAGCACCAGTCGGTAATGGGGTGGAAACTGGTTTTGAATCAATCATGGACGCACGAGTCAAAATGTTTTGGGCGTATTTAGCTTGCCGCAAAAAAAAAAAAAACCAGAGTTTGTGTGCGTAATCTCGAGGTCGAGTAAGTAGTTCAAGCGCCTGAGATCCTTTACTGCAAATTCCTCATTAATATGAGTAATAAATCGCTGAAGAGATAATGGATCACTGCCCGTAATGATAATATCATCAACATAGAGCAAGAGAAAAATAGTGCAATCACGCCCATGCAAGTAAAAAAGTGAAGTGTCCGCTCGACTGCATGAAAAATTCAAGCTAAGAAGGAAGTCACTAAAATGGGTGAACCACGCACGAGGGGCTTGAGGAAGCCCATTCAAAGCTTTCTTCAGACAACAGACATGATTGGGATACCGGGGATCAATAAATCCTGGAGGTTGTGCCATGAGAACTGGTTTGTCAAGAAGACTGTTAAGAAATGTGTTCTTAACGTCTAACTGGTGAAGCGTCCATTGTCGTTGGACTGCTAGTGCTAGAATCACTCGAACAGTTGCTGCTCGAACAACAGGGCTAAATGTATGTGAAAAATCAAAACCGGGGGTTTGAGTAAACCCCTGAGCCACTAAACGAGCCTTATAACGTTCGATGGAGCCATCAGGCTTGTATTTTGTACGAAAACCCCATTTCAAGCCAACAATATTACCAGTAGATGGACGGGGAATTAAATCCCAAGTGTTATTGTCGTGAAGAGCTGTCATTTCTTCACGCATAGTCGTGTACCAATGTGGGTGTTTAATGGCCGACTTGAACCCCTTTGGCTCGGAAGCTGTAGTTAGTGCCGAAAGCAAGGCTGTGGTTGCAATGTCAACATAATGACGAGGTTTGAAAACTCTCGACTTTGCTCGTGTTTGCATCAGATGAATGGATGTTGTCCGAGGCGGTATAGGTGCAAGGTTCACGATTGGGGGTTGCTCGGCCTGCGGAAGAGGAGCATGTGTTGGTGAGGGCCCAACAGGTGTAGCCGGAGGAGGTTCGTGCTCATCAGGGCATAATGAGTAGACTAGAGACACATGCCGAATAGAATGGGGTGATGGCCGAGAGTTGGCCAACAAGGGAGGTGAGTAAGATTTGACCATAGATGGTTCAAAATATGTTGAATAGTCCAAGTGAGTAGCAGCTGTTGTAGAAGAACCAACAAATGGAAAATAAGATTCATCGAATTGGGCGTGGCAAGTAATATACATCCGAGAAGTTTCAGGATCTAAACACCGAAAACCCTTGTGAGGGCTGCTATATCCCAGAAATATACACGGCTGACTACGGGGAGCCAATTTGTGAGCTGCATAATCACGGATATAGGGAAAAACGCGACAGCCGAATGACTTGAAGTTTGCAAAATTCGGAGGCATCCCAAACAAAATCGGATATACGGATATAATTATAAACTGATGATTAATTCACATAAATAAATTGAGAGATTTTTTTTAGGGCATGGTTATACACACAGACCTATTGAAGAGACCCACCGGCTAAACACATGCACCTTGAGATGAGGACACAATGTGTAAAGATCTAAAATACCCCCTTCATTTTAAATCCTAAATAAATCCCCTCTCCCTCTTCCCTCACAATTTCACAGTACACCCACCTCCCTTCCTCCCACTCCCACTCCCAGGCGGCCGCAGCTGTCGCCGCCGCCCACCGCATTCCTCCAAGCGGCCATCGTCATCGCTACAACTGGAATGAAGGCCAAGCGACGCGGCCGTCGTCGCCCCTCCTCCAAGTGACGCGGTTGGCATCGCTACCCCTCCCTCGTCCACTACGTCGCCAGCGCTCCCCTCCGTCGCCCACCCTCCCTCTCCCCTCTGGCGCTCCCCCTTCTCCTTCTCACCCCCTTTCCTCCGTCGTTCGCAACACCCTCCTCCAAGTAAGTTTAGGATTTAGAAAAAATAGGATTGGAGATTTCTGTAAAAATAATTGGAAAAAAATATTGTTTCAGATCTAAAATTAAGTTTTTTTTCGATTTTTTGGTCGAATTCAATTACCTTTTTAGATTATTTTTTTTGTTTGTCCGAAGATTATTGCCGAATTCTGTCAATTTGTCCGAAATTTTTCCCCAAAATTTTTTTCGAAAATTTAATATGTTTGCAATTTTTTTTCGAACATTTAATATGTTTCAGTTTTTTTTTTTTGAACATCCAGATTTTTTTTTTGCTTAGTTAGGGTTTAATTGGGGGTTGTGTTAATGGGGGGATGATTCTGCCGTGAAATGGAATAGTGGATGTACTCATCTATTGTTTTTTTCAAAATTTTAGTAAAGAGTATATTGGACATTTATGTGCCCTTTAGTATAAAAAAGTATGTCCTCAATAGGCATGTGTGTACGTATAACCGTGCCACTTTTTTTATCCATTTTGAAATGACCCTAGTATTATTTTTAACTTTTTTTTTTTCCTACCCACTATGGCCCACCATTATCGACATCAAATTTCACACAGCCCATCATATTTACACATCTAGCTTTTTACAACATTTGCGTTAATTGTACCAAGGGATATTTGTGTACCAAGTTTGTGGATTCAATATACACTTAGAACTTGGTACAACATAGTTTATATTTATACTGAATTAGCACATCCACTAATCTCTGAGAGGGGTCAAACAAAAAGTAAAACTATATATATGATGAAAGTAAAAATAAATACTTTTTTTTGAGAGGAAGTAAAAATAAATACTGTACTTAATTAGTATCAATATCAACCTGGCTACGACACCAATAATTAATTAAGTTGATGTGCGCCCACAAGTGCACAAATTTATCGTAGATTGAGTATTGATGATGACGACTATATCCAACAAGAATGAAGAGTTTGATGAATTAACCTAAATTTACCAAATTAAATCAACGAATGAGAAATTATAATAAAAAAGATCAGAATAATTTGAAAAACAATATTGAACATGTATACGATATTGATTTCACCGTACGTAATTGAATCAACTTGAACTTAAATTTTAATTATTCAACGTTTATATTCCTTCTAATCTATTAGCTGTGAAATTACTCAAATACATATTACACACACAAAAAAAAAAAAAAAAATACCCCACTGTCATTATAAATGCATATATAAAAATACAACAATTTTTAGGCACATCTAGATATATTATAAAACTTCATATATATAATTATTTTGTAATTGCTAATACATGAATATAATTAAGGTAATGAGAATCAAATCAAAATTACCTTGCAAGAAATAGAGCAATAATGAAAAATCGATCAGGATCCGCGAGCTTTCTTTTGCAAACATAGCAAGCTCCGTCGCCTTCAATTAGTGAACCTGAGACATTATGCGGCAAGGGTGTCAAAGAGACAACCCACTTCTTGTTACATTTGTACGGCTGCAACCAATAGTACCATTTCATCATGAATTAATGTTCGATACGAAAAAAATGTATTTTATTTTTTCCGACTAATATAAATTATGAAAAAAATAACCTGAATTCTCCGACAGTCTATATGGTTCTCCATCTCAGTAAGAGGAACAACGTTTTGCTAGACATGGCGATAGATTGTAAGTACGTCATGATGTTCGCCACGAGTCCCAGTTATGATACAGTACTTGCATGCTGAGGCATTACAGGTAATGCAGTATCGGTTCACTTCATTCTTTTGAGCATTTATCAAAAAATGTCATTGGAGTAGGGCATAGGTTCGCCTAACCACACATGTTTTTTTTTTCAAGCTACTTTAGGTGAACACACTACTTTGAAGAAAATTCTAACCAAGTATAAATGCATCTCCGGGCTATAGCTGTTAATTATCAGATATGTTCGACACTTTTTTTAGAAAGAACGTGAATGCATCAGTGAGACAATAAATATCCTCAATCCTTAGTATATGAATACATGCCAATACTTGGGCCTCATTTCTTTTGTGGGTCATTATAAATAGGACATTTTAAATCATATTCAAGATAGGCTTTAGATTCTCGTGGGTGGAGAGGTAAGAAGATTTCAAAGGTCAGAAAAGAGGTACTATTAAATCAGCGGCGCAGGCCATCCCGGCCTACTATATGAGCACGTTCTTGATACCATCCTCGTTGGCAGACAAACTACAGAGGATGTTGAATTCTTTTTGGTGGATAAATTGCTCAAATACTTCAGAAGGCCTCAAGTGGTCGAAGTGGGAGGATTTTATTAGCAAGGAACATGGAGGTATTTGTTTTAGAAAGCCAACTAGTCTAGATTCTCATGGCTCAACTATAGTTTGGTTTTGTACAGGTTATGGAGAATTTTATGGTGAATTAGTGTTAACCAATTGTTTGTGCAAGCCAACTATAACCGGTGACTTTGAGAGTTTTGAGAGCCACACGTTGCAGAAAAGGTGCAATGTATTTCATTCTTATCTTGCCGCCCACTGAATTTATGATTAATAAGGACAGAAGTCGGGGGCGCACCTCGCTTCGTATCAGGTGTAAATGCTCGCACAAAAGATTTAAAATGCCTAATTCGGCGCTGATGCTAGAGCCGTGTTAGGGCAACCACAGATGGGAAATGCTTAGGTTGTGAAATTAATGGTTAAGACTTGGAAATTATAAAAAGAATGGAAAAATAAGGAGAAACAATAGAAAATAGGCTCCTGTATGGAAACAACGAATTTATACCTTAGCTAGCAGCTATAAATCGCTTCGTCAAAATATATAAAGAATTGTTACCTGAACTTGCAAGCAAGCGGCAGATACAACGATAAATAAATGATCAAGGGTTAGTGTTCGTGGTTGCTAATCCGTAAATATGGAAATAATGTTGATGGGCTTGGTTTCCTGGGATACTAGCTCCAATCTGAGACAGATGTAGTACTAATTAGAAAAGCTTTTGCACCAAGTCTGCAAACAGAATGATGAAGGCGAACGAGGTCTTGGATAAGATGGGCGCAATCTGGTGCAATGCAGTACCCTCAAAGGTTAATGCATTTTCGAGGAAAATGTTTAAAGACACAGACCATCTGCTTTTCAAATGTAATTAGATACGAATGGTTCAGGTTCGAGTACAGTTTGGAAACTACTAGATTGGATCATTTTCAGGAACATTGTAACAGGGTTTGCAAAAGGATTGAAACTGATTGGAAGCTCATTTGGCACAGTACAATTTGGCATCTTTGGAGGGCTCGGAACGCTAAAGTGTTTAATGGCTGCGATTTTTCTAAACACAAAACAGTTATGAGAATCAAAGTCTCGGCGTGGCTCTGATTAGGCTCTAAACATAGAATTTATTTATCTTATACTCATAGTGATTGGTTAAGGGAACGAGAAAAATGTCGTTTTGGTCCCACCTGCCACGCACCCTCATTTTTTTGGTCCCATAACTTTCACATTTAGTCCCAATAGGTTAAATTTTATCACATTTGGTCCCCGAATTGTGCAAATTTTGAAATTTTGTCCCAGCCCCGTTAAGTTTTAACGGACAGACTCACGTGGCCGTCAATTATTAACTTTCACCCCCAAATCAAAGTTCACCCTTAATAAAAAATCCCAAATCATTTCAAAACCCTAAGATTAAGATAGCTGGCCGCCTTCACCCGCCGCCTTCACCTGCAAGGACGACGCCGGCTCCCTCCGCCACCGCAAACTCATCTCCGTCTCCGATGCAGGCGTCGTCTCCACCCTTCTCTCCGATGATTCCCTCCGCCACCGCAAACTCATCTCCGCCTCCTTGCCGTCGTCCACCGCCTTTCCCCTCCCTTCTCCGCCCTCGCCTCCTACCTTCCGCCAGCTATTCCTCGCCCCACTCGACGATCTCCTTTCCTCTCCAGTCCTCGCCAACGACGTCGCGTTCGATTACTCCGGCAATTTTCTACCGATTCGTTTTCGTATCTCAGATCGATTCTCCGGTCACGTGACTCGGTCAATTTTCTACCGATTCGTTTTCGTATCTCAGATCGATTCTCCGGTTTTGCAGCTATGGCGGATCCCTTGAAGAACGGATCTCCTTCTCTCCCTTCCAATCCTGCTTCTCTGACTACTTCCAAGGAGCTTCGCCATGTCTCGTCAATGGCCACTCTACCTTCCGGTGCCGGAAAAATTTCCCGGCTGAATGCGGTTATTCTCGGAGAGGCGCTTGCTTCCGAGGAGAATGATCTCGGAGAGGCGCTTGCTTATTCTCGGAAAAATTGAATTTTATGATTTTGCAGTTATGATTTTGTGGTGGTGCAGTATATTGAGTTGTATAAAAGGTCCATTGAGGACCCTGCCGGATTTTGGTCCGACATTGCGTCGGAATTTTACTGGAAACAGAAATGGGGAAATCCTGTTTGCTCTGAGAATTTTGATGTTCGAAAGGGAAGAATTAATATCGAGGTCATCTTCTCATCTGCTCAATTCTTTGAATTCCTTTTCTTGCATACTCAGTACACTTGCTAAAATTTATGCTCCATTCTGTTTGCGATCAGTGGTTCAAGGGTGGCAATACTCAGTACACTTCCTTTTCTTGAATATGAACAAGAAAACTGCTTGATTCTATCGAAATCTGTGAGCTAATTTCGTAGCTATCGAAATCTAGGTATTGATCGGAGTCTGTAAACAAAAAATCAATTGATTCTATGTCCGTCGGAAATTTGGTAGTAAGAATTGGGTCTTCATCGCTATGCTCTCTTCTTGCTCGATTATGTTTAATTATTTTCTTAATTATAGATTTTTGGGATGTAATGAAGATTATTTAAGTAAAAGTGTCAATTTTCGCTCCAAAATGGAAGAAATATTAACGGGACCAAAAACGCTAACAGCTGACTGACGGCTGACTAACGGTGGGACTCAATGTGATAAAATTTAACCTATTGGGACTAAATGTGAAAGTCATGGGACCAAAAAAACGAGGGTGCGTGGCAGGTGGGACCAAAACGCCCATTTCCTCTTAAGGGAACCTATTTGCAACTTTGGCTGAATTTTGTATCTGTTTTGTATCGGTTTTGGATTGCCGTACTTCTGATCTGTATTTTCAGGCATCCCTTAGGTCTGTGTTTCATACTTAAGTTATAATTAATGACACTATCCAATGAAATTACCAATAAATACTCTAACTATATATCCAACAGTAGTAATCTAAGAATTTAAAAATAAAAGGGATTTTTTTTCATTTCTAGATTGTGTGTGGTTCTTATATTTTACTTTTTTTTTTTTAACTTTTTGGGTAGTTATAAAAATAAATTGTTTGAGGGGTATTAAAAAATTTATTTTGAGGAATAATTTTTTTGGAAAAATGAAGGAGGAATAACCTTTTATATTATAACAATGAGAAGGGTTGTTCCAAAATTTGACTATGCCTTGCAATTTAAAACCTCTATCATAGTGCTATAAAATGGAGGACTAATATATCCATATAAATGGATGAGGTGATAATATAAAATAAAAGGGAAAAGGTCAACAAATTAACAATCCACCTGAAACGAGTGCAAATTCGATTAGGCGGGCCTCCTTATAAAACCTACTCCCGTAAAACCCAGAGGGAAAAATCGGACGTTAGGGAAAAAAGAGCAACCCACCTTTAGAGGTGCCCGAAAAAAACAAACGTCTTGTAATTAAATCCCTAAAAATACGACCATTATTAAATCCACTAAATCACAACCACCAAGGTACAAGGACTAGAAAAATGGTGCCCTACAAGGCACTCCCTTTCTTCTCCGGCGCCTCTTCGTGGCTGGTTGATCTTCCACAATTTTTGCAGTGCTAATTACCGGCGTAGGAGAATTAATCACACTAATCCTCGAGCTTTCCTGGACCTATAAAATAAAAGGCATATGTTATATTAACCTTCCTATTATTTTTTAATTGCTAATACATGAATATATTAAACTCATGAACTTGATGCTACTTATTAGTCCACATTATATGTTGTTTCATTTAAAACCTAGTTATGTGTTATATACTTATTATACATGAAGAATGCATTGCTATAATTTGTTGCGAGTACAATAAAGTAATGAAGTCAAAATTACCTTGCATGCAATACAGCAATAATAAAATCGACCAGGCTCAGTGAGCTTCCTTCTGCAAACATTGCAAGCTCCGTCGCCTTCAATTAGTAAACCTGAGCCATTATGCGGCAAGGGAGTCAAAGAGACAACCCACTTCTTGTTACACTTGTACGGCTGCAATTACAATTTCGTAATCTGATTAATGTGCAATATGATATTCTCTCACGGAATGTATTTCATGAGTCGAAGAAAAAAGTAACATTTTTCGACTAAAATGTAATACTGTGTACTTGTAAAACAATTCTCACTTTTACGCAATTTAAGAAGTAATATCATTTTTCGAGGGATTTAATTTTACTTGGAAAAGCCTTCGCAATTACTTTCCCTTGTAAAATCCCTCGCCAATACGAGCGAATTTTGTAGTTAATAATTAAATGAAGAACCTGAATTCTCCAATAGTCCATATGTTTCTCCATCTGACTAAGAAGAACCACGTTTTTATAGACATGGCGATAGATTGTTAGCACGTCATGATGTTCGCCATGAATCCCATTTTGTATTTTAATATTATATCAAGATTCTATTTGGGTTAAAAATTAATTTGAATTTGAGATTATATTTAAATATAGATTGTATATTTTTCAATTAAAATTTTTTGAATCTTCAAATTATTTTTCTGCATTTGTACTTTTTTTTTTTTAACAGTGAAGGAATTATATATCGTCACGGGTACTTGGAGTACCCAACCCATATACAAAAGATCTATGTTACATTAGATGGAATTACATTGCCGCCTATTCTCATGCCATTTAATCTATAAAACAGATTAACGGGTCATGAAACCAAGCTGAGACGGATGAATTCGGAACCAATAATTTTTGTCCTCCAACCCACGTCCATAAATTTATCTTGATGTTCTCCAGAGTCTTTTTAATGTCTTGACGTTCCTCCGTGAATCTCTTGGCATTTCGATTTTTCCATAGTTCCCCGATGACACATGCCCAAGGCTGGACATAAATTTTCTTTTTGCCTTGCCTGAACCGCGAGCTTCACTGTGTTGAAGTGAGTGAATGGTTATGTCAGAATGAGGAACCATGTTGACCTTAAGCCATTTGTAACACTCTTGTCAAACTGTTGTTGCATAAGTGCATTCCATAAGTAAGTGTTTATTACTCTCTGGAGAGCTTTCAGGGTTTAGGGTAAATATGGCCCTATCCCTATGCACTTATGCAACAACAGTTTGGCAAGAACAGCCGTTTGTACTTTTGAATTTGTATGAAAATCGTTAGTACTTTTGAATTCACTTATGGAATGCACTTATGCAACAACAGATGTTTGTACTTTTGAATTTGTATATTTGTATATATTATTTCAGTTTTGATATATATTTTTTTTCAAAAATTATTTAAATTTCAGAAATTACATTAAATTCTTTTTCATAATTTTTTATTATATTCAAATTCTTGGGTTCGAGAAAAATATATATATATATACAAATTCCATTAAAAAAATATTTAGATAATTATATTACTTAGTGAAATTTCATTATTTATAGTAAAAAACTAATATTATGATTTCAATTGAATTTAATTTTATTTTTTACTTCAATATACTCTATTATTAGCTTTAAGAATTTTTTTTAATTATATCCAAATTATAAATATAAACATATAGTAATTCATTTATAATTTTAGGAGTTTTTAGATTATATAAATAATTAGATTTTAATATATTTTGGTCAACTAACGATTTTCATACAAAAACTAACGGATAGGGCCATATTTACAATAAACAGGACCATTTCCAAACATAGGGATCAAAAGTGATTTTTAAAAAATTTCTACAGGACTAAAAGTGAAAATATCCAGAAAGAACGTTAATGCTCCAGTGAGGCAAGAGACGCCATTAATTATTATAGTGATCCAGGATATGAATGCATGCCAATACTCGGGCCTCCTTTCTTTGGGGGTCGTTGGAAACATGCATGACATTTTTAATTGAATTCGTTTTGGTGGAGAAGTGGCTCAAATACTTTAAAGGTCCTCAATTAGTCCAAGTGGGAGGATTTATGTGTTAGCAAGAAACATGGAGGTATGGATTTTTGAAATCTACATTTATTAAACTTGGCATTACTAGGGAAGCTACGCTAGAGATTCACATCCACGACTCGCAAACATTAATGACAAAAAAGTTCAAATCTAATTATTTCCGAGGTTTAGGGACACTGGGGTTTCAGACATATTTATCTACTCCGAGGTTTAGGGACACTAAAGTTCAAATCAATTGATAACAACTTTTAGATCTGATATTTATCTACTCCGAGGTTGGAGGACACTAGGGTTTCAGACATATTTCATCCCTCCGGGATCCCCATGTGGAAAAACAACTATTTACTTGCCAAAGTTTTCCCCAATTATGTCATGCAACATTATTTGGACTACAATACACCCTATTGGGTTAAAGGATACTTTAGTGTCGCATTTCAATTTGGGATTTTTCAGGGCTATATATTGGTATTCGACTTCAAATTTGGGAATTAGGGCAACATTTTTTTTGTCTAAAAATAGCAATTTCAGGCATGTGTATTTTCCTGATTTTTTTTAATGATTTTTTTCTTTGTGAAAATAGGTACTACCGTAGCACGTGCAACACACGTGAGGATTCCAAAAATGGAAAAAATAGTGCCCACGGAACCAAAAATGCTAATATATGGACCAAAACTATGAGATACTGTGACAAATGGGACCAAATAACTGTCATTTTCTTGTGTTATAGACAAATTAAATGTAGTACTAATCAGTAAAGCTTATGCATATTCCTAAAAAAATTCGGGTAGAGTTTGTCCTTCAAAGACAAATATTAGGGGAATAAATCAATTTAATTAGTCCCATAACTTTTTACCTTTTTTGAAATGGTCCCAAAAAAGTTATATGTATAAATTTAGTCCCATGCATTTTTTTTATATTTTTTTTGTTTTGGTCCCAAAAAGTTAAATGTATCAATTTAGTCTCATTTTTTCACAATTTGTTTTGTTTTGGTCCCAAAAAAGTTAAATGTAATTATGAAAAATTGGGACTAAATTGGTACATTTAACTTTTTTGGAACCATTTCAGAAAAGCTTAATAGTTATAGGACTAAATTGACTAATATCCCACAAATATTATAATATTATCTACTTTTTCACAAGTGCATAGTTTTGGTTAGGGTAAACAAATGATTGTGGGTGCGACTATCTTTACCCACCATTTTACTTAGTACACCCCTCACTTCCTAACTTTGTACACATTTTACTTGAGACACCTATATAGATTGAAAACTATACCACTTGTAATTTAGATCCAATTTTTATGTCTACACACCTACCAAAAGTCAAGGAAAATAGAAAGAGGATTAGAAGAAGCAATTAGCATAATTTAATAATCAAATACAATTAGGGATATATGGTATCATATTTTTTTTACCAAACATAACCTCAATTTTAAATTTGGTCACCACACTTCACTAATCATCAAAAGTAGTCCTAAAATTTCACACTTGTAATTCATTTTGGTCTGAATGTTAGTTGACAGGTCAAATAAGAAATTTGGGGACCAAAAGTGTAATAAAGGTTAGGTTTTGAATAATTACATTTTGCGCCCCCAAAATTTATTGTGCCAATAAATTGACAGGCGTCTTGACCAAAAGTGATTAAAAGTGTAATTTTATGACTACTTTTGATGACCAAATATGATATTAACACATAAAATTAAAATAAATGTATCTGTGGCATATTCATCACAATAGTTGTTCAATTGGTTAACTTATTTCAGTTTTGGTCCATTTGTACCAAAATTGACACCAAAAATACCAAAATATAAAAATATAGAAAACTGAAATTGGACACGGTCTTAGTTACAAGAAAATTTATTATATAACTCAAATGTTATATTTTCAAAGGCTTTGGAATGGTAGTTTAAATCAAAACTTACCAATTTGTAAAAAAGATTGCAGCGGAAGTAAGTACTAAAAACCCTAGCAATTTCGGAAGCTTAAACTCATTCACTCAAAAATAGAGAAAATTTCATTTTACGTCCTTTAACTTAGGTCTAATCCAATATATATCCTTTAAGTTTTTACTTTTTCAATTTACGTCCTTTTTTGTCCAATTTACGTCCTTTCCGCCGAAAAATTTTAAAACTCACCGGAATGTGAGGAATAAATTGGGATTCCGGCCAAATAGTCCAATTTACGTTCTTTAAGTTTGAAAATTAAAATTTAATAATTAAAATTTTCTAAAAATCCCATTAAAGATATAAAAAATCTATAAAAGTATCATTAAAAATAAAAAAAATCTCATTAAAATTAAAAAATATAAAATGTGTAAAATAAAATTCAAAATATATCACTAAAATTTCGAAAATATCATTACAAATTATAAAATGTGTAAAATAAAAATAAAAAAATTCTAAAATTTTGAAAATAACAAAAAATATAAAATTCTACAATTCAAAGAATGGAAAAGGTGTAATTTAATATCTTTCTGAGCATGCATGGAACAAATGTGCTCATGTAGTTGGAGTTAGCAATTATGTTCTCCTTGGACCTTTTTTGGTTTGTTTTCATTTCATTTTGTCTTCATACATCTCTTTGGATACATTCATGAAAACCTAATTATACTTGGCAATTGTTTTCCCTATAAATCCAATCACATTTTCAGGCAACAAAACTTTTTAATATATTATAGGTAGAAATAAAATTATTTCTGGGGTCAAAGGCCTGCCTCCCATATATTTTGATGCATTCATGAAAAGTTGGCCCATTTAATTTATTCATAGTTTTCATATTATAGTACGTTACTTTTAAAATTTATCAAAAATGGCCCATTAGCTCAGTTGGTTAGAGCGTCGTGCTAATAACGCGAAGGTCGCAGGTTCGAGACCTGCATGGGCCAATTTTTTAATTTTATTTTTTAATTTTATTCAGTTTTTTCAATGCAAATTAATTACATTTTTTCTTAAATTATCCTCAAAATAATTAATAATAATTTAAAATTTTTATTTTTTAATTTTATTCAATTTTTTCAATGCAAATTAATTACAATTTTTTCAATGCAAATTAATTACATTTTTTCCTAAATTATCCTCAAAATAATTAATAATAACTTAGATAGTAATAATTTTTTAATTTAGAATGTACAATTCTAGAGCAATTGATTAGGGATAAAATAAAAGGTCATTAATTTTCTTAATATGTGTGTATAAGTCTAAAGTGACATACATTTTAAATAGGAGGGAGTATTAAAGTGACATACATTTTAAATAGGAGGGAGTATAATACTCCCTTCGTCTCAACAAAAAAAAAATTTAATTTTATTCAGTTTTATTTTTTAATTTTATTCAGTTTTATTTTTTAATTTTATTCAGTTTTTTCAATGCAAATTAATTACATTTTTTTCCTAAATTATCCTCAAAATAATTAATAATAACTTAGATAGTAATAATTTTTTAATTTAGAATGTACAATTCTAGAGCAATTGATTAGGGATAAAATAAAAGGTCATTAATTTTCTTAATATGTGTGTATAAGTGATCTAAAGTGACATACATTTTAAATAGGACGGAGTATAATACTCCCTTCGTCTCAAAAAGATAGTCCACTAATTTTGTCCCATTAAATGTGAATTAATTGGCAATATGCATGTGTGTATAAGTCTAAAGTGACATACATTTTAAATAGGAAGGAGTATAATACTCCCTTTCTCAAAAAGATAGTCCACTAATTTTGTCCCATTAAATGTGAATTAATTGGCAATTAATCTTTTGACCAATAAATTGAGTGCATTAACTTTAATTTTACATAAATTGGTTTTGGCACATTAAATGTGTGAATTAATTGACAATTAATTTTTTGACCAATTAACTGACTGCGTTAACTTTACTTGTACATTAATTGGTTTTGGCCCATTAAATGTGAATTAATTGGGTAATTAAATACTCACTCCGTCCCACAAAGATGAAAAATCAATAAATGCAGTCAATTTTAACTAATGTGTCAATTTTACCCTTGGAATCTCATACTCCAAAATAAGAAGTACGAGGAAATATGGCTATAATTTGGGACCTCCAAAAAAGATGAGCTTTTGAAAATAAGTGATTCTCAAGAAAGTAATTGAGAGCATTTAATATAATTTTCGAAAAATTAAATGGCATAAGGTTTATTTAGTAGGCTTTCAGATGGGCCACTCTTCATCGGTCTATTACGGTTGTTGGCCCAAATTCATACAGCTTCAAATAAGGGTGGAACTATTTACACCTCAATTTAGGTTGTGAACACACCTTGATTGATGCACCCTCCACCTCACCCCGCTTTTGAGAAGTGGTAAATTTTATTATTGAAAAATGAAATTCTTATTATTAAAAGTGCAAGATTTATTACTAACTAATTTGTATATCGAAAAAAGCAACTTGTTGAAATCCATATTTTCATATATCAAAAAAAGCAACGTGTATATCGATCTTTTAAATGTAAGGGGATGTTTCTTTTTTGTTTTAAAAACCAGGTTTTGGATTTCAAGATCCAAAACCCGTTTTACTTCGGGATTTAAAAACCGGTTTTCAAAATCCACTCAAAACCACCTTTATCAAACATATTGATTTGACATAAAGTTATATCTATATAATATTACTCCAATCATTGTATTCTTTTTCAACAATAATATAATAATACTATAATAATATAATAATAAAATAATATAATACATTTAATCAACTAATCATTATAATCTCACCAAACAATAATATAATAATACAAACTCATTCAATCTTACAACTTGATTTGACATAAAGTTAAATCCTTCACTATTCCAAAACCCAAAAGAAACACCCATATTACTATTCATCGGGATTTCAAAAATCTGGTTTTTAAAACCACCCAAAGCCCAAAAGAAACATCCCCTAAGTGTTTGATTCGACATTTATTTAGAATCAACTTGTTGAAATCCATATTTGCATATTGAGAAAGTCTCGAATACACTATACACATCAAATTGGTTTGATGTTTTTTACCCTACTATATAAATCCCCTTTTCTCCATCACTTTTCTCAGAGCCCCTTAAACAGCGATTGCAATGGTGAAAATCAAAACGAAAGCCTAACCCAAAAAAAAATTGTCTAGGATAGATTCACCCTCCCTTGAATTGTCATAAATACCCTTTTGTCCCTAAAGTTGTGTTTGGATAGGGGATTTAGGTATGGATTTTAAATTCATAATCTAAATCCACTCCACTTGCTTGGATTTAAAATGTAAATGAATGGATTTCAAATACTTATCATCTTTTTTTAATTAAAATTGAGAGGATTTTAAATCCTCACTAAAACCATGTCATTTGAAATTCATCTATTTTTAAATTCTTTCATTTGAAATACCTCCTCAAATCAAATCCTCCCATCCAAACACAACCTAAAAATCATTTACTGAATACACCCCACCCTAAAACCCTAATTTATCTTCTTCCTCCTTCTCTCCCTCCCCACCCCATTTCTTCTTCCCTATTCTCTTTCTCATTCGCCCCCTGCCGCCGGTTGCCGCCCCTGCTCGCCACCCTCCCCTCCCCTCTCTCACTTCCCCCATTTTTTCTTCTCTCTTCCCCCATCTATCGTCACCCCCCTCCGATCCCCCTACCCGCCCGTCGTTCCACCCCGATCCAAGCCGCCGCCCGCCGCTTGCGCCTCCCCCCCCCCTCCTTTTTTTATTTTATTCTGCGTTTTTCCATTTTCTCCCTTCTGTTCTTCTATTTGTTGCCGCCCCTCCCCCACCCCACCCACTCATCGCTGCCGACCGTCCCACCCCGATCCAAAATGGTCGTCGCCCTACCCAACTTTTGTTCTTTATTTTTTTTTTTCCGACCATTTGAGGTTGACCATATACAATCTCGTTAGACAACACTTTTCTTTTAAATGAAGAACAAATTAATGGTCGACCTCAAATTAATGAAGAACAAATCGACCTCAAATGGTAGGGTCGACCATATACACTCTTGTCGACAAGAGTGTATATGGTCGACCCTAGTGTGTCAAAAATTATAAAAAAAAAATCAACGATTTTGAAGATTTTTTTTTTAAAAAATTCTAGGTTTTTTTAGTTTTTTTTTTTTTTGGTTGGATGATGTTGGAAGTAGTGGTGGTGGCTGCAATTAGGGTTAGTGTTTAAATGTTGAAAGGGGAAGTGTAGATAGTAGTGGGGTGTATTTAGTAGTGATATTTTACCTAAAGGGTATTTTAGATTTTTTACACTATTATTTAATTAATAAATTGAAAGGAGGAGTGCATCCCTCCTAAATGGAGGTATAAATAATCAGGCCCTTCAAAAAACATTTCAACTTCTACAGATCTACGACAAAACTCCTGTGTTAGGATTAGGGGTGAGAATGGGCCAAGCTACCCGACAAATGTCTACTATTCGATCTATTAAAGACCGACTCAGCTCATTTAATAAATAAGTTGAACTTAACTTTTTTTTAAGTCTATTTAATTAAATAGACCGGGATCGTATTTTTTCATAGAACTTTTAAGCCCAATAGTTTAACTTTATTTATATATAAATACTCCCTCCGTCCCGGAAGTGTTTGCACCACAAAGTGGGCACACTTTTTAAGAAAAAAGTGTAATGAGTGGAGTGTTGAGGGGTAGTTTTGTAAAGTTATATGAATAAAGTAAAAAGGTGATTGGAAAGAGAGTAAAAGTAATGGCATTTTGTGTAAATATGTGAATATTGTGAGGGTGGGATTTATGAAGAAATTTCCTTTTATGGGTGTGCAAACAATTGTGGGACGGACAAATAAGGTAAGTGTGCAAACAGTTGTGGGACGGAGGGAGTATATAATACAGTATATGTGATAATTAAATAAAGGAAGTTTAATAATATTAACTACCCGTAATTATATTTTCCTTTGTAATAGTTGAAAAAAATATTTGAATATTTTTTAGAAAAATTGATAATGTTATTATTGTTTTTATTTCTTCATTTTAAAAATTTTTTTTTTTTGATCAGGCAATTAACATTTTTATTTATCAGAACTTATTTGTGATTAGTTACAGTGCTCAGAGAAATAAAAATGTTATACATTTGTGTTGCACTCCTAGCGTGAGTGTCGTAATGGCTATCTATGCTTTAAGGACTCCTCTTGGATCCGCAATCCATTGCGCCAATGTGTGTTTTAGGCCTGCATCTCCCTTGGCAATCATCCAACTCCATACTCTTAAGATAATTTCCTCCACCAGTTTCTTTATCGTGCACGCCTCCCTCCTAAAAATCTTCGAGTTTCTTCTTTTCCATATCGACCAAGTTACACATTCCCAAATACAAACTGCCGCCAACTTTCCTTTTGCCCCATTCAACGTTCTACTGAAATGAAGCAAATTGATGATAGGATTTGAGGTCATTACCGTTTGTACGCCTAGCCATTTTAATATACCCATCCACACTTGGTATGATTCTTGGCATTCGAACATGATATGTCTATCCGTTTCCGCCTGGCCCGTGCAAAATTCGCATTCTGCTTCTAGAGTGTTTGGTAGCGCTCCTCTTCGTTGCAAGTTGGATTTGGTGGTCAGCCTTTCCCGGATGCATCTCCACGCGTGGATTGTTATCTTTGTTGGGGTGATCTTATTCCACATTTTTTTGTAGCAGTCTAGTTCCTCCTCTGGTGCCTGGACTCTTTCTTCTCCTTTGAGTAGCCATTCGTAGGCTGCCTTAGCCTGATATCTCCCGTCCGAACTGATCTTCCACCTCCATGTGTCTTCTTCTCCTTGTCTGACGGGGAACCTGTTGATCACACACAAAAGCTCATTAAAAATTGTAATGTCTCTTTCCCTTAAATCTCGTCTCCATGTCCAATTCCACTCCCACTCACCCTCTCTCCATGACCCCATGTTTCCTATCAATTCTTTTTGGTCTAAGCTTAGGTGATATAATCTTCTAAACCTTGATTTCAGGCTCGTCCCCCCGCCCACCTCCCTTCCCAAAAACTTGTGTTATGTCCATTTCCAATCACCCTATGTAACCCGTTCATAAACCAGCCCCCCACCTCCCCACCCGCTGCTTTGATCACAGTGGCCCACCAGCCCCTCGGTTTGCCTCCTCTACCCGTTTCTTCAGTCTCCGCCTCCAATCCCCCGGATCTTCCAAATTTTGATGCAATCACTCTAGTCCATAACCTATTGCTTTCATTGAGGAATCTCCACAACCATTTTCCTAACAATGCTTTATTAAATCTCTCTAAGTCCCTTACCCCTAGCCCCCCCAATATTTTTGGTTTGCAGACTGATTTCCACTCAACCCATGCTATTTTGTGTGTGCTTTCGATGTCCCCTCCCCATAAGAACGTTCTCTGGCACTTTACGATCTCTTTGATAGTCTTTTTCGGCGCTCGGTAGGTCGAGAAGAAATAGACCGGCAAGGACGATAGTACTGCGTTGATTAATGTAAGCCTGCCTCCAATTGAGATCTTTGCTGCCCTCCATTTGCTTATCTTTTTCTTGATTTTTGAAACCACATAATCCCAGTCATTTGAAGACCGGTGTGTTGTCCCCACTTTTAAACCCAGGTATACGAAAGGCATGCTTCCCGTGCTGCACCCAATAATCTCGGCCGCCTCACGAATTAGTGGCTCCTCCACGTTAACCCCGAATAATCGACTCTTATCCAGATTGACACTCATACCTGTTACCAGTTGAATGATTTTCAGAAATCTGCTAAGGAATATAGCATTTTCTGTGTTTCCTTCCCCTAGAAATATTGTATCGTCTGTAAATTGCAGGTGCGATACATCTACCTCATTTCTCCCAATCCTTACGGCTTTGAACAGCCCCTTGTTCGTTGCTTCGTTCATCATCGCACTTACCCCTTCTGCCGCAAATAAGAATAGGAATGGAGACAAGGGGTCCCCTTGTCTAAGCCCTCGTTGGAGTTTGAACTCGCCAGACGGGCTTCCGTTTACCAGTACAGAGGCGTGTGCTGAACTTACACATTCCATTATCCATGCTACCCACTTCGGATGAAAATTGAGTCCTGTCATCATTGACTTTAAGAACCCCCAATCTACGGAATCGTACGCCTTTGCGAAGTCTATTTTCAGGATCATGCTGTTTTTCTTGCGGTGCTTGATGTCTTCAATAGCTTCGTTTAAAGTGACCACTCCGTCGAGTATTTGTCTTCCCCCTATGAACGCGCTTTGGTTCTCCGATATTATAGACTCGAGTACCTTGCTTAACCTGTTAGATAGTATCTTTGACAGAATTTTGTACATACCTCCTATGAGTGATATCGGCCTGAAGTCCTCCATTCTGCTAGCTTCCTCTTTTTTTGGTATTAGGGTGATAAAAGAGGGGTTGCTTCCCCTGACCAATCGCCCGTTCTGGTGAAACTCCTTAATAAAATCACCAATGTCTCCTTTGAGCACGTTCCAGCACTTCTTTATAAAGTAGAAGTTGAACCCGTCTGGGCCTGGGCTTTTTGAGCTCTCACACGCCCACACTGCTTCTTTTATCTCTTCGTCCGTGAAAGGGCTGATAAGCATTGCATTGTCCTCGTTGGAGATCTTTCTTTGGAGTATTGCTTCGTCTATGGTTGGCCTGGCTCCCTGTTCTGAGCTGAAATGCTTTCTAAAGTGTTCCTGTACCCCCGTCTTTACCTCCTCGACCTCTTCCTTCCATTCTCCGTCTATTGATATTCCTACAATCTCATTGTTTTTGCGCCTTTTGTTTATGCACCTGTGAAAATAACTAGTATTTGCATCGCCCTGTTTTGTCCATTTAATT
Source organism: Galeopsis tetrahit (assembly GCA_963675135.1). Classification (NCBI taxonomy): domain Eukaryota; kingdom Viridiplantae; phylum Streptophyta; class Magnoliopsida; order Lamiales; family Lamiaceae; genus Galeopsis; species Galeopsis tetrahit. The sequence continues at coordinate 73,250,933 of OY776127.1, forward strand.
CTGGATTTTTGAGAGAGAAGTGAGTCTCTGCTGCACAGCCCCATTATTAGTTTTGCTCTTTCCTCATTCCTTCTAATCACCTCTGTTTCGTCCAATCCAAGTGTATCGTCGACCATGTCTAACTCGTGGATAATTTGTTTGCTTGCTTTCACCCTGTTATTAATATTTCCAAAGACCTCTCTGTTCCATTGCCCGATATCAGCCTTTAGCTTTTTCAGCTTCTCTTTGAGGACGAAACCCTTCCGCCCTTGTACTTCATACTCCTCCCATTTCTTTGTCACAAACTCCATGAAGCCTGGGTGTTTGAACCAGGCATTTACACTACGAAACGGTTTATGGCCCCAATCTTTCACTTTAATCTCCAGCATGATAGGGCAATGATCCGATACAGTCCTCCTTAGGCCCTTTTGATGCGTGCTCGGCCACCGATTCATCCAAGCGTTGTTTACTAGTAGTCTGTCTATTCTACTCTTACACGACCCATCAGCCCTGTACCATGTATAAGCTCGACCATGAAGTGGGAGGTCCAGCATTCCGGCGTCTCTAATAAAACAGTCGAACGTTTCAATGTCGCTTCGATTTGGCTCTGCTCTTCTACCCACTCTCTCGGATCCCCACCTTATCGAGTTGAAGTCGCCACCCACACAGATACATGCTTCTGGGTTTTGTTGGGTTACTGCCTTGATTCTCCCCCATAATTCCATTCTCTCACCGAGTGCACACGGCGCATAGACGTTTACTAGGCAGCACTCTGTCTGATCCGTCCCCCATCTGCCATTGACTACAAGTGCCCCCTGCATATGCCATTTACTTGTTGCTGCAAAAACTTCTGTGTTCCATATTGTCAAGATACCTCCAGATCTCCCCTCGGCCTCTCTATGTGCCCAGTCGAAATTCCCCTCCCCCCACACTGCTCTTCCTCCAAATTCGTCAAAGGCTTCTTTCTTGGTCTCTTGTACGAAACATATATCCACCCTATGAGTCTTTATCAGTTCCCTAATCTCTCTGTTCTTCATTTTTCTCCCCAAGCCCCTAATATTGAGGGATAGTACCTTCATTGGGACACCGTTTTATGCAGCTCCTTGCCCACTGTGTTAGTCCATTCTTGTTCTTCCATTTGGTATGACAAATTTTCGATGATTTCTGAGTCTTTTCTTTTTGTAGCAGCACCTATCTTTTTTGCTAGTTACCAGGTTTCCTGTGCTTCTACCGCTTTCTCGCCCAACTTGCTCTTTGGTTGTGACTTTTTCCGTCCACCCCTGTTGTTTCTCATCTCAAAATCTATGTCCTCCGTGGTTTGAATTTCGTTGACGAAGCGTGTGAACTCTTTCTTTTCTAGCTTTTTCTTGGCTTGCTTTGAGATGCCTCCTTGATTTCTGGGAAGGTTTTTGGTTGAGGGGTTAGGCTTGGTTGGGTGTTGTTTGGGTAGTGCGAGGTTTGGTATAGATGGTGGGAGTTCCGTCGTACCCCTAGCCTCGTTTTCTTCCTTATCGGTGTAGATCTGAGCGTCTGTGTGGTGTGAGGTTGGTTCTGCAAATCTTGGTGCGTGTCCCGATAATCCAGACTGAGTACCAGTTGTATCGCATGTGGGGTGTGTGATTTCCCCTCGGAGTGTATTAATCATGTGCCCTAAGTTGAGGACTCTTGCCTCACATAGTATTTTGGGCCTTGGCCCGTTTTCATTCCAGCCCTCATCCTCGTTCAATGGGTTTTCTGAGTGGGCCTCGACTTCTTGGCTTCCCGCCTTGCTCTCCTCAAGGGCTTTTTCTAGGGTAGTGTTCCCATTCATTTCACTACTTTGACCCATATCTTCTGGATTGGGCTTCAGCCCAGATGCATACCCGTCCACAGTCTCGACTAGTGTGCTTTCGAAGTATGGATCTAGCGCGTTGCTTTCCTTCCTGTTTCCTTCTGGCGCGTGGTTGAGATTTAATCTTCCAACCGTTACGTTGATTTGATCCATGCGTTCTGTGTTCCCCGAGGTATATTCCGTCTCCCCAATGTCTTGGGATTGTGGGGCCTCCTCCATGCCTACCTTTAATGCCTCGACGCCGTCATTTAATGCCTCTTCTCCGGCGATTTTCACCGATTCATCTTCCGATTCGTCCGAGTCTACCGAATTCCGGCCAATAATCGATGTGTTGTCTGCGCTTGATACGTCTGTGTCCTCCGATTCCCCATCACTGTCGTTCTCCTCGTGGTGGCATGTTTGTTCCTCCTCTATCCTGATTCTGAACACCTTCCCGTCTATCGTGACTGGGATAATCCGGTTGACATTGTTTGTAAAAGGGATCGACATTTGGACTCTTGCTATGTCTAAATTGTTTTTTAACGTAGTATTATGGTCCAGCCTCATCAATGACCCAAAACCTGCACTCATTTGTGTGAAAAATCTTATGTTCCATGCATGGGCTGGTACACCTATCCATCTGGTCCATATTCTCCTCTTGTGACTTACATCTGTCTGTTTCCATGGGCGTACCCACACAAACCAGTTGGACACCCATTCGTCGAGTTCCTCCAGCACCTTGCTTGTCTGCTCTTCGTTTAGACTTCGTAACAGTACTACATCGTCCCCCAGATAGTGTACTTTGAGGGCGTTACTGCACTCCCCTTGCAGTTCCTCCCCTAACTCGTCCCACCATAGCTCCTTTCTTAACAGTCCAGTGAAGCTGTCATTGAGCCACGTTGTTTCCTCCTCGCGGGTTTCGAAGGTCAGTGTCGTTTGTGTGTTTACCGTCTGCTGTCCTTCGGCTACAGGTGTCTCCCCCGCTGCCTCTTTGAACGTAACACCTGGCTTCCGTCTTCCTAGATTCGCCTCGAACCATTTTGGTGTCGGTTCCTTTATGGTTGGCTTTTGGCGCGAGAACCTTGGGACATACACCCTCATCTTGAAGCTTCCAATCCATAGATTATTTAGGCGTTCCAGGAATGATCCCTCCTCTCCGATGGTGTCCGTCGGATATCTTACAAACCCAAAAGGTTTGCCTTCATTGTCCCGTTTCCTCGGGCAGTAGATATCCACTATCTTTCCCACCTCATTGAATTTCTCGGCAAGTGTCTGTATGCTGCTCTCCTCTGGGAAGTTCCTGAAAAAGAAGGACTTGGCGTCACTCTCCATTGATGCCCCATAGTTTCCTTTGATTTTTCCCCTGGCTTTCTTCCCCTGTTTCCGTCCGCAGTTCTTCTATTTTCCTCATATCCCCTGTGTCGCGTCTGACTCGTCGATCTTCGCTCGGCTATGGTTCCCCTGCTTCCTCCCCTTCGCCTTACCGTCTCCCATTCCCCCTCTCTCTCCCACTCTCTCTCTCTAGGTTTCTCCATAATCTCTCTAATCTTCATTTTAAAATTTAAAGAGTCAATTTTATGAATTGAGTATAATAAAGTGATATAATTTTTTTTTTAAATTTATTAATAAACTATAAAGATCTTTAAAAAGCTTTCGAATTAAATCTATTTATTAAAAAAGTTAGGTCAAGGTTTAAAAAAAAAGTTTATAGCAGACCACCGACCAAGCTTCTGTCTAAGAATTAGTATGTAACATATCAGATTTTTTTTTCTTAAGTACCAAGGCTTTGGCCATTCCCACCCCTGATAAAATATGATGTAAACTTTTATAAATGGTGTTTTTATTGATTTTTTGGCCATAAGCTGTAATATTCATATTATAATAATTAAAAAAAACATATAATAATTCATTTGTTTCAAAATATAAATCATTAATTGCCAACGAAGTTTTATTTGGTATAAGGGATTAATTAATGTGGAGAAACTGGTTTTGGCCCTTTAAATGTGAAATGATGAAATGATGAAAAAAAGTTCTCCTCACGTTAGGAGTTAGGGTTTCTCTTTTTGCGAGCTAGGATTTCTCTGTTTGCGAGCTAGGGTTAGGGTTTTCGGACCTTTCTTGATCATCTTCCATCGTCTTTCCACGTCTATCTGCCGGGTTTTCTTGGATTGCTCTAGGGTTTGTCTTGTTACCTCTTCTTTTTATTGGTTTTGGTTAACTGCGTTGTTGGATTTCTTTTGTTTCCTTGTGGTTTACAGGTCCTGTCGTCTCTCTGTATCCAATGGTGATGTGCTTGATCTGGTGGGGGCAGGGATTGAATGTGAGCCTACAGGGGTGGGGGGTTCTGCGGCACTTCTGGTCCAGTGGGAGGGTCGTCTTAGGGGACCTGATGATTATAGAACAGCCCATCTATTCCGGTTTTAAACATCGTGGCTTCAGGAGGATGATTGTTCGACGATTGTGCGATCAGCATGGGGCCCAGGTGGGGGTCGTTCAGTACACGGCAGAATTGCTGCCTGTGGTGAAGCATTAGCGGAGTGGGACTCGCGATTTTTTGGGAATGTTCCACGCCAGATTGCCCAATGTAAAGAGGAGTTGTCAAAGTTGCAGAAATCTCGCCAATCTGTTGAGTGTATACAGGCTGCTAGGGCCCTTGAGCATAAGATTACTGCATTGGTCAGGAAGGAGGAGTTGTACTGGTTACAGAGATCTCGGGTCAGTTGGATGCGAGAGGGGGATAAAAATACTACTTTTTTCCATCGGATTGCTAGTGGGAGGAAGAAGAGGAATTATATTCGGGAGATAACGGGCTCCGATGGGGTGAAGCAGGTGGAGATTAAGGGGGTCAAGGAGGTCTTCTTGAACTACTTTCAGGGGCTGTTTACGGCTTCAGAGGGATTGGATATGGAGGAGGCTGTGGGAGCTGTGGATTGCAGGGTGACGACGGATATGCACGATGCCTTATCCCAGCCATTTACTGAGTTGGAGGTGACGAAGGCTTTATCTCAGATGCATCCCACTAAAGCTCCGGGGCCGGATGGTATGTCAGTTATCTTCTTTCACAAATTTTGGGATTTTATTGGTCCTTCAGTTTCTTCTTTTGTTCTTGATGTTCTTAATAATGGTGTGTCTCCTGCTGATGCAAATCATACTTTTATAGCCCTTATTCCTAAAAAGAAAACCCCTCTGTTACCTTCTGATTTTAGGCCTATTAGTTTGTGTAATGTTGTGTACAAGCTTATTACTAAAACTATAGTGAATCGTTTGAAGCCCTTTTTGAATTCCATTATTGACCCGTGTCAGTCTGCCTTTGTGCCTGGTAGATTAATGACTTGAACGAATTTTTTGGTCACTATATGTTGACTAACTACTTCCCCTCAAGCATAAGGGTTCGTAGTAGTAATGGAAGTATTTCGACCAAGTAGTATCGAACCATTGGAGGTGGGCTAGTGCAATGGATCCCTAGAGTTGTATGTCGTCATAACTAATGTAGCTACGATTTCGGGAGTTGGATGCAAAACTAAAGCTAAATAATAATCTAAAGACAATAAATTAAACTAAACACAATCTTAATAAGTAAAATTAACTACTAAATTAAGAAAATGAGAAAATGACAATTAAAGTAAAGTAAAGAACAACCACGAATCTAAATTCGGAGAAGTGCAAAGGTTGGGAATGCTTCGGGTGTTCTCTACCTAGTGAAATCGAGTGGGATTGTTTATACCGTTTCTATGCTTCAATTTGGACTTGCTAAGAGCATCAAGATGCTAGGATGAAAATATTTTCCCTTCGGGTACTATAGCCTTACGTCTAAGGTGTTCCCAAACTCGGTAATACGACCTCTTCCTAATCCTCACCAACTACCCAAATAACCATTCAAGTAATTAATGTCTCTTAATGAGGTTCTAATACAATTAACTCTCTCTCGACGAATTAAAAGTATAATAAACGCATTTGCATACCAACAACTCACACCATAAATGTAAACATGTTCATGTAACTCTCGTCTACGCTAAACATGCCTCAAAATACGGATTAATAGAAGCTAATACACAAAGCACCAATAAAACCCAATAAGAGAAGCAACAATCCAAATATCAACAATAATCAAAGCACAAACAATTCCAATACTCAACATTCACATGGTTTCAAACACCCAAAGCATAAAAAAACTTAGCCCATGGTGTTTGAGAAAACATCCATGGCTAAAACAACAAAATGAAACATGAAAATGAAATTTACCAAACAAAACTTAAATAAAAGAAAAATAGCACCTTGAGAGTCTTGAAATTCTTCAATTCTTACATGAAAATGAAATACCCAAATGATTCTAAACTAAAAAGCATAAAAACTATCTAATGGTGTTTGAGGAGAGAAGCTCCTCAAACCTAAACTATCCCATGTTGAATGTGAAAATATGAGTTCTTGGTTGTGTGGGGAATGAATTCTAGGGCTCCAAAATCTGATTGTGGGTGCTTTTTATAGTTGGGAAGAGTGTTGGAGACGAAATTTGCACTTAGGCCCTTGAAATCCTTTAAAATTCTCGAATTTTCGCGCAGAAACGGGCTCAAACGGTCGACCGAGTGACCTCAAACGGTCGACCGAGTGAGATGGATGTCCAGAAACTGACCTGGAAGCAGATTTCACTCGGTCAACCGAGTGGGTTGACTCGGCTGCCCGAGTGGAATCTGTTACAGTTTCACACTTTCTTGTTTCGATCATATCTTGAGCTCCCGACCTCCGATTGACTTGATTCTTTTTTTCATTCCACTCATTTTTTCGAGACGCATCCAATGGTACAATTATCTTCTTCACTTCATGAATTCTCAGACACGTATTTTGCTTCCAAATAAGTTCAATTTACCTAAAAAATAGCAAAACACATACCTTTCTCATTTCAAGTGCAATTAGTCAATTTAGTGTGAATAATGCAACAAAACCCTCAAAATTATGTAAAATAAACACATGAATTTCAAGCAATTTTCACACTAATCAATTAATTACTGATAATGCTTTATTAACCTTTGAGATTTTTCATCATATGCGTATAAATAAGGCTATGTCTAGAGGCTCTTATGCGTTTAAATTGGATATGAGTAAGGCGTATGACAGGGTGGAATGGCAGTTTCTAGAGAGAGTTATGAGAAAGATTGGTATTATTGATTCTATTATTTCCACGATTATGCGATGTGTTAGTTCTGTTTCTTTTGCAGTCCTTATCAATGGTGCCCCAACGGATACTTTCAGGCCGACAAGGGGACCCTCTGTCCCCTTATCTGTTTCTGTTTTGTGCGGAGGCTTTGTCGGCCTTAATCCGGAGACATATGGAGATTGGTGTGTTGCATGAAATTAGGATTTGTAGGCGGGCCCCTCCGGTCTCGAACCTGTTCTTTGCTGATGACACTGTTATTTTTGGGAGGGCGGCGTATGATGATTTAGCATGTGTGAAACGAATTTTACATGTTTATGAGGTGGCCTCGGGTCAGGTGGTGAATCTAGAGAAATCGGAAATTGTTTTTAGTGGTGGTATTTCGGAGGTGAAGGGAGAGGATTTGGCTGATTTTCTAGGGGTCAAGCGAGTCTCGGAGCATGCTATTTATTTGGGGATTCCTACTCGAATAGGGCGGTCAAGGTCGACAGTTTTTAGGGCGATTGTGGACAGGGTGTGCAAAAAGATAAAGGATTGGAAGAGTCGGATGTTATCGCAGGCGGGAAAGCTTACATTAGTTAAATCGGTGGTACAATCGATTCCTACTTACTTGATGACATGTTTTAAAATTCCACAAGTGATTATTCACAAGATTGAATCTGCTATTGCCCGATTTTTGTGGGGCCAACGGGGTGATGAGAAGCGTATTCATTGGCTGAAATAGGAGACTTTGTGTCGTCCGAAGAGGGAGGGAGGGCTTGGGCTACGAAGACTGTCGGATTTCAACGATGCTCTTCTAGCTAAGCAAGGGTGGCGGCTACTGCAGGATGACACTTCTCTTTTAGCAAGGACCTTGCGCGCTAGATACTACCCGAATGGAACTTTTTGGTCGGCGGCCAGGGGGTATAACTCTAGCTACACATGGCAGAGTATCTTAGCAGGTCTGGAGGTCCTTGAGAGAGGTCTGGTTTGGGTGGTGGGAGATGGGGAGACTATCCGGGCGGGTGTGGATGCTTGGCTATTTGATGGGGGAGAGCCATCTTTTGAGCCAGCAACTGGTGCAGCCTTTGCTGACCTTCGTGTGAGTGATATGCTGGTTCTCGGAAGGCGGGAGTGGAATGTAGAGAGGCTAAGAGATTTTATTCCAGATCATATGGTGCGTCGGGTGTGTGCTATACCGATCGCGACTACAGGTGGGGCTGATGTATTAGCATGGCGCTACACAAAAAATGGGATATACACAGCGAAGTCGGGATACTTTGATGGGTGCCCAGTGCGTGTGGAATCGACAGTCGTGAACAGGGGAGAATGGTGGGGCCGTTTATGGGGGCTTGATGTGGTTCCGCGGGTGCAGTTTTTCTTGTGGCGTGTTTTGCATGGTATCTTACCCACTAGTATTAATCTAGTTGGTCGCTTTGTCGATGTTGATCCTATGTGTAAGAGGTGTGGGATTGACATTGAGACAGCAGAGCACATGGGTCGGGATTGTGAGTGGGTGCACGAGTTTTGGGAGGTAGCTGGTATGCCTATTCCAGAAGGGGTGGAGATGTCCCTTGCAGAGTGGGTGGTGGAAGTGATGAATGGTATGCAGGGGGATGATGATCGCCGATGCCGATTTGTAGTGCTGCTTTTGTTCTTATGGTTTGCTAGAAACACTTTATTGTTTAGGGAGATGCTCTATGGTCACAATGGGCTGATTGTTGGGTTTCGGTGCCGCCGGCCGCCACACTAACTCGCGGGTTATACGAACGGGCTCAGACTCGTGTGGGATTGTATCGGGACTGTAGTGGAGATAACCTAACACTAAGATGGGTAGCACTTCACCCTTGTTCTCCACTCTCCAATCTCACGTCTACATTAAGCGTATCGTCTCGTCTTGTCGTGAATGGAGAGGGTGACCCAATATATAGGAAGGCTGCCAAGAACTAGGGCACCAATAAGTTGGGCCCTTGTGTGTAGGCCCAATGGCCAAAACCACACTTGGGCTAAATCCCAACATTTCTCCACCTTTTTTGCCATCCCCAACTACAATCCACAATCCACAAACAGTTTTGTCATCATCGCCCAACCCACTTCCACGTACCTGCAAAGGACAACACACAAAGAAAACACAAAGATTGTCTACGTACGTAGAAGTTAGTTCACAAAGAAAAACTCACAAAGACAATGCTCCACCTCACTTGGAGCATTCACAAAGACAAGCTCCACCTCACTCGGAGCATTCACAAAGGGAAACATAAAGGCACAAAGACATGATATCATAACGTATACATAGCTCACAAAGACAAAATCACTCCACCTTACTGGGAATGATCTCCAAACACCAAGAAACAATCAATCATTCATGATCACACAAGAGAAGAATGCATTGAAGAAGCACACAAAGATCAAGACACAAAGCTCAATAAACATGCTCAAGATTCTAACATGCAAATAGATGAAAATGGGGTAGGGGGAAAAACATGAAATCACAATGTATGAAGTAATGCATAACACACATACATATAAACATATACTCATAATTCCCACAGAACCCACAAGTATAATCATGCAAACATTCCCCCACCTTTCCACTAGCCCATCATCTACTCATGCATCACAAAAAAATCACAGAGCAACACAAAGACACAAAGCACAAAGAACAAATAGCACAAAGGGACATAATCACTAAGAAAAATAACCACAAAGACACCAAGAAAGCAAATTACATGCATCAAGAGATTAACCACAAAGCGAACAATAAAAAAATTGCACAAGAAAATCTTACAAAGGCAAACACACAAAGACACTAAGCACAAAACATAATCAACCACAAAGAACATATCACAAAGAACAAAGCGGAAGCAATAACACAAAGACGTAAATAAAATCACAAAGAGATAGGACTCGCAAAGATATCCTAAAATCTACAGCACACAAATCTCAATCACATAATAATCCCCGTCTATAGGGGCTATGCTACAAAAGCAGTAAAAGATTGAGTTTAGCTATCATACCAGAGCGAGACCTTAGGTAAGGATCTCGAAATCGCAACACCGAACACGAGTGCCATATAAAATAATTATACTCTTGTCTTTTTGCATCAAGACAAATGGCCACGAGTAATCTAAAACAAATATCTAGACCACAATTTTCTAAATAATTAAAACAAATTAATCTCTAATTAATTTCAATTAATAAGCAAAACCAACCAATTTGAAGGAAACCCAAATCAACCAGGGAATAAACAATTTAGCCCTATTACCCTCCTGCAACCTTACGAATCAAAAAACATTAATTCACCTTCTACCTGTCATCGGCAGAAACAAAAAAAAACCAAGAGCCAGACCCCTGAATTAAATAAATAATAAACCAAAACTTACCAGACTTACCTGCGGCAATGGCGGTTCTGGTCCAGCAGGCAACGTAGGCGGCGGCAGCGGCTTCAGGACGCAAGCAAAGGTGACGCGAGTCCAGGCGGCGGCGCTGCTGTTGCAGGGGCGAGCGTCGACGGCGGCGGCGCTGCTGCAGTGGCGAGCGGCGTCACAGAGACGGCACAGGAACCACGGTGATGGCTGCTAGGGTTCCGCCCACAAAGATGGCGGCGGACCGGTGAACAACTCCGGCAAGAGTTATGGTGGCAAGGCGGCCGACGGCGGAACCAGGCTCTGATACCACTGTTGGGTTTCGGTGCCGCCGGCCGCCACACTAACTCGCGGGTTATACGAACGGGCTCAGACTCGTGTGGGATTGTATCGGGACTGTAGTGGAGATAACCTAACACTAAGATGGGTAGCACTTCACCCTTGTTCTCCACTCTCCAATCTCACGTCTACATTACGCGTATCGTCTCGTCTTGTCGTGAATGGAGAGGGTGACCCAATATATAGGAAGGCTGCCAAGAACTAGGGCACCAATAAGTTGGGCCCTTGTGTGTAGGCCCAATGGCCAAAACCACACTTGGGCTAAATCCCAACACTGATTAAAATGGCGGATGAGCACATAATTGAGGTACGGTGGGCGACGATATCTGCCCCGGTGGTGCGATCGAATCGGGTGGCGAGGAAGTGGGAGTGTCCGCGGGGAAATCTCATTAAAATTAACACAGATGCTTCTATGAGAGCTAGGGTGGGAGTAGGGATTGGTGGTGTGGCTCGGGACAGTGAGGGAGTAGTTAAATGGTGCTTTGCGGAGTTTCGGCCGATGGATTGGAGTGTAGAAATGGGGGAGGCAGAGGCTATTAAGCGAGGACTTCAATGGGCACTGTCGACTGGAGAGATGGAGGTGATCATTGAGTCTGACTCTCAAATTGTTATCAATGTCTTGCTGAGACCGCGACCGGACTTATCATACCTGGGAGTATTAATTCGTGAAATATTAGCTTTGTCCAGTAACTTTGATGCTGCTCATTTTGTTTGGGCAAGGAGAACCAGCAATTTAGTTGCACATAGATTAGCTTGCTTTGGTTTTAATTATAATCAGGAGTTCTTCTCTCCTCATGTACCTGCTCATATTGAGCCTGATGTGTTGGCTGATTTACAGCCTACCTAATTAATATATTTAGTTTCCCTGTAAAAAAAAAATTGTAAATGATAATAATACCTTTTAAAAAAAAATGTTGTCGACCAAAATATGCGCTAGGATATATATACATATATTTGACCAGAAATAATATATATGTAGTAGTAATATTTATTAGGTTAGTCTTGATAGGATATATATATACATATATTTGACCCAGAAATAATATATATATATAGTACTAATATTTATTAGGTTAGTCTTGATAGGATATATATACATATATTTGACCCAGAAATAATATATGTAGTCATATTTATTAGGTTAGTCTTGATACTTATTAACAATGGCCCATTAGCTCAGCTGGTTAGAGCGTCGTGCTAATAACGCGAAGGTCGCAGGTTCGAGACCTGCATGGGCCATTTTTCCATTTTGTTTAGTTAGGGGCCACGAATCAATTATCCTCCACCCTATTCCTAATCTAAAAAATTCATGAACACTGCAAAAAGTCACGCTAGAGAGTGAGAAATGGCGAAGGGATTGTTCGATTTGGAACGACATTTTGCTTTCTATGGAGCCTTATCATAGCAACCCTATAAACATAGCACTGCACATGATCTTTGTTTGGCCTATTCTCTTCACAGCTTTGGTTCTTTTCTATTTTACACCGCCTTTCTTGCCGATTGAGTTGTTTGGTCAGAGTTTCTTGGTGTTGAATTTAGGGTTCTTCTTCACTCTCATTTATGCTGTCTATTATGTGTGTATGGATTGGGAAGCGGGTTCTTTAGCTGCTTTCTTATGTTTTCTGTGTTGGGTTGGTGGCAGCGCTTTGGGTCATCATCTTGGATTCTCTTTGGCTTGGAAAGTAAGTACTAAAGTGTTAATCGTTTAATTGTTGGGTTTTTTTGTTTTTTGGGAAATGAATTGTGTGCTGGAGAACAATTATTATCAGTATCATGATTTTTCATTTTCTTGAATGCTTGGAAAACTGATCTCTCTTATTTGATGGTTTAATTTATCTTGTTTCTTGTCTGTTGGGATTTTTTTCATTTTTTCACTCCATTCTTGGGGTGGAATTTGTGGCAACAGGCTTTAAGTCTGTTGAAATTCTAAAGACTTTTACCAAATCTCTTCAGTTTATGCAATATTATATCTTCATAGTAGCAATTATCCAGTTGTGAATATGCTTTTATAGCAATCTCTTCAGTTCTTTGGGTCCAGGCTTGTTTTGCAGAATTTATTTGACTCTTATCTATTATCATTAGTTGAATCATTTCCAATGTTATGCAGTGGTTTCATAGAAATTATCCAAGTAAAGGCAGTTGAATTTAGGCTTCCTATAAGAAGATGCTAGGAATTAATTCATTTAGGAGGTTTTATGTTTTGATCTTTCATTGAAGTTAATAAGTTATCAGTATTGCTTTATCTAAATCGTGATTGAGATTCACCTTTTTATCTTTCTTTGTTCCTACATGTATATAATTTGAGGGAGTCTTGTATGAGACGGTCCCATACATGAGACGGAGCTTCAATTTAGTATGTGTCTCATACTTACCTTTAAAACCTGATTGAGATGAGCTTCATAAACCCATGTTTCATATAATATAGTAAATGAGATCCGTTTCATGTAAAAGACCGTCTCATATAAGTTTTTGTCATTTAATTTTGAATCATTCCCCTTTATTCTTGTTAAAATACTGATATCTTCAATTTAGTACAGTAGAGCAAATGTATCTTCACTCTGGCTCTTATAATCGGTGTAAGTTAAATCCAATGCTTCTCTTCAACTTTTTTCTTGACATTAATAGGTTCCGTGCAATTATTTAACGCACTGTCCTTTAATTGAAATACTTATGTTTGCTGCTTCTTTACTTATAATCAACAGTCCAAAATGTCCCATCTGTTGTTTAAAGCTATTGAAAGCTCAATACTTTATTAGGACTTCATGGTACTTTTATAATGAAGCTATTTGTTCACCAAAACACCACATGCTTTAGCTTCATAGTTCAATTTTAGACTGGATTTTCAATTGCTTCACTTGGAATTTTAGGCATCTTACATGTCTGTATGACTCTAAGGAGGTGTGTTTTTTGCTGTCAATTTCATACTTGAACTTGAATTTGTGCATCCATTCACTTAGACCCTTCATATATATTTTTAAATACCGGTAGTTAATGAATGTGATGGTTAAAAATTCATGGATGTATTTGTTCTTTTATATGGATGTATTTTGGAAAGTACTACAAAACATTTAATTAATATCTCTTGAAAACAAAAAATGATAGATATTTTGGAACAATTATTCTCTAAAGCGACAGTTAAAGTGGAACAGAGAGTAATTATTATTAATTAATGATTAGTTTTGGTTTTAGTTAAATAATAAAGTGTGGGAATTCGGCAATTGTAAGAGACCTATGTCGTTTCACAATATGCAACGTGGTGTGCGAAATCCTCTCGAAGTTACTTTGTATGTTACCTAAATTGGTTGGCAAGACTAATTCGACTTTTGTCATTGGTAGATCGATTCAAGATAATATCCTTATTGCGCGCTTTTGAAACAATTCACTCTATTAAGAGGAAAACTGGAGAGAAATTTAAGGATGTAGCATTGAAGATATGCCATAGTGGATTGGAATTTATTGGAGTGTCTCTTAGGCAGATTTGGTTTCTAATCAGTCCTGGCTCGTTGGATGATGATGTGTGTTAAGACTGTGAAGTTCTCTTTTTAAGTAAATGATGAGATACTAAGCTCAATTCACTTGGGTGGAGGTGTATGCCTTGGGGAACGTCTTTCAGCTTTGGTTAGGCGTGAGAATAGGCACAACTTTCTTCATTGGAGTAGGGTTTGCATGAGCGCTTCTAATATTTCCCATTTGCTTTGTCCTAACCCTTTTTGTTTTGCTCGAGACACATCCACCAACTCACCACCGCACTCCAATTCTAAGCTGCAAAATGTTATAAGTAGATTGGAATGAGCAAGACAACTAGATCGGTGGGGATCCATTTGTCACAGTTAAATATCAAATGCAAACAAAAGATAAGAAGCAAAATTTAATTAGAATAGAAGATGCCATGAATCATATTTTTTTTTCTTTTATTAATTGATGATTAAATTTAAGGTTAAATTTCTTGTTGAGGATGCATGGAACAAATGCTCATGTAGTTGGAGCTAGTTAGCAATATGTTCTCCTTGAACCTTTTGGTTTGTTTTCATGTCCTTTTGTCTTCATACATCTCTTTGGATATACATAATACATAATGAAAATGTGATTGAATTTATAGGGAAAACAATTGCCAAGTATAATAGGGTTTGATGATTATACCACTGACAAACAACTCAAAAACATCAAACCAAATGATTATTTGTCGAAATGTAGGCTGAAATTAAGTTAGGTCATAATAATAAATAATAATATGTGTAGCTAGGTTTGGGTAGAAGGATCCAAATATATTATAGAAATAAAATTATTTCTGGGGTCAAAGGCCTGCCTCCCATATATTTTGATACATTCGTGAAAAGTTGGCCCATTTAATTTATTCATAGTTTTCATATTATATTACGTCAATTTTAAAGTTTATCAATAATGGCCCATTAGCTCAGTTGGTTAGAGCGTCGTGCTAATAACGCTTTTTAATTATATTTTGCTTTACACATTTTTTAAAATTATTCTCAAACTAATTAATAATAATTACTTAGATTTTTTTTTTGAAAGGTAAAGGTGAGACGTATATTACTTTGAGTACATGGGGTACTCAAACCCATTACAAAGAGTTCATATTACAATTTATTTTGTATACACATCCATGGAGCTCGTTCCCATTCGTGATAGGACTGTCCAAATACGCCAGGTTTATATGCCTTTAACCACTTCCACATGCTGAATTTAATTGAGTCGGTTATTTCCTCCGGATGTAAGTATCGTTCGTTGAAAATTATGTCATTTCGACTCTTCCACAACCTCCAAACTGCACACTGCCATATAAGGCCAATAACCTTCTTGCTGTATTTCTTCTCTCCTCTGCTGCAGAACTCAAGGAAATGCTCACTTACAACATTTGAGGTTGGTAAAGGGCCTTCCAATCACTGTTGTAAATAACTCCATACCAATAGAGACTTCGGGCAACATATAAACGTATGCTGAACTGATTCTGGCATCGACCTGCAACTGGGACAGATTGTATTGAGTGCTGCCGGCTCGATGCCTCTTCTCCGTAGATTATCCGCTGTCGCGACTCTTCCCTGAATTACTCTCCAAGTCAAGGCCGAAACTTTTGAAGGGACGCCCTTCCACCAGATTCTTGCCCACGGGAAAGGAGCCGCGTTCGTCATATCCTCTTGCTATGATAAAATTTGGTACATGCTTCTTGTAGAGAACATCCCATCCTCCATGTTTTTCCATTTCAGGGCATCCTCCACGCTTGATTCGAGAGTAATCCTGCAAATACACATCCATAAATTAGCAAAATCCACCAATTCATTAAAGACAAAAATCCTATTCCATTTGAATAACCAAGTTTTTCCGTCTGCACAAAAAAATTCTTTTAGATATCCTCCCTTATTAGCTGATAGGGAGAACAGAGAGCTGAATTTATCTTTTAAACACACCCTATCTCCCATCCACGGGTCGTGCCAGAACCTAATTTTTCTCCCCCCTACCAACCATGAGCCATTAAACGTATCCAAAGGAACTTTCTTTGGGGAGGGGCTGTTGGGAATGGCAGGAAGGTAGCATGGATCAGGAAGGTAGAAAGGAATCAGGCCTGAATTGCACCCAATGACTGTAGCATAATGGCTCCGGGTTGGCCCGTCAATATTGATACCATGTATAGAGCTCTTTGAAAAATTAACTTTGAGGCCTGAGGTTATGTCGAAGAGTCTGAGAACTCCTTTCATTGTCTTTGCGTTTCTAGCATTTTCCACACCCAGCAAAACTGTATCGTCTGCAAATTGCAGATGGCTTACTTTGATCTTGTGCCTCCCGATTTCGAAGCCCTGGAATTGGCCGATTTCCACTGCTTTGTGTATCAAACAACTTAGGCCTTCTGCAGCTATTAAGAATAGGAAAGGGGAGATTGGGTCTCCCTGTCGAATCCCTCTTTGTAGCTGGAATTCTCCTGTTGGGCTACCATTAACTAACACGACCATGGATGCTAAAGCAAGGCATCCCCGAATCCATTGCCTCCATTTCCAATTGAAGTTCATGCCCTCCATCATCTCATCAATAAATTCCCATAAAACAGAGTCATAAGCTTTTTCAAAATCCACCTTAAATATAAGACCATTTTGCTTCTCTCTCTTAAGGAAATCGATTGATTAATTGAGTATGAGGATGCTATCTACAATCTTCTTATTGCCCACAAATGCGCTTTGGTTATTTGATATCACCCCCTCTATAACCTTGGACAGTCTATTGGCTAGGACTTTTGATAGAATTTTGTAGATGCACCCAATCAAGGATATAGGGCGGTAGTCTTTTATGAGATTCAAGGCTTTCTTTTTAGGGATAAGAGTGACAAAGCTCGGATTACCCCCCTTTGTGATTTTCCCAGTTTGGTGGAACTCCTCTATAGCCTTTATGATGTCTGTTTTGATCACTGATCACATTCTCTTGATAAAACTGAAGGTGATCCCGTCAGGATCGGGGCTTTTACTTCCCCCACAGTTCCATACAGCTTGTTTTATTTCTTCTTCTGTGAATGCAGCTGTGAGTACTACATTTTCCTCTATTCCTAATTTCTTTTGCACCAAATGTTTTATATGGAATCTCGCGGCCTGTGGCTTTTTGTATTGTGTTCTGAAATACTCGAAAATTTCACCCTTTACCTTAGTTACGTCCTCAGTCCACACATTGCTAATCATTAAGCCGTCTATTTTGTTCACCTTTCTTCTGTAGTTTATGCATATGTGGAAGAAAGCTGAGTTTGTGTCTCCTTCCCGGATCCATTTAATTCTGGACTTCTGGAAATCATTCCTGTCTTTCACCTTTCTGAGTTTCCAGGCTTCACTCTTAGCCTCTTTCAATGTTATACACTCGTCATTTGTTAGGTCTCTATGCTCTTGAATTTTGTCAATCTCATTCATCTTTCTCTTACTTCTTCAATTTGTCTTTCTAGCTTGTTGTAGTTTCTGGAACTCCACTCTTTTAAGTCTCCCTTTAGTAACTTAATCTTTTCTTTGATAATGAAGCCTTTAGTTCCCTCCACCCTGTAGCTTGGCCACTTTTCTTGGACAAAGGTTTGTAAGTCCGGATGATCAAGCCTTGAGTTGAAGAATCTAAATGGTTTTGGCCCCCAGTTCTGCGTGCATGTATGTAAGAATATCGGGCAGTGGTCCAAGCTTAGCTTTGGTAGTCCGCGGAGTTTGTTTTCTTCCCAATCGTTGACCCACCCGTTCGACACGAGAGCCCTGTCAATCCTGCTGCAACATCTGCCATCAAGCCTGGACCATGTAAACTTTCTATCAACCAATTGAACATCAAACAACCCTGTTGCTTCAATGAATTTGTCGAAATTTCTGCTATTTGTGTTCGGTTGATACGTTACTCTCCCTTTCCTCTCGTTCTGGTACCGTACTTTGTTGAAGTCCCCTATGACACACCAACTCAGTATATTGCTACTTAGAGTTTTTTCACGGATTGCCTCCCATAATACTCGTTTCCCTCTAGTATCGCAGGGGCTGTACACGTTTACCACTACTTGTAGTTTTCTGCTTTTCGTCCACGTTCCTTCAATACCTATTGCCCCTTCAAGAACCCATGAGTTTGTTACCTCAAATTTATCTTTGTTCCATACACTTAGTATTCCACCCGATCTACCTTCGGCGTTTTTTGCTGCCCATCCCAATTCGGTACCTCCCCAAATCGAGTTAATCTGCATCTTACTGTGATATGCACATTTGGATTCTTGTATACACAAAATATTTGGGTTGTATTTTCCGATTAATTCTCTAACCTCCTGTTTCTTCAGTCTTTCGCCTAATCCCCTGATATTATATGAAAGGACGTTCATTGATTACACACTCGTTGTTGTTGTTCTTCTCTTCCTTGTCTCTTTGGTTCAATTATCTTATTCTTTGTATTATTTCCTTCTCGTTGCGTTAGCTTATTACCCCCATTTGTTTTCCCAGATTCCATACTTCTTCCGGACCCATCAGTGCGGAGTGGGTTGCATTCATCTCTTGTGTTTTATCTCTTGTAGTTTGGTCTCCTGGTTTTGATCCAGATTCGGCTAAACCTCTTGCAAAGGAGGACCATTGGCTCTGTTTTCTGCTTTTTTCTCTTTTCCTCTGTAGTTTTCTCATCCTATTCCTTCGAGCTTTCTTACTTTTCATATTTTTGTTGTTTGGTATGTCCTCGTGGTCCTCAGATTCCAGCTCGCTATCTCCTGAGGAATTGTTACCTTGATTTGCATTCTCATTATTTAAGTGTGTAGTTTCTTGCACATTGAGACTGCTACTTTCTTTGATACCCTGCTCTAGTGGGGCCAGAAAACTCATTTTCATTTTCATCGCTTTAATTATTTTGGAGTCAGTTTCTCCTCTACGTAATTCATCTTCGTCGAGTCCATCTTCGCACCGTTTAGGACAGGGGTCGTTGTGTTCCAGTCTAATGCCCAGGGGTGAGTAGCTTATTCGAGAAAGATCTACTTTGTTGATGTTCCTTGCTTGGATTAGTGTTGGGCTATTGATTACTGATTCATTCGCATCACCCTCTTCCACAAACTGGGCTAAAAGATTCTTGGTTGGACTAAATTGGTTACCTACTGGGCTGGTGGGGGGCAGACCCATATAGCTAACTGACTCCCTTGCTTCGACTCTCTTTATCACCTTTTGGGCTTCCTCCTGATTGGGTTGGGTTTGGCCTATTTGCCCCGTGATTAGTTCTCTCGGACCCACCATAGAGTTCAAACGACTCTGTCCTTGCACGTTGTTAGGAACAGCTTCCGAGGATTGGGAACGACATTCTTTACTCCTGGAGTTTCCCATGCTTTCATTGGTACCACTAGTTTTTAATGCTGCATTAATTCCCACCGCGTCACCCTCGGGAGGATCGATGTAATCGTGGCTGGCTGTATTCACCGCGTCCGACGTTGTCTGGCCACCAGAATTATTATGGTTTGGCTCTTGCTGGCCGGATTCTGACACTAATGAGTCCGTCAAGTACCCTTCTTCTTCCCTCCCTTCAAGTAGGGCGCATGTAGCCTTGCCTTCTATTACTACTGGATTATCAACATTCCGATGATTGTCCATCCGATTCTAGGTGGTAGTTCCTTTTGGATCATGATATTGACTTCAATACAATTCATTATGATAGAGAGGTTCCTGTTAATCAATTTAAAACTGCACGTTCTGATTTTAATACGGGCTGTATCCATTCTGATTCTGTGTTCCGAGTGTGGGTCGATATCGCTTATGATGCCATCTTCTGTTAGTATCCAGTGCATGAAAGATTTGTGCCAGCATACGAATGGGATACCTTTAATTTGGACCCAAGTTTCTCTCTCCGTGATTCCGTCGGTCACTTCCATTGGCCTCCAATCTCGGAACCATTCTAATAGCCATTATTCCTCTTCTGTGATAAACTTTGACATGGTTTCACTGTTATTCCCATATATTGCCCAGAGGTCGCCATTCAGCACACTGATAGTAATGTTCTTATATCCGACTGTTTTCAGTGAGTTGACCGCCTTCCCTCATTCTTCAGGATTTTTTGGGCTGCCTACAACAGCCCCCTGCGCCCATAGAATTTCTTTAGTGCTCAGTCTGAACTGTGCAGCCGGGTTTGTGTTCCCTTTTATCTCAATCAAGACGTCCTTAGGCATTTGTTCAGGGCCTGCCCCTATTTTTTCCTGTTTATCTTTTTGTGGGTTAGCCTTTTCCTCCTCAGTTCGGGTTTTAGATGTGATGGACTCTGCGAAACTTCGATTCTCTATTACCTTCGCTGGCTTCAGGCACTACAAAATATTGGCCAAAAGGCAATGGCAGGCTACCGTTGCCAATTGGCAACGGCATTGGTAACGGGCAGAAAAAAGGCAACGGGGGCGGGTGCCGTTGCCTTAAGGCAACGGGAGTGGGCCCCGTTGCAAAAAGGTGGCGGCTTATAATGGCCGTTGAGAAAAGGCGACGGTAGTGGGCCCCGTTGCCATTTGGCAACGGGCCCCCCTCGCTAAATGGCAACGGCAGTAGGCCCCGTTGCCATTTTCTTGAATGCTTGGAAAACTGATCTCTCTTATTTGATGGTTTAATTTATCTTGTTTCTTGTCTGTTGGGATTTTTTTCATTTTTTCACTCCATTCTTGGGGTGGAATTTGTGGCAACAGGCTTTAAGTCTGTTGAAATTCTAAAGACTTTTACCAAATCTCTTCAGTTTATGCAATATTATATCTTCATAGTAGCAATTATCCAGTTGTGAATATGCTTTTATAGCAATCTCTTCAGTTCTTTGGGTCCAGGCTTGTTTTGCAGAATTTATTTGACTCTTATCTATTATCATTAGTTGAATCATTTCCAATGTTATGCAGTGGTTTCATAGAAATTATCCAAGTAAAGGCAGTTGAATTTAGGCTTCCTATAAGAAGATGCTAGGAATTAATTCATTTAGGAGGTTTTATGTTTTGATCTTTCATTGAAGTTAATAAGTTATCAGTATTGCTTTATCTAAATCGTGATTGAGATTCACCTTTTTATCTTTCTTTGTTCCTACATGTATATAATTTGAGGGAGTCTTGTATGAGACGGTCCCATACATGAGACGGAGCTTCAATTTAGTATGTGTCTCATACTTACCTTTAAAACCTGATTGAGATGAGCTTCATAAACCCATGTTTCATATAATATAGTAAATGAGATCCGTTTCATGTAAAAGACCGTCTCATATAAGTTTTTGTCATTTAATTTTGAATCATTCCCCTTTATTCTTGTTAAAATACTGATATCTTCAATTTAGTACAGTAGAGCAAATGTATCTTCACTCTGGCTCTTATACTCGTGTAAGTTAAATACAATGCTTCTCTTTAACTTTTTTCTTGACATTAATAGGTTCCGTGCAATTATTTAACGCACTGTCCTTTAATTGAAATACTTATGTTTGCTGCTTCTTTACTTATAATCAACAGTCCAAAATGTCCCATCTGTTGTTTAAAGCTATTGAAAGCTCAATACTTTATTAGGACTTCATGGTACTTTTATAATGAAGCTATTTGTTCACCAAAACACCACATGCTTTAGCTTCATAGTTCAATTTTAGACTGGATTTTCAATTGCTTCACTTGGAATTTTAGGCATCTTACATGTCTGCAGGACTCTAAGGAGGTGTGTTTTTTTGCTGGCAATTTCATACTTGAACTTGAATTTGTGCATCCTTTCACTTAGACCCTTCATATATATTTTTAAATACCAGTAGTTAATGAATGTGATGGTTAAAAATTCATGGATGTATTTGTTCTTTTATATGGATGATACTATCTTCAGACTTCAATAACTTCTCTTAAATGTTGCATCAAGGTTTCCATTTTTTCTGTTTCTTGTTTGGAATTGAGTCTAATGCTGATTCATACCATCATTTTACCAGGTAGTTCTTGCGTCCCAGTTAATCTGTTGGACTGGACAGTTCATAGGCCACGGTGTCTTTGAGGTGATTACTTTTCATCAACTTTCGACTCTTTTACTTTTCATGTAGCTTATAAAGATCAATTTTGCAGAAACGGGCACCTGCTCTGTTGGACAACCTTGCTCAAGCATTCCTTATGGCACCATTCTTTGTTCTGCTTGAGGTATATGTATCACCATTTCATTAAAATCATCGACTGTTGAATGTTATGAACGAAACATTGTTGGATTCTTACAGGGTTTGCAATTTGCTTTTGGGTACGAGCCATACCCTGGATTTCATGCTGCAGTGACCGCCAAAATCAACGATGAAATCAAAGCTTGGAAGGAAGAGACACAGAAGAAATTCTCTTGAAGTCGTAAACTCCAGTTGAACTTGCTTGTTAATATTCTTTGGTGCTACATGCCCAAAGCGGAATATATATGTGTATGCAAACATGTTTTCATTATAACTAAAAATGAAGTATGTATATAATATATATAAACATGTACTTTTCTTGCCAGGTTTACTGTGTATTACTATTTGGTACCAATCGGTGTAAGAAGTGGAAAGGGATTATGGCCAAGCTTGCAGACAATGGAAGATGATGCAGAGTTCATTCTTTGACCACTTTTGCCGTTTGAGTTTTATAAATCACAAATGTGAATTGGTTTCTTACCAATCAAATGGAAAATATAAAAGAAGTAGAATTTGCCTAAATATAAATTCACATTACAATCAATTTTACGATATATATATAGAGTTTATATTAAAATTTATCAGTACTCAAACTGTACATTGCACCAAAAAATTATTACTACTAGTTTAGTTTAAAGTGAAGAAGAACGTTTTCAATTTGATAGTTACTTACTCCCTAGTCCCCTTACCATTATTATTTGGATCACACTAACTAAAAATTTGATCTTCAATAAAGTTAAATGGCTCATATTATATTATAAAGAGTCATTTTATCACATTTAATATCAATAAATAATTCTTACACTAATAAATGTTCAATTAATAACAGGATTGAGTAATGGGCGCGGCTAAAGGCACCCAAGGATCCTATGAGGACACCCACGGAAACTTTTTTTTATCTTTAGAGGTATGTGAAATGTCTTTTGTACCCTTCTGCACATTTTTAAAATAAAGGACGGATGAGTACACCCATCCATTTCATTTTACATCCGATTCCTCATTTACTCATTTCACACCTGAATTGTTAGGATCCCTACCATCACCACCAAATCAACAAAAAAATCCAAAATTTCAACAACAAAAAAATCTAAAACAAAAAATTCTTAGTATATTCAAAAAATTTACCCAAACAAAGTTGAAATGTTCGAAAAACATTTATGAACAAACTCAGTATGTTCGAAAAAAATTCCAAAACAACTTAAATTTGTACGAAAAAAAAGATCGAACAAAATGTTCGAAATTTTTTCCAAGACAAGAGCGGCGCTGGCGAAATGGAGGCTGCCGACGACGAGGCGTGGGAGAGAAGGTGAGGAGGCAAAAATGGGGTGGGTGTACCAAATGAGGTGAAATTAGGGTTTTAATAGTTTTAATGGGAGAAGGGTATTTTTGAGTTTTCCACGTGGGTGTCCTCATCCGTTTTGTGTGTGTCCTCATCGCGTGGGTGTCCTCATAGGATCCTTGGGTGCCTTTAGCCGCGCCCTTGAGTAATACTTATTTTTTGGGCTGGGTTAAAGAGGGCTGCGGATTAGATATTTTGATACATCCCTGAGAAATCGGCCCATGTAATTTCGTACTTTTAACAATATCTTAGATTAGTAAAATATTATATATTAAAATGATTTAGTCCTTTAAATTAATAAAATTGGCCCATTAGCTCAGTTGGTTAGAGCGTCGTGCTAATAACGCGAAGGTCGCAGGTTCGAGACCTGCATGGGCCAATATATTTTTTATTTTTTTCAAAGCTAAATTTAACTAAGTTATGTCCTTTTATTTTTTTCAAAGCTAAATTTAACTAAGTTATGTCCTTTTATTTTTTTCAAAGCTAAATTTAAGGGCTTGACTCTTTTATTTTTTTCAAAGCTAAATTTAAGGGCTTGACTATATGCACCTCCATTTCGGAGGATGCACTCCCCCAATTTATGCCCTCCCCTAAAATTGGACACACCCTCCTTAAATTGTCATAAATGCCCTTTCTTCTATAAATTCTTATTACTATCCACACCCCTCTCCCCCCTAAACCTAATTTCCCCATCAAAACCCTAATGACTCCCTCCATCTCATTTCCTCCCCCATCTCTGCCGCCGCCGGCCAACACGGCCACCACCTTTCTCTTCACCCTTTTCCCCCACCACCCACGAGAACAAGCCCGTGGGCCTTTTTCGAAGCAGTCGACGCGACCCCGCCGCAACCGCCTCCCTCCCTCCCTCTTCCCCATTTTCTGTAAATTCCCCCCTTCCCGCAACCCCGTCCGACCGCCCCCTCCCCCTCGTTGGCCCCGCCCTCGCCGCGGTGGCCCAGCCACTGCCTTGGGCCGTCGCGGCCCGTCCTCTACCTTTTTTTTTATGTATTTGTCTTCCCCGTTCGGCGACCAACCGCTCGCCGCCGCCTCCTTGTTTGTCCAAGATGTCGGCCATTCAGGTTTGTTCATTCGGTCTCCCCCTCCTTCGATCTCGATTCGCAATTTTTTAGTTCTTTTTTTTTAATATATTTTCGATAGCTTAATATCGATCAAACACACTCTCGTCAACAAATTGTTTTCGATGAGAGGGCGTTTGGTCAACATTAAGCTGTCGAATTTTTTTTTTCGACCAATCAGTATCGACCGTATATACTTTCGTCGACGAACCATTGTCGACGGGAGTGTATATGGTCGACATTGATTGGTCTAAATTTATAAAAAAAAATTGTGATTTTTTCAAGTATGTATTTTAATTTCTGGATTTTTTTGTCTTGATGGTCACCGGAAATGGTGTCGGCGGAGTGGTTTAAGAAAGGTGAAGGAATGATAAAAGAGGGTGTGTCCAGTAAAGGGAGTGTATTTAGTGTCCAACAATTTACTTAAAGGATATTTTTGGTTTTTCACCCTATTATTGTATTAATAAATTAATTGGGGGGAGTGCATCCCTCCGAAATGGAGGTGCATATAGTCAAACCCTAAATTTAACTAAATCCATTAGGTCCTTCGAGCTAAATCTAACTTGGCTTTCCGATAGGGTTGAGGTATATACCCCTCCAACTTTGTTTAATACACTCCCCCTCCACTTTTATTAATTAAATATTCATATAAAATGTCTATTTTACCCTTTTCATAAAATATCAAAGATACATACACTCCCTATAAATTAACTAACCCTAATCCTAATTATAACCCTAATCCTAATTATAACCCTAACCCTAATTTAAGAGTTATTAGCCAGTCGTCGCCCAACCTCCGACTGTCACCGCTGCCAAACCTCCGGCACCTACCGCCGCCAAACCTCCGGCACCTACCGCCGCCCCTAAAAAAAATTTTAGTTTCGACCGACCAGAGTCGACCAAAATTTGTCTCGTCCACACTGGTTGGTCGACCAAACACACTCCGGTCGACTCTGGTTGGTCGACCACAAACACTCCGGTCGACTCTGGTTGGTCGACCACAAACATTCCGGTCGACTCTGGTTGGTCGACCACAAACACTCCGGTCGACTCTGGTTGGTCGACCACAAACACTCCGGTCAATAAGATTTTTTTTTTAAAATTAAAAATTGAAATTTTCGACAATATTGAATCGACCAAAAACACTCCCATCGACAATAATTTATCGACGGGAGTGGTTTTGGTAGACTCAGTAATTAAAAAAAAAAAAAAAAGCTAGAAATGGAGAAAAGCCAGAAAAAAAAAAATTACCTGGTACGACGAGCAGCGGCGGGACAAATTGGGGGTGGCGCGAAGAGCAGCGGCGGCGGCGACGAAGGGGGAGGACTCTTGGGGGTGGGGCGAAGAGCGGCGGCGGCGCTAGTTAAAGGGAGATCGGTCGCCGCCGCTGCCGTGTGCAGAGAGTAAAAAGATAAAAAAAAGTTTACCTGCTGCATCTTCGTGCGGCGGCGGACGAAGGGCGGCGATGGAGGAAAGGCGGCGACGGTGGACGGATGAAGGGCGGCGATGGTGGGCGTAAGGCGGCGGCAAGTTGAGGATGAAGAAGGGAGGAGAAAGAATGAGTTGGGGAGTAATTAAAGGAAAAAATTAGGGTTTTTGTGGGGAGTGTATTTATCTTATAAATTTTAAGAGAAAAGGGTATAAAAGGTAATTTGGGGGGAGTGCATGTATCCTCTCGGTATAAAGTGGGGAGTGTAAGTAACGGGGGAGTGCATTAAACAAATCTGGAGGGGTATATACCCCAACCCTTTCCGATACCGCTATTTTTCGAGCACAATCCATTCTGACCCGGCGCGGCCCATTGAATTGGGCCCAATTGGGTGGTTCTAGTTTTGACCCATTAAATATGGTATTTAAATAAGGTGGTGGGTAGGGGAGACTTGGTTAACAGGCATATTGTTAAAAAATAAAATGGGTATTAATGTCTGGATTCTGGAATAAGATAATATGCTTATTATTGTTGTTTTCACAAAAATTCGGCACTCTGTTTTTTCCGCCTGCAAAATTCAATTCAGCTGCTCTTGTGCAAAAAAGTCAGGTGAGAGAGGGAGAAATGGGGAGGGGACTGTTTGATTTGGAGCGACATTTTTCTTTCTATGGAGCTTATCATAGCAACCCTGTAAACATAGCACTGCACATGGTCTTTGTTTGGCCTATTCTCTTCACAGCTTTGGTTCTTTTCTATTTTACACCGCCTCTCTTGTCGATTCAGTTGTTGAATCGGAGTTTCCTTGTCTTGAATTTAGGGTTCTTCTTCACTCTCATTTATGGTGTCTGTTATGTGTTTATGGATAGGAAAGCGGGCTCTTTAGCTGCTTTCTTATGTTTTCTGTGTTGGCTTGGAGGCAGCGCTCTTGGCCATCATCTTGGATTCTCTTTGGCTTGGAAAGTAAGTATTCAACTATTAATCTTCATGTTGTTTAATTGTTGGTTTTTTTTTTTTTGAAAATGATTTTTGTTGGAGTTGTGGGTTTTATCTGATCTGACCTTTTTCATGGCTGAGGAATTGTGCACTGGAAATAGGGGTTTACTAATTTTCATAATTGAACATATGTTTTGAACAATTATTATCAGTATCTTGATTTTTCATTTTCTTGAAAGCTTCGAATTGTTTAATTTCTCTTGTTTCTTGTTAGTTTGATTTTTATCACTCCATTCTTGGGGTGGTTTTTTGTGATATGTCAAGTGACATCAGAAACAAGATAAACGTGGCACCTTATGTTCTCAAAATTCTTCATGGATAGTAGCTCTTATATATTCAGAGTTCTAGCTTTGGTGCAGAACAACTAGTATTGATAATTACTTCTCTGATGTCATGTTATCGATTTTGGATGATTTAGTTAGAGGCTTAGAGCATATATTTACGTTGTACACGCGCGTTTGAGCTGATAATAAGGCAATTGTGTTTAGGTTTCCTTTAACAAGATTCTAGAAATGATTTCATTTAAGAGGTTTAGAGTGTTGTGATGATCTTCATTGAAGTTATTAGTATTGCTGTATCTAAAATCTTTATTAATTACTTTCATTTTTTTAACTATCTTCTCATTGCAGATCCACCTTTTTTTATCTGTATTTGTTCCTACATCCTATTTAAAGTCTTTGCTTATAATCAACACTCCAAGATGCCCAATCTGTTGTTGAAACCTATTGAAAGCTTAATACTTTATTAGGACTTCATGATTCTTTTATAAGGAAGCTATTTGTTCTTACTGGACCATAACACCACATGCTTTATCTTCGTAGTTTAATTTCAAACTTGATTTTCAATTGCTTCACTTGGAATTGTAGGCATCTTACATGTCTGTAGGACACCCTAGGGAGGTGACTTTTTAGCTGCTTGACGCAAACTGGTACAATTCATTTATTGTCTCATTATTATAGTTGGGGGCTTTTAAATTAAGTCTTTAATAAACAGCCCATAGGCTTTATTCTTGTGGACTAAGTTAGCGTTTAGGCTTTGAGTCTTGTTTATACTGCATTCGTTAGGGCATCTAGAGGGATCGTAGAATTTGGGATACGGCAGTTGTTACTTGGACAGGATTTAATCCTGTAAAACTTTTATATAGGAGTATTATGTTTTTATGGTTTTCTTGTTTCTCGTTTCTCGACCCTTTTTACTTCATCAAGTTCGCTATCCATTTGAGAGTGCTTAATTTGCATCCTTTAATTCAGGCCTTCATATAAATTCCATAATACCAGTTGTTAATGAATGTGATGGTTAAAAATTCATGGACGTATTCGTTCTTTTTTATGTGAATGATACAATATTGAACTTCTCTTCGATGTGATAAAGCTGCAAAATACCATTGAGGTTTCCATTTTTTCTGTTTCCCTTTTGGAATCGAGCCTAGTGCTGATTCATACCAGAATTTTACCAGGTAGTTCTTGCGTCCCAGTTAATCTGCTGGACTGGACAGTTCATAGGCCATGGTGTCTTTGAGGTAATGAATCCCGATTAATTTACATCAACTTTCAACTCTTTTACTTTTCACGTAGCTTATATAGATCAATTATTTTCAGAAACGAGCGCCTGCGCTGTTGGACAACCTTACTCAAGCATTCCTTATGGCACCATTCTTTGTTCTGCTGGAGGTATTATCTATCACCATTTCATTAAAATTGACCGTTAACGTTATGAACGAAACATTGTTGGATGCTTACAGGGTTTGCACTTTGCTTTTGGGTACGAGCCATACCCTGGATTTTATGCTGCAGTGACTGCCAAAATCAACGATGAAATCGAAGCTTGGAAGGAAGAGAAACAGAAGAAAAATTCTTGAAGTTGTAAAATCCAGTTGAACTTGTGCTTGTTAATATTCTTTGGTGCTGCATGCCCAAAGCAGATTTAATATGTGTATATTAACATTTTCTCATTATAAATAAAATGGACGTCTATGTATATTAAAACATGTACTACTACTATGTTTGGGTAAATATATAAAAGTGAAAAAGTATGCAAAAATCACAATCTGGCTTTCAAGTGTTAAAAATGGAAAATATAGCCTCGTTAAAATAAATCTCTTCCGTTGGTGTTTACTTTAAGTTTTGGATAGCTTTGAAAAATGATTTTTGAAATTCTGTATTTTTTTAATTGTACTATGTAAGTATGTATGTTTATTTTGGATTTTTGAGTAGAAGAGATTTAAATTCTATAGTGAGGAAGGAGAAAGGGAGTGAAGAATATAAATTAGGATTTTGGGATGAGGTGGATTTTAGTAAGGGTTGGGGTATATACCCCTCCAGCTTTGTTTAATACACGCACCGATACGCACACTCCCCTCAAAACACATCTCGGATAGATGTACTCCCCTCGAATTACCTACTATACCCATTTTCTTCTAAAAATCTAAGATAAATACACACCCCTCATTCTATCTTCTCATTTAAAATCCTAACCCTTCTTCTCCATTCCCAGCCGCCATCCCACTCTCTGTCGCCGTCGCACTCCCCCACCCTCGCCATCGCCGTCACACTCCCCTCCCTTTTCTTTTCTTTTCTTTTCATTTTCTACACTCCACCTCCCTCCCCCTCGCGCCGCCTGCGCCCAGATCTTCTCAAACAATCCGCCGCCCACCGCCCCAGCCGTTGTCCCCATTTTCTTTCTTTATTTTTTAATTTTCGTTCTCTCTCTCTCTCTCTCTACGTCATGGTGGTCGGCCATGGAGGTCCGCCGCCCTGCCCCTCCGTCTCATTCCTTCGCGCCTCATCCCAGCGCCCTCTCTCCGTGCCTCCCGCCCCCGCGGCGGCCAAAAACTCGATTTTTAAAACCACCCAAAGTTCAAAGTAAACACCCCCTAAAAGTTATTATACAGGGTTGGTCGAAAAAAAATGTTGTTTTTTTTTTCATTTTTTTAGATTTATTTGGCTGTCGACGGCCGCCGGAGGTGGAGAGATGGTAGGCGGCGGCTACGATGGCTGTTTTAGGGTTAGGGTTAAAAATTAGGCTTAGGGTTTAGGGGAGTGTGAGGGCAAATATGGTATTTTACTTATCTATTTAATTAATAAATGGAAGGGGAGTGTATTAAACAAAGCTGGAGGGTATATACCCCAACCCTTTTAGTAAAAACAAACTTGGAGGTACAAATAGCCGTACCCATACAAGCCGTTTCAAAAGCCCAATCAAGACTTGATACTGAAAAGAAGAAGCCCAATTAAAAAATCCAACTTAGCGCTGCATCACGAGAAACTAGCATGCTCAACACCAAAGCAATGTAAAACTAAAAAGCCCATCTTAATTAATTCAAAATAAACCCTATTCCCACTTTTATAGCAAAAAAAAATAAAAATCACAAGATGAGTTTGATCATAATTTCATAAATAGCATCATCTATTCCCGGGCATTTGTTATACCAAAGATCATTTGAAAAATATAGTGTTAGGAATTAATATACAAGAATTAATTCTCACCCTCACTACAAGTTCGAATTTTTAGATGAGACGGAATTCTTTCACATAGACTTATCTTTATCACTAATTTCACTTTGAAAATGAACTTTTGATTTTTACAGGACAGGTATCGAACTCTCAAATCATTGTAAGAAAAGAACATTGGACATTTTTTCTTGATGTCCTTTTTTGGGACAATTTGAAAGTTTGGTACCTATTCTTTAAAACTCGAAAGTTTGATCCTCGAAGCCTAATTAGTGACAAAAAAAAAATTAATTTTTTTTTTTTACACAAGACTGAGATCACAAGCAAAAATATCATCAAATGAAGACTTCACAAAATATTTTAGTTCTAAAAAATGTTTATTAGCTAAGTTAAAGTGGGTACAATTACTCATGACTTCCAATAATTTTTTTTTTTTTTTTTGACTTCCAATTGAGTTATGTCTAATAATTATCCAACTAATAAACTATCATCTATTATTTGAATTACTGACTAAGTGTCAACTCAATCTATTAGCGTAGCTCAATAGTTGAAGCACAATTTTTGCAAGAAAACTTTTAAAAATATATATATATATATATATATATATATATATATATATATATATATCCTTCGTATATCTCTCGCTAACTCATTTTGATACATACAATTATATATACACTCAAATCCACAAAATGTACCATCTCAATATACTATACATTTTTGTTGACTTGATTCTTGGCTTAAATCATTTCAAAATTGAAATGATGGTAATAAAACAAGTATAAAAGGATTTCTTGGCTGTCATGAATTCTTCTACTCCAAACTTGTCTGATTCAACAATAATTCTCTCTAAAATAAAAAACAAATATCACGAATCTTCTCGTAAGTATTGAAAATAATAAAATGCTAACACCATGTAATTACAATAGTTTATGTGACTGACTATCCTTTTCATGTGACAGCATCATCCAATCAGTCAGCTTTCAAATTTCAAATATTGTAGCAGTTGAAGATTAATCTACTCCTTAAATTAATCCTAATCAATTAATTATTGATCCCCTCATGAATATAATTTGAAATCAATTTGTGGTGGAAGCATCTGATTGGCTGTGTGGGAGCAGGGGTGTAATACATTCATTTAAATATTATACAAAGAGATCTTCGAGAATTAGAACATTTTGAATTCTTAAACCTTTTACAAAGTTAAATATATGATATAAAGATATATATCGTGTTCTGAAATTGAATAATTTGAACGAATTTTTCGATTAGTTTCCTGAAACTCGAATCCAACCGGATTATTTAAAAAAATAAAAAATCTATCAAAATCCGAACCGATGGAATAATTGCGGATTCAAGTAGTCGAAACAAAATGTTGTGTGTATTCACATCTGACATCATGTGACAGTTACTCGAACCAGCATAGTCAACTGAAAACGTCTATCCATAATCCAAGTATATTACATGAGAATATATCTACCATAAAGAAAAGACAAAACCATACTCTATATATAATTATATTACATGATTAAAAATAATAATAATAAATACCATTAATTGTTCCAGTAGTCCACATAGACTTTTTTAGTTAGAGTATTAACGGTTTTTCTACTTTCCCCAAAATGAATGATTTTCCTTATTGATGAGTCATGGAACTTAAATTGATTTATTATACTATATATCCAATTAAATAACTAAATTGAACAATGGGTACCCCTATTATTTTTAGGATTTCATTTGAAGAAATCTAACTCAAGTATGTTAGTTTTTTTAATTCGAACAAACTTACTACCTCCGTTCTACAATAACTTTCACACTTTCCTTTTCGGGACGTCCCACAATAACTTTCACACCCTTAAAATGGAAAACCATTTTATAAACTCAACCCTCACAATATACTCAATTTTACACAAATGTCATTATTTTTTCTCCACACATACACAAAAGTCAACTCATTATTTACTTTATACATAAAGTTTTACAAAATTACCCTAAAAACTCCACTCATTATTACACTTTCTTAATTTACGTGTCCACCTACCTATGAAAGTTAATACGGGACAGATGGAGTATTTTTTATTATTACACGAACATATTAAAAAGTAGGTAGTTCAATCACAGATTTCGATGATCAATTCAACATAAAGAACTCTCATAGTCAACAAAGGTCGATCGTCTTAGCCAATTCACGTGTCATAAAATTGATCGAGACCTCTTTTGACAAAAGACATAATAATATTAGAAAACTAAAAAAGAGATCATTGCAAGCCTTCAAATAACCATCAACCATATTGCACCACTTAGGAGAATTGCTAGCATTCACAATAAATTTAACATCACCCTCTACAGTAACATCTTCGTCGAGGCTCAGCCCTTTGATCCACGATAGTGCCTCTAAAAGGTCCATGAGCCCCAGTCGACGGATTCATGTTTTGCCCAACAAAAACATCCCTTAATTAAGGACCATGTCTATCTTAGTTTAAGTCCAAATAAGTTGTAGGTAGGTATAAATGAAAGCAACATATATCTATCTGCACACGAGTAGGGAATATTATAGCCTAGTTAATTTATTAATTAATTATTTGTGAAAACAATTGGCCTATTATAGCATCATGAATCAATGAGCATGTATAAAAATAACATAAAATAAATATAGTACAAAAAATAAAAGAGCAACGAAGATGCAGAGCAAAGCAGTGTGTGCGCATTTTATTAAAATTTAAATCGCGCGGTTTAAATGATATTTTTTTTTTTAAATAAATAAGTAAGTGAAAATGAATGTGGTCGTGTGGTAAAGTATTAATGTAGTTGAGTCAACGATTTTCATTCATAATAGTTGCTACATGCATGATTCAATGAATTTCCCCACTAGGAAGCTTGAATCACATCCTCTTTCGTAAAACCAAAATTATGGAATTCGGCCATTACCTAACATTTGATAATGCTTAAATCACTACAAAATTCGCTCCCAATAGAGAGGGATTTAGGGAGAAAAAATTGCTTGGCAATGCATTTAACAAGGGAATTCCAAAGGGCCAACTTCCCTAGACAAAATGTTCCTCAGCAATTGTATAGAAAGGGAATTTGAAAATCTCTTGGAAATAGGAAGGGAATATTTCCCTCACCAATAAAAAGGGAAAATATCCCTCAGAAATAGGTAGGGAAAATATCCCTTAGAAAATTTAGTATATTTGGCAAAATAAATAAAACGATAATATTTCTCGGTCTTTATTATCTGTCCTAATTCTGTGTGTGCTAGGGGGGAGTCGAACTTTGGACCTCTCAGTCCTAATTATGCATATGGGCGCCCCCTTTACCGTTGGGCTAGGAGCTATTTTCATTATAATTTAAATGCAATTAATATATATGTTATATTTTCAGTTTTTTTTCTTTAATTTATTTAATTTAAATTGATTGCTTATTTTTTATAATTGGTAACGTACATACATTTTATATTTTTTCAGTACAAATATTATAAAATATTTTATTATTAATAATTATATTTAATTTTTTCTCCTCAGCATATATATAGATTAATTAATTAACTTTTTATATGTTAAAACTTTCGAAAACCACCTAATCTACTATCAATTAAAAATGATACTAGTAAATTAGGAGTACTGTATAAAACGTTATACTTCCGAAAACCAAGTCCAATATATATTTTTATTTAAAATATATTGCTAAAGGCCATATATATATATATATATATATATATATATTACAGATATACAAATAAATATTTACATTGTTCACAACGTATTTTCCGATCTCAAGAATTTAACTCTAATTAATTTGATTAAATGACGTGGCCGAAAATTGAGTGTTAATCCCTCAGCAATTTTTAAATTTTGAATCCCTTGCCAAATTCATCAGTAAATGTTGAGGGATTTGATTTCCCTATGCATTTAACAAGTATTTTTTCTTCCCTCACTATTTCCCTCACCCATTCATTCCCTCAGCCAATCTCTCACCTTTTGTGAGAGATTTTTTTCCCTCACTAATTTCCCTCGCCATATGGGGCAAATTTTGTAGTGAATATCCTTGTGTTTTCTAACTTTACAAATATTCAAATTTAAAAAATAAAAATTAAACCCCAAGGAGTTATCTTTGAGACTTATGAGTGGGACTTATAATTTTTCTTTTAATTTTGAACATGTCATTGAGTAATTTTGAAAATGACACAATTTCTTGCAATGCATGTGTGTTCATTTCGGGAAAGAAATTGGATAATATCCTTGTGTTATTATAATTAATTATTGAAGAACTGGCACAAGTTCATAGTACAGAAACTAACATGCATATAATTGAATATTGATGGTGCAAGAAAGCGTGTAATAAGGATTAATGTATATACGCAGAACAGTACACAAGAACACATACTAGTTTTGTATTCAGAAAAGTAATAAACTTGAAATAAAGGTCTCATTTTTATTTTTTCATTAATCAAATTCAAACAATAATAAGGACGCGTATTTATAAATTATAATGTTAAAAACCATGTCTAGAAATTCTAGTAACAATACAATATTATTTACAGATAAACATAAATAAATAAACTAAAGAAAACATATTAAAATATACCTTAAAGAGAAACATAAATAAAAGTTAATAAATCAAATAATATCATATAGATTACATATAACCAATTTATCCCCACCAATTGAATGATATAATAGTCAAAATTATTATTCAACCATTTACATAGGTAGAAAACATTAATAAATAAAACTCAAATTTAACTTGCCAGATGACTTAATTTGCAGCCCCAATTTGGATACATTTTAGCAGTTTTATAGTATGATAGAGTAGTACTCATATTTTATACTCCAGCTTGTGTCAAATTCTAGTTGCATCCAGGCCTGCATCTAGCAAGAAACAGCTTTTAATATGATATTGTATGATTTTATAATTACAAGATGTTAATTTATGCATAAATCAAGTCAATTTTTTTTATTTTATTAATATGATCTACAAAAGGTGGTCGTGTATCATCCACAGGTTAAATTAATAATAGTGTAGTACTCCATTTAATAGGCCACGTATTGGACTGATATACTTTGCACTATTATAATTGGTACGTATAGAATTGACCAAATACAAAAATAAAAAAGATTATCCCAAAACTTGTTACTAAAAGTTAGGTAAATAATAAAATAGGCGATCATTGCACTTATTAATCAAATTTGTAATTTAAAAAGATCTGTTAGTCCAAAAGCAAATCTCAGAAGAATTCTTACATGTTGACCATTGCCTAATTCTACCATAGATTTCGGGTTCTCAACCAATTGAGTGATGCCACGTGTATGTGTCACTTATCATGGTACATGTTGGAACAAAAGAAACAGGGCCCACTTAGTGGTCAACCCTCGGGTTAATTGGCTAAACCATGGTTTACATAAACTCTTTAATTTGTCCAATAACTATACCCATTTAGCTTGCAATTGCAAAAACGTGATTGGATATGTTAGTTTTCCTATATGACTCATTTAAGCATAACTATATTGAAATAATAGAGAGATTGGATATGTTAGAGCTAAAAAGTGATCAAGAAATAACATCGCGACTTCATCTACACCATTAACAAAAGATGTTTCGTTAAATAGCAAACATGGTTGGAATATCATGGAGAATGAATCGATATATTATGAATTAATTTTAAGATTAACGTTTGTGTAGAGATTAGGGCTTATATTTTATTGAGAAGTTCAATTTATTTTGAATTGCACAATTGATCACATATATATAACTTACTAGGGTTGGTGAATTGTCTTTTGAGATTTACTAGAATATGTGAGTTACCATATTTAAAGTCACATTTAAAAATATACAATTGCACCATTAAATTGTTGAATTCAATTTTTATGTTAGATTTGTATTTTGTATGTTGTTGACTTCTCATTGTAAATAGATTTAATTTGCTCACTTTTGGCTTTCATGTTTTGCCACTAATACGAAGTTGTCTTCTATCGGAGTTTGTTTTAATATTTTGAAGTCTAGCTTTATCGTAATCTGATTTGACTTCATGAGTTATTTTTATCTTTTTCGATCAGATAACATTTGTATTTTTAAAATACATTTCATCTTATAACTTTATTCAATTAAGTATTGAAATCCTAGATGTGGTTGATTAACCAGTGATAATAATTGGATAGTATTGTTAGAATCTTGTACTTGTATATTTAATTAAAATTTTAAGTTCAAAATAAGTTATCTACCCATATCAATTTGTCCAATTGCAAGAAGTTTTGCATAATCATCAATACTCTTAATTGTATATGTCAACGACAAATAAGGTGAGATTTGACTTACAAAGTTACTCCGTATATGATAGTAATGATTAATTGAATTAATCATGCATATTCGTAACTCAATTACCCCCAGTATTAATCATAATCAACGCAATCTCAAAATTTCACATATTGTTTCTCATTCTATTTCTAATTAATAATTTCATCAAATTGAAATTAAATAATTACAACAAACCTAGTATATATATGTTCAATACTGCAAGTGTAAATTTATAATCAACTAAAAACGTCGAACTTAAACAATACAAATTCAAGTTATCGTAATCAAATAAACAGCCAAAAGAAGGTAGCATAAAGTTACAAACACCAATATTTTGATTCCAAAAAATAAAAAAATCAACTTTTATAACAAGTACATTTCACTATCATAAAGTCGTACGAAAACTATCTTTTCTCGAAAGTTCAAAGCATTTCATGACTTTATATATACATGGTGGAATATGGCTTATACATACAATGTTCATCTAATTTGTTTTTATGTATATCGAGCGTGAGATCGTCTCACAGTAAGATACAGAGTATAATTTAGATATGACACATTAATATTTTAAAATAGATTAATGTTAATTTAATTGTGTTCATCGATGTACTGTCTCTCTCATATAAGTCTTTGTCGTTATTTATTTTTTTATCTCGAATCTTAATTATAATCTCAAAATTACTTAGAAAAGATGATTAAAATGGAACAAAACGACACATTAGGAGTCTGCATCAGTAACACGTGTAATAATTCAAACTCAACAAGTAGGAGATTTTGGATGTCCAATTTTTCTAAAGTATCGATCGAGATATTCCGTTCCTTTCAAAAAGCCACAGAGGTTAAACAAGTCTTTTTGACTTTTGGGACATTTATGCGATAAAAGCTAATTTCAGGTAACTGATGTTAATGCCTCTTCTAAATTACTTTTTCATACATATCGACACCTGTTTTCAAATAAAATATTAAAATAATATCTATTGAAAATTAATTAAATTATTTTTTACTAGTAAACTAGAGAAATCAAGGCTATTTCTTAAAATTTAATTGAAAACTCATAAAATAAGCTTCAAAGTATCCATATATGTTACTATTACATAAACCACGGTGGAAAAAAGATAAAACAAGATTTGGTTTGCAGTGCAGGATTGGATAAGTAAGAATAAGATTTAGTATAATTATACTATTGGAATTAAGATAAATGTTTAAATTAACAAAAATCTGACCCCAACAGTCAACAATTCGGACAGAGGATTACTAACACATAATGATATCATTTGTTTCAATTTTTGTGTTTCACACTCTAAATTTTTGACATGTGTCATTTAATTAAAAAAATAATTAATATTTAATAATAATTGAGACGGCACATATTAAAGATCAAGTGAGGAGGAACACAAGTGAAATACGAAGAGTACATAGTACAAAAGAGTCAAACTATTTCATCAATGTTTTGATGGTCCTTTTCGTTTATTGTTTCACAATATGTAAAAAACAAAAAATACAAGAAAAAATAAGTTTATCAATCACTAGTGGGCACTCTAATTTTGGTGGGGGTTTCGAATTGAATATTGATGAACATAGATATTTGGTTTCGAATTGAATATTGATGAACATAGATATTTTTACATGTTCTAGCTCCTAAGAACTATTGAGTAAAATACATATATAATTATTTTATACTTTATAGTTGTTCATTAATCGTGAATGAATTGATTTGTAGCACACATCTTGATTATCAATCTAAAAATAAACACATTCAAAGAAAGGTAAAAAGGGGGTTTAAAATACTTTTAGAATATGCCGATTTAGTCCGGTCATGAATTAGAATGAAAAATTCAGAATATATTTGTACTATTTATTGAGGAGTTTGTAAAAAAGAGCCAACAACCTTTGTGAGGTTCTTTGCACCATACTAAAAGTTACTAATTGAGCTAACTGAAAATATCCTTAATTGTTATTTTCCCTAAAATGTAATTAATCTTTTATAGGCTAAATAATGATGGTCCACTTTTTCAATATGGGATAATGAGGGATGGCTCACCCTCCTAACTCTATAATTTATTGTTTTCATTTTTCCTAAATGAATGTGAATTAAAATTAATCTTCATTTACTCAAAATTGTTTTGGATAAAATAAATACACTAATATTATGTGCATGGTTAGTTAAACATATACAAATACGACAAGTTCTAAAAATCATTTTTATCCAAATTGAAATCTATTTGTTCAGGGGTTAACCACATATGTAAAAATTCAGGAAGTGGAACATACAATTAAATACGAAAAATTGTGTAAAGGATTCAAACGAGTCAGTTTTATCGTGCAATGGGTTCGAATTTTGGTTATATTTTTTAGCAATATTAGTTTGATTTGTATTAGATGTTTCATTAAAAAGTATTAGTCGTTTTATGTACGTAGTTGTAAATTACTAATATTTCATTTTTTTTATCAATGGAAACCCACATATATAATAGTTTGGCTTAATAATTGTTAATCAAAATAAAAAATTTCCAATAAAATGATTTATGAGAAAATCAAATATTGTAAATACACTATTCAAACTTGACTGAATTTCACTCGTACGTGTTTATCCTCGACAAGCTGTAAAGTTTGTCAAAGGAATGCCAGATTACATGATATTCATAGAATCTTTAATAGCATTCATTGTTCTTTAGACCAACATTACTTAGGATTCGTGCAATCCGAGTTACACTGTGCATTTCTAAAGTTGATATCATTACGCAACTACTATCAAATAATTGAAATCTTTTTTTCAGCTAAATATAATTGAAATATTGAAAAACGCATTCTTATAATGATCAATTTTGTGATCTTTAATATTTTTTTAAAAAAAACAGCTAAGTATATGATTAATAATAAACACACAAAAAAAAAAAAGGAAAGTAAATGGCTAAATGCTAAATATTAGAGTTACGTCGATCAGGTATACAATAGTTGTTGTTTGTGATATTATCACATTTTTCACAATATCAGAATTTGTCATATATATCTTCATATGACTAACTTTTTATGATCGGATGTTGCGTGTTTTCACGTACAAATTAAAAATTTAGAAATATTTTAAAAAAGTTCTAAAAAGATTCAAGAATCCAAAAATAAAATAGAAGATTTCAGATCATGTGGTTGCAAGTCAAAGAAACTCAAAAGAACATCTATGTATGGTTGGTGGTCATTTGAAGAAGTTGGGGGGAATTATCCATTGAGGTTGTTTCAAATCCTAAATTGTACTGTAGGATATATGGTTGATGGCTGAAGACCAACTATGTCTATAAGTAATGATCGGAGACTTTAACATTAGACGAAGAATAATAGAGTAGTGTTTATTTGAGTATTGTTGATCCTACACAAATATTAGAACCATTATTTTCTCTTGTAGACTATTCCAAGTGTTGCAACATTTTGAATAAAGACTTATTTTGTATCAATTGATATTGATATGTCACATTGATTGTGTTTTATATTAACTTTTAGATTCAATGGGTGTATACCGAGTTTTAATTTTAGTTGTGAAAAACCTGTTTTAGAAAATTTTCACATAATCTTTAAATATATTCACTTTGATTTAGTGAAGGTTTCATTATAAAACTTGCACAAATTGACTACTCCATTTTATTTTGTGATAAAGTTTAATCCATTTGAACTATGTGTTTTAGTGTTCCATTATTATTGTTATGTTTAATGTTCAAATTCTTGTGAGACTTGGAGGACAATCATGAGTATTGGTGGAATTGTGTACGCACCAAATTCGGTTAGATTTTATTTTATTTTACATTACATTAATAAATAAACATGTAGGTGAGAGGTATAATTAATATATATACGCTATATATGAAGTACACATGTTCATAAGTACACGGTGAGATGCAATTATTAAACGATAAAATGTAGTATGTCGAGACTTGGAAGACGAATATGCATGATTTGTTAATGTGGAATAATATTTGAAGTGCAAAATTTGTTGATCGAGATTTTATATTACAAGGTATTACATTCAATAAATAAACGAGAAGAGAAGTGCAATTAATCATCATAATTAAATAATATTCAATAAATAAATAAAACTAACAACAATATTTTAAGATACTATAATACGAACTAAATGCTCCATAAATAAGAGGTGTAATAAAATGTATGGTGAAATCCGTATAGATTTACAAGTTAAATTCTAGTGAGACTTGGGAGATGGTCATGATTGCCAAATTCGTGGAGATTTTGCACAAGGGTATTACATTTACATCCAATAAATAAATCACATGTATGAGCTAAGCATAATAAATAATCATTACTACTCCCTAGTTCCAAAATAATTGTTCCTTATTCTTTTGTTTCAAAAAATTTGTCCTATTTTTCAATTTTGTATAAAATAAATGAACATATTTTTTGACACATTTATTTCTCATTAATTTTTCTCTTTTACCGTCTATTTCCTTTCCTTTTTTCACATTTCTTTGACTTTTTTAATAAAAGGTCATTAATATATGGATGGGGCTATTAACACCCCATACAATGTTACACACAACTCAAATGTTAAACATACCCGTTAAAATTTAAAAATCAATTTTTATTATTAAACATACCCCAATTCTTTTCTATTTGCCCCTTTAACCCTTAAAACAAAATACAAATCAAAATAACCTTATTAAAATTAACTGAATCTTAAAAGTATATAAGTTTTAAAAAAAAATTATCATCCGAAAATAAAATTTAAATAAAAGTTGAAAAATATTTTAAAAAATCAATTAAAAAATTTAAAACGTTATGAAAATCA
Source organism: Galeopsis tetrahit (assembly GCA_963675135.1). Classification (NCBI taxonomy): domain Eukaryota; kingdom Viridiplantae; phylum Streptophyta; class Magnoliopsida; order Lamiales; family Lamiaceae; genus Galeopsis; species Galeopsis tetrahit. The sequence goes on from OY776127.1 coordinate 73,292,521, forward strand.
ACTAAAATTTTAAAATAATTAAATTGTTTCTTTAATTAAATCTGAACAAAATTAAATAAATTAAATAAAATTTAAAAATAACTAAATTTAAAAAAAAAATCAATTTAAGAATCTAGAATTTTGATGAACTAAATAAATAAGAGAAAAAATATAATTCAATCTTAAAAAAATACTAAATTAAAAAAAAAAATTAAACCTACAAAAAATTTAAAAATATTAAAAACTCAACTAAATCTTCAAAACTTATTTAATTAATTAATTTTTTAAGATTTAGATGATTTTTTAAATATATATATATTTATCTTTTTATATTAATTCGAATTTTTAATTTTTTAATTATTTTTTTAATTTAAATATTTTTTACAGTTTATCAAATTTATAAATTATTTTTACGGTTTTATTTCTCTAATTGATTTTTAAATTTTTTATTTGATTATTTTTATTTATTTATTTTGGAATATTTTCAGATTTTATTAAATCTTCTCAGTTTTTTTTAAAAACAAAATTAATTGATTTACTATTTTAAATATTTTGCTGACTTTTTCAAAATATTTTCAAATTTTAGTTATATTTTTTTAGATTATTTTTTTAATTATTTTTACTCTTTATTTATATAAGGATCACTTAGTCATTTTATCTATATCTTTTTTTGTCTTTAAAATAGTGGGGTATATATAACATTATATGGGATGTTAATAGCCCCACCCTTAATATATATATATTTCCAAAAAAAAATAGTAGAGATTATTAGGGGTAGTTTAGGAAGATCATTCATAAAAATAGAAAAAAGGATAAATATTTTTTTAAACAAAATTTAAGATCAAATGCGATAAACTTTACGAAACAATGAAGTATATTTTTTTAATTTATCTTAAAATATAGTCTCTTATTTTATGAAGTGTGTAAAATGTTTAAAATATTTATATTTAATTTATTACTATTTTTTATAAATATTATATATTTAAAAATTTATAGGTAAAATTTAGAATTTTAAATAGATATTGGAGTAATATTTTATTAATTTATGTAAATGAAAGGGTATCATTTCTTAGAACCAAGGGAGTAATATACAACTAAATGACCAATGGTTGGTGGTAATTTTTTTGAGGTGGTAGATAAGACCATGTCAAACTAAATGTGCAATTCATTTTCATCCTTATCTTCATTTTTTTTTCTTTAATTTATATCTTAATATCATTCATGCTTGTCGTAATGTCAGAACGAAATTCATGATTCTTTTACATTACACAACATATTACTACACATTGTGTATCAAGACATGCATGTACCATATATAAAAGTGTAATTTATTTCACCCTTATCTTGATTTTTTTATTTTTGTCTTTTAACTAACCGCCCACTGAATTTTATGGTTAGCGAGGACAAAAGTTGGCGGCTCACCTCGTTTTGTATCCTTCAAAACTCAGTTGTATTGTTGCAACTTTATTACAATTTTTGGTATGTTTTATATAAAAGTGATTATTATGTAATTATTTTAATAAAAAAATTGATTAATAAAATTATTATATTTTACATGTATGAAACTATTATTAAATAACTTTGGTATTCTACTCATTATTATTTTTTATGTAAATAAAAAGTTATAGCCTCTTAAAAAAAATATAATTGAAAGTTTATTTTGTTAATTTTTTAAATTTTCTGTCATATTTATAAAATTTATTTATTCGTTGTTTAATAATTTAAATATTTATTTTTTTTAATTATTAATACTCGTATTAGACTACAAAAGTTGGGAAGGTAAATGAGGTCTCTTTAGCAAAGTGGCTATCTGATCCTGGAAAATACTTGGAATGCTAAGAAGCCTCTATCATGTTTGGGAGAGCCTTAATATATGAGGCTGTTATATTCTATAATTTCTACTTATTTTCAATTTGTAGCTTTTAAATTTGGTATATGTTAAGTACTTCTTGTACTCGTTTTGTAATTAAAATTTATCTTATTGATAAAAAAAAATATTAGATGACGTAATGTAATAATAATGTTATTTTTTTACAACTCAACGTCATCATTAATATTAGTGTTTTAAATTATATTTTTTTTTAGCACTTCTTAATCTCAATTTTTGGTCCATCTTTATTTGCAATATTCACTGTTTTACACAAAATGTCATTATTTTTATGTTCACATACACACAATTCAACCTCTTACTTACAGAAAAATTTACAAAATTAACTTAGTGCAAGTTACGATGGAACAGAGGGAATTAATTTATTTTAGAGGAGTAATATTTATTTTTAAAATAAAGGGAAATGGAAATACATAAGAAGCATGGCATTATAGTCTTTTAGAAGGTGAGGTGTATGTAGACAAATTTAAAGAAATGATGGATTTGTTGGATGGATTGCAGTGAGAGAGAAAAAGAAGAAGAAAAAGCCTCAAACAACCTCGTTAGTTGCTTACAAATCACGTTTCTTTCATTCCCCCTCTCCTCTTCAAACGCCATCTATTTATTTCCCCTCATAATCCTCATGCTCCCTCCTTCCTTTCTAATTCTCTCTCTACTCTCCTTTCCCTTTCCCTTTCCCTTTCTCTCTCTAATTCTGTTATTTCACTCCTCAATTTCGTCTGAATTTCCACCTCTCTGTTTTCCCCTTTTTTTCAATTTCATGGACAACTGTGTGAAGAGGGATGATGATCTCATGGAATTGCCGCCCGGGTTTCGATTTCATCCCACCGATGAAGAGCTCATCACTCAATACCTCTCAAGGAAAGTTGTTGATTCCAATTTTTCTGCTGTTGCAATCGGAGAAGTCGATATGAACAAGGTGGAGCCATGGGAATTGCCATGTGAGTTCTCTCTCTATTTCTCTCTGTTTTTCTCTTTCTGCAATTAAGCTTTACTGATTAATCTGTTTTTATTAAAAAGGGAGAGCGAAATTGGGGGAAAAGGAATGGTACTTTTTCTGTGTTCGTGATAAGAAGTACCCCACCGGTTTAAGAACCAACCGCGCCACCGCCGCCGGTTACTGGAAAGCCACCGGAAAAGATAAGGAGATTTACCGGGGGAAAATTCTCGTCGGAATGAAGAAAACGCTGGTTTTCTACAAAGGGAGAGCTCCCAAAGGCGAAAAATCCAATTGGGTTTGCCATGAGTACAGATTGGAAGGCAAATTTTCCCATGATAAACCAGCTAAGGTAATTAATTAATTAAATTAATTCATTAGTTAAATTTGTTTTTCATAATTTAATTTAATTTTTGTTTGCAGAATGACTGGGTGATTAGCAGGGTGTTTCAGAAGACTTCCGGAGGTAAAAAAGTGCACATCTCCGGGCTGATGAGGGTCAACTCAACCGGGAACGAAACGACGCCGCTTCCACCTTTGATGGATCCTTCCCGAACAAGACTGGGACCCGGTGAACCCGATTCGGGCCACGTGCACTGCTTCTCCAACAACCCAATTCCTCAGCAGAATGATTTCATCAACAATCCCATTTTGCCATCTTTTGCAAACCCCATGGCTATGGACTCTTTCTTGCAGCTCCCTCCGCTTCAATCCGGGTTCGGGTTCGGGTTTCAGGACCCATCTATTATTCGGACCTTCCTTGCTAACTATGGACAGAGTATGAATAATCAAGGAATCAGGAAACAGAGTGTATCGCAGGAAACAGAGAATTCTTCGGTTGTCTCCAATCTTGAAATTGGAAAGAAGCCATTTGAGGAACATGAAGCTCGGGTCGACCCGCAGGATTTGGATTCCATTTGGAGTTACTGAACAAGATTATATATTTATATATATAGAGTTACATTTATATTTTCAGAATTTCAAAGTGGACAATGATTGTGTGTTGATTGTAATGTAGTATTTGACATAAAGTCATCATCTTTCGTGGTTTATTTACTTGTATGGTATGGTATGGTATGGTATGGTATGGTATGTTAATGCAATGTCTAGGCCTCAGATTTTTGCAGGAATTCAAACTTGTTAATATCAATTTCTAAAACTCAAATTTTGAAGTATTTTACAGTCAATTTCTGATCGAGAGTTTATGTTGCAATTAGTCAATTTTACATTGTACAAAGTTGTACTACAAGTTATAAATTGTGATGAAAAATTAGTGGGATCTCAATTATAAGTTGGAGGGTAAGTGATATACTGATATAATTTGTATCTTGTTTTTATTGAATCTTCATTTAGAAATAATGGGTTCCAGGGTTACATCATTGAAAATACGATCTTTGATCATGTGCATATTTTAATTCACAAAAGTATGATTTGGATATATTATTATTATTATTTATGGAGTGGGGGCTCAAAATCAGTATCTTAATTCCTCTTTGGGCCCGTGTTACGCAGTCAGACCCACTATTACATTATTATATTGTATTTTGATTTCGTAATTTTGTTTTATCATAATATAAATTTTATGTAATGTCATTGTATATGTGATGTGTACTGAATAACAATACATTAATTCAAATATAATAACAAATAAAATATCTCGTGTATTACACTATCCCTCGTTGGCTCATTGTGTGCGCCTCAGTTTTTCACATGGTAAATTTAGGTATTTTGTTTCATTGTTTATTTTAAAAAGATTATATGCCATTACGTCTGTGTGTTTTTTTTAACATTTTTCAAGCTCAAGACACAATTATGAATAACAAAACTCAATTTTTTTAAATGTTAAATTTCAATTTGAGTTAATTGGTGAATAAATTGATTTTAAATTGATATTATTAAACTTGTTTGGCTCTTATAGGTTGAATTAAGTTCAACAACACCTATGAATATTCGATAATTAAGATCGAGTTCGTTCAATTATATTTCTAGCCTTTTAGATAAATGGTGTGCGTGTAATGAATGTGTGAAAATAAATTTACATATGAGAGAGATCGAGAAAAGTTTAAGTTAGATCAAATGGGAGAGATAAAATTTAAGTTTAAGAGAAAATGAGAGAGAGAAATAAATTTAAATAGGAGGAAATGTGGGGGAAAATTGAAGCCTAAGAAAAATGTGTAACTGGTGAGAAAATGAATGTATACACTTGAAAATGGCTTAGTTTTAAAATGAATTTGAAATCCCTCCAATTACAACTCAAATTTTGGATTTAAAATTCACTAATTTGAAACTCAGTTTATTTTATGTTTTACCCGAATGTGGTGCGCATTTTAAAATCTTTTTATTCAAATGCAACTTTAAAACAATTTTTTTTTCTTTTGTATGTTATTTAAAAAAAAAAAGTTGTGTACATTTTTTAATTGGTGGGGCTATTAACACCCCAAAAAATGTTATACATACCCCAAATGTTAAACACACCCCATTAAAATTTAAAAATAAATTTTTATTACTATACACACCCCAATTCTTTCCTATTTACCCTTAATCCCTCAAAACAAATATAAATTAAATAAAAACTAAAAAAATATTATAAAAATTAATTAAGTCTTTAAAAATATATAAATTTTAAAAATCAATTAATAAAAAAAATTCAATAACACGAAAAAATTAAATAAAAATTAAAAATATTTTTAAAAAATCAACTAAATATTAAAAGATACTATTTGAATGGAAAAATCAATTACAAAATATAAAACATTAAAAATATCAACTAAAATTTTAAAATAATTGGGTCGAAAATTTTTAATTAAAAAAAATCAATTAAATTTAAATAATAACTGAAAAATATTAAATTAATAAAATTTAAAAAAATATATGTAAAATATAAAAAAAAAATCAACTAAAAATAAAATAAATTTAAATAAAAATTTAAAATATTAAAAAAATCATCTAAATCTTCAAAAATAATTAAATTTTTTAGCTTTAATATATTTTTGAAGATTTAGTTGTTTTAAAAAAAAGATTTTATTTATCTTTTTCAAAATTCGTTTTCTTACTTTTTTATTTAATTATTTTTTTTGACGATTTATTAAAATTTATAAGAATTTTTATGATTTTATTTAAATTTAATTTTTTTTATTTGATTAATTTTTTTTATTAAAATTTCCGATTTTATTTAATTTTTTCAGAATTAAAAAAAAAATTATTTAAATTAATTATTTTTAAAGATTCAGTTTTTTTTATTGTTGTCAAATTTTAATTATATTTTTTCTAATTTTTTTATTTCATATTTATATAAGGGTTACTTAGTCATTTTATATATACCTATTTTTCTTTTTAAAATTATGGGGTGTGAATAAAACATTTGGGAGTGTTAGTAGCGATACCCTTTTTAATTCCAAAATCTATTTATCAAATGCAGCCTTAAAGAAATATTTTGTGTTTCTTTTGTATGCTCTTAAAAAAAAAAAATTGTGTACATTTTTTTAATATGTTAATATCCTTCATTTAAGAAGAAAATTGTATTATAGTCTAGATTCTATTATAATTTTTATAAGAAAAATGGCTTCACATGATTAAAAAAAAAAAGTTTGAATGCAAATTTATAGATCGTCTGATTTAGGCAGTTTCAGTGGGGCCCCTTTTGTCGATTGTGCTTGTGGGTTGCGCTTTATCTTTTTACTACATACAACATGGGTGTTTTGTATTGTATCGAACTTGACAAAAAAAACAATGGATCATCGTATTCGACCATTCGAATATTATCATTATGACCGATTGATAGAGATCAACTAGGATTGTGTGATATTGATACTCATAAAACTTTATAAGAAAAATATAAATATATTTTATATATATAAGTATATCATTATTAGTTCTATTAGTGTCATAACTTTTTTTAAAAAAAATTGTGTTAAATAAAATTTGAACCTGCGATCCCGGATACCTTAATAGAAAAACCAAGCTGCAGCATTAAATTAATAAAAATATACTTACAATTTACAAATATACGACTTAGGTATTGAAATAACCAATATTAATGAATATTGCTCGAATTTTGCTCCTTAAAAAATCAATGAATATTGCATAACCAACATTGCACACAACTCCAGCTCTATAATATAATCAAAATTGATCCATATAGATCTTTGGGTACAATTGTACTTTCAAATTAGAAATTTCTCATTATAATACTTCCAAAAAATGTATTGTTGTGTTTTATTATAATTAAAAAATAATAATTTGAATGTTATGTAAGTTTGTTCACCAATTTGAAAGTTGTAAATCATAATTTTATTTCACCTTTTCATCATTACTTAATTATTTAAATTATCATTCAATTTTAATTATAATGAACTACACAATACTATATAATACCATTACTTTATTGATTTTATCTATTGTATTTACTTTTAAATACAGTATGTAGCAAAATCTATGAAAATAGAATTCATGGACATGGAAGATTTTTTTATTTTTATTTTTTATTTTTTATGAATGTCAAAAAAAATTGTGGTACGAAAAAATGATGCATTTTATCTTAAAAGAGTGAACACATTTATATTGAAAAGTGATACTAATTGCACCCGCGTGACAGTCTTATATAAGACTTGTTCTTAACAAATTAGTTTTTAATACTTAAAATCGTAACAATTATTTATTTCACTTATAGTTTTATCTACATATAATTTTTAATACAAGGGATACAGATACTCAAACTAAGCAACATCTGCATCACCCAGAAACAAATACCTCAAAGACTGAACAAATTCGACCAAAACACACTACCCGGTTCATAAACCAATCATTCAAGCTATACTGGATACTACTTGCTCTTCTATACTTCAAATGTTGCCAAATTATAACACGACATAAATCAAAACCCTTATCCGAACAAGTACTTTAACTACTAAAATTAAATATATTCCTAAATTTCCAAATGCCCCACATCACTTTCACTCATAAAAGAAATTTTTTAATGATATTTAAAGTATTTTTTGTTATAAGTTTGCCTTAACGTAGAAAGACCTAAGTATTTATTTATTGTCCGTCAAAACTTAATATATACTTCATCCGTCCCGGTGAAAGCTACTTATGAGCTTTGGACACAGAGGTTAAAAAATACTCCTTCCGTCCAATTTCATTATTCTCACTTTTTTTTTTGGTTGTCCAATTTTATTATGCTCATACCCTTTTTGGAAACAATACTATTCATACTACTTTATCTCCACCCTCCTACCATCACTTATTTACCCACTTTGTCATTCACTTTATTCATAAACAATCATTTATTTACAAATGGACCCCACAATACCCTATTATACCCTCAACTTATCTACTTTATGAATAAATTAATCAATATTCATTAAAACTCGTGCCCGGAGAAGTGGGCATAATAAAATTGGACGGAGAGAGTATATAATAGACTATGTAAATGTGTTAGAGGTGATATGATTGGGAGGAAAAAAAATATATAATGAAATATGAGAGAGTAGTTTGTGAAAACAGAAAGGTTTAGTAAATTGTTTTAAAATAAAAATAATATTTTTATTCAAATTGAAATTCAATTTATCTAGAAGTGAATCTCATCTATACATAGAGTTTGGGAGAGAGGAATTACAAGTCTAAGGGGATGTTTCCTTTTGGTTTTAAAATCAGGTTTTGGATTTCAAGATCCAAAACCCGTTTTACTTCGTGATTTAAAAATCGGTTTTTAAAATCCACTCAAAACCACCCTTATCAAGCATATTGATTTGACATAAAGTTATATTTATATAATATTACTCCAATCATTATATTTTTTTCAACAATAATATAATAATAATATAATAATACAATAATATAATACATTTAATCAACTAATCATTATAATTTCACCAAACAATAATATAATAATACAAACTCATTCAATCTTACAACTTGATTTGACATAAAATTAAATTCTTCACTATTCCAAAACCCAAAAGAAACACCCATATTACTATTCATCGGGATTTCAAAAATCTGATTTTTAAAACCACCCAAAACCCAAAAGAAACACCCGTAATGGTTTTTGGTAAAATGTGGATTTATGTTAATTATTGGCACGCACGTGGATTTTGATGCATTACACGCTCCGAGTTTGGACGCATCAGCAGCATCTCACAAATACTACAGTGAGATTTAGGTACATTATTTTTCTTCAATACGACAAAATTATTAGATAATTAAATTAAGAATAACCACGGTACTACAAAGTAACCTTAGTGAAGTCAGATTATATTATTATAACCTAGTACACATATTAAAAGTACGAAAAATAGAATGTACCTACTAGTACACATATTAATGTTACTCTCACTTCCAATGGTCGCCCTGAATCAAGGCGGTAGGGATGTCCGCCCTGTGTCCTGAGATTCCGGAAACCTTTTTTTTTATGGGTTGGTCTGCTATGGACTCGACTGCATGTTGTGCACCCTAGTCCATGTTGCACTTTTCAATTTTACTGACTTACACTTTTTGGTAAATGGTGTTGCACTTTTCAATTATTACTAAAAATATTATTATACAGTTTAATAATTGAAAACTGCAACACCATTTACCAAAATGTGTAAGTCAGTAAAACTAAAAAGTGCACATGGACTAGGGTGCACAACATGCACTCGAGTGCATACTAGACTTTACCCTTTTATATATATATATATATATATATATATAAATTAGTTTAACAAAATATGTGTAATAAAATACGGAGTACATTTTTTTAAGTGAATAAAAAATAAATGTTATGTGCACATTTTTCGTATATGTAAATTTTGTGCATTATATGTATATACATGTTTCATACACGATTTATATGTACACATTTCATACTTATTTTAAAAGTTTTTTTTTAACTCATTTACTTTCAAAATACTAGAAGAATTGACTCTTTTTTTTTTAGCACAAAATCTCAGGATCGACTTTGCTCACCCTAATAGATTAGATTTAATTCGCTATTTTTGAATTACAAAAGACGCGAATAGTAAAAAATAAAAGTCGAATATTCTCCTATTTTTTCATATTTCATTATCTGTATAGATTCAAAATCATGTTCAAAATATTTTGATTCCAGTACCTTTCAGATAAAGACTTGCATGAGTCAGTCTCACGTGAAATCGTTCACAAATAAATATCATATTTAAATTTAAATTGTGACTCAATTATTTTATACTGATATTTTATTTTAAAAAGAAATATGGTAGAATTTAGATATGTATAAATTTTGGGTAATAGGGATGGTATGTAAAACGGTGATGAAACATGATACCAGATGATTGACTCATCTGTTATTACCGAATCAATCCCTAAAATATGAAGTTATTAAAATTTCTATACATATTCCTCATTTAAAGTAGAGATGTCTATCGAATTGGGCCTATAGAGCCGCGGGCTAAACGGGGTTAAGGTCTTATTGAATTCATTTTTAATTTTTTTATAATTGTTGGGACCTAACCCTAACGGGTGATTCACGTGTTATGAAACACTAAAATAAACAACCGCAAGTGTACGGCGTCTATCGTAGTGTGATAAGCACGAGGTCGATCCCACAAGGAGGTTAAGCGTAAAAGTGTAGTTTGTTAACTAAGTTCTATTTAGACGCGATCGATAATTTGAATGGTGTGAATTACTCTAAGATTACCTACCAAAGTGTCACAAATAAGTAATAAAGAGTAATGGAAATCGATCTACTAGCATGCGAATCAATAAAAGAAAGTAAAAACGAATGAAAATCAATTAAGAGGAGATGGGTTCCAAGGCAATTGTAACACCTAGATGTCCGTTTATGAATGTTAACTCGTTTAAATGGCCATTAAGGTTATCTCATATAGGGTGATCACACAAGAAGAATTAATTAATCTCTCGATCTAATTAACCCAAAGGAAAACACAATATAAGTTCGTATCTCTACCTCACAAATATTGTATCACCTAAAATAGCCCCAAAGATCATTCAATTCCCTCTCCGATAATTAATCCTCTCTCGAGCTCATAATAATATCGGGTTGCATGCTTGCATACGATTAATGGAATAAATCTCTCGATCTTACCCCAATTAACAAGGAATTAAGCAAATCATCATGGCCAATAACAACATGCTTTACAATGGATAATTAAGCATACAAATAAGAGACAAACACCAATTAAAGCAAGAAATTAATCATAAACTTCAATCCAAGTATTTACAATGCCTTAGAACCACAAATGTTTATCCAAGAGCTAACATAATCAAATTACAAGATCAAATGAAATAACTAACTAAAAAGAGAGAGAAAGAGAAAGCTTAGTCTAAAATGTGGTAGAGAATGAAATTTCCAAGCTATTGCATCCTTCCTTGCTTGATTTGATGAAGAATTGAGGAAGATATGACCAAAAAACCTCCAATTATGTGTAACTATGTGTGGAATTTGAGAATTTGGGGAAGGATGTCTTGGATTTCAAGAAAGGGGGCTTATATAGTGTTGGGGTAGGGTTTGGGTGGAAGTTTTGTACTTAAGTCCCTCAAAATGGCTAAAAATCACTAAAAACCCCGAGTTTGGAAGTGGCCCGGCCGGGCGATAACTTCGTATATTGAATTTGGGCCAAAATACGCGCGGGGGTGCATTTATCAAAAATCTGGGTGCAGATCGGCCTGGCCGGGCGGAAAAGTGGCCCAGTCGGGCGGAAGTTTCGTATTGCTTTTCGGCCTCCAACTTCGTCCCTCCGTATCTTGAGCTTCCGACCTCCGATTGACTCGATTCTTTTTGCTATTCCATTCCATTTTTCGAGCCGGATCCAATGATGCACTCCTCTTTTTTATCCAATGAAGTATGGTTGGTGTTTTGCTCCAAATTCTATCGTATTTCCTACAAAATAGACAAACACAACCTTTCCCTCATTTTGGCTCAAATCATCATATTCACACCATAAATCAATGAAATCTCATCAAAAACATGTTTCACATGTGGCTCTAAAACGTGTAAATTCCACCTGAATCAACGGGCCACTAACGAGTTACGATATTTAAAAAAATAAAAAAAAAACTTTTAAAATTAAAGGTTACAAATGAAACGTCCAACAAAAAAATAAAATAGAAAAAAATAAATAATTAGTTAATAATCAATAAATGAGAAAACAAACGTATATTTTAAACACAATTCTACAACTCATTGGTTCACTACAAAAAATGCCTCGATTAGAGACCGATTTTAAGACCGTAAAGGCGGTTTCAACACACGTTAGAGACCGATTTGAGACCGTTTTATGGTGGTCCTTATTCGCTTGGTACATACACAATTCTACAACTCATTGGTTCTCAATTGTTGTATATTTATATATTTACATAATATAATATAGAGAGCTCTTTGTGAAAGGACACAACCTTTCAGTGAAGTTGCAACCTTTCAGTGAGTGAAAGATGCAACTCTTTGACAATGTGACTCTTCGGCGATGTTGCAACCTTTCAGTGCAACTCTTGAGTATCTATAAATACTCAAAGGTGTGGAGAGTTGTAAACAATGAAGTTAGTAGTGAGAGTCTCTCTATATGTTAGGATTTGAGTCTTATAATATTTTAAATTAGTTTATTTATACACTTGCGATTTCTGCTTCTGAAATTCGATAGTGTAACTATCGAGTTTTTATGGAATAGGTTTTGTATCCTGGTTAATTCCTTGTGAGAACCATTTACACCCGTGTGGGAGGAATTAATACCTTTAAAGATGGTATGGTTTTTCGGTGTGCCTAACCTATCATTAACTCCATTACCCATCGTTTTTCGGTCAAATAATGACTAATGAACAACTGCTTATATATGGGTTCAGCTTGAACAATTGGACAAATTAGTTGACTTAGGGCTAGTTTGGTTTGTTAGATAGGATGAATATATTAGGATATAATTGAGTGGGATTGCACTGTTCACAAATTAAAATATTGAACTAATTTGTATGTTTGGATTGATGGAAAAATATACTCACCCTCTCCCCTAAGACTAATAATCATTAGAGATGTTTATCCGGGCCGGGCTAACCGGGCTGACCCGTTTAACCCTGAAAAATACAGGGTTAGGGTTCATGAATTATAGGCCCGTTTAAAATCGGGCTTTTTTGACCCGGACCGGTTAGCCCGTGGGCTAAACCGGGCCAGCCCGCTAGCCCGAGTTGTTACTTTTTTTTTCTTTTTTTTTAATAAATAACCTAAGAACAAATTTTGGGTCATTTGACCAATAACTATAATTATAAGCATTAAGAAGCCCATTACCATCCATCAGTCATTATTACTATTTTTTTATTAGATTATGATATTTGTTTAGCTTTATTTGGTCATATTAAGGACCAATGAGTTCTAAAATTGTGTTTAAATTATACTTTTTTTTTTCTCATTTACTGATCATTAACTAATTATGTATTTTTCTATTTTATTTGCTTGTTGGACGTGCCAATTGAGACATTTAATTTTAAAAGAAAAAAAATTATTGTAGCCCGTTAGTGGCCCGTGGCCCGCTAGGGTTAGGTCTCAACAATTGTAGGCCCGTTAAATATGAACCGGTTAAGGCCCTAACCCGTTTAGCCCGTAACCCTGTAGGGCTGGCCCTATAGGGCTAGGGCCAGCCCGATAGACATCTCTAATAATCATGCAAATGTGAGAAAATATGGAAAAATTGACTCGGGCCCAAATAAATTCTTGGGCTTTAATTTAGAAAACCAAACAATGAAAAAAATGGGATAAAAAAGTATTCCCCACATTTTCCATCAAACCAAACCAAACAAAACATACCCTTAGTAGAATTATATATTATTTAATGGTTATGGACTCCTGGGCCAAATGATCACAAACCTAAATAAAGAGCTTGCATATAAAAATAAAAATTGGTAACAACTCAGGCTACAGGTTGATTCGCGTGTTTTGCAACACTAAAATAAACAACTGCAAGTGTACGGTGTCTATCGTAGCGTGATAAGCACGAAGTCGATCCCACAAGGAGGTTAAGCGTAAAAGTGTAGTTTGTTAACTAAGTTCTATTTAGACGCGATCGATAATTTGAATGGTGTGAATTACTCTAAGATTACCTACCAAATTGTCACAAATAAGTAATAAAGAGTAAAGGAAATCGATCTACTAGCATGCGAATCTATAAGACGAAAGTGAAACGAATGTAAACTCAATTAAGAGAAGGTAGGTCCTAGAGCACATGCAATACTAGTGAATCCATCTATGATTAACTCCTTATTCAAGTGGTATTCATGCTTTGTCTATAAGATTGATCACGTAATATTGAATTAAAAGTTCTTTCGATCCAAGTAATTCAAAGGAGATGTCACACAACTTAGTATTTCTACCTAAATTGCACAATAAAACCCAATCAAGCTCCTAAGATCATCACACATCTTCCTAATCATTGATCATCTTTCGATCTCTCAATAAAATTAGGTCAAATGCTTGCAATCAATCAACCAAACTAGATTTCTCAACCTAATTCAATTAATTATGATCAACATATCATTATTGTACACATAATGACATGCTTTGCAATACAAACCAAACACCCAAATAGAATTAAGCCACACAAACACCAATTAAGTAGGAGATTAATTCATAAACATCATCAAGAGTATTTACAAGGCTCTAGAACCAAAAGTGTTCTAGCCAATAACTAGCATAATGAAATTACAAAATTCAATTGTAAAAACTAAATCAAAAGAGAGAGAACATAGAATCTTAGTCTAGAATGTGGTGGGGAATGAAATTTGCAAGCTATTGCATCCTTTTTTCCTTGAATTGATGGAGAATTGAGAGAGGAATGACCAAATCACCTCCAAGTATGTGTTACTATGCGTGAGAATTGATGAATTGGGGAAGAATGGCTTGGATTTCAAGAAAAGGTGTTTATATAGTGTTTGGGAAGGGTTTAATTGGCATAATTGCAAGTTGGTCCCTAAAAAATAGCCAAAATGTGGAAAAAGCACAGAGATTGGAGTGACTCGGCCGAGTTGGGTGACTTGAACGAATTTTAGTCACTATATTTTGACTAACTACTTCCCCTCAAGCATAAGGGATCGTAGTAGTATACACGTAAGTATTTCGACCAAGTAGTATCGAACCACGGGAGGTGGGCTAGTGCAATGGATCCCTAGAGTTGTATGTCGTCATACTAATGTAGCTACGGTTTCGGGAGCAATTTGAACTAAAACTAAGAGACAATCGGAAGATAATAAATTAAGCTAAGCGCAATGCTAGTAAGTAAAATTAACTACTAAACTAAGAAAACGAGAAAAATGACAATTAAAGTAAAGAACAACTACGAATCTAAATTCGGAGAAGTGTAAAGGTTGGGAATGCTTCGGGTGTTCTCTACCTAGTGAAATCGAGTGGGATTGTTTATACCTTTTTATGCTTCAATTTGGACTTGCTAGGAGCATCAAGATGCTAGGATGAAAATCGTTTCCCTTCGGGTACTATAGCCTTATGTCTAAGGTGTTCCCAAACCCGGTAATAAAACCTCTTCCTAATCCTCATCAACTACTTAAATAACCATTCAAGTAATTAATGTCTCCTAATGGGGTTCTAATACGATTAAATCTCTCTCGACGAATTAAAAATATAATAAACGCATTTGTATACCAACAACTCACACCATAAATTTAAACATGTTCATGTAACTCTCGTCTACGCTAAACATGCCTCAAAATATGGATTAATAGAAGCTAATTCACAAAGCACCAATAAAACCCAATAAGAGAAGTAATAATCCAAATATCAACAATAATCGAAGCATAAACAATTTGAACACTCAATATTCACATGGTTTCAAACACCCAAAGCATAAAAAGCTTAGCCCATGGTGTTTGAGAAAACATCCATGGCTAAAACAACAAAATAAAACATGAAAATGAAATTTACCAAACAAAAATTAAATAAAAGAAAAATAGCACCTTGAGAGTCTTGAAATTCTTCCATTCTTACATGAAAATGAAAAACTCAAATGATTCTAAACTAAAAAGCATAAAAACTATCTAATGTGTTTGAGGAGAGAAGCTCCTCAAACCTAAGCTATCCCATGGTGTGTGTGAATATATGAGTTAGGGTTTGAGTGGGTAAAAGTGAGGCAAAACCTCTTAATAATCTGATTTGGGGAGCTATTTATAGCTTGGAAGAATTCTTGAGACGAGATTTGCACTTAGGCCCTTGAAATCCTTTAAAATTCTCGATTTTTCGCGCATCAGCAAGTTGACTCGGTCAACCGAGTGGTTTGACTCGGCCAACCGAGTGAGTTGGAAGTCCAGAAACTGACCTGGAAGCAGATTTCACTCGGTCAACCGAGTGGGTTGACTCGGCTGCCCGAGTGGATTCTGCTACAATTCCGCACTTTATCGTTTTGATCATATCTTGAGCTTCCGACCTCCGATTGACTTGATTCTTTTTTTCATTCCACTCAGTTTTTCGAGACGCATCCAATGGTGCAGTTGTACTCTTGACTTCATGAATTCCCAGGCACATATATTGCTTCCAAATAAGTTCAATTTACCTAAAAAATAACAAAACACATACCTTTCTCATTTCAAGTGCAATTAGTCAATTTAGTGTGAATAATGCAACAAAACCCTCAAAATTATGTAAAATAAACACATGAATTTCAAGCAATTTTCACACTAATCATTGGGGTCACTCGGCCGAGTGGAGCACTTAAGAAGCGTGCCACGCTTTTGTCTAGCCGAGACTCGGCCGAGTGGTCTTGAAGTTCCAGTGGCTATGGCTTTGGCTTGACTCGACCGAGTTGGCTCACTCGGCCGAGTGTGCAGAAATGTTGAAATTCGCAGATTCGGCCGAGTTGGGTCACTCGACCGAGTGATGTTCAATTCAGGAGCTACGGTACTCAACTTGACTCGGCCGAGTTGGCTCACTCGGCCGAGTGCGCAGTAATGTCCAAAGTTTCAGATTCGGCCGAGTTGAGTCACTTGGCCGAGTGTGCAGTAAAATCAAAAATCTCAGATTCGGTCGAGTTGACTCACTCGGCCGAGTTGCTTTGCTCTTCGATTCCAGCCTTTTCTCGTTTCGTGCATATCTTCCGCCTCGGATGTCGGATTGACTCGATTCCTTTGGCTAATCCACTCCGTTTTTCGAGACGAATCCAACCGTGCACTCTTCTTCCTGATCCAGTAAAGTATGGTTGGTGTTTTGCTCCAAATTCCACCGTATTTCCTACAAAATCAACAAAACACAACCTTTCTCTCATTTCGGCTTAAACAATCATATTCAATGCATAATTCAATGAAATCCACATCAAAACATGCTTCACATGTGCTCCTAAAACGTGTAAATTCCACCCGAATCACAGGTTGGCCTGTTTAGCTTGACGGGCTGGTCCGTTTAATCCACGTGCTAATTGATTCATACCAAAAAATTCGAATTTAAACGGACTTACATTTTATAAACCCTAACCCTGCATTTTTTAAGGTTAGATGGGTCAATCATTGTAATCTGCCCCGAATAAACATCTTTACTTAAAACATCTCTACACAAAAATTGGTAAAATACTTTTTTTTTTCTTGAAGTGAATAAAATACAAATGTCGTGTGCACGATCTGTACGTGCACATTTCGTATAAATTTTGTGCATGATGTGTATATACATGTTTCATGCACGGTTCATATGTACACATTTCATAGTTATTTTAAGAGTTTTTTTTTTTTTTTTAAATGTTAAAAGAAGGGGTCCATTTTTTTTTTCCACTCCAAACCTACAAAATTTCAGGACCGACTCTCTGCTAACAATCTACCACATTGTTGATATCCAAAAACCGTTGAAAAATGCCCACAAGGATTAACACACTCTCTCACACACACACACAATCAATCAAATTTGAATCCTACACGAATTAAACTTTGTTTATTTAGTTGAAGAAGAGAGAGCCGAAAGACATGGGAATCTATGAATATGGGACATGTTTTGTAAGCCTAAAATACATATATACATACATGCCTTTCATGCGTATTGTTTCTTGTCTTAACTTGAATAATAATAAAGTCATTAGTAGGATTATTAGTTTAATTCCATCATTATCTCCTAATCTAGTTTTGTCGGTTTTCGCATCAATTAAATTAATGAAAGTAATGACATAAATTAATTAAGGTCCCAATCTACTTGGAATTCAACCCCTTCTTTAATTTGTTTAATACTCCGTAGTAATTATTTTATTTATTACTTGTTCAAAAAATTATTTTATTTATTACGTCAAGTGATGGTACTATATACACAAAGGGTAAGAGAGAAAAATCTAATTAAACATAATTCGACTCCATTTGGTCAAGAAATTTAGATGTCATTCTTTCCACCATCGTATTATAACTTAGCTCGACTAGCTATCCTGTATCAGATCGTCTCACGATAAAAGATATACGTGTTTATTCATGTTAATTTATGAATAGGTTCACCATGAGACCGTCTCACGTAAATTTTTGTCAGACGGTAAATATATACATACACCTAAAAATAAAAAAAAAATCAATTTTCTGTAATTAAGACTTTTAAATAAAAAAATTATAATAATGTGATTTATGTCAGTTAAATGTCAATTTTGTATGTATTTTATTTGATTTCTATCATATAGCGTGCAATTATTATATAAGAATAAATGACCAGAGACTATATGTGACAGAGACTGTTTTATATAGAATCCAATAGCATGTAATGTGTCAAATTTTCAATTGTTCTTAAATGGGGCAAGAAATTGTTTGCACCAACTAACTCAATATAGGTTACATCAGGATCTATAAAAATTTGAAAGGATATAATAAAAGTTACTATAACTTAATATAAAGACAAAATATTAAT
The DNA here is from genome assembly GCA_963675135.1 of Galeopsis tetrahit. Classification (NCBI taxonomy): domain Eukaryota; kingdom Viridiplantae; phylum Streptophyta; class Magnoliopsida; order Lamiales; family Lamiaceae; genus Galeopsis; species Galeopsis tetrahit. The sequence continues at coordinate 73,311,148 of OY776127.1, forward strand.
TTGTATATTGGAAAATATTAATATATTTTAATATACAAATTAATACTATAAATTTCCATATAACTAATAATTGTCAACTATTTTTTTCTATGAAAATTGTATATATCCCCGAGAAAAATTAAAACTTTCTTACCTTTCATGCTTGAGGAAGCTTTCGAGCATTAAAAATAGAGAAAAAAAAAAACTAAAACCATGAATTTAATCAAATGAGAGAATAAAGCTACACTTTCTCTTCCAAATATCATAAGGTTGTGTTTGGATGAAAATATTTAGGTATAGATTTTAAATTTATTGTCTAAATTTACTTTATTTATTTGGATTAAAAAGTAAATGAATGAATTTCAAATACTTAAAGTATGGTTATAGGGGTGGGAATGGGCTAGACCTAGATAAGCTTCACGAAAAAAAGTCTGGCCTGTTAAATATTTTTTAGGCCCGAGCCTGGTCCATGGCCTGTTATAGGCCTTTTTTTTAAGGCTTGGCCTGACCTTTTTAATAAATAGGTCTGACCCGAAAGCCTTTAAATGCCTTTTTAGTTCTATTAGTGCATTTAAAAAAAAAACATCCAAACACTTGTATTTCATCAAATCATAAAAAAAACTCAAATTGTATTGCTTAATGCTTACTAGTTAGAAATTATATATATTAGACACTCTTATTTAAGATATTTTCTATATTTAAGTATAAGTATTATATATTTATTATATTTTTATATTATATATATATATATATATATATTAAATTAATTAAATAGGCCGGCATGTTGGGCTTGAAAGGCCTACGAAAAAGCTCAAGTCCGGCCTATTTAACTAAATAGGCTTTCAAAAAAGTTTGATATGAATTTGGGGTTGAATGGAATGAATAAGAATGAACATTCTTATGATTGGGATACCGTGGAAATAAACGTTGAAATGAAATGTTGTATTATATAAATTTATTTTAAATTTTTATTATTGAGTGTTGTTAAAAAATATATTATTATTTTAAATTAATATTATTATTATTGTTAAAAATATATTATTTTTATTATTAATATTTTAATAATTATTATTGATATAAATGTTATTAATTATAATAAATGTACATTTTAAAAGAAAATAATATTTTTATTATTAAATTAGAATATTATCATTATTTTTAATATTGAATAAATTAAAAAATTAATATTATTATTTATATTATCAAGAATTATTATACTATTATTTTATATTATTAAAAATAATATATTGTATATATTATTTATATTTTTAAAATTTTAATATATTATTATATATATTTTTAAATTTTATTATTTAATTTTTTTTTCTTGAGATTATATATTAGTATATTAATATTTTTATTATTATTAAAAAAATTACTTAATTATTAAAATTTTGATTCCTTAACTAAACCTATGTGGGAAGGAATCACAATTCTTTTCTTTTTGAGAATATGGAATGATGATTCTATTCCATAAATTATACTCCTACCAATCACAAATTTTGAAATAAATCCATGAATGATGATTTCATTTATATGATATTCCACTATACCAATCATACCTTAATATCTTTTTTTATTTAGTTCAAATTGAGAGAATTTTAAATTATTATCAAAACTATTTCATTTAAAATTCATCTATTTTTAATTCATTTAATTTGAAATACCTCTTAAAATAAAAAAGGTTATTTATGAAAGGACTACTACAAAGATAGAATAAACTACGAGAACAGAAAGAAGAGAGATTATCAACACCTTATTTAATATAAGTAGTTGTCCATCCGCTTTCTAGACGAGTCTCTTCTTGTATAATAATTTAATTGGGCTAGCATAAATATATCCACACGAGGGTCGATCGAAAAGATACCACAATAGAGTTTAACCATCACTCTCGAGATGAATTGGTGCAGTTCCTCTACAAATGCACTCTAGCGCTTTTCCTTTAATGTGAACTCTAGAGTTCTTAGCTTTTTCCAGTCAACAGATGGTTGCAAAATAATTTTTTGTATAAAATATATTATCTCTAAAAGTTTTGTAATCGCTAGTGTCAAGTAGGGGTGGGTATTCGGTTGGTTCGATTCGATTTTGAACCTTTTTCAATCGAACCGAAATAATCGAATCTTTTTAAAAATGAATCGAACCGAACCAATGTTTTTGTAAAACCGAATCGAATTAAAATTTGATTTGTTCGGTTTAAATCGAATTTTCCTGCATAATTTTTTTATTTTAAGAAAACAAGTTAACAATTTTAAAAGTTCAATTCTGCATAGTGCATACTGCATAAAATCAAATTAAATTCAAATTCCGATAACATAATCTCATTACAAATCCCACGTAAAGTCAAATATATAATTAAACAAATCCAACATAACCTATAACAAATCTGAAAATATAATCAATTAATATACTATATTATACAGCTTCTAATTAATTAATATACTATACAACTTCTAATTAACCTGAAAATTGCAATATTATGTCATTTCAATGATTACAGACTATATATAACCCTTTCTAAATTTATTTATCCTTCACTCTCTCATCCCATTTATTTTGCCCTACAATTTACAAATATTACAGAAAAGATGTCAATTGAATTTTAAAAACAGTGAGGGATTCTTTGCTTGTTCTATTATTTAGATTGAAAAAGAAGTAAGAAGTAAAAAAATCAGGAATCCATCCAACTCAAATACTCAAGAGTCATGATTCACGAAGAAAAAAAATTTAAGTGTCACAACCGCAAAAATTTACTTCTTACTTATGATCTGGAAAAATCAGAACATATATATATATATATATTTATTATATTTATTTTTATTTATAATTCGGTCGGTTCGATTTATTCGATTTTTAGAAAATATAAATCGAAACGAATCGAAAAAATCGAAATTTAAAAAAATTTCAATCGAACAACCGAACCAAATAAATCGAAAATTGTCGGTTTGCTAAGCTGAAAAAGACGAGTCATTTACTTCTTGACTCGGAGGGGTGTAATTCGGTTTTTTCGATTTTATGCCCACCCCCTAGTGTCAAGCCCTTCCCCGAGAGTGAAAGATATTTTATTTGCTCATTCTTATAATTAAATGACACACACTACATGACCTCTCCTACTTAGCACCCAAACCTAGGTAGAAAAAGAAAAATAAGCTTCGATGGATAACATTGTCTATAAACACGAGTTAAAAAATTATTGATCCGAAAATCGATTAAGTTAGCACATAAATTTGTTAACAAACATTAAATTTGACATAATCATGAATGGGAAACAAAATATCCATCCGAACTAGTAAGTCAAATTGAATTTGTACACAGTTACTACATGGGTTCAAAAGTCAAAAAGTAAGTTTGTATTAATAACAAAAATGTAAAAGTAACACTTTCTTAAAGAGGATATGCCAATTTGATGGGGGTATGTAGAAAGTAGAGGGCAATTATGTAATTTGGGAGGATGGGGGTATGTTTCGTCCGTGTCACTTGTTGTAAGTTGTAACTGAGTGAGTAACGGTCGACACGTAAGGTGATGGGCCCCACTTGATGAGAATTTTGGCGCTTAATAGGACACAAGCTTCAGGTTCCATGCTAACGTCACCCACAACGATCACGGACTTTGGGGCCTCTGGTCTAGTGGGCCCATCTCCAGCTCCCATTTTTGCCAACTTTAATAATGAAGTACTCCTCCGGTCTCAGGGAAAGTGTTCCATGAGTTTCGGACACGGAGATTAAAAAATATGATATAACAAGTAGATGTATTAGAGTGATGCGATTGAGAGAGAAGAATATAATGAAATGTGAAAGAGAATACATTGCAAAAAAAAGAATGGATAGCTTTTGTTGGGACCGACGAAAAAAGAAAGTTGAATAGCTTTCAGTGGAACGGAGGAGTAATTTTTTATATACACCAATTTAACGTTAAGTGTTTTTTCAGTGATTCGTATTAGCTATCAGTTGTGTATGCAACCGCAACATACAATTGTTACTCATAATAATTTTAATATGGAAAAATGTCAATTTTAGCCTCTAATTTGTTGGTCCTTTAATTATGTTTTTTTACATTTTTTTTCTTTCCAATTTGGATAAAAAAATCACTTTTTACGAGAAAATATTCATTAAATAATTAGTTGAAATTAATTAGATAAAATGAAATTGAGAATGAAGAATCTCAAGACATTACGATTAGGATTAGATTTGGCATGTTACGTGGATTCGTTAAACTCATAACAATTGTCAAGTAAGTATGAGATAGCACGAAGAAGGTCTCTAAATTCCGTAAAAAAAAAAAGGTCTCTAAATTCCTCTAGGATAACAAGACAATCAATCACCTTAAACATATAACTTTTATATTTATTTTTCAATTGGGATAAAGTAAAGTCTCATTCTTAATAAAATTGGATAATTAATGAAGCTCTTACCCTAAAATTAAATTAAAAAATAGTTAATTTTGCCTTTAATTTTAGGGTTAATTATAAATAAATACACCACCTTTCATCTCAATATCAATTTAATCACGACATTTACAATTTTTTTTTAAAACCCCAATCTTTCATCGTGTTGCAATTAGATACACATTTTTTTTCTCCGATCAACAATTGATGATGTGGCTTCCCGGAGCTCGCCACGTCACATTACACATATTTTTTTTTTTTCCTTTTAAAGATTACACTTTATAAAAATATAATTTTTTATAAAAATAAAAATAAAATTGCAGTGTCTCCTCTGCTTCTCAAACTAAATCAAGTTTTCTTCTACGATTCTCAAACTAAATCAAGTTATTCTCTCTTAACCACAAAATTTTATAAAAATAAAAATAAAACTCTCGGCATCTTCTTCACTTCTCAAACTCAACAGAGTTCTTGTTATGCGCGTCTCTCTCACTTCTCAAACTCAATCAATCAAGTTCTTCTCTTCAAATCCTAAAAATCAAAATCATAAGGGATAGAAGAGAATAACTTGATTTAGTTTGAGATAGAGAAAATTTGATTTAGTTTGAGCGCATGAAATTTTATTTTTATAAAATTTTATGGTTAAAAGAGAATAACTTGATTTAGTTTGAGAAGCGGATGAGACATGCAATTTTATTTTTATAAAAAATTATATTTTTATAAAGTGTAATCTTTATAGGAAAAAAAATAAAATATGTGTAATATGACGTGGCGAGCTCCGGCAAGCCACATCATCAATTGTTGACCGGAGAAAAAAAATGTGTATCTAATTGCAACACGATGAAAGGTTGGGGTTTTAAAAAAAAATCGTAAAGGTCGTGATTAAATTGATATTGAGATGAAAGATGGTGTATTTATTTAGAATTAACCCTTAATTTTATCAATGTTAATAAAATGTTTTTTTTTTTTGTGGTGGTGGTGGGTCAGGGTCAGGGTCAGGGTCAGGGTGATGGTTAATAGCAAAAAAAATAATTATAACTTTTTTATGGTAAAGTCTAGTATGCACTCGAGTGCATACTGTGCACCCTAGTTCATGTTGCACTTTTCAATTTACTGACTTACACTTTTTGGTAAATGGTGTTGCACTTTTCAATTATTACTAAAAATATTATTATATAGTTTAATAATTGAAAAGTCCAACACTATTTACCAAAAAGTGTAAGTCAATAAACTGAAAAGTGCAACATGGACTAGGGTGCACAACATGCACTCGAGTGCATACTAGACCAACCCCTTTTTTATATATATATATATATACAATTCAATATACCACTTTTTTTTTATTAATTTTTTTAAGTCTTGCAATTTAATTCATCAAACAATTTTCTGGTATAACTTAATCTTACGTGGCCGTCAAAACCACGTGCAGGTAAATTTCACACTGAATGCAATGTAAAAAATTGATTTTTTTAAAAAGAAAATACTAGTAATGTTTTTTAAAAATATTTTTAAAAGACCGAAGGAGCCATAAAACATTGTTAATACCCCTAAATTATTAAAGGAGAAATGTGGCTTCCTAGCTCCATTAAACTTAGACAATATATGCATCAAGGTTAGGGGTGGGAATGGGCAGGCTACCCTACGTTTCGGCCTATTAAAACTCGGTTCGACTTGACTCGTTTAATAAATAAGTCGGACTCAAGTTTTTTTAGAAGTCTATTTAATTAGCTAAATAGGCCGGATTTAAATTTTTTCATAAGCCTTTTAAGCCCAATAGACCGACTTATTTAACTTCAAATATATATATATATATATATATACTCATATAATATGTGATTTTCAAATAAAATAAATAAAGTAAGAAAGTTTAGTAAAACTAGTTACGGAGTATATTTTTCTTTTAATAGTTGAAAAAACATTTCTTCATTTTGAGATTTAAATAGTCGATTTTTATAATTTGATGATAATATTAGTGTTTTAGTTTTTTTTCTAAATGCACTAATATGACTAAAAGACCTTTAAAAGGCTTTCGGGTACGCCTATTTATTAAAAAGGCCAGACTTGAGCCTTTAAAAAAAACCTATGACAGGCCATGGGCCATGCTCGGGCCTAAAAAAAAATATACCGGGCCAGACTTTTTTTCTTAAAGTCTAGCTAGGACTGACCCATTCCCACCCCTAATCAAGGTTGCCAATCGCGATGGTCCTCTTGCTGAAGTATGCTACTGGACATGCAACCATCTTGGCTTAAGACTACATCGATGCCCACCATAGTGGCACCACAATGCAATACAAATGAAACTACGGAATCGAGCAAGGAAAGAATTGAGGTTGTAGTTAACTTGCGTTTGATCAACAAAAATGATGTCTCTGCCTCACGTGTCCAAGTGAATGACGTTAGTTACTGGGGCCATAATAGTGCCAATGTGTGGAATGAGGCAGCAATACAAGTAACTAAGATCATGAAAACTATAAATTTTTATTAAGGTCATGGGAGTCGACTAGTCCTGAATAGCTGCAATCTTATTATCATCCACACTAATATGCTCCGTCGAGAGACAATGTCCTAAAAATAATACCGAAGACGTGAAGAATGTTCACTGCTTTGAGATAATAAATAATTTATCCCGCTGAGAATAACGAGAACCACACACAAGTGATCAACGTGCTCCTCTACCGTTCGACTGTAAATAAGAACATCATCAAAATAGAAGACAACACATAAATCGATCAAAAGGTGCAACACTTGGTTCAAACTCCCATGAAAGTGTTGGGAGCGTTATAAAGGCCAGAAAATATCACTAGTCACTCCAAGATATCCTCATGTGCTATAAATGCAGTCTTTTATTCATTCACATGTCTTATAAGAATTTGATGGTACCTGGCTACTACAAAGATTCAATTTAGAGAAAACTGTAGAAGCACTAATCAGATCAAGTAAATCATCGAGGCGAGGTATTGGAAATTTGTAGTGAGCTGTAATTTTGTTGCCTACTATACTGTCCACACACATACCCTAAGTACCATCATTTTTAAGTGTATTGAGGGCAGGGACTGCACAAAAACTCAAACTCTAGTGAAAAAGGCCTCGATGTAACAACTTCTCAACCTGACGACAGAGTAAATTTCTAGTAGTTGAATCCTCTCAAGAAGAGTGCACATAAAAATATTGGTACTTCGAACCACTCTAAACATTTGTGCTATTACTTTGTCTTACATATTTAAATGTCACTACATACTCTTTATAAAAACATAAAAACTAATACAGTTTGCTGACCTTGCATTAAGTTGCAGTCTCATGCTCATAAGTCTTAATTAAGTTAAAAGTTTTAAAGATGCAATACTTTCACAAAGCTTAAAACGAGTATAAATTAGGGTATACAGTACGTATAACATACAAATTGATTTAGTTTTGAAAAGTCATCCTGACCTACAACTAAGTGCACATAAAAGTTTGAAAAATTTATTCACGCTAAACATAATTCATCTCATCATGTGTAGTATAATAGATGAAATAGTCATATACACACTTATATCCTAATAGAGAGTAACATTTGTGTAAATTCAAATTTTCGTGTATTCATTTATTTAAAGTAAACAATGAACACGAATTATTACAATTACTTATATGTATATGAAGTTACACCTTAAAAAAAAAACATGATATTTGGAAGGAAAAAAATAAAAAAAAAGTTAACACAAGGATTGATATAAAATTTTACCATTATACAAAATACCTATATCATCACTAAACAGTAAACACTCCTCCTAATCATTGAAGAATCTCCTAAATCCTTGGTACAAACATCACTTTCCTCGCCCTTTGTCTCCAGCTCTCTCATCTGCAATCAAGATTCCACGTTAATGGCCACTCCTCGCCGGCGAAATTCTCCAAACAATCAAATCTCAATTTCTTCAATTGCATCTACTCTCAAAGCCTACTATGTTCCTCTGCTACTCCTTGCGACGTCGTTTTTCTATCAGCTCGTCGTTTTGCCGCGCAATTTTCCACCTTCCTACTACGACTGTACGCAATTTTCTATGTTCCCTTTATTTCTATCTTATGTGACTTAATTTGTTAGTTGGGGTTTTCATTGTAATTGATTCTTTTGTTGTGAATTTCAGTTTTGGGAATTCCTAGGTATAGTTCAAGCGAGGAAGTGACTCGGGCCTACCAAGAAATCACCTCCAAATGGTAAATTTGATTTAATCTCTCCTTTTGTTCCTTTTCATTAATGTGCATTTGTTAGTATGTGATCTGAATTGGGTGCAATTTTCTGTTAGTCTGTTTTCTTATTCCATTCACAGAGCGAATTGGCTAATGCACCTGTTTGTGTTATGTTTCTCTGAATTGAGCTGTGTGCATAGTTAGTCAACTATTGAAGTTAAATATGGACCTTTTGGAAAAATATACATGAATTTATTCATCTCCTGTACTCAAACTGAACTGATTAACATATGGCTGAAGGGGAGAGTTCAGTTCTTCTTGCTTATTGTACAAACTTTGAGTTTTGTCACATTGTTTCATGAGCTCCTTTTCCTTAATTTTCTGCAAACTAGCTTGTCATGTGGGTCCACTTCTTCCATATTTTCACTGTTGGTCAATGGCTGCGTGTGTTTGTATGGCTGAATCATACAATATATAGCTCTCAGGTTGAATAAGGTAGCCGATTTTCTTGATTAGTTGGCACAATTACTGCTTGTTGTCATTCTTAGATTTCACAAGAGATATGAAAATTTGTGTTTATATACATTAAGGACAGTGAGAGCAGTCAAATCAAGCAAAATGAGTGTTGCTAAAGATCAATGTGAATTCAACAAGTATGGCTTGTAATAATTGCAAAAAGTTCATAGAGTCGCATCCTACATATGACTAGCTGTATATTTTTATCATTGTGATTGAACATTACAGTACTGTTAACATTGACCTGATAAGTTGAAGGTTGCTAACTTTGAGTTACATGACAAGACATAAGAGCACATAACCTTTCCCATACTTATTTTGTTTAATGCCGATCTTCTTATCTAAAAGATTAAACTGTCACGGAGGAGTATCATTTTTTAACATCTAATTATTTTAAACACATTAATGAAACCCATTTTCAATGTTACATGCGCTTCATTAATATGTTTAAAATATAGCAGCAAGTTAATCCGATCATGAGATACATTATAGCAGTTATATGAATACACACCAGCATTCTTGGCTACATGATCACATGGAGAAATACTACATCATGCCATGTAGAACATGGAATAGCAGCTACATGATTTATAGCTAAAGTTAAACCATGTGATAATTAATATTAAATGCAACTCATACTTTAGTATTTTCATTCCCTCGAGTTTTTATTCTTTGTGTGGATGGGATCTTAAAACAATTAACTAGAACTAAGGCCCCAGGATCAAACTAGTAAAATTATTATATCATCATTTATCATGAATTGTGATCAAATGAACTTTGGGTGTTTCTTTCATTAATATTGCCAGTATAATGTATTCCAGTATTTGTTGTGATTGATAGCATCATTCATTAAGGGGAAAAAATAGGAAGTATAATCGTCCACATCTATTCCTAAAATTAGCTTTATTGCTATTTCAGGAACTCAAGTGTTGAAGTTCCCCCAACAATTGATCTTATCAAGGTTCGTAATGCTCTATTCCTACCTTTCTTGTTCTGTTGCTACAGTAGAAGTCAATTTTCATAATCTTTTCTTTTAACCTATACATTAATTTGTTTAAACTTTGATGTGATTTAATTTTCAGCTCTAGATCACATTGCTTTGTCTTTTAGTTTTATTCAAATAATTCTTTGCATTGGAATAAACAGCGAGTATGAATGATCAACCACTAATGGGAGAATAATGAAATGGAAGGAGCACATGTTAATGCTTGTTTTTTAGTTGATTTGATTGTATGATTTTTTCCGTCTAAAATTGTTGAATGCCTTTCCTGTTGGATATTTTTGCTCTTCTTAGATATTTTCCTTGTTAATTTGTAGTTTGAAAAGAAAAACCTAACTGGAGAATCACCTTTCCTCTTGGGCCTTTTTTTCTTTATAAATATTAGCTCAAGTTATCTATTGCCTCTATCCACAGGGATTTAAATTTCTTAAATTAACTCAAATAGATTTAATAATGCTTTTCTGTGTTATTGTCCATACTAATATCAAACACCATGTGACTTAGATGCTTCATCACCTACTTGAGCATTGGTGATAAGTTAATTTCAAGTGTTGAAAATGTAAAGACATTATTTCATTATAGTGAAAGTGCTCAAAACGTTATTCTTACATACAGTTATGCATGTCTTATATGTATTGTTTTACTTAACTTTCAGAGAATCAAATACACAGACAATACACCACATGATTGCAGTCATCGTTAAATATGTGGTTTAACTTAAAACTTTCAGATAATCAAATATTCAAGAAAATTCTCTTGTTTCATCCAAACAATATAGAACAAAGGTTTACAATTATTAATGTGGTTGGTTTAACAGGTTCAATATGCTTTTGAGCTGCTGACAAATGAGTTGTTGAAGAGAGATTACGACATGTTTAATATCGATGAACATCTGGTATGCTCTTTCGTGTCAGCCTCCTGTTATTGGATCTTATTTGCTGTATCTATATTTTTCTACGAAAGACTGTACCTTCTCTTTTATGCTTTATATCATTCTCAATAATGTTTTCTCATTTCATTAGGAATGATCTGTTTGATACTTTTGACTTTGTAGCCTAAGCTTGAAGAAGTCAAGGAGCATCACTCTGGAAAACATATTTCCGAAATTGACCTTCCATTGATTGAGGCTGCTTCCTTTGGTTGGTGAAGACCTTCTCTATGTGATGATATTTTCCCCTTTTTTTTTTATCTAATCCTTTTCAAACTAACCGAGCGTTTGGTTCAAATTCCTCAATGGGAATGATAATGGAAATCACCATATAGAGAATATTAATGAAAATGCTGGTGGCATTGTTAGTGTATTGCTCCAATCTTGGAATAAATTGAGACAAAAATCGATTGTTGGTTGAGAAATAGTGGAATGAATGAGGAGAAATGATTATGAGGAGGTAGTTAATCAAAATTGGGTCAATGATTAACTTGTTTTAAGTCTAATTACCTCATACGAAGTATTATGAAGTTGAATTGATCATCTTTTATTCTCATTAACCACCACAATTACCCTATATTCATTTCCATTACCATTCACATTGAAGAATTATGAATCAAGCGTCTTTTAAATACTCTTTTTACCTTGCTTTTCATAATTTGCATGTTCTAATATATGCTTATTATCATGTCATCTCTTATATCATTGTTCCTTATCGTAGATTCTGCAGATCGAGGTTTTGATTTAATCACCTCCCAGAATTTCTCGTCCATGTTCGAAGATGACAAGGCATTGCTCCTACAGGTGTGACTGTTATATCTTTCTGTAGATCAGTCTTACTTTCATATTCTGAGACTGTCACTTTCGATAATTGGCTTTAATGATATGAGTTGACAAATATACAATGGATTAATGTTTCCTGAATGAGCTAATGAATAAACTATTGCGGCTCATAATGATAATCTCTCCACCGTCATCTTAATCTGACTTCTCACTATTATATTAATTCTTGAATTCATGCTGCTCGTTGCCAATGCATTAGTAAATCTGTTTAGCGAAGTCTCTTGAGGAATCTATCACGTCTGATTTTGTATAGGAGGTCTTACAGGAGAATTGTCTTTTTCTAGTCCCATAACTAAAACTCAAATTCTTGCTGTTACAAAGTTTATGGCTGGGGGTATCCAATCTTGATTATGCGACAAATTGGCCCCCTTCACTCCCAAATTAAAATTTCATGCTTGATATTGCTTCAGTCTAGTCTATCTAACTACACCTTTGATATATCCTTCAAAGAAAGTTTAAGAGTTTTTCCAATATTTGTTTTGTTTCCATCATGCATTGGATGCATACCCCTCTTCATCTTCTCATAACTAGTGTCATAGTGTTGACTATATTATGTTCACAAGTTGTGCATTCAAATAATGTGGCCAGTTGACATTATTTTGATACTGCAGCATCTGCTTTATTAAACATTTTTAATGTTGCAATTATTGTTCTTTTCTGCTTACATAATTTGTTGCTTATGAGAGACGTTTATTTTTTCTTATAGTCTGTTATCTGATCTGTACAGGTAGTTTCATTTGGAAGCAAAAATTGTATGCAATTTTCTACTACTTGGAAGCGAATCGGTGAGAGGCTATGCAGTAATGTGTAAACTGTTGTATACCTAAGTTTTCTGATAAGCTGCATTTTTTTGTTCCTTTTTATTTTCCTAAATTAGTTAATTTGCTGGATGGGGTTGCAAATACTGGAACGGCTGAACTTGGTGATGTTCAGCTTGCAGTCTATCTAGCTGAAAAAAAATCAAGTGGACTACCTTTCTTTAGAAACGGTGAGGAATGGACATTATTTCATCATGAATAGTGTTAATGGTATTGCTGGTATTTTGTGGTTAACTTTTGTTTCATGATGATGATGCATCTCCTTTAAGTTTTTATTTGATTATCTTTCACATAACAATTCTGGTATTTTGGGTAAATACATTTTTTTGTCCTTTAAGTTGCACCAGTTTTGATTTTTGTCCTCTATGTTTTTCGACTTTGAAATTAGTCCTCTATGTTTACAAAGCTCAGTGTTTTAGTCCCTTTATCGGCTAACAGAGGTAACTAAAACACTGAACTTTGTAAACATAGAGGACTAATTTCAAAGTCGAAAAACATAGAGGACAAAAATCAAAACTGGTGCAACTTAAAGGACAAAAAAATGTGTTTACCCTAACATTTTGCTAATATGTTTTTGTGACAAGCTTCTTATTATACAAGTCCATAAAAAAGAAAACAAAATATCTAATTATGATTCATTTACTTTTTGTTCTAAGTATTTGGGGTTTGGACTGACTTCGCAGGACTTCCAGCATTATTGGCTTTTCCACCAGGGTGTAAAAGTGCAAGTTGTCTTTACAGGTGTTTTTCCTTCTATTCTATATATTAAATTTGAAAGTTTTAAACTTTTTTTTTCTTGAATTTGTATAGACTTAAAATGATTATTTCTTTCTAGGTATGATGGTGAGCTCTCTGTTGATGCAGTAACAGATTGGTTAGCGACAAGCATTCTAAATTTACCTCGAATCCGTTATTACTCTAAGGAGTCTATGGTAATCCTTTAGATTTATTGAATTATCCATTTCCTGAGGCAATTATTTCTGAGTCTAATTTTAATTGTTTATTCTTCTGAGTTGTGTTTATCTTTTACTTGTGTGCATTCAATGTTTTTATTCTATATTTTTGTGTTTGACTCCAACAATGTGACTTCTGTCTTGCCAATTCTGATTCAAGTTCTTTGTGGAACTTATTTATTGCTCAGATTTGGCGGTCACTTACATGCTTTGTTTTTTTATTTGTTTATGGTGATCTTTAATAAGGTTGAAATGAAAGCAAAAAAAAAAAAAAACCTCAGATTAAAGTAGTTTTTGGTGAAAAATCTTCAATAGTTTCTGCATAGAATATCTTACACACGTCTCTTCAGTCTTTTACCATGTCACTATTTTTGTGATTTTTTTCATCTTTTACCTTTTAGCCTCATAGTACATCATTATGATATTAATTTTCTTGTATTAAATAATTATTATGAACAATTATTGTATCTCTCCAGACTGCTTTTTTATTTTGCTATTTATATGTTTGTCATAAACAATTCATTTGTTGAGATATTACGTTAAATTTATGTATTTAAGTTAATTATAATATTCTCTAAAATTTGATGTTAAGTTTCCATCAATTTTTAATCTTTACTGTTATCGATATTTCTGTCGATATCTCGTAAATTTAAGGTTCTTATATTTTCACCGATATCAATATTTTCATCCTTGCATAGAAGACTTACTTTCCATTATCCTAGTAGTTTTACATGATGCTACTTCAACTCCGCACAGCACACAGGATTCATAAATATTTTCTTAAAATCTATTTTTGTAGTTTTATTGGTATAAGTATTGGGGTTTCAAGTTTATCACATCGCCTCTGTTTGTGTACAACTGGATACCAGATATTTTACTGACATTCAATGTTCCAATGGCTATAGTATGCAGAATCTGATCTCTGAGCTTAGGTAGTGTTTGGGACATTTCAATATCGGGCTTTAATGATGACCGCTATTAATCATTGACCTTGTCTTGGAAGAGTGTAGAATCAAAATTAAACTAAGTTTTCAATTGGAAATGCTGTTTTTCTTACACAAAGCAGAACGTGTTACGCCAACTAATTGCAATTTTAGTTTCTTATTTCAAAATTTATTAGTATCATTTAAAAAATTTATCTTGTAAGCCATATAATTATGATTAAATCCATTTTATGTGCCAGATAGCCTTTTTATTATGAAGTTAAGCTACAGAATCAGCTATGCACAAAGCCTGTGAATCGTCTCAATTTAATTTCCCAACTAATTTTAATCGTATATCTGTAAATAAATGCTAGATGCAATATGTGTTGAATTCTGCTCTGTATATTCTAAGAGTTCTTGCAAGGTGACGCTTGTACCCCTGATTATGTCCAAAAGAGCTCTCTTTCTCAATGCTTCGGGCGCTCAGCTTTAATAGGAATTTTCATTTCTTTTCAGGTACCTAATTTTCTGGCTAAAAGTAAACCTCATCAGGTATGGCACACAGTATACTGTTATTTTTTTAAGATGTATGCATTATCATCATATGATTATGTAATTATTGATTGCTTGATATTATAATTTTTTTGGTGACATTATTTTGAAATTTTATGTGAACTGCAAATATGACTTCCATTATAAATTTATAATGCTGTTTGTTATTATGGTCATTCTGCTCATTACTTTTTACCTCTTTTTCTCCATATATTATTGACTAATTCAAACTTGAAGTACTTTAAGATGATAAATTAACCCTTATCCACACCTGTTCAATAGCAACAAATGATCTGTTTGTTTTAAACCCATCCATGGGACTATTCTAAGACATACATTTTTAATAAGGCAGATTATAGAATTACCCTGCGTTCCATGCGGTATGAATTATTTGTTCCTTGTCTCTTGCCTGGATAACATCAATTTTTTTTTTTTTTTATTAAAGTGAATAAATGACAAATTAAATTCTTAGACAACAATAAATATCAGACAGATACTATTGATTTTCAACTAGTCGGCCACCAAAGTTTTTCCTTGAGGTACAAGAAATCTTGTCGATTTTTACTTGCAGACGTCAGCTTTACTGTAGCATTTTGTCCGATTAACCAGCCATAAGCTTCCCTTTTCTAGTGTTATGGTTGGTGGTACTCGGGCGGTTATGTTTATTATTTTTAGTTTTTTTCTTTTTAAATTATTATTTCTCTATTTAGCATGCCCGATCTATTGTTCTGCTTGTTTTGTTCTTTCTTTTCTGTTTAAAATATGCTAGGACATTTAAAAGGCCATTGAAACTTTTTTGCTGGATAGCTTAAATTTGAGCTGCTACTAATTTCCTGGTAGGTTAAAGTGATTTTCATCTCAAAAACGGGAGAGCGTGCTACTCCTTTCATTCGTCTGGCTGCTAAGAAGTATTCATCATATGCCACTTTTGCCTTTGTTATATGGAGAGATGAAGAATCTGCCTTTTGGTGGAATATGTAAGTGAAGTATCTATACTTCCTTTCCATGTTTGTGAATTCTTGGAATCTTGTCTATCTACTGCATTTTCTCATTTTGTTCATGTTTACAACAGCATATGAAGCACATAATGATTTTATTTTCAATGCAATGAAGTAGAAAACTACTGATTTTTTTCCTGTATTTAAAGTAGTGGTGCCCACATAGTTTTTATGTGCCTTTCCCAGTGCTTAATAGTTATTTGCTATTGATTATTTATTGAAAATGACATGTTATATATCTTCTATATTAACAACTGATGACATAATTAGATGTTTTAATTAAAATATCGGGTCAACATCATTTTTCGTCCCTAAAGTTTACATTTTTCCAGTTTTGGACCCCCTCTTTCACTTTATCAAATTTGGTCTTGAAAGTACACTTTTACTCTCGCATTTGGTCCCACCGCTAGTTGACCGTCCATTGACTGACGTAATCAATTATTTGGAGGTGCTAAATCTAATTATTTAGAAGTTTTTTACTTGAATGTAATAATAAAAAAAATAAAAAAATTCGAAGAACTTTTAAATATTACATTTAGCACCCTCAAAAGTTGATTACGTCATGTGGGAGTAAAATTGTACTTTCAAGAACAAACTTGATACTAAGTGAAATAGGGGGGTGGGGGACCAAAAATGTAAAACTTTAAGGACCAAAAATGATATTATCCTTATTTGTTGTTCTAGTTCGTTAATTTCTGGTCAAGTTCATATCTGAGTTGGCTTTCATGGTTGAATTTGCTTTTCTACGGAGCCATGTTTATTGTGCTTTTCCGGGGAGATATATGATCGTTTCATAGTTTCCATATAACAGATTTGGTGTAGAGTCTGCTCCTGCAATAGTATTTATGAAAGATCCAGGACTTGAACCTGTAGTTTATGAAGGTATGCACACCTCCTCCTACTTGTCTAATAAAATAAGGGAAAATAATTGTTTTTTGTCCTGTAAGTTACCTTTATATTTGATTTTTGTCCTGTCGACTTTCACAAATTGATAATAGTCCTAAAACTTCCAATTTTTTGACATTTTGGTCCGGTGACTGGCTGCAAGGGGTGAAATATCTGGTTGGCCAGTAAGACTTTGCCACGTGGACAAATCAGACTCTGCCACGTTTGTGTCAACCAAATATTTCACCTCCTACAGCCGGTTGCCGGATTAAAATGTCAAAAATTGGAAGTTGCAGAACTATTTCAATTCGTGAAAGTCTATGGGACTAAAATCAAAATAGGGATAACTTAAAAGACAACTATTTACCATAAAATAAGATTTCTAGGCAATTCGAGTCTTGTCTTGTGTCTCGAATACAAGCTAATCAACCCTTTTTTTCAGGATATGTTAATAGTTCAATGTTTATAGATATTATGGAGAAGAACAAACATCAAGGTACACTTTCGCCTTTTTTACTCCTACAATCTATGGATATGTACAATTCCTCCTTATCAAGAAACATATTACTGCTTTAGTTACTCTTGTTGAAATTGATCTGGTTCTAAAGTTTTCAGTTTGCATTGTACTGAAACCTATTTCCCTTCTATCGCCATTTAAAATTGTGAAACTTGATGTTGTAGTAATTCTGGGACTCCTGGCTTTATAAATGCATTTTAGGTCACCCAGTGATGCATTTTATGATATGCATTTTGTAAATTAAAGTACCTGATGAGTTTTTTGTTTTTCTCATTCTGTTATTTTTTTAATGGACTATTGGTTTTAAAATTCCCATTGATTTTTAGATGTTCTATACCTAAGGTTTGTTGAACTTCAATAACGAATCAGCCATGTTTTATCCTCATGCTAAAATACTTTCTAGGCTTCTTTCATCGATGTTTGTAACAGGCATAATTCACATAGATCTTTTTTGCGTACTTTTAGTTCAACACAGGCCAAAAGCAAGAAACGGAGAGGAGATAAATTGAATCACCAAATTTGAATTGTATTTTTCCAAGGCCACTCGAAGTAATTAAGATCGCATTCTAACTTTTGCTGTCTAGGGCGACTTGTTTGTTATTTACCAGTCAAATAAGATCTTTTTTCCTTTCTTGCACCAATGTGTTTTGACATTTTGTTTGAATCCCGTGTTATGTGGTTTCAGTTCTTCCCCAGTTGAGAAATTTGACTGCGATGGAGTTGGGGTGTGATGTTCAAGGCTATTCACGTGCCGGGAAAAATACCAAGATTTGGTATTGTGCCCTTGTTGCTGGAAGGCCAAGTCAGGAACTCAACAAAATGCGTGAAGTGAGAAAACCTTGAATTGTGCATATTTACTTTCCAACCCACCACCCACCCAAAAAAAAAAGAAGAAGAAAAGGGGGTTAATTGCTGAAAAATAATTCATGACTTTTTCACGTTATTTCAATTACAAGTACACCATATGCTTTTTAAAATTTGCCAGTCATCAAAAGTTGCCTGAAAATAGTCATATGATATAATTACAAAATTTGAAAAAGTCGTGTATAGAATTGCAAATTGAAAAAATGTTAACATGTCATATTTTTTACACAATTAACCCTTAATTGAACTATATTTTTCTATATATTTATATTTATTAAGAATTTTGGTTATTCACAATTTGGAGTGTGATGTAAATGACATATGTTTAAAAGACCATGCGCAGAGTGCAAGAAAAACTTTCGAATAATTGGGAGATGGACATAGTTGATCAAGAGCCCACCTCAGCTGAAGCATCATTAGCAGTGAAGCAAAAGCGACTGACATTTGCCTGGCTAGACGGGGAGGCCCAGAATGTGAGCTTTCATCCTTTCTACTCTCATTTAATTATACTCTAGTTTGTAGTTGTGGGTTAGTCTGCACTGCAGTACTATCTATTGCTTTTGATAGTTTCACTTTTTGCTAGCATCGTTAGAAACTAGAAAGTGGGTTGGGGGGGGGGGGGGTGGATGGCTATACCAGAGTTACACAGTATCTCTTATTCATATTAACAGCTACTCTAGAAGGAATGTTTTTATGCGGTGCTAACAATTTAATAACTATCTTTATAGCTCCAAAATGTTTTAGTTTATGCTCCTACCTATTATCTGGATATACCAAGAAAGATAGATGTACAGTCTAATGAGGCTACTATGAAATATTTACTCACACAATCAGCTTCGTTCACATAGTTAAGTTAAAAATTAAAGAGTAATATGTTCTTCATCAAATTTTCAAGATTTATTATGCATATACAATATCATCTTCTGCCAACTCTTTATGCAATGAAGAATTGTTCTTCTACAACAAGAATACTCTTTACATATCCAATCTTGTAATTGATAGCGAATCAACATATGCTTCTAGAGGAGAAACACTCATTTTGGTTATCACATTCTTTCCCCATCTTGGAAAAGCATTTCGTGCATTGTGCTCTGTTGTATTGAAGAGAAACAATGTAGTCTTTCTTGCAGTAGGGAGACTTGTGTGTGACGATCTCGTAAATGAGACGGTGTTCCACTTAAATATTTGGGTCATGCTCTGCGGTCGGAGCTCCATAAGCTCATGGGTCATATAGTGTAGTAAATGGGATCCTGCTCATGTATGAGACTGTCTAATAAAAGTTGTTGTCTTCTGCAGAGGTATTGTTTCTTCCATATTCATTCAGAAGATAGCTTTGAAACATGTGGACCTAGGAGGGGTTTAACAGATGTTCCCCGGTTGTTCATCGTGCGATATGAGAGATATGCTAGTGATAAAAATCCTGATACTAAGAAACATGAAAACAACGTCTTCCATGCTTGGTATCAGACTGAAACTGACCCAGTATCAACACTTGTTGCAAAGTATAACGGCTCGACTGACATTTCTGAGGTTAGATTTTTATTTTTATTTTAATGGCAAAAACTTGTATACACCAGTTGCATTGTACAACTGGTGTGTATTTTTAAAAGGTATCAGTTGCTTCACTAATAACTAGTACTAGTTTGTAAATACTAGTAGCTTTATTAAAAACTAAAAAGTACTCCGCATTAGTTAGATTATTAAAAGTATTAATTGTGCACAATTACACCGTGTAACTGGTGTGCCCAAGTATTACTCTTTTTTTTATGAGTTATGTCTTTTTCTTGCAAAATAACTTGTGTTTCAAGTAGTGTATGCTTTGAGTTTTAAGTAATGTTTTCAGTTTTCACACACTCATGAGCTCTCTTAAACCTATTTAACTCATATTTTACGCATTATTTATTTAGTAAAATATAGTCTAGTGAATTTTAATCAGCTTTTAATATTATGCAAGCTTCGTTACATATTGGTGCTTATTTCTCGTTTTGATGTATTTGATTGTCAGATTGTAAGTTGGATTTCTCAAACAATTAAAGATGGTGACTCCAGAGAGATTCCTCCATTCGTAAGTTGGTTCATGTGATTCTTTACAAGTTCAAAGATGATTTTTAGTCCGCTAGCTTTTTCGACTTTAAAATTCGACCCAGTTTATGAAATTCAACTTTTTCATCCTTTCAGTTTAAAGGACGAAGAAAGTTGGAACTTTGTAACCTGTTTTAGAAGTAAAAGGACAAAAATGTTGAATTTGGTAAAGTTAAGAGACCATTTCAAAGTCGGAAATGTTAGCAAACTAAAATCAATTTTTTTTTTTTTTTTTTGACAGAAACTAAAATCAAAATTGGTGAAAGTTAAAAGGAGAAAAAAAATACTAGCCCTATATTTTGCTCACTAAAGATAAAACTACAGGTGGTAAAAAAAAGATGAAAATCACAGTTTTTAATGCTCAATCATGCATTCCTTCTGTTGCAGAAAACGAAAGCTCCAGAGCTCTTGCCTGAGGACATAGATCATAGCTGGTCTCAGAGTTCAAACAAGGTCTTTTCTTCAGGAAAAAACATGAAACAACGGATCTCTACCCTGTTATCTAATTACCTTGATGATCCAAGAGTTGGGCCATCATTGCTGTTGTTAGCTTTGATGTCTTTTGGGTTTATTTGGCTCAACAGAAGTCGACCAACTCAAACCACGAAGCCGAACGACTCTAATCAGCCAAATGTACGGTAACTTGTGCTCGATAATTTTGCGCTGGAGCTTTACATCTTTAAAAATGGAAATTTAGTTTGCGTGTTTTGAATCTTGACATATGTTCATTCAATATGACGTCAATTAACACTGGTGCAGGATGAGGGTAAACCTAACCGAAGGAGACGAAGAACGACGGGCATGTCATACCAGCTGATCCCACCTTCCATCACTGATGAAGAGCCAACAGATGCACAGCAAATACAATTCTCAGAATCTGATTCTGAATAGTATAGTAGTAGCATTCAAGATCAAAGGGTAGGACAGTCTTTCTGACATCAAGATTCAAGAATAGACACATTGAGAGAATTACACAAGAACACATCTGAGAATGTTAAGGTTTATTTATGGAGGACTTTTTTTTCTTCTTTTTGTCATGAACGTATTTATAATTGGTTTCCCCATATCCATGAACCAAAGTGGAGCCTTGAAGTGTACTAATAAGATTTTTGAAGTGAATGAGAAAGATTTCTCCATATTTTGATGCTTAATTTGTGTCAATTTTTTATTGGAAAATGCTAGACCTTATTATTTCCTATACAAATATTACAAAGTAAAATGTTTTTAATTCTATTTTCTTCAAAGATGCTCAAATGATCGACCACTAATATAGTGTTAATCTCTAAATATTAATCTATATTGAAATACTAATAAAATAATAATCCCTTTTTCTTTCCCACACAATCTTCGGCTCAATTTTTTTTTTCTAAAATAGTAATTAATTTCTTATGTATTACAATAATATCTACGTATCAAATAGTAGTGGACACAAATATTTTTTTAAAGAGAGATAGACACATTGAGTAGAAGATTCGATTTTGTGTATTTTATTATGAGTCTATCCTAGGGATACCCGGACACGTTTCACTATGGGTACGGGTCGGGCTGACCTGCTCGGGTCACAGAGCGGGGCGACCCATTATAAATTTTAAAAAATAATAAATTTATATATTTTTAAAATATATATGAAGGTGAATTATTGTTATATATATTAATAAACATATTACATGCAAAATATTGAAGATATATTATATTTATAGGTATAATATATATAAAAAATAAATATAAAAACGGATCACGAGTCAGGATCACGGGTCGAAGGTGATACCCGAACCCGCCCCATTTCAATACGAGTTCGGGACGGGACGACCCAAATAGCACGGGTCGAGTTGGGGCGGCCGGGTTGAAATATCCCTTCTCCAAAATCCAAATATACCATAGTAATGCTGCAATTTCACTTGGGGGTAAACATGTAAATTTATACAGATATGAAGCCTGAAAATTACATAAAAGGGACTAAATAAGCATCCGCGTTGCTTTACATTTCTCTGCTTCATTCTGCAGCAGCAATATCTCTTAATCGTCCAGTTTCAGAGTAAGATTCTTCAGTTTCAATTCTTGTAATTGATCTTCCCTTCCCTTCTTTTGTTTTAATATTGATGTTGAATGAATAATTGATTCATCTTGGTTAATCCTCCTTTTTATTATACAAGAGTGTGTTCGTTTACGTTGGAAGCAGGCGCTGAATGGACGGAGGACGCTTCCTATAATTGATGTAGACTCAACTAATTATTTCTAGATATTCAGATTCTTATTTTTGGAGTAGGGTTTAGTGGGAATTAGATGGTATTTTGGACGGGGAGATTTTGCTTGGGTTTTGTAAAGTTTTCAATTAGGGGATTTTGTCTTCTTAAATCTTGTTTAGAATAAAGAGCTGGGTTATGTTGTTCATCATGTACTATTTCTTGTATGAATTTGGTTTGCAGTTTTCCAGATTCTCTTCTTGATTGGATGATTATATTAGGAATGAACAGAAATACAGATTTTATTTATTTATTTATAATTCAGTTAAATTGTTCTGATGAGTTCATCCAAAAGATACTCCCAACCATCTACCTAGTTGAAGCATGGTTGGAGTTTATTTTCTTACTGGACATGAGTGTGTGAAAGAGAGAGAGAGAGAGAGCTCTAAAGAATCCTAACCTATTCATGCCATGCTTACAGTAATGGGAAAGGGGAGCAAGGATGCAGGAGGGAAAGGAAAGGGAAAACAGGCAGCAGGGGGAAGTGATGATTCTGCAGCAAAGGGTAAAGGAAAAGGAGCCAAGGCAGACGGACTAGGAACTTGCACATACGTCAAAGGTTTCTCCTTTTTTGAACTCGTACCATAATTGTAGTGTGTTACATTTTGCACTCTTTAGCCATTATATTTGTCTTAGTGACTCCTGTCTGGCCTCAACGTTTATTAGCTAGGCATGTCTTGTGTGAGAAGCAAGGAAAGATCAATGATGCTTATAAGAAGCTACAAGATGGCTGGCTCAATAATGGCGACAAAGTTCCACCAGCTGAGTTTGCTAAGGTATTCACTTTTGATTTTATGTTAGATGATAGTAAATTTGCATGATTTTAAAGGAGTACAATGCACTTTCTGTTTAGTTTCAATCAATCGCTTATAAAGGACCATATACTTTTCTATCAAATAAGAATGATGGATATTGTTCTGGATGCTTAAAACCATTTGAGGGTTTAGGGATACTTGCTAAAACTACTTTTGAGATTTAGCCTAATTACAGAAGACCCATAAAAAAAATTGTTTCCTTACAAATTGCACCAATTGAGGGAGATGTAGTGAGAAAAGTAAAAACCTCAAGAGGCTGTATGTAACACTCTATTGCAAGAAAACAGACTTCATTGGGTTCTTCTGCAATTAGGCTAAACCTCTAGTGCAGGTTTTTGTAATTATCCTGTGGATTTTATTATTACGAGGTAGACTGAGCTTATGTGTAGTTTCTATTCTGCTTTCTTCGTATTCTTCAGATAGCTGCTGAATATTCAGAATGTCCATCGGGAAAGAAAGGTGGAGACCTGGGATGGTTTCCACGTGGCAAGATGGCTGGCCCGTTTCAAGAGGTTGCGTTTAATACACCTGTAGGTGTGACCAGTGCCCCTTTTAAATCAACGTGAGTATCATAGTATTATCACATTCTTTCTTACATGAATGTACCTCATATTTATGACATGATACTCTAAAATGTTTTCCGGTACTAATTTCAATTCGTTGTTGCCAAATGCAGGCATGGATACCACATTATCTTGAGTGAAGGAAGGAAGAACTAAGAGACTCGTTCTTGTATTTTGCAGCTGAATCACAAGACTATGCCCAATAGTGACTTGATGTCCTAAATCAAAGGGTGAATTGCTTTTTTCTTAAGATAAATTTGCACTTTATGGTAAACAGTCTTTTATCGTCTGTTGCTCTTTCAGTAAAATCTTCTTAGAAAAAAACAATCCATTCAGAAATCGTGTAAAACTTCGATAGTATTCGATGTTATTTATAATCTTTACTTGTGGTGGTTGAAATTTAATGGCTAGTAGTATGATTAATTATGTCGAACGTTTCTGAGACGAAGTTCAAAACTTCAAATACACTCTGAGTGCTTTTAATATTTTCGGCGGGTAATAATTGCTAGCTGATATATATTTCATTAACATTCATATCATCTTAGTTCTAGTTCTTTGATATTGATGTGCAATTTAAAATTCTCTTGCACCATTATATTCGAAAAGGAAAAAACATGTTTTGTGAATAAAACCAACAAACTAGCATTTTAAGATGGGTTGACAGTTCCAAATGAGTTGAACATAACAGATAAAAAGAATGGGTGAGTTTATTTGCATCTACAAAATTACTTATTGCACTCACCACTTAATCAAGTTTAGTTAAATTTGTTTAAAAGAACCCCTTAAATGATTTTTTATCTACAAAAATGTCCTTATGTTTTCTGTTTGGTTTTCTTCTACTTTTCCATAGAGCCTAAATTTTCTTAAACTAAATGGTGAATGTAATAAACTTATAAGTAATTTGGACAAAGAAATGATAAAGCAAAGCGTTGATGATATGAAGATACATGATTAAAACCTACTATTATATTATATATATATGGTCAAGATAATGTTTTATCACACCCACTTGTACACTACAGGGGGACCATTTTATATTTAAGCATAATCATAAATATTCCCTTCTCCAATTCACAATTCAGTATGCTGTTGAACCAGCTTAAGCCCCCAGATCATATCTTCACAATGCCTAACATGAGGCACAAGAAGCCCTGTATCCCCTCCTTTCCTCGTTTTACAATCATAATAAGGAGGAGCATGAAAGCACGGTTCCATTGAGACGGCCCGCCTACATGGCGGGTCGGGGGCCGTGCGATTCTCCGACTTGTTCAATATCCATGGCTTCATTCCTCCAAGCCCTTGAGCCACATACCCAAAAGTCGACCATGAACTCGTTACCAATTTATCGGTTAAGCTGAGTAAATACATTTCTGCCCACGCCTTTCGATTATGATGATTCTCGGTTTTTTGGCGCCCTTCTTGACTCGGTTGGTAAACCGAGATGATTTCCCCTGTTTCCGTTGGGTGTTCCCAATACAAGTCTCGTATTTCTTCAAAGTAACCCGAGGTTAAAGACGTGATCAGGACGGCTACTGTTTTCTGCTTCTGGGAAGGGGTGATGACCGGTTCTTGATTCTTGATTTGTGGGAGTATTTCCTCCTTCATCACACACGACATGATTTGATCCGAGACGTATTTGAATGGGCCCGGCTGGATATCGAAGACCCGTACCTGGATTCCGACTCTTACATCGGATTTGGACAGATAAGCTTCGTAGTATCGGGTTATAAGACCCCACACTGAGTTTGTTGGGTGGAATAAGTACCGTCCCAATAGGTGGAAGACGATTTCCTTATCAGGAAAGAGACTTCGTAGTTCTTGCTCGAAAGACGGGATCAAGAAAAGGGAGGGGATGAAGTAGTTATTGCTCTTCATTATCAGCCATGGGAGCTTCTGCAGATACTTCTGATCTTCATTGCAGAAAAAAAGCTTATCTTGATCGTCGTAATCGTGGGCCAGATGGAGATAGACATAAGGTTTCTTCCTTGATGCAGTTAAGTTGTTCGTCTTGAGCATATACCCATAACTCTGGTTTGAACTCTGGTTGAAGCTGTTGATGTTTTGAATCAAGGGAAAATCGAGAGGTAGCAGCCAGGAGGTTTCTGGAAATGGTTCGCAGAAAAGATCGGGAATGTCGATTCCTCTATCGACCAGGAGGACTCGATCGGTGAGAAGAGCATAAAGGAATGCAGAAGCCAGAGTTAAAATCCTGTTTCCCAAACCACTATAGGATATCCAAACAATGTATTTACACTCGGGTGTGTCTGAAAATTGGTTGGATTTGAGTTGCTCGACTGTCTTGTTGTACGAATCTGTGTGGGGCCCGCATTTCCTATGGAGAGCTTCGTACCTTCGTAACTTGGATATGAGGTAAGGAGAAGCTTTTCTTGGTATTCCTCGACGATACAAGAGAGATTGATACCTACTAAGGCAAGATTTTTCGTCAAATCCGGTTGGGAGAAGGTCGCCAAGAAGCTTATCCTTGGGCACCTGAACGGGCGGGTCGTCTTCCTGCATAGCTGCCAAACGAGAAAGGTGTAAAATGGTAAGTTATAACAGGAACATGAGAGACGAGCAACAAATGCAGGGTAAGAAATGGATCTTCTCAGCTAGCTAGCTATGAAGAATGCACACTTCACAATGACATAAAATATCAATATACTCCTATTTCCCAACAGTACCATATTTTTTATGATTTACTATGATTGCAAGATATCAATACAAAATATTAGTGATGTATATAATTTTCTTGATCCTAAGGCACAATGTCCAAATCTCATTCTCCCAGATAGAAGTAACCGCATGCAGCATTTAGAGGTCACTCGAGAGAGAAGGGCGTATGGGATCCAGAGAAAACAAGGAAATCGATTATATAAAAAGTAAGAATATTCAGATCAGGTTAAGAATTAGACTGGAAATGGTAAGAATTCAGATAAGGCAATAAAAAAAGTAAGAACATTCTAAGTATAAATAATTCCATAAAAAGATAAGCCGAAAATGGTACATTCTTACCACAAGTTATTACTAACCATGTGGAGAGACAGAGAGAGAAAAAAAAAGAAAGGATCCTCAAGAGTATAGACTTGTGCAGCCAATCATGAATTATTCTTCTACCAAATATTCGGAAAAAATCGCAACATGCCCTTTTGAAGGCTTGAGAGTTTAATCATCCTTCTGGATCAAGACATTCCGTTAAAGTTATTCACTCATCATTGAATCTGCAGAGAAGTTTCTTCAAACTATCCTATGAGCTAAAAGAGACTGCATTTGCTTACTCCATGTCGAAAAGCATATATTATTGATCACATTTCCCTTTAACAAAAAATCTAGATCTATGAGTTCCTTTGACTACTTACCGAGCTAATGTGAAAAAGTTTCTCTTTGAAATCAAAATATACCTACTTCACTTGCACATGATGCTTCAAGTTAAGTGGCTGTTCAAATCCTCGAAGTTCTCCATGAAAATTTTGAACTAAATCTAAAGAAAACTCAGTATAAAGGTTGTATGATCTCATTTTCGTGGATAATCGCCCTCCCAATTTAATTTGAAATCTATCTCCTGGAAGTTTCAACATCATTCATCCACTACGAAAGAGTCACCAACATTAATTCGCCGATCTAGCTTGCCTCAAATCAACCATGAACTAAAACTCGGCCATTTAAATGATTTAAAAAATGTAAATCAAACAAACCTGTTCATATTTTATTCAGATTCAAAAGATACTGCAGAACAGAAGCTTTGTGGTCTACACTTGAAATATGTAAATTAAACCACCTTTTCTGGACCACACAAGTGAGAACAAACAAAATAATTGTAATCATTATAGCAAAATCAACAATCACTCTTAATTCTAATTCATATGAAATAACAACAAAAATTGCATCATCACTTGACAAAAGAATCAAGATCAACAAAACAAAAAAGGGGGCATAAACAACAAAAATTGAGAGAAGAGTAAAAAAGATACCTTTTTGAACCTTAAAATCAAGATTTCTGGCATCAACAACGGTCCAAAGTCCATCAGAAGGAGGGTCCCTTGAGACAATGATGAGTGAGAACAAAACAGAGAAACCCATCACAAAAAGAAGGAATACGGCAACCAATTTCATGATTCTCAACCCCCATTTGCACTCCGATAAGGCGGTGTCGCAGCCGTGATCGGTGGTCGGCGGGGGGTCGCCGCCGCAGGAAATGGTGGTGGCTTTGTTTAACCTCTTCATCTTCAGTGTGAAAAAAGAAGAATTTTCATGTGGAATATTTTAGGGATATTGTTATATATTAGTATTACACAGAAACAGAATGAAGGGTGGCGAGTACAATAGTTCGGTTGAGTTCATGTGTTTCTGTTGTGGGGTTTTTAGGTTTTTAACTATGCGGTAGAATTTTCCTTTTTCTTTTTATTATCGTTTATTAGTAAAATAATAGTAGTATAAAGTTCCGAGGCATAGTCTATCTTTTGAAATTCCGAATTTCGAGTTAATAGTGTATTACAGAATTATTACATCAAAATGGAATAAAATAAAAATGCAGTCGGTTATGGAAGCATGCAGACAGTATGTGAGAGAGGATTGTATTCCTTCCGTTTTTGCAAGATTTCACTTTAATCTATCTTTTTTCTTTTATACCTTAAAACATGTCCAAATTATAAAAGGAATGCTTAATCATAACTGAATCGTCGTGTAAGAGAAAACATTTCACTTTTAATTTATATTCAGTTACACTTTTCAATTATAATGATTACAACTATTTAAGAAAAATGTATTAAACTTTTAAGTGAAAAATTTTATTCAGTCAAAATGCAATATAATATTACTAAAGGTAAAAAAGTGTAAGTTACTATAACTGAAAAGTGCAACACAATATCTCTTAAAAAATGCAAGTCAATATAATTGAAAGTGCAACACAATATTACTAAAAGGTACAACACAATATTACTGAAAAGTATAAGTAATTATAACTGAAAAGTGCAATACAATATTACTGAAAAGTGTAAGTTGCTGTAACTGAAAAGTGCAACAGAATATTACTAAAAATTGTAAGTCACTATAACTGAAAAGTGTAATACAATATTTTCTGAAAATTGTAAGTCACTATAATTTAAAAGTGCAACATAATATTACTTAAACGTGTAAGTCACTATAACTGAAATGTGCCACAATATTATTGAAAAATACAAGTCACTGTAACTGAATAATGTCATAATTGATTATTATACATACTATTAAAGAAGATCATTTTCGAATATGATAACAATCTAAATAGTAAGTGACATGTCTCTAATGTTATTTACATAGTTTGAAGAAACTCATCACTTTCACTAATATTTTTTTTTTCTTTTTTCAATAAACCCCGTTGTTTTAGTTAAGACACTACCATTTGATCACTACCTTAATAATGTTTACATTTTTGTTTTTTTATCTTATAATATGAACCTCTCCTACATGCACTTGAGAGTTGAGTCCACACAAGAGTCACACAAAAAGTATATACTCCCACATCCCACAGTCCATGAAAATTATGTCTTTTTAGTTGGACACATGTTTAAATAAAAATGTTGTAGGATTGTTGTGAGGTAAAAATTAAATGACTATTTTTATAAAAGAAAATGAGCAGCATACTTTTAGTCAACAGATAAATAAAAAAAGTAAGCATCCTTTTAACAAATAGAGCGAGTATTATTATTTTATTTTTAGCGAGAAAATTGGCAATATAGTCTTTACTCTTTAGGGTTAATATTGGGGTGAAGATCTTTAGGATTTTGTATATTTGTTTTCTTGATTTTACAAAATTAAAGATACTTGAATTAAATTTTTGAAAATTTCAAATTAGTTTAAATTTAAGGGTGCAGTTGATTAATTATCGTGATTAAAAAAATAAAATAAAGTATGAATATACAGTTGATTAATTAAGTGACTAAAAAACAGTATGAATATGTCGCTGATTAGTTCATTTTTTAGGAATGTTTTGAATTCTGTATTTTTTAGGAATATTTTGAATTTTTGAAGGTGTATTAATTACCGTATTTTAGATATAATGTATTTTGGAAATGTTTCAATTTATGGAAAGTTTTGAAATGAGGGAATTAAAATTGATTACGAATTTTAAATTAAAAAAGGGTTGACTGATTTTACATGACCATGCAATTGAATATAAATGATATATTAGTACAACTACATACTAAATTGTCTTTAATTGGTTACCAGATTAAAATTGAATATATTTGCTAAAACTGTTAGTGGAGTGTTCTTAGGTTAGGTGTGACTTTCTCATATTAATTTACCATCAGTATTATTAATTACAATTAATTTGTAGAATTTTTTTATTTGATTGCAAACCGCACTATATAAATTGATATATGGCAAAATTCTATTAACACTAATAGTTATATACAGTGCGAAATTTATCAAGTATATATTTCTCGGTAAAAAGTTTTCTTTGGACTGTGCAGTCAAAAATGAAACATTTTACACCACACTTTTACTTTAACTTGAAAAGCGAAAGTTTTTCAATTTGATAAATGATGGAGTACTTCCTCCCTTACCCAGCCCTACACTTTTTTTATTTTTTCAATCAAAATTAAGAAATATAGTATAAATGTGTAGTTGATAATTGAAATAAAAAAGAAAAAATGTAAAAAAAATCCAAAAAAATAAAATAAAATATAGAGATAGAAGTGAATTTTATCATTTAAATTAAAAATATATATATTCCCTCCGTTCCATAAGTGTTTCAGTGTTTGCACCACAAGATGGGTACACTTTTTAAGAAAAAAAAGTAATGAGTGGAGTGTTGATGGATAATTTTGTAAAGTTGTATGGATAAAGTAAAAAGGTGATTGAAAATAGAGTAAAAGTAATGACATTTTGGGTAAATATGTGAATATTGTGAGGGTGGAATTTATGAGAGAGTTTTCTTTTATGCATGTGTAAACAATTGTGGAATAGACAAATAAGGTAAGTGTGCAAACGGTCGTGGGACGGAGGGATTATATGAAACTTATGACAGTAAAATAGATGATTTATGAGAAGACTGGAATGAGAATTTCTATTGATTGTGCGGTCAAAAAGTCTACACAACAATTAACCATAAAGTTGAAAATGTAAGACTAGTATTTCAATTTAATAGCCATAATTTCTAATTAAGCATCCATTTTTAACGTGAATGGAGGATCGCAAATTTGAATTTCTCTTAACATCTGATTTTAATATCTACACTGCCGACACATATTCAATTTCCTAAATCCAGGCGTAATAACAGGCTTTTCTGTGATCCAAATTCACAAGATAAAGTAAGTCGCACATTTTAGCGATCAACCCTCCTATCATAAAGTCTAGTATGCACTCGAGTGCATGTTGTGTACCCTAGTGCATGTTGCACTTTTCAGTTACACTTTTTGGTAAATGGTGTTGCACTTTTCAATTATTATACTAAAAATATTATTATATAGTTTAATAATTAAAAAGTGCAACATCATTTACCAAAAAGTGTAAGTCAATAAAACTGAAAAATGCAACATGGACTAGAGTGCACAACATGCCGAGTGCATACTAGACCAACCCCCTCATATATCTCACGAAGTCAGGATCGTCGATTCAACTATCGTTTATATGATTTTTCTTAGGTTTTTTTTTTGATTAGTGGGTTGATCTTTTTCAACGACACCGTTGCTACAATGATTGTTTGATAAGTTGATTCATTTGATCACTTTATTTTTCTATTTTTATTTTATTTTATAGTTTTTGTGATTAGCTTTTAGTTTTTCCATTTCGTGCCCCCCAGGGTGTTTTTGTGTGTGTGTGTGTGTTTAGAGGTAGATTGTTGTTGTTTTATACGGAGTATTAATTAATGCTTTAAATCTGAGTGATATATTATTCAATCGCAATGTCTAAATAACACCATAAAAAAAAAGGTCTAAATATAGACCATCAAGATTGAAAATATTGATAAATACTTCCGTTTAGGAAGTGTGCTAGATGACAAAATATTTCTTTCATGATTCATAGTAATTTTTATGTATAGTAAATTCGAATTGATAATATGAATAGTGATTCATATATATAAAATCTACTCAATATATTGATATTGAATTTAGTAATATAGAGATTATGAAATTATAATTTTAATTCATTGAATGAAATGTAGGATTTATTATATAAAGAGTATTTATAGATACAAGTTATATCTAAATTATATTTATTGTTTATCCATTAAATATTTATAACTGAATGCAAAAAAAAAAAATGTAAATTTTTATTTACAATTATATTGAATGGATACATGCAATTGATTTTTAAGTGATTGTTCAATTAAATTTAAATTTCTACATTATAATTAAATAAAAAAATTGTAATTTAATTGTAGTCAATTCCAGGGTGCGGACTCAAAAATGTATAATACTTTATCTTATGAAATTATTATAATTCCAATTGTTTTATTTATTTTATACTAAAGCTACCAAAATTTATTAATATTTCCTGATCTTTCATTTTGTTATCAGTATACAATTTGTGCTGCAAATTAACTTAATTAAAATGCTCCCGCGATTTTTTGTATTTTTTTGCTTATCGTTCCAAGATTACTTGTCAACTTTATAAAAATAACACACAAAATATCACTACTTTATTTGACTTCACACTATATTAAATTCACTTTTATTAATTTGTGTGTCATTGTATATGCGAAAATATCGATATTACTAATTATAGATAACAAAAAAGATATTTTTCGTTTCCTTTAAAATGTGAGGAGGGAAATATTGAAACATCATAAACATTATTGGTGAATAAGAGATGACATACATGTGCGAAAACATGGGTAAAGGCATACATAAATTAAATGCAAACTGTGAGGTAGTCAATTCTGGAGATCTAACAACCAAACACACCATAAATAGTACAATTAATTGGGTTGGTCCACACAATTAGGCTTATGACGTTGTCATGGTCTCGTTCGTTGTTAGGGTAACCAGCATAGCATTGTTCATGTGCTTCAAACTCCAAAGCACACCATGTGCCTTCTAAACCGCTAGCTATTGAAATCATGATTTAAATTTTATTGGGTTAGTCGGCTAAAACTCTAATCCGTTTAGTTCGCGATAGAGTTAGGGTTAGTCCGGTAAATATGATATTCACATTCAAAATAGTATTACTTCGAAAAATGATATTCATCCTGTTCCGGGATGACTTGCACGATTTGATCGACACATTTTTTAAGAACAAAGTATTTAGTGAGGTGTAAAGTAAAAGAAGTGACAATATTTACATATTGAGAGTATGCAAGTAATCTTGAAACGTACCAATAAAAAAAACAGTGTACAATTGTTCACAATGAGAGAAAAAACAAATTTAAAGAGAAGAAGAAAATAAAAATAGTACTGTGGTGGAGCCTATTGGACCTATATTAGTAAATACACTCTCATTCTTATTTATTGTATAGACCCATCTTAGTTTCCTATGGGCTCTCTTATAAAGCCCATTAGGGTTAGGTTAGACCTAATTATCTCTTGTATAAATACCCATTGTAAATCTCCTTTACAACTAATCAAGAAATCATATTTCCAATATTCTTTATTTATCTATATGGTATCATCGAGTCATTTGGCTCACGCCTGATCCAAATCCTAGCCGCCGCCGCCGCTACAAACCCTAGCCGCCGCCGCCGCTACACATTCTGCCGCCGCCGCCTTCGCCTCCGAAGCGCCGCCGCCGTCATTCATATTACCTCCCCTCTCTCCGCTTCTCCACTCACCCCGATGGCCGCTTCCCCTCCATCACCGATCACCTTCAAAGGACTTGCAAATATGTCCTTGAAGCTCAACTCCACCAACTATGGCGCTTGGTCTTTCCAGCTCCGCCTCCTTCTCACTGGACACAACCTCCTAGGCTATGTCTTGGGCTCACATCCATGCCCCTCGGCTACAATCCCAGCCGACGACGGCACCACCAACACCACTGCCACCATTCCCAACTCTGCACACGACCTGTGGGTGTGTCAGGACAACCTCATTTTCTCAGCCATGGTCGGATCTATGTCCCCGGAACTAATACCCTTTGTTGCATCGTCAAAAACTTCATGCGAAGCCTGGAAAATGTTTGAGAGCATGTATGGAAAGCCCTCGCGAGGTCGCATTCTTGCCCTCAAAACCAAGTTCCGCTCTCTGTCCAAAGGTGCTCGCCCGGTCTCCGACTTCCTCATGGAAGTTCGCTCTGTAGTCGACGAGCTTGCTCTCCTCGGCATTTCCTCTGATGCCGAGGACGTCACTCTCCAAGTCCTCACTGGCCTTGACGAATCTTACAATGACATTGCCAATGCCATCCAAGCTCGCGACCAGCCCATCACCTTTGCTGAGCTCTGCGACAAGCTCCTCAGCGCCGAGGTTCAAATTGTCTCGCGACCATCCTCAGCCGTAATGCCTGCATCTGCACTTACTGCTGGTCAACATCCTCATCGCTCCTCGCGACCAGACACGAGGGCTAAAACTTTTGATACTCGTCCTCGCCAATCCTCGCAAAAACCCTATCTTGGCACATGCCAATACTGTCGAGCACCGGGCCACACTGCTCGCACCTGCCCTGAAATTCCTCCTTCACCCTCGCCTCCTGCCTCCTCTACGGGTCCTCGCCGCCAACATGGGCATGTCACGCCACCTTCTCGTCTGAATCGGACAGCTGCTCGTCCGGCCTACTCAGCTCACTCAACCTCCTCGGCACAACCTGCCGAGCACTGGATTCTTGACTCAGGCGCTTCGCATCATATCACCAACGACCTCGCCAATCTCTCCCTTCACTCGCCCTTTAATGGATCTGACAATGTAGAAATTGGTGATGGTAAAGGTTTACGCATATCGCACACTGGCTCTATGCACTTTCCTCAACTTAAGTCTCTCAGTTTTTCGAATGTCTTGGTCGTCCCACACATCTCGAAAAACTTGATTTCAGTTTCCAGTCTCTGTCGTGATAATAATGTTAACATTGTTTTTGATCGCTCTTCCTTTCAGGTACGGGATGGTCACTCGGGGAGCATTCTCCTCGTTGGGAGTCGTATCAATAACTTATATGTCTGGCCGGCACAAATGTCCATCGTCCCTCCACAAGCCTTCACCACTCAACATCTCACAACGACCACCTGGCATGCTCGCCTTGGCCACCCATCAACAAAAATACTTGCTCACACTCTCTCTACACTTAGCCTATCCAGTGCACCTTCCAAACACTTCAACTGTAACTCGTGCTCATGTATCAAGAGTCACAAACTACCATTTTATGATTCAAGCATTCAATCTACTAAACCACTTGATGTTATCTTTTCTGATGTTTGGTCGTCGCCTATCCTATCTCCTGATAATCTAAGATACTATGTGCTATTCGTTGATCACTTTAGCAAATACGTATGGGTGTACCCCCTAAAAAGGAAATCGGATGTACTTTCCACATTTACCACATTCAAAGCCCTTGTTGAAAACAACTTTCAAAACACGATCAAAACCTTTTACTCTGACAATGGGGGAGAGTTCATTGCTCTTCGCCCCTTTCTGCAATCTCATGGCATCGCCCACCTCACCACCCCGCCTCACACCCCCGAACATAATGGCTTATCCGAACGTCGCCATCGCCACGTGGTCGACACAGCTCTTGCCCTTCTTCACCATGCTTCCATGCCCCTTATCTATTGGCCCTACGCTGTCTGCTCGGCAGCCTACATCATAAATCGTCTTCCTAAGGTTAACCTCAACATGTTATCCTCTTATGAAAAGCTCACTGCTCGCCCACCCAATCTAGCCAAACTCCGCATATTTGGCTGTCTCTGCTATCCTTTACTTCGCCCTTACACAAATCACAAACTTGATCCTCGCTCCACTCCATGTATCTTTATTGGATACTCGCCCACGCAAAGCGCCTACCTATGCCTTGATCGCTCCTCAAACAGAATCTACACCTCGCGGCATGTTCAATTCGTTGAGCATACGTTCCCCTTTTCCACCCCCTCTCCTCATCCATCTCCCTTGGCGACCTCCATCTCCTCGCCACCCACCTCCTCCGATTCCAACTCCTCGCCCATTCTCCTAGCCCCTCCACTACCCAATTCTATCACACCTGTCCTCGCCCCTGACCCAGTGCCGAACACGCCTCAGCCGACCACAACTGCACCTGCTCTCCTCCACAATCCAGTCCCAACCACACCTCAACTCGCCACACCCACACCTGACATCACTGTGCCGACCAATGCTCCCCCACGACCTTCTGTACCTCGCATGGTCACTCGAGCTCAGAATCACGTATTCAAGCCTAATCCAAGGTATGGACTTACTTCCATTGTTGCTTCTGACATTGAACCAAGCTGTGTCTCCCAGGCACTCAAAAACGAAAATTGGCGAGCAGCCATGTCGGCTGAATTTGATGCCCTTCTTCAGAATGGCACTTGGGACTTAGTTCCACCTACTACATCTCAAAATGTGGTCGGCTCCAAATGGGTGTTTCGTATTAAGCGAAAACCAGATGGCACCTTGGACAAATACAAGGCTCGTCTGGTCGCCAAAGGCTTTCATCAGCGACCAGGTGTTGACTTCACTGAAACATTCAGCCCCGTGGTCAAGCCCGCCACTGTGCGAACAGTCCTCAGCATTGCGGTTACCAACAACTGGCCTCTTCGCCAATTTGATGTCAACAACGCTTTCCTCCATGGAGAGCTCTCAGACACAGTCTTCATGGCTCAACCTCCGGGCTTCAAAGACAAGACCTTTCCCACTTATGTCTGTAAACTTCGCAAATCCATCTATGGCCTAAAGCAGGCTCCTCGCACATGGTACTATGCTCTCCGCTCTTTTCTCGAAGAAATTGGATTCATCCCCACTCACTCTGATGAATCTCTGTTCGTCTACAACAACAATGGGGTGGTCGCCTACTTCCTTGTTTATGTCGACGACCTCATACTGACGGGCAACTCCTCGCCCATGCTCGCCCGGGTGGCTGCCGACCTCAGTGCCAAATTCTCAGTCAAGGACCTTGGTCCTCTATCCTATTTCTTGGGAGTGGAAGTTCTTCGCTCTAAAACTTCATGCCTGCTCTCCCAACGCAAATACGTCACAGATCTGCTCGCCCGATACAACATGATCGACTCCAAACCAGTCCAAACTCCACTATCCACCTCTGCTCGCCTTACTCTCTCGGATGGCACCTCTCCCACTGACCCCACTCAGTATCGTCAAGTGCTCGGCAGCCTTCAGTATCTCCAGCTCACCAGACCTGACATCGCCTTTGCCGTCCATAAGCTATCTCAGTTCATGCATGCACCCACCATCACTCACTGGAATGCCGTCAAGCGTCTACTCCGCTACCTCAATGGTACAAGGGATGTTGGAATCAACATTACCCCATCCTCATCCTCCTCGCTCCACTGCTTCACGGATGCTGACTGGGCAGGCAACCATGATGATCGCACTTCCACAAGTGCTTATGTTGTCTTTTTGGGGGCCAATCCTATCTCATGGTCGTCCAAAAAGCAGAAGTCTGTTGCTCGCTCATCAACTGAGGCCGAATACAGAGCCATTGCCGCAGCGGCCTCTGAAGTGCAATGGCTAACATCCTTACTTAAAGAACTACACTTTCCCATTTCTCCGGTGCCAGTCATCTACTGTGACAACATTGGGGCCACCTACTTATGCTCAAACCCTGTGTTTCACTCACGAATGAAACACATTGCCATCGACTTCCACTTTGTTCGTGACCTAGTCAAAACTGCTCGGCTCCGCATCTCGCACGTCTCTACTGCCGACCAACTTGCCGATGCTCTCACCAAACCTCTCTCCGGTGCTCGCCTTCAGCTCCTTATGACCAAGATTGGACTATCATATGGTACTCCATCTTGAGGGGGCATATTGGACCTATATTAGTAAATACACTCTCATTCTTATTTATTGTATAGGCCCATCTTAGTTTCCTATGGGCTCTCTTATAAAGCCCATTAGGGTTAGGTTAGACCTAATTATCTCTTGTATAAATACCCATTGTAAATCTCTTTTACAACTAATCAAGAAATCATATTTCCAATATTCTTTATTTATCTATAGAGCCGAGGGAGTGTTGTTGTAATGGAGAAGAGGATCTTTGATAGACTAAGATTAGCAGCATGATTATGGAGTACTAGATTAACCATAATTTCAGTGTGTCACGTACTATTTACTTGTATTTGTTCTATGCTCAAATATTCAATGATATGATTTAACTTGTTTTATTTGAATATTTTTTTTAAATATATATTTTTATTAATATAAAATCTTTTATGTTGGATTATATATATACACACATTCAAATAAGTTGTTGAGCTTAATTTTTTTTATTTTTTGTTGTGTAACAATCATTCCACATTTTTTCTTTTTATTCTAGATAATTAATTTTCTATTTATTAGTATTTAATTGTTAATGGGTGTCATACACCTTAGTATCTTACACGTGGTCATCCTTATTATTCACTTGTACAATTGAAATATGTAGCAAATACATACATTATTTAATAGGAATCAATTTCTTCGCCCACCCTATTAAGTGAATTAACTACTCATTTATATAGTTCACTGTATTAGTTCGCATATATTAAACAAGAATACTGTTGAGAAAACAAGAATTTGACTCTATGCACCTCAATTATAGAGAGATGGACTCCCCTTTTTAATTTATTAATTAAATAATGGTGTAAAATATCTAAAATATCCTTCAAATAAAATACTACTACTAAATACACCCCTACTACTATTTACACCCATTCAACATTTAAGCTCTGATAAATAACAACAACTGCCATCACTTCCGGCCTTCGCCGGCGCCGACACCACCACCACCATCAACACAATCTCAGTGAAAAAAAGCCCTAACAACAGATGCTACCACTTCCGACTTCTGTCGCCACCACCACCACAATCTCAGGAAAAAAAATTGATAATCTCATAATTTTTTTTAAATTTTTCGACAAAACAGTACTGTCGACTATATACACTCTCGTCGACAAATTGTTGTCGACGAAAGTGTATATGGTCGACCTACAAAGGTCGAACAAATTAAAAAAAATCGACCTTGTGTTGTCGACTATATACACTCCCCGCCGACAATGATTTGTCGATGAGAGTGAATATAGTCAACAACACAATGTCGAATAAAAAAAAAGAAAAAAACTTACTGGAGAAAAAATGGAAAAAAGAAAAAAATATTATGGTGCGGGGCGGAGGCCGCGACGGCGGAGGAGGGGAGCGGTCGAGACGAAAAAAACCCACAGAAAAATGAAGAAAAAGGGGGCGGCGACGGGCTGGGGCGGCCGCTGACATAATTTTTTTTTTTTTTACAGATCGGGGTGGGGCGGGGAAAAATGGAGGGAAGTCCTCGCGCCGGTGAACTCGAGGGAGAGGGAGGGGAGGCTGTCGGCGAAGGGGGCCGCAGCGACAGGGGGCGGCTACCGACGAGTGGTGGTGTGCGGCGACAGCGGGTGGAATGGGGAAGAAGAAGAAGGGTGAGGGAGATAGAATTAGGGTTTGGGAGGGTGTGTGTAGTAAATGTGTATTTTATAGATAAAAAGGAGAAAAAGGTATTTAGGACAATTTGAGGGTGGGTGCATTTATCTTGACAAATTTTGGGGGTGCATCTCTTGAAATGGAGGTGCATATAGTCAAACCCTTTGGTATTTGATGATGACAATTCCAAAGGAAAACCAAGCCTGGAAATATTATTATGGGTTGAGGTATATACCCCTCCAACTTTGTTAGATACACTCCCCAGATACATATACTCCCATTAAAGTACATCTGAGATAGATGCACTCCCCCCAAATTGTCTATTATACCCTTTTAACTTAAAAATTGGTGTGATAAATGCACACCCCCAATAAAAACACTAATTTCCTCATTTCTTCCCCCAAACCCTCATTTCTTCCCCTAAACCCTCATTTCTCCCACCGCCTCCAACGCCGGCCACCTCCAACGTCTCCCTCCTCCAGCACCCATCGTCGTCCAAGCCACCGCCTGCCTCCAGCGTCGCCCGCCTCTTTTTTCTTTTTTTTTTTCTTTTTCATTTCTGTAACCAGCGGCGGCGGCGCCCCCTCGCCCAGCGCCGTCGCCGCCTCCTCCTCCACCGACCCAAACCGTTGTATCCACCTTCTCCCCCGACTCCTCCTCCCTCCGTCGCCGCGCTGAAACAGGTTTTTTTTTTTTCATTTCTGCAAGCGGCGGCGCCGTCCCTCTCGCCTAGCGGCACCGCCGCCGCCGCCCTCTTCTCTCCCCAACGGTATTCCCCACGGTAAGCCTCCGCCTAATTTTTTTTCCCTTTTTTCCGCTTTTCTTTCTTTCTCAGCAAGACTGCAACATTCTTTCTTTCTGTTTTTTTTTTCTTTTTTTTAATAATTTTGGACAAGAAATGTCGATCAAAAAAATTGTGGTCGACAGATTGCTGTCGACCACAATTTTTTTGATCGATATTTCTTGTCCAATTTTTTTTTTTTATTTTATCGATACAATGTTGTCGACGAAGGTGTTTTTCGTCGACTATAATTAGTCGACGATATATTCTACGGTCGACCAACCAGTGTCGATCGACACTGGTTTGTCGAAAAAAGACTTTTTTTTTTTTTTAGTTTTCTAAATTTATTTTGAATGGGTGACGACGAAGGTTGTGGCGGCAGAGGAGGTGGAGGCTGTCGGAAAGTGGCGGCGGCGGCCGCAAAATTAGGGTTAGGGTTTTTATAAAATTAGGTTCAGTGTTTTAAGTGAGGAGGTGTATGTATCTATAACATTTTGCAAATTTTACTAAAAGGGTAAATATGGTATTTTACATACATATTTAATTAATAAAATGGAAGGGGAAGTGTATCTAACAAAGCTGGACCTCAACCCTATTATTATACACGAAAGATGGGCTTCACTCTGCATAAACAGAGCACTCTGGCAGGCAGGCCCAGGACCATAAACACGAAAGATGGGCTTCACTCTGTACTTCTTTTTTTAATATACTCTATATCTTTTTTTCAACAAATATATATTTTTAAAAGGTACGCCAGCCATCCGTTCTATTAAAAAATGATTATTTTAGATGATTTAATAAGTTCTAAATTAAATTTAATGAGGTGAAAAATAAAATGTAAATAAAAAATGAATGATATTTAAAAAATAAAATAATGTTATAATGATATTAATTTTGTAGAATATTTTCACATTGAAAATGTGCGAGTAATCTTGAACGTTCAAATAAAATAATTGCAAGTAATTCGTGGAGGGAGTAATTTTTTTAAAAGTAATAAACTTATTCAAATTCCGGTTTAATTCCCTAATTTTGCAAAATAATTTTGCTAATGTCTAGTAAATAAAAATAAATAAAATCATATACATATATGCAAATAGTGACAATGCTATAGTACTTTTGCAACAAGGTGGATCATGTGACTTTGTATGTCAAAAGTTTATAAATAGTACGGTGTATAATTTTTTTATCAATATTTTAATAAATATTAATTGTTTATATATAAAGTAATGTATATAAAAAAAGTTAAGTGTATTGAAGAAATACATATTTTCATTAAAAAGTATTCATATTAAATAAATAAAAAAAATCCATGGAGGAAGTAAATTTGACTATTAATCAAACACTCTTGAAACATAGGGCCCTTGAATTAATGAACTAAACTCGCTAACACCCTAATTTGTGTAATGCCATGAATTAAAACGCTACCCTAATCGACTAAATCGCCATTGGAGACTTGTAAATTGTGTTGAATAAATATCCGTAAACAGTGAAAACGACGCAGCAGTGTGTGCGATACACACGCTTGATGGTCCCTTGCAATTGAATTGTGAATAGGATCAAGAATGGCCAACCATTGCAGATAACGAAATACCCCCACACACCCTATTTGATTTCTCCCAAAATTTGCGACGACACGTGTCGGTTCGATATCCCATCCTCAACAACCCCATACCCAGCAGCATCCTTTCTTATTTGTCAAAACACTTGAAAGGAAAGAGCTAAATTCAATCCTTTTCCTCTTCGTTTCAAGAATTCTGATTTGACTGCCCGTAAAATCAGAGAATTTTGTGAAATTATCTAAGAAATGGCGTCAGCAGCTGCTTCTTTGGGTTCATCAGCTTTAATTCAGTCGATTTCTCTGGGGCTTAAAGCCCAAAAGCTTTCTCTTGCAACCCCTAATTCACTCACTTCTTCTACAAGGTATGTTTTCTTTAATATACTTTTGATGGGCTTTATGCAGATTGAGCTTTTTTCCTGTTGTTTGCAAATTTTGAATCGTAATTCTCAATTCTGTTACCATGTTGGCTTAATTTTCTTCAATTTAACTGCTGCTGAGTAGTGACTTAGTTGGTTTTCACACCATCTGTTTGTGAAAATGCTTCTTTGACCTTCAGTTACTGCGGAAAGAGATTTATCATGTTAGGAACTATAACAATACTTCTGTGGCTTTTCATTTTGGAGTTCAATTTCTATTGCGATGATTAAAGAAGACGATGTTCTATATGTTGAGGATTTTATCATTAGACCCAAAGGATCTATCCTTGACTTATAATGTGCACAAACTGCATCAAATTGGGAATTTTGCTGTTCAGAATCATATGTGATGTTAAGAGATGAAAAATCATGTAGAAAGTAGGCTTAGCTTCTTTTTTGGCAGAATGAATTATATACTCAATGTGGCTTATCAAATGTGGTTTCTTATTTAATCTTTATCACTTAATGCTCACTAATCTGTTCCATAGAATTTAAGTACTTTTATTACACAAGCTATTTGGCATGCAATGGTTTGGACTGTTTTCTGATTGACTTCAGGTTTATCAATGAATGCAGGAGAAAATCTAGAACTGTTGTGAAGGCCAGTTCTCGGGTTGATAAGTTTTCCAAAAGTGACATCATTGTCTCTCCTTCGATTCTGTCTGCTAATTTTGCTAAATTGGGAGAGCAGGTAGATTTCATT
Organism: Galeopsis tetrahit; assembly: GCA_963675135.1. Lineage (NCBI taxonomy): Eukaryota > Viridiplantae > Streptophyta > Magnoliopsida > Lamiales > Lamiaceae > Galeopsis > Galeopsis tetrahit. The sequence goes on from OY776127.1 coordinate 73,354,128, forward strand.
ATCTAGCCTTTGTTTTCGCAACTTTTTCTTAAATCACAGAAGCCAATTATTTCATATTGCTTTGGTTCTTCGGATAATTGAATCATCAAAATTCGCTTTATAATACTAGGTCAAAGCAGTGGAGTTGGCAGGTTGTGACTGGATTCATGTTGATGTGATGGACGGTCGTTTTGTTCCAAATATTACGATTGGGCCCCTCATAGTTGATGCTCTGCGCCCTGTTACAGATCTCCCATTGGACGTGCATTTGGTACTCCAATATTTCAGTTTTATTTATTAATTTAAAAGTAAAAAGGCATCCTTTTCTTACAATATCAAAGCATGGCAGATGATTGTGGAACCTGATCAACGAATCCCAGACTTCATAAAGGCTGGAGCTGACATAGTTAGTGTTCATTGCGAACAATCCTCAACTATCCATTTGCATCGTTCAGTGGATCAAGTAAGATGGTATTATATATGTAATGCAACTTTGTTAAGCTATTGTATAAAACTTGTTCAAATGTGAGAGACTTGCCTTAGATATGGTATCTCAATTCATTCTTCATCGGAAGTATAAGGGAAAATATGTATAACATCGGAAGCATAAGGGAAAATATGTGAGACTTGCCTTAGATAAATGATTGACCCGAGTAACCAACTCTCTCTGACATGTCTTTTTATGTTGCCCCTCTATCTGATTCTGACTTACCTGTCCAAGTGTCCATATGTAGTCAAACGGTTTCCAAGACTTGTGCTTTTGTCCCACACTTTCAATCGTCATTTTGAAGTATTAAGGGAAAATTAAGATGATTTTTCTGCCAAAAAAAAAAAAAAAAGTAAATTTACTGCCAATAACTTTTTTTTTAGTAAAATTTGAAGTAAAATTGTCTCCCATCTTGTCATAATTAGTAAATGATATAGCACTCTGTTGGTTTAAGTTAGTATTATATTCACCATGAGTTATTTTTTGTATAAAAGATGTGGAATTTTTTTTCTGCATTTATTCTATGGCTAGACTTGTATATATCATTTACAGATTTATTTATCACATAGACACTCTTTTGGTATCTTTTTTTCAGCATCTGTCATTTACAGATTAATTAATCACATATACATTCTTTTGGTCTCTTTTTCTTCTTCTTCTTTCAGATTAAGACTCTGGGTGCTAAAGCTGGAGTTGTCCTGAACCCTGGGACTCCATTGAGTGCCATAGAGTACATTCTTGATGGTAAGAAATAACTATGTTGTTGAATTTAGGTTTTATCTGGAAAAGTGGTCACAGAGGGTTGATATCAGTGATTTTAAATAAAGGGCTGATGTACTTTTGCTTCTCATAGTCGAATGACATTTTCTGGTGCATTCCCTTGTTTTATTTACAGTGGTTGATCTGGTATTAATTATGTCTGTAAACCCTGGATTTGGTGGGCAAAGCTTCATAGAGAGCCAAGTAAAGAAAATATCAGACTTGAGAAAATTGTGTGCTGAGAAGGTAGCATCTATACTTCTGTTTGCTTCATTGCTTGCATGCTTGAAGAATTCTCATTCTAATGATTTCTTTACAGGGAGTGAACCCATGGATTGAGGTAGATGGTGGAGTCGGTCCTAAAAATGCTTATAAGGTTGCTCTCTCTCTCTCTCTCTCTCTCTTGTCATCTATTAAGTCTAAAACAGTAGGGGTCATCTTTCACATCTTTTCTCTTCATCTATTAAGTCAAACAGTAGGGGGTCATCTTTCACATCTTTGAGATGTATAAGAATAAAAAGGGTTTGGATACTAGTGAGTAGTGACCTTCATCAGTGTCTAAATAAACATTAGATAGGATCTCACAACTTTTCTATGGAAACAGTTCCAAACGACTGTTAGTTTTTTCTTGTTTATCCATATGTGATATGGCTTTCTCGTTGCTCCTTGATTTAATATTTTTTAGGTTTTTTTATTCTTAAATTTGGGTTTCTGAAGGACTGGCGATGAGGTTCAAAGAAAGTTGTTGCATATTGGATATATTTAATGTTGGTGATTTGTGGGAGAAGTTGATGTAAACTGGTCTTTGGGTGTCAAAGTATGGAGTTAATTCTTCAGTTGTTATTTTGTCATCATTTCTGATGGCATATACTTGTTTAGTATTACTGATGCAGCTGTGATGTCGTGTACTTTGTTTTTGTCTTTTCCAAGTTTTAATGGCACTCTAGCTTAATAGGTCGATTTGGGTGCTCAATTTCACAAATTGGGCCCAAGTGTGGTTAGATATTCGAAGATGCATGGTCTTTTTATAAATGTTAATTGGCCAGCTTTCTTGAGGTCAAATTGGAAACTCGAAGAACTGGCTTTCAATCTGTCGAGTTTCTGCAACTGAAAATGGTAGAAGCTTACACAAGATTAAATGAGAGAGAGAGAGAAAATAGACAGACGTTTACACCATTTTTTTTATGAATTCTATTCTTAGGTTATCAATAATCAACCATAATCTCTGTTTTCTATCTATCTTTCTATATTTATTCTGATTTGATTTCTTTCATCATATCTGTTCATGCTTCGTATATTAGCACGTGGGCTGGTGTTAATCTAATATACTGGTACAGGTAATTGAGGCTGGGGCAAATGCACTGGTTGCCGGATCTGCCGTTTTTGGGGCTCCTGATTATGCTGAAGGCAAGATTATACAACTTGATACAAATTTTCATTGAAAGCAATGGTAGTTTAAAGTGTGTTTGTAAACTCTACGAATAGCTTCCAGGATCACTTTTTTTTTTCTTTTCAAAAGCTGCGAGGAGTAGCTTTTGAAAAAAAAAGTGATTATGACTCATTCGATAGAGTTTGAAAACACCCCCTTACTTAGTGATGAATATAAACTTAATTTTGGCATGTTTGCAGCTATTAAAGGGATCAAAACCAGCAAAAGGCCGGTAGCTGTTCCAGTATAAACTTTCGTTCAGAATTCGATTTGCGTCTACCTTTATGATCTTGGGTTCCATACTCTCTGTTTGAGGTTAAAAATATTTAACGATCTGTAGTTAATTAATGCACATGTACATGTTAAAAAAATCGAGACAGTGGAATACATGATGGAACATATGATTCAATTTGGCCCACTTTTCTCTAGTTGATTATTTACATTACTTCATTTCATATTGCAGATAACATGAAGAAGCAGTTGGGTTGGGAGAGACTCGGCCGATATATAACTCAGTTTGTGTGTTAATAAAGGACGACGACGAGAAGACAATAGTTTTAGAAACGTGGTGAGGTAAAGGTTGTAGTAATAAAGAACCTCATATTCTTTAACAAACATATTATTTATACCCTATATTGATTAAGAGTTGAGACAAAGATTTGCAGAAGTTCGATTTGAACCTGAGTTTACTACTTCCTCATTTTCTTATTAAGTAGATATTAGGTTTTGTTTTTAATTAATAAGTAACTATTATCGTTTTACCTGTTTTTCCACATTATTTTAAATTTATCCCATAGGTATTAATTTCATTATGAATTGGAGGGTTTATTGTTTATCTCCAGGTAGGAGACTAAAATCTGGACGTGTTTAACGAATTATATATGCATGTTCACGGTTTTGAATTGTGCAGATGTGAGATCGTGACTCTAATTATTAAACATTGAAAACAGATTTACGGTGCAATTGAGTCATTAATTTTGATTTAATTTTAATATGATAGGTTAAAAATTGTGAATATATCTAAATGACTTAAAATTGTAAAATGCAGTTTCAATACAAGAATTTATTAGTTATACTTATGTGCTCAATTGTAAAATGCAGTTTAATTATGGGTTGTTCTGCTATGGACTGACTCGAGTGCATATTGTGCACTCTAGTCCATGTTGCACTTTTCAGTTGTACTGATTTGCACTTTTTTATGACTTACACTTTTTGGTAAAATGGTGTTGCACTTTTTAATTATTAAACTGTATAATAATATTTTTATTTATAATCACTTACACTTTTTAGTAATATTGTGTTGCACTTTTCAGTTTAATAATTTACACTTTTCATTAAAAATTGTGATACTGACTTACACTATTTAATAATATTGTATTGCACTTTTCAGTTATAGACTCTTACACTTTCAGTTTGACTTACACTTTTCATTAATATTGTGATGCTCTTTTTAGTAATACCGACTTGCACATTTCAGAAATATCGTATTTCACTTTTAGTTGTACTAACTTATACTTTTAGGACTTGTTTAGTTTGCTAGATAGGATAGATATATTAGGATATGATAGATAAATTAGGATACGATTTAGTGGGACAATTTGAAAAATTGATTTAAAATTCATGTTTGGATTGATGGACTAAATTTTAAAGTTTATATGATAATTTATAATCAAGTTGTTTGGATTGTGGGATAAAATTAAAAAATATTATTATACAGTTTAATAATTGAAAAATGCAACACCATTTTACCAAAAAGTGTAAATCATGAAAAAGTGCAAGTCAATACAACTGAAAAGTGCAACATGCACTCAAGTGTATACTAGACTAAACCTTTAATTATAATTTTGTCTTAGTTTTAATGTAATATATCCAAATCTTTGCCAAAGGGTAATTAATTTAAGAAAAAAAATTGTAAATTGGAAATCTGATAGAGGGATGAGAGGTAACATTTTTGTTGTTGGACGAGGGACCTCTGGTCCGTTCGAGTATATGTCTGCCTTTTATCTAAATTTCCTTGAATGTACCAATTATTTAGAGATTCTGAGTAATCAATTTAATTTTCATATTGCAACTAGTTGTGAAATTAAGAACACATGCATGCATAGTATGAACGTTTTACAAGTAAACGAGGAATTAATATACTATATGCAAATAGCCACCTTTTGCTTAATACTCCTAAAATAAAATATAACGAACTTGTTCATCAGCATCAGCAGCAGTTAAATGAGGGCAATGCAAAGCTCTTCTTCATTCCTCCTAAAACACCATAACTGTACAGTCTGCCCTTGTGTAAATGCATTATCACGGCAAACAGCGTTCCAGCCTCCAACCAAAGCATACATGCTGCTGGACTCCCAATTCCTCAAACACATCTTATAACCTTCTTCACGTTCACCTACAAAAACGGTCACCTGAATCTCACCCGTATTTTTTGCCAATCGCCCCCTTTCACCCCGATGCAATTTGCTAAAAAATTGTTGCTTCACTTGCCTATAAGGTATAGACAATCTGCTATTCAGGTCCGTTGGAAACAATTTCTTCTCGATAACCAAGACCACACTCTCTTCACTACCACCCCAATCAAGAATGCGTTTCTTCATTTCTTCGTCAAGAACAGCCTCTGCCTCTCCATATTTTTTGTTACGAATTTGTGTGGCCAAATCAAACACCCCTTGCTGGAGCTTCTCCGCCAAATCAAGAAGGGCCTTCCATCTCCGTTCGTCGCCTCCAGTGCTCATTTTCTCTAACTCAGCAGGAAGATCGATCGAGTTTTTTTATTAATCAAAAACCTGTTCCAAGGCAGCTGTTTAAGTAAAGAAATTAATTACATAACATTGCATGGAATAATTAAAGGTGTAGTAGTAAGGTATAAATAGATAAAAGACATAATTAAAATACCTTGAAAGGTCTTCAGGTATACAAGAACGATAGTATTAAAAACCTAAACATGAGGTATAAATAGATATTAGAAGTGGATCTAATATCCTAATCAAGATACGATAACATATTATTTAAACTTACTTTCCTTATTTCTCCTAATATTTCGAGCATAATATTTAGTGCAAGGATCCCATCCGGATTTTTATGACATTGTTTGTGGTATATATTTTTATTACTAATAGTTTAATTTATAATTTATGTACTCGTATTAATTAGAAATACACTTTATAATTATAGATTTATTCCACTTGCATAAGTAGATGAATTATCGGACTTTAAATTTTTATAATGTGTAATACTGTACGAGATTAAAAGTGACGGAGTAATATTCTGCCATAATCTAAAAATCACCCCAAAAAATTAGTTTCCATATAGAAGAAAGCAATATCTGAACTTGATTAATTATTATTATCTCAAGTGGATTAATATATTAAACAAAGATAGATATCAAATATATATATATATATATATATATATATATATATATGATTTGTTAAACTCACTTTCCTTGTATAACAGACCTCCAAAATTAACGCCTAGCTGATTTTCACATTCCTCCTCTTAATTATTATTCCCCAAGCTCCCTCCTCTTTTACATTAAACAATTCCTTCGAACTCACTGATCTTTCTCTGCACATATTCAATAATGTCCACAGTGTACTCCCAACGAAAGGCTGTGGAATGCGTTGCGAGAATTGACAGGGATGCTCGGGCGAGGGGAGGCTGATTTGGATGAGTTGGCCAGACAATTTGAAGAGAGAAAATCTGATCGTCTTCTTCCAACATATCATCATAAGGGGGAAACTAGTGGCACAAAGCATTGATTCTTTAATTCTATTTTTCAATTTAATGATAGTTTAATGTCCTTGATTAAACATTGATGAATAAATTTTGTTGATTCTTTAATTCTATTTTTCAATTTAATGATAGTTTCTTATTGCTTCTTTATTTCTTAAATATAAGTTGTTTGTATGTACTTAGTTTATGGATGATTGATTGATCTTACGCTTTCATTTCTTGTGACTATATGTTTTTTATAAAAAAATTGCTCACCATCGTTTTGGTACAAATTGAGCTTTGTTGTATGTGTGTTAATTTCTTTCTCTTTAGGAAAATTGTTGTGGATTGTGGTTGAATTGTTTTGGACAATTCAATATTAGACATCCAACAACATAATTATCCATTTTAGATTCATCATTGGATTGCTGGTATTCTCAACTTGGATTTGTGAATTAGTAATGCCCTGTTTATCTTGAAAAGGAGGGATAAAGATACACAGTTGGACATTTTATAAAAGAATCAAATTCTTTCCTGTGTAAGAACAGAACAATTAATCACATTTAATTCTCTGTTTGGCTAATGATTTTACCATATGAATTGGGATCATGTCACAACCTATGTATGTACTCAGTAGCCTGATGTTATTAGTTTGAAACTGATGCAAGTTTTAAGAACGGATGAACAAACCTCGCACTCGCAGTTGGAGATGATCGAGAAATTGCTTGAGCCGGTTCATCACATCATCAGAAGGTGGATTAGATGGTGTTGTAATCCCCACTTCCACGAGTCCCTCAAAAGAAGCCGCCAGCAGATATCTTAACAGCTCCATTTCAGTCTCACAAACCAAACGAAATTCAAACTCCACCCTTCTAAGTTGATGCAAATAAGGTTCTGTTTTTTCTTGGGCTCGTATGAATTCTGTAACATATCGCACATTTCTGTGGGCGTATGACTTCAAAAAAGAAAGATGGAAGAAATCATATAACTCTCCAGACGAGGTAAATTAAAAAAAAAAAAAAAACAAACAGGAAGCCAATTACTCACAGTAACCCTTAGCATCTCTATGTTTGGAGAACTTCGTACTAGGCAGAGAGCACAAGCAACCTCGTTGATGCCATCCACATGCATTGAAAGATTGAGAACTTTGAGCTTGTTTAAATTGTCAGCAACAGTAAAACCACTTGGTACACCACCTGCACCCGTAAACTGTGCCACTAAAAAATAAGTGCCAAAAAACCACATGTTTAAAATGTAGTGTAGTTTATTACAAGAATATCTCACCTCCAGTATGTAGGGAAAAAGATGCAGTTTCTCCAGCATGGGTGGAAATTGACAGCACTTGAACCTAGCGAGGGACCATGTGGGTGAGGATAATGAAACTTCAGCAAGAACCGGAGATTTTTTGAAGCAAATAGTCTTGAAAACACCACAGAAGGAGAAAATCTTGAGACTTGGCCCCTCAACTTCAAATGCATCAAAGTCGGTGCAGTTGCAAAGCTTCATCGTTTCCAGAAGAGGGCTCAGAGAGATGAACTGTTCAAAGATTGCAGGGACATATTCTACTTGCACAAAATCAAGTGTAGCAAGCTTGGTAAATCCTTTGAATTCTGGTGGGGGCTTGAATATACATCCATTGAGACTTAGGTGCTTTAGGTTTTGGAATGCAAAGAAAGGAGAGGTTAATGGATGTTTATTATCTCCCCAGATACAAAGGGTGAAGTCATGGACTTGGAAACTCGATAGAAGTAGATTCCATTGATCGATATCGGGGCTACTTGTCCAACTAAGGGAAAACTTATTTAAAGGTCCTCGGTGATGAAGTAGAACTTGATAAATTGCATTTTTATGTTCTGGGATAGGCGAGAAGATTTCTCCGAGGTCGAAATCGAACACAAGATTCGGGATAGATGTCCACTTATACCTCCATTGTGTGGATAATATGCTGGTCCTCACTGCTTCCTGCAATGGCAAGCGAGCAAGAATACTATCTATGATACAACCAGGCAGACTGCTTATCATATCCATCTCCACTCAATTTCTTACTACAAATTCACAAGCAATCCTGGACATCCAAAAATCTATTGTTTTGTTAGGCATTTAAAGTGCACTAATCTGCAAATTATCAATACACAAAAGATAAATAGTGATCTCTCCCCCCCCCCCCCCCTCTTAATTCATTTTGTCCTGTTTAATTTTCGTATTCATGGAAAGTGTAAACTGCACAAACATGAAATCAAACTCCCTAAACCACCGCCGCGACTAAAGGAATTAAAACGACAGAGAAAACAAATCTCCCTTTCGTATAGCTAAAAAAACAATTAGGTTAATTACAAATTCAATCGGGAATATAGAATTAGGAACGGAATATAAATTAAACTTTCTCAGAAAAGAAAAAGATGTGCAAAAAATGCTAATAGGGAGAAGAAGGTTACCGGAGACTGTAAGTGCCGCCGGCCGGCCGAGGAGGGCAGAGAGAGAGAGAGAGAGAGTCTTGATTCCTGGATTACCGCCGGTGGTTTCTTCAGCGAGCTCCCGCCAAAAGCAGAAATGACCCTATCTTCCAAATCAGCACTTTCGTAAACATTCTCTCTATATATATATATATATTTTTTTTATAAACACAATAAAATTACTTCTGTATGGTGAAAGTTACTCAATTGAAGCTGAGTGTTAACAGAAGTTGTGAAGTAAGCCACCCAGAAATTCAAGATAGATCGGAGCTTGATTTACAAAATAATATTATATCTATAAAATTAGTTTATTAAGTAGTATAAAATTTTCAATATATCTCATTTCATTAAATTTAAATTTAATAATTTTTATTATATATAAATGTTTATAGAAAGGAATTAACTTTCTCAAGATACATATATACTCCTTCAACTTTTAATTAAGTGTCATTTTAACAATTTTCAACAAATTAAGATATATAATCATGGATCATTTTACCCTTCAATAATGATAATTAATTTTAATATTAAATTTATGTTTAGTAATGAATGTGGCCAATATTGTAGGTGATATTCATGTATACAATAATTAAAATTTATCCATAATTTATGCTATAGTACTATATTCAAAAAGGAAAAACTTAAATCAAGGTAAAGAAAATGGAGGGAGTATAATGTATAAGGGTAAAATTGTCAAAATTAAAGAAAAATGTATAGAATGACACTTATTTTGAAAATATTAAAAAAGACAAAGTGACACATAATAAAAAACGGAGGGAGTATAAATTATCCAACTTTAAAACGAATATATGTAATTTAATTTGAGGTTAAGTTTGATTTGGTTGAAAAGTGGAAAAATCAAGTAGTTAGTAAGTCACAAATTGAGAGATTAAAATTAATCTTAATTTTTTTATTTCTTAATTAAAATTAATGAAAGATTAAAAAATCTTAGATATGATATATGGAAGAATATATTACCATATATAATCTAAAAATCACCAAAAATAAAAATAAAAATTTCCATGTATAATAAGCAAGCAGTATCTTTGATTAATATTATCTCAAGTGGATTAAAGATAGATATCTGATGTGTTAAACTTAGTTTCCTTGTATAACATACCTCCAACGCCTATATATTGTAACATAATTTTCTCATTCCTTAGTATTTCATACACCAATTAATTGATTAATTATTAGTCTCCAAGTTCCCTAGCTTCTCTTTTACGTACACTAAACAATTCTCTCTTTCACATATTCAATAATGTCCACTCTTGTCGAAAGGCGGAAGATTGCATGGCTAGACGTGGTGGGGATGCTCGTGGGAGGGACTGATTTGGATGAGTTGGTTAGAGAAATTGAAAAGAGAAAAGTCGATCGTCTTCTTCTTCCAACATATCATCATAAGGGGGAAACTAGTGGCACAACAAAACTAGAGATTGAGGAAGAAGAAGAAGAAGAAGAAGAAGAAGAAGAAGAAGAAGAAGAAGAAGAAGAAGGTACACAGACAAGAAGGAAAAATCTGACCAGTTTTTCACCCCAAATAATGAGGCCTCGTGAAGAAATCAAGAATCACATTCTTAGTTGTGGCGGTCGTGAAGAAAGCATGGTTTTGGTTATAGAGAAGAAGTTGTTTCAAAGTGATATTGACCCTAACAAGTGTCGATTATCTATACCTCATGGGAAAGTGAACCAACAATTCTTGAATAAATTGTTGGTGAGTGAAGCTAGGCGCTTGAAAATGGCATCAGGTGAAATTCCCATCACTTTATTTGAATTTGGTCATGAGGAACGTAGTATGCGTTTGAAGAATTGGAATTCCAACAACATGTATGCGTTGGTAGGAGGGTGGAAACAAGTTTGTAGTGATTATGGGTTAGAAGTTGATCAGATTGTTCAATTGTGGTCTTTCCGGAGGAATTCGGACTTGTGTCTTGCCCTCTTCCTCTTTTGAATGCTGCATAGAATTATAAATATTGATTTTTTTTTTCCTTTTCATTCATTGAATATATATGATTGAATTAGTTAATTGGCTTTCATGAACTCTGCTCTAATAGTTTAGAACTTTTTTTTTTTCGTGTTTTAATTTGTAAAAATAATTTCGATTTATATTTAGCTACATTTAAATACTAATAGTTCCATTGATGGTAATATGTTAATTAAGTGCAAGATTCAAAATTAGATTCAATTCTCCATCTGTTCATCAAAAAATGATTTTTTAGTTTTTGACAAGTTCTTACTCAATGAATAATAATTTCTAAATTGAAAAAAAAAAAAAAAAGGGTAAAGTTGAGAAATAGTGTAAAAAAAAGAATATTTAATTATGTACAAGTATAAAAACTAGCCAATTTAATTACTACCGAATAAAGAGTAAAAATTAGCTCATAAAGGAGCATGATTCAAAATTAGATTTTTATATATAGTCAAATTTTGTTGAGGACATATTTGTAATTCAACGAAAGATTTTGCTGGTATTTTTTTGAAGTAAGATTTTGCTAGTATTTACGAGCTATATAAACTGTTTTTAGAATTACTTATTTTCAAAGTTTTCTCTTACAACTTTTAAATAAAAAGTGATTTTAGAAGTAGTTTATAAAATTTACAAACACCCATTTAGTTGTGTATTGATCTAAACACAAAGCACCTTTGTTGTGTATACCAAACACCAGCCCTATTACTTAATCATTGATTTATCATGTCTTTATTTTTCTTTTTATCTTGGACAATTGCAGGATAACGAATCTGGCTACCAAATGAGCGTACAAAACTCGTACCCAAAAAGATTTCTCCACTTTTTGGCTTTTTTTCAATAGAATGGAATCCAATTTTTTTTTTTTGTACTGGTGATGCATATCATTGTGACGTGACCTCATCAAATTCACAGGAATGAATAAGAGAGAACACAATCAAAGAAATGTTTAAAATGATGAATATTTAAAATGAGCTCCTGGAACGTTCTTGAAAGATTGATATGGATGAAAGGGGACGATGGTAGCTGGGACCTGCACGAAAATCGGGCCGGAGGGGTGTCCGGCGACGGACCTCCGACGCTCAAGTTAACCGAGTGTGATGAAGAAGAAAAGGTAAATTGGACTAAGTGATGAATAGTAATGAGATAGAAAAAATGACTTATACTTTTAAAATGAAAAAGGGGTACCTTTTATACCTATGTTGAAGGGTAAAATAGTAATCTCGATTTCTAGGTTTGTTACAAATTATGCCACGTCAGCGTACGATTCTGACAAACATAAATTGTCCATGTAGTGCGCGCATTTTGACAGAGATATTCTGACACACTCAGATTCGATGATCTCTGAATAAGAAACTTAATCCCTTTAAGGAGAATGGTTCGAGAACTAAAACTACCCCTCTTCTCTAATCCTTTGGAGGAATCTACCTTCTGCTTATCAACAACGAGTTCTACGTTTCTATAAAGGCACTCAAAAGAGGATGAGATCGGATTCCTGAATGAGTTCTTGAAATATTTAGTTCTGAAACATATGTTTCTCCTATGGAAATATTCATGTTCTGTTCCTCATTAGATCTGATCTCGTTATGATCTCCGAGAATTGATTCTTCTCCTTCAATAAACCAGTTCTTATAATTGTATTAGGTCTAATCTTATGATATGACACCATATTGTCATATCATTAGGGGTGGCAATTTTCGACACGACACGATAGCACGATACGAATCCGACACGAAAATTGCGGGTTAGTGTTTGGCCTTATTGGGTTCGTGTCGTTATCGGGTCGACCTGATAACGACACGAAAATTTCGTGTCGGGTTCGTGTCAACCCGTTAAGCACGATAAAATTAACAGGTAACCCATTAACCTGTTAACAACCCGTTAACCTGTTATTTACCTGTTATGACACGACACGATAATGACACGTATCTGATAATAACACGATAATGACACGATAATTTTTTATATTTATATAAATATATTATTTTTTATATTTTTAATACAATTTTAAATTGATTTATTTTCTTATCGTGTTGTTATCGTGTTACGTGTCGTTATCGTGTCGTGTCACGTCGACACAAAAATTATCGTGTTGTTATCGTGTCGTGTCGTGTCGACACGAAAATTATCGTGTTCGTGTCGTGTCGACACAGATTCTTATCGTGTCGTGTTCGTGTTTGGGCTTATCGTGTCGTGTCACTATCGTGTCGACACGAAACACGACACGATAGCACGATTTGCCAGCCCTACATATCATCCACTCCCCCCTATTCTAGACCATTATATGTTCTGAAAATGGTTTCGAATAACATTCTGGAACAAAAAACAATTCTTGAGTTCTCTCCCCCACCTTAAAAATTTGAATTTTTTTTTAAGTGAATAATTTTTCAGATCACGAACTCACATTTTGAGTTCTCTCCTCCACCTTAAAAAATTAAAAAAATTTCTAAGTGAATAATTTTTCAGATCACGAACTCACATCTTGAGTTCTCTTCTCAACCTCAGAAAATTGAAAATTTTCTAAGTAAAGTAAAAAATTTCAGATCACGAACTCACATTTTGAGTTCTCTTCTCAACCTTAAAAATTTTGAAAATTTTTCTAAGTGAATAATTTTTCAGATCACGAACTCAAATCTAAGGGAATAAAATGAGTTTTGATTATGATACCAAAACCCTCCTTAGACATGCCAATTAGATAAGTCAGATTACATGAACATGTTTCAGGATTGTTGGAACATGTAGCTTTAGACTAGTTGAGAAGCTGATATGTTAGGCAGCTCCTAGATCAATAGATGCACAAATTGAGGGGGAACACATGCTTAGAAGTTTATAAAGTCCAAGTCCCCTCAAGGCTCAGTCTTGGAATGACCTTAAGTTTGCTGATGGACAACTATGTTGATCAAGTCAGCTAAGTACAGAACAACCTATCTGAAGATCAACTAAGTGGAATAGATCATGAAGATCAAGTCTACTACAATAATATTAAGTTCAGAAGAGTTGTCCAGCAAGATTGTCTCAGCACATTTGAACCAGAACGAGTTTTGAAAAACAAGCCCAACTGTGCTGATGAGGTCAAGACCACTTATCCAATGACATGAATGCTCAAAGATCTACTCCAAGAAGTCATGGAAAGGGAAAGAGCCAAGTCATCTGAAGAGCTGAAGCCAACACTGCTGTAAGCAGAAGCTGCTGACCTTGATAAGCAGAGTTGACCAAGTGATAAGGAAGGTTGTCCTTATCCAAGGATCAATCATCAGAAGTAATGTCCATGTTTGACCAAGTAAATCTTGAAGTCAGACATTGGGAAGAGTACTACAAAGTAAAGACAAATTAGTTACAACCGTTTATTTCCCAATCAAAGGACATGTCACTATCAACAATCTGTCTTCCAGTTGCAGAGTTCAAGAAAGACATTTATAGACATTTGAGGCTGCCTCTCCAACGGGCAAATCCTCAAATTTGTCTATAAATATAGAAGTGTGAAGACCATTTGAAAGCATCCATTATCTATCCAACTGTCCAACAACAAGGAACAAATCTGAAGCTTTCCAAGAGACTTTCTTAGTCTTCAAACAATATTTCATTCTAAGCTGAACCTCATTGTATATCCATACAAAGCTTAGAGAGATATCCTATCCTTACACACTGAACCTCATTGTAAAGGATATCTCATTAGTTGGAACCAAACTTCAACCCTTATACCTTTCAAGAAAGAAAGTTAGAAGGTTGTAGTAGTAGAAGTGGAAGGAGCTGACTATTGAGAGAAGAACAGTTCAGTTCTGAGTTGAGAAAGGGTACTAGGACTCTTGACATCCTAGGGATCAAAGCACCAAGGAGTGGTGTGGTTGATCAAGTGCACATTGGCACTATAAAACAAGTTAATTCCAAGAGTGAAGGAATTATCCTGTTAAATCAGGGAAAGTGGATGTAGGAGCTTGAGTCTCTGAACCACTATAAACTCTTGTGTTGATTCACTTTCAAGTACTTACATTCATTCAACACAGCACACAAATTGGATTTTCAAAGATATATATACATAAGACTGTGCAAAACAGATTTGGACAAGTTCCCTGAAACTGGATAAATTGTTAAGGTGATTTCAGACTTAAAAGGAGTTTAAACTAAAGGGTGGATTGGTTATCTTTAAGAAGTTATACATCTCAGCAGAGTTGTCCAGAACAACCTTGCTGAAGTCATATCTGGTTAAGTTTGAAAAATGACGTAAAAATGTCACATTCTTATTGGAACTGAGACACCCTTTGTGAATTTTGTTACCGGAATCGAATTTCGTATCCAAATTTTTCATTAGTTTTGAAAGTATTCGGTGGTAACGATGTAACCGGGATGGTGTTGAGGTGTGGTGGAGGCAAGGTGGTGACGAGAATGGGTTGGAGTGGCGACGTTGGCGACGATTGGGATGGGGATGTTCGCTGGCGATAAGAACAGGGGTGGGAAGGTGATATATATACTCAGGTTTTTGTTATAATATACCTACTGCATGTATTTGTTATGCCAAAGTCTTGTACGCACTCAAGTACACCGTGTATTTGAGTGGACTTTGACTGGTCAACTGTTGACCGTTGATCAGTCAATGGTCAAACTTTGATTTTTTTTTTTTTCGATTTTTTGTTTATGCTTGTGGGCAAAGTCACGATTGGAGCGGGTAACAACACCCGATTTCGTCTTGGTTTGAAGATCTCAGACTTACGAATGTATTTTTGTATTTGAATCGATATTGTAAACCCTCAATTTTTTATTTTATTTTACTAATTTTGCCACTAACTTAATTTTTCACTATAAATAATAGGCAAGACAAATTCTCCTGTACAATTGAGTGTGTAGGTACACATGAATTTTAATGTTCAATTTATTCAATTTAATCTTTGACCCAATTAATGGAGTTAAATTTCAATGATATAGATATAACCAATTTCAACTAAGTATCACTCTTAATAATCCCCTATAATACTAATAGGGAGTTTTAAAATGATGATGTGTCGTCTTGTAAGAGCTTTGGCCTACGTGTCATTTTATCAAAAATCAAGTTACACGTGTAATTTTGTTATTTGTTATGAAGCCACGTCTGCAGTAATATTTTAAGCATATATACTTTCCTTAATTTATAATTACATGTTATTCAATATTTTTCATCTATTAATCACTTCATTTCTAAATTACATTAATTATTCAATATATTCCATCTATTAATTTTCCAATCTTAATATTTATCATATATTTGCAAACATTTTAAGAGCCACGTGTTGCAAAGTAATTGGTCTATTCCAATCTATTTTTTCTCAAATTTCTCCATTTCAAAATCTCTTTTTTCTCATTAATTTCACTTTTTATAAATTTTTTATTAATCTTAAAATCTCTTTTTTCTCATTAATTTCACTTTTTATTAATTTTTTTATTAATCTTAATCATTAATTTTTATCGTACATTTTTTTAATCTCATATTTTAAATGTAATTTTGAATAATAAAATTTAAATGTGAGTTTCTATTATACTGATTTTTTTTATCAAATAAAACTGAGACCTAAATCATTTGTTTGCTGCACCTAATCCCACTATTTTCCATCTCTTTCTATTACGATTATAAACTGAGACCTAAATCATTTGTTTGCTGCACCTAATCCCACTATTTTCCATCTCTTTCTATTACGATTATTTTCCATCTCTTTCTATTACGATGATAATCGGTGAGTTTATATTATACTGATTTTTTTTATCAATCAGTTTTTAATAAAATTACAGATGATTTACAGATGATTTTTTTTAATATCTTATTTAAATGAGGGTTCACGTTTTTACCCATTTTTTAATTCAGGCGACTGTTCGAAAATTTCTAATATGGAAATTTGAGAATACCGTTCGAGAAGGCGTTAGTTATATTATACAGATAGTTATATTATACAGAATTTTTCGGTAGGAAATTTGAGAATACCGTTCTAGAAGGCATTCGAGAAGGCGTTAGTTATATTATACAGAATTTTTCGGTAGGAAATTTGAGAATAACGTTCGAGAAGGCGTTAGTTATATTATACATAATTTTTCCGTAGGCTTGAATTCTGGGAGTTACTGGATGTAAATATTTAAGAGGTGAAATGGTTAACTTTTGTATTTTTGTATTTATAGTATTACACATGGGGGATTTCACATATAGGTCTTTTCACCCAGTGTTTTTTTAAATAAGGAACTGATTTAAAATAGTTTCAAATTAAGGTCAAAATCCAACTTAAATGTACCATTTTACCCTCAATATTCAACCCTCAATATTCAAAATTACGTTTTAATATAATATTAAGTCAACTAATTTTAAATTTTGAATACAAATCGCCATTAATTACTAAGTGATCCCCAATTTTAGGACTTTTCCAAATCTCTGATATTCAAATCTTCCCCAAATCACCGCCTCAATTTTAGGAATTTTCCCAAAGCTCTGATATTCAAGTATTTCCCAAATATTTGATATTCAAATCTTCCTCAAATCTTTGATATTCAAGTCTTCCCCAAATCTCTGATATTAAATTTAATTTTCAGACTTGAAGATCTGCAGAAAAATCGTCAAATCAAATTAAATATGTTTTCAGATAAATCTCTGACTTGATTATGCAGAAAATCTGCAGAAAAATCTGTGAATTTAATGTAGAAAAAAAATATTAAAGTTGCATGAGCATATAAATAATATGATTTCACCATATCTGATTCTGATTTCTTCAAATCCACATATTTCTTTGTGGCGAAGATGAAGCTTTGTGGCCGCCGCCATGGACGACGGCGATCTAAAAACAATGAGAAATGTAACAGATCTAAAAAATATAGCATATTTCAGCGGCGGCGGCCATGGCTTCTTCACCGGAGTGCCGCCGGCGGCGACTTCTTACAGAAGTGGGCGACCTTGGGAGAAGCTTCCATCTCTCCGACGAAGCTTCATCGCCTCCTTCTTTAAGAAAATTCCAGATCGAATCCTTGAGAGACGCACCGCCACGACGAAGCTTCATCGCCTCCTTCTTTAAGAAAATTCCAGAAGCTTCATCGCCTCCTTCTTTAAGAAAATTCCAGATCGAATCCTTGAGAGACGCACCGCCACTTAACATTGATTCTGTATTATTCGAATGACGATGAATTCTAGATTAGGGTTCTTATTTGAAAAGTAAGATTGGTTTAATTCAAAATTAAAATCAATCTTGCAGATTGCATATGAATAAGGAAAGTAGGAATGTGGTTGATTATATGGCGATAAAGTGGAATATGAAAACTTGTTCTTTATTTAATAAATTAATTACCATAATTAAATATAAGGGATAAAATAGGAATATGAAAACTTGTTCTTTATTTAATAAATTAATTACCATAATTAAATATAAGGGCATAAAAGGTTATTAACATAGGTATATAAGGGCATAAAAGGTTATTAACATAGGTTTTTGGCCTTTTTTAAAAAGATTATATTTTAGTTCTTTTATTAAAAAGGTGAGGCTATGAATGACTTTTTTTTATAAAAATTCTCTTACTACACATGTTGTCAATTCAATGTATTTTTTATAGATATTTATAATCTTTTTTTTTTTGCAGAATTTTCTCTAATCAATATTTGTTCTCTCTAAAGTTTTGCATAATTTTCTCTAATCAATTTTTTGTTTTGCAAAATTTTGTTCTCTCTAAAGTCTCTGTAGTTTTACAGTTTGTTTTGCAGAATTTTGTTCTCTCCAATCAATATATTGTTTTTGTTTTGTAGAATTTTTTTCTCGAATTTTCTTTAATCAATTCTTTTTTGTTCTCTCTAAAGTGCAGAATTTTCTCTAGAATTTTGTTCAAGTTTTGCAGAATTTTCTCTAATCAATATATATATTTTTTTGTTTTGCAGATTTTGTTCTCTCCAATCAATATATTGTTTTCATTGAATTTTTTTCTCTAATCAATTAGGTAAAGTCTAGTATGCACTCGAGTGCATGCTGTGCACCTAGTCCATGTGCACTTTTGAGTTTATGACTTACACTTTTTTATAAATGGTGTTGCACTTTTGAATTATTACTAAAAATATTATTATACAGTTTAATAATTGAAAAGTGCAACACCATTTACAAGTGTAAGTTAGTAAACTGAAAGTGCAACATGCACTCGAGTCCATAGCAGACCAACCCAATCAATTATTATATGGAATATCTACTTAAATTAAATTCGAATATCCCCTAATAAAGGAAATCATTTTTTATCAATTAGTCTATATTTATTGACACCCGACTAAAGGAAATCATTTTTTTAGGAAATCATTTTTGAGTTTATTGACATTATAGACCAAGATCCTAGCCCATCTTTTAATTCAAGACAAAAATTATTGATATTACAAATTAAGACAAATCCATATTTGACATTCCTAATATGCCCTCAAATCAATATATTAAAAGAATCAACAATTAAATTCAATAATATACTCTCATATTATGAGAATCCGTTTCAATCTCTATCACATCATTTCTCATTTTAAAACTCATCTCCCTTCAGATTCAAAACCCTACACCTCACGGCGGCGCAACCGGTCCCGACACCATCATGTTACAGCCTAGCCATCGCCGCAATAGCCCCGCCTCACCGGCTCCTTAAACGCTCCCCGCAATCCATAATCGGGTATGTATACAATCGAATCAAAAGAGCATCCATCACATCTGTTAAAGATCCACCGCCGCGGTCTTTATTTGTTGTCAACAACTTGACCACGACGGCGTCGATCTGTCCAAGGTTCGGCCAGATCCGTCACGATATGCCATTGTTTCACCAACAAGCTATGTAATTTTGTCCAAGATTCAGCCAAAACCACTCGAATACGACGTCGTCGATCTGTTCAAGATATGTAATTCTGTGTTTTAAAATTTAAGTGGGATGTTTTGAAGTGATCAATCATGGGATTTCTCCAGATTTAATGAACCTGGTTATGTTTCTTGTCGGTGGAATTTATGAGATTGCACCGGAGAAAATGAAAACGGTGGCAAGGTCGCCGGAGCGGCCGTACGGGTTCGAGGAGATCATCCACGGTGAGGAGGAGATTAAAGATGAAGGTGAAGATTTTTTGTGGTGTGAAGATTAAATATTAAAGATCAGGTGAAGATTCATGGATTCTTTCCATTTTTCTATTTATTGCTTAGTTGAGAAGCTTCTTTGATGAAAATTTCGTTGTGATTGTGGTGCCTTTTTTGGGATTTGAAAATTTAATTAGGTTCAAGGTTTTGGATTGTTATACAGATCCATTGGGTTGGAAAAACAAGCTCATAAATAGTGGGAGCATTGAGAATGTCCCTCTTGAATTTTCATTGTATTTAATCTGCTATGGAATTGATTGTAAATTTGTTAAGAAATGCTCTTTGTGTGGTCAATTTCTAGTGGGAATGTCCCTCTTGATTTGGGAGTATGTATGTTGTTTTGCAGTGGAGTCAGAATGGGTATGAAAGTATGATCTGCTTCACATATACCACAAATGCTTATACAATCACTGATCACTGATGGGATATTTGAATGTGTGTCATTTTTTGCATTTTAACACCAGTTTGGTGAATTCCATCTGTTTGTGTTCCTAACAACTAGAAATTATTGTTTTTACACTAGAAGGCCTGGAAAAATCGAGTAGGAGATGAGTTACATCACTTGAGTGGACTTAAAATCAAGGTATTATGAAATGTTTGTAAGTTGTTCAAGAGCAGTAGCTTGCCAAATGTAGATGGATTCAGTAGTTTTATTCTAATTCTAGATCATCTACTTTTTTTTTTTTGTTTATTCAAATATAAGTGGTTGTGTTATTAATGTTTATGAATGATGGAATATGCAGTTGGAATACGTTGAGAAGAGAAGAATCAAGGACCTCGTAAAGAAGCTTCCTGAGTTTATTAGCTATCCAATTTACCTATGGGCTGAGAAAACAACCGAAAAGGAGATTAGCGGAACCAAAGAAGGAAGAGGAGGGAATACAAATGGAGGTCGACTTAGGAGTGAAAAGAAGAAATAACCATGTGTGATTTGGCTAGTAGATTGAGGAATGAGTATTGAATATTTGATTGATCAATTGTTGTTGGAGTCTTTATTTTATGCATATTGTTTTAAATGTAATTATATATACAACATATATAATTATATGTACGCATATATTATATATGCATTTAATGTATGCACTACTTTATGCATATATCAAAATATATGCGCTTAATATATTCTTTTCAAATAGTGTTAAATATAGTCATAATATCTTTGACATATTGACATTTTCAAATATAATAAATTAAATATATTTATAAAAGTGGTATGCAACATATTTTTGCATATGCAACCATTTTTTATATATGCAACATTTTTTTGCATGTCAATGAGAATATGCAACATATTTATGGGAATCGAATTGGGAGATTAATAATTTTTTTAAATTTTGGAAAGTTATAAATGAGCAGAATTTTAGAAATATTTTTACCGATTTTGTTTTTAATAGTTGACTTTATAATACTAATTTTGCTGAAATTAATTTTTTAAGATTCGAAATCCATTTTTATTTTGAAGTCGATAGATTAGGAATGTTTCGAGGAATTCATATGCACCGATATTCTTGAAGTTGATAGATTAGGAATGATAGTTTTAAATTTGAAAACTGAAGTTGGTAGATTAGGAATGATAGTTTTAAATTTGAAAACTTAATTAACTCGCACAAATTTCGAGGATAACTGCATAATTTGAAATTTAAAATTAATTATAACATAAGGGTATAATTGTACATTTAAGTTGGATTTTGGCTTGATATGTAATAGCAAATAAATTTTCCTTGATTTACAAAAACTTAGGGTGAAATGGTCTATAGTGTAATTCTCCCATCATTTTTTATCAATCCGTCTATATTTATTGACATATTCTTAAATTATGGAGTAATTTCAAATTATATGAAAAAATTCGAACCTAATTTTATTGACTTCAAAAAAAATTATATGAAAATAAATATAAAATCTACATTGTTGAATATTAAACAAAAATTCAAAATTTAATGACCGAAATTATACTCCCTCTATTCGACAATCTCCTGTTACACAACTCACATCTTCTGTTACATAGTTTAGATGAATGCTTACTTAATAACTAATTTAGATTAATTATGGTCAAAATAAAACTCCTTTATTCTCTCCCAAATTTAACTGAATCTTTCAAAATTTAAATTAAAAAAAAAAAAAACGTAATTTTTTTTTGTACAATTCTAAAAAAATAATTTTATATTAAAATTATTTTAATAATTTTATTCATTAAAATCTTAAACTATATCAAAAGTTTTTTGAACCTTAATTTAAATATAATTACATCAATAAAAAATAGAATATATAATTTAATATTTTTAAAAAATTTATTGAAATATAATTAAATACAAAACTGAAAAATTTTCATTAAATTTTTTTATATTCTATTTAACATTTATATTAAACAAAAGTATTGAATAAATATAATTAAATACAAAATTAATTTATTTAAAGATTTTACGATCAATTTATATTTAAAGAATTTGTTGAGTAATACAAATAAATATACAAATATAGTACACAAAATTCCTTATTTGCATAAAAATTCAAGTCATAAAGTTTAGTAGGAATATCTACTTAAATTTGAATTTCCCCGAATATAGGAAATTTTTTTTTTTTTCAATCAATCTATATTATTGCCATATTCTTAAATTATGCAATAATTTCAAATTATATGGAAAAATTCGAACCTAAATATATGAAAATAAATATAAAATCTACATTGTTGAATATTAAAAAAAAAAAATTAAAATTTAATGACCTAAATTATACTCCCTCTTATTCGGGACGTGTCTTAATTTCTAATTTACTTAATAACTAATTTAGATTAATTATGGTCAAAATAAAATTCCTTTATTTTTTTTTAAATTTAACTAAATCTTTCAAAATTTAAATTAAAAAAAAAAGAGTTGCACTCTTGTGTACTAGTTACATGTATGTAACTACTATATCCAATCCAGTAGTTACATGTAACTACTATATCCAATCCAATATATGTAACTACTATATCCAATCCAATAATCCATTACAAATAACACATGACTCATTTATTATATCCAATCAAATAACTCATTACAAATAATACATGACCCATTTACTATATCAATTTAACACATTCAATTAATTTTTTTTTAATTTTATCATTAAAAAATAATACTCCATTAATTTTTTAAATTTTTTTTTTTATTTTACTCAATTGATATTTATATTTATCTTTTTGGGGAAAAAACAAAATAGGACAATTCACCCTAAAACTTTAAGATTCAAGCCAAATTTATTTAGTAAAACAATTAAGGACAAAATGAAACTTATATAGTCGATTATGCCCCTATTTTCGAATTAATTAAGAATTTCAAATTCAATTAATTATGTTAATTTAAATTTAGGAAAGTCAACATTTGAATTTTAAATTAAGGTGAGAGATATTTCTCCTAAAATCTCGCGCTGGTTTTAATTCAAAGAAACATTCCTAAAATATTTCACAAAACTACATTTTGTGCATATTCGATTACTGTGCTCATCTCCATATAAGTTTTTGAAGATTTCAAGCGTTGCACAATCGAAATCGTTCTCGATAAATTTGAATTAGTTCTATGAATTTTGTAACCATCACTTCACTAAAAAATTTATTTTTTAAACAATGCTAAGATTTTTTCTTTCTTTTTAAACTTAAACGTGCAATTAATTACACTTAATTTTTTTAAGTAGTTTTCCTTATTCTATGTTCCAAAGCTCGAAATTGAAATAATTATACTTAATTTCAGATTTGATTCATTTAATTTGATTAATGTAAAATATGAAAAGTCAAATGAATTAAATTTTAAAAAGGTAAGAGATTATCCCTAAATTATAGTTGAAGGAAAATGATTGAATTAATGTTTGTTTCGTCTTTTCATCTACTCGTTTGATTGTACAAATAAGTTTTCGCATGTAAGAAAACGTTGTTTTGTTAAGCTGTGCATTTGTGCATTGCATATTTGTATGATATTTTTGATAGTTTGATGCATATACATAATATGTGCATTGCATATTTATAGGGGATGCATATATCAAATATGTGCATTGCATAATAATAATATAAGACTGTATCATAAATTCTATATGCATATTTTATTATATGCAACCGATAAGTGCATATAATTTCAAATATACATGCATTTTTTTATATATGCAACCGATAATTGCATATACTTCCCAAATTACTTGTATCTACAATTGACCCTACTCTAGTAAATTAGGTGCACTTGTTTTCAAGCTCCCCAAATTTAAAAAATTCATGTTCTTGGTGTCTTACTCCCCTGTATAAGAATCATAAGATATTTCAAGAAACAGATTCAAGAAACAGATATAAATCAGACGAAAAGACGTTTTACAATTATCATGACTCCAAACATTCCAATATACAAAATCAATTTCTACAAAGCAACTAATCAAATGAATCTAAGATTATTGAATTTCTGCTTAATTAACTACTACTCCCTCCGTCCCACAACTGTTTGCACACTTACCTTATTTGTCCGTCCCACAATTGTTTGCACACCCATAAAAGGAAACTTCTTCATAAACCCCACCCTCACAATATTCACATATTTACACAAAATGCCATTACTTTTACTCTCTTTCCAATCACCTTTTTACTTTATTCATATAACTTTACAAAATTACCCCTCAACACTCCACTCATTACACTTTTTTCTTAAAAAGTGTGCCCACTTTGTGGTGCAAACACTTCCGGGACGGAGGGAGTATTGTATATGATATGTTCATCTAAGGAGCAAACTTCAATTTTGCAGATACTCACTACTCCATTTTCTGACTTGACATGCTTCATTCAATCAAAATCCAAAGCAGGGGTAAACACTATACCCTCCATTTTTTTCCTCAACTGCATAGATTGAATAACACTGCCTTAGAAAACACAGGATTTCAAAGATAAATTGAAAAAAAAATTTGCTTCACTTTTCAATCCATTTGAATAGTGCAAAACTCTTATAAACCATAAAACAGAATAAAATGGATACTTGTATGAACTAGCACCTATATCTCCAAATTCCTACAAGTAATATACAAATAACTAGATCAAAAAAAAATAAAAAAATAAATCATTCTGAAAAACGAATCTGAATCCCATAGCCGTAATTGAAG
This sequence comes from Galeopsis tetrahit, assembly GCA_963675135.1. Classification (NCBI taxonomy): domain Eukaryota; kingdom Viridiplantae; phylum Streptophyta; class Magnoliopsida; order Lamiales; family Lamiaceae; genus Galeopsis; species Galeopsis tetrahit. The sequence goes on from OY776127.1 coordinate 73,379,104, forward strand.
AGTCATATAATATTGGAGAGCGACGTATCTGTTTCTATGGTCGCGGAAGAGACGGAAGAGAGAGAGCTGAGAGGTGTGGGTGGGGGTTTTTACACATCCACTGTGTGAAAATCAATGGGTGGCCGGCCTGGTGCAACGATTTACACCTCCACTGTCGTCGAGAAGGAGGGGGCGGATCAGAGCTTGGAGAGATGTTGGTTGGGCGGCGATTTACACCTCCATTGTGTGAATCGTACACTGTGGAAATGCATCAAGTTTTTTGAAACTAATCGACCGCAAGTAACAATATAATCTTCAATTTGAATTGAATTCGAATTAATGCTGAAAGGTGTAACCGAAATTTGGGGGAGAAAAAGGAAGGTGTAACCGAAATTTGGGGGAGAAAGGAATTAATGCTGAAAGACTTTGAAATTTTAATTAATTTCGATTATTTATAACTGCAGGGCATAAATGGAATTTTGTATTGTATTTTGGTCTTAATTGTTTTACTCAGAATTTTTGTCTTACTTTGTTTAAATGACTTATGGATTGTCTTAGTTTGTTAATAAACTCTATCTTTTTAATATTATTTTTCTTCCTATTTATCATTTGTGTTTCAAATGATAGTTTTTTTAACGTACTTTCTTTTTATGTTATAAATAATTATTCTAAAATTTTAAAGTCTAATAAGAAAATTTTAAAAATAATATTAATTGTTTTAAGTATTAAATAGTATAATAATAATTTGTTTTAAAATATAAAACTCGCACCTCTCTTACGCAAGTGTTTAATTTTATTGGTACTATTTTACTTTAATTAATTGGTGTATAATTTTCACCTTATTCTTTCAAAATTTTACTTCATTCCTTACAAATTTCACTTCGTTTTATATTGTTTAATTATTTTTTTCATTTGAACTTTCATTTTTTAATCACTTTATTTTAATTTTTTATGAATATAATTTTTAGTATATAAGTGTTATGATAACAATTGATAAGTATTATGATATATTATTAGTTAATATGCAGTATTGTATATTAGTTTATACTGGTACAAGTTCTATTTTTTTCGAGTTTCGAGTTCACATATTTTATGGTAATAGTTCAAATATAGTATAGTATTAGTTCACATATTGTATAGTATTAGTTCACATACTCTATGGTACTAGTTCAAATATAGTACCCAAAAAAAAAAAAAAGTTCAAATATAGTATAGTATAAATTCAAACATTGTATAGTATTAGTTCATATATTAAATAATATTTTTATACCCACATTAATCTCTAGTACTATACAATATATTAACTAGTATTATACCATAGGCGTACTAATACTATATCGTATTTAAACTAATATTTATATTTAAAAAAAAATACATAACTTAACACATTTATAATCCCAGGCATACCATGCAAATTAATACATCAATATTAAAAAATTGATATTAACTAACTAGTAAGAAGAACAAAAGTGAGAATGAATCACACTGAACAGACAATTCAATTAATAGATACGATCACACTCAATAAACATATGAATGCATCAACATGGGGATGACCTCAAAGAAAATAATAAAACTGATGCAATATTATGCTGATTTCTTCCCCAATTCTCCATTCATTTAAGTTTCTAAATATAAATTTTATTTTTCAATTAGATTATGTTATTAATTAGTTTTAAAAAATAATCTACAACCTTAAAAAACTTGTAACAAATCAGATATCATTTTAGAAATAATGAAGACATAACAAAATAATCTTAGTTATTATAAATTAGATTAAAGCTAGAAAGTGAGCATGTCATATTCATACATTTATACCCAAATTAGAAAAAAAATTGAATTTTTTTGGTTTAGTTTTTTTTTTTTCGATTTTTTTTCTAAATTTTGGTTATTTTTTGAAAAAAAAAACTGAAAATTTTATTTCATAATTTTATTTTTGAGTTTCATATTTTTTTTAATATTCGTTATGTTTTTTATATTTATTTTTTAAAAGTTAAAAAAATAGAATAATATTTGACTTCGTGGTGTTTCATTGGTGAATCGATAGTCGGTGTATAATTATAATTTTAATGAGTTGTATTTTAATTTAATTGATATAATGGTAATATAGTATTTTAGGTGTATAATTATAATTTTAATGAGTTGTATTTTAATTTAATTGATATAATGGTAATATAGTATTTTACATGTATTTTTGTTTTAAAAAATTTGGGGGTGAAATTAATAAAAAAGAAGGTAAATAACTAATAACCCATATAAATAATTGGATTTAGTTACATGTATGTAACTTGTACACATAAGTGCCTAAAAAAAGGGAGTGCCTAAAAGAAGGAAGTGTGGACTTAGTTAAAAAGGAGGGTAAATAGCCAGTTACATACATGTAACTGGTACACATAAGTAATTGCCAAAAAAAAAGATACATAATTTTGTTTTGTACAATTCTAGAAAAATAATTTTATATTCAAATTGTTTTAATAATTTTATTCATTAAAATCTTAAACTATATCAAAAGTTTTTGTTTAAATATAATTAAATATTTTTAAGTGATTTAATAATTTTTTACATTTAAATTTTAAACACTATAGTTTTTAAGAAAATTAAATTTGTATTTAAAATTTTGAAACCCGTGTTATATGTTATATGGGACAACATTATGAACATTTATTCAAGGTCAAGTTTGTGCAATGGGACTAAATATACATTAAAAAAAAGTTGATCTATTTTGTGGATTTTTTTTATACTCAAAAATTAATTTTAATTAAAATTAAGAATCCTAAAAATTCAAAAAATTGTTTAAAGTTAACAATAAATAAAAAATCTAAATAAAAAGAAATCTTAACAAGTTAACCGTAACTTTTTTGCTAAAGTCATTGGTCAATTTAAATATTTACATTACTTCTACAAATATTGAATTAATTATAAAAATTTTGAAATTTTAAATGTGTTTGTTGCGTAGTCAATACATTTATATATTTTTAAACTTTTACATTTAATAATCTTTCCATATATATAATCGAGTAATTAATTTTGATAAAAGTCTTATAGTATATATTTTAAATTTCTTGCTAAAATTATGAAATTATTATACTTCACGTGATGAATTATGAAGGTACAGGTTTATGAACTAATTTTTTTTAAAAGTATTTTATATTTGACAAAAGATATATGTGAATTTTTTCATGTTCATTTTTAGATTTTATAAAATTTAATATAAATATATACACATATTTTTTTAATCACAAAAACTTAAAAGAAATGTTTCATTTCATAAAATATATCTAATTAATTAAGGTAAATTGAGATAAAAAGTAAAAAATAAAATATGACAATTTTTTGAAATTGTCTTAATTAGACATATTTTATGTATAAAATATTTTACACAAGTGTTAATTATTTTTAATTTAATATTTTATTTTGTGTATTAATGTTATTAACACGTGAAAAGAATTAGATATAGATAATTTTATTTATTTTTAAATGTGATCTATATTTAATTTTTTATACTCAAATTTTAATTAAAATTAAGTATTTAAAAAAAATCGTTTAATAAAAATCAATCCTAACTTTCAAACAATAGTGTAATTTTTTTGCTAAAATATATGTGTATTAATATATTGCGGTCATTTTGGATATATACATTCCTTTTATAAATATATGTGTATTAATTATGACAAACTTTAAATTTTAAATGTATTTATTATTTAGTTAAAAAATATATATATATATATATTTTTTTTTTTTCTAACTGTTATATACATTTATATATAATACATTCAAGAATCTTTTCATATCATTGAATAATTATTATTTTAGTAAAATATATTAATAAATTTATTTCAACCCGCGTATTTTAGTAAAATATATTAATAAATTTATAAGTGTATCTTTAAAATATGAGTTATACTATTTTGAGTATTAAAATTATCAATATAGCGCGGGGAGTTATCTAATATCATATATTTACAAACCTATAAAGTGCCACATGTCGCAATCCTATCAACCTATTCAACCTCTCTCTTCACCAAATCTCTCAATTTCAAAATTTCTCAATTGTCATTCATTTCATTTTTATCTTCTAATCTCAACCCTCAATTTTAATTTTTAATCTCAACCCTTAATTCTTATTTTCTACTCCTATATAAACTCCAACTCATTTCTTTCATTTCAACCACTCAATATTTGTTTTATTCTATGTTTACATAATTTTTTAGAATTTCTTCACACTTTTCTCTTTTTTGTATGTTTCTAATATAGTTAGGATTGAATTTTCTTTTCTTTTCTTTTTTTATGTATTGTTTTACAATATAATTGTAGAGATTTTTATTATAATTTATTATGTATGTTTGTATATTTGGGTAGATGTGTAGTTTAGATATTGATTTTTTTTTTTTTTGTCAAGGTTTGAAGGTTTCATCCCGAAGATTTATGAAGGTTTTATGAAGATGCACCATTGAAGAGTTCAGATGAAGATTTAGAGAAGATGAAAATTGAAAGAAAGTGTTTATAATATTTTTCAGGTTTTGTAGATGTATGATCAAATATATGAAAAAATTTCTTCAATTTTTTGTCGAAAATGCATTAGGAATGTATTTTATATTCGAAGATCATGTAATTAATCTTTTTTAGTAGTATAATTGTATATTTGGGTAGATGTGTAGTTTAGATCGATATTGATTTTTATTTTTGTTTGTCAAGATTTGAAGGTTTCATCCCGAAGATTTATGAAGGTTTTATGAAGATGCAACACCATTGAAATATGAAGGTTTTATGAAGATGCAACACCATTGAAGTATGAAGGTTTTATGAAGATACAACACCATTGAAGTATGAAGGTTTTATGAAGATTCAACACCATTGAAGATTTAGAGAAGATGAAAATTGAAAGAAAGTGTTTATAATATTTTTCAGGTTTTGTAGATGTATGATCAAATATATGAAAATATTTCTTCAATTTTTTGTCGAAAATGCATTTAGGAATGTATTTTATATTCGAAGATCATGCAATTAATCTTTTTTAGTAGTATAATTATTTTTAAAACCAATTTGTATACAATATTTTTTTTAATATCATTTTCATTATTTGATCTTATATATAGTCATTTATTAATTAGTAGGAGTATTATTTTGTCAACTTCTCTAATTAATTAGTATGAGGACAAAGTGGGATAGCTCAAGTGGTTAGAGCACCATTACCTAGGCCTTAGGTCCTAGGTTCGAGTCATGGGGAGGGGAAAAAAGGGATGGGTATTTAACTTTCATAAAAAAAAAAAATAGTATTAATTAATACTATTAATTAGTACCCGTACAATTAAGTCCTATACACCTAATTATTTAAGTAATTAAAGAAAACTAATTATGTAAAAACATGTAATTAACTCCACTAATTATGCATATACATTAAGTATGTATTATATGATACTCACGAGGGACTCGGATAATTAAGTGGTTTATGTAAGGAACATTATCAATTTGTCGGTAGATTTAATTAATCGTGTAAATGATTACTTTAGATTTTATTAAATATTTGATGGTTATGACTAATTTAGTTTAATCTATTTAGATTAATTTAGATTTCATTTAATTTTTTGAGTGTTATACTTTATGTAGATTTCATTAAACATATATATTTTAAATTTTAATTATGCTACTTAATTTACTTTGCTATATTAGACGTAGATTAACTATATCTCAAAAATAAATTGTTTGATAACTAAGATTAAGGGTAGATTATTTTTTAAAATATGTAAAATTTAGATATCATTCTAATCTCAACTTAATTCGTCTTAATTAGCTACCAAATATGGCTATATATATATATTTAATTATAAGTTAAACACTTACAAGTTACAAAAATGTATATTAATAAAACATTGTATCAACTAAATTAAATTTATCATTTTCCTCTCATGTATAAATAACACTAATTAAGATTGACTTTATTACAAATCATTCTAATTAATTAGAGAAGTTGACTAACTTATACTCCTACTAATTAATACGGAGTAAATGACTATATAAAAGATAAAATAATGAAAATGATATCTATACAAATTGGTTTCTAAAATAAATTATACTACTAAAAAAGATTAATTACATGATCTTCCAATATAAAATACCTTATAAATTGTTTGATAACTAAGATCAAGGGCAGATAAAATATGTAAAATCTAGATATCATTCTAAATATATAAAATACCTTATAAATACGTTATGTTTTTAGAATTATGGTAATATGCCTTCAAAAAAAAAAAAGGATTAATTATGGTAATATTAATAATATATTTGTCAATATTGATTTTTTCTATTTTTATGAATTTTTTATGTTCGAAATTTCATCCTGAATTGATTATGATACACATATAAATTTTTTTGATGGAAGTTAAATACCCATCCCTTTTTCTCCCCTCCCCATGACTCGAATCCAGGACCTAACTATCCCACTTTGTCTATGATACACATATAAATGTAGTACGAAAAGTGTGGTGAATTAATTGAAAAATCATTCAAAATTTTTAATTTTTTTACGAGGATGATATTGTCATTGAATTCATTCAACATATACTTTTACGAATTTTAATTAGAAATTCATTCAACACATTTAGGTTTATCATCCTATTATTTTATTAAATTACATAACAATAATTATTAAAATTAAAATTTTCTTTTTACAGATTATCATAATTTGGTGATGCCACATTCGCAGACATTTATTACAATGATAAAAGTGGTACAAAGAGTGTGGTGGAAAAAAGTGAAATAATCAATTTTAGTTCATACTTTACATTTTTAATTAAATATAGCACATACTATTCTTCTTAATATAATATCCATATTTTTCCAATTTTTTTATCAAATCTAATAAATATTTTTTGTTTTATATTCACACCTTTCCTTCTCTTTTTTTTTTAATCAAATGTAGCACATATATATATATATATATATATTTTAATATTTTAGCACATATTTTTATCAATTAATTTAAAATATCAAACAAAAAAATGTGAAAATAATTTAATTAAAAATAAGAAAGAATATCTTAAATATGTTTAAATTTAAAATTCAATTAAAAATTTTAAAAATAATTAAGAATTTGAAATTATCTAAAACTATTTAATTAAAAAGAGATTTAAATTTTTTTAAGAATTGAAATAAATTATATATATATATATATATTTTTTTTTAAATAATGTTTTCAGATTTTAAACAATTTTAATTTATTTTATATTTCTTAAAATAAAAAATATTATAAAAAGTATGGGTATAAAAAATATAAGAGAAGAAAAAATAATGTGTTAAATTTGATAAAATGTGATAAATATGAGTATAATTTGATTTAGAAAAATATATGTGCTAGATTTGATAAAAAGTAAAAGGTATGGATAAAAATCTAAAATTGATTGTTTTGCCAAAAAAGATAGAATCCTCCAAAATTTCTAAAGTGTTGCTTAAATTGAAAAATTCAACTCCCCTAATCTAAAAGAAGTGTCTGAATCTTTTAAAAAAACCTTATGATAAGGAATAATGCAAAGTGTCGAGATTTTATTCAAAATATTCATGTATGCAACATGATGTTCATTTTCACGTTAATGGATGAAAACATTGATTAATTCAATCAACAAAAGACGTCTTAAGTGGTAAGGAGTTAATTACCACCCTTTTGAAAGTTTGTTTCCACTTTCAAAAAATGCTCCAAATTTTTTACAACTATATATTTACAACACAGATAACAAATCTTTTAACCGAATTAACGCAATTGAGTTAGTACATCTTTGAAGTATTAATTATTACATACTTATTTTTTTTATTAAACATAAACATTAAATAATTGTATTCTAGACTAAGAAGAATGATCTGGAACTAGACTTATTGTTGCAAGACATGAAAATTATATCATTAAAGTTCAAATTCTTTTTGGAAAGAATGTTAGTAGTAAATTTTTTATCCCGAGAATGACTTTGAGTGTTTTGAATAACACGACTCCCGTAAAATTTCGAAGGAGCCAATTTCATCTTTCGCATTACAATGACAACAAATAAAAGTCAAAGTTAGTCTCTTTCTATGGTAATTGTCTACCTTCTGAAATTCGTGTTCACACACAAACAGTTGTATAGAGCAGTTTATAGAATAAAAAAACAAGTATGGATTGAATTTTTTTGCCTAGCTAGATTCAAATGAAAAAATATGTAAACGTACAACGAACCACAATTTGTATTTTCGTATATTGTTTCTTTTATAAATAAATTTACAATTATCAATTCTATTATTGTTATATATATAACATTTTATCTTTTATCTTTTAATAAAATAATAAATTTAAAAATATATATATATATATTTTCAAGATTATTTTTAAATTAATAAATTAAAATACATTATAATTTTATTCCAATCCCGCGTAAAACGCGGGTCTTACACTAGTCTAGTAATATATAAAAAAGACATTAAAAGAGATGAAGCGATTATAATTCGACTTGCAAAATTTGAACCTATAAGTTGATAAGTGAAACTCAAGTAGTTCAAGTGATCGATTGTCGCGAAAACATAACATAACGAGATAAAGTAAAACAAATTTGTGCTCTATTTCTTAATTAAATATTTTAACCACCCTTTTAGAACATTAGTTATGAAGACTTTAAGACTAACAAAATCTCCAGTACTAAACAACAACAACAATAATAATAATAATAATAATAATAACAATAATAATAATAATAATAATAATAAACCTCTACCAAATTAAACAACTAACTGAAAATAAAAAAATCTAAATAACCAAATCAGCAAGATAGAGTTCTTCCTAATTGAGACTTTTTGCTAAATTAATTAGTTAACTCTGTAGTTTTAACCTTCAAAACAAACTTTAATATATATGAGCAGTATTATCCTAGCCTAATATACACCCTATTCATGACATTATGGTATTTTTATTAATAGGTTTAATTTATAGGAGTAATTTATGTATTAGAAATACACTTTATAATTATACATTTGCATAAATAGATGAATTATACAATATGAGACTAAAAGTGACCAAGATAGTTTAATTTGAGCCTTAGTTGAAAAGTGAAAAAATCAAGTAGTTCGTAATCATAAGTCATAAATTGAGAGAATTAAAATCAATCTTTATTTTTTGTTTCTTAATTAAAATTAATCAGAGCTTAAAAAATCTGCTCTGTTTAAAATGATGACTTCAAATTGAGAGATTAAATTGGTGGGTATGAAATGCTCTTTTTATCTTGAAAAGGAGCAGTTGGACCTTTTATAGAAGAATCAAATTCTTTCGTGTGCAAGAACAGAACAATTAATCACATTTAATTCTAACTTTGGCTAATGATTTTACCATATGAATTAGGATCATGTCACAACCTATGTATGCATGCCAATATCTACTTGCAGAAAAAAAAGGTAATGTATATACTCAGTAGCCTGATGTTATTAGTTTGAAACTGATGCAAGTTTTAAGAACGGATGAACAAACCTCGCACTCGCAGTTGGAGATGATCGAGAAATTGCTGGAGACGGTTCATCACATCATCAGAAAGTGGATTAGATGGTGTTGTAATCTCCACTTCCACGAGTCCCTCAACAGAAGCCGCCAGCAGATATCTTAACAGCTCCATTTCAGTCTCACAAACTGAACGAAATTCAAACTCCACCCTTCTAAGTTGATGCAAATAAGGTTCTGTTTTTTCTTGGGCTTGTATGAATTCTGTAACAATTCGCACATTTTTGTGGGCGTATGACTTCAAAAAACAAGATGGATGAAATCATATAACTCTCCAGACGAGGTAAATTCAAAAAGAAATTAAACAGGAAGACAATTACTCACAGTAACCCTTAGCATCTCTAGGTTTGGAGAACTTCGTACTAAGCAGAGAGCACGAGCAAACTCGTTGATGCCATCCAGATGCATTGAAAGATTGAGAACTTTGAGATTGTTTAAATTGTCAAAAACAGCAAAACGACTTGGTACACCACCTGCACCTGTAAACTGTGCCACTAAAAAATAAGTGCCAAAAAACCACATGTTTAAAATATTAGTACAAGAATATCTCACCTCCAGTATGTAGGGAAAAAGATGCAGTTTCTCCAGCATGGGTGGAAATTGACAACACTTGAACCTAGCGAGGGACCGTATGGGTACGGATAATGAAACTTCAGCAAGAGCAGGAGATTTTTTGAAGCAAATAGTCTTGAAAACACCACAGAAGGAGAAAATCTTGAGACTTGGCCCCTGAACTTCAAATGCATCAAAGTCGGTGCAGTTGCAAAGCTTCATCGTTTCCAGAAGAGGGCTCTGAGAGATGAATTGTTCAAAGATTGCAGGGACATATTCTACTTGCACAAAATCAAGTGTAGCAAGCTTGGGAAATCCTTTGAATTCTGGTGGGGGCTTGAATATGCATCCATTGAGACTTAGGTGCTTTAGGTTTTGGAATGCAAAGAAAGGAGAGGTTAATGGATGTTTATTATCTCCCCAGATACAAAGGGTGAAGTCATGGACTTGGAAATTCGATAGAAGTAGATTCCATTGATCGATATCGGGGCTACTTGTCCAACTAAGGCAAAACTTATTTAAAGGTCCTCGGTGATGAAGCAGAACTTGATAAATTGCATTTTTATGTTTAGGGTTAGGCGAGAAGATTTCTCCGAGGTCGAAATCGAACACAAGATTCGGGATAGATGTCCATTTATACCTCCATTGTGTGGATAATATGCTGGTCCTCACTGCTTCTTGCAATGGCAAATGAGCAAGAATACTATCTATGATACAACCAGGCAGACTGCTTATCAAATCCATCTGCACTCAATTTCTTACCACAAATTCACAAGCAATCCTGGACATCCAAATAATCTATTGTCTTGTTAGGCATTTAAAGTGCACTAATCTGCAACTTATCAATACACAAAAGATAAATAGTGATCTCTCCCCCCTCCCCTCTTAATTCATTGTTAAAGTCCATTTTGTCCTGTTTAATTTTCGTATTCATGGAAAGTGTTAAACTGCACAAACATGAAATCAAACTCCCTAAACCGCCGCCGCGACAAAGAAATTGAAACGACAGAGAAAACAAAATTCCCTTTCTGATAGCTAAAAAATAATTAGGTTAATTACAAATTCAATCGGGAATAAAAATTAAACTTCTCAGAAAAGAAAATGATGTGCAAAAAATGCGTGACGGAGAAGAACGTTACCGGAGACTGTAAGCGCCGCCGTCCGTCAAGGAGGGCAGAGAGAGAGAGAGTCTTGATTCTTGGATAACCGCCGGTGGTTTCTTCAGCACTTTCGTAAACATTATATATATATTTTTTATAAACCCAATAAAGTTACTTCACTATAAGGAAAATTACTCAATTTTTCTTTTTTCGTCGGTCTTAAATAAAAGATATTGATTTCTTTTTTTTTTTAATTATTCTCTCTTACTCCGTATTTCATTATACTTCCTCCGTTCATCTATAAGTTTTTCATTTTATCATTTTTGTCCGTTCGTCTATAAGTTTTCCATACCTTTAAGTACTTTTTCTTACACTTCACTTTATATCTTACTTTTTCTCTCTATCTCTCTCCTCTCTCAATCACATCACTTGTACTATATCTATTACACTACAAAATATTGCCCAAAAGGCATCGGCAATTGGCAACGGCAGGCGGGCCGATGCGAAATGGCATCGGCATTTAATGGCCGATGCAAAATGGCATCGACAGTGGGCCGCCGATGCGAAATGGCATCGGTAGTGGGCCCCGATGCCATTTGGTAACGGCCCCCCCGATGCAAAATGGCATCGGCAGTGGGCCCGATGCCTTCCCCGTCGCACTAAACCCTAAACCCTAAACCTCTAAAACCCTAAACCCTAAACCCTAAAATTGAAAATTATGATTTTTTTAGGGTTTAAAGTTTAGAGTTTATGATTTAGTTTAATTAATGTAGTCATTATTTTTCAATTAATTATTTTTATAACTTTAATTTTAATTTTTTTGTTATTAAAAAAATTATATATATAAATGTATGATTTTTTTTAATTTAATAATTATATACTGATAATAAACACATTAATAAATAATTTTAAAAAATCTTAAAATAATTAACCTTGATTAATTAAAAAATCAAAATAATTAATCTTGATTAATTAAAAAATCAAAATAATTAGCATTGATAATCTTGATTATGGTATCTTTGTCCTACGTTTCCTAATTTTATAGGAATATCCTTTAATTTTTTAAATTTCCATAAAATAGTGTTAATTATGTAAGTAAATATAATGATGTAGATAATGACACATCATCATTTGACTCCATAAGACCATCTCCAACCGTAGGCTATAAATAGTTTTGCTCCCTCCAACCGTACTCTATTTTGAAGTTTTGAAATAGAGTTTTGAATAGTAAACTCTATATATGAAGTTCACTATTCAAAACTCTATATTTTATATCTATTATTTTATTAATATTTACTATTCTATATTACAATTCTATATTAATAATTTGTTAAATATAATTACAATTCTATTGTTATACTAATTTATAATATAATTTTAATTGTGTAACTTTTTTTTTTGTGTATTATTATTACCAACAAAAAAAAATAACTTAAAATACAATAAAACATACATTATACTCACATGTTTCGTTTTACGTCATTATGTGTTTTGTAATTTTATATTTAAATAAAAGTAATATTTAAAAACTACAAGTTTATTTACATTTTATGATTTTGATAAAATCAACAATATTTAATTGTATAAATTAATTTAAATATGAAGATAAATATATTATTTAATGATTGTAATATATTGAAAATGATTAAAATAATAAATAGAGTAAGATATAGAGTTTCATGGTTGGAGAAGGTTTTTAAAATAGAGTATGAAAAAGTGTATTTTAGAGTTTAGAGATCTTCATTTGAGAGTTTGTGGTTGGAGATGGCCTAAGGAGCCCATTATATGGGCTCAATATCATTTCTATATATATATATATATATATATATATATATATGTCATGCATATTTGCGTGGATTTTGATAGTTACGTGAGTATGACTTATGAATTTAGCATTACTCCTGATCAGAGTGAAACGAACATTATATATAATATACTACAACAATTAGGAAATTAATCGAGCTTATTCTCTACAATTAAAAAAAAAAAGTATCCACTAGTACTCCGTATTAGATAAGTGTATTTTAATTGAAAATGAACTAGAGAATAATTTTATAATAGATGAAAATATTTTTAATTAAATGGATAAGTGAATTCATATTTTCAAATGGATAAGTGAAAATAATTATATATATTTAATGTTGTGAATTGAAAATTAGAATGAATTTAAATGATGTGATTATAATAAATTTAAATGTATAAGTGAAAATAATTATATTCAATGTTGTATGTAATTATAATGTTGTGAAATAAAAAATTAGAATGAATTTAAATGTTGATAATTGAGGATTAAAATAAATTTAAATAGTGTGAATTGATACCGTAAATAAATTATTTAATTTGAAAAACATAATTTAGTTAATTTGAAAAACATAATTTAGAAATAATTATGATATGCTTTGATAAATAATTTAATAAGCAACAATTAAAGTTAGAATGGATTGAATTAATTAAAGAATTAAAAACTCAAATTAAATTGAATATATATTAATTGCATTCACAACATGTCGACTAAAAGCTCCTAGCCTAAACGGCACACAGGGGGCGCTCAAAGGCCTTCGAGACCGCGAGGTCCCGAGTTCGAACCCCACAAATCGCGAAAATGGCCAGATTTCCGAAAAATGGGGTGGCCCAGCGGTGGGGGTGGGTGTTGGTGGCCTATCGACCTGGGTTCGAAACCCAGTTTCGACTTTTTTAAATTTTAATAAAAAGGCATCGGCAGTGGGCCCCGATGCGAAATGGCATCGAGCATATTGGCATCGGCACACTGCCGATGCCTTTGCCGTTGCCTTCATCTTTGGGGACGGCAGATCCGATGCCTTCCCCGATGCCATTTCTCCATTATTTTGTAGTGTTATTTATTCACTTTTCTTAATCTTTGTGCCAAAAAGTAACGTGAAACTTATAGGCGGACGGATCAAAAGTATGAAGGGATTTTCTATGGTCATAAAAGTTCCGCTCTTCTTGATAACAAAAACTCATTAAATATCATTTAATCATTGTTCTAACGTATATAATTATTTGTATAATTATTGATACAATAGTGTATTTGTTTTATACAATGTACAATCACAGTGCTTCACTCTACTAATAAATTAAATTGACTTAGGTCTAGTGTTCGAGAAGTCAGCTGATACTAAGAGTCCTCTGATTGAATTTGTGGATTCTAATTTTGCTGGAAATATAAATACAAGAAATTCATTATCTGGTTATGTGTTCACATTGTATGACACTGCTATCACCTAAAGAGCAGTTTTACAATCTATGGTGACTTTATTCACAACTGAAGCTGAGTACATAGCCTTAACAGAAGTTGGGAAGGAAGCAATGTGGTTGAAGGGCATTTTGAGGGATTTTGGCATACACCGGAAGAGTATTCTAGTGCTTTGTGATAATTAGAGTACAATCCATGCATCAAGTGTTTCATGAAAGGTCAAAGCACATTGATGTAAGTTGCATTTCATAAGGGACATCTTGGAGAAAAGTATTGATGAAGTTTAGAAGGTTGCTTTAGAAGAGAATGCAATTGATATGTTGACTAAGACATTACCAAGCAATAAGTTCAAAGCATGACATTGAATTGGTAAACCTTAGAATTTGGGATGTTCATTAAGAAGAGAATGAATGAACAGCCTTATGGAGAGCTGGGAATAAGACAATCTTGCATTAAGGTGGAGAATTGTTAATAATAATGCAATATTGGTATGTCATTTAATTCTATCTATCAGAAGAGTAGCTGGTCATTTTGGAGTTCAATACAAGTTGAGTAAGGTTAACTCAGCTGATAAGGTTTATAGGTTTGATATAGGTGTAAACTAATTGGAAATGAGTTAGAACAACTCTGCTGATAGCAAGTCGTCTGATCGGATCAGAAGAGTTGATCCTAGTCTGCTGAACCAACTCAGCTGATAAGCATATCAGCTGAGGTCAAGTCTGCTAATCTCCAGTTTCAGAGTTAGTTTATTTCAGTTATTCTGTTAGTTAGTTAGTTAGTTTGTTAGTGGTAGTTTCTTTTGACATTATACATCTATAAACACACCACCAAGTGCCTAGATTGTGGGTAATGAGAGTATTGAGAGTGCGTAGATCTTAGTGAATATTCTGCGTGAGAAAGCAAGTTCTAAGTGATCATACTTGTAATCTGTAATCTTTCATTCGTGATTAGTGAAGAGAGTCTTCTATCCTCCGTGGACGTAGATAATTTGATCGAACGATGCATGTAAATCCCGTGTTCTTATCTTTGTTTTTTTACTTGTTTCAATTCATTGCGTTTCTAGTTGTCTTGTTTTATCATTTGTGAGGAATTGCTAAGTGATCCAATTCCATAACATTTTTGTTAATTTACCGTTATGTTTTTTTATTCCATTCTAACTATTATTGCCATTTTCGATTTCTTCTGCAGATGGCCCCTCTTTTCTTGTTCATCACGAAACTTACTCTTCCACAACGCGATGGCTTTAATGATCAGGCTGACCCGTCATATCGTATACCTCCGCTTAGAGCATCCATCCACTCTCTTTCCTTCACCTCATCTCCACCTCATCTCTTTTTAAACACTTTCATTTTTAAACACATTCCGACATTCATTCATCCATTCATTATCCATCCATACTACTCCCCCCGTTCAATTTTATTATGTCCACTTTTTCGGGCACGGATTTTAATGAATATTAATTAATTTATTCATAAAGTAGATAAGTTGAGGGTATGATTGGGTATTGTGGGGTCAATTTATAAATAAATGATTGTTTATGAATAAAGTGAATGACAAAGTGGGTAAATAAGTGATGGTAGGAGGGTGGAGATAAAGTAGTATGAATAGTATTGTTTCCGAAAAGGGTATGAGCATAATAAAATTGGACAACCAAAAAAACAAAAGTGGGAATAATGAAATTGGATGGAGGGAGTACTAATTATTGTTAATGGTATTATTGATTACTGTTTATGGTATTACTGGTTATTACTTATTGTATTAACGACTACTCCCTCCGTCATAGTGAAAGCTACCCAACTTTTCTTATTCGTTTGTCCCAATGAAAGTTACCCATTCCTTTTTTGGCAAACTATTCCCTCTCATATTTCATTATATTATTCTCTCTCTTAATCACATAACCTCTCAAACATCCACTTATTATATCATATTTTTTAACCTTCGTGCCCGAAGCTCATGGTAAGCTTTCACTGGGACGGAGGGATTATAATAAAATCATACATATAATATTATTTTGTATTAAAATGTAAAAAAATACTCCCTCCGTCCCTGAAAAGTTTTCATACTTTTCTTTTTTGTTTGTCCCCGAAAAGTTTGCATACCCCAAAATAGAAATAATTATCACAATCTCCACCCTTGCAATATACACATATTTACCCTTTATGCCATTACTTTTGGGACCCACCATACACTCAACCCACCTACTTCATTTACTTTATATATAAAAGTTTACAAAATTAGCCCTCAATACTCTCATCATTACACTTTTTTCTTAAACCATGTGCCCAAGATTGCCCGCAAACTTTTCGGGGACGGAGGGAGTACTAATGAAAAAAAAAGTAGGAAACAAAAAAAAAAAAACGAAAAAATAAAAAGTTTGGAATAAAAATTGAAAATGGGAAGAAAAACTAAAAAGAAAAAAAATCGAGATTTGTGCCTAATTTCGATAGATTTTTTTTAATTATGTTTTTACAATTTTTTTTCTAAAAAATATGGGTGATTTGGCGATAAGTCGACAATGACTCGGCTGCAGATTGTAAATGTATAAATTATGGTTGATTTTATTATATTTTGTGTAAATTAATAAAAAAAACAACATAGTCTTTTAAATGTAATTATTTAAAAAAAAAATTGGGGGTGAACTTATAAAATGAAAGGGTGCAGATAACTGTGGTAAAAAAATAATTTGGGGGTGAACTCATAAAATGAGCGGGTGTTGTAAAAAAGAAATGATTTGGGGGTGAACTCATAAAATGAGTGGGTGCAGATAACTGTGGTAAAAAAATAATTTGGGATTGAACTCATAAAATTAGCGGGTGTAGAAAACTATTATAAAAAAGAAATGATTTTGGGTGAACTCATAAAATTAGGGGGTGCAGTTAGATAACTGTATTAAAAATATAATTTGGGGTGAACTCATTAAATTAACGGTAGAATCGAGTAAAAACACATAAATTAAAAGATTCAATTCTAAAGTATGAAATTGTAGAATAAAATGAAATAATTAAAAGAAAAGGCTAGGAAAAACTGATTTTGATTGACTCAATCGTTAAAACGAATTTCTAAATAGGGATGATCGTCCTGCCTCGAGAGATTTGGTCTCTCCCTCCTGTTCCATTTTTAAAATGGAGCAGATCTGTCCCGCCCCACGCACAGAACATACATGAATCTAAATATTTATTGTCCGACCCTGCCCCAAATTAATAGTTATTATTAATTTTAATCATAAAATTATCGTAAATTTGATTATTTAGTTTGTTCATTTTAGATATGATTTTGTAGATTTTTAATGTTTAGTTGAACGATAATTTTAATGTTTAGTTTATTTCATTTTAAATACTTTTAATTATATATATGTAGTACTGCCCTGTAGTAGAGCATTTCCTCTACTCCATTGTCATTCCTATTTCTAAACTGCTTGATATCTAATCGGGTTGAATCGACATGTCCGGTCCAGTTTGAATACTCCAACTTTTACTATTTCTCCAAAAATATTGGGCGGGACACTCAAAATTATAAATTGGATAACTTCTAAAAGGATACCGTAAATATTAAATAACTGAAGTAGGTGCTTATAGAAAGTTCATAAAGAGTTCAAATGGTTAGATAGACTTGTTATCTACACAATATATTTTGGTTTTTCTAAGACATCCCACATGAAAAATTAATTATTTCCAAAAAATTAATTAAATTAAATATTTACGAAGATTTTGAGTTAAACTTCCTTGACAAAACAAGCCATCACTCAAATTTGACTTCATCATGCAATTGTGCCTTTGCCAGCGTTGACTCAATTGCAGAAAATCAATACCTTTGTATATATATAAATCATGTGGATAATGGAGTTAAACGATATGTTAGGGACCACATATATATATATATATATATGTTTGTCGCAAGGAATTAACTTTCTCAAGATACATATATATAAATTATTCGACTTTAAAATTGACGAATATATGTAATTTAATTTGAGGTTAAGTTTGATTTGGTTGAATAAGTGGAAAAATGACGTAGTTCGTAAGTCACAAATTGAGAGATTAAAATTAATCTTAATTTTTTTATTTCTTAATTAAAATTAATCAAAGATTAAAAAATCTTGGATATGATATATTGGAAGAATATATTACCATATATAATCTAAAAATCACCAAAAAAAAAAAAAAAAAAAAAAATTCCATGTATAAGCAAGGAGTATCTTTGATTAATATTATCTCAAGTGGATTAAAGATAGATATCTGATTTGTTAAACTTAGTTTCCTTGTATAACATACCTCCAACACCTATATATTGTAACATAATTTTCTCATTCCTTATTTCATATACCAATTAATTGATTAAACTTATTATTAAACAATTCTTTCAAGCTCTCTCTTTCAATTCTCTGCACATATTGAATAATGTCTACTCCTGCCAAGAGGCGGTGGAATGCATTGCTAGACGTTGCGGGGATGCTCCGGCGAGGGGATGCTGATTTGGATGACTTGGTTAGAGAAGTTGAACAAAGAAAAGCTGAGCTTCGACTTCTTTCAACATATCATCATCATAAGGGGGAAACTAGTGGCACAAAACCTCCAGAGATTATTGAGGAAGAAGAAAAAGAAGAAGAAGAAGGTACACGAAAAAGAAGAAGGAAAAATCTGACCAATTTTTCACCCCAAATAATGAGGCCTGGTGAAGAAATCAAGAATCACATTCTTGATTGCGGGGGTCGTGAAGAAAGCATTGTTTTGGTTATCGAGAAGAAGTTGTTTCAAAGTGATATTGACCCTAACAAGTGCCGATTATCTATACCTCATGGGAAATTGAACCAACAATTCTTTAATAAATTGTTGGTGAGTGAAGCTAGGCGCTTGAAAATGGCATCAGGTGAAATTCCCGTCACTTTCTTTGGATTTGGACGTCATGAGGAACGTAGTATGCGTTTGAAGAACTGGAATTCCAACAATATGTATGCCTTGATAGGAGGGTGGAAACAAGTCTGTAGTAAGTATGGGTTAGAAGTTGATCAGATTGTTCAAGTGTGGTCTTTTCGAAGGAATTCGGACTTGTGTCTTGCCCTCTTTTGAATCCTAGCTAGTTTATGGATTTTGCTATATATTTCCTTAATTAGTTTAATGTCGTTGCGGCTGTTAAATTTTACTAATATCATTGAAAATCATACTATATAGTACTGATGATTTTGGACTCAAATATTGCTGTTACACGTCAATGAAATATAACTAGCTCTATTACAAGTTTACAACTGCATGTTCACCGAACCTTGAGCCTACAAAACTCGTACCCTTTCTTCACTTTTTGCCTTTTTTCAAAATCCGTTTTTTTTGGACTGGTGATGCATATTGTTGATTTAATTTATTACACTTTTAGTTTTGTAGAGAATTTTCAAAATCACTTTTGGTACCCATGTTCACAAATTGACTTTGTTTTTATGCAAATTTGGTCACACGGATTTTTCGATGGAAACCTTAGTTCACTTAATTATTTTAATTATAATTTAAATAACTTATAAAATTAAAATTTAATTAAAAAAATATAATTTGGATACAATTTTTAATGCAAAACAATATTTTCAAACCAAATAGGAGGAACGTATTTAATGTAAATTATGAAAATCATTTAATTAAATGTGAATATACATTAAAATCTAAATCTTTAATTCATATATATTTGACCAGATAAATTTATTTTATTTTAGAGAATTTTTAGGGATCACATTATCTAAATTTATTTTATTTTGGTGAATTTTTAGGGATCATATTATGCAACGTAGTATTTTAATTCTAAAAGTATCACCCGTGATCGATCTTTACGAAAAAATAAAATAAAATTCTTTTTTTTTTCTTCAGATTTTCAATTTCTTATTTTCTTAAATCAAAATTTATGTGGCTGGATTTTTAATTTATATAGTTATTTTAAATATTTTTAGATAAATATATCAAAATTTTAATTTATATAATTCATAAAATTTTAATTTATGTAATTTTTTAAAATTATATAATTGATAAAATTTCAATCCCATCAAATTTGGGAATCTAGAAAAATTCATTAATACTACTATTTTCATTTGGAAAAGATGATTAGGGGTGTGGGGCGTATATTTTTTAATTTTTAGTATATATTTTTAAAATTTCTAGATTTATATATATTTTTCTGTATCTCCAATTAATATATTATTTTTTTAGGATCTAGTAATATATATTTCCAGATTTTTTGTACTTATTAATATACTCCAATATTTTAGGTGTTTATTTAATAGAGTAATTTTCATAATATCTCCATGCGCAAGGGTAGAATAGTAACACCGCAGGCATCCTTCTTTCGTGTGCAAATTTCACACGAATTCTCCCTCCCTCCCTCCCTCCCTTTATTCGCCGGTAAGGTATATCTCCATGAGTAATATCTGAACCTATCTTCTTCACTAAGCCACCCAATATATACACACATATATATACGCATACATACCCTAGAAACATACCAACTCCAATTTGGCAACCAGATTACATTTCTCTGAACAAGTATTTGAAAAAAGAGAGAAAATGGCTGTGACGGCGGAAGATCGATCGGAAATAGCGTTCTTCGATTTGGAGACCACTATTCCCACCCGACCCGGACAGGGCTTCGCTATTCTGGAATTTGGAGCCATTCTGGTTTGCCCTAGGAAGCTTGTGGAGCTCCGGAGTTACTCTACCCTGCTCCGACCCGCTGACCTTTCTCATATCTCAACTCTTTCCGTCCGCTGCAATGGCATAACCAAAGACGCCGTCGTTTCTGCTCCCAGTTTCACTGAGATTGCTGATGTCGTCTATGATATCCTTAACGGTAACTCCCCCACCAATTTATGAAGAAATGCTTGTTTTTATTGGAATTTTGAGTTATTTGTTATGTTTCTAGAGAATTATTGATTGATCCTATTAGTGTGGTGATTTTGAAGGATGCACGATTGATTCTGATCATAGCTGCCTGAATGTAGTCTCTTAATTAAGAAGAGAAACTGTTCATTTATGAGATGCTGTTCTGAATTCGATTTTAATTATTTGTAATCGTGAGGAGCAGAGTAGCTTATATGCATTAATCTTGCCTATAGAGTGGAAGAGGGATTACCTTGTTTCATTTTAAGGGGTTAATATGCTTCATATAATCTTATGTTCCCCATTCATATTCTTATCCCTGAGGCACCTCTTGTAATGTTGGGGTGTAGTCGTTACCTTGTTTGAAGGTTTAGCTTTCTGATATATCTTTTAAGGACTAAAGTCAGTATCCAATTTTATAGAATTTGTTTTTAATAAGAAATTATATGCTACTCTTCTAATCATTAACTGAAGTTTTATCTCAGGTGACTTAGTTTTGTAGTTATTGCAATCACAACTTTTATTATTCATCTTTTCTTCCCCCTATTCTTTAGTTTGGTGTGAGTATTGGTGGATCCATCATCCATGTTATATTTGGGGAAACAAATGGTATATTGGCATGTATTTTTCACGGTTGGACAACGTGATGTTTCGTATTGAAAATCTCAAGACAGAGTATAACCCTTGCATAGAACACACACAACACACACATGTAACTCACATGTGCTAATAGTAGATTCTAGAAGAAGAGTACTAATTATATTCTTGTTAGACTAACTAATAGTTAGACTAACTAATAGTTGTTGGATGAAAAACTCTAAAATGAGAATCTCATATATATATTGTACAACCTTACACATTGCACATTAAATTAAATATACACAAATTTAAGAGTACGTTATATCTTATTTTTAATTAATAAGTAATTATTATCGTTTTACCTATTTTTTCGCATTATTTTAAATTTAGGTATTAATTTCATTATGTATTGGAGGGAGCTGTATTGTTTATCTCCAGGTAGGAGACCAAATCTGGATGTGTTTAACGAATTATATATAATATGCATGTTAACGGTTTTGAATTAGCCAAAGTCTTGTATAGACTCAAGTACATGGTGTACTTGAGTAGACTTTTACTATTCAAATCTGGATGTGTTTATTTTATTTTTTTTTGATTTTTTTTTTCGATTTTTTTTTTTGAAAAAGTGTATGTTATTATATCTAAAAAGTGTATTTTTGTTTTTTTAATAAAAAGTGTATGTTACTATATTGAAAAGTGCAACATTGTTTTTAATGAAAAGTGTAAGTTATATATTAATGAAAAGTGTATGATCTATTAATGAAAAGTGTACCACATGATCTATTAATGAAAAGTGTATGTGGTGCTAATTGTTAGATGTGGTGCTAATTATTAGAAGTGGGATTCGAACCTGAAAAATGGTGGTAATATAATCCAAGGATACATTTATTATTTATCCTATATATAATTTATATTTTCTATATAGCTGAACTCAAGTACACCGTGTACTAGTACGTAGCAGCCCTACCCTTTGAATTATGCTTATGCAGATGAGTACAAAGATGAGTACACCCATCCATTTCATTTTGCCAGAATCATCCCCACCATCATCATAATCTTCAAAAAAAATTCTTACCAAACACAAAATAAGAAAAAAAGAGATGTTTGCGAATTCTTTTTGGACAAATCAACATTGTTCGAAAAAAAAGAGTTGTTAGAGATTTTTTTTTCGGACAAATCAATATTGTCCATATAAAAAAAGTTGTTTGGGATTTTTTTTTCCGAACAAATTATCAAGGTATGAAAATGGAGATTGAAGGAATACACATCAGAAACCGAAATGATCAAAATTGGAAAAGTATATTCTCAATCAATGTGGCAAAAGAGGAGATGAAACTCCTTATATCCTAATTACAAGATTAGTAACTGCCTAACAAACTAATTAGTAGTTAAAGTAGATAACTACTAATAAAATAGAAAACTAACTATCTTGATACCCACCCTCAAATCGGGCATGGATATTCACAAGGCCCAATTTGGAACCGGGCATGGATATTCACAAGGCCCAATTTGGATTTGAACAAACTGAATAAAGAAGGGGGCAAAGCAAAGGTAGGGCTGGCAAATCGTGCTATCGTGTCGTGTTTCGTGTCGACACGATAGTGACACGACACGATAAGGCCAAATGATTCGGGTGGAATTTACACGTTTTAGAGGCACATGTTAAGCGTGTTTTGATGTGGATTTCATTGATTTATGCATTGAATATGATTGTTTAAGCCGAAATGAGAGAAAGGTTGTGTTTTGTCGATTTTGTAGGAAATACGATGGAATTTGGAGCAAAACATCAACCATACTTTACTGGATCAGGAAGAGGAGTGCACGGTTGGATTCGTCTCGAAAAACGGAGTGGATTAGTCGAAGGAATCGAGTCAATCCGACACCCGAGGCAAAAGTTATGCACGAAACGAGAAAGGAGCCGGAGTCGACCGAGCGAGCACGGCCGAGCACCATGCTCGAGCTGGCCGTGCTCGAAACAGTGATTTTGGGCCAAGAGAGGGCACGGCCGAGCACCCTGCTCGGCCGAGCTGCTGCCAAGACAAAAATTCATGGGCACGGTCGCGCACGCCTCTCGGACAAGCCATCCTCGAGACCGAGATATTTAGGCCACAGCAAGGGCACGACCGAGATGCTTGCTCGGCCGAGCATTCCGTCGCCCCTGTTCCGCGCGCCACGGCCGAGGCCGAGCCACGGCCGAGCACCCCCGATCCACCATCATCGCCCAGCACGGCCGAGCCGCCTGCTCGGCCGAGCACCTGTACGCCCATATGCTTATTTTGCACGGCCGTGCTCCGTGCACGGCCGTGTTACCCTCATTTTCGGTGCCTTTTCCTTATTTTGGCCATTTTTGAAGGACCAACTTGCAATTTTGGCATTTAAACCCTACCCCAACACTATATAAGCCCCATTTCTTGAATTACAAGCCATTCTCCCCCAATCCACACATAGTTACACATACTTGGAGGTGTTTTGGCCATATCTTCATCAATTCTCCACCAAATCAAGGAAGAAAGGATGAAATAGCTCCCAAATTCCATTCCCTACCACATTCTAGACTAAGCTTTCTCTTTCTTTTCCTTTTTATTTAGTTATTTCATTTGGGATTTGTAATTTGATTATGTTAGTAGTTAGCTAAACAAATTTGTGGTTCTAAGGCATTGTAAGACTTAGATTGATGTTTATGAGTAATTTCTTGCTTTAATTGGTGTTTATCTCTTATTTGCATGTTTAATTCTCCATTGTCAAGCATGTTGTTATTGGCCATGATGATTTGCTTATCTATTGTTAATTGGAGTAAGATCGAGAGATTTATTTCATTTAATCGTATGCAAGCATGCAACCCGATATTATTATGAGCTCGAGAGAGGATTAATTATCGGAGAGGGAATCGAATGGTCTTATGAGCTATTTTAGGCGGTGTAATGTTTGTGAGGTAGAAATACGAGCCTATGTTGCATTGCGCCTTTGGTTAATTAGATCGAGAGATTAATTAATTCTTCTTGTGTGATCACCCTATATGAGATAACCTTAATGGCCATTTGAACGAGATAACTTTCATAAACGGATGTCTAAGTAATACAATTGCCTTGGAACCCACCTTTCCTTCTTTGCGTTTTTATCCATTTTACCTTCGTTTTCTTGATTTGCATGTTATTTGATCGATTTCGTCATTACTCTTTCGTTGTTTAATTGTGACACATTGGTAGACAATCTTAGGAGTAATTCAACTTTCAAATTATCGATCACGTCTACTTAGAACTCGACTAGCAAACTCCACTTTTACGCTTAACCTTCTCGTGGGATCGACCTCGTGCTTATCACGCTACGATAGACGCCGTATACTTGCGGTTGTTTATTTAGTGTTGCATAACACGTGTATCAAGTTTATGGCGCCGTTGCCGGGGAGGTTTTTATAAGCTCTAGAGTGTAGGCTAAGAGGGTTTTAGTTTAGACATTTACTTGCTTTCTTTATTTGTAAAATTCCAAAAATATTTGTGTTTGTTATCTTGATTCTATTTGCAATTCTCACTCTCGTTTGCTCTTTTGATAGACATGGTTTATGATCACACGATCTAAGAGGAACCACCAAGAAGTGCTACCTTTAGATCCGGAGATTGAGGCCAATTGTCGAAGGAGGAACGCCGAAAGGAGAAGACTAGAGTTGGAAAGAATGAATCGAAGGGAAAATCCGATTGTTGAAGAAGTCGAGGAGGAAGTTGAGAATCAAGGGGTTGATGGATTTGAAGAACCGAATGGGAATGGGGGAAATCGACCACAAAGGGTACTAAGAGATCATTTCCGCCCAATTCCGAGGCCATATGGAGGAGCGGGTCGGGAACCCGTTGATGCTCATAACTTTGAGCTCAAGCCGGCCCTAATCATGATGGTTCAAAACAATCAATTTGGAGGGTTGTCAAAGGAGGATCCTAACCTTCATTTATCTCAATTCCTAGAGATAAGTGGAACGGTTAAGATTAATCGTGTCCCTCAAGATTACATCCGTCTCCAATTGTTCCCATTCTCCCTCCGTGATCGTGCAAAGCAATGGTACATGTCTCTTGATCTAAGGACAATCGAAAATTGGGCCGACCTTGTAGATGCCTTCCTCATGAAATACTTCCCTCCAAGCAAGACCATCAAGATAAGAGGAGAAATTTCTTCTTTCATGCAAGACGATGATGAGTCTTTAGCCGAGGCTTGGGAGCGTTTCAAGGATCTCATACGGAGTTGTCCTCAACATGGGTTCTCAAGAGATCAATTGATTTGCTATTTCTACAACGGGATGGACCATCGAACGAGAGGGATGGTGGATGCCTCGGCCGGTGGAGGTTCTTTGCTAGGAAAGACGACGGATGAGGGTTATGTGGTCCTAGAGGAGATGGCAAAGAACGGAAACCAATGGCCATCCGAGAGAAGGCAAGCCCGGAAAGTAGCTTCCACTCAAAATTCGGAAGAAAGTGTCAACTTATCCAACAAAGTGGACAAGATAATCTCTTTGATGACGGCCAAAGCACTAGTGTAGCCCAATAATGATCAATATGAGGAGGCCCATTTCATGAACAACCAACGGGACCGTTATTTTCGAGAAAGAGGTTGGAATGAGAGGCAACCTCTTAATCCGAATCAATATCATCCCGGATTGAGGCAACATGAGAACTTTTCCTATGCCAACACAAGGAATGCCATCATCCCACCTCCAAATTTTAATGTTAGAGATGGAGCTATTGTGGAGTCTTCATCAAAGCCATCAATGGAGGATATGTTTAGTGCCTTCATGGGGGAAACAAAGAACTTCATGAGAGAAACTAGGGAGAATGCAAACATAACTCGGCAAAGACTTGATGAGCATGGTGAGATGATCAAAGATGTGACCACCCACATGAAGGCTATAGAGAAGCAAATATGTCAACTTGCTACCATCATTGGAAAGCAACACGTTCCTGGGCAATTCCCCTCTAACACGGAGCTAAATCCTAAGGAGCAATGCAAAGCCATAAGGCTAAGAAGTGGGACAAGCTACGAAGGGCCCAAGATGCCGTTAGAGGAGGAAGTGGTAATGGCACCCGAGGGTGTTGACAAAGATGATGGCTTAGTGAAAGAGAAAGAAGGGGAGAAGAAGAGTGGGGAGGCAATTCCTCCTTTGTTTAGTAAAAATGTAATGCCCCTCCCATATCCGCAAAGGGTGAAGAAGAAGAAGAACTTGGATAACAAGTTTGTCAAGTTTGCGGAGATGTTCAAGAAACTCCATATCAACACCCCTTTCGCCGAAGCTCTTGAACAAATACCACATTATTTCAAATTCTTGAAGGAGATAATGTCAAGCAAGAGGGAAATGGAGGCATATGAGACGGTGCACTTAGCCGAACATTGTAGCTCTGTAATTCAAGCTAAGTTACCTCCAAAGCTTAGGGATCCCGGATCCTTCACTTTATCATGCACTATTGGAGATGGAGGTACATTAAGAGCTCTATGTGATTCGGGAGCAAGCATCAACCTCATGCCATTGTGACTCTTCAAGTCACTTGGTTTAGGAGAGCTCACACCAACCACAATGAACCTCCAATTGGCGGATAGGTCTATGACATACCCTTTGGGTATAGCGGAGGATGTATTGGTCAAAATCGACAAATTTCTTTTTCCGGTAGACTTTGTGGTTTTGGATATGGAGGAAGACAAAAACATTCCATTGATATTGGGAAGGCCATTTTTGGCAACCGGAGGGGTTATTCTTGATATGAGGAATGGAGAGTTGGAGCTTCGAATGAACCAAGAGATAGTTACGATTGACATGTTTAGAGCTATCAAACTCCGAAACTATGTGACTGGAGAGTATGGGTTTCCTAAGGGAGAGTATCCCCCAATACCCATGAGAAAGGAGGTGGAAGAAGAGCCCAAGATAAATATTGTGGAGGAGGACCCCAAGGTGGAAGACAAGGAGTTAGAGATGGGCAAGAAGGCCAAGTTTGGGGGAGTTTTCTTCAAAAACTCCCCCAAATCAAGAAAAGCTACTTGTACAAACTTGGGGATAAATGAGGCATCAACTTCTTATGACATGGTTGAAGAGCCGGATGGGCTAGCTAGTGGATGTTTTGATGGACTTAAGAAAGTTGTATGGGCAAGGAAGGTCAAGAACAAGGGTGACAAGGGGGTGACTTGATATTCCCCTCAAAGGAGAACCGTCCGGCATAGGACGTTAAAAATAGCGCTTCTTGGGAGGCAACCCAAGGTTTTATTGCTTTCTTGTTTTTATTGCTTTAGTAGTGTTGATAGCTTAGTTTATTTTGTAGGTATGGATGAAGAATACTATGGGTAGCAAGTCTTGGAGAATGAAGAAGAAGCAAAACCAACTTTAGAGTGGAGGAAGCAAGTGTTGCAATGGTGATCTTTGAAAAAGCATTGGATGTGCAAGGAGGGAGGTAACAACTTGTAGCCCCAAACTTAGAATTTATACATAGTAAAATTCTAAGTTTGGGGGAGTTATTTTTTTTTTTTTTTCTTTTACTAGTTGTTACCCTTGCACCGGTTCGTCATTCTACTTGTGTCACATTTTGCACTGGCGCACACTTGGCTTTCACATGATTATATTGTTTAAGTTGGTTTTGATCATATGTTGGGTAGTGAATCTTTGGTGAAATGTGAGCATGAATAATCATTGGAATCCATGGTTGAGTAGTTGTGGTGATGTCTATTTGCTTTGAATGTAAGCATGATTGATGTTGGATATAATATCATGATTGTGTTCATATTTGTGATCTTTGATAGCATGGATGCATGATGTGTTGTTGTTTGGGAACATTTGATGATTGTGAGAGTCCTATTGAATAAACCGGTGAGAATTGAGCCTTAAATCGAGCATGTAATCCGGTTTAGTTCATTTGAGAGTGGACTAGGTTATTGTTAGTGATTCTAGAACTTGCCCAAGTTCTTGTTTGAAAGCATGATTGTGTGAAACTTTGTGATGTGATATAGGCCATCTTGTTCTAAAAGAGTCACTTAGCCAAATTTCCCAAAATCGAAGTAATTTTCCGTAGTTAGCCCCTTGAGCCTAATTCCTCATTTTCTTGGCAAACTACAATGTTAACCATTTAGCCTTTTGAGCCTTTTGATACCTATATCTAGTGGGGGATAAAAGATAAAGTGGAAAACATGTGCTTGAATGAATATCTTTGGTGAAAGGAGAAAGTGGAAAAGTTGAAAGAAGAAAAAGAGAAAGATAAAAAGAAAATCAAGGAAAAGAAAAGAGGGACAAAGGGCCCCAAAAGCTTGAAAAGAAAAATGGTTCAAAAGATAAGGTGATGAATGTTTGAAAAGAATGAAAAAAAAAAAAAAGTGAGGATGAAGTTGTAAGCTTTGGAAGTGAAAGCACACATTGTAAAACAACAAGCTTTGTCCTCCACTAGAAGAGTCACAAACTCCCAAATTCATCCTACCTTGTCCAAAGAGCCAATGTTACATCCTTGATTAAGTCCTATTGATCACTTTGTTGAGGATTTGAGTGTGGTGAAAAGTAGAAGTTGGGCAAGCATATGGTGATTGCATAGCATAACTTGGTTGATGAGTGCATTAATATCCTCAATTTGTTTGTGTGTTTGAGAGAAACACTATATCATGTGAGTAGAGGACTTGAGCATTTGGATTGTGTTTCCCATTCACAATGTGTTGTGTGTTTGTGCATTCTTTGATTCATGAATGTGAATTGCAATAATGAGCCTATGATCTTCATTGAGAAATGCACTTTGAGAAAGAGATATCACTACATTCTTACTTTGCATGTGTGATTTGCATTGAATATTCCATTGTGATCATTCCACCCTCATTGCTTTAAGTGCTTAGTTGTTTGAGGACAAACAACATTTTAAGTTTGGGGGAGTTTGATTCGGGTGGAATTTACACGTTTTAGAGGCATATGTTAAGCGTGTTTTGATGTGGATTTCATTGATTTATGCATTGAATATGATTGTTTAAGCCGAAATGAGAGAAAGGTTGTGTTTTGTCGATTTTGTAGGAAATACGATGGAATTTGGAGCAAAACATCAACCATACTTTACTGGATCAGGAAGAGGAGTGCACGGTTGGATTCGTCTCGAAAAACGGAGTGGATTAGCCGAAGGAATCGAGTCAATCCGACACCCGAGGCAAAAGTTATGCACGAAACGAGAAAGGAGCCGGAGTCGACCGAGCGAGCACGGCCGAGCACCATGCTCGAGCTGGCTGTGCTCGAAACAGTGATTTTGGGCCAAGAGAGGGCACGGCCGAGCACCCTGCTCGGCCGAGCTGCTGCCAAGACAAAAATTCATGGGCACGGTCGCGCACGCCTCTCGGACAAGCCATCCTCGAGACCGAGATATTTAGGCCACAGCAAGGGCACGGCCGAGATGCTTGCTCGGCCGAGCATTCCGTCGCCCCTGTTCCGCGCGCCACGGCCGAGCACCCCCGATCCACCATCATCGCCCAGCACGGCCGAGCCGCCTGCTCGGTCGAGCACCTGTACGCCCATATGCTTATTTTGCACGGCCGTGCTCCGTGCACGGCCGTGTTACCCTCATTTTCGGTGCCTTTTCCTTATTTTGGCCATTTTTGAAGGACCAACTTGCAATTTTGGCATTTAAACCCTACCCCAACACTATATAAGCCCCATTTCTTGAATTACAAGCCATTCTCCCCCAATCCACACATAGTTACACATACTTGGAGGTGTTTTGGCCATATCTTCATCAATTCTCCACCAAATCAAGGAAGAAAGGATGCAATAGCTCCCAAATTCCATTCCCTACCACATTCTAGACTAAGTTTTCTCTTTCTTTTCCTTTTTATTTAGTTATTTCATTTGGGATTTGTAATTTGATTATGTTAGTAGTTAGCTAAACAAATTTGTGGTTCTAAGGCATTGTAAGACTTAGATTGATGTTTATGAGTAATTTCTTGCTTTAATTGGTGTTTATCTCTTATTTGCATGTTTAATTCTCCATTGTCAAGCATGTTGTTATTGGCCATGATGATTTGCTTATCTATTGTTAATTGGAGTAAGATCGAGAGATTTATTTCATTTAATCGTATGCAAGCATGCAACCCGATATTATTATGAGCTCGAGAGAGGATTAATTATCGGAGAGGGAATCGAATGGTCTTATGAGCTATTTTAGGCGGTGTAATGTTTGTGAGGTAGAAATACGAGCCTATGTTGCATTGCGCCTTTGGTTAATTAGATCGAGAGATTAATTAATTCTTCTTGTGTGATCACCCTATATGAGATAACCTTAATGGCCATTTGAACGAGATAACTTTCATAAACGGATGTCTAAGTAATACAATTGCCTTGGAACCCACCTTTCCTTCTTTGCGTTTTTATCCATTTTACCTTCGTTTTCTTGATTTGCATGTTATTTGATCGATTTCGTCATTACTCTTTCGTTGTTTAATTGTGACACATTGGTAGACAATCTTAGGAGTAATTCAACTTTCAAATTATCGATCACGTCTACTTAGAACTCGACTAGCAAACTCCACTTTTACGCTTAACCTTCTCGTGGGATCGACCTCGTGCTTATCACGCTACGATAGACGCCGTATACTTGCGGTTGTTTATTTAGTGTTGCATAACACGTGTATCACCAAAAACGAACACGATACGATAAGGATCTGTGTCGACACGACACGAACACGATAATTTTCGTGTCGACACGACACGACACGATAACGACACGATAATTTTTGTGTCGACGTGACACGACACGTAACACGATAACAACACGATAACGACACGATAAGAAAATAAATCAGTTTAAAATTGTATTAAATATATAAAAATATTATATTTATATAAATATTTATCAGGTAAATAACAGGTTAACGGGTTGTTAACAGGTTAATGGGTTACCTGTTAATTTTATCGTGCTTAACGGGTTGACACGAACCCGATACGAAATTTTCGTGTCGTTATCAGGTCGACCCGATAACGACACGAACCCGATAAAGCCAAACACTAACCCGCAATTTTCGTGTCGGATTCGTATCGTGCTATCGTGTCGTGTCGAAAATTGCCACCCCTAGGCAAATGTTTAGTCATGATGTCGGCCAAATTATCTTGAGAGGGAATATGAATAAGTTTGATCACTCCATTGTGAATCTTCTCCCTAGTGAAATGAATGTCAATGGCAATGTGCTTGGACTTGTCATGGAAGCAAGGATTATGAGTCATTGCATATATGTGCTGATTTGCTGTCTGTGTACATAGCAGCTGGCTGGTCATGAAGGATATGAAGATCTTTCAAAATGTAGAGGATCCACTGAGTTTCACAAGTGGTGGTTGCCAAGGCTCTATATTCTGCCTCAGCTGAAGATCTAGCTACTGTAGGCTACTTCTTGGACTTCCATGATATGAGTGAATCACCCAAGTAAATGGCATAACCTGTGATGCTCTTTCTTGTGGCTTGACATCTAGCCCAATCTGAATCAGAAAAAGCATGAAGTTTAAAATTGTTAGTGGAAGAGTAAACAATGCCTTGCCCTAGATTACTCTTAAGATATCTAAGTAATCGATGAACAACAGCCATGTGAGCAGTAGTAGGGTTACTCATAAACTGAGTAAGGGCATGAACTGAATAAGCAATATCAGGTCTTGTTATTGTAAGATACAATAACTTCCCAACTATGCTCCTGTAAACAGAAGGGTCACTGAGAAGAGGAACATTAGTATCAATGAAGACCTGTTTCTCATCCATGGGAGTTGAAAATGGTTTACTATCCAAATAGCCAAATTCATGTAAAAGGTCCAAAACATATTTTCTTTGACACAAATGCAGTCCTTTAGGATTCTTGGCCACCTCAATACCCAAAATATATTTCAAAGGGCCAAGATCTTTAATAGTAAACTGATTATGGAGATAATTTTTGATAAAAATGATGTCATGTAAAGAATTACCTGTGACAATAAGATCATCAACATAGCAAAGTATGACAGTAAAAGAAGATGTAGTGGACTTAGTGAACAAGGAATTATCAACAACAGATTGAATGTATCCAACAGAGATAAGAGATTCTGATAATTTTTGAAACCATTGTTTTGATGCCTGTTTAAGGCCATACAAGCTTTTATTGAGTTTGCAAACCCTATTCTGAGTATGATAACCTGGAGGGGGAGACATATAGACTTCTTCAACCAAATCACCATGCAAAAAAGCATTATTAACATCAAGTTGGTGAAAATGCCAATTTTTAGCAACAACTATAGCAAGCAAAATCCTAACAGTAGTGATCTTAGCTACAGGAGAAAATGTGTCAAAGTAATCAATTCCCTCTTGTTGAGTATAACCCTTGGCTACTAACCTGGCTTTATATC
This sequence comes from Galeopsis tetrahit, assembly GCA_963675135.1. NCBI lineage: Eukaryota > Viridiplantae > Streptophyta > Magnoliopsida > Lamiales > Lamiaceae > Galeopsis > Galeopsis tetrahit. The sequence goes on from OY776127.1 coordinate 73,412,219, forward strand.
TTTCTATAGAGCCATCAGAATTATATTTTACTTTAAAAACCCATCTAACCAATAGTGTGTTTAGAGGGAGGAAGAGGAACAAGGGTCCATGTGTTGACTTTTTCAAGGGCCTGAAGTTCAACCTCCATGACCTTTTGCCAATTAACATCCTTCATAGCTTGTTTATAAGAGGTAGGTTCAGTGATTTGAGAAAAATTTGCTGTATAGGAGAGAAAGGAGGTGGAAAGATTCTGAGTATACAAAAAATCAGAAATAGGATACTGCACTTTCTAATGGATGTGTTGGTACCAGAAAAAGAAAGTGGTAAGGTGGTGTGATAAACATCAAGATAAGCAAGAGGATCAGAGGATGACTATGTCTATCAGATTTTCTTAAGGGATGAAGAGTATTATGATTAGGGCTGTCAAAACAGGCCCGGCCCGATCGGCCAGCCTGGCCCACCCGGTCTATGGGCTGGGCTGTAATTTGAGTGGCCCGAAAACAACCGGGCCAAATTGGCCTGGCCCACTTGAACTTCCGGGCCGACCGGGCTCAGGCCAGGCTAAGCCCAAATTTTCGGGCTGGCCCGATTTTGGTAATTTTTTTTTTTCTTAATATTAAATTTTTTATTCAATTAAATTTCTATCTCTCAGTACATACATACACCTACAGAATCAGAAATCAAAACAAAAAAGAAAGCTAACTCCTACCCCAAGAAACGCTAATTCCTACCCTTCCCAAACCCAGCCGCTGCACCTCCATTCCCCCAAACCCATTTCACACGGTGACTGAGAAACGCTAATTCCTACCCTTCCCAAACCCAGCCGCTGCACCTCCATTCCCCCAAACCCATTTCACACGGTGACTGAACGACGTTTAAAGGCACAGCCGCACGGCGGCGGCGACGCTCTTTCTCCCCGAGTTTTAAATTAAATTGAAGAAAAGGGCAACATACATTTTCACCTGGAAGCAAGGATAAGAACACTTGAGATCTGCTTACTTTTGAGTGTATATCAAATTATCAATCACCATTTTTTTTAAAAGAAAAAGAAAATCAAAGGCGATGTTTGCTCTTTCTTCATAAGAAGAACTCAAGAACCCTAACTATACTTAAAGCCCAATTATTAATAGGCCCAATTATTATATTAATTAATTAATGGGCTGAATCAAATAAATAAATTAAAAAAATAGTGTGGGCCATTTTGGCCCGGTGGCCCGGCATCCCGACCAGGGCTGGGCTGGGCCTCATATTTTCAGGCCCGGTAGGAACCGGGCCAGGCCAACCCGGCCCAAAAAAAAACGTTCAGCCCGGTGGCCCGGTATCGGGCTGGCCCGGCCCGGCCCATTTGACATCCCTAATTATGATCATCATTTATAGGAGAAGCAGGTTCAGTAGTACCAAGGGTATTGTCAACCTGAGTATCATTTAAGGGAGGAGAGTGATCAAAGAGAAAAGGAGTATCACAAGTTTCAGAACATTGATCATCAACAGGAGAAACATTCATATGATTGGTATGCACATCATTTACAATCAGAGAAGAAGTAGAAAAAGGAAAAACATGCTCAAAAAATTTGATATTTCTGGAAATAATGATTTTACCAGAATTTAAGTCCAAGAGCTTGTAACCTTTGGTACCAAAAGGATAACTTAAAAAGACACTCTTAGTGGCTCTAGGTTGAAACTTGTGCCTATGAGCAGTGAGGGTGCTAGCATAACACAGACAACCAAATACTCTCATGTATGAGTAATCCACTTTCTTATCATGCAAAAGTTGGAAAGGAGATTTATGTGCAAGGATGGACAAGGGAATTCTGTTTATTATATGAGCAGCAGTGAGAACACATTCATTCCAAAATTTTAATGGTAAACTAGATTGAAAAAGGAGAGATCTAGCTACTTGGAGAAGGTGTTGATGTTTCCTTTCAACCAAACCATTTTGTTGAGGGGTTTCCACACAAGAGGTTTGGTGGATAATGCCTAATTTGTGATAGAAATCATGCAATAAGAACTCAGTACCATTGTCACTCCTTAATATTTTAATTCTAGCATTGAATTGAGTAAGAATCATGTTAGAAAAATTGTGTAAGGAGATCTGAACATCAGATTTATGCTTTAACATGTATATCCAAGTGCATCTGGTGAAATCATCAACAATGGTCAAGAAAAACTTATGGCCTAAATGAGAAACAGTAGAAAAGGGCCCCCAGACATCACAATGGATTAAATGGAAAGCATAGGGAGAAACAAAAGTGCTAATAGGAAAAAACTTTCTCTTTTGCTTAGCCAAAGGGCATATATTGCAAACATGGTTCTTGTTCCTAGGCTTTACATTCAAATGTTCAATAGTAGACAAACATTTATTAGAAATATGCCCTAGTCTATAGTGCCACAAATCAAAAGTACTGGAAAGAAAAGCAGAGTGTACAAGGTATGTTGCAATCTTGAGAATGTAGAGGCCTCCAGTTTGTTCAGCAGAACCAATCACTGTCTTGGTGTTGATGTCCTGCAAAACACAGTGTGAGGACAGGAAATTCACAGAACAACTAGAGTATCTAGTTAGGTAGGATATATACAGCAAATTGTGAGTGAAATCAGGCACATATAGAACATTATATAGGGTCAAAGAGTTACTCAATTTGATATTTCCTATAAAAGTTGCAGTGGAAATGGCATTATTAGGGAGACTAATTTTTATATTAGATTTACATGGAGTTGAGGAGAATAAGGAAAAATCAGAGGTCATGTGATCTGTGGCACCTGTATCCAAGATCTAAGTGGAAATTTTTGAATTGATGTTATCAGTTTTGGAACAAAAGGAAATACCTATGTCTTGTTTTTGATCAGGATGGTGAACAAAGGCTCCAGCTGCAGCATGAGGTGAAGAGGGAGCTTGTGGAATCTGTTGTGTCTTAGTATACTTCAAGAATTGGTCAAACAATTCTTGATTAACTAGAGGATTAGAAGAGGGAAGATCTTCCTTAGTGGGATGGGGAAAGGCCAAATTGGTAGAGGTAATGTTATCATTTTTATTTTTAGAGCCTCTAGGTCCCTTCCAACCAGGGGAAAAACCAATTAAATGGAAGCATCTATCAACAGTGTGGGTGGTGCCCCACAATGACTGCATAAGATGGGCTTTTTCTTGTCTTTGAAAAACTTTTGATTAGGTTTCTTAGAAAACATGGCTACAGAATCAAGAGGGATGGTATGAGAGGTGTTTAAGGTTCTATGAGATTCTTCTTGCAGCAAAAGGGAGAAAACTTTAGCCAAATGGGGGAAAGGGGATGTTAAAAGCAATTGACTACGAATAGCTGAATAAGAATCATCAAGACCTATTAAGAACTTCATTACTGCATCCTGTTCTTGGGTTTTCAAAATTTTCTTAGGGATATCACATTCACAAATTTTCAAAGCATCACAAGAACAAGACAAGATAGGCCTAAAACTAAGGTACTCATCCCACAAACTCTTAAATTGGTTATAATAAGTAACCAAAGATTGACTATCCTGGGCAATAGAATTGAGGCTTTTCTCAAGGTGATAAACCCTAGTGCCACCCTAGTGCCATCCGAACTAGTATACCTAATTTTTAATTCATCCCATACCTGTTGAGCAGAGGAGAAATATTCCAGAGTGTGCTTGATTTCTGGAGAGATGGAGTTGAGGATCCACATCAAGACCAAGTCGTTAGCACGAACCCAAGCTGCGAAGATGGCGGGATCATCGTCTTCAATGGGTTGAGGCAACGAACCGTCAATTAATGGCAATTTGTTCTGGACACTCAGACCGCGCTTGATTGCATGACTCCAGCTGACAAAATTCGATCCAATTAGTGGATCGAGAGCAATCGCGACCGCGGGATTATCATTGTGATGCAAGGCGAGAGGCGAAAGGGGGTTCTTGGCTGGGTCGAGAGAGTTTGGATCAGGTGCCATTTGAAAGAATGGGAACCACCAGAACAGAAAAGGGATTGCTCGATAAAAGAAAAGAAACGCTGGAGACGAAGCCCTAAATCCGAGAATAGGCGGAAGAGAGGGGGATCGACTGTAAAACTAATACCATATCAAGGTATGAAAATGGAGATTGAAGGAATACACATCAGAAACCGAAATGATCAAAACTGGAAAAGTATATTCTCAATCAATGTGGCAAAAGAGGAGATGAAATAAATATTAAATAACTTTTAGAAGGACACAATAAATATTAAATAACTCAAGCAGGTGTTTAATTATAGAAAGTCCATAACGAGTTCGGCAGGGTTAGATAGACTGGTTATCTACACAATTTTGGTTTTTCCTAAGACATCCCAAATGAAAAATTAATTATTTCCAGAAAATCAATTAAATTAAATTAAATATTTACAAAGATTTTGAGTTAAACTTCCTTGACAAAACAAGCCATCGCTCAAATTTGTGTTCATCATGCAATTGTGCCTTTGCCAACGTTGACTCTATTGCCGAAAATCAATACCTTTGTATATGAACGTGGATAATGGAGTTAACAGATATATTAATTTGGGGACACCATATGTATAAATGTTTGTCGCATCGCAAGGAATTAACTTTCTGAAGATAAATATATATATAAATTATCCGACTTTAAAATTGACGAATATATGTAATTTCATTTGAAGTTAAGTTTGATTTGGTTGAAAAGTGGAAAAATCAAGTAGTTCGTAAGTCACAAATTGAGAGATTAAAATTAATCTTAATTTTTTTATTTCTTAATTAAAATTAATCAAAGATTAAAAAATCTTGGATATGATATATGGAAGAATATATTACCATATATAATCTAAAAATCACCAAAAATAAAATAAAAATTTCCATGTATAATATAGCAGTATCTTTGATTAATATTATCTCAAGTGGATTAAAGATAGATATCTGATTTGTTAAACTTAATTTCCTTGTATAACATACCTCCAACGCCTATATATTGTAACATAATTTTCTCATTCCTTAGTATTTCATATACCAATTAATTGATTAAACTTATTATTAAACAATTCTTTCGAACTCTCTCTTAGCTTTCTTTGCACATATTGAATAATGTCTACTCCTGCCAAGAGGCGGTGGAATGCATTGCTAGACGTGGCGGGGATGCTCCGGCGAGGGGATGCTGATTTGGATGACTTGGTCAGAGAAGTTGAACAGAGAAAAGCTGAAGAAGGTAGACGAAAAAGAAGAAAGAATCTGATGAGTTTTTCATCACATGAGAGGCCTGGTGAAGAAATAAAGAAACAAATTCTTGATTGGGGCGGTAGTGAAGAAAGCATCGTTTTGATTATCGAGAAGAAGTTGTATCAAAGTGATATTGACTCTAACAAGTGTAGATTATCTATACCTCGTGGGAAAGTGAACAGAGAATTTTTCGAAAAATTGTTGCCGAGTGAAGATAGCCGGTTGAAAATATCATTGGGTGAGATTCCAGTGATCCTATTTGGAGGTGATGGTGAAGAACGAGGTATGCGTTTGAAGAATTGGAGTTCAAACAAAATGTATGCGTTAGTTGGAGGGTGGAAACAAGTTTGTAGTGAGTACGGATTGGAAGTTGATCAATCTGTTCAATTGTGGTCTTTCCGGAGGAATTCTGACTTGTGTCTTGCCCTCTTTTGAATGCTCATGGATTTTGACCCCCGCATGCTGCATATAATTATAAATATTGTTTTTTTTTTCCTTTTCATTCATTGAATATGATCGAATAATTAGTTAATTGGCTTTCATGAACTCTGCTGCCTGTAATAGTTTAGAATTAAATTTGTTGCCTTATTCTGCTTTGTTCGTGTGGATTTTTTTTTTTTTTTTTGGTGTTTTAATTTGTAAAAATAATTTCGATTTATATTTAGCTACATTTAAATACTTTGATGGTAAATATGTTAATTAAGTGCAAGATTCAAAATTAGATTTTAATTTTAGTATTGAATAATCCATCTGTTCATCAAAAAATGTTTGTTTTTTATTTTTAGTTTTTGACAAGTTCTTACTCAATGAAAAAAAAAAAAGGTAAAGTTGAGAAATGGTGTAAAAAAAAAAAGAATATTTAATTATGTACAAATATAAAAACTAGCTAATTTAATTACTACCGAATAAAAAGTAAAAATTAGCTCAGGAAGGAGCACGATTCAAAATTAGATTTTTATATGTAGTCAAATTTTGTTCTATTTCTCACAAATTGATTTTTTTTTTATAGGTGATTTGTTCTTAAAAATTCAGTCTTACAAGTCAACTACAGTTAACAAATGCTCAATTGTTTGATAAACTTTTCAAGAAATCTCCAATAATGATTTTAATAGAACAATATATAAAATGAAAAATTAATTAAATTAAATATTTACGAAGATTTTGAGTTAAACTTCCTTGACAAAACAAGCCATCATTCAAATTTGACTTCATCATGCAATTGTGCCTTTGCCAGCGATGACTCAATTGCAGAAAATCAATACCTTTGTATATATATAAATGTGGATAATGAAGTTAAACGATATGTTAGGGACACCACACATATATATATATATATATATATATATATATATATATATATAAATATTTGTTGCAAGGAATTAACTTTTTCAAGATACATATATATAAATTATCCGACTTTAAAATTGACGAATATATGTAATTTAATTAATTTGAGGTTAAGTTTGATTTGGTTGAAAAGTGGAAAAATCAAGTAGTTCGTAAGTCACAAATTGAGAGATTAAAATTAATCTTAATTTTTTTATTTCTTAATTAAAATTAATCAAAGATTAAAAAATCTTGGATATGATATATGGAAGAATATATTACCATATATAATCTAAAAATCACCAAAAATAAAAATAAAAATTTCCATGTATAAGCAAGCAGTATCTTTGATTAATATTATCTCAAGTGGATTAAAGATAGATATCTGATTTGTTAAACTTAGTTTCCTTGTATAACATACCTCCAACGCCTATATATTGTAACATAATTTTCTCATTCCTTATTATTAATTTCATATACCAATTAATTGATTAAACTTATTATTAAACAATTCTTTCGAATTCTCTCTTAGCTTTCTCTGCACATATTGAATAATGTCTACTCCTGCCAAGAGGCGGTGGAATGCATTGCTAGACGTGACGGGGATGCTCCGGCGAGGGGATGCTGATTTGGATGACTTGGTCAGAGAAGTTGAGCAGAGAAAAGCTGAGCGTCGACTTCTTCCAACATATCATCATAAGGGGGAAACTAGTGGCACAAAACCTCCAGATATTATTGAGGAAGAAGAAAAAGAAGAAGAAGAAGGTACACGGAAAAGAAGAAGGAAAAATCTGACCAGTTTTTCACCCCAAATAATGAGTCCTGGTGAAGAAATCAAGAATCACATTCTTGATTGTGGGGGTCGTGAAGAAAGCATTGTTTTGGTTATCGAGAAGAAGTTGTTTCAAAGTGATATTGACCCTAACAAGTGCCGATTATCTATACCTCATGGGAAAGTGAACCAGCAATTCTTGAATAAATTGTTGGTGAGTGAAGCTAGGCGCTTGATAATGGCATCAGGTGAAATTCCCGTCACTTTCTTTGGATTTGGTCATGAAGAACGTAGTATGCGTTTGAAGAACTGGAATTCCAACAATATGTATGCCTTGATAGGAGGGTGGAAACAAGTCTGTAGTGAGTATGGGTTAGAAGTTGATCAGATTGTTCAAGTCTGGTCTTTTCGAAGGAATTCGGACTTGTGTCTTGCCCTCTTTTGAATGGATTTTGCTATATATTTCCTTAATTAGTATAATGTCGTTGCTGCTGTTAAATTTTACTAACATACTGTAATATTTAGATAACCTTGAGCGTACAAAACTCGTACCCTTTCTTCACTTTTTGCCTTTTTTTCAACAGAATGGAATCCCTTTTTTTTTTTGATCTAAATAACTTATAAAATTAAAATTTAATTAAAAATATATAATTTTTGGATACAATTTAATACAAAACAATATTTTCAAACTAAATAGGATCAGAGGAAAATATTTAATTTATTTTATTTTAGTGAATTTTTAGGGGTCACATTATCTAAATTTATTTTATTTTGGTGAATTTTTAGGGATCATATTATCCAACGTAGTATTTTAATTCTAAAAGTATCACTCAAAATTTATGTGGCTGGATTTTTAATTTATATAGTTATTTTAAATATTTTTAGATAAATATATTAAAATTTTAATTTATATAATTTTTTAAATTATATAATTCATAAAATTTCAATCCCATAAAATTTGGGAATCTAGAAAAATTCATTAATACTACTATTTTGATCATTTGGAAAAGATGATTAGGGGTGTGGGGCGTATATTTTTTGCATTTAGTAATATAATTTTTAAAATTTCTAGATTTATATATATTTTTCTTTATCTCTCATTAATATATACGGAGTATATTTTTTTTAGGATTTAGTAATATATATTTCCAGATTTTTTGTACTTATTAATATACTCCAATATTTTAGGTGTTTATTTAATAGAGTAATTTTCATAATATCTCCATGCGCAAGGGTAGAATAGTAACACCGCAGGCATCCTTCTTTCGTGTGCAAATTTCACACGAATTCTCCCTCCCTCCCTCCCTCCCTTTATTCGCCGGTAAGGTATATCTCCATGAGTAATATCTGAACCTATCTTCTTCACTAAGCCACCCAATATATACACACATATATATACGCATACATACCCTAGAAACATACCAACTCCAATTTGGCAACCAGATTACATTTCTCTGAACAAGTATTTGAAAAAAGAGAGAAAATGGCTGTGACGGCGGAAGATCGATCGGAAATAGCGTTCTTCGATTTGGAGACCACTATTCCCACCCGACCCGGACAGGGCTTCGCTATTCTGGAATTTGGAGCCATTCTGGTTTGCCCTAGGAAGCTTGTGGAGCTCCGGAGTTACTCTACCCTGCTCCGACCCGCTGACCTTTCTCATATCTCAACTCTTTCCGTCCGCTGCAATGGCATAACCAAAGACGCCGTCGTTTCTGCTCCCAGTTTCACTGAGATTGCTGATGTCGTCTATGATATCCTTAACGGTAACTCCCCCACCAATTTATGAAGAAATGCTTGTTTTTATTGGAATTTTGAGTTATTTGTTATGTTTCTAGAGAATTATTGATTGATCCTATTAGTGTGGTGATTTTGAAGGATGCACGATTGATTCTGATCATAGCTGCCTGAATGTAGTCTCTTAATTAAGAAGAGAAACTGTTCATTTATGAGATGCTGTTCTGAATTCGATTTTAATTATTTGTAATCGTGAGGAGCAGAGTAGCTTATATGCATTAATCTTGCCTATAGAGTGGAAGAGGGATTACCTTGTTTCATTTTAAGGGGTTAATATGCTTCATATAATCTTATGTTCCCCATTCATATTCTTATCCCTGAGGCACTTCTTGTAATGTTGGGGTGTAGTCGTTACCTTGTTTGAAGGTTTAGCTTTCTGATATATCTTTTAAGGACTAAAGTCAGTATCCAATTTTATAGAATTGTTTTTAATAAGAAATTGTATGCTACTCTTCTAATCATTAACGGAAGTTTTATCTCAGGTGACTTTAGTTTTGTAGTTATTGCAATCACAACTTTTATTATTCATCTTTTCTTCCCCCTATTCTTCAGTTTGGTGTGAGTATTGGTGGATCCATCATCCATGGTATATTTGGGGAAACAAATGGTATATTGGCATGTAATTTTTGTGGTTGGACAACATGATGTTTTGTATTGGAAATCTCAAGACAGAGTATAACTCTAAGTTGATTGTTTTTTTTTAACTGAATTAGACTATTGGCTCAAGTTTCTGTTGCATAGATGCTTCAGATTCTTAGTACTAAATACTAATATATTATTAAATCTTTTTACATTCTGCATGCACAGGAAGAATATGGGCAGGTCATAACATATTGCGATTTGATTGCGTTCGCATAAGAGAGGCATTTGCTGAGATTAACAGGCCAGCTCCAGAGCCTAAAGGAATTATTGATTCACTGGCTCTGTTAACACAGAGGTTTGGAAGGAGAGCTGGTGATATGAAGGTAGACAAAATTGTTAGAGCTTTCCACCATTATTAGAGAAAAGACCTTTAATCTTTTCTCTGAACTTCAGCTCTAGTTTTGAAATATATAGTGCAGCTTTATTTGCAAGAATTACCCAAACAATTTTAGTCATGTACATCATATATTTAAAATTGGTTTTATGAGCATTTTTGGGATATGTGTAATGCTAATGAGAGTATTATCCAGATGGCATCTCTTGCAACATATTTTGGGCTTGGCAAACAAACACATAGGTAACTACGCCTCTCTTCTGAATATCACTTTCAAATCAAATGGCATTTCCTGTCATTTACATGTTAAAAGGGTTGTTTCATGAAATTGTAAAAACTTATCACTTGTCTGTTTTTCTGCCTTTGGATTTTTATTTTTACTAACAATTTACTGTTACTTTCCAGGAGCTTGGATGATGTTCGCATGAATCTTGAAGTCCTCAAGTACTGTGCAACTGTTCTATTTCTGGTAATTTTCTCAATTTTGTAGCTTTATACAGATACTTAAGTTCGGTAAACTGAACCTCATGATCTTATTTTTTTTTTCACACTGTTTCGGTGTGTGTGCAACACATATAAATACAACATTGCCTCATCATATATGTATTAGTCGCTAATAGGTTGTGAGGAGTCTTCCTGGGGGGAGAAAAACAAAAACATTATGATAGTTAAATCGCAATACGTTTCAACCTCACTCTAGAAAACACAGATAGGCAGGAGTTGAGAATTGGCATCTACAAAGATAGCAATAAAACATTAGACCAACTTCTGTTCATCCAAGTCCATTTCATGATTGGAAATCATCTTATTGCTTGCAACTTACAGTTGATGATGTTAGCCAACTCCGATTGAATAACATCATCTTTTTCAAAACTATCACCTGATTTTAATAATTTTGCATGTTCACTTTTCCGGCAGGAATCTAGCCTGCCAGATGTGTTCACAGATAACAGTTGGGTTTCTCCGAATGCCACAACAAGAAGTCGTAGTAACGGAAAAAGTCCTATTGAGCGTACAATATCTCCGCCTAATCATGTAACGGGGGAAAATCATCCAATTAACGAGCCTATGACACCTGAAGTTAGCCAAGTTAAATTGCCATTGACTCAATCCAATTCAGCAAGATCCAACCCGTATGATTTGAGTGGGTTAGCTGACGGAATTGAGGACCCTCTTCCTGAGGACAGTATGGAAGAAGATAAAACGGGCTCAACATCTGTAGAATCTGTAACTTCAGCATATCACGACCATTCCAACGACTGTAATGACTTCCTGGAACCTGATAATATTTCAATGCCTTCAATATCTGTTACTCTTTCACCTTTTTATCGTGGGCTTCATAGAGTACAAATATTACACCAAAATTTCCCGTTGCAACTTCAATTTGCATCTCTGAGAGTTCGTTTTGGGATCAGTACTAAGTTTCTTGATCATGCTGGTCGGCCAAGATTGAGTTTCGTGGTGGATGCACCACCGAGTCTGTGCAAAATTCTGGACAAAATTGATAGTCTTGGCCAAAAGATGTCTGCTGATTCTGGTAGCTTGTCTGAATGGCGTACTTTAGTAACTAGGAAGCCAGGCTTCTTCAACTATCCCACTGTTCGATTGCAGTAAGTTTCTCATTGTTTCGATTTGTGTTAATATCATTCCCACCCCACTCCAGCCCCATCATTCTGAAAGACGGATGGAATTTTTTTGTGAAAGTTAAGTCTATTTAGAATTGCAGTTTGTGGTTTCCACTTCATTTTTGGTACTTTAGTTTTTATGATCTACATAGGATTTAAGCAGGTTGGAACAAATAGAGAAATGCATCCTTTGTGATCATAAATAACTGCTGAAATTTAAAGGAAAATTTTAGAATATAGCCACAGGACTGTCTTTATGGATCGATATTGGGCAACTGCACTAGCTTAAACAGAGTAAGTAATGAGCGTATTAGAAAAGAAAATGGATTTGGACATGTACATAGGAAACTTTTGATGCTCCAGTATGACAATTGTCAAGTAGGGAATCACTAACTCAAGTTAAAATGGAAAGGAAGAAGACCCAAAAGACTTGAAAAAATCTACTAAAAATGATATACTTAAATTTAAATGAGAACATGTCTTGATCGAATACAATGACGAGATGTTCCTTGTGTTCGCTCAGTTTGCCTATTGACTTTCTTTGTAGACCAAGAATAATGATTTACATTAAAAGAAATGAATGCAGTTGCTTTCATTGGTTTAGATAGTACACAATAGTACATTACTAGACAAAGTCTTATCTAAACTAGTTTTACAGTGCCACTGATTTGCATTTTGTATGTGTTTTTAAATAGTACTTAGTTACACGGCAAAACAATTTTATATAAAATGAACTCACATTATTAATGTTGTATTGAAGTTGACTTTTACCATATGAAAATGCACAGCTTACCGACTGTAGTAGATGGTGAAACGACCCGATGGTCAACGGAGATGTACCAGAAGGATAGTTCAGTCACACAGAAGCTTGTGTTCAGTAGATTTGATGTTACTGAGCTGGACTCTCTCTTCACTCCTGGGAATATCATCGATGCTTACTTTTCCGTGGAAGCCTATGATTATCAACAGAATGCTGGTATCCGCTTAGTGGCGAAAAAGGTGATTGTTCATTCAAGCTGATCGGTTGGAGGTATAAAATCTTAGGGGGGTGTTTGCAAACCTTATAAAATGGGCAAGACTCACTTATTTTCGAGGGCTCATTCTCACAGCTTTGAAAATAAGTGATTCTAAAAGTAGTTATTTGTGTTTGCAAACACACCCTTAATCTTAAACCCGGAACTAATGGGTAGGTTAGTGTTGTTTCCACTTGAAGAACTTTTTAGATTTAACATTGATGCTGTAAATAATGACAATGGTATTTATTAGCTTCAACAAGCTGTTCATTAAAGATTAAGATCTCAAAGAGTAGTATTCATTGTATGTTAGAGCGCTGAATCTGAATTACAATGTTTCTGATATGTAATGATGAAATTACGATCCAGTTATTTACAATGAATTGCCACAATTGTGCATCTTTTTACATATCTGAAATAATATCATATTTAGGAATACATAAAATTGGGTTGCTTTGATCCATCTCCATAATCTAGCACAACAATAATATAACCAAGTGTTAATTCATAAACCATTGGTGGATTACATAAGAAAAACACCCGAAGCAAGCTCTCACTCTTGTACTTTTAACTTGAAAGTTAGTTCAGTTGCTAGTTTACATCTTATTAGCATTATTAGTTGTTTACTTCTATAACTCCGTGACAATGTACAATTTCGAGGATTCACCGTTATGCAAAGTCCACTCTTGTACTTTTAACTTGAAAGTTAGTTCAGTTGCTAGTTTACATCTTATTAGCATTATTAGTTGTTTACTTCTATAACTCCGTGACAATGTACAATTTCGAGGATTCACCGTTATGCAAAGTCCATGGTCGATAACTATTTGGTCTAATATATATATTTATCATACTAACACGACCCTGTATGCTTTAAACACACAAAAATACAGCCAAGTCAAGGGATTGAAGCCCCTTTTCAATTTCGATTTTACATTCATCTCCAATTTCACAATTTGGTGTGATTTTGGGTGAGACAAATTCGGCTAATTCAGCGATTTTTTCGATGATTTTAGTTAAATTTCAGATTATGAAAGGGTGTGATTTGGTGCACTTGTTTTCAGAATAATGAATATTTTGTTTCTTTGGTTCTGAAATCAAATTTGATTAAAAAAAATATATATATATATATATATAAAAAATGGAACAAAAGTGGTGCTAGTGGCCTGCACAAACTTTAGATCCGTGTACTAATTGCAAACAAGATTTTTGTTTTATAAAACACAAACACTTTTGTGCATATTTGCAAGATTATAGATCTTTGCAAATCCACCACATAGCAAACTCCACTCAAGTTATTCGAATTTGATTATGAACATGTTGTTCCTTGAACTTTTAATTTACCTACTTTAAGGTGATTTTTCATGATGCAAAATAATTGATACACACAAGTTATTCGATTGCAATTATTTTTTGTTGAAATAACACTTGTGCGAATTTGAATATATATTTCATTTGTGTTAGAGGTTGGTTCAACAATGAACAACCGTGCATTATATATAGATCAGAAAGAGACGGTTGTTTTAGAACTTTTCTAATTTTTTCGTTGATAACCCACAATCAATGTACAATCTTTTGGTAATTTAAGCATCCACACTTGACAGAGAGGGTATATAAGCATCCATTTGACTAGCTAATTAAATTTCGTAATTGTTAAACTATATGTACAATCTTTTGGTAATTTAAATGCTGATTTTTTTATTACACTTGAGTGACACCACACTTGACAAACTAATATTAATTACTACTCCCTCCGTCCCGGAATTGTTTGCACCACTTTATGGGCACGTAAATTAAGAAAAATGTGTAATGAGTGGAGTGTTGAGGGGTAATTTTGTAAAGTTATATGAATAAAGTAAAAAGGTGATTGGATTGAAGGTGAAGTTTAAAAAAATGTTTCCTTTTTGGGAAGTGCAAACAATTGTGGAATGGACGAATAAGGAAAGAGTGCAAACAATTGTGGAACAGAGGGAGTAGTTGTTTAGTGAAGTAGCTACTTACCTTTTAAAAATACACACCAATACTGTGCAACTGGTGTACGAGGAATTGATCAAAATCACCGATATGATTGGTGAGTATGGATTTCACAAAATAAATATATATGTGTTGCAAGAAGATTTACAAAATATACAAAACGATTATTCTGAACATTAGTGTAAAATTAGTTGGTCGATATTATCCAAATAAGAAAAAAATTGTTAAAAAACCCACTAATTAAGAAAAAGAATAGAGAAAATGGAATGAGAAGAATATAAAACAAGTGGAGTTGGTGGCTTGCACGAATTCTAGATATGGGAACTAGTTGCACTTGCACACAAGATTTTTGTATTATAATACATAAACACTTTTTATATATATATATATATATATATATATATATATATATTTTTTTTTTTTTACAAATTTGCACGGATATATATTAATCTAGATATGAGCAAATAAATTTTATAAAGGGAGAATTTATAAATAAGTCATGTAAGTTAAGGTTGATTCCATTTTAAATTCTTTAAATTTTCATTTTTTTAAAATACATTTTAAAGTGTCCAATTTACATTTTGTTTGTCCAATTTACGTCTTGTAATTTATGTCAATTTAATTTTAAATCCTTTAAGTTTTCACTTTTTCAAAATATGTCCTAAGGTGTTTAGTCAGATAGTCACCAAATTTATCAAAAGCTCCAATTTTAAACACACGTTCGAGCCACGTTTGTTAGTTTCAGGATTTTTTTTAAATTTTCGATAAAAATGATGTAAATTGGGTTTCATGACATTAAACAACAGCTAGTGCGTCGTGTGTGCATATATATTAAAGAAAAATTAATTAAATCAAGTAAAGAAATCATGATTTTTGGAAATCAAGTAAAGAAATCATAGAAATCATGCATGATTTGTATAATTATGAATACTCATTTTAGTGCGTCGTGTGTGCATATATATATAACACCGGCAATGAACTCCTGACAGCCATCCACCGTGAACCCTCCAACAATGTGAGCCGCGTGGTTCTTCTGACATTCGGCATACCGAACCGCACCATCACCTCCGGCCGCCTGCACTCTGTTTGGCCTTCCATTCGCCATTCTCCATGATCTTGACGTGATTCTTCTCTTCTCAACTAAATTCTCGAGTTTATTAATATGAAGAAGTTGTCTGTAATAATAAGCCCTTAGGTAGTGAGTTTAAATAGCTGCAGCTACAATGAGTCAATCTACACAATCACAAGGATTCTACTCCTTCCCTTTCATAAAATTTGTCGCATTAGATCTTAAATTTTGTTTAAAAAAGTTCGTCGACTTTTCCTACTTTTACCAATGATCTTCCCGAACTACTCCTATTTATATCTATTTTTTTAGAAATATATTAATGATAGAAAGGTCAAAGGAAGAGCGGAAAAAGAAGGTGGGAAAAGAAAAATAGAAAAATTAATGAGAGGTAAATGTGTCAAAAAAAAATATGTTTCTTAATTCTATACAAAATGAGACATGTGACAAACTTTATGAAATAGAGGGATTAAAAGTTATGCACCTTTCTTAATTATGTGATGCAGAAAGGAAATATATGAAGATTCTTTTATTGTGCAGCCTCCTCCTCGGCACGGTGGAAATCGCGGTGGCATCCACAGGCGCAGCAGGAGAGGGCCGTCTCACTCCCCTCGGCACCAGGGCCGGCAATGAACTCCTGACAGTCATCTACCGCGAACCCTCCAACGATGTGGTTCCCCTAACATTCTCCATTTGGACTTGCGATCACCATTCACCATCTTCGCATGATTCAGATAAACCATAATTTTCTAATTATATTTAGTTGAAAATCCGCAATCCATTATTTTTTAAATTAAACTATACGAAAATGATATACAGTCCACCAGTTGTGCCCACTAATTATGCCCACCGGACGTCAATAAATTCTTATTTATATTTAATTCAAACATTCAAACTTAATTTAATTTCAACATTTTTTTTATCCATATCAAAATTATAAAAAAATCTTTTTTTATTTTTAATTTAATATTATTAGCCATTAATTTTTCTCAAATCTTTTCATAGCCATTAATTTTTTTTCAAAATCTCATATCAATATTTTATTTTATCGTATCAAAATTATCAAACCATTAATCTTTTTTAAAATATTTTTACCACCATTGATTTTTTCTCGTGTATTCCACAAACTAAATATTAGTAAGTGAGGAGTGATGAGATGTAATATCTCGTGTATTCCACAAATTAAATATTAGTAAGGAGTGATGAATTTGAAAATCGGTGGTTGGAGTTGATGAATTCTACTAAACTAGAAAGGAATGAGTGGTTGAGTAATATGTATGAAATTCGATATCGATGAGTAGGCTGCTGGTATGTCTACTAGTCAGAGAGTTGCCTGCGTATTTTAGACACGTCTTTGCTGATGGTGTTAGCCAGAGAGTTGAAAGTAATCATTCTTTTTTAAGCGTAGATAGTGTTGTTCGTACTAAAGGATGTGGTCGACGTTTAGTTCATTTATTGCATTTTTATATTTCTTTCACTTTCTATTAAGAATGAAATTCTCATTTGATAACAGTAAGTGATTTTTTTTTTAATCTATAGTACATCAAATCATTTGAAATATCATGTTTCAGTGCGCTTTAAAATGAGTTCTCAGATCACTTTTTCCCAACATTAATTTTTGTTATTCTCAAGGATGTAAGTCAAATAGTCAAAGAATAGGAAAAGACTAATATATATATTAGTATTAGTTTGTACAACAAAACAATGAAAAACAGTCTTTGTGATATAGAAACGGTTTTTCATTGTTCTGTTGTACAAACTAATACTAATATATATATTAGTCTTTTCCTATTCTTTGATTATTTGACTTACATCCTTGAGAGTTATGGTAATCAAATTAATTTTTATATTGTTTAATTTTTGTTGTAGACAAAAGATTTTAAGAAAAAATTAATGGCAGATGAAAAGATTTGAAAAATTAGAGTTAGTTATTATAATTTGATAGATGGATAAAAAAAAAATATTGATATTAGATTAGGTTTGAATTAAATATAAATAAAAATTTATTGACATGGTAATGCCACATAGCGGGCACAATTGGTAGGTACAACTGTACAATATTTTTTTAAATTTAAATGCTGATTTTTTTTATTACATTAAAGTATATTACTCCCTTCCATTACATAAAGTTAGTTAGTGGCTTGCTATATATAGAATTTATGAACACATAAATGATATGGAGCCCATAAATGATGGAGTCAAATAATTATTTGACATTATCCAAATTATCATATTAACTTATTTAATTACTTTAAAATATGAAAAATATTTAATTACATATATCTCAATCTCTCTCCACAAAATTAGGAAATGAAATATTTTAAGATTTTTAAAAAAAATTATTTTAAAGAGTTTTATTATTAGTATATAATTATTAAATATTACATGTTTAATTTATTTATTGTATTAAAAAAATAATTTATTTATTTATGTAATTTTTTTAATAATAAAAAATTAATATTATAAAAAATAATGACTACATTAATTTACCCTAAAATCCTAAACCTCTAAATCACAAACCATTAATTTTAGGGTTTTAGGGTTCAGATTTTAGGGTTTAGAGTTTAGGGTTTTAGGGTTTAAGGTTTTAGGGTTTAGAGGTTTAGGGTTTTAGGGGTTTAGAGTTTTAGGATTTTAGGGTTTTAGAGTTTAGGGTTTAGGGCTTTAGGGATTTAGGGTTCGAGGGGTTTAGGATTTAGGGGTTTAGGGTTTAGAGTTAGTAAATTAATGTACTCATTAATTTTTATAATTTTAATTTTTTGTTATTAAAAAAATAAAATATATAAATGAATGATTTTTTTAAGTAAAGTACAATAAATAAATTAAACGTGTAATATTTAATAATTATTTAATACTAAAATTCATTAAAAATAGTCTTTAAAAATTTACAAATATTTTATTTTCTAATTTTATGGGTAGAGGTTGAGATATACGTGCAATTATATATTTTTTATATTTTTAAATTTATTAAATAAGTTAATATGATGAATTGGATAATGACAAATCATCATTTGACTTCATAATTAGGCTATTAATAATGGGCTCCATATCATTTCTCTTTATGAACATATTTTTTTGACATATTTATCCTTATTAATATTTATCTTTTTCATTAAAATAAAAATTAATATAAAAAGAGTTACAACTTACCTTGAGAAAAGAGGATACATTAATATATTTTCAATTAAAAAGATATATTGTAGGAATTAAATAGGGGTAGTTTAAAGAGATTCGTGGTAAAAATAGTAAACACAATAAATTTTTTTGAAATAAGATTTAAGAGAAAAAAAACTTTTTGAAATGAGAAATTATATGATAGCACTTGGTGCATCACGTGCAATGTATAACTGCTTGCACAACTAATATGGTTTAATAATCTAATTAATATTGATTAATAAAATAATTAATACTTACAAACTAATATATTTTTTTAGTCAAGTAGCTAATACATTTAAAAAATACACATCAATTGCACGTAACATTGATATATATATATATATATATATAAATATTAGTGTAAAATGAGACCGTCTCTTAATATCAAATTAATTTGAGTTATATATATGTGTGCGTCTTTGTTAAAATTAAAAGAAAACATTTTTTTGCAAGGTTGCAGGTTTGATTCTCACCCCAACAACAATGGGGAATTATATATTCAAATATTAAATAAATACAAGAAATTCCATAAAGAACTGAATAATTAATGAGTTCGTGCAAATGGTGAGACTTGCACGTACGTTCAAGCGTCATTGATGGGTGTTCCTACCGAAAATTTCTGGCTCTAGTATATTGAGAGATTTTACCCAAATTTGCAGTTTTATTTTAAGTTTGAGAGATTTTACCCAAATTTGCAGTTTTATTTTAAGTTTGTTCCAGTTTTTAGATTGAATTAAAACATTTCTTTCTTTTTCGTTTCGATTTATCTTAAATTAGCACTGATTTTTTTATCGAGTAAATTTTATGTTAATAGATCTCTTTGGATATGTTTACTTTTGATTTTAAAAACTAGATTTTGGATTTCAAGATCCAAAACCCGTTTTACTTCGGGATTTAAAAATCGATTTTCCAAATTCATTCAAAACCACCTATATCAAACATATTGATTTATCATAAAGTTATATCTTCACTGTTCCAAAACTCAAAATATAATATTACTCCAATCATTATATTTTTTCTCAACAATAATATAATAATACTATAATACAATAATATAATATATTTAATCATTACACATTTAACTAATCATTATAATCTCATCAAACAATCTTCACTGTTCCAAAACTCAAAAGAAACACTCAATCTTACAACTTGATTTGACATAAAGTTAAATCTTCACTGTTCCAAAACTCAAAAGAAACACGGAAAAATCCCGATTTTTTAAAACCACCCAAAGACCAAAGTAAACATCCCTTTTTGTTTCTCAAATTAAAGACTGAGAATGCGGCATAAGAAAAAAATGAAAAGAAATTGAATATGGAGGGAGGATTCAACCTAACAAACGAAATTAAGATCGATTATCACACATGGTGCAAACAAACAAAAGGTTTTACATTAATTAAGGTTTGCACAATCATATATTAAAATAAACCTCCTGCACTCCTTGCTCTGCTGGAGGGTTGACGACGACCTCCACCGCACGGTGGCATCCACAGGCGGCGCAAATGAGCGCTGTCTCACTCCCCCGTGGCACCAGGGCCAGCAATGAACTCCTGGCAGCCGTCCACAGCGAACCCTCCAGCGATGTGAGCCGCGTGGTTCTTCTGACATTCGGCATAGCAAACCACACCATCACCTCCCACCTGCCGTCCGCTTTGCCTTGTGATCACCATTAATTCTCCATCTTGCCATGATTCTTCTCTTCTCAACAAAATATATATAAACCCTAATTCACTCCGTAATATATATATAAACCCTATTTAGAGATAACGCCGTAATTAATTAATATTATGTATCCCAACATTTTTACACATATTGATGTTGGGATTATCCAATTCACTCTTTATCTCTTTAAATACTACTCCCTCCGTCTTTCACACAAAAAAAAGGAAACAACTCACATAATTTTTACCAATAATACCCCTCTTTTATTTTACCTTCCCTTCACTTTAGTCAAATCTCCCCCCACTTTAATCAATGAATTACCAATAATACCCCTCCTTTATTTTACTTTACACATCACTTTATTCCATTTTCTTAATCTCCGTGCCGGTCAAAGTGTGCATAAAATCCTGGGACGGAGGGAGTATAAACAACTCTTACCTTCAAATTTATGTAAATCGTAAATGTCAGATTGAGTGAGAGATCGAGTGAACTTTTTATCTATAAAACTGATACTCCCGGCCCCCCGTTCCATTGTTAATTGAACATTTACTATTTGCACGATTTTTAATGCAGAATTGTTTATTACTCCCTCCGTCCCGGGATGACTTGCACGGTTTGATCGACACACTTTTTAAGAAAAAAGAATTTAGTGGTTGGTGATGTAATATAAAAGAGAGGTAATTTAGATGATTTAGTGAGGTGTAAAGTGGATTTGGTGAGGTGTAAAGTAAAATGTAGGTAAAAATTAAAGGAGTGGCAAATTTGAAAATAAAATGATGTTAGGAGGGAATCAATTTTGTGGGTATTTCCATATTAAGAGTGTGCAAGTAATCTTGGGATTGGGATGTCCCAATAAAAAAAATGTGCAAATAATCACAGGACGGATGAAGTAGTATTAAAGTTGATAAAGTTGACTTTTAGGAGAGATATTATGAGTATTAATTCTACTCTGTTTGAGGGAAAATATTTTGTTTATGTGTAAAAGGAGTAAGAGTAATGTGTAAAAGGAGTAAGAGTAGGTGACAAATGTTCAAATAATAATGAGACAAAGATTTTTAGCAAACGTTCAAATAATAATGGAACGGTGTACATTTTTTTGAAAGAAGACGTAAAAGTGATTTTTTTTTTTAATTATCTTAAAAGTGATTCACTTTTTGTTGAGAAAATAATATTTGTCCAAACTTAATAAATCTAATTTCTTTTTTAGTATGTCCAAACATAATATGCACATTTTTATAAATAAAAATATTTATTTTTACAATACACTAATATATTTTTCACTTTTTACTCTACACATCTATTTTATAATAATCTAACTAATCTTAATTAATAAAATAATTAATAATTACAAACTAATATATTTTTAGTCAAGTAGCTAATACATTTAAAAAAAATACACATCAATTGCACGGTACGTGCAATATATATAAAAGCATTCGTGTAAAATGAGACCGTCTCTCAATATCAAATTAATTTGAGTTATATATATGTTTTTTGTCTAACTTAATTGATATTGGCGCATGCCCATATATAAGGCCTTGCACTGCAAGGTTGCACCCCAACAAAAAAATGGGGAATTATTCAAATATTAAATAAATACAAGAAATTCCATAAAAGAACTGAGAGTTCGTGCAAATTCCAGCCTCGTTGATGCGAGTTCGATCGATTCCCATAATTTCTTAATGTATTATTTTAAGGGTATTAATTATAAAATTAAATTAAAAAAAATTGAAATCTCAGAAAGTGTATTGTGAGATTTTCCCCAAATTTGCAGTTTTATTTTAAATTTGTTCCCAGTTTTTAGATTGATTTTCTTTTTAAGAATTAATATATTACTTTCCTTTTCGTTTCGGTAAACATCTTAAACTTGCACTGATTTTTTATCGGATGAATTTTCTGTTAACAGATCTCTAATTGTTTCTCAAAAGAAAAAAAAAAAAAAAAAAATTGGGCAAGAGAAATTGGATATGGAGGGAGGCTCCTAGATAACAAACGAAATTAAGATTATTAAACATGGTGCAAATTAACAAACAACAAGGTTTACACATCCTCATGTATATTAATAAACCTCCTGCACTCCTTACTCTGCAGGAGGGTTGGCGACGACCTCCACCGCATGGTGGAAGTTGCGGTGGCATCCACAGCGGCGCAACTGGAGCGCCATCTCACTCCCCGTGGCACCAGGGCCATCAATGAACTCCTGGCAGCCGTCCACCGCGAACCCTCCAGCCAGGGGCGGACCTAGACGGGTACATGGGGTACCCCAATCCCAAAATATTTATGTTTTTTTTTTTTTTTTTTTAATATTATGCATAAAAATAATTTTATAATACTCCCTCCGTCCCACAAAGATAGCTACATTTGACTTTACACACAGATTAAGAAAAATTAATAAATGTAGTCAAATTTAACTAATATGCCTATTTTACCCTTAGTATTCCATAAATTTGGTGTAAATTTCAAAGCAGTTGAGTCTTAAGAGTAATTATGAGGTGAGTTTAATTAAGGGTAAAATTGTCAATAAAACATTTAATGCTTAAGTAAAAGAGGAAATGTAGCTATAATTTGGGACATTCAAAAAAGGAAAACGTAGGTATCTTTGTGGGACGGAGGGAGTAATAAATGTGTGAAAGATAATCAAAAGTTCAATACATTTATTTTTTAAGTTCATTTAATTGTCTTGAACTTATTTTATACTCCTTCCGTCTCATTTTAAATCCATCATTTGCAAAGAAATGGACGTTCATACATATGTCTTTTTCATATTTTGTCATAAAACCATTTAAACCCTTATTTTTGTATTAAAGAAAATCTACGGAAAATTACAAGTGTCATTAAGCCATCTAAACATTTTTTTTCAAATTTTGTCGTGATACTTACAAGTCACACATTTATTTGCATATATCTTAAAACGTTCATACATATATCTTATTTGTATTGTATATATTTTATTTATTTGTACATATTTTAGAGCATTTAAACATTTATCGTACCCCGAGATTTATAATCCTGGGTCCACCACTGCCTCAGCAATGAACTAAATATTCGACTTAATCAACTATAATTAAGGGTTAAGGCCGCTAACGCCAGTTCAATTCGTCTAGTTGTCGACGTCCCAATTGAAGCATCATTGTCTTTTGACACGATTTTTGGCATAAACACTATTCACGACTAATGTACTAAATTAATAATACAACGTAAAAATCTGTTCAATGGACCATCGTAATCAACCTCAATGTCATTTGTAACTGAAAAGTTATTAGAATACAAACTTTGGATGATATATATTGACATCCATAGCGGCTTCATCCACACGAATCGGCTTATCATGAGCGTTGATTACCAACTGACGCAGACCGAATTATGATAAAAACGCACATTTATATACGTTGATTTTGGGAATATCTGAACATTGTACGTAAACGTGATAATCTGCTGATTGGAGAAGAATAGTGAAAGAACATAGATACTTCTTCCGTCCCATAAAGATAGCCACATTTGACTTTACACACAGATTAAGAAAAATCAATAAATGCAGTCAAATTTAGCTAATGTGTCAATTTTGCCTTTGAAATCTCATACTCCAAAATCTGCTAAGCATTAATTACTCTTATTAATTAGGGGTAAAATTGACAATAAAACATTTAATATTAAAGTAAAGAGGAAATGTGGCTATTAAAGCATTTTATCAATTTTAGTCTTTTTTTTTCTCAATTTTGGTCCTTTTAGTCTCAGTCATGGTTCTTCTAGTCCCAATTTCAGTCCCTGGACTTCGATTTCAGTCTAATCAATTCAATTTCAGTCCCTTTAATCCAATTCCAATCCTACTCACTGGAATAGAACATGTGTATTTTACACTACGCTCTTTTAGTTTCTTTAACATAACATTCAACACATAAATTGTTTGGAGGAATAAAAATACATAAGATCAACTTTAAAAAAATTTAAAATTATGAAAAATTAAATATATATTAAAATTTTAATTTTAGATGATAATTGCATATATACACTCAAATATATACATATGTATTAATATGTATTTTTTTAGTATCATTGAAATTAACTTGGTCTTTTTATAAAAGAAAAAATTGTATTAGATATATCACTTTTTTCTTTTAATTTAAATGCACACACAAAATTATGTATTTGATTATAAATAAACATTTGGTGAATAGAACATACAAAATAAAATTAAGATTTTGATAAAATTATGTATATTAGATAATAAATAAATATTTATTAGTAAATTTTTGTATTAAATATATTACTCTTCTTAAAATTGATTTTGTTAAAAATGTCCAAAAAAAATAATGTCATGTAAAAAATACACATGTTCTATTCCCATGTGAAGGATGAAATTTGATTAAAATGATTAAAATTAGACAGATTGGATTGGAATTGGACCTTGAGGATTGAAATTAGACTTTGAAGGACAAAAATTGAGACTAAAAAGACTAAAATTGATCAAATAAAAAGTTAAACCTTCTGTGGATGTGGATTCAGACAAAGTTACAAGGTCATTTGTGAATTTATCTTTTTCCAAAAGTAATGAAAAACTTATTGGGAGAGTGAAGTATATAATTTAATTATTCAATTTTTATTTGTTAATTAAAAATGACGAATCATTTATGCATCAGGTCAGATAACTTGCCGGAAATCCCATAGTTGAGTATAACAAGCTTAAACACGACGTCATTGTGCAATTTTTTGGCGATTGTAAATCCAAAATCAATTTCAATATAAATAATTTTTGGACTAAATTTAAATTTTTAACTATTTTGGAACAATTTGATAAAAAGGTAAAAGTTAAAGGAGGAACAAAAATTGAACTCTAAAATTGAATTTAGTCTCATAACTTTCAATTTAGTCACAATTCTTGCCATTTGTTTTGTTTTGGTCCCAAAAAAGTTAAATGTACCAATTTATGACTATTGCATCACCCGATGAATTGCAATGGAGAAAAAGATCGATGTTTAACTATATATCACCTTTGAAAACCAGATGCCAATCAAAATATAGATTCAAAGAAAACATGCAAGCTATTAGATCCATACATAAACTATATATCACCTTTGAAAAGCAGATGAGAATCAAAACATAGATTCAAGATTCAAAGAAAAGATGCAAGAGGAATTAATCAAGAAAAGTAAGCAATCATCTGCATTGATATATGATGCAAGCTAGTAGATCCATACATCAACACAAGAATTAAGTCTGCAGGAGGAGTTTACTAATACTAATACTAATACTAATACTAATACTAATACTGATACTGATACTAGGGGTCTGCATTAAGCCACCTTCCGACTTCAAGATTAAGAAAAGCATCAAGACAAGCATAGTGCACTTGCACATGTGAGAGATTCCCAGGGTAACCCCATTGAGTATGATCCACATCTTCAGGCTTCTCCACATTGAACCCCAAAGTAGT
This sequence comes from Galeopsis tetrahit, assembly GCA_963675135.1. Taxonomy (NCBI): domain Eukaryota; kingdom Viridiplantae; phylum Streptophyta; class Magnoliopsida; order Lamiales; family Lamiaceae; genus Galeopsis; species Galeopsis tetrahit. The sequence continues at coordinate 73,438,177 of OY776127.1, forward strand.
CCGAACCAATTCGCTCTGCTCCGCGTGTCTCAGCTCGGGCCGTTCATACCGCTTCATTGCAATTTTACCCAAATCCATCATTTGAATCTTGGGGTTAATCGGAAAGAGGGTTCCCAACATCTTTATCTTGGAAAAAATGTCGATGCCAAAGAAACCATAGTTTTCGTCCCCCAGGAATTTTTCAAGGGTGGGGGGGCAATCGTCTTTGGTGCAATTCACCAGCTGGAAGACGAGGCACCGTTTTCCGTCGCACATCTGGAAGGTGCCAATACAGATGTTGTATTCGTCGTCGGTGTATAACTCCGCTTCCACGCCGATGTAGCGGATGGTTGTATTATTGTCGTCTTCTTCAATGGCCTTGATCCACTCTGTCACGGAAGCAGGGTCCTCTGTCACCGTCGTCAGGATAGTTCTGCCCAAGATTGTAACGTCGTACAGATGCTCCACCGCGTCTTCTATCTCGTAGTGTGATATAATCGTGCTTTTTTTTGACCCCTCCGCCATTGAAACAAATTAAGCTTTTCCGTCAGTTGAACAGATCAGAAACCGTTTCTAAACGAGATGAGGAAGGATATGTAAATTGAGCCCCCCCCCCCCCCCCACACATATATATATATACACACGCTAGTTTTTTCGATGAAAAGACACAAAAGCCCTTTCAGTTGTTGAGTAAGTTTTAAGAGGGATTGGGGCTCTAGAATATTAAGGGTAAAATGGTCTTTTTAAATAAAATTTATAAAATACTAAAAGAAACTAAATTTATTTCACATCTCACTAAATCATCTTTACACCACACTAAATCACTCAAAATATTTCTCGTTTATTTGACCCCACACTCCATCCATCCAAAGTAAATAAGTATATTTCTTTTGTCGCATGTTTTAAGGAATATTAATTGTTTATATATAAACTATAAAGTATATGTGTAAAATAAAAAGTGCACGATGTATCAGTACTGTATTAAGGGAATAAATATTTATATTTATGGAAGTGTGCATATTAAGTATGGACGGATCAAAAAGAAAATTAAATTTATTAAGTTTGGACAAGTTCACAAGATCCGCAGTGATATGATGAGAAGCACCCGAATCTAATATGATGAGCTGACTGGGAGGCCACTGGATGGGAGTACTCGGGGCACCAAAGATCGGATCGAGTGGCCCGTCAACCTGTAAAGTTCGCACTTGTCGAGGTACGGTCATTGACCATCGATGGATTAGCAAATATATTGTTAATGTTGAGGATAATTAATCGAGTTTGTTCTCTACTAAAGATCTCCCTGAGCTTTTCTCAATTTCTGGCCTTCCTCAAATTTCGAGATTGAAATTCTTTCTTCCAAACATGTCAACCCCAAGGAAAGTAGTCGTCATTTGTTATTTTGAAATTAATTTTTTTGGCTTTTAAAGCCAAAATTTATAATTTCAATATAAATAATTGTTGTACTAAATAAAAAAATTATCTATGGAACCATTTGTTAAAATGGTAAGAGCTATATATGGGACTAAAAAAATTAATTCCAAAATTAAATTTGACAACTATTGCATCACCAGACTAGTGACTCCCTCGGAAAACATAGATGCAGTTGAGTTAAATAGTTCAAGAAAACAAATTAAAGGAATCAAGAAAAGTAAGCAATTTATCTACATTGATATATCACGCAATTAGATGAATACAGGGAAAATTGTTTTTTCAGGACCGCAACTTAAGGGTGTTTGCAAAAAGAGGACCGTAACTTTGCGGGCTAGCAAAATTAGGCATGTAACTTCTTTTTTTCGCAATTTTAGACCAAATTAGCCCAATCAACCCAATTTCGGGCTGATTGAGGCCCATTGTTCGGGCCAAACTTATTTATGACAAAAAGAGGACGCAACTTTTTTTAATGCAATCAATTAATATCCTAATTATAATAATTTGGAATCTTTTTTTTTTCTATATGTCTCAACACAAATTCAATATTAATATTTTATAATTTTCTCATAATTTTACTTTTTTTTTTCCTTTTAAAACAGTTTTTTTAAGAGGTTTAAAATTGTCTCTAACCACTTCTTCTACCACTCATCTTCCCCAATTTTTAACAATTAAAATTTTAAAAATCGTGTTTATATTTTAATGCATTTTTATAATCTATAAAAAATAAAAAATAAAACTCTTTTTCATTCTTTTGGAGCTGAACTGGGTCTCACGAGGAAATTTTTTTAAAGTAAAATCAAATATAACTTTTATAATAAAATAAACTTTAAAATCTTAATTTTTAATGTTACTTTAAAACAATGAATATCTTGTGTGAAATTGACTTTCATGAATGGGATTGAACTTTACTCTAGAGTTTGTATTTTAATTTATATATAGTCTTTATTTTAAAATACGATTTAAATAAGGTTATAATACTTTATAAAATTTATAAGTGTTAAAAATATGTATGAGTCCGTCTTATAATTTTTTTGTCAAAATATTAATATAATAAATTATCTTCAATCCCGCGTGTTACGCGGGTCTTCCACTAGTAAATATATAATTTTTAAAATATACTCTAGTTTATATTCCCTTCATCAATTAGATCCATTCTCATGTCTTATATTATTTTAAAATATTATACAAATTTCTTCCATAAAATTTTGAATCAAATAGTTTAAATAAAAATACTGGAAAATGTTTGATTGAAATTTTGTAATTAATGTTTATTATAATCCTCTCAATAATAAATCTATGAAATTTTTTTCCTTCAATAAAATTTATAAACATTATTTATGTAAATAAAATCTAAAATGTACTAATTAAACAATTAATTATATTTATATTTAAAAATTGTGAAAATCTTTTTAATTAACAATTAAAAATTTATCATCCCAAATTATAATATTTTGTTCTTTTCAATTCATTATAATTTATATGTAGTATATATTTGTTTTTTAAACATAAATAATGTTGTTTAATTCATAAAAAAATATTACATCTACAACTTTCAAATTTAATTTTTAAAAGTTTACGAGTATTTTTTATTTATTTTGTCATGTTTCTTAAAATTGCATTAAAAAAGTTACAATCCTCTTTTTTCCATAAATAAGTTTGGCCCGAAAAATGGGCTTCAATTAGCCCGAAATTGGGTTGATTGGGCTAATTTGTCCTAAAATTGAGAAAAAAAGAAGTCATGGGCCTAATTTTGCCAGCCCGTATAGTTACAGTCCTCTTTTTGCAAACCCCCCTAAGTTGCGGTCCTGAAAAAATAATTTTCCCTATGAATACATGACACGAGGAGGAATTTATATAGGTACTAGTTGTTAGATGTTGTAGGTTCTTTTAGTATGATGATCTGGATGTAGACTTTGTGAAACACCAACAAACATATATATTTATATGAGTTTTGCGTGGATATTAGGATGATCAAAGATGATCGAATATGAAGAACAAGGTGATGAACAACAAGAACAAAGCAAGAAGCTTCTTGAGAAGCTTAAAGTAGTAAAAATAGAGTCGTAGAGAGTGTATCTCGGTTTCTGTGCATATATTTCAAGTTGTGTTTACATTCAGCCCAAATGGGCTTATATACTAGGTTTTGGGGAGCTTGCTTTTACAGTTGGCGTGCCCTTATTCGACCTACACTCTAAATCACTAAAGGTGATGGGACGACCGCATTAAATGCACCTCGGGCGAAGTATATTACATTATTGCTTTGCCATGCTCATCCTCGACACGGGCGAGAAGGACACATAACCGAATCTTGGTGGTTGCCTGGATGCATGGCCGCTGGTCGTCGGGTTCTATACTGAAAGTGGGGACTTGCCTTCATCGTTGACCATTTCCTTCTTCTCGTGCTCGCCGAGATCTCGTACAATTCTTCTCTTTGCCAACCATAAATCAAATGATTGACTTGTTGACTAAATGTTGACTAGTTGTCGTATGATTAAAGTTGACTGGTCGTCGTCGCATAGATGGGTGAATAGGATCATGGCTTTTCAAATGTTGACTTTTTGACCGTGTATAACATTTGCCCCCTGATTGCCTTTCCTTATGCTCGCTAAGAAGACGGGCAGTATGATCGTTCCTAAAAAAATGAATATCCTCATCTTGATGCTTGTCCTTATCTGAATTATTTGATGAAAATCTTCACAAAAGGTCGCCACGTTTCCAGCAATATTTGCATCATTTCGAGATGCTTTAATGACATCTTGTGTCAAGCGCGTGGGTCGACTTCGAATTCAAAAAGGCGCATGCGGGAACTCAATCGACGCGTGTGAAACCCACTCGGCGCGTCGATTTCGGACAAGACCCAAAATTTTGGGGAAATTTCAAAATTGACCCCGATTTTTTACAGTTTAGTCCCCGAATATATTTTTCATACAAATATACCCTTCTCTCTCATTTCATCATTTTCGAACCTTCAAGCTTTTAGTCTTCATCTTCAAGCTTTCCTCTTGAGTATGATTTTGTGTTTCTTCGAGCATTCTGGCGATCGTGCGAGCTTCCGACTTACAAGGTAATAAGTTTTCTTTTTTCTCTTTCTTACCTACTTCTCTTCTTCAATGGTGCTTGGTGGTAGTTCCGACGGTGGTGATGGTCTTGGGAAACCAGCCAGTCCGCCGCCATTTGATGAAGGTGTGAGTTCTTTCGGCGTTCCAGCCATGGGGCCTCGCCGTGACTTGGGCAAACAGGTGGTGATTTCCACTGATTCCAAGGATTTGAGGAGTCCCTCTCGGACTATTTCATTGGAGACGATCGGTGCAAGGTTTTCGAAAGATAGCCTCGAGGGGCCTTGATCCGCGAGATGGATATAGGCTCCGACCATCATGAAAATCAAACGGGTCACGAGGATAAAGACAATGATGCCGAATCGAACGTTGAGGGAGATGACGGTGACACCGACTCGGACATAGGCGACCTAGATCTGAATGTCGAGGTGGGTGACGAGGTCGACCCTAAAGTGGCTGAATGAAACCTAAATGGCAATTTTGATGAACTCGCTCGCTATAAGGCGAGCATACAAGATTTTCTCAACGAGCAAAAAGAGTTGGGTGGGGATGAGCTTGCACAACGATCATATTCCCAATATGTTTCCGAGTACCCTCTCTTGCCGACCAACCGAAACCATCATATTGCTCGAAATAAATATTATCTTCCACAAGATGTGCATTTCTTTGTCCCCAGAGAGGATGAAAGGGCCGACCAACCGCCTGAGGGTATGGTCGACGTAAACGTTGGGATGATGGAGGCTGGCCTCAGATTCCCGTTGCATCCGAGAGTCAATTATTATCTGAATTTCCTTAGCGTGGCTCCGATTCAAATTACTCCCAATGGATGGAGTAGCTTTATTGGACTCTTAATGTTGTTCGGCCTTGAGAGCACCGAGAATGGATGCCGAGGAGTTTATCTCACTCCTCGCGAGATAAACTCTCTTCTTCAGGGATTTGCGGTCGAAAAGAAAGGTGGAAAGGGCTGGTACTATGTGAGAGCTCGATCGGGATCTAAACTCGTCGAGGGAATACCGATCAAAATTTGCGATTGGAAAACCAATTGGTGGTGGGTCACCGACGATTGGAGGAGTGCGGTGAACCCAACGGGACCACCGATCGGATCCCCATACAAACAAACTTTAATTTTATGCTCGTTCTCGTCTATACTGGATAACTTCTCCCATTTTGCAGGTATTGTTGCTCGCCAGAAAGTGGACGACCATCTACTATCCGATTTGTTCCAGTATCACATTTGTTGTGTCGCTGGTCACCGCTACCGCGAAAGGCTCTTATCGCTTTCTCAATCGTGAGTTTTTGAGAGAGCAGGTTGGTCTCCGAGTGCCACCGCATCACATCACGAGGTTATTTCCACCAGGTAATGGAGTTTCTTGAGTACCCTTATTTACTTTGAATGTGCTTATCCTGAAACTAGAAGATATGTATCAGGACTCATCTTCCCTACACTATCGAATTACAAGAAGTGATGGCCTCCAAGTCTTTACGTATGATCGCCGCTACTCGCGAGGTTGATGTCGTTGAAGGTGGGGGTGGGGGTGGGGGGAATCACTCTACTGCTCGTAAGAGGAAAGAGCGCGGAGGTCCATCAGCCCTGCCACCCCACTAAGAAAACTTCGACGACCACGATAAGAGTGGAAGGTCGTCTGCCAAATGTTTCCTGCAACTCACCTCTGAGGAGGAGGTCGCCATCGACTAATCACCAGAAGAGGCGCGACCAGGACACTACTATCGTCGCCCAACCGGCCGAAGAGAGAGATCCCTGGGATATCACCATGCTAGGCTGGGATGCCGAGAGAGCCGCCTAGTAAGTATTCTTACATTTGATTCGTTCTTTGTTCGAAAAACTTTTATAACTTATATTCATCTTCTTTTGCAGTCTTGAGGCCAGTGTTGCTCCTCTCTCGGAGGATCTTTGCAACTTCTACCGGTACCGGTCACCGCCATCCCTGACTTGCGACCTTTTGGAGACGCTTGCTCGTCGGACGATGAGGAACCTTCTTCGTTCCCTAACGCGGCCTTTTGTGGATGAGGTCAAACACTTGAAGGTCGCCGAAAATGCTCGCCCAGCGGCCATGAACTGCAGTCGCACTGCCTACATAATCGAGCAACTCACCATCCAGATTAACGATCTTGAAAAAGGATGCTATGCGAAGGACACTCTGATCGAGGACATGATGCAGACATCTAAGATTGCCGAGGATAAGTCAGCTAACATAGAGGCCAAACTCAATGCTGCCCTACGGGACCGAGAGACGACCCGGAAAGAGATGGAGGATATTTGTGCTCGGGTGTGCGACTTGGAAGCTAAGAAAGCTGATCACTACAAAAAAGACGCGTTTTAGAGACGGAATTACCGACGGAAATTCCGTCGGCCGCCAGGCTTACCGACGGAATTACCGACAGAATGTTGTCCGTCTACTTTCATGTCGTCGGCTTTTTTTGCCGACATATTTTTTACTTCCGTCGGCATTACCGACGAACATACCGACAGAATATTTCAGTCATATTTGCCGACGGAATATGTTCGTCGGTAATCCGGAAAACCCGTTTAATAAACCGGGTCAATATTCCGTCGGTAATTCCGTCGGTAATAATTAATTAAAATAATTAAAAAAGAAATTAATTTCCGTCAGTATTCCCGTCAGTATTCCCGACGGATTTTCCGTCGGAAATCCGACGGAAATGCCGTCGGATATTCGCTCGGAAATTCCGTCGGCACTGCCGTCGGATAGTCCGTCGCCTTTATAGTGATGGATATTCCGTCGGTAATACCGACGGAATTTCGACAGAATTAATTTCGAATAAATTTATTTCCCAAATTCATATAGGGACGGAATATGCCGACGGAATATCCGTCGTCTATATAGTGACATATATTCCGTCGGTAAAACAAAATAATTTAAAAAAAATATGGGTGGGACCGGGGAGGCCCCGACCCGACCCGATCCTGTAGCATTTTGTATTAAATTGGCCAATATTTCGGCCTTGCTGAGACTCGAACCTGGGTGTGTGGGAGCCTAGTGAGGGGCGCCTACCACTCGAACAAGTCTGTTTTTTGTTTATAGTTGTAATATTAATTGTATTTGAACTCATTTTTGACCCATTTTTTTTAAATTCACAAATTATATCTATTTCACACATATTAATGAATATATTGTTTAACTTATATTTATATTAAATAAATTTTTATAATTTATATATTTAAATTTTAATTTTGACATTTTTATTAAAATTCTGAAATATGCATATTTAAACCTTTTTTACTCATTTTTTTTTAAAACAAAATCACGAAATTCATTTCTTCCACATATATTAATAAATATATTGGTTGTGGCTTATATTTATAGTAAATTTAATTTTTTTAATTTATATATTTAAATTTTAATTTAAATTTTAATATTTTTATTGAAATTCTGAAATATGCATATTTAAACCTTTTTTACTCATTTTTTTTTTAAATCACGAAATTCATTTCTTCCACATATATTAATAAATATATTGGTTGTGGCTTATATTTATAGTAAATTTAATTTTTATAATTTGTACCTAAATGATAAATAATTAATTAACTTTTATAAAATAAAAATAAATACATTACATTAATTTTCATCTTCATCGTCTTCATCCTCCTCTTTGATTCGGGTGGAATTTACACGTTCTAGGGGCACATGTGAAGCATGTTTTGATGTGGAATTCATTGATTTATGCATTGATTATGATTGTTTGAGCCAAAATGAGGGAAAGGTTGTGTTTTGTCGATTTTATAGGAAATACGATGGAATTTGGAGCAAAACACCAACCATACTTTACTGGATCAGGAAGAGGAGTGCACCATTGGATTCGTCTCGAAAAATGGAGTGGAATGAAAAAAAGAATCGAGTCAATCGGAGGTCGGAAGCTCGAGATACGAAGAGACGAAAAAACATGCCCGGGTAGAATCAACCCGGGCGGGTCAAAACGACCCGGGCGGGTCAAAACGACCCGGGCAAGGCTGAATTTGGTGAAGGTTCGAATTTGGCCCGGGTGAAACCCACCCGGCCGGGTGGTTTCGACCCGGGCAAGGCCCAAACATCACTAGCTTCGACTTTTGGCCGGGTAGCATGCCCGGGTGGGAGCCACCCGGCCGGGTGACCTCATTCTCGGGGGTTTTTGGCCATTTTCTCCATTTTTGAGGGACCAACTTGCAATTTTGGCACCCAAACCCTTCCCCAACACTATATAAGACCTCATTCTTGAAACCCAAGACACTTCTCCCCCAATCCACACATAGTTACACATACTTGGAGGTGTTTTGGCCATATCTTCATCAATTCTTCACCAAATCAAGGAAGAAAGGATGCAATAGCTCCCAAATTCCATTCCCTACCACATTCTAGACTAAGCTTTCTCTTTCTTTTCCTTTTTATTTAGTTATTTCATTTGGATTTTGTAATTTGATTATATTTGTAGTTAGCTAAACACATTTGTGGTTCTAAGGCATTGTAAGACTTGGATTGATGTTTATGAGTAATTTCTTGCTTTAATTGGTGTTTATCTCGTATTTGAATATTCAATTATTCATTGTAAAGCATGTTGTTAGTGGCCATAATGATTTGCTTGATTTATTGTTAATTGGGGTAGTATCGGGAGATTTATTCCATTTAATTGTATGCGAATATGCAACCCGGTATTATTATGATCTCGGGAGAGGATTAATTATCGGAGAGGGAATCGAATGATCTTAGGAGCTATTTTAGATGGTGTAATGTTTGTGATGTAGACATACGAGCTTATATTACATTGCATCTTTGGATTAATTTGTATCGGGAGATCGATTAGTTCTTTTTGTGTGATCACCTTATACGGGATAACCTTAATGGCCCTTTAAACGAGACAACATTCATAAACGGACATCTAAGAACTACAATTGCCTTGGAACCCACCTTTTCTCTTTGAGTTACATTCGTTTTACGTTCATTTTACTTGTTTGCTTGGTATTTGATCGATTTTATATTTGCTCTTTGTTGCTTATTCGTGACACTTGGTAGGTAATTTTAGAGTAAATCACCATATTCAAAATTTCGATCACGTCTACTTAGAATTTGACTAGTAAACTCCACTTTTACGCTTAACCTCCTTGTGGGATCGACCTCGTGCTTATCACGCTACGATAGACACCGTACACTTGCGGTTGTTTATTTTAGTGTTGCATAACACGTGTATCAAGTTTATGGCGCCGCTGCCGGGGAGGTTTTTATAGCTCTAGAGTGTAGGCTAGAAGAGTTTTAGTTTAGACATTTTACTTGCTTTCCTTATTTGCAAAAATCCAAAAATATTTGTTTTACCTTGATCCATTTGCGATTCTTACTTTCTTTTGAACTCTTGTCTATACATGGCATATGATCACTCGAGCTAGGAGAAGATTTGAAGGTCAATGTTGTGAAAGAGGACCCCCAAGTGGAAGAGCATGAGTTGAAGATGGGCAAGAAGGCCAAGTTTGGGGGAGTTTTCTTCAAAAACTCCCCCAAATCAAGAAAAGCTACTTGTGCAAGCTTGGGGATGAATGAGGCATCAACCTCCTATGACATGATTGAAGAGCCGGATGGAGTGGCTAGTGGATGCTTTAATGGTTTCAAGAAGGTTGCTTGGGCCAAGAAGGTCAAGAACAAGGGTGACAAGGGGGTGACTTGATATTCCCCTCAAGGAAGAACCGTCCGGCATAGGACGTTAAAAATAGCGCTTCTTGGGAGGCAACCCAAGGTTTTATTGCTTTAGTAGTTTTGATAGCTTGGTTTATTTTGTAGGTATGGATGAAGAATACTATGGATATCATAACTTGAAGAATGAAGAAGGAAACAAAACCAACTTTGGAGAGGGGAAGCAAGTGTTGCAATGGTGATCTTTGAAGAAGCATTGGATGTGCAAGGAGGGAGGTAACAACTTGTAGCCCCAAACTTAGAATTTATACATAGTAAAATTCTAAGTTTGGGGGAGTTATTTTTCTTTTCTTTTTCTACTAGTTGTTACCCTTGCACCGGTTCGTCATTCTACTTGTGTCACATTTTGCACCGGCGCACACTTGGTTTTCATATGTTTATATGGGTTAAGTTGGTTTTGATCATATGTTGGGTAGTAGACATTTGGTGAAATGTGAGCATGAATAGTCATTGGGATCCATTGTTGAGTAGTTGTGGTGATGTCTATTTGCTTTGAATGTAAGCATGATTGATGTTGGAATATGGAATCATGTTGTGTTCATATTTGTGAATCTTTGATAGCATGGATGCATGATGTGTTGTTGTTTGGGAACATTTGATGAATGTGAGAGTCTTATTGAATAAACCGGTGAGAATTGAGCCTTAAATCGAGCATGTAATACGGTTTAGTTCATTTGAGAGTGGACTAAGTTATTGCTAGTGATCCTAGAACTTGCCTAAGTTCTTGTTTGAAAGCATGATTGTGTGAGACGGTGTGATGTGATATAGGCCATCTTGTTCTTAAAGAGTCACTTAGCCAAAATTTCCCAAAAACCGAAGTAATTGTCCGTAGTTAGCCCCTTGAGCTTAATTCCTCATTTTCTTGGCAAACTACAATGTTAACCACTTAACCTTTTTGAGCCTTTGATACCTACATCTAGTGGAGGATAAAAGACAAAGTGGAAAACATGTGCTTGAATGAATATCTTTGGTGAAAAGAAAAGTTGGAAAAGTTGAAAGAAAAAGAGAAAGATGAAAAGAAAATCAAGGAAAAGAAAAGAGGGACAAAGAGCCCCAAAAGCTTAAAAAGAAAAAAAAAAAGAGTGTTCAATGGTTTTGGTGGTGTAGAAAGTGCTTAAAAGAGTACAAATAAATTGTGGAAGTTAGAGTTTTTGAGTTGCAATCCGCGCAATTGTAACTTTATCTTGAGAAGTTTTTGAGATGTGTCTATGCGTCTTTATCTCTCGCTCTCCACTAGTTTATGAGTTACTTCATCCAAATTTACCCCACCTTGACCAAAGAGCCAATGTTACATCCTTGATTAAGTCCTATTGATCACATTGTTGAGCATTTGAGTGTTGTGAAAAGTAGAAGTTGGGCAAGCATATGGTGATTGCATAGCATAACTTGGTTGATGAGTACATTAATATCCTCAATTTGTTTGTGTGTTTGAGAGAAACACTTCATCATGTGAGTAGAGGACTTGAGCATTTGGATTATGTTTCCCGTCACAATGTGTTGTGTACTTGTGCATTCTTTGATCTATGAATGTGGATTGCAACATTGAGCCTATGACTTTCATTGAGAAATGCACTTTGAGAAAGAGATATCATTACATCTTACTTTACATGTGTGAATTACATTGAATATTCCATTGTGATCATTCCACCCTCATTGCTTTAAGTGCTTAGTTGTTTGAGGACAAACAACATTTTAAGTTTGGGGGGGTTTGATTCGGGTGGAATTTACACGTTCTAGGGGCACATGTGAAGCATGTTTTGATGTGGAATTCATTGATTTATGCATTGATTATGATTGTTTGAGCCAAAATGAGGGAAAGGTTGTGTTTTGTCGATTTTATAGGAAATACGATGGAATTTGGAGCAAAACACCAACCATACTCTACTGGATCAGGAAGAGGAGTGCACCATTGTATTCGTCTCGAAAAATGGAGTGGAATGAAAAAAAGAATCGAGTCAATCGGAGGTCGGAAGCTCGAGATACGAAGAGACGAAAAAACATGCCCGGGTAGAATCAACCCGGGCGGGTCAAAACGACCCGGGCGGGTCAAAACGACCCGGGCAAGGCTGAATTTGGTGAAGGTTCGAATTTGGCCCGGGTGAAACCCACCCGGCCGGGTGGTTTCGACCCGGGCAAGGCCCAAACATCACTAGCTTCGACTTTTTGCCGGGTAGCATGCCCGGGTGGGAGCCACCCGGCCGGGTGACCTCATTCTCGGGGGTTTTTGGCCATTTTCTCCATTTTTGAGGGACCAACTTGCAATTTTGGCACCCAAACCCTTCCCCAACACTATATAAGACCTCATTCTTGAAACCCAAGACACTTCTCCCCCAATCCACACATAGTTACACATACTTGGAGGTGTTTTGGCCATATCTTCATCAATTCTTCACCAAATCAAGGAAGAAAGGATGCAATAGCTCCCAAATTCCATTCCCTACCACATTCTAGACTAAGCTTTCTCTTTCTTTTCCTTTTTATTTAGTTATTTCATTTGGATTTTGTAATTTGATTATGTTTGTAGTTAGCTAAACACATTTGTGGTTCTAAGGCATTGTAAGACTTGGATTGATGTTTATGAGTAATTTCTTGCTTTAATTGGTGTTTATCTCGTATTTGCATATTCAATTATTCATTGTAAAGCATGTTGTTAGTGGCCATAATGATTTGCTTGATTTATTGTTAATTGGGGTAGTATCGGGAGATTTATTCCATTTAATTGTATGCGAATATGCAACCCGGTATTATTATGATCTCGGGAGAGGATTAATTATCGGAGAGGGAATCGAATGATCTTAGGAGCTATTTTAGATGGTGTAATGTTTGTGATGTAGACATACGAGCTTATATTACATTGCATCTTTGGATTAATTTGTATCGGGAGATCGATTAGTTCTTTTTGTGTGATCACCTTATACGGGATAACCTTAATGGCCCTTTAAACGAGACAACATTCATAAACGGACATCTAAGAACTACAATTGCCTTGGAACCCACCTTTTCTCTTTGAGTTACATTCGTTTTACGTTCATTTTACTTGTTTGCTTGGTATTTGATCGATTTTATATTTGCTCTTTGTTGCTTATTCGTGACACTTGGTAGGTAATTTTAGAGTAAATCACCATATTCAAAATTTCGATCACGTCTACTTAGAATTTGACTAGTAAACTCCACTTTTACGCTTAACCTCCTTGTGGGATCGACCTCGTGCTTATCACGCTACGATAGACACCGTACACTTGCGGTTGTTTATTTTAGTGTTGCATAACACGTGTATCACTCTTCATCCTTATCCTCCTCCTCATCATCTTCCTCATCCTCATCTTCATTCTCCTCTTCATCCTCATCTTCATTCTCCTCTTCATCTTCATCTTCATCTTCATCTTCATTCTCCTCTTCATCCTCTTCTTCATCCCCCTCCTCTTCACCTCCACTATCGTTTTCAATTTCGATTAATTGGGGATTTGCAGCCGTCAAGGGAACAGAAAGATTGAAATCGCCCGTAAAGACTTCAGTTGGAGTCTCTATTTGTTCTGTTTGAAATGGAGATTCATCTTCAGTATTTTTGTCCTTTTTAGGGACTTCTACCATTGACCTTGCCTTTACTTTGCAAACAGCATGCCATTCATAACCACGTGGAGCTCCCGGATATGTGCAGTAGTATACTTGAGATACTTGATGGGCAAATACAAATGGATCATCCCCAACATACGTCCTTTTTGAACTAACATCAACGAGCTTGTACTCTGGATGGATTCTTGTTCCTAATTAAATGGCCTGAATCAAACCAATGACACTTGAACAACACTACAGTCTTTGCTGGATATCCTGGATATTCTACTTCGACGACTTCCCGTAACACCCCAAAGTAATCACTTGCATCTGCATTGTAATTCGCACTGCTAACGCAGACGCCACTGTTGGTAGTCGCCTTTCTCGATGCATACACAAACGTATGAAATCTGTAGCCCTTCACAATATAACCGTTGTAAGTCTTTACACGACGTAGTGGTCCCTTGCTGAGATCTCGTAAGAATCGATTGTCAAGAGCGTTATCCCGTCCCTATACGTATCAATTTAAAATTAATTAAAATAAATATTAATTTATTTACGTAAAACATAATTAAATGGTACTCACATAACGTTGGAACCATCGGGAAAATTCACGTTGAAGACGAGCATCTATATATGTATCTGAGATGTTTGGTTCTGCTCGTCGTAGTTCTTGAGTGTACATCCTAATTCACAACATTCAAAAAATTGGTTAATATTAAATGACATAAATGAAGTGGTAGTTAAATAAACGATTTATATATGAAATACTTACTCAATGTATGGCTGAACTTCATCACAATTCAATAACACATACGTGTGTGCTATTTCCGCCTCCGAGTCCGTCTCCCAATATTGTTAAGTGGGTTTTCCTATTGGCCGTCCCTTAGACTTGAATATGGAGAGCATTCCATCGACCTCTTCACTGATATCGTCAGCGGATGTACCACCGAAGTTACGTGGAGCACTTCTTAACTTTGTGTTGACGTGGTCTTCAAAGTAATAAGAACAAAACATGCCAACCTCTTCATTCAAATATGCATTCACAATCGATGCTTCAACGTTTGCCTTTTGTTTAGCGTTGCGTTTCAAGTTGTGGAGATACCTGATATACATATATATATATAAAAAATTATAAGAATGCATGTGTAATTGTAAAGAAATAAAATAAGTAAGATTTTACCTTTCAAATGGGTACATCCACCTGTATTGCACCGGACCACCAATTCTCGCTTCATACGCTAAGTGAACGGGTAAGTGTTCCATCGAGTCAAAGAAGCTAGGCGGAAAAATTTGTTCCAACTTACACAAAATCACTGGAATGTCTTCCTCTAAACGAATCATATCATCGATCTTGATCGTTGTAGAGGTTAAATCTCTAAAAAAGAGACTTAATTCAGTGATAGCCCTCCACACATTGTGAGGAAGAAGTTCTCGGAACGCAATCGGTATCAAGCGTTGCATAAATACATGACAATCATGACTCTTCATCCTTGCAACCTTATCCGTTGTTGTGTCTACGCATCGACTCAAGTTCGACGCGTAGCCGTCCGGAAAGTTCAACTCTTTTATCCACCTACACAATCTTTGTTTCTATGGCTTATCTAGTGTGTAGCTAGCCTTTGGAAATTTACCTGTACGTACATCATTTTTCAACTCTTCACGGCGACAAAGAGTGTTCAACTCCTCCCGAGACTTTGGAGTGTCTTTCGTCTTGCCTTCCGTGTTCATGATTGTGTGGAACACATTGTCAAACACATTATTTTCAATGTGCATGACATCCAAATTGTGTCGTATCAATAGTGAACTCCAGTATGGTAAGTCCCAAAAAATACTCCTTTTCTTCCAACCACCCTCAATTCGTGTGTTGTGTTCCGCTGCATTTTCCTCGGTACTTTTTTTCAACCCCGTCCACTGAACCTCATATAACAACCTACATCCTGTACGGAGAGTAAATTATAAATGACACTAAAAGAAATAAATAAATATACGTTTAGTACTCGATCATTAAATAAATGTATAAAATACCATCTCGAAGTGGAGGTCGATTGTTTGTGACTGCTCTGTTCTTTAAGAAGTTCTTCTTATTTCTTCGAAACGGGTGACCTCGAGGTAAGAACCTACGGAGATTGAAAGCTTCAGAATTCTCCATACAATACGGACATGCTTTCTTTCCGGCCGTACTCCACCCGGACAACATACCATATGCAGGAAAGTCGCTAATGGTCCACAAAATAGCAGCACGCATCGTGAAGTTCTGCTTTCTAAACACATCGTACGTTTGGACTCCATTCTCCCATAAGAAGATCAAGTCTTTTATAAGAGGTTGGAGATAAACATCCAGTTTGTCCTTTGGATTCGATGGACCAGGCACCAATACAGTCAGAAACATTGTTTGAGGTTTCATGCACATCCACGGAGGAAGATTATACGGAGTCAGTATCACCGGCCACAAAGAATACTGCTTCCCATGCATCCCAAACGGTGCAAAACCATCAGTACACAAACCTAATCTCACATTCCTCGGTTCACAAGAAAAATCTGGAAACACATTGTCAAGGTGTTTCCAGGCCTCCGAGTCTGCCGGATGTCGCATCTCCCTCGACTCAGCCGAAGAGGAATCTGTAGCATGCCACGTCATGTGTTGTGCTGTGGCACTTGATTGATATAATCTCATTAAACGAGGAATGATAGGAAGGTGGTACATCTTCTTATACGTCACTTCCTTCTTTGTCTTCTTCGATTGACCACCGGGTCCCTTTCGACGTGCCTCTTTGTACCGGGGATGACCACACATTCTACACATCTTCAGATTGCTATCTTCGTCACCCCAATATAACATGCAACCGTTCACACAACAATCAATCTTCTCAACCGGCAAACCAACATTTTTCAACATTTGTTTGCTTTGATGAAATGTCGTAGGCACCTTATTATTTTGAGGACAAATTTCACTGCATAATTGTGTCACTTGCTCATATGCCCTGTTAGAAAGCTTATTCTCGGTCTTAATGGCCATGAGTCGTGCATTAAATGACAACTGTGAGTGAGATTCACAACCCGGATATAAATCTTCTTCGACTAATTTGAGCATCTCATAAAACCGAAATGCCTCATTCGTCGGCTCCTCTTCCATGTTTGAAAAACCAGCTTCCCTGATCATTGTTTGATACATATATATTCGGTTCTTCTTCCCCAAACTGTTGTTCTTCTGCTCCAAACTGTTGTTCTTCTGCCCCAAACTGTTGTTCTTCGTCCCCAAACTGTTGTTCTACCTCGTTACTAGTGCCAACATGATCGAAATTTGCTTCTTGTTGATAGATTCCAATAGTGTAATAGTATAACACTTCATCAAATCTATAAGGCCAACGTGCTTCACCATGACTAGTCCAATTATAATAATTATCAACGAAACCATTCTTCACAATATGTACTAGGACCTCATCAATCTCCTTATATTGCTTATTCTGACATTTCTTAGCATTACACGGACACCTAATGCAATCTCCGATCATGTAATGTGGGTGGCGCTTTGCAAATTCAACAAATAACACGAGTTCATTATAAAATTCAACATTCACATTTCCTAAAACCAATCTAGGAGTACAGTACATCCAACGACGATCAGGCAAATCCATCTGTTAAACATTTAATATATATAAGCAAGACATTACTAAACTAAACTTATAATAAATTCAACCAAAACTTATAATATAAAACATGTAATTACATTATATTGAATTTTATGTATAGAGTAAAAATGGTAGAAAATGTACCGTAATTTGATGTTTCTGAATACCAGAGCATAAAAATGAGGCAGTAGAAAGTTTTGGTGAAAATTTTGCAATATGAAAGTAAGAAAAAAATTAGGCAGCAGGAAGTTTTGGATAAATGTTCCCGACGGAAATGCCGACGGATTTAGCTTCCGTCGGCATTTTGCCCGCCCAATATTCCGTCGGTTTGACGTCAAACCGACGGATTATCCGTCACAATTTTTTTTGCCGACGGAAATAACATTCCGTCGGCATTTTATAAATTGAGATTTCCGATGGAATGCTAATTCCGTCGGCATTTTGCCCGCCCAATATTCCGTCGGCATGACATCCAACCGACGGATTTGCCGTCGGTATATCTCAAATTGTAATTTCCGACGGAATATGTATTCCGTCGGTAATGTTATTTTTCGATTTTTTTTTCATATTAAATAAACATTGTTTGGTATAAAAATAAAAGTTGTTTAACAGTTGTTACGTTGTATAAAAACTAAAAACACTAACATGTATAATTGTTATGTTGTATAAAAACTAAAAACACTAACATATATAATTGTTACGTTGTACAAAAACTAAAAACCTACATAAAGATAATAGTTCAACAGAAAGATAAATAAGTTCAACACAAAAAAGTAAATAAGTTCAACACAAAAGTAAATAAGTTCAACACATAATTAAATTGTTCAACGAAAGTTAAAAAACTCATCCATATCGCCATCCAAATTGATGTTGACGTTGATGTCGTCGTCGTCGGCCTGCGCTGCACTTGGACCTGGAGCTTGATTTGGAGCCGGAGCTGGCGGGGCTTGCGTCATCGTCTGTTGATAGACGGCCTCGATCTGCTCAGCAGACATCCCCAACGTCCGACCCGTGTTGGCACTCCAGAGGCGGAAGTAGTTCTCGAACGTTGCCATGACGTTCGGATCCGGGACGACAGTGGAGGATACGGACGCCTGCGATGCACTCCGGGACCGACCACTTGATGACCTCACGACGTTGCTCATCCGACCAAGGCCAAGGATCCTTCCCTTGGAGGTCGGGGCAACGTCAAGGTAAGCCTGGTCCACGTCAACAGCCGGAGGGGGACCGCTGCTTCCGGATTCAGCAGTAGTCGCGACTTGCGTCTCGATCTCTTCAATCCTCTACCGAACGTTCAACTACATAATTAAAAAATTAAAATTAATTTAATTATCTATATATATAGTTTAATACATAAATTTAATTAAACTTACGTGGAGGTCAGTAGTGCGCCCGTAGGTGGACGTCTGTGTCTCGGCATCAAACGGATGAATAAGGCTCATCCGATCCAAGTGGGTGGGTGCACGTCCCGTCTCCCGCTCCTATTACGTATCAAATAAACATATACAAATTAATTTAGATAACTAATATAAATAAATTAAATATAATTATTTAATTTTTAAAATTAATGAAAACTTACGAGAGCCATTGATTGCTCGAGGACGGACCGGGCTCCCCCCCCGATGCCTTGATATCCCGCCTCCAACGTCGGTTCTGCGGTTGGCCCGAGCTTTCTCACACTTCTCTTGGTAAGCCAGGTCCATCCACTTCTCAACCAACGACTCCCACAGGTCAACACCATCCTCGTCTTTCCCCAGAGCACGCTCCAAGTTACGGTTGCGCCAGGCCGTTCTCCAGTCGTACATCATGTTTGTGTACCGAGTAGAACAAACACCGTGCCACTTATCGTAAATAATGTCGTCCGAGTAGATCGCCGTATTCCAACAGGCCTTTTTCTATACAAATATTCAACATATTTATCAAATAATATGTATAATAAA
This sequence comes from Galeopsis tetrahit, assembly GCA_963675135.1. Taxonomy (NCBI): domain Eukaryota; kingdom Viridiplantae; phylum Streptophyta; class Magnoliopsida; order Lamiales; family Lamiaceae; genus Galeopsis; species Galeopsis tetrahit. The sequence continues at coordinate 73,457,463 of OY776127.1, forward strand.
TTATCTATTAATTAATTATTTAATAAACTTTAATTATTGTAATTATATACCTGGAACTCCTCGAAATATTCATCCTTTTTAGTTTACGGCACCATCGACCAAGTGATAGCACCCTTAGCAATCTTGCACTTCAGAAAGGATGCTGTGCAGATCCTGGACAACTCATTACCGGGCAACAACCTGTAAAATTATTAACAAATTTATAAACTAACACATTATAAATAAATAAAGTTAATCGATATTGAATATTGTTAAACATTATAATTATTGACTTACGTTTCTAAATGGATAGAAACTTATTTCCTATGGTCTACGGATCCAACAGGATGCTGACGAGAAGAGGATCCTACGGCTGTTGACGAACTAGACGACATCGTAGTCGGCGGCGGCGACACTACCACAGGAGGAGGAGCCGTCACAGGTACTGTCGGTCTAAGTTGACCCCGAGGCCTCCTTCCACGTGACCCAGATGGCCTACGTGAACCAGAACTCTGATTCGGTTCTTCACTCATCTGTTTCAATCAATAAAAAATACATATTTTAATTTACAATAACCTAATTTAATCAATAATTTACTACTTTAATTATAGCATATTCCTAATTTAATCAACAATAATCTAATTTGATCCTTAAATTTTCTAATATAATCAATAATTAACATTTTAATCAACATATTCCTAATTTAATCAACAATAACCTAATTTAATTATTATTTTTCTAGCTAACTTAATCAATAATAAAAAATTGAACATATTCCTAAATTAACAAACCTAAACCTAATTAAAATAATAATTTTCTAATTGGGTCAATAATTATCAATTTAATGAACATATTCCTAATTTAAAATTTTTACTAATATAGCATATTCCTAATTTAATCAACATATTCCTAATTTAATCAACAATAACCTAATTTAATTATTATTTTTCTAGCTAACTTAATCAATAATAAAAAATTGAACATATTCCTAAATTAACAAACCTAAACCTAATTAAAATAATAATTTTCTAATTGGGTCAATAATTATCAATTTAATGAACATATTCCTAATTTAATTTTTTTTAATAATATAGCGTATTCCTAATTTAATCAACATATTCCTAATTACAACGTGATACAACGGTCGAACCAGACAAAGTGGGATAGCTCAAGTGGTTAGAGCACCACTACCTAGGCCTTAGGTCCTGGGTTTGAGTCATGGGGAGGGGAAAAAAAGGGATGGGTATTTAACAAGTGGAGTTGGTGGCTTGCACGAATTCTAGATATGGGAACTAGTTGCACACGAGATTTTGGTTTTATAATACATAAAACACTTTATATATATATATGTACAAATTTGAACGGATATATTCTAGATATATATGAGCAAATAAATCTAAGATTTTTGTTTTATAAAAACACCAACACTTTAATTTGTGCAAATTGGCAAAATTAATTCCCAAAGCAACCTAAATTAAATTGGCAAAATTAATTCCCAAAGCAACCTAGCTGAAAATCCAACTCCACTCGGACTTGATTATGAAATGTTTTTCTCCTTGAATTTTTATTTACCTACAAATTAATTAAAGGCGATATATTTGCATGGTGCAAATTTATATATACACGAGACTTGTCCAATTAATTTTTGTTGGTGTGAAGTTGGATATATGTTTTCTTTCACACAAGACATAGGTTTTCTAATTCATTCACTAATGGAGTACAAAAAGGAACTACCATATATGTTCATTTAAAATTTTGTTTAATTTTCTGTAATTAGATGTTGGTTTGACAATTAAAAATAAAATGATGTTGGGAAGGTAGTAATTTTTGTGCGGTAAGTATTAAAGGTGATAAAGTTTCCTTTTCGTTTCGGTTTATCTTAAGCTTACACTGATTTTTTATCGAATGAATTTTCTTTTGATAGATCTCTTTTTGTTTCACAAAAAAAAAAAAAAATTGGGCAAGAGATGGATATGGAGAGAAGCTCCAAGATAACAAACGAAATTAAGATTATTAGACATGGTGCAAATTAACAAACAACAGGTTTACATATTAATAAACCTCCTGCACTCCTTACTCTGCAGGAGGGTTGGCGACGACCTCCACCGCACGGTGGAAGTTGCGGTGGCATCCACAGGCGGCGCAAGTGAGCGCCGTCTCACTCCCCGCGGCACCAGGGCCAGCAATGAACTCCTGGCAGCCATCCACCGCGAACCCTCCAGCTATGTGAGCCGCGTGGTTCCTCTGACATTCGGCATAGCGAACCACACCATCACCTCCCACCTGCCGTCCGCTTTGCCTTCTAATCACCATTCTCCATCTTGCCATGATTCTTCTCAAAAAAATGTATATAAACCCTAATTCAGAATATAATGTTTGGTTGCAAAACCTGCAATTAACAAGGGTTTATATAGGAAAAATAATTTGAAGAGATAACACCGTAATTAATATCACCTATCCCAACCTTTTTACATATTGATGTTGGGTTTATCCAATTGCCACTTTATCTTTTTACATACCAATAAACAACTCATACTTTAAAATTTATGTAAACCGTAAATGTCATATTGAGTCACTTTATATCTTAAAATTAAGTGATACATTTTTTTGAAGATGACATAAAAGTTACATTTTTTTTAATTATCTTAAAAGCGATTCACTTTTTGTTGAGAAAATAATATATACTCACTCTTCCGTCCACCCAAAATATGCACATTTTCATAAATGAAAATATTTATTCCTACAATACACTAATATATCTTTCACTTTTTACTTTACACATCTACTTTATACATAAACAATCAATATTACTTAAAATATGTGCCAAATAAATCATACATATTAACTTTAGACGAAGTGAGTAGTTTTTTTGTCCGCCTGCGACATGGTCTCTCACAATAAATTAGGAGTTTGTACGATAAAACTATTATATAAGACCAACTCGATCAACTAAATTTCCAATAAATTAGAAGTTCGTTATTTTAATCGATTTCGATGATATAAATTGAATATATTACATATTATCATTTTTATAACCATATTTGTTTTTTTCTTCACTTTATTAAAAGGACAATATTACTATTTATTTGGGCCACAAAAATTGCACGACGCCCACAATCAGGGACAACAAACGACAAAAAAGGTTGATGACGATGCCAGCATCAATAACGGCATTGGCACTAAAACAAATTCAACGGAGACTACAATGAGAATTTTGGTTGTATTTCGAACAACATGGAGGTTATTCCAGATCAGGTCATCGAACAAATCACCCGAAGGTAGCTGGAAACGATTCAAAGGGACGAAGACTTATCTATACCTAAAAAATAGCAAAGGTGTTCATTTACTTTTAGCATCGATATGTAACTCAAACTATATATGTAACCTTTTGATCTTTGAGTATCGCTGATACTCTCTTAATAGCAAGTCTCTTTTCTGTTTTTCGTCAAAAAAAAAAAAAAGTCTCTTTTCTGTTTAATAAAATAAAGAGGACCAAGGACGTCGTACAACATACGATCATCAGCTAGCTGACACCTCAACTCCTCTTTTTTCTTTGATCTGAGCATTTATATATTCTCGATTGTCTTATTGTCCTTTTTCTTACAATCATTAGTGATGGCACCACCTATTTTTGTACCCAATTTCCACAAGAGCATAGTGGATTACGTTGGCCATGCATAGCCCGCAGTTTTTATCCTCGTTTGTTGGAATTTTTGCATCATCATCTCTTTGTCCATTTACTTTTATGCTTATTTGACTACTGCTTTATTTTTTGTTACACGTAGTCATTTCTGGCAATATCGTCATTAATTTGCCATCATATGATCGTCGCCCTAATTTTATTGACTAAATATTCAAATTAATCAACTATAATTAACGTCGCTAATGCTAGTTCAATTTGTTTAGTTGTCGACGTCCCAATTGAAGCATCATTGTCTTTTGACACGATTTTTGGCATAAACACTATTCACGACTAATGTACTAAATTAATAATACAACGAAAAAATCTATTCAACGGACCAGCGTAATCAACATCATCATTTGTAACCGAAAAGTTGTTAGAATACAAACTTTGGATAATATTGACATCCATAGCGGCTTCATCCACATGAATCAACTTATAATGAGCGTTGATTACGAACTGACGCAAACATAATTATGATAAAAACACATATTTACGTTGATAATTCTGGGAATATCTGAACATTGTACGTAAACGTGATAATCTGTTGATTCGAGAAGAATAGTGAAAGAACATAAATAAAACACAATAAAAGGGAATAAATCCAAACTTTAATTCATTCATTCAATACATTGCCTATCTATTTATAATATTAAACAAAGTTAAAGAACTCTCAAATTCCGAATCTTTCAACTCTTCTAATGCTCCCTTACTTTGGTCGCTCCTCAGTCGTTGGACTCCAAGCTTCATTCCACTCGATGACGATGGACGAGAATAAAAACAATGGGAGATTTGAAGCCTTGGAAATATTATTATTTGGGTTTTGCAGCTGAGAATTATTATTTGGGTTTTTTGTTATCTATATATATATATATATATTACTCCACCCGTCCGCATATAAGCTTCACATACCCTTTTTGGCAAATATCTTTTAATTTTTTTTCTTACACTTCACTTTATATCTTACTTTTTCTCTGTATCTCAATCCCTTTCTCAATCACATCACTTGTACTATATCTATAATTTAATAAGTTTTCTTAATCTATGTGGCGAAAAGGAGATAAATTCACAAATGGTCCTGTAACTTTGTCTGAATTCGAGAAAGGTCCTGTAACTTTTTATTTTATCAATTTTAGTGTTTTAGTCAAAATTTTGGTCCTTTTGGTTCTTTTATTCAAATTTCAGTCCCTGGACTTCGATTTTAGTCCAATCAATTCAATTTTAGTCCCTTTAATCCAATTACAATCCTACTCACTGGAATAGGACATGTGTATTTTACACAACAATTTTTTATTATCTTTAACACAACATTCAAAACATAAATTTTTTGGAGGACTAAAAATACATATGATCAACTTAAAAACAATTTAAAATTATGAAAGACTAAATATTAAAATTTTAATTTTAGATGATAATTGCACATATACACTCAAATATATACATATGTATTAATATGTATTTTTTTTAGTATTAATACGTAATTGAATTTGATGTTTTAATTTTTTTCATTGAAATTAACTTGTCTTTTTAAAAAAAAAAAATTGTATTAGATATATCACTTTTTACGTTTAATTTAAATGAACAAATGAAATTATATATTTGATTATAAATAAATATTTGGTAAATAGAACATAAAAAATAAAAATAAGATTTTGATAAAATTATGTATATTATATTATAAATAAAATTTTTAATAGTAAAATTTGGTATTAAATATATCACTCGTACTTCTTACTAATGATCTGTTAAAAATGTCAAAAAAATGAAAATGTCTTGTAAAATACACATAATTGTTGGACTAAATTTAAAATTTTAACTATTTTGGAACCATTTGATTAATATGTAAAAGTTAAGGGAGGAACAAAAATTGAATTTAGTATCATAACTTTCAAAAATATTTGAAATGGTCCCAAAAATTTAAATGTATCAATTTAGTCACAATTCTTGCAATTTATTCGGTTTTGGTCCCAAAAAAGTTAATTGTACAAATTTAATCCCATTTTTTTTAGCTTTTTTGTGACCAAAACAGAACAAATTGCAAAAAATTGGGGGGGGGGGGGGGGGTGGGACTAAATTGGTACATTTTTATCTTTTTTGGGACTATTTCAAAAAAAAAAAAAAAAAGTTATGGGACTAAATTGACTTTTATCCCAATTTATGACTATTGCATCACCAAATTAACTTGTGAGTGGCGTGGTGTTTGAGTTTTGGTCCCTCCACCTGATGGATTTGCAATGGAGAAAAAGATTGATGTTCAACGATATATATCACCTTGAATTGAAAAGCAAATGACAATCAAAATATAGATTCAAAGAAAAGATGCAAAAGGAAGAATCAAGAAAAATAAGCAATCTGCATTGATATATCATGCAAGCTATTTGATCCATACATCAACTGTATATCACCTTTGATAAAATTATGTATATTAGATTATAAAGAATTATTTATTAGTAAAATTTTGTATTAAATATATCACTCTTACTTCTCAAAAATGATATGTTAAAAATGTGATATAAAATACACATGTTTTATGCCGGTGTGAAGGATGAAATTGGATTAAAAGGATTGAAATTGGGCAGATTGGATTGAAATTGGAATTTGAGGATTGAAATTACACTTAAAGGACAAAAATTGAGACCAAAAGGATCTAAATTGAGACTAAAATTGATGAAATAAAAAGTTAAGGACCTTTTGTGGATTTAGACAAAGTTACATGACCATTTGTGAATTTATCTCTGCCCAAAAGTAATGGAAAAACTTATAGGCAGACATATGGAGTATATAATTTAATTATTCAATTTTGATTTGTTAATTAAAAATGAAAAATCGTTTACGCACCAGTTTAGATAACTTGCCGGAAACCACATAGTTGAGTATAACAAGCTTAAACACGACGTCATTTTGCAATTTTTGGCGATGGTAAAACCAAAATCAATTTCAATATAAATAATTGTTGGACTAAATTTAAAATTTTAACTATTTTGGAACCATTTGATAAAAAGGTAAAAGTTAAGGGAGGAACAAAAATTGAACTCTAAAATTGAATTTAGTCTCATAACTTTCAACAATTTTTGAAATTGTCCCAAGAAAGTTGAAAATGTATCAATTTAGTCACACTTCTTGCAATTTATTCAGTTTTGGTCCCAAAAATATTAAATGTACCATTTTAGTCCCATTTTTTATCAACTTTTTTGGGACCAAAAGAGAACAAATTGCAAAAAAAAAAAAAAAAAAAAAAAAGTAAAAAAAGGATTGATTTGGTTCATTTAACTTTTTTGTGACTATTTAAAAAAAGAAAAAAGTTATGAGACTAAATTGACTTCTATTATGTCTATTGCATCACCAAATTAACTTGTGACTGGCATGGGGTTTGAGTCCCTCCACTCGATGGAATTGCTATGGAGAAAAAGATTCGACGATATATATCACCTTTGAAAAGCAGATGACAATCATAACATAGATTCAAGATTCAAAGAAAAGATGCATTAGGAGGAATGAAGAATTGCATTGATATATGATGCAAGCTAGTAGATCCATAGGTATATAGCTAGATTTGAGTGTTATTAAGCCACCTTCCAACTTCAAGATTGAGAAAAGCATCAAGACAAGCATATGTGAGAGCCTCCCAGGGTAACCCCATTGAGTATGATCCACATCTTCAGGCTTCTCCACTTTAAACCCCAAAGTAGTCTGAACCAATTCGCTCTGCCTCGCGTATTTCAGCTCGGGCCGTTCATACCGCTTCATTGCAACTTCACCCAAATCCAGCAACTGAATCTCGGGGTCAATCGAAAAAAGGGTTACCAACAGCTTCATCTTGGTATCAATGTCGATGCCAAAGAAACCGTAGTTTTCGTCCGCCATGAATTTTTCGAGGGTGGGGGGCAATCGTCTTTGGTGCAATTCACCAGCTGGAAGACGAGGCACCGTTTTCCGTCGCACATCTGGAACGTCCCAATACGGTTGTTGTATTCGTCGTCGGTGTATAACTCCGCTTTCACGCCGATGTAGCAGAGGGTAGTATTATTGTCGTCTTCTTCGATGACCTTGATCCACTCTGTCACGGAAGCAGGGTCCTCTGTCACCGTCGTCAAGATGGTAACGTCGTACAAATGCTCCACCGCGTCTTCTGTCTCGTAGTGTGCGGTAATCGTGCTTTTTTTGACCCCTCCGCCATTGAAACAAATTAAGCTATTCCGTCAGTTGAACAGATCAGAAACTAAACTAAACCGTTTCTAAACGAGATGAGGATGGATATGCAAATTGAGCCCACACACACACACATATATATATATATATACACACACACGCTCGTTTTTTTTCGATAAAAAGACACAAAAACCCTTTTAGTTGTTGAGTAAGTTTTAAGAGGGAATGGGGCTCTACAATATTAAGAGTAAAATAGTCTTTTTTTTCCATAAAAATGAGTGTTTAATTTTGTTTTTGTGGGCTGAGTTCAAGGAATGGACTGCTACTTGCTTCCTTGCATTTCATATTGGTCCGCCAATATTGTAGGCTCAACTGCTTTCATCCCATCATAATTTAGTTTTTGAACTAATAGGTAAAAAGACTATACTACCCCGGTGTGCTGAGTTCACCCCCACTCCAAATAAAAAGACGGCATTCCTCCCTCCCAAAACTATCGTCCTCTTCTCTTCAACGTTAAAAAAAAAATAAAAAAAATGAAACCATTGAATACATGAAGACAACTTGAAGGAACTTGGTAATAATGGTTGTAAAACGAAGTTAAAAGTCGAAAGTCGTGGCCGAGTTCCTTGTTAAAACATGGAATTCCTGGCCGAGTTCGGTGTAAAAGCTCGGCTAAAATTTCCAAGTTTTAACACCGAACTCGGCCAACTAGAGTTGACTCGGTACAAAAACACAATTTCGCCGTTTCATCTCCCTTTATCCCGTTTTGTGCAAAAATCAAGTTTATTCAACGATTGAAAGCCAAAATCATTCTCAATAACAACTATTAAACAACAAAAACTAACCTATATATGAAAATCAAATTTTAAATTGTAGAAACTTGAAAAAAAAATATCCTAAACCCTAAATTCTTCATGAATTATCAAGAACACCTAAACTAACTGAAAGTGTGTTGGGTGGTGTATGAAAGTGTTTAAGTATAAGTAGATAAATGTTGCACAGAATGTTGAGACAAATAGTGCAACACTGACTCTAACAGAATATCAGAAATTAAGATTCACAGCGGAAGACTTGAAACACTAAAAACAAACGAGACACAATGAAAATACTTTTAACATAGATTTTATAAATAAAAATCTATGTCTGCCTTATGGCGTAAAATCAATACTTATCTTCAAGTACAAATGTTGTGTGAAATGTTACAACAATAACTTTCACAACGAAACTATAAACGAGGCAGGTGCCAAGTCTAGAAAACGAACTAAGTGTATAAATTATACACTGTCGAAATGCCTAGTCTATCTAATGATTACACTCTCAATAGATAAGAAGACACACAGTCATATGGGTGGTATACAACGTATGAACTAAAATGTAGAACTATTGGCCACAATTTCCTAACAGGGATGAACGCTCGGTCTAGGATATTGATCGAATAGAGCACACTGAATTATGAAGCCTTCAATGGGTATTTATAGATGTGGGATACGAATTCTAGAGGCTTCCACATTGAGGTCCTATTTTTTAGGAAACTCAACTTCCACAACTTCCATGATCTTTCTAGATCCTTCTAGTCTGCTCCAGGTCGTTCCAAATGCATCCAGGCTGTTCTAGCATGTTCTCCAATGTTCTGAAATCTTCCAGGTTCCAGATCCTTGTAGAAGCTTCTAGATCCTGCCATAAATGCGACAACATTTAGGTCAACATTTAATGTAACATTTCAGAAAAGACTTAGAAAAAATCTCGGAAGGTCAAATTAAGATGTTGTTGATAATGTTAAGGCATTTAAGAATTAACAACATCTACAATCTCCCCTAATTTGACCTTTCGACTACAACACACCTGATGCACATATATTTCTATACATACTCAGTTTTATGTACTTAGTTGAGGTTGACATCATTGTTAAGCACTAGTCAAGACAATACCTGTTGTAATCGTTGGATCAAATCAAATGAAGATCAAGGATAATTTCATAATGATCCGTGCTAAAGGATCAAAACTATTTTATCCAAAATAGAATAAGTATAAACTATACACTTACTCACAACATAAGTAACTATACTAAGATAATAAGTTGAACTGGAAGAATTAACTTAGAATCTAAGTAAGACACTAACAAAAACAAAATAATAAAAAATCAGAGCAAAGAGGAGTAAACAAAACAAAGACTCCAGCAACCTGCAGTAAACACATGATAATCTGTAAACAATATTAAGCAAAAAGCAGTAAACAGATATCATCAAATGTAACCATCATTTAAGCAAGTTGCAACAAATAAACAAACTAACATCTAAGAAAATAAATAACAAGTGTATCAGAATTTCAGAATACTTAAACATTAATTACAGAGATTGAACTGAATAAATGGCATATATTGCTGTGGTAACAGCTGCAGCATCAACTTCCTGCACAGTAGCCATTATGATATATTCAGATCTCCCCCTGTCTTGCTTGTCCCTGTTCATCAGTGTAGATCACCATACAGGGTCTCCATCTCAGCATCTTCATCATCAGCTTCATCCACAAAGTAAGTAGCAGCCAGATGTGCAACTACATCAGTCACAGCAGCATCAGGTTCACCACCAGCAGCAGCAGCAGTAGGAACTCCATCATCATTCAATTCTTCAATCACCATATTTGAATTTGATGGTGGTGGTGGTACTCCCCCTGTTGTAGGTGAAAGCATACTGGACCACCTATCCTTCAGGAACTGGAGCTCATCAATAGTTTCCTGCAAGTGCTTGAGCTGTAGTTTGATGAATTCCTGTGAAAGATACACATTACCAGAAATGTTGACACGAATGTTCTCAACATTTGGGGGTGCATTTCTCTGATGTGTTCTGGAAGGGCCTGGTTGAGCAGAAGTAGAGGGTCTGGAAGATCTCTGTGGACTATCAGTACCAGGAGCAACTATGGGCAGATCAATGATTCTGTCCCCAATCAATAAGGCAGGAGCAATAGCAAGTAGTGGCACTCTCCCTCTCAAAACATCAGTCTTCTTAGCAGTGAAGCCATGGTGCTTCAGATAGTTTGAAATCAAGACTGGATAGGGCAGATTTCCTTTCCCAGTAGTTTTCCCAGTAAATTTCCTCATATGGTGAAAGATGGTATGTCCCAGATTGAACTTCTTAAGTATAGAAATCCTATACATAAGAATGGCTTGGTCTCTTGTAATCTTAGTGGTGTTGGTAGTGGGAATCCAATTGTATATGATCAGCTTATACAAAACAGAATGTAAGGAGGTTAAGTGTCTAGCTAGCATCTTCCTAGTCCACTTAGTCTTTCTACCCCCTGTGATTGCAGTAATCACAACATCCATATCTGGATCATCATCCTCATCAACATTAGGCGTGTGCAAAAACTCATTAATAAGTTCTGGAGTGAATGGCACATCCCTCCCCCTAAAATTAACAGTACCATAAGTCCTAGAACTTCTTTTTCCATAACTTTTCTTCATACATGCATAGAATTCATAAGACCAGTTTGTAAGAAAAGCTTCACCAAATGTAACAGCATTCAACATATTTCTATCCTCTAAAAACTTAATCATCCCCTTACTATCAAAATCAGGCACATTAATCCTTTTCTCAATTAACAGCTTCCTCTTAGAGTAAATTTCTAACATTTTCTCAACATAATTAGAGTGATCAGAGATACCTTCACTTTCTTCCTCAGAAGGCAGTTCCTCATCAGGATCAGTGTCTCTATCATGTTCAGAGGAGCTTTTGGATGAGCTCTTTGCTTCAGCAGATGAGCTCTTTGCCTCAGAAGATGAGCTGTCCCCATTTCCATCATCATCAGGTTCTGGTGTGGACTCTTTTGCAGCAGCAAATGACTCAGCATTCTTCTTAAGAGATTCTTGCATGTCTCTTAGGCAAACATTGAAATCAGAATCAGAGTCTGATTCAGCAGGTTCTTCTTCAGGGATCATCTTTGCCTTCCCTTTGCCTTTGGGATCAGTAGCAGCTTTCTTCCTTCGTTCAACAACAGCTTTCTTTGGTTTCTCAGCAACAGTCTTTGGCTTCTTTGCAGCAACAGTGGCAACTTCAGTTTCTTTATCAGAATCAGTGAACACTTGAATGGGTTCACCAACATCAGCTCCAGCTTTCTTCTTCTTTCTCATGGATTCAAAATAATCCACACGAGTGAATACACGGTACGATCTCCTTCTTTGTACAGGGCTTCTCTGTCTTTTCCCTTTCTGTGCATTTTTCTTGAAGGGAATAGGAGCAGACTCTTCAGAAAGTGAGAGAGATGAGTTTGTACCACTGTCAGAAGCTTGGGCATCCTCCATTTCTACATCTTCAGAATCGGATGCAGCAGTAGCTTCTCCTTCAACAACGGTTTCGACATGTTCCTCCGTTGAAACTGGAACAGTAGGATTAGGGCTTTTTGTTGCAGCAGTCATTTGAGCAGTTTGATCGGCCAAATAACTTGAGATATCCACAGTGATATCTCCAAATTGCATCACGGGTAGATGTCCGGTAGTTCGAAGAGTTGCAGACACTTCTTCGACAACTTTCGTGAACTGTTCAACGGTCGAATCTTGTGGGATTTGGGTAGTTGTTGGAACAGGAGCGGTTGTTGATGGGATTGCAGAGACATTGGAGTCGGCATGTGAGGAGTTGGATTGTTGCGAAGCCATTGAAGCAAGAATTTCAAGAGAGTTTTGGGCAGTTTGTTTGGAAGTTTCAGAAACAGAGTGTGAGTGAGAGTGAGATTGAGGTTGGTTTCCAGCCATTAAAGGGACGGTTTGAATTTCGAGGCACGAGGTGGGAGAGTGTATACAACAATTTTTGGATATACACGGTCAAACACAATTTCTACAAGAAGTGTACTTAACAAAGCTCGACAAAAAAAACAACAATTAGCAGCATAAATCACAATTTTGAGTTTTATAGGGAGAATGTGTTTAGTTGGAGGTTAACTCGATTAATTCCAGAAATAATGTGATTGTGCTCCACATTTTTAGCCACAACCTTGATCATGGTTTAATTAGTGGAAAAAATCCATTTTATTAATTAATTAAATAATTAAGAAATTTCTATAATAAAGACTAAGTCCAAGCATAATCTGAAAAATAAAAAAAACGTGGGTTAGTTATATAATTGAATAAATAAAATAAATCTCAATAAATAATTAAATAATTACTACTAATAAAAATAAATTCGAATCAGGCAATGTTGTGCTCAAAACTGTTACAAACACCTCAACACGGTTTTTACATGAATTTGCTTCATTTGTGTTGCACCATAATTTTTCTTTTTGTGTTATAGCATCTAATTTGTATTGATCCATTGTTCCTGTAGAGTACATCGTAGTAGCGAACTCCGTGCCCCATACTTACTTAATGGATTACAAATATATTGATGTTTTTACCAAAGAATCACCTTTTGAAAAGAAGGCATCGTAGTAGTGAACTCCGTGCTCCATAGTTACTCAGTGATTTGGTACATCTTTTAGTATGCTAATAACATTCTCATTTTTATGCATTTGAGCAATTAGTATATCATTTTCAGTGTGCTTAATGAACAAAGTTCTATCTGCCTCTCCTCTAATAAATCCATATTCCAAAAGAAAGTCAGTCAGCCTACCATACCATGCTCTAGGAGCTTGTTTAAGACCATACAAAGCTTTCTTAAGTTTATATACATGATCAGGATACTGTGGATCTTCAAATCCTATAGGTTGTTCAACATATGCTTCTTCATTTAATATGCCATTTAGAAATGCAGCCTTTACATCCATTTGATGAAGCTTAATATCAATAAAACATGCAATAGCTAGCAGTAATCTAATAGATTCTATCCTAGCAACAGGTGCAAAAGTTTCATCAAAATCAACTCCTTCAACTTGGGTGTAACCTTGTGCTACTAACCTAGCCTTGTTCCTAACAATATTACCAGATTCATCAGTTTTATTCTTGAATATCCACTTTGTTCCAATGACATTAGTATGACTAGGTCTAGGAACAAGTGTCCACACTTCATTTCTTTCAAACTGACCAAGTTCTTCATGCATAGAATTAATCCAGTTTTCATCAGTTAAGGCTTCTTTAGCACTCTTAGGTTCAATTTCAGATAAATAGCATTCAGCATTTACAACATTACACATAGAAGACATGCATATTGTTCTTACCACATCTACCTTGTTTGATCTTACTCTTCCTCTTGTTTGCACTCCAACTGTAGCATCGCCTATGATCTGGTCAGAAGGATGACTTTTGCCTATTCTTGAAGAAGGATTCGTTTTGGGAATGTACTGATCATTCTGTGAATTTACAGTTGACTGTTCTGTAGATGTTGACCCAGATGTGTTAACATTTGGTGCAACATTTTCAGACTTCAGTATATTCTCAGAAGTGTCAGTAACCTGTGATACATCTTCTTCATCTTTGTCATCTGTAAGACCTTTATCATCATCAAACACAACGTTAACAGATTCTCACTACAACATAAAAGGGCCTAATATAACACCTAAATATAACATTTTTATATATGTTACTCTGTGTAACATATTTTTGTATCACTTTTACAATTTTATTGTTTAGATAACATTTTTGTATCACTTTAGTAATATGTAACACTTAAATGCATCACTTTTAATTAAATAACATTTTTTTTATGTAACACGTTTTTTGTATTAAATTTTGTAACACAAATTGGTAGCACTTTATTAAATAAGATTCTTAAGTAACAATTTATTTCATTAATATGTAGCACAAAAATTAGATTGTGAAAGGAAGAATGAAAATTTAGAATACAAAACCATAACATAATACAATAACTTTTTTTATTTTTTGGGTAAGTATAATTATAGTTTTTTAGACTTAAGCACAATAAATAAATAAATATATATATATGTTGCGGTTCTTTCTGGACTGGACCCTTCCGTATCCCCCACACTTGGTATGATATTGTCCGCTTTGGGTTTGCCAAACCCTCACGGCTTTACTTTTGAGTTTCCCCAAAAGGCCTCATACCAATGGGGATACTAGTCCATCCTTTTATAGCTTATGATCCTTTGTGCCTTTCCGATGTGGGACATTTGTTTGACATTTCTCAACAATCCTCCCCTTCAAACAATGGACCACGTACCTCCCCTCAAACGACCCCGCTCTAACTAGATCACTTATCTAGCTAGACTACTGCCGCAAAGGGACGGGTTTCTCATCGAGACTGCCATTCCTCCAAGGGGTTCTGGTTCGTCCAACTGTTTACTGACATCGAGCACACTCGTCAGGACCATGGCTCTTGATTTCCCACAGACGGCGCCAATTGTTGCGGTTCTTTCTGGACTGGACCCTTCCGTATCCCCCACACTTGGTATGATATTGTCCGCTTTGGGTTTGCCAAACCCTCACGGCTTTACTTTTGAGTTTCCCCAAAAGGCCTCATACCAATGGGGATACTAGTCCATCCTTTTATAGCTTATGATCCTTTGTGCCTTTCCGATGTGGGACATTTGTTTGACATTTCTCAACAATTGTTACAGAATTGTATCCACAAAGCAACTCCTTACAAATGATAAATCAAGACAACTAGAAACGCAATGAATTGAAACGAATAAAGAACTCAAAGAAAAACACGGGATTTACGTGGTTCGATCAAATGATCTACGTCCACGGAGGATAGAAGACTCTCTTCACTAATCACAATATGAAAGTTACAGATTACAAGTATTCACTAAGCTTGATCTCTCAAAACTCTCAAATTCAGTAACCCACAACCTATGCACTAGATGGTGTATTTATAGATGTACAATGCATTGGATAACCGCCACTAACCAACTAACTAACTAACAGAAAAACCAGAATTAACTAACTCTGAAAATCTAGACTTCAGCGGAGTTGTCTCAGCAGACTTGTCTAAGCAGACTTGTCTCAGCAGACTTGGTTAAGCAGACTTGTCTTCAGCAGACTTGGCCCCCAACTCTCCTGAACTGACTTCAGATAACTTGTCTAGCAGAGTTGTCCAAACTCATAAGCAGAGTTGTCCAAACTCATCAGCAGAGTTGTCCAAACTCAATAATTTCAGATTAGTTGACTCCTAATAAGACCACTAAACCTTATCAGTTGAATTACTCCTTAACTCAACTTTGCTGAACTCCAAGATCAGAACAATAGCAACTCTTCTGATAGATAGAATTAGATGACATCCAATATTGCATTAATCCTAACAATTCTCCACCTTAATGCAAGATTGCCTTCTTCCCAGCCCTCCTCAAGGCTGTTTGTCCATTCTCTTCTTAATGAACATCCCAGGTGCTAAGGTTTACCAACTCCATGCAATGGTTGAACTTATTGCTTGGTAATGCCTTAGTTAACATATCAGCTGCATTCTCTTCTGAAGCTACCTTCTGAACTTCAACAATGCTCTTCTCCAAGATGTCTCTAACAAAGTGTAACTTCACATCAATGTGCTTTGACCTCTCATGAAACACTTGATGTTTTGCTAGATGAATTGTACTCTGATTATCACACAGCACAGGAACACTTTTCTGAAATATGCCAAAATCTCTCAGAATGCCCTTCAACCACATTGCTTCCTTCACAGCTTCTGTTAAGGCTATGTATTCAGCTTCTGTTGTGGATAAGGTCACCATAGATTGTAAAGCTGCTCTCCAGGTGATAGCAGTGCCATACAATGTAAACACATAACCAGATAAAGACTTCCTTGTATCTATGTTTCCAGCAAAATCAGAATCCACAAATCCAATCAAAGGTCTCTTGGTATCAACTGATTTTTCAAACAATAATCCTAAGTCTTCTGAACCATTCAGATATCTTAGAATCCACTTTAAAGCTTCCCAATGTAGCTTTCCTGGATTTCCCATGAACCTACTCACCATACTAACAGCATAGGCAAGATCTGGTCTGCTACAAACCATAGCATACATGAGACTTCCTACTCCATTTGCATAAGGAACAGTAAGCATCTGCTTCTTCTCTTCAGCTGTTTGAGGAGATTGCTTGGCTGACAACTTAAATTGCTGGCCAAATGAGGTACTAACAGGTCTGGACTGGTGCATAAGGAATCTTCTCAACACCTTCTGGATGTAACCTTTCTGGGACAAGAACAGCTTCCCTGCTTTCCTGTTTCTGAGAATATCCATGCCTAATATTCTCTTGGCTTCACCCAAATCCTTCATCTCGAACTTGCTACTCAGCTGCTGCTTCAGCTGGGTAATCTTTCTCATACTCTTGCTAGCTATTAACATATCATCTACATAGATCAGTAGATAGGTGCTCTCTAGATAATCTTGTTTACCAATATATACACATCCATCATATTTGCTTCTTAAGAAACCAATAGAAAGCATGAATGTATCAAACTTTCTATACCATTGTCTAGGACTCTGCTTGAGCCCATACAATGATTTCTTAAGCAAGCATACCTTACTTTGAGTTTCAGGCATGATAAACCCTTCTGGTTGATGCATATATATTGTTTCAGCTAGTTCTCCATGTAGGAATGCAGTTTTAACATCTAGCTGATGTAACTCAAGATCATCTTGAGCAACCTTAGACAAAAGTAATCTTATTGAACAGTGTTTAACAACAGGAGAGAATACCTCATTGAAGTCTATGCCTTCTCTTTGTGTGAATCCTCTTGCCACCAACCTAGCCTTGAATCTGATCTGCTCTCTAGCACCACCAAATCCAACTTCAAGCTTCTTCTTGAACAGCCATCTACAGCTGACCAACTTCTGGTTGTCTGGCTTCTCCACAAGGATCCAGGTCTCATTCTTCTCTAAGGATTGCAACTCTTCTGACATGGCTGCTATCCACTGCTCTCTTTCAGGACTGGTGATAGCTTCCTTATAGTTTCTTGGCTCATAATGCTCCACCTCTTCTGCTGTGATCAGAGCATATGACACAAGATCAGCCTGACCAAACCTAGATGGGGGGTGAATCTGCCTCCTGAGCCTATCTCTTGCAAGGCTGTAATTTCTCAGATCAGCAGGGTTGTCCTCCATGGCCTCATCTTCTGAATGATCTTCTGGATCATCTTCTGGGACCTGTTCTGGAACAACCTCATCAGGGGTGTTGTCTCCTGTATCAGTAAAGTTGTCCACCTCCTCTGGGGTCAACTCTCCTGATGTGGGAAACTCCACCTCAGCTGAGAAACTCTCTTCTGACTCATTTACAATTCTTCCATCTAGGTCATGGGAGTTTCCATTATGAGGATATCCCATTACCTTCTCATTAAAATCAACATCTCTGCTGATTATCACTTTCTTATGACCAGGTTCAAGGCACCACAGTCTATAGCCCTTGACACCTATTGGATAGCCAATGAATATACATTTCAGAGCCCTTGGCTCAAGCTTATCCTGTCTAATATGTGCATATGCCTGACATCCAAACACTTTAAGTTTTGAATAATCAGACAACTTGCCATACCAGATCTCATCTGGGGTTTTACCTTCTAAAGCATATGAGGGAGTTTTGTTTATCAAGTAACATGCAGTACATACAGCTTCTCCCCAAAAGCTTTTAGGTAATTTAGCATCAGCTAACATGCATCTGACCCGTTCTAGAATAGTTCTATTCATTCTCTCTGCTAATCCATTTTGCTGTGGATTAAGAGGGACAGTTCTATGTCTAGTAATGCCCTTCTCTTTACAAAATTCATTGAATTCAGCTGATAGATACTCAAGGCCATTATCTGTCCTCAAATGTTTTAAGGACTTTCCTTTCTTGTTCTCTATCTCAAGTAGCCATTCTTTGAATTTTGTAAAGGCCTCACTCTTCTGTTTGAGAATGAACACCCAAACTTTTCTAGAATAGTCATCTATAATTGACATGAAATACTTACCTCCACCAATGGTTTCAGTTCTTGATGGCCCCCATACATCTGAATGAACATAATCCAGCAGCTCCTTTGTAGTGTGCTCACCCTTCTGGAATGACTTCTTCTTGGCCTTGCCAAGAATGCACTGCTCACAGAACTCCAGGCTTTTGAATGTCTTCTGGTGGAATGCCCCCTTCTTGGATAACTCCATCAGACCTTTCTCACCCATATGTGCCAGCCTCTTATGCCAAAGCATAGCATCTTCAGAACTCATGGTAACATCAGCAGCACCTGTGATTGTCTTACCAATTAAAGAATATAGACCATTAGATTTCTTCCCTTGCATCACTATTCTATCAGCTTTGGTGACAAACAAACATCATTTTTCAGTCTTGAATTCATAACCCAAAGCATTTAGTGTGCCAAGAGATATAAGGTTTCTCTTCAAATCTGGAACAAATCTGACATTGGTCAGGATCACATGTTTATCATTAAACATCTTCACCCTCACAGTGCCAATACCCCTCACATTGCAGCTTTCATCATTACCCAACAGAACTGATCCACCATCCATCATTTCCAGGTTTTGAAACCAAGATTTGGTGGGACACATATGGAATGAACATCCAGAATCCAACACCCATTCATTAACAAGTTTGCTATCTGTTATGCTCATGACTTCTGCACTATCATATCCTTTTGCCTCTGCTACATCAGCTTTGGCAGGATCAGTAGACTTCTTATGCTCAGGACAGTTTTTAAAGAAATGTCCTTCTTTATGGCATTTGTAGCAAGCTCTGCTCTTGGCTACAAACCCATTCTTCTTTTGATTTGGCTTGGCATGAAACTTCTTGCCTTGCCCTCCTTTCTTGTCATTCTTGAGTTTGATATTAAGACCCTCAGCTTGGTTCTTGGTCTTCTTGGTTGAGTTTGCTACATGTAAACTCTTAGTTTTCAGAATAGACAAGACTTCTTTGAATTTTGCCTTACCCTCCTTGGTAATCAGCAAAGCATCCTTGAAGCTATCATATGAAGGTGGTAAGGACTCCAAAAGTAGAAAAGACTTCTTGTGATCATCTAAGGTGACTCCAACATTTTCAAGATCATCAACAGCTTGCATGAACTCTAATAACTGCTCATCAAGGGTCTTATCATCAGTCATCTTAAAATTGTTGAGCTTCCTCTCCATAAACATCTGGTTTGACAAAGATTGTGTCAAATACAGATCATCAAGGGTCTCAAATACAGCAGCAACATCCTTCTCCTTCATAACTTCCCTGAACACATTGTCTCCCAAACTTAGAACAACAATGTTGTAAGCTTTTTCCATAAGCTCTTCTTTCTTGGCCTGGTCTGCATCGGATGCAGCAGGGTCAAGAGGAGTAAGGGCCTCTTTCAGCCCATGGTGTGACAGCAGAGCCTTCATCTTGGCTTTCCATAAGCCAAAATCTGTCTTACCATTGAATTTCTCTATCTCCAACTTCACAGAGCCCATTTCTGATTCTTGACTTTATCTTCGACTTCCCACAGACGGCGTCAATTGTTACGAAATTGTATCCACAAAGCAACTCCTTACAAATGATAAATCAAGACAACTAGAAACGCAATGAATTGAAACGAATAAAGAACTCAAAGAAAAACACGGGATTTACGTGGTTCGATCAAATGATCTACGTCCACGGAGGATAGAAGACTCTCTTCACTAATCACAATATGAAAGTTACAGATTACAAGTATTCACTAAGCTTGATCTCTCAAAACTCTCAAATTCAGTAACCCACAACCTATGCACTAGATGGTGTATTTATAGATGTACAATGCATTGGATAACCGCCACTAACCAACTAACTAACTAACAGAAAAACCAGAATTAACTAACTCTGAAAATCTAGACTTCAGCGGAGTTGTCTCAGCAGACTTGTCTAAGCAGACTTGTCTCAGCAGACTTGGTTAAGCAGACTTGTCTTCAGCAGACTTGGCCCCCAACTCTCCTGAACTGACTTCAGATAACTTGTCTAGCAGAGTTGTCCAAACTCATAAGCAGAGTTGTCCAAACTCATCAGCAGAGTTGTCCAAACTCAATAATTTCAGATTAGTTGACTCCTAATAAGACCACTAAACCTTATCAGTTGAATTACTCCTTAACTCAACTTTGCTGAACTCCAAGATCAGAACAATAGCAACTCTTCTGATAGATAGAATTAGATGACATCCAATATTGCATTAATCCTAACAATATATATATCTTATTTGATGTAATTAATTGATGAATTATGTTCAAGCCTAAATAAATATGGACAGCCACTGAAAAATCAATGTAACCAAAAATCACCCAACAACCAAATTAGAATTAGTTGTCGAGCAAGTCATCATGTCTGAATAAGAAAAAAAAAACTAATGACTAAAACTAATAAAATCATAGTTTTTTAACAGACCCCATTCTTATTCACAATTTTCTCTCCACTGGAAATGTCTGTTTCCCCAACTAACTTCTAAACCCAGTGTTCAAGTGAAGAATCATACAATTAACTTTAAGATTTTTGTCGTTCCTCTAGCAATATTAAACTTGTGGTATGCCTTTCTTGTTGGGTCTACTATTGTTTTAAGAAATATTGTTTGTTTATGTTTAGAGTAGATAAAGTAAGTGTGGTGGGGTACATTTAAAAAAAATGAAACAAAAACATTTTATATGGACAAAAAAAAAAAAAACAAACAGACACACTTTATGTGGACAGAGAACATAAATACTATTTTTATACAATAAGATTGCATTTGTCTTTTCCACATACAATTGACTTGTCGGGAGAAATTACATGGAACAAACCTTAATAAGAGTTTTCGTTTATTCTTTTCTATTTGTTGAAGTAGCTAATCATGAATTCATTTTTTTGTCATCCATAATTCTTAGATACAAAAAAACAAAAAAATGACTGTGTTTGATAAGTTTTAATAAGACACCATTACATCATTTAATTATAAAATACGTGAACCAGACAAAATGAGAAGAAATTATACTAAGCAAAATGTGATCACATTCCCATCTTAATCAGACAGCGTTACTTTATTTAATGAAATTACAGATAATGTTTGATAAGTTTTAACAAGAGCATATACAATATAAACTTACTTTACGCTAAGAGAATAAATTTGTTCTTGATACCTAAATTGTATTCAGGATTTAACAAGTAATTCTCTCAATTAAAAAAAAAAAGTGAAACAATTCAACAACATTCACATAAATTACGTGATATATTCTCAAGTCTGTAATTGTAATACCTGAGAGGCTGACTAATATCGTAAAAGATATGAGTTTAGCCATCATTGCAAGACCCTAGGTAAGGATCTCAAATCAAAACGCACGAATCACAAGTGCCACATAAATTAATACTATAAATTAATACTAAGCTTTTTTCACTTGGACAAAAAAAAAATATCATAAAGTATTCTGAAACAATTTCTAACTACAACGGTTAATCAAATAATGCTAGATGGTTAGTAGATGGAATAAAATAATTTAAACCAAATATATAACTCAATTAATTTGAATTAATGTGCATAAACTAAATCACTACACAATAATTTGCAAACACTTAACCCATAAACCATACCCACCTACAAAAACTAAGCAACCCACGGCAGAAAAAAAAAACTTTCAATATTAATGTGTTTACATTTTTTTTTTCTTGATCTTGTTTATAGAGAACTCAAAAATTTGGTAGCACAAAATTCGAACATAATATTCATTCATATGATGTAATATTGCATAATAAGACAAGATATAAAACTAAACACAATATATATATCTTTAATTCCATTTATATATATATATATATTTTTTTTTTTTTTTTTTTTTTGATGCATTTTCTGTAAATATATATAGAAGCTATGTATCCACTGTTCTATTTTTGACTTTTAATTTTGAAGAAATGTGAAAGCATCTACATACCTAATTGCGTGAATGCGTGAATGCATAGATAAGCTCCAAGCTTTCTAGCCTTGATCGGCAGCGGACAGGAACAGGTGGTGCGGCTCCAATGGCTGATCTGTAGCGAATGGTCGGTGGAGGACTGCGCACGACAGTCGATCTTGTTTGCTCAGACGGCTGCGCTCCACGGAGGAACGGCAGAGAATCTGAAAACGACGTGGTACTATCCTGGTGGCAGCGGCGGCGAGATGACGCAACGGCAGGGCTGCTTACTGATCTTAAGCTCATGATGCCACTTGGCCGTGCACGGAGGCGGCTACACGGTGACTTGCAACGAAAATCGGTCTCGAACGGTCAGAATCTGCTTAGGGATTCTATGAGCTCTGTTTTGTGCTGCTTGAACCGAAAACTTGGAGATATAGAGCAAGGGTTTGCATAATAGAGATTAGAGAGTAGACGGTTATTTCACGAATTAACCGGGAAAAAAAAAAAAGAGTGGGTGTTTTGCCGCGTAAGTTTTTTTTTTTTTTTTGACCGGTTTTGCCGCGTTTATGAACAGAGCCCTGTCCCAGTAAACTAATTCCTTTTTTCTTTTTCTTTCAAAAAAAATAAAATACAAAATTACCAAGGAAAATATTGTATTCATAGTCGCGTCTGTGTACTGATCAATATTGAATTACAATTCGACACTATTTATATTTTGAGGAATTTGAAAATTGAAAAATCTAGAAACTATAATGAACATTAACATAATAATAATAATAATAATAATAATAATAAAAAAAAAAAGGACAATTCAATTAGGTAAAGTCTAGTATGCACTCGAGTGCATGCTGTGCACCCTAGTCCATGTGCACTTTTTGGTAAATTGTGTTGCACTTTTTAATTATTACTAAAAATATTATTATACAGTTTAATAATTGAAAAGTGCAACACCATTTACCAAAAAAGTGTAAGTCAGTAAACAGAAAAGTGCAACATGGACTAGGGTGCACAACATGCACTCGAGTCCATAGCAAACCAACCCATTCAATTAATGTGTTTTGATTTTTGGGTTGTAATTGGGGTGTAAGTGAGTCGAGCCAACTCGCAAGCTACTCATGCTCGACTCAAAAAAAGATCGAAATCGGTACGAAGTTTATCGGGGTTGGTCTGATATGGACTCGAGTGCATGTTGTGCACCCTAGTCCATGCTGCACTTTTCAGTTTACTGACTTACACTTTTTGTAAATGGTGTTGCACTTTTCAATTATTAAACTGTATAATTATATTTTTAGTAATAATTGAAAAGTGCAACACCATTTACCAAAAAGTGTAAGTCAGTAAAACTGAAAAGTGCACATGAACTAGGGTGCACAGCATGCACTCGAGTGCATACTAGACTTTACCAGTTTATCGAGTCGAGTCGAGTTTTGAGCTACTTGAGTAGCTACCGAGTTTGAGCTCATAACAATATTTATTATGTTTCCATTAGTATATAATTTATATTTATATACAAGTAATCGAGCCGAACTCGAGTTTATTTTAGAAAAATTTATGTTTTACAATTAATTTTGAAAATTATATAGATAATTGAGTCGATCCGAGCTCGAGTTTATCGAGTCAAGTTTGATCTTTAAAATTTTAGACTCAGCCGAGTCAAATCGAATGCTTTGAGTATAACAATCGAGTAGAGCTTCGAGCTCAACACTGCTCGGCTCGACTCGACTCATTTACATCTGTAGTTGTAATTGAATTGGAGTTGCTCACAAACTACTCGAGATTAGTTTTAAAGACTTCTACTTAAATTATTATTCAGATGATGTCAAGTTCTAGCCATTCAAACGTCTTTTAAAAATTATAAGCTACTTCAATAATTTTCATACTTTTTCTAGTTAACAACATATTCGATTTGTAAATTCAAGTTTGATGAAACTTTGTTGAGCGTGCACAACGAGTACTTTGCAGTTTTACTCTAATATGTTTAGTTATGGCATATATATATTTACATGCACATATGTAATTGAAGTGAGTTTTATAGAAAATTCCCGCTAACAGACAACATGTATTGGCCTATATGGGTGAACTGACACTAACACATTTCGTTTTGTTGGTCTCATATCACCATAAAACAATCTAAATCATTGGAAATCACATCATAGTGAAAATGATCAGTGAATAGACGCTCAGTATGTGAAGTGACACTGACATATTTTATTTCATTGGTTTCATATCACTGTACTGTAACCTAAATCATTGGAAACCACATTATAGTGAAACTGATCAGTGAACCGAAACTAACGTACTCCGTTTAGTTGGTCTCACATCACCGTACATAGAGTAACCTAGATCACTATAAACCATATTATAGTGAAACCGATCAATGAACCAACGCTAACATACTTTGCTTTGTTGGTCACGTATCACCATAGAGTGATATTTCATTTAGTAGAAATAGTTATACTACATAATATTAATAGTGATACTTCATTTCATAATACTTATAATTTGTACCTGTAATTTTTCACATTTATCTATAAATATCTATAATTTTTTACAAATTTTATTATTTTCAACTTTATCTTATAATATTCACTACATCTTTAAAATTATTTTATGTTTTTAAGAAAATAAATATTTTCAATATATTATACTCCGTACAATATTTATCATATCTTTAAAAAATCACTTTTTTTTACAACAAAAAAAAATGTTATTTTTAAATTTCTTTATTATTTTTACTCTCAATTCTTTAAAATTGAGTGCGATATGACTCAATTCTCTCTCCATTATCAAATCAAATGAATTAAAAAAAAATTAACTAGTATTTTCTAAGATTTTTTTAAAAGGTCAAATTTGGTATATTCATGCTTGATAATCTTTTTTTAGTGAAAAAAAGAAGAAATAAAAAAGGTATTGCTTCAAGCCTTCAACCCCCACTTCTCCACAAAGTCGATTACCCCCCATAAATTAAAATGAAATGAAAATTTGCCTCCACTGTTTCCCCCCAAAACGGAGAGTGAAAACCCTTTACCCTTATTCCAATTTTCCCTAATTTCAGCATACAATATTTAAGGGTGAAAACCTTCCGTGCTTGATCGTGAGAAGAAAAAGACCCACGACGCTCGAGAAAAAAACTCTACTGCTTTCTTACTAATTTTTCAGTTCGTCCGTCTCACAGTCTCTCGTTGTTAATCCTTTTGGATTAAGGTACAATACTCCAGTCCTTAGTTCTTATTTTTCATTTTGATGGTGTGATATCTTTCACTTTAATACTTCGATAGATTTAATCAGTTCTAACCAGACTAAGAGTTCTTTTACGGAGCAAATCGTTTCTAATCAACGAACGATTAGGCTATTCTGCGGCACGGTTCGGTGAACTAGTAGTCCGACCTGCGATATTCCGGTGAGTTTTTCGGCGTTGGATAGACGGAGTAGTAATTTGATGCTAAACCTCTTATTAATGTTAAGTAGTTTTATATAGATTTGTTGTATGGATCTTTAATCAGTGTTTGATTTGTTAGCTGATATAGGTTTCAAATTTCAACGAAATATCAAGTATGATGATTACTGAATGGAAAATTTAGTAAATATATTGAAATTTATCTTAATTTATACTTTTGATGAAATAGTTTTTTACTTTTATTTGAAGTGGAAATTATAATGACTGGTTCTCTATGTCAGAGTCACTCTTCTTAATGTTAGGTATAGATCCATTGAATTTTTTGATACAGGAACTGCTGTACGTGGAACTTCATCATAATTTGACTACTTAAATATATATTTTACATAAAAAAAATATTGAAGATTGAGAACTAGAGGCATATTAGAAAAATGAAAACTTTTGCATAGGAAAAAAAACTTTGTTTGTATTACTTAGTTTGTGTATACATCTTTCTTTACTAGTCAAAACATCTAAAATATGGTTGTCTATCCATTTTAACTAAACTTGGAGATCAGGACCCTTTGTAGGAACTATAATAAACGAACTAACTGTATTGCTCCAGGTAGGCTCTAAAGATGTTAAAGACATTTTTATTTGCTTTGAGACTATGCTGGGGAATACACATTGTGGATTCTTTTAAGCATCAGGTCAGGGTACCTTATTTTCCTTAGTTTTATGTATTCATATGAATGCTTTGAATGTAAAAGGTGTGTGCCATTATCTTACATTCACTGCATAACCTTGATGTTGTTGGTGTATGCACCCCTAAGAGCTTAATTTCTGCCCTCATTTAGGCACTTTTAATTTTTCCACTAATTTATAACATGGACTAGTAGATATCTATAATATAATGCACATTAACATACAATTTAATCTCCTGATACTCTATTTTTTATAACGTCCAACCTCCTATTCACTCAATTTGGCATGTACTAAACTCAGTTGATCATATAGATAAAATAATATTTGCTTCTTAAAAGGGTCTTACCTTAAATTCATAGAGATTTAGATCAAGTTTTTAATACCAAATTCAATTTTTTTGATCAGTAAAAGTTGAATTATATTGATCACAGAATTCATTGGGTATAAGAAATACCCTTGCATAGTTACAGGACTGATCGAGAACTAAGAAATAACATTAACTCCCTACACCAAGTTTTTACCTATTGCAGAACACGGATTATTGGCCCATTCTAAGAAGACAGCATTACTCCTCAGCAAATTTTTTACCAAATTCAATTAAGTAGAATGATTTTTTTACCACCAAATAGAAAACCATATTTTGGGAAACATGCTCTTCTGGTTCTTTTATCATCTTCAATTTATGAAAAAACACTACAACCGCTAATACTAGAAGATGCTCATTTACAGGTTTAGTATACATCTCCAGGTGTTGATCCCTTTAAACAGGAAGACTTATTACAGGTAATTTTGTAGCTAGAATCTATGTGCATCAAATAACACTTAATTCTATGACGTGTTCTTCTATTTTGCCTCTTTATGTCTTCATTATATCTAATTGTATATTCTTAAGTTGTCAGGAGTCGGATGTAGTAATTAGAAAACCAGATTTTGGGAAACATGCTCTTCTAGTTCTTTTATCATCTTCAATTTATGAAAAAACACTACAATCGCTAATGCTAGAAGATGCTTATTTACAGGTTTGGTATACATCTCCAGGTGTTGATCCCTTTAAACAGGAAGACTTATTACAGGTAATTTCGTAGCTAGAATCTATGTGCATCAAATAGCACTTAATTCTATGACGTGTTCTTCTATTTTGCCTCTTTATGTCTTCATTATATCTAATTGTATCTTCTTAAGTTGTCAGGAGTCTAATGTAGTAATTACAGATTATTTTGATTGTGAGGTTTGATTATTTTATTCA
The DNA here is from genome assembly GCA_963675135.1 of Galeopsis tetrahit. Classification (NCBI taxonomy): domain Eukaryota; kingdom Viridiplantae; phylum Streptophyta; class Magnoliopsida; order Lamiales; family Lamiaceae; genus Galeopsis; species Galeopsis tetrahit. The sequence continues at coordinate 73,485,309 of OY776127.1, forward strand.
GAACTGCCTATTTTGTCAGGAGTCTCTTTATGTTCTAATTGCATCTTCTTTAGTTGTCACCTGAATCATAAGAGTTGATGTGATATCAGAAGGCTGGAATTTGATTGAGAGGTATATCCCCTTAATTTTACTTCCAAATGTTGATGTAGTAGTAGGTGTTTTTCAGAGAATGTCATATTCAGCATGTACAAAGTTCCCAAGTTTTGAACCAACTCCTCAAGCGCCAACCATATTACCCAGCCTACTCTGACATCTTTAGGTACATATATAACAACAATGTTGACTTTAGAAATTTGATTTTTGTTCTGTGTCATAACTTCCTTTTGTTGATTACTGCATTTTAGTTACTTATTACGTTGGTTACTCATATCTTCTGTTGGCTTACTCACATCTTCTTCTGAAGCTCTTAAAAGAAAAGGGTAATCTCTGAAGCTTCTCTTATACTTATTCACAATGTTTATCCTTAATATACTGACAATGCATGCATAGTTGCTTGTTGTAGTACATGTTATATATGCTGACAAGGACCTATAAATTTTAAAGACACTTTTAGTGTCATAGTGAGTGTGTTGTACTTCAACTTTCTTGATAAGCTTCAAATAAGCCTGAGAAAGGTCAGTTTTCTGCTGTAAAAAGACAGATTTTCTGCTGTAAAAAAATTGTTGTCACAAACAGTTATCTGCTGCTAAAAAAATCAGTTTTCTGCTGTCAAGAACATTTTTCTGTTGTCTTTCCCGACGAATATTCTTCAATTTGTTGTCGTCTTTCTGGTGTTCTATATTAGTTGTGATTGATTTAAGTGGGTATATTCCTATTTTTCTTGTTATTTCACTATATTTATTATGCTTCTATCACCTTTTGTGGTTAACATTGTGAATTTTTTATCACCACATGTTTGTCTTTTTATCTGAATGGTGGTTTAGAGACAACGTGGGTACTTTGTGAATGTTTGATCCTTATGATATGTATTGATCAGAGTCCATTTGTCTTGTTAAAAATTTGTTGAATATCTTCATATCTTGGGTTAGCTTGAAGGACATGTGCTTCTTAAGTAATTCTTAAGTTAACCCGGGAGTATCTGGAAACTAGGCAAATTTTTTTTGGATTAATACTTAATGAACCTTGACAAGGTGTATTGTAATAGTTACTTTTATGCTAATGCTGACAGATTTTCACTGGCAAGATGGTCTTGCGAGGAAAGGAGAAACACTTGTTGTATCTAGTTAAGTGGAATATGCAGATAAGAGAGGTGTAATTTTCCCACCAGTAAGTATTCAAACTCTTTAAAATTTCACTCTGAGATTGTGTTGTTGGCACCACTTGCCCTACAAGCTAATGTTCAAGCTCTTTTTTTTTTAGCTGAAGTGAACCATGAGATGACCAAGAAAAGTATGTGGAAATGAGAATCAAAGTGCAAGATCTTGTAGACTTCAACGAACCATGTGATCAAGAAAGATAGGATGATCGGGAAAGCGAAAAACGAAGTGCAAGATCTTGTAGAGTAGTTATAAAACTAGTTTATTTCAACTATGTAATTTATATATTTCTTTGTTATGTCAATGTTTGAAAATTTAACTATTAGTTTATTGACATGATTATAAATTTTAATGATTTATTAATATATTTAATTTTTTAATCAATGCGATTAAGTAGAACATAATTTGATGTCTTATATAATTATTTAAGATGAATTACATAATTATTTAAAAATGTAACAATATAAGATTAAAAGTGTTACATATTTATTTAATTAAAATATGTTAAATTATAAAATTAAAAGCGATACATAAGATAATTAACCGTGTTACAACTATTTAAAAAAAATGCTGCCTTACATTTTACAAGTGTTGCCAAAATAGTGACTTGTTTAGATAAAAAAGTGATATATTTAAACAAAAAAGTGATACATATAAAGTTAAATGTAACATTTTAAAAGTGATACAAAAAAATGTTACAATTATAAACATAATATTAATAGTGTTACAGTAGGTTCTTTAAGTGTTACACTGGACTTTAGGTTGCATTGGCAAATGCGACGCCCTTAAATGTGTTACCTATTTACTATGATAACACTTTATAGCTATTAGATAACATTTTTTAGGTGTTGTCATAGACAACTTATGTGATCTTGAACAGTGTTAGTTCTAAGGTTATAAACTCTATAAGCTTTACTATTTCTAGAATAGCCTAAAAAAAACCTTTATCACTTTTAGAATCAAACTTATGAAGTTGATCCCTATCATTCAGAATATAACACACACAACCAAATACATGAAATATTTCACATTAGGTTTTCTGTTGTTCAAAATCTCATATGGTGTTTGATTAGTGCCAGAACGAATAAAAACCCTATTAATAATATGGCATGCAGTATTCAATGCTTCTCCCCAAAATTTCTTAGCAAGACATTTGGATGTAAGCATAACTCTAGCCATTTCTTGTAAAGTTCTATTCTTTCTTTCAACAATTCCATTTTGTTGTGGAGTTTTAGGAGATGAATATTCTTGCAAGATACCCTTTTTATCACAAAAATCATTAAACATGTTGTTTTCAAATTCCCTACCATGATCAGTTCTAATACGGCCAACTTTCAAGTTAAACACATTTTTGAACCTCTTATAAAGAATTTTAAATGCAGCAAATGCTTCAGATTTGTCTCTCAAAGACTCTACCCAGGTATATCTAGAAAAATCATCTACCACAACTAAGGAATACCTCTTTCCTCCAATGCTTTCAGTTTCCATAGGACCCATCAAATCCATGTGCAGTAATTCAAAGCATCGATGTGTAGTACAATGTGACAGCATTTTGTGTGACATTCTTACCTGCTTACCTTTTTGGCATGGTCCACATACAGTGGTGTTGTGAAACCTTAGTTCTGGAATTCCTTTTACTGCATCTGCTTTGATTAGCTTTTTCATTGCTCTGTAATTTGCATGACCCAATCTTTGATGCCATAGAACATTTTCATCATGTTTTGACAAGTTACACATATTTGTTCCAATAAGATAGCAATTATCAGCTGACCTAGTACCAGTCATGACACAAACTTCATCTTTATTAAGAACATAACATGAATCTTTATCAAATTTCACATGCAAATTATCATCACAAAGTTGACTAATGCTAATCAGATTTGCAAGTAAGCCATCAACATGTAATACATTTTTAAGCTTAGGAAAACCTTCAATATTCAAAGTTCCTTTACCAACAATCTTTCCTTTAGAACCTCCACCATATGTAACACTACCACTATTCAAGGTCACATAATCAGATAAGAAATCAATACGACCTGTCATATGTCTAGAACAACCACTATCAAAGTACCATAAGTCAGGTATACATGCTTTTAAGGAGGTATGAACAACATTACAGGTAGTTTTTGGTTTCCATGCAGATTTCAAAAACTGTTTACCAGGATGTGACAGTTTCTTATGCAGCATTTTCAAGTTTTTCTGTTCTTCAAACAACTTTATACAGTAAGGACGAATATGACCAATTTTGAAACAGTAATGACAGATATACTTCCTTTTAACCTTGTGAGACTCTGTTTCTGCAGATGTTGCACCAGATGTGTCAACATTTGCCTTAACAAATTTCACAGGTTTTCTAAATTTATCAGAAATAGAAGCAGTAGTACCATCATAACCTAAACCATGATTGTTAGACTTACCAGTAGCTATAGCATTATTTACCTCAGAAGCACTCTTGGAATATTTCTTGAAACATAAAGTAGAATTTATCAGTTTCTCCTTTAAGTTACAGATTTCCAGATCTCTTTTGGTAAGAATAACTTCTAACTTGGTGATTGTGTCTGTCAGATCCTCATTCCTTTTATTCAGAGAATCAAGGGTGAGTTCCTGATTCTTCCAATCATCCAACAGCTTTTGGTATTCATTGTCATCAGTCCTTTTTCCTGCATCATCAACTAAACCATTAAAACAGTTCAAATCTGGGTGACTCTGTTCTGATGTTGCTGTAGATGTTGAAGCATCAGGTACAACATCAGAATCTGTTTCATCCAGATCATCATCTGAGGAATCATTATAATCAATTCTGGTAAAATTAGAATATTCATTCTGATTTAATTCATCAAGATCATCATCAGAATCATCACTCAAGGTAGCACTAAAATTCAGTTTTTGCTTAAGTCTAGTATTGGCACATTCATTTGCATAATGGCCATAACCAGAACAAGCATTGCATTGAACTGATTTTCGAAATTCAGGATCATACCTTGGTTTACTTTCACTCTTTGATAGTCTTGGTGTGAATTGACCTTTCCTCCTTTTTGGTTGAGGTGTTGATGTGTTGATTTGAATCTTAGGCTGAATGTTGCTAGATTTGTTCACAGATTTCTTAAGAAACTTATTAAAGTGCTTAGTAAGTAAGGCAATGTTGTTAGGATCCTTGAGACATTTATCAAGCAATTCTTCATCAGAATCAACTTCAGTAATGATAGGTTGAATCTCAGAAATGTTTGATGTTTCTCCTTTAAAAACCACAACTTTCTTATCAGCATCATTTTCATCAACTTGATTAGTGTTTATTTCATATGTTCTAAGAATACTCACTAACTCATTTTGACTTAATGTATCTGTATTTTTTACCTCTTCAATAGCACAAATTTTAGCATCAAATCTTTTAGGAACAGATCTTAATATCTTATGGACTACTCTAACATTAGAAATAGGGTCACCAAGAGAATGTGATTCATTGATTATCTCACTTAACCTTTCATTGTAGGATGAAATGGTTTCATCTTCCTTCATTCGGAGATTCTCAAATTTTGTCCCCAACATTCGAAGCTTAGTCCTTCGAACACTGTCTGAACCCTCACAATGCTCTTGCAACATGTCCCATGCATCTTTAGAAGTAGAACAGTTAGATATAATTTTAAACATTGAAACATCAACAGAAGTAAAAATAGCATTTAAAGCTTTAGAATTGTAGCTTGCTGTTGTTATTTCATCAGCCGTCCAATCAACTTCTCTTTTGAGTTGAACTTCCCCATCTGCGTCTGCTGGTCTCTTTGGAGCTTTCCAACCTGTAAGTACAGTCCTCCAAGCACGTTCATCAATTGACTTGATGTACATACGCATCTTAGGCTTCCAATAAGAATAATTTGAACCATCTAAAACGGGTGGCCTAAGTGCAGTGGATATGTGATGTGTTTCCATTGCTAACCTAAACTAAAAACACACTTGACCAAAGATCTAACCTAGTGTCGTCAGGTATCAGCTCTGATACCAACTGAAAGTGTGTTGGGTGGTGTATGAAAGTGTTTAAGTATAAGTAGATAAATGTTGCACAGAATGTTGAGACAAATAGTGCAACACTGACTCTAACAGAATATCAGAAATTAAGATTCACAGCGGAAGACTTGAAACACTAAAAACAAACGAGACACAATGAAAATACTTTTAACATAGATTTTATAAATAAAAATCTATGTCTGCCTTATGGCGTAAAATCAATACTTATCTTCAAGTACAAATGTTGTGTGAAATGTTACAACAATAACTTTCACAACGAAACTATAAACGAGGCAGGTGCCAAGTCTAGAAAACGAACTAAGTGTATAAATTATACACTGTCGAAATGCCTAGTCTATCTAATGATTACACTCTCAATAGATAAGAAGACACACAGTCATATGGGTGGTATACAACGTATGAACTAAAATGTAGAACTATTGGCCACAATTTCCTAACATGGATGAACGCTCGGTCTAGGATATTGATCGAATAGAGCACACTGAATTATGAAGCCTTCAATGGGTATTTATAGATGTGGGATACGAATTCTAGAGGCTTCCACATTGAGGTCCTATTTTTTAGGAAACTCAACTTCCACAACTTCCATGATCTTTCTAGATCCTTCTAGTCTGCTCCAGGTCGTTCCAAATGCATCCAGGCTGTTCTAGCATGTTCTCCAATGTTCTGGAATCTTCCAGGTTCCAGATCCTTGTAGAAGCTTCTAGATCCTGCCAGAAATGCGACAACATTTAGGTCAACATTTAATGTAGCATTTCAGAAAAGACTTAGAAAAAATATCGGAAGGTCAAATTAAGATGTTGTTGATAATGTTAAGGCATTTAAGAATTAACAACATCTACACTAACATATATATAACATATATCACAACCTAAAAACTAAACAAACATTCAAGCTTTAACATTCAATTTTAAAATCTAAAAATTCAAACTACGTACACTTACCTTTGTCCATGGAAGAGCACGCGGCGGGGCTTTAGGCGGCGGATGGTGACTGCCCGTGCATGAAAAATTTTGCTCCAAAAAATAAGAAAAGGGGGGGAGGGGGTTGAAAAGGTGGGTGAAGTCAAAAGATATTTGTAATGTGTATTAAAGTGTTCGTAAGGTAAAAGTTTGTTTGTGGTATTTTGGGGGAGGGGGAGAGGGGGTTGTGAAATCATCCGGAGGGTGAAGACATAATATATGGGGCCGACATTTAATTGTGGCCTTTAATCAAAAGTAAGTAATGGGCCAGGCTATATACCCCTCCATTCTTGTTAAGTATATTCCCCCGATACATGCACTTCCCCTCAAAATAGATTTTGTTAGATGCACTTCCCCGATACATGCACTTCCCCTCAAAATAGATTTTGTTAGATGCACTTCCCCGATACATGCACTTCCCCTAAAATACCCAAAATATCCTAATCCTTTTTTTTCTCTATTTCCTTCTTTCTTCTCCTCATTTTTTCAAAAACCCTAAACCTAGCTCTTCATCACTCCCTCCCCCAAATTGCCGCGGCCACTTCCCAACGCCACCGCCCAGCCTCCTCCTCTGTCTGCCGAGCGCCGCCAGACCCATCTTCCTTTTTTTTAGATTTCTATTTTTTTTTCTGATTTTTTTGGGTGGTGGATTGTCGGAGGTGGCGGCCCTAAAAATTATGGTTAAGTTTTCAATTACAGAGGATGTATTTATCTAATGATTTTTTAATTAAAAGGGTAAATTGAACATCTTACATTTATATTAAATTAATAAATGGGAGGAGGAGTATACTTAACAAGTATGGAGGGGTATATAGCCTGCCCTAAGTAATTGCAGGCTGTATTGCTCATGAAATGGGCCAAATGTTTGGGCGGCAAATTAAGGCCAAATGCAATTCATATAATTTTTCTTTTTTCTTCTCCATTTTGCTCCTTTTCGATTTATTCCTTTGATTGGCTTTACTATATATTTGATGTGTTGCTCGAGTGAGGCTGATACGCAGGGCCAAACTGTCGAGTGGGTGTTGCTCGACCCAAGCACTATAGTGCAGTATTCGGGGTAGGAGGACACAGTGCGCAGCCTATCGAGCAGCCATCTGGGCTTCAAAACCAGCCGATTCAATGGTGACACCAAGAAGAACCAATTCATAAATCATCCCCTTTATTTCTACCATAAAATCGGTGATTGAAAGAGAACCCTTCGTAGGACGTGTCGGACAAAATCACCCATGCCTCTCACTCTCAGAAGTCGTTGCAAACGCTCTCGATCAAATGAGTTATGAATACATATACAATATACTACACTAATATGGACTATACAATTAAATTGAATATATTATGAAAAGAGAAAAAGATATCCAAAGTATCACCTTTGAAAAGCAGATGACAATCAAAACATAGATTCAAGAGGAATTAATCAAGAAAAGTAAAGAATCATTGATATATCAAGCAAGCTATTAGATCCATACATCAACTATATATCACCTTTGAAAAGCAGATTCAAAGAAAAGATGCAAGAGGAGGAATGAAGAAAAGTAAGCTAGTAGATCCATACATCAACACAAGAGGAGGAGTGTATATAGCTAGCTAGATGTCAGCTTTATGAAGCCACCTTCCGACTTCAAGATTGAGGAAAGCATCAACACAAGCATAGTGCACTTGCTCATGTGAGAGCTTCTCAGGGTAACCCCATTGAGTAGGATCCACAATTGGCTTCTCCACATTAAACCCCAAAGTAGCCCGAACCAATTCGCTCTGCTCTTGGAATTTCAGGTCGGTCCGATCATACAGGTCCATTGCAACTTCACCCAAATCCATCATAAAATGAACCTCCGGCTCAAACAACATGAGTTTTCCCAACATCTTTATCTTGGATAAAATGTCAATGCCAAAGAAAGCGTAGTTTTCGTTGCTAAAGAAACTTGGGAGGAGGGGTGGGGGGGGACCTCTTTCGCCGGATTTGACAAGCTGGTAGATGAGGCACCGTTTTCCGTCGCACATCTGGAAGGTGGCCATACGCTTCTTCTTTTGCTCGTCGACGTATAACTCTGCTTCCACGCCGATGTAGCGGATGGTAGTATTATTGTCGTCAGTGTCGACGGTCTCGATCCAATTTGTCACGGCCTCAGGGTACTTTGTCACCGTCGTTAAGATGGTTCTGTCGAAGATGGTAACGTCGTACAGATGCTCAATCGCATCTTCTATCTCGTAGTGTGATTTAATCGTGCTTTTTGACCACGCCTCCATTCAAACAAATTAACAAAGCCTGCAGAGTCAGTTAGTTGAATACAGAAACTAAACTAAACGGTTTCTAGACGAGAGGGGGAAGGTACTCTTTTATAGAAACTAAACTAAACGGTTTATATATGTATGCAAATTCAGCCCACACACTTTCTTCTTGGATTTATTTGTGACCAGCTTTTGTTTACCCATTAGAATATATAGAAGGCACTCTTTTATAGAAATTTTTCGATGAAAAGACTAAAAACCCTTTCTTTTTTTTTTATAAGAGGGAATGAGTAATTTTATTCTAAAAATTAGTGTTTTTAATTTTTCAAAGTTAACACACAAATTAAAATTTATAAAATACTAAAAGGCACTAAATTATTTTAATCATCTTTACACCACACTTAATCACTCAAAATATCTCTCCTTTAATTGACACACACCTTCAGTTCAACGGACTAAAAAGAAAATTAAGTTTGGACAAGTTCGCTAGATCCAAAGTGACATGGTGAGAAACACCCGGCCGAATCTAAGATCAAATCAGATGGAGCCAGGGTCGAGGCGGCAATGTGAGTGGATGGAGAAGCATGAGCTGGCTGGGCCGGGAGTACTTGGGGCAACAACGATCGGAGTGGCCCGTCAACCTGTAAAGACAAAGTTAGCAGTATATTAATTCCTAACACTCCCCCTCACTTGTGGGCCGGATTAACACCTCTTACCCTTTTTGGGGAGGAGGCCCATTGAGTGGACAATTTAAATGCGTGGAGTACTTTCAATAGGAATCGAACCCAGGTCGTTTGCCTGGTTTGCTCTGATACATGAAAGAATTCCTGTTGAGGAATATATTTTCCAAAAAAGTTTCTTCTTCCTTTCAAATTTCTTGAGGATTTTCTGCCAAGATTCAAGGTACCTTCTTTCTTTCACCTCTTTTTCTTTCTTTATCTTCGGACTTCCAAATGACAAAAAAGCTTCAGAAATGAAGACGAAAGAATTTGATATCAAAGACATTGTAAATGTTGGGGATAATTAATCGAGTTTCTGGCCTTCCTCAAATTTCGATATTGAAATTCTTTCTTTCAAACATGTCAACCCCAAGGAAAGTAGTCGTCACTTATTTTGAAATTTTCGGCGCTTTTAAAACCAAAATTTATTTCAATATAAATAACTGTAGTACTAATTAAATTGTTTTTTATCTATTTTGGAACCATTTGTTAAAATGGTAAAAGCTATATATGGGACTAAAATAAATTAATTCCAAAATTAAATTTGACAACTATTGCATCACCAAACTAGTGAGCTCTAGTCCCTCAACCCGAATTGCAATCGAGAAAAAGATATACAACTATCTCCTTTGAGAACATAGATGCAGTTGAGATAAATAATTCAAGATCATTCAAAGAAAACAAAATTAAGAAAAGTAAGCAATTTGCATTGATATATCACGCAATTAGATCTAGATGAATACATGACACGAAGAGGAATTTATATAGCTATTCATTCCTAGCAAGCCACCTTCCGACTTCAAGATTGAGAAAAGCATCAAGACAAGCATAGTGCACTTGCGCCTCCGATAGCCTCCCCGGGTAACCCCATTGAGTATGATCCACATCTGGCTTCTCCACATTCACCCCCAAAGTAAACCCAACCAATTCGCTCTGCTCCGCGAATTGAAGCTCGGGCCGTTGGTACCGCTCCATCGCAATTTCACCCAAATCCATGCATTGTACCTCCGGGTTAAACGAAAACAAGTCTCCCAACAACCTCATCTTGGATAAAATGTCGATGCCTACGAAAGCGTACGCATCGTCCTCGAGGAAAATGTCGAGGGTGGGGGGGCAATCTTCTTTGGTGCAATTCGCCAGCTGGAAAATGAGGCACCGCTTTCCATCGCACATCTGGAAGGTGCCAATACGGGTGTTGTTCTCCTCGTCGATGTATAACTCCGCTTCCACGCCCACGTAGCTCACCGTAGCATTATCGTCGTTTTCTATCACGCCGTTGATCCAGTCTGTCACGGCATCAGCGTCCTGTGTCACCGTCGTCAAGATGGTTCTGTCGAAGATGGTTACGTCGTAGAGATGCTCCTCCGCGTCTTCTATCGCGTAGTGGGCTGTAATCGTGCTATTTGACGACGGCGCCGCCATTCAAACAGAGAAACTGAACTAAACGGTTTCTAGACCAGAGGATGGAAGAAAGGAAGGATATGCAAATTCAGCATACACACATTAATATATATATATATATTTGTGACCAACCTTTTAAGGGTAAAATGGTCAATTTTTTCAAAAAAGGAGTTCTTAATTTTGAAAATTTATTACGATATCCATTATACAACTTATTTATTAGTATTTCATCTAGCCTTATCTCCTTTTTCTTTATTATTATTTCCTCTTGCCAATATACATCTCTAGTCAGAAAAATATTTGGCTAAATTACAATTCTACAAATAAATGATGTTTTAACTTTTTTTTTTTTCTTATACACAATTAAATGATGTTTTAGCATTTATTACACCATTTCTTTCAATTTTACTAGAGATATATATTCGGAACGAGTTAAACGGGTCAGTCCGATTAATCCTAAGAAATGCAGGGTTTTATGGTTCATAAATTGTGGGCCCATTTAAATTTTGGCTTTTTTAACTCATACCCGTTAGCACGATAAAATTAACAGGTAACTCATTACCCTATTATTTACCTGATACGACACGACTCGATAATGACACGTATACGATAATAACACGATAATGACACTATTTCTAGAGGAGAGGAGGAAAGATATATATGCAAATTCAGCCCCACACAAATATATATACACACGCGTGGGACAAACTAGCACTTTTTTTATTGGATTTATTTGTGACCAACTTTTTTTACCCATTAAATTAGGGGTAAAATGGTCAGTTTTTCAAAAAAAAATTAAAAAAGTTAAAACATACAAATTAAAATTTATAAAATATTAAAAGTAAATCCTTTACCCCTCGGCCCTCACTAAATATTCTTTACTCCACACTAAATTACTCAAAATATCCCTTATTTACTTAACTTCATACTTTCACTAATTTTACTTTTTAAAAAATATGGTGTGGCATAATCGTAAAAACATTCTAGATTTTCAATATTTCGCTATGTACCAAAAAACCAAAAAAAAAAAAAAAAAAAAGGCATTTCAATAACTAATACTACCTTTGTTCCAACATAAGCTTCTCAATTATCTATTTTAGACGTCCCACCATATATTTACATCGAACCCTCCAAGCTGCAAACAATTTTTTTGGGACCAGTCCATACAGAGCGCGAAGGTCTAACTTTAAACGGGGTCCCAGCAAGTGGACGGTGGAATTGGTCCCTCGGATAAGTCAGTCCTAGAACCGAATACCAAGACTTTAAAAAAAAACTTCTTACTTACAAAATTAAGATTACTCATTTTCAGAAAATTTTGACTATCTTACCCTTAATATTCGATCCCGTGGCCCCCAGATCGGATTCACTGTTCCATTTTTTGTGTTTCAATGATATTTGATCCTATTAGATCTTGAACACGTGTCGCTCTCGTTATTATAGGACGTTGATTATTTTTTAATATGACACATATAGTGGAATAAGAATAAGATGTAATTGAAATAGTTTGACGTGTATGTATATATATGTGGGCTCAGTCTGCATATCCTAATTTCCTCTCGTATATTCTAGAAACCGTTTATAGTTCACAGTTTGTTTGAGAATGGCGCCGGCTGTGTCAAGAAGCACGATTAGAGCACACTACGTGATAGAAGTCGCGATCGAGCATCTCTACGACGTTACCATTCTCAATAAAACTATCTTGACGACAGTCACAAAGTACCCTGAGGCGGTGACGGAGTGGATCAAGGTCGTCGACGAGGACGACGACAATAATACATTCCGCTTAATCGGATTGGAAGCGCAGCTATACTCGCGCGAGGAGAAGGGAAACAGTATGGGGACGATACAATTGTGCGACGGAAAACGGTGCCTCATCTTCCAGATGGAGAATTGCGAAGTTTGCCCCCCCCCCCCCCCCCCTGGAAAAAAAAAATTCCTGAAAGACGAAAAGTACGGTTTCGCAGGCATCGGCATTTCATCGAAGCTGAAGATGTTGTCGGAACACTTTTCGTTTGTCTCCGAGAAGAAAACGCAACCGATGGATTTGGTTGATAGACTAATGAAGGCGTACAAACGGCCTGATCTGATATACGCGGATCATTACGAATTGGTTTCGGTTAGTTTGGGGGTGAATGTGGAGATGCCAGAGGTGGATCATACTCAATGGGGTCGCAGTGTGAGGCTCTCAGATGCTCATGTGCAGTGTGCTTGTATCGGAGCTTTCCTCAATTTTCAAATGGGAAGGTGGTTTGACCGTATGTTTGAAAACTCTATAAACAACTTAAAAACATTTCTCAAAAGTTAAAGTTGTGAGAAAAGTGATTCTACCCTAGCTCCCGGCCACTTGAGTTTGCAAAATCTACCTAATTGAATGTGTTGATGATGTACGGATCTAATGATCATGATTGATTGCTTTTCTTCATTCATTTTATTTGTTTTCTTTCGATCTTGAATTATTTAATTCAAAATCCGAACTCTCATGGTTTACTACTATTTTTTTATATATGCAATTTTTTTCTTAAAATATAATATAAGTATGTATATATACATGGAGTTAATGATTAATTACAATAACTATAATTATGTTTAATTATAATGGTTTATACATTTATTGTATTATATTTTCTATGCGCATTTCAATCAAATAGAAGAATTTAAATAAAGTTCAAAAAAAAAAAAAAAAAGACTCAATTTATCTATAAAATTTATTTTAAAGGTTGGTGCACCTTTTTTTAAAATCTATAAAGACCGTGTCTATTCTATAAAGAGTGTTTTTTTTTTCTGATAAGTAATTGAATTGGGAGTTTTTTTTTTTATTATTATTGGTTAAAGGTCATTTGCTTACAAATTCAATTATTTTTTATTCAACGTGAAATGTTAAGAAGGATATTTGTGTAAAAGTTATACTGTAATTATTATAATCACTACTTTAATTTTAATAAATATAAATACTTAAGATAAAAACTTTAATGAAAACTAAATAATAAAATCTTTAATAAAGAAAATTGAAAGTATTAACGTGACAATGTTGACGATGATACATGGTGATAGAAGAAAATATTTGAGTTTAGACATAGTTTGTCCAATTAATTTAGACAAGTGGCATGGGATTGTGGTGGATTGGATTTGGATTGTGGTGGATTGGATTGAAATTTGGGTAATCCATGAATAGTAATTGTTTGGTAAGTTGTGTTTGGTTAAAAATTGAGAAGTATGGTAGATTTAACTTTATGTCACATCAAGAGTGATATTATAATATTTTATTATTGTTAATACTGAAAGAAAAGTAACAGAGAGAAGAAAGTAGGAGAGAGAATGAGTGTGTGAAAGAAAAGTAAGAGAGAGAAGAAAGTAGAAAGTAGGAGAGAGAATGAGTGTGTGAAAGAAAAGTAAGAGAGAGAAGAATTAAAGTAGAAAAGAGAATGAGTGATTTGATTGTATAAAAATAGGTGTATAGGTGTATTATAGGGATGAATTGATATTTGAATTTGTATTTGGATTGAGAGAGATTGGATTGGGATTGGGTCAATCCCAAACACCGCCTTAAGTATTATACGGTCTACCAATCCATCGATTGGTTCTCAAAATGTGTCCCTATAATGCTACTTAGAAACATTGATATGAAGTTCAGTTTGTGCAATGAAACTAAAATTATTGTTACAAGACATGAAAATCACATCATCGAAGGATAAATTATTTTTTGAAAGAATGTTAGTAGTAAATTTTTTATTCCGAAAATGACATTGAATGTTTTGGATGACACGACTCCCGTAAAATTTCAAATGAGGCAATGAGACTATTTTCCATTTTATAGTTTTTTGCAATGACAATAAATAAAAGTCAAAAGTCAAGGTCAATCCATTTCCATGACAAAATTATTTATCTAAATTCGAATGGAAAAATATGTACATGTACATCAAATGTTGTCTATTAGAAAGTTTTACGCAATTTGTAATTTCGCATATTAATTTGTTTTATAAATAAAATTACAATTCTCTATTCTATTTATGTTTTTTCATATATACATGTTTCAAAGACTATTTTTTAATTAATAAATTAAAATTAAAATATATAATAAATTTATTTCAACTCCGCGTAAAATGCAGATCTTACACTAGTTCTTGTATAAATAGGTATATACTACTGCAGTAAATAGAAACAAAATCAAGAAAAATCTAATATTTCTTCTATCCACAAAAAGTGTGATCACTTTTTTTTATACATATTTAAAAAAAAAATTATATTTTAATTATAAAAAAGATATGTGAGGTAATGAGTAAAGATATGTGAGGTCCACGTGGCCAAGTTTAAGTGGTCAATCATATGTTTCACCTCCTACAAACGGTTATTGGACTGAAATGTTGAAAAATTGATAGTTATAGAATTGTTTTTAATTCGTGAAAGTCAACAAATTAAACTTAAAAACAACTATTTTCCCAAATGTCTGAACCAGTCTGGTCTCTCGATTCATTAGGAAGAACTCCTAAATTGTATTATCTAAGAATCGGGTCTTTTAAAAGTGGAAGAGAGAAATTGAGAAAAAATCAGATAGAAATCTGCTAAACTTAGGCACTGAATACCCTGTTTCTGGTACTCAATGTGACCCTTTATTTCCTTGCTTCTCGTAAATTTCCCTCATAAGAAACACTATTATGTTCGTGCAAACCATGTTAATGTATGTAGTTATGAAAATCTGCATTGCAAATATTGTTGTATGTATATCGAGAAACTTCTTAATAGACATTATGAAACTTTGCTTCCATTAATTCAGTTTGTACGTGATTATATCTTTTACGATTTAGCGTAAAGTATATTTTTTTCCAACACACTAGAGTTGAGAAAGATGTATCCTAGACTCAACAATTTAATGATCCATTAGGAATACAAGCTAAAGGAAGCTGGCCCACTCAATTGGCAAAAAGCTTAATTGCTTTGTTCCAAGAGATTATTAACCACTTAGTACAAAATCTACCCCCTTAGTGTGTGGGGATACATCCGACTTTTAAAAAAAAAAAATTCCACTTGGTAATACAAATTATCAGATGAATTCTCTATTATACCCTTTATTTGTTAATAGGTTTTTTAGTTTCGTTTCTTCCGCCCCATTTCATTTCCCCTGCAAGCCTGTCTAATCGAGGCGTCATTCTTGGCCCTTCTCCCCAACATTATCCCCCATTTCAAATTCAAATATAACATGGAATCTGCTCATATCATTTCATATGTTGATCGTCTTCATCGTCTTCGATTTATATTGTATTTCTTGTTTCTCCGTGATTTCCGGAGTGGTCGTTCAACTCCCCTCTCAATTTCCGGCGGCCCTCCAACGGCGACGGCGACACGGGTGGTGGGTTCACGGTCTCCTTCCTTCTTCCTCGGCCTGCTCCCGGCTTCGTCTTCTATCAGCGGCGACCATAGCGATCTGTTCAGCGCCGGAGAGATCGACGAAGACGAGGCTCTCGAGGTCCGGTCACAAACGCAGTAGATCGTTCGTCGGAGTAGATCCGAGTTATGGAAGAAGAAGCTGTCGACGAAGGCCTGATAAAGTAGATCTGATCTTTTTTCTGGCCGGAATATTGTTGAGACGAAGTAGGAGTTCAGGCTCATTCGCCGGAGTAGATCGTCTTCTCCGATCTGCCCCGTCAAGGTGCTCGTCTTCTCCGATCTTTGTTTCTTGTTTCTTCCCATTTCCAGATTCGTCTCACTTCAGGTAACCCACTTGCCTGAATTTAACGAGTTTTGAAGTTCTTGAAGATTTAATCTGTATTTCAATACAAAAGAGGGATTTTTTGTATGTGGGATTCGTCATTTTTGTGTTTGATGTGTGTGAGCATTTCTTCAAGAAATTTATGCTTTAATTTGTTTAAGGATATTGTAGATTGGCCCTGGCAAATCTGATGTGTACATATATATTGAAGTTCATGGACATATTACTGAGGAGTATCAATGTGTTTTTTTTTTTTAAATAAATAAATTGAGTAAATGTATATGAAAGATCTGAAACCTTGTTAAATTCCTATGATATATAAACCTAATAAAAATCATAAAGAAGCATGTTTTGCTAATTCAGTAATAATTTCTTGGGTCTGGGAAGGTTTTGGAGAATGAGTAAATTCCCTCTATGACTTGCTGTTTTGTAATCTTGCCCTGTTTGTTGGCTATTCTTTTCATCTTTCTCTTATAGTTTGATAAACAAAACTCTGAATCATGATATCCTGCTAGTAATGATCATATTCATATGTTTAAAAGAAAAACTGATTTCTAGGATCATGGGAGAATCAGAGTTTGTTTGAAAGGATTTATGGGAACTTTTATTCTTATCTGAATCAATTGATGATCTTTCATAAATGGTTAATTAGTTGTGCAATTATTTAAGGCACAATGCAAGGAGGAATTCGATCAATCTTGTCACACGGGAATGTGCTCAAAACTGCTGTTCTGCACCACATGCGTAGTTAAATGTTGTTCCAATAGTGTTTAATTTTTTCTCAATTAGTTGAATGTTGTTCTTTCGTTTTACACAAATGGACATTGTCGAAGAGATGGAGAATACTTTGTTGGGAAGTTTAATATGTAATAATTAATATAGTATTTTTCGAGTTGTTGTGAATGGAAGGTGAATTATTTGGACAAATTTGGTTCTTGATTGTATATAAGTTTGAACTATTGTGCTTATGTCATTATCTAACTAATAGTATAATTAGTTTGAGCTCTTTGTTTAAGTTGACTGCCTTAAATTATTAAGTTTTTGAATTGAATAAAAAAATTGAATAAATCTAATTTGAACACAAAATGTTCAATATACTTATCGATGTACAACAATTATGTAAATATTCAATATACATATCGATGTACAATAATTATGTAAATGTTCAATATACTTATTAATGTAAGTGTTCAATATACTTATCGTTGTACAATATATATATATAATTACTATTAATTAAAATCTGAATATAAAATCTTAATAAAGAAGATTAAATTATATTCAATATTTAATTATATTCAATGTATATATCGATGTTCAATATAATTTGACATAGTGATTATGTATGAGTTATACGTATTATTTTCTAAATCAAATAAATATTTTTATATAAAAAAATTGAATAAAGAAAATTGAACTAAATATTTTTTACTTAAAATTTCAAAAAAAAAAATCAATAAAAATTAGAATAAAAAAAAAATTGAATAAAATTTTTAAGTAAAAACTGAATAAAATATAAATAAAAAATTGAATAAAAATAATTCGTCTAGTGAGGGAGAAACAAAATTTAAAACCAATTTTGAATAAAAAAATTTAAATTAAAAACTAAATTAAAAAAACTTGGTAATAGTGGGAATTGATAATGTGGAAAATGAATAACAAAATTTTAATTTAAAAAAATTGATGTCATTTTTTGAAAAAAAGTTCTGAGCAAAAAACAAAATCTGAATAAAAAATTAAAAACTAAAAAAATCAAGTAAATTCTGATTTAAAATTTTAAATTAAATTTAAAAAAAATTGTGTGGATTAAAATTTTAAAAAAATATGTAATAATTTTAAAATAAAAAATTGGAGTAAAAACAGAATAAAATATAAATAAAAAAATTGAATAAATCTAATTTGAACACAAAATCGGTTGATTTGACAACCAAAGATTTTGTGTCAATGAGAGAATCCAACCCCATTTGTATTATTTGAAGGGCATAAGAGTCTTTTTACAATAGCATTTTGTATCTCCTCACACTTTTTTACTCACATGTACCACCACACACTTTAAGTCTCCCAATTGTACTAGAGCACACTTTGCCCTTGTTCCAACTAATTGCCTTTGTCTAAGTAAGCCCGGGGTAATTCAGAAATGGCCTAGCTAATCAAACTACTACTTATAAAAAATGGTCTTACTTATATAAAATATACAAAAATGGCCTTCTTTTATTTAATTGATTATAAAAAAGAAAAAAGAAAAAGAACAACCATACAAAACAACCATAAACAACTACATTAAACAATCATAAACAATCACATTAAACAACCCTAAACAACTATATTAAACCACCCTAAACAACCTTAAACAACATCAAACAAGCCCAATAAACAACCCTAAACAATCTTAAACAACTCTAAACAACCCCAAACAAGACCAGTAAACAACCCTAAACAACCTCAAACAACCTTAAACAACCCCAAACAAGTCCAGTAAACAACCCTAAACAACTTTAAACAACCTTAAACAACCCTAAACAACCCCAGTAAACAATCCTAAACAACTTTAACAACCCCAAACAAGCCCAGTACACAACCCTAAACAACCTTAAACAACCCTACACAACCCTAAATAACTTGAACGAAAATTTTGGGTGTAAACCTAAAAAAAAAATACACACTTGAATTCACTATGATAAAATATCAAATACCAACAAAATCAAACAAATGAATATAATAGAAATATGTTTCTTACCTTCAATCCAACTTTCAATTACATTATGAGAAAAAAATGAGAGAATTTAAGTGTAGAGATTAAAAAGAAGAATAAGAGAATAATGAGAGGGAATATGAGATTGAAAAGAAGAATGAGAGGGAATATATATGAAATTTGAATATGAGATTGAAAAGAATAATGAGAGGGAATATGAAATTTGAAAAAGAGATTGAAAACAAGAATGAAAGAATATGAGATTTGAATTTTTTTTTCTTTATTTTTATTACATTTAAAAGTGGTCAAATGGAATGAAGGCCAAAAATAAACATGGGTAGGGTTAAAAGGCCATACTTGATATATGGGAGAATTGGGCAAAACAACAATTGGGCCAAAATTTTAGGAAAAACTACACCCCCAAAATTTTATTGTCTAGAGCAACAAAATGTCACTTAAAATGACATTTTTGCCCTTACTTTTACTTTTGCACACTTTTTCGAGAAAATTTCATTTTACGTCCCGTAACTTAGGTCTAATCCAGAATATATCCTTTAAGTTTTCACATTTTCAATTTACGTCCTAGGTTGTCCAATTTACATCCTTTTCGGTCCAATTTACGTCCTTTCCACCGGAAAATTGGAAATCCGGTCAAATTGTCCAATTTACATCCTTTATGTTTGAAAATTATAAATTAATAATTAAAAATTTCTAAAAATATCATTAAAAATTAAAAAATCTCATTAAAAATCTAAAAATCTCATTAAAAACTTATATATTGTGTAAAATAAATATAAAAAATCTAAAAAATTTATAAATTCTACATTCAAAAAATCTGAAATTGTGTAAATTTTTTTTTTCTAAAAACTCATAAAAATAAAAAAATCTACAATCTCTACAATTCAAGAAATCTGAAAATGTGTAATTTTTTTTTTCTTTCTAAAAACTCATAAAAATAAAAATATCTATAAATTAAAATTTTAAAAATGTTTAAAATAAAAAATTCCACAATTTTAAAAATATCGTGAAAATGAATTTGGGACGGTTCCAAAATCGATCAAGGTGTGAAACTTCCACTCAAACTCGACGGTGACTTGGAAAATCTCGTGGGATCCAAATTTTTTTGGAGTTCGAGCAAAACTTTAATGGTAGACGAGTCTGAATCAAGTCTGATTTCTAATGAAATGTTAATAATTTTTATTATTCTTATTAGATTTTTAGAATTAGTAATTTTTTATCTACACATTTTTAATAAATTAATGAGATTTTTAGAGTTTTTAGAAATTGTAATGAGATTTTGAATTTCTTAATTTTTAAATTACACCTTTTCCATTCTTTGAATTGTAGAATTTTATATTTTTTGTTATTTTCAAAATTTTAGAATTTTTTTATTTTTATTTTACACATTTTATAATTTGTAATGATATTTTCGAAATTTTAGTGATATATTTTGAATTTTATTTTACACATTTTATATTTTTTAATTTTAATGAGATTTTTTTTTTAATTTTTAATGATACTTTTATAGATTTTTTATATCTTTAATGGGATTTTTAGAAAATTTTAATTATTAAATTTTAATTTTCAAACTTAAAGGACGTAAATTGGACTATTTGGTTGGAATCCCAATTTATTCCTCACATTCCGGTGAGTTTTAAAAATTTCCGGCGGAAAGGACGTAAATTGGACACAAAAGAACGTAAATCGAAAAAGTAAAAACTTAAAGGATATATATTGGATTAGGCCTAAGTTACAGGACGTAAAATGAAATTTTCTCCACTTTTTCTTACACCAATCAAATCAATTTCACTTTTATTCCTAATATTAATTATTAATCTTTAATATGTTTAATTGTTTATTTCATATTATTATTTAATCATTAATATTTATATATTATTGACATAATATTTTTATTTTTCACATCATTAATTAATATTATTATTTTATATTTATATTCAAATTTTATTCAAAAATTATTTATTTGTTCCGATTTTATTTGTTTGAATTTTTTAATGGAATTGAAAATTTAATTTTTTTTACTTTTCTTTCACGTTATTTCTTTTTTATATTATATGGGATTGAGAAATAAGTTTTCTTTTCTTTTTACATAGTATTTGCTTTTATTCACGTTTTCCAATTTTAAATTAGAGAATAATTTTTTGTTTTTATTTTATTTAGTTTTTTTATATAATATTACATTATTATATTTCATTATATTGAGTATATGTTTGCATACTATGCAAAAAATAATGCATACACACATTGCATACGAGCAATACAAAATGCATACACACATTGCATACGAGCAATACAAAATGCATACACACATTGCATACGAGCAATACATAATGCATACACACATTGCATACGAGCAACAAATAATGCATATACCAAATGCATATACCAAGAAACAAAGATGATAATTAGTTGTGGGTACCATATGTAATTCATTGATTATTTTTTCAAAAAATTTATTCAAGCTATTAAAAATATAAATTAGGATTTAATTAGTGTAAACCTATTGAAAATATAAATTAGAAATTAGAACTTAAGAAATATCCAAGAATAAAAAATTCCCCCAATTTAGGATTTGAAATTGAAAACAAAATTAATACATTTGTAACAAAAATATGTATTAATTTACTGAAACTGGGGTGAACTAAGGAGACCGGTTGATGCACCTCGGAGAGGTGTATCAAGTGAAACTGAGGGTGTGAATACTGGGGGTGTATTAACTGAAAATGGGGGTGTGAATACTGGGTGTATTAACTGAAACTGGGGGTGCACATTTGGGCTGACAAACCCTAGCCCATTAGTAAGCATAGTAAGCCCATTAGAAAGATTAGAACCCTAATCTCTGCCATAGCACCTATGTGGCCGCCGCCGCCACCTTGGAAAATTGGAAATCGCCGGCAACGGTAGACCTCCGACACCACCACCACCGACACCTTGATTCGAAAAACTTACCCCACAAGAAATATTATAGATCGGGACAGACAACTCATGAGGCTAGGGTTCCCACCTTCGCTCCGTCGTCGACCCAAAAATTGTCCTCCATGGTCACCGTCGCACAGTCGGGAGCCGACGTTGGTCGTCGTCGCACCAATAAAAAAACAGATCTAAAATTAAAAATCAGATCTGAAAGTTAAAAAAAAGATCTAATATTAAAAACAGATCCAGATCTACGGAGTTATTACGCTTCGAGTCTCTTTGGAGAAAACAACACAATCGTACACACTTTTCTCACCTTCACATAGTGGGGCCCATAATCGGCCCAGATCAGGATGACACCGCTCGCGGAATCCAAAAAATCTCGATCTACCTTCTTAGTCAAAAGCTTAATCTCCTGGACCACATGGATCCCCCAACCAGATTTCAGATCCGGCGAATACATATGTCGAATCGCCGACTCAATAAACCTCTTGGTCTCCTCGTCCACAGATCCAAGATCCTCGGCGAACCTTTTCACCGTCCTCAACCTGAGGTCACACGCCACCGCCTCGACACCCATAGACTTACGCGTCGCCGTGAAGAGGCAGTTTCCGTCGGTCTCGACCTCTCCGCCGTGCATCAGCCTGAATACGATGTTGAGGTCCTTATCCTCAGGGTGCTTCCACAGGACGCCCTTATTGTAAAGACGCGTCAAATGCCTCTTCTGCTGGTCTTCCAATCCAGGCACGCTTTCCCAGGTCACCTCCGGCGGCGGAGGCGGCGTGGCCGAGGCCGGTTCAACGAGATCGGAAGAAGGGGTGGTGGTGGGGTCCCGCCACGGGATTACCGGAGACGACGGTGAGAGAGTGGGAGTGAGAGGGGAGAGAGAGAGAGAGAGGGATGAGAAATGGAGAGAATTTTGAAACGGTGAGAGAGTGAGAGTAAGAGAGAGAGAGAGAGAGAGGGGGATGAGAAATGGAGTGAGAGAGAGGGATGAGAAATGGAGTGCGTACAGGTAATTAAAGGGTAAAATGGACTTTTTAGCCTCATTTTGAAGTTCTAAATAATTAAAAAAAATTGTTGAGGTTTTACCTAACTAGGAGTTCCATTATGAAGGTAGGAGTAAATATTCACTTGATATATTCCACAAGTAAGCCCCTTGTTCTTGCGAACGAGACAATTATTGATTCTTTGGCATGTATAGAACTTCCTTTTATACCTGTAATACAAAATTTTGTTAATATTCTAATTGTGTGTTGCACAATTGAAAACAGTTGTCGATTAAACAAAATCTCAAAGAATTAAGTTTACAAAACACAAGAGAGGCCGGTTAGGGTAATTTCGGAAATTTGTTTAATTTTTTTAGTTGGATATGTAATTGAAATTTTTTGTTGTAATAAAATGTCAGTTCAGATGTACTTTTTACCCATATAAATACAGTATTAGACATAGGATAACACTATTTGCACGCAGAATTGTTAGAAACACTTTCAGTATTTTTAGCTAGAGAAGTTTGTCATTTTGATAATCCTTAGCTAGAGAAGTTTGTCATTTTGATAATCCAAAGTCTTGTATACACTCAAGTACATGGTGTACTTGAGTGGACTTTGGACTAGTCAACTGTTGACCGTTGGCCGGTCAACGGTCAAACTTTGACTTTTTTTAAGAATATTTTTTTTCAATATTATTTTTTAATTTTTATTTTGAAAAAGTGTATGTTAGTATATTAAAAAGTGCATCTTTATTTTTTAAATGAAAAGTGTATGTTATTATATTGAAAAGTGCAACATTATTTTTAATGAAAATTGTATGTTCTTATAACTGAAAAGTGTATGTTATTATAATTTAAAAGTTTATGTTAAATTAATGAAAAATGTATGTTATTATAACTGAAAAGTGTATGTTATTATAATTGAAAAGTGTATGATCTACTAATGAAAAATGTACGTTATATATTAATGAAAAGTGTATGTTATTATAACTGAAAAGTGTATGATCTATTAATGATTAAAACTGAAAAGTGTATGTTCTATTAATGAAAAATGTAAGTTATATATTAATGAAAAGTTTATGTTATTCTAACTGAAAAGTGTATGATATTATAACTGAAAAGTATACGTTAATATAGCTGAAAATAACATTGAAAAATGTAAATTTTCTGTATAAAAAAAATCGAAAAAAAAAAGTTAAAGTTTGACCGGTTAACAGTCAACAGTTGACCAGTCAAAGTACACTCAAGTACACTATGTACTTGAGTGCACAAGGGACACACCCTTTTGATAATTCCTTTTGTTGGATAAATTAGATTACATTTTACCTTTTTTTTTTGTTGGATAAATTAGATGACCTTTTACCCTTTGAATGTACATGTATTTGCATTTTTCTAATTTACTCTTGAAATCATTTAAATACTTAAATATGTGTATTCATTTAATAAGATATATCAATATTTATTAAGAATATATAGTAAAAAATTAATTATTTTTTAATATTTGTGCATTAATTGATACTAATTATTTTTAATAGGGAAAGTAGTATTTAATTAAATCAGTGTAATTCATTTATGTATGTTAAACTCAACTTATAATGGTGCGATTAACAAAATTCACTTCTGCAAAATAAAATCCTAGCTTGTAATTGAGGTAATATGAAGTAAAAATTTCTCAGAGTACTAGGAACACGGAAAAAACGAGTACAAATTAGTACTCCCTCTATTTTTTAATAAATGTCATTTTAATTTTTAAATACATGTCATTCTGAAATTCTAATATGAAGTAAAAATCAGAGTACTAGGAACACGGAAAAAACGAGTACAAATTAGTACTCCCTCTATTTTTTAATAAATGTCATTTTAATTTTTAAATACATGTCATTCTGAAATTCTTTTACCATAAATATTTCCCATAAATGAATACGGTAGTATATAGTTTGCAAAAATTAAGAAAAAACACAAATATTGTTTATACCAAAATTATTTTGATTTACAAACATTAGCTCGTACCCATCCCTTTTTTTCCCCTCCCCGTGACTCGAACCCAGGACCTAAGGCCTAGGTAGTGGTGCTCTAACCACTTGAGCTATCCCACTTAGTCGAAAGAAGTACTATATATCTCATTCAAGTTTATATACATATATATATATGGAAAATGAAATTATTGAATATCCTATCCTTGTTTGATATTGAGATTAAAATGATACCTAAATTTTATATATTTCAAAATATAATATTTAGCTATTTCATATTGCAAAAGGAAAAGAAAAAGAAAAAGAAAAAGGGAAAAGAAAGTATTCCTATTATAATTCAAAACTAATGTATTATGAAAATATTATTAAAAAAATAAAAACAAAGGACAACCGACATGTGAAAAAAAGGTTGGGAGTATACAAATTATACAATAGCATATAATACGAGTTAATTATATATTTATATTGGATTGAATTTGGAATTTGGAATTTTGAATTCAATATTAGTAGGGTTTTTTTTTTTTTTTTTTTTCATATCAACTCATCAATAATATATACTGTATTTATTTAGTTTGACCGCATACGAAAATCTAATACTGCAGCCAGTACTTAAATCAATATGTAGTATTATTGATTAAGCCAAAAACTTATATACAATATTTCACTGTGTTGTGCAGCGCTGCTTCCATTAAAAAAAAAAAAAAAAAACCTTCAAAAATTCTATTGTATTCAGATTTCTGATCGTGATGATCTTTAGAAAATCTGTTCTGTTTCAGATTTCTGATCTGGGCGAGAAATTATTATTTATTTTTTGAATAAATTCCTGAATGAAAAAAATCAACAATAATACCACACACAGATTTATTTCAATTAATTTTTGACAGTTATGTCTTTGTAATTGTAAGGACCGATAAACTATTTAGTATGGTTGTGTTTTTCGTGTTTTTAATTATTGTTCTTCGTTTTTTAATCGTCTTTTTAATGTGGGTATCTCATTCACTCTCAATAATGACGTTTTATTTATACATTAACACATCTTTCTCAATAAAGTAATACACTTGTATTTATATAGTAACACATTTTTCTGTGTTACTTTAAGGTCAAATATGTGTTACTCAAAAGTCAATTGTGTGTTACTTGTCTTTACAGTAACATGTATTTGTCCGTACAGTAACATATAATTGTATTTATAGTAACACGGATTAAGAGTACATTTTTCTATTTTATCCTTCCTTCAATTAATTGTATTAATATATTCTGTGAAAAGTTAATTTATGAGTTATTTGTACTTACAGTAACACATATTTGGTCTTGCAGTAACATATAATTACCTTTATAGTAACACAGACCTGAAACCCGTTATCCTGTTAGCCTCCTGCGCACGACTTTTGCGCGATTTTTATGGAAATATTCGTTTGACCGGTCAAACCCGCTACAGATCCGCGAATTTTGGACCCTTCCTTAAATACACTAATATTTCACATGAAATATGAAATATTGCACATAAGTGCTGCCAATTGATTAATTATATACTCTATATAACTCTCAGTTTAATTATATGATATTAAAAATCCACCAATAAATTTATTCATGATTTGAATAATTGTTTTAGGAAATATATAAAATCTTGACTAGTTTTAATTAAGGTAATTACTTGGGGAAGTACAATAAGAAAATAATATCAATTTCAGTTTAGTTAAGATATTAAAAGTATATATGGAAAATTATTGGATATCCTAACAAACTTAATCTGAAAATATAAAAAGTGTATTCTAATATATAAGGAAAGTATTCCTTTTATAATTGAGGGCAACATATATGTATAAATATGCATG
Source organism: Galeopsis tetrahit (assembly GCA_963675135.1). Lineage (NCBI taxonomy): Eukaryota > Viridiplantae > Streptophyta > Magnoliopsida > Lamiales > Lamiaceae > Galeopsis > Galeopsis tetrahit. The sequence goes on from OY776127.1 coordinate 73,512,019, forward strand.
CGCACTTCATTTACTTATTTTCTCCAAATTAACTTCTCCAGCATACTAATTACTACGTATTATATAGCCCCAACCCCCCCCACTATATAATACGGAGTACTTTATCGATCAATCGAGTTTTTAGGCGCGTATATTAAAAATAATAATGGGAGAGAAGAAGACATTTAGGCTGTTTGGAAGAGAAATAGATGTTCCTGCAGTCGTCATTGATCATCATCATCATGTTTCTGCTTCTTCAAAAAGAAAGCGCTGCAGCAACTTGCAATTGGACGACGTGGCCGGCTCAAGAAATCGTCGAGGTCAACGTCGTCATCAAGAACCCGAACGCGGCCCTGAACCAGCTATTCCTGCACCACTGCTCCAAATTATCCAGCGTCAAGCTCAAACCATCCTCCAACCACCTGTTTTTTTGTATGAAAAGAAGCTGAAAAACTCCGACGTTGAAAAGAGCAAGAATAGACTCTTTGTCACTAAAAGAAGGAGATTTAAGGAGTTTCTCAATCACGATGAGAACACTATTCTGAACGACCCTACCAAAATAGGGTTGGAAGATGTGTCTAGTTTTGACGCACAAGACAACACTTACAAATTGTGCCTCAAAATATGGACAAGTCTTGATGTTTTAGTTGTTAAGTCAAGTGATTGGTCTAAAGTGGTGCAACAAAACGGTGCTAGCGAAGGAGATTTCGTTCAAATTTGGGGTGTGCGAGACGCACGAGGAAAACTCCACTTGGCAATCAACTTCAACAACAAAGAAAATTAAGAAGAGTTATTTCGAGAATTTTTTTCTTTTCTTTTTTAGACGTTAAGTATATTAGTTTCTTTTGTTTATGTTTTGTAAGAGTCACTGCCTTCTTCTTGTATTCTCAATTTCTCATCAATTAGTTTTATCCACTTTTGCATGCTCAATTTTTTTTTATGTGGTTTATTATAAATAGAGTATTATTAGTTTTTTTTTTTTTAATTTATAAATAGAGTTTATCTACCTTACCAAACCTTAAATAAAAAATTGACTTCTTTTACCTTTGTGACGCCATTAAATAAAATATTTAGTGTTTCTGGAAAAATATAAATTAAATTATTGAATTGTGTATTTTTTTTAAATATATAAATATTTGCATATTTAACATCTACGGAGTATTTTTTATAACTTAATTATCAATAAACTAAAATTAGTAATCATTTCTTCTTGCCAAGTTTCTTTTTATTGTTCGTTCAATTATAAAAAAAAAATCCATAGAAATCGAATTCACATTTCTAATGGAAATGAATCGAATATATAATCATCAATCCTTAATAGAATCCACGCCATCCCGTCTTTGCAGAATAACAAAAAGAGAATATGAAAAGAAAAATGTTGCTAAGCTTCTCCAATTTGTGAACTCAAAACCCAAAAGAGACTAAATAAAAATAACTTAGAATTAAGGTTGGTGTAAACAGGGCGGACCAGGAAACTCAATGTTAGGGGGGTCAAAAAAAATTAATGATTAAAAATATATTGTTTGTTGTATTGTGTCGTATAATATAGAAAATTGAGAAAATGAACACTCAAATTATTGAACAACGAATACTTTTTTATTTAATATGATGTAAAATTAAAGAAATTATTAAATTAAACTATCATTTATATAACTTATATTTTCTCATCAATCTTTTTTTTTTAAGAGACTTATTTATTTATATATACTCAACCACTACATGAGTTAATTGCAAACCTATTTCAAATATATTAAACTAATATAAAAGTGATTATTCTGTTATCAGTTTTGTGATTAACGAAAATTTGGGTACCTTAAATTTACGAATATATCGATGGGAATATCGATATCGATAAAATATATATAGAAAAAAAATTGACGGAAATTTAAGATGAAATTTTAGAGAATATTATAACTAATAACTTTAATACATAAATTTAGCCTAAAATCACTACAAAATGATTTTTTATGACAAACATATCAATAATAAAAAGTTTAAAAAAAAAGAGAGATAAAAACCCGGAAAAGATAGAAAGAGATAGTGAATTTTGCCATTTAAGAAAATTAGAAGTTAATGATGAGACTTCCAAAATAGATATGGGTGCCTCAGCTCACATGACTTGATACGCCTCTTATGGTGTATAAGAGGCGTAAGTAAAAGACGGAGGAGTTAGTTGGCCTGTTTTGCCTTATTTTGCTGTTTTTCCTTATTTGAGTTATTTCCTTATTAAGCTATTTTCTTATTAAGCTATTTCCTTACTTTCCTTGTGTTCATGAAAGCAATTGGCCCATGGGCCATGAACTTATATATGTATTGTGTTTTACCCTAAGGGGATTTATCTATTGAATATTGAGTTTATCGGTCGTAGGCTTGGGCACGGGAGTAGCTCCCGGTGTTGTGTGTGTTCTTCTTCCTTAACTCCAACAATTTGGTCCGACCTACTCGGTTACCATGACTCGCAGTGAGACTTGTATGGACGATGTGGAGACGTCCGTCGCGACGTTGGAGAAGGAAGTCAAGGTCTTGGATTCGGGTTTGGCTGAGGTCCGTGCTGCGATCTCCGCGTTGACGTCCTCTGTTGGGGACCTCACAAAGGGGTTCGAAAGGTTGCATGGACCGCCGTGCGGCAAATCCCCCGTCGTCGGTAGCACGTCAGCCACAGTCGAGCGTGCTATTGATGACGAGCCGCCGGTGCGACGCCCAACGGGCTCACTCAAAACTTCCCTGGCTAAACTGGAGTTGCCGGGTTTCGCGGGGGACGAACCATCGGCTTAGGTCACTCGCGCGGAATAGTTCTTTCGTATTGACAACACCCCGGATGACATGAAGCTTGAATATGCACTGATTGCGATGGAGGGCACAGCCCTGCACTGGCTCCAGTGGCTCATGGGGGACAACCCTACCCTGAGTTGGCGGAAGTTCACCTTGGAACTCTTGCGTCGTTACGGGGATGATCCCCGTGCGAACCCATGTGAGGCTTTGGGTTTGACTAGACAAACAAGTTCCGTTGACGAGTATGTGGACCTGTTCATTACTCGGTTGGCTGCCGTGCCGTCTTTGGCCAAGTCGGACGCCTTGGGCTTCTTCCTCGCCGGCCTGAAGGAGGATATTCGCATCCGGATCCGCTCGCGGGATGCGGAGGACATCTCGTCGACTATGCACACGGCTCGGGAAATCGAGCGGGAGTTGAGGGGGCCCGTGCCTCGCCAAAATCGGCCTCTTTCCACGACACGCCCGCCTCACTCGTTCGGGTATTCTCGCTCGACGGGTGCGCTCTCTCGGCCGAATCCGCCCCCTTCGCAGTCGCCCTCGGCCCCTCGCTCGGCAGACTCGACTGGCTCGTCAGCGCCTTCATTGGGCCGCCAATCGAAGCTGATATCACCTTTGGAGTATCGCGATCTACGTGCCAAGGGCCTCTGTTTTCGCTGCCGGGAGACATATAGCCCTTTGCACGTCTGCTCAAGTCGTTCGCTACGGGTTCTGGTTATGGTCGATGGGGAGGATGACGGAGGGTTGGCTGATTCGGATATCTTTTCGTCGGCAGTCGATGACTCTCCAATTGATTTGCAAGCTTGCCATTTATCTGCAGCTACGACATGTGGATTTGACGGTCATCAGACGATGAAGTTAAAGGGGGTCATCAACGGACAGGACGTTGTGGTTATGGTTGATAGTGGCGCGACGCACTGTTTTATTTCTCCTAAAACAGTGTCGTCGCTGGGTATCCCGGTGGACTCTTCGTCGACCTTGCCAGTCAAACTCGGCGACGGGAAGGCCACTAACACGGCTGGGGTGTGCGAGGGGGTGTTGGTTACTCTGGGCCCAGCGACTTTTGACGTTAGGGCGTTCGTCTTTCCGATCAGCGGGGTGGATATTATTCTGGGGGTCTCGTAGCTTTCTACCTTGGGGGAGGTGAGGGCGAATTGGGCCTCTCTCACTATGGCCTTTGTGTATAAGGGGTTGCCGGTGTGTCTTCATGGGGAACCTGGTCTGGAATGCCGTCGAATCTCGTTGTCGGCCCTTGGAAAGTTGGAGGATGTGGAATCGGTTTGGTTGATTTGCTCCTTGGACCTAGCAGCGGTCGATGTTCCTGCAGATGACGGGTTGCCTACAGATGTTCAGCGTCTCCTAGATGAATTTCCAACGGTCCTCGAACCCTTGCCGGGGCTGCCGCCCCCTCGTGAGTGTGACCATCGCATCACTTTGCAGCCATCAGCAGGCCCCGTCTCGGCTCGACCGTATCGCTATTCGACTGCCCAGAAGGATGAAATCGAGCGCCTTGTCAGGGAAATGCTCTCAGCCGGCATTATTCAGCCGAGCACCGGGCCCTTCTCTAGCCCGGTTCTGCTGGTTCCGAAGACGGGTTTCCGCACTCATTCGGGGCATTATGAGTTTTTGGTCATGCCTTTCGGCCTCATGAACGCCCCGTCCACGTTCCAGGCCGTTATGAATGATTTATTTCGCCCTTTGTTGCGTCAGTTTGTGTTGGTTTTCTTTGACGATATCCTCATCTATAGCTCGGATTGGGACTCTCATCTAAATCACCTTCGTCAGGTTCTGTCCTTGCTCGCCTCGGCATCGTTTGTGGTGAATCCGAAGAAATGTGCATGGGGCCGTCCATCTATTGATTATCTGGGCCATGTGGTTTCCGCGGAGGGCGTTCGGGTGGATCCCTCCAAGGTGGCAGCAGTGCTGCAATGGCCGGTTCCCAAGTCGCTTAAGGCAGTTCGCGGATTTCTCGGCCTCACCGGGTATTATCGCCGTTTCATCCAGGGCTACGGTAAACTTGCTCAGCCACTCACGACCCTTCTCAAGAAAGAGGCCGACAGGAAGTTTGTTTGGCCGCAGGAGGCCCAGCTGGCCTTCGAATCGCTGCAGCAAGCGATCACTTCAGCCCCAATTTTGGCTGTTCCCAACTTTGCGGAGCCTTTTTGTATCGAGTGCGATGCGTCGGGGCATGGCTTGGGCGCTGTCTTAATGCAGCTTGGGCGCCCGGTCGCGTATTTCAGCAAGGCCCTCGCGGGGCGTAACCTTCTCAAGTCAACGTATGAGAAGGAGCTTATGGCCCTCGTCCTTGCAGTCCTCCATTGGCGTCCGTATCTGTTGGGCCGTCACTTCATTGTTCGTACGGACCACCACAGCCTGCATCATCTATTGCAACAGGCTATTGCTTCCCCGGCGCAGCAGTATTGGGTATCGAAGCTGATTGGGTTTGATTTCTCAATCGAGTTCAAGTCCGGTGCCTCGAACGTCGCGGCTGATGCTCTCTCGCGGTGGGACACCGACATTCAGTGTGCTGCGGTCTCCATTCCGTAGTGGCTCGAGTGGACAGCGTTGGGCAAGGCTGTTCGGGCGGATCCGATCTACGGGCCTATCATCCGTGCGATCGAGGAGGGGGGTTCAGTGGTTCAGCCGTTTAATCTGGTGCACGGGATATTGTATTACAAAGGGCGTCTGGCCATTCCGTCGGGTTCTACGTGGGTCGAGCGCTTCCTAGTTGAGTATCACTCGACACCCGTCGGCGGGCATGCGGGGGCCTTCCGCACGTATCGTCGGTTGGCTGCCAATGTGTATTAGCCAGCTATGATGAAGTCGGTCACGCGTTATGTTGCCGAATGCTTGATTTGTCAGAAATCGAAGGCGGACACGCGCTCCCCAGCTGGTCTGTTGCAGCCTCTGCCGATCCCGGAGCGGATTTGGGAGGACGTAAGCATGGATTTTATCTCCGGGCTCCCTCGTTCCCAGCATTGGGATGTTATTTTGGTGGTTGTGGATCGTTTATCCAAGGCCACGCATTTCATGGGCCTCACGCATCCGTACACGGCTAGGGTGGTGGCCAGCGTGTTTTATCGGGAGGTGGTGCGTCTCCACGGGATACCTCGTTCTATCGTGTCGGATAGGGACCCGATATTTTTGGGGGCTTTTTGGAAGGAACTGTTTGCAGCTTCGGGGACTCAATTGCGGATGAGCTCCGCTTATCACCCGGAAACGGACGGCCAATCCGAGGTCATGAATCATTGTCTTGAGACGTATCTGCGGTGTTTCGCTTCGGACCACCCGAAACAGTGGGCCCGTTGGCTTCCATGGGCGGAGTATTGTTTCAACACCAATTTCCACTCCGCGACGGGCCGCACTCCCTTTGAAACGGTGTATGGCAGGTCTCCGCCGACCATTTCCCAGTGGCTGCCGGGTGAAATTCGGGTTAAGGCAGTGGCGGACAAATTGGGGGACCGAGACGACATTCTGCGTTAGCTGCGTTTCCACTTGGAACGCGCCCAGCAGCGCATGCGACGCGAGTCGAGCAAGCATCGTCGTGATGTTTCGTTCGAGGTGGGTGATAAGGTTTTTCTGAAATTTCGGCCTTATCGTCAGCTTTCTGTGTTTAAGAAGCTGAATGTGAAGCTTGCTCCGCGCTACTTTGGCCCTTTCACGGTGGTGAAACGGATAGGGAAGGTGGCATACAGGCTGCTGTTGCCGGACGGCACGAGCGTGCACCCAGTTTTCCACGTCTCGCTGCTTAAGGCGTCGCGAGGGGACCATGCAGTGGAGCCCAACCTTCCGGCGGACTGTTTTGGGGATTCAGCTGTGTTCGAGCCCGATAAGGTCCTACGTAGTCGTTGCATTTGGAGGGGTACAGACCGGGTCCCTCAGATTCTAGTGTCGTGGAAGGGCAGGCCCGCGGATGAGGCTACTTGGGTCGATGTCACGTTTTTCCAGCAGCAGTTTCCGTCATTTCTCCTTGAGGACAAGGCGTTTCTTGAGGGGGAGGGAATTGATACGCCTCTTATGGTGTATAAGAGGCGTAAGTAAAAGACGGAGGAGTTAGTTGGCCTGTTTTGCCTTATTTTGCTGTTTTTCCTTATTTGAGTTATTTCCTTATTAAGCTATTTCCTTATTAAGCTATTTCCTTACTTTCCTTGTGTTCATGAAAGCAATTGGCCCATGGGCCATGAACTTATATATGTACTGTGTTTTACCCTAAGGGGATTTATCTATTGAATATTGAGTTTATCGACCGTAGGCTTGGGCACGGGAGTAGCTCCCGGTGTTGTGTGTGTTCTTCTTCCTTAACTCCAACATGACTCCTCAAACGACTACTATGGACAATCTTGCCTCCTCGGCACGGTGGAAATCGCGGTGGCATCCACATGCGCCGCAGGAGAGAGCCGTCTCACTCGATCCCCTCGGCACCGGGGCCTGCAATGAACTTGTGACAGCCATCCACCGTGAACCCTCCAACAAAAGTTTCTTCTTCAACTATACCACGATGAAGGAAAATCCTTAATTTTTCTTTTTCAGTGTATTTGATTTTATGTGCTCATGAATTAGAAAAGGACAGTCGTTTGGCAACCTCTATCGGAAGAACCACCGGCCTTAAAAATTCCCTAAATCAATGAGCATTTGCGTGTGCTTGAGGATAGTAACTGCTTTGGAGATTTATAGGATTTTTGAAATGGGTGAGAAGAGCATATGAAAATGCAAAAAGTTGAATGAAAATTGTAACGGTAGGAGAGGAGTGACACAAGACAAAATTCTGGGTGACACTTTTTCTTTTGAAGGAAAAAAGACATTTATTTATAATCAGAGTACCAGAGGTACTCAAGTGGGAGTGTACCTCAGAATACAGATGCTAAGAAGCAACAAAGTAAACTGCAAAGGCGCCAGGTCTTAGACAAAAAATAATTAAACGGATACAAGCCTAGGTGTCGCGCACCAGTCATGAAAGGAGGCCGAGGTGGGGCATTCTTTGTGTTGGAATAGAATACTCCAGGCTTTGGCACAGACTTCATCAAACGTTTTTTCCTGCTTGGATTCCTCATTCGCGAAGACTTTCCCATTTCTAGCTTTCCAAATGTGCCATACGAACATACTCCAGAGGCATTCCATAATGTGTTTCTTCCTTTTGAGTCCAAGAAGGCCACAAAATTGATGGAAGTGAGCAGCGGGATTGTACGTGGTGTGTTGCTGAGTTAGTGCTAAACCATGAAACACATAATTGCCACAGCTTGCTAGACGACTTGCATTCGAAGAATAGGTGTTGGATTGACTCCTCTTCAAGCCCGCATAGGGCGCATGACAGGTCATCGTCATTTCCAAGGATGTTTCTTTTTATAAGTTCAGTACGGGTTGAAAGTCTTCCTCTAATAACTTTTCAAGCCAGACCCGAGAACTTGGATGGGGTTAACTTGTTCTAGATTGACCGAAGGGCAGCTTGGGCAGCATCTTGAAGAGTTTGGGATGGTGGAGTTATTCCTTGGCAAATATATGTTGTTTTGGAAGAATATTTCCCGCCGCTTGACAATATCCATTTCTATGTGTCCGGGATATGTTCCTGTAGTTTTACACAATCCAAAGAAGCAAGAAGTTTATGGGAAAGAGTATCTTCCCATGAGAAAAGTGTATGCCTCCATAAAATACTCCATATCCAAGTGCCATCCAACCACATGCCAGACTCCTAATTTTAGCCTTTTTATTAATGCAAATAGAGTAAAGTCTGGGGTACTGTTCTCTTAGGATTGGTTCATTTTTCCATCGGTCGTTCCAAAGAGAGGAGTAGCTCCCGTCTCCTCGAATTTTCACCAAATTGTCTCCAAACCAGCGGTTGTTTGGGCTCGAGAAGAAGAGATCATACAGGTTCTTCCACCAAATTGAGGCGCTGCTCCTGTTTGCCGAGTTTACTGGGTTCGCTGCTGTCGAAAATTCATATTTGGAATCAAGGATCTGTTGGGCTTGGGCTTGTGCTAAAATAAAAGAAGTTTTTTATAGGAGCATGAATTGATCCTAACGGGCTTGGAGTGTAGGGCAAGTTTGATCCTAACGGGCCTTGAGTGTGGAGCAAGTTTGGCTCTAATGGGTTTGGAGTGTAGGACAAGTTTGATAACTCTATATAAGGAGTCCTTAGGTCTTTGTTACAAGTTCACCAATCAATACACTTTAGTCTTGTATTTGATTCTAGTTTAAAGTCCTTTCTTATATTCTCTTGTAATAGAGTCTCGTGAGAAAAAGGTGAGAGTCATTGTAGACTTGAAAGAGTGTAGGAGGGTTGAGTGTCAAAAGAGAGGAATTTTGTGTGATTGTAAAAAATTTATCATATAGTGATCTCTTTGGTGGGTCGTGGTTTTTCTCCGGTTTTGGAGTTTCCACGTTAAATTCTTGTGTTGTTGATTGTGTTATCTCTCCATTTTATTTCTTGTTTATTTTTCGTATGCCCTTGAGGGAATTAATTTCCCAACAAGTGGTATCAGAGCCCGGGTTTTGGTCTCAATTTATTCTTAGTATGCTCTGTGGTTGCAGCGTAGTCTGACCTTCCACGTCAGAAAAGATTTTTTAGAGAAAGATCCGGGGGTCTCTTTTGAGACGGTTGTTTAAGGGCGGAAAAATGATATGTTAAAGACTTCGAGTGCAATGAGGTTTGACGTGGAGAAATTTGATGGAAGAATCAATTTTAGCTTGTGGCAAGTGAAAGTTAAGGATGTGTTGATACAATCTGGTGTACACAAGGCTCTGAGAGGAAGGCCAGGTTCCGCTGAAGGTAACACCAACAAAGATTCTAGTATGAGTGATGAAGATTGGGAGGATCTGGATCTGAGGACTGCAAGCATAATACGTTTGTGTTTGGCCAAGAGTGTTCTTGCAAATGTACATGGGATTTCGAGTGCTAAGGAGCTGTGGGAAAAGCTGGAGTCTTTGTACCAGGCAAAGGGCATTTCGAATCGGTTGTACCTGAAGGAACAATTTCACACCTTGCGGATGCAGGAAGGTATGAAAATTTTAGATCATTTGAGTACTCTTAATGGTATTATCTCTGAACTAGAGGCAATTGAAGTGAAAATTGAAGATGAGGATAAGACGTTAAGTGATTCACGTATTCTACAACGCTAGAATAAACGACAGCAAGTATACGGTGTCTATCGTAGTGAAGTAAGTACGAGGTCGATCCCACGAGGAGGTATAGCATAAAAGTGTAGTTTGTTAACAGAATTCTAAATAGACGCGATCGATAAAGTGAATATAGTGAATTACCCTAAAGTTGCCTATCAAATTGTCACAAATAAGCAATAAAGAGCAATAAAGAATCGATCAACTAGCATGTAATCATGAAAACAAAGTAAAATGGATGAAAACTCAAAGATGAGAAGGTAGGTTCTAAAGCACATGCAATACTAATGAATCCATTTATGATTAACTATCTACTTAAGTGGTGTTCATGCTTTGTCTATAAGATTGATCACATAATAATGGATTAAAAGTTCTCTCGATCCAAGTAATCCAACGGAAATATCACACAACTTAGTATATCTACCTAAATTGCACAATAAAACCCAATCAAGCTCCTAAGATCATCACACATCTTCCTAATCATTGTTCATCTTTCAATCTCACAATAAAATTAGGTCAAATGCTTGCAATCAATTAATCAAAGTAGATTTCTCAACCTAATTCAATTAACTAGGATTAACATATCATCATTGTACACTAATGACATGCTTTGCAATTAAAATCAAGCACCCAAATAGAATTAAGCCACACAAACACCAATTAAGCAAAACATTAATTCATAAACTTCAACAAGAGTATTTACAAGGCTCTAGAACGAAAAGTGTTCTAGCCACTAACTAGCATAGTCAAATTACAAAATCAATTGAAATAACTAAGTAAAAAGAAAGGGGAAAGAGGAAGCTTAGTCAAGAATGTGGTAGAGAATTGAATTTCCAAGCTATTGCATCCTTTCTTTCTTGATTTGATGGAGAATTGAAGAGTAAATGGCCAAAACACCTCCAAGTATGTGTAACTATGTGTGGAATTTGAGGAATTAGGGGGGGGGGGGGGTTTCAAGAATTAAGCCTTATATAGTGTTGGGGTAGGGCTTAAGGGTGAAAATTGCACTTAGGCCCTTGGAAATTGGACAAAATATGCAAAAGGCACCGAGAACAGAGGTGACTCGGCCGAGTGGGACAGCTCGGCCGAGTTGGGGTGTTAAAATCGTGGCCAAAATCTTCAGGGCTCAGCCGAGTGCAATTGATTCCAGCGTCCAAACTTTGTTCAGCAGCTCGGCCGAGTGGCAAATGGTTCCAGATTCTGCATCCTTCAGTAGCTCGGCCGAGTGGTCCAACTCGGCCGAGTTGTCTCTCCAAACTTTTCCTCGCACTCGGCCGGATCAGCTAGCTCGGCCGGATGGAACTTGGTTCCAGAATCTGCCTTGATCAAGGGCTCGGCCGAGTTGGTTGGCTCGGCCGAGTTGCTGGGCACTCCAAATTTGTTTCGTGCATATCTTTCACTTCGGTTGTCCGATTGACTCGATTCTTTAGGCTATTCCACTCCGTTTTTCGAGAAGAATCCAATGGTGCACTCCTCTTCCTGATACAGTAAAGTATGGTTGGTGTTTTGCTCCAAATTATATCGTATTTCCTACAAAATCGACAAAACACAACCTTTCCCTCATTTTGGCTCGAATCATCATATTCACACCATAAATCAATGAAATCCACATCAAAATACGCTTCACATGTGCCTTTGGACAAGGTGGGATGAATTTGGGAATTTGTGACTCTTCTAGTGGAGGACGAAGCTTGTTGTTTTACAATGTGTGCTTTCACTTTCAAAGCTTACAAACTCCATCCTCACTTTTCCTTTTCTTTTCTTTTCTTTTTCAAGCATTCATCACCTCATCTTTTTGAACCATTCTTCTTTTCAAGCTTTTGGGGCTCTTTGTCCCTCTTTTCTTTTCCATTGATTTTCTTTTCATCTTTCTCTTTTTCTTTCAACTTTTCAAATTTCTCCTTTCACCAAAGATAATTAAGCACATGTTTATCCACTTTGTCTTTTATCCCCCACTAGATGTAGGTATCAAAGGCTAAAAAAGGCTAAGTGGTTCACATTGTAGTTTGCCAAGAAAATGAGGAATTAAGCTCAAGGGGCTAACTAAGGAAGATTACTTCGGTTTTAGGAAATTTTGGCTAAGTGACTCTTTTAGAACAAGATGGCCTATATCACATCACAAAGTTCACATAATCATGCTTTCAAACAAGAACTTGGGCAATTTCTAAGATCACTAGCAATAATCTAATCCACTCTCAAATGAACTAAACCGGATTACATGTTCGATTTATGGCTCAACTATCACCGGTTTATTCAATAGGATTCTCACATTCATCAAATGTTCCCAAACAACAACACATCATGCATCCATGCTATCAAAGATCAATAAATATGAGCACAACATGACACTATTCTCCAACACCAATCATGCATACATTCAAAGAAAATAGACATCACTACAACTACTTAACCATGGATTCCAATGATTATTCATGCTCACATTTCACCAAAGATCCACTACCCAACATTTGTTCAAAACCAACTCAAACAATATAAGCATGTGAAAGCTAAGTGTGCGCCGGTGCAAAATGTAACACAAGTAGAATGACGAACCGGTCCAAGGGTAACAACTAGTAGAAAAAAAAAATCCCCAAACTTAGAATTTTACTATGTATAAATTCTAAGTTTGGGGCTACAAGTTGTTACCTCCCTCCTTGCACATCCAATGCTCTTCAAAGATCACCATTGCTACACTTGCTTCCCCTTTCCAAAGTTGGTTTTGCTTCCTTCTTCATTCTTCAAGCTATGACATCTAAAATGCTTCTCATCCTCTCCTACAAAAGAAACTAAGCTATCAAACTATCAAAGCAATAAAACCTTGGGTTGCCTCCCAAGAAGCGCTATTTTTAACGTCCTATGCCGGACGGTTCTTTCTTGAGATAACTATCAAGTCACTCCCTTGTCATCCTTGTTCTTGACCTTCTTTCCCCATGCAACTTTCTTAAGTCCATCAAAACATCCACTAGATAGCCCATCCGGCTCTTCAATCACTTCATAGGAGGTTGACGCCTCGTTCACTCCCAAGCTTGCATACGCAGCTTTTCTTGATTTGGGGGAGTTTTTCTTAAAAACTCCCCCAAACTTGGCCTTCTTGCCCATCTTCAATTCACTTTCTTCCATTTTGGGGTCTTCTTTCACAAAATTTACCTTCAAGTCTTCTCCCACCTCCTCTTTCATGGGCATTGGAAGGTGATCTCTCTTAGAATACCCATACTCTCCATCCTCATCATCCCGGACTTTGATAGCTCTATAGAGATTGAACACTACTTTCTCATTGTTCACTTGAAGTTCTAGCTCTCCTTTCCTTACATCAATGATAGCCCCACCGGTTGCCAAGAACGACCTTCCCAAAATTAGTGGAATGTACTTGTCTTCTTCCATATCCAACACCACAAAGTCCACCGGGAAAATGAATTTGTCCACCTTAACCAACACATCCTCTACTATACCCAAAGGGTACGTCACGGATCTATCCGCCAATATAAGGCTCATTGTGGTTGGTGTAAGCTTTCCCAAACCAAGATATTTAAATATGGATAATGGCATAAGATTGATACTAGCTCCCAAATCACACAAGGCTCGAAATGTACCTCCATCCCCGATGACACATGGCAAGGTGAAAGATCCGGGGTCTCTAAGTTTTTTAGGCAACTTGGCTTGAATAATCGAGCTACACTCTTCGGTCAAATGCACCATTTCGTACTCCACCATCTTCCTCTTGTTTGACATGATTTCTTTTAGGAATTTGGAGTAGTGGGGCATTTTATCAAGTGCTTCGGCAAATGGAATGTTAATATGAATCTTCTTGAACATTTCCACGAACTTGGCAAATTTGTTGTCCAACCATTTCTTCTTCAATCTTTGAGGGTATGGAAGTGGTACCTCCTTTTTGCCTTTGTCTTGAGGGGGGATTGCCTCCTCACTCTTCTTCTCCTCTTCTTTCTCCTCTTCCCTCACTATCTCATCTTGCTTTTCTTCCTCATGCCCTTCTTCTTTGTCAACATCCTTAGGTGCACTCAACATTTCCTCCTCTTGTGGCATCTTTGGACCCTCATAGCTTGTCCCACTCCTTAGCTTGATAGCTTTGAAATGTTCCTTGGGGTTAAGCTCTTTGTTTGAAGGGAATTGCCCCGGAGTATGTTGGCTTCCAATGACATTGGAGAGTTGATTCATTTGCTTCTCCATGGCCTTCATGTTGTTTGCCACATTCTTGATCATCTCTCCTTGTTCATCAAGTCTTTGTCAAGTTTTGGTCGCATTATCCCTCATCTCTCTCATAAAATTCTTGGTTTCCCCCATAAATGCGCCAAACATGTCTTCCAACGATAACTTTGATGGGGATTCCACAATTTCACCATCTCTTACGTTGAAATTCGGAGGTGGTAGAATGGTGTTCCTTGTGTTGGCATAAGAGAAGTTCTCATGTTGCCTCCACCTGGGGTGATATTGATTCGGATTAGGAGGGTTGTCCCGGTTTTGCCTCTCATTCCAACCTCTTTCTTGAAAATGTCGGTCCCTTTGATTGTTCATGTAGTGGGCCTCTTCATATTGATCTTCACTCGGTCCCACTAATGACTTGGACGCCATTAACGAAGTCAATTTATCCATCTTGTTGGATAGAGTAGCAAAATCTTTCGCTTCTCTAGCAAAAGCAACTTTTCGGGCTTGCCTTCTCCCGGATGGCCATTGGTTCCCGTTCTTTGCCATCTCCTCTAAGAGCACATATCCCTCTTCCGTTGTCTTGCCCAACAAAGAACCTCCTCCAGGCGAGGCATCTACCATACCTCTCGTACGATGATCCATTCCGTTGTAGAAATAACATATCAATTGATCTCTTGAGAACCCATGTTGAGGATAACTTCTTATAAGATCTTTGAAGCGCTCCCATGCCTCGGCTAATGATTCATCCTCATCTTGTCGGAATGAAGATATTTATCCCCGTATTTGAATGGTTTTGCTTGGGGGAAAATACTTCATTAGGAAAGCATCCACCAAATCATTCCAATTCTCTATCGTCCTTAGATCAAGAGACATGTACCATTGTTTTGCACGATCACGGAGTGAGAAGGGGAACAATTGAAGACGAATGTAGTCTTGAGGGACTCGGTTTATCTTCACCGTCCCACTTATCTCTAAGAATTGAGATAAATGGAGGTTGGGATCCTCCTTCGACAACCCTCCGAATTGGTTATTTTGGACCATCATGATCAACGCCGGTTTGAGCTCAAAGTTATGAGCGTCAACGGGTTCCCTACCCGCTCCTCCGTACGGCCTTGGGATAGGTCGAAAGAGATCCCTCAAAACTCTTTGAATTCCATGTTCCTCATTCACCCTTGGTGCCCTATCTCTTTCCTCTATATTCGGCCCTTAATTCTCAACTTCTTCCTCAACCTCCTCCACTAATGGATTCTCTCTTCTATTCATGGCTTCCAAATCAATTCTTCTCCTTTCGGCGTTTTGCCTTCGACAACGAGCTTCGATTTCCGGGTCTAGGGGTAGCAACACTTGTCGATCTCTCCTTGCTCGGGTGATCATAGGCCATGTCTAAACAAAAGTTCAAGAAAAAGTGAGAATTACAAGTGGAATCAAAGTAAAACACACAAATATTTTTGGATTTTTGAGAATAAGGAAAACAAGTAAAATGTCTAAACTAAAACTCTATTAACCTACACTCTAGAGCTATAAGAACCTCCCCGGCAGCGGCGCTATAAACTTGATTCACGTATTCTACAACGCTAGAATAAACGACCGCAAGTATACGGTGTCTATCGTAGTGAAGTAAGTACGAGGTCGATCCCACGAGGAGGTATAGCGTAAAAATGTAGTTTGTTAACGGAATTCTAAATAGATGCGATCGATAAAGTGAATATAGTGAATTACCCTAAAGTTGCCTATCAAATTGTCACAAATAAGCAATAAAGAGCAATAAAGAATCGATCAACTCACATGTAATCACGAAAACAAAGTAAAATGGATGAAAACTCAAAGATGAGAAGGTAGGTTCTAAAGCACATGCAATACTAATGAATCCATCTATGATTAACTATCTACTTAAGTGGTGTTCATGCTTTGTTTATAAGATTGATCACATAATAATGGATTAAAAGTTCTCTCGATCCAAGTAATCCAAAGGAAATATCACACAACTAACTTAGTATCTCTACCTAAATTGCACAACAAAACCCAATCAAGCTCCTAAGATCATCACACATCTTCCTAATCATTGTTCATCTTTCAATCTCACAATAAAATTAGGTCAAATGCTTGCAATCAATTAATCAAAGTAGATTTCTCAACCTAATTCAATTAACTAGGATTAACATATCATCATTGTACACTAATGACATGCTTTGCAATGAAAATCAAGCACCCAAATAGAATTAAGCCACACAAACACCAATTAAGCAAAACATTAATTCATAAACTTCAATAAGAGTATTTACAAGGCTCTAGAACCAAAAGTGTTCTAGCCACTAACTAGCATAGTCAAATTACAAAATCAATTGAAATAACTAAGTAAAAAGAAAGGGGAAAGAGGAAGCTTAGTCTAGAATGTGGTAGAGAATTGAATTTCCAAGCTATTGCATCATTTCTTCCTTGATTTGATGGAGAATTGAAGAGTAAATGACCAAAACACCTCCAAGTATGTGTAACTATGTGTGGAATTTGAGGAATGGGGGGGGGGGGGGGAATCCCTTAGGTTTCAAGAATTAGGCCTTAAGGGTGAAAATTGCACTTAGGTCCTTGGAAATTGGACAAAATATGCAAAAGGCACCGAGAACAGAGGCGACTCGGCCGAGTGGGACAGCTCGGCCGAGTTGGGGTGTTAAAATCGTGGCCAAAATCTTCAGGGCTCGGCCGAGTTGCCCCACTCGGCCGAGTGCAATTGATTCCAGCGTCCAAACTTTGTTCAGCAGCTCGGCCGAGTCAGGGAGCTCGGCCGAGTGGCAAATGGTTCCAGATTCTGCATCCTTCAGTAGCTCGGCCGAGTGGTCCAACTCGGCCGAGTTGTCTCTCCAAACTTTTCCTCGCACTCGGCCGGATCAGCTAGCTCGGCCGGATGGAACTTGGTTCCATAATTTGCCTTGATCAAGGGCTCGCCCGAGTTGGTTGGCTCGGCCGAGTTGCTGGACACTCCAAATTTGTTTCGTGCATATCTTTCGCCTCGGTTGTTCGATTGACTCGATTCTTTAGGCTATTCCACTCCGTTTTTCGAGACGAATCCAACGGTGCACTCCTATTCCTGATATAGTAAAGTATGGTTGGTGTTTTGTTCCAAATTCTATCGTATTTCCTACAAAATCGACAAAACACAACCTTTCCCTCATTTTGACTCGAATCATCATATTCACACCATAAATCAATGAAATCCACATCAAAATACGCTTCCATGTTCCTCTAAAGTGTGTAAATTCCACCCGAATCATTAAGACTCATCTTGTCTCTTCCACATTCCTATGAGCATATGAAACCAATTTTGATGTATGGGAAGGAAACTTTAAATTTTGCTGAAGTCACAGGAAAATTTCTTTCTGAAGAAAGAAGGCTGACAAGTGAAGGACGAACTTCAAAGGAAAATTCAGCAATGGTGGCTTTTAGCAAAGGAAAGAAGAAATACTTCAAGGGCACCGTGTGTTGGAAGTGCGGGAAATCCGGGCATGTAAAGCGAAACTGTCAAGGTGGAGCGGCGGAAAATGACTCCGAAACTGTTTCTAACGTTATGATAGAAGATGATGTCCTCTGATTGAGGATATGAACATCCTTATGGCATGTCCAACTGCCATGAACGAGGATGTGATGACGTTAGTTGGACCACATGTGCATTGGTTTGGCAAGGATGCAAGGTGTGTGGTGAAAGATGTCGATGGCTGAAGGACTTCTATGAATGCCAAAAGTTAGAAGTTGCACCATAAATTTCAGCAGGTATGTTTTCGACATGTGCCGAAGGAAATTCTTAGAATGGGTGATTCTAAGTGTTCTACTCATATGGTGGAGTAGGTGTTCTCTGTTTTGAGAATGTTGGTTCTTTAGTTTAAGAATCATTATTGTCGGTGAAGACAATGTAGCTTTCTTTTATTTTATCAAGGTGGAGTTTGTTGGGCTTGGGCTTGTGCTAAAATAAAAGAAGTTTTTTAAAGGAGCATGAATTGATCCTAACAGGCTTGGAGTGTAGGGCAAGTTTGATCCTAACGGGCCTGGAGTGTGGAGCAAGTTTGGCTCTAATGGGCTTGGAGTGTAGGACAAGTTTGATAACTCTATATAAGGAGTCCTTAGGTCTTTGTTACAAGTGCACCAATCAATACACTTTAGTCTTGTATTTGATTCTAGTTTAAAGTCCTTTCTTATATTCTCTTGTAATAGAGTCTCGTGAGAAAAAGGTGAGAGTCATTGTAGACTTGAAAGAGTGTATAGGAGGGTTGAGTGGTGTCAAAAGAGAGGAATACTGTGTGATTGTAAAAAAATTATCATATAGTGATCTCTTTGGTGGGTCGTGGGTTTTCTCCGATTTTGGAGTTTCCACGTTAAATTCTTGTGTTGTTGATTGTGTTATCTCTCCATTTTATTTCTTGTTTATTTTTCGTATGCCCTTGAGGGAATTAATTTCCCAACAGGATCCGTACCCATAATGAATTGGGTTCGGTTCTAATTCTGGGTGACACTTGGCAGGCATAGAAAACCCTCATCCTTCTTTTATATATATATATAGATAGATTATTGCTATTTCAAATGCGAATCTTACCCACGACAATTGATACACAAGAATTTTTTAAAATTTATTTTTTTTATTTATATTTTTTGTAGTATATATTTCAGTTTAAATTTTTTTTTATTCAGAATTTACAATAAATTCTTTTTTGGTATATTTAGATTATTGGGTTCTGAAAAATATATTTATATAAATTAAATATATTGAATCTTATTTTATTTACTCCTCCGTCCAATTTTATTATGTCCACTTCTCCGAACACAGGTTTTAATGAATATTGATTAGTTTATTCATAAAGTAGATAAGTTGAGGGTGTGATAGGGTATTGTGGGGTCCATTTGTAAAAATAATGATTGTTTATGAATAAATTGAAGGGTAAATAAGTGATGGTAGGAGGGTAGAGATAAAATAGTATGAATAGTATTGTTTCCAAAAAGGGTATGAGCATAATAAAATTGGACAATCAAAAAAGAAAAGTGGGAATAATGAAATTGGACGGAGGGGGTATTAGTTTTATACTCCCTCCGTCCCATATTGACTAGTTTATTCATGTAATCGAAGACAATTCTCTCTACCCCGCATATCTCAGATGAGGCAGTTTACACACCTTTGCCGCAACATCACCCAAATCCATGGCTTGCAATTTCAGGTCCGGGTTAAAACAAAAGTGGTCTCTCAACATCCTCATTTTCGTTTGAATGTCGATGCCTACGAAACCGTTCTTCACGTCCGTCAGGAATGTTTCCAGGGTTGGGGGGCAATCGCCAAATTTGTCCACTACAAAATAATGGGGAAATGGGGACAGGGAAGGCATCGGATTTGCCCTCACTAATGATAAAGGCAACGGCAAAGGGGACGGCAGTGTGCCAATGCCAATATGCTCGATGTTATTTAAATGGCATCGGATTTGGGGAAAACCGTTGCCTTTTGGCAACGGGCCCACTGCCGTTACCAAATTGCATCGGGGCCACTACCGTTACCAAATGGCATCGGGGCCCACTGCCGTCCCCTTTTCGCATCGGGCCCACTCCCGTCCCCTTTTTGCCGTCGCCTTTTTATTAACATTTAAAAAAGACGAATATGGGTTTCGAACCCAGGTATCGAGGCCACCAACACCCACCCTCCACCGTTGGGCCACCCATTTTTCGGAAATTCTGGCATTTTTCGCGAATTGCGGGGTTCGAACTCGGGACCTCCCGGTCTCGAAGGCTTTTGAGCGCCCCCTGTGTGCCGTTTAGGCTAGGAGCTTTAGTCGACATATTGTGAATGCAATTAATATATATTCAATTTAATTTTAGTTTTTAATTCTTTAATTCAATCCATTCTAACTTTAATTGTTGCTTATTAAATTATTTATCAAAGCATATCATAATTATTTCTAAATTATGTTTTTCAAATTAACTAAATTATGTTTTTCAAATTAAATAATTTAATTACGGTATCAATTCACACTATTTAAATTTATTCTAATCCTCAATTTACAACATTTAAATTCATTCTAATTTTTAATTTCACAACATTATAATTACATACAACATTGAATATAATTATTTTCACTTATACATTTAAATTTATTCTAATCACATCATTTAAATTCATTCTAATTTTCAATTCACAACATTAAATATATATAATTATTTTCACTTATCCATTTAAAAATATGAATTCACTTATCCATTTAATTAAAAATATTTTCATCTATTATAAAATTATTCTCTAGTTCATTTTCAATTAAAATAACATCACAAACAACATTAATTATAATCATAATTAGCATGTTCACGTCAATTAAAATAACATCACACACAACATTAAAATAAAAATTAATCCTCAACGTTGACGTCTCGCCATGGTATGTTTTTATTAAATTGTCACTACTGCAAGAACCGAATTGAAAACAACTCCGAGATATTTATGTATGGGTATGTTTTTATTAAATTGCAAATTTTATTTCTATTTAATTTGGTGTAAGAATTTTAATTTTCTTAATTAAAATTAAACATGCACTTCATGGAATTACCTTAACATTGTTTCTGTTCAATTCAATTTATTATAAATCTGATTTTTTTTCTATATTTATTATTATCCGGTGATCGAATTATGGGGTTAATTTGGTTGTTCAATTATTGTTTTGTTACCTTTTTTAACTTGTATTTCTTCCCCAATTTTTTTTACCAGACTATAATGGTGTTTTAGTTTTATTTTAAATTAAGCTTTCTAACTTAAAATGCATATGATTTAACCCTTTTTTGCATTGCATGCAGGAAAATGTTCTTCTATCTCTAATTTAGGGTTCTTGATTTGTGGTATAGCACACAAGCTTATTAATTTCTTTCAAAAAAACAATTGATAAGTATAGATGATTAATTAGAGAAAAAGTTAAAACACGAATATATGAGTAAATGGGGAAATTTGTTTCTTAAATAACTTTTTACTAATTTTTCAATCTTCTAGAATGAAATAAAAATAAATTTAAATGAAATTAAAATTAAACTAAAATTTCACATATTTTTTTTATCTAATCAATTTATGTATTATTTAATTAATTTGTCAACATTAATAAAATATGTCAACAATTACAATTTTTTTTCTAATAAATCTACTCAAATTATAAACAAACGACCTTTTAATTAATTTAATTTTGAATGAGTTTAAATGAAATTTCAATTATAAATGAAATTTTACGTGAAATGAATTTTATCACCAATATTGTTAATTAATTTTTGTGAAATGAATGCAAAAATCGTAGTAACACTTACTAATTAATGTTTAAAATGATTTTAAATCTCCAAATAAAAAAATATTTGAAATAAATTCAAAATTATTTTAAATTTCCCACTGCCGTTACCAAATGGCATCGGGGCCCACTGCCGTCCCCTTTTCGCATCGGCCATTAAATGTCGTTACCAAATGGCATCGGCCATTAAATGCCATTACCAAATGGCATCGGCCATTAAATGCCGTTACCAAATGGCATCGGGGCCCACTGCCGTCCCCTTTTCGCATCGGCCATTAAATGCCATTACCAAATTGCATCGGCCCGCCTGCCGTTGCCAATTGCCGTTGTCTTTTGGCCAATATTTTGTAGTGGTCGTTTAAATTTTGTTTCAAAATGTTTGTCGTTTTTCCTATTTTTACTAATGATCTTCCTAAATTACCCTTATTTTATCTACAATATGTATATTTTTTAAATATATTAATGATAGGATTGAAGGAAAAGTGGAAAAGGAAGGTAAAAAAAAAAAAGGAAAAATGAAAAATTAATAAAGGATAAAAAAATTATAGATAAAAGATAATGCAGATAATTTTAAAATAATAAATATGAGTATATTTGGAAATTTAGTTATGTTGGTATTATATATTATATATATAATAGTTTTTGCGTATCACTTAACAACTATCACTTCATAATATAACAATTAATACTTTTATAATTATATTATAACAAATCAAATAATGAAAAACTAATACATTTGTATAAAAATGCATAACAACCACCATAAAATTGGTTTACATTACTCATAATTTTGTATCAAAAACACTAAATAGAATTGTTTTAGGAAATTCTTTTTAAAAAAATTTAAAACTTAATGATTATTTAAAGAACCAAAATACCAATATATATGATGCGTCGAAAAAGAACGCCTTCGGATGTTGATCGTTCTCTTGCGAGCACTATTAATCACGAATCCAATCTCTAGTTGAATCCTTGGCAATCTTCGAGTAAATCTCCTTGGAAACCCGAAAATAACCTGCAAAAGTACGCCGGAGGGGGGCTCCGGCGTAGAAACTCCGACGCTCAAGTCAGATTCGATCGTAGGCGAAATTAAGGAGGAATTCCCCTGTATATCTAGGGAAATTCCGGCGAATATAATAAAGTCTTTCTTCAAATAAGTGTGTAACTCTGTATGAAAGTGCGTATCGTATGTAAAAAATGTATGTCTCGTAATCAAAACTTACCTGATAATGTAAAATAATTGGCTTATATACCTGGCCCCCTCTCTCGGGAGAGAGGGAGACTTATTCTCCCTATATTCTTGGTCCATTCCCCAGAATCCGGCCCCTCAACCCCTGAAGACTTGGTTAATGAGCGTATCCTCCCCTATTCTCGCGGGTTTGACCTGCTCATTTGACTTGGTTCAGAAAGATTGATTATGCGTTCCATATTTGGGCCAGGTCCTTTCAGACCCAAGGGCTGTAAATCCCTCTCAATATGGGCCAAAGGCCCAATTCCCCTGGTTTCTCTAATTTCCCTACTTAAGCCCAGGAGTGTATTGCTCCACTTTCTTCGATGTATTGACTTAATCACAACCATCCTAATTTATCCCGTTTCCACGTGTCGACCTCTCCGGGAGCGACATATTTATCTACATCAACCACTCCCCCCTACTCTCATAAAAGAAATAATTTTTAGGAGAGTAGGAAAACAATAATAAGATAAATATTAAAGGAATATTCCATTCCTTAAAATACTCCTCGAAATGCTGCTAATTTAATTTGCTTCCTAATAATTATCTTCAGAAAGCTCCGCGCCTTTTCCACTTCCACACGCCACCTTATTCTCGATTCTAGGAGCCAAGCGTCTGCCCAAGGGGAAACATTCAGCCACCTTCCTCAGCCACACGCCTTTTTACTGGGGAGTATTAATTCACCTCGACTTTCTCCCTTCTCTCTCCTCCGCTTAATCATTTCAAAACCCCTTTTTTCCACCAAAAACCCTTCTCTCCTTCATTTCAAACTTATCTAATTTCCATCTTCATTTCCACCTCTGCGATTCTAACTTCTTTGTGCACGTTCAGCGGCCGTTCCGTCATCACTCTTAGAACCGACTTTACTCCAGGTATCTATTCCTTCCTTTCCTCTCTCATTTACAATATCCTCCTGTCGTCCTCTTCAGACTCCATTTCCATGGAGAGTTCAACTTCCAACCCACTCCCCATATTTCCCGTAACTGAACGAGCTTTGAAGGATAAAATTTATGGGTCCTCCCTTCTTACTCCTGAGCGTGTTGCCGCTTTTCTTCGTTCAGGGATCTTCCCCGCCGATTATTCCGTTAGGGCTGCGCATAAGAGAGAGCGCCCTAATTTTCCAGGTCATAATTCCTTGGCCTTTTGGGAGGCTCAATTAAAAGCGGGCCTCCGCTTCCCCCTTCATCCTTATCTCTGTGAAATTTCCAATTATCTCCGCATACCCTTGAACCAATTTACTCCCAATGCCATACGCGCAATGTTAGGCTTTTATATTCTGATGGGGATCCTTCAGCTCAACTCTTTTTAACCCAGTATGTATGCAAGTTTTCGGACGGGTTCTTTTATGCTAGTGGTCGCACCTCCCGGACCGGCAAGTTCATGGAGAAGCTCCATGAAGGGGTCCAGGATTGGAAAGACTACTATTTCTTTGTTACAAATCCTCTTCCTTGGGAATTTCCTCATGACGGGTGGATTTATGAAAATCCTGGGGTGCCACGTCCTCCTCTTTCCGTTTGTTCCTCCTTAAACCTAGATGTGATGAACCGTTTAAACGACCATGTCTCTATTCATGGCTTTTTTTATGTAATGGGTATCTGTAAAAATCCTAGAGCCCTTTCTCATTTCGGTTTTGGTCGCCCTGATTACCCTTTAGGTCCTGATGATGGTGATGCGGCCTAAAAATGTCACCTAATAAGGAGTCGACACGTGTATAGGGGATAAGATAAAAGTGAAAGGATCAGATTATGTAATATTCTCTGAGAGGAAATCCTCTCGGAAGATCCCTTTGGAGGGAGCTTCGGCCAAAGAGAAGCTTCCAGAAGAATTACTTTTGGAGGAAGTTCGTGGGCCTTGAATGTAGGGAGGTTCCACTATTTTCGGCTTAGACTCGATAGAAAGTGGACCTTATCCTCTATTATCTGGGGGAACCAAGTCAAAAGAGAAGAGATATGGCCGAGTCTTCGGGAAGTGGAGGAAAGGAGGCTTCGTCCACTCCGCAGGACCGAGTCTCGCGGGTAGTTCCGGAAAAGGAGGAAGGCTTGACTTCCTCTCCAGCCAGCATCTCTATAAATAGGTAGAATCGAGGAGATTTCCAGGTTAGACACTCATACACTACGCACTTAATAGACTGAATACAATATACCCTTCGGAGATCTTTTAAGAACTATTTTCATATATCAAGGATCTCGAGATCCTTGGAAGAGATTAATAAGCCCTATACTGACTTAGGCATCGGAGTGTCCACGCCGGACTCCCCTCCGGCGTGTTCTTTGCAGGTTCTTGAAGGTTTTGAACGAAGGCAACACACCTGAAGCAATTATTCGTGTTCGAAGAACAGGACGTTTAATCCCGAGGATATATAATCCTCTCGTGCAAATTTCGGCACATCAACTGGCGCCGTCTGTGGGAACGAGTTGAAAGATTTTCTCACGAATTTCTACCTGTTCGAGCAAATGGGTGGCGGAGACAAAACATCTACTTCTGGAAAGAAAAATCTTCCGGGGGAGAATTCCCCTTTGCCGACTGATCCCCCACCAATGGGAGGCCGGGGGAAAAACCCAATCCATACTCCTTCTGGATCAAATCAGCCATTGGCGCCCACTCCAGATTTAGGTGACGAGAATCATCCTTTACCGGTCCGGGAGGGAATAACCGGGAATCTTGAAACCCCAGAGTTCCAGACCGCAGATCCTCAGCGAGAGGATATTCCAGACTCAGGGACACTCTTGATCTCTCCCGATCAATTGAACGCCCTCATCAAGCAAGCTGTAGATAAAGCCTTTGCAGATCAAAGGGACCAGATTCCCAAGGCTGCACCAGGGAATCCAGAGGTACCGGCCCATAGACCCCAGGATGAAGCACCTGGAACCTCCCAAGTGTTGTCCAAGGAGATGGGGATACGAGTGGAGGAGGATGATAAAGTGCCCTCGCGCGCGGAAAGAAGCATTCCCCTTCGAAGCACTAGAAGGAACGCAGATCCGGCACCCCGAGGGACAGAACCCCTTGAGACAGAAGAAAGTACTGATGATACCTACGGAGGGCCAGTTAGCGACCAGCTACAGGCTCTGCAGAAAGAGATGAAGGATATGAGGAGACAGATGAACAACCGAACCAGTAGATCCGCTCACACATCCGGATGCCAGTTCTCCCCTAACATATTACAGGATGAATTACCATTCAATTTCAAGCCCCTTAACTTTGAGTATGACGGTACGGCAGACCCTTACGAACACTTAGTAAGATTTGAAAACGCTGCGCTATTACATCGCTACGGAGAAGGAATTAAGTGCAGGGTGTTCCTGACCACCCTGGCCAAAGCAACGCAGCAATGGTTCACTCAGTTAGAACCTAATACCATCCGATCCTGGGAAGAATTCAGTGAGTTATTTCTCCATCAATTTGCAAGTGCCCGGAGACAGCCAAGGGCCACCTTGACCCTCTTCAATCTGAGGCAGGGGGAGAGCGAAAGCTTAAGAGCTTTTCTCCGGAGGTTTAATCAGGCAGCTCTGGAGGTCCCTACAGCCTCTCCGGAGGTGAAGATCAACGCCCTCACTAACGGATTACGAGATGGAGATTTCTTTTCCTCCTTAGCTAAGAAGCCAGTTAAGAATTTCGATGAGCTGCTGCACAGGGCAGAGAAGTACCTCACTCTAGAGGAGGTCCGTAAGGCCAAAAGGCTGGAGGTTAGGCCACCAGATCGAGAGAAAAGAAGGGAAGGTCCCTCCAGACGATCCAGCCCAGAGGTCCTTCGGACCTCTGGATCAACAAGAGATAGCAATCCCTCCGGAGGTCCCCGGTCTGGCCCTCGTGGGTGGTTCGAGAAATACACGCCCTTGAGGATTGAGCCTGCTGAAGTACTGGAGGTAGCCGGAGACCATCCAGACTTGAAATTCCCATATTCCAGAAATCGAGGACCTCAGAAACCCAAGTCTGATCGATTCTGCCGATTCCACAATGAGTATGGGCATGATACAAATCAATGCTACCACTTGAAGGACGAAATTGAGAGGATGATCCAAGCGGGCCATCTAAAAGAATTTATATTCAGAGATAGGCAGGGCCCTCGAGGACAGAAGCGGAAAGATCATGAAAGAAAACCAGAAGAGAAGGAAACCAGAGAGGCAGCTGAGGATATGCCCCCTCCTCCACCAAAGAGAGGAGTAATCCACATGATAGTGGGTGGGCCAGCTGATGGAGATTCTTTTCGGAAGAGGAAGCAAAATGTCCGGGCTCTAAGAGCAGAGCAGGGGAGCCAGTTAAGAGAAGTGGGGCGCATGACGGAGACGCCCAATATCCGATTTGGCCCAGAAGATGTGAAGGGAATTAAGGAAGATCACAACGATGCTCTGGTGATCACTACCGACATAGCGGGATTCGATGTTGCTCGAATCTTCGTAGATACGGGAAGTTCGGCTGACATCATGTTCTTTGAATGTTTTAAGAGAATGGAGCTGAGTGTGAAGCTGCGCCCTGTAGATACCTCTCTGTATGGTTTCTCCGGAGGGGCAATCCAACCTTTGGGGTCAGTGATGTTACAGGTAGGATTGGGAGACGCTCCAGCTCGGAAAGTCCATGTGGTAGAGTTCCTTATTGTAGATATTCCCTCGTTGTACAACGTTGTGATGGGACGACCCAGCCTGAATCTTTTTCAGGCAATCATCTCCACATTTCATATGAAAATGAAATTCCCTACAGCTACAGGGGTGGGAGAAGTGAGAGGAGACCAGTACCAAGCACGGAAGTGCTATGCAGAGTCCGTAAAGATGGCAGATAGAGCCCTAACTAGGGGCCTGGAGCGGATGAGAGGAGATGACCCTGAGGTCAAGAGGAAGAAAGTAGAGGGAGTGGCACCTGAACAAGTAAATGTTAAGACAGACGAGGAACTGATGAGCGTGGAGCTCTTTCCAGGGAAACTCGGCTTTGTTACCAAAATAGGTACCCAACTGGGGCCTGAACTCACAGAAAAGGTAATATTTACATTACGTCGAAATTCCGATATATTTGCATTTTCTCCAACTGACATGACAGGAGTCCCTCCGGAGATAGCAATACATTGCCTTAATGTGGATCCAAAGGCAAGGCCCGTAAAACAAAAACTACGAAATTTCGGGATTGAGAAGAATAACATTGTGAAAGAAGAAATCGAGAAGCTATTGAAAGCAGGGCATGTAGTAGAAGTCCAATTCCCAGAATGGCTCTCCAATGCCGTGCTAGTGCCTAAAGGGGGAGGAAAATGGAGAATGTGCATCGATTTCAGGGACCTCAACAAGGCATGCCCTAAGGACCATTACCCGCTACCAAGAATAGATCAGCTAGTAGATGCAACTTCAGGCTTTGAGTTGCTGAGCATGATGGACGCATACCAAGGGTACCACCAAATCCAACTGAATCCTGCAGATGTCCCCAAAGTGTGCTTCATAGCAGCCTGTGGAACGTTCGGATATGTTCGGATGCCATTTGGATTAATCAATGCCGGAGCAACCTATCAGAGGATGGTCGATGCTGTCTTTCGAAAGCAGCTAGGGAGAAACATGGAGATATATGTAGATGATATGTTGGCTAAAAGTGTGAAAGCAGATCAACATATAGAGGATTTGGAAGAAATTTTCCAGGTAATTCGAGAAAACGGCATCAAGTTGAACCCAGCCAAATGCTCTTTTGGAGTAAAATCAGGGAAGTTCCTGGGATATATGGTCTCTCAAAGAGGTATAGAGGTGAATCCAGCCAAGGTGAAGGCTGTACTGGACATGCGGCCACCAAGAAACATAAAGGAGCTCCAGACACTCAATGGGAGGATTACAGCGTTGAGCAGATTCATAGCCAGGTCTGCTGAAAAGAGCCATCCTTTCTTTAAAATTCTTAAGAAAGGGACCAAGTTTGAATGGAGTGAAACATGCCAAAAGGCCTTTGAAGACCTGAAGCACCATTTGTCTCAGTTGCCGAAACTGACGAAGCCTTCTCCAGGAGATACCCTCATTTTGTATCTCTCCGTAGGGGAATTCTCACTAAGCACTGCTTTAGTCAAAGAAGAGGGATCTCTGCAACACCCTATTTATTATGCCAGTAAGGTCATTCAGGGGGCCGAAAATCGTTACTCAGAAATTGAGAAGGCTGCTCTGGCTGTGGTAGTTACAGCCCGGAGGCTGCGCCCATATTTCCTTTCTTACAAAATACTGGTCCGCACTAATTACTTGTTGAAACAGGTTATAGGACGAGCAGACCTCTCTGGAAGGATGGTGAAGTGGGCGATCGAGCTCTAAGAATATGACGTAGATTTCGAGCCACGGAAGTCTATAAAAGCTCAAGCTTTGTCAGATTTCATCCAAGAGTCGACTAAACCAGAAGAGGTCGAGGGATGGAAGGTGTATGTAGATGGCTCAGTGACCCTGAGCGGATGTGGAGCAGGGATTGTGTTGATAGGCCCTCGAGGAGAGGACCTACAATTCGCAGTGAGGTTTCAATTCATGACCTCAAATAATGGAGCAGAGTACGAAGCTTTGATCAGAGGGATGGAGATGGCATTGGAATTGGGAGCTCCAAAGGTAACTCTACACTCAGACTCCCAATTAGTTGTTCAGCAGGTGAATGGTGAATATGTAGCCAAAGATAGCAGGATGGCTGCTTATTTGGAACGTGCCAAAGCGGTGATGGGCAAATTCCAAGAGTGCGAGGTAGTCCAGATACCCCGAGAGAAGAACATGCAGGCGGATAGTCTCTCCAAACTCGCTAGCTCCACAGAGTTTGATGGACAGGGAACAGTAACTCTAGTAGTTGCGGAAAGAGAGACTCTGGAGAACCCCATTGGCTCCATTGAAGAGGAAGATGATTGGAGAAGAGCTATATGGATAGAACTCACCAAGGGAGCAGATGCCCCTACCACCAGAGAGACCCGAGCCCTCCGGATCAAATATTGTATTATCGGAGGGCACTTATACAAGAAGTCGTTCACACACCCATATTTGAGGTGTATATCAACTAGAGAAGCTATGTACACACTTAGAGAGATCCACGAAGGTGATGCAGCCAGTCATGAAGGATACAAAGCAATGGTGAAGAAAGTTTTAAGGGCTGGGTTATACTGGCCCTCCATGACAAAAGATGCTAGAGAATTTGTGAGGAAATGCGTCAAGTGTCAGAAAAATGCTCCATTGATAAGGACCCCTGCGGAAGAGATGGGAGCGATGTACTCTCCCTGTCCCTTCGCTAAGTGGGGAATTGACTTGGTAGGACCCTTCCCTCCAGCCTCCGGAGGGAGAAAATTTCTAATAGTGGCAGTGGACTATTTTAGCAAATGGGTGGAAGCTGCTCCCCTGGCTACGATAGATGAAGAAAATGTGATTAAATTCTTGAAGAAACAAATCTGCTGTAGATTCGGAGTACCCAGAATATTGGTCTCCGATAATGGAACACAGTTTAATGGCGAGAACGTGCGAGGATGGTGCGCAAGATTGAACATAATACATAGATTCACTTTTGTAGCTCATCCTCAAGCTAACGGACAGGTGGAGGTTACTAATCGAACAATAGTAGATGGGATTCGAACTAGGTTGACAAAGATAGGAGGAGGATGGGTAAACGAGTTAGATAATGTATAATGGTCATATAGGACTAGCCCGAAGACAGCAACTGGAGAGTCCCCATTTCAGCTGGTCTACGGAGCTACGACGGTGATACCTCCAGAGGCCGTTTTACGATCGCACCGAGTTGCCCAATTTGAAGAACATCAGAATGAAAGATTGATGAGAGAAGCTCTAGATTTGATGGAAGAAGAAAGAGAGATGGTCAGGGTACGTGTTGAAAGATATAAAAGCAGAATTAAAGTTGCATATGATCGAAGGGTGATCCCGAGGTCCTTCAGAGCAGGGTACCTGGTGCTGAGAAGAGCGGACGCCCTGAAAAACACAGGAAAGCTGGAGCCCAACTGGGAGGGACCCTATAAAATCACACAGGTGCTGAAAGGAGGAGCATACAGACTGCAGAGTATGGAGGGGGTTGACATAGCTAGACCCTGGAACGTTTGCCATTTGAAGAGATTCTTTATTTGAAGACGGTTTAAGGTCTTGAGACCATCTATAACTTTTGTTTTGTGATTTTTTGCATTGATTCGTACTTTGCTTGGTGTATTTTGTGGCTTCGCCGGAGCTCTTTTTCCCTCTCTACGGGTTTCCCCTTTGGGGTTTTTCCGTAAAGAGGTTTTTAATGAGACCGGCGTAGGTTATCTATGGCCTATGTTGAAAATTGACAATAAAGCAATGAAGCCTTATCCCTTTTTGAAGAAAGAATTATTCAGAATTATTATGTCTTGGTTATCTTTCTCATATTTGAACATGCGACGTATGAATATAACTATAACGAGAGTGAGAGACACTCAAAGGCCTAGAGGCCGAGGTGCTCTAGAGAGCCCTCACTTTACTTGAGACCCAAGTGGGTTACTGAAATGAGAGGATTTTATGAATTAAAATCTTTTAAGAATAAGAGTGAGAGACACTCAAAGGCCTAGAGGCCGAGGTGCTCCAGAGAGCCCTCACTTTACTTGAGACCCAAGTAGGTTACTGAAATGAGAGGATTTTACGAATTAAAATCTTTTAAGAATAAGAGTGAGAGACACTCAAAGGCCTAGAGGCCGAGGTGCTCCAGAGAGCCCTCACTTTACTTGAGACCCAAGTGGGTTACTGAAATGAGAGGATTTTACGAATTAAAATCTTTTAAGAATGAGAGTGAGAGACACTCAAAGGCCTAGAGGCCGAGGTGCTCCAGAGAGCCCTCACTTTACTTGAGACCCAAGTGGGTTACTGAAATGAGAGGATTTTACGAACTAAAATCTTTTAAGAATGAGAGTGAGAGACACTCAAAGGCCTAGAGGCCGAGGTGCTCTAGAGAGCCCTCACTTTACTTGAGACCCAAGTGGGTTACTGAAATGAGAGGATTTTATGAATTAAAATCTTTTAAGAATAAGAGTGAGAGACACTCAAAGGCCTAGAGGCCGAGGTGCTCCAGAGAGCCCTCACTTTACTTGAGACCCAAGTGGGTTACTGAAATAAAAAGATTTTGTGAATTAAGATCTTTTTAGGAATAAGAGAGTAAGAAATACGTAGAGGCTCAGAAAACCGAGGCCTTCCAGAAAACCCTAACCATGCTTGAGAATTACAAAGATTATATGATGAAGAAAACAGGTCTTATGATTCGGGAGTTAAGAGAAGAGGGAGGATGACCTCCCACAACCAAGCCACCCGAAATTAAAAACAAAAAACCGTACAGTCAAGGAGTGGTTTCAACGTAGCCTACAAGACCAACAAAAGGGGGGAAGAAAGAGCCGCACCTCCAACACATTCTTTGCTGGTCTTGTAAGTTACTCATGCACGAAAGAGAAAGACAACAAAAACATCCAACACCAAGCTAATACGACTACTGCAAAAAAGCCCCCACATATCCAGGAGTGTGGGGTCCCCTACAAAGTATGGAGAGCAAGTAGTATGAGCAGAAAGTAAAGAGTGTAGCAAAACAACAGAAAAATAAATTGTTTGATGTGATCATAGAAATGTGAAACTTAAACTGCTTTCTCAACAGCATCCCCTTCAGCAACAGCCCCCTCGACCTCAACTCCTCCAACAATGCCACCCTCCTCAGCAACATGATTGCTAGATCCTCCGCCCTCCTCTGGACCCGTAGTACCCCCCATGGTGTCTGCAACGCCAGTTCCTCCATCTATTGCGGTTGCCACGATTAGAGCGGAGTCATAAGGATAAACCAGACGCTCCAGAGGCTTTAGATCAGCCATACCTACCTTGACAGCCTGCAGTTTGGTGATAGCCTGACTCATTCCGGGTAGCCACCAAGGACTATCAGGGCTCTCCTTAGGATCCCCTAAGAATTTCGGAGGAGTAGCGAGCCGGTCCAAGTGGAACTCGCGAGAGTAGGTTCCATTAAACCCCGGGGCTGAGTGCTCGGCTACGGCATTGCTGAAGCCGTGGTCGATGAAATGAGGGATGTGCGGTCCCATGGCACAGAGGAAGCTCGAGCTCTTTAAGAAGCTGGATAGCCACTGAGTATGAAGAGTTTCCAAGAACTCTTGACCCAGAGAAGAAGTGAATAAGGACTTAATACAAGCCTGCACCCCGACATCTGGCAGCTCGCGCTCCATCCATTCCACCTCTAGCACCAGGCGCTTAATCCTGGCTACATCCTGCTTGCTTTGAGCCTGTAAGAGGGACAACTCCTCAGAAAGAGCTTGAGCTCGCTTATGGGCCTTATCTTTCTCCGTGGTGATACCCTTGAGGGTTGACTGGAAAGAGGATGCTTCAGCCCGGAGAAGTTCAAGCTCAGCTACCATCTCAACGCCTTGGTCGAGTATCTTAGTATAGGTAAGACCAAACTACAAAGGAAAAGGAATTAACGCCTGGAGATATGAAGAAGGCAAAGATTATAAAAAGGGAAAATGCCAGAAAATACCTCAGAGAGAAGATGAGCGCCGTGAACCAGTCGATCCTCAGGAAGAGGCGGGTCGGATAACTCAGCATCGGGAGGAGCAGGACATCGGTCAATGAGGCGATGGAGAGGCTCGTAAACAGTAGAAGGAGGAGTTCCCTTATCAGCACGGGTAACTTTCCCCTTCTTCTTCTTAGATGTACCACATTCGGAAAAGAAGGCATTGGCAGAGGAACGGGTTCTCTTGGCAACTGAACCTGGGACCTGAGTAGAGGAACTAGGGAGAGGAGGAATTTTCGAAGAACCCTCTGGAGCCGGAGTCTTTGCAGAGCTCTCGAGAGCGGGAGACGGAGGAGCCTTTGGAAGATCTTCTGGAGCGGACAACACAGGGGTCTTCACTATGCTGAGAGCAGGGGCATCTCGGGAGATATGAGTCAACCAACTCATTGCTACAAATAATCAAGAAAATTTTCAGAACTCAGAAAAATAGCCACATGCAAGAAATAAAATATAGCAATAGAAGATTTTTTACCATCTCGGGAACCTAAGGGAAAATCTTGAGGGCAAAAGCCGAAGTGGGAGAGGATGCGAGGATTGTTGCAAATGGCAATAACATCGAAATAGTCGTGCAAACGGGTATGAGTATTGAGATTGTTCATAATAGTGTGATTGGAAACAGAGTAAGCTTTCAGGGGAGGAGGAATCACTCCGGGATTGTGGAATAACCAATCCCCGTGAGGAAATGGCCAATCAGTGGGGCTGGTAGCAAAGAAATAGTAATCTCGCCAAGATGAGTCTTCCTCATGGAGTTTTTTCAGAAATTTACAAACACGGGACCTTCGCCCACTAACATAGAAAAAACCATCATTCACCTTACATGAGTGTTGGCTCAGAAATAGTTCGGTAGATGGGTCACCCCCATTCCCCTTCACCAAGATGAAAAAACCTATCATGGTACGGATAGCATTCGGAGTAAACTGGTTAAGAGGGATCTGCATGCGGGTGGATATGGCAGCCAGATAAGGATGAATCGGAAACCGTAGTCCGGCCCTAAGATGTGCTTCGAAAAAAGCAAGAGTTCGAGGCTGGAGAATATCTGGGCGTTCATCGGAGCGAGGAGCACGAAAGGCGTACTCCGATGGAAAACCATAGGCATGAGCGAGGTTAACTAGGTGAGTATGGTCGATTTTGGAAGCGGGGGAAATCCTATTCTCTGGACTCCCCATCAGAGAGGGAGTCGCTTCAGAAGAATTTTGGCTGGCAGCTTCCGGCAGAGAGGGAGGATTTCACATCGATTTACAATGTTAATAAAAGAAGAACAAAAGAATAGTTGGGTTACCTTGAAGTAGAAGGGCTATGGAATCAGACGAGGCGGTTGACGACAGCAGAGACTCGAGGTGAAGAACACCGGAGAAGAAGGATGAAGACGATGAGAAATTTTTGGGAAGAGTGAAATTTGAAAAGCGAAGAGAGAAAAAGGAGGTGGTTGCGTGAAGTAAATGAGGAAAGATAGGGGGAAGAATCGAGGATTTTCCTCGGGAGAATAACAGAAGAGAGAGAAAGGTGATCGCGTGGAGCCCACGCGCGGAAGCCGAAAAGTTTCCCAGAATTGGAAGCGGGAAAGCCCTTGGAGAAGGACGTTTTTTAAACTTCCTCTCCAAAGCAGGAACGATACACGTTTCTCCAGAAGGACCTTTGTAACAAGTTCTAGGAAAATTTTTCTACTCTCACAAAAGATGTCTCCCTTTTACGAGAGTAGGGGGAGTAGATGATGCGGCCTAAAAATGTCACCTAATAAGGAGTCGACACGTGTATAGGGATAAGATAAAAGTGAAAGGATCAGATTATGTAATATTCTCTGAGAGGAAATCCTCTCGGGAGATCCCTTTGGAGGGAGCTTCGGCCAAAGAGAAGCTTCCAGAAGAATTACTTTTGGAGGAAGTTCGTGGGCCTTGAATGTAGGGAGGTTCCACTATTTTCGGCTTAGACTCGATAGAAAGTGGACCTTATCCTCTATTATCTAGGGGAACCAAGTCAAAAGAGAAGAGATATGGCCGAGTCTTCGGGAAGTGGAGGAAAGGAGGCTTCGTCCACTCCGCAGGACCGAGTCTCGCGGGTAGTTCCGGAAAAGGAGGAAGGCTTGACTTCCTCTCCAGCCAGCATCTCTATAAATAGGTAAAATCGAGGAGATTTCCAAGTTAGACACTCATACACTACGCACTTAATAGACTGAATACAATATACCCTTCGGAGATCTTTTAAGAACTATTTTCATATATCAAGGATCTCGAGATCCTTGGAAGAGATTAATAAGCCCTATACTGACTTAGGCATCGGAGTGTCCACGCCGGACTCCCCTCCGGCGTGTTCTTTGCAGGTTCTTGAAGGTTTTGAACGAAGGCAACACACCTGAAGCAATTATTCGTGTTCGAAGAACAGGACGTTTAATCCCGAGGATATATAATCCTCTCGTGCAAATTTCGGCACATCAGATGGTAATACCATTCCTCCTCTTCCTGGTATTATACTCAAGACCTTAACCCGTTATACTTATTAATGCTGTTTCATATTTCTTTGTACAGCTATGAGTTGGTTGACTCAGATCTCGCGTGATGCTGCCCCTCTCTCAATGGTTAATAGGTCTCCAGCGCCCGAAAGTTCCTCGAAGGCTCAAATTCCTCCTTCTCCAGTGGAACCTGCTACTGGATCTGTTGCTTAGAGTACCCGTTCCTCTACTGAAAAAGCCATGGTTTCTACGTTGCCTCCTGTCTCCGATGCTTCCAAGAAAAAGAAGTCCAAGACCAAATCCTCTCTGCCCAATATCGCTTCTGATGCTCCAGGTGAGATGAATGTTGACCATCTCCTGGGTTTTATAGAGCGTTACACTCCGGCTCCTGCCACTGAGGCCCTCAATGCTCTGTCCTTCGGTGAGCGAGTTGTGCATGCCGCCCACAACTTTACCCAGGTATTCTCTTCGTGAAAATACATTTCTAAGTAATTCTAATAAAAAAGAATATGCTTGTCTTACTTCTTTAGATGATTCATTGTGTAGTTTGGTCTCCTGTTTTCCAATGTGTCTGAACGAGCCCTTCAGTCCCTTCAGTCCCTTCAGCTGGTGGATGACCTCCACAGCCAGGTAGAGTTGGAGAAGGTAAAGAGGGATATTCTCGAAGCAGAATTACATGACGCTAATCAGAGGTATAAAGTACTCAAAACGACACTTTCGGGGGAGATATCTTTACTGAAGAAGGAATTTGGTAAACGGGTGGAACAGCTGGAGGTTACTCTTCCTCAGGCTGGTATGAAATTGTGCATAGATTCCCTGTTTACCTCTGCCGCAGGTCAAAAATTTCTAGGTACCTTGCATCAGGAGTGGCTGGAGGCTTTTCTTCAGAGTATCGGCTTTTTGGGGGCGATGGGTGCATATATCCCTCATTTCATTGATCATGGATTTTCCAACGCTGTAGCGGAACATTCTGCCCCTGGATTTAACGGTCAATATACTCGTGCCCTCCGGTTAGAAGAATTTGACACTCCCCCCAAGTTCCCTAGAGATGCTAAAGAAGACATCCATACTCCCTGGCGGTTACCTGGGATGAGGAAGGCGATCCTGGAGTTGAAGGATGCTGCCTTGAAATTGGATGATCTTGCACCGGCAGAGGATATGGCTTTCCCTGTCCATGTGGACAACCCAACTCCAGTGGCTACTGTGGCAGCAGATACTCTAATGGAGAAGGCAGAGGGTGGCGATTCCAGTGGGCGAGCTGAGGAGGCAGGAGAGGGTTCCGAGGGGAAGAATGATGTTCTCCTCTCTTCATAACTTTATTTCCCTGATAACACTTTGGTACTTTAAGACACTTCTTTATTTTGTTAAGGCCTCTAAGGCCCTTTTGGTATTTTCCGGAGACTCCACACTCCGGGGTTTTTCTGTGGAGGGCTTAGGCATGGTGCCTTAAGTCTCGAATATTCCTGCTTCTCTTTCGTTCAATATCGTACCTGCACATTTATTATTTGGCATGCATATATACATATACATCTCTATTTCTGTTATAAGGGGTGGTATCTGTTAGCATGTTTTCGACATTTTCTGGACACGTAAAGGCTCTAAAGCTCCTAGAGGAACCTTAATGAGGAGATAGGATTTATATCCCTATACTTACTTGGTGATTTTGCTAACGTCTCTAGCCTTTCTCTGGGCGCCAGAGTTTTTAGGGATTATCCTCTCCCCCAGATCAGAATTCGTAGGGATTATACTCTCCCTTAAGTTGTTTATACTCGTCAGAGTTAGTTTATACTCGTAAGAGTTAGTTTATACTCGTAAGATTTAGTTTATACTCGTAAGAGTTAGTTTATACTCGTAAGAGTTTGTTTATACTCGTAAGAGTTCCTAGGGATTATACTTTCCCAAAAGTTAGAATTCGTAGGGATTATACTCTCCCTTAAGTTGTTTATACTCGTAAGAGTTAGTTTATACTCGTAAGAGTTTGTTTATACTCGTAAGAGTTCCTAGGGATTATACTCTCCCAAAAGTTAGAATTCGTAGGGATTATACTCTCCCTTAAGTTGTTTATACTCGTAAGAGTTAGTTTATACTCGTAAGAGTTGGTTTATACTCGTAAGAGTTTGTTTATACTCGTAAGAGTTTGTTTATACTCGTAAGAGTTTGTTTATACTCGTAAGAGTTTTGAGAGTCGCGAGAGTCGCTAGGGATAGGGTTCATCGACGAGTTAATCATGTCTTCCGCTACTGTACCACTGTATCCCCTACTCCCCCTAGCTTTAGAGGCTGTCGTGAATAGGAACTTTAGGAATTTTTCCTAGGTATTCTCTATTCGGACATGTATGAATTGGTGTAAATTTCTCTATCTTGCAATGTCTCTATCATGCTATATTTCAGTTTCCCAAAACATATTCGTTATTTCGACACTCATTACGCAGGCCCTCAACAGTTATCTTAACACGATATTAACATATGAGAAGCATTTCATCATAAAATCGGCACATAAGAGTCATCTCATCACAATATTAACATGCATTTAGGGAAATTGCTGAAATTTTATCAAAACCGATGCTCCATTGATCAAAAATGTTTATCAACATAGGCAAATAAGGGGAACCTATGCCGGCCTCATTAAAAACCTCTCCGTGGTAAAACCCCAAAGGGAAACCCACGTAGAGGGAAAAAGAGTGCCGGTGAAGCAATTATTCGAATAAGAAGTAAATGTTCGAAATTGTTCATAAAGAAAAAAGAGGTAGGGGAATAACACCTTCCTCAAACATAAAATATCTTCAAGTGACACACGTTCCATGGCCTTAGTATCTCTTTCCCGGTCATGTCCTGGAGCTTGTATGCTCCGCCTTTTAGTACCTGTAGTATACGATCCCCACAAGCGTATGGGTTCGTTATAGTTGAGTAAGTATACGACCTAGTAGTTATCGTCCAAGGACCTAGAGAGAGCGTGGAGCCCCAAAACTATACGTCAAAATGGTGTTATAGAAGCTAAATGTGAGGAGTAAGCAAATACCAACTAAGAAAATAGAAAACTAATGCAATCAACTAAACTAACTCTCAATAATGAAAGTGCAAGGTGAGAAAGCATTGCCTCGGGTGTTTCCGTTTTGTGAGCAATTAAGTGAACTAGTGAACCAATTACATGATTTTACTACGAATTCGGGTTAAGCTAAAGGCTATCACATGTGTGTGTAAACCCCCTCGAAAGGCATAGGTCAACATCGTGCATTGATTAGCAATTATAGGATATAACCAAATACCATAAGCTCCTAAGATAGTGTTTCATAAGCACTTTCAACACGGTTACTAATGCTTATGAAACGCCCTCTCACCAAACTCCTAGACGACCTCTACTCGTTTAGTGTCTAAGGTTGTCGGTCTAGCCATTAACACCCCTCTCGGGTGAGCTAATTACTAATTAACTTCTATTCAATTGACCAAAGCTCACACTCACACTCCCAATCATGCTACCCAACTCTCGTTGCAATAAACATAATCGAAAATGCTCGCTAATAGGGTTGATCAACTAAATGAATCAATCAAAGTACAACTCTAGAAACATCAACACCCAAATTCTAAGCTAATCATGCAATTAATCCACAATTACACTAATTATCATCAAAACATCAACACCCAAGGCAATTGGAGATTAGCCCATGTCTAAATTAACAACTAAAATAAAACTAATAGAAATTAAACTATAAAACATGAATGAAAATGAAATTATCAAATTAAAATTGCAATAATAGAAAAATATCACCTCTTGTCTTCAAATCCTCCAAAGCTAACATTAAATTGAAATACTAAATTAAAGTCTATCTAAGAAATGAAATAACTAATCTATTCAGTGAAAGTGTTTGGAGGAGAGGAGGATTTCTCCCCCAATGGAGTGATGCCCTGCTTTTCGTCCGCCAATCTCCTCCCTGTGTGTATGTCCCCCCTCGCGTGCGTGTGTTGCCCTCCAGCTTAATTCCCCAAATGAAATGGGCCAAAGCCCATTAACTATTAAAATCCAGCATTAATGAGATGGGCCTCTTTAATTAATGGCAGCTGCTTTTGAATTGATGGAATGTGGCGTGGGCCTAATTAATTGGAGAAGGTGAAATTGACTTAGGCCCATAAGCTATTAAAAATTCCAGCTGCTTCCTTTTCTTTTCATGTGGCCTTAAACAATTAAAATTGCAGCCCCTTCTCCTCTTCATTTCTCACGTCATTCACAATATAGTCGAGGCGTGGTTTGCTCAAAAAATGCTCATTTTTCTATAAAAATAGCAAACAACACCATTTTCTCCAAATCAAGTGCAATTAGTCAATTTAGTATAAAAATGCAATAAAACTCTATAAAATTATGCAAAATATACACATGAATTTCAAGCAATTTTCACACTAATCAATTACCCTGTACGGACCTTCCCAGTTGGGTTCCAGCTTTCCCGTGTTCTTCAAAGCATCTGCTCTCCGAAGGACTAAGTCTCCCACTTTAAAGCAGCGAGGGATCACTCTGCGATCATATGCTGCTTTGATCTGACTCTTGTACCTTTCTGCTTTTAATCTCACCATCTCCCTTTCTTCATCTATCTGATCCAGCGCCTCCCTCATCAACTCTTCATTTCTTTTTTCTTCAAAATAGGTGATCCGGTGTGATTTGAGTCTAGCTTCAGGGGGTATCACTGCCGCTGCTCCATATACTAAGTAGAAGGGAGATTCGCCTGTAGCTGTCTTAGGGCTGGTTCTGTAGGACCAGAGGACGTTGTCCAACTCCTTCACCCATTTTCCTCCTACCTCTTCCAATCGCGTTCGAATACCATCCACTAGGATTCTGTTTGTAACCTCCACCTGCCCATTAGCTTGTGGATGAGCTACTGAAGTAAACCTCTGTGTAATGTTCCACCTTTCGCACCACCTCCTTACTTTCTCTCCATTGAACTGCGTTCCATTGTCGGAAACCAGGATCCTGGGTATTCCAAACCTGCAACAAATATGTCTAGCAAGGAAAAGAATTACATTATCTTCTTCAATTTTGGCCAAAGGCACGGCCTCTACCCATTTACTGAAATAATCCACGGCTACGATCAGAAATTTTCTCCCTCCTGGTGCCAAGGGGAAGGGTCCCACCAGATCGATTCCCCATTTGGCGAAGGGACAGGGCGAGTACATAGCCCCCATTTCTTCTGCAGGTATTCGTATCAAGGGTCCATTCTTCTGACACTTCTCGCATTTCTTCACATACTCTCTAGCATCTCTGATTATGTTAGGCCAGTAAAAACCTGCCCTAAATAGCTTCTTCACCATGGTCTGGTACCCTTCATGGTTGGATGCGCAACCTTCATGGATGTCTTTGATCACTAGCTCTGCTTCTCTTCTTGAAAGACATTTCAAATAAGGTTGAGTGAAGGACCTCTTGTACAATTGACCTCCTAGGATGCAATACTTCCTTCTCCAAGCCTTTGCTTCTCTGGACATTGGGGCTGCTGGATCCCTGTTCAATTCTTCCCATATTTCTTTCCTCCAATCATCCCCTGCTGTTATCTCTCCGATCAGAGTTTCCGTAGCTACTTGATCTGCCACCAACAGGGTTACCTTTCCGTCTCCCTCGAATTCAGTGGAACTAGCCAGTTTGGACAGTCCATCTGCTTTCATATTCTCTTCTCTTGGTACCTGTATCACTTCAAAAGTATGGAATTTATTTTTTAACTTCTTTACCTCTTCTAGGTAGGTGATCATCCTCTCATCTTTGGCGAGGTACTCCCCCCTGACCTGCTGTACTATCAGCTGCGAATCGGAGTACAGGGTGACCTTCTGTGCCCCTAACTCTGCGGCCATGGTAGCTCCCCTAATCAGGGCCTTATATTCTGCGCCATTGTTTGAGGTTGAAAATCGGAATTTGACAGCCACCTGCACTTCTTGACCCTCCGGGTCGATCAGTAATATCCCTGCTCCACACCCCAAGGCAGATGCTGAGCCATCCACATATACCTTCCATCCTTGTTCTTCTTCCACTCTGGTAGACTCTTGAATAAAATCTGCTAGAGCTTGAGCCTTGATGGCTCTCCTTGGTTCATAATCTATATCATACTCCTGTAATTCCACTGCCCATCTGACCATTCTCCCTGATAAATCTGCTCTCCCTAATGTCTGCTTCAAAGGGAAATTAGTTCGCACCATAACTTTATAGGACAGGAAGTAGGGGCGTAATCGCCTAGCCGTTACCACCACTGCCAGGGCTGCCTTCTCTACCTCTGAGTACCTCATTTCCGCTCCTTGGATTACCTTGCTCACATAATATATGGGTTGCTGTGCAGAACCTTCCTCTTTCATCAGGGCGGTGCTCAGGGAGTGTTCCCCTACTGAAAGATATAAGAGCAATACATCTCCCTGAGAGGGCTTTGTCAGCTTCGGAAGCTGTTCAAGGTGAAGCTTGAGTTCCTCAAAAGCTTTCTGACACTGGTCGTCCCATTCGAACTTCGACCCCTTCCTTAAGGTTCTGAAGAAGTGGTGGCTCTTTTCTGCTGACCTTGATATGAACCTACTGAGAGCTGCGATCCTACCATTCAGGGTTTGCAATTCCTTCAAATTCCGAGGGGGTTGCATGTCGAGCACCGCCTTCACCTTAGCAGGGTTCACTTCTATCCCTCTCTGAGTCACCATATATCCCAGAAATTTCCCTGACCCTACTCCAAAAGAACATTTAGCAGGGTTTAATTTAATACCATTCTCTCGGATTACCTGAAATATCTCCTTCAAGTCGTCAATATGTCCCTCTGCCTTGACACTTTTAGCCAGCATATCATCCACGTAAACCTCCATGTTCCTGCCTATCTGCCCTCGGAACACCGAGTCTACCATTCTTTGATAGGTGGCTCCTGCATTTATCAGTCCAAAAGGCATACGTACATAACCGAAAGTACCACATGTCGCTATAAAGCATACCTTTGGTATATCGAGGGGGTTCAACTGGATTTGATGATACCCTTGATAAGCATCCATCATGCTGAGTAATTCAAACCCGGACGTGGCATCCACCAGCTGATCAATCCTAGGCAGTGGATAGTGGTCTTTAGGGCACGCCTTGTTCAAGTCCCTGAAGTCAATGCACATCCTCCATTTGCCGGCTCCCTTAGACACCAGTACTGCATTCGAGAGCCACTCAGGGAACTGCACTCTCTTCACGTGCCCTGCGCTCAACAATTTATCGATCTCCTCCTTTACAATGAGGTTCTTCTCTTTACCGAAGTTCCTCAACTTCTGCTTCACGGGCCTAGCTTTGGGATCCACATTCAGATGGTGCACAGCTATTTCTGGAGGGATACCCGTCATATCCGTCGCTGTGAATGCAAAGATGTCTGCATTTTGCTGGAGGGCAAGTATCATCTTTCTCTGGAGCTCAAGGTTCATATTCGTACCTATCCTGGT
The DNA here is from genome assembly GCA_963675135.1 of Galeopsis tetrahit. Lineage (NCBI taxonomy): Eukaryota > Viridiplantae > Streptophyta > Magnoliopsida > Lamiales > Lamiaceae > Galeopsis > Galeopsis tetrahit. Next base: position 73,554,901 of record OY776127.1, read on the forward strand.
TGTGAATCCCTCCTTTCCTGGGTAGAGCTCGATGCTCATCAGCTCCTCGTCTGGTTTAGCTTTGGGCTGCTCTTGGATTAGCTCACCCACCTTCTGTCTCTTCAGCTCCGGGTCTTCGCCCTTAAATCTCTCCATTCCCCGGAACACGGCCCTGTCGGCTATCTTGACCGATTCCACGTAACACTTCCTTGCCTGATACTGATCGCCACATATCTCTCCCACACCCCCCGAGGCAGGGAATTTCATCTTCATGTGGAAGGTGGAGATCACTGCCTGAAAAATATTCAAGCTTGGCCTTCCCATTACTACGTTGTAGGAAGATGGGACGTCTACAATCAAGAATTCTATGACTTGTACTCGACGGTTAGGGGCTACTCCTAACCCTACTTGCAATAACGCTGAACCAAGGGGTTGAATGGCTCCCCCTGAGAATCCGTAGAGAGCGGTTTCCACCGGTCTGAGCTTTATATTCAGGTCCATCTTCTTAAAGCACTCCAAAAACATGATATCGGCAGAGCTTCCAGTATCCACAAAAATTCTTGCCACATCGTATCCTGCTATATCCGTGGTAATGACTAATGCGTCATTATGAATTTCTCTAGGTTCCCCTGCGTCTTCTGGCCCGAAATGAATGTCTGGACCTTCTGTCATCTTTCCCACCTCATGGTGCTCTATATTCCTCTCATTCTTCAGCGACCGAACGCTCTGCTTCCTCTGCCTGAACGAATCCCCATCAGCGGGGCCTCCCATAATCATATGAATAGTTCCTCTCTTCTGGGGAGGGGGTGGTGGCTCCTCATTGCCCTTCCTTTGATCTCTTCTATCATCTTCCTGTTTCCCTTCGGGGTCCTTTCGCTTTTGACCCCTGGGGCCTTGTCGATCTCTGAAAATAAACTCTTTCAGGTGGCCTGCCTGAATCTTCCTTTCTATCTCATCCTTCAGATGCCAACATTGGTTGGTATCGTGGCCATAGTCGTTGTGGAACCTGCAGAATTTGTTTGACTTAGGGTTTTGGGGACCTCTGCTTCTTGAGTAGGGGAATTTCATATCTGGATGGTCCCCTGCCACCTCTAGGACTTCGGCTGGCTCCATCCTCAACGGGGTATATCTCTTCGCCCCCCTCCTTGGGTTCCAGGGTGCAACTTCCTCTCTTCTTACACTTTCTAGTCTCCTGGAGCCTCGATGTCTCTCCGGACTTGGCCTCCTAAACGGAATCTCTTTCCTCCTTTCTCCGTTACCCACTATTGTCCTGGTCTCTGATCGCTTAGCTTTCCTTACCTCTTCCAGGGTAAGGTATTTCTCTGCTCTCCTCAACAGTTCATCAAAGGTCCGAACTGGCTTCTTGGCTAGAGATGTGAACAAATCCCCATCTCTTAACCCATTGGTGAGGGCATTGATTTTGACCTCTGAGGAGGGTGTAGGTACTTCGAGAGCTGCTTGGTTGAATCTTTTCAAGAAAGCCCGAAGACTCTCATTCTCCCCTTGTCGCATGTTAAACAAGGTGAGGGTGGCCCTAGGTTGCCTCCTAGCGCTGGCAAATTGGTGTAGGAATAGTTCACTGAACTCCGACCATGAATGGACAGTGTCTGGCCCTAACTGGGTGAACCATTGCTGCGCCGCTTTAGATAGGGTAGTCAGAAATACCCTGCACTTGACGCCCTCTCCGTATCGATGCAATAGGGCGGCATTCTCAAACCTCATCAAATGCTCGTACGGGTCCGTGGTGCCATCATATTCGAAATTTAAGGATTTAAAATTAGGAGGCAGTTCATCTTGTAAAATAGTGGATGAAAATTGATAACCAGTAACGTAAGAAGGTTTACTTACGTTGTCAATCATATGCTTCTGCATGTCTTTCATCTCCTTCCGCAAGGCCTGTATCTGATCATTGACGGCTCCTTGATATGTGTCATCCGTGCTTTCTCCCATCCCTGTCTCCAGAGTGGTGTCCCCAAGGATCCTCTCCGTATCTCTCCGAGGGGGTCTTTCCAAGATGCTTCTTTCCGCCTGAGAAGGTACTTTTTCTTCTGGGTTCTGAGGGGGATCCTCATTCCTGGAAGGGACTGGAACAGAATCGATGACCTGTTCTGGGAGATTTTGTCTTGTACCCTTACGAGTGGTTGGAATAGGTTCGGGAGGGCGAAGTCCTCGAGTAGCGATTATTCTGTCAACTGATTGCGCAATCATCTCATCTAATTGATCCCGAGAGACAGTCAGGAGTTCCGGTTGAGCGTTAGGGTTACCCCTATTGATCCCACTCCCTGAAGCTCCTGAGGTGCCTGGTGCATCTCCCTCTAGAGTGGGAGGGATATCCTCCGGTATATGATCTACGGGCTGTTTCCCTAGATTTCAGTTTGAGGGAAAACCTGGAGGGGGAATATCTTCTAGTGTATGGTCCACGGGTCGTTTCCCTAAATTTCGATTTGAGGGAAAACCTGGAGGAGGCGGAGGAAGAGGAGGAGGAGTGGAATCTCCTTTCTCCTTCGTCTGCTTCACTGGATCATGTCCTCCACCCATTTTAAGTACGGAACTTTTCTCACGCCTTAGCCTGAAATGTTCCCACAGACGGCGCCAGTTGATGCGTCGAAAAAGAACGCCTTCGGATGTTGATCGTTCTCTTGCGAGCACTATTAATCACGAATCCAATCTCTAGTTGAATCCTTGGCAATCTTCGAGTAAATCTCCTTGGAAACCCGAAAATAACCTGCAAAAGTACGCCGGAGGGGGGCTCCGGCGTAGAAGCTCCGACGCTCAAGTCAGATTCGATCGTAGGCGAAATCAAGGAGGAATTCCCCTGTATATCTAGGGAAATTTCGGCGAATATAATAAAGTCTTTCTTCAAATAAGTGTGTAACTCTGTATGAAAGTGCGTATCGTATGTAAAAAATGTATGTCTCGTAATCAAAACTTACGTGATAATGTAAAATAATTGGCTTATATACCTGGCCCCCTCTCTCGGGAGAGAGGGAGACTTATTCTCCCTATATTCTTGGTCCATTCCCCAGAATCCGGCCCCTCAACCCCTGAAGACTTGGTTAATGAGCGTATCCTCCCCTATTCTCGCGGGTTTGACCTGCTCATTTGACTTGGTTCAGAAAGATTGATTATGCGTTCCATATTTGGGCCAGATCCTTTCAGACCCAAGGGCTGTAAATCCCTCTCAATATGGGCCAAAGGCCCAATTCCCCTGGTTTCTCTAATTTCCCTACTTAAGCCCAGGAGTGTATTGCTCCACTTTCTTCGATGTATTGACTTAATCACAACCATCCTAATTTATCCCGTTTCCACGTGTCGACCTCTCCGGGAGCGACATATTTATCTACATCAATATATATTATAAATTTTGTTATTTTTTGATCGATTACGATAATATAAATTGAATATATTACATCTTTTATATATGACTATCTTTTTTTTTCTCTCTCTTTATTAAAAGGACAATATTATTATTTGTTTGGGCCACAAAAATTGCATGACGTCCAACATCATGATGTCAAAGAATTCGGGAGGAAGGAATTTTTCTAATTTACAAATAGTCTCCACAATTGATTTTTCTATTGATTCCATATCTGATCGACGAATTCAGTTGCACATAATGCTCGAAAGAAATTACTCACTTCTGTCAATGGGCCTCAAATATTTTCTAGTAAGAAGTCACGAAATGCGATAGGAAGTAGTCTTTGCATGAACACATGACAATCATAACTTTTCATATGGTCAAATCGAAGAAGAGGCATATTGACACGCCAAGAGATATTTGAGGCATATCCGTCAAGAAAACGCATCTCTTTCAGCCAATCACACCAAAGTTTCTTCTGATCCTTACTCAATGTTCACTTCTCAAAAACAATTCTTTTCTTCTAGTATGAAACTCCAAATTTCTCCTTACATTAACATTGTCCTTTGCTTTATCCGGATCATCCATAATTGTGGCCAAAATGTTATCGAAAAAGTTTTTCTCACAATGCATGACATCTAAGTTGTGACGGATGAGAAGTGTAGACCAATATGGCAACTCCCAAAATATGCTTACTTTCTTCCAATTGTGGTGTACACCAAACCCCTCGATATTAGACGTCACCCCAAAACAAAGTTGTTGCACTCGTTCAAAAATTTCAGCTCCAGAAATCCTTTCAACACCACAATCATACTCAGTTTTACCATACAAAAAATCTTTTTTGTTTCTTCGAAATTGATGATTCTCATGTAAAGACTGATGATGACAATCGAAGAAAGATATCTTACGCCCATTCTTAAGTCGAAATTCCTTAGTCTTTTCCATACAATATGGTCAAGGCAGTCACCCGTGTGTGCTCCACCCAGATAACATCCCAGGAATATCACTAATTATCCACATAAGAGCAACTCTCATAATGAAGTTTTGGTTCCTGAAATTATCATATGTTTCAACTCTGGTGCTCTACAACTTGTTCAAGTGGGAGAATCAGTATGGTGAAGTTGTATAAAAAGCTTCAAAAATGAAATATATAATAACTAGGTTAAAATAAATAAATGCAATTCTATATGGACGACATATTCGTCAGAATTAGCATAATCACATATAACAACACAGTCGGAAAATAAATGCTCACTTATCTCGACGACATATTAGTTGGGAATAATTAATTTATCACTGATTCTGACGACATATTAGTCGGGAATAATTTATTTCGTACAATATTGTAGGTAGAAAATAAATGATAGTTTATACCGACAGATTGATTGTCGGAAATAGATCAAACGAATACCAACTAACACACGGTCGGTATAAATATGTGCGATAAATACAGTTTTGTACGTATAAATTAACTAAAAAATAAATGGTGTCCTATCCCGAGGAACAACTAATCAAAAATAATTGGTGCCTTATGCCGTCGCACCCGCGGTAGGTATAAATATGTGTGACAAATACAAAATAAATTCACACTTATTCCGACGAATATTCCGTCAGGGTTAATCAGAATTTGCGGATAAATACAAATTCGTACACACATATTGCCATCTTAATACCGATGAAACTACAGTCGATATACAGGTATTCCCTTGTAACGTCGAATAAGTCATCGGTAATAAGACCAAACTTCAGCAAATTCTATTTCACTTGACGCTTAAAATTTCATTTCTCCAAAAAAATTTGCTTTCCACCCATATGATCTAAATATATATTCGAGTCAACCTTATTCTTTCTTAGAATGTTATCAAAAAATCATTTTTCTTTCTCTCCATATCATTTGAAACTCTTCACCTACATAATATTATTTTATACCAAACCACATAATTATGTTGAATCTTGGAGAACTCTCACTCTCTCTCTCTTTTAAATTGTTGACAAATTTATGTATCCTGCTTCAACAATGGAGTTTTAGAATTTTATTTTCTAAGTTTGTTTTTAGCTGCTATTGTATTACGATTTGATAGTCGTCACTTGGCTTTAGTATTATGTTGTTATGTTGTTATGGTTCACCTTGTACCCATTAATTAATTAGTTTTATTGATGGAAGTAAACCTTGAAGATGCTGGTAAAAACGTGCATTTGGGGCGCTGCATTCAAGGTTGGAGCTCTTCACCAACATGGAATCACAGTGGTCCAACATAAGATATTTAATATTGTTTTATATTTTATTTACGGCTAAAACTTTTTTTTTTTTCTTGTGTTACTTATATTTGTAGGAGGATTTATGTTCTCCTCTCATCTTTGTACATAATTTGTTGAAAGATTTAATTTGAATTTATATTTTGTTTCCTCTCATTTGTTAAGGTTAGTGATAATGTAATCTTAATGTATAGTTATTCATTGATTTGTATAGGCCTATTTTTTTAGGTATAAATTCAAAGAATAAAATTTGGGGCAATGTAGCATTAATTAGTTCATGATAATCCTTAATAAAATACTTTTTGTAATCTGAATTGTGAATAATAAAGCTCCATTATGAACTTTCAATTTTTTTTTTCATTTTAGGTCTTTTTTTTTTTTTAAATCTATTAACATTTAGTTCCGACGGAATATCGATCGGCACGATATTTCTAATAAACAGTTAGTTGTTCCGACGGAATATCGGTTGGTAAAGTATTTCTGAATGAGTATTTAGGCTTTTTTTTTTATTTATTTGTTAACATAAGATTCCGACGGGCCATCCGTCGGCAAAACATTTCGCCAAAAAATAGTCTTGTTGCCGATTAAAAGTCTTATTCAAACCTAAAATTCGCGCCACATTAAAAGTTATACCGAGTAATCTCTCGTCGGTATAAATAATAAGATGAAATGACAATAAACACCCTTATTTTTTTACCGATAAAACTGTCGTCAGTATAACCTATTTTCTCTGAAATAAAATTAAAGTAAAAAGAACATTTTCTGACCACGTATTCGTAGCTAATAACTAAAGAATACCAACAAAATTTCTTCCGGACGGTAAAGACAATACCGAGAAGGCTTGTTGCAACGGACTTTAGCGACAGAACATTGGTTGGTATAGAAGCATTTACGACCGATTGCAATATATTCCGACCAATATCTTTGTCGGAAAAAACATTTTTTCTTGTAGTACGTCGATCAGTGACGATGCCAACATAAACCTCCACGACAAATGACAAAAACGGTTCACGATGACACTGACAACAACTAGCCGCGCTACCACTAAAATAGATTCAACGAAGACTACAATGTGAAGGTCAGGTTGTTCTAATTAACGTGGGGCTAATAAAGTGGGATAGTTCAAGTGGTTAGAATACCATTACTTAAACCGTGGGGTATAGAGGGTTCCAATTATGGGAATGGGTTGTGAATATTAAGAAAAGAAAAAGGAGGTTATCCCATATCAGTTCATCCAACATATTTCATTAAGGTTGTGTTTGGATGGAGTCATTTGAAATCCAAAGGATTTAAAAATGAATGGATTTAAGAATTCTTAAATTTCAAATCCATGAACTTCAAGTCCTTTGTTTGGATTCAAAATAGATTTATGAAGGGATTTATCAAATACATAGATTTAAAATCCATTGTTTGGCAAAATTTAATAAATATTTTATTTTTTTCTCATTTCTCATTTTATAAAAATATAATATATTAATAAAACTCACAATCATTCTATCTTAACAAAAAAAAAAAAATAGACTACGTACAATCATCTCATAATTCATGAAACATATTTGTATACAATTCTACGATACAACCAATATTTTTCAATAAAATTCTAAAATATAAAATGTCAATAGAATAAAGCTATAGAATTTTAACATGATAAAACGATAGTCCACAAAATTAGGTAAAATAAGAAGCCTTCATAGATTTACAACCATTAGTACTAAGAGTTGATGATAAAAGAAATATACTCCTTCTTCTTTTCATCCGGAAAAGCTTTCAACAATTTGAACTCCTCTGGATCACCACTCATCAACTTGCGTACCGCCATAAAAATTTGATCGCTACTAAGCCCGGGAATCATCGAGACAACATCATGTATCTCAATACCACTTGGTTTGTCTTCATTTTTCTTCTTGCTAGCTAGAAACTCTTGAAGTGTTGTAGCCATTGCACTAACAACTTCAACCATAGTATCTTTCTTCGACTTTTTAGTCTTTTCAAACATCGTATCTATTGAAGAATTTGATGGTCGTCCCCGTGCTTTGGATCTTGATATAGAAGCAGAATCCACTTCAATTTCCTCTCCCTCACCCATTGCTTCGCTGCCTTCATCATGAGTTTCAGCTCCATCACCCGTTGCTCTATCTTTTCCACACAATAGCACAATTTCATCCCAATTATCTATCATTTTATTATGCATTCTTTTTGCTTCTGGATGTGACTACATATAATATCAAACAAATGAATTAATTATAAAATATAATATAGATACAATTTTTTTATCAAGAGAATAACATATATTATTAAATAGCCAAAGAATCCCATTGTAGTACAAAGATGCATGTTCAAACAATAGTAGACTAATGAAAAAATAACAAAAACAACAGCATATGATAACCATCAAACTCCAAAAAATGCAGAGTATATGAATGCATACTTTTCTAATTACATTAGAGACACATATATGATTTGAGAGCAAACAGGGACCAAAAACCCTTTATTGGGACTCAACAACCATGCAGCAGCAGCATTCATCAATCTGGATGTAGCTAGACTCCCCCCTCTACCCTTTCTAGCTCATAAGACCATTTCAGACTTCATTTATTTATGAACTAATTGATTTAACATCATAGTACAACATGTTTTACAATGAGTTTATTGAGTTATTTAATTGAAATTTCCCTAACAGCACTTCTACTTCATAGTCAAGCAATAAAGATACAAATATTGTATTAGGATTTTGTCTAACCTCAATGTATGCAAGCCACGAACTCCACATATCCGATGTGACAACTATCATTTTTCGCTCTTCGTCCCATGTGAAACCACTTTGATTGGCTTGGACATCGGAAACCACATTGTAGTGTTTTTTCCAATTTTTCAACCTATTTTTTATGTTGTCTTTTGTTAAAGACAAATTCAATTCTGTGTTCAAGTGTGTCACAGCAGCATGTAGAGCTTGGGGCTTCCATGTATCACCGTCACACTTGTTTCCCAAAATCATTTGTTCGGATAAGACATTCGCTAAATGACGATCCATCTCCCTATTCCAAGATACATATGGCTGTTTGTACTTATTTGCTGTAGACAAACATATATAAGAATAACAACAATATATTAAATCAATATATATATATATATAGATAGACATATAGATATTAAAGTTTTGATCGAAGAGGCAACCTTCTACACGTCCACTTGAAGTTTCACCACGAGAAAGATTGTTGTTAGGCTTAAAAAAGACATTTGTTCCCTTTTTCATGTTGCTAGTCATGATTAACTGTTTAAAGGTATCAATATGGAGGAAACAAGAATCAAAGTTATTGTAATTAAACTAATAAATATTAGCCAAATGTCTAAACAAAGATGCAGGGGAAGAGAGGTCCTTGTTAGGGTAGAGTGATAAAAGGGGATTACCTCATACGCGCCAAAACACAAGAAGCTTGTGGGTAAAAGAGGATTTTTGTCCTTCCAAGTTAGATCCCTGCAAGGGTAGAGTGATAAACAAACAACATAAAAAATAGAGACACCAATTATATTTTAAACTATAATGATCATTTTAGCACTATAAAACATTTTCATATTTATCCTAAACCTAAATCAAGGGGAATACAAAGTGTTTCAATGTATAAAAAAATTAGGGCAGAAAGTGAACACTTCTTTCCCTGATATGCCACCTTTTATTTTATATAAAAACTAGTAAAAAATAACTTTCCTCCAAATGAATTAAAACACATAATTTTATGGAGATAGATAACTGATTTCAAAGTCTAAAAACTTAAATAACATAAATCAAAATTAGTACTACTCCAAGTTATGGAAACAAAATGTATTTTTTACCATTTTTTCTTATTTAAAACTAGTACAAATAGAAACCCATTAATTTTTGCTTGAGCTTGCAAACATGGAAGAAGTGCTCTCTTTCTTCCCCAATTTCTCTTCCATTACCAAATGCTCACAAAGCTCAAACGCCTCCTTTGCCGTTTTCTTCAGCAAAACCACCTTACTAATCTTCCTCTCCAGCTCTGCTCTGGCTGCCGCCGCCGCTTTCTCCAGCAACGCAGCCACGATTCTCGCGGCGGCCACTACCTTCTTCCTAGTGTCCAGATCTAAAAACGTGAAACCCTTGAAATCCTCCTTTTCTTTCATTTCCTTAATTTTTATCCGCATAATTGATATACAATTTTCTTTTTCATTTCTAACCTAAATTAAATTCACGAGATATCCTTAATCAAAGCCAATAAATCTGTAATCAAGCAACCCTAACGGATGTATTCATGAACAAATTAGTTCTAATTCGTCAATAACCAAAAGAACACTTTCAAAAGCTCAGAAATAATAATCAAATTGAAGAACAATAAACAACCCTAACTAAATCCAAAATAATTTACAAAAGATGAGAGGAGATAGAGAGATTTTACTACCGGTGAATGAGAGAGAGCACGACCAATTCAAAACTTCAAATCGAATTTCTCAGTTATACTTGTGTAACGGAAGCAAGAGAACGAGAACCATTTTGTTCATGTGAGGTGAGCCACTGCGCGCTGAGAGAGGGGGAAAGAATTTCAAATGACGCAGTTTTACGAAGGATTTCAACTTCTCTCTATTTTAACTAAAACTGAATTGGACTCAAATCTGTAGATTTAGAATCCATTATTTTTAAAACTTGGATTTACAAATCCACTGATTTATTATTTTGTCCAAACGGAGAGAGTGGATTTGGGCTGTGGATTTAAAATCCATGGGCCCAAATCCATCGATCCAAACACAACCTAATAGAATTATACGATCACCATGAGAAGGAAAGAAAATTTAATGGTCGAGATAAGAAGACAAACATTTTTTTTTACTTTCATTAATTTTTTTTATTAAAGTTACCATGAAAAATTATTTAAAAAATGGATGGTCAAGATTGATGATTAAAAAAACGATCAACAGTTGAAAAGGATTGACGCCAAAACTCTCTACCACATGGCCGTTAGTCGTTAATTTTCACTCCAAATCAAACTGAACACTTGAGAAATTTTCCAAAATCTTGTAGAACCCTAAATTTTGCGGCCAAATCCCCAAATTCTCAAAACCAAAATCCCCAAATTCTCAAAACCAAAATCCCCAAATTACACCTTCAATCTTTAATTAATCCCTTCTTCTGCACCTTCCCCCTTTGTTCCGTTTCATACGGGGAATGGGGAAGGTAGCGGTTGTTGCTGGAGCCACTTCGGCGGTGCTTGGCGGCGCCGGTGGGGTGTTTACAAGGCGTTGTGAGTTTAATTATTGAAATTAAGAGCCAAAGAATGTGTGGTATTTCTCTGTTTATTTATGGAACAGAATGTGATCAATTGAGTTGTGGATTTGTTTGAATGTTAAGTAGGATAGTCCACTCTTGAACTGAGATTTTTTATAGCAAGTGTTTCTGTAAATTTTAATTTGTTAACTAAAGAAAAATAATTAGGAGGAGACGAAGCCGGTAAAAAATAAGGGTGGTGATGTGCCGGAAATAGTAGGATGAAAAATGAATTTATTGCTGGTTTGTGGCTGCTGTTTACAATTTTTTGGGGACTGAAGTTGAGCAGATTTGTGAGTTAATGAGGCTGTTGTTAGTAGGCTGTTTGCGGGAAGCAGTTTTTTGAGTTGTTTGTTGCTGGTTCGTGTGTTTGTGAGTGTGAATATTGATGTTTCAAGTTGGGCTGGATGAATGTTGTTTTAGCATTGCTTGTGTTTGTTTTTGGTATCTTGTTTTGTCAATTTGATAAAAAAAAAAAAGTAATTGATTTCTTTGCTCGATAATTCGTGGAGGTTACTTATTAACGTGTATAGATGAAGCAGAATATTGAGGTTGGAGTGTGTATATATAGATGTAGTAAATTTTCCCTCCTATTTGGTACCAATTTTCACTCCAATTGTATTAGAATCCATATTGGGCGCCAATTTCCGATCCAAAATTGAAAAATATTTAATGGGACAAAAAATGCTAACAATTGACTCACGGCTGACTAACAGTAACAGTGGGACAACTATTGTCAAAATTTATCGTATTAGGACTACAATTGAAAGTTATGGGACCAAAAAAAATGAGGGAACGTGGTTGGTGGGACCAAAAGTGTCATTTCCTCACAAGTCCCTTTACTATTAAAAAAAAAAACACATCGAACCATCTAAGGTGCAAATAATTTTTATGGGGTCAGTCCATACAGAGCGCGAAGTTCAGACTTTAAACAGGGTCCTTGCAAGTTGACGGTGGAATTGGTCCTCCGGATTAGTCATTCCTAGGACCGGATACCGAGACTTAAAAAAAAAAAACTTTTTTACTTACAAAATTAAGATTACTCATTTTCAGAAAATTTTGACCATCTTACCCTTAATATTGGATCCCGTCGCCCTCAAATCGGTTTTACTGATCTATTTTTCGTGTTTCACTGATATTACATTATGCTGGATCTTTTACACTTGTCGCCCTCGTTATTATAGGACGTTGATTATTTTTTAATATGACACATGTCAATCATCCCTATAGTGGAATAAGATGTGTAACACCAAAATTAAAATAGATCTCAACCGCACGGGGCACATTCTCTCTTAAAAAAGAGTTAGTTTGTCCCATCCCATGCAGGCGTGTGTGTATATATATGTGGGCTCGATCAGTTTGCATATCCTTCCTTCCTCTCGTATATTCTAGAAACCGTTTATAGTTCACAGTTTGTTTGAGAATGGCGCCGGTGGTGTCAAAAAGCACGATTAGAGCACACTACGTGATAGAAGACGCGATCGAGCATCTCTACGACGTTACCATTCTCGATAAAACCATCTTGACGACGGTGACAAAGTACCCTGAGGCAGTGACGGAGTGGATCAAGGTCGTGGACGAGGACGACGACAATAATACACTCCGCATAATCGGATTGGAAGCGCAGATATACTCGAGCGAGGAGAAGGGCAACCGTGTGGCGACGTTACAGTTCTGCGATGGAAAACGGTGCCTGGTCTTCCAGATGGCGAATTGCGAAGTTTGCCCCCCCACCCTGGAAAAATTCGTGACAGACGAAAAGTACGGTTTCGCAGGCATCGACATTTTATCGAAGATGAAGATGTTGGCGAAATACTTTTCGTTTACCACCGAGAAGAAAACGCAAGCGATGGATTTGGTTAGTATGACAATGAAGGCGTATAAACGGCCTGATCTTAAATACGCGGATCAGGATGAATTGGTTTCGGTTAGTTTGGGGGTGAATGTGGAGATGCCAGAGGTGGATCATACTCAATGGGGTCGCAATGTGAGGCTCTCAGATGCTCATGTGCAGTATGCTTGTATTAGAGCTTTCCTCAATCTTCATATGGGAAGGTGGCTTCAAATCTCTGCAAGATAGCTACCTAATTCAAAATGTACGTGTTGATGTACGGATCTAATGATCATGATTCAATATTACTTTTCTTGATTCTTTAAATTTGCATGTTTTCTTTCAATCTTGAATTATTTAACTGCATCTACATATATACATGAAATTTAAAAAAAAAAAATTTAGCATGAGAAGAAATTAACTAAAAATCGGCCAAGAAATGAAAATGGTAGGAAAAGTAACTGCAATTAATTCAAGCTCTTTATGACATTGCACCTGCATCTGCCATCGTTTGGTATTCGGTACGTACCAAATTTACACTCCTTCCGTCCCGCCATAATCCTTCCCTTTATTTTTGGCACAAAGGTTTAAAAAATATACTCTCTCCGTCCGCCTATAAGCTTTTCGTTACTTTTTTGCACAAAGATTAAGAAAAGTCATTAAATAATACATACAGTACAAGTGATGTGATTGAGAGAAATAGACAGATAGAGAGTAAAAGTAAGATATAAAGTAAAGTGTAAGAATAAAAAATTAAAAACATTTTCTAAAAATGGTATGAGAAACTTATAGATAGACAGACCAAAATGATAAAATGGGAAACTTATAGATGGAGAGAGTAGTATAAATGTGTAGTGGGTACTCCCGTCTTTCTTGGGCATTTCTGATGCCCCTTTTAATTAATTTATTTTTGCTATTTTCCAAAAAAAGTTAGGGAGAGAGGGGTTGAAAAGGGAAAAAGTAGAGAATTAATGTAGAAAAAAAAAAGAGATAAAAACATGAAAACATAGAGATAGTGAATTTTGCCATTAAATAAAATTAGAAGTTAATGATGGGACTTCGATAATAGATACGGGTGGCTCAGCTCACATGACTCCTCAGACGGCTACTATGGTCAATATATGTTGCCTCCTATTGCGAGCTAGCAGTACATACATTTCTATTACTTATCTTGGTTCTTGTCTGTGTGAATGATAGTGTTTGTTTATTGGATGTTTTGGCGGTTCCTCAGCTCACTAAGAATTTATTGTCCAATTAGAAAGGTGACATATGATTACCCTATTGATGTATTCTAAACTGTATTTTTAGTTGGGTATTTCCTAGAAAAAATCGTTGCATATTCCTCTGATTCCGTATAAAAGATATTCAATCTGTTAGAATAGAACTTAAAGAGGGTATTTATGCTCGCCGTATCCTTTATATGGACATCAGAGGTCGAAGAGCTATTCCATTGACTCGTACTGATGAGAATTTGACTCCACGAGAAATTAAACAAAAAGCCGTGGTATTGGCCTATTTCTTGCGCGTACCAATTGAAGTCTGAAAAGAATTGGGCTGAAGAACGAATTCTTTCTCCGTAGGAGCAAAATAGGACAAGAATCATGTAATCAAGGTATTTACGTTTCGGAGCAGGGCCAACCAGGTTTACTCAAAATTACAAAACAACAGATAATAATCAGGGGGATGAACCAAAGTAATAAAGTAGAGATGAATTAAATGGAAGAAAATTGAGACATTGTCTTATGTAGATTCTTTTAAGATTCTTTTAATGTGCAGCCTCCTCCTCGGCACGGTGGAAATTGCGGTGGCATCCACAGGCGCCGCAGGAGAGGGCAGTCTCACTCCCTTCGACACCAGGGCCGGCAATGAACTCCTGACAGCCATCCACCGCGAACCCTCCAACAATGTGAGCCGCGTGGTTCTTCTGACATTCGGCATACCGAACCGCACCATCACCTCCGGCCGCCTGCACTCTGTTTGGCCTTCCATTCGACATTCTCCATGATCTTGACATGATTCTTCTCTTCTCAACTAATTTCTCGAGTTTATTAATACGAAGAAGTTGTGTGTAATAATAAGGCCTTAGGTAGTGGGTTTAAATAGTTGCATCTACAATGAGTCAATCTACACAATCATAATGATTCTACTCCCTCCGTTTCATAAAATTTGTCGCATTTGGTCTTAAATGTTGTTTAAAAAAATTTGTTGCCTTTTCCTATTTTTATCAATAATCTTCCTAAACTACTTTTATTAATATCTACAATATCTATTTATTTTCTTTTTAGAAATATATTAAGTGATTATTTACTTTTTGATACAAAATCCATATATTAATGATAGGATGAAAGGAAAGATGGAAAAAGAAGGTGAAAAGAGAAAAAAAAAAAAAAAGGAAAAGAGGAAAATTTTGTTTTATTAGTTTCAATTGACCATTTAACTCCTTAAAAAATACATTATCCCTTTAAATACCAATAATAACTTATACTCTAAAATTTATATAAATTTGAAATGTCAGATTAAGTGAAGGACTACAAATTTTTTTTTGAAGATGACATAAGTGATCTTTTTTTTTTTGGTTAAAAGTGATTCACTTTTTGTTTAGAAAATAATAGTTTTTCGGTTCGCAATCTCACACAAGTTTTAATAATACATGATTAGTCACTAGGTATTTTACAAAAAAAAATAAAAAATTAATAGATAATTAAAGAAAGAGAGAATTTTTGTGGGACAGTTTTAATTTATAAAGAAGATTTTTTTTTGAACGACTTATACATAAGAAATTGCTTCATTTAAGTATTTTGATCCATCTCTTCTTTAAAACAAATTCCTCACTCCGTAAAAGTATGCTCAGTTTTTTTACACATGTTTTAAAATAATTTATATTTTAATTATAAAGTAAATTAATATGTGAGGTAACAAGTAAAGAATATTGTTGATAACTCATCAACGTTAATAAAGTAGAAAAGATATTTAAAAATAAACTAATTAAATAGAATGAACATATGTTTTGTGGACAAAAAAATTGAATGAAACTCACTTTTAATGGACGAAGGAAATATATAAATGGGTTGGAACCTCAAAAGTTCGTAGTCATACTAGTAAAGTGTGATATTTCTCATAAAAATTGTCTTAAAGATAATGCAGATAATTGTAGATAATTTTAGAATAATAAAGTGGATTAGGAAATTTAGTTGGGTTGGTCTTATATATAACAGTTTTTTCATTATATATTTATTTTTTATATGTATTATTATAATAAAATTTAAACAATATATAAAAAAATGCTAAAAATAAAAATAAAGTACGAATAATTTTGAATAATCTTTGATTTAATTCACCCGGTTAATTAATGTGAATAACATTAATCTCGTATAATTAAAAAGTAGGCCTTAAATGTAGTTTTTTTTTTTGTTTAATTGACAAATAAATCGAACTAAAATGTAAAACTTCAAATTAAATTGTTTAAATTCTTATTGCCAAAAGGTGAATTGAAATCAATATATAATATGCACCGAAAGTTTAATTGACAAATCAACCAAACTATTAGTAGCAAATGTCAATTTGCGATTACACATCTTACCACACACTATGTCAATCTACAGATCATGATAATTATGAATTTATAAAGATAATTATTGAATATATGTTAATTACCAAGTTTCTCATGGAGTCGCTCAATTTTGTTTAGTATGATTTTTTGTGATTTTGTATCTTAATTTAAAATTGAATTAAAGCCATAAATTTATAATTATCACATCTTTACTTACAGTTCAACTTAAAAAAGAACGTGTTACTTCTTCATTCTACAAGTGAACTAAAAAAGAAAATGTATTTATATATCATGCACTGAAAACCACTTGTCTACGAAAAGAACGATATCAGCGAGCATGGGTTTTGTGCTCGCCCGAAGGGAATACCATGTCACGAGATAGTAAAAAACGCTACAAGACAAGTTGGTCGTCCAGCACCAACACAAGGCAAACAGTGACCAGTATCATACAAGAGACCGACCTCAGCGACCATCGTCCCACCAGATTTGCATATAGAAAACTGAAGGGGTAAATGATTGCCCCATTATTCGACAATGAGCAGCGATGTTTGACAAGACATTGGAGTCTATTTGAGGCACATTTAATACTGAATAGAGCCATTAAATGCTTGTGATGATGACATTTAAGACAGGTGGAAATGTAATAGTTGCGGATTATTATCATGCTGTCAGCAATTAATGGCATGCAAATGTAACACACTATATAAGCCAATTAGGGCCAGAAATAAGGGATAGTCTCACATACTCAGAACAAATAACATGTTTTCATCTTTCTCTCTCAAACCGTAAACTCTCTCTCTTATTCTTTACCAAGAACATCATAAAACCCTACGTAAATTCTTATTATTATAAATCCCTGCGTAAATTCTTATTATTATAAATGATTATGCTTGTAATCGGTTATTAAGCTTTATTCCAGTCAACATATATCAGAATCGGTTACAATATGTGTAATTTTGAGATGTTTGAATAGTGTGGTTTAAAATGAAAATTTGTTTTATTATCAAATTAAAAAATGATGAATCTAATTTGAGACATTTTTTGCCAATGATGAATCTAAATTGGGACGGTTGGAGTAATATTTAAGAGAAAATGGGGTCGTGGGATATTAAGGGTAAAATGGTCAAAACTTTCTGAAAGTGAGAATTCTTAATTTTGCAAGTAAAAAAGTTAGGTATTGCCTCTCTATATAAATAATATGAGCTAGAGAGAGCTTGCACTAGTTATTTCAGCTTCTCTTATTAAAATTCATACAAATAACAAGGGTATATATAGCTAGTATTTTGAGGGTTGTATATAATAAAAAGTGAGTTACCTGCTGTAGCAGGTAACTGGATCAAAATTAAAATAAATTGAAATTTAATGGACTAAATTCAAAAAGTGGTAATCTTGTGGACTAAATTCAAAAACTTGATAACTTAATTGACTAAAAAAACTTTAATCCCAAAATAAGATGTGGAACACCAAAAAATGGAACCAAATTGGTACATTTATCTTTTTTGGGATCAAAACAAAACTAATTGTAAAAAATAGGACTAAATTGGTACATTTAACTTTTTTATGATCATTTCAAAAAATGTACAAAGTTACGAGACTAAATTAACTTCAATCCCAAATTCAGCACCCCACATATGTATATACACACACGCGTGTGGAACAAACTAGCACTTTTTTACCCTTAATATCCGATCCCACGGCCCGTGGTTCGGTTTTACTGGTATTCCATTCTATTGGATTTTTAATACATGTCGCCCCCATTATTATAGGACGTTGATTATTTTTTAATACGACACATGTCAATCATCCATACAGTTGAAAAATATGTGGAACACCAAAATTGAAATAGGTGATCTCAACCGCACGGCAAATTCTCTCTTAAAAAAGAACTAGCTAGTTTGTCCAATCCCATGCAGGCGTGTGTGTATATATATATGTGGGCATATCCTTCCTTCCTCTCGTATATTCTAGAAACCGTTTATAGTTCATCAGTTTGCATGTTTGAATGGCGCCGGCGGTGTCAAGAAGCACGATTAGAGCACACTACGTGATAGAAGAGGCGATCGAGCATCTCTACGACGTTACCATTCTCAATAAAACCATCTTGACGACAGTCACAAAGTACCCTGAGGCGGTTACGGAATGGATCAAGGTCGTCGACGAGGGCGACGATGATACATTCCACTTGATCGGATTGGAAGCGCAGTTATACTCGAGCGAGGAGAAGGGCAACCGTATGGGGACATTACAGTTGTGCGACGGAAAACGGTGCCTCGTCTTCCAGATGGCGAATTGCGAAGTTTGCCCCCCGACCCTAGAAAAATTCCTGAAGGACGAAAAGTACGGTTTCGCAGGCATCGGCATTTCATCGAAACTAAAGATGTTGTCGGAACACTTTTCGTTTATCTCCGACGTCGAGGAAACACAAACCATGGATTTGGTTGGTAGTACAATGAAGGCGTATAAACTGCCTGATCTGATATACGCGGAACAGGACGAATTGGTTTCGGTTAGTTTGGGGGTGAATGTGGAGAAGCCAGATGTAGATCATACTCAATGGGGTCGCAGTGCGAAGCTCTCAGATGCTCATGTGCAGTATGCTTGTATTGGTGCTTTCCTCAATTTTCAAATGGGAAGGTGGCTTGCCGTATGTTTGGAAACTCTATAAACAGCTTAAACGCACTTCTCAAAAGTTATAGTTGTGAGAGGGTAGCTTTAAAAAAGTGATTCTACCCTCCGGCCACTTGAGTTTGCAAAATCTAGCTAATTGAATGTGTTGATGATGTACGGATCTAATGATCATGATTGATTGCTTTTCTTCATTCATTTTATTTGTTTTCTTTCAATCTTGAATTATTTAACTGCATCTACATATATACGTGAAATTTAAAAAAAAAGTGAACGTGAGGTCAAATAAAGTAGGGATAGTTTGAGAAAAAATTAAATAAATCGGCCAAGAAATGAGAAGTTTTAAAAATGGTAGGAAAGGTAACTGCAATCAATGCAGTTTTCTTGGGTAACTGCAATCAATGCAGTTTTCTTGGGACAACTCGGCCGAAAGGGAAGGTTGATCAACTCGGCCGAGCTCCATAACTCGGCCGAGTGGAATGGGAATGCAGAATCTGGAATGATATATCCTTAACTCGGCCGAGCTACACCATCCGACCGAGTTGCCTGAAGAATGGTCACAATATGTTTAAGGCATGACTCGGCCGAGCTCCAGAACTCGGCCGAGTGGAATTACACCTCAGAATCTGGAATGATTCTCAACTCGGTCGAGCTACACCATCTGGCCGAGTTGTCTGAAGAATGGGCAAAATATTTTAAGGTCCGACTCGGTCGAGCTGCTGGATGGGAAAGTCGTTTACACGCTTTTATTAAAGCCCGACTCGGCCGAGTTGCATGATCCGGCCGTGTGATCTCAAGTTTTGGCCTAAAAACGTGTTTCGACTTTAGGGCACGTGCCAAGCATTTTTGGAAGAGTATATAAGGCCCAAAGTTCGTTTTTGAAAGGAGATTCCACACATTGAGAAGACTCTACACATAGTAACACATAGTAATAGGTTTTTGAGATAGTTTTCTTCTAGTTTTCCATAGATTAGCTTAGAGTTTAGTTAATTTGGCATTTTCAATCAAGGATTGTTAGTGGGCTTTGCTTATTTCAGCATATTGTAGCTACAATTTCATGATCAAGGTGATATTACTCTATTTTGCAATTCAATTTGGTATTTTCTTAAATTCTCATTTCTCTTGCTTTTTCACCATGAGTTTCATGTTATTTGTTGTTATAGCCATGGGATTCTCTCAAAGAACCATGGGCTAATCCTTAATTGCCTTGGGTGTGGATGTTTTGATGAGAATTTAGTGTAATTGTGGATTAATTGCATGATTAGCTTATAATTTGGGTTTTTATGTTTCTAGAGTTGTACTTTGATTGATTCATTTGGTTGATCAACCCTATTAGCGAGCATGTTCGATTATGTTTATTGCAACGAGAGTTGGGTAGCATGATTGGGAATGTGAGTGTGAGCTTTGGTCAATTGAATAGAAGTTAATTAGTAATTAGCTAACCGAGAGGGGGGTTAATGGCTAGACCGACAACTTTAGACAATAAACAAATAGAGGTCGTCTAGGAGTTTGGTGAGAGGGCGTTTCATAAGCATTAGTAACCGTGTTGAAAGTGCTTATGCAACACTATCTTAGGAGCTTATGGTATTTGGTTAGATCCTATAATTGCTAATCAATGCACGTTGTTTACCTATGCCTTTCGAGGGGGTTTGCACACATTTGTGATAGCCTTTAGCTTGACCCAAATTCGTAGTAAAATCATGTAATTGGTTCACTAGTTCACTTAATTGCTCACAAAATGGAAACACCCGAGGCAATACTCTCTCTTACACTTTCTATCGAAAGGTAAATAGTTTGTTATTTCTTTTGTTATATTCTTATTATCTTAGTTAATCTAGTTTAATACCTTTGTTCTTATTCCCAAAAATCCAAACAACATCATTTAGTTACTACAATAGCATGATAACTTGCAACTTTAGGGACTCATTTTCACTCAATTAAGTCCTTGGACGATAACTACTAGGTCGTATACTTACTCAACTATAACGAACCCATACGCTTGTGGGATTGTTATTGTTGTACTAAAAAGTGTGCAAAATACGAACCAAGGCAATGGCGATTTTTTATGATTTTGTATCTTAATTTAAAATTGAATTGAACCATAAATTTCTAATTATCACATATTTACTTACAGTTCAACTTAAAAAAGGAACATGTTACTTCTTCATTTTACACGTGAACTAAAAAAGAAAATGTATTTATATATCATGCATTGAAAACCTTAAACCGTTAGACCTTGAGATCGAGGCACACGCAAGAAGAAGGAATCGAAGTAGGAACCGACAAAGAATCATACAAGAACCATTTGAGATGGAGAACATTGAAGAGATGAATCCTCCACCAAATGGAGATGATGAGCCTCAAAGAGAGAATCACCAAGTTGGAGGGAATCCACCTCCAAACCCACCACCAAATCTCCATAATCCCAATCCACAATATCCACCTCAAAACCACCTTCCATATCAAGGATACTATCCTTACCCTTATCCACCTCCACAACAAGCCTACTATCCACCTCCACAACATCAATATCCACCACCTCAACACCCTTACCCTCCACCTTACCAATATCCTCACCCTCAATAAATTCAATAGGAATACATCCCTCCTCCTCCACATATATAAGAGCCTCAACGTGTTTACCATGGAAGGCCAATGAGGGAATATTTTGAGCCTCAACCTAGGAAGCATTACGATGGGTTGGCAAGGCCAAGGGTGGAGGCAAACAATTTTGAAATTAGTGCCTCTCTATTAAGGATGTTGAGGGAGAGACAATTTGAAGGAAGGACGGAGGAAGTATTTGAGGAAGACCCGCATGAACATCTTGCTCAATTCTTGGAGATGGCCGACACTCTCAAGAAAAACGGAGTGTCGGAAGATGCTAAAAAGATGAGGTTATTCCCATTCACATTGTCGGGGAAAGCAAAAGCTTGGCTACAATCAATCATTCTCGCCGGAGAAGTGAGGACATGGGAAGAGTTGAAGAAGAGATTTCTATTGAAGTACTATCCTCCTTCGAAGACTATGGAAGCCAAACAAAAGATCTTTACGTTCCAACAAGGTCCAAATGAGGGAATCAAGGAAGCATGGGAAAGGTTTACAAATCTTCTCATCTCATGCCCCCATCATGGTTTCCCAATAGAACAAACAACATGTTGGTTCCTTAGTGGGTTACGAGTGGAAGATCAACACCACGTTGATGCTTGTGCGGGTGGTTCAATTTGGAGGAAATCGGTGGAGGAGATCAATGACATAATGGAAGGGATATCAAGCAATACTTTCAAGATGAGAGTAGACCGTGGAGCACGAAATAGGGTAGCTCAAGTGGATAACAATGATAGCATGAGAGTAATGATGGCCACACTCATTGAAAATGTGAATGTTTTATCTCAATCAAGAGATAATCATTCACCCTTTGGGCAAGAGGATTTTCAAATGGGACCTATGGAAGAAGTGCAATACATGGGTCAACAAGGGTATCCTCAAAATTTTCAAGGGAATCGATAATATCAAGGACAACCACAATATCAAAATCGTGGTCAAGGATATCAAGGATATCAAGCTCCTACTCAAAACCGTTTTCAAGGGCAACCTTCATCATCTCAAGGTCAAGGGGGTCCGTCTCCTTAATTCTCAACTCCTCAAAATCAAAATTTTCGGAGGAATGAGAATTTGTCCTATTCCAATCCTAAAAGTGTTATTCAATATCCTCCCGAATTTGATCCCGGAGCAAAACTTCCAAGTGGAGAAGGGAAGTCTTCCACGGATGAGCTTCTTTCACACCTCATGAAGAGAATGGATGAAAATGATAAGAGAAATGAGAAAAGTGAGAAGAAATCCGAAGCAACCGACTCAATCCTTTCTCAACTCATGAGTAATCAAAAATCAATGGAATTCCAAATGGGACAATTGGCAACTTCAATTGGATCTCAATCAAACAAAGGAAAATTTCCATCGACAACCGAAGTGAATCCGAAAGAGCATTGTAAAGCCATTAAATTGAGGAGTGGTACTTCTTATGAAGGGCCAAAAATGCCCACGGATGTAGATGATGAGAAAGTCGATGAAGAGAATGAGGAAGTTGAGGAAAGAAAGGAAGATGAGGAGTTGGAAGTTGAAGGAAGGAAAGATGATAAAAATGAAGAGAAAGAAAAGGAGGAGGAAAGTGGAGATGAGGGAGTGAAGAGCCCAAGGATCCCAAAATGGATTAATTGCATGATTAGCTTATAATTTAGGTTTTTATGTTTCTAGAGTTGTACTTTGATTGATTCATTTGGTTGATCAACCCTATTAGCGAGCATGTTCGATTATGTTTATTGCAACGAGAGTTGGGTAGCATGATTGGGAATGTGAGTGTGAGCTTTGGTCAATTGAATAGAAGTTAATTAGTAATTAGCTAACCGAGAGGGGGGTTAATGGCTAGACCGACAACTTTAGACACTAAACAAATAGAGGTCGTCTAGGAGTTTGGTGAGAGGGCGTTTCATAAGCATTAGTAACCGTGTTGAAAGTGCTTATGCAACACTGTCTTAGGAGCTTATGGTATTTGGTTAGATCCTATAATTTTTAATCAATG
The DNA here is from genome assembly GCA_963675135.1 of Galeopsis tetrahit. Classification (NCBI taxonomy): domain Eukaryota; kingdom Viridiplantae; phylum Streptophyta; class Magnoliopsida; order Lamiales; family Lamiaceae; genus Galeopsis; species Galeopsis tetrahit. The sequence continues at coordinate 73,578,351 of OY776127.1, forward strand.
CACGTTGTTTACCTATGCCTTTCGAGGGGGTTTGCACACATTTGTGATAGCCTTTAGCTTGACCCAAATTTGTAGTAAAATCATGTAATTGGTTCACTAGTTCACTTAATTGCTCACAAAACGGAAACACCCGAGGCAATACTCTCACTTGCACTTTCTATCGAAAGTTAAATAGTTCGTTATTTCTTTTGTTATATTCTTGTTATCTTAGTTAATCTAGTTTAATACCTTTGTTCTTATTCCCAAAAATCCAAACAGCATCATTTAGTTACTACAATAGCATGATAACTTGCAACTTTAGGGACTCATTTTCACTCAATTAAGTCCTTGGACGATAACTACTAGGTCGTATACTTACTCAACTATAACGAACCCATACGTTTGTGGGGATTGTTATTGTTGTACTAAAAAGTGTGCAAAATACGAACCAAGTCAATGGCGATTTTTTATGATTTTGTATCTTAATTTAAAATTGAATTGAAGCCATAAATTTCTAATTATCACATATTTACTTATAGTTCAACTTAAAAAAGGAACATGTTACTTCTTCATTCTCCACGTGAACTAAAAAAGAAAATGTATTTATATATCATGCACTGAAAACCACGTGTCTACGAGAAGAACGATATCAGCGAGCATGGGTTGTGCTCGCCCAAAGGGAATACCATGTCACGAGATAGTAAAAAATGCTATAAGACAAGTTGGTCGTCCAGCACGAACACAAGGCAAACAGTGACCAGTATCATACAAGAGACCAACCTCAGCGACCATCGTCCCACCAGATTTGCATATAGAAAACTGAAGGGGTAAATGATTGCCCCATTAGTCGACAATGAGCAGCGGTGTTTGACAAGACATTGGAGTCTATTTGAGGCACATTTAATACTGAATAGAGCCATTAAATGCTTGTGATGATGACATTTAAGACCGGTGGAAATGTAATAGTTGCGGATTATTATCATGCTGCCAGCAATTAATGGCATGGAAATGTAACACACTATATAAGCCAATTAGGCCCAGAAATAAGGGACAATCTCACATACTCAGCACAAATAACATGTTTTCATCTTTCTCTCTCAAACCGTAAACTCTCTCTCTTATTCTTCACCAAGAACATCATAAAACCCTCGTAAATTCTTATTATTATAAATCCCTGCGTAAATTCGTATTATTATAAATGATTATGGTTGTAATCGGTTATTAAACTTTATTCCAGTCAACATATCAGAATCGGTTACAATATATGTAATTTTGAGATGTTTAAATAGTGTAGTTTAAAATGAAAATTTGTTTTATTATTAAATTAAGAAATGATGAATCTAATTTGAGACATTTTTTGCCAATGATGAATCTAAATTTGGACGGATGGAGTAATATTTAAGAGAAAATGGGGTCGTGGGATATTAAGGGTAAAATGGTCAAAATTTTCTGAAAGTGAGAATTCTTAATTTTGCAAGTCAAAAGGTTAGGTATTGCCTCTCTATATAAATAATAGGGGACATTATTGTTAAGGTCATTTCACTAAGAGTTTTATCTAATAGGGCATATGTTTTTTTTTTAAATCTATTAAGGTGAAAATGGCACCTAATAAGACATTGTTGCCCTTTACCAATTTAAATAATTTGAAATTAATAAATATTAATAATTTGAAATTAATAATTTTGAATTAATGCAGTTCCTATGTATACGCACCTTCCAATTATTAAAAAATTTCTAAAATTAAGCAATTCGAATTAATTGTTAATTATTCAAACCAATAAAATTAAAAAATCTGCATTTTATGATCCTTCCAATTATTAAAATATTCCTAAAATTAAGCAATTCGAATTAATTGTTAATTATCCAAACAAAAAAAATTAAAAAATCGGCATTTTATGATTCAGAAATAAGCGTGTCATAGAGTATACAATTCCCCATATTTTGAATATGCATATATATATGAAATAGATTATGAATTTTAATATGAACAGTGAAATGAATTTTGGTATGTAGAAATGGGTTATGAAGATCGATGTTCATTTCAATATGAAGTTTAAAACGGCATACATGATTGAATTTTTTGGTATGCATAAAATAACATGAACCAATGTGCACAGAGTGACATGCATATCAATATGCAAAATAGATGTGCACATTTGTAAATGACATATTCAAAAAGCGGTTTGTTGTGATGTAGGTATTTCATACTTAATTCAGTTAATATCACTGAAAAGAATTGTTCAGAATAATAAGACGAAGACATAAAATGATAGTGCCTACATCGGTATCCATATTTCATATGGAAAGTTCATTTTGATATGAAGTTGTAAGAGTAGTATATGCACTTTTCAGATGCACTGCGAATAACAATTGAATAATAAGTCTATCGAAATTCAAGCTGAAAAAGTTGATTGTAAACCAATCAAAATGTGAATAAAAATAAAGGTCCTTTCAATTTTGATGAATTTCCAACAAGTACATACTACAAAAAGAAATACAACAAGTACATACTACGGAAAATGTGGGTGTTCATATAAGCAGGCTAGATTGTGTATTTTGTTGGTGCCAGAGGATTGTCAATTCCAGAATCGAAATCGGCAGAAGTTGGTTGAAACTGTTCAAATTAACACTATTATTTGCAACAGCAATCAATCCCTCATCGCCTATCCTATTAGTTCTCCACCCATCGATATGAAGCTTCCTCCACTTCTTAAGAAGCTCCTTCACAATACCTAGATACAGAAATAATCAAGAATTACAACTTCATTTACAAGACTATCATAACTGAACCAATTAACAATATATACTTTACAAACAGGTCCCTTCTGGTTCCAATTGTGGTATAAGAACTTGATAAACAAAACTAAATGTAATCGTCCATTGGAAACTTTTTTTCTCTATCACTCGAGAAAGAAGGCAACCCTGTTTTATCACAACTCACGAGCCAGCATCAATCAACAGCTATCTCAGCGCACAAAAATGCCTTTGAGTCACCTAAATTAGCAACTAGAATTTGAGCATCTGCTAGAAGTACAACTGTCAACAATGCAGAATTACATTCAAGGTTGCCCCAATAAATTAAAATCGTATTTCTAGCTTTACATTATTATTAGTTTACATTGCAGCATATTAGTTCCACATGGAAACCACTGATTGGTTCCCATTCTTCTCCGCTAGCTATCCCCTGCATAAATACTCATAAACATACAATCCTCCATTCTGATTTTTTTGAAAATAAAGATTGAGCAGTGCTCATTTTCCATTATAGTTTTTTCCTCTTTGTTCTTTGCTCTGTGGAAACTGCATAAGATTGGCCGATTTCTACAAAATCAGAGTTTCTTTGAAAAAACCAAAAAAACCAAAAAAAAAAAAAAAAAGAATACGCAGTTAATTAAATCAAAAATCAATCAATCAAGAAATCAAGAATACGCGATAATCGCGAGATCAAGAAATTCAAGAGTGTAATGGAGGCTTACGCGATTACGCAGATTTCTACAAAATCAGAGTTTCCATTACAGTTTTGATTTTAATCGCCAAAATCAATCAAGAAATTCAAGAGCGTGTGGGAGGCTTACGCGATAATCGGACGACGATGAAAAGCTCCAGCACGCGTCGAAATTCATTTTCATCCATGGAAATTTCTTTTACTGCTCGGGAGATTTGGAAGCCAAATAAGCTCTTCTCAGTTTGGGGTGGGGGGCGACGACCGTGGCCATGGAGGGGGCGGCGGGGAGGTCATGGGCAGCGACGACGGCGGCCAAGGTGGAGAGGGAGCTCGACCGATTGGTGTGGGGGAGGGATCTAGGGTTTTATTTTTTTGGGAATGAATGTGCCCTATAATTTGGGAATTAATTGATAACAATTAATTATGAATTTAAATTTTGAATTACATTTCAAATATATAAATTAAAGGAGTATATGAATATTAAGGGAAAATACGGTTTTTTGACACAAAAATGACCTTATTAGGAAATTTTAAAAGTTGTATGTTTTAGTTGTTTAATAGTCTATAAAAGTGACCTTATTAGGTAATAATCTCTAAATAATATGAGAGAGAGCTTGCACTAGTTATTTCAGCTTCTCTTATTAAAATTCATACAAATAACAAGGGTATATATAGTTAGTATTTTGAGGGGTATATATAATAAAAAGTGAAGTTACCTGCTGTAGTAGATAACTGGACCAAAATAAAAATAAATTGAAACTTAATGGACTAAATTCAAAAAGTGATAATCTTGTGAACTAAATTCAAAAACTTGATAACTTAATTGACTAAAAAAACTGTGGGAGGATCGTCAGATTTCATTTGGAGGCAGAATCGTGCTTCTCAACGCGGTACTCAATTCGCTACCCATCTATTATCTATCCTTTTATCGCTTACCAAAACAAACTATGAGTGAACTCATCAAGCTCCAAAGAAATTTTCTTTGGGGCAATGGGGGGTGGGGCGTGCGAATTCATCATGCATTCCATGGATTTCTTGGAATGATATTTGCAAATCAAAGGCTGCAGGTGGGCTCGGAGTTAAAAATTTTGATTCTTTCAATCTGTCTCTCCTTGGCAGATGGGCATGGAGAATTCGGGCTGAACCCGATTCATATTGGGTAAGGATCCTCGAATCGAAATACGGGATAGGTTCGGTTGTAGGAACAATGGCCAGAGCTACTAGAAACTATGAGTCAAATTGGTGGAAAACTCTTTCAGGTTTATTCTTTTCAAACCCAACAAGTAACTGGTTTGATGCTAATTTGGTTAAAAATTTGGGGGATGGGAGTCTTACTTATTTTTGGAAGATATTTGGGTAAATGGTGCGAAATTGTGTTCATCTTTTGCTACATTGTACTCTATTAGTGCAAACAAATATGCTAAGATTAGTGAGCTTGGTGTTTGGGTAAACGGTAATTGGCAATGGGAATTAAAGTGGAGGCGTAACATGTATTCTTGGGTTCTTTGGAGAATACTTCTTTGCAGGAACTCAAGGAAGATTGTTGGAAATGGAAGCTTTAGGAGACGGCCGCTACTCCTCCAAAACAGCTTATGACGTACAAATGACCCTAGTTCCTCTTCTTCAGACTCTACACGAAGAAGTTCAAGAGGCCCTACAGAAAACTTGGAACAAGCTAACCCCAAGTAAATTCTCGGGACTGGCCTGGAAAGTTTTGCGGAAGAGGCTGGCCACACGAATGGAACTAAAGAGACGCCATATTCTCAACAATGGCGATGATCTCTCCTGCGGACTTTGCGGACTAGAAGACGAGAGGGTGCAACACCTTTTCTTCACTTACAGATTCTCTGATAAGGTGTGGGACTTATGCCACTCATGGTTAGACTCCCCCACAGCCAAACACTGGACCTCGGAGACACACTTCCATCAACATTGCGGACTGCTTGGACGTAAACACTTAAAATTCATCTTAGAATGCTTATGGTGTTGCATCGTGTGGCATATTTGGAGAGCGAGGAACAACAAAGTGTTTGCAGACAAGGAGACCAAGCCAGAGCAGATGTTCGAGTTATGATGTGGGGTTTAGTATCTAACTACAAATCCTACACTACTTCATTTAATTTCAATGATTGGTGTGCAAATCCTAGGCTTATATGCGTGCAACGTAGCTGATCATATACATTGTAATACCTCTATGTAACTCCAGATTATTATCTTTCGAGTACCCCTGGTACTCAATCAATAAAATTTTCTCCGTTAAAAAAAAAAAAATTGACTAAAAAAACTTTAATCCCAAAATAAGATGTGGTACACCAAAAAATGAAACCAAATTGATACATTTATCTTTTTTGGGATCAAAACAAAACTAATTGCAAAAAATAGGACTAAATTGGTGAATTTAACATTTTTATGATCATTTCAAAAAATGTACAAAGTTATGAGACTAAATTAACTTCTATCCCAAATTCAGCACCCCACGTATATATATACACACACGCGTGTGGAACAAACTAGCACTTTTTTACCCTTAATATCTGATCCCACGGCCCGCGGTTCGGTTTTACTGGTATTCCATTCTATTGAATCTTTAACACATGTAGTCCCCATTATTACAGGACGTTGATTATTTTTTAATACGACACATGTCAATCATCCAAAATTGAAATAGGTGATCTCAACCGCATGGCACATTCTCTCTTAAAAAAGGGCTAGCTAGTTTGTCCCATCCCATGCAGGCGTGTGTGTATATATGTGTGGGCATATCCTTCCTTCCTCTCGTATATTCTAGAAACCGTTTATATAGTTCATCAGTTTGCATGTTTGAATGGCGCCGGCGTTGTCAAGAAGCACGATTAGACCACACTACGTGATAGAAGAGGCGATCGAGCATCTCTACGACGTTACCATTCTCAATAAAACCATCTTGACGACAGTCACAAAGTACCCTGAGGCGGTGACGGAGTGGATCAAGATCGTCGACGAGGACGAAGACTATAATACATTCCACTTGATCGGATTGGAAGCGCAGTTATACTCGAGCGAGGAGAAGGGCAACCGTATGGGGACGTTACAGTTGTGCGACGGAAAACGGTGCCTCGTCTTCCAGATGGCGAATTGCGAAGTTTGCCCCCCCACCCTGGAAAAATTCCTGAAGGACGAAAAGTACAGTTTCGCAGGCATCGGCATTTCATCGAAGCTAAAGATGTTGTCGGAACACTTTTCGTTTATCTCCGACGTCGAGGAAACGCAAACCATGGATTTGGTTGGTTGTACAATGAAGGCGTATAAACTGCCTGATCTGATATACGCGGAACAGGAAGAATTGGTTTCGGTTAGTTTGGGGGTGAATGTGGAGAAGCCAGATGTAGATCATACTCAATGGAGTCGCAGTGTGAAGCTCTCAGATGCTCATGTGCAGTATGCTTGTATTGGTGCTTTCCTCAATTTTCAAATGGGAAGGTGGCTTGCCGTATGTTTGGAAACTCTATAAACAGCTTAAACGCATTTCTCAAAAGTTAAAGTTGTGAGAGGGCAGCTTTAAAAAAAGTGATTCTACCCTCCGGCCACTTGAGTTTGCAAAATCTAGCTAATTGAATGTGTTGATGATGTACGGATCTAATGATCATGATTGATTGCTTTCTTGATTCATTTATTTGTTTTCTTTCAATCTTGAATTATTTAACGGCATCTACATATATATACGTGAAATTTTAAAAAAAAATGAACTTATTAGGGATAATTTGAGAAGAAATTAAATTAATCGGCCAAGAAATGAGAAGTTTTAAAAATGGTAGGAAAGTTAACTGCAATCAATGCAATTTTCTTGGGTAACATCTTTGTAACTTGTAAACCACATTCAACTCTAGTGAATTTTTGTAAATATTTTTTACGATTTTTTTGTTACATATTTCCTTATATATCTCATATACTCTCCCAATATATATTGGAACTTCTCTATCAGCCTTCTTCCGGCAGTTCGCCTGCTTCTCCCCCGCCCTCAGGTTCGCATGGTGCCTTATCTGGTTCGGCAGCTGGTCAGAGAGGTAATTAAGAAGTCTTATGTCCCAACTTATCAAATATGTCGTAACAGGGACATTGTACGAATTATTGCTATGAGAAGTATGCTCGCCCCTCTCAGCCATCGATAAATCTGGCTCAGGCCTTTGAGGCCCAATGCTTTGTTACTCCTTCGCCTGCCTCTAAATATTGGTTCCTTGATACAGGCGCCTCGGCCAACATGAATCTTCACACTGCTACTATATGTGGATAATCTTGCCTCCTACAATGGTAATGAAGGTGTGATTGTTGTGAACAGTTGATCCATTCCTATTACTCATATTAGTTCTTTTCGTGTCTGAATGATAGTACGTGTTTGTTTATATGATGGTTCCTCACCTCACTAAGAATTTATTGTACATTAGAAAGTTGACATCCAATTTCCCTAGTTGTTGACTTGTTGATGTATTGTTTACTGATCGGTCGTTTGGGGTTTAGAATTGGGTGATCAGGAAACCTCCTCTGGTAGTCTATGTGGACGACATGTTAGCCAAAAGCACTAAGGCAGAAGAGCACATAAAGGACCTGGATGAGATATTCCAAGTAATCAGGAGTAATAGCATTAAGTTGAATCCAGCTAAATGCTCCTTTGGAGTGCGGTCAGGAAAGTTTTTAGGATACATGGTGACCCAAAGGGGAATAGAAGTTAACCCTGCGAAAGTGAAGGTTGTACTCGACATGCAACCCCCTCGAAGTCTGAAAGAACTACAAACCTTGAATGGCAGAATAGCAGCCCTGAGCAGGTTCATAGCAAAATCAGCGGAGAAAAGCCACCATTTCTTCAAGACATTAAGGAAGGGGTTAAAGTTTGAATGGGATGAACACTGCCAAAAGGCCTTTAAGGAACTTAAACTCCATCTGGAACAGCTCCCAAAGTTGAAAAATCCCTCTCAGGGGGATATCCTCCTCCTATACCTCTCAGTAGGGGAATATTCCCTAAGTACAACTTTGATGAAGGAAGAGGGTTCCACCCAGCAGCCCATATACTATGTCAGTAAGGTAACCCAATGAGATGAGACCCGATACTAAGAGGTGGAAAAAGCTGCCCTAGCGGTGGTAGTAACAGCTAGGCGATTACACCCTTATTTCTTATCATTTAAAATCATTGTACGGACTAACTACCCTTTGAAGCAGGTATTAGGTAGAGCAGATTTGTCAGGAAGGATGGTCAGATGGGTCGTTGAATTGCAAGAATATGACATTGACTATGAGCCTAGAGGGCTATTAAGGCCCAAGCCTTGACAGACTTTATTCAGGAATCTACTAGAGTAGAGGAGATGGAGGGCTGGAAGGTATATGTCGATGGTTCCGCATCAGCACTTGGGTGTGGGGCAGGGATTGTATTGATAGACCCTAAAGGCCAAGAGATACAAGTCGCTGTTAAATTTCGATTCTCAACCTCTAACAATGGAGCAAAGTATGAGGCCTTAATCAGAGGAGCAAACATGGCGGCAGAGTTAGGAGCCCAAAAGATCACTTTGTATTCAGATTCACGATTGGTGGTACAGCAGGTGACAGGAGAATACCTCGTCAAAGATGAAAAGATGGTTGCTTACTTAGAGCAAGTGAGGAACTTGAAGAATAAATTCCATGTTTTTGAGGTGCTACATATACCGAGAGAGGAGAATACAAAGGTAGATGGGTTGTCCAAATTGCCTAGCTCTACTGAGTTTGAGGGACAAGGAAAGATAACCCTATTGGTGGTGGATCGACTGTCTACTGAGGCCTTGATCGGGGAGATAACGGAGGGAGACGACTGGAGAAAGGAGATATGGGAAGAGTTGAGCAAGGACCCCATAACTTCAACATCCAGAGAAGCTAAAACCTTGAGGCTGAAGTACTGTATCATGGGGGATCAACTGTATAGGAGATCTTTCACTCAACCATACCTAAAGTGCCTCTCAAAGCAAGAAGCAGATTTTTTGATCAAAGATATTCATGAAGGCTGTGCAGCCAGCCATGAGGGTTACAAAACTATTGTGAAAAGGGTGTTCAGGGCAGGTTTCTACTGGCCCAGTGTGATGAGGGACGCTCGAGAATTTGTGAAGAAATGCGAGAAATGCCAGAAGAATGGACCGCTGATACGAGTACTGGCAGAAGAAATGGGGGTCATGTATTCACCCTGCCCATTCGCAAAGTAGGGGATAGATCTGGTAGGACCTTTCCCTATGGCACCTGGGGGAAGGAAGTTCTTGATTGTGGCAGTAGACTACTTCAGCAAGTGGGTAGAGGCTGCTCCGTTGGCCAAAATAGAGGAAGACAATGTGATTAATTTCCTAGCAAGGCACATTTGTTGTAGGTTTGGGGTACCAAGGATCTTAGTCTCATACAGTGGCATGCAGTTCAATGGAGAGAGTCAGAAAGTGGTGTTGGAGATGGAATATCCTTCAGAAGTTCACTTCAGTAGCTCATCCACAAGCCAACGGTCAAGTGGAAGTCACAAACAGAATCATAGTGGATGGTGATGTGCCAAAAATTGCACGGGTGGACTAGATATCCTTGAGGTTGGATATCCGAATTCCCGAACGCCTAGGAATGCTTCGGGTACACTGCTTCTGCTGGAACGATCCTCCAAGAACCTGCAAGAGACACACCGGAGGGGATTCCGGTGTGGACACTCCGACGCTCAAGTCAGTCTCGGTAGTTTTGTATATGGCAAGGACCAAAGAATCCTTTAATTATCCACGAGGTTCTCACAGGAAATCAATATATTATTCGTAAGCAGCGTAGTAAATCAAGTAAAGTTAGAGATCGTAACCTGAAAATTTACCTCGGTTTACCTATTTATAGAAAGTCCTTACCAAGGAGGAAGTTAGGGTTTCCTCCTATTTCGGAGCTGTACTTTGGACTCAGCCCTGCCAGTTTGATAAGGTCTTCCCCTCTCTTCCTTCCTGGAGAACCAGAACCACTCCCCCTAGTGGACTTCGTTTGCTGGGATAAAGGGAGAATGAGTCTCCTTTTACCCAGTCTCAGGCCGTTTCGCGCGGGGCTCCTCCGAGATCTTCGGACTACTAATTCTTATCTAGACTGGGTCTTCCTAATATTTCTCCCGGGTGAAGCTCCCTCTGGAGGGACCTCCGGAAGAGATTCTCTATCCAGAGAGTATTTCTTAATCATGTATCTCTCTTTTATCTTATCCTCTACACACGTGTCGCCTTCTTATCGAATGACATTTTTAGTCCACATCAAATGGTATCCGAACCCGTCTACAGAAAATAAGGGGGATGGGTGAAAGAATTTGATAATGTCATCTGGTCCTATAGAACTAGCCCCAAATCAGCTACGGAGGAGTCCTCTTTTCAGTTGGTATATGGGGCGACACCAGTGATACCTCCAGAGGCCCGATTGGGGTCACATCGGATCACATATTTTGATGAAACAAAAAACGAAGAACTAATGAGAGAGGCTTTGGATTTAGTAGAAGAAGAGAGAGAGATAGCAAAGCTCAAAGCCGAGGGATATAAAAGCAGGATTAAAGCGGCGTATGATCGGAGAGTAATCCCGAGATCCTTTAGAGTGGGGGACCTAGTCCTCCGAAGAGCCGAAGCACTAAAGAATACTGGAAAGTTGGAGCCCAACTGGGAGGGCCCCTATAAAGTTGTACAAGTGCTAAAGGGAGGAGCCTATAAGCTCCAAGACATGGAAAGAAAGGAGATATTGCCCCCCTGGAATGTGTGTCACCTTAATAGGTTTTATGTTTGAAAGCATGTTTACTCAGACAAAGTTGTTCTCTTTTTTTCTTTTTATACTTTCGACGTTCATTTCAATTCGAATAATTGTACATATCGCTTCACCGGAGCTCTTTTTCCCTCTCTATGGGTTTCCCTTTGGGTTTTACTATAGAGAGGTTTTTAATGAGGCCGGCGTAGGTTATCCATTGCCTATGTTGATAAACACTTTTAAACAATGAAGCCATACTTTTGAGAAATTGTGGTAATTCCCCTTGGATTTCTTGAGAATTGTCGTATGAGATAGATATTTGGAAAAAAATGATAAGATGATTACTGTATAAAGGTGATGCGGCCTAAAATTGTCACCTCGTAAGAAGTCGACACGTGTATAGAGGATAGGATTGATGAGAGGATACGAGCTTAAAGAGGACTCCTCAGAATAGAGAATCTCATCCGGGTGTCCCTCCGGAGGGAGCTCCATCCAAGGACCTCAGGGGAGAGATATCAGGAAGACCTGGCCCTGAGGGGAATTAGTTGGTCGAAAGCTTAGGAGAGGTTCCATATAAAACGGGATAAGATTGGATAGAGAAAGACTCATTCTTCCTCTACTCAACGGCTGAAATCTAGAGGAGGAATTGGTTGCGTCTTTTCAGGGATTGGGAGTTCAAAGGCAGGTGGACTAATTCAAAAATAGGGCAAGCTGCAGATCCGAGATAAGGGGAAAACCTAACTTCCCCTCAGGTAGAATTCCTCTATAAATAGGCAAGCTTAGGTACATTTAGGTTTTACGATCTCTAACATTATTCAACCTATTGCTCTTTTACGAATATTCTGATTTCCTTCGAGAACCTCATTGATAAAAAGAGGACTCTTAAGCCCTCATCATATCCCGAATCATACATACTGACTTGAGTGTCGGAGTGTCCGCGCCGGATTCCCCTCCGGCGTGTCTTTTGCAGGTTCTTGGAGGATCATTTCGGAGAAAGCATTATACCCGGATTATTCATACGAGTTCGGGAATTTGGATACCTGGTCTAAAGGACATCCAATCCATTCGTGCAAATTTGTGGCACAACAAAAGGTATCACAGAAAATGAAAAATTATCCCCCTGAAAACGAGGGATAAGATACCTTTGCAGGAATCTTAACTCGAAAGGTGAGAGACTGAGAAATTGAGTAGGTTCTTGATGAACCTTACTCTGAGAAATTGCGTAGGTTCTTGATGAACCTCACCCTGAGAAATTGAGTAGGTTCTTGATGAACCTTACTCTGAGAAATTGTGTAGGTTCTTGATGAACCTCACCCTGAGAAATTGAGTAGGTTCCTGATGAACCTTACTTTGACAAATTGTGTAGGTTCTTGATGAACCTCACCCTGAGAAATTGAGTAGGTTCCTGATGAACTTTACTCTGAGAAATTGCGTAGGTTCTTGATGAACCTCACCCTAAGAAATTGAGTAGGTTCCTGATGAACCTTACTCTGAGAAATTGCGTAGGTTCTTGATGAACCTCACCCTGAGAAATTGAGTAGGTTCCTGAGGAACCTTACTCTGAGAAATTGTGTAGGTTCTTGGTGAACCTCACCCTAAGAAATTGAGTAGGTTCCTGAAGAACCTTACTCTGAAAAATTGCGAAGGTTCATGATGAACCTCACCCTGAAAATTGAGTAGGTTCTTGAGGAACCTTACTCTGAAAAATTGGGAAGGTTCTTGATGAACCTCACCCTGAGAGATTGAGTAGGTTCCTGAAGAACCTTACTCTGAAAAATTGCGAAGGTTCTTGATGAACCTCACCCTGAGAAATAGCGAAGGTTCTTGATGAATCCCACGTTAGGGAAATACTTAGAAACGGTATTTGGAGCCCTACGATCCAACATATTCCCGGAAGTGATATGAAAGGAAGAAACTTCATCCACTATAGCCTTCGAGGCTAGGGGGAGTAGGAGAGCCATGCAAAAGCTATACGAGGCTACCAAAATCAAAACCAAGTAAATCAAGTAAGTACAAGAACCTAGATTCTTTATTTTCACAATAATGAAGAAGTCTATATGTGTTAGAAGAATGCCAGAGATACGCATTACATGAATTTGTTTAGAGACATAGAAACCTAGCTAAGAGATGCTAAGGCCAAAACATACTTATTATCCTAAACATAACATATGACATGTTGGGATATGAATCCTAGAACAAGTCCTAAATGATGAATAAAAGATAAAAGATGAAGTTTTGATAAGCCAAAAGAAGACTTGAATATTTTCTAAGTATTGACTGATCTAGTCTAGTTAAGTTGAAGTCATCTTGTACAGATCAGTAGAATTCAAAAGACGAGTACTAGTTTTTAAAAGATAAGTATTATTGAAAGATAAGTACGATTTATAAGTACTTCAATTTTGTTATTTTGTATATGTTAAGATTGTTATTGAGCTATGAATAATTGTTGTATAGAGCTCATGATTTTAAAAGTAATAGATAGATTCTGTGTATAGTTTTATAAGTTGACTAAGCTTTATAACAAGAAGCTTAAAGTAATGTAATAGTCTTGTTAGGATTAGTTGATAGGACTAGATTAGTTCTATGTTGTAATCTGGAGAAGTCTACTACTACAACACAAGACAGGTACGACTCAACAAGACAAGACAAGAAGATTGAAGAAACGCGTGTTGAAGATAAAATTGAAGGAGTTAGTTAAGAAATAACTAATTAACTGGAGAAACGCGTGAAAGGATAAGAAGTTTCAGTTAGAAGTTAGTTTTCAAGAAAAGTTGGTTACAACTTACTAAGTTCTTGAAATTAGAAGTCTATAAATACCTCAAGGTATTTAGCATTCAAAGATAACTAAAAATACAGATACTAAAGCTACATACTGAAGAATTGTTCGAAGTTTCTCTCAGAGATTGAAGTTCAGAAAGTGAAGCTACGCAAGACAAGTGAAGATCGAAGAAGGCTACTACTGAACGAAGAGAAGTTTTATTTTCGTTTACTGTTTCAAGTTGCTAGTTACTTGTAAAATAGCTAGTAAGATCGAAGATATATCTGGAGATATAATCGAGAAGATCTAAGTCTTATTTCTTGGGACTTAAAGCTACAAGAACATATTGCTCGATTGGAAGAGTTAATAAGAATTTCACAACTGGGTTTGTGAGAGTGGATGTAGACAAGTTGTCGAACCACTATAAATCTCGTGTTTGATTTACTTTACTGTTTTGTTTGTTTGAATTGATTAATTGTTTACTTGTTAAACATACATAACTGAACAAGACTAGTTGAGTAAACTACTGAAACAGAGTTCTCGAGATAAGTTGAGTATAATCTTTAATTGGGCTCATTGTTAATTTCGTATTCCGCACATTGTAATTCTGATATATCGAAAGATTTTAGAAAAGTCTATTCACCCCCTCTAAACATTTTCTTTAGCTTCCCTCGATATTAACTCAACTTAGGGACCTACAAGTGGTATCAGAGCAGTGGTTTACGAACTGCTGTTTCTTGATAACCAACTCAAGACTTGGGTGAAAATCTCAGTCCAAGATCATACTTGCTTACGTGTTCTTGTTCAATATTCTTGATATTGTTTTCTTGTTCCCTGTTCTTGACTCATATACTTCTTGATCATAAAACTGATTAGCACTAGACTACTTGTTAAAACATGTCTCTTGAAATAAGCGCTAACAAGTTGCCTAAGTTTCAGGTTCAAGATTATGACTATTGGAAACTAAGGATGGAAACCATCTTCAGTTCCACTCACGACTTAATGATCTCCGTCATCACCGAAGGTCCGATAGTGACCATGATTCCCAATACTGCTGCCCTTGACACAAATCAACCCGTGGGTACACTCGTCAAGAAACCAAGGTCAGAACTAACCTCAGAAGAAATGAGACAGAATAATTTGGATAGCTTGGCCAAGAATTACATCTTACACACTCTTCCTAACGAGTATCTGGGAAAAGTGTTAAAATGTAAAACTGCCAAAGAAATGTGGGATCGCTTAGCTATCATTTGTGAAGGAACATCCCTAATCAAAGAAAGCAAGCTTTCCACTGCAGTCCAAAGATTTGAATCATTTCATATGAAAGCTGGCGAAACTATAGACCAGTTGGATACTCGTTTTACCAAAATCATGAATGACTTGGAAGTCCTTGGTAAATCTTATACTCCACGTGAAATCAATCTTAGGATTCTCAAAAGCCTTGATAGTCGATGGAAAATGGTAAAAATGCTTGTTAAGAATACCCAAGATATAGATGTATGGACAGCAGAAACCATGTTTCAAACTCTAAAGGCCCATGAGTTTGATTTAGACGAAGATGAACCTATAGTAAGCAGTGACAGAGAACATGATGTATCTAAGAACGTTGCTTTTAAGGCTAGTTCGTCCAAGGTAGACAGGTCGAAGTCTAAGACTAGGTCTACTTCCGTGAAAGACGAGTTAGATACTGATCTTAGTCTGAAGGATCAGGTAAGCCTCATGGTTAGAAAGTTTGATAGGCTAAATAAACGTTTCGGAAGATATAAGAAGTTCTATAGAGAGCATAGAGGGTCTGCTTCTAAGAACTCGTCTGAGACCAGACGAGACCGAAACTCGTTCGAAAGGAGAGACGAAGTCTCGAAAGGTAACAGACAAGATAGAGAGTCTGATGGTAGGAAGATTACTCGTTCTGATAGACGCGATAAACGAAGGAACAACTCTCCTATTAAAAAGGCTACTAATGATCTCTTGTGCTATAACTGTGAAAAGCCAGGTCACTACATATATGAATGTCCAGACCTGAGTACTGATGATCGAGAAGAACGCAAAGCACGAAGGGAAAGAAGATACAACCGTGGTAAGAAGGCAATGATGGCCAATGATGACTCTAAGTCTGACTCAGACGAGTTGCCATCATCCTCATCTAGCTACCCATCTGAACCAGATCACGATGAAGCTTTTATAGTAGATGATTGTCTATGCTGCATGGCTAAAATCGACCAAGAGGTATCATATGCTACTTCTTTTCAATCTTGTGATGAATCAGATTCTGATGAAAGTGACACTGCCAGTAGCAAAGTAGGGAGTAGCCTTCAGCACTCTACTAGTGCAGTTGAAGACGACCTCCTACTTGCCAACAAGGAAATCATTGAAGTCAGTGACGAAAACATCATCTTAAGATAAGAAATCATTGATCTTAAGGAAGCTCAGTCTAAAGTAGATCCTAATATAACAGTCCTAAATGAACGCTTGCAAGAAGAGTTGAGTCAACTCAAAGACAAGTGTGCATTGACAGACAAGTTGTATCAAGACCTACTTAAGACACATGCTACTGAGAAACATGATTTCAATGTTTTAAAAAGCAAGTACAAAAAGCTTGAAGAACGTAATAAGTTCTTAGAAACCGAGGTTGTCACTCTAGACCTTAAACTTACTGACCTGGTTAACTCTTCAAAGGTTAACCTTGAATTGTCAGATAGGTATAGGGCTCCTGCTGACAAGACAGGCATAGGTGCTGAAACATCAAGCTCGTCTACTCTAGTTCCTAAGAACCCTACTATTTTCATCTCAAGCTCTTTGACTAATGATAAAGGAAAAGAACCAATGATATACGATATTGTTACTCCAACTAAAGGTACTGTACCAAAACAAGCTCGAGTTAACATTCCAACTACCAAAGGAGGTAAAACGAATGGTAATAACAAGCTTGTTCAACCTAGAACTAATCTTCTAAGAACCACTAATCGTAGACGATCCAACCAGGTCAGATACGAGGATTGGTATCCTGAGGAGACGAGTACTAGACAAGTACAGACTAGACGACAAGAGTCTAGACCTCCTTTCATAAGGCAGTCTCAACTCTACTCGTCTAGACCTAGACAGGAAGGTCCAAAATATCGTACACAAGCTGTTCTATATCGTCCACCTTTGTCATATGATATCGAAGGAAAAGAAAGACCTAAACATGTCTATAAACCGTATGGACCTAATGCATATAAACCCTACTCTGACTATCATAGACAAGTGCCTACTCAAGTAGAGATCAAGTCGAAAGGCTATCTCCAAAGAGTAGACCCGAACTCGACTGATAGGCCAGATAAGGACAACAAGGTCTTATTTTGCAACAAATATGGTCGAAAGCTCAGAAGATCAAACTTGTTCAGGACTCCAATGTACATTTGGATTCCATTGAACTCGACTAACCCCCCAGGACCCCAATAAACAAGGAGGGTACCTAAATTATGTAATATCATCGAATGCAGGGTCGACTCGATCTATACAAGAAGGGTGGCTCAATAGGAGAAACTTGGTACATAGACAGTGGCTGTTCGCACCACATGACTGGTACCAAGACTCTCTTATCAAGCTACCATGAGCAAGAAGGACCAAAAGTAATATTTGGTGATAGCTCCACTGCTGTTACCAAAGGATTCGGCTACATTCGGAATGGAGACATAGAGATCCAAGATGTCTCATATGTTGAAGGCTTGAAATACAATTTACTCTCTGTTTCACAATTTTGTGATCGTGGATACAAGGTGCAGTTCAAGAGTCACAAATGTGAAATCATTGACAAGAGGACTCATACCGTACTACTCGTCGGCATAAGACAAGGAAGTGTGTACATAGTGAACTGGAACAGTTGTCCGAGGGACACCTGTCTACTTACTAAGAATCCTAAAGAACTTGGCTGGCTCTGG
Source organism: Galeopsis tetrahit (assembly GCA_963675135.1). NCBI lineage: Eukaryota > Viridiplantae > Streptophyta > Magnoliopsida > Lamiales > Lamiaceae > Galeopsis > Galeopsis tetrahit. The sequence continues at coordinate 73,596,169 of OY776127.1, forward strand.
CATAGACGCCTCTGTCATCTAAACTTTAAGGTTCTTAATAAGATAGCCAGAGACTACCTTGTGGAAGGTATTCCCAATGAAGTCTACTACAAGTCACATGTATGCACGTCCTGTCAGAAAGGCAAACAGGTAAAAGGTTCATTTAAATCTATTCCATCCCTCTCAACAAGTAGAGTTCTTGAACTTCTACATATGGACTTACATGGCCCAATAACTCCTCCAACTTTGAACGGTAGAAGGTACACACTTGTTGTGGTAGATGACTATTCTAAGTTCACTTGGGTAGTCTTCTTACACAAGAAGAGTGATACACAAACACTTTTGCCTGATCTGTTGAAGAAGTTACAGGTTGAGAAGAATCAGTCAATTGTCAAGATCCTAGTGACAAGGGTACTGAATTCATTAACTGCTATATTAAAGAATTTTGTTCTAAGCGTGGCATCCAGCACCTTACTAGTGCAGCAAGGACACCACAACAAAATGGAGTAGCAGAACGAAGGAACAAAACTCTTAAGGAGGCCTGCAGGACCATGCTGACAGAGTATAATACGCCTCAGAAGTTTTGGGCAGAAGCTATCAATACTGCATGCCACTCACAAAACAGAAGTGCTATCAATAAAGCACAAGGTAAGACACCCTATGAGGTATGGAAAGGTCGAAAACCCAGAGTCTCATATTTCCATATATTTGGTTGTAAGTGTTTTATCCATAACAATGGGAAAAGCAAGTTGAATGCATTTGATGCTAAAGCAGACGAGGGAATATTCTTAGGATACTCCTCGACTAGCAAAGCATTTAGAGTATTCAACTACTCAACCCTTTGTGTGGAAGAAACACCACATGTGGTTTTCGATGAATATCAACAGGACTCGTCTGCCAACAAGATCAGTGAGAAAGTTACTGAGCTAACTATCGAATCTGACAAAGACTCAGAGGTATATGAATCCGTTCAAGCATACAATCCATTCATGAAAGCCCTCGAATCTGATGACAAGGAAAGGGTAAGTGCTCAAGGTAAGTCTACTAGACCAGTAGACATGCCTGCTCTAGTTGACTCATCTACTCCAGGTAAATCTGTTGATGATATAAATGATGTTGACATGCATGATGCTATAACAGATCTAGATGATGATACTATGCTTACAAAGACTAGAAAAACATGGAAATCTGCGCATAATACTGAAAATATCATTGGTGACTCTACTATTGGTGTAAAGACTAGACGACAACTCTTTGAGTCACAAGAACAACCTAGTCCATCTCTGTTTTGCTGGTGTTGTTTCCTCTCATCTATCGAGCCTAAAACCATTAAAGAGGCTTTAGCTGATAGTAATTGGATCATTGCTATGCAAGACGAGTTGAATCAGTTTGTTCGAAATGACGTCTGGGAACTTGTTGAAAGACCTAAACATCATAATGTAGTTGGCACTCGATGGATTTTTAAGAATAAGAAAGATGAGAATGATGTAGTTGTTCGTAACAAGGCTAGACTAGTCGCCCAAGGCTACTCACAAGCTGAAGGCATAGATTATGATGAAACATATGCTCCTGTTGCTAGACTAGAAGCCATTCGATTGTTCCTTGCATATGCTGCTTACATGAAATTTACTGTATATCAAATGGATGTTAAAAGTGCATTTCTTAACGGTATTCTTGCGGAATAAGTGTATGTTGAACAACCCCCAGGTTTCGAAGTCAAAGGTAACCAGGTATACAAATTAAAGAAGGCCTTATATGGACTAAAGCAAGCTCCAAGAGCCTGGTACGATACTCTTTCTCAATTTCTATTAGAAAATGGTTTTACTAAAGGCAAGGTCGATAGAACCTTGTTCAGAAGACAAGAAGGGAAGGACATTTTACTCGTCCAAATTTACGTAGATGATATCATTTTTGGATCACCTAACAAAAAGCTGAGTGAAAGTTTCTCAACACTCATGCAAAGTAAATTTGAGATGTCTATGATGGGTGAAATGAATTACTTTCTTGGACTTCAAGTAAAACAGACCCCAGAAGGGATTTTCATAAATCAAGCAAAGTATACTCGTAATCTACTAGACAAGTATGGTATTAAGACATGTAAATCTTCTGGAGTACCTATGCAACCTACTTACAGGATGGATCCAGACGAGAATGGTAAGTGTACTGATCAAACTCATTACCGTGGTCTTATTGGTTCATTACTCTACTTGACTGCTAGTAGACCTGATATTGCATTTTCTGTTGGTGTATGTGCTCGTTTTCAAGCTAATCCAAAAGAGAGTCATATGGAAACCACTAAAAGGATTCTGAAATATTTGAAAGGAACCATCAATCGTGGTATATGGTATCCCTCAAATGATGATCTATCTCTAAGTGGTTACTCTGATTCTGATTTTGGTTGCTGTAGAATAGATAGGAAATCTACATCTGGTTCTTGTCAATTCTTAGGCACAAAACTCATTTCATGGTTTTCGAAAAAGCAGACAAGTGTTGCTACCTCTACTACTGAAGCCGAGTACATGGCTGCTGGTAGTTGTTGTAGTCAATTATTATGGCTTATTCAACAGCTTAGAGATTATAATATTTGTGAATCAAATGTTCCTATTTTCTGTGATAGTAATAGTGCAATTGCCATTACACAAAATCCTGTTTTGCACACACACTGTAAGCATGTCGATGTAAAACACCATTTCATACGTGGTCATGTAGAAAAGAAGGATATTCGCATGGAAAAGATTCATACTGATTTTCAAAGAGCTGATATTTTCACAAAACCATTAGCTGAGGCCCGATTTCATGAATTATGCATTAGTCTAGGACTAATTGATCTTGATCCTACTGGTATGTAGAAATGTACTAACCAGACAGGTACAGTCCTAAGAAGAAAGAAGAAACAGACAAGTTACCACAAAAGGAGCAGAGCACTCATCTACTCATTCAATAGACAGGTATACAAGGTCAGACAAGTTGACCAAACAACCCGATGAGGAAGCTGGTAAAGCTGGGGGTAATACTAAGGGAATAAACATTCAAGGGGGAATCTTTGATTTCTTAAAAATCCTTATGTTGACTCTTAAGTTTGTTAACAGTCATCTTGTTTGAATCTTGATCATTATATTAGAGTGATATTCACCTTATTTATTTTACTCGAATACCTGTATTGCATCTAATCTGTAACACAAGATAAGACAGGTAAAAATAACAGTTTGATGTTCAAAGTAGACAAGCACAGTCGAAGGGGGAACTCGACTGGTGGTCATAAGACTACTCGTCTTGTGCAATTAAGTCTACTCACCTTATGAAGATTAAGCCTACTCATCTGTTCTGGATGGACTCGAACAGACAAGCTAAGTTTTTCTTGATTAAAATATGTTAAGTGTTTATTCGAAACATATTAAGGGTATTAAAGTGATTTGATATTGTTGAAATTTGAACATACAGGAATTGGATTTATACACCCCATTTAATAAGGTGTACACATTCAATTTGCGCCAAAATACGAATATGTTAGGTCAGATGAGTACACTCCTCATTTCTGCCAATAGAAGAGGCGGATTTCAACTTTTACAAAATCAAATCACAGTGTATTCTCGGTTCCGTAACCGAATACCAAAAGGCATGACCGTTGGATCTAATCCTTCAATCTTGACCGTTGGATTAAAAATTCAGTTTTAAACAAAACCCAACACTTGCACACATTCTAACCCACGTTTTCATAACTCTACTACTTGCGCACACGTTGATTTCTTACTTATTCAATTATATTGTTCATAACAAATCATTCATCATGTCAATTCGTTCTATTTTCGATGTAAGCTCCAACATTCAGGCACCATTCGATCTAGGGAGATACATAAATGACAACAAAGTGCATGTTGAACCATCTCTGTTCTTCAAAGGAAATCACAAGGAAGAAAATATAGAAATCTTGACCAAATGCATCAGATGCGGTCTAAAACCCTACTTGGAGGCGTTTCCTCAAGTTGTTTTGGAGGAAGAGGTTCTGGAATTTTATGCCAACGCCAACAGACAGGGAGATGTTATTGAATCTTTTATTGATGGAAATCGAGTGGAAATCACTCGGGAAGTTATGTTCGAAAGATTGAGGCTACCCATCTGTAGGTCCCTAAGTTGAGTTAATATCGAGGGAAGCTAAAGAAAATGTCTAGAGGGGGGTGAATAGACTTTTCTAAAATCTTTCGATATATCAGAATTACAATGTGCGGAATACGAAATTAACAATGAGCCCAATTAAAGATTATACTCAACTTATTTTGAGAACTCTATTTCAGTAGTTTACTCAACTAGTCTTGTTTAGTTATGTATGTTTAACAAGTAAACAATTAATCAATTCAAACAAACAAAACAGTAAAGTAAATCAAACACGAGATTTATAGTGGTTCGACAACTTGTCTACATCCACTCTCACAAACCCAGTTGTGAAATTCTTATTAACTCTTCCAATCGAGCAATATGTTCTTGTAGCTTTAAGTCCCAAGAAATAAGACTTAGATCTTCTCGATTATATCTCCAGATATATCTTCGATCTTACTAGCTATTTTACAAGTAACTAGCAACTTGAAACAATAAACGAAAATAAAATTTCTCTTCGTTCAGTAGTAGCCTTCTGATTTCTTCACTTGACTTGTGTAGCTTCACTTTCTGAACTTCAATCTCTGAGAGAAACTTCGAACAATTCTTCAGTATGTAGCTTCAGTATATGTATTTTCAGTAGTCTTTGAATGCTAAATACCTTGAGGTATTTATAGATTCTAGAAATCAAGAACTCAGTTAGTTGTAACCAACTTTTCTTGAAAACTAACTTTTAACTGAAACTTCTTATCCTTTCACGCGTTTCTCCAGTTAATTAGTTATTCCTTAACTAACTCTTCAAACTTTATCTTCAACACGCGTTTCTGTAACTAACTTTAGTCTTCTTGTCTTGTCTTGTCGCGTCGTACCTGTCTTGTGTAGTAGACTGTGTCTTCTACTTATCTTGTGCAGTAGACTTCTTCAAATTACAACATAGAACTAATCTAGTCCTATCCTCTAATCCTAACAAGACTATTACATTACATTAAGCTTCTTGTTACAAAGCTTAGTCAACTTATAAAACTATACAAAGAATCTATCTATTACATTTAAAATCATGAGCTCTATACAACAATTATTCATAGCTCAATAACAATCTTAACATATACAAATAACAAAATTGAAGTACTTATAAATCGTACTTATCTTTCAATAATACTAGTACTTGTCTTGTGAATTCTACTGATCTGTTCAAGATGTCTTCAACTTAACTAGACTAGATCAGTCAATACTTAGAAAATATTCAAGTCTTCTTTTGGCTTATCAAAACTTCATCTTTTATCTTTTATTCATCATTTAGGACTTGTTCTAGGATTCATATCCCAACAATTTCCCCCTTTTTGATGAAGCCAAAACTACTTGAATCTTTTCCACAATAATAGACTAGTTAAGTAGTTATCTTGTTTTAAACATCAAATAGTACTTATCTTTTCATTCATTTTGAAATAAGATCAGTAGATATTACAAATACTTAATCAAAATAAAACTAAGTAATCAGAGCAAAAAAATCTAGTCTTGAAGAGTACCTTCTTCTGAATTTGGAACACAGAATGCTTCTAGGAGTCTCTTATGAATTACTCTGATATGATCTACAGTTTCGATCTTCTCCTTGTCCAGTAGCTCTTCTTCAAATTTCTTGATCTGGTTAAGATCAACTCTTTTACCTGAGCTGGTCATGGGAGTCTTCCATCTTGGAAAGATCGGTAATAAAATGTTGAAATTTGCAGCAGCAGATATCCTTAATATCAGATTCCAAAGCATTTGATTCTGACCTTCCATAAACTTATCAAACATAGAATACAGTTCATCTGAACTTTCAGAATCACCATACTTTCTGATTATCCAGTGATCAAGTTCCCATTGTCTCTTCACTTTGAGCCATTCTTGACGATGCTCTTTGTCAATGAAATAGTCAATGAACTGATCTTCCATTTTCTCTTCATCTTCCTTCAGCTTCTGCAAATTCTCAATATGTTTTTCTATCTTCTTTTTGCTTGCATAGTGAGATTCATCACTTGGATCAACAACCTTCTGCTTTTTCACTTTTGTTGTTGTCTCCACTTCTTTAGGCTCTTCTATCTGAATAGATTTCCTTTTAGATATCAGTCGCTTCTGAATTTCAACTTCAGCTTCAGGAGATGCAACAGCTTTGCCCTTCTCCTTCTTCTTCAACTCTTCTGCGTCAGCTTTAGCTTGCTCAACCTCTGCAGTTTTAACCAACCTGCCTCTGCCTCTCTTAGGCCTTCTGAGATCTTACATAGCTTCAACAGCTTCCTTCGCTTCTGGCTCAGCACTGAATTTAGCTTTTTCTTTTTCAGTACTAATATCCACTCGACTTGTCTTTATCTCTTCCCCCTTTTTGGCTTCATCAGTAGCCTGGAGAGAGAAAAGAGAAGTGAAACGAGTCATCTCTTCATACATAGCTTGCTTCATTAGAGTCGTAGCTCTTTCAATCTGCTTTTCATGCGAACTGTTTTGACTCAACTTGTCCAGCTTGGTTGCCACCAATTCCAGCTTTTGAGTAGACAAGTTCAACTCATTCTTAAAATGTGTTGCGGTCAAACGTAACTTCTTATTCTCATCAGTCATAGCAGAAAGAAGTTGTTTAACTTGGGCTAACTGATCATAAGCTTCCTTCCTCTTAACATCAACAACCTCGTTTCTTGCTCTATAGACTCTTTCCAACTTCCTGGATTCAGTAGCTAGAACACGAGCAAAATCGACTGAACTCTTCTCCGAGTATTCAACCTGATCTTGGAGAAATCCTTCAAGTTGCTCAAACATATGTTGTCTGAATTCATCATCTATCTGATTGACTGCATTCACGATCATCTCTTTTGAACTTGTCACAAGGACATTGTTTTGCTCAACAAGAGTCTTCTTTACATCAGATTTGAGAAAATCATCAATGGACGATTTTATAACACCTTTCAAGTCTGCTTTCAACTCATCTATGGAAGCAGTTGAGAATCCTTGAGATGACTGACCAACTTCAACATGAATGGCTTCTTCCATGATCACATCATCAGCAATAGATATTACTTCAAGTAATTGGCCTTCCGTAGCAGTAGTTAAGACCTCGTCTTCTACTACTTCTGAATCTGGAAGCACACTTCCAGCTATGGCTTTCAGACTTGGAAACGGACAATAAGGCACTATAGCTAACTTAGCTTCCTTAGCCTTCCTTATAGCATCAGCCAAGTCCTTCCTCAACAAAGCGTGCAACTTCTCCATGTATCCACAAAGTTCAATGGGAAGTAAATCATCAGAATATCGATTAATAAAAGCAAAATCTGACCTTGGGCTGTTAGCATGATCTACTTGAAATCTGAACACAATGCCTCTCAACTGATTTGAGACATTGTCTAACTCCACTATGGGATCAGTAGACTGGAGTTCTTCAGCTTGTGTGGCTTCAGACATAACCACATCATCTTCAAAATCTGAATCTGAAACTTGAATACCCACATCAAATTTCGATTCTGAGCACATAAAATCATCAGGAATGTTTAGCAATCTCTTTGCAAGGGCGGTGATGGCATGAGCTGGGAATAACTCTGAGTGGTCTTGAACACCACTGTTCTCCTTCTGTTCCATTTCCCAGTCCATAAAGTTAGAGATGCCTCATTTTCCTAAGATGACTTCGAAAAGATCATCCGTGCCAGACTTCTTCAATGCCACCCAAGTGCATACTCTTAGAAGTTTTTCAAACTATTCTGATGCATAGTCGACTTCAATAGCCGAGAGCTTCTTCTTCAAGTTTCTGCTCATCTTTGAACGGATTCTCTTCTCTCTTAGGCTCATAGGATAATATACCAAGGAATCGAATCTAACTTCAGACGGGGTCTGAGTAGGTGGGGTCCCTATCTCAGTTGTTGCAGTGGCAATTGGCGTCTTATCTGAAGTAGATGGGTTAGGAGGTTCAACATATTCTATTGAGGGTAGAGAGAGAGTTTGGACTGTGGTTTCTGGGGGCTCCAATGTGTCTTGGTTTGGTGTGACAACTGTCGGAGTATCAGTTGTATCAATTATGGGAGTGTTTAAGGGATGACTGGCCCTCAGCGGTCGTGCTGCCAGTACTTGTGAGGTTGGGGGTACAGGGCGAGGCCTAGATCGATGTGACCTAGCCTTGGTTCGAATAGAAGTAGACGGGAGAGAGAGAGGAATTGAAACAGATTGAGTAGAAGTACCAACCTGTATACTCCTTGTGATTTCCTTTAAAGAACAGAGATGGTTCAACATGCACTTTGTTGTCATTTATGTATCTGCCTAGATCGAATGGTGCCTGAATGTTGGAACTGACATCGAAAATAGAACGAATTGACATGATGAAAGATTTGTAATGAACAATAGAATTGAATGAGTAAGAAATCAATGTGTGCGCAAGTAGTAGTGTTATGAAAACGTGGGTTAGAATGTGTGCAAGTGTTGGGTTTTGTCTAAAACTGAATTTTTGATCCAACGGACAAGATTGAAGGATTAGATCCAACGGTCATGCCTTTTGGTATTCGGTTACGGAATCGAGAATACACTGTGTTTTGATTTTGTAAAATTTGAAATCCGCCTTTTCTATTGGCAGAATTGAGGAGTGTACTCATCTGACCTAACATATTCGTATTTTGGCGCGAATTGAATGTGTACACCTCATTAAATGGGGGTGTATGAATCCAATTCTAGGATGTTCAAATTTTAACACTATCAAATTACTTTAATACCCTTAATTTGTTTCGAGTAAACACTTAACACATTTAAATAGAAAACTTAGCTTGTCTGTTCGAGTCCATCCAGAACAGATGAGTATGCCTAATCTTTATAAGGCGAGTAGACTTAATTGCACAAGACGAGTAGTCTTATGACCACCAGTCGCGTTCCCCCTTCGACTGTGCTTGTCTATTTTGAACAACAAACTATTATTTTTACCTGTTTTAACTTGTATTACAGATTAGATGTAATACAGGTAGTTGAGTAAAATAAATAAGTAAGGTGAGTATCAATCTAGCATAATGGTCAAGATTCAAACAAGATGACTGTTAACAAACTTAAGAGTCAACATAAGGTTTTTTTAAGAAATCAAAGATTCCCCCTTAACGTATATTCCCTTAGTATTACCCTCAGCTTTACCAGCTTCCTCATCGGGTTGTTTGGTCAACTTGGCTGACCTTGTATACCTGTCTATTGAATGAGTAGATGAGTGCTCTGCTTCTTTTGTGGTAACTTGTCTGTTTCTTCTTTCTACTTAGGACTGTACCTGTCTGGTTAGTACATTTCTACATACTAGTAGGATCAAGATCAATTAGTCCTAGACTAATGCATAATTCATGAAATCGGGCCTCAACTAATGGTTTTGTGAAAATATCAGCTCTTTGAAACTCAGTATGAATCTTTTCCATGCGAATATCCTTCTTTTCTACATGATCACGTATAAAATGGTGTTTCACATCGACATGCTTACAGCGTGGGTGCAAAACAGGATTTTGTGTAATGGCAATTGCACTATTACTATCACAGAAAATAGGAACATTTGATTCACAAATATTATAATCTCTAAGCTGTTGAATAAGCCATAATAATTGACTACAACAACTACCAGCAGCCATGTACTCGGCTTCAGTAGTAGAGGTAGCAACACTTGTCTGCTTTTTTGAAAACCATGAAATGAGTTTTGTGCCTAAGAATTGACAAGAACCAGATGTGGATTTCCTATCTATTCTACAGCCACCAAAATCAGAATCAGAGTAGCCACTTAGAGATAGATCATCATTTGAGGGATACCATATACCACGATTGATGGTTCCTTTCAAATATTTCAGAATCCTTTTAGTGGTTTCCATATGACTCTCTTTTGGATTAGCTTGAAAACGAGCACATACACCAACAGAAAATGCAATATCAGGTCTACTAGCAGTCAAGTAGAGTAATGAACCAATAAGACCACGGTAATGAGTTTGATCAGTACATTTACCATTCTCGTCTGGATCCATCCTGTAAGTAGGTTGCATAGGTACTCCAGAAGATTTACATGTCTTAATACCATACTTGTCTAGTAGATTACGAGTATACTTTGCTTGATTTATGAAAATCCCTTCTGGGGTCTGTTTTACTTGAAGTCCAAGAAAGTAATTCATTTCACCCATCATAGACATCTCAAATTTACTTTGCATGAGTGTTGAGAAACTTTCACTCAGCTTTTTGTTAGGTGATCCAAAAATGATGTCATCTACGTAAATTTGGACGAGTAAAATATCTTTCCCTTCTTGTCTTCTGAACAAGGTTCTATCTACCTTGCCCTTAGTAAAACCATTTTCTAATAGAAATTGAGAAAGAGTATCGTACCAGGCTCTTGGAGCTTGCTTTAGTCCATATAAGGCCTTCTTTAATTTGTATACCTGGTTACCTTTGACTTCGAAACCTGGGGGTTGTTCAACATACACTTCTTCCGCAAGAATACCGTTAAGAAATGGACTTTTAACATCCATTTGATATACAGTAAATTTCATGTAAGCAGCATATGCAAGGAATAATCGAATGGCTTCTAGTCTAGCAACAGGAGCATATGTTTCATCATAATCTATGCCTTCAGCTTGTGAATAGCCTTGGGCGACTAGTCTAGCCTTGTTACGAACAACTACATCATTCTCATCTTTCTTATTCTTGAAGATCCATCGAGTGCCAACTACATTATGATGTTTAGGTCTATCAACAAGTTCCCAGACGTCATTTCGAATAAACTGATTCAACTCGTCTTGCATAGCAATGATCCAATTACTATCAGCTAAAGCCTCTTTAATGGTTTTAGGCTCGATAGATAAGAGGAAACAACACCAGCAAAACAGAGATGGACTAGGTTGTTCTTGTGACTCAAAGAGTTGTGGTCTAGTCTTTACACCAATAGTAGAGTCACCAATGATATTTTCAGTATCATGAGCAGATTGATGTGGAGAAGTATGCTGAAGGTCAGGAGATGAGGTATTTAAGCATCTTCTGTGGTAAGAAAATGAAGCTGAAACCAGATGGTAAAGCTCCTACAGCCAAGAAGGGCGAACTCTTGGAAAAATATCGCACTCTACTGGACATAGCAAGAAAGATGCTTCTATGTGCCACTGGGTCTCATGACTCAGTTACCCAAACCAAAACAAGGGTAATGGCAGCTATATATGATGGAATCACTGAGGGTAATTGGTTTAAGCTGATAGCTGACAGGATGATGTACTTCGAAAGAAGTGTTAGAGTGGATGTTGATACTCGAAATTGGGTAGTATCACAGGCTGTTGGATATGGTAACAAGCTGAGTATATTACTTCCACTATTGATGCCCAACAAGAGTGATTGGAGTAAAGGAAAGCCCTTTCATCCTCTTAAGTTCTACTTGAAAATAGAAGCGATGAGGAAGCAGGCTGCTGCAAGGCCAGCTGCCCCAAGGCAAGTTCAATTTGATGATTCAGAGGTGTTGCCATATGCGAATTCATCCAGTTCTTCACAAGCCGGGTCTGAAGAGGCAGAGTCCAGTGCAGACGACTCATAGAAAACTCAGTCAGATGAAGAGTCGAATCAAGAGAAGGAGTCGAGTGAACAAATTCCTGAAATGTACACTCTCGTAAGAGTTGAATCGCCTACTCGTCCAGTCGAGTCGAGTATACAGGTTGGTACTTCTACTCAATCTGTTTCAATTCCTCTCTCTCTCCCGTCTACTTCTGTTCGAACCAAGGCTAGGTCACAACGATCTAGGCCTCGCCCTGTACCCCCAACCTCACAAGTACTGGCAGCATGACCGCTGAGAGCCAGTCATCCCCTAAACACTCCCATAAGTGATACAACTGATACTCCGACAGTTGTCACACCAAACCAAGTTACATTGGAGCCCCCAGAAACCACAGTCCAAACTCTCTCCCTACCCTCAACAGAATATGTTGAACCTCCTAACCCATCTACTTCAGATAAGACGCCAGTTGCCACTGCAACAACTGAGATAGGGACCTCACCTACTCAGACCCCGTCTGAAGTTAGATTCGAATCCTTGGTATATTATCCTATGAGCCTAAGAGAGAAGAGAATCCGTTCAAAGATGAGCAGAAACTTGAAGAAGAAGCTCTCGGCTATTGAAGTCGACTATGCATCACACTTGGGTGGCATTGAAGAAGTCTGGCACGGATGATCTTTTCGAAGTCATCTTAGGGAAAGGAGGCATCTCAAACTTTATGGACTGGGAAATGGAACAGAAGGAGAACAGTGGTGTTCAAGACCACTCAGAGTTATTCCCAGCTCATGCCATCACCGCTCTTGCAAAGAGATTGCTAAATATTTCTGATGATTTGATGTGCTCAGAATCGAAATTTGATGTGGGTGTTCAAGTTTCGGATTCAGATTTTGAAGGTGATGTGGTTATGTCTGAAGCCACACAAGCTGAAGAACTCCAGTCTACTGATCCTATAGTGGAGTTAGACAATGTCTCAAATCAGTTGAGAGGCATTGTGTTCCGATTTCAAGTAGATCATGCTAACAGTCTAAGGTCAGATTTTGCTTTTATTAATCGATATTCGGATGTTTTACTTCCCATTGAACTTTGTGGATACATGGAGAAGTTGCACGCTTTGTTGAGAAAGGATTTGGCTGATGCTATGAGGAAGGCTAAGGAAGCTAAGTTAGCTATAGTGCTTTATTATCCATTTCCGAGTCTGAAAGCCATAGCTGGAAGTGTGTTTCTAGAATAAGAAGTAGTGGAAGACGAGGTCTTAACTACTGCTACAGAAGGCCAATTACTTGAAGTAATATCTATTGCTGATGATGTGATCATGGAAGAAGCCATTCATGTTGAAGTTGGTCAGTCATCTCAAGGATTCTCAACTGCTTCCATAGATGAGTTGAAAGCAGACTTGAAAGGTGTTATAAAATCGTCCAATGATGATTTTCTCAAATCTGATGTAAAGAAGACTCTTGTTGAACAAAACAATGTCCTTGTGACAAGTTCAAAAGAGATGATCGTGAATGCAGTCAATCAGATAGATGATGAATTCAGACAACATATGTTTGAGCAACTTGAAGGATTTCTCCAAGATCAGGTTGAATACTCGGAGAAGAGTTCAGTCGATTTTTCTCGTGTTCTAGCTACTGAATACAGGAAGTTGGAAAGAGTCTATAGAGCAAGAATCGAGGTTGCTGATGTTCAGAGGAAGGAAGCTTATGATCAGTTAGCCCAAGCTAAACAACTTATTTCTGCTATGACTGATGAGAATAAGAAGTTACGTTTGACCGCAACACATTTTAAGAATGAGTTGAACTTGTCTACTCAAAAGCTGGAGTTGGTGGCAACCAAGCTGGACAAGTTGAGTCAAAACAGTTCTCATGAAAGGCAGATTGAAAGAGCTACGATGAATAAAAGATAAAAGATGAAGTTTTGATAAGCCAAAAGAAGACTTGAATATTTTCTAAGTATTGACTGATCTAGTCTAGTTAAGTTGAAGTCATCTTGTACAGATCAGTAGAATTCAAAAGACGAGTACTAGTTTTTAAAATATAAGTATTATTGAAAGATAAGTACGATTTATAAGTACTTCAATTTTGTTATTTTGTATATGTTAAGATTGTTATTGAGCTATGAATAACTGTTGTATAGAGCTCATGATTTTAAAAGTAATAGATAGATTCTGTGTATAGTTTTATAAGTTGACTAAGCTTTATAACAAGAAGCTTAAAGTAATGTAATAGTCTTGTTAGGATTAGTTGATAGGACTAGATTAGTTCTATGTTGTAATCTGGAGAAGTCTACTACTACTACACAAGACAGGTACGACTCAACAAGACAAGACAAGAAGATTGAAGAAACGCGTGTTGAAGATAAAATTGAAGGAGTTAGTTAAGAAATAACTAATTAACTGGAGAAACGCGTGAAAGGATAAGAAGTTTCAGTTAGAAGTTAGTTTTCAAGAAAAGTTGGTTACAACTTACTAAGTTCTTGAAATTAGAAGTCTATAAATACCTCAAGGTATTTAGCATTCAAAGATAACTGAAAATATAGATACTAAAGCTACATACTGAAGAATTGTTCGAAGTTTCTCTCAGAGATTGAAGTTCAGAAAGTGAAGCTACGCAAGACAAGTGAAGATCGAAGAAGGCTACTACTGAACGAAGAGAAGTTTTATTTTCGTTTACTGTTTCAAGTTGCTAGTTACTTGTAAAATAGCTAGTAAGATCGAAGATATATCTGGAGATATAATCGAGAAGATCTAAGTCTTATTTCTTGGGACTTAAAGCTACAAGAACATATTGCTCGATTGGAAGAGTTAATAAGAATTTCACAACTGGGTTTGTGAGAGTGGATGTAGACAAGTTGTCGAACCACTATAAATCTCGTGTTTGATTTACTTTACTGTTTTGTTTGTTTGAATTGATTAATTGTTTACTTGTTAAACATACATAACTGAACAAGACTAGTTGAGTAAACTACTGAAACAGAGTTCTCGAGATAAGTTGAGTATAATCTTTAATTGGGCTCATTGTTAATTTCGTATTCCGCACATTGTAATTCTGATATATCGAAAGATTTTAGAAAAGTCTATTCACCCCCCTCTAGACATTTTCTTTAGCTTCCCTCGATATTAACTCAACTTAGGGACCTACATGATATGCTTATGAAGAAAAAACAACATATATATACATGCAGGGAGATAATATGCAGGTACTGTAAGAAGAGATAAGATAGAACATGGAAAGTCATAAAGCATGGAAGGTGGAAGGAAAACATTCAAGACGAGAGGTATAACACCCTCGCCCTCCACAGAAAAACACAGGAGTGTGGAGTCTCCTGAAAATACCAAAAAGGCACGAAGGCCTTAGAAAATGTTTTAAAAAGTATTGGAAATATGTTGTTATAACAAGAGTTTATCAAGAAGAAGGAGTTTCAGTCCTTCCATTGCCTTCAATCACCTCATTGACCTGCCCACTGGAGCCCCCACCCTCCTCTTTTTCCTCTGAAGCATTAGCAACTATGGTAGCCAGGGGATCTGGGTTAGCTAGATGGATGGGGAATTCCAGATCATCCATGGGCACCAAGTCCTCTACTCCAAGGGCTGCACCTTTCAGCTCCGAGATAGCTCTCCTCATGCCCGGAAACCACCAAGGAGTATTGATATCCTCCCTGGGATCTCCAGAAAATTTGGGAGCGGCAGCTAACTCTTCCAAACGGAGGGCACGGGTGTAATGGCAGTCAAATCCTGCAGCGGAATGTTCCGCTACAGCATTCGAGAAACCATGGTCAAGGAAATGAGGAATATATGCCCCCATGGCCCCCAGGAAGCTGGCACTCTTGAGAAAAGCTTCCAACCACTCCTTGTGTAGAGTACCCAAAAAGGCATGCCCTGTCGCGGAGGTGAAAAGAGACTCGATACAGAGTTTTACTCCAGTCGAAGGAAATTCAGTCTTCAGGCGCTGAATCTCCATCTCCTGCTCAGCAACTTTGGCACGGAGCAAAGAGAGGTCCCCAGACAAGACTTGATTCTGCTTCAAGACTTGAACCTTTTCAGCCATCGCCGCCTTCCTCTCCAGGATAGCCTCATGAAGCTCTGACTCGATCAGTTCCTTCTTAACCTTCTCCTGCTCCACCTGGCTACGAAGATCGTCGTGAAGTCGAAGAGATTGGAGGGTCTGGTCAAATACATCAGAATAGAGAAACCCAAACTTCACAAGATAAAAGAGAAAGTCAGAATACTCATCTCGTTCTTTGCCACCTCTATAATAGAACATATAGTAAAGATTTACGTGAGAAGAGTTGTGAGTCGTATACACCATCCTTTCTTCAGGGGTTAAAGTACTGAAAGCTTTGACAGCAGGTATTGGGACATGACGCTCCACAAAAGTAGTGAATCGCTCGATGCTGATGGTATCGGTAGCTTCTAAATCGATGGTCTCGGAGGGCACATCTGAGTATTTACCTTTAGCCTTCTTCTTTTTCGAGGCCCCTGAAGTGGGGAGTTCGAAGGAGAAGGCAGTCTTTCCTGTAGATGATCTTGTCCGCTTGGCAACGGATCCTAGTGCAGGTTTCATAGGAGAAGAAGGGGTGGGAGCTTTAGAAGAACTTTCGCGAGCAGGGACATGAGGTTTTTTCACCATGGAGAGGGGAGTAGCATCTCTAGAGATCTGGGATAACCAACTCATAGCTACAGCAGAAAAACAAAAATATCAAAAACAACAAAGACATAAACAAGAAAGGTAATAACAGGGGAAGAAAATGATATTACCATCATCCGGACCTAAGGGGTAATCAGTGCGACCGAAACCAAAATGAGATAAAGCTCTAGGATTCTTACATATAACCATCACATCGAAGTACCCATGGAGGATTACATGTTTATTCAGATTTTCCATTACGGCCAGATTATGAGGGGAACAAACTATGAGGGGAGGACAGGGAACCCAGGGATTTTCATAGATCCACTTTTCATGAGGGAAATCCCAAGAAGATGGACTAGTAACGAAGAAATAATAGTCCCTCCATTCCTGAACCCCTTCGTGGAGTTTTTCCATGAATTTCCCAGTTCTAGAAGTGCGACTACAAACATAGAAAAACCCATCTGAAAACTTGCACGAGTATTAAGTCAAAAAGAGTTGGGCAGAGGACTCTCCACCATTCCCCTTGACTAAAATGTAGAACCCTATCATCGCACGGATAACGTTTGGTGTGAATTGATTATGGGGTATGCGAAGGTAAGAGGCAATCTCAGCAAGGTAAAGGTTAACAGGAAAGCGAAGACCACCCTTTAATTGGGCCTCCCAAAAAGCTAAGCTCAGAGGGCCGGCAAAATTAGGGCGTTCTTTCGGGTGAGCAGCCCCAACTACGTACTCGACCGAAAACATTCCGGAATGAACGAAGGCAGCTACCCGCTCTTTCGCAAGGGCAGAAGAAGTGGATATTCTATTTTTTAGGGTGGGAGTGATTATGGAAAATAAGGGGACCGGACTAGAAGAGGGACCGGAGTCCTCCTTGGAAGCCCCATCCGATGAAGGGAGAGAAGAAATGGACATGAAGATAAAGTAAAGAGAAAAAATGAGAAAATGAAGAAGGGTACCTAAAACTGAGGCACCACTCGAACGTAAATGACTCGCCGGCGAACACACTAGTGAAGGAGTCGATTGCAGGAGCCAAAGGGTAGTATCATATAAGTAATTAGAGAGAGACCCGAAAACTGGAAAGAATAAGTTTTCGCAGACGTGCGAAGGTTTTTTTAATATTGGGAAGTTATGATGTCAATTGACAATACCAGGAGAAAATCGAGGAGGAGTGGAGCCCGAGCCCAATGAGAACGTGCGTGACTATGAGAATGACTATGGGCTATCTTGTCCGCTGTAGGCGCGTGGGAGAGAAAAGCAAGGGCAGAATTCGAGGCGGTGCGAGAGATAAAGATAGGAAAAACTATTAATTGGAGGCAATTGGTAAATTTAAAGTTTTTGATTAATTCTTTTATTTAGAAGCGCTTGAAGACATACTTTCCCAGGTTATACAACATGCTTTCTGAAATTGAAAAATGATGGTGATTGGTGTGAGGAGATATTCTGGTTAATTCATCTTGTCTTCTTTTCCTACTCTCATAAATTAGGAACATTTTACGAGAGAAGGTGGGAGTAGTTGATGCGGCCAAAATATGTCGTCTCCTGAAATAACGACACGTGGATATAAGATGAATTAAACTCGTTTTCTATGAGTGACCGTACACCTGAAATAATTATAGGGAATTAGAAGGGATTAATACACCCCTGAATATAGAGAAGGAGACAGGCACAAACTTGATCTTCAGCCTATGTCCCTGGCCCAAGTATCCTTGGACCAAATACCCATGGCCCAAGTATCTTTAACCCTAGAAGGGGATTACTAGGATCGAGTCTTGGTTAAGAAGGCCCCAAAAGAATGAGGATAAAGGGAGTGGGAGAGTGGTAATTGGCACCAAATATCTCGGAGAGAGAGGCTAGCTGGAGGACCGAATCTAAAGGAAACGATTGAGAGTTAAGGGGAAGACTGATTCTCTTCTCCTCCCAGGTAAATAGCGAGGTATAAGAGGAGTTTTACTTATTATTTTGACTACGTTTTACATACACAAGAAGCACACATACCTTTTACACAAAATATAATGAGAACACTTGAAAACACTACGATTCTTGCGAGAACTATCCCTCAATTCTTGGGGAAGTTTCTCTTTGATTGTTTAGAGAACCTATCTAACTTGAGCGTCGGAGATTCCCCGTCGGAATCCCTTCCGGCGTGTTTTCGCATGTTCTTTGGAGTTAAAGAGAGGATTTCTCGTGAGAAGGCTTGCTCGGAAGTGACAGTTCACATACGAAAAGGTCTTAATCCAGATGGGGAGATTCGTTATCACACCTTGTCACTTTTAGACACAACATATACATACACATCTAATGTATTAGAAATTAATATACAAGATTTAATTCTCAATCTCTCTACAAGTTCAGACTTTTAGATGAGACGAAATTCTTTTATGATATCAGCCGCTCTCGCTCCCGCTTACACTCCGCCTGGCCTTCCATTCGCCATTCTCCAGTCTCCATCATCTTGTCATGATTCTTCTCTTACCAACTAAAAGATAAATTCTCGAGTTTATTAATAAGAGTATTAAATAAGGCCTTAGATAGTGGGTTTAAATAGCTACAGCTACTGCAATGAGTCAATCTACACAGTCACAGAGTTATGCACAAAGTTATGCATGCTTCCTTAATTATGTGATGAAGAAGGGAAATTAAAATTAAAAAGGTACTACGTACGTTTAAAAAGGGAA
The DNA here is from genome assembly GCA_963675135.1 of Galeopsis tetrahit. NCBI lineage: Eukaryota > Viridiplantae > Streptophyta > Magnoliopsida > Lamiales > Lamiaceae > Galeopsis > Galeopsis tetrahit. The sequence goes on from OY776127.1 coordinate 73,615,017, forward strand.
TGAAATGCACAAGGAAATAATTCTTGAAATCAGGCAAGGCGCCTTAATTGCTTCCATATATGATATAGCATCTAATTCAGAATTCCCGAATTATGTTTCATTATAAATCTGCAATCAACACTAATTTAAAGAGATAACACATTATATTAAAGATGTTGGAATTTTCCAATTGATTCTTTTAGTTTGCTCCCCATGCCTTGTTTTGAATATCATTAATAATTTTCTATGTTTAAAAGTTTTGTGTGACCATCTCACAAAATATGTTTCAGTCCCTAATTAACTTAATTGAACATTTACCAAAAAAAATTCCCCTTAATTAAAATATTTTATAAAATAAAAATAAAATAATTTCTTTCTTTTTAAATCTCCCTTGATTTTAATTAATATTACACCTTGTTGCGTCAAAAAGTAACGATGAGGGATACCGAATCTCTTTGCTCGGATTAAGGTTGTCTCTAGTTGGAATCGTCACCTTTCAACAAGTTTTTTCACGAGAAATCCTCTCCACAGCTCCAAAGGACCTGCAAAACCACGCCGGAAGGGATTCCGGCGGGGAATCTCCGACGCTCAAGTCAGATAGGTTCTTTTAACAATCAAAGAGGAACTTTCCCAAGATTTGAGGGATAGTTCTCGCAAGAATCGTCAGATTTTAGAGAGTTTTCTCTATATTTCGTGTGAAAGTATGTGTAGTTCGTGTTGGGATATAAATTCACCCTAAGCCCCACTTGAGGTTAGAATAGTTTTGATGGCCAAAACACTTAGAGTTTAATTGTAAATGTAATAGGATCAGCTGACTTTGTATAGAACACCTTAGACTAGTCTTGTGTGATCAACTGTATTGATATCAGCTGATCAGCACAGTCATGGCTTACTTGCCCATCCTCAAGATGAAAAGTGTAGAAGACATGAAGACTAGAAGATCATTGAAGACCAGTTAAGTAAGGTGCTTGTATACCTACTTATCTGATGGAGTCCAAGATTGAAGATAATCTAAGAGTACATAAAAGACTTGCCAGATCAGAAGGATGTTACTCGACTGATATCAGAAGACAGAAGACCTCGACCAGACGAGTAGTCAGAAGACTAGTAGAGCAGATCAGAAGACTATGTGCTCGTCCAGGACTCGGTTGATTCCCAAAGTCATCTTGCAATTTGAATGAAGACTTACCTTACTTAGAAGATTGACATGATCCCAGGATTGAAGCAATCAAGCGACTGGAATCAAGGAATCAAGCCAATATGGAAAGATTGCCCCAACGGCTAGTAAACTCCAACGGCTAGTTGCAGCAATCACCACTATAAATACAAGAGGATGAGAAATCACAAGACAATAAGTCACAACGAGAGAATTCAACAAGCTAAGCAAGCAATCAAGCAAAAAGCCATTCTATTTTAAGAGTTCTCCAAGAGCCCAGAAATCCTTAGAATATCTCTAGCTCTTAAGTGATTTCTATCCAACCTATAAGAACCTGAATCCCATTCATATTGTATATCATTTGATTTAGGCATAGTGGTTAAGCAAACTATAAGCTTGAACCATTAGTTGGATATCTTCAAAAACCCCCCAAAACCCCCCACCATAAGGTTAAGTTTTTGAACCCCTGCAAAGTGAAAGTGCTTACAATCACTTGTGGAGACCGTAGCAGTTAGGACTGCTCAGATCTCAAGGTCCTACCCTTGGGACTATAAAGGACAAGCCCTTGTAATTTTTGGTAAATTAAAGGGATTAAACATCACGTTAGGACGTGAGAGTGGACGTAGGAACGTATATCCGAACCACTATAAACCTGGTGTTATTTATCTTTCTGCACTTTACATTATTGTCATTTCCATACATTTTATATAGTGCATACTGTGATTTCAACTACCTTCAAATCAAGGCCATAACTTTCAAACCAGCATCAGCTGAGTATTTTCATTAAGTAAACAACTTGGCACTTTCAAAAGGAACTAAAAGAACGAGTCTAAAGAAGGCCTACCATAATTCCGCATATAATCTCTTCATTCAGATCACTATAGTCATCTGGACCAGCAGACTTGTAATCCAGTTGACTTAGCAATCAGAAGAGGTTCCCAACTCTCTTGAAAAAGTTTTAAAGTCTATTCACCCCTCCCCTCTAGACTTTAATCCCATTCACTACTCGTTTAGGGACCAACAGTTTGAATGTGGGTAAAAAACGTAGTCAAAACTGTAATCAAACCTTCTTTTATACCTGGCCGTTTTCTTGGGAGGAAAGGAGAATATTTCTTCCGCTTAGCTCTCAACTGCTCCCTAAGACTCGGTCCTCCCTCTGACCTCTTTCTCCGAGATTTCTAGTACCAGTTACCACTCTCCTATCTCCTCTCTCTTCATTCCTTTCGGGCCTCATTTGCCAAGGATAATTGGGCCAGGGGTATTTGGGCCACGGATACTTGAGCCAGGGGTATTTGGGCCACGGATACTTGGGCCAGGGACATAAGTTAAAGATCAGGTTTTGGCCTGTCTCTTTCTCTATATTCAGGGGTGTATTAATTCCTTCTACAAAATCATCACTCGTAGCAAACGAGTTTAATTCATCTTATATCCACGCGTCGTTATTTCAGGAGACGACATATTTTGGCCGCATCAACTACTCCCCCCTACTCTCGTAAAATGTTCTTAATTTATGAGAGTAGGAAAAGAAGACAAGATGAATTAACCGGAATATCTCCTTACACCAATTACCATCATTTTTCAATTTCAGGAAGCATGTTGTATAACCCTGGAAAGTATGTCTTCAAGCGCATTTACTTGAGGCTCTTCTTAGCCTTCTCCATAACTTCTCTTGTTTCTTTTCTCTTCATATACCTTTCTTTCATATATGTATGTACTTGTTTGGAGTCTAATAATTTTAAAAACTTAGCACGACCCCTACTCCCCCAAGCCTTAAAACGCCTATCATTAGTGGAGCTCTCACTTCTTTACGTTTCCAGTCTTGCATATTCACTATTCCTTTAGAGTCCTTATGAATTCTAGCAAACCTCCAACGTGTTAGTTCCTATTAGGACCTAGTAAGAGGGAAATTATAGCCATCTCATGGCTATGGATTAATATAGTCCAGAGGTTGGACTTCTCAAAAACTCTTAGGCATCTAGTGTTAAAACCCTTAGGAATTTCTCCACTTCAGGGATATTAAGTATTATGGCTCGTACTCTGAACCTCCAGGACTCTTAAGTGGCTAACACTTATCACTCAGAAACTCTCAGCCATATCCTGGCTCAATATGGTTTAGATCTTAAGCCTCTCGAACTCTTTAAATGATTTACATTTACTTCTCAAAATCTCCAGCCATACCTTGGCTAGTCCAATCAAGGTGGTTCATACACTGAACCTCAAAATCTCATAAATGTTTCTCACTTACAATCTCATGAGTCTAGCCGCACGACCTTAAATCGAAATGGTTCATCTCTTGAATCTCAGAATCTCTTGAGTGTTTCTCACGTAATAATCTGGCCTCATGGCTTCAAATCAAGCTCATCATTGAACCTCAGAATTGTGAGGGGCTCTCTAATTCCCCTCGGCCTCGTGGCCTCAAGTCAAGTTCATCATTGAACCTCATAATTGTGAGGGGCACTCTAATTCCCCTCGGCCTTGTGGTCACTCTCTGAATGTCATCAAACTTTGATCCTGCTTTTATACCTCTGAGTTTTTCTGTGGAGGGTTAGGGTCCTATATCCTTAGTCTTGAATGGTTTTAGCTGCCTCACTTTATTTTACCTTCTTTTGTGGTACCTGCACTCTTCATCTCATTGTATGTTCATATGTATGTCGTTATTCGTTCTCCAGCATATTACATGTTATGTCTAAGATAATGAGTTTATGTTATCATTCGTCTTAGTATCTCTCTAGCACATATAGGCATTGAGGCTTTATTACTAGATATAACACATACCAAGAATTTGAAATGTACAATGTATTGAGTTGTAAACTTTCTTGGTTTGGTTCTGATAACCTCTTATAACTCTGGATGTCATCTATTCCCCCAAACCTCGAGGGACATAATGGGTAGAGCTTCTTCTTTAATCATTTTGGGAACTAGACACCTATTGGGTCAGAGAATTCCAAACACCATTTCCTGGTTCATATTAAGGACTCTCGCAAATATATCAGGAGTTAGGTTCATATCAAGAACCCACGCAAATGTCTCAGGGGTGGGGTTCATATCAAGAACCCGCACAAATTTCTCAGGGGTGGGGTTCATCAAGAACCCACGCAAATATCCCTCGTCTAAATGTTTTTCGACTTTTCGTGCTTTATCTCATCTCTCCTTATAGTACCTGCATATTATCTCCTTGCATATATATATATATATATATATATATATATATATTGCTCTTTCTTCGTAAGCATATCATATATTGTGTTTAGGATAATAAGTATGTTTTGGCCTTAGCGTCTCTTAACTAGGTTTCTATGCCTCTGAGCAAATTCATGCATTGCGTATCTCTGGCATTTTCCTAACACATATAGACTTTGAGGTTTCATTATCGCAAAAATAGAAAATCTAGGTTCTTGTACTTACTTAATTTTGGTTTTGATAGCCCTGTATAGTTCTTATATGGCTCCTACTCCCCCTAGCCTCGAAGGATATAGTGGATGAGGCTTTCTTCTTTCCTATCACTTTGGGAATATGTTGGATCATAGAGCTCCAAATACCGTCTCTAAGCATTTTCCTTAGAGTGAGATTTATTGTGGACTCGCGCCAATTCTCAGAGTGAGGTTCACTAGAACTTACTCAACTTCTCAAGGTGAGGTTCATTAGAACCTTCGCAATTTTTCAGAGTGAGGTTCATTAGAACCTTCACAATTTCTCAAAGTAAGGTTCATCGGAACCTGTTCAATTTCTCAGGGTGAGGTTCATTAACCTTCGCAATTTCTCAGAGTAAGGTTCATCAGAACCTGTTCAATTTCTCAGGGTAAGGTTCATTAGAACCTTCGCAATTTCTCAGAGTAAGGTTCATCATAACCTACATACTCAATTTCTCAGGGTGCGGTTCATTAGAACCTTCGCAATTTCTCAGAGTAAGGTTCGTCAGAACCTGCTCAATTTCTGAGGATGAGGTTCATTAGAACCTTCGCAATTTCTCAGAGTAAGGTTCATCAGAACCTACGTACTCAATTTCTCAGGGTGAGGTTCATTAGAACCTTCGCAATTTCTCAGAGTAAGGTTCATCAGAACCTACTCAACTTCTCAAGGTGATGTTCATTAGAACCTTCGCAATTTCTCAGAGTAAGGTTAATCAGAACCTGCTCAATTTCTCAGGGTGAGGTTCATTAGAACCTTAACAATTTCTCAGAGTAAGGTTCATCAGAAGTCAGAACCTACTCAACTTCTCAAGGTGAGGTTCATTAGAACCTTCGCAATTTCTCAGAGTAAGGTTCATAAGAACCTGTTCAATTTCTCTAGGTGAGGTTCATTAGAACCTTCGCAATTTCTCAGAGTAAGGTTCATCAGAACCTACTCAATTTATCAGGGTGAGGTTCATTAGAACCTTCGCAATTTCTCAGAGTAAGGTTCGTCAGAACCTGCTCAATTTCTCAGGGTAAGATTCATTAGAACCTTCGCAATTTCTCAGAGTAAGGTTCATAAAAAACCCACGCAAATTTTCTGACTCTTCTTGGTCTCGTGGTCTTAGAGTGTCTTTCGCTCTTGAATTAGGGTGCATGTAGGTTTATTTTGTCCCCTTTTCAGGGATATAATTTTCAGTCCTCCAGGGATATTGCCCCACAGATATACTAGGCTTCGCATATAGCAGTCATGTAAAATAATAATTTCATCAATCTTTTCAAGTAGTTATCTCATGCCCTAAATCTCAAAAATATCTCAAAACATCATATTTTATTAAATTCACAAACAATAAATGCAAGTCATACCTGGCTCATGCCAACCGCCCTACCCCCTCCACCGAGAGGGTAAAGTTACCCATCGAATTTCTCAGGGATTTCGCATCCCCCAATTGTTCTAATGTGTACTCTTATCTCTGACATACCTCAAGGTCTTGGACCCCTAGGTCCTGGTTATTGGCGTTAGAAGTGGATTAACTTCTTAACGTCGTATTTATAGAGCTCTGGGTGATCCTTGTATAACTGACCTCCCAGGGTACAGTATTTCAGTCTTAGGGCCCGGGCCTCTTGGGACAGTGGAGCCCCTGGGTCTTTGTTCAGTTCTGTGATGATTTATCTCCAGTCTCCTCCAATCATCTCCATCTTTTCATCAACTTTAGTTTTCGGCCTTATTATTTCAGCTACTTAGGGCTACTGGCCCTTAAGTACCTCAGAACGCTCAAATCATGTTTCATCACTCTAAAAGAATCATCTCATGCAATATTTAAAATTCATTATCTTTTCAGAAATAAAACTTCATAGCATCGAACAAACAAATCAAATCAACTTCCACTCTAAAAATAAAAAATAAAGTGGATCATGCTCTCTCAAATAATCTCTTCAAATGAAAATTACAATGAATATTCAATTCTCAACGTTTCTTCATGAATGAGTATTTCTAATACATGCAAGCTTCAAGGTCCTAAACGAGGACATAACTCAAGACATGTCATTATTTAAAGATAAAAAGGTAAGAAGTAGCACTTTTCATTTTTTGATCTCAAGGACCTGAATAGGCTCAATCTATAATGTGAAATCATATATAAAGTATATAAACATGTCAATCATACACAATTTGAAAATAGCTATGTTAGCCTTCGTTTCCAGAACCATAGTCATCCCCAATTCTCCCACATAAAGTAGTCACGGAACTCAACATATGAATTACCTACTCATATATACATGCTTCTAAGATTTCAAGTAATTCTCAATTCCAATATCATTTCTAAAATATCTACATAAATCAATCATGTAAGCTCAAGGGGACCATGCTTAATTCAACGAAAAAAGTAGCCTCGAATCATATAGGTCAATCTCCTAAACACATACTTATAGTAATATCAAATTAATAAAAAAATATTTACTATAGGTTTTATCAAACACTTGTACTAACCATTAGTACCGATGTACTCATCAAATCTCAGCTAGCCCTCACGGACCTGGACCCTTAGGTCTCTGTCAGCCCTCGGGGCCTTTAATACTCCATATCTCTGTCAACCCTCGGGGACCTGAATATTCCATATCTCTGCCAGCCCTCGGGGACTGGAATACTCCATATCTCTGCCAACCCTCGGGGACTGGAATACTCCATATCTCTGCCAGCCCTCGGGGACCTAAATATACCATATCTCTGCCAGCCCTCGGGGACTGGAATACTCCATATCTCTGCCAGCCCTCGAGGACTGGAATACTCCATATCTCTGCCAGCCCTCGGGGACCTGAATATTCCTCCAGAACCTCCACCAATCTGGATCATGAACCTCGAGGCCTTGAATACCCCTCCAAAACCTCTTGCGTTTTCAGCACTCCCAGAGTTTTTAAGGGTTTCTGGGCTGGACCTCCTCAAAATTTCTCGAAACAAAAAGGTTAAATAATAATTTGTACCAAGATTTGGTACTTGCTTTGTCAATAATCTAATGCTCATATTTTCGTGTGAATCTTTCCACATGTACAATACATCTCATATTTTCGCAACATATTGATTGAAATGATTAACATCCACGTTAAATTAAATAGATTTAAATCATTCTCCACAACATCTTAGTTAAGGAGTAGTCATTTATGCAAATCACAACATATAATAGTTTATCACGATCCTATCTATCATAGATAAATTATTCTTCTCACTCAAATTCATCACATCGACGAGTCTCATTCAAGTATCAGATTAGTATCAATCAATTAACCAGGACAATGCATGCTACCTCATATATCACATTTTTCACAGCATAATAGCTAAGAGATAAACACTATTGCAAGTCTTAATATATATTTCACTTACCCTTTCAACATAATAGTCAGAAAATGATTGTTGATGCAAATATTATCACAATCACTTTTTATCAGACTACACACATGTTCTCATTATAGATTTATGTTTCTTATACAAACTAATTTTTCAAAAGTACTTAACACTAGATCATCAACAAAAACGTCTTTCAAGCGATATTTCAATTTCAATTTACATAAAGAGTGCAGAGATACCTCCCTTAGGTTATCAAACACTCGAAAAGACTTGTAAGATTCCAGGTATATGTTCATCAAACCCTCGAAAAGACTTGTGAGATTCCAGGTACATGTTCAGGTCATTTCTGACCTACAGCCTCAGTCGCCCTCGGGAAGGCTATAGGGACTGGAACGCCCTGGACATGTTGGTCCCAAGTTGAGTTAAGATTGAGTAAGCTAAGAAAGTCTAGAGGGGGGGGTGAATAGACTTTCAAAAATCTTTCAAAATATCAGAGTTTATAATGCGGAAATGTGTTCTGAATAATACTGTTCTTACTGGATCAGATCAGTACTTCCAGTTTCAGTTTTATACTCAACTTTTATTTAGATCTTTACTTAGTAAATTCTACTGTTCTTGGTTAAACAAATATGAAACAAATATCAAACAGAAAAGTAAAGAACACAGAATTTTATAGTGGTTCGACAAATGTCTACATCCACTCTCACAATCCCAGTTGTGATGTTTTATTAACTCTTCCTTGAGTTTCTTGTGGCTTAAAGTCCCAAGATTAAGACTTTGATCTTTTCGATTACACTCCCAAGTGTATCTTCGATCGACTAGTAATTTCACAAGTAACTAGCAGACTTGTTTACAACAATACAAACTCTAAAATGAAAAGTAAAACTTCTCTTGATTAGCCTTTGATTTCTTCTCTTCAATTCAGTGGCTCTTCTCAGATTCCTTGATCTCTTTAACTCTGTGAGTTCTTCAAAATGCTCTGTAGACTTGCTCTTGAATGCTCTTCGATCAGTAAATGTTCAGTAGTCTTCAGCAGTATGAGATCATACAGTATTTATAGAATTTAGTATGACAGTTAGCAGTTTGTGAACTAACTCTCAACTAACTCTAAAACTGTTTTTGTAACTTCTTCTTTTTGTAACCGACTTTGTAACTTCCTTCTTATTCCAAGTCAGCACATCTTCAATAAATCTTTAGTTACACCTTAAATAAGTTTTTGTTGGGATATGAATCCTAGAACAAGTCCTAAATGATGATAAAAGATAAAAGATGAAGTTTTGATAAGCCAAAAGAAGACTTGAATATTTTCTAAGTGTTGACTGGTCTAGTCTAGTTAAGTTGAAGTAGTCTTGTACAGATCAGTAGAATTCACAAGACAAGTACTAGTTTTTAAAAGACAAGTATTATTGAGAGATAAGTACGATTTATAAGTACTTCATATTTGTTATTTGTATATGTTAAGATTGTTATTGAGCTATGAATAATTGTTGTATAGAGCTCATGATTTTAAATGTAATAGATAAATTCTGTGTATAGTTTTATAAGTTGACTAAGCTTTGTAACAAGAGCTTAATGTAATGTAATAGTCTTGTTAGGATTAGTTGATAGGACTAGATTAGTTCTATGTTGTAAATCTGAAAAAGTCTACTGCACATGATAAGTAGAAGACGCAGTCTACTACTACTACACAAGACAGGTACGACTCAACAAGATAAGACAAGAAGACTAAAGTTAGTTACAGAAACGCATATTGGAGATGAAATTGAAGGAGTTAGTTAAGAAATAACTAATTAACTGAAGAAACGCGTGAAAGGATAAGAAGTTTCAGTTAGAAGTTAGTTTTCAAGAAAAGTTGGTTACAACTAACTGAGTTCTTGATTTCTAGAATCTATAAATACCTCAAGGTATTTATCATTCAAAGACTACTGGAAATACATATACTGAAACTACATACTGAAGAATTGTTCGAAGTTTCTCTCAGAGATTGAAGTTCAGAAAGTGAAGCTACACAAGTCAAGTGAAGAAATCAGAAGGCTACTACTGAACGAAGAGAAGTTTTACTTTCGTTTACTGTTTCAAGTTGCTAGTTACTTGTAAAATAGCTAGTAAGATCGAAGATATATCTGGAGATATAATCGAGAAGATCTAAGTCTTATTTCTTGGGACTTAAAGCTACAAGAACATATTACTCGATTGGAAGAGTTAATAAGAATTTCACAACTGGGTTTGTGAGAGTGGATGTAGACAAGTTGTCGAACCACTATAAATCTCGTGTTTGATTTACTTTACTGTTTTGTTTGTTTGAATTGATTAATTGTTTACTTGTTAAACATACATAACTAAACAAGATTAGTTGAGTAAACACTGAAACAGAGTTCTCGAAATAAGTTGAGTATAATCTTTAATTGGGCTCATTGTTAATTTCGTATTCCGCACATTGTAATTCTGATATATCGAAAGATTTTAGAAAAGTCTATTCACCCCCCTCTAGACATTTTCTTTAGCTTCCCTCGATATTAACTCAACTTAGGGACCTACAAGTGGTATCAGAGCAGTGGTTTACAAACTGCTGTTTCTTGATAACCAACTCAAGACTTGGGTGAAAATCTCAGTCCAAGATCATATTTGCTTACGTGTTCTTGATCAATATTCTTGATATATTGTTTTCTTGTTCCCTGTTCTTGACTCATATACTTCTTGATCATAAAACTGATTAGCACTAGACTACTCGTTTAAACATGTCTCTTGAAATCAGCGCTAACAAGTTGCCTAAGTTTCAGGTTCAAGATTATGACTATTGGAAACTAAGGATGGAAGCCATCTTCAGTTCCACTCACGACTTAATGATCTCCGTCATCACTAAAGGTCCGATAGTGACCATGATCCCCAATACTGCTGCCCTTGACACAAATCAACCCGTGGGTACACTCGTCAAGAAACCAAGGTCAGAACTAACCTCAGAAGAAATGAGACAGAATAATTTGGATAGCTTGGCCAAGAATTACATCTTACACACTCTTCCTAACGAGTATCTGGGAAAAGTGTTAAAATGTAAAACTGCCAAAGAAATGTGGGATCTCTTAGCTATCATTTGTGAAGGAACATCCCTAATCAAAGAAAGCAAGCTTTCCACTGCAGTCCAAAGATTTGAATCATTTCATATGAAAGCTGGCGAAACTATAGACCAGTTGGATACTCGGTTTACCAAAATCATGAATGACTTGGAAGTCCTTGGTAAATCTTATACTCCACGTCAAATCAATCTTAGGATTCTCAAAAGTCTTGATAGTCGATGGAAAATGGTAAAAATGCTTGTTAAGAATACTCAAGATATAGACGTGTGGACAGCAGAAACCATGTTTCAAACTCTAAAGGCCCATGAGTTTGATTTAGACGAAGATGAACCTATAGTAAGCAGTGACAGAGAACATCATGTATCTAAGAACGTTGCTTTTAAGACTAGTTCGTCGAAGGTAGACAGGTCGAAGTCTAAGACGAGGTCTACTTCTGTGAAAGACGAGTTAGATACTGATCTTAGTCTGAAAGATCAGGTAAGCCTCATGGTTAGAAAGTTTGATAGGCTGAATAAAAATTTCGGAAGATATAAGAAGTTCTATAGAGAACATAGAGGGTCTACTTCTAAGAACTCGTCTAAGACCAGACGAGACCGAAACTCGTCCGAAAGGAGAGACGAAGTCTCGAAAGGTAATAGACAAGATAGAGAGTCTGATGGTAGGAAGATTACTCGTTCTGATAGACGTGATAAACGAAGGAACAACTCTCCTATTAAAAAGGCTACTAATGATCTCTTGTGCTATAACTGTGAAAAGCCAGGTCACTACATATATGAATGTCCAGACCTGAGTACTGATGATCGAGAAGAATGCAAAGCACGAAGGGAAAGAAGATACAACCGTGGTAAGAAGGCAATGATGGCCAATGATGACTCTGATTCTGACTCAGACGAGTTGCCATCATCCTCATCTAGCTACCCGTCTGATCCAGATCACGATGAAGCCTTCATAGTAGATGATGGTCTATGCTGCATGGCTAAAATCGACCAAGAGGTATCATCTGCAACATCTTTTCAATCTTGTGATGAATCAGAATCTGATGAAAGTGACACTGCCAGTAGCAAAGTAGGGAGTAGCCTTCAGCACTCTACTAGTGCAGTTGAAGACGACCTCCTACTTGCCAACAAGGCAATCATTGAAGTCAGTGGCGAAAACATCATCTTAAGACAAGAAATCATTGATCTTAAGGAAGCTCGATCAGTCTAAAGTAGATCCTAATATAACAGTCCTAAATGAACGCTTGCAAGAAGAGCTGAGGCAACTTAAAGACAAGTGTGCATTGACAGACAAGTTGTATCAAGACCTACTTAAGACACATGCTACTGAGAAACATGATTTCAATGTTTTAAAAAGCAAGTGCAAAAAGCTTGAAGAACGTAATAAGTTCTTAGAAACCGAGGTTGTCACTCTAGACCTAAAACGTACTGACCTGGTTAACTCTTCAAAGGTTAACCTTGAACTGTCAGATAGGTATAGGGCTCCTGCTGACAAGACAGGCATAGGTGCTGAGACATCAAGCTCGTCTACTCTAGTTCCTAAGAACTCTACTATTTTCATCTCAAGCTCTTTGACTAATGATAAAGGAAAAGAACCAATGATATACGATATTGATACTCCAACTAAAGGTACTGTACCAAAACAAGCTCGAGTTAACATTCCAACTACCAAAGGAGGTAAAAAGAATGGTAACAACAAGCCTGTTCAACCTAGAACTAATCTTCTAAGGACCACTAATCGTAGACGATCCAACCAGGTCAGATACAAGGATTGGTATCCTGAGGAGACGAGTACTAGACAAGTACAGACTAGACGACAAGAGTCTAGACCTCCTTTCATAAGGCAGTCTCAACTCTACTCGTCTAGACCTAGACAGGAAGGTCCAAAATATCGTACACAAGCTGTTCTATATCCTCCTCCTTTGTCATATGATATCAAAGGAGAAGAAAGACCTAAACATGTCTATAAACCGTATGGACCTAATGCATACAAACCATACTCTGACTATCATAGACAAGTGCCTGCTCAAGTAGAGATCAAGTCGAAAGGCTATCTCCAAAGAGTAGACCCGAACTCGACTGATAGGCCAGATAAGGACAACAAGGTCTTATTTTGCAACAAATATGGTCGAAAGCTCAGAAGATCAAACTTGTTCAGGACTCCAATGTACATTTGGATTCCATTGAACTCGACTAACCCCCCAGGACCCCAATAAACAAGGAGGGTACCTAAATTATGTAATATCATCGAATGCAGGGTCGACTCGATCTATACAAGAAGGGTGGCTCAATAGGAGAAACTTGGTACATAGACAGTGGTTGTTCGCACCACATGACTGGTACCAAGACTCTCTTATCAAGCTATCATGAGCAAGAAGGACCAAAAGTAATATTTGGTGATAGCTCCACTGCTGTTACCAAAGGTTTCGGTTACATTCGGAATGGAGACATAGAGATCCAAGATGTCTCTTATGTTGAAGGCTTGAAATACAATTTACTCTCTGTTTCACAATTTTGTGATCGTGGATACAAGGTGCAGTTCAAGAGTCGCAAATGTGAAATCATTGACAAGAGAACACACACAGTCTTACTGGTCGGCATAAGGCAAGGAAGTGTGTACATAGTGAACTGGAACAGTTTTCCGAGGGACACCTGTCTACTTACTAAGAATCCTAAAGAACTTGGCTGGCTCTGGCATAGACGCCTCTGTCATCTAAACTTTAAGGTTCTTAATAAGATAGCCAGAGACTACCTTGTGGAAGGTATTCCCAATGAAGTCTACTACAAGTCACATGTATGCACGTCCTGTCAGAAAGGTAAACAGGTAAAAGGTTCCTTTAAATCTATTCCATCCCTCTCAACAAGTAGAGTTCTTGAACTTCTACATATGGACTTACATGGCCCAATAACTCCTCCAACTTTGAACGGTAGAAGGTACACACTTGTTGTGGTAGATGACTATTCTAAGTTCACTTGGGTAGTCTTCTTACACAAGAAGAGTGATACACAAACACTTTTGCCTGATCTGTTGAAGAAGTTACAGGTTGAGAAGAATCAGTCAATTGTCAAGATCCGTAGTGACAAGGGTACTGAATTCATTAACTGCTATATTAAAGAATTTTGTTCTAAGTATGGCATCCAGCACCTTACTAGTGCAGCAAGAAAACCACAACAAAATGGGGTAGCAGAACGAAGGAACAGAACTCTTAAGGAGGCCTGCAGGACCATGCTGACAGAGTATAATACGCCTCATAAGTTTTGGGCAGAAGCTATCAATACTGCATGCCACTCACAAAATAGAAGTGCTTTCAATAAAGCACTAGGTAAGACACCCTATGAGGTATGGAAAGGTCGAAAACCCAGAGTCTCATATTTTCATATATTTGGTTGTAAGTGTTTTATCCATAACAATGGGAAAAGCAAGTTGAATGCATTTGAAGCTAAAGCAGACGAGGGGATATTCTTAGGATACTCCTCGACTAGCAAAGCATTTAGAGTATTCAACTACTCAACCCTTTGTGTGGAAGAAACACCACATGTGGTTTTCGATGAATCTCAACAGGACTCGTCTGCTAACAAGATCAGTGAGAAAGTTACTGAGCTAACTATCGAATCTGACAAAGACTCAGAGGTATATGAATCCGTTCAAGCATATAATCCATTCATGAAAGCCCTCGAAACTGATGACAAGGAAAGGGTAAGTGCTCAAGGTAAGTCTACTAAACCAGTAGACATGCCTGCTCTAGTTGACTCATCTACTCCAGGTAAATCTGTTGATGATATAAATGATGTTGACATGCATGATGCTATAACTAATCTAGACGATGATACTGTGCTTACGAAGACTAGAAAAACATGGAAATCTGCTCATGATACTGAAAACATCATTGGAGACTCTACTATTGGTGTAAAGACTAGACGACAACTCTTTGAGTCACAAGAACAACCTAGTCCATCTCTGTTTTGCTGGTGTTGTTTCCTCTCATCTATCGAGCCTAAAACCATTAAAGAGGCTTTAGCTGATAGTAATTGGATCATCGCTATGCAAGACGAGTTGAATCAGTTTGTTCGAAATGACGTCTGGGAACTTGTAGATAGACCTAAACATCATAATGTAGTTGGCACTCGATGGATTTTCAAGAATAAGAAAGATGAGAATGATGTAGTTGTTCGTAATAAGGCTAGACTAGTCGCCCAAGGCTATTCACAAGCTGAAGGCATAGATTATGATGAAACATATGCTCCTGTTGCTAGACTAGAAGCCATTCGATTGTTCCTTGCATATGCTGCTTACATGAAATTTACTGTATATCAAATGGATGTTAAAAGTGCATTTCTTAACGGTATTCTTGCGGAAGAAGTGTATGTTGAACAACCCCCAGGTTTCGAAGTCAAAGGTAACCAGGTATACAAATTAAAGAAGGCCTTATATGGACTAAAGCAAGCTCCAAGAGCTTGGTACGATACTCTTTCTCAATTTCTATTAGAAAATGGTTTTACTAAGGGCAAGGTAGATAGAACCTTGTTCAGAAGACAAGAAGGGAAAGACATTTTACTCGTCCAAATTTACGTAGATGACATCATTTTTGGATCACCTAACAAAAAGCTGAGTGAAAGTTTCTCAACACTCATGCAAAGTAAATTTGAGATGTCTATGATGGGTGAAATGAATTACTTTCTTGGACTTCAAGTAAAACAGACCCCAGAAGGGATTTTCATAAATCAAGCAAAGTATACTCGTAATCTACTAGACAAGTATGGTATTAAGACATGTAAATCTTCTGGAGTACCTATGCAACCTACTTACAGGATGGATCCAGACGAGAATGGTAAGTGTGCTGATCAAACTCATTACCGTGGTCTTATTGGTTCATTACTGTACTTGACTGCTAGTAGACCTGATATTGCATTTTCTGTTGGTGTTTGTGCTCGTTTTCAAGCTAATCCAAAAGAGAGTCATATGGAAACCACTAAAAGGAATCTGAAATATTTGAAAGGAACCATCAATCGTGGTATATGGTATCCCTCAAATGATGATCTATCTCTAAGTGGCTACTCTGATTCTGATTTTGGTGGCTGTAGAATAGATAGGAAATCTACATCTGGTTCTTGTCAATTCTTAGGCACAAAACTCATTTCATCGTTTTCGAAAAAGCAGACAAGTGTTGCTACCTCTACTACTGAAGCCAAGTACATGGCTGCTGGTAGTTGTTGTAGTCAATTATTATGGCTTATTCAACAGCTTAGAGATTATAATATCTGTGAATCAAATGTTCCTATTTTCTGTGATAGTAATAGTGCTATTGCCATTACACAAAATCCTGTTCTGCACACACGTTGTAAGCATGTCGACGTGAAACATCATTTTATACGTGATCATGTAGAAAAGAAGGATATTCGCATGGAAAAGATTCATACTGATTTTCAAAGAGCTGATATTTTCACAAAACCATTAGCTGAGGCCCGATTTCGTGAATTATGCATTAGTCTAGGACTAATTGATCTTGATCCTACTAGTATGTAGAAATGTACTAACCAGACAGGTACAGTCCTAAGAAGAAAGAAGAAACAGACAAGTTACCACAAAAAGAGCAGAGCACTCATCTACTCATTCAACAGACAGGTATACAAGGTCAGACAAGTTGACCAAACAACCCGATGAGGAAGCTGGTAAAGCTGGGGGTAATACTAAGGGAATAAACATTTAAGGGGGAATCTTTGATTTCTTAAAAAGCCTTATGTTGACTCTTAAGTTTGTTAACAGTCATCTTGTTTGAATCTTGACCATTATGCTATATTGATATTCACCTTATTTATTTTACCCGACTACCTGTATTGCATCTAATCTGTAACACAAGATAAGGCAGGTAAAAATAATAGTTTGTTGTTCAAAGTAGACAAGCACAGTCGAAGGGGGAACTCGACTGGTGGTCATAAGACTACTCGTCTTGTGCAATTAAGTCTACTCGCCTTATGAAGATTAGGCCTACTCATCTGTTCTGGATGGACTCGAACAGACAAGCTAAGTTTCTTTTTGATTAAAATGTGTTAAGTGTTTATTCGAAACAAATTAAGGGTATTAAAGTAATTTGATAGTGTTAAAATTTGAATATCCTAGAATTGGATTTATACACCCCCATTTAATGAGGTGTACACACTCAATTCGCGCCAAAATACGACTATGTTAGGTCAGATGAGTACACTCCTCAATTCTGCCAATGGGAGAGGCGGATTTCAACTTTTACAAAATCAAATCACAGTATATTCTCGGTTCCGTAACCGAATACCAAAAGGCATGACCGTTGGATCTAATCCTTCAATCATGATCGTTGGATCAAAAATTCAGTTTTAAACAAAACCCAACACTTGCACACACTCTAACCCACGTTTTCATAACTCTACTACTTGCGCACATATTGATTTCTTACTTATTCAATTCTATTGTTCATTACAAATCATTCATCATGTCGATTCGTTCTATTTTCGATGTAAGCTCCAACATTCAGGCACAATTCGATCTAGGCAGATACATAAATGACAACAAAGTGCATGTTGAACCATCTCTGTTCTTCAAAGGAAATCACAAGGAAGGAAATGAAGAAATCTTGACCAAATGCACCAGATGCGGTCTAAAACCCTACTTGGAGGCGTTTCCTCAAGTCGTTTTGGAGGAAGAAGTTCTGGAATTCTATGCCAACGCCAACAGACAAGGAGATGTCATTGAATCTTTTATTAGTGGAAATCGAGTGGAAATCACTCGGGAAGTTATGTTCGAAAGGTTGAAGCTACCCATCGGAACGATTGATGTGGAAAAATATGCTGAAGGTCAGGAGATGAGGTATTTAAGCATCTTCTGTGGTAAGAAAATGAAGCTGAAACCAGATGGTAAAGCTCCTACAGCCAAGAAGGGCGAACTCTTGGAAAAGTATCGCACTCTACTGGACATAGCAAGCAAGATGCTTCTATGTGCCACTGGGTCTCATGACTCAGTTACCCAATCCAAAACAAGGGTAATGGCGGCAATATATGATGGAATCACTGAGGGTAATTGGTTTAAGCCGGTAGCTGACAGGATGATGTACTTCGAAAGAAGTGTTAGAGTAGATGTTGATACTCGCAATTGGGTAGTATCACAGGCAGTTGGATATGGTAACAAGCTGAGTATATTACTCCCACTATTGATGCCCAATAAGAGTGATTGGAGCAAAGGAAAGCCCTTTCATCCTCTTAAGTTCTACTTAAAAATAGAGGCGATGAGGAAGTAGGCTGCTGCAAGGCCAGCTGCCCCAAGGCAAGTTCAATTTGATGATTCAGAGGTGTTGCCGTATGCAAATTCATCCAGTTCTTCACAAGATGAGTCTGAAGAGGCAGAGTCCAGTGCAGACGACTCAGAGAAGACTCAGTCAGATGAAGAGTCGAAGCAAAAGAAGGAGTCGAGTGAACAAATTCCTGAAATGTATACTCTCGTAAGAGTTGAATCGCCTACTCGTCCAGTCGAGTCGAGTTTACAGGTTGGTACGTCTACTCAATCTGTTTCAATTCCTCTCTCTCTCTCCCGTCTACTTCTATTCGAACCAAGGCTAGGTCACATCGATCTAGGCCTCGCCCTGTACCCCCAACCTCACAAGTACTGGCAGCACGACCGCTAAGAGCCAGTCATCCCCTAAACACTCCCATAATTGATACAACTGATACTCCGACAGTTGTCACACCAAACCAAGATACATTGGAACCCCCAGAAACCACAGTCCAAACTCTCTCCCTACCCTCAACAGAATATGTTGAACCTCTTAACTCATCTACTTCAGATAAGACGTCAGTTGCCACTGCAACAACTGAGATAGGGACCCCACCTACTCAGACCCCGTCTGAAGTTAGATTTGAATCCTTGGTATATTATCCTATGAGCTTAAGAGAGAAGAGAATCCGTTCGAAGATGAGCAGGAACTTGAAGAAGAAGCTCTCGGCTATTGAAGTCGACTATTCATCAGAGCAGTTTGAAAAACTTCTAAGAATATGCACTTGGGTGGCATTGAAGAAGTCTGGCACGGATGATCTTTTCGAAGTCATCTTAGGAAAATGAGGCATCTCAAACTTTATGGACTGGGAAATGGAACAGAAGGAGAACAGTGGTGTTCAAGACCACTCAGAGTTATTCCCAGCTCATGCCATCACTGCCCTTGCAAAGAGATTGCTAAATATTTCTGATGATTTGATGTGCTCAGAATCGAAATTTGATGTGGGTGTTCAAGTTTCGGATTCGGATTTTGAAGATGATGTGGTTATGTTTGAAGCCACACAAGCTGAAGAAATCCAGTCTACTGATCCTATAGTGGAGTTAGACAATGTCTCAAATCAGTTGAGAGGCATTGTGTTCAGATTTCAAGTAGATCATGCTAACAGTCCAAGGTCAGATTTTACTTTTATAAATCGATATTCTGATGTTTTACTTCCCATTGAACTTTGTGGATATATGGAGAAGTTGCACGCCTTGTTGAGAAAGGACTTGGCTAATGCTATAAGGAAGGCTAAGGAAGCTAAGTTAGCTATAGTGCCTTATTATCCGTTCCCAAGTCTGAAAGCTATAGCTGGAAGTGTGCTTCCAGAATCAGAAGTAGTGGAAGACGAGGTCTTAACTACTGCTACAGAAGGCCAATTACTTGAAGTAGTATCTATTGCTGATGATGAGATCATGAAAGAAGCTACTCATGTTGAAGTTGGTCATTCATCTCAAGCATTCTCAACTGCTTCCATAGATGAGTTGAAAGCAGACTTGAAAGGTGTCATCAAATCGTCCATCGATGATTTTCTCAAATCTGATTTAAAGAAGACTCTTGTTGAACAAAACAATGTCCTTGTGACTAGTTCAAAAGAGATGATCTTGAATGAAGTCAATCAGATAGATGATGAATTCAGACAACATATGTTTGAGCAACTTGAAGGATTTCTCCAAGATCAGGTTGAATAATCGGAGAAAAGTTCAGTCGATTTTGCTCGTGTGTTAGCTACTGAATCCAGGAAGTTGGAAAGAGTCTATAGAGCAAGAATCGAGGTTGCTGATGTTCAAAGGAAGGAAGCGTATGATCAGTTAGCCCAAGCTAAACAAATTATTTGTGCTATGACTGATGAGAATAAGAAATTACGTTTGACTACAACGCATTTTAAAAATGAGTTGAACTTGTCTACTCAGAAGCTGGAATTGGTGGCAACCAAGCTGGACAAGTTGAGTCAAAATAGCTCTCATGAAAGGCAGATTGAAAGAGCTACGAGCCTTATGAAGCAAGCCATGTATGAAGAGATGACTCATTTTACTTCTCTTTTCTCTCTCCAGGCGACTAATGAAGCCAAAAAGGGGGAAGAGACAAAGACAAGTCAAGTGGATATTAGTGCTGAAGGAGAAAAAGCTAAATCCAGTGCTGAACCAGAAGCAAAGGAAGCTGCTGAAGCTATGCAAGATCTCAGAAGGCCTAAGAGAGGCAGAGGCGGGTTGGTTAAAACTGCAGAAGTTGAGCAAGCTAAGGCTGAAGCAGAAGAGTTGAAGAAGAAGGAGAAGGGCAAAGCAGTTGCATCTCCTGAAGGTGAAGTTCAGAAGCGACTGATATCTAAAAGGAAATCTATTCAGATAGAAGAGCCGAAAGAAATGGAGACAACAGCAAAAGTGAAAAAGTAGAAGGTTGTTGATCCAAGTGATGAATCTCATTATGCAAGCAAAAAGAAGATTGAAAAACATATTGAGAATTTGCAGAAGCTGAAGGCTGATGAAGAGAAAATGGAAGATCAGTTCATTGACTACTTCATTGACAAAGAGCATCGTCAAGAATGGCTCAAAGTGAAGAGACAATGGGAACTTGATCACTGGATAATCAGAAAGTATGGTAACTCTGAAAGTTCAGATGAACTGTATTCTATGTTTGATAAGTTTATGGAAGGACAGAACCAAATGCTTTGGAATCTGATATTGAGGATATCTACTGCTACAAATTTCAACATTCTAGTACCGATCTTTCCAAGGTGGAAGACTCCCATGACCAGCTCAGGTAAAAGAGTTGATCTTAACCAGATCAAGAAATTTGAAGAAGAGCTACTTGACAAGGAGAAGATCGAAACTGAAGACCATATCAGAGTAATTCATAAGAGACTCCTAGATGCATTCTGTGTTTCAAATCCAGAAGAAGGTACTCTTCAAGACTAGATTTTTTTTTCTCTGATTACTTAGTTTTATTTTGATTAAAGTATTTGTAATATCTACTGATCTTATTTCGAAATGAATGAAAAGATAAGTACTATTTGATGTTTAAGACAAGATAACTACTTAACTAGTCTATTATTGTGGAAAAGATTCAAGTAGTTTTGGCTTCATCAAAAAGGGGGAAATTGTTGGGATATGAATCCTAGAACAAGTCCTAAATGATGATAAAAGATAAAAGATGAAGTTTTGATAAGCCAAAAGAAGACTTGAATATTTTCTAAGTGTTGACTGGTCTAGTCTAGTTAAGTTGAAGTAGTCTTGTACAGATCAGTAGAATTCACAAGACAAGTACTAGTTTTTAAAAGACAAGTATTATTGAGAGATAAGTACGATTTATAAGTACTTCATATTTGTTATTTTTATATGTTAAGATTGTTATTGAGCTATGAATAATTGTTGTATAGAGCTCATGATTTTAAATGTAATAGATAGATTTTGTGTATAGTTTTATAAGTTGACTAAGCTTTGTAACAAGAGCTTAATGTAATGTAATAGTCTTGTTAGGATTAGTTGATAGGACTAGATTAGTTCTATGTTGTAAATCTGAAAAAGTCTACTGCACATGATAAGTAGAAGACGCAGTCTACTACTACTACACAAGACAGGTACGACTCAACAAGACAAGACAAGAAGACTAAAGTTAGTTACAGAAACGCATATTGGAGATGAAATTGAAGGAGTTGGTTAAGGAATAACTAATTAACTGAAGAAACGCGTGAAAGGATAAGAAGTTTCAGTTAGAAGTTAGTTTTCAAGAAAAGTTGGTTACAACTAACTGAGTTCTTGATTTCTAGAATCTATAAATACCTCAAGGTATTTATCATTCAAAGACTACTGGAAATACATATACTGAAGCTACATACTGAAGAATTGTTCGAAGTTTCTCTCAGAGATTGAAGTTCAGAAAGTGAAGCTACACAAGTCAAGTGAAGAAATCAGAAGGCTACTACTGAACGAAGAGAAGTTTTACTTTCGTTTACTGTTTCAAGTTGCTAGTTACTTGTAAAATAGCTAGTAAGATCGAAGATATATCTGGAGATATAATCGAGAAGATCTAAGTCTTATTTCTTGGGACTTAAAGCTACAAGAACATATTACTCGATTGGAAGAGTTAATAAGAATTTCACAACTGGGTTTGTGAGAGTGGATGTAGACAAGTTGTCGAACCACTATAAATCTCGTGTTTGATTTACTTTACTGTTTTGTTTGTTTGAATTGATTAATTGTTTACTTGTTAAACATACATAACTAAACAAGATTAGTTGAGTAAACACTGAAACAGAGTTCTCGAAATAAGTTGAGTATAATCTTTAATTGGGCTCATTGTTAATTTCGTATTCCGCACATTGTAATTCTGATATATCGAAAGATTTTAGAAAAGTCTATTCACCCCCCTCTAGACATTTTCTTTAGCTTCCCTCGATATTAACTCAACTTAGGGACCTACAGTTTTCCAAACTTATTCTTCAAACTTACCAACTCAGCACAGTAAACTACTCTTCTTAGTTTTACTGTTCTTGGTCAGTCAGCACAGTTCTTCCAAAACTGTTCTACACTTCTCCAGAATTCTTCTAAACCTCTCTTCAACTCTTCTTGAAGTCTTCTTATTTTGAAGTAGTCTTCTGAGTCTTCAATAGTCTTCTGATCTTCTTCTAATCTATTCCTAATCTACTGTTCTGAACTTTACAATGCTGAATACAATAGAATACAACTTTACAAATATAAAACCTATCTATACACCAACTGAACTACATACAGCAGAGTACATCCAAGTTCTATTCTATAAGATGTCTATACATTACAAAACATCAGCTTAGTTCCTAACAGTTCTTATATCAGATCAGTAAACACACTAAGATCAATAAACATATATAAGATCAGTAACTTATATTTCAATATCTCATTAAGATCAGTAAACATATATTCCATATAAAACATTTATATCAACATATAATCACATATATCATTAACTTCAAGTTGCTTTTGGCCATCAAAACATACAATCATCAACTAGAACATTGTTTCACAGATTCATATCCCAACAACAGCCATCAACTTCTCCATGGCTAGTGTTATTATAACATTCAGTTGTTCAGTAGTCATTGCCAACAATTCTGAACCTGCAGCTGCTGCAGGTATCTCCTTGCTAGGTCCACTCCCGAGGGCTCCAGACATGTCACCCTCCGTAGGGATAGGGGTGACTAGAGTCTCTTCCATCAGATTCTAGACTTATATTGGTGCAGGGGGCGGATTTTCCCCTGAAGGAACAAATGCAAGTCATTTTCTCGAACTTTCAACCAAATTCTTCGGTGGGGGAGGAAGGAAAATAGGTAGTGGAATTCCTCCTCCCTCTGGATTTCCAAATTCAGGTCGTATAGGAGAGGCAAATATATAATTTCCCTCTTTAGTAGTTCGTCTAACAACCTCACATTCACCTCCAATAGTTAGGGAATAAATCTCACGTCTTAAATATATGTTCCCATAGACGGCGCCAGTTGTTGCGTCAAAAAGTAACGATGAGGGATATCGAATCTCCTTGCTCGGATTAAGGTTGTCTCTAATTGAAATCGTCACCTTTCAACAAGCTTTTCCACGAGAAATCCTCTCCACAGCTCCAAAGGACCTGCAAAATCACGCCGGAAGGGATTCCGGCGGGGAATCTCCGACGCTCAAGTCAGATGGGTTCTTTTAACAATCAAAGAGGAACTTTCCCAATATTCGAGGGATAGTTCTCGCAGGAATCATCAGATTTCAGAGAGTTTTCTCTATATTTCGTGTGAAAGTATGTGTAGTTCGTATGTGTGTAAAAAACGTAGTCAAAACAGTAATCCAACCTTCTTTTATACCTGGCTGTTTTCTTGGGAGGAAAGGAGAATATTTCTTCCGCTTCCCTCTCAACTGCTCCCTAAGACTCGGTCCTCCCTCTGACCTCTTTCATTCCTATCTCCTCTATCTCCATTCCTTTCGGGCCTCATTTGCCAAGGATACTTGGGCCAGGGGTATTTGGGCCACGGATACTTGAGCCAGGGGTATTTGGGCCACAGATACTTGGGCAAGGGATATAAGCTGAAGATCAGGTTTTGGCCTGTCTCTTTCTCTATATTCAGGGGTGTATTAATCCCTTCTACAAAGTCATCACTCATAGCAAACGAGTTTAATTCATCTTATATCCACGTGTCATTATTTCAGGAGACGACATATTTTGGCCGCATCACACCTCATGTCATTATTTTTCTTATATAAAACTTTTTTTTTATTCAATTCAATTGATCATCCAACCCCCCATAAACATTAAAAAAAAAAAAAAAAAAAACAACAACAACAACAACATTGTCCCTTTAAATACTAATAACAATTCATACCCTAAAATTCAAGAGTAAATGTCAAATTGAGTGAAGGAGAGAGTACTTTTTTTCTTAAAAATGATACTCCCTCCTAGTGTTGTTATTCGAACTGAGCCTTAACGAGACTCGGCTCGACTCGACTCGACTCGTTAAGGCTCGATAAGGCTCGACTCGTTTAGCTTAACGAGCCGAGCTCGAGCTGGTTAGATACTTGATTTATTAACGAGCCGGCTCAAACTCTTGTTAGGCTCGATAACTAATTTTTTGTAAAAAATTCCATTAGGCTCGTTAGGCTCGACTCGATAGGCTCGTTAAGCTCGTTAGACTCGTTAACGAGTCGAGCCGAGCTCAATTTTTAAATCGGCAATGTTATCGAGCCGAGCTCGGCTTGGCTCGATAAGAGGTCGAACCTCAAATACTCGGCTCGACTCAGCTCGAATAACAACTCTACTCCCTCCATTCCAGGATTACTTTCATAGGTAGATGGGCACGTATATTAAGAAAGTGTAATAATGAGTGGAGTTTTAAGGGGTAAT
Organism: Galeopsis tetrahit; assembly: GCA_963675135.1. Lineage (NCBI taxonomy): Eukaryota > Viridiplantae > Streptophyta > Magnoliopsida > Lamiales > Lamiaceae > Galeopsis > Galeopsis tetrahit. The sequence continues at coordinate 73,640,083 of OY776127.1, forward strand.
TTTGTAAAACTGTGTGTATAAAGTAAAGAAAGGAGTTGACTTTTGTGTATGTGTGGAGAAAAAGTAATGGTATTTGTGTAAAATTGGGGATATTGAGAGGGTGAAGTTTATAAAAGTTTTTTTCATTTTAAGGATGTGAAAGTTATTGTGGGACGTCCCGAAAAAGAAAGTGTGAAAGTAATTGTAGGTTGGATGGAGTACATATTTTTTTAAGATGATATAAGTGATATTTTTTTATTTTAAAAGTGTTTCACTTTTTGATCAGAATATTAGGGTATGGTTGGTATGGTGGAATAATTCATAAATGGAATCACTATTTATGGATTTATTCCAAATTTTATGATTGATATGATTTTTGGAATGGAATTGTGATTTTTAAAATGTATGAAATTCCAATTATTTCCAACCCCATGGCAATAAAAAGGTTTTGGAATTAAAAGGAAGGAAGAAAGAAAAGATAAAGGCCATAAGTTCAGAAGTCGAACCAGAGGCCAGGGTACCATCGAAAAATGGAACACCCCTAAATACGACCTAGCAATAAAAGCGATTAAAAGTTCCAAAAAATTTGATCAAGTCAAGGAATCTGAAATCGGGTGGAGGACTATGGAGGGTCAAATGCATCGCCCCAACTGTCCTTACACTTGGAGACATGGGTGAAATCATTGCCAAGTCTTGTTGATGGGCTGATAGTATAGTTCGTGTACGCTCTAGCCTCGAATTCATTGATAGCGCTATTCGGGATTAGCTAATGGGATGGTCTCCCCCAGACATCTGATTAGTGTGAAAATTGCTAGAAATTCATGGGTTTATTTTGTATAATTTATAGGATTTCATTGCATTATTTACACTAAATTGACTAATTGCACTTGATTTGGAGAAATGGTGTTGTTTGCTATTTTTATAGGAAAAAGAGCATTTTTAGAGCAAAACACACCTCGATTATATTGTGAAGTCAATCGAAGGAATAAATCGAGAAGAAAGAGATAATAATTGGGCTTGAGAACTAAAAGCAAGAAGATGGTGATTTGGGTTAGGCCCAATTTAAATGTTCATTTAAAGGGCCCACATGAAGAATTAATTGAGGCCCATTTTGGCTGGCCCTGCAACAGCCATGTTGATTATTCAGCAATCAATTTGCTACTGTACATGAGCAAAAATTCAGCAGCCCATATCACCATTTAAATAGGCCCATCTTCAATAATTTGAAGGTCCGCACCATTTTTAATTAGAAGCCCATCATGTGAAGGCAGGCTCACGAAATTCATAATGGAAGGCCCATGATATTTAATCGGCTAATGGGCAGAAAAATCGAAGGGGGGAGCAACACACACACACAGACGCGAATTGGGCGAGAAACAGGGGCAACTTCCATTATTGGGGAGAAATCTCTTCTCCTCCCCACCACTCCACTCAATAGATTAGTTAGTTTTAATTGTTCTTTCATTTCTTAGCTAGTGTTTAATTTAGTATTTCAATTTTATTGTAAGCATTGGAGGATTTGAAGACATATGAGGTGCTTTCTTTCCTTATTTCAATATTAGTTGGATATTTGATTTTAATTCATGTTTTGTAGTTTAGTTTTCATGAGTTTTATTCTAGTTGTTAATTTAGATATGGGTTAATCCTCAATTGCCTTGGGTGTTGATGTTTTGATGAGAATTTAGTGTAATTGTGGATTAATTGCATGATTAGCTTATAATTTGGGTTTTTATGTTTCTAGAGTTGTATTTTGATTGATTCATTTGGTTGATCAACCCTATTAGCAAGCATGTTTGATTATGTTTATTGCAACGAGAGTTGGGTAGCATGATTGGGAGTGTGAGTGTGAGCTTTGATCAATTGAATAGAAGTTAATTAGTAATTAGCTCACCCGAGAGGGGTGTTAATGGCTAGACCGACAACCTTAGACACTAAACGAGTAGAGGTCGTCTAGGAGTTTGGTGAGAGGGCGTTTCATAGGCATTAGTAACCGTGTTGAAAGTGCTTATGCAACACTATCTTAGGAGCTTATGGTATTTGGTTAGATCCTATAATTGCTAATCAATGCACGATGTTTACCTATGCCTTTCGAGGGGGTTTGCACACTTATGTGATAGCCTTTAGCTTAACCAAAATTTATAGTAAAATCATGTAATTGGTTCACTAGTTCACTTAATTGCTCACAAAACGGAAACACCCGAGGCAATACACTTCCCTTGCACTTTCATCTTTTTGAGAGTTAGTTTTAGTTGTTTGCATTAGTTGTTTATTTTCTTAGTTGGTATTTGTTTTATCCTCCTATTTAGCTTCTATAACACCATTTTAACTTATAGTTTCGGGGCTCCACATTCATTCAACTAGGTCCTTGGACGATAACTACTAGGTCGTATACTTACTCAACTATAACGAACCCATACGCTTGTGGGGATTGTTATTGTTGTACTAAAAAGTGTGCAAAATACGAACCAAGTCAACATCCTGGGGCTACTACGTTTCTCCGTGGAACGAGTCGAGGCTGCCCGAGTAGGGGTAGGAACGTCGTTGGCAGTAGCCTCCAAATTCGAATTGTTGTTGGCCGCTGCAGCCACATGTTCCTCTAAGGGCTCATCCGTGTTGAGACTAGAGAAGGAATTACTCACTGGGACCGGATCGACTTCGATATCCGAGGAGGGGTTCCTCGGGGGTGCTCGAGGCTGGAGGTCCGAGGGAGAAGGCCTCAACTGTCTTCTGTATCGGGTCCTACCACGGGAGTCGTCGCGAAGAGGCGGCGGGGCCTGTCCCATAGCGCAACGAGCAGACACGTGTCCAACTACCTTACAGTGGTTGCAGAACTCCGGAAGCTGCTCATACAACACCTCCACCGTCACAGATCGGTCCTCACATTCAAGGACCAGCCGCTCCAAAAAAGGTTCTTTCATATCCACCTCGACCAAGATTCTAGCATACTGAGTCATGGTCTTAGTCGCTGTGTGACAGTCCATCTTAATGAGTTTGTCAACCGCTGATACCGCAGCCGAGAGAACCGTGGACTACCAAAGTTCAATCGAGAGGCCGAGAAGGCGTACCCAAACTTGAACCGTAGAGGTCGGCGTCTGGTTCGGATTGAAACCGGGAGACCATTTTTTTAGCCGAATAGACATGGGCCCAGTTGCCAATCTCATCTCCTAAAAATACGATCGCGCTCAACCAATAGGTGAGATTTGAGAATAACAAATTATTTTCCGATTGGCACAATAGAGAGGCTCTCATTGAGGGACCAAGTCTCGACGAGCCTCTTCGACAGATCAGCATACGGGATCAGAGCTTTTCCATGAGGGGTGATTAAGCGACCAATTAAGGCATCTTTGAATTCGTTCACTCCAGCCTGTAATGTGGCATTATCGATCGAGATCGTGAAGTAATCCCCCATCTTACATGGGCGCATGTGTTCAGAGAAAACGACTAGGCTCGTGGAGAAGGGACCAACGGACAAGGCGAGCATCTCGGAAAAGGGCGGGGCCGAGGTGCTCTATCCAACCAAGGCAGACACGAACGAGGTAGGAGATGGCAGCGCAGGTAAAGAGCCAACGTTGGTTCGAGAAACTCCGTGAACCCAGGAAAGTGTGCTTCCAAAGATGGGAGGTAGACACCAATGGATACGGACTGATCAAGAGATTTCAAAAAGGTAGTCAGTCCCGAAAACCGAGGTATAAGCAGCTTAGCCAGAACAATTTCACTAGGGGAGAAATTGGCCAAGGACGGTGGGGCAGTCGGAGATGGATCCTGCTTGTGTAAGGACGGAAGCAAGGAGTAACCTGTGAGCCCGAGGAGTGCACCTGCGCGCTGTCAGGCGGCACTGGAGAGGCCCCCTACTCCCGCAAGGGCGGCCGAGGCGGACGGAAAGTCACAGCACTAGAGGGCAGCACTCTACTAGAGGGGGGGACGACCTATCAGAGCCAAGGCAGTCGTGGTCGATCGTCGCTGAAGCAGTCGACTGAGGAGGCAGGGCAGAGGAGGAGCTTATCGGCGAAGCGTCGTCAAGCTCGGCCATGGGAACGTACAATGCAGAGGTCCTAGGTGAACGCTGCGGCCGCTGTTGGCGAACTTGGAAGCAACACAAATATATATATATATATATATATATATATATATATATATATATATATCAACAGTCAACTATTGATCTGGGTTGACCGTTGACTGATCAACTCAATTTCTTATAAGAAATCGAGTCTACGAGATACCGACCCTTAACAACTAGGAGTATTACTTTACATTATAACAACTACACACTTTCGTGAAGGAAGTATCAAATAAGACAAACTAATACATCTGTATAAAAATGCATACCAACCACCGTAAAATTGGTTTAAATGACTATTACTTGTAATTTTGTATCAAAAACACTAAATGGAATTGTTTTAGGAAATTCTTTTTAAACTTTTTTAAAACTTTATGATTATTTAAAGAACCAAAATACCAATATATTATAAATTTGTTATATTTTGATGGATTTCGATGATATAAATTGAATATATTGCATCTTTTATGACTATCTTTGTTTTTTTTTTTTTTTCTCCTTATCAAAAGGACAATATTATTATTTGTTTGCGCCACAAAAATTGCATGACGTCTGACATCAGGGACGACGCAAGCATAAACCTCCACGACAAACGAAAAAACGGTTGACGATGACGCCAACAGCAACTGGCGGCGTGAAGGTCGGGTTGTTCTAATTAATATGAAAGTGATGGAGTGGAATAATTCAAGTAATTAGAGCGCCACTACCTAGACTGTGAGATTATAAAGGGTTCGGGTTATGGGAAATGGTTGGAAATATTAAGGAAAAAAAAGGAGGTTAGTTATCCCTTTTTTTACTTTCATTAAATTTTGTTATTAAAGTTACCATGAATAATTATTTAATAAATGATGGTCAAGATTTGATGAATTTTTTTTTTTAAAAAGATCAACGGTTGAAAAGGATTGACGCCAAAACTCTGTTCCACATGATACCTTGTAGTATTATATACTTATGATTCTGCGTCATTATTAAATAAATCTGCAACATGTTTGACAAAATTTAAACTTTAATTAGAAAATCTCGTACATAAATATTTAATGGTAAAGTCTAGTATGCACTCGAGTGCATGCTGTGCACCCTAATCCATGTGCACTTTTCAATTTACTAATTTACACTTTTTGGTAAATGGTATTGCATTTTTTAATTATTACTAAAAATATTATTATACAGTTTAATAATTAAAAAGTGCAACACCATTTACCAGAAAGTGTAAGTCAGTAAACTGAAAAATGCAACATGGACTAAAGTGCACAACATGCACTCGAGTCCATAGCAACCAACCCATATTTAATTATGCATATGTACAGCTTGAAGGAAGATCTTACATTTATATATTTTATGAATATGGTTGGTTTATATTATAGGTTTGAATTAATCTTAGACATACTTATTATATATTCATGTAAAAATAGAAATAATATTCAATTTTACATATACAGTAATACTTTGTGATATTTAATATAAGCTCGATAACAAAAGATAATACAAAATTTATATGAATTTGAGTTCATGTGAATTTAACTTTTTTTTTTTTTGCAAGTATAACTTTTACAGAGTATTGTTTTATATGGGACCGGTCAAAAGGAAAATGAATGTAAAAATGTTTAGAAGAAAATATTATGTGAATATTATTTACGTATATGAGTAATACTATTATATTATAAGAAATCATACGAAATTATAATATTTGTGTTATATGGAAGGTTGACATGAAACCTTCTAAAACTTTGAATTAAGTAGGATTCCATTAAAATTGGTGGATCTAATTCATAATTAAATTAGTGAAATTAAATAAAACAACCGCATATGCCTCAATGAAACGCGTTAAATCCAGACCATGAGCACCGCTTTGTCTCCTTCTTCGCCCAATTATTCAATTTCCACAACTGACCCAACAACAGCAATAAACAATTCTTATCTTCATTATTTAAATCTCTAAAAAAAAATAAAGAAAAGAAAAGAAACCGAATCACAGTCGGTGCCTGCCGTTCTCCTCCTCCACATTCATCCCACATTCTCTAGAGAGAGAGGGGGGAGAGAGAGAAACATAGAGAGACACTTGGGTGGTGAGAGAGAGAGAGAGAGAGTGTGTGAATGTGCATGTTGAGTTCTCAAGGGGAGTAAGAATTAGTAAAATCTCACTTCTTCTGAGCTGATGGGTTCAGAAACAACGTTTTCCACGCAGAAGCGGGCATCCACTACGCTTCCGACGACCGCCAATGGAGATGTTCGGAGCCGCGCCGCCTCGCTGCTGCCAAGGGGGCGGCAGATCCACAAAACCTTCAACAACATCAAGATCACTATTCTCTGCGGCTTCGTCACTATCCTTGTACTCCGCGGCACAATTGGCCTTGGGAATCTGATTTCCTCCGAAGCAGAAGCTGAAAACCAGCATCTAATCGAAGAGACAAATCGGATCCTCGCGGAGATCCGATCCGACAAAGATCCAACTGCACCGGATGAAGGACCAGAGGAGTATCTCTCACTGAATGCTACTTTCAGTCTAGGACCTAAAATTACTACTTGGGATGAAGATCGTAAGGTATGGCTTCAGAAGAACCCTCAATTTCCTAATTATGTTAATGGAAAACCTAGAATTATGCTTGTGACTGGCTCGCCGCCAAATCCTTGTGATAATGCAATTGGGGACCATTATTTGTTGAAAGCTTTGAAGAATAAGATTGATTACTGTAGGATTCATGGGATTGAAATTGTTTATAATATGGCTCATTTGGATAAGGAAATGGCTGGGTACTGGGCTAAGTTGCCATTGATCCGGCGATTGATGTTATCGCATCCTGAAGTAGAGTGGATTTGGTGGATGGATAGTGATGCTATGTTTACAGATATGGTATTTGAGGTACCTGTTTTGAAGTATAAGGATTTCAATATGGTTATTCATGGGTATCCTGATTTATTGTTCGATCAGAAGTCGTGGATTGCATTGAATACCGGTAGTTTCTTGATCAGGAATTGCCAATGGTCGTTGGATTTGTTGGATGTTTGGGCTCCAATGGGTCCCAAGGGTCCGATACGTGAGGAGATGGGGAAGATCTTGACATCAAATTTGAAGGGCCGCCCCGCATTTGAGGCAGATGATCAATCTGCATTGATATATCTGCTGATTTCACAGAAGGAACAATGGATGAATAAGGTTTTTGTGGAAAACTCGTATTATTTGCATGGGTTTTGGGAGGGGTTGGTTGATCGTTATGAGGAGATGATTGAGAAGTATCATCCAGGATTGGGTGATGAGAGGTGGCCATTTGTGACCCATTTTGTGGGTTGTAAGCCATGTGGCAGTTATGGGGATTATCCGGTAGAGAGGTGTTTGAAGAGTATGGAAAGAGCATTCAACTTTGCTGATAATCAAGTTCTGAACTTGTATGGATTTAGGCATAGGGGGTTGGTGAGTCCGAATATCAAGAGAATTCGGAATGAATCTGTTACTCCTCTGGTGAATGTTGATCAATTTGGTATTCGACATTCAGATCACCGCAGCAGTGGATCTAAGAGTTAGCTAGACCACTGTAACCTTTGAGCAACATTTTGAAGGTAAGGATCACTAAGATTTGAGATATGTGATAAGTTTTTTTTTTGTTAATATTATTTTGGGATTAATGTTTAAATTGCTTGATCTGGTTTTGTTTACCATTCTGGAAATAGGGAGTCTGTCGCTTTTGGTATAATTTATTAAACTTATTTATCTGAAATCGCAAATGCACAATCACTTTGCTGCATATTTTTGTCTAACACACTTAACCTTGCGATTCTATTTATTGCAAACACAGCTGCTAATGAATATGATCCCGTTGATTTGATGAATCTATTATCTGAATTTTATCATCAATAGCTACCCTTTTAAAAATGTTGATTTGTTAATCTTAGATATGATTGTCTCCTGTCCTCTTTTGTTCATGCTCTTTCTAACTGACGTGATACTTCTCTTAATTATTTATATAAACAATTTAACGTTGTTATCCCCCAACGCACCAATTTCCCGTTCTATAACAGTAGAAGCAGTAGAGCAGCATAAGTATATTGTAGGATACCTACTTAGAATAATCTGTTACTTATATCTATGTTTAAATGCATTCTCATGTTTTTAATAGGCAAAGCCTGCCCCATATAACCAGAAATAAATAATTTTGCCTAAAGTTACACCTAGTTTCTTTTTCCTTTTCATTTTAACTTTCTGTATCACTTGAACTACCAAATTTTGTTGGATGAATCCATTTTCAGAACAAATAAATTTTCTTTGGCTTCCAAACCTAGCTATAGCCATCCTTTGCAAACATCTGCTTACTACATCTATATTGTCAAAGCATGATCCACACTGTATAAGCTTAATTACAACATTTTATTGATTTAGAACTATATAAAATCCACGATATTTTTCTTTCTGATCTAATCCAGTTTAATAGTAACTTGATCCCATAAGTGATTCAATAGGAATTATATTTCTCATCAAAATGTGTTTTATTAATAACATATTGAGTTGTTGGAATGCAGAACATCACTCTCTTACTGAAATATCATTTTAATCGTCTAAGTGACATTGTTATACCACTAATCCATGCACATTTCTGTTTCATGCCTGCCATAAAGACATGTGAGAATTTAAATTTGACAATGACTGTGACATGATACCAAACAGAACATGCTTTAGCAGTGCATCATTAAATTGGAGGCCCCCTACCCCCTCCAATTACCAAGATGAACCCTTTATTAGTGAATATGGATTTTTGTTCATGTTATTGTGGTCTTTTCATTATCTAGGAAAATGATGAGGATCCTTGTTTCGTTTCCATCTCTATGTTAACTCCTTGCTGCTAATATTGTCATTTTTATCGAGTTACATTACAGTGTTAGGTTTAGCAACTGATGTTCTTATGGAGATTATTAACTTACAACGGGTTTTTTACATGTGGTCTAATTATAGCTTGCTGCTTCCCTTGAGAAGGGGTCCATCAAAGAAATTGCCAGTTCATTTATACAGAGGCGCTAGTTTGTTGGAGGTGTTAGTGGACTTCATCTGTTTCTGTAAAGCCAGAAAACATGGGAAAAGAATTTCTGAACTTTTTTTATTTTTTATTTCTTTGTGGTTATTTAATTAGTTTTCGTTTTAGTTTTTCATTCATTTAGGAATGTTGTGAGTGGAACAAAGTTAAGGAAGAGGATAGAAGATATTTGCATGGGAAGAAGAGAGAATGCAATTTCATCTATTATCTTCACTCCTTGCTCTTGGCATGTGAGCACACTCTGTATTATTACAAATGTTTGATAAAACGATATAAAGTTATTATTTATGGCTGGCGGAATTTGCTAGTTTTAGAAGTTCAAGGATATTTTCCTCCCTTATAGAACAACTTTTATACATATAAATTATATATCTCCCTGTTGATGTTGAATGCATGAAATGAGCTTGTTTATAAGTTTCAAGTCTATATAATAACATAATGATTCTATCTCGTGTTTGAATTTGATTATAGTTGCACAAACCCCAACAATGTTGCAAGACATTGATTAAAGCAATCAGCAAAAGAAGATCAGTTTAAAAAAAGAAACAATTTCAAGTGGAATCTAATTGATTGTCCCAATGCATACATTGCAAGTTGATCTCCTTGCAATAGGAACAATTATTTTTTACAGAAAAAGAGTTCATCTTTGTAATACAACGAACATTCTTGTTCCAAGCAAAGCAATTTGAAAATAATGTGGTATAAAATGTACAGTGATCATCGGTTCTAGCTACTTTAAATGTTGAATTCCGCTAAAAAGGAGTGGGAACTTTATGGACTGAAACCAACACCTGATTCATCCGCGATATTTGATCCAATAGTTGATTGATTTTCTGCAAAACAATTTCCAATCAAATCAATCTTCATAATTCATACACTACATTGTTAACAAATGAGTAAATTCTGCTGCATTTTCACAAACACTTAAAACTCACCTCATCTTTCTCTTTGATGATGTCAATCAACCGACGACCCCTGCTCCCGCCGCTTAATCTCCTCCGCCGCCGAAAGTACAGAAACGCTACCAGAATGGCAGTAAACGCGGCGGACCGATAACTGAAAAACACCCCTCGCCAGGTACAAAACAACTGCATCAAACCACTCAACTTTGAATTCAACATCTCCGACCACAAACCAAGCCGCCCAGCCTCCGGTCTTGCCGGAAAGAGCGGGGAAAGCGGCGCCGGACTCGAATCCGACGGCGAAAATGAAGACGATGAGTTCGAATCCGAATCTGAATCGGAGTCCGAAAACAAAATTCGCTGGCTAACAGCTTGAATGTAAGGAATTATCTCGGGAGTAGCAGGTGGTTGAGGGGAAATGTGAAGATTTTCGTGGTCGATGGGAGGGAAAACTATCGGCGGATCCTTTGACCCGCGTTTTTGGTGGTTTCTGATGGCGACCATTGACCAAGGGGTTTTAGGTGGTGGTGAAACGGCGGAAACGAGTGGAGGACGGTGGATCTCGTCCCATTGGAGAAAGTCTCCGGCAAGTGGTAGCGTCGGCTCCTCCAGTTCATCTGCAGCCATGACTGAACCTAACTACCTAAGCTTTTAGACTGCTCTGGCTTCGCACTGAACAAATATCCCAGTAATTAGTTATTTTGGGCTTTTGGGCCCAAATAAACTCTGGTGTTTCAAATAGTGGGCCTACGCCCAATATTTATTTGGGTTTAACTATTTACACCTCCATTTCAGATGGATGCACTCCCCCGATTTATACACTCCCCTTAAAATCGGGTCACACCCCCCTTAATTGTCTTAAATGTCCTTATCTCCGTAAAATTCCTATTACTACCCACACCCCCTCCCCACCAAAACTTAATTTCATCTTCTCCATTCCATTTCCCCCACCACCCACACCAATCGCCGCCTCCTCACTAGCCCTCTCCCCCTCTTCACCGGCATGGCCCCCTCCGCCGCTCCCCATTTCTGTAAAAAAAAAAAATCCTACAGCGGCCGCTCCTCTCCCTTGACCGTCGCCGCCACTACTCCCTCTCTCTTCTCCCTTTTTTCCTTTTTTTCTGCTTTTTTTTCTTCCCCTGTTTCACCGGCCCGCCCCACCTCTTCTTTATTCCTCCCTCCCTCTCTTCCCCTGCTTTTTTTTTTCTTCTCTCTTCTCTTCTCTTCTCTTCTCTTCCCTCCCCATCTGTCATCGCCTCCCCCCCACCCAATCACTTGCCGCCACCGGCGGCTCTTCTCAATACGTCGGCCGCCCCCTCTGATTTTGTCCAAGATGTTGGCCACCCCAGGTTTGTCCGCCCTCTAGTTAGTTAGGGTTTTCTACTTTATGCAGAAACCCTCCTTTTTTTAAAAAAAAATTCGACCATGTAATGTCGATCAAATACACTTTCGTCGACAATTTTTTTACGACGAGAGTGTATTTGGTCGACAATACATGGTCGAATTTTTTTTTAAAAAAAATTGATTTTCTTTGATCAATCATTTTCAACCATATTCACTTCTGTCGATAAATCATTGTCAACGGGAGTGTATATGGTCAACACTGATTGGTCAAAATTTTTTAAAAAAAAAAAAAATTGTGATTTTTTAAAGTATTTTTTTGATTTGATGGTCAGCGAAAATGGTGTCGTAGGCGGCTGATTTAGATAAAAGAGGAAAGGAATGACAATAGGGGGTGCGTTCAGTACGGGGGGTTCATATAGGGGGTGTATTCAATTGAGATTCTGTTGGATTTTTTTGGACTTTTAAAATTTGGGGGTATTCAATTCGGATTTTTAAAAGTCTTTCAAAATTTTGAGGTATTCAATAAGGATTTTAAAAAGTCTTTAGAAATCTTTAGGTATTCAACGATCTATGGATTTTAATACTCTATGGGGATGTTTCTTTTGGGTTTTGGGTGGTTTTAAAAACCAGATTTTTGAAATCCTGGTTTTTGAAATCCCGATGAATAGTAATATGGGTGTTTCTTTTGGGTTTTGGAATAGTGAAGGATTTAACTTTATGTCAAATCAAGTTGTAAGATTGAATGAGTTTGTATTATTATATTATTGTTTGGTGAGATTATAATGATTAGTTGATTAAATGTATTATATTATTGTATTATTATATTATTATAGTATTATTATATTATTGTTGAAAAAGAATATAATGATTGGAGTAATATTATATAGATATAACTTTATGTCAAATCAATATGTTTGATAAGGGTGGTTTTGAGTGGATTTTGAAAACCGGTTTTTAAATCCCGAAGTAAAACGATTTTTGGATCTTGAAATCCAAAACCTGGTTTTTAAAACCAAAAGTAAATAATATAATACATTTAATCATTACACAATTAACTAATCATCATAATCTCACCAAACAATAATATAATAATACAAACTCATCAAATCTTACAACTTGATTTGACATAAAGTTAAATCCTCCACTATTCCAAAACCCAAAAGAAACACCCATATTACTATTTATCGGGATTTCAAAAATTTGGTTTTTAAAACCACCCAAAGCCCAAAAGAAACACCCACTATGGATTTCGTTGGATTTTCTTTCAAAAATATAAATAAATTTCACTATTCAAAATCTCTTCTAAAAACCAGAGATTTCAACGGATTCTCTCAAAAGACTCTGAAAGAGAAGATTTTTTTTTTTTTTTTGTTGTTTTTCTAACAAAATTTCAACTACTAACCTACTGCATTAGTCTCCTTCGAAAGCACTTGTTATTTGAAACAAAAAGATATACAACACAAAAACATTATAAAAGTTTTTATTATTTCAGAATTTTACACTATAAAACTGGTTCATGCTATCACAGCCCAGAAAAGTAGAGAAAAAATGATGTATTTCGAACCACAAAATCCTACACAGCCTCACACAGTTTACAAAATCGAAAGCTGTCCATCTTCCTGCTCTTCTTCAAACAAAATAAAATAAGAAACGTAACTATGTTCTATAAGTATCACAGTTCTTCACCACCATTATTATCGTGAAAAAGATTACATCTTAAAAATTATAGTATATTGGTTTCCAGTCGAATATGAAGAAGATTAAGATTCACCCCATGTCGACATGGAAGAGAAAATTTGGAATTGCGACATGGAAGAGAAAATTTGGAATTGCTTTCTCTCGAGGTATAACTGTGATGGAAATAAAGATGAGAATAATAATGATCAAATATTAATATTTTTTTTGAACTAATATAATTTTGGTATTTTTTCTAAATATTTTAGATAATTTTTTTTATATACAAGTGTGTTCCATATACATTTGCATCGATAGTTTTAGGTGCTTAGTTTATGGAAATTCATGTAAATCAATAAAAAAACGTGTATTTCAAAATCCTGTCAAATCTATGAAAATCCATATAAATCAATAAAAAAGTCAGTCAAACTCTGCATAGAGTTTATGGATTTTCTAAATCCACTGACTTTTTAAAGTCCAAAAAAATCCAACATAATCTCAATTGAATACATCCCCCCTAGTATGCTACATTTTAGTGAAGGGTATTTTTTGTTTTTCACCCTATAATTTTATTAATAAATTTATTATGGGGAGTGCATCTATTTGAAATGAAGGTGTAAATAGTCCGATCCTATTTATTGGGCCAAATTACCCAGATTTGGTCTCGTTGGATATATAAGAGTATTGGGCTTAGTCGACAATTTGGTTGGGGCCACGGTTATACGCACACACGGTTTTGTTGAGTACACTCACCGAGGATTTTTTTTACAAATTAACTACATGTAAAATGTCAGTTCTACCCCTCGATTAAAATTAAATAAATTTCTCGTGATTAGTACATCCACGTCACCATTGAGAGATTTCCATGGTGGTTGGTCCTCTCTTTTATATGAATTGATGAAGAGAAAAAAAATATTCAAATGGTTCTTTGATTAATTTTAAGAGAGAACAACATTACTTTCACCAAGAAAATATAAGTGTTGGCAAAAGGAAAAATATATTAGGATGTATGATGCATCACATAAAATAAATGTTAAATGCATTCATTCAGATGAAATAGTTGAGCAGCCCATGGAATAAAATAATTAAATTAGAGAGATTCCGATTCGGCCTGTTGTTGGTATATGAAATTCAAATGCTTTATTATTTATAAGTCCTAAAGTATTCAGATTTGTAACAGAAATATGTCAAGTGAACCGGCTAATTTTATTTTATTTTATTGGGAGAACATATTATTATTTCATTAAACTCTCAATCATAGTGTTAAATTTTGATTTGTCAAAAGTACAAATGGCCGTTAAACGAACTGTAATTGTAATCCCAGTACGGCAGTAATATTCCCCAAATTTGGGACAAAGAGAAAACTTATGCAGCCGGAGGTCTAATAAACAATTTCTTTTAATTTTTAATAGGTATAGCTAGTTACAATAAAATATGTTTGTGTTTGTTTCTTTTTGCATAGATTTAAATAAATATTGTTTATTTATGAATAAAGTAGATAAATCAGATGTATTTAAAGTATATATTTTAAAAAATGAAACATGCATCCACAAAATGAAATTGACACATAAAACATTATTAGTAGTCCAAGGCTTTTCGCAAGGATCTGAATTTGATTATAATGAACCGTTTTCCCTAAAAAATACAACCACATTTAGATATCTTGTTAGACTTACTTTCATGAAAAATTCAACATGCCTCTAATGGACGTAGTCACGTACTGCATATTTATACGATGATCTTGACAATTATACATATATGAAAATCGTTGAGGATATGTTTGCATTGGGATTTTAAGTTCGAATTCTATCAAATTGCGGAGGTCTTTGTATGAGCTTAAACAATCTGGACATATGTGGTATAATCGTCTTACTTAATGATTAACTAAAGAAGTGATCTATATACCATTGACCTAATATATATCCATTCGAAAAATGGATCAAAATTATGATAATCGCAGTATATGTTGATAATTTCAATTTGATTGGGACTCCTAAAAAGTTTCAAGATGCAGTTGTATACTTAAAAGAGAATTCTGAGATTAAGAATTTTAGAAATACTAAAATTTGCATTGGTTTGCAAATTGAGCAGTGGAATTTTGGTCCACCAAACGGCTTGTACCCAGAAAGCATTAAAGTGATTTTATATGAAAAGGACACATCCATTGAATACCCATCAATGATCGTCGGTGCTCTAATGTATATTGTTAACTATATATACAATATCATATGGTAGTATATCATTTGTAAAAATTTATTAACAAGATTTAATTCATCTTATACATGATGACTTTGGATGGTATAAAAAACATTTTGTTATCACTAAGGATCAAATAAATCTAGACATAAATTGCTTTATTATATCGATAAAGGGCATTTCGGTTAAAACAATTTTAATTGGATAAGTTAATTGTGTTTGAAAAAATAATAACATAGAGGATAAATAAGTGTAAATTGGGAGGATGCATATTGAGGATAAATTTTTCATTTTTAATGTGAAAATAAATGTAAGATAAATAAAAAAGAAAAGTGTAAAAATTAAACTGGAACATAGGAATATATATTTGATGGGTCTCATATAAATTTTTGCCGTTACATATTATTATACAAATGTGTTTATATACCGTTCTTCTACGAAATGTAGTCGCATTTGTTTTATATTTTTTATCCATCAAATGTAGTCTCATTCTCATACACTTTATAAAAATTATCACCACCCTTCAATCATCATTTAATTACTCAATTGTCAATCACTTTATTCACAATGAATTCCATAATACTCTATAATACCCTTAATTTATCTATTTTATCTCTTTTTTCTTAAAACTTGTGCCCCACTCCAATGAAACTATATCATGTGGTGGGAGGGAGTAATATTAGGGTGCGTTTGATACGCAAAATAAAATTATGCGAGAAAGGGGTGTATAAGGGGTCCTCAATATAATTTTATATAGGAAAAGGTGTATAAGTGATGTATTAAATCAAATTCGTGTTTGATAGAAAATACAAAAAGTGGTACTAAAAACCATGAATTATGTTAATTCTTGTGTGATAGAGTGTATTAACCAGTGTATAAAATTATTTTTTGTTTGATAGAATGCATACCCCACCATATAAGAAGTGAAAAGTGATGAAAAGACAACTTTGCCCTCGTTATACAGGCATCAATACACCGTTTGATACGCAATATTATTTCTCTCTCAACATTACATATCCAAATAAATCATTTTTTGGGAAGCTTCTCTCTCACACTTCTCACTTGTTCTTCAGCGGGAAAAAAAAATTCCACACATAAACCCTCGGTGCTCACCCTCCCTCCTTCATACTATTTCCGTTTCCGGCCGTCGTCGTTTTTTTTTCCGCCGCTAATACCTTTTCCCTGTGCAGGTGTCATCTTCTTTTTCTCCCTTGTCGAGTTACGCATTTCATTCCAAGTAAGTTGGTACGTTTTCTTCGTTTTTTCGAGAAATTTTCAATTTTTTGCAATGTTTTAGTTTATTTCACTTCGTTAGACTATCATTTTATGGATTAGGGCTTAATAACTGTCTTTCATTTCCGATTCTATGCTCACAGGGGTTTAGGGCTTATTATTTGTCTTTCACACTCGATTACATATGGGTTTATGATTATATGGTTTTGTTGGAGTTTATGATTGTCGATGATATGGGTTTACATATGCTAGTGTTGTTATGGTTTTTGATTGCTTGTTGTTTAAAATTTTAATTATATACGACTGTAGATGGAGGGCGGGGGATCTAGTTTTGATACGGCGGCCGTGAAGGGTAAACGAAGGTACAAAGCCAGAGCAAGGAAGTCTACGACTGATTCATTGAAGAGGACTCGACGCAACTGGACTGACCATGAAGAGTCATTGTTGCTCGATAAGCTGAAAGAATTAGTGTTGCAAGGCTGGAAGTCTGAGAACGGGTTTAGACCTGGGTACCAAACAAAGCTGGAGGAAATGTTGATGGAGGCGCTCCCTGGCACTGACATTCGTGCCAATCCTCACATAAACTCGAAGATTGTCATGTGGAAAAGGTATTATGGTTCTATCAAGACAATGCTGACTGATAACTCCGGCATTGGTTTCAACACCACGACACATCTTATTGATTGCAACAATGACATGTGGGATAAGATTGTTAAGGTATCCAAAAAAAAAATTGGTGTGTTCTGTAAAATACGGTTTTGTTCATTGTATTTTCTGTCTAACTCGTTAACTGTATGTTTGTTTAGAAGGATGCAACTGAGAACTTGAAACCTGAGCAATTGGATCTTTACATGAACTAGAATAAACCTTATGTGTTTTATAAGTTTGAGATAAGAGGAAGGGCGGCACCGACTCAGGTGGATCATTACGATGATACTCATCGCACCAATAAAAGTGGTTACTGTGCTGAAGGTAGCTGGGACACTTGTAGAAGTACCTGCCCGGGTGCCTTGACCTGTCACTCGCGCACTTTATGATCATGTGTCCATTTCCACAGAAACACATTGGAGGAGCCATTCCCCCTTTATAAAATCAAATATAACTACATTTAACAAATGGATTTAGAAACGATGCAATAATACAAAACCACACTTCAATCTAACAACAATGGAGATCCAACACAAATACATGCCGTCACATGTCTAAACACAAACTAAGATGTCCAAGTATGTCATTCTACTATGATCAAGTAGGTTAGGCATATAACAAAGGGGTAATAAATGATGCAAGCACAGCAAAAAACACACGAGGATCAACAAAAATGTCATAAGCATGCCATCACACAAACCAACAAATCAGAAATGTCCAAACATACTAGCACGCACATTAAACATTAAAATTGTCTAAAAAACAAAAATAAAAAGTCCAGATTGTCTAAAAACAAATCATATCAATCTTCGGATCTCCAATAGTTCCACATGTCCAATGCCAAACCATCTCTCCATTCATTAAACTGCGGTGACGACTCAACAGAGTCCACGACATCATCATCTATGTCGTCGTCACCCCGAACATCATCGTGTAAATCTAACAATTCCTCAATTGGGTCCACAGGCATCTGAGAGCGGCAATAATTGTGGAGGAGGAAACAGGCCATGATAAGTCTCACTTGAACCTTCGCAGGGTAGAACGACGCACTTCTAAGTATGCCAAACCGTTTTTTTAAGACACCAAAAGCCCTTTCTATAACATTACGAGCCCTAGTGTGTCTCATGTTGTAATGTTCTTGGGGATTAGATGGCCTGCCACTATTGGGACCCCACTCACTAAGATGATACCGACAACCACGGTAAGGAACGAGAAATCCTTCGCTGTTGGGATAGCCGTTGTCGCACAAATAGTACTTCCCTACGAACAGGGCAGCTGATGTGAGATGCATAGTTACGTAAGCAACGAGAAGTTAGTTAAATGAGGTATGTACACATTAATTACCCTTACGGACCTTGAGGCCATGAGTTCTAGTTACGGCATCGCGAAGTATTCTAGAATCAGCAGCCGACCCTTCCCAGCCCAGAATGACGTAAACGAATCTCATTTGCGTGTCGCACACCCCAAGCACATTAGTAGAGACACGGCCCTTGCGTGTTCTATAACGTGCTCTATCTAGGCTTGGTACTTGAAGATCAATGAATGTACCATCGAGGGCACCAAGACAACCCTACAAAACAAGAGAGAATAGATTAAAAACAACATTTGGAGATGGTAAATAGCTGCACATCCACAACAGTACACAAATTTACCTTGAACCATTTCCATCTTGGGTCAGTGGAATCATCGGGTACGGGGACAGGCGTAACTAGGAAAAGGTGGTGCAATTCCAAAACAGCTCTCAAGACTAAACGGACAACGCTGGATATTGATTGACCAAACCGTTCAAAGTCGAATGCCACTACCCTATTCTTTTTGTGGTGAGCCAAAACACTTAAGAACACGGAAACTTGCTCTTCAACACCAATATACTTTCGTTTTTTCAATCCTCCTAATTCACCAAGCAAAAAACATAAACGTGCAAATGCATTCCGATCCATCCTTAGATTTGCAACACAATCAGAATCCCGAATATGGAACAGTCTATTCATGTGTACTACTTGCCTAGGGATTTTTGAAATCATTTCCCAAGAAAGAGTGCGCCTTCTAGCATTTCGGTTGCGTCTAGTTATTAAGAGCACTATGATACATGTAAGAATCAATCGCTGGTGCATTTCTTCAACCAAAAAATACAACAACAGTTTTTTTCTCATCGAAGGGGTCAGCATTGTATGCCCTATACCCTAAACAAACAAACAGGTTGGGAAACGAAAATCAATTGAAGCCCATAAACTCTATCAATGACCAGTTTGTATACAACCATTGAAAGGGGAATGAAAATCAATTGAAACACGTAAACTATATAAATGTAAACTCTATGAATGACGAGTAATTGTCTGCAACTAGTGAAGGGGAGGAGGAAAAATCCATTGAAACACATTAAAACTGACAATGACCAGAACAATCCAGACCGAAAAAATTAAAAATTGTCACAACAATTAACAAAAAATAAAATCTATATGTAAATCGATTGAAACCGTAACATAAACAAAAAACAATAAGTTATTTACGAATGCTCACCGATGCTTTATGGCGCCTCTTTTGTTCAAACCTAACGCGAACGAAAATACCTACAAGCAACAGAATAATATGTTAATCCCTAAAAACCTAAACCCTAAAAAATTGCAGTGAACGAATAAATCGAACCTTCAACCTTTCACGGCAGGGAACCCATCAGACACACCTACAATCGCACAAAAAGATGGTGAATAGGCGTCGTACGAAAGAGTAAACCACATAAAAAAAAAAAACATCGAAAAAAAGTCGACCATTCTCAGTGGATGGATTATTCAACGTCTGGCGCAACCGAGCAGTCGAACTGGCACGAAGAAGAATACGAAATTTGAGAGTGAAGGTCGGCGATGGCGGAGAGTCGTCGGAGACGAAGGAATCGCCAAAAAAAAAAAAAAAAGAAGAGAGAAGGAGGCTGGGGAAAAAATGAGATCGCGATGATGGAGAATTCAATTTTAGGGCAACATTGTGTGTTTAAGACTTAAGAGGGGCAAAATCGTAATCTGGTTTATACGGGCTAAACCTGTATAAAATAATACTAGGGGGGGTGGTATTATTTCTTCAAAAGGGAATAGTGAAAAGTCTGTATAAGGGCCCAAAAAAGCACTTTTTAATACGCCGCTTTTCTGACTATTCAGGGGTGCTGATATAGCCTATATGACCTATCAAACAGCATAATAAGTGTTATATAGGGTTAATATTTTCGTTATGCAGGCTATCAAACGGGTCCTTAGTGTATATTAATATAGGATTGTAGCTAGTTGTTTGGCGTGTAGTGCAGCAGTTCATCCAAAAAGTTTGAGGCGACAAGACAATCTATAAATAGAGCCACTATTTTTGACATTATACAGAAAATATTTAATTGGCCAACCACATTTTTGGTGTGGGTATATATGTATAAAATCATTTTCTTCCAATATTACTTCCAAGATTTGTGGTCTGAATATATACAACGTGCCTCTCACAATTTCTCTCTTTAATAGTAATTTTTATCACTTTTTTGCCCAACATACTCCCTTCCATTCATATTAAATAGTACTCCAATAAATGTTGTTTAAGAAGTTATATTTTATTTTTAATTAACTATATATCGTGGTAACTACATTTTTAATATTTCATTTAAGTTTATCCAAGTATTCTTATTAGATCTTGCATTCTCCTTGAGGGAAAAGGATATTAAAGAGAAATATGTTGATTGTGCGTAATAATACACAATTTCATATTTTTTAATTTAATACAAAATTTATAAAATCGTAATGGGTTCGACGCCCACTCATAAGACAAGAAATAACGTTACAAATCTACTGTATCTGGACACGTTGAGCATCAATCTCTACATACAAGTACGTACATATAGAATGCAGCTCGACATTCCACCACCACCCAACATATGGCTAGACACGTCTGGACTGAATGCGACTCAATGAAATCCAGGATTTGAATTCAGTGTTGTACACAAATATTTTGTACAATAAAATCCTTGTGGCAGTAATATATCAAGAATGTGACTATGTGAGATAATGACAGAGGTGTTGTGCGATTCTTAAAATTTCGAAAACGAGTATTTGTGTGGCCCTTATGAAAAATTTCCATTTTCCAATTAATTATTGTATAATGAAAAACAAAAGGTTCACTTCTTTGCTGTATTGTAACTGTAATTTATAACTTAATTCTTGGTTCCCCAAAGAAAACACGTTCTTGTTCTGGAACTAACACATGATGTTTTGTACTTATGCAGTTAATTATTTGTTGGATTGCCATAGTATAATCCTAATTCCCCTTTAAAAGAAAAGAAAAAAAAAACCCTAAGTATTAACGAATGCTCCAAATTGATTAATTAATCCAATAACAAGTCGGCTGTTTGGTTTTAATAAATTACTCATTAACTGGGTCCAGTTCGTGAATGTAATTAAAAGGGTTTAGTATGCTGTTATGAATATACAATGTCATTTCATGCGTACAAAAATATATAATTTGAATACATATAAGTCTTATAAATTGAAAAAAAATAATTAAAATTTTTATGAAAGCATTTAAAAAAAGGTAAAAATATAAATTAATCTCAGCAGTCAGCATTAGACCCCTTTAGTTTTGATTTTGAATAATGTTTTCAGTAATTTTTAGGTTTAATTTTAATTGAAATACTAGACATATGCAGTTAAACCTATTGAAATTTAACTTTATGTTCAGCAAGGCCAACTTATCAGATTCACCTATAGTATTTTTTTTTTCTAGATAATTTTTTTGGTTGTAATATGAAGAAAAAATGAATGAAAAAAAAAAAACTTTAGTTAATTTAAAATTATCACTCTAGCACTTGATTATTCTTATTTAGTATTCAATAGGTCTCAAAATAAACTTTACACTTTCATTTTTCGTACCTTAAAATGAATCATTTGTATAAACTTCTGTATTCACAATTTTTTGTCATATGACATTATTTTTTTTTCCACATATACACACAACTAATTTATTTAGTTTATATAAAAAAGTTTTCTTAAAAATATATGTACTCGTTACTCACATTATTTAAAAATGTGCCCTTTAAAATTTATTTTGGAGGGAGTAGGTAATTTAAGTCCTTGAGGATATTTGATATGGACGAAAAAGAAAAATGGTCCCGCGGTAAAACCAGGGTTTTACAGAGCAAAGCTTATGCCAGTAAAAAAAGGTAGGGATTTTAGTTTTGTTGTTTTCCTTGTTGAGAACGAAAGCTCTAAAGTTTCAATTTTACCATTCCAATTCCACACTGAGTGCGTGTGATAATTCTCCAGTTTACGTGCACGATTAACCCATAGATATTGTATATACATACATACATGTAGGTATAGAGAGAGAAAGTGAGGGAAAATGAAGTTGTGGTGGAGTGAAGAGAGAGAAACACGTAAACGAATAGGGTCCAAGTGTAGAACGAAGGATTCAGGGGCGAACACGAAGCTCCCACTTTGACCACCTCTGTTTCCTTTCTTCTTCACCAATTCAATTTCTGGTTATATGTCGTCCTCCTATTTCATTTCCTGAATTCTCTACTTGTTCGTCTTCGGGGAAATTTCATTTTTGTCACTTGAATTCTGCTTCCCCTTACAAAAAATGTCGAGTTCCTCTGTTTCCGGAATTAGCTTGGAAGGGATTGACCATGTGCAGGATTTCCCATGGGTCCGGATATGCTTCTCTGTCTCTTTGTGTGTGTGAGTGAGTTTTGAATTGTATATGTGTATAGGCGTGTGAATAATTGGATTATGGTGCATGATTTTGCAGAACGGTGAAGGATCATCAATGTCGTGGGAGCGGTATAGCCATCTCTATGATCTCATGCACATGGGGAATACGGCATTTCAGGAAAACCGATTGGATCAGGTTAATTTCTTTGCCGTCCTTCTTGTTTGTGGCCTCTACACTTTGTTTTTAGTTTTTTCTTTATCTCAGAAAAGTGTTTTGTTTTTAGCAAGAAATTCTATGTCGGTTACAGATTCTTTCTCTCAATATGTGATACTGAAATTGAATTTAAGTATAGTTGTTAGTTATGATTTTTCGAAATTGTATTCTCCATTCATTGTGTTTGTCTATTGTAGAATGCTGATGTTTAGAGAGATTGGCCTTATTGGTTAAGTAATTTCAACTTTTCCGGTGAGAGGAAGTTCCTATATAGTGTATTTTTATGAGTTGAGGCATTTGAACTTTTACCCGTTGCCATCAGGCTTTTACCGTGTATTGAGTGAGGTCTTAGAAGGTAAATGATGCAGGAAGTATAGAATCATTCCTGAAACTATTTGATATGCGATTTTGTACTAGAATATATGTGTGTATGTATTAATAACACTTCACACAAGAAAAAGAAGAAAAACTGAAAAACCAAATACAAGTACAAAGTTTTATAGTTAATTAGGACCTTGTTTAAATTTGATTAGTATGGGATAGTTTGGAATTCTATGCTGTTCTGAGTGCCTAAGGGGATGTTTGTTTTGGGATTTTGAA
This sequence comes from Galeopsis tetrahit, assembly GCA_963675135.1. Taxonomy (NCBI): domain Eukaryota; kingdom Viridiplantae; phylum Streptophyta; class Magnoliopsida; order Lamiales; family Lamiaceae; genus Galeopsis; species Galeopsis tetrahit. The sequence continues at coordinate 73,663,626 of OY776127.1, forward strand.
ATCCGGATTTCAAAATCTAATCCTAATGTTTTTTTATGTTTTGTGTTTGTTTTAAGATTTAAGCAGGGTAGAATTTAACTTTATAGTATAGAATTATAGGTGTTTATATAGGTTTTATAGGTATCTATATAGGGTTTGTAGGTATTTATAGGGTTGACTTTTGTAGGGTTTATAGGTATTTGTAGGATAGGATTTTAAAATCCTAAATTTAAATCCCAAACTAGAACATGGGTGGGATTTCAAAATCCAAAATCTGGATTTCCCATCCCAAAACAAACATCCCCTAAAGGTTTTTTTGCAGTATTTTTTCATGTTCCTTTTTTTACCGGAATGATGGGCTAGTCTTTTGTTAACATTTGTCAATCTTCATATTTGATTATGTATAATAGTTCCTTTTTTCACATCGGCTGTATATTTTTTTCAGCCTGAATTAAGCTGTTTATCTTAGTCACTCTATTGTTTTACATACTTAGGTGTGAGCTATCAAGTGCATGGATGCCTATTGCCTAATGACATAAGCTAAATCTGCTTAATATTGTGCAAATAGGTTATGCAAATTAAAGATATCCTGTCTAGCCCTTATTGCAACATGCTGGGTGCTGAGAATCAAATGTGTTACTACACATGAAGTTATTGCTGTTCAACTTTACCAATGCCATTACTCAGCATATTTTTCCATTGCATTTCTTAGGTTTAGGAATTATAAAGTGAATGGATGCCAATTTGTGTAAGCTGAATCTTTCTGATAAGCAATGTGCATTTAATTTAAAGAAATCCACAGGCCATATATCTAGCATACATATTTGTAACATGCTAGGTACAGTAAATGGGCATGTGTTGCAATACAGGGCCTCTTATGATATTTCTTGATATTTGACTCAGAATATTGCAATCCCTGCTCAACACCCCACCTCCCCTCTCTTTTTGAATGAGCTGAATATGGCACTTTTTTTAGATTATACTTGTTTTTCATTTCACTGTTTGATTTCCTCAGGCAATTGAGTTTTATTCAAGAGCTAACAATATCAAATCTGGCGATTCTATTATTCTGAGCAACCGATGTGCTGCCTATCTCCGGTAAGTAGTGATTTACCTCATTGAGAGTCATAAGATTTATTATCAACAATCTAGTCCTATGGATTTACTGCCACTCAAGATGATCAAGTTTGCATTTTTATGAATCTTCAAATGTGAATTTCCTCCAGGATTAGTCAATTCCTTAAAAACAGGCCCCCTTCTGCTTCAGAATACAGGCCATTGAGTGGTTTAGATCCAACAACACACGCTGGGGTATGTTCCCAAGTTTTTCTCCCCCATTTTTTTTGGACCCCTAGTTTAACACAAGAACCATCATTTTTAGCTTGCATTGAAGGATGCGGAGAAGGTGATGAGTCTGCAAAGTAATTTAGTAAATCCCTATATTCTTAAGGCAAATGCACTCATCCTGGTGAGAATTCATTTTTTATTAATTTGTTTTGTTGTCTATAAGCTGTGGTTAATATTCACTTTTTAAGATAATAATATGTAACTGGGAGAAAAGTTTTCATAATTATGATTTTACGATCCTCCATAATTCCGAGTTAACAGTTGTGTAGATACACTATGTACTGTTTTGTCTATAAATTTATCTTTGTTCCCTTGTCATTCCTCTATGTTTCTGGCTTCAATAACACTTTTAAACAAATGTTATTACTGGCAGTTGGAAAAGTACGAGCTGGCTCGAGATGTTATTTGTTCAGGCCTTCAGATTGATCCTCAAAGGTAATAGAATATGATGTTTGTGAGAGGGTTCTTTTACATTTTATTGACCCTTTAGTTATATATTTCTTATTTACAGACTTTTGAGAAATCAATGAAATGTTTCTTCTGCAGCAATCCTCTTCTGAATTTAGAGAGGTCAATTGCCAGTGTAGTTACGAGGAGAAGCCATGTAACGCCCCAACACACTGATGATTATGATTGCACTCTTTGTTTGAAGTTACTTTACGAACCAATCACAACTCCTTGTGGTCATTCTTTTTGTCGGTCATGCCTGTTTCAGTCTATGGACCGAGGTCAATTTCCTGTCCGCTGTTCCTTCATATCCCATTCTCAATTCCTTGAAAGTTGTTATTTTAAACCTTTTTTTATCATTTTTGTTTCAGAAGCCCACTCCATTTTTTGTTAATATCCTGCGTAACATTTTCAGGTAACCGGTGCCCTTTGTGTCGTACTGTTCTGTTTATTAGTCCAAGAACGTGTGCGATCAGGTCAGTTTTCTTTCGACTCTCAAGATTACAGCTGCTCAATTCTCATTTTCCAGTCTTTATTTGAATTAACTGTTCTTTTGATCTGTATGTTCCTTGTGAACACATGATACGCAAACGTTAATGTGACCTCCATAATATCAGTTAGAAGGATGTTTTGTATGAGAGATGTGACTTATCCATTGATGGCTTTTTCAGTGTGACATTGAACAACATCATTCAGAAGAACTTCCCAGAGGATTATGCAGAAAGGAAGTTGGAGCACGAGAGTTTAACAAACCCTGGCGCTGACTTGCTGCCTCTTTTTGTCATGGATGTTATCTTACCATGCCAAAAGCTTCCACTTAACATATTTGAACCTCGTTATAGACTGTTGGTGAGTTGATCATGTTACTCCTGCATGTGTGTTCCTACATTTTGTGAAGAGTCAAATGAGTTGCTCCCTTTCTACCGCTAAGATAGACTACTTTCTAGTTTGGTGTGTACCAAGTTATAGTCTAGTTTCTTTATTGAAGTCATTAACTATTTTTCAATTGACTAAAATGTCCCTATTTAATACACTAAGGGGGCGCTTGTTCGAATTCTTCAATGAGAATGGTAATTAGAATCATTGAATTGTGAATTACAATGAAATGATGGTTATATTGTTAGTGTTTTGCTCTAATCCTAGAATAATTAGGGACAAAAAATGATTGTTGGTTGAGGAATAGTGGAATGATTGAGGAGAAATGATTATAAGAGGGAAGGTAGTTAATCAAAATGGGGTAATTTTTAACTTATTTCGAGTCTCATTACCTCGTACAAAGTATGATGAAGGTGAATTGATAATATTTCATACCCATTAACCAACCACAGCTACCCATACTCATTCCCATTGAAGAATTTTGGACCCCCTTAGTTTTCAACAAGATTTGTGTCATCTCATTTGTAAGGGCAAAATAGGACGAAAAGAGGAAAAAGTTGTGGAAAATTCTCCAAGCCCATCTTAGTGGTATGGAATGAGTACTTTTTATCCAATTTAAGCTATTATATGTAGCGGCAAAATTATTACTTGATTGGCTTATCAGAACAGAATTCTTCCCGCACATGTGAGAGTATCACTGAGAATTTACTCATTCTAGAGTGTATGCCAAATTCAATATTGTAAAGTGTCTTAAAAACAATATAAACCGGAAGCCTCAAATGAGGAAAACCCCACTCTTTTTATGTCAATATTTTGCTACCTAATGAGGAGAGATAGCAAAGGACATGGTAGTTTGGTGTTACTACTTACGAGTTAATGTTAGGATACCTATTTGGATGTTTTGCAAATCAATATTGTAAAGTCATCTTGTGGACTTGTTTAACATGTGCTGGGTGAAATCTTTACACTGTTAATGTTTCTCATGTTGTATTTCTCAAACAGGTGAGAAGGATAATGGAAGGAAACCGCCGCATGGGAATGGTATACCAATTTTACTCCAGATGTTTCTTATCTTATTTGTTAAAATTATTATGGTCCAATATATACTCAGTTTTCCTGCCTGTGGTGTCTATGTTTGTGGTGTAGGCTGTAATTGACTCAGCTACAGGCTCAATAGCTGATCACGCATGCGAGGTGGAGATTACAGAGTAGGTGATTTATTAGTTGTACTATACTTTTGTATGCGTTCTTTTTCCTTGGAAAAATATATGTTATTTCATGGACTGCTTTTGGTTAAACATTGGTAATGTAGTCACAAAGATGATTATGTTTTGTTGTTAATGCAGTTGCGAGCCACTCCCAGATGGGCGTTTCTATATAGAGGTAAAATATAGGTAAACAATGTTTCCTTTTTTGCAACAGTAAAAAATAATAAATTATGTAAAATTGTTCTGCAATATATATCTCATGATCTGAGACCTCTGTTTTTGTCAAATGAAAAATTGGAATTTTGTTCCGTTGTGGTTTCTAAATTTTAAGTTGAAAAGAATCTTTCTACGCTGTTCTAACTAGATCTTCCAACTTTATAGTTAAAATCTGTATTGTGCATAGAATAATATGTCCCCTTTATACCTTTAGTGATTTCCAAAAAAGAGAACCTGTTGAGCTTTATGTTAGAGATATGGTGTCGTTGATGACACTATTTTCAACACAGTTGTTACATCTAGTAGTATATTTATGCTGGAAAAATGTTCTTTATTTGAGCACTTATTTCTATCTTTGCTTCTTATGAATGCAGGTTGAAAGTCGCCGGAGATGTCACATCATTCGAAATTGGGATCAAGATGGGTAAAATTTTACTATTTTCGAGTGACTTTATGATATGTATATATTACCCACGATTCTCATTCAATTTGGCATACACTTCTTTTCTGATTCTTTGTTCATCTTACCATTGGAAATGAAGCTACCGCGTTGCTGAGGTCGAATGGATAGAAGATGTACTTCCATCAGAGGGAGCTGAGAGAAATGATGTAAGTCCTAAATTACATCTGACATTCTAATGCTCACTTTTCTGGTTAATATAGAGAAGACAGACGAAATCCAGGGATAATTGCATAAAAAATCACGAGTTTTTCACGTTTTTCAATTACAAAATCTGTTTTTAAAATTTGCAATTCGATGCGCAGACTTTTTAAATTTTGCAATTGCATCATATGACTATTTTCCATCAACGTATGCAGTTGTGTCAGCTGGATTTTATTTTATTTTTTGAAAAATTGCAAATAAATTCCAACAGGACTACGGGAAAAAGTCATGTATAATAGAATTTCAACTATTTAAAAGGTCAAGTATTGTATTGCAAATCTTAACAACACATGCTGCGATTGATATTTTTTTTAAGATATCATGATTTATTTTGCATAAATCACCCATGGAAAAACAAACACGACTGTCCTCATTTACTATGATTGGCACCTCTTTCTTTTCTGCCTTCTGATTTTTCTGATTCGACATTGTATGTATATCCTTCTTTGCATGTCTCATGTGAAGGTCGTAAGCTTAGAGTATTATGTGCGGTTTTCTTGGATTGACTTTTCAATGATTACAGTTATTGGAGATGACGCGTAAAGCAGCAGCATTCGCCTGCCAATGGATCAAGGATGCACAAGAAGCAGCACAAGGAGGTAGCTAACATATTTTTTAGTGAATTTGCTCTTTATCAATTTAACTCTCTCTCTTCCCAAACATAGTAATTCCTTCTATTCTTGGTGATCTGATCTTTCCATTACAGATAGAGTAAGGCTTGCAGAGCTTTTCAAAGCAGAAGGTTTGATGCCCCCTACACGAGATCCTGAGCGCTTTAGTTTCTGGGTATATACTTATTACTGCACATTCTACTCAATCGATGAACAAAAAAAACTTCTTGTTTCTTCTTACGAATTCACCGCATGAATGCAGCTTGCTACATTAACAAATCGAAGGCCATCAGAGAAAGTAGATCTTCTAAGGATTAGAGATTCAAAGGAGGTGTGCATGCTTTTACCATATGCTATATAGTTACTCTGGTTTTACTTTATACATTTTTTTTTTTTAAATTCTAGTATTATTATTCATCACATTGCATATTGTTGCAGAGGATTAGAAGAGGACTTCTTTACATGAAGGCAGAGGAGCAAGGGTGCAGACTGCAATGAAGATGATTGATTCTGTGACATGTATTATTTTGCATTTCAATTGTTGATATATATTTATTTATATATATATATATATATGCCTCTATATTCACTTACAGGCTATTCATATTTACTGATTCACATTGAAGTGGATCTTCCCTACCCTCAGATTTTGTGAAACAATTTAGAGAAAGATGAAAGAAATATAATCATATATTTTGCTTCTTTGATGCTTACTTCTTATTTATTTCCTCCTATTTCATGTGGTTGTAACTGCTTTGGTCCTTTTATACTCAGACAAGTTCTTATTTATTTACTCCGTACTAGCTAATCTTTATTTTTTATTAATTGATAGATTTTAATTTTTTATGGCAGGTGACATTTTGTAATAGCAAACTTTATTAACTTTTAGTGATATATGCACACCCTCTAGATTTTGTGACTAAAATACACATGTGAATTGACAAATTTACCCTTGTATATATATCAATTAAATTAGATTTATGTTTTCCACCCCCACCTAGACATGCACAATGGTTGTAAACCGCCGGTTACGATTTTCGAAAATTTGTAACCGAAATCGAACCGTAATCAAGCACGGTTTGATTTTGTAACCGCCGGTTCGATTTTCAACCGCCAATTTGGCTTTTTTTTTTCCTCTTACCTGTCTTCTTGTTGTAGAATGTAGATGTTGAGTTCCAGAATATCGGCGACCATGAAATAGGCATCGCGCACCATGAATTCAAGCTTTTCGTCCCATTGGGGATTGAGATCCCGGAAAATTGGTGAAGCTTCTCGCCGTGCCTTGGCCGTCTTCAGCATCTGGTTTTTGGCGTTGCACTTGCACACCTCCACGTCTCCACCGTTAATTTTCTGGTAGGCGGTAGCCATTGACGGTGTTTCATAAGAAAATTAAAAGTTTAGACTTTGGAGTTGTATGAATGTGAGTTTGAATGTTTGAGTATAAAAAGTAGAAATGCTTTACTGCTGGTTTTTACTCCCTATCCTAAGCACATTGCTACAAAGTGAAAAAGGAAATGGCAGTGGATGCTACAAAGTTGGGAATACAAATAATAAAAAAAAAAGTAAAAATAGACGATTTTTCATATTTCATACTATAATATATGAAAATCCATTCAAGGTACTTTTATAAACTCGTGTTTTACGTTAATTTTTTTTCAAGTGTCACACTGTTGTATATACGAACTATAGTTGTTACACATATAAAATATTAATGTTATGCGAAGTGTCAATGTTTAGAAATTGAATATTTTTTACAACAATGATATTTTTTATGCATAGTTTACGTTAATTTTTTTTTTCAAGTGTCACTGTTGTGCATACAAACTATCATTGTTACACATACAAAATATTAATGTTATGCGAAGTGTTAATATTTAAAAATTGAATATTTTTTACAACAATGATATTTTATATGCATAAATTTCCAGTATTACTCAATAATAAATTTAAAAAAAAAAAAAATTCTTATCACCATCTCTGGATGTATAGATGTGTAGATCTTGTTAGTGTTTAATATCATAGTTTTTTGTAATTAAATTGAATAAGTTAAATATTGCAAAATTTAGAGATAAAAACAACATGACAATATTCATTTCTACTATCATCTACTTTTTCAAAATTCTACAATACCAAAACCTATAAAAATCCCAATTGTGAAACATATACAAAATTCCGAATACACCTTTTACTATTCATGAATTTCAAATAGTGAATTTAAAATCCAATCAATGCCCAAAGCAACAGAGTGCATTCACAAAGGTAATCAGCGCTGGGAATCATGATGAAACAATTGTAATTTTTCTTTTTCTTTTTTGAGGGTGAAACCGTTGTATATTTATATGACACAAAATATGCATTATGATATATACAGACAGGGGGAAGCAAGTGCAGTCTTCATATTTCAATACAAAATAAACACTAGAAAAACAAAATCTAAAAGAGTATGTCACTGATATTCACATCAACGCTTCAACCACTTGTCTAAGGAACATCAAGCCGCATCATGAAATAAGCGCAGAAATCCAGGAAGAGGAACACAGGACCACTAACCCTCTGTAGATCAAGCAAATACTCCACGTCGCTGGTTCTGTAAAGCTGTTGTCACATCATATACATCCCCGTTAGCAACAAAATTGTTGTCTTAATAAGAACACGAATCCTAATAATATCACTAACGCGTGCATCTTCGTCAAAGTGTGAGAATGTATATGATGTTTTGACAAGAGTATGATGAAAAGGAAAAAAGACATAAACTTGTATACACCTGGTGCACCGAGCAACTCAAACATATTTTAGATGGTAGTATTATTTGTTTTACTAAAAGGCAGCATTAGTTTGTTAATTTTAGTTGTTTGCAATGAAAAACAGTTGTACCGTACAACTAGTGTACACGAGAGTTACTCAAAGAAGAATATCATGAAAAATCACATGATACAAGTCCAATACCTGTATTTCAAACTTCACAACAGAGGGTGGCTGAGCTTCGATGGAAGTAATACCATTGACATAATGGTTTTCATTCATGTGATTGATGGTGGTTGCACTCTCTACATTGTGAATACTATGAATCAGAAGGCATTTCATGTTATAGTGCCCGATTCTTTTCCACCTCACATTTAGTCCTTGCAAAGCTCCAAGAATCTGGGTCATAATTTCTCGAGGACGTGCAGGAGACTGCAAAAATAGTCGACATGAGAAACTACGACATTTAAGTAATTATGATACTAAATACCAGTGCTGAACACTAAGGGGCGCTTGGTTCAAAATTCTTCAATGGAAATGAGAATGGGTACATGGTAATTGTGGGGCTTAATGAGAATAAAAAATGACCAATTCACACTGTCATCATTTTTCTTATGAGTGAACTAGACTAAAAATAAGTTCCCTCCTATAACCATTTCTCCTCAATCATTCTGCTATTCCTTAATCAACAATCATTTTTTAGTACACCCACTTATTCATAGATTAGAGCAAAACACTAACAATGTAACCTATCTTTTTCATTGTAATAAATTCTACAATGATTCCCGTTGAAGAATTTGAACCAAGCGTCCCCTAATATCAATCAAATGTGTGCATTTCTCATAAGAATGACTTTTTTATCTAAGTAGAATAACATTAAAATTTTCAACAAAAGAACCTGAAGTCCAATAATCCATTGTTTCTTTCTTGAGATCTGGGATGACAAACTCCCATCAAGCGGAAATCCATGTAAACCAGCTTCTGGATAAGTTCCAGCAATGCCAGTTTCCTGAAATGAGAGGAATGAATTTCCAGTGCGTTACAAAAATGCTAGGTCTGTATTAGACATAAAATTTTGACAGTGACAAGGAAATTGAGCAGTTAGGTATATGTTCCTTCAAAAAATTATATAGAAAACCACTGGGTTTTGAGCAGTTAGGTTAAACTCCTTCAAAACAAATTAAATAGAAAACCAATGGGTTCATCAATCGGGAGTAGATGAATGCTTCAATTTCAAAATAATTTTTTTTTCCCAAAAATATCATGGTGACTTACACAGATAATATTAACCATTGATGCAATTGTCAAGTAAAGACTTCATGCCAAGTTGAAGGGAAGTATTCTAGCTTTCAGTCACATGGTATAATAATACACAAAACATAGTTCCCACTGCATAAATTTTCACTACTAAGATACTTTGACTATTTTTAATGTCTCAACTCAGTTTCTCAACGCTACTTCATACTTCCAAACATAGTTAACTAAATGTTTCACTAGTACAATATTTGGATTGAAGAGCCTTCTGAAGAAAGGAGTACACAATTGCATCACAACACACAATATATTGCTATGACGAAACAGGCACAAAAAAAACTTTGATACTCCAACATATGACAATTTCAAAAGGCTTAAAGAAAAATTAAAAATATCTCAAGATTAATAAAAAAACGTACAATTATAATTTAAAATAACATGTTCAACTTATTTACTTAATTTTTAACATCATAATCTCATATCGAAGACCAAAAAAAATTATGGACAATGGCAATTAGAAAGAAAAAAAACTCAAAAATACTAAAGATAATTTGAGAATTTCATTTTTATTTTGAATTTGAACAAATTTTATTTATAGAATAGGAATATAGGGTTGTATACCACATTTAAAATGTGTTGGATAAACTTCAGTCTTCATGAGAAAATAAATTTGATGTTTTGTCTATCAAATTCGAGATACTTCATAATTGTCTTTGTAATTATCATACACTGAATCATATCTATATTGATGCTGCATAAGACCATTTTGAGAAGTGACTTTGAATTATGGAATTGTGTCTTCTCCTACAAATTCAAAGATCTTAGCTTTTGGTAATGCTAGAAAACTAGATATGAATATTAAGAGTTGCTATAAAGTGAGTTATGAGAACCATTTCCAATAGTTGCTTGAAGTCTAAATAGACACTCATCATGACACATAGTAAAGGGAATCCCACTACTTTAATGTGATTCTAGTCCATGAACAAAACACATGTTTTTATAAAAAGCCCATTCGAGTGCACCAAGAGCCAAGAGGGCACAAAATTTCAATATAAAAATAAAAACAAGTTCCATTAAAACAAACATACCATGGACTCTTGAAATTTAGCACCTAGGTAGCCAGTGGAAGTGGGGGACCGCTTGTCAAATAATAGATAGTATGCAACAGTAGCCTGCAATAAATAAGATCACAAATTTGATATTTCACAAGTAGAGGGATAAAATAACAACAGAAAAGAAATTTAATGATATTATTTTACATCATTTTGTAGTCTGCTCTGCAGTGAATCCATCAGGTGGGTCCGGTCAAATCCCATCCTAAGAACTTCTTTAACAATATCCTCATCAAGCTGCAATAAACTGACTCAGTAATATGAAAGCACATTAAATTTGTTAACTAACATCAAATTCGTGGAACTTTTCTTCTCATCAGTAGTGACAAAATAATATGAATCCAAAACCTTGTGAAAAAAATTACCCTTTTCAGATGCTCCATTGCATGAGGGGGAGTAACAGCTAAATATCGAGGAAGATTAACTTTGAACCAAGGATGCTGACGTATATCACTAGTAGTTATCCTCTTAATGGGGTCCACTACCAGCATTCTTGGAATCAAATCACGAGCTCCTTGAGATAAATGACTTGGAAGAGTATACAGTCCACTCTGGAGAATTCCAAAGATTATATAACACTCAAAAATCTCCATCTCAAGAAAAATAAGCTCCAGAAAGATTTTAGTTCGTATACCTTTATTTTCTTGAAGAGATTGGGAATGTTTTCATCATCAAAAGGAAGAGCACCACAAAGAAGAGCATACAAAATAACACCACAACTCCAAACATCTACTTCAGGTCCAGCATATAGTTTTCCGGACACAACCTGCAATACAATCATGGAACATAGCTTTAAGCCTTTAACAAACTATGTTTTCAGTAAGATTAGTTGGAAATTCGAACAAGTAACAATTTAAAACCTCTGGAGCAGCGTAGTTTGGGCTCCCACAGCTTGTTCTTAGAAATTTCCCATCACGCATAATGTTGCTTAAGCCAAAATCAGCTATCTTCACATTGCCTTTTAAATCTAGAAGCAAATTCTCAGGCTTGAGATCACGATGAACAACCATGTTTCTATGGCAGTACTCCACTCCTGCAAGAATCTGCCAACAAAAAACTAGCACAGTTTAGCATATTATGTTGACTGCAACAAATTCTGCATCTTTTAGTCTCTTGGATGACAAAACCCATCAATTATAAACTAAGAAAAATACAAAGGATTCTACCTGCTGAAAAAAGCGCCTAGCTTCATCCTCTTGTAACCTGCCCTTTTCCACAATATAATCAAAAAGCTCTCCACGAGCTACATACTCCATGATGACGTATATATCTGTTGCTGTTTCTATAACCTCATATAGACGGATCACATGAGGATGCACAAATAATCGACATATTTTAATTTCTCTTCTCACTGCATAACAACATCAATGAGTCTTAGCAAACTTTATAACATCACTATTCTTAAAGAAAATGCAATAAAGGTCTAAGTGGGGTAAATCATGGCTAGAATAGCAAACTCTTTGGTAGTTATCAATGAAGCAAAAATATTCACCTTTTTCTTCCATGTCAGGGCTCTTCATTCTACGACGATTAAGAATTTTAATGGCCACTTTATGCCCTGTCCTAATATGTTCAGCAATTTTGACCTTTCCGAAGGATCCATGCCCAAGAGTTTTTCCAAGCCTGTAGCTCCTTAGAAGTAAATCAGCATCCCCACCTCCATTCTCCATTTTACTGTAAAAGAGTAATGATTTTTAGCTGTGAGATAATTGCATGCTTAAATAAATCAACAAAGTCGTCAATCTTATACAATCTTATATCATCGACAATAACGTCCTAACATTTCAATACGCAGAATTACCATACAAAAATTTACAGAACTGAAAGAGTTGGAATTGGCACAATTGCACCAGCATTGTCTCCAAATTGTCACAATCAGCTACTTCAATTAAAATATTAAAGCCCCAAACAAAAATTCAAAGCGTTGGTCAAACAAGGTTTGCACATAATCCAACATTAAACTCAAAATTAACCACAAAGCCGATAACCAGAAGACAATCAAAACAAGTTCAGAGTTCATCAAGAGAGCATCCCCTTCTAAAAACAATATCTAGGCTGAATTTCCGAAGAAAGAAATTACAACATCCATTATTTTAGTAAATTGAAATCGGTGATCAACTCTTAACATTGATCATCTTAGATTAGATTACGATTCTTAGAAATTACCTCCGGTGGAGGATCAGAATTGCATGCGAGCACCGCTTGTGAAGTTGAATCGAGAGAGAGAGAGAGAGAGATGGGTTTTGGAAAGAGAGAGCAAAAGTAGAATACAAATAAGAGTGCTGACTCAGCATCTTCCAACGGATATGCACAAACTACCTACACCTTCTTCTTTCTTTAATTAATTAATTACTCCCGCCGTCTCAAAATTATTTATACAGTTTGATCCACACAATTTATTAGAAATATGAATTTAGTGGTTCACGATATGAATGAGGGATATTAGTATAAAGTGGATATGATTGAAGTATTTTCATATTAAGGATGCGTAAGTAATTTTGGTACATTTAAATACATATTAAGGATGTGTAAGTAATTTTGGTATATTTAAATAAAAAAAGTGTGCAAATAATTATAGAGATAGAGAATAATTAATTAATTAATACTCCATCTCTAAATTGTCGCGCACACACATAATGACACATTACACATTAGTTTCTTTATTTTGTCTTTAATTTTCGTGATATATATATAAATATAATATATTTGTCTTTATTTCACGTGACCTCGTATTTTTATATTTTATACTCCTGACAACGACCTTAGATTTGTTTTTATTTTTGGACTTTGTGAGTTGAAGTTCTTTCTTACCGTAAATAAAATTTATTCCAATTGGAAAAAAAAAAAAAAAAACTGCAAAACTTGCCGGCCGGAGACTAAAAATCATCGGAAAATATATTTTTGCCACTGTTGGCAGCGTCATTTTTAGTGAATTAAAGGATGAGTAATATATCAAATCGTTCGTCTTTTTAAACTCGTCAATTTGGTACCTTCAACGGCTCGTTTCGTATATTACAAGTCCACAAATTTAAGTTTGAACAATTCATTCACATCACTACCAAATTTCAATCATTTTTCTGTAATTAACACTACAAGAAAATTAATTTTTAGTGACAAATTTATGGCACTATAATTTCTATAGCTAAAATATAAAATAAAGAAAATAAAGAATTAATGACAAGACTTATCCATTAAAAGACAATTTCTCTCATGCATTAAAGACTTTTTACTAGGAAAACTATAATAAAAATTTTCATCAAAATCTATTTTTCTTATAACTTGCATGCTTTAGTTGCCGACGGAGAATTCATTGTGTGTAAGTCTATCATGAGGCCTGGTTTGATGGGAGTTGATGAAGGGGAAGCATGGGGAGTAGTAGAGGCGTTGAAATGGTCGGCGGATATGGGGTTCGAGGAGGCAGTGATTGAGATGGATGCTAAACGTGTGTATGATGCGATGAACGGGCCGAACAACAATTGGTCGACCTTTGGAGATTACATTGGCTTAGTCAAGGAAATTCTGCAACAACACCCCCGTTTCGAGATTAATGTGGTTAAACGTAATGCCAATGTTGTGACACATACTATTGCTAAGAAATCTCTTCATAATATTTGTATTAAACAACTTCACTTTTTTTACTCACTGTATTAAATAGCTGCAGTATTTTTTCTATTCTAGCCTATTGTAACGTTTGATTTTGAGGGGTATTCCTTTAATAATATTTGCCGTTTTCCAAAAAAAATACCCATTTTAAGTTAGAGAGATGTCTAATCACTTATTTTGATATTCATTGTAAATGATATATTTCACTTAGTTGAAAACAACTTCAAACCAAAACTCTACTTTCAGCGTTAGTGGTTAAAGTTAAGGTTATTTATAAGAAAATTAACAACTAAGTTGATTAGTTCATACCGATTTGAAAGCTTGAGTTGTTTAAGTACTAGAACCCAGTCTTCATATGGATCAAAATGTCTTTAGAGATGTTATATATTTTGATCAATGAACATTGACATTAAAAACAAGTAGTTTTAATGGTTAAAAAAACTATCGTGTTAAATCAGAAAAGTGGATGTATGAGCTTCGACTCTGAACCTTGTATTCGTTATTGCTTTCAATAACTCTTCAAGCATTAACAGTTCACATTTAAGTGGTGCGCCTTATAAGACAACTTACTCGAGAAAACATTTTTTCATTAATTATATATATTTAAGTTAAAGTGATTTCAGTAAACTAAAATGAGTACAAACATTTAAATACAAATCTAATCGAATTCGAACTACTTGAGTAATTATAAAAAAATGACTTTTTTTTTTTTATAAATGTTGGACTCAATAGTCATAGATTGCTACGTCTTGAACTAAATAAATATTACATTCCATGTGCTATAACTTGAACGTACGTAGGTATTGTATTTAATTTATTTTGAAACGTCGCAAATTTTATTGAAGAAGTCGGAGTACAAGGGCCACTCAAACCCTTATTATAAAGAGTGATCCAAAACAAACAAAAAGAAGATACACCGTGCAAAACAATGTAATGTGCCAAAAGACCAGCAAAACAACTCCTCTTCGTCCAAGACCATGACCTCAGGCAGCTAGCTTCAAACACCAATCTGTATCTGGTATTGAAGAATACGAAGAAGAGGACTCTGATTTTGATGATACAGACAATGACGGAGCCAAAAAATTTCAGTAGGAAACCCCGATTAATATTATATACTATAAAGATAAAATAATATGTACGTAGTTATTATACTCATCAAAAAATTGTCAATACATTTCATAACATTAAATTAAATTGATCGAATTGTCTTTCATTATGTTTTATATATAAGAAGTTTTGATAGTTCGGACTCAAAATGAAGCGGAATTTAATGTTTTGTAATATTCTATAATCCATACAATTAATATAAACTAATTTTAAACACACTAAACTAATTTTTTATTTAAAATTCAATACTAAAATACAGTTTAATTTTAAAAACTTTTATTTAAAATTCAATACTAAAATACAGTTTAATTTTAAAAACATTTTTGTGATTATTGGCAAAAATTTAGAATCACTCTCAATACTAAATTTAATATGCATGTTTCAAAATGAAAATAATATTTTTATAATCACTCTCAAATCATCATTTATTTACTTAAATTGTCATTTATTTTACTCATACACAAATATGTCGGAGTACAATTTTAAAAAAAAAAAACTTATTATATATATAAAAAAAAAATTGGTGGAGGCCATGACGAAAACACATCCAAGTGGAACTGTACAATAAAATCCTACAAAAGTGAGTTTTTTTTTATTGGACCTCGAGATTTCTTATGTTATATTTGCACATTTAAATTGGTAAAAACACTCGAGAAATATTATTAAAAATGGTATATGGATCCTTTTGCACTCGTATCCCCCAATTTCCTATGTTATCTTTGCAAATTAATTAATAACTGGTCTGATATGATAGTACGTATTTTAGTGTAACAGAAGTAGATGAGAAAGAAGAAGAGGAAGACGAATACCCGATATCTGATTATAATTAGGGTACGAATGATAAGTGCAAATGCAAGAGATTGCATGGAAAAGTAATTAGTTGAAGGAGAAAAAAATGTGAAATTAGATCCAAGAAAAGTAAGTTTATTGGCTGGGCCTCGAGATTTCTTATGTTATACTATTTGTACATGCATGTCTTATGTTATATTCTTCAATACCAGATACAAATTTAAATAACATGGTCTAACATAAGAATATAATATAATATAAAAAATTTCGAGGCCTAGCCAATAAACCCAGTTTTCCTGGATTTAAATTGCACATTTTTTTTCTCCTCCAACTAAATTTTCCATGCAATCTCTTGCATTTGTCCATATCATTCGTTTTCTAACCTTTTTTTTTACGTCCTAAATATATAATGTTTGGAACAATTAAGTTACGTTTTCTATAGCATATGAATAAATTGCTAACCTAGAGAACATAATTAATTATTATATATAAGCATATATGCATGAGTTTAATAAATTCATGAATAATGTCTCATTGTAATCCATCATATTGTAATGTGTAAACAATTATATAATTAATGAAGTTTAATATGTTTATAAAACTTTTGGTAGGTTTTAATCTTGTTTCTACTTTGGAGACGACCCTACATGGATTGTTCAGTGTAGAAACTGTAAAAAATGGAGGGTAACACAAACCAAACAACAATATGAGATATTAGATAAAATATAGTGGACAAGTCCATCACTCGACGCCCCACTTTATTTTGATATCTTCATAATGTTGTTGGGTGGGTATCACCCTCCATTTCTTGCCTTTTTTACAATGTACGGTCTATGTGGGGTTGGGTCGTCTCCAAAGTTGGACAAGATTGAAAACAAAAGTTTTTTTTGGTTGGATTAAACTTCATTTTATTCTATAATTGCTAACATTGGAGTACAATATAATAGAAAATAATTCATTGTAAAGGGACATTATTCATAAAAAAATGCAATTGCTACTATTAATACAGAAAATCTAACCCAATTGATCTAAACATTATTTAGGATGTAAAAAAACTCATAACACCCTTGATCAGTACAACATGTGGCTCTTTATCTCTTAATTCAAAATGGGCGCAGGTTTAAGAAATTAAGAATCTTGGACCATGCATGTACGGTTTTTAATTAGTTTGGATATGTAGGCATTTACTCACAAGAATATATTATTTAAAAAAAATAAAAATAAAATAAATTAAACTATAAATTACCTTAGATGAACTAAAACGAAATTAATCAGGCCAGGAGTTACTAGCTTGTAGAAAATGTCATCTCCAAAAAGCCACCAATCCAATTATAAAAGTTTCCTCTTTTGGCTGCATTAATAAACCTATAAAAATGTAGTTCTATAAAATTAATATCATTGTAAAAGAAACGTTATCAAATAAGTTCAATATTAGTTAATAGTAATACAAAAATATAAAAACATTTATGTATATTTAAGAATTTTCATTTTAATTATTTTACTATGGTCGTAAAAAAGTAAACAATAGTGTGAAACTTCCTTTAAATATTTGGCCAATTATTTAAGAAACACGATATTGCTAATTCTTCATCTAACATAAAATTGCAAGAATTAAAATGAAATACTACTTTCATATACAAACTCTGTTCATTGTTTTTTAGTTTCAAGCCAATTATATTGAAGGAAATTTTTTACAATATCTTAATTATGAGAAAAAAAAGACATTTTTCTATCATTTTGCTAGCCTAGAATGTTATAAAATTGTTCTTTACATTAAAAATAATACTACTTCACCAAAAAAATTGTTTTTGGTACTCAACGATAAAAGATAAAATTATATCGTCATTCATGTTACAAATGTGAATGTTCGTTCTTCTTCTTATCAATAATTGTTTTCTCGATTTGTGTATTAATATATATATATATATATATATATATATATATATATATATATATACTCAATTAATACACGAACAAACGCTACAATATGTATTGTAATATGCATATTCCCATATCACAAATACTTTGTGTAAATTTGTATAGATCCGTGCAAATCAATCTGCAAGCCAACTCAAATGAAATCTATTTAGAAGTATATTTGATTTCAGTGTGAGTTACATGGTTCAAATTTATATAAATGTCTTACTCATAGTTTGATTCTCATTTATTATGTCTCATGTATAATTAATTGAGGATTTGTAGAGATGTAAACACACATTCATCTTATAATTGTAAAGAAGGAAATACAAAACAAAAGGTATTTCATATATGGAGTGTTACAATGTTTACAATGCTTAAAATGCATAAAGTGCATGAGGAATACAAAAGACCCTAATCTATATTTATAGACTAAGTAACAACTAGTAGTTACTAACTAACCACTAACTATTCAAACTAACTAACAAAGGGAAGTTACAAAAGGAAACAATACATGTTTATTGTGTTTAGTATAAGCACACTACTTTATATTACCCTTTACACCCCCCTCAAAATGAGAGTGGATGTCAATCAACCTCATTTTGACAATGTGAGTGATGATCAATCTCCAAACGTCGAGAATCGACCGAAAACAACACAAAAATCCACCAGCCACATATGCTTCATTCTTGAGCACTTGTTGATGAAGGTACTTTGCACAGAATTTGGCAACTACCTTACCTCCATGTCCATCATAGACACCAATAATCGAATTCATCCAATCCGTGGTGAGAATTCCACAAATATTCCAAAAAAAAAATGGAATCGTGATATACACGAAAAATCGATTTCGAATCAACATGAAATCGAATATAAAACTCACAAGAATATAACTCGCAAGAAAATGAGTATTAAACTCAAGAAACTCAAAGAAGAATTCGAATCAATATAAAATTGAATCCAAAAAATTCACGAGCATAAAACCCGTAAAGAATAATCTCGGAAAGAGAAAAAATCCAAATCCATCAAAGATTTGGCAGAAATGAGTACAAAAACTCAAGAAATTCGGAAATTCATGCATACCGAATTGCGGAAAACATATGATCGACAAACTTATTTAATCGATCATAAATTAATCAATGCATAGCTCTGATACCATGTAGAGATGTAAACACACACTCATCTTATAATTGTAAAGAAGGAAATACAAAACAAAAGGTATTTCATATATGGAGTGTTACAATGTTTACAATGCGCACTCATAGAATGAGATAATGAAGTGTATGTATAGCCTCGCATGATAAATTAGGGTAAGAAAATGGATGTGGACCTTATGTCTAGACCCAATGGTCAAAACATGCTGAGCTCAAGCCCAATACAAACTAAACGGAAAGGCCCTGGCTATATACCCCTCCAGCTTTGTTAAGTATACTCCGGTCCCATCTCATTTATTAATTTAATATTCATATAAAATACCTAATTTACCCTTTAATGTAAAATTCATTTGATAGATACACCCCTAAAATTTAAAGTCAGATTAACCCTAGCTCTAACCCTAATTTAAGAGTGGTCGCCGCCATCGCCGCCGCACAAGAAATTAAAAAAAAAATTAAAATATTTAAAAAAAAAACCATTTTTCGACACTGATTTGTCGACGAAAAAAAACTCTTGTCGACAATGATTTATCGACAAAAAACACTCACGTCGAAAGATAATATTTTTTAAAAAAAATTAAAATTTTCGACAACTCTTGGTCGACGATAATGTTTATCGTCAACAATTATTTGTCGACGATAGTGTATATCGTCGATCAAGAGTTATCAGAAAAAAAAAGGAAATGTTGGATAGCGGGAGAGAATGAAAAAAAAAGAAAAAAAAAAGAAGGGCGGCCGCCGGCGTCGTTGTGGAAGGAGGGGCAGCGATGCAGTGAAAGGGAGGAAGCGACGACAGAGGGAGGGAGGGGGCGACAATGTTGGAGAATTTGTCGAAAAAGAAAATGAGAAAAAAAGAAAATAAAAAGTTGCAGATGGTGGAAGTGAAGGTGGAGGGGGCGGCGACTGTGTGAGAGGGAGAAGGGGCGGCAACAGTGGTCGTGGGAGGGAGGAGGGTAGCGAAAATTTATAGAAGAAGAAGAAGAACAAGAAAAAAAAAGGGCAGTACCTGACGGCGAAGGCGCCGAAGATGAAGGTGGCGCTGTGCCAGCGGCTTGGAGGGGTGGCGGGTTAGTGGAGGGGGAGAGAATTCGAAGTTTTAGTTTTTTGAGATTTTGAAAGAATGTGAAAGAAGAAAGGGGGAATTAGGGTTTTAATGGGGGAGTGCATTTAACATGTCATTTAAGAAAGAAGAGGATAATTTGAGGGGGTGTACATCTAACATTCGCCACATTCTAAATCGGGGGAGTATACTTAATAATATGGAATAATAATATAGGAATAATATATTTTAATTTGATCCATATCTTTTGTATATATTTATCTCTTTGATATGGTTGTTGTATTTACTTTAATTATCTAATTGTAAATACTCTTATAAAAAGTGAATCATTCCTATCACCTCATTAACAGTGATCACATACCTATTCTCACATGTTATCAGCCTGACTCACCGAAACCCTAATTCTTCTCTAAAGCCTCACGCTTAAAATTTCCCTTCCCTCCCTATGGCGGCGGCGGCACCATCTCCCCCTACCATCCCTCTCAATGTTTTGGTCCACCTATTGACCATCAAGCTATCTTCCTCTAACTATCTGCTATGGCGAAATCAGGTAGTCCCGGTGCTGTCAAGCCATGATCTCATCTCCCATGTTCATGGTACGACTCCCGCTCCGACTAAGTTGATCACGGAATCCGGTGAATCGACTCCCAACCCCGCGTATACCACTTGGTTCGAGAAGGATCAGAAGATCCTAAGTCTTCTTCTCTCCTCACTTTCTGAAGATGCCATGGTCGAGCTGTCATTGGCTGTGACACCTCGCGTGCCATATGGGTTTCTCTCGAGGATGCCTACAGTCACACCTCAGTTTCTCGCATAAATCAATTACAGAACCATTACTTTCTCTTCGTCGTGGTTCTAACTCTGTTGACAATTATAGCAAGAAATTTCGTGCTCTCTGCGATCAGCTTGCTTCCATTGGTAAGCCAATTGATGACATCGATAAGTGTCATTGGTTTCTCACTGGTCTTGGCCCTCAGTACACTGGTTTCTCGGACACTCGCATGACCATGTCGCCCATGCCTGCCTTTCGAGATCTGACCCATCAGGCATTGAACTTTGAGCAGTTTACCCGCTCGATGGACTCCTCGTCCACGCCCGTCCCGGCGTTCGCTGCTGCTCCTCGCCCGGACAAGTCTCCTCGCGCTGGTCCCAAATACCGACGTCCTTCTTCTCGGAATTCTGGTAGCCAGGCGACCATTGGCTCCTCGACAGGTGGCTCGGGTCCTACTCGTCGCCCCCCACTTGCCAGATTTATCGCCAACAAGGCCACTATGCGAACAATTGTCCTGATCGATATGCTCGCTCTACTCCATCTGCAGCCAACCTCGCTCATGCCCTCGACACTCAGTGTTGTATCTCACAGCCTCCGCCCTCTGATTGGTTTCTCGACAGCGGTGCTTCTGCCCACATGACTCCTCACTCCACTGATTTGGACAACCTCCATCCGTATTCTGGTACTCCCACTCAAGTTTGAGATGTCTAACTCGACCTCTTGGGTATTGGTTTTGTCAGAATCTAATGCCTCCAATATGTTCTTGTACATAACCTGTTCATTGAAAACTACATCTCTATTGCGAATAATCTTTCGGTTATTCTCATCTCAGAGTCTATAACCGAACTCATCACCACCATAACCAATGAACGTACACTTAACAGATTTAGCATGTAATTTACTTCTATCAACAGAGCTAACATGAGCATAAACAACACAGCTAAAGACACACAAGTAAGACAGATTTACCTCTTTTCCCGTCCATGCTTCCTCTGGTACTCTGTTCTCCAACGGAACTAATGGACCAATGTTAATCAGGTATGCTGTTGTTTTTACTGCATCTGCCCAAAACGTCTTAGGCAGCCCACTATTCAACCTCATGCATCTGGCTCGCTCATTCAACGTTCAGTTCATTCGTTCTGCCAGTCCATTCTACTGGGGAGTTCCTCTCACACTCTTCTCCATGCGAATCCCATTCTCAGCACAATATTCCTTGAACTCACGGAGTTCATATTCACCTCCATTGTCAGAACAAAGACACTTTACTTTCAGCCCTTTTTCATTCTCTACAAGAGCTTTCCACTTCCTGAAGGTATCAAAAGCATCCGTTTTATTTTTTAAAAAATAAACCTATACCTTTCGAGTGGAGTCATCGATGAAGGTCATGTAATACTTCGAACCACCAAGGGACTTCACGGGCGCTGGTCCCCATAGATCGCTATGCACCAGCTCCAGCTTTTCTGCCTTCAATGCTCTACCACCTCTCGAGAAACTCACCCTTCTTTGTTTCCCGAAAACACAGTCCTCGCATAGGCCAACTTCAACAGATTTCAGCCCTGGAAGTCTCCCTTTCGAACACAATACCTTCATCCCTTTCTCGCTCATGTGACCCAACCGACAGTGCCACAAATCAACGTTGGTCGTAGCTCCCACAAGGTCAATACAATCCTTGGGGTTAGATGTAGTATACAACGTACCTTCCTTCTTCCCCCGAGCTACTATCATGGCTCCTTTACTGATCTTCCAACTGTTGCTACCGAAAGTCACTGAGTATCCTTCTACATCAAGCTGTCCGATTGAAAGCAAGTTTCTTTTCAATCCTGGAATGTGCCTCACACTATTCAGCTTCAACGTCGATCCGTTTGGTGTGGTTATCCGTACATTTCCTTTTCCCACGATTTTCAGGGGCTCATTATCAGCAGGGTAGACTTGTCCGAATTCGCCAGACATATAGTTCTCCATTATTTCAGCATCACTGCAAGAGTGGAATGATGCTCCAGAATCCAACACCCATGATTCTAGCGGAAACTGACACTCAAGACCAACGCGTCTCCAATATCATCTATGGTTGCGCTTGCTGACTTTTTCTCATTCTGTCCCTTCTTATTTTTCTTGGGTGCTGAACACTGGTTCCTATAGTGACCAAACTCATCACAATTCCAGCACTGGATCGAGTCTTTATCTTTCTTGGATTGACTCTTTCCTCTGTACTTTGATCTGCCACGATTCTGCCTACCCTTCGATCTGCCCCTTTCCTCCGTGTTCAGCGCTGACCCTGAAGTGGATCCAGACTCTTTCTTGCGAACCTCCTCGCTAATCATCAGATCCCTCACTTCGTCAAGATTCAGTTTATCTTTCGCGGATGAAGCGCTAACTGCAGTTACTGTTGCAGCCCAACTGTCAGGCAAAGAAGATAACAAAACTAAAGCAAGTACCTCGTCACTGAATTCGATCTCGACAGAACACAACTGCCCAATGATCATGTTGAACTCGTTCAGGTGTTGTTGCACGGGTGTGCTCTCCGACATCCTGAGGTTGAACATCCGTCTGATCAGGTGAACCTTGTTCGCCGTTGTGGGCTTCTGATACATCTCCTCCAGATCTGCAGCATCTCCCTTGTGGACTTGGCTTTAGTCGTGTGGTAGGCTACATTCATGGACAACGATAAACATATCACACTCATCGCCTTTCTGTTCAACATATTCCACTCATTTTGTTCCATCTTTTCGGGTTTCTCCTTCTCCTCTAGGGGCACATACAAATCTTTACCATAAAGGTAATCCTCGATCTGCATCTTCTAGAACCCGAAATTCGATCCATCAAACTGCTTGATTGAAATCTTCTCGTCGCTCATCGTGACTGCTCCCTCTGAACCCGAGACTCTTGATACCAGTTGTTAGGAAATAAACACACGCACACGATAAAGAAAGAGAAAATAACACGCGAATTGTTTACCTAGTTCGTCTTGCGAATACGTCTAGGGGCGATGCCAAGCCAGGTATTTTTCACTATGTTTTTCGGATGCTCATTACAATGAGAGAACATCTATTTATAATATAGAATTTGCCCTAACCCTAAGCCCATTAGGAACAAACTTGCTCCCTACTCCAAGCTAGCCCGTTAGGAGAAAACTTGTCATAATTAGCCCTAATCATATTAGGAACAAACTTGCTCCCCACTCCAAGCCCATAAGGAATAAACTTGCTCCCTACTCCAAGCCCATTAGGTTAATTCAGGCTCCACACTCCAACAAGATGCACCCCTTTCAAATTGTCTTAAATACCTTTTTATCTTAAAAAAGTATTTACTAAACAAACACACCCCGAACCCTAATCTCATCTTCTTTAAAAGTCAAAAAAATACAAACCCTAATCTTATCTCCCCCAACCCAACCACCACTGCCCGACGCCGCCGCCGTCGCCAACCTCCCCCTTTCTTCTTTTTTTTCTCTTTTTTCTCCTTCCTCACTTTCATTTCCCCTTCCCCACCACATCTGTCGCCACCACCACCTTCTCCTCCTCCTCCCACCTCTCCCAAATTTGGGATATACAGAAGGAAAAAAAAAAACACCCTTCCCCCACCCGCGACCGCCTCCCCCGCCAGCGGCCGTGGCCGCCCCCTCCTCCATCTTTCTCTCCCTTCACCCTCCCATCCCTTTCTCATTCTGTTTTTTGTTTCCGTCTTTTTTCTGCTTATTCTCCCACCCGGCCACCCCAAGCCTGAAGCCTCCCCTTCTGTGTGCAAGTTAGAAGCAGGAATGTATGTTTTTTTTTTTCGATACACCGGGGTCGAAAATATGAATTCTAGTCGATAAAAAGATGTCCATGAGAGTGTATATGATCGACCCTGGTGTATCGAAAATTTTAAAATATATATATTTTTAATTTTCGTCACACCAGGGTCGAAAATGTACACTCTCGTCGACAACCATTTGTCTACGAGAGTGTATATGATCGACTCTGATTTGTCGAAAATAATTTTTTTTTTGAGTTTCTTAGTTTTTTGTTTTGTTTTGGTTGATGTTGAATGTCGGAAGTTGTGACGGCGGCGGTCGAAAGTAGTGTGGTGGTTGTTGAGATTTTTTTTCCGGTCACTTCTGCAGAAAGTAGGGGAGTGGGGTGCGTTCATTAAGATACTTTTAGTAGTTTTTTACACTATTATTATATTATTAAACTGACAGGGTGTGTGTTCTAAGCCGAATTGGAGGTGTAAATAGTCAGGGCAGTATATTAATATTTGGTATTTCGGCAGCCATTAATATTTTTTAAAGCCAAGCCCAAGCCCATTTAATTTTATTCTAGTTGTAAGCAGTTGAAGGGTATGTGCATACAGAAGGGGGAGGAAGGGCACGCAGAAACAGGGGAGAAAAGAGGGGCGCAACTCTTAGGATGGTGAATAGTAAAATATTATTTTAGAGAGTTTATTAAATAATCAAGTATTAATTTATCGAGTTTCTAGAGTATAAGATAAATGAGGGACGTTCATTGAGAAATGACGTGTTTCTACACATTCTCGATAATGGTGTAATAAATAGCTTTTTAGATATGAAGACCCGATATACCTAATACTTCTAATTTTATTATTTGAACATTTAATTAAATTGTATGCATTTTAAATATTAAATATTAATTATGTATAAATATTTTAAAATTATTTATTAATCATACATGCACCCATATTCAAAATTATGGATCCACCATTGAAATTAAAAGGTGCATGACCTTATAAGACAACTCATTCAAGAGAACAAATTTTCATTAATTATATTTAAGTTAAAGTGATTTCAGTAAAACTAAAATGAGTACAAACATTTAAATACAAATCTAATCTGGCTTGAACTCGAACTACTCAAGTAATTGTTGAAAATTGACATTTTTTTATATATGTTGGACTCATAGTCATAGATTGCTACATCTTGAACTAAATAAATATTGCATTCCATGTGCTACAACTTGAACGTAGGTATTATTACATCATAGTTCCTAATTTATTTTGAAACGTTCACATGCAGATTTTATTGAAGAAGTCGGAGTACAATGGCTACTCAAACCCTTCTTAGAAAGAGTAATCCAAAACAAACAAAAGGATACAATGTTCAAACCAATGTAACGTGCCAAAAGACCAACAAAACAGCTCCTCTTCGTTCAAAGACCTCTTCCAATTTATTTTTTTTGTAATTCGTGCGACAAGATTAGACTTTTGCTGGATTACTACACATTTAAGCTCGGAGAGCTTTTAGAAGAGCTCTCCAAGTGGGAGCTCTCCAAGCTAAATTGCACTTGGAGAGCCCTTAATTGCACTTGGAGAGCCCTTAAGCTTGGACAGCTCCCACTTGGAGAGCTCTTTTCAAAGCTCTCCAAGCTTAAATGTGTAGTAGTTCCATATCATCTAAGGTAATTTATTGTTTAATTATTAGTATTTCATTTTTTAATAATCAAGTCTTGTGAGTAAATGCATATATACGTCATACGTGCATATCCAAACTAATAACCATGAATGGACTATATAAGATTATTAATTTTTAAACCACCGTTTGGAAACAAGAGATAATGAGACACGACCTTAATTTTGTACTGATTACAGGTGTTGTGACCAGTTACGGAGCCAGAAAATTTGGTTTAAGGGGCCCGATTAACATTACTATATTAAAAACGTAATCGACAAAAGTTTCAAGTTCACACAACTCAACGTAATACTCCCTCCGTCCAGGGACAGAATTATGTATATGTCAAGGGGGCCATGGCCCCCAGCGCCAAGCCACCCTTCAATATACTGTATATATTTATATTTTAATATTAAAATTTAATATTTTTACTATATTTTTTTAATTAAATACAATTAACGATAAATTAATTTAATATATAAATTATTTTAGTAGTGTATTTATTGCAAAAGTCATCTAAATAAATTATTTGTACATTTTTAATATTTATAAATAAAATTAATTATTTTATAGGTATTTTAATTGCAAAACTAATCTAAAAAATGATTGATAAAAAGATGATCAACTATGTATTGATGTATTTTATATGTTTGAAACTATTATTAATAAAGAGATGATCAACTATTAATATTCTCTTCATTCATGTATAGTGTGTTTGTTTCTTTTTGCACCACCAGTTTTAATTAATATGGTTTGTTTATGAATAAAATAAATATATAGAGGAGATAAAATAAGTGTGGTTGAGTATATTTAAAATAAAAATAAAAATTAGACACAATTTATCACATTAATATATTAGTGTTTTGGATCATTAAAAAAATCGGCCCCCCGATCAACGAGTCCTGGGTCCGTCCCTGCCTCCGTCCATCTATAAGTTTTCAACTATACAATTTTGGTCCGTCCGCCTATAAGTTTTTCATATTTTTTTTTTATAAATACTTTTAATTTTTACACTTCATTTTATATCTTACCATCACTTTTCTTAATCTCTATGCCAAAAAAATAACGAAAAACTTATAGACGGTTGTAGAGAGTTTACTAAACATGTACAGAAATTCGGATACACAAAAAACTAAAAAATAAAACTAATAATATATGCATATAGTTAAAAATTTGATACACAAAAAACGGGAGTATTTTATTGCAGACCCAACCACTATACCAATGTTAATTAGTATGCATAATACAATATGTATAGTACATATTTGATGCAGTGGGTGGGGGCCCAGTGACCCCCTGGGCCCAACGTCCCTCCATCATTGGTTGTGACTTTTTTTTTTTTACGTCCTAAATATATGTTAATTAGTATGCATAATACAATATGTATAGTACATATTTGATGCAGTAGGTGGGGGGCCCAGTGACTCCCTGGGCCCAACGTCCCTCCGTCATTGGTTGTGACTTTTTTTTTTACGTCCTAAATATATGTTAATTAGTATGCATAATACAATATGTATAGTACATACACTACAAAAAAAGTCTGATTTTGATACCATTGATTTAGAGACGGATATTCAATCTGTCTCTGATAGGTACAGATTAGAGACTGATTTGTTAAAAAATCGAGACTTGAAATAAAAAATAAATGAAAATCAGTCTCTAATCGTACCTATTAGAGACAGATTGGATATCCGTCTCTAAATTGTTGATATCAAAATCAGACTTTTTTTGTAGTGATATTTGATGCAGTGGGTGGGGGGCCCAGTGACCCCCTGGGCCCAACGTCCCTCCGTCATTGGTTGTGACTTTTTTTTTTTACGTCCTAAATATATGATGTTTGGAACAATCAGTGCCGGTCCTGAGATTTTGTAGGCCTGGGGCGAAAAAAAAAAATGGGCCCCTTTTCTAAAAAAAAACATCAAATAAAATAAGTGAAATACGTATGCAAATATTAAAAATGAATGAATGTTATAAAAATAAATCATTTAAAATGACTTCTTCTAGCATTTTGAGAAGCAAATTCTTCAATAATATCTTCATAATTAATTTTTTCTAGCATATCTTTTTCAATACATAAAGTTGTTAGTCCATTTAATCTTTCTTGTGACATAGTGGATCGTAGATATGTTTTTAGCAATTTTAATTTTGAGAAACTTCTTTCTGCAGATGCCACAGTCACAGGAATAGTCAACAATATTCTATACGCAATTAAGGCATTAGGATAACAACCCAAAGCATTTTCTCGGGGTAAGTTATGAATTTGGGGGCCTACTTTTTTATATAGAGGAGAAACTTTTTTAGTAATGAATTTGTGAAAAATGTCTAAAGTTACTATCTCGGGGTAAGTTATGACAATTTTCTCTTTTTGGACCTTTCTCAACTAATAAATCTCTTGTTTTACCATCAAGACTATCCCAAATTGGAGGATCATAAATATCTAATTCAAGCATCGGAGTTGGATATTCTTCATCAACAATATTAGACTCATTTTCATTTATATCCTCATTTAAATTATTTATATCTACATCCACTGGAAAACTGGTTTGTTCATTCGAATTATTTACATCTATGTTGTTTAGTTCTGGTCCATTATTAACATTATCATTCAAGTCTTTTAAACGACTCGATTGTCCTAAATTTTTTGGAAAGAATTTATCTAATGCTCCTTTTTGTGATACAATTAGTTGTTCAGATCTCTTTCTTTTTTTCCTTTTCTCACTACCAGATTCATGTTTTTTAGAAAACATATTTATATTAATAAGTAAAAATTGATAACTAAATGACAGTAAATAATAGTTCAACAAAAAGTAAATGAAAAAGAAATAACAAGTCAATAATCAATATTCAATAAATAAATAAAAAATAACAGAAATAATAAACAATAAATAAATGAATAATATAACCGTGATTGTAGACCGTGAAACACTGGAGAAAGTTGAATGTTGAATCCCAAACGTAATCACCAATGCAATCAGATGTTCAAATGAGATAAACACTTGGATGCAATAATAAATTATATAGAGTAACTGAGTAAACAAATCGAAAATAGATGGAAATGGAATGAAATATATAAGTGAAATGCACATCCTAATTTATAGGAACAACACTAACAACGGTAGGATGCAAGCTTATTAATTAGATATTAATAATTAATTACTAATTAGGCATAAATAATTGTGTTTAGTATTAAAGTCATAATCATTTTCAAGAATACAATTAATGCTAGCTTATTAATTTTTTTACCGTTTATGCACTCAAATTAATTATTATATTTATCTTTTAAAATTTTAATTTCTTTTAAAAATATTAATTATAATATTATATGTATATATATATAAAAAAGTAGGCCCCCAAAAATTTGGGGCCCGGGGCGGTCGCCCTTCTCGCCCTGCCTCAGGGCCACCCCTGGGAACAATTAAGTTACGTTTTCTATAGCATATGATGAATAAATTGCTAACCTAGAGAACGTAATTAATTAATTATATATTATAAGCATATGCATGAGTTTAATAAATTTATGAATAATGTCTCTTTGCAATGGAATTAATCTATCAAATGTGTTAGCAATTATAGAATAAAATGAAAGTTTAATATGTTTATAAAACTTTTGGCCGATTTCAGTCTTGTTCAGAAAATTCAGGAAATGTTGTGTCTTTTGATCTCTTAATTCAAAATGGGAACAAGTTTAAGAAAGAATGTTGGACCATGTACAGTTTTTAATTAGTTTGGATATGTATGCATTTACTCCAAGAGTAGATTATTAAAGAAAATGAAATAATAATTAATTAAACTATAAATTACCTTAGATGAGCTAAAACGAAATTAATCAGGAGTTACTAGCTTGTAGAAAATGTCAGCTCCAAAAAGCCATCAATCCAATTATGAATTAATGTTTCTCTTTTGGTTGTATTATAAACCTATAAAAAGAAGGTAGTTATATAATTAATATCAATGCAAAATAAATGCTATCAAATAAGTTAACCAAAAAAAAATTGTTTTTAGATCGTCATTCAGGTTACAAATATATATATGATTGTTAGTAGATATTCCCATAATTATTTCCTCAATATGTATATTAACATCTAATTGACAAACTAATATATATATATATATATATATATATATATATATATATATATATATTATATTCAATTAACTTATGCGCGCACAAATGCTACATGTATTGTAATGTGCATATCCCCATATTAAAAATACTTTGTGCGAATTTGTACGGTTTCATATGCAAATAAATCTACACACCAACTCAAATGAAATCTATTTGGAAGTAGATTTGATTTCAGTGTGATTTACATGGTTCAAATTTATATAAGTGTCTTACTCATATGTAATTTGTACGTTAGTGAATTTTGAGAAAATTCATAACAAATGTAATACTACCATGCTAAAAATTCAGATTGGAGATCCATAGAAGATAAAAAAAAAGAAAAAAAAAGAACATAATATAAAAAATAGAAAGAAAGTGAAAAGAGAAGAAAATAAAGCAAACCTAGATTCTGACAACTAGGGGCGCTATAATTTTGACGGTTAAGGCATTGAAAGCAATCATAGATCCGAATTGCAGAAGCAAAACTAGAAATCTTCCTGTGGCTCCGATGCTACTATTGGGTCTCCTCTCGACTCACTCGAGCACTCCGACGTACAGATGGACTCAGATCACCATATAATCATAACAAATAGTGTAGAGTATCTCTCGACTACGCACTCATAAAAGGAGAGAAAATGAAGTGTATATATATATATATAGCCTCCCGTGATAAACTAGGGTAAGAAAATGGCCGGATGTGAATCTTATGTCTAGGCTGAATGGTGGGCTCAAGCTCAATACAAACTAAAAGAAAAGTATTAACTATTTATTGTGTATGTTGTAATAATATTAATGCTTTTCAGTATTTTTAAAAAAACAAAAAAAAAGATTACCACGGCATGCACCCCCCAAAATCCTATAAAGACACCCCAATAAAATTTAAAAGGGATAATTACCCATAGGTCTTTTCACAAGTGCATATAGCATTTAAGTTCAAACTTTTTTTAGATTTACTATTACGTGCAAAATGACATCTAAGATTACTTTTATATCATTTAACTGAATTTTAAACTTTAACCTTTTGAATTTCAATTTTTTTCCAAAAATACGAACAAATAAAATTAAATTTCATAATTAAAGATAACAATTAAACATCTCAAAATT
Organism: Galeopsis tetrahit; assembly: GCA_963675135.1. Taxonomy (NCBI): domain Eukaryota; kingdom Viridiplantae; phylum Streptophyta; class Magnoliopsida; order Lamiales; family Lamiaceae; genus Galeopsis; species Galeopsis tetrahit. Next base: position 73,695,076 of record OY776127.1, read on the forward strand.
AAACAACAAACATCTCAAATAAATATCCCAAAATTAAATTCCAATAAAAATTGTTATAATTAAAATTAAATCCTTGAAAACACATACAATGGTAAAAAAAACTTTGTATGAATAACCAAAACAATAAATATTGCACGAATGGCCAAAACAATAAATATTGCACAAATGACCAAAACAATAAATATTGATGGTTAAGGCATTGAAAGCAATCATAGATCGGGATTGCGGAGCAAAGCTAGCAATCTACATGTGGCTCTAATGCTACTGTAGGGCCTCCTCACAACTCACTTGAGCACTCAGATGTGCGGATGGACTCAGATCACCGAATAATCAGAACAAACAGTATTGAGTATATATCTCTCGACTGCGCACTAATAAAATGAGAGAAAATAAAGTGTATATATAGCCTCGCATGATAAACTAGGATAAGAAAATGGATGTGGGCCTTATGTCTAGGCCCAATGGTCAAAACATGCTGGGCTCAAGCCCAATACAAACTAAACGGAAAGTATTAACTATTTAATTTGTATGTTGTAATAATATTAATGCTTTTCACTATTTTCAAGAAGAAAAAAAGATTACCACGACATGCACCGAAATTCTATAAGCACATCCCAATAAAATTTAAAAGGGATAGTTACCCATAGTTGTTTTTCACAAGTGCATAAAACATTTAAGTTCAATTGTTTTTAGAGTTACTATTAAGTGCAAAATGACAATTAAAATTACTTTTATATCCTTTGACTGAATTTTAAACTTTAAAATTTTGAATTTCAATTTTTTTCCAAAAATACGAACAAATAAAATTAAATTTCATAATTAAAGATAACAATTATATATCTCTAAATTAAACAACAAACATCTCAAATAAATATCCCAAAAGTAAATTTCAATAAAAAAATTTATAATTAAAATTAAATCCTTGAAAATACATACAATGGTAAAAAAAACTTTGTATGAATAACCAAAACAATAAATATTGCACGAATGGCCAAAACAATAAATATTGCACGAATGACCAAAACAATAAATAATGTATGAATGGCCAAAAAAACAAATATTGACGGTTAAGGCATTGAAAACAATCATAGATCCGGGTTGCGGAGGCAAAGCTAGCAATCTACATGTGGCTCTAATGCTACTGTTGGGTCTCCTCACAACTCACTTGAGCACTCTGATGTGCGGATGGACTCAGATCACCGAATAATCAGAACAAACAGTATAGAGTATATATCTCTCGACTGCGCACTAATAGAATGAGAGAAAATGAAGTGTATATATAGCCTCGCATGATAAACTAGGGTAAGAAAATGGATGTGGGCCTTATGTCTAGGCCGAATGATCAAAACATGTTGGGCTCAAGCCCAATACAAACTAAATGGAAAGTATTAACTACTCCCTCCAATTCATATTAAGTGTCGTTTTAGAGCTATTGATATTCTCCACAATAAGTGACGTTTTGAAGAAAAAATCAACTATATCCATATTTTGCCCTTATACAATTCATTAATTCACAATTTAATTAATGTAATTAAAGGTTCATGTTAATGAAGAGAGGTTATTTAATTATGGGCATTTTAGGAATACAATATATTTCTTAATATGTGTGAAGAGGTGCAAAACGTCACTTATAAAGGATTGGAGGGATTATTTAATTTGTATGTTGTAATAATATTAATGCTTTTCACTATTTGCAAGAAGAAAAAAGATTACCACGACATGCACCGAAATTCTATAAGCACATCTCAATAAAATTTAAAAGGGATAGTTACCCATAGTTGCTTTTCACAAGTGCATAAAACATTTAAGTTCAATTTTTTTAGAGTTACTATTAGGTGCAAAATGACAATTAAGATTACTTTTATATCCTTTGACTGAATTTTAAACTTTAAAATTTTGAATTTCAATTTTTTTCCAAAAATACGAACAAATAAAATTAAATGTCATAATTAAAGATAACAATTATATATCTCAAAATTAAACAACAAACATCTCAAATAAATATCCCTAAAGTAAATTCCAATAAAAAATTTTATAATTAAAATGAAATCCTTGAAAACACATACAATGGTAAAAAAAACTTTGCACGAATAACCAAAACAATAAATATTGCACGAATGGCCAAAACAATAAATATTGCACGAATGACCAAAACAATAAATAATGCATGAATGTCCAAAAAAATAAATATTGACGGTTAAGGCATTGAAAGCAATCATAGATCCAGGTTGAGGAGACAAAGCTAGCAATCTACATGTGGCTCTAATGCTACTGTTGGATCTCCTCACAACTCACTTGAGCACTCTGATATGCGGATGTACTCAGATCATCGAATAATCAGGACAAACAGTATAGAGTATATATCTCTCGACTGCGCACTAATAGAATGAGAGAAAATGAAGTGTATATATAGCCTCGCATGATAAACTAGGGTAAGAAAATGGATGTGGGCCTTATGTCTAGGCCCAATGGTCAAAACATGCTGGGCTCAAACCCAATACAAACTAAACGGAAAGTATTAACTATTTAATTTGTATGTTGTAATAATATTAATGCTTTTCACTATTTTTAATAAGAAAAAAAGATTACCACAACATGCCCCTAAATTCTAAAAGCACATCCCAATAAAATTTAATTAAAAGGGATAGTTACACATAGGTGCTTTTCACAAGTGCATAAAACGTTTAAGTTCAATTTTTTTTAGAGTTACTATTAGATGCAAAATGACAGTTAAGATTACTTTTATATCCTTTGACTGAATTTTAAACTTTAAAATTTTAAATTTCAATTTTTTTCCAAAAATACGAACAAATAAAATTAAATTTCATAATTAAAGATAAAAATTATACACCTCAAAATTAAACAACAAATATCTCAAATAAATATCCTAAAATTAAATTCCAATAAAAATTTTTATAATTAAATTAAATCCTTTTTTTTTTTTTTTTTTTACAGAAATTAAAATTAAATCCTTTTTTTTTTCGAAACCAATGTTTATTAAGTAGTATTAGTGCAAAGGCACGAGGTTATTGACTGCCCAACCACACAAATCGGTGGGTCTGTCCAAACATGTGAGTCCCCATAGGAGCGGGAGGCTCGAGCTAGTTCGTGTGCCATTGAATTGGCGCTACGATTTATGAAAAAAATAGAGGCGTTGACAAATGATCTAAGTGCGTTTCTGCAAGCCTTAATATAATCCCCCAGAACTGATAATTGTTGTGTCGAAGACTTGATGTCGTCAACCACTGTTTTGGAGTCACTTTCGATTATGATGTTCTCCCACCCATGCTCTTTAGCCCACGACAATGCTTCCAGAATACCGATTGCTTCCCCTTCCGCCACGTCCCAGTTTCCATTGAAGAGCTTTGACTTGGCGCCTACAAAATGAGAGTTAGCATCCCGTGCTATCATGGCTACTCCCGTTAGGCGTGCCTCTGTGAAAAAAGCCGCGTCAACATTGATTTTCAGCCTGTCCATTGGAGGCGGGTGCCAAGCTGCACAGACGTGGTTGGAGGGTCTTGGCTGCGTTGGTTTCTTGCCCACTTGTGCGGCTTTCCATTCTACCCAATAAGCTGCGGACGCTCTCACTGTCTCCGGCGCCGTTCTGTGTGTAGCATTCCAGAGTTTGGCGTTTCTCTCTTTCCAAATTTGCCATAGAGTCATTGCGAAGTTGGCTGTGACGTACTTCAGAGGGCTGCGGAGAAAGTTGAAAATCAAAGCTGCGATATTGTTTGCTTGGATCATTTCCCTTTCCACAGCCAAATTTAGTCCAGACAATCTCCAGCATTCCTTTGCGAATGGACACTCAACAAATAAGTGCCATGATGTTTCGCCCTCAGCATTACACAAGACACAACAGCTATCATTAATTATTCTTTTCCGGAAAAGGTTCGCCCGATTGGGCATCACGTCCCGACACACACGCCAGAGTAGGTCCTTCACTTTCGGTGGGCTCTCCATTTTCCAAATGAGATTCCAGTTATGATCATTCACCGGAGCCGGCGTGGAATGGAGCTCCATCGTTTGTTTATAAGCCGAGCGAACTGTGTACTTGCCGCTTTTGTTGTCATGCCATATTAGGCGATCGACAGAGCCTTCAGGAGGAAGTGCCATGTTGATAATGCTTACAGCATCATCCGGGAGGATTTCATGAAGCAGATTCCGGTCCCAGGCGTGAGTGGCCTCATCTATAAATGCTGCAACGCTAAGATTTTCTAGGCCTTCTATTGTCGGGGATTGCACCCGAAAATTCTCATTACCTCGGATCCATGGATCATTCCATACGTTGACTGAGGTCCCGGACCCAATCTTCCATCTAACACCATTTCGAACTAGGTTTTGTGTGGCGAAGATACTTGTCCAGGTATAACTCGGGTTCCACCCCTTTTTTGCCTCCAAGAAGTTCGTGTTCGGGAAATATCTCACCTTTATCACCTTGCATACGAGGGATTCGCCATCTGTAAGGAGGCGCCATCCCATTTTCCCTAGAAAGGCCATGTTGAATGCATGGAGGTTCCTGAAACCTCTACCACCGTCCGCTTTGTTACTGCAAAGGGTGTCCCATTTTAGCCAATTTAAACCCTTGGAGTTCCCCCGTTTGCTGCCCCACCAGAATTTATTGAGCAACACATGGATCTCATCTAGAAGGGTAGAGGGCAATAGGAAGGTCGTCATGCAGTATGATGGGATTGATTGAGCTGCGGCTTTGATTAACACTTCCTTGCCAGCCTTCGATATATTACGTTTTTGCCAACCTTGAAGTTTATCCCAAACTCTCTCTTTGATGTGGTTAAATATCTCCTTCTTCTTCCGCCCGATCAACGAAGGGAGGCCTAGATATTTGCCTGTATTGATGTTGTTGTGCACACCCAAGATATTTTTAATTTCAGCTCTCCTGTTATCATTGACGTTGCGACTGAAGAATATCCCTGATTTCGCATAGTTAACAGCTTGCCCAGAAACGCTCTCGAAACCATCTAGAATATGTCGGAGGCGAGTTGCTTCGTCATGAGTGGCTCGGCAGAATAACATGCTGTCATCAGCAAAAAGTAAGTGAGAGACCTGTGGAGCATTCCTACACACTTTCGATCCATGTAGAATTCCAAGGCTGTTTGCGTTGTTGATGGCCGCGGAGAGGCCTTCCGCGCATAGGATGAAGAGGTATGGGGAGAGAGGGTCCCCTTGTCGTAGACCTCTGATGGGGGTGACTGGCCCAATAAGCTCCTCATTCACCTGAATAGAATACGAGACCGACCTTACACACATATTCATCCATTCAACCCAAGTACTCGGGAAACCCAGTTTACGAAGTATATTATCAAGATACTCCCAGTCGACTCTGTCATATGCTTTGCTGATATCTATTTTCAAACATAGGTCCCCACGATTCCCTGTTCTCTTGTTTTTCATCATGTGCAGTGTTTCAAATGCCACCAGAACGTTATCTTGGATTAGTCGACCCGAGAAAAAAGCAGATTGAGCTTTGTCAATGAGACCTGGGAGGACCTCCTTTAATCTATTACAAAGGACTTTGGACAGGATTTTATACACAACGTTACATAGCGAAATGGGGCGAAGATCGCGAACCGTGGTGGGGCTATCAATTTTTGGCAGCAAGGCAATGATGGTATTGTTGAGATTCTCGGGGAGTACTTTGTTATCGAGCCAATCCAGTGCTGCGGAGACTATGTCATCTCCAACTAGGCCCCAAAATTTGCGGTAAAAAGCTGGGTTGAACCCGTCGGGGCCCGGCGCTGTGTCGTCTTTCATTTGCATGATGGCTGCCTTAAATTCATCACTTGAGAAGGGACGTATGAGACGGTGGCTCTGTTCCTTAGAGAGCATCGGCTGAATCGGAGCTAAGAATTGGTAGATGTCGCCCCTGTTATGATTCGTGCTGAACAGCCCCGTGAAGTAATCCCTGACGAGTGTGCAGAGGCCTTCTTGCGAGTCGATCCACTGGCCCTCGTCATTTTGTAATTTAACTAGTTTCTTTCTCCTTTTCCCGGCCGACGCCGTTTGATGAAAGAAGCGGGTGTTGAGATCGCCTTCCTTTAGCCAGTGGATTTTTGCCCTCTGTCTCCAGAAAATTTCCTCACTCTTAAGGAGTGCACCAAGCTCTCTTCTTGCCTCTTTATAAGTCTCAATACCTCTGGAGCTCACGTCCCCTTGTAGCACCACAATTCTGTCTTCAAGTCTCTTTTTCTGCTCACGGAAATTTTTGTCCGACTGCGAGCCCCATACCTTCAGCGCTTCACCCATGCCTTTAAGTTTATGCAGTATAGTCGTGTTTCTCATGTGGCCCCAATTGGTGCGCACCACTGCGCCGATGTCCGGCTCCGTGAGCCATCTGTTTTCAAAGCGGAAAACGTGGCGTCGCCTTCTACTAAGGCCTGGGTTGGTGTTTAAAAGAATAGGGTTGTGGTCAGAGGTTGGGGCGACCAGGTTGTCAAGAGCTGCGTTCGGGAACTTGGCGTGCCAGGCAGGATTTCCCATTGCACGATCAAGCCGTTCTTCGACCATGTTTGGAGGTGTGTTACCTCTGCGCCATGTGTAACCATATCCTGATAGCTGAACATCGCTAAGTTGACAATCCGAGACCGCATCCCTGAAGCCATTAAACAGCCATTGTGGGTGGGGGACACGACCTCGTTTGTCATTTGGCGTAAGAATATCGTTGAAGTCGCCTATGCAGGCCCACGGAATTGTGTCTGAATTACCGAGTTGTCTTAGAAGGCCCCACGAGCGGTGGCGATTTTGTCTTTCTGGGTAACCATAGTAGCCCGTGAGACGCCAATTATCATCCGATTCAACTATCCGTAAATCAATGTGGTTCCGATAGTAAGTCGAAATACTGCAGTTATTATTATTATTCCAAAGAACAGCAATTCCCCCACTCTGACCAATACAGTCTACAGCAAAACAAGATTCAAAACGAAGTTTAATGCGGAGTGCCTCTAGTCTAACACCAAAGGACATAGTTTCAAATAAAAAAAGAACATCCGATTTCCTGCTTTTCACGAGTTCACAGATGGTTGGAACTGTATTAGGTGAACCCAAACCCCTACAGTTCCAGCTTAGGACGATCATTGACCCCGGCTGGCTCCCGAGCCGGGGCCTGCCGATAAAAAATTCTCGTTGTCCTCATGGATATTGTCTCCTCCAGTACCAGGGGTAGCTTGAATTGCTTCCGTTCTTCTTCTTTTGTTATGCTCCAGGAACTCGAACGTGGCTATCATCCCATCTACATAGCTTGCATTGAATGGTTGTTTGTGAGATAGCGTTTCCATGTTCTGCACTCCCCAGTTTGTGTCATCAGTTACAGAATTGATTGGGTTTAATTCACCCCTAGCTGAACTCTCTCCTTGATTGGCGTTAGTGAATTGATTGGTGTGGTTTCCATCATTTCCGCTGCTACCGTTTCCTTGATTCTCTCCGTTCCCCTCGCTTTCCTTTTCTGGTGATGCGTCGCCGGGCTGGTAGTCCGTGTTAAGCCATTTGTCGCCCGGGAGTGTTGAGTTTCGACGGTCCGGGGCAATTAATTCCTTGCTCCAGTTGAGTTTGGCGTGTTCGTCATTTAGGTCGAAGTAGGCCGGGCAAAAGCTGAGCGTATGGCTCATGAGCCCACAAAAGAAACAGAACCGGGAGAGGCGTTCATATCGAATTTTAACGATTGAAGCTCTTCCATCAGAGTGACGGATAACTTTGTGGCGTTTCAGGGGCACATTGGTGTCGAGTTCGACACGGATCCGCATAAATGGTTTCCACACTGCTCCTTTGTTAGTTGCATCATACTCCAAAAATTTGCCGATGTAGTTTCCCATGGCCTCTCCAAATTCTTCAGAAAAGAAACCCACTGGCACCTCATATAGATGGATCCAGAATGGAACCTTCGTAAGGGGTATTGAGTTTGGTAACGCTCCCGCCGAGAGACGCTGGATAATTATCGTGTTGGTGCCGATCATCCATGGTCCCCCTGAAAGAATGCGCTTAATTTCCATTAGGTGGTTGAACTGCGCCAAGAATCTTCCATCTCCAATATTCTTGATAGCTACTCCCCTCGCCGGTCTCCATAAATTGGCTAGGCGGCTTCGAGTGAGATTGAAGGAGAGGTTTGGGTCTGTTAGGAATCGTCCTACCAGACTGAGATGGATGTTGGTCTCTCTTTCTTGTTCGGTAGATGGTTCGAACAGAAGATCCTCATTTTCGTCGGAGATGTGGAGGTTTTCCATTGTGGTTCCTTAGTCTTTCACAGGCGTCGTTAAATAGTCATTTGTGAGAATTGGGAGCCTGTGTATGAGGGGGGATCTTTCCAATAAATTATGATCCCAGTTAATAGGCGTGATTGGGTTGTGAGTGGGAGATGGTGGAATCCCAGGAGATCCGGAATTGATTTAGGATGATGGTGGCAATGATATGGTGCACTTAACGTGCAAATCTGTGATATGCAGCGATCGGAAATCGGAGGATCCCGGAGGATACGGCTCTCAACGGCGGAGAGAATTTCAAATTAAAATTAAATCCTTGAAAACACATAAATATTGCACGAATAACCAAAATAATAAATATTGCACGAATGGCCAAAACAATAAATATTGCACGATACATTAAAAACTCTGTACAAAATGTGTGTTATATTTGAACAAAGGAATAAAAGATTTGCATTACAATACAAAAATCATTGCATAAATGAATAAATTCAAAAATCCAAAAAATTTATAACAAAATTCGAAAAAACTTGTAATTGTATAAATCAACAAGAATTTTTCATAACAGTTCAGAATAAAAATTGAATACACACAAAAAATTAATATGGGTCACCATCGACACCAAAGACTCAGAAGCATGGACTCAAACGAGAGGAGGAACTCACCAACGGATTGATGGTTGCATTTTTTTGTAACGGCATAAATAATTAACATAGAAATTGGAAAAGATAATTAAATGAGATAATCACGCTTTTGAAGAGCAAAAAGGACATTTTGACAAGTAATTAGGGTTTAATGGTGAAGAGAATTAGTTCGTGAGGATAAAAGTTTTTTTTAATAGAGTGTATAATAGGTATTTTAACACCCATTTTGCATCTAATACTAATGTTAAAAAAAAGATTGAACTTAAATGCTTTACACTCTTGTAAAATGCACCTAAAAGTAAATAAAATCAATTTAAAAAATAATCTACATTATTAAGCACGCCTCATTTCATTCGTATTATACTCGATCTTCCTCCATTACAAGAAAAAAAAACACATTCCCACTTTTCCAATTTCTCGTTAAACCCCTCTCCTAAAAAAAGTAAAATAGACAAGAACATTTTAATTCTTTCTTATTCTTTTATTTTTAGCCGAAAATAAAAATAAGAGTTTTTTTAGGAATACAATAAGAGTACATTAGAAAGAAGCTGGAAAAAAAAAATGGTAAAACCAACAATTAATTTGAAACAAAGTTTAACCTCAAATGTGACCATTAAAAAGGAAAGGGATGGAGTACCAAATAATCATTCATGTAAAACATGGTGATGCATACAAAATCAAACTCAAACGATTACTTAATTTGTACAAAATTGACCAACTCCTTTGAAACATTGCACGTCGCCAAGTGACACATAAAATGAACTTCACATATTCATGAACTAAATAAATATAATTATGGATTTAAACAAAAATTCCATTAAAGTTAAAAGAAAAAATACATTTAATATTATACTAACTGATGTTGGAACAAGTTTCCCTTGTCATGATAATATCGATACATAATTGGCAAAGATTAAATCTAGCCTCTATTTTTCGAATTTACATCTTTCTACATATTTTCCAACAATTAACTTGTAATTGAATTTTATTACAAGGCCGAAAGAAATATCACCCTTTTGGCTCCATCGATTTGTATGTTGTGAGAGTAGAAATCCCGGTGATGAATTTGGTGTTGTGATAATTTACACGTTTTGAAAAACAGACAAGTGACAATTGTATCAAGAACAAGAAGCAGAGCATACAAATAAACAATGGTGATTGCCTCTAAAGCCATTGAAAACTTGGGATATTGATCATGATCATAATCTCTCACAACTCGTGTCTCGAACAGAGCTTCGATTGCAGCGAACCCCAAGTTTATCGGCACTGCTAAGGACAATGCAGTTGCAGATCCACCCTGGAGTAGCAGAATGCAAGCTCTGAGAATCGAGTTAAATCCACTACGATTATCTACGCCCGATGCTATGTATGAAAGGTTGCATACGACGTAGGCGTTTGCGAGAATGATGGAGTAAAATATGGTCCCTGTTGCTGATAAAAGGAGTAGAAATCTGGGGGATGAAAGGTTTAGAGAATTGAAAAGTATGGCTATAAGGGAGAGGCAAGTGGCGTTGGCGGAGAGGATAAAGATTGAGTTGCAAAAGTGTGTGATGAGAAGGCGAAAAAGGAGGGGGGTGAATGGAAGATTGTGACGAGGGTGGAGGGCTCGGATTATGGAGGCTTTGGAAAGGAGGAGAGACGAAATGGCGAAAGGATAGACGAAAAGAAAAGAGAGTATGGATTGGGAGAGTTTGAGGGTGAGAATGGGGAAGAGGTGGGATTGTGGGGGGATGCCTGTGGCGAGAAGTAGTGATGAGAAACGGGCGTGGAGTAAGGGGAAAAGGGACGAGGAGGTGACGAGGGAGCGTGAGACGAGGGTTGAGAGGGCGAAGGGGAGGACGAGGAGAGATGGGGTGGAGGTGAAGAAGTGGATGTTTTGGAGGAAAGTGAAGATTGATTTTCGAATGATTTTGGTTGCATTGGCCATTGGAAAGGATGGGAGATAGAGAAGATTTGAGGTGTTGTTATGAAATAGAGTAAGTTAGGTTGGGAGTTGCAATAGTTGGGTGGAATAGATTGTTTAACAACTCTTAACTAACTGCAACAGCTTAGATGTGTTTGTTTTGATTTTAACCTATTAATTACTTATTTATATATATATTTGGTAAATGAAAATGAAAATGAAAATGAAAATGCAAATTCAATTGAATTAATGTATACAAATAAAATCAAATAAATTATTCAATTAAATTTTGAATTGTACTAATTCAATTGAGTGACAAATAATCAATTCAAATATAACTTATTTTATGAAAGATTTACGATAGTTTGTTGTTTAACCGGGTGTATGAGAAGTCTATTTTGTATATATGTTTTTTTTAACAGATTCGAACTCTCATACACAGTTATGTATTTGTTGGGGATAAGTAAAGTAGGTAGGTACTCTTTGAATTTTCCTCACTTCCACCTAGGTTGCTTTTTTCTGCTAAGTTATTAATCTCTCCTACACAAATATTAAATGATGTTTTAACATCATATATTTGTATACAATTAAATGGTGTTTTAGTTTTTTTTTTTAATTATCATTTTTTTTAAATTTTACCCCTTTTTTAACGTTAAAAAATACTTGTAATTTTAAACTTACTTAAAAAAATTATAGAGATGTGATTTTTTTTTTCTATGGTAAACTAAAATCATGAGAAATGTTAAGAAAATTATTCATTATTAAAGAAAAATTTGTCAATATATACATTTTCTTAATTATTGCTAGGTATTTATGATGTCCAGTCATCATAATTAAAAATTTGCTTCGATTAAAAAAAATATATCTCTCTATTCATTTCATAAAAAAATTTAAAATTTAATTCATTTATTTGTGAATAAAGTATTTAAGTACTTTTTTGTTTGTCCAAGTTTGGAACCGGACTTGATTAGTTTAACTTAAAGGGTATAAATCATTAGTCATTACTCTCGTTATTTGATTTTACGAATAGGAAAATGAGGAGAAAATAGTTGACTTCATCTATACACAATTCGAGTTGATTATAGTAGCGTTGAAATGAATAATTTCATTTGTTATTTGGTAGGTCGGAGATGTTACACAATAAAAATAATTCAATTGCAATATCCATTTTATTTTAGCGCTATAAAATTTGCAATATAATTAATAGGCTTCCTTGAATCATAATAATGCATGATTTATATCGAGGGTAGGTAAAATTTTATTTTCGAGTCCAAACAAGAATCAAAACTTGCATATTAATATAATTATATACATACACACACATAAATTTAATTTAAAAAATCAATAAAAATAAATAAATATATATAACTCACAATCTCACATATAAAATTTGGGCTAGTCTTTGCATGAAATATTGCATATATGCATTTCAGTTATTCACACACATATTCTTTATAAATACACCCACAAGCTTAATTTACACACACATTTTTTATAAATACACCAACAAACTTAATTCACACACACATTTTTTATAAATACACCCACTGACATCTTAATTCGAAATTTTTAATCCATTTATTTTACTCGTTTCTGTGATTTTTTTATCTTTTATTTTACTGTCGAACGCGGGATATTAAATGTAGTAATTCAAATTGTAATATGTAGTAATACACATTATTTTATGTAGTAATAACACAAACTATTTATATAATAATACAAATTCTTTTATTTAGTAACGCGTTTTTTCTAGTGTTTTTATTGATGTAGTAACTCACATTATAATATGTAGTAACATATATTATCAAATGTAGTAAACACAATATTCATGTTGTAATACAAAATGTTTTATTGTAGGATGATGCGAAAAATATTAGATCATTTGATAAAGTTACATATAGTAACAAACGTCTATTCAATGTAGTAATTCAAACTGTAGTATGTAGTAAGATATAATTTTTATGTAGTGAAACAAATTATTACATGTAGTAATAACACAATTTTATATAGTAATACTGATTCTTTTATATTTTTATATTTTTTTATTGATTAAGTAACCCACATTATAATATATAGTAATATATATTATTGCATGTAGTAAGATATATTATTGCACGTAATACAAAATAACATTGACCCATATTATTGCATGTAATACAAAATAACATTGACCCAAATAACATTTAAAGAAATATAAAATATTTAAGGATTAAGGTCATTGTAAATTGCAGCGTCCGACCGCGGTCTGAGGTGACCGAAAACTGCTCGGAGAAGACGACCATGTTCAATTTCTGTCAGTGGGTGCATTTATAAAAAATGTGTGTGTGAATTAAGCTTGTGGGTGTATTTATAAAAAATATGTGTGTGAATTAAGCTTGTGGGTGTATTTATAAAAAATGTGTGTGAATTAAGCTTGTGGGTGTATTTATAAAGAATATGTGTGTGAATGACTGAAATGCATGTATGCAATATTGCATATAAGTTTTTGTGATAAAATTTTGGGTGGACATCATATCTCACTTGCTCCCTTAAACGGAATAATAAGGTTAAGAGCTCGGAAATTGAATACTCATAATAAACGGTAGAAAATCTGACCGTTGAAATTAAATATGAAACATATGGTTATTGATTTGTCAAGTAATACTTTAAAAAAATTCATAACGGACAAAAATTGAATCTTTTGATTCAAATTTTAAACGTAAAAAATGTGACCGTTGTTTATTTTCTTTTTGAAAAAATAAAATATATCTTCAACGGCAATAAATTTGACCGTTAGTCACACCCCACCCCCACCAATTATAAATACTTGATTTTCTCTTCAATATTTTTCACAATTCACATACTCTCAAATCTTTTATTAATTATCCTTCCCTATTTCTCAACCTTTTCTCTCTAAGGCTCTACACTACTCCATTCAAATATTAGCTCTCTCCAACTTTAATCCCTTCATTTGGTTGTAAACATTTTTATTAGCTAATTCATTTCCTAATTTCCTCTAATTCCTTTATATCTCTTCAATTTTTTCATTTCACCTCTCTTTCAATTCCTATGTTCAATATTAAAGGTTCAAAAAGAACCCCTGAAATTTCAGGCGTTAGATGGAATTTTTGAATGTTTGGAAATATTATTTTGTAACCTTTTCGATGTCCACCTCAAAAGAAATCATTCAAATTGATATGGAATTACAAGTCCACAATCTTGCACTAGTTGTATCCAGCTCCGTTCTTCGAGCTTTCAAGTCAGAATCGCTCGAACTTCCATGGGTATGTTGTATATATATTGAATTTTATAACTTAGCAGACTATATTTAATAGTTTTATGAGAGATAAATCTGATTTCTTATGTCTTTTTTATGCAGGAGAAAGAAGCCACGATTACCGACCTGAGGAAGAAAATGAGGAGCATAGGTCCTTCCAAAAGCGTGCGCTGGGGTGAGTATCTAGTTTTGATAATGTGTTTTGTGAATTTAAAATCATTTAAATTTTTACGAAATAATGTGTTACACTGCAGTTATACTCCCGGATCATCAAGAATTGAAGACATAATAAATAAAGGAAAAAAAAGTGGATGTTTCAGTTTAGATTTTGGCCAAATAACAATAGCAGGATGCATGGTATAACCCCTTGCATCCAGAGCATGCTTTACAAGTTGGCGACACAAGTATATTATTTATATATAGCAACTCAAAAAATATCATACCTTCAAGTTGTAGCTGATAAATCGTATTTACTCTGTTGTAATTCATGAATCGAACAATTATAAATAAATAAATGTTATTTCCAATAAACCATCAACTCAATCACGATAGTTTCCGTATATTTTGGTTGCATTATCACTTGTAGAAAAGATTGATATGTAATATCATTGTACATTTGTACAAAAAATGTTACCAAACATGTGCTGAGTAGTTTGTAATACAAATTGTAAACGGATTATGGAGTATATTTTTTAGTCAATTTAACTTTATCTATTTTTAAATTTTGTTAAGAGAATTTTGACATTTTGATTTTGACAATTTAATTAATACTATATTTCGATTTTAACCCTCTTTAGAGGGGTATACCTTTTTATCCTTGACCCTGGTTTTATTCCTAAGGTGAATTTTCCAGAGCAAGATTTTTAGTGGAGCCCCGATCTCTTGAACGGCTTGTGTTCATATGACTTTAGATTTTTCAGTTTATATAAGAATTGAATTTATATATATATAAAGTAATTAAAACTTATTATTTAATCATAAATTCAATTTTTTATTTAATTATAAATTAGAATTTTTTATTTAATACAGACAAGTTTTTTAGAATCCAAAATCACTTGGACAAAGTAAATTAATTCTCAATTTGTCGCATTCATTTTTCTTTTATATTGATTCTCGATCAACAAACCCCCAATTCGTCAAAAGCTTTAATTTCTTTCTTCGGATTGAATTAAAACTAAATGTTGTTCTTTAATATCTTATGATCCAGTCTTAATTAAATATTCTTTTAAAGTACTAGGGAATGCTTCTCGGTTCAGAATACACGCACTATAATATAAATATAAAAAAAAAATTAAAATACGCGCGCCTCGTAACTTAGGTTGATTCCATTTTTAATCTCTTACGTTTTTTAATTTAAAATACGTTCTAAATTATCCAATTTACATCATTTTTGTCTATTATATCCTTCTGATCAGAAAATTAAATTTTTCGACAAAAACTGACATGTACGACTCGAACGTGTGTTTAAAATTGTGGCTTCCGACAAATTTGATTACTGAGTGTCACATGTAATATAATTGCCACATTAAAAAAATATATATATGGACACATCATCATCTCCTCTATTATAAATTTAAACAACAAAACAAATTTTGTTTATAACAAATGTTCCAAAATACACCCACAAAACTCAACTCTATGGCTCCTGATAAAAAGAAAAAAAACCCAACTCGATGGGATGTACATATAAAAGGAATTAGTGAAATTACAGAGAAAACATACAAACGATACGATCCAACCAAATACAAGAAGATTTTGCTTGTACGTTTGCTTTGTAATTTCCCTTCCTTTCATTTGTAAATTCCGTTGAATTTTTTTTTTAGGGGCCGTCGAGTTGAGTTTTGTGGGTGTATTTTGGAACATTTTCTATAAAAAAATTGATATTTATATTTATAAGAGGGGAATAATGACGTGACCATGTTTTTAATTACATGACTCTCAGTCACCAAATTTGCCAGAATCCCCAGTTTCAAACACACGCTCGAGCCGCGCGTGTCAATTTTTGGCAAAATTTTTAATTTTCGATAAAAAGGGATGTAAATTGAAAACATTAGAACGTATTTTAAAAAAGTAAAAACTTAAAAGATTTAAAATGAAATTGATCTAAGTTATATGACCTATTTTGAAATTTTCCAGGTTGTAAATCAATTGGACAAAGAGAATGTAAATTGAACACTTTAGAACGTATTTTGAAAATGTGAAAATTTAAAGGATTTAAAATAAAATCGACCTAAGTTACGGAATGTATATTGAAATTTTCCCATTTAAATATTATATTATAATTTTTTTTTTAGGGATATAAAAAAAAATCTTTAAATCAAATATTGAAGGCCTCCTTTTTAACGACATATATATCCAAACAAACAAGTCGAGTCTTTTAACTGATGTCCTACAAAATTTAGTCGTTTTTCCATGGCCAAGAGGTAAAATTTACTGTATGAATATGTTGTTCAAGCTAATAATTGTAGAATGCTAAAATCATTCTCATTCTTGAGATTCAAAGAAATAATCGAAGAAGAACAAGAGATTAGAAAATCAAATATCTCGAATTGAGAAAAGAAAATAAATTGTTGCATACAGAAACCCCTTTGATAGTCTCTTATAGACTAATCAAGTCTTAGCAGTTAATAAACCATTCTTAACTGCCTAACTAACTAGATTAATAAAAACATATGATGGAGAAGTGTATCTACCAATACTGAGGGTGTATTGGTTTCTAACTAGGGTGTGAACTAACTAACCCTTTATACCCCTCTCAAAATGAGAATGGATGTCTATCAATCCCATTTTGGCTTTATGAGTGTTGAAGGCAGCAGGAGGGAGTGGTTTGGTGAGGATGTCTGCCAAGTTTTCTTGAGTTGGTATGTGAATTAATGTGAGGAGTCCTTCTGAGATCTTCTCTCTTGTGAAATGATAGTCCAAGGCAATATGTTTAGTCCGCTGATGGAGGCAAGGATTGTGGGCAATGGAGAAGGCACTCTTGCTATCAGTATACATAGTTGAGGGAGTGGAATGTTGGATCTTCAAGTCAGCAAGAATGAAATGGATCCATTGCAGCTCACATGTGGTGGAAGCCAATGCTCTATACTCAGCCTCTGCAGATGACCTGCTCACAGTGGATTGTTTCTTGGATTTCCAAGAGATTAGCGAGTCACCAAAGTAAATGCTAAAACCAGTGATGCTTCTTCTAGTTTGGGGACATCTACCCCAATCAAAATCAGAAAAGGCATGTAATTTAAAGACATTTGTTTTTGGATAAAAGAGACCAGTTCCAGGATTACCTTTAACATACCTAAGAATTCTATGAACAGCAATAAGATGTGATTCAGTAGGGGCCTGCATATATTGACTTACAGTTTGGACAGCATATGAAATGTCAGGTCTAGTGACTGTAAGATATAAGAGTTTGCCAACTAACTTCCTGTACTGCTCAGGGTTTTTGAGAATGGGAGATTGAGTATCAAAAGTGATTTTGGAGTCCATAGGAGTGGAACAAGGTTTGCTCCCTAAATATCCAGAATCATTCAACAAATCAAGAGTATATTTCCTTTGAGTAAGAGTAATACCAGCTTTGTTCCTGGCAACCTCAATACCCAAAATGTATCTTAAAACACCAAGATCTTTAATGGTAAACTTATTATGCATAATTTTTTTAATAGTCTGAATATTATCAAGGCTAGTGACTGCCACAATCAAATCATCCACATAGCATAAAACAACAGTGAAGGCAGAGCTAGTATGTTTAGTGAATAGAGAAGTATCAGCTTTAGATTGGATAAAACCAATAGAAACTAAAGAAGTGGTCAGTTTGGTAAACCATTGTTTAGAAGCTTGTTTAAGACCATAAAGACTCTTATTCAATTTACAAACTCTCTTATCACTGTTAGAGAAGTATCCAGGAGGGGGAACCATGTATATTTCCTCAGCTAAATCACCATGAAGGAAAGCATTATTAACATCTAATTGGTGTATGTGCCAATTTTTAGAGACAACAATGGCTAATAAGATTCTGACAGTGGTAATTTTAGCTACAGGAGAGAAGGTGTCAAAGTAGTCTATACCCTCTTGTTGGGTGAAACCTTTAGCTACCAACCTAGCTTTATATCTTTCAATGGTGCCATCAGAATTATATTTAACTTTATAGATCCATCTACAACCAATGCAATGCTTGTCTTTAGGTAAGTCTACAAGAGTCCAAGTGTTATTTTTATTTAAAGCATCTAGTTCTGTATTCATGGCATTGACCCAATTTTTGTTTAGAGCTGCCTGCTTATAAGATTTGGGCTCCTGAATTTGGGAAATAGATGCAGTAAACATTTTAAAAGAAGGTGAGAGTTTATGAGTAGATAAATAATTCTGTATGGGATAATGTGTTCCAGAAAGGGAAGTGTTAAGCTTTGCATGATCCACAGAGGTAGGTAGATTAGTTTCATAGATTTGGAGATAGGCTGGCTGTGTTTTGACTCTATAAGGTCTTGAAGGTCTTGAAGTAGATTCAATGGTAGTTGTAGAAATATCATGATCAATGTTGGTGTTATCTTCACCATTTTGATTGGGTAGATTAGTGAAATCAGTAGTATTGGTATGATCAGTGTTGACATCATTCAAATTAGTGGTGTCATCATCAAGGAGATCATCAAAAGTGGTAGAAGAAGTGTCAGTAGGTAAAGAAGGTGTGGATTTATCAAGTAAATTTTTATGAGCAAAAGGGAAAATGTGTTCAAAGAACTTAACATTTCTGGATGTGATAAATTTGCCAGCATTGATGTCAAAAAGTCTATACCCCTTTGTCCCAATGGGATAACCAATGAAAATACATTTAGAAGCCCTTGGGTCAAACTTATGTCTATGAGAGACTAAAGTGTTAGCAAAGCATAAACACCCAAAGGTTCTGAAGTAAGAGTAGTCAGGTTTAGTTTTATACAACATTTCAAAAGGGGACTTGTGTTGGAGTATGTGAGTAGGAATTCTGTTAATAATGTATGCAGCAGTTTTAATGCACTCACTCCAAAATTTAATAGGTAAAGATGACTGGAATAGAAGGGCTCTAGCCACTTGAAGAAGGTGTTGGTGCTTCCTCTCTACAATCCCATTTTGTTGGGGTGTCTCAACACAAGAAGTTTGGTGAATTATTCCCAAATTATGATAAAAGTCAGAGAGAATGAATTCAGTTCCATTATCACTCCTTAAGGTTTGTATTTTGGTGCCAAATTGAGTTAAAACCATGTTATGAAAATTTTGTAAGGAGAGACAAACATCACTTTTAGCATGTAAGAGATAGATCCATGTGCATCTACTATAGTCATCCACAATAGTAAGAAAGAATTTATGTCCAGAGATAGAAGGAGCAGAGAAGGGGCCCCAAACATCACAATGAATTAATTGAAAAACATGACAAGAGGTAGTAGTGCTTAAAGGAAAGGATCTCTTTTTTTGCTTAGCTAAAGGACAAATGAAACAGTGATTATGCATAGAAGTAGATTTTACATTCAATTCAGGAATTTTCAACATGCATTTCTTGGAAATATGTCCCAGCCTATTATGCCACAAATTGAAAGTACTAGAGCTGTATCTAGAATTAACAGTAGAAATAGAAGAGCCTAAAACAAAATTGCTAGCAGGATGAGCAGTTTGTAGGAGATATAGGCCTCTAACTTGATCAGCAGTACCAATCACCATCTTGGTGGTATTGTCTTGTAAAACACAGTGTGAGGCAAGGAAACTCACAGTACAGTTGGAGTATCTAGTCAAGTGGATTATAGATAAAAGATTGAAGGTAAAATCAGGTACATATAAAACATTGTAAAGAGTTAAATGCTCATTAATGACAATGTTGCCCATGTGTGTGGCAGTAGATATAGCATTATTAGGCATAGAGATCTTAATATTAGCTATGGAAGGAGGAGTGGTAAACAAGGAAATATAAAAAATCATATGATCAGTAGCACCAGTATCCAATATCCAAGTAGAGACTCTAATAGATTTTGAATTTTTATCAGGAGACATACCTGGATCAGATGTGTGTTTGAGCTCCTTAATTTGGACAGTAGATGCCCCTGCTACAGAATGGGGAAGATCCATGTTTTCTCCTGTTTGCTGCAGCTTAGAGAAACTCACAAATTTATCATAAAGAGCCTGATCAATAAGGGGATTTGCCTCCAATGGGGTGTTCTGAATGGAAAGGTTGGCAGCTTTGGGAAGATCTCTATTAGGAGGGCCTCTAGGTCCTCTCCATCCAGGGGGAAAACCTATAATTTGGAAGCATCTATCCGCAGTATGACCTATGCCATCACAATGGCTACATTTAATTGGTTTCTTTTTATCCTTATAGAACCTTGAATTTCTTGTTGCCATAGCAATAGAATCAGGGTGAATGGGATCAGGGACAGAGTTCAAACCTCTTTGAGACTCTTCTTGAAGTAAGAGGCCATAGATTTTGGACAAAGAGGGGAATGGAGATTGAAGCAAAAATTGGCTTCTAATCGGACCATAAGAATCATGTAGGCCAATCAGAAATTTCATAACAACATCCTGTTCTAAGGTGGTGGTCATCAGTTTAGGAAGCTCACAAGTGCAACCAACCATGGCACCACAAGAACACTTAAGAATGGGCCTAAAGCTAAGATACTCGTCCCACAAAGATTTAAACTGATTATAGTAAGAAACCAAAGATTGAGAACCTTGACTAATAGCACTCAAAGATATTTCTAGATGGTAAACCCTAGTGCCATCAGATTGGGCATAACGAATTTTGAGTTCATTCCAAATATCTTTGGCCAAAGAAAAGTACTCTAAGGTTTTCTTAATATCAGGCTTTATAGAATTTAAAATCCACATCAGAACAAGATCATTAGCTCTTACCCAGGCTGCGTAGGTGGCCGGATCATCGTCTTCAGAGGGAATCTCCAATGAGCCATCGATCAATTTGACTTTGTTCTTGACACTGAGGCCCCGTTTGACGGCGTGGCTCCAAGAGACAAAATTAGTGCCATCGAGCGGCTCAAGAACAATAGAAACAACAGGGTTGTCGTTCTGGTGTAGCGCCAAAGGGGAAAAGGGATTCTTCGCTGGATCCAAAGAATCAGGGTCTGTAACCGTCGGCGCCATCGATTGAAGAAAGAGGGGCGGAGTGTGAAACTTGGCAAGACAAGAGAATATGTGAATCAAACCAAAAACGATAGCAAAATAGCTCGTGATTGGAACAGAGTGAGGCGAAAAGAGGCGTGATAGAATGGATCGATTCTTGGTAAAATCATCAAGAAACTGATACCATGTAGAATGCTAAAATCATTCTCATTCTTGAGATTCAAAGAAATAATCGAAGAAGAACAAGAGATTAGAAAATCAAATATCTCGAATTGAGAAAAGAAAATAAATTGTTGCATACAGAAACCCCTTTGATAGTCTCTTATAGACTAATCAAGTCTTAGCAGTTAATAAACCATTCTTAACTGCCTAACTAACTAGATTAATAAAAACATATGATGTAGAAGTGTATCTACCAATACTGAGGGTGTATTGGTTTCTAACTAGGGTGTGAACTAACTAACCCTTTATAATTATCAATATCATAATGCATTGTTCTAATTGCAATTTTAATCGTAATGATCCCTATATATTGCAAAATAAGTTTATCTCCCATAATACAGAAATTAAATTATGGAAATTATTCACTATATAAACTATATATACTCCTTTCGTTACATAATGTTTGACATTTTTATTGTTTAGTATAGTAATATATATACTTTTTTAACAAATTTACCCTCAATTAACATTATATAGATGCAAAGAAAAAAGAAAAAAAAGTGAATATATAGAAAATAACGTGTTTCAATTATCAAGAAAGAGATAAGAAAAAAGTATATCAAATGAGAAATATTATGGGAATTTAATTATATACGGGTCATTTAGAAAGAAACGTAGTAAAAATAACTAAAACGATATTTTTTTTAAAAAAAAGTAACAAACAATATGCAATAAATGAAGTATATATATAATTTAACTACTGAGTTTTCCAAATTCATCTACAGTAACCACCGCGGGAAATTATGCAATTCAATTAGCACTTTCAATACGGTTTTTTTTTTTTTTTTTAAGTCCAAACAAAAATCAAAACTTACATATTAATTTTGAATAAACATCATCTTCCACTTGTCCCTGAACTGCTAATAAAGTTAAGAGTTTGGAAATAAGCAGTAATTAATTTATTTTTAATAGGTCGAAAATCTGACCATTGAAAATAAATATACAAAATGCGATTATTGATTCACTAAGTAATGCTTAAAAAAAATATTCATAACGGTTCAAAATTAAATTGTTGGGTTCAAAATTTAAATATAAAAAATGTGACCGTTGTTATCCGTAGATAATTTCTTTTTCAAAATTAAAATCTCTCTCCAACGGTAATAAATCTAACCGTTAGTCACATTCCACCAATTATATATACCTGTTTTTCTCATTAATGTTCTCCACAATTCATAAACTCTCAAATTTTTTATTATCCTTCCTTATTTCCAATCTTTTCTCTCTATTGATCTACACTAGTACTCCATTCAAATATTAGCTCTCTAACTTTAACCTCTTTATTTTGTTGTAAACCTTTTTATTAACTATATTTTGATAATTCGTTTCATAATTTTCTTTAATTCCTTTATATATCCTTTCAATTTTTTTCATTTCATCTCTCTTTCAAACATTCCTATGTTCAATATTAAAGGTTAAAATAAAACCCTTGAAATTTTAGACTTGTGTGACTGTTATCTCATAATCTCAAAATCAGCACAGTAAAGTACTGAGCTGATAGGATCAGATAAGATAACTTAGGCCTTATCAGATGAGTTGAAGGTTCAATCAGATGAGAATGTGATGCTTAGAGTTCAGCACAGTTGAGATCAGCACAGTAAGATCAGCACAGTACTGGACTAAGATTAGCACAGTAAGATCAGCACAGTACTGGACTAAGATTAGTACTTAAGCAGACTGGACTAAGATTAGTACTTAAGCAAACTGGACTAAGATCAGTACTTCAGCAGAGTAGATCAGCTCAGTACCAGACTTGGGTCAGCACAGTACTTGTGTAACACCCCTAAAATTCTCAATTTAGTTATTTTAAAATTTTATTTTTAATTCTCATTTTCTTAAAAAAAAAAAAAATAGATATAATGTGATTTTTGAAAATTACTATAAATTATTCTTTGTCTCTAAAAATTTTATACGATATATTGAAAATAAATTAATACGTTGACATGAATTAATTATTTATGCATATTAATATTATTTAAGATATTAGTTCCTTATTGAAAAATTTAATATATATATATATATATATATATTCACACATAATAAGATATATATATATATATATATATATATATATAATTATACACACGTATTGTGAGTAATTTTTCAGATTTTCATGGAAATATTTTAAAAACATGATTATTCAAAATCTCCCAAATTATTTAATTTCCATATTTTGCGTTAGTTATACCAATTTCAAATCTACTACTCCGTACAATATTTGACGTTTCAAGAATTTGATTTTTAAGTCACCAAACTTAATCTCTAATACTGCTTTTAATTAATTTAAAAGAAAACCCAAGGCATATGAATTAATTTCAAAACCAAACTTAAATCAAGATTTTTGCGGTTACTTTTCCATATTATTATATAAATTATATATTTAATTATTTAATCAAAGTTCGAGATTTTCACGATAGATTCACGTCCTAACTTTTCTCACAAGAAAACTATTTATCTCTCTTATAAATAGAGCATCGTATTTACAAAGCAGAAGCACGCATAAAATATTTTCACACATAAATTGTATAAAACATTTTCACACATAAATTGTATATTTATTTGCTCTACTCTCGATTTATGGAAAAGGACTACACCATCAAGGATTAAAATTATTTTCACTGCATTCATTGCATCCACGACATAAAATCGAGGTGAGATTTTCTTGATTGGATAATTTGTCACCTTTAAATGTTCATTTGAGTGATATTGTTACTTGCTACATGATTTTCAAGTTATTCGTTAACGCATGTTATGACTTTATGAGTTATTCGTTAACGCATGTTTTATTTGCGGGAAACCGTGCATCGTTGGTTCAGCCAGCGCATCGTTGGTATAGCCAGCGCATCATTGGTATAGCCAATGAAAAATAAGTATTTTAATATGCATGTTTGTGAGTTGATGGTTTTATTCATATGTTATATTTAACTGTGACAAAGTTAATTTCACTGAGCTAGTTGTTTTGCTCACCCCAATCTACTTAACATTTTACAGATTTAAGGAGTTGCAGTGGAGGGCCGGTGAATGTGGATGTCTAGAAAGTAATTATTATTTTAAAACTGCGATTTAATATAGTTCGATCATATGTTATTAAAAGTATTTCGTTTAATAAAAAGTCAAATCTTTTAATTGTATTAAAAATTATATTTGCCTTTAAAGTAAATTTATTTATTTTCGAGTGATTGGTGTTAAATTTTCAAAATTGTCCTTATTTAATATTGCTTGTTTAAAATAGAATTATTTTACTTCTCAAGTCGAGAAAATATTTTTACAAAATAATTTAAATTATGTATGGTTAAGTATAAGTTATGACATTCGTCACCGCCCACCGCTTCAACTCCAATAAGGTATGTTATTAAATTTAGTTTGACTTATTATTATTGATCATGTAAAGATGATATATGATACATGCATCACATGCACGTTATGATTTACAAGTTCAAAGTGATATTATGAAATTATGATATTAAGTGCATTCACTACATAACTATTTAAAAATTTCAATACATGCATGCATATTCTTTCTGATTTTCGAGGACGAAAATTTTTAAGGGAAAAAGGATGTAACACCCCTAAAATTCTCAAGTTAGTTATTTTAAAATTTTATTTTTAATTCTCATTTTCTTAAAAAAAAAAAAATAGATATAATGTGATTTTTTAAAATTACTATAAATTATTCTTTGTCTCTAAAAATTTTATACGATATATTGAAAATAAATTAATACGTTGACATGAATAAATTATTTATGCATATTAATATTATTTAAGATATTAGTTCCTTATTGAAAAATTTAATATATATATATATATATATTCACACATAATAAGATATATATATATATATATATAATTATACACACGTATGTGAGTAATTTTTCAGATTTTCATGGAAATATTTTAAAAACATGATTATTCAAAATCTCCCAAATTATTTAATTTCCATATTTTGCGGTAGTTATACCAATTTCAAATCTACTACTCCGTACAATATTTGACGTTTCAAGAATTTGATTTTTAAGTCACCAAACTTAATCTCTAATACTGCTTTTAATTAATTTAAAAGAAAACCCAAGGCATATGAATTAATTTCAAAACCAAACTTAAATCAAGATTTTTGCGGTTACTTTTCCATATTATTATATAAATTATATATTTAATTATTTAATCAAAGTTCGAGATTTTCACGATAGATTCACGTCCTAACTTTTCTCACAAGAAAACTATTTATCTCTCTTATAAATAGAGCATCGTATTTACAAAGCAGAAGCACGCATAAAATATTTTCACACATAAATTGTATATTTATTTGCTCTACTCTCGATCTATGGAAAAGGACTACACCATCAAGGATTAAAATTATTTTCACTGCATTCATTGCATCCACGACATAAAATCGATGTGAGATTTTTTTGATTGGATACTTTGTCACCTTTAAATGTTCATTTGAGTGATATTGTTACTTGCTACATGATTTTCAAGTTATTCGTTAACGCATGTTATGACTTTATGAGTTATTCGTTAACGCATGTTATGACTTTATGAGTTATTCGTTAACGCATGTTTTATTTGCGGGAAACCGTGCATCGTTGGTTCAGCCAGCGCATCATTGGTATAGCCAATGAAAAATAAGTATTTTATTCGCGGGAAATCGTGCATCGTTGGTTCAGCCAGCGCATCATTGGTATAGCCAATGAAAAATAAGTATTTTAATATGCATGTTTGTGAGTTGATGGTTTTATTCATATGTTATATTTAACTGTGACAAAGTTAATTTCACTGAGCTAGTTGTTTTGCTCACCCCAATCTACTTAACATTTTACAGATTTAAGGAGTTGCAGTGGAGGGCCGGTGAATGTGGATGTCTAGAAAGTAATTATTATTTTAAAACTGCGATTTAATATAGTTCGATCATATGTTATTAAAAGTATTTCGTTTAATAAAAAGTCAAATCTTTTAATTGTATTAAAAATTATATTTGCCTTTAAAGTAAATTTATTTATTTTAGAGTGATTGGTGTTAAATTTTCAAAATTGTCCTTATTTAATATTACTTCCGCTGCACATCTTTTTATAATTCATAAATTTAATCTACTTCAGTATTTCAATTTCAAGGTCTTTTGAAAGTCAAGATAAGACAGCAATTTATTTAATTGGCCTTCAAAAAGTTAAAATATGGTGTTTTCATCTAGGCCCCTAAAATCGGGATGTGACAACTTGGGTCAGCACAGTACTTGGTCAGTGCAGTTAAGATCAGCACAGTATGAAGTCTATCAGCAGAGTAAGTCTATCAGCAGAGTTAGCTTTTGATCATCAGAACAGAAGAGTTGAGTATCAGAACACTAAGTAGTGATCTGTTTTGATCATCAGAACAGAAGAGTTGAGTATCAGAACACTAAGTAGTGATCTGATCTTTATGGACAAGTCTTCTGGTTCGAAGTTAGTTAGTTTAACTAACAGTTTTACAGTTACAACAACTTGAGGGCATAATTACCATTTTCAGTTGGGCAATAACATAGCACATGGGTTGTTACAAGCGGTTGCAAACGGTTGATAACTACTCAAAACAGTTCCTAACAACAGCAACTACCTTTGGTCCACTACAAAAAACCATCCATATGGAGAGGGTTTTGGCGAGGGAAAAGCCCTCGCTAAGCGATTTGGCGACAGCAGAGGCGAGGGGCAGTCGCCGTCGCCTAAGTGCTCCTCGCTAATTTATTGGCGAGGGCACCCTCGCCAAATCCCGAGGGCAGAATCACACTCGCGAATTGGCGAGGGCCAAACACACTCGCGTATTAGTGAGGGCATACCCACTCGCGAATTGGCGAGGGCGCGTGCCGTCGCCCATTAGCGAGAGTGTGTCCCGTCGCCCAGTCGCGAGAGTCATAACCCTCGCCAATTCCCGAGGGTATTTAAAAAATAACAGACCTGGGTTTCGAACCCAGGTCTCTAAGGCCACTTCCCTTACCCCTCACCACCAGGCCACCCTAAATTCATTTTATTCATACAGCTGGGCGCGCGCATGGGGGGTCGAACTCGCGACCTCCCGAATTCTGAAGAGTTTATGCGCCCCCCGTGTGCTAATTAGGCTAGGAGCTTTAGTCGTAATATTTCAAATGCATTATATATTTATCCCTTTTAATTTCTGTTTTTATTCTTTAACTCAATTAATTTAATAAATTACCAACTATATGTTATTAAGTAAATTAATTATATTAGCTCAATACTTAATTAATTTAACAAACCCCTCATTACTAAATTTAATAACTTATTAGCTCAATTACCAACTATATGTTATTAATTAACTCAATTTATTTAATAAATTACCAACTATATGCTATTAACTCAATTCATTTATATATTAGATCAATACTTAATTAATCACACACAAGCAATATGAATTAAAACCATATAAAATAAAACATTGTCTCGTACGTTCACTTCAATTCAAGTACACAACATAAAAAAAAAATCTCAAACAACTTCATCGATTTTTTAAAATCCAACAAGACAACATAACTTAAAATGTATCAATCATCGACCATCCTCAGCAGCGTCATCATCACCATCATCATCATCATCCCCGTTCCCGTTACCCGACCCCCTTTTGAACCGTCTCATCATTGATGTCATCTGTGATGCCATCTGAGCAGCAAACTCTTGACGTAAGCGCTCCTCCGTCTGAGTGACTGATTGCTGCAGTTCTTCACGTATGAGACACTCTCTCTCTTCACTAGCCCTCCGCTCTTCCAAAAGAGCATTGTCGATGTCGGCCTGGCTAAATCGTCTAAACGTCGTACCGGAAGATGTCTCACCAGGACCAGAAGTGACACGTCTGTTCTTTCCTAGTTGCCCAAGACCCTTCACGCGACCGTGAGATCTTCCAACTTTCTTCACGTACAACTCAGACATTTCCGGCAAGGGTGGGGTCTGGCTACTGGAACCATCATCTGAAGGATCATGATCAGATGACGGCTGGGTGAGATGTGACAATTCCTCTTGCACCTGATCCTATTTGTGCATATGTAAAATTTGGTTAATATACATGTCAATACAATTAAATATTATATTTAATATAATATATGTATACACTTACCAGAATATCACCTATATGCCCGTATGTGTACGTTCCGTTATTGTAATGGTGGTAATATTCAATAATCTCCCAGTCGTAAGCTGGTCGTCCCGTCCTCTCCTCCTATATTTTGAAGAACATAAAATTAAATTAATTAAAATGAACTCAAATTAATTACTTATATAATTGAACATAAATACTTACAATCCGCCTGGCCACCTCGGCTGCCCCACGAGATCCCCTTTTATGTCTAGCAAAACCGGTACCCGGGCCTCCAGGCTCTGATAGTCGGTTCTTCCGACACTGCTCGCTCTTCTTAATTGTATCCGGATGATTCCAGTGGCGAACCAAGTGCTCCCAGACATCGTTGTCCCAATTTGGCTTCTTCTTCTCATGCTCCCACATTCCCTTGTAGTGGTTCAACATGTCACTGTATCGATTTGCTGCTCTCTCAAGAAAGAGCCTATACACTAATGCAGTGTCAATAGTCTCTGGATCCCACGTAACCTCATTCTGCCAAAAAAAATTGATTAATTATAACAAAATGTGAATGAATAGATATGTTACACATCATTAAATTATACCTGGAATGTATCCCACCACCGTTGAAGTACACCTGGGGATACCAAGCCGAATGTGTGTGCGCCAACCTCCATATTCCGGTACATGATATGTCTGATGGTGGTCGAGATTAGACCCGAAGGCATCATCCTGTTGTTACATACACATAATTAATTTGAAAATGAATAATTATGTAATACATTATAATGAAAATTATAAGATATGTAATACTTACGCTCCACGATAGATCGTAAGACGAATACGACTCTCGTGTGCGTCTGGCGCCTGGCTGGCCGCTGTCTCGACAGACGCACGTCCGACTGGGTCCGGTAACGGTGGATCCTCATGCGCTGGATACATGGGGGGCATCTGGGGAACCTGTGTGTAGTACGGATAGGGGGTCGATCCCTGCATCTGGGGCATCTGGACGATCCCAGTCATATCTGGCAAATAGAAACCCGGATGATGTGGTATAGGTATAGGCGGCGTCTCACCTCTACCTCTACCTATACCTCTACCTCTACCTCCACCTCTACCACCCGAATCCTGCCCAGTACCAGAACCCTGACCACCAGAACCATGTCCACCAGAACGCTGTCCATGACCCCCATATCCACTCATCTGTAAAAATAAATATTAAAATATAACAATTAATAAATTAACATTCTTGATATAATAACATCTATGAACACTCAAACTGAATCATAAACATGCATTAAGAACACTGAAACCGAGTCATAATCAACATTCTTTATATAATATAACATATACATGAACACTCTAGTAATATTCTTCTTCATCATCTTCTTCATCTTCATCCTCATCTTCATCTTCTTCTTCTTCTTCTTCTTCTTCTTCTTCTTCTTCTTCTTCTTCTTCTTCTTCTTCTTCTTCTTCTTCTTCTTCTTCTTCTTCTTCTTCTTCTTCTTCTTCTTCTTCTTCTTCTTCTTCTTTCTTCTTCTTCTTCTTCTTCTGCTTCTTCTTCTGCTTCTTCGTCTCCGGCTACGTCCATCAATGTACCGGTGGTATCAGTTAATATAACAGGATCATCATCTACTTGCACAATCATTTGATGTTCTATGCTTTCCTCTTGGAACGCGGGAACATCTGCTTCATCGTCAGTAGTGGATGACTGTTGTGCGTCCAAGAAGGATCTCGGCTTGATTTTGCATACAGTTATCCAATCAGTACGGGGTCCAGGGTACGAACAATAGTAGACTTGGGTGGCTTGACTTGCTAGTACGAATGGATCGTACCGACCGTATCGTCGCCTCTAATGAATATCCACAAGCTTGTAGTTATGATCAATTTTTGTACCACTGGCTGAGTTATCAAACCACTGACACTTGAACAAAACCACTTTCTTCTCGTGGTACCCCTGGTAGTCCAATTCGACTACTTCCTCGAGATTCCCGTAGAAATCCTCTTCATCTGCATCATAGTTTTTTCCCTTGATACAAACCCCACTGTTTGATGTTGCTCTAGATGCACCATAAGCCATAGTGTGAAATTTTTACCCGTTCACGTAATACCCTGAGTACGGAACTACGTGACCAGACGGACCTGCAGAAAGATCGCAAATAAACTTGTTCTCCACGGGATTTATCTTCACCTATATAAGTCGACTCTATGTGAGATTTACGTTATTGCTATTAAATATATATATATATATATATTTGTATAAAATATGACTTACAATTTCTTCAAACCACGAAGCAAATTCATTTTGTAGCCTATTGTCCGATGCAGCAGCCGAGAGATTTGGTTCAACAACTTGAAGTTGATGCATGAATAGCCTACATACGTATTTTGGTTAATAAGACATCTCAAAACTAACCAATATATATATATTTATACTATGGCCAGATTCACTTACTGAACATACGGCTGCACCTCATCACAATTCAACAACACGTACATATGAGCAACTTTTTTCTCCTCATCCAAAATCCATCTCTTCTTTGGTTTCCCAAATCGCTTGCCAGGCGCCTTAAATATGGAAAATGTACCATCCACATACTGTTGTACATCTCCACTACCATCGTAATTACGAGGTAAATTGTGTATCCTCGTCATAACATGATCCTCAAAGTAATGAGAACAAAACATTGACGCCTCTCTGGTTAAATATGCATTTGCAATCGAAGCTTCAACACGTGCTTTGTTACCCACACTCAGTTTCAAGGTGCGAAGATACCTATAATTAGAATTCAAGGATCGTGATTAAGATAATAAAAACATTGAATATGATCATTATATCTTAAAATTCCTTAAAATACCTCTCGAATGGATACATCCATCTGTATTGAACTGGACCAGTAACTTTTGCTTCATATGCAAGGTGCACAGGTAGATGTTCCATGGAGTTGAAGAAGCTGGGTGGAAAGATACGTTCCAACTTGCACAATATTACTGGGATATCCGTTTCCAACCGAGTCATGTTGTCATCTTTTATGGTCGTAGAAGTTAAGTCCTTAAAAAAAAGACTAAGCTCAGTGATTGCTTTCCACACATCAGTCTGCAGAATATTACGAAAAGCAATCGGTAGTAGTCTCTGCATAAACACGTGACAATCATGACTCTTCATTCCATACAATTTCAACTTCGTCCAGTCAATACATCGAGACATGTTAGACACATAATCATCGGGAAACTTCAACCCACTTATCCGCTTACAGATAACATCTTTTTCTTTCTTATCAAGCGCATAACAAGCCTTGGGATACTTATTTGTACGTGGACATTTCTTGAGAGAGGGACGACGACAATATTCATTCAACTCATCTCTTGATTTTGATGTGTCCTTTGTTTTCCCCTCCACATTCATCACTGTGTTGAACACGTTATCGAACACATTTTTCTCAATGTGCATCACGTCCAAATTATGTCGAACTAACAAAGTACTCCAATAAGGCAAATCCCAAAAAATGCTTTTTTTCTTCCACCCTCCGTCAATTTTTTTGTTGTGTGCGTCAGCACCTTCCTCTGTAACCTTTCTAAGTCCCAAATGATCAATTTCTTATAGGAGACTCGCACCTGTTCGGATAGGTGGCGGATCATCTATGACTGCTACTCCAGCCCTGAATGCCGTCTTGTTCTTTCGCCATGTATGATTAGGTGGTAAGAACTTTCGGTGGTTATCGAACCACGATTTCGACTGAGCCTCAAAGTGAATGCATCGGTGTACTCCCCACAATACGGACAAGCAAGCTTTCCAGCTGTACTCGAACCAGACAACATTGAGTATGCTGGAAAGTCGCTAATGGTCCAAATCAGTGCAGCTCTCATCAAAAAGTTTTGCTTCCTAGAGACGTCGTACGTTTGCACCCCATATTCCCATAAAAAATTCAAATCAGCTATCAGAGGTTGTAAAAACACATCAAGCTTGTCCTTCGGACTTTTTGGCCCGGGCACAAGAATCGAAAGAAACATGAATTGATCTTTCATGCATAACCACGGGGGTAGATTGTACGGAGTAAGAATAACTGGCCATGACGAATATTGCTTCCCCGTCATTCCAAACGGTGCAAAACCGTCTGTGCTCAAGCCCAACCTAACATTCCTAATTTCAGCTGCAAAATCAGGATACGAACGGTCCAAATGCTTCCAAGCCAACGAGTCTGCAGGGTGACGCATAACACCAGAGTCATCAGAACTGCACGAGGCATGCCATGTCATATCCTTCGCAGTGGCCTTGGACATGTACAATCTTTGCAAACGAGGAATTATGGGAAAGTAGAACATCTCCTTAACCAGACGTTTCTTTTTCAACCGACCATCTGCATCAACCCTACTCGGCTTATACCGTGGTCCACCACAAATCTTACATAACTCTATTTCGCTGTCTGCACCCCAAAATAACATGCAGTTCTGTGCACAACGATGAATCCTTTCTACCGGAAGACCCATCCCACTCATCAAGTGTTTGGTGTCGTTAAATTTCTTGGGAACCTTATTTTCTGAAGGAAAAATCTCACGAATCAACTCAACGACTTGATTGTATCCCCTTTCAGACAATCTGTTTTCGGTTTTAATATTCAACAATCTGGAATTGAACGACAACTGCGAATGAGATTCACAACCGGGATACAAGTCTTGGTCCGCTGCACGAAGCATGTCGTAGAACTGTGACGCATTCTCGTTAGGGGGTTCTTCATTATGTGCCTCCTCTTCCGCGTTGATTCTAAAATCAATGTTTGGGTCACCCATTAATTCTTCTACCATAGTGTGGTACGAGCTAGGTCCCATAGGGTCAACTTCATTTGAAGTTGACGCAAATTCACTAGTGTTTTGAAATGGACGTGGACCCCAACTCTCTTCACCGTGATAAATCCAATTATAATAATTTCGTGTAAACCCATTTCGATATAAATGAGACTTCACTTCATTAGGATCTCTATAAGTCTCATTTCGACATCTAGCTTTCGAGCAAGGACACCTAATTTTTCCTTCCCAAATCGAATTCGGATTACTAGTGGCAGCTAAAATAAATTCATTTACACCACTAATAAATTCGGGGCTCATAATCCCATTGACCAATCTTGGCCTATACATCCAACTACGACTTGAATAATTCATGTTAATCGATCTGTTTCAAATGTAAATATATAGTTTATATATATATATTTTTAAAAATTTCGGCAGAGTTTCAACTAAATCTATCATATCACCAAATATTTAGGTTCCTAGTGCATCCATTTCCGACTCGAGTAAAATTACTCAAGTCGGAACGCACAATCTACAATAAACAAACAACTCATCCCGACCTCCAACATCGATTTAATTTCACTTATTTCCAACAATTAATTATAAAATTAATTCTCCCAATTAACACATTCATGCATAACAATTAACACACCAATTAATAATTAACACATATATATACATGCATATATAAAACATAACAATAATTATATTAACACATTCATAACAATTAACAATTTTTATAACTTTCATCAATTAACAATCTTAATTAATTCTAATAAACAATATACATATTTTTCTAACATAATTACAATCCTAACATTACACAACAAAACTATATACATGCATATATATATATGTTGGTCCCAAAAGGAGTGTGACACGTGTATGGGGGGGGGGGGGGAATACACGTGTGTGTGTTTTTCTATAAAAACTTTTGCAAGTAATCGACACAAATAATCAGAGTCAAGTAAGTTACACAGTGTGTCAAGTCCTATGAAAATACTAACAGTAGATTCTAAGAATTCTTAACAGTATGCAACTTGTATGCGGAATAAATGATAGGCCCTTTTATACTCCTTAATTAATATGCACTTAGATACTAAGTTATCAAATAGCAAATAGCAGTTATAACAACACAAAAGCTAAAGCAATAAGATAAATGCAGTAAGTAAGAACACAAGACGTATAGTGGTTCGGAGACTAAACTGCTCCTACGTCCACTCTCCTAATTTAATAGGATAATTCCTTAATCACTTCGGAATTAGCTTGTTTTTACAGTGCCAAGGTGCACTCTACTTCTTCTCCTTCTCTTCTCTTGATTTCTTACAACCTTCTCTCGTTGCAATACTTTCAATCTCTACTACGAACTCAACAATACTCTCAATCTATCTCTCAAGGTGAAAGTAGGGTTTTGTTCTAGTACCAACTAATTGTGTGATATCCTTTACAATTTAAGAACGAATATAAAGGATAGGATATCACTGTCTAGGCTTTGGATAATCAACAATAAGCTTGCCTAGTGGGGACTAAAGGTAACACTCACAAATGAATATGCTTAAAAGCTTTTTAATCTCTCGAGTGTTTTTGAATGTTTTTGAATGCTAAAACAATTGCTAGAATACGTATGACTAGTAGCTTGATATCTGTCCCGTCTCTCTTGAAATGATTCAAGATATGGCCTATTTATAGATGAAGTAAACTATCCGTTGGTGGAGATAGTAAAACTTATCCATAAATTTGAACTTTCAAATTGTTCAGGGGCCTGCATGCAAATAGTACATGTATTCACGTCCATTCTGCAATTTGCATTCCAATATCAGAGTTTGTTATGCGCAGTGACAGGTGGCTCTCATTCCTTGGCTAATTTGGAATAATTATGTCCTTCCCGCTAACGGCCTTGTACTGGGTAAGGTGCCTAGTCATTCCTTGTCTTTGTCCATAAGTATGCCAAGTCCAAAGTATATGAATATCCAAATTCATCATACTTGACTTTTGTTGTCCAGCATACTTGTCTTCATGAATCCTTGTCACTTTCTTCATAACACTTCAGCTCCTTGTCATCAATGATACTTGTCTTTTGTGCTTTGTGCTTTCAGGTCATAGATTCAAAGAATAATCTATCTAAAAATTAAAGCTCCCTAACATATATGAGCTTTTCTAACCGGAAAATCTAGACTTGGCAAATCATCATACTTGGGGTTTTACTTAGGGTTTTGGTATCAAATCAAAATCAAATTTTCTTTTATTATTATAAACCATATCCCAACAATATATATATATATACATATATAATATAATACAAATATATATATACAACTTTTAATTTAATCAATAAAAACGCATAAATTTACCGTAGAAATGAACCCCTCGAAGTGTAGAACAGAAATATCCAAAAATTAGTCACGATCGGTAGCTCCGGCAGCGGCGGTGGCGAGGTGGACGGAAGCTGCGGCAACTGTGGCTATTTTTGGGGTGAAGGAGGCCCTGTACGAATTTGGGGAAGAAGGAGAGGGTTTTAATTGGGAAATAGGCGAGGGCAGTTACGAGGGCCCCACCCCCCTCGCCAATTAGCGAGTGGGGGACCGTCGCCATTTTCCGAGGGCCACAATGCACTCGCCAATGAGCGAGTGCAAAACACGCCGTCGCCAAATCCCTCGCCAATTGGCGAGGGCATCTTTTTCCACTCGCTAAATAGCGAGTGTGATTCCGCCCCTCGCCAAATCCCTCTGTATTTATGCCCCTCGTTAAATCCCTCGCCAAATAGCAAGGGTGAAATACCCCTCGCCAATTCCCCTCGTTATTTGAGCAATTTTTTGTAGTGGTCTTTATATACTCTTGTTTTGTACATTGTAAAGGTTGGATGAGAGATTTAGTACGTTATTGTATTCTTTGAGCTGTGTGAGTTCACGAGTGAAGTGAGGAAATATCCAATTCCGAGTGAATGAGTGTGTAAACATTCTTTATCAATCAAAGAAGTACTAGTCTGGTCCAATGGATGTAGATCACATTGATCGAACCACTTAAATTCTTGTGTGCTGTTTGTCTCGTTGATTACTTTTCTGAATTACTATCCTAGAGCAGTTATTTCTTCTATATTCAAGTGTTCTAATTAGTTGGAGACGTCTAACCGATCGGAATCATCTTGACAACTTGGATGAAATTTTTGGATTTTTGAAAATATAATTTGTAACTTTTTCGATGTCCACCTCACGAGACATTATTAAAGTGATATGAAATTACAAGTCCATAATCTTGCAGTAGTGGTATACAGTTCTGTTCTTCGAGCTTTCAAGTTTGAGTCGCTCGAACTACCGTGGGTATGTTGTATATATTGAATTTTATAACTTAGTGGACTGCAACTAGTAATTTTATAAAAGATATATAGTATGGTAGAATTTGCTCCCGCTGATTTATTATGTTTTTTTTATGCAGGAGAAAGAAGTTCGCTATAACTAAACTGAGGAGGCACCTAAAAGGTGTCAAATGACGAGCACAAGCAGCTGCTCAAAGTGGTCAGATCAGATGACCAAATTAAGATATATCTAGTATTTTCCTTTACTATGGATCTCTAGATTGAAAGCTTCCATTATCCCATGCATTATTTGAACAGATTCAGAGTGCATGTCCTGCCAAAAGAATGTGTTGGGGATGTTTCAGTTTAGATTTTGAACAAATATTATGTATTGGAGGGTGTAACTCATCAAAGTATGAAATTATTATTTGTTTAC
Organism: Galeopsis tetrahit; assembly: GCA_963675135.1. Classification (NCBI taxonomy): domain Eukaryota; kingdom Viridiplantae; phylum Streptophyta; class Magnoliopsida; order Lamiales; family Lamiaceae; genus Galeopsis; species Galeopsis tetrahit. The sequence continues at coordinate 73,731,954 of OY776127.1, forward strand.
ATGTAACCAATCATCTCATGATACCTACAAGTTGTAGCTGATAAATCACATGTAATTCAATATCTATTTAATTAAAGTTAATTGGTTCAAGCTAATTTTCTTATACTTGCACTGTATATCAATATCATAATTACAATTTTAATCAGCAGCCCCTTAATTGCAGAAAATGAGGGGCTAATTAAGTAGTCTGCAAATGGCATCATTAGGGTCTATAGGAAAATCTTAATTTTGGGTTTAAATGTATCCTCAACAATATCCACGAGAAATCGACAACTGAAAATTAGAAAAGCCAATTTTCTTTAAAGAAGAACAATATTGTTAAATCTACTTTCTCATCAAGCTATGTTTTATTTATGGATTTTGAGTGATTTCAAATCTCTAAGGTGAATTTAAAATTAAGTAAAAGACGTATTTTGAATTCCGTAGGATTTTGAAAAAAAAAAAAAAAATTATAGTGGGACTGGATTACTGTATTTGAATGTTCATTTCTTTTTAATGGATGAATCTTAAATAAATATACCACGTTTAGTTTCAATATCAATTTAATCACGACTCTCGTGATTATTAATTATAAAAATAAAAATCTTAACATTTCATATTGTGACGATCTGATACACATTTTTCTCCTATACACGAGTTTCGATAAGATACATCATTAATTGATTGTCAATCGAAAAAAAAAAATATGTATCGAATAACAAAAAATGAAAGGTTGTTTATATATACACATATAGTAATTCTAAAATTCGTGACTAAATTGATAGTGGAATTAAAATTGGTGAATTTGTATTGAATTACTTATTATATTGTAAAGTACTGGAGTATATATTAAGTTGATAAGTGTATGTTATAGAGGCACTATAGAATAGGATTTGAAATCATATACCAAATTCGAATAAAATAGAGCCTTGAGATGAAATGGAGCTAAATGCAGGGGCAAGTCTATAAAATAACTGTACCCAAAATTAAATTTTTTTATATTTTTTCCTTAGATAAAAATAAGTAAATAATACCTCAAAAATATCGACAACTAAAATTGTACCTCAATTTTCAAATTTAATATATTTTGTACCCTTCTTAAATTCGGAATCTGTCACCAAATGAGAAATGGAAATTAAGAATGGAGAAGGAGATGGTGACACTTGATCTTATACAGAGGAGCTATGAAGCCATGGTGCTCGATCGAAAATGCAAGCAAATTAAAGGAATGATTAAGTTGCAAAATAGAAAAATATCCTGTGGGGTTTAATTAATTGCAAATTGGATTTTAAAGTCTAGATATTTTATTTACCCCAATATTTTCTTACCGCATGCTATTTACTAACATATTTTTTTCATACTCGATCCCTAATGTGTAAAAGGATCTTCGTAATAATGACAAGTGATTGGTTAAATATTGAATTCACGAGATTAGTTTACAGGTATAGTATTAGTGTTACATGTCGTCACGTAATAATTACAGTAATAGAAGCCTGATTTGTAGAATTAAAATTAAATGCAAAATTCAACAAAATAATTAAATACTAATTAAGAGAAGTATGTAAAATGAGGATTAAAGATCAAATAGTGAGTACGTGAGATTGCTTGGGTGTTCTTCCCTATGTGGGAATCTATTTCAAACCTTACTTGGACGTCTCTAATTATATTATTTTAATTATTAGTGTTTGATTAAGATCAATTACCGATCATATCGAATTATACCGTTATTATACTGAAAATTTCAATATTGAAAATATTCATACCGTTACCGAATTGAAAATTTCGCAAGGAAATCGTGCAATTGAATTAGCACTCTAAATAAGGTGATTTCATTTTTTTTAATTCCAAACAAGAATCAAAATTTACACAATAGTTTTAAGTGGACATCATCCCTCACTTGCCCCCAGCCACTGATAAGATTAAGAGTTTAGAAATGAATTAATTTTAATATTCTAAACAGTCGAAAATCTGACCGTTGAAATTAAATATAAAAAATGCGGTTATAATTCGTGAAGTAGTACTTAAAATATATCCATAACGGTTAAAAATTAAATTGTTGGTTTCAAAATTTAAATGTTAAAATTGTGACAGTTATTCATTCCGTAATTGATCATTTCTTTTTAAAAAATATTTAAAATATATCTCCGGCCATGGTAATAAATCTGACCGTTAGTCAGGTTCCGCCAATTATAAATACCCGTTTTGCTCACCAATGTTCTCCACAATTCATAAATTCTCAAATTTTCGATTATCCTTCCTTATTTCCAATCTTTTCTCACTAGTCTCAACACTACTCCATTCAAATATATATTAGCCCTCTTTCCATTACGTCTCTCTTTCAATTCCTATGTTCCATATTAAAGGTTCAAAAAGAATCCCTGAAATGTTAGTAGTGGATGAAATTTTTGGATTTTGGAAATATTATTTTGTAATTTTTTCGATGTCCACCTCACGAGGAATTATTCAAAGTAATATGGAATTACAAGTCCACAATCTTGCACTAGTTGTATACAGTCATGTTCTTGGACCTTTCAAGTCGGAATTGCTAGAGCTTCCGTGGGTAAGTTGTATATATTAGTAGTTTTATAAGAGATAGATAGTATGATAGAATTTGTTGTTGCTGATTTCTTATGTCTTTTTTATTGCAGACTGTGTTGTCCCCTGGAGATTCTAAAGATGATACAACAAATATGAGGTTTTATAAGTATCTCAAGCAATTACAGCAAGATCAGACAATGGAAAAAGATATTGAAGCAAAAATTCAAGGTAAAATTTTGTGATTAATGTTTTACTGAAATTTCATGAAAGTTAAATGTGTTCCGGTCATTTCATAAGGACTGACTTCATTTTTTTTTATTTTTTTTTTGATGGAAGTTAAACCTAAGGCCTAGATCCCACTTTGTCATAAGGACTGACTTCATTGTTCAATAAAATGATTGAATAACTCAATCCACTGCTTTAATATATGGTTGAATTATAAATAAATATACCACGTTTAGACTCAATATCAATTTAATCATGATTCTTTTGATTATTATAAAAAAAAAATTTCAACATTTCATATTGTGACGATCTGATACACATTTTTCTCTCGATGTGGTAAGTATACACGAACTTCGGTAAATCATCATTAATTGACTGTGAAAGAAAAAAAATGTGTATCAAATAGTAACAACATGAAAGATATATATATATATAATTCTAAAATTTGTGATTAAATTGATAGTGAAATTAAAAGAGGTGAATTTATATAGAATTAATCCTTATTATATTGTAAAGTATATATTAAATTGATAACTGTTTTTTTATTAAAAATATATTAAATTGATAACTGTTTTTTAATTAACAACCAGGTGAGTATTTTAGGGTTGATCTAATGCACAGAAAATCCGAAGTTAGAGATACAATCTCAGAATGTGTATCGCCTCCGACGACGACAATTAGCTAGGCTCGCCATGTTAATCAACTGTTTGTAGAATATATCGAAAATTGCCTACTACAGTTTTTTTTTTTTAGTTTCGGTATCTCTGGTCCAAGGATTGACTAATCTTGAGGACCAATCCCACTTCCCACTTGTAGAGGTCCCGTTTAATTAAAGTGTTAGATCAGATGACCAAATTAAGATTGTCATTTTATTTATTTGAGGAGATTCAGAGTGTTCTGCCAAAAGAATGTGTACTTGTGATGTTTCAGTTTAGATTTTGAACAAATTATTTGTAGCTGATAAATCAATTCAATGTCAATTTAGTTTGCTCTGGTTGTTTAAGCTAATTTTCTTATACTTTTGCATCGTATATATATCAATATTATAATTGCAACAGCCCCTTAATTGCAGAAAATGAGGGACTAATTTCACATGATGAAATAACAAATAAAACATTAATTGAAAATTAATTTTCTTATACTTTTGCATCGTATATATATCAATATTATAATTGCAACAGCCCCTTAATTGCAGAAAATGAGGGACTAATTTCACATGATGAAATAACAAATAAAACATTAATTGAAAATGAAATTAACTAATAAATATTGAAATTGAATAAAGATATCATCTCTAGAGTTTTCAAATCCTGCGAACACTTGCAATAAATTGAAATACTCAATTAAAATTTATTTAAAAATAAATAAAATAAAATAATTTATTGAGGGGAATGTTCAAGGAAAGGAATCCCAAAAATTTAAACTAATATTCTCTCTCCCTTTCCTTGAAATGCTGTTTCTTTTATAACCTCTCTTCACTCCATTCCAACTTCATAAAAATCGTGCAATTGAATGGAAGAGTCGTTGTTGTAATTTGAATTGAGCAGTCTAAGTTGGGTCTTTAATTAAATTATGACCACAGTTAAACACACCCAAATAGTTGTTGAGTACACACCCCGTGAAATCTAAGATACATTTCTCCTTCTAAACTTTAACTTTCTCAATATAAGCCTCCCTCCTTCATTTTCACGTTCACATCCACCAATTCTCTTCCTCAACCGTTGTGCCTCCTCCCTCGCGACGTCATCGTTATCACCCCTGTTGGGTTTTCGAGGTATGAACACCATGCTCATAGCAGCGGAAGTTGAAAATTTTGTTCACCAATAAAGATTCCTGTTATGAGTGTATAACATAATTGAAGGATAATTAAAGCGTTAAATAATCTTTACAGTGATCCTCTACTACGGTATCCACGTAATCCTCGTCTACGAACTTATGATCCAGATTGAAATTCTCTAAAAGAATTCGCTAGGAGAATTCAATAGAGAGAACCGGAGAAATATTATGAGTGATAAAATTGTTACGACCCATAACCTCTAACCCTAGAGGTATTTATATAGTAAAACAGAAACCCTGTCTGTGCATATGGGCTTGGGCCCAAGTATATATTTGAACATATTTATGATATACCTAATATATCATCTTATTAATTAAATCTAATTTAATTAAATAAGTTATAATTCTATCAAATAGAATTATTCTATATTTCTCCATAAATTAAATATCTTGATCAAATCAAATAATTAATTCATCCAAATTTTAATTCGTAAATTAAGTCTACTTGTTGTGTGACCCATAGGCCCTCACATATCAAGCGATTAGTCAAACTAACGGTCTTAGAAGAACCCTAGACAATGAACCAGATAATCTCAATATGTGAGGTACGTTGCGAGGAAATAACAACAACTTGTAATGTGAAGCTCACAATGATATGATCCTTTCATTCACGAATACTCCGATTAAATCTAGAACATGATGATGTGTCTATTCCAATAATTTAATCACGTTATCTCATTCTACTAATTGATCACAATGTCGCATTTGAACACCATTCCAAATGTGACGTGCATTAGCCAATGACTAACAATCCAATTAGTTATGAGAAGACGAGTATTTTCTCTAAATCTATTTGAGGAATGAATCATATTCTTGGCTCAACTACCGCGCACGTGTACTTTATGGTGTGCCCAACACATGTCTAATCTACCCCGTTAGGAGTGCAAGTGTCGGTTATGGTCAAAGCCCATCACGTCATACATGTCGCGTGTATTGACCTCAAGTCGAAGGACATTACATTACTCCACAAATCGATATTCCTGTAGACACGTAAATAGAATACACCAAACGGTTTCTCGATTGGGCAAGCCAATACTCTCAAAGTATCCGTACATCCATCATGAGATACCTAGTATCTCGTAGTTGTGAGAATCACTACATCCTCTAGAAATATGATGCAGATCGCACACCAATCTCAATCGCATCATCGATATCCCAATCTCGATGATCCTTGATTGGGGCTACTTTAAGAACCATGTTATACTTTTGCATCGTATATCAATTGACATTGAATTGATTTATCAGCTACAAATAATTTGTTCAAAATCTAAACTGAAACATCCACAAGCACACATTCTTTTGGCAGAACACTCGATCTGGATCTCCTCAAATAATGCATGGGATAATGGAAGCTTTCAATCTAGAGATCCATAGTAAAGGCAAATACTAGATATAAATCAAAAAGACAAACCAAATAAAGTGGCAATCTTTGACAAAATAAAGCCGATGAGATACTTATAAAACCTCATATTTGTTGTATCATCTTTAAAATGTTAAAAATATAATGTGACTGTTGTTCATTCCGTAATTGATCATTTCTTTTTAAAAAATTATTAAAATTGCAATTATGATATTGATATACGATGCAAGTATAGGAAAATTAGCTTGAACAAATAGAGGAAACTAAATTGATGTTGAATTGATTTATCAGCTACAAATAATAATTGCATAGTACTTTGGGTTACACCCTAGCTCCAATACATAATATTTGTTCAAAATCTAAACTGAAACATCCACAAGTACACATTCTTTTGACCAAATAAAGCCGATGAGATACTTATAAAACCTCATATTTGTTGTATCATCTTTAGAATCTCCAAGGGACAACACAGTCTGCAATAAAAAAGACATAAGAAATCAGCAACAACAAATTATATCATACTATCTATCTCTTATAAAACTACTAATTATAGCCCACTAAGTTCAATATATACAACTTACCCATATAGAGAAAAGATTGAAACTGAGGAAGGATAATCGAAGATTTGAGAGTTTATATGAATTGTGGAAAATATTAGTGGACAAAGCAAGCATATATAATTGGTGGAATATGACTAACAGTTAGATTTATTACCGTTGGAGAGATATTTTAATTTTGAAAAAGAAATGACCAATTACGGAAAAACAACGGTCACATTTTTTACATTTAAATTTTGAATGCAACAATTTAATTTTTGACCGTTGTGGATATTTTTTTAAGTATTACTTAACGAATCAATAACCACATTTTGTATATTTAATTTCAACGGTCAAATTTTCGACGGTTTAAAATATTAAAAAAAACTAATTACTGCTTATTTCCAAACTCTTAACCTTATTAGCTGTTCATGGACAAGTGGGAGATGATGTCCATTCAAAATTAATATGTAAGTTTTGATTCTCATTTAAACTTAAAAACAAAAAAACCATATTGAGAGTGCTAATTCAATTGCACGATTTTTCCACGATTGAAAATTTTGATAGGATATATTAAGGAATTAATGAAAATTATGAAACGAATTATCCAAATATAGTTAATAAAAAAGTTTACAACAAAAGAAATAGATTAAAATTTAGAGAGAGTAATGTAGATACTAGAGAAAAGATTGAAACTGAGGAAGGATAATCGAAGATTTGAGAGTTTATATGAATTGTGGAAAATATTAGTGGACAAAGCAAGCATATATAATTGGTGGAATATGACTAACAATTAGATTTATTACCGTTGGAGAGATATTTTAATTTTGAAAAAGAAATGACCAATTACGGAAAAACAGCGGTCACATTATTTACATTTAAATTTTGAACGCAACAATTTAATTTTTGACCGTTGTGGATATTTTTTTAAGTATTACTTAACGAATCAATAACCACATTTTGTATATTTAATTTCAACGGTCAAATTTTCGACGGTTTAAAATATTAAAAAAACTAATTACTGCTTATTTCCAAACTCTTAACCTTATTAGCTGTTCATGGACAAGTGGGAGATGATGTCCATTCAAAATTAATATGTAAGTTTTGATTCTCATTTCAACTTAAAAACAAAAAAACCATATTGAGAGTGCTAATTCAATTGCACGATTTTTCCACGATTGAAAATTTTGATAGGATATATTAAGGAATTAATGAAAATTATGAAACGAATTATCCAAATATAGTTAATAAAAAGGTTTACAACAAAAGAAATATATTAAAATTTAGAGAGCGTAATGTAGATACTAGAGAAAAGATTGGAAATGAGGAAGGATAATCGAAGATTTGAGAGTTTATAAACTGTAGAGAATATTGGTGGACAAAGCAAGTATATGTAATTGGTGGAATATGACTAGCAGTTAGATTTATTACCGTTGGGGAGATATTTTAATTTTGAAAAAGAAATGACCAATTACGGATTAACAACGGTCACATTTATTACATTTAAATTTTGAACACAACAATTTAATTTTTGACCGTTGTGGATATTTTTTTAAGTATTACTTAATGAATTAATAACCACATTTTGTATATTTAATTTCAACGGTCAAATTTTCGACGGTTTAAAATATTAAAAATAAACTAATTACTGCTTATTTCCAAACTCTTAAACTTATTAGCTGTTCATGGACAAGTGGGAGATGATGTCCATTCAAAATTAATATGTAAGTTTTGATTCTCATTTGAACTTAAAAAAAACCATATTGAGAGTGCTAATTCAATTGCACGGTTTTCCCACGATTGAAAAATTGATAGGATATATTAAGGAATTAATGAAAATTATGAAACGAATTACCCAAATATAGTTAATAAAAAGGTTTACAACAAAAGAAAGAGATTAGAGTTTAGAGAGCGTAATGTAGATACTAGAGAGAAAAGATTGGAAATTAAAAGAGGAAGGATAATCGAAAATTTGAGAGTACATGAATTGTGGAGAATATTGATGTTCAAAGCAAGTATATATAATTGGTGGAATATGACTAACGATTAGATTTATTACCGTTGGAGAGATATTTTAATTTTGAAAAAGAAATGATCAATTACAGATGAACAACGGTCACATTTTTTCCATTTAAATTTTGAACCCAACAATTTAATTTTTGACCATTTTGGATATTGTTTTTAAGTATTACTTAACAAATTAATAACTACAATTTGTATATTTAATTTCAACGGTCAAATTTTCGACCGTTTAAAATATTAAAAATAAACTAATTACTGATTATTTCCAAACTCTTACCCTTATTAGCTATTCATGGACAATTATTAGCTGTTCATGGACTAGTGGGAGATGATGTCCATTCAAAATTAATATGTAAGTTATGATTCTCATTTGAACTGGAAAAAAAAAAAAAAACCATATTGAGAGTGCTAATTCAATTGCACGGTTTTTCCACGATTGAAAAATTGATAGGATATATTAAGGAATTAATGAAAATTATGAAACGAATTATGCAAATATAGTTAATAAAAAGGTTTACAACAAAAGAAAGAGATTAGAGTTTAGAGAGCGTAATGTAGATACCAGAGAGAAAAGATTGGAAATGAGGAAGGATAATCGAAGATTTGAGAGTTTATGAATTGTGGAGAATATTGGTGGGCAAAGCAAGTATATATAATTGCTGGAATATGACTAACGATTAGATTTATTTCCATTGGAGAGATATTTTAATTTTGAAAAAGAAATGACCAATTACGGATTAACAACGGTCACATTTTTTACATTTAAATTTTGAACCCAACAATTTATGTTTTGACCGTTGTGGATATTTTTTTAAGTATTATTTAACGAATCAATAACCACATTTTGTATATTTAATTTCAACGGTCAAATTTTCGACGGTTTAAAATATTAAAAAAAAACTAATTACTGCTTATTTCCAAACACTTAACCTTATTAGTTGTTCATGGACAAGTGGGAGATGATGTCCATTCAAAATTAATATGTAAGTTTTGATTCTCATTTGAACTTAAAAAAAAAAAAAATCGTATTGAGAGTGCTAATTCAATTGCACGGTTTTCCCACGATTTAAAATTTGATAGAATATATTAAGGAATTAATGAAAATTATGAAAAGAATTATCCAAATATAGTTAATAAAAAGGTTTACAACAAAAGAAAGATATTAAAGTTTAGAGAGCGTAATGTAGATACTAGAGAGAAAAGATTGAAAATGAGGAAGGATAATCGAAAATTTGAGAGTACATGAATTGTGGAGAATATTGGTGGGCAAAGCAAGTATATATAATTGGTGGAATATGACTAACGATTTATTACCGTGGGAGAGATATTTTAATTTTGAAAAAGAAATGACCAATTACGGATGAACAACGGTCACATTTTTTACATTTAAATTTTGAACCCAACAATTTATGTTTTTGACCGTTGTGGATATTTTTTTAAGTATTACTTAACGAATCAATAACCACATTTTGTATATTTAATTTCAACGGTCAAATTTTCGACGGTTTAAAATATTAAAAAAAAATTAATTACTGCTTATTTTCAAACTCTTAACCTTATTAGCTGTTCATGGACAATTATTAGCTGTTCACGGACAAGTAGGAGATGATGTCCATTCAAAATTAATATGTAAGTTTTGATTCTCATTTGAAATTAAAAAAAAAAACCGTATTGATAGTGCTAATTTAATTGCACGGTTTTTCCACGATTGAAAAATTGATAGGATATATTAAGGAATTAATGAAAATTATGAAACGAATTATCCAAATATAGTAAATAAAAAGGTTTACAACAAAAGAAAGAGATTAAAGTTTAGAGAGCGTAATGTAGATACTAGAGAGAAAAGATTGGAAATGAAGAAGGATAATCGAATATTGGAGAGTTTATGAAATGTGGAGAATATTAGTGGGCAAAGCAAGTATATATATATAATTGGTGGAATATGACTAACGATTAGATTTATTACCGTTGGAGAGATATTTTAATTTTGAAAAAGAAATGATCAATTACAGATGAACAACGGTCACATTTTTTACATTTAAATTTTGAACTCAACAATATATGTTTTGACCGTCGTGGACATTTTTTTAAGTATTACTTAACGAATCAATAACCACATTTTTTATATTTAATTTCAACGGTCAAATTTTCGACGGATTAAAATATTAAAAAAAAACTAATTACTGCTTATTTCCAAACTCTTAACCTTATTAGTTGTTCATGGACAAGTGGGAGATGATGTTCTTCCAAAATTAATATGTAAGTTTTGATTCTCATTTGAACATAAAAAAAAAAAAAAAAAAAAACCATATTGAGATTGCTAATTCAATTGCACGGTTTTCCCAGGATTGAAAAATTGATAGGATATATTAAGGAATTAATGAAAATTATGAAACGAATTATCCAAATATAGTTAATAAAAAGGTTTACAACAAAGAAAGAGATTAAAGTTTAGAGAGCGTAATGTAGATACTAGAGAGAAAAGATTGGAAATGAGGAAGGATAATCGAAGATTTGAGAGTTTATGAATTGTGGAGAATATTGGTGGGCAAAGCAAGTATATATAATTGCTGGAATATGACTAACGAATAGATTTATTTCCGTTGGAGAGATATTTTAATTTTGAAAAAGAAATGACCAATTACGGATGAACAACAGTCACATTTTTTACATTTAAATTTTGAACCCAACAATTTAGGTTTTTGACCGTTGTGGATATTTTTTTAAGTATTACTTAACGAATCAATAACCACATTTTGTATATTTAATTTCAACGGTCAAATTTTCGACGGTTTAAAATATTAAAAAAAAAATTAATTACTGCTTATTTTCAAACTCTTAACCTTATTAGTTGTTCATGGACAATTATTAGCGGTTCACGGACAAGTAGGAGATGACGTCCATTCAAAATTAATATGTAAGTTTTGATTCTCATTTGAAATTAAAAAAAAAAAAAATCGTATTGAGAGTGCTAATTTAATTGCACGGTTTTTCCACGATTGAAAAATTGATAGGATATATTAAGGAATTAATGAAAATTATGAAACGAATTATACAAATATAGTTAATAAAAAGGTTTACAACAAAAGAAAGAGATTAAAGTTTAGAGAGCGTAATGTAGATACTAGAGAGAAAAGATTGAAAATGAGGAACGATAATTGAAGATTTGAGAGTATATAAATTGTGGAGAATATTGGTGGGCAAACCAAGTATATATAATTGGTGGAATATGACTAACAATTAGATTTATTACCGTTGGAGAGATATTTTAATTTTGAAAAAGAAATAAACAATTACGGATGAACATATGTCACATTTTTTACATTTAAATTTTGAACTCAACAATTTAATTTTTGACCATTTTGGATATTTTTTTAAGTATTACTTAACTAATCAATAACCACAATTTGTATATTTAATTTAAACGGTCAAATTTTCGACCGTTAAAAATATTAAAAATAAACTAATTACTACTTATATCCAAACTCTTAACCTTATTAGCTATTCATGGACAATTATTAGCTGTTTATGGACAAGTGGGAGATGATGTCCATTCAAAATTAATATGTAAGTTATGATTCTCATTTGAACTTAAAAAAAAAAAAAAAACCATATTGAGAGTGCTAATTCAATTGCACGGTTTTTCCACAATTGAAAAATTGATAGGATATATTAAGGAATTAATGAAAATTATGAAACGAATTATCCAAATATAGTAGATAAAAAGGTTTACAACAAAAGAAAGAGATTAAAGTTTAGAGAGCGTAATGTAGATACTAGAGAGAAAAGATTGGAAATGAAGAAGGATAATCGAATATTTGAGAGTTTATGAATTGTGGAGAATATTAGTTGGCAAAGCAAGTATATATATATAATTGGTGGAATATGACTAACAATTAGATTTATTATCGTTGGAGAGATATTTTAATTTTGAAAAAGAAATGATCAATTACGAGAAAAAAATTATTTACGTCCCGTAACTTTTATCTTTTTTGAAAAACGTCCCAAAATATTTAAAATTTTAATTTACGTCCCATAACTTTTTCAATTGCTTAATTTACGTCCAATTTTCACTAGAAATTCCCAAATCTATGTAAATGGGATGTAAATTGAGCAATTATAGAAGTTATGGGACGTAAATTAAAATTTTAATTAAAATGGGACGTTATGCGAAAAAGATAAAAATATTCAACAAATAAAATTAATGTAATTTATGTTATACAATCAAATAAAAAAATAATTCATAAATAATATTTTAAAAAATATGAAAATAAACTTAGAATAATATTTAAATAAGTAAATGATTTCTCATAATATGAAAAAAAATATAATATGAAAAAAAAAACCATGTACTCCGTATAATTCACTTTGTGTAATACTTAGATAAATTTTTATATTTATTTGAATATTACTTTAAAATAAATAAATAATTTTAGAATACTTATATTGTAATTATAAATTTTTTCTAATTAGGTAAGTTAATAATTTTTCTAATAATGAATTCGGTAAGTTAATTGATTTTTATAATAATTAATTAATTTAAGAATAAAGGAATTATTTTTTTTATATTAAAATAAGTTAATTTATGAATAAATGAATTATTTTTTTTATTTGATTGTATAACATAAATAACATTAATTTTATCGTGAATTACACTTTTTTTTATCTTTTTGTATAACATTAATGGATTAACAAAGAGTAGAAACTAAAAATAGAACAAAAGCAAACTTTATCATCAATTAACTTTTCTAGCTTTCGTTCGTGTTTTTAACTTTGTTGAAACTTTGTTTATTTTATAGTACAACGAAAGTCATACCAATGATGTAGAATTACAATGCTAATTTGGTTCGTAGGATTAATCAAGGTATAAAATATAGTTCGACATATTTTCACGCTTATTAGTTGACACAAATCTAAGTTGGATCAGTTTTTCAAAAAACAGTTATTCCTTTACTCCGTGAGATCTTAATTATTTGTCTCAGAAGGTGATGAGATGATAATTAAAGAAAATGAATATACGTACCATCTTCTATTTAGAGATAAACTGAATAAACACACCCTCCACTAATTTATCATACAAACTTTATAAAATTATAATTCATCGATTCAAACATAAATATAACAATTTGGAGATGTATGGGGAGTTGGGTTGGCTATAATATGGAGGCTACTTCCATTGCTCATATGTGTAAGAATATTAGGCGTACTAGGGCGGTGACGAGGCATAAGAAAGACCTTTTGCGCTTCATTATGTGTTCTACAATTTATCATATTTGGATGGCTCGTAATTGGCATATTTTTCAAGGAAAGCGTTTTAACGTGGCTGATATTACTCGTAAGGTGAAAGTTAGTGTGTATCAATTTGGTCATGGTTTCAAAAATCTGGAAGAATGCTTTAATACGCGTGGCAATGTGTGCATGCTTACTTGATATTTGGTACCTTGGTTGTTGGTGCATGAGTGGCTGTTATAGAAGTATAGGAAGCTGGAAAATTGGCCTTGTTGGTCTTTGGAATGTGTACTGCTGTGGGTGTTTGATTATTACAGGTGCTGCATTGGAGATCATGGTGCATAAGGATTGTTGCTGTGCATGCATGGCAACTAATATGCTGTCCCAGATTTGGTGCATGGCTAATAAAAGGATCATGTGGGGTTGCTGCATGGCGTGGAGTTATTGCATGGCTAGAAAGAGTGGCATGGCGAGAGTTTGTTGCTTGGCGGCGAGAAGGAGTGGCATGGCGAGGAAGTATTATTCCAGGCAGTACAGTTGCGTGGCAAGGAATTTCTGCATGGCTAGAATTTTTTGCATAACAAGGAAAAGGACCAATCTCGAAAATTATAATTTTCTCGTTGTAATTTCCGTTTTGAGTAGGTGGTGTAATAGCACTAATAGAACAGTTTATTTGGGAGGAGTACCCACCTGTAGGACGGACCACGGTTTCCCCCTTCCCGGGTTTATCCCACGTGGTTTACCGAGAGGGGGTTTTCATCCGGAGTCCCGATGGGTGGGGAAGATGAGAGTTGAGAGAGTTGTAGCGCCGGCGTCTTCCCTTCGGGGTTGAGCGTGTTTTTTGAGCATTAATAAAATTTTTATCCTTTTGCTCAAAAAAAAAAAAAAAAAAAAATATAACAATTCTGACTAATAAAATCCTATCCAGTGATTCAAACTAAATCATAGTATTTCAATCATATCTAGTGAACCAAGCTAAACCATTGTAATTTATGAATAATTTTTTTTTATTTGATTGTATAACATAAATTACATTAATTTTATAGTGAATTATACACATTTGTTGAATATTTTTATCTTTTTCGCATAACGTCCCATTTTAATTAAAATTTTAATTTACGTCCCATAACTTCTATAATTGCTCAATTTACGTCCCATTTACATAAATTTGGGGATTTTTAGTGAAAATTGGACGTAAATTAAGCAATTGAAAAAGTTATGGGACGTAAATTAAAATTTTAACTATTTTGGGATGTTTTTCAAAAAAGGTAAAAGTTACGGGACGTAAATAATTTTTTTCTCGATCAATTACAGATGAACAACGGTCACATTTTTTACATTTAAATTTTGAACTCAACAATTTATGTTTTGACCGTCGTGGACATTTTTTTAAGTATTACTTAACGAATCAATAACCACATTTTTTATATTTAATTTCAACGGTCAAATTTTCGACGGATTAAAATATTAAAAAAAAACTAATTACTGCTTATTTCCGAACTCTTAACCTTATTAGTTGTTCATGGACAAGTGGGAGATGATGTTCTTTCAAAATTAATATGTAAGTTTTGATTCTCATTTGAACATAAAAAAAAAAAACCATATTGAGATTGCTAATTCAATTGCACGGTTTTTCCACGATTGAAAAATTGATAGGATATATTAACGAATTAATGAAAATTATGAAACAAATTATCCAAATATAGTTAATAAAAAGGTTTACAACAAAAGAAAGAGATTAAAGTTTAGAGAGCGTAATGTAGATACTAGAGAGAAAAGATTGGAAATGAGGAAGGATAATCGAAGATTTGAGAGTTTATGAATTGTGGAGAATATTGGTGGGCAAAGCAAGTATATATAATTTCTGGAATATGACTAACGATTAGATTTATTTCCGTTGGAGAGATATTTTAATTTTGAAAAAGAAATGACCAATTACGGATGAACAACGGTCACATTTTTTACATTTAAATTTTGAACCCAACAATTTATGTTTTTGACCGTTGTGGATATTTTTTTAAGTATTACTTAACGAATCAATAACCACATTTTGTATATTTACTTTCAACGGTCAAATTTTCGACGGTTTAAAATATTAAAAAAAAAATTAATTACTGCTTATTTTCAAACTCTTAACCTTATTAGCTGTTCATGGACAATTATTAGCTGTTCACGGACAAGTAGGAGATGACGTCCATTCAAAATTAATATGTAAGTTTTGATTCTCATTTGAAATTAAAAAAAAAAAAAACCGTATTGATAGTGCTAATTTAATTGCACGGTTTTTCCACGATTGAAAAATTGATAGGATATATTAAGGAATTAATGAAAATTATGAAACGAATTATCCAAATATAGTTAATAAAAAGGTTTACAACAAAAGAAAGAGATTAAAGTTTAGAGAGCGTAATGTAGATACTAGAGAGAAAAGATTGGAAATGAGGAACAATAATTGTAGATTTGAGAGTTTATAAATTGTGGAGAATATTGGTGGGCAAAGCAAGTATATATAATTGCTGGAATATGACTAACGATTAGATTTATTTCCGTTGGAGAGATATTTTAATTTTGAAAAAGAAATGACCAATTACGGATGAACAACGGTCACATTTTTTACATTTAAATTTTGAACCCAACAATTTATGTTTCTGACCGTTGTGGATATTTTTTTAAGTATTACTTAACGAATCAATAACCACATTTTGTATATTTAATTTCAACGGTCAAATTTTCGACGGTTTAAAATATTAAAAAAAAAATGAATTACTGCTTATTTTCAAACTCTTAACCTTATTAGCTGTTCATATACAATTATTAGCTGTTCACGGACAAGTAGGAGATGATGTCCATTCAAAATTAATATGTAAGTTTTGATTCTCATTTGAAATTAAAAAAAAAAAAAACCGTATTGAGAGTGCTAATTTAATTGCACGGTTTTTCCACGATTAAAAAATTGATAGGATATATTAAGGAATTAATGAAAATTATGAAACAAATTATCCAAATATAGTTAATAAAAAGGTTTACAACAAAAGAAAGAGATTAAAGTTTAGAGAGCGTAATGTAGATACTAGAGAGAAAAGATTGGAAATGAGGAACGATAATTGAAGATTTGGGAGTTTATAAATTGTGGAGAATATTGGTGGGCAAACCAAGTATATATAATTGGTGGAATATGACTAACAATTCGATTTATTACCGTTGGAGAGATATTTTAATTTTGAAAAAGAAATAACCAATTACGGATGAACATATGTCACATTTTTTACATTTAAATTTTGAACCCAACAATTTAATTTTTGACAATTTTGGATATTTTTTTAAGTATTACTTAACGAATCAATAACCACAATTTGTATATATAATTTAAACGGTCAAATTTTCGACCGTTTAAAATATTAAAAATAAACTAATTACTGCTTATTTCCAAACTCTTAACCTTATTAGCTATTCATGGACAATTATTAGTTGTTCATGGACAAGTGGGAGATGATGTCCATTCAAAATTAATATGTAAGTTATTATTCTCATTTGAACTTAAAAAAAAAAAAGACCATATTGAGAGTGCTAATTCAATTGCACGGTTTTTCCACGATTGAAAAATTGATATGATATATTAAGGAATTAATGAAAATTATGAAACGAATTATCCAAATATAGTTAATAATAAGGTTTACAACAAAAGAAAGAGATTAAAGTTTAGAGAGCGTAATGTAGATACTAGAGAGAAAAGATTGAAAATGAGGAAGGATAATCGAAGACTTGAGAGTTTATGAATTGTGGAGAATATTGGTGGGCAAAGCAAGTATATATAATTGCTGGAATATGACTAACGATTAGATTTATTTCCGTTGGAGAGATATTTTAATTTTGAAAAAGAAATGACCAATTACGGATGAACAACGGTCACATTTTTTACATTTAAATTTTGAACCCAACAATTTATGTTTTTGACCATTGTGGATATTTTTTTAAGTATTACTTAACGAATCAATAACCACATTTTGTATATTTAATTTTAACGATCAAATTTTCGACGGTTTAAAATATTAAAAATAAAATTAATTACTGCTTATTTTCAAACTCTTAACCTTATTAGCTGTTCATAGACAATTATTAGCTGTTCACGGACAAGTAGGAGATGATGTCCATTCAAAATTAATATGTAAGTTTTGATTCTCATTTGAAATTAAAAAAAAAAAAAAACCGTATTGATAGTGCTAATTTAATTGCTCGGTTTTTCCACGATTGAAAAATTGATAGGATATATTAAGGAATTAATGAAAATTATGAAACGAATTATCCAAATATAGTAAATAAAAAGGTTTACAACAAAAGAAAGAGATTAAAGTTTAGAGAGCGTAATGTAGATACTAGAGAGAAAAGATTGGAAATGAAGAAGGATAATCGAATATTTGAGAGTTTATGAATTGTGGAGAATATTAGTGGGCAAAGCAAGTATATATATATATAATTGGTGGAATATGACTAACGATTAGATTTATTACCGTTGGAGAGATATTTTAATTTTGAAAAAGAAATGATCAATTACAGATGAACAACGGTCACATTTTTTACATTTACATTTTGAACTCAACAATTTATGTTTTGACCGTCATGGACATTTTTTTAAGTATTACTTAACGAATCAATAACCACATTTTTTATATTTAATTTCAACGGTCAAATTTTCGACGGATTAAAATATTAAAAAAAACTAATTACTGCTTATTTCCAAACTCTTAACCTTATTAGTTGTTCATGGACAAGTGGGAGATGATGTTCTTCCAAAATTAATATGTAAGTTTTGATTCTCATTTGAACATAAAAAAAAAAAAACCATATTGAGATTGCTAATTCAATTGCACGGTTTTCCCACGATTGAAAAATTGATAGGATATATTAAGGAATTAATGAAAATTATGAAACGAATTATCCAAATATAGTTAATAAAAAGGTTTACAACAAAAGAAAGAGATTAAAGTTTAGAGAGCGTAATGTAGATACTAGAGAGAAAAGATTGGAAATGAGGAAGGATAATCGAAGATTTGAGAGTTTATGAATTGTGGAGAATATTGGTGGGCAAAGCAAGTATATATTATTGCTGGAATATGACTAACGATTAGATTTATTTCCGTTGGAGAGATATTTTAATTTTGAAAAAGAAATGACCAATTACGGATAAACAACGGTCACATTTTTTACATTTAAATTTTGAACCCAACAGTTTATGTTTTTGACCGTTGTGGATATTTTTTTAAGTATTACTTAACGAATCAATAACCACATTTTGTATATTTAATTTCAACGGTCAAATTTTCGACGGTTTAAAATATTAAAAAAAAAATTAATTACTGCTTATTTTCAAACTCTTAACCTTATTAGTTGTTCATGGACAATTATTAGCTGTTCACGGACAAGTAGGAGATGACGTCCATTCAAAATTAATATGTAAGTTTTGATTCTCATTTGAAATTAAAAAAAAAAACCGTATTGAGAGTGCTAATTTAATTGCACGGTTTTTCCACGATTGAAAAATTGATAGGATATATTAAGGAATTAATGAAAATTATGAAACGAATTATCCAAATATAGTTAATAAAAAGGTTTACAACAAAAGAAAGAGATTAAAGTTTAGAGAGCGTAATGTAGATACTAGAGAGAAAAGATTGGAAATGAGGAACGATAATTGAAGATTTGAGAGTATATAAATTGTGGAGAATATTGGTGGGCAAACCAAGTATATATAATTGGTGGAATATGACTAACAATTAGATTTATTACCGTTGGAGAGATATTTTAATTTTGAAAAAGAAATAACCAATTACGGATGAACATATGTCACATTTTTTACATTTAAATTTTGAACCCAACAATTTAATTTTTGACCATTTTGGATATTTTTTTAAGTATTACTTAACGAATCAATAACCACAATTTGTATATTTAATTTAAACGGTCAAATTTTCGACCGTTTAAAATATTAAAAATAAACTAATTACTGCTTATTTCCAAACTCTTAACCTTATTAGCTATTCATGGACAATTATTAGTTGTTCATGGACAAGTGGGAGATGATGTCCATTCAAAATTAATATGTAAGTTATGATTCTCATTTGAACTTAAAAAAAAAAAAAAAAAACCATATTGAGAGTGCTAATTCAATTGCACGGTTTTTCCACGATTGAAAAATTGATAGGATATATTATGGAATTAATGAAAATTATGAAACGAATTATCCAAATATAGTAAATAAAAAGGTTTACAACAAAAGAAAATGATTAAAGTTTAGAGAGCGTAATGTAGATACTAGAGAGAAAAGATTGGAAATGAGGAAGGATAATCGAAGATTTGAGAGTACATGAATTGTGGAGAATATTAGTGGGCAAAGCAAGTATATATATATAATTGGTGGAATATGACTAACGATTAGATTTATTACCGTTGGAGAGATATTTTAATTTTGAAAAAGAAATGATCAATTACAGATGAACAACGGTCACATTTTTTACATTTAAATTTTGAACCCAACAATTTAATTTTTGACCGTTGTGGATATTTTTTTAAGTATTACTTAACGAATCAATAACCCCATTTGGTATATTTAATTTCAACGGTCAAATTTTCGAATGTTTTAAATATTAAAAAAAAACTAATTACTGTTTATTTCCAAACTCTTAACCTTATTAGTTGTTCATGGACAAGTGGGAGATGATGTTCATTCAAAATTAATATGTAAGTTTTGATTCTCATTTGAACTTAAAAAAAAAACCATATTGAGAGTGCTAATTCAATTGCACGATTTTTCCACGATTGAAAAATTGATTGGATGTTTTGGTCCCAAGTTGAGTGTTAAGATTGATTAAGCTAAGAAAAGTCTTGAGGGGAGGGGTGAATAGACTTTTCTAAATCTTTCAAAATATCAGAGTTTTTAATGCGGAAATGTGTTCAGAACAGTACTGCTCTTACTGAGTTAGATCAGTACTTTCCAGCTTCAGTTTATACTCAACTTTTATTTAGATCTTTTACTTTGTAAACCTTAATGTTCTTAGTTAAACACTTCAAACGAATATCAAACAGAAAGTAAAGAACACAAGATTTATAGTGGTTCGACAAATGTCTACATCCACTCTCACAAATCCAGTTGTGAAGTTTTATTAACTCTTCCTTGAGTTTCTTGTGGCTTAAAGTCCCAAGATTAAGACTGTGATCTTTTCGATTACACTCCCAAGTGTATCTTCGATCGACTAGTAATTCTACAAGTAACTAGCACACTTGTTTACACAATACAAACTTTAAAATGAAAATTAAAATCTTCTCTCTGTTAGCCTTGGATTCTTCTCTTCAAATCTGTGGCTTAGTAGTAGAAGATCACACAGTATTTTTAGACATTAGTATGACAGTTAGCAGTTTGTGAACTAACTCTCAACTAACTCTAAAACTGTTTTTTGTTGTAACTTCTTTTTGTAACCGACTTTTTAACTTCCTTCTTATTCTAAGTCAGCATATCTTCAATATATCTTCAGTTACGTCTTAAATAAGTTTTTCAAACTTATTCTTCAAACTTACCAACTCAGCACAGTAACTTACTGCTCTGAGCCAGTCAGCACAGTTCTCCAAAACTGTTCTAACTTCTTTAGAATGATTCTCTTGAACTTCTGAGCATCTCTTCAACTCTTCAAAGTCTTCTTATTCTGAAGTAGTTTTCTGAGTCTTCAATAGTCTTCTTAGTCTTCTTCTAATCTACTGTTCTGAACTTTTACAATGCTGAATACAATAGAATACAACTTTTACAAATATAAAATCTATATATACATCAACTGAACTATATACAGATGAGTATATCTAAGTCCTATACTATAAGCTATCTATACAATACAAATACCAGCTTAGTTCCTAACAGTTCTTATATCAGATCAGTAAACACACTAAGATCAGTAAACATATATAAGATCAGTAAACTCAGATTCCAATATCTCTTATGATGACTTAGTTAGGATGACTTAAAACCACATATATCATTAAGTTTAAGTTACTTTTGGCCATCAAAACATACAATCACCAACTAGAACATTGTTTATAGGATTCATATCCCAACAAAAGAAATGACCAATTACGGATGAACAACGGTCACATTTTTTACATTTAAATTTTGATCCCAACAATTTAATTTTTGACCGTTTTGGACATTTTTTTAAGTATTACTTAACGAATCAATAACCACATTTTGTATATTCAATTTCAACGGTCAAATTTTTTACGGTTTAAAATATTAAAAAAAAAACTAATTACTGCTTATTTCCAAACTCTTAACCTTATTAGTTGTTTATGGACAAGTGGGAGATGATGTTCATTCAAAATTAATATGTAAGTTTTGATTCACATTTGAACTTAAAAAAAAAACCATATTAAGAGTGCTAATTCAATTGCACGGTTTTCCCACGATTGAAAAATTGATAGAATATATTAAGGAATTAATGAAAATTATGAAACGAATTATCCAAATATAGTTAATAAAAAGGTTTACAACAAAAGAAAGAGATTAAAGTTTAGAGAGCGTAATGTAGATACTAGAGAGAAAAGATTGGAAATGAGGAAGGATAATCGAAGATTTGAGAGTTTATGAATTGTGGAGAATATTGGTGGGCAAAGCAAGTATATATAATTGGTAGAATATGACTAACGATTAGATTTATTACCGTTGGAGAGATAGAAATGACCAATTACGGATAAACAACGGTCACATTTTTTACATTTAAATTTTGAACCCAACAATTTAATTTTTTACCGTTGTGGATATTTTTTTAAGTATTACTTAACGAATCAATAACCATATATTTTTTTTTTTGATGGAAGTTAAATACCCATCCCTTTTTCCCCTCCCCATGACTCGAACTCAGGACCTAAGGCCTAGGTAGTGGTGCTCTAACCACTTGAGATATCCCACATTTTGTATATTTAATTTCAACGGTCAAATTCTCGACCGTTTAAAATATTAAAAAAAAAACTAATTACTGCTTATTTCCAAACTCTTAACCTTATTAGTTGTTTATGGACAAGTGGGAGATGATGTTCATTCAAAATTAATATGTAAGTTTTGATTCACATTTGAACTTAAAAAAAAAACCATATTAAGAGTGCTAATTCAATTGCACGGTTTTCCCACGATTGAAAAATTGATAGAATATATTAAGGAATTAATGAAAATTATGAAAAGAATTATCCAAATATAGTTAATAAAAAGGTTTACAACAAAAGAAAGAGATTAAAGTTTGGAGAGCGTAATGTAGATACTAGAGAGAAAAGATTGGAAATGAGGAAGGATAATCGAAGATTTGAGAGTTTATGAATTGTGGAGAATATTGGTGGGCAAAGCAAGTATATATAATTGGTAGAATATGACTAACGATTAGATTTATTACCGTTGGAGAGATAGAAATGACCAATTACGGATAAACAACGGTCACATTTTTTACATTTAAATTTTGAACCCAACAATTTAATTTTTTACCGTTGTGGATATTTTTTAAGTATTACTTAACGAATCAATAACCATATTTTTTTTTTGATGGAAGTTAAATACCCATCCCTTTTTCCCCTCCCCATGACTCGAACCCAGGACCTAAGGCCTAGGTAGTGGTGCTCTAACCACTTGAGCTATCCCACATTTTGTATATTTAATTTCAACGGTCAAATTCTCGACCGTTTAAAATATTAAAAAAAAACTAATTACTGCTTATTTCCAAACTCTTAACCTTATTAGCTGTTCATGGACAAGTGGGAGATGATGTCCATTCAAAATTAATATGTAAGTTTTGATTCTCATTTGAACTTAAAAAAAAAAATCGTATTGAGAGTGCTAATTCAATTGCACGGTTTTCCCACGATTGAAAAATTGATAGTGTTGGTCCTTGGTGGAGTACTATGACACAAGTGTATGGGGGAATGCACTTGTGTATGCAAATTCTTTCTTTTTCAAGAAAACAGTATGATTTTATCAGGGAGGTTGTCTGACAACTAGCCTGAGTGTGAATTTCAATACATGCCTGTCCTACTGAAAACTAGGAAGTGATCAGTTGGATAAATATCTAAAGGAGTTGCTAAGTGCGGAATGTGGTTGGCCTTTTCTTTGAAAGAATACTCCAAATTAATTTCTGAAAACATACAGTTGATCAGGACCTTTGTCCAAAAACAGTTTTTCTTAACTTACTGAAATTAACTCTTTTAGAATGAATGATTGCAAGAATGTAAATAAGAAAACGAGTGCAGTAAGTAAATGACACAGCAGTTTATAGTGGTCCATTTGTCTGATTTCATCAACTTTATTAATGCTTGTTTATTTTTTCTTTAAATAAATGTATAGCAGCCCCTCATTCAAAGTGCCAAATGGATATATTGCTTCTATTAAGGAGCTCTCTGATCTTGTTGCATTTGTCAAAGACACACAATTGATCTAGTGGTATGATTCACTCTCTTTAATTCTTCAAAGAATGTTCATTTTCTTTTGTTTGAGGTTTATAAGCATAATAGAATCATAATACTGGTAGGAGTGTGGATTACTAAACTAAACCATACCAAATTATGAAGACTGGAATTATAGAATTTTTAAAATTAGCAACTAAGTTAACTTAATTATTTATCTAATCCATATTTGTTAATTGTGCATTTGACAAATTTTCTTGAAAGCCACGTTAATCTAGTGGCAGAAGCAAAAATAATTTTCAAAATATATTACTTGTAGATAAAGTTATGATCATTTTACTGATTGATCGTCAAACTGCTCGAGAATCACTCAATTTTCATCTTTTTTATGTATTTCGTGTAGTATATGTTTATGTTTGGTATAAATGGTATTAATTTACTATTGCAGATTACGATTCATTCATTAAGACTGGAGAAGAACTTACTATATATGGTTATGGATTTTAAGTTTCTTTTCGTTGATTCTATCAACAATGACTTTTGATGAAATCTCTTGTAAGCAGTACTATTTTTTGTTTTTGCAGCTACTTAATTTAAAAAATGGGACAGCTATTGGACAGTTGCTGGGTGCGTAAAGTAACTACTGGATAAAAGGTGCTAGAAATTCATTTTATTGATCAAAGTTGTTGGATTTTAGGGAATTAAACTATTTGACTGGTTGCATATTATATCTCTATATAAACAGCTTCATAAAATTCCACCCAACGTTCAATTTGCAACGAAATGGATAAATTATGCAAACTGAATTTTAGTTGAAGCACATGATCTGTTCCACTAATTCTCGATCTTGGAAAAAATTTACAAAGAAAATGAAGGACCCTTTTGATGTGTGAGAGTAGGTTCATCTATGTCCAAAATTGATTTAATTACTGCTTCTCAAGTGGAGGAGTGAAAAGGAAAATGAAGAAAAACTCTGGATGTTGATAGACAAAGTGTGGTTAAGGTGATACAATTTCTTTTTTGTATATGCACAGTGGTTTGGAACAATTTACTATTAATATGTGTGTGTATATATATAGAATGTATTTAAGCGTGTTACTGATGTCTCTTATTTTCTTGAAGATGACCCTCGTAACTTGTATGCATTTGCTTTGTTGTCTTGCTTATGAACTGTTATTTTATGTTGATAGGACATAATTTTTCTGCAAATTTTTATATGTTCATGTATTGAGCAATTTTGCATAAAATGTTATCTCTAGGCTATGATTTCACATTGAATTTCTTATTTTTCCAGTTGAAGATATTAAGGTAAATGGAAAACAAAGTGTAAGATCTCGTAGACTTCAACTATCCATGAGATGATCGAGAAAGAAAAAAAGACGAGGAAAATGGAAAATGAATTGCATCAAAGAAAAAAGGATCAAGAAAGAAAGAAGGATCAAGAATGAAAATCGAAGTGCTAAGATCTTATAAACTAGTTATTAAACAATATTATTTCAACCTACGTATGTAATTTATAGATTACACTACCTTGTGTTTATGACAATGTATTGAATTTTAACTATTGAGATGATGAATTTTAGAGATTTTTAATATATTTTATTCTTCTATTAATGTGATGATTTAACGTGGTGTGTAATTGTTTAAAAAAAATTTACATAATTATTTAAAAAGTGTTACCTTATAAAATTAAAAGTGATAAGAAATGTTACATTACATAATTAAAACTGTTACAACTATTGGAAAAAATGTTACCCTACATTTTAAAAGTGTTATTAAAATAGTGTTACCTTTAAAAAAAAAAAAAGTGATACATAAAGTAAAATGTAACATTTTTGGAGTGTTACAATAAAATGTTACAATTATTATCACAATATTAGAAGTGATACATTAAGTTTTAAAAATGTTACATTAGACTTTAGGCTACACGGGCAAATACGACGCCTCCAAAAGTGTTACCTATTTGCTATGATAACACTTTATAGCTATTATGTAACATTTTTTTGGTGATGCAATAGGCAACTTATGTTCACTAAAAGTTAGTTTTCTTGTAGTGATATTAGTTGTGATTAAATTATAATTTGTGACTGTTATATTCTTCAAGAAGTCCAGCTTATTCCTTCGAAATGGATGGTCTCAAGGTAAAATCTTTCGGTGATTATGAAACCATGAAACGTTTCTACTCGTCGGGAGACTGAAAGCTTCAAAATGCTCCATAAAATACTGACAAACTTGATTTTCGGTTGTACTCCACCCGGACAACATATATAGCATATGAAGGAATGTCGCTAATGGTCCACAATACAACAGCACGCATCGTGAAGTTCTGCTTCCTAGAAACATCGTATGTTTGGACTCCGTTATCCCATAAGAAGATCAAACTAGTCTTTTATAAGAGGTTGGAGATAAACATCCAGTTTATGCTTTGGATTCGACGGACCAAGCATCAATACAGTCAAAAACATTGTTTGAGGTTTCATGCACATCCACGGAGGTAGATTATACGGAGTCAGTATCACTGGCCACAAAGAATACTTATTTCCATAACTCCAAACGGTGCAAAACCATCAGTACTCAAACCTAATGCACATTCCTCGGTTCACAAGCAAAATCTAGAAACACGTTATCAAGGTCATGTTTATATACAAGTGATAACCAACTAACTAAGAGAGGTTATCAAGATTTGGAAGAGTAACTAACAAACTAATTAAACTAATTATTTATTGTTGATACCCCCCTCAAATGCGACACTGTGATCAATTAGTAGAATGAGATAACGTGATTAAATTATTGGAATAGACACATCATCATGTTCTAGATTTAATCGGAGTATTCGTGAATGAAAGGATCATATCATTGTGAGCTTCATATTACAGGTTGTGTTGTTGCTATTTCCTCGCAACGTACCTCACATATTGAGATTAATTATCTGGTTCATTGTCTAGGATTCTGCTAAGACCGTTAGTTTGACTAATCGCTTGATATGTGAGGGCCTATGAATCACACAACAAGTAGTCTTAATTTACGAATTAAAGTTTGGATGAATTAATTATTTGATTTGATCAAGATATTTAATGACTATATACATAAATTTTGTATGCTTGTCGTAAGTAATAATATGTTAATTTTCAATTTAATTTTGCCCAATATTTTTATTTCTGTATCATGTATATATATTTAGTTTCTGGAAATTTTTTAGTATACACGTAATACTAGATTGTAATTATTTTGGTTTGGAAATCAAATCTGTACATTCAAAGTTTGACTTTGATTTAATTAAAAAAAAAAATTAAAATTTGAAGATAGGGATTCAGGTTTTGGAAACCGTGAATCCCTTATTCAAAATTAACCATGTCCAACCTCTTCAGCGACCATACTCCATGCCTACCGTGCTGTTGCAGCAACGCCAATCAGAGGGCGATTCACGATGCCGTCGCACTCCTAATCTCGTCATGACGTCGGGATTTCTCCTTTTTCAACAGATTGACTTGTGACCTCTGAGATCACCGTTCGCGGTGGATGGACGTGGGTCGGAGGCTGGCCGCCTCGGTGTTGGCCGTGTTAGACGGTGGCGCTGAAATAAACGCTGCAGGAGCAGCCTTGGGCCCAGGCCTTTGGTTGGAGAATTTGATTCTCTCCAGGGGCCTGTGTGCAATTATATGTATTTTAGAAAATTACACATTAGTCTCTGCATTTAGAATTTAATATAAAATTCCAGAAATTAGTTAAGGACTGTTTAGTTGGACCAAGTTCAAAAATTTTATAAAAATAATTTTTTGGGCAAAATAATTTTTAGA
Source organism: Galeopsis tetrahit (assembly GCA_963675135.1). Taxonomy (NCBI): domain Eukaryota; kingdom Viridiplantae; phylum Streptophyta; class Magnoliopsida; order Lamiales; family Lamiaceae; genus Galeopsis; species Galeopsis tetrahit. The sequence goes on from OY776127.1 coordinate 73,759,898, forward strand.
ATTAACTAAAAGCTTGGAGCTTGTTAGTGTTTCTAATTTTAGCAATATTTTACCTATGAATATTTATTAATTGCACGTTTGTTTGATTTATGTGCTAAATCCTAATTATGTGCTTTATTTATAATATTTTGAATTTTTATAATAAAGCATGAGAGCTTGATAGTTGCTCTTATCTGTACTCTAACTGTTTATGTAAATTGAATTTACATTATTAGTTAGAGTCCGCGTTTATTGTTTGGATAGGCGGCGCCCAATATTTGTCGGACCGCATTTATTGTTTGGGTAGGCGGCGCCCAATTTTTGTCGGACCGTGTTTCTTATGATTGGGTAGGCGGCACCCAGTATTTGCTCTTATCTGTTTGAGCATGTATAATTGGATCTTGTTTAAGCAATTAAATACCCCGCTTTAAAATGTTCCTCAATAAAATATGGTTTTCATTTAGAATGAAAGATGTCTTCCATCATAATTAAAAGGAGACCGAAGATTTCATTCCAATGAGTATTTAAGACCCAAGTCTTTTGCTCGGAGTTACGTCTAACAGAACTTTTATAGGGACATGTGATGTCGCCGTGTGATGGTTGTAAACCACCTAAGTTGTTTCACTAGCCCAAGCAAGGGAACAACGAGGGGACATCGATTGAACTAGGTTCAATCAACTAGGAATTGCAGAAAGTGTAATTGGTATTGAGACCTACCAGTTCTGCCATTACAGTATTCAGCCCAAGCAATTGCTGTGATAGTAGGAATGTGGATCCTAGTCCATTATGATTTATATTTGATATAAATTTGTACTCTTCCGATGAGGTCGTTGAGTATGTGAAAATAATGGAGACAAAATAAATATAAAAGTCGTGTTTATTTTGATTGCTAAATATTAATCATAGGAATTATGTGTTTTAATTCCCGTTCTATTATTTCTCTAGGTTGGTTGAAATGAATAATTTGTCTTTGAGATTCGTACTGGAATCTAACAAATTGGCTGGGCCAAATTTTCTAGATTGACACCGAAATATGCGTTTGGTGCTAAGGCAAGAAAAGATTGAATACGTGTTGAACACGTCAATCCCAAAAACCCCAGCACCTGGTTCTGCTGAGCTTGCAACGTTTGACGCTGCTACTCAGAAGAAGCATCAAGATGATGCAGGACAGGCGCAGTGTGTGATGGCAACATGAGAACATGGGTCCCTTTGAGATGCTCAAACATCTGAAAGATCTATTTGACTCTGAATCTCGTTCTGAGAAATATGAGGTCATGAGAGATCTATTCAGGTGTAGAATGTCTGATGGAGGGAAGGTCTCACCTCATGTTTTGAAAATGATAGGGTTAATTGAGAAACTAGGAACACTAGGCATTAGTCTAGGGGACGATGTCTCCACTTATGTTATTTTTCAATCACTTCCGGATTCTTTTTCTAGCTTCATAGTAAACTATAATATGAATCAGACGGAAGCAACGATGCTTGAGCTGCACAACATGTTCAAGACTTTTGAAGTAACTACTTCTAAGGAAAGGAACGTGCTCATGGTGAGCTCGTCTGCTAGATCTGGCCCTAAGGGGAAGAAGAAGCAATTGAATAAGGCAAAGAAAAACGCCAAGTCCAATTCCTTGAAACCTAAAGGTGGTGTTCAAAAGAAAGAGAAAGGGGTAGATAAGGATGTGTGCCTCTACTGTAAGGAGAAGGGGCACTGGAAGAAGGATTGCAAGGTTCTGGCTGCCGAGAAGAATACACAAGGTGCTTATGGCAGTGGAACAGGTATGTTTGTTATTGAAATAAACATGTCCACTAACAATTCTAACTGCTGGGTATTAGATACCGGATGTGACTTACACATTTGTACGAATGTGCAGGGTCTCAGGGAAAGCAGAGCGGTTAGACCGGGTGAAGTCACCCTATGCGTGGGAAATGGAGCACGAGTTGCTGCTGAGCACGTAAGGATATATAGTATAGACTTACCTAGTGGTTTTAGACTATAACTCAATAATTGTTATTTTGTTCCGTCTATTACTAGAAACATTATTTACATTTCGATGTTAGACATTGAAGATTTTTCATTCCATTTTTCTAATAATAGTTGTTATTTTACGTTAAATGGTGTTACTTGTGAAAACGCTTCTCTTGTGAATGGTTTATATTTTGTTGAATTGTGGACATGATATTTTTTAATATACAAAATAAGAAACTTAAACTTACTAATAAGGAAAACACTACTTTCTTGTGGCATAATAGACTTGATCATGCAATTGAGAATAGAATTGTAAGGTTAAGAAAGTTGGACTACTTAACCCCGTTTGACTTGGAGTCATACGGTAATTGCGAATCTTGTCTCAAAGGAAAGATGACCAATAAACCTTTTATGGGAAGGGGATACGAGCCAAAGAAATGTTAGAGTTGATTCACAGTGATGCATAAGGATCGCTACCGACTCTAGCAAGGGGTGGTTTCGGATACTTCATAACTTTTACTGAGTATTAAAACTCTTCGATTAGATCGAGGAGGTGAATACCTTAGCCATTCGTTCCTGAATTATTTAAAGTTACATGGAGTCCAATCACAATGGACACCTCTCGGAACACAATAAATGATTGGTGTGTCTGAAAGGAGGAACCGAGCCCTGTTAGACATGGTGAGGTCCATGATAAGTTTCTCCTCTCTTCCAACATTTCTTTGGAGTCACGCACTCCAAACTTCAATCTACATTCTGAATATGATTCAATCTAAGTCGGTTGATCAGACACCATACGAGTTGTGGTATGGTAAGAAGCCATCATTCTAACATAGAAATACGTGGGGTTGCCCTGCGTATGTGAGGAAGATGATCACTAATAAATTGGAATCAAAAGATGAAAAGTGTTATTTGTGGAATATCCTAAAGAAACGAGAGGATATTATATCTATCTCCATGAGAAACAAAAGGTTATTGTTTCTAGACAGGCGACGTTCCTTGAAAATGATTATGTCTTTAAGGAACAAGGTCGTAAAAAGATAGTTCTTGAAGAAATTCAAGAACCATAAAACAATACTGAGGCTAAGTACCTGTCGGAGAACCGCGACAACGAATCAGTGGGAGCATTCAGTGACTCTCATGGTGGGAGCCTATCACTAGGTGATCGTCTTCCAGCCAGTGAGGACGTAATTAGGGATATCTCACATACGCAGGACATCTCGAATAGGCTGAATGAGAATGATTTAGACATCGTTCAATCTCCTGCTCAGGAGACGCTAGAAAGCGTAGCCCCTGAGAATTCTCCAAGCGTTGATCAAATCATCGTTGAAGAACTTCCTCACGATCAGAATGTACAACCTGCACAAACGTAACTCTGTAAGCCTACTAGGAATCGTCGTCTACCCAACAGATTTAGTTTCCTCTTGGAGGAGCATGATGACGTGGAAATCCCGGACAAAGATGATCCTAAGACTTATTCTGAAGCAATATTGGATATCAATTCAGAGAGGCGGACTGAAGCTAGCCTCTAGGAGTTGGAATATCCGTTTTGATGAAGTTGTCAAATGGTTTGACTTTGTCAGAAATAAGGAAGATCCTGTTAATTCAATCCATAAAAGATTGGTTGTCCAAGATCTTCATGATGAAGGATCTGGGTGAAGCCTGCTACATCCTTGGCATAAAGATTTATAGAGATAAATCTAGCAAGATGTTGGGGCTCTCAAAATCCACCTATATAGATGAGGTGATAAGCCATTTTTCTATGGAGAACTCTAAGAGAGGTTATCTACTTGCGATTCATGGGATTAAACTTCCAAGAAAGGATTGTCCTTCTGAGAAAGTTGAAATCGAGTGCATGAAGAATGTCTCATATCGGTTAATGGGTCAATCATGTATGTCATGAATTGCACGAGGCTCGATGTGGCCTACGCTATTAGCATTACTGGTAGATACCAGCAGAATTCAGGTGAACTCACTGGATTGCTGTTAAGAACATCCTTAAGTATCTTAGACGAACTAAGGAATATTTCCTAGTATATGGTGGACAACCACAACTAGTAGTGACTGAATTCACTGACGCTAGTTTCCAGTCTGACTACGATGACTACAGGTTAAAGTCAAGTAATGCATTTACACTCAATAGCAGAACGGTGAGCTGGAATAGTTCAAACCAAGAAACCTTTGCATATTCAACAACTGAAGCTGAGTACATTGCTGTATCAGAAGACACAAAATGGGTTGTCTGGATTTTAGAGTTCTTGAAAGAACTAGGGGTAGTTCCGAGTATTAGTCGTCCAATAAAGTTGTATTGTGACAAGACTGGTGCGGTTACACAGGCAAAGGAACCAAAATCCAATAACAGAAATAAGCATGTACCTAAGCGTTAGTATTTGATCTAAGAGATCATGACAAGATGAGAAATAGAATTTGAATGAATTCCCACCGAGAATAAATTGGAAGATGTTTCACCAAACACTTGGTGTTCATGTAAACACGAAAGACTTTAACAGTCTTGAATGTTAGACATGTGGGTGATTGACTCTAGTCCAAGTGGGAGATTGTTAATATAGATGTCCCAGAGACAATCATTATAAGGACATTGTACTTGATCATATTAAGTTATTTAAGTATTATTGACGTTAATAATAATATTCGGTGACACACTTATAGAATGTTATGTTTGATTGTTTGCATTTATTCTTATATGTGTTCCCATGAACCAATGATGTCATTGAGATGTGAGATCTCGATTGACTATATCATGGTTCTTAAAGTAGCCCCAATCAAGGATCATCGAGATTGGGATATCGATGATGCGATTGAGATTGGTGTGCGATCTGCATCATATTCCTAGAGGATGTAGTGGTTCTCACAACTACGAGATACTAGGTATCTCATGATGGATGTACGGATACTTTGAGAGTATTGGCTTGCCCAATCGAGAAACCGTTTGGTGTATTCTATTTACGGGTCTATGGGAATATCGATTTGTGGAGTAATGTCCTTCGACTTGAGGTCAATACACGCGACATGTATGGCGTGATGGGCTTTGACCATAACCGACGCTTGCACTCCTAACGGGGTAGATTAGGCATGTGTTGGGCACACCATAAAGTACACGTGCGCGGTAGTTGAGCCAAGAATAGGATTCATTCCTCAAATAGATTTAGAGAGAATACTCGTCTTCTCATAACTAATTGGATCGTTAGTCATTGGCCAATGCACGTCACATTTGGAATGGTGTTCAAATGCGACATTGTGATCAATTAGTAGAATGAGATAACGTGATTAAATTATTGGAATAGACACATCATCATGTTCTAGATTTAATCGGAGTATTCGTGAATGAAAGGATCATATCATTGTGAGCTTCACATTACAGGTTGTTGATATTTCCTCGCAACCTACCTCGCATATTGAGATTATCTGGTTCATTGTCTAGGGTTCTGCTCAGACCGTTAGTTTGACTAATCGCTTGATATGTGAGGGCCTATGGGTCACACAATAAGTAGTCTTAATTTACGAATTAAAGTTTGGATGAATTAATTATTTGATTTGATCAAAATATTTAATTTATGGAGAAATATAGAATAATTTTATTTGATAGAATTATAACTTATTTAATTAAATTAGATTTAATTAATAAGATGATATATTAGGTATATCATAAATATGTTAAAATATATACTTGGGCTCAAGCCCATGTGCATAGACATGGTTTCTGTTTTACTATATAAATACCTCTAGCGTTAGAGGTTATGGGTCGTAACAATTTTATCACTCATAATATTTCTCTGGTTCTCTCTATAGAATTCTCCTAGCGAATTCTTTTAGAGAATTTCAATCTGGATCATAAGTTCGTAGACGAGGATTACGTGGATACCGTAGTAGAGGATCTCACATACGAATCACTGTAAGGATTATTTAACGCTTTAATTATCCTTCAATTATGTTATACAGTCATAACAGGAATCTGTATTGGTGAATAAAATTTTCAACTTCCGCTGCTACGATCATGGTGTTCGTACCTCGAAAACCCAACAGGGGTGACAACGATGAAGTCGCGAGGGAGGAGGCACAACGGTTGAGGAAGAGAATTGGTGGATGTGAACGTGAAAATGAAGGAGGGAGGCTTATATTGAGAAAATTAAAGTTTAGAAGGAGAAATGTATCTTAGATTTCACGGGGTGTGTACTCAACAACTATGTGGGTGTGTTTAACTGTGGCCATAATTTAATTAAAGACCCAACTTAGACTGCTCAATTCAAATTACAACAACGACTCTTCAATTCAATTGCACGATTTTTATGAAGTTGGAATGGAGTGAAGAGAGGTTATAAAAGAAACAGCATTTCAAGGAAAGGGAGAGAGAAAATTAGTTTAAATTTTTGGGATTCCTTTCCTTGAACACTCTCCTCAATAGTATTTTATTTTATTTATTTTTAAATAAATTTTAATGGAGTATTTCAGTTTATTGCAAGTGTTTAAAGGATTTGAAAACTCTAGAGATGATATCTTTATTCAATTTCAATATTTATTAGTTAATTTCATTTTCAATTAATGTTTTATTTGTTATTTCATCATGTGAAATTAGTCCCTCATTTTCTGCAAGGGGCTGTTGCAATTATAATATTGATATACGATGCAAAAGTATAAGAAAATTAGCTTAAACAACCAGAGAAAACTAAATTGACATTGAATTGATTTATCAGCTACAAATAATAATTGCATACTTTGGGTTACACCCTAGCTCCAATACATAATATTTGTTCAAAATCTAAACTGAAACATCCCCAAGTACACATTCTTTTGGCAGAACACTTTGGATCTCCTCAAATAATGCATGGGATAATGGAAGCTTTCGATCTAGAGATCCATAGTAAAGGCAAATATTAGATATAAATCAAAAGACAAACCAAATAACGTGGCAATCTTTGACGAAAAAAAGTGATAATATTTGGTCATCTGGACTGACCATTTTGAGCAATGCTTGTCATTTGATACCTTCAGTTGCCTCTTCAGTTCGATTGTTTCAGATTTCTTTCTCCTACATAAAAAAGACATAGAAATCAGCAACAACAAATTTTATCCAATAATACATATTTGGCTTTGCATAACAGCTCTCCAAGTGACAGCTGTCTAAGCTTAGACAGCTGTTAAAAACCGTTGTCTAAGAAGAAGCACTTGGACAGCGGTTCATAATCGCTGTCTAAGTAATATATATTTTTTTAATAATTATTTTATATTTTAAAAATCTTGTTTATACAAAATCAAAACTTATACCACTACAATATATATATACGTCAAATACCAAAACATCAAATAAATAAACGTACGTCCACACCAAAAACATGAAATATCATCACAATTCAAATATATAAGTTAATTACATGCTACCAAAAGTTATATCAATTTAAGTATACATATACACATTGGAATATAAAACTGAATGAATGATAGAATTCTAGAAACCAACAGATAAAATAAATAAAAATCACTCCTCGTAGGGTAATAATTTTTAACCGTTGTGGATATTTTTTTAAGTATTACTTAATGAATCAATAACCACATTTTGTATATTTAATTTCAACGGTAAAATTTTCGACCGTTTAAAATATTAAAAATAAACTAATTACTGCTTATTTCCAAAACCAGGAATCGTGGAAAGCCCGAGTTAACATTCCAATTACCAAAGGAGGTAAAAAGAAAGTTAACAACAAGCCTGTTCCGTTTAAGACAAGTCAACAAAGGACTAGGAATCGTGGACGACCAAATCAGGTTAGATACGAGGAATGGTATCCTGAGGAGACTAGTACTAGACAAGTACAGACTAGACGACAAGAGCCTAGACCTCCTTTCATAAGGCAGTCTCAACTCTACTCGTCTAGACCCAGACAGGAAGGTCCAAAATATCGTACACAAGCTGTTCTATATCCTCCACCTTTGTCATATGATATCGAAGGAGAAGAAAGACCTAAACATGTCTATAAACCGTATGGACCTAATGCATACAAACCTTACTCTGACTATCATAGACAAGTGCCTGCTCAAGTAGAGATTAAGTCAAAAGGCTATCTCCAAAGAGTAGACCCGAACTCGACTGATAGGCCAGATAAGGACAACAAGGTCTTATTTTGCAACAAATATGGTCGAAAGCTTAGAAGATCAAACTTGTTCAGGACTCCAATGTACATTTGGATTCCATTGAACTCGACTAACCCCCAAGGACCCCAATAAACAAGGAGGGTACCTAAATTATGAAATATCATCTATTGCAGGGTCGACTCGATCTATACAAGAAGGGTGGCTCAACAGGAGAAACTTGGTACATAGACAGTGGCTGTTCGCACCACATGACTGGTACCAAGACTCTCTTATCAAGCTACCATGAGCAAGAAGGACCAAAAGTGATATTTGGTGATAGCTCCACTGCTGTTACTAAAGGATTTGGTTACATTCGGAATGGAGACATAGAGATTCAAGATGTTTCCTATGTTGAAGGCTTGAAATACAATTTACTCTCTGTTTCACAATTTTGTGATCGTGGATACAAGGTGCAGTTCAAGAGTCGCAAATGTGAAATCATTGACAAAAGGACACACACAGTCCTACTGGTCGGCATAAGACAAGGAAGTGTGTACATAGTGAACTGGAACAGTTGTCCGAGGGACACCTGTCTACTTACTAAGAATCCTAAAGAACTTGGCTGGCTCTGGCATAGACGCCTCTGTCATCTAAACTTTAAGGTTCTTAATAAGATAGCCAGAGACTACCTTGTGGAAGGTATTCCCAATGAAGTTTACTACAAGTCACATGTATGCACGTCCTGTCAAAAAGGTAAACAGGTAAAGGGTTCTTTCAAATCTATTCCAACTCTCGCAACAAGTAGAGTTCTTGAACTTCTACATATGGACTTACATGGCCCAATAACTCCTCCAACTTTGAACGGTAGAAGGTACACACTTGTTGTGGTAGACGACTATTCTAAGTTCACTTGGGTAGTCTTCTTACACAAGAAGAGTGATACACAAACACTTTTGCCTGATCTGTTGAAGAAGTTACAGGTTGAGAAGAATCAGTCAATTGTCAAGATCCGTAGTGACAAGGGTACTGAATTCATTAACTGCTATATTAAAGATTTTTGTTCTAAGCGTGGCATCCAGCACCTTACTAGTGCAGCAAGGACACCACAACAAAATGGAGTAGCAGAGCGAAGGAACAGAACTCTTAAGGAGGCCTGCAGGACCATGCTGACAGAGTATAATACGCCTCAGAAGTTTTGGGCAGAAGCTATCAATACTGTATGCCACTCACAAAACAGAAGTGCTATCAATAAAGCACTAGGTAAGACACCCTATGAGGTATGGAAAGGTAGAAAACCCAGAGTTTCATATTTTCATATATTTGGATGTAAGTGTTTCATCCATAACAATGGGAAAAGCAAGTTGAATGCATTTGATGCTAAAGCAGACGAGGGGATATTCTTAGGATACTCCTCGACTAGCAAAGCATTTAGAGTATTCAACTACTCAACCCTTTGTGTGGAAGAAACACCACATGTGGTTTTCGAAGAATCTCAACAGGACACGTCTGCCAACAAGATCAGTGAGAAAGTTACTGAGCTAACTATCGAATCTGACAAAGATTCAGAGGTATATGAATCCGTTCAAGCATACAATCCATTCATGAAAGCTCTCGAGTCAGATAACCAGAAGAAGGTAAGTGCTCAAGGTAACTCTACTAGACCAGTTGACATGCCTAAACTAGTCGACTCGTCTACTCCTATCAAATCTTCTGATGATAATGATGTTGACATGCATGATGTTGTACTTGATATAGATGATACTACTATTGCTAAGAATAGAAATACATGGAAATCAGCGCATAATACTGAAAATATTATTGGTGACTCTACTGTTGGTGTGAAGACTAGACGACAACTCTTTGAGTCGCAAGAACAATATAGTCCATCTTTGTTTTGCTGGTGTTGTTTCCTCTCATCTATCGAGCCTAAAACCATTAATGAGGCATTGGCTGATAGTAATTGGATCATTGCTATGCAAGACGAGTTGAATCAGTTTGTTCGAAACGACGTCTGGGAACTTGTCGATAGACCGAAACATCATAATGTAGTTGGCACTCGATGGATTTTCAAGAATAAGAAAGATGAGAATGATGTAGTTGTTCGTAACAAGGCTAGACTAGTCGCCCAAGGCTATTCACAAGCTGAAGGCATAGATTATGATGAAACATATGCTCCTGTTGCTAGACTAGAAGCCATTCGATTGTTCCTTGCATATGCTGCTTACATGAAATTTACTGTATATCAAATGGATGTTAAAAGTGCATTTCTTAACGGTATTCTTGCGGAAGAAGTGTATGTTGAACAACCCCCAGGTTTCGAAGTCAAAGGTAATCAGGTATACAGATTAAAGAAGGCCTTATATGGACTAAAGCAAGCTCCAAGAGCCTGGTACGATACTCTTTCTCAATTTCTGTTAGAAAATGATTTTACTAAGGGCAAGGTAGATAGAACCTTGTTCAGAAGACAAGAAGGGAAAGACATTTTACTCGTCCAAATTTACGTAGATGACATAATTTTTGGGTCACCTAACAAAAAGCTGAGTGAGTTTCTCAACACTCATGCAAAGTAAATTTGAGATGTCTATGATGGGTGAAATGAATTACTTTCTTGGACTTCAAGTAAAACAGACCCCAGAAGGGATTTTCATAAATCAAGCAAAATATACTCGTAATCTACTAGACAAGTATGGTATTAAGACATGTAAATCTTCTGGAGTACCTATGCAACCTACTTACAGGATGGATCCAGACGAGAATGGTAAATGTACTGATCAAACTCATTACCGTGGTCTTATTGGTTCATTACTCTACTTGACTGCTAGTAGACCTGATATTGCATTTTCTGTTGATGTATGTGCTCGTTTTCAAGCTAATCCAAAAGAGAGTCATATGGAAACCACTAAAAGGATATTGAAATATTTGAAAGGAACCATCAATCGTGGTATATGGTATCCCTCAAATGATGATTTATCTCTAAGTGGCTACTCTGATTCTGATTTTGGTGGTTGTAGAATAGATAGGAAGTCTACATCTGGTTCTTGTCAATTCTTAGGCACAAAACTCATTTCATGGTTTTCGAAAAAGCAGACAAGTGTTGCTACCTCTACTACTGAAGCCGAGTACATGGCTGCTGGTAGTTGTTGTAGTCAATTATTATGGCTTATTCAACAGCTTAGAGATTATAATATTTGTGAATCAAATGTTCCTATATTCTGTGATAGTAATAGTGCTATTGCCATTACACAAAATCCTGTTCTGCACACACGTTGTAAGCATGTTGATGTGAAACACCATTTCATACGTGATCATGTAGAAAAGAAGGATATTCGCATGGAAAAGATTCATACTGATTTTCAAAGAGCTGATATTTTCACAAAACCATTAGCTGAGGCCCGATTTCGTGAATTATGCATTAGTCTAGGACTGATTGATCTTGATCCTACTAGTATATAGCAATGTACTAACCAGACAGGTACAGTCCTAAGAAGAAAGGAGAAATAGACAAGTTACCACAAAAGGCACAGAGCACTCATCTACTCACTCAACAGACAGGTATACAAGGTCAGATAAGTTGACCAAATAACCCGATGAGGAAGCTGGTAAAGCTGAGGGTAATACTAAGGGAATAAACATTTAAGGGGGAATCCTTGATTTCTTAAAGATCCTTATGTTGACTCTTTAGTTTTGTAACAGTCATCTTGTTTGCACCTTGATCATTGACTTAAATTAATATTCATTCGAATTATTCTACTCGACTATCTGTCGTACAAAATAAGACAGGTACATAAAGTTGTTCGACGTTCAGAATAGACACGCACAGTCGAAGGGGGAACTCGACTAGTACTCATAAGACTACTCGTCTTGTGAAATTAAGTCTACTCGCCTTATGTAGATTAGGCCTACTCATCTGTTCTGGATGGACTCGAACAGACAAGCTAAGTTTTCTTTGATTTAAATGGGTTATGTGTTAAGTGTTTACTCGAAACAAATTAAGGGTATTAAAGTAATTTGATAGTGTTAAAATTTGAATATCCTAGAATTGGATTTATACACCCCCCAGTTAATGAGGTGTACACATTCAGTTCGCGGCAATTTATGAATATGTTAGGTCAGATGAGTACACTCCTCTTTCTACCAATAGGAGAGGTGGATCTCAATTTTTACAAAATCAAAACACACTTTCGTCTCGGTTCCATAACCGAATGCCAAAGGTCTTAACCGTTGGATCTAATCCCTCGATCTTGACCGTTGGATCAAAAAAATTCAGTTTTAAACAAAACCCAATACTTATACACATCTTGCCTCACGTTTCATAACTCCTCTACTACTTGCTAACAGTAATTTCCTGCATAATCTACTTTCGTGTTCATTACAAATCATTTAACATGTCGATTCGATCTATCTTCGATGTCAGTACCAACATTCAGGCACCATTTGATCTAGGCAGATATATAAATGACAACAAGGTGCATGTTGAACCATCTCTGTTTTTCGAAGGAAATCATACGGTCGGAAATGCAGAAATATTGACCAAGTGTACCAGATGCGGTCTAAGACCCTACTTGGAGGCGTTTCCTCAAGTCGTTCTGGAGGAAGAAGTTTTGGAATTCTATGCTAACGCCAGCAGAAGGGGAGATGTTATCGAATCATTTATCGGTTCAAATCGAGTGGAAATCACTCGTGAAGCTCTATTTGAAAGATTGAAGTTGCCCATTGGAACAATTGATGTGGAGAAGTACGCTGAAGGACAGGAGATGAGGTATTTGAGCATCTTCTGTGGAAAGAAAATGAAGTTGAAACCGGATGGTAAAGCTATTACAGCCAAGAAGGGTGAACTATTGGACAAATATCGCACTCTACTGGACATAGCAAGCAAGATGCTTCTATGTGCCACTGGGTCTCATGACTCAGTTACCCAAGTCAAAACAAGGATTATGGCAGCTATATATGATGGAATCACTGAGGGTAATTGGTTTAAGTTGATAGCTGACAGGATGATGCACTTCGAAAAAAAATGTTAGGGTGGATGTGGATACTCGGAATTGGGTAGTATCTCAAGCAGTTGGATATGGTAACAAGCTGAGCATCTTACTCCCACTTTTGATGCCCAACAAGACTACTTGGAGCAAGGGAAAGCCATTTCATCCTCTTAAGTTCTATTTAAAGAAAGAGGCACTGAAGAAACAAGCTGCTGTAAGGCCAGCTGCTCCTAGGCACGTTCAATTTGATGATTCAGAAGTGTTACCGTACGCGGATTCAGAGAGTTCTTCACAAGCTAAGTCTGAGGAAGCAGAGTCCAGTGCAGACGACTCGGAGAAGACTCAATCAGATGAAGAGTCGCTACACGAGAAGGAGTCGAGTGACCAAGTTCCTGAGAGGTATACTCTTGTAAGAGTTGGAACTCCACCTCCACTAGAAGAGACGAGTCACCAGGTTGGTACCTCTTCACAAACCTTGTCAATTCCTTCTCTCTCTCTCTCTACTGTTCGAACCAAGGCTAGATCACATCGATCTAGGCCTCGTCCTTTATCCTCAACTTCACATGTACTGGCGGCACTACCGCTTAGAGCCAGTCATCCCCAAATCACTCCCAGACAAGATACAACTGATACTCCAACAGTTGTCATACCTGACCTAGCCACATCTAAGCCCACAGAAACCACTGCCTTTACTCCCTCTCCCTCACCAGAATATGGTGAACCCTCCAACCCATCTACTTCAGATAAGACGCCAGTTGCCACTGCAACAGCTGAGTTAGAGACCCCATCTACTCAGGACCCGTCTGTTGTTAGAGTTGAATCCCTGGTATATTATCCTATGTGTCTGCGAGAGAAGAGGATTCGTGCTCGAGTTTCAAGAAATCTGAAGAAGAAGCTCTCGACTCTTGACATCGACACAGCTTCTGAACAGTTTGAGAAGCTAGTCAGGATTTGCACATGGTTCGCGTTGAAGAAGTCTTCTACGGATGATCTTTTTGAAGTCATTCAAGGCAAGGGCGGAATCTCCAACTTTATGGATTGGGAGATGGAACAAAAAGAAAATAGTGGAGTTAAGGATCACTCCGAGCTATTCCCTCGCAAAGCCTTGGTTGATTTAGTCAAAAAGTTGCTGAATATTTCGGATGGTGTCATTGAGGATGAGTTCGCATTTGATGTCGGAACCCAGACTGATCTGGTGGAAGACGAGATTAAGCCGGAAGTAGCTGAGATGGCAGTACAGACTTCAGAACAATTGGAAGAAATTGTTGAAAGTGATGAAGATGAAGTCGACTCACTCATGCTTGGTAAAGAAGATGATGAGTTCTTGGATGCTGAGATGTTTGATGAGGATGAGATCAAAGCCTGTGATGATGAAGTTGTTGGAACTCCCAGTTCTACTCAAGTTGTTCCAGAAAGGTTTCTGGATGAATTAAAGACGGATCTAGGAAATGTTGTTCATACTGCCATACACAAGTTCTTACACTTGCAGATGAAGGATGTGCTAGTTGAACAAAATCAGTCACTTGTTGACAAATCCAGAGACTTATTTGTTGGTGAAGTCAACAAGATGGACTCCACTTTCCGAGAAGAGATGTTTGCTCAATTTGAAGACTTTCTGAAGAAACAAGTTGATTTTTCAGAAAAGAGGTCAATCTCGTTTGCTCGATCACTAGCTGAAGAGTCAAGCAAAATGGAGAGACTTTACAGAGTCAAAGTTGCTATTGCTGATGAACAGAGACGGGAAGCACAAGATCAATTGGTGCGTTCTCGGAATGTTCTAAATGAGTTAACTACACAGAATACTCTTCTTCGTCAGACGGCTACTCATTTAAAAGATGAATTGGTTTCATGTTCAAGGAAGTTGGAACTGGTTACTGATAGATTAGACAAGATGAGCCATGAGAAATCGCATCAGAAACACATTGAGTCAGCTGCTGAAGCCATGAAGGAAGCTTTGAAAGAAGAGATGACTCGCTTTACTTCTCTTTTCACTCTTAAGGCAAGTGATGAAGCCAAAAAGGGGGAAGAGACAAGTAGAGCAGAAGATGAAGTTGTGAAATCTGCTAGTGCTGAACCTGAGATGAAAGCTGCTTCTACTGCGATTGAAGAACTAAGAAGGCCTAAAAGAGGTAGATTAGTGAAAAAGGCAGATCTAGAGCATGCTGAGACAAAAAAGCAGAAGAGATTAGTGAAAGGCAAAGCTGTTGCGTCTCCTGAAGCAGAGATTCAGACCAGACGAGTTAAGAGAAAGCTGGATATTGAAGAGCCTACTGCTACTGCATCAGTTGAGAAGAAACAAAGAATTGCTGATGATGAGATTCATTATGCAAGCAAAAAGAAGATTACTAAGCATATTGAAAGGCTGCAGAAGTTGAAAGCTGATGAAGACAAAATGGAAGACAAGTTCATTGATCACTTCATAGATAATGAGCATAGAGCTGAATGGATTGAAGTGAAAAGTCAATGGGAACTTGATCATTGGATAATAAGGAAGTATGGTGATGCTGAAAGTCAAGATGAACTATATTCGTTATTTGACAGGTTCATGGAAGGACAACACAGGAAGTTATGGCATCTAATCTTGAGGATTTCTGCTGGTGCTAACTTCAACATTCTTGTTCCTGAATTTCCTGAATGGAAATGTCCCATGACCAGCTCAGGTAAAAGAGTTGATCTTAACCAGATCAAGAAATTCGAAGAGGAGCTGCTAGATAAAGAGAAGATTGAAGATGAAGATCATATCTGTTTAATTCACAAGAGACTCCTTGATGCATTCTGCGTTCCAAATCCAGAAGGAGGTACTCTTTCAGATTAGTTTTGTTTGTTTGAAGATTAGTTTTTTTGTTGCTCTGATACTTAGTTTTGTTTTGTTATTCAAAGTATGTGTAATCTCTACTGATCATATTTCTGAATGAATGAAAAGATAAAGTACTATTTGATGTTAAAAGACAAGGTAACTACTTAACTAGTCTACTTATGAGAAAAGATTCAAGTAGTTTTGACTTCATCAAAAAGGGGGAAATTGTTGGGATATGAATCCTAGAACAAGTCCTAAATGGTGAATATAAGATAAAAGATAAAGTTTTGATAAGCCAAAAGAAGACTTGAATATTTTCTAAGTATTGACTGATCTAGTCTAGTTAAGTTGAAGTCATCTTGAGCAGATCAGTAGAATTCAAAAGACAAGTAATAGTTTTAAAAAGACAAGTATTATTGAAAGATAAGTACGATTTATAAGTACTTCATATGTGTTTACAGTATTTGTTTAAGTTTGTTATTGAGCTATTTAAATGTTGTATAAAGCTCATGATGTTTTATATGTAATAGATTAGTTTTATTGTATAGTGTATAAGTTGACTAAGCTTGTATTATAAAAGCTTAAAGTAACGTAATAGTCTTGATAGGTTTAGTATAGTCTACTGTTTTGAACGAGGAAGACCAGACAAGAAGAGTTGAAGTCTACTACTCAAGACAGAAGGACTACAAGACAAGTCAAGTACATACAAGTCTACTCAAGACAAGTCAAAATGAAGTTAGTCAGTTAGAAACGCGTGAAAAGAAGAAGATATAGAAGTTAGTTATGGAATAACTAATTCACAACAAGAAACGCGTATATGGATATAAGAAGATTCAGTTGAAGGTAGTTATCAAGAAAAGTTGGTTACAACTTATTAGTTCTTGATTTCAGAAGTTTATAAGTACTTCATGGTGGTGATCATTTGAAGATAACGGATACACTGAAAATCTACATACTCAAATTAAAGATATATTCGAAGTTTACTCTCAGAGTTGATTAAAGTTCAGATAGAAGCCAGAAGACAAGTGAAGAATCAAGAAGGCTACTACTGAAGATCAGAGAAGTTTTTAGTTTTTGTTTTGTTACTTTTCAAGGTGCTAGATACTTGTAAAATTTCTAGTTAGATCGTAGACATATCTGGAGGTATAGTCTGTTGAAGATCTAAGTCTTCTTCTTGAGACTTTAAAGACAGGAACATACACTTGTACTCGATCGGAAGAGTTTAGTGGAAACATCACAACTGGGTTTGTGAGAGTGGATGTAGACAAGTTGTCGAACCACTATAAATCTTGTGTTTGATTTACTTTACTGTTTTGTTTGTTGTTTAATTGATTAATTTTTTAGTTAATTGAATTACATAACTGAACTAGACTAGCTGAGTATACATAAAACAGAGTTCTCAAATTAAGTTGAGTATAAACTTTAATTGGGCTCATTGTTAATTTCGTATTCCGCATATTGTAATTCTGATATATCGAAAGATTTTAGAAAAGTCTATTCACCCCCCTCTAGACATTTTCTTTAGCTTCCCTCGATATTAACTCAACTTAGGGACCTACAGAACCAACAGTCAGATTTGTGGAGACTGTGGTGCAATCAAGCTCAGAAGAGCAAGAGGTTAGTGTTCCTAGTCCTATTACTGTGCATAGACGAACTAAGACAAGAAGTGCTAGGAGGAAATTAATTGTTGTCTCCCCTACCCCTTCAAACTCTGAACCAAGCCAAGCTGAAACCCAAAACCCCCAACCTCCATGTTCTGAACAATCAGCTCACTATTTTTCTGTGACTCAGAACACTCCCCATTCATCCCCTCAGAACATTAATTTTTATCCTACCCCAATTTCTAGTCCTCAACATCAAACTTCACATCAACCTTCACCACATCAATCCCCAACACAGGTTCATGATCACTCTACTGAACATGAATTTGAACCTTCTACTGAACCAATTGACATTTCATCATCCCCTGAACCTGAATTTATTGCTCCTAAACCTGCTGATTTGATGGAGTACACTATCTGTGATAAAGAGGATAGAATCAGGATAGATTTGAGGATAGCATTGTTGAAACAATTTCCTGGATTGGATGAAAGCTCAGTTGAGTTTGAGAAACTCCTTAGGATAGGCACATGGGTGTATCTTAAGAGGAGTACTTTGAAGGAGAATTTGGCTATAATGGAAGGCATGGGAGGTGCTTCAATCTTTGATAATTGGGAAGCAGAACAGATGCAAGCAGCTGGTGTTAACTCTTTTCTTGAGTTAGTTACTCCAAAATCTGTAGCTCATCTTGTTGAAAGGCTAACAGGTATCAAGTATTCTGTTGAGAAGATTGCAACTCCTAATTCAGATGAAGATTTGTTTATGGAAAGTGAAGAGAAAGGTGTTGATGAAGCTGAGAATGCTGCTGAAAAAGAGTGCATGGAAATTGATGAAGATGTTGACAATGCAACAAAGGTGTTTGAGAACACTGTTGTTATTGAAGAAACAGAAGCCTTGGAGCATCAAGAGTTAAATGCTGAAGAGATGGAAAGCATTCCAATTCACTCTGCTGATCCTATTATTCTTGAAGATGTGCAAGAACAGATCAGAACAGGTCCTATTGAAAAGGAATCTGAGAATTCAGACTTTGAGATGTTGAAAAAGCAGAATGCAGAACTTCAAGCAAAGTTGGAAGATGCTGTAAAGATGTTTCAAGAAGCTACTGAAAGAATGAATAAGATGACTTCTGAACACTCTTATGAAAAGGTTATGGAATATACAATGTCCAAAATTTATGATCTTCATAGAGTACAAGAGAAGAACCTGTCTCAAGTGTTGCATAAGAAGCTGGAGCAACACATATCTTCCTTGAAAGAGTGGCATGATGAAGCCAAAAAGGGGGAAGATAAGACAAGGAAAGTGATGGAACAAACTCAGTCACAACAAGCTCAGTTGGTTGTGAGTCAGGATGAGTTAAAAGAAGAAATTGCTATTCTGAATGAAAAGCTGAAGCTAAGAAAGCAACAGAAGCAACAAGGTCAAGAAACTGTTGAGAAGAGACCTGATATTGCTGAAAGTTCGATTCAGAAGAAGAGAAAGTTAGTCTTGTCTGATGAAGAACAAGAAGAAGAAGAAACTGGTAGACTTACCAGATCAAAGAGCAAATTGAAAGTTGGAATTTCAAGAGAAGAGCAAGAAAAACTTGAAATTTTGAAGAAAAAGAAAGCTGAAGAAGCAGAACTGAAAAAGAAGAAGGAAAAGGATATCAAGTTCTTAAAAACAAGATTTGATAACAAAGTTACTGCTTTGAAGAAGAAATTGAAAGCTGAAGGAAAAGAGTTTGACAAAGATTTTCAAGATGAAAACTTTGTGGATTTTATTGTTCTAACAGAGAATATGGAACATTGGAAGAATCTAAAGAAGAAGTGGCAGATTGCAAACTTCATTGTGAGGAAGTTTGGTGATCATTCGAGCAAAGAAGCTGAATTTATTGATTTTGAAGAGTTCATGTTGAACATTGATCAAGAGTTTTGGGAAGATATAGCACAAGTTGCTGCTCGTGCTGGAACCAAAATCTTGTGTCCTGAAGAACCAAATTGGGAACCTCCAAGACTGGAAAATGGAGAACCTAATTACAAGGAGATCAACAACATAATTGCTGAGATTATCAAGGAAGAAGGAATCACTGATCATCAACATATGATGGATATCAAAGCAAGGATGTATGTTGCATTCAGAATCTGAAGATACAGAATGAAGATGAAGGACAAGCTCAGAAGATAACATTTCTTATCCTTTAGTCTTTATTTCTATATTTTTGTGTGTTGCATATTTTGTTAGTATGTGTAATATGTGAAATATCTGATTTGATTGTGAATATGATATGAATTTCTGAATTGATGAACTGTTATGATTGACTACATACTTAACTACTGATTTATTAACATTTAAGTAGTTTTGGCTTCATCAAAAAGGGGGAAATTGTTGGGATATGAATCCTATAAACAATGTTCTAATTGATGAAAGTATGTTTTGATGGCCAAAAGCAACTTAAAGTTAGTAATATATGTGGTTCTAAGTCATCTTAACTAAGTCATCTGAATATAAGCTTACTAATCTGATGAGAAACTTAAATTGAGATTACTGATCTTAATGATATCTAAAATAAGTTTACTGATCTTATTTAGTAATATTGAGAATAAAATTACTGATCTTAACTGAGTTATATGGAATAAGATTACTGATCTGAGTATGGAAACTGAGAATAATTTTAGTGATCTTATATGAGATATTTGAAATCTGAGTTACTGATCTGATATACTTACTGATCTTATATGCTTACTGGTCTTATATGTAAGTTACTGATCTTAAGTGTTTACTGATCTTAGTATTTACTGATCTTATATAAAAGTTATTGAACTTACATGAGTTACTGATCTTATTGTTTACTGATCTGATATATGAACTGTTAGGAACTAAGCTGATGTTTTGTATTGTATAGATAGCTTATAGTATAGGACTTAGATATACTCATCTGTATATAGTTCAGTTGATGTATAGATAGGTTTTATAAGTGTAAAGTTGTATTTTATTGTATTCAGCATTGTAAAAGTTCAGAACAGTAGATTAGAAGAAGATCAGAAGACTAATGAAGACTCAGAAGACTACTTCAGAGTAAGAAGACTTCAAAGAAGAATTGAAGATAAGCTGAGAAGAAATCTGGAGAAGTTTTGAAAGGTTTTAAGTTACTGTGCTGACTGACTCAGCAGAGTAAAATTCGAAGAGTAAAAATCAGAACAGTAAGTTACTGTGCTGATTTGTTGAAATTGAAGAATAAGTTTGGAAAGCTTATTTAAGGTGTAACTGAAGATATATTGAAGATATGCTGACTTGGAAGTTGAAGGAAGTTACAAAGTCGGTTACAAGAAGAAGTTACAAAAACAGTTTTAGAGTTAGTTGAGAGTTAGTTCACAAACTGCTAACTGTCATACTAAGTTCTATAAATACTGTGTAATCTCCTACTGCTGAAGACTACTGGACATTTTACTGATCTTAAAGCAAGCTAAGTCTACAGAGCACAAGAAGAACTCACAGAGTTGAAGGAGATTAAAGAAGAGAAGAGCCACTGAATTGAAGAGAAGAATCAAAGGCTATTCAAAGAGAAGTTTTACTTTTCAAGTTTAAGTTTGTATTTTGTAAAACAAGTGTGCTAGTTACTTGTAGAATTACTAGTAGATCGAAGATATACCTGGAGGTATAATCGAAAAGATCAAAGTCTTAATCTTGGGACTTTAAGCCACAAGAAACTCAAGAAGGAAGAGTAATAAAACTTCACAACTGGAGTTGTGAGAGTGGATGTAGACATTTGTCGAACCACTATAAAATTCTGTGTTCTTTACTTTACTGTTTGTTATTTGTTTAAATTGATTAACTAAGAACATTAAGAAGTTACAAAGATAAAGATCTAAAGAAAAGTTGAGTATAAACTAGTAAGGCCCATATTATTCTGAAAATACTGATCTGAGCTGAGTAAGCACAATACAGTACATAAGAAGACTAAATTCCGCATTGCATATTCTGATATTTTGAAAGATTTTTAAAAGTCTATTCACCCCTCCCCTCTAGACTTTTACTAGCTTACTCAATCTTAACTCAACTTTGGGACCAACACTTTTCACTAAAGACATTCATTCAAGCACATGTTTTCCACTTTGTCTTTTATCCCCCACTATATGTAGGTATCAAAGGCTCAAAAAGGCTAAGTGGTTAACATTGTAGTTTGCCAAGAAAATGAGGAATTAAGCTCAAGAGGCTAACTACGGAAAATTACTTTGGTTTTGGGAAATTTTGGCTAAGTGACTCTTTTAGAACAAGATGGCCTATATCACATCACAAAGTTTCACACAATCATGCTTTCAAACAAGAACTTGGGCAAGTTCTAGGGTCACTAGCAATAACCTAGTCCACTCTCAAATGAACTAAACCGGATTACATGCTCGATTTAAGGCTCAATTCTCACCGGTTTATTCAATAGGACTCTCACATTCATCAAATGTCCCCAAACAACAACACATCATATATCCATGCTATCAAAGATCACAAATATGAACACAATCATGATACTATATCCAACATCAATCATGCAAACATTTAAAGCAAATAGACATCACCACAACTACTCAACAATGGATCCCAATGACTATTCATGCTCACATTTCACCAAAGATCCACTACCCAACATATGATCAAAACTAACTTAAACAATATACACATGTGAAAGCCAAGTGTGCGCCGGTGCAAAGTGTGACACAAGTAGAACGACGAACCGGTGCAATGGTAACAACTAGTAGAAAAGAAAAAAAAAATCAAAGAAAAATAACTCCCCCAAACTTAGAATTTTACTATGTAAAAATTCTAAGTTTGGGGCTACAAGTTGTTACCTCCCTCCTTGCACATCCAATGCTTCTTCAAAGATCACCATTGCAACACTTGCTTCCTCCACTCCAAAGTTGACTTTGCTTCTTCTTCATTCTCCAAGATGTGCTATCCATAGTACTCTTCATCCATACCTACAAAATAAACCAAGCTATCAACACTACTAAAGCAATAAAAATATGAAAGCAATAAAACCTTGGGTTGCCTCCCAAGAAGCGCTATTTTTAACGTCCTATGCCGGACGGTTCTCTCTAAAGGGGAATATCAAGTCACCCCATCATCCTCCTTGTTTTTGACCTTCTTGGCCCATGCAATCTTCTTGAAACCATTAAAGCATCCAAAAGCCACTCCATCCGGCTCTTCAATCATGTCATATGAGGTTGATGCCTCATCCCTCCCCAAGCTTGCACAAGTAGCTTTTCTTGATTTGGGGGAGTTTTTAAAAAAAACTCCCCCAAACTTGGCCTTCTTGCCCATCTCTAATTCCTTATCTTTCTCTTTGGGGTTCTCCTCCATAACATTTGTTTTGGGCTCTTCTTCCACTTTATCTTCCATGAGCTTTGAATAAGGATCTCTCTTGGAATACACATACTCTTCCTCCTCATCCTCATCGTCACGAAATCTAACGGCCTTGTAGATGTTGAATGAGACTTTCTCCTCACCAACATGTAATTCAAGCTCTCCGTTTCGTACGTTGATGATGGCTCCACCCGTTGCTAGGAACGGTCTTCCTAAGATCAAGGGGATTGCCATATCTTCCTCCATATCAAGTACCACAAAATTAACCGGAAATATGAATTTCCCGACTTTGACAAGTACATCCTCAACCGTTCCCAAGGGAGAAACTATGGAGCGATCCGCCAATTGAAGATTCATGGTAGTAGGCGTCAATTTTCCCAAGCCAAGTGATTTGAAAAGTGATAATGGCATGAGGTTTATGCTTGCTCCAAGATCACACAAAGCACGATAAGTTCCCTCTTTGCCAATCACACAAGGCAATGTAAATGAACCGGGATCCCTAAGCTTTGGAGGTAGCTTAGCTTGGATGATGGCACTACACTCTTCGGTGAGGTTCACGGTTTCAAATTCTACCATTCTTCTCTTGTTGGACATAATCTCCTTAAAAAATTTGGCATAATGAGGCATTTGCTCAAGGGCCTCCGCAAATGGGATGTTGATGTGTATCTTTTTGAAAATCTCCAAGAATTTGATGAACTTTGCATCCAAACTCGTCTTCTTGAGTCGTTGAGGGTATGGGATTGGAGGCTTGTGTGGAGATGGAGGCTTATATGCATCATTCTCTTTCTCACTTGTTTTCTCCTTCTCAACATCTCTCTCTTCAACTTTCCTTCCTTGTTGTTCCTCTTCACCATCTTCCTTTGGCATCATAGGGCCTTCATAGCTTGTGCCACTCCTCAACTTAATTGAGTTGCATTGCTCCTTGGGGTTCAATTCCGTGGTTGAGGGGAATCGACCCGGCTTATGTTGATTTCCAACCATATTAGCAATTTGGCCCACTTGAATCTCAATGGCTTTCACATCATTCTTGATTCCCATCACTTCGTTTGCCAATTGGCCAATTTTCTTATCTTGACTCTCAAACTTTTGCCAAGTCTTTGTCATAAAACTCTTCGTCTCTCCCATGAACTTCTTAGTTTCTCCCATGAATGTTATAAACATTTCTTCCATAGTGAGCTTTGACGAAGACTCTTCTCTCACACCATCTCGTACATTGAAGTTTGAAGGTGGGATGATGGCATTCCTTGTGTTAGCATAGGAAAAGTTCTCATGTTGCCTCAGCCCGGGATGATATTGATTTGGGTTAGGAGGATTTTGCCTCTCATTCCAACCTCTTTCTCGAAATTGACGGTCCCTTTGATAATTCATATAATGGGCCTCTTCATATTGATCATCACTAGGTCCCATTAATGACTTAGCCGCCATCATCGAAGTTAATTTGTCTACCTTGTTGGATAAGGTAACAAAATCATCCGACTCTCTTGTGGAAGCAACTTTCCGGGCTTGCCTTCTTTCGGATGGCCATTGGTTCCCGTTCTTTGCCATCTCCTCAAGAAGCACATAGCCTTCATCCGTCGTCTTTCCAAGCAAAGAACCTCCACCGGCCGAGGCATCCACCATCCCTCTCGTTCGATGGTCCATCCCGTTGTAGAAATAGCAAATCAATTGATCTCTTGAGAACCCATGTTGAGTACAACTCCGTATGAGATCCTTGAAACGTTCCCAAGCCTCGGCTAAAGACTCATCATCGTCTTGCATGAAAGAAGAAATTTCTCCTCTTATCTTGATGGTCTTGCTTGGAGGGAAGTATTTCATGAGGAAGGCATCTACAAGGTCGGCCCAATTTTCGATTGTCCTTAAATCAAGAGACATGTACCATTGCTTAGCACGATCACGTAGAGAGAATGGGAACAATTGGAGACGGATGTAATCTTGAGGGACACGATTGATCTTAACCGTTCCACTTATCTCTAAGAATTGAGATAAATGGAGGTTAAGATCCTCCTTTGACAACCCTCCAAATTGGTTGTTTTGAACCATCATGATTAGGGCCGGCTTGAGCTCAAAGTTATGAGCATCAACGGGTTCCCGACCCGCTCCTCCATAGGGCCTCGGAATTGGGCGGAAATGATCTCTTAGTACCCTTTGTGGTCGATTTCCCTCATTCCCATTCGGTTCCTCGAATCCATCAACCCCTTGATTCTCAACTTCCTCCTCGACCTCTTCTACAACCGGATTCTCTCTTCGATTCATTCTTTCCAACTCTAGTCTTCTCCTTTCGGCGTTCCTTCTTCGACAATTGGCCTCAATCTCCGGATCTAAAGGTAGCACTTCTTGGTGATTCCTCCTAGATCGTGTGATCATAAACCATGTCTATCAAAAGAGCAAACGAGAGTGAGAAATACAAATAAGCTCAAAGTAACAAACACAAATATTTTTTTGGATTTTTGCAAATAAAGAAAGCAAGTAAATGTCTAAACTAAAACTCTCCTAGCCTACACTCTAGAGCTTATAAAAACCTCCCCGGCAACGGCGCCATAAACTTGATTCACGTGTTATGCAACACTAAATAAACAACCGCAAGTATACGGCGTCTATCGTAGCGTGATAAGCACGAGGTCGATCCCACGAGAAGGTTAAGCGTAAAAGTGGAGTTTGCTAATCGAGTTCTAAATAGACGTGATCGATAATTTGAGTGGTGTGAATTACACTAAGATTACCTAACAACGTGTCACCAATAAGTAATGAAGAGTAAATACGAAATCGATCAAATACCATGCAAATCAATAAAACAAAGGTAAAATGGATGTAACTCAAAGAAAGAAAGTGGGTTCCAAGGCGATTGTAACACTTAGATGTCCGTTTATGAATGTTATCTCGTTTAGATGGCCATTAAGTTAATCTCATATAGGGTGATCACACAAGAAAAATTAATTAATCTCTCGATCTAATTAACCAAAGGCGCAATGCAACATAGGCTCGTACTTCTACCTCACAAACATTACACCGCCTAAAAGAGCTCCTAAGACCATTCGATTCCCTCTCCGATAATTAATCCTCTCTCGAGCTCATAATAATATCGGGTTGCATGCTTGCATACGATTAAATGAAATAAATCTCTCGATCTTACTCCAATTAACAATAGATAAGCAAATCATCATGGCCAATAACAACATGCTTGACAATGGATAATTAAACATGCAAATAGGAAACAAACACCAATTAAAGCAAGAAATTACTCATAAACATCAATCCAAGTCTTACAATGCCTTAGAACCACCAATTTGTTTAGCTAACTACTAACATAATCAAATCACAAATTCCAAATGAAATAACTAAGTAAAAAGGAAAAGAAAGAGAAAGCTTAGTCTAGATTATGGTAGGGAATGGAATTCCCAAGCTATTGCCTCCTTCCTTGCATGAATTGGTGGAGAGATGAAGAAGATATGGCCAAAAACCTCTAACTATGTGTAAATGTGTGAAGAACTCTTGAGAAAGGGGTAAGATGATGTGGAATTTAAGAAGTGGGGTATTTATAGTGTTGGGGTAGGGTTTGGGTGTGATATTTGCAAGTAAGTCCCTCAAAAATGGAGAAAACACGCGTTTGGCACCGAGAATGGAGTGGCTCGGCCGGGTGGGGAAGTGGCTCGGCCGGGCGGAGTGCTTGGTCGGCTAAAACAAAAACTGGGCATGTGTCGCCCGGCCGGGCGGGTGAAGTGGCCCGGCCGGGCCAATGTTTCGTAAGTGGATGGACGTGTTGGCTTGTTCGGCCGCCCGGCCGGGCGAGTGATGCTGCCCGGTCGGGCCGTATCTTCGTATTCGGCCAGGTTGCTTGCTCGACCGCCCGGCCGGGCGAGTCATGCCATCCGGCCGGGCCAAACATTCGTCTTCGCTCCTTGTGTCGTTTTCGTCCTCCAACTTCGTCCCTCCGTTTCTTGAGCTTCCGACCTCCGATCGACTCGATTCTTTTGGCTACTCCACTCCATTTTTCGAGACGAATCCAACCGTGCACTCCTCTTCTTGATCCAGTAAAGTATGGTTGGTGTTTTGCTCCAAATTCCATCGTATTTCCTATAAAATCAACAAAACACAACCTTTCTCTCATTTTGGCTAAAACAATCATATTCCATGCATAATTCAATGAAATCCACATCAAAATATACTTCACATGTGCCCTTAAAATGCGTAAATTCCACCCGAATCAGATGTTCAATCTGTCTCTAATTGGTACGAATTAGATACAGATTTATTAAAAAATCGAGATTTGAAACAAAAAATTAATGAAAATCAGTCTCTAACCATACCTATTAGAGACAAATTGGATATTCGTCTTTAAATCTTTGGTATCAAAATCAGACTTTTTTTGTAGTGGTTGTGGATATTTTTTTAAGTATTACTTAACAAATTACATTTTGTATATTTAATTTCAACGGTAAAATTTTCGACCCTTTAAAATATTAAAAATAAACTAATTACTACTTATTTCCAAACTCTTAACCTTATTAGCTGTGTAAGTTTTGATTCTCATTTGAACTTAAAAAAAAAATCGTATTGAGAGTGCTAATTCAATTGCACGGTTTTTTCACGATTGAAAAATTGATAGGATATATTAAGGAATTAATGAAAATTATGAAACGAATTATCCAAATATAGTTAATAAAAAGGTTTACAACAAAAGAAAGAGATTAAAGTTTAGAGAGCGTAATGTAGATACTAGAGAGAAAAGATTGGAAATGAGGAAGGATAATCGAAGATTTGAGAGTTTATGAATTGTGGAGAATATTGGTGGGCAAAGCAAGTATATCTAATTGGTGGAATATGACTAACGATTAGATTTATTACCGTTGGAGATATATTTTAAATTTGAAAAAGAAATGATCAATTACGGATGAACAACTGTCACATTTTTTACATTTAAATTTTGAACCCAACAATTTAATTTTTGACCGTTGTGGATATATTTTTAAGTATTACTTAACGAATCAATAACCACATTTTGTATATTTAATTTCAACGGTCAAATTTTCGACCGTTTAAAATATTAAAAATAAACTAATTACTGCTTATTTCCAAACTCTTAACCTTATTAGCTGTTCATGGACAAGTGGGAGATGATGTCCATTCAAAATTAATATGTAAGTTTTGATTCTCATTTGAACTTAAAAAAAAAAAATCGTATTGAGAGTGCTAATTCAATTGCACGGTTTTCCCACGATTGATAAATTGATAGGATATATTGAGAAATTAATGAAATTATGAAATGAATTATCCAAATATAGTTAATAAAAAGGTTTACAACAAAAGAAAGAGATTAAAGTTTAGAGAGCATAATGTAGATACTAGAGAGAAAAGATTGGAAATGAGGAAGGATAATCGAAGATTTGAGAGTTTATGAATTGTGGAGAATATTGGTGGGCAAAGCAAGTATATATAATTAGTGGAATATGACTAACGATTAGATTTATTACCGTTGAAGAGATATTTTAATTTTGAAAAAGAAAAGATCAATTACGGATGAACAACGGTCACATTTTTTACATTTAAATTTTGAACCTAACAATTTAATTTTTGACCGTTGTGGATATTTTTTTTAAGTATTACTTAAGGAATCAATAACCACATTTTGTATATTTAATTTCAACGGTCAAATTTTCGACCGTTTAAAATATTAAAAATAAACTAATTACTGCTTATTTCCAAACTCTTAACCTTATTAGTTGTTCATGGACAAGTGGGAGATGATGTCCATTCAAAATTAATATGTAAGTTTTGATTCTCATTTGAACTTAAAAAAAAAAAAAATCGTATTGAGATTGCTAATTCAATTGCACGGTTTTCCCACGATTGATAAATTGATAGGATATATTAAGGAATTAATGAAATTATGAAATGAATTAACCAAATATAGTTAATAAAAAGGTTTACAACAAAAGAAAGAGATTAAAGTTTAGAGAGCATAATGTAGATACTAGGGAGAAAAGATTGGAAATGAGGAAGGATAATCGAAGATTTGAGAGTTTATGAATTGTGGAGAATATTGGTGGGCAAAGTAAGTATATATAATTGGTGGAATATGACTAACGATTAGATTTATTACCGTTGGAGAGATATTTTAATTTTGAAAAAGAAAAGACCAATTACGGATGAACAACGGTCACATTTTTTACATTTAAATTTTGAACCTAACAATTTAATTTTTGACCGTTGTGGATATTTTTTTAAGTATTACTTAACGAATCACATTTTGTATATTTAATTTCAACGGTAAAATTTTCGACCCTTTAAAATATTAAAAATAAACTAATTACTTCTTATTTCCAAACTCTTAACATTATTAGCTGTGTAAGTTTTGATTCTCATTTGAACTTAAAAAAAAAAAATCGTATTGAGAGTGATAATTCAATTGCACGGTTTTTCCACGATTGAAAAATTGATAGGATATATTAAGGAATTAATGAAAATTATGAAACGAATTATACAAATATAGTTAATAAAAAGGTTTACAACAAAAGAAAGAGATTAAAGTTTAGAGAGCGTAATGTAGATACTAGAGAGAAAAGATTGGAAATGAGGAAGGATAATCGAAGATTTGAGAGTTTATGAATTGTGGAGAATATTGGTGGGCAAAGCAAGTATATCTAATTGGTGGAATATGACTAAGGATTAGATTTATTACCGTTGGAGAGATATTTTAATTTTGAAAAAGAAATGATCAATTACGGATGAACAACAATCACATTTTTTACATTTAAATTTTGAACCCAACAATTTAATTTTTGACCGTTGTGGATATATTTTTAAGTATTACTTAACGAATCAATAACCACATTTTGTATATTTAATTTCAACGGTCAAATTTTCGACCGTTTAAAATATTAAAAATAAACTAATTACTGCTTATTTCCAAACTCTTAACCTTATTAGTTGTTCATTGACATGTGGGAGATGATGTCCATTCAAAATTAATAGGTAAGTTTAGATTCTCATTTGAACTTTTAAAAAAAAAAATCATATTGAGAGTGCTAATTCAATTGCACGGTTTTCCCACGATTGAAAAATTGATAGGATATATTAAGGAATTAATGAAAATTATGAAACGAATTATCCAAATATAGTTAATAAAAAGGTTTACAACAAAAGAAAGAGATTAAAGTTTAGAGAGCGTAATGTAGATACTAGAGAGAAAAGATTGGAAATGAGGAAGGATAATCGAAGATTTGAGAGTTTATGAATTGTGGAGAATATTGGTGGGCAAAGCAAGTATATCTAATTGGTGGAATATGACTAACGATTAGATTTATTACCGTTGGAGAGATATTTTAAATTTGAAAAAGAAATGACCAATTACGGATGAACAACTGTCACATTTTTTACATTTAAATTTTGAACCCAAAAATTTAATTTTTGACCGTTGTGGATATATTTTTAAGTAATACTTAACGAATCAATAACCACATTTTGTATATTTAATTTCAACGGTCAAATTTTCGACCGTTTAAAATATTAAAAATAAACTAATTACTGCTTATTTCCAAACTCTTAACCTTATTAGCTGTTCATGGACAAGTGGGAGATGATGTCCATTCAAAATTAATATGTAAGTTTTGATTCTCATTTGAACTTAAAAAAAAAAAATCGTATTGAGAGTGCTAATTCAATTGCACGGTTTTCCCACGATTGATAAATTGATAGGATATATTGAGAAATTAATGAAATTATGAAATGAATTATCCAAATATATATAGTTAATAAAAAGGTTTACAACAAAAGAAAGAGATTAAAGTTTAGAGAGCATAATGTAGATACTAGAGAGAAAAGATTGGAAATGAGGAAGGATAATCGAAGATTTGAGAGTTTATGAATTGTGGAGAATATTGGTGGGCAAAGCAAGTATATATAATTAGTGGAATATGACTAACGATTAGATTTATTACCGTTGGAGAGATATTTTAATTTTGAAAAAGAAAAGATCAATTACGGATGAACAACGGTCACATTTTTTACATTTAAATTTTGAACCTAACAATTTAATTTTTGACCGTTGTGGATATTTTTTTTAAGTATTACTTAAGGAATCAATAACCACATTTTGTATATTTAATTTCAACGGTCAAATTTTCGACCGTTTAAAATATTAAAAATAAACTAATTACTGCTTATTTCCAAACTCTTAACCTTATTAGCTGTTCATGGACAAGTGGGAGATGATGTCCATTCAAAATTAATATGTAAGTTTTGATTCTCATTTGAACTTAAAAAAAAAAAATCGTATTGAGAGTGCTAATTCAATTGCACGGTTTTCCCACGATTGATAAATTGATAGGATATATTAAGGAATTAATGAAATTATGAAATGAATTAACCAAATATAGTTAATAAAAAGGTTTACAACAAAAGAAAGAGATTAAAGTTTAGAGAGCATAATGTAGATACTAGGGAGAAAAGATTGGAAATGAGGAAGGATAATCGAAGATTTGAGAGTTTATGAATTGTGGAGAATATTGGTGGGCAAAGTAAGTATATATAATTGGTGGAATATGACTAACGATTAGATTTATTACCGTTGGAGAGATATTTTAATTTTGAAAAAGAAAAGACCAATTACGGATGAACAACGGTCACATTTTTTACATTTAAATTTTGAACCTAACAATTTAATTTTTGACCGTTGTGGATATTTTTTTAAGTATTACTTAACGAATCACATTTTGTATATTTAATTTCAACGGTAAAATTTTCGACCCTTTAAAATATTAAAATTAAACTAATTACTTCTTATTTCCAAACTCTTAACATTATTAGCTGTGTAAGTTTTGATTCTCATTTGAACTTAAAAAAAAAAATCGTATTGAGAGTGATAATTCAATTGCACGGTTTTTCCACGATTGAAAAATTGATAGGATATATTAAGGAATTAATGAAAATTATGAAACGAATTATACAAATATAGTTAATAAAAAGGTTTACAACAAAAGAAAGAGATTAAAGTTTAGAGAGCATAATGTAGATACTAGAGAGAAAAGATTGGAAATGAGGAAGGATAATCGAAGATTTGAGAGTTTATGAATTGTGGAGAATATTGGTGGGCAAAGCAAGTATATATAATTAGTGGAATATGACTAACGATTAGATTTATTACCGTTGAAGAGATATTTTAATTTTGAAAAAGAAAAGATCAATTACGGATGAACAACGGTCACATTTTTTACATTTAAATTTTGAACCTAACAATTTAATTTTTGACCGTTGTGGATATTTTTTTTAAGTATTACTTAAGGAATCAATAACCACATTTTGTATATTTAATTTCAACGGTCAAATTTTCGACCGTTTAAAATATTAAAAATAAACTAATTACTGCTTATTTCCAAACTCTTAACCTTATTAGTTGTTCATGGACAAGTGGGAGATGATGTCCATTCAAAATTAATATGTAAGTTTTGATTCTCATTTGAACTTAAAAAAAAAAAAAATCGTATTGAGATTGCTAATTCAATTGCACGGTTTTCCCACGATTGATAAATTGATAGGATATATTAAGGAATTAATGAAATTATGAAATGAATTAACCAAATATAGTTAATAAAAAGGTTTACAACAAAAGAAAGAGATTAAAGTTTAGAGAGCATAATGTAGATACTAGGGAGAAAAGATTGGAAATGAGGAAGGATAATCGAAGATTTGAGAGTTTATGAATTGTGGAGAATATTGGTGGGCAAAGTAAGTATATATAATTGGTGGAATATGACTAACGATTAGATTTATTACCGTTGGAGAGATATTTTAATTTTGAAAAAGAAAAGACCAATTACGGATGAACAACGGTCACATTTTTTACATTTAAATTTTGAACCTAACAATTTAATTTTTGACCGTTGTGGATATTTTTTTAAGTATTACTTAACGAATCACATTTTGTATATTTAATTTCAACGGTAAAATTTTCGACCCTTTAAAATATTAAAAATAAACTAATTACTTCTTATTTCCAAACTCTTAACATTATTAGCTGTGTAAGTTTTGATTCTCATTTGAACTTAAAAAAAAAAAATCGTATTGAGAGTGATAATTCAATTGCACGGTTTTTCCACGATTGAAAAATTGATAGGATATATTAAGGAATTAATGAAAATTATGAAACGAATTATACAAATATAGTTAATAAAAAGGTTTACAACAAAAGAAAGAGATTAAAGTTTAGAGAGCGTAATGTAGATACTAGAGAGAAAAGATTGGAAATGAGGAAGGATAATCGAAGATTTGAGAGTTTATGAATTGTGGAGAATATTGGTGGGCAAAGCAAGTATATCTAATTGGTGGAATATGACTAAGGATTAGATTTATTACCGTTGGAGAGATATTTTAATTTTGAAAAAGAAATGATCAATTACGGATGAACAACAATCACATTTTTTACATTTAAATTTTGAACCCAACAATTTAATTTTTGACCGTTGTGGATATATTTTTAAGTATTACTTAACGAATCAATAACCACATTTTGTATATTTAATTTCAACGGTCAAATTTTCGACCGTTTAAAATATTAAAAATAAACTAATTACTGCTTATTTCCAAACTCTTAACCTTATTAGTTGTTCATTGACATGTGGGAGATGATGTCCATTCAAAATTAATAGGTAAGTTTAGATTCTCATTTGAACTTTTAAAAAAAAAAATCATATTGAGAGTGCTAATTCAATTGCACGGTTTTCCCACGATTGAAAAATTGATAGGATATATTAAGGAATTAATGAAAATTATGAAACGAATTATCCAAATATAGTTAATAAAAAGGTTTACAACAAAAGAAAGAGATTAAAGTTTAGAGAGCGTAATGTAGATACTAGAGAGAAAAGATTGGAAATGAGGAAGGATAATCGAAGATTTGAGAGTTTATGAATTGTGGAGAATATTGGTGGGCAAAGCAAGTATATCTAATTGGTGGAATATGACTAACGATTAGATTTATTACCGTTGGAGAGATATTTTAAATTTGAAAAAGAAATGACCAATTACGGATGAACAACTGTCACATTTTTTACATTTAAATTTTGAACCCAAAAATTTAATTTTTGACCGTTGTGGATATATTTTTAAGTAATACTTAACGAATCAATAACCACATTTTGTATATTTAATTTCAACGGTCAAATTTTCGACCGTTTAAAATATTAAAAATAAACTAATTACTGCTTATTTCCAAACTCTTAACCTTATTAGCTGTTCATGGACAAGTGGGAGATGATGTCCATTCAAAATTAATATGTAAGTTTTGATTCTCATTTGAACTTAAAAAAAAAAAATCGTATTGAGAGTGCTAATTCAATTGCACGGTTTTCCCACGATTGATAAATTGATAGGATATATTGAGAAATTAATGAAATTATGAAATGAATTATCCAAATATATATAGTTAATAAAAAGGTTTACAACAAAAGAAAGAGATTAAAGTTTAGAGAGCATAATGTAGATACTAGAGAGAAAAGATTGGAAATGAGGAAGGATAATCGAAGATTTGAGAGTTTATGAATTGTGGAGAATATTGGTGGGCAAAGCAAGTATATATAATTAGTGGAATATGACTAACGATTAGATTTATTACCGTTGGAGAGATATTTTAATTTTGAAAAAGAAAAGATCAATTACGGATGAACAACGGTCACATTTTTTACATTTAAATTTTGAACCTAACAATTTAATTTTTGACCGTTGTGGATATTTTTTTTAAGTATTACTTAAGGAATCAATAACCACATTTTGTATATTTAATTTCAACGGTCAAATTTTCGACCGTTTAAAATATTAAAAATAAACTAATTACTGCTTATTTCCAAACTCTTAACCTTATTAGCTGTTCATGGACAAGTGGGAGATGATGTCCATTCAAAATTAATATGTAAGTTTTGATTCTCATTTGAACTTAAAAAAAAAAAATCGTATTGAGAGTGCTAATTCAATTGCACGGTTTTCCCACGATTGATAAATTGATAGGATATATTAAGGAATTAATGAAATTATGAAATGAATTAACCAAATATAGTTAATAAAAAGGTTTACAACAAAAGAAAGAGATTAAAGTTTAGAGAGCATAATGTAGATACTAGGGAGAAAAGATTGGAAATGAGGAAGGATAATCGAAGATTTGAGAGTTTATGAATTGTGGAGAATATTGGTGGGCAAAGTAAGTATATATAATTGGTGGAATATGACTAACGATTAGATTTATTACCGTTGGAGAGATATTTTAATTTTGAAAAAGAAAAGACCAATTACGGATGAACAACGGTCACATTTTTTACATTTAAATTTTGAACCTAACAATTTAATTTTTGACCGTTGTGGATATTTTTTTAAGTATTACTTAACGAATCACATTTTGTATATTTAATTTCAACGGTAAAAT
This sequence comes from Galeopsis tetrahit, assembly GCA_963675135.1. Classification (NCBI taxonomy): domain Eukaryota; kingdom Viridiplantae; phylum Streptophyta; class Magnoliopsida; order Lamiales; family Lamiaceae; genus Galeopsis; species Galeopsis tetrahit. Next base: position 73,795,042 of record OY776127.1, read on the forward strand.
TTTCGACCCTTTAAAATATTAAAATTAAACTAATTACTTCTTATTTCCAAACTCTTAACATTATTAGCTGTGTAAGTTTTGATTCTCATTTGAACTTAAAAAAAAAAATCGTATTGAGAGTGATAATTCAATTGCACGGTTTTTCCACGATTGAAAAATTGATAGGATATATTAAGGAATTAATGAAAATTATGAAACGAATTATACAAATATAGTTAATAAAAAGGTTTACAACAAAAGAAAGAGATTAAAGTTTAGAGAGCGTAATGTAGATACTAGAGAGAAAAGATTGAAAATGAGGAAGGATAATCGAAGATTTGAGAGTTTATGAATTGTGGAGAATATTGGTGGGCAAAGCAAGTATATCTAATTGGTGGAATATGACTAACGATTAGATTTATTACCGTTGGAGAGATATTTTAATTTTGAAAAAGAAATGATCAATTACGGATGAACAACAATCACATTTTTTACATTTAAATTTTGAACCCAACAATTTAATTTTTGACCGTTGTGGATATTTTTTTAAGTATTACTTAACGAATCACATTTTGTATATTTAATTTCAACGGTCAAATTTTCGACCGTTTAAAATATTAAAAATAAACTAATTACTGCTTATTTCCAAACTCTTAACCTTATTAGTTGTTCATTGACATGTGGGAGATGATGTCCATTCAAAATTAATAGGTAAGTTTAGATTCTCATTTGAACTTTTAAAAAAAAAAAAATCATATTGAGAGTGCTAATTCAATTGCACGGTTTTCCCACGATTGAAAAATTGATAGGATATATTAAGGAATTAATGAAAATTATGAAACGAATTATCCAAATATAGTTAATAAAAAAGTTTACAACAAAAGAAAGAGATTAAAGTTTAGAGAGCGTAATGTAGATACTAGAGAGAAAAGATTGGAAATGAGGAAGGATAATCGAAGATTTGAGAGTTTATGGATTGTGGAGAATATTGGTGGACAAAGCAAGTATATATAATTGGTGGAATATGACTAACGGTTAGATTTATTACCGTTGGAGAGATATTTTAATTTTGAAAAAGAAATGTCCAATTACGGATGAACAACTGTCACATTTTTTACATTTAATTTTTGGCCGTTGTGGATATTTTTTTAAGGATTACTTAACGAATCAATAACCACATTTTGTATATTTAATTTCAACGGTCAAATTTTCGACCGTTTAAAATATTAAAAATAAACTAATTACTGCTTATTTCCAAACTCTTAACCTTATTAGTTGTTCATTGACATGTGGGAGATGATGTCCATTCAAAATTAATATGTAAGTTTTGATTCTCATTTGAACTTAAAAAAAAAAAAAAAAAATCATATTGAGAGTGCTAATTCAATTTGTAATAAAAAAAAAACAATTATATAAATAATAAAAATAATTCCAATTGTAATATTTATAAATATTGATTAATTTATAAAAATATTGATTAATTTTTCACATATATTAACTTGTAATATTTAAAACAAATTCAATTATAAAAAATCAATGTTACTTTAACAATTCCAAAAAATAATAAATATTACATCCAATCTTCATCCTCTCATCTTTATTTATGTTCATTTTCATCTTCATATTTATAAATATTTTTATAAACATTCAAACTGATTTATATAAGATACAAATTAAAATTTGGGAGAATTATTAAACATTTAAACCGATTTTCTAGATTTAATTAATATGCATAGTTGAAGTAGTACTCTTCCCTCATGCTTAGTAGAAATAACAACAAATAATTAATAAAATCAAGATAATAGAAAAACAGAAAAATATAAAACAAATTATACATAATGAAATCAAGAAATTATACCCCAAAATAAATCAAACAAATAACTTAATATGTCAAATTAATGAGTGTAAATGAAATTATATTAATCATATTATTTCAAACATCATAGTGTTGGAATCGTCTCTATTGTTTCACACTGTGCATGCAGTCAAACTTTTTTCCTTTATTATGTTTAAACGACAACCATTTTTAATTCATGAGAATTAAACATGATTTTTTTTATTTAATCACTAAAATATTAGAGACGAAATATAATTTTCATTATTGTTCTGATTATTAATAATAAAATAAAATATTTTTTTGCTAATAAGGTGATGAAATATTTTAATTTTCTCGTAAATATTAAATCCACAAAATTAGTCATACAAATTTTAATTTTGTCGCTAAAATATTAGCGACGAAATATAATTTTCATTGTTGTTCTGATTATTAACAACAAAATGAAGCAATTCGTTGCTAGTATAGCGATGAAATATTTTAATTTCATCGCAAAAAATGATTTCAATAAATTAGCCACGAAAATTCCCATTTCATCGCAAAATATTAGTGATGAAATATAATTTTCATTGTTCTGATTATTAACAACAAAATGAAGCAATTTGTTGCTAATATAGCGATGAAATATATAAATTTTTTTGCAAAAATTAATATCAAGAAATTAGCCACGAAATTTTTATTTCATCGCAAAATATTAGCGACAAAATATAATTTTCATTAATTTTTTTATTATTAACATCAAAATGAAGCAATTTATTGCTAATATAGCGATGAAATTTATAAATTTTGTTGCAAAAATTAATTTCAAGAAAGTAGCCACGAAAATTTTTATTTCATCGCAAAATATTGACGACGAAATATAATTTTCATTGATGTTCTGATTATTAACAACAAAATGAAGAAAATTGTTGCTAATATAGCGATGAAATATATAAATTTTGTTGCAAAAATTAATTTCAAGAAATTAGCCACGAAAATTTCTATTTCATCGTAAAATATTAGCGACGAAATATAATTTTAATTGTTGTTTTGATTATTAACAACAAAATGAAGCAATTTGTTGTTAATATAGCGATGAAATATATAAATTTTGTTGCAAATATTAAATTTAAGAATTTAGCGACGAAAATTTCTATTTTGTTGCAAAATATTAGCGACAAAATATAATTTTCATTGCTATTTTGATTATTAACAACGAAATGAAGCAATTTGTTGCTAATATAGCGATGAAATATATAAATTTGTTGCAAATATTAAATCTAAGAATTTAGTGACGAAAATTTCTATTTCGTTGCTAAAAATTGATTTTAACGATGAAATTTAGATTTGTTGCAAAATTTTCGACGTCGCTATTCCCCCTGTTTCTTGTAGTGAACGGTCACATTTTTTACATTTAATTTTTGACCGTTGTGGATATTTTTTTAAGTATTACTTAACGAATCAATAACCACATTTTGTATATTTAATTTCAACGGTCACATTTTCGACCATTTAAAATATTAAAAATAAATTAATTCCTGCTTATTTCCAAACTCTTAACCTTATTAGCCGTTCATGGACAAGTGGGAGATGATGTCCATTCAAAATTAATATGTAATTTTTTATTCTCATTTGATCTTAAAATAAAAAAAAAATTGTATTGAGAGTGTTAATTCAATTTGTAATAAAAAAAAATTGGGTGGATATATCTCTCACTAGCTTGCTCCCCTAAACAGCTTATCAGGTTAAGAATTCGGAAATGATTTGTAATTAAATACTCATAATAATTGGTAGAAATTCTGACCGTTAAAATCAAATATAAAAAATGTGATTATTGATTCGTAAAGTAATACTTAAAAAAATCCATAACAGACAAAATTAAAATTGAATCGTTGGGTTCAAATTTTAAACGTAAAGAATGTGACCGTTGTTTATTTTCTTTTTGAAAAGATATAATATATCTCCAACGGTTATAAATTAGACCGTTAGTCACATCTCACACATTATAAATACTCAATTTTCTCTCCAACATTGTCCACAGTTTACAAACTCTCAAATCTTTAATTATCCTTCCTATCTCTCAATCTTTTCTCTCTTCAAGTCTTTCCATTCAAATATTCGCTCTCTTAACTTTAATCTCTTCATTTTGTTGTAAACATTTTTATTAACTATATTTTGATAATTCATTTTCCAATTTCCTCTAATTCCTTTACATATCTCTTCAATTTTACAATTTCATCTCTCTTTCGATTCTTATGTTCAATATTAAAGGTTCGAAAAGAACCCCTTAAATTTTGGTCGTGGATGGAATTTTTTTATGTTTGGAAATATTATTTTGTAATCTTTTCGATGTCCACCTCACAAGGAATTATTCAAATTGATATGGAGTTACAAGTTCACAATCTTGCACTAGTTGTATACAATTATATTCTTCGACCTTTCAAGCCGGAATTGCTTGAGCTTCCGTGGGTAAGTTGTATATATATATTGAAGTTAGTGGGCTATAATTAGTAGTTTTATAAGAGATATATAGTATGATAGAATTTGTTGTTGCTGATTTCTTATGCCTTTTTTATTTCAGACTGTGTTGTCCCCTGGAGATTCTAAAGATGATACAACAAATATGAGGTTTTATAAGTATCTCAAGCAATTACAGCAAGATCAGACAATGGGAAAAGATATTGAAGCAAAAATTCAAGGTAAAATTTTGTGATTAATGTTTTACTGAAATTTCATGAAAGTTAAATGTGTTCCGGTCATTTCATAAGGACTGACTTCATTGTTCAAGAAAATGATTGAATATATAACTCAATCCACTGCTTTAATATATGGTTGAATTCTAAATAAATATAGTGTTTAGACTCAATATCAATTTAATCATAATTCTCGTGATTATTATAAAAATAAAAACCTCAACATTTCATATTGTGACGATCTGATACACATTTTTCTCTCCATGTGGTAAGTATACATGAACTTCAGTAAATTACATCATTAATTGACGGTTGAAAGAAAAAAATGTGTATCGAATAGTAACAACTGTTTTTAAATTGATAACATGAAAGGTATATATATATATATATATATATAATAATAATTCTAAAATTTGTGATTAAATTGATAGTGAAATTAAAAGAGGTGAATTTATATAGAATTAATCCTTATTATATTGTAAAGTATATATTAAATTGATAACTGTTTTTTTATTAAAGTATATATTAAATTGATAACTGTTTTTTTATTAAAAATATATTAAATTGATAACTGTTTTTTATTAACAACCTGCAGGTGAGTATTTTAGGGTTGATCTAATGAACAGAAAATCCGAAGTTAGAGATACAATCTCAGAATATGTATGGTGATGAAGAAGCGCCTCCGACGACGACAATTAACTAGGCTCGCCATGTTAATCAACTGTTTATAGAATATATCGAAAATTGGCTACTACAGTTTTTTTTTTTAAGTCTCGGTATCCGATCCGAGGACGGACTAATCTTGGGAACCAATCCCACCGCCCAATTGCGGAGGTCCCGTTTAATTAAAGTGTTCAGATCAGATGACCAAATTAAGATTGTAATTTTATTTATTTGAGGAGATTCAGAGTGTTCTGCCAAAAGAATGTGTACTTGTGGATGTTTCAGTTTAGATTTTGAAACAATTATTTGTAGCTGATAAATCAATTCAATGTCAATTTAGTTTGCTCTGGTTGTTTTAACTAATTTTCTTATACTTGCATCGTATGTATATCAATTATAATTGCAACAGCCCCAGAAAATGAGGGACTAATAATATTACTATTCACATGATGAAATAACAAATAAAACATTAATTGAAATTAAAATGAAATTAACCAATAAATATTGAAATTGAAAAAGGATATCATCTTTAGGGTTTTCAAATCCTTCCATCCATACTTGCAATAAACTGAAATACTCAATTAAATTAATTTATATAAAAATTTAAAAAAATCAAATTAATATATTGATTTAAGTTGGAATTCATTTCATTTGATGTCATTGTCAATTTCTACGCAAAAACTTATATGCAATACTGCATACATGCAATATAAGTAATTAAGGTAAATTAGGTCAAAAATTGTGGGTCAACGCGGGTCAACACGGGTCAAAGCGGGTCAACCTTAATTAAAATATTTATTTTCACTCTAATATACTATTATTTTACTACATGACCAAAATTATGTTACTACAAGAACTAAATTTTGTCACTACAAGGTCAAAAGTGTATTACTACAAGTCCAAAAATATTCTGGACACTTATTTTTTTGGGGCAAAATTACTAAAATAATTTTGACTTATTCGGCTACTACATGACTAAAACAATGTTACTACAAGACCAAAATTGTATCACTACAAGGTCAAAAGTGTATTACTACATGTTCAAAAATATTCTGGAGACTTTATTTTTTGGTGAATTTTTCAGAATGTTTTGACATGTAGTATTAAATTTTTGGCCTTGTAGTGGTAATATTTTGGCCTTGTAGTAACAATATTTTGGTCATGTAGTAAACCACCTGTTTGCAACCCGCAAATTTTCTGGGCAACCCGGATCCAGGCTTATGACCCGCGAATTTTTTAAAATTGACTTAATTTGACTTTTGAACTTAGGGTTTTGACTTGCCTAATTGAGATGGAATGCATATATGCAATATTTCACATAAGACTAACCCCAATTTCTATATATGATGTTAGAAGTAAAGTTTCATTATGAATGGAGTTTTTCATTAATTATTTGGTGATTGTTTTTTTATAAACGATAAGTAGAAAAACGGGTAAGAAATATAAAATTCAATATATAGAACATATACCCATGTACGTAAATTGGGCCTTGATGTTGGGAAATTAATTTCCCCAAGGGTAGACGAAAAATAAACGAGAAATAAGATGAAGAAATAACACAATTAATAACACAAGAATTTAACGTGGAAACTCCAAAATCGGAGAAAAACCATGTTGGGATATGGTTAATATTAATAAAAGAAAATTTGATTTTGATTAGATACCAAAATCCTAAGTAAAACCCCAAGTATGATGATTCGCCAAGTCTAGATTTTCAGGTTAGAAAAACTCATATATGTTAGGGAGCTTTAACTTTTCTTAGATAGATTATTCATTGAATCTATGACAAATGACCTGAAAGCACAAAACATATGAAGACAAGTAGCATCGAAGACAAGAAGCTGAAGTGTTATGGAAAAGTGGCAAGGGATCATGAAGTCAAGTATGATGAATTTGGACATTCATATACGTTGGACTTGGCACACTTATGGTCAAAGACGATGAATGACGAGGCATTTTACCCAGTACGAGGCCGTTAGCGGAAAGGACGAAATTATTCCAAATCAACCAATATCTGGATGCCACCTGTCACTGCGCATAACAAATTCTGAGAATGAATTTCAGAAATGCAGAATGGACGTGAATGCATGTACTAATTGCATAAAGGCCCCTGAACAATTTGAAAGTTCAAATTTATGGATAAGTTTTGCTATCTCCACCAACGGATAGTTTTGCTTAATCTATAAATAGGCCACATCTTGAATCATTTCAAGATTACGGGACATACAACAAGACACACAAGCCATACGCATTCCAGCAATATTTTAGCATTCAAAACACTCGAGAGATAAAGCTTTTAAGCATATTCATTTGTGAGTGTTATCTTTAGTCCCCACTAGGCAAGCTTATTGTTTGATTATCCAAAGCCTAAACAGTGATATCCTAGCCTTTACATTCGTTCTTAAATTGTAAAGGATATTACACTTAGTTAGTTGGTACAAGAACAAAACCCTACTTTCACCTTGAGAGATAGTTTGAGAGTATTGTTGAGTTCGTAGTAGTGTTGAGAGTATTGCAACGAGAGAAGGTTGTGAGAAATCAAGAGAAGAGAAGAAGAAGAAGTAGAGTGCACCTTGGCACTGTAAAAACAAGTTAATTCCGAAGTGATTAAGGAATTATCCTATTAAATTAGGAGAGTGGACGTAGGAGCAGTTTAGTCTCCGAACCACTATACATCTTGTGTTTTTACTTACTGCATTTATTTTATAGCTTTAGCCTTTATGTTATTATAACTGCTATTTGCTATTTGATAACTTAGTATTTGAGTGCATATTACTTAAGGAGTATAAAAGGGCCTATCATTTATTCCGCATACAAGTTGCATACTGTTAAGATCTCTTATAATCTACTGCTAGTATTTTCATAGGACTTGACATACTGTGTAACTTACTTGACTCTGATTATTTGTGTTGATTACTTGCAAAAGTTTTTAAAAACACATACACGTGTCACACTCCTTTTGGGACCAACAAACCACGACCCACCAAAGAGATCACTATATGATAATTTTTTACAATCACACAGAATTCATCTCTTTTGACACTCAACCCTCCTACACTCTTTCAAGTTTACAATGACTCTCACCTTTCTCTCACGAGACTCTATTACAAGAGAATATAAGAAAGGACTTTAAACTAGAATCAAATACAAGACTAAAGTGTATTGATTGGGTGCACCTGTAATAAAGACCTAAGGACTCCTTATATAGAGTTATCAAACTTGTCCTACACTCCAAGCCCATTAGAGCCAAACTTGCTCCACACTTCAGGCCCGTTAGGATCAAACTTGCCCTACACTCCAAGCCCGTTAGGATCAATTCATGCTTCTTTTATTTTAGCACAAGCCCAAGCCCAACAAACTCCACCTTGATAAAATAAAAGAAAGTTTCATTGTCTTCACCGACAATCATGATTCTTAAACCAAAGAACCAACATTCTCAACACAGAGAACACCTACTCCACCATATGAGTAGAACTACATTGTCTTCACCGACAAACATGATTCTTAAACCAAAGAACCAACATTCTCAACATAGAGAATACCTACTCCACCATATGAGTAGAACACTTAGAATCACCCATTCTAAGAATTTCCTTCGGCACATGTCGAAAAATACCTGCTGAAATTTATGGTGCAACTTCTAACGTTTGGCATTCCTAGAAGTCCTTCAGCCATCGACATCTTTCACCACACACCTTGCATCCTTGCCAAACCAATGCACATGTGGTCCAACTAACGTCATCACATCCTTTTTCATGACAGTTGGACATGCCATAAGGATGTTCATTTCCTCAATCAGAGGTACTATCACAACGTTAGCAACTTTTTCGGAGCCATTTGCCGCCACCGCTCCACCTTGATTAACTTCACCTTGTGTACACCAGATTGTATCAGCATATCCTTAACTTGCACTTGCCACAAGCTAAAATTGATTCTTCCATCAAATTTCTCCATGTCATACTTCATTGCCTCAAAGTATTTGACATACCGTTTCTCCGCCCTTAAACAACCGTCTCAAAAGAGACCCCCGAACCTCTCTAAAAAATCTTTTCTGATGTGGAAGATCAGACTACGCTGCAACCACAGAGCATACTAAGAAATAAATAGAGACTAAACCGGGGCTCTGATACCACTTGTTGGGAAATTAATTCCCCCAAGGGTAGACGAAAAATAAATGAGAAATAAGATGAAGAAATAACATAATCAACAACACAAGAATTTAACGTGGAAAATTCAAAATCGGAGAAAAACCACGACCCACCAAAGAGATCACTGTATGATAAATTTTTACAATCACACAGAATTCATCTCTTTTGACACTCAACCCTCCTACACTCTTTTAAGTCTACAATGACTCTCACCTTTCTCTCACGAGACTCTATTACAAGAGAATATAAGAAAGGACTTTAAACTAGAATCAAATACAAGACTAAAGTGTATTGATTGGGTGCACCTGTAATAAAGACCTAAGGACTCCTTATATAGAGTTATCAAACTTGTCCTACACTCCAAGCCCATTAGAGCCAAACTTGCTCCACACTCCAGGCCCGTTAGGATCAAACTTGTCCTACACTCCAAGCCCGTTAGGATCAATTCATGCTTCTTTTATTTTAGCACAAGCCCAAGCCCGAGACCTCGAAGAATAGAAACGTATGCAACTTGTGTAAGATTGTTGACTTTTTTATAAATTATGTTCCTTTGCAAACGTCAAATATAGAATGATAATTAATTTCACTTATAACAAATCGAAATCTATAACCAACAATTTTAATGAAAAAAACATAATGTAAAATTTCATACCTAAAAGTTGTAGCTTGCGAATCATATGTAATATAAATATCTATTTAATTTGTTCTACTCCAACTCATGAATCAAATGCTTATTAAAAAAATGGTTGGTAGAGATGCATTTGTTATTCTTTATTAAATGCTTTAAATAAATTGTTTGAGTGATTGATACATGAATTTAATGTGTGCATGTTATTCGATTGGCAAAGTTAATGTGTGCATTCGATTCAATTGACAAAGTTAATGTGTGCATGCGATTCAATTGACAAAGTTAATGTGTGCATGTTATTCTATATATTGGCAAAGTTTCTAATAGCCAGGGATCCTGACGAGAGTCCAAGATCGACGGTTCCTCGAGTTCAACCCACTGTGCTCAATGGCAAAGCTAGTATAAATGGCAAAGTATATGTGTTTACTTTATTGTTGACAAAGTAAATATGGACAAAGTATATGTGTTTACTTTATTGTTGACAAAGTATATATGAACAAATTATACTCCCTCCGTCCAATTTTATTATTCCAACTTTTCTTTTTTGGTTGTCCAATTTTATTATGCCCATACCCTTTTCGGAAACAATACTATTCATACTACTTTATCTCCACCCTCCTACCATCACTTATTTACCCACTTTGCCATTCACTTTATTCATAAACAATCATTTATTTACAAATGGACCCCACAATACCCCATCATACCCTCAACTTATCTACTTTATCAATAAACTAATCAATATTCATTAAAACTTGTGCCCGGAGAAGTGAGCATAATAAAATTGGACGGAGGGAGTATGTGTTTACTTTAAAGTTGGCAAAATATTTATGGGCAAAGTATATGTGTTTACTCTAATGTTGGCAAAGTATATGTGTTCAATGGCAATGTGTATTGTTTAATTTAAAGTTGGCAAAGTATATATGCAAATGCTATTTATTCTACGTTGCTTCAATATTTAGTTTGGAATAACTTGACTCCACTGAGTGTGTTTGCATACTCACCACAATATTTAACATTTCAGGATAATAAGCTAATGGTGAGGAGGAGCGGTGGATGACGAATTAACATTATTTATCACTTAGTAAAAGAATTTTGACTAATTCATTTATTCATTAACTTTTTCATGAGATATTGAAACTTGATGCAGTTGGCATTTTAGATTTCTTTTGAGACAACTATCTATTCACTGAGATTTCTTTTGAGACAACTATTTATTCACCGAGTCTTCCGCTATTATTCAAGTAATTTTATTATTAAATATATTTGAAATTATCATTCCGTAAATTGAAATTTCAGTTAATGTCCCTTTACTTTGATTTTACTTGTCATTTTTGCAAAACCTACTTTTATAAAAATTGGGGCGTGACAGTAATCGAAGAAATGAGAGTTTGTAGATTGTGGAAAATATTGGAAAGCAAAATGTATATTTATAATTGGTAGGATTTGACCAACGGTCAAATTTTGTACCGTTTGAGATTTTTTAAAACTTAAATTTATTACCGTTGGGATATGAACAACAGTCACATTTTTACACTTAAATTTTGAAACCAACTATTAGATTTTTTTACCGTTGTAGATTTTTTTAAAATGTATTACTTGGCAGATCAATAACCACAATATTTATATTTTATTTCAATAGTCAAATTTTTTTATGGTTTATTATGAATATTATATCAAAACTATATATATATATATTATAATTATATATTTATTTTTTATCGATTCTTTTAATTTAGATTTGTGTGCGCATGCATATAATTTTATTAATATGCAAGTTTTGATTCTTGTTTGAACTATTAAAAAATACCTACCATACTCTCAACTTCTCTCAATATAAATTATGGACAATAAAAGGTACGATGTATAAATATAAAACCATAAATTCATAGACCGAGCCAAGTGATCAATATTATGATTTTGATAAAATCAATAATATTTAATTTATAATTTAATTTATAATTTAATTTACTAATTGAATATTTAATTGTATAAATTAATTTAAATATGAAGATAAATATATTATTTAATGATAGTAATATATTGAAAATGAATAAAATAATAAATAGAGTAAGATATAGAATTTGATGGTTGGAGAAGGTTTTTAAAATATAGTATGAAAAAATGAATTTTGGAGTTTAGAGATCTTCATTTTAGAGTTTATAGCTGGAGATGTCCTTCATTTGCTCAATTTGATATGGTTTCATTTCATGCATATTAAGCTGACTAATCGAACTTGAAATGAGAAATATACGTTGTAGAAAAATGAGTATTAAAAGTAAAACACGCCTCAAATATATTATTAAAGTCAGTTAAATGAATAAATTGAGAAATAAAATGTCCAGCCCCAATATTTTCGAGCCCAATTTAATTAATAATTGTTTGGAAGCCCATATAATTAATTAAATGCTACGATTAAACGCACACACGGCTTTATTGAGAACACCCACATAGATATTTTTTTGTAAATTAGTTGCAGGTAAAATGTCAATTCTATCCCATTTTTTTGTGATTAGTACACCCACCTCCCATTTCACGCCAGAATCACCCCACCATCACCACCATTTCTCGTAGTCCCATTTCACGCCGAAAATGTACTCGTAGCTCCCAATCATTTAATCCAAAATGATTTTTTTTTCAAAGAACAAATATAAAAAATATTACCCAAATAAAATACATCGTCCCAAGACATTAAGGCTTAAACTCAATTAACCAATGTCGAAAAAAACAATACTTTAAAAAAAATCGAAAATTGTCCTTAACTCTCAAAAAATAAATTCGAAAAAAAATACCAAAATTCTAAAATGACACAAATTTCGAGGGAAAATTGCACTTTTAGTCCTGTAGGAATTTTTTAAAATCACTTTTGGTCCTGAGGTTTGTAAATGGTCCTATTTAATGCGGATTTGGTCCTGTAAGATAGTTTTTGGATTGACATCGTTAGTTTTTACTTTTTAGATAGAAATCGTTAGTTGACAAAAAAAAATTCCTAAAAAAGTAATTATAATTAAAAAATACAATAATAAATTATACTTATAGAATTAAAATATAAATAAAATCAATAGAATTTAGAACATTAAATTTTTTTACTATAAATGAAGAAATCTCACTAAGTTATATAATTTGAATTTTTTTTATAGAATCTAAATATATATTTTTTAATTCAAGGATTTGAATATAATTAAAAATTACTAAAAAAATATAATGTAATTTAAATTTAAAGAATTTTTGAAGAAATTTCTTGTATTAAAACTTAAATATACAAAAAAAATTCAAATTTAAAAGTAAATTTTAAGAAATAATTTAAATATACAAAAATATACCATGTATATTCAAATATAATCTCTAAATTTAAATTAATTTTTAACCGCATATAATTTGGATATAATTTGAAAATACAAAAAAAAAAAAAAAATCAAAATCAAACCAAATAGTTTTAATATTTTTTGCATTGATTTGAGATTAGTTTCAGATTTAATTGAATAATTTAATTTTATATATAATTGATTGAATATTTAGATCATAAAATTATTTTAAGTAAATTTACCGATTTTAAATAGGGAGTAATTATTTAAATAAATTGTTAAAATATATTTGGTAGTTTTATAATTTTAGTGATATTACCAAAATTTTAATCCGATTTTCTTTCGTTAAAACAAACATAAATTTACTATGAAACTAAAAGTGTATGAAAAATGATCGAAAATGTTTTAATCTCATTCTTACAGGATCAAAAGTAAAATCTTTAACGGTTTATGCAATTTTCATCCGTTAAAACTAATGGAAATTAAATAAACTACTGAACCAAAGGTGTATGAAAAAGGACTGAAAGTGATTTAAACTCATTCTTATAGGACCAAAATTGCAATTTTCTCTAAATTTCGAAAAGACCAATATCTCGGAAAAAAAATTCGACGAAGAGTAAAAAATAATTTAATTTTCAAACAACACTTACAGATCTGGATTGGAAAAAAATCGAATGGGACGACGGTAATACCTTTTTGCGACGAGACGAATGGATGGACGAGGCGGTGAAGGCAAAGGAGGTGTATTTTGCTGTGGAGATCGATGACGAGGAGCGGCGTGAAGAACAACAGAAATATGGAGGAACAGTGGCGAGGCTTGGGGAGGAGTGGTGCGAACGAGCGGCGTGGCAACGACAAAACGCGGAGGAGTGTCGGCGAAATGCGATGCACCTGGAATGGAGCAGCGATGTCGTCGACACCTCCTTCTTGAAATAGGGAGGAGGGGTGATGACGATGACGTCGCGAGGGAGGAGGCACAACGGTTGAGGAAGAGAATTGGTGGATGTGAACGTGAAAATGAAGGAGGGAGGCTTATATTGAGAAAATTAAAGTTTAGAAGGAGAAATGTATCTTAGACCTGAATATGGGTTTCTTGACCTGAAATTCAAAACTTCTCAATTTCCTTCTAATCTATGGACTCTATTCCATAGATTCAGGATCTGTTCATCGTTTAATTAGGTGTTTCGGCGAATTTACTACTCATTACTTACGATTTCACTGAGAAATCAATTGCTGGAGGTAGTTACAGGATCGGTGTAGGCGGTTACAGGTGGAGCTACTTCTATTCTTAGGCGGTTACAAGCCATTTAACGGCGGTTGAAGCTCTAATCATCTTCATTCGCGCGTTTATGGGGAAATTGCAAAGAATCAGAAGCAAGAAGGCAGGGGAACCATACCCAGCTCAAGCCATTTCGAGCAAAAGTGAAGAAATGAGGAACAATGCCATGGCTGGAAAAGACGAACATCTGCAAGAAGAGGAATCAAGTCGAACTGAAATGGCGATGGAAAAGGTAGGGATCGCGAAGGATGATTTACTGAAAATAACTGATATGGAGGAACCACCAATGGAAGCCAGTGATATTGAATTGGCTAATGGAAGGAACGATGCTAGGGAGAGTGATGTGCACGACACCTGTTCGACAAATAGCCAACACGAAAAAACTGATGACGAAGGAGATGAAGACATGCTCACGAACTGTTCAACGAAAAGCAAGCAAGTAATGATGGATGAGGCAAGTGATGACGAAGAAGATGTGCATGATAGCTGTTTGAAGGAAAATAAGCATGCAATTACTGAAGTTGTGCACGAAGAAGACATGCACAGAACCTGTTTGACGAAGGGCCAACGTCAAATAAAGGAAACTGCATTAAAATTCAGCAAAGTCCCAGCATGGTTGTTGAAGGTGAACCCGGAGGCAAGTACGAGCATCAAGCGGTGGGACAACGGGGAAGGAAGCTAAGATACACAAGGGGGAGGCCAGAAAACGAAGGAAAACCCACCAAAGAAGAACATGCAGGACATGGAAATTACTGGAAAAGAAGCAACCAAAAACAGAGCATGGAGAAAATGGGCTGTTCCCGAGAGCGTAAAGGGAAATCGTGAGTTGAAGCAGGAATATAGATTGAATTTCGTCCAACCCACTGCAAATAGAGCTTTCATACCACTGGAACTAATCACGCATGAGTGGGATAATGTTCTTATTGCGTATTTCATGGGTCGCTTTCCAGGATTTGAAAGCCTCAAACGAATATGCAATGGCTGGAAGGTACCTCACGAAATTAAGAGCCATGAAAGTGGATGACTTATGTTTAAATTCGAAAAGGAGGAGGATATGGATACGGTTTTGGAAGGGGGGCCATATTCGATATGGGGGAGAACACTCATGATGAAGAAAATACCCTTAGGATTCGATTTTAGTGAGGCAGAGATCAGTGTTGTGCCAACTTCGATCAAGCTAAGGAACTTACCTATGTGTTGCTGGAGTAACAGGGTCATTGAGGTGATAGCATCGTTCATAGGAAGGCCACTCTATACGGACAGGATGTCCAACACGAAAGATAAGGTATCTTATGCAAGGGTACTTGTAGAAGTCGATGCAGCCAAGCCCCTTGTTCGCACTACACGAAATTGGGGGAATAGCGACAAAAATTTTACGACAAATCTAAATTTCATCGCTAAAATCAATTTTTAGCAACGAAATATAAATTTTCGCTGCTAAATTGTTAGATTTAATATTTGCAACAAAATATATATATATTTCATCGCTATATTAGCAACAAATTGTTTCATTTTGTTGTTAATAATGAAAACAACAATGAAAATTATATTTCGTCGCTAATATTTTGCGATAAAATAGAAATTTTCGTGGCTAATTTCTTGAAATTATTTTTTACAACAAAATTTATATATTCCATCGCTATATTAGCAACAATTTGCTTCATTTTGTTGTTAATAATCAGAAAAACTATGAAAATTATATTTCGTTGCTAATATTTTGCGATGAAATAGAAATTTTCGTGGCTAATTTTTTGAAATTAATTTTTGCAACAAAATTTATATATTTCATCGCTATATCAGCAACAAATTGCTTCATTTTGTTGTTAATAATCAGAACAACAATGAAAATTATATTTCGTCACTAATATTTTACGATGAAATAGAAATTTTTGTGGCTAATTTATTGAAATTAATTTTTGCGATGAAATTAAAATATTTCATCGCTATACTAGCAACGTATTGCTGCATTTTGTTGTTAATAATCAGAACAACCATGAAAATTATATTTTGTCTCTAATATTTTATGATGAAATATAATTTTTTATGGCTAATTTATTGAAATTACTTTTTGCGATGAAATAGAAATATTTCATCGCTAAACTAGCAAAAAATTATTTTGTTTTGTTGTTAATAATTAGGACAACAATGAAAATTATATTTAGTCGCTATTATTTTGCGATGAAATATATTTTTTGTGGCTAATTTCTTGGAATTAATATTTGCAACAAAATTAAAATATTTTATCGCAACACTTTTATCAAATTATTTTACTTTGTTGTTAATAATAAGAACAACAATGATAACTATATTTCGTGGCTAATATTAAATTAATTATGCTTATTAAATCGAGAAAATCGATTTATATAATTAAATGTTTAATAATTCTCCAAATTTTATGTCTTATAAATCAGTATGAATGTTTATAAAAATACTTATAAATACGATGATGCAAATGAAGATGGACATAATTAAAGATGGTAGAATGAAGATTGACTGTAATATATATATATATTTTTTAAATTGTTAAAGTAACATTGATTATTTACAATTGAAATTGTTTTAAAAATTACAATATATATATACACATGTATATATACATATATAGTTGTTACAAGTTAAAAATTAATCAATTAATAAATGTGAAATAAATTATTAAATGAGTAAAAATAACTAATTTAGTAACAATTGAATACATATATAATTAATATTAAAAAAATGAACCAAAGAGCTGTCTGCCTGAATGGTAGGCGCCCAGCTATGGGCGCCCATCCACCCGGGATCAATTCCCACTAAGACCAAATAAAATATTTATTTAAATAAAATGGGAGAGGGGGTATGTGGGTGCGGGTCGGTTGGGTTGGGGCGGGTGTGGGTTGGGGCGGGTTGAGTGTTGGTGCGGGTTGGGGCGGGTCGAGTGCAGAGATGGGTTTAGAGAAAAATTGAATTGGTTCGGTTGGGGTGGGGTGGGTGTGGGTTGGGGCGGGTCGGGTGTGTGTGCGGGTTGGGTTGGTCGAGTACGGAAGTGGGTTTAGAGAATGATTCGTAAATCATAGCCAAATATTAGCAACAAAAATTCTAATATTTTTGACGCTAATGTGAGTTAGCGATGAAATAATTTTGTCGCGGGAGTTCTTGATTCTGATTGATTGCCCTTTTTTACCACAAGTTTAAAATCTTAATGCAGGGCTTAGGGTCGGAGCGTAGACGAAGCGAGCAGAGCCCAGGAAACAGGGAAGCCCGTCATAAAGCAGTCGACTAGAAGTAGAAGAAGACTGCTGGCCTGCGAGAAGGCGGCCTCTCTCGGGAAACATGGTCCAATTTTTCTTCTTTCTTTTTTATTTTGTGGGTAGGTTTAGTAAGAGCAGAGGAGATCAGATACACGGAAACGAAGACCTTCGAGCACAAATATTGGACCGGGAATCAAAAAGGGGGGGATAAAAGTAAAGTCTTTGTATAATTTTGTTAGGAACTTTAATGGGCCTGTCCATTGAAAGTTTAAGGGGACTAGATGGGTTAGACACTCAAAGTGGTAAGAGAATAGAAGTTGGTAGAAGGAGGAGTGATAGGAGTGACGAGTCATATACTTGTATGAGTCGGATTTGGTTGGCGTTTTCCCTTAGGGGATAATCGTTTTTTTGAGAAATAAAATTTTTACCCTTTTCTCAAAAAAAAATGTATCTTAGATTTCACGGGGTGTGTACTCAACAACTATGTGGGTGTGTTTAACTGTGACCATAATTTAATTAAAAACACAACTTAGACTGCTCAATTCAAATTACAACTATGACTCTTCAATTCAATTGCACGATTTTTATGAAGTTGGAATGTAGTTTAAATTAGTTTAAATTTTTGGGATTCCTTTACTAGCTTGAACACTCCTCTCAATAAATTATTTTATTTATTTTTAAATAAATTTTAATTGAGTATTTCAGTTTATTGCAAGTGTTTGAAGAATTTGAAAACTCTAGAGATTATAAAAGAAACAGCATTTCAAGGAAAGGGAGAGAGAAAATTAGTTTAAATTTTTGGGATTCCTTTACTTGAACACTCCCCTCAGTTCATTGCAAGTGTTTGAAGGATCTGAAAACTCTAGAGATGATATCTTTATTCAATTTCAATATTTATTAGTTAATTTCATTTTCAAATATTAATGTTTTATTTGTTATTTCATCATATGAAAAATTAGCCCCTCATTTTCTGCAATTAAGGGGCTGTTGCAATTATAATATTGATATATATACGATGCAAAAGTATAAGAAAATTAGCTTAAACAACCAGAGAAAACTAAATTGACATTGAATTGATATTGTATATATAAGCTACAAATAATTTGTTCAAAATCTAAACTGAAACATCACAAGTGCACATTCTTTTGGCAGAACACTCTGGATCTCCTCAGATAATCCATAGTAAAGGCAAATACTAGATATAAATCAAAAGACAAACCAAATAAAAAGGCAATCTTTGACCAAATAAATTAAGTGATAATCTATGGTCATCCTGACTGACCACTTTGAGCAGTGCTTGTCATTTGATACCTTCAGTTGCCTCTTCAGTTCAGTTGTTTCTGACTTCTTTCTCCTACATAAAAAAGACATAGAAATCAGCAACAACAAATTTTATCCTGCACAGCCCTTAAAAATTGTCTTGGACAGCTCTTCAAATGACAGCTGTCTAAGCTTAGACAGCGGTTAAAAACCGTTGTCTAAGAATAAGCACTTGGACAGCGGTTCATAACCGCTGTCTATGTATTTTTTTTTTTAATACATTTGACTTGGACAGCGGTTCAAAACCTCTCTTTATAAGGTAAGTGCTGGAATTGTGTTTCTAAGAACATAAAAAGGAAGCAAGAATGAAACCTTGCGTGGTTTACGAAGACAAGCTTTGCAGTTGCAAATCTCAAGACAACACGTACGGGCATGCCTCTTCGATCTATAGCCTAGCTCCGTTGATAGTTGAGGATACCTTTAAATATAATCAACAGTAAAACTCATCAACTCCATTCAATTACACAGTAAAGAAATTAAAAGAATAATGAACCAACAAACTGCATATATGTACCATTTGTTTAAACACGGGAAACAGTAGCGTTTGCTTTCGCATTTCCTGCATCGCACGACTTCCCTGTCGCTTTTAACGCACTGGTGACACATTGTACATGGATCGTTGGGAAGAAGCTATTCGCAATTTCACAATTAATATAGCTGATAAACTAATTAAATTAAATAAAAGAGTAAAGACTAGAATATCATACTATCTATCTCTTATAAAACTATTAATTATAGATCACTAACTTCAATATATATATACAACTTACCCACCGAAGTTCAAGCGATTCCAGCTTGAAAGGTCGAAGAACAAAACTGTATACAACTAGTGCAAGATTGTGGACTTGTAATTCCATATTACTTTGAATAATTCCTCGTGAGGTGGACATCGAAAAAGTTCCAAAATCCAAAATTTTCATCCACAACTAAAATTTCAGGGGTTCTTTCTGAACCTTTAATATGGAACATAGGAATTGAAAGAGAGGCGTAATGGAAAAATTGAAAGGATATATTAATGAAAATTATGAAAGGAATTATCCAAGATTGTGGACGTGTAATTCCATATTACTTTGAATAATTCCATCAACCCGATCATGAATTTTTCTCTCTTGGTTATATTATCAATATGTAAAAAAGATAGATATATTTGAATAAAGTATATGTAGAGACTAGAGAGAAAAGATTGAGAAATAATATTTGAATGAAAAGAATAATGGTAAGAGAACTAATATTTGAATGAAGAGTAGCGACTAGAGAGAAAAGGTTGAGAAATAAGGAAGGGTAAACGAAGAATTGAGAGTTTGTGGATTGTGAAAAATATTGGAAAGCAAAGCGGATATTTATACTTGGTAGGATTTGACCTACCGTTGGAGATTTTTTAAAACTTAAATTTATTACCGTTGGGATATGAACAATTAATGGTCAAATTTTTTATACTTAAATTTTGAAACCAACTATTAGATTTTTTACCCGTTGTAGATATTTTTTAAATGTACGGATCAATAACCACAATATTTATTTTTGATTTCAACCGTCAATTTTTTTATCATTTATTATGAATATTATATCAAAACTATATATATATATATATAATTATATATTTATTTTTTATTGATTCTTTTAATTTAGATTTGAAAGAATCGATATTTCCACGATATTTATACTAGGTGATTAGTGGGAAAATTATTTTAAATTTATGTGCTTAGAGCATCTCCAGCTGTATGGTATAATAGAGTTAAAACTCTAAAAATAGAGTTTCGCCTTCCTCCAACCGTACTCAATTTTAAAGATTTGAAATAGAGTTTTGAATAGTAAACTCCATATATGAAGTTAACTATTTAAAACTCTATATTTTATATCTATTATTTTATTAATATTTACAATTATGTATTACAATTTTATATTAATAATTAGAATTCTTTTATTAAATATAATTACAATTCTATTATTATACTAATTTATAATATAATTTTAGTTGGATAATTTACTTTATTTATATATATATATATATATAATTATATATTTATTTTTTATTGATTCTTTTAATTTAGATTTGTGCGCGTATGCATATCATTTTATTAATATGCAAGTTTTGATTCTTGTTTGAACTATTAAAAAAAACACATACCTTACTCTTAACTTCTCTCAATATAAATTATGGACAATAAAGGGTATGATGTATAAATGAAAAAGAAAATATAAAATCATAAACTCATAGACCGAGCCAAATGTCGAAGTACTGTTAAAAACTTGTCTGGAAAAAGCCTCGTTAGAGACAAAATTTGAAGTTAAGGAAAAAGGTACACTCTTCTAATTATAAAAAAAATGTAAGCAAATATAAGTGTTCAATGATAACACAGTCAATCAGAGTCATCTAACGCATTTGATCAAGGATGAAAATATTTTGAAATACCCTCGATATATCCAGTTTTTGTTGTCACCGATATCAATATTAGGAAGAATCAATATTTCCACGATATTTATACTAGGTGATTAGTGGGATAATTATTTGAAATTTATGTGCTTAGAGAATCTCCAGCTGTATGGTATAATAGAGTTAAAACTCTAAAAATAGAGTTCCGTCTTCCTCCAACCGTACTCAATTTTAAAGATTTGAAATAGAGTTTTGAATAGTGAACTCCATATATGAAGTTCACTATTCAAAACTCTATATTTTATATCTATTATTTTATTAATATTTACAATTATGTATTACAATCACTACTACATATTTGGCCTTGGAGAGCTTTTAGAAGAGCTCTCCAAGTGGGAGCTGTCCACGCTAAATTGCACTTGGAGAGCCCTTAAAGGACTAATTCAGAGTCATCCTCCTGGAGAGACAATTTAATCGCCGCACGCCTGGACCATTTGGGCCCCCGTTACCTCGCATACCAGAGTCATCTACCCCGTCTAACCCAAGGCCGACCACATTTCGCCCCGCTAACACATCGACTCCTAGTCGCCCTACCGGTTCAACATCGAATGCTCGCCAAGGTCACTGATTTATATATATATTGTAGTGGTATAATTAAGTTTTGATTTTGTATAAATATATAGAATTTTTAAAATATAAAATAATATAAAAAATAAATAAATAACTTAGACAACGGTTCAAAACCGATGTCCAAGTTAAATCAAAAAAATATATATATTACTTAGACAGCGGTTCAAAATCGCTGTCCAAGTGAAATTAATAAAACAAATATTCACATAGAGAGCGGTTCAAAATTGCTCTCCAAGTGCTTTTACTTGCAGAGCGGTTGAGAACCGCTGTCTAAAGTCCCCACTTGCAGAGCGATTTTGGAGCCTTGGAGAGCTGCCACTTGAAGAGCTGTTTTAAAAGCTCTCCAAGGCCTTTTTTTCAAAGCTCTCAAAGGTCAAATATGTATTAGTGAACAACAATTTGGGTGGAGGTAGTGTGGTCGATTTGGAATCCCATAGGTGTTGTTCGATTATTTATTTGTGTTAATTTTACTGTTTTTCTCATGGAATTATTTGAATATTGTAAGGGTTGAGTAGTACTCCATTTTTTCAATATGAAATCTTTTGACTGATAAAAAAAATTACCTTCTTTTTTTTCTCCCAGTATGGAACCGGAGTTCATTAGTCATTACTCTCTTTATTTGATTTTATGAATAGGAAAATGAGGAGAAAATAGTTGACTTCATCTATACACAATTCGAGTTGATTATAGTAGCGTTGAAATGAATAATTTCATTTGTTATTTGGTAAATTGGAGATGTTACGTACACAATAAAATATTATTCAATTGCAATATAATAGACTTGCTTGAATTATAATTAACAATGCATGATTTATATTGAAAGTAGGTGAAATTTTATTTTCAAGTCCAAAAAAAAAATTGCATATTAATATAATTATATGCATACACACCATAAATCAAAATTAAAAGAATTAATAAAAAATAAATATATATAACTCACATACAAAAATACATGTAACTCATAAATTTTGGGTGCATATATCGCCTCTCACTTGCTCCCCTAAACCGCTAATAAGGTTAAGAGTTCGGAAATGATTTGTAATTAAATACTCATAATAATCGGTAGAAAATTTGACCGTTAAAATCAAATATAAAAAATGTGGTTATTGATTCGCAAAGTAATACTTGTAAAAACCCATAACAAACAAAATTAAAATTGAATCATCGGGTTCAAATTTTAAACGTAAAAAATGTGACCGTTGTTTATTTTCTTTTTAAAAAAATATAATATATCTCCAACGGTCATAAATTAGACCGTTAGTCACATCTCACACATTATAAATACTCGATTTTCTCTCCAATATTGTCCACAATTCACAAACTCTCAAATCTTTGATTATCTTTTCCGATCTCTTGATCTTTTCACTCTCTAGGTCTCTCCATTCAAATATTAGCTCTCTTAGCTTTAATCTCTTCATTTTGTTGTGAACATTTTTATTAACTATATTTTGATAATTCATTTTCCAATTTCCTCTAATTCCTTTATATATTCGTTCAAGTTTTCCATTTCATCTCTCTTTCGATTCCTATGTTCAATATTAAAGGTTACCTAAAATTTTGGTCGTGGATGGAATTTTTTAATGTTTGGAAATATTATTTTGAAATCTTTTTTATGTCCACCTCACAAGGAATTATTCAAATTGGTATGGAGTTACATGTCCACAATCTTGCACTAGTTGTATACACTTATGTTGTTCGAGCTTTTAAGTCAGAATCGCTTGAGCTTCCATGGTATGTATGTTGTATATATTGAATTTTATAACTTAGTGGAGTATAATTAATTATATTGCAATTTAATTTACAACACTAACTATATATAGACCTAGAGGTGTGCCAAGTTATATATATTTAGGACAATAATTAATTTAATTAAAGCATTTCCAAGATTGAGAATTGATAAATTGAGAGGAAGACGTGATACTTTTGTTTGTTTCCTGCAGTATTTCATGAATATTAATTTTTTTAATTATAAATTTGTTGATTAGTACCAATTAACTGAATTGATTAGCTGATGATTATATGTCTTCCTTTGATGCTACATGCAGCTTCGGATTGCAGTCGAAGTACAGAAAAGAATTGATGCGGAAACTGAGGTCGAGCACCTACGCACCTACTTCCCGACCATCAAGAAATATTGATCGAATTGAAGACGGACATAGATAAAGATCGAGTGGATGTTTCAGTTTAGATTTTTGCCAAATAACAATAGCAGGATGCATGGTATAACCCCTTGCATCCAGAGCATGCTTTACAAGTTGGCGACACAAGTATATTATTTATATATAGCAACTCAAAAAATATCATACCTTCAAGTTGTAGCTGTTAAATCGTATGTATTTGCTCTGTTGTAACTCATGAATCGAACAACTATAAATAAATAAATGTCTTTTTCAATAAACCATCAATTCATTCATTCATGATAGTTTTGGTTGTATTATAATATCAATGTTACCAAATAAGTTCAATAGTTTGCAATACAAATGGTAAGGGATTTGTTTTAGTCCATTAACTTTATCTATTATTAAATTTGGTCATATATAAAATTAAAAATATATATAGTAATTAAAAGTTATTATTTAATCATATATTCAAATTCTATATTTACTTATTATTGAAATTATAATTATTTAATAGAGATAAGTTTTTTATAATCCAAAATCACTTGGACCAAGTAAATTAATTCTTCATCGTCGCATTCATTTTTTTCATTTATATTGATTCCCGATCGACAAAACCTCAATTCGTCAAAAGCTTCAATTTCTTTCTTCGAATTAAAATTAAATATTTTTCTTTAATATCTTATGATCCAACCTCAAGTTTTTGTTATTATTTGACTTGTTTATTAAAATTTATACCTAATCTATCGAAATTAAAAACAATAACATTAATAAACAATCAATTGACAAAAAAACATCAACCGAAATAAATATGTCCAACAGAATAATAAATTGTTCGACAGAAAATTAAATAGTTCGACTGAAAAATAAAGTGTTCAAACATCAACCATCAGCAAAGTTAAAAAACTCATCATCACCGGCGAAATTCAAGTCGACGTCGTCGTCGTCGACTGCATCTGGAGCTGGACCGGCCGGAGCATTCAAAGGCGGAGGGGGAATGCTCGTCGCCTGTGCAAAGCATGTATCTATTTGATCAGCAGACATCCCCAACGATCGACCCATAGTGTCAGTTAGCTGTCGGAAGTAGTGGTTCATCAACTGTATTACGTTCGGGTCCGGAATAGCAGTGGAGGATACAGAGGCCTGCGATGCACGCTGGGACGAACTGGACGACGACCTTACAGTGCAGCTCATCCGGCCAAGGCCAAGGATCCGTCCTCGATCAGCCGGGGCAACGTCCAGGTAAATCTGGTTGAGGTCAACCGGCAAGGGGGGAGAGAGAGTTGGGCCCAGCTTGAGCAGAAGCCTGTGTCGTGACCTCTTCAATCCTCTGGTTCACATTCAATTACATAATTAAAAAAATTAAATTAATGCATAGTTTAATACATTTAATTAATTAAATATTAAAAAACATCACAATTTAATAAAACTTACGTGAAGCTCAGTAGTGCGTCCATCACTACAAAATAATGGGAAATGGGGACGGGGAAAGGCATCGGATCTGCCCTCACTAATGATGAAGGCAACGGCAAAGGGGACGGCAGTGTGCCGATGCCAATATGCTCGATGCTATTTAAATTGCATCGGATTTGGGGAAAACCGTTGCCTTTTGGCAACGGCAGGTGGCCGTTACCTTTTGGCATCTGGGCCACTGCCGTTACCAAATTGCATCGGGGCCACTGCCGTTACCAAATGGCATCGGGGCACACTACCGTCCCCTTTTCGCATCGGGACCACTCTCGTCCCCTTTTTATTAACATTTAAAAAAGACGAATCTGGGTTTCGAACCCAGGTATCGAGGCCACCATTTAAAAATTAATCCTCAACGTCAATGTAAATGTTGCATTTGTAGGAGTAATCGCTACTCTCTCTCCTCATTGACTCTCCGTTCTTCAGCAATAGCATGGTCAATGTCGGACTGGGTGAATCGTCCATAAGTCGTACCACTTGACGTCTCGCCAGGGTATGTTTTTATTAAATTGTCACTACTGCAAGAACCGAATTGAAAACAACTCCGATATATTTATGTATGGGTATGTTTTTATTAAATTGCAAATTTTATTTCTATTTAATTTGGTGTAAGAATTTTAATTTTCTTAATTAAAATTAAACATGCACTTCATGGAATTACCTTAACATTGTTTCTGTTCAATTCAATTTATTATAAATCTGATTTTTTTTCTATATTTATTATTATCCGGTGATCGAATTATGGGGTTAATTTGGTTGTTCAATTATTGTTTTGTTACCTTTTCTAAGTTGTATTTCTTCCCCAATTTTTTTACCAGACTATAATGGTGTTTTAGTTTTATTTTAAATTAAGCTTTCTAACTTAAAATGCATATGATTTAACCCTTTTTTGCATTGCATGCAGGAAAATGTTCTTCTATCTCTAATTTAGGGTTCTTGATTTGTGGTATAGCACACAAGCTTATAAATTTCTTTAAAAAAACAATTGATAAGTATAGATGATTAATTAGAGAAAAAGTTAAAACACGAATATATGAGTAAATGGGGAAATTTGTTTCTTAAATAACTTTTTACTAATTTTTCAATCTTCTAGAATTAAATAAAAATAAAATTAAAATAAAATTTCACAGATTTTTTTTATCTAATCAATTTATGTATTATTTAATTAATTTGTCTACATTAATAAAATATGTCAACAATTACAATTTTTTATTCTAATAAATCTACCCAAATTATAAACAAACGACCTTTTAATTAATTTAATTTTGAATGAGTTTAAATGAAATTTCAATTATAAATGAAATTTTACGTGAAATGAATTTTATCACCAATATTGGTAATTAATTTTTGTGAAATGAATGCAAAAATCGTAGTAACATTTACTAATTAATGTTTCAAATAATTTTAAATCTCCAAATAAAAAAATATTTGAAATAAATTCAAAATTATTTTAAATTTCCAACTGCCGTTACCAAATGGCATCGGGGCCCACTGCCGTCCCCTTTTCGCATCGGCCATTATATGTCGTCCCCTTTTCGCATCGGGGCCCACTCCCGTCCCCTTATCCGTTGCCTTAAGGTAACGGCACCCACCCCCGTCGCCTTTTTTCTCCCCGTTACCAATGTCGTTGCCAATTGGCAACGGTAGCCTGTCGTTGCCAATTGCCGTTGCCTTTTCGCCAATATTTTGTAGTGCATATGTGGACGTCTGCGTATCTGGATCAAACAGATGAAGAAGGTTCAACCAATCCACGTGTGTGGGTTTACGCCCAATCTCCCGCTCCTATTTCGTACCAAATGAGCATATAAAAATTATTTTATATAATATAATATAAATAATTGAATTAAAATTAGTTTGAAATAAATTTATTGAACACTTACTAGAGCAATTGAGTGCTCATACGCGGATCGGGACCCCCCCCCCCCCCGATGCCTTGACATCCCACCTCCCACATCAGTTGTACGGTTGGCTCGAGCAGTATTACACTTCTGCACGTACTCTAGGCTACTCCAATACGTGGTCAACGTGTTCCACACGTCGACTCCATTTTCGTCCACACCCAACGTCTGCACCTTGCCACGACGTCGCCAAGCCGTCCTCCAGTTGTACATTACCTCATTATACCTAAATTGACATGAACCAGCCCAGTGCCTGTGAATATCGACGTCCTAGAAGTACTCCCTATGCCAATAAGCATGTTTCTGCACATATTCGATCAGCATATTTATCAAATAATATATATAATAAATTGTTTATTAATATTTAATTGAATGCGCTCAAATACCTGGAATTTCTCCCAATATTCATCCTTTTTCATAGATGGCACCTTCAACCAAGAGTAGGCATTCACAGCAATCTTGCACTTAACAATCGAATCAGTGCAAATATTCGACACCTCATTACCAGTAGGGTTGGCAATGGGACGGGTATAAACCCGGACCCGCATGAAACTGGCCCGCACGGGGCGGGTAAATACCCGGTCAAACGGGTACCGGGGCGGGTAAATACCCGGTCAAACGGGTCCCGGGTCGGGTAAATACCCGGTCAAACAATACCTGGCGGGTCTGGGACGGGTAATGGTTTTATATATACGCGACCCGAACCCGACCCATATAGATATGTATTAAAAGAAATATATATATATATATATGTATAATTATTATTAGGAAATTGTTATTGTATGTACTCTTTCCTTCTAATTTCACACTCCCCAAATTTTGAATGGATTAATTGAAATATGTTGTTGTAATTTTATTTTGCCTATTTGGAGATATTGCACAAATTGTTACATACACTCCCCAATTTTTTTAATATGTACTGTAATTGTTAAAAAACTTTTCATTGTTGGAGCCTTGGAAACCGATGCTTACCATCTAATTAACTAATTTAATTTTGAATATTATAACACACTTGTACTAATTTTCTTTCTTAAATAGATGGTGTTTGAAGAAGGAATTTTTTTTTATTGATGGCGGGGCGGGGCGGGTTTTGAGGTGGGGTGGGGCGGGTAACGGGTCTTAAAAAAATTGGTGGGGCGGGTCCTGGGACAGGCCATACCCGTCCCATACCCGCCCCGTTGCCAACCCTAGTTACCAGGCAATAATCTGTGACATTATATATTAACAAACAAACACATTATAAATTAAAAAAAATTATAAAAATTAATGTTATTAAATATTGTTAAACCTTAAAATTATTTAATTAATTACTTACTGTCCTCCCATAATCCATACGTTCAGTCTGGTTTCGCGGGATGCCGTGGGATGTTGACGAGCTGTCGACGACGACTGTTGTGGAATGGGCGACGACAGACGATCACGTGGAACAGATGGCGACGTTGTAGGAGCCGGCATCAAAGTAGGCTCAGGCCTAAGTGAGCCCTTCGACCGCCTAGATCGAGATCCTGAGGCCCCACCAGCATCTTGACTCATCTATTTTAATAGATAAAATTTAACAGTATAATAAATTAATCAATAATTAATATAGTAATGAAATCAATAATTTCCTAATTTAATTAATAACATTTTAGTAATTTAAGTCAATAATATCTTAATTTAATCAAAACAAGTTACTAATGAAATCAATAATTTACCAAACTAATTAATAATGACTTAATTTAAACAATAACAATAATTACTATATTAATCAAATAACACCCCTATTTATAACAATAATTACTAATTTAATCAACAATAATAACATAGTTTAATTATCAAAACTAACTAACAAGTACCAATTATATTTAATTAAATAAACAAAATATATTAATTAATTAACAAACTAACGTAAAAAAAATAATAAATTTATCAAGAACTACACTATATATAACATGAACAATTAATTAATTACAATTAACCAATAAAAAAACAAATAATCCACATAACATATACATCAATTAATTATACGTGTTCATCAACTACGTACGTACATGCAATTTTATAATAATTAACATGCAATTTATAATAATTCAATAACAATTTTATAATAATTAACATGTAATAATATTACAATAATACAATAACTTAATTAAAATTAATTAAGAATTTATAAAATGTACCGTTTAAATTGAAGAAAATTGGGGTAGATGATCGTAATGCTCTTTGTCTTTCAATCCACGCACAAGAAATCCAATCCACGCACGAGACCACGAACAGAGGAAAGGAAAGTGAAAAAAAAAAAAAAATCTTCTTAAGAAAATCTACTGTCGAAGGCAGTTCTTATAAAAAAAAGATATTTGCTACCGACGGAAGGTAGCACGCGAATATTTAATTCACGCGTCTCTTTAGTGGTTTTTGAGGCGGTGTAGTCAAAGCGGGTCAGCTACCGACGAAATAATCCGTCGGTAGCTGCAATTTGAACTCCTGACGGAAAATTCCGTCGGGAAACAGGCCTAAAACGGCGCCGTTTCACTATCAAACTGAATTCCGTCGGGAAGTCCCGACGAATGTTGAAATCCGTCGGCAGTTAGTCGATTCCGATATTCCGTCGGAGATCCGTCGGGACGGCCGACGGAATGTTTTTGTCTGTAAGCTTCCGTCGGTAAACCCCACTTTTTTTGTAGTGATTTCATAATGTTCGACATTTTTATTATTTTATATAGAATTAAGTAAAAAAATAAAATTACAAATTTACCCTCAATTAATCATTATAGATGCATAGCAAAATGAGGAAAAATAAAATGGGATGAAGAATAATGTGTTTAATTCCATTATTAAGGAAAATATAAAAAAATATATATCAAATGAGAAATGGTAATAATTTACATAAATGTAATTTAGGGAAAAACATAGTTAAAATAGATAAAACGGCAAATTTTTTAAAGAAAACTTAAAATTAAAAGCGACCAACAATATGAAACAAAGGGGTATATAATTTAAGTACTACTGAGTTTTCCAAATTCTTCGACATTAATCGCGGAGAAATCGTGCAATTGAATTAGCACTCTCAATACGTTGATTTTTTTTTTAAAGTCCAAAGAAGAAGCATCCCTCACTTGCCCCCAACCACCAATAAGATTAAGAGTTTAGAAACTAGCTAGTAGAAATTAATTAATTTTAAATATCCTAAACTGTCGAAAATCTGACCGTTGAAGTTAAATATAAAAAACGAGGTTATGATTCGCCACGTAATACTTAAAAAAAATTCCTAACGGTCAAAAATTTAATTATTGGGTTCAAAATTTAAATGTTAAAAATGTGACCGTTGTTCATTCCGTAATTGATCAATTTTTTTAAAAAAATAATTAAAATATATCTCCGGCCAACGGTAATAAATCTGACTGTTAGTCAGGTTCCGCCAATTATAAATACTTGTTTTGCTCACCAATGTTCTCCACAATTCATAAACTCTCAAATCTTCGATTATCCTTCCTTATTTCCAATCTTTTCTCACTAGTCTCAACAGTCCTCCATTCAAATATTAGCTCTCTTTCCATTGCGTCTCTCTTTCAATTCCTATTTTCCATATTGAAGGTTAAAAAAAAACCCTGAAATTTTGGTCGTGGATGGAATTTTTTAATGTTTGGAAATATTATTTTGTAACCTTTTCAATGTCCACCTCACAAGAAATTATTCAAATTGATATGGAGTTACATGTCCACAATCTTGCACTAGTTGTATACACTTCTCTTCTTCGAGCTTTTAAGCCAGAATGGCTTGAGCATCCATGGGTATGTACGTTGTATATATTAAATTTTATAACTTAGTGGACTATATATAATTAGTAGTTTTATAAGAGAGAGAGACAATATGGTAGAATCTCTTTCTATATATGGTTGATTATTAGCTGAATTTTTTTGTTTTTGTTTTTTGAAATGAATTAGAAAGCAGCAGAAAAAAGGCTAAAAAAGAGGCTAGCCAGGAAGAACTGCAAGCTGCCATAGAGAACATACTGAAGGAGGTCGACTTCAACACCGTAAGATTTACCGATTTACCCCCAATTGTCATTCATTTCACATCCTGATCGATTAACCTTTAATTTGTTATTAACTGTTTTCTCAGCCTTATTTATTTGCTAACTGTTTTTTTTTTATTAACAACCTGCAGGTGAGTATTTTAGGGTTGATCTGATGAACAGAAAATCCGAAGTTAGAGATACAATCTCAGAATGTGTATGGTGATGAAGAAGCGCCTCCGACGACGACAATTAGGCTCGCCATGTTAATCAACTGTTTGTAGAATATATCGAAAATTGCCTACTACAGGTTTTTTTTTTTTTTTTAATCTCGGTATCCAGTTTAAGGATCGACTAATCTTGGGGACCAATCCCACCGTCCACTTGCGAAGGTCCCGTTTAATTAAAGTGTTCAGATCAGATGATCAAATTAAGATTGTCATTTTATTTATTTGAGGAGATTCATAGTGTTCTGCCAAAAGAATGTGTACTTGTGGATGTTTCAGTTCAGATTTTGAACAAATTATTTGTAGCTTATACAATATCAATTCAATGTCATTTTAAATTTGCTCTGGTTGTTTAAGCTAATTTTCTTATGCTTTCGCATCGTATATCAATATTATAATTGCAACAGCCCCTTAAATCTTAATTGCAGAAAATGAGGGACTAATAATGTTACTATTCACATGATCAAATAACAAATAAAACATTAATTGAAGATGAAATTAACCAATAAATATTGAAATTGAAAAAAGGATATCATTTTTAGAGTTTTCAAATCCTTCAATACTTGTAATAAAATGAAATACTCAATTAAATTAATTTATATAAAAAATTTAAAAAAATCAAATTAATATATTGAGTGAGGGTGATCTTAATTATGTGATCAAAGTCAAAACTGATCTAATCAAAACTCTAAGTCTATTTAACTCAAAAGTCAAAATAAATACGGCAACTCATTACTTTAATTTCACCTCTAATCTACTAAATGCACCCCCTGCACCACCAAACACACCCGCCCCACCCCCTGATCTACTAAATACACCTCTTGCACTTTAATTTCATCTCTATATATACTATAATATGCTTTAATTTTTTAACAATATAATAAAAAAAATCAGTATTTTTTATTCCTTTCAATAAAAGTTTGATGTTGAAAAATAAATTAAATAATTAAAATATTTAAAATGACTTGGATTGCTACATGCATATTTAATACTACATATATAATGTAAATTACTATATGAACAAAAACACTAGAAAAAAAATAATGTTTTACTATATAAAAGAATTTGTATTACTATATAAAATAGTTTGTATTATTACTACATGTAATAATGTGTATAATTATAGAAAAAAATTATATGTTACTACATACTACAATTTTAATTACTACATTAAACAGTGTTTGTTACTATATGTAACTAAATCAAATCATATAATATCTTTTGCATCATCCCTGATGGAGATTGATGGAGATCAATTGGCAACAATTAAGGCGTGATTGGAGTATTTATGGTTATCTTCTCTAATTTAGCAATTACTTTCAATTATTGTCTTTATTTTTTGTATAAGCCCACGACAGTGTTGGGCCGTAGGACTAGGGTTTTGAAGTTTGCTTATTTATAGATTTGGTGTTTCGCATTGTAAAGGGAGTTGATTGAATAGAAAAATATTGGGTTGTATCCCTTTTGACGTGTTTTATTTGTGTTCTTCCAGTATTCATTTTGAATCAATGGATTATCACTTTTAATCTCGTTTACGTATCTTTCGGGTATTCGTAGAATCAACGGATTTACGTGTGTATCGTACTTCCGCCTGCATCAATCCCGCAATAAAATAATTTGTATTACAACATAGTTATTATGTATTACTACATACAATAATATATGTTACTACATATTATAATGTAAGTTACTACATCAACAAAAACACTAGAAAAAATAATAATGTTTTACTATATAAAAAAATCTTTATTATTATATAAAATACTACATAAAAAATTATATGTTACTATATACTACAGTTTGAATTACTACATTGAATAGTGTTTGTATATAAAATAAAATAGTTTGTAAACAACATGGTTATTGTGTACTATTACATGCAATAATATATGTTATTACAAATTATAATGTGGGTTACAACATCAACAAAAACACTAGGGAAAAAAACATGTTACTATAAAAAAATCTGTATTATTATATAAAATAATTTGTGTTATTACCATATGAAATAATGTGTGTTACTACCTATTACAATTTGAATTACTACATTTAATAGTGTTCTATTAAAAAAAATTGTCACAACTTGATTCGGGTGGAATTTACACACTTTAGATACACATGTGAAGCTTATTTTGATGATTATTTCATTGAATTATGGATTGATTATGATGATTTGAGCCAAAATGAGGGAAAGGTTGTGTTTTGTCGATTTTGTAGGAAATACGGTGGAATTTGGAGCAAAACACCAATCATACTTCACTGAATTTGTCGCAAACACGTTAGCGACGGGTGTATAGCAACAAATCATGCGACGAAATTATTTCATCGCTAACTCACATTAGCGATGAAAATATTAGAATTAGCTACAAATTTTTTTTGTGTCTAAAATAGTAACTCCTTACTTCGTGACTAATTTTTTGCGACGATGAAACTCATATTTTTGTCGCTAATATTTAGCTATGGATATCCGATTTACGAATTGTTCTTTAAATACACTTCCGCGCACTCGACCAATCCGACCCACACCCGCCCCCAACCTAACCCAACTGACCCTCATACCCCTCCGATCCCGCTGCGGCAAGCCTAATGCCATTACTTGGGAGAAACTCAAGAAACTATTACGCGAAGAATTTTTGCCATTCAACTATAACCGCCTCCTCTACCAGCGGTTACAAACTCTCCGTCAAGGCACGCGTACTGTCGACGCCTATGCCACCGAATTTTATCAACTAATCTCACGTGTCGAGATCAATGATAGCGACGATCAGTTAGTTTCAAGATTTATTGGCGGCCTTCGTATACCGTTTCAGGACATCCTTAATCTCCTCGCCCCGATTTCAGTCTCCGAAGCCCACCAGCGGGTCGTCCTCCTGGAGAGACAATTTAATCGCCGCACACCTGGACCATTTGGGCCCCCGTTACCTCGCATACCAGAGTCATCTACCCCGTCTGACCCAAGGCCGACCACATTTCGCCCCACTAACACATCGACTCCTAGTCGCCCTACCGGTTCGACATCGAATGCTCGCCAAGGTCACTGATTTATATATATATTGTAGTGGTATAATTAAGTTTTGATTTTTATAAATATATAGAATTTTTAAAATATAAAATAATTATTAAAAAATAATATAAAAAATAAATAAATAACTTAGACAGCGGTTCAAAATCGATGTCCAAGTTAAATCAAAAAAATATATATATTACTTAGACAGCGGTTCAAAACTGCTGTCCAAGTGAAATTATTAAAAAAATAATTCACATAGAGAGCGGTTCAAAACCGCTCTCCAAGTGCTTTTACTTGCAGAGCACCGCTGTCTAAAGTCCCCACTTGCAGAGCGGTTTTTAACCGCTGTCTAAGCTTGGAGAGCTGCCACTTGAAGAGCTGTTTTAAAAGCTCTCCAAGGCCTTTTTTTCAAAGCTCTCCAAGGCCAAATATGTATTAGTGAACAACAATTTGGGTGGAGGTAGTGTGGTCGATTCTGAATCCCATAGGTGTTGTTCGATTATTTATTTGTGTTAATTTTACTGTTTTTCTCATGGAATTATTTGAATATTGTAAGGGTTGAGTAGTACTCCATTTTTTCAATATGAAATCTTTTGACTGATAAAAAAAAATTACCTTCTTTTTTTTCTCCCAGTATGGAACCGGATTTCATTAGTCATTACTCTCTTTATTTGATTTGATGAATAGGAAAATGAGGAGAAAATAGTTGACTTCATCTATACACAATTCGAGTTGATTATAGTAGCGTTGAAATGAATAATTTCATTTGTTATTTGGTAAATTGGAGATGTTACGTACACAATAAAATATTATTCAATTGCAATATAATAGACTTGCTTGAATTATAATTAACAATGCATGATTTATATTGAAAGTAGGTGAAATTTTATTTTCAAGTCCAAAAAAAAATTGCATATTAATATAATTATATGCATACACACCATAAATCAAAATTAAAAGAATTAATAAAAAATAAATATATATAACTCACATACAAAAATACATGTAACTCATAAATTTTGGGTGGATATATCGCCTCTCACTTGCTCCCCTAAACCGCTAATAAGGTTAAGAGTTCGGAAATGATTTGTAATTAAATACTCATAATAATCGGTAGAAAATTTGACCGTTAAAATCAAATATAAAAAATGTGGTTATTGATTCGCAAAGTAATACTTGTTAAACCCATAACAAATATTTAACATTTCAGGATAATAAGCTAATGGTGAGGAGGAGCGGTGGATGACGAATTAACATTATTTATCACTTAGTAAAAGAATTTTGACTAATTCATTTATTCATTAACTTTTTCATGAGATATTGAAACTTGATGCAGTTGGCATTTTAGATTTCTTTTGAGACAACTATCTATTCACTGAGATTTCTTTTGAGACAACTATTTATTCACCGAGTCTTCCGCTATTATTCAAGTAATTTTATTATTAAATATATTTGAAATTATCATTCCGTAAATTGAAATTTCAGTTAATGCCCCTTTACTTTGATTTTACTTGTCATTTTTGCAAAACCTACTTTTATAAAAATTGGGGCGTGACAGTAATCGAAGAAATGAGAGTTTGTAGATTGTGGAAAATATTGGAAAGCAAAATGGATATTTATAATTGGTAGGATTTGACCAACGGTCAAATTTTGTACCGTTTGAGATTTTTTAAAACTTAAATTTATTACCGTTGGGATATGAACAACAGTCACATTTTTACACTTAAATTTTGAAACCAACTATTAGATTTTTTTACCGTTGTAGATTTTTTTAAAATGTATTACTTGGCAGATCAATAACCACAATATTTATATTTTATTTCAATAGTCAAATTTTTTATGGTTTATTATGAATATTATATCAAAACTATATATATATATAGTATAATTATATATTTATTTTTTATCGATTCTTTTAATTTAGATTTGTGTGCGTATGCATATAATTTTATTAATATGCAAGTTTTGATTCTTGTTTGAACTATTAAAAAATACCTAACATACTCTCAACTTCTCTCAATATAAATTATGGACAATAAAAGGTACGATGTATAAATATAAAACCATAAATTCATTGACCGAGCCAAGTGATCAATATTATGATTTTGATCAAATCAGTAATATTTAATTTTACTAATTGAATATTTAATTGTATAAATTAATTTAAATATGAAGATAAATATATTATTTAATGATAGTAATATATTGAAAATGAATAAAATAATAAATAGAGTAAGATATAGAATTTGATGGTTGGAGAAGGTTTTTAAAATAGAGTATGAAAAAATGAATTTTGGAGTTTAGAGATCTTCATTTTAGAGTTTATAGCTGGAGATGTCCTTCATTTGCTCAATTTGATATGGGTTCATTTCATGCATATTAAGCTGACTAATCGAACTTGAAATGAGAAATATACGTTGTAGAAAAATGAGTATTAAAAGTAAAACACGCCTCAAATATATTATTAAAGTCAGTTAAATGAATAAATTGAGAAATAAAATGTCCAGCCCCAATATTTTCGAGCCCAATTTAATTAATAATTGTTTGGAAGCCCATATAATTAATTAAATGCTACGATTAAACGCACACACGGCTTTATTGAGAACACCCACAGATATATTTTTTTGTAAATTAGTTGCAGGTAAAATGTCAATTTTATCCCATTTTTTTGTGATTAGTACACCCACCTCCCATTTCACGCCAGAATCACCCCACCATCACCACCATTTCTCGTAGTCCCATTTCACGCCGAAAATGTACTCGTAGCTCCCAATCATTTAATCCAAAATGATTTTTTTTTCAAAGAACAAATATAAAAAATATTACCCAAATAAAATACATCGTCCCAAGACATTAAGGCTTAAACTCAATTAACCAATGTCGAAAAATTGAGAAAATTAAAGTTTAGAAGGAGAAATGTATCTTAGACCTGAATATGGGTTTCTTGACCTGAAATTCAAAACTTCTCAATTTCTTGCTAATCTATGGACTCTATTCCATAGATTCAGGATCTGTTCATCGTTTAATTAGGTGTTTCGGCGAATTTACTACTCATTACTTACGATTTCACTGAGAAATCAATTGCTGGAGGTAGTTACAGGATCGGTGTAGGCGGTTACAGGTGGAGCTACTTCTATTCTTAGGCGGTTACAAGCCATTTAACGGCGGTTGAAGCTCTAATCATCTTCATTCGCGCGTTTATGGGGAAATTGCAAAGAATCAGAAGCAAGAAGGCAGGGGAACCATACCCAGCTCAAGCCATTTCGAGCAAAAGTGAAGAAATGAGGAACAATGCCATGGCTGGAAAAGACGAACATCTGCAAGAAGAGGAATCAAGTCGAACTGAAATGGCGATGGAAAAGGTAGGGATCGCGAAGGATGATTTACTGAAAATAACTGATATGGAGGAACCACCAATGGAAGCCAGTGATATTGAATTGGCTAATGGAAGGAACGATGCTAGGGAGATGAAATATAATTTTTTATGGCTAATTTATTATGGCTAATTTATTGAAATTACTGAAAATTATATTTTGTCTCTAATATTTTGTCTCTAATATTTTATGATGAAATATAATTTTTTATGGCTAATTTATTGAAATTACTTTTTGCGATGAAATAAAAATATTTCATCGCTAAACTAGCAAAAAATTCTTTTGTTTTGTTGTTAATAATTAGAACAACAATGAAAATTATATTTAGTCGCTATTATTTTGCGATGAAATATATTTTTTGTGGCTAATTTCTTGGAATTAATATTTGCAACAAAATTAAAATATTTTATCGCAACACTTTTATCAAATTAGTTTATTTTGTTGTTAATAATAAGAACAACAATGATAACTATATTTCGTGGCTAATATTAAATTAATTATGCTTATTAAATCAAGAAAATCGATTTATATAATTAAATGTTTAATAATTCTCCAAATTTTGTGTCTTATAAATCAGTATGAATGTTTATAAAAATACTTATAAATATGATGATGCAAATGAAGATGGACATAATTAAAGATGGTAGAATAAGATTGACTGTAATATATATATATATTTTAAATTGTTAAAGTAACATTGATTATTTACAATTGAAATTGTTTTAAAAATTACAATATATATACACATGTATATATACATATATAGTTGTTACAAGTTAAAAATTAATCAATTAATAAATGTGAAATAAATTATTAAATGAGTAAAAATAACTAATTTAGTAACAATTGAATACATATATAATTAACGAATGTGATAAGTGTGTATATGTGAAAGATACACCAAATGGATTTGTTATCGTATGCTTATATGTCGATGACATGTTAATCATGAGTAACAATCACAATATCATAGTTAATACGAAGAACGTGTTAAGTAGAAACTTTAACATGAAAGACATGGGATTAGCAGATGTGATTAATCTTGGAATTAAGATAGAGAAAACGTCTGATGGAATTTCCTTGACACAGTCTCACTATGTGGAGAAGGTACTAAAGCAATTTAATGCCTTTCACGATCCACCTACTAAGACACCTTTAGAACTGAATGTTCACTTGAAAAAGAACAGAGGAGCACCAGTAGCTCAACGGGTATTCGCAAGGATCATTGGAAGTGTGATGTACATTACGAACTGTACACGCCCTGATCTTGCATGTTCGGTAAACAAGCTGGGTCAATATACGAACAAGCCAAGTCAAGAGCACTAGAAAGCACTGAAAAGGGTCTTAAGATACTTGAAGTACACCCTTGAATATGGGCTTCACTACACGAGACATCCAGCTGTAGTCAAAGGATACAGTGATGCAAATTGGATATCAGACACTAAAGACTCGTTATCCACTAGTGGATATGTATTCACTATTGGGGGAGCAGCAGTGTCGTGGAGGTCCAAGAAACAAACGTGTATTGCCCGTTCCACAATGAAATCAGAATTTATCGTTTTAGACCTAGCCGCTGCAGAGGCTGAATGGCTGCGTAATTTTCTAGAAGACATTCCATGTTGGAACAAACCAGTACCTTCTGTGACGGTACACTGTGACAGTCAAGCTGCCATTGGCAGAGCTATGAATGTCATGTACAACGGAAAGTCGAGACACATACGTCGTCGACACAACTCCGTTAGAGAATTGATCTCAACTGGAGTAATGTCCATTGATTATGTGAAATCAAAGGGCAATATAGCGGATCCGCTCACAAAGAGTATAAACCGAGATCAATTGAACAAGCTGGTAGAAGGAATGGGTCTAAAATCCACAAGAAAAACCAAAGTAGTGGAAACCCAACCATGATGATTGGAGATCCCAAGAACTTGGTTCAATGGAAAAACGAAAGTGTGGAAGTTAGTGATACAACACTTGAAAGACATGACTATTCCTGACAACACTATCTCAAGTGTTAACGACCCGTAAGATGTGGTAAAGGTTGAGTCTTCGACTCTTAATGATTCCTAGAGTATAACGGGATACTCGAAAGGAGATTACCTATATAAATGAGAAGTGAGGGCCGCTTCGACCAAACATTTATGAACACAAAGGACGTCCATGGCCAAAACGGACAAAAACGTGAGAACGTTACGAAGACGAGATTGAAGTGTACTAACACTGTTGACTAGGTATACACTAAGGAGGAT
The DNA here is from genome assembly GCA_963675135.1 of Galeopsis tetrahit. NCBI lineage: Eukaryota > Viridiplantae > Streptophyta > Magnoliopsida > Lamiales > Lamiaceae > Galeopsis > Galeopsis tetrahit. Next base: position 73,835,437 of record OY776127.1, read on the forward strand.
TAGTTCAACGCACTGCGTCCACTAAGCCGCCAGTATATCCGATAGTGTTTGACTACGGAAAGTTTAAAGCCAAAAACTATTTTTCCGGATGCACGGAGATCTCAATCGAACTGAACACTAGGTCTGATGTTGTATAGACACGATTTTCACTCATGTGGGGGATTGTTGGAATTAATGAGTGAGAAATTAATTTGGATTCTTAGACGTGGTCAAGAGCCACATCCCACGTGTGCGTTAATTTAGGCGCAAGTATCTCCACAATTCTCTCCAACCTCCAGACCTGATATCTGTCTATAAATACAGACTCTTCCCTCATTTCTTTTTTACGCTGAATTTTTAGCCACTCTCTTTTCCTCTCTCTCTCTCTACAGTGTTCTTTGCTCTCCAAAGCAAACACTGATCGTTGCCGGAATTAGTTCCGTGTGTTGCCGGAATATTATTTCAGGTGTGTTCAGTTCGTACTTAGTACGTTCAACGAGGCTTCGTACACAGTAGTGCTACTGTGTTCGAAGTAGAAGTCGTTTTACCTTTGGGAACAGAGCGTCGTACCAGTCGAGCACTACCTGGGTGTATTCTGTTCTGCGGGAAAAGGAATTCCCTTGACTCGACTTGTTATCAGATTCTTCGATATTGCAGTATACCCTATCATTAGGCGTATAGTTTCCAACATATTTTTAAAAAAATTATTTCTTGTATTTCAGACGGGCCTTGATTGTGTCTGGAGAGGCAACTCCCAGACTTTTTACTCTCATTTCTGCATAATGATTTATACACTGCTTTCTATAGACATTGACTTTTAGAGGAATGTACCTTTTTCCTTGACTTGGGTTTTATCCCTAAGGAGGGCTTTCCCAAGCAAGGTTTTAATGGCACTCCGGCCTCTGGCTCGACCTGTGAGCTTATGGTCCTAAGTTTTTCTTATTTTATATGATCTACCTTTTATTGTTCATCTAAATGTAACATATAGGACCACTTTAGCATGAAAAAGGACCACTTTCAAATTTCAGGACTAAAAGTAATTTTGAAATATTCTTACAGGACTAAAAGTGCAATTTTTCCGACCCTTGGACGGCGAAAATTGAAAGTCGATTATGGGAAGAAAAAAAAAAGGAAACGTAAACACAAATCACAAGATCTTTATTCCTAATGCTATCTGAATGTGTGAGACGAGTAAAATAACATGAACGGAGCAGTAAACATTAATTAACGAAATTAAAACAAACAACAACAAAAAAAATCGGAAAACCTGAAAACAGTTTTTCCGAACGATTTGCAGGGAAGATATCGTTTTCGTGTTTATAACATACACATATATATTTTGAATTTTGGATCAACACACAAAGATGAAGAATGGAGAATGAACGGAGAGAATGCAACGACTGAGACCATCTCCAACACCACTTTATTTATAGAGTTTAACTTCAAAAATGAAGTTTTGCTCCCTCCAACCGCACTCTATTTTAAAGTTTTGAAATAGAGTTTTGAATAGTAAACTCTATATATGGAGTTTACTATTCAAAACTCTATGTTTTATATCTATTATTTTATTAATATTTACAATTCTATATTACAATTATATATTAATAATTTATTAAATATAATTACAATTCTATTGTTATACTAATTTATAATATAATTTTTTTTTTGTGTATTATTATTACTAATAAAAAAATGTAAAATACAATAAAACATACATTATATATTAAATATGAAATACATTATATATTATAACGGACTTACATACATTACCTCTACACATAACACCGACGTATTAAAATAAGTGAACACAAACTGAAAAGAAATAGAAATAATAAAAAAACGATACACTAATATATTGAAAATGAATAAAATAATATGGAGAAGTTTTGTTGTAATATTTAATTCAAAATTTAATTTACTAATTGAATATTTACTTGTATAAATTAATTTAAATATGAAGATAAATATATTATTTAATGATGGTAATATATTGAAAATGAATAAAATAATAAATAGAGTAAGAACTAGAGTTTAATGGTTGGAGAAGGTTTTTCAAATAGAGTTTGAAAAAGTGTATTTCAGAGTCTAGAGATCTTCATTTGTTCTAAGGCTTTGTAAATATTTGGATTGAAGTTTATGAACTAATTTATTGCTTTAAATTGTGTTTTTCTTATTATTTGTGTGCTTAATTCTCATTTGGAAGCATGTTATTATTGACCATGATAATATGTTTAATCTATTGTTAATTGGGGTAGTATCGAGAGATTTAATCCATTAATCGTATGTAAGCATGCAACCCGATATTATTATGATCTCGAGAGAGGATTAGTTATTGGGAAGGAATTGAATGACCTTTGGGGGCTATATTAGGTGGTGTGATGTTTGTAATGTAGAGATACGAACTTACGTCGCATAATCCTTTGGATTAGTTGTATCGAGAGATTGATTAATTTTTCTTAAGTGGTCAACCTTATAAGAGGAAAACCTTAATTGCCATTTGAATTAGTTACAAAGCATAAATGGATATCTAAATATTGCAAATGTCTTGGAACCTACTTTCTCATCTTTGAGTTTTAACCGTATTTCTCTCGTTTTGTGATTTGCATGAGCTTTTATTGATCGACTTCTATATTACTCATTTAATTGTTTACTTGTGACAACTTTGGGTAGATAATTAGGGGTAATTACTACATTTCAACTTAATCGGTCGTGTCTATTTAGAATTCAATCGACAAACTCCACTTTTACGCTACACCTCCTCGTGGGATCGACCTCGTACTTACTTCACTACAATATACACCGTATACTTGCGGTCGTGTATTTTAGAGTTGTTAAATACGTGAATCACAACCGCGGGAGGAAGACGTCGAAGGAAGAAATCGTCAACCACTTGAGAGATTGAAAAGAGAAGATGAAATTGAAAGAAAAGAATTCGAAAAGATAAAAATAAAATTCACGTTCAGAAATAAAGTAAAAAATACAAAAAATCACACACATATATATATATATATATATATATATATATATATATAGTTTTAATATAATATTCATAATAAACTATAAAAAAATTGAAATCAAAACTAAATGTTGTGGTTATTGATTCGCCAAGTAATACATTTAAAAAAAAAATCTACAACGGTGAAAAATCTAATAGTTGGGTTCAAAATTTAAGTGTAGAAATGTGACAGTTGTTCATATCCCAACGGTAATAAATTTAAGTTTAAAAAAATCTCCAACGGTACTAAATTTGACCGTTGGTCAGATCCTACCAATTATAAATATTCGCTTTGCTTTCCAATATTTTCCACAATCCACAAATTCTCAATTCTTCGATTACCCTTCCTTATTTTTCAAGCTTTTCTCTTTAGTTGCTACACTTCATTCAAATATTAGTTCCCTTACCATTAATCTTTTCATTCAAATATTATTTCTCAATCTTTTCTTATCTAGTCTCTACATATACTTCATTCAAATATATCTATCTTTTTTACATATTGATAATGTAACCAAGAGAGAAAAATTCATGATCGGGTTGATGGCTTATTGAAAATGATATTTTTTTTATAAGCGTTCGATTCATGAGTTGTAGCAGAACAAACTAAATAGATATGTAAATTAGATACGATTCGCCGGCTACAATTTTTAGGTATGAAATTTTACATTATGTTTTTCTCATTTAAAATGGTTGGTTATAGTTCGATTTTTTCATGAAATTAATTAGCATTCTATATTTGACATTTGCAAAAGAACATAATTTATAAATGCCTAGAGTGATATGGATTTATAAGTACACAATTTTCCACTAATTGCATATGGTTCTATTCTTCGAGGTCTCAAGGCCTAGTCAGACGAGCTTACATAGATATATGTTCTATATATTGAATTTTATACTTCTTATCGTTTTTCTACTTATCATTTATAAAAAAAACAGTCACCAAATAATTAATGAAAAACACCATTCATAATGAAACTTTGCTTCTAACATCATATATAGAAATTGACAATGACATCAAATGAAATGAATTCCAACTTAAATGTAATATATAATTGGTAGTTTTATAGAGATCGATCGATAGATAGTATTGTAGAATCCGCTCTGAATTTTTTTAGTTTCAATGATTCTTTATGTTATTTTTTTTTACGCTGGAGAAAGAAGCGGTAATCACTGAATTAAGTAGACTCTCGAAGGTGTCAAACGATGAGCACAAGCAGCTGCTCAATGATAACCAAATGCCTACTTTGAGCAGTTGAATGTGCTCTTCGTTGGACACCTTCAAGTGCCTCCTTAATTCAATTCAATGATTGTAGTTTATTTCTCTTGCATAAAAAAGACATTAAAAATCATGAAATTTAAGAAAATCTAAGATGGGTTCTACCAACCTATCAATCTCTTGTAAAATTGTTGATTATAGTCCACTCATTTCATTTAAGTTGGAATTCATTTCATGTCGTTGTCAATTTATGTATATGAAGTTAGAAGGAAAAATTCATTATAAGTGATGTTTTTTATTAATCATTTACGTGTCGCTAGGTAAATGATAAATAGAAAAGTGGTAAAAACTGTTGATTATAATTCAATTTAACATATACCCCATGAAAGCGTCGGACTGGGCCTTGAGAGCTCGAAGAAGAGAATCGTATGCAACTAGTGTCAAATTAATTGCATATCACTTTGGGTATTAATAAATTATGTCCCAGTACTAAGGCCATATGGAGAATGTTAGTTGAAACTATTCAACTATAACAAGTTAAAATATAACCAATCATTTAAAATGAAATAAGATAATGCAAAATTTCTTATCTAATGTTGTTGTTGATGAATAACATGTAATGCAATATCAATTTAATTAATTTTGCTCGGTTGAACTCAAGAAAAGAACATTTATTAAAAAAATAAGGCATGGTTTAAATGATGCACAGATTGAGGGTGTTTTCTGGTAGAATGAAGATTGACTGTAATATATATATATTTTTTAAATTGTTAAAGTAACATTGATTATTTACAATTGAAATGTTTTTAAAAATTACAATATATATACACATGTATATATACATATATAGTTGTTACAAGTTAAAAATTAATCAATTAATAAATGTGAAATAAATTATTAAATGAGTAAAAATAACTAATTTAGTAACAATTGAATACATATATAATTAATATTAAAAAAATGAACCAAAGAGCTGTCTGCCCGAATGGTAGGCGCCCAGCTATGGGCGCCCATCCACCCGGGATCAATTCCCACTAAGACCAAATAAAATATTTATTTAAATAAAATGGGAGAGGGGGTATGTGGGTGCGGGTCGGGTTGAGTGTTGGTGCGGGTTGGGGCGGGTCGAGTGCAGAGATGGGTTTAGAGAAAGATTGAATTGGTTGGGTTGGGTTGGGTTGGGTTGGGGTGGGTTGGGTGTGGGTTGGGGTGGGTCGGGTGTGTGTGCGGGTTGGGTTGGTCAAGTACGGAAGGGGTGGGTTGGGTGTGGGTTGGGGTGGGTCGGGTGTGTGTGCGGGTTGGGTTGGTCAAGTACGGAAGTGGATTTAGAGAATGATTCGTAAATCGGATATCATAGCCAAATATTAGCAACAAATATTCTAATATTTTTGTCGCTAATGTGAGTTAGCGATGAAATAATTTTGTCGCGGGATTTGTTGCTATACACCCGTCGCTAACGTGTTTTTTATTGAGCAAACATTTGCGACAAAATTAATTTTTTTTGTCGCAAACACGTTAGCGACGGGCGTATAGCAACAAATCCTGCGACAAAATTATTTCATCGCTAACTCACGTTAGCGACGAAAATATTAGAATTAGCGACAAATTTTTTCGCGACTAAATTGCAGTTTTCTTGTAGCTAGTGTCGTGAGGTTGCTGTGAATATGGGAAACTTGAAAGAATGGACGCAAAAAGTTGAATATGAAGTGGAACCAAGGTATTGCTCGAAGTGTCGCAAGGTGGGGCATAGCACGGAGGATTGTAGACCTATCGAAAGGGTGGTAAAGAAGACGAGTCAAAAAGGAAAAGAAAATAAGGGAGCTGAAATTAAGAAAAGAGAAGTGCATGAAAATGGCTTTATCAAAATAAGGGGTAAGAGTGGAGGAGGCAATATGGGTGAGGGAATAAGCTTTGCTTCGAAAATAGTTGATGATGCGAAGGAAGTGAGCAGTGGGAGGTTCGATTCTTTGAAGAATATGGAGGAGGATGAACCTGGAATAGAAGAGGTTCAGCTGGGGTAAGATGGTATATATGTAGATATGTAAATGGACGATGCCCTAGATGAAGAATACAAGGGAGAAATGGCAGCTAATACACAAAACATGAAGGGTAAGCAAACTGAAATTTCTTATACTACTTTTGGCAGGAAAATTACAGCAAGAGAGGGAGTAAATACAGTTGAAGAAGGAAAGGCAAAGGGATCACAAATGGGACAAAAAAAGATGCATGCAAAAGATAAAGGAAATGAGGTAAACCTAAATTCGAAAGGCTTGGATAAGTATGGAAAGGGGAGCAGCAGTGGGGGTAACCCTAAGGCATTTAGATGATAATCGCCTCATGGAATGTACGTGGCTTGAGGGTCGACGCAGCTCTCAATAAGGTGAAAAATGTTATGCGTCATGATGAGGTAGACGAGTTATGTTTTGTTGAAACAAAGCTAAAACAAGACGAGTTGGATGAATGGAGCCTTCGCAAGTTAGGGGAGGAGTCGAGTATAGTTCATAACTTTGAACTATGTCGCATGGGAAGGATCCTTATTGGCCGACAGGCGGAATGGATAGAATTCGACATAAAGTGGTGGAGTGGATAATCATTTGCGTGCTGAATTTGGGGCTGGACTTTTTTCTGGACAAAGGAAGCATGAAATGGAGTTTGAGAAGGGTGAATGATCTAGCTAGTAGGTCATTTGTGAAAGCCAATGTGCACTTGTTAAAGTGTTTTGATAGAGTTTTTTGTATAATTTTGTTAGGAACTTTAATGGGCATGTCCATTGAAAGTTTAAGGGGACTAGATGGGTTAGACACTCAAAGTGGTAAGAGAATAGAAGTTGGTAGAAGGAGGAGTGATAGGAGTGACGAGTCATATACTTGTATGAGTCGGATTTGGTTGGCGTTTTCCCTTAGGGGATAATCGTTTTTTTGAGAAATAAAATTTTTACCCTTTTCTCAAAAAAAAATGTATCTTAGATTTCACGGGGTGTGTACTCAACAACTATGTGGGTGTGTTTAACTGTGACCATAATTTAATTAAAAACACAACTTAGACTGCTCAATTCAAATTACAACTATGACTCTTCAATTCAATTGCACGATTTTTATGAAGTTGGAATGTAGTTTAAATTAGTTTAAATTTTTGGGATTCCTTTACTAGCTTGAACACTCCTCTCAATAAATTATTTTATTTATTTTTAAATAAATTTTAATTGAGTATTTCAGTTTATTGCAAGTGTTTGAAGAATTTGAAAACTCTAGAGATTATAAAAGAAACAGCATTTCAAGGAAAGGGAGAGAGAAAATTAGTTTAAATTTTTGGGATTCCTTTACTTGAACACTCCCCTCAGTTCATTGCAAGTGTTTGAAGGATCTGAAAACTCTAGAGATGATATCTTTATTCAATTTCAATATTTATTAGTTAATTTCATTTTCAAATATTAATGTTTTATTTGTTATTTCATCATATGAAAAATTAGCCCCTCATTTTCTGCAATTAAGGGGCTGTTGCAATTATAATATTGATATATATACGATGCAAAAGTATAAGAAAATTAGCTTAAACAACCAGAGAAAACTAAATTGACATTGAATTGATATTGTATATATAAGCTACAAATAATTTGTTCAAAATCTAAACTGAAACATCACAAGTGCACATTCTTTTGGCAGAACACTCTGGATCTCCTCAGATAATCCATAGTAAAGGCAAATACTAGATATAAATCAAAAGACAAACCAAATAAAAAGGCAATCTTTGACCAAATAAATTAAGTGATAATCTATGGTCATCCTGACTGACCACTTTGAGCAGTGCTTGTCATTTGATACCTTCAGTTGCCTCTTCAGTTCAGTTGTTTCTGACTTCTTTCTCCTACATAAAAAAGACATAGAAATCAGCAACAACAAATTTTATCCTGCACAGCCCTTAAAAATTGTCTTGGACAGCTCTTCAAATGACAGCTGTCTAAGCTTAGACAGCGGTTAAAAACCGTTGTCTAAGAATAAGCACTTGGACAGCGGTTCATAACCGCTGTCTATGTATTTTTTTTTTTAATACATTTGACTTGGACAGCGGTTCAAAACCTCTCTTTATAAGGTAAGTGCTGGAATTGTGTTTCTAAGAACATAAAAAGGAAGCAAGAATGAAACCTTGCGTGGTTTACGAAGACAAGCTTTGCAGTTGCAAATCTCAAGACAACACGTACGGGCATGCCTCTTCGATCTATAGCCTAGCTCCGTTGATAGTTGAGGATACCTTTAAATATAATCAACAGTAAAACTCATCAACTCCATTCAATTACACAGTAAAGAAATTAAAAGAATAATGAACCAACAAACTGCATATATGTACCATTTGTTTAAACACGGGAAACAGTAGCGTTTGCTTTCGCATTTCCTGCATCGCACGACTTCCCTGTCGCTTTTAACGCACTGGTGACACATTGTACATGGATCGTTGGGAAGAAGCTATTCGCAATTTCACAATTAATATAGCTGATAAACTAATTAAATTAAATAAAAGAGTAAAGACTAGAATATCATACTATCTATCTCTTATAAAACTATTAATTATAGATCACTAACTTCAATATATATATACAACTTACCCACCGAAGTTCAAGCGATTCCAGCTTGAAAGGTCGAAGAACAAAACTGTATACAACTAGTGCAAGATTGTGGACTTGTAATTCCATATTACTTTGAATAATTCCTCGTGAGGTGGACATCGAAAAAGTTCCAAAATCCAAAATTTTCATCCACAACTAAAATTTCAGGGGTTCTTTCTGAACCTTTAATATGGAACATAGGAATTGAAAGAGAGGCGTAATGGAAAAATTGAAAGGATATATTAATGAAAATTATGAAAGGAATTATCCAAGATTGTGGACGTGTAATTCCATATTACTTTGAATAATTCCATCAACCCGATCATGAATTTTTCTCTCTTGGTTATATTATCAATATGTAAAAAAGATAGATATATTTGAATAAAGTATATGTAGAGACTAGAGAGAAAAGATTGAGAAATAATATTTGAATGAAAAGAATAATGGTAAGAGAACTAATATTTGAATGAAGAGTAGCGACTAGAGAGAAAAGGTTGAGAAATAAGGAAGGGTAAACGAAGAATTGAGAGTTTGTGGATTGTGAAAAATATTGGAAAGCAAAGCGGATATTTATACTTGGTAGGATTTGACCAACAATCAAATTTAGTACCGTCGGAGATTTTTTAAAACTTAAATTTATTACCGTTGGGATATGAACAATTAATGGTCACATTTTTTATACTTAAATTTTGAAACCAACTATTAGATTTTTTACCCGTTGTAGATATTTTTTAAATGTACGGATCAATAACCACAATATTTATTTTTGATTTCAACCGTCAAATTTTTTATCATTTATTATGAATATTATATCAAAACTATATATATATATATATATATATATATATATAATTATATATTTATTTTTTATTGATTCTTTTAATTTAGATTTGAAAGAATCGATATTTCCACGATATTTATACTAGGTGATTAGTGGGAAAATTATTTTAAATTTATGTGCTTAGAGCATCTCCAGCTGTATGGTATAATAGAGTTAAAACTCTAAAAATAGAGTTTCGCCTTCCTCCAACCGTACTCAATTTTAAAGATTTGAAATAGAGTTTTGAATAGTAAACTCCATATATGAAGTTCACTATTTAAAACTCTATATTTTATATCTATTATTTTATTAATATTTACAATTATGTATTACAATTTTATATTAATAATTAGAATTCTTTTATTAAATATAATTACAATTCTATTATTATACTAATTTATAATATAATTTTAGTTGGATAATTTACTTTATTTATATATATATATAATTATATATTTATTTTTTATTGATTCTTTTAATTTAGATTTGTGCGCGTATGCATATCATTTTATTAATATGCAAGTTTTGATTCTTGTTTGAACTATTAAAAAAAACACATACCTTACTCTTAACTTCTCTCAATATAAATTATGGACAATAAAGGGTATGATGTATAAATGAAAAAGAAAATATAAAATCATAAACTCATAGACCGAGCCAAATGTCGAAGTACTGTTAAAAACTTGTCTGGAAAAAGCCTCGTTAGAGACAAAATTTGAAGTTAAGGAAAAAGGTACACTCTTCTAATTATAAAAAAAATGTAAGCAAATATAAGTGTTCAATGATAACACAGTCAATTAGAGTCATCTAACGCATTTGATCAAGGATGAAAATATTTGGAAATACCCTCGATATATCCAGTTTTTGTTGTCACCGATATCAATATTAGGAAGAATCAATATTTCCACGATATTTATACTAGGTGATTAGTGGGATAATTATTTGAAATTTATGTGCTTAGAGAATCTCCAGCTGTATGGTATAATAGAGTTAAAACTCTAAAAATAGAGTTCCGTCTTCCTCCAACCGTACTCAATTTTAAAGATTTGAAATAGAGTTTTGAATAGTGAACTCCATATATGAAGTTCACTATTCAAAACTCTATATTTTATATCTATTATTTTATTAATATTTACAATTATGTATTACAATCACTACTACATATTTGGCCTTGGAGAGCTTTTAGAAGAGCTCTCCAAGTGGGAGCTGTCCAAGCTAAATTGCACTTGGAGAGCCCTTTTTGCACTTGGAGAGCCCTTAAAGGACTAATTCAGAGTCATCCTCCTGGAGAGACAATTTAATCGCCGCACGCCTGGACCATTTGGGCCCCCGTTACCTCGCATACCAGAGTCATCTACCCCGTCTAACCCAAGGCCGACCACATTTCGCCCCGCTAACACATCGACTCCTAGTCGCCCTACCGGTTCAACATCGAATGCTCGCCAAGGTCACTGATTTATATATATATTGTAGTGGTATAATTAAGTTTTGATTTTGTATAAATATATAGAATTTTTAAAATATAAAATAATTATTAAAAAATAATATAAAAAATAAATAAATAACTTAGACAGCGGTTCAAAACCGATGTCCAAGTTAAATCAAAAAAATATATATATTACTTAGACAGCGGTTCAAAACCGCTGTCCAAGTGAAATTAATAAAACAAATATTCACATAGAGAGCGGTTCAAAATTGCTCTCCAAGTGCTTTTACTTGCAGAGCGGTTGAGAACCGCTGTCTAAAGTCCCCACTTGCAGAGCGATTTTGGAGCCTTGGAGAGCTGCCACTTGAAGAGCTGTTTTAAAAGCTCTCCAAGGCCTTTTTTTCAAAGCTCTCCAAGGTCAAATATGTATTAGTGAACAACAATTTGGGTGGAGGTAGTGTGGTCGATTTGGAATCCCATAGGTGTTGTTCGATTATTTATTTGTGTTAATTTTACTGTTTTTCTCATGGAATTATTTGAATATTGTAAGGGTTGAGTAGTACTCCATTTTTTCAATATGAAATCTTTTGACTAATAAAAAAAAATTACCTTCTTTTTTTTCTCCCAGTATGGAACCGGAGTTCATTAGTCATTACTCTCTTTATTTGATTTTATGAATAGGAAAATGAGGAGAAAATAGTTGACTTCATCTATACACAATTCGAGTTGATTATAGTAGCGTTGAAATGAATAATTTCATTTGTTATTTGGTAAATTGGAGATGTTACGTACACAATAAAATATTATTCAATTGCAATATAATAGACTTGCTTGAATTATAATTAACAATGCATGATTTATATTGAAAGTAGGTGAAATTTTATTTTCATGTCCAAAAAAAAATTGCATATTAATATAATTATATGCATACACACCATAAATCAAAATTAAAAGAATTAATAAAAAATAAATATATATAACTCACATACAAAAATACATGTAACTCATAAATTTTGGGTGCATATATCGCCTCTCACTTGCTCCCCTAAACCGCTAATAAGGTTAAGAGTTCGGAAATGATTTGTAATTAAATACTCATAATAATCGGTAGAAAATTTGACCGTTAAAATCAAATATAAAAAATGTGGTTATTGATTCGCAAAGTAATACTTGTAAAAACCCATAACAAACAAAATTAAAATTGAATCATCGGGTTCAAATTTTAAACGTAAAAAATGTGACCGTTGTTTATTTTCTTTTTAAAAAAAATAATATATCTCCAACGGTCATAAATTAGACCGTTAGTCACATCTCACACATTATAAATACTCGATTTTCTCTCCAATATTGTCCACAATTCACAAACTCTCAAATCTTTGATTATCCTTTCCTATCTCTTGATCTTTTCACTCTCTAGGTCTCTCCATTCAAATATTAGCTCTCTTAGCTTTAATCTCTTCATTTTGTTGTGAACATTTTTATTAACTATATTTTGATAATTCATTTTCCAATTTCCTCTAATTCCTTTATATATTCGTTCAAGTTTTCCATTTCATCTCTCTTTCGATTCCTATGTTCAATATTAAAGGTTACCTTAAATTTTGGTCGTGGATGGAATTTTTTAATGTTTGGAAATATTATTTTGAAATCTTTTTGATGTCCACCTCACAAGGAATTATTCAAATTGGTATGGAGTTACATGTCCACAATCTTGCACTAGTTGTATATATACACTTCTGTTCTTCGAGCTTTTAAGTCAGAATCGCTTGAGCTTCCATGGTATGTATGTTGTATATATTGAATTTTATAACTTAGTGGAGTATAATTAATTATATTGCAATTTAATTTACAACACTAACTATATATAGACCTAGAGGTGTGCCAAGTTATATATATTTAGGACAATAATTAATTTAATTAAAGCATTTCCAAGATTGAGAATTGATAAATTGAGAGGAAGACGTGATACTTTTGTTTGTTTCCTGCAGTATTTCATGAATATTAATTTTTTTAATTATAAATTTGTTGATTAGTACCAATTAACTGAATTGATTAGCTGATGATTATATGTCTTCCTTTGATGCTACATGCAGCTTCGGATTGCAGTCGAAGTACAGAAAAGAATTGATGCGGAAACTGAGGTCGAGCACCTACGCACCTACTTCCCGACCATCAAGAAATATTGATCGAATTGAAGACGGACATAGATAAAGATCGAGTGGATGTTTCAGTTTAGATTTTTGCCAAATAACAATAGCAGGATGCATGGTATAACCCCTTGCATCCAGAGCATGCTTTACAAGTTGGCGACACAAGTATATTATTTATATATAGCAACTCAAAAAATATCATACCTTCAAGTTGTAGCTGTTAAATCGTATGTATTTGCTCTGTTGTAACTCATGAATCGAACAACTATAAATAAATAAATGTCTTTTTCAATAAACCATCAATTCATTCATTCATGATAGTTTTGGTTGTATTATAATATCAATGTTACCAAATAAGTTCAATAGTTTGCAATACAAATGGTAAGGGATTTGTTTTAGTCCATTAACTTTATCTATTATTAAATTTGGTCATATATAAAATTAAAAATATATATAGTAATTAAAAGTTATTATTTAATCATATATTCAAATTCTATATTTACTTATTATTGAAATTATAATTATTTAATAGAGATAAGTTTTTTATAATCCAAAATCACTTGGACCAAGTAAATTAATTCTTCATCGTCGCATTCATTTTTTTCATTTATATTGATCGATTCCCGGTCGACAAAACCTCAATTCGTCAAAAGCTTCAATTTCTTTCTTCGAATTAAAATTAAATATTTTTCTTTAATATCTTATGATCCAACCTCAAGTTTTTGTTATTATTTGACTTGTTTATTAAAATTTGTACCTAATCTATCGAAATTAAAAACAATAACATTAATAAACAATCAATTGACAAAAAAACATCAACCGAAATAAATATGTCCAACAGAATAATAAATTGTTCGACAGAAAATTAAATAGTTCGACTGAAAAATAAAGTGTTCAAACATCAACCATCAGCAAAGTTAAAAAACTCATCATCACCGGCGAAATTCAAGTCGACGTCGTCGTCGTCGACTGCATCTGGAGCTGGAGCTGGACCGGCCGGAGCATTCAAAGGCGGAGGGGGAATGCTCGTCGCCTGTGCAAAGCATGTATCTATTTGATCAGCAGACATCCCCAACGATCGACCCATAGTGTCAGTTAGCTGTCGGAAGTAGTGGTTCATCAACTGTATTACGTTCGGGTCCGGAATAGCAGTGGAGGATACAGAGGCCTGCGATGCACGCTGGGACGAACTGGACGACGACCTTACAGTGCAGCTCATCCGGCCAAGGCCAAGGATCCGTCCTCGATCAGCCGGGGCAACGTCCAGGTAAATCTGGTTAAGGTCAACCGGCAAGGGGGGAGAGAGAGTTGGGCCCAGCTTGAGCAGAAGCCTGTGTCGTGACCTCTTCAATCCTCTGGTTCACATTCAATTACATAATTAAAAAAATTAAATTAATGCATAGTTTAATACATTTAATTAATTAAATATTAAAAAACATCACAATTTAATAAAACTTACGTGAAGCTCGGTAGTGCGCCCATTACTACAAAATAATGGGAAATGGGGACGGGGAAAGGCATCGGATCTGCCCTCACTAATGATGAAGGCAACGGCAAAGGGGACGGCAGTGTGCCGATGCCAATATGCTCGATGCTATTTAAATTGCATCGGATTTGGGGAAAACCGTTGCCTTTTGGCAACGGCAGGTGGCCGTTACCTTTTGGCATCGGGGCCACTGCCGTTACCAAATTGCATCGGGGCCACTGTCGTTACCAAATGGCATCGGGGCACACTACCGTCCCCTTTTCGCATCGGGACCACTCTCGTCCCCTTTTTATTAACATTTAAAAAAGACGAATCTGGGTTTCGCACCCAGGTATCGAGGCCACCATTTAAAAATTAATCCTCAACGTCAATGTAAATGTTGCATTTGTAGGAGTAATCGCTACTCTCTCTCCTCATTGACTCTCCGTTCTTCAGCAATAGCATGGTCAATGTCGGACTGGGTGAATCGTCCATAAGTCGTACCACTTGACGTCTCGCCAGGGTATGTTTTTATTAAATTGTCACTACTGCAAGAACCGAATTGAAAACAACTCCGATATATTTATGTATGGGTATGTTTTTATTAAATTGCAAATTTTATTTCTATTTAATTTGGTGTAAGAATTTTAATTTTCTTAATTAAAATTAAACATGCACTTCATGGAATTACCTTAACATTGTTTCTGTTCAATTCAATTTATTATAAATCTGATTTTTTTTCTATATTTATTATTATCCGGTGATCGAATTATGGGGTTAATTTGGTTGTTCAATTATTGTTTTGTTACCTTTTCTAACTTGTATTTCTTCCCCAATTTTTTTACCAGACTATAATGGTGTTTTAGTTTTATTTTAAATTAAGCTTTCTAACTTAAAATGCATATGATTTAACCCTTTTTTGCATTGCATGCAGGAAAATGTTCTTCTATCTCTAATTTAGGGTTCTTGATTTGTGGTATAGCACACAAGCTTATAAATTTCTTTAAAAAAACAATTGATAAGTATAGATGATTAATTAGAGAAAAAGTTAAAACACGAATATATGAGTAAATGGGGAAATTTGTTTCTTAAATAACTTTTTACTAATTTTTCAATCTTCTAGAATTAAATAAAAATAAATTTAAATAAAATTAAAATTAAAATAAAATTTCACAGATTTTTTTTATCTAATCAATTTATGTATTATTTAATTAATTTGTCTACATTAATAAAATATGTCAACAATTACAATTTTTTATTCTAATAAATCTACCCAAATTATAAACAAACGACCTTTTAATTAATTTAATTTTGAATGAGTTTAAATGAAATTTCAATTATAAATGAAATTTTACGTGAAATGAATTTTATCACCAATATTGGTAATTAATTTTTGTGAAATGAATGCAAAAATCGTAGTAACATTTACTAATTAATGTTTCAAATAATTTTAAATCTCCAAATAAAAAAATATTTGAAATAAATTCAAAATTATTTTAAATTTCCAACTGCCGTTACCAAATGGCATCGGGGCCCACTGCCGTCCCCTTTTCGCATCGGCCATTATATGTCGTCCCCTTTTCGCATCGGGGCCCACTCCCGTCCCCTTATCCGTTGCCTTAAGGTAACGGCACCCACCCCCGTCGCCTTTTTTCTCCCCGTTACCAATGTCGTTGCCAATTCGCAACGGTAGCCTGTCGTTGCCAATTGCCGTTGCCTTTTCGCCAATATTTTGTAGTGCATATGTGGACGTCTGCGTATCTGGATCAAACAGATGAAGAAGGTTCAACCAATCCACGTGTGTGGGTTCACGCCCAATCTCCCGCTCCTATTTCGTACCAAATGAGCATATAAAAATTATTTTATATAATATAATATAAATAATTGAATTAAAATTAGTTTGAAATAAATTTATTGAACACTTACTAGAGCAATTGAGTGCTCATACGCGGATCGGGACCCCCCCCCCCCCCGATGCCTTGACATCCCACCTCCCACATCAGTTGTACGGTTGGCTCGAGCAGTATTACACTTCTGCACGTACTCTAGGCTACTCCAATACGTGGTCAACGTGTTCCACACGTCGACTCCATTTTCGTCCACACCCAACGTCTGCACCTTGCCACGACGTCGCCAAGCCGTCCTCCAGTTGTACATTACCTCATTATACCTAAATTGACATGAACCAGCCCAGTGCCTGTGAATATCGACGTCCTAGAAGTACTCCCTATGCCAATAAGCATGTTTCTGCACATATTCGATCAGCATATTTATCAAATAATATATATAATAAATTGTTTATTAATATTTAATTGAATGCGCTCAAATACCTGGAATTTCTCCCAATATTCATCCTTTTTCGTAGATGGCACCTTCAACCAAGAGTAGGCATTCACAGCAATCTTGCACTTAACAATCGAATCAGTGCAAATATTCGACACCTCATTACCAGTAGGGTTGGCAATGGGACGGGTATAAACCCGGACCCGCATGAAACTGGCCCGCACGGGGCGGGTAAATACCCGGTCAAACGGGTACCGGGGCGGGTAAATACCCGGTCAAACGGGTCCCGGGTCGGGTAAATACCCGGTCAAACAATACCCGGCGGGTCTGGGACGGGTAATGGTTTTATATATACGCGACCCGAACCCGACCCATATAGATATGTATTAAAAGAAATATATATATATATATGTATATTTATTATTAGTAAATTGTTATTGTATGTACTCTTTCCTTCTAATTTCACGCCGCTGCTTTTGTAGATTGTTGATATACTCCCCAAATTTTGAATGGATTAATTGAAATATGTTGTTGTAATTTTTTTTTGCCTATTTGGAGATATTGCACAAATTGTTACATACACTCCCCAATTTTTTTAATATGTACTGTAATTGTTAAAAAACTTTTCATTGTTGGAGCCTTGGAAACCGATGCTTACCATCTAATTAACTAATTTAATTTTGAATATTATAACACACTTGTACTAATTTTCTTTCTTAAATAGATGGTGTTTGAAGAAGGAATTTTTTTTTTATTGATGGCGGGGCGGGGCGGGTTTTGAGGTGGGGTGGGGCGGGTAACGGGTCTTAAAAAAATTGGTGGGGCGGGTCCTGGGACAGGCCATACCCGTCCCATACCCGCCCCGTTGCCAACCCTAGTTACCAGGCAATAATCTGTGACATTATATATTAACAAACAAACACATTATAAATTAAAAAAATTATAAAAATTAATGTTATTAAATATTGTTAAACCTTAAAATTATTTAATTAATTACTTACTGTCCTCCCATAATCCAACGTTCAGTCTGGTTTCGCGGGATGCCGTGGGATGTTGACGAGCTGTCGACGACGACTGTTGTGGAATGGGCGACGACAGACGATCACGTGGAACAGATGGCGACGTTGTAGGAGCCGGCATCAAAGTAGGCTCAGGCCTAAGTGAGCCCTTCGACCGCCTAGGTCGAGATCCTGAGGCCCCACCAGCATCTTGACTCATCTATTTTAATAGATAAAATTTAACAGTATAATAAATTAATCAATAATTAATATAGTAATGAAATCAATAATTTCCTAATTTAATTAATAACATTTTAGTAATTTAAGTCAATAATATCTTAATTTAATCAAAACAAGTTACTAATGAAATCAATAATTTACCAAACTAATTAATAATGACTTAATTTAAACAATAACAATAATTACTATATTAATCAAACAACACCCCTATTTATAACAATAATTACTAATTTAATCAACAATAATAACATAGTTTAATTATCAAAACTAACTAACAAGTACCAATTATATTTAATTAAATAAACAAAATATATTAATTAATTAACAAACTAACGTAAAAAATGTAGGTCCCTAAGTTGAGTTAATATCGAGGGAAGCTAAAGAAAATGTCTAGAGGGGGTGAATAGACTTTTCTAAAATCTTTCGATATATCAGAATTACAATATGCGGAATACGAAATTATCAATGAGCCCAATTAAAGTTTATACTCAACTTAATTCGAGAACTCTGTTCTATACTCAACTAGTCAAGTTCAGTTAAGTAGTTAAAACAATTAACCAATTAAACAACAAAAACAGTAAAGTAAATCAAACACGAGATTTATAGTGGTTCGACAACTTGTCTACATCCACTCTCACAAACCCAGTTGTGATGTTTCCACTAAACTCTTCCAATCGAGTACAAGTGTATGTTCCTGTCTTTAAAGTCCCAAGAAGAAGACTTAGATCTTCAACAGACTATACCTCCAGATATGTCTACGATCTTACTAGAAATTTTACAAGTATCTAGCACCTTGAAAAGTAACAAACAAAAACTTAAAAACTTCTCTGATCTTCAGTAGTAGCCTTCTTGATTCTTCACTTGTCTTCTGGCTTCACTTTCTGAACTTCAATCAACTCTGAGAGTAAACTTCAATAAACTTTCGGAATGTAGCTTTAGTATATTAGTCTCTGTTGTATCAGTATTCTCTTATCGTTCAATACCATGAGGTATTTATAGATTTTCCAATTCCAAGAACTTTCAGTTGTGTAACAACCTTTCTTGAAAACTAACTTGTAACTGATTCTTTATATCTTTCCACGCGTTTCCTTAGTCAATTAGTTATTCCTTAACTAATTCTTCAGCCTTTTTCTTCAATACGCGTTTGTAACTAACTTCAATTTGTCCTGTCTTGAGTAAGTTGCGCACCTGCCTTGTCTAGTAGTAGTAGACTGACTGTGTCTTCTACTTCTCTAGTGCAGTAGACATCTTCAGATTACAACATAGAACTAATCTAGTCCTATCAACTAATCAAAACAAGACTATTACATTACATTAAGCTTTTATAATACAAGCTTAGTCAACTTATAACTATACAATGAATCTATCTATTACATATAAAAACATGAGCTCTATACAGTAATTATAGCTCAATAACAAACTTAAACAAATACAAATAACAAATATGAAGTACTTATAAATCGTACTTATCTTTCAATAATACTTTGTCTTTTTAAACTAGTACTTGTCTTTTGAATTCTACTGATCTGCTCAAGATGACTTCAACTTAACTAGACTAGATCAGTCAACACTTAGAAAATATTCAAGTCTTCTTTTGGCTTATCAAAACTTTATCTTTTATCTTTTATTCATCATTTAGGACTTGTTCTAGGATTCATATCCCAACAAAAAAAATAATAAATTTATCAAGAACTACACTATATATAACATGAACAATTAATTAATTACAATTAACCAATAAAAAAACAAATAATCCACATAACATATACATCAATTAATTATACGTGTTCATCAACTACGTACGTACATGCAATTTTATAATAATTAACATGCAATTTATAATAATTCAATAACAATTTTATAATAATTAACATGTAATAATATTACAATAATACAATAACTTAATTAAAATTAATTAAGAATTTATAAAATGTACCGTTTAAATTGAAGAAAATTGGGATAGATGATCGTAATGCTCTTTGTCTTTCAATCCACGCACAAGAAATCCAATCCACGCACGAGACCACGAACAGAGGAAAGGAAAGTGAAAAAAAAAAAAAAATTCTTCTTAAGAAAATCTACTGTCGAAGGCAGTTCTTATAAAAAAAAAAATTTGCTACCGACGGAAGGTAGCACGCGAATATTTAATTCACGCGTCTCTTTAGTGGTTTTTGAGGCGGTGTAGTCAAAGCGGGTCAGCTACCGACGAAATAATCCGTCGGTAGCTGCAATTTGAACTCCTGACGGAAAATTCCGTCGGGAAACAGGCCTAAAACGGCGCCGTTTCACTATCAAACTGAATTCCATCGGGAAGTCCCGACGAATGTTGAAATCCGTCGGCAGTTAGTCGATTCCGATATTCCGTCGGAGATCCGTCGGGACGGCCGACGGAATGTTTTTGTCTGTAAGCTTCCGTCGGTAAACCCCACTTTTTTTGTAGTGATTTCATAATGTTCGACATTTTTATTATTTTATATAGAATTAAGTAAAAAAATAAAATTACAAATTTACCCTCAATTAATCATTATAGATGCATAGCAAAATGAGGAAAAATAAAATGGGATGAAGAATAATGTGTTTAATTCCATTATTAAGGAAAATATAAAAAAATATATATCAAATGAGAAATGGTAATAATTTACATAAATGTAATTTAGGGAAAAACATAGTTAAAATAGATAAAACGGCAAATTTTTTAAAGAAAACTTAAAATTAAAAGCGACCAACAATATGAAACAAAGGGGTATATAATTTAAGTACTACTGAGTTTTCCAAATTCTTCGACATTAATCGCGGAGAAATCGTGCAATTGAATTAGCACTCTCAATACGTTGATTTTTTTTTTAAAGTCCAAAGAAGAAGCATCCCTCACTTGCCCCCAACCACCAATAAGATTAAGAGTTTAGAAACTAGCTAGTAGAAATTAATTAATTTTAAATATCCTAAACTGTCGAAAATCTGACCGTTGAAGTTAAATATAAAAAACGAGGTTATGATTCGCCACGTAATACTTAAAAAAAATTCCTAACGGTCAAAAATTTAATTATTGGGTTCAAAATTTAAATGTTAAAAATGTGACCGTTGTTCATTCCGTAATTGATCAATTTTTTTAAAAAAATAATTAAAATATATCTCCGGCCAACGGTAATAAATCTGACTGTTAGTCAGGTTCCGCCAATTATAAATACTTGTTTTGCTCACCAATGTTCTCCACAATTCATAAACTCTCAAATCTTCGATTATCCTTCCTTATTTCCAATCTTTTCTCACTAGTCTCAACAGTCCTCCATTCAAATATTAGCTCTCTTTCCATTGCGTCTCTCTTTCAATTCCTATTTTCCATATTGAAGGTTAAAAAAAAACCCTGAAATTTTGGTCGTGGATGGAATTTTTTAATGTTTGGAAATATTATTTTGTAACCTTTTCAATGTCCACCTCACAAGAAATTATTCAAATTGATATGGAGTTACATGTCCACAATCTTGCACTAGTTGTATACACTTCTCTTCTTCGAGCTTTTAAGCCAGAATGGCTTGAGCATCCATGGGTATGTACGTTGTATATATTAAATTTTATAACTTAGTGGACTATATATAATTAGTAGTTTTATAAGAGAGAGAGACAATATGGTAGAATCTCTTTCTATATATGGTTGATTATTAGCTGAATTTTTTTGTTTTTGTTTTTTGAAATGAATTAGAAAGCAGCAGAAAAAAGGCTAAAAAAGAGGCTAGCCAGGAAGAACTGCAAGCTGCCATAGAGAACATACTGAAGGAGGTCGACTTCAACACCGTAAGATTTACCGATTTACCCCCAATTGTCATTCATTTCACATCCTGATCGATTAACCTTTAATTTGTTATTAACTGTTTTCTCAGCCTTATTTATTTGCTAACTGTTTTTTTTTTATTAACAACCTGCAGGTGAGTATTTTAGGGTTGATCTGATGAACAGAAAATCCGAAGTTAGAGATACAATCTCAGAATGTGTATGGTGATGAAGAAGCGCCTCCGACGACGACAATTAGGCTCGCCATGTTAATCAACTGTTTGTAGAATATATCGAAAATTGCCTACTACAGGTTTTTTTTTTTTTTTTAATCTCGGTATCCAGTTTAAGGATCGACTAATCTTGGGGACCAATCCCACCGTCCACTTGCGAAGGTCCCGTTTAATTAAAGTGTTCAGATCAGATGATCAAATTAAGATTGTCATTTTATTTATTTGAGGAGATTCATAGTGTTCTGCCAAAAGAATGTGTACTTGTGGATGTTTCAGTTCAGATTTTGAACAAATTATTTGTAGCTTATACAATATCAATTCAATGTCATTTTAAATTTGCTCTGGTTGTTTAAGCTAATTTTCTTATGCTTTCGCATCGTATATCAATATTATAATTGCAACAGCCCCTTAAATCTTAATTGCAGAAAATGAGGGACTAATAATGTTACTATTCACATGATCAAATAACAAATAAAACATTAATTGAAGATGAAATTAACCAATAAATATTGAAATTGAAAAAAGGATATCATTTTTAGAGTTTTCAAATCCTTCAATACTTGTAATAAAATGAAATACTCAATTAAATTAATTTATATAAAAAATTTAAAAAAATCAAATTAATATATTGAGTGAGGGTGATCTTAATTATGTGATCAAAGTCAAAACTGATCTAATCAAAACTCTAAGTCTATTTAACTCAAAAGTCAAAATAAATACGGCAACTCATTACTTTAATTTCACCTCTAATCTACTAAATGCACCCCCTGCACCACCAAACACACCCGCCCCACCCCCTGATCTACTAAATACACCTCTTGCACTTTAATTTCATCTCTATATATACTATAATATGCTTTAATTTTTTAACAATATAATAAAAAAAATCAGTATTTTTTATTCCTTTCAATAAAAGTTTGATGTTGAAAAATAAATTAAATAATTAAAATATTTAAAAGGACTTGGATTGCTATATGCATATTTAATACTACATATATAATGTAGATTACTATATGAACAAAAACACTAGAAAAAAAATAATGTTTTACTATATAAAAGAATTTGTATTACTATATAAAATAGTTTGTATTATTACTACGTGTAATAACGTGTATAATTATAGAAAAAAATTATATGTTACTACATACTACAATTTTAATTACTACATTAAACAGTGTTTGTTACTATATGTAACTAAATCAAATGATATAATATCTTTTGCATCATCCCTGATGGAGATTGATGGAGATCAATTGGCAACAATTAAGGCGTGATTGGAGTATTTATGGTTATCTTCTCTAATTTAGCAATTACTTTCAATTATTGTCTTTATTTTTTGTATAAGCCCACGACAGTGTTGGGCCGTAGGACTAGGGTTTTGAAGTTTGCTTATTTATAGATTTGGTGTTTCGCATTGTAAAGGGAGTTGATTGAATAGAAAAATATTGGGTTTTATCCCTTTTGACGTGTTTTATTTGTGTTCTTCCAGTATTCATTTTGAATCAATGGATTATCACTTTTAATCTCGTTTACGTATCTTTCGGGTATTCGTAGAATCAACGGATTTACGTGTGTATCGTACTTCCGCCTGCATCAATCCCGCAATAAAATAATTTGTATTACAACATAGTTATTATGTATTACTACATACAATAATATATGTTACTACATATTATAATGTAAGTTACTACATCAACAAAAACACTAGAAAAAATAATAATGTTTTACTATATAAAAAAATCTTTATTATTATATAAAATTCTACATAAAAAATTATATGTTACTATATACTACAGTTTGAATTACTACATTGAATAGTGTTTGTATATAAAATAAAATAGTTTGTAAACAACATGGTTATTGTGTACTATTACATGCAATAATATATGTTATTACAAATTATAATGTGGGTTACAACATCAACAAAAACACTAGGGAAAAAAACATGTTACTATAAAAAAATCTGTATTATTATATAAAATAATTTGTGTTATTACCATATGAAATAATGTGTGTTACTACCTATTACAATTTGAATTACTACATTTAATAGTGTTCTATTAAAAAAAATTGTCACAACTTGATTCGGGTGGAATTTACACACTTTAGATACACATGTGAAGCTTATTTTGATGATTATTTCATTGAATTATGGATTGATTATGATGATTTGAGCCAAAATGAGGGAAAGGTTGTGTTTTGTCGATTTTGTAGGAAATACGGTGGAATTTGGAGCAAAACACCAATCATACTTCACTGAATTTGTCGCAAACACGTTAGCGACGGGTGTATAGCAACAAATCATGCGACGAAATTATTTCATCGCTAACTCACATTAGCGATGAAAATATTAGAATTAGCTACAAATTTTTTTTGTATCTAAAATAGTAACTCCTTACTTCGTGACTAATTTTTTGCGACGATGAAACTCATATTTTTGTCGCTAATATTTAGCTATGGATATCCGATTTACGAATTGTTCTTTAAATACACTTCCGCGCACTCGACCAATCCGACCCACACCCGCCCCCAACCTAACCCAACTGACCCTCATACCCCTCCGATCCCGCTGCGGCAAGCGTAATGCCATTACTTGGGAGAAACTCAAGAAACTATTACGCGAAGAATTTTTGCCATTCAACTATAACCGCCTCCTCTACCAGCGGTTACAAACTCTCCGTCAAGGCACGCGTACTGTCGACGCCTATGCCACCGAATTTTATCAACTAATCTCACGTGTCGAGATCAATGATAGCGACGATCAGTTAGTTTCAAGATTTATTGGCGGCCTTCGTATACCGTTTCAGGACATCCTTAATCTCCTCGCCCCGATTTCAGTCTCCGAAGCCCACCAGCGGGTCGTCCTCCTGGAGAGACAATTTAATCGCCGCACACCTGGACCATTTGGGCCCCCGTTACCTCGCATACCAGAGTCATCTACCCCGTCTGACCCAAGGCCGACCACATTTCGCCCCACTAACACATCGACTCCTAGTCGCCCTACCGGTTCGACATCGAATGCTCGCCAAGGTCACTGATTTATATATATATTGTAGTGGTATAATTAAGTTTTGATTTTTATAAATATATAGAATTTTTAAAATATAAAATAATTATTAAAAAATAATATAAAAAATAAATAAATAACTTAGACAGCGGTTCAAAATCGATGTCCAAGTTAAATAAAAAAAATATATATATTACTTAGACAGCGGTTCAAAACTGCTGTCCAAGTGAAATTATTAAAAAAATAATTCACATAGAGAGCGGTTCAAAACCGCTCTCCAAGTGCTTTTACTTGCAGAGCACCGCTGTCTAAAGTCCCCACTTGCAGAGCGGTTTTTAACCGCTGTCTAAGCTTGGAGAGCTGCCACTTGAAGAGCTGTTTTAAAAGCTCTCCAAGGCCTTTTTTTCAAAGCTCTCCAAGGCCAAATATGTATTAGTGAACAACAATTTGGGTGGAGGTAGTGTGGTCGATTTGGAATCCCATAGGTGTTGTTCGATTATTTATTTGTGTTAATTTTACTGTTTTTCTCATGGAATTATTTGAATATTGTAAGGGTTGAGTAGTACTCCATTTTTTCAATATGAAATCTTTTGACTGATAAAAAAAAATTACCTTCTTTTTTTTCTCCCAGTATGGAACCGGACTTCATTAGTCATTACTCTCTTTATTTGATTTGATGAATAGGAAAATGAGGAGAAAATAGTTGACTTCATCTATACACAATTCGAGTTGATTATAGTAGCGTTGAAATGAATAATTTCATTTGTTATTTGGTAAATTGGAGATGTTACGTACACAATAAAATATTATTCAATTGCAATATAATAGACTTGCTTGAATTATAATTAACAATGCATGATTTATATTGAAAGTAGGTGAAATTTTATTTTCAAGTCCAAAAAAAAATTGCATATTAATATAATTATATGCATACACACCATAAATCAAAATTAAAAGAATTAATAAAAAATAAATATATATAACTCACATACAAAAATACATGTAACTCATAAATTTTGGGTGGATATATCGCCTCTCACTTGCTCCCCTAAACCGCTAATAAGGTTAAGAGTTCGGAAATGATTTGTAATTAAATACTCATAATAATCGGTAGAAAATTTGACCGTTAAAATCAAATATAAAAAATGTGGTTATTGATTCGCAAAGTAATACTTGTAAAAACCCATAACAAATATTTAACATTTCAGGATAATAAGCTAATGGTGAGGAGGAGCGGTGGATGACGAATTAACATTATTTATCACTTAGTAAAAGAATTTTGACTAATTCATTTATTCATTAACTTTTTCATGAGATATTGAAACTTGATGCAGTTGGCATTTTAGATTTCTTTTGAGACAACTATCTATTCACTGAGATTTCTTTTGAGACAACTATTTATTCACCGAGTCTTCCGCTATTATTCAAGTAATTTTATTATTAAATATATTTGAAATTATCATTCCGTAAATTGAAATTTCAGTTAATGCCCCTTTACTTTGATTTTACTTGTCATTTTTGCAAAACCTACTTTTATAAAAATTGGGGCGTGACAGTAATCGAAGAAATGAGAGTTTGTAGATTGTGGAAAATATTGGAAAGCAAAATGGATATTTATAATTGGTAGGATTTGACCAAACGGTCAAATTTTGTACCGTTTGAGATCTTTTAAAACTTAAATTTATTACCGTTGGGATATGAACAACAGTCACATTTTTTACACTTAAATTTTGAAACCAACTATTAGATTTTTTTACCGTTGTAGATTTTTTTAAAATGTATTACTTGGCAGATCAATAACCACAATATTTATATTTTATTTCAACAGTCAAAATTTTTATGGTTTATTATGAATATTATATCAAAACTATATATATATATATAGTATAATTATATATTTATTTTTTATCGATTCTTTTAATTTAGATTTGTGCGTATGCATATAATTTTATTAATATACAAGTTTTGATTCTTGTTTGAACTATTAAAAAATACCTACCATACTCTCAACTTCTCTCAATATAAATTATGGACAATAAAAGGTACGATGTATAAATATAAAACCATAAATTCATAGACCGAGCCAAGTGATCAATATTATGATTTTGATAAAATCAGTAATATTTAATTTATAATTTAATTTACTAATTGAATATTTAATTGTATAAATTAATTTAAATATGAAGATAAATATATTATTTAATGATAGTAATATATTGAAAATGAATAAAATAATAAATAGAGTAAGATATAGAATTTGATGGTTGGAGAAGGTTTTTAAAATAGAGTATAAAAAAGTGAATTTTGGAGTTTAGAGATCTTCATTTTAGAGTTTATAGCTGGAGATGTCCTTCATTTGCTCAATTTGATATGGTTTCATTTCATGCATATTAAGCTGACTAATCGAACTTGAAATGAGAAATATACGTTGTAGAAAAATGAGTATTAAAAGTAAAACACGCCTCAAATATATTATTAAAGTCAGTTAAATGAATAAATTGAGAAATAAAATGTCCAGCCCCAATATTTTCGAGCCCAATTTAATTAATAATTGTTTGGAAGCCCATATAATTAATTAAATGCTACGATTAAACGCACACACGGCTTTATTGAGAACACCCACAGAGATATTTTTTTGTAAATTAGTTGCAGGTAAAATGTCAATTCTATCCCATTTTTTTGTGATTAGTACACCCACCTCCCATTTCACGCCAGAATCACCCCACCATCACCACCATTTCTCGTAGTCCCATTTCACGCCGAAAATGTACTCGTAGCTCCCAATCATTTAATCCAAAATGATTTTTTTTTCAAAGAACAAATATAAAAAATATTACCCAAATAAAATACATCGTCCCAAGACATTAAGGCTTAAACTCAATTAACCAATGTCGAAAAAAACAATACTTTAAAAAAAATCGAAAATTGTCCTTAACTCTCAAAAAATAAATTCGAAAAAAAATACCAAAATTCTAAAATGACACAAATTTCGAGGGAAAATTGCACTTTTAGTCCTGTAGGAATTTTTTAAAATCACTTTTGGTCCTGAGGTTTGTAAATGGTCCTATTTAATGCGGATTTGGTCCTGTAAGATAGTTTTTGGATTGACATCGTTAGTTTTTACTTTTTAGATAGAAATCGTTAGTTGACAAAAAAAAATTCCTAAAAAAGTAATTATAATTAAAAAATACAATAATAAATTATACTTATAGAATTAAAATATAAATAAAATCAATAGAATTTAGAACATTAAATTTTTTTACTATAAATGAAGAAATCTCACTAAGTTATATAATTTGATTTTTTTTTTTATAGAATCTAAATATATATTTTTTAATTCAAGGATTTGAATATAATTAAAAATTACTAAAAAAATATAATGTAATTTAAATTTAAAGAATTTTTGAAGAAATTTCTCGTATTAAAACTTAAATATACAAAAAAAATTCAAATTTAAAAGTAAATTTTAATAAATAATTTAAATATACAAAAATATACAATGTATATTCAAATATAATCTCTAAATTTAAATTAATTTTTAACCGCATATAATTTGGATATAATTTGAAAATACAAAAAAAAAAAAATCAAAATCAAACCAAATAGTTTTAATATTTTTTGCAATTATTTGAGATTAGTTTCAGATTTAATTGAATAATTTAATTTTATATATAATTGATTGAATATTTAGATCATAAAATTATTTTAAGTAAATTTACCGATTTTAAATACGGAGTAATTATTTAAATAAATTGTTAAAATATATTTGGTAGTTTTATAATTTTAGTGATATTACCAAAATTTTAATCCGATTTTCTTCCGTTAAAACAAACATAAATTTACTATGAAACTAAAAGTGTATGAAAAATGATCGAAAATGTTTTAATCTCATTCTTACAGGATCAAAAGTAAAATCTTTAACGGTTTATGCAATTTTCATCCGTTAAAACTAATGGAAATTAAATAAACTACAGAACCAAAGGTGTATGAAAAAGGACTGAAAGTGATTTAAACTCATTCTTATAGGACCAAAAGTGCAATTTTCTCTAAATTTCGAAAAGACCAATATCTCGGAAAAAAAAATCGACGAAGAGTAAAAAATAATTTAATTTTCAAACAACACTTACAGATCTGGATTGGAAAAAAATCGAATGGGACGACGGTAATACCTTTTTGCGACGAGACGAATGGATGGACGAGGCGGTGAAGGCAAAGGAGGTGTATTTTGCTGTGGAGATCGATGACGAGGAGCGGCGTGAAGAACAACAGAAATATGGAGGAACAGTGGCGAGGCTTGGGGAGGAGTGGTGCGAACGAGCGGCGTGGCAACGACAAAACGCGGAGGAGTGTCGGCGAAATGCGATGCACCTGGAATGGAGCAGCGATGTCGTCGACACCTCCTTCTTGAAATAGGGAGGAGGGGTGATGACAATGACGTCGCGAGGGAGGAGGCACAACGGTTGAGGAAGAGAATTGGTGGATGTGAACGTGAAAATGAAGGAGGGAGGCTTATATTGAGAAAATTAAAGTTTAGAAGGAGAAATGTATCTTAGACCTGAATATGGGTTTCTTGACCTGAAATTCAAAACTTCTCAATTTCCTTCTAATCTATGGACTCTATTCCATAGATTCAGGATCTGTTCATCGTTTAATTAGGTGTTTCGGCGAATTTACTACTCATTACTTACGATTTCACTGAGAAATCAATTGCTGGAGGTAGTTACAGGATCGGTGTAGGCGGTTACAGGTGGAGCTACTTCTATTCTTAGGCGGTTACAAGCCATTTAACGGCGGTTGAAGCTCTAATCATCTTCATTCGCGCGTTTATGGGGAAATTGCAAAGAATCAGAAGCAAGAAGGCAGGGGAACCATACCCAGCTCAAGCCATTTCGAGCAAAAGTGAAGAAATGAGGAACAATGCCATGGCTGGAAAAGACGAACATCTGCAAGAAGAGGAATCAAGTCGAACTGAAATGGCGATGGAAAAGGTAGGGATCGCGAAGGATGATTTACTGAAAATAACTGATATGGAGGAACCACCAATGGAAGCCAGTGATATTGAATTGGCTAATGGAAGGAACGATGCTAGGGAGAGTGATGTGCACGACACCTGTTCGACAAATAGCCAACACGAAAAAACTGATGACGAAGGAGATGAAGACATGCTCGCGAACTGTTCGACGAAAAGCAAGCAAGTAATGATGGATGAGGCAAGTGATGACAAAGAAGATGTGCATGATAGCTGTTTGAAGGAAAATAAGCATGCAATTACTGAAGTTGTGCACGAAGAAGACATGCACAGAACCTGTTTGACGAAGGGCCAACGTCAAATTAAGGAAACTGCACTAAAATTCAGCAAAGTCCCAGCATGGTTGTTGAAGGTGAACCCGGAGGCTAGTACGAGCATCAAGCGGTGGGACAAAGGGGAAGGAAGCTTCGATACACAAGGGGGAGGCCAGAAAATGAAGGAAAACCCACCAAAGAAGAACATGCAGGACGTGGAAATTACTGGAAAAGAAGCAACCAAAAACAGAGCATGGAGAAAATGGGCTGTTCCCGAGAGCGTAAAGGGAAATCGTGAGTTGAAGCAGGAATATAGATTGAATTTCGTCCAACCCACTGCAAATAGAGCTTTCATACCACTGGAACTAATCACGCATGAGTGGGATAATGTTCTTATTGCGTATTTCATGGGTCGCTTTCCAGGATTTGAAGGCCTCAAACGAATATGCAATGGCTGGAAGGTACCTCACGAAATTAAGAGCCATGAAAGTGGATGGCTTATGTTTAAATTCGAAAAGGAGGAGGATATGGATACGGTTTTGGAAGGGGGGCCATATTCGATATGGGGGAGAACACTCATGATGAAGAAAATACCCTTAGGATTCGATTTTAGTGCGGCAGAGATTAGTGTTGTGCCAACTTGGATCAAGCTAAGGAACTTACCTATGTGTTGCTGGAGTAACAGGGTCATTGAGGTGATAGCATCGTTCATAGGAAGGCCACTCTATACGGACAGGATGTCCAACACGAAAGATAAGGTATCTTATGCAAGGGTACTTGTAGAAGTCAGTGCAGCCAAGCCCCTTGTTCGCACTACAAGAAATTGGGGGAATAGCGACAAAAATTTTGCGACAAATCTAAATTTCATCGCTAAAATCAATTTTTAGCAACGAAATATAAATTTTCGCTGCTAAATTGTTAGATTTAATATTTGCAACAAAATATATATATTTCATCGCTATATTAGCAACAAATTGTTTCATTTTGTTGTTAATAATCAAAACAACAATGAAAATTATATTTCGTCGCTAATATTTTGCGATGAAATAGAAATTTTCGTGGCTAATTTCTTGAAATTATTTTTTACAACAAAATTTATATATTTCATCGCTATATTAGCAACAATTTGCTTCATTTTGTTGTTAATAATCAGAAAAACTATGAAAATTATATTTCGTTGCTAATATTTTGCGATGAAATAGAAATTTTCGTGGCTAATTTTTTGAAATTAATTTTTGCAACAAAATTTATATATTTCATCGCTATATCAACAACAAATTGCTTCATTTTGTTGTTAATAATCAGAACAACAATGAAAATTATATTTCGTCACTAATATTTTACGATGAAATAGAAATTTTTGTGGCTAATTTATTGAAATTAATTTTTGCGATGAAATTAAAATATTTCATCGCTATACTAGCAACGTATTGCTGCATTTTGTTGTTAATAATCAGAACAACCATGAAAATTATATTTTGTCGCTAATATTTTATGATGAAATATAATTTTTTGTGGCTAATTTATTGAAATTACTTTTTGCGAAGAAATAAAAATATTTCATCGCTAAACTAGCAACAAATTCTTTTATTTTGTTGTTAATAATTAGGACAACAATGAAAATTATATTTAGTCGCTATTATTTTGCGATGAAATATATTTTTTGTGGCTAATTTCTTGGAATTAATATTTGCAACAAAATTAAAATATTTTATCGCAACACTTTTATCAAATTGTTTTATTTTGTTGTTAATAATAAGAACAACAATGATAACTATATTTCGTGGCTAATATTAAATCAATTATGCTTATTAAATCAAGAAAATCGATTTATATAATTAAATGTTTAATAATTCTCCAAATTTTATGTCTTATAAATCAATATGAATGTTTATAAAAATACTTATAAATATGATGATGCAAATGAAGATGGACATAATTAAAGATGGTAGAATGAAGATTGACTGTAATATATATATATATATTTTTTAAATTGTTAAAGTAACATTGATTATTTACAATTGAAATTGTTTTAAAAATTACAATATATATATACACATGTATATATACATATATAGTTGTTACAAGTTAAAAATTAATCAATTAATAAATGTGAAATAAATTATTAAATGAGTAAAAATAACTAATTTAGTAACAATTGAATACATATATAATTAATATTAAAAAAATGAACCAAAGAGCTGTCTGCCCGAATGGTAGGCGCCCAGCTATGGGCGCCCATCCACCCGGGATCAATTCCCACTAAGACCAAATAAAATATTTATTTAAATAAAATGGGAGAGGGGGTATGTGGGTGCGGGTCGGTTGGGTTGGGGCGGGTGTGGGTTGGGGCGGGTTGAGTGTTGGTGCGGGTTGGGGCGGGTCGAGTGCAGAGATGGGTTTAGAGAAAAATTGAATTGGTTCGGTTGGGGTGGGGTGGGTGTGGGTTGGGGCGGGTCGGGTGTGTGTGCGGGTTGGGTTGGTCGAGTACGGAAGTGGGTTTAGAGAATGATTCGTAAATCATAGCCAAATATTAGCAACAAAAATTCTAATATTTTTGACGCTAATGTGAGTTAGCGATGAAATAATTTTGTCGCGGGAGTTCTTGATTCTGATTGATTGCCCTTTTTTACCACAAGTTTAAAATCTTAATGCAGGGCTTAGGGTCGGAGCGTAGACGAAGCGAGCAGAGCCCAGGAAACAGGGAAGCCCGTCATAAAGCAGTCGACTAGAAGTAGAAGAAGACTGCTGGCCTGCGAGAAGGCGGCCTCTCTCGGGAAACATGGTCCAATTTTTCTTCTTTCTTTTTTATTTTGTGGGTAGGTTTAGTAAGAGCAGAGGAGATCAGATACACGGAAACGAAGACCTTCGAGCACAAATATTGGACCGGGAATCAAAAAGGGGGGGATAAAAGTAAAGTCTTTGTATAATTTTGTTAGGAACTTTAATGGGCCTGTCCATTGAAAGTTTAAGGGGACTAGATGGGTTAGACACTCAAAGTGGTAAGAGAATAGAAGTTGGTAGAAGGAGGAGTGATAGGAGTGACGAGTCATATACTTGTATGAGTCGGATTTGGTTGGCGTTTTCCCTTAGGGGATAATCGTTTTTTTGAGAAATAAAATTTTTACCCTTTTCTCAAAAAAAAATGTATCTTAGATTTCACGGGGTGTGTACTCAACAACTATGTGGGTGTGTTTAACTGTGACCATAATTTAATTAAAAACACAACTTAGACTGCTCAATTCAAATTACAACTATGACTCTTCAATTCAATTGCACGATTTTTATGAAGTTGGAATGTAGTTTAAATTAGTTTAAATTTTTGGGATTCCTTTACTAGCTTGAACACTCCTCTCAATAAATTATTTTATTTATTTTTAAATAAATTTTAATTGAGTATTTCAGTTTATTGCAAGTGTTTGAAGAATTTGAAAACTCTAGAGATTATAAAAGAAACAGCATTTCAAGGAAAGGGAGAGAGAAAATTAGTTTAAATTTTTGGGATTCCTTTACTTGAACACTCCCCTCAGTTCATTGCAAGTGTTTGAAGGATCTGAAAACTCTAGAGATGATATCTTTATTCAATTTCAATATTTATTAGTTAATTTCATTTTCAAATATTAATGTTTTATTTGTTATTTCATCATATGAAAAATTAGCCCCTCATTTTCTGCAATTAAGGGGCTGTTGCAATTATAATATTGATATATATACGATGCAAAAGTATAAGAAAATTAGCTTAAACAACCAGAGAAAACTAAATTGACATTGAATTGATATTGTATATATAAGCTACAAATAATTTGTTCAAAATCTAAACTGAAACATCACAAGTGCACATTCTTTTGGCAGAACACTCTGGATCTCCTCAGATAATCCATAGTAAAGGCAAATACTAGATATAAATCAAAAGACAAACCAAATAAAAAGGCAATCTTTGACCAAATAAATTAAGTGATAATCTATGGTCATCCTGACTGACCACTTTGAGCAGTGCTTGTCATTTGATACCTTCAGTTGCCTCTTCAGTTCAGTTGTTTCTGACTTCTTTCTCCTACATAAAAAAGACATAGAAATCAGCAACAACAAATTTTATCCTGCACAGCCCTTAAAAATTGTCTTGGACAGCTCTTCAAATGACAGCTGTCTAAGCTTAGACAGCGGTTAAAAACCGTTGTCTAAGAATAAGCACTTGGACAGCGGTTCATAACCGCTGTCTATGTATTTTTTTTTTTAATACATTTGACTTGGACAGCGGTTCAAAACCTCTCTTTATAAGGTAAGTGCTGGAATTGTGTTTCTAAGAACATAAAAAGGAAGCAAGAATGAAACCTTGCGTGGTTTACGAAGACAAGCTTTGCAGTTGCAAATCTCAAGACAACACGTACGGGCATGCCTCTTCGATCTATAGCCTAGCTCCGTTGATAGTTGAGGATACCTTTAAATATAATCAACAGTAAAACTCATCAACTCCATTCAATTACACAGTAAAGAAATTAAAAGAATAATGAACCAACAAACTGCATATATGTACCATTTGTTTAAACACGGGAAACAGTAGCGTTTGCTTTCGCATTTCCTGCATCGCACGACTTCCCTGTCGCTTTTAACGCACTGGTGACACATTGTACATGGATCGTTGGGAAGAAGCTATTCGCAATTTCACAATTAATATAGCTGATAAACTAATTAAATTAAATAAAAGAGTAAAGACTAGAATATCATACTATCTATCTCTTATAAAACTATTAATTATAGATCACTAACTTCAATATATATATACAACTTACCCACCGAAGTTCAAGCGATTCCAGCTTGAAAGGTCGAAGAACAAAACTGTATACAACTAGTGCAAGATTGTGGACTTGTAATTCCATATTACTTTGAATAATTCCTCGTGAGGTGGACATCGAAAAAGTTCCAAAATCCAAAATTTTCATCCACAACTAAAATTTCAGGGGTTCTTTCTGAACCTTTAATATGGAACATAGGAATTGAAAGAGAGGCGTAATGGAAAAATTGAAAGGATATATTAATGAAAATTATGAAAGGAATTATCCAAGATTGTGGACGTGTAATTCCATATTACTTTGAATAATTCCATCAACCCGATCATGAATTTTTCTCTCTTGGTTATATTATCAATATGTAAAAAAGATAGATATATTTGAATAAAGTATATGTAGAGACTAGAGAGAAAAGATTGAGAAATAATATTTGAATGAAAAGAATAATGGTAAGAGAACTAATATTTGAATGAAGAGTAGCGACTAGAGAGAAAAGGTTGAGAAATAAGGAAGGGTAAACGAAGAATTGAGAGTTTGTGGATTGTGAAAAATATTGGAAAGCAAAGCGGATATTTATACTTGGTAGGATTTGACCTACCGTTGGAGATTTTTTAAAACTTAAATTTATTACCGTTGGGATATGAACAATTAATGGTCACATTTTTTATACTTAAATTTTGAAACCAACTATTAGATTTTTTACCCGTTGTAGATATTTTTTAAATGTACGGATCAATAACCACAATATTTATTTTTGATTTCAACCGTCAATTTTTTTATCATTTATTATGAATATTATATCAAAACTATATATATATATATATATATATAATTATATATTTATTTTTTATTGATTCTTTTAATTTAGATTTGAAAGAATCGATATTTCCACGATATTTATACTAGGTGATTAGTGGGAAAATTATTTTAAATTTATGTGCTTAGAGCATCTCCAGCTGTATGGTATAATAGAGTTAAAACTCTAAAAATAGAGTTTCGCCTTCCTCCAACCGTACTCAATTTTAAAGATTTGAAATAGAGTTTTGAATAGTAAACTCCATATATGAAGTTAACTATTTAAAACTCTATATTTTATATCTATTATTTTATTAATATTTACAATTATGTATTACAATTTTATATTAATAATTAGAATTCTTTTATTAAATATAATTACAATTCTATTATTATACTAATTTATAATATAATTTTAGTTGGATAATTTACTTTATTTATATATATATATATATAATTATATATTTATTTTTTATTGATTCTTTTAATTTAGATTTGTGCGCGTATGCATATCATTTTATTAATATGCAAGTTTTGATTCTTGTTTGAACTATTAAAAAAAACACATACCTTACTCTTAACTTCTCTCAATATAAATTATGGACAATAAAGGGTATGATGTATAAATGAAAAAGAAAATATAAAATCATAAACTCATAGACCGAGCCAAATGTCGAAGTACTGTTAAAAACTTGTCTGGAAAAAGCCTCGTTAGAGACAAAATTTGAAGTTAAGAAAAAAGGTACACTCTTCTAATTATAAAAAAAATGTAAGCAAATATAAGTGTTCAATGATAACACAGTCAATCAGAGTCATCTAACGCATTTGATCAAGGATGAAAATATTTTGAAATACCCTCGATATATCCAGTTTTTGTTGTCACCGATATCAATATTAGGAAGAATCAATATTTCCACGATATTTATACTAGGTGATTAGTGGGATAATTATTTGAAATTTATGTGCTTAGAGAATCTCCAGCTGTATGGTATAATAGAGTTAAAACTCTAAAAATAGAGTTCCGTCTTCCTCCAACCGTACTCAATTTTAAAGATTTGAAATAGAGTTTTGAATAGTGAACTCCATATATGAAGTTCACTATTCAAAACTCTATATTTTATATCTATTATTTTATTAATATTTACAATTATGTATTACAATCACTACTACATATTTGGCCTTGGAGAGCTTTTAGAAGAGCTCTCCAAGTGGGAGCTGTCCAAGCTAAATTGCACTTGGAGAGCCCTTAAAGGACTAATTCAGAGTCATCCTCCTGGAGAGACAATTTAATCGCCGCACGCCTGGACCATTTGGGCCCCCGTTACCTCGCATACCAGAGTCATCTACCCCGTCTAACCCAAGGCCGACCACATTTCGCCCCGCTAACACATCGACTCCTAGTCGCCCTACCGGTTCAACATCGAATGCTCGCCAAGGTCACTGATTTATATATATATTGTAGTGGTATAATTAAGTTTTGATTTTGTATAAATATATAGAATTTTTAAAATATAAAATAATTATTAAAAAATAATATAAAAAATAAATAAATAACTTAGACAGCGGTTCAAAACCGATGTCCAAGTTAAATCAAAAAAATATATATATTACTTAGACAGCGGTTCAAAATCGCTGTCCAAGTGAAATTAATAAAACAAATATTCACATAGAGAGCGGTTCAAAATTGCTCTCCAAGTGCTTTTACTTGCAGAGCGGTTGAGAACCGCTGTCTAAAGTCCCCACTTGCAGAGCGATTTTGGAGCCTTGGAGAGCTGCCACTTGAAGAGCTGTTTTAAAAGATCTCCAAGGCCTTTTTTTCAAAGCTCTCAAAGGTCAAATATGTATTAGTGAACAACAATTTGGGTGGAGGTAGTGTGGTCGATTTGGAATCCCATAGGTGTTGTTCGATTATTTATTTGTGTTAATTTTACTGTTTTTCTCATGGAATTATTTGAATATTGTAAGGGTTGAGTAGTACTCCATTTTTTCAATATGAAATCTTTTGACTGATAAAAAAAATTACCTTCTTTTTTTTCTCCCAGTATGGAACCGGAGTTCATTAGTCATTACTCTCTTTATTTGATTTTATGAATAGGAAAATGAGGAGAAAATAGTTGACTTCATCTATACACAATTCGAGTTGATTATAGTAGCGTTGAAATGAATAATTTCATTTGTTATTTGGTAAATTGGAGATGTTACGTACACAATAAAATATTATTCAATTGCAATATAATAGACTTGCTTGAATTATAATTAACAATGCATGATTTATATTGAAAGTAGGTGAAATTTTATTTTCATGTCCAAAAAAAAAATTGCATATTAATATAATTATATGCATACACACCATAAATCAAAATTAAAAGAATTAATAAAAAATAAATATATATAACTCACATACAAAAATACATGTAACTCATAAATTTTGGGTGCATATATCGCCTCTCACTTGCTCCCCTAAACCGCTAATAAGGTTAAGAGTTCGGAAATGATTTGTAATTAAATACTCATAATAATCGGTAGAAAATTTGACCGTTAAAATCAAATATAAAAAATGTGGTTATTGATTCGCAAAGTAATACTTGTAAAAACCCATAACAAACAAAATTAAAATTGAATCATCGGGTTCAAATTTTAAACGTAAAAAATGTGACCGTTGTTTATTTTCTTTTTAAAAAAATATAATATATCTCCAACGGTCATAAATTAGACCGTTAGTCACATCTCACACATTATAAATACTCGATTTTCTCTCCAATATTGTCCACAATTCACAAACTCTCAAATCTTTGATTATCCTTTCCGATCTCTTGATCTTTTCACTCTCTAGGTCTCTCCATTCAAATATTAGCTCTCTTAGCTTTAATCTCTTCATTTTGTTGTGAACATTTTTATTAACTATATTTTGATAATTCATTTTCCAATTTCCTCTAATTCCTTTATATATTCGTTCAAGTTTTCCATTTCATCTCTCTTTCGATTCCTATGTTCAATATTAAAGGTTACCTAAAATTTTGGTCGTGGATGGAATTTTTTAATGTTTGGAAATATTATTTTGAAATCTTTTTGATGTCCACCTCACAAGGAATTATTCAAATTGGTATGGAGTTACATGTCCACAATCTTGCACTAGTTGTATACACTTATGTTGTTCGAGCTTTTAAGTCAGAATCGCTTGAGCTTCCATGGTATGTATGTTGTATATATTGAATTTTATAACTTAGTGGAGTATAATTAATTATATTGCAATTTAATTTACAACACTAACTATATATAGACCTAGAGGTGTGCCAAGTTATATATATTTAGGACAATAATTAATTTAATTAAAGCATTTCCAAGATTGAGAATTGATAAATTGAGAGGAAGACGTGATACTTTTGTTTGTTTCCTGCAGTATTTCATGAATATTAATTTTTTTAATTATAAATTTGTTGATTAGTACCAATTAACTGAATTGATTAGCTGATGATTATATGTCTTCCTTTGATGCTACATGCAGCTTCGGATTGCAGTCGAAGTACAGAAAAGAATTGATGCGGAAACTGAGGTCGAGCACCTACGCACCTACTTCCCGACCATCAAGAAATATTGATCGAATTGAAGACGGACATAGATAAAGATCGAGTGGATGTTTCAGTTTAGATTTTTGCCAAATAACAATAGCAGGATGCATGGTATAACCCCTTGCATCCAGAGCATGCTTTACAAGTTGGCGACACAAGTATATTATTTATATATAGCAACTCAAAAAATATCATACCTTCAAGTTGTAGCTGTTAAATCGTATGTATTTGCTCTGTTGTAACTCATGAATCGAACAACTATAAATAAATAAATGTCTTTTTCAATAAACCATCAATTCATTCATTCATGATAGTTTTGGTTGTATTATAATATCAATGTTACCAAATAAGTTCAATAGTTTGCAATACAAATGGTAAGGGATTTGTTTTAGTCCATTAACTTTATCTATTATTAAATTTGGTCATATATAAAATTAAAAATATATATAGTAATTAAAAGTTATTATTTAATCATATATTCAAATTCTATATTTACTTATTATTGAAATTATAATTATTTAATAGAGATAAGTTTTTTATAATCCAAAATCACTTGGACCAAGTAAATTAATTCTTCATCGTCGCATTCATTTTTTTCATTTATATTGATTCCCGATCGACAAAACCTCAATTCGTCAAAAGCTTCAATTTCTTTCTTCGAATTAAAATTAAATATTTTTCTTTAATATCTTATGATCCAACCTCAAGTTTTTGTTATTATTTGACTTGTTTATTAAAATTTATACCTAATCTATCGAAATTAAAAACAATAACATTAATAAACAATCAATTGACAAAAAAACATCAACCGAAATAAATATGTCCAACAGAATAATAAATTGTTCGACAGAAAATTAAATAGTTCGACTGAAAAATAAAGTGTTCAAACATCAACCATCAGCAAAGTTAAAAAACTCATCATCACCGGCGAAATTCAAGTCGACGTCGTCGTCGTCGACTGCATCTGGAGCTGGACCGGCCGGAGCATTCAAAGGCGGAGGGGGAATGCTCGTCGCCTGTGCAAAGCATGTATCTATTTGATCAGCAGACATCCCCAACGATCGACCCATAGTGTCAGTTAGCTGTCGGAAGTAGTGGTTCATCAACTGTATTACGTTCGGGTCCGGAATAGCAGTGGAGGATACAGAGGCCTGCGATGCACGCTGGGACGAACTGGACGACGACCTTACAGTGCAGCTCATCCGGCCAAGGCCAAGGATCCGTCCTCGATCAGCCGGGGCAACGTCCAGGTAAATCTGGTTGAGGTCAACCGGCAAGGGGGGAGAGAGAGTTGGGCCCAGCTTGAGCAGAAGCCTGTGTCGTGACCTCTTCAATCCTCTGGTTCACATTCAATTACATAATTAAAAAAATTAAATTAATGCATAGTTTAATACATTTAATTAATTAAATATTAAAAAACATCACAATTTAATAAAACTTACGTGAAGCTCAGTAGTGCGCCCATCACTACAAAATAATGGGAAATGGGGACGGGGAAAGGCATCGGATCTGCCCTCACTAATGATGAAGGCAACGGCAAAGGGGACGGCAGTGTGCCGATGCCAATATGCTCGATGCTATTTAAATTGCATCGGATTTGGGGAAAACCGTTGCCTTTTGGCAACGGCAGGTGGCCGTTACCTTTTGGCATCGGGGCCACTGCCGTTACCAAATTGCATCGGGGCCACTGTCGTTACCAAATGGCATCGGGGCACACTACCGTCCCCTTTTCGCATCGGGACCACTCTCGTCCCCTTTTTATTAACATTTAAAAAAGACGAATCTGGGTTTCGAACCCAGGTATCGAGGCCACCATTTAAAAATTAATCCTCAACGTCAATGTAAATGTTGCATTTGTAGGAGTAATCGCTACTCTCTCTCCTCATTGACTCTCCGTTCTTCAGCAATAGCATGGTCAATGTCGAACTGGGTGAATCGTCCATAAGTCGTACCACTTGACGTCTCGCCAGGGTATGTTTTTATTAAATTGTCACTACTGCAAGAACCGAATTGAAAACAACTCCGATATATTTATGTATGGGTATGTTTTTATTAAATTGCAAATTTTATTTCTATTTAATTTGGTGTAAGAATTTTAATTTTCTTAATTAAAATTAAACATGCACTTCATGGAATTACCTTAACATTGTTTCTGTTCAATTCAATTTATTATAAATCTGATTTTTTTTCTATATTTATTATTATCCGGTGATCGAATTATGGGGTTAATTTGGTTGTTCAATTATTGTTTTGTTACCTTTTCTAACTTGTATTTCTTCCCCAATTTTTTTACCAGACTATAATGGTGTTTTAGTTTTATTTTAAATTAAGCTTTCTAACTTAAAATGCATATGATTTAACCCTTTTTTGCATTGCATGCAGGAAAATGTTCTTCTATCTCTAATTTAGGGTTCTTGATTTGTGGTATAGCACACAAGCTTATAAATTTCTTTAAAAAAACAATTGATAAGTATAGATGATTAATTAGAGAAAAAGTTAAAACACGAATATATGAGTAAATGAGGAAATTTGTTTCTTAAATAACTTTTTACTAATTTTTCAATCTTCTAGAATTAAATAAAAATAAATTTAAATAAAATTAAAATTAAAATAAAATTTCACAGATTTTTTTTATCTAATCAATTTATGTATTATTTAATTAATTTGTCTACATTAATAAAATATGTCAACAATTACAATTTTTTATTCTAATAAATCTACCCAAATTATAAACAAACGACCTTTTAATTAATTTAATTTTGAATGAGTTTAAATGAAATTTCAATTATAAATGAAATTTTACGTGAAATGAATTTTATCACCAATATTGGTAATTAATTTTTGTGAAATGAATGCAAAAATCGTAGTAACATTTACTAATTAATGTTTCAAGTGATTTTAAATCTCCAAATAAAAAAATATTTGAAATAAATTCAAAATTATTTTAAATTTCCAACTGCCGTTACCAAATGGCATCGGGGCCCACTGCCGTCCCCTTTTCGCATCGGCCATTATATGTCGTCCCCTTTTCGCATCGGGGCCCACTCCCGTCCCCTTATCCGTTGCCTTAAGGTAACGACACCCACCCCCGTCGCCTTTTTTCTCCCCGTTACCAATGTCGTTGCCAATTGGCAACGGTAGCCTGCCGTTGCCTTTTCGCCAATATTTTGTAGTGCATATGTGGACGTCTGCGTATCTGGATCAAACAGATGAAGAAGGTTCAACCAATCCACGTGTGTGGGTTCACGCCCAATCTCCCGCTCCTATTTCGTACCAAATGAGCATATAAAAATTATTTTATATAATATAATATAAATAATTGAATTAAAATTAGTTTGAAATAAATTTATTGAAACACTTACTAGAGCAATTGAGTGCTCATACGCGGATCGGGACCCCCCCCCCCCCCCGATGCCTTGACATCCCACCTCCCACATCAGTTGTACGGTTGGCTCGAGCAGTATTACACTTCTGCACGTACTCTAGGCTACTCCAATACGTGGTCAACGTGTTCCACACGTCGACTCCATTTTCGTCCACACCCAACGTCTGCACCTTGCCACGACGTCGCCAAGCCGTCCTCCAGTTGTACATTACCTCATTATACCTAAATTGACATGAACCAGCCCAGTGCCTGTGAATATCGACGTCCTAGAAGTACTCCCTATGCCAATAAGCATGTTTCTGCACATATTCGATCAGCATATTTATCAAATAATATATATAATAAATTGTTTATTAATATTTAATTGAATGCGCTCAAATACCTGGAATTTCTCCCAGTATTCATCCTTTTTCGTAGACGGCACCTTCAACCAAGAGTAGGCATTCACAGCAATCTTGCACTTAACAATCGAATCAGTGCAAATATTCGACACCTCATTACCAGTAGGGTTGGCAATGGGACGGGTATAAACCCGGACCCGCATGAAACTGGCCCGCACGGGGCGGGTAAATACCCGGTCAAACGGGTACCGGGGCGGGTAAATACCCGGTCAAACGGGTCCCGGGTCGGGTAAATACCCGGTCAAACAATACCCGGCGGGTCTGGGACGGGTAATGGTTTTATATATACGCGACCCGAACCCGACCCGTATAGATATGTATTAAAAGAAATATATATATATATATGTATATTTATTATTAGTAAATTGTTATTGTATGTACTCTTTCCTTCTAATTTCACGCCGCTGCTTTTGTAGATTGTTGATATACTCCCCAAATTTTGAATGGATTAATTGAAATATGTTGTTGTAATTTGTTTTGCCTATTTGGAGATATTGCACAAATTGTTACATACACTCCCCAATTTTTTTAATATGTACTGTAATTGTTAAAAAACTTTTCATTGTTGGAGCCTTGGAAACCGATGCTTACCATCTAATTAACTAATTTAATTTTGAATATTATAACACACTTGTACTAATTTTCTTTCTTAAATAGATGGTGTTTGAAGAAGGATTTTTTTTTTATTGATGGCGGGGCGGGTTTTGAGGTGGGGTGGGGCGGGTAACGGGTCTTAAAAAAATTGGTGGGGCGGGTCCTGGGACAGGCCATACCCTTCCCATACCCGCCCCGTTGCCAACCCTAGTTAC
Organism: Galeopsis tetrahit; assembly: GCA_963675135.1. Lineage (NCBI taxonomy): Eukaryota > Viridiplantae > Streptophyta > Magnoliopsida > Lamiales > Lamiaceae > Galeopsis > Galeopsis tetrahit. Next base: position 73,879,646 of record OY776127.1, read on the forward strand.
CAGGCAATAATCTGTGATATTATATATTAACAAACAAACACATTATAAATTAAAAAAATTATAAAAATTAATGTTATTAAATATTGTTAAACCTTAAAATTATTTAATTGATTACTTACTGTCCTCCCATAATCCATACGTTCAGTCTGGTTTCGCGGGATGCCGTGGGATGTTGACGAGCTGTCGACGACTGAGATGACGACGACGACTGTTGTGGAATGGGCGACGACAGACGATCACGTGGAACAGATGGCGACGTTGTAGGAGCCGGCATCAAAGTAGGCTCAGGCCTAAGTGAGCCCTTCGACCGCCTAGGTCGAGATCCTGAGGCCCCACCAGCATCTTGACTCATCTATTTTAATAGATAAAATTTAACAATATAATAAATTAATCAATAATTAATATAGTAATGAAATCAATAATTTCCTAATTTAATTAATAACATTTTAGTAATTTAAGTCAATAATATCTTAATTTAATCAAAACAAGTTACTAATGAAATCAATAATTTACCAAACTAATTAATAATGACTTAATTTAAACAATAACAATAATTACTATATTAATCAAACAACACCCCTATTTATAACAATAATTACTAATTTAATCAACAATAATAACATAGCACTATGCCAAATAAGCTGATAGACATCGGTTAAAAACCGCTGTAAATTGGAATCAGTAACCGCTGTGGTAATAAGGGCTGTAAAAAGAGGGCGCTGATAGACAGCGGTTATTAACCGCTGTCGTATCTATATACAACAGCGTTTATTAACCGCTGTTATTCCATCAAAACCGATGTGGTATGTGCTCGGTTTGAACCCCTTACAATATTTACGATAGCGGTTTTATTAGTTATGACAGCGGTTATGAACCGCTGTTGTTTGAATTTACTACAGCGGTTTTTAACCGCTGTTGTTTAGAATTACTACAACGGTTTTTAAACGCTGTTGTTTTGAATTTCTACAGCGGTTTTTAACTGCTGTTATTTATTAACAACCGTTGTTGTACTTGCTCTATAACAGCAGCTGTATTAGCTATAACAACGGTTATTAACCGCTGTTGTATATATCCAATATTTAAAAAAAAAATAATGAAATTTTCATTTGCTAAATTAATAAAAATAAAATACAAAATCTAAAAACTTTTATGTATATATATAAATTCAACTAGACTATTACAATAAATTCATTAATGACCAATTCCTCCCAACGCCTCATTAATTAGCAATCCCTCCCAAAGCACGTATAGTTGCAATTGTACTTCGTCAATTTGAGCTTTCAGATCAACCCCGTTAAACTCTCTATCTTTATTCTTAAGTCTTCAAGCCAATTTCAAGTCAAATTGGGGCTCTATCAATGTCGTCTATCAATGTCGTTATCTCTGGTCATTAATGATTCCTTAATGAAGAGATCATCAATCATTCAAAATGATGAGTGTAATTAGCATATAATAAAAATGATGGTTGTAATTACTTACCTTCTCCGCAGCGTAACGCTTTGTTTCTCAGCTCCTAAAGTCAAAAAAATGAAAGTAGATACATGAGTGAGTAATGTTAATTATAAATATTATTCTTATGTACAATACAAGAATCTTACCTTGATTTAGTAGACTAATTAAGTCGTATGACAAAGTCTCTCCAATCAAGATCATTATTCGTATGCCAACTTGCTTGATTGTTGATTATTGTTGATTGTTTATGTGGTATCAACTCTTTTGTAGATAAACTCTCTCGTGAGATAATTTTTGAAGTTCCCCCTTTGATCCCGCTGACATTAAACACCCTTTCTTCTTTTTATGGTCAACATTAAATGCCAACTAAAAGTATATACAATAAGCATATAAGATACTAACAAAAAAATTAAATAAAGTTCATAAAAGGATGTTAATGTACTTACAAGCACAGCATTCCATACATGAATCTTGTCTTTCTTTGGAAGAAGGTGTTGGATTCTTAGCTTTCCAACTCTTAGCACTACATCATGATATACCTTAATCTTCTTTTTACGAGGTGCCATATGCACAAACCTATTCATCACAAAGAATATAATACATGGATAAACACAAACCCATGACTTTCATCAATGAAAATTTATATAAATATTTATCTGTGTACTATAACATATTTAATTGGATTTATTGTCCACTAAAAATGTCATTTCATTTCATTCAAAATGGGAACAATCCACATCATCCAACAACATATATTTATATATACTAAACAACATATATATACTAAAGCATTATAACCAATATTGTCAGATGTAACATAAGCCATATCTGTAATAAAATTAACATGCCGATTCAAAAACCAACATGATATTGAAATAAGTTGTTATTCTTAAAATCTATAAACAAAACACAAACAAAAAAAAAGTGAGTGAGAGAGACCTGGAGACTGGAGAGTAGTGAAAGAACTTGCGGGTGGATGGAGAAGAAGATGATGAGGGCAAGGGCGGCGACGGGCGGACTGTACAACATATTGCTACGAAGTGCTACGAAGTGAAGAAGGAACAATGCGGGCCCGTATGAACCATGCGGGCCCATACGGGCCCGACGGTGTGCACGCGAGTGAGGCGTCGCGGGCCGAAATGAAGAAAGGAACAACTGTGCGACTGGAGTATATGGAGAGATTATGTGCACAAGGCATTCTTCTTCCATGGTCAATGTATGACGCTGAATTTTTTAAAATGTAAGGCGCTGAAATTTAGATTTTAATTAACTGCACACTCACTTAACATATACAGGAGTCCCTCACTTAACATATTCAGGGGTGATGGAACAGTTATATATAATATAATATCTACTTATAACATTGATTAAATAACTAATTAAATTTATGATATATATAATATAATATATATAACTCTATAATCTACGTATTAGATACAAATTTAAAAGATCAATAAAATTTTATATTTACATGAGAATAATAAAACCTAGAAATTATTTTAAATAAATATTAAATTTATTTTATAACCATATAATAATTAAAATATCAAATTTATTTTATAAGCATATAATAATTAAATATGAATTATTTTAAAACTTATTCGGGATTAAATAAATTTTAAAATTTAATCTTCTTTTTTTAATTCAACTCGAATTCTACCTCCATGTTTCAGTAAAGGATGGAAAAAAATATGTTTGATATTTTTTATTAATTTATAAATATTTATCTTAAATAAAAATTCTTTATTTTATTTTTATTAATTGATCATATATATTAATTTTTACTGCTATATATAATTTTTAGGGATATTTACTGTTGTACGTTTTTCTCTTTTTTCATACATAATAATAGACCTTAGAGAAAGAGAATGATTAGAGGATTTTTCATACATCTTCTTTTTTATTTGTTTATGATTCTTTAATTTGTTTCTTATGTTTTTCTCTAACATTTTAGAACTACTCATTGATTTCATGAAATCTAACATTCAATTTCCACATCAACAAAAAAAAAGAAACAATGGATGATCAATTTATTTCTCCTTACCGTCCGACGACGGAAAACTGTGGGTGCAATGCAGGCGAAAAATGTGTCTCTGACGGCTACCCCTCTCACAGAACGAGGGGCGCTTGGGGGAGATAAGAAGAAATATTAGATTTTTTAATTTGTTTAATAATAATATAATATATTGGACCTGATATTTTATAGATTTTCTTAACTTTTTTATTAATAATATAGTAATATATATGAACAAATATTTTTAAACTTATATCGTTGTTTAATCAAAATCGTATATTGTGTTAATCATTATATATTTCTTAATTGATAAAACTTAAAAAATAATTAAATTAAAAATAAAATTCTTTATAAATCAATAAAATCTTAAAAATATGAAATAATCAAATACAATTTTGAAGATTAATTACAAGATTTATTTTTTTAATAGATTTTTTTAATATATTTATTTTTGAGAATTTAATCGTATTTCATAAAAAAAATTCAGTAATTTAAAAAAAAATTATCATATTTTTTTATTTAATTATTTTTAAAGATTAATTTGATTATATTACATAAGAGAAGCTATTACAGCGCATAACTAAAAACTATCACAGCGGTTACGGAAAACCGCTGTCTATCAGCGCACAAATGGAACCTATGACAGCGGTTCTGAAAAAAGATGCATATGACAACGGTTTTTGAAGTTTTAACAGCGGTTTTAAAAATAACCGCTGTTATTCAACTGCTGTAAAAAGCATAATTTGGCATAGTGTAGTTTAATTATCAAAACTAACTAACAAGTACCAATTATATTTAATTAAATAAACAAAATATATTAATTAATTAACAAACTAACGTAAAAAAAATAATAAATTTATCAAGAACTACACTATATATAACATGAACAATTAATTAATTACAATTAACCAATAAAATAACAAATAATCCACATAACATATACATCAATTAATTATACGTGTTCATCAACTACGTACGTACATGCAATTTTATAATAATTAACATGCAATTTATAATAATTCAATAACAATTTTATAATAATTAACATGTAATAATATTACAATAATACAATAACTTAATTAAAATTAATTAAGAATTTATAAAATGTACCGTTTAAATTGAAGAAAATTGGGGTAGATGATCGTAATGCTCTTTGTCTTTCAATCCACGCACAAGAAATCCAATCCACGCACAAGACCACGAACAGAGGAAAGGAAAGTGAAAAAAAAAAAAATTCTTCTTAAGAAAATCTACTGTCGAAGGCAGTTCTTATAAAAAAAAAATTTGCTACCGACGGAAGGTAGCACGCGAATATTTAATTCACGCGTCTCTTTAGTGGTTTTTGAGGCGGTGGAGTCAAAGCGGGTCAGCTACCGACGAAATAATCCGTCGGTAGCTGCAATTTGAACTCCTGACGGAAAATTCCGTCGGGAAACAGGCCTAAAACGGCGCCGTTTCACTATCAAACTGAATTCCGTCGGGAAGTCCCGACGAATGTTGAAATCCGTCGGCAGTTAGTCGATTCCGATATTCCGTCGGAGATCCGTCGGGACGGCCGACGGAATGTTTTTGATCGAATTGAAGACGGACATAGATAAAGATCGAGTGGATGTTTCAGTTTAGATTTTTGCCAAATAACAATAGCAGGATGCATGGTATAACCCCTTGCATCCAGAGCATGCTTTACAAGTTGGCGACACAAGTATATTATTTATATATAGCAACTCAAAAAATATCATACCTTCAAGTTGTAGCTGTTAAATCGTATGTATTTGCTCTGTTGTAACTCATGAATCGAACAACTATAAATAAATAAATGTCTTTTTCAATAAACCATCAATTCATTCATTCATGATAGTTTTGGTTGTATTATAATATCAATGTTACCAAATAAGTTCAATAGTTTGCAATACAAATGGTAAGGGATTTGTTTTAGTCCATTAACTTTATCTATTATTAAATTTGGTCATATATAAAATTAAAAATATATATAGTAATTAAAAGTTATTATTTAATCATATATTCAAATTCTATATTTACTTATTATTGAAATTATAATTATTTAATAGAGATAAGTTTTTTATAATCCAAAATCACTTGGACCAAGTAAATTAATTCTTCATCGTCGCATTCATTTTTTTCATTTATATTGATTCCCGATCGACAAAACCTCAATTCGTCAAAAGCTTCAATTTCTTTCTTCGAATTAAAATTAAATATTTTTCTTTAATATCTTATGATCCAACCTCAAGTTTTTGTTATTATTTGACTTGTTTATTAAAATTTATACCTAATCTATCGAAATTAAAAACAATAACATTAATAAACAATCAATTGACAAAAAAACATCAACCGAAATAAATATGTCCAACAGAATAATAAATTGTTCGACAGAAAATTAAATAGTTCGACTGAAAAATAAAGTGTTCAAACATCAACCATCAGCAAAGTTAAAAAACTCATCATCACCGGCGAAATTCAAGTCGACGTCGTCGTCGTCGACTGCATCTGGAGCTGGACCGGCCGGAGCATTCAAAGGCGGAGGGGGAATGCTCGTCGCCTGTGCAAAGCATGTATCTATTTGATCAGCAGACATCCCCAACGATCGACCCATAGTGTCAGTTAGCTGTCGGAAGTAGTGGTTCATCAACTGTATTACGTTCGGGTCCGGAATAGCAGTGGAGGATACAGAGGCCTGCGATGCACGCTGGGACGAACTGGACGACGACCTTACAGTGCAGCTCATCCGGCCAAGGCCAAGGATCCGTCCTCGATCAGCCGGGGCAACGTCCAGGTAAATCTGGTTGAGGTCAACCGGCAAGGGGGGAGAGAGAGTTGGGCCCAGCTTGAGCAGAAGCCTGTGTCGTGACCTCTTCAATCCTCTGGTTCACATTCAATTACATAATTAAAAAAATTAAATTAATGCATAGTTTAATACATTTAATTAATTAAATATTAAAAAACATCACAATTTAATAAAACTTACGTGAAGCTCAGTAGTGCGTCCATCACTACAAAATAATGGGAAATGGGGACGGGGAAAGGCATCGGATCTGCCCTCACTAATGATGAAGGCAACGGCAAAGGGGACGGCAGTGTGCCGATGCCAATATGCTCGATGCTATTTAAATTGCATCGGATTTGGGGAAAACCGTTGCCTTTTGGCAACGGCAGGTGGCCGTTACCTTTTGGCATCTGGGCCACTGCCGTTACCAAATTGCATCGGGGCCACTGCCGTTACCAAATGGCATCGGGGCACACTACCGTCCCCTTTTCGCATCGGGACCACTCTCGTCCCCTTTTTATTAACATTTAAAAAAGACGAATCTGGGTTTCGAACCCAGGTATCGAGGCCACCATTTAAAAATTAATCCTCAACGTCAATGTAAATGTTGCATTTGTAGGAGTAATCGCTACTCTCTCTCCTCATTGACTCTCCGTTCTTCAGCAATAGCATGGTCAATGTCGGACTGGGTGAATCGTCCATAAGTCGTACCACTTGACGTCTCGCCAGGGTATGTTTTTATTAAATTGTCACTACTGCAAGAACCGAATTGAAAACAACTCCGATATATTTATGTATGGGTATGTTTTTATTAAATTGCAAATTTTATTTCTATTTAATTTGGTGTAAGAATTTTAATTTTCTTAATTAAAATTAAACATGCACTTCATGGAATTACCTTAACATTGTTTCTGTTCAATTCAATTTATTATAAATCTGATTTTTTTTCTATATTTATTATTATCCGGTGATCGAATTATGGGGTTAATTTGGTTGTTCAATTATTGTTTTGTTACCTTTTCTAAGTTGTATTTCTTCCCCAATTTTTTTACCAGACTATAATGGTGTTTTAGTTTTATTTTAAATTAAGCTTTCTAACTTAAAATGCATATGATTTAACCCTTTTTTGCATTGCATGCAGGAAAATGTTCTTCTATCTCTAATTTAGGGTTCTTGATTTGTGGTATAGCACACAAGCTTATAAATTTCTTTAAAAAAACAATTGATAAGTATAGATGATTAATTAGAGAAAAAGTTAAAACACGAATATATGAGTAAATGGGGAAATTTGTTTCTTAAATAACTTTTTACTAATTTTTCAATCTTCTAGAATTAAATAAAAATAAAATTAAAATAAAATTTCACAGATTTTTTTTATCTAATCAATTTATGTATTATTTAATTAATTTGTCTACATTAATAAAATATGTCAACAATTACAATTTTTTATTCTAATAAATCTACCCAAATTATAAACAAACGACCTTTTAATTAATTTAATTTTGAATGAGTTTAAATGAAATTTCAATTATAAATGAAATTTTACGTGAAATGAATTTTATCACCAATATTGGTAATTAATTTTTGTGAAATGAATGCAAAAATCGTAGTAACATTTACTAATTAATGTTTCAAATAATTTTAAATCTCCAAATAAAAAAATATTTGAAATAAATTCAAAATTATTTTAAATTTCCAACTGCCGTTACCAAATGGCATCGGGGCCCACTGCCGTCCCCTTTTCGCATCGGCCATTATATGTCGTCCCCTTTTCGCATCGGGGCCCACTCCCGTCCCCTTATCCGTTGCCTTAAGGTAACGGCACCCACCCCCGTCGCCTTTTTTCTCCCCGTTACCAATGTCGTTGCCAATTGGCAACGGTAGCCTGTCGTTGCCAATTGCCGTTGCCTTTTCGCCAATATTTTGTAGTGCATATGTGGACGTCTGCGTATCTGGATCAAACAGATGAAGAAGGTTCAACCAATCCACGTGTGTGGGTTTACGCCCAATCTCCCGCTCCTATTTCGTACCAAATGAGCATATAAAAATTATTTTATATAATATAATATAAATAATTGAATTAAAATTAGTTTGAAATAAATTTATTGAACACTTACTAGAGCAATTGAGTGCTCATACGCGGATCGGGACCCCCCCCCCCCCGATGCCTTGACATCCCACCTCCCACATCAGTTGTACGGTTGGCTCGAGCAGTATTACACTTCTGCACGTACTCTAGGCTACTCCAATACGTGGTCAACGTGTTCCACACGTCGACTCCATTTTCGTCCACACCCAACGTCTGCACCTTGCCACGACGTCGCCAAGCCGTCCTCCAGTTGTACATTACCTCATTATACCTAAATTGACATGAACCAGCCCAGTGCCTGTGAATATCGACGTCCTAGAAGTACTCCCTATGCCAATAAGCATGTTTCTGCACATATTCGATCAGCATATTTATCAAATAATATATATAATAAATTGTTTATTAATATTTAATTGAATGCGCTCAAATACCTGGAATTTCTCCCAATATTCATCCTTTTTCATAGATGGCACCTTCAACCAAGAGTAGGCATTCACAGCAATCTTGCACTTAACAATCGAATCAGTGCAAATATTCGACACCTCATTACCAGTAGGGTTGGCAATGGGACGGGTATAAACCCGGACCCGCATGAAACTGGCCCGCACGGGGCGGGTAAATACCCGGTCAAACGGGTACCGGGGCGGGTAAATACCCGGTCAAACGGGTCCCGGGTCGGGTAAATACCCGGTCAAACAATACCTGGCGGGTCTGGGACGGGTAATGGTTTTATATATACGCGACCCGAACCCGACCCATATAGATATGTATTAAAAGAAATATATATATATATATATGTATAATTATTATTAGGAAATTGTTATTGTATGTACTCTTTCCTTCTAATTTCACACTCCCCAAATTTTGAATGGATTAATTGAAATATGTTGTTGTAATTTTATTTTGCCTATTTGGAGATATTGCACAAATTGTTACATACACTCCCCAATTTTTTTAATATGTACTGTAATTGTTAAAAAACTTTTCATTGTTGGAGCCTTGGAAACCGATGCTTACCATCTAATTAACTAATTTAATTTTGAATATTATAACACACTTGTACTAATTTTCTTTCTTAAATAGATGGTGTTTGAAGAAGGAATTTTTTTTTATTGATGGCGGGGCGGGGCGGGTTTTGAGGTGGGGTGGGGCGGGTAACGGGTCTTAAAAAAATTGGTGGGGCGGGTCCTGGGACAGGCCATACCCGTCCCATACCCGCCCCGTTGCCAACCCTAGTTACCAGGCAATAATCTGTGACATTATATATTAACAAACAAACACATTATAAATTAAAAAAAATTATAAAAATTAATGTTATTAAATATTGTTAAACCTTAAAATTATTTAATTAATTACTTACTGTCCTCCCATAATCCATACGTTCAGTCTGGTTTCGCGGGATGCCGTGGGATGTTGACGAGCTGTCGACGACGACTGTTGTGGAATGGGCGACGACAGACGATCACGTGGAACAGATGGCGACGTTGTAGGAGCCGGCATCAAAGTAGGCTCAGGCCTAAGTGAGCCCTTCGACCGCCTAGATCGAGATCCTGAGGCCCCACCAGCATCTTGACTCATCTATTTTAATAGATAAAATTTAACAGTATAATAAATTAATCAATAATTAATATAGTAATGAAATCAATAATTTCCTAATTTAATTAATAACATTTTAGTAATTTAAGTCAATAATATCTTAATTTAATCAAAACAAGTTACTAATGAAATCAATAATTTACCAAACTAATTAATAATGACTTAATTTAAACAATAACAATAATTACTATATTAATCAAATAACACCCCTATTTATAACAATAATTACTAATTTAATCAACAATAATAACATAGTTTAATTATCAAAACTAACTAACAAGTACCAATTATATTTAATTAAATAAACAAAATATATTAATTAATTAACAAACTAACGTAAAAAAAATAATAAATTTATCAAGAACTACACTATATATAACATGAACAATTAATTAATTACAATTAACCAATAAAAAAACAAATAATCCACATAACATATACATCAATTAATTATACGTGTTCATCAACTACGTACGTACATGCAATTTTATAATAATTAACATGCAATTTATAATAATTCAATAACAATTTTATAATAATTAACATGTAATAATATTACAATAATACAATAACTTAATTAAAATTAATTAAGAATTTATAAAATGTACCGTTTAAATTGAAGAAAATTGGGGTAGATGATCGTAATGCTCTTTGTCTTTCAATCCACGCACAAGAAATCCAATCCACGCACGAGACCACGAACAGAGGAAAGGAAAGTGAAAAAAAAAAAAAAATCTTCTTAAGAAAATCTACTGTCGAAGGCAGTTCTTATAAAAAAAAGATATTTGCTACCGACGGAAGGTAGCACGCGAATATTTAATTCACGCGTCTCTTTAGTGGTTTTTGAGGCGGTGTAGTCAAAGCGGGTCAGCTACCGACGAAATAATCCGTCGGTAGCTGCAATTTGAACTCCTGACGGAAAATTCCGTCGGGAAACAGGCCTAAAACGGCGCCGTTTCACTATCAAACTGAATTCCGTCGGGAAGTCCCGACGAATGTTGAAATCCGTCGGCAGTTAGTCGATTCCGATATTCCGTCGGAGATCCGTCGGGACGGCCGACGGAATGTTTTTGTCTGTAAGCTTCCGTCGGTAAACCCCACTTTTTTTGTAGTGATTTCATAATGTTCGACATTTTTATTATTTTATATAGAATTAAGTAAAAAAATAAAATTACAAATTTACCCTCAATTAATCATTATAGATGCATAGCAAAATGAGGAAAAATAAAATGGGATGAAGAATAATGTGTTTAATTCCATTATTAAGGAAAATATAAAAAAATATATATCAAATGAGAAATGGTAATAATTTACATAAATGTAATTTAGGGAAAAACATAGTTAAAATAGATAAAACGGCAAATTTTTTAAAGAAAACTTAAAATTAAAAGCGACCAACAATATGAAACAAAGGGGTATATAATTTAAGTACTACTGAGTTTTCCAAATTCTTCGACATTAATCGCGGAGAAATCGTGCAATTGAATTAGCACTCTCAATACGTTGATTTTTTTTTTAAAGTCCAAAGAAGAAGCATCCCTCACTTGCCCCCAACCACCAATAAGATTAAGAGTTTAGAAACTAGCTAGTAGAAATTAATTAATTTTAAATATCCTAAACTGTCGAAAATCTGACCGTTGAAGTTAAATATAAAAAACGAGGTTATGATTCGCCACGTAATACTTAAAAAAAATTCCTAACGGTCAAAAATTTAATTATTGGGTTCAAAATTTAAATGTTAAAAATGTGACCGTTGTTCATTCCGTAATTGATCAATTTTTTTAAAAAAATAATTAAAATATATCTCCGGCCAACGGTAATAAATCTGACTGTTAGTCAGGTTCCGCCAATTATAAATACTTGTTTTGCTCACCAATGTTCTCCACAATTCATAAACTCTCAAATCTTCGATTATCCTTCCTTATTTCCAATCTTTTCTCACTAGTCTCAACAGTCCTCCATTCAAATATTAGCTCTCTTTCCATTGCGTCTCTCTTTCAATTCCTATTTTCCATATTGAAGGTTAAAAAAAAACCCTGAAATTTTGGTCGTGGATGGAATTTTTTAATGTTTGGAAATATTATTTTGTAACCTTTTCAATGTCCACCTCACAAGAAATTATTCAAATTGATATGGAGTTACATGTCCACAATCTTGCACTAGTTGTATACACTTCTCTTCTTCGAGCTTTTAAGCCAGAATGGCTTGAGCATCCATGGGTATGTACGTTGTATATATTAAATTTTATAACTTAGTGGACTATATATAATTAGTAGTTTTATAAGAGAGAGAGACAATATGGTAGAATCTCTTTCTATATATGGTTGATTATTAGCTGAATTTTTTTGTTTTTGTTTTTTGAAATGAATTAGAAAGCAGCAGAAAAAAGGCTAAAAAAGAGGCTAGCCAGGAAGAACTGCAAGCTGCCATAGAGAACATACTGAAGGAGGTCGACTTCAACACCGTAAGATTTACCGATTTACCCCCAATTGTCATTCATTTCACATCCTGATCGATTAACCTTTAATTTGTTATTAACTGTTTTCTCAGCCTTATTTATTTGCTAACTGTTTTTTTTTTATTAACAACCTGCAGGTGAGTATTTTAGGGTTGATCTGATGAACAGAAAATCCGAAGTTAGAGATACAATCTCAGAATGTGTATGGTGATGAAGAAGCGCCTCCGACGACGACAATTAGGCTCGCCATGTTAATCAACTGTTTGTAGAATATATCGAAAATTGCCTACTACAGTTTTTTTTTTTTTTTTAATCTCGCGCGGTATCCAGTTTAAGGATCGACTAATCTTGGGGACCAATCCCACCGTCCACTTGCGAAGGTCCCGTTTAATTAAAGTGTTCAGATCAGATGATCAAATTAAGATTGTCATTTTATTTATTTGAGGAGATTCATAGTGTTCTGCCAAAAGAATGTGTACTTGTGGATGTTTCAGTTCAGATTTTGAACAAATTATTTGTAGCTTATACAATATCAATTCAATGTAAATTTAAATTTGCTCTGGTTGTTTAAGCTAATTTTCTTATACTTTCGCATCGTATATCAATATTATAATTGCAACAGCCCCTTAAATCTTAATTGCAGAAAATGAGGGACTAATAATGTTACTATTCACATGATCAAATAACAAATAAAACATTAATTGAAGATGAAATTAACCAATAAATATTGAAATTGAAAAAAGGATATCATTTTTAGAGTTTTCAAATCCTTCAATACTTGCAATAAAATGAAATACTCAATTAAATTAATTTATATAAAAAATTTAAAAAAATCAAATTAATATATTGAGTGAGGGTGATCTTAATTATGTGATCAAAGTCAAAACTGATCTAATCAAAACTCTAAGTCTATTTAACTCAAAAGTCAAAATAAATACGGCAATTCATTATTTTAATTTCACCTCTAATCTACTAAATGCATCCCCTGCACCACCAAACACACCCGCCCCACCCCCTGATCTACTAAATACACCTCTTGCACTTTAATTTCATCTCTACATACTATAATATGCTTTAATTTTTTAACAATATAATAAAAAAAATCAGTATTTTTTATTCCTTTCAATAAAAGTTTGATGTTGAAAAATAAATTAAATAATTAAAATATTTAAAATGACTTGGATTGCTACATGCATATTTAATACTACATATATAATGTAAATTACTATATGAACAAAAACACTAGAAAAAAAATAATGTTTTACTATATAAAAGAATTTGTATTACTATATAAAATAGTTTGTATTATTACTACATGTAATAATGTGTATAATTATAGAAAAAAATTATATGTTACTACATACTACAATTTTAATTACTACATTAAACAGTGTTTGTTACTATATGTAACTAAATCAAATCATATAATATCTTTTGCATCATCCCTGATGGAGATTGATGGAGATCAATTGGCAACAATTAAGGCGTGATTGGAGTATTTATGGTTATCTTCTCTAATTTAGCAATTACTTTCAATTATTGTCTTTATTTTTTGTATAAGCCCACGACAGTGTTGGGCCGTAGGACTAGGGTTTTGAAGTTTGCTTATTTATAGATTTGGTGTTTCGCATTGTAAAGGGAGTTGATTGAATAGAAAAATATTGGGTTGTATCCCTTTTGACGTGTTTTATTTGTGTTCTTCCAGTATTCATTTTGAATCAATGGATTATCACTTTTAATCTCGTTTACGTATCTTTCGGGTATTCGTAGAATCAACGGATTTACGTGTGTATCGTACTTCCGCCTGCATCAATCCCGCAATAAAATAATTTGTATTACAACATAGTTATTATGTATTACTACATACAATAATATATGTTACTACATATTATAATGTAAGTTACTACATCAACAAAAACACTAGAAAAAATAATAATGTTTTACTATATAAAAAAATCTTTATTATTATATAAAATACTACATAAAAAATTATATGTTACTATATACTACAGTTTGAATTACTACATTGAATAGTGTTTGTATATAAAATAAAATAGTTTGTAAACAACATGGTTATTGTGTACTATTACATGCAATAATATATGTTATTACAAATTATAATGTGGGTTACAACATCAACAAAAACACTAGGGAAAAAAACATGTTACTATAAAAAAATCTGTATTATTATATAAAATAATTTGTGTTATTACCATATGAAATAATGTGTGTTACTACCTATTACAATTTGAATTACTACATTTAATAGTGTTCTATTAAAAAAAATTGTCACAACTTGATTCGGGTGGAATTTACACACTTTAGATACACATGTGAAGCTTATTTTGATGATTATTTCATTGAATTATGGATTGATTATGATGATTTGAGCCAAAATGAGGGAAAGGTTGTGTTTTGTCGATTTTGTAGGAAATACGGTGGAATTTGGAGCAAAACACCAATCATACTTCACTGAATTTGTCGCAAACACGTTAGCGACGGGTGTATAGCAACAAATCATGCGACGAAATTATTTCATCGCTAACTCACATTAGCGATGAAAATATTAGAATTAGCTACAAATTTTTTTTGTGTCTAAAATAGTAACTCCTTACTTCGTGACTAATTTTTTGCGACGATGAAACTCATATTTTTGTCGCTAATATTTAGCTATGGATATCCGATTTACGAATTGTTCTTTAAATACACTTCCGCGCACTCGACCAATCCGACCCACACCCGCCCCCAACCTAACCCAACTGACCCTCATACCCCTCCGATCCCGCTGCGGCAAGCCTAATGCCATTACTTGGGAGAAACTCAAGAAACTATTACGCGAAGAATTTTTGCCATTCAACTATAACCGCCTCCTCTACCAGCGGTTACAAACTCTCCGTCAAGGCACGCGTACTGTCGACGCCTATGCCACCGAATTTTATCAACTAATCTCACGTGTCGAGATCAATGATAGCGACGATCAGTTAGTTTCAAGATTTATTGGCGGCCTTCGTATACCGTTTCAGGACATCCTTAATCTCCTCGCCCCGATTTCAGTCTCCGAAGCCCACCAGCGGGTCGTCCTCCTGGAGAGACAATTTAATCGCCGCACACCTGGACCATTTGGGCCCCCGTTACCTCGCATACCAGAGTCATCTACCCCGTCTGACCCAAGGCCGACCACATTTCGCCCCACTAACACATCGACTCCTAGTCGCCCTACCGGTTCGACATCGAATGCTCGCCAAGGTCACTGATTTATATATATATTGTAGTGGTATAATTAAGTTTTGATTTTTATAAATATATAGAATTTTTAAAATATAAAATAATTATTAAAAAATAATATAAAAAATAAATAAATAACTTAGACAGCGGTTCAAAATCGATGTCCAAGTTAAATCAAAAAAATATATATATTACTTAGACAGCGGTTCAAAACTGCTGTCCAAGTGAAATTATTAAAAAAATAATTCACATAGAGAGCGGTTCAAAACCGCTCTCCAAGTGCTTTTACTTGCAGAGCACCGCTGTCTAAAGTCCCCACTTGCAGAGCGGTTTTTAACCGCTGTCTAAGCTTGGAGAGCTGCCACTTGAAGAGCTGTTTTAAAAGCTCTCCAAGGCCTTTTTTTCAAAGCTCTCCAAGGCCAAATATGTATTAGTGAACAACAATTTGGGTGGAGGTAGTGTGGTCGATTCTGAATCCCATAGGTGTTGTTCGATTATTTATTTGTGTTAATTTTACTGTTTTTCTCATGGAATTATTTGAATATTGTAAGGGTTGAGTAGTACTCCATTTTTTCAATATGAAATCTTTTGACTGATAAAAAAAAATTACCTTCTTTTTTTTCTCCCAGTATGGAACCGGATTTCATTAGTCATTACTCTCTTTATTTGATTTGATGAATAGGAAAATGAGGAGAAAATAGTTGACTTCATCTATACACAATTCGAGTTGATTATAGTAGCGTTGAAATGAATAATTTCATTTGTTATTTGGTAAATTGGAGATGTTACGTACACAATAAAATATTATTCAATTGCAATATAATAGACTTGCTTGAATTATAATTAACAATGCATGATTTATATTGAAAGTAGGTGAAATTTTATTTTCAAGTCCAAAAAAAAATTGCATATTAATATAATTATATGCATACACACCATAAATCAAAATTAAAAGAATTAATAAAAAATAAATATATATAACTCACATACAAAAATACATGTAACTCATAAATTTTGGGTGGATATATCGCCTCTCACTTGCTCCCCTAAACCGCTAATAAGGTTAAGAGTTCGGAAATGATTTGTAATTAAATACTCATAATAATCGGTAGAAAATTTGACCGTTAAAATCAAATATAAAAAATGTGGTTATTGATTCGCAAAGTAATACTTGTTAAACCCATAACAAATATTTAACATTTCAGGATAATAAGCTAATGGTGAGGAGGAGCGGTGGATGACGAATTAACATTATTTATCACTTAGTAAAAGAATTTTGACTAATTCATTTATTCATTAACTTTTTCATGAGATATTGAAACTTGATGCAGTTGGCATTTTAGATTTCTTTTGAGACAACTATCTATTCACTGAGATTTCTTTTGAGACAACTATTTATTCACCGAGTCTTCCGCTATTATTCAAGTAATTTTATTATTAAATATATTTGAAATTATCATTCCGTAAATTGAAATTTCAGTTAATGCCCCTTTACTTTGATTTTACTTGTCATTTTTGCAAAACCTACTTTTATAAAAATTGGGGCGTGACAGTAATCGAAGAAATGAGAGTTTGTAGATTGTGGAAAATATTGGAAAGCAAAATGGATATTTATAATTGGTAGGATTTGACCAACGGTCAAATTTTGTACCGTTTGAGATTTTTTAAAACTTAAATTTATTACCGTTGGGATATGAACAACAGTCACATTTTTACACTTAAATTTTGAAACCAACTATTAGATTTTTTTACCGTTGTAGATTTTTTTAAAATGTATTACTTGGCAGATCAATAACCACAATATTTATATTTTATTTCAATAGTCAAATTTTTTATGGTTTATTATGAATATTATATCAAAACTATATATATATATAGTATAATTATATATTTATTTTTTATCGATTCTTTTAATTTAGATTTGTGTGCGTATGCATATAATTTTATTAATATGCAAGTTTTGATTCTTGTTTGAACTATTAAAAAATACCTAACATACTCTCAACTTCTCTCAATATAAATTATGGACAATAAAAGGTACGATGTATAAATATAAAACCATAAATTCATTGACCGAGCCAAGTGATCAATATTATGATTTTGATCAAATCAGTAATATTTAATTTTACTAATTGAATATTTAATTGTATAAATTAATTTAAATATGAAGATAAATATATTATTTAATGATAGTAATATATTGAAAATGAATAAAATAATAAATAGAGTAAGATATAGAATTTGATGGTTGGAGAAGGTTTTTAAAATAGAGTATGAAAAAATGAATTTTGGAGTTTAGAGATCTTCATTTTAGAGTTTATAGCTGGAGATGTCCTTCATTTGCTCAATTTGATATGGGTTCATTTCATGCATATTAAGCTGACTAATCGAACTTGAAATGAGAAATATACGTTGTAGAAAAATGAGTATTAAAAGTAAAACACGCCTCAAATATATTATTAAAGTCAGTTAAATGAATAAATTGAGAAATAAAATGTCCAGCCCCAATATTTTCGAGCCCAATTTAATTAATAATTGTTTGGAAGCCCATATAATTAATTAAATGCTACGATTAAACGCACACACGGCTTTATTGAGAACACCCACAGATATATTTTTTTGTAAATTAGTTGCAGGTAAAATGTCAATTTTATCCCATTTTTTTGTGATTAGTACACCCACCTCCCATTTCACGCCAGAATCACCCCACCATCACCACCATTTCTCGTAGTCCCATTTCACGCCGAAAATGTACTCGTAGCTCCCAATCATTTAATCCAAAATGATTTTTTTTTCAAAGAACAAATATAAAAAATATTACCCAAATAAAATACATCGTCCCAAGACATTAAGGCTTAAACTCAATTAACCAATGTCGAAAAATTGAGAAAATTAAAGTTTAGAAGGAGAAATGTATCTTAGACCTGAATATGGGTTTCTTGACCTGAAATTCAAAACTTCTCAATTTCTTGCTAATCTATGGACTCTATTCCATAGATTCAGGATCTGTTCATCGTTTAATTAGGTGTTTCGGCGAATTTACTACTCATTACTTACGATTTCACTGAGAAATCAATTGCTGGAGGTAGTTACAGGATCGGTGTAGGCGGTTACAGGTGGAGCTACTTCTATTCTTAGGCGGTTACAAGCCATTTAACGGCGGTTGAAGCTCTAATCATCTTCATTCGCGCGTTTATGGGGAAATTGCAAAGAATCAGAAGCAAGAAGGCAGGGGAACCATACCCAGCTCAAGCCATTTCGAGCAAAAGTGAAGAAATGAGGAACAATGCCATGGCTGGAAAAGACGAACATCTGCAAGAAGAGGAATCAAGTCGAACTGAAATGGCGATGGAAAAGGTAGGGATCGCGAAGGATGATTTACTGAAAATAACTGATATGGAGGAACCACCAATGGAAGCCAGTGATATTGAATTGGCTAATGGAAGGAACGATGCTAGGGAGATGAAATATAATTTTTTATGGCTAATTTATTATGGCTAATTTATTGAAATTACTGAAAATTATATTTTGTCTCTAATATTTTGTCTCTAATATTTTATGATGAAATATAATTTTTTATGGCTAATTTATTGAAATTACTTTTTGCGATGAAATAAAAATATTTCATCGCTAAACTAGCAAAAAATTCTTTTGTTTTGTTGTTAATAATTAGAACAACAATGAAAATTATATTTAGTCGCTATTATTTTGCGATGAAATATATTTTTTGTGGCTAATTTCTTGGAATTAATATTTGCAACAAAATTAAAATATTTTATCGCAACACTTTTATCAAATTAGTTTATTTTGTTGTTAATAATAAGAACAACAATGATAACTATATTTCGTGGCTAATATTAAATTAATTATGCTTATTAAATCAAGAAAATCGATTTATATAATTAAATGTTTAATAATTCTCCAAATTTTGTGTCTTATAAATCAGTATGAATGTTTATAAAAATACTTATAAATATGATGATGCAAATGAAGATGGACATAATTAAAGATGGTAGAATAAGATTGACTGTAATATATATATATATTTTAAATTGTTAAAGTAACATTGATTATTTACAATTGAAATTGTTTTAAAAATTACAATATATATACACATGTATATATACATATATAGTTGTTACAAGTTAAAAATTAATCAATTAATAAATGTGAAATAAATTATTAAATGAGTAAAAATAACTAATTTAGTAACAATTGAATACATATATAATTAACGAATGTGATAAGTGTGTATATGTGAAAGATACACCAAATGGATTTGTTATCGTATGCTTATATGTCGATGACATGTTAATCATGAGTAACAATCACAATATCATAGTTAATACGAAGAACGTGTTAAGTAGAAACTTTAACATGAAAGACATGGGATTAGCAGATGTGATTAATCTTGGAATTAAGATAGAGAAAACGTCTGATGGAATTTCCTTGACACAGTCTCACTATGTGGAGAAGGTACTAAAGCAATTTAATGCCTTTCACGATCCACCTACTAAGACACCTTTAGAACTGAATGTTCACTTGAAAAAGAACAGAGGAGCACCAGTAGCTCAACGGGTATTCGCAAGGATCATTGGAAGTGTGATGTACATTACGAACTGTACACGCCCTGATCTTGCATGTTCGGTAAACAAGCTGGGTCAATATACGAACAAGCCAAGTCAAGAGCACTGGAAAGCACTGAAAAGGGTCTTAAGATACTTGAAGTACACCCTTGAATATGGGCTTCACTACACGAGACATCCAGCTGTAGTCAAAGGATACAGTGATGCAAATTGGATATCAGACACTAAAGACTCGTTATCCACTAGTGGATATGTATTCACTATTGGGGGAGCAGCAGTGTCGTGGAGGTCCAAGAAACAAACGTGTATTGCCCGTTCCACAATGAAATCAGAATTTATCGTTTTAGACCTAGCCGCTGCAGAGGCTGAATGGCTGCGTAATTTTCTAGAAGACATTCCATGTTGGAACAAACCAGTACCTTCTGTGACGGTACACTGTGACAGTCAAGCTGCCATTGGCAGAGCTATGAATGTCATGTACAACGGAAAGTCGAGACACATACGTCGTCGACACAACTCCGTTAGAGAATTGATCTCAACTGGAGTAATGTCCATTGATTATGTGAAATCAAAGGGCAATATAGCGGATCCGCTCACAAAGAGTATAAACCGAGATCAATTGAACAAGCTGGTAGAAGGAATGGGTCTAAAATCCACAAGAAAAACCAAAGTAGTGGAAACCCAACCATGATGATTGGAGATCCCAAGAACTTGGTTCAATGGAAAAACGAAAGTGTGGAAGTTAGTGATACAACACTTGAAAGACATGACTATTCCTGACAACACTATCTCAAGTGTTAACGACCCGTAAGATGTGGTAAAGGTTGAGTCTTCGACTCTTAATGATTCCTAGAGTATAACGGGATACTCGAAAGGAGATTACCTATATAAATGAGAAGTGAGGGCCGCTTCGACCAAACATTTATGAACACAAAGGACGTCCATGGCCAAAACGGACAAAAACGTGAGAACGTTACGAAGACGAGATTGAAGTGTACTAACACTGTTGACTAGGTATACACTAAGGAGGATTAGTTCAACGCACTGCGTCCACTAAGCCGCCAGTATATCCGATAGTGTTTGACTACGGAAAGTTTAAAGCCAAAAACTATTTTTCCGGATGCACGGAGATCTCAATCGAACTGAACACTAGGTCTGATGTTGTATAGACACGATTTTCACTCATGTGGGGGATTGTTGGAATTAATGAGTGAGAAATTAATTTGGATTCTTAGACGTGGTCAAGAGCCACATCCCACGTGTGCGTTAATTTAGGCGCAAGTATCTCCACAATTCTCTCCAACCTCCAGACCTGATATCTGTCTATAAATACAGACTCTTCCCTCATTTCTTTTTTACGCTGAATTTTTAGCCACTCTCTTTTCCTCTCTCTCTCTCTACAGTGTTCTTTGCTCTCCAAAGCAAACACTGATCGTTGCCGGAATTAGTTCCGTGTGTTGCCGGAATATTATTTCAGGTGTGTTCAGTTCGTACTTAGTACGTTCAACGAGGCTTCGTACACAGTAGTGCTACTGTGTTCGAAGTAGAAGTCGTTTTACCTTTGGGAACAGAGCGTCGTACCAGTCGAGCACTACCTGGGTGTATTCTGTTCTGCGGGAAAAGGAATTCCCTTGACTCGACTTGTTATCAGATTCTTCGATATTGCAGTATACCCTATCATTAGGCGTATAGTTTCCAACATATTTTTAAAAAAATTATTTCTTGTATTTCAGACGGGCCTTGATTGTGTCTGGAGAGGCAACTCCCAGACTTTTTACTCTCATTTCTGCATAATGATTTATACACTGCTTTCTATAGACATTGACTTTTAGAGGAATGTACCTTTTTCCTTGACTTGGGTTTTATCCCTAAGGAGGGCTTTCCCAAGCAAGGTTTTAATGGCACTCCGGCCTCTGGCTCGACCTGTGAGCTTATGGTCCTAAGTTTTTCTTATTTTATATGATCTACCTTTTATTGTTCATCTAAATGTAACATATAGGACCACTTTAGCATGAAAAAGGACCACTTTCAAATTTCAGGACTAAAAGTAATTTTGAAATATTCTTACAGGACTAAAAGTGCAATTTTTCCGACCCTTGGACGGCGAAAATTGAAAGTCGATTATGGGAAGAAAAAAAAAAGGAAACGTAAACACAAATCACAAGATCTTTATTCCTAATGCTATCTGAATGTGTGAGACGAGTAAAATAACATGAACGGAGCAGTAAACATTAATTAACGAAATTAAAACAAACAACAACAAAAAAAATCGGAAAACCTGAAAACAGTTTTTCCGAACGATTTGCAGGGAAGATATCGTTTTCGTGTTTATAACATACACATATATATTTTGAATTTTGGATCAACACACAAAGATGAAGAATGGAGAATGAACGGAGAGAATGCAACGACTGAGACCATCTCCAACACCACTTTATTTATAGAGTTTAACTTCAAAAATGAAGTTTTGCTCCCTCCAACCGCACTCTATTTTAAAGTTTTGAAATAGAGTTTTGAATAGTAAACTCTATATATGGAGTTTACTATTCAAAACTCTATGTTTTATATCTATTATTTTATTAATATTTACAATTCTATATTACAATTATATATTAATAATTTATTAAATATAATTACAATTCTATTGTTATACTAATTTATAATATAATTTTTTTTTTGTGTATTATTATTACTAATAAAAAAATGTAAAATACAATAAAACATACATTATATATTAAATATGAAATACATTATATATTATAACGGACTTACATACATTACCTCTACACATAACACCGACGTATTAAAATAAGTGAACACAAACTGAAAAGAAATAGAAATAATAAAAAAACGATACACTAATATATTGAAAATGAATAAAATAATATGGAGAAGTTTTGTTGTAATATTTAATTCAAAATTTAATTTACTAATTGAATATTTACTTGTATAAATTAATTTAAATATGAAGATAAATATATTATTTAATGATGGTAATATATTGAAAATGAATAAAATAATAAATAGAGTAAGAACTAGAGTTTAATGGTTGGAGAAGGTTTTTCAAATAGAGTTTGAAAAAGTGTATTTCAGAGTCTAGAGATCTTCATTTGTTCTAAGGCTTTGTAAATATTTGGATTGAAGTTTATGAACTAATTTATTGCTTTAAATTGTGTTTTTCTTATTATTTGTGTGCTTAATTCTCATTTGGAAGCATGTTATTATTGACCATGATAATATGTTTAATCTATTGTTAATTGGGGTAGTATCGAGAGATTTAATCCATTAATCGTATGTAAGCATGCAACCCGATATTATTATGATCTCGAGAGAGGATTAGTTATTGGGAAGGAATTGAATGACCTTTGGGGGCTATATTAGGTGGTGTGATGTTTGTAATGTAGAGATACGAACTTACGTCGCATAATCCTTTGGATTAGTTGTATCGAGAGATTGATTAATTTTTCTTAAGTGGTCAACCTTATAAGAGGAAAACCTTAATTGCCATTTGAATTAGTTACAAAGCATAAATGGATATCTAAATATTGCAAATGTCTTGGAACCTACTTTCTCATCTTTGAGTTTTAACCGTATTTCTCTCGTTTTGTGATTTGCATGAGCTTTTATTGATCGACTTCTATATTACTCATTTAATTGTTTACTTGTGACAACTTTGGGTAGATAATTAGGGGTAATTACTACATTTCAACTTAATCGGTCGTGTCTATTTAGAATTCAATCGACAAACTCCACTTTTACGCTACACCTCCTCGTGGGATCGACCTCGTACTTACTTCACTACAATATACACCGTATACTTGCGGTCGTGTATTTTAGAGTTGTTAAATACGTGAATCACAACCGCGGGAGGAAGACGTCGAAGGAAGAAATCGTCAACCACTTGAGAGATTGAAAAGAGAAGATGAAATTGAAAGAAAAGAATTCGAAAAGATAAAAATAAAATTCACGTTCAGAAATAAAGTAAAAAATACAAAAAATCACACACACATATATATATATATATATATATATATATATATATATATAGTTTTAATATAATATTCATAATAAACTATAAAAAAATTGAAATCAAAACTAAATGTTGTGGTTATTGATTCGCCAAGTAATACATTTAAAAAAAAAATCTACAACGGTGAAAAATCTAATAGTTGGGTTCAAAATTTAAGTGTAGAAATGTGACAGTTGTTCATATCCCAACGGTAATAAATTTAAGTTTAAAAAAATCTCCAACGGTACTAAATTTGACCGTTGGTCAGATCCTACCAATTATAAATATTCGCTTTGCTTTCCAATATTTTCCACAATCCACAAATTCTCAATTCTTCGATTACCCTTCCTTATTTTTCAAGCTTTTCTCTTTAGTTGCTACACTTCATTCAAATATTAGTTCCCTTACCATTAATCTTTTCATTCAAATATTATTTCTCAATCTTTTCTTATCTAGTCTCTACATATACTTCATTCAAATATATCTATCTTTTTTACATATTGATAATGTAACCAAGAGAGAAAAATTCATGATCGGGTTGATGGCTTATTGAAAATGATATTTTTTTTATAAGCGTTCGATTCATGAGTTGTAGCAGAACAAACTAAATAGATATGTAAATTAGATACGATTCGCCGGCTACAATTTTTAGGTATGAAATTTTACATTATGTTTTTCTCATTTAAAATGGTTGGTTATAGTTCGATTTTTTCATGAAATTAATTAGCATTCTATATTTGACATTTGCAAAAGAACATAATTTATAAATGCCTAGAGTGATATGGATTTATAAGTACACAATTTTCCACTAATTGCATATGGTTCTATTCTTCGAGGTCTCAAGGCCTAGTCAGACGAGCTTACATAGATATATGTTCTATATATTGAATTTTATACTTCTTATCGTTTTTCTACTTATCATTTATAAAAAAAACAGTCACCAAATAATTAATGAAAAACACCATTCATAATGAAACTTTGCTTCTAACATCATATATAGAAATTGACAATGACATCAAATGAAATGAATTCCAACTTAAATGTAATATATAATTGGTAGTTTTATAGAGATCGATCGATAGATAGTATTGTAGAATCCGCTCTGAATTTTTTTAGTTTCAATGATTCTTTATGTTATTTTTTTTTACGCTGGAGAAAGAAGCGGTAATCACTGAATTAAGTAGACTCTCGAAGGTGTCAAACGATGAGCACAAGCAGCTGCTCAATGATAACCAAATGCCTACTTTGAGCAGTTGAATGTGCTCTTCGTTGGACACCTTCAAGTGCCTCCTTAATTCAATTCAATGATTGTAGTTTATTTCTCTTGCATAAAAAAGACATTAAAAATCATGAAATTTAAGAAAATCTAAGATGGGTTCTACCAACCTATCAATCTCTTGTAAAATTGTTGATTATAGTCCACTCATTTCATTTAAGTTGGAATTCATTTCATGTCGTTGTCAATTTATGTATATGAAGTTAGAAGGAAAAATTCATTATAAGTGATGTTTTTTATTAATCATTTACGTGTCGCTAGGTAAATGATAAATAGAAAAGTGGTAAAAACTGTTGATTATAATTCAATTTAACATATACCCCATGAAAGCGTCGGACTGGGCCTTGAGAGCTCGAAGAAGAGAATCGTATGCAACTAGTGTCAAATTAATTGCATATCACTTTGGGTATTAATAAATTATGTCCCAGTACTAAGGCCATATGGAGAATGTTAGTTGAAACTATTCAACTATAACAAGTTAAAATATAACCAATCATTTAAAATGAAATAAGATAATGCAAAATTTCTTATCTAATGTTGTTGTTGATGAATAACATGTAATGCAATATCAATTTAATTAATTTTGCTCGGTTGAACTCAAGAAAAGAACATTTATTAAAAAAATAAGGCATGGTTTAAATGATGCACAGATTGAGGGTGTTTTCTGGTAGAATGAAGATTGACTGTAATATATATATATTTTTTAAATTGTTAAAGTAACATTGATTATTTACAATTGAAATGTTTTTAAAAATTACAATATATATACACATGTATATATACATATATAGTTGTTACAAGTTAAAAATTAATCAATTAATAAATGTGAAATAAATTATTAAATGAGTAAAAATAACTAATTTAGTAACAATTGAATACATATATAATTAATATTAAAAAAATGAACCAAAGAGCTGTCTGCCCGAATGGTAGGCGCCCAGCTATGGGCGCCCATCCACCCGGGATCAATTCCCACTAAGACCAAATAAAATATTTATTTAAATAAAATGGGAGAGGGGGTATGTGGGTGCGGGTCGGGTTGAGTGTTGGTGCGGGTTGGGGCGGGTCGAGTGCAGAGATGGGTTTAGAGAAAGATTGAATTGGTTGGGTTGGGTTGGGTTGGGTTGGGGTGGGTTGGGTGTGGGTTGGGGTGGGTCGGGTGTGTGTGCGGGTTGGGTTGGTCAAGTACGGAAGGGGTGGGTTGGGTGTGGGTTGGGGTGGGTCGGGTGTGTGTGCGGGTTGGGTTGGTCAAGTACGGAAGTGGATTTAGAGAATGATTCGTAAATCGGATATCATAGCCAAATATTAGCAACAAATATTCTAATATTTTTGTCGCTAATGTGAGTTAGCGATGAAATAATTTTGTCGCGGGATTTGTTGCTATACACCCGTCGCTAACGTGTTTTTTATTGAGCAAACATTTGCGACAAAATTAATTTTTTTTGTCGCAAACACGTTAGCGACGGGCGTATAGCAACAAATCCTGCGACAAAATTATTTCATCGCTAACTCACGTTAGCGACGAAAATATTAGAATTAGCGACAAATTTTTTCGCGACTAAATTGCAGTTTTCTTGTAGCTAGTGTCGTGAGGTTGCTGTGAATATGGGAAACTTGAAAGAATGGACGCAAAAAGTTGAATATGAAGTGGAACCAAGGTATTGCTCGAAGTGTCGCAAGGTGGGGCATAGCACGGAGGATTGTAGACCTATCGAAAGGGTGGTAAAGAAGACGAGTCAAAAAGGAAAAGAAAATAAGGGAGCTGAAATTAAGAAAAGAGAAGTGCATGAAAATGGCTTTATCAAAATAAGGGGTAAGAGTGGAGGAGGCAATATGGGTGAGGGAATAAGCTTTGCTTCGAAAATAGTTGATGATGCGAAGGAAGTGAGCAGTGGGAGGTTCGATTCTTTGAAGAATATGGAGGAGGATGAACCTGGAATAGAAGAGGTTCAGCTGGGGTAAGATGGTATATATGTAGATATGTAAATGGACGATGCCCTAGATGAAGAATACAAGGGAGAAATGGCAGCTAATACACAAAACATGAAGGGTAAGCAAACTGAAATTTCTTATACTACTTTTGGCAGGAAAATTACAGCAAGAGAGGGAGTAAATACAGTTGAAGAAGGAAAGGCAAAGGGATCACAAATGGGACAAAAAAAGATGCATGCAAAAGATAAAGGAAATGAGGTAAACCTAAATTCGAAAGGCTTGGATAAGTATGGAAAGGGGAGCAGCAGTGGGGGTAACCCTAAGGCATTTAGATGATAATCGCCTCATGGAATGTACGTGGCTTGAGGGTCGACGCAGCTCTCAATAAGGTGAAAAATGTTATGCGTCATGATGAGGTAGACGAGTTATGTTTTGTTGAAACAAAGCTAAAACAAGACGAGTTGGATGAATGGAGCCTTCGCAAGTTAGGGGAGGAGTCGAGTATAGTTCATAACTTTGAACTATGTCGCATGGGAAGGATCCTTATTGGCCGACAGGCGGAATGGATAGAATTCGACATAAAGTGGTGGAGTGGATAATCATTTGCGTGCTGAATTTGGGGCTGGACTTTTTTCTGGACAAAGGAAGCATGAAATGGAGTTTGAGAAGGGTGAATGATCTAGCTAGTAGGTCATTTGTGAAAGCCAATGTGCACTTGTTAAAGTGTTTTGATAGAGTTTTTTGTATAATTTTGTTAGGAACTTTAATGGGCATGTCCATTGAAAGTTTAAGGGGACTAGATGGGTTAGACACTCAAAGTGGTAAGAGAATAGAAGTTGGTAGAAGGAGGAGTGATAGGAGTGACGAGTCATATACTTGTATGAGTCGGATTTGGTTGGCGTTTTCCCTTAGGGGATAATCGTTTTTTTGAGAAATAAAATTTTTACCCTTTTCTCAAAAAAAAATGTATCTTAGATTTCACGGGGTGTGTACTCAACAACTATGTGGGTGTGTTTAACTGTGACCATAATTTAATTAAAAACACAACTTAGACTGCTCAATTCAAATTACAACTATGACTCTTCAATTCAATTGCACGATTTTTATGAAGTTGGAATGTAGTTTAAATTAGTTTAAATTTTTGGGATTCCTTTACTAGCTTGAACACTCCTCTCAATAAATTATTTTATTTATTTTTAAATAAATTTTAATTGAGTATTTCAGTTTATTGCAAGTGTTTGAAGAATTTGAAAACTCTAGAGATTATAAAAGAAACAGCATTTCAAGGAAAGGGAGAGAGAAAATTAGTTTAAATTTTTGGGATTCCTTTACTTGAACACTCCCCTCAGTTCATTGCAAGTGTTTGAAGGATCTGAAAACTCTAGAGATGATATCTTTATTCAATTTCAATATTTATTAGTTAATTTCATTTTCAAATATTAATGTTTTATTTGTTATTTCATCATATGAAAAATTAGCCCCTCATTTTCTGCAATTAAGGGGCTGTTGCAATTATAATATTGATATATATACGATGCAAAAGTATAAGAAAATTAGCTTAAACAACCAGAGAAAACTAAATTGACATTGAATTGATATTGTATATATAAGCTACAAATAATTTGTTCAAAATCTAAACTGAAACATCACAAGTGCACATTCTTTTGGCAGAACACTCTGGATCTCCTCAGATAATCCATAGTAAAGGCAAATACTAGATATAAATCAAAAGACAAACCAAATAAAAAGGCAATCTTTGACCAAATAAATTAAGTGATAATCTATGGTCATCCTGACTGACCACTTTGAGCAGTGCTTGTCATTTGATACCTTCAGTTGCCTCTTCAGTTCAGTTGTTTCTGACTTCTTTCTCCTACATAAAAAAGACATAGAAATCAGCAACAACAAATTTTATCCTGCACAGCCCTTAAAAATTGTCTTGGACAGCTCTTCAAATGACAGCTGTCTAAGCTTAGACAGCGGTTAAAAACCGTTGTCTAAGAATAAGCACTTGGACAGCGGTTCATAACCGCTGTCTATGTATTTTTTTTTTTAATACATTTGACTTGGACAGCGGTTCAAAACCTCTCTTTATAAGGTAAGTGCTGGAATTGTGTTTCTAAGAACATAAAAAGGAAGCAAGAATGAAACCTTGCGTGGTTTACGAAGACAAGCTTTGCAGTTGCAAATCTCAAGACAACACGTACGGGCATGCCTCTTCGATCTATAGCCTAGCTCCGTTGATAGTTGAGGATACCTTTAAATATAATCAACAGTAAAACTCATCAACTCCATTCAATTACACAGTAAAGAAATTAAAAGAATAATGAACCAACAAACTGCATATATGTACCATTTGTTTAAACACGGGAAACAGTAGCGTTTGCTTTCGCATTTCCTGCATCGCACGACTTCCCTGTCGCTTTTAACGCACTGGTGACACATTGTACATGGATCGTTGGGAAGAAGCTATTCGCAATTTCACAATTAATATAGCTGATAAACTAATTAAATTAAATAAAAGAGTAAAGACTAGAATATCATACTATCTATCTCTTATAAAACTATTAATTATAGATCACTAACTTCAATATATATATACAACTTACCCACCGAAGTTCAAGCGATTCCAGCTTGAAAGGTCGAAGAACAAAACTGTATACAACTAGTGCAAGATTGTGGACTTGTAATTCCATATTACTTTGAATAATTCCTCGTGAGGTGGACATCGAAAAAGTTCCAAAATCCAAAATTTTCATCCACAACTAAAATTTCAGGGGTTCTTTCTGAACCTTTAATATGGAACATAGGAATTGAAAGAGAGGCGTAATGGAAAAATTGAAAGGATATATTAATGAAAATTATGAAAGGAATTATCCAAGATTGTGGACGTGTAATTCCATATTACTTTGAATAATTCCATCAACCCGATCATGAATTTTTCTCTCTTGGTTATATTATCAATATGTAAAAAAGATAGATATATTTGAATAAAGTATATGTAGAGACTAGAGAGAAAAGATTGAGAAATAATATTTGAATGAAAAGAATAATGGTAAGAGAACTAATATTTGAATGAAGAGTAGCGACTAGAGAGAAAAGGTTGAGAAATAAGGAAGGGTAAACGAAGAATTGAGAGTTTGTGGATTGTGAAAAATATTGGAAAGCAAAGCGGATATTTATACTTGGTAGGATTTGACCAACAATCAAATTTAGTACCGTCGGAGATTTTTTAAAACTTAAATTTATTACCGTTGGGATATGAACAATTAATGGTCACATTTTTTATACTTAAATTTTGAAACCAACTATTAGATTTTTTACCCGTTGTAGATATTTTTTAAATGTACGGATCAATAACCACAATATTTATTTTTGATTTCAACCGTCAAATTTTTTATCATTTATTATGAATATTATATCAAAACTATATATATATATATATATATATATATAATTATATATTTATTTTTTATTGATTCTTTTAATTTAGATTTGAAAGAATCGATATTTCCACGATATTTATACTAGGTGATTAGTGGGAAAATTATTTTAAATTTATGTGCTTAGAGCATCTCCAGCTGTATGGTATAATAGAGTTAAAACTCTAAAAATAGAGTTTCGCCTTCCTCCAACCGTACTCAATTTTAAAGATTTGAAATAGAGTTTTGAATAGTAAACTCCATATATGAAGTTCACTATTTAAAACTCTATATTTTATATCTATTATTTTATTAATATTTACAATTATGTATTACAATTTTATATTAATAATTAGAATTCTTTTATTAAATATAATTACAATTCTATTATTATACTAATTTATAATATAATTTTAGTTGGATAATTTACTTTATTTATATATATATATAATTATATATTTATTTTTTATTGATTCTTTTAATTTAGATTTGTGCGCGTATGCATATCATTTTATTAATATGCAAGTTTTGATTCTTGTTTGAACTATTAAAAAAAACACATACCTTACTCTTAACTTCTCTCAATATAAATTATGGACAATAAAGGGTATGATGTATAAATGAAAAAGAAAATATAAAATCATAAACTCATAGACCGAGCCAAATGTCGAAGTACTGTTAAAAACTTGTCTGGAAAAAGCCTCGTTAGAGACAAAATTTGAAGTTAAGGAAAAAGGTACACTCTTCTAATTATAAAAAAAATGTAAGCAAATATAAGTGTTCAATGATAACACAGTCAATCAGAGTCATCTAACGCATTTGATCAAGGATGAAAATATTTGGAAATACCCTCGATATATCCAGTTTTTGTTGTCACCGATATCAATATTAGGAAGAATCAATATTTCCACGATATTTATACTAGGTGATTAGTGGGATAATTATTTGAAATTTATGTGCTTAGAGAATCTCCAGCTGTATGGTATAATAGAGTTAAAACTCTAAAAATAGAGTTCCGTCTTCCTCCAACCGTACTCAATTTTAAAGATTTGAAATAGAGTTTTGAATAGTGAACTCCATATATGAAGTTCACTATTCAAAACTCTATATTTTATATCTATTATTTTATTAATATTTACAATTATGTATTACAATCACTACTACATATTTGGCCTTGGAGAGCTTTTAGAAGAGCTCTCCAAGTGGGAGCTGTCCAAGCTAAATTGCACTTGGAGAGCCCTTTTTGCACTTGGAGAGCCCTTAAAGGACTAATTCAGAGTCATCCTCCTGGAGAGACAATTTAATCGCCGCACGCCTGGACCATTTGGGCCCCCGTTACCTCGCATACCAGAGTCATCTACCCCGTCTAACCCAAGGCCGACCACATTTCGCCCCGCTAACACATCGACTCCTAGTCGCCCTACCGGTTCAACATCGAATGCTCGCCAAGGTCACTGATTTATATATATATTGTAGTGGTATAATTAAGTTTTGATTTTGTATAAATATATAGAATTTTTAAAATATAAAATAATTATTAAAAAATAATATAAAAAATAAATAAATAACTTAGACAGCGGTTCAAAACCGATGTCCAAGTTAAATCAAAAAAATATATATATTACTTAGACAGCGGTTCAAAACCGCTGTCCAAGTGAAATTAATAAAACAAATATTCACATAGAGAGCGGTTCAAAATTGCTCTCCAAGTGCTTTTACTTGCAGAGCGGTTGAGAACCGCTGTCTAAAGTCCCCACTTGCAGAGCGATTTTGGAGCCTTGGAGAGCTGCCACTTGAAGAGCTGTTTTAAAAGCTCTCCAAGGCCTTTTTTTCAAAGCTCTCCAAGGTCAAATATGTATTAGTGAACAACAATTTGGGTGGAGGTAGTGTGGTCGATTTGGAATCCCATAGGTGTTGTTCGATTATTTATTTGTGTTAATTTTACTGTTTTTCTCATGGAATTATTTGAATATTGTAAGGGTTGAGTAGTACTCCATTTTTTCAATATGAAATCTTTTGACTAATAAAAAAAAATTACCTTCTTTTTTTTCTCCCAGTATGGAACCGGAGTTCATTAGTCATTACTCTCTTTATTTGATTTTATGAATAGGAAAATGAGGAGAAAATAGTTGACTTCATCTATACACAATTCGAGTTGATTATAGTAGCGTTGAAATGAATAATTTCATTTGTTATTTGGTAAATTGGAGATGTTACGTACACAATAAAATATTATTCAATTGCAATATAATAGACTTGCTTGAATTATAATTAACAATGCATGATTTATATTGAAAGTAGGTGAAATTTTATTTTCATGTCCAAAAAAAAATTGCATATTAATATAATTATATGCATACACACCATAAATCAAAATTAAAAGAATTAATAAAAAATAAATATATATAACTCACATACAAAAATACATGTAACTCATAAATTTTGGGTGCATATATCGCCTCTCACTTGCTCCCCTAAACCGCTAATAAGGTTAAGAGTTCGGAAATGATTTGTAATTAAATACTCATAATAATCGGTAGAAAATTTGACCGTTAAAATCAAATATAAAAAATGTGGTTATTGATTCGCAAAGTAATACTTGTAAAAACCCATAACAAACAAAATTAAAATTGAATCATCGGGTTCAAATTTTAAACGTAAAAAATGTGACCGTTGTTTATTTTCTTTTTAAAAAAAATAATATATCTCCAACGGTCATAAATTAGACCGTTAGTCACATCTCACACATTATAAATACTCGATTTTCTCTCCAATATTGTCCACAATTCACAAACTCTCAAATCTTTGATTATCCTTTCCTATCTCTTGATCTTTTCACTCTCTAGGTCTCTCCATTCAAATATTAGCTCTCTTAGCTTTAATCTCTTCATTTTGTTGTGAACATTTTTATTAACTATATTTTGATAATTCATTTTCCAATTTCCTCTAATTCCTTTATATATTCGTTCAAGTTTTCCATTTCATCTCTCTTTCGATTCCTATGTTCAATATTAAAGGTTACCTTAAATTTTGGTCGTGGATGGAATTTTTTAATGTTTGGAAATATTATTTTGAAATCTTTTTGATGTCCACCTCACAAGGAATTATTCAAATTGGTATGGAGTTACATGTCCACAATCTTGCACTAGTTGTATATATACACTTCTGTTCTTCGAGCTTTTAAGTCAGAATCGCTTGAGCTTCCATGGTATGTATGTTGTATATATTGAATTTTATAACTTAGTGGAGTATAATTAATTATATTGCAATTTAATTTACAACACTAACTATATATAGACCTAGAGGTGTGCCAAGTTATATATATTTAGGACAATAATTAATTTAATTAAAGCATTTCCAAGATTGAGAATTGATAAATTGAGAGGAAGACGTGATACTTTTGTTTGTTTCCTGCAGTATTTCATGAATATTAATTTTTTTAATTATAAATTTGTTGATTAGTACCAATTAACTGAATTGATTAGCTGATGATTATATGTCTTCCTTTGATGCTACATGCAGCTTCGGATTGCAGTCGAAGTACAGAAAAGAATTGATGCGGAAACTGAGGTCGAGCACCTACGCACCTACTTCCCGACCATCAAGAAATATTGATCGAATTGAAGACGGACATAGATAAAGATCGAGTGGATGTTTCAGTTTAGATTTTTGCCAAATAACAATAGCAGGATGCATGGTATAACCCCTTGCATCCAGAGCATGCTTTACAAGTTGGCGACACAAGTATATTATTTATATATAGCAACTCAAAAAATATCATACCTTCAAGTTGTAGCTGTTAAATCGTATGTATTTGCTCTGTTGTAACTCATGAATCGAACAACTATAAATAAATAAATGTCTTTTTCAATAAACCATCAATTCATTCATTCATGATAGTTTTGGTTGTATTATAATATCAATGTTACCAAATAAGTTCAATAGTTTGCAATACAAATGGTAAGGGATTTGTTTTAGTCCATTAACTTTATCTATTATTAAATTTGGTCATATATAAAATTAAAAATATATATAGTAATTAAAAGTTATTATTTAATCATATATTCAAATTCTATATTTACTTATTATTGAAATTATAATTATTTAATAGAGATAAGTTTTTTATAATCCAAAATCACTTGGACCAAGTAAATTAATTCTTCATCGTCGCATTCATTTTTTTCATTTATATTGATCGATTCCCGGTCGACAAAACCTCAATTCGTCAAAAGCTTCAATTTCTTTCTTCGAATTAAAATTAAATATTTTTCTTTAATATCTTATGATCCAACCTCAAGTTTTTGTTATTATTTGACTTGTTTATTAAAATTTGTACCTAATCTATCGAAATTAAAAACAATAACATTAATAAACAATCAATTGACAAAAAAACATCAACCGAAATAAATATGTCCAACAGAATAATAAATTGTTCGACAGAAAATTAAATAGTTCGACTGAAAAATAAAGTGTTCAAACATCAACCATCAGCAAAGTTAAAAAACTCATCATCACCGGCGAAATTCAAGTCGACGTCGTCGTCGTCGACTGCATCTGGAGCTGGAGCTGGACCGGCCGGAGCATTCAAAGGCGGAGGGGGAATGCTCGTCGCCTGTGCAAAGCATGTATCTATTTGATCAGCAGACATCCCCAACGATCGACCCATAGTGTCAGTTAGCTGTCGGAAGTAGTGGTTCATCAACTGTATTACGTTCGGGTCCGGAATAGCAGTGGAGGATACAGAGGCCTGCGATGCACGCTGGGACGAACTGGACGACGACCTTACAGTGCAGCTCATCCGGCCAAGGCCAAGGATCCGTCCTCGATCAGCCGGGGCAACGTCCAGGTAAATCTGGTTAAGGTCAACCGGCAAGGGGGGAGAGAGAGTTGGGCCCAGCTTGAGCAGAAGCCTGTGTCGTGACCTCTTCAATCCTCTGGTTCACATTCAATTACATAATTAAAAAAATTAAATTAATGCATAGTTTAATACATTTAATTAATTAAATATTAAAAAACATCACAATTTAATAAAACTTACGTGAAGCTCGGTAGTGCGCCCATTACTACAAAATAATGGGAAATGGGGACGGGGAAAGGCATCGGATCTGCCCTCACTAATGATGAAGGCAACGGCAAAGGGGACGGCAGTGTGCCGATGCCAATATGCTCGATGCTATTTAAATTGCATCGGATTTGGGGAAAACCGTTGCCTTTTGGCAACGGCAGGTGGCCGTTACCTTTTGGCATCGGGGCCACTGCCGTTACCAAATTGCATCGGGGCCACTGTCGTTACCAAATGGCATCGGGGCACACTACCGTCCCCTTTTCGCATCGGGACCACTCTCGTCCCCTTTTTATTAACATTTAAAAAAGACGAATCTGGGTTTCGCACCCAGGTATCGAGGCCACCATTTAAAAATTAATCCTCAACGTCAATGTAAATGTTGCATTTGTAGGAGTAATCGCTACTCTCTCTCCTCATTGACTCTCCGTTCTTCAGCAATAGCATGGTCAATGTCGGACTGGGTGAATCGTCCATAAGTCGTACCACTTGACGTCTCGCCAGGGTATGTTTTTATTAAATTGTCACTACTGCAAGAACCGAATTGAAAACAACTCCGATATATTTATGTATGGGTATGTTTTTATTAAATTGCAAATTTTATTTCTATTTAATTTGGTGTAAGAATTTTAATTTTCTTAATTAAAATTAAACATGCACTTCATGGAATTACCTTAACATTGTTTCTGTTCAATTCAATTTATTATAAATCTGATTTTTTTTCTATATTTATTATTATCCGGTGATCGAATTATGGGGTTAATTTGGTTGTTCAATTATTGTTTTGTTACCTTTTCTAACTTGTATTTCTTCCCCAATTTTTTTACCAGACTATAATGGTGTTTTAGTTTTATTTTAAATTAAGCTTTCTAACTTAAAATGCATATGATTTAACCCTTTTTTGCATTGCATGCAGGAAAATGTTCTTCTATCTCTAATTTAGGGTTCTTGATTTGTGGTATAGCACACAAGCTTATAAATTTCTTTAAAAAAACAATTGATAAGTATAGATGATTAATTAGAGAAAAAGTTAAAACACGAATATATGAGTAAATGGGGAAATTTGTTTCTTAAATAACTTTTTACTAATTTTTCAATCTTCTAGAATTAAATAAAAATAAATTTAAATAAAATTAAAATTAAAATAAAATTTCACAGATTTTTTTTATCTAATCAATTTATGTATTATTTAATTAATTTGTCTACATTAATAAAATATGTCAACAATTACAATTTTTTATTCTAATAAATCTACCCAAATTATAAACAAACGACCTTTTAATTAATTTAATTTTGAATGAGTTTAAATGAAATTTCAATTATAAATGAAATTTTACGTGAAATGAATTTTATCACCAATATTGGTAATTAATTTTTGTGAAATGAATGCAAAAATCGTAGTAACATTTACTAATTAATGTTTCAAATAATTTTAAATCTCCAAATAAAAAAATATTTGAAATAAATTCAAAATTATTTTAAATTTCCAACTGCCGTTACCAAATGGCATCGGGGCCCACTGCCGTCCCCTTTTCGCATCGGCCATTATATGTCGTCCCCTTTTCGCATCGGGGCCCACTCCCGTCCCCTTATCCGTTGCCTTAAGGTAACGGCACCCACCCCCGTCGCCTTTTTTCTCCCCGTTACCAATGTCGTTGCCAATTCGCAACGGTAGCCTGTCGTTGCCAATTGCCGTTGCCTTTTCGCCAATATTTTGTAGTGCATATGTGGACGTCTGCGTATCTGGATCAAACAGATGAAGAAGGTTCAACCAATCCACGTGTGTGGGTTCACGCCCAATCTCCCGCTCCTATTTCGTACCAAATGAGCATATAAAAATTATTTTATATAATATAATATAAATAATTGAATTAAAATTAGTTTGAAATAAATTTATTGAACACTTACTAGAGCAATTGAGTGCTCATACGCGGATCGGGACCCCCCCCCCCCCCGATGCCTTGACATCCCACCTCCCACATCAGTTGTACGGTTGGCTCGAGCAGTATTACACTTCTGCACGTACTCTAGGCTACTCCAATACGTGGTCAACGTGTTCCACACGTCGACTCCATTTTCGTCCACACCCAACGTCTGCACCTTGCCACGACGTCGCCAAGCCGTCCTCCAGTTGTACATTACCTCATTATACCTAAATTGACATGAACCAGCCCAGTGCCTGTGAATATCGACGTCCTAGAAGTACTCCCTATGCCAATAAGCATGTTTCTGCACATATTCGATCAGCATATTTATCAAATAATATATATAATAAATTGTTTATTAATATTTAATTGAATGCGCTCAAATACCTGGAATTTCTCCCAATATTCATCCTTTTTCGTAGATGGCACCTTCAACCAAGAGTAGGCATTCACAGCAATCTTGCACTTAACAATCGAATCAGTGCAAATATTCGACACCTCATTACCAGTAGGGTTGGCAATGGGACGGGTATAAACCCGGACCCGCATGAAACTGGCCCGCACGGGGCGGGTAAATACCCGGTCAAACGGGTACCGGGGCGGGTAAATACCCGGTCAAACGGGTCCCGGGTCGGGTAAATACCCGGTCAAACAATACCCGGCGGGTCTGGGACGGGTAATGGTTTTATATATACGCGACCCGAA
Source organism: Galeopsis tetrahit (assembly GCA_963675135.1). Lineage (NCBI taxonomy): Eukaryota > Viridiplantae > Streptophyta > Magnoliopsida > Lamiales > Lamiaceae > Galeopsis > Galeopsis tetrahit. The sequence goes on from OY776127.1 coordinate 73,918,182, forward strand.
CCCGACCCATATAGATATGTATTAAAAGAAATATATATATATATATGTATATTTATTATTAGTAAATTGTTATTGTATGTACTCTTTCCTTCTAATTTCACGCCGCTGCTTTTGTAGATTGTTGATATACTCCCCAAATTTTGAATGGATTAATTGAAATATGTTGTTGTAATTTTTTTTTGCCTATTTGGAGATATTGCACAAATTGTTACATACACTCCCCAATTTTTTTAATATGTACTGTAATTGTTAAAAAACTTTTCATTGTTGGAGCCTTGGAAACCGATGCTTACCATCTAATTAACTAATTTAATTTTGAATATTATAACACACTTGTACTAATTTTCTTTCTTAAATAGATGGTGTTTGAAGAAGGAATTTTTTTTTTATTGATGGCGGGGCGGGGCGGGTTTTGAGGTGGGGTGGGGCGGGTAACGGGTCTTAAAAAAATTGGTGGGGCGGGTCCTGGGACAGGCCATACCCGTCCCATACCCGCCCCGTTGCCAACCCTAGTTACCAGGCAATAATCTGTGACATTATATATTAACAAACAAACACATTATAAATTAAAAAAATTATAAAAATTAATGTTATTAAATATTGTTAAACCTTAAAATTATTTAATTAATTACTTACTGTCCTCCCATAATCCAACGTTCAGTCTGGTTTCGCGGGATGCCGTGGGATGTTGACGAGCTGTCGACGACGACTGTTGTGGAATGGGCGACGACAGACGATCACGTGGAACAGATGGCGACGTTGTAGGAGCCGGCATCAAAGTAGGCTCAGGCCTAAGTGAGCCCTTCGACCGCCTAGGTCGAGATCCTGAGGCCCCACCAGCATCTTGACTCATCTATTTTAATAGATAAAATTTAACAGTATAATAAATTAATCAATAATTAATATAGTAATGAAATCAATAATTTCCTAATTTAATTAATAACATTTTAGTAATTTAAGTCAATAATATCTTAATTTAATCAAAACAAGTTACTAATGAAATCAATAATTTACCAAACTAATTAATAATGACTTAATTTAAACAATAACAATAATTACTATATTAATCAAACAACACCCCTATTTATAACAATAATTACTAATTTAATCAACAATAATAACATAGTTTAATTATCAAAACTAACTAACAAGTACCAATTATATTTAATTAAATAAACAAAATATATTAATTAATTAACAAACTAACGTAAAAAATGTAGGTCCCTAAGTTGAGTTAATATCGAGGGAAGCTAAAGAAAATGTCTAGAGGGGGTGAATAGACTTTTCTAAAATCTTTCGATATATCAGAATTACAATATGCGGAATACGAAATTATCAATGAGCCCAATTAAAGTTTATACTCAACTTAATTCGAGAACTCTGTTCTATACTCAACTAGTCAAGTTCAGTTAAGTAGTTAAAACAATTAACCAATTAAACAACAAAAACAGTAAAGTAAATCAAACACGAGATTTATAGTGGTTCGACAACTTGTCTACATCCACTCTCACAAACCCAGTTGTGATGTTTCCACTAAACTCTTCCAATCGAGTACAAGTGTATGTTCCTGTCTTTAAAGTCCCAAGAAGAAGACTTAGATCTTCAACAGACTATACCTCCAGATATGTCTACGATCTTACTAGAAATTTTACAAGTATCTAGCACCTTGAAAAGTAACAAACAAAAACTTAAAAACTTCTCTGATCTTCAGTAGTAGCCTTCTTGATTCTTCACTTGTCTTCTGGCTTCACTTTCTGAACTTCAATCAACTCTGAGAGTAAACTTCAATAAACTTTCGGAATGTAGCTTTAGTATATTAGTCTCTGTTGTATCAGTATTCTCTTATCGTTCAATACCATGAGGTATTTATAGATTTTCCAATTCCAAGAACTTTCAGTTGTGTAACAACCTTTCTTGAAAACTAACTTGTAACTGATTCTTTATATCTTTCCACGCGTTTCCTTAGTCAATTAGTTATTCCTTAACTAATTCTTCAGCCTTTTTCTTCAATACGCGTTTGTAACTAACTTCAATTTGTCCTGTCTTGAGTAAGTTGCGCACCTGCCTTGTCTAGTAGTAGTAGACTGACTGTGTCTTCTACTTCTCTAGTGCAGTAGACATCTTCAGATTACAACATAGAACTAATCTAGTCCTATCAACTAATCAAAACAAGACTATTACATTACATTAAGCTTTTATAATACAAGCTTAGTCAACTTATAACTATACAATGAATCTATCTATTACATATAAAAACATGAGCTCTATACAGTAATTATAGCTCAATAACAAACTTAAACAAATACAAATAACAAATATGAAGTACTTATAAATCGTACTTATCTTTCAATAATACTTTGTCTTTTTAAACTAGTACTTGTCTTTTGAATTCTACTGATCTGCTCAAGATGACTTCAACTTAACTAGACTAGATCAGTCAACACTTAGAAAATATTCAAGTCTTCTTTTGGCTTATCAAAACTTTATCTTTTATCTTTTATTCATCATTTAGGACTTGTTCTAGGATTCATATCCCAACAAAAAAAATAATAAATTTATCAAGAACTACACTATATATAACATGAACAATTAATTAATTACAATTAACCAATAAAAAAACAAATAATCCACATAACATATACATCAATTAATTATACGTGTTCATCAACTACGTACGTACATGCAATTTTATAATAATTAACATGCAATTTATAATAATTCAATAACAATTTTATAATAATTAACATGTAATAATATTACAATAATACAATAACTTAATTAAAATTAATTAAGAATTTATAAAATGTACCGTTTAAATTGAAGAAAATTGGGATAGATGATCGTAATGCTCTTTGTCTTTCAATCCACGCACAAGAAATCCAATCCACGCACGAGACCACGAACAGAGGAAAGGAAAGTGAAAAAAAAAAAAAAATTCTTCTTAAGAAAATCTACTGTCGAAGGCAGTTCTTATAAAAAAAAAAATTTGCTACCGACGGAAGGTAGCACGCGAATATTTAATTCACGCGTCTCTTTAGTGGTTTTTGAGGCGGTGTAGTCAAAGCGGGTCAGCTACCGACGAAATAATCCGTCGGTAGCTGCAATTTGAACTCCTGACGGAAAATTCCGTCGGGAAACAGGCCTAAAACGGCGCCGTTTCACTATCAAACTGAATTCCATCGGGAAGTCCCGACGAATGTTGAAATCCGTCGGCAGTTAGTCGATTCCGATATTCCGTCGGAGATCCGTCGGGACGGCCGACGGAATGTTTTTGTCTGTAAGCTTCCGTCGGTAAACCCCACTTTTTTTGTAGTGATTTCATAATGTTCGACATTTTTATTATTTTATATAGAATTAAGTAAAAAAATAAAATTACAAATTTACCCTCAATTAATCATTATAGATGCATAGCAAAATGAGGAAAAATAAAATGGGATGAAGAATAATGTGTTTAATTCCATTATTAAGGAAAATATAAAAAAATATATATCAAATGAGAAATGGTAATAATTTACATAAATGTAATTTAGGGAAAAACATAGTTAAAATAGATAAAACGGCAAATTTTTTAAAGAAAACTTAAAATTAAAAGCGACCAACAATATGAAACAAAGGGGTATATAATTTAAGTACTACTGAGTTTTCCAAATTCTTCGACATTAATCGCGGAGAAATCGTGCAATTGAATTAGCACTCTCAATACGTTGATTTTTTTTTTAAAGTCCAAAGAAGAAGCATCCCTCACTTGCCCCCAACCACCAATAAGATTAAGAGTTTAGAAACTAGCTAGTAGAAATTAATTAATTTTAAATATCCTAAACTGTCGAAAATCTGACCGTTGAAGTTAAATATAAAAAACGAGGTTATGATTCGCCACGTAATACTTAAAAAAAATTCCTAACGGTCAAAAATTTAATTATTGGGTTCAAAATTTAAATGTTAAAAATGTGACCGTTGTTCATTCCGTAATTGATCAATTTTTTTAAAAAAATAATTAAAATATATCTCCGGCCAACGGTAATAAATCTGACTGTTAGTCAGGTTCCGCCAATTATAAATACTTGTTTTGCTCACCAATGTTCTCCACAATTCATAAACTCTCAAATCTTCGATTATCCTTCCTTATTTCCAATCTTTTCTCACTAGTCTCAACAGTCCTCCATTCAAATATTAGCTCTCTTTCCATTGCGTCTCTCTTTCAATTCCTATTTTCCATATTGAAGGTTAAAAAAAAACCCTGAAATTTTGGTCGTGGATGGAATTTTTTAATGTTTGGAAATATTATTTTGTAACCTTTTCAATGTCCACCTCACAAGAAATTATTCAAATTGATATGGAGTTACATGTCCACAATCTTGCACTAGTTGTATACACTTCTCTTCTTCGAGCTTTTAAGCCAGAATGGCTTGAGCATCCATGGGTATGTACGTTGTATATATTAAATTTTATAACTTAGTGGACTATATATAATTAGTAGTTTTATAAGAGAGAGAGACAATATGGTAGAATCTCTTTCTATATATGGTTGATTATTAGCTGAATTTTTTTGTTTTTGTTTTTTGAAATGAATTAGAAAGCAGCAGAAAAAAGGCTAAAAAAGAGGCTAGCCAGGAAGAACTGCAAGCTGCCATAGAGAACATACTGAAGGAGGTCGACTTCAACACCGTAAGATTTACCGATTTACCCCCAATTGTCATTCATTTCACATCCTGATCGATTAACCTTTAATTTGTTATTAACTGTTTTCTCAGCCTTATTTATTTGCTAACTGTTTTTTTTTTATTAACAACCTGCAGGTGAGTATTTTAGGGTTGATCTGATGAACAGAAAATCCGAAGTTAGAGATACAATCTCAGAATGTGTATGGTGATGAAGAAGCGCCTCCGACGACGACAATTAGGCTCGCCATGTTAATCAACTGTTTGTAGAATATATCGAAAATTGCCTACTACAGGTTTTTTTTTTTTTTTTAATCTCGGTATCCAGTTTAAGGATCGACTAATCTTGGGGACCAATCCCACCGTCCACTTGCGAAGGTCCCGTTTAATTAAAGTGTTCAGATCAGATGATCAAATTAAGATTGTCATTTTATTTATTTGAGGAGATTCATAGTGTTCTGCCAAAAGAATGTGTACTTGTGGATGTTTCAGTTCAGATTTTGAACAAATTATTTGTAGCTTATACAATATCAATTCAATGTCATTTTAAATTTGCTCTGGTTGTTTAAGCTAATTTTCTTATGCTTTCGCATCGTATATCAATATTATAATTGCAACAGCCCCTTAAATCTTAATTGCAGAAAATGAGGGACTAATAATGTTACTATTCACATGATCAAATAACAAATAAAACATTAATTGAAGATGAAATTAACCAATAAATATTGAAATTGAAAAAAGGATATCATTTTTAGAGTTTTCAAATCCTTCAATACTTGTAATAAAATGAAATACTCAATTAAATTAATTTATATAAAAAATTTAAAAAAATCAAATTAATATATTGAGTGAGGGTGATCTTAATTATGTGATCAAAGTCAAAACTGATCTAATCAAAACTCTAAGTCTATTTAACTCAAAAGTCAAAATAAATACGGCAACTCATTACTTTAATTTCACCTCTAATCTACTAAATGCACCCCCTGCACCACCAAACACACCCGCCCCACCCCCTGATCTACTAAATACACCTCTTGCACTTTAATTTCATCTCTATATATACTATAATATGCTTTAATTTTTTAACAATATAATAAAAAAAATCAGTATTTTTTATTCCTTTCAATAAAAGTTTGATGTTGAAAAATAAATTAAATAATTAAAATATTTAAAAGGACTTGGATTGCTATATGCATATTTAATACTACATATATAATGTAGATTACTATATGAACAAAAACACTAGAAAAAAAATAATGTTTTACTATATAAAAGAATTTGTATTACTATATAAAATAGTTTGTATTATTACTACGTGTAATAACGTGTATAATTATAGAAAAAAATTATATGTTACTACATACTACAATTTTAATTACTACATTAAACAGTGTTTGTTACTATATGTAACTAAATCAAATGATATAATATCTTTTGCATCATCCCTGATGGAGATTGATGGAGATCAATTGGCAACAATTAAGGCGTGATTGGAGTATTTATGGTTATCTTCTCTAATTTAGCAATTACTTTCAATTATTGTCTTTATTTTTTGTATAAGCCCACGACAGTGTTGGGCCGTAGGACTAGGGTTTTGAAGTTTGCTTATTTATAGATTTGGTGTTTCGCATTGTAAAGGGAGTTGATTGAATAGAAAAATATTGGGTTTTATCCCTTTTGACGTGTTTTATTTGTGTTCTTCCAGTATTCATTTTGAATCAATGGATTATCACTTTTAATCTCGTTTACGTATCTTTCGGGTATTCGTAGAATCAACGGATTTACGTGTGTATCGTACTTCCGCCTGCATCAATCCCGCAATAAAATAATTTGTATTACAACATAGTTATTATGTATTACTACATACAATAATATATGTTACTACATATTATAATGTAAGTTACTACATCAACAAAAACACTAGAAAAAATAATAATGTTTTACTATATAAAAAAATCTTTATTATTATATAAAATTCTACATAAAAAATTATATGTTACTATATACTACAGTTTGAATTACTACATTGAATAGTGTTTGTATATAAAATAAAATAGTTTGTAAACAACATGGTTATTGTGTACTATTACATGCAATAATATATGTTATTACAAATTATAATGTGGGTTACAACATCAACAAAAACACTAGGGAAAAAAACATGTTACTATAAAAAAATCTGTATTATTATATAAAATAATTTGTGTTATTACCATATGAAATAATGTGTGTTACTACCTATTACAATTTGAATTACTACATTTAATAGTGTTCTATTAAAAAAAATTGTCACAACTTGATTCGGGTGGAATTTACACACTTTAGATACACATGTGAAGCTTATTTTGATGATTATTTCATTGAATTATGGATTGATTATGATGATTTGAGCCAAAATGAGGGAAAGGTTGTGTTTTGTCGATTTTGTAGGAAATACGGTGGAATTTGGAGCAAAACACCAATCATACTTCACTGAATTTGTCGCAAACACGTTAGCGACGGGTGTATAGCAACAAATCATGCGACGAAATTATTTCATCGCTAACTCACATTAGCGATGAAAATATTAGAATTAGCTACAAATTTTTTTTGTATCTAAAATAGTAACTCCTTACTTCGTGACTAATTTTTTGCGACGATGAAACTCATATTTTTGTCGCTAATATTTAGCTATGGATATCCGATTTACGAATTGTTCTTTAAATACACTTCCGCGCACTCGACCAATCCGACCCACACCCGCCCCCAACCTAACCCAACTGACCCTCATACCCCTCCGATCCCGCTGCGGCAAGCGTAATGCCATTACTTGGGAGAAACTCAAGAAACTATTACGCGAAGAATTTTTGCCATTCAACTATAACCGCCTCCTCTACCAGCGGTTACAAACTCTCCGTCAAGGCACGCGTACTGTCGACGCCTATGCCACCGAATTTTATCAACTAATCTCACGTGTCGAGATCAATGATAGCGACGATCAGTTAGTTTCAAGATTTATTGGCGGCCTTCGTATACCGTTTCAGGACATCCTTAATCTCCTCGCCCCGATTTCAGTCTCCGAAGCCCACCAGCGGGTCGTCCTCCTGGAGAGACAATTTAATCGCCGCACACCTGGACCATTTGGGCCCCCGTTACCTCGCATACCAGAGTCATCTACCCCGTCTGACCCAAGGCCGACCACATTTCGCCCCACTAACACATCGACTCCTAGTCGCCCTACCGGTTCGACATCGAATGCTCGCCAAGGTCACTGATTTATATATATATTGTAGTGGTATAATTAAGTTTTGATTTTTATAAATATATAGAATTTTTAAAATATAAAATAATTATTAAAAAATAATATAAAAAATAAATAAATAACTTAGACAGCGGTTCAAAATCGATGTCCAAGTTAAATAAAAAAAATATATATATTACTTAGACAGCGGTTCAAAACTGCTGTCCAAGTGAAATTATTAAAAAAATAATTCACATAGAGAGCGGTTCAAAACCGCTCTCCAAGTGCTTTTACTTGCAGAGCACCGCTGTCTAAAGTCCCCACTTGCAGAGCGGTTTTTAACCGCTGTCTAAGCTTGGAGAGCTGCCACTTGAAGAGCTGTTTTAAAAGCTCTCCAAGGCCTTTTTTTCAAAGCTCTCCAAGGCCAAATATGTATTAGTGAACAACAATTTGGGTGGAGGTAGTGTGGTCGATTTGGAATCCCATAGGTGTTGTTCGATTATTTATTTGTGTTAATTTTACTGTTTTTCTCATGGAATTATTTGAATATTGTAAGGGTTGAGTAGTACTCCATTTTTTCAATATGAAATCTTTTGACTGATAAAAAAAAATTACCTTCTTTTTTTTCTCCCAGTATGGAACCGGACTTCATTAGTCATTACTCTCTTTATTTGATTTGATGAATAGGAAAATGAGGAGAAAATAGTTGACTTCATCTATACACAATTCGAGTTGATTATAGTAGCGTTGAAATGAATAATTTCATTTGTTATTTGGTAAATTGGAGATGTTACGTACACAATAAAATATTATTCAATTGCAATATAATAGACTTGCTTGAATTATAATTAACAATGCATGATTTATATTGAAAGTAGGTGAAATTTTATTTTCAAGTCCAAAAAAAAATTGCATATTAATATAATTATATGCATACACACCATAAATCAAAATTAAAAGAATTAATAAAAAATAAATATATATAACTCACATACAAAAATACATGTAACTCATAAATTTTGGGTGGATATATCGCCTCTCACTTGCTCCCCTAAACCGCTAATAAGGTTAAGAGTTCGGAAATGATTTGTAATTAAATACTCATAATAATCGGTAGAAAATTTGACCGTTAAAATCAAATATAAAAAATGTGGTTATTGATTCGCAAAGTAATACTTGTAAAAACCCATAACAAATATTTAACATTTCAGGATAATAAGCTAATGGTGAGGAGGAGCGGTGGATGACGAATTAACATTATTTATCACTTAGTAAAAGAATTTTGACTAATTCATTTATTCATTAACTTTTTCATGAGATATTGAAACTTGATGCAGTTGGCATTTTAGATTTCTTTTGAGACAACTATCTATTCACTGAGATTTCTTTTGAGACAACTATTTATTCACCGAGTCTTCCGCTATTATTCAAGTAATTTTATTATTAAATATATTTGAAATTATCATTCCGTAAATTGAAATTTCAGTTAATGCCCCTTTACTTTGATTTTACTTGTCATTTTTGCAAAACCTACTTTTATAAAAATTGGGGCGTGACAGTAATCGAAGAAATGAGAGTTTGTAGATTGTGGAAAATATTGGAAAGCAAAATGGATATTTATAATTGGTAGGATTTGACCAAACGGTCAAATTTTGTACCGTTTGAGATCTTTTAAAACTTAAATTTATTACCGTTGGGATATGAACAACAGTCACATTTTTTACACTTAAATTTTGAAACCAACTATTAGATTTTTTTACCGTTGTAGATTTTTTTAAAATGTATTACTTGGCAGATCAATAACCACAATATTTATATTTTATTTCAACAGTCAAAATTTTTATGGTTTATTATGAATATTATATCAAAACTATATATATATATATAGTATAATTATATATTTATTTTTTATCGATTCTTTTAATTTAGATTTGTGCGTATGCATATAATTTTATTAATATACAAGTTTTGATTCTTGTTTGAACTATTAAAAAATACCTACCATACTCTCAACTTCTCTCAATATAAATTATGGACAATAAAAGGTACGATGTATAAATATAAAACCATAAATTCATAGACCGAGCCAAGTGATCAATATTATGATTTTGATAAAATCAGTAATATTTAATTTATAATTTAATTTACTAATTGAATATTTAATTGTATAAATTAATTTAAATATGAAGATAAATATATTATTTAATGATAGTAATATATTGAAAATGAATAAAATAATAAATAGAGTAAGATATAGAATTTGATGGTTGGAGAAGGTTTTTAAAATAGAGTATAAAAAAGTGAATTTTGGAGTTTAGAGATCTTCATTTTAGAGTTTATAGCTGGAGATGTCCTTCATTTGCTCAATTTGATATGGTTTCATTTCATGCATATTAAGCTGACTAATCGAACTTGAAATGAGAAATATACGTTGTAGAAAAATGAGTATTAAAAGTAAAACACGCCTCAAATATATTATTAAAGTCAGTTAAATGAATAAATTGAGAAATAAAATGTCCAGCCCCAATATTTTCGAGCCCAATTTAATTAATAATTGTTTGGAAGCCCATATAATTAATTAAATGCTACGATTAAACGCACACACGGCTTTATTGAGAACACCCACAGAGATATTTTTTTGTAAATTAGTTGCAGGTAAAATGTCAATTCTATCCCATTTTTTTGTGATTAGTACACCCACCTCCCATTTCACGCCAGAATCACCCCACCATCACCACCATTTCTCGTAGTCCCATTTCACGCCGAAAATGTACTCGTAGCTCCCAATCATTTAATCCAAAATGATTTTTTTTTCAAAGAACAAATATAAAAAATATTACCCAAATAAAATACATCGTCCCAAGACATTAAGGCTTAAACTCAATTAACCAATGTCGAAAAAAACAATACTTTAAAAAAAATCGAAAATTGTCCTTAACTCTCAAAAAATAAATTCGAAAAAAAATACCAAAATTCTAAAATGACACAAATTTCGAGGGAAAATTGCACTTTTAGTCCTGTAGGAATTTTTTAAAATCACTTTTGGTCCTGAGGTTTGTAAATGGTCCTATTTAATGCGGATTTGGTCCTGTAAGATAGTTTTTGGATTGACATCGTTAGTTTTTACTTTTTAGATAGAAATCGTTAGTTGACAAAAAAAAATTCCTAAAAAAGTAATTATAATTAAAAAATACAATAATAAATTATACTTATAGAATTAAAATATAAATAAAATCAATAGAATTTAGAACATTAAATTTTTTTACTATAAATGAAGAAATCTCACTAAGTTATATAATTTGATTTTTTTTTTTATAGAATCTAAATATATATTTTTTAATTCAAGGATTTGAATATAATTAAAAATTACTAAAAAAATATAATGTAATTTAAATTTAAAGAATTTTTGAAGAAATTTCTCGTATTAAAACTTAAATATACAAAAAAAATTCAAATTTAAAAGTAAATTTTAATAAATAATTTAAATATACAAAAATATACAATGTATATTCAAATATAATCTCTAAATTTAAATTAATTTTTAACCGCATATAATTTGGATATAATTTGAAAATACAAAAAAAAAAAATCAAAATCAAACCAAATAGTTTTAATATTTTTTGCAATTATTTGAGATTAGTTTCAGATTTAATTGAATAATTTAATTTTATATATAATTGATTGAATATTTAGATCATAAAATTATTTTAAGTAAATTTACCGATTTTAAATACGGAGTAATTATTTAAATAAATTGTTAAAATATATTTGGTAGTTTTATAATTTTAGTGATATTACCAAAATTTTAATCCGATTTTCTTCCGTTAAAACAAACATAAATTTACTATGAAACTAAAAGTGTATGAAAAATGATCGAAAATGTTTTAATCTCATTCTTACAGGATCAAAAGTAAAATCTTTAACGGTTTATGCAATTTTCATCCGTTAAAACTAATGGAAATTAAATAAACTACAGAACCAAAGGTGTATGAAAAAGGACTGAAAGTGATTTAAACTCATTCTTATAGGACCAAAAGTGCAATTTTCTCTAAATTTCGAAAAGACCAATATCTCGGAAAAAAAAATCGACGAAGAGTAAAAAATAATTTAATTTTCAAACAACACTTACAGATCTGGATTGGAAAAAAATCGAATGGGACGACGGTAATACCTTTTTGCGACGAGACGAATGGATGGACGAGGCGGTGAAGGCAAAGGAGGTGTATTTTGCTGTGGAGATCGATGACGAGGAGCGGCGTGAAGAACAACAGAAATATGGAGGAACAGTGGCGAGGCTTGGGGAGGAGTGGTGCGAACGAGCGGCGTGGCAACGACAAAACGCGGAGGAGTGTCGGCGAAATGCGATGCACCTGGAATGGAGCAGCGATGTCGTCGACACCTCCTTCTTGAAATAGGGAGGAGGGGTGATGACGATGACGTCGCGAGGGAGGAGGCACAACGGTTGAGGAAGAGAATTGGTGGATGTGAACGTGAAAATGAAGGAGGGAGGCTTATATTGAGAAAATTAAAGTTTAGAAGGAGAAATGTATCTTAGACCTGAATATGGGTTTCTTGACCTGAAATTCAAAACTTCTCAATTTCCTTCTAATCTATGGACTCTATTCCATAGATTCAGGATCTGTTCATCGTTTAATTAGGTGTTTCGGCGAATTTACTACTCATTACTTACGATTTCACTGAGAAATCAATTGCTGGAGGTAGTTACAGGATCGGTGTAGGCGGTTACAGGTGGAGCTACTTCTATTCTTAGGCGGTTACAAGCCATTTAACGGCGGTTGAAGCTCTAATCATCTTCATTCGCGCGTTTATGGGGAAATTGCAAAGAATCAGAAGCAAGAAGGCAGGGGAACCATACCCAGCTCAAGCCATTTCGAGCAAAAGTGAAGAAATGAGGAACAATGCCATGGCTGGAAAAGACGAACATCTGCAAGAAGAGGAATCAAGTCGAACTGAAATGGCGATGGAAAAGGTAGGGATCGCGAAGGATGATTTACTGAAAATAACTGATATGGAGGAACCACCAATGGAAGCCAGTGATATTGAATTGGCTAATGGAAGGAACGATGCTAGGGAGAGTGATGTGCACGACACCTGTTCGACAAATAGCCAACACGAAAAAACTGATGACGAAGGAGATGAAGACATGCTCGCGAACTGTTCGACGAAAAGCAAGCAAGTAATGATGGATGAGGCAAGTGATGACAAAGAAGATGTGCATGATAGCTGTTTGAAGGAAAATAAGCATGCAATTACTGAAGTTGTGCACGAAGAAGACATGCACAGAACCTGTTTGACGAAGGGCCAACGTCAAATTAAGGAAACTGCACTAAAATTCAGCAAAGTCCCAGCATGGTTGTTGAAGGTGAACCCGGAGGCTAGTACGAGCATCAAGCGGTGGGACAAAGGGGAAGGAAGCTTCGATACACAAGGGGGAGGCCAGAAAATGAAGGAAAACCCACCAAAGAAGAACATGCAGGACGTGGAAATTACTGGAAAAGAAGCAACCAAAAACAGAGCATGGAGAAAATGGGCTGTTCCCGAGAGCGTAAAGGGAAATCGTGAGTTGAAGCAGGAATATAGATTGAATTTCGTCCAACCCACTGCAAATAGAGCTTTCATACCACTGGAACTAATCACGCATGAGTGGGATAATGTTCTTATTGCGTATTTCATGGGTCGCTTTCCAGGATTTGAAGGCCTCAAACGAATATGCAATGGCTGGAAGGTACCTCACGAAATTAAGAGCCATGAAAGTGGATGGCTTATGTTTAAATTCGAAAAGGAGGAGGATATGGATACGGTTTTGGAAGGGGGGCCATATTCGATATGGGGGAGAACACTCATGATGAAGAAAATACCCTTAGGATTCGATTTTAGTGCGGCAGAGATTAGTGTTGTGCCAACTTGGATCAAGCTAAGGAACTTACCTATGTGTTGCTGGAGTAACAGGGTCATTGAGGTGATAGCATCGTTCATAGGAAGGCCACTCTATACGGACAGGATGTCCAACACGAAAGATAAGGTATCTTATGCAAGGGTACTTGTAGAAGTCAGTGCAGCCAAGCCCCTTGTTCGCACTACAAGAAATTGGGGGAATAGCGACAAAAATTTTGCGACAAATCTAAATTTCATCGCTAAAATCAATTTTTAGCAACGAAATATAAATTTTCGCTGCTAAATTGTTAGATTTAATATTTGCAACAAAATATATATATTTCATCGCTATATTAGCAACAAATTGTTTCATTTTGTTGTTAATAATCAAAACAACAATGAAAATTATATTTCGTCGCTAATATTTTGCGATGAAATAGAAATTTTCGTGGCTAATTTCTTGAAATTATTTTTTACAACAAAATTTATATATTTCATCGCTATATTAGCAACAATTTGCTTCATTTTGTTGTTAATAATCAGAAAAACTATGAAAATTATATTTCGTTGCTAATATTTTGCGATGAAATAGAAATTTTCGTGGCTAATTTTTTGAAATTAATTTTTGCAACAAAATTTATATATTTCATCGCTATATCAACAACAAATTGCTTCATTTTGTTGTTAATAATCAGAACAACAATGAAAATTATATTTCGTCACTAATATTTTACGATGAAATAGAAATTTTTGTGGCTAATTTATTGAAATTAATTTTTGCGATGAAATTAAAATATTTCATCGCTATACTAGCAACGTATTGCTGCATTTTGTTGTTAATAATCAGAACAACCATGAAAATTATATTTTGTCGCTAATATTTTATGATGAAATATAATTTTTTGTGGCTAATTTATTGAAATTACTTTTTGCGAAGAAATAAAAATATTTCATCGCTAAACTAGCAACAAATTCTTTTATTTTGTTGTTAATAATTAGGACAACAATGAAAATTATATTTAGTCGCTATTATTTTGCGATGAAATATATTTTTTGTGGCTAATTTCTTGGAATTAATATTTGCAACAAAATTAAAATATTTTATCGCAACACTTTTATCAAATTGTTTTATTTTGTTGTTAATAATAAGAACAACAATGATAACTATATTTCGTGGCTAATATTAAATCAATTATGCTTATTAAATCAAGAAAATCGATTTATATAATTAAATGTTTAATAATTCTCCAAATTTTATGTCTTATAAATCAATATGAATGTTTATAAAAATACTTATAAATATGATGATGCAAATGAAGATGGACATAATTAAAGATGGTAGAATGAAGATTGACTGTAATATATATATATATATTTTTTAAATTGTTAAAGTAACATTGATTATTTACAATTGAAATTGTTTTAAAAATTACAATATATATATACACATGTATATATACATATATAGTTGTTACAAGTTAAAAATTAATCAATTAATAAATGTGAAATAAATTATTAAATGAGTAAAAATAACTAATTTAGTAACAATTGAATACATATATAATTAATATTAAAAAAATGAACCAAAGAGCTGTCTGCCCGAATGGTAGGCGCCCAGCTATGGGCGCCCATCCACCCGGGATCAATTCCCACTAAGACCAAATAAAATATTTATTTAAATAAAATGGGAGAGGGGGTATGTGGGTGCGGGTCGGTTGGGTTGGGGCGGGTGTGGGTTGGGGCGGGTTGAGTGTTGGTGCGGGTTGGGGCGGGTCGAGTGCAGAGATGGGTTTAGAGAAAAATTGAATTGGTTCGGTTGGGGTGGGGTGGGTGTGGGTTGGGGCGGGTCGGGTGTGTGTGCGGGTTGGGTTGGTCGAGTACGGAAGTGGGTTTAGAGAATGATTCGTAAATCATAGCCAAATATTAGCAACAAAAATTCTAATATTTTTGACGCTAATGTGAGTTAGCGATGAAATAATTTTGTCGCGGGAGTTCTTGATTCTGATTGATTGCCCTTTTTTACCACAAGTTTAAAATCTTAATGCAGGGCTTAGGGTCGGAGCGTAGACGAAGCGAGCAGAGCCCAGGAAACAGGGAAGCCCGTCATAAAGCAGTCGACTAGAAGTAGAAGAAGACTGCTGGCCTGCGAGAAGGCGGCCTCTCTCGGGAAACATGGTCCAATTTTTCTTCTTTCTTTTTTATTTTGTGGGTAGGTTTAGTAAGAGCAGAGGAGATCAGATACACGGAAACGAAGACCTTCGAGCACAAATATTGGACCGGGAATCAAAAAGGGGGGGATAAAAGTAAAGTCTTTGTATAATTTTGTTAGGAACTTTAATGGGCCTGTCCATTGAAAGTTTAAGGGGACTAGATGGGTTAGACACTCAAAGTGGTAAGAGAATAGAAGTTGGTAGAAGGAGGAGTGATAGGAGTGACGAGTCATATACTTGTATGAGTCGGATTTGGTTGGCGTTTTCCCTTAGGGGATAATCGTTTTTTTGAGAAATAAAATTTTTACCCTTTTCTCAAAAAAAAATGTATCTTAGATTTCACGGGGTGTGTACTCAACAACTATGTGGGTGTGTTTAACTGTGACCATAATTTAATTAAAAACACAACTTAGACTGCTCAATTCAAATTACAACTATGACTCTTCAATTCAATTGCACGATTTTTATGAAGTTGGAATGTAGTTTAAATTAGTTTAAATTTTTGGGATTCCTTTACTAGCTTGAACACTCCTCTCAATAAATTATTTTATTTATTTTTAAATAAATTTTAATTGAGTATTTCAGTTTATTGCAAGTGTTTGAAGAATTTGAAAACTCTAGAGATTATAAAAGAAACAGCATTTCAAGGAAAGGGAGAGAGAAAATTAGTTTAAATTTTTGGGATTCCTTTACTTGAACACTCCCCTCAGTTCATTGCAAGTGTTTGAAGGATCTGAAAACTCTAGAGATGATATCTTTATTCAATTTCAATATTTATTAGTTAATTTCATTTTCAAATATTAATGTTTTATTTGTTATTTCATCATATGAAAAATTAGCCCCTCATTTTCTGCAATTAAGGGGCTGTTGCAATTATAATATTGATATATATACGATGCAAAAGTATAAGAAAATTAGCTTAAACAACCAGAGAAAACTAAATTGACATTGAATTGATATTGTATATATAAGCTACAAATAATTTGTTCAAAATCTAAACTGAAACATCACAAGTGCACATTCTTTTGGCAGAACACTCTGGATCTCCTCAGATAATCCATAGTAAAGGCAAATACTAGATATAAATCAAAAGACAAACCAAATAAAAAGGCAATCTTTGACCAAATAAATTAAGTGATAATCTATGGTCATCCTGACTGACCACTTTGAGCAGTGCTTGTCATTTGATACCTTCAGTTGCCTCTTCAGTTCAGTTGTTTCTGACTTCTTTCTCCTACATAAAAAAGACATAGAAATCAGCAACAACAAATTTTATCCTGCACAGCCCTTAAAAATTGTCTTGGACAGCTCTTCAAATGACAGCTGTCTAAGCTTAGACAGCGGTTAAAAACCGTTGTCTAAGAATAAGCACTTGGACAGCGGTTCATAACCGCTGTCTATGTATTTTTTTTTTTAATACATTTGACTTGGACAGCGGTTCAAAACCTCTCTTTATAAGGTAAGTGCTGGAATTGTGTTTCTAAGAACATAAAAAGGAAGCAAGAATGAAACCTTGCGTGGTTTACGAAGACAAGCTTTGCAGTTGCAAATCTCAAGACAACACGTACGGGCATGCCTCTTCGATCTATAGCCTAGCTCCGTTGATAGTTGAGGATACCTTTAAATATAATCAACAGTAAAACTCATCAACTCCATTCAATTACACAGTAAAGAAATTAAAAGAATAATGAACCAACAAACTGCATATATGTACCATTTGTTTAAACACGGGAAACAGTAGCGTTTGCTTTCGCATTTCCTGCATCGCACGACTTCCCTGTCGCTTTTAACGCACTGGTGACACATTGTACATGGATCGTTGGGAAGAAGCTATTCGCAATTTCACAATTAATATAGCTGATAAACTAATTAAATTAAATAAAAGAGTAAAGACTAGAATATCATACTATCTATCTCTTATAAAACTATTAATTATAGATCACTAACTTCAATATATATATACAACTTACCCACCGAAGTTCAAGCGATTCCAGCTTGAAAGGTCGAAGAACAAAACTGTATACAACTAGTGCAAGATTGTGGACTTGTAATTCCATATTACTTTGAATAATTCCTCGTGAGGTGGACATCGAAAAAGTTCCAAAATCCAAAATTTTCATCCACAACTAAAATTTCAGGGGTTCTTTCTGAACCTTTAATATGGAACATAGGAATTGAAAGAGAGGCGTAATGGAAAAATTGAAAGGATATATTAATGAAAATTATGAAAGGAATTATCCAAGATTGTGGACGTGTAATTCCATATTACTTTGAATAATTCCATCAACCCGATCATGAATTTTTCTCTCTTGGTTATATTATCAATATGTAAAAAAGATAGATATATTTGAATAAAGTATATGTAGAGACTAGAGAGAAAAGATTGAGAAATAATATTTGAATGAAAAGAATAATGGTAAGAGAACTAATATTTGAATGAAGAGTAGCGACTAGAGAGAAAAGGTTGAGAAATAAGGAAGGGTAAACGAAGAATTGAGAGTTTGTGGATTGTGAAAAATATTGGAAAGCAAAGCGGATATTTATACTTGGTAGGATTTGACCTACCGTTGGAGATTTTTTAAAACTTAAATTTATTACCGTTGGGATATGAACAATTAATGGTCACATTTTTTATACTTAAATTTTGAAACCAACTATTAGATTTTTTACCCGTTGTAGATATTTTTTAAATGTACGGATCAATAACCACAATATTTATTTTTGATTTCAACCGTCAATTTTTTTATCATTTATTATGAATATTATATCAAAACTATATATATATATATATATATATAATTATATATTTATTTTTTATTGATTCTTTTAATTTAGATTTGAAAGAATCGATATTTCCACGATATTTATACTAGGTGATTAGTGGGAAAATTATTTTAAATTTATGTGCTTAGAGCATCTCCAGCTGTATGGTATAATAGAGTTAAAACTCTAAAAATAGAGTTTCGCCTTCCTCCAACCGTACTCAATTTTAAAGATTTGAAATAGAGTTTTGAATAGTAAACTCCATATATGAAGTTAACTATTTAAAACTCTATATTTTATATCTATTATTTTATTAATATTTACAATTATGTATTACAATTTTATATTAATAATTAGAATTCTTTTATTAAATATAATTACAATTCTATTATTATACTAATTTATAATATAATTTTAGTTGGATAATTTACTTTATTTATATATATATATATATAATTATATATTTATTTTTTATTGATTCTTTTAATTTAGATTTGTGCGCGTATGCATATCATTTTATTAATATGCAAGTTTTGATTCTTGTTTGAACTATTAAAAAAAACACATACCTTACTCTTAACTTCTCTCAATATAAATTATGGACAATAAAGGGTATGATGTATAAATGAAAAAGAAAATATAAAATCATAAACTCATAGACCGAGCCAAATGTCGAAGTACTGTTAAAAACTTGTCTGGAAAAAGCCTCGTTAGAGACAAAATTTGAAGTTAAGAAAAAAGGTACACTCTTCTAATTATAAAAAAAATGTAAGCAAATATAAGTGTTCAATGATAACACAGTCAATCAGAGTCATCTAACGCATTTGATCAAGGATGAAAATATTTTGAAATACCCTCGATATATCCAGTTTTTGTTGTCACCGATATCAATATTAGGAAGAATCAATATTTCCACGATATTTATACTAGGTGATTAGTGGGATAATTATTTGAAATTTATGTGCTTAGAGAATCTCCAGCTGTATGGTATAATAGAGTTAAAACTCTAAAAATAGAGTTCCGTCTTCCTCCAACCGTACTCAATTTTAAAGATTTGAAATAGAGTTTTGAATAGTGAACTCCATATATGAAGTTCACTATTCAAAACTCTATATTTTATATCTATTATTTTATTAATATTTACAATTATGTATTACAATCACTACTACATATTTGGCCTTGGAGAGCTTTTAGAAGAGCTCTCCAAGTGGGAGCTGTCCAAGCTAAATTGCACTTGGAGAGCCCTTAAAGGACTAATTCAGAGTCATCCTCCTGGAGAGACAATTTAATCGCCGCACGCCTGGACCATTTGGGCCCCCGTTACCTCGCATACCAGAGTCATCTACCCCGTCTAACCCAAGGCCGACCACATTTCGCCCCGCTAACACATCGACTCCTAGTCGCCCTACCGGTTCAACATCGAATGCTCGCCAAGGTCACTGATTTATATATATATTGTAGTGGTATAATTAAGTTTTGATTTTGTATAAATATATAGAATTTTTAAAATATAAAATAATTATTAAAAAATAATATAAAAAATAAATAAATAACTTAGACAGCGGTTCAAAACCGATGTCCAAGTTAAATCAAAAAAATATATATATTACTTAGACAGCGGTTCAAAATCGCTGTCCAAGTGAAATTAATAAAACAAATATTCACATAGAGAGCGGTTCAAAATTGCTCTCCAAGTGCTTTTACTTGCAGAGCGGTTGAGAACCGCTGTCTAAAGTCCCCACTTGCAGAGCGATTTTGGAGCCTTGGAGAGCTGCCACTTGAAGAGCTGTTTTAAAAGATCTCCAAGGCCTTTTTTTCAAAGCTCTCAAAGGTCAAATATGTATTAGTGAACAACAATTTGGGTGGAGGTAGTGTGGTCGATTTGGAATCCCATAGGTGTTGTTCGATTATTTATTTGTGTTAATTTTACTGTTTTTCTCATGGAATTATTTGAATATTGTAAGGGTTGAGTAGTACTCCATTTTTTCAATATGAAATCTTTTGACTGATAAAAAAAATTACCTTCTTTTTTTTCTCCCAGTATGGAACCGGAGTTCATTAGTCATTACTCTCTTTATTTGATTTTATGAATAGGAAAATGAGGAGAAAATAGTTGACTTCATCTATACACAATTCGAGTTGATTATAGTAGCGTTGAAATGAATAATTTCATTTGTTATTTGGTAAATTGGAGATGTTACGTACACAATAAAATATTATTCAATTGCAATATAATAGACTTGCTTGAATTATAATTAACAATGCATGATTTATATTGAAAGTAGGTGAAATTTTATTTTCATGTCCAAAAAAAAAATTGCATATTAATATAATTATATGCATACACACCATAAATCAAAATTAAAAGAATTAATAAAAAATAAATATATATAACTCACATACAAAAATACATGTAACTCATAAATTTTGGGTGCATATATCGCCTCTCACTTGCTCCCCTAAACCGCTAATAAGGTTAAGAGTTCGGAAATGATTTGTAATTAAATACTCATAATAATCGGTAGAAAATTTGACCGTTAAAATCAAATATAAAAAATGTGGTTATTGATTCGCAAAGTAATACTTGTAAAAACCCATAACAAACAAAATTAAAATTGAATCATCGGGTTCAAATTTTAAACGTAAAAAATGTGACCGTTGTTTATTTTCTTTTTAAAAAAATATAATATATCTCCAACGGTCATAAATTAGACCGTTAGTCACATCTCACACATTATAAATACTCGATTTTCTCTCCAATATTGTCCACAATTCACAAACTCTCAAATCTTTGATTATCCTTTCCGATCTCTTGATCTTTTCACTCTCTAGGTCTCTCCATTCAAATATTAGCTCTCTTAGCTTTAATCTCTTCATTTTGTTGTGAACATTTTTATTAACTATATTTTGATAATTCATTTTCCAATTTCCTCTAATTCCTTTATATATTCGTTCAAGTTTTCCATTTCATCTCTCTTTCGATTCCTATGTTCAATATTAAAGGTTACCTAAAATTTTGGTCGTGGATGGAATTTTTTAATGTTTGGAAATATTATTTTGAAATCTTTTTGATGTCCACCTCACAAGGAATTATTCAAATTGGTATGGAGTTACATGTCCACAATCTTGCACTAGTTGTATACACTTATGTTGTTCGAGCTTTTAAGTCAGAATCGCTTGAGCTTCCATGGTATGTATGTTGTATATATTGAATTTTATAACTTAGTGGAGTATAATTAATTATATTGCAATTTAATTTACAACACTAACTATATATAGACCTAGAGGTGTGCCAAGTTATATATATTTAGGACAATAATTAATTTAATTAAAGCATTTCCAAGATTGAGAATTGATAAATTGAGAGGAAGACGTGATACTTTTGTTTGTTTCCTGCAGTATTTCATGAATATTAATTTTTTTAATTATAAATTTGTTGATTAGTACCAATTAACTGAATTGATTAGCTGATGATTATATGTCTTCCTTTGATGCTACATGCAGCTTCGGATTGCAGTCGAAGTACAGAAAAGAATTGATGCGGAAACTGAGGTCGAGCACCTACGCACCTACTTCCCGACCATCAAGAAATATTGATCGAATTGAAGACGGACATAGATAAAGATCGAGTGGATGTTTCAGTTTAGATTTTTGCCAAATAACAATAGCAGGATGCATGGTATAACCCCTTGCATCCAGAGCATGCTTTACAAGTTGGCGACACAAGTATATTATTTATATATAGCAACTCAAAAAATATCATACCTTCAAGTTGTAGCTGTTAAATCGTATGTATTTGCTCTGTTGTAACTCATGAATCGAACAACTATAAATAAATAAATGTCTTTTTCAATAAACCATCAATTCATTCATTCATGATAGTTTTGGTTGTATTATAATATCAATGTTACCAAATAAGTTCAATAGTTTGCAATACAAATGGTAAGGGATTTGTTTTAGTCCATTAACTTTATCTATTATTAAATTTGGTCATATATAAAATTAAAAATATATATAGTAATTAAAAGTTATTATTTAATCATATATTCAAATTCTATATTTACTTATTATTGAAATTATAATTATTTAATAGAGATAAGTTTTTTATAATCCAAAATCACTTGGACCAAGTAAATTAATTCTTCATCGTCGCATTCATTTTTTTCATTTATATTGATTCCCGATCGACAAAACCTCAATTCGTCAAAAGCTTCAATTTCTTTCTTCGAATTAAAATTAAATATTTTTCTTTAATATCTTATGATCCAACCTCAAGTTTTTGTTATTATTTGACTTGTTTATTAAAATTTATACCTAATCTATCGAAATTAAAAACAATAACATTAATAAACAATCAATTGACAAAAAAACATCAACCGAAATAAATATGTCCAACAGAATAATAAATTGTTCGACAGAAAATTAAATAGTTCGACTGAAAAATAAAGTGTTCAAACATCAACCATCAGCAAAGTTAAAAAACTCATCATCACCGGCGAAATTCAAGTCGACGTCGTCGTCGTCGACTGCATCTGGAGCTGGACCGGCCGGAGCATTCAAAGGCGGAGGGGGAATGCTCGTCGCCTGTGCAAAGCATGTATCTATTTGATCAGCAGACATCCCCAACGATCGACCCATAGTGTCAGTTAGCTGTCGGAAGTAGTGGTTCATCAACTGTATTACGTTCGGGTCCGGAATAGCAGTGGAGGATACAGAGGCCTGCGATGCACGCTGGGACGAACTGGACGACGACCTTACAGTGCAGCTCATCCGGCCAAGGCCAAGGATCCGTCCTCGATCAGCCGGGGCAACGTCCAGGTAAATCTGGTTGAGGTCAACCGGCAAGGGGGGAGAGAGAGTTGGGCCCAGCTTGAGCAGAAGCCTGTGTCGTGACCTCTTCAATCCTCTGGTTCACATTCAATTACATAATTAAAAAAATTAAATTAATGCATAGTTTAATACATTTAATTAATTAAATATTAAAAAACATCACAATTTAATAAAACTTACGTGAAGCTCAGTAGTGCGCCCATCACTACAAAATAATGGGAAATGGGGACGGGGAAAGGCATCGGATCTGCCCTCACTAATGATGAAGGCAACGGCAAAGGGGACGGCAGTGTGCCGATGCCAATATGCTCGATGCTATTTAAATTGCATCGGATTTGGGGAAAACCGTTGCCTTTTGGCAACGGCAGGTGGCCGTTACCTTTTGGCATCGGGGCCACTGCCGTTACCAAATTGCATCGGGGCCACTGTCGTTACCAAATGGCATCGGGGCACACTACCGTCCCCTTTTCGCATCGGGACCACTCTCGTCCCCTTTTTATTAACATTTAAAAAAGACGAATCTGGGTTTCGAACCCAGGTATCGAGGCCACCATTTAAAAATTAATCCTCAACGTCAATGTAAATGTTGCATTTGTAGGAGTAATCGCTACTCTCTCTCCTCATTGACTCTCCGTTCTTCAGCAATAGCATGGTCAATGTCGAACTGGGTGAATCGTCCATAAGTCGTACCACTTGACGTCTCGCCAGGGTATGTTTTTATTAAATTGTCACTACTGCAAGAACCGAATTGAAAACAACTCCGATATATTTATGTATGGGTATGTTTTTATTAAATTGCAAATTTTATTTCTATTTAATTTGGTGTAAGAATTTTAATTTTCTTAATTAAAATTAAACATGCACTTCATGGAATTACCTTAACATTGTTTCTGTTCAATTCAATTTATTATAAATCTGATTTTTTTTCTATATTTATTATTATCCGGTGATCGAATTATGGGGTTAATTTGGTTGTTCAATTATTGTTTTGTTACCTTTTCTAACTTGTATTTCTTCCCCAATTTTTTTACCAGACTATAATGGTGTTTTAGTTTTATTTTAAATTAAGCTTTCTAACTTAAAATGCATATGATTTAACCCTTTTTTGCATTGCATGCAGGAAAATGTTCTTCTATCTCTAATTTAGGGTTCTTGATTTGTGGTATAGCACACAAGCTTATAAATTTCTTTAAAAAAACAATTGATAAGTATAGATGATTAATTAGAGAAAAAGTTAAAACACGAATATATGAGTAAATGAGGAAATTTGTTTCTTAAATAACTTTTTACTAATTTTTCAATCTTCTAGAATTAAATAAAAATAAATTTAAATAAAATTAAAATTAAAATAAAATTTCACAGATTTTTTTTATCTAATCAATTTATGTATTATTTAATTAATTTGTCTACATTAATAAAATATGTCAACAATTACAATTTTTTATTCTAATAAATCTACCCAAATTATAAACAAACGACCTTTTAATTAATTTAATTTTGAATGAGTTTAAATGAAATTTCAATTATAAATGAAATTTTACGTGAAATGAATTTTATCACCAATATTGGTAATTAATTTTTGTGAAATGAATGCAAAAATCGTAGTAACATTTACTAATTAATGTTTCAAGTGATTTTAAATCTCCAAATAAAAAAATATTTGAAATAAATTCAAAATTATTTTAAATTTCCAACTGCCGTTACCAAATGGCATCGGGGCCCACTGCCGTCCCCTTTTCGCATCGGCCATTATATGTCGTCCCCTTTTCGCATCGGGGCCCACTCCCGTCCCCTTATCCGTTGCCTTAAGGTAACGACACCCACCCCCGTCGCCTTTTTTCTCCCCGTTACCAATGTCGTTGCCAATTGGCAACGGTAGCCTGCCGTTGCCTTTTCGCCAATATTTTGTAGTGCATATGTGGACGTCTGCGTATCTGGATCAAACAGATGAAGAAGGTTCAACCAATCCACGTGTGTGGGTTCACGCCCAATCTCCCGCTCCTATTTCGTACCAAATGAGCATATAAAAATTATTTTATATAATATAATATAAATAATTGAATTAAAATTAGTTTGAAATAAATTTATTGAAACACTTACTAGAGCAATTGAGTGCTCATACGCGGATCGGGACCCCCCCCCCCCCCCCCGATGCCTTGACATCCCACCTCCCACATCAGTTGTACGGTTGGCTCGAGCAGTATTACACTTCTGCACGTACTCTAGGCTACTCCAATACGTGGTCAACGTGTTCCACACGTCGACTCCATTTTCGTCCACACCCAACGTCTGCACCTTGCCACGACGTCGCCAAGCCGTCCTCCAGTTGTACATTACCTCATTATACCTAAATTGACATGAACCAGCCCAGTGCCTGTGAATATCGACGTCCTAGAAGTACTCCCTATGCCAATAAGCATGTTTCTGCACATATTCGATCAGCATATTTATCAAATAATATATATAATAAATTGTTTATTAATATTTAATTGAATGCGCTCAAATACCTGGAATTTCTCCCAGTATTCATCCTTTTTCGTAGACGGCACCTTCAACCAAGAGTAGGCATTCACAGCAATCTTGCACTTAACAATCGAATCAGTGCAAATATTCGACACCTCATTACCAGTAGGGTTGGCAATGGGACGGGTATAAACCCGGACCCGCATGAAACTGGCCCGCACGGGGCGGGTAAATACCCGGTCAAACGGGTACCGGGGCGGGTAAATACCCGGTCAAACGGGTCCCGGGTCGGGTAAATACCCGGTCAAACAATACCCGGCGGGTCTGGGACGGGTAATGGTTTTATATATACGCGACCCGAACCCGACCCGTATAGATATGTATTAAAAGAAATATATATATATATATATGTATATTTATTATTAGTAAATTGTTATTGTATGTACTCTTTCCTTCTAATTTCACGCCGCTGCTTTTGTAGATTGTTGATATACTCCCCAAATTTTGAATGGATTAATTGAAATATGTTGTTGTAATTTGTTTTGCCTATTTGGAGATATTGCACAAATTGTTACATACACTCCCCAATTTTTTTAATATGTACTGTAATTGTTAAAAAACTTTTCATTGTTGGAGCCTTGGAAACCGATGCTTACCATCTAATTAACTAATTTAATTTTGAATATTATAACACACTTGTACTAATTTTCTTTCTTAAATAGATGGTGTTTGAAGAAGGATTTTTTTTTTATTGATGGCGGGGCGGGTTTTGAGGTGGGGTGGGGCGGGTAACGGGTCTTAAAAAAATTGGTGGGGCGGGTCCTGGGACAGGCCATACCCTTCCCATACCCGCCCCGTTGCCAACCCTAGTTACCAGGCAATAATCTGTGATATTATATATTAACAAACAAACACATTATAAATTAAAAAAATTATAAAAATTAATGTTATTAAATATTGTTAAACCTTAAAATTATTTAATTGATTACTTACTGTCCTCCCATAATCCATACGTTCAGTCTGGTTTCGCGGGATGCCGTGGGATGTTGACGAGCTGTCGACGACTGAGATGACGACGACGACTGTTGTGGAATGGGCGACGACAGACGATCACGTGGAACAGATGGCGACGTTGTAGGAGCCGGCATCAAAGTAGGCTCAGGCCTAAGTGAGCCCTTCGACCGCCTAGGTCGAGATCCTGAGGCCCCACCAGCATCTTGACTCATCTATTTTAATAGATAAAATTTAACAATATAATAAATTAATCAATAATTAATATAGTAATGAAATCAATAATTTCCTAATTTAATTAATAACATTTTAGTAATTTAAGTCAATAATATCTTAATTTAATCAAAACAAGTTACTAATGAAATCAATAATTTACCAAACTAATTAATAATGACTTAATTTAAACAATAACAATAATTACTATATTAATCAAACAACACCCCTATTTATAACAATAATTACTAATTTAATCAACAATAATAACATAGCACTATGCCAAATAAGCTGATAGACATCGGTTAAAAACCGCTGTAAATTGGAATCAGTAACCGCTGTGGTAATAAGGGCTGTAAAAAGAGGGCGCTGATAGACAGCGGTTATTAACCGCTGTCGTATCTATATACAACAGCGTTTATTAACCGCTGTTATTCCATCAAAACCGATGTGGTATGTGCTCGGTTTGAACCCCTTACAATATTTACGATAGCGGTTTTATTAGTTATGACAGCGGTTATGAACCGCTGTTGTTTGAATTTACTACAGCGGTTTTTAACCGCTGTTGTTTAGAATTACTACAACGGTTTTTAAACGCTGTTGTTTTGAATTTCTACAGCGGTTTTTAACTGCTGTTATTTATTAACAACCGTTGTTGTACTTGCTCTATAACAGCAGCTGTATTAGCTATAACAACGGTTATTAACCGCTGTTGTATATATCCAATATTTAAAAAAAAAATAATGAAATTTTCATTTGCTAAATTAATAAAAATAAAATACAAAATCTAAAAACTTTTATGTATATATATAAATTCAACTAGACTATTACAATAAATTCATTAATGACCAATTCTTCCCAACGCCTCATTAATTAGCAATCCCTCCCAAAGCACGTATAGTTGCAATTGTACTTCGTCAATTTGAGCTTTCAGATCAACCCCGTTAAACTCTCTATCTTTATTCTTAAGTCTTCAAGCCAATTTCAAGTCAAATTGGGGCTCTATCAATGTCGTCTATCAATGTCGTTATCTCTGGTCATTAATGATTCCTTAATGAAGAGATCATCAATCATTCAAAATGATGAGTGTAATTAGCATATAATAAAAATGATGGTTGTAATTACTTACCTTCTCCGCAGCGTAACGCTTTGTTTCTCAGCTCCTAAAGTCAAAAAAATGAAAGTAGATACATGAGTGAGTAATGTTAATTATAAATATTATTCTTATGTACAATACAAGAATCTTACCTTGATTTAGTAGACTAATTAAGTCGTATGACAAAGTCTCTCCAATCAAGATCATTATTCGTATGCCAACTTGCTTGATTGTTGATTATTGTTGATTGTTTATGTGGTATCAACTCTTTTGTAGATAAACTCTCTCGTGAGATAATTTTTGAAGTTCCCCCTTTGATCCCGCTGACATTAAACACCCTTTCTTCTTTTTATGGTCAACATTAAATGCCAACTAAAAGTATATACAATAAGCATATAAGATACTAACAAAAAAATTAAATAAAGTTCATAAAAGGATGTTAATGTACTTACAAGCACAGCATTCCATACATGAATCTTGTCTTTCTTTGGAAGAAGGTGTTGGATTCTTAGCTTTCCAACTCTTAGCACTACATCATGATATACCTTAATCTTCTTTTTACGAGGTGCCATATGCACAAACCTATTCATCACAAAGAATATAATACATGGATAAACACAAACCCATGACTTTCATCAATGAAAATTTATATAAATATTTATCTGTGTACTATAACATATTTAATTGGATTTATTGTCCACTAAAAATGTCATTTCATTTCATTCAAAATGGGAACAATCCACATCATCCAACAACATATATTTATATATACTAAACAACATATATATACTAAAGCATTATAACCAATATTGTCAGATGTAACATAAGCCATATCTGTAATAAAATTAACATGCCGATTCAAAAACCAACATGATATTGAAATAAGTTGTTATTCTTAAAATCTATAAACAAAACACAAACAAAAAAAAAAGTGAGTGAGAGAGACCTGGAGACTGGAGAGTAGTGAAAGAACTTGCGGGTGGATGGAGAAGAAGATGATGAGGGCAAGGGCGGCGACGGGCGGACTGTACAACATATTGCTACGAAGTGCTACGAAGTGAAGAAGGAACAATGCGGGCCCGTATGAACCATGCGGGCCCATACGGGCCCGACGGTGTGCACGCGAGTGAGGCGTCGCGGGCCGAAATGAAGAAAGGAACAACTGTGCGACTGGAGTATATGGAGAGATTATGTGCACAAGGCATTCTTCTTCCATGGTCAATGTATGACGCTGAATTTTTTAAAATGTAAGGCGCTGAAATTTAGATTTTAATTAACTGCACACTCACTTAACATATACAGGAGTCCCTCACTTAACATATTCAGGGGTGATGGAACAGTTATATATAATATAATATCTACTTATAACATTGATTAAATAAGTAATTAAATTTATGATATATATAATATAATATATATAACTCTATAATCTACGTATTAGATACAAATTTAAAAGATCAATAAAATTTTATATTTACATGAGAATAATAAAACCTAGAAATTATTTTAAATAAATATTAAATTTATTTTATAACCATATAATAATTAAAATATCAAATTTATTTTATAAGCATATAATAATTAAATATGAATTATTTTAAAACTTATTCGGGATTAAATAAATTTTAAAATTTAATCTTCTTTTTTTAATTCAACTCGAATTCTACCTCCATGTTTCAGTAAAGGATGGAAAAAAATATGTTTGATATTTTTTATTAATTTATAAATATTTATCTTAAATAAAAATTCTTTATTTTATTTTTATTAATTGATCATATATATTAATTTTTACTGCTATATATAATTTTTAGGGATATTTACTGTTGTACGTTTTTCTCTTTTTTCATACATAATAATAGACCTTAGAGAAAGAGAATGATTAGAGGATTTTTCATACATCTTCTTTTTTATTTGTTTATGATTCTTTAATTTGTTTCTTATGTTTTTCTCTAACATTTTAGAACTACTCATTGATTTCATGAAATCTAACATTCAATTTCCACATCAACAAAAAAAAAGAAACAATGGATGATCAATTTATTTCTCCTTACCGTCCGACGACGGAAAACTGTGGGTGCAATGCAGGCGAAAAATGTGTCTCTGACGGCTACCCCTCTCACAGAACGAGGGGCGCTTGGGGGAGATAAGAAGAAATATTAGATTTTTTAATTTGTTTAATAATAATATAATATATTGGACCTGATATTTTATAGATTTTCTTAACTTTTTTATTAATAATATAGTAATATATATGAACAAATATTTTTAAACTTATATCGTTGTTTAATCAAAATCGTATATTGTGTTAATCATTATATATTTCTTAATTGATAAAACTTAAAAAATAATTAAATTAAAAATAAAATTCTTTATAAATCAATAAAATCTTAAAAATATGAAATAATCAAATACAATTTTGAAGATTAATTACAAGATTTATTTTTTTAATAGATTTTTTTAATATATTTATTTTTGAGAATTTAATCGTATTTCATAAAAAAAATTCAGTAATTTAAAAAAAAATTATCATATTTTTTTATTTAATTATTTTTAAAGATTAATTTGATTATATTACATAAGAGAAGCTATTACAGCGCATAACTAAAAACTATCACAGCGGTTACGGAAAACCGCTGTCTATCAGCGCACAAATGGAACCTATGACAGCGGTTCTGAAAAAAGATGCATATGACAACGGTTTTTGAAGTTTTAACAGCGGTTTTAAAAATAACCGCTGTTATTCAACTGCTGTAAAAAGCATAATTTGGCATAGTGTAGTTTAATTATCAAAACTAACTAACAAGTACCAATTATATTTAATTAAATAAACAAAATATATTAATTAATTAACAAACTAACGTAAAAAAAATAATAAATTTATCAAGAACTACACTATATATAACATGAACAATTAATTAATTACAATTAACCAATAAAATAACAAATAATCCACATAACATATACATCAATTAATTATACGTGTTCATCAACTACGTACGTACATGCAATTTTATAATAATTAACATGCAATTTATAATAATTCAATAACAATTTTATAATAATTAACATGTAATAATATTACAATAATACAATAACTTAATTAAAATTAATTAAGAATTTATAAAATGTACCGTTTAAATTGAAGAAAATTGGGGTAGATGATCGTAATGCTCTTTGTCTTTCAATCCACGCACAAGAAATCCAATCCACGCACAAGACCACGAACAGAGGAAAGGAAAGTGAAAAAAAAAAAAATTCTTCTTAAGAAAATCTACTGTCGAAGGCAGTTCTTATAAAAAAAAAATTTGCTACCGACGGAAGGTAGCACGCGAATATTTAATTCACGCGTCTCTTTAGTGGTTTTTGAGGCGGTGGAGTCAAAGCGGGTCAGCTACCGACGAAATAATCCGTCGGTAGCTGCAATTTGAACTCCTGACGGAAAATTCCGTCGGGAAACAGGCCTAAAACGGCGCCGTTTCACTATCAAACTGAATTCCGTCGGGAAGTCCCGACGAATGTTGAAATCCGTCGGCAGTTAGTCGATTCCGATATTCCGTCGGAGATCCGTCGGGACGGCCGACGGAATGTTTTTGTTTGTAAGCTTCTGTCGGTAAACCCCACTTTTTTTGTAGTGATTTCATAATGTTCGACATTTTTATTATTTTATATAGAATTAAGTAAAAAAATAAAATTACAAATTTACCCTCAATTAATCATTATAGATGCATAGCAAAATGAGGAAAAATAAAATGGGATGAAGAATAATGTGTTTAATTCCATTATTAAGGAAAATATAAAAAAATATATATCAAATGAGAAATGGTAATAATTTACATAAATGTAATTTAGGGAAAAACATAGTTAAAATAGATAAAACGGCAAATTTTTTAAAGAAAACTTAAAATTAAAAGCGACCAACAATATGAAACAAAGGGGTATATAATTTAAGTACTACTGAGTTTTCCAAATTCTTCGACATTAATCGCGGAGAAATCGTGCAATTGAATTAGCACTCTCAATACGTTGATTTTTTTTTTAAAGTCCAAAGAAGAAGCATCCCTCACTTGCCCCCAACCACCAATAAGATTAAGAGTTTAGAAACTAGCTAGTAGAAATTAATTAATTTTAAATATCCTAAACTGTCGAAAATCTGACCGTTGAAGTTAAATATAAAAAACGAGGTTATGATTCGCCACGTAATACTTAAAAAAAATTCCTAACGGTCAAAAATTTAATTATTGGGTTCAAAATTTAAATGTTAAAAATGTGACCGTTGTTCATTCCGTAATTGATCAATTTTTTTAAAAAAATAATTAAAATATATCTCCGGCCAACGGTAATAAATCTGACTGTTAGTCAGGTTCCGCCAATTATAAATACTTGTTTTGCTCACCAATGTTCTCCACAATTCATAAACTCTCAAATCTTCGATTATCCTTCCTTATTTCCAATCTTTTCTCACTAGTCTCAACAGTCCTCCATTCAAATATTAGCTCTCTTTCCATTGCGTCTCTCTTTCAATTCCTATTTTCCATATTGAAGGTTAAAAAAAAACCCTGAAATTTTGGTCGTGGATGGAATTTTTTAATGTTTGGAAATATTATTTTGTAACCTTTTCAATGTCCACCTCACAAGAAATTATTCAAATTGATATGGAGTTACATGTCCACAATCTTGCACTAGTTGTATACACTTCTCTTCTTCGAGCTTTTAAGCCAGAATGGCTTGAGCATCCATGGGTATGTACGTTGTATATATTAAATTTTATAACTTAGTGGACTATATATAATTAGTAGTTTTATAAGAGAGAGAGACAATATGGTAGAATCTCTTTCTATATATGGTTGATTATTAGCTGAATTTTTTTGTTTTTGTTTTTTGAAATGAATTAGAAAGCAGCAGAAAAAAGGCTAAAAAAGAGGCTAGCCAGGAAGAACTGCAAGCTGCCATAGAGAACATACTGAAGGAGGTCGACTTCAACACCGTAAGATTTACCGATTTACCCCCAATTGTCATTCATTTCACATCCTGATCGATTAACCTTTAATTTGTTATTAACTGTTTTCTCAGCCTTATTTATTTGCTAACTGTTTTTTTTTTATTAACAACCTGCAGGTGAGTATTTTAGGGTTGATCTGATGAACAGAAAATCCGAAGTTAGAGATACAATCTCAGAATGTGTATGGTGATGAAGAAGCGCCTCCGACGACGACAATTAGGCTCGCCATGTTAATCAACTGTTTGTAGAATATATCGAAAATTGCCTACTACAGGTTTTTTTTTTTTTTTTAATCTCGGTATCCAGTTTAAGGATCGACTAATCTTGGGGACCAATCCCACCGTCCACTTGCGAAGGTCCCGTTTAATTAAAGTGTTCAGATCAGATGATCAAATTAAGATTGTCATTTTATTTATTTGAGGAGATTCATAGTGTTCTGCCAAAAGAATGTGTACTTGTGGATGTTTCAGTTCAGATTTTGAACAAATTATTTGTAGCTTATACAATATCAATTCAATGTCAATTTAAATTTGCTCTGGTTGTTTAAGCTAATTTTCTTATACTTTCGCATCGTATATCAATATTATAATTGCAACAGCCCCTTAAATCTTAATTGCAGAAAATGAGGGACTAATAATGTTACTATTCACATGATCAAATAACAAATAAAACATTAATTGAAGATGAAATTAACCAATAAATATTGAAATTGAAAAAAGGATATCATTTTTAGAGTTTTCAAATCCTTCAATACTTGTAATAAAATGAAATACTCAATTAAATTAATTTATATAAAAAATTTAAAAAAATCAAATTAATATATTGACTGAGGGTGATCTTAATTATGTGATCAAAGTCAAAACTGATCTAATCAAAACTCTAAGTCTATTTAACTCAAAAGTCAAAATAAATACGGCAACTCATTACTTTAATTTCACCTCTAATCTACTAAATGCACCCCTGCACCACCAAACACACCCGCCCCACCCCCTGATCTACTAAATACACCTCTTGCACTTTAATTTCATCTCTATATATACTATAATATGCTTTAATTTTTTAACAATGTAATAAAATAAATCAGTATTTTTTATTCCTTTCAATAAAAGTTTGATGTTGAAAAATAAATTAAATAATTAAAATATTTAAAAGGACTTGGATTGCTACATGCATATTTAATACTACATATATAATGTAAATTACTATATGAACAAAAACACTAGAAAAAAAATAATGTTTTACTATATAAAAGAATTTGTATTACTATATAAAATAGTTTGTATTATTACTACATGTAATAACGTGTATAATTATAGAAAAAAATTATATGTTACTACATACTACAATTTTAATTACTACATTAAACAGTGTTTGTTACTATATGTAACTAAATCAAATGATATAATATCTTTTGCATCATCCCTGATGGAGATTGATGGAGATCAATTGGCAACAATTAAGGCGTGATTGGAGTATTTATGGTTATCTTCTCTAATTTAGCAATTACTTTCAATTATTGTCTTTATTTTTTGTATAAGCCCACGACAGTGTTGGGCCGTAGGACTAGGGTTTTGAAGTTTGCTTATTTATAGATTTGGTGTTTCGCATTGTAAAGGGAGTTGATTGAATAGAAAAATATTGGGTTTTATCCCTTTTGACGTGTTTTATTTGTGTTCTTCCAGTATTCATTTTGAATCAATGGATTATCACTTTTAATCTCGTTTACGTATCTTTCGGGTATTCGTAGAATCAACGGATTTACGTGTGTATCGTACTTCCGCCTGCATCAATCCCGCAATAAAATAATTTGTATTACAACATAGTTATTATGTATTACTACATACAATAATATATGTTACTACATATTATAATGTAAGTTACTACATCAACAAAAACACTAGAAAAAATAATAATGTTTTACTATATAAAAAAATCTTTATTATTATATAAAATACTACATAAAAAATTATATGTTACTATATACTACAGTTTGAATTACTACATTGAATAGTGTTTGTATATAAAATAAAATAGTTTGTAAACAACATGGTTATTGTGTACTATTACATGCAATAATATATGTTATTACAAATTATAATGTGGGTTACAACATCAACAAAAACACTAGGGAAAAAAACATGTTACTATAAAAAAATCTGTATTATTATATAAAATAATTTGTGTTATTACCATATGAAATAATGTGTGTTACTACCTATTACAATTTGAATTACTACATTTAATAGTGTTCTATTAAAAAAAATTGTCACAACTTGATTCGGGTGGAATTTACACACTTTAGATACACATGTGAAGCTTATTTTGATGATTATTTCATTGAATTATGGATTGATTATGATGATTTGAGCCAAAATGAGGGAAAGGTTGTGTTTTGTCGATTTTGTAGGAAATACGGTGGAATTTGGAGCAAAACACCAATCATACTTCACTGAATTTGTCGCAAACACGTTAGCGACGGGTGTATAGCAACAAATCATGCGACGAAATTATTTCATCGCTAACTCACATTAGCGATGAAAATATTAGAATTAGCTACAAATTTTTTTTGTGTCTAAAATAGTAACTCCTTACTTCGTGACTAATTTTTTGCGACGATGAAACTCATATTTTTGTCGCTAATATTTAGCTATGGATATCCGATTTACGAATTGTTCTTTAAATACACTTCCGCGCACTCGACCAATCCGACCCACACCCGCCCCCAACCTAACCCAACTGACCCTCATACCCCTCCGATCCCGCTGCGGCAAGCCTAATGCCATTACTTGGGAGAAACTCAAGAAACTATTACGCGAAGAATTTTTGCCATTCAACTATAACCGCCTCCTCTACCAGCGGTTACAAACTCTCCGTCAAGGCACGCGTACTGTCGACGCCTATGCCACCGAATTTTATCAACTAATCTCACGTGTCGAGATCAATGATAGCGACGATCAGTTAGTTTCAAGATTTATTGGCGGCCTTCGTATACTGTTTCAGGACATCCTTAATCTCCTCGCCCCGATTTCAGTCTCCGAAGCCCACCAGTGGGTCGTCCTCCTGGAGAGACAATTTAATCGCCGCACACCTGGACCATTTGGGCCCCCGTTACCT
Organism: Galeopsis tetrahit; assembly: GCA_963675135.1. NCBI lineage: Eukaryota > Viridiplantae > Streptophyta > Magnoliopsida > Lamiales > Lamiaceae > Galeopsis > Galeopsis tetrahit. Next base: position 73,954,654 of record OY776127.1, read on the forward strand.
CGCATACCAGAGTCATCTACCCCGTCTGACCCAAGGCCGACCACATTTCGCCCCACTAACACATCGACTCCTAGTCGCCCTACCGGTTCGACATCGAATGCTCGCCAAGGTCACTGATTTATATATATATTGTAGTGGTATAATTAAGTTTTGATTTTTATAAATATATAGAATTTTTAAAATATAAAATAATTATTAAAAAATAATATAAAAAATAAATAAATAACTTAGACAGCGGTTCAAAATCGATGTCCAAGTTAAATCAAAAAAATATATATATTACTTAGACAGCGGTTCAAAACTGCTGTCCAAGTGAAATTATTAAAAAAATAATTCACATAGAGAGCGGTTCAAAACCGCTCTCCAAGTGCTTTTACTTGCAGAGCACCGCTGTCTAAAGTCCCCACTTGCAGAGCGGTTTTTAACCGCTGTCTAAGCTTGGAGAGCTGCCACTTGAAGAGCTGTTTTAAAAGCTCTCCAAGGCCTTTTTTTCAAAGCTCTCCAAGGCCAAATATGTATTAGTGAACAACAATTTGGGTGGAGGTAGTGTGGTCGATTTGGAATCCCATAGGTGTTGTTCGATTATTTATTTGTGTTAATTTTACTGTTTTTCTCATGGAATTATTTGAATATTGTAAGGGTTGAGTAGTACTCCATTTTTTCAATATGAAATCTTTTGACTGATAAAAGAAAATTACCTTCTTTTTTTTCTCCCAGTATGGAACCGGACTTCATTAGTCAATACTCTCTTTATTTGATTTGATGAATAGGAAAATGAGGAGAAAATAGTTGACTTCATCTATACACAATTCGAGTTGATTATAGTAGCGTTGAAATGAATAATTTCATTTGTTATTTGGTAAATTGGAGATGTTACGTACACAATAAAATATTATTCAATTGCAATATAATAGACTTGCTTGAATTATAATTAACAATGCATGATTTATATTGAAAGTAGGTGAAATTTTATTTTCAAGTCCAAAAAAAAATTGCATATTAATATAATTATATGCATACACACCATAAATCAAAATTAAAAGAATTAATAACAAATAAATATATATAACTCACATACAAAAATACATGTAACTCATAAATTTTGGGTGGATATATCGCCTCTCACTTGCTCCCCTAAACCGCTAATAAGGTTAAGAGTTCGGAAATGATTTGTAATTAAATACTCATAATAATCGGTAGAAAATTTGACCGTTAAAATCAAATATAAAAAATGTGGTTATTGATTCGCAAAGTAATACTTGTAAAAACCCATAACAAATATTTAACATTTCAGGATAATAAGCTAATGGTGAGGAGGAGCGGTGGATGACGAATTAACATTATTTATCACTTAGTAAAAGAATTTTGACTAATTCATTTATTCATTAACTTTTTCATGAGATATTGAAACTTGATGCAGTTGGCATTTTAGATTTCTTTTGAGACAACTATCTATTCACTGAGATTTCTTTTGAGACAACTATTTATTCACCGAGTCTTCCGCTATTATTCAAGTAATTTTATTATTAAATATATTTGAAATTATCATTCCGTAAATTGAAATTTCAGTTAATGCCCCTTTACTTTGATTTTACTTGTCATTTTTGCAAAACCTACTTTTATAAAAATTGGGGCGTGACAGTAATCGAAGAAATGAGAGTTTGTAGTTTTTGGAAAATATTGGAAAGCAAAATGGATATTTATAATTGGTAGGATTTGACCAAACGGTCAAATTTTGTACCGTTTGAGATTTTTTAAAACTTAAATTTATTACCGTTGGGATATGAACAACAGTCACATTTTTTACACTTAAATTTTGAAACCAACTATTAGATTTTTTTACCGTTGTAGATTTTTTTAAAATGTATTACTTGGCAGATCAATAACCACAATATTTATATTTTATTTCAACAGTCAAAATTTTTATGGTTTATTATGAATATTATATCAAAACTATATATATATATATATATATATATATAGTATAATTATATATTTATTTTTTATCTATTCTTTTAATTTAGATTTGTGCGTATGCATATAATTTTATTAATATACAAGTTTTGATTCTTGTTTGAACTATTAAAAAATACCTACCATACTCTCAACTTCTCTCAATATAAATTATGGACAATAAAAGGTACGATGTATAAATATAAAACCATAAATTCATAGACCGAGCCAAGTGATCAATATTATGATTTTGATAAAATCAGTAATATTTAATTTATAATTTAATTTACTAATTGAATATTTAATTGTATAAATTAATTTAAATATGAAGATAAATATATTATTTAATGATAGTAATATATTGAAAATGAATAAAATAATAAATAGAGTAAGATACAGAATTTGATGGTTGGAGAAGGTTTTTAAAATAGAGTATAAAAAAGTGAAGTTTGGAGTTTAGAGATCTTCATTTTAGAGTTTATAGCTGGAGATAGTCCTTCATTTGCTCAATTTGATATGGTTTCATTTCATGCATATTAAGCTGACTAATCGAACTTGAAATGAGAAATATACGTTGTAGAAAAATGAGTATTAAAAGTAAAACACGCCTCAAATATATTATTAAAGTCAGTTAAATGAATAAATTGAGAAATAAAATGTCCAGCCCCAATATTTTCGAGCCCAATTTAATTAATAATTGTTTGGAAGCCCATATAATTAATTAAATGCTACGATTAAACGCACACACGGCTTTATTGAGAACACCCACAGAGATATTTTTTTGTAAATTAGTTGCAGGTAAAATGTCAATTCTATCCCATTTTTTTGTGATTAGTACACCCACCTCCCATTTCACGCCAGAATCACCCCACCATCACCACCATTTCTCGTAGTCCCATTTCACGCCGAAAATGTACTCGTAGCTCCCAATCATTTAATCCAAAATGATTTTTTTTTCAAAGAACAAATATAAAAAATATTACCCAAATAAAATACATCGTCCCAAGACATTAAGGCTTAAACTCAATTAACCAATGTCGAAAAAAACAATACTTTAAAAAAAATCAAAAATTGTCCTTAACTCTCAAAAAATAAATTCGAAAAAAAATACCAAAATTCTAAAATGACACAAATTTCGAGGGAAAATTGCACTTTTAGTCCTGTAGGAATTTTTTAAAATCACTTTTGGTCCTGAGGTTTGTAAATGGTCCTATTTAATGCGGATTTGGTCCGGTAAGATAGTTTTTGAATTGACATCGTTAGTTTTTAGTAGGGGTGTGTAAATATACCAAAATTTCGGTATACCGAGCTTTTCGTACCGAAAAAATATCGAAATTGTCGAAGTTTTCGGTATACCGAAATTTTCGGTACGGTATGATATCATACCGAAATTTTCGATACGGTAACGGTATGGAAAATGATCATACCGCGATATTTCGGTATACCGAAAAATTTTCGGTATTCGGTATGAAACGGTATATCGATATACCGAAATACCGAAACCTTAATAAAATAATAATTTTATAATATAATTTATATTTTTATATTATTTTTAAATTAAAATAACTTTAATTATTAAAATTTAAATAAAATAAACCTTAAATAATTATTTCTGATATAAAACAATGCTTCAATATTTTCGGTATGAATTGGTATACCGGAATTTCGATATGAAATTATGATTCAATATTTTCGATATGAATCGGTATACCAATATGGTACGGTATACCGATATACCGTACCGAAAATTCGGTATACCCAAATTACGGTACGGTATCGGTATGAATTCTTACATACCGAAAATTTCGGTATTCCGAGATTACGGTATACCGAAATTTCAGTATGATAACGGTATGAATTTTTCAATATCGAAATTTTCGGTATGATAACGGTATGGTTATGTATGATCGGTATACCGTACCGAACCACCCCTAGTTTTTAGATATAAATCGTTAGTTGACAAAAAAAAATTCCTAAAAAAGTAATTATAATTAAAAAATACAATAATAAATTATACTTATAGAATTAAAATATAAATAAAATCAATAGAATTTAGAACATTAAATTTTTTTACTATAAATGAAGAAATCTCACTAAGTTATATAATTTGAATTTTTTTTATAGAATCTAAATATATATTTTTTAATTCAAGGATTTGAATATAATTAAAAATTACTAAAAAAATATAATGTAATTTAAATTTAAAGAATTTTTGAAGAAATTTCTTGTATTAAAACTTAAATATACAAAAAAAATTCAAATTTAAAAGTAAATTTTAAGAAATAATTTAAATATACAAAAATATACAATGTATATTCAAATATAATCTCTAAATTTAAATTAATTTTTAACCGCATATAATTTGGATATAATTTGAAAATACAAAAAAAAAAAATCAAAATCAAACCAAATAGTTTTAATATTTTTTGCATTGATTTGAGATTAGTTTCAGATTTAATTGAATAATTTAATTTTATATATAATTGATTGAATATTTAGATCATAAAATTATTTTAAGTAAATTTACCGATTTTAAATACGGAGTAATTATTTAAATAAATTGTTAAAATATATTTGGTAGTTTTATAATTTTAGTGATATTACCAAAATTTTAATCCGATTTTCTTCCGTTAAAACAAACATAAATTTACTATGAAACTAAAAGTGTATGAAAAATGATCGAAAATGTTTTAATCTCATTCTTACAGGATCAAAAGTAAAATCTTTAACGGTTTATGCAATTTTCATCCGTTAAAACTAATGGAAATTAAATAAACTACAGAACCAAAGGTGTATGAAAAAGGACTGAAAGTGATTTAAACTCATTCTTATAGGACCAAAAGTGCAATTTTCTCTAAATTTCGAAAAGACCAATATCTCGGAAAAAAAATTCGACGAAGAGTAAAAAATAATTTAATTTTCAAACAACACTTACAGATCTGGATTGGAAAAAAATCGAATGGGACGACGGTAATACCTTTTTGCGACGAGACGAATGGATGGACGAGGCGGTGAAGGCAAAGGAGGTGTATTTTGCTGTGGAGATCGATGACGAGGAGCGGCGTGAAGAACAACAGAAATATGGAGGAACAGTGGCGAGGCTTGGGGAGGAGTGGTGCGAACGAGCGGCGTGGCAACGACAAAACGCGGAGGAGTGTCGGCGAAATGCGATGCACCTGGAATGGAGCAGCGATGTCGTCGACACCTCCTTCTTGAAATAGGGAGGAGGGGTGATGACGATGACGTCGCGAGGGAGGAGGCACAACGGTTGAGGAAGAGAATTGGTGGATGTGAACGTGAAAATGAAGGAGGGAGGCTTATATTGAGAAAATTAAAGTTTAGAAGGAGAAATGTATCTTAGACCTGAATATGGGTTTCTTGACCTGAAATTCAAAACTTCTCAATTTCCTTCTAATCTATGGACTCTATTCCATAGATTCAGGATCTGTTCATCGTTTAATTAGGTGTTTCGGCGAATTTACTACTCATTACTTACGATTTCACTGAGAAATCAATTGCTGGAGGTAGTTACAGGATCGGTGTAGGCGGTTACAGGTGGAGCTACTTCTATTCTTAGGCGGTTACAAGCCATTTAACGGCGGTTGAAGCTCTAATCATCTTCATTCGCGCGTTTATGGGGAAATTGCAAAGAATCAGAAGCAAGAAGGCAGGGGAACCATACCCAGCTCAAGCCATTTCGAGCAAAAGTGAAGAAATGAGGAACAATGCCATGGCTGGAAAAGACGAACATCTGCAAGAAGAGGAATCAAGTCGAACTGAAATGGCGATGGAAAAGGTAGGGATCGCGAAGGATGATTTACTGAAAATAACTGATATGGAGGAACCACCAATGGAAGCCAGTGATATTGAATTGGCTAATGGAAGGAACGATGCTAGGGAGAGTGATGTGCACGACACCTGTTCGACAAATAGCCAACACGAAAAAACTGATGACGAAGGAGATGAAGACATGCTCACGAACTGTTCAACGAAAAGCAAGCAAGTAATGATGGATGAGGCAAGTGATGACGAAGAAGATGTGCATGATAGCTGTTTGAAGGAAAATAAGCATGCAATTACTGAAGTTGTGCACGAAGAAGACATGCACAGAACCTGTTTGACGAAGGGCCAACGTCAAATAAAGGAAACTGCATTAAAATTCAGCAAAGTCCCAGCATGGTTGTTGAAGGTGAACCCGGAGGCAAGTACGAGCATCAAGCGGTGGGACAACGGGGAAGGAAGCTAAGATACACAAGGGGGAGGCCAGAAAACGAAGGAAAACCCACCAAAGAAGAACATGCAGGACATGGAAATTACTGGAAAAGAAGCAACCAAAAACAGAGCATGGAGAAAATGGGCTGTTCCCGAGAGCGTAAAGGGAAATCGTGAGTTGAAGCAGGAATATAGATTGAATTTCGTCCAACCCACTGCAAATAGAGCTTTCATACCACTGGAACTAATCACGCATGAGTGGGATAATGTTCTTATTGCGTATTTCATGGGTCGCTTTCCAGGATTTGAAAGCCTCAAACGAATATGCAATGGCTGGAAGGTACCTCACGAAATTAAGAGCCATGAAAGTGGATGACTTATGTTTAAATTCGAAAAGGAGGAGGATATGGATACGGTTTTGGAAGGGGGGCCATATTCGATATGGGGGAGAACACTCATGATGAAGAAAATACCCTTAGGATTCGATTTTAGTGAGGCAGAGATCAGTGTTGTGCCAACTTCGATCAAGCTAAGGAACTTACCTATGTGTTGCTGGAGTAACAGGGTCATTGAGGTGATAGCATCGTTCATAGGAAGGCCACTCTATACGGACAGGATGTCCAACACGAAAGATAAGGTATCTTATGCAAGGGTACTTGTAGAAGTCGATGCAGCCAAGCCCCTTGTTCGCACTACACGAAATTGGGGGAATAGCGACAAAAATTTTACGACAAATCTAAATTTCATCGCTAAAATCAATTTTTAGCAACGAAATATAAATTTTCGCTGCTAAATTGTTAGATTTAATATTTGCAACAAAATATATATATATTTCATCGCTATATTAGCAACAAATTGTTTCATTTTGTTGTTAATAATGAAAACAACAATGAAAATTATATTTCGTCGCTAATATTTTGCGATAAAATAGAAATTTTCGTGGCTAATTTCTTGAAATTATTTTTTACAACAAAATTTATATATTCCATCGCTATATTAGCAACAATTTGCTTCATTTTGTTGTTAATAATCAGAAAAACTATGAAAATTATATTTCGTTGCTAATATTTTGCGATGAAATAGAAATTTTCGTGGCTAATTTTTTGAAATTAATTTTTGCAACAAAATTTATATATTTCATCGCTATATCAGCAACAAATTGCTTCATTTTGTTGTTAATAATCAGAACAACAATGAAAATTATATTTCGTCACTAATATTTTACGATGAAATAGAAATTTTTGTGGCTAATTTATTGAAATTAATTTTTGCGATGAAATTAAAATATTTCATCGCTATACTAGCAACGTATTGCTGCATTTTGTTGTTAATAATCAGAACAACCATGAAAATTATATTTTGTCTCTAATATTTTATGATGAAATATAATTTTTTATGGCTAATTTATTGAAATTACTTTTTGCGATGAAATAGAAATATTTCATCGCTAAACTAGCAAAAAATTATTTTGTTTTGTTGTTAATAATTAGGACAACAATGAAAATTATATTTAGTCGCTATTATTTTGCGATGAAATATATTTTTTGTGGCTAATTTCTTGGAATTAATATTTGCAACAAAATTAAAATATTTTATCGCAACACTTTTATCAAATTATTTTACTTTGTTGTTAATAATAAGAACAACAATGATAACTATATTTCGTGGCTAATATTAAATTAATTATGCTTATTAAATCAAGAAAATCGATTTATATAATTAAATGTTTAATAATTCTCCAAATTTTATGTCTTATAAATCAGTATGAATGTTTATAAAAATACTTATAAATATGATGATGCAAATGAAGATGGACATAATTAAAGATGGTAGAATGAAGATTGACTGTAATATATATATATATTTTAAATTGTTAAAGTAACATTGATTATTTACAATTGAAATTGTTTTAAAAATTACAATATATATACACATGTATATATATACATATATAGTTGTTACAAGTTAAAAATTAATCAATTAATAAATGTGAAATAAATTATTAAATGAGTAAAAATAACTAATTTAGTAACAATTTAATACATATATAATTAACGAATGTGATAAGTGTGTATATGTGAAAGATACACCAAATGGATTTGTTATCGTATGCTTATATGTCGATGACATGTTAATCATGAGTAACAATCACAATATCATAGTTAATACGAAGAACGTGTTAAGTAGAAACTTTAACATGAAAGACATGGGATTAGCAGATGTGATTAATCTTGGAATTAAGATAGAGAAAACGTCTGATGGAATTTCCTTGACACAGTCTCACTATGTGGAGAAGGTACTAAAGCAATTTAATGCCTTTCACGATCCACCTGCTAAGACACCTTTAGAACTGAATGTTCACTTGAAAAAGAACAGAGGAGCACCAGTAGCTCAACGGGTATTCGCAAGGATCATTGGAAGTGTGATGTACATTACGAACTGTACACGCCCTGATCTTGCATGTTCGGTAAACAAGCTGGGTCAATATACGAACAATCCAAGTCAAGAGCACTGGAAAGCACTGAAAAGGGTCTTAAGATACTTGAAGTACACCCTTGAATATGGGCTTCACTACACGAGTCATCCAGCTGTAGTCGAAGGATACAGTGATGCAAATTGGATATCAGACACTAAAGACTCGTTATCCACTAGTGGATATGTATTCACTATTAGGGGAGCAGCAGTGTCGTGGAGGTCCAAGAAACAAACGTGTATTGCCCGTTCCACAATGAAATCAGAATTTATCGTTTTAGACCTAGCCGCTGCAGAGGCTGAATGGCTGCGTAATTTTCTAGAAGACATTCTATGTTGGAACAAACCAATACCTTCTGTGACGGTACACTGTGACAGTCAAGCTGCCATTGCCAGAGCTATGAATGTCATGTACAACGGAAAGTCGAGACACATACGTCGTCGACACAACTCCGTTAGAGAATTGATCTTAACTGGAGTAATGTCCATTGATTATGTGAAATCCAACGGCAATATAGCGGATCCGCTCACAAAGAGTATAAACCGAGATCAATTGAACAAGCTGGTAGAAGGAATGGGTCTAAAACCCACAAGAAAAACCAAAGTAGTGGAAACCCAACCATGATGATTGGAGATCCCAAGAACTTGGTTCAATGGAAAAACGAAACTGTGGAAGTTAGTGATACAACACTTGAAAGACATGACTATTCCTGACAGCACTATCTCAAGTGTTAACGACCCGTAAGATGTGGTAAAGGTTGAGTCTTCGACTCTTAATGATTCCTAGAGTATAACGGGATACTCGAAAGGAGATTACCTATATAAATGAGAAGTGAGGGCCGCTTCGACCAAACATTTATGAACACAAAGGACGTCCATGGACAAAACGGACAAAAACGTGAGAACGTTACGAAGACGAGATTGAAGTGTACTGACACTGTTGACTAGGTATACACTAAGGAGGATTAGTTCGAGGCACTGCGTCCACTAAGCCGCCAGTATATCCGATAGTGTTTGACTACGGAAAGTTCAAAGCCAAAAACTATTTTTCCGGATGCACGGAGATCTCAATCGAACTGAACACTGAGTCTGATGTTGTATAGACACGATTTTCACTCATGTGGGGGATTGTTGGAATTAATGAGTGAGAAATTAATTTGGATTCTCAGACGTGGTCAAGAGCCACCTCCCACGTGTGCGTTAATTTAGGCGCAAGTATCTCCAATATTCTCTCCAACCTCCAGACCTGATATCTGTCTATAAATACAGACTCTTCCCTCATTTCTTTTTTACGCTGAATTTTTAGCCACTCTCTTTTCCTCTCTCTCTCTCTACAGTGTTCTATGCTCTCCAAAGCAAACACTGATCGTTGCCGGAATATTATTTCGTGTGTGTTCAGTTCGTACTTAGTACGTTCAACGAGGCTTCGTACACAGTGGTGCTACTGTGTTCGAAGTAGAAGTCGTTTTACCTTTGGGAACAGAGCGTCGTACCAGTCGAGCACTACCTGGGCGTATTCTGTTCTGCGGGAAAAGGAATTCCCTTGACTCGACTTGTTATCAGATTCTTCGATATTGCAGTATACCCTATCAGCAGGCGTATAGTTTCCAACATATTTTAAAAAAAAATATTTCTTGTATTTCAGACGGGCCTTGATTGTGTCTAGAGAGGCAACTCCTAGACTTTTTACTCTCATTTCTGCATAATGATTTATATACTGCTTTCTATAGACATTGACTTTTAGAGGAATGTACCTTTTTCCTTGACTTGGGTTTTATCCCTAAGGAGGGCTTTCTATAGACATAATGATTTATATACTGCAAGGTTTTAATGGCACTCCGGCCTCTGGCTCGACCTGTGAGCTTATGGTCCTAAGTTTTTCTTATTTTATATGATCTACCTTTTATTGTTCATCTAAATGTAACATATAGGACCACTTTAGCATGAAAAGGGACCACTTTCAAATTTCAGGACTAAAAGTAATTTTGAAATATTCTTACAGGACTAAAAGTGCAATTTTTCCGACCCTTGGACGGCGAAAATTGAAAGTCGATTATGGGAAGAAAAAAAAAAGGAAACGTAAACACAAATCACAAGATCTTTATTCCTAATGCTATCTGAATGTGTGAGACGAGTAAAATAACATGAACGGAGCAGTAAACATTAATTAACGAAATTAAAACAAACAACAACAAAAAAAATCGGAAAACCTAAAAACAGTTTTTCCGAACGATTTGCAGGGAAGATATCGTTTTCGTGTTTATAACATACACATATTTTGAATTTTGGATCAACACACAAAGATGAAGAATGGAGAATGAACGGAGAGAATGCAACGGCTGAGACCATCTCCAACGCTACTTTATTTATAGAGTTTAACTTCAAAAATGAAGTTTTGCTCCCTCCAACCGCACTCTATTTTAAAGTTTTGAAATAGAGTTTTGAATAGTAAACTCTATATATGGAGTTTACTATTCAAAACTCTATGTTTTATATCTATTATTTTATTAATATTTACAATTCTATATTACAATTATATATTAATAATTTATTAAATATAATTACAATTCTATTGTTATACTAATTTATAATATATTTTTTTTTTGTGTATTATTATTACTAATAAAAAAAATGTAAAATACAATAAAACATACATTATATATTAAATATGAAATACATTATATATTATAACGGACTTACATACATTACCTCTACATATAACACCGACGTATTAAAATAAGTGAACACAAACTGAAAAGAAATAGAAATAATAAAAAAACGATACACTAATATATTGAAAATGAATAAAATAATATGGAGAAGTTTTGTTGTAATATTTAATTCAAAATTTAATTTACTAATTGAATATTTACTTGTATAAATTAATTTAAATATGAAGATAAATATATTATTTAATGATGGTAATATATTGAAAATGAATAAAATAATAAATAGAGTAAGATCTAGAGTTTAATGGTTGGAGAAGGTTTTTCAAATAGAGTTTGAAAAAGTGTATTTCAGAGTCTAGAGATCTTCATTTGTTCTAAGGCTTTGTAAATATTTGGATTGAAGTTTATGAACTAATTTATTGCTTTAAATTGTGTTTTTCTTATTATTTGTGTGCTTAATTCTCATTTGGAAGCATGTTATTATTGATCATGATAATATGTTTAATCTATTGTTAATTGGGGTAGTATCGAGAGATTTATTCCATTAATCGTATGTAAGCATGCAACCCGATATTATTATGATCTCGAGAGAGGATTAGTTATTGGGAAGGAATTGAATGACCTTTGGGGGCTATATTAGGTGGTGTGATGATTGTAATGTAGAGATACGAACTTACGTCGCATAATCCTTTGGATTAGTTGTATCGAGAGATTGATTAATTTTTCTTAAGTGGTCAACCTTATAAGAGGAAAACCTTAATTGCCATTTGAATTAGTTACAAAGCATAAATGGATATCTAAATATTGCAAATGTCTTGGAACCTACTTTCTCATCTTTGAGTTTTAACCGTATTTCTCTCGTTTTGTGATTTGCATGAGCTTTTATTGATCGACTTCTATATTACTCATTTAATTGTTTACTTGTGACAACTTTGGGTAGATAATTAGGGGTAATTACTACATTTCAACTTAATCGGTCGTGTCTATTTAGAATTCAATCGACAAACTCCACTTTTACGCTACACCTCTTCGTGGGATCGACCTCGTACTTACTTCACTACAATATACACCGTATACTTGCGGTCGTGTATTTTAGAGTTGTTAAATACGTGAATCACAACCGCTGGAGGAAGACGTCGAAGGAAGAAATCGTCAACCACTTGAGAGATTGAAAAGAGAAGATGAAATTGAAAGAAAAGAATTCGAAAAGATAAAAATAAAACTCACGTTCGGAAATAAAGTAAAAAATACAAAAAATCACACACATATATATATATAGTTTTAATATAATATTCATAATAAACTATAAAAAAATTGAAATCAAAACTAAATGTTGTGGTTATTGATTCGCCAAGTAATACATTTAAAAAAAAATCTACAACGGTGAAAAATCTAATAGTTGGGTTCAAAATTTAAGTGTAGAAATGTGACAGTTGTTCATATCCCAACGGTAATAAATTTAAGTTTAAAAAAATCTCCAACGGTACTAAATTTGACTGTTGGTCAGATCCTACCAATTATAAATATCCGCTTTGCTTTCCAATATTTTCCACAATCCACAAATTCTCAATTCTTCGATTACCCTTCCTTATTTTTCAAGCTTTTCTCTTTAGTTGCTACACTTCATTCAAATATTAGTTCCCTTACCATTAATCTTTTCATTCAAATATTATTTCTCAATCTTTTCTTATCTAGTCTCTACATATACTTCATTCAAATATATCTATCTTTTTTACATATTGATAATGTAACCAAGAGAGAAAAATTCATGATCGGGTTGATGGCTTATTGAAAATCTTATTTTTTTTATAAGCGTTCGATTCATGAGTTGTAGCAGAACAAACTAAATAGATATGTAAATTAGATACGATTCGCCAGCTACAATTTTTAGGTATGAAATTTTACATTATGTTTTTCTCATTTAAAATGGTTGGTTATAGTTCGATTTTTTCATGAAATTAATTAGCATTCTATATTTGACATTTGCAAAAGAACATAATTTATAAATGCCTAGAGTGATATGGATTTATAAGTCCACAATTTTCCACTAATTGCATATGGTTCTATTCTTCGAGGTCTCAAGGCCTAGTCAGACGAGCTTACATAGATATATGTTCTATATATTGAATTTTATACTTCTTATCGTTTTTCTACTTATCATTTATAAAAAAAACAGTCACCAAATAATTAATGAAAAACACCATTCATAATGAAACTTTGAGGACAAACGATGAATTAAGTAGACTCTCGAAGGTGTCAAACGATGAGCACAAGCAGCTGCTCAATGATAACCAAATGCCTACTTTGAGCAGTTGAATGTGCTCTTCGTTGGACACCTTCAAGTGCCTCCTTAATTCAATTCAATGATTGTAATTTCTTTCTCTTGCATATAAAAAAAAAGACATTAAGAATCATGAAATTTAAGAAAATCTAAGATGGGTTCTACCAACCTATCAATCTCTTGTAAAATTGTTGATTATAGTCCACTCATTTCATTTAAGTTGGAATTCATTTCATGTCGTTGTCAATTTATGTATATGAAGTTAGAAGGAAAAATTCATTATAAGTGATGTTTTTTATTAATCATTTACGTGTCGCTAGGTAAATGATAAATAGAAAAGTGGTAAAAACTGTTGATTATAATTCAATTTAACATATACCCCATGAAAGCGTCGGACTGGGCCTTGAGAGCTCGAAGAAGAGAATCGTATGCAACTAGTGTCAAATTAATTGCATATCACTTTGGGTATTAATAAATTATGTCCCAGTACTAAGGCCATATGGAGAATGTTAGTTGAAACTATTCAACTATAACAAGTTAATTAAAATATAACCAATCATTTAAAATGAAATAAGATAATGCAAAATTTCATACTTAAAGTTGTGGCTGTTGAATCACATGTAATGCAATATCAATTTAATTAGTTTACTCTGTTGCAACTCAAGATTAATTTATTATGTATATGGAATTGTGGATTGTCAGATTGTGGAGTCTTGACTCTTGAGTGTTAATCTTCTCTAACCTCATCGTTGCTTTCCCCCTTTTTAGTTTCAGTAATTTTTTTTTATTTAAAAAATATATATATCAGAATCGATATGTGGCTCCCATGGACACCGCCGTTTGGCCGTCGAAGACGAAGCAGCCGTCGATCCGCAACCCCTCGACTCCGATGCGCCGATCTATCGACCGCGAGGCTTTCTTATTGATGGTGTTTTTATATGTAAGTTTTTTTTTCTCACCCTTTTTCGATTGTTGGTTTTTTATTTTTGAATTTTAACAAACCTCCCAATCTGCCTTTGCCTTCTCAAATTGTTTTGAAAAAAAAAAAACTGAGACTCCCTATGTTGATCGACATTCAAAGGTTTTTGTGACTCTTAGGCGTTGATTGATGTCTTCACAGACCAGTTGCTTATGAGACTCCCTATGTTGATGCATATTTTTGTTGCAGCTTTCAAGATTATGAATTAGAGTAAATGTTGTTATTGATCCATTCTAATTATGTGGAATATACCAGTTCTGGCCTTTAAGTGTCTGTGTAAAGATTGTCTATACAAGAGGCATGTGTAATTTGCTTTACGCTGTAAAATATCCTTGTAATACGATTTACATGTTTTATTTCCAGTAAATCTTTCTCGATTTTTTAATATCGTTGTCCAACGGTGTTGTAGCATCTACTTCACATATCTGCCGATAGAACAAATCTGCCAGCATTCAAGAGACTCAAAGCCCGGTTTCCGTTCTTGAAAGTAAATCTAAACGTGTTAGGTCTGCTGGTGTAAACCCGTCGCTTGTGGCATCAAAGACTCTGAATAAACTTGTTTTTTAAGTTATGCAGTGTTATGAAATTTTGTTATTAGTTGATCGTTTATGCAATTATATTTAAGGGTTTTTTTAGGTTACGCAAAATTTTCATCATATTACTTTAGTAAATGTGATATGCAAAATAATCATCATATTTCAATCTAATTTTAGGAAATGATATGAATTATGCATAATGTGATATGCAAAATTGTTATCATATTTCAATCGAATGCATTAGCATTATGCATAACGTTATATGCAATATAATCATCATATTTTGTTTTATACATAATGTTATATGCAAAATAATCATCAGATTCTAATTAAATTGGAAGAAATTATTTTGAATTATGCATAAGTGTTTAAATGATATGCATTAACTTCTGCATTTGAAACATGTACAGACATGTCGACTCCTGTGCACAAACATATTTTACCGATATTTAAGTGTTTAAATGATATGCACCTACTTACGCATATTATTATGTATGCATATGATATATGTCATACAGATATGCAATGTATTAGTTATTGATAGTTTACGTGGTTCTATAGTTAAAAGGTTACAAGTTCATATGAATATGCATTCGACACTGCATATACGTGTGTTGAAATGCAGATTTCCAGAATCTCTTAACTTAACGAAATAAATGGAGAGACCTACCTTTTAGGAAAGTTTTTAAATTTTAGAAAGTAATAGATTTTCGGGAATTCGAAAAATTGCATTTAATAATTGATTGGATGTTTAGTTGACTAATAATTGTGTATTCTATAAATTCAAATTTTCAAAATATGGTGGAAGGGCATAATTGACAAAAAATTCAAATTTTGACTCTATTAGACAAGAATTTATGGTGTAGGTTTTATTAGAAAAAACTAGTAGTGAAATGACCTTATTAGTTTATAACCCAAAACGAAGAAAAAACGAAAAAAAAAAAAAACGAAAAAAAAAAACTAAAAAAAAAACTAAAAAAAAAAGTTTGAAAGGACTGTAATTTATTAATTAATTAATAAAGTAATAGATTATAAATTAATTAATTAATAGAAAAAAATAGAATTATAACCATAAATAGAGAAAAAGGGATAATAAGTTAGAATATGAGGATAAGGACAAAAGCATGTGCACCGAAAAAAGGATAATAAGTTAGAATAGGAGGATAAGAACAAAAGCATGTGCACCAAACCAGGTTTGGTGCACATGGTGCATTTGAGAATTTCCCATAATCAAATTGGATTGGGTATTGATGAAGTCAAATATGTTCTCTCCACCACACTCACATACACACACAGTGTTTATCAACAAATTAAAGGAGCATGGTCTATGAATAGAAAATTATGATGATGAGATATCAAGAAATGATATTTTTTGGGACAATTTTTTTTAATCAAAATGAAGATGTTTACATAATTAATACCATGTTAATATCGTTACACCCCATTGCAAATTTAATAAGAGATATAAGAATAAGTTATTTTAGGCGTTTCTAATATTTTATAACGTTATTTATTTACAAAAACTTTGATTTTCAGAAAACGAATTAGCATACTGAGACGAGAGCATTCAATGGATGATTTAATTAAAGAAGATTGGTTTAATTTTAATTCGAAAAAAATATATATATAATCCTTCAATGAATTACGATTTTATCGATTGAAAATCTAAATAAATTAATAACAAAATGCGACGACGTAAATCTTACTTCGTCATAGTGAATTTGGATTATTAAAAAAATATAACTTAATTTTTTGGAAAAAAAAAATTATTATACTAGCACATAGTAAATACTAAGTGCGACATTATATTCGATAAAAGAGTCAAAACAATTAAATTTATTAAGAAAACAATACCGATTTGATTATACAAGCACATAGTAAATACATAGTAAACACATAGTAAAATATCTAGACTTCAACTCCACTTTGCAATTATAAGCCCTTCAATTCTGGAACCTTTCGCAAGGTATTGTGGCATCTAATGTATTCTCAGAATAGTTTACTCATTAGAAAAAGGCACAATGTATCAAAAGATCCTAAACTATCAAAATTTGTATTTTTGTAACTACAAAATGGGTATTAGTTTTGTATAATTTCAGATAATATATTCCAGAAACAGATATCATCATCATTCATCATGAGACTTAAAAGATCACAAATTGATGAAGCATGTAAACACAAGATTTCAAGATCATCAATCAACACTTTCTGCACAAGCCCATTGCAATTCTGGACAAAAGTGATTATAGAAGGTGTTTGTAGAGCTTTGCAAACACGCCAATAGTTCGTCTCATTTGATTTACCCAGTTTGCATACTTTCAGATAGCGTTCGCCAGTTCTCTAGCCATTTAATGAAAAGAAGGAAAAATCAGGCTAGAAAAATGCTGTTTTCATTAACAAATGATGATATATTCAATTTCAATTAAACTTGGAAATTGAAACAGAAAGGGTATATTGAAACTAAAAACCTATTCCTTGCTCTACATCACTATGTACTAATATTGACTAGTCTATATATATATATATATATATATCCTCTCTGATCCCCTTTCTATACAAGGAAAGGTGTTCATGCACATTCCAGCCTTACTATTACAAGGAACTAAATCAATATACATATACATATACTTGCAGTAAACTGAAATACTCAATTAAATTAATTTATATAAAAATTTTAAAAAAATCAAATTAATATATTGATTTAAGTTGGAATTCATTTCATTTGATGTCATTGTCAATTTCTATATATGATGTTAGAAGTAAAGTTTCATTATGAATGGAGTTTTTCATTAATTATTTGGTGATTGTTTTTTTTATAAACGATAAGTAGAAAAACGGGTAAGAAATATAAAATTCAATATATAGAACATATACCCATGTAAATTGGGCCTTGAGACCTCGAAGAATAGAAACGTATGCAACTTGTGTAAGATTGTTGACTTTTTTATAAATTATGTTCCTTTGCAAACGTCAAATATAGAATGATAATTAATTTCACTTATAACAAATCGAACTCTATAACCAAACAATTTTAATGAAAAAAACATAATGTAAAATTTCATACCTAAAAGTTGTAGCTTGCGAATCATATGTAATATACGTACATATCTATTTAATTTGTTCTGCTACAACGCATGAATCAAATGCTTATAAAAAAATGGTTGATAGAGATGCATTTGTTATTCTTTATTAAATACTTTAAATAAACTGTTTGAGTGATTGATACATGAATTTAATGTGTGTATGTTATTCGATTGGCAAAGTTAATGTGTGCATTCGATTCAATTGACAAAGTTAATGTGTGCATGCGATTCAATTGACAAAGTTAATGTGTGCATGTTATTCTATATATTGGCAAAGTTTCTAATAGCCAGGGATCCTGACGAGAGTCCAGGATCGACGGGTCCTCGGGTTCAACCCGCTGTGCTCAATGACAAAGTATATGTGTTTACTTTATTGTTGGCAAAGTAAATATGGAAACACTTTAATGTTGGCAAAATATTTATGGGCAAAGTATATATGTTTACTCTAATGTTGGCAAAGTATATGTGTTCAATGGCAAAATGTATTGTTTAATTTAAAGTTGGCAAAGTATATATGCAAATGCTATTTATTCTACGTTGCTTCAATATTTAGTTTGGAATAACTTGACTCCACTGAGTATGTTTGCATACTCACCCCAATATTTAACATTTCAGGATAATAAGCTGATGGTGAGAAGGAGCGGTGGATGACGAATTAACATTATTTATCACTTAGTAAAAGAATTCTGACTAATTCATTTATTCATTAACTTTTTCATGAGATATTGAAACTTGATGCAGTTGGCATTTTAGATTTCTTTTGAGACAACTATTTATTCACCGAGATTTCTTTTGAGACAACTATTTATTCATCGAGTCTTCCGCTATTATTCAAGTAATTTTATTATTAAATATATTTGAAATTATCATTCCGTAAGTTGAAATTTCAGTTAATACCCCTTTACTTTGATTTTACTTGTCATTTTTGCAAAACCTACTTTTATAAAAATTGGAGCGTGACAGTAATCGAAGAAATGAGAGTTTGTAGATTGTGGAAAATATTGGAAAGCAAATTGGATATGTATAATTGGTAGGATTTGACCAACGGTCAAATTTTGTACCGTTGGAGATTTTTTAAAACTTAACTTTATTACTGTTGGGATATGAACAACGGTCACATTTTTTACACTTCAATTTTGAAACCAACTATTAAATTTTTTACCGTTGTAGATTTTTTTAAAGAGAATATTACCTAATAAGGTCACTTTTATAGACTATTAAACAACTAAAACATACAACTTTTAAAATTTCCTAATAAGGTCATTTTTGTGTCAAAAAACCGTATTTACCCTTAATATTCATATACTCCTTTAATTTATATATTTAAAATGTAATTCGAAATTTAAATTCATAATTAATTGTTATCAATTAATTCCCAAATTATAGGGTACATTCATTCCCCAAAAAAATAAAACCCTAGATCCCTCCCCCACCCCAATCGGTCGAGCTCCCTCCCCACCTTGGCCGCCGCACCCACCTTGCCGCCGTCATCGCTGCCCATGACCTCCCTGCCGCCCCCTTCGCCATGGCTGATCTGTTCGCCGTGGACTCCATCTCCCACGCTGAGTCGCTGTAAACCTTCGTCGGTGGTCTTCCCCCACCATGGCTGTGATGTTTCCGGCGGAGATGCTTCTGGTGGTTCGTGGTGGCCGGTGAAGTTGTTCGTGGTGGCAGAAAACTAGGTCAAAAAGATGCTGCCGGTGAAGTTGTTCGTATGTCGATTCTGATAGGTTTAATTTTTTCGGTGGTGTTTATTTCTCTCTCGCTGCTGGCTGTTACCCCCTTCTTCCCTCCCCCTCCGTTCTGTTTTCAAGTTTATTAGATTGTATTTATTAGATGCTTGTGGTTTGACAATTTTGAGAGTATTAATTAGTTTTCCCTTCAGATTTAATGTCTGTACTAGAATAGTTTTCTTCAACCATCTAACTGTTTGTATTTGTTTTTATATTATTGATTGGTTATAGTTCGCAGGGGGTATTATATCTTGGACTGATGCAAATTCCAGGATGTCAATTCGGTTTTTCGTCTAATCTATATATTTTGTTCATAGTCTGGGGTAATTCTGGTGTTGTTTTATGCAATTATACTTAAGTTTATGGGAAAAAAAAAGTTGTTTATTCACATGTTGTTTGGTTTACAATCAGCTTTTCCAGCTTGAATTTCGATAGACTTATTATTCAATTGCTATTCGCAGTGCATCTGAAAAGTGCATATACTACTCTTACAACTTCATATCAAAATGAACTTTCCATATGAAATATGGATACCGATGTAGGCACTTTCCATATGAAACATGGATACCGATGTAGGCATTATCAGTTTATGTCTTCGTGTTATTATTCTGAACAATTCTTTTCAGTGATATTAACTGAATTAAGTATGAAATCCCTACATCACAACAAACCCCTACATCACAACAAACCGCTGTCACTCTGTGCACATTGGTTCATGTTATTTTATGCATACCAAAAAATTCAGTCCTGTATGCCGTTTTAAACTTCATATTGAAATGAACATATGTCTTCATAACCCATTTCTACATACCAAAATTCATAAAATGCAGATTTTTTAACTTTTTTTGTTTGGATAATTAACAATTAATTCGAATTGCTTAATTTTAGGAATATTTGAATAATTGGAAGGATCATAAAATGCAGATTTTTTAATTTTATTTATTTGAATAATTAACAATTAATTCGAATTGCTTAATTTTAGAAATTTTTTAATAATTGGAAGGTGCGTATAACTAGGAACTACATTAATTCAAAATTATTAATTTCAAATTATTAATATTTATTAATTTCAAATTATTTAAATTTTGTTTTGCTTCAATCTACACAGAATTTACACCGTTTATGTATATGACTTACAGGTTTTCGAATTATGCTGAAGATAAGAAGAAAAAGTCACGCATGCAAGTGATCGGAATACCTTTTCTCACCGTAGTGTGATTTTCTTGAATGATTTTTGCCGAAAACAATGGGTCGGCCGATATATGCAGAATATTTGGTAAAGATTGTCTTCCAGCTAATTAATTCGAGCTTGCTTCAATTTAGGAACAAATTGGAAGGTGATGAAGCGCGTAAAACGAGGAATGCATTAATTCAAAGGATTTCATGTAAATCCAATTAATTTTTATTAATTTCAAAATTTTTAATGGGTAAAGGGCAACAACGTCTTATTAGGTGTCATTTTCACCTTAATAGATTTTAAAAAAAAAAACATATGTCCTATTAGATAAATCTCTTAGTGAAATGACCTTAACAATAATTTCCCCTTTTTTTAAATGTATTACTTGGCAGATCAATAACCACAATATTTATATTTTATTTCAACAGTCAAATTTTTTATGGTTTATTATGAATATTATATCAAAACTATATATATATAGTGTAATTATATATTTATTTTTTATTGATTCTTTTAATTTAGATTTGTGCGCGTATGCATATAATTTTATTAATATGCAAGTTTTGATTCTTGTTTGAACTATTAAAAAATACCTACCATACTCTCAACTTCTCTCAATATAAATTATGGAAAATAAAAGGTACGATGTACAAATATAAAACCATAAATTCATAGACCGAACCAAGTGATCAATATTATGATTTTGATAAAATCAGTAATATTTAATTTATAATTTAATTTACTAATTGTATAAATTAATTTATATATGAAGATAAATATATTATTTAATAATAGTAATATATTGAAAATGAATAAAATAATAAATAGAGTAAGATATAAAATTTAATGGTTGAAGAAGGTTTTTTAAATAGAATATGAAAAAGTGAATTTTGGAGTTTAGAGATTTTCATTTAAGAGTTTATAGCTGGAGATGTCCTTCATTTGCTCAACTTGATATGGTTTCATTTCATGCATATTAAGCTGACTAATCAAACTTGAAATGAGAAATATACGTTGTAGAAAAATGAGTATTAAAAGTAAAACACGCCTCAAATATATTATTAAAGTCAGTTAAATGAATAAATTGAGAAATAAAAAAATAATTAGAGTAAAAAAAAATGTCCAGCCCCAATATTTTCGAGCCCAATTTAATTAATAATTGTTTGGCAGCCCATATAATTAAATGCTACGATTAAACGCACACACGGCTTTATTGAGAACACCCACAGAGATTTTTTTTGTAAATTAGTTACAAGTAAAATGTCAATTCTATCCCATTTTTGTGTGATTAGTACACCTACCTCCCATTTCATGCCAGAATCACCCCACCATCACCACCATTTCTCGTAGTCCCATTTCACGCCGAAAATGTACTCGTAGCTCCCAATCATTTAATCCAAAATGATTTTTTTTCAAAGAACAAATATAAAAAATATTACCCAAATAAAATACATCGTCCCAAGACATTAAGGCTTAAACTCAATTAACCAATGTAGAAAAAAACAATACTTAAAAAAAAAAAATAGAAAATTGTCCTTAACTCTCAAAAAATAAATTCGAAAAAAAATACCAAAATTCTAAAATGACACAAATTTCGAGGGAAAATTGCACTTTTAGTCCTGTAGGAATATTTTAAAATCACTTTTGGTCCTGAGGTTTGTAAATGGTCCTATTTATTGCGGATTTAGTCCTGTAGGAATATTTTAAAATCATTCTAAGTGATGTTTTTTATTAATCATTTACGTGTCGCTAGGTAAATGATAAATAGAAAAGTGGTAAAAACTGTTGATTATAATTCAATTTAACATATACCCTATGAAAGCGTCGGACTGGGCCTTGAGAGCTCGAAGAAGAGAATCGTATGCAACTAGTGTCAAATTAATTGCATATCACTTTGGGTATTAATAAATTATGTCCCAGTACTAAGGCCATATGGAGAATGTTAGTTGAAACTATTCAACTATAACAAGTTAAAATATAACCAATCATTTAAAATGAAATAAGATAATGCAAAATTTCTTATCTAATGTTGTTGTTGATGAATAACATGTAATGCAATATCAATTTAATTAGTTTTGCTCGGTTGAACTCAAGAAAAGAACATTTATTAAAAAAATAAGGCATGGTTTAAATGATGCACAGATTGAGGGTGTTTTCTGGTAGAATGAAGATTGACTGTAATATATATATATTTTTTAAATTGTTAAAGTAACATTGATTATTTACAATTGAAATGTTTTTAAAAATTACAATATATATACACATGTATATATACATATATAGTTGTTACAAGTTAAAAATTAATCAATTAATAAATGTGAAATAAATTATTAAATGAGTAAAAATAACTAATTTAGTAACAATTGAATACATATATAATTAATATTAAAAAAATGAACCAAAGAGCTGTCTGCCCGAATGGTAGGCGCCCAGCTATGGGCGCCCATCCACCCGGGATCAATTCCCACTAAGACCAAATAAAATATTTATTTAAATAAAATGGGAGAGGGGGTATGTGGGTGCGGGTCGGGTTGAGTGTTGGTGCGGGTTGGGGCGGGTCGAGTGCAGAGATGGGTTTAGAGAAAGATTGAATTGGTTCGGTTGGGTTGGGGTGGGTTGGGTGTGGGTTGGGGTGGGTCGGGTGTGTGTGCGGGTTGGGTTGGTCAAGTACGGAAGTGGATTTAGAGAATGATTCGTAAATCGGATATCATAGCCAAATATTAGCAACAAATATTCTAATATTTTTGTCGCTAATGTGAGTTAGCGATGAAATAATTTTGTCGCGGGATTTGTTGCTATACACCCGTCGCTAACGTGTTTTTTATTGAGCAAACATTTGCGACAAAATTAATTTTTTTTTTCGCAAACACGTTAGCGACGGGCGTATAGCAACAAATCCTGCGACAAAATTATTTCATCGCTAACTCACGTTAGCGACGAAAATATTAGAATTAGCGACAAATTTTTTCGCGACTAAATTGCAGTTTTCTTGTAGCTAGTGTCGTGAGGTTGCTGTGAATATGGGAAACTTGAAAGAATGGACGCAAAAAGTTGAATATGAAGTGGAATCAAGGTATTGCTCGAAGTGTCGCAAGGTGGGGCATAGCACGGAGGATTGTAGACCTATCGAAAGGGTGGTAAAGAAGACGAGTCAAAAAGGAAAAGAAAATAAGGGAGCTGAAATTAAGAAAAGAGAAGTGGATGAAAATGGCTTTATCAAAATAAGGGGTAAGAGTGGAGGAGGCAATATGGGTGAGGGAATAAGCTTTGCTTCGAAAATAGTTGATGATGGGAAGGAAGTGAGCAGTGGGAGGTTCGATTCTTTGAAGAATATGGAGGAGGATGAACCTGGAATAGAAGAGGTTCAGCTGGGGGAAGATGGTATATATGTAGATATGTAAATGGACGATGCCCTAGATGAAGAATACAAGGGAGAAATGGCAGCTAATACACAAAACATGAAGGGTAAGCAAACTGAAATTTCTTATACTACTTTTGGCAGGAAAATTACAGCAAGAGAGGGAGTAAATACAGTTGAAGAAGGAAAGGCAAAGGGATCACAAATGGGACAAAAAAAGATGCATGCAAAAGATAAAGGAAATGAGGTAAACCTAAATTCGAAAGGCTTGGATAAGTATGGAAAGGGGAGCAGCAGTGGGGGTAACCCTAAGGCATTTAGATGATAATCGCCTCATGGATGAGGTAGACGAGTTATGTTTTGTTGAAACAAAGCTAAAACAAGACGAGTTGGATGAATGGAGCCTTCGCAAGTTAGGGGAGGAGTCGAGTATAGTTCATAACTTTGAACTATGTCGCATGGGAAGGATCCTTATTGGCCGACAAGCGGAATGGATAGAATTCGACATAAAGTGGTGGAGTGGATAATCATTTGCGTGCTGAATTTGGGGCTGGACTTTTTTCTGGACAAATTAAAGGAAGCATGAAATGGAGTTTGAGAAGGGTGAATGATCTAGCTAGCAGGTCATTTGTGAAAGCCAATGTGCACTTGTTAAAGTGTTTTGATAGAGTTTTTTGTATAATTTTGTTAGAAACTTTAATGGGCCTGTCCATTGAAAGTTTAAGGGGACTAGATGGGTTAGACACTCAAAGTGGTAAGAGAATAGAAGTTGGTAGAAGGAGGAGTGATAGGAGTGACGAGTCATATACTTGTATGAGTCGGATTTGGTTGGCGTTTTCCCTTAGGGGATAATCGTTTTTTTGAGAAATAAAATTTTTACCCTTTTCTCAAAAAAAAATGTATCTTAGATTTCACGGGGTGTGTACTCAACAACTATGTGGGTGTGTTTAACTGTGACCATAATTTAATTAAAAACACAACTTAGACTGCTCAATTCAAATTACAACTATGACTCTTCAATTCAATTGCACGATTTTTATGAAGTTGGAATGTAGTTTAAATTAGTTTAAATTTTTGGGATTCCTTTACTAGCTTGAACACTCCTCTCAATAAATTATTTTATTTATTTTTAAATAAATTTTAATTGAGTATTTCAGTTTATTGCAAGTGTTTGAAGAATTTGAAAACTCTAGAGATTATAAAAGAAACAGCATTTCAAGGAAAGGGAGAGAGAAAATTAGTTTAAATTTTTGGGATTCCTTTACTTGAACACTCCCCTCAGTTCATTGCAAGTGTTTGAAGGATCTGAAAACTCTAGAGATGATATCTTTATTCAATTTCAATATTTATTAGTTAATTTCATTTTCAAATATTAATGTTTTATTTGTTATTTCATCATATGAAAAATTAGCCCCTCATTTTCTGCAATTAAGGGGCTGTTGCAATTATAATATTGATATATATACGATGCAAAAGTATAAGAAAATTAGCTTAAACAACCAGAGAAAACTAAATTGACATTGAATTGATATTGTATATATAAGCTACAAATAATTTGTTCAAAATCTAAACTGAAACATCACAAGTGCACATTCTTTTGGCAGAACACTCTGGATCTCCTCAGATAATCCATAGTAAAGGCAAATACTAGATATAAATCAAAAGACAAACCAAATAAAAAGGCAATCTTTGACCAAATAAATTAAGTGATAATCTATGGTCATCCTGACTGACCACTTTGAGCAGTGCTTGTCATTTGATACCTTCAGTTGCCTCTTCAGTTCAGTTGTTTCTGACTTCTTTCTCCTACATAAAAAAGACATAGAAATCAGCAACAACAAATTTTATCCTGCACAGCCCTTAAAAATTGTCTTGGACAGCTCTTCAAATGACAGCTGTCTAAGCTTAGACAGCGGTTAAAAACCGTTGTCTAAGAATAAGCACTTGGACAGCGGTTCATAACCGCTGTCTATGTATTTTTTTTTTTAATACATTTGACTTGGACAGCGGTTCAAAACCTCTCTTTATAAGGTAAGTGCTGGAATTGTGTTTCTAAGAACATAAAAAGGAAGCAAGAATGAAACCTTGCGTGGTTTACGAAGACAAGCTTTGCAGTTGCAAATCTCAAGACAACACGTACGGGCATGCCTCTTCGATCTATAGCCTAGCTCCGTTGATAGTTGAGGATACCTTTAAATATAATCAACAGTAAAACTCATCAACTCCATTCAATTACACAGTAAAGAAATTAAAAGAATAATGAACCAACAAACTGCATATATGTACCATTTGTTTAAACACGGGAAACAGTAGCGTTTGCTTTCGCATTTCCTGCATCGCACGACTTCCCTGTCGCTTTTAACGCACTGGTGACACATTGTACATGGATCGTTGGGAAGAAGCTATTCGCAATTTCACAATTAATATAGCTGATAAACTAATTAAATTAAATAAAAGAGTAAAGACTAGAATATCATACTATCTATCTCTTATAAAACTATTAATTATAGATCACTAACTTCAATATATATATACAACTTACCCACCGAAGTTCAAGCGATTCCAGCTTGAAAGGTCGAAGAACAAAACTGTATACAACTAGTGCAAGATTGTGGACTTGTAATTCCATATTACTTTGAATAATTCCTCGTGAGGTGGACATCGAAAAAGTTCCAAAATCCAAAATTTTCATCCACAACTAAAATTTCAGGGGTTCTTTCTGAACCTTTAATATGGAACATAGGAATTGAAAGAGAGGCGTAATGGAAAAATTGAAAGGATATATTAATGAAAATTATGAAAGGAATTATCCAAGATTGTGGACGTGTAATTCCATATTACTTTGAATAATTCCATCAACCCGATCATGAATTTTTCTCTCTTGGTTATATTATCAATATGTAAAAAAGATAGATATATTTGAATAAAGTATATGTAGAGACTAGAGAGAAAAGATTGAGAAATAATATTTGAATGAAAAGAATAATGGTAAGAGAACTAATATTTGAATGAAGAGTAGCGACTAGAGAGAAAAGGTTGAGAAATAAGGAAGGGTAAACGAAGAATTGAGAGTTTGTGGATTGTGAAAAATATTGGAAAGCAAAGCGGATATTTATACTTGGTAGGATTTAACCAACAGTCAAATTTAGTACCGTTGGAGATTTTTTAAAACTTAAATTTATTACCGTTGGGATATGAACAATTAATGGTCACATTTTTTACACTTAAATTTTGAAACCAACTATTAGATTTTTTACCCGTTGTAGATATTTTTTAAATGTATTACTTGGCGGATCAATAACTACAATATTTATTTTTGATTTCAACCGTCAATTTTTTTATCATTTATTATGAATATTATATCAAAACTATATATATATATAATTATATATTTGTTTTTTATTGATTCTTTTAATTTAGATTTGTGCGCGTATGCATATCATTTTATTAATATGCAAATTTTGATTCTTGATTGAACTATTAAAAAAAAACCTACCTTACTCTTAACTTCTCTCAATATAAATTATGGACAATAAAAGGTATGATGTATAAATGAAAAAGAAAATATAAAATCATAAACTCATAGACCGAGCCAAATGTCGAAGGTACTGTTAAAAACTTGTCTTGAAAAAGCCTCGTTAGAGACAAAATTTGAGGTTAAGGAAAAAGGTACACTCTTCTAATTATAAAACAGATGTAAGCAAATACAAGTGTTCAATGATAACAGAGTCATCCAACGCATTTGATCAAAGATGAAAATATTTGGAAATACCCTCGATATATCCATTTTTTGCTGTCACCGATATCGATATTAGGAAGAATCGATATTTCCACGATATTTATACTAGGTGATTAGTGGGAAAATTATTTTAAATTTATGTGTTTAGAGCATCTCCAGCTGTATGGTATAATAGAGTTAAAACTCTAAAAATAGAGTTTCGCCTTCCTCCAACCGTACTCAATTTTAAAGATTTGAAATAGAGTTTTGAATAGTAAACTCCATATATGAAGTTCACTATTTAAAACTCTATATTTTATATCTATTATTTTATTAATATTTACAATATATTATGTATTACAATTTTATATTAATAATTAGAATTCTTTTATTAAATATAATTACAATTCTATTATTATACTAATTTATAATATAATTTTAGTTGGATAATTTAATTTATTTATATATATATATATATAATTATATATTTATTTTTTATTGATTCTTTTAATTTAGATTTGTGCGCGTATGCATATCATTTTATTAATATGCAAGTTTTGATTCTTGTTTGAACTATTAAAAAAAAACATACCTTACTCTTAACTTCTCTCAATATAAATTATGGACAATAAAGGGTATGATGTATAAATGAAAAAGAAAATATAAAATCATAAACTCATAGATCGAGCCAAATGTCGAAGTACTGTTAAAAACTTGTCTGGAAAAAGCCTCGTTAGAGACAAAATTTGAGGTTAAGGAAAAAGGTACACTCTTCTAATTATAAAAAAAATGTAAGCAAATATAAGTGTTCAATGATAACACAGTCAATCAGAGTCATCTAACGCATTTGATCAAGGATGAAAATATTTGGAAATACCCTCGATATATCCAGTTTTTGTTGTCACCGATATCAATATTAGGAAGAATCAATATTTCCACGATATTTATACTAGGTGATTAGTGGGATAATTATTTGAAATTTATGTGCTTAGAGAATCTCCAGCTGTATGGTATAATAGAGTTAAAACTCTAAAAATAGAGTTCCGTCTTCCTCCAACCGTACTCAATTTTAAAGATTTGAAATAGAGTTTTGAATAGTGAACTCCATATATGAAGTTCACTATTCAAAACTCTATATTTTATATCTATTATTTTATTAATATTTACAATTATGTATTACAATCACTATTACATATTTGGCCTTGGAGAGCTTTTAGAAGAGCTCTCCAAGTGGGAGCTGTCCAAGCTAAATTGCACTTGGAGAGCCCTTTTTGCACTTGGAGAGCCCTTAAAGGACTAATTCAGAGTCATCCTCCTGGAGAGACAATTTAATCGCCGCACGCCTGGACCATTTGGGCCCCCGTTACCTCGCATACCAGAGTCATCTACCCCGTCTAACCCAAGGCCGACCACATTTCGCCCCGCTAACACATCGACTCCTAGTCGCCCTACCGGTTCGACATCGAATGTTCGCCAAGGTCACTGATTTATATATATATTGTAGTGGTATAATTAAGTTTTGATTTTGTATAAATATATAGAATTTTTAAAATATAAAATAATTATTAAAAAATAAATAAATAACTTAGACAGCGGTTCAAAACCGATGTCCAAGTTAAATCAAAAAAATATATATATTACTTAGACAGCGGTTCAAAACCGCTGTCCAAGTGAAATTAATAAAACAAATATTCAAAGGCCTTGACTTGCAGGGCGGTTGAGAACCGCTGTCTAAAGTCCCCACTTGCAGGGCGGTTTTGGAGCCTTGGAGAGCTGCCACTTGAAGAGCTGTTTTAAAAGCTCTCCAAGGCCTTTTTTTCAAAGTTCTCCAAGGTCAAATATGTATTAGTGAACAACAATTTGGGTGGAGGTAATGTGGTCGATTTGGAATCCCATAGGTGTTGTTCGATTATTTATTTGTGTTAATTTTATTGTTTTTCTCATGGAATTATTTGAATATTGTAAGGGTTGAGTAGTACTCCATTTTTTCAATATGAAATCTTTTGACTGATAAAAAAAATATTACCTTCTTTTTTTTCTCCCAGTATGGAACCGGAGTTCATTAGTCATTACTCTCTTTATTTGATTTTATGAATAGGAAAATGAGGAGAAAATAGTTGACTTCATCTATACACAATTCGAGTTGATTATAGTAGCGTTGAAATGAATAATTTCATTTGTTATTTGGTAAATTGGAGGTAAATTGGAGATGTTACGTACACAATAAAATATTATTCAATTGCAATATAATAGACTTGCTTGAATTATAATTAACAATGCATGATTTATATTGAAAGTAGGTGAAATTTTATTTTCAAGTCCAAAAAAAATTTGCATATTAATATAATTATATGCATACACACCATAAATCAAAATTAAAAGAATTAATAAAAAATAAATATATATAACTCACATACAAAAATACATGTAACTCATAAATTTTGGGTGCATATATCGCCTCTCACTTGCTCCCCTAAACCGCTAATAAGGTTAAGAGTTCGAAAATGATTTGTAATTAAATACTCATAATAATCGGTAGAAAATTTGACCGTTAAAATCAAATATAAAAAATGTGGTTATTGATTCGCAAAGTAATACTTGTAAAAACCCATAACAAACAAAATTAAAATTGAATCATCGGGTTCAAATTTTAAACGTAAAAAATGTGACCGTTGTTTATTTTCTTTTTAAAAAAAATAATATATCTCCAACGGTCATAAATTAGACCGTTAGTCACATCTCACGCATTATAAATACTCGATTTTCTCTCCAATATTGTCCACAATTCACAAACTCTCAAATCTTTGATTATCCTTTCCTATCTCTTGATCTTTTCACTCTCTAGGTCTCTCCATTCAAATATTAGCTCTCTTAGCTTTAATCTCTTCATTTTGTTGTGAACATTTTTATTAACTATATTTTGATAATTCATTTTCCAATTTCCTCTAATTCCTTTATATATTCGTTCAAGTTTTCCATTTCATCTCTCTTTCGATTCCTATGTTCAATATTAAAGGTTACCTAAAATTTTGGTCGTGGATGGAATTTTTTAATGTTTGGAAATATTATTTTGAAATCTTTTTGATGTCCACCTCACAAGGAATTATTCAAATTGGTATGGAGTTACATGTCCACAATCTTGCACTAGTTGTATACACTTATGTTGTTCGAGCTTTTAAGTCAGAATCGCTTGAGCTTCCATGGTATGTATGTTGTATATATTGAATTTTATAACTTAGTGGAGTATAATTAATTATATTGCAATTTAATTTACAACACTAACTATATATAGACCTAGAGGTGTGCCAAGTTATATATATTTAGGACAATAATTAATTTAATTAAAGCATTTCCAAGATTGAGAATTGATAAATTGAGAGGAAGACGTGATACTTTTGTTTGTTTCCTGCAGTATTTCATGAATATTAATTTTTTTAATTATAAATTTGTTGATTAGTACCAATTAACTGAATTGATTAGCTGATGATTATATGTCTTCCTTTGATGCTACATGCAGCTTCGGATTGCAGTCGAAGTACAGAAAAGAATTGATGCGGAAACTGAGGTCGAGCACCTACGCACCTACTTCCCGACCATCAAGAAATATTGATCGAATTGAAGACGGACATAGATAAAGATCGAGTGGATGTTTCAGTTTAGATTTTTGCCAAATAACAATAGCAGGATGCATGGTATAACCCCTTGCATCCAGAGCATGCTTTACAAGTTGGCGACACAAGTATATTATTTATATATAGCAACTCAAAAAATATCATACCTTCAAGTTGTAGCTGTTAAATCGTATGTATTTGCTCTGTTGTAACTCATGAATTGAACAACTATAAATAAATAAATGTCTTTTTCAATAAACCATCAATTCATTCATTCATGATAGTTTTGGTTGTATTATAATATCAATGTTACCAAATAAGTTCAATAGTTTGCAATACAAATGGTAAGGGATTTGTTTTAGTCCATTAACTTTATCTATTATTAAATTTGGTCATATATAAAATTAAAAATATATATAGTAATTAAAAGTTATTATTTAATCATATATTCAAATTCTATATTTACTTATTATTGAAATTATAATTATTTAATAGAGATAAGTTTTTTATAATCCAAAATCACTTGGACCAAGTAAATTAATTCTTCATCGTCGCATTCATTTTTTTCATTTATATTGATCGATTCCCGGTCGACAAAACCTCAATTCGTCAAAAGCTTCAATTTCTTTCTTCGAATTAAAATTAAATATTTTTCTTTAATATCTTATGATCTAATCTTATGATCCAACCTCAAGTTTTTGTTATTATTTGACTTGTTTATTAAAATTTATACCTAATCTATCGAAATTAAAAACAATAATATTAATAAACAATCAATTGACAAAAAAACCTCAACCGAAATAAATATGTCCAACAGAATAATAAATTGTTCGACAGAAAATTAAATAGTTCGACTGAAAAATAAAGTGTTCAAACATCAATTGTTGGTCCTGAAAGGAGTATATAACAAGTGTATGGGGGGGGGGGAGGGAATACACTTGTATGCAATTCTTTTGAAGACGTCTAGCTGATCGGAATCATCTTGACAATTGGCGCCGTCTGTGGGAAACCGAAGTAGCTGCAGATCTAAGATGGGGAATTCTACCAAGTACAACATAGAGAAGTTTACAGGCACTGGAGATTTTGGGCTGTGGAAGGTCAAGATGCAGGCCCTCCTCGAACAGCAAGGATTATTCGAAGCTCTCGAAGAATCCGAAGAGATTGCAGAAGAATCTGCAACAGCTGCGGCTGAAAGGAGCAAGTTGCTCAGGAAAGCTCGAAGCACGATCCTACTCTGCCTTGGAGATAAGGTCTTGAGGGAGGTTGCTAAAGAGAAGTCAGCGAAGGAGGTTTGGGATAAGCTTGAGAAGCTATATATGGTGAAAACTCTTGCTAACCGACTTTATTCGAAGCAGAAACTGTATACCTTTAGAATGGGAGATGACAAACCCATTACGGAGCAGCTAGATGAGTTCAACAAGATTCTTGATGATCTGGAGAATTTGGATGTCAAGTTAGAGGAAGAGGATAAGGCTCTGATCTTGTTGAGTGCTCTGCCTAAGTCCTTTGAAATCCTAAAGGACACCATCTTGTTGGTAGAAAGGAAGCAATCACATTGGAGGATGTGATCTTGGCTGTCAAGTCCAAGCTGTTACATAACAAAACATCTCAAGGAGATAAAAGTAGCAGTGGGGAAGGATTGGCAATCAAGGGAGGACAGAAGAAATCTGCCTCCAAGAAGGGGTCTAGTCAACCCAAGGGAGCTGATAAGGGAAAATCAGCAGTGTCAAATCAAGGGGAAGTAGTGTGCCACCACTGCAACAAACCTGGGCACTTTAAGAGTACTTGTTACAAGTACAAACAGCTTATGAGAAAATCTGGTCCTAAGAACCCTGTTGATAAGAATCAAGCAAATCAAACCCAAGATGATAAGGAGCAGAAAGGCTATGAGTCAGCTCAGTCCCTATCCATCACTTCCACTAAAGAGCAGCAAGATTGGATTTTAGATTCAGGGTGTTCTTTCCACATGACTCCAAGAAGAAAGTGGTTTCATGATTTTAAGCATCAGAATGGAGGTTCTGTGTTGTTAGGGAATGATCACACTTGCAAAGTCAGAGGTGAAGGTACAGTACACTTGAAGATGTATGATGGAGTAGTGAGGATTCTCAAGAGGGTCAGGTATGTCCCTGAACTCAAGAGAAATTTGATATCTCTTGGTATGCTGGATTCATTGGGCTATAAATTCCAGTCTGAAGATGGAGAGCTCAGAGTTTCAAAGGGGAAGCTTACTGTTCTTAAAGGTGAGAGAAGAAATGATCTCTACTTTCTTAAGGGGGGAACAGTTATTGGCAGATCAGATGTGGCAAGGGTGCAAGACAACTCAATGTTGTGGCACAGAAGATTAGGTCATGTAGGAGAGAAGGGCCTACTTGAGCTAAGTAAGCAAGGATTGCTATGTGGTGACAAGATCACAAAGCTGGATTTGTGTGAGCACTGCATTCTTGGGAAATCCAAGAGATTGAAGTTTGGAAAGAGTTCACACTCTACCAAAGGAATTTTGGACTATGTCCATTCAGATTTATGGGGGCCAGCTAGGAATCAGACCAGAAGTGGTGGGAGATACTTGATTAGTGTGAAAATTGCTCGAAATTCTTGTGTTTAAATTGCATAATTTTATAGAATTTCGTGCATTATTTACACTAAATTGACTAATTGCACTTGATTTGGAGAAATGGTGTAGTTTGCTATTTTTATAGGAATTGAGGATTTTTGAAGCAAAACACGCCTCAATTATTTTGTGGAGTCAATCGAAGGAATAAATCGAGAATTGGAGGAAAAGTGAATAGGGCCGAAAGAAGAAAAGGTGGAAGCTAAAGGGTATTTGGGTTGAGAAATCGTGCCCCATTTAATGAATTGGTGGGCATTTAATTAAATAAATGACCCATAGCAGCCCATTTGTGTAATAGTTACCCAGCGTGTGAATTAAAATGAAGAGAAAATGGGCCCAATTTAGATTCTGGAGGCCCATTCATTACCTACTTGCCTGGAATTCTTAACAACACATGGGCCTACGCCCATTTCTTCAATTGGGAGAAAGCCCAATTCCTTAGCTGGATTGATTTCAGAAGTCGTGAGCAGGCAGCTAGCTAAAATAGGGGGGAGGGACACGAAAACAGAGCAGAGGGCACAACACCATTGGAGAGAAACCCTCTCCTCCACATTTAACACTACACCTAATATTTTAGTTTAATTTCACTCTCTTAGCTAATTTTTAATGTAGAATTTTATTTTATTGCAAGCATTGGAGGATTTAAAGACCAATTGAGGTGATACCTTTCTTAAATTTAATGTTTTGCTATTTATCTTTCATAAGCTTGCTTTCAATTGTTAATTTAGTTATTGGCTAGGTTTATTGGTGTTTG
Organism: Galeopsis tetrahit; assembly: GCA_963675135.1. Lineage (NCBI taxonomy): Eukaryota > Viridiplantae > Streptophyta > Magnoliopsida > Lamiales > Lamiaceae > Galeopsis > Galeopsis tetrahit. The sequence goes on from OY776127.1 coordinate 73,989,798, forward strand.
GGTGTTTGGATTTATGATGAAATTAGATTTTTAGCTTAATTTTGATTGTTTAATTTAATTGGAAGGTGTATTGATTAGGTTAATGGGTTTTGGTTGATCATTTGCTTGAATTCAATTAGTAGATTATATTTTGACGCATGATTAGTGCAACGAGAGTTGGTTAGTCTTGATGATAGTATAATTGAGGGTTGGGAGTCGAGTGAATTGAGTTTATATTGGGTTATCGCAACGAGAGTTGGGTAATTTTAATTAGAACCCCATTAATTTACACTAATTATTTGAATGAGAGTTTGAGTGATTAGTGAAGAGACTATAGGAGTTTGGTTTCTAGTATTCAAGTGGAAAAGCATGATTAGGGATTAGATTAGATTAATTTAGATAGAGTAGAAACCCCTAATTGTGTGATTACCCGGGTAAGAACGACTCTATTCTTCCTCCCGATCTTAGGTGCTTTATTAGATACATCCTTAGTGATTGCTCTTATCATATACCGACCAATGAATTAAACGTCCAAGTTAAGCTTTAATCGATTTCCACATAATGAAGAACACCCGAACACTACCTCTCCATTTGATCTTGATCATCATTTTACTTGCTTTTCTTAGTTAGTATTTATCTTGTTGATTTTTGCATTTAGTTTTAGTCGCTCACCCCCATGTTTTATCACTATATTTACGTGACGACGTACAACACTAAGGCTACACAAGCTAACTAGTCCCGTGGTTCGATAATTTAACCGGGCACTTACTTTTACTACGAGGATCCTCTTATACTTGAGAGGTGAGTATTGAAAAATACTTGTCAAGTTTTTGGCGCCGCTGCCGGGGATTAGTTTTGCTTTTTGTGTAACTTAGTGTTAGTTTAGCGTAATTACTAGTGATTTTTTTTTTATTTATTCTACATTACCTTGTGCTTTTGATACTTTGATCATTTGTGTAGGTGAGCTATATTGCAAGATGGACGGATATAACCAATATTCATGGAATCAATCATTTGATCAATATGATATGGTTTATCCTCCTTATCAAGAAGAAGTTTGTTATGATAGTTGGGGGAACTACGACCATGGTTATCAAATTCAACAAGTTCCCACCGATTATCAAGATTATGGGAAAATGGAGGCCTCACCCTATCTCTATGAGTTGCTAGGTGCCTTCATTGAGAGTGGTGGAGAGATGGATAGGCCAAACATGATGATTCAAGTTGAGGAAGCAAGCTACTTGGGAAGGCAACCTTACCCATCGGGAGTTGATCCGGGTGATCATGCACTAGATGATGAGAGGAATGCTTACTTGGAAAACTTGCTAGTCACTTTCATGACTCAATCCAATCAAGTTGTTGTTCACAACAATGCAAGATTGGACAAGATTGATGAGCAAATGGCCTCACTTGTGAATCGAATGAAGAATATGAATTTCCAATTGAGTCAAATGGCTTCTTCAAGTGGGACTAGTTATGAAGGGTCGAGCATGTCGATTGATGAAGAAGAGGGCTCAAGTGAAGAGGAGGACGAAGACGTCAAGCTTATTGAGTACTTAATGGAGATTGAAGAAGATGAAGAGAAAGAAGAATGTCCCTTGATGGAGGACACGAGCAACAAAGAACAAAAAGATCAAGAAGCATTAGATGACACATTGAAGAGTGAAATGAGCATTTCTAAACCTGTGCACTCTTCAATTTTCACTTTAGATAATATTGATGCTTCTATTGATTTTATCTTACCTCTTGTTAACTTTGATCTTAAGAAAGAAATTGAAAAAAGCTTGGGCATCCTTCCACAAAAAGGAAAGGAATTGAAAGAGATGATAGGGAGAGAGCAAGAGGAACTTTTATTGATAGAAATGCACAAGAAAGGTGCAAATGATTGGCCTACTATTAATGAGAGCCTCCTTGACTTTGAGGCCAAAAGATTGAAATATAATGGCAAGGAGGACCGATATCCTTGGCCATTCCGATGAGTTTTTTTTTTCTTTCCGTCCGGCTTGAAGACGTTAAACTTAGCGCTAAATGGGAGGCAACCCATTCTTTATTGCTTTCTTTTCTTTTTATTTTAGCTTTGTAGTTTGTTTGATCTTTTGTTTAGTTTTTGTTTTGTAGGTTGAGTGTGTGGATGTTCAAGGATGAGCTATATGCATGGGAAGCTCAAGGTGGTGGTGCTTTGGTGCTAAGAAGGTTCAATGGACAAAACGGTTGTGGTAGCTTGCTTCTTTGGTGAGCTTCATTGGTGGAAATTTCTAAGGTAACACACTCATCTCCAAACTTTGCATTCAACTAGATAGTTTCATTTAAGTTTGGGGGGAGATTTCGTGTGCTTACCTTCATTTTTATTGCACCGTTTGTCCATATTTTGTTTAACTTTGATGGATATGTGATCTTGTGGAAGAAAGTGTTTGAGGCATAATTGGTGGTGATTGTTGGTTTTTGATATTTGGTTGAACTTGTTGGTATTGATTGATACTTGCTTGTTCATTTGCTTATGTGAAGATCTTTGCTTGGTTTGATGCTTTTAATTCATGATAGACAAGCACGTGAGCTTTAGAGCCTTTAGACTTTCATATATTTTGGTCTATTTTCCTTCATGTGAGTATCATTCATGCTTGTGTGCTCTAGAACTTGCCAATTGTCTTGTTTGAAGCTACTTTGTGTGTGAGATTTGTGGAAGGGATATGAGGCCATCTTTGTTTTGAATAGTCACTTAGCCAAATTGTCCATACCAAATGATATTTTTCCGTAGTTAGCCACTTTGAGCCTATTGACTTGTATTCTTTGGCAACCTACAAATTTAGCCTATTTGTCTATCTTTTATGAGCCTAATTGTCCTATGAACTAGTGGAGCTTGAATGTTGACAAATGAGGTTGAATTGTGTGCTTAAATGTAAATTTGGTGGATTCGTTTGGTTGAGAAGTGAAGAAAAAAATTTGAGAAAAGATGAATTGTGAGTTGTGCATAAAAAATATTGAGTTGATGAGAAGAGAAAAAAAAAATTGAAAAAGAAAACTCTCTTGTGTGCAAATATTTGGTAGAGCTTGAAGTTCAAAAGTGCTCAAAAAGTTTTGGTGGTGAAGAATGTGCTTTAAACGAGTGAGCAAATGAATTGTTGGAGTTTGGAATTTGGAGTTGCAACTTGATCAATTGTAGCTTTCCTCTTGAGTTTTAGAGATGTTCGACGGGGTGTCTTTACTTCTCGCTCCACTAGTTTGTGAGTCACTTTATCCAAAATCTTCCTCACCCTAACCAAAGAGCCTACATTACAACCAAATGATAAGTCCTTGTTGATTCATGAATTGAGCACATAACATGTGGTAGAGAACTTAGACTTTTGGCAAGCATATGGTAGTGCATTTGTGTGATTTGATTTTGAGAGCATACATTTCCATGATATACACTTTGTGTGATGAGTGATACACTTACTTGTGAGGAAGTTGTGAATTGAGCACTTGATCTTGCATTGATTTGAGCATAGTTTGTGAACTTGTGTGTTGATGTCTCTACCTCTTTGCTTGACTAAGTTGACAATCACCCATTCTATATTGTCTTGAATGAATTCCTTCGCAATTCTCCCACTTGTTCTATTTTTCTTTCGTTGTTCGGGGACGAGCAACACTTTAAGTTTGGGGGGGTTGATTAGTGTGAAAATTGCTCGAAATTCTTGTGTTTAAATTGCATAATTTTATAGAATTTCGTGCATTATTTACACTAAATTGACTAATTGCACTTGATTTGTAGAAATGGTGTAGTTTGCTATTTTTATAGGAATTGAGGATTTTTGAAGCAAAACACGCCTCAATTATTTTGTGGAGTCAATCGAAGGAATAAATCGAGAATTGGAGGAAAAGTGAATAGGGCCGAAAGAAGAAAAGGTGGAAGCTAAAGGGTATTTGGGCTGAGAAATCGTGGCCCATTTAATGAATTGGTGGGCATTTAATTAAATAAATGACCCATAGCAGCCCATTTGTGTAATAGTTACCCAGCGTATGAATTAAAATGAAGAGAAAATGGGCCCAATTTAGATTCTGGAGGCCCATTCATTACCTACTTGCCTGGAATTCTTAACAACACATGGGCCTACGCCCATTTCTTCAATTGGGAGAAAGCCCAATTCCTTAGCTGGATTGATTTCAGAAGTCGTGAGCAGGCAGCTAGCTAAAATAGGGGGGAGGGACACGAAAACAGAGCAGAGGGCACAACACCATTGGAGAGAAACCCTCTCCTCCACATTTAACACTACACCTAATATTTTAGTTTATGGTTGTTCAGCATATGCCCATGTCAAGCAAGATAAGCTTGAGCCTCGAGCCTTGAAATGTGTGTTCGTAGGGTATCCTTCAGGTGTGAAAGGGTATAGGTTGTGGTGCCTTGAAGCTGGGATGCAGAAGTGTATTATCAGCAGAGGTGTAACTTTTGATGAAAGTACAATGCCATTGAAAGAAGAGGCAAGTTCAAGTGCAGCACACAACAAACCAGATGAAACATAGGTGGAGGTGGAGCATGTTGAAACCAGAACAGTAACTGAAGATCAGATTGATCTAGATGAGGAGGAGAATACTCATAGTGATACTGAGCTTCATGACTATCAGCTCACTAGGGACAGAACCAGAAGAGAAGTCCACCCACCTCAGAGGTATGGTCAAGCTGACATAGTATCATTTGCATTATGTGCAGCTCTTGAGGTGGAGTCTTTGGAGCCTAAAACTTACACAGAAGCCATAAACTGCCATGACAAAGAGAAGTGGTTAGTTGCAATGGAGGAAGAACTGTTATCTCTGAACAAGAACCAGACTTGGGAGATTGTTGAGAGGCCTAAGAACAAGAAACTTGTTGGGTGTAAGTGGATCTACAAGAAAAAGGTGGAGGCTCAGAGAGGTGGCAAGATTAGGTACAAGGCAAGGCTTGTAGCTAAAGGATTTACACAGAAAGAAGGTATTGACTTTAATGAAATCTTTTCACCTGTTGTAAAGCATTGTAGCATCAGAATCTTGTTGGCTATGGTTGCTCAATATGAATTGGAGCTGCATCAGATGGATGTGACCACAGCATTTCTTCATGGGACTTTAGATTAGAAGATCTACATGAAAATACCAGAAGGGTTGGACATAGAAGATGGAGAAGACAAAGTGTGCTTACTCAGAAAATCACTCTATGGACTCAAACAAAGCCCTAGACAATGGTACTTAAGGTTTGATGAGTGCATTTGCTCAGTTGGTTTTGCAAGAAGCTTGTATGACAGCTGTGTTTACTTCAGGAGGGTTGGGAGTTCAATTACCTATCTTCTGCTGTATGTAGATGATATGTTAATAGCTGGGGAGTCTATTAACAGTATCAATCAGGTTAAGGAGATTCTCAAAAGGGAGTTTGAGATGAAAGATCTTGGTGAAGCTAAAGTGATTCTTGGGATGGAGATCAGTAGAGTTGAGGGAGCAATTCAGCTTAGTCAGCCTACCTATCTGAGGAAGGTGTTAGAGAGATTCAGGATGAATCAAGCTAAGTCAGTTTCTACACCAATTGGTCAGCATCAGAAGCTATCAAATCAGATGTGTCCCAAGAACAGCCAAGAAAGAGCTCAGATGAGTAAGGTTCCTTATGCCAGTGCAGTAGGGAGTTTAATGTATGCTATGGTGTGTTGTAGACCAGATTTAACTCATGCAATGAGTGTAATCAGCAGATACATGAGTGATCCAGGCTTAAGTCATTGGGAGACAGTTAAATGGGTCATGATATATGTTCTAGGATCAGCTGAGAAAGGTCTGAAATTTCAGAAGATATCAGATGAGGGAGAAGCACTTGTGGGATATGTTGATGCCGACTATGCAGCCAATGTAGACACAAGAAAGTCTTTGACAGGGTATGTATTCACCTTATTTGGTACAGCTATATCATGGAGGTCAATACATCAGTCCGTAGTTGCATCATCTACTACAGAATCAGAGTATGTAGCCTTGACTGAAGCAGTAAAGGAGAGCATGTGGCTTAGGGGGATCTTGAAGGAGTTTGGTATATCACAAAGAAGTGTGACTGTCTTTTGTGATAACCAAAGTGCAATACATCTTGCAAAGCATCAGGGGTATCATGAGAGAACTAAACATATAGATGTAAAGTTGTACTTTGTAAGAGATATTGTAGAGAAGGGGGTGGTCCAGGTAGTGAAGATTGCTACAGAGGAGAACCCTGCTGATGCGTTCACTAAGGCATTGCCAAAAGAGAAGTTTGGCTTGTGTCTTAGACTTATTGGACTGCATTAATTCCTCTGAGGAGAAGGCTATTGTTCTTGTGGCAGAAGATCAGTAGTGGAGGCTATTCTTTGAGGAGAATAGTGTTGGTGTTTTTGTTTTGATGGAGATTAGTTCGATTATGAGCTAAAGGTGGAGAATTGTGAGTGTTATCTCATAATCTCAAAATCAGCACAGTAAACTACTGAGCTGATAGGATCAGATAAGATGACTTAGGCCTTATCAGATGAGTTGAAGGGTTTCAATCAGATGAGAAGGTGATGCTTAGAGTTCAGCACAGTTGGGATCAGCACAGTAAGATCAGCACAGTACTGGACTAAGATCAGTACTTCAGCAGACTGGACTAAGACCAGTACTTCAGCAGACTGGACTAAGATCAGTACTTCAGCAGAGTGTACCAAGATCAGTACTTTAGCAGAGTAGATCAGCTCAGTACCAGATCAGCACAGTACTTGGGTCAGCACAGTACCAGGTCAGCACAGTATTTGGTCAGTGCAGTTAAGATCAGCACAGTATGAAGTCTATCAGCAGAGTTAGCTTTTGATCACAGGAACAGAAGAGTTGAGTATCAGATCACTAAAGTAGTGTTCTGATCTTTATGGGCAAGTCTTCTGGTTCAAAGTTAGTTAGTTTAACTAACAGTTTTACAGTTACAACAACTTGAGGACATAACTACCATTTCAGTTGGGCAATAACAGAGCACATGGGTTGTTACAAGCGGTTGCAAACGGTTGATAACTACTCAAAACAGTTCCTAACAGCAGCAACTACCTTTGGTCTTTATAAACTCTTGATTGTGTACATTGTAAAGGTTGACACCTTTTTGGGATGAGAGATTTAGTACGTTATTGTATTCTTTGAGTTGTGTGAGTTCACGAGTGAAGTGAGGAAATATCCAATTCCGAGTGAATGAGTGTGTAAACATTCTTTATCAATCAAAGAAGTACTAATCTGGTCCAGTGGATGTAGATCACATTGATCGAACCACTTAAATCCTTGTGTGCTGTTTGTCTCGTTGATTACTTTTCTGAATTACTATCCTAGAGCAGTTATTTCTTCTATATTCAAGTGTTCTAATTAGTTGGAGACGTCTAGCTGATCGGAATCATCTTGACATATCGAAATTAAAAAAAATAACATTAATAAACAATCAATTGACAAAAAAACATCAACCAAAATAAATATGTCCAACAAAATAATAAATTGTTCGATAGAAAATTAAATAGTTCGACTGAAAAATAAAGTGTTCAAACATCAACCATCAGCAAAGTTAAAAAACTCATCATCACCGGCGAAATTCAAGTCGACGTCGTCGTCGTTGGCTGCATCTGGAGCTGGACCGGCCGGAGCATTCAAAGGCAGAGGGGGAATGCTCATCGCCTGTGCAAAGCATGTATCTATTTGATCAGCAGACATCCCCAACGATCAACCCATAGTGTCAGTTAGCTGTCGGAAGTAGTGGTTCATCAATTGTATTATGTTCGGGTCCGGAATAGCAGTGGAGGATACAGAGGCCTGCGATGCACGCTGGGACGAACTGGACGACAACCTCACAGTGCAGCTCATCCGGCCAAGGCCAAGGATCCGTCCTCGATCAGTCGGGGCAACGTCCAGGTAAATTTGGTTAAGGTCAACCGGCAAGGGGGGAGAGAGAGTTGGGCCCAGCTTGAGCAGAAGCCTGTGTCGTGACCTCTTCAATCCTCTGGTTCACATTCAATTACATAATTAAAAATAATTAAATTAATGCATAGTTTAATACATTTAATTAATTAAATATTAAAAACATCACAATTTAATAAAACTTACGTGAAGTTCGGTAGTGCGCCCATCACTACAAAATAATGGGGAAATGGGGACGGGGAAGGCATCGGATCCGCCCTCACTAATGATGAAGGCAACGACAAAGGGGACGGCAGTGTGTCGATGCCAATATGCTCGATGTTATTTAAATGGCATCGGATTTGGGGAAAACCGTTGCCTTTTGGCAACGGCAGGTGGCCGTTACCTTTTGGCATCGGGTCCACTGCCGTTACCAAATTGCATCGGGGCCACTGCCGTTACCAAATGGCATTGGGGCCCACTGCCGTCCCCTTTTCGCATCGGGACCACTCCCGTCCCCTTTTTGCCGTCGCCTATTTATTAACATTTAAAAAAGACGAATTTGGGTTTCGAACCCAGGTATCGAGGCCACCAACACCCACCCCCCACCGCTGGGCCACCCATTTTTCGAAAATTCTGCCTTTTTTCGCTAATTGCGGGGTTCGAACTCGGGACCTCTCGGTCTCGAAGGCTTTTGAGCGCCCCCTGTGTGCCGTTTAGGCTAGGAGCTTTAGTCGACATGTTGTGAATGCAATTAATATATATTCAATTTAATTTTAGTTTTTAATTCTTTAATTCAATCCATTCTAACTTTAATTGTTGCTTATTAAATTATTTATCAAATCATATCATAATTATTTCTAAATTATGTTTTTCAAATTAAATAATTTAATTACAGTATCAATTCACACTATTTAAATTTATTCTAATCCTCAATTTACAACATTTAAATTCATTCTAATTTTTAATTTCACAACATTATAATTACATACAACATTGAATATAATTATTTTCACTTATACATTTAAATTTATTCTAATCACATCATTTAAATTCATTCTAATTTTCAATTCACAACATTAAATATAATCATAATTAGCATGTTCACGTCAATTAAAATAACATCACACACAACATTAAAATAAAAATTAATCCTCAACGTCAATGTAAATGCTGCATTTGTAGGAGTAATAGCTACTCTCTCTCCTCATTTACTCTCCGTTCTTCAGCAATAGCATGGTCAATGTCGGCCTGGGTGAATCGTCCATAAGCCGTACCACTTGACGTCTCGCCAGGGTATGTTTTTATTAAATTGTCACTACTGCTAGAACCGAATTGAAAACAACTCCGATATATTTATGTATGGTTTAAATTGCAAATTTTATTTCTATTTAATTTGGTGTAAGAATTTTAATTTTCTTAATTAAAATTAAACATGCACTTCATGGAATTACCTTAACATTGTTTCTGTTCAATTCAATTTATTATAAATCTGGTTTTTTTTCTATATTTATTATTATCCGGTGATCGAATTATGGGGTTAATTTGGTTGTTCAATTATTGTTTTGTTACCTTTTTTAACTTGTATTTCTTCCCCAATTTTTTTACAAGACGACTATAATGGTGTTTTAGTTTTATTATAAATTAAGCTTTCTAACTTAAAATGCATATGATTTAACCCTTTTTGCATTGCATGCAGGAAAATGTTCTTCTATCTCTAATTTAGGGTTCTTAATTTGTGGTATAGCACACAAGCTTATTAATTTCTTTAAAAAAACAATTGATATGTATAGATGATTAATTAGAGAAAAAGTTAAAACACGAATATATGAGTAAATGGGGAAATTTGTTTCTTAAATAACTTTTTACTAATTTTTCAATCTTCTAGAATTAAATAAAAATAAATTTAAATGAAATTAAAATTAAACTAAAATTTCACAGATTTTTTTTATCTAATCAATTTATGTATTATTTAATTAATTTGTCTACATTAATAAAATATGTCAACAATTACAATTTTTTATTCTAATAAATCTACCCAAATTATAAACAAACGACCTTTTAATTAATTTAATTTTGAATGAGTTTAAATGAAATTTCAATTATAAATGAAATTTTACGTGAAATGAATTTTATCACCAATATTGGTAATTAATTTTTGTGAAATGAATGCAAAAATCGTAGTAACACTTACTAATTAATGTTTCAAATGATTTTAAATCTCCAAATAAAAAAATATTTGAAATAAATTCAAAATTATTTTAAATTTTCAACTGCCGTTACCAAATGGCATCGGGGTCCACTGCCGTCCCCTTTTCGCATCGGCCATTATATGTCGTCCCCTTTTCGCATCGGGGCCCACTCCCATCCCCTTATCCGTTGCCTTAAGGTAACGGCACCCACCCCCGTCGCCTTTTTTCTTCCCGTTACCAATGTCGTTGCCAATTGGCAACGGTAGCCTGTCGTTGCCAATTGCCGTTGCCTTTTCGCCAATATTTTGTAGTGCATATGTGGACGTCTGCGTATCTGGATCAAACAGATGAAGAAGGTTCAAACAATCCACGTGTGTGGGTTCACGCCCAATCTCCCGCTCCTATTTCGTACCAAATGAGCATATAAAAATTATTTTATATAATATAATATAAATAATTGAATTAAAATTAGTTTGAAATAAATTTATTGAACACTTACTGGAGCAATTGAGTGCTCATACGTGGATCGGGACCCCCCCTTCCCCGATGCCTTGACATCCCACCTCCTACATCAGTTGTACGGTTGGCTCGAGCAGTATTACACTTCTGCACGTACTCTCGGCTACTCCAATACGTGGTCAACGTGTTCCACACGTCGACTCCATTTTCGTCCACACCCAACGTCTGCACCTTGCCACGACGTCGCCAAGCCGTCCTCCAGTTGTACATTACCTCATTATACCTAAATTGACATGAACCAGCCTAGTGCCTGTGAATATCGACGTCCTAGAAGTACTCCCTATGCCAATAAGCATGTTTTTGCACATATTCGATCAGCATATTTATCAAATAATATATATAATAAATTGTTTATTAATATTTAATTGAATGCGTTCAAATACCTGGAATTTCTCCCAGTATTCATCCTTTTTCGTAGACGGCACCTTCAACCAAGAGTAGGCATTCGCAGCAATCTTGCACTTAACAATCGAATCAGTGCAAATATTCGACACCTCATTACCAGTAGGGTTGGCAATGGGACGGGTATAAACCCGGACCCGCATGAAACTGGCCCGCACGGGGCGGGTAAATACCCGGTCAAACGGGTCCCGGGGCGGGTAAGTACCCGATCAAACGGGTCCCAGGTCGGGTAAATACCCGGTCAAACAATACCCGGCGGGTCTGGGATGGGTAATGGTTTTATATATACGCGACCCGAACCCGACCCGTATAGATATGTATTAAAAGAAATATATATATATATATATATATGTATATTTATTATTAGTAAATTGTTATTGTATGTACTATTTCCTTCTAATTTCACGCCGCTGCTTTTGTAGATTGTTGATATACTCCCCAAATTTTGAATGGATTGAAATATGTTGTTGTAATTTTTTTTGCCTATTTGGAGATATTGCACAAATTGTTACATACACTCCCCAATTTTTTTAATATGTACTGTAATTATTAAATAAACTTTTCATTGTTGGAGCCTTGGAAACCGATGCTTACCATCTAATTAACTAATTTAATTTTGAATATTATAACACACTTGTACTAATTTTCTTTCTTAAATAGATGGTGTTTGAAGAAGTAAATTTTTTTTATTGATGGCGGGGCGGGGCGGGTTTTGAGGTGGGGTGGGGCGGGTAACGGGTCTTAAAAAAATTGGTGGGGCGGGTCCTGGGACAGGCCATACCCGTCCCATACCCGCCCCGTTGCCAACCCTAGTTACCAGGCAATAATCTGTGACATTATATATTAACAAACAAACACATTATAAATTAAAAAATTTATAAAAATTAATGTTATTAAATATTGTTAAACCTTAAAATTATTTAATTAATTACTTACTGTCCTCCCATAATCCATACGTTCAGTCTGGTTTCGCGGGATGCCGTGGGATGTTGACGAGCTGTCGACGACTGAGATGACGACGACGACTGTTGTGGAATGGGCGACGACAGACGATCACGTGGAACAGATGGCGACGTTGTAGGAGCCGGCATCAAAGTAGGCTCAGGCCTAAGTGAGCCCTTCGACCGCCTAGGTCGAGATCCTGAGGCCCCACCAGCATCTTGACTCATCTATTTTAATAGATAAAATTTAACAGTATAATAAATTAATCAATAATTAATATAGTAATGAAATCAATAATTTCCTAATTTAATTAATAACATTTTAGTAATTTAAGTCAATAATTTCTTAATTTAATCAATAACAAGTTACTAATGAAATCAATAATTTACCAAACTAATTAATAATGACTTAATTTAAACAATAACAATAATTACTATATTAATCAAACAACACCCCTATTTATAACAATAATTACTAATTTAATCAACAATAATAACATAGTTTAATTATCAAAACTAACTAACAAGTACCAATTATATTTAATTAAATAAACAAAATATATTAATTAATTAACAAACTAACGTAAAAAAAAAAAAAAAATTATCAAGAACTACACTATATATAACACGAACAATTAATTAATTACAATTAACCAATAAAAAAACATATAATCCACGTAACATATACATCAATTAATTATACGTGTTCATCAACTACGTACGTACATGCAATTTTATAATAATTAACATGCAATTTATAATAATTCAATAACAATTTTATAATAATTAACATGTAATAATATTACAGTAATACAATAACTTAATTAAAATTAATTAAGAATTTATAAAATGTACCGTTTAAATTGAAGAAAATTGGGGTAGATGATCGTAATGCTCTTTGTCTTTCAATCCACGCACAAGAAATCCAATCCACGCACGAGACCACGAACAGAGGAGAGGAAAGTGAAAAAAAAAAATTATTCTTAAGAAAATCTACTGTCGAAGGCAGTTCTTATAAAAAAAAATTTGCTACCGACGGAAGGTAGCACGCGAATATTTAATTGACGCGTCTCTTTAGTGGTTTTTGAGGCGGTGGAGTCAAAGCGGGTCAGCTACCGACGAAAGAATCCGTCGGTAGCCGCAATTTAGGGTTGATCTGATGAACAGAAAATCCGAAGTTAGAGATACAATCTCAGAATGTGTATGGTGATGAAGAAGCGCCTCCGACGACGACAATTAGCTAGGCTCGCCATGTTAATCAACTGTTTGTAGAATATATCGAAAATTGCCTACTACAGTTTTTTTTTTAAGACTCGGTATCCGGTCCAAAGACCGATTAATCTTGGGGATCATTTCCACCGTCCACTTGCGAAGGTCCCGTTTAATTAAAGTGTTCAGATCAGATGATCAAATTAAGATTGTCATTTTATTTATTTGAGGAGATTCATAGTGTTCTGCCAAAAGAATGTGTACATGTGGATGTTTCAGTTCAGATTTTGAACAAATTATTTGTAGCTTATACAATATCAATTCAATGTCAATTTAAATTTGCTCTGGTTGTTTAAGCTAATTTTCTTATACTTTCGCATCGTATATCAATATTATAATTGCAACAGCCCCTTAAATCTTAATTGCAGAAAATGAGGGACTAATAATGTTACTATTCACATGATCAAATAACAAATAAAACATTAATTGAAGATGAAATTAACCAATAAATATTGAAATTGAAAAAAAGGATATCATTTTTAGAGTTTTCAAATCCTTCCATACTTGCAATAAAATGAAATACTCAATTAAATTAATTTATATAAAAAATTTAAAAAAATCAAATTAATATATTGAGTGAGGGTGATCTTAATTATGTGAACCAATTAGATCAAAGTCAAAACTGATCTAATCAAAACTCTAAGTCTATTTAATTCAAAAGTCAAAATAAATACCGCAACTCATTACTTTAATTTCACCTCTAATCTACTAAATGCACCACCTGCACCACCAAACACACCCGCCCCACCCCCTGATCTACTAAATACACCTCTTGCACTTTAATTTCATCTCTATATATACTATAATATGCTTTAATTTTTTAACAGTATAATAAAATAAATCAGTATTTTTTATTCCTTTCAATAAAAGTTTGATGTTGAAAAATAAATTAAATAATTAAAATATTTAAAATGACTTGAATTGCTACATGCATATTTAATACTACATATATAATGTAAATTACTATATGAACAAAAACACTAGAAAAAAAATAATGTTTTACTATATAAAAGAATTTGTATTAGTATATAAAATAGTTTGTATTATTACTACATGTAATAACGTGTATAATTATAGAAAAAAATTATATGTTACTACATACTACAATTTTAATTACTACATTAAACAGTGTTTGTTACTATATGTAACTAAATCAAATGATATAATATCTTTTGCATCATCCCTGATGGAGATTGATGGAGATCAATTGGCAACAATTAAGGCGTGATTGGAGTATTTATGGTTATCTTCTCTAATTTAGCAATTACTTTCAATTATTGTCTTTATTTTTTGTATAAGCCCACGACAGTGTTGGGCCGTAGGACTAGGGTTTTGAAGTTTGCTTATTTATAGATTTGGTGTTTCGCATTGTAAAGGGAGTTGATTGAATAGAAAAATATTGGGTTTTATCCCTTTTGACGTGTTTTATTTGTGTTCTTCCAGTATTCATTTTGAATCAATGGATTATCACTTTTAATCTCGTTTACGTATCTTTCGGGTATTCGTAGAATCAACGGATTTGCGTGTGTATCGTACTTCCGCCTGCATCAATCCCGCAATAAAATAATTTGTATTACAACATAGTTATTATGTATTACTACATACAATAATATATGTTACTACATATTATAATGTAAGTTACTACATCAACAAAAACACTAGAAAAAATAATAATGTTTTACTATATAAAAAAATCTTTATTATTATATAAAATACTACATAAAAAATTATATGTTACTATATACTATAGTTTGAATTACTACATTGAATAGTGTTTGAATATAATACCTTTGCATCATCTTGCAATAAAATAGTTTGTAAACAACATGGTTATTGTGTACTATTACATGCAATAATATATGTTATTACAAATTATAATGTGGGTTACAACATCAACAAAAACACTAGGGAAAAAAACATGTTACTATAAAAAAATCTGTATTATTATATAAAATAATTTGTGTTATTACCACATGAAATAATGTGTGTTACTACGTATTACAATTTGAATTACTACATTTAATAGTGTTCTATTAAAAAAAATTGTCACAACTTGATTCGGGTGGAATTTACACACTTTAGATACACATGTGAAGCTTATTTTGATGATTATTTCATTGAATTATGGATTGATTATGATGATTTGAGCAAAAATGAGGGAAAGGCTGTGTTTTGTCAATTTTGTAGGAAATACGGTGGAATTTGGAGCAAAACACCAATCATACTTCACTGGATCAAGAAGAGGAGTGTGCCATTGGGTTCGTCTCGAAAAATGGAGTGGAATAGCAAAAAGAATCAAGTCGATCGGACACCCGAAGCAAAAGATACGCATAAAACAACAAACAAGGAGGGCAAGGCCTAGCTCCTTGCTCGGCCGAGCTCGGCAAAATACCAAAATTCACGCCACGGTCGAGCTTGATGCTCAAAATAGGCGAGCTCGATGCAGATTCTTGAGGCCATGACACAGCACGGCCGAGGCCTATGCTTGGCCGAGCCCCCATCCAAGTCACTCATCACATGCCACGGCCGAGCCCCGTGCACGGTCGTGCTACCCCATTTTCGGTGCATTTTGTGCATTTTGACCATTTTTTATGGACTAACTTGTAATTCTTGCACCCAAACCCTACCCCAACAATATATAAGCCTTCATTCTTAAAATTAAAGAAAATTTTCCCCAATTCCTCAAATTCCACACATAGAAACACACATTTTGAGGTGATTTTAATTTGCCATAACTTCTTCAATTCTTCATCAATCCAAGCAAGGGAGGCACCAATAGCTTTGGAATTTCATACCACACCACATTTTAGACTAAGCTTTCTATTTCTCTCTTTTGATTTAGTTATTTCATTTGATTTTGTTTATTAGATTATGTTGTTGATTAGCTAGAACACTTTTTGTTCTAAGGCTTTGTAAATATTTGGATTGAAGTTTATGAACTAATTTATTGCTTTAAATTGTGTTTTTCTTATTATTTGTGTGCTTAATTCTCATTTGGAAGCATGTTATTATTGACCATGATAATATGTTTAATCTATTGTTAACTGGGGTAGTATCGAGAGATTTATTCCATTAATCGTATGTAAGCATGCAACCCGATATTATTATGATCTCGAGAGAGGATTAGTTATTGGGAAGGAATTGAATGACCTTTGGGGGCTATATTAGGTGGTGTGATGTTTGTAATGTAGAGATACGAACTTACGTCGCATACTCCTTTGGATTAGTTGTATCGAGAGATTGATTAATTTTTCTTAAGTGGTCAACCTTATAAGAGGACAACCTTAATTGCCATTTGAATTAGTTACAAAACATAAATGGATATCTAAATATTGCAAATGTCTTGGAACCTACTTTCTCATCTTTGAGTTTTAACCGTATTTCTCTCGTTTTGTGATTTGCATGAGCTTTTATTGATCGACTTCTATATTACTCATTTAATTGTTTACTTGTGACAACTTTGGGTAGATAATTAGGGGTAATTACTACATTTCAACTTAATCGGTCGTGTCTATTTAGAATTCAATTGACAAACTCCACTTTTACGCTACACCTCCTCGTGGGATCGACCTCGTACTTACTTCACTACAATATACACCGTATACTTGCGGTCGTGTATTTTAGAGTTGTTAAATACGTGAATCACAACCGCTGGAGGAAGACGTCGAAGGAAGAAATCATCAACCACTTGAGAGATTGAAAAGAGAAGATGAAATTGAAAGAAAAGAATTCGAAAAGATAAAAATAAAACTCACGTTCGGAAATAAAGTAAAAAATACAAAAAATCACACATTTATATATATATATATATATAGTTTTAATATAATATTCATAATAAACTATAAAAAAATTGAAATCAAAACTAAATGTTGTGGTTATTGATTCGCCAAGTAATACATTTAAAAAAAAATCTACAACGGTCAAAAATCTAATAGTTGGGTTCAAAATTGAAGTGTAGAAATGTGACAGTTGTTCATATCCCAACGGTAATAAATTTAAGTTTAAAAAAATCTCCAACGGTACTAAATTTGACCGTTGGTCAGATCCTACCAATTATAAATATCCCTTTGCTTTCCAATATTTTCCACAATCCACAAACTCTCAATTCTTCAATTACCCTTCCTTATTTTTCAAGCTTTTCTCTTTAGTCGCTACAGTACTTCATTCAAATATTAGTTTCCTTACCATTAATCTTTTCATTCAAATATTATTTCTCAATCTTTTTTTTCTAGCCTCTACATATACTTCATTCAAATATATCTATCTTTTTTACATATTGATAATGTAACCAAGAGAGAAAAATTCATGATCGGGTTGATGGCTTATTGAAAATGATATTTTTTTTTTATAAGCGCTCGATTCATGAGTTGCAGCAGAACAAACTAAATAGATATGTAAATTACATATGATTCGCCAGCTACAATTTTTAGGTATGAAAGTTTACATTATGTTTTTCTCATTTAAAATGGTTGGTTATAGTTCGATTTTTTCATGAAATTAATTAGCAATAATCTATATTTGACATTTGCAAAAGAACATAATTTATAAATGCCTAGAGTGATATGGATTTATAAGTCCACAATCTTCCACTAATTGCATAATTAAGGTTCTATTCTTCGAGGTCTCAAGGCCTAGTCAGACGAGCTTACATAGATATATGTTCTATATATTGAATTTAATTTATACTTCTTACCGTTTTTCTATTTATCATTTATAAAAAAAACAGTCACCAAATAATTAATCGAAAAACACCATTCATAATGAAACTTTGCTTCTAACATCATATATAGAAATTGACAATGACATTAAATGAAATGAATTCCAACTTAAATGTAATATATAATTGGTAGTTTTATAGAGATCGATCGATAGATAGTATTGTAGAATCCGCTCTGAATTTTTTTAGTTTCAATGATTCTTTATGTTATTTTTTTTTTTACGCTGGAGAAAGAAGCGGAAATCACTGAATTAAGTAGACTCTCGAAGGTGTCAAACGATGAGCACAAGCAGCTGCTCAATGATAACCAAATGCCTACTTTGAGCAGTTGAATGTGCTCTTCGTTGGACACCTTCAAGTGCCTCCTTAATTCAATTCAATGATTGTAATTTCTTTCTCTTGCATAAAAAAGACATCAAGAATCATGAAATTTAAGAAAATCTAAGATGGGTTCTACCAGCCTATATATCAATCTCTTGTAAAATTGTTGATTATAGTCCACTCATTTCATTTAAGTTGGAATTCATTTCATGTCGTTGTCAATTTTTGTATATGAAGTTACAAGGAAAATTTTATTATAAGTGAAGTTTTTTATTAATCATTTACGTGTCGGTAGGTAATTAATAATAAATAGAAAAGTGGTAAGAACTATATAATTCGATTTAACATATACCCATGAAAGCTCGTCGTACTGAGCCTGCCCTTGAGAGCTCGAAGAAGAGAACCCGTATGCAACTAGTGTCAAATTAATTGAATTGTTTTCTCGTACAAATATATGTTTTATTATAAGCTTTTTAATAAATTTAAAAGAAAAAGAAAAAAAAAAACTGAAAAATGGAGGTTAAATCACTTTTACCTACTATAACAAGTCAAGTGATTAAAAAGTTGAAAAGTTAAAGGACGAAAAAGTCTTTTTCTCCCCATAAATTGATTACGACTTGTTTTTAAACTCTTAACCTTATCAACGGTTATGATTATGAGTTATATTACTTATATATACATGTGTATAATTATATACTTTATTTTTTATTGATTCTTTTAATTTAGATTTATGTGTGGGTAGGCATATGATTATCTTAATATGTAGGGTTTAATTCTTCTTTGAATTTTTTTTATTTTTTTAAAGTCAAAACTTAAATTTATTTAATAGTTGCAAATAACGTACTCTCCTCCCCTCTAGATATAAATCATGCATTGCATGTTAGGATTTAAGCAAGCCTATTAAATTGGAAATTTTATAGCATTAAAATTAATTAAATCGACATTGCAATTGAATAATTTGTATAACGTAACATCTCCCAATTACCAAATAACAAATGGAATTATTCATTTCAATGCTACTATAATCAAATTGGATTTGTGTATTGATGAAGTCAAATATGTTCTCTCGACCACACTCACATACACACAGTGTTTATGATGGAGAAGCAGCTGCGACGAATAGTTTTAAAAGCACTTAGGCGTAAGAGTACTTCTGTTTGTTATATTTTTGTTCAAATCTAGTCCTTCTCGCATGGGCTAAATTGTTTACTAAAGCCCTTCAATAGCCTCTATATATATGAACTATAATCGAATTGTAAAGACGGTTGATGAATAATAAACTTCTTCTTGGAAATTGATTTCCTTCTCCTATCTACGTCGGCATTCTTGTGTGAATCAACGTCGTGATAGTCGTTATCTTGTATCGCTATAAGCTTCCGCTACATCAGTTGGTATCCAGTTGCCAGTCGACGCTCCTACCATGCTGCCTCACCGTGATGCCAACTGCGACAACGATCTCGCCCAACGATTGGACACACTAACGAACCAATTAACCACGGTTGTTCAGCTTCTAACCAACCAAGCCACTGCACCGCCCAACAACCCTTACCACCGCGTTCCCCCTCCGGCCCTATAGAAGTTATAGAAAATATATTTGATTGATTTGTTAAGGTGATTTACAAGAGCTATTTATACAGATGGTTTGTACATAGAATAAGTTAAGTTTGACTAACTATACAAGAGTTAGGGCTTGACATAAGAAGGGGGAGTGCTTAATCTTTGGGATTGGATATTATGACTAATGGGGAGTGCTTAATCTTTGGGATTGAATATTATGACTAATACGCCCCCGGAAGATCGACGTTCCATCCGCGACATCAATTTTGGAACGTAGATCTTGAAATCTTGTTTTGTGAAGTGGCTTGGTGAGAACATCCGCAAGTTGATCTTGAGTGTTGACATAGGCAACGGACATAATGCCTTTCGAAGTAAGGTCGCGTACAAAGTGGAGGTCTATGGCAATGTGTTTCATCCGAGAGTGTTGAACTGGATTGAGAGCCAACCGAGTGGCCCCCATGTTGTCACAGAGAAGGCGAGGAGGTTTGGGGAGATGAAGATGTAGGTCAGCGAACAGGTGCCGGAGCCAGCAAACCTCCGAAGCTGCTGTTGCCAGTGCTCGGTATTCAGCCTCTGTCGAGGAGCGAGCAACGCCTCGTTGTTTGCGTGATCGCCAAGAGATAGGTGTCGATCCGAGGAACACAATGTAAGAAGAAGTGGACTTACAATCAGAGAGGTCGCCTCCAAAGTCAGAGTCCGAGTAGGCTGTGAGTTCGAAGGTGGGAGAGCTTCGGAGGAGGACCCCATGGTGGAGAGTGTGTTTGAGGTACCGAAATAGTCGTTTGACAGCAGCCCAAGCATCAGGAGTAGGGGCGGACATATGTTGGGCAAGGCGATTCACTGTGAAGGCTATATCTGGTCTCGTCATTGTTAAGTATTGGAGGCCGCCAATTGCACTGCGATATTCACTAGGATCTGCAAAAGCGGAGCCGACGATGGGTTTTGGCGAGCATGGTGTAGAGACAGGTTTGACACCCTCCATTTTGTGGCGACGAAGTAGGTCGACCAAATATTTGTGTTGAGACAAAAAGAGACCATTTTTGCAGTGGGCGACCTCGATACCCAGAAAGTAGGAGAGATAGCCAAGATCTTTTACTGCAAAAACAGATTGAAGATGTTTAGTGATGGACGAGATTAGAGTTGTCGAGGTACCTGTTAAGACCAGATCATCCACGTAGGCCAGGACAAGAAGTGTGTCGGTACTGGTGTGGAGAGTAAATAGGGAGGAGTCAGCTTTTGATCGTCGTAGGTCGAAGCGCTCAAGTGCCGAGCACAAGGAGTCATACCAGGCCCGAGGGGCTTGGCGAAGGCCATACAGGGAGCGACGGAGTAAGCACACATGAGATGGTGTGGATAAGTCCTTGAACCCTGGTGGTTGCTGCATGTAGACGGGAACAGTCAGATTGCCATGTAAGAAGGCATTGCTTACATCCAGTTGGCGTAAGGACCAATTATGAGTGGCAGCAAGCGTGAGGACTGTGCGGATGGTCGCAGGTTTGATCACGGGGCTGAATGTCTCAGTAAAGTCCACCCCTGGTCGTTGGTGGAATCCCTTAGCGACTAGGCGAGCTTTAAATTTATCCACTGAGCCATCAGGTTTGCGTTTTGTTCGGAAGACCCATTTGCAGCCTATGATGTTTGCATTTGGTGGTGGTCGAACTAAGTCCCATGTCCCATGTTTTTGCAGTGCTGTAAACTCTTCGGCCATAGCTGATCGCCAGTGAGGAATGGTGAGGGCCTGTTGAACTGTGGCTGGCTCTGCATCATCGGGCAGTGAATGTTTTGTCGCAACGAACAACCTTTTGGGACGGTGTATGTTGTTGAGAGCACGAGTTCGCATTGTGTGTGTTCGCTGAGGAGCAATTTCAGGAGGGCGAACAACATCGACTGACGGGTTTATGCGAGCAGGAGTTTCCTCGGCAGATATAGTAGTCTCGGTAATGATTGAAACAGGCTGCTCGTCAGTGGCTGGGATAGGCTGATTGGTAGCAGAGTCAGTGGGCGAGGATAGAAGCGATAAAGTGATGGTTGTCGGCTGCTGTTGCTCGGGCGGCATAGGATCATTGAGAGTAGGGAAGTTATCCTCAATTAAGCGAACATGTCGAGATACAAGTAGGCGACCACTGGAGATTTCATAGCAGCGGTAGGCACTTTGGGATGTCGAGTAGCCCGCGAAGATGCACATTGTGGATGGTGGATTTAGTTTTCCAGGAGCATAGGGGCGAATCCATGGGAAGCAGAGACATCCAAACACACGGAGTTTCTCATAGTTTGGGGTCTTCTTGAATAAGACTGAGAATGGGCTGCGCTGATTCAGAACTCTGGTGGGCATCCGATTGATTAAGTACACAACTATCTGTAAGGCCAACGACCGGAATCGATGTGGTAGGCGAGCATGAAGGAGAAGTGCTCGACCAACTTCAAGGATGTGGCAATTGCGTCTTTCAACAAGACCATTCTGTTGCGGGGTGTGTGGCGCAGTGGTGAGCCAGTTGATACCAGATTTGTTAAGTGTTGGACGAAGAGCCTAAAACTCGCCTCCATTATCAGTATAGAAGTTTGTAATGGAGTGTCCAAATTGTTTCTCGACAAGAGGTTTGAAGTTGGTGAATACGGATGCCACCTGTGATTTTGCAGCCAAGGGAAATAACCAACAATAACGGGAATAGAGATCAACAAATAATAAGAAATACTTTGACCCATCTTGAGATGGTGTTGAGGCTGGCCCCCAAACATCCGCATAGATATAGTGTAGGGGATGTAGAGCAACAAAAGAGGTATTATTGAAGGATAGTTTAGTAGATTTGCTCAAGTGGCAAGGAAAACAGTTATTGTCCAAAACATGGGACTTATTCAACACAGGTAATTTAAATTGACTGATAATTAAGTGACTGGTATCCACAGACGGATGACCGAGTCAAGCATGCCAGCGAGTAGAGGAAGTCTTGATGCCAGTCGAGGCGAGCACAGGAGATGGGGTAGTACTTGCTGGTAGATGGTAGACCCCATTGTAGCATGATCCTTTAAGAAGAACCGCCCCCGTGTTCCGATCCTTGATAAGAAAATGAGTAGGAAAGAATTCTATGGTGACATTATTCATCAGCCTTTGACTTTATGTAGTGGAGATACTCCGTAATTGATCGGTCATCAATGGTGATCCGATGGAGTTCACTTTTGATCTGGTTGACACGAGATCTCGACTTGCCAGCGAACATTCTGGACAAGATCGCCCAAGCCTTCTCCGATGTAGTGGATGAGGAGACAACAGGTAGTATTTCAGGGGCCAGGGAGCCAAATATGGCGGCCAGGAGAAGTTGGTCTTGCTGCACCCATGTTAGGACCTCCGAGGAGTTCGATCTGTCGTCACGGCGAGCAAGGCATGGTTTGGAACCGTCAATGAACCCTAGGAGGTTGTGGCCACGAAGGAGGGCCATGAGGTGGGCACGCCATGAAGGGTAGTTTTTGTGGGTGAGTTTGATGGGGAGATCATGTCGAGTGGAGATCGGGACAAGAGTGGGAGCGGTTGCCGGCAACTGGGTGGTTGCCGCGGTGGTGGTGGTGTTGTTGGGTGCCATGAGGGATGAGTAGTAGTGAAGAAGAAACGAGGGTTTAGGATCGTTTCCCTACTGATACCATATAGAAGTTATAGAAAATATATTTGATTGATTTGTTAAGGTGATTTACAAGAGCTATTTATACAGATGGTTTGTATATAGAATAAGTTAAGTTTGACTAACTATACAAGAGTTAGGGCTTGACATAAGAAGGGGGAGTGCTTAATCTTTGGGATTGGATATTATGACTAATGGGGAGTGCTTAATCTTTGGGATTGAATATTATGACTAATAGGCCCAAGTACCGGACCCGAATGATCTGTCGGACGATGAGATCACCATCGACAATCCCTTCGCTCCGCTACTAAACCACCACAACTTGCGTCACGCCGACAACAACCATTCTTGGAAGACATCCTTCAAGGTCGAGCTCCCTGAATTCACGGGCACTTTGGAACCCGAGGCCTTCATTCATTGGCTAATCGTTGTGGAAGATTTACTAGATTTCAAGAACATGTCGGCCGATCGGCGCGCCCCGCTCGTCGCTACCCGTTTTCGTGATCGTGCTGCTTCTTGGTGGCACCAAGTCCGTACCCTCCGATCCCGCTGTGGAAAGCCTAATGCCATTACTTGGGAGAAACTCAAGAAACTATTATGCGAAGAATTTTTGCCATTCAACTATAACCGCCTCCTCTACCAGCGGTTACAAAATCTCCGTCAAGGCACGCGTACTGTCGACGCCTATGCCACCGAATTTTATCAACTAATCTCACGTGTCGAGATCAATGATAGCGACGATCAGTTAGTTTCAAGATTTATTGGCGGCCTTTGTATACCGTTTCAGGACATCCTTAATCTCCTCACCCCGATTTTAGTCTCCGAAGCCCACCAGCGGGTCGTCCTCCTGGAGAGACAATTTAATCGCCGCACGCCTGGACCATTTGGGCCCCCGTTACCTCGCATACCAGAGTCATCTACCCCGTCTAACCCAAGGCCGACCACATTTCGCCCCGCTAACACATCGACTCCTAGTCGCCCTACCGGTTCGACATCGAATGCTCGCCAAGGTCACTGATTTATATATATATTGTAGTGGTATAATTAAGTTTTGATTTTGTATAAATATATAGAATTTTTAAAATATAAAATAATTATTAAAAAATAATATAAAAAATAAATAAATAACTTAGACAGCGGTTCAAAACCGATGTCCAAGTTAAATCAAAAAAATATATATATTACTTAGACAGCGGTTCAAAACCGCTGTCCAAGTGAAATTAATAAAACAAATATTCACATAGAGAGCGGTTCAAAACCGCTCTCCAAGTGATTTTACTTGCAGAGCGGTTGAGAACCGCTGTCTAAAGTCCCCACTTGCAGAGCGGTTTTGGAGCCTTTACTTAGATAGCGGCTTTTAACCGCTGTCTAAGCTTGGAGAGCTGCCACTTGAAGAGCTGTTTTAAAAGCTCTCCAAGACCTTTTTTTCAAAGCTCTCCAAGGCCAAATATGTATTAGTGAACAACAATTTGGGTGGAGGTAGTGTGGTCGATTTGGAATCCCATAGGTGTTGTTCGATTATTTATTTGTGTTAATTTTACTGTTTTTCTCATGGAATTATTTGAATATTGTAAGGGTTGAGTAGTACTCCATTTTTTCAATATGAAATCTTTTGACTGATAAAAAAAAATTACCTTCTTTTTTTTCTCCCAGTATGGAACCGGAGTTCATTAGTCATTACTCTCTTTATTTGATTTTATGAATAGGAAAATGAGGAGAAAATAGTTGACTTCATCTATACACAATTCGAGTTGATTATAGTAGCGTTGAAATGAATAATTTCATTTGTTATTTGGTAAATTGGAGATGTTACGTACACAATAAAATATTATTCAATTGCAATATAATAGACTTGCTTGAATTATAATTAACAATGCATGATTTATATTGAAAGTAGGTGAAATTTTATTTTCAAGTCCAAAAAAAAAATTGCATATTAATATAATTATATGCATACACACCATAAATCAAAATTAAAAGAATTAATAAAAAATAAATATATATAACTCACATACAAAAATACATGTAACTCATAAATTTTGGGTGCATATATCGCCTCTCACTTGCTCCCCTAAACCGCTAATAAGGTTAAGAGTTCGGAAATGATTTGTAATTAAATACTCATAATAATCGGTAGAAAATTTGACCGTTAAAATCAAATATAAAAAATGTGGTTATTGATTCGCAAAGTAATACTTGTAAAAACCCATAACAAACAAAATTAAAATTGAATCATCGGGTTCAAATTTTAAACGTAAAAAATGTGACCGTTGTTTATTTTCTTTTTAAAAAAATATAATATATCTCCAACGGTCATAAATTAGACCGTTAGTCACATCTCACACATTATAAATACTCGATTTTCTCTCCAATATTGTCCACAATTCACAAACTCTCAAATCTTTGATTATCTTTTCCGATCTCTTGATCTTTTCACTCTCTAGGTCTCTCCATTCAAATATTAGCTCTCTTAGCTTTAATCTCTTCATTTTGTTGTGAACATTTTTATTAACTATATTTTGATAATTCATTTTCCAATTTCCTCTAATTCCTTTATATATTCGTTCAAGTTTTCCATTTCATCTCTCTTTCGATTCCTATGTTCAATATTAAAGGTTACCTAAAATTTTGGTCGTGGATGGAATTTTTTAATGTTTGGAAATATTATTTTGAAATCTTTTTTATGTCCACCTCACAAGGAATTATTCAAATTGGTATGGAGTTACATGTCCACAATCTTGCACTAGTTGTATACACTTATGTTGTTCGAGCTTTTAAGTCAGAATCGCTTGAGCTTCCATGGTATGTATGTTGTATATATTGAATTTTATAACTTAGTGGAGTATAATTAATTATATTGCAATTTAATTTACAACACTAACTATATATAGACCTAGAGGTGTGCCAAGTTATATATATTTAGGACAATAATTAATTTAATTAAAGCATTTCCAAGATTGAGAATTGATAAATTGAGAGGAAGACGTGATACTTTTGTTTGTTTCCTGCAGTATTTCATGAATATTAATTTTTTTAATTATAAATTTGTTGATTAGTACCAATTAACTGAATTGATTAGCTGATGATTATATGTCTTCCTTTGATGCTACATGCAGCTTCGGATTGCAGTCGAAGTACAGAAAAGAATTGATGCGGAAACTGAGGTCGAGCACCTACGCACCTACTTCCCGACCATCAAGAAATATTGATCGAATTGAAGACGGACATAGATAAAGATCGAGTGGATGTTTCAGTTTAGATTTTTGCCAAATAACAATAGCAGGATGCATGGTATAACCCCTTGCATCCAGAGCATGCTTTACAAGTTGGCGACACAAGTATATTATTTATATATAGCAACTCAAAAAATATCATACCTTCAAGTTGTAGCTGTTAAATCGTATGTATTTGCTCTGTTGTAACTCATGAATCGAACAACTATAAATAAATAAATGTCTTTTTCAATAAACCATCAATTCATTCATTCATGATAGTTTTGGTTGTATTATAATATCAATGTTACCAAATAAGTTCAATTTAGTTTACTCTGGTTGTTTAAGCTAATTTTCTTATACTTGCATCGTATATCAATATTATAATTGCAACAGCCCCTTAATTGCAGAAAATGAGGGACTAATTTCACATGATGAAATAACAAATAAAACATTAATTGAAAATGAAATTAACCAATAAATATTGAAATCTTTCAATACTTGCAATAAACTGAAATACTCAATTAAAATGAGGGACTAATTTCACATGATGAAATACGGTTAAAAAATTTGATCATTTTACAAATTGAAATCGAACTGGATTGGTTATGATTTTGAACGGTTAGTTTTTTTTTTTTTCGTTTTTCTCATTTTCTTAAAAGATAAACTATTACATAAGAAATAGGAGAGATTTGAGTTGAAATTGAGGTATTTATAATAGAGTCACTACAAGAGAAATGACTTTTAGTGACAGAATTCTTGTCATTATAGCTTCGTTAGCTAAAAGTTTTTAGTGACAGTAATTAACTTTTAATGAGAGGTCCTATCATTAATTCTCAAATTTCTGTCACTAAATACTATTAGGGATTATATTTTTTTTTAGTCCATTAAGTTACCACGTTTTTTAATTTAGTCCACCAGATTACCACTTTTTGAATTTAGTCCATTAAGTTTTGAGTTATTTTGATTTTGGTTCAGTTACCTGCTACAGCAGGTTTAACAAGTCATTTTTAAAACACACCACACACCCCATAAAATGTTATACACACCCCAAATTTTAAACACACTAAATTAAAATTTAAAAATGGTTTTTTATTACTATACACATCTCAATTCTTTCATATTTAATAAATTGCCAAAAATAACTAAATTAAAAAAATAAGAATTCAAATTAATATAAAAAATATAAATAAAAACCTATAAAAAATCGTCTAAATCTTCAAAAATTAAACAAAGTAAAAAAATTTATTAATTTACTTAGTTTTGAAGATTTAGTTTATTTTTTACTCCACTATTTTTAAATTTTATATAGTCTCTTTGTCGACATTTTTATAGAAGTTAGAATGCAAATAAAACATTAATAAAGTATTGGAATTTTAAACTTTTTTTATTTTATTTCCCTTTTAAATATTTCTTTTATATTACATAAACCTACTAACACCCCATAAATATTATATACACTCAAAATGTTAAACACAAAAAATTCAAAAATCAATTATAGTTAAATAAAATCATAAAAATAAAAATATTTAATAAATTATCAAAAAAATTAATTAAAAAAATAAGAATTCAAATTTATATGAAAAATATAAATAAAACCTATAAAAAATACCTAAATCTCCAAAAATTAAACAAAGCTAAAAAAATAATTAATTTAATTAGTTTTAAAATTTTAGTTGATTTTTTAATATTTTGAAGATTTTTATTTAATTTAATATTTTTTTCAGATTGAGTTCATTTTTTTTATTCATTAAAAATCTTCAAAATTAATTAAATTAATTAATTTTGTTAGCTTTGTTTAATTTTTGGAGATTTAGGTTATTTTTATAGGTTTTATTAATATTTTTTATATTAATTTGAATTCTTACTTTTTTTTTTAATTTAATTATTTTTTCGTAATTTATTAAATAAGAAAGAATTGAGGTGTTTATAGTAATAAAAAAATTGTTTTTAAATTTTAGTGTGGTGTGTTTAACATTTGGGGTGTGTATAACATTTTCTCATTATCAGCCCCTCCTTCATTTTCACATTCACACCCACCAATTCTCTTCCTCTTTTTCCCAACCGTCGTGCCTCCTCCCTCGTTATCCTGCCACTATTTCAAGAATAAGGCGTCAACGACATCGCTACTCCGTTCCAGGTTGCATTGCATTTTTCCACTGTCTGTTAGCACCCCATACCTCGTCGCTCCTCCTCCGTGTTTCGTCGTTGCCACGCCGCTCGTTTGCACCACTCCTACCCCAAGCCTCGCCACCCACTACAAGAAAAACTATTTTTAGTAAGATTAAAAACTATGGCTAAAAGTTGAAATACTCTCATTAATGACTTTTAGTGACGAGAAATTTACTCTCATGGCCCCTAATTACTGCTTCTCTAGTTAAATGTCAATAGTGACGGGATAGGATCCCCTCACTAATAAGTATATAATTAGAGTAAAATTACTCTCACTAAAATATTTTTAATGATGGAAATTAGTGTCACTAAAACACCATTTTACTCTCATTATAAATAACATTTAATTACAAAAATACCCCTCATTAAAATTCAACCTCCCGTCACTAAACGTCATAGTTTAGTGAGAGAAAAACCTCTCATTAAATCTAAAATTAGTTTGGAACAACAACAACGTCGCCCATCGGGTTCAGGGGGTTTCACGCCTCGCTATAACCCCCTGCGGCGGGAACACCTTCGGCTCCTCGCCAGCCCCTCCCCGCTCCGGTGACCGCCCCACCTGACGCGAACGCCTCTTCATTTCGCTGTTTTGGTTGCGGCGAGGCTGGGCATCGCCACTCGGGTTGCCCTCGCGCTCAGCAGCGAGCTTTGATGATGGATGAATGGGAAACATCCAGTTATGTGGGCCCACCTATGTTCGATGAGGAGCCCGTAGAGGCTCTTCCGGAAGAACATGTCGAAGGAGATGTTGGCCAACTCTTGGTAATTCGCCGCACTTGCCTAGCCCCAAAGGCACTGCCCGTAGAGGATGCCCAACGCCACCAAATTTTTGCATCCACGTGCAGCATTAACGGTAAAGTGTGTCGATTTATGATTGATTCTGGTTCATGTGAAAACGTTATTCCTTCTGAGGCTGTTATTAAATTGAATTTATCTCCCGACAATCACCCCTCCCCATATACATTGGCATGGATTCAGCGTGGAAATTCTATTACTGTTGATAAACATGTGTTAGTCTCTTTATATGTCAGTGCTAAGTACAGTAAACCTCTATAAATTAATAACCTTGGGACCATGAAATTTTATTAATTTAAAGAGGTATTAATTTATGGATAAATTAATATTCCCTCCGTCCGCTTATAAGTTTCCCGTAACTTTTTGGCACAGAGATTAAGAAAAGTGATTAAATAATAGATGTAGTACAAGTGATGTGATTGGAAGAAGGAGAGAGATAGAGAGAAAAAGTAAGACATAAAGTGATGTGTAAGAAAAAGTACTTACCAAAAAGGGTATGGGAAGCTTATAGGCGGACGGACCAAAATGGTAAAATGGGAAACTTATAGGCGGACGGAGGGAGTATTTTATTAATTAAAAGAGAGACTTTTTAAATTCAGCAAATTTAGTACATATGTATTAAAAATAAATAAGTTTATATATGTTTAGTTGATTATATTCATGTATCAACCAATTCTTTGTAACTAATTAAATATATTCATGTATAATATCAATTCATTGTATACAATTAACTATTATATTCATAGACGCAAGCATAAATTCATTGGAATTACTTAAATATACATGTTTACATTAATTCGTTGCACTTAAATTAGTAAATTACTATTATAGTCAATTAAATATATTCATGCATGATGAATGAAATATATACTATATAAATCTCAATATGGAAATAAAATAATTCATAACACTCAGCCATGTCTTCTCATCTAAAAGACATCGCAAAATCATTCATGAATAATCAAATGCGTAAAGCATTATGTGAGTATAAGAGATCGAGACCATCCCATATGCACTCAAAAATATTTACGAGAGTTTGGGTTGATTAAAAAGATTTATAAGAGAGACTATGTCATAGTATTTATAATTGTACTAATATTTATGAATTATTGATTTAGAGTTTTAATGGGACTTAATATTTATAAAGGAATTTTTCGAAAAATTATTATTTTTTATCTTATCGAATTTGATGATTTTTTACAAAGGCCCAAGTCAGGTTCGAAAGATTTTATTGTTTTAGAGAGTTTATTAATTTATAGAGTATTAATTTATAGATGTTTTACTGTACAGGGATTCTGTTTGGTGCGATGTGGTACCAATGGATGCGTGTCACCTATTGTTGGGCCGACCTTGGCAATTTGATATATCGGTGACTCACGATGGTCGGTTGAACACTTACAGTTTTATATTCGACGGGGCTCGAATCATTTTGCATTCGTCAGTTCCACGTCAAACGGAGACCTCTGATTTTGTGTTGTTGCTTACCAAGTCGACCATTCCTAAAGAGATTGCAGCAACCCCTTTGTTTCTGTTATTGGAGGGAATTGAGACATAAGAGCACTCTTCGAAATTGCCTCCGAGATTCGTCGCTTTGCTAGAGGAGTTTGCTGATGTGTTTCCCGATGAGTTGCCCATCGGTTTGCCCCCACTTCGGGATATACAACATCATATCTACTTAGTGTCGGGTGCATCCCTCCCTAATCGCCCACATTACAGAATTAGTCCCGTAGAACACGCCGAACTCCGTCGTTAGGTTGGGGAGTTATTATCTAGAGGTGTGGTCCGTCAAAGTCTGAGCCCTTGTGCAGTGCCGACTCTTTTGATTCTCAAAAAGGACAACACGTGGCGCATGTGTGTTGACAGCAGGGTAATAAATAAAATTATAGTCTATTACAGGTTCCTCATCCCACGCCTAGATGACTTGTTGGATCAATTGAGTGGGTCGTCTGTTTTTAGCAAGCTTGATCTTATGAGTGGGTATCACCAGATTCGTATCAGCCCGGGTGATGAGTGGAAGACAACTTTCAACTCGTGAGGGCCTCTTTGAGTGGATCGTTATGCCTTTTGGGTTATCAAATGCTCCGAGCACATTCACGCGAGTGATGAACTAGGCCCTACGTGCTCTTATTGGCATATGTGTGATGGTGTATTTTGATGACATATTGATTTACAACAAGAATCAGGCGGACCACGTGGATCATCTCCGTTCATTGTTAGCGATTCTTCGGGCTGAGAAATTTTTTGCAGCGACATCGAAGTGCCTGTTCTTTGTTGAGTCCATGTTATTTTTGGGTTATGTGATCTCTGCTAAGGGTATCCAGGTCGATGATTCGAAGATAGTTGCCATCAGGGATTGGCCGAGCCCTACTTCAGTCACGGAGGCCCGTAGTTTCCATGGTCTTGCCTCATTTTATTGCTGATTTATTGCCCATTTCAGCGCCATTGCAGCCCCCATCACTGACTGTATTGGCAAGAAGCCGTTTGTATGGACACCGGAAGCTGCCCTTGCTTTCCACAATATAAAGCAAAAACTTATTGCAGCACTTATTTTGCTTCTCCCCGATTTCGACCAGCTCTTTGAGTTATCTTGCGACGTATCCAAGACAGGTATTGGGGTCGTCCTTAGCCAGCACGGTCGTCCGGTCGCCTACTTTAGCGAGAAGCTCACGGGCCCGCGTTCCCGCTACAGTGCTTATGATGTCGAGTTTCTGGCTATCGTGAAGGCTGTTCGACATTTGCGGTATTATTTGTTTCATAGGGAGTTTATTCTCTACTCCGATCATGAGGCCCTTCGTCACCTAGCCACTCAGGATAACTTGTCCGCTCGCCACGCGTCATGGGTGAAATTTTTGCAACAATTTACGTTTGTATTGAAGCACAGATCGGGGACATCTAACAGAGTGGCTGACGCCTTTAGCCTAAGGGCGTTAATCGTATCAGAACTACGCGTGCAGGTGCCGGGATTAGAACTATTGGGGGAGGCCTACGCATCGGACACCTTCTTTGGGCTAGTCATCGCCCGATTAACCGCAGGGGAACAGTCAGATTTTGTACGGGTGAATGGCTTATTGTTCAAGGGGACGCGCCTGTGCATTCCGGATTCCAGTCTCTGTCTTCGCTTGATTGCTGAGTTACATGGTTCCAGACACGTGGGGCATGATCGATCCATAGAACTAGTGCAACGTTCTTATTTTTGGTCGACCCTACGCCGAAATGTGAGCCGATTTGTTGAGCGTTGTAGGGTCTGCCAGATTTCGAAGGAGATAGCAACGAATGTAGGCCTTTATCGCCCGCTACCCGTCCCGAATACGCCATGGACTGTCATTAGCATGGATTTTATTTTGGGCTTGTCGAGAACTCGGAGGGGCTTTGATTCTATTTTCGTGGTGGTCGATCGATTTTCAAAGATGGTGCATTTTGTCCCTTGCAAGAAAACAGATGATGCGCTACATGTTGCAGGCCTATTTTTTCGAGAGATTTATAGGTTGCATGGGCTGCCTGCATCTATAGTGTTTGATCGCGACATGAGGTTTTTGAGTTTTTTTTAGAAGAGCCTTTGGCGGATGGCGAACACTCGGTTGGATTTTAGGAGCGCCTATCACCCTCAAACGGATGGGCAAACTGAGGTCGTGAATAGGTCGTTGGGCAACTTATTGCGTTACCTCGTAGGGGAGCACCTTCGCACGTGGGATTCGCGTCTCAGTCAGGCCAAATTTGTACACAATTCCATTGTGAATCGGAGCACTAGTTTCGCCCCATTTCAGGTTGTGTACGATGTCCTTCCTCGGGGTCCGACGGATTTAGTAGGGTGATATAATCAGCACAGAGGCATGCAGTAAAACTCATTACTCCATTCATTATACAGTAGTAAAAGAATGAAATGTAAATTTACCATTTTTTCAAACAAGGGAAACAGTAGCGTTTGCTTTTGCATTTTCTGCATCTCACTAATTCCCTGTCGCTTTTAAAGCACTGCTGGCACATTCTATATGGATCGTCGGGAACCTATTCATAATTTCACAATTAATACGAAATCACCAATAACAAATTCTATCATACTATCTATCTCTTATAAAACTACTAACTTCAATATATACAACTTACCCACGGAAGCTCAACCGATTCCGGCTTCAAAGGTCGAAGAACAGAACTGTATACAACTAGTGCAAGATTGGGGACTTGTAATTCCATATTACTTTGAATAATTCCTCGTGAGGTGGACATCGAAAAAGTTACAAAATAATATTTTCAAAATCCAAAATTTTCATCCACAACTAAAATTTCAGAGTTTATGAATTGTGGAGAATGAGGAAGGATAATCGAAGATTTGAGAGTTTATGAATTCGGGAGAATATTGGTAGGCAAAGCAAGTATATATAATTGGTGGAATATGACTAACGGTTAGATTTATTACCGTAGGAGAGATATTTTAATTTTGAAAAAGAAATGACCAATTACGGATGAACAACGGTCACATTTTTTAAATTTAATTTTTGACATATTTTTTTAAGTATTACTTAACGAATCAATAACCACATTTTGTATATTTAATTTCAATGGTCAAATTTTCGACCGTTTAAAATATTAAAAATAAATTAATTCCTGCTTATTTCCAAACTCTTAACCTTATTAGCCGTTCATGTACAAGTGGGAGATGATTTCCATTCAAAATTAATATGTAATTTTTTATTCTCATTTGATCTTAAAAACAAAAAAAAAAAATTGTATTGAGAGTGCTAATTCAATTTGTAATAAAAAAAATAAAAATTGGGTTGATAGATACTCTCACTAGCTTGCTCCCCTAAAAAGCTAATAAGGTTAAGAGTTCGAAAATGATTTTTAATTAAATACTCATAATAATCGGTAGAAAATCTGACCGTTAAAATCAAATATAAAAAATGTGGTTATTGATTCGCAAAGTAATACTTAAAATCCATAATAGACAAAATTAAAATTGAATCGTTGGGTTCAAATTTTAAACGTAAAGAATGTGACCGTTATTTATTTTCTTTTTGAAAAGATATAATATATCTCCAACGGTTATAAATTAGACCGTTAGTCACATCTCACACATTATAAATACTCAATTTTCTCTCCAACATTGTCCACAGTTTACAAACTCTCAAATATTTAATTATCCTTCCTATCTCTCAATCTTTTCTCAATCTTTTCTCTCTTTTAAGTCTTTCCATTCAAATATTCGCTCTCTTAACTTTAATCTCTTCATTTTGTTGTAAACATTTTTATTAACTATATTTTGATAATTCATTTTCCAATTTCCTCTAATTCCTTTATATATCTCTTTCAATTTTTCAATTTCATCTCTCTTTCGATTCTTATGTTCAATATTAAAGGTTAAAAAAGAATCCCTGAAATGTCAGTCGTGGATGGAATTTTTTTATGTTTGTAAATATTATTTTGTAATTTTTTCGATGTCCACCTCAAGAGGAATTATTCAAAGTAATATGGAATTACAAGTCCACAATCTTGCACTAGTTGTATACAGTCCTGTTCTTGGACCTTTCAAGTCGGAATTGCTAGAGCTTCCGTGGGTAAGTTGTATATATTAATTAGTAGTTTTATAAGAGATATATAGTATGATAGAATTTGTTGTTGCTGATTTTCTATGTCTTTTTTATTGCAGACTGTGTTGTCCCCTGGAGATTCTAAAGATGATACTACAAATATGAGGTTTTATAAGTATCTCAAGCAATTACAGCAAGATCAGACAATGGAAAAAGATATTGAAGCAAAAATTCAAGGTAAAATTTTGTGATTAATGTTTTACTGAAATTTCATGAAAGTTAAATGTGTTCCGGTCATTTCATAAGGACTGACTTCATTGTTCAATAAAATGATTGAATATATAACTCAATCCACTGCTTTAATATATGGTTGAATTCTAAATAAATATACCACGTTTAGACTCAATATCAATTTAATCATGATTCTTTTGATTATTATAAAAAAAAAAAATTCAACATTTCATATTGTGACGATCTGATACACATTTTTCTCTCGATGTGGTAAGTATACACGAACTTGGGTAAATCATCATTAATTGACTGTTGAAAGAAAAAAAATGTGTATCAAATAGTAACAACATGAAATATATATATATATATATATATAATAATAATTCTAAAATTTGTGATTAAATTGATAGTGAAATTAAAAGAGGTGAATTTATATAGAATTAATCCTTATTATATTGTAAAGTATATATTAAATTGATAACTGTTTTTTTATTAAAAATATATTAAATTGATAACTGTTTTTTAATTAACAACCAGGTGAGTATTTTAGGGTTGATCTAATGCACAGAAAATCCGAAGTTAGAGATACAATCTCAGAATGTGTATCGCCTCCGACGACGACAATTAGCTAGGCTCGCCATGTTAATCAACTGTTTGTAGAATATATCGAAAATTGCCTACTACAGTTTTTTTTTTAATCTTGGTATCCAGTTTAAGGATCGACTAATCTTGGGGACCAATCCCACCGTCCACTTGCGAAGGTCCCGTTTAATTAAAGTGTTCATATCAGATGACCAAATTAAGATTGTCATTTTATTTATTTGAGGAGATTCAGAGTGTTCTGCCAAAAGAATGTGTACTTGTGGATGTTTCAGTTTAGATTTTGAAACAATTATTTGTAGCTGATAAATCAATTCAATGTCAATTTAGTTTGCTCTGGTTGTTTTAACTAATTTTCTTATACTTGCATCGTATGTATATCAATTATAATTGCAACAGCCCCTTAAATCTTAATTGCAGAAAATGAGGGACTAATAATATTACTATTCACATGATGAAATAACAAATAAACCATTAATTGAAATTAAAATGAAATTAACCAATAAATATTGTATTAGGAATATAATATTATAAAGATTTGTATCTTTTAATATTATGATTCATTCTTATTTTTTAGAATATTTAATGTAAATATTTATCCATATCTTGTAAATATAGATACACTTTGTATCTATAAATACATCTCTTGTAAACACTTTACAATCATTCAATGAAAATAATAATTTCCCTATTCATTGTTTCTCTATATGGTATCAGAGCCTCTCGGCTCACGCCTCGATCCCACCCAAACCCTCGTAATCGTTGTTCGATATTTTTCGTCGTACAAAACCCACGATTACCCCAACCTCATGAAGACAAGTTTCTTCTTCCCCGTAATCGTTGTTCGACGTTCTTGTCGTACAAAACTCACGATTACCCCAACCTCAAGAAGACACGTTTCTTCTTCCCCGTAATTGTTGTTCGATGTTCTTGTCGTACAAAACCCACAATTACCGCAACATCAACGAGGCATACGGCTAACACCTCGATCTGAAACCCTCCCATATAGTCGTTGCTCAACGACCAGCGCCGTCCAAACTCCCGACTACCACCCTTAACCGTTGCTCGGCACCTAACACCGATCAAAACTCACGGTTGCAACCCTCTCACGGTAACCAATTTTGATTAAAACAACCGTGCACTCACGAGAAGCTTTCTTCTCCAAAATCTCCATGGAAGCCCATGCAAACTCCCCAAGTAACCACACCCGTAGTTCTAGTAAAAACACCCCCTGCCTACAACAAAACCCTACTGTCATATTATTTCCGCCGCCCACTCTAATTAATCAAACCCCTCCCTTACCTACTGTCCCTACCCCACCCCCAACTTTTACAAATACACCCCCTCCCCAAAATATGCCAACTCCTGACGAGAACCCAACCCCTTTACTAAACTTGTTACCCACACTCCCTGTCTCGCCACTGCCTCTGAAGTTCAATGCATTTTGCAATTGACTACTATTTTATTCGAAATCTGATCAAGACTTATCAACTTCAAGTTTCACATGTTTCGTCTGCGGATCAACTTGTTGATGCTCTTACCAAGCCACTTCCTCATTCTCGCCTACAACCACTTATGATCAAGATTGGACTCTCCTACGGTGCTCCATCTTGAGGGGGCGTATTAGGAATATAATATTATAAAGATTTGTATATTTTAATATTATGATTCATTCTTATCTCTTAGAATATTTAATGTAAATATTTATCCATATCTTGTAAATATAGATACACTTTGTATCTATAAATACATCTCTTGTAAACACTTTACAATCATTCAATGAAAATAATAATTTCCCTATTCATTGTTTCTCGATATATTGAAATTGAAAAAGGATATCATCTTTAGAGTTTTCAAATCCTTCCATCCATACTTGCAGTAAACTGAAATACTCAATTAAATTAATTTATATAAAAATTTTAAAAAAATCAAATTAATATATTGATTTAAGTTGGAATTCATTTCATTTGATGTCATTGTCAATTTCTATATATGATGTTAGAAGTAAAGTTTCATTATGAATGGAGTTTTTCATTAATTATTTGGTGATTGTTTTTTTTATAAACGATAAGTAGAAAAACGGGTAAGAAATATAAAATTCAATAAATAGAACATATACCCATGTACGTAAATTGGGCCTTGAGACCTCGAAGAATAGAAACGTATGCAACTTGTGTAAGATTGTTGACTTTTTTATAAATTATGTTCCTTTGCAAACGTCAAATATAGAATGATAATTAATTTCACTTATAACAAATCGAACTCTATAACCAACAATTTTAATGAAAAAAAAACATAATGTAAAATTTCATAACTAAAAGTTGTAGCTTGCAAATCATATGTAATATACATACTATTTAATTTGTTCTGCTGCAACTCATGAATCAAATGCTTATAAAAAAAATGGTTGATAAAGATGCATTTGTTATTCTTTATTAAATGCTTTAAATAAATTGTTTGAATGATTGATACATGAATTTAATGTGTGCATGTTATTCGATTGGCAAAGTTAATGTGTGCATTCGATTCAATTGACAAAGTTAATGTGTGCATGCGATTCAATTGACAAAGTTAATGTGTGCATGTTATTCTATATATTGGCAAAGTTTCTAATAGTCAAGGATCCTAACGAGAGTCCAGGATCGACGGGTCCTCGAGTTCAACCCACTGTGCTCAATGACAAAGCTAGTATAAATGGCAAAGTATATGTGTTTACTTTATTGTTGACGAAGTAAATATGGACAAAGTATATGTGTTTACTTTATTGTTGGCAAAGTATATATGAACAAATTATACTCCCTCCGTCCAATTTTATTATTCCAACTTTCCTTTTTTGGTTGTCCAATTTTATTATGCCCATACCCTTTTTGAAAACAATACTATTCATACTACTTTATCTCCACCCTCCTACCATGACTTATTTACCCACTTTGTCATTCACTTTATTCATAAACAATCATTTATTTACAAATGGACTCCACAATACTCCATCATACCCTCAACTTATCTACTTTATCAATAAACTAATCAATATTTATTAAAACCTGTGCCCGGAGAAGTGAGCATAATAAAATTGGACGGAGGGAGTATGTGTTTACTTTAATGTTGGCAAAATATTTATGGGCAAAGTATATGTGTTTACTCTAATGTTGGCAAAGTATATGTGTTCAATGGCAAAGTGTATTGTTTAATTTAAAGTTGGCAAAGTATATATGCAAATGCTATTTATTCTACGTTGCTTCAATATTTAGTTTGGAATAACTTGACTCCACTGAGTGTGTTTTCATACTCACCACAATATTTAACATTTCAGGATAATAAGCTGATGGTGAGGAGGAGCGGTGGATGACGAATTAACATTATTTATCACTTAGTAAAAGAATTTTGACTAATTCATTTATTCATTAACTTTTTCATGAGATATTGAAACTTGATGCAGTTGGCATTTTAGATTTCTTTTGAGACAACTATCTATTCACCGAGATTTCTTTTGAGACAACTATTTATTCACCGAGTCTACCGCTATTATTCAAGTAATTTTATTATTAAATATATTTGAAATTATCATTCCGTAAGTTGAAATTTCAGTTAATGCCCCTTTACTTTGATTTTACTTGTCATTTTTGCAAAACCTACTTTTATAAAAATTGGGGCATGACAGTAATCGAAGAAATGAGAGTTTGTAGATTGTGGAAAATATTGAAAATCAAAATGGATATTTATAATTGGTAGGATTTGACCAACGGTCAAATTTTGTACCGTTTGAAATTTTTTAAAACTTAAATTTATTATCGTTGGGATATGAACTACAGTCACATTTTTTACACTTAAATTTTGAAACCAACTATTAGATTTTTTACCGTTGTAGATTTTTTTAAAATGTATTACTTGGCAGATCAATAACCACAATATTTATATTTTATTTCAACAGTCAATTTTTATGGTTTATTATGAATATTATATCAAAACTATATATATATATATATATATATATATATATATATATATATATATATAGTATAATTATATATTTATTTTTTATTGATTCTTTTAATTTAGATTTGTGCGCGTATGCATATAATTTTATTAATATGCAAGTTTTGATTCTTGTTTGAACTATTAAAAAATACCTACCATTTGGTAACGGGCCCCCAGTTGCTAAAAGGCAACGGCAGTGGGCCCGTTGCTGCCGTTGCCTTTGACGTCGCCCTAATTCAATTAAATTCAATTAAACCCTAAACCCTAAACCCTAATTATAATGTTGTGAATTGAAAATTAGAATGAATTTAAATGAAGTGATTAGAATAAATTTACATGTATAATCGAAAATAATTATACTCAATGTTGTATGTAATTCTAATGTTGTGAATTGAAAATTAGAATGAATTTAAATGAAGTGATTATAATAAATTTACATGTATAATCGAAAATAATTATACTCAATGTTGTATGTAATTATAATGTTGTGAATTGAAAATTAGAATGAATTTAAATGAAGTGATTAGAATAAATTTACATGTATAATCGAAAATAATCATACTCAATGTTGTATGTAATTATAATGTTGTGAATTGATAATTAGAATGAATTTAAATGAAGTGATTAGAATAAATTTACATGTATAATCGAAAATAATTATACTCAATGTTGTATGTAATTATAATGTTGTGAATTGAAAATTAGAATGAATTTAAATGAAGTGATTAGAATAAATTTACATGTATAATCGAAAATAATTATACTCAATGTTGTATGTAATTATAATGTTGTGAATTGAAAATTAGAATGAATTTAAATAGTGTGAATTAATTAATGATACCGTAATTAAATTATTTAATTTGAAACACATTATAATTTAGTTAATTCTCATTTAGAAATAAATATGATATGCTTTGACAATTTAAATTTAATAAGCAACAATTAAACTTAAAATGGATTGAAATAAAGAATTGAAACTAAAATTAAATTGAATATATATTAATTGTGTTCACAACATGACGACTAAAGCTCCTAGCCTAAACGGCACACAGGGGGCGCCCAAAACTCTACAGGACCGAGAGGTCCCGTGTTCGAAACCCAGCTGGAGCGAAAAATCGCGAATATTGGTGCCCTAGTTGTTGGTCCTGAAAGGAGTATATAACAAGTGTATGGGGGGGGGGGAGGAATACACTTGTATGCAATTCTTTTTCAACTTTGATCAAACCAGAGTTCAGCAAGGTTGTCTTGGACAACTCTGCTGAAGAAGATTAACTCTTCTAAGATAATCAGACCACTAAGTACTATTGAGTACTTAGTTGATTGACTATATAGGGGAGTTATATGTGCGGAATAATGGTTGGCCCTTTAAGTTTAGACTCCTTTAATTTCTGAAATCACTTAGTCAATGCAACACAGTCCAGTTTAGCTTCAGGGAACTTGTCCAAATCAGTTTTGCACAGTCTTTGAATATGTATCTTTGAAAGATCATTTTTGTGTGCAGTGTTTGAATGAATGTAAGTACTTGTAAAGCAAATCAACACAAGAGTTTATAGTGGTTCAGAGACTCAAGCTCCTACATCCACTTTCCCTGATTTAACAGGATAATTCCTTCACTCTTGGAATTAACTTGTTTTATAGTGCCAAGGTGCACTTGATCAAGAACACCACTCCTTGGTGAATTGATCCCTAGGATGTCTAGAGTCCTAGTACCCTCTTCTCAACTCAGAACTGAACTGTTCTTCTCTCAACAGTCAGCTCCTAACACTTCTACTACTACAACCTTCTCACTTTCACTCTTGAAAGGTGTAAGGGTTGAAGTAAGGTTCCAACTAATGAGATATCCTTTACAATGAGGATCAGTGTATAAGGATAGGATATCTCTCTAAGCTTGTGTATGGATATACAATTGGGTTCAGCTTAGATGAAGTGTTTGAAGACTAAGATAGTCTTTTGAAAGCTTTGAAAGCACTCAAGCTTGTAAGAACTTTGAGCTTGGTTGGATTGTGTTGAGGTTTGTTGGATTACTTTCAAATGGTCTTCACACTTCTGTATTTATAGACAAAATAGAGGATTTGCCCGTTGGAGAGGCAACCCCAAATTGCTATAAATGTCTTCCTTGAGTTCTTCAAACTGGAAGACATATTCTTGATAGTGACATGTCCTCATTTGGGTAATAAACGGCTGTAACAGTTTTGTCTTCATTCTGCAGCACTTTTCCCAATGTTTGACTTCTTGTTAGGACTTGGACATGGCTTCTGAAGGTTGATCCAATGATAGGACAACATTCCTTATCATCTGGACAACTCTCCTTATCACTATCAGCAGTTTTGCTTTTCAGCATGGTTGGCTTGCTCTTCTTCAGATGACTTGGCTCTTTCCCTTTATTTCTCTTGAGTATGGTCTTAGCTTATTTCTTTGAGGACCTTTAGGGACTGGTTGTCTCAAACTCTTC
This sequence comes from Galeopsis tetrahit, assembly GCA_963675135.1. Lineage (NCBI taxonomy): Eukaryota > Viridiplantae > Streptophyta > Magnoliopsida > Lamiales > Lamiaceae > Galeopsis > Galeopsis tetrahit. Next base: position 74,032,119 of record OY776127.1, read on the forward strand.
AGCATAGTTGATCTCAGGCTTTCAGAGCACTTGATCAATTTAGCTAAGACAACTCCTCTGGACAACTCTCCTGATCAGTATATTTAATCTTTTTGCATCAGAGCACTTTCTGCATAGAGTTGACTTCTCTGGACAACTCTCCTGATGAAAACCTTTGAGTAGTCTTGTCCTTTTGAGCTAGGTAAGCTTTGTTCTTGCATATGGCTAGCTTTTTTGGACAACTCTCCTGATCAGAGCTTTATGAATATTTTCTCTGGACAACTCTCCTAATCAGAGCATCTTCATTGGACTTGTCCTTTTGAGCTTTACAATCTTGTTCTTGCATAAGAGCATCTTCTCTGGACAACTCTCCTGATAAGAGCATCTTAGATTTCATAGAGTGTCCTTGCTCTTAAGTGATTGTTCCAGAATTTGAGCCTTGAGGGGACTTGATCTTGATCATCTTCAAAGCATAGGTTCCCCCTCAAATTGTGCATCTAATTGTCTAATAGCTACCTAACATTTCAGCTTCTCATCTAGCCTATAATCTATATGTTCTAACATTCTTAGAACATATTTATATTGACTTAGGCATGTCTCAGGGGGTTTTGGTATTAGATCAAAACATATCTCATTTTATTCCCAACAATTTCCCCCTTTTTGATGATGCCAAAACCTACACAATTTGAGCAAAAGTGACTTGTCTACACCTATTACATATATCTTCAGAAGACATGACTAAGGTCAATATTCCTGAAAAATAATGTGTTAGTGTATTCACTGTTTCTGTTGCAAGTAGGTTTTAAGATAGACATAGAGAGATTTTGTGTTTCTTGATTCAACATAAGTTCAACTATCATTCATTAAAAAAAACATTACAGGCATGTTGATAGTTGAAATTAACATATCAGAGCATGAATCAATACATCAGAGCAATTCATTACAATAATTCAAGATAATATTTTCAGCATCAGAGCACAGAACTTGTTATCAGAGCAATTCATAACAAACCAGAGCAAACAGATTAACACATCAGCAATCTTGACCATATTTCAGCATAGTTGATCATTCAAGTAAGGTCAGAAGACTTAGCCATTTCAAAGATCATCCTCAGGAGGTGGCAGCATTCCATACTGTGCCCACACTCTTCTTTTCAGTGCCATGGCTTCTTGGTTGGTTCCCTTAGGTCCAAGAACCATCTTGTTCAGCTTAAGGATCTCAGTGAATTCCCTCAGAATTCTTGCTTGGTCAATCCATCCTTCAAGCTTTGGAGGCATGTATATGATTGGCTTGGGAGCTGTGAGTTCAAATCTTGCAATGTCAGCAGCTGCAAGTAGTTGTTGATATAACTCTCTGTAGTATTCTAGCATGAACTCAGTGAAGGCAGAGTTTGCATCTCCTCCATTCCATCTGTCAATGACATAATAGTCATAGACAAACTCCCTTTTGGCTTCTTCCCATGTGTCATTCAGTTGAATTGGCACCCATTTATCCAAGTGTGGATATTTGGTGTCCATTGGGATTAGAAGCTGAGGCTTCATCTTGCTGTAAGTTGCTCTTCTCCTTCTTGGTTTCTGAAAGTTTGCTCTCCTTTCATCTCTTGCTCTGTTGGCTTCTTCCATCAGATCAATTTTCTCATTGGCCCTCATCATGGCCAGTTTCTGTTGTGTTTCAGGGTCTTTGCCATACCCTTCATGAAACAGCTTTGATGGATCATGGGCTAGAACTGTTGTCTTCTTCTTAGGTTCAGATCCAAATCCTTCAGCAAATAACTCTTCAGTGTCTTCAGAGGACTTGGTTCCTTCAGCAGTTTTGCCAGATTCAGAAGATTTGTCCTTTTCAGCAGCTTTGGCTTTCTTTGATGTAGGCTCATCTTCATCAATTCTGAATTCAGGTGGAAGATCAAGGCTGCTAGGAAAGTCAGTGAATTTCTCAATTTGTCTCTTCTTTCCTTGGGCCTTCTTGATCTTTCCTCTGGTTTGGACACCTTCAGCATCTTTGTCCAAACCTGACACTTCACCACCTGGTCTTTGTTGTAGCCTTACTCTTTTCTCTTGAGCTGAGGCCATTGAGTTCTTCAATGCCAATGCTAACTGCTCCTCTTCATCCAATTCTTCCAAATTCAGCATTTCTGGCTCTTTTCCCTTTCCTTCAGGGACTTTGTCCTTCCCTTTCACTGGACTCCCAATTACTAAGGCACCTTTTGCCCTTGCTCTTTCCCTTTCCCCCTTTTTGGCAGCATCAAAACACTGGGGCTTGAGGTCACTCATTGTTGAGGCCATCAGGGATTGGGCCTGGTTTAGGGACTTCATCTCCTCCAACAAATATACATTCTCATCATGTATATTCTGCATTCTATCACTGCTCAAGCTAAGGAAAGCTAGAACAGGCTTCATCTTTTGTTGGACAACCTCTTCCATGGCTGTTTTCAGAGATGCATCCAGTTGGGCTTTTAAGAGCTCAGTGAGGTTGGCCACTGCACCTTCAGCAATGTTGGCCAACACTTCCTGGGAAAATTTTTCTGAGGCAGCTTTGACCATAGCTAGCCTTTGCTCTTCAGCTCTTCTCTTTTGCAGTGCAGTCTTCTTGCCAATAGCTTGTTTGACAGTTAGCCTGAGAGCTTTGACATTAGCATTGTGATTGTCTCTCAGCAGCTTTTGTTCTTTCTTGACCTCCTCTGAGATGGCTTCCATGGTTGATTTGGCACTTTGAACTTCAGTGGAGATGGTTTGGAGACCAGATTCCACACCACTGATTCTTGCCTCAAGGGTTGGTAGCACAACATCTTCAGAGCCAGTGAGCCTCATTTCTACAGATGCTAGAGTCCTTCCTTGCTCATTCAATGCTCCTGAAGTTTCAGCATGAGCAGATTGGACTTGATGAGCCAAGGAGTCCAACTTCTCTGATTGCATTCCAAGTAAGGCCTGAGCTGAGCCTGTGTCTACTTGGATAGGTGCATCTGTGAGGAACTCATCTGCAAAAATTTGGTCAAGAGAAATACCTGCAACATCAGATAAATCAAACAAGTTAGGAAATAAGCACTCATCACCCTCAATTTCTTTTGCATAAGACTCTAATACATCAGCAGTCTTCTTCTCATTTTCAACTTGTTCTTTTCTCCCTTCATAATTGATGTTCTCACTCAAGGAATCAGGCCTCCTTTCATCAAGGGATTCTTGAAGTTCAGATTTGACTTCAAGAATAACCTGTCCTTCCTCACTTATTCCACCCTCATTTGGTGGTACACTCACTATCTTAGTGATGACTACCTCTCTTTCATCCACAACTCCCTCTGATTTTTCAACTAATCTCTCCTTTTCAACTCCTTCTCCTAATCCTGCAGCATCTCCACCTTCAACAAGGTTCAAAGATGGCAGTTGTGGGGAGATCACAGTGCTTATATCAGCAGCCACTGAGTCATCCTGAATGATTAAGGGCTGATCAATGTCCAACACCTCTGACACTGAATAGGCCTTAATCAAACTAGCCTCTAGTACAGGAACCTCAACATCTTTAGGATGTGCCTTGGGTTCAGAAGAACCTTCATTGGCAGATGTGTCTTTGGTTGTGTTACCACCCTTGGTCAACACCTCTGAAGTTACAGAGCCTTTCCTATGATAGGTTTTAGGAGGATTGGAAAGTCTATCTGCTACAGAAGACTTGGGTTGAAGGGGTTCGGGGAGGTTGGCTTGAGGGGTTTCAGGAGGGTTGGGATTTGAAGGGTTTGAGGGATCATCAGGGGAATCATCATCATTAGAGCCACTGTCAGGGTGTTTGATTCCCTTGGCTTTTCTCTCTTTCTCTTCCTCAATCTTATCAGCCACCAGCTTTGCAAAAATCTCCTCATCAATGAGGAATCTTGTCTTTGAAACTCCAGCAAAGTGTAGCAATCTGTTCTCCTCTATTTGCCACCAGTTTGCACCTTTATCTTGGATGACTTGTGATATCTCCATCATAGATTTATCTTTTACATCAACAAGCATCCTCAAATCATGAAAGGCCTTCTGAATTCTTGGAAATTCAGCAAGTTGTGGATACAAACTGTCCACAGTAGCCTTGGCTCCTCCTCTGAGCATACTTTCAAAAGTATACTCCTCCTCATCTCCACTTGAATGGGGACTTTGGGTTATAGGGGAGTTGGCTCTGGGTTCTCCTAATGTGGCTTCAGGTAGATTAAGTTCAGGGATCTTGGCTTCAGATGGGTTGGGTACAGTAGAAGGATCTTCAGTTGCTTTAGAGAGCAATGAATCTGAAGGGGCTTTACTCAGGGGGGTTGGCTCATGAAGTGCATGCTCTAAGAGCTTTGAATAGTTGAGCATGGATGAGTCAAGGGGAGACAGGAGTCTTGTCTCATCTACTGCTAAATCAGCAAGCACATCTATGCCACTTCTTTGTTCATTCCCTTCAGGAGAATATCTCTTAGTGAGATTTACAGGGGTAATGGGTTGGTTGGAAGGGGTAACATGGGTTTCAGGGGAGTTGGGCTCAAGATATTGAATTTCAGGGAGGTTGGCCTCTATGGGTTGACCTTCAGGGACTTTGGATTCTGGAGTTCCAGAACCAGATGAATTAGTCCTAGACATGGATTTGGCCCTGCTTTCAGCTCTGCTCTCCCTTAGAGCCAATTGAAGAGATCTTTCTTCTTGAAACTCCAACACCTTTTCAGTAGGTTTGGCCCTTCTCTTGCTGGCCCTGCTACTTCCACTTCCTTCCTTCTCAGGGACAACTTCCCTGATTCTCTTATCACCCTTCTTCTTTTGCCTAGTCTCATTGTACTTCCTCCTCAACTCTTCTGAGTGGTCAGAAGGCACACTCACTCCTTCTTCTGCCACTGCATCAACCTCAGCTGATGCTCCTGAGGCTTCTTTTGAAGACAATTGAGACATCTTTCTTGTTTTGACAGCCCTGGCCTTTGTTCTCTTTTTCATTTTAGGCTTCTCTTCCTCCTGTTCTTCAGCAGGCTTGGCCATTAACATCCTTCTTTTCTCAGTTTTCTTGCTGAGCTTTCTGAATAGGATCTTTTGGGCTGGGAGGGGCTTTGCAAAGGTCTGCATCTGGGAATAGTGGGAAAACCTCTCAATCAACAAGCTTGCCCTGGTGCAATACTTGATTTTTCCTTCTAGCACCACCTTATTGTGGGCTTTCACCTTAAATTTAGCCTTCTCCTTCATCATTTCAGACAAGATGAAGGTCCTCCAATCAAACTTGATGCCTTTATCACTGGCATCAATAATGGCAGCCATGATTCTGATCCTTGGATGGCTGACCTGCTTTAAGCTTCCAGTGTTGCTTAGGAGGCTTTTAGCAACTACCTCAAACAGATTGAGAAACTCTGGCTTGAGAGTTTTCTTGTTTTGAGTTGAGGAGAGAGGGCCTGGAACTAATAGCCATTCTTGGGCTATTTCCTCTTCATGTCCAGTACCATAGACTTCTGGATTCCTTCCCTCATAAGGCAATCCAAAGGCTCCTTCCAGATCCTCTGAGGAGAATTTCACTCTGTGGAATCTCTCCTCCTTCTCTCCTTCTGCAGTGTAAGCTAACCTGGTTGAGACTTCTCCATCTTCAGGTTTGCCTCTCCACTTTAGGAAGGCAAAGAATTCTGCCATGTAATTCTCCAAGCAAGAGCTTGGTCTTTCTTCCAAGAACTTTTGGAGACCAGCCCTTCTCAACCACCTTAGGGTTGGAGTTATCTCAGGATCTTCACTTTCAAATGAAATTATGGGTTCAAAGTGAAGATTGTTTCTGTTGCTAAGATAGGCAAAATCTAGGTCTAGATCCTTGTTGGAGAAATCAACAAGCATCTCAGGTCTAACCTTGGGGGCCATTGAAAGTTGCAGAGAAAAGTTTGATGAAGAATGAGAGAGTTTGAAGAACTTTTGAGTTAGGGTTTCGAATACTTGGGGAAGAAGTGTTTGTGGGTATCTTAAGACTTGTGAATATTCTAAAAAGAATGTTTGTCAATGAGTTGGTAAGGTCTTGATACAATTCAAAGGTGAACAAAAATGGAAATCCAAAATGGACGGCTAGGATTGATTTCAGGGGAGTTGTCCATTTTTGATCCAATGGTCAAAAACCAATGTAACAGTGAAATAACTGTTTTATTCAAAACGTGGGTGGTTTTTAATGTTTGTTTAAGGCTGGGGATTTTTCGAGATAGATCATGTCCCAAAAAGTTTAATGCAAACAAGAGTTAAATCTTGGCATTTAATGCATGGAAAGTGACCTTTTGGGTGGGAGACAAATTAAATCCCAGAAAGGTGAAAACTGTATTTCAAGGGACAGATTTCGAGATAGGTATTGATCACCAAAAATAGGTGCTTATCATACCAAGATTTGGTTTGATAGCTAGGACAACTTATCTGACCCTACATGGACAAGTGTCCTGAAGAACTGTGGACAAGTGTCCTGAATTTCAAGAGACAAGTGTCCTGAAGAGGTAAGGTCATGTTTCTGAATTTCAGTAGACTTGACCAAGTCTGCTGAAGTTTGAGTTTGTTTCCCCCTTAATCAATGAGCTTCTTTGGACTTATTTGTCCAACTTCCCTGGATCAAGTAATCCCAACTCTGCTGATAGCTCCAGAAATCTTGCCTCTGCAAGTGGCTTGGTTAATATATCAGCTTTTTGATGGTCTGTGTGAATTTTCACTAGCTTGATATCCTTCTTCTCCACATGATCTCTAATGAAGTGGTGCTTGATGTCCACATGCTTGCATCTTGTGTGCAAGACAGGATTTTGTGATATAGCAATGGCACTATTGTTATCACAGAAAATTGGCACTTCAGTAGAGTTGACTTTGTAGTCTCTTAGTTGTTGTCTTAGCCAAAGAATTTGAGCACAACAACTTCCAGCAGCAACATATTCAGCTTCAGTGGTGGAAGTGGCCACTGTGTTCTGCTTCTTGGAGAACCATGAAATAAGCTTGTTGCCTAAGAATTGACAAGTCCTTGAAGTGGACTTTCTGTCAATCCTACAACCTCCATAATCAGCATCTGAGTAGCCAGTTAGCTCAATATTGTCATCAGCAGGGTACCAAAGGCCTAGATTCTCAGTGCCTTTGAGGTACCTCAAAATCCTCTTTGCAGCCTCAAGGTGGCTTTTCTTAGGATTTGCTTGAAATCTTGCACAAACACCTACTGCAAATGTGATATCAGGTCTGCTGGCAGTGAGATAGAGGAGTGAACCAATTATTCCTCTATACTCAGTAGAGTTGGTTGGAATACCACTCTCATCAGGATCCATCTTCCAATTTGTGTTCATTGGGATCCTTACTGGCTTGCTAGTTGTACACCCAAACTTTTTGATCATTTCTCTGGTGTACTTAGCTTGGTTGATGAAGATTCCTTCTTTAGTTTGCTTGACTTGTAGACCCAAAAAGAAGTTCATCAACCCCATCATGGACATCTCAAACTTGCTTTGCATGAGCTTGGAGAATTTCTCACACAGCTTCTCATTAGGGGATCCAAAAATTATGTCATCCACATAAATTTGGACAAGCAAGATGTCCTCTCCTTCAGAGATTCTGAAGAGAGTTCTGTCCACAGTTCCCTTGGTGAATCCATGATCCAAGAGGAATTGTGACAGTGTATCATACCAAGCCCTAGGGGCTTGTTTGAGTCCATATAGAGCTTTCTTGAGTCTGTAAACTTGGTTTCCAACTTCAAAACCTGGTGGTTGCTCCACATAGACTTCTTCTTTCAAGACTCCATTTAGAAAGGCACTCTTGACATCCATTTGGTATACTTTGAACCTCTTGTGGGTTGCATAGGCTAGAAAGAGCCTTATTGCTTCTAGCCTTGCCACAGGTGCAAATGTCTCATCATAGTCAATGCCTTCATGTTGGCAATACCCTTTTGCCACAAGTCTTGCTTTGTTTCTGACAATCACATCATTTTCATTTTTCTTGTTCTTGAACACCCACTTTGTTCCAATAACATCTTGATGTGAAGGTCTGTCCACCAGCTCCCATACTTTATTTCTGGTGAATTGATTCAGTTCTTCCTGCATGGCTGTGATCCAATTGGCATCTTGAAGTGCTTCCTCAACATTACTTGGTTCTTGCTCTGACAAGAAACAACAGAAAAGAGCACTTTCACCATGGAATCTTCTTGTTTTGACTCCAATACTTGGGTCACCAAGTATTAGATCAGTAGGATGGTCAGTCAACCAATTCCTTCTTTTTCTGATCTCTTCAGTAGAGTTGTCCTCTACTGAAGGTGAGTCATTTTGATCATAGAATTCAGGATAATTTAATGCAGGATCTAATTCAGGATCATAATCAGGGATGTTGTCCTCCATGTCAGGGACATTGGCATTTTCAACATTTTGAGTTCCCCCTTGATTATTTGACCCATTAACTACCTCAGCAGGAACTGCTTCTTCATTGGTAGTTGTTACCTGGATGTGAACTGGGATTGGTTCATTCAGTTCACCATTTCCATCAGTGGGATTTGTCTCAGGAAGGTTGCCTCCAGGATTGTTGTCCAATGTGGGTTTTTCAGGCAGATTGGCTTGGACAACATCTATGAATTCAGTGCCTTTGTCTTTTAGATTTAGTCTGGTTGTCCTCCGTGTGATTTCTTCAGGTTCCAAATGATCATTCCTGATCTCAAAGATAGACTCATCAAACACAACATGAGGTGTTTCTTCCACTATAAGGGTTTTCTTGTTGTAGACTCTGAAAGCTCTACTGATTTGAGAGTATCCAAGAAATACTCCCTCATCAGCTTTGCTGTCAAAGGCTTTCAACTGTTCTTTCCCATTATTGTGAATGAAACATTTACAACCAAATATATGAAAGTATGACACTTTAGGCATTCTTCCTTTCCAGAGTTCATAGGGGGTTTTGCCTTGCCCCTTAGTGATCAAACATCTATTTTGAGTATGGCATTCAGTGTTTATAGCTTCAGCCCAAAACCTCTTAGGTAAATTTGAGTCAGCAATTAGAGTTCTAGCAGCTTCTTTTAAAGTTCTATTCCTTCTTTCTGCAACTCCATTTTGTTGGGGAGTTCTAGCTGCTGAAGTTTCATGAGCTATTCCATTTGATGTGCAGTACTCATTGATGTATGAATTAATGAACTCAGTGCCTTTATCAGATCTTATCTTGATAATGCTAAGGCTTTTCTCATTTGACAATCTCTTGAGAAGTTCAGGTAGTTTGACTTGTGTTTCCTTCTTATTAAGGAGAAATACTACCCATGTGAACCTAGAGAAGTCATCTACTACCACTAATGTGTATTTTCTACCATTAATGCTTGAAGGGGTAATTGGTCCAAATAGATCCATATGTAGAAGTTCAAGTACCCTTTCAGTGGAGATGACTGGTTTTCCTTTGAATGAGGCTTTAATCTGTTTTCCTTCTTGACATGGCTTACACACATGTTCTTTAATGAAAACCTCATTAGGTAGTCCTTTAACTAATGCATTTCTAGCAAGTTTATTCATAGATTTGAAGTTCAGGTGGTTTAGCCTCTTGTGCCATAGCCAACTTTGTTCACTAGAACTTTTAGCAATAAAACATGCAGCATCAGTAGACTTGTCCCAGTCTGCAAAATACACATTTCCCTTTCTAGTTCCAGTCAATAGGGTTTGTTGAGTTTTATCTTTAATTAGACACTTTCCACTTGAGAACTCAACATTAAAATCTTTATCACAGAATTGACTGATACTCAGGAGGTTATATTTGAGACCAGCTACATAAGATACATTGGTTACTTTGATGTTACCAATCATCAAAGTACCATAACCTTTTGTTGTTGCTTGTGAGCTGTCTCCAAAGGTGACATTTGGGCCTTCTTTTTCAATAAAATCAGAGAGGAGTTCCTTGTTTCCAGTCATGTGCCTTGAGCATCCACTGTCAAGGTACCATGCTGTCTTTTTGTTCATGCTCCTCTTTTTGTGGCCCAATGGTACCTGCAGTTAGATAGGTTTAGGTACCCTTTGAGTTTTGGGTCCTGAGAGGTTAGCTGTACCTTTGGGAACCCAAACTTGCCTAATAACCCTGATTGATTCAAGGTGGCTAAGTTGATTTCCTAGTGCATCAACATACACTGTCTTTCCCTTAAATGCCTTTGGGAAAGTATGTGTGAATGTGTTAACTCTGTAAGTTTTAGGGGAGTTGACCACTTTCCTGAACTTATGTGTTCTTTGTGCAGCTTGATGAAGTCTTTGAGGAAAGGCATTTTTATGACCATTACCCTTTGGCATGAAGGGTTTTGGTTGTCTCATTTTATTCTGCCTTTGAGGATAATTGTCCTTAGGTCTATTCAGCTGAGGCTTTCTCAGATGAGTTGGCCTAGGCTGATTATACCTTGGATAGTTCCTCTGAACATTGTTCAGGAGATTTGCCCTTCCATTGGGTCTACTCTGCTGACCAATATTCCTCTTGTGCTCAGGAGCTTTGGCCATTTCCTTAGGTTTTGGCCTATTCTCCTGAATCACTTGAGTAGGCATTTCATTCAATTTGCCCTTTCCTTTGTTCAGTGGCTGAATTACTTCATTTTCAGCTTGTTGTGCCACTGACTTGACAAAGATTCTCTTAGTGTTACTTGTGGATGCAACACTAAGACAAGGTGAAGATTCAAATGGATCAAAACCCAATCCACTTCTTTGAGCCATAGGTCTTTGATAACTTTGAATTTCCTCTATTGCTCTAGAGGATTTGTTCAAAGCAGACATCTTTAATTTCAGGCTTTCTTCACTTGATTTAAGAATATCATACTCATGTGAGAGATTTTCAAATTTGTCATTTAGAATTTTAAGTTCAAATTCTTTTCTCTTCTGAGAGAGAAGTTGATCATCAATCTCCTTTTGTTGGTCAACTATCCTGAGATTTGCTTCCTCAAGCTTTCTCAAGGCTTGTTGATACAACTCAGTAGACTTGACATCAACAGCTACCTCAGAGTTTTTGGAAAGTTCAATAGCCAATCTTTCATTTTCTTTCACACAATTATCATGAAATTCTTGTAATCTAGTGAAATCTTCCATCAACTTTCCCAAGGAAAGTTTCAGGTTAACCTCACTAGTGTTTTGTGAGGTGAATGATGGTGAACTAGAAGTAGAGGATACCTCATCCTCCTCAAGAGCCATATTGCAGACATCATCATCATCATCACTGTTGGAGAATAATCCATCAGAAGAGTTGAAGCTTTCATCACTATCAGATTCTTCACCAGCCATCATGGCCTTTCTATTGGTGAACTTTCTGTCTCTTTTAGCTTGTCTCTCTCTTCTTTCTTTAGAGCTCAATTCAGGGCAGTCATATTGGAAGTGCCCTTTCTTTTTACAGTTATAGCACAGATCTTCATCATCATCTTTCTTGGATTCTTCTCTTCTCTTAGATGAAGAAGGATCAGCTCTACTGGATCTTCTCCTATCAGAGGACTTGTCCTCTGATCTTTTCTCTTCAGGCTTTTTGTCCTCAGCCTGATCTTCAGGGGAGTTGTATCTTCTCCTGAATTTGTTGTCTTGGTAGAATTTCTTGTATCTACCAAACCTTGTGTTGAGCTTGTCAAACCTTCTAGCCATCAAGGCTAGTTCTTCCTTCATTTCAGTCTTAGAGACTGTCTTTGATGATCTGGGAGTGGGTTGCATTTCTGGTTCAGCAACTTTGGCTTTGAATGTCACTCCCTTAGTAGGATTTGAAGGTTCCTCAACAGGCTTTCTTCTATTGAGGTCAAACTCATATGCTTTAAGTTCTGAGAATATTTGTTGCATGGGCATGGTGGAGAGATCTTTGGTATTCTGCATCATTACAGCATAGACATCCCACTTTTGAGTGAGACTCCTTAGAATTTTCAGTCCAACCTCTCTCTTGGTGTAGACCTTGCCCAATGAGTTAATCTCATTCATCACATCAGTGAATCTACCAGCAAATTTGTCAATGGACTCATCAGACTCCATTGAGAATTGTTCAAACTTCTGCACAGCAACTTGGAGCTTGTTCTCCTTGATTTTTTCAGTGCCCTCACACATTTCAGCAAGAGTATCCCAAATTTCTTTAGCTGTTGTGCAGTGGTAGACTCTTCCCATAACTGCATCTGGAATTGTTTGATAGAGGGTGTTCATGGCAAGATAATTCAAATTATCTTTCCTCTTTTCATCAGCAGTGAAGTCATCCTCATCCTTGGGAATCAGTTCCCTTACATCTACTTTTTGCTCAGCTGTCACTCTGGGGTTAGTTTGAGTAAACACAAAAGGTCCTCTTGTGATTACTCTTAGCATACCAGTATGGAGAGATGCAAGATGAGCCCTCATTCTAATTTTCCAGAAATCATAATTGTCTATTGAAAACATGGGCAGTTTGTGATGAGAAATGTGATTGACTGGATTTGTGGCCATGTTGTCTAATCCTTGAACAGCAGGTGGAGGAACAGCATTGTTGTTGGCCATATCTCACAAATAATCAGTTAGTCAACAAATGATGGATTTCAGATAGAGATCAGTTCAGTGACCACACAAATATGAGAGTTTTGAAAATCAAGATGGATTTTCAGAAGCAGTGGTCTTTGAACCCCTGCTCTGATACCACTTGTTGGTCCTGAAAGGAGTATATAACAAGTGTATGGGGGGGGGGGGAATACACTTGTATGCAATTCTTTTTCAACTTTGATCAAACCAGAGTTCAGCAAGGTTGTCTTGGACAACTCTGCTGAAGAAGATTAACTCTTCTAAGATAATCAGACCACTAAGTACTATTGAGTACTTAGTTGATTGACTATATAGGGGAGTTATATGTGCGGAATAATGGTTGGCCCTTTAAGTTTAGACTCCTTTAATTTCTGAAATCACTTAGTCAATGCAACACAGTCCAGTTTAGCTTCAGGGAACTTGTCCAAATCAGTTTTGCACAGTCTTTGAATATGTATCTTTGAAAGATCAGTTTTGTGTGCAGTGTTTGAATGAATGTAAGTACTTGTAAAGCAAATCAACACAAGAGTTTATAGTGGTTCAGAGACTCAAGCTCCTACATCCACTTTCCCTGATTTAACAGGATAATTCCTTCACTCTTGGAATTAACTTGTTTTATAGTGCCAAGGTGCACTTGATCAAGAACACCACTCCTTGGTGAATTGATCCCTAGGATGTCTAGAGTCCTAGTACCCTCTTCTCAACTCAGAACTGAATTGTTCTTCTCTCAACAGTCAGCTCCTAACACTTCTACTACTACAACCTTCTCACTTTCACTCTTGAAAGGTGTAAGGGTTGAAGTAAGGTTCCAACTAATGAGATATCCTTTACAATGAGGATCAGTGTATAAGGATAGGATATCTCTCTAAGCTTGTGTATGGATATACAATTGGGTTCAGCTTAGATGAAGTGTTTGAAGACTAAGATAGTCTTTTGAAAGCTTTGAAAGCACTCAAGCTTGTAAGAACTTTGAGCTTGGTTGGATTGTGTTGAGGTTTGTTGGATTACTTTCAAATGGTCTTCACACTTCTGTATTTATAGACAAAATAGAGGATTTGCCCGTTGGAGAGGCAACCCCAAATTGCTATAAATGTCTTCCTTGAGTTCTTCAAACTGGAAGACATATTCTTGATAGTGACATGTCCTCATTTGGGTAATAAACGGCTGTAACAGTTTTGTCTTCATTCTGCAGCACTTTTCCCAATGTTTGACTTCTTGTTAGGACTTGGACATGGCTTCTGAAGGTTGATCCAATGATAGGACAACATTCCTTATCATCTGGACAACTCTCCTTATCACTATCAGCAGTTTTGCTTTTCAGCATGGTTGGCTTGCTCTTCTTCAGATGACTTGGCTCTTTCCCTTTATTTCTCTTGAGTATGGTCTTAGCTTATTTCTTTGAGGACCTTTAGGGACTGGTTGTCTCAAACTCTTCAGCATAGTTGATCTCAGGCTTTCAGAGCACTTGATCAATTTAGCTAAGACAACTCCTCTGGACAACTCTCCTGATCAGTATATTTAATCTTTTTGCATCAGAGCACTTTCTGCATAGAGTTGACTTCTCTGGACAACTCTCCTGATGAAAACCTTTGAGTAGTCTTGTCCTTTTGAGCTAGGTAAGCTTTGTTCTTGCATATGGCTAGCTTCTTTGGACAACTCTCCTGATCAGAGCTTTATGAATATTTTCTCTGGACAACTCTCCTAATCAGAGCATCTTCATTGGACTTGTCCTTTTGAGCTTTACAATCTTGTTCTTGCATAAGAGCATCTTCTCTGGACAACTCTCCTGATAAGAGCATCTTAGATTTCATAGAGTGTCCTTGCTCTTAAGTGATTGTTCCAGAATTTGAGCCTTGAGGGGACTTGATCTTGATCATCTTCAAAGCATAGGTTCCCCCTCAAATTGTGCATCTAATTGTCTAATAGCTACCTAACATTTCAGCTTCTCATCTAGCCTATAATCTATATGTTCTAACATTCTTAGAACATATTTATATTGACTTAGGCATGTCTCAGGGGGTTTTGGTATTAGATCAAAACATATCTCATTTTATTCCCAACACTAGTGGTGGGGGGTGTGTTGGTTGCCTCAGAGACCTGGGTTCGAAACCCAGGTTCTCATTTTTTTAAAGGTAACAAAAAGGCGACGGCCTTGGCAACGGCTGGGCCCCGTTGCGAAAAGGCAACGGCCACCTGCCGTTGCCAAAAGGCAACGGTTTTCCCCAAATCCGTTGCCTATAAAATAGCAACGACCATATTGGCAACGGCGGAGTGCCGTTGCCTTTGCCGTCGCCTTCTTGATTAGTGAGGGGGAATCCGTTGCCTTCCCCGTCACCATTTTGGAAGTTTTTTGTAGTGCAATATTAAATTAGCACTCTCACTTCTTGCCTTGGTTACAATAGTCATGTTCATACAGTTAAAATCTTTGACTATTTTACAAATTGAAATCGAACCGGATTGGTTACGATTTTTTAAACCGTTGGTTTGGGTTTTTTTTTTTTTTGGTTTTTTCTTTCTCATTTTTTAAACACTATATAAGAGATAAGAAGAGATAAGAGAGGTTGGTAGAAAAAAATGAGTTAAAATTGAAATATTTATAGAAGAATATTATTAATATATATATATATATATATATATATAAAAGCAAAAACGTCGATTTAACCCCAAATCACCGATTTTGAATTTGAATTTCTAAAACGTAACCTTAATTTTAATTTTAAGGTTACGATTGAATTTTGCACAGGTATTTTACTACAAAAAATTAAGTGACAATACCATTTGTAAAGGCTGACATTGTAATTTCACTACAAAAAAAGAGGTATTTTACTGACAGAAATAGAGACGGAAATTCGATCGGAAACAGTATTTCCAAATACCGACGGAAAAATTATGTCGGTGCTAACCTCGTCGGTAACTTTTATTGACGGAAATTTGAATTTTTTATTTTTATTTTTTTAATTACCGACGGAATTTTTTTTTTTAATTTCTTTTTATTTTTTAATTGCCGACGGAATATTCGGTAATTTTAAATTCAAAAAAAAAATGTACGCGGTGGGGCCCAAAACAACGGCTGGCCCAGCACGGCCCATATTTGCAAGGCCCGCTCAAGCCCGCTAGGGCTCAAGAATAATAGGCTGAACATTTCGGCCTTCGTGGGACTTGAACCCGGGTGTATGGGCGCCAAATGGGGCGCCTACCACTCGGACAAGTTTTTTTTTTGTTTATAATTGTAATATTAATTGTATATGTACTCATTTTCGATCCATTTTTTTTTTTAAATCACAAAATTAATTTCTTTCTATATTAATATTACTAAATTTGTGGTTTATAATTATTGTAAATTTAATTTTTTTTAATTTATATATTGTAAATTTAATTTATTTATTTTTTATGTTTTGATTAAAATTCTAAGAAGTTCATATAACATGTTTTACTCTTTTTTTAAAACAAATCTATTTAATAATTGAACATTCTTTTACTTATATTAATCACTAAATTTGTAATTTATATATTGTAAATCTAATTTATTTATTTTTTATGTTTTGATTAAAATTCTGAAAAAGTTCATATCATTTATACATGTTTTACTTTATTTTTAAAACAAATCCATTTAATAATTGAACATTCTTTTACTTATATTAATCACTAAATTTGTGATGTGTAACTATTGTAAATTAATTTTTCTAAATTTATATATTATAAATCTAATTTATTTATTTTTTGTGTTTTGATTAAAATTCTAAAAAATTCATATCATGTATACATGTTTTACTTCTTTTTTTTAAACAAATCCATTTAATAATTGAACTTTCTTTTACTTATATTAATGGAGTAATAAATTTGTGACTTATAACTATTGTATACTAGTGCACGACCCGCGTATTACGCGAGAAGTAAAAATCAATTTGAGGTAACTAAACAAATCAATTTTCAATACTTTTATTTAGTTACCTCAAATTGATTTGTTTCACATTCAACATAGTCAATAAGAGAAAAATAGCAATTGATGATATGATTATTGACGGTCAATTGAGATTTAAAAATTACTATGAAAAAAAAATGTAGAACTTTATAAAAGTATTTCGTAATTATGAGTAAACAAAATAATTAGCAGACACCTTATATTAACAATTTTTTTATTTGTTAATTCACATAACAAAAGAATTAATTATCATATAAATTAAATGGATATAAAAACTAAAAAAATTATGTCCAAAGAATATAAATAAAAATTTCTAATTTAATATAAAATTTCCTAATTTAATCAATAATTTTTTAATTTAATATAAAATTTTATAATTTAATCAATAATTTTCTAGTTAACTTAATCAACAATTTTCTAGTTAACTTAATCGACATGTTTTTAATTTAATCAACAAATTTTATATTTCAATCAATCATAATTTCCTAGCTAACAAAACAAATTTTTATTCCGAAATTTTTTTTTTTTTTTTTTGTGATTGCCGACGGAATATCTGTCGGTAATCGGTTTACTTTTTTATTCCGTCGGTAATTCCGACGGATTTCAATCCGTCGGTAAAATTCCGTCAATATTTTGCAGTTTTTTTGTAGTGTTTGGGCAGCCTAAGTTGGGCCTTTAATTAAATTATGGCCACAATTAAACACACCCACAAAGTTGTTGACGACACCCTCTCGTTTAATACACTCGCTCATTTCAAATGAGTACACATCCCGTGAAATCCTAAATACATTTCTCCATCTAAACTCAATTTTTCTTACTATAAGCCTCCCTCCATTTTCAAGTTCACACCCAGCAATTCTCTTCCTCAACCGTCGTGCCTCCTCCCTTGTGTCGTTGTCGTTATTTTAAGATCGAAGAAGGCGTTGACGACGTCGCTGCCCGTTCGCACCCCGAGCCTCACCGATTCTCCTCCGTGTTTCGTCGTTGTCACGCCACTCGTTGATAGTGTGAAAATTACTTGAAATTCATGTATTTAATTTGTATAATTTTATAGGATTTCGTGCATTATTTACACTAAATTAACTAATTGCATTTGATTTGAAGAAAATGTGTGGTTTGCTATTTTTATAAAAGAAAAATATCATTTTTAGAGCAAAACACACCTTATATAATTTGTGAAGTCAATCGAAGAAATAAATAGAGAACTGAAAAAAGTGAATGAACTCAAGAAGAAAGAGAAAAAAATAGTATATAAATTGAGAGGCTCAATATGTCAGGCCCAACTCGGTGGGCCTATTTAATTAAAGGGTTTGGCAATATACCCCACCAGCCTTGTTAAATATACCCCTCAATTTTGAATTCCCTAAAATATCATACGTTAGATGTACTCCAAATAAAATATCTAATTTACCCTTATAAATACTCTCCCCCTATTAAATAATAAAATTCTATTTTTTTCTTTCTTCTTCTTACTCCCTAAACTTGTCGCCGCCGCCTCCAATGTCGTTCGCCTCCCCCGCACGCCGCCCCTTTTCTTGTCGCCGCCATCGCCGCCATCGAAGGTAGGTTTTTTTTTTTTTCCTTCTTTATTGTTCCCGCGGCGGCAGCCCCTTGCCCATTAGTATAATTTTCTTAATATGCATGAAACAATACACTACAAGAAAACAGTGAAATTCCAACGGAAAAATTCCAACAGAAAAATAAATCGTTGGAATTTTAAAAATTCCAACAGTTTTTCCAACAACATAAGCCACCGTTGGAAAAATCCAACGGAGATTCCAACATCTTGTGGTAACCGTTGGAATTTACTGTTGGAAAAGGCATTGGAATTAAAAAAAAATAAATTCCTACAAACATTCCAACGGCACCAGACAGTTGGAATGATTATCCTAAATTAAATTATATGTTTATGTCTAATTCCAACAAAATTTCCAACGACATGAATATCATTGGATTTTTTTTTAAATTATTCCAATGAAAATTCCATTGACATTAGATCGTTGGAATGATTTTTCTAAATAAAATTATACTTTATATCTAATTCCAACGGAATTTCCAACGCCAACGCCATATTACTGTTGGATTTTTCTTTAATTATTCTAACGAAAATTCCATTAACACTTACCCGTTGGAATTCTTCATTAAATCAAAGAATATTTTTATATATAATTCCAACAAAAATTTTAATATACTAAAATCGTTGAATTTTGTTGTTAATTATTCCAATAGAATTTACAACAATCTCATAATTTTGTTAAAAAAATCTCTTACTGTGATAAATATAAAAATCTGAAAGATTAAAAAAATATAAAAATTTGTTAATTACGGATTCTCAAAATTTTCTAGATTTTTGAATTTGAAAAATTTTAAAATTAAAAAAATTATGGAAATTTATATTACAATCAAATTTATATATAGTATAAATAAATCCAAAAAATTCTAAAGATTTAGTTGGAGGCTAAAGGGAAGGGCGGGATTCTCAAAATTTTAATTAGGAAAATTTCAAAGATTTGATTTATTCAATTTTCTAGAAAGATATACTCTAACTTCTTCCTTTTTTTTTTCTTCATATATCCAAATCACTTTTAATCCTTCTAGTTTTCTACTCCTTCGGTCTATTGGTGCCTCTGTGTGTGTTCTTTTCCTTTACCTAATTCCTCCTTGCACATTAGGTGAGTTTTCTTTTCTCTTTTTTTTTTTTGTTTTTTTCACTGTGAAAGTAAATATTAATTATTATTATCATTATTTTCATTTTTTTGTAAACTGCAATTTGTGTGTGAGTATATATCTCTATATGAGTGTGCTATGTGTGAGTATATATATATGTGCGTTGTGTGTGTGTGTGAGTGTATATATGATATATTGATATGTGTATGAGGTGTGTGAGTGTATATATGATATAACTATATGTGTGTGATGTGTGAATAGTATATATATATATGCGTTGTGTGTATAATTAGTGTATTTACATATTGTTTGTGATGTTTGATGTATATCTATATATATGTATATCTATATATATGTGCCCTATATTTACGACGGTTTGTGCTATATGAGTACATGTCGATATGTCATATGGGTAATGTGTATATAAATATAATAAAATAAGTCGGTGATAATATAGAGTTGTTAATCTCTTGAGCTTGTAATTTTGATAGATAAGACTTTTAGTATTTTTAGAAAATGAGAAAATTGTGTTTTTAATCATATTTCTTAGCGAAAAAATGTCTAATGTTAAAATTCTTGATATTTTGTTATTATCTAAGTTTCAAGCAGTCACATTTGTTTGCTAACCATTATGCATCTTCTTCAGGTCTTCTCGTGATGCAGGGAATATAGATAATGATGATAATGAAATTGAGAATGAAGAGGATGATCATGCCCTTGGTATTAATGATGGTGATTATGATGATGAAGATGATGCCGAATAATTTGTTTAATTTATTTTTGTTGGTGATGTGAAATATTGGAAGGGTGATCAACACTCTTAGACATTTATGATTGTAATGTTTAGAATTTATTATTTTTGTTATGACACCGGATATTTTAAATTGGAGTATTTGATTTTGAAGTTATTATATATTTTTTGAACTTGATTATATATTTGAATTATGGTATGTTGTGTAATTAATTTCGATTGATTTTGGTATGGATTTTTAATATAGCAAAAATTTGACTTGAATAAAATTCCAATGGAAAAAATCATTGGAATTGACAATGAAATTTGTGATGGAAATTTTCCAATAGTTGAATATTCCAACAATACATATCTGTTGGAATAAAAATTCCTACGATTTTTTGTTGTTGGAATTTGTGTAGGAATTTACATTTATAATTTCCAACAATTAAAATTCCAATGGTTAAAATTCGTTGGAAAAAATTCCAACGACAAATTACCGTTGGACTTGTCGATGGAATTTACGGTGGAAAAAATTTCAACAGGTGAAAATTCCAACGATCAAGATCTGTTGGAATGTACCGTCGGAATTTTTTTCCGCTGGAAATTTCATTGGAATTTTATGATTCCAACGCCCACTTTTCCAACGGTCGTATTTTCGTTGGATTCTCCGTTGGAATCATTGATTCCAACGGAAAAAATGCAAAAAACCGTTGGAATTTTTCTGTTGGAATTTCGTTATTTTCTTGTAGTGATATAAATTGAGCAAATTAAGCACATGAATTTCAAATAATTATCCCATTAGTATAATTTTCTTAATATTTTATCGTGAAAAAATATGTGATTGATAAATTTAATTGTTCGAGACTTTTAGTGAATATATAGTCGCACTTTGATGATGAAATTCTTTATTTATTTTAATCCATTTTTTCACATATATAAATTTGTATTACTTTTTGTTAATCCAAATTCACTTCAACTAAGTAGAATTTCCGTTTTCACATTTTGTTGTTAATTTATTTAAAATTTCAAACGATAAATTCCTAATTCATTGGTAGATTGGATTTTTTTTTTCTTTAAAATAAAATTAAACCATTTTTCTTTAATCACAATTATAACCAAATATTAATTAAATCTTTCAATTAAGTGGGTGTGGTGGGGAGAACATAGTTGATATAGGATATATTAGTTTTATAAAACAAGTGTTGGGCCTTTGTTGGGCCCATTCTAATTAGGGCTCTGCGTATATGCCTTATATATAATTCATTGTAGAACAATTCAGTCAGTTTTGCATAGAGATGTCTATCGGGCTGGCCCTAGCCCTATAGGGCCGGCCCTATAGGGTTACGGACTAAACGGGTTAGGACCTTAACCGGTTCATATTTAACGGGTCTACAATTGTTGGGACCTAACCCTAACCCTAGCGGGCCACGGGCTAAACGGGCCACTAACGGGCTACAATTTTTTTTTTCTTTTAAAATTAAAGGTCTCAATTGGCACGTCCAACAAAGAAATAAAATAGAAAAATATAATGATCAGTAAATGAGAAAAAAAAAAGTATAATTTAAACACAATTCTACAACTCATTGGTCCTTAATATGACCAAATAAAGCTAAACAAATATCATAATCTAATAAAAAAATAGTAATAATGACTAATGGATGGTAATGGGCTTCTTAATGTTTATAGTTATGGTTATTGGTCGAATGACCCGAAATTTGTTCTTAGGTTATTTATTAAGAAAAAAAAAAAGGTAACAACTCAGGCTAGCGGGCTGGCCCTATAGCCCTGCGGGCTAGCCCGGTTTAGCCCACGGGCTAATCGGTCCGGGTCAAAAAAGCCCGGTTTTAAACGGACCTATAATTCATGAACCCTAACCCTGTATTTTTCAGGGTTAAACGGGCCAGCCCGGTTAGCCCGGCCCGGATAAACATCTCTAGTTTTGCATAGAGATGTCTATCGGGCTGGCCCTAGCCCTATAGGGCCGGCCCTATAGGGCTACGGGCTAAACGGGTTAGGGCCTTAACCGGTTCATATTTAACGGGCCTACAATTGTTGGGACCTAACCCTAACCCTAGCGGGCCACGGGCTAAACGGGCCACTAACGGGCTACAATTTTTTTTTCTTTTAAAATTAAAGGTCTCAATTGGCACGTCCAACAAGGAAATAAAATAGAAAAATATAATGATCAGTAAATGAGAAAAAAAAAAGTATAATTTAAACACAATTCTACAACTCATTGGTCCTTAATATGACCAAATAAAGCTAAACAAATATCATAATCTAATAAAAAAATAGTAATAATGACTAATGGATGGTAATGGGCTTCTTAATGTTTATAGTTATGGTTATTGGTCGAATGACCCGAAATTTGTTCTTAGGTTATTTATTAAGAAAAAAAAAAAAAGGTAACAACTCGGGCTAGCGGGCTGGCCCTATAGCCCTGCGGGCTAGCCCGGTTTAGCCCACGGGCTAATCGGTCCGGGTCAAAAAAGCTCGGTTTTAAACGGGCCTATAATTCATGAACCCTAACCCTGTATTTTTCAGGGTTAAACGGGCCAGCCCGGTTAGCCCGGCCCGGATAAACATCTCTAGTTTTGCATCAATACAGTTTCTTTGATTTACGCAAGATATGTGCCCCCTTCTCGTTCTTATCATGGTACCAGAGCAGGATCGCTGGTGATTTTCTTCTACGATTCCCCTCTCCTAATTGATCATGTCGAATACCAAGGATGATGATAAGGTAACCGATGCGGCTGAAGGCAGCGACAGAAAATCGACGGCGATTACGGTTGATTCCATGTCCCCGTATTTCCTTCACGCGTCGGATAAACCAGGTGATATTTTCGGCGATTCCTTACTTAAGGATAGCAATTATGGCGATTGGGTCGATCATATGACCAACGCCCTGTATGCTAAAAATAAAATCGGTTTTGATAATGGGGAGATTCCGATTCCGAATGATGACGATCCGTACCTCCCGTTTTGGAGACGCGCTAATGCTATGGTTAAGGGATGGCTGATGAGTAGCATGGAACCCGAGATTCGTCAAAGCGTGAAGTACAGGACGGCACAGGAAATTTGGGTCGATCTTGAAGAACGATTCGGGAAGGAGTGTGCTCCCCGAGCCTTTGAGTTGCGACGAGCACTGAGTACTGTGCGTCAAGATTCAGAGTCTATCTCTTCGTACTATAGTAGACTACGGCGAATTTGGGATGAAATATCCTCTGTATCCCCTCTTCATGTGTGTTCTTGCGGCAGATGTGTATGCGATCTTGGAAAGAAACTAGTTGAAAGTCGTGATCGGGATCGGCTCTACGATTTTCTCATGGGGCTAGATGATGTGCATAGCTCGATACGAACCCAAATATTGAGTACGCGACCTATTCCGTCACTGGGTACTGCTTATCACCTAGTTTCGGAGGATGAACACCATCGGTCCATAACGTCGAACCGAAAGAACGTCCCTGATTCGGCAGCGTTTCAGTTCCAGGGTAAGAAAGCCAAAAATCTTGAATCGGTTAACTCGCGACCTAAATCTGCAAGGGAAGGTCGACATTGCACTCACTGTGGGAAGACCAACCACACGATGGACAACTGCTTTGAGCTAATAGGCTACCCACCTGGCTGGAATCGGCGAGGAACAGATGGGAAGTCCACGACATACAGAGAGGGGCGAGCAAGCAACAACCACCGCTTAGAGAACTGGACAACCGAAGGCCTCTCAAGTGGCTGGTGATTCAAGCCAAGTTCCTAGCCTAACTCAGGAACAATTACAGCGACTGGCAGATTTTATGCGGATTGAGTTCGAAGGGACAAGAGCTGCACCAACAGCGAACATGGCAGGTACAGTGTCTGTCTCTTCTCACTCTTGGATCATTGACTCTGGAGCCACTGAACACATTACTTGTCGCAAAGATGGACTGCTTGACTTCACCATTATGCCCTCTATGTCCCCTATAAAAATTCCTAATGTGGACACGATTGCGGTGCAGGGCGTAGGGCGAGTTGCCCTTAGCCGCGAGATGCACTTGACTCGTGTTTTATATATTCCAGAATTTCAATGCAATTTAATGTCGGTCAGTCATCTCGTTAGTGAATTACATTGTGCATTCACTTTCCTCTCAGATTTTTGTGTAATCCAGGACTCACTCTCGAAGAAGGTGATTTGAGTGGGTAGATGCGTTGATGGACTTTACTACGTGGAGCCGCCCAAGATTAAAGGGGCAGCACACTAGCAGTCGTTGGGGATGCAAACCTTTGGCATAGGCGTTTAGGACATGTGTCCAACAATAAAATTCGTCATATTAGTTTTTTAAAGAATTGTAAATCAAACCCAGTTACTTGTGATTCTTGTATTCGTGCTAAGCAAACTCGATTGCCTTTTACCATGAGTACTAGTCGAGCTTCTCGTTGTTTTGCTTTGTTGCATTGTGATATTTGGGGGCCATACAGATGCGATACTTTTAGCGGTGCACGTTATTTTTTGTCCATTGTTGATGATCATAGCAGGGGTGTTTGGATCTTCCTTATGAAAAAAAAAATCTGAAGTTGCTAAGTATATGATTCAGTTTTGCTGAATGGTTGAAACACAATTCGAGCAGCGCGTCCAACGAGTTCGTTCTGACAATGGCGTTGAATTTCAATCGTCAACACTCCTTGACTTCTATGCGACTAATGGGATTGTGGTGGAAAGCTCCTGCACGGATACCCCACAACAAAATGGCATCGTGGAGCGCAAACATAGACATATATTGGAGGTTGCAAGGGCGTTGCGTTTCGACTCCGGCTTGCCCATAGAATTTTGGGGCGAATGCACACTAACAGCGGTCTACCTCATTAATCGCCTACCATCGACTGCTATTCAAGAGAGGACACCGTTTGAGATTTTATTCCACAAACCAGCTGCCTATGAACATCTCAGGACTTTCGGATGCCTTGTATACGCGCATGAGAATCGACGTAAGGACAAGTTTGGAGAACGGGGGAGTGCTTGTGTATTTGTTGGGTATCCGCATGGACAGAAGGCCTATAGAGTTTTTGACCTTCAAACACAACGATTCTATACCTCTCGAGATACCACGTTCGTTGAAAATGTTTTTCCTTTCAAAGGCACGGAAAATTTGGAATTTTCGGAGGCTGTTCGAACTGCAATTGGTCGCGTTCGAGGGGCGCCAGAATTGCCCGCCTCACGTCCTTTCATCCGACATCCAGTGATGCCTGATGTGATGGACAGTGCACTCGTGCCGACCTCAGCGCCTGGGCCGACTACACTGCCCGACCCCCAAGATCCGATGGCAGCCGACCAACCAGTTCAAGAGGCAGCCAGCTCGACTGACGTACCTCGGGCAAGTCAGAGATCTCGCAAACGCCCGAAGCACCTTGATGCATACATTACGGAATTACCTCCATCCATTGACCATGGTGTGGAGGCTGCCGACCCTGCACCTCCAACAGCCCATCCTCTTGCAAACTTCATATCTTATGACAAATTCTCCACATCACACAAGACTTATCTAGCTGCCATCACGTCTAGGGATGAACCGAAGCATTTTTCACAAGCCGTCAAAGACCCAATGTGGCGTAAAGCTATGACAAAAGAGATTTGTGTATTAGAAGAAAATGGAACATGGACCTTAGCTGATCTCCCCAAAGGAAAGAAGGCTGTAGGTTCGAAGTGGGTTTACAAAATCAAATATAAACCCAACGGTGAAATTGAACGCTACAAGGCCCGATTAGTTGCGAATGGCTTCACACAAATTGAAGGGGTCGACTTCCACGAAACTTTTGCGCCAGTTGCCAAGCTAGTTACTGTTCGATGCCTATTGAGTGTGGCCGTCAAACGTGATTGGGAGGTTCACCAGTTGGACGTCAACAACGCTTTCCTGCATGGAGACCTACATGAGCACGTCTACATGCACATTCCACAAGGCTTCGCTAAGGATGGCGAAACTCGTGTATGCAAACTTCAGAAATCTTTATATGGCCTTCGCCAAGCTTCCCGTAATTGGTATGAGAAGTTCACTCAAGCACTGACAAATATCGGATTCCGTCAGTCTCAAGCCGATCACTCCTTATTTACATTTCGAAAAGGGGCTATCCACGTTTCCGCGCTAATATATGTCGACGATGTGATACTTGCTGGTAACGACTCGACCCACATTGCCTTCGTCAAACGATACTTGGACGACAAATTTAGCATTAAAGATTTGGGAGTTTTGAAGTATTTTCTTGGAATAGAGGTCGCTAGATCACATGAGGGTTTTGTGTTAAGTCAAAGAAAATATGCACTTGATATATTGGAGGAAAGTGGTCTCCAAGCTAGTCGTCCGAGTGCCTTCCCCATGGAGCAAAACCTGAAATTACTACCAGATGATAGCAGCCCGCTGGTCGACGCAATGCAATATAGGCGCCTGGTCGGACGCCTGTTATATTTGACGATAACGCGGCCGGATATTGTGTATTCGGTTGGACAGCTTAGCCAGTTCCTTGCGCAACCACGACAATGCCATCTAACCGCAGCACATCGCGTCCTGCGATATCTGAAACAAACACCCGGACAAGGAATATTTTTACCGAGAACAGAAGGGTATGAATTGCGCGCATTCTGCGACGCCGACTGGGCTGGTTGCCCATTCACTCGGCGCTCCTCCACCGGGTATTTTATCACCCTTGGAGGATCCCCCATATCATGGCGCACCAAGAAGCAATCCGTCGTATCCCGATCATCCGCAGAGGCCGAATACAGGGCCATGGCTACAACTGTTTCATCTTTCCATCTGGTCCTACACCTCTGTTCTGTGACAATCAGGCTGCTCGTCGCATTGCTGCAAATCCGGTCTTCCATGAGCGTACCAAACATGTGGAGATGGATTGTTACTTCGTCCGGGAGCGAGTTGTTGGTGGTGACATTAACCCGTGCGTGATCTCTACAGAAAACCAGGTTGCGGACATCTTTACAAAAGCATTGGGTGCTACACGTTTCGCATTCCTTCGAGGCAAGTTGGGTGTTCGTGACCTTCACACGCCATCTTGAGGGGGAGTATTGGATATATTAGTTTTATAAAACAAGTGTTGGGCCTTTGTTGGGCCCATTCTAATTAGGGCTCTGCGTATATGCCTTATATATAATTCATTGTAGAACAATTCAGTCAGTTTTGCATCAATACGGTTTCTTTGATTTACGCAAGATATGTGCCCCCTTCTCGTTCTTATCAGTTGAGTATAGGAATTCATATTGCTATTTGATAAATTGAAGATGTTACACGATGAAAATTACTCAATTGCAATTTTGATTTGATTTTGAATTTATCTTGGCAGCTCATGCCTCACTTTCGGTTTTGGGACGGTCCGGCAAATCTATGGTCGGCGCAAGACTTGGCCACCCGGCCGGCTGCTACCCACAAGAGGGATCCAAGAGATAAATCTCGTAGAAAGGCTCCTATGCTTGATCACGTTTCTGTCCTAAGGCAGATTGCCACCACCTATGTCGGAAGGGGTGTTCTCCCTAATCCCTCCGGCCAATAGGGTACGTCCACTTATTAAAATGAATTTATATCTCTTAATTCGAATATTAATGGTACTACTTCGGCCTCTAATTCCTCCACAGGTACACCCCACGAAGGGTGGCTCCTATGCCAAGGCCACAGCCACGACCTCTTACAACAACGGGCCTCCACGGACTCATCCTACTTTGTCGGATTCTATGAAATCAGTTTTGGATGGTGATGTTATGGTGGTTAACATTGATGAAAATATCTATAAAAGTAGGGTCTCGTTATATGAGAATACTCTTATTGGTCGGGTGATCATTCAGTGCTGGCAGATGATACACCAATGAGGACGATATTAATGTTTCCAATTTAGGGTTGGTTATAGCTACATCTATTCCATTAGGGAACACTTTTGGGGCATTGGTCGAGGACACACCGGATCATATCGATCATTGAGCATTATGCTCCTCTTCGAGTTCCCATCAGGGGGATGGTGTGAACTGAATTATGCATCACTCACAGAAAAAGTCAATGAACCATTTATCGTTGGTTAACGTGATTCTGGTTCAACCACTCCTGGTTCTTCAGAGCTCAAGAATGTGGTCCATCACATCAAACGTTGGTCAGATGCGTCGGATGACTCTGATTGACTGTGTTATCATGGAACACTTTTATTTGCTTACATTTTGTTTTATCATTAGAGAAATGTACCTTTTTTCTTAACCTCGAGTTTTGTCTCTAACGAGAATTTTTCCAGACAAGGTTTTAACGGCACTCCAACTTTAGCTCGATCTATGAGCTTATGGTTTTATATTTTTTTTTTTTCATTTATACATCATACATTTTATTGTCCATAATTTATATTGGGGGAAAGATGAGAGTAAGGTGATTTTTTTTAATAGTTCAAACATAATCAAAACTTGCATATTAATAAAATTATATGCATACATGCATAAATTTAAATTAAAAAAATCAATAAAAAATAAATATATAGTTATATATATATATATATATATATATATATATATATATATATATATAGTTTTGATATAATATTCATATTAAACTATAAAAAATCTAACCTTTGAAATCAAAAATAAATATTGTGGTTATTGGTCCGTCAAGTAATACATTTAAAAAACTCTACAACGGTCAAAAAACTAATAGTTGGATTCAAAATTAAAGTGTAAAAGTGTGACCGTTGTTCACATCCGAAAGGTAATAAATTTAAGTTTTAAAAAATCTCCAACGGTACTTAATTTGACCGTTGGTCAAATCCTACCAATTATAAATATCCGCTTTGCTTTCCAATATTTTCTACAATCCACAAACTCTCAATTCTTCGATTACCCTCCCTTATTTTTCAAGCTTTTCTCTTTAGTCGCTACAGTACTTCATTCAAATATTAGTTTCCTTACCATTAATCTTTTCATTCAAATATTATTTCTCAATCTTTTTTTTCTAGCCTCTACATATACTTCATTCAAATATATCTATCTTTTTTACATATTGATAATGTAACCAATAGAGAAAAATTCATGATCGGGTTGATGGCTTATTGAAAATGATATTTTTTTTTTATAAGCGCTCGATTCATGAGTTGCAGCAGAACAAACTAAATAGATATGTAAATTACATATGATTCGCCAGCTACAATTTTTAGGTATGAAAGTTTACATTATGTTTTTCTCATTTAAAATGGTTGGTTATAGTTCGATTTTTTCATGAAATTAATTAGCAATAATCTATATTTGACATTTGCAAAAGAACATAATTTATAAATGCCTAGAGTGATATGGATTTATAAGTCCACAATCTTCCACTAATTGCATAATTAAGGTTCTATTCTTCGAGGTCTCAAGGCCTAGTCAGACGAGCTTACATAGATATATGTTCTATATATTGAATTTAATTTATACTTCTTACCGTTTTTCTATTTATCATTTATAAAAAAAACAGTCACCAAATAATTAATCGAAAAACACCATTCATAATGAAACTTTGCTTCTAACATCATATATAGAAATTGACAATGACATTAAATGAAATGAATTCCAACTTAAATGTAATATATAATTGGTAGTTTTATAGAGATCGATCGATAGATAGTATTGTAGAATCCGCTCTGAATTTTTTTAGTTTCAATGATTCTTTATGTTATTTTTTTTTTTACGCTGGAGAAAGAAGCGGAAATCACTGAATTAAGTAGACTCTCGAAGGTGTCAAACGATGAGCACAAGCAGCTGCTCAATGATAACCAAATGCCTACTTTGAGCAGTTGAATGTGCTCTTCGTTGGACACCTTCAAGTGCCTCCTTAATTCAATTCAATGATTGTAATTTCTTTCTCTTGCATAAAAAAGACATCAAGAATCATGAAATTTAAGAAAATCTAAGATGGGTTCTACCAGCCTATATATCAATCTCTTGTAAAATTGTTGATTATAGTCCACTCATTTCATTTAAGTTGGAATTCATTTCATGTCGTTGTCAATTTTTGTATATGAAGTTACAAGGAAAATTTTATTATAAGTGAAGTTTTTTATTAATCATTTACGTGTCGGTAGGTAATTAATAATAAATAGAAAAGTGGTAAGAACTATATAATTCGATTTAACATATACCCATGAAAGCTCGTCGTACTGAGCCTGCCCTTGAGAGCTCGAAGAAGAGAACCCGTATGCAACTAGTGTCAAATTAATTGAATTGTTTTCTCGTACAAATATATGTTTTATTATAAGCTTTTTAATAAATTTAAAAGAAAAAGAAAAAAAAAAACTGAAAAATGGAGGTTAAATCACTTTTACCTACTATAACAAGTCAAGTGATTAAAAAGTTGAAAAGTTAAAGGACGAAAAAGTCTTTTTCTCCCCATAAATTGATTACGACTTGTTTTTAAACTCTTAACCTTATCAACGGTTATGATTATGAGTTATATTACTTATATATACATGTGTATAATTATATACTTTATTTTTTATTGATTCTTTTAATTTAGATTTATGTGTGGGTAGGCATATGATTATCTTAATATGTAGGGTTTAATTCTTCTTTGAATTTTTTTTATTTTTTTAAAGTCAAAACTTAAATTTATTTAATAGTTGCAAATAACGTACTCTCCTCCCCTCTAGATATAAATCATGCATTGCATGTTAGGATTTAAGCAAGCCTATTAAATTGGAAATTTTATAGCATTAAAATTAATTAAATCGACATTGCAATTGAATAATTTGTAACATCTCCAAATTACCAAATAACAAATGGAATTATTCATTTCAATGCTACTATAATCAAAGAGTTGGTCTCCTGTGCACAGCGTGCACATGCACACTAATACACAGACCAATCATATATATATTTATAAAGATAAACATAAATAATTAAGTAATGAATGTTCTAGTGGTTATAGATATCTTTTTAAAAGTTTGAGGTTCTTTCAAACTTGTTTTTTTTTTTCATTTTTTTTTTTTTTTCTGTTTTTTTTTTTCGTTTTTTTTTTCTGTTTTTTTCGATTTTTTTTTCAAACTTGTTTATTTTTTCATTTTATTTTCTGTTTTTTTTTTTCGTTTTTTTTCTGTTATTTTTTTTCTGTTATTTTTTTTCGATTTTTTTTTTTTTCATTTTTTGTTTTTTTTTTCTGTTTTTTTTGTTTTTTTTTTCGTTTTTTTTTCTGTTTTTTTTTTCGATTTTTTTTTTCAAACTTGTTTATTTTTTCATTTTATTTTCTGTTTTTTTTTTTGTTTTTTTTTTCGTTTTTTTTCTGTTTTTTTTTTCTTTTTTTTTTTTTCAAATTTGTTTATTTTTCTGTTTTTTTTTTTCGTTACTCACTTCCACTTTTTAATAATAATAGTCTATACTTTTCATTAATAAAATTTCCACTTTTCACTAATAATAATTATCACTTTTCATAACAAAATTACCACTTTTCACTAATAATAGCTACCACTTTTCAGTAACAAAATTTCCACTTTTCAATAATAATAGTTACCACTTTTCAATAATAAGAATTACACTTTTCAGTTAAAATATCTACCACTTTTCAATAATAAAAATTACATTTTTCAGTTAAAATATCTACCACTTTTCAGTAACAAAATTTCCACTTTTCAATAATAAGAATTACACTTTTCCAGTTAAAATATTTATCACTTTTCAATAATAAAAATTACATTTTTAAGTTAAAATATCTACCACTTTTCAATAATAAGAATTACACTTTTCAGTTCAAATATCTACCACTTTTCAATAATAAGAATTACACTTTTCAGTTCAAATATCTACCACTTTCAATAATAAAAACTACATTTTTCAGTTAAAATATCTACCACTTTTCAATAATAAAAATTACACTTTTCAGTTCAAATATCTACCACTTTTCAATAATAAGAATAACATTTTTTCAATTTTAATAATAATTTTAACTGTACAATTTATAATTAAATATACCCGTTTTAATTAATTAATATTTCCACTTTTCACTAATAATAATTATCACTTTTCATAACAAAATTACCACTTTTCATTAATAATAGCTACCACTTTTCAGTAACAAAATTTCCACTTTTCAATAATAATAGTTACCACTTTTCAATAATAAGAATTACACTTTTCAGTTAAAATATCTACCACTTTTCAATAATAAAAATTACATTTTTCAGTTAAAATATCTACCACTTTTCAGTAACAAAATTTCCACTTTTCAATAATAAGAATTACACTTTTCAGTTAAAATATTTATCACTTTTCAATAATAAAAATTACATTTTTAAGTTAAAATATCTACCATTTTCAATAATAAGAATTACTTTTAAGTTCAAATATCTACCACTTTTCAATAATAAGATTACATTTTTCAATAATAAGAATTACACTTTAACTGAAAAGTGTAATTCTTATTATTGAAAAGTGGAGATTTTGTTACTGAAAAGTGGTAAATATTTTAACTGAAAAGTGTAATTCTTATTATTGAAAAGTGGGAATTTTGTTACTGAAAAGTGGTAACTATTATTATTGAAAAGTGGAAATTTTGTTACTGAAAAGTGGTAATTATTATTAGTGAAAAGTGGAAATTTTTTTACTGAATAGTGGTAACTGTTATTAGTGAAAAGTGGAAATTTTATTAATGAAAAGTGGCAACTGTTATTATTGAAAAGTGGAAATTTTATTGAGATTATTGATTAATAAGTCCACTATTATAACTCATTAATCTAATAGAAACACCAAGATGTATAATTTTCTAATAGAGTCAAAATAGAGTTAAAAATACCAGAATACCCTTATATAAATAAATAAGAATCCTATACTCATTTAATTCATTCTCCACATTCACCAAAAACCAAAATTAAAACCCTAGCCCCTCCCTAACATCCCCTCTGCCGCCGCCCCCTTTTCCCACCGCCTCCCTCTCTTGCAACTGCCCCCCTCGATTTCGACGCTGAACATGGCCGCCGCCCTCCTTACAACCGTCGCCTCCCAAACCAAGACGAAGCAGCACCTTGACCGTCGTCGTTGCTTTGCCGCCGCACTGACCGAGAAGACTAAGTGGCCGAAGAAGAAAGCCTCGTGGCCACCGCCGCCTGGCCGTCGAAGACGAAGCAGCCGCCGATCTGCAACCCCCCTCGACTCCGATGCGCCGATCTATTGGCCGTCGAAGAAATGTATTATTGACATCTCTTCAATTAATTTTGTTGCGTCAATAATTATTTTTTTTCAGCGCAGCCGCAGAAAGTTAAATTAACATCCGTGCCTTCGTGAGACTTTTTCTCCAATCTCCACCTGCCGCCTTCAACCTTCGCCGACGCCCTTAGCCTTCGCCGCTGTGACAGCCGACGGTAAGCAGTTTTTTCTTTTTTTTCTTTTTCTCCCCTGTGTCGATCTATAGAATGCAATTTTTTTTTTATGTTTTGATGCTTTATCCAATTATCAAATGTAATGATTAAGTTAGTATGCGTTCTTTTATATTATTAATTTATTATGTATATGGAATTGTGGATTGTCAGATTGTGGAGTCTTGACTCTTGAGTGTTAATCTTCTCTAACCTCATCGTTGCTTTCCCCCTTTTTAGTTTCAGTAATTTTTTTTTATTTAAAAAATATATATATCAGAATCGATATGTGGCTCCCATGGACACCGCCGTTTGGCCGTCGAAGACGAAGCAGCCGTCGATCCGCAACCCCTCGACTCCGATGCGCCGATCTATCGACCGCGAGGCTTTCTTATTGATGGTGTTTTTATATGTAAGTTTTTTTTTCTCACCCTTTTTCGATTGTTGGTTTTTTATTTTTGAATTTTAACAAACCTCCCAATCTGCCTTTGCCTTCTCAAATTGTTTTGAAAAAAAAAACTGAGACTCCCTATGTTGATCGACATTCAAAGGTTTTTGTGACTCTTAGGCGTTGATTGATGTCTTCACAGACCAGTTGCTTATGAGACTCCCTATGTTGATGCATATTTTTGTTGCAGCTTTCAAGATTATGAATTAGAGTAAATGTTGTTATTGATCCATTCTAATTATGTGGAATATACCAGTTCTGGCCTTTAAGTGTCTGTGTAAAGATTGTCTATACAAGAGGCATGTGTAATTTGCTTTACGCTGTAAAATATCCTTGTAATACGATTTACATGTTTTATTTCCAGTAAATCTTTCTCGATTTTTTAATATCGTTGTCCAACGGTGTTGTAGCATCTACTTCACATATCTGCCGATAGAACAAATCTGCCAGCATTCAAGAGACTCAAAGCCCGGTTTCCGTTCTTGAAAGTAAATCTAAACGTGTTAGGTCTGCTGGTGTAAACCCGTCGCTTGTGGCATCAAAGACTCTGAATAAACTTGTTTTTTAAGTTATGCAGTGTTATGAAATTTTGTTATTAGTTGATCGTTTATGCAATTATATTTAAGGGTTTTTTTAGGTTACGCAAAATTTTCATCATATTACTTTAGTAAATGTGATATGCAAAATAATCATCATATTTCAATCTAATTTTAGGAAATGATATGAATTATGCATAATGTGATATGCAAAATTGTTATCATATTTCAATCGAATGCATTAGCATTATGCATAACGTTATATGCAATATAATCATCATATTTTGTTTTATACATAATGTTATATGCAAAATAATCATCAGATTCTAATTAAATTGGAAGAAATTATTTTGAATTATGCATAAGTGTTTAAATGATATGCATTAACTTCTGCATTTGAAACATGTACAGACATGTCGACTCCTGTGCACAAACATATTTTACCGATATTTAAGTGTTTAAATGATATGCACCTACTTACGTATATTATTATGTATGCATATGATATATGTCATACAGATATGCAATGTATTAGTTATTGATAGTTTACGTGGTTCTATAGTTAAAAGGTTACAAGTTCATATGAATATGCATTCGACACTGCATATACGTGTGTTGAAATGCAGATTTCCAGAATCTCTTAACTTAACGAAATAAATGGAGAGACCTACCTTTTAGGAAAGTTTTTAAATTTTAGAAAGTAATAGATTTTCGGGAATTCGAAAAATTGCATTTAATAATTGATTGGATGTTTAGTTGACTAATAATTGTGTATTCTATAAATTCAAAATTTCAAAATATGGTGGAAGGGCATAATTGACAAAAAATTCAAATTTTGACTCTATTAGACAAGAATTTATGGTGTAGGTTTTATTAGAAAAAACTAGTAGTGAAATGACCTTATTAGTTTATAACCCAAAACGAAGAAAAAACGAAAAAAAAAAAACGAAAAAAAAAAACTAAAAAAAAAACTAAAAAAAAAAGTTTGAAAGGACTGTAATTTATTAATTAATTAATAAAGTAATAGATTATAAATTAATTAATTAATTAATAGAAAAAAAATAGAATTATAACCATAAATAGAGAAAAAGGGATAATAAGTTAGAATATGAGGATAAGGACAAAAGCATGTGCACCGAAAAAAGGATAATAAGTTAGAATAGGAGGATAAGAACAAAAGCATGTGCACCAAACCAGGTTTGGTGCACATGGTGCATTTGAGAATTTCCCATAATCAAATTGGATTGGGTATTGATGAAGTCAAATATGTTCTCTCCACCACACTCACATACACACACAGTGTTTATCAACAAATTAAAGGAGCATGGTCTATGAATAGA
Organism: Galeopsis tetrahit; assembly: GCA_963675135.1. Classification (NCBI taxonomy): domain Eukaryota; kingdom Viridiplantae; phylum Streptophyta; class Magnoliopsida; order Lamiales; family Lamiaceae; genus Galeopsis; species Galeopsis tetrahit. The sequence goes on from OY776127.1 coordinate 74,067,464, forward strand.
AAATTATGATGATGAGATATCAAGAAATGATATTTTTTGGGACAATTTTTTTTAATCAAAATGAAGATGTTTACATAATACCATGTTAATATCGTTACACCCCATTGCAAATTTAATAAGAGACATAAGAATAAGTTATTTTAGGCGTTTCTAATATTTTATAACGTTATTTATTTACAAAGACTTTGATTTTCAGAAAACGAATTAGCATACTGAGACGAGAGCATTCAATGGATGATTTAATTAAAGAAGATTGGTTTGATTTTAATTCTAAAAAAATATATATATAATCCTTCAATGAATTACGATTTTATCGATTGAAAATCAAAATAAATTAATAACAAAATGCGACGACGTAAATCTTACTTCGTCATAGTGAATTTGGATTATTAAAAAAAATATAACTTTTTGGGAAAAAAAATTTATTATACTAGCACATAGTAAATACTAAGTGCGACATTATATTCGATAAAAGAGTCAAAACAATTAAATTTATTAAGAAAACAATACCGATTTGATTATACTAGCACATTAGTAAATGCCAAGTGGTAACAAAATATTGTAGTAAATAAAATATGTAGACTTTTAACTCCACTTTGCAATTATAAGCCCTTCAATTCTGGAACCTTTCGCAAGGTATTGTGGCATCTAATGTATTCTCAGAATAGTTTACTCATTAGAAAAAGGCACAATGTATCAAAAGATCCTAAACTATCAAAATTTGTATTTTTGTAACTACAAAATGGGTATTAGTTTTGTATAATTTCAGATAATATATTCCAGAAACAGATATCATCATCATTCATCATGAGACTTAAAAGATCACAAATTGATGAAGCATGTAAACACAAGATTTCAAGATCATCAATCAACACTTTCTGCACAAGCCCATTGCAATTCTGGACAAAAGTGATTATAGAAGGTGTTTGTAGAGCTTTGCAAACACGCCAATAGTTCGTCTCATTTGATTTACCCAGTTTGCATACTTTCAGATAGCGTTCGCCAGTTCTCTAGCCATTTAATGAAAAGAAGGAAAAATCAGGCTAGAAAAATGCTGTTTTCATTAACAAATGATGATATATTCAATTTCAATTAAACTTGGAAATTGAAACAGAAAGGGTATATTGAAACTAAAAACCTATTCCTTGCTCTACATCACTATGTACTAATATTGACTAGTCTATATATATATATATATATATCCTCTCTGATCCCCTTTCTATACAAGGAAAGGTGTTCATGCACATTCCAGCCTTACTATTACAAGGAACTAAATCAATATACATATACATATACTACAACAAAAGAATTAGTGTTAATCTAAATACAAGGTTAGAACTCTGTACAATTCTCTACAATTCAACTAGTATCCTCACAAAAGCCGCTGCTGAATGGATGGTGATGACTGATGATGAAGCCAGTGAAGTCAGCTTTTCGACACAAAAATTAGTGGATTTCACTGGATTATAACTCAACTCACATGCAACGTCGTCTCAAAAACAAATGTGAGGGCCCGATGCATACCTCTGATATCTCGTCTTTTCGAAAAAAGAAATCTCTGATCTGATAAGTGATAGCCTAGATCAGCTATCCGTTTCTTAGTAGCTGAAAAGCCCAGAAGCCACTTCTTGATTTCATTCTGTGTAGAAATTCATGTTTTGTATTTTGCCTCGAAAGCAGCCTTGATATTCAGCAAAGCTGAAGGCTCTTTGATGGTCAACCACATAGTTTGACCCTTGGAAGAACAGTGAAAATATTTCATCTCTCAGGCTTTGATGCCTTTCTTTTTAGACTTTTTACTTGTGCATTCTCCATTTCAGCCTCTTTTTGAGCTTTCTTCTTTTCTAGTTCAGCTTGTTTACAATTTTCTTCATGTGCTTTCCGGAACATTCTAACAAAGTTCAGGAGCGTTGCAGTAACTGCATACATGATCAAACACTGATCGATTAGCAATATGAAATGTCAAATACTCCCTCTGTTTCATATTAATTTAATTTTCATTTAAGAGAATTTGTATCAAATTAAGGAACATGAAATTTTGACACGTTTAACCCTCAATTAATGAGAGGAGAGGGAGTGGAAGAATTAAAGGGGTGAGGGAAAAATATATCCTTCATTAAATAAGAGATCTTTTAGGGATATATATATACATATATATATATGTGAGAGTAAATTAGGACGAAATCTAAAACGCCACTTAATTTGAAACAAAATTAATCCTCTACAACGACAATTAATATGAAAAGGAGGGAGTACAAGACACAGAAAGAATGATGAACAAAATATATTACCTTGCTCAAAAGGGCATCGTGCAGGATCTTCACCAAAATATAGAGCCAGTGCATCTGCATTTCTTCCCTACAAACAATTACAGAGACAGACAACATTATTTTCATCAGAAAATATTCTGATAAAATGTGATAACATACTACATTATCAGGAGACATTTACCGCAATAGAATATAGATTTGTAACAGAGGACACTTCAGTCTCAGCAATACCAACGAATTCCTTCAATGTCTGCCAAAACAACAAGCTTCCCTTGTTAAGGCAAAACATAACAAGCATCTTTTCCATGGCAAGATTCAAAAAAAAATTAGGTATAATGCATCTAAAATATCAACTTCAATTTCGATAGGTTCCTAGACTATTTTTATTATTTTTAAAAGCTCTTTAAGTATCGAAATTTTATTTCACAGGCTCCCTAGAGACGCAAAAAGTATTTTTTGCAAGCCATTTTAGGCACACATCACATGAAGAATTAGGGTTGACATTTGGATATTAATAAAATTTACATATATGGAGTATTATTTAACGGGACATTTAAGATGAATCAAAAATTCCATCCATTCTCATCTCGAGGGAGCTCGTGAAATCAAATTTCAATACTTGAAGGGCTTTCTAAAAATATTTTAAGGACCTATCAAAACAAAATTTGATGGCAAATTCTTGTATGCAATTGGATTTTAAGTGATTTGAATATATTCTCAATTGTTCAATTGAATTTTTGACCCACCATATTAGAACCAAATCAAAATTATGACTCAATTGCACCATGCAATTGAGTGCATACAAGTGTTACTCAAATTTGATAGTTTAGGGATCTATTGATACATTATGCCTTTTTTTAATCAACCAAAGAGGAGAAAGGGACAGAGCAGAACTGAATTTCTCATGAGTACACGGATATGATGCCAGCAAGCAAACTATTCTCTGGATAGAAACTGAAAATACATTAGATGCCGCAATACCTTGCGAAAGGTTTCAGAAACGGGGCCATCGTTCTCTGAAGCAGCAAATTCCTGCTTCACCTTTTCTAAACCTTTGATAATGGCTTGCATTTCTTCTGCCAAAGATTTTAATTGTATCTGCAGGGGGTGGGGGAGGGCGAAAAGAAAAGAAAAGAAATGGAGAATTTAATAATGGCATAGAGTTGCAAGAGACGGTCTCACGCAAGACGTACTACTCAATAACTATTCTTGAAGTTGTTTATAGGACTCAAAGTATGGCTACCTACCTTAGAGGCAGGTTCCAAGCTAACAAGATCTACATGAAAATCCAAAAGAGCTGGTGCCTTCGAGGCAAGCACCTGATAAACAAAATGCAGAAACTCAAACACACAAAAACAGATTTACTAGATTTTAAAAGTAAGAGGGGATGGATAGCTGCTACAGCAAAAATTTGTAAAGTCAAAAATCCCCAGGAAAGGAATGTTAAAAGTGAAATATACATTGTCTGAAGAACAAATTTATTAACATGGTATAATCGATTAAATATCCTCTCACTAAAAAATAATATTATGTACTAGTGTACTACACATAATCACAATCATTGAAGGCAATACCAATATATTCATTTTTTCATGTCTCGTATAAATTAATGGTGAAACTGCCTATAAAATTAGGATGAAGGGAGCATTATGAAGTTAAATTATGTAATCTAGTTTAATGGTTTTTTACTTTCTAATTTGGTGAGGGGCTAGAGTTTGGCCTTGTAATTTGTGGTTTGGTCAAAAAATTATGCCATCTAAGTTATCTGGCCAAAAAATTATGCCATCTAAGTTAACTGGCCATTCACTTAAAAAGTCAATAAAATTGACCAACGCTAGAACTAGCAAATTCAAATATTAAAAACCATATTTTTATCTATTTCATGAAGGATTACTTTACATTTTTCAAATCAAGACTCTTTCATTGGTAGATTATTTGATGGTGTTGGGTGCAGCAGAGAACGACATAAATAAAAAAAAAATCAGAAAAGAAAAGAAAATGGGCAAATACCTTACAAAGATAATGCATGAGTGTCATCTTGTTGTTCACTGCACGTGTATCTGTGAGTTTCAAGAGACTGTCTAATTTGAACCCGAGAGCGGAACCTAAATACGGAAAGTAAATATTCAGCTTTAGATATGTAGTTAAATTCAATGTTTTCTTTCTGCACAAACGAAACCAAACTTCAATGTTATAGTTTAAAAATGGATGGTTATATGCAGTTCTTTTGAATTAATAAACTGCAAAATCTACAATATTTTCATAAGGAGAAAGATGCTTATTATAACAGAAAAAGTGGCAGCAAAAGATGAGTGAACCTAAATGCAACATAGAAGAAAATATATTTAACCACAGTGAATGTTCGTTCAACTTCAAAAACAAAATTATATTCACTGTCAATAGGAATCACACTGAAATATATTAACTAAATTCATATAATTCAGCATGCCCACACCAGTGAAGCTCACTGTCCTTCATAACTTGTATAAATCACTATTTTCTCATTATGGCAGTGAGATTAGAAAGAAAACATTGAATTTAACCCGGTAATAATGATTTGAACATGGAAGTGTCCTGAAGTAAACCTCCACCTGCAGTCTTTGAAAATCATAACTTCATCAACTTGGATAAAAAGGTTCATACCTCTAGCAGTTCCTTGATTCAATGTATTTCCAAGATATAAAATTTTCTTCATAATTTCTTTAAGCTTGAGGGATCTCCGGACCTAATGCATGAATAAAAGTTAATTTATTCAGGTGATTATGATAATATAGCAGCATGTCAGTACTCAGTAGTTATTAAAATTTTATGTTTACCTCTTCACAAGCCGAATTTACAGTGTTCAAGCTTTTTTTGAAATCAGAAATCTGAGATAGAATACAATTAGTTATTAACATCATATAACAAAAATTATATGTGTATATATATATGTACACACACACATATATATATAAGAACCTAAGAAACCCACCACCTGCATAAAATACTTGTACATGCTAAAGTGTACTAGTGATTTATGCAGATGGTGGGTTTATGGAACCCACCATCGGGTTCCATATCATTACTGTATATATATTTATCAAGCAGACCTGAGAGTTGAATTGAATTTTGAACAAGAAAACCCTTAATTTAGATTCCACTCTTGGCACCTTCATCAGCTCCATGAAAAACTGAAAGAATGAAGTAAAAGATAGTATTCATAGTACACCAGTAAATAGAGGGTTTACTTAAACATGGGGGGACTTAGATTGGGAATGCCATCATGATAGGCTCTATTCAATTTAATATTTTTCAATGTGGTATTAGACAGAAGACCATGACTATCTCAAAAGTGCCAATTCATAAATAAGAATGAGAACCTTGTTCAACTGATGAATAACTTATGGGCAGATTCCATTTAATAGCATGGTCCTCTATAAGAAACTTTAGAGTATCACTCTGGAAAACATTAGGTGGACAGACGTGTAATACACAATAAGATAATATCTTAGTTGGTTGAATATGCTAACATCAGATATGCAAACAGAAATCAACAAATCCTTATGCAGAGAGTGTCCCTTGACATCAAAAAAAACAGTCATAGCTCATAAAAAGTTAAGGATTCAGTTTACGAACCAGTTCACACTTGCCCAAATTATCCTTGTCACCTGTGTACGCCTAAAAAGTTACAACATCATTAATTAAAATAAGCAATGCCTCCTTGGGTTAGTGAAAAATGCGGTAAGAACTGCAAACTTGCAGAAACATGAGCATATAGACCTTCACCTTAAGAAGTTCCATCTCTTCCTTTGTAGGACAAAACTTAATCAGATTTTCTACTTGATCCGCATCCAAGATTGATTCATCCATTGCAAGTGCTGCAGCCTGTCAAAGGCGATCCATGCTTTTATAAGATTTATAAGATACCCAAAAATAAAATAAAAGTAACAAAACACAAGGGAGGTATGATCACCTCCAGCAACAGAATCTAGCATATAAATTAGGGACTGTATATATATATATAGAAGAAGACGAAGGAATAGACACCATTAACAATTAGGGATTGTATTAAAACTCCAAACTTATTTGGCTATAAAACCCATTAGTGTGGAATTATTAATACTCCCGTATTTGTAACACATTGGCTTAGAATAACACAATTACTAGGGAAACCATTTGTAAGAACGTAGCAGTTTATTTTTAAGAATACACAGTTTTCATACATGGAAATGTCAAAGGGGATAGAGTGTCAAAAATCAAAATATTTGTCAAATTATAATTGCAATTTATTATATTAAACCGTACATGGTGTTCATCATTTATTTCACTTCAAACAACGAAGTTTATTGAGAATAAATCAAGTGTGAAGATTGAACAAATTTGCCTTTTAAGACATCTTAAGGCTGGAGTGAAAACCATTGGTCAATTGATGCAAAAATTTCAATTTTACAGATAAATAAAAGCGTATTGGTTCTGCAGAATCTGATAAGTGATATCTATGACCAACATTCTTCTTTCTTGTAATTCTTCATTTCTTCATTCAAATCCTATTTCTTTGCTCCCGATTATTCAGGAATTTTCAGAAGTAAAGACAAGTGCAACTTCTTTTATATTCACACACACAGAGTCAAACTTAATAGCAAATGCAAATAAGAATTAAGGACAAGATTCACAGGGGGGGAAAAAAGAAGAAGGCATCACAAACTGAAGCTCTTAAAATGCACCAAAATAATATTGCAAGTTACATCACATATTTTAAAACTTCTACCACGAGATACAAGTTACGTTTCAGAACAGAAGAGTAAAATCTCAACAAGAAATATGCAATATCTGTAGCTTACCACCATGTCAGGAAGTGGCATTTTCACTTTTGTGAGCATAATTTCAGTGTTATTGGCTCTCCTTAGGTCCACCTACAAGACAGAATCAGTAGGATTCAGAAACTAGTGATAGAAAAGTTTATCAGAACGCAGAAATACTAATCCAACAGAGTCAGGATATAGTGATGTCATTATTGATCCATATGATTTCCAATATAAAAAGAGAAAAAAGAAAATGTGATTATGATAAAGAAAATCATTATATACCCAAAATTAAATGAGCAAATATAAGTGAATGCAGTTAATCTATTGAGTTACTTTTTTTAAATATACGAGTAACACCAGAAATGTCTGCACAATTCAAGTCTACCATCACGAGGTACCATTGTTTTGGCCTTTTTTACTACTTGAATGTCAACAAGTCCTACACAGTTTTTTGACGTCATAGAATGATATTATGCCTCCATGTTCTTAGTAATTTATAAGTCATCTGTTTCATGGTTAGTAGTTTCGGATCATATCTCACCCACACCAAAAATTTGACTGTGCTGCAATAGATTAGTTATGCAAGCATTGACACCTAGAAGATAGTTTAGACAAAGTGTAAGAACTCAATTTATTTGACACTCGTGATCAACCATTCATGTTCAACTATTAAAATAAAAACTTTATAATACACCCCCACCACCCAAATGAAAAAAATAATAATAACTCATTCAAATATAAATTGGTAGTGAGATCCAAATAAATTACCAGATGGATTTTCTCAGGCTTAGATCCAGTGGAATTCCGGCGTCCTCCAGATTTTCCACCTGCAGTATCTGACTTTGGTACTGTGGCAGAGAAAAGAGTCTCAAGTTCTGACACATCAAAGTCTGGTGCCCTAGAGTTGGAAGGGAAAATAGCAATCATTAAAAGGAATCAAGAAGCAATAATAAGAAAAGAAAGAGTAAATGGAATATTTTGTGCACATGTCTTATGTCTATGTCATAATATATTTGCTTTTAGGGAGGTAAAGATGTTCATGGAAAGAAACAAAACTCAACTAATACCATAATTCCTAGTCTCTTTTGTAGTGGAGATAAAGACTAGGGATGCCAAAATAAATTGCTCAGAGCAATTTCAAATAAGAGATATAAATTAGCAGACAGAGATAATTACATTTGAGGATCTCCAAATCTCTGCAATTCTTCCCACAAGCTTCCTTGTAATACCCTGGTCACCTTGCTCCAATGAAGTGGTTTTAAGGTAGATCTTCGGGGTGCTACTGCATTTGACATCCCAGGACGTGGAAGCCCACGCCCTCTACTTGAAGGCAACCCTCTACCATCTGCTGGCTTCGCACCAAAAGGAGGAGGTGGGGGTGGTGCACCTCCTGGAGGTCTAGGAGGTCCCGGAGGTGCAGGTGGACCAGGGACACGACCTCCAGGAGGAGGTGGTGGTGGTGGGGCTCCTCCTATAGGTGGAGGTGGTGGAGGGCCACGCAGTGTAGGTGGGGGAGGTGGAACTGGGGCCCCCCGCATAGGAGGAGGTGGAGGTGGTGGAGCTCCACCACGAAGGGGAGGGGGTGGAGGTGGTGGAGCTCCACCACGAAGGGGAGGGGGTGGAGGTGGTGGAGCTCCACGAAGGGGAGGAGGTGGAGGTGGTGGAGCTCCGCGCATTGGTGGTGGTGGTGGAGGTGGTACCCTAGGTGCACCAAAAGGAGGAGGAGGTGGTGGTGGTGGTGCTGGAGCTCCAGGAGGTGGGGGTGGTGGAGGTGGAGCACCACGCTGAGGGGGTAGAGGAGGAGGAGGTGGTGGTGGTGGGGCTCCAGGTGGTGGTGGTGGTGGTGGTGGAGGTGGAGCACCACTAGAAGGAGGAGGTGGTGGTGGAGGAGGAGCTCGAAGGAATTGAGATGGAAAAGACGAAGCTCCATGAGAAGGAGGTGGGGGCGGAGGTGGTGGTGCAGCTCGAAGATTTTGAGAAGAAAAAGAAGAAGCTCCATAAATGGGAGGGGGAGGGGGAGGTGGTGCAGCTCGAAGACTTTGAGAAGAAAAAGAAGAAGCTCCATAAATGGGAGGGGGAGGGGGAGGGGGAGGTGGGGCAGCTTGAAGACTTTGAGATGAAAAGGAAGAAGCTCCATATATGGGAGGGGGAGGAGGAGGGGGAGGTGGTGCAGCTCGAAGACTTTGAGAAGAAAAGGAAGAAGCTCCATAAATGGGAGGTGGTGGTGGTGGTGGTGGAGGCGGAGGGCTCTGTGAATGAAAAGAAGAAACATTGTGCATGGCAGGGGGTGGTGGTGGTGGTGGAGGAGGAGGAGGAGGTGGAGCTCTACGTAGAGGTGAAGAAGCCATCCCTGTTACAGAAGTTCTGATAGAGGGTGCATGCATAAGGGGTGGGGGTGGGGGTGGAGGTGGAGGTGGAGGTGGAGGTGGAGGTGGAGGTGGAGGCGGCGGTGATGGTGGAGGAGGGGAAGCTGAAGGTGGTGGAGATGCTACACTAAGTTCCTGGCCTTCAGATTCCACTTGTGGGGTTAAGGCAACATTTGGGGAAGAAGCCACTTGAGCTTGTGATACATCTAATGATGATGCAAGCTTTGGACGGCCTGATGCAGAAGTCTTATCAGCTGTACTTGTTGATTCAGAAGATGAAGTACTCTTAGATTTTCCCCTGGGTGGGGAATCTTTCCCAACAGCAACTAACGCTGGTGGAGCGCTGTTATATCTCGATGGAGGATAATAAACATGCATTGAATTCGTATAAGAACCTTTATTAGTAGGAATCCACTTGGATACAGCATTTGGTTTTGCCTGTCTAATTTTGTTCGTGCCAACTACATCTGAACCAGATTTTCCAATTGGCTGCTTTTTAGACAGAGTTGATAGGCTTCTATCCAACTTTGGCTTATTATTTTCAGCAGGAAGCTTCTGTTTTTCAATATTCTTCATTAAAGGAGGATATTCATCACTTTGCTTATTCTCTCCTCCTGCGGATTTATCACGCATACCACCATCAACAGATTTAGTTTCACCATTATCTAATCGAGCATTCCCATTACGTAATTGTCTTTGAATTCCCTCATTTGATGCAAAATCTTCAAATGCATGATGATCCACCTTGCCATCGGGAGAATCAACTACATTGCTGAAGATCTCTTCTGCCTCGAAAAATTCCTCATGAGAGGCACCTTCTGCTTCATTTCCATCTTCACTTGCTGCAGCCTCTGTGGTTATTACAGATGAAACAGAGTCTGCATCTGAAAAGAGCACCTGATGCAGAAAAGGAAATATCAACTCCTAAAGCTTCAGAAATCGATAAACACACCACAAGCTAAATGATACCTTACCTCTCCACTGAAGTCTCTCGAGAATTGGTCTTTGGCATCCCAAAGAACATCAACTTCATCACGGGACAGCGTCAAAACTTTAGACCGGAATGCTGTATGAAACATTACTCTAAAAATCATCTCTTCTCTCGCCATATCATCCTCCAAGTGGATGCACTCAAGAACAACATCTCCTTGAACACGGCAATGAATATCAATTTTTACTAGTTCGCATTCTTCCTGCATCCACAAAACATAAGAAAAACACTTCAAAATTATAGTCAAATCCATCTACTGAGTGCAGAGTAATGCAATGTTTGTTTTGGGTTTTAAAAACCGGTTTTAGGATTTGCAAATCTAAATCAGGTTCTACTTCGAGATTTCAAAATCCGGTTTTAAAGAAACCACCACTGCCAACACCTATAAACCTACTATCACACTTTTCAATGGAATCAATTTTCTTTCCTTGCAATTTCATATATTTAAATCATTTTTTTCCAAAAGCATAACTCACACAATCTAATCATTACAATCACACTAAAGTTAAATCTCACCTACTTTAAAATCCGAAAACAGGCGTGCCTTATAATTTATTAGGATTTCAAAAATCCCCTATATTTCAAAAACCGGTATAAACCCAAGACAAACATAGACTCAAGGATTGTGGCATCACCTGTCGATAGAGACGGATATTTCTTTTCACATTAGAGGTTGAAAACAAAAGCTTAGAACTTCTACTAGACGTTTTAGAACCTGAATCCTGACCATATATACGAACTACAGGTCGACATCCTCTTCCACCATCATATACCGGAAGGTTCCGCAGTATAATACAATCCAAAGCCAGAGGTGTCCCCGATGGAGGCCAATCCGACCCAATATTTCTTCTAGATATGTACTGAAGGTATCTCAGCTGAGATGGTTGGGGATTCAAAGGAGACAAAAGATGAAGAAGTTCCTTCGGTGCTTGTTTGTAAACCATTTCAAGAGTCTTCTGCTCACCAGTATACTGTTTTCTGTACAAAAGAAGACCAGCAAGCATAAATGCAAGCACAGGCCATCCTCCCCTTTCACAGTGCATTAAAAGCACGTTTTGCTGTCCCTCAAGCGATAACCAGCTCTCACTTGATCGTAAGAAGTGGTGGATCATCTCCAGGGGTAAAAGTGGACACCCTTCGTACTGCCGAGGATAATCCATTACTGTCATATCGTACTGAGATAACACATCGGATAACTGGCTCCTTCTTTCCCCTTCCTTGAAATTGAAAACCATAAAAGCAGCATCAGGGTAATGGTCCTGTAGCTGAGCAACTATCCCATTCATATATGTTCTATACTCATCTTCGTCGAGTACATCAGTGGAGAAGCAGCAATCAAACACTGCATTCAACACAAATGGAAGAAATTGTTAATCATACTAGGGAGGATTCAGAAAATAAGTGTTTGTATGACCTCCAAAGCTATCATGCTATTCATACTTATGAAAAGAAATCTTTCAGGGATTTTAAAATCACAACAATATGTTACCATACTCAAGAAAATTTAGAGGCGGTAGTTAACTAAGCAATGCAAGCCAGTGAGCCTGTTTACCCCTGTCAAGCAGCTAAATGATACTAAACTCTACATTTTCTTGCACAACATGGCATCCTAATTTGCCTTGAGTTTCTAAGTTCAGCTTCATCAAATGCAAAATTATGGATTGACTTAAAAAAATGCATAAATTATTAACATCCTGGGCCTCATTTTATTCGATAGTAATCCCATTTCATGGTCAATCCAAATTGCTAAAGACCAAGTAGAAGGCAGGCACAACTTCAGCTAGATATTGAAGCTGGTAATTTGGGGATAATTAACACGGATAACCACCAGCAATCAATTACAACTCCAATGTGCAACCACTTTAAAGCCTTCACGATTAAAGAATCCCTAATGCTGAAGAATCAAATTCATAACTTAGCTAAACAAGAAAACAGTAGCCAGAAACGCGTACCGTAGACCCTCTCGGAGATCTCAAGAAGCCGATCTGGTGGCTTCCTGTAGAAGAATCTTCGGAACAGCGCCATCTAATGGCGCTGTTTTCCCCGAAACTTGATCCAACACCCTTGCTCCCCAATTCAATTACCCAAGCTTCACCACAATTTATACAGATCTTCGCAACTAAGCAGCAAACATGAAATTCAACAACTAGGCAACCCTAGATCAAAGCAGCAGCAGCTACAATCGCAAACGAGCTGAGGAAATCGACTCAGCTGAGGAAGGTTTGACCTCAGAGCAATCCAACAGTAATTACCGCAGCGTCAGTTAACAAAATTGAAGAAGTCGCAAAAGCAAAACCAGTGTCAGTACAGAATGAGTCAATCGCAGGTTTTAGGAATGGGGAAACGACGAAGGGCTGGCTGATTGTGAATTGAAACTAGTAGACAATCTTGATAACATTAATCATAACAGGACCGTTTGTGATTACAAAAAGGAAGAATTGATCACATGGGAGGAGGAGAGAGAGAGGGAGGCAGAAGAGAGAGAAAGGGGGGAAACGTAGTGGACTGAAAAGGTAAAAGAAGAATAGCCGTCAAGGGAGACAGACCCGACCCGGAAACAGTGAATATGACCCGACTTTGGCTTTGTCCGTTATTTCTTTGGACAGGTTTGATGATGTGTTGATATCACGTGGCCATATGTTGACAAAGAGAAGTGGCTCGACCCGACCCGACCCGCTCGGCCCGACTTGATGTTAATAATTACTCCAGTATAGGATATTTATTACATCTACGTTTACTTTTTAATCTTTTTAATCGTCTATTATGGAGTACTTATTTTTCTTAGATTCGTATTATTTGTATTTTGATTAATCTCCTACTCTCGTGGATGTAGGATAGGATTTGTAGGGTTTTAATTTAATGTGCAATTTATTAAATTTTTATTGTGTGTAATAAAATTCAAATGTGTCATATTTCATTAAATTATATGTTGTTATTCTTAAAAATGTATTAAACTCAATTTAATATCCTGTTAAATTTTTAAGAAATTAATTGACTTTTTTTTCTTTCTTCAATACTATGAATACACATACTGTTAATTTTTCAAAGGGATGTTAGTTTTAGTATGGGAAATGCGAATTTTGAATTTTGAAATTTCGTTTATGTTCTACTTTAAAAAATTTAAAATTTTAACTTATAAATATTTATAAATAGTAAATATCTACAATCTCTATGAATACCTATAAATACAGTATTACTATTATCTTATATCTTATCACCTTCAAGAAAATACATTAATCATTATAAAATTATTATAATGACACTTAATAATCTGATATGGACTCGAGTGCATATTGTGCACCCTAGTCCATGTTACACTTTTCAGTTTTATTGACTTGCACTTTTCAATTATTAAACTGTATAATAATATTTTTAGTAATAATTGAAAAGTGCAACACCATTTACCAAAAAGTGTAAGTCAATTTATTTACCAAAAAGTGTAAGTCAGTAAAACTGAAAAGTGCAACATAGATTAGGGTGCACAACATGCACTCGAGTGCATACAGACTTTATCTAATAAATAATACAGTATAATACAACACTACTCATTAAAGTTAAATTTCATAAACAAACCCGTAACATAAATTTCATTAGTACTTTAAAATTCTAATTTTAAATTCTAAATTTCAAAATACTCAAAATTTTAAAACAAACATCCACAAAAAAGTTCAGATTTCATGTTGATGCTTTCTTGGGCACCGTTGTTACAATTTCTCATGTCTAAAAAAAAAATATAATATCCACATATATATAAGCAATAAGCCTATTAAAAATTAAAATATATAGTATTAAAAAGTGCAAAACAAAAACAACCGGTTTCACAAGATACTTGTTTAGAAAATCTATAAATAAAAAGTAAAAAAATGTTCAACAATTAATTAAATAAATAAATAAAACTTCTAAACGATGAATTTCTGTTGACGATTGTAATTCTTTTTTCTTTTCTTTTTTTTTTTTGAAGTGATTGTAATTCATTTATCAAAAAATAATGGTTTAATATTTTTCCAAAAATTTATAGTATTTCAATTGGAGTATTTAAGGTGATATTCCCCAAATTTTCTTTCTTTTCGAAAGCATTCCCCAATTTTTCTAAAATTGATTGTTACATACAACTATATTTGAAAACAAATTTTAGGTGCTATAGTGGTCCAAAATTAATGGTGATCGATATTTTAAAATATGGTGTAATTGCAAATTGCAACCACGTACTGTATTTGTTTATTATTAATACTATTTTAATAAAAGTCAATTTGGATTGTTTTTAGCTGATTAATAATATTAAATCCTGTTTGTGCTAATCATGAAAAACAAACATACATAGACTTAAAACTATTTAAAATTTAATTATTTAGTAAATACTTCAAACTGTTTTGAAATATAAATTTTATTTTCAAAAACACTACATTTAATTTTGCTACAAAAATCATTTAAACTTCTTCTTCCAAGTTCCAAGTACTCAATCATAAATATCCCTAAATGCTATTTCTATAATTGTGGTACGATAAAGTGACATTCGCCCAACTTTCTTGATTACTAAAAGAGTTGTGATGGTTTTCTGAAAATTAACGTGTACTTGTTTGTTCATTTATTTTTCCTTTCAAATTTTATTTTAAAAATTTTATCGTTTTATCTATATTTACCATACTTAAACAAAAGTACCACATTTTATACAAGTTTTTGCGTAAAAATAAATTGTTAATTACTATTAAGGGGCTTAAACGAAATTAGGCCAACCATAAAACTTTCCCATTCACATGGTAGGTTGAATAAGAATTTTATATTCACACAAAGTTTTTGCAAATTGATCCACCAACCTTTTTAATTAAATTATTAATTTTTCCAATGATATTTCATTATCTCCCTCTTAAGATATAAGTAGATGGAAATATTTATCATTAATCAATGACATGTCCCCTTTGCTATAGAAAGTGTAATACCTTTTGGAACAAATTCTTAATTCGGTATATGATATGTACTATTATAGGTTATTAGGTTAACTTTTTTCATTTTTTAATAAGAAAATTGGAATAAATAATGGACGATTCATGCTCGATAAATATCAATCTCGTTCAATAATATGCAAACTGTTAATCCGATCGATGTTTTATCCTTATGCCAAAAAAAAGAACTTTATCGAGTACAAGTTATGTAATGAATAGAGGAGCAAAATTAAGATATAAATATAAAATTGAGCAACATTATATATAAATAAGAGTGATGTGTAACAAAAAAAAAAAAAGAGTGATGTGTAACCCAAATAATTGATCTAGTAGTGGTGTAATTTTGAAATTTAGGGGTGTTTCTCTCTAGATCTCATATTTAAAATCTCTAAAGTTGTTTGAGTTAAATGTCGAGATTAAAAAAAAAGGTGTGGAGTCCCCTCCAGCTTTGTTTAATGCATGCCCCCGATACGCACACACGTACCCCTTACAAAAAAGATACATGCGTCCCCAAATTACCTTTTATACCCTTTTCTCTTAAAATTTCCTAAGATAAATACACTTCCCACAAAAGTCCTAATTTTCACTAAATCCTAATTTTTTCCTTTTATTTCTCCCCCAACTCATTATTTATCCTCCCTTCTTCATCGTCTATTTATCCTCCCTTCTTCATCGTCCACCGCCGCACGCAGATGCAGGTAAGCTTTTTTTTTTCTTTGTTGCACAAGGTGGCGGCGGTCGATCTCCCGCTGTCTAGCGCCGCCGCCGCTCGTCCGCCCCAGGTAAGCATTTTTTTCATGTTGCGCGCACAAGCTTTTCTCCCGTCTCCTCCAGTTTTTTTTTTCGACAATATTGAGTCGACCAAAAACACTCCCGTCGACAATAATTTGGTCGACTCAATATTATCGAAAATTTCAATTTTCAATTTTTTTTTAAAATCTTTCGAAAAAATCTTATTGACCGGAGTGTTTTTGGTCGACAAACCAGAATCGACGGGAGAAATTTTGGTCGACTTTGATTTGTCGAAAATAAGAATTTTTTTTAATTTTTAAGTTATGTTTTTTAATTTTTTAATTTTTATTTGGGGCGACGGTGGTGGGCGACGGCGGCGACTAATACCTCTCAAATTAAGATTAGGGTTAGGGTTAGTTTAATTTATGGAAAATGTATGTATCTTTTTACATTTTATTAAAAGGGCAAAACAAACATTTTGCATGAATATTTAATTAATAAAAATGGAGCATTAAACAAAGTTGGAGGGTATATACTCCAGGCAAAAAAAAAAAAAGAGTGATATGTATGAATAATATAAACGGAACGGGAGGGGGTATAATTGATGAAGTTGCCCTCATTTAGTGGCACCATTATTTTCTAAATTATTGTTATTTTTTGGATTATGTACATAACTTGGGGCTAAATTGGCTAATTGAGTATATATTGTATTTTTCAAAAAAAAAATTGAGTATATATTATACTACTTTTTGTACATTTATTTATAAAGACAGTCCTAACGTGAAGGAATGAATGGTTATTCCGTTAGAAGAGTGAAGACTTTATGAATAATTCCACATTAGTAGTATTCTTTTTTTTCCTTCAAGTTTGGTATTCCATTACATGTCGAACTATGGATATGGTTAGGTATTTTTGTATTAAAACTGAATATGGAAAAATAAATATAATTTTTTAATACTATAATAGAACTTTCGGACCATATATTAACCTAACACATCTTGAAAATTACATATCATTATGTGTGTTCTTTTTCTGAAAACTGATGTGTTGATTTCAATATAAAGCTTGTCCATGTTTTATTGACTTTCTGAGTTTTTTCAGAATTTAATAAATTAAATATATTTCTGGTAAATTAAAATCTAATTGTATTTATCAAGATCAACTAGTTTAACTCAAAAATGCTTTGGTAAAGTTATATAATTATTGTTATTTTATGATTATTAAAGATATGATTTTGGATTTTTTTTTAAGTATTTCGAAAGAAAGTCTACTGAAATAATATATAAATAAGTTGAAAAGACAGTAAGTAGTACAAATATACAAAACATAAATTTGAAATGAAATGATTGGATTTTTGTTTGTAATCACTTGTGTGGCCTAGCTCCCTTGGGTTCATTCAGTCTCAAATCTCAATAGCGATTGTAGACGATTTGTTAATTTAATTTGAAAATTTGTTTTAATTTTTGGTGAAAATATGTTATAGAAATGTTTCGATTATGGTTGAATATATGCATCTGTAAATTTGAAAATGGATGTAAATATATGTTGTCTCAGATCTGAATATGCTTGCATTTTTATTTTATTTTTTGCCATTAAAATTTATGACAAACCAATGTAAAAAATGTTACAAAGTTCAGTAAAATTTTGCCTGAAAAAAAAAAAACACAAATTTCAACACTAGTATAAAATGAAACTTTATTTTTCCCTAAAAAAATCTAATTTCAACAATAGCTTGTCGAAAAGAATTTAGATTTCGATATTATATCCAGGGCCGGACGCACGTTCAACCCAAGGGGGGCCCTGGCCCCCCCAACCCCCAACCCCACCCACCTCCCCTTTATATATATTAAATTTTATTTTATTTTTGTATTTTTTTAAAAATATACTCCGTATTAAGTAAAATTAATTATATATTAATTTAATAAGTCATTTTGATAGTAAGATTATTGCAAGAATTGTCTCAAAATAATTTTTTTATTACACTTTCTGTACTTATATACTAAATTTATTATTTTGTACGTATTTTAATTGTATAATTAATTTCAAAATAGCTTTCAAAAAAAATTAATTTCAAAATAATTATATTTTATATGTTTGAGACTATTATTGATAAAAAGAGGATCATTTTTGTATTACTGTAGTATTTTTTTTAATTTACATAGTAATATTATATAAACAAAAAAAAAAATTAGTCCCTTAAATCTTAAATAAGAGAGATTAATCAAGAAAATATAATTAATAGTTTAAATTTATTATTTTTTTAATTTTAAATCGCATCAAACAAAATAAAAAAATAAATAAAGATATTTTCAGTGTTCAATAATTTGAATGTTCATTTTTTTTTTTTAATTCTCAATCAATATTAAACGATACAATGCAACAACAGTATTTTTGACCTCCCCTAACTTCGAATCCTGGGTCCGCCCCTGATTATATCCTTAGAAAAAAAATAAAAACAAAAAACACGGCACATTATAAACATATATTCATAACTTTAAAAATTTAAAAGTTGTTCAAACCATTTATCATAAGCATATATTCTTAAATTTAATACTTCATTTAGATGAGTTAAGTCTTATATATACATGATACCGTATTACACAAGACTTCATTCTTTACTTTTTAACTCGTTGTTCTATACTGGTATACTTTAGTATTTGTATGTTATTTCAATCACATGGTCTCATATTCACCTAGTGCATAAATTTTAGATATGTAAACTCATTATATTTCAGTTAGAGTTAGTGTGACGATTTATTTTCTTATAGTTTAATTTTTTATATAAACTAATAGTAATATTTACTCATACTTACTTAAGCATTTCAGTCAACTCTAGTGTAACATTGTTTTTTTGCATTTGTACAAATGAGCTTGATTATATTTCAATAATTAGTAGTTGACATATCGTAGATTTTTTTTTTCTTTCTTTGGATGCATATTGGTACCTCATCCTCAATTGCGATTTCCTAATTTCAATCATTATCAAATAATAGATAAAATGCAAAAAAATAAATATATTAAAAGTCAAATCGCCATTCAATCCATGTATTGTTTGGAGGAGTTAAAAATAATCCAAGATAATATCATTGCCCCAAGTATATTATATATAGTCTTTTAAAATTATTTACAATAAATATTTTGTCGGCGTTCAAAAAAAATACATTATTTTGTCGACGTTACGATCTGATTAGTTGCGTCGGAGGGTAAAAACAAAAAATATACAAGTGTAATACATGGGCCTATGATTAATGGATGTCTTAAGACATTTTCTAACATTCATCAATTTTCTATATAATTATATGTACACTA
This sequence comes from Galeopsis tetrahit, assembly GCA_963675135.1. Lineage (NCBI taxonomy): Eukaryota > Viridiplantae > Streptophyta > Magnoliopsida > Lamiales > Lamiaceae > Galeopsis > Galeopsis tetrahit. The sequence goes on from OY776127.1 coordinate 74,086,856, forward strand.
TTTTTCTTTAAAAAAAAATTGTACTTTTAAATACAACGATTAAGTAAGTGTATTTTAGTAAATTTATGGGTTTATTTATGTATTCTTACCCTTTAACTGAAAAAAAAAAAAAGAAAAAAAAAACTTTTGAAAGCTCAGTTAATACAGTAGGTACATAATTTTCTTTCTTTTAATCAAGAAGGGAAGGGGTATATACCCCTCCAGCTTTGTTTAATACACTCCCCTCCACTTTTATTAATTAAATATTCATGTAAAATGTCTGTTTTGCCCTTTTAATAAAATACAATTAAACTAAGTCTAACCATAATTATAACCCTAACCCTAATTTATTTGAGAGGTATTAGCCGCCCAACCTCCGGCATCCGTCGTCGCAGCCCACCCTCCAGCATCCACCGCCGCCGCAAATAAAAATTTAGAAGTTAAAAAACACAACTTAGAAATTAAAAAAAAAACTTATTTTCGACAAACCAGAGTCGATTAAAATTTCTCCCGTCGACACTGGTTTGTCGACCAAATACACTCCGGTCGACTCTGGTTTATCGACCAAAAACACTTTGGTCAATAAGATTTTTTCGATCGACAATATTGAGTCGATCAAAAACACTCCCGTCGACAATATTTTGTCATTGGCAGTGGTTTTGGTCGACTCCATATTGTCGAAAATTAAAAAAAAAAAAGCAGAGGAGACGGGACGGGAGAAATTAACTCAACAGAAAAGAAAAAAAGAGACTTACCTGGGGCGGACGAGCGGCGGAGGCTGGACGAAGGGGAGGACGAGCGGCGCATCTTGGGGAGGCGGGGCGAAGGGCGGCGGCGCTAGATAGCTGGAGAGGCGGCGGCGGCGCAAGATAGCTGGAGAGGCGGCGGCGGCATCTTGGGCAATAGAGAAAAAAGAAAAAAAAAAGCTTACCTGCTGTGTCTTCGTGCGGCGGCGAAGGTGGACGGATGGCGGCAGCGACGGTGGGCGGATGTGCGGCGGCGACGGTGGCGGATGAAGAAGGGAGGAGAAGAATGAGTGTGGGTGATTCGGGTGGAATTTACACGTTTTCGAGGCACATGTGAAGCGTATTTTGATGTGGATTTCATTGATTTATGCATTGATTATGATTGTTTGAGCCAAAATGAGAGAAAGGTTGTGTTTTGTCGATTTTATAGGAAATACGATGGAATTTGGAGCAAAACACCAACCATACTTTACTGGAACAGGAAGAGGATTGCACCGTTGGATCCGGCTCGAAAAACGGAGTGGAATGGAAAAAAGAATCGAGTCAATTGGAGGTCGGAAGCTCGAGATACGAAGAGACGAAAAAGCATGCCTGGGTAGAATCAACCCGGGCGGGTAGACATCACCCGGCCGGGTAGCTTCAGCTCGGCCAAGGGCAGATTTTGAGAGATGTTCGTATTTGGCCCGGGTGAAACCCACCCGGCCGGGTGGATTCAACCCGGGCAAGGCCAATTTTCCAAGTCTTTCGCATTTAGCCCGGGTGAAACCCACCCGGCCGGGTGGATTCAACCCGGGCAAGACAACATTTCCATGGCCTTCGTGTTTTGGCCGGGTGGGACGCCCGGGTGGAACCCACCCGGCCGGGTGACATCATTTTCGGGGGTTTTTGGCCATTTTCTCCATTTTTAAGGGACCAACTTGCAATTTTGGCATCCAAACCCTATCCCAACACTATATAAACCCTCTTTCTTGAAATTCAAGACACTTTCTCCCAATTATTCAATTCCCACACATAATAACACACAATTCAAGGTGTTTTGGCCATATCTCTCTCAATTCTTCATCAATTCAAGCGAGAGAGGATGCAATAGCTTGCAAAATTCATCTCCTACCACATTCTAGACTAAGCTTCCTTGTTCTCTTTCTTTTTATTTAGTTTTTACATTTGGATTTTGTATTTTCATTATGCTAGTTGTTGGCTAAACAATTAGTGGTTCTAAGGCATTGTAAATACTTGGATTGAAGTTTATGATTAATTTCTTGCTTTAATTGGTGTTTGTCTCCTATTTGTATGCTTAATTATTCCTTGGAAGCATGTTGTTATTGGCCATGATGATTTGCTTAATTCATTGTTAATTAGGATAATATTGAAAGATTTATTCTATTAATCGTATGCAAGCATGCAACCCGATATTATTATGATCTCGAGAGAGGATTAATTATCGGAGAGGGAATTGAATGATCTTAGGGGCTATTTTAGGCGGTGTAACGTTTGTGATGTAGAGATACGAGCCTATGTTGCATGCGCTTTTGGATTAGTTGTATCGAGAGATCGATTAATTCTTCTTGTGTGATCACCCTATATGAAGACAACCTTAATAGCCATTTAAACGAGTTAAAATTCATAAACGGATATCTAAGTGTCACAATTGCCTTGGAACCCACCTTCTCTCTTTGAGTCTTCATTCGTTTTACTTTCGTTTTATTGATTCGCATGCTAGTAGATCGATTTTCATTACTCTTTATTACTTATTTGTGACACTTTGGTAGGTAACCTTAGAGTAATTCATCACTTTCAATTTATCGATCACGTCTAAATAGAACTACGTTAACAAACTACACTTTTACGCTAAACCTCCTTGTGGGATCGACCTCGTGCTTATCACGCTACGATAGACGCCGTACACTTGCGGTTGTTTATTTTAGTGTTGTATAACACGTGAATCAGTGGGGGATAAATTAAAGGAAAAAAATTAGGGTTTAGAAAAAATTAGTACTTTAGTGGGGAAGTGTATTTATCTTAAAAAAATTTAAGTGAAGAGGGTATAAAAAGTAATTTGGAGGGAGTGCATGTATCTTTTTTGTATAAAGGGGGGAGTGTGCGGGGAGTGTATTAAACAAAGCTGGAGGGGTATATACCCCATCCCAATCAAGAATTTCATTTTGAAATCAGTTCCAAAAAATAAAAGTAGCGTTAGATACCGGCCTGGCCCATCGGTACGGGCTGAAGTCGGTTGGACCTCTAAAAACAAAGGTAAAAAGTCATCTCCTTTAAGGCCCAATTCTACACAGATAAATACTTTGTACTCACTCCTTTATTAAAACTTAAAAGTATGTTCATATTTTTTACATAATATTGTTTAAAAATAGATAAAGTAAAAGTAGTGTGGAGTTCATTTACTATAAAATATTTTTTATGAGTAATTAAGTAGTGGTTAGATGATGAAAATAAAATATATTTATATAAGATGAACGTGCATACTTTGAGGGAGCAGTAATTCAGTTACCTCGAATTTAATTAGTGGCCAAACAGTCCTCTCTTTTAAGGTCTAATTGATCATTCAATCTTTGGGCCCAAAGTCCAATTTTAAACATTCTTGCACTATTTTGTCATCTAGCTATTTATCTTTGAGCTCAAAGTTCAAATCTAAACTTACTTTAGCTTATTAAATTATCAATAATTGAAAAATGATATTGTTTGGGTGAACAATAATATTAACGTTTAGTATTTTTTTTAGTTCAGATTTAAATGAAAAGGGTTGGTTTCTTGTTTAAACTTGTAATTAAGTAGGCAAATGAAATGAATAGCAGAAAGAGTCTCCATCAAACATTTATCAGAAATAGGAAAAAAATGGAAACAAGTAAGTTGGCTTAAACGCCTCTATTGAGGATGATAAATTTATACTATATCAATCAACTATTTGAGAAATTGTGAAAGAAGTTCCTGTACATCATTGGACAAGTTTTAAAAGAAGATACGAACATCGTGATTGAATCATATCAAAAATAGTAAATGAATGAAAAAGAAATCAGTCCTTTTCTTCATCTTCTCTTGCTCACCGCGGTTAGTATTCGTGTTAGTATGAAGAGCACAATCATTCTTTGAGCATGACAGCTCTGTGCAATCGCGATCTTCGTGCTAACTTGTGTTTTCACGTTGCCTGCTTTTGCCTCAGGGAGTTGCAATCATGCAGTTACTTCCCGTTTGGTTTAACTGCAGATAAAACGTTACATAAATGAAAAAAGATTTGGCAGCAAAACTAGTGAGTAATAAAAAGTTAAAAGAGGAAACAAGAGTGTTTCAGTGCAAGTTTGATAATGCATTAAGCAACTGGTAAACTAACCACCTCTCTGGAACCATGATCGTCGAACTGCCTGACGAATTTGGCGCTCGTGTTTCTCCAAGAGTTCGTCAATTCTATGCGATTGAGATAGCAATGGTCCTGAAAATTCAACCTTCTCTCCTTGATCATGATACACCTATTTCAAATCCCACTTGAAAAAATTAGCATCAAAGTTTAATAACCTAAGAGGAAATATTTTTTTAACTTTTTATACCAATAAGAAATACATTATCTATCAACTCACATAGAACTATCTGTCACAAATTATCATATCCAAGATCTCTTAACTTTAGTTTCTAACTAAATCAAGCATTCTCTACTTTTATTTCATGAACTATTTTCACTTTCGTATTATTGATAAAAAACAGTTTTGTGAGTTACCAAGTTGGATCTCTTAGCAGCTGCTTCTTCTCTATGGTAAAGAGCCGCAGACAGTTCCTGAGAGTGATATTCATCGGAAGCATCAAAAGATTCAGGACGCTCTAATTGGCTCCATTGCTTAAGCATTGATCGCTTGAAGGTTTCGTACGAATCATGGCCTTTCGAACTAGCAAACTGCTCTTTTACACCTTCACAGTTTTCTTCAGGCCTAGAATCCAAATTATTCCTCAAATGAGGTTCGATGATTAGACTCCTTGAACTAGACCTACTTCGTGATCTTAAGGAAGAGTCCATCATTCTTCTCTTTGCCCAAGCGAAACCACTTGATCCTGAAACTTGTAAAGGGCCTGGATAAATGTCGTCTCCTTGAGATGCATTCTTCACATGGGACGCCTCCTTAGTCCCACAACTTGATGACTTAGGTGGTTCTTGAGGCAAGACTTTATCTGCTTTTGGATCACCGATTCTGTTCAATTTCTTAATTTGAGACGGCAAGTTCTGCAAATGAAAATTTTATATACAAGAACAACAAATTCTGTCAAACACTGATCAAAATAAAAGTTGAGCAAAATATATACGCATTCACAAAGGAGGGAGGGATGACCTCTTCAGGGGCAAGTTTATTGATTCCATTCTGTTTCCTAGTTGGCTTCCTCGTTTCGGGTCCACGAGTTCTTCCACCTGGCCTTTTCCTGAAGAATACCGAAATAAATCAGTTGATGTTCAAATTTGAAAGAACTAAAAACTCTAAATGATGTGAAAAGCATTATTACCTGCTAGTCTCCTCGTTATGCTTAATATCTATCTCCTTACTAGGTGGATACTTTGGGAAGCTTGATGGATCACTTGCATATGGCTTTGCCTTGAAGTACTGAAGTATTAAATTCAAAGAATAAACAATCACAAGGATCAGCATGATAAAATTTACTGATAGATATAAATGATCAGCATTGATAGCTTTTTAAGTTCCATAAGTTATCCATATTTTGGTTCCAATCGTGTTCACTCTCATGAAATGAAAATAGTCGTGTAACATCCGATTTTTTAAATTTTGGTCCAGTGGTCGGCTGTAAGAGGTGAAATATCCGGTTAATGCTGATGTGATTTGGCAAATTCAGATTGGTCAACAGGATGTTTCACCTCTTGCAGACCAAAATGTCAAAAACATGAAAGTTACATGACGAATCGACAGGACTCAACCAAATAAGAATTTTCCCTATATATTTGTTTGGAATGTTTGCATGAATATGAATCTGAAAACAATACCTCAGAGGCCAGAGCTGAAGCAGCAGTACCCCTCTTGTAAGGTTCGACAGATAGGAGAGTTTCTACCAGTTTCACAGCGGATTCAGGCAGATCCTTAAACGTTTGCCAAAGAGAGCTCTTATAAGGATGCGTGGGTTTAAACAAAGTTGCATGAGGAAGCTTCGATTTCTTCCAGTAATCATCCGGCGGGGACCCACACAGTTTGAATATTTTGTGCAGCTGTTCAACCTGTTTATACAAACAAAGATACTTTCATTATCCCTTGAAGAATTGACTATACATTCAAAGAGTGTTTAAAGGGTACGCACCTCTGTTCTCCCTTGAAGAATTGGTCGACCAATGAGAAGCTCAGCAAGCAAGCAGCCAACACTCCATATATCGACTGAAGGCCCGTAATCTGTGGACCCCAGTAAGAGTTCAGGAGGACGATACCATAAAGTCACTACTCGACTAGTCAAAGGTTGTCTCTGGTTATGACAAGAGAAGTTTGCTAGTCCAAAATCAGCAACCTTGAGGACTCCTTGGTCATTTACTAAAAGATTTGCCCCTTTAATGTCCCGATGCATTACACCCATAGAATGACAGTGCTCAAGCCCAGATAACAATTGCTTCATGTAGCATTTCACCTGCAAAATGATTTTTAGCATAATCAGAAAAATATCAAATTGTTCATTATAGGCCTGTAACTTATGGATAGCAAATGTAGGACATTATGGTTTAATTTTCGCACGTTTAAGCCAAATTGGTACGAAACACTCCAATTCAGGCTAAAGTGTCATGTGTTTGGCCTAAATGTGCAAAAATTAAAAATACGCGTAAATTTGCTAGCCCAACAGCTTGTAAACATATTGTCCTACAATTACTATTCCCATGGTTACGTTCCTAACAAAAAAATATTCCCTTAAAATGTTTTAAGGAAGAAGAAGAATATTTCAAACCTGTGATTCTGTAAAAGTAATATCTGGGGAAGATAATAGTCCAGATATGTCGTGCTCCATATACTCAAACACAAGATATATGTTGCATGATGTTCGAGATGTAATCAACCCTTGCAACTTTATAATATTTGGATGGTCCAGACGACGAAGAATCATGATCTCACGAGCCATGAAACGAACACTTTCAGGCTCAAAATTGTCAAATCGAACCTTCTTTAAAGCCACTATCTTCTGAGTTTCTAACTCGCGTGCTCTGAATACAGTGCTGTATGTACCTTGACCAATCTGTTTAAACAAAACATTTTATTCTTATTAAGAAAAATTGACAACAGATTGCTCATGATACATGAAATAGCACAGTTCTTGATTATTATCATTTGCTTTAATCTCACTTCAATTTTCCTTGATGTTAACAATTTACAATTGGTTTAAAATAGAATTGAAGAGCAATAAGTTTGATTCATGAATGAAAAACAATAATTTACCCACAAACTTCAAGACAAGGCACATGCAAAGTATTAAGCCATTGACCTAATTTTCTGAATTAGAAAACTACTGCATACTAATCCAATTGGACTATAAACAATTATTATTGAAGCTAACCTTCTCAAGTTTCTCAAAAGAGTCTGCTTTAAGTGGCACCCACCCCTGAATAGCTTCTCCGGCCACCGCGCTCAGCCACGCCGGCCACCCTGCCGCCACCTGCTCCCCTTCCACATACTTGTGCAAATTCCCAAGCCTAAAACTCACTGACTCACTCACACAACCGTTCGAACTCGCTCGCCCTGACTCACCCACCTCGCTCCCTGACTCAGTCGTCCCCCTTCTCTTCACCTTCTTCAAATTCGCCTCCAGCTCCGCCACCAAACCGTTGCCGCCGCCCCCACCGAAGCTTCCCACTCTGCTCCGACCCGACCCGGCGGTGAACGCCCCCGAGTGGTCGATTCCCGCCGGTGTAACTGCCACCGCTTGTTTCGACGCAACGCAACCCATGAGTCCGCGCCACCCAACCGTCACAAACCCGCCACCGCCATTAGAAGAAAACTAAGACGAGCCCAGATCAGGATTTAGCGAATCTTGACCCGGGTCAGGTTTATTTTTCAGAGAGAAAACAATGTCGATTCTCTAGATCATTGAAAATTCAGATTTCCATTTTTATATGAAATTCCTTTGCAGAAATGTATGAGCGGCAATTGCGGAAAATCTTTCCAGTGAATAGGGTTTCACAATCAACGGAGTGACAAAGACGAATGGCCTTTTTTGTTTCACACTGTGTGTGTGTGGCTCATAAAAACAGGGGGGAATCTCCACAGTGTAAAACGAAGAAAAATGTCAGATTTATACTAGGAGAAATGGGTACATTTGGCAGCAACACTTAAATTCTGCCCCCTTGTTTGCTTTCGACTTCCTTCTTGTGTAGAGTATATAATAGTAATACTCTTGAAAAAACGTTCAAAGTAGAAGCCTATTTAGTGGGGTTAGTAACACCAATAATGGAGCGCGTGTGTTGACGAATCGGTAATGTGTTTACACTGTAGCACACACTCAAAAGTGGTAAATTAGTATTCAAATCGCACTCATAAAAGTTTCTAATTTTATACTCCCTTTATCCCCTTATTATTACCACGTTTGATCGACACAATTTTTAAGAAAAAGAATTTAGTGGTTGATTATATAAGATAAAAAAAAAAAAAAGTGTTTTAGATAATTTGATGAGGTGTAAATAAAATGTGTATAAAAAGTGAGTGACAATTTTAAAAATAAAATGATATTGGAAGAATATTAATTTTATTGAGATATTTCCATATATTTTTTTTTTGGTCCGATAAAAGATTTATATTAAAACTAACATAAGATATTACTAAACTTGGTTCTCAGACATGAGTATTGCATATTTCCATATTAAGAGTGTGCAAATAATAACGTTCCAATAAAAAAAAGGGGAATGGATCGGAGGAAATAAATAAGTATCTTAATATTTTATTTTATGGTCAATTGTTGTGAATTCGTGAAAACTCGAACTCAACTCAAACTTCATTATATTAATGAAAGAGTCAAATTTGAGATCGGGAAATACTCAATTTGCTAGGTTTGATATTTGAGAATTTGTTTGTTATTATTTCATTAGTTTCGTTAGACTCAACTCGATAGCTCATTTTCAAATTGTGTCGAACCCTATTTTTAACCTGTTACTATAATGGAGCAAACAATGACTATTTATTTGTTCACGGGTGTATTAGCTTAAATTTTACTTTAAAATTTATATAAATATAAAAAAGACCAGAATGTTAATATGAATTAAAAAAATTAAGTGAGGGTGACATGAGTAGAATGTAGAAAGAGACATTTGCCTAGGGGTGGGTAAATATACCGAAATTTCGGTATACCGAGCTTATCATACCTAAAAATATCGAAATTATCGAAATTTTTGGTACGGTATGATATCGTACCGAAATTTTCGGTACAGTAACGGTATGGAAAATGATCATACCGCGGTATTTCGGTATACCGAATTTTTTTCGGTATTCGGTATGAAACGGTATATCGATATACCGAAATATCGAAATCTTAATAAAATAATAATTTTATATTATTTTTAAATTAAAATAACTTTAATTATTAAAACTTAAATAAAATAAACCTTAAATAATTAATTTCGGTATAAAATAATGCTTCAATATTTTCGGTATGAATTGGTATACCGGTATTTCGATATGAAATGATGGTTCAATATTTTCGATATGAATCGGTATATCGATATGGTACGGTATACCGATATACCGTACCGAAAATTCGGTATACCGAAATTACGGTATGGTATCGGTATGAATTTTTACATACCGAAAATTTCGGTATACCGAGATTACGGTATACCGAAATTTCGGTACGATAACGGTATGAATTTTTTTAATATCAAAATTTTCGGTATGATAACGGTATGGTTCAGTATGATCGGTATACCGTACCGAACCACCCCTACATTTGCCTGTAATATACTGTAACGAATAGTTAAAAAAATAACTAAAATGCCGTAAAAGGTTGAATAAATTAATGGATGATGATTGGGTGATTTTAAGGGCGTCAAAACAAAATAAATGATTTTCTTAATACTCTTTATTCCATATTTGGGACAAAATCTACAAACTGTAGTAGCTGCAGTTTTTTTCTCATTTGAATTTAAGTGAAGCATTTGACAAAAAGATATTGGACGGTTTATAGTAATTGGGTTTTAAATTATTACAAATAAAAATCGGAATTAAGATTAAAATAAAACAGAAGGATTTTTTAAGTGAAAAGAAAATGAAAAAGAGAAAACATAGTGAAAAGGGAAAAATAATTACTACTAATAAAAGACAAGAAACACAAAAGAAAAGGATAAAAAAGCAAAAGTGGAAAAGATATAATATATTTTCTTAAGGGTGAATCATGAAGGTAGGGTAGACACTTCCCCTTTAATTAGAAACATTTTTTTGCCTCAAAATGTTATAATATGGTTTTATTCCATTGCATTTTACTACCACTTGTAGGTAAAAATTAAGTGCAATTCATTTGGAACAATTCGTATGCCAATAGAAAAGTATAGCATGCAATTCCACACTAGTTTCCATGTTTGAGTCGGTAAATAGCTGGTTTCATTTGAACGGGTAAATAGGTAGTTTCATTATAAAATTGGACTAAAACCTTTATACTATAAACTATAAAGTAACTGGTATAGAAAATTATAATTACATATTATAAATAGCATTGATGGAGTAGATAAATTAAAAAAAATTAAATATTCTAATATTACCTATTTTAAATAGCATTGATGGATGGAGTAGATAAATTATAAGAGGATTAAATATTCTAGTTTAATTAATTCTTTTTCTCTATATATACATTCCCAAAGAACCCATCATACATAACTCACCTAATCACGTGAGGATTCAAATCAAGATTTGAAATGCTATTTTGGTGTTTTATTTTGCATTTTAACATGCTCAATCCGTGTTAAATAACATCACGCATTTTATTATTTTGCATTTGTATTTAAGGTAATAAACATCGAAGTAAAGTAAAATATGAGATTTAATTTAATAAATTTTTGTATGTAATTGAATGTATATATCAATTGAATTTTAAATGATTTAGATATAATTTTAGTTGTTCAATTATATTTTTTGCACACCAAATTAAAATTAAATCAAATTTATGGTTCAATAGCACTAGAGTTGTTATTCGAGTCGAGTCGGGTATTTGAAGTTCGAACTCGACTCGAGCTCTTATCGAGTTTAGCCGAGCTCGGCTCGATATCACTGACAAGTGAACAATTGAGCTCGACTCGTTAACGAGTCTAACGAGCCTATCGAGGCGAGTCTAATGTAATTTTTTACAAAAAATTAAATATCGAGTCTAACAAGTTGAGCTCGGCTCGTTTAACTAAGCTTTATCGAGTCTTAACAAGTCGAGTCAAACTGAGTCTCGTTAAGGCTCGATTCGAATAACAGTCATAAATAACATCAATTACATAATATAATTGAATGCACACCAGTGTAACTCTATATTTAAAAAAATATATGAAAACTATTAATCTATCATTTTTTTAATGATTCAAGACTAAGATATTCGAGTGAATTACATAATTACTACTCATTATGGTAGTATAAGAAATAGATTAATTAAGACTTCCAAATATGTTTTTAGAATTATAAAATAAAAAATTGTGCAAGTTTTTGCATGATCAAAAAGTGGATCCATTTTTTCAGAAATTGGTCGCTGATCCAAAAATCTCTCTCATTACACACATATTTTTTAATATTATTGAAGTGGATGCCCTCATTTAGCTGGTTAGTCAACAGTGTATTTTGACTAAGCTTACTAAATTGGTTTGGTCAACCAAAAGAAAGCATAAATCTTGAAATAGAATTGATCAAAGTATATATATACCATCAAATCGTGAAAGTATTGTCATAGAAAATAAATAAATTATATTAGTAATGATCAAAATAACTTTGCGAAATTTGATTTATTTTGTCCCAAAAAATAACATTTTATAGATTATTTTTTTAATCAACTTAATTTCTTGATTTCATTTAATGTTGGTCATACATATTTTGTTTCATTTATGAAAACGAACCACCTAGCTTAAATTTGTAGACTATGCATATATGTTGTTGTCTAGTCACGGAAATTATTTATATATATTAATATGTGTGTTACCCATTAATCATGAAGAAGTTGTTTATTTAAGATTTAATTATAGTAACAATAAATGAAATTAAATAAAGAGCACATCATGAGATGAGAGGTAGGTTTTCATAGTATGAGTTGGGACCATCATGCTGGTAGGAGAAACATTCATCTCTCCAACTCAACCGAGTTGACTCACCTGGTTTGGCTACAAAACACTAACTCAATCAAATCAATCTAAATCAAGTTGAATAAAAGAAAACTAATGAAGCGTGAGATCGATTTTCATGTTATGCTCATTATAAGTTGAAACTGCTCCTAACTGTTTCTTCAGAAGACTTGTCCCTAGGGTGGACAGATATATATATAGCTCAAGGGGGCCTTAACCACCCCACCCCACCCTCCTTTATTTATATATATATATATATATATATATATATATATATTTAAATTAAGTATAACTAATAGCATAATGTTATTAATTTAATAAATCATTTTAGTGTTGAGTTTATTGTAAAAGTAGTCTAAAAAGACGTATTTTATTACACTGTTGATGCTTATATATAAAAATAATTATTTTGTAAGTATTTTAATTGCAAAATAAATATCAAAAGAATTACTATATTTTACATGTTTGAAACTATTATTAATAAAAACATGATCATTTTTAATTACTTTAGTATTTTTTAAACACGTTTGTAATCCCCTTAAAAAAGATTGATTAAGAAAATATAATTGATATTTTAATATGCTATTTTCTTTAATTTTATATCACATTAAACAAAATAAATAAATAAAATATTCATATAATTTGAGTGTTATGTATTTTGATGTAAATTTAATATACACAAATATTAGTATTATTTTGAATCATTAAAAAAAAAAATGGTCTCCTCTAACCTCGAGTTCTGGGTCCGCTCCCGCTTGTCCAGAAATCAAATGATTCTAACTCATCTGATACCAACTCCTTTGATTTCTTTGTCAAAAGATTGATTACGTCGATAGATATCCAACTATGCTGATTCTAAGCGACTCAATTTCATCTGACTAAAAATCTTTAACTCATCTGATCTGATTTGGTCTAAGTAATCATTTAACTCAATCAGCTGATCCATCAAACTTAAGATTTTGATGATAACAGTCACATTATTATTCGAAACATCTAATCTATTTATATAAATGATAAATGTTGGTTGAAGGATATCATTGTAGGAAGAGTTAAATTTACCCAAGGACTGGACGAAAGCCCTTTGGAGGCTGATTCTAACATCGTTTACTCATGAAGTGAAAGAGGGAATTTTTTTTGAAATAGCTTTTAAATAAATATTGAAATAATCTTAAAAGAAAGAGGACAAAATTTAGAAAATAAATAATTTAAGCAATAAAAAACAACTTCTTATAAATACGAGCAATTGAACGTAGGAACCTTCTATATATAGTCAGGGTGTCGTAACGTGTTGTAATGACTACCGTAGTCAGTTAATCTAAGCCATTAAAAATCTATTCTAAAGGTTTAGATTTGATGTTCTGTTACCTTTTGTAAATTTTACGATATGTATTGTCGTAAAGTGTCATAAATTTGTATTTTCTATTAAATTAAATTAATTAAAATATATTATTGTAAATTTACATTTTTATCCTTATACAATAAAATAATTTATTACAACAATTATCTACACCCACTAATTTTATGAGTTCACCCCAAATCATTTTTTACCATAATTATCTGCACCCATTCATTTTATGAGTTCACCAAATCATTTTTTACCATAGTTATCTGCACCCATTCATTTATGAGTTCACCCCCAAATCATTTCTTTTTTACAACGGTTATCTACACCCGCTCATTTTATGAGTTCACCCCCAAAATATATTTTTACCAAAATTATCTGCACCCGCTCATTTTATGAGTTCACCCCAAAATTATTTTTATACCACAATTATCTGCACCCGCTCATTTTATGAGTTCACCCCAAAATATTTTTTTAAAAATAATTACATTTAAAAGACTATATTATTTTTTTATTAATTAACACAAAATATAATAAAATCAACCCTAATTTATACATTTACAATCTACAACCGAGTCATTGCCGAGTTACCGTCGATTCACCACCAAATCACTCATATTTTTAGAAAAAAAATCGTAAAAACATAATTAAAAAAAACTATCGAGATTAGGCACAAATTTTAATTTTTTTTTCTTTTTAATTTTTCTTCCCATTTTCAATTTTTATTCCAAACTTTTTATTTCTTCGTTTTTTTTGTTTCCTACTTTTTTTTCATTAGTATATTTTTTAGTTTTAATACAAAATAATATTATATGTATGATTTTATTATAATCCCTCCGTCCCAGTGAAAGCTCCTCATGAGCTTCGGACACAGAGGTTAAAAAATATGATATAATAAGTGGATGTATGAGAGGTGATGTGATTGAGAGAGAGAAGAATATAATGAAATGTGAGAGGGAATAGTTTGGCAAAAAAGGAATGAGTAAGTTTCATTGGGACAAACGAATAAGGAAAGTTGGGTAGTCTTCAATAGGAAGGAGGGACTAGTCGGTAATACAACAAGTAATAACCAGTAATACCATAAACAGTAATCAGTAATATCATTAACAATAATTAGTAATACCACGAACATTAATCAGTAATACCATTAATATTAATCAGTAAAATTTTGTACAATAACAAATAATTTCACACATCTAATTATATTCAATAATACAAAAAATAATTATCAGTAATACCATGAACAGTAAGTAGTAATACCATGAACATTGAATATTAATATCTCATACAATAACAAATAATTCCACAAATCTAATTATATTCAATAATACCAAAAACAATTATCAGTAATACCATAAACAATAATATGTAATACCTTAAAAATAATAATAATCAGTAATAAATAATTTCACATAATCAGTAATACCACAATTAATAATCAATAATCATTAATATTAATTCAATAGTGTATTAATAGTAATACCGCAATCAATAACTAGTAATACCAGTATCAATAATACCAATAACAATAATACCATAAAAAAAGTGGAGAGAGTACAGATCGGGGTGTACTAAAGAAAATAGAGGGTGCACATTACCAAGCCCAATTGAAGGAAACCCTAGCCCAATGGGAGGGCACCCTAGGTCAGTAGTCGTCGCTTGGGATTTCATCAGTAAGGTCACCGGCTCCGAGTGTCGTCCGGTCAGAGATCCATCAGCAACATACTCACAGTCCTCCGTCGGGACGTCGTCAGCCGGAGGAAGAGGCTGCGCAGGAGCAGGGTGAAGAAGACGGATGAAGCAATGTAGCTTCGATTTGGACAGAGATGAACGACGAGAGAGAAGCAGCGTCGATCTGAGTGTTGCAGGCGAGCGCCGTTGATGTAGGAGAAGCTCCTGGATCGCGAACGCAAGGGAGATTGATCGAAGCAGTCGCGTCGGTGGTCGAAATGAGGAGAGGATTTCGACCACCATGGATCATAGCCGAGATGGAAGATTATGTCGATTGTTATGGAAGTGAAGAATCGCGATTGCGATTTGAGGAGGGGTCTCGGGCTTCAGCGGCCGAGACCGAAGCGCCGCCTTCGCCGTCGAGGGGGTGGTCGGACATGGTGGTGGCTGGGTCACCCGCCGACATGCATGGATTTCCGGCAGGTCCTTTACTCATCAAATTTAAATTAAAATTTAGGTGCACCGCCGATCGACTTTAATAAAATTATAACTATAATATTATTTTGTATTAAAATTTAAAAAATACACATGCAAAAAATGGAAAAGAAAGACAGGAAAATTTAAAAAGGAAAAGAAAAAAAAAACAAGGAAATAAAAAATTTGAAAAAAAAATTGAAAATGGGAAGAAAAAAGAAAAAGAGGAGGGGGAAGAAAAATTAAAAAGAAAAAAATTGAGATTTGTGGCTAATTTCGATAGTTTTTTATTAATTATATTTTTACGTTTTTTTTAAAATATGGGTGATTTGGTGGTGAATTGATTTTTTAGAGTTTATTTTATTATATTTTGTGTAAAATAATAAAATGATAATATAGTCTTTTAAATGTGATTATTTTTTAAAAAATATTTTGGGGTGCACTCATAAAATGTGCGAGTGTAGATAACCGTGGTAAAACAATAATTTGGGGGTGAACTCATAAAATGAGCGAGTGCAGATAATTGTGGTAAAAAATAAATAACTGTTGTAAAAAAGAAATGATTTGGGGGTGAACTCATTAAATGAGCGGGTGCAGATAATTGTTGTAAAAATATGTTTAGGGGGTGAATTCATTAAATCAGCGGGTGCAAATAATTGTAGTAAAAATATGATTAGGGGGTGCACTCATTAAATTAGTGGGTGCAGGTAAAATATAAATAAAATTTAAAAAAAGGGTAATATAGTAAATAACAAAATATAATTTAAATAATGCTAAAAATAACTGAAACTTGTATGACAGGTATCAGGTCGTTTTTACGGTTACGACGCCACATGGCGCGATTCGACAAAGTGACTTTGCCCTTAAATGTATACATACAATTGAATTCTAAGTAATTTGAATACAATCTCAACTGTTAATCTATCAAATTAAAATTATGAATCAATTGCACCATATAATTAAGTGTACATAAACGCAACTCTATAAATATTACTCCAGTAAACTATTTACATTAAATTTCAATCAATTATAATATAAATGTCACATTTATTTATTTTACCAAATAAAATTATTAGGTATATGTCAATTTATTATAAATATGATAACAAATTAAAATTTTGACGTATGAAACTACATTAATCTATGAGTGAGACATCATGTAAACTTACTAGCATGTACACATGATCAGCAGCTTACGAAACCAATTTAGTAATTAATAAATTTATTGGATTATAATTTTCATGCACATATTATGACATATATACATACCATTTTCACTAGAAAATAGAAAGTTGGTGTGACATGTTACAACCACTCCAAACTCTTTTAACCTCAATCATTACTGCCTCCCACGTCTCATTTCTCATTAATACCACTCATTATTTCACATGATTAATTTATTTCTTAATTATTTCTTCTGCCACTTTTTTTAATTCCCATTTTAAAATAATTGTATTACTTTTGCTAAGTAATGTTCTAACATTGTTCATTGTTGCACATGTTTTGCTAGAGAAGTCCTGTCGTTTTAAAAATCTATTGTATTTTTTTTGGATAGACCCATCCAATTTTATGGCTAACTATCCACTTCTAATTAATGTATTTGCAATAATGTAAACTGGGTCTTTTCGGTTAAAAAAAATAGTATTAGCAAAAAATATATAAATAATTACTCTTTATTATTAATTATTATTTAGTAATTTGTAAGCCCTCTATTCTTAATATTGACAATGAAATTATTAGGAAATAACTAAAATTAATTATGATTAATTAAAGAAACGAAAAACATGTATATATGTTAGGAATGCTCAAGGAAAAGCTACCGACAAAAATCAACCTACAAAAATAAGGCATTTTTGGGTTTTGGTGCCGCCGCCCGCCACACGACTCGGGTCTTTACAACGGGTTCAAACACGTGTCGAATTGTATCGGGACATAATGGAGATAATCAAAAAATTAGATGGGTAGCACCCTCACCATTTTCTCACTCTTCAATCTCACGTTTTCATCACGTGTCTCATTTGTCAATGAAAAAGGTGACTCAATATAAATGAGAAGGCTGCCAAGAACTTAGGACAACAACAAGTTGGACTCTTGTGTGAAAGTCCAATGGTCAAAACCACACTTGGACTAAATCCCAACACAACTTCTAAAAAATGACATAGTCTGTACTTTTTGTGAACTTCAAGAGAAATTGGGTGAGGGTAAAGTCTAGTATGCACTCGAGTGCATGTTGTGCACCCTAGTTCATGTTGCACTTTTCAGTTTTACTGACTTACACTTTTTAGTAAATTGTGTTGCATTTTTCAATTATTACTAAAAATATTATTATACAGTTTAATAATTGAAAAGTGCAACACCATTTACCAAAAAGTGTAAGTCAGTAAACTAAAAAGTGCAATATGGACTAGGGTGCACAACATGCACTCGAGTCCATAGCAGACTAACCCTTTATTTTTTTACATATAAATAATTAAACTAATTTTTCTGCCAAATTTATCAGGATTTTTACATGTGCGTCATAACTCACACATGATTTCTAAGAAAGACATTTCCAACTAATTTCCGAGCTCTTACTAGTTCTAGTGAGATGTATTGACACATTAATATACACCATGTATTATCATTTTGCTCACTCATTATAAATAATAGTTAGGTATATAGTAATGACATTATCAGCCTAAAAGAATATTAAAACATTAGATAAAATAATAAACTATTGTTCTGGTGGAGTGGTTAAGTGAAACGATCTTCACTCAGTAAACTACACAAAGATCATTATTATGTGTACATGAATTCAATTTGATTGCTTTGAAAAAGAAAAAGGGAAAAAAAAAAAAAAATGGTTTGATGAGGGGGGTGGGTGAGGGTGATAACATTAATTCACAATCATAGATGGGAGAATCTTTTCACTAACAAAAATGAAAGGTGACATTTTTGCCACTTTTTACCAGGTAAAAGTCATCATAAGTAATAAAAAGAAACATTCATCATGAAAGCAAAACCCTTGCCTTGTTCAATCATTTTGCTACTTCTTTATTGAAGAGTCAGATCAAACTCTGCTAATCAACAAAATGCAAACTAGGCTTCGATCTAGGAAAGCTACATGAGAACTTTTGAGCATTAAAAAAATTATGATAGAATAAGCAAATGCACCCGAGATAATGTGATCGAGAGAAGAACATAATAAAATATGAGAAGTGTAGTTTGACAAAAAAAAAAAAAAACTCTCATTGGGACTAAAAAAAAATGGTTAGAATAGTTTTCACTTGAAATGAGTACTATTTTATTCAATTAAACAAAAAAAATTCAATAATAAAAATAAAACAAAAACTTCCAAGACAAACAAAACTCTAATGCTAGAAAAGTAAAAAATTGTAAAGAGGTCCCTAAAGAAATTAAAATTTGCAAACATAATGTTGAAAATATAAAATGTCGTTTCCACCCCATTTCATTGGAAATCTCGGTATACGGGTCAAGAACCAATAAACTCGATGGCCAAAAATATAAAAACATCATTTTCACCCCCATTTTTGCAAACTACTGAAATGTGTCTTTTTTTTTTTTTCATGCGCAAACCATCTCAAACAAAACCTACTCCTACTAGTAATAGTGACACATTCTCAAAGTTTTTTTTTTGGTTGTAATACACGTAACTCTATCTAGTATCAAACATAATGAGCCACCTCCTCGTGTTAGGTCATCCACTCATTTCATCAACTTTTTTCTTCTCTGGATTAGGTCTAAATGTAACCACAACAATTCAACTATATGTCAATGTAAGTTAGACAATCATGGTGCTACAAGTTTGAAAACATTCTCAATAACAGTTGCTATCTATGACAAATATATAGGCATCAATAAATATCACAAATGAACGGTTAATTGGAACTGGTCTCCCGTGTACCAGTTGCACAATTTTATTCACTACAATTAAAACGAGCTTAGTGTGTCGTTCCAAATATTCACAAATTTGATTCGTCTATGAATGCTACTTAAGTTGGATTTATGCAACGGGGGGATCATAATATCTTCAGACCATATAATATAATGAGCTATCAATAGGGATGTGACCAAACCATGATGTTTGCAAATTATTTGAGACTCTGTATGAGTTTGTCTCAACAATCGAATGTCAGTAACAATCTTGAATGAATTCCATTGATATATATGGATTAGGGTTTTGAATCCTTCTTACTATTGCTTCAAGGAGTCATCATTGTAGGGCAACTTGCAGGGGGACATTTGGTCTTTAGGCTTGAATTGTCCGAGCATTTCAGCGACAGTTTTGCAACGACATTGGTTTCCTGGCCTCATAACATCTCCATATACAGCCATTTCGATAATGTCGAGCTCCTTGTCTGTACATTTCCATTAGAATCAACTAAAGTCTCAGACCAAAATGGAACTCCAGAAACACACTTTAACCAAACAAGAAATAATCAAGAAAATACACTCCATGAAGTATGATTCAAGTTAGTTTTAATTGTAAGATCGTGAGCCATGTCCACTTTATGCGTCCAAATCCATTCCATTTTTCCCAGTCATATTTCCAAATTACTACTGTAAGAAAGGAGAAAATATCTTTCAATTTTCAACAAATGCATCATTAATAAGATAATGCGAGACAAAGACATTCTCTAGTAACAGGACGAGGAGGGCAATTTGATACTTTCATATCTTATAGTTTTAGAATATTGGTACACCTTACAACAAATAGGTTGTAATATAAGGATTCAATCAGCCTGATTCACTCTCTTAATTATATTTTCACAAGTTATACACCTATTCTATTATGATAACACAAATATTCAGTGCACAATTATGTCTATACGTGTAACATTGAAGATTTTTCAACAAGGTGGCAGATAAGGCCGAGGTTAAATGAAAGTTGCTTCTCAACAAGTATTCAAGTCTAAACCATTATAAAAACTGCAGTAGATCGTAGACTAAACTATACAAGAACACCTTTTTCTTTGCATCTAAATACGAGCAGGCCAGCCATCATACTGATTGAAGTTGAATTGGTTAAAATTCATAAAGTGGGTATTGAAATAAACATTTGAATACTCGTATTAGCATAGTTATTTTGGCAAAACTATTTAACCATATTACTTCCAAAATTACAAAGAAAAATGGTTCTATTAATTGAATATTAGAAATTTCTATCACTCACAGCCTATTCAACAAGTCAGTACATTCACCCCAATACAGGTCAGGATTTACTGAAATTTATATTTCCAATTAGCTTTTGATCCTTACCTCTTTATACTGTAAAATGTATTACTAGTACTTCTATTTATCATAAATTGTATGATATGTACAGTAACTCATAGAAATAATTAGGAACACTCGCAACTTGTATGTCATTCTTATAGATTCTAAAAGGAAATGCACAAGAAGCAAGGAATGTATACCGGTGAACTTAATGTCACAAGAGTAGCTTTTAAGCTGGGAACCATCAATCTCCTCCTTATTCGATTTCAATCTGTTTACCCTTGTTTGTAGAATTTGGCAATTCTCTGCTACTGATTCTCCACCTGCCCAAAACACCATAACTTTCAACCACATCTTCAACCTCCCAAGAATTCATTTCCCATTTTTTCCATAAATCAAACTTAAAATCATTTGAACTAAAGAAAACCACACTCCTCCCACAAAAGTCAAAATCCCTAACAAGAAAACACAAAATTAGCGAAGAAAGACAAAGTTCTTCTCCTCTATTTCCGTTTAACTAGGACTAATCACATACAGAAATTCATTCTGTTAATTTTTTGCGATATAATTAAAACACAAGATATAAGAAGAAGAAGAAACTCGAAGGACCTTTGGAAAAGGGAACGATGTGATCATACTCAAAGCAGAGGCAGCCTTGGCAGTTGCAGAAGCGTTTGCAGACAATGTTGCCGGCGGCATCCTTGCGCCACCGCTCAGGGTGGCGCCCCGGCACCGTATCGGCGGCGGCCCAGCACTTGCTCTTGGCTTTAATGTCGAAGAATCTTGGCCTCTCCTCTTCCTCCTTCTCCCTGCGAGCTCTCCGCGGCGATGACGAACCGGATTCGGAGCTCATAATTTTGAGAGTGAAGAAGAAGAAGAAGGGCGCAAAGAGTATTTTTGAAGTTAATTGTAATTCTGCTGTAATTTTATTGAATTTGGGATAAAAATTGATGTTGAATTGAATTTTAATTTTTAAATTATAATTAAACTAAATTGTACCTCAATTATAGTGTACATTTTTTTTAAGGTAAAACTTCAATTTATTAGTAATGGTAACGTCTTTCGATATGTCCATCACGGAGTTTGGAGGATCATACCATTCATGATGACTCAAATACATTCTAGTTGTCCGTGCAAAACTATGTGTCAGTTGGTCACACGAAAAATATAAAAAACCATACATAAAGTAAATGACTCTATCTCCATTCGACACGCCTTGATAATATCACCGAAGACCGAGTTCACTGCATCCTCGCCATTGACCCCATCTACAACCAACTGCGCATCAACCTCCACAACCACCCTCAAGTGCCCCAACTCCCAAGGACTTGATCCATGAGATGATGAGAGAGCATCCAACAAGCTCATTGACTCTCCTTCGTCAACTCGATACTGCCCCGCCATTACCCTAGTGCGACCAGCCAAGAAGTTCCCAGTGGCATCATTAACCACCGTCTCAAAACCCATCTCCTTCGATTAAACAATGTAACAGTACCTCGATTTTTTTAAAAATTGTACACGAAATTATTTGGGGAATCCAATTAAAGAATTACATATGCAAAATTTTAAACTCATAACCCGTTTCGAATTGACGATCAAATCGACTAGACACCGATTATCATCTAACCGGTTGGATCGATTGAACCTTTTTTTTTTTTCGTATTTTCTATTTTACAAAAAAAATCAAGATTGAATGAAATTGGGTCCGACTATATGCACCTCCATTTCAGTTTGATGCACTCCCCCATCACTCCCCCGATTTATACACTCCCCGAATTTTAGGTCACACCTCCCCTCAAATGTCATAAATACCCCTCCCTTCATAAAAACCAATTTACTACACACACCCCCAACCCTTCATCTTCTTCATCCTTCATCTTCTTCCTCCCCATTTCCCCCAACTCACCCCCTCCTCACCACCACCCACCAGTCGCCGGCGACGCCCACCCACCCCCATCATCGCCGGCGACGCTGTCCACCACACCCACCCTCGCTGTGGCCGCCGACCGCCCCCTCCCCTCCGTTTAAAAAAAAAAACTGAAGCTTTGCACTCGCGCGACCGCTCCCGTCCGTCGGCCGCCGCGGCCGCCCCATCCCCCTCCCGTCCGACGCCGACGCCGACCCCCAGGTTTGCCCCCTTCCTCCCATCTGAAAAAAAAAAAAAAAAAAAACAGAAGATCTGCGGCCGCGCGGCCGCTCCCTTCTATCGGCCGCCGCGGCCGCTCCCTCCCCACCCCCTCTCCGACGCCGATCCACCCCCAGCCCAACCCAGATTTGCCCCTCCTCCCAAGGGTTTTCTGTAAAAAAAAAAAAAAAAAAAAAAAAACAGAAGATCTGCGGCCGCGCGGCCGCTCCCTTCTATCGGCCGCCGCAGCCGCTCCCTCCCCACCCCCTCTCCGACGCCGATCCACCCCCAGCCCATTGGAGAAATGGAGTGCACCAGTAAGTTTTTTTTTTTTTTTTAAATTCGACCCTGTGTTGTCGACTATATACACTCCCGTCGACAACAGGGTGTTGACGAGAGTGTGTATGGTCAACAACACAGTGTCGATCGATTTTTGTTGGTCGACCATATATCCTTCCGTCGACAACATTTTGTCGACGGGAGGATATATGGTCGGCACTGGTTTGACGAAATTAAAAAAAAAATTGTTAGTTTTTCTATGTTTTGATAATGGTGTTTGTTAATGAGTTTGATAATGGTGTTTTAGGGAGAATATTGTTGATTTGTTGAAATTTTTTCATTTTTTCATTTTTTGCTACCGGAAAAAATGACAACGGCGACCGGAAGCCGGAAGTTTGATTTAGGGAAAGAAGGGGGGTGCGTACAGTAGGAGGGGTGCATCTAGTACCCTTTATTTTATTGAAGGGTATTTTTGGTTTTTTACTCCATTATTTTATTAATAAACTAAAAGGGGGAGTGCATCTCTCCGAAACGGAGGTGCATATAGTCAGACCCAATGAAATTTTATGTTTGTATTATTTGGAAGGAGCTGAATTTCCTTTTATCCATGGGCTTAGTAGAGTATCTTATTGGGCTTCATAAAATACATCATGCACAAACCCACTCCAATTTTAATCTTTTTTCTGGGAATAAAACTATTCTTTTTTAAATAGAAAAAAAAAAAGAGAGAGAGAGAAGAACCTTTGCACTTTCAATTAATTTTAATTTAGTTATTCTTTGTTTTTTTTAATATCTCTACGGTTCTACCTGATCTGTAAAAGAGTTTTAACTCATTATTGTAATTTTATTTGTAGCAGGCCAGTCTACTTTTGATTTTATTTGAGTTGGGATTTTATTCTACCATATTTCGTGTAATTTAGATTTTTTTTTTCACATGATAATTTTATTACTCAAAAAATTTCCGTCTAATAAATATTTTTCACATTAACTTCATGCAAATAGTAAATGATGAATGTAAAATGAGACCGATGGAATAGTATTATTAAACATATAATTTTATTTTATTTATATTATAAGAAAAAATATTTTTCTTTACACGAACTTTTAATAGTTAGATGAGTCAAAATTACATAAACCGTATAGTGAATTTGATTCACATCCGTGTATTAATATTGTTCAACCACATGATAATTAGGTGTTCAATTTTTTAGGTTAAATTTGTGGATTAATTAAGTACATGCCTATGCTCAACCACATTTTACATAGACATTTGACTTAACTTGAGCATTAAATATAAAATGACAAATCTTGGTATGAAACTGTATACATCGAAACCATATGAATTCGATATAACGAAATTCAACACGTATCATTTTGCATATCGAAATTTTCAATACGATATAACGTACTCGATGAAATTTTCGGTACACTACCGCTGGACATGCATCATTTGCATATGACTTGTACCAAAAGCGTTGGAATGAAAAAATGAAACAGTTTAAAGTTATTGCATAAAGTCTGCTTTTATAACTATACACTAACGTGCATTATTAATGTAAAGAAACATGAAATTGAGACACGTTGAGAGATTGGAGGTTAGAAGGTCTCAAAGGTCTCATTTGCAACCATGTAATAATAAACGGTTGAATTTTGGGTTTAAATTGTGGGTTAAGTATGCCTAACTTTTTCATAGACCCTTGACTAGGGAAGGCAGTTTGGCCCTGCCCAACCCGTCGTAATCTGCGTTGTTTGGGTCGTCCCGCTCCGTGCCCACACAGGTGGGTATTGACATCGCTTTTGATCAAATATTTCTTTCTTGTAACCAAATAAAATGATTATAAATTTTATTATGGTGAGCGACTAGTTGCCTTACATTAATGACATTTAATTATTTAAATATATTAGCATAGTCAATGAATTAAGTACAAATAAAACTGCAAGATTTATGCACAAGTGAGATTAATTAAGAATGAAAGGGAAATGGGATGAGCAGTCCTATTACATGTTAGGTGACTAAACAACCACCTTTAATTTGTTCACTTGAAACTATTTTTTTATTTTTACCTTTTGCAACATAAAATGCAGTTGAACTTGAAGTTACTTCTATTTTGGTTTCAATCATGTCGATTTTCACAAAATAAAAATATTTGATAATCGATTGTAGGAGGAGAAACATTCGATTGGACTTAGAGCTGATGTGATATAATATCGTGATATTTCATCCCTGCAGACGGTTACTTGACTAAATTACCAGACAACAAAAAGTTAATGAATTATATTCCATTTGTGAAAATCGATAGGACTGAAATCCAACTATACGTAACGCAAGTGTTTTAAAAAACTATTTTTCTCTATAATATGATGTGACTATAAGCATGAGAAAACAATAGTAAAATGAACAGAAACTAAAGATCCCATGTGTACATAACTTGCCTTCAAATGCATATGACATCAAACTGATCTGTTTTCATCACCCTAACTCATTTCCTTTCTGAGCCTACATCATAACAAATTTCATGCTGCAAGAGAAAATTCAGCAACAATGAACTACATTTGGTAGTAATAGATAGAAGTAAAAGTATTACACAATCAAGAAACACAAATTGATGCCTAAACACTAGTTCATATTATGATATGAAGAAAGTAAAACTTGGTAAAAATGGAAACTTTAGTGACATAAAACTTCATGAACTTCCATAAAGAATCAATGAATTTATTACAAGACATTGTATATCTTAGAAATGAAACAGAGGAAAAAGGCAGGATTATGATCACGACGACGAGATCAAGGGGTTCCACCACGGTTTGAACTCGTTGGCCTCATCTTCAACGGGCGCAGGCAAGTTGAGATCAAGAAAATCGCGTATTTGTGGGGCTACTCGAGTTTTGGATTGATGAGCTAGTATATGTGATCTTTTGTGGCCACCTAATGCTTGGCCTGATTGGAAAACTTTGAAGCAAATTGGACACTCATGATCTTTACTCTTCTTTCCCTCGATTCCCAAGCCGATATTTTGTTCAAAGAGTTGTGAATTCTCTGTTTCAAGGGTTGGAGCACAACAACCTTTGAACTTCTTATGGCTAGCTCTATGCCCACCTAATGCTTGGTAAGAAGGGAAGCCTTTCTTGCAAATTACGCATCTAAATTTGTTGAATTCATGACACTTGGGAGAGTTCACTTCATCAGACTCAAAAGAATCATGAGAAACTCTTTTCAATCTCTTTCTTTGAGAAAATGATTCTGTTTCTACCTCCTTAACATGACTTGTGACTATAGAATCCATAGATAGTAAAATTAAGCTCAAAGCAACCTCTTGTTGATCTTGATGATCAATATTGAAAGAAGGCGAAGAATTCGTTGTTGTATCGTACCTTTTTCCTCGACTCGATCTCTTGTTTTTCTTGCACAACAATGCTTCATTTTCTGATTTTTGATGATCATGAGACCTCATGTGACCACCTAGTGATCTACCACAGGGGAAACTTTTGTAGCAGAATTTGCACACATGTTTCTGATCTTTTGACATAGAAAATTAAGCTCAAAGCTTAGAACAAGTAAATAACAAGAAGAGGGGTTTTAGTTTGTTGGTGATTTGAAGAAGATGTGATGAACAAGAAAAGTGTGTGTTAATTAGTACTAGTAGCTAAAGGGTAGTTGAATTGTGAAGGGTGGGTTACCTTTGTTGCTAATGATGGTGATCAATTGCATTAAACTAAATTATTAGTAGTACTATATATTAAAAATTAAATTTAATTTCTCTCTCTTACACAAACAATATTACTACTACTACTACTACAGGGGAGATCTGAGAATGCATGCAAGAAAACAAAGATAAAAAAGAGGTTGAAAGAAAGCGGCACGTGTACACACCACAATCCAAGGGTGCTTAATCCAACCAAAATATAGCATAAATTCTTGAATAATTTTAGGTAAATTACCCTTTCCCAAAAATATTAGTGGTTTGGGTAAATTACCAAGATGTTAATTTGTCTAAATTATTTATAGTTTGGTTCTGCTAATTTTACTTGATGTTTTATTCTATTGAATTATTAATCCGTGTCATCATTATTATGGAGTGATGTTTTTTTTTTAAACAGTATGTGTCAACAATCCACAATGTAGAACACTAAAATTGGAGCATGTGATTTTATGTGAATTATGAATTATCCAACTAACCCTAAATATTTATTAAATTGCAAAATTGTTTGATTATTTAATTTATTTGGGCAAGTCTCGAAGATTGTTTCTTAAACCACAAAGTTTGTGTTTGATAATTTGAACAAATCTTGAGGAGGATATCGTAACTTACTCATTAATTTATTTATTAAAAACGAAAAAAAATAAAAAAATCTTCCAATTGTCTCGCTAGAAACAAGTACAGTGCCGATAGACAAATGAAAGATGGGAAATGCCACTCTTTGTCTTTGGTAGTTATTCCTTTTTTCATTTATGATTCATATATATATACTGTTTTTATATAATTATATAGTAATCCGTTCTTTCACAATTAAATGATTTTTTTATTTTATGAAATTAAGAATCGTATGCATTCACAAGTTTACTTTTCTAAAATTAAAAGAAGGATAAATTAGAATAAAAAATGTTAAAATATCATTTTATTGTATGAAACAAAGGTTTACAATGTGGTGGGGTCCATGTGTTTAGTTGTCAACACTGCTTTAATCTCAGCAGCTTCCAAATTGAAAGTTGCCACTACATAACATTCATCTTATAATTGTATTAGTGGGAATCATTTTGGTTTGGATTCAAAGCTAGCATATGTAGCACCTCAAACATCACGTAATAATTCATTTGTGTAAATGTTCATTCATATATATTTTATGTGCTTAATTACTTTTTCACTTTAATTAATTTGGTAAAGCTAGAGTTGTTAGTTTTTTTTTTTTGAAAAACAGAGTTGTTAGTTTATAAGATTAATTCGTGCGTCGTATTAGCCATGATTAGACATGCGCAAAATCGAACCGCCAAACCGGCCAAACCGTCATTTTTTAACCGCCGGTTACGATTTACAAATCGAATCGTAACCGAAAAATGACGGTTCGGTTACGGTTTGACATTTTAACAAACCGCAAACTGTCGGTTTGGCCGGTTAACCGGCAGTTTTTATAAAAAAAATATATATATTTTTAATACACAATTCTTCTATTTTTAATATATAAATTTTAGTTATATAATTTTTATTCAATTCTATTAATGTATTTTCTAAAAAATGAGTTAAAACGAACGAAAACGGAGTGAAAACGAGCGAAAACGGAGATAATATTAAAATAAAATAAAATTTAAAACCGCCAAACCGTAACCATAACCGGCGGTTCGCGATTCAGTTACGGTTCGCCATTTCCGAAAACTGAAACGACGATTTTCAACCGGCGAACATGTCTTCCCATGATAATGAATTACCGAATACAGAGAATATTTATATTTATATTTGACTTTTTTTTTTTGAATAAAAGAAGTGCAGGTTAATTAGTGAAGCAATCATCAGTGTAATTTAATTGGACATGAATTGAGATAATTTTTATATGAATATTATACTCCCTCCGTCCCCGAATAAGTTTCCCACTTCTTTTGGGTGTTTTAATTAAAAAATATGATAAAATAATAGATGTGGTACAAGTGATGTGATGGTGAGAGAGAAAATAATATATTAATATGAGATAAAGTATAATAAAATAATAGATAAAATATAAGTGATGTGATTGAGAGGAAAAAAATAATTTACCAAAAAATGGAATGGAAAACTTATAGTGGGACATAAAAAAAAATAGGAAAGTGAGAAACTTATAGTGGAAGGGAGTATTAATTAATACTACAATTTAAAATTTTAAAACGCGCCTCATTTGGCAATTTTTAATTAAAGTGATAAAAATATATTTGAAATAAAATACTATTCTAGAAATATACAAATCAGAACTCTGTACTTTTTAAAATACAGTTTATATCTCGTAAAAAATAAACAAAAAAGCCTTAATTGCGCTAATCGTAGTGTTAAAAGTGTTTTACTAATATTAAAAATTTGTTAATTAATTTAAGCCGGCATTTCATTCGAAGATTTAGCTGTAATGTTCCCACTCTTTTGTTGTTTTATGTCTACTTAATTATACTATTGAAGTAGGTTTTATTGAGTGATTAGGAGGAAACATTGTGTTAACCTTTTTTAAATTTCCAAACATCTTTTTCTAATTTATTGTTTTAAAGCGATAATTAAGCATGTGCATGCACATTAGTGTTCATGCACTATGAATAATAGACATGTCTAACTAAGTTTTGGAACAATTATTAGTAGTAAACGTGTCTATGTTTTGGAATTAATTGGTGTATGGAATCTTAATTTTAAGTATTATTATTAATCATTTTCCATTTATCTTAATTTTACTTTATTTATATATATATATATATATATGACACTTTATTTCCTATTTCATACTGGTGGGAGCTCTCTTATTCAAAATATCACATTTTAGCTAATAAAATATCAACATTAACAGTATGTAATGTCACTATTTTTTTAAAAAAAAATTATGCTTATTCTACTTAATTACCAAATCGTTACACTTTATATACTAAATAGTATCACTTCATATATTAAAAATAATACTAAATTCATCATAAACTTTTGTAAATCAGGTTTATAGAAAATTGTCTTTTTCCAGAGCTTTATGTTATTTTTGCTCTCGTGTAAGTGATAATTGAATGAAAATATTTCACCCTACCAATCAATCAGTTCTTAATATTTATATGTAAAATAGTTATAATTTATTAAACATTATATCTGATTGTCTTAAAATTTCTCAGAATGTTTTTCTAGAACCTAATTTTGCAATACATTTTTTTTTAATAAAATATGGCATTTTTCTATAATCTTCCCCAAAGCCATCAGAATATTCCCTAAATAATTATTTGTTCCCCTTAATTTCTCAAAAACTTTAATTCCTATAATTTCATAATACTGTAGTCACTCACACTTGTTTGGCAATGTATAAACAATAGTATATAGCATAAAAAAAGTGTGCAACAACCGTTTGTACAGTGAGCTAGCTAGTGATGATATTCGGATTTGCACCTTTCACCCAACTCAGAGGACCACAAATCTCCACCACCCATCACAATGAAAATGCATGAGACTGGTACTTCAATTTAGTATTTACACTTTACTTTAAAATATAGTTCACGTACGTAATATCATAAGTTCACGAATCATGCGGTGGGTATGTTTGTATGCATACTAGTTTTTGTTAACAATTGCTAAAGTTAATGTTCTTCCATACTCTTAGCATGATGCCTATATATATTTTATTTATAATTGTGAGATCCAAGTAATTAATTTCCACCGAACAAATATACTAATAAACTTATCATGTGTTGGAT
Source organism: Galeopsis tetrahit (assembly GCA_963675135.1). Lineage (NCBI taxonomy): Eukaryota > Viridiplantae > Streptophyta > Magnoliopsida > Lamiales > Lamiaceae > Galeopsis > Galeopsis tetrahit. Next base: position 74,117,342 of record OY776127.1, read on the forward strand.
GAGTGTGTAATTAGTCACGTACCAAAATTAGTTACTGGTCCACATAATGGAAACTAATTCTAGCTAACGCTACTACCTATAAAGATTTCTTCTTCTTCTTTTTTTAACTTAAATTAATCAATGTAGAGTTTCAGTAGGATATAAATTATAAAAACATCAATGAAGTGTCTCAAAAATTATTTGTATTACATCTATTATTTTATTATATTTTTTTAATCAAAATACTTAAAAGAAATAAGAAAGGAGAGGGGAAATATTAATTATTTTACTAAAATTTATATTATTGATTCTATTACTAAGATCATAAAGTTTATGAAACTTCAATTCACACCAGCATACTGATCCAAAAGTTTAGGATATGGCAGGAGTTGACTTTTAAAAAGCAAGAAAATACTAAATTTTATAAATATTTTCACAATGATGGTTGTATAGTAGCCACGTGGCATGGATTTCCGTGAATTGAAGTGCTGATCCATGTCACTTGATACATTACATGGCTGCAACTTTACAATTTTTTATTTTTTCAAAATCTTGAGATTTCACATGCAAATGCAACTCTACTTTACAATGTCATAACATCACTTTGAGTCATTATTTAACAAACTATAGACACCATTTTATATATTACTAACGAATAATTATAAAATACTCCCCCGTCCAAAAAAAACTATGTATGTCTCTTTGTAAGAACATAAATTTTAAATTTACGATAAAAATAAACACAAAAACTTATATCCAATATTGCATACATGCATTTCAGTTATTAACACCCACATTTTTTTATAAATGCACACACTGACAAAAATTAAACATGATCGTCTTCTCCGAGCAGTTTTCGGTCACCTCAGGCCGCGGTCGGACGTTGCAATTTACGATGATCTTAATCCTTAAATATTTTATATTTCTTTAAATATTCTTTAATACTAATTATTATGGGTCAATGTTATTTTGTATTACGTGCAATAATATATCTTACTACATGTAATAATATATGTTACTATATATTATAATGTGGATTACTTAATCAATAAAAAAAAAATATATAAAAGAATCAGTATTACTATATATAAAATTGTGTTATTATTACATGTAATAATTTATTAATATTTTACTACATAAAAAATTATAGGTTACTACATACAACAATTTGAATTACTACATTGAATAGACGTTTGTTACTATATATAACTTTATCAAATGATCTAATATTTTTTCGCATCATCCTACAATAAAACATTTTGTATTACAACATGATTATTGTGTTTACTAAATTCGATAATATATGTTACTACATATTATAATGTGAGTTACTACATCAATAAAAACACTAGAAAAAACGTGTTACTAAATAAAAGAATTTGTATTATTATATAAATAGTTTGTGTTATTACTACATAAAATAATGTGTATTACTACATATTACAATTTGAATTACTACATTTAATATCCCGCGTTCGACAATAAAATAAAAGATAAAAAAATCACAGAAATGAGTAAAATAAACGGATTAAAAATTTCGAATTAAGCTGTCAGTGGGTGTATTTATAAAAAATGTGTGTGTGAATTAAGTTTGTTGGTGAATTTATAAAAAAATGTGTGTGTGAATTAAGCTTGTGGGTGTATTTATAAAGAACATGTGTGTGAATTAAGCTTGTGGGTGTATTTATAAAGAACATGGGTGTGAATGACTGAAATGCATATATGCAATATTTCATAAAAGACTAGCCCAAAAATAAAATGATTGTTTACATAAAAAAAAATAAACATATTTTCTTTAAACAGACAAATAAAATGAACATATTTTTGATAGAAAAATGGAGTAACTGAATGGTGAAGTATTCAAATTTCCATTTCATTTATTGTCACCGTTTAAAATTTATCATGAGATTGAAATTAGTAACTCACGGAAGAGAAAATATTAAAGTGAAGTTTGGCTCTCACACAAAACTACTTACATTAATTATTGAGACAATGATGCAAGTGTAGAAACATAATCCATATTCCAATTATTCAACCAAGATTCAAACTCTCACCAAACTCCAAAATACATTATCTTCCAAACGTAGTTCATCTTCCAGCCTACCTTACATCATATCTCAAACACAACCATAAATTCAAACAATAGAATCCAGATGTCAAAATGTCATGGCCTAAATAAAACTCACTATCAACAAGTATTATTAAACGATCTCATTATCTACAACACAATTCAAATTAATATAATCTAAATCATAAAACAAAAACATGAATGTCTAGAGTCCTCACCAATAATGCAACCTTAGAACCAAACAAAAATTCAATTATGATATATAGGTAGATGCCAACAAAATTTCACTACTATTTATGACACCATCTATGAACTATTTCATGAGACAGAAACCTAAATGAAATTCAAGAAAAACTCTTGCATCTTATTAATCTCAATCTCATGACATTCAAGAAAATTATCTACGAGAATTCTCTTACTGTACTAATTTTTTTAGAATAATTAAAACTGATTACGAACAAAATTGTACCGACTCATCTACACTTAACACATTTCATATTATTATAATTATGATAATATTACAGTATGCGAGTTCACATTGATAGCAATATAGAATTGCTAAAGGAAAAGGAGGGGAATATACAAAGCGTGTGGTACTAATGCAACTTTAATGCCAATAGATTCAAATCTATATATCATTCATTCAAGAGCTAACCAAAGATTGACCCATAATGGTAAATCATATCCTCCTCGATTTGAAAGCCTTCATCCCACAACATAATAACTCATTGACGCCCCTTATAATAAATCTGAAAAAACCAGAAAAGAATAAAAAAAGATATAATGAAATAAATAAACATTACCGAAAATTGAGTTAGTGCAAGGGAGGAGAAGTCATACATACAATATGTGCAAAAGCATTCAGAGGTCGACGCCTTCATCAAGGCCTTTGGAGTTAATCATCACATTCGAATCTATCTGTTTATCAAATTTTCTTTTCCTCCGACCTTCAAAATCTTCAAAACCTTCCATCTATAATAGTTCCACACATATTTTAGTCTAAGATAACCAAAACTTTGGGAAAAAAATATGAAAAAATCAATCACCTGTTGAAAATAATCCATTGAAATGGGATTTCCGTGGAGAGAGATATTCTGCAGACTTTTGCAATCTCTCAATAAGTTTGGAGGTATCTGTAAAGTAGACAACATATTAATGAATTCAATGCTGAATAAAAATCATACATAATATAAGCCCAAAAATGAAATAAAAAAATCAAATGACTTTGTAGTATTACTCCTGATTGGAAAACAAAAAACGATCAAAATGCATGAAAATTATTATAAGACCTAGCTATAACACATGAAAAGGGTGTATAACAAATCCAGCCTCTTCTTCACAACAGAGAGGGGAATAGACCTTATCAAAATAACTGACACAAGATGAATAAGAAGTGGTGAAACCTGCTTCACTTTGTTATTGTTCAAGCAAAGTGACTTTAGATGAACAAGATTGCATATTGAAGATGGAAGTTCTTCGATAGAATTTTCTGCATCCAATTATTAGATACAGTGTCAAAACGGGAACACCCAGAAATAATCAATTATCTAAGCTAGAGCAATGACATCTCCAACAACTGGTAACTCATACAATACTACTGTTTTATATATTAAAAAAGTACAATACCAAAAAGAATATCATTATATATGGAGAAGAGGATAAAGGTATAACTAGGTAGTTATGCACTTACAACGTGGCATGACAAGCAAGATAATTATCAATTACATTAGCATCCCCAAATAATTACATTTAGCACCCCCAAATTGTAGATTATATCAGTCAACAGATGGTCAACTAACTGTGGTAGTAAAAGTGTACTTCCAGGACCAAATTTGACAATAAGTGAAAGAGGGGAACTAAAGCTGGAAGAAGATAAACTTTAGGGACAAAAAATTATAATTTCCCAAAAACAAACTATATATGTATTGCGACTTGCCGACTAAGAAACTAGTATAAACAGAAAAAAGAAGGTTTAGCAAAAGAAAAGGACAGTTTTCAGAGACATCAGAACAAGAACAAGGGTCATCAATAACCTAAAAAGGTGAAAAGAGAAAGAATTTCAAGTACCATTAGCTTGAATTTCCTCCAGGGAAAAGCAACTGCCGATGGACTCCGGAAAAGAATTTATCTTGTTGTTTGACACATTTAACAGCACCAACTGCAAAGTCAATAGGTTTGCAAAAATGTAACAACTAGTGAAATATACAGTATATAATGATCACACGAAATAATAGAAGTGTACTCCCAGCTGATATGTAAACATGTAGCTACTCACATTGCGCAAACTCCCAATGGTTTCAGGCAAGTTGAGTAGCAAATTTCCAGATATTGATAACCTCTCCAGTTTCACCAACTGACCCACTGAAAAAGTTTAAGTTCACAAAAAATAAGAGATAATCTAATGATCAAAATCTGTTCTAGTTAAACATGTTCTAGTTAAACATGAGAGGGAAGTTACAACCCAACAATCAACTGTATTCAAATCCAATCTTCTCAGCTTAAAAAAAATGAAATAAGGAAAGAAACTCACATTCATCAGGCAACGTGGAGATTCGATTTCCATCAAGTGTCATAAGTTTTAAGGACTGAAGCTTTCCCAAGTTCATTGGTAGACGCTCAATAACATTATCAGCTAAAATCTGTAACAAAAGATTACTCAATCAGATTCTATCAACTGTTGAAGCTCAAAGATGTTATAATTACACAATTCCAAAATTAGAGTAATTCTAGAAACAAGAACATATTATCATACTTTCTGGACCTCAAAAACACCCATTTCCATTATTCACACTTGTTCCACCCCCTTGTGAGAATCATTTATCCATTTTATTTTTGTTAATTAGATCAAAAGGCTTAAAGCATTATTATAGACAACAAGTAAACACATGTCCCAAAGTTCCAACTCCAATTGAGTAATTTTTTACTTTTATTAAGGGGAAGAGTGACAGGTTTCAGTTTTGTTCACAACATCCTATCAGACATCTTAAAGGAACAGCAGAATAACAAAAAATATTAAATAAAAAATTCATGTAAATTCCAAGACATGTATTTACAAGTTTCTCAAGGTGTAGTAAATTACAATCATCCGCACAACAAAATGTATCAAGGATACAAGACAATATTGTCACATTTCACATATGAAATATGAAAATTTGATATTTACATATAATAGCTATGTTTCAGCTTTTGATAATGATCAAAGTCCCCCATGTCAAAATAACAATGAATATAATCTCGACGGCAGATTACTATAGTTATAGTTTTTTTATTCGATGGGATAACAGCAAGACAAAGAAAAGTGAAGATAGAAACTCTTACCAATCGCTGCAAGTTCATCAATTTGCTTATCTCCATTGGTACATCAACTGCAGCACCAAAAGGGAAATAAGGGAAGTGATAAGTGAAGCCATTGATACTCATTTAAGTAAAAGAATTCAGGATACCTAATTTGTTGTGCGTCAAATCAAGTGTACGGGCTGATCTTTCTAAATCAAGAACTTCATCCGGAAATGTCTGTGAGAAAAAACAAAAGCACATATTCAGTTTGCATATCAGAAATATGTATACACTAGTCCTATATAAGAGAAGGCCTCATGCAGCAGCACATACAAAATCATTCAGAATCTATATAAGAGACTATTTGCCCATGATAACATCTAATCAATAACTGAAGTGCGCTAGGGCTTCTAATTAGCATGACTAATTTCTCAAAATCAAAGGACACTCACTTAATCAGACTCTGCCAAACTTACAGAAACGACAATTCCAATCACACACTAAGGTCAATAGCATCAAGTAGAGTATCTAAAGCTATTCAAAAATCAACAAATTTTGAAGAAAAAAACAAAGAAACACACATAGGACCTTCAATTTGGAATCGCGCAAAGCGACAATGCCGGTGGAGCGCCAACGAGTGACGCGGGTAGCTTTAGAATCAACGCTCTTGCTACTGCAACACCCCATTCAATTTCAGTTGAGTTCTTCGGTCCTTTTTCAACGACCAAAACGGATTGATATTGAAAAGTGGGAGGAATCACAAGGATGAAATTGGAGGGGCAAGGAAGAGAGGAGACTTTGAACAAGAAACCGCGTACGATTTTGGGCTTTTCACGTTTGCCCAAAATTCCAGTTACCCCTTTTCCCAATTCCTTTTCTAAATTTTTTGCTCTATATGAACGGTTTGGATTTACCAAAATAATGGCTTAAAATCTCAGGAATTTGGACCAAAATAATAAAATTTCAGTCCTTTTGCAAATTAATAAATACGAAGTTTTGTTTTACTCTTAAATTAAGTTATCAAGCATACTTACACGGCTCTCCTATGATTAAAAAAATGTTGCACATTTTAAATTTTAATTATGGTGTATATTGTATTCTTTAAAGTAACTTTATTCATTTTATTATAATGTAAATATGTTTATGATATGACAAAATCATTATTATAAATAGAATTTTGTGGGTGAATTTGTTTGAAACGACTGTTGGGCGTTGAGAAAGAAGGGTATCATAATAAAATGGTATGTGTACTAATTAATTTGGGGGTGATATAAATTATTAACTTGGGTTTTTTTTGAAACTCTGGATCACGCGCTTGGGTTTTAGTATGTTAGATACACTCCTCTTCGATTTTTATTAATTAAATATACATGTAAAATAATGCAAAAACTTTTATGCAAGTAGTTTATGTGTAATTATGTGTAAATTGTATATTTATTTTCCTTATTTGCTTGATTTGCACATAATTACACATAAGCTATTTTCAACAAATTTTTTTGTGCATAGCTTATATGTAATTATGTGTAAATACTCTTTTTTTTTTTTTAAAGTAACGATGATATATATATTGTGGAGGTGAGTACAAGGGGTACTCAAATCCCATCACAAACTGTTAGCCTCCAATCTCGAGAGACTGCCATACTAGATATCTACTTATCAACACATATCCAAGGATCTAATTCTCAATCGTGATACGAGTAGGTAATCTTTTTGTGTGCCTTAAGCCATTTCCACGTGCTATACTTGATGCTATCTGCTATTTCCTCCGCTGTGTGCGCCTTCTCATTGAATACTGAATCGTTACGACACTTCCACATTCTCCAAATAGAGCCTTGCCAAATAAGGCCCAAAATTTTCCTCCTGCTTGCTTTCTGATCAGTGTAGTAGAATTCATTAAAATGGTCCACCATAGAATTATCATACAACAAAGGCCTATTCACCCACTTTCATAACTCTGCCCACACCAGTAATGCCAAAGGACAAGAAATTAGTAAATGATTCACAGATTCAGGGGCTGAGTTGCATTGATTACAGTAGACATTTAGGCCGTCCAGAATGACGCCTCTTTTCAGCAGGTTGTCCGCAGTTGCATTGATTACAGTGTAAAATACTCATTTACCTGTTTATTCCCCCCATGATTTATTTTGGATCTGAATTTAATTTATTCTCTTTCTCCCCTCATTCCCTCTTTCTCCAACCCTCCACCCCCGCAACTTCCCCATTCTTGTCAATTCGACCCTCAAGATCACCTTCCCCTGCCTCTGTCGAAACGACACCGAAATCTCCAACAACCGCCCCATATATATACAGTGGCCCCCGACTCAATCCCTCCATTAATAAATATATACAGATCTCTTATCTATTGTAATTTCCTAATCCATTTCGATTTCAATTCGCCTCGTCTTTTGCCTTTTTATTACTATAAATTAAGTGTTCGTTTTTTATTTTGAGGTCAATTGCAGCAGGTTTATTATCTATCAATTGCTGTGAAAAGGAGATGAATGTGTCTGCGGTTGTAGCCGTTGTGGCTGCACTTGCTAATTTTTTACAAGGATGGGATTACGTCACCATGACTGGTATAATTCTTTCTTCTTAAATCTTAATTAGTAATTAATTTCATGTAGAATTGATATGTGCGAATCGAATTAAAAATTCAGGTGTTATGATTTATATAAAAAGGGAATTTAGATGGGAGGATAAACCTACAATGCAAGGCTTAGTAGTGGCTTCCCCACTGATTGGAGCCACATTAATCACTATGTGCTCCGGCGGAATTTCGGCTTCGATAGGCCGTCGTCCGATACTAATGCTATCATCTGCCTTTTATTTTTGTGAGTGGTTTGTTAATGCTCTGGTCTCCCTATGTGTATCTACTGCTTTTTGCAAGGTTGTTGGATGGTTTTGGAATTGGGTTAGCCATTACATTTGTTCTCATGTATATCTCTGAGATGTCTCCACCAGAAGTGAGGGGATTACTCAGCACTCTCCCTCAATTGACATACACAATTGGTTTTTTCTTGTCATATACCTTTGTTTTCACACGTTCAATTTGGTAAAAATAGTTGGTTTTTTGTATGATTCTGTCTAGGTATTTCTTGTGTTACTGTCTAGGTATGTTGAGATGTAGAATAATTTAGTACTCCATCCAGTATTGTTTGCATTTATTTGTGCTAAATTGATGAATTGTTTTGCAAACAACATGAGTCTGGCTTCCCTAAATTGCTGAAAATGTAGAATTCTCAAATGCTTTGATATTTTTCTTTTATAATACCATGTTTCTTATTCTATAATACTTTATGCCTTTCAAGTGTGATACTGTTAAGAGAATGTGCACATGTGATGAAAAAAAGAGACAAAAATATGTGTAAGAAGAATGAGGGTATGGTAAAATAGTGGATAATGTGGTTAGAGATGAAGAGAATAATGATCCAGTGATAAATATTTTGGTTTTCACTTTGTAATACTGTCAATTGCAATAATGTAATACTGTTAAATGTAACGGTGTAATACTATTTACATAAAATTTGTGATAATGCTACATTAGTGTATAAAACATCAACACACATTAAAATTGTGTTATTATTTTGATATTTTGTCAAATACTGACATGCATAAATGTGTGATACTCGCATAGTATTTTGTATGTATTATCTTAATGTTTTTCTGTATTGTGTATTAATGTGTAAAAAAAAAAAAAAATTTAAAAGGGAAGAAAATTAAAAAATTAAAAAAAGAAGGGTGAGTGTTAGTGCTATTGTTTACTGCATTAATATTGAAAAATAAAGAAAACAAATGTTCTAAATGAGATTTGAGCCGGTAACCTCTTTATAAAGAGGGTAAGCTTTTACCACTAAGACATAAACCAGAGTCGACCAAAAACACTCCAGTCGACTCTGATTTTTCGACCAAAAATACTATCTTCGATAAGTTTTTTTTTTTAATTATAAATTGAAATTTTCGACAATAATATATCGACCAAAAATACTCTCATCGATAAATTGTTGTCGACTCATTATTGTCGATTTTTTTTTTGAGAATGAGCGGCGAAAGGCAGTGCGACAGAAGAGGCGGCGCGCTGGTGGAGGGACGTAAAGGTAGGGTGAAGGGCGGCGGCGCTAGGCAAAGGGAGAATGGACGCCACCGCCGTTGTTGCAAAATATATATATATATATATATATGTATATATATTTGAGTGGACGTTCAAGATTCAAGAATGGATTGCAGGGACACTGGAAGATGGGATGCAAATCGATTCCAAATGAAGTCCTGAAATTTGAGTTCATATTGCAATCTAATCACTCCTGCAATGGTTTAAATCAATTTAAGAAGTGATTCAGATGAAGATTTGTGCTTCTCCGACCTAAAAAGGGAATAGAGAAGCTAACCGAGCTTTCGTATCCACCATTTTCATGAAAAATAGTCTTCCTTCCAAACCTAGTAAAGTAGTCCCACTGGTCGTTAAAGTGTAGGTCAGAGTAGCAGTTGAGTCAGCCCCTTTTCTCTAATAGGGTGTCTTTCTTTGTCTAAAAATTCACCTTGATGCCTAATCAGGGGGATCAAACTCGAACCGAGAATCACGCTTTTCATTGAGCAGAGGCAAGAGAGCTTCTAATAGGTTTAGCGCAACCCACATCAGCCACAATCGAAGTATCGATTTCTTTCATTGCTTTGGTGGAGTCCCATCCCACAGGTGTTCCGGGCCGCCCAGTTATTAAGAATGGTCCTTCGCTGGTGAGTGCCCCAATAAGAAAGAGAGAGCCTGACCACCACTTAACAGTCGTAGGAAAGAACTAGCGGTCTGGCCTATCTTCCCAGGTCCAGGCGCAACTACATAGGAGATGGGCTTTAGGCGACCGAATCACAAGTTTATTTCTCTATACAGCCTAAACCTACTTCTCTTTGCTGTGTCCTTGTGTAAGAAAGGCTTTATTGTTTTGTTGAATCCAGCTTTAAGTTCTCGTAGTCACCCCTTCCTTACCCCTTTGGCCTTCCTTTCTTCCTTCTGTGCATCGGTTTCGTTTAGTTATAGGCTTAGCTTTCTAGTGACGAATTATGGAGGCTTAGTGGGGAATGCCTGCATGATTGTGGGCATTATCCAATCCAGCTTGAGCTAGCATAAAGGGAGGGGTTGGGCCTTCGGTACATGCCTGATTGCCTGGGCGTCGGTGGTCTTTTTGGTCTGATCATGGGGCGCGAAGTTCTCCGTATGGGTGAACAATGTCCTCCACATTCTCTAGGTCAGCTGCATTCTCTTTAACATGATTTAGTTTCGAATGCAATGTGAATATGCACTTTTTTCAAAGCTTGACTATCCTTATTGTCTCCTTCCTTCTTGGGTTAGTTTAATCCACATTCCTACTTATTACTTATATTAAATTAGAAAATCATTCTCGTACCTTGATGGCTTCATTCTCATAGCTCCCGTCCCTGTCCTTGAAGTCGACCTACTGAGAGTGAAACTTAGTTCATTGACAAGATGCTTCTAGAAAACTTGGTCCGGAAGCGGATTTCGTTCTACATCGGAAATTAGCTCGAGAAGACCAGGCAAGGCATGAGAACCGAATTCGGCATAGTAGAATAGGGCTCCGCTAAACGAACTGAGACTCCTCTACACAAACAAAGTACTAAGCTCTAAACATTAGAAACCTCACAAGTAAGCCATAATCCTCCCTTTAGAAAGGTTAGCTAGTAAACACTCACCTTACTTACCTATTTAATTAATATTAATCCGCGCCTCTCCTTGACAACAATCATTCCCGATAAAATGAAAAATTATAAAAGGCCTCACTTTAGAGAGTAGGTGGCAAGCTAAAAAGAAAGGGTTGGGTTGACCAGTCGCCACTTTCAAGTACGATAGATTCTTTGATCAAGTAAAGACTTTGGGCTATAGCTAAACCAGTTGCTCCCAATCTTCAAGCTCAAATATTCAAGTTGGCTGAATACCTGTGGAGCGCTTGAATGCGGATGCCTTAGAGTTCTCTCTCCCGACCACTGAATAATATAATAAGTAAGACCATAGGTTGGTTCGCAGAGGCGACTTCCCTTTAGCCCATCGAGAGCCAAGGAAGGAAATGACTCTTTTGATCGATTGAGCGATGCGAGACTGATCTTAGTTATCGGAGAACTGGTCTTTGTTCCACTACTGATTGATTAAGAATGAGATATATAGAAAGTGTGCTGCTCTACTTGTTGCGCACGTCCGTCAATGTGAAAGCATTTTGCCAATGCGCATATCACGTCCACTAGCGGTCTTCTTCTTAATTTCTCTTCTTTTACCAAACCGAAACCGACCAGAGGTCTTGGGGTTAGGGCACCGACGTAACCATAGCTCGCCATACTATCGAATAGAAAGCTACGTAGGCAATGTTAGCTTAGATAGGATCTCTTGCTGTGAAATCCACTTAGGATTCTCGAACTTGACTTAAATGTGATCTCCGCTCAAAGGTGAACTTTCAGTGCCAAAGATAGTCGAAGCGAAGATGGACAAACAAAGATGTGGTGGCTCTTGCGATCTCCTTTAACTATGAATTTAAAGCTCTCTTTCTTCTCTTATAAGATTTCTATGCTCACTGTCCCCCTTTTCATTTTCACAGAAAATGGAGAGATAAATTGATGTATTTATTGAATCCGTCGGGACTGACGGGGCTCGAACCCGCAGCTTCCGCCTTGACAGGGCGGTGCTCTGACCGATTAAACTACAATCCCAGGAAAATTAGGTGTACAGCCTAAACATTCTTATTTTTTTTTTCTCTTCATTCAAACCATTTAGTTTCGCCGTGTTGTAACAGAGACACAAATGATATACTATATATATATATATATATATAAAAGTGGTGACTTGGGCGAAGGGCATCAAGTGGTGGGCTCCGCGGCAGCGGGTTGAAGAAGAATGGTGGAAAAAGGGGGAGAAAGAATGGAGTGGGGAAAGAAGAAAATGGGGAAACTATGATTTTAGTGTGAAAATTAGAGTTTTTGTTGGGTGCATTTATCGTAGATGGTTTTGAAAAAAAAGAGTATAAATGATAATTTTGAAGGAGTGCATCTATCTTAAATCAATTTTTTGAAGAGTCGGAAGAATGCATCTATCTTAGATCTGTTTTTTGTGGGGTCGGGGGAGTGCATCGGGGCATATAACTCAACCCCTTAAATATATTTTCATAAAATTTGAGGTAACCAGGTATATTCATCTCCAATTTTTTGGACTCAGATTTTGTCCCAACGGAAATATTCTTATGACTCCGTAATAAATAAAAATCTCCAATAGTATTCTATTTTTAACTCTTTTTTTAAAAAATAAAATATTTGGACATAATTAATTATATAATTTCATATTTACATTCATTCAAGTAAACTTTTATTTTTTTATGGGGTTTACAAGATCATAAAATAAGATTACAAATGACAAGCACAAGATCTTGATCTTCAAACATAGTATCGCCGTCCACTCCGAGTTTCTCTTTGCCTTCACAGATGTTCAGGTCTCCAATCTTTCAACGACATGTCAAGAATAGAAAACAGAAGAAAAAGACAAAGTTCCACCAAGTATCCAAGAATTAGAACACCAGGGCTCTAGAGTCTATCTCAAAGAGCCCAATCATAAAAAAAGAAGTCCCACAACCAACCCATACGGGAAACGGGATGCCCAAGGAGCAGCAGAAACAACCAACAACTAAAACACTATACTAAACAAACAAAATAAAGCAACCTATAAAAATTAAAATAGTAAACAGGATTAACAAAGAAATACCCGAACGATCACCGTGGCTCCGTTAGGATAATTTCTACGTTGATCCCTAACAAAAAACGAAGAAAACAACTACATTAAAGAAGGGAAAAACTGAAAAAACAGGTGCATCGGCGACGGTGACGGCAAGAACAAAGTAGATCTAAGGATCTGTTTTCTAGATCTGAAAGGATGGCGACGACGAAAGGCGGCGACAGACAGTGACGTTAGATCTGGCACAATAACTCACAGATTTACAAGAAAACGAGCAGATCTACATAATAGAAGGCTAGATCTACAAGATTTACAAGAGAACGAGGTGGGACGGAACGGTGTGCAAATCACATTTGGAGTGTGTGAAAATCGCACATTTTCACACACACTTGACATTCATCAAGTAAACTAACATACTCCGTAATAAATAAAATTGCAGATTTAATTAAAAATTAAAACAATAAGTTAAAAGATCAAAATCCAATTTTTTAATATTTCATAATGTCAATGTCTCCGTAGAAAATTATCATTAAAATTTTTTTTAATGAAAATGAGATATAGCAGATTTGCCACTGCAGTCGCGGCCGTAGGAGTAGGACACACATTTGAGTTCATGGTGCTCAAAAATGGCCTTTTGAATTAGGATTTGCAGCGGGTTGGAGGAGGAAACGAGTGGGAAATTGAGGTGAATTTGCAACTTTGAGAAACATAATTCAACTCCAATACGCACATTTCAGTAAAATCATGTGTATGTAAGCTGATCCTAAATTTGGTGCTGAATTGTTAATGGGAAAAAGGTAATTTCTATTGCTGAATTTGCTGTAGATGTGGAAGATGTTCCGTCCAAAAATCAAGCCCTTTTCCATCCAGATTCATTCACTCGCGTTCTCATCTTCTTCTGCAACGTCAATTCCTTCAGCGTCTTCATCGCCATATCTCTCCAATCTAGCCTCTTCGATACTGTCTTCCTCAACCACACACCAAGCGCTAACGATTTTCAACTCCGCCTCGAGAAATATAAACCCCGCCAAAACTCTGAAACTCCATTCAGCCATCGTTCATTTTCTCACACGAGCGAAATTGTACGTGAAGGCTAGGTGTTTGATAGAAGGCCTCATTGAAATATTGAGTAAAAACCGGAAGCCCCACAAGGTTTGCTCCTCGATCTTCAATGCCCTTAATGAGGTTGAGACATCTGGATGTAATCTCAATGTATTTGGAGTGCTAATTAGTGCTTTATGCGAAAAGGGTCTAGCTAATGAGGGGTATTGGGTGTATAAAAAGATAGGGAAATTGCCTTTGGTACAACCCTGTAATGTGCTTTTGAATGGTATTTTGAAGATGGGGCGAATAGAATTGATGTGGGAAGTTTACGATGACATGATTTTGAATGGTGTATCACCTAATGAGGTGACTTATGGGATACTGATTGATGCTTCTTGCATAACAGGGGATATGGAGAAGGCAGGGTTGTTACTCGAAGAGATGATTGAGAGGGGATTAAAACCAACAGTTGTGATTTACACAACACTAATGCGTGGATTATGTGCAGAGGGTAAGATGATGGAAGCCGAAAGCGTTTTCACAAGAATGATCGACTCTGGCATCGCCCCTAATGTATACACTTACAATGTTCTAATGGATGGATATGCAAAGATGGTAAGTGCTACGAAAGTGAGGAAGTTATACTATGAAATGTTGGATCACAAAGTGCTTCCAAATTTTGTTACTTATAGCATTTTGATATATTTGCATTGCAAGATGGGTGAGCTAGTGGCTTTCAGGAGCTATTTTGCACATATGGTGAAGCTTAATGTGATTCCTAATGCATACATATATAATTGCTTAATTGATGGTTTCTTTAATGCTGGTGATTTATCTGCTGCAATGGACATGTATCTGGAGATGGAAAATTTTGGTATTTCTCCAGATGTTGTTACGTACGGCATCCTTATGAAAGGCTATTGTAGAATCGATAGAATTGAAGATGCAGAGATTTTGTTTCGTAAGATGAATGAAACAGGATTGTTGATCAACTTTGTAGTGTATAATACGCTTATTAATGGATACTGTAAGAAAGGAAGCATGGAAAAAGCCGTAGAGATCTGTTCTCAGATGATGGAGAAGGGATTGCAACCAAATGTAATCACTTTCAATACACTGATAAATGGGTATTGCAAAGCAGGACAGTTGGAGGCTGCAATGGGACTTTACTATGAAATGACGATTAAAGGCTACAAACCTGACGTGGTTGTTTATACATCTTTGATTGATGGGCATTTCAAGAATGGTTATTCTGATGCAGCTCTTCAGTTGTATAAAGAAATGACCGGTGCTGGTATTTCTCCCAATGTTTTCACGGTAAGTTGTGTGATTGACGGGCTGTGCAGGGAGGGAAGGATCAATAATGCAATCAATTTTTTCTTGGAAGAAAGTAATGCAAGATTTTCGGGAAATCATTGCCTTAGTAATGTGCCGTACTCCATCTTGATCAACAGGTTGTGTAGAAATGGTCGGGTTTTTCAAGCTAGCAAGTTTTTTTACGATATGAGAAAGAGTGGTTTACAAGCACAAGTGTGTGATTATGCTGCAGTTGTTCAAGGGCAGTTCGGAGCTAAGCATGTGTTTGCTGTGATGATGCTTCAAGCAGAAATGCTAAAAAACGGGGTATTGCCCGACGTGTCGATGTACGAGGTATTGAATAGAGGTTATGAGAAGATGGGATACTTTGCATTAGCTCAGAAGTGTTGTGGATGAATTTTCGTTCTTTAGTGTAACATTGAAATATTCCATCATAATTCAATAGTTCAATGGAGTTGTTGATATCCAAATCAAGATTCAAGGCAAATGAATGATGAAACTATAACTAGTGCTTCTCATTTCTGAAAAACGAATGTTGTCTTTTCTGTGATTGGTTCTTACAGATAAGTTGAAACAATTAACTTTTACTCTATTTATTACCTTACATATAATATGTTTGAGTTTCTTTCAACTTTGCACTGAAAATTTAGCACCAACTTTGCTACAAATTCAGTGAAGCTAAAAGTTCCAACTCCAATTGAGTAATTCCTGCAACTGTCTTATTAAGGGGAAGAGTGACAGGTTTTAGTTTTGTTCACAACATCCTATCAGACATCTTAAAGGAACAGCAGAAATGTATCAAGGATACAAGATAGTATATGACAAACTGATATTTACATATAATAATGTTGTGATTTCTGTGAATGGTTCATACAGATTCAGAACAATAAGCATAAAATTGAATAATAGAATTAAAGAATCAATGATCAAGGACATTAAACTAGGAGAAAACATAAGTCTGAATTCCTCCTAAAGGACCACAGTTGAACACTCTGCTTAACTTTGAAGTTGTAGTCGAGACAGACTTGTTTCCAACCTCCTATCAACGCATACATATTGTTGGAATCCCAGTTCTTCAAGCGCATATTACGACCAGCTGCTCCTCCAAAGAGTACCACGGGAATCTCACCTAACGACGTCTTCAACCGCCTATCTTCACTCGGCAACAATTCATTCAAGAACTGCTTGTTCACTTTGCCATGAGGTAGAGATAGTCTGCACTTGTTAGCATCAATGTCACTCTGAAACAACTCCTTCTCGATAACTAAGATGATGCTTTCTTCATTTCCTCCCCAATCAAGAATGTGACTTTTGATTTCTTCACTAGGCCTAGGACTAGGCCTCATTATTTGTGACGAAAAACTGACCAAGGCGTTTCCTCCTCCTCCTCCAGAGTTAATCTTCTTCTTCTTCTTCTTCTTCCAAGTAGTAGTTTCTCTTCCGTGATGATCACGAAGGAGATGATGATGAAGATGTAGGATTTTCCTTCTTTTCATTGCTTCTTTTCATTGCTTCTTCTTCCTCAATCTGTTTGAGGCTACGTCTCTTCAACGTTGGAATGTGAGTTTCTCTTTCCCCCTTACGATGATAAAAAGACAATCTTTTTTCACATTTTTTTTCTTCAACTTGTTTGGCCAACTCATCCAAATCAACCTCGCCTCGCCGCCGGAGCATCACCGCCAAGTCCACCAACGAATCCCACCGCTGCTGCTGCCGAGAAGACATTGTTGATTATGAAAAAAAACTCTCAGTGGCAAGTATTGTATATATGGGAAAACAAGAGTTTATTTTATGGAATGTATGTGAAAATAAGGAAAGAAAAACAGAATTATACTTGGAAACTAAGTTTAATCTAGTTGAGAAAGTACTCCGTATTAATTAAATATGGGCGCCAAATTTTTATTAATTAGAGATACAGAAAAATATATATAAATCTAGAAAATTAAAAAAATTATATTACTGCCACACCCTAATCATCTTTTCCAAATGAAAATAGTAGTATATTAATAAATTTTTCTAACAGAAATTTAACTTCAATAATTTGGGTTGAGATAAAATATTAAATTAAATATTGATATCTAAAATTAATAATTAAAATATTAATTTTTCAACCGTGCCCAACTCAAACATTTATCATTATTTTACATTGAATGCCGTAATTTTCATAGTTTACATT
This sequence comes from Galeopsis tetrahit, assembly GCA_963675135.1. Lineage (NCBI taxonomy): Eukaryota > Viridiplantae > Streptophyta > Magnoliopsida > Lamiales > Lamiaceae > Galeopsis > Galeopsis tetrahit. The sequence continues at coordinate 74,134,919 of OY776127.1, forward strand.
AAATATTTTCCTCCTATTTGGTTTGAAAATATCCAAATTATATATTTTTAATTAAATTTTAATTTTATAAGTTATTTAGATTATAAAAATAATTAAGTGAACTAAGGTTTCCATCCAAAAATCCGTGTGACCAAATTTGCATTAAAAAAAAAAAAAAGACAATTTGTGAACATATGGATCAAAAGTGATTTTTAAAATTCTCTACAAATTAAATCAACAAAAAAAAAAAAAAAAAGTCCAAAAAATTCGGATTCCATTCTGTTGAAAAAAAGGCAAAAAGTGAAGAAAGGGTACGAGTACGAGTTTTGTACGCTCAAGGTTCAAATTTAACAGCAGCAACGACATTAAACTAATTAAGGAAATATATAGCAAAATCCATCGGCATTCAAAAGAGGGCAAGACACAAGTCCGAATTCCTTCGAAAAGACCACAATTGAACAATCTGATCAACTTCTAACCCATAATCACTACAAACTTGATTCCAGCCTCCTACCAAGGCATACATGTTGTTGGAATTCCAGTTCTTCAAACTGTTGGGAATAAAATGATTTTGAATTAGATACCAAAACCCCTGATTGATGATGATCAGATTAGTTGAGAAATGCTCAAGTCAAGTTCAGGCAAGCTGTCTCAGTGCACTTTAGTATGTAGAATGCATAAGTAAAAATCTCAGAAGTGTTATGAGATTTTAGTGATTAGGATAGTTGTCCAAAGCTGGAATGTTAGGCAGCTTGATAGGTCTATAGGACAAAGTTGCTGATCCATTCAAGACAAGCTGATCTAATGGACAACTGAGCTGAAGAGATCAAGAACAATAAAGTTGTGTTCATAAATGCAAAAGATCAAGATAGTTGAAGTACAAATGATCAAAAACATTGAATGCAAAAGACACATTCAATGAAGCATTTATTGCCAATCATGCCTGAAACAAGCATTAATGACTTAGAGCATTAAAGAGTGAGGCATTGAATGAATGTTGGAACATTCTAAACTGCAGCAGGAATGTTCAGGGAGCTTGTCCCATCTGACCATTGGCTGTGTATAGAGTTTGCCACAAATCAACCTAGGACAATGTGCAAAATTGGAAACTGACACAAGTCTCCTCAGCCGCATTTGTCAGAAGTCAACACATTCATTCAAGCAACCATTGAAGACCCCTTTTACACAGTGGATAAAAGGATGCCAAGCTTCATAGCCGTTTCAATGGTGCTGCAAATAGACATATTTGAATTGCTAATCCCTCCAACGGTTAGTTGTTCAAATTTGTCTATAAATACAGAAGTGATCAAAGGGATTCATTACCCAACTACAAGCTATTAAACTATCATCAAGCTTTCAAAAGGAAACCAAGCTGTTCTCTAGAATTCCAAGTTTCCTGAATCACTTCTTTAGCTAAGCCAATCTTTGTAAACATCCATAGCTTAGCATTGGGATATCCTAAGCCTTTACACTGTTCTTATTGTAAAGGATATCTCTACTAGTTGGAACCAAACTTCAAACCCTTATCTCATTAAGTGAAGAGAGAGTTTGTTGTAGAAGTGAGGAGTTAAGGACTGTTAGTGTGAAACACAGTCTTAACTCAGAGAGATTGAGCACTAGGACTCAAGTTATCCTAGGGATCAAAACACTAATAGAGTGTTGTTGATCAGTGCACCTTGGCACTATAAAACAAGCTAATTCCATTGAGAAGGAATTATCCTGTTCAATCAGGGAAAGTGGATGTAGGAGCTTGAGTCTCTGAACCACTATAAACTTGTGTGCCATTTACTTACTGCATTCTTAATTTCACTTCATTCAAACATTTTTTTAAAGAAACATAACTCAGTAAGCAAGAAAATCTGTTTTGGACAAAGTCCCTGATAACCTGTATTTTTTCAGAAATTAACTTGGAGTATTTCTTTAGTCAAAGGCCAACCACATTCCGCACTTAGCAACTCTTTTAGATATTTAGCCAACTGATCACTCAAGATAAGACCAATTTGTCAAAAAGAAAAGAATTTGCATACACAAGTGCATTCCTCCCCCCCAATACACTTGTGTTATACTCCACCAAGGACCAACACAAACGCATACTACGTTCTTCACGACCAAATCCAAAGAAGGTGATGGGAATTTCACCTAACGGCGTTTTCAAGTGCCTAGCTTCCCTCGCCAACAATTTATTAAAGAATTGTTGGTTCACTTTCCCATGAGGTATAGATAATCGGCACTTGTTAGAGTCAGTATCACTTTGATACAACTTCTTCTCGATAACCAAAACCATGCTTTCTTCATGACCCCCACAATCAAGAATGTGATTCTTGATTTCTTGACGAGGCCTCATTATTTGGGATGATAAACTCATCACATTTTTTCTTCTTTTCCGTGTACCTTCTTCTTCTTCCTCCTCCTCCTCAATAATCTCTAGAGGTTTTGTGCCACTAGTTTCCCCCTTATGACGATATGTTGGAAGAAGTCGTCGACGATCAGCTTTTCTCTTTTCAACTTCTTTGACCAAGTCATCCAAATCAGCATCCCCTCGCCGGAGCATCCCCGCCACGTCTAGCAATGCATTCCACCGCCTCTTGGCAGGAGTAGACATTATTCAATATGTGCACAGAAAGAGATCGAGAGTTCGAAAGAATTGTTTAATAAAAAGTTTAATCAATTAATTGGTATATGAAATACTAAGGAATGACAAAATTATGTTACAATATATAGGCGTTGGAGGTATGTTATACAAGGAAACTAAGTTTAACAGATCAGATATCTATCTCTTTAATATATTAATCCACTTGAGATAATATTAATCAAAGATACTGCGTGCTTATACATGAAAAAAAAAATTGAGATAATATTAATCAAAGATACTGCGTGCTTATACATGGAATTTTTTTTTATTTTTTTATTTTTTGGTAATTTTTAGATTATATATGGTAGTATATTCTTCCATATATCATATCCAAGATTTTTTTAATCTTTGATTAATTTTAATAAGAAATAAAAAAAATTAAGATTAATTTTAATCTCTCAATTTGTGACTTACGTACGAACTACTTGATTTTTCCACTTTTCAACCAAATCAAACTTAACCTCAAATTAAATTATACTCCTTCCATCCCACAATAACTTTCACACTCTTAAAATGGAAAATGTTTTATAAACTCCACCCTCACAATAACCTCAATTTTACACAAATGTCATTACTTTATCTCCACATATACACAAAAGTCAACTCATTTATTTACTTTATACATAAAGTTTTACAAATTTAACCCTCAAAACTTCACTCATTATTACACTTTCTTAATTTACATGTTCATCTACCTATGAAGATTAATATGGGATGGAGGGAGTATTCATCAATTTTAGTCTCATATTGCATATTATAAAATTTTAAAGTTGGATAATTTATATATATATGTATCTTGAGAAAGTTAATTCTTTGCGACAAACATTTATATATATGGCCAATAAAAGGTAGTGAATTAAAAGGGAAAAAAAGAAAAGTTTAAAGCCATAAGTTCACAAGCCGAATTAGAGGTCGGGGTGCATCGAAATTGGTACACCCCTGAAAATCACCTACTAAGAAAAACGATTAAAGAGTCCGAAAGAACAGATCAAAATGAGAATCTGAGACAAGATGAAGGATCTATGGTGGGTCAAAAGTATCGCCCCATCTGTCCTTGAACATGGAGACACAGATCATATCATTTTCGAGCCCTGTCGAAGAGCTGACAATGTGGTCCGCGTAGGCTCTAGCTTCGAAATCATCGATGGCATTGTCCGAGATTTGTTGATGGGATACGCTCCCCCCAGGCACCTTAGGACGGGAGTGTCGTTGGCCGGCGACTTTAATGATGCACCAGCCTCCAAATCCTGAGTGTTGCTGACCGCCTCAGTCACAGAATCCGGAAAAATATCAGAAGGCTCATCCATGCTTGGATCGTCGAGGTTGGAGAAGGAGTTGCTAATTGGGCAGTCGAGGTCGGAGGTCCGAAGGGGAAGGCCTCGACCTCCTTCTGTGGGTTCGTGGGTGGCGGGGCATGTCCCTTAAAGCAACGTGCAGACATGTGTCCAACCACCTTACAGTGGCTGCAAAACTCCGGAAGTTGTTCATAGAGCACTTTCACCGTCACTGATTGATCATCGCATTCTAGAACCAGTCGCTCCAAAAAAGGTTGTTTCATATCCACGTCGATCAAGATTCTAGTATATTGTGCCATGGTTTTAGCCGATGTGTGAGCATCCATCTTGAAGAGCGTGCCAGCCGTCGAGGCTGCAACCGAGATAACCGTTGACTGCCAAAGTTCAATCGGAAGGCCGATGAAGCACACCTAAATCTGAGCCATCGACGGGGCCTGATACGGATTGAAACCGGGAGACCATTTTTGTAGTAGGATGGAAATTGAGCCCAAGTGTCAAACCCTTCTCCTAAAGATTCTATTGCGCTCTTCTAGAGAGTGAAATTCGAGAACAACATATCATTTTTCGATTGGAACAACGGACAGGCCCCTTGGAGGGACCATGTCTCGACGAGCCTCTTCGACAATCAGCATACTGGATCAGGGCTTTGCCACAAGGAGTGAGTAAGCGACCAATCAGAGCATCTTTGAATTCATTCACACCAGCCTGTAGCGTTGCGTTATCAATCGAAATCGTGATAAAATCTCCCTTCTTGTACGGACGCATGTGGTTTGGAAAAGTCATTGAACTTGTGAGAGCGGGGTCAACTGATGGGGCGGACGCCGCAGCAAAGCTCGGTGCGGAAGCGCTTTGCCCAACCAAGTGAGACACGGACGAGGTAGGGGATAACAGACTAACAAAGATCCAGCGAAAGATTCGAGAAAAGCAATAAACCCAAGAAAGTGTGTCCCCAAAGAAGGGAGGTGGACACCAATGTGGATATGGTATATGGAATAAGGAAAGAAATATGTTGGAAATAGACAAGTTGTTTCATGAAAACGTTAGAGTACTATACAAGGAAACAACTTGTATACCCACAAAATAAATAGAAAACTGTTTTTTTTCTCGCAAAGGTAGGTAGATTTAATTTTCTTCCATGAATGTTGGTAGAAATCATTTTTTCCCTATATATAATTTTGAAAATGATTTGCATTGCACAATTTTTCACAAAAGGCCTGTTTATAATTAATAATGGACATTTTTTCCCTTTTCTTTTTCAAATATAATTTGCTCATTTACTCTCTCAATTTTGTTAAAATTTACCCCCCCATGATCTTTTTTTTTTTTACAATAAGAAAATAAAAAACGAGTAAATAAAAGTATAGAAACTTGAAGATGCGTTTTACTAAAGTACATGAGAACAATACAAATAAAAATAAGTGATGTAAAAGTAAAACTACAAGAAGCTAAAATTGTGTTTTCCAAATCCAAAGTGCATGAAACAATAGTAAAAAATGAAGTTAGTGGCAAAATTATAACATGGGAAAGTATATAACTCGAATTATGAAACAAATTCTGGTTTTGTATAACCAAAAATATAATAGTCATAAGGAACGACAACTCTCAATAAAAAACGAAATATCCTCAAAATAATTTAATTAACATTCGTCTGATCTAATTCTAACCCTTTCCCACCTACATTGAAATCCTAAAAAACAATGACAATCATCGGCATCTACAAAGCATGTTTTTATCATAAACACAAGGGATAAATAACAGAGACAATCAACAACGTAGTAAAGTATTTGCACACCAATTCAAATGGTGTTCGACTCGCCAGCATCTCGACTCAGTCCAATCTGCAAACTCAGCCCAAAGCACAACACCAGCAATCTGCTCGATTCCTACGAATTCGATGCAGTCACCAAACAGATTAATCATGCTATTCGTGCTTCGAATGGCCTCTCGACTCCTCGCTTGTTTCACCTCAAATCCCCACTTTACCTGCATCGTTTAGACAAGATATATAAAGAAAATTCAAAGACGCCAAAGAAGATTTTGGGCTCCAAGAAAAACAGCCGGGTGACTGAGGGAACGATTGAGGGAAAAGGAACGAGAGGATTCATGGTACGGATTTGGAAGAAGGTCAAACAAGGATTTGTAAGAGGGTACAAATTCCATAGCTAAAGGTGTATGTTTTAGATTAATATACTTTTCATATTGCGATTAGAATCTCTCTGGAAAAATATAGAATAATCGTTTTGTGGGATAATATCATTTTTGGTCCCTGAAGTTTACCTTTTTGTTGGATAATATCATTATCAAGCGCGGTTTGAAAGTACACTTTTGCTCCTACATTTGGTCCACTAGTTAGTTGATCGTCTGTTAACTGATGGTAACAGATGGTCAGCTAATGGTTGGGCTGTACCAAATGTGGGAGTAAAAGTGTACATCCAGTACCAAGTTTGATATGAGTGAACAAGGGGACCAAAACTGGTAAAAAATAAACTTAAAGCACCGAAAACTGGTCAGTATTAGTTGTTTTCACAGAGCAATATTAGTTGTTTTCATCGAACAGTATTAGTTATGTTTCAGTTGTACAGTGAAACTGGTACACCCAAGTGTTACTCAAATGATATTATTCCTTAACTTCTAACATAGACAATCAGTTCATGAAAGTAAATGTACCTTTCAACTTGACCACAAAAGTTACTGGAACTTGCTCCTTCCAGTCTTTCACAACGAGCTGACGTGAACACCAGTGGAATTCTCCCGTAGTTAATGTTCAAACTCGTGAGGAAGGAAGCTTGGAGCTGTTGCAGATACAAATGTTAAAGGATACATAACATATTACAAGTAAAATGGGAATATGAAAAGAGTGCCACCAACAAAATTGCCTCACATTGAAGAAAAGTTTGTATACAATAAAATTTAGCAAACAGCATCCAGTTTCTTTCTCATGAATATTACACATGAAACAGACGACACAACTTAATAGGAAAGGTAGTGGCGTAAAACCGAACATTTATGCATTAACAAACAGAGTTACAGCTAATAAGTGTAAAAGTAATCTATGAAAGCCTGAGAGCCATTTCTTGAAGCAGTTCCCTTTTCTGTGATGCATTGATAACATGACTCGTTTCAGCATTTTCCAGGACATCCGCAATAATTGCAGCTGCATGACCAAGAGGCTCCTCTGCAGCTCTCTTCAACATAAAGGCCTGGAAGTTTAACAAAATTATTGCAACAGATTAAACTTAATTCCTCCATCTTCTTGTTTGATATGTAGGCACGAACAAACTATTATTCTAAAGAGAACGTATGTCTGTCCTATCTAAATCACGGTACAAAGGAAGAACTGAGGAGGTAAATAGATTTTGAATAACTTCACAAGAAACAGCTTATTTTATGTAGATTAATGCTTAATTTTAACACTCAAGCATTGTCACCATCATGAATAGCAACCTTGCATTCTTTACATATACAGTTCAGAGAGAGAGAGAGAGAGACCTGTCCATGATGTGTGATGGTTAATGTACAAGGCTGTTGGAACCATGGTTCTCCATCTATTTGAACTGGCAAAGCAGCCAAAAGCTGAATCTTAATCGATTGCCCCTGTGCAAGTCTGCGAGCTCGGGATAGCCCGACCTGTTCAAACACACCCATAACTTAATTAGTTGTCTGTCCAATCCAAGTTGCAAATACTTTACCTTTTGTCAGAAGACAGAAAATTAAAATACTAATACTTCATGTTTGCTAATAAATAAACCTTAACGCAATGTTTGCTTTGGGTCTATAGTGGTATTTCCTGATAAATAGTAATGTGTGTGTTTCTTTTGAGATTTAAGTAGGGTGCAATTTAATTTTTATGTCAAATCAATGTGTAGGAGTGATTGGTGTTGTATTATTATATTGTTGAGTGTGATTGTCAAAGATTGGATGATGTGAGTTATGATTTAAATATATATTAAAATGTAAGGAGAGAGAATTGATTTACATGTGTTGTGGTGAATTTTTAAAACCGCATTTCAAAATCCCAAAGTAGAACCAGATTTAGATTTGCAAAATCCTAAAACCGGTTTTTAAACCCCAAAACAAACATTGCCTAAGGTTACGGAGTGGTTTTCAATTGACTCGGGCAATTTCAAATCCACATTAATGATTGAACAAGTAACTCAAAATCAACTACTCCTACTAGATTTTTTTTAAACCATATTTACAGAAAATAGGGCAAAAGATTTATTACTGTTCGCAGTCTTCTAACCAAAAGGTCCAAAACACATACTAAGAAATCAAATCTGTCTGGTAAAGAAATCTTCATTCAAAACTTACTCTGGGAGAGCATTTAATAGATGTCCTATTTGCTTCAAATAATGTTCAGATCCTCCCACAAGATCTAAACCATCTATGAATGTATTATCCAATTAAATGGGTATTAGTTTAACTTAAAGCTTAAACAGAAACTCCTATAGGCAAAGAACTCTTCATTCATCTCAGAGGCAAGAGGATTTTTTACATACCTGCAGCTTTCCAAGATGCCATGTCCCTGAAATGCTTACTACCTCGAGCACTTTGTCATGCATAGATTGAGGATCTAAATTATCATAGTTCTCATCTTCATTCTGCCACAAGTCAACACCACCCATGTAACTCCCAATATTAGCTACAAGGACGCCCTCTGCATCCTAAAACCAGTGCAAGAAACAACACTTCTAATGAGACTACTGCATCAGTTCACTAATAGTGTGTGTGTGGACATGTTAAAGTAGGCAAAACAATCTTGTGAAAACTATTAAAAAAAAGGACCAGCTACATCAAGCTTCAAAAACAATGATGCACTGACCTCAGGAACTTCGATGTCAACACCATCCACCTCAACCCGAACTAGAAAGGGGAAGTCGGCGAAAGTCCTATCCATAATAGTCCTAGCACCTTCTCTTGCATAAAGAACTTTATTCATGAACTGCAAGAAGAAGATATTTCAGCTCTAAAATAGTAAATTTACCTATCTGCTAATTCAATATTTAAAGCAGATGATAAGACACAGCAGCCGAAAAATTACACCACTGCAGAACATAAAGAGAGAGATTTATGGCTCTTATTCACGGTGTTCCTTTGCTCAGTAGCAATTGGACAGTCTAGACCCGTTAGCCCTTTGAGAAATGAAAGACATTAACAAATATTGTGCATTACATGCAAATAGAATTAACACAGCATTGACTTGATTTCATAAGAACAATATTTGGCTTCAGATTGATACACTTTCTGATTTCAAAATTGAATACGAATTGCATAATCAAATGCCAATCATGAGCATTTAATCCTTAAAAAAAATAGTTGTAGAAGACCAAATGAACATTAAGAATGCTACTATAAGAATTGTAGAATAAATTAAAATTCCAAAAAGGACTACAACTAGTTGAACCATACATTGAACAGAAAAGTCTACATGATACCTTTTGCTACACAGAAATAGATCAATGACAAGAAGCAAAAATTATCACTGACTTAAAATAGATAAATATGCACAGGGAATACGTCCATGCCAGTTTTAACTCAATAACTCTATTAGTAAACAGGAGTCATGAGACAATCTTGAAAATTCAAAAGCTACTTTTCAAAATTTTAAAAATAATCATCAAGGGGATGTTTACTTTGGGCTTTGGGTGGTTTTAAAAACCGGGTTTTTGAAATCCTGGTTTTTGAAATCCCGATGAATAGTAATATGAGTGTTTCTTTGGGTTTTGGAATAGTGGAGGATTTAACTTTATGTCAAATCAAGTTGTAAGATTGAATGAGTTTGTATTATTATATTATTGTTTGGTGAGATTATAATGATTAGTTAATTATGTAATGATTAAATGTATTATATTATTGTATTATTATATTATTATTATATTATTGTTGAGAAAGAATATAATGATTGGAGTAATATTATATAGATATAACTTTATGTCAAATCAATATGTTTAATAGGGGTGGTTTTGAGTGGATTTTGAAAACCGATTTTTAAATCCCGAAGTAAATCGGGTTTTGGATCTTGAAATCCAAAACCTGGTTTTTAAAACCAAAAGTAAACATAGCCCAAAACATTACCACAACAAAAATATCAAAATAACAAAAATAGAATCTACACCAATCAAAAAAATAGAAAAATAAAAAAAGCACAATAAAATCAATTTTTCAGAAGTCACCATAAAACAACAGAAAATAACTCCATCTACCTGATTGTAGAACTTTTCTGGGTTCTCTTCCCTCAGATTATGGATTTCCAAAGCAACCTTTGCATCACATCCAACCCCTACAAAAACCACCATTCTTCATAATATAAAGACTCATATTTTGTGTGGATATTTATATTTATGTGAAAATGGGTGCAATGTTGTCAAGAAAAGTCACATACAAGAAACAAAATATGGCCAAGAATTGCAGTTGAACATACCAAGATAGTTGTTCATAAATTTATGAGAGTGAAGTAGCTTCCCCTGCTGGCCTGAGATCGTTACCTTCCATCGATCAAGAATGGTGACAGCAGCATGTTCTATGTGTTCCAAAAGTGTGCACAGGCCTCCTTGTCTCTCAACTGAACCTAGGCCACCCCCCCAAGAAAGTACTCGAGCCAAATCATTTCCAGTCCCAGCAGGAAGAATAGCAACTGGTGGAGGAGAAACAAAATTTTGCTTGTCTATGGCATCCAATACCCAGCCAACAGTACCATCTCCTCCACAGACAAGAACACGGAAATGAAGCACCCTTCTAAATAAGTCGAGCCCAACTTCTGGCCCTTGTGTTGAACTTAACTCAATAACCTAAAGTGAAAGGTAATAGTTAGACAGAGCAGCATTAGGCAGAGCAACTCTAGTACGAATACGAATATACAATTATACATTGCCTTAAACTGAAAGAAAGATTAAAAGCATACAGAAAATTTATATATATATACACACACACACACAAACACATATATAGAGCCGACACAAACACATATATAGAGCCGACGGAGTGGATATTAGTTATCATGGCAAGATCTAGTTACTTCGCATTAGATATGCAACTTTCTATGCATGAATAATTTTATATATTGCACAAATGATCAAAATAAGCATATGCTAACCTGATTCCAAGAAATCACTGGTCAAGCAACCATAAATGCATATTTGGTCATCAATAACAAAGCACAAATAATAGAATTTATTCAATAAATAATGAACTTCTTATTCAAATGCTTATAAGAACAGATGGATGTCATGCAACCACTCCTCCTTATGCAAGCTCTTACGGTTTTCACCTTTTTTTAAAAAAATGATATCGATGACTTGAGTTATATTTAGAATTACCAAGCAAATAGAGAACAAAAAAATTATGCCCCAAAAGTGGAAGAATCTTCTATTTTTCATGCATAAATATGATATTCAATATCAAACTATCCTAACTAAATGCTTGCAAATCATCATTGCACCACAGATATACAGAGACAACTTTACAAGAGCACATTTGGTGAAATGGGTCTAGGTCAACCAGCTCTGACCTGTACAGGATTCAGGAGAACGTTTAGTCTTTGTTTGAGTGAATCTCCTCGTTGAGCTCCACTCTTTTTGTTTATAAATACTAGCAGTGGCCTTGCCTCTGGAGGCAGATCAATCAATTCATACTTCTGTTTCATGCCTGCTAACGGAACATCATCCCTTTGATTAATCGATGAGTTTCTTTTCAAGCTAGGAATCTTTTCCACCTTTTTAGCTTCTGTATTTTGATCCACCTCCTCTGTATTTGTACTACCACTGTGATTTTCTTCTATACTATGGGAGCCATTTACCATCTGGCCGGTGTCTGCAGTACTTTCTATGGACGTGTCACTCACATTACTACTATTAACTGTGTCTGTTGAGGTCTCAACTCCGTGCTTATATTTCTTACTTTGACTTCTTATGCTAGCACGCACAGTAGATGCAATCTCATTGGCTCCTTGGGTAATGGAACTCAGAAATCCACCAGACGAACTCCAATTCAATTCCTTAACATTTAACGGTGATAGAATAAGCCTTCTAAAAGGGCCCAAATCACAAACATCACCAGTGTCATTATACATACTACTATGGCAGTCGACATGCACTAAGCGCTGACACCATAAGCAACACCATATAGGGGATCCCCCAAGAAAAGATCCACTGCATGGCTCTTCACAGTAGCTGCAGAAAGACGATTCATCAGGTTGATCTGTTACCTCTGTCCACCTCACTGCCCATTGATGCATCACATGGTCATAGCCGAACATTGAAACACACTTACAGTCTTTGTGGGCATTAGAGAAGCAGTTCAAGTGGGCTGCTGCACCACATATGCTGCAACGGTTGATAAAACCCTCTGAAGCTATTGAGCTGAGAGTTTGGGAAGGTGTCACGGGCTCTAAGCATACACAGCAGCTTAAGTTTTTTCCTCGATTTACAGATTCCAAAACCCAAGTATGGGAGGCTACTGCAACCTTGTTCCTTGTTTTGGGGTTTTTCTTTGACCTAGCTATGGCTTTCATCCAACTTAAATTGATGTTCCTTCTCCACTGGAAGGCTGTGTAGAAAATAGTCAAGATGCCCACTAAACCGGCAATTAAGCAAGATATAATAAACAGATAAGATTCCGTCATTTCAGCTGGATTTTTACTTATCCAGCTGGGAAGAAGAGTGTCAGATTCCCTGAAGTCATCCATAATTAAAACAATTCTCTCACATTCTTCTTACATATATATAAGGTAACACGAACATCCATATGAAAGTGTTCAGCTAGTTTCTTCGTTGTGGTGCTAACATGTTTTACATCCCAGTATTAATAGTATACTGGCGAGCAGCTGGAAACTGATAAAAAGATGTTCAAAAAGTGACAAATTGATTAGAGTTTACTCTCTCAGAGAGCTACTTTCCCAGATTATGATGAAACCTCGTTTGCATGTAGATGGTGCATTATGTTTCCTGGGTTGGTAAATCATCTAACCACTTCTTGCAAAGCTCCTTAACTGTGAGAACAGATATAAACGACTTCAGATTTGAGATTTGATACATATATCGTCAGGAGAATGCAAAAATCAAGGCTTTCATGAATAAATGTAAATTGGTTAGTAAGAATTCAGAACAATGTCAAAGTCCAAGCATCAGTATCCACTGTTAGACAATCAAATATGTATTGTGCATGCCTCTTTGATGTGATAATAGCACAACTGTAAATAACTTTTGATACAATGATATCTGGAAAAACCAATGCATGTTATCATCGTCAACATCTTTTATAACAAGAATAAAAATGGTGATGCATGTAACATATTCTTTACTTCCTCCGTCAACTAAGAAAATCAAATAGTAAATCTTGTTACATGTAGTTTCTTCATGTTACTGATAGCAAGAAAGGAACAACAGAAGGAGCACTGCTATAAACTGTTTTCTTCAATAACATGTCATTAATAGTTCAGTGCAGCAGAAGAAAATTCAAAACCAAAACTTCAAACGTCTAACAGACCAACTTGTAGAACTGTAGATTTTTATAATCTCACAAACAAATTTTAAACAGAATAAAAGTGCACTATGGATGCAATATTTCTAACTGCGGAAAATACAAATTCACTTAGTCCATTTAAAAATCCATTCTCTGTAAAATGATGGAGCAATGTTTAGAATATAAATAGTTTCCTGAAACTATTATCAACATTTTACTTGTTCCAAATGAGCAAAATTCACAACCACCATATCCACAAGCCAGATGTATCTTAATCTCTTCAATCTATCACACTAGGTAAAATCCATTTCACATAGAATTTCACACAAATTGGCAATGTCAATAATAGAAGCAACCAAAGACTTAATCAACCTTCCAATTCATTCTGCACTTGATATCGAACGATAAACAGCGCTATCAAACAGATAGGCGAATTTCAGCACTCATAAGCAAACAAAAGCACAATAATCCGTCTTAACGTCAACAAGAAGCAACCACAAAAACAAAACCACAATAAAAAAAAAATGTGAATCAAATCAGAGAAACTTACGAAACGATCAACACCGATGGAAGAGAGAAAAAGGACAGGGCCTATGCAGTAACCATAAAATTAATCACAGGACGACAGAAAAGGAAGTTGAAAAATAGCGTATTTTATTGTTGCGATTGTTTGCAGATTAAGGTGCGTGAATAAGATCGGTGGAAAATTAGAAGCGATTTGTATATATCCAGCGTAGATTTGTGCAAATAATTTGGAGATTCTAGAGAATCGAGAGCACCTTGCAGAGAGGGACAGAAGGGTTCTTCGGAAATAGAATCTAGACCACGTGGCGAGAAGTAGTGTGGGCTGTGGGGCCCGGGCGGGGAATGGCCATTTTTGGGTCCTACTCTTGTTGCCTTTTGGCAATCAATTCTTTGACCGACAACCGTCACGCCTCGCTCACGTGTTCGTCTATTGATTTGTGGATTTTGTAACTTAGGGGTAAAGTTAGTGTTGAAGTTTCGCAATGTGTTTATCCTTTTGATCAAAACCACCACACGAAATACGAATAAATTCGTAATTCCTATTTCAGACTAGTAAGAAACGGGATTGTAAACTATTTTCCAAAATAAATTTCATTATTTTCTTTTTTTTTTTCATACGTACTTTCACTCCAATAATATATAGGATTTAATTCCTCCACAAAATAGGTAAATATTCTAACAAACTAACCAATAATATCTTCTAATTAATATTTAAGAATATATTTTGATAATATCTTCTAATTAATATTTAATAATATTTTTTATTATCCTAACTAATCAAAATATATTTTGGGCCTCGACTTCACCTTGACCTGCTAAATTCATTGGGTGGCTCTTCAACCCGACTCTCAATTGTACGTAATTTTGAGCCTACGACCCTCATTCCCATCACCTTCCTCAAACAATTGTAATATGTGGGAGAATTTATTTTTAAATAAAATTAAGTAACTAGTAGGATATTAAAGAAAAATTTGTAATTTTTATATATAAATTAAATAAATAAGTTTAATTGTGTGTATGTATATGTTAGTAAAATAATAATTACATTTTATATAAAATATATAAAATTGTGAATATTGTGAGGTGAAATTTATGGATAGTTTTCACTTTTTAAGAATCTTGAATTATATTTACTGCCCTTATCATATTTGTTTTCACTTTTTGAACTTAAAATTTGTTGCAAAATGTTTATGTTATAACCTTTTTTCACATTTCTCCCTAATTTGCCCTTATATAATTATTGTATCCTAAAATTTCACCTTTTAATACACTTTCTTTCATAATAATTAAGTTAAATTATTCTTTACTTCTTTTTATTTTCACTCATTTCCTTTTGTTTTCCTATTTTTCCAAAAAAATATAAAAAAATGTTCAGTGTATTTTTTGGTCATTTAAAATATACACAATCGAATATATTTTTACGTTTTGAATATAAAATTTATTTTAGATGTAATTTAATATATATATTAAGCATAATTATAGATAAGTTAGTCAACCCTGCCATACTAAACCATAATAAAAATCAAGTTCATGTTAGGATTCCAATATGCTACTAGCTCCCAAGTGTTATTGCTTTGAAAAGCAGAAAATTCAAATTTAAAGGAGGATCCGTATTTGGGTGATAGACGGATTATGGCAACAATTTTGATATACAAAATACTCGAGCTCAACTTGAAACAATATTTTACAAAATGAAATTTTGTAACTCGATAAACAGAAGCAACCTCATCTCGGGAAAAGTGGTAATGAGGTGCACAACTCAAAAGTGACGTCCATTACTTGCAACTTACAAGCAATATTAGATGAATATTACCTTAAAAATTAATACTTACATGATTATTAGTGGCTCCAATGACGTTTCACCATCACAAAACCAACCAAAAAAAAAAAGCCTGCACAAACTCATCATTTGAGTAAATTTTCATACTCTGGATATGCTTTGCAAAGATTTCTCCATTTATCTTTGAGATCTATTGTATTACGGCTTTCCTGGAAAACACCAGCACCAAAGTTCAGAATCTGCTTCCATGGAATCTGTTCATCGGGAATATAAAATCTTTGAATTCCCTCCTGTTACAGAGACATAGGCAAATTATAAATGAGATTCACCATTCACCATATGTTGATGTTTTTTGTTTTAATTTTGAGCATTTAAGTGAAATATATAAGTAATCCAGGCTCATAAAATGCTGCATATGATTTCGACCTTCAATTTATCTTCTTCTGCAGTCGTCCACGGAACTCTTCTCCGTCTAAATTGAGGGATTTCTGGGCGTTCGCTGCAATGGTTAATGTTTCAACCAAACATTATTTTAACATCTAGTTGGGACAAATAATTCAGTAAGTAATTAATGACAGCATATCCTATTGCATTCAAGAAAAAAGAAAAATAACTTACAGTATCCTCTTGTGCTTTTGAACTCTTGAGGAGTGTTTTGGGCCACCAGAATATTCAGATATTTCTAGAGAATCATCATATTCAGTATGTACTGAAAATTTGGATTCATCAGATAAATATGCTTCTGAAGAACATAAAACTCCCTTCTTGGAGCTGATTTTAGCATTTCTCTCACTCCTATTGCTTTTCTGCATTTGCCTCTTGTATATCCTCCCTTCCCTATAAATGGACAAAGGGTAAGGTGATTGAACTTCATTGGTGAAATCCACATTTTTTCCTCTAGCATTGTGATTATTGATACAATCTGCAGTATCTTTGATGTTCAGTTCATCACTTTTATGTAACCCGTCATCATGTTCAGGCTGTTTCTTTGGTTCTTTTCTGGCCTCCAAACAAACAAAGTCTGCTAAATCCTTTCGTTTTAAGGAGACCTTTTTCTTAGCATCCATGTAACTTGAGAGAGCTTGAGAATATGCACAAAATGGGCAGTAAAATTCTCCCATCGTACCAAAGCTTAAACGAGAAGAAGAGCAGCTCTCGTGAATCACTAATGGGCAGCTATTCATACTACAAACTAATACTTCTCCACCTTCATTACATTTCACACAAACATTCAGCTGTGAAGAAATGTCAACAGTTTGGTTGAATGTGCACTGAGAGCTCAAAAAGGCATTCTTCTTTGTTGCAATATCAGTACACTCGTCACGATACTCATCACTATCACTACGAACATCAGCATCTACAGGCTCACCAGAATCTGGAACATTTCTACAAGATTCTTGCTCAGCATCGTGATTTTTTTCATTTGGCACTTCAATATTTTCATGACTTATAACCTCCTTCAATGAAGTAAACTCACTATTAGCATCTCTGGGAAGACCCTTTTGTCCCATGCCCCCAAGACAAATTCTTTTCGAGCTGTGCCCTAAAACTTCTCTGGATTCAACAAGTTCTGCACATATATCTGCTAACAAATTTTGTTCTCTAACATTAGTTGCAGAAGAATACGTGCACTGATTATCATTGTGGATGTGGATTTTTTCTTTCGCATCACCATTTTCAACATTCGTCTCAATATACAGCTCAAATGTTTCCATGACTTCATCAGTTTTCAGGCTTTCTTTGTCACCATTTCCTTCTCTAATCTCATTTTCTAGCTCATGTTCACCATCACATTTGTCATTTGGCAATACAGTGTCGCAATAAGTGGCCTGCTTTTCACAAGGAAAAACTGCATCAGAACCACCACAATCCTTCAAAGAAATACGCTCATCATCATCATTCTCAAGACGTCTATTTAGTCCAATTTCACTGTATTTCACAATCATCAACATTTTATCTGGTAACAAATTCCCGCCAGAATCTTGTTCACATTGGATGATGTCATTCTTCATGAAATAATTTGGGTTGTTTTCACAACCCTTCTTTGATATGATCTGGTCTTTACAGGACTTTCCACCAACATTTTTAGTGGAGGAATTTCTCTTCCTCTTAACCGGTAATAAGTTTTCATTTGGCAAATCGAGGTAACCATTATCCACAGAGGCAGGAGAAACCTGATCATTGTCCTGAACAATACAATTATTTGAATCAGTTATTTCAAATCTGTGCATAATGCCATTGCATTCACCAGCATTCTCCAGGAGTCCACGCGGAGATTGATTTTCAAAGGGCAAACCACTTCGCTCTTTGAGAGATGCAAGAAACGAATGGCTTCTTGTAAGAATTGCATCCTTAAGCTGTTTCACAAGAAAAACCGAGGAAAATCAGAACAAGCAAAGATTAGCACCAACACTGTTTTAGTTATTTTAAAAATGTATGTTGGATCAAAGGGAGCATTTAACCTGTAGCAGAGAATGGTTACCGAAGCTATTTCTTTTATGCTCTAAAAAGGACTGAACATCCCATTTCCACATCTCTGGACCAGTAGCTTTCAGTGTTAATATAGGTGTCTGTCATTATTACAATTTTAGTATGGTTAAAACTTCAGATGATGTATTTCACTAGGAGATGTGCTTGCCTGATTACATAAATTTCTAAAACTACGCATCATATACCTCGAGTAATATCTGTGAAAGGACGTTCTCACAGCTTTTAGATGGATCAAATGCAATTTTTGGACTTGAAGAAGACAAGGAAATGGATTGAGCTCCCCGAAAAAGAAAACTCTCTAAGATTCTAAAGGACACCAGTTCTCTTGCATTTCCACCAAGATTATCTGATGTTTGTGGAAACGTCTTCAGCAAATCTGTGGTGCCAAGTACCATGAAGGCATAGTCTTTAGTATATCAACAATGAAACTTCAAACCAATAACAATAGTTTCCTTCACTAAAAATAAAAAGAATCTTTATATACCTAGTAGAAGAGACGCATCAACATTACTACATCGTGCTAGTGTCTCGATGACCCAAATACCTGGAAGATGTGATGTAGATAGCTTGCAATTCATTAGGAGTACTTCATAACTAGTGATTCACCAGTCTACTCTGGCATTTTATAGGTTGCTCCATAGAAGTGTCTCACAAGTCAAAGTTTCAGGAGCATACAAATTGAATCCTTTAACAAACAACGTCATAAACATAATGCATTGTGACCCAGAAACGTTTTAATTCAAGAATGTATGAGGCAACTTGTAAACAATGAACTATCTGTTTGATCCCCATTTGATAATTAATTTTGATAATAAAATTGAGCACCTATTTACCAAAAAAAACTCAGTAATATACTCAGATCATAACAAGAGTTGTACACAAATGAGAGCTGATAGAGTGAACATATAATCATGATTATCTAATCAAATATCACCCTGCAAATAATCCAACTCGAATGTTTAAAATAAATGAAACATATCCATGGAGCACCAACTTCTTCAGATATGATAATGATGAAAATAACACATTTGAAGTACAAAGATAACAATGGTCATGGTCTTCCCAGAATCAATAAGTTATTTACTCCCAAGGCTACATAATAATCAACGAAATCAATAGAACATTTTAAAACTGACAACCATTGATCATGAATACCTTATAACTCATTTGATTATGCAAATCATTACACCAACCTGATTCTCCTAAGACTAATTACATTGTAAGGTTGGAAGTATCCAGAACAAAATAACAATTTTCAGAATCAATCAGTCAAAGAAAATGTCTTGAAAACTTTACAAGCAATTGATAAGTATGATTTTGCTACTAACACTCTTCGCTACTCCCACAATTAAATATGGAATTGGACTTTTCAAAAGTGCCTTGTACCATCTTTTTAGCAAATTTCATCCCCTGAACTTCAATCCCATTCTAAATTGGTAACATTCCCAAACACAGCACGCACAAAATTTTATGACTCTTATACTCTAGATTTAAAAGCTCTATTTTTAACATCACAGAGAACTCTTAAACTTTCATTCCCAGAATCGTATACAAACGCGAATACAACACACAAACACCAGTGAGCGGTTACAAAGCCATCATTCTTTTCTCGTTTGTTCGCACACGCATATTTACACATACCAACAAGCAGATACGCACACAAACATATATAAGCGTTCACATTAACAACGATCAAATAAGCATGGCGGCTGATTGAAGTCGAGAAATTTACCGGGAATAACACGCAGGGGAATCTTTGGCGTTTCAAATTCAACACATATTTGAAGCTTTCCAAATTGTACCTAACAGAGTGTTGTACCTTATACCTCCCCCTTCTCGTGTTGTACCTTGTGGGAAATATCTAGACACAACAATAATGCATTTTAAGTTTTTTTTTAAACCCCTTTTAAGGTTTGTTAAATTATTATTTTCTGTTAAATATGTTCTCTAAGTTTAAAAAGGTCATATTCTTACTGGTATAAATCCAGCGTAACATAGGGAATTTTTAAAAAAAATGTTAATTAAATACATTAAACATTTATTTAGTACAATTAATTAAGTTAAATTATATTCATATTATCTACATGATTTTGGAGTTGTTTCTAAATTTATATTAATAACAATATTACATTAAATTTAAGTTTATTAATATAAATGATTAACAAAACTATGAAGATGACGAGCATATAAAATTGAAGGAGAAAGTCAAATATATAAGATAAAAGATTATGATTTTTAATAATTAATAAAATATCCATCCTTCGAATTTCACGTAGAGTTTGAAAAGTAAAACCCGCCATCAATACAAAATTCACAATTTTAAAACCATATTGATATTTTATACTTCCTCCATCCACCAAAAGTAGTCCCATGAAGGGTGGGCACAAGTTTTAAGAAAAAGATGGATAAAGTAGATAAAGTAATTAAGTGATGGTTGAAGTGTGATAGTTTTCATAAAGTATATGGGACTATATTTGGTGGACAAAGAATATAAGGCTAATGAGACTACTTTTCATGGACGGAGGGAGTAAGTCCCATGGAGGGTGGGCACAAGTTTTAAGAAAAAGATGGATAAAGTAGATAAAGTAATTAAGTGATGGTTGAAGTGTGATAGTTTTCATAAAGTATATGGGACTACATTTGGTGGACAAAGAATATAAGGCTAATGGGACTACTTTTCATGGACGGAGGGAGTAAGTCCCATGGAGGGTGGGCACAAGTTTTAAGAAAAAGATGGATAAAGTAGATAAAGTAATTAAGTGATGGTTGAAGTGTGATAGTTTTCATAAAGTATATGGGACTACATTTGGTGGACAAAGAATATAAGGCTAATGAGACTACTTTTCATGGACGGAGGGAGTAATTGGGTAGCTCTCTTGGAATTATTCTATATATGAAATTGAGTTGATTTGGTCAATTTTTTTATCTTTTTTTTTCGTAAAAAAAAATTGAATTTTTTTTAGAATTCTTTTTTTTTCGGATTTTTTTTTTTCAGTGTTATACTTTTCAATTATCGTGACTTACACTTTTAAAAATAATATTTTCAGTTATATTGACGTACAATTTTTGGTAATGTTATATTGCACTTTTCAGTTATAATAACTTACACTTTTCATTAAAATATTGTGTTGCAATTTTCAAGTATATTGACATGCACTTTTTAATAATATTGTGTTGCACTTTCTAGTTATACTAATTTGCACTTTCATTAAAATATTGTGTTGCACTTTTCAAGTATATTGACATGCACTTTTTAATAATATTGTGTTGCACTCTCTAGTTATACTAACTTGCACTTTTTAGTTATAATGACTTACACTTTTCATTATAAGTTGTATTGTATTTTTCAATTATAGTGACTTACACTTTTTAATAAAAAGATGTGTTACACTTTTTTTGTAATATTGACTTACACTTTTTAGTAATATTGACTTACACTTTTCAACACACACAATTTCGGAAAAAAATTACCAATAAAAAAAAATTACAAAAAAAAAAAAAATCAAGTCAAAAATTTTATTCACAATATTTTTGAATATTTAGGGTTTAGGTTGATCAAGTCAACTCAATTCCTTATAAGGAATTGATTCTATATAAGACCAATCCATACAAATTAATATAAGGCTACGAATTATAAAGGATTGCTCTTATATAGAATCAATTCCTTATAAGAAATTGAGTTGACTTGATAAACCTAAATCCTAAATATTCAAGAATATTGTGAATATAATTTTTGACTTGGTTAATTTTTTTTTTATTAGTGTAACACATTTTTTTATTAAAAAGTGTAAGTCACTCTAATTGAAAAGTGCAACACAACTTTTAATAAAATGTGTAAGTCATTATAACTAGAAATGCAAGTTAGTATAATTAGAAAGTGCAACACAATACTATTAAAAAATGCATGTCAATATACTTGATAAGTGCAATACAATATTTTAATGAAAAGTGTAAGTTATTATAACTGAAAAGTGTAACAAAATACGACTAAAAGGTGTAACATAACATTACTAAAAAGTGTAAGTCACTATAATTGAACATATTGTTGGAAATTGTAAATCACTACAACTGAAAAGTGCAACTAAATATGACTAAAAGGTATAGTATAACATTACTAAAAAGTGTAAGTCAATATAATTAAAAAATATTTTTGAAAATTGTAAGTCACTACAACTGAAAAGTGCAACAAAATATATCTAAAATGTGTAACATAACATCACTAACAAGTGTATGTCATTATAACTGAAATCATTATTGCAAATATTGCAATTGTAAAATGCATGTTACACTTTTCCAAATTGTAAAATGCATGTTACACATTTACTTATTTTCAACATGCACTTTTATAATTAAAAAAAATGTATATGTATATGAAAATTGTTAGATGTTTCCTTATTTTCAACATGCACTTTTATGATTAAAAAAAATGTATATGAAAATTGTTAGATGTGAGAGTTGAACAATAGACCTCAATGTAAAATAAATTATTCTCAACCATTTGAGCTACATAAATTAACATACAAGGTTTTTGCTTATTATTATTTATTATTAATTATATACATTTTTTAAAAAGGACTCAACCCAATTTGTATAATTATTTCATTACTTTTTGGTACACACGAAATTCATTATATTTTTTTGTCAAAAACTTATGTGAGATATCATGTACTATTAATTTTTTATTAAAAAGTGAAATCGATTGCAAAGTAAAACTATTTGTCACAAGATTTTTATTTATTCTTTTAAATTATTTTTATAAAAAAAATTAAAATAATTAGATATCATCTTAGATAATGATTTAATTGATGTATTTCAAAATCTGATATTTTTCTATCCAAAAAAATAAGGTAAAGTCTAGTATGCACTCGAGTGCATGCTGTGCACCTTAGTCCACGTGCACTTTTCAGTTTACTGACTTACACTTGTGATAAATGGTGTTGCACTTTTCAATTATTACTAAAAATATTATTATACAGTTTTAATAATTGAAAAGTGCAACACCATTTACCAAAAAGTGCAACATGGACTAGGGTGCACAACATGCACTCGAGTCCACAGCAGACTAACCCAAAAAATAATTATACTCCCACCATTTAAATAACCTGGATCTTTAGGTAATCAAGTAAGCGATATACGAACTTTTAAATTGAGAGTGCAATAAAATTTAAGATAAAAATTTGTGTGAATCTGTAACGTATTAAAATCTGACGAGATAACTTTTTTTGACCCCACCATTAAAGAATCCCGAGTAATGCAGCCCAAAACAGTTCATGATCATTAACAAATAATTTCATTCATTAATTTAAAATTGAAAAGTCATACGTTTAAGTAAAAATGATAGTGTAGTATAAATTAATAGTTACTTTTTAATTGTGTCATTTTTCAATTAAACGTTGGTCAATTTTTGAATGGTCATATTCTTTAAGTAAAAAGTAACAATTATTTTTAAAAATTGATGCAATTAATAAATATAATCATACCTCTCATTTATTAATTTAGAAATGTAAAGTGATTATATTTAAGTAAAAAGTGATAATATTTAAATTAATTTTTAATTAATTTTTTTTATCACTCTATTTTTAAATAGAGATGTAGTTTAAAGCAAAATTGATAATTAACTAGAAAATGCAATTAGTAAAAATAATAATTACACTAATCTACAACCTCATAATGTGATATGTTTAATTAAAAAAGTAATAATGTTTAACAGAGTAGCATTTTGACATATTGAGTCTTCATGGGACACTATTTGCAAAAAAAGATATAAGAAAAATAAGTCACCACCGTCAATCCCAAGCCTCTCAACTTCCAAACATTATGCAAGTTGATTGAGATTTTTTTTGAGACGGCCTCACCAATAATTCGTATTTTAACCGTAAATTCAGTCCAAATAAAAAATTTCAGTTGCATTTTTTAAAATATAAATTATGAATTCCAACCCCTCAATTGCACGATTCACGAGCCGCAAGCGCCGTATTTCACGATTCAAGGTTAGTCTCTGAGATGATTGACTTTTGGTGTTAGAAGTTGGTATTTTTCCTCGAGAAAATATCAAAATGTCACTGAATTTTATCGCTTTTTAGATTTAATCACTAACAAAATATTTTCTATCAATTTTGATGTTGCCTGTTAATAAATCCGTCATTGACTAAACTCTTTTTAATTTTATTTTTTTACACAATTTCCACTATTTTAATTGCTAAGCTCTAACCCCCAACCTCAATTTTTTTTCAATTTTTTACTGAATTTATCTTCAATTAATATTGTTGGTGTGTGGCTAAGAAATACAAAATTCACAAAATGTTAAGTATGTACGAAGAATCCAATAATAACTGAAAATCTACCATAAAGTACTTAATTATTAGAATTTATTTTCCCATTTATAATTATTAGGGTATGGACATTTATTAACATATTTGTGATGAAGATTAATGGTAAAAACTCTTTAAAATTATCAATTTATATTAAGAATATTTCACAAACTTTCTTTTTTATTCTAGATATTTTTCTGCTATGCAGATTCATTGTATTGAAGATAAATTCTATAAAAAAATTGAGGTTGGGATTTATGGCTTAGAAATTAAAGAAATGATGTCCAAAAAAATAAATAAAAAATTAGCTTTCAAAATCTTTTCTCTTTGATTTTGATAGTGATTAAATGTGGGTGATCAAATTTAAAAAATGGTAAAGTTCAATGATTAAAAGTGATATTTTCTTTTTTAGAAAAAAGTTTATTTATAATATAGGACAAGATCCAAGTCCAAGGTAAAAATTCTGGAGGTTACAATTTAGGACAAATTCATATTTTTTATCCCTATATGGCCTCAACTCAATTCTAGAGGTTACAATTTGAATAAGTTTTCCTTATTTGTAGTTGACCTTTCCATTTACGGTTGAAATCGAATTTACTCATTCAATTCATTGTTTTTATTATGCTCTCAATTAATACAACATCTCTTTAAATTATTCAACATTAATTATATAATTAAATAACATTTATCATATTTAAAAGCTTTTTAACTGCAATGTTGTTCGAATAAATTAATTATAAATTCTCTTTTAATAGTTATAAATGTGTTTTTAATATTTTATTTATTCTTATTCAATTAATTAATTTTTCAAAGCTTCTAACAACAATTAACGTAATTTAATAAAATAACCTCAGTATCTATAAAATATTAAACAAATAATTTTTAATATGTATTATTTTTAATAATTTTGACATATATCTCTAATAATTTTTGTATCATTTTATAAATAAATTCTAATACTTTTTTGACATATAACTTAATATATCAATTTTCAAAATATTCAAATATCCTTTATTATATTATAGCATCTATATTATTATTGTTTATATTTCCAAATAACAATAACGAAAATATTAAATTAAAGGATATATATTCGATCTTGTTATGTATTATAGTTATGCATATTATATGTTATATGTATTTTTAATGCATATATGCTATTATATGTATTAAATTTTCGTATATTAACTTATATATGAACTACTTTGTGCATATAGTATACTACATTTAGTTTGCTATGCATATTTGTTGTATAGTAATTATATTAAAAAAAAAAAATAGTGTTTATACTTTTTATAGGTTCCTTTTTATGTTTTTAATTAATTTTAATTAAAATAAATATATATTCAAATACACTAAAACTTTTGAACTAAAAGAGAACTATATATGAATTTCAATCTGAATAATAATTTATGTATTTATCCATATGATTGTGTATACTGAATATTAATATGAATAATTTATGTATTATATAATTTATATGTATTGATGTATGCATATGCTATATTATATGTATTATATTTGTGCATGTTCTGTAATATATGATTTATTTTATGCATATGATTATTAACAAATACCTCTAATTCAACCACAATAAAAAACCAATGATAAAACAAACTAAACAAACCAATAAAATATAATTTATATGTATTGTATCATATGATGAAATCGAATGTAATCAAATGCAGATCATGCTTTCTCAGACTGTCATATAATAAATTAAAAACTTTACCCAAATAACATGTCATGCTTTCTCAGTGTCATATAATAAATTAAAAACTTTACCCAAATAACATGTCAATATGTACTACTTGAACAGTATAACACTATATGTATGCATCTTTCTTTACTCACTAAGTTTGCTATCTATTTTCTTTAGACGCATTTTCATAATTTTTCTTCCTCCTTCATTAATCTGAATGTCGGATCTCTTCCGTCTAGTCATCTACAAAAAATATATTACCAAATTGTATGGAAATTAAAATCTTTAGCCACATGCAAACACATCTTAAATGAATATGCCCCATCCATACTAAATACATAGATTTTCTTATAAATACAGAAAAATTATACTCCCTCCGTCCCGGAGTAAGTTTCCCACTTCTTTTGGATGTTTAGATTAAGGAATATGATAAAATAATTGATGTAGTACAAGTGATTTGATGGTGAGAGAGAAAATAATAAATTAGTATGAGATGAAGTATAATAAAATAATAGATAAAGTGTAAGTGATGTGATTGAGAGAGAGAAAATAATTTGCCAAAAATGGAATGGAAAACTTATTGTGGGACATCCAAAAAAGGAAAGTGGGAAACTTATAGTAGGACAGAGGGAGCAGTAAAATACGTTTCTATGATTTTATAAAATGGTCTAATCATCGAATCAAATATACCTCATATGCTATTTATTATGTTTTTCTAAAATGCAAAAAACAGAGATCGTTAGAACTAAGAAAACAGAGAAGGAAACATCTCATGCAAAGCCAGTATAATCAACGAAGGAAACATCTTATAAAATGCATGTAGTCGATTTTTTTTTAATCATCTCTAAAATCAACGAAAAATCCAGTATATGCAAAGCCCTAAAAATCAGATTTTTTTCCATAAACCCAATATCATTTATTCAGAGAATCGAACAACAATAACATGCCGGAGATGATTTTTCCACTCAATACCTTGAACGATTCTCTGCACAAGCGTTGTTCTTACTTTTCGTTTTCTTCTTCCAGCTTCAATGGAAAGAGGATAAGAAATGTTTTAGGAATTAATGTTAGATGAGTTGTTAGGAAAGTTATTTGAATTAAGACTTGGGCGCGATTATTGAGCAAAGAAATATTTCAGATTTTTATTAAAGGTTTTGGATTTAGTTGACTTTCCTTTGCTTAAATTAATTAAATCTTCTTATTTCAAAATTGAAATTCTTATCAAAACAGTAGGGTAGAATTGTACTTTCATTTGTTAATTTGGCTTGATTTGTAACTGTAATAAAATTTGGGGATTTCACATATTAGGTATTTCCACCTAGTGATTTTTTAAATAAGGACATGGTTTAAAATAGTTTCAAATTAATATCAAAATGTAACATAAATGTACCATCATGCCCTTACTATTTAATTTTCGAATTAATCTAGAGAAAGTCAACTAATTTTAAATCTTGAATGCAAATCTCTCACCACATCAAATCCGCTAATTACTAAGTCTTCCCAAAATTAAAATCGTTGATTACTTACCTTCCAAATTTAAAAATTTTCCTCAAAACTCTGAAATTCAAACTTAATGATCTACATACCTATTGTCACTTATATCCATTAATAATGAATAACATTTTTGCTCCCTTGATCATTGTTGGAAAATTAATATGAAATAAGGATGCAATACGTACATGCAGAACAATGAAATCTAAAACTGCATAATAAAATGAATAATGCAGAAAAAATGGTACGGTGTCTTCATATTAGAATGTGGTTATGCAAAAATACGTATACATATGCAAAATAAGATCTCCGACGTCCTCTTCGTCTCCACACACCGAACACTCACGGATCCAATCATCCTCTCCGTCATCCTTCGCCGTCACATCCCCGCCGCTACCTACTCTCTCTCCCGCCTCTCAGAAATCACCCCCTCGTCCCCACCATCCGATTAACCCGGATCCGAGATGTCGACTCGGTGAAAATCAGATCGTGCCGGTGAGCGGTGGCGATAAATTACAGAGTTGGTGTAAATCTGAGAATAATTGTGCATCTTTGATTGAAATTATGGAATTGACTGAATTTGAGAGTAATTGTGATTGGTTTAATTGCATACGAATAAGGAATGTCAGATTATTATTTACATAGCTACCATATTAAACAAAAGGATTCTTTATTGAGTGGAATGTGGTTGAATATATGACGACAAATAAGGAAGATGTCGACTTGTTATTTAATTAATAAATTAATTTTCATATTTAAATATAAGAGCATAAAGGGTTATTAACACATGTTTTTGTCCTTATTTAAAAAAATTATATGGTCTTTTATTAAGAAAGTATGTCTATGAATGACATTTTTTATAAAAATTCTTATAAATTTTTTCTTAAATTACATAGACTTCGAGTGAAATGTCCTATAGTGTTTAGAAAACGGTTGAATAAAAGTTTTGGCGTAGAAGCAGCTTTTTTTAATTCCCGCTTAAAGTAAAAGCAGAATTTTAGGGCGTGTTTTGAAACTCTACAAACTGTTTCTAGAATCACTTATTTTTAAAGCTCCCTCTCACAAGCTTTTGAAAAAAAGTGATTCTAGAAGCAGTTTGTAGAGTTTCAAAACAAGCCTTTTAATGTTAAATTTTTCGGTTAGTATTCGGTTTTAAGTTTTAACCGAATTTTCAGTTATTGAATTTCGTTTTTAATTATCATCCAAAGCACTAAAGCAGAACATGTGCTGTGCACGGTACACCCTGGCCCGGAAGAGCAAAACCCGACCCGACACTAACGCGCCAATAATTTCTAATGTTTTCCCGCCCCCTCATTTCCCGCCGTATTACTCACACGCGTTAACATATACTATACTACACATACACTCGATCTCTAAGTAGAAATTGCATACTCAGATCCTTTAATTTATTCATTTCCATAGCTTATCGTTCCAATCTCATCCAGAGATGCCTACCGTACGGCGCTCATCTCCGGCGACTGAGAATGGAATTGCCGTCACTCCTAGAAAAACCAGATCCAGATCCGATTCCGATGCTTTAATTGGAACGCCCATGCGCAAATCTCCTCGACTGTGCAGGAAAGACAGCCCTAATTGTTCCCCGAAAATTGAAGTGAGCCCACTCATTGTGTCTAACTCGCTTTTATTGCATTTGATTGCGAATGATGACTGGAATAGGATACTATACTTGGTTATTAAACAATAAATTTGCACTTTCGATTGTTGTTAGATTAATATTGAAGTCTTATGTGCATTGAATTCATTTAATTTACGGTTATCATTACTTCTGAAAACAGGTAATTCAGAAATGCCTGAAAGACTCCTTGAATTTGAATAGATCGCCAGTGAAAAAGAGATTATCTGAGAATTTTCTGGAGAAACCGACTTGGGACCCAAGAGGCAAGTGTTAATAGTCAGAAGTTGGCATTTTATATGTATATCTGATTGGTGATTTTATGAGTGATTGACTTGTTAATCTTTATTATATGTTTATGTAATGATAGATGTGGAGCAATTGAAAGCAGTTAACGAGGCTCTACATGTATCGACTGCCCCCAAAACTATTTTGTGTCGTGAGAATGAGCAAAATAGGATATTGGATTTCTGCAAGAAATGCGTCGAAGAAGAGAAGGCTGGAAGTTTGTATGTCTGTGGGTGTCCGGGGACTGGAAAGTCATTGTCAATGGAAAAAGTAAAAGCGATGCTTGCTAATTGGGCAAATGAGGTACTGATCTTTGTAACTATTTTCGTTGCATAAGTCCCCTGCCAAATAAGATAAGATCATTAATTAAAATGCATTGTTTGTCCTTGCAATGAATATAATGGTCTAGTGAAGTTCATTTTTCGTTTTTGGTCATCAATTTAATGTCATTAAGAAAGAATTTGAACTCAGGATGTCAATTTCCAATCTGGTACTTAATGAGAATTTACATATATATATCTAACTTTACATGGAAAATTTGATTGTTGTGGAAAGCTTTTGAAACTGATATAATTGTTTCCAGTTGGACTGTTGTTGTCTAAATGAAATTGACGAAATACTCTCTTATACCATTGTACGCTAAAAATCTGTTCGTACAATGCGTAATTGAGGCAGCCAATTTGTTCATTGTCCTAGAAAAAAGATGAAAGTTTATTTCTTCATTAATTGGGAACTCCAATCAGCTTATGTTCAGAATCTTGATTAAGGAATGGATTTGTACATGAGTTGTTTCATTTATGATCGATAATGTTCTCCTACTATCCTAAGATTTTTGTTTCTTGTCTCATTTTAGTATCTTTATATATTTCTTAACTAATTATTGCATTTTTCTTTTCCCCCTATTCCCTGGGAATCAGGAAGGTTTGCAGACTCCAGATATATTATCCATCAATTGTACTTATCTTGCAAACACGAGTGAGATTTTCAGCAAGGTACACTGATGCTTTGCATATATATGATTCCATATTCCATACCAAGACTAGCACATGTTTTGACTCACTGTGATTACAGATTCTTGGGGAAAATCACTCTCCGAAGAAAAATAGTAGTTCTACATCATCTTTGAAGCAGCTTCAGAACTTGTATTCCCAGAAGCAGTCAAATGACACAAAAATGACGTATGCATCATTACTGAGATTCTTGTCCCTTAATCATAGTAGAGTTTTGTGTTTACATAGTTTATTTCTTTACTTTTTAAATGGTTGACATGCTCAGGAAAGAAAGTCTAGTTTCTGAATTATATTGTTTCTTACATGTGAAATTTTATCACCTCACTTAATACTTAAAATTCATCAACAGGCTTGTTATAGTTGACGAATTGGATTATTTGATTACCAAAGACCGAGCTGTGCTTCATGATCTTTTCATGCTAACAACTTTGCCATTCTCCAAGTGTATTTTACTAGGTATGTGAGTGGTACTTGTAAGGCTCACATTAGTTCTTTCATCTTGGGAGTTGGTTTGACCTCTTTGCTTTGTACTGACAGGGGTTGCTAATGCTATTGACTTGGCTGATAGATTTATACCAAAACTGCAGTCTTTAAATTGTGAGTGCTCGTTTCTGAATCAGTTCAGTATAGTATCTTATAATGCTTAAATTCTGATTTTTGTTTTCCTCCATAAAGGAATTTTTGTTCAGTATAGTATATTAATTTGATTATTTTTCTAGGTAAACCTAAGGTCATAACCTTTTCTGCATACTCCAAGGATCAGATCATCACTATTCTTCAAGAAAGACTGGCGGTAAACTCTAAGCTCTTATTTAGATTAATAAGCATTTTGGTTGCTTAACTTGATCATTGTTATTCTATAGTAAAAAAAGGAAACAAAACTTTTAAGTGAAGCATCATGGGATGTATTAGATATCAGGTGTGTCATACTTACAAAATCCCAATGCAAATCTACAACATCAGACCACCTTTTCTAGGCCTTTGTGCTCTTTTAGAAACTAATCAGCTTGAATATCTAAACAAACAAATAAATTAGATCAGAAGCATAAAGGAATGTAAAAGAAATGAAAGTTAAGAAGAATGCTCTAACTTTTCTCATCTGCAATTCTTTGAGTGTTACAAATACCATTACCATTCTAATATGACTGATTCAAACAGGCACTTCCTTATACTGTCTTCCAGCCACATGCATTGGGACTCTGTGCTGGGGTGAGCTCAATTGTTATTTTTCAGGAATATGAAAATTTTAAATATTTCCTTTAATTTCCTTGCTCTTTTTCACTAGTGGTGCTCGAGGGCAAATTTGACATCCTGTATATGCTCTGATAACCATGCTTCTATTGCTGCAGAGAGTTGCTGCAGCTTCTGGAGATATGAGAAAGGCTCTCGCTGTTTGCAGGTTGATATTTTGAGTGTTGTGTTTACGATTTTCTTTGTATTTGAGCTTTGACCGACTTCAAAGAAAAACACTTCCACACATGTACTAAGGTTTAATGAACTTTTAGGGTTTAATGAACTTTTAGGCAGTGGATGACTAACTATTAAGGCCACATAATGCTTCTATCCACATTGGACTACAACATCAATAAATTCTCCATGTTTGTTTCAGGAGTTCGATTGAAATACTAAAAGCTGAAAGAAGAGAACCTATAAGCCCCATTATAATAGACGGGGCTGAAGATCAACCAAAGCCTGCTGCATGTGATGCGATTCCTAAAGAAGCAAATAACATGGTAAGCATTGCCGGTTAAATATTCAAACTTCATTCTTTATGCCACAATATTCAATAAATCCATCTCCAACGTTTAGTTCTAGATTATATTCCTTTATTTCATTCCAATGTTTACAATCTGGTTTATGCAACATGGAAATTCTCCTATTCAAATAACATATTGGGAATTGTTATAGGTGAGGATAGATCATGTTGCTGCTGCATTATCAAAGGTGTTTAAATCACCAGTAGTAGACACTATTCAATCTTTGCCGCAACATCAACAGGTAAGCTCCACATTCCCATCATGAGATGTAATCTATTCGTTTAATTTCATCTGAAGACCATTATTCTTCACTTCTGATTCAAAAAATCAATCACCAGTCTGCATATGAATCACAATTCTACATTTTCTTATATCCATTTTCAGTCTTAATAATATAGGAAGTTTTTTTTATTTATCAGATCATACTTTGCTCAGCTGTGAAGCTTTTCAGAGGAGGAAAAAAGGATACGACTCTTGGAGAGGTATGCATTGCTGACAACCAAATTTACGACCATAATATTCTCTCATTGGGAATTAATCAAAGCTACTTTTCTATGGTTGCAGTTGAATAAATATTATGCAGATGTTTGTAAATCAACTTCAATCCCTCCGGTGGGCATTATGGAACTTTCAAGTTTGTGTAGGGTACTAGATGACCAGGTGATTAATAAAACTCTTTACATACATTCACATGAAGATCAATCATATTTTGGAAGAAACTATTATTATTATATTGAGTATGGACTTATGAATGTATGTTCAAATTGCAGGGAATTCTGAAAATAGGACAATCACGAGAAGACAAACTAAGAAGAGTGACATTGAAGGTTGATGGTGAAGATATTGTCTTTGCACTGCGGGTATGTGTGCTAATAATATCATATATCTTCTCCACTTGTATATATCTTTCTTAATGGCCAAATATTCACCATCATAATAATGTTTGGTAACAGGGAATTAGATTCTTTCGCAACTGTCTGCAATGATTTCCTACCCTTTGCTCACTCTCATGTGGTCTATCTGTAAATCCAAATTAAGGTGGTTAATTAGGTTAGTAAATTATCACATAATTTACTTGAAATACCTTTTGGTATAATCTGTATTATACAAACTTATAAGCTCATTTCTTTATTTGAACCAGTACAGGGAAAATATCTCAGGGACCAGTTACATCGTTCAAGTTGCTCCAAGCCTCCATTGATTGCAGTAAATAGAAGAAGTTAAATTAAAAAAACTTATTTTACATTCATGATAGAGAATATACAAGGATATTTTAATTTTAAAGTTTTGATTCATTTTTGTAGTTCAAACTTCGAATTTTTGAAGAGGAAAGATATCACATTAGTGTTGAGAAAGTAGATTTTCAGTTTTTATTGCACATGTTGTATGCTTTCTTTTCTGTTTGTTGCGAACAGACTAGAGAAAGTTTGTCATGAAGAAATGGTGTTGAACCCAATGAGAGCAGCCATTAAAAAATTTGGTGTAGGCGAATCAACTTTTAATCTCCTTTATTATGGCTTAATGTTGACCCCTTTTAACGTTTTTTATATAAAAATTCACGACTCAAATTTATTTAAGTGCATTGTTGACTAAATAAACAGCCCACTAGAAGAAGACATTTGGGTCTGCAATTCCTAATTTAGTTTTGCAGTTGTTGCTTTAATAGAAAATCAACCACACCCCATAGATTAATGGATCGTGTTGACATTGGCCGACAGCTCGAATTGTTATTTTAAAGAAAGAGGTTTGTTAAAAAGGAGAAATAAGAAATCTAAATAATTATTATAACTAATAAAATAAGATAACTCAAGTGATAATAACACTTACTATTTTGATCAATGTGTTTTGAGCCATTGAAAGTTGAAACATATGAAAAGGGGTTAAAAATAATAATTATTGTCAATTGTCATCATACCTTCTTAAGACATTGAAAAAGATTATTTTGGTTGTTTTTTTTTCCTTTCTGTGGGGGTGTGATCACATTCTGTCACTCAAAAGAGAATTTTTCAATTTGAATATATATAGAAAATGTGAAATTCAGATGTTGAAACGTTTGACAGCAAACAATTTCAGAATCATGATGATTAAAAAAAAAAAACACATATAATATTGATCTTTTCTCTCCATTCCGATTGATCTACTGGCACTCATCCTCTTTTACAAAAATTCCTCAAGTGCCAGTTACAGAGAGATCATCGACGTCGAATGCAAATGTATTCTCTAGGCATCCGAAGTGCAATTTAGTTTTTCATTGAAAAATATGGTCCTATTCTTCGGATGCAATCGATAATTCTACGACATGCTCAATGGAACGCCCCTTGCCTCGGAGGCCTTTCCGTTTCACCGGATCAATGAAGAAGAGAGACATTAAGTGGATTCTTCTAAATAGGCTTTCTAGTAGCAAACATGTCCTGGAAGTCTATTTAGAAGTTCACTTTACCGCAACTTACATTTTTTGGAAAAAAAAAAACACGTCCATTTCATCTTAAATTCTACTCCCTCCTTCCCAGAGAAAGCTACCCAACTTTCTTCGAAAGCTACCAATCCCTTTTTTTTTTTGTAACTATTCTCCCTCACATTTCATTATATTTTTCTCTCTCTCAATCACATCACCTCTAATACATGTACTTATTATATTGATATTTCTTAACCTCCGTGGCCGGAGCTCATGGGGAGCTTTCCCTGGGACGGAGGGAGTAAAATTTAAAAATATTTATTTTAATGTTGTAATTTTATGTTTTTTTTGTTGAGTTATTTATTTTAATATTATTTATCATAATATTTAATTTAATATCAATATAAAAATAATTGTGGAAAATAAAATTATAATATACATATATGTATTATGTATATGAACTCAAATGAGTTGGGCAATTAGGCTTAAATGTCTTGGCTTGGGTTATATGCCCCTTCAAGTATGTTAAATGTACTCTCCCAATACATGAATTTTCTAAAAAAAAATAGACATGAGATAGATGCCCTTTCCTCGAATTATCATTTTTACCCTTTTATCTAAAAAATTATCTATGATAATTGATAAATACACCCCCACTAAAATCCTAAAATTTCACACTTAAATCATAGTAATTTTTTTCATTTCTTCTTCCCCCTCCATTATTTTCCCCCTTTCTCCCACCATTCTTCTTCTTCAACCCGTCTTTGTCACCTCGGCCTCAGCGCTGCCGCTAGGGCCTAGGGGTGTGCACCGGTCCAGAACCGGACCGGACCGGACCGGGACCGGGGCCGGAATTTTAAAATTTTACGGACCGAAGACCGGACCGTAATTAATCCGGTCCAGACCGGACCGATAAATTTCGGTCCGATCTGGGTTTGGACCGGTTGGACCGGTTTTTTATTTTAAGTTTAAGGAAGCAAGAACAAAATTGATGAATTTGTGTATGAAAATTAAAGTGTTTGCTCTTCATTACGCCAATGTGAATTTTATTTACATTATTATTAATGATCTTTTGACCCTAAAATAAATTAAATATGTTTGTTAAATTATATATTTACAAAAAATGTAATAGATCTCAACACATTTTCACCAATTACTTGGTTTTGAAAAATAATTGAGAGTGCATTAGTAAAAAATTAAAAAAAAAAAAATTCCGGTCTTGGACCGGACCGGAGACCGGACCGGAATCTAACCGGTCGGTCCGGTTCCGATCATTTTTCCGGTCCGGTTTTTTTTTTTGAACACTCCTAGCTGCGCCTCCCACTGCCCTTCGCACAAGTTGCCACCCTTCGCCCCACCCCAAGCCGTCCAGTGCCGCCCCTTCCTCCCTCCACCCACCAGCGCGCCGCCTCGTGCAAAAGCAACGCCTCCTCCTCCCATTGCCCTTCGCCGTCTGCCGCCGCCTTTCGCCCCACCCCAAGCAGTCCAGCGGCGCCCCTCCCTCCTTCCACCAGCGCGCGGGCCTTTCGACGCCCTTTCTCAAGTTTTTTTTTTTTTTTAAATTTTCGAGAATAATAGATCGACCAAAAACACCCTCGTTGACAACAATTTGTCAACGAGAGTATTTTTGGTCGATTCATTATTGTCGAAAATTTTAAATTTAAAAAAAAAATTTATTTCGACAAAATCTTATCGGCGAGAGTATTTTTGGTCGATAAACCAGAGTCGACTGAAGTGTTTTTGGTCAACTCCGGTTTGTTGAAAATAAGATTTTTTATTTTTGAATTTATTTGGGATGGTGGTGGCTGTCGAGGTGGGGCAGCAGTGGCTACTGGCGATGGCGGCAGTTGTCGAAAGTGGGGCGACAGTGATTGTCTCTCCAATTAGGGTTAGGGTTAAAATTAGAGTTAATTTGAATTTAAAGAAAGTGTATCTATTCCTATTTTATTAAAAGGGCAAAACATATGTTTTACATAAATATTTAATTAATAAGAATGGAGGGAAAGTGTACCTAACATTCATGGAGGGCATATAACCCACGCCAATGTCTTTTGTAAAGATGCCTTGCCTAGGTGAATAAATAAGCTTAAATGGGATGATGTTTGTATGGGTAAGAAGGAGGGAGGGCTTGGCTTGCGAAATTTGGAATTTTGGAATAAAACCCTTTTCTTGCGGTATCTTTGGGATTTGCATAGAAACAAGGAATCGATGTGGGTCCGTTGGGTGCACGCTTATTGGCTAAAGGGGGATAGTCCATGGGAGTTAGTGTGTGGGAGGAATGGATCTAAATTGATGAGATTCATTGCTAGAATAAAAGATGGCTTGATCGAGACCTATGGGGGTGTTGAGGAGGCAATTGCTTTAGTGGCTTCAACGGTGGGTCCGAAAGGTGTCATTGTAAGCAATTTGTATGGAAAAATTGTCAACCATCAAAGCATGGAGTATGTCTTCAAGTTTGAGGAGATATGGAAGGGGTACATCCCTCCTAAGTTCTCCATTATCACGTGGCTTGTGGCAAGGGGCAGATTGGCTACAAAGGATATGTTGTTCTACATCGATGATGATAAGGGCTGTAATTGGTGTGTCAATAATGTGGAGACGGCTAGGCACCTTTTGTTCGAATGTTCTTTTGCAAGGGCAGTGTGGGATAGGATTTGGCAGTGGATCGGATGGAGGAACGAAGCTACGAATATTGATGATCTATACGATGACATTAGGGGGAGTCGAAGGCTTAAGAAAAGGCTTAAGGTTGTGGCTAGGCTGGCTGCTTGTGCGACAGTTTACCACATTTGGCGAGCAAGAAATGACCATGCATTTCAAGGCGTAAGGGCGACGGTTGAGAGCGTCGTGAGGATGACGAAGATCAGTGTGCTACGATATGGAAGCAAGATCAAGGATTTTAACGCGATTACTGGTCTGTAATTTGGCCAGAATTGCCTACAAGGTATTATGCATCATTTTATGCATACTTCTTGTAGCATATTTGGGTGGGCATTTGCTGCTGTTTGTATCTTATTATGGCAAAATGCGTGGAGGCTGGTTCGATGACTTGAAAGGCGAAATCCAGCAAGGAGTGATTGAGGGCTTGATGATAAGCAAGAAACAAGGAGTGGACGTGACAAAAAGATCTTTTATAAGTGTAATATGCATAGTTTGTTTAGGGTTTCTTGTTAGATTGAAGTGGCCATTGTTTAGGCCTGATTTTGATGCTTGTAAACATGTACATGTTGAACTTTTGAGTGGGGGTCTACCCCATAGGATGGTTCACGGTTTTCCGTGAGGTGGGTTTATCCCACTGGGTTTACCACCCACGGTTTTTTACCCGAAAACCTGATGGGGTGGACATAGGTGGCGTGTGAACGTTTGTACGGAGTGCGTGGTTCCTCGGGACTATCGCTTTTTGAGCTATAATATTTACCTTTTACGCTAAAAAAAAAAAAATAGGCTTAAATGTCTTTTAGTTGTATACTTGTATATAGCCAAATACGGCTATCTGCACCTCCATCTTTGTTAAGGAAACCCCTTTTAATTTAATAATTGCGTAGAAATCTAAAATACACGGCTAACTACACCCCCTTTCAACATTAAACTCTAATTCTAATTGCAGTCGTCGTCGTCACTAGAGATGTCTATCGGGCTGGCCCTAGCCCTATAGGGTCAGCCCTACAGGGCTACGAGCTAAACGGGTTAGGGCCTTAACCGGTTCATATTTAACGGGCCTACAATAGTTGGGACCTAACCCTAACCCTAGCGGGCCACGGGCTAAACGGGCCACTAACGGGCTACAATAAAAAAAATTTCTTTTAAAATTAAAGGTCTCAATTTGCACGTCCAACAAACAAATAAAATAGAAAAATACATAATTAATTAATGACCCGTAAATGAGAAAACAAAAGTATAATTTAAACACAATTCTAGAACTCGTTGGTCCTCAATATGACCAAATAAACCTAAACAAATATCACAATCTAATAAAAAATAGTAATAATGACTAATAGATGGTAGTGAACTTCTTAATGATTATAATTATGGTTATGGGTCTAATGACCCAAAATTTGTTTTAGGTTATTTATTAAAAAAAAAAAATTAAAAAAGGTAACAACTCGGGCTAGCGGGTTGGCCCTGTAGCCTTGCGGGCTGGCCCGGTTTAGCCCACGGGCTAACCGGTTCGGGTCAAAAAAGCCCGGTTTTAAACAGGCCTATAATTCATGAACCCTAACCCTATATTTTTCAGGGTTAAACGGGCCAGCCCGATTAGCCCGGTCCGGATAAACATCTCTAGTCGTCACCATCCCATCCGACAGTCGCCACCGCCACCACCATTTTCGATGGCAAAAAAATCTCAGAAATTTAAAAAAAAAAATTAGAAATCTCATAACTTTTTTTTAATTTTCGACAAACTAGGGTTGACTATATATACTTTCGTTGATATATTTTTGTCGACGAAAGTGTATATGTTCGACCAATATTTTTTCGACAATAGTTGATCAAAAATATGCAATAACATGTTCACACTGCATTCATTGCAGGGAGGGCTCGGGAGTGGTGGGGAGTGTATTTAGTAAATACTGAAACAAATTATAGGCAATCTAATTCGTCTGACACAACCTCTCTCATCTCAAATGTGTCAATTTCAAAATCTCTCTTCTCACCATCTTTTCATACTTTTATTTTAATCTAATCCGTTCATTTAAATAAATTAATCTTAACCGTTAGATCTTAATATAATCTCCTATATAATAATCCTTTCATTTTCATTTACAATATTCATTTTCCATCTCGCCTGGGGTTTTTCACACAGAATAGAGGAATTCACAGAAACAAAATAATATATCCAGGACCTCTACTTAATGAGTAGTTTTGTCTCCCTCTACCACTCATCAAAGGTATTCCAATGGTTGATGATGGAGCCTCTTTTGAGCCACCTAAAGCCGATTTTGTCGAAGACGATGCTTTCGTCGAACTCCTGATCTTTGAATAGCAATCCATTTCGTTCGTTCCATTTATGATCCATATATTTCTGGATTTTTTTTTGGGTTGGTCTAGTATGCACTCGAGTGCATGTTGTGCACCCTAGTCCATGTTGCACTTTTCAGTTTTACTGACTTACACTTTTTGGTAAATGGTGTTGCACTTTTCAATTATTAAACTGTATAATAATTGAAAAGTGCAACACCATTTATCAAAAAGTGTAAGTCAGTAAAACTGAAAAGTGCAACATGGATTAGGGTGCACA
This sequence comes from Galeopsis tetrahit, assembly GCA_963675135.1. Lineage (NCBI taxonomy): Eukaryota > Viridiplantae > Streptophyta > Magnoliopsida > Lamiales > Lamiaceae > Galeopsis > Galeopsis tetrahit. The sequence continues at coordinate 74,174,902 of OY776127.1, forward strand.
ACATGCACTCGAGTGCATACTAGACTTTATGTTTTTTTTTTGATCGGATTTATAATTATGTAGTTTTTTTTTTCGACATTGATTTGTAATTAGGTAGTTAAAAATATTGTAAATTGTCTTTATTTTAATATTAACTGATTGCATTATTTAATTTGATCTGTAATTGTGCAATTTATATTTATTGAATTTTTAATATGATTCAGTTTTCCTTAAATTGCGTGATTAGCAAAAAATTACGTGATTAGCACCATTTGAATTTTTACATACGACTGATATTTGGAGTTTTTGTTGACCAAATCTAATTTAAATATCAATTAATAACACAATTATTTTTTGAAAAAATGTTACTACTCCTGGTACTCCATAATATTATATGTGGCAGTAATTTATGGATTTAAATGGTCGGTAATGCAGTATATTGCATAATTTAGAATGGGTCAATTCAATATTTTATACTCCCTCCATTTTTTTTTATTAAGTGTCACTTTGTATTTTTTAATATTTTCAAAATAAATGTCATTCTACAATTTTTTTTCTTTAATTTTGACAATTTTATCCTTATACATTATACTCTCACTATTTTCTTTACCTTAATTTAAGTTTTTTCCCTTTTGAATATAGTATTATAGCATAAATTATGAATAAACCTTAATTATTGTATACATGAATATCACCTACAATATTGACCACATTCATTACTAAACATAAATTTAATATTAAAATTAGTTATCATTAATGAAGGGTAAAATGGTCCATGATTATATATCTTAATTTGTTGAAAATTGTTAAAATGACACTTAATTAAAAGTGGAGGGAGTAGAATTTGCTAAATTTTACTATGTTAAAAGGAAACTCTTAATTTTTAAGTTATAAAAATTATTGTGAGAATCTTTATATTTTCTCTAGAGGAAATTTAGGGTTGGTCTGCTATGGACTTGAGTGCATGTTGTGCACCCTAGTCCATGTTGCACTTTTCAGTTTACTGACTTACACTTTTAGTAAATGGTGTTACACTTTTCAATTATTACTAAAAATATTATTATACAGTTTAATAATTGAAAAGTGCAACACCATTTATCAAAAAGTGTAAGTTAGTAAACTGAAAAGTGCAACATGGACTAGGGTGCACAACATGCACTCGAGGGCATACTAGACTTACCAACAATTTATTTCCATAAATTTAGGGTATAATTTTTTATAAATTTATAATTGATGTAACACTTTTATATTATTTTTGATCTTTGTATCATTGTTTATTGAATCTCTTATAAATGAAAACATTGTACGTATTTCAGTATCATCAAATTTTTTTGAATACTGCATCACTTTAAATGTTCTTACCAAAATTCTGATTCCCTTACCAAATCTGTATTTTTTAATATTTTATTCATTTTTTTTAAATAACTTTAAACATAAGATAAATTAGCAATGGAAGGACATAACGGCAATAGCTAACCAATTTTTTTCATCAATTACGGTTCATTGCAAAATATACTCCCTCCATAAGTGTCAATTTAGAATATAAAATTTATTTTTAATTCTCTTTCAACTATCTTCTTTTTCATTCACGTCATCTAATAAAAATTACTTTTAATTGTTCAATTATATATTTTTAAAATAAACTTGAAGTTTAAATTTTAATTAATTTTAAAGGAGGTAAACTCATTTATTTAAAGAAAACTACTATCTCCATCACACAAAATAGTTACATTTGACTTTACACACAGATTAAGAAAAATTAATAAATGTACTTAAGTTTAGCTAATGTACCAATTTTACCCATTAAATCTCATACTTCAAAATCTGTTTAAGCATTAATTACTCTTATTAATTAGGGGTAAAATTGATAATAAAACATTTAATACAAAAGTAAAAAGAGGACATCTAAAAAAAATATATATATGTTGCTATCTGTGTGAGACGGAGGGAGTACTAAATTGAGTGGATACTGATTCGGGTGGAATTTACACGTTTTTTATGCACATGTGAAGCTCATTTTTAATGTGATTTCATTGATTTATGGGTCGATTATCATTGTTTTGGTCTAAATAAGAGAAAGGTAGTGTTTTGTTGATTTTGTAGGTAAAACGAAGGAATTTGGGAGCAAAACACCTACCAAAAGTAATTGGATAAAAAAGAGGAGTGCACCATTGGATCCGGCTCGAAAAATGGAGTGGAATAGCAAAAAGAATCGAGTCAATCGGAGGTCGGAAGCTCAAGATACGGAGGGACGAAGTTGGAGGCCAAAAAGCAATACGAAACTTCCGCCCGGCCGGGCCACTTTTCCGCCCGGCCAGGCCGATCTGCACCCATATTTTTGATAAATGCACCCCCACGCGTATTTTGGCCCAAATTCAATATACGAAGTTATCGCCCGGCCGGGCCACTTCCAAACTCGGGGTTTTTAGTGATTTTTAGCCATTTTTGAGGGACTTAAGTGCAAAACTTCCACCAAAACCCTACCCCAACACTATATAAGCCCCCTTTCTTGAAATCCAAGACATTCTTCCCCAAATTCTCAAATTTCACACATAGTTACACATAATTGGAGGTGTTTTGGTCATATCTTCCTCAATTCTTCATCAAATCAAGTAAGGAAGGATGCAATAGCTTGGAAATTTCATTCTCTACCACATTTTAGACTAAGCTTTCTCTTTCTCTCTCTTTTTAGTTTGTTATTTCATTTGATCTTGTAATTTGATTATGTTAGCTCTTGGCTAAACATTTGTGGTTCTAAGGCATTGTAGATACTTGGATTGAAGTTTATGATTAATTTCTTGCTTTAATTGGTGTTTGTCTCTTATTTGCATGTTTAATTATCCATTGCAAAGCATGTTGTTATTGGCCATGATGATTTGCTTAATTCATTGTTAATTGGGGTAAGATCGAGCGATTTATTCCATTTAATCGTATGCAAGCATGCAACCCGGTATTATTATGATCTCGAGAGAGGATTAATTATCAGAGAGGGATTTGAATGATCTTAGGAGCTATTTTAGGCGGTGTAACGTTTGTGAGGTAGAGATACGAGTCTATGTTGCATTGCGCCTTTGGATTAGTTGTATCGAGAGATCGATTAGTTCTTCTTATGTGATCACCCTATATGACGACAACCTTAATGGCCATTTAAACAAGTTAACATTCATAAACAGATATTTAGGTGGTACAATCACTACAAAAAATTGCTCAAATAACGAGGGGAGTTAAAGAGGGAGATTTAACCCTTGCTATTTGGCAGGGATTTAAAGAGGGGCACAAATAAAGAGGGAATTGGCGAGGGGCGGAATCACACTCGCTAATTAGCGAGTGGAAAAAAGTGCCCTCGCCAATTTACGAGCGCGTTGGCGAGGGTACCAAAATCCCTCGCAAGCGAGGGAAATTAATACCCCTCGCGAAATGAAGAAACCCAGGTGGCGAGGAATTGGTTTTCTGGAAGTTGGCGAGGGCGGATCGAATTAATGCCAGGGAGTATATATATATACTAATGGTCATATATATATTAATTACTGTAATCTTAATACTCTATATTTGTGAGAATATAATGGGACACGCGTCACAATTCTATCGCTCTACACAATCTCTCTCTTCACCAAAATCGTCTATTTCAAAATTCCTATTCTCAGCAATTCTGATTAAAAAAATCTATTTTTCCTATTTTAATTTCAAAATAATAATTTACATATTATCTACTCATAATTATTATTAAAATATTTGAAATGATAATTATTATTTTTAATTTGTTTTTTAAACTTTAATCACAACATTATTTATTTTTTAAAATTTAATCAATTTATTCTATTCTTAATACCACTATAATCAAATCAATAAATATCTATTCTCTATTTTTTTATTAATCACGATATTTTTTTAAAATTTAATCCCAATTATTTTATTTTTAATACCACTTTATTCAAATAAATAAATCCTTGTTCTCTATTCTCCCCCTTTTTTTTCCATTAATCACAATATTCTTTTAATCAAAATTTATTTATTCTCCCTTTTTAAATACTCCATACTTGATACGTATTTTTTTAATCAAAATTTTAAATCACGGTATTCCTTTAATTAAAATTTTATATAATAATTATCATTTTTAAATTTTAAATCGTAATAATTATTGTAATTTTGAAATGGTAAATAATATTAAGATTAGCATTATCTAATAATTTTTTTTTTTGAATACCCATGATTTTTTCAACTGAATCAAATCTCTACTCTCTTTTATATCCGCCCACTTTTTTTTTTCTCTTCTCATATTATTTTACGTATTAATTTCTCTTCTAAAAAAATGTCAATCTATTCTCCAATCTCGGCTATAAATGATACCAAGAAAAACTGGACCGTGAAGGTTAAGATAATCAGATCATGGATTGCTCTAATCAATATCAATGTTTTCGTTTTGCATTATTTTTTTCTCTAATCAAATATCAGTGTTTCGTTTTACAGATTTTTCTCTAATCTCTAATCAATATCAATGTTTTCGTTTTGCATTATTTTTTTCTCTAATCAAATATCAGTGTTTCGTTTTACAGATTTTTCTCTAATCTGTAGTTTTTTGTTTTGTAGATTTTTTTTCTCTAATCAATATCAACGCTTTAGTTTTGCATAATTTTTTCAATGTTTTCGTTTTATTTGCAAAATTTTCATTTACGTGTTGATTATAATTTTTTTTTTTGTAGAAATTATCATTAAATTATCCATTAATGTAAAATTAGGATGATTTTTGGCAAATTTTTTTAGGAGAACTCATTACTGTTGAATTCTTCCTTCTATAATTTTATTTGGATCGAAATTTTCCGATTATTCAGATTTTGAAAAAAAAAATCGGTCTCGCTCCATTTATGTGCATTGAATTTGAATATTTGAAAGGTCTCTCTGTTTTTTTTTTTGGATTATGATTTTGTCTATTTTGTTGCTTCTTTCAAAACAGTGAGCCTTGCGCCGGCGGCTGCCACGTACACCAAAATCTTATAATCTCTTAGTAATTTACATCTCCATGTAAATTACAATATCCAATCTTCTCTAATCAATAATTATATTTTGTTTTACATAAATTTTTATTATATATTTACGTAGTAGATGTGTTTAATGATTTTCAAATGTTCGAATGTCAACCAATTTCATATGATTAATGTTTTCATATCCTTTTTAATATTTTGTTATATTTCCACGCTCTATTCAAATATTCAAATGTTCGAATGTCAATATTGAAATTCAAATTTCATATGATTAATTTTTTCATATCATTTTTAATATTTTGTTATATTTTCACGCCCTATATTTTTCTCTCCGCGGGTACCCATCCGACCCGACCCGAATTAATATATAAACTTTATATAGTATATATATATATATAATATTAATTTTTAAAAAAAAAACTCTTCGCATGAATATCGAAGCTTATGAAAATATATGTAGATCAATAAAAAAAAATGTATATTCCACAATTCATTCAAGTCTATCAAAATCCATATAAATCAATAAATTCTATTCTTAATAGAACTCTATTCAAATCGAAAAAGACGTTTGAATTATGAATTATGAATTGAATTATGAATTATTTTATTTTATACAAGATACTTTATTCTCTTCTCTCAATTGACTACAACCGCCATAATTTAAATTATATATGAATTATTTTATTTTATATTATTTCATAATAAATTTAACGGGCTGTATGATACAAAGATACATATAGGATCTGTCGCGTACGTATATTGGGTACGTATATTGGGTATGAGTCGGGTTTGGATCTTATGTCCGACTCGCGGGTATCCGACCCGAATTAATATATAAACTTTATATATATATATATAATTTAAAAAAAAAACTCTCCGCATGAATATCGGAATTTATGAAAATATATGTAAATCAATAATAAAAAAATGTATATTCCACAATTTATTCAAATCTATCAAAATCCATATAAATCAATAAATTCTATTCTTAATAGAACTCTATTCAAATCGAAAATTTTGAATTATGAATTATAATTTGAATTATGAATTATTTTATTTTATAAAAGATACTTTATTCTCTTCTCAATTGACTACAACCGCCATAATTATATATGAATTATTTTATTTTATATTATTTCATAATAAATTTAATTATAAATTTTTATCCGACTTGAATCTATTCTATCCAAGATATCTAAACCTGTATGATACAAAGATACATATCTATTCTATTCTAAGTACGGGTCACTTAGAGGTATGTATAATTTAAATTATAAATTACTTATTTTATTTTAATACAAAAATACATTCCAATATGCAATGATGTAGCAAAGAAACTATATGTATGTTCTTATATACTATTGTAAAATAATTTTAAAAACTTTTTAAGATATATAGAGTATTGTGAAAGATTTTAGAGAATTTTTAGTTATTGTCATATTGTAGAATAATTTAAAAAACTTTAATTAGAAAAGTTAATTGTTAATAAAGAAAATATAAAATCTTCCAACAAAGTTTGATTAGTTAATTGAAGTGTCGAATAAATATGAAGAGAGATCGCCCTAAAAAAAAATGGATTAGAGATGTATACCGACTTAGTTGAGAAAATTATGCAATTATTTGTTATAATATAGTAATAGTTTTTAATAATTTATTTATTTTTATAAATTTGTTTATATTTTATTATTGTTTATATAATATTAATTTATTATACAATGTTAAAATTGAATGGAAAAAAACTTGACGGGAAAATTAAAAACTTTTTCTTTAAAGGAATGTTTGTTTTGGAATAAAAAATTTCACCAATTTTCTACTTTATAATTTAAATTTAGAATTTTAAAATCTTACCTTACAAATAACTATAAACCCTATAAAAGTTTACCGTATAAATATAACTCTATATATATACCTTATAATAACCTATATAAAGACTTATACTTCTCTACTATAAAGTTAAATCATACCCAACTTAAATTTCAAAACAAACACAAAACATATAAGTCATTAAAATTTCAAAATCTACTAGATTTTGAAACCCTCAAAATCCCAAAATAAACATCCCCTTAATTTTGTAGAAGTACGGTTTCCTATTTAATTGTATTTTGTCATTGTGGAAAATCATGCCATCATACTATAAATGTTGTGAAGTTTTTAGAAATTTGTAATTTTATATATTTTTTTATTAATAAAATTATTTTATAATTTTCTTACTTATTAAAAATATTTTCTTAATTTTACGATTAAAATTATAATTTTATTAATGCATATGTTATTAATATATTAAAAAAATATTATAATATAGATTCAAATTTGTAAAAATGTATATGTTATAAATATATTAGAATAATAAAAAGTTTAAGATTATATAAAAATTAATATAGTATTTAAAGTTATTATTTTAATAAATCGATCCTAATATAATATTTAATGTTAGTATTATTTTAATAAATCGATTCCGCGTTTTACGCGGATATAGGGCTAGTTAATATATATTTCTGTAATTGTTAGATATGATTAATAGTTAATTATCATTATTTGATTGATTAAATATTTATCTTTTACTTTCAATTTTAATGGTGTATTTATTTTTAAGTTTTGATTATTAATGATACTTAATTTTTATTTTTAATGTTAAATTTTTAATTTTAATTATATTGAAGGTATATATATTCAAATATTTTTTACTAACAACAATGATTTAATTACAAATTTGAAATATATATATATATATATATATATATATATTTATGAAGAAAATTAATTAAACATAATTATTGAATAATCATGAATTAAAAAAATGTAATTAGAGAACAAAATTAAACACAACTAATTATTTGTAACACATAATTTTATAATTTTTCATTTAAAAATAAATATATTAAATATGTTTTGACAATTTAAAAATAAACAAGTAACTTTAATTTTATAATTGAAAAATAAAATAAACATAATTAATTATTTGTAACACATAATATTATAATTTCACATTTAAAAATAAATATATTAAATGTGTTTTGACAATCTAAAAATAAACAAGTTACTTTAAAGGAAAGAAAGAAAAAACTAAAATTATAATATATGTATATATATATTAATTGCATTCAAAGTATAACGACTAAAACTTCTAGCCAAAACGGCACACAAGGAGCGCATAAACACTTCTTTTTCCGGAGGTCCCAGGTTCGATTCTCGCGGAGGGAGGGGGGTTAAATAGAAGAGGCAGTGGGGTGTGGGGGGGGGGGTTCAAACCCAGATTCCACAATTTTTTAAATTAATTAAATTGGCGAGGGTAAATGCCCTCTTTAATTCGCGAGGGGGTGCTTAAATGGAATAAATTAGCGAGGAGCACTTTGGCGACGGCGACTGCCCCTCGCCTATGCTGTCGCCAAAACGCTTAAAGAGGGCAATTCCCTCGCCTTTGCCCTCTTTAAATGGGCTGTTTTTTGTGGTGAATTGCCTTGGAACCCACCTTCTCTTAATTGATTTTCATTCGTTTTTACTTTCTTTTATTGATTCGCATGCTAGTAGATCGATTTCCATTACTCTTTATTACTTATTTGTGACACTTTGGTAGGTAATCTTAGAGTAATTCACACCATTCAAATTATCGATCGCGTCTAAATAGAACTTAGTTAACAAACTACACTTTTACGCTTAACCTCCTTGTGGGATCGACCTCGTGCTTATCACGCTACGATAGGCGCCGTACACTTGCGGTTGTTTATTTTTGTGTTGCATAACACGCGAATCAGATACAATAAATGAAACTTTCGATTTTAAAATCTTAATAATAATTGGAAAAATTTGTGTGGTTAACACTAAGGAAAGTTATTAGGGACCATACTCTAAGGAATATGTACAATCAAATTAAATTTAGATTGTTATAAATTAATCTATAAGGATGGGTGTAATCTTAAATGAATAACATATTTATTTAACATTACATTCTTCCTTACTAAATATGTCTTCTTATAAAATAAATGAGGGATCACTTTTAATATCGCAACCGTTCTTTTTTACATTGTTATATCATAATTTAGATTAGATGAAATGTAATTACGTATTATATATATATATACAACTTTCTTTTGGTTGACACATTATACAATAACAAATATTGATTGTCCAAAAATTAAATACATATGAATTGATATGTGCTTAAATTAGTTGATTTTAAAGTAATTGAATGATTGATACACAATTTGCTCAATTAAACTAATCACATGTATCATAAAAACTAAAAAAATATTTTTAATTAAGGTTAGTTTTATATACACAACAATTAATATACGCCTTATGTTAGTTGAGTTTAAAGTAATTGAATGATTGATACAAAATTTACTCAATTAAATCACATGTATTGTAGAAATTAAAATATATATTTTATTATGGTTTATTTATATACACACAACAATATATATATATATATATATATGTTACTTATGCATATTTTTAAGAATTATTGTTTTATATATTTTTAGGAATTATTATTTTATAAATTATCATATTTTTAATGTAAATTATGCAATTAAATTTTATATTTAGATTATGTTTAATCAAGACATATTGTAATTTCTTTTAAAAAATAAAACTGCGATTTTGGAATAGCTGTTGAGGGGCCATGTAAGTTATAAAATTATTTAATGAATAACATTTATTAAATTAGTTTTTTTTTTTTTAAAGAAGTTAGAGCAATTTATATATATTTTAATTAAACATTTTTCCGTTTAAATTTGTAAAGTTCAATGCAATTTATTTTTAGGAATTATTGTTTTATATATTTTTAGGAATTATTGTTTTATAAATTATCACATTTTTAATGTAAATTATGCAATTAAATTTTATATTTAGATTATGTTTAATCAAGACATATTGTAATTTAAAAAAAAAAAAAAACTGCGATTTTGGAATAGCTGTTGAGGGGCCATGTAAGTTATAAAATTATTTAATGAATAACATTTATTAAATTAAAATTTTTTTAAAAAGAAGTTAGAGAAATTTATATATATATTTTAATTAAACATTATATTTTTCTGTTTAAATTTGTAAAGTTCAATGCAATTTATTTTTGTGTAATTTAATATCTTCTATCAAAATTTTAATTTGATTTATTTATACAATTACAATTACTTTTTAAAGTAAACTAATACATATCAATTCTAATTTGTTTGTTTAATGTTTTTTCAATATCTTCTCATATATCTTGAAAATTTAAGTTAACGGTTATTTCATTAATTCGAATAAATTTATTTATATTTAATATTTATTTATTAATTATTTTGAGCAAATATTTCTCATTTTTTAAGAATTTAAGTTATGATCGCACAAAGTTGCTAGAGGAGTACAATCCTAACTGTCGAATACAATGATGTTCTACAAAAAATACTTGAAGTTGTTCGCTCCAATGATGATGGAGTCTTCTTTTTGTATGGATACAGGGGTACTGACAAAACTTTCATGTGGATAACTCTTTCTGGAGTTGTTGACGTCGTTCTTAATGTTGCATCAAGTGGTATAATTTCGCTTCTGTTGCTTGAAAGATGTCGTGCAACATAATATTTGATACTCATTTGTCATAACTTATAACAAAGTCAAAGCTGATAATATGGGATGAGACACCAATAATTAACATATTTTATTTTGAGGCACTTAATCGAAGCATGAGAGATATAGTTAGAAGTCTTGATAGATCGATGTCTAATTTGCCTTTTGGAGGAAAAACAATAGTTTTTTGTGGAGATTCCAGACAAAATATTTTTGTTATTTCCAAAGTTTTATGAGAACATATAGTTTTACTCTACTATCAATTCTCCATATATGTGAATTGAAAATATTGCAAGATATTGAGGCTGACGAGAAACATGAGGTTGCAAACTATAAATTCTAACAATAATAATACATTTGATGAGATAGTTGAATTCTGAAATTGAATTTTGAAAGTTGGTGATTGTTGGGGATCTTGGAGATAGTGATGAGGGTTTTGCGGATATTAATATTCCTGAAGAGAACTTGATTTTAGATGCACGTACGTGATCTTGTTGCTATTATAGTGACAACATTTATCCATATGTCTCTAATAACTATGGTACGAATAAACATTTTGAGGATAGAGTTATACTTGCTCCAACATATGAAAGAGTTAAAAGTATTGACGAGACTGTGTTGACGATAAATACAACCATCGATTGGTCCTTAGAATAGGTGTCCCTATAATGTTACTTAGGAACATAGATTCGAAGTCCGGTTTGTGTGCAGTGGAACTAGACTGATTGTTCCAAGATTTGAAAATCACATCATCGAAGCCCAAATTTTTCTAGAAGAAAAGTTGGTAGTAAAGTTTTTATACCGAGAATGACATTGAGTGTTTCGTATGACAAAGCTCCAGTAAAATTTTGAATGAGGTAATTTCATATTTTATTGTCTTTTGCAATACTGATAAATAAAAGTTAAGACACTTATATATGTTCACACACAACTTTTAGAGTTAAGAGCAAGAGTGAATTGATTTTTTATTTTATTTATCTAGCTAGATTCAAATGAAAAAATATGTAAAAGTACAATAAATTTTTGTCCCAAAGAAGTTTTCTACAATTTCTAATTTCATATATTGATTTTATTTATAAATAAAATTTTGATTATTGTTACAATATTTCATTTTTTAAATCTTTTAATAGAATAATAAACTTACAAATTTATACATATTTAAAAGATTTTTTTATTAATAAATTAAAATATATTATAAATTTATTTTCAATCACGCGTAAAACGCGGGTCTTACCCTTAGTATATATCGCAAAAACTTATATGCAATATTGCATACATGCAATATGACTAATTAAGGTAATTAGGTCAAAATTCGTGGGTCAACGTGGGTCAACGCGGGTCAACACGGGTCAACCTTAATTAAAATATTTATTTTCACTCTAATATATTATTATTTTACTACATGACCAAAATTATGTTACTACAAGAACTAAATTTTGTCACTACAAGGTCAAAAGTGTATTACTACAAGTCTAAAAATATTCTGGACACTTATTTTTTTGGGGCAAAATTACTAAAATAATTTTGACTTATTCCGCTACTACATGACTAAAACAATGTTACTACAAGACCAAAATTTTATCACTACAAGGTTAAATGTGTATTACTACATGTTCAAAAATATTCTGGAGACTTTATTTTTTGGTGAATTTTACAGAATGTTTTGACATGTAGTATTAAATTTTTGGCCTTGTAGTGGTAATATTTTGGCCTTGTAGTAACAATATTTTGGTCATGTAGTAAACCACCTGTTTGCAACCCGCGAATTTTCTGGGCAACCCGAATCCAGGCTTATGACCCGCGAATTTTTTAAAATTGACTTAATTTGACTTTTAGACTTAGAGTTTTGACTTGCCTAATTGGGATAGAATGCATGTATGCAATATTTCACATAAGACTAACCCAGTATATATTAGCTCCCCTATAAATACTGAAACAAATTTAACCAATTCTCTTACGAAAATATATCCTTCTCACATTCTTTGACTTCCTGCAACAATATCAATACAACATAATTCTTTGCTTAAGTTTGCAATCTTTTTTTATTTTTTTGGATCAAGGTTTGGGCAAAGATGTTCATGTGAGCAATTCTATATTCGTTAAATATGGAATAGTTAAAAAAAATAGGGAAATGTGATAAAATCTAACTTACCTTTTTTAACCTTTTACAACAGCAAATTCTCTTGCAATTTTAGTAACTTGTAAATAACATTACCATTTGAGATGTTTATTTTATTATTCCTATGTAATTAAGATATTTTAATTTCTATAAATAATGTGACGCAATATTTTACTATTATTTTTGCAATTTGATTGATTCATGGAATCATGGGTCATTTTCTAGCATCTTATTGTGGGAGTGGTGGTAATCAAGTTATCTTGGTGGAGTAAAATAAATCACACGCATATATCACAAAAAAAAATTGTTGCAAAAGTTAGAATATATATATACTTTGATTAAATTGTGAAAATGAAAAAATATTGTGAATATATCTGCAATTTCCTCAATAACCAAATTTAGCTCTTTGTGATAATACTCTACAACAAAAATTTCATTTCATTCAAATCCGTCTCTAGTCCCTGCTGCTTGCAATATATTGTGCTCTACATAAACCATTACTCTTATTTTTATATTGAATTAATTATTGTATTGAATTATAAATTAATAAATATTTTTATTTAACATATTATTTTTGTGTCAGGATGATGGACCATATTTTGGGCCAAAATAACTTGAAAAATCGGAGACAAAATTACATAGATTCATCCCATTCCATGTTTTAGACAATTTCCATTTCCTTTACATCTATTGATTTCTCATAATATTGATCTTGCCTTTATATAGGAGAAGATATTGATACCATTACACACTAATTAAGATGGAAATAACTTTTTTTTAGGGCTGTATTAATTATTATTAGTATCTCCCCTCCCCCTCTCTCCCCCTATAAATACTGAAACAAATTTCACCAATTCTCACTTCCAATATATTCCTTCGAAGAATTTTATTCTTGCAACAACATGGGTCAAAAAATTGCAATATTATTTTTGATTTTAGTGTGTGTTGGATCAAGATTTGGGGAGAGTGTGACGATTGAAATAAAGTGCGATGAAGCTGAGTGTGCAAAGACATGTCAAAAAGCCTACGGAACAAAGCTAATCACGTCCTACTGTCAAAATGTATTTGGTGGAACCAAAATATGTGTGTGCAAGTATAAGAAGATGAGTGATGTTGAAAAGAGTTACGTTTATGGCAATTCTATGAATATTATTCATTGAATACAACAATAATATTACTACGAGTTAGTAGTAGAGATCAAATTATGTACTAGTTTTTTGTGTTTCCAATATAGTGGAGTAGTATATTTTAAATTCAATCTTGTTCCAATTTTGTTTTTGGTGGCAGTATTTTTGCGAGTGAGCCAATATTATGTTTGTCTCTCTCTTTCTTTTATTTTATATATTCATCAACTTATATAAATATACATATACTAAATCTGCAATAAAAACGATCTAACATCAACAAAATATTAAACTTGACAATATGGAACAGATAAGAAGCTTGAACATAAATTAAAGCTTGAACATAAATTAATATTTCTGAAAATTCAAGAAGAGCGTATCTTTGTTGAATGGAAACTGAAATGTAAATTAGGATAAATTTCCAACCTCTCTTCCAACTTTTAAATATGTAATTCTTTCAATTACCACAAATATGAATTTGCCTAAGAATTTTGAAAATATGCCGTTTATTTTAAAAATATGAATTTGGGGTTTTTGTTGACCAAGTCTAATTTAAATATCAATTAATAACACAATTATTTTTTGAAAAAATGTTACTACTCCATAATATTATATCTTGCAGTAATTTATGTATTTAAATGGTCGGTAATGCAATATATTGCATAATTTAGAATGGGTCAACTCAATATTTTATAGAATTTACTAAAATTTTACTATGTTAAAAGGAAACTCTTAATTTTTAAGTTATAAAAATTATTGTGAGAATCTTTATATTTTCTCTAGAGGAAATTTAGGGCACAATTTATTTAATTATGAAACAATTTATTTCCATAAATTTAGGGTATAATTTTTTATAAATTTATTTAGGGTTGGTCTAGTATGCACTCGAGTGCATGTTGTGCACCTTAGTTCATGTTGCACTTTTCAGTTTTACTGATTTACACTTTTTGGTAAATGGTGTTGCACTTTTCAATTATTAAACTGTATAATAATATTTTTAGTATAATAATTTAAAAGTGCAACATCATTTACCAAAAAGTGTAAGCCAGTAAAACTGAAAAGTGCAACATGGACTAGGGTGCACAACATGCATTCGAGTGCATACTAGACTTTATGATTTATAATTGATGTATCACTTTTATTTTATCCTTGATCTTTGTATCATTTGTTTATTGAATCTCTTATAAATGAAAACATTGTACGTATTTCAATATTAGACATCACTTTAAATGTTTTTACCAAAATTCTCATTGGCATCCGTTTAAATGTTCTTACCAAAATTCTCATTCCCTTACCAAATCTGCATTTTTTAATATTTTATTCATTTTTTAAAATAACTTTAAACATAAGATAAATTAGCAATGGAAGGACATAATTAAATATAAAAACGCGAAAATGGTAAACAATTTTATTTAATTTCGGATTAAAATCGAGTATTTGTGGGTTACAATCTATAATTTGTTCCTCTGATTCTCTCTTCTTGAACTTCACTTGATTTCCTTGAGCTTTTCGGGTCGAATCCGTAGCCGGATCCGCTCCGATCTTGTATTTGGGGATTTATAACGTTAATCCAAAGGTTTAGCACAGTCTTTTGGATTAAACGTTGAATTTAGGGACTTTTGTGATGAACGTCGTTGAAGACCGTTCTTAAATTTGGGACTTTGTAACGTTAATCCAAGGGCTTGACGCCGTATTTTGGATTAAACGTGGATTTTAGGGACTTATCCAGAACTTTTCGGGAATTTTTCGGGACTTATTCGGGGCTTGTCGGGACTTTCGGGACTTATTTGGGACTTGTCGGGACTTTTTCGGGACGAACGCCGTTGAAGATCCACGAAGCACCTCCTCCTTGAAGAAATGCCGAATCGAAGAGGCTTAGCACCTTGATCTCCGCTCGAACACTGCTTCTCGCTGCTTTGCACGAAGAACGTCTTTGAAGGAACGCTGAATCGAAGAGGCTTAGCACCTTGATCTCCACTCGAACGCTGCTTTTTACCGCTTTGCACGAAGAACGCCTTGAAGGAACGCCGAATCGAAGAGGTTTAGCACCTTAGCACCTTGATCTCCACTCGAACACTCCTTCTTGCAGAGAATTTTAGAGCCTTGAATGCTTCTGATTTCTTGATCTCAAAATGAATGAAATGAGGCCTCTATTTATTTATAGGTGTAGAACCTAGGGTTTCTCATGGGCCAAGGAGATATTTGTGCAAGTAGTTAGGGCTTAATTCAAAATTTGAATTACTTGATGGGCTAAGAATACCCTATTTGGGCTTGATTTGATTTATTGGACTTTAGAGGCCCATTTTCATTTATGGGACTTTAGAGGCCCGTCTTCGTTTATCGGACTTTAGAGGCCCGACTTGCTTTATTGGGCTTTGGAGATCCATTTTAACTCATTAATCTTTAAAGGCCCAAATTAATTTAATGCCCAAATTAATTGGAGGCAATAATTAAATAATAATTAATTATATATTTACTTTTAGGAATTAAATTTATTTAAATTCCAACAAAAAAATAATAAACTTAATTAATATTTAACCCGTAATTTCCACGCGTCGCAATTTAATTTATAATGAATTTTACTTATCTACAAATTGCCCCCTCACATTTCGTTCACGAATACGTTTGTAAGGGGATGAATTGTGAAATTATTTCAAAAGACATAGTATAGTCTTTTAGCTTATTGGACAAAATGAATGAGCAACTAAGGCCCAAAACATCTTTATGTTTAAAATATTCTAATAAGAGGCCCAAGCTCTAGAATTTGATGATTTCAGGTGATATACATAAATTCCTAGAATTTAGGAATTTTCTGTTGAGATATTATCAAATATTTGATAAGAATCTCATTTTCGTGCCTATATATACAATCATGCATTCTTTTGGTTTACTTTACAACTTCAACAATTCAACAAAGCAGCCGTGTCAAGAAGAGTTCAAGAATCAAGTAATTCTTCGAGCCTATCATCTTGTTTTACTGCATATACACATACCAGCAAATATACTAGCCTTTTATTACTTCTATTTACTGTATATATGTACATTCCAGTTTATTATTGATCAAAGAATTTACTCCGTTCATGCACTTGATCAACTTTTTTTTATACTCCCTTAATAAGCAGAAATACAGCAACAATATTGATTTTGCAGCATACATCGTACCGTTTTTCTTGCTGAAGCCGAAGTCACCTTCAGCGGTAACTTCTTCCTTTTCATTTATTTTCATGTCTTTACTCCTTTATTTTATACCACATATATGTGCATATTATTAAATTGTCAAAATCCAACTTGTTTTGTTTTCAATCAACTCATATCTGCCGTATTCTAATCAATTTATTTGAGGTTTCAAACGAGAGTGTCAGTATCCCGTGGGTCTTTTTACTCTCTTTGTAAAACTCGCTTAAATTTGAGAAAAATACAGTCTATTCCTTCTCGAATATTCTTGCGGTGGCGACAACAATCTTGAATTCACAGAATTCTCTTCGAAAAAGAACGTGGGTGTCCCGTGGGTCTTTTTACTCTTTCGAATCTGTGAATTTTAATGATTTGGAGGAGAATCCATAACTTATTTTCGCCCAAGTCAACTTTTTTTCAATAGCCCTTCTTAATTAAATTGACCAAATTCGAAAGAGAGAGTGGGTTTTCGGTCGTCGGGTATATTAATCTCTTCGGATTTGGACAGTTTGAAAAGGAGGGGGACTTTGAAATTACTTGTTTTGGGCGTCCATAGGCGAGACGGCGGAAGGAGGCGCTGCTAGATTTCCGGTCGCGGCGATGCTGCGACTCACGGTGACGGCAGCTGAACCCAGGCGAGGCGGCGGACTCCAGGTCGCGGTCAGCAGCTGTGATTTCTGAACCATGGCAAGGGAGCGTGGCAGCTCGTGGTGAAACAGCGGTAGATCCAGCGATTCGTCGGTGACGAAGTAGCGGCACTGTTCGCGGACGCGATTGGCGGCGGATTCGAGTCGAGGTGGACTTCCGGTTTCTGTCGGCGACTGGCTTCGGGGCGGCACGGCGCGGGATTCAGGCGTGGCGCGGCGCGGCTTCAGGCGATGAAGGTGACGACCGACTGGAGATGGAGCACGGTGGTTCGGCGTCGGCGTCCGGTGGTACGGTTTGCAGTCTATCCATGGCGGTTCCAGGCGCGGGCGACGACCATTGCAACTGCTCGGTTTCCGGCGACGCGGCGGTGTGGAGCGCAGCGGGGGCTGGATTTAGGCGGTGAGCAGCGGCGTCGGGCTACGGCAGCCGGACTGTGGCGGCTGAACTCAGGCGAGGCGGCGCGGTTTTAGGCAACGCGTGAACAGGCGGCGTGGTCGACGACTGGCTTCGGGGTGGCGCCGTGGTCATTGCATGCGCAACGTCAACGATGGCCGATTCCAGGAGGGCGTGATGGTGTTTGTGTGAGGTTTTCACCGGCGATGAAGCAGCGACGGCGAAATAGGAAGAGGTGGGCCTCTGGTTGCGACGGCTGGTTTTAGGCGGAGCGCGGCGCGGCTGGCTTTAGGCGGAAGGCACGGCGGCGATTTTAGGCTGTAAATTTATTTCTAATATACCCCTTTATTTCTTTAATTAGGTAATTAATTGATAGAATAAGTCATCCTTCATTCCCATAAATTCAGGCATGCATCCAGTTAAATTAACAGCCATTCAGTTATTTATTAAGGGCATATTAGGAAAATAGTTTATTTCTTAATATGTGTGTAGAGCTTCAGGACGTCAATTAAATAGAATAGGAGGGAGTATTTTAAATTGTTATGTTTTAATTTAGTTGTTGTCAATTTTATTTTTAATTATTCTGTAAAAAAAAAAATTAATTATAAAATTGTTTTATCAATGATGCATATTTCAATTTTATTTTTAATTGAACTTGGAAGAATATTTCAATTTTGTTTTTAATTGAACTTGGGAGTTTACACGAAAATTTGAAAGATATTCAATTAATTACGTAGATTTTTAAGTATATATATATGAGAGATAATTATGTGGCAGATGACATGGCATTTTTTAAATAAATGTGGTACATTTCACCGGAATCAAATCAGGCACCTTTAATTCATTAGAAAGATAAAGGATTAAAATTGATGTAAAAAAGGATTAAATTGAAAGGTAAAGGACATATTTTGTAAAGTTGAAACTTAAAGGATTTATTTTGGAATGTATCAAAAATTTATAGGACTAAAACTAAAATTTTCCCGTAATATATAAGAGTGGAGGAAGATAACTTTTTAATTTTTTTTTAGGATCGGGAAGAGAACTTTTAAAGAAGATAAATGGATATTTTCAGTTACTTTTTAATGAAGTGAAGTATAAAATTTATGATGCAAACGTTAACACATTTTCGGCTAAGAATTTGAGGAGAAACTATAATGAGATTAATATTTGAAATGTCTTTTGTTAAAATTAAAATAAATATTAAGGACGGTTTTTTTTTTTTTTTTAATTACATTATATATCCATCCCTTTACCCCTCCCCATGACTCGAACTCAGAATTTAAGGCCTAGGTAGTAGTGCTCCAACCACTTGAGCTACCCACTTTGTTTATTAAGGACGGTTACACTCACACTAATTAAATGAAAAAAAAAAAAAAAAAAAGAGGCCTCTATCAATTATAAAAACTGAAACAAATTTCACCAATTCTCACTTCCAATTCATTCAAGAAAATAGCCTCTTTGATTTCGTGCAACAACGTAAGATGAGGCATAATTGTTTGCAAAATTTGGCAATATTATTTTTGATCTTAGTGTGTTGGATCAAGATTTGGACATAGTGTGACAGTTGAAATAAAGTGTGATGAAGCTGATTGTGCAAGACAATGCCAAAACGCCTACCATGAAAAGTTAATTAGGTCCTACTGTCGAGATTTATTTGGTGGAGTCAGATTTTGTGAATGTGAGCATTGGGCAATTAATAATGTGGAAAAGAGTTACATTGATGCTAATTCTGTTAATAATATTCATTGAATAAGAAAAAAACAGTACGAGTTCTTGTTTTATTTATCTTTAATTCATTAAAATTGGAGAAAAAATATTTAGTTTCTTTGTTTCCAATATATTTCAAATTCAATGTTGATTGCTGCTCCAATTTTGATTTGGGTGGCAGTATCGTTGTTAGCCAATGTCATGTTTCCATTTTTAAAAAAATTATATTCATCAAGTTATATAAATATCAACTATATATACTGTTGAAGGTCTCAAACAATATTTCACATCGAAAAGAATTGAAGGATCATGAACTATGAAAAATTAAAAAACAAAGCCGTGACTCTTCAACTTCAACACATTCTCTCTTAAATAAGTTGCTGACTGAAAACATTCCATGGCCTTCCGAAAATATACGTAGGCCAACAACAATTTTTTTTCAATTTTTTTTAATAAGAGATTACAATTCTACATTTATTACGTCTTTCCAAATTGATCAATCCTATTCCATATATTCATCAATAGATATAAGTTCAGGTTCCTAACCATCTTTCAATATATTGAGCGTTGCATTATACGCAAAAATATTGTTGACGTCGATTTTATTTCGATTCCATCTTTATGTGTATGAACCTGAGCAACTAAATGTTCAATATGTATTACAATTGATATACAATATATTGTTGAAAGTCTGAGATGAATATTCACCAGTATTATCATGATGAATTGTCTTAATTGCATTATCAGGAAATTGTTCCCACAATCGTATTATTTGTCCCCATCAAAAAAAGGTTGAGAGAGAGAGTCAGAGAGAGGGACCAAGCACCCTTGGTATACGGTCTCTTCGGTCGGCAGAAGATCCCATCGGAATCGTCGCACCGGCATGATCCCCTCTTTTCCTTAAACCCATCACACCCTCAGAACCGCAACCCAGAACACATTCCTACCTCAACCCCTTTCCACTCCATCCATACTCACCCTAAACATTTTATTCCTTCCCCTAGCCTTAAACCTTTTTCAGGATTAGCTCCTCACCACAAGAATCCGGTCAGACCTTCTCAGGAACGCAGTCACTAGTCTAAGATCTTCGTGTCCAATTTCCCTGACGATTGGAAGGAGAGGGATGTGTTCGGCTGGCTTCGAAGATATGGGAGAGTAACAGATGTGTTTATTCCTCATAAGCGCACAAAGCAGAACAGGAGATTCGCTTTTGTCAGATTCTCAAACACAACCAATCTCAATGTGGTTGTATCTGAAATCGAAAAGGCTTGGATAGGGGCACGCAAAATCAGAGGTGTGATAGCCATTTCCAGGAAGCAATTGATATTGGACGAGCCAAGAAAGAAGATGGAGTGGTTTGTCCATTCCAAAGGATTGCGCATGAATAACAGTAACTTTGTCGATGTAGTGGGTCAGAAATCGGAGGAGTTCAATCGGTTAGGCCCGGAGCCAGTACATTGCTTCTCGTCGGAGGAAGATAGAAGGTGGGCGGAACAGTGTGTGGTCGGAGAAGTTTGTGGTAAGAAGCTCCTCGACCTCATCGAGACAAAGCTTAAGGAGGAAGGCTTTGGCCACTACTCAGTAGTTTTTATGGGGGGTTTAAAAATTATGTTGATTCCAAACTATGCGTATCAAGGAGGTCTCATTCTGGAAGAAAGTCAGGAATGGATTAGGAAAAGGTTCCATTTTCTTAGAAGATGGTCCGAAAAGGATGTGGCATGGAACGAAAGGTTCCATCAAGACATGCCTGGATTCACATTTTTGGACCCCTCTTTCATGCATGGAACGAAAGGACCTTCAGAGCTATTAGCGAATCTTTTGGGAAATTAATCGAGATAGACCCGAGAACCACGAGAAAATTGGATGTCTCGAAAGGGAGAATCAAGATAGGAACAAATTGTTGGAATCTGATCAATGCGCATGTGGATATTAGAGTGGACAACGAGCCGTTTACAATCTGGGCTCAGAAGGTCTCTGAATTCCCCCTTTATTCCTATAGAGCTCACTCTGCTGGCTCTGATTCTGACGTCGATTGACTCGATTCGAACAACTCAGATTTCTCGTCTTCAATCGATAGTGAGGAATTTGAGTCCGATGATCCCCCATCGGAGTTTGGATCCAATGCCGACGCCATTTTTGCAGGGGATGCGAAAGGTCGCAACCCTAATCCAGGTGTCCATCACGCTCCCCAAGAGATTGAGGCGGCTGTCAAGGGCATGACACCTCAAAAGATCCCACTCCCGCAATCATGTTGCCTCGGGGAAGGTGGGCATGCGGGCGTCTCCAAATCTCAATTAGTGTCAGGGGAGGGCCCCACTCATCTCCCCTTGGATAATTTTGTGGCGGAGCCTGACTATGAAAACCAGATTAGGCTTGAGGCCCAAATCCCTACGAGCCCAGTTAGAACCTCAGCGGATCCGGAAGAAACCACCTTAGGATCTTTAAACTCTGACCCATTCAACATCGGTCCCTTGATCGAAGCAGCCCAGTTGGAAATTGTTGGGAATAAAATGATTTTGATTTAGATACCAAAACCCCTGATTGATGATGTTCAGATTAGTTGAGATATGCTCAAGTCTAAGTTCAGACAAGTTGTCCCAGAACACTTGAGTAAGTAGAATGCTTAAGTCAAAAATCTCAGAAATGTTGTGAGATTTTAGAGTTCAGGATAGTTGTCCAAAGCTGAATGTTAGGCAGCTTGATATGTATTAAGTTTTCTAGGCCAAAGTTGCTGATCTTGCAAGACAAGCTATCACAGTGGACAACTAAGCTGAAGAGGTCAAGCATGTTAAGGCAATGATCATAAATGCATATGATCAGAACAATTAAAGTGCAAATGATCAAGAGCATTGAATGCCAAAACTCACAGAAGACAAAATCAATGAAGCATTTATTGCCAATCATGCCTGAACCAAGCGTTGAAGACTTGAAGCATTAAAAAGTGAAGCATTGAATGAATGTTGGAATATTCTCAATTGCAGCAGGAATGTTCAGGGAGCTTGTCCCATCTGACCGTTGGTTGAGTGTAGCTTCTGCCACAAATCAACCTTGGGAAATGTGCATATTTGGAAACTGACACAAGTCTTCTCAGCCGCATTTTTCAGAAGTCAACACATTCATTCAAGCAACCATTGAAGAGGCCTTTTACACAGTGGATAAAAGGATGCCAAGCTTCATAGCCGTTTCAATGGTGCTGCAAATAGACAAGTTTGAATTGCTATCCCTCCAACGGTTAGCTGCTCAAATTTGCCTATAAATACAAAAGTGATCAAGGGATTCAATTATCCAACTACAAGCTATCAAACTATCATCAAGCTTTTAAAAGGGAAACCAAGCTGTTCTCTAGAATTCCAAGTTTCCTGAATCACTTCAATTAGCTAAGCCAATCCTTGTAATCATCCAAAGCTTAGCATTGAGATATCCTAAGCCTTTACACTGTTCTTATTGTAAAGGATATCTCTACTAGTTGGAACCAAACCTCAAACCCTTATCTCATTTAGTGAAGAAAGTGTTTGTTGTAGAAGTGAGGAGTTAAGGACTGTTATTGTGAAACATAGTCTTAACTCAGAGAGATTGAGCACTAGGACTCAGATTATCCTAGGGATCAAAACACTAAGAGAGTGTTGTTGATCAGTGCACCTTGGCACTATAAAACAAGTTAATTCCATTGTGAAGGAATTATCTTGTTCAATCAGGGAAAGTGGATGTAGGAGCTTGAGTCTCTGAACCACTATAAACTTGTGTGCTATTTACTTACTGCATTCTTTATTCACTTACATTCTAACTTATTTCAAAGACCAAAATTCAGTAAGTCAAGAAAAACTGTTTTGGACAAAGTCCCTGATAATTGTATTTTTCAGAAATTAAATTGGAGTATCTCTTTAAGTCAAAGGCCAACCACATTCCGCACTTAGCAACTCTTTTAGATATTTAGCCAACTGATCACTCAATAGTAATCAGTAGGACAAGTATCTATCAAAGTTCTCACTCAGGCTAGTTGTGAGACAACTTGCCTGAAAAGACCAGTTTGTCAAAAAGAAAAGAATTTGCATACACAAGTGCATTCCCCCCCCCCCCTCCCATACACTTGTGTTATACTCCACCAAGGACCAACAAGTGGTATCAGAGCAGGGGTTCAAAGACCACTGTCTCTGAAGAGTCAACTGTTTTTCAAAAACTCACATTACTCCTGTGGTCACTGAACTGATCCAAATTTCTGAAAAATCTACTTGTATTCTCCTTTGTCTATCTGTATAAAAATGGCTAACAATGCAGTTCCAGGAGATGCTGTCAACACCATCAACAACATGGGTCCAAACCAAGTCAATCATATTTCTCATCACAAATTGCCAATGTTCTCAATTGAGAATTATGATTTCTGGAAGATCAGGATGAGAGCACATCTTGCCTGCCAGCATGATGAAATGCTCAAAGTCATCACTAGAGGACCATTTACCTTCACCAAGCTCAATCCCAAGGTCACTGATGCTCAAAAAGCAGACCCAAGGGAGCTTTTGCCAAAAGATGAGGATGAGCTGACAGCAGAAGAGAGAAAAAGGCACAATCTGAACTACATTGCCATGAACACCCTGTACCAGACTATTCCAGATGCAGTGATGGGAAGAGTGTATCACTGCACCACAGCAAAGGAGATCTGGGATACCCTAGCACTTATGTGTGAAGGTACCCAAAAGATAAAGGAAAACAAGCTTCAAGTGGCTATCCAAAAGTATGAGCAATTCACTATGGAGCCAAATGAAACTATTGATCATCTTGATGGCAGATTCACTGACATCATGAATGAGATGAATTCTTTGGGCAAGTTCTATGCCAAAAGAGAAGTTGCCTTGAAGATTCTGAGAAGTCTCACATCAAAGTGGGACATATATTCTGTCATGATGCAAAATACCAGCAATCTTGACAACATGCCAATGCAACAAGTATTCTCTGAACTCAAAGCATATGAGTTTGATCTCAACATAAAGAAGGTGCATGATGAGCCATCTTCCTCAAGCAAAGGTGTTGCCTTCAAAGCCACTAAAACAGAGAAGAAAAATTCTCAAAGATCTTCTCAATCTGTTTCAAAATCTGAAATGAAGGAGGAGCTGGCACTCATGGCAAGGAGATTTGAGAAGCTCAACTCCAGATTTGGTAGATACAAGAAGTTCTACCAAGACAATGGAACCAGAAGGAGATTCAGTTCTCCTGACAACAAATCAGAGGACAAAGTCTCTGATGAAAAGAAAGAAGACAGATATGCTGATAAAAAGAAGTACAGCAAAGGTGAACCATCATCATCAAGAAGGAAGGAGTCCTCAAGCAAGAAAAATGATGATGAAGATGTGTGCTACAACTGCCAGAAAAAGGGTCACTTTCAGTATGATTGTCCTGACCTAAGTGCCAAAGAAAGAAAAGAAAGGCAAAACAAAAGAGACAAGAGGATGAACAACAGGAAGGCCATGGTAGTTGGAGAATCAGCAAGTGAAGAGAGTGTCCACTCTTCTGATGATGGACTATTCTCCAACAGTGACAGTGATGATGACTGCCAAATGGCATTTGAAAATGAAGAGGTATGTTCATCTTCCAATCTTTCAATTAACACACATGAATCTAGTGAAATCCACCTTGACTTTGAAAAGTTGTTGGAAGATTTCACCAGAATGCAAGAAGTATGCAATATGGCACTGAGAGAAAATGAACAGTTGAGGTCTAAAATCAAAATGTCCAATCTTCCTGAATCTGAGGTTGACATTAAATCATCTGAGTTGTATCAGCAGATTGTGAGAGAACATGGAGAAATATCTCTCAAAGTCTCTGAACAACAAAAGTTGATTGATGAACAAAGTCTGACTCTAAAGAAAAAGGATTTTGACTTTATAACTCTTCAAGCTAAATTTGACAATCTCTCAAGTGAATTTGATACTCTAAAATTAAGTGAGGGGAGCTTAAAAATGAAAATGTCTGCCTTGAACAAATCTGCTAAGGCAATAGAGGAAATTCAAGGGTTTCAAAGACCATTTGCTCAAAAGGGTGGATTAGGCTATAATCCATTTGATCCTTCACCTGGTCTTAGTATTGCCTCCTCAAACAATTCTAAGATGACTTTTGTAAGATCAGTGGCACAACAAAATGAAATGGAAGTAAATAAACCATTGATCAAGGATAAGGGTAAAGAAATTTTTATACCAGCTCAAGTGAACAATGTCCCTAAACCCATACCTAAGGAAAAGGTTAAAGGCATTTCTTACAGGAGAAATGAGGTTCAGAAAGGTAGAACCAATGGAAGGTCAACCTATCTGAATTCTCATCAGAAGAGTTGTCCAAAATCTGTTCAGAAAAGGCCAACTCAAATGAGGCAACCTCAACTGAATGGACTGAGGCCCAACCCCTCTGACAGGTATAAAACCTTTAGGAAGCCTGAACCTCACATGCCAAGAGGAAAAGGCCATCCAAACTCCTATCCACAAAGGTCTTTCCAAGCTGCACCTAAGTCTAGTAACTTCAGGAGAAATGTCTCAAGGAAATTCACCAACTCTCCTGAACCTTACAAGACCAACACTTATACACATAAGGCACCCAAGGCATTTAAGGGTCAAACTGTGTATGTAGATGTAAATGGAAACCAAGTCAGTCACTTTGAGTCAATCAGAGTAATCAGGCAGATTTGGGTTCCAAAAGGTACAGCTAACCCTCTAGGACCCAACACTCAAAGGGTACCTAAATTTTGACTTTGCAGGGCTGCAAGGACCACAAGATGAAGAGAAGCATCAACAAGAAAACAGCATGGTACTTGGACAGTGGATGTTCAAGACACATGACTGGGAACAAAGAGCTTCTCTCAGAATTTATAGAAAAAGATGGTCCTTCAGTAACCTTTGGAGACAGCTCTCAAGGAATCACAAGAGGCTATGGTACATTAAACATTGGTAGTGTCAAAATTACTGATGTCTCATATGTCCTAGGCCTAAAATACAACTTGCTGTCTATAAGTCAAATTTGTGATAAAGGATATAGTGTTGAATTTGCACCAAATGAATGTATTATCAAAAACAATTCAACACAACAGGTGCTACTAACAGGGGTGAGAAAGGGAAATGTTTATTTTGCAGATTGGAGCAAAACCCCTGAAGCAGTTTGTCTTGTTGCCAAAAGCACAAATGAGCAAAGCTGGCTCTGGCACAAGAGATTGAATCATCTGAATTTCAAAACCATCAAAAAGATTGCAAGAAACTCTCTAGTTAAAGGGCTGCCTAATCAAGTGTTCACCAAAGAACATATATGCCAGCCATGTCAGGAAGGAAAGCAGATCAAAGCTTCATTCAAAGGAAAACCTGTCATCTCAACTGAGAGAGTTCTTCAACTACTGCATATGGACTTGTTTGGCCCAATTATCCCAGTAAGTTTAAATGGAAGAAAATATGCATTAGTTGTTGTTGATGATTTTTCCAGGTACACTTGGGTAGTATTCTTGTTGAACAAAAAGGAGACCCAACTCAAGCTACCTGAATTGATGATGAGATTGAGCAATGAAAAAGGCCTAAGCATTGTCAAGATCAGATCTGACAAAGGCACAGAATTCATAAACTCATACATCAATGAGTACTGCAGCAAGAATGGCATCACTCATGAAACTTCAGCAGCAAGAACACCTCAACAAAATGGGGTTGCTGAAAGAAGGAACAGAACCTTGAAAGAGGCAGCAAGAACATTGATTGCTGAATCTAAATTGCCTAAAAGGTTCTGGGCTGAAGCCATTAGCACTGCATGTCACACTCAAAACAGGTCCTTAATCACCAAAGGACAAGGTAAAACCCCATATCAAATATGGAAAGGTAGACTGCCCACTGTTGCTTATTTCCATATATTTGGTTGTAAGTGTTTCATTCATAATAATGGGAAAGAACAATTGAAAGCTTTTGACAGCAAAGCTGATGAAGGAATATTTGTTGGATATTCACAAATCAGCAAGGCTTGCAGAGTTTACAATTGCAAAACCCTTATTGTGGAAGAAACACCTCATGTTGTGTTTGATGAATCTGTTAATGAGCTCAGGGATAGAAACCTGAATATTGATGAGATAACACAAAGAACAATCAGATTAAGGCTTCAAAGCAAGAAACAGTGTTTGTAGATGTTGCCCAGCCTGAACTTCATGAAAATAAAAAACTGGACAACCTACCTGATGGCAATCAACCAGAAGTCAACCAACCTGAAGGAGAAATTGAACTGACTGACCCCATCCCAGTTCAAAACCAGGTAACAACTACCAATGAAGAAGCAGGCAATGCTGAGGTAGTTAATGGATCCAATATTCAAGGGGGAACCAATGAAAATGTCAACTTATCTGACAATGAGGACAACACCCCTGAATATGATCCTGAACTTGATCCTTCAATTAACTTTCCTGAATTTAATGAATCTAGTGATCCAACTTCAGATGAGGACAATCCTCCTGAAAGGATCAGGTCTAGAAGGACTTGGTTGCAAGACCACCCATCTAGCCTCATACTTGGTAATCCAAGTGAAGGGATCAAAACTAGAATATTTCATGGAGAAAGTGCTTTGTTTTGTTGTTTCCTTTCAGAACATGAACCAAAAGACATTGAGGAAGCACTACAAGATACCAACTGGATCATAGCCATGCAAGAGGAGTTGAACCAGTTTACCATAAATGAAGTTTGGGAGCTGGTAGATAGGCCAACTCATCAAGATGTCATTGGAACCAAATGGGTGTTCAAAAATAAGAAAAATGAAAATGACATCATTGTGAGAAACAAAGCAAGATTGGTGGCCAAAGGATATTGTCAATCTGAAGGGATTGATTATGATGAGACTTTTGCTCCAGTGGCCAGACTTGAGGCAATCAGACTCTTCTTAGCTTATGCAGCTCACATGAGATTCAAGGTGTATCAAATGGATGTGAAGAGTGCATTTCTCAATGGGGTGCTCAAAGAAGAAGTATATGTTGAACAGCCCCCAGGATATGAAGAAGGAGACAAGGTGTACAGATTGAAGAAAGCCCTCTATGGCTTAAAGCAAGCTCAGAGAGCTTGGTATGACACATTATCACAATTTCTTCTAGATCATGGTTTTGTCAAAGGCACTGTTGACAGAACTTTGTTCAGAATCTGTGAAGGAGATGATATTTTGTTAGTCCAAATCTATGTGGATGACATTATATTTGGATCTCCAAATGAGAAGTTGTGTGAATTTGAGATGTCCATGATGGGATTGATGAATTTCTTCTTAGGACTTCAAGTCACACAGTCTAAGAAAGGAATTTTCATCAATCAGACCAAGTATACAAGGGACATGATTAAGAAATTTGGATGTGCTACAAGCAAGCCAGTCAGAATTCCTATGAATACTAACTGGAAAATGGATCCTGATGAAAGTGGAGAATCAACAAACTCCACTAACTACAGAGGAATCATAGGATCCTTGCTATATCTCACTACAAGCAGGCCTGATATTACATTTGCAGTTGGAGTATGTGCAAGATTTCAAGCTAATCCAAAGAAGAGCCATCTTGATGCTGCCAAGAGAATTCTAAGATATCTCAAGGGATCTGAGAATCTTGGATTATGGTATCCAGCTGATGACAACATTGAGCTCACTGGATATTCAGATGCAGACTATGGAGGATGTAGAATTGACAGGAAATCCACCTCTGGAACTTGTCAATTCTTGGGCAGCAAGCTTATCTCATGGTTCTCCAAGAAGCAAAATACAGTTGCAACTTCAACAACTGAAGCAGAATATGTAGCAGCTGGAAGTTGTTGTGCTCAGATACTCTGGCTCAGGCAACAATTGAGAGATTACAAAGTAATCTCAAATGAAGTACCAATATTCTGTGACAACAATAGTGCAATTGCTATCTCACAGAATCCAGTGCTCCACACCAGATGCAAGCATGTTGATATCAAGCATCATTTTATAAGGGATCATGTGGAAAAGAAAGATATCAAGCTTGTCAAAATCCACACTGATAAGCAAAAAGCTGATATCTTGACTAAACCATTGGCTGAAGCAAGGTTCTTGGAACTTTCAGCTGAATTGGGGTTACTTGATCCAGGAAAGATGGAGGCATGAAGAAAGAAAGCTCAAAAGAAGGGGGAAGTTCATTAAGTTGAACTTCAGCAAGGTTGACCAACTTCACTGAAGCAGCTTGCCAAACAGAGAAACTCAGCAAAGTTGTCCTTATGATGTTCAGCAATGTTGGTCAGGAGCTTTGTCCTAGAGGGACCCAGTCAGCAACATTGGGACCCACTCAGGCATGTTAGTCAGACAGGTTGACCAAGAGAGCAGTCAAAACACATCTCAGGATGTTTGTCCGAATTAATTGGATAATTATTGCTATTTTTAGCATTGATTAGACATTTAAAAGGTTTCTTGGTCTAAGAGTAGGCTATTTTAGGATGGCGTGTACTATGAAGATCTTTGCCCCCAAAATGGCAAATCAGCATTAAATGCAAAATCTTAATTAAGATTTCATGAATTCTTGAGCCATCATCAAGGCCATTGATTTGCATTAAACATTCTTTTAACCGCCTACCCCACTTTATCCAATTGGTTCTTCATAATTACCCACTGTTATTATCTATTAACCAACGGTTAATAAATCCCATTCATATATAAACTCCTCGATTTTTACTTTCTTCCTCACGCACTCATATTTCCAAACTCTTAAGATTTTCAAAACCTCTCAAACCTGCAACTCCTCTCCAAAAACCTACCCAACTCTCATATTATCCATGGCTCCCAAAATCAAGAGAGAAGAACTTGTAGACTTCAATGATCCATCTTTGGACATTGATTTTGCATATCTCAGCAACACAAGTTCTCTTTGGTTTGAGAAACTAGTTGTCTTTGATATCCCAGACACTGAAGTCCATCAAGTCCTCCATTGGCTAAGGGAGGCTGGACTAGAAAAGTTCTTAGGCACCAAGCCAGATTCCTGCCTGAACTCCTTCATGGCTGAATTCTTTGCCCATCTTAGATGGAAGGGCAAGAAGGGAGATGTGTGCACTAAGCTCACATATGCTGAGGAAGATGAAGAAGAAGAAAGTCAACATTCCATCATCTTCACTGCAGAGGATTTAGATGCTAGCTTTGGGCTACCATCAGAGGGCCAGAATCCTGAAATCTACAAGGAAGGGGATGATCAGGAGTTCTACTTTCCATGGATGCTTACACCCAAAAATCTAGTAAGTGCTCAAAACAAGAATACTCTAAAGCCAGTGTTTAGGCACTTGTTTGATTGTGTGGTGAAGAGTTTGTTAAGCCACTCTAGGAGTGTTGAACAAATAAGTATGCCTAAATTGAGAGTAATGGCTGCTGTAATTGACTCTGCTGAGAAGAGAGTCAAGTTTGACTGGAAAAGCTTTATCTTGGACAAGATGATGAATGAGAAGTTCAAGTTTAAGGAGGTGAAACACCACAAGGTGGTGGTTGATGGAAGACTTCAGTTCTGCACAAGAGCCAGCCTGCTCTTAGAAAGATTTGCACATTATACCCACCTTCAAGCCAAGCCAAAGCCTTTTCCAGCTCAAAAGGTTATGTTTAGAAAGTTGTCTTCTAAGACAGAAAAGAGAAAGCAGGATGCAGCTTCCAAGAAAGCAGGTGCTGTTGTACCCTCAACCAGAACTTCTCCAAGAAAAAGAAGAGCTCAACCACCAAAAGCTCAGCCAAAGTTAAAGAAGATGAAGAAGATTCTGAGTGAATCTTCCCCAGAAAGCCAGTCAAGAAGTGGAGGAGCCACTTCTGAAGAGATTGAAAAGGTTGCTGAAGAAGGAGTCAATCCTCCTGAAGAAAGTGAAGAAGTCAGAGAGGTTGTCCCCTTGCAACCTGAGTCTGTAACAGAGTTTAGGGACCTTGATAAGCCAACAAGGTCAGAAAGAAGAAGAAGAATCATCAAAACTTCTGAGAAGCAGAAGTTGATGGAAGAGGAGAAGAAAAAGAAGGAATTTTTCAAGGAGATTAGACAAGCAAGTAGGTCTAACTCCAAGTCCAAATCAAAGCCCAACAGACCTGAAGCCAACTCTCCTGATATTCAATCTCAAAGAATATCTCCATCAAGGCATGAAGAAGAGGAGTGCAAGACTCCTGAAGATGCCCCAATCATTGCAAAGAAAGTTTACTCTCCTGAAGGTGCTCCTGATAGAACAGGAATTGATGTGTTAGCTGATTTAGCTGACATTGAAGATAGGCCATTCTCCCCCCTTGATCCCAGACTTTTGTCTTACACCAAGCTTCTTGAAACTGCTCTTCAAGAAGGTGATCAACTTACTCTCCCACCCATTCCAGTCATTCCAATTACCTCTTCAGGAACATTGCTCTCAAAAGCACCTGAATCCCAACTTGTTTTAAACCTTTCTGAACCCAACCTACCTGAATCCCAATCCAACCCTCCTGAATCCCAATCCAACCCTCCTGAATCCCAAGCCAACTCTTCTGGAGATGAAAGTGGTGAAGAGTACACCTATGAGGGGATGCTGAGGCAGATTGCCAAAGCCAATGTGGATGAATTATATCCAGGGTTGAAGGATTATCCTAGGCTGCAACAACAGTTCTATGATCTCAGAGCTCTTGTTGAGATCAAGGATAGGACTATGGTGGAAATAGCTCAGGCTATTCAGGATAAAGGAGCAAGCTGGTGGCAGGTTGAAGAGAACAGGCTCTTGCACTTTGCAAATGTGAAGAAATCCAGTGTGTTGACCACTGAGGCCTTGTTCTGCACCATTGTTCATGAGAAGGTGCTTGCTGAGAGAGAAAAAATTGCACAGGGACTCAGGCACCCTGATAGTCCATCTGATGATGATAATGATGATGATGATGATAACACCAATCCCAACCCTCCAGGCCTCAACTCTGCTCAGGTACATTATTTGACCTATCATTCTGTTAAGGACTCTGACCATTCAGAGGAGTTGACCAAAGAAGGTGACTCAGTCAAAGATGCATTGGCCAAGGATGGTTCTTCTGAACCTGAGGCACAGCTTGACAATGTTGAGACTTCCATGGGAGAAGCTAGCTTGGCTAAAGCCTCATCAATGTCAGGACAGTTGGACATTGACCAGCCTTTAGTCATTCAGGATGACTCAGTGGCCTTGGGATGCCCAAGCACTGTGATCTCCCAACAACTGCCCTCTGTGGATCCTGTTGAGGATATGGAGGTGTCAGGTTTAGGAAAAGAAGGAGTTGAAAAGGCACATAGTGATGAAAAATCAGAGGGGGGAGGTGAGGATTGTGTAATTACAGGTTCCCTGAGTGCACCAATCATAGAGGGAGATGAAGTAGAAATATTGGGTGCAGCCCAATATGAGAGTCAGGTTATTCTTCAAGTCAAATCTGAACTTGATGAATCCCTTGGTGAAAGGAGGCCTGATTCTCTAGTGAATGTGAGCTTATCTATTGAAAATGAAGAAAAGAAAGAAGTAGAAAATGAGAGTATAGGTGCTGATGAATCAGGCCTATTGGGAGATAAAAAGAATGAGGGTGTTGAGGGAGTTTTTACTAACACTCTTAGTTTTGCAGATTCTGTTGCTGTCACAATTGAGTAAATTTTTGCAGATGCCTCCCTTAATAATATACCGGTTGATGCTGACATTGACCTTGAAGCAGTATCAGCCAATGTATCCACATTGAATAAAATGTACTTTGAGCAAGCCAACACCACTGAAGCAGGCTTTCAAATTGCTACTCAAACTGCATCTATCATTGAAGACCAATCAGAGAAGTTGGATATTTTGGTCAGGAAGGTTGGTAAGGCACATGCAGCAACAATTGATACCCTAGATGGCCAAGGAAATACTCTAGCCTCTGTGGAGATAAGGCTAACTGGATCAGAGGAGGTAATCCTACCTACACTGGATGCAAGGATCTGTGGTGTTGAAACTGGACTGCAAACAGTTTCAACAGAGGTAACAAAGGCAAAGGAAGAGATGGTGAAGTTCACAAAATCTGTGCAGAAAGAGCAGAAGGGCCTTAAAGATTTGTACAAGCATAATGTGAGAGCCTTGAGAAGGACAATCAAAGATGCATTAAGGCAAAGGACTGCTACACAGAGAAAGAAGGCTGAAGAATTGAAAGCTGCAATGGTGAAAGAGGCTGTAGAGAAGTTCACTGTTGAACTTATGGCCAAAGTGTCTGATCAAGTTGTGGCCAACCTCACTGATCAACTTCAGGCCAAACTTGATCAATCACTGAAAGCCACTTTAGATGCCATTGTTGCTCAAAAGATGAAACCTGTTCACACATTCTTGAGCATGGCAGATGACAAAATGCAAAACATTCATGATGAGAATGTTTACTTACTGCATGAGTTGAAGTCCCTCACTCATGCTCACTCACATCTCTATGTCACTATAAGTGACTTGAAGCCCCAGTGTTTTGATAATGCCAAAAAGGGGGAAAGAGAGAGAGCTAGGGCAAAGGGAACCTTGGTTATTGGTGAATCCAAAGGAAATGAGAAGGTCCCTGATGTTGAGGAGGAGGCAGTAGAAGACATTGGGAATGGCAAAGGCCCAATGAATATTGAAAACTTGACTGAAGAAGAGCAAATTCAAATTGTTGTCAAGGAATCTATGATGTCGCCATGGAAAGTCAGGCAAGGAGACTCCAAAGGCCTGGTGGTGAGTCTGCAGGACTTGACCCCAAAGAGAAGGTTGTTGAAGTAAGGGGGAAAGTGACAAGAGCTTCTGAAAGAAAGAGGAAGGAATTGCAAGCCTTCAATGAATTCCCAACCAGCCTGACTCTGCCATCAGAATTTCAGTCTAAAGAATCAACTCCAGTAAGGAAATCCAAGAGGATGAAGAAAGCAGCCAAGATGCCTGCTATTGAAGAAGAAGAAGTTGAAGAAGTTGAACAAGACAGAGAGCCTGAAGTTGCTGTGCCCAAGCTTGCTGATGATCCTTCTAAGCTGTTTGAAGAAGGATTTGGAAAGGATCCAGAGACACAGGAGAAGCTAGCTCTTCTAAGAGCTAAAGAGAGAATGGATCAGTTGGTTGAATCCAACAAGGCAAGAGATGGAAGGAGGGAAAACTTCAAAGCTCCAAGAAGTAGGGCTTCTTACAGAAAGCTCAAACCACAAATGCTGCAAAGATGGGACACTCAGTACCCTCACCATGATAAGTGGGTTCCAATCTCACTGAATGATGCATGGGAGGAGGCCAAGAGAAGTTGTGTATATGACTTTTATGTCATTGGAAAGTGGCTTGAAGAGAGTGTAGATGAAGTCTTTGTGCAGTTTATGTTTGAGAACCATAGGGACCTCTACCAAAAGCTGTTTGCAGCAGCTGAGATGGCCAGAGTTGAATTCAAGGCCCCTGGTCCTATTCTGTGCATGCCTCCTAAGTTCAATGGGAACTTAATTGATGAGGGAAAGATACTGGAAGAATTCATCAACATCATGAGGATGGAGAAGTTGAAGCCTGGCCCTAAAGGAACCAACAAAGAGATCTGGGAACTGAAGAAAAGAGTATGGGCTCAGTATGGCATTACTCCTCAAGATGATGGAACTCTCTGATGGATAAGTTCACTTCTTTCCTATTTGCTGTTATGATTTTTATGTCTGTTGTTATTTTGCAGTTCTAGACTAGTGAGTCCTTTTTTTTTTCAGCTCTGTAATGCTCTATGATTTATATAAAAGGATCACTATGTTTCTATCAAGAGATAACAACTCATTATCTCAACTAACCTATCATGACATATCTTACTTGATTTATTGTGCTAACAGTTTCTTTCAGGCAAGTTGACCAGTTCACTCTTCCTGAAGGTAAAGTATAGTATAAGTCAAGTTCCCTTTGTAATAGGTTTTGGCATCATCAAAAAGGGGGAAATTGTTGGGAATAAAATGATTTTGATTTAGATACCAAAACCCCTGATTGATGATGTTCAGATTAGTTGAGATATGCTCAAGTCTAAGTTCAGACAAGTTGTCCCAGAACACTTGAGTAAGTAGAATGCTTAAGTCAAAAATCTCAGAAATGTTGTGAGATTTTAGAGTTCGGGATAGTTGTCCAAAGCTGAATGTTAGGCAGCTTGATATGTATTAAGTTTTCTAGGCCAAAGTTGCTGATCTTGCAAGACAAGCTATCACAGTGGACAACTAAGCTGAAGAGGTCAAGCATGCTAAGGCAATGATCATAAATGCATATGATCAGAACAATTAAAGTGCAAATGATCAAGAGCATTGAATGCCAAAACTCACAGAAGACAAAATCAATGAAGCATTTATTGCCAATCATGCCTGAACCAAGCATTGAAGACTTGAAGCATTAAAAAGTGAAGCATTGAATGAATGTTGGAATATTCTCAATTGCAGCAGGAATGTTCAGGGAGCTTGTCCCATCTGACCGTTGGTTGAGTGTAGCTTCTGCCACAAATCAACCTTGGGAAATGTGCATATTTGGAAACTGACACAAGTCTTCTCAGCTGCATTTTTCAGAAGTCAACACATTCATTCAAGCAACCATTGAAGAGGCCTTTTACACAGTGGATAAAAGGATGCCAAGCTTCATAGCCGTTTCAATGGTGCTGCAAATAGACAAGTTTGAATTGCTATCCCTCCAACGGTTAGCTGCTCAAATTTGCCTATAAATACAGAAGTGATCAAGGGATTCAATTATCCAACTACAAGCTATCAAACTATCATCAAGCTTTTAAAAGGGAAACCAAGCTGTTCTCTAGAATTCCAAGTTTCCTGAATCACTTCAATTAGCTAAGCCAATCCTTGTAATCATCCAAAGCTTAGCATTGAGATATCCTAAGCCTTTACACTGTTCTTATTGTAAAGGATATCTCTACTAGTTGGAACCATTCCTCAAACCCTTATCTCATTTAGTGAAGAAAGTGTTTGTTGTAGAAGTGAGGAGTTAAGGACTGTTATTGTGAAACACAGTCTTAACTCAGAGAGATTGAGCACTAGGACTCAGATTATCATAGGGATCAAAACACTAAGAGAGTGTTGTTGATCAGTGCACCTTGGCACTATAAAACAAGTTAATTCCATTGTGAAGGAATTATCTTGTTCAATCAGGGAAAGTGGATGTAGGAGCTTGAGTCTCTGAACCACTATAAACTTGTGTGCTATTTACTTACTGCATTCTTTATTCACTTACATTCTAACTTATTTCAAAGACCAAAATTCAGTAAGTCAAGAAAAACTGTTTTGGACAAAGTCCCTGATAATTGTATTTTTCAGAAATTAAATTGGAGTATCTCTTTAAGTCAAAGGCCAACCACATTCCGCACTTAGCAACTCTTTTAGATATTTAGCCAACTGATCACTCAATAGTAATCAGTAGGACAAGTATCTATCAAAGTTCTCACTCAGGCTAGTTGTGAGACAACTTGCCTGAAAAGACCAGTTTGTCAAAAAGAAAAGAATTTGCATACACAAGTGCATTCCCCCCCCATACACTTGTGTTATACTTCACCAAGGACCAACAGAAATTAATGCGAAGCACATTAAAAATAAGAGGCCCAAGGCCGTCTCTTCCAAGCCCAGCAACCCGAGTGAAGAGTGGGCCTCCTTCTCGAAAGATCTAACTGATGGCCCCTCCGCGATCGCTCCCTCAGGAGCAGAGCGAAGAAGAAAGACTTGTAAAATTCAGAAGCTCAAACGCAATTCTAAGATCAAAAAGGGGTTTTCCAAGGGATCATTACCGAAAGAGGTGGTCAAGCCAACTTCGACCCGTCCTAGAGATCTGATTGACTCAGAAGCTGCGGCAATAAGAGATGTTTGTAACGCACTGGGGTTCTGCAATGAGAAGGAATGTGACTTCCTCACGGATAGGTTCAAGGAATTCGAGAAGAGAGATAGGGAGGCGCGTGACTCTCGACAGTAAGGGTTCCTACTTCGTAATATTCAGGTTAGCAGGGATTGGTTGTCTAATTATGATCATTCTAAGCATTAATGCGAGAGGGATTGGAAGCAAGTGCAAGTTAAATTGTATTAGAGACATCATTGCGAAAGAAAAAATGGATTTTGTCTGCATTCAGGAAACTAAAATGGATTGTGTTTTAGAGAGAACTTGCGAATCGTTGTGGGGAAATAAGGATTTCGATTGGTATTTTAAAGGGGCGATTGGAAACGCGGGTGGTATTCTGAGCTCGTGGAGGAAATCCAGTTTTGATAAAGTGGATAGCTGGGATGAGGACGGTGTGATCACTGTAAGTGAATTTTGGGGGCCCAACAAAATTGAAATCAAGATTGCGAATGTTTATGCTCCTTGCGATTGGAAGGAAAAAGCCATTCTCTGGGATAAGCATCTTGTGAGAGTGGCTTCCGATAAAGGTGCTAGATGGTGTATTTGTGGGGATTTCAATTCTATACTTCATAACTTGGAAAGGAAACGCCTCCCAGCTTCCTCGCCCTCACGGGTCGACAAAGCGTTCTCCAGCTTCGTCGCCAATTCAGAGCTTATCGACATCCCCTTAGTCCGGAGAAAATTCACTTGGTATAAAGATAATGGAACCTGCTGTAGTAGAATTGACCGTTTCCTTATCTCTGGGAAATGGTTGAAAACTTAGCCGAATCTCCTGCAACTGGGTTTGAATAGAACGTTCTCAAATCACGCTCCAATTCTTCTGAACCCCAGCGACAAGTTGGATTGGGGCCCCAAACTTTTTAAGAGTCTCAATTGGTGGATCGAGGACAAGGAGTTCAGACAACTTGTATCGAATTCTTGGAAGAACTCTTTGATTGAGGGTTGGGGTTCGTTTGTGGTGAAGGAGAAATTGAAAGCAGCGATAAATTCTTGGAAAAAAATCAATGCCAGTCCTTTAACCACGGATGTAAGCACTGCAGAACAAAGACTGTATGAGTCGGATAAAAAGATGGAAGGTCCTGACTGGAACGAAGAGGACGCCCTGGCGAGAGCGGAACTCATCTCCACTCTTGATTCGATCCGGATCAAAATCAACAGAACCGCCTTCCAGAAGGCAAGAGTGAAGTGGCTAAAAGAAGGGGACGCTAATACTAGCTACTTTCACTCGGTTGCTAATATGAAACAAAAATTCAGCGAATTAAGGGGTTGCATATTAATGGCGTTTGGTGCAGCGGAGTTAAGCCTATCAGGGAGGGTATCTTCTGTTTCTTCAAAAACTCTTTCGCCAAGCAAGACAGGCCCAGACCTCGCATCTCTGGTATCAGATGTCTGAAGATCGACGCGGTAGCAAATTCCGTCCTGTGTAGGAAGTTCTCTAGGGAGGAATTGAGGAGCACGTTGAATCATTGCGGCAGCAACAAAAGCCCGGGTCCGGATGGTTTTAATTTCAAATTCATCAAAGCTTTTTTGGAAGTTATGGAGGAAGACTTCTTTAAAGCCCTGTCCGATTTCCACAGCAATTCTAGGTTTGTCAAAGGCACAAATTCTACATTCATCACTCTTATCCCTAAAGTTCGTAATCCGACGGAGATCAAGGAATATCGCCCTATTTCGCTTGTGGGAAGTGTTTATAAAATTCTGGTTAAGACCCTCGCTACTCGGCTATCTAAAGTTCTGGATCAGGTCATATCTAGAAACCAATCAGCGTTCATAGGGGGTCGAAATATTTTGGATAGCGTGGTGGTGGCTAATGAGATAGTGGCTGAAGCTAAAAGGCGGAAAAAAGGGTTGTTCCTGTTTAAACTTGATTTCGAGAAAGCCTATGATTCAGTAGATCACGCTTCATTCTTGACATGATGAAGCAGATGGGTTTTAGTCCTGTTTGGATTAAATGGATCAAAGAATGTATTAGCACGGCTTCAGTTTCCGTGTTAGTTAATGGCAGCCCTACTGACGAATTTCTCATGGAAAAATGGATCAGGCAAGGGGATCCCTTATCCCCTTTTTTGTTCACTATTGTCGGCGAATGCCTCAGTCTGATGGTGAACAAAGCTACGGAAGGAGGAGTATTTGCCCCGGTCAAGGTGGGGAATTATCGAGTCAAAGTCTCCCATTTACAGTTCGCAGACGATACCCGTTTTTTTTGGGGAGGCAAATGATAAAAATATTTTAGTCCTCAAAAGCATCTTGAGGATGTTTGAAGCCTAGTCGGGTCTTAGAATTAAATTCTCCAAGAGCACCCTTTCTGGAGTTAATGCCAGCGATTCTGATTTGGAAAGATGGGCCTTGACCTTAAACTGCAAAACCGAAGCTCTTCCGATTAAGTACTTGGGTCTGAAAGTGGGAGCCAACAGCCGATCTTTAGAGTCGTGGAGAGAGGTCTCGATCAGATTGGAAAGGCGACTGCAGTCCTGGGCAGCCCGATCGTTTTCCTTCGGTGGGAAGCTGATTCTCCTGAAATCCGTCCTCTCTAGCCTACCCATCTATCCCTTATCCATTCTCCGAGCCCCCAATAAGGTCATCAGCTCCATCCATGCTATTATGCGACGATTCCTGTGGAGCAACGGAGACCCGAAGGTTAGACGTATATCTTGGGTGAGTTGGAATGTGTTGTGTAGAAATAAATATAAAGGGGGTTTAGGGGTTAAGAATGTGGGGTTGTTTAATTTGGCTCTTTTAGGTAAATGGTGTTGGAATTTGATTAACAATCGGGACTCGTTATGGGGGGAAATAATAGAGTCGAAGTATGGATCCCTTAGGGAGTGTGTGAGTTACTATCTGGATAAAAATAAGTGCAAAAATTCTTGGTCTCCTTGGTGGTCTAGCATCATAAAAAATGTTGGGTCGATGGCTTGGTTTAAAGATAACTGTTCAATGATGGTGGGTAATGGTAATTTTTTCCGATTCTGGGAGGATCCGTGGGTTGGGGGTGAGAGTTTGTCTAAATTGTTTCCTAGACTTTATAGATTGGAAAAGCAAAAGGGTTGCTTCATTTTCGATAGGATCAAATGGGACAGGGGGGCTTGGCAAGCTTGTTGGGATTGGACTAGAATTCTGTTGGAGAGAGAGCGGAGGGTCATTAACGAGTTGTGTGAGTATATTGACAGGTTTATCTCAGATTCTGTACATGACGATTATTGGACCTGGAAGCTGGATAAGTCGGGCCTCTACTCGGTGAAAACTGCTTACGAGAAGCTGCTCGAGAACCATATTCAGGACGCCCCGGAACTGGAGGAGCTGAGCTCAATATGGACCAAAGGGGTCCCTCTCAAGGCTACTGCCTTTTCGTGGAAGATGCTCCAAAACAGGATACCTACTATCACCAATCTGAGGAAGAGAGGGGTGTACAACGAAAATTTCTCTCTTTTGTGTACTTGGTGCGGTAGCGGTGAGGAATCGACGGAGCATCTCTTCTTCCAATGTTTTAGGACGTCAAGAGTTTGGACCAGAATTTATGAGTG
The DNA here is from genome assembly GCA_963675135.1 of Galeopsis tetrahit. Taxonomy (NCBI): domain Eukaryota; kingdom Viridiplantae; phylum Streptophyta; class Magnoliopsida; order Lamiales; family Lamiaceae; genus Galeopsis; species Galeopsis tetrahit. Next base: position 74,215,861 of record OY776127.1, read on the forward strand.
GTTCGGTTTGACGTACGCGGATGGCTCATCTTTTATGTCGCATTTCAAGGGCCACAAAGAGGCTGCCAATAACAGATGGAGTACTGCTTGGGAGCTGGTATGGCACTGTACTATTTGGTCCTTGTGGAGACATAGAAATAATTTAGTTTTTAATGGGAAGCCATTTAATGAAGAGAACATCATCGAGAATATTAAGCTGGTCTTTTTTCGTTGGCTAAAGACTGGGTCCAAAACTCACAGCTGGGCCTCTTATATAGATTGGGGGAAGGAACCTATTTTGTGTATTAGCTAAACTCTGATTTTCGTTTTTCTTCTGCTAGTCGTTTTGGAGTCGGTTTGTTTTTGGTTGTAACTGCAATTGGGTATTCCTGATACCCGTTAATAATATTTTTGCCGATTCCAAAAAAATCGTATTATTTGTCCCAACAACTTTGCAAAAGCCAAATTGCGAGATGACAATAAGCATACATGTGAACACTTAGTCGATGCATCAATCAAAACCATAAAATATCTAATTCGTTCCAAGAACATAAGATTTTCATGCTCAACTTTAGCTGGTGATGGGCTTACAATTAATTTCCCTTGTGAACAAGCAACACATGAAAATTCATTCGGGTGTAGCATTTTTCGATTTTTCAATGGATATCCATATGAATTTTCTACAATTTTTTCGCATCATTATGGAACCGGGATAGTCCAATCGGTCGTGCCAAACATTAAATTCGATAGTAACTTTTGATTTACTATGACATAAATTTCAATTTTTCTTATGCTCGTGCAATACAAACTCGAGGACAAAGTGAGTAACTTCTCCAACTTACATTTCTTTCCCGCAACAATTATAGTAATATTAAATAAAAGAACTTAAATAATTTTTTACATTTAGCACAAAAGTATATATATGAAACGGAAACCATGCATCAAGGATACATTAAACACCCCAGTCCATAAGGGCCATGCGGACTTGACGTCATCCCCACCTTCCTCTGGTATATCACTGGTAGTCCTTCGTGAGTGTGTGCGACACGCATAGCTATAGTAATAGTACCATCAGCATCAAAGAATCGAGCAAACCAATTTGATTGAGCATATGGTGGAATAGGTAGAATTACGGGGATTTCCAGTTGATGTAATACTTTGTACATGGCTTCATTAAAAATGCAATATCATGTAATAAAAGCTTCAATATATTCTTTAAAGTATAACAAAGAATATGAAATACTCAATAGTTATAGAAAGCTTGAAATAATAATTTCTTGTAGGAACATATCTAATCACTAAACCATGTTCACTAACATATTGGTAATTTGGTAAGAATCTATCTTCATAAGCTTTCAAATAAAATAAAATAAATAAAATCAAAGTAGATAAGACAACAAAGTCGTTATCTTTTGGCGTTTTTTCAAAAAAATTGAATACTTATCACAACTGTGATAACTAAGATAACGGGCAAAGCCAGAACCCGTTTGCATTGTTGTAGCCCATTTATGACATAGTATATATATAAATTAAAAAAAAAAATCCAAATAATCATGTAATTTTGTTCGAATCTAACTTTGATTCTTTATTTTTTCAGTTTTCCAACTGTAGTCATTTCATTTCCAACGAAAATATTAAAAATTGGCGGGAAACCGCTTCTCACATTATATATCCAACGCACCAAATTAATAAATCAATGTCACAGACCCATGCATCAACAAATTAAATATATTTATAATTAAATCATAATAAAAAATTGTAAATTTACATAAACTAATTATATAGATATTTGAATAGGGTTTGGTTTTATCGAATAAAAGAAATCAACCCAAAAGAATATGAAAAGAGAAATTGAGCTAAAGGTACATCACTAATTCTTAAATAAAATTACTGGTGGGTGTCCTAATTAATTCCGTGTGCGCATATAATCTGTCCATAAAATAATTAATTTGAAAAATAATAATACTTCATCTCGTTCTAAATAAGTGATAATTTAGAGTAATATTAATATTTATAATTATTTTCTGTTTTAGATAATTTTCATTTTCCCCCCTTTTACTTGCATCTATCAATTTCTCATAATTTTGAGCTTGCCGTTTGGGAATTGGGAGGGACAAGATATTGTCGGCTAAAATTAAAGGACTGAGAATATATTTACCATTATTATTGTCTTTGAAAATACTAACTTCTCAAAAACTAGTTAAAATAATTAATTTGAACGCTTTAAAAATTAAATCTTAAATTTATAACAATAAAATAAAAAGATGTAACCGATAATACATTTAAAATTATACTCCCTCCACTTTTTAATAAGTGTCATTTTAGGCTTTTTCAACAAATTAAGATTATAAATTGTGGTCTAAATTACCCTTCATTAATTATAACTAATTTTTATATAGAAATTTTATTTTATAAAGAATGTGATCAAGAATGTAGCTAGTATTCATAAACCAAATTAATTATGGTACAAACAATATTTATGGAATTTACTCATGAACATAATAAATGGTAAATGAATAAGGGTAAAGAAGTCAAAATTAAAGAAAAAAATACAGAATGACACTTATTTTAAAATTAGTTAAAAAGACAAAGTGACACTTATTAAAAAACGGAGGGAGTATTAATTATTGCAGCAGAAACTATTACTATAATATAATTCAGGTGGGAATTATCAATTAATTATTTTAATAAGAATCTTTAAAGAAAACCACGATCCAAGTAAATAAACATAAAATATTCATTTATTTTTAAATATATGAAAATAGTCTCTCATCATTACTTCTCACCGTTCAACTCTTTTATCTGAAATTGTAAATTGTTTAGGGTGAGCATGCAAACATATCCAGTGGAATTAAGTTATTCAAAACTTAATATTAAAAATAAATAGTCAAATAATTGAAACTTAGTAAATAATATTCAAATTGTCATATATAATTTGTTATTGATACGTACTTTGTCAATTTTGTCATTGATACTTTGTCAATAGAGTTTTGTGGACCTTTTGAAAGTTAAATTAATGACTAAGATATTTTCACACGTAGTGAGTACGGCGGGTTACACCCGAAGACTCGTCGGTCCCGGACACCAATTAGAGTCCCTGGCTATTAGATACTTTGACACAAACTTTGCAAATAGAATAACATAGAAAATGAATTCACATAATAAACTATTAACTCAAACTATTTATTTAAAATATTAAATAAAGAATAACAAATGCATTGGAGCTTTATCAACCATGACAGAAAATAAAGCAATTAAAAATTTACATCGATAGATTAACATGAAAGTCTCGTACGAATTAATTCTCGTAATTAATTTCGTCGCTAAAAATTGATTTAACATCTCTTGTAATTGAGTGGCATGATAGCTAGGAAAATTGTTTACGAGTTGATAATTTGGATAAGAAAAATTGAAGTCTTCATATAGAAAAATATTTTGAAAAGGTTGTGTATTGAGATAGACAAGAGAGTATTATATACTATAACTCTAAGGTTGTGTTTGGATGAGGGATTTGATTTGAGGAGATATTTTAAAAGAAAGGTTTTGAAAATAAATGGATTTCAAATGACATGGTTTTAGAGAGAATTTAAAATCCTCTCAATTTTAACTAAAAAAATATGCCATTCATTTCATTTTTAATCCCCTTATAGGAGTGGATTTGGATGATTATCAAATCCCTCCATTCAAACGGAGCCTAAGAGTGAGGGAAATAATTAATTTTTTTTTTCATTTATTGAGACTGAAGAGAACTTTTAAAGAAGATAAATGGATGTATTCGGTTACTTTTAATGATGTGATTTATAAAATTTATGATGCACAAACGTTACACATTTTGAAACGGTTAACAAAATTATAAATTTTAATATTGTAACGTGTCTTAAAAACTGTACCGACTAGAAATTATAATGAGATTAATATTTAAAATGTCTCTTGTTGAAAATAAAATAAATTATACATATTCTAAAATTTTAGGGGTTACATTCACACTAATTAAATGGAAAGAAAAAAAATAGGTCTTTATCAATTATTAGCCCCCCAGCCTCCCCTTATAAAAACTGAAACAAATTTCACCAATCTCACTCCCAATTCCTTCAAGAAAAAAGCCTCTTTGATTTCGTGCAATGGGGCATAATTGTTTGCAAAGTTTTGCAATATTATTTTTGATTTTAGTGTGTGTTGGATCAAGATTTGGGCAGAGTGTGACAGTTGAAATAAAGTGTGATGAAGCTGATTGTGCAAAACAATGTCAAAACGCCTACAAGGAAAAGCTTATCAGATCCTACTGTCAAGATTTATTTAATGGAGCCAGAGTATGTGTATGTGAGCATAGGCCAAGTAGTAATGTGGAAAAGAGTTACATTTATCCTAATTCTAATAATAATAATAATATTCATTGAATAATAAAAAAACAGAGTTATTGTTTTATTTATTCTTCAATTCACTAGTAAAATTGGAGAATAAATACTATGTAGTTTCTCTGTTTCCAATATATTTTAAATTCAATCTTGATTGCCCTTAGTTGCTCCAATTTTGGTTTTGGTGGCAGCATTTTTATGAGCCAGTGTTATGTTTCTATGTTTTCTTAATTATACTATCAAGAATATATATATATAACCATTGAATTGTAGGCCAATTTATTAATAGTTACACATTCATCAAATCATAATACAATACTTGTCTTTATAATAAAATATATAATTGCACACATTCTTAGCACAAATTTAAAATAGAAAGTGTGTTCGGAAACTTAACTAACTGTTTTTAAAATTATTTTTGAAACATTTCAAATAATATAACAAGTTCTAATAAGTGTCTATACTAATTTGGAGGGAATAATTTTTTTTAAGTCACATAACTTATGGAGGGTGCCAAAATTTGAATAAATTAAAACTCTTAACAACACCTCCCAAAATCATGTTTCCATCAATGGGTTCTTTTTTACTACTTAATCTGACTTTCAATCAAATTGTCGAATGCATAATAATAAAATAAAATTTTGATTTATTAGCTCAACCAAAGATCCAATGAAAATAGACTTGTATAATAAAAACAAATTACTACTAAGTAAACATTGAATGTGATTTTATTCATATTTCATGGATATCAACATGATGATATAGATGGGTTTTGGTGGAGAATACAATAAATGGGTTAGTTTTTCATTTTCGGATCTATATAGAAAAACCCCTTTCTATGTGGTGTTTGATTTTTATTTCTTTTTGGATCGGTATAGAAAATATGGGATGATTTTCAAGTTCAAGTACCATTTGATTTTTTTATATATTTTTTTTTATCGGCAAAACCTGGAAATAAAGTGGTGTTCCAAAAAAAAAATCCAAACTTTTCGGAACTGTTTTCCGAATTTTAGTTACATTTTCGACATTTGTTTTGTCAAGATATGAAGTTAATTTCGAAATTTTTTATTTCTGAAAATATGGGTGGCTTAATGACGACTCGAGGATGATTCTGAAGCTACTCAACAACTCGGTGGGTGTATAAATAAGATTTTAATGAGTTGTATTTTAATTTTAATTAATAAAAAAAGTAAATTAGACTCTTTACATGTAATTTTTTTTTTTAAATCAGGGGTGAACTCATATAAAAAGGGGGCATTTAGCCTGGCCCATATGTATTCCGTCTTGATTCGTAAACCTGGATGATGGGCCAAATTTTGCTAGGCATAAAATAATTAATTTGAAAAATAAGTAGTACTCCCTCGTCCCACAAGAATTTGCACACTTTTTATAAATGGATGTCTTATACCAATTTGCACACTCCATAAAAGGAAATATCTTCATTACCCCCACCCTCAAAATATACTCTTATTTACCCATATGCCATTACTTTTCCACACTCATTCTACTTTTTACTTTACTTTATTCATAAAATTTTACAAAATTACCCCTCAAAACATCACTCATTACACATTTTCTTACACATTTCTTAAATTGTGTGCCCATCCAAGTGTGCAAGTTTCTATGGGACGGAGGGAGTAATTTACATGGATTCATAGAAGGAAAAATGAAGAAAAACAAATTAAATAAAATCATAAATACTTCATCTCATTCCAAATAAGTGATGATTTAAAGTAATATTAATATTATTTATAATTATTTTCTATTTTAAATCATTTTCTCATACTTTTGGGCTTACCTTTTATTGGGGAAGGGAGAAGATATTGTCGGATTGAAAATATATTTACCATTATTCATACTAATTAACTGGGAAAAAAAATAGGCCTCTATCAATTATGATCTCCCCCCTATAAATAGTGAAACAAATTTAACCAATTCTCACTTCCAATTCCTTCAAGAAAAAAAACATCTTTGATTTGGTGCAAAAACGTAAGATGGGGCATAATTATTTGCAAAATTTGGCAATATTAATTTTTATTTTAGTGTGTGTTGGATCAAGATTTGGACATAGTGTGACCGTTGAAATAAAGTGTGAAGAAGGTGATTGTGCAAGACAATGCCAAAACGCTTACAAGGAAAAGCTAATCAGATCCTACTGTCAAGATTTATTTGGTGCTGGTAGATTATGTGTATGTGAACATATGCCAAGTACTAATAATAATAATGTGGAAAAGAGTTACATTTATGCTAATAATTTTCATTGAATATGAAAAAAGAGATAGAGTGTACTTCAATTCACTAATAAATTTGGAGAAAAAATATATTTAGTTTCTATGTTTCTAATATATTTCAAATTCAATCTTGATTGCCCCTCCAATTTTGGTTTTGTTTCTATTTATTTTTAATTATATTCATCAAGTTATATAAATATCAAATATGTATATATATATTTATTAATAATTACACAATCATCAACCACATCTACTCTTAACAAGTTCTTTTTTACGGATTGAAATCACATGTTCTACTTTTCATGTTTTACATTTTGTTCCATTATATGGATGATTGACACATATTATATTAAAAAAAAAATCAATATTCTATAATATTATGGACAACACGTGCTAGAGATCCAGTAGGATGGAACACAGTAAAACACGAAAAGTGAAATAGAGGAATCAAAAGACTTTTTTACCACACTAGTAAAACACGAAAAGTGAAATAGAGGAATCAAAAAACTTTTTTACCAGGGTTGTTGACTTTCAATCAAATTGTCAATGCATAATAATAAAATGGGAAAAAAAAATTGCACTATTTGTTAGCTCAATCAAAGAACCCAATGAAAATAGACTTTATAATAAAAACAAATTACTACTAAGCAAATAGTGAATGTGATTTTATTCATATTTCATGGATAACAACTTGATGCTATAGAGTACTTAACTTTAATATTACCAACACATTTTTTTTTTTTTTATAGAATTACGTAGAGGGAAAAATACTTAAGACTTCATTTGCTCTATAAAATATTGCATATTGGTGAAAGAAGAGCCTCCTTCACTTATGCTCTCTCTAGCCAATCTCTTCCACTTCACCACATTTTCTCTCACAATTTCATCACAAATAAGCTCATTCACACTCTCCTTAATCCCATCCCTCGAAACAATCCCACGTTCATCGGGCTTCAACCTTATCCCTACTTTCAAAACATCACACACATACTTCATTGCATACATTTGATCACCAAAATAAGGCCAACAAAGCATAGGAGCACCCATGCTCAAACTCTCCATGCACGAGTTCCAACCACAGTGCGTTACAAAACAAGCAATCGAAGGGTGCCCTAAAACTGCCTCTTGTGGGGCCCACTCAACAATCTTCCCGCGCTCCCCCACACGTTTTTTAAACTCATCGTTGTACGTGGGAGACGACCCATCCTTTAGGCCCAACCAGGCGACCCACAAGAAAGGTCGGCCCATTAGCTCGAGCCCAATTGCCAGCTCATCAAGCTGTTGCTGGTTGAACCTTGATGTACTACCAAACGCAACGTATACTACAGAGTTTTTAGGCTGTTTATCGAGCCACTTTAGGCAAGTGGAGTCTTCGGAACAAAAACTCCCACTAGATTGACCGTCGGTGAGCAATGGACCGATGGATAGAATGTTTGGAGCTAAGGCAGGGGCTGAAGGATCAAGCTCATGGAACCAGCTGCCAAGAATCCAATCTGCATTCTTCATTTGATAACTTGTGCTTTTGATAAAATTGAACATTGCCTTTTGCAAGTCTTTGTCACTCGGAAAATGCCACATTAGATCCATTTTCGTTATGCCTGGCATGTTTGGCAGCAGCTCGACGCTTTCGTCGTTCAATGGAGTCCCTGCAAGATACATATATATTTCAACAGCAATAACCTTTTACATATAGCTTTATCTCAGAAGTTAACTTTATTAGACTAAAAGGCCAATTCTTATGGAAAACGAAGAATTTAGGAATTCACATAGATAATGGGTTAATTGCAAAACTAGTCCTATATATATTATCAAGTGTGTGCACATACTTACCATCATCGTCAATGAATTTAGACTCAACGAGGCGTGGAATCTTGAACCCGATCGCCAAGCATCCTACACAAGAGCACCAATACACAGCAGTTTTTAGCCCTATCTTCTTAGGTATTCCCACCATCCAAGACAATGCCACATCCAATATCACACCACTTATCCTATCATCACTTTTTTTTAGCAGATTCTCCAAGTAACTGGGCATCACTATGTGAACTCTCTCAAACAACTTGTCCTCATCGTTCCTCCCACCCTCGAGCTTCAGTCCACTTGGAATAGAGATCGTTCGCACCCCTTTGTCCCAGCTCTCGAAAACACTCGTACGCTCATGCGTTGAGTCCAGAGCGAGGAATGTCACTCTAACACCAAATTTGGTGATTTGGTGCGACAGTTTGACGAGAGCTGATGTATGGCCTTGGAGAGGGCAAGCAACAACTACAATGTGCCCATCATTTTGGGATGTTTTCTGGGTTTGGATTGTCTGACTCATATTGTTTCTTTGATTGCAATTTTTTGATATCATGATATATGTATGTATATATAGACATGGTGTGTGTATGAGCAACAAGATCATGCATTTGGTTCACCCAGTTTTCAATCTCATTCTGTTTGTTCATGCTTTCAGATCGTTCTTAATTACTTACTATATTCAGGGAGCTTGTTTTTAGCTTCTTCCTTTTTTTTGGTTCATAAATTTCATATGCATGCTTAGTCAGTTCTTCTATGAAATTGTCACACACACACACACATATATATATATGTGATATTTATATACATTAATCAAAAGATTCTAGAACTATCAAGTTTTTTTTAAGTATTGATATTTTATTTCACGAGCTTCCTTGAAACGCAAATTAATAGAATTTTTGTTTCACCTTAATGGTCTCCTCGAAAGAATTAGGATTAAAATGACATGTACAAAAAAATAATCTGAATATTAATACATTTAACTTATATATTATTTAACGCAACAATTAAGATGAATAAACAAATTCATCATTTCTCGTTTCGAAGTAGCTCGTGAAATAAAAAAAAATGAAGGGGCATCATTTCTCAATTTCTTAATATTTTATTAGTTGGAGTAGGGGCATATTTATTCTATTATAAAAAAAAAATGAAGGGCTTATTTGTACCATAAAACAGTTCAGGGTCCAATTTGTATTCGGGACAATAGTTGAGGGTCAAATATGTATTTTTCCCCTTATAATTAGAACACTGTGTAATGTCCTTTTCTAATTACTATACCGACAATGTTTCATTTGCCCTCTCTTGATAAGGAAATTTATTTGTGTCATCATTTTTAGTTTATGTATGTAAAACAATTTTACTAAAAACAGTAAGACAAGTTTAGTGACCTACCGAGCCAATTTTTCTCTGATTTTTGCTATCAGAATCCCAAAGCATAAAATCAATGGCATATCCTAATAGCCACAACTGCAACAAATCATAAGCACAGTTCAATCCATATTCATGGTGGCTCGAGAACCATTTTTAACAACACCTTCGCTTTCCCCGAAAGACGAGAACAAATCATGCAATGGTAAGTAGAACTAAATCTGAATCAGTAACACTTTGCAACAAAACTTGTAATTAAAAAAAATGCTACAAAATCAATTTTATGAAGGGAAGAATTGGAAACAAGAGAAAGGGCATCTCAATATATTAGCACCAGATTTGAAGGATTGCAGAATCAACTTTCAAGTTCCACCATAGACTCAGTAAAATCAAGATGTACCTGATAAGGAGATTTCTAATTCTGTGAAAAGATTTACTATGTCAACTTCAATCAAGACCGCCTTCTCATTTTAGCAGGAAACTCTCGGTGATTTTTGGCTGAAATAGACAAAAGGGCTGCAAATCCAGCAGCCATTCCAACTCCAATAATTACAGAAGGCAAATGAATAAGTGACGATTCTTTTTTATTATGCATAACATCCCACTGCAACTTAACATCATCAGGATGCCATAAACTTAAGTGCAGTGCCAGCGTCATTTTTAGATCAGCATCACATGTTGTCTGAAGAACATTGAAACATACTGGGCAAGAAACCTTTGAACTTTCTCGATTCTTCAGTGAAGAAACTCTACCTGCTACTGCTATAGCTTTGTCCCTCAACGAGGTTTGAGCGTTGGGAGAATGCTGGAGAAGAATTCATTCTATATGTGAAATAAATACCTATGATAATAAGGAACAATAGAGAAGAGAATAACACACACATACCCTGATCAAATTACAGAACCGCAACCAGGTTTCTCTCAGAAAATTTGTCATTGAATCTTAAAGTAAATCCTCCACCAGCAGGAAATCCTACACATATTTATCACAAAGAACTAAGTACTATAGTCAAGGAGTAAAAAGTGAGATCTGAAACTTGCCAAATAAAACAATTCTTTTTTAAACTCCAATACTGCTAGCTCTTCAGTCACAAATAGAGACCATAAACTTAACAAGGAGCAACGTGAACAAGTTGAGAAAATATCAAAGAGGCTCAGTTGCAGCAGAGAGATTAATTCTCAAAGGGATTCCTTATTTACCAAGTGGATGGCTTATGAACACACTGATATCATTAAATTACTAAATGAACTGATTCAACTGAAGTTACCACCATTGTAACATTGCAAGATTAGGAAAACTCTCCTCATGTTGCAATTAGCAGAGAATAAAGATTGAAAAGTATCAAACCAAATAACTATCACCACATTAAAAAGGCAGATACTGAATTCATATTCTTGGAAAAATCTGCACCTTTGAATTAAGACAAAAACTTGTATGAGACTGATCTCATATATTAGTATAACATTATGACACATGAGTCTATGGGGCCCCAACCCGATCATGTTTTAAACTAAAGTTCGACCCAAATATTAAGGTAGAGATACGTCTCATGTATGAGACCGCCTTGAATTAACAACACTGACAGTTGTGGTTCTAAAAAAATTGGAAATTAGAAAACACAAGTGCAAAACATTCATATATACTGCAGAAGTGAAGTGTTTGAAGTTTCCACCCAACAGATAACAAAAAAACAAGAATGGAAATCATTAAAGACCATTACTATTCACTCTGCCATTATATCAAACTGTAAATTCTAAAAAAATGATTAAATAATTCCTTCGCTCGTTTCTGCACTTGCCAAAAATTTACTCATCAAAAGAACATTTACTCAAGAAGTAGTTCAGCTAGCATGTGATAAAAAGCAATGAGACTCCTCCACTAAATCAGCCACTGTGCCCTTTCTGAAAGATAAAATTGTAACATAGACAGATTGAAAAAGCATAAGTGACAGATTCTAAATGCATACACAGAATCAAACAAGTAAATAGTTGCAATGAGAAACGCCATAAGGACTGAATGCATACATAGAATTCTAAACAAACAAAGTACTATTCACTTATGATATTTTCCAGATTCACACTCAAATTGAATCCCGCCCTTTGTGATCAATTGCACAACAAGAAGAAAACCAGCCCTATTTCAAACCAAAATAATGCACTTCCAGCCTAGCAATTAAAATATAATGTATACACACATAGAGAGTATGAACTAATTCATGAGATTACATATAAACAACATAATTAAGCAGAATGCGTAAAAGATTAACATGAACAATATTAGATATGATCGGAAATCAGTACCTTCTGCAGATGCAGATGCTAGAGAGAGAGAGCAGCGACACTGAGAAAAAGCGAAAGAGAAAAGGGGCAATATAGGTATGTGGATGGATAATTAAGTCATTCAGAGAGAGGGAGAGGTTTTCAAATAAATTAATCACTTATATTAACGTTGAGCATGACCCGCATATTATACGGGATATGAAAAAAAAATATTATTATATATAATTAAATCTTAATATCATATATTTGCAAACATTTTAAAAGTTATCAAAATAATTGATCTATCACAATCTATTTTTTCTCAAATTTCTTCATTTCAAAATATCTTTTTTTTTATTAATTATCTTAATCATTAATAAAATTTAAATTAAACAGAATTTTGAATAATCACTTCAATATTAATTTAAATAATAAAATTTATAAATATAAATTAATTATTTTTATATTAAATATTAAATAAAATATATTTGTGCCAGAACTTCTAGAAAGATTTAAAAAAAACTTCAATATTAAATTATTTTTTTTAACAAATTCAATTTTAAATATTCAAATTTAAAATTTTCCTCTACCTTTTACCTTGGTACATTCAAATTATAATTTCTACTGTAAAACAACATAAACCTAAATCATTTGTTTGCTTCACTTCATTCCACTCTTTTCCATCTCTTTCTCTTGCAATAATTGGTGAATTTCTATTGATTTTTTTTATTAATTAATTTTTAATAAAATTACAGATAATTTTATCTTTTTAATTTAAATGAGGTTCACATTTTTTTTATCGATTTTTTTTTTGTAATTTAGTTTCTGGAATTGAGGGCAATTCATTTAATCTGATTTTATCTTTTTAATAAAGGTGTATCTTTTTATAATATCTTATTTAAATTTTTTTATAATATCTTATTTAAATCTTTTTATAGTATTTTATTTAATATTTGGTTATTATTATTTTATTTTTAATTTAGAATGGTTGATTTTAAATTTCTTATTTATTGTTCTAGAATAATCTAGGAGTTTTTTTTTTTTTTTTTTGTATTTTTAAGATCTTTTAAAGATATTTTAAGATCTATTTATATTACAAATTGAATAGATTATTTAATATAATTTATTATTTTCCTTTTTTTACTATGCATGGAGCAGTTATAATTTTCTTTGTTTTTTTTTTCTCACCTCTCCGCGTGTTTCTTCATGCACGAGATTTTAAGCGTTTCAAATAGTGTGTGTCAAACATCCCACGACATAAAGATGATGATCAATTTACAAATTTTTGTTATGTAATTATAAATTTATTTGTAATGCGAAATTATTGTATAAACAATATTTGTTTTAATTAATATTTTCGATATTTTTTTTAGAATCGCTAAAAGTTGTTTTATCAACTATTCTCGGAGTAGTTGATATATTAAAGGATAATCTTGATTTTCAAGTAGTAGTTATTTGTAAAAATCTTTATCCAAAAATTGGAAGATTAACCGAATTTATGACACAATTTATTTATAAATGGAATAATAATCTAATTTTAATATATTAATTTTTATAGTTATCTCTAATTTTAAAATTTGAATTGACTGGTCAAATTCAGAAAATGATTAAATATATTAAAGTTATTTTTTTGCTTTCTAAAGGTGTTTTCCATAATAAATTATATGATTATATTCATCTTATCAAATTATATGAATTTAAATTTTCTCTAATCAATATCATTGTATTTGTTTTGCTCATCTTCTTTTTTTTATTTTTTTCTAGATATTTTCTCTAATCTCATTGTTTTACAATTTTTTTTTTCAAAACATTTCTCTAATCTCATTGTCATGGATTGTCGTGTTAAGGTATAGATTCTCTCATTGATTATTTTATTTAATTTTTATAAATTTTGAATCTATGTTTTTAATTTTATAATTTTTTAAATTTGATTTAATTGATTTAATAGTTTTGCGATTTTATTTAGATTTAGTTGATTTTTATTTTTTTAAATGACTTTTTTTAATTTTACTTGATTTTTGAACGTTTTATATATTTTTAATTGTTTTTTTCATTAAAATATTTTTTTAATGCTTTGTTGATTTTTTAAAATATTTTTAAATTTTTATTTATTTTTTTCATTTTATTGAATATATTTCTTTATTCAGATTTTCATGGGTCTATCTTATATGGTCTTATTAGATTCTCTCTCTTTGATTATATTATTTAGTTTTTATAAATTTTGAATCCATGTTTTTAATTTTATAATTTTTTTTACTTTTTTTTTTAATTTGATTTGATTTATTTAATAATTTTTTTGATTTGATTTTGAATCCATGTTTTTATTTAGTTGAGAAAGGGGCTTACAGAAGAGTGCAAGAGTTTGAATTTAGAGAATGAAGATTTTATTACGATCAAGTTTGGCTTTAGGGAATGAAGATTTTATATTGTAAAAAAATTCACATAGAGATGATTTGTTCATTTATTTTTCGATTCAATTTGTATATAATGTATTTTTAAATGGTCAAAATTAGTCATTTTTCGTTTCAAAAAATGTTAATATAGATTCAATTTACTAAAAAGATGTTATTTTATGTTGTTGATGAAGTCAATATGGAATAAAATTAATATCAATCCATTACATATTCACATACCTTCAATATTGAAAAAAAATATATATATATGATTCTAATGAATAATACCAAAAGTAATTAAATAATAATAAATTGGAATTTTTTTTATAAAAAATGATTTTTTTATATAATAATTAAAAAGGGCCATTTGTGGAGAGATAAAATCAATATAGTAATCGCAGGGAGAGATAAAATCAATATAAATTATGTAATCCTAACAACAATATAATAATTAAAACAAAGAGACAAAGTGGTCTTAGGTCCGTTCGAGTCATGAGGAGGGGAAGGAGGGGAAAAAAGGAATGTGTATTTAACTTTCCATCAAAAAAAAAATTAAAACGAAGAGTTATCTTTTATGATATATAATTTATTTCTGGAAAATTTCGTTGAGTAATCCTAAGCAATATATTTGACATTGAATTATTTGTAGTTAATATATATTAAATAATTTAAAATTTATATATATTTTTTTTAAATTAAAAAAAAAATTGCTATAATTTCGTAAAAATCAAGTTTCGATTTGACTAATTCCTCATTTGATATATTTGTTGAGTTATCTATGGGTAGATTCGAAAATCGTAAAATGTGTGTCTTTCAATTCACATCTGAATGTATTTTTGCAAGTTGGTTATAAATTTTTCAAATCTTCTATTTTATTTCCTTTAAACTAATATTGAATAATTAATTACTACTCCTATGGAGTATTAATTTAAAATACTCCAGAAAAGAAATTTTTTTTGGAATGAACAAGATGAAAAGATAATAAACTTATCAAATTTTTTAAATTTATGCATGGGAGTGGGTATTTTATCGTACAAACATAATATAAAAATAAAATATTATTTTCTTTTAAAATACAATATTTACAGTATAAATATTTCCTTAAATTTTTATTAAATTTGTTATCTTAAATAAATTAGGTAATATTTTTTACAATTTGTAATTTATTATATTAATTTCTTTTATAAATAAATTTATAATTTATAATGTAATCTATATTAATACAACATTTAAAATTTCCATTGTTTTTAATAAAATAATTTTTTTTTATAAATAAATACATGTTTTAATTTTTTTTTTAATAAATTTAAATTAAACATATATTATACGCAAAATGAATAAAAAATGAAAGAGAGAATAATTAAAATATAAAATATAGAATTGATATAAAATTTGAATTAGAAACCATTAAAGAAGAGAGGGAAGAATTAGAAATGGTTGCAGAAGAAGAGAAAGAAGAAAATAGAAACGGTTGAAGAGAGAGAGAGAAGAAAAATAGAAACGGTCGAAGAAGAGAGAGAAGAAAAGAAAAAAAAAATAATTAAAATTTCTAGAATTTTAGGGGGTGTTTCTTTTGGGCTTTGGGAAAATCCTGTTTTTGAAATCCCGATGAATAGTAATATGAGTGTTTCTTTATAATGATTAGTTAAGTGTTTAATGATTAAATGTATTATATTATTGTATTATTATATTATTGTTGAGAAAGAATATAATGATGGGAGTAATATTATATAGATATAACTTTATGTCAAATCAATATATTTGATAGAGGTGGTTTTGAGTGGATTTTGAAAACCAGTTTTTAAATCCCGAAGTAAAACGGTTTTGGATCTTGAAATCAATGGTGATTAAGTGTATTTTCAAAATCAATGGTGATTCTTTTCATACAGTATACCATGTCCATGTCCATGTCATGAGATTTTTATTTTTTTTACAAAAATTTCATCGTTAAATTTATTTACACAATATTGTTTTTCAGTTTCAAGAATAAAAATAATATAAATTCTATTATAATAATCAATATTAATATAAATACTATGTAACTATTACTAATAATTCTAAAGGTCAATAATAAATACTACTAATAATTTGGAAAAATCAATGATATATTTGATAATTAATAATAGTATTAATAATAAGAATTCGGCAATCAATAATAATAAAATAATAAAAAATAAGTTCAATAATAAAATATTAATAATATATGCAATAATATTTTTAGTGATAATGCAAATATTTATAAATGATGATAGTAAATAGTAATTCTCTGCTCAATAATAATAATTTTCTATATTCATAATATTAGTATAAAATTAAATAATATAGTAATAATTTTAAACCATAATAATAATAATTTAAATAATTTTATACAATGATTATACTATTTCATTATTTCTAGTTTATACTATTATAAGAATTCTTATTCATATGACAATTCTTGCTTTCTCACTCTCATTTGATTCATGAGTTTATTCGAACATGACACAATGGAGATAATACTTTTTATTACAAGTTGCAACCTTCTAAATGTATATATTAATTAAACTCAAGTGAAAAGTAACATATTATTTAAAATTATTTCATACTCTATTTTCTTAAATAAATAAAAATGTTCAAACAAAAAATTATTAAAGGAGTGGTATTCTCTTTTAAAAAAAAAAAAAAAAAAAATCACAATCAAGTTGATTCCATTCCTAAGTGCATGTTTGTTTTGGATTTATGTAGGGTATGATTTAACTTTATAGAATAAAATTATATGTTTTCTATAAAATTATAGGTTTTATAGGTATTTATATAGGATTTGTAGGTATTTATGGAGTTGACTTTTATAGAGTTTATAGGTATTTATAGGGTGAGATTTTGAAATCTTGAATCAAAATCCCAAATTGTAACAGGGGTGGAGTTTCGAAATCCCAAAACAAACCAAACCAATGGTTATAATCAACCAAACAATACAACCTTAAAGAGCATACACATTTCATTCATCACTACTATTATTACCATTCATATTCTCATTCCTGGTAACAAAATAAGCAGCCCCTGAAAACTATTTTTAGAATCAACTAGTTTCAAAAGCTGTTTGTTACTGCTTTTGAAAATTGATTATGCACTATTTCATGAGATTTGAAAACACCCCACTCAGTGTTATTTGCTTTTTATCAACTTCCTGTTCTTATTTTCCATTTATGTTCCACTGTCAATTCTTAGCGTTGGCAAAAAATATCTTGTAGTTTAGTACGAATAAGGGAATGATCGATCTCAAACATTAGAGGGCAAACAAATCAGTCATTATCTAAACCCGTGTAAAGTACTAGCACAAAACTTTGGGCTTTTCTAGCAGTTATGTGACATTTTTATCAAAATCCTACCCTACAACATCCAAAACATACATAAGTATTCTAAAACCACATGAACACATACATCAAAAAGATTTCAATAAGGATCAAAAAATAAAAACAGACGAGTTACCTCCAATTGTAATATCGAACATCTAATCCAACAAACTATCTATTAAAATCTACACTACATGATCAAATGCTAAAAGAGGCGATTGTTGTCTTACACAATGGAATGTGCTAAATGAGTTTGACTGCCACATTTTAGCAGGAATAACCAAGCAAAAAAATTAACATTCCAGATGCTACTAACTTTTCGGACTTGGACGAGGCCCCAGGCCCATGTAATTTGTCACCAACCCCATAACACCAAACCTGTTCCAAACAACAAGTGGAAGTTACTAAGAATATACATGTCAACCATATGAAGAATGAAAACTTAAAACTTTTGCAAGGATTTGTATATTTGATAAATATTGAATCAAACAGAAAGAACAATACACAATTGATAAACCAAAGTATATCCTGGGTAACTTGTATTCATGAAGAATAAATTTTAAGTTCTTCCCAAGTTCCAACTTAAATAAGGTTGAAACTATGGGTGCAGCTCAAGTCTTTTAGTTCTCCCTCAAAAAGGGGTTATGCCACACCAAATGGAAAGTGTGATATAAATATGCATACATATGTCTTCACGTCATAGGATAAAATGATCACCTTTTAGAAAGACGTCGAATAGAAATATGCCTTTAGTATTAATTCTATAAAAACAATCTAGGGCCATAGAGAAGTATGTAAGAACTGCATGATAACTGGAATAATGAGTACATAAGGAACATCCTAGTAATATACTCCCTCTGTCCAAACTTTATAAATCTAATTTTCTTTTTGGTCTGTCCAAACTTAATATGCACACTTCTATAAATGTAAATATTTATTCTTCCAATACACTAATACAACCTTCACTTTTTACTTTACGCATCTACGTTATACATACACAATCAATATTCCTCAAGACTTGTGGCAAATGTATCATACTTATTAACTTTGGACGGAGGAAGTAACTTTTATGCAAGCAGACCTACATCTTTTGTCCACACATCTAAACACACTTTCAGAAAGGATCAATATATTTAATGGCATGAATAACTAACACAATTGCTAAAGGGTTCTTTCAATATCCACTGTGGTCTAGCAAGACCGAAAAACATCAGAACAAAATATATTTCGTAGCTTGGAATCAATTGCTAGCACTAAAGGTTATGGACCAGATAGGAAAATCAATACCATGATTTTACAATCTTTCGTTGGCCCAAAGTATGATATCACTTTCAAAAAGTAGTACAGATTCGTGAAAAACTTGGCTGGACCGGTCCTCAAACATAGGGATTGTAAAACCATTCTCACTTAGGAAAACCACACATGTATGGCAGCATGTGATCTCATCGGGGTATAACCGAGGTTCTTCCCAAGTAATACAAAATGAGGACACACTTTCAACATAAAAGCCACATAAACCTCGAGATCCATGACAACTACACAAGATTTTGATTGTGGAGAACAATGAGGTGGGTTGGGGTTGGGGACTTCACCTTATTTGTCAAAAAAAATAAATAATTCCTCACAGATTAAGAGATGCTGCAGAAAATCTAATGGGTGCCAAGAGTTTTCAAACGATTACAGCTACAAACAACAAAACACTAATCTATACTTTCACGCATCTCTAGATGTTGATTAATATGTAAATACGACTAAAACTCACATCATGGCCATGGAGATCTGCTTGAGATCGTTCTCCATATTTCTCATATTAGAAAGCGACTGTGCGCAGAATATAATTGCGAGCCACGAGCAGATCTTGTACTGCAAAGCATATTAACAGCAATCAAAATCTATGATAAATTCAATTGGCAAAAGGCATATTATGAATTCACCCAGCTTAATCTCGATGACTCATCAATATTACTTTGTAATCTATGTACATTAACCAAAATTAGATGAAGGTACTGTGTAAAAACATAGATCGGAGACAGAGAGAAACAATTTCATACCCGGAACATGGCGCCAAAGACACCGAACACAACGGCGATAAAGCCGGAGTAATCAACGGGGAGATCTTGCTGGGCGATTATCTGTGGCTTATACGGACGCGCCGCCGATGGTAGCCGAGGATCGTTGGATTGCGAAGCCATCTCTCTGTCTCAGTCTGTAACTGGCTACACAAAGTCGTAGTTGTATCCATTTTATATATTTATTTAAAATTATTGTAATAAAATGCCCTAATTTTTTTTTTTTCCTGAACACATTATAAATAATTGATTGGTCAATCTCTCTGTACTAAAATCACTCTTTTATATAGAAAATAAGATTAAGAATGTAAGGTTAAAATTAAGTTTTAAAATGGATGGATAAAATTAAAAGAAAAGTATAGAATGACTTTTGTGACTTTGAAGATTGTAAAGAAAATTTGAAGATCAAAGATTTTTTAAAATTTTGAAGATTGAAATTTTTTGTAATTTATGTCATCCATTGATTATAATCAATTTATTGAAGATTATAATCCAACAATTTGTCTACTCAATGATAATTTATGTATATATTTCTTCTTACATTTGTATGATTGTCTCTCATATTCTCAATAGAAATCCAACAATTCGTCTTTCTTCATTAGTTTTCTTATGTATCAAATTTTATAAATCCAAAAATTTAATATTTCAATTCAACAATTCGTCTTTTTACTTTTTTAAATCCAACAAATCCATCTTAATTTTCATAATTCAATAATTCGTCTTCCTTGATGTATCAAATTTTATAAATCCAAAAATTTAATATTTCAATCTTTTTATTTTTTTAAATCCAACAAATCCATCTTAATTGTCATAAATTTAATCGTTTGATCTTTTTATTTTTATAAATTCAATTTAAATAAAATAATCTTATTTAATCTTATACAAATTTAATTTTAATTTTATAAATATTTCTAGATAAATATGTCACAATTTTCTCAAAACTTTAATTTGTATGGCGTAACACATAATTTAAATCCAATTTTGTATATTCTACTCTAGCTATATTATACACTTGTGCTATGGCAACCAATGTTGTGAAATGAGAAATCTGTAGCCTTTCATATTTACACAGTGTTCGGTCTTTAATTTAATTTTTCCTGATTGTATCTGAATCTTATACTTATAACTTACAATTTCCCTTTGATTAATTTCTTTTATTTTTCACTAGTGACCTATCCAAGAATCGCCTATCTGGCACCATTCCTCCACATTTTGGGCAACTTACAGTACTAAAAGTGTTGGACTTGAGGGATAATAACTTGAGTGGAATGATTCCTGCAGAATTAGGAGGGTTGCATTGCCTTAAACGCTTATAAGTAACATTTTCGTGATCATTTTTTTATGCTGCAGTAATATTTTAGCTCACTGATATATGTTCCATTCTAGGTTGCTGTGTAATAATAGATTTGGAGGAAGTATTCCTATGGAGATTGAGAAGCTTCATTTGCTAACTGATTTGCGGTTTGATGGTATCCTCATGACGACTACTGGTTCAGCTGCAATGGGATGTGCAAATAGAAAATTTGTGCACTGGTAACATAATCCTTCCTTACTTACCTAGTTTAAATTGTTCATTTTGTATAGACAATATCCTTGTCGTTTACCTGGCTGTACTAGATATAAATGGCTATTTGTCATTTAAATGTTACATTGTTACTAACTTACTCATACTTGATTGATGAAAATATTCAATTTGCCATTATTTTGGTGTTCACGTTGCAATATAACGAATCTCTTGAACAGCATCTGGCCAAGTGTTTCAAAAGAACAAAAGAAATCAGATATGTTTCAGTTTGCAAATATATGGAGCATACCTCGTTATCTCAATATGCTTGCACAGTAAGGAATCATAACTGTATTCATTCTATCGCTTTGACATCTTCCTCGTAATTTTATTCATTTGACCACTTTATTGACCTTTTTAACGTTCAACTTTGGCAGTCAATCATTTCAGAGTCATGCTGATGATGGATGCATCAATCTAACAGGTGATGGACAAATTTATGTTTGAAATTGTTTCTTAACTTGATATTGGTTCATCGATATTGACAAATGCATTTTATAGATTCACCGGAGCAAAGTGTCGTCCAAAACACATTCAAGGAAGTGAATAATGTAAGGCGTCGTGTGCTAGTTGAACAATCTAGTAGTAATCTTGTTGCCATTCCTCCCAACATTGGGGCCCCACCCCCATCAGACAATTTTATTATAAGCAGAAGTAGTGGGTCGTTTCCTGCTATCCCAAATAAGAAGAAAGTATCCCCTGCTCCTGTACCCCCAGTTCAAAAGAATAAGCTTCATGAGACAAGTAATCCTGGTCAACAAAACGATAAACATGATGGGACTTCTGGAAACTCAATGAAGCTTATAATTGGAATTTCAAGTGCAATCTTTCTTATAATTGTTGTAGCAGTTATGTTGATCATTTTCAGAAGCAGGGCAGCTAGAAATATTGGTCCTTGGAAGTCTGGATTGAGTGGGCAGTTGCAGAAAGTTTTTGTTACAGGTATGCTTGTGTCATCTCTTTACTTTAGCCACTGATATATAATGATTCTCGCCTGCTTTTGACTAGATTAATTTGTTTGGAAAATATTTAACATATCTTACAATTTTACCGCTGTTTCAAATTGAAATGTGCTTTGTTTGTAGGGGTGCCTAAGTTGAATCGTGGTGAGCTAGAAACTGCATGTGAAGATTTCATCAATATTATTAGAGTGGATGATGGTGTGGCCACTTTGTACAAGGGAACTCTATCCAGTGGCGTAGAGATTGTTGTGGCTTCAACTGCCATATCTTCTGTAAAAGAGTGGTCTAAACGTGCAGAATTAGCATACAGGAAAAAGGTTAGACAATAATAATTGACAAACCGTGTTCATCTCCACAATGAAATCATCCTAAAATTGTTCATTTTGCGTTGCTACGCCATAGATTGATAGCTTGTCGAGAGTGAATCACAAGAATTTTGTTAATCTTCTTGGGTTCTGCGAAGAAAACGCACCTTTCACTAGGATGATGGTTTTCGAGTATGCTCCAAATGGCTCCATCTTTGAACATCTGCACGGTAACTCTCTCTCTCTCTGTCTGCAGAATTGTTACTAGCTAGGTTGAATATTTTGTTTGTTTTGTCAGTTAAAGAACTTGAACACATAGACTGGGGTACAAGGGTGAGAATAATCATGGGGACAGCTTATTGCCTTCAGTTTATGCACGATCTCATTCCGCCTGTGGCACATTTCAACTTGACTTCCAAAGAAATTGTCTTGACAGATGATTATGCTGCCAAAGTAAGTATTTTTTTTTACTTTTTTCACCTCATAATTGCTTATTTCTTAATTTGTACCATTCATGCCCCATACTAAGAACAACTTGGCCTGTGCAGATCTCTGACGTGGCCTTTTGGAAAGAACTCGTAACCAAGTCCAAGAACAAGGGAGAAAGTGAGTCGGAGCACTCTGAACTGCCTCCACTTGCTGACATGGAAACAAATGTTCATAGTTTCGGGATGTTGTTGCTTGAAGTAATTTCTGGGAAGCTTCCTTACTCAGAAGAGCATGGCAATCTTCTAAATTGGGTATCCATTTTACTCAAAATTTCAATGATATGTGCAAAATATGGCTGCTACTGCTACCTTAATTAACCATGATTTCTTTAACTGTCATCAGGCTTCTCAATACATGAATGATAAAACAACCGTAAAAACGTTGGTAGATCCAACTTTGAAATCTTTCAATGAAGACCAGCTCGCTGCGGTGTGTGAGGCAATACAAAGTTGCACTCAACAAGATGCAAGAAGAAGACCTTCAATGACGGAAGTCGTTCAAATATTGAGACACGGGATTGATATATCACTCGAGGCAGCTACTCCGCGACTTTCTTCACTCTGGTGGGCTGAACTCGAGATCTTATCAGCAGAGGCACCTTGATTCAACACCATTTCACACAATGTAAGTCCATTATATATAGTTCAGCTTCCCATATATATACACACACCAGAAAATGCCTGTTTATTTCAAGGTAAATAAGATAGGGCAAGAAGGGACGAAGTGAAAGTTTTGTTGCATCGAATTATACGGAAGAAGATGATGACACGGAATGACATTCAATTGATCGAGCGAGCTGCAAGGGTGGCAAACTATGCCTTCAATCCAGGAACTTCGATGCAAATTAATCAAGCTTTTAGAAGTGGGTAATGGTAATCTGTTCGTTTGACTTGAGTTGTTTTTTTTTAAGATGTTAGATCTTAATTATTTTGAAATAACATCTTTTTCTTTTTCCTTATTTGTTTGTGTTTCACGTTTTTAAATTCTGCATTATAATCATTTTGATAAAGAGGATTAGCCTAACATATATATATATTTTTTTGTTGTCTGCTTGTACTTCTCTCGAATTCAGAATTGAAAAACTCTATTGAAAGCCAAATTTTATAAAAGACATACAAACACACAACATAATATAACTAAAATAACCTACATACACATAATACATAGTGTATTGGCTACTGGTTGCAGAAATTGGACTAGACTACACGCTAGTCGACCACTGCCACCCCGATTTATTGAAAGTCGGTACAAAAGATCAGTTTTGAGATTGGACGGCGCCTGCACGACCATGTCAAAACACAGATCCTCTCTATTAATTATTAGTTAGTCCCTGAGAAACTTTATTTCGTCTCTCTATTTTTGTCTCATCCTCTTATCTTAATCTGCAACATACCCATAGCATGCTAAGAACTCGACAGCTAAGAACTCAACGCCCTGCATCGGATTCAACACCTCCAAAACTCCTTTCAACGTCTTCAGTCTCACACAATCCGCCATTTTCATAGCTCTCTCTATCCCTACTAGCCCTCCAATGGCTCCATTCATCTGAGTCTAAAATAAATACAACACAAAAGTAAAAACAAAATAAGTCAAAGTTATAGGTCTATGTCATTTTTTTTTTATGTTATTTTTTTTTATGTTTTGCATTTTGAATTATTGATATGTGTCATGTCAACGAATAATTTAACATCTCGAAAAAAAAAATAAAGTTGATAATACTAACCGGTTGTCTTTCCATTTCTATCTCCACCCTCTCCTCCTCAACCATAATATAGACTTGCAAGGTCTTGATTTGCCCCGTCTGCTCCTCTGTCATGGAGGTGAGGCTCGACTCTGAGCGCTTCTTGAGCGACTCGATTAGGCGAAAAGCCATGGAGGGCTTCCAGCCAGTGACCCATAAAGGATTGAACCAAACCGAATTGAAGAAACCCAAAACATCCTCATGGGCCCATTTGACTTTGTAGAACTTTTTGTGATGTTCCATGATTTTGTTAATCGTGACCAAGCAAATTGCAGTGTCGAAATTCTCTCTTTGGGCTTTGAGAAGAAGAGTAAGGTGGCCCTCCAACTGCTCCATCCACTGCTCGTAAAATTTTGAAAACATTTCGTCAATTTGCAGGCTTTTCATTATTATTGTTATATAGAATGTGTATTGAACACATATATATATATATATATATAGAGGGGTGTGTGAAAGGTCACAGGACGGATCAGAAAGAATAACGCTTATACCATGTGAAGGGGTATTGCCCATGTGAAGGGGCATGGCATGCAAGTGTACAAGAATACAGAAGTCCCAGTACTGTGAAGGGCATGGCATGCAAGTGCACAAAAATGCACAAGTCCCAGTACGCTTTTCTGGGTCCCGCACGTTTTTTCGTATTTTTTTTTTTTATGTTTTTCTTATTTTAAAGAAGAGATAAATTGAAGGATGAGAAAACCATCGACCCAAAAAAATACAAATGATAATTTATTTTTTTTAATTTTAAATTAAACTAAATAAATAAATAATCTAATAACTTTGTTTTTTTTAATTTATCAATACAAACTATACAAATATATTTTCAATTAAAAGGATTGATAAATTTTAGAAATACATATTAATTATTTTTTAACAATATTA
Organism: Galeopsis tetrahit; assembly: GCA_963675135.1. Classification (NCBI taxonomy): domain Eukaryota; kingdom Viridiplantae; phylum Streptophyta; class Magnoliopsida; order Lamiales; family Lamiaceae; genus Galeopsis; species Galeopsis tetrahit. The sequence goes on from OY776127.1 coordinate 74,241,587, forward strand.
CCTTTAAAAAAATATTGTATCTCCCATTATTGATTTTAACAATATTACAATTAAAAAAATATTGTATCTCAAATTATTGATTTTAACTTTAATCATTATATATTTATATTTACCAATCAAGATAAATAGAATTCTTTAAAAAAAAAAAAAAAAATCACATCTCATTTACGATTTTTTGAATTTGCATAATAATTGAAGATTGAAACTTATTTCAAAATAGTTATTTATTTGAATTCATTTTTCTATTTATAATTATTTATTTGAATTCATTTTTCTATTTATAATTATTTCGAGCATGATCATTTACTAACATTGGTAAAGATTAATCGTAAAAAATTCTCTAAAATTATCTATTCATATTAATAACACTATTTGAGAAACTTATTTTCCTTCTTTCTTTTTTATTCTTGATATTTTTCTATTAAAGTTATATTTTATTTTATGACATAATTCATATTGCTACAATATTTTTTTATCTTTTTAACCGAATAAATTTTTTACAAATTTATACATTTAAAAGATTATTTTTTAATTAAAATATATTATAAATTTATTTTAACCTCACGTAAAACGCGAATCTTACACTAATAAATAATATAGTGTATTTTTTGTACTTAACAAGTTTATTCGAAAAGAACACTATACAAACATTTTGCGTCCGTTATCCAGTTGACACGATAAGAGCACTTGAAGACAATAACTTCAAACATTAATCCACAATTTTTGTGATGAATTCATATTTTACTATGGTATTGTGTACCTCACGATGTATTCGACTATACTTGTGGTCGTACGTTCTTCAATCGATATACATTATGAAAGTGTATATATGTCACGGATGGGTAGGATATTAGATCACTGTCTCCACGAGGCTCGTAAGCATGTACACAATTTTTCAAAGTCTTTAATATGTAGCAGCTTCTTATCTTAGTAATAATCTTAGCCATATATTTGTAAAGTGAATTCTCATATATCTAGATCTTACAGTAGTCAAATTTTATAAAGTGACTACATAGTCACTTTATCGAATCGCGTCATGTGGCGCCGTAAACGTCGTAACGACCTGCTACCTGTTATACAAGTTTAAATTATTTTTATCATTATTTAAATTGTATTTTGTTATTTACAATATTACCCTTCTTTTATTTTAATTATTTATAAGAAAGTTTAATTTATAAAAAATAATAAAATTACTATCCTACCCTTTTAATACAAATATTATAATTTTAAATTTTAAAAATGAAATAAACAAATTCCAGAATAATACATTACTTTCTTCTCCACAACCATTTCGAGTTTTATGTTTCTAAGACTTGAAATTGAAATTAGGGTTCCTTTCTCCCAACTCCATTAATATATTAGTAATTCCTAGCGAGGCAATTGAAATCAGATTCCCCTCCCTTCCCCTTTCTTTCTGTTGTTACTGTCGCTCTGCATGCTTCTGCTGCACCTCATCTCTGTTTGTTTCTTTCCTATATAATAAACACCTCTTCTCCATTATATCATTCTCCTTCCATTTATACTTACACAAAAAAGTAAAATCTTGAGTAAATAAATGTATGCAGCAGAAGCTAATGTTCCCATAAGTTATATCATTCATTCTCCTTCTAATGATTTTAATTCCTTTAAGTTATAATTTAATTTGTTTTTTATTAATTAATTGATTTGATCTATTCTTTTGTTATTAATTTTATTAATAACATAAGGGTAAATATGTAATTTTAACATTACATATTTTAATTACATTAACAAAAATATAATAAATTATTTTATTGTATAAGGATAAAAATGTAATTTTACAATAATATATTTTAATTAATTTAATTTAATAAAAAATACAAATTTAGGACACATTACGACGATACATACCGTAAAATTTACAAAATGTAACATGTCATCAAATTTAAACCTTTAGATTAGATTTTTAATGACTTAGATTAACTGATTAAGGTAGTCATTACAACACGTTACGACACACTGACTACATGTAGAAGGTCCCATCTATCTAGGTCAATTCTTGGTGTAGTCAAATAGTACAAAGTGACTATGTAGTCAACGCGTCGAATCGCGCCACGTGACGTCGTATGCTTCGTATGAACCTGCTACCTGTTATACATGTTTTAATTAATTAAATCATTTTTTAAAGTGTATTTTGTTATTTACTATATTACCCTTCTTTTATTAAAATTATTTTAAATATATATATATATATATTAAGCAAAATTACTATTCTACCCTTTATTATACAAATATTATTATTATAAAAATTAAATTAACCAATACAAAAATAATTAAATAATAAAGTAATTAAATTAGAAATTATATTTTTCTTCCCCCAATTCTATCGAAGAAGTTAGGGTTCTTTGTTAATTGAAATCTTTTTTATTCTTAATTGAAAAACGAAAGCAAGAAGGTTCCTTGTCCAAATGAATTGAAGCAAGAAGTAAGTTTTTCTCACTGATTATGCTTCTCCAATCCACAGTAACTCGCTCACTCCCAAATCGATCAAGAAGTAAGAAGTAGCTTTTATCCGACGCTCGCTCAATTCCAGATCGTTCTCCGACCAATCACCTTTTCGACGACTGCTTGGTCCAGGAGCCGTGCACAATTGCACGGTCGATACTCAGTCACCCATGTAAATAGAAATATGTGCTGGAAGTATTCACTTGCACGGTCCAACATCCATGCACAGTTTCACGGTCGATACTTAGTCACACGTGTAAATAGAAACATGTACTGGAAGTATTCACTTGCACGGTCCAGGAGCCATGCACAATTGCACGGTCCAGGAGCCATGCACAATTGCACGGTCGATACTCAGTCACCCATGTAAACAAAAATATGTACTGAAAGTATTCACTTGCGCGGTCCAACAACCGTGCACGGTTGCACGATCGATACTCAAGCACGCGTGTAAATATAAACATGTACTAGAAGTATTCACTTGCACGGTCCAGGAGCTGTGCACAATTTCACGGTCGATACTCAGTCACCCATGTAAATAGAAACATGTATTGGAAGTATTCAATTGCACAGTCCAACAGCCGTGCACGGTTGCACGGTCGATACCCAGTAACCTGTGTAAATAGAAACATGTACTGGTATTCACTTGCACGATTCAGGAGTCGTGCACAATTGCACGGTCGATACTCAGTCACCCATGTAAATAGAAATATGTACTGGACATACTTAGTTGCACGGTCCAACAACCGTGCACAGTTTCACGGTCGATACTCAGTAAACCGTGCAATCCAAAAAATGTGTTGTAGGTGCTCACTTTCACGGTCCATCAACCATGCCAAGTTGCACGGTCGATATTGAAGTTCAATAAACCTTGAAAACCAAAAAAATGGTTTTTTCTTGTTCACGTGTTCGAGCCACAAATAGAGTAGTAATGCACGACACACAAGCATCTTTCTCATATTCGTATAAAATGCATATTTCATTTGAATTCAATATGATTATTGTTCACACTTAATTTTAGCATAAACATATCTTATGACGTGGATTAAACAACACAAGAAATATTAAATTATTATTTAAATAAAAAACCAGCAATTCAATAAAATTCCTGAAATACATATGATCAATATTCATAAAAAAAAATAATCTAACAATAATTGTTTTGGTAGGATCAACATTAATTAACGTTTTTAGAATCATCGTCTTTGTTGAGATCTTCATCATTCTCTCGATCAATGTTGCTCTGCTTATTTAGACATCGCCCAATTTTATGTCCTGAATGTCTGGTAAAGAAATATTATTAAGTTAGTGAGTGTTAAAATGCATTAATGCTTCTTCCGTCGAAGTGAAAGTCATGCCCAAAATTGTATTGTCGTCTATAGGAACATTTTTGAAATTGGCATACCCAACGTTTGAGAACATTGTGGAACGTTGTTGTAAATACAAACTGCAAGAGAAACACAGAAAAAATGAATCAAGTGGAATATTGTGAGACGTTCATTAAAAGACATGTTATGCAACATCTTCCAATTTTATTACATTTTCCAATGTTATGCAACATCTTCATATTATATATTTCAATCACCTATTTTAATGTCATTTACGGCAACTAATAACATGTGCTTCTAACATAAAATCGAGAAATACCATGGGCTTATAAACATAAAATTCAATTTAAATACTATATCAAATATAAATTTCAAAACTTTACATGATGATTTAACTCTATATTATGTCCTTCTAGCTAGAGGATTCAAACAACGAATATTGTTAGGAATGTGCATTCAATAGCTATTTCCTTTGCTAAATTCGGTTTCAAAATTTCTTTGAAGCATTTTGTCAAACACTTGTTGAGCAATTATGTTTCTATTTAATTTGAGGCAATTTAAAAAATAATTAATACTCAACAACACAACCACAATTTTAACAATTTCACAATGTTAATTCAAATACTCATAACAAATGACGGAAGTAAGAAAAAATATGAAGATATACATAAGCAACTTTTAGTGGTGGTAATTCACCTACTCCACGATAATATTAAACTTACAAATTAAGAAAACTAGGGGGGAGGAGAGGAGAGGCGGCGGCAGCAGAGAAGCGACGAGTCGGTGGCGGCAACAGGGAAGCGGCGCGTTGGCGGCGGAAAGGCAGCGGCTTGGGGCGGAAGTGGAGTGCGTGTTCGTAGGGGGAAAAAAACCTATGTATTGTGTTTTAGGTTTAGATTAATTTAATTTAATTTGTTTTTTTTTTTTGTTAATTTTAATAATAATATAAGGGTAAATAAATAGTTTTACCATTATATATGTTAATTAAATTAATTAATATAATAAATATTTTTATTAAGTTAAGGATAAAAATGTAAATTTTAAATTATATATTTTAATTAATTAAATGAATTATACATACGACATCATACGACACATACGCTGAATTTTTTCAACACAAAGTACAAAAGATATCAGGTCATCAGATTTAAGCCTTTAGATTTGATTTTTAATGGTTCAGATTAAATTGATTACGGTAGTCATATGACACCATACGACACTCTGACTATATGTAGGAGGTCCCATCTATCTACCCTTAATTACTGAATCTTTTCTGACGTGGCATCTCATATTTCTCTCTTTCTATTTTTTTAATTTTCTTAAAATTTACATTTTTTTTGTTTTCTCTCATCTCTCTCCCTTTTTTCTCGGTTAGTTTTCTTATACAATTTTCTTTAACATCTTTTCTTAAATAATTGTTTTATTTATATTTGTTCTTTATACAATTTTTTTTATATTTTTCTCCTCTACCTCTCTCCTTTTTTTTTTCTCGATAGTTTTCTTTTGGGGATTTCACTTAGGTCTTTTCACCCAATGATTTTTTAAATAAGGACATGGTTTAAAATAGTTTCAAATTAAGATCAAAATGTAACATAAATGTACCATCATGCCCTTACTATCTAATTTTTGAAATTAATCTAGAGAAAGTCAATTAATTTTAAATTTTGAATTCAAATCTCTCACCACATCAAAACCATTAATTACTAAGTCTTCCCAAAATTAAAATCGTTGATTACTTACCTTCCAAATTTAAAAACTTTCCTCAAAACTCTGCAATTTAAACTTAATAACTTGCATACCCATGGCCACTTATATTCATTAATAATGAATAACATTTTTGCTTCCTTGACCATTGTTGTAAAATTAATATGAAATATGGATGCAATACATGCAGAATAATGCAATCTAAAACTGCATAATAAAGTGAATAATGCAGAAAAAATGGTACGGTGTCTTCATATTAGAATGTGGTTATGCAAAAATACGTATACATATGCAAAATAAGATCTGCATTATCCCTTGACCAAACCAATAACAAATAATCATGAACTAAATTCAGCAACGCGCACATAAATCATCACAATTACACGAAAACAGAGCAAAATTGAATCTAAATTAAAATCATCTCGCTGAAAAATCATCTAAAAAAATTCTAAATTCTCAGCAAATTATGTGTGTACGTGTGGAATTAAAAATCATACCCTTGACAAGACTCTTCATCTCGCCGGATTAATGGTTCCATGTGGACCATACGCTGTGTCGTCCCACTCCTAGGCAACAAAATCGTCGTCAAAGGCCCACCTCCGCCTCCTCCACCACCTCTGGCGTCCTCTTCGTCTGCACACACCGAACACTCACGGATCCAATCATCCTCTCCGTCATCCTTCGTCGTCGCATCCCCGCCGCTACCTACTCCCTCTCCCGCCTCTCCGAAATCCCTCCCTCGTCCCCACCGTTCGATTAACCCGGATCCGAGACGTCGACTCAGAGAAAATCAGATCGTGCCGGTGGGTGGTGGCGATAAATTACAGAGTTGGTGTAAATCTGAGAATAATTGTGCATCTTTGATTGGAATTATGAAATTGATTGAATTTGAGAATAATTGTGAATCTTTGAATTGGTGTATAATTGGAAATATAGAATTGACCGAATCAATTTCCAATTATTGAGGTGAGATTATGAAAGGAAGGTCAAGAATGGTGAATGAACAGTTGAGTAAAATATGAGATTTTGAAAAAAAATATAATTAAAGGATTGATTATTAAATTAATTTTTATATTTAAATATAAGGGTTAACATGTGTTTTTGTCCTTTTTTAAAAAGATTTTATTCTTGGTGTTTTATTAAGAAGGTAAACCTGGCATTTTTTTATAAAAATTCTCTTTTCTTAAATTATATTTTTATTTTTTATTTAATACCGTTTTATTTTATACGAGTATTTTTCTTAAATAATTAATTTAGTTCTCTCCTCTCCCCCTCTATCTCTTTCTTTTTTAGACAGTTTTCTTAAATTATTATTTTTTTCTCCTCTCTCTCTTTTTCTCGAAGTTTTCTTAAATTATTATTTTTTTTCTCTCCTCTCATATTTTTTTTTCAGGTTCTTTGCGGTTTTCTTTTACAGTTTTCTTCAAATTTATTTTAATTTCTTTTAATTTTTTTTAATCTCCTTAAATATTTATATCTCTTTTTAATTTTTTTTCTCAGTTCTTTTTTCCTTTTACGGTTTTCTTCCTTTCCGTTCTATGCTATTCTTCTTACAACTTTACTTGCATCTTCTCACTTGCTAGATCGAGTTCTTTTTTAAGAAAATATTAAGGTAATTTTATGTTGGGTTAGTCTTATGTGAAATATTGCATACATGCATTCTATCCCAATTAGGCAAGTCAAAACTCTAAGTTTAAAAGTCAAATTAAGTCAATTTTAAAAAATTCGCGGGTCATAAGCTTGGATCCGGGTTGCCCAGAAAATTTGCGGGTTGCAAACAAGTGGTTTACTACATGACCAAAATATTGTTACTACAAGGCCAAAATATTACCACTACAAGGCCAAAAATTTAATACTACATGTCAAAACATTCTGAAAAATTCACCAAAAAATAAAGTCTCCAGAATATTTTTGAACATGTAGTAATACACATTTAACCTTGTAGTGATAAAATTTTGGTCTTGTAGTAACATTGTTTTAGTCATGTAGTAGCGGAATAAGTCAAAATTATTTTAGTAATTTTGCCCCAAAAAAATAAGTGTCCAGAATATTTTTAGACTTGTAGTAATACACTTTTGACCTTGTAGTGACAAAATTTAGTTCTTGTAGTAACATAATTTTGGTCATGTAGTAAAATAATAATATATTAGAGTGAAAATAAATATTTTAATTAAGGTTGACCCGCTTTGACCCGTGTTGACCCGCGTTGACCCACGTTGACCCACGAATTTTGACCTAATTACCTTAATTAGTCATATTGCATGTATGCAATATTGCATATAAGTTTTTGCATTTTATGTTTTTGTGTTCTCTAATTCTCTTATAATTTTTTTTTAGACAATGTGGAATAAGAGTTCAATGAAGAGAGTTCAACGAAGATGTGAAATTTTAAGTTTCTGTGTTTTGGAATCTTTGAATTATGTGTACTTTTAAAAAGAAATTTACTTCTTTCTTTCCTTCTCCGTCCCTGATAGAATTTTTCAAAAACGGTTTAAAATACAGAAAATCAATGATTATTAATTCTCCAAACGTATTCTTTTCTTTCAATCTTTCTACTATAATTCTCTTTTAATTTTTTTATATTTAATTTACATTTAGCAAATCTTACTAACTAGATGATGAGATATATAAAGATTGAATGATTAATGAGATTTATACTTTTAAATTATTGTTTTTTTTTCTACTCTCTTTCTTTTTCGGTTCTTACAAAAAAAATTAAGTTTTCTTCAATATTCTTTTACTTTTTTTTTTTTTTTTTAATTTCCTTAAATATTTTTCCCTCTTTTCAACTTTTTTTTTCTCGGTTCTTTTTTTCTTTTTACAGTTTTCTTCTTTTCTGTTCTTCTCAAAACTTTGTGATTAGTTTAGTTTACTTTTTTTATTATTTTTCTTTAATGCATCTATTTTTCTTCTCTAATTTTCAGGATGTTGAATAAGAGTTCAAAGAATGAGGAGAATGAGAACAAGAGTTCAAGGAGGATGTTCAATAAGAGTTCAAAGAAGATGTGAAGAGAATGAGAACAAGAGTTCACATGTCCCTTTTTTTTTTTTTTTTTTTATAACATTCTTCAATGTTTTAGTTGATTGTGAAACATAGAAGGGTCTTTCTACCGTCAGGAAGGGCATTCGCACTTCCTGATGATAGGTGACCAATCAGAAATTAACACCTCATATACCTTCGTCAAAGAGCGAAGAAGGTTCGTAAAATAATTAAATAATTAATATTTTAAAAAAATATATAAAAGTACTAAAATGTCCTTACAATATTTTGATTTAAACACCTCTTTAATTAATTACTTAATAATGATATACTCAATATACTGTATATTCTTATTAAGAATAATGTAAATAACGATTCTTACAGGCCTCCCAATGAACAAATCGTGAAAATCAAAATCAATGCCCTACAAAAATTAAGAAAATTAAAATCTCCCAGGAACCGATCCTTATGCATATTAATGTTCATCATCTTTCATTTCAATTCATCTGTGTTGATCAAGAGGGTAGGAGCGGCCTATTGAGATGAAGGTGAATTCGTTCATTTTATCCCAGGAAAAGGGATGAGAGCAAGGAGAAGAAGAGATGTTGAAAATGGGGGCGCACTTCTTCAAAGGAGAAACATCAGATTTGCATTCAAGTGCTTCAAACGAGACAATAAAAATCGCAGGTGTTTTTGTTTCCCCTAAATTTAACAACCATTTGATCTTTAGTGGTTGTGATTGATTGCTTGTATAATATGCGTTTATTGTATATATTTGTTTCTTATTTGTCAAATATTGGGAGTTGAGTTGTCATGTAATTTAGAGTGATTGCAACAATGTTGGGTGGTTAGGCGTTGCAGCTCATAGCAAGTTTTTCTGGGGGAAAAATTGGAGTTGTTATGCTTGGCCTATTTGTTTTCTTGATAGGTAATTTGATATACAATATTGTTTTTAAACTTGCAGTATGTTACTTGTAGTGTTTGTTTGCACAAATTAAGCATGGTGTTGTTGAATTTGCAGCTACGGGGACAACATTTTTTAAAAATTTTCCGAAGTTGAGAGCAAGATATGACTATGGGCTGCTCATATTCATCCTTACATTTAGTCTAGTATCAGTTTTGGGTTATCGAGATGATGAGATTGTAGATGTTGCATTGAATAGGCTAACCACAATCCTTGTAGGTGGTTGTGCTACTATTTTGATTTGCATACTAATATGCCCTGTTTGGGCTAGTGAAGATCTTCATAATATGCCATGTTTGAGCTCTCTTTATCGTGGTGCGGAGACGTGGTAAAGGCAACCGGGACAAGGGAAGGGAGTAGAGGATGGTTGTGGGAAGGGGTTGATAGAGTTTTAAAAAATGACAGGAATACACTATTTTGGGAATCGCAGTGGGCAGGGATCTTAGGAGCAGGTTTTATAGGTTAATGATTATATTGTATAAATCTCGATAAAATGAAAAACGTAGGCGAGTGGAGGGATGACGGTTGGGAGTGAAAGTGGAGATGGAGAAGAGAGTTAAGGGATAGAGATTTAAAGATATTGAACAATATGCTTTCTGTGATTAACAGGTGCACTTTGAGGAGAAATCAAGAAGACCAATGGTGGTGGAAATTTGAAATATGGAAATAGAGAAATAATAAAGTGTTTAGAGACATGGACGCAATAGAGAGTAAACTTACTGAGGAGATCAAAGCAAGAGTTTGGAGTTAGAGTATCAAACAAGGAGATTATTTTAGTTGTACTTAGCTTTTTTTTTTCTAGTCTTGTGCTTCAGAATTTGCTAATTTGTTTGCTTTTGACTTTGTTGCATACTTGCATATAGTTCTTTGTTATATGGACAAGATATGGTTAATTGTTTCCTACTCAGGATTAACTTGGCTCTTCTATTTCTTTTTTATTTTACTTCTTAAAAAAGCGCATTGTCTTTTTTATATTTATGTAATTGTTTCTCCTCTATTAAGAGGTTTGTGTAATGTTCCTCTCATAAGTCTATGTGCAGATGGCCTTTTTTTTGGGTTAATTGATAGTTTTATAACATCAGTGAGTCCACAGAGACAATTTTGATCATGCTTTCCTATTGTGTGTTATTTATTCTTTCTCCCCGGACTTTCTTTGATACGACCTGTAGTTTATATGGCTTACTTAGCTGCTTAATTAGGTGAGCGACTTGATCATTTATAGTATGACTGAGGAGAGTAAGATGATGCTGCAGTTCGACACTTCAGCTTTGTTTGAGTGAATTGTAGTAGGAGCAGCTTGTTTGAGTGAATTTATAGTAGGAGCAGCTTGTTTGAATGAATTATAAAAAGTGTAGTATCATCAATTATATGATTAGTGTGCCTGGACATAAAATGCTTGTTTTTATTGTTTTAAATTAAATTAGTGTGTCTGGACATAAAATTGGTTCCTGCTTAAAAGGGTTGAACAAAGGTTCCGAAAAGAGTATCTCGCAATCCAACCAAGGCACCAAGATTGAGGAATTATTGCGCTCCGATGGAGTCATAAACAGTGAATCTGGTAAATGTTCTCTTCTCTAGTTTTTTAGACTACTTACTTACTAAGCAAAATAAATTTTATGATTTAACTTGTTTTTTTTACACATGAGAAAAGCTCAAATTATATCATCAATTATATGATTTTAGGAGGGTGTGGATCAAGAAAGAACCAGAAAAGTCGGAAGGAAAAGCAACAACATTAAGATAATGAAGAGGATGAGGAATAGCTTCTAAGTCGGAATGAATATTGACTTGTCGAATGAAACATTGGATTGTTGAATATAATATTGACTTGTTGCTGATTTGTACTGCTGTTATAATAGGTTTGCTGGTTTTTTTATTGGTTTTATTGTTATTGGATTGTTGAATGTAATATTGACTTCTTGTTGATTTTTAACATTGGCTTGTTAGTTTTATTGTTGTTATAATACAGATGCGCAACTGTTTTTTTTCTTTTTTGCTGATTTATTCTTATTTATTTACTGGGTTTTTAGGCTGATAATTTTAATTTTTCAATAATTGTTTACTTGTGTTTTTTATTTAAATAATTCTGTTTTTATTGATGACTTGCTGACGTACAATGTTAAATTAAAACCCAATAAAATAAGCAAAACATGAACCGTAACACTTAAAAAAGGGAGGAACACTGAGGTTGAGATCAATTTCTTGCTGGCCGTGTGAAAAACGGATGTCATTGATATCAAAATGTCAACAAAACACAAATTTTATAATTAAAATACCCACTAGTATAGAGAGTCTAATAACAATAAAACCAATGCTCAACCCAACTGCTGATTTAACCTCTCCACAATACAGTAGAGTTAAAAGAAATGGGTGAAGAAAAAATAAGCACCAGACACAAAATTTGATATTTAGACAATGGCATTTACAGCACTAGCAATCCTAGGCCACATATCAGCACACTCTTTTCCAATGGGACCAGTGATTGCAGAGCCTTTCATTTCACCCTTAGGATTGACAATGACACCAGTATTATCTTCGAAGTACATGAATACTCCGTCCTTTCGGCGTCACGTCTTCCTCTGGCGGACGATGACGGCTGGCATAACATTCTTACGAAGATCAGGCTTACCCTTCTTCACAGTGGCCATGACCATGTCACCAACGATGACACCTACATTATGCATCCTTTCTCTTAAACCATGAAGATAAATAACTGCAATCGCAAATATAAATGTTGAGTATTAACACGAAAAACCATTCAATAAAAACATATATACAATATTCTTGAAAACACAAAGCACCCACCTGTCGAACTTGCATCAATTGGTAGAAGCAATGCTCCTAACGCTCATATTAATTCCTCCCAATTCTTTCCATTTCTGATATCCACTAACTCCTATGTGTATCCTCACTCCACCCACCAACCAATGTATAACTAGAATATAAATCAACCGAAATACGGCAGCTCACTATATCTTTTTTTTTTTTTGAATGGTAAACGGTCTATTATATTATAAATCGAGTACAAGGGGTACTCAACCCAAAACACTTACAAATGGTATCACAACTCTCTCACTAAAATTGCAGGCCTTCAGCCGCCTCCTATCCTAGACCAATATTCATCTAAATACAGTTGTTAGTCGTCGTACTAACCTTGAACCACTGAATTGTATAAAATGGTGTGACAATACATTGTGAGTCTGTCGTACTAACCTTGAACCAGTTTTGACACTCCCACCAAATCAATTTTGCAGCTTTGCACTCCAAGATGATATGTGCATTATTTTCCTCGACTTCTCCACATAATTTGCAAATAGACTATTCGATTGATAGATGTATGCCTATAATATTCAGATTGTCAGTTGTTGCAAACTTCCCTATCAATGCTTTTTCCACACTATCGTTTGTATCTTTCTTGGCGCGGAAGTTTTCCACAATAGGCTGAATTCTTTCTTCCTATCTGTTGCCCCTTGCCTGGATTCTGCTGCTGCCTCCATTTGTTTGTATGCACGGCTGGTCGAGTATATTCCAGCCGGTGCACACTCCCAGTTCCATACATCCGTGCTCCCCTGTTGCAATTTTCTCCCGTTAACAAGCATCAATAATTCATTTAGTGAATCACCATCCCAACTATTCAACACACGCCTCCACTCCCACTCCCATTTCCATTCCCATCCCCCCTCTCCCCATTCTCCCATCTCACTAACTCTAGCTTCTTTTTGCAAACTCACTATATCTAATTTGCAAGAGTGCAAACAGAAATAAACACAACAATTTGCTCAAAATCCATTAGTATGAAATGTTTTCTTCCAATGTGCAAAGTCATCATACACTTGCATAACTGACTCAACACAGAATACAGTTCTTTGAGAAGTCCTAAGTTAGAAATACATTGGTATAAACCAAATGGATGCAACACAAGAACGTATAATAATATGCAAAATTAAATTGAATAACTTTCAATAGGAAATCCCAAGGCATGTTGATGAAATTGTTCAGCACAATTATATAGAAATATGACACCACCTATTTGCTGTTACAAGAACCACAATGGTAAAAATATCAATACCAATTAATAATTAACAAAAAAAAAAAAAAAATGTATGAGACAGAGAGTCTAAGAACTCTAGATCTTAGCCATAGCAACTAATAAATGAAGAATTAGACAGTAAAAAATTCAATGTAGTTTCATAAAAAGGTACACGTGGTATAGAGAAAAATACAGATCAAAAGGCCCAATATGTACTTCATAACACAATTCATCTAAAACCAACATATTCCCTGCAAAACCTAAACATCTGGGCACAAGAATACTAATTCCTTGTACGGACGAAAAACAATCGTATGAAAACCAACAATTAGCAACAACTAAAGATCGTCAATAAATATAAACCCAAATCACCCAATAAGCTTTATGAACAAATTGCAGTAAAAATGTTCTAAGAAAGTGTGTAAATTTTTAGGGGAAGAATGGAGTATGTTTTAGGAGTTTATAAACTACTTTTAAACGTTAAATTAGTCGGCGGCATATGTATAATCGTCGAGTAGCGTTATCCGTTGATTTTGAAAATAATCTGCCATTGTAACAACTAGAGAGAACCGATCAGAAGATGAACACCTATGAATTGAAAGAAGGTGAACATGTGTTTTTTCTGTTTAGGGCAAGATTTTGATTTGATACATGCCTGAGAAATAAGAATCAATAATTTAAACTTTAATTTTAATAAGAATATATATTGTTATTGTTTAATGAATTTTTTCTAATTTTTTATTGAAAGGGTATTTTTGTCATTTTATATTTATTAATTTAATTTATTTTTGGGGCAAAGTAGTGCGATTGCATATTGCATAGAGCAAACGCACTATTGCGAAGTGCAATCATATCTAAATAATTATATATGTTGGATCAATGATCCAACGGTATTAAATGAGTTTCCTGTTATCAGGAAGTGCGAAGCCTTCCTGACGGTAGAAAGACCCAACATAGAATGTCAAATACTTTATGTGGGCTATTTTGTTTTTTTTTTTGTTTTTCTTTTTTCCTCTCTTTACTTATACATACAAATTTTTTTTTCAGATTCTACATCTCTCAACAAGACTTAGACTTGGAGAAATAACTGGAATAACTATACAATGACAAAGTTACTTTCCAATGCAACAGTTCTTCATCAAAGGTACTACCACGTTATCACCAAAAAAAAACAAGGAGGATCATTTTTTCTTTAACTTTTGAATATTACATTACTTATCTTCAGATTGTATTACATTACTTATCTTCAAATTGCATGTTTCTGATAATCAGTGTTGTTGTGGCAAGAAAAAATTTAATGTACTACTTGATGAGAATATATGTTTATGTATTTTTTTAAAAAGTACATGTTAAATATATGTTTCTGATAATCAGTGTTGTTGTGGCAAGAATTTTTTTTTTGTACTACTTGATGAGAATATATATTTATGTATTTTTTTAAAAAGTACATGTTTCTGATAATCAGTGTTGTTTTGGCAAGAAAAAATTTCCTGTAGTTCTTGATGAGAATATATGTTTATGTATTTTTTTAAAAAGTACATGTTAAATATATGTTTATGAATTTTTTTGAAAGTGTTTCGTTTGAAAATATTTTTTTAAAATTTGGAGCTATATTTTTTATTGTTTATGTTTTCTTGACAATGCTATATGATTTCTTTAATGTTGATAATTTAAAAAAATTATGACGATTTCAATTTCCATAAGGTTGTGTTTGGATGAGGGGATTTCAAATGAAATGATTTAAAATTCGATGGATTTCAAATGATGGTTTTAGTGAGAATTTGAAATCCTCTCAATTTTAACTAAAAAAGATGTTAAATATTTGAAATCCATTCATTTAATCCAAACATGTGGAGTGGATTTAGATCATGGATTTAAAATCCATACTTAAATCCCTCCATTCAAACACAACCTAGAGTTATTCTACTTCCATAGAGTAATTTAATGTGACGAGGACTACAAAATATGAAATAAAACTTTCAAAATACCATGACCATATACAAATGATATTCATATCCAGATTTATAAAGTCTTCAGGGCTCGTTTGGTTCTTAAGACAGGATAGATACATTAGGATATGATTTATTGGGATTGCACTGTTCATAATTTGAAAATTGATTTAAAAATTACGTTTGGATTGATGGATTGAATTTTGAAGTTTATATGATAATTTATATCCAAGTTGTTTGGATTGTGGGATAAAATTGAATTTTAGTGTCAAATGTCAAACATACCCTTTTGACATTAATTTTTATTTTTTTTATATTCACAGTAATTGATATGCATTTTTTTCTATTTATCTTCTACATTATTTTTGAGATGCAATTTAGGAATGAAAATAAAATTAAGAAAACGGAATTATATCTACAAACAGATTACATAATTAAGTTGTTTCACCTAAAAACTATTTTTGCATAATTAAGTTGTTTCATTAGTAAAAATACAGTTACGAGGTACAACTTCATTTGGAACAATTTTATTAAATTGAGGGGTAAAATGGACTTTTCTTATATGAAACTAAAATTGGACTAATTAAACTCACCCCCACCCCAAGGACAGAAAATCACGCTGTGGTGGGTTTAAGTGGGAAAGTTGTCTCGGGCCCAACTTCTTTCTCGGGCCTTAAACCCACAAACCAAACCTAAGAAAAGCTGGGAAAATTCAGCCAATCCAGTCTTTTCCTTAAAACCAAACGCACCCTCATTGTATAAGGCCCATATAGATGTTGAGTGGTGCAACCAATCCATTAAGTATTTGTTCAAATACATTAACCCAACACCAATTCATTAAGTATTTGTTCAAATACATTAACAATGGTCTCGATAAAATAACACCAAACTGTGCAAGTACACTTTCAGTGTTTAAAAATTTATAATGTATATTACTTATACTTTTTTTTTTTGACGGGGTATTACTTCTTCTACTGGTTTTACACTAGTATTTATATATTTGCAAACTTATAATGTGACACATGTCACAACCTCCTTCATTCTCTCAATCTCTTTCCTCTCCAAATTCCTCCATTTTGAAATTGCTTCATTCTTATCATATCTATAAATTAAGTTATAATCTCAGCCTTTGTTTCTGTACAAATGATCTCAACCCTCCATTCTGATTTTTTACTCTTATATAAACCTCAACGCCTTCTCATTTCAATCATTCAAGTTTAATCTCTCAACTTTGTCCTATTCGAATTTCGTCGGTCAATTTTTTTTTTTTTATCGGTAAAAAGTGATTGTATTAATAGTGGGTACAAGAAGATACCCGAAATTCAGTGTACTATTCTTTTCATTTGGGTAGAGACAGTAAAGTTATGCTATATGAATCTCAAACCATGCACTTGAGTGGATCTGTCACCCAGGTCTTCAAAGGAGAAGTGTTTCGAGTAGGATATTTGATCGTGAACCAGCTCCATAGTCTTGCCTTTAGCTCCTCCTTGATCTTTGCTAGTGTGAAGGTCTCGTTTCTGAATAGGACTGCGTTTCTCCCTTTCCATATGAGCCACACCATACACATCCATATACATGTGGCGATCTTCTTCCCGTTTCTTCCTTTGATGAGGCCTCCAAAACCTAAGAAGTTGCTTAGCAGGTCTGGCGGTAGTGGTGACGGTATGTTGAGCCATTTGAGACTTTCCATCCATACATTTCGTCGGTCAATTTTATTCCGGCTATTCGCATATAAAATATTTCGGCCATCCATTTTAAATCTCCCTCATTTCTCTCGATTTTGTCTTTTCCTTGTAATTTTTTTTCTAGCTATTCATCAAATATTTATTCAATTTTTTCTGTTCAACTAGCACGTCTGAAAACCCAAGAGCAACAATCTGACGTCGTTTGACTTCTTATTCGTCATTGACGATCCATTGACAAGGAGTGTCTCATATAAAATCTAAAGTCAACTGAAATACACAAGAAATATACCTTTCTTTCATTTATAGTCATCGAAAATGCACAAGAAATGTATTTTATATTTGAATTAATGTAATTAATTTCGCATGGGGATTATTTAATATTTATTTTAGAATTCAATTTATATATAAAATATATGTTTGTAAGGATTCATTATAATTATTTTTGTCTTATTTTTAGTGTTTTATTCTTAAAGTTAATCTAATTCTATATACATGTATCTATATGTAGTAGAAGATATATTATTTCATCTAACAATAACTTAATTAAAAGAAATCAGTTTGTTGGAAATAGTTTATATTTTATTTATGTCAACAAGCTATATAAACTAAAATTATATATAATGTAAACACGTCTAAATCCCCTTATATAATTACAAGACAATTAAAAATAATAGTATTTTATATACAAGATCGAATTGGCAATTCCTATATATATAAAAAAAAAAGAATTAACAATTAAGATTGAATTAGAATTTTTATAAATCTAAATGTAACAGAATTATTAAAGTAGTAAATATTTACTTATATGTTTACATAATTATTTCCATTAATCAAGATTGTATTAAACGTTGTATTTATAAACATTTCATTTGTAATTATGAATTTTATTTATTTATAGAAATTACTAAATTTAAGTGCTAACATTTAATGAAACGTTTGATTTCAAAATTATAATAATAACTGTAAAAATTTGTAGAAGATTAGTGTCTTCAATTATTTACAAAATTATGATTACAATAAAATTAATAGTATAAGAATTCAATGTTAAATAATTTTTTTGCGATTTTAAATTTATGAACATTTCATTTGTAATTATGATTTTTTTTTTTTTTGAATTACATGTCCACATTTAATTTAGTAAATTATTGTACGTGGTCATGTGATGTCTAATAATAATGCATGTGTGTTAATTAGGCATCATAATTGCCTAATAAACTAAATTAAATGTTACATGTCTAATTGATAATCTATTATTTTGAAATGTAGTCATTCCGTTACAAATCAACAAATTTGGATGGAAGATTAATTTGATCATAATTTTCTCATTGGTAAAGATTTCTACAATAATTATTATAACTTAAAAATTAAGAGTCAACTCGAATGTGGCAAACTAAAATTAATAGTCACCTTTGACTCAATTAACCTCTCTATAAATTAAAGCAATTGACTAAACAAAAATATTTTCAACTCTATCATAAAAAATCTACAATTATACAATAATTAACGTTAATAATAAATATTCAATCATAATCACTAAAAACACAATAATTGATTGTCTAAAATGGTTCTCAACTATTCATACAAAACAATAATGACTTTATGAAAAATAAATTAGTAATTATGCATTCATATATATAATCCCAAAATTTGGGATAATTGATTAAAGAAATCAATGTAAATGCGTACACATATACATATGTTAATAATTATCGATAACGTCAATTCATACTTACATTAATTACAGATTAATTGGCAATTTGAGATATTTGATATTTCATCATTACTTTAACTCAAATCAATTGAGATTTTTTTTAATAAAATATACTCCGTATTAACTTAATTAGTTTGTCATGTTTTTTTTATATTATTATTAATATTAATACTACTAATAATAATCAAGTTTAAGAATACAATTTTCCTGAAAATTGTTTTATGTTTCAAATATTATAATTATTTTTTATTATAATAATTAATTATTTTTATTTTATGTATATACGTACTGTAAACAATTATTTAATGATTTATTTATTATATAGTTTATAATTATTTAAATCAAATCTAAATATTACTCACTCCGTCTCATAATAATTTTTATAGGTAGATGGACACGCATATTAAGAAAGTGCAATAATTAGTGAAATTTTAATTTGATGAGTAATTTTATAAAACTTTACGTATAAAGTAAATAAATGAGTTGACTTTTGAGTATGTGTGAATAAAAAATAAGCCACTAATGATCTTCGATATTTTTTTTTTTATAAAAATAACTAATTTCAATTGTCTAATAATAAAAATATAATAGTTGGAACCTAAATCCTAAATGTCGCGGGCTAGACGAGCCACTAATGATCTTTTAAAAAAAATAACTAATTTCAATTGTAAAACAATAAAAATAATTAAATAAACAATATTTCTTCAAATATGAATTGTGCAGTGTGTATTTTAATTATTTATGTCGTGTTACAGAAGTATTAGATTAAAAATCAAATAAGATTGTGAGTTCTTTAAGATATATCCCCTTTTTTTTCTTAATGAAACTCAATTGAGTAAATATTGTAAAAAAAAAAAAAATTGAAGTGAAAACTTTAATATCACTTTAACGGATTTATATATTTTCTATTGTTGCATTAAAATTAAATAAATACTATTTAAGGGTTGTAAATTTTATTTATTGATTCATATACTCAAAATAAAATATTGAGTTGTTGAATTAAAAAAAAAACCGACTAGCGTGTTGGCTCGGTAGACCAGTGAGTTGGCCCGTTTAACGCACATCCTAATCGATTTGAGTCAAAAAGATTTAATTTTAAACAGTTTTATCCAACTATTTGACAAACCTAGCCCTACATACATTTATTATTGCTAATTGAGTTAACCCGTTAGCATAGTCCTGATAAATATTTATAAATTCAATAGAATAAATTATATTCGAAATAATTTAATTCTTGAATAGATAATTAATATATATATATATCATATGAATATAAACTGTTTCAATAGTTGGACTAATCTTTGTATGATTTTAAATTTGTGTGATATAATGATACATGATAATATCAAACAAAATATGCAAATATATATATATACAAAGTGAGATAGCTCAAGTGGTTAGAGCACCACTACTTTCGAGTCATGGGGAGGGAAAAAAAGGGATGGGTATTTAACTTTCATAAAAAAAAAAACAATGTTGTGTATAAGGTTTTTTTTTTTTAAATTATAATTTTATATATTAATTTGTAATTAATAAAACCATGATTATTCATTATGATATAATGTATTTTCCTATCAAAAATTACTTTTTCAAATAACAATTTATCAAATAATGTCTATATAATGTTTACAAAATTAAAATATTGTATTTTTTAATTCAATTATATATATACTCTAAAATATAAATTAACATTTATAATAAAATTTCTTATATTAATATACAATATTATAAATTTATTTTAATCCCGTTTAAAACGCGGGTCTTACACTAATTTATTTATGTTTGTAAAACTGCAAATGTGTGGATAAATCCATAGATGCATATTAGATAAAGTTAACTTTTTCATCTTTTAAATGCACATATCGGACACCGATTTAATTTCTTTGTTTCATCTTTCATCTTTCAGTATATTGCACATATTTGACCATCAACACGTATCAGCATAGATAAAGTGGGATAGCTCAAGTGGTTAGAGTACCACTACCTAGGCCTGGGTTCGAGTCATGGGGAGGAGAAAATGGGATGTGTATTTAACTTCCATAAAAAAAAACACACGTATCAACATATATAAAATTCCTCCTCAAAACTTCAATTTAGTATTTAAATCTCACTTTATTTAAAAAAATAATTTATATAGAATTATAAGCTATATTTGATATACAAATTATTAATGCCTTTACCAAAAAAAAAAACTCAATTTATGTTTTTTTTTTTTTTTTTTTTTTTACGGAAAACTCAAATTATGTTATTAAAAAAGAAAAAGAAAAAAAAACCTAATTCAATTTCTACCTCGTTTCTTTCTCTTTTCTAATTCCAGTCACGGCTTCTCACCACCTCCACCGCGCCGCCCCATCTCGGCCTCGTCCCAGCGCCTCAACCGAAGGTCGAAAACTGTAGCGGGCTTCTGCGCCAGCAACCGGCTTCCCACATTAGAACTAATTTCCCTAATAATTAAGAATTACCGTTGTGCATCGCAGTACTGAAAGAATGGAGGTTCAGACGACTCCTACACATGAATCACGCTCAAAAAGCCAAAACTCTGCCCTGCCGCTGTCCTCGGCTGTGCGGTTGTGGAGACCGACTGCTCAACGGAACTTAAGGAACCAATGGTCAAAGCTCAATTCTCTGCGCCATGACTGGCGCTCTGCCGCCTCCGGTGGCCGCTCTCATGCCACCGCCATAGTCAACTCCTACCTCTCTCAGAAGTAAACCACATTTATAGTGATCTGGTGAACTTATGTGGATTAATTCGCACACGTTCACGATATTTCTCATACTATTTAAAAATTAGGAAAAATTAGATATTGAATTTTAGGTAAGGCTAAATGCACTTATATACTTGTATAATTTGATATAAATAGTTGCAATGCATATGAAGTACATAGTAGAATGTGAATTGATATATATATAGAGACTGAAGCTGCATTTTAAATTTTAAGCATACCTGTCATCTATTTGTTCTCAGTTGCATATGATTTGGAATCATACTTCGTAGTATAATTGTTTTGCCATAAAACATGAGAAAATCCTGGGTAAGACTTAAGGGTGAGAAGAAAATAGCTTTTATTTTGTGGCCTTGTAACTCTCGTTTAGAAAATTTAAATAGCTGCCCGCTAATGTTTTTTGTTATTGAAATATTGAATGCCATGGGTTCTCTTTTGTTGATTGAGTCCATTATCCATTTTTTATATTTTATATTTACAGGTATATGGATGGAATGGACTTTGGTGTGTTGAGTGACATGCCTAATATTCGGAAAAAAGCTTCTGCCAAATTGTTCAAGCAGCAGGTTTCATCTAGCTCTTGCCTTTTTCTTTTTTCCTTGACTAGTAGGGAGGTTTGCCTTATCTATAACAATATATTGCAAGTGCTCTCTGTCTTTTGTTGCAAGGCCTATGATTCTAAATATGACACGTTTTCTTTTCACAGGAGCTTCATAGAGGTAAACTATTGTCATCTTACAAGGACATGGTAAGCATAATTTTTTCTGGTGATTGAGTATCATCTAATATAAGCCTTTTTCTGCCCTGTTTTGAAATGCTATTGGATGAACATATAGATCCAATCATGAAATTTTCTACTTATTTCGTCTGACTTCAGGTAATATCAAACTGAAATGTGTTTCATCACTCATAATTTTTTAACCCATTCTGGGGAATTTTTCCGTATTAAAGTAAGTATTTTGTTTTGCTGATTTTAATCTCCATTCTCCAACCTGCCAGGTCAAGTATCTAATTCCAAATTTCATGACAAATCTAACATGCCTGATTCAATCAGACCTTTAAGTCGTAACGAATTGAGTTTTAAGGGAAAAATATACACATCTTTTGTTTATTTCTACATACACAACAGCATGTTCAAAATGATCCAAGATACTAGGAACTTATCATTATTCACAGCCATATTACTTGATTGAGTATGCTACTGTTTATTTTCCCCATAAACCTTAACTTGAATTACATGAGCAGTTGTTCACTTACCCCTTGTTGATGTATTGGTAGTGAATCATCTGGAAGTGAATTCACATTTATATATTTGTTTAACATATTTACAGGTAGCAATTGTGACACGTATGGTTAATACTTGTAAATCTATGAGATGCTATTCTAGAGGGACAAGCAGTAGTCCAATTGCTCAGTTTTCTTTCACCTCGGAAGTGGACAGTGATAGCGGCGACTGTGGTGGAATTCCTGTTTTTACATTCTGTTCAATTTCTTCTTTTGGTAAGTGTAATCTAGTTTCAGCCTGCCCATAAATGTTCCAATCTCTTTTATTTTATTGTTCCCAATACTAGGTTAATTAAGTTTTAAGGTTCAAGGTAAATAAAAGCAACCATCCAAGGGATCATGAGAAAGAGAATCAAATTTACATTATGTTATCTTTAGTTTGGACATTTTGATGCCCAGGAATGCTCGGTATTTATTTTAGAATTATATCATTTCTCGTTTTCATTTTGAGTTAAAACGTCTATTAGAAGTAAAAAAAGAACAAAGATATTACCATACTTTAGTTGTCGACTATTTGCTCATTGCAATTTGCCTTCAAAAGTAATCTAAAAAACTTATATAGTTGGTTTGTTTCCATACCGTATCTCGCTATGTTATGTGCCAGAACTGTTCTGTTCAGCTCATAGTTCTTGTTTTTTTACTTGTTTACTGACCCACTTTTATGTTGTTTTGCCAAGTTTATGTACAATACTAAACTGAAATTCAAATATTTATCTTCAAATCGTGAACTATTTTAGAAACCTTGTGATGATTCTTCTGAAGTCAATATCATAATCAAAGTTATTTTGAATGATTCCAGAAGAACTAGCTTGGGAGATTGTTCAAATGTTCATATCAGAATTAAATTTGAAGGTGAAATGAACTCTTGTTGACTGCTTTGAAGGATTTCTACTGAACTTGTTTTGGTCTTACCTTGTTATCTCGAATACCTTGATACAGCGGTTGCTTGTGATGGAATTGCTCTCCATATGTGATGAAAAATTTGCTGAAGTAATGGGATTGCACTGGTCTGATGAGTTCTATGAGGGAGAATTCAATGATCTGAGTGTATTCAGTTTCTATTCAAAAGAAACTCAGGCACCACTACTGCCACGCCTAAGAACTTGCAACTCTAGTACTTCAACTGTTGAATCTAAACAGCAGCAAGATAGCAATGTCTTACAGGTACTTGATCTAATTGAAGTTGAATGTAAAAATCTGCAGCAAATAACTGCTTGTGTGGTTATTGATATGTTGGTAGTGAGAGCGTGTGTTTAATAGAATGCATTGACATGTTCCCTACTCTTGATATAAATGAATACAAGACTTTTAAGAGAATTTTTTCACTGAATCTTTCAACTCTGTTTTTGTTCTTGTATGGTGAAATCCTATAAATTGTCTCACAAGTATTATCACATGTTACTAGAATACTGATACATAAATTCTTCAGTATACCTTTGAAAAGTTCATAGATCTGGTATATGTAACTATTGAGAGGATTTTTGTGAACATTTTTACACACATTGGTCATATTTCATGCTCATATTCTTACTGAATGTGTATATACATATTTGTGTATGGATGGATAAATATGTACACATATATACTCATTTAGAGTTGCATAGTGTGTGTGTGGATATATATACACGTCTCTGTGTGTGTAAACGCTGACTTTGAGTCAAAAAGTGTCAGTTTAGTCTTAATTTAACTTTTTGTTTATGCTTCTACAGGTTTACATAACAACCTGGCTGGCAGAGGTGAACATAGATAAATGCAGGTAAAATCACTCTTTAATCCTTCTCAAACATTTTTTTTATGTGCTTGATTGGCGCTATAGGAGAATTAAACCACATTCGGGGGCCATGGAGTGGGTTTAAGATGGGGACCATGGGGTATGTTTTAATTAACAATAATTAAACCCAGAATTGTTTTTATAAGATTATAAGTTGTGGTATGTTTTACAACTATGTGTATATTGCTAATATATATGCCTAGTTACTAGTTACTAATCTCATTTTGTTGTATGATGATTTGTGATATTCATTTTCTGGAGGGTTTCTTTTTCCGTATGTTTTGATCTGTTCTGAATAGTAATTTCCATTTATAGGATGGACGAAATATTGGAAATTGTAGGAAGGGAGATGCATATCGACTTTCTTGAAACGTGTGGTTGATGAAGTGAAATATGATGATTATTTCACATCTAAACAAAGCGAAGTTACAAAATCAACATTGACCCAGACCACCACTGACTTTCTTGATGAGTAAAGAAAGTTCCATCAACGAGTGACAAATGAGAAATTTACGGAAAATGTGCAGAGATGTTTCAAATTGATCGAGGTTGGATCAAAAATTGTTATTAATTATTTGGGTTGTACTCCCATGTAATTGGGACATGCATGTAACTGGATCCATATTTTAATATGGATCCTCCAGGTAAAACGGAATTAATACACGGAATATGAAGATTTTTACATCTGATGAGTATAGTCTAGTGGTAGCTGTTAACGCACATTGAACAAGGTCAGAAGATCGAATCTTTTATGCGTTTTTATTTCTTATTTATTTCATCGATCTTCTTTTTTATTTTTTATTTCTTATTTATTTTCCCCCATTTTCTTCTTATTATTTCTTATTTATTTTCCTTTCCAAAATAAGACTCCTAAAAAATAATATTAATTGATTATATTTTATGTATAAAAGGTTTATGTATAAAAGGTTACAATAAATTAAAATGATCTTTTACATGTATCTTATTTATTTTTCCCCAATTTTCTTCTTTTTTCATCGATCTTCTTTTCTTTTTTTTTTTTTTTTTTTTTTTACGTATTTGAACTAAATATGTACATTCCATCTAGACCTCCATTTCTTAAATTCATTTAGATCTATTATAGTTTGTTATTAACATTATTTTTAGTTTAAAGTTTTATGATATGAGTTGACAAGTGTTATAATATAAGTATACGTTGAAAAAGTATATAGTATGTATTCATATACAATATAGTATTAGTTCATATATAGTATAGTAATAGTTCATATATATATTATAATATTAGTTCATGTGGAGCGTTCATATGCATGTATAAGATCTTATATTTTCCGATTTTAAAGTACAATATGATATGCTACAAGCTCTAGACTCAAAAAATATATAGTATTAGTTTACACGAGGTATAGTATTAATTCATATATAATATAATATTAGTTCCTCTATAGTGTAGTATTAGTTCGTATATTTATTTCCAGTCATAATCCTAACTATTGAAACTTTAAAATATATCTTTCTTTTTTACAATCGAAAGTAAATGATCATAAACAAGAAAATAAATTTACAAAAGTCATCATTAACATGGACATTGTATCACCCATTGTTTGTCACTCATATACCACCTAGAAAAAAACAGTTCTAACTAATATGTACATCTAATGCCAAATAACTGCATTTCACACACTGTTTGACTTATTGCCCACAAACTTAAACTAGCATAGAGAATAATGAAGAAATAGTTAAGTGTAGACGTACACATACACCAAGTTACCAATTACTGAGAAGATAAATGGCATTTTTAGCAGCATTAAATCAAAAACATACACTAAACACTAAAGATAATGAACAAAATATGATTTTGGAGATCTTGTAGCTACAAGCACAACAACAAACATTAATCTTAGCAAACAATAAGAATTAACTTGTGCCTGTGATCCAACGGAAGATATATTCCAAGCACCATCATAAAGCATTTAAACAATCAAACAATAAAGAAGAGTAAATACAAAATACTGCTTCATTGCATTGGGGATAAGAAGTAAGAACCCAATTATTGATTCAAATTCGCTACCGAACACAGCAACAAGGAAAACATGAGTAATGTATTTAAACTTCAACACATCATTAAAAATGTCTCAAAGAAACACATCCAAACAACAAAATCAGAAACTTCAAATACCACCAGCAGGACAAGGTGAATAATAGATTCCTTCTAGATATTGTAATCAGCAAAGATCAACCTTGAACAAGCTATAGTGAACTAAAAGAAATTATTACACGTGTAAGTAATGCTATAGTGTATGTGAAGTGTGAACTAATAATATATTGTTGGCCCCAATAACAAAAGAATAATAAATAATAAATGTTGATATAATTGAACAAGCTAGATAGAGTCAAATTGTACAGAATGTCAACGAATACTATAGTGTTTTTGAACTAATACTATTGCTTAAGAGAACTTATACCATTGCTTGTAAGAACTAATACGATTAACATAACATTGTAGAGAATATTCAATTGAGACAATAGAGTAAAATCTTGTTAAACTATTTAAATGAATGGTGTAATTAATTACATTGTCTTACTATGTTAGAGATGAAGTTGTTCTTCCTCATCCTACTATTCCATTTCATTTTCTTTTAAATAAAGCTTGAAATTGCACCAAAACAACTACCATACTCCTAATGACAAAAGTAGTAGTATTAAATCCATTGAAAAGAAGCAGATATTCAAACTATACTATATACTGCACAATCCCACATTTAAACCCAATTCAATGTTAATTAGAAATACATATGAAACTTAAAACAACCTGAAATCGCATCTACTTGGAGTGGATGCAGTCCTGCAACAGCTCTAGTATGCATAACTTCTATAGAATGCCGCATTTCAAGTCACAAACATGAAGAAGTAAACAATTCTTCTAAATTGCAACACTCGTTCCTATTTTTATTATATCAATGAGATACAAAATTTGACATGTAAAACTATGTAAGTACTGCAATAGAAAACTTGAACATAAATACAATACTTTTTGCTTTGCAGCAGACAATCTTGCCGAGATTTTCATTGAATTGAAACTAATTAAGATACAATGACATTCAGCATAAGCATAAGCACAAGCATTCTAACTAGATCAATCCTACATAAGTTTTTGAACAAATAAATGATTCCACTCAAATCAACCATACAAAACTATGTAAAATAATTACTAACTTAAAATAAATAAAAGTTAAATGAACAGTGAAAGCACAATGTTTTTACTTCAGAGCACCAAATTAGAAGCATAAAAGATGGATATACCCAAAGAAAGCAATAAATCTAATAATACCTTCTTCTCTATGGGGAAGTTGTGAATCTCAATGTATAAAACGCATCTTGTAGCCTTTCTGTTGTTGGTGATTGAGGAATTGATCAGAAAGCGAGCTTATGTAAACTAGCGGTAACAACATTGATAGGGTTCTTCTGAATGTGGTTGAGCGTCGTGAGGATGACGGCAGTGGTTTTGCGGCTACAAAACCAAGTACTGTATCAATCTCAAGGTTGTTTTTCGATCCTTCTCTGTGACGAACAAGATTGAGCCACGTTTTGAGAAGTACAATAATAATAATTCGACGGCGGTAGCAACATTGAAAATTGATTAGAAGCAATAAGTGTGAGAAGGGGGAGAAACAGCCGCAAATGGATAGAGGTGGAGAAGGAGAGTAGATAATGTGAACCCATAAACAAAAGGAAATGGAAAAAAGAAATAGTTGGGTAGGGTCGGTCCATTTGATCCATATTTTTAAAAGTGGACCCAGTTACATATATGTAACTGGTACATATAAGTATGTGCCTAATTATTTATCTTAGGGATGGTTAAGGTGTGGATAGACTCCTCAAAATTATACTGCAGGTTCAAATTAACTTTAATTAGGAACAAATTAACTTTTTAATTCGAAAAAATAAACATTTATGCTAATTTCGAGCATATCTGATTTCTTAAGATTCACGGGCATATGATAGAAGTGTTGGAATTAATGTGGGATTAATTGGGTTTTGATACCCTTATCTAATTAATTAATTAGAAGGACTAAACATTAATTATAAAATAATTAAACGTCGATCTTCTCGCTGAGTGAGAAATTAATTAATGAAGTTGAATGTTTCAACTTGAGTTTGAGGTGAGGGAATGTGAAGGGTCACATGTCCCCATAGAAAGTCTATAAAACATTTAAAGGCTTTAAAGGTATTGAAGTGAACATGGAGTTCAACTATGTATTAGAAGTACATTCCCCAAAAGGCCACACGAGCGCGCGCCCGCCCATCCGGCTCGGCTTCGGCAATTGGACTTTGGTGGTCTTTGGGGTCCGTCTATCTTTTTGCAGACCAAAAAACTCCGAAAGTCCAACACAGGAATTTGACCGACCCATTTGGTTATGAGCTTGACCCATTTCGTAACACTTCAAGAAGCTTCCAGAACAATCTAGAAACCTCAAACTTGGTCTCCAAGGATCTCTCCACGTTTTGCGATTTTTTCGCACCCTAACCCAACGAGCTGGGCCTGGGCCCACGCACGAATTCTGCAACCACCTAGGGTTTTATCTGCCTGTAAATACCAGGCTCTTCCCTCCCTCATAATTTTTCACGCTGAAATTCGCCTCTCCTCTTCTTTTCTCTCTGTAGTGTTGTGCTCTCCAAAGCCATACACTGTTCTTGTTGTCGGAATTTTTTCCGTGTGTTGCCGGAATATTTTCCGTGTGTGTTCAGTTCGTACCTAGTACGTTCGTGGCTTTCTTTCAGTGGTGCTACTAATTGATTAAGCGAAGCCGTTTTACCTTTGGGAACATAGCGCCATACCAGTCGAGCACTACCTGGGCGTATTCTGTTCTACGGGAAAAAGGTTTCCCTTGACTCGACATGTGTTATCAGATTTTTCGATATTGCAGTATACCTTTTGGTGCAGTTTCCCTAACAATCGCAGAACATAATAGATTAATCTAATTTTTGGACTTAATTAATTAAATAATTTTTCGGACTTAATTAATACACTGCAATGTCGAAATCAAATGATAACATGGAAGTTGACCCCACTGATACAGAGGTCGGTCACGGTGCTGAAAACACTGCTGAGAATTTTGGCAATGATGCCAATAAGAAAAAATCTCTTGCTCGATCAATTTCACACAATTCTGGTGTGAAATCTCTTTGAAGACATAACGACTATGCTGACAAGGTCAGGAACGGAGGCAATCCTTTTGAAAGAACTCCTTTCCAGAATCCCTTTGGGGATCAAATTTTTACCTTCTCTGCACCTGGGCCGAGGCCAAAGGTTGTACAAGGAGAAAAACCTGAGAAATTTTCAGGGACTGAATTCAAAAGATGGCAGAATAAGATGATGTTCTATCTGACCATGCTTGGAATGGATAGGTTTCTGACTGAGAATAAACTTACACAGCCTGAGGCAAATGCCAGTCAGCAGGAAATGATCTTTTATGATCAGTGGTCAAGTGGTGATTATCTGTGCATAAACCACATAATTGGAGGATTGTCTGATGCCCTCTACAGTGTCTACTGTGACATTAAATCTGCCAAGGAGCTGTGGGAGTCCTTGGAGAAGAAGTACAGAACTGAAGGTGCAGGACTGAAGAAATTCGTCGTTGCACAGCTGTACGATTTTAAGATGGAGGATAACAAATCTGTAGTGGATCGAGTCCAGAAACTGCAGATTATTTTCCATAAGATAGCTGCTGAAGACATAGTTCTGCCAGATGCCTTTCTGGTAGTTATTGTGGTCGAGAAATTGCCTTCATCTTGGAAGGATTTCAATTCTTACCTCAAGCACAAACGAAAGCAGATGAGCTTGGAGGATCTGATTGTTCGTCTGAGAATTGAAGAGGACAACAGAAAAAGAGAAGGAAAGGGACCTGCCCTTCAGATTGAAGCCAAGACTAATTTGATGGAACAAGAGAGTCCATCAAAGAAAAGGAAACGTTCCAACGAGTCTGCTGCCAACAAAACGAAGTTTGTGAAGGGGAAGGGTGCTGCCCCAAAGTAGAAATTCACTGGATATTGCTACAGGTGTGGGAAACCAAACCACAAGTCAAGTGAGTGTCGTCAACCCCGTCGCGACGACAAAGGAAAAGGCAAACAGAAAGTACAAGATTCTGTGAACCTTACTGATTTGGACATGTCTGCAATGGTGATGGAGGTCAACATGGTGGACAATAAGAAGGAGTGGTTTGTGGACACTGGTGTCACTTGCCACGTTTGCTCGGAGAGGTCTGCATTCTCCAACTATTCTCCTACTGATGGGAGAAAGTTGTACATAGGCAACCAAGCCTCATCTGAAGTGGCTGGAATTCGGTCAGTGGTGTTGAAGCTGACATCTGGAAAAAGAGCTAACCTTGAAGAACGTGCTGTATGTCCCAGACATCCGGAAGAATTTGATTTCGGGGTCTCTTCCAGTTAGCTGTCAATTTAGACTAGTCTTTGAGTTTGATAAGATAGTTCTAAGTAAGTTTGTTCACTTTCTCGGGAAGGGTTATCTCGAGAATGGTTAACAACTTAAATAAACCATTCTCGAGATAATCCTTTCCGAGAAAGTGACCAAACTTACTTAGAACTATCTTATCAGACTCAAAGACTAGTCTAAATTGACTGCTAACTGGAAGAGACCCCGAAATCAGATTCTTCCGGATGTCTGGGACATGCAGCACATTCTTCAAGGTTAGCTCTTTTCCAGATGTCAGCTTCAACACCATTGACCTAGTTCCAGCCACTTCAGATGAGGCTTGGTTTCCCATGTACAACTTTCTCCCATCAGTAGGAGAATAGTTGGAGAATGCAGACCTCTCCGAGCAAACGTGGCAAGTGGCACCAGTGTCCACAAACCACTCATTCTTATTGTCCACCATGTTGACCTCCGTCACCACAACAGACATGTCCAAAATCAGTAAGGTTCACGGAATCTTGTACTTTCTGTTTGCCTTTTCCCTTGTCGTCGCGACGGGGTTGATGACACTCACTGGACTTGTGGTTTGATTTCCCACACCTGTAGCAATTTCCAGTGAATTTCTGCTTTGGGGCAGGACCCTTCCCCTTCACAAACTTCGTTGTGTTGGCAGCAGACTCGTTGGAACGTTTCCTTTTCTTTGATGGACTCTCTTGTTCCATCAAGTTAGCTTTGACTTCAATCTGAAGGGCAGGTCCCTTCTCCTTTTCTGTTGTCCTCTTCAATTCACAGACGAACAATGAGATCCTCCAAGCTCATCTGCTTTCGTTTGTACTTGAGGTAAGACTTGAAATCCTTCCAAGATGAAGGCAATTTATCGACCACAGTAGCTACCAAAAAGGCATCTGGTAGAACCATGTCATCAGCAGCTATCTTATGGAAAATAATCTACAGTTTCTGGACTTGATCCACTACAGATTTGTTATCCTTCATCTTAAAATCGTACAGCTGTGCAACGACGAATTTCTTCAGTCCTACACCTTCAGTTCTGTACTTCTTCTCCAAGGACTCCCACAGCTCCTTGGCAGATTTAATGTCACAGTAGACACTGTGGAGGGCATCAAATAGTCCTCCAATTATGTGGTTTCTGCACAGATAATCACCACTTGACCACTGATCATAAAAGATCCTTTCATGTTGACTGACATTTGCCTCAGGCTGTGTAGGTTTATTCTTAGTCAGAAACCTATCAATTCCTAGCATGGTCAGATAGAACAGCATCTTACTCTGCCATATTTTGAATTCAGTCCCTGCGAATTTCTCAGATTTTTCTCCTTGTACAACCATTGGCCTCGACCCAGGTGTAGAGAAGGTAAAAATCTGATCCCAAAGGGATTCTGGAAAGGAGGAGTTCTTTCAAAAGGATTGCCTCCGTTCCTGACCTTGTCAGCATAGTCGTTATGTCTTCCTAGAGATTTCACACCAGAATTGTGTGAAACCGATTGAGCAAGAGATTTTTCTTTATTGGCATCGTTGCCAATATTCTCAGTAGTGTTTTCAGCACCGTGAACGACCACTGTATCAGTGGGGTCAACTTCCATGTTATCATTTGATTTCGACATTGCAGTATATTAATTAAGTCTGAAAATTTATTTAATTAATTATGTCCGAAAATTAGATTAATCTATTATGTTCTGCGATTGTTAAGGAAATTGCACCAAAAGGTATACTGCAATATCGAAGAATCTGATAACACAAGTCGAGTCAAGGGGAACCCTTTTTCCGCAGAACAGAATATGCCCAGGTAGTGCTCGACTGGTATGGCGCTATGTTCCCAAAGGTAAAACGACTCCGCTTAATCAATCAGTAGCACCACTGAAAGAAAGCCACAAATGTACTAGGTACGAACTGAACACACACGAAAAATATTCCGGCAACACACGAAAAAAATTTCGGCAACAAGAACAGTGTATGACTTTGGAGAGCACAACACTACAGAGAGGAGAGAAGAGGACAGGCGAATTTCAACGTGAAAAATTATGAGGGAAGAGCCTGGTATTTTTTATAGGCAGATAAAACTCTAGGTGGTTGTAGATTGTTCTGGAAGCTTCTTGAAGTTTTACGAAATGGGCCAAGCCCATAACCGAATGGGTCGGTCCAATTCCTGTGTTGGGCTTTCAGAGTTTTTGGGTCTGCAAAAAGATAGGCGGGCCCCCAAAGACCACCAAACACCAATTGCCAAATCCGAAGTCGAGCCGGCCGGGCGCGCGCGCGTGTTGACTTTTGGGGAGTGTACCCCTAATACATGGTTGAACTCCATGTTCACTTCAATACCTTTAAAGCCTTTAAATGTTTTATAGACTCTCTATGTGGGACATCTGACCCTTCACATTCCCTCACCTCAAACTCAAGTTGAAACATTCAACTTCATTAATTAATTTCTTACTCACCTTAACTCGGTTTTGAGATATTAAATATACCACGTTCATCTACTTCGCGAGTAGATCGACTATGTCACGTTTAATTATTTTATAATTAACGTTTAGTCCTTCTAATTAATTAATTAGATAAGGGTATCAAAACAGTCGATTGTATCTTTATAGGATATGCTTCAAACAGTAGTGCCTATCGATTTCTGATTCACAAATCTGAAATACCTGATATGACAGAAGATACTACAATTGAGTCAAGGAACGCAGTGTTCTTTGAAAACATTTTCCCGTTTAAGGAAAAAGAGGAAGTGAGTTCGAATAAAAGAACTCATGAAACAACAGATGACACTGCAGGTCCTTCCACTTAAGAGAGTGAAGAACCAAGACGCAGTAAGAGAGCTAGAATTGATAAGGATTTTGGTTCAGACTTCGTTACTTATGTTTTGGAGGAAGATGAACCTAAAACTATCAAAGAAGCTATGGTAAGACCAGATGCACCTCTCTGGAAGGAAGCCATAAAAAGTGAATACGATTCAATTTTGCTAAATCACACATGGGAGTTGGTTGATCTCCTCAAAGGTTGCAAGCCCTTAGGATGCAAGTGAATCCTTAGAAGAAAGTACAAAGCAGATGGATCTGTTGACAAGTACAAAGCTCGTCTAGTTGCAAAAGGAAGGGTATGATTTCTTCGATACATATTCACCAGTGATAAGAATCACCTCCATTCGTTTATTAGTCGCTATTGTTGCATTGCACAATCTCGAAATACATCAAATGGACGTTAAGACTGCGTTTCTTAATGGTGAGATGGATGCTGAAATATACATGGATCAACCTGAAGGATATGTTGCTCCTGGAAATGAGAAAAAGGTGTGCAAACTCGTTCGATCACTGTATGGACTTAAGCAAGCTCCAAAACAGTGGCATTTGAAATTTGACAATACGATGATGTCAAATGAGTTTCGAATTAACGAATGTGATAAGTGTGTATAAGTGAAAGATACACCTAATGGATTTGTTATCGTATGTTTATATGTCGACGACATGTTAATTATGAGCAACAGTCACAATATCATAGTTAATACGAAGAACATGTTAAGTAGAAACTTTGACATGAAAGACATGAGACTAGCATATGTAATTCTTGGAATCAAGATTGAGAAAACGTCTAATGGAATTTCCTTAACACAATCTCACTATGTGGAGAAGGTACTAAAGAAATTTAATGCCTTTGACGATCCACCTGCTAAGACACCTTTGGAACTTAATGTTCACTTGAAAAAGAACAGAGGAGAACCAGTAGCTCAATTGGAATACGCCAGAATCATTGGAGGTGTGATGTACATTACAAATTGTACACGCCCAGATCTTGCATTTTCTGTAAACAAGTTGAGTCAATACACGGACAATCCAAGTCACGAGCACTAGAAAGCACTGAAAAGGTTCCTAAGATACTTGAAGTACACCCTTGAATATGGGCTTCACTACACGAGACATCCAGCTGTATTAGAAGGATACATTGATGCAAATTGGATATCGGACACTAAAGACTCGTTATCCATTAGTGGATATGTATTCACTATTGGAGGAGCAGTAGTGTCGTGGAGATCCAAGAAACAAACGTGTATTGCCCGTTCCACAATGGAATCAGAATTTATCGCTTTAGACCTAGCCGGTGTAGAGGCTGAATGGCTGCGTAACTTTCTGGAAGACATTCCATGTTGAAACAAACCAGTACCTTCTGTGACGCTAATGACAGTCAAACAAACTGCTATTGGCAGAGCTATGAATGTCATGTACAACGGAAAGTCGAGACACATACGTCGTCGACACAACTCCGTTAGAGAATTGATCTCAACTGGAGTAATGTCCATTGATTATGTGAAATCAAAGGACAATATAGCGGATCCGCTCACGATGAGCATAAACCGAGATCAATTGAACAAGCTGGTAGAAGGAATGGGTCTAAAACCCACAAGAAAAACCAAAACAGTGGAAACCCAACCATGATGACTGGAGATCCCAAGAACTTGGTTCAATGGGAAAACGAAACTGTGGAAGTTAGTGATACAACACTTGAAAAACATGACTATTCCTGGCAGCATTATCTCAAGTGTTAACAACCCGTAAGATATGGTAAAGGTTGAGTCTTCGACTCTTAATGATTCCTAGAGTATAACGGGATACTCGAGAGGAGATCACCTATATAAATGAGAAGTGAGGGCCGCTTCGAGCAAACATTTATGAACACAAAGGACATCCATGACCAAAACGGACAAAAACGTGAGAACATTACGAAGACGAGATTGAAGTGTGCTGACACTGTTGATTAGGTATACACTATGGAGGATTAGTTCAAGGCACTGCGTCCACTAAGCCGCCGGTGTACCCGATAGTGTTTGGCTACGAAAAGTTCAAAGCCAAAAACTACTTTTCCGGATGCACGAAGATCTCAATCGAACTGAACACTGAGTCTGATGTTGTATAGACACGATTTTCACTCATGTGGGGGATTGTTGGAATTAATGTGGGATTAATTGGGTTTGATACCCTTATCTAATTAATTAATTAGAAGGACTAAACGTTAATTATAAAATATTTAAACGTGACATAGTCGATCTACTCGCGGAGTATATGAACGTGGTATATTTAATATTTCAAAACCGAGTTAAGGTGAGTGAGAAATTAATTAATGAAGTTAAATGTTTCAACTTGAGTTTGAGGTGAGGGAATGTGAAGGGTCACATGTCCCACATAGAAAGTCTATAAAACATTTAAAGGCTTTAAATGTATTGAAGTGAACATGGAGTTCAACCATGTATTAGGGGTACACTCCCCAAAAGGCCACACGCGCGCGCGCCCATTCGTCCAGGCGGCTCGGCTTCGGCAATTGGTATTTGGTGGTCTTTGGGGCCCGCCTATCTTTTTGCAGACCTAAAAACTCCGAAAGCCCAACACAGGAATTGGACCGACCCATTCGGTTATGGGCTTGGCCCATTCCGTAACACTTCAAGAAGCTTCCAGAACAATCTGGAAACCTCAAACTTGGTCTCCAAGGACCTCTCCACGTTTTGCGATTTTTTCGCACCCTAACCCAACGAGCTGGGCCTGGGCCCACGCACGAATTCTGCAACCACCTAGGGTTTTATCTGCCTATAAATACCAGGCTCTTCCCTCATAATTTTTCACGCTGAAATTTGCCTCTCCTCTTCTCTTCTCTCTGCAGTGTTGTGCTCTCCAAAGCCATACACTGTTCTTGCTGCCAGAATTTTTTCCGTGTGTTTCCGGAATATTTTCCGTGTGTGTTCAGTTCGTACCTCGTTCGTGGCTTTCTTTCAGTGGTGCTACTGATTGATTAAGTGAAGTCGTTTTACCTTTGGGAACAGAGCGCCATACCAGTCGAGCACTACCTGGGCGTATTCTGTTCTGCGGGAAAAGGGTTTCCCTTGACTCGACATGTGTTATCGGATTCTTCGATATTGCAGTTTACCTTTTGGTGCAGTTTCCCTAACAAGAACTTGAATGCCACAAGATTTGTGAAAACAAGCATAACTCTGAGGTACAAAAGCTTTGCTCATATTATGTTTAAGAAATAAAATTGTGATTGAAAAATACTCATTTTATTGTTGAAATTTATATTGGTTTTGATGATTATGTTAAAACAATTTATAATATAACTGAAATTGCATAAATCAGATATCTAGTCATGGCTATATATTCAGCTATTTAGGCTCAATCATGCTGGTGAGCCACTGTTTCTACGTGAGACGAAACTCCTCGTTATTGTTTGGGTCATTCTTCTTCTCTTCACAAACATTATCGGATTGGAGCTTTATGTGGTAGAGTAAATGAGACTATCTCATACAATTTTTTATCAACGGGTTTAAATACATGTCAAATATGATGACAATCACCTTTTAAACATTCTTCAGTTACCCACCTATCTACCAAGTAATTCCCACCAACCATTCACCATTTAAGCCATGCACACTCAACCCCCACCCCCATCCCCTACGCATATATAATTGGTTTAATATTATTAACTTATAGTCTTGGAGAAAACCAAAAACAATAGAGTATATATCATCATATGCAAATGAGCATCTTAACCCTGATTTTATGCACTTCCATAATAGGTTTCCTTGTCTACTATTCCCTCCTCAATAGGCGGCGCTCGTAGTTGCCGCCGGGGCCAAGGCCATGGCCGATCATCGGAAATCTACCGCATTTGGGGCCGAAGCCCCACCAGTCGATGGCAGCTTTGGCGCAGGAGTACGGGCCCCTCGTGCACCTGAAGATGGGGTTGGTGCACGTGGTGGTGGCAGCCTCCGCCAGTGTAGCGGAGCAGTTCCTGAAGGTGCACGACGCCAACTTCTCGAACTGGCCGCCCAACTCCGGCGCCAAGTACGTGTCTTATAATTACGAGGACTTAGTTTTTGCACCGTACGGGCCGCAGTGGTGCTTGTTAAGGAAAATTTGTGCCCTCCACATCTTCTCTGCCAAGGCCTTGGATGATTTCCGCCACGTTCGACAGGTAATTACTTATGATTTACCATACATTAATTGATACATATAAAGAACAAACATTTGTCTTTAATTAATGAACGTGATTAATTAACAAATGTAAGTTAAAAATTATGAGAAAGTGTGCTTTAAAATATAATTTAATTGTGTACAAGAATTTTTTTTTTGGAAGTGATACACTGCATGTATTACAAGATCCTAAGATCCAATATATGATAACATAAAGTAAAAAACAGCCATCAGTGATCCTTCAGCCAACTTGGAATCTCTGCTCCTTCCCAATCTTGAGTTAAAGGAGAGATGAGAGCTCCTCTCGCCAACCTGTGGGCAGTCAAATTTTGTGTTCTTGGAATGAAATCAACATCGCACACTACCATGTTGTCCATTACCCTTCTTGTCGCCCCAAGAGCCAATCCATCAGGGGTATAAATATCCTCCCCCTTCTTAATAAAAGTTACTGCATTCATACAATCCGAGAGAATCTTCACCTTTCTAATGCCCCTCTCCGTACACCGCTGGATTCCTTCTTTTATCGCGAGAATTTCCGCTGCAAGTACAGTCCCCGACGCACGTATTCTTCTACATCCCGCCGCCTTGACCTCTCCATTCTGTGATTTGATTACATATCCCACACTATATATATTCCAATCCGCTCATTCGTCGCTGCATCTGTTTCTACTCGGTAGAGATCTGCATCATGGGGTTCCCCAACACCTGTTCTTTGTTCATGTGCCTCTCCTCGTCCCCTCCACTTGCCTTCCTTGTCCATCTCATTTGCCTGTTGGAAGTTTTTAAAAAAAGAGAGGGCCCAATTTATATTTGAGAACCACATTCCCTTTGTCAAACCACCATCAACAGTTGCCTTTGCTTTCAATGCACATCTTTCTCTCCATATCCCCCACATAAGCACAACTATTTCTTCCAGTGAAACACCACAATTGTTCTCTTCTAACTTAGTAATCAAAGTCACAGTGTCCATCCATTTGTTATTTTTAATAATATCCCAAATTCCACACAATTTCCAAATAGATTTCACAGTTGGGCATAAAAAGAGAGCATGTACCGTATGAGCTTCATTCGTTCCACACATGAAACACTTCGTCAGAATTGGTACATGGTGTTTTGCCAAGTTCGCCTCCGTTGCTATGATATTCTACGTTGCTTTCCATAGGAAGATTCACACCTTTGGTGGAATTTTTAGTGTCCAAATCTTTCTCCACCAGCCTTGCATTCTGTTTTCACTAGTCCCCACACCGTCCCCCTCTCTTTCCTTCTTCATTTGTTGAGCAAGTTTGTATCCCGTCTTTACATAATATTTCCCTTTTGCATCTGGCTCCCAATACATCCTATCACAACAGCCCTCCCCCCCATGGGCATTTGTAGGATCGCCTCCGCTTCAAAGGGGAGGAAGGCCTCTTTTATGAGGTCCTCATCCCACGTATCATTTATGAATCGGCTGACTGTGGATGCGATGGCTATTCTTGACTTGATTCTTCCACCTTGCAAATTCGCCACCTATCTATCTTTGAAGATCTTAACCGTTCTTCCGTCTCCTATCCTCTAGAAAGATCCTCTCTCAATCAGTTCCCGGCTCCATACGAGGGATCACCACACGTACGAGGGATTTGAACCTACTCCTGCCTCCATTGGGTCCTCGTGTTTATAGTATCTCGCCCTTAGTACCTGTGCCGCTAACGACTTCGGTTGTGAGATCAATCTCCACATTTGTTGTGCTAGGAGGGCTTTATTGAAGGCCTCCATTTGTCTAAAACCCATCCCACCCTCATCTTTCGTATCGCACATGTCCTTCCATTTCTTCCAACTCAAAGAATTACCATTTGCGTTTTTACCCCACCAGAATTGAGCACACATTCTCTCGATTTCTTTGCATATTGACTGAGGTATTTGGAAGCACGTCATGGCATATGTTGGGATAGTTTGGATCACAGCTTTAATCAGTATTTCTTTGCCACCTTCCGAGAAATCTTTTATTTTCCAACTCATCAGTTTCTGTGCCACCTTATCTTTGATATATGCGAACTGAATTCTCTTCGCCCTGAGTGAAAATGTTGGTAACCCGAGATACACCTCATGGCCTTGACTCACCCGCAAACCCAATTTCTCCTTCAATGCCATTTTGGTCCCAAAAGCTGTGTTGGGGCTGAAGGTGATCGAAGACTTTTCGTAGTTTATTAATTGGCTCGATGTTTTTTCATATTGTTGCAGGCCTCTTTTCAAATGGGCTCCTGCCTGGCCATCCACTTGGAAGAAAAGCAAGCTATCATCCGCAAACAGCAGGTGAGTTATTTGCGGTGCTTCTCTTGCCACTTTTACCCCTTTAATGTGTCTGTCCTCCGCCATTTTCCTCAGTAGTCTTGAGAGGCATTGTGTACACAAGACGAATAGAAAATGGGACAAAGGGTCCCCTTGTCGAATCCCTCTTGAGGGCTTCACGTGACCCCTAATTTCCCCATTTATCTTAAAGGAGTAAGAGGTTGTAGTAATGCATTTCATTATCAGTTCTACCCACTTCATGCTGAATCCCATTTTTTGCATTATTGCCCTCAGATAAGGCCACTCGATCCGGTCATATGCCTTTGACATGTCGAGCTTGAGAGCCGCATATCCTCTTGCGCTTTTGTTTTGTCGTAGCCAATACATACACTCGAAACCCACTAGCACATTTTCGGATATAAGTCTCCCTGGGGTGAAAGCACTCTGGCATTCATCTATCATATTTCCCAGCACCTTTTTCAATCTGTTGCTTATTGCCTTGGCCATCACTCTATAGCATACATTCGTGAGACTGATTGGTCTATAATCTTTGACACTCTGTGGCCTGTTCATTTTTGGTATGAGTGTAACCATAGTCTGATTCCATTCTTCCACACTCTCGCCCCTGTTAAGAATGGCAAGGATAATCGCAGAGACTTCCCTACCTATCGTTTCCCATGTTTTTTGGTAGAAGTCAGCCGACATTCCGTCCGGGCCTGGTGCCTTTAGGGGGCCCAGTTCAAAAACCGTCTCTCGTATTTCCTCTACACTGAAATCCCTATCCAAGCTCTGTTTTTGTGCCTCTGAGATTCCTCTCTGGAACAGTTCTACCACCTCCCGTATATCAGATGGGGATGGGTTCGTTGTCTGGAAGAGTTCCGAATAGAAATCCGTGATAATCTGTGTAATTCCCTCCACATCTGTACACCACTCTCCTCTATCATTATTCAGTCCCCCTATACGGTTCACCTTTCTCCGTCTTCTAACTTGGTTGTGAAAGTAATTTGAGTTTCTATCCCCTTTCACCATCCAATTGTTTTTTGCTCTTTGTTGCCACCATGCTTCCTGCTGGGAGAGTAGTTTTTCCAAGCGCCCTTCGATACGCGCCATAGCCTCTCCATTCCACCCATTTCTGTCATCGTTTTGCAGATTCTCCAGCTGTGTCCTACATCTCGAGATCTGTCTCGGGATATCTCCCATCTTTTTTCTTGCCCCCTTTGAGAGCTCCGACACCATATTTGACATATTGTTCACCAGGTTTTCCCCTCCCCTATTTGCCCACAATGTGTTAACCTGTGCCCCAAAATCAGGCTCAAGGGTCCACGCATTCTCAAAATGTGCTGCTCTTTTTGTGTCCTTTGGGCCCACATCCATATACGGCTCAGTATCAATCTTCACCGGGCGGTGGTCGGAAGCATAAAAACCCAAGTTTGTTGCTTCAGCTTTCGGGAACAGCTCCAGCCAGCTTTCATTTGCTACACATCGGTCAAGTCTCTCAAAAGTACACTCCGTTCCCTTTCTTCTATTACACCAAGTGAAAAAAGTTCCATTTGCTTCAATATCTTCTAGTCTTAATTCCTCTAGAACATCTCTGAAAGCAGCCATTTGTGCAAAAGGTCGTACTCTATCTGGGGTTCCCCCTTTCATGTCATATAAGCCTAGAATTTCGTTGAAATCTCCCCCTACAAGCCAAGGTCTCCCGTCACCAGCATGTGATTTGTAAATACTACGCATTAATTCCCAAGAAAATCTTCTTAAAGACGTGACAGGGTTGCCATAGAATCCAGTAAACCACCAACTAGCAATTTCATTCTTCATTAAACAGTCAATGTGCCCTCTTGAGTATGAGCACAAACTAACATCCACATTTTCATTTGCAAAAAGTAACAAACCACCACTACTACCAATAGCATCAACTCCCAAACAAACATTAAAATTAAAACTACATCTCCACTTCCTAGCCATTGGAACACTAGTTTTAGTTTCAGTAATAAAAAGAACATCAGGTTTCTGTTCCCTTACGAGTAGCTGGATTTTTTGGAATGCTTGGCGACCTCGTAACCCCCTAGCATTCCATACTATGATGATCATGGCTTAGGGCAGGCCTGGAGTTTTCCAGCGCCCACTGTATCTTCGTGTTCCCCTTGTTCCTCGTCACTCTTCGCCTTTTTTCCCTCTAAAGTTTCCTTTTCCTTCGTGCCCTGTCCCTCAGTCTCCTTTCCTGACCGTATGCGTTTTTTGTTTGGTTGCGAACCCTCTTTCTGACTCTTGTGTCCGGACCCTCCTACTTTGTGGATATTGTTTCCCTGCGTCGGCGTCACTACCAGCTGCCTCTGCCTCTCCGCATTCAGACCAAATGACCCAAAAGGTTGGGTATAGTACTGCGCTGCCGGAGTTCCTTTCAAAGGGAAGTTTGGGCTTCCCACATCAAAGTTTAGGGATAGCATCTTGACCCCTAGTTTCAGAAGTGAATTTACATATGCAGTATACTGTATGTTGTTTCCAAACGCTCGAGCATAGTCCTTCTCCGTGGTGGCCGCTTCTGGGATGATTGTGCTATGGTTCGAAATTCCTTGGGTCTCTTCCTTCCATAGAGCTTTCTCCGCTTCCATTTGTTGTGGCTGTTTCTATTTTTGCTTCTGGCTCGCACTACTCTTTTTCACACTATCCTGGACAGGTTGTGGTGCTTTCCCTTTCAGTTTCTGTATTTGTTTATGAGCCGCCTCCTCCATATTTTTGCAAAAGTCCAGAAATTCTTTCTCCGTAAGCCCCTTTTGTCCATCTGCTTTTAGCCACGAGGAGAACTGTGCACCTTGTTTGCCTGCTTTTTCTCCCTCCACGAACACCTCCGCACAATCCTTAGCAATATGAGTCAATCTTCCACAAAT
The DNA here is from genome assembly GCA_963675135.1 of Galeopsis tetrahit. NCBI lineage: Eukaryota > Viridiplantae > Streptophyta > Magnoliopsida > Lamiales > Lamiaceae > Galeopsis > Galeopsis tetrahit. The sequence continues at coordinate 74,284,706 of OY776127.1, forward strand.
GAAATAGAAATCGATTATTTTTTCATATCGGAATGCAATGGCGAGTCTACCATCATCTGTTCTGATAAGGGTGCCTCTAGTCAGAGGTTCAGAAATGTCCATCTGGATACGCACACGAAGATGATTAGTGTGAAAATTGCTCGAAATTCATGTGTTTAATTCGTTTAATTTTATAGGATTTCATGCATTATTTACACTAAATTGACTAATTGCACTTGATTTGGAGAGAGGTATGTTGTTTGCTATTTTTATAGGAAAAATGAGAATTTTTGGAGCAAAACACACCTTAATTATTTTATGGCGTCAATCGAAGGAATAGATCGAGGAGAGGAATAAAAATCAAAGGCCAAAATGATCGGGCTTCAAAATTATTTCAGTGGCCCAGTTGCTGAATTTGTAGTCATGCTATTTCAATTAAATGAAGGGTGGGACTATTTACACCTCCATTTCGGTTTAGAACACTCCCCTATAAGTTTAATAATATAATAATAATGTAAAAAACCAAAAATACCCTTTAAGTCATATTACACTACTAAATGCACTCCTATTACTAATTGCACCACTCCTTCACCTTTAAACCCTAAACCTAAGTTTTATCTAGCTGCCGCCGCCGCCGCCACCACCACCACCACCAAAATATCACCACAAACAACAAACAAAAAAAAAAATTCAGAACTTAAAAAAAATTCAATTTTTTTTTTAAAATTTCGATAAACCAGTGTCGACCATATTCATTCTCGTCGACACTGGTTTGTCGACGAGAGTGTATATGGTCGACCTAAGTTTGATAAAAAAAAAATCGACAGTTTAATGTCGACCATATAAACTCTCGTCGACACTCTGTTGTCGACGACAGTGAATATGATCGACATTTATTTGTTGAAAAAAAAATTGAAAAATTTCAACCACTTTAGATCGACCAAATACATTCTCGTCGACAACAATGCATCGACGAGAATGTACAGGGCCAATCCTGGTTTGTCGAACAGAAGAAGAAAAAAAAAACATACCTTGCTTGCTGCTGTTAATTGCAGAGGGCGAGGCAATTGGGGGTAGGGGTGGGGGCGAGGGGTAAGTGGGAGGCAATTGGGGTAGAGGGTGGGTGGGGGTGGGGGTAAGGAGATATATATAATTTTTTTTTGTTTCTATCGAGGGAGGGAGAGCAAGGGCGATGGGGTGGTGGAGGGCAGGGGTGATGGGGTGGTGGGGGGAGGAGGGAGGGCAGGGACGATGGGGGTGGTGGCCGGCAATGGAGGTGCGTAAGGAAAGAAACGGCGGTGGAGGTGGGAAAGGGGAAAGGAGAGAAGAGAAAAGAAGAGAGAGAGAGTAAATTAGGGTTTTTGAGGTGGGGGTGTGTTTAGTAGATATATTTTTAGGATAAAAGGGTATTTATGATAATTCAAGGGAAGGTGCATCTATCCTGACAAATTTTAGGGGGAGTGCATCAATCGGGGGAGTGTTCTAAACCGAAATGGAGGTGTAAATAGTCCCACCCTTAAATGAAAGTCTACATGTGTGAAGCCCAATATAAGGCCATTTCAGCAAGGGCGCGGCTAAAGGCACCCGGCGTTCCTATGATTACACCCACTAGATGAGGACACACGCCATTTGGATGAGGACACCCACCTGAAAAAACCAAAAATGCCCTCTTCAAATAAAACCTTCCTCTTCCTTTCCCTTTCTCATCTTCTCTCTTTCTCAACAATTGAGACACCCACTCCACAATTCTTACGCTGCTTCGCCGGCACGGCGGCATCCACTCCGTTGCTCCGCCAACGCTGCCCTCCCCGTCGCGCTGCCCTCCCGTCGCGCCGCCCTCCCCGTCGCGCTGCAACCTCGTTCGCGCCGCCCTCCCCTGCAACCTCGTTCGCGGCCGCCCCCTCCTCCCCACAGTCGCGGCCGCCGCCCTCCCTTCTCCCCTTCGCCGCGGCCGTCGCCCACCCCCTCCTCCCCTTCGCCGCGGCCGCCCTCCCTTCTCCCCACAGACGCGGCCGCCGCCCACCCCCTCCTCCCCTTCGTCGCGGACGCCCTCCCATCTCCCCACAGACGCGGCCGCCGCCCTCCCTCCTCCCCTTCGCCGCGGCCGCCGCCCACCCACTCCTCCCCTTCGCCGCGGCCGTAGTGCTCTCCCCTCGCCGCCGCCGCCGCCGCTGCTAACAGGTAAGTTTAGGTTTGAAAAATTAGGGTTTTCTGGAAAAAAAAAAATTAGGATTTTTTTTGAAGTTTGAGAATTATTTTCGAACATAGTGCGTTTGTTTTGGAAAAAATTTCGAACAACTTGAGTTTGTTTTGGAAAAAATTTCGAACAATTTGAGTTTGTTTTGGAAAAAATTTCGAACAACATGTTCGATTTTTTTTTTCGTACAAATTTAAGTTGTTTTGAATTTTTTTTCGAACATATTGTGTTTGTTTTGGAAACAATTTCGAACAACTTGAGTTTGTTTTGGAAAAAATTTCGAACAAGATGTTCATCTTTTTTTTCGAACAAATTTGAGTTGTTTTGGAATTTTTTTCGAACATATTGAGTTTGTTTTGAAATTTTTTTCGAACATGTTGAGTTTGTTTTGGTAAAAATTTCGAACATGTTTGTTTTAGAAATTTTTTCGAAAAGTTGGTATTTTGTGTTAATTTTTGTTGCAATTTTGGAATTTTTTTGTTGGGTGGTGGTGGTGGTGGTGGAGTTGTGGTGGTGGTGATGGAGTAGAATGGGTGGGTGGGTGTACTCATCCGGAATTTTTTTTTAAAATATATAGGAGGGGTAAAAACGTAATTTCGCTGCACCCTTTTCACAAAAAAAAACTTATCTGGGTGTACTCATAGGATCGCCGGGTGCCTTTAGCCGCGCCCTTTCAGCAATTTTGGTGGCCCATTGAAAAATCAAATGGGAGGATGCAGCTTTGCAGCACATTGGATTCTAAATCCAACAATTTTTTCGGCAGCCCAAATGAGAAAGAAAAAAAAGAAAGGGCGCGGTTATGGACACACACCAACCTATTGAGTACACCCACCGAACTAAATTTTCATCTCACGGGACATGTAAAATGTCCTTTATACACTTTCTGTAAAAAAATAAAAAAAAAATTGAAGATGAGTACACCCACCCGTCTCATCAGAATCATAGTCTTTCAAAAAAAATTCTTAACAAACACAAAAAAAAAATGTTCGAGGTTTTTTTACGAACAAATCAAACATGTTCGAAAAAAATGAGTTGTTCGAAAATTTGACAGTAACAAAATTAAAATATTCGAAACTTTTTCACAAATAAACTCAATGTATCCAAAAAAAAAAAAATCCAAAACAACTCTCATTTGTACGAAAAAAAATCGAACACAAATTTTTTTTCTCTAAACCCTAATCTACAAACCCTAAACCCTAATTAGATCAAAAAATTAAAAGGCCTAAACTTACCTTACTGGAAGGCGGCGGCAAGGGGCGACGGGGAGGCACGACATGTGCGACGGGAAGGGGGGCGACGTGTGTGAATGACGGTGAGGAGGGGCGGTGACCGCGAATGGGAGCGGATGCGCCGTTCGCGGCCGCGAAGGAGAGGTGGGAAAGGGGCAGCGGCGGCCGCGAAGGAGAGGTGGGAAAGGGGTTTCGGCGGCCGCGAAGGAGATGTGGAAAACGGGCGGCGGCCGCGAAGGAGATGTGGGAAATGGGCGGCGGCCGCTGCGAACGTGGGAGGACGGCGTCGCTGTCGTGTCGGCTGGGGAGGCCGGCCGCGAACGTGAGCTCGCCGGCGCCGTTTGTGTAGAAGAGTGGGCTCGCCGGCGTTTGTGGAGAAGAGGAGGGAGGTGGGTGCGCCGTTTGTGAAGTAAGAAATGAGGGGAATGGGGGATTTAATTAGGGTTTGAAATAGAAAGGGTATTTTTGAGATTTTCATGTGGGTGTCCTCAACTTACGGGTGTGTGTACTCATCCCGTGGGTGTCCTCAATAGGTTGGTGGGTGTGTATAACCGCGCCCAAAAAGAAAAAGCCACGTCCATTTCCATCAATTAGTGGAGGTTTAGGCCCATACACACGCAGCAGCTGAAACATTTGGCAAGGCTCATTTACTCAAAATCAAAGGCCCAATTACTGAAATGTAAAAAAAGGCCGTGAGTTTCAATTGGAGAAAAAACACACAGTAGACAGAAGCCGCGGAGGGCGAGGGGATACGCAGCACAGGTTCCATTGGAGAAACCCTCCCACACCTTTCCACCTCACTCCACTCAATAGTTTAGTTTAATCATTTTTTAGATAGATTTTAATGTAGTAGTTTATTTTATTGTAAGTGTTGGAGGATTTAAAGACCAATTGAGGTGGTGATACCTTTCTTAAATTTAATGTTTTAGTATTTATCTTTCATAAGCTTGCTTTCAATTGTTAATTTAGTTATTGGCTAGTTGTTGGTGTTTGGGTGTTTGGATTTATGATGGAATTAGATTTTTAGTTTAGTTTGAATTGTTTAATTCTATTGATGGTGTATTGATTAAATTGGTGGGTATTTATTGATCAATTGCATGATTTCAATTATTAGATTTTATGTTGAAGCATGATTAGTGCAACGAGAGTTGGTTAGTCGTGTAAATCGTATAATCGAGGGTTGGGATAAATGTGATTTGAGTATATATTGGTTTATCGCAACGAGAGTTGGGTAAATTTCATTAGAACCCAATTAATTTACATTAATTATTTGAATGAGAGTTTTAGTGGTTAGTGAGGAAATCATAGGAGTTTGGTTTCTAGTATTCAAGTGGAAAAACATGATTAGAGAATAAATTAGTATAGCTTAGGTAGAATCCACTAATTGTGTGATTTCTCGGGTAAGAACGACTCTATCCTTCCTCCCGATCTTAGGTGATTTATTATATACATTCTTAGTGATTGCTCTTATCATACACCAACCAATGAATTAAACGTCAAAGTTAAGCTTTAATCGATTTCCACATAATGAAGAACACCCGAGCACTACTTCTCACATTTGATATTTGATCATTGTTTTACTTGCTTTTCTTTCTTAGTTAGTATTTATCTTGTTGATTTTTTTTCATTTAGTCTTTAGCTCACCCCCATGTTCTATCACTATAATTACGTGTCGACACACAACACTAAGGCTACACAAGCTAACTAGTCCCGTGGTTCGATAATTTAACCGGACACTTACTTTTATTACTACGATCCTCTTACACTTGAGAGGTGAGTATTGAAAAATACGTGTCAGAAGACATCGGCCCCATGTTCCATCCTCTGGTGGCGCGTCGACCTCCGGCACCTGCCCAAGCTTTCCCCCTAAATCCTCCCCCAGCTCTACCGACATTGCGTCCAGAGGAAGTCCGTGCATTTGGACCCACAAAGGGACTTCAGTGAAGTTTAGGTCCATTGCTCGCTCGTTTCCCTTCAGCTTCTTCAAAACGAAGGAGGATTCCCATAGTAACCATGGTTGTCTGTAGTGAACTTTGTTGAGCTCACTCTTCTGCTCGAATTCCAGAACAAAAATTCCTTCCCAATACTTTCAACGACCCTTCTAACTTCCATATTTTCTTCATCGTCAGGCACACCTCCGCCGCTCCCATGGCTTTCTTAATCGTGAATCTGCCAGCTAGGAGGTGTCTCGGGGCTGCCATCGGTCTTTTAGGGACAGTGTATTCTGAGTATTCTGTCTCAGAGATCGTAAAATTGGACATCTGTTCATTTAGCTCGATCGCCATTGATGGGGTGAAGGGGCTTGTAGCTAGAGAAAGGGTATACAAGATCTGAGATAAGGGGGACGCTTGGGTGAGTGTTGAAATCGACCTTCCCAGCGCAGTTAATATAGCCATTTTGGCCGCAGAGACCACCAATCTTGGTGCAGTTGGACTTACAAGGTGGATTGTACTCAACTGGTTTTGATATCCACCCAGAAGTTGAAAAATTCCGATGTAGAGCCATTATTACTGTTCATGCGTGCAAACCCTAGGGGGGAGAGAGAGAAATTTTCATTTTTTAGTACTAGTATAAATGTGTACAAGAATTGAATGTTAAAACATCATTTATTATAGAATAGATGTATTTATCTGGCCCTTATTTCCCTTACCAAACAGAGTTTTGGTGTAGCTTAAGTGTGCAAAAAATATGTCTCGTTTCTGCATTTTCCATTTTGGTACGTTCCAAATTAGATTTCACACTCCAACCAATTAAGTTTCTCACAATTCTTAAATCCCTAAATTAATTTAAGAAAAAAAAAATTAAAATTCCAGGCTACCAGAGTATATAAGTTTTTTGAAAATAAATAATTATATTGTTTTTTATTTTATTTTTTAAAATGGGTTTTAGGAGTATTTAATTTCAGGAAGAAGTGGGTATCCTGAGTTTTGCTCTAGCAGGTGTGGGTAAAAATCCGGTGCGTTTAGGTGACATGGTAAATGTGTGCGCCACCAATGCAATCGCACGTGTGTTGCTGGGAAAGCGCGTGGTTGGCCATTTAGGCGGCGGCGGAGATGTGAAGGCGGAGGAGTTCAAAGCCATGGTGACGGAGCTCATGGTTTTGGCCGGCGAGTTTAACATGGGCGATTTTATCCTAATTCTGGAGAGATTTGACTTGCAAGGAATTGTTGCAAAGATGAAGAAGCTTCACAACCGCTTTGATGCTTTCTTTTCTGCAATTCTTCAAGATCACAAGATCAACGGTTCCCGTGAAGTCGAAGGACACGTGGACTTATTGACTACGTTGATTTCGTTGAAAGATACTAGTTCTGATGGGAGCCTCACTGATACAGAAATTAAAGCATTACTTTTGGTATGTCTCTCAATTTTTAGGAAAAAATCATTTTTCTTTTTATTTTTGTCCTCTAAATTTTTCGACTTTAAAATTAGTTTTTTATATTTATAAATTTAAGATTTTAGTCCCTATTACTTGAACATACTCCCTCCGTCCCTGAAAAACTTTCATTTGATGGAACGAAGTTAAAGAAAAAAGTATAATAATTAGAGTCTTGAATGTAATTTTGTAAACATTTATATATAAAGTAAATGAATTAGTTTGATTGAGTGTATGGTGGGTCCCAAAAGATATTGTATGGAGGGTAAATACGTGTATATCGTGAGAGTAACTATGAAAACTTTTCAGGGACGGAGGTAGTAATATAATTACCTGCAAATCATTGATTTTGTCGTTTACTTGCACATTGAGCCTCAAATCACATATCTGTAGATAAACAACAAAACCATACATGATATTTACTTTCGATTGCAGGTAATAAGGAATAAAATCTTAAAATTTAGAGGACAAATTACTTTTGATTGCATGTAATTAATACATGATATTTATAAGAGACTAATTTCAAAGTCAAATTTTTTTAAATTTGTAAACATAAGAGACTAATTTTTTAAAGTCGAAAAATTTAGAGGAAATTTTAGCCTTGTACGTAGTATTTTTTTTTTTTCACTTTGGATCCTTTTGATGTTAACTTTGGTCCATAAATTTGTACTCCCTCCGTCCCGGAAGTGTTTGTACCACAAAGTGGACACAATTTTTAAGAAAAAAGTGTAATGAGTGGAGTGTTGAAGGGTAATTTTGTAAAGTTATATGAATAAAGTAAAAAGGTGATTGGAAAGAGAGTAAAAGTAATGACATTTTGTGTAAATTTGTGAATATTGTGAGGGTGGGGTTTATGAATAAGTTTCCTTTTATGGGTGTGCAAACAATTGTGGGACAGACAAATAAGGTAAGTGCGCAAACAGTTGTGGGACGGAGGGAGTACTTATGTACTCATGTGTTTAAAGTACTTATTTTTGTAGAATTTGTTTACTGCGGGTACAGACACGACTTCTAGCACGGTGGAATGGGCCATAGCCGAACTCATACAACATCCAAAAATTATGGTCCAAGCTCAACAAGAACTCGATTCCGTTGTGGGTAAGGATCGGTATGTGATCGAATCCGACTTGTCTCGATTACCATTCCTTCAAGCTATCGTCAAGGAAACCTTCCGACTCCATCCTCCCACCCCACTCTCTCTCCCAAGAATCGCAAATGAGAGTTGTGAAGTCAGCGACGGACCTACACAGTGCCCAGAGGGGGCAGTGGGCCCCCCACTAATTTTATAAATTTATCAGGGGTATTTTGATAATTTTACACCTATTAAAATTAATACTTTATTTTATAATTATTTGCACACTCCTGATATAAAAATAATCCACAAAATTAATATATAGTATTCAAACATAATTTTATTTTCAAAATTGTCACTAATTTTGGATCTATATTTTACCCTACATCCTATTTTACCCTACTAAATCATTTTATTTTCAAAATCGTCACTAAATATATTTTACATCCTACTAAATCCTCCTTACACCTTATGAAATCACTTAAAACACACTTTCTTATTTGACTCCACACCACTAAATTCATTTTTTTTAAAAAGTGAATCGGTCAAAATGTGCAAGTTATCACGTGACGGAGGGAGTATTAACTTCTACAAAAACATAGTAAAAATCAACTTGTTCGATCAATTTAATTTAATAAAATAAGATGTACTGACAATTTTATCATATGAAATTTTAATGAAAATAATGAGTACGTATTATTTTATCTTTATATTAATATTAATCGGGCCCCCTATCAAAAATTTATGGGTCCGTCACTGTGTGAAGTTAATGGATACTCCATTCCAAAGGGCTCCACACTTCTAACCAATGTTTGGGCCATTGCTCATGACCCAAACATATAGTCCAACCCACTTGAGTTTCAGCCCGAGCGATTCCTACTGGGCGGAGAAAACTCGAATATTGATGTGAAAGGTAATAATTTTGAATTGATACCATTCGATTCAGGTCGGGTCGTAGAATTTGTGCTGGACTGAACTTGGGGGTACAAATGGTCCAACTATTAATTGCTACTCTGATCCATGCATTTAATTTTAATTTGGGTAATGGAGAGTTAGTTGAAACACTAAATATGGAGGAAGCTTATGGGCTCACATTGCAACGGGCCGAGCCCTTAATTGTGCACCCAAATCCTAGGTTGGCAACTCATGTTTATCAAGATTAAGGGCATCTCCAATGGAGACCCAAATACCCTATTTACCACTTAAAATGTTCTCCAATGCAGTATCCCTGTTGGTTAGAGATGTCTATCGGGCTGGCCCTAGCCCTACAGGGCTACGGGCTAAACGGGTTAGGGCCTTAACCGGTTCATATTTAACGGGCCTACAATTGTTGGGACCTAACCCTAACCCTAGCGGACCACGGGCTAAACGGGCCACTAACGGGCTACAATAATTTTTTTTTCTTTTAAAATTAAAGATACATAAATAGTTAATGATCAGTAAATGAAAAAAAAAAAGTATAATTTAAACACAATTCTAGAACTCATTGATCCTTAATATGACCAAATAAAGTTAAACAAATATCATAATCTAATAAAAAATAGTAATAATGACTAATGGATGGTAATGAGCTTCTTATTGCTTATAGTTATGGTTATTGATCAAATGACCCAAAATTTGTTCTTAGGTTATTTATTAAAAAAAAAGAAAAAAAGGGTAACAACTCGGGTTAGCGGGCTGGCCCGGTTTAGCCCACGGGCTAACCGGTCCGGGTCAAAAAAGCCCGATTTTAAACGGGCCTATAATTCATCAACCCTAACCCTATATTTTTCAGGGTTAAACGGGTCAGCCCGGTTAGTCCGGCCCGGATAAACATCTCTACTGTTGGTGGCAATTTGCCACCAACTAAAATGTGTACTCAAATTTTTTATTTGGCTATTTGCAGGGGCGGACTCACGCGTTGGGTGGGGGTGGCCAGGCCGCCCTCAACTTTTTTTTTTTTTTATAATATATATATATACTACTCTTAATTATTAAATTAATTAATAAATCAATTGGTTTTGTTATAAATAAACCTATTTCTTAGTTATTAGTTGGATTACTAATAAATGGTTTTCCACTTTTTAAGTAACGGTTGTTACTCAAATCCTAATATTAAAACATACTTTAATTTCTTGTATTTTAATTATATAAGTTAATAATTTTCTAGAAGGTCACTATCAAATATAGTATATATTTTTATTGACAAATTCTTATATACAATTGAATTTCAAGTGTTTAATATATTTTTAATTATTCAATTGAATTTCGATCTACCACGTTAGAATTAGTTAAAATTGAACCATATAATGTAAATGTGTCTCATTTTCTTCTAGTTAAGTTTTCTTTTCTCGTTTTAACAAGTTCACTACACAAGTAGCAAAAACACATTATAGGGTTTGAGATATTTATGTACGTATTTTGATATATTTAACAGTGAAAAAGATTATAGATATAGAATATTTAAATTTTATTAATGAACATATAAAATTGGCCCCCCCTTAGTGTCCATCCTGGATCCGCCCCTGCTATTTGCCATCTTCCCAGCCATTTTCCTCAGTTTATATTTTGTTTTTATTTTTTAATTAATTTAATATTTGATGTATTTAGAATTTATTATTTTATAATTATTATTCAAATTAAATAATGAAACAATTTTAAATTTTATGATTAACAATTATGGAATATTTAAAAATTGAAAACATATAATTTAATTGTAAGATAACTATAATAATTTAAATTAAAAAAATACAATAGGAAATAAAATATACTCCATACTACCTATTATAAATTTAAATTACAAAATACAATAGGATAAAAACATACATACTACAAATTATATATATGATGATAAACAAATATTTAATAAAATATAAATAAAAAATATAACATTAAGAATATTTTTTTTAGAATATTTTAATTCAGTTAAAATTTGAGTTTGATGATTGGAGATGGCCTAAGGACATCTTAAACCTTCGAACTCAAATTTGTCACCAAACTTGAGTCAAAAAGTAAAATCATCTTCAATCCTTAAACTCAAATTTTAACTCAATAGGAATATTCTATGAGAATATTCTTAATATTATCTTTTTAATTTATATTTTATTACTATGTATGTTTTGTTTCTTATTGTATTTTGTAATTTAAATTATTAATGTTGACTAATAATTAAATTATATGCTTTTAATTTTTAAATATTTCATAATTTATAAAATAGTGAATTTAAAATAAATTAAACAATACAAATATACCATACGAAAAAAAAAAAGAGAGAAAAAAAATAAACAGTGTGTGAGTCTTTCTTTTTTATTGGTGGCAAATATGCCACTAAAAAGTGAATGGTAGCAAATTGCCACCAACTTTGAGGCTGCATTGGACTTGATTTTAACTCTAATTTGCTATTTGTCTCTTCCATTAATTGGAGATGCTCTAAGGGTGTGTTCGTAAATATAAATGTCGTTTTTTTTGGAAAAAATAATAGTTCTATTTTGGTCTTTGTTGTTTGCAAACACCTTTTAAGTAATAATGAAATTAAATTTTCAGGTGTATAATGATGTAACATTCTCTCTTACATTTTTTACAAGAAAGATGCTGATGTAGATAAATATGTCGCTCTTGGAAAAGCCGACACGTGGAAACGGGATAAATTACACCCCTGGGCTTCACAAGGAAAAGAAAATAGGTTGGGCCTTTGGCCCACAGTCGAAGGACAATATCCTTTGGGCCTAAGGATAGGGCCCAAAGGAGAACGCATAGTATGGTTTATTCTTTCTTTTACTTAGTCAAAAGAAAGAGTCAAAGAGAAAAAGGGGCCGGATATCAAGGAGCTTGGACTAAGCTTTCGAGGGAGTGGACCGAGTTTTTAGGAAGAAATGAGTAAATATAGGGAGAATGAGTCTTTTCCTCTATCCAAGGAAGAGGGACCAGGTATATAAACAGGATATATTTAATTTCCCTAGATATACAGGGGAATTCCTCCTTGATTTCGCCTACGATCGAATCTGACTTGAGCGTCGGAGCTTCTACGCCGGAGCCCCCCTCCGGCGTACTTTTGCAGGTTATTTTCGGGTGTCCAAGGAGATCTACTCGAAGATTGCCAAGGATTCAACTAGAGATTGGATTCGTGATTAATAGTGCTCGCAAGAGAACGATCAACATCCGAAGGCGTTCTTTTTCGACGCATCAACTGGCGCCGTCTGTGGGAAATTCGAGCTAGGACGTGAGGATTTCCAGAAATTTGAGAAATTATCGGGTCACGGTGGGTTCATCCCAGAAATCTTCAAGTAATTGAAGAAATAAGTGCTCTATCTGCAATTTTATTGAAATGCCGAAAATCCCATATTTGAGAACTCATTCAAATTAAGCTCAAAGCCATTATTCTCAATCTTCGAAGGAAAAAACCCTTTTCTAGAGCCTTAGTAGCCAAATGCATTCCGAAAAAGACCTTTAGCCAGTGTCCATGGTAGCCACCATTCGCCATCGTACAACAATTCGCTAACCTATCACCACTTCACCGTTGCAGCGTGCTTTTGCCACTATAAAACAAGGCCATCAAGCTTAGGTCCACGCGCCGCCGTACTGATCTCAGTGCCGCTTCTACGAAACCATGGCCGCCGCCGTGTTAATGAATGAGGCAGGTGTAACCGTCGCGTCTAGTCCATGGCCGAACTCTACCTTTGGGTCCAATGGTGTTGCCTCACGCACAGGCCTTTGCTACTGTATCGTCTGAAATCTCTGACGATATCCAACTCCGGTTTGAGGCGTTTCCGATAAGCCCGGGCCTCTATTGATTTTATGCACTAAGCATCTGCTATGTCTTGACCCACTAAATCAGAATTTCAAGCAAGACACGTTTGGGTCCAGATCCGAAGGCTCTCCTCTGCTATGGTGAATTTGGGCTTCGCCCACCACCCGTTTGCTGAATTTTTCGAATCAAAAGTGGGTTCTCCGGGACTCTTTGATCTTTGGAAATGGTCGGCTCTAGAGTTTGGTCGCCCACCACTACCATCGGTGAACATGTTCATTGCTGGGAAACTGATGATCTTTCTCGTGGATACCTACAGAGCCCCCTCATATCAAGCCTCTACTTGTCTTAATTGAATGCCCCAATTCTGATTTTGCACGAGTGTGTATCAGGGTGGGTTTGCTTGCGATTGAGCACGGCTTGAAGCTTAATAGAAAATTGCAAACATGTGAAGCTTAACAGGAAGCAGTTGGTGCTTCTGATTTAAATCAATCTGCCCTGCTTCAGAAGTCAACACAGGGTTACAATGGGTAAAATTTTGGAGATGAACTATTGCTCAAGAAAAGTCTACGGGCAGCCCTTTGCCCAGGTTTTACAGGTTCTTGTCAGTTTTCTCACCACATGCTACAAATAAGTTTACACATTCTATCCTATTTGTGATAACTCAAACGTGTGAACCATATTTGCCCTAAGTCGAATAAAATTTATATTTTTATTAAATTTGTTGTAACATCGGACAAGATATTTTATTTGTTTAATAGTTTTTGTTGAAGATATCTTGAATTTTGTGATTAGTTTTGCTTGCTTGACTAATGAACACACAACTTCTAATTAATCAAGTTGAGAATATTTTAATCAACAGCATATGGCCTGCAATCACTTGTAGTGCCTTAATTTATGATTCGACTTTTCATATATTATAGTATCAATATTAATCTTCATTCTGACCCGTCTTTTTTAAAAGTCGGCTTGTAATAATTTTACACATTCCATATAAGTGTTACCGATTGTGAATGATATTTACTTTGGGAAATGAAAAGAAATTAATTGCTCTTCTAAAGCAGAAGCAGTTAGTCATAATATCATGATTAATATAGGTACCTGAAATTAGAGGGCTTTGTTTTGGGCCAAAATATTAAAGTGTTCGGTAAATTGTTTACTGCCGTGATTGAGTTTTGTTTTTAGTGTGGTAAACTTAATGATGAAATACAAGCATTCAACTTCATATATGAATATTTTTATCCCTTTTGATGTATGGTGTCACGTGGACCACATGCTTGACGAAATGCTCAAGAGAGTAGTAGTTTTTTACTTTACTTTTCTCTGAAAAAATCTCTCAATCTCTAAACTAGAGTGTGCATGCGGAGAAATCATAGATATTATGACTTAAAGATTTATTGTTTCTTTTCTGAGAAGCTCCACACTTGCATCATACCTAGAGGATCTGAACCTCGTTTGGATATAACCATGGAATGTGCAGTTGTGTGAAATTTTCCAATTACTTGACTTTATGTAGAGGGCTTATACATTAAATTTTCGGTATTTTAGAACCTGCTGGTTTTCTAAAAAATGTAATATTAGAATGAAAGAAAAAATGAATAACAGTGCAAGTTGATCTTATGACTTAGATGCATTGCTATTCCATTCTGGTTGGTATAATTGCACTATCAGTTTGTCAGAGTCCCAGAACTCAGTGTCTGTAGGTTCATTTTTTGAACTGAAAAATAAAATAGAACATTGTATGATTTTAAAGATTGATGCCACGAAGAGTGGGGGCTCTGTGAAACCTAGCTGAAATAAATTTATTTCTCTATCCTATCGAATTTTCCATTTTATTGATGTTTTGGCTGTGCCTTATAACTAGAGATGAGTAATGATTTGTAACGAGCATGGCTGTGAAATGTTGTATACAATGACGTTGTGATGATCAATAGAATCCCTACGAGATCTATGAAACTCTCATACTAATGATGCAACTTCTGGCAGAAATGTATATTGAGGGAATTTAGTTCAATAATTTGGACACCAAATTTGGAATTTATATTTAAATGAGAATATATCTTTTGGGTTCTTGATATTCTTAATTCGATTATCAAGGCTGAATAATGATTTTATTTTCTTTTGCTGAGGAAAAACACTTGCGAGTCTGATATTGAAAAAACTTCAACCATCGAGAGAATTGCGCGAACAAATGAATTTCGCTTCACAAAAAGGAGGGGGGAATGGATGCACCTAACCGATGCACACTTGACAACTTAAGGCAGGTATCTCTGCATTTTTATGTGAATCGAAATTGTAATATTGCTTGAAGAAAGAGAAGTGATTGAAAGAGAAGTAATTTTTGAGAAATTAATCCGTGAAGGAAATACTAAGTAACATGCAATATCTTTGCTAGTAATTTATACTAGTGTGAAATATAATACTTATATAATGCTTGAATGAAGCGTGTTGATATGCATGAATTTGAGTGAGAAGAATAATTTATCTGTGATAGATAAGATCGAGATAAACTATTATATGCTATGATTTGCATAAATGATGTGGAGAAGGATGTAAATCTATTTACTTTAGCGTGGACGTTAATCGTTTCAATCAATATGTTGCGAAAATATGAGATGTATGGTATGTGGAAAGATTCGCATGAGAATACACTTTTTATTGAATAAGCACTAGGATATTGACAAAGCCGGTACCAAATCTTGGTACAAATTGCTATTTAACCTTTTTGTTGTGAGAAACTTTGAGAAGGTTTAGCTCAAAAACTTTTAAGAACTCTGGGAGTGCTGAAAACACAAGAGGTTCTAAAGGAGTATTCTGGTCCTCGAGGGCTGGCAGAGATAGGAAGTATTCCGATCTCCGCGGGCTAGCAGAGATATGAAGTATTCCAGTCCCCAAGGGCTGGCAGAGATAGGAAGTATTCCGGTCTCCGAGGGCTAGCAGAGATATGAAGTATTCCAGTCCCCAAGGGCTGGCAGAGATAGGAAGTATTCCGGTCTCCGCGGGCTAGCAGAGATATGAAGTATTCCAGGTCCGTGAGGGCTAGCAGAGATATGTTGAGTACATTAGTACCACTGGTTAGTACAAGTGTTAATTCGTGTAGATATTATTATGATCAAGTCTTTAAGAGATTGACATATATGATACGAGGCTACTATTTTCCGTTGAATTAAGAAGGGTCCCCCTAAGCTTACACGATTGATTTATGTAGATATTTTATAAATGATATTGGAATGGAGAATTACTTGAAATCTTAGAAGCATGAGTAGGTGATTCATATGTTGAGCTTTTTGACTACTTTATGTGGGAGAATTGGTGACGATTATGGTTCTGGAAACGAAAGCTAGCATAACTATTTTCAAATTGTGTATGATTGACATGTTTCTATACTTTAGATATGATTTCAAATTATAGATTGAGCTTATTCAGGTCCTTGGGATCAAAAAAATGAAAAGTGCTACTTCTTACCTTTTGATCTTTAAACAATGATATGTCTTGAGTTATGTCCTCATTTAGGACCTTGAAGCTTGCATGTACTAGAAATACTCATTTATGATGAAACGTGGAGAATTGAATATTCATTGTAATTTTCATTTGAAGAGATTATTTGAGAGAGCATGATCCACTTCATTTATGATTTTTAGAGGGGAAGTTGATTTGATTTGTTTGTTCGAGGCTATGAAGTTTTATTTTTGAGAAGATAATGAATTTTTAATATTGCATGAGATGATTCTTTTAAAGTGATGAAACATGATTTGAGTGTTTTGAGGTATGTTAGGGCTGGCAGCCCTAAATGAGTGAAATAATAAGCCTGAAAATTAGAGTTGATAAACGATGATCCTATGAGGAGGAGTTGGAGATTCTAGAGGTGCTTGAATAGCCCGAGGGAGCAGGATTACAAAAGAGAATAAAGATTGAGTTCAGGGGAACCTTGGAGAACCCCCATATTATTATGAGATTTGAGATCCTAAAGAGCGAAACCAAACAACGTTGAGAGGCTGGAGGTTCAGGAAGAGACCATGTGCAATGAAGCTAAATCTCGACCTGCTCGAGGAGCTGTAGACGTACGAGAGATATGCGCAACTGCGAAGACGAATATTGAGGTAACACGTTAGTTCATATTACTTGTGATTATTACGTTCCGATAGCCAGGAAATTGATGGCTAAAATGCTAAGACAAAGATGGAGAATACTTGATTGGCTATGAAGTCAACTTAGTATATCTGTGGGGCAATACCCCTGAACGGCCAAGGTCAAAGACCATATCCCTGGAGGACTAAAAGTAATATCCCTGAAAAGGGGACAAAATAAACCTACAGGTACCCTAATGCAGGAACGAAAGACATTCTAAGACCACGAGGCCAAGAAAAGTTAGAAAAAATGCGAGGTTTATATAACCTCACCCTGAGAAATGGCGAGGCTTATACAAACCTCACCCTGCGAGGTTTACCTCACCCTAAGAACTCTTACGAGTATAAACAACTTCAGGGAGAGTATAATCCCTAAGAACTCTTACGAGTATAAACAACTTCAGGGAGAGTATAATCCCTAAGAACTCTTACGAGTATAAACAACTTCAGGGAGAGTATAATCCCTACAAATTCTAACTTTTGGGAGAGTATAATCCCTAGAAACTCTTACGAGTATAAACCAACTCTTACGAGTATAAACCAACTCTTACGAGTATAAACTAACTCTTACGAGTATAAACCAACTCTTACGAGTATAAACCAACTCTTACGAGTATAAACCAACTCTTACGAGTATAAACTAACTCTTACGAGTATAAACCAACTCTTACGAGTATAAACTAACTCTTACGAGTATAAACTAATTATTACGAGTATAAACTAACTCTTACGAGTATAAACCAACTCTTACGAGTATAAACTAACTCTTACGAGTATAAACTAACTCTTACGAGTATAAACCAACTCTTACGAGTATAAACCAACTCTTACGAGTATAAACTAACTCTTACGAGTATAAACTAACTCTGACGAGTATAAACAACTTAAGGGAGAGTATAATCCCTACGAATTCTGATCTAGGGGAGAGGATAATCCCTAAAAACTCTGGCGCCCAGAGAAAGGCTAGAGACGTTAGCAAAATCACCAAGTAAGTACAGGGATATAAATCCTATCTCCTCATTAAGGTTCCTCTAGGAGCTTTAGAGCCTTTACGTGTCCAGAAAATGTCGAAAATATGCTAACAGATACCACACCTTATAACAGAAATAGAGATGTATATGTATATATGCATGCCAAATAATAAATGTGCAGGTACGATATTGAACGAAAGAGAAGCTGGAATATTCGAGACTTAAGGCACCATGCCTAAGACCTCCACAGAAAAGCCCCGGAGTGTGGAGTCTCCGAAAAATACCAAAAGGGCTTTAGAGGCCTTAACAAAATAAAAAAGTGTCTTAAAGTACCAAAGTGTTATCAGGGAAATGAAGTTATGAAGAGAGGAGAACATCATTCTTCCCCTCGGAACCCTCTCCTGCCTCCTCAGCTCGCCCACTGGAATCGCCACCCTCTGCCTTCTCCATTAGAGTATCTGCTGCCATAGTAGCCACTGGAGTTGGGTTGTTCACATGGACAGGGAAAGCCATATCCTCTGCCGGTGCTAGATCATCCAATTTCAAGGCAGCATCCTTCAACTCCAGGATCGCCTTCCTCATCCCAGGTAACCACCAGGGAGTATGGATGTCTTCTTTAACATCTCCAGGGAACTTGGGGAGAGTGTCCAATTCTTCTAACCGGAGGGCACGAGTATATTGACCGTTAAATCCAGGGGCAGAATGTTCCGCTACAGCGTTGGAAAATCCATGATCAATGAAATGAGGGATATATGACCCTAGCCCTCCATAGAAAAATTTAGAGGTATAAAAGTAGGATCAGAGTTTCTTACAATCGGAGAGTGACCACAAAGCTGAGGGGAATTAGAGAACCCCTCACAATTCTGAGGTTCAATGATGAGCTTGATTTGAAGCCATGAGGTCAGGTTATTAAGTGAGAGCTCCACTCCTGATAGGCTTTAAGGCCTGGGGGGAGTAGGGGTCGTGCTAAGTTGTTAAAACTATCAAACTCCAAACAAGGGAAGGCCAAGAAAAGGCATATGAAGAGAAAAGAAACAAGGGAAGTTATGGAGAGGGCTAAGAAAAGCCTCAAGTGATACGCTTGAAGACACACCTTCCAGGGTTATACAACATGCTTCCTAAAATTGAAAAATGATGTTGACCAGGGCA
Organism: Galeopsis tetrahit; assembly: GCA_963675135.1. NCBI lineage: Eukaryota > Viridiplantae > Streptophyta > Magnoliopsida > Lamiales > Lamiaceae > Galeopsis > Galeopsis tetrahit. Next base: position 74,303,526 of record OY776127.1, read on the forward strand.
AGGGAACATTCCGCTTAATTCATCTTATCTTCTCTTCCTACTCTCATAAAATTACAAGCACTTTTACGAGAGTAGGGGGGAGTGGTTGATGTAGATAAATATGTCGATCTTGGAAAAGCCGACACGTGGAAACGGGATAAATTACGATAGTCTTAATTGGGCCAAATAAGCTTAAAGGATTGGATTAATACACCCCTGGGCTTCACAAGGGAAAGAAAATAGGTTGGGCCTTTGGCCCACAGTCGAAGGACAATATCCTTTGGGCCTAAGGATAGGGCCCAAAGGAGAACGCATAGTATGGTTTATTCTTTCTTTACTTAGTCAAAAGAAAGAGTCAAAGAGAAAAAGGGGCCGGATATCAAGGAGCTTGGACTAAGCTTTCGAGGGAGTGGACCGAGTTTTTAGGAAGAAATGAGTAAATATAGGGAGAATGAGTCTTTTCCTCTATCCAAGGAAGAGGGACCAGGTATATAAACAGGATATATTTACATTCTTATTTACGTTTTACATATTATACACACTTTCACAAGAACTACACACTGAATTGAGAAGAAACACTTCATTATATTCGCCGGAATTTCCCTAGATATACAGGGGAATTCCTCCTTGATTTCGCCTACGATCGAATCTGACTTGAGCGTCGGAGCTTCTACGCCGGAGCCCCCCTCCGGCGTACTTTTGCAGGTTATTTTCGGGTGTCCAAGGAGATCTACTCGAAGATTGCCAAGGATTCAACTATAGATTGGATTCGTGATTAATAGTGCTCGCAAGAGAACGATCAACATCCGAAGGCGTTCTTTTTCGACGCATCAGATGGCTAAGATAAAAATGTGAAAATTGGCGAAATGATTATTATGTAACAAGAAATGATTATTATGCACAATACTGAACAAAGTACACATGCAATTTTGCATATGCGACTACTTTTATTAGAATTTTAATATTTTTCTATCGACCCACTTTATTTTGAGAATGACGCCCTCACTGTTTTGAGGAAGGGGCGTCATTTTCAACGACATCAAACTCTATTCCCACAAACAAACTCTATTAAATGATTTTCCAAACATCAAAAAATCTATTAAAAAAAACTATATTTAATTTAGTTTTCCATAGTAGTGTTTGGATCAATTCTTTGATACGTAGAGTTTGTTTTCAACATAAAATGATTGGCAATTTAGTTTTTCGAATTAGATCATACACTAATTAATCAAATAATGAACTTTTACATTCCAAAGAAAAAGATTGTAAGAAATCGATCCACCAAATTGGTTTGATAGTTTTGTGGGTTGATAAATGTGTTGTGGAATGGGCCATTTACTTTTTAATTACAACATATTTTTATTATCACATTTTATTTTATTTACATAGTTTTGAATGCAAGACCATTTGCTAAAACCCTGTTGGGAGGAACACAACAAAAAAATGGTCAAAAGAAGAAGGGAAAGGCAATCCCCCTCTTTAATCTAAAAGGCAACAGTATAGATGAGGGAAAGCTCCAATCGCCAATATGCTCATTGTCATTTTAAAGGTGATAGAATTATTGTATCCGTCGCCTTTTTGCAACTGCACTTTTTTATCGCCTTTTTACAAGTGCAATGTTACGTCGCCTTTTGATGATTGTGTACTTTCCGTTGCCATTTCATTATTTTTAAAAATATTGAAACTTGAGTTTCGAACCCAGGTCTTTAATGCCACAATCAACTCGACCGCGCGACCTCTCGGTCGAGAGGCATTTTGGGCGCCCCTTGTGTGTCGTTTAGGCTATGAGCTTTAGTCGACATGTTGTAAATGCAATTAATATATACTCCCTCCGTTCAATTTCATTATTTCCACTTTCCTTTTTTGATTGTCCAATTTTATTATGCCCATACTCTTTTTTGAAACAATACTATTCAAACTACTTTATCTCCACCCTCCCTACCATCACTTATTTACCCACTTTGCCATTTACTTTATTCATAAACAATAATTTATTTATAAATGGACCCCACAATACCCCCATCATACCCTCATCTTATCTACTTTATAAATAAACTAATAAATATTTATTAAAATCCGTGTCCGGAGAAATGGGCATAATAAAATTGAACGGATGGAGTATATCATTTAATATTAGTTTTACTTCTTTAATTCAATTATTTTAACTTTACTTGTTGATTATTAAATTGTCAAAACATATGATATATTTATTTATAAATGAGAATATACTAAATCATGTGTTTCAAATTAAATAATTTAATTAATTAGGGTGATTTTTTTAATAAAAAATTTAATTATAATTTACACACAACATTTAAATTCATTCTCATCTTCAATTCACTTCAATTAAAAATATCATTACATATACAATATTTAAAATAATTAAAATCATTTTCATCTTAATTAAAATCATTCTCAAGTTCACTTTCAATTAAAATAACATCACTATTAAATAAGATTAATTAAAATCATTCTCAAACCACTTTCAATTAAAAATATCATTACATATACAATATTTATTTCAATTAAAAAAATATATTTGTATTCGAAATTTTATAATTCGAGTTCGAATACAAATAATTTAATTACGGTGATTTTTTTAATAAAAAAATCAATTATAATTTCTCACTTATAATTTACACACAACATTTAAATTCATTCTCATCTTCAATTCACTTCAATTAAAAATATCATTACATATACAATATTTAAAATAATTAAAATCATTTTCATCTTAATTAAAATCATTTTCATATTAATTAAAATCATTCTCAAGTTCACTTTCAATTAAAATAACATCACTATTAAATAAGATTAATTAAAATCATTCTCAAACCACTTTCAATTAAAAATATCATTACATATACAATATTTATTTCAATTAAAAAATATATATTTGTATTCGAAATTTTATAATTCGAATTCGAATACAAATAATTTAATTACGGTAATTTTTTTAATAAAAAATTCAATTATGATTTCTCACTTATAATTTACACAAAACATTTAAATTCATTCTCATCTTCAATTCACTTCAATTAAAAATATCATTACATATACAATATTTAAAATAATTAAAACCATTTTCATCTTAATTAAAATAATTAAAATCATTTTCAAGTTGACTTTCAATTAAAATAACATCACAATTAAACAACATTAATTAAAATCATTCTCAAATCACTTTCAATTAAAAATATCATTATTGAAATTTAATGATTCGAATTCGAATACAAATATTTTTTTTGATTCAATTAATAAACGAATACAAAATTATGATATTCGATTCGATATTCGATAATATATATTTTTTTGATTCGATTTAAAGGTGACGGAATTATTGTATCCATCACCTTTTTGCAACTTCACTTTTCTGTTGCCTTTTGACGACTGCACTTTTTGTTGCCATTTTGCGAGGGGCTCACCGCAGTTGCCTTTTCCATCGTAAATTGGTGTCTGTAATGAAATACAGTTGCCATTTTGCGGGGGTCCCACCGCAGTTGCTTTTTCATCATAAATTGACGATTGTTTACATTCAATCGCGAATTTCCGTCGCCTTTTGAGTAGTTTTTTTGTAGTGGAATGGATAAACGACACGGGAGAATTACCGGATTAATGTTGTAAGGAAGAAGTTTTTGTTTCTTCTCTTTACAATTACAATCATGCGTGTAATATTGTATCATGCTGTTAGGGCTCGTTTTATTCCCTAGATAGGATAATATATTAAAATAGGATTTAGTCATGTTTGTATCGTTGGATTGAATTTAGATAATTAGAAGATCAATAATCTTACCCTTTCCCAACAATAAATCACGTGGAAATATGGAATAATGTGAAAAAATGATCTCGGATCAACATTTTTTTCTAGGGCCTAACCCTTATGAGTATCAATAAAATTAAATAAATATTTATGTAATTTAGAATGAAAATTTAACGTGGGAATTATTTTCTCTTTTCTTCACACTCATGCGTGTAATACATGTACATTGACGAAATTTGCTTTGGAGATGTATAGTCTTAATTAGGGGTGGTTCGGTATGGTATACCGACCATATCGAATCATACCGTCATCATACCGAAAATTTCGATATTGAAAAAATTCATACCGTTATTGTACCGAAAATTTCGGTATACCGAGATTTTCGGTATGTAAAAATTCATACCGGTATCATACTGTAGTTTCGGTATACCGAATTTTTGGTACGGTATATTGATAAACCGTACCATATCGGTATATCGATTCATATCGAAATACTAGTATACCAATTCATATCGAAAATATCGAAACATTATTTTATACCGAAATTAATTATTTAAGATTTATTTTATTTATATTTTAATAATTAAAGTTATTTTAGTTTAAAAATAATATAAAATTACTATTTTATTAAGGTTTCGGTATTTCGGTATATCGATATACCGTCTCATACCGAATACCGAAAAAATTTCGGTATATCGAAATACCGTGGTATGATTATTTTCCATACCGTTACCTTACCGAAAATTTCGGTACGATATCATACCGTACCGAAAATTTCGATAATTTCGATATTTTTCGATATGAAAAGTTCGATATACCGAAATTTCGGTATATTTACCCACCCCTAGTCTTAATCCGAAAATAAATTATACTCATATAACACCACAACTAATTAGCATTTTAATTTTGAATTCGTACTGCAATTTTGGACGTGTCATGTGACCTTGACTTAATTGTAAGTGTCGTAGTTCAGGTGTGGTTGGGAACATACCTAAACAATATTGAAAATTCTGATATTGAAAAAGTAGTTACAGATTTTTTTTTTTTTTTTTTTTATGGAAGTTAAATACCCATCCATTTTTCCCCCTCCCCAAAACTCAAATCCAGGACCTAAGGCCTAGGTAGTGGTGCTCTAACCACTTGAGCTATCCCACTTTATTAAAAAGTAGTTACAGATGTAGTACAAAAAATTTCGATACGAAAAACTACTGTATATGGTATACTATACTGAACATTCGGTATATACCAAACCATAACAAATTTTCGGTTTATATCGAAAATATTAACACACTATATCATACCGAAAATAATTATTTGTGTTTTATTTTATTTTATTTTATTTTATGTTTTAATATAAAAAATAATATAATATTATAATTATTATTATATTAAAATAATAATATCAAATTAAAAATGATGGATACTAGTATAAAAAAATGGATGCTATATATAAAATTAGTGTATTCTTATTTTCAATAACATTTAATATCTTATCACTCTATGTTTTGCAAAAATAAAATAATTAAATATGAGATGTTCTGAATAGAATGGAACGAATTTGTATACGAAATCAAAACCATCGTGCATACAAACGTAATCAAATTAAACTGTTTTGAACTATTTACGTGTTTGGTTTGCCACACGAAATTGAAATGAGTGTAATGAATTGTTTGGTAAGTAAATAAGAATCACTATGATCGATTACTAGTACATGATTGGTTTAATAAAAATAATTAATAATAGAAATTACTATTTGCATCTTTTTGGTATTAAAAATATATATACTATAATCTAGTAATGCTTAACTATAATATAATTACTGTAGTTTGGAAGCCTAAAATAATTATATATATATATATATATATATATATATTTATTAATTTTTTTAGAAGGCCGAATCACTTTCATTTCTCCCAAAATGCTCCTCCCACCAAACTCTTCACTTTCACTCCATTTGCATTCCCAAGTTTTAAACCCAAATGAAATTGGATTGATATTATATAGAATCAATTCTTTATAAGAAATTGAGTTTATTTGGTCAATTCTAAACCCTAAATATTCAAGAATATTATCAATAAATTTTTTGACTTGGTCAATTTTTTTTATTGGTAATTTTTTTCGAAAATGTGTGTGTTGAAAAGTGTACGACGTCAATATTACTAAAAAGTGTAACACATTCTTTTATTAAAAAGTGTAAGTCACTATAATTGAAAAGTGCAACACAACTTTTAATGAAAAGTGTAAGTCATTATAACTAGAAAATGCAAGTTAGTATAACTAGAAAGTACAACACAATATTATAAAAAATTGCATGTCAATATACTTGAAAAGTGCAACACAATTTTTTAATGAAAAGTGTAAGTTATTATAACTGAAAAGTGTAACACATTTTTACTGAAAAATGCAACACATTTTTACTGAAAAGTGCATGTCTATATAACTAAAAGGTACAATATAACATTACAAAAAAATGTACGTCAATATAACTGAAAATATTATTTTTAAAAGTGGAAGTCACGGTAATTGAAAAGTGTAACACTAAAAAAAAAATTCTGAAAAAAAAAATTAATTTTTTTTTCTTAACTGAAAAAAAAAAAGTTGACAAAGTCAATAGTTGACTGTTGATTTGGTCAAATCAATTCCATAGGAGACCTGCCAAATGAAATTATATGTTACATGCGTACATATGGTGTTCAATTATTTTATAATATGAATGAATGACAAGTAAAGGTGAAAAAATTATTAATGAACTGTATACATTAAATTGACATGTGTTAATGATACAATAGAGTGGAACACTTTATAGAATACGGAAAATGAAACATATATATGACTTTTTAACCGCTTTAAAGCCTTCTGCATACCAGCATGCCCTGAGTCTTGCCTAAAAAAAAATATATTTGCATGCTTGTTAACATTTGTATTGTGGGGTGTGAGTGTTATCTCATAATCATATAGTCAGCACAGTAAGTAGTGACCTGATAAGATCATATAAGATGACTTAGGCCGAAATCAGATGAGTTGAAGGTTTTCAATCAGCTGAGGAGGTGATGCTTAGAGTTCAGCAGAGTTGGTCATATCAGTACAATACTTCAGCAGAGTGTATCAACACAGTACTTCAGCAGAGTATATCAACACAGTACTTCAGCAGAGTATATCAGCACAGTACTTCAGTAGGGTATATCAGCACAGTACTATCAGCACAATAAAGATCAGCACATTAGAAGTCTATCAGTAGAGTCAGCTTTTGATCACAAGAACAGAAGAGTTGAGTATCAGAACACTAAGTAGTGTTCTGATCTTTATGGACAAGTTTTCTGATATGAAAGTTAGTTAGTTTAACTAGCTGTATTATAGTTACAACTACTTGAGGGCATAACTACCATTTCAGTTGGGCAATAATAGAGCACATGGGTTGTTACAAGCGGTTGCAAACGGTTGATAACTACTAAAGCAGTTCCTAACATCAGCAACTACCTTGGTCTTTATATACTCTTGTATGTGTACATTGTAAAGGTTAGAGAGTTAGATTTTGGATGCAAGTACGATTGTAATCTTTGAGTTGTGTGAGTTCACGAGTGAAGTGAGGAAATATCCTATTTCGAGTGAATGAGTGTGTAAACATTCTTGATCAATCAAAGAAGTACTCGTCTGGTCCAGTGGATGTAGATCACATTGATCGAACCACTTAAATTCTTTGTGTGCTGTTTGTTTTGTTGATTACATTTCGAATTACTATCCTAGAGCAGTTATTTCTTATATCTTCAAGTATTCTACTTGGTTGGAGACGTCTAATCGACTGGAATCCTTGACAATTGGCGGCGTCTGTGGGAACCTGAAGTAGCTGCAGATCTAAGATGGGAAATTCTACCAAGTACAACATAGAGAAGTTTACAGGCACGAGAGATTTTGGGTTGTGGAAGGTCAAGATGCAGGCCCTCCTTGAACAACAAGGATTATTCGAGGCTCTCGAAGAATCCAAAGAGACTGCAGAAGAAACTGCAGCAGCTGCGGCTGAAAGGAGCAAGTTGCTCAGAAAAGCTCGAAGCACGATCCTACTCTGCCTTGAAAATAAGGTCTTGAGGGAGGTTGCTAAAGAGAAGTCAGCGAAGGAGGTCTGGGATAAGCTTGAGAAGTTATATATGGTGAAAACTCTTGCTAACCAACTCTATTCGAAAAAGAAGTTGTATGACAAACCCATTACGGAGCAGCTAGATGAGTTTAACAAGATACTTGATGATCTGGAGAATTTGGATGTCAAGCTTGAAGAAGAGGATAAGGCTCTGATCTTGTTGAGTGCTCTTCCTAAGTCCTTTGAAATCCTAAAGGACACCGTCTTGTATGGTAGAAAAGAGGCAATCACATTGGAGGATGTGATCTTGGCTGTGAAGTCCAAGCTACTACATAATAAGACATCTCAAGGAGATAAAATTAGTAGTGGAGAAGGATTGACAATCAAGGGAGGACATAAGAAATCTGCCTCCAAGAAGGGGTCTAGTCAACCCAAGGGAGCTGATAAGGGAAAATCAGCAGTGTCAAATCAAGGGGAAGTAGTGTGCCACCACTGCAACAAACCTGGGAACTACAAGAGTACTTGTTTCAAGTATAGACATCTTATGAGAAAATCTGGTCCCAAGAACCCTGCTGATAAGAATCAAGCAAATCAAACCTAAGAAGATAAGGAGCAGAAGGGCTATGAGTCAGCTCAGTCACTTTCCATCACCACCACTGAAGAACAGTAAGATTGGATTTTAGATTCAGGGTGCTCTTTCCACATGACTCCAAGAAGAGACTGGTTTCATGATTTTAAGCATCAGAATGGAGGTTCTGTGTTGTTAGGGAATGATCACACTTGCAAAGTCAAAGGTGAAGGTACAATACACTTGAAGATGTATGATGGAGTAGTGAGGATTCTCAAGAGGGTCAGGTATGTTCCTGAACTCAAGAGAAATTTGATATCTCTTGGTATGCTGGATTCAATGGGCTACAAATTTCAGTCAGAAGATGGAGAGCTCAGAGTTTCAAAGGGGAAGCTTACTGTTCTTAAAGGTGAGAGAAGGAATGATCTATACTTTCTTAAGGGAGGAACAGTGATTGGCAGATCAGATGTGGCAAGAGTGTAAGACAACTCAATGTTGTGGCACAGAAGATTAGGTCATGTAGGAGAGAAGGGCCTACTTGAGTTAAGTAAGCAAGGATTGCTAGGTGGTGACAAGATCACAAAACTTGATTTGTGTGAGCACTGCATTCTTGGGAAATTCAAGAGATTGAAGTTTAGAAAGAGTTCACACTCTACCAAAGGAATTTTGGACTATGTCCATTCAGATTTATAGGGGCCAGCTAGGAATCACACCAGAAGTGGTGGGAGATATTTCATGTCTATCATAGATGACTACTTAAGAAAGGTATGGATCACTATCTTGAAATCCAAGTCAGAAGCATTTGAAAAGTTCAAGGAATGGCTTACTGAGGTTGAGAATGTCTCTAGAAAGAAGCTCAAGCATTTGAGAACTGATAATGGGCTGGAGTTCATATCAGAAGAGTTCAATGTTTTCTGCAAGAAGAAGGGTATAGTGAGGCACATAACAGTACCAGGTACACCTCTGCAGAATGGAGTAGCTGAGAGAATGAACCAGACTTTGCTTGAGAGGGTCAGGTGCATGTTGAGCAGCTCTGGATTGCCTAAAGTATTTTGGGGAGAAGCAGTGTCAACAACAACCTATTTGATAAACAGAAGCCCTTCCTCAGTTGTGCAATTTAAAACCCCAGAAGAGTTATGGTATGACCATGCAGCTGAGTACAATAATTTGAAAGTTTATGGTTGTTCAGCATATGCCCATGTCAAGCAAGATAAACTTGAGCCTCGAGCCTTGAAATGTGTGTTCATAGGGTATCCTTCAGGAGTGAAAGGGTATAGGTTGTGGTGCCTTGAAGCTGGGATGCAGAAGTGTATTATCAGCAGAGATGTAACTTTTGATGAAAGTAGAATGCCATTGAAAGAAGAGGCAAGTTCAGGTGCAACACACAACAAACCAGATGAGACACAGGTTGAGGTGGAGCATGTTGACACCAAAACACTAACTGAAGATCATATTGATGCAGATGAGGAGGAGACTACTCATAGTGATACTGAGCTTCATGACTATCAGCTGACTAGGGACAGAACCAGAAGAGAAGTCCACCCACCTCAGAGGTATGGTCAAGCTGACATAGTATCATTTGCTTTATGTGCAGCTCTTGAGGTGGAGTCTTTGGGGCCTAAAACTTACACAGAAGCCATAAACTGCCATGGAAAAGAGAAGTAGTTAGTTGCTATGGAGGAAGAACTGTTATCTCTTAACAAGAACCAGACTTGGGAGATTGTTGAGAGACCTAAGAACAAGAAACTTGTTGGGTGTAAGTGGATTTACAAGAAGAAGGTGGAGGCTCAGAGAGGTGGCAAGATTAGGTACAAGGCAAGGCTTGTAGCTAAATGATTTACACAGAAAAAAGGTACTGACTTTAATGAAATCTTCTCACCTGTTGTAAAGCATTGTAGCATCAAAATCTTTTTGGCTATGGTTGCTCAGTATGAACTGGAGCTGCATCAGATGGATGTGACCACAACATTTCTTCATGGGACTTTAGATGAGAAGATCTACATGAAAATACCAGAAGGGTTGGACATAGAATATGGAGAAGATAAAGTGTGCTTACTCATAAAATCACTCTATGGCCTCAAACAAAGCCCTAGACAATGGTACTTAATGTTTGATGAGTACATTTTCTCAGCTGGTTTTACAAGAAGCTTGTATGACAGTTGTGTTTACTTCAGAAGAGTTGGGAGTTCAGTTACCTATCTTCTGTTGTATGTAGATGATATGTTAATAGCAGGAGAGTCTATTAACAGTATCAATCAGGTTAAGGAGATTCTCAAAAGGGAGTTTGAGATGAAAGATCTTGGTGAAGCTAAAGTGATTCTTGGGATGGAGATCAGTAGAGTTAATGGAGCAATTCAGCTTAGTCAGCCTACCTATCTGAAGAAGGTGTTAGAGAGATTTAAGATGAACCAAGCTAAGTCAGTTTCTACACCAATTGGCCAGCATCAGAAGTTATCCAATCAGATGTGTCCCAAGAACAGCGAAGAGAGAGCTCAGATGAGTAAGGTTCCTTATGCCAGTGCAGTAGGGAGTTTAATGTATGCTATGGTGTGTTGTAGGCCAGATTTAACTCATGCAATGAGTGTAATCATCAGATACATGAGTGATCCAGGTTTAAGTCATTGGGAGACAGTTAAGTGAGTCATGAGATATGTTCTAGGATCAGCTGAGAAGGGTCTGAAATTTCAGAAGATATCAGATGAGGGAGAAGCACTTGTGGGTTATGTTGATGTCGACTATACAGCCAATGTAGACACAAGAAAGGCCTTGACTGGGTATGTGTTCACCTTGTTAGGATATGAATCCTGAAACAAGTCCTAGTTGATGAAAGAAGTAGTTTTGATAAGCCAAAAGTAGACTTGAATATATTTCTAAGTGTTGACTGATCTAGTTATGAAAGTCGTCTTGTGACAAGATCAGAAGAGTACAAAAGAAAAGAAAAGACAAGTACGAATTATAAGTACTGGAATATAAACTAAGCATTGATTAAAAGTTTTATATAGGTTTTATGATAAGCTTATAAATGATGTATAGAAACTTATGATTTATGTTTTGTATTGATTATAGTTTTAAGGAAACTAGGCTGTTTTATAAAGCTTAAAGTAATGTAATAGTTTTGATAGATTAGTTGATAGAACTAGTTTTGTTAAAGTTCTACTGGAAGAAGACTACAAGACAAGAAGACTTGGAAGACTTGTGAAGACAAGACCAGTACTGAAGACTGGAGAAATATTCTAAGTGTCGAAGCAAGACAAGTAAAGTTCACGCAGAATGAAAATAAAAGATAAGATCGTATCAAAGTGAAGATATGAAGAGTTAGTTATGGAATAACTAATTAACTGAAGAAACGTGTGAGAAGATAAGAAGAAACAGTTAGAAGTTTGTTGAAGAAAGTTATCAAGAAAAGTTTGTTGGATAACTAATTGATCTTGATTTCTGAAGTCTATAAATAGTTGGAGATATTCAAACGTTAAAGACTACTGAAACTACAAACACTGAAGCGTACTGTTGGGATATGTATATCCCTAGTTTAGTTTTGATAAACCAAATCAAACATGTAATATGATAAGTTGTATTGTATAGACAACTTTATTATACATCTTGTAATAGATAGGACTCTGGTAAGAAGAGAAGACATGCAAATGCTCAAGAAGAGAAGAGAAGACCAAGACCAGAAGTCTTCTGATAAGATGAGTTAAACTCATCTTATAGGATAAGAAGAGTAAGAGTAAGAGTAAGATGACTATACACCAGCAGAGTAGAAGTCTTCTTACACCAGCAGAGTAGAACTCTTCTTACACCAGCAGAGTAGAAGTCTTCTTACACAAGCAGAGTAGAAGTCTTCTTACACCAGCTGAGTAGAAGTCATATTACACCAGCTGAGTAGAAGTCATCTTACACAATTAAAGGAAGGCCAATCAGAGTTGAAGTCAAGGATTGACAAGATATGTGCACAAGAAAGGAAAGTCAAAGATATGATTGAAATTACATGACAATGGTAATATTCAATCATATCAAATCAAGAGATTGCTAATTCCTGAATTAGTGGAGATTTGAATTGCTATCATCCAACGGTAACATTCAAACATCAACACTATATAAATGAGTTCAGTTCTTACATCATTGGGAGAGTGAAGAGGTGTGAGATGCAGAGGTCGAGCAAAGTTCTTAAAGTCCATAAATAAGAAGAGCTGAACAAGCATCACCTCATCCCCAGTGAGTGAACTCATAACATCTAAACCAGTTTAGCCACTCAAATATATCCATAGCTTAGAGAGAATTTCTCAATCCTAGCATGAGGCTAAAACAGATTGTAAGGGAAATTCTCACCTAGTTCATATACACAAAACCCACCTTCTACCATAAAACCCTAGAAGTCAAGTTAAGTGTTCATCACTGTAAAGAGTGCAAGTGCTCTCAAATCACTTGTGGAGTGCAAGTTCTCTCAACTCACTTGTGGAGTCCAAGTGCTCTCAAATCACTTGTGGAGACCGTAGTAGTTTGGAACTGCTCAGATCTCAAAGTCCTTCTCTTAGGACTATAAAGGACAAGCCCTTGTAATTTTCGGGAAATTAAAGGGATTAAACATCACGTTTGGAATGTGAGAGTGGACGTAGGAACGTATATCCGAACCACTATAAATTATGGTGTTATTTACATTTTCTGCACTTTACTTTCAGTTATCTCATACATATTTGTGCATAAACTGTTTTACAAACTTTATTTAAGCAGTAGACGAGTATAATCTTTATGGGCTGATACACGTGTTATGCAACACTAAATAAACAACCGCAAGTATACGGTGTCTATTGTAGCGTGATAAGCACGAGGTCGATCCCACGAGAAGGTTAAAGCGTAAAAGTGGAGTTTGCTAGTCGAATTCTAAATAGACGTGATCGATAGTTTGAATATGGTGATTTACTCTAAAATTACCTACCAAGTGTCACGAATAAGCAACAAAGAGCAAATATAAAATCGATCAAAAATGCATACGAATCAATAAAACAAAGGTAAGATGGATAAAAACGCAAAGACGGAAGGGTGGGTTCCAAGGCAATTGTAGTACTTAGACGTCCGTTTATGAGAGTTATCTCGTTCAAAGGGCCATTAAGGTTATCCCGTATAAGGTGATCACACAAAAAGAACTAATCGATCTCCCGATACAAATTAATCCAAAGACGCAATGTAATATAAGCTCGTATGTCTACATCACAAACATTATACAATCTAAAATAGCTCCTAAGATCATTCGATTCCCTCTCCGATAATTAATCCTCTCCCGAGATCATAATAATACCGGGTTGCATATTCGCATACGATTAAATGGAATAAATCTCCCGATACTACCCCAATTAACAATAAATCAAGCAAATCATTATGGCCACTAACAACATGCTTTACAATGAATAATTGAATATGCAAATACGAGATAAACACCAATTAAAGCAAGAAATTACTCATAAACATCAATCTAAGTCTTACAATGCCTTAGAACCACAAATTTGTTTAGCTAACTACTAACATAATGAAATTACAAAATCCAAATGAAATAACTAAATAAAAAGGAAAAGAAAGAGAAAGCTTAGTCTAGAATGTGTTGTGGAATGGAATTTGGGAGCTATTGCATCCTTTCTTCCTTGATTTGGTGAAGAATTGATGAAGATATGGCCAAAACACCTCCAAGTATGTGTAACTATGTGTGGATTGGGGAAGAATTTCTTGGGTTTCAAGAAATGGGGCTTATATAGTGTTGGGGTAGGGTTTGGATGGCAAAATTGCAAGTTGGTCCCTCAAAAATGGCCAAAATGTGGAAAAAGCACCGAAAATGGGATTGGCACGGCCGTGCACGGAGCACGGCCGTGCAAAACGGACATAAGGGCAAGCAGGTGCTCGGCCGAGCTGGGAGCTCGGCCGTGCTGCGCGGATGGAGAAATGGGGAGTGCTCGGCCGAGGTGCGCGGAACATGGGCGATGGGAGTGCTCGGCCGTGGCCTTGTCTCGGCCGAGGCATTGGTCGACCAAGTCTCTCGGTCTCGATGCACAATTTCTCGAGCATCCAGCTCGACCGTGGCCTTCAACTTTGTCCTGGCAGCAGCTCGGCCGAGCACGGTGCTCGGCCGTGCCCTCTCTTCAGCCAAAATGCTTCGGTTTCGAGCACCTCTTGCTCGAGCACTTGTCTCGGGCGTGCTCTCGCTCGGTCGACTCCGGCTCCTTTCTCGTTTCGTGCATAACTTTCGCCTCGGGTGTCGGATTGACTCGATTCCTTCGGCTAATCCACTCCGTTTTTTGAGACGAATCCAACCGTGCACTCCTCTTCCTGATCCAGTAAAGTATGGTTGATGTTTTGCTCCAAATTCCATCGTATTTCCTACAAAATCGACAAAACACAACCTTTCTCTCATTTCGGCTTAAACAATCATATTCAATGCATAAATCAATGAAATCCACATCAAAACATGCTTAACACGTGCCTCTAAAACGTGTAAATTCCACCCGAATCAAACTCCCCCAAACTTAAAATGTTGTTTGTCCTCAAACAACTAAGCACTTAAAGCAATGAGGGTGGAATGATCACAATGGAATATTCAATGTAATTCACACATGCAAAGTAGAATGTAATGATATCTCTTTCTCAAAGTGCATCTCTCAATGAAGGTCATAGGCTCACTATTGCAATTCACACTCATGGATCAAAGAATGCATAAACACACAACACATTGTGAATGGGAAACAAAATTCAAATGCTCAAGTCCTCTACTCAAATGACAAAGTGTTTCTCTCAAACACACAAACAAATTAAGGACATTAATGCACTCATCAACCAAGTTATGCTATGCAATCACCATATGCTTGCCCAACTTCTACTTTCTACACACACTCAAATGCTCAACAATGTGATCAATAGGACTTTTTCAAGGATGTAACATTGGCTCTTTGGACAAGGTAGGATGAATTTGGGAATTGTGACTCTTCTAGTGGAGGACAAAGCTTGTTGTTTTACAATGTGTGCTTTCACTTCCAAAGCTTACAAACTTCATCCTCACTTTTCTTTTCCATTATTTTTCAAGCATTCATCACCTCATCTTTTGAACCATTTTTCTTTTCAAGCTTTTGGGGCCCTTTGTCCCTCTTTTCTTTTCCTTGATTTTCTTTTCATCTTTTTCTTTTTCTTTCAACTTTTCCAATTTCTCCTTTCACCAAAGACATTCAAGCACATGTTTCTCCACTTTGTCTTTTATCCCCCACTAGATATAGGAATCAAAAGGCTCAAAAAGGCTAAGTGGTTAACATTGTAGTTTGCCAAGAAAATGAGGAATTAAGCTCAAGGGGCTAACTACGGAAAATTACTTCGGTTTTGGGAAATTTTGGCTAAGTGACTCTTTTTAGAACAAGATGGCCTACATCACATCACATCATCTCACACAATCATGCTTTCAAACAAGAATTCGGGCAAGTTCTAGGATCACTAGCAATAACATAGTCCACTCTCAAATGAACTAAACCGTATTACATGTTCGATTTAAGGCTCAATTCTCACCGGTTTATTCAATAGGACCCTCACATTCATCAAATGTTCCCAATCAACAACACATCATGCATCCATGCTATCAAAGATCACAAATATGAACACAACATGATACTATTCTCCAACACCAATCATGCATACATTCAAAGCAAATAGACATCACCACAACTACTCAACCATGGATTCCAATGATTATTCATGCTCACATTTCACCAAAGATTCACTACCCAACATATGCTCAAAACCAACTAAACCAATATAATCATGTGAAAGCCAAGTGTGCGCCGGTGCAAAATGTGACACAAGTAGAATGACGAACCGGTGCAAGGGTAACAACTAGTAAAAAAAAAAATAATAATAATAAAAAAAAAAATAACTCCCCCAAACTTAGAATTTTACTATGTATAAATTCTAAGTTTGGGGCTACAAGTTGTTACCTCCCTCCTTGCACATCCAATGCTTCTTCAAAGATCACCATTGCAACACTTGCTTCCTCCACTCCAAAGTTGGCTTTGCTTCTTCTTCATTCTCCAAGACTTGCTATCCATAGTATTCTTCATCCATACCTACAAAATAAACCAAGCTATCAACACTACTAAAGCAATAAAAACACAAAGCAATAAAACCTTGGGTTGCCTCCCAAGAAGCGCTATTTTTAACGTCCTATGCCGGACGGTTCTCCTTTGAGGGGAATATCAAGTCACCCCCTTGTCACCCTTGTTCTTGACCTTCCTTGCCCATACAACTTTCTTAAGTCCATCAAAACATCCACTAGCTAGCCCATCCGGCTCTTCAACCATGTCATAAGAAGTTGATGCCTCATTTATCCCCAAGTTTGCACAAGTAGCTTTCTTTGATTTGGGGGAGTTTTTGAAGAAAACTCCCCCAAACTTGGCCTTCTTGCCCATCTCTAATTCATCGTCTTCCACCTTGGGGTTCTCCTCCACAATATTCATCTTGGGCTCTTCTTCTACCTCCTTTCTCATGGGTATTGGGGGATACTCTCCCTTGGGAAACCCATACTCTCCATTCTCATCATTTCGGAGCTTGATAGTTCTAAACATGTCAATTGTAACTATCTCTTGGTTCATTCGAAGCTCCAATTCTCCATTCCTCATATCAAGTTTGGCTCCTCCGGTTGCCAAAAATGGCCTTCCCAATATCAATGGAATGTTTTTGTCTTCCTCCATGTCCAAAACCACAAAGTCTACCGGAAAGAGGAGGTTGCCGATTTTGACCAATACATCCTCCGCTATACCCAAAGGGTATGTCATAGACCTATCCGCCAATTGGAGATTCATTGTGGTTGGTGTGAGCTCTCCTAAACCAAGTGACTTGAAGAGTGACAATGGCATGAGGTTGATGCTTGCTCCCGAATCACATAGAGCTCTTAATGTACCTCCATCTCCAATAGTGCATGATAAAGTGAAGGATCCGGGATCCCTAAGCTTTGGAGGTAGCTTAGCTTGAATTACGGAGCTACAATGTTCGGCTAAGTGCACCATTTCATACGCCTCAATTTCCCTCTTGTGTGACATTATCTCCTTCAAGAATTTGAAGTAATGCGGTATTTGTTCAAGAGCTTCGGCGAAAGGGATGTTGATATGGAGTTTCTTGAACATCTCCGCAAACTTGACAAACTTGCTATCCAAGTTCTTCTTCTTCATCCTTTGAGGATATGGGATGGGCATTACATTTTTACTAAACAAAGGAGGGATTGCCTCCCCACTCTTCTTTTCTCCTTCTTTCTTTTTCACTAAGCCATTATCTTTGTCAACACCCTCGGGTGCCATTACCACTTCCTCCTCTAACGGCATCTTGGGCCCTTCGTAGCTTGTCCCACTTCTTATCCTTATGGCGTTGCATTGCTCCTTGGGATTTAGCTCCGTGTTAGAGGGGAATTGCCCCGGAACGTGTTGCTTTCCAATGGCATTAGCAAGTTGGCTCACTTGCTTCTCTAAGGCTTTCACATTATTTGCCACATTTTTGATCATCTCACCATGCTCATCAATTCTTTGCCAAGTCTTGTTTGCATTCTCCCTAGTTTCTCTCATGAATTTCGTGGTTTCCCCCATAAAAGTACCAAACATATCCTCAATTGATGGCTTTGATGAAGACTCCACAATAACTTCATCTCTAGCATTGAAATTTGGAGGTGGGATGATAGCATTCCTTGTGTTGGCATAAGAGAAGTTTTCATGGTTTCTCAAGTTCGGATGATATTGGTTGGGATTGGAGGGACTTTCATAGGCTTGCCTATCGTTCCAACCTCTCTCTCTAAATTGCCTATCCCTTTGATTGTTCATGTAGTGGGCTTCTTCATATTGCTCGTCACGTGGCCCCACTAAAGCTTTAGCCGTCATAAGGGATATCAATTTATCCACCTTGTTGGAGAGTTTAGCATTCTCATCCAAGTCTTGGGTTGAAGCAACTTTCCGGGCTTGCCTTCTCTCGGATGGCCATTGGTGTCCGTTCTTTGCCATCTCCTCTAGAAGCACATAACCCTCATCCGTCGTTTTTCCTAGCAAAGAACCTCCACCGGCCGAGGCATCCACCATCCCTCTCGTTCGATGGTCCATCCCGTTGTAGAAATAGCAAATCAATTGGTCTCTTGAGAACCCATGTTGAGGACAACTCCGTATGAGATCCTTGAAACGCTCCCAAGCCTCGGCTAAAGACTCATCATCGTCTTGCATGAAAGAAGAAATTTCTCCTCTTATCTTGATGGTCTTGCTTGGAGGAAAGTACTTCATGAGGAAAGCGTCTACAAGATCGGCCCAATTTTCGATCGTCCTTAGATTAAGGGACATGTACCATTGCTTTGCACGATCACGGAGGGAGAATGGGAACAATTGGAGACGGATGTAATCTTGAGGGACACGATTGATCTTAACCGTTCCACTTATCTCTAGGAATTGAGATAAATGGAGGTTAGGATCCTCCTTTGACAACCCTCCAAATTGGTTGTTTTGAACCATCATGATTAGGGCCGGCTTGAGCTCAAAGTTATGAGCATCAACGGGTTCCCGACCCGCTCCTCCATATGGCCTCGGAATTGGGCGGAAATGATCTTTTAGTACCCTTTGTGGTCGATTTCCCCCATTCTCATTCGGTTCCTCAAATCCATCAACCCCTTGATTCTCGACCTCCTCCTCAACTTCTTCTACAACCGGATTCTCCCGTCGATTCATTCTTTCCAACTCTAGTCTTCTCCTTTCGGCGTTCCTTCTTCGACAATTGGCCTCAATCTCCGGATCTAAAGGTAGCACGTCTTGGTGGTTCCTCCTAGATCGTGTGATCATAAACCATGTCTATCAAAAGAACGAACAAGAGTGAGATATACAATTAAGCTCAAAGTAACAAACACAAGTATTTTTGGATTTTTGCAAATAAAGAAAACAAATAAATTGTCTAAACTAAAACTCTCCTAGCCTACACTCTAGAGCTTATAAAACCTCCCCGGCAGCGGCGCCATAAACTTGATACACGTGTTATGCAACACTAAATAAACAACCGCAAGTATACGGTGTCTATCGTAGCGTGATAAGCACGAGGTCGATCCCACGAGAAGGTTAAAGCGTAAAAGTGGAGTTTGCTAGTCGAATTCTAAATAGACGTGATCGATAGTTTGAATATGGTGATTTACTCTAAAATTACCTACCAAGTGTCACGAATAAGCAACAAAGAGCAAATATAAAATCGATCAAAAATGCATACGAATCAATAAAACAAAGGTAAGATGGATAAAAACGCAAAGACGGAAGGGTGGGTTCCAAGGCAATTGTAGTACTTAGACGTCCGTTTATGAGAGTTATCTCGTTCAAAGGGCCATTAAGGTTATCCCGTATAAGGTGATCACACAAAAAGAACTAATCGATCTCCCGATACAAATTAATCCAAAGACGCAATGTAATATAAGCTCGTATGTCTACATCACAAACATTACACCATCTAAAATAGCTCCTAAGATCATTCGATTCCCTCTCCGATAATTAATCCTCTCCCGAGATCATAATAATACCGGGTTGCATATTCACATACGATTAAATGGAATAAATCTCCCGATACTACCCCAATTAACAATAAATCAAGCAAATCATTATGGCCACTAACAACATGCTTTACAATGAATAATTGAATATGCAAATACGAGATAAACACCAATTAAAGCAAGAAATTACTCATAAACATCAATCTAAGTCTTACAATGCCTTAGAACCACAAATTTGTTTAGCTAACTACTAACATAATGAAATTACAAAATCCAAATGAAATAACTAAATAAAAAGGAAAAGAAAGAGAAAGCTTAGTCTAGAATGTGGTGTGGAATGGAATTTGGGAGCTATTGCATCCTTTCTTCCTTGATTTGGTGAAGAATTGATGAAGATATGGCCAAAACACCTCCAAGTATGTGTAACTATGTGTGGATTGGGGAAGAATTTCTTGGGTTTCAAGAAATGGGGCTTATATAGTGTTGGGGTAGGGTTTGGATGGCAAAATTGCAAGTTGGTCCCTCAAAAATGGCCAAAATGTGGAAAAAGCACCGAAAATGGGATTGGCACGGCCGTGCACGGAGCACGGCCGTGCAAAACGGACATAAGGGCAAGCAGGTGCTCGGCCGAGCTGGGAGCTCGGCCGTGCTGCACGGATGGAGAAATGGGGAGTGCTCGGCCGAGAGTGATGCTCGGCCGAGGTGCGCGGAACATGGGCGATGGGAGTGCTCGGCCGTGGCCTTGTCTCGGCCGAGGCATTGGTCGGCCAAGTCTCTCGGTCTCGATGCACAATTTCTCGAGCATCCAGCTCGACCGTGGCCTTCAACTTTGTCCTGGCAGCAGCTCGGCCGAGCACGGTGCTCGGCCGTGCCCTCTCTTCAGCCAAAATGCTTCGGTTTCGAGCACCTCTTGCTCGAGCACTTGTCTCGGGCGTGCTCTCGCTCGGTCGACTCCGGCTCCTTTCTCGTTTCGTGCATAACTTTCGCCTCGGGTGTCGGATTGACTCGATTCCTTCGGCTAATCCACTCCGTTTTTCAAGACGAATCCAACCGTGCACTCCTCTTCCTGATCCAGTAAAGTATGGTTGATGTTTTGCTCCAAATTCCATCGTATTTCCTACAAAATCGACAAAACACCACCTTTCTCTCATTTCGGCTTAAACAATCATATTCAATGCATAAATCAATGAAATCCACATCAAAACATGCTTAACACGTGCCTCTAAAACGTGTAAATTCCACCCGAATCAAACTCCCCCAAACCCTAAACCCTAAACCCTAAACCCTAAACCCTAAACCCTAAACAATATTATTGAAGAGCACAAAATGGACGATGTTGATGGAGTGAAGGAACACGTGGACTTATTGAGTACGTTGATTTCAATGAAGGACAAAGATGACAATGACGGGGGAAGACTCACTGAAATTGAAATTAAAGCATTACTTTTGGTACGTAAAATGAAATTAAAATAACAAAAAAAAAATTGATAAAATTGATAACTTTCATTTAATTTGAATAATATTATTGTAGAACTTGTTCATTGCCGGGACAGACACAACATCCAGCATGGTGGAATCGGGCATGGCGGAACTCATACGACATCCAAAAATCATGGCTCGAGCTCAACAAGAGCTCGACTCGATTGTGGGTAAGAATCGATTTGTGACTGAATCCGATCTACCTAAATTACCCTTCCTCCAAGCCATTGTCAAGGAAATCTTTAGGCTTCATCCTTCTACACCTCTCTCACTTCCAAGAATCGCAAATGAGAGTTGTGAAGTCAACGGATACTTCATACCAAAGGGCTCCACACTTCTAGTCAACATTTGGGCCATCAGTCGTGATCCAAATGTATGGTCAAATCCACTCGAGTTTCAGCCCGAAAGATTCTTAACGGGCCAAGAAAAGTGCAATATTGATGTTAAAGGTAATGATTTCGAATTGATACCATTTGGATCGGGCCGTAGAATTTGTGCCGGAATGAACTTAGGGATACGAATGGCCCAATTGATGATTGCAAGTTTTATTCATGCATTCAACTTTGATTTGGGCAATGGATTGACAGCTGAAACATTGAATATGGAGGAAGCTTTCGGGCTGGGCGTGCATCGGGCCGAGCCCTTGATAGTGTACCCCAAGCCCAGATTGGCATGTCATGATCTTTACGGCATTTGATACAGCGAATATATTATTTGGCAGTAGTAATTGATTTAAATAATATGGAGATTATTTAATAAAGAGAATGTGAGATAAATATTAAGTATGAATGTTTAATATTATGTACATGAAAGTGATATAATTTTAATATGGTTGTTTGATATAATTGAGAATTTGACAATTTGCATGCTAGAATGCGTTTACAACCATGATTATTTTAATAAAAGTCTTGTACCAAACAATCAAATTAATTAGTACACTTTTTCAATACTTTCAATCAAACAACACATAAAATGATAAAACGTTTATTTCAAATTTTTCAATGCTACAATGTTGCATAATAGAATGAATAATCTTATCTCAATTATCCATATAAATTTATAACCCCTCTTAAACATAGTCTCACATTCATATCATCAAAGTCATTTCAGGTTGAGATGATAATCATCCACGGGTCCGATCATTACAAGAAAGTTGGTCTTTTTTATAGAATTTTTATCATTATACATTCTCTAGTTAAAAAAATGTGTATTAATACTACATTGTTCGTGAAACTTCGTTGAATTTTAGATTGAAATGGCACTACAAAAAACACGGGGTTCGCCGACAGAAGGCTACCGACGGAATCCATTCTGTCGGCCGTCCCGACGAATCGCCGACGAAAATTTCGAATCGACTGACTCCCGACGGAATCCAATATCTGTCGGGACCGTCCGACGGACTTGCCGACGGAATTTAGTTTCACCGTCAAACGGTGTCGTTTAGCCTTGCTTCCCGACGGATTTTTTCCGTCGGTCGTTCAAATTTCGACGCCGACCCGCTTTGACCCACCGCCTCGGATACCACTGAAAAGACGCGTAATAATTAATATTCGCGTGCTAGCGACGGAAATATCCGTCGGTAGCCAAATTTTTTTTTTTATAAGAACTGCCGATTGAAGGCAGTTTGTGAATTGAAGGAAAAAAAATTCACTCTCGTCTCGTCTTCTCTGTTCTCTCCTCTGTTCGTGGTGGTTTCGTGCGTGGATTGGATTGTCTTGTGCGTGGATTGATCGACAAAGGGCATAACGATTATCTACTCCAATTTTCTTCAATTTAAACGGTACGTTTTATAAATTCTTAATTAATTTAAATTAAGTTATTGTATTAATTATTGCATGTTAATTATTATAAAACTTTTATTGAGTTATTATAAATTGCATGTTAATTATTATAAAACTGTTATTGAGTTATTATAAATTGCATGTTAATTATTATAAAATTGCATGTACGTAGTTGATGAATATGTATAATTAATTCAAATATATGTTAGTACAGGGATTATATATATGTTTTTTATTCGTTAATTGTAATTAATTAATGTATGTTAGTTCAAATATATAGTGTAGCTAGTTCTTGTTAGTTGTTAGTTCAAATATATTGTGTAGTTCTTGTTAGTTCGTTTTGATAATTAAACTAGGTTATTATTGTTGATTAAATTAGTAATTATTGTTATAAGTAGGGGTGTTGTACGTTTGATTAATATAATTATAATTATTGTTATTGTTTAAATTAAGTCATTATTAATTAGTTTGGTAAATTATTGATTTCATTAGTAATGTGATTTGTTATTGATTAAATTAGGAAATTATTGACTTAAATTACCAAAATGTTATTAATTAAATTAGGTAATTATTGATTTCATTACTATATTAATTATTAATTAATTTATTATACTTTTAAATATTATTTATTAAAATAGATGAGTCAAGATGCTAGTGGGGCCTCAAGATCTCGACGTCGTAGGAGAGGCTCACTTAGGCCTGTTGAGCCTCCTATGATGACGTCGTCGTCATCCGTTCCACAGCATTCGCCGCCGTCATCTCAGTCGTCAGCAGCTCATCGACATCCCACGCGGGCTCGAGAAACCAGACTGAGAGTATCGATTGAGGATGGAATATAGTAAGTAATTAATTAAATAATTTTAAGGTTTAACAATATTTAATAGCATCAATTTGTGTACATTTTTTAATTTATAATGTGTTTGTTTCTTAATATATGATGTCACAGCTTACTTCCTGGTAATGAGGTGTCGAAGATTTGCACTGAGGCGATTATTAAGTGCAAGGTTGCTGCGAATGCCTACTCTTGGCTGAAGGTGCCGCAGACGAAAAATGATGAATACTGGGAGGAATTCCAGGTATTTGAGTGCATTCAATTAAATATTAATAAACAATTTATTATATATATTATTTGATAAATATGTTGATCGAATATGTGCAGAAACATGTTTATTGGCTTAGGGAGTTTTTTTCGGACGACGATATTCACAAGCACTGGGCCGCTTCATGTCAATCTAGGTATAATGAGGTAATGTACACCTGGAGGACTGCTTGGCGTAGTCGTGGCGTGGTGCAGACGTTGGGTACGGACGAAAATGGAGTCGACGTGTGGAACACGTTGACCACGTATTGGAGTAGCCCGGAGTACGTGCAGAAGTGTAATACTGCTCGAGCCAACCGTAGAAGTGATGTGGGAGGTGGGATGTCAAGGCATCGGCGGGGGGGGGGGGGGGGGGCGATCCGCGTATGAGCACTCAATTGCTCTAGTAAGTGTTCACTAAATTTATTTCAATTATTTATATTATATTATATAAAATAATTTTTATATGCTCATTTGGTACGAAATAGGAGCGGGAACTTGGGCGTGAACCCACACGTGGATCGGTTGAACCTTCTTCATCCGTTTGATCCAGATTCGCAGACGTCCACATATGGACGCACTACCGAGCTTCACGTAAGTTTAATTAAATTGTGATGTTTTTTTAATATTTAATTAATTAAATGTATTGAACTATGTATTAATTTAATTTTTTTTATTATGTAGTTGAATGTGAACCGGAGGATTGAAGAGGTCACGACACAGGCTTCTGCTGAAGCCGGGCACAGCGCTCTGTTGCTAGGATTCCAAAAATGAGTTTTTGCACTTTAGCCCTTCGAAATTGGAGAAAATGGCCAAAAACCCCCGAACTTGATGTCACCCGGCCGGGTGGCTCCCACCCGGGCATGCCACCCGGCCAAAACACGAACCAAAAGATTTTTTAGCCTTGCCCGGGTTGAATCCACCCGGCCGGGTGGGTTTCACCCGGGCGAAATGCGAACCTCTTCATAATTTGGCCTTGCCCGGGTAGAATCCCACCCGGGCCAAATACGAACCGCCTCCTTTTCGCACCTTGGCCAAGTTGAAGTGACCCGGCCGGGTCGATTCTACCCGGTCGGGTGATGTCTACACGTCCATGTTGAATCTACCCGGCCACTTGTCTTTTTGGCTCGTCCTCTCGTTTTCTTGTCTAATCCCTTCGTATCATGGCCCGTTTCTTCCGAATTTCCTCATTCCAGTTCATGTTGCTCGTCTTTTCTCCTCATACGAGTATCGATGATGATCGATCACTCGTTTCTTGTGATCCTTAGTCCCAAATAGGCTCATATTCCTACAAAAACACCTCACAAACCTTTCTCAACCAATATACACCAAATCAAGTGATAATGAGTGAAAATTGCATGCAAACAAATCAATTTGGATCAACTATGCATGTGAAAAATGAGCAATCGACAACCTAATCACGCTCCCCCTCCGCCTGATCTTAACCAGATTTACCTGGACGTTGTCCCGGCTGATCGAGGACGGGTCCTTGGCCTTGGCCGGATGAGCCGCTCAGTGAGAGCTGCGTCGTCCAGTTCGTCCCAGCGTGCATCGCAGGCCTCTGTATCCTCCACTGCTGCTCCGGACCCGAACATAGTCAACTGGATGAACCACTACTTCCGACAGATAACTGACACTATGGGTCGATCGTTGGGGATGTCTGCTGATAAAATAGATACATGCTTTACACAGGCGATGAGCGTTCCCCC
This sequence comes from Galeopsis tetrahit, assembly GCA_963675135.1. Classification (NCBI taxonomy): domain Eukaryota; kingdom Viridiplantae; phylum Streptophyta; class Magnoliopsida; order Lamiales; family Lamiaceae; genus Galeopsis; species Galeopsis tetrahit. The sequence continues at coordinate 74,329,467 of OY776127.1, forward strand.
TCTGCCTTTGAATGCTCCGGTTGGTCCAATTCCCCCTACAGCTCCAGTTCCAGATCCAGATGCAGCCGCAGACGACGACATCAATGTCGACTTAAATTTCGTTGGCGGTGATGAGTATTTTGACTTTAATGGTTGATGTTTGAACAATTTAATTTTCTGTCGAACTATTTATTTTTCTGTCAAACTATTTAATTTTCTGTCGAACTATTTATTATTCTGTTGGACATATTTAAGGATTCAAATAATTCTTCAAAGAATGCTGCAAATTTTAAATACCTTAATTAGAGAATCCTTCTTTAATTTTTATCTCCATTTTCTGGTTTGATTTATTCGAATAAAAATGTTTTGGGGTTGCGATTCTTTGATTTTCTTTTTTAATGTTAATTGATTGTTTCTAGCTATTATATGGTTTAAGTAAAACGTTACTTAATTTTCCTTTTTAAAGTTTCAACTTACGTGGCGTTCCATGTGGACTCTCACGTGACAAAGATAGCGTTTCCGGCGGCCACATATGATTAAGTTAGATTGGGAAATTGATGGATGCATTAAATTGCAAAACTTAAAAATATTGTGTATTAAATTGCAAAGAAAAAAAAATGCTGTAATTGATAAACATCACAAAGGTGGTGATTTTTTTTGTAATTAACCATTTACAATATTATCACTCCAAATCATCTAAACAAATAAAAATTATCAAAATACCTATAAATCTTAAATGTTAAATGGGGTGTGTTTAGTAGGAAGGGGATTTTGAATGGGAAATGAGATTTTGAATAGAGAAGGGTGAAAAATAAAAATGAAATTTGTTTAGTATTTTAAATTTTAGTGGAATGTGTATAATATAATTTGGGGTATTGATACCCCACTCATATTTGAAATGGCTGGATCTTCTACTTTTAAGTTTTATAAATTTTAAAACATAATATATCCTTAGACCATATTTGATAGCTTAGATTAAGGGGGTGTATTGATTGTGGATTCTGTAGGATTTTTTTGGACTTTCAAAGTTTGGGGGTATTCAATTCGGATTTTAAAAAGTCTTTTAAAATTATGAGGTATTCAATACGGATTTTAAAAAGTCTTTGAAAATCTTTAGGTATGGATTTTGTTGGATTCTCCCCCAAAAATATAAATAAATTGCACTATCCAAAACCTCTTCTAAAAACAAGAGATTTCAACGAATTCTCTCAGAGAACTCTGAAGACGAAAGATCAGAGTAGGAATAGCAATATTGACCCGACCCGCGGATACCCACCCCACCCGCGAGCTTTGGGTCAGGTCAGATTCGCCCCGTATTAAGTATGGGTTGGGTCTTATGCCCAACCCGCGGGTATTCGACCCGCCCGAATTAATATATAAACTTTATATATATATATATATATATTTTATTAAAATACTTTATTTATATATATATATATATTATTGGTAAAATATTTTATATAATATTAATTTTTTTTAAAAATACTTCCCATTAAAAAAAACTCTTTGCATCAATATCGGAGTTTATGAAAATTTATGTATATTCCACAATCCTGTCAAGTTTATGAAAATCCATATAAATCAATAAAAAAAATCAGTTAAACTCTACATGGACTCTATAGATTTTATAAATACACGTACTTTTTAAAGTCAAAAAAATAGAATCTCAATTGAATACACCCTCTTAAACCTAAATTAAAGTTTAGTTATCATCCTAATCTTAGATAATCTATTTTTGCTATCAAACATGTCCTTAATCTAAGTTATCAAATAACATATTAAGAGATGATATAGAGTTAATTTAGGTTTAACCTAAGCTATCAAACATAGTCGTGAGATATATACATAGGGGTGTTAGTGCTAACGAGTATTGAATCGATCATGAAAAGGTATTAGACGCGTGCTTTTGACGTGAGAACACAAAATTTATCTCGTAGTAGAGGCATGCCCTCTACTCGTGCGTATGTCTGAACTTTAACACGAGTCCTATTCCTATATGATACTCCATTTCAAAAACACAATTTTAGATTAAATAAACCCTAAAACTGCATCATAACAAGATACGGTACTTGTGCATAAGTGATAGAAACACAAGTTACACAACAGTGAGCTTAATAAATAATTGTGGCATTTCCAACATATGTACATCAACAAAAGACTTGATACAATATTTGGCAGTATTTCAGGCCTAAAACCATCCAAAATCCTGAAATTGTGAGATACCATCCACCAAAGATCAAGCATGACTCGTTTCTCCACGGGCGTGTTATGTCTGGTCTCATTAGAGGAACTCCACGTCTGATCGACTAAATAAAATGGCAAAAAAGATTGTGAAGATGTTTCCTTTTCGAACTATGTACTAGAAGAATTGCTGGACCCAGGGAGAGTTAACTGCATCCTTCTTCAAGTCCTCTTTCAATTCCCTAACTCGTTCCAGTGCTTGTTGATACTCCATCTTGTCTAGTGGAATCTCGCTGAAGTCCTTTAAGAACTGCCGAGTTCGTTCAGTACCCTTGATCACATCTTCCGAGTCCTCCACTCTCTTCCGTTTAGATCCCATCTGAATATATGACAAATCTTAATTAATAAAATCCAGGAAAATAAATATTAAGGTTGGGTGAAGGCATTGACCAAATTAGGGGCATTTCGTCACATTTCAGGATATAGCTCCAACATTTATAACAATCCTTACTCCAAGCACCTTAGGATATCAACATTTATTGGATATAATTTCACATTCCATGTGCGATAAAAGGATACAACAATTTTATAATAGCAATATGAATATATCTTGATACATTCTTCCCCAATATAGTACAACATGAATTCTTACTTGAATCAATTATCTTTTATGTCACAACGTTCTATAAGCTCATTATTTTTTCAGTATTGGAGCTTTATTCAAAGGGATTGTTAATGTTGAAACTTGAAACCAACTATTCCACCATAATGTCATCTTTGATGAAGACAATTTCTTCGTACACAGTGAATAAAAAAATTATGACATATTGTACCTAAATCTACTCTCTTCTACCAAAACTTTTGTCCACATATAAAGTGCAGAAGGTATGAGTTTCTATTTTATTTGACTTATATCCTGATTATCCTATATCATCAACCTGTCTGTCTTCACACCTCTCATGGTCCCACAAGTTTTAAGCATCGTTTATTTGTTGTGCCATTTCTAGAGCAAACTATTGATTTCAGTTAAAGTTACTGAAGAATAAATACCTTTCCACTATCGCAGGGCACAACTGCCATAGGAGAAAAATCTTCCAACTCAGATGCCTTTTCTCGAGCAAGGGCAATAACACTTTCTGGAAATTTTGCAAATTCTGCAACATGTATACCAAAACTTTGATCACAGGCCCCTGGTTCAACCTGAAAATGGAAGAGGGCACATATAACAAATTTTTACACCTTTAAATAGATAAATAAACATTCAAAATAAAAAGCTTGTTTGAACTCTTGAGAAATTTGAACTGACAAACTGTTCTGTCTGTATAGTCAGGCTAGATCAACATTAGCATCTAATAGTAAGCACCAGGGTGCTTAGTCATGAAAACTAGTGCAAAAAAGACGAGCATCTATGGGCAGTCATATGAGTTTTCTGTAACGCAAATTAACATGAGAGAGTGAGAGGAGAGAGATAGACCTTGTAAAGCATGGTAAGCTTCCGACTTGATGAGTCAATGTGTGCACTCACATGATAATTAGCTACTCCTGCAAGTTTCTTTGAAGATTGCTCATCACAAGAATTGTCATGAGCTAACGAAGTCAGCTCATGAAAGTGAGTTGCAAACAGTGTAGGTGCTTTTATCGCTTCAACTATGTGTTCACAAATTGCCCAAGCTAAGCCTGCATTGTAAGAATTATATAAATATGTAAGACTGCTGTAAACAAAAAATAGGCATACAAAATGCTCAAGGTTGAGAGACAGAGACTGAAGATGAGTAGGAAGTTTCATTTGAAATAAAAACATAAAAAACCACGTATAAATTCAAACCTCCAACATTGTTTTATTGCTTAAGAGGATTTCAGATATTCAATTAAAAAATAACTAAAATAAGGATCCTCCAAAAATGCTCTAAAAATCCAAAACAAGTCCAATCATCAAAAGAAAAAACCTTCTAGAAGAAACAATCTATCACCAACCAAAGAAGCAGTTAAAGAAAATGCCATGTTAATCCTACAGTGAAATACGTAACACAATACAGTCATGTACAGATTACATGGGTGAGTGATAGAGTAAAAGGGTCGAGACACAAGAAAACAATAAAACTATAATATAAAAGGTTTACAGGATTAAAAATTATGCCCAAGCAACAATTGCAGTTTCCCAAATTCTATGATCCCTCTAGATGCCCTAACGACATAAACAGCGCATATAAATAAGACTCTAAACTTAAACCCTAACTTAGCCTTCAAGCAATAAAGCCCACGAGCATTTATTAAAGAAAATTGAATTCAAAGACCCTAACTATAGCAATAAGACAATAATATAGACCTTATCAGAATTATAATTAATCACGACACAAGTAGATGCATGCGTCAGTTAGGAGAAGACCCCATCAACTTCAAGCTTTAAACTATCATGTCAAGCAAAATTTAACTTCCAAACATGTGTATGACCATATCCTAATGTAATCCAAGAAGGTAATAGAGCTGAAAGAGACACTCTTACCACTAGTAGAGCTAAAAGTGTTCACCTGGACTACAGTTACTGTTTTGACACTTTAATGATAAATCAATTTAAAATGGAGCTTTACATGGCAAAATAAATATAAAATATATTGAAGTCTGAGCTTTGCATCACAAAAAACAAGAAAGATGTTTTAGTTTGTGTATGAAATCTATCCTTCTTTTGCTCAGCAGGTATGTGTGCAAAACAGGGTATGGGTTTTGGTAGAGTAATAAATCAACACCATATAAACATATACTAACCAAACCCATCATATGTTGATGTGCCACGACCCAGCTCATCGATAATTATTAAAGACCTCTCAGTTGCTCCTTTCAAGATTGATGCAGTCTCTAGCATTTCTTGCATGAACGTGGAAACTCCACGTAGCTATATAAAAGAAATAATGAGAGAAAAATGATGGTGTCAATTTTTTTTTACTATATAGATCCACTTTTGACACAAGAAAAACCTATTGCTTTTATTTATAAAAGTGACACAGAAATTTAGTGCTGAAAGCTAAGTATAATGGAGATTGGAGCCAGAAATTTCTAATGACAGCAACATATACAAGTTCACTATTATCTTTTTACCACACATTACTGGTGCCCTTAAAGATCATTTACATAAAAGAGAAGAGAAAAACATCCAGTTGTAGCAACAAATTTGGGATCTGACAAATTAGCTGGAGACATTGAAACAAAAACAGGTACCCAAAATTTAACGGAACAGGAATCTTTATAACAATTTGCCTTGCAAACATAAGTTTCGTTATTCTGGACAGTAAGATATGATTAGCAAACTTTCATAAAATATTTTATATGTTGATGTCTTTGTACACTTGTGATCATATCAATCTAGGTATATTTTAAATATATTCAAATGGACTGACATTAAATCAACCGCATCTATATTTGCGAGTATAAAAATAAAAAAATATAAAGATTCATCTCTAATTTTGTTTTTCTCAACATTTAGTTTTTGATCTACTACCTCCACAACTTTTGCTCTTTCATCTTCAAAAGACCATAGTCAAATAAAAAAGCATTTACTTTGGTTTCAGGTACTTAATAATTAAGATGATTAGGACGTCCAGTATAATGTCTATTTTCCCTTACGTTCTATATCCAAATGAATCATGACTACTCCTAATTAAAATAAGAAATCATCAGGAATTAGTAGTAGTTACAGAGTCTTATAAGAGATTAGTAGGTCACGCTGATTATTAATTATCTCATTAAAGACAGGGAAATGTTTGTGTTGTTAGGTAGTCAGTTGATGTATGATCACAAGGAAGTACCCCTTCGAGCTTGATGAGGAGAGTCAGAATTATAGGGATTTTACAACATTTTGAAAGGCTCGTAATTAAAGTGAGATATTTTTAATTTGATCAAAAATTTGATGGTCATAGCAGTTGATAATCAGGGACTACAGCAGCTAATTAGGAGACATAGCAGCTACTTATCAGGTGTAGGATCTTATGTTTATGTAAAGTTTTGTTGCTCCATTTAAGTGATTTTACTGATAAATACATATTTAAGTTTTGTACGCTACTACAGTTGGAATAATACTAGTATTTAACCAACAGCATTAAAGGTCAACTTAAGAGACCGAATTCCTATCTAAGAGGCTTACCTGGCAGTCACCAGCACCCACGCGTGCAAAAATGCAATCACGAATAGAAATGCTAGCATTGTCACAAGGAACAAAAGAACCGATTTGTGCCATCAGAATGTTCACACCCACCTGCTCAAAAAAAAAAAGATATAACCAGTTAACTGGGCAACATACATAACAATACAATTTTTCATAGAGAAGCATAGGCGTTTTTGTAATAATTTCCATTGTTAACATATGGACTTACATAGAACTCAGAAAAAATAGGGTTACATAAATTTACCCAAGATTTTAAAAAATAAAATAATAATAACATTTGATGTGGTGGTAGAGATCCCCATGAGCACAAACAAGCTTAAAATAGATTTATACATGTCTACTATTGTTTTACTACTACGTAGTTTTGATGACATAATGTAATTGGATAGCTACAAAAGGCATTTCTTCACCAATCTGAAGTTGAATCTATAATAGCACTTTTAGGAACTTATTCCTGAAGATAATCTGCCATTGTCTTGCAATCCTCATGCTTATCCGTAACGAATGAGCATTGTATACGCACAGGCAACCAGCTCTTCACTATTTAATTTTAGGAAATTGTTGTGGAATACCAAAAGAAGATTATCAACTAAATAATGTGATTTACCTGTCGTATGAATGTTGATTTCCCACCCATATTTGGTCCTGTGATAATCTGAAACCAACTTTTTTCTCTGACCTACAAGACCAATAAAAGTAAGCATTGACTTCCACATAGACTGCCAAAGATATTAATCTCCACACTATATGGAAATTTACCAGTTTACAATCATTTGGAATAAAATTCACCCAATCTTGAGCTTCAACACAGGGATGTCGACTCCCTTCTAAAATTATATCTCCAGCATCCTATGAAGATTGGAAAATATGATCATTAAAATAAAATAAATTTTACAATTTTACAATGAGAATTTGAGTAATTAATTCTCACTGATGCAGTTATGTTTGGCCGTGTGTAAGGGGTGGGACAGCTGGCAGCCAAATCAGCAAAACTAAGTAAGACATCCAACTCAGAGAGCAACGAAGCTAATCCCTCAAACACCTAATAATAAATAAAACAATAACAAGCATAAATATTACTGTTGAAATATTTAATGCAAACCAATGGCTGGGACAATTACATAGAAATTCTGCAAAATAGATACCTCAGAAAAACTTGCAGCAGTTTGGACTACTCTTGCAACCAATTCTTTCTGGCAAGCTTTATATTCCTCAACCACCTTTTGGTAGGAATCGCTTAGTTTCTTGAGCTTTGTGTTGGTAAACTTTACCCCATCCTTGCGAGTTTCAAGAATAATAAAGTGAGTATTCAACTTTTTCCTTATCTTTGGCTCCTCCTTTTTTGTAATCCTAAAGACATGTCCATATTGAGTCCCCTTTTCCAATTTCAAAGCTTTATCAAGAGACAGATCAAGATTGCTAGATGTTTCCCTGTGCAAATCTTGTATCTGATTTTCCAGAGACTCTTGCTCGTTTTTCAAAATTGCCAGCTGGGAATCATAACCCGATGAGATCATGTATTCTCCATTCTCAAGTTGATCAAGGTCAACAGAAGCTTCCACAAGACCAATGAACTTGTTCAAATGGTTATCATCTGTCCAGACTTCTAAAGGATCCAAATATCTTTTTTTGATCAGTGAATCATATTGGCCATTGTACTGCTCTAGTGCACTTTTAATGAATGGAAGTCTGATGCTCGACTGCAAGCCACAAAAAGTAGCAATAAATCGTGTAAGATATAGGATAATTATCATGATCATTAGGTCTATCATTAGCAATTCAGAATGTGTAGATGAAATTGAACCCACGGGAAAAAAACAGAAATTTCAATCAATCTTCAGGTTACACCTTCATAGGTTTAAAGTAGCCTAAAAGATACTAGATATTTACAAAATAACATTGCCATATAAATTAAATTAGACATGACAGGTTACACCTTCATAGGTTTAAAGTAGCCCAAAAGGTAATCTAGTGCAACAAGCCACCTAGATTGTTTGAAGAAGAGTAATGATCTAGTATGTCCTGTTTTAGTTGTCTTCATCTTCAAATCTTGCAGATAAGATGGTATGAAGAGAATGGTTCTGATGAGTCAGAAGGTTCAGTAAACTTTTGATAATATAAGTTAAAAAAATCACAAGTTAATTACCATTAAAAAAATAATGATAATAATAATGTCAATATAGGACTAAAATTGCAGTATTTTAAAAGTTATGGGACTTAATTGAAAAAAGTAATTTGTACAAGACTAAATTCACCAACACCCAATAGATATGGGACCAATTTTACAATTTACTCTGTTAAAATCTTAGCCCAGGACCAAAAAAAAAATCCTTCTTGTTTCCTAGTATGATACTAAGATGAATTTTTATTATATTATCAAGCAACCCATAAAATACCTGATAAAGTTTCACAACATGAACTAGATTTGCTCGTTTCTTCTCAAGAGCCCGCATTAGTCGCTCCATATCTGAAATTCTTTTCAAATGCTGCCTTAGATCTTGGCGTAGTCCAGTATCCTCCACAAAAGCTTGTACCAAATCCAACCTACAGTTTATCTCATCCACGTCTAATAATGGTTGTTTCAGCCACATATGAAGTAAACGCTTGCCCATTCCTGCAGTACAGGTTCTATTCAAAATACCAAATAAGCTAAAGCTTTTATTAGCATCAGATTTGCTCTCCATAACATTTAGTGCCCTCATGGCAGCTGAATCTAATCTCATGTAATTATCAAGATCGTATCTCTCAATCTTGTAGTTACCATAATTGCACTCGTCTGCAAGTAGATCAGCATAAGACATTATACACCCAAGAGCACCAGGTGCAAATTCAAATGAAGCCATCAGATCTCTTATTGGATCTATAGAACCTTTCCCAAGCCTACCAAGATCTTGCATTAAATCTCTTCCTCTAAACTCAAATTTCTTTCGTTCAATCACCATTGCACCACACCTAGATAATGCATCAGTCAGAGGTTTATATTCACTCGATTTTGCAATCTCAGCAGCTACAAGGCATTCCTTGCAACCAAGAGCAACAAGAGCTGACTCCATATTTGTGAAATGGCTATCATCAGGAAACTCAGCTAATCCAAGAACCCTTTTAGTAAGATCAACGTAGCCCAACCCAACAGTACATCCATTTTCACGAAAACTTGCAACAACAGCTGCAATTACTGGAGAGTCTTGCATTTCATTATTTGCAAACAGAATCTCTTCAAAACTGCCCAAATTTCCAGGGCTACCACTTTTAGCAAGTCTCCAATTTGCTCCATTGCCCTCGTACAATTCAAGAGTGTGATCGGTTCTCTCCAATAGAAGGTCCCGGGCAACCTTTTCAAACATGTTCTTGCTCACACTAACACTAGGAATGGCATCAGGCCCACTTCCTAGTTGACGCACAACAGTTGTAGTGTGGTAATAGGTCTTTGCAATGAAAGTTGCATTCTCACCATGTACGGTGTAGTAGTCCTGGGAAAAGAAGACCAACAATTACTCAAGTAATAAAAACAAGAGATGGCCAATAGGGTTAATTGCTTCAAAATCACAACCTTTTCAGGTTTTCTCAATTACAACATATGTTTTTAAAATATCCGATGCACGGATTTTTTAAATTTGCAATTATATCATATGACTGCTTTCAGGCACCATAAGATGACGCGGCAGCCGGATTTTTTTTTAAAAGTTACAAATAAATGCACGACCTTTTGTTATTATTTCAATTTAATCACAACATTTTAATATTTTTGCAATTTCATACACTGCCACGCCAGCAAGACTTAAAAAACAGTCATGTGACATAATTGCAACAATTTGAAAGGTCGTGTATCAAATCGCAAAATTTAAAAAACATATGTTGTAACTAAAATAATGTGAAAAGGTCGTGATTTATTTTGAAATTAACACAACAAAGATATAGCATGAATTAAAGAGATCTGGCATAGAAACCAAATAGCAGACAGAATTTTCTTCAAGCATTCAACAGTCATAGACATCATTCTCAAATAGAACTTAAAACCAGGTGGTATTTCTTTCCACGGTTTTTTTAATCACAAACCTCTGGAGCACATCATAGATGGCTTGCACGTGCACAAAATGCACACACTGGTCCATATAGATCAAGAATAACATTAGGCAAGGTACCAATAGGCAAAATTAATTGAAAACCACTACATGTGACTAATTGGTTAAGTGAGCACCCCCTTTGTCACTTGTTGCATTAGACATTGCACACTTTCTTGTAGCATTGCCTCACGAAGGTCAGAAAAATAATTCCAAGCTTACTTAGAAGTTTTGGAAAAACTTATTCAAAGTTATATCTAATGAAATGGCGTGAACAGGGAAAAGAATGCCGAACAAGGCAAAATGGGAAGATAGTGTTTCTCTTTGAATAATGATGACACTGCAATGTACAAGTAAAATTCGCAATAAAAACTATGACCAATAAAGGTCAAGTCATCAATTTGTGTCAATATATTCCCAGTGCATGTCATTCCTGAAACAATCTCACTTCCTTGTATATTCTTTAATGTATTGTTAGTTCCCCTGGTAAACCACCCCTTGATTAAAATACATGATAACATACAACAACGTAATTGCTTATTAAATTATGATCAAAGCCAATACTGACACAAACACAAAAGCATCAAGAAGGGGGCAAAACTAACCCGACGATCAAAGAATCGAACAGCTAGAACGTCCTGCAAAAATGGAAAGATTGAAGACTTAGCCAACCATTTTCTTTCCCACAATACGACACCATGAAAAAATATAAGAGTATTCTTACACTGGGTAGCTTTTTGAAGAATGAGAGAAACCCTTGAGCTTGTTTGGCATCTAACACATATTAACCCCAAATGTATGTTATTAACAATAAAACAAAAAACAAAAAGTAAATAGAAACTAGGGTTTATAATGTACCGAGCTTGAGTTCGGGAAGCTTGTTCTGCTCTTCAAAATCGTCCCCCATTTTTTAGTGTAGAGGGCAAAAAAAGAGGAGCGGTAGGAGATTTCGCTAAGTGTCTGTGTTGCTTCCCACTCAAAATTTGAAGTGGTTTGTATAATTATTGAGTGATAAACTTAAAGCACAGGCTTTATTGGCGGGAAGAATAGGGGGTTTCTTGGGAGCTGGCGCGGAGCGTGTTCCCACTTCCCGATTCAAGCGTCCGGTGAAGGCCATGCGCCTTTTGAGGGTTTTTTTTTTAATATTAAAATCAATGTCATACAATGGATTGTTTTATTGTTTAGTTATATTTTAAAATTTAAACATTTTAGTTAAAATTAGTCTACGTTTTATCCATGTACATAATTACACGATGTAATTAGTGAGCACATGAAAGTCTAAAACTGACTTTTTCTTTCAACTCGATCCCATTTTTTTTCTAAATGACTCGAACTCATAACTATAACTATAGAACCCGTGTATTACACTGAATTTTAAATATATTTTTAAATATTTAATAATATATTTTTATTTATATATTTACTTAATTTAATTTTTTATATTTTTATAATTATATTTAAAAATAATTTCGCAGAATTATAATTATTTTATTACAAAAATTTAACATTTTTTTCAATTATATTTATTATAACGTTGTATTATAATATAAAAGTTTAACTAACATAATATTTTGAATTATACAAAATAATTACACTTATGTTAGTTAATTTTATAAAGCAAATTTCATAGAAAATTTGTGAGAAGCAAACGAAATGAGATGTTGACATTTAATAAATATGATGAAAATAACTTTTAAAAAAATTGTAAAATTTCAGAAACAAGTAATTTAAATAATATTAAAATAATTCTTAATAAATTGTAAATCAACCTTTAATATCAACCACAACACCTTAAATAAATAAATATTTTAGTTAATTGCAAATTAAATCATTAACTTTTTCTCATGTGCAATCTAATCTAAACTTTAAGGTAATTGCAAATAAATCACAAACTTTAAATATAATTGTTATTTAGTCTTTTTGACAATTTTAATTATGTTTGAATCTAACAAAATTTAGACTTTTTAATGAGATAACAACACTTTAATAAAACAATAATGTTTTTCAATCAAACCAAATATCAAAATGTATGATTTAGGGACAAGGTAGACTTGTAAGAAGTCTAATTTACAATAATATTTAAAGTTTGTGATTTATTTGCAATTCTTTTAAGGTTTAGATTAGATTGCAAATGAGCGAAAAGTCGTGATTTAATTTGCAATTAACTCTTTTTAAAATTAACAACTTCATTAAATTATAATACGGAGTACAAAAGTCAAATCAACCACAAAATGACACATAAGCCAAATTAACCACAAAATGACACAACATCAATTTAAACTCCCTATTAGTATATAAAGGGAGGTCCTGATCAAAGTTGTTATCCAAGTTATACCAACCTATGCCATGGCGTGTTTCTAACTACCAGCCTCTATATGCAAGGAAATTGAGCAAATGTGCGCTAAATTTTGGTGGGGCAAGAACGAGGAGGGTAATTCCATGTACTGGAAGAAATGGAAACACATGTGCTGCCCTAAAAGTGAGGGGGGCATGGGATTCCGAAAACTGGAAGCTTTTAACAAAGCTATGCTTGCAAAACAGATGTGGAGACTAATGTCTCGACCTCAATCTCTGGTTGCTAGAGTGCTTCGGGCCCGATACTTCAAACATGAGGGAGTGATGGAAGCTGGTCTGGGGACGAACCCATCGTATATATGGAGGTCCCTCATATGGAGTAGGGACACCTTAGAGAAAGGCATGCATTGGCGAATTGGAGATGGGAAAAAAGTGAGTATTTTTAAAGATAGATGGGTGGGTGATCTACATGAAGGAAGGGTCCAATCAAGGATTGCCAGTGCTTCGAAAGTCAGCCGTTTCATTTTGGACAATGGTGATTGGAATGAAGGGCTGGTGCGACCGGCCTTCTTACCTTTTGAAGCAGAGGTTATTCTAAAAACCCCCCTGGGAGGCGCACAGTATGAAGATGCGCCGTTCTGGAAGCCCGAGACTAAAGGAACCTATTCAGTCAAGTCGGGATATAGGGTGGCAAGCAAACTGATGCTGCATGAAGTAGTTGAAGGGGAGGAGTCGAGCACTGGAAGGAGAAATGAATGGTGGAGGAAAATATGGACATTGAATATACCCCCGAAAATCCGAATTTTCATGTGGAAGGTGGCGTGGGATATACTAGCTACGGAGGGAAATTTAGCAAGACACTATGTCCCGATTCTTTCTCATTGCTTCCTTTGTGGACAACATAACGCAGGTACGATTCATTCTCTATTTTTGTGCCATTATGTCAAGAAAATTTGGAAACTAGCTGGCCTGGGGTGTGTCATTAAACGGGGAAAAGATATGTCCACAGTAGACTTTCTTGAGGTTTTGTGGGATGCAGAAAAGGGGTGTGAAATGGAGGAAGTAGCTGTGATGATGTGGGGAATTTGGAGGGAGCGATGTAATATGAGGGCGAAGAGAGATGGTGAAACAGGGGAGACTCACACACCTCTTACGGATGTAAGCTGGGCCTGCACCTTCTTAAAAAAATTCCAACAGGCGAGAATGGCAGTGGGTATAGACACAACCCCTAACCCAGGTACGCCGGACACTACACGGAAATATGTTGAACACGATTGGGTGAAAGTGTATACAGATGCGGCTACTGGAGAAGAAAATAGTATATTCGGGGTTGGATATGTTGTTGAAGATGCGAATGGAGGAACTAAAGCAGAAGGGAAAAGGAGAATAAAAAACCCAGGCTCTGTTTTGGCACCTGAATTGATGGGTATTGCTGGGGGAATTGAAAAATGCCGAGAGATGGGTTTTATGAAGGCTAGAGTGTTTTCTGACTGTCAAAATGCGGTTTATATGATCGACAGTAGAGAATCGTGCTTGACAGCGGACGGCTTCGCAGTGGATGAAGTAAGGAAGGTGATGAACGAGCTCGTAGTGTGCGAGGTCTGCTCCATCCCAAGGACGAGAAACACCAAAGCGCATCAACTAGCAAGGGAAGCTATCAGCTCTCCTACCCCTCTTGATTTGATTGGGATGGAGCAGTTTCTACCTACATGGTTTAAGAGATCAGTTTAGGCCTATTAGTGATCAATTTGTTTATGAGGTTTCGATTACGGAACACAAATGTAATGGGCACTGTACTCTTCAAAAAAAAAAATGACAATGAGACGGATTTGAAATGGATTTGACATATCTCGGGACTGCCCCGCCATAAAATTTAAGGTTACGAGACCCATCTTGACCTATCTATTTTTCTATTATTTTAAAATTATTTTTTATATAGACAATAACATCACTTTTTACATTAAATAGTCCGAATTAGTATATAAGCAATTGCTTAAAATAACATTTAATATTCCTATTATGCTTAAAAATAACATATGCAATATTTTATAAATGTATATATACATTAATATGAATATAATTTAAAAAAAATACACACATATGTATAAAAAGAATATAAATGTATATACGGGTTAACGGGGGCAGGTTCTGGAAAATTAATGACCTATTTCACATCCATTTAACTGAATTCAATCTAAAATCGTGCAAGACAGGTTCAATGTGGATTCAAATTTTAACCCAGCTCATTGTCAACAATAACTTTAAACTTATAAATAATTGATGTTTGAGATTACAATGGGATAAAAAAAATTTGAACTATAAAATTATGGTATTTTAATATTTTATGATAGGTTAAAATGTTTTGCTTGTTTTGGATTTTATGGGGTAGGATTGTGGAAAAGTTGATTGGTATTGCATTATTTCATTATTGTGAGTGTATTGGGAAAATAAAAAAGTAAATCGAAGAAAGTTACATAATGATAGTGATAAAATAAAGTTAGATTCATAGGATTTCAGATTAAGGTTATACAAATCAGAAATTAGTAGTTGAGCGGATTGACAATTTTTTTTTCAATATTTTATTTGTAAAGTTCTAAAGCAACAACTACGAAACCCTAACTCAGCAAAATCATAAAATTGTAGAGAGATCCTCAAATAAATTAAAACTTGCAAAAACATTGCTTGAGAATATAGAAATGCAGTTTTCACCCTTTAAACTATATAATTTTAT
Source organism: Galeopsis tetrahit (assembly GCA_963675135.1). Lineage (NCBI taxonomy): Eukaryota > Viridiplantae > Streptophyta > Magnoliopsida > Lamiales > Lamiaceae > Galeopsis > Galeopsis tetrahit. Next base: position 74,344,870 of record OY776127.1, read on the forward strand.
CAAAAAAAGTTTTATGTAATACATTATGGAATTACTAAAGAACGAGAATCGTACAAAGATCACGACAGATCAAAGACATCACCTCATCGCCACGTATACGAGACGATAAGACGCGATTCCATTGACAAGAGGAGACGAAGAGACAATTGTGAAGGTCTCCGAAGCGTTAAACTCGTCAATGATCTCTTAGGGTAAAGGGTAGTTTATTATGAAAATTACTCCTTAATATAACATTTTAAAAAAAGAAATTGTGGAAATTATTTTAGTATAGAAAGGATTATTATAGCCTTGTTGAAGGACCAAACGAGTTAAAAACAAGAGTGGTTTTTACTTTCCCTTTCCGCGTTGGCCCTCGCTCCCTTCACCCACCTTTGTATTTATTTATTAAATTAACAGCCACAACCTATAATGGCGCCTGCAATATTGAAGATTTTCCCAATTCCACTATAAACCTTCTGTCTTTTCCCCAATTTCATCCTCTTTACAAGTGTCCCTTTTAGGAATTCTGTTGGCCTGTTCAAATGCTTCGATTTTCTGAAATATCTGCTGTTCCTTTCGTTCCCAGATCTTCATAATCATAGTCATGGATAGATAGATAGATACTGTGTTATATATCGATTCTTTTGGTTGGTAATTATATATAGTCATAAATATCTGCAATTCACACACAGAGTGGATTTGGCGTGTGTGCACAGGGGAGAAATGAGCTGGAGAAGAGTGGGAAAGTCGTTTCAGGGAGTGGCGGCGCACGCTTTGCTTTTCTTCTTTACGATATTGCTCCTTCTTAAGCTCGATAAAATCGTTTCTAACTCTTGGTGGTATGCTTCTTTCTTTCTTTTTCATTTTTCGTTGAACTATATTATCTCTTTAATTTGTTTGATTTTGTTATGTTATCGAATATAGTGCAGTTTGTGTACATGGGCCGTGTAAATGAATTGTTGAAATTTTGGTTTCCAGATTTAATGTGCTTGTTGACATTCAATTTAAAAAATTGGTTGGTTCCGGTGATAGTTGACCATGTGGCAAGGCATTTCCATGTTGGTTTTATATGTAGGTTGGAGCTATTTTAAGAAACTTATCTTATCCAGTCTGTTATTATAAATTGATGATTTTGTTGAAACTGCAAAAGAAGACAGTTAAAGAATGATATTGAATGCTAAAATTTAGAAAAGGAACTTGAAATTGCGCATGTACGTGGTTATGCTTTCTTTCAAGACTTATTTGCTGTTAGAAATCATTGCAGCTATGCCGATTTGTCTTTCCGTTTGCTCGTTAGTCTAACTGAAATTCTTTTATGCTGATCATGCTCTTGTAGCATGATTTTCTGTTTATGAGAAGTCTCTGTAGCAAATGAGTTTCCCTACGTTTCTTATAAATATGAATCATTCATTTGCTTTTCTTTGCAGGGTTGTTTTCTTTCCGCTGTGGTTATTTCATGTAGTAACAGCACGAGGAAGATTCTCTCTACCAGCCCCATCAGTTCCTCATGATCGCCACGTATGCCTTTATGCTTTGTGATTTTTCGCAAACATGTCAATAATATAACTCTATAGAATGGTAGAGTTGCATCTGTAGTGAAATATTTAGCACATGTTTTTATACATTTCTTTGTTCTTATATGCTTTCTTTGAATAGTGGGCCCCATGCCATGCTGTTGTTGCTATGCCGCTGCTTGTTGCATTCGAGCTGCTTCTTTGTATATACCTTGAGAGTATAAATGGTAAGGAAGCAAAGCTCTCTCATGATTTTTAGTTCCAGTCAAGAATGAATTAATTTTGTAATCCAATGAATTTGCACCACAAGGAGAATTTTCCTTCTAATCTGCCTCTTGTTCCTTTTCTTCTTGAGGCAGTGCCGCAGTTGTAATATGAGCTCATTGTACTAATAGTACGCATTCTCTTGCAATTGTGTGTTGATACTTTTATATATGTATGTTCATGTTGCAGTTAACAGTTCTGCTGCTGTGCCCCTGAAAATTGTCTTCCTTCCTCTGCTGGCTTTCGAAGTTATTATTCTTATTGACAATTTTAGGTACATCATTTTCTTTACTACCCTTACTCTCATCTGGTTCTTCTCCTATTAGAGGTCATCTTTTAGGATATGAAACATGGGGTGGTGACAATTAGACTCGTGTGCTGGTGTGTAACAAAATATTACATGCTAGAAAAGAACATGTGTCTGAACGCTAGTTTTCTGCAACCAAACATTTAATTGCTTCAAAATTCTCAAGTTAAATATTCACAGAACTTTTTCTATTCTCAGTGATCCTTGTCTAATGTTAACCCTTAAAACATTATCAAAAACGATTTTTCACATCAACTTCATTTGGTCAACTCTTTCGATGCATTATAGTGTAATGGAGTTCATGTTTTATCCTCAGAATGTGCAAGGCTTTATTACCAGGAGATGATGAAAGCATGAGTGATGAGGCAATATGGGAGACGCTTCCTGTAAGTTTCTTGCTTTAAAAGAATATAAGTGAAGAGTACCTAAGTTAGATCCTTCTCTATTCCTTCAATAGCAGTCCTCAATGACACCCTTCTGTTATTGTATTCTACAAGTTCAGTTGGCAAATGGTTTTGCAACCAATTTTTTTTTTTTTTTTTTTTTGAAGTGCATGAAACAAGTCATCTAAGTACTTTATGCACAAATTTGATAAATAAGATGGCTAATTTTTTGTAGTACACAATGCAAATAATACATGCAGCCTAATTCTGATCCTAGAATCTTCCTAGCTGCACTGTTCTCTTCTTACTTGGTCTGTCTTACTTATATTTTTACTTCGGCTTATTAGATATTATGAGGTCCTGTACTAATGATTACTTTCTGTGGTGCAGCACTTCTGGGTAGCAATATCAATGGTTTTCTTTCTTGCTGCTACAGTGTTTACTCTCCTGAAACTGTCTGGTAAGTCTCTTCTTTCTTCAATATCTTTGAGTATATGTGTTTAATAATATACCTGTGAGTGTCCAGAAAGGAAAATGAATAAAAAGGGCAGTCTTATAGCCTAGATGCCCGACATCTAGGAAAACTATATTCTAATTTTATCATCTTTTAGCATGTACAATACTATATATGCATGCTATTGGCCCGCATCAACTTAAATGATGACAATACTATAATTTTCCTGAAAGATCCTGTAGATATGCTAGTAAGACTCGTTCATTTATATATGCTACTGCTATTGACTAAGCCCCACTGAATTTTATTCAAGTTAGACTTGGTCTCTTATTTGTGCTACAGTACTGACTAAGCGATAAAGTATTTTGTTTTCATCTTTTTATATTGCCTTTTACATTCTAGCTGAGATATCATATCTGTTATCATGTGCATCAAACTTCGTATTGGAAGCTTATGAATCACTATGTACGGAGAGTGAGAATTGACTGATACTGCATTGTATGAGACAAAGTACTGCAGTACATTCTGAGGGTTTGTGATTCCATACATAACTGATTTTCTTATAATGGATGAACTCAAGGGATACACCCTTCAAGGACCTTCATAGGTGCAACGTTGGAGTGAAGAGAGAGGAGCTCTGGGGATGGGTTGATAATGGATGTTGATGTTGGATTTTGAGGAACTTTTTTTAAGGGTATGTATATCACATAGAGTTCTCTTCCACTTGGACAGAATCAATTTTGGGTCCATGTTTGGGCTGTAAATGAAGTTGGGAAATTTGGTTGAGTCTGTTATTTAGATTACTTTGCTCAACATTTTGGTAGAAATGTGAGGATGGATTTGGTTGAATTGGGCTTTACAAAGATGGAAATATTCTGTGAAATTCCTTTCTAGGACTATAAATTTAAGATGGAAATGCTATGTCAAACTCCTTAGTAGTGCTAATATATCCTTTTTAGTTGGTGGCATTGGAGGATACAGCCCTTGGATGATCACTTATGTAATGTGGGACAATGGCATACCTCTGGAGAAGAAGCGAATCATGCAGGAACAAGCTCTATCCTTGCTTGATTTGTATGGTATTGGATTGATGTAATTCGTAATCATCAAATAAGCTAGAAAAAAATGAACCTTGTGGCTGCTTCTAATTGCTGTGGATAAGGCTCAACTACACTAAAGTTAACATGAGAAAAATACCTTACATTGCACCTTCATGAAAATGGTATAATATAATGTATTCTTGCTTCTTCAATTGCAAGATAAGACTAAACTGCTCTTTAACAACTTATGTGACAGAACATAAATATCATATACCTATCTCTACGCCTTTGGTCATTCTTTTGCTTCTATATCTTCTATTTTGCATTTTAGCTGGTTGGGTTTCGTATAGGGACCTCAGCTACAATTACTAATACTTATAATTCCAAAATTTGCAAGTTAAATAGTGAATTTAGGAAACTGTATTGCTTGTGAGCTGACTAGTTTAGCTGTGGGCCTGGATATAATACTGGATATAATTAAATTAAATTAAATTGAGTGGTATTACAATCCAGGCTGTCATCTTCTTCCAACTAAAAGTTATGCCTCGTGAACCTCAAAATATGTAGTGTCAATTTGTCTATGTATAGAATTGGAATAACTTGTAACGTGACAGCGAAAGGTTGACACTGAGAGTGTAAAATATATGGATCCCACTTGAATCAAATAAATATCTTATAAGCATTTTTTTTTGAGGTCTCGGGTATCCGGTCCAAGGACCAACTAATCCCGGGGGGGTCCTGTTTAAAGCCAGAGTTTTGCGCTCTGTATGGACATGGCCCCATAGAAATTGTTTGCACCTTAGAGGGTTTGAACCTGAGACCTAGAGAGGAGCATACTCCTAAGTCCCAAGCCTACACCACTAGGTTAACTCCTTGGGGTTAATATCTTATAAGCATTTAATTTGGGTATTATTGTACCCTAAAGGTAGTTGAAACCTTCCTAAACTATTACTTGGGCTGCTTCTGGATGTATATTGGTTTGAATTAGATTTTCACTCACATTTGAATTCATCAGACTAAGGAGTTAGGGCCTCTTTTTTTCCCGGCATTCTGTAGTAAAAATTCATTCTTTTGGCGTTAACCTGACTTTCTGGTGTCCTATATCTGGTTTCACATTTAAATTTGCATTGCCACAATTTTATATTGTATTGCATATGCTTTCCATACCGCACAAATTCTAAAACGATTTTTCTTAATTTTGACTGCAGGGGATGTTGGTGCTCTTGGCTGGTGGGACTTGTTCATAAATTATGGGTATCATTTCCACTAATCTTAGTCTTCATTCTTTTGACATCAAGTGTTTCACGTGTTTAAGAGTTGACTTATTTTATTTTCCTATAGGATTGCCGAGTGCTTTGCTTTTCTTGTTTGCACAAAATGGTCAAATCCAGTAATTCATAGAGATTCACGAACAAGAGAAGAAAGTTCATCTTCTACTTCGCTTAGATACTTGGATTGGAACAGTGGCTTAGTGGTATCATCAGAGGATCATCTGCAAGATAGAATGTGCGGTCTACAAGATATTGGTGGTCACATCATCAAGATCCCAATTATTGGTTTCCAAGTCCTCCTTTGCATGAAGCTTGAGGTACCAATTATAGCTATTGTTGATACTGTGACAAAGAGCCCGTTTGGCTGAGCTCATAAGCTCCTTGAAACAACTTATATGCTCCAAAAAAAAAGTACTGACATCCAAACATATTTTTCGAAAATCTTTAAGCTATACTTAAATAATGGAGTACTATTTTTTTTTTTTTTTTTTTTAAATAAGAAATTTCCCCGCTCTCCAAGTTCTTTGATAATATATTACATTAAAATTTAAATTAAAAAAAATCTCAAATTATCAAAGAATTTATAAAGTTTTATTAGCCAAACTCTTCAACAACTTATAAGCTACTTAAAAGTCACATCTTATTAGCTCTTGAAACAACTTATAAGATGTTAGAGCTTATAAATAAGCTTAGCCAAATGGGCTCTAAATTACTGCACAATTTGCAAGCCTTTCTATGGTTCAGCTACTAATTGACTAGGCATTTTGGATTAGGGAACACCACCAAGGGCTAGACAGATTTCGCTACCAGTTCTCTTCTCTCCCATTCTAGTACTTCAAGGAGCTGCAGTCTTGTTTTCTACATCCCGATTGATTGAGAAAATTGTTCTTCTATTACGAAGTGATGCTAGTGAAGGAATGTATTTTGTGTACTCTTCAAGAATTCGTGACTGCTTTGCTTTCCTGCATCATGGCTCCAGGTAATGTTAAATGACATGCTTTGGCTAGTAGGTTTTGTTGCATAAAAATGTAAATTAATTCTTGCTGCACTCCTTTTTTGGTCATTTTTTTATTAGACTGCTTGGCTGGTGGTCCATAGATGAAACGAGCAGAGAAGAGCAGGCCCGCCTATTCCATGATGGGACCTCAGGGTAAAACCTTTTTTGTACTGTTAAATGAGGGTCAAGTGTGTATACATATTCTACAATGGTTAACAGTCAGATACCTAATTTGCCTCCGTCTAAACTCTGACATGGTTGTCTTAAAAACTTTATAATTGTTAGGAGTTCTCTATTCTGTAAAATTTGTTACCATTACTGGTGACATACTGTGAAGGACAACCTCAAGTACAGAAAAATACAAAATGGAATCCCAAGAAAGAGAGAAAGGAAAAAACAAATTTCCTTGTCACAGTCGAGACTGCAACATTTAACAATATCATTGTATAATTTTCTATGCAGCAGCAGTAATAATATAATTTAGTGGAAAAGCAAAACTTCAAGCTTTAAAGTAATCATATTAGACTTGATGAAACGTTTGTCTCTGACATCAGCAACAAAGTAAATACCAATCTCCTTGTAAGAAAAAATTGTATCGGAATTTGGTAACTTATTTTGTCATACATGGTTAGAGACATGCTGATAGAAGCCATAAATTTTGTGTAACTGCACAAGAAATAATCTCCAAACCTAGTGTTGTAAATTGGACTGACTGCTGCCTGGTTTCATCTCTTCAGATTTTGTAATAATGACTTGACTTTTTGTACAATATTTTTTAGGCTGATTAGCATTCCTATCGCAAGTTAATGCAATATCATGTAGCTGATCTTAACATGTTAAATATAGGGATGATTGTATGAGATAATTTGACAAACTGTTATTGCTGTAACTAATTATTCAGATACAATACTTTCTCTGGATATCCACCTGAGATAGTGAAGAAAATGCCAAAGAAGGATCTTGCTGAGGAGGTGAATATCGACTGTTTAATTTTTTATTTTTTTCCTTAGGATCCTGACAACGATTGGGTCTACCCTTGCTTTGTTTGATCTTCCTGCTTTAGGTTTGGAGACTTCAAGCAGCACTTGGTGAGCAAACAGAAATTACAAAATTCAGCCAGCAGGAGTATGAAAGGCTTCAGCAGGTAGCAATCTTAGTTTTGAGTGGTTATTATATTTGCGTGAGGTCTCATGTCTGCTTCTTGTATACATTGTCTTTTCGTTATATATTTACTTCTGTCGTGCAGATACTTTTAATCAGGGTAAACATTTTTGTGTCCTTGAACTTTCACCAATTTTGATTTTAGTCCGCTAACTTTTTCGACTTTGAAAATAGTCCCTTAAGTTTACCAAAATCAACATTTTCATCATTTTACCGACTAAAGCAAGTTAACAAAATTCAACTTTTTCGTCTTTTAACTGGCTAAAAGGATGAAAATTTTGAATTTGGTAAACTTAAGGGACGAATTTCAAAGTAAAAAAAAATTAGATGACTAAAATCAAAATTGATGCAAGTTAATGGATAAAGAAAACATTCACCCCTTTTAGTATCCACAAATCTGTTGTACTTCCTATTTATCTGATTTTCACAGAAAACTGAACATGCCTTGGCACAATATTGCCCAGGAAAAAATTCTGTGCAGAGTGTGTTTCGAGGGAGAGATTAGTGTTGTTCTTCTTCCTTGTAGGCATCGTGTTTTATGCAGGTATGACGATTTTTCTACTTCTATAACCTCTAAAGCTGAACTTTAAATGCTCTCTATATGGCTTAACAATTGCTGCTAAAATCACCCCCTTTTCGTAAATTGTAATCTAATCTCTAATCTTGTGAGTTTTGGCAAATAACTCCTCAATTTTTAAAAAAATAAAAAAATCAATCAAACTTCTTGGCAGGTTGACTCTTACCCGTTTCTGACGTGTCATCCTACTTGGCAACAATTAAATCCTAAACGACATTGTTCACCGTAATTGCTACCCAAACAACGTCGCTCGGCCTAGAAATGAGCAAGTGTCAATATGCCCGGATGTTGAATTGCATTTTTTTACAAATTTATGTTTTATTTGCCAAATCTATTATTCCAATTTATGAAAAAGTGGTGATTTTAGCAGTAATTAAGTCTTTCTTTATGACATACTAACTGTTGTGGAATGTTGTACAGCAATTGCTCGAACAAATGCAAGAAATGCCCAATATGTCGATTGTCTATTGAAGAGCGACTACCTGTATATGATGTATAGCCTCTGCAGATTGCTCAACTCAACTCATCTCGTCTCGTTTTTAGAACTACATTTTAACGGGTAGGAGCGTAGACAGATGAAGAAGTAACATAGTTTCCTCTAGCAATATGACTGAGATGATGGTATTGTAAACAGCTAACCTGAGCAATTGTGGATTTGTGGTTGCTCATACTGGTTTTACTTTTACTTGTACATACACTTTAGTACAACATGCTCAGGATTAGGGAAAAAAATGTGTAATATAATATGATCCATCTGTTTACTTTCATCTCCAGCTTCATATTCCTTGTAATTATAATCTTTTTTAATTGCCCCTACTTGTAACTAGGGGTGGCCTTTGACGTGGGGCGGGAGGGCCCGGACCTCTAAGAGTCTGGGGCCCCATTATTTATATGCATGTATTATATATACAAGTGTGTGTATTATACTTAATATACGGAACCCTATTAATTCAAAACAAATCTTTTCTGAACTAAAATACTATGAAAAAATTGCATATTGTCTAACGTACCTTTTCGTATTTTCGGTACATGCCGATTTATACCGAATACAGTGTTCTTTATATTTCGGAAATACTGCAATATGTCCATTTTTTATATTGTTATCTCCAAAGTCGTCACATTATTAGTGTTATGCTATAATTATAATTACGGAATATTCTTAATCTATTCCATAGTGAAGACTTTATAAATTAATGGATTATATAATATAATAAATCAATCTAATAATATGTGAAACTAATACTTTCTACTTAATTTGATTGCTTTATATTTCAATCTTTATCAAACTAATCTCATTATTAACACAAAGGAGTTTAACCGATTAAAATCGCACTTGCAATAGAAGTGTATTGCTTAACGAGAACTCCAGACACTAATATTGTAATATGACAAATTCATGTATACAACGTATTTAATGGAGTAATACTTGAGTTGAGTGCAATTGATTATATTAATTAGAATTTTACTTTAATTAACTGAGTTAAATATTAGGTCAAAAATTAAATAAATTTAAACATTAAAATTGAAATGTAACTATACAATTTGGTTAGATGAAACCGTGACATAACAAAACGGTTTTGTGGGACCCAATACCCATGTGAATGAATGATAGGCGTGGCGTGTTCCTAATTTGGCGATAGCTATGTAATAAATCCAAACAATTCATATAATTCTAACTTAATTTTATATGACAACCACGATGGTATATACCTAATTGTGATTTAAATCGTGAATCTTTACTCCTTTCCTCCCTCCCTCTCATTTACATTTTGTGCATCTTTTAAAATTTTGCATTTATTTTATTTTTTTTCAAGTTATAATCTTATATATTTATTAACAATTAACATTAATTGTCTCTCATTATTATTATTTTTCTTAACATTTTTTTCTTTTTCTCGACATTCTCTATACTTTTTAAACATTTTTCATCAACAATTTTATGTGAATTATAGTATTATATTTTTTAAGACTTGTGTCATCCCTTAGATATAAAATTTAAAGGAGATAAATGGGAGTATATTTTTAAAATTTATAATTTGAAATATAATCTTTCAAATTATTGCAATTATATTCCATAACCCTTTTCGAAAAGTCCAGATGACATGACAATATATGAATCTGCAAAAAGAAAATTGCAATTAAAGTGGAACAATAATAAAAACTCGTGAATTTATTTGTAATTTTTTTTAAAAATAATTTGGCTGACACCCCATCCAGTTGCTAGAAAATTGTCATATACGGAATATTATAATTATAACAACTTGAAAGGATGTATATCAAAAGTGTAGATTAAAAAAAATATAATTGTAATTGAAAAACGTGAAATTTGTAAAAAATAAAATTATGTAATTAACTATTTACAAAACATGATTTTTTTTCCAAAAAAAACTGAATTATAAAAATAATTAAAGGACAAACTGTAAAAACATAACTTATTTTTGTCACTAATGACATTTAAAGACCAAACTTTCAACTTCGAAAATTTTAAATTGTTGCAAAAGATAATTTAATGCGACAATTTTCTCATCAGTGTTTTTGTGTGTGTGTCGAAATAACCCAGAAGAGAAAGAAAGGAGAATACGAACAACGCAAATCATTCCCATTTCAAGTCTTCTAACAATCAAAGATGTACAGATTCACACCCACTCTCTTTTCTAAATCACCCACAATCTCCTAAAATCCCACTTTCTTGTTTCGTTCACCAAATCTTTCTTGCCTTCTCATTCCAAAAACCGTTTCGTTTTTGGCAGATCCAAGCTGCTTTTGCAATTCCAGCTTCTGCAAATTTAGGTAATTATGATTTATAGATTTGCTTATCTTATTGAATCTCCATTCGGAAAAAAGAAATAAAGAAGAAACTTGCTTCTGTCTTTAAATCCAGCAGCAGATTTTTATTGGGTTTGCGTTGTTTTAGAATAATGAATTAGTATTTTTTTGAGTGATTTTGGACATCTCTGCGGGTTATCAAACATTCTGAATTTTGTTAATTTCACATTGGGGGCGGTTTTATTGGACAATTGTTGATCAAGTGGAATTTCTGCTGGGAGCAAATATTGAGTTCTAGATATAAGTTATTTGAAACTTGGCTAAGTTTGTGTAGTATATCTTGCCTAGCTTATGCATTAATATGATACAATGTATGTTGATGTTCTTTTACTAACTAATTTGAAATTTCATTGGTTTTCTTGTTGTTGGCTGGCTCTCTCTAGGCTTTATTATTGCACAGTTGGAAACAGACTCCCTGCTATATTTTATGGGTGGCCACTGATGCTTTTCTTTTACTTTGTGGATGTTGAATGTGGAGATTATTTGATTGATCTTCTTGCGTTTTCAAGTATCTGGAAATGAGCCGGTCTCCATCATTTTCTTTGAAATCAGAACTTTCATTGGAAGTTGATGAAAGTTCTTTGCAGCAATGGGTAGTTGCTTTTTGCATCATTAGGTTTGATCTCGAGCAAGGCCAGCTCATCGAGGAGGTTTATCCACCTAATTGTCTTAACCAAAACGAGGAGCTTGAAATCTCCTTCAATTCATTTCCAGATTCAGTTTCACAGCACCACAATCGCTCAAGCATTCATGATTGTATATTTTTCTTCCGCATAAAAAGACACAAAAGCCCTCAGAGCGTGGCATCATCAGAGATTGTTGAAATAGATAAGGGTAAAAATAACAACGGCAGCTATAACTCCAGATTCTTGTATGGTTTTGTGTTCAATAGACAGAGACACGATGAGAGGCTAAAGCGAGGAGGTGAACAAAAATCTGTGGTAATTCTTTCTTACAGTCCCTACACTAGTGTTTTTAGACCTTTGTTACAAATTATGGGGCCCTTGTATTTCGACATTGGAAGCAAAGCCCTTAACTATATTGCTGCTTACATATCGAAATGGCCTACACCTATACCTGGTCAACAAATGGAACTCCCTATCGGGAATGCATCACTTAAAGTCAGCCTTCCTCCATCCCATTGTTTGCCATCAGATAATGGACTTTTCGAAGACTCTGCTTCCTCACTAGCCCCTCTTCTTCCTTCACATCTATCAGTCCCACAGGGACTTTTTCACGACTCAGATCTTTTCGGTACATTTCGTGGGCTTTTATTGCAGCTTTGGAGGCTTTGGGAACTTCTACTTATTGGTGAGCCCATCTTAATAATATCACCAACTCCCCCACAGTGTTGTGAAGCTGTTTCGGGCCTCGTTAGTTTGGTTGCCCCACTTCATTTCAGCGTTGACTTCCGACCTTACTTCACTATCCACGACCCAGAATTTGCTCAATTGAACGCTCTTCCTGAGGGTTCGTCATTCCCCCCAATGATTATAGGTGTGACCAACCTTTTCTTTTTAAAAGCACTTCGTAATATGCCTCACATAATTTCAGTCGGAAGTCCTGCTTCAAACTCGAGCCGCTCTCCTTTTAGTTCTAAGTCTTCAACTCCTGGTCAGCAACCAAATACATCGTTGAAGAAGTTTACTCCTGCAAATTTCTTGAATGCTATGAAGTTGAGGAGGGATGGTCCTTTGTGTCTAATGACAGAACACAGAGAAGCTGTATGGACGAATTATGCTGCAGTAACTAAGCCCGATACATCTATCCTGAATAGGCTTATTGATGCTGGAATGTCTCCAAGGGTAGAAGAGTCAATGTCGGTTGTCAACAATGATATACTACGTCGTCATTTCTTGGAGTTGACTACTAATTTCCTGGCACCTTTCGGCCCATACTTTAGACCAAATACGCCTTCTGAAGCATCGTCTCCATTTGCTAATCCACCTCCTCTGCCTACATTCAATGCTGAGGAGTTCCTAGAGAGTTTGTCAGCAAGGGGTCCTGGAAAGTTTTTGTTGAAGCGAATGAAGTCAAATTGGATGGATCTTTACAGGTATTGATCTCAAACCGCCACCTGTTTAAAATTGTTTTTTTCCTTTGCCTAATTATGCATTACTCATTTATATATCCAAAAAAAAAAAAGTATGAAGTCACTGCTCAATCAAAAGAAGCATAATAGATCAATTCTAATTGTTACACTTTTCATTTTCTTCCGTGTCCTATCCTTATGCCCCTTATCTGTTCAAATTATGCATATTCAAGGCGTTTTCAATCTTTTAAAATTTATGGGAAAAGTTTATTTTTTTAGTTCAGTATGTTCACTCATTTTTTATTTCAGGACACTCTGCTTTCCCGAATTTCATTTCGTTTCAAAATTCAATGTCTAGAAACCAGTTTTGAAAGATAACATGACAATGTTTTTTTTTAATTAAAAAAACTAAAAAAATGTCACGTCAGCTCAAAATCGACTGTAGCCGGTCAAAGGACTAAAGTGTTGAAATTTGAAAGTTAACAAGACGAAACTCAAATCGGGAAAGTGGAATGGCCTGAAAGCAAAAAGAAAACTCATAGAACTAATAATGACCTTTTCCCAAAATTTATTTCTGTCCTTAATATACTGACTGGAGATGCTAGACTGCCTGCCATTGCCTAGACCACACAACACTATGCAACCAGTGTGACTAAAAAAGACAACCACTACATGATGTAATAGTCTATTTATCTCATCTGAAGCAAATAAACAAATGATCACCTTTTAAGATATTTTCTCAAGTTGCTTCCTATACAAGAATTGCAAACATGCAATATTTTCCATTCTCCCTTGGTAATTGTTTGCTAATGGCCTAATGCCCCTCTATCAGTTGATTACCGCCTATTTGTCCGTCTGTGTCTCCTAACTTACACAATAGATTATCTCTAACATTAATGTACACCATTCCTGACAGTTTTTTCTATTATAATTTTTTAAGAAGTTCTCTTTGAGTTATTACTAAGCTTTGCCTTGTTATCAAAGGTATCACCGTATCAGGCTCTACATTAATATCCGTATCGGATGCCTGGATATTTTTCTTGCAATGCACATATGTATATTATTTTAAAATTGCATCCTTTTCTGGAAAATGATTTGTACTGCAAATGAATGCAGGCGGTTCCTGAAAGGACATAACTTTCTACCATGGTTCCGAAGAAAACGTGCTGTTGCTGAGCAAGAACAGTACAAATTATGGAGGCAAGCTAGAATTAAGACCAATATACATCAGTTGATTGTTAAAATGTCAGAATTGGAAACAGTTGATTCCTTCCATGCAATTGAAAGACACCTTCAAGGAGAAATGCAGGCAAGTTTTTTTTTGCCCCCCTCAAATGAAGAGCATTTTATGTTTCAATTAATATTAACAGAGTAATTTATGATTCACTTGAGGTTTTAGTGAAAATATCTGATATGTCAAGTGAGACTTCATTATGTGAATAAAATAAATTTCAGGAAACTAATTATAGCACTTGTACATCGATATTAGTAATGCATTCATCTTTCATCAAAGAAGACTTATAATTGGTTATACCGTTTGCCAGTTTTATGGATATGCAAGTTAATGAAATCTTTAAACATCTTGTTACATGAGTGCATGCTTTAGATTAAGTTGAAAGTGTTATGATCATGATGATTTAGGATTTATCTACAACTCTGAAGTGGTTTCATATACACTATAAAGTACTCCCTCCATCCCAAAATACCTTTCACAGATAAGTGGGCACACTTTTTAAGAAAGTGCAATTATAAGGAGAGTTTTAGGGGTAATTTTGTAAACCTTTTATGTATAAAGTAAATAAATGAGTTGACTTGTGTGTATGTGTGGGCCCAAATGTAATGACATTTTATGTAAAATTGTGGATATTGTAATGGTGGAGTTTATGACGGGTTTTCCATTTTAAGGATGTGAAAGGTATTGTGGGACATCCCGAAAAGGGAAGTGTGAAAGGTATTGTGGGACGGAGGGAGTATTTAGTTTGAAATGGCACTGGAAGAGGCATGAAAAAAAAAAAAAGATAATTGTACTGACCTATAAAATAATATTTGTTCATTTTTATTTTTTACTGTCAAGATGGAGGAGGGATAGAATCGTGGTTTAATTGTGAAATCAATCAACAATCAGTTAGCAGAATGTCGTGGCTATAAGTGACCCAATTTAGTCTTAAGTGGTCAAAGTTTTTTTTTCGTTTTGCATGAATGAAGAATATTGGTGCATAATAGACATAATGGTATCATACTATCATTACAGGCTTTTCAATGGACCTAAGAAATCTGGTTGTGTGGTTGGCATGTGACTCTAAATGCCTAATTTCTTGAATGCCATCAGGAGAAGCAGTGATGTATAGTGTGGATATTTCCTGATAGTCACCATTTTATCTCTTATTGCCTATAAATAAATTGGATTAGTACTTCCTTTTTTTGTTATTGTTGATGAATAATCAATAATATCGATCAAGCTTTGAAATGTAAATATAGGGTAATGACCACACTCGTAGTTAGGGATGTAAATGAGCCGAGTAGTATCAAGCTCGAAACTCGACTTGAACTCGATCGAGCTCAATTCTTTTGAACTCGAGCTCGACTCGATGGAAAACTCGAAATACTCGAACTCTAGACTCGATAACTTACATAACATTAATTATATATTTTTATTTTATTAATTTATTAGAGTACATTTTTAGTAATTATCGTATTATGGGTAAAATAATAAAATTATGTAAGCTTGATTAGACTTGCGAGTCTGATGAGCCTAACTTTACTAAATTTGAGCCGATTTCAAGTCTTTTCCGAGTTGTGCACGAGTAGCCGGCTCGACTCACCCCTACTCTTTGTAGTCCTGGAGTACCTAGTGCGTTATTTATGTGGTGACCATTGTTCTTTGCTGTGATAGTGTTCTATGACTGTGTTTCCTGAACTTCATAATTATTCCCTGCACGTTGAGTGTTGAATAGCCCTTTATGTTTTTGGTTAACCGGTTTCTACATGCCCCATAACTGCAATTCTTTGGCATAGCAGTATGGAAGGGCGAACAAAGATACCGAAGCAGTATGCAAGAAATTGAAGAAAGATCTGCAGACAGTGTTCAATGTGCTCCCAGAGGACATGCAACAGCTTCTGATGATGAACCCCGAGAAGGCATCTCTTCTCCAAGAAACCGACGAATGTTCATCTCCTTCTGAGCATATTCATATTTCTGATGTTGTTCTTTCCTCCACTTCACCTAGATGACATCAAAAACATAGTTTGAAATTTGCTAACCGATGCACGAGGCAGTCTTCGTGCTGAAAGTGGATGTCAAGAATCTGGTTTTTAGCACACTCTGTTCCTGCTATTGTGGAATTCTTGATGCTCCTTTAGGTAACCAACTTCTCAAACAATTTGATGTCATGTGTTTTGAAATTCTGTTCTAATTTCACATTTTTTTACAGATGAGACCGAGGCAAGAAACATGAAGAAATTCAGTTCCAATCAATCAGGGGTTTTGGAAAAGGGCTGGTTTGACAGGTTAGAGAATTATGTAGAAAGACCTTTACACACTCTCTCGAGCCTCGGCTAATGAAGTTTTTTTAAATTCCCATTTTAGCACCCTATGTGGCTATGTCCTATGATATACTGCACCTTTTGCAAATTGTGATATAATTAAGTCATGAAGTAGGGTTATATAGGTTATGGACATGTAAATACAAGGAGTGTTATATCATATGACATTGCAAAGAAATCACAAAAATGGAAAATAGGACAGTTTAGCCTTGATACTAGGGTCTAGCAATACTTGATAGTTTGATTATTCTTATAATTCTCTGTTTTCTCATATTCTTTTGTTAAACTAGAAAGGGCAAAAATGCCATACCAGTTATGCTGGGAACTAAAAAATCGAAAACAGGCTAAGAAAAAATCGAAACGTCATGTCATAAATTATATACTCCATTTGTTAATGATACGAAAGATAATCTTCTTCTCCCCGACAAACCAGAATGTGGAATTAAAGCCATTTAAAAAACCCGTTTTTAGAATTTTATTGTTAAATAAGAATAATTAAAAATTAAATTGAGTAAATTGAACATTAAAATTTAAGTGTATCTTTACAATCAAGAATTTGTCACTAATATTTCCTCCATGTCACAAAATTTTGTGGGAAATATTGAGCACCGTAATGAATTGCATAAAAGTTCACCACAAACATGAAAAAATCAATATTGAATTTCATATTAGTACTAATTCATTGATCCACACAACCAACATCCTGCCCTATTAGAAGTTCATTGCATAAAAGTTTACCATACGTTCACGTGTTTCAGTTCTATTATGGAAATTATTTCAGTTCATGACAACTTTTGTTGTTGCAATTATGTTATGCTTGGCAATTTTTTGAAAATTAATAGTCCCTCCGTCCAATTTCATTATTTTCACTTTCCTTTTTTAGTTGTCAAATTTTATTATGCTCATTCCCTTTTTGGAAATAATACTATTAACACTACTTTATCTCCACCCTCCAATTATCACTAATTTATTCAAATTGCACTAACTTTATTCATAAACCATCACTTTACTTATGAACCCTACAACATTCCATCATACTCCCCAATTTATCTACTTTATACATAAACTAATTAATATTCATTAAAACTCGTGCCCGGAGAAATGGGCATAATAAAATTGGACGGGACAATGTAAGAAATTAAAATAATAATTAAAAGATCATAATGAAAATGAAGTAATATCAAATTTTCATGAAATGGCTGGTGATAGAACTTAAAAAAAAAGTATGGAATAAAAAAAATATATTAAAACTTGTGATAAAAAATCTTAAAATGTTAAAACCAAAAAAATAAAAAAATCTCACCACTTTGCCATAAGCGCAAGTTGACACGCGCGTATGGGCGCGTCAGTGGAAAAAGTATACCTGGGTTCCATTCGTCAATCATTGTGAACAAACAGTGGAAATTACTTTCAATCTCAACCATATACTATCATTCATTTCTCATCCATTTTATAATTTGCAAATTGTAACATACTTTATTATATTTTCTCCAATTAATACTTAAAATGAATAATATTAATAATTTATGTAAAAAATAAATATATAAAGTAAAAATTAAAAAATGAGGATGTATTAATGTACTGGTGGAATAAATATTTTTATTTATAGAAGTGTTTGAACAATAAAAAAGAAAAGTGTACATGTGAATGTAAGAAGTAGTACTATTTTATATTTTGATGACATGTAAGATTAATGAATATAATCAATTAATGATAGAGTCTTAGAGATGTGATTGAAGATATTACATTTTATAAATTCAAGTCACGTAGTTGTTTGTTAATTAAGTAATTTTTGGACTTTGATTCAATTGGATCTGTCTAAAGTCATTGCATGTTTTAAAAAGTTTTATTTTTATATGTTTAAATAACATCAATGCCTAAGAAAGTCTTTTCATCAATAAAATATTATTTGTTACACTCCCTTATAAAATCATTTTACAAAAGATCACAATTTATAAGTCACATAAGATGGCACTAGTTGCAATGTACAACTGAACACAAGAGTGAAATGTACATTAATTTTAACTGAAATGTGTAAGTTAATATAACGTAGTTATATATTAATTTATATAAATAATTACAGATAAATAAAATGACATTAATTTTAACAAAAAATGTGACAAAAATGTAATGTTGTGACTTGTGAGATCGTATCACAAAATGGGTTACAAACTATCACCTTTTAAACAACTATTCTCACTCAAAATTTTGCTCAATAAATCCACATGTGCAATATTTTATAGCATTATTAAGAATTACATACAATAAATTGGGTGTATTAACACCAAACTTATTGTTATTAACCATGCCAATTAAAATATTACTTATGTTTTTCTTATAAAATATTATTTTATACAATTTTGAAGATGATACATACTACTTTAAAATAATATTCTCTTGAAAAATGATACTTTTACTTTGCAAATAAATAATATGGTAAAACACACATAATTCAACGCAATAATTTTTCATATGAATGCATTCTTAACCAAAATAAGCAGACCTGATATTATTAATCAATGCTTGCCGGGGCAAGAGGGGTAATTTTGCCCTTTAACAAATGTATATACTAGAATCACGTAAGGAAATTAATATAGTAATAAATAATAATTTTGGTGATGTTTGTTTTGTCTTCAAGTGATATTTAAAAATCTATTTTTGAAAATTTGAAAAATAATAAGATGCGTGTTTGTTTTGTATTTTTTAGTAGAGTATAAGATTTAATTTTATATCAAATTAACTATAAGTATAAATAAAATTGTATTATTATATCAATTTCTAATCAGTAGAATTTTGAGAAATATAAAGTCTATATTTTGTCCAAAATATTACACTAGTACACTGAATCTAGAAAATGACTATATTTTGTCCAAAATATTTTGGACATATGAGAATTGAGAACAACTATCCATTACCACGACAAAAGCTAGCTTCAAAAAATATTTTTTAAGTCCTTGATTGTTTTACTATAAATTTGTATTGCTTAATGAACCTTTTAAATTTGAAACGTTCTCAATATAAGTAAGAGCTAATGGATAGTTGTTTCAATTAAATACAAACAAAATCACAATCTTAATTTAATTTTCAATTTTATACATGTTCACGTCAAACCAGACTTGCTGAAAAATAATATAGAATTGCAATAACTTAAAAAAACATGTATCAAATCTCGAATTTTATAAACATATGTTGTAATTGAAAAAATATGAACACATTATATTTTATTTAGCTATTAACCCTAAAAATAACAACAATATTTTGAATACTCGATCAAACAAAACACGAAAGCCGAGGACTAAAGATTGTATACGAAGGCAATGGTGGGTATCTTATGGAGTCCGACATCAACATAAATTACTCGTATCAGAATACAATGCACAAGTAGTTTATGCCACCGTCTCGTGTCGTATATGTGTGTATATATATTAAAATTTTGTTATATACATGACAAAGTAACCCATCCCTCCATCCCTCCCTTCAACCTCATTGGTGGTCCTCTTCCATTAATGCATTGCTACCCACTATTCTTATCCTGCACCCACACTTATTCTTCTTCCACTCTCCTTATCCTGCGATTCCCATTCCCATTCTCTCCTCTCAATCATCTTTCCCCCATAGATTGGCCCTTCAACCACACCACCAATTCTCCCCACACACACATATATATATATATATACACACATGTCAGGCACATGCTGGTGGAGCAGGGAAGAAGAGAAAGCATTCGAACATGGCATCGCCATGCATTGGAGAGACGACGGGGAGTTTCCGGAACAGACTTGGACCGAGATTGCTTCAATGGTTCCTAGTAAAAGCATTGAAGAATTGAAGCACCATTATCAGCTTCTAGTTGAAGATATTGCTGCTATTGAAGCTGGGAATGTTCCATTGCCTAATTACAATGGTACCCCTGCTAGACATGGACAAGAGCCTTCTTCTTCTTCAATGTCCACTGCTACTTATAAGGACCATTTTCATAACAAGGATAATAAGCCTTTCTCTAATTCTACTTTTTCGTCTCATGACTCGGGCCAGCCGCCATCCACTAGCGGCAAGGGCAGCGGAGGGTCGAGTAGATCCGACCAAGAGCGCAGGAAAGGGATTCCGTGGACCGAAGAGGAGCACAGGTATGGTATTCTTTTGTCATGCTCTCTTGTAATTTGTTGTTGCATCAGAATTCACAACAAATCATTCACCATTTGTTTTTCTGACGAGAAAACTTCCTACCGGCTAGCTTAGCTATACTTGAGGACTAACTAAATAGATTTAATGGAACCTTGAAATCTAACAAAAGCGCCCAATTTTGTGACAGTAAAATGTATTCAGCAAGTTTAACCACTAGTTAAAAGTTTTTTTGTTTACCACAACACAAGGTTCTATTTTTGACAATACTGCCCATATGGGTTTGACAGTTTGGGTAACAATGGCTTAGTTTTTCATGTATTGAGTAAAAAGTTAAAGCTTCCTATCTAACACTTTTCTAAAAGAGCCTTGTTTGTCACACACAGTTGGTCAGGTGTAATTTAAGTATCCTATATGAGTGAAACTCTACTAGCACCAAAGTGGAAAAATATGATTTGCAATTAAGTGGAATGTTTGTTCATTTCTTGGTTGCAGGTTATTTTTGCTTGGTTTGGACAAGTTTGGGAAAGGAGATTGGAGGAGCATTTCAAGAAACTTCGTGATTTCAAGGACACCAACACAAGTAGCAAGCCATGCTCAAAAATACTTCATTCGTTTAAACTCCATCAACAGAGACAGAAGGAGATCTAGCATCCATGATATTACCACTATAAACGGGGACATCCCGTCCACTCATCTGCCGCCAATAACAGGCCAACACGTCCACCCACCTCCACCGGCAATGAAGCATCACCGGCCCAACATGCATGCATTAGGAATGTATGGAGGTGCTCCGATGGGGCAACCCGTTGCCGTCCAACCAGGCCGTCACATTGCATCAGCAGTTGGTACTCCGGTGATGATACCCCCAGGCCACCACCACCCACACCATCCCCCCTATGTTCTTCCCGTTGCTTGCCCGATGCCGCCACCGGCACAAGCACCACCGCACCCATGACCAGTAAGGGAGAAAACAGAAAATTGTTGGAAGCATAACTTTGTAGAGCATAATTTTGTTCCCCAATTCCTTATGAGCAAAAAGGTTCATTAAATACTAACATTAGAGGATCTTATCAAAGGGAGCCATGTATGTAGAACACTACTGTATTCAAAAAAAAATCAAGGGAACAGCTGTTCACAACGAGAAAATTGCAAAATACACCCCCACATGTACAACATTTTTAAGTTGTCCGCACAATCAAATAAAACTACAAAGTGAGTGTAAAAGGTAATTTCATAAGTATCAATAGCAACCCCATTTTTTCTATATATAAATAATCCAACACTTCGTCCATTCACAGAAGAAATACGATCTACTTCAAAATCTATTGAAAAAATTGAAACATAGAATTCAGGCTTCTATATATCCTAATATCAGTAATAGACTTCACAAATTTAAGCACAGCAAGAATCAATAAAAAAGATAATAAAAACAGATATAGCCACCATTAGAATTTATATAAGAATTTCAGATAATCTAGAGCTTGATCATATTTAAAGAAATATTAAAAAACAATTAATAAACGAAAACATGTAATAAAAAAACTCACTACTCGTACAAAAAGGCTCTGTTTGCAAAAACAAGTTAATATTACCGTATGATGTGACCGACCAACAATAATAGTCTTATGAATGATGTTTTTGAAGCTGCTGCCATATGCAAAACTGAAATCAATTATATGTTCTACCCTTGGAGATTCTCACTCCACCTCTGCAACCAATACCACACACTCTAGGACTAAACTGCATTTTTCTTGCTCCTGAAATTTTCTTTTAGAGACGCAAACTTTTTCTTGCACAGGTTAACTGTTTTCCCCGGAACTGCTGCAGCCACGCGCTCCCAACGTTGGTTAGTGTCCTTTGGGAAGGTTTTAAGAGCTTGAATCAATGCTTTCTCCTGAACATCAGACCATATATCTGCATCAGAACTAGATGGAACCCCGTCTGCAACTTCACTTTCAGCTGGATTTTTGGTACTTGTGGCATTAGACGAGCCGTCCACCTCCTCTCTAGTAGTAAGAGGAGATGCAATTGTAGGTGTTGACTTTCTTTTCTCAAGGAACGAGTCGAAAGCTTTAGCAGAATCGGGCTTCTGCAGAAGGACAGTCTTTGTAGCCTTGAGAATTTCTTCCACAGACCGCTGGGTACCTATATAATCGGAAATTACATCCCATCTTCGCGAGGTACCTTTAGGATATTTATGGATTCCCTTTCTCAAAAGTTCAATTTCTTCCCTGGTCCATGGTTTATCCTTTTTCTCAACCTGCCCATTCATAAGTATGGAGCCATTCTGCTTTGGTTTCTTCACCTCTTCCTTCTTTTCCTCCAACTTCGGATTTGGTTTTATCTCATCTTCCTTTATATCCTCAAACTTCTGACCGGGATGGAGTGCCTCTTTCAGAAGTTTGACAGTCTCTAGCACTTCCTTTCCTTCCATTCGATCACATAAACTTTTCAGCTGCTCTTTATCGAAGGATGAACAAAGACTTTCCACATTGTCATCAGTAATACCGAGCAAACGCTGAGACGAAATAGGCATTGCAAGTGTTCGAAGGCGGGTACGTTCTTTGCGCAGTAGTTTTTTCTCTTTCTCCTTCAACTTTCTCTGAATTGAAGCAGCTTCAGCAGCCTTTTTAGCTTCCTCCTCTTTCCGTTGCCTCTCCTCTTCAGCAATTCTAGCTGCTTCTTCCTCCTGGAATTTCTTAGCCAAAATCTTTTCTTCCTTCTTCCTCAACTTTGCAGCTTTCGCTTCCTCTTTTCTTCTCAAAATTCTAGGGTCTCGTTTGTAGGCATTGTCAACAAGCGTACGTATACGTGCATACTCTTCCTTCCTTGCCTTCTCTGATAATTTTGCATTTTGCCTCTCCATCCACCTCTTGTGATCACGGGATTCAGCCTGCTCGACGTCAAACTCGTCAGCATGAGGAAACTCCCTCCAACTCTTAAAAACATACCAAAAGTTGTAAAAATCATCGACTTCCCCAATTGGAGTGCTATCATCTCCAAAACTTGGGATAGGCTGGGCAACTGACCACCGCCCATTCCTCAAGAATGCAGGTCCATACACCTTATAGAAGTCCTGAGGTGCACATTCATTTGGAATTTCATCATCAAACTCATCAGTAGAGTCATAGATTCTTCTCCTCACGGGGTCAATCAACACCTCATATGCACCATGAATGGCCTTAAAATGGGTCTCTATCTCTTCCATCTTTGCCTTTTTCCCAGCCTCAGTTACTTCAGCAAGCAAAAGAGCACCCTGCTTATCAGGATGATGCCTCAGAGCAGCTTCACGATAACTCTTCCTTATCTGATCCTCAGTTGCAAGATACCTCAAATGGCTCAACCCCAACAGAGCATAATGATCTTGCTGCTGAGGTTCACCACCAGGCTTCTTCTTTCCTTTACTACTGCTGTACGAATCCGACGAAGGTAAATAAACATTCTCCTTTTCTTTTGAAACACCCTTCTCACTGCCTTCATCTTTACTCGCCTCCACGTGGCCCACCAACCTAAGAGCAGCAGCATGAAAAGCATGCCCAGCAGGATCGTACTTACACGCTTTGATCGGGAGGCTATTAGACGAAACTAGGATCGGTGCACCGTCCACAAGTTCATTACTATATGTAATTAAAAGTGTGCTTTTCCGAGTAGACATATTGATCCCTATCAATATTACAAACAAAAACAACAATAAGCTAACACCCTCTGATACTTCTCACAATCACCAATTGAATTTACAACACAAAAACTTAAAACCTAAACAAAGATAGACATAATAAAGCATCTTCAAGATAAATTTTTTAACAAAAATCGGAGCAACAGTTTCACATAACAAATTGAGTTAAAAAATTTAAAAGCTCAAATTAAAGTAGATAGGAAAACACTTGTGAAAAACTCGAAATCTAAACTGAATAAATTTAACTAATAAGAATCAACATACCTAAGGTAACAAGAAATCAGCAATGAGTTCTTCGAGCATACGAAATCAGACCGCCGCCGTGAGATGAGGTTGAGGGCTAGGGTTTCTGTAATTGCTATGCAGCGAGGCAAAGCAAACAGAAGAGGAGGAGAGGGGTAGTAATTTGTGAACAAAGTATGTTATATACGCGCCCTAAATACATAACAGCGGTATGCTTAATGGGCCCTAAGTGAATATAAGCCCTTCTGGTATCAAGTTGGGCCTTGTTTAAATGGGCCGGACTTGCATTAAAGTTTATTCTTATCTCTCAAATTCTATAATGATATAATTAAATATATTTTTTTAAATGTGCATGTTATTAGATATTGTTTTAAATATACATATAATAATATTATTTGATATATTATTTCTACAGATTTATAAATATATAGACACGAACTTGAATTTTAATTCTACCGCCAGTTTTCATTATTATTATTATTAAAAAAATCTATTTATTTAATAATTCTATAGAGTAAGATTTAATAAGAGATATCTATAAAATTTTAAGTAAATCAAATCTTGAGATTTTTATGATAGATTTAAATCCCTAATTTTTCTCACAAGAAAATCTATACATACAAATATTTTATCACAAAAATTATATATTTATTTATTCTACTCTCAATTCATGAAAATCAATTTTATATTGATTAGGCATCTTTTATTCATTAATATTTTCAAATTTTGGAAGACATTAAATTTAGATCTTAAAAGTTCGATTCTTTTTCATCTTTCATATTTGTACTTGGTTCACGATTAGTGTTTCAATCCGATTGTGCTTATTCCTCCTAAGATGTCGGGAACTAAACTCTTTTGAAAAAATGAGTCACTATCGTCTGCATACATACGAGCCGTTTGCTTATGAATTGGATTTAAATTTTAAAATACAACAATCGAATTTTATGAACAGTAAAATGCATAATTTGATTGTGTGCGTGTAAGAGTGTAGATTTTGTAGAATTTGATATCGTAAAATTTGAAAAATACAAGTGATAAATAATTAATTGTGTAAAAAAGAGTATAAAGTAAAAAGGAAGAAAGGTAACAAGTGTTTGAGTCAAGTAAATAACACTCCCATAATTAAAAAGAATTTCAATTGTATTTGAAAAAAAAAAAAAAAAAAAAGTATCATAGCGCCTCTATATACCATAATCAGATTTGACAAACACAATTTTGAATTTGAAAAAGAAAAAGTACGGAGTAAAATATAGGGTACCACGCCATAAAGAAACACACACACACACACACAACACCCCCTTACAGTAGAAAGAAAGTTCATATAAGAGAGATACAACATAAGAAATAAATTTGAAATGCCTATTTAGATGCAATATCTACTGATAACAAAACACACACATTATTATATTAACAAACATTTTGCATTAAAGCAAACCACAAACAAAAGTCAAGTGATCCTTCTTTCACTCATTCGACAATAAACTTGCCAAATTCATGAATATTCTGAGATTTCAAAGTTACAGACAACACATGCATCACATCATTGATACATCTTCAGTACACAAACTGCGGTCGACAACACATCTCGTCCATTTTACTCCCAGAAAAAAAGAGGGAACTCAACAGACCTAAAATGGTTGTCCATCAAGACAACATCTAACGCTCTCTTCAACATATATACACAAGTCAGAGCATGTACATTTGATTCACTAACCTGTTTTCACTTGCAAATCTTTTCTTTTCAGCTTGAGAGATTTCGATTTACCCGCCTGATTCGAAGGGCCCCCCACAAGCAGCAGTCGTGACATAACATAGGACAAAAGTTCCTCACGATGTGAGAACGTGAAGTCCAAATGAGCATACTCAAACTCACTATATGAAACATCCACATTTGCCTCTTTCAACAACTTATAGTGCTTTCTCACCATTGATGGCCTAATAACCTTGTCCTTCCTCCCAGCAACGAGATCTACGGGAATATCAATAAAACCATAATACGCCCCCAAATCCAACGGCTCTGGAGAACCATAAACTTCAATATTAGCAGCTGCACTGCCATAATCAAACATTTGGAACTTCTTTGCTCTCTTAATCTGTGCCATATGAAGTGCCACTCGAAATGAGACACCTGGCATATCGTTCATGTTGTAATGTGGTAAACCTAGGACCCCAACCCAGTTGGAGCTGTCCCCACCAACAACATAACTCATGAGCGTCTGAACGAGGCCCCCGACAGCAGGTAAGTTATGGAAATCCCGAGCTAATTTATTTAGTAGCATACGGAAAAAACGAGTAGGGATGTAGAAAGCTGGGAACAGAGGGGATAAGATGGGAGTTAAGAAAAGGAACACCCACTCAACCACTGAGAATACAAGGTTGGAATCTTGGTGGAAGCCAGCTGGCGAGAGTAGGATCATTCTGGAGAGACGATGGGGTTTTTCCTCAATACGGCGTGTTACAGCATACATCAACATAACTGCTCCTCCCAAGCTGTGACAAATTGCACAGATTTTGTAAGGCTGATCAGTGTTGTTTTGTTCATCCTCATCAGGCTTCAATTCAGAAGTTTTGATTTCATGTATCTTCTCTATCATTGCTGGGATATCTTCGGTCGCATGTTCGTTGACAGAGTAAGTCCAATATCTGTGTAGTTTCAGTTTTAACCAGAAACATTAATTAGATAGCCGAAAATAAAAACCCAAAAATAAAGGGAAAATAGTTTTTATTTTTTTAGTCCAGAGCGTTATTCCAATTTTGATTTCAGTCATGTAAACTTTCACTACATTGGAAATAATCTTGTAACTTCCAATTTTTGACATTTTTGGTCCAAAAACCGGTTGTAGGAGGTGAAACATCTGGTTGATGCTGACGCGGGATATTTTCTATTCTTGATGATCCAAAACATGTAATGAACTCGAACTTTCAGAAATTTTAAGGAATCTAAAGGTGTCTGAGATAAGCCTAATATTCGGGTTTTAGTAACATCTCAAGGTAAATCCTCTAATTGAATAAGAGATAGCATCTTCAAATACTCGCTTTCAATAAATAAGATGATTGGAAACAAGCAACCAAGAATACTGCTTTAAAAAAAAAAGGAACGCATTTATACACTCATCCCCACTTACCAGTTAAAAAACGAGGCATTTTATAACATTAACCCTATGGTCACAACTTCAATTTACTGGTCCTCAAAATAATCTACAGCATTTCTCTTTGCTGTACCAACTTTCAGCTTGTATCATGATCACATTAAGTTATTTATTTACTCCAAATGTTCATCCAAAGCACATCAATCCCAGTAGTTTTATGGTGAACCCAAATACACATATGACAAATCAATCTACTTCCCATTGATTATCCAAACTGACATACTTCTAGTAATAACAATTTCAATCACTACGCCCCACATCAAAATCAGGCATTACTTAAATGATTTGATCAAGCACAAGCAACGTTGAATTGTAGAAATATGTTTGAGGAAAGATGTTACATTATGTCTCAAGAATCCTGATCAATTTGGATAAGTAGACACTCCATGGGTGGGGTATTGGAATCCCTTCTTTCCCTTTATTTGTAATGGATCTATGTACAAAATTTCTTCTTTAAAACCTATTTAAATTGATACAATTAATTTAATTGGTGCTTAGAATGCCGGAGGAAACTGACTAGTTGATTTATACTTGTCAAGTAACAAAGAAATTGTTTTTTTCCTAATGGACAAATGATTGAAAGCAAGAAATAAAGACTCACAAAAATAGTAATTAAGATGCATCATATATATGAAATCAAATGTCCAATTAACTCAACTATATATATAAGAGATCAAAATGACATTCTTCAATTTATTATTCTTTAGATACATATGGAATTTAAAGACCATAAATTAACTACTAGTGATCACCTCAATTCATAAATTCGAAGTCATTGTTCAAGAGATGCTATCGATTAGTATGCCAGATGATGAAAAATACATTAATCATTCAGTATTTTTAAGCAAATGAAACAACTTACTCCCGTGAAGAGATATTTTTGTTCACGTGGTCTCTCGAAACCAACCCTCGCAAATTTCCAAGAAAAACATCATACCCTGGAAACGAAGGGGAAAATCCATTACATCAACAAATTGTCAATGAACTATATTTTTTTTAAAGTCAATGAGCCATGTAGCCTAATTGGGTATAAATTTCCAAGAAAAACATCATACCCTGGAAACGAAGGGGAAAATCCATTACATCAACAAATTGTCAATGAACTATATTTTTTTTAAAGTCAATGAGCCATGTAGCCTAATTGGGTATTGTACAAACCTTGATCGAAGGCTGCAAAAGCTGGAGAACCAACAACTCCATTGGAGACCCAACTGTAAAATCAGCTACCAGTGTCAAAATATGTAAAATATGCAGTATAAATTGGTATAATGAACTAAAACCATTTTAAAGAATTCAAGCATCACAAACTAGAATAGGATTATCAAGTGCACTACCCATCATCATGCAAGACCTATGACCCAGAATAGAAATGCTGAAAATGCAAAA
Source organism: Galeopsis tetrahit (assembly GCA_963675135.1). Classification (NCBI taxonomy): domain Eukaryota; kingdom Viridiplantae; phylum Streptophyta; class Magnoliopsida; order Lamiales; family Lamiaceae; genus Galeopsis; species Galeopsis tetrahit. The sequence goes on from OY776127.1 coordinate 74,373,797, forward strand.
AAACATCATCGCCCGATGGCCCCGATCCAACTACAAAGTACGAATAGAATATAGGAGTAAGATACTAATAAACAAATCAAGACTCCATTTTACAAACTAAGGGCTCGTTTGCTATGGGGGATAAGGCAGGTATTCAAACAATACCATCAACTAGTCCAACCCAGTAGACATAATTACTTTTTAAAGGTAATACCCAACTGTGCCTCTTGCGCCTCTGACACGCAACTCCTGAACCAGTGTTTTCCCACACCCAACATGTGTTTTTTAGTTCATTTTTAGTTGTTTATATATATTTATTCTTTTTAATCAACTATTGTAGTTTTTAGGTAATACATTTTTACATAGTAAAACAAATAAAAAGTAGACTATAATATGATAAACAAATAGATAAGATTAGTCCATGTTAGTTAATTTTAAATATTTTGCACTTTGTGTTCAAGAGGTGTGCATTTTAGGCATGGCTCAGAGAGGCCTTTTCACCTCAATGGGCCTCTAATAAGTATAGTTGGAAGGAGACACAACTACCTGATAGCTTGAACAACTCCTAGGATTAAATTAAGCATAAAAGATAACATGCAAATAATTGGTATAATGGATCTCAAAGTAATTCTGCTTCCAAATTAACATACATTATTTCCAAAAATGCATATCCCTGAAATGTGGCTGAACTAATCTGCATTTTGTAAAAGCATTGAAATATTTCCCCATGACAGACATAAACGTGAGTAAAAGCATTCAAATAAGTAAAACAACAGAAAAACTATCATAGATGCTTCGCATGAGGTAGAAAACAATTGTTGATTTAATGTGAATATTAGTGGCTACCTTATAGTGGAGATCATTGATTAAAATTACCTTAGCATTTCAGGCATTAAGTAGAGGAGAAAGAAAAAACAATCGGAACAAGTGTAACTTGAACAGACATAAAAATAAAAATAAAAAAAACAAATCAAGTACGTACTCACCCCATAGATGAATCTAGCATTCCATGTTGCAGATAGACAACTTTCCGGGAATCTCTCCTGCAATCAAAGTGCAATTGATAAGACCGTCAAACTTCACAAAAGAGGATAACTATAAAATGTGAACTATCTTGGTTTCTATCAGCGCACCTTGGAATCCTTTCCAGAAGAACTATATAACCATCAGCTGTAACCACACGGATAGCTTCATAAGGATACCTAGAACAGAAGACATTAAGAAACTACTTGAATATAGACTAAACGCATATGTGAGCAAACAAGTTGATAAGGTATTAACTTGACTTATGAGAAGGGATAAGGTATAATTTGGACCATGAATTAGTGTCTCGGGTACAAATTGGACTCTGAACCATCATTTTGTACAAATAAGCACACTTAACTTCTAAAATCAGACAAATAAGCCCCTCAACTAATACAAAAGAGGCTTGGATGCCCTTCACGTTATTATGATAGTGGATATTTTATTTTAAATTAAAAAACAAGGAGCTTTCTTTCATGATTTAATAAATAAAAAAATTAATTACTTGGTCATTGAGAGAGAAAGAAGATAAGACTATACATTCATTTCAGCTTGACATACATTTTAGAAGCAGGTTTTTTTCCCAAAATTTCACATATGCATCAAGACCAAATAAAGTACCCACTCTGTTTGCCAATTTATTTAATGGAAGGGCCTCAATGCCTCATTTTATTAGTTGAGGGGCTTATTTGTTCAATTTTAAAATTTATTGTTTATTTGTACAAAAAAATAGTTCAGGGTCCAATTTGTACCCGATACACTTACTCAGGGTCCAAATTGTATCTTATCCCATTTGAGAATAGAGAGAGGCAAAGCAGGATAGTCCCACAAAAAAAGAGCATTAACACATAACATCCTATATCCATGAAAGCACAAGGGAGAAATGACACCAGAAGGGATAAGATAAATCAAATTTCACATACCCAAGCTCTGTTATGACATCTTCACATGTACGAGCATCTGTATGGAGAGGGAAATATGTTTTCCTTTCTGTAGGAGTTGGATCACTATTAGATAGAACAGATGTTGGGACAGAAGTGACATCCTCAGGAGGATTCTCTTTATCAACATTGCTTTCAGAAGAAAACCACCGCAATATGCTTCTAATGGTTTCTCCTGGTGATAGAAGACAGTGGGCTGCCTTGTGAACAACATCGAATGCGGATTCTATGAAGAACTCAATCGCTAGGTGGATATCCTAAAAACATGAAGAGTGGCAATGTACGCATACTTTAATTACAGAAATGCAATCTAGTGATAATTTATTTAACTCTCGAATACTTGTTCTTATTCAACACATGATCCATGAGGGCAGTCAGTTTCAGATTTGCCAATCAATTGTGGGGCAGTTTAAATGTCACAATTCATGTTGATTTGTTGCCAATGAATCATTTATTTCCGGACAGGAGTATTCAAGTAGGGGCAGTCAAGAAACAACAGTACACAGGCTACAGATACTCAGATACAGAGTTCAGATTCCATCAGGGTATGCATTTGGGAATTAAAAATCAGATTTGAGATTTTGAAATCTAAATTCGGTTCTACTTTGTGATTTTTGAATCTGGTCTTTTAATAAACCCAATACATCCACCCACCGCTACAAATACCTATAAATACAATTTTCTTCTACACCACTCCAATTACGCATTAATGCAAATATGATTTCTTTATTCCCAGTGATCACTTTTCACACCTTTTATTCACTTTTGCAACCTCCAATAAAACACACTAATTATTGCACAATCATTCAATTATTACAATGACAATCAACAATAATATAACATCACACACTCATACACATCGATTTGGCATAAAGTTAAAACCCACCCTATTAAAATCTCGAAACAAACACACACCATTACTATTTATCAAGATTTTGAAATCCAGATTTCAAAATCCTCTAAATCCCAAATCAAGCATACCCTCAGGTGATGTTTTACTTTGGGATTTAAAAACCGGGTTTTTTGTTTTAAGATCCTACACCTGTTTTACTTCGGGAATTCCACTCAAAACCACCCCCATCAAACATATTGATTTGACATAAAGTTAATTTTTTATAATATCACTCCAATCATTATAATCTCTCTCAACAATAATATAATAATATTCAATCATTATAGTCTCACCCAACAATAATATAATTTCAATCAATCTTACACATTGATTTGAAGTAAAGTTAAATCCTCTCCCATTCAAAAAACTCAAAAGAAACACACATATTACTGGAGTATTAATTACTAAGATTTAAAAAATCCAGGATTTTAAAAACGGATTTTCAAAACCACCCAAAGCCCAAAGTAAACATCACCTCACGGAATATACTGTATATCAGCACCAGAAATAGCTATAATATGGAACTGTCATCATCTAGTTATAAGAGGATGGAAATGAACATGATAAACAAACCTCAACAACGCCGCGTCTACGATCAGTGGCCCGTTGAACAAATTGCAATCTTCTAGGTGTTGAAGGATAGTTTCCTGACCTAGCAGGGGCTTTGGGAGTCGCACGAAAAGCTGAATTAATGAAATAAAGTGGAATGCAAAAAAGGAATTTCACGGGGAACAGAAGCCAGTGAATTATATATCTGATCCAGAACATCCAACTTCTGTTGATCCTGGTAAAACTGCTTTGGCGTGAGAAACGTGAACTTTGTGATAAAGGAGACCCAGGATAAATATCACTATCTTCACCATCAGATGAATGATCCACACTCGAGTATGAATCAGAATCAACTGAGAATTCATGAATGAACTGATTGAAAGACGATACGCCACTGCACTCATCAAAACAAAACACATTTGAGTTATATTTCATGTCAAGAAAAAATATTATAACAAGTATAGTAAGTTCTACGAAATTATTATATACTAACAAAGATATATATAAACAAGGTAATATAATGTTTAAACATAATTAGGAACTACAGTTATGCAAAAGAAATATATACGCGTACTTGAATATTTATTTACACACTTCATGTCTAACAAAATAAGCCTAGAAAGGACGGGAAGTTTAAGTGTAGCCACAAAATATATAAATACACTTCATGCCATCAAAAGTCTTCTTGATATATTATTATAGAGCAAAAAATGGAGATAAAACAATGGAGTATCTAATAGCAATAATCAAGCTGTTAAAGTAAAGAAGTTGGTTAAAACTTAAAAGTCAGAGCAAAAAGATAGTCTCATACAATATTTAAGTGAATTAAAAGAACGTCCATGCTCGGTCAAAAAAGGACACCTAAAATGAATAAGTTCGATATTAGTCCAAGATGATCTTTATCTCATATCTTTAATTTATCTTAATATTTTCATCAAGAGGTTAGATTAAGATATAAGAAACACACTCATTTGAAATACACAGTGCAAACCTTGATTATGAACTTTCTATCCATTCCCAAACTGCAGATTCAGGACTATCTTGAGAAATCAATGTTATCTGATGTTTCTTATTTTGAGGGATCAACAGTACATTGAAACATAATCTGTTTCTTTGTTGAAAGTGGAAGCAATTACAGATAAAAAAATATCCAGTAAATGAACACATGAAAATCTCATAAAGAACTGCATGGAAAGAAATGAGAAACCTACTTTTCCATCCAGCGTGGAAGTCGAGGTCCACGGAAAGTTGGCCTAAGCTCCCAACCATGCATGCCTTCAAGAATAGAAGCTTTCCCAGGCAAAACGGACAATAATAGAGCAGAGAATCCATTTATCAATCTTACAATATTGTTCAGGGATTCATAAGTGATCGTCTTTACTGACCTGGCAATTATATGAACAGGGCAATGAATTAAATACTCGGATTATCATAATCCCGCCTTAACACATATAAATCTTCAATAGAAGACTAAAAGGGCCAGACAACATTCGTCAAACAGGTCATAAATTATATAACCTAAACTTTATCAGTTTGCAGTTAAACCTACTGCAACACTTCAAACAACCTCCTGTTTACTGAAAGAGGTCCGAAATCTCATTCAAATGCAGAAACTTCTGACATGACATGTTCATTACTAGATAGCATTGTCCTGATCATGTCTCATGTATGCCAGGCGAGTATAAATGTAGGCCTTTACAGAATCAACGTGTTCATCTAACCAAGAAAATAATGCATCTAAGCAAAGAGATGGAGAAAAATGGGGGTGCATAAGTAGCATTAGTATTTACTGACCCACGAGTTTTCCTAATCATTCTTCTAATACTCATATCATTCTCTGCCTTCAACAAATATAAAACCGGCCATCAAAATATGTAGCTATAATGTTATTTTCAAAATCAGCAACCAAAAGCATATTTAGGTTCTGCAGCACTAAGGAAAAAATCAAATGATTATAACATAATCACGCACCAGTAGTTTTCGCATTCAGGAAGCAGAATCAAAATATCTAATCCAAAGTTATTAGCTTCAAATACCCATTTATATTTCCTCAAAACAATGGCAATTACATAGGAATGATTCAAGTAGAAACACGATCATTTCATAATCATCATCAAAACCTAACCCAAAATCGAACAAAATTCGAGGTCAAAATTGTGCGGGAAAAGAGGAGGGGTAAAGAGGACTCACTCTTTGGTTATAGCAAGAACATTGTCAACAGCCCTTTGCATCGCGATCGGTGATCTGCACTTTTCTTATTTGTTTTTTAATTATTTTCTTAACCCAAAAATAGTACAGGAATTTATGAAACCAGATATATTAGATGCTGCGAATCAAGAAAAACTGGGAGAAAATAATGGAAGAAGAATAGGGATTTGAAAGAGGAGATAAATCTGGAAGCTGACGAATCAATCCGAAACTTTTGTGGTGCGACGCCGATTCTTAGCGTCCGGAATATGGCAAATGGGATTTATATTACAAATTACAATTACAAAAAAATGACTTGTTGGGGGGTTTACGTGGCGTCAGCGCATCCATTTTCACTGCTAACGTGGCCTTAGCGTGGTCGGTAGCGCCTCTACCACAATTTCTTTTTTCCTTTTTTCTCGAAAGTAGTTGTAGATAGACATGTTTAATTGTTTATCCACATTTATATTTATGGAGTATTTTTTTTATTCAATAGATATACTCATAATATAATAATGTAATTTAACTTTACCATCCCTCACTATTTACAATCTCAAACAAACAAATTTTAAAACATCAGGATTATCAAATGAATTCAATTCGATTCTGAAAGAATATAGATGTTGAAGAATCATTAATGAAATACTGAAACATTTGGGAGTAAAGGTACATGTGAGAAAATAATTCCTTAAAGAAGTCTTTATTTTCCTTTAAAACTCTGATGATACTTAGATAATATCATACCTAATGATATTTAAAAATATGACACATCACACAAAATTAAAGAGAGGACGACACATAAGTAAAATTAAGGAACATGAGTAAAATTAAAGAAAAGACGGCAAAAAAATAATTCTCTATTAATATATAGTGGGACTTATTCATACAAGCTATGCAATACAAAAATATTTTACCTTTTTTATTATAAAAATGTAAAGTAAAACGTTTTTTCGATTTGAGATGAGCTTCCTCGTGTTTTTTATTTGCACTTTGGGGTTTTAGAGCAACAATCTTTTTTGGTTCAATCATTGTATTGAGTTGAGTAAAACAGATGTGTACTATACAGGTGAACGTGTGTAAATACGAGAGATTAATGTACATAAATCTTAAAATCAAATGTGTTGCCAAGGCCCCTAAAGCACGTCCCCACTTCTTAACAATTTAACGATAAATTAATATGCTCAAGCTTGATGTGAAGTGAGAAAAAAAAGTTGAACTAAGATGTTAGACAAAGTATTTTATGAATTTTGTTTGTCACACTACTAATACTATTGCAAACTAATACTAAAATACTTATTTTATTAAATTTTATAATTTTATAAGACAATAGTATTGTTGATGTTGGATAAACAAGCATTTTCAAGTTCTAATGTACAAAGAAATCCTATTGTAACTAAAAAAAATAGACTAGATATTAATGAAGAACCAATGAAAATGATAGGTTTGGCCTTAATCATTATGGACCACAAAAGCGTCACCACAGTGGTACTGTACTAAATAATCTTGCGGCACTATTCAGTTAAGTATTAATTTGATTTCATAATTATTCAAATTAGGTTTAAAACTGGTCCCAAAATTAATTATGTATGTGCGTCGTATGAGTCTAAAAATTTGAGAGGCTAGAGCTACTCTTTCACTCTTTATATATATTTAAAAAAAAATGTGCATGACTATGATGAATATCATATTTTTTTCAGAGTTCAAATCCAACTAAAAAATTGTGAATTTGGCATGTATAAAATCCAACTACACCATGCATCAATTCAAAAAATGATTGCCCTAATATTTGGTGGATAGAATGCTAAAAAGAATAGATAATTGGAAAAACAAGGAATTTTCTAAAGGAGTTCTAGAAATTTTGATTAAATCTATTTTACAGGCAATACCCACATATACAATATCATGTTTTAAGCTGCCTATTCAGATTTGTAAAGATGGAATCATTGCTCGTCAACTTTTGGTGGGGCCAAGTGGATGGACATAAGCGCATGCACTGGATTAAATGGGACAATTTGTGCAAATCCAAAGAAAATGGAGGTTTAGGCTTTCGAAAAATTGCACAATTTAATAGGGCACTTTTGGCGAAACGGGTTTGGAGAATTATTGATAACCCTCAATCACTGGTGGCGAAGGTACTTAAAGCTAGATATTTTAAACACCAATATGTGATGACCGCAGAAATTGGATCAAATCCGTCATTCATGTGGAGATCGTTGTGCTCTAGTAGAGAGGTGTTAAAAAAGAGGACATGATGGATAATAGGCAAAGGTGACAAGATTTTTGTGCATAATCATGCATGGGTTTTAGGACTTCAGGACAATTTTATTCGCTCACAAATAGTGGCTGGACATGGGGTTAATGCTTTTTTAGATGAGAATAGAGAGTGGAAAGAGGAGATGGTTAGATAAGCTTTCCTTCCTTTTGAGGCTGAAGGATTCCTACGCACGACTGTGGGCAATAAGGAGGATGATGTTAAATGCTTTTGGGCTTATGAATAAAGGAAACTTCACAATACGATCAGGTTACTGGCTCATTAGAAGGCACGAGGAGGAGAAGAATGGTGGTGAGTCATGCTTTGATTTGGATATGAGAAACGGATGGTGAAAAGTCTTTTGGAAGATACAATTACCTCCAAAAATTCGCATTTTTGGTTGAAAAATGTTTTGAGACTTTATTGCCACCGAAGGAAACCTTGCAAGGCGAGGAATTGAATGCAACGTTAATTGCAGATTTTGTGGAAGTTTTAGGCTAATAGCAAAATATTAATTTTAAATATAATTTAAAGCAAATATTTGGAGATGAAAGATTTGATTTGCGTTGGGGATGTTTTCTGTTTTTACTAACGGGTTAAGTGGGAAATTAGATATTAAAAAATTAAAATATATTTTAATGAATAATATTTTTTTAAAATTATATTTAAAATATATTAATAAGAATTATGTGGATGATGACAATAAAAAGGTTTTAAGATAAAAAAAGAAAAAAAAGATAAAAGTCATAAGTTCACAAGCCGAAATCAGAGGCCGGTTACCATCGAAAAATGGTACACCCCTAAAAACAACCTAGCAATAAAAGCGATGTTAAATTCTGAAAAAACTACTCAATCTAGGAATCCGAAATCAGGTGAAGGACTATGGAGGGTCAAAGACATCGCCCCTACTGCCCTTGAACTTGGAGACGCGGGTGAAGTCATTATCAAGCCCTGTAGATTGACTGACAGAGTAGTTCGTGCAGGTTCTGACCTCGAATTCATTGAATATCCTCGCCTCAGGCATCTTGGGGCTACTATTATGTGGATGATGATGTGGTGTGACAACTCATGTTCCATAAAAAATTCAAATGTTGGTTCTATATTAGTGATTTATATATATATATTGTTTTATAATTAAATATTTTCATTTATTTTAAATTAAAATAATATATTCACAATTGTTTATTTGTTAATTTATTAGTATAGTGATGTAGTGCTGTTGCATTTTGCATAAGACAAACACACTAAAACGAATTGCAATCATATACAATAAAATTTATATGTTAGATCAACAATTCAACAATATTTGAAACATTGTTTGTTATTAGGCAAATCATTGTAACGTTGAAGGACGGGATGTCCCTAGATATTTGGTGGGATTTACAAATACTTTGAAAAACGGGATGTCCATCAATCGAACAATTAACTAGGAGATTGAATTGATCAATTAAACCGTTGTGAATTTTTTTATATATACCTATATTATAAAATTTAATGTCGTAACAAAAGGTTGCATAAAAGTATCAACATGAATAATTTTTATTTTTTTTATAAATAAAATTGCACATTAAAACATAAAAAATGTAATATATTATGAAAAACCAAGTTAATTAGATTACAAGTTCATATTTAACTTGTTGTGTCAATTGAAACCTGTTACCACATTAGGATCAACAATATTTTAACTCCGTGACACTTAATTTTATCGTATTTGAATCACGTGATGCTGATAATGAGTTAATTAAAATGAATATTTTCGTGGGTATTTCAAAATGAATGTGGTAAGAAAAATAAATTGGTACTGGTAAAAAGTGCAGATGAATTTACTGAGCTGAGAGTCAGAGCTATAAATAACATCTCCATTCTAACATTCCCTAAACCAAAATCATGGCCCGATTTCACAAACTCACTTCTCTCTCCCTCACATGCCTATTCTTCTCTCTCATCCTAATCCCTTCTACTTCATCTTCTCCAAATAAACACTTTGAGCTACTCCATGTCCATCAAACCTTCTCCCCAAATCCTGCCGCTACTTTTCACAAACTAAACTCTAATTCTTCATTCTCTCTCTCTCTTCACTCTCGCTCCTCCCTCCCTTCCACCCCCAACATCAACAACTACACTTCTCTCACTCTCTCCCGTCTCGCCCGAGACCAAGCCCACGTAAATTCACTCCTCTCCCGACACGCCCTCGCTCTCTCCGCCCACTCTCCCGCCGACTTCACGCCGCAGGACCTCCAGACGCCGGTCATTTCCGGTATCCGCCAAGGCAGCGGCGAGTATTTCGCCCGAATCGGAGTGGGTCGACCCGAGAAGGAATTTTACATGGCCATTGACAGCGGTAGCGACGTCACTTGGCTCCAGTGTCAACCCTGCTCCGACTGTTACCAACAAACCGACCCGCTTTTCAACCCCACCGCCTCCTCCACTTACAAACCGGTCACCTGCACTTCCCCGCTCTGTAATTCTCTCGAAATCTCCGCCTGCCGCACCGACACCTGCCTCTACCAGGTATAGAAATTCAGAGTGCCAAAATGGCACAAAATAAACTCTCTCAATTCATATCTTTTATTTTCTGGAAAAACTGAATAGAAAATTTTGCAAATGGTATTTAAACTAAAACGTGAAACACTAAACAAAAGGATAAAAAACGCTTCTCTTAGTAACACGTTTCTCATATTCTTCACCAGGTTTCGTACGGAGACGGATCTTACACCGTTGGAAGTTTCGCCACCGAAACGATATCGTTTGGCTCTTCTGGCTCCGTCTCCGGAGTCGCAATAGGCTGCGGCCACCAAAACGAAGGGTTATTCGCCGGCGCAGCCGGCTTAATCGGCCTCGGCGGGGGAGATCTGTCGTTAACTTCGCAGATCAAAGCGACGTCGTTTTCGTACTGTTTAGTTAACCGAGACTCGACTTCGTCATCGACTCTCGAGTTCAACTCGGCTCGACCCGGTGACTCAGTCCTAGCTCCCCTGCTTCATAACCCCTTGATTAACACATATCGTTACCTAGGCCTCACAGGAATCAACGTCGGCGGCAAACCAGTCCCGATTCCGTCGAATCTCTTCGCAATCGGCGGCGACGGGAGAGGCGGAGTGATAATCGACTCGGGGACGGCGGTGACTCGGTTCCGGTCCGATGTGTACAACTCGGTGCGGGACTCGTTCAAGAGCCTGACGACGAATTTACCTTCCGCGAGTGGATTCTCGTTGTTCGACACGTGTTATGACTTTTCGTCAATGAGCACGGTGAGTGTGCCAACGATGTCGTTTCAGTTCGCCGGCGGGAAAACGTTTGCTCTACGGCCGAGCAACTACCTGATTCCGGTGGACAAGGGGGGGAAATTCTGCTTTGCGTTTGCGGCGACGTCGGGGTCACTGTCAATAATCGGTAATGTGCAGCAGCAGGGGACACGTGTCAGTTATGACCTGGCTAATAAATATATTGGCTTTAGTCCAAATAAATGCTAGTCGAGTGTGTAGGTGAATGCAATGAATGCAGTGAAAGCAATTTAGCGAAATATTTAAATTTTAAAATTTAAAATTGTAAGTCCCATATAATTGTGATTTGTGGCTGTGCTTCAGCAAATATAAGTATATAATCAACGCCCATTTATTTTACTTTAAATTCATGATGTGTTCATTCAAGTTTTAGTACTGACGTCCATCTACCGCTTTAAATTGAATTGAATATCACTTTATTAATATACATCATTCATTACATTATACTCTCCCCTACTAATATCATTCATTACATCATTCATTCATATCAATTAAAAAAATAACTAAATTATAGATATAATATAAATGATGTGATTGAGAGAGAGTGAAAGAAAAAATAAGATATAAAGTGAAGTGTAAAAATTAAAAATTATTTATAAAAATAATATATGAAAAATTTATAAATGGACGAACCAAAATTGTAAAATGAAAAATTTAGGTTGTACAAATTTTTATTTGTATCACTATATTTTATTGATGACATTATTAATTTATTATATAGTCCCTTCTAGTTTTAGACAAATAACAATTTTTTTATTAGACTTTTTTTTCCCATTTCCTTAAATCTCTTTCAAATACTCCTATGATTTTTTCATATTTTTTATGTTTGTTTTTCATGATCCATTTTACTTGAAGTAATATTTGAGTGTAATTGAGTGTATTTATACAATTTTAATTAGACTTCAAATAATTGTGTAAAATATTGAAGTCAAATAATAAATTGGAAGAATTAAACATTAGAATTCTAGTGTATACATACACTCAATTGTATAAAAGAATTTGTTTTTCACTTGAGTATTTCATTCGTGTTCATTAATGACGTTGATTCATATATAACACACATTTTCCTTTATAGTAATATTTTTGTTCATATATCTAACACAACTTTTTAACATCTCACATGTGTTATTATATGTGTCAAATATATGTTACGTATATATTTTGCCTATGCAATACTTAATGGGAAACTCGATTATTCGCGTTAACTCGTGAATTTTGTTCAATTTGACTTAATTAACCAATGGAATAGTATATTTAAGCTTTTAAGAATAAGTTGTTACATATTACTCCTTCCGTCCCACAGAAATTTGCACATTTTTCATATATGGATGTCCCATACCAATTTGCACACTCCATAAAAGAAAATATCTTGAGATTATTACCTAACAAGGTCACTTTTATAGACTATTAAACAACTAAAACATACAACTTTTAAAATTTTCTAATAAGGTCATTTTTGTGTCAAAAAACCGTATTTGCCCTTAATATTCATATACTCCTTTAATTTATATATTTGAAATGTAATTCGAAATTTAAATTCATAATTAATTGTTATCAATTAATTCCCAAATTATAGGGCACATTCATTCCCAAAAAAACAAAACCCTGGATCCCTCCCCCCACAACAATCGGTCGAGCTCCATCTCCACCTTGGCCGCCGTCGTCGCTGCCCATGACCTCCCCGCCGCCCCCTCCATGGCCACGGTCGTCGCCCCCCACCCCAAACTGAGAAGAGCTTATTTGGCTTCCAAATCTCCCGAACAGTAAAAGAAATTTCCATGGATGAAAATGAATTTCGACGCGTGCTGGAGCTTTTCATCGTCGTCCGATTATCGCGTAAGCCTCCCACACGCTCTTGAATTTCTTGATTGATTTTGGCGATTAAAATCAAAACTGTAATGGAAACTCTGATTTTGTAGAAATCTGCGTAATCGCGTAAGCCTCCATTACACTCTTGAATTTCTTGATCTCGCGATTATCGCGTATTCTTGATTTCTTGATTGATTGATTTTTGATTTAATTAATTGCGTATTCTTTTTTTTTTTTTTTGGTTTTTTCAAAGAAACTCTGATTTTGTATAAATCTGCCAATCTTATGCAGTTTCCACATAGCAAAGAACAAAGAGGAAAAAACTATAATGGAAAATGAGCACTGCTCAATCTTTATTTTCAGAAAAATCAGAATGTAGAATTGTATGTTTATGAGTATTTATGCAGGGGATAGCTAGCGGAGAAGAATGGGAACCAATAAGTGGTTTCCATGTGGAACTAATATGCTGCAATGTAAACTAATAATAATGTAAAGCTAGAAATACGATTTTATTTTATTGGGGCAACCTTGAATGTAATTCTGCATTGTTGACAGTTGTACTTCTAGCAGATGCTCAAATTCTAGTTGTTAATTTAGGTGACTCAAAGGCATTTTTGTGCGCTGAGATAGCTGTTGATTGATGCTGGCTCGTGAGTTGTGATAAAACAGGGTTGCCTTCTTTCTCGAGTGATAGAGAAAAAAAGTTTCCAATGGACGATTACATTTAGTTTTGTTTATCAAGTTCTTATACCACAATTGGAACCAGAAGGGACCTGTTTGTAAAGTATATATTGTTAATTGGTTCAGTTATGATAGTCTTGTAAATGAAGTTGTAATTCTTGATTATTTCTGTATCCAGGTATTGTGAAGGAGCTTCTTAAGAAGTGGAGGAAGCTTCATATCGATGGGTGGAGAACTAATAGGATAGACGATGAGGGATTGATTGCTGTTGCAAATAATAGTGTTAATTTGAACAGTTTCAACCAACTTCTGCCGATTTCGATTCTGGAATTGACAATCCTCTGGCACCAACAAAATACACAATCTAGCCTGCTTATATGAACACCCACGTTTTCCCTAGTATGTACTTGTTGTATTTCTTTTTGTAGTATGTACTTGTTGGAAATTCATCAAAATTGAAAGGACCTTTATTTTTATTCACATTTTGTTTGGTTTACAATCAGCTTTTCCAGCTTGAATTTCGATAGACTTATTATTCAATTGTTATTCGCAGTGCATCTGAAAGGTGCATATACTACTCTTACAACTTCATATCAAAATGAACTTTTCATATGAAATATGGATACCGATGTAGGCACTATCATTTTATGTCTTCGTCTTATTATTCTGAACAATTCTTTTCAGTGATATTAACTGAATTAAGTATGAAATACCTACATCACAACAAACCGCTTTTTGAATATGTCATTTACAAATGTGCACATCATTTTTGCATATTGATATGCATGTCACTCTGTGCACATTGGTTCATGTTATTTTATGCATACCAAAAAATTCAATCATGTATGCCGTTTTAAACTTCATATTGAAATGAACATCGGTCTTCATAACCCATTTCTACATACCAAAATTCATTTCACTGTTCATATTAAAATTCATAATCTATTTCATATATATATGCATATTCAAAATATGGGGAATTGTATACTCTATGACACGCTTATTTCTGAATCATGAAATGCCGATTTTTTATTTTTTTTGTTTGGATAATTAACAATTAATTCGAATTGCTTAATTTTAGGAATATTTGAATAATTGGAAGGATCATAAAATGCAGATTTTTTAATTTTATTGGTTTGAATCACTACAAAATAATGGCCAAAAGGCAACGGCAGGCTACCGTTGCCAATTGGCAACGGCATTGATAACGGGAAGGAAAAAGGCGACGGGGGCGGGTGCCGTTGCCTTAAGGCAACGGGAGTGGGCCCCGTTGCAAAAAGGCGACGGCATATATGGCCCGTTGCCAAAAGGCGACGGCAATGGGCCCCGTTGCCATTTGGTAACGGGCCCCCACTCGCTAAAAGGCAACGGCAGTAGGCCCGTTGCCTTTGCCGTCGCCCTAATTTAATTAAAAAATTCATTTAATGTATCCAAGTCAAATGAGATATTGATTATTAAGTTGGCATATATTTAAATTAATCAAATTTTACAATAAAACTAACCACATAAATTAATTAAATCATGTCATAATTTTCTCATGTTCGATAATAAGAAAATGCAATAATTAGAAGAAAATTATATAGAAGTAAGGTAATTCTAAATAAAGAAATTTAAAATTTTATGTATATTTAAAAAATTATTTATTTAATTAATAAATTATAAGTTTACGCGTAAAATGCGGGTCTTACACTAGTTCATAATAAATATCACAAAATTGATTCTATGGATATAATATCTTAATTTTTGTTTTAAAAATGACGAAAATTTTAATAAAATCTTGAATTAAAATTTAACATGAAATTTTAGAAATTATTACTAACATACTATATATTATTGATATATTCAATTAAAAACACGATAAAATTCTATGTATAAAATGAACATATATAAATATTGGCTGACGAATAATAATTCATAACATAATACAATATAAAATAATTAAATATACATGAAAAATTAAAATTAATATCAAAATGATGATCTATAAGGTTCAATTTTTTTTTTCAAACAATTTTAATACTAACTTAATTATCACATTAATGTAATTTTTGATATAGTTATCCTTAGGGGTGTAAGTGAGTCGAGTCTACTTGCGAGCTACTCGTGCTCGACTCGAAAAAAGATCGAAATCGATTCGAAGTTAATCGAGTCGAGTCGAGTTTCGAGCTACTCAAGTAGCTACCGAGTTCGAGTTCGAGCTCATAAATACTCGGCTCGAAAGGCTCGCGAGCCTAATCGAGCTTGAACAATATTTACTATTTTGCCATTAATATATAATTTATATTTATATACGAGTAATCGAGTCGAGTCGAACCGAACCGAGTCGAGCTTGAGTTTATTTTACAAAAAAATATGTTTTAAAATTAATTTTGAAAATTAGATAGGTAATCGAGTCGAGTCGAGCCGAGCTCGAGTTTATCGAGTTTCTTATCGAGTCGAGCTCGATCTTCAAAATTTTAGGCTCGACCGAGTCGACTCGAGTATCGAGCTTCGAGTATAACAATCGAGTTGGATACACATATTATTCATATATTTAAAAAAATAATAACTCAGCACTTCTCGACTCGACTCGGCTCGTTTACACCCCTAGTTATACTTAATACACATATCATTCATATATTTAAAAAAATAATAACTAAATAAGTTGGGTGAATTGAGAAGAGAAAAAACTCTTACGTACGCATATAAATTTAAAATGAACTCGTTAATTATGGCACGGGATCTCCTGTTACACTACTCGGATGAAGGACACGTGTCATGAGAGAGAATATGAGGATGGAGAACACTAGGCATGTATTTTATATGAATGTATGTTTTAATTAATTAATTAAGTTATATGAATTTATTTGTTAATTAGGGTGTTAGAATTATATATATAATTGTGTTATGTCTATATATGAATTTATTTGTTAATTAGGGTGTTAGAATAATTATAATTAGATTATATTTGGAATTATATTAATTAATTTTAATAGAGTTGGAGGAATGAGACGTTGGTTGTTAATTTGTGTGTTGTAGACGTACGTCGATTGACATGATGAATTATTCAAGTCGTAGTTGGATGTAATTATAATGTTGTGAATTGAAAATTAGAATGAATTTAAATGATGTGATTAGAATAAATTTACATGTATAATCGAAAATAATTATACTCAATGTTGTATGTAATTATAATGTTGTGAATTGAAAATTAGAATGAATTTAAATGATGTGATTATAATAAATTTACATGTATAATAGAAAATAATTATACTCAATGTTGTATGTAATTATAATGTTGTGAATTGAAAATTAGAATGAATTTAAATGATGTGATTAGAATAAATTTACATGTATAATCGAAAATAATTATATTCAATGTTGTATGTAATTATAATGTTGTGAATTGAAAATTAGAATGAATTTAAATGTTGTATATTGAAGATTAGAATAAATTTAAATAGTGTAAATTAATTAATGATACCGTAATTAAATTATTTAATTTGAAACACATTATAATTTAGTTAATTCTCGTTTAGAAATAAATATGATATGCTTTGACAATTTAATAAGCAACAATTAAACTTAAAATGGATTGAAATAAAGAATTGAAACTAAAATTAAATTGAATATATATTAATTGTGTTCACAACATGACGACTAAAGCTCCTAGCCTAAACGGCACACAGGGGGCGCCCAAAACTCTACAGGACCGAGAGGTCCCGTGTTCGAAACCCAGCTGGAGCGAAAAATCGCGAATATTGGTGGCCTAATGGTGGGGGGTGTGTTGGTTGCTTAAAAGACCTGGGTTCGAAACCCAGGTTCTCATTTTTTTAAAGGTGGCAACGGCTGGGCCCCGTTGCGAAAAGGCGACGGCCTCCACGCCCTTGCCAAAAGGCGACGGCCATATACCGTTGCCAAAAGGCAACGGTTTTTCCAAAGGCCGTTGCCTATAAAATAGCAACGCCCATATTGGCAACGGCGGAGTGCCGTTGCCTTTGCCGTTGCCTTCTTCATTAGTGAGGGGGAATCCGTTGCCTTCCCTCTCGCCATTTTCACTATTTTTTGTAGTGAATAATTAACAATTAATTCGAATTGCTTAATTTTAGGAATTTTTTAATAATTGGAAGGTGCGTATAACTAGGAACTGCATTAATTCAAAATTATTAATTTCAAATTATTAATATTTATTAATTTCAAATTATTTAAATTGGTAAAGGGCAACAATGTCTTATTAGGTGCCATTTTCACCTTAATAGATTTTTAAAAAAAACATATGCCCTATTAGATAAAACTCTTAGTGAAATGACCTTAACAATAATTTCCCCAAATATCTTCACAACCCTCACCCTTAAAATATACTCATATTTACCGATATGTCATTACTTTTTCACACTCAATCTACTTTTTACTTTACTTTATTCATAAAATTTACAAAACTACCCCTCAAAACATTAATCATTACACTTTTTCTTACACATTTCTTAAAATGTGTGCCGGTCAAAGGGTCCAAGTTCCTCCGAACGGAGGGAGTATAAAATTCACAAACTAGATCAAATAGGACATCTCACATAGCTATTGTGGAATTCCATTTGTATATACTCCCTCGGTCACTATCAAAGTTTACATTTTTTTTTTTCATAAAAATTAAAAAATATAATATTAAATGTTTAATTGGTAATTGAAATAGAGAAAAACAGGAAAAAAAAAATGTAAGAAAGATATGAAATAAAATATAGAAAAAGATTGTGAATTTTAAAGTAAAAAAATGTAAAATTTAAGTTGGAACAAACCTAAACATTAGAGAGAGGAGTTGGTCTCTTGTGGGAATATATATTTAAGCAAATAATCTTATTTTTAGGGGACATTTTAGTAAAATAATATTGAAAAGTACTTGTAAAGTAAATGTTGTGGATGAGATATTTATTATGTGGGGTGGTCGGTCATAAATTCCGTCCTTCCGTGAGGAACATAATTACTTCATTTTTTAAACCACCATATTTAAAGCTCCATGAAAAAGTTATACTCTCTCTTTAATTTTTATTTAAAAAAAAATTAGTATTTGCAAGAATTTTAATATATGAATTATTTATTAATAGTAAAATGATAAAATTACTTTTTAATAATATTAATACATATATTTCAATTTTATTAATGTGTAAAAACTAAAAAGTAATTGTATGTAGTGTAAATAAGATATGAGAATTTTTTTTAAAGATTATATTTTTAACGAATGTTCAAATAATAATGAGATACATATTTTTAAGCAAATAGTCCAATAATAATAATAATAAGTCGGGGAGTATTTTAAAGGGTGGATAGGACCATTTAAAAGTGAAGCTATACATGATCGAGTATTTGTAAAATATTAATTTTATAGTTATATTATATGTGATGCTAGTACAGTACATATTGATTTATTGAGTAGAATTTCGAATGTGAATTACTGCGCTCATTTTTTAATGTATAACTTTATTCTATATTTTAAATTTGTAGATAAATAATAATATAAATAAAGTAAATTTTCAATTTTCAAGAGTTTATAAAGGTAAACAAAATTTTAGAATATGCTTCTGTGAGACTAATATCTTTTTTTTTTAACGGTGAATGCACAATATCATTCTCAAATTAAAATTATAAGGGGACAGATTAATTGTACCCACATATTTAATCAAATATAGTATAGTGTATAGATTTTAATGATGCAAACAAGTGATGTAATAGAAATATAGACACCAAATATGGTATTTCCATTTTCCACTGCATATAATATGACAAAAAATCGAATTTTATAAAGTTATCAAAACCAATTTTAATTCTGCAAAGTGGAGTGGTCTGAATTAAAAAAATAATCACCAAACATAAAATACTAGTAAACATTTTCCCCGAGAAATAATGGTAAAAACTAGTATTTCTCAATTTCATAATTAATTGTACACCTTTTTTTTTATTGGATATAAAAATATTCTATAAAATTAATTATCCCAAAACATTATTTTTTTTTTTTAAATTGTCACTCCTCTTTTTTTAGCCAAAGTCTTGTATGTACTCAAGTATACGATTTACTTGAGTAGACTTTGACTAGTCAAATGTTGACCGTTGACCGGTGAACAGTCAAACTTTGACCCTTTTTTTTTGGATTTTTTTTTTTTTGAAAAAGTGTATGTTATTATAACTAAAAAATGTATCTTTGTTTTTTTTAATTAAAAGTGTATGTTACTACTAGTATATTGAAAAGTGCAACATTATTCTTAATGAAAAAGAGTTTAATTATTAGGAAGGACAATCCTATAGACTCATTTTCAAACAAAGGAAACAAATTGAAACATTTCTATTAAGGTCAAATTGATGTGTTAATACCCAATTATGTCCCTTTGTCTTAAAAAAACAATATTAATTGATTAATAGAATAAATTTGAAATTGAAATTCCATTTTTCACGCATCTATTATTCAAATTGAAATTAAATCCTCGTTCCCCTTAAAAACTATAAATTATTCAATCATTACCAAATTTTTCTTAATTGATTAATTACCTTTCGTATCCCAATTTGCAATTGATTTTTCATTGCTTTTCAAAAATAAGAAAATTTTTGCAGAACCATTTCAGTTTCTTCGGTCTTTCATTTTTTTTTCAGAATTCAAGATTTCATCATTCTCATTCATCGTTTTCTTGCATATGACATATTTTAATCCATATCTTTCTTATACACGCCTGCATATTAGGGTTTACTAATCGATTGTTCCATATATTTTGGCGGATCAAATCACAATCGAAAAATGAAATATTCTGTGATTCTGAAGTTCCAATATGAGGGAAAAATGAAGTTGTTCCCAGTTCAACAATCGACAACCATTCTTCAATTCTGCAGAACCCACCCGGAAGACCTAAGCAGAAGAGGATGATGTCCTATGGAGAATTTCGCAAAGTAAAACCTACCAGTTGTAAGAGGTGTGGTAAAAAGGGCAGGCATGATTCCTTGACATGTTTAGGTGTTTTTGGAACTGATAAAACTAATGTTGTCCAGTAGAATGTTTTTCACTTTTTTTTATTGTTGCTTCATTTTGAAATTTATTGATTTAGATATGGATTTTTGGTTCCTGTACCAAGCCACTATCTAGGTGATAATCATATGTTATGTGGTGATTAGGAAGCAGTAGAATTGTTTGAATCACTATTCAATATTATTATATTTTCCAGTTCTATTGGTTTGGAATAAATTTTTTTTTTTTATTCATTTGTATTCTTATTATATATTTGAGGTTTTTATCTTGCAGTATTGTTCATTTGTAATATTTTCTAGCATTTTTTTTGGTTTCGTATTATATACATTTATCCCCCTCCAATCAAAACCAAGACAATCATTATATTATTTTACTAATATACATTTACAGATGTAACTTTGTTTCCCACATCTAATTAATCCTATGCACATATGCAATCAATTAATATTATTTCCGTATTTATTCTGATGCAAAATGCGTATATGCAAAATATTATCTACTTCCAATGAAATGGTATCCATGTTATAATAATATTTTGACAAATATTAACAATTATATGTAATATATTATATGCTTTCAATGATATCCATAATTTAATTCAAATATTTACTTTTCTTATATATTACATTATATATTTTTATATTTTGATTTTAACCTCTTATTTTTTTTAATAATTAACATCAATATAAGACCCATCAATGTTTATATTTCGATTTAATTAAAAGTTTAATATTAAGAGTAATTATAAATATAGATCAATTATGTCGAACATTTATGTTGATGCCTAATATTTTAATTTTCTTATATTATATTATATATTTTTAGGGCGGATAACACCATTATTATTTAATAATACTATGATTATATTAATTTGTTTTGTAAAGATAAAATCATGTTATTTGCATATATGTTCCATACATCGAAATGTGAATTTTCTCTTTAGCATATCACCAAGCCTATATTCTTTTAATCAATAAATAATAAATTAATTAGTTTAATAGAATAATATTATAAGTAGATTTTATCTAAAAACTCATTATATATATATATATATATATAAATTATAAACAAATATAAATTTTGTGGGACAATTTTGTTGTTGCATAACATTTAGTTTTCTTATATTATATTATATATTTTTTTTAGGTGATAACACCATTATTATGTAATAATACTATGATTATATTAATTATAAATAAAGATAAAATTCGTGGATTTTGCATATATGCAACACATATTAAAATGTGCCAATCTTTTTAGCACGTAGCCAAGCATATATTCTTTTACTTGTTAATTAATTAATTAGTGTGTTCTTCTTTATTTTTTGTTTGATACGGTTCTCTATCCAAATTATTTAATTTTGTCGATTCTTGTGCTTAAACGGTTTTTTTAGTCCCTCTAAAGATAACATGAAGTCATTTTAATTTAAAATTAATGTTTATTGGTAGTTATTTCTAATTTAATGGAGAAGTTACAATTAACATTAACATGACAATCATTTATTTCTAATTTAATGGAGAAGTTATTCCTAATTTAATAAGACTCATGGTATATTTATATATCGATTTACTTAAAAGTTTAATATTATAAGTAGATTTTATCTAAAAACTTTTTTTATATATATAAATTATAAACAAATATAAATTCCGTCGAACAATTTTGTTGATCCAGAATATTTTAATTTTTTATATCAAATTATATTAGATATTTTTTAGGGTATAACACCATGATTAAATATACACTAGTGGATTTTGCATAATCAAATTTAAAAGTGTGCAAAAAACCCAAGTTTCTACCTTCCGAAATTTCTGTAATTTAGCTTCTCCAATACTCCAGCTCATTTTTAGGAAAGTTTTGAATTTTGAGAGTGTAGTTATTACCGTGATTCCCGATGATTTGTGATTTTATGAAATCATAATTTGAATAATATAAATTATATTAATTGAATATGGAATTTTTGCATGTAATTATAAAGAAAGGGTAGAATTGTACATCTATCCACCAATTTGTTCTTTTTTCTAACTTTTAAAATGTTTGTTTCTATTTGTAGTTTCTATAGGTGAAATGACTCTTATAACAAATGCCCCAATGAAAAATGTATATTATTATAACTGAAAAGTGTATGACCTATTAATGAAAAGTATAAGTTTTATATTAATGAAAAGTGTATGTTATTATAACTGCAAAGTGTATGAACTATTTAATGAAAAGTGTATGTTATTATAACTAAAAAATGTATGTTGTATTAATGAAAAATGTAAGTTATATACTCCTATTAATGAAAAATGTATGTTATTATAATTGAAAAGTGTATTATATTATAACTGAAAAGTGTATTCTAATGATACACCTTTTAGTTATTTGTACTTGCACTTTCATAATCTAGAAATATTGGTGCTAAATTTTTAAAAAAAAAATTATTATTAATTTTACACGTTTTATTATTTTTTTACTTGGACTTTTGTTACTATTAATGATATTATTAGTACTTGCACATTTTAAATTGACATTTTGGTTATTAGTATTCTACTTTTATAATCTAGATAAACGGTTCCTAATTTTTTTAAAAACTTGTTATTTATTTCACACATTTTATTATTTAATCTTGCAATTTTATGAATATTAAGATACACCATTTGTTATTAAATCTTGCACTTTTATAATCTAGATAAAATGTTTCTAATTTTTTAAAAAAATTGTTATGAATTTCACACATTTTATTATTTAATCTTGCACTTTTATGACTATCAATGATACAAATTAGTCTTGATCTTGTGGTAAAAATTCAAGGGGCGACCACTGGATTATAACACCTACTAGTTAAATATGCGTGCAATATTCTATTTATGCGCATGTGACTGGTTTGCAAGTGAACTAAAGTACACAGCAGCCCTACCCCTTATTTTATACATTTCACTTTAAATCTTATCAAATCCACTTTACGCCTCATTAAATTATCTAAAATACCTACAATATATTCCTATTTTTTCAAATAAAATAAAATTGTGAGGGCCCTCGAGTAGGTTCCCCGTGTCTGGCGAGTGCACGTGATTATATGCGACAAATTACAAATAGTGGAAATTTCCAATTCAAATATTTTATTTCCAATTACAACCCCACTAGATAATAAATCAATTAATGTCTGTTTATATATATAAGTTAGCAGATAACACTATTTCTTATACTAATTCAGAAGAAAATGGGTGAAAAAGTGTTGATTTTTCACATTTTAATAATAATTTGCAGTGGGCTGAATGCTTCCAAGGTTTACAAAGTTGGTGGCTCTTCCGGTTGGACTACCACAAATATGAGTTTTTCTACTTACACTTGTTGGGCTGCTTCTCAGCTTTTTCATATTGGTGACACCTTAGGTACCCTCCCTCTATCTCCAAAATATTGAATTACCTTCAATATTTATTTATGTCTCGATATTCGATCTAAGAACTGACTAATTCGAGAGATCAATTTCACCGTTCACTTGACGAATGCCCTGTTTAAAACAAGAGTTTTACGCTCGGTATGAACTTACCCGAATTGTTTGCACCTTAGGGATTTCGAATTTACACTCCCAAATCTCAATTCTCAAGCCTTCAATATTGATAAAGTGTTTTTATTTAAATTTGTACGGTGCAAATCACATCATAATAGAATAGCAATAGAGTTGTTGCTGTATTTGCTAACTTGGACAAAAACTTGAATAAATTTGGTTCACAAATTTAAAATTCATACACTCAATTGTTTTGGCAGTGTTCGAGTACAACAAAGAATTTCACAATGTGGTGAGAGTGACGCACAATGACTTCAACATTTGCAATTCAACAGCACCCTTATCAATTTGGGCCTCTGGTAATGACTCTTTCACTATAACCGGGCCGGGCCACTATTATTTCATTTGTAGCTTACCGGGCCACTGTTGGGCCGGCCAAAAGGTTGACATACGAGTTACTGGACACCGTAAGCCCCACCATGCTCCAAGCCCAAGCCCAACTCCAAACCCGTTAGGGCCCGCACAAATTCCACCGGCCCAACGTCTTAAAAGTGGATCCTCTTCTCTCTCTTCATATTGGAACCTTTGCAGCTCATTAGTAGTAGCAATTGCCATTCCATTATTCCAACCATTGTTTCTCAAATATAAGGATTTCTTTTTTTCATTTTAAGTAATGTTAGTTTTTTTTTTTTAATTAAGTTGTATTGGTTTTGTGTGAAAATGAGAAATTGTTTGTTTCTTGAAAAAAATATATTTTCTTTAAAGGAAATGTTGGATATGTTTTGTTGAGTATTTTATTTTTAATTTTGAAATGGTGATGTGATTTGATGACGTTTTGGTCCATATTTTAGGGCTTTTACTAATTTTAGGTGGGTAATATATATAAGAAAGTTTATAACAGATGGATTATAGTGAAATTATATATTTTTTTAATAAGAAACATACAAAAGAAAAGGAAAAGATAGACGTCGATAGTTGTGGATTTCAAAGCATATAAAGGGTTGAAAACTGAGTTGCAAAAATAGAGTTGAGTTCTAATTTATCGCCTGAAATATGATAAAATGTGTTCTTGTTCACTTGTTGAGATTGGATTAAACAAAAATTATTTGCATTTTTTTCGTAATAATAATAATAAAATCTATTTCGGAAAAAGGATAAATCAAACAAACAAGTTTTTCTTCGCTGCTGGCGGCATTGACTTGATTAGATAGAGGGATGTGCTAGTACAACTCGTTTAGAATTTAAATCTTGTGTTTTCTTTTTCATCAAATAACTTAGATTTTAATTATCCCCATGACTCGAATCTTGAATTATAAATAGTTTCGTATTCAAATTTACTAATGGGGGTTTTTTGAAGAATACATTGAATGTATAGAAAAATATTAATTTATTTAAAAATACATTCAATGTATAACCCAAACTTTAATTTCTCCCTTTCTACAATTGTTTGGTCAACCTGCTGCAAAGAGTCTGTCTAAAGTAATTTACTTTACTTGTGTGGTTTAATTAATGTACAAGTATCAAATTTATATTGTATGGATTCTTCAATAACGATTACGGATCAGCTCATAAATAAAATAAAACTATTTGGACTTCTATGGTCCCAATTCATTCTCTCCCAGAGCAGATCAAACATTTAAAAAACAACATAAAAAAAAAAAAATGTATCTTCGCTCTTGAAAAAAGATGTACTCATAAACACAACACATTAAAAATATTTAAAGGGCTCTGGTTCAAAATAATTCAATGGGAATGGGTAGTACGAATGAATATGTTTACAGTAGATGCCAAACAGGGGAATATAGCTGAAGCAACTATAACACCTAGAACTCTGTATATATTGGACTAAAAAAAATAGCACAAATCTCAAAATCATCAAATGAATTCTACTGGCCAAGTGGAGCATTGAATTTGATCTCACCGATCAGGAGGTTCCCTGTACCATCACCTTGAGCAGAGGATGTAGGGATTAGTCAACTACTACGCTCGAAGAGTTTTGGCACTGTTTACAAATGTGGCACTTTTATCGAAGTTGTCTTGCACAAGAATCCGAACTGCTTCTAAGCCACTCTGGAATGTGAAATCCAACTGAAATAAAAAGATTCATTTTAAAAAAGATCTAATCCCTGCTTTATGTAAAAATTCTTCTTCAATGGGAATGAGAATCAGTATAGGGTAATTGTGGGGCTTAATGAGAATATTAGAACCAAACACCCTCTGATACTTCTCACAATATATGCAATCAAGTTAGTACCTCTTCACGTTCTTCTTTGTTAAAAGGTCGCATAACAAAATTTACAGGATCCATTTTTCCTGGAGGCCTTCCAATACCTAACAGAATCAGTGGTTCAGAGAGTGATTCGTAAGATTGGTAAAGAGTTATCTGGTAATGGGCAATACCTATTCGCAGGCGAGGAAAATCCCGACTACCTTTCAAGTGAGTTATAATACTTCTCATCCTGCAATAGCAATTGATGCAGAACAATATCAGTATAAAACTAAAAGAAACAAGAAAGACCACTAGAATAAACTTATATATCCTCACAGTTTTTAAATTCAAATAAGTGACAAAAAATCTGTTTTATATATAAGAAATCATTCATTTTAAAAGCAAATTGGCATTTACAGTTGGTATATCCATCAAAGAGAAATTTTATAATATCTAATCATTGTTGCAATAAGAGGTTCCAGATAAGTATTCACTTTAAAAAATTACTGAATGTTTCAGAATCAAAACTAAACACTATGCATAACACAAGGCAATATAAACAACATGCAGTCTAATTTGCAATGCTAACAATTTTATTTTCAAGCAAAACGTGGAAAAAAAACTTAATATCTCATAGTCTTAGACTCTTAATGGATGATTAACAAAAAGCGGGATGGGGGATCTGTGAATTACCCATTATGCCCTCCATGACCACCTTTAGGTAATAGTCTCAACTTTGCGAAAGGCAGATCCATGTCATCAAACATCTAAAATAAGAAATTCATTAACTTAGTCCCCACAGAATGATAAAAAGTTCATACGCGATAGTACATGCTTTACCACAAGAACTTGCTTTAGAGGAATCTTATAATATGAAACAATAGGACCAACCTGCAAGCAAGTACAAATAACTCAACTATTCATCATTTAATAAAATACTAAGGTTTTGAATAATCTTATGCGGTAATGAGTGAACTTACAGACTCACCACTAGCATTCATGAACGTCTGTGGTTTGGCCAGTATAACTGGAGCATCTCCAATGAAACCTAACCACATAAAACGTGCACTGCTCAGCAGCTGAGATTCATGCAATATTTAGAACCAGTTTTTTTTGTTTTATCTTTTTTTAAGTACAGAAATATGCAGTAAGTGTACTGAAATTCGTGATTCACCTCAAATTTATATGTAAAAGCATTGTATTGCTGCAGGAATTTAGTGACATTTTGCTCAGGCTTTAAGGTTCAGGAATCAGGGGAATTATCCAAATGGAAAAGGATGAAATAGATAAAATAATACTCCATTTGCCTATTTCAACATCAAAACCCAAAACATTTTGCAGAATCCATCAATAGAAGATATGTATCATTATTTCTTCATGCTTATTACAGGTTCAATCCGTGATAATATATCCATATCTTAAAACATGAATTTATGTATAAGATTCATACTTCAAAATCAAATTTCAACTTTTTTACTGAAACAACTGCCTAATTTAATCTTTGAATAATTTTACTTCTTGCTAGAATATTAAGAGTCAGGTTTTCAATGTTCCAGATGTGCTCCAATATTTGTAAATTTGCTTTAACATTGTCTCTATATAGTAATCCATCTTGAACGATATATAATAGATACATTTTGGAAAAAAAGTTATATGCTGTTCCAAATATTAGTAGATTACAACATTTATAAATTTATCTCAACGTTGTCCTTACATGCATACACTCACTGAAATATAAAATTTATTTTAGATAATAGTCTCTTGCTTCATCAGATGCAGTCACCTATTAGAAAATTAGAATATCTAACATAGTTGTTAAAGTCCTTTTGTACATTGATGCTAATACTTACAAAAACATTGCATTAACTTAAATTAAACATATTAGTATATAACGAACTAATAAATTGAAGTTGAAAAGCACATAATAACTCAAAAAGACACAAATCAAAAACATAAACTCGATAACAAGTAGCAAACTTCAAAGCTAGCAAGCAACTAACAACGAATTTCAAATCAAAGACCACCATTATCAAACTAATCATCCTCAGTATTATATTCATCATCATAATCCCCCTCATTCTCACCATCGACAAATTGGGGACCTTAATAGCAACATTCTTCTTCCTCCTGATCTTTACGTTTCAAAATTTGTACACAAACCATGTATTTGGGGTGGGAAGATCTGAAAAGTAGAAGAGGCACGCCAAGGCACAGCAAAAAAGCACAAATAGTGCACAAACACCACCCGCTTTCCCATAACTATGATATCTAACCTGATATTTCAGAACCCCAAAACCCTATCATGTAGCTTAAAGGTGTGGAAAAATTTAAACAAGAAGTTGCTCATTTTATCACCATATGACTTGATCAGCTCTTGCAACTTAATAACTGTGATTACAGAGAAATAATCCTATGACATGCCAAATTGTATCTACATTAATTCCATAGCAAAACTTAGAAGAGAAAAAAAGAGAATTCAATCAAAGTTGCATAAAAAAATCCTGCAACAATTAAAAGAAACATAAAAATGACACAAAAAAATAAGGAACCTTTTCCAAAAGCAGATTTGAAGGAGACGGCGCCCATAGAAATCCCCTCTGCTTCAGCTATATAATCAATTAACTCAAAGCCCACCTGTAAAGAATATATGCTTAGGATTTGCACATAAATAAATAATAAAAAAATAGTAAATATGCTTAGGATTAGCGTGCTAACATTGTGGCGAGTGCCGCTAAAACGCTTCCCGGGGTTGCCGAGGCCGACGAGAAGCCAGGGTTTCTTCGGTTCTTCTTCAGCAACGGTGGAAATAGAAGCCATTGGCTTGAGGAGTATTCTAGGGCTTTTTATGAATATGCTATTTTTGTTGATAAGCCGCCAGCGGCAGGACGAACCCGTCAAAGGCGAATCAGTGAAGAGGCGGCGACGCCCAATCGCCGCCGCCGCCGACGAAGAACGAGGGAGTAATGTAGTGGATAGGCTACCGTACATTATTATTTCATGCCTATTGGTATTGCGTTAAACATAAATATGTAGAATATTTAATTTAATTTAGGAATAACATAATTAAAAAAAAAAAAACGGCGTAATATTTAACAAAAAAATTTGTACTGTATGATCTTTTACGAATTACAGGTTAAATAAATCTTTTTAAAAAATGTGTCAAATAAATATTTTCAACAAATTTATTTATGCATTGAAAAACATGCATATAAGAGGAAGAATGTGTTAATGTGAAAACAAATAATACTCCTATGTTACTTTAATTAATTAGAATTAGAAACCTCAACCTTTTAATTGTGCAACATGGTACATGTGATATAGGTGCACCCTCGATGGTTATATAAATTGACCATATCTTTTTCCATGGGAGGTAGAGAAGAAAACTTCCTTGTTAAAATTATAGAAAGCATCCCAAATTTTTGCTTGAATCAACACCATGAAGAACTTGTTTTAATGGTTTGATGAACACTATGACAAATCATCCACCAAGCCACTAGGATTTACAAATTTTCAGACAATAGTTCAAAAGATTTTTTATAATCAGCTTATCACTCCTTCTGCTCAGCTATCCATTGAGATATCATAAATGAAGCAGAACCCATTGAAGATTTTGTACAATCTTCTAATGTGAGTGAAGATAGGTATGAGAGAACATTTCAATTACAATGTCATATTTATGTTTTCTTGCTGAAAAAATGGGATCAATTATGAGTAAATTTTTTTAATTTGATTTTCGATTTTGTTGTGAAAATTGATTAGTTTTGTGGAACAACGTTGAATTGCAAAGAAGATTTAGAAAACGATGTCAAAAATATTTTTCTTTGCAATTACTTTTATAATTATATGGTATAAATATTTCTCTTTCATATCAAATCATCAAAAAACTTCTTGAAATTATTAACAATGTCTATAAAAAACACATAGTTCTTGTTAATTAAGGGTGGGTCAAATTTTAAATGAATTTTAATGGTGGTTTTGGATCGATTCTTATTTTTTTGGTGAATTAATTTGAAGTTTCTGATTAATCTTCATATGTATAGGAGGCAAGAATTAGGAAGCTGATCTATAAAGAAGTTGATGATCACGTCTTTAATTGTGGTGATAAATTAAATTAGTGAGTTGATTCAGATAAGGATCTTTGTGCTTTAGTTGAATTGAAATAAAAACATGTGCATGTTTCTATAGGTGACAAGTTATGTTTCTATTCAAGACTCTTTGTATTCAACAAACAATTTTTTCATCAAACACAAATGTTTTTGATAAACAAATTGATGAAAAAAAGTTAGAAAAATTTTGTTGGATCAAAAAATTGTTTCTTGAATACAAAGATTCTTTAGTAGAAATAAAATATGGTCCACCAACAGAAACTTGCACCATGTTTCTTTCATTTCAATGCCTCTCAAGCACAAAACCCTTAATTAACAATAATTCATTAATAATAATTTCAAGATCTTTATTGACGATTTAATTCGAAAGGGAAATAATATATAATTAAAAAAAAAGTAACTGCAAAAAGCATACAAACAAAGTGAGTGAGAATAAAACCCTTTTTGACATACTTTCGAATTTGTTTTCCATTTTCTTCAAGAATCAATTTGGATACGACATATACATTTTTTTTTGCACTAACAAGCACTAGTATTTAAGAACATAAATATACAATATTCAAAGACATAATTCATTACTGATTTCTTGAGGTATGAAAAGAAAGAATTACAAGTTAACCACTTTACACGAGAAAATCAGACAAGTCTAAGAATCAATGACAAATATAAGCATCTAAAATCAACACCTTGAAATTAAATCTTGAGTTTTAATACAACTCCTACCAAAATTTCAGCTCCAAGAATCAAATAAGGACCTGCTGGGAAAAAAATAAAAACATTAATAAGCAACGAGTGAAGTTAAATACATCAAAATTTCCAAAATGAACACATCACAATTTTATTTTAGAGGAATAAATATACTACTAGGACTAGTACAATTATAATAAAATAAACTGCCAACCTCAGATTCAATTATTTCATTCAATATAATACGCAATAATCCCTCTCAATTTTAATTAAGAAGTATTTATAAACAAACCCTACACTAAGCCCGTGGGCTCAAAAGTAATACTCAGCGACTAATAATACTCCATAAATAAGAAATTGAAACAATATTAAAAACAGAATAAAATATCTAATTCTAATTCCTCCGTTCTTTTCCTCTTCGTGCGCAGACGTTTGTGATTATTGGTTTACTGTTCTCATCATTTTTTTTTATTATACGTATTATTTTTCCTTTAAAATGCTGTCTTATATGGTAATCCTAAGCAATAGTAATATACTCCGTATATGATATGCAACTGATATCACAGATGGCTCTTATATGGTAGTAGAGTATATTCAGCCAGTGTTTTAAAGAGAAACTTACATTTAACAGTATTTAGATGTTAATAGTTGCATCCCACAACCTAAGCATTCCATTACGTCCCCCGGTACAGATCCTCTTCCTTTCAAGATCTGATGCAGCACATCTAACCTGAAACCATCAAGCAAATAGTCAAATCAATGGAGTACAAAAAACAATTACAGGTCCAAAAAATAAAAAATTGAGCTCATAATTTTACTATTTTAACCCATAATATGCTTATTTATTTACAAAGATACTACTCCCTCCGTCCAAACTTAATAAGTCTAATTTCCTTTTTGGTCCGTCCAAACTTAATATGCACATTACCATAAATGGAAATATTTTTTCCCCCAATACATTAATACACCCCACTTTTTACTTTACACACCTACTTTATACATAAACAAACAATATTCCTTAAAACATGGGCCCAAGGAATTATACTTATTAAGTTTGGACGGAGGGAGTATAATATAAAACTTAAAAAATCTCTAATTAATGTTAAGCAAGTTATCGCGTCGAGCCGAGTTGAGCTAGAATATTTTGAGTTTTCCATCACGTCGAGCTCAAGTTCTGGGCAATAGTTGGATGAAGAGATAAAATCTGGGCAATGACCCACAAGATAAATAAAATTGCTGTAGTTGCTCAAGAACATATACCGATACCATCAGCAGGAATAGGTGTGTAAAGTGTTATGATAATGCAAAGAGATGGCTCAAGTACTTACAGATATGAATTACATACTGGAGACACTATGATTGAGAACAGAGAGAGAAAACAAATAGTTTAATTTTCGTTATCTTGTTTTCCTTCCCAAGATTAAAAAATATATGCCTCTTCTATATCTGAGTATGCGTTTACGGCTTTACGCTCCCCATGAACAATAACAATTATTTAATATCTAAAAATAATCATATACACTATAGTTATAAGCATTTCAAGAGATTAAGACAAAAGGAGGCTGCATGGAAAGGCTTCCCATATGTTAACATTGTGAGTAAAGGGCAAGTTTATAGTTGGAGAAACATCTACAACTCAAGACATCATTCATATCATCACATGTATAACATAATTGATATTCAATTTTATTATTACATTGTTCTGTCATATAAATATTCAATTTCATGTATATATGGTTTAACATCTTTCAGCTTCTGGTAAATATATTTTTTATCCATTATGTTAAGAGTAACACCTATTTGTACATGAATAGTTTGCAATCTATTCCTTATTGTCACAATAATATATGTTTCTTATTCTGGCACTCGTATGAGTGAACTCATCTCAACCCAACTGTGATAAACACTATCTAACTTGTCTAATGCCCCAAGGATGCTACATGGATTTTATTCATCCATTTGACTTACTAGGGTATCTTCAACTTTAAGGCGAAGTGGCAAATATCCATCAAACTAGCATTGGCAAGAACTTTTTTGTTGTTTGCATCTGTATATATTTTATTTCCAAATTGTCTGCTATATTCTGGAGTATAAGATAATAACTACATTTAATATAAGAACTTTTCAATCATTTGAATCTTTCAAGCCATGCAATATACAGTCTCAGGATTTTGAAAATCAGTCTTTCACAGCTGCATCTGAAGGAGTTATATTATCAGGTGAAATAGCTACTGGAGTCATGCACACGAAAGCTAGATGTTTTTAAAGACCACTAATGTAACTTTTTCCCCTCAAATTTGATACTCCCTCCATTTTTTTACATGTCTTTTTAGCCTTTCTCACTATGCATTTTTCTTTAAATATCTCAAATTTACCCTTATTAATTTCCCACAAATCTTTCCCATGATTCTCTTTCCCATAATTTAGAGATTTTTTAGTCTCATCTTAAAAATAAGTTGACAGTAAAGAAACCTAAATGACAGAAATAAAACGTCTTTAAAACATTATAGGTTAATTGTACAATAAATCATGACCTTTTCATGTTTTATCAATTACAGTGTATGTTTTTTAAATTTGCAATTCGATACACGGCCTCTCAAATTGTTGCAAATATATCACACAACAATTTTCTGGCAAGACTTGCTGGCGTGGCAATGTATGAAATTGCAAATTAATTAAAAGGTTGAGATTAAATTGAAACAATAACAAAAGGTCGTGAATTTATTTGCAATTTTTTCAAAAAATATTTGGCTGCCACATCAGCATAATTTGTTGGAAAATAGTCATATGATACAATTGCAAAATTTAAAAGTTTGTGTATTGAATTGCAAAATTTAAGAACATATTTTGTAATTGAAAAACGTGAAAAGGTCGTGATTTTTTGTGCAATTAACCCAACACCTTGTATAAAATAGCTTTGTGAACAAAAAGTTTTTGGATAAAGAAATAATAGCATACAAGAGAATATGAAGGGAAAAACATGCAACTGACTAGGAAACTGTAATTATGATCGGAGAATATATAGACCATAAATAACCAATTAAAAGGAAATACCGTTGCAACTGCTTTTTGAGGGGTTCTATAAAGTTGCCACCCAGCCATCTTCGATCCTGTGGTAGAGAGTCCACCAAGTCTCTCTTGAGGCCGATGGTAGAGTGACATTGAATTATCAGCTGCTGCAATTCCTAACCAATGTTCTCCAGCATTTATGGACAATACGGAAGCATTATGAATAGTCAAATTCTTGATGCATCTTATAGAACCTACAGATATCAAAATACAGTATTAATCTCACATTTTTCCAAATCGTATCATTCAAAGAAAATAATTCAAAATCATTAGTAGCATTATGCTAATATATAGGTTGTTTAATGACATTTAATCTTGATGCAGTTTATGTGGGACACGAGCAAGCAAATATTAAGATGCTTCAGAAATGTGCTTTTTCCATGGCTTGGTGTTTCATTTAATTATTTATTTATTTTGTCAAAATAATGCACAGCTGTTCACTTGACTAATAGTTACATATAAAAGAAAGTCATTATCCATTAGGTTCTTTCTAAATAATGCACATATCAAGATTCTCAATCAAATTTATATAGTGACATTCATGGCTATGAGGAACTACTTGCCATCTATCTACCTACTTGTATCTCTCTCTCCATTCATTTCTAAAAACCTCACTATAATAGGGTAAAAAACATATTCCTGGCATATGATAGCTTGTGCACTAACCCCTTCCAACAATCACAGTAATACTATTGAAATAGCAACCAAAAAGGAGCACCTAAAAATACATATTGAAAATGGAAGAAAATAGCTAAAGCCTAGAGTGCTCTAATAGATTTCATGTCTTGATCCCACTCCGAAAGCTTCATCAACATGTGATCTTTAACATGAAATATTATTGATGAGCAATCATGGCAATTATTTAACAGTTCAGTGCATGAATGATCAATGATCCAATGGCAAGTATACCAAATAAAAAGATCACTAGTGGTGTCCACATTGATATATCTTTACTTATAACGAAACTTCTTTATCAAAATACATGCCCATAAACTAATTCCATTGGATTTTACATGGACAAATACTAGGTTCAAACTTACCATCATCATTTTCCCAAAATCGAATAAGTCCATCGCTTGATCCTGAAAATTGAGTAAAAGTTACTAAGACAAAAAAAATTGGAACCCTAATCCCACCACAAACTTGCAAGGTTAAATGATTGACCTGTAATAATTCCTCTATCTGCAGCGGAATATTCCACACAATTAACTGGACCATCATGGCAAGCCAGAACAGCATCACATGTTCCTTGGGAGAGAGACCACACACGAGCAGTCCAATCATCACTACCCGTTAATATAGTGTCTCCAACCATTCTTATGGACCTGTATCCACAGTTCGCTTAGGTTACCACTTAC
Organism: Galeopsis tetrahit; assembly: GCA_963675135.1. NCBI lineage: Eukaryota > Viridiplantae > Streptophyta > Magnoliopsida > Lamiales > Lamiaceae > Galeopsis > Galeopsis tetrahit. The sequence goes on from OY776127.1 coordinate 74,409,291, forward strand.
CAAAATTATGGTGTGTAAAAAACTAACAATATAATAAAATTCATATAACCATGCTTAACCTGATCCATTTGGAATGCCCTAACAGTTTGTGCATCCGCTTTCCAGCCCGAATATCCCAAATGTTTGCAACACTTAAAAAAGGACATGTAAAGAAGTCAAAATTTAAGGAGATGAGGCTAGAAATAACAGTCTATCAGTAGTTAGCAGATGTCATCATAATGGCATGATTGGTATGCAGGAATAGATTGGTAATGGAATGATCATTCTTCAATCTATTTCAAATGCTATGATTGATATACTTTTTTTAATAAGAATACCCATTCCATTGGGAATGACAATTCCCAAAACTTAAGAATGGTGATTCCTCCCAAACCCTATGGTTTTATGTATTCACACAGACACAGTTCAAGGAACGAGATTTTTTTAACAAAAAATACCGTAACTTAAGAATGGTGATTCCTCACAAAAATATCGTAACTTAAAATCAAAAGTCTAGAAAAGAAATTTAAGAGGCATACGAATCTTTGCCTCCAGCAGCCAAAATCCCAGTGGAGTCATCATATTCCATGCAGAGAAGTGCACTTGAACAACGGCCTACAGTGGCAACACATGCGTCCGTCCTCACATCCCACATCTTCACAGTTCCATCATGTGCAGCTGTGAGGACACGCTCACCAGAGAGCATGCGCACAATGCTGACCTATAAGGCAGCATAATAAACATGAACCGAAATATGCCTTCAACAAGATATCGTAGCAACCAAGAAATCACAGATTCTCAGAGAGGAGTAAATAAGGATTTAAAATCATTGTATACACGATGAAGCAATAATCTGACTTATACAAAAAATTCACAAAATGTAGCCCTAGATCATCATAAAAACATCACTAACCTCAAAGTTCAGGTAACATGAGAGTTTACAATCACAATCTCATTTTTCAGTGATTAGCAACCATATATATTTCAGTAGTCAGACAGAAAAATATTTTTCAAACAATAGATGATATTAAGTGACCAGAGTGCTTGAAAAGGTGTACAAACAGGACCAATAGCACATTAATGATTGAGTGGTTTTTTCAAGCAGAGGCCAAGAATGTGCAGACAACTTAAAGCATTACCAACCCCCATGGGCCATAATTGAAGAACTAATTCCTTTGAATGAAATTACAAAAACTAACCTCGGGATTTGGCCTTCTAAGCATAAAAAAGCAACTATGTTTGTATGTCAGTAATAACCTTTAAACATTTGTTCATATTTTAAAAATTGCTTTTATTGAGGGGGTAACATACATCAAGAGATCATTTGTTAAAACCTACAAGGTTTTTTGTTACTCGTTCAAACTTCAAGGATAATTTTTGTATTATACCTCATCTTAAATTGGTAGTACGTTTGAATTTGAAACAGTTGTTTTTGTTTAGATCAGAGTTGGATGATTAAACCCTTCTGAAAGTGTGGAAAAATATACACTCAAATGCTATCTACTCTGAAACACTGTCTACTTTTGATTATATGTAATTTAGTAAAAGCAACCGTAAACACCCCCTATATGGCATAAACCAATGACATAAAAAATTCATACAGATCGGTAATGTCCCAAATAGACAAATAGGAAATGGCCTTTGAAGATCCAGACAAAAAAAAATTCTACCATAGAAAGAAAATGTATAAAGCAAATATAAAGAAAATTTAAAATAATGGTAAATGCTCCAACCATACCTGGGCATCGTGGCCTTTCAGTTCCTCCAGAAGCTGAGTTGTCTGCTTATCCCACACAAGAACAAACTGGTCATCTGATCCCGATACCACTTTCCCTCTATCAGAGCTTATAGATCTCACAGTGCTTAAGAGAGAAAACAAGATCGAATAAATGACAAGATCAGCCATTGAATAGTTCTAATGCTAATCAAAGAAACTAATACTTTGTTTTGTAAATTTAGTACAGTGCCTCTAGTGAATGTTGTTGCTTCTCCAAGACTGTCAAGATCAATTATCCCACCCCAAAACAGACACAAATGCTCACAGATACACACACACACACACACAGAGAGAGAGAGATGCTGAATGATACCCAGAGTGTCCTTTCAAAGTTGCCCTCAGTTCTGAACCACGTAGACTGGGATCCCATATCTTGACCTGCAAATTTTAAATGTAAGATAAAACTGTTAGATCCGCAGCAAGAATACCCAAAATGCTCAATTCAGAATTCTATTACTACCTCCGTTCCTAACTATCTGCCTGATTCTATCCAAAATGGTGCCACTAATTATTTGCCACTTATAGCCAATATCAATAAATAATTATCCTTTATTTTTATAGGAAACAAAATGTTTTATTGAAATAGGGTAGGTAAAAGGGATGAGATCCTCTTACAGCTTACAATTAGATAATATCACTAAAGAGTGAAGCACCAATCCCTACTAAATCCGATACATGGACACCTATGAATTTCCTATGACCTGACGCCCAAAGAGCAACTCTGAATTTTATCCTACCCCAAAAATTTACATTTTTTCCACCAATACCCCTAATTAATACTAACCATCTTCTTGTAATTATAAGATCATCAAGTAGTAATAAATAAGTGTACAATAGTCTTTTAATATCCTAATTAACGAAATATTGGGTTGTGTGAATGAATAAAACCAGACAGATAATTAGGAACGGAGGTAGTATATGTTAATATGGTCCTCAAGTATATAAAGGTGTGCATAGTGAAGAACAGGAGCTTTGGCTCTGAAATAGAAAAAGGAAAAAGGTTACAGAGTAAAGAAAAGGAGTGCAATCTCATGCCAGATTTTTGTAATCCCAAAATGACAGCTGTGACTATTAATTCTTACGCTGCAGTCTGTGCTTCCACTGATGAAGAATCCTGCATCTTCTCGATCACCAACTAGATCCCATACTTCTCTTTTTGTAACACAGTGTAGAGCTGTGACTGCTCCAGTATGACCTCTTAGCATGCGAATATTGGTCTGAACCTTTTTCTGCCCCACTGCTGCCTCATCAGAAATAGATCCATTCACTTTTGAAGCTGATTCAGAAAAAGGGCACAATGGTCTCAGAATAATTATGCTACACTCACATATGGATGTACTTAAGGTGTCCCTATCAGATCTGCACTTACCGGAACGAGTAAAAGAGACGGCTCTATCTCGGCTAAACATGCTTTGTACCCAGCTTCTTCCAACACCTGATGCCTCAGAAGATTCTTCTGTGTTATTGGCAGAATCTTGTGGATTTGGAGAAGGCAGTCCATATGATGATACAGACTGAGGCTTTCCAGCATAGATTCCCCAATACCCAATGCAAGTTTGCCGTATATGTGACAGAAATCCTCTTAGATTTATCTGAAAAAATGTTTAAAACAATTGTGCATTAGATTATTTATTGAATTAGAAACCAAGCGCACAGTTGTGTCAAAAGTGTAAAGCACATCTAGACCAAAAACACTGCAAACTTGCATGTTACTTCTATGGATGTTACTTTGGGTGTTTCAAAAGGAACCCTTTACGAATGTTTATTCTACATTAACATTGTTAAATGAAGTCATGGATATATATGCTCATATCAACAACGTTTCAGGTCAAACTGAGATTCCAGGGGTTATAAATCCTGGGGAACAGCTGAAGATTATATTTTGTATATTGTAAATGAATTTCTGTTGAGAGATATTCTTGTATAATTGTAAAGATAATTTCACTTTTAAAGAGAAATTCTTATTCCTATATTAGGAAGATGTCTACTTGTATTTTCATGAACTGGATAACATTCGATCACTCTATATGGATTATGGAACCAGAGCTGTAAAAGTTCACAAAGTTTCTGTTTCTTGTTTGCACCATAATAACCAGTCTGCCTGAACTTTTCTGTTCACAAATTTTGCATAAATACTTTGGCCCTTATTGTGGAATTTGCTTCTCCAGGAAAAGTAGAACTGGTCTACGAAAAAAATGTTCCATTTCCTATAAAAAAATTATCCAGCACCTCGATTCCCATCATTTTTTATTTCAAGACAAAATTTATGAGCATAAGTCAACACTACTTCTGGAATCACTTCAAGTGTTACTACAACACATTCACAAATTTGGAAACTCTTATTCCCATCCCCTCTTCCTACATATTACATTCATTTGTTAAATTGTAGCAATTTTCTACAGTGGTCACGCATCTGGTTTGTATGTCTGTCAAAGGCAGGGGCAAGCAAGAGTTGGAATCTGGTGAAACAAAGGATGCAATAAGTTTGTGGTGCCACAAAGAAAAGAGATATAAGGCAGGAAGCTAGGCTGCAAGAGAATCATTTCCGACCCAAACATCTCACAATATTACCTCCCCTAAAATGGACCTTTACTAATTCACAGAAATTTCAGTAGACTCAAGAAATGAGTCTTCATGGGCTCTTAAAGGTGGTTCTACAGTGATTACTACATTCCATATTGCTTATTATAAGTGTACAACACAGCAGTCCTTTTGCTCTTGGAAGTGCGATCACCATTTCTACAATAACACTAATTTTTTTAGAAACACCCAATCCTCCAATTTCTTTAGATCTAGTAAGTTAGTAGCCACATCTCAAGATATCAAATGTGTATGATGGTTCCCATAGGAACCATCCCAGAAAAAAGCCCCTCATTGATTTCCACACAATGTGCAACTCCTTTGATGCCCTGAATAAAGAAGGTGAGATTGGCAGTGAGGTTAATAGTGATTGAATAAGTGTTAACCCTGTAAAGACAGGGCTTCTCCCAACATGCAAGCTTCTTTAAAATTTTATTCAAGACTTGTTCCCAAAATCGCCTTAATTTATTTGTTGGTTGAATTTATTCAATCATATTTTACTTTTAAGCTATGTGATTAGGCCATTATAGAAATTTAACCTAATAATTTAACTTTGACTTTCGAACTTCTCTTTGGGATAAAATATTTTAGAAGCACGGCCCATTTTTCCTTTTGTACAGAGGGAGTATATTCTTCTGTAGATTCAGAATTGTTAAGTCTCAAGGATGTAACTCTTGCAAAGATAAGGAGATAATTAAAACCTTATGTCAAGACATCAATACCTTAATCATAATGCAAACTAATAAAAAAAAGCCATTTAACAAAAGCATACATAACTTACAATGTGCTTATACCCAACATTATTCTTTCCTGCTATCGTTTCAATCATAGACCATGCATCATTGTCAGGAAGTCCCAGTCCAGCCTTCATAACAGGAAGAGATGAGATTTTCCCAAACAAGAGAGTTTAAACATTAATTTTAAACGACGAAAAGAGCAAGAAATGAGGAATATCACATTCAGGACATACCATATGTATCCCCACAATGATAAGCTGTGTTGTTACCAATGTTGCATAATTGGTTGACCTGAAATAAGAAGAGCATAAAAAGAGCTGAGAAGTTCAGCCTATTGTAGAAAAATTGAACAGATTTTGTTTTCCCAAATAGAGGATTCAATTATTATTTGCTAGCTTATATCACAAAATCATAGGTGTAGTTGTAGAAAACCTATTATTTCCTACTTGGTAGCTTTATTTCCTTTATGTACTAGTCAGACCTCTATACACTGTATTCATACATGAAAATTATGGAATGCATATTCTTAAGAACGTCATGGTACCAGAGCAAGGAAATTGGATGACAAGAATTGTTAGTACACTTTCTCTACAAAAAATGGTAGACATAGGAGAGTAGCTGACCACTTTCAACAGGTTTCAGTTCAAATCCATTGATCCAGCCATGCAAAACAGGTACACAAACTCAATGGTGACAATTTTTAAGGAGAGCATGGTCAGTGAGTTTTTTCACGAGTGCCAAAGGGAAGATAATAGGACTTTAGATGCCAATTAGAAACCTGTAAAGCAAGGAGATGATGGATTTCATGTTTGGCAAGCTGAGAATTCAATGGTGAAGAGAGGAAGAACAATCCCATCTTCGAGAGAGGACTTTAACTATATCCAAATAGAAGAAGGTCAAATCGTATGGTGGGAGGAGCCAAAACAGATCTTGCATCTGCTGCAAAGAATTCAGCTTTTACAACCACATATCACTGAGAGGAAGAATTTTGATAGAGCTAGGATATACAGACAAGTCCAGGCAAAGCATTAAAGGTTACAAAGAATTATTGGTCAGGCATCTAAAGAAACTTAAAACAACAATGACAGGCTTGGTCACCATTTTACTCTATTACATACTCAGAGCTTGTTATGAGGCCTAGGTATTGACCACTACTGGTAATATCTGATCCTTTGCATTCTCATCTTGCCACCAACCAGATATGATAGAAAAGCATAGCAGCTTCCATCTTTCTGTGCCTCACAATCCAATCGCAATTCCCTAACCTTGCAAACCAAATTGCTGTGGTGTTTGAAAATAAGTGATTCCAAAAGTTGTTAATAGAGATTGCAAACACACCCTGCACCACAACACCAGAGTCACACCCACCTTGATTATATTGTAGATTCATCATTCACTAATTCTGACAGCCTTTCCAGTACCCGGTGCACAGGCAGAGACGTGTAAGCCTCTAAAGTTAACAGGACACAAAGCGAAGGTACACATATTTTATTTCTTTATTAGACTATGGCTACTTTCAACGCGCATGCTGGGACAGATAATCTCATCCAACAGACCCAAAATCAATAACAAATTATACTTATACATATATTAACTATCTTGTGGATCAGGTAATCTCTATCTTCTTTCTAATCACTAAATCCCAACATGGTCTTATGGGTAGAGCCATTATTCTATAGGTGACATCGATAGATTTCCTTATCAATGTGAACAGGAAAGGAAAATAATCCGAAAAAATTTCAAAATCAGCACTCAGCACTCTGAGATTAAACCTAAAAACAACCACTACAATTTACAAAATATATCAACCGAGTATAAATGAAAAGAACAACTAATATTTTATATCGCTAAAACAGACTTTGGAAAGAAAGATCCTTACTTTCCAGAGAAGCGGTCAAGCAGATAGTCAAAGTATCCTTCCCAAAAGCTGCAATCAAAGATATGATAAAGATTGAGAAAAATGTATACACTGCCATTAATAGCACAAAATTCATGTGAGCAGTGGACAGGTGCATTCTTTAATAAGCATTAAAATGCCTTCCCCCTTTCTAATCCCTAACTGAAGTTTTCTCTTCATATTTTAACAAATCCTTTCTAATTTATTAGCATAAATTACTCTCAACTTTCCCTTATCAACGAGAATCAGAGATAAGATTTAGAAAGACGATGGCAAGGGTAAATGCTTCCCAATTTGACAGAAGTGTCTGAATATTGAGATATATTAAAGTCTACTAATCACTTTAATAGGATATATGGTATCAATCTATTTGATTACAGATTCAGAACTGGACAGAATGAATTTATCTAAATTAACTGTAGAATATCTCATCCATTAAGTTACTTTGTGCATTTATTTATGAATGTTTTTCTCCAAGAAACTTTGTGATTTGCATTGTTACCAATTGCCATTGAATGTTGTGGGTAATAATACGAGGTATCTCAGATCCAGTTTTGGTTAGATAGTTGGCATAGTCTTCCCACTACAAGAATAAGGTGACTGAACCAAAAGATTGAAAAGTCTGTTTAGCATAGGCAGTGATGACTGATGAGTGTCCAACTTGCCACTGACAAATTGGTAGCATTGAACAAAAAATTCATAGGCCTCTTCAATCTAGCTCTACAGCATATAACTAGATATGGTCTCCCCTCAATAAACAAAGAAAAAAGTTTACTATTTGATTTACGCACCAGACTAAGTGATAGAACAGGCGATATAAAAGACGTTATGAAAAACTAGATTGAATTCTTGAGCAGAATATAAAAGAATACGTGCATACCGTAACTCTTCCCAGATGGGAAGAGAACGCAGATGTCGCTGAACATAATCTGAGACACTGTTTACGTCCATTTTGTGCATTTCAGCAGACACTTCAAGAGCATCTCTAATGGTGTCCATGTCATTCCGAGCAATAGCAAGACTGATGGCTGTTTTTAGCTATTAATACCAAAACAAATTACTTCAAGCCATAAAGATGTTATTCAAGTCGAGCTGAAAAAAATTTAATGACCAAGGACCGATTAATTCGGGGGACCAATCCCACCGTTCACTAATATAATATAATATATCAAAATAAATATGAATATAGGAAAACTATTAGTTCTAGCAATCATGATCATGCTTTAAGAAGTGTAAGATTAACAAACCAATTCTTTCACTGCAATAAACTGTTCTTCCGTCAATTGACAGCTCCATCCCTATGAAAAAAAAAAAAAAGAGAGTTACAATACCAACACGAGGACTTAAAATAAGTGGGCTTCTGAAATAGAGCTTACCGAATAAATGTGCTCTCTTATGCATTCAACAAATCCACTACCACCAATTCCCTCAGCATCAGACTCAATTAAAGCTGATAAAAATATAAACACATGATAACTGTCAGTAAATTGATCACACCTTGGACTCTAAAGAGCGGAGAATATAACTGAATGACTAAAAGAAAACATGATTAAATTTGATTCAGTTGCAAGATCTTACCAAGAATAGTTCCATACTCAAAGGATGAGAGAGGATCTTCTGTTGTTTCTAATTCCAGAAGCCGTAGCCATAAACGCTGTTTACAGGAAGCCGAATATTTTAGAAATTTAGAGGTTTCTCAGTAGAGATAGGAAAGAAAAAAGGTAGAGAGATAGTGAGATGTTGACATTTTAGGAAGGTCACTTTGGTTGGGACGACCAAAATGGGTCAATTACAGAGAGACGGAGGGAGTACATGTCATTCAAGCCCAAACTAGCAAGTGCAACACTTATCCTGGTGGACTAATTGTGTGTATTTACATAGCTCCTCAAGAATTTTGAACAATTTACAACCTAATACAAAATGTTATTTTATATATATTAATCTTACTTGTTGAAAATACACCTAGACATATTTTCAAAATAGTCTAATCAATTACATTAAATAGTTAATGACTAAAAATCAATGAATATCAGGATTTAAAACTCAATTACTTTACTTTGGTTATTAAATACTTTTTCTAATTTTAATCATAATAGATATTCTTTCCTAATTATGAAATGTCGAGAGTCGAGTTTAAGGTGTAAAATGCTCAAAATTCTCTGTGAAATAACTCTCTCTCTCTCTTTCTACACACACGTGTGTGTGTGTGATGAAGAAGGATAATGGTAGATATAGATAATGGATAAACTGATAAAGACCCAACACCAAGTTCTTAATCACATATTTAAGAACGTACTAGTTTACTCTATAACAGAATTAGCATTACCAAGGAATAGAGTATTTATCAAGATGCTACAACATCAGAAATCAGCAAAAATAATTGTTTAAGATTAAAGGTGAAGACATTCGAAAGAATTCTGATACCACTAAGAGAACAGACCTGCAGCTTCACTTTAATATCCAAAACCATGCGCTCTCTTTCAGCCTGTAATAAATAGAGATTATCCAATTATAGTAACTATATAAGATGAGTTCGAAAATCACATTAATTACTATGATATGATACTCACAGCCCTCTCCCTTGGACTGAGGCTTTCAGACTTGGAATCTATACCAGAAGGAACTTGATTTGAACTGCATAAGAGAAATACAGAAAAATTATGTGAAAAGCAAAGAGAATCAACCTTTCAAGAACTGAAATTCAACTACATAAAGGGAAATACAGAAATTTATGGTTTTAAGAAGCAAAAAATCTATCTAGTTATTGCATAGAGGTTCATCGTTAGTTCTTGCATAGTACACCTCATGTTTGGCTTTCCAGGATACTCTAGAGCTCCAGTTGCTGCCATTAAAATCTGCTTCCTCTTCTCTTCCTGCTCCTCTGTTCTAAAATTTGGAGGAAACCTATCGTAGCAATATCTGGCATCCGATTCTGTAGGTAAAGAGGAAATTGCATTAGTGCAAAATCCAACTCGTTGTGTCTTGAGGACCTTTTTTGCATCTATACATGTCTAATCTGGAAGTATCAGTTTAAAAAGTATTGAGGTTACCTGACTTCTCCACAACAGGATCAGATATTGTTAAGATCTCAGGCTCTTGAGAATGTGAGGGAAAAATAGATAAAGGATCATGTCCCCTGCCAATAGCATCTTGTAACTTATCAAGAAGATTGTTTCCATTTTCTTCAGAACCAAGACCTCTCTCCAGATAATCTAAGAATCCCTGGGATTCCAAAAATTGGCTTATCTGTGGAAGTTGGACACAACTATAAAACTCAGGTTCCTTATTCTATCCAAAAAAAAATTACAAATATAGAAATTGATGTTTCCAGATAAATGGGAAGTATGAATAACAGATGACCAACTAACCATTGTATCTGGAGGCTGGTTTGTTGACCGAGAACGCTTCTTAAGAAAGGCCTGGCTGTTGAAGACATTTGTTGCAGTATTTTCCTGATAAAATGGGGGAAGGACACTAAGTTGTTTGCTTCATGTTGACAGCTAAAATCAATTTTTTTTTCCAAGAATAACAAGGTAAAAGCTTCATACTATAAAATTGCGGTAGCCACTTAAAATCGATGCAAAGAATTTTAGGAATATTATCCTGCAAAAAGAAAAAAAAAAAAGAGTGATTAGAAATATACTACTAATCTTTTTTCTGCATTCTAATCTGGGCTGAAAGGACAGATGAATGATTACACAAGTAATATGTACAGTAAATGAAAGAAAAGCTCTAATAAATATCACAAACCAATATATATTTATAAAACAACAAAAAATTCAAACATTTAACCAAAATATATTTATAACAATCATCAATTTCAAGCATCCACACGCCTCATCTTGTTGTAGTATTGTTACGGGTGCAAGTATGTTCGGTCTCATCCTAAAAACTATCCCATCCTAAGCTCTAAACTCCAGTTCACTCAAAAGACTTTGTTTCAAAAGCCATAATTTCAATTTTTTTCCAGTAATGGAGGTCATGAAAAAGTAACACACACTCATACGGTACAGTCTGTAGAACAAAACAAGTAACTAATCTAGATTCAGTTAGGATGAATACATTATACATCAGAACACCAATTACTTCATAGTTCACACTAGCCACCAGGAATCACCTAAGATGGAGATCATGATCTTCTCCCCACATCCTGCTGCCGACTCCAAGATTTTGCTCAGCGAAAGAACTGCTCTTCATGCTGTCAATGCCAAAAACATTTGGATGCAATAATTTCATCATCTCACCACGCAAAGAACTATACTCTGGTTCTGGTATGGGAGGAATTTCCTCTGTTGTGGTGATAAGATTATGCTCAAGGTTGACCACAACTACCTGCAACAAAGGGACAAGACACCATATTTCCATCAAGAAAAAATAACCAACTTAGAAACTTCAGCCAATGTAAACATCAAATATTTCAACCAATGTAAACATCATATCCAGGTTACACACAGGCTATGGCAAATATGTCGACATACTTATTAGCAATTTTCTGTAATAACTGAAACTTTTGATGGTACTAATTATAAGTTTATCTTTTTCTTTTCTTTTTTTTCTTTTAATAAGAAAACAAGAAAATTATAAGTTTATCTTGTTTGAAAGCAATACATGTATAAAACACGCATATACAAGGGGAGAAGCACCAAAGGCACTAGCTAAAGCTCAATACTAAATTGAAACTAAATATAAGAGAGATGGCTTTAAGTCTGAAAAAGTAAGGCTTGAAGTTAAAAAATGCTATGAGCCTCAAATAGCCACCATATAAAATGAGATTGAATTAGTAACTACATGCCGATGCCCAATTTGGCAATGCAATCATAACCATTATCTTCTACGCGTAGAACATCATTTCTCCAAAAAGCCAAGGAACAGTCACATTCCTAAAAATAAAATATTTAAATAATTCAAATTTAGGAATCAATCTTTTTTTTTCATATAAAAGATTTCAACGGCAAGATATATCAAAGTTATTACTTTTGTTTCAGCAAATCAACTTCAGTTTTTTTCAGGTTACAGCATCCAAAAAAATTTAGAACTAATGTAAATCCCAAGAGTTATTTCAAGAATAAGCATGACAAATACATAGCCAAACAGCCTTAGCTACTCCATATCATTAAAAAAAAAAACATAAAGTTTAACATGATTGCCACTTCATAATTATGTGATAATATAATTACATTATGCGGTAATTTATGTCAAATATACACCCCCTCACCAAGAGGAAGATACATGCGGAAAATTCCAAATCCGCATGTATGTTTTCTCTCCATAAAAGTGAGAGTCTGCAAGTACTTCAATGTTCCTTAGGCTGAATCTATCATGGTTATGTTCCCATCAGTAGTTAGGTTCAAACAAAGTCAAAAGTCAGAACACGAAGAAAAAGTACAAAAAATATTGAAAAAAATAATAAGCCGTAAATGTCACTGTCCCCTGTCTCTCTCCATCAAAAAGCTCAAAATTCTACTGTAATCTATTTGCTTCCTCATTGGTGTTCTCCATTTTGCTCTATCTGTGCAGCAGCCAAATCACACCAGTTACCATTTGAGTATTTACCTTGGATTCCTACATCATTTGCTACCGTAGGCAACCATCTTGGCATTTTTCATGGATTCATTTATATACAGATTAAGATTTTAGCAGAATGTTTCAGTTGGGAAATTTTGATGGTTCGGGTAGCTTAACAACCCATTGATTGATTTGGTGAGCGAAAGAGTTTTGCTTAAAAAGACCAGTTTAATGAGGCAAATGGTTTTAATACTCAAACCCCAGTTTAAAGAGTCTGGAGGATCCTATCACCTTGTCGGTCTGGTTTTGTAAGTCAGTTGTATACTTATGAGAAGCAAATGAAATTCATTGTCAGTGGCTGTCTGCCTGAATTAGAATCAACTTATCAATATATGGATATTAGGGGTATCAAATGAACAGAATTGGATATGGATGGAATGTAATGAACTAGAGCCACTTTGAGATGTAAAACAAGTTCAAAAAACCATAGAGACTTCAATAAAATATGTAATATCTTTGTATATGATAATCCAAGAAAGAACTTACACCATCCATGACCAGTCCATAAGTATCAACACCTGAATGAAGACCCATCATATAGGGCGTGGGAGCATCAATATAGTCAACTCCACTGAAAAATAGTAATGGAATGTAGACATGCTTCAGCACAACAAACATAAAAAAGATCAGAAAATCCCCATGAAAGATTTGAAGAATTATAGTTGCAGTATTTAGAACTTAGAAGTCATTTAATCTCTTATGTAAAAGTAACACATCATAAAAGCCAAGGTGAAGGAGAACAATATTATACCTGCCACCGAAATGGATATATTAAATGGCATATGGCCTCTGATACAAGAGTTAAAAGAGAATATCTGCACAAACCATGTAAATGCAAAGTTATAAACACATGGAACTGAACAACACAATCATAAGGATAATTACATCATATAGGAAAAGTAGCTCAGTTCCTGACAAGTGACAACTAAATCCTACTTTAAGAATAGAAAGCAAATTCAATCACAACTGCAGTGAATGGAAAACTGACTTTAAGAATTAATGGAAATCATCTATAAAATTCAAAAATTGCAAATTATTTCAAATTAAAAGGCAAAAAAAATACTTGTCTGAACGGAGCAAAACCCTTCTTTCAAGCAACACAGCTGTGAATAGTTTGATGAGATTGTCAACATCCAAACTCTGGACCAAAGGCTGGAAGGATATCTGCCATGAGATGAAAATAAATGATGAAAGCCACTAAATCATTGTACAAAAAGTAAATGTATTGCTAAGGACAATATGTGATGAGAATGATTCAAAGATCAATTGACAACATACATCAGCATGAGGAAGGCCACCCTTAGGTGGAACCTCTATTGCAAGCAGACTATTCTCGATAGAAAAAAAGACTCGTTCCTTTCCAGGCGTAGGCAAAGGCACATTGGATACCAAAGAAGCTATAGTTTCCCAGAGTGGCTTGCTGAAAAAGTTTTGAAGCTTAGCACAGCATATGCCCTCTTAACAAATAAGTAACACATTTTCATAGCCATATTAAAAGAAAAAAGAGAGAGATATAACAATATTCCTATTTATATGTCCACAATGCAACCTCAGTCACGAATTCTTTATACTTTCTAGTTATACTATCACCGACACTCAATTGATATTTGCAATGCTGAAGACTTCTTCCACATTCCATTAAATCAGACATAAAAGACGATAATATTTTTACTGTTCTTACTTGTATATTTTGATAGATGATTCAGAGGACATGGAATGTATGCATCATTCATGCACCACACAATTGCAACTATCATCCAATTCAAACAATCCTCCTACGGAAACTATATTTACCACAGAATAGTGCCAATTAAAGAAGCATTGTACTTCTGTGCATATTTCCCAGATAATATAGCCATTCTTTCCATGAATAATCCCAAATTATACTAGACGAACCTGATTATTGTGGGGGAAAAAAGAGTGTACTATAGTAACTAGCAGCTCTTAGTCCAAAATCAACCTCAAATAAGGCTCCCATTTAATTACCCATGTTTTCAAGCAACTATGCAACCTACCAAAATAACAAGAAATTTACAAACACAAAAACAATTAACAGCAACCATCAATTCAGTTTTACCAGCTACCAGTAGCCGAAAAGCAAAGCAGGAATATTTCCTCCAACGCCTCACGCAGAATGCGGAAACTGGGGGATCGCGAAACGACACAGATGCATTTATCAGCAAATAGGTCGGGGGGAATTCCATGCGCCTCAGCTATGTCCTCATCCACGGGATCACGAAACGCAATGCAGCTAACAAATATCTTGGAGCCGTCCCCTTCAGTTAACACAATGGGATAGCTGCGAGGGAACGATGACGGATCGTTACGATCAAATCCCGTCGAGTAGAACTGGACCCCTGCCGGTAAAGTGCAAGTCGAAAGCTGCGGTGGCGGCGGAGGATAGAGAGATTGGTTTGAAGGAGGATGTTGATCTACTAACGACGACAAGTACATTGTGGAAGTGCCATGGTAGCCCCTGATGTTGTCTAGGGTCCGGATTTCCGGCCCGATTCCGCACACCACGAAGTATTCGAAGACTGGAGGCATTGATTAGGGTTGGATTGTATCAGATCTGTGGAGCGCAACTGAAGAACATGTTGAGTGGGCTTAATAGAGTGATATATTAGAGAAGTTGGATGCTCTGAAGCTCGGATTGACAACAATGGTGAGATTAATGTTCAACTGCAGGTAGCGGTAGTTTCAACTTTCACATTTTACAGAACTCCATTTTTGTTTAGGCTGCGTTTACTTGGAGGACATAGGATTACTAATAATATGGGATGGGATAAATTTAAAAGGATAACCTTGTTTAATTAAAAAAATAGGATAAAATAATTAATTATCTTTTTCTTTTTTGAGAAAATTGCTTGTTTTCTTAATTGGGTTTTTCTACCGTGAGACAGGGGAATCGCTATTGAATTGTTGACACATCATATTGAATTGCTATAGGTGATCGCACTTTCGCCATTAAATTAAATATTTATTTTTTATAAAAAATATAAAAATATAAAAATATCCTTATAATATATTTTAAAAAATACATATAAATTTAATCTTTTCTATATTATTTTACCCCATTCTATTTATTCAGAATCGATTAAACAAATTTATAATCCAAAAAAATTGTAAACATAATAGATATATAAAAACACACAAAAACTTATATGCAATATGGATACATGCAATATGACTAATTAAGGTAAATTAGGTCAAAATTTGTGGGTCAACGCGGGTCAACACGGGTCAAAGCGGATCAACTTTAATTAAAATATTTATTTTCACTCTAATATACTACTCCGTATTATTTTACTACATGACCAAAACTATGTTACTACAATAACTAAATTTTGTCACTACAAGGTCAAAAGTGTATTACTGCAAATCCAAAAATATTCTGGACACTTATTTTTTTATGGCAAAATTACTAAAATAATTTTGACTTATTCGGCTACTACATGACTAAAACAATGTTACTACAAGACCAAATTTTTATCACTACAAGTTCAAAAGTGTATTACTACATGTTCAAAAATATTATGGAGACTTTATTTTTTGGTGAATTTTTCAGAATGTTTTGACATGTAATATTAAATTTTTGGCCTTGTAGTGGTAATATTTTGACCTTGTAGTAACAATCGGTAACGGACCTACTCAGTGCCCGGGGGGGCCCGTGGGCCCCCCACTGATTTTGTAATTTTGTTAGGGGTATTTTGGTAATTTCACACATATTAAAATTAATACTATGTTCTATAATTATTTGCACACTCTCCTGATATAAAAATAATTCGAACATCATTTTATTTTAAAATCGTCACCCATTGAGTTTACATTTTACCCTACATTTCACTAAATTTATTTTACATTCTACTAAATCCTCATCACACCTTATCAAATCACTCAAAATACGCTTTCTTATTTGACTCTACACCACTAAATTCAATTTTTTTAAAGTGAATCGGTTAAAATGTGCAAGTTATCACGGAACGGATGGAATATTAACTTCTACCAAAATATAGCAAAAGTCAACTTATTTGATCAATTTAATTTAATGAAATGTGACGTATTGACAATTTTATAATGTGAAATTTTGATAAAAATAACCAGTACGTATTATTTTATCTTTATAATAATGTTAATCGGGCCTCCCTACCGAAATTTTTTGGGTCCGTCACCGGTAACAATATTTTGGTCATGTAGTAAACCACCTGTTTGCAATCAGTGAACTTTCCGGGCAACTCGGATCCAGACTTATGACCTGCGAATTTTTTAAAATTGACTTAATTTAACTTTTGAACTTAAGATTTTGACTTCCAGTGGAATGCATGTATGCAATATTTCATATAACACTAACCCATAAAAAAAAATCCACATAAGAAAAATTTAACCCATCACTCCCCAAATGAAGAATCATAAAACAAATTTGCAAAAAAAAGGATAATTCTGAATCCCTAAATCCATTTCACACAGCCCTAAAAACTTATAATTCTTGAACTTCCAACTTCCTATCCCGATTGGCGCCCCACACTTTGTCGTTCCCACGCAAAATTTGACAATGAATTGGGTTTTCTACAATTCTTGGTTTGTTAATTACTTGTAATTGGGTTTTCTGCAATGAACTTCTGTATCAATCTAATTCAAATCAGAATTTGGTTTTGTCGATTGTTGATTCCTTATGGTTTCATTCTTTATGTTCTTTCTCCCCGACTTAAAGTGGTAAAGTAGCGTGTTTCGCAAACAGAGCTGTCGTCTTGGCTGTGGAAGAGACAAAAGTTTTGTCCACAATTACTTCCGTGGTTTTACATACGGCGGCTCTAAGGTGCTCTAGAGCCTTCGTCTTAATATCTCCAAAATCTCATATTATTGCCAGCACCCTTCATCAGTATCCACATAAAATTATCACATTATAACAGGACATACAAAATATAATTTAATCGAATGGGGCTTTGTATACAGTAAAGTAGTTATAATCACCGGATCACATCGCAGAAAGATATGATTTGCAGGGAAGGAGAGAGGGATGAGGGCGCTTAGGGCGGTGTTCTGGGTGGTTAGGGGTGGGGAAGATAACTATTTTTAATTTGATTAATTTTATAATTAGTAGTAATTGTTTTAAATGATGTATTATTTTATGATAGTTTATTTTAATAATAATAATATATGAAGATATTTATGTAATTTTATAATTAAATTTATTTATTTTAAATTAAAAGGATATTTTCGTATTTTTATATATTTTAATTTACTTTATTAGTAATGCAATGTAGTGCGATTGCATATTGTATAGAGCAAACGCACTAATGCGAAGTGCCATCATATAAAATAAATTTCATACGTTAGATCAACGACATTGTCTTTTGTGAGACAGGGCGAAGTCTGCCTTATCATAGAAAGACCCTTCTTAATTATGTTTTTTCCTATAGATATCTAAGTCGATTGTTGGCAGTGACGGACCAAGAAATTTTCGGTAGGGTTGCCCGATTAACATTATTATTAAAAAAAAATGTACTCATTATTTTTATCAAAATTTCACATTATAAAATTGTCAATACGTCACATTTCATTAAATTAAATTGATCGGATAAGTTGACTTTTGCTATGTTTTGGTACAAGTTAATACTCCATCCGTCCCGTGATAACTTGCACATTTTAACCGGTTCACTTTAAAAAACAATTGGATTTAGTGGTGTAGAGTCAAATAAAAAAAAGCGTATTTTGAGTGATTTGATAAGGTGTAAGGAGGATTTAGTAGGATGTAAAATAGATTTAGTGAAATTTAGGATAAAATGTAGACCCAAAATGAATGACGATTTTAAAATAAAATGATGTTCGAATATATATTAATTTTATGGATTATTTTTATATCAGAAGTGTACAAATAATTAAGTAATAATTTTAATATGTGTGAAATTACCAAAATACCTTTAATAAATTTACAAAATCCCCTGGCATCATGTAGGTCCGTTACTAGTTACTAATTGTTGGTCAGGTGTAGTTGGAAAAATTAATTCTGGTCAAGAATATGCACTTTTGAAAAGACAATTGAAATAAAAATAAAAAATCAAAGCACTTAGTGCATGTTTGTTGTATTGAATTAGAAGGATGTATATTTGTATCACATTTATCCCGCATCTTATTATCCCGTCCATTAAAGCAAACAAGTTCTAAACTAGACCCTAAGGCCCAGTTTGATAGAGATGTGAATTTAACTTAAATTAATTAAACCACCCTGGTTAAGATGAAATAGCCTCATGCAAGATTCTTGCTTATTGCTTAATTTCACATACAGCAGCTTCAAGGTATGAAGGTGTGAACTTGACGCCTTCCATGACTTGAGGGTAGTAGGTACCATCAAGATGAAGGACATAATAGTAATTATCGAGAAGAAAGTAATGTTGTCCAGAGAATCCTGCATAAGAGAATGGAATCTCAAACAACATATTCAAGTAATTAAAGTGGTAAAATGGGTGGTTGAAATTTGCACACAAGAGAGAGAAACAGTACTCCTCTCCCTTCTCTCTATATTGGCTTAACAAATAAGCTAGTTTCCTCCACCGCCGACTACCGCCTACCACCGCCAATAGTCCGCTGTCCACCTTCAATAAATCCAAAAAAGAAGAAGAAAGCAGCTGCACTGCTTGTAGCGCCGTTGCACCACCGCGCCGCTTGTTGCGCCGCAGCACCACCGCGCCGCTCGTAGCGTCGCCGTCTTGCCTGTTGAGCTCCTTTACTCCTTTTTCTATCGTTGTTTTAGGAATTTAGTTGGGATCAATGGGTGAATCTCCCCGTCGGAGCCACGGTGACCGATCGGGTGAGTCATCCATCTGATCCCATTTTATTTTCGTTTTTTCATTTCAGTATGTTAATTTAGTCTGCTTTTTGTTTAGATCTGAGGTTTTTAGGTTCAGTTTTTTCTTTTCTTCTTCCTGTACCGTTATTTTCTGATTTCGGTATTCTCCCTATACCCAATGTGGTATTTTCCTTTCCCGCTGGTTATGATGGGTTTTATTCCCGTTTTCGGGTTTTCCCATGGTGGCATTGTGTTGTGCCTGTTGGAGCTGGTAGGCCTTGGGTCCGTATTTATGTGGTTTGGGAGGTTTGTAGCACGGCCGTTGCTATCTTCTTAGATCGCGGAGTTTCGAGGTATGCCGGTTCGTTGATCCTTCCACCCTCTCACGATTGAGTCTGGAATTTGTGATCTCTTGGTAGAATTTGTTGTTTGGATAGGTGAGGGCAAGTGATCTGTAATTTAACCCCTATCTGTAATTCTACTACATCAAAAAAAAAAAATTAAAGTGGTAAAATGAAAAGGAAAAACCATGAGTACAGATTAACAAATATACTAGTTTCACAATCTCTACAAGGGCCTATGAATAAAGAATCATACTGCTTTTTCTCATATTTTCAAGTAGGGCTGGCAAATCGTGCTATCGTGTCGTGTTTCGGGTCGACACGATAGTGACACGACACGATAAGGCCAAACACGAACACGACACGATAAGGATCTGTGTCGACACGACACAAACACGATAATTTTCGTGTCGACACGACACGATAACGACACGATAATTTTTGTGTCGACGTGACACGACACGATAACGACACGTAACACGATAACAACACGATAACGACACGATAAGAAAATAAATCAATTTAAAATTGTATTAAATATATAAAAATATTATATTTATATAAATATTTATCAGGTAAATAACAGGTTAACGGGTTGTTAACAGGTTAATGGGTTACCTGTTAATTTTATCGTGCTTAACGGGTTAACACGAACCCGACACGAACCCGACACGAAATTTTCGTGTCGTTATCAGGTCGACCCGATAACGACACGAACCCGATAAGGCCAAACACTAACCCGCAATTTTCGTGTCGGATTCGTATCGTGCTATCGTGTCGTGTCGAAAATTGCCACCCCTATTTTCAAGCCACTAGGCTTCTTTGTACCGTTATAATATCCTTTCAAAATTCAAGACAGGGTACTGAAGTCACAAGACTTGCTTCTTTAGCAACTTTTCATTTAGAAGGTTTATTTGAAATGTCATGACTGATTGCATAATTATGAGGCATCCACTTAAGGGGTTTCTTTTTGAGGTGCCTTCAAAGAAGGAATGATTAAGGGATGTTCCTTTAAGATTGACCTTATTGCTTTAGCTTGAGGCTCCCCGAACCATGCTTCACTCCCAACCTTTTTGAAATCATTCTAAAATATTTCATTTCAGTTTAATGAGCCCTCCAACGAGACTGATAAGATTGTGTGTTTACACTTTTTGGTGTTATCCTGAGGCTATAGATTTGTTCTGTATTCAAAACACATACTGCTCTGTATTTAAAACACTGCTCTGCTCTGTATTAAGATTGTGTGTTTACACTTTTTGGTGTTATCCTGAGGCTATAGATTTGTTCTGTATTCAAAACACATACTGCTCTGTATTTAAAACACTGCTCTGCTCTGTATTCGAAACACTCGAAATATACGTTAAAATTCTCTATTGTTTAACAATCAAGTATCATTAGTAATATTTTTAAGATTTCATTCCCACCTAAAATTAAATACCTCCAATGAAGTAAACAAAAATCCCAAAACAAATCCTAGAAATATCAAAAAAATTGTATAAAAGGAACTTACCTTTTTCGTTCCTTAAATCTCCAAATTTTCCCAAAAAAACACTAAACTAATAGATAAGATAATGGAACACTATTGATAATGAGGAACAAGGTTTAGGTTAAAAATACATACAACTGTGTGTATGGGGAGAGGGGGATCTATGTGTATGAAGAGAGAGGGAGAGAGAATTCTTCTTATTTTATAGAGAAATGAGGACAGACACACCGTTATACTGTTTCATTTTGTGATTATGCAAATCTCGAAATTTCTCCAAAAAAACACTAAACTAATAATGGAATTGCTGATAATGGAACACGAATAAATTGCTGATAATGAAAAACCACAAAATAGGAACAAGGTTTAGGTTAAAAATACGTACAACTGTGTGTATGGAGGGAGAGAAAGAGGGAGAGAGAATTCTTCTGATTTTTATAGAGATGAAGATAGAGACTCACCGTCTACTTTTACATTCTGTGATTATGCAAATCTCTGTTTGTATAATTAAATTTCACCATTTCTATAACTTGAGTATCAACGAAACTGGGTTATTGAGCAAATGTCCCTTCTTTTTTTTTTTAAAAAAAAACTGCATTTCATCCCAAATGAAATTAAAATAGAGTGCAGGTATGCATTGAATGTAACTGCATATGATTGCAAACTATTCTGTATAATAAGGATTAGACATATTGTTGAATCGTTTTAATTTAATATTTTTGTACGGCATAATGTTTAATATTTTTTGTTCGTATTTAAATTGGAATGTTAACGTTCTAAACCCTAATTAAGTTGAATTTAAATATTAAACTCTAAATTCTAAGTTGAATTTAAATATTACATTAAGGTTCTAAATTTAAATTGAAATGGATCATTCATTCATTAAATTTGAATATTATATATACTTTCATTCAAAAATATGCTATTAACAATTGATGTAACATAAACTAAAAAAAACATTAACATACTTCATTTTCCCAGAAAAAAACACACACGATAATCAACGGTTTCTGGCTGGCCTTCTTCCTTCATTTGAAGTGGGGATTGTAAATAGCATGTCAAGCGAATCTGGTGTTGTTGAAGAAAAGATGAAGCTTGGAGGTTTGCCCTTTAATGGGGATTTGAAAAGCAGAGCGCCAAAGACGGTGCTACTCAGTGGCTGCCGGCGTTTTGACTCAATTGCTGCACAAATCCTGCTGAAGTTGCTCCGAAACTCGTTGCCCTAAAATCGCATTCGGTGTCGGCAAATCGAGGGGGCACTATATCAGAATGAGAAATGGAAAGTACCTATTTAAATTGAAGGGGTATTTCAGTCTTTTAAGTATTAAAACGGATCTACGGTGCAGTTGAGTTTATGAAACTATGCATAAAATGGAATTTTCTGTTAAATTCACACGAACTTTAAGATTTACACGGGCTTCTATGTTAGCACCAAACACATGATGAACCATGTTAATTAACAATTTCGAATTTTTGATACTTAACATCGCCACCAAATTGGGCCTAAAGATAGGGCCGGTCCTAGGAATATCTGGGCCTGAATCGAACTTTTAAAAAAGGCCTCGTTCCTTCATATTTTTTATTCTATAAGAACTTATTAAACATAATGTAAAACAATTTTTAAAAGACTAATAATATAGAATTTGTTTTACCCATTTTAGAATTTCTAATTTTTAAATAATAGATTTTTAAGATTTTAAGTTATTTAATTTTAAGAGATTTTTCAAAATTTTAATGTAATTATTATAATTTTTTGAAAATTTAATGAGATTTTAGAATGTTTTATTAAGACAATTTTAGATTTTTAGTTTTTATTTTTTATACGAGTAATTTTTAATTTTAATTAGATTTTTAGAAATTTTTAAAAAATGAGACTTTGTTGAGACTTTTTTAAAAGATATAAACTGAATTAAAACTTTGTTGAAACTTTTTTGTTCTAGTTTTTCCTTTCCTTCTTATTCACTAATTCTTTTTTACTTTTTTAGCACTTCTCTTTATGAGTTATAGTTAAAATTTTATATTATGTTGAAGTATAACATAATTCACATGCAGCGTGAAATACACACATGCATGCAAACCCTTGTATGTAGCTCATGCATGCAATGCTACTCACACATGTAACTCACATACACACTTAAATAGTTTCTAGAAGAAGGGTAGTTGCATTCTTGTTATAACTAACCAATAGTTGTCAGATGGAAGACTCTAGAAGAGAGCCTTCCCTATATATATTGTATATACTACACAATAGAACTTGAGTTGAATATATACATTTTTAACATGGTATCATGAGGCCTACTCCATGATTTTATTTTTGATTTTGCAAATACTACTCTTCTTCGCACACTTTCTGTTATTTGCTTCATCTTCATAGCGTTCTTCATCCTTTCTTCATATCTTCATACCTGTAACTGTTGTGTTCATCTCTTAACTGCCATATTCTTCGTTCAACTCCAATTCTCAGATTCGATCCGTCTCTTCCGCTATTCTGTGATCTATCCAATCGAATTATCATGACACATCAATCCAATTCAACTCCTACTCTTCCTCGTTTCATCACTTTATCCATTCGATTGGACAATGAAAATTATCATTTCTGGAGGAATCAGGTGTTAACCTCTGTTCGTGCTCACTGCTTTGAAGATGTCCTTCTTTGCACGACAGTACCTGCTTCTCCTAATGAATCGACCTCTGAATCCATCTCCTGGCAGAGGAAAGATCAGTTTCTTCTGAGCTGGCTGTTGAGCTTAGTTTCTGATACAATGCTCGGTCATGCAAGTCGTTGTGAGCACTCTTTTCAGCTTTGGCTGGTTTTTTAATCATTATTTCAATCGCAATCTGATGCGAAAGCAATGATACTTAGGCTTCAACTGCAAACTCTGAAGAAAGGAGATCTAAGTATAGATGCATACATTCTGAAGATGAGATCTATTGTAGATGGTTTACATCATGCTGAGCAAATGATTCCAGATACAGAACTTGTTTTGTACATCCTTGGTGGTTTGGGTGCTGATTTCGATGCTGTGGTGGTCAATCTCACAACTAGAGGTGCTATACCTTCCTTGCCAGAGGTGCAATCTATCTTGCAAGCTTATGAAGTAAAGCTCCTGTCTCACAGCTCACACTCAATTCAGATTTCTGGAGGTAATATATCTACACCATCTGCTCATCTTGTTTCTAGAGATCATGGTGTCAATGCTAAAACTACAAACAAAGGCAATGTGTTTCCTAAACCTAGAGTTGTCTGTCAGTTGTGTGGAAGGAAATATCATGTAGCTGCTAAATGCTACAAACGATTTGATCAATCTTTTACTGGTCTTGAAAATACTCAGCCTAGATCTCAATTCCTCAACACTCGACCACCTCCTCACTTTCAAGCTCATCTCACTCACACTAGTCCCTACTCAAACTATACATACCAACCTCAGAACTATCACTATGTCTCTGCATACCAACCTGCTACTCATTCACCTATTGCTCTCACCAATCACATGGATCTTGGTGCCTCTTCTTCTACTTATCAGCCTCAGAACTCCACCTGGTGTGTTGATAGTGGTGCAACTCACCATGTGACATCTCAACTAGCTAATCTGCATATTAACTCTCCTTATCAAGGTATGCATGCTCTTGTTGTTGGTAATGGTGTTTCTACTCCCATTGAGCACACTGGTTCTATCTCTATACCTGTAAATGGTGCATTATCCTTGCTCATGAACAATGTCTTACATGTGCCTGCAATTACTAGAAATCTTATGAGCATGTCACAGTTTCTTTAGGACAATGATGCTATTATTGTATTTTATGCTGATTGTTGCCTTGTAAAGGATCTCAAGTCCAACAAGATTCTCTTGAGAGGGGTGCTTAAAGATGGCCTGTACACACTGGATTTTGGGTGCTTGAAGTCTCAGTCAGGTTCAAGCTCACACTGGAATAAAGATAGGTTCTATGCTGCTGCTGTTAATAAGTCTAGGAAAGATGCTGTCAATAAGTTGAGTACTGGTGATGTTGATAGCAAGAATAAGTCCATATGGAGATTATGGCATTGTAGGTTGGGCCATCCTGGCAATTCAGCTCTCTCCACTGTATTGAGAAGCTTGAATATTAATTGTAAGGAGTCTTGTATTGGTTTCTGTGATGAGTGTAAACTTGGCAAGTTACATATGAAACACTTCTCTTCTGTGCAACATCATACTTCTCATGCTTTTGAATTGATTCACATGGATGTTTGGGGGCCTACTTCTTGCATATCTGTTGAAGGTTATAGATATTATTTGTCTTTGGTTGATGATTACACAAGATTTGTTTGGGTATTTCCACTTATGGCAAAATCTGAGGTAGTTCATATATTCACACAGTTCATGAAAACAGTGGAAAGATCATTTGGGGTGTTAATCAAAGTTATTCAACATGACATGGGTACTGAGTTTTTACCTATAGATAGAATGGTTAAAACCTATGGGCATTCAAGTGCGTTTATCTTGTGCTTACACACACCCTCATAATGGACTGATTGAAAGAAAACATCAGCATATAACTGAGCTTGGCTTGGCAATGCTTGCTGGTTCCAAGCTTTCCATGGCATTTTGGTGGCATGCTTTCTCCACTGCAACTCATGTAATCAACATGCTTCCTTCTCCAGTTATTCAGAACAAGACCCCTTTCACACTACTTCATGGAAGATCACCTGATTATCATTCACTAAGGGTATTTGGCTGTGCTTGCTTTCCATTTCTTAGACCCTACAATTCATCAAAACTGCAATTCAGGAGCTCAAAGTGTATCTTCTTGGGGTATAGTCCTTCTCACAAGGGCTACAAATGCTTACATGAATCTGGCAAAATATTTATTTCAGCATCTGTTCAGTTCAATGAAGAAGAATTCCCATGCTTCTCCTCCTTCAGTAACTCACAATCACAGAACAACACCTCTCCTGCATATTTCTCAGCTCAAATACCTGCTACTCCTTTCCATACTTTACCATCAGCTACTGCACCATCTCCCTCTATAACTCCTCCTCACACTCACTTACATGGCTCCTCATCTCAGAACTCCACATCTTCCATATCAAACTCTCTCAACATCATCCAATCACAGTCCAATACACTTCACAACAGTCCTTTATCCATTCCCATGCACTCCACCTCCTCTTCCAGTTCCTCCAGATATATGCTCCCCTCTACTACTCTCCATCCTCCCACTCCAGTTATCACCACTACTGCTCCTACTCCAGTTATTCCCCCACCCTCTCACCATATGCAAACAAGATCCAAATCTGGGATCTACAAGCCCAGGGCTCTCACTGCTACACTTCCCATTTCTGAACCAACCAATGTTACTGAAGCTATTAAAGACCCTAAATGGAAATCAACAATGCAGTTGGAATATGATGCCTTTATTCAGAATGACACTTGGACATTGGTGCCCCCCTCTTCTGATATTCATCCAATCACTACCAAATGGCTTTTCAGGGTCAAATATCATAAAGATGGATCTGTTGAGAGGTTTAAAGCCCGCTTGGTAGCTAGAGGTTTTCAGCAACAAGCTGGTGTGGACTACTTCAGTACTTTCAGCCCTGTGATCAAGCCTGTTACTCTAAGGGTGGTATTCACCCTTGCTGTCTCCAGAGGCTGGCCTATTCAACAAGTTGACATCAATAATGCGTTTATCAAGGGTGAACTACATGAAATTGTATACATTGCTCAACCTGGGGGGTTTATTGACTCAAAGCACCCTAACTATGTATTCAAGCTTCACAAAACTTTATATGGTCTCAAGCAAGCCCCAAAGGCATGGTATGGCACTCTCAAAGCCTTCTTACAGTATCAGGGCTTCACACATTCTTCATCTGATCACTGCTTGTTTCATAGATTTCTGCATGGAAAGATCACCCTGCTACTAGTATATGTAGATGATATACTCATCACTGGTGATGATTCAGCTATTGTGCAATCACTCATTGATGGACTCCACTCTCAGTTCTCTTTCAAACATCTGGGAGAAATCAACTATTTTTTGGGCATTGAGGCTCATTCCACCTCTTCTCATATCAAGCTCACTCAATCAAAATATGCACATGACATCATCTCAAAGGCAAAACTCTCTGATTCCAAGCCTTGTCCTTCTCCTATATGTCCATCTTCCAAACTTTCCCTCACAGATAGCCCTCCCTTTGAAAATCCAACTCTTTACAGAAGCATTGTTGGAGCACTTCAGTACCTAACCCTCACCAGACCTGATATATCTTTCAGTGTGAACAAGTTGTCTCAATTTTTGCAAAATCCCACACAAAATCAATGGAAAGCCTGTAAGAGAGTTCTTAGATATCTTAAAGGCTCTCTTACTCATGGTATCTCTTTTTTTCCAGTTTCAGATTACAGGTTGCAGGGGTTTGTAGATGCTGACTATGCTTCTAGTCTTGATGATAGGCGCAGTACGTCGGGATTTTGCATTACACTTGGTAAAAACCTGATCTCTTGGAGTTCCAGAAAACAGTCTGTGGTAGCTCGCAGCAGCACTGAGGCGGAGTATAGAGCTCTAGCTCTTGCAACTACAGACATAATGTGGATTGCCAGCCTATGCAAAGAACTACACATTCCTATCTCCACACCTGGCTTGCTGTGGTGTGATAATCAAAGTGCTATAACACTTGCATTCAGTCCCGCTTTCCACTCTCGCACAAAACACATTGAAGTGGATGTTCATTTCCTACGAGAAAAGGTACATGATGGTTTTATGGACATTAGATTCATTGCCTCCGATGACCACCCTGCTGATCTACTGACGAAACCACTAGCTCCAGCTCGATTTTCTCACTTGTGTGCTTGGTTTGCTCTTTCTTAGCAAATGGTGGTCTACTTTCTTCCGGGGCATGTTGAAGTATAACATAATTCACATGCAGCATGAAATACACACATGCATGCAATGCATGCAAACCCTTGTATGTAGCTCATGTATGCAATACTACTCACACATGTAACTCACATACACACTTAACTAGTGTAACTCACATACACACTCACACATGTAACTCACATACACACTCACATACACATGCATGCAAAACTCTTTTTTTTTTTTTTTTTAATAAAGATTAGGTAATACTAGTGCGAGTTCTCTCCGGTGTTGAGAGCCGTATCCCTGAGATACAAACGTTTCCGACTTCCTGTCCCTGTGAAATATTGAGCCGTAATAACTGATCTAGCACCATCGTTTCAGATCCTCTCACCACCAATCTTATCAAATCCCAAACCCGATTCTCAGGGATCCCAATCCCCGTTTCAATATTATACAACTATTTGGTATCTCATCATTAATCATAGAGATCACTGCCACCCAGAATCCCTCTTATGTCAGCACTTTTCTTGGGATCCACTCATAAAAATCCAGATCCGCGCTCAATCACGAATCCCCCACACACTTCTGATGCTTATTTATTCAGCCTTCCATAAGGCATAGGATCACACAATGGAGAACCTCAACCCCTCTGATGAAAATGAGGACCTTGGTTTTGAAACAACAAATGCACGTGCGAGTGAAAACACCATTCACCTCAGTATTGTGGGTAGATTCCTCTCAGATCCCAACCTATCTTTCAACCTCACCAGAAGCCGCCTTGCAAACCTCTGGCGACCGGCACGAGGAGTGGACATTAAGAGCATCGGAGATGGGAGATTCATAGCACAATTCAATCATATCATGGACATCAAGCGAATTCTGGCGAGTGGTCCGTGGATGATTGGCACCAATATGATAATTATGAGTCGTCTCTCAGTAGGAGCCTTGCCAAACTCAATACCACTAACAAAGATCCCATTCTGGGTTCAAATCTATGAAATCCCAGTGGGCTTCTTCTCTGAGGAATTTGGAATTGCAATGGGGAACTACATTGGTAAATTCTTAGAATACGATAAAACAAACAAAGGAGCTATCTGGAAGCCTTTTATGCGTATTCGGGTCGAGCTCGACACCTCAACTCCTCTGAAGCGGAAAAAGGTTGTCTGACACCTTGACGGAGGGTCATCCTCTGTTAAAATTAAATACGAACGACTCACGCGATTTTGTTTCTTTTGTGGTCACCTCGACCACACGGTCAGCTACTGCCCGGCATACTTTGAGGTGAATGATGAAAATGCCACATTGAACTGGAGCAAGGAATTAATCGCACCTGATCGCCGATCCTCACCACTCCCGGGCGAAAGATGGCTGAATAGGGACGATACCCACGGCGGAGCTCCAGCAGAAAATGCACGCGCGGATACCGGCGAGCGTGATGGAAACGGAAACCCCGGCAATAATGGTAATTATCCCAATCAATTTTCCAACCCCAATCACGGAGAGAGTTCAGCTAGTGGAGCCTTAAACGCAGTCAACCCCTACAATCAAGGAATGGGTTACACAAATCACGGAATGCAAAACATGGAAACGTTGACAAACAAACCCACTTTCAATGCCAGTTATGTTGATGGAATGATTGCCACCTTTGAATTCCTGGATCACAACAAGAGAAGACGAACAGAGGAGACCCAAACCCCTTCAGGGCTTGAGGGAGATGTCACCAACGAGGAAAATGAGGATTTTTTATCGGCTGGCCCCGGCTCGGGTGCCAGCCGGGGTCAATGATTGTACTAAGCTGGAACTGTAGAGGTCTTGGTCAGCCCGCTACGGTTCCTGCACTACGCGAGCTTGTCCGTGCTCGTAGACCAGATGTAATTTTCCTATTTGAAACCCTGTCGTTTGGTGTTAGGCTTGAATCTTTACGTGTCCAGCTTAATTTTGAGTCTTGCTTTGCCATAGATTGTGTTGGTCACAGTGGCGGCCTAGCTGTTCTTTGGAAAGTTAATAATACATGCAACGTTTTAAATTACTCGAGGAATCATATTGATTTATCTATCATTGATGTGAATGGGAACTGGCGTCTCACTGGTTTTTACGGATTTCCAGAAAGAAATCGTCGCCATTTATCCTGGGCACTACTGAGACAGTTGTGAACGGGCGATACCGGGCCATGGGCATGTATAGGGGACTTCAATGACTTACTATCCCCGTCAGACAAGAGAGGAAGGGTTCCGCACCCACAATGGCTCTACAGAGGCTTTCGGGAAGCAGTTACAGACTGTAACCTGAGCGATGTTCCCATGACGGGGTATAGTTTCACCTGGAGACGAGGACGCGATCCGATATCCGCTGTGGAGGAAAGACTCGATAGATCAATGGCCAATCCACTGTGGCACGCTAAATTCCCAAATGCCCGCCTGGAAAACCTTATTGCTCCGGTCTCTGATCACAATCCGATATTGCTGAACACAACTC
Organism: Galeopsis tetrahit; assembly: GCA_963675135.1. NCBI lineage: Eukaryota > Viridiplantae > Streptophyta > Magnoliopsida > Lamiales > Lamiaceae > Galeopsis > Galeopsis tetrahit. The sequence goes on from OY776127.1 coordinate 74,439,746, forward strand.
CGATGAGATCCAGGGTGACCAGATACTCCTTCCGGTTTGAAAACAGATGGCTTCAAGAACCGGATGTGCACCACGTGGTCAGAACCTGCTGGTCGGGATTCCAGGACCTAAGCCTACTCCAAAAACTCAAAGGCACCAGCGAGTCTCTAACCATCTGGGGGAACCGTGCGGATACTCTTTTCCGAAGCCAAAAACGAAGAACGGAGGACAGAATCAAGGTTCTGCAAGGTGACATAAGTGTAGAGGGCCGACAAGAGTATGAGAGGGCGAGAGGTGAACTTGGGATTCTGTTAAAAAATGAAGAAATCTTCTGGAGGCAACGTGCAAAAACTCAATGGCTAGTGGATGGCGATCTCAATACCAAATACTTCCACCAAACCGCAACCGCGAGAAGAAACATGAAAAAAATCTCAAAGCTGCTGGGTGATGATGGAGAGTGGGTAGAGTCCCAGGAGGGACTTTGCATTCTAGTAAAAAATTACTTCACAGAATTGTTTGCACCTAACCCCCAGAGAGGAGATGACACTGCATTCCTACAATCTATCGCACCAATGATATCTCAGGACCAAAACCAACAACTCACTCGGGGGTACACGAAAGATGAATTCGCATTGGCCATAAAACAGATGAAGGAGGACACGGCCCCGGGGCCAGACGACTATAACCCAGCGTTTTATAAACGTTTTTGGAATCTGGTTGGTGACGAAATATACACAACAGGGGTTGGCTGGCTTAATAACTCGGAATTCCCAACACACTTGAACGAGACGAACATAGTACTCCTTCCAAAGATCGAAAACCCTCAATCGGTACGTGATCTTCGACCAATTTCTCTGTGCAATGTTTTATATAAGATTGTCTCGAAAGTATTATGTAATAGGCTGAAAGAGGTTCTCCCGGGTTTAATCGATAAAGCTCAATCGGCATTCGTTTCGGGGCGGTCAATCCAAGATAATATCTTGATTGCCTTTGAAACCCTACACTCCATGAAAAACAAGCGAAGGGGGAATAACGGGGATGTTGCTCTTAAGATCGATATCTCAAAGGCATATGACAGGGTTGATTGGGGGTATCTAGAGAATATTCTGAGACGACTGGGTTTTTCGGAGATTTGGATTGGTTGGATGCTGATGTGTGTGAAATCAGTTACATACTCGGTGAAGGTAAATGACGACATGGTTGGTCCTATACACCCGCACAGAGGTCTCAGGCAAGGGGACCCGCTCTCTCCCTATCTATTCATATTATGCTCGGAGGGTCTATCGACTGCTATTAACAGCGCATGCCGAACAGGGGCCATCCACGGCGCTAAAGTATGCAGAAACGCTCCAGCTATATCGCATCTTCTGTTCGCGGACGATAGTCTGCTGTTTTGCAGAGCCACGGTTGAGGAGGCGGAACGGCTCAAAAATATTTTGAATGAATTCGAAAGGATCTCAGGGCAAGCAGTGAACTACAATAAATCTGGTATATTTTTTAGTAAGAACATCCAAGAATCCAGACGAGCACAGGTTCAAGGAGTGCTGGGAGTTTACAATCCTATTAACTCCGGAAAATACCTAGGTCTCCCATCGCTCATCGGTAGGAAAAAGAAGGAAATATTTCAATACATTAAGGATAAACTATGGGCTAAATTACAAGGGTGGCGGACTAAAAACATATCCAAAGCCGGAAAAGAGATCCTCATTAAATCGGTGGCACAAGCAATCCCTTCCTACTGCATGTCAACCTTTCTACTGCCGACCACCTTCATTGAAGAACTCCATGTAATGATTAACAAATTTTGGTGGGGAGGAAAAAGGGACGCTTCAAAAGGGGTGTATTGGATGAAATGGGACACAATATGCACACCAAAGGAGGATGGAGGGAGAGGTTTTCGGAACCTCCATCAATTCAATGTTGCTCTCTTAGGAAAAATGGGGTGGCGCCTTATAAACGACCCCGACTCTTTGGTGTGTAAGGTGTTGAAGGCACGATACTTCCCTCGGGGTGACTTTCTATCCGCGGCAGCAGGCTGAAACCCTAGCTATACCTGGTCTAGTATACTTGCCTCTCAGACTCTCATAAAATAGGGTAGCAGATGGAAAATTGGGTCGGGGGATAGTATCCAAGTGTGGAACACTCCGTGGATACGTGATGAACAGAACTTCTACGTCAATTCTCCGGCAATAGAAGGTCTCGAAAATATGCATGTCTCAGCCTTCATCATTCCTGAGACCGCAACATGGGACCAGGCGCTGCTCGAAGAAATTATTCCAGACGACGCCGAGAGGGTGATCAACACCACGATTCCGCCGCTAGGTGCCACAGATAGCTTAATATGGCATTTCGAACGCAGTGGCTTATTCACAGTGAAGTCCGCATACAAACTGTTGGTGAGGAGAGTCATGCATCCAGTCCTCGCCTGTGAAGGAAATTGGAATCTAATCTGGGGGCTGAAAATACCCCCTAGAGTAAAGGACCTATTATGGAGGGTAGGTCGGGACGTTCTCCCGACAAGAGCAAATTTGAAGAGACGGCATGTGATTGTCAATGATGAATGCGTTCTCTGCGGCAATGCGGGTGAAAATAACAGGCATTTATTCTTTGAATGCGAATACGCACGGAGATGTTGGGAAATAACAGGACTATGGACCAAGATAATGGACGGCATGAGGCAAACGATCAATGTGCGAGAACTCCTGTTCTTCATGCTACACAGTCCCATCGAGTCCATCGCGGCAAACTTCGCTATGATAGTGTGGCAGATTTGGAAGGAAAGAAACGGAAAACTCTGGAACAATTCTTGCAACCCCCCAGCAAGTGCAGTTCACATGTCGGCAGCCTTCTGGATTGAATGGAACAAGGCAACAACGCTCCGAAAACCCCAAAGTGAACTAGTGCCGGCCGTATCCAATAACCAGTGCAACGGTTGGCACCCACCGATGAATGGTACGACCAAAATTAACGTGGATGCAGCCTTCTTTATGGACACGATGCAAACGGGTGTTGGTTTAATCGCAAGGGGCGCGGGCGGCATATTCATAAAAGCTAAATCAATGGTAGTCCAAGGTGTAATGGAGGTGGCAGTAGGTGAAGCCATGGGCATGCTGGAAGCCCTGTCCTGGACAAAAGAGCTTGGCTGGGATGACTTGGTATTTGAAGGAGATGCTAAATGGGTTATCGACGCCATCAACTCGCCATGGACACATATTTCAGAATTTGGAGACTTCATCCGAGCTTGCCAAAATCTGTTAAGAACCTTCAATAATGCTACAGTTAGGTTTGTGAAAAGAAACGCCAATTCTTTGGCTCATGAAATTGCTAGAGCATCTCGATCTGTCGAGAACTCTTTCTGTTGGGACGACCCACCAACTTTTGTGGTCGGGCTCCTTGGAATAATGTGCCATTGCATCAATAACAATTAAGCTGCTTTGGTGTCGAAAAAAAAAAAAAAAGAAGGGTAGTTGCATTCTTGTTATAACTAACCAATAGTTGTTAGATGGAAGACTCTAGAAGAGAGCCTTCCCTATATATAATTATATATTGTATATACTACACAATAGAACTTGAGTTGAATATATACATTTTTAACATATTAATATATATATATATATATATATATATATATATAAATATCTTAAAAAATGGACCCCTAAAAATTTAAAATATTCTTGGGCCTGAATCGATCGGCTCGTTGGTCTTACATTAGGACCGGGCCTGCTAAAGAGGACACCGGTAAACTTTGCTTTGAAGCTTTATGTTAAAGTTTTAGAAACAATTTTTATGCACTCAGTAAAATAGTGATTAATTGTAGGTTATTGAACCCACAATTGTTTGCACATTTCTAATATAAGAATAATCCACAAAATTAATATTTTTATAATATTATTTTATTTTTAAAATTATCACTTATTTTAAATCCACTACACCTCAATTAAATTTACTTTACACTTCACTAAATCACTCAAAATATCTCTCATTTATTTTACTCCACACACCACTAAATCTCATTCTTTTTAAAATTGTGTTAGTTAACCTGAAATTCATTAGGGGACAAATGAAGTGCTTCGTGAGTCCCTAAAAAGTTTGCAGGTGCTTTTGGGGCACGGAGTTTAAGGAAAAAATGTACTCCCTCCGTCCCGGAGGAACTTGCACCCTTTGACCGGCACACATTTTAAGAAATGTGTAATGATTGATGTTTTGAAGGGTAGTTTTGTAAACTTTTATGAATAAAGTAAAGTAAAAAGTAGATTGAGGGTGGAAAAGTAATGGCATATGGGTAAATATGAGTATATTTCAAGGGTGAGGGTTGTGAAGATATTTCCTTTTATGGAGTGTGCAAATTGGTATGGGACATCCATATATGGAAAGTGTGCAAATTCCTGTGGGACGGATGGAGTAATAATTATAATGTTGAGAAGTAATTTTGTAAACTTTTATATAAAATAAATAAAATGGTTGGATTGAGTGTATGATGAGATAAAAAAATAATGACATGATGAGTAAATATGTAAAATAAATAAACTTTTATTGTGAATTGATGATTTTGATGGTTATTTCTATTTAAATAGCTAGTAAAATTCATCCAGTTATACCAATCCTAAGAGTTATTTCCACTAAGTAGGTTAAAAGAAAATAAATTGAAGATCTCCAATCCGTTGGAGAGAAAAAGTCTTAAGTTCTTACATAACTCTTAAATATCAACTAACTAATAATCTCCCGCGTATTAATGTTCATAAAATCAATATTCACAGTATATATATATATATATATATATTTTATACTTCCTTAATTCACAAAATTTTATTTCATTTGTCAGTCCACGAAATTTAATCTCATACATTTTATGATAAAGGTAAATTTATTCTCGCCAGTACTCCACCATCCCTAATTCAACTTTATTTACAAACAATCATTTTATTCAAAATAGACCCCATAATTCCTTACCTTACAATACAATCAATATTTTTATTTTATCTATTTTTTTAAATATGTGTCCATTTCATATTTTTCTAAACAATTTAAAATAGTATGAGTAATTTATATAAATTTTATTTTTTGTAATTCTAGTACTTATAATATAAGTATTAATCTCAATGATTTATTGAATTAACATATAATAATAAAAATTAGATACTCCGAATTTTATTTTATTGAGATGGATATGGAGTATATTGTAGATTAAAAAAATTCTAAAAATGGAATCTAATTTTAAGGCAATTAGTATAATAATATATTTAATTATAAACAAAGGCAATTAGTATAATACTCATATATTTAATTATTTGTTTATAATTGGTATTGTGATAGTTAAACTTTTAAAAAAATAAATTTGAAGTGAATATGCAACTCATTTTAATATTGACACATGATGAATGAGTAGATGACACATAAGTAATTTTAAACTCTCTATTAGTACGTAGAGAGATTCATGTTTACGAGCTATATTGCATTTAATGTAAAGTATGGGGATAAGAACATAGTCATTCTTCGTTTTAACACCCCAAGCTACAAAAGCAAGAGCAACACTCGTTGATTCAAAAGAATTTTCAAAAGAAAGAACTATCTATAGCTTTGACTGAAGTAATAAGTGGTCAATTTCAGCAGTGTTGACTAATAGGGATAATTTAGAATCATAAATTGTTTGTTTAGATATTTTCTCTTATTTAGATTTATCTTATATTGACCAAATCTTCCCACAATTATGGGAGTTTGTTTGTAATCTCACTTGTATATATATATGAATATACACGCTCACCAGAGAGTAGTGATCTTCTCTCAATTCTTCTCTCAATTCTTTCTTTATGTGTTATTCACATTCTGTCATGGTATCAGCCTTATAACCGATCCAAACCCTAATTCTTTTTTCCGCAACTTAATCTATTTCCTTTCTTCTTCGCCGGAAACAGTCACTTCTCCTCCATCCAGCGCCTGTTCCTTCTCGGTGAGTGATATCAAAGGACTGGTACCCTCCTTTCTTCTCTCGATCGACAAGATGTCCACTTCTTCTGCCACCGATCCCCTTCCGGTGACCACTATGATCAATATGATGCAAATAAAACTTGACTCGTCCACGTATCTTATGTGGCGTCGTCAAACGATTCACATGGCCGAATGCTTCGATATTCTTGGCCATCTTGACGGTACATCTCCATCACCTCCCTCCACCATTCCACCTGTTACGCCTGCTGGTGCGCCCGCTACTGCTGCTACTGCCGAACCGACTCCGAATCCGGAATATCAGACATGGCGTTTGAAGGACAAACGCTTGCTCAGTGTTCTGTTTACCTCCCTCTCTCCCGATGCAGCGTCTGAAGTTATTGATTGCACATCTGCACATCAAGCGTGGGAGGCACTTGAATCTGTGTATGCCTCTACTTCTCGCTCACATCAACTACGTGAGGAGTTATTATCTCTTAGACGCGGCGACTTATCCGTGGAAGATTATGGGCGAAAATTCAAACACCTTTGTGATCAGTTACATGCTATTGGTCGCCCGATTGACTCCTCTGATAAAAGCCATTGGTTCCTTCGTGGATTGGGAATTCAGTTTGCGGGTTTCGCTGATACCCGTATGGCCATCTCTCCGATCCCGGCGTTTCGGGATCTCTTGCATCAGGCGGTGCAATTTGACATAATGTTACGATCCATGGAGGGTCCCTCTCCTACGCCTGCTGCTTTCTCTGCTGTTCGCGATGGGCCTTCACACTCGAGTAATCCCCGGCAGCCTCTTCGTTCGCAAAACCGCAGCCAACAGCAGCCCCAACACTCCTCTCGCTCTTCTGGTTTTTCTGGAGGTAATGGACATTCTGGTGGTAATGGAAATTCTGGCAGGAGGGATGGCAACTCTACTGGTGGTGGATTTCGTCGACCTCCTAGGTGTCAGTTGTGTCGCGGGGAACACTACGCCGATAAATGCTCCAAATATTTGAATGCTCTTAATTCCAACTCCGCTGCCCACCTTGCTCAGGCATTTACTTCAACATGCAATGTCTCGGATCCCACACCCGACTGGTATCTCGATTCAGGCGCCTCAGCACATATGACGAACCAGTTATCCGCTCTTGACACTCATGAGTCCTATTCTGGTAACGGTTCTGTTATAGTTGGTAATGGTAATGTTTTGAATATTTCACATATTGGTAACACTAATTTATCTGAGGATGTTAAGCTGTTAGATGTGCTTGTCGTACCCCATATTACCAAGAATTTACTGTCTATCAGCAAATTAACTGCGGATTATCCTGTCGATGTCATATTTTCTGATAAGTTCTTTGCGATTCAGAATCGGGTCACAAAGAAAATCCTGGCTCAGGGAAGGTGTAATCAGGGGCTTTATCTGCTTGATCGGGGTATTCCAGCTTTGGTTGCAGCGATTCGGGTCAAGAGGTTGAAAGCGAGTTTTGATTTATGGCATTTACGTTTGGGGCATGTCCCGTTTTCAGTTATTTCATTATTAAATAAGCAGGGTTGTTTATCTGTTACTTCAGTTTTACCAAACCCTAGTCTTTGTGGATCTTGCCAATTGGCAAAGAGTAAACGTTTACCTTTTTCGTTGAATGAAAAGCGTTCTACTGCTGTTCTTGATTTAATCCATTGTGATTTATGGGGTCCTGCGCCTGTTTCTACTTCTGATGGTTTTAGGTACTATGTTGCCTTTGTTGATGACTTTTCTCGCTTCTCTTGGATATACCCGTTGCATGCTAAATCGGATTTCTATGATGTCTTTGTTCATTTTCATGCCTTTGTCTGCAATCAATTTTCTCGAACTATAAAGATATTTCAATCTGATGGTGGAACTGAGTTTTTGAATGGGAAGATTCGTGATTTTATGCACTTACATGGTATTCATCATCGAACTTCGTGTCCTTATACCCCACAGCAAAATGGCAGAGTTGAACGTAAACATCGTCATATCTCTGAGACTGGCCTATCCATGCTTTTCCATGCTCATGCTCCCGCCTCTCTATGGTTTGATGCCTTTGCCACTGCCGTGTATGTCATAAATAGGCTTCCGTCTGTCGTTCTCGTTAACTCTTCTCCATTTCAGGTATTATTTGGATATCCCCCCAGTTACGATACTTTCAAGCCTTTTGGCTGTCGTGTGTATCCTTATCTTCGGGATTATGCTGCACATAAGTTGGAACCTCGTAGTCGACCATGTATTTTCCTTGGGTATAGCAGTGTTCAGAAGGGTTTTCGTTGTTTTGATCCGGAGTCTTCTCGAGTCTTTATCACTCGACATGCTCAGTTTGATGAGCTCTACTTTCCCTTCTCACGGGCCACATCTCTCACGAAGGTTACTGACTTGGATATCTCCACATTTCTTGATATCGCGTCTGATTCTTCTCTGGCTCCTGCATCGGCACCTATCCGTCCTCCACACCGCTTCTATGTTGATCCCGATACTCGTTCATCATCGTTGCTTCCTGATGAACCTATTATACAGACACCTCTGTCCGATCCCGTTGATCCTGTTATTCCCATTGACGGCACACATACTCCACCTCCGTCCCCTGATCCCGTTGTTCATCCTCCGGCTTCGACGTTGTCTGTTCACCCTATGACTACTCGAGCCCGTGCAGGTATATTCAAGCCCCGTTATCCAGTTGATTTGGCTTCTTCTGCTCTTCTATCGGCTCTCGTCGCTACCTTTGAGCCCCGTGGTTTCAAGTCTGCCGTTAAACATCCTCATTGGCTTGCTGCTATGCAAGAAGAGATTGACGCCCTTCGTTCAAACTCCACTTGGGATTTGGTGCCTCGTCCCTCTGGTACTAACATTGTTGGTTCAAAGTGGGTGTTTCGTACGAAGTTTCTTGCTGATGGGTCGATCGATCGTCACAAAGCTCGCTTAGTGGCACAGGGGTTTACTCAGGTTCCTGGTACTGATTTTCACCATACTTTTAGTCCTGTTGTGAAGGCGGCTACGGTTCGGATTATTTTGGCTCTCTCTGTTCGGCAGGGTTGGCCTCTTCATCAGCTTGATGTCAAGAATGCCTTCCTCAATGGGGTTCTTCAGAAACCTGTCTTCATGGCTCAGCCCCCTGGCTTTGTTGATCCTCGTTATCCAGATCATGTTTGTCGTCTGAAGAAGGCTTTGTATGGTCTTCGTCAGGCTCCTCTTGCCTGGTACCAGCGTTTCAGTTCGTTTCTCTTCGGCTTGGGATTCTCTCAGAGTCGTTCTGATTCATCTCTTTTTTATCTTCATCAGGGTAACTCTGTTATTTACCTCCTCTTATATGTTGATGATATTATTGTTACAGGCAATGATCAGGCCGCTCTTCGTCGCTTTATTCATCGCACTGGTGATGAATTTGCTATCAAGGATCTTGGTTCCTTGAGCTATTTTCTTGGCCTTGAAGTTTCCTCCACTGATACTGGCTTGTTTGTTGGGCAAGCTAAATACGCGCTTGACATTCTTCAGCGTGCAGAATTGATGGATGCAAAACCTGTCTCAACTCCTTTGGCAACGGGTGAGTCACTTGTCAGCACTGGCCCTATTTTCAAGGATCCTACTTTGTACAGATCTCTAGTTGGTGCATTGCAGTATTTGACCATCACTAGACCAGATCTGTCTTATGCTGTTAGTTCTGTGAGTCAGTTTCTTCAGTCACCTACTGAAGATCATTTTTTTGCGGTTAAGCGTATTCTTCGCTATGTGAAATGAACAATTCATTTTGGCCTCTCCTTCACTAAGCGCTCAGACTCTTCTGTTCTGGGTTATTCTGATGCAGACTGGGCTCGTTGTGTTGAGACTCGTCGTTCGACATATGGGTACTCGATTTTTCTTGGGGGCAATCTTGTTTCCTGGAGTGCTAAGAAACAACCAACCGTTTCTCGCTCTAGCTGTGAGTCTGAGTACCGTGCTATGGCGAATACTGCTGCAGTCTCAATTCTTCTCTCAATTCTTTCTTTATGTGTTATTCACATTCTGTCATTGACCATCCCTAACCAAAACATGCCGTTATTTAAATGTGCTAATATTGATTGTATAGGAGAGTGGTTTTTAAAAATCATAATATGATGCACAATAAAACAAAGAGCGTATTAGTTTTATTAATACTGTATACTACATCACTCACATGCAATGCAGCTGGTATGACAATGTACATACAACGGGTATTGATAAAGACAAAACACGAGATTAATTGGAACATTATTAATTATTAAAAAAAAATAAAAATCAGGCAGCAGAAGGATTTATTTGTGATTAAAATGAATGGTTCGGTTGACGTGTGAGAGTCACCTTCTTATCTGCTAAATGCACCACTATGGACTCCAAATCTGCAGCATACACATTATTTATAATCACTATGAATCATATGAATTAGTTAATTATAGGAGTATTATAAAGATTAATAATTAGTAGTACCATTTAAGGTTGAAATCATGGCTTCAACTCTGTCTTGACACTTGATGCATCTTAAATCAGCAGCCAATACCACCTCCGACACCTGATTTAATTATTAATTCCCCGGCCAAACCATGTAATTATAATAGTAGTATCAAATAAAATGACAATTTGTTTTCTTTTGTCTAATAAGTTTGAACTATTTAAGATGAGAGTTAAATCATGCACAATGAAAGAAACTTTCTCGATCGTATTACTGGATGATATATAATTAGAAACGAAAGAGATTACCTGCGATTTTAAGGTGGGTTGAGAAGACAACAACCTCTTGGGGCTCTGAAATTTAAGTCTTGCCAGCTCTTTTTTTGCCCAGGAAACCAAAGTCATGATGTTTTCTCTTAATCAATCAGAGAGAAATAGCTAGCTAGGGAGAGAGAGTTTGTTTGCAAATGAATTTAGAGATTGAATTAATAGCCACATGTGTATATATGTGGTGAGCACATGAACCCTAGCTAGTTTGGTGGAATATGTGTTTTCATTTGATTGATAAATCTCATCTTCTTATGAGAGAGTTTGTTAATAAAATTATTTAGAGAGAGAGAGAGAGAGAGAGAGAGAGAGAGATGGGAGATGGAAACAATTTATTATCACATGGTATGAAGGCATAAAGTTGGAATGTAAAGAGGAGTTAAAAGCTTGAAAATGATGGCACATTCCCCACCCATCACAATCATATCTTTGACAATCAATATTGCCCCCTACCCTTCCTCCAGATTCACATTTTTTATTACTCCATCAATTGTACATAAATTTCTGTGTAGTGGGACAATCTATAGTGTAAATATTCACATATTCACACTTTTATCGTGCTCTATGTCCGAACTATAAGCTTTCTCTTATTTCTTGGCACATGAATTAAGAAAAATGATTCAATAATAATAATAGATATAGTACAAGTGATGTGATTGAAAGAAATAAAAAATATAGAGAAAAATTAAATATAAAGTGAATTGAAAGAATAAAAAAAATTATAAAAAAAGGTATGAAACACTTATAAACCGACGGGGTACGTTGATCGATTTCTAAACACCACTAAGAAGTTTTTTAACCAGTAGAATAATTAAAAAAATAAACCAGTCCTCATCACTTTGAGCCAATTTATCATTCACATCGAAAATTAGTTTTTCTCACGTATTATATATTATCACAAAGTTTACGCAATTAACTACGTTACGACTTCAAAAACACTAAAAATAGAGCGATGGAATCCACACAAAATTTAGCTAAAAATATTCACATAAAACGTTAATTTAATCAAGTTCCCCCAATAAAACATTTGATGGTCCAAACAATTTCTCGCTTGGTCAAACCCAATTCTCCAACAAATGCTTATTAAATGAATTTTGGACGGTCTCGCAAACTAAATATAATTAATTATGTGACATTTCATCGGTCTATAGTATATCGAATATATGACACCCATGCATAATAGAAAAATTCAACATTTCATCAGCTTTTTTTGGCAGTGTTTTCAAATAAAATGCTTCTACTTTGAAATCTCAAAATTTATTGTAATTAAAAAGAAAAATTGGTAAGGGAGAATAGGAGTAAATTGGTAAGTGGAAAATACATTTTAGGGTGAATAACTTTTTTGTATTTTAAATTGTACTTTTTTTAATTTTTATCCTCTAAATTTTTCGACTTTAAAATTAATCATCTATATTTACAAAATTTAATATTTCAGTTCTTTTACTGACAATCACTTATAACTGGACAATGTTACTTTCGATATCTTTTGCATTATCAAAATCATCATTAATATATAACATATCATTATTCTTAGACCGAATGAGTTAACCATGTTTATTGGTAAAATGACTAAAACATTTTAATTTTATAAATATAGAAGATCAATTTTAAAGTTAAAAAACTTAAAATCGATATAAGGGACAATATGTTTCCTACATTATTATATTTAGAATTGTCGCACGCAAACACTTTCATAAATCAGCATAATATTTAATTATGATTTTAATCATTTCTTCAATAGCATAATATTTTTCAAACACTTTGATAAATCAGCTGCATTATTTAATGCAAGGAATCATTACACGTAATTTAGTATTAGAGACCAACTCATTTTAGTTCCGATTTCCATTCCGCGTGCGACTTTTGTCGAATTATTTATTAAATTGATTTGAAATAATTTATTGTTTCATAAATTAGAAGAATTTGATTTGATGATTCAACGACTGAATTTAAGTGATTGATGTGATTATACAAAGGGACGTAATGGATGTCGGGGTAGTTGGATCTCGATTCAAAAAATTGTTAACATGAACGAACAAATCAACTTATTAAGTTAAATACTAATATATTTTGGTTTGTTACCTCATATGGAAACTTATGAATTATGATTGATAGTAATTATTAATCTCATTTATGCTCGATTAAGTTCCAAAACAATTTGTATATCAATAATATATTCAATTAAATTAAGCTAGAGCTTGGCTCCAATATAAGCTAGTCAAACACAATCCCTAAAAACAAATGAATGATTTTGTAAATAATATGCATGAATCATGATGATCACAGTTTAATAAGCAAAACAATAAACAACATAATTATTTTATAGTTCGAAGCAGTCTACTCTCCTAATCAATTGGCCCTGGAGTAATTCCTTTCATAAAAAACTTGGTTTATTGTCCCAATTTATTTGTATATACAAACACAATAAAATGTAAGATTAAAGATAATAAATACTTTGAAGGTAAAAAATGATAATTTCAAGTAGAAAAAAGAGAGAGAATACTTTTGAAGGTAAAAAATGATAATTTCAAACAGTATAAAAGTAAATTTCATTAGGAAAACATAAGCCGCTTTTATAACAGAAATATATTACTCCTTCTTAATTGGTTTTTTTTGTTTCACAAAAAATAAATTTGTCTCATATTTATCCAAGTTTGAGTACAAAAATTAAGAAAGTGATGTGGTGTGATTATGATATAAAAGATTATAATGAAAGAGTAGTTTATAAAAAAAAAAAATGAATAAGAAACTTTTATTGGGATGAACGAACTTAAAAGGAAAGTTCAGATTTTTTTTTTTGTCACGGTGGTGGGATGTTAGAGAAGTCTGGTGGTATTCCACCCATACATGTTGCATGATTCTGCAGTTCATGCTCAACTCATGCACTCCTTCACTTATGACTTATGAAACACAACACTAACATTAACACTGAATGCAGTTTTATCAACACAACAAATCAAGACTCAGAAGAAACAAACAATGCCTCCTCTATTTCCCTTCCCCACTGCCCTCATCATCTTGTTTCTGAGTCGGGTTTCGCCCCTCGCCACTGCCCAGAACACGGTTGCAGACTGCGGACCAAATCTGCTGCCTTTGGCCCCTTGCGGCCCATTCGTACAGGGCATTGCTGCTAAACCGGTCCAGACGTGCTGTGACAACCTTAACCAACTCTACAAACAGAAGCCTACTTGCCTCTGCCTGTTGCTCAATCACACCGGTCTGGCTTCTTCCCTCCCGATCAACACCACTCTCGCTCTTCGGTTACCCCTCCTCTGCAACCTCCACATTCTCCCTTCTACCTGTCCAGGTATGCCTGTATGACGCTAACCAACCGTTCGATTCAGGCCATAAATTTTACAAATTGTTTCCTTGTTGGTCTTTTAAGGGATTTCACTGCCTGGGCTTTCACCTCCGACTCAAATTTCATTTGGTTCGAACCCTAAATCCGGTGCTGCAGGTATGATCTCATGCAAAGATTTCACAAACTGTTTAAGAGTGTGTTTTCAAACTCTTGAAACTGCTTCAAGAATTACTCTTTTTTCAAACATCTTTTGAAAAAAGCGACTCTGCACTATTCCAAAGAATTTGAAAACACCTCTTAATTCCTTGGCATCCCAAGCACAGACTTTTACTTATTCCATTTCTACGAATTGTTGATCTTGTTTTAGGGGATGTTTCATCTTCACCGATAATAACAGGGCCTAGGCCGGGATTTATGGGATTTCGGTTTCATCACAATGGTGAGGCCAGGTTTAAGGCACAAGTTCCGTTCTTGATGCTGCTAATTGCTGCTACACTTACACTACTGTAATGAGATATAGAATCCATCAAGTTAACAGAGAAGAAATCATGCATATTGCCAGAAAGAAGGTTAATTATTCATATATTATCCGACAGTTTGTTTTAATGCCTAGAAATTGTCACACCATTTACATGTTCAAGGATGTGATTGAGCTCTATTTTTCTTAAAACATTGGTCTAACAAATCAAACGCTAAGCCAACAAGATCGATCATCTTGAAAAAGAAAAAAAGGTAATATTCTCCACAAAGAAAAAAGAACAGAAACTATGAGTAGGGGTTTAAATGAGCCAAGTAGTGTTAAAGTTGAACTCAACTTGATTGAAAACTCGACATATTCAAGCTCAACCTGGCATGATAACATACCTAACTTCAATTAGATTATTGATAATTAGAGTATACTTATAAATAATGCGTGCATATTATGGGTAAAATAATAATATTAGGTGAGCTCGATTGATTAAGCTTGACTAGGCTCCCGAGCCTAGAGCCTAGTATTACAAAGCTAGATTTAATTCGAATCGATTTCGAGCTTTTATAGAGTCGAACACGAGTAGCTCGTGAGCCTGCTCGATTCACTTACACAGGGAACAACATAACCTTTAATATTCCTGTAAGTAAGTAACATTTGAAAGTGGAGCAGGTAAGGTACATATGATGTCTGTAGAACATATGCTTGCTGTGTATTTTTCTTAAAAACTTATCGTTTACTCCAAACTAGGCGCTTGTTCTGTTGGATTAGACTCGAAAACATTTGAGTTAGACGCATCTGGCTCTTCTAGAA
This sequence comes from Galeopsis tetrahit, assembly GCA_963675135.1. Classification (NCBI taxonomy): domain Eukaryota; kingdom Viridiplantae; phylum Streptophyta; class Magnoliopsida; order Lamiales; family Lamiaceae; genus Galeopsis; species Galeopsis tetrahit. The sequence goes on from OY776127.1 coordinate 74,454,971, forward strand.
GCTCTTGAGATTGGATTGATTCCTTGTACACAGGAGTATCCTTGAAATCTGCTGCCCCTTCGTTATATGTTGCCACAGCAACACCACAAGCTACTAACTGCAAACAATAAATAAATACCATAATCACATACTTCTAGAGGCTTCCATCTTTCAATCCTTCCACAATATTAACCCCAATTCTGGGATGTAAACAGTCAAGAAATAATTTTTGACACTCATGTGGAATACAAACTTACATAAATCAAGAATGCAATTTTTTTTCCAACTACTCAATGCTTAATTCAAATCATCATTACCCAAATACTAAGCAAAGAGTAAGTTGGTGTTATATCTATGGGGAGTTGACGATTTTAGTCCCAAACGAACCACTTTTATCAATTCAGTCCTATAACTTTTAAAATGTTGCAATTTTAGTCTTACGGATATGTTTGTTTCACGACTATTTCAACCAGACTTTAGGCTTTGCTATGTCAAACCCCTGTTTGTTTCAGGATTCATACTCTATTGTATCACCTACCACAACCAATACTATCAATACACTCACATTATCCACCTTTTTATTCACCCAATATACTCATTACCTATAAAATCTCAATACAAACATACATTTTAAGATTTTCAGATATTAGAATTTCATTGTACAGTATAATTCCAAAACAAACATATCCATATTGACAAATTTTTGTTAGATAATTTGTAAATTTTTATAATTGAAGTTAACATGTTTGGTTCTCAGTATGCCAACATAAACAAAGTTGGTCCTTTTGGTACATGGAATTTTGACTACTTCTACTTCATGCAACAATCCTGCAACCTTGTCAATATACGATCAAAATTGCTTACTTCTATAAGTTAATTGAGAAAATTAATTTAGCAATTTACTGAACTTGTGCAAATAAATAGTAAAATAATTAGATTAAAAGAAAGAAAGAAATTACCGCGAAAAGGACGCCGAAAGCCCACATGTACTGAACGAAGAATCCGAAAGCATCCCACTGAGGGCCCTCGAAGAAATCAGGGTCAGCTCCAGGAAGCTGTGGCATTACGAATCCATCATCCACGGCAACTGTAGTGCTTACATCCCCTCCTTCAATCTCAGCCGCTCCTTTCCATTCTTCGTCCTCTTTAGTCGTAACAGGGCCGGTTCTTCGGTTTTTGCTGTCGAATCTTCCGGTTTTAGAGGAGGAAGAAGAGAGCTTCTTAGGAGTGGCTGAGACGGTGAATGGTGATGTTCGGGAATGGTGAGACCATGAAGAAGGAGATGAACGGTTCAAGAAGAGGAGTCGACTGCTACTACTCGCCAGAGCCATTTACAGAGAGAGAAAGAGAAGATGTGTTTTGTGTGGATGACAAGATATTTGTCAGACAAAAGAAAATAGGAAATGGGGTATTTAAAATAAGTAATTATGCATTTATTTGTGTGTATATAATCAATAGTGGTCAGCTGGTTAGAGAATAGTGTTGTTATTCGAACGTAGCTTTAGCAAAATCCACTCGCTAAGGCTTTACTCGTTTAACGAAACGAGTCGAGCTCAAATTCGTTAGATACTCGATTTATTTTTTTGTAAAAAATTTCATTAGGCTCGACTCGATAGACTCGTTAACGAGTCGAGCCGAACTCAATTTTTGACTCGTCAATGTAGCTCAACTCGATAAGAGCTCGAACTTTAAATACTCGACTCGAATAACAGCTCTAGTAGAGAATAGAGATGGGTAGGAAGAAAAAAAAAATAGAGAGAGGAAAAAATAAACGGTAGGGAGGGATAGTGAATTTTGAAGAAAATGAAAAATTTATGATAGTGACATTAAAAATAGGTAAAGTGAGAAGTTTATGACAAAATGAACTCAAACTTCTTACAAGAGCAAGTTATAATTTTATTCTAAAAAATCGCATGTCATACGGTTTCAATATCATCACTCTTAAATGAAATGTCATACAACATGATGTTAGTGGCATGAACCAACAAATCAGTCAACAAAATAACGGAGGGAGAAATTTTCTTTGAGCATTGATATTCATCATTCTTTTTGTTTCCTCAAACAACCAATTGCATCAGTAAAACATTGCATCAAATTGATTATTTTCTTTGTTTTGAACCCAATAGCACTATTTTGTACTCTCACTTCGTTGAAGACAACAAATCAACAGAAAATAAATTCTTGCTTAACATTGTGCACGATTTGTTATTCAACGCGTATAGACCATCGAACCAAAGATGAGCCTCTAGTTCATAAGTTGTTAACATCGACTTCCAATAGTTTTCACTCTTTTTCATCAACATCCTAAAGAACATTTATGCAATACATCCTTGAAGGTCCTATAACCCACCAAAACGGCTAATGACATTCTAGTGAAGACGACCCAAGCATAACCTATGTCTTGTAGTAGGCAAGACCTATGCAAATAAAACAGACACTCATACATGAAACATAATATTATCAATTGTTAATGGTAAGTTTATCACTTATGTCTTAAACGCTATTACTCCTTGTACAAATACTATTACATGGAAAAAAATCAGAACTAATTACAAAACGATGGACAATTTACATTCTCAACCAGTCCAAACCTTCAAAAGATGGAACACATTGATATACAAATATTAACTAATCTAGCAATGTCAATGGCCTGTTCATCACCATATATCCACAAATTTTCATTCCGTCGGACACTAATCAAGTGAGACACAATGATACAACCACATTTACTTAACCATACATAACACGAATTTAAACATAACACAATAAGCAAAATTGTGATTTTTTTTTAACAACATTATCTCACACCCAAAAACTTGATTGCACATATATATATATTACACACACACACACACACATATAAGAGGTTCAAAAGCGAACAATTCTCATAATCTCCAAGTCAATAGACTAGTTAATTCTAGTTTATATATTACAATACATAATTCAAAAAGAGACGATATACAATAACAGAGATAAAATAGGTCACGGTCTTGCCCAACAGGTCGCCCCTTCTGCCCTCGGTGTATACTCAGTAGCCAAAATACATCATTGATCAAATATCATAATCATGTTAATGCATGATATGCTTGATGCATTAACTCGACCAGGACATCTCACAAAATTCAAATATCGTTGAACTCACAGGTTCATCCACAATAATCATTGAACTCATAGGTTCATTCCAGGATATAATCAATTAACATCAATCAAATCTCATAATTCACGTAAGATCCATGCATCATCAATCAACACAATTAATCCATAAAATACTATGTTTATGCATCGTAGTTGCAAATGAAATTTCTACCGACAAAATGTCAATAACTCTAACTTCTATATAACTTAATCACCTTCCACTATCCAACCTAATAAGAATACATTATAAATATCACTACAAATTATTAACTACTTAAACTAGCAATAGTTTTGCCTTTCATTTATACCTATGCTTATCAAAATAACAAAAATGCATTTAATTTATTCTCAAATTCTATCTACAACCAATCTCCCCTTAAATTTTCTATCCTTGTTACTTGTAACAACTGATCATAAGTGAAGCCGTCTTCAATAGGAATTTAATAATATCGATATCATTTTCACATATGTTACTCAAAATACATAAACAATTAGGCACAAAAATACATGTCAAAACACATTGTATCAGAGTAATCTCGTCACTTTAGAGAGATCCCATATTTTAACAATAGCTAACTTTATCATTTTCTTTTAATAACCAATCATAGAGCTCAAATTTATTAGGGATTCATTCTTCTTGCTGACATGTCCATAATTATCCTTGATAGTCAAGATTTTTTTAACCATTTTTCAAATTCAACATGGAGATTAAAACTTAGTGTTTGTGTTGTATTGGTGATTAATATTAGAAGATGAACAAGTTGGTTCAAGAGATTGTACCTCATTACCGTTTTCCATCAGGCAAAAGAGATTGATGAACTTCATATGAGAAGAAACATTCTTCATCAGTTGGGAGTGAAACAATTGATGGTGGTGCATCCATCACATAAAAACTAATGATTATCTACAAGTAAGTTCCGTTATATGAAACATGAACTAGAGGATTTGCTTTATAAAAAGATTGAATTGTTATAGGTTAATGTCATAGAACAATTGTGAAAATTAGAATATAGTAGGAAGTAGAAGAAATAATAGTCTTATCGGTCCTTGGACTGAATATCGAGACTTAAAAAAATGTTTTGGATGACATTTTCGAAAATTCACTTGCTTTATTGAGAAAAAAGTTTAGTTCAATAGCATATAACATTTCAATCACTACATAAAGCAAACTTCTAGTTCATGTTCCATATAACTGAACCTGCTTGTAGACAACACAAACTTCATATATGGCTGAGGGTTCTTGTCTTCCGGATCTCTTGGTCCATCAAGATTTGTGTATATAGATAGAACGAATATTAATTAAATTGATTTAGAGAATACCTGGGAAAAAAAAAAACTTGATTCATATTTCATATAACAACCCAACTAATTAGAAAATTAATTGAATCTCATATTTACAATTACGGGTACAAACCTAAAATCCTAATTACTACCAATAATTAACATAAATAAAAAGTCAAAATTAATATATATCTCCATCTCATTACAAAGTTAGACAATTGAAAGAAAAATGAGATAATGGCTGATAATGAATTTATTAAAAGAGAAAAGGAAAAAGTAAAAAACCTAGAACCCTAAGTTTACAAGCCGAACCAGAGGCCGGGTGCCATTAAAACCTTGCCCAGGAAAAATGAGATAATGGCTAGTATAACTGATTTCGCAAGATGTGACATTAAATTTTCCATACCAAAACCAAATAGGCTAAGTTTAAAAACCATTAAAAATCATGACAATCATCAAATCTTTTACTGCCATCAGAAAATCAGCATTCAACAGTTCCATAAAAATTAAAACCATCTCAGTTAAATGATTAATTTGAGACATAAGCATAAATAACACGGCATCCTTAAGAAAAGAGTATGGTAATTAATTCACAAACCTCTTTAGAACATTCTACTGAAACAATTGATTTGAGACCAAATCTCACACCTGCAATCTTTCTATCAAACAAAAGAGAAAATTAGGAGAAGATAAATCAAAAGCTTCCCTTTATCACAAAGTGAATACAAAGAGCAGAGAGTAGTGTTGTTTTTTCAATTTTGTGTACCTTCCAAAGAGATTGAAGCACTCAATATATAGAGATGAATTAGGGTTTTGTGGAGTTAGGGCTACATTAAGGATCCATACCTTCTAAAAAAATGGGCTAATAATTACAAAATGGGCCAAACCCAATTGAGATACAAAATACCAACAATCTCTATTGTTGGGCCAATATTTTATTGTTACGATTCCGGTAGGAGGCGTGGAAGATGACATTAAAGACCGACAGTTAGGTCATTAAGGTTGAACAATTGAATGGTGTCGTTTTTTGTTGACAAATTGAATTGTATTTCTATTCTGTTGAGTTGTAAACGCGAGTTTTGTAAAGTCGTATGCACAACTTATTTTCGGGTGGGGTCGGGTTATAAATACCCGAATTATGCCTGATCCACCCATCTTGTAACATTTTGCCAAATTAATAAAATCTTCTCTGTTTCTTCTCTCCTTCCTCCATTTTTTGTAATCTCGTTTTCTCGCGAGCTTTGCTCGATTGTTTCAGTGGCCTCATAGTCAATTCACGCTTGATCCTTGCGCAACATTAAATCACATTTATGGTTACTAATACAGATCGAATTGTTTCGTAAGTTACTGCAGAAAGATCACTAGGCATTATGAGAGTATTGCTAAGCCTCTGACTTTCTTAACCAAGAAATGTCAGTTTATTTAGAATAAAGAAGCAGAGTTAGCCTTTCAACAGGTGAAAGAGGCTATGATCACTGCCCATGTTCTTCAACTACCAGTTTTTTCAACAGAATTTGTATAGTTGAAACTGATGCAAGTAATGAGGGTTTGGGTGTTGTTCTAATACAGGGTAAACATCCTCTAGCTTTCTTAAGTAAGACACTAGAGGTCAAGAATTTGGGCCTAACAATATATGAGAAAGAGTTCTTGGCTATACTACTGGCAGTAGAGAAGTGGAGGAGCTACTTAATACATGTTCCCTTTGTCATTAGAACAGATCAACGGAGCCTTAAATATCTACTTGAGCAAAATGTGTTAACCCCACTGCAACACAAATATTTGACCAAGTTGTTGGGATTCAATTCCACGATTAGGTATAGGGCTGGTAAGGAGAATACAGTTGCATATGCACTTTCAAGAAGAAATCATCACAAAAGGTGCTTGTTCAACCCTTACTGTATCGAAATCAGTGTGGGAAGATGAGGCGCGAGAGAGTTATGAAGCAAACACATTAGTTTTTCAAGTGATCACAGAACTTTTTTCTTTAACACATCTCTCTACACATACTCAGCTGGACTTGTAAGATGCAAGGGAAAACTGTATGTCTGTATGTTGGCTCTGCAAAGGATTTAAGGATCGGGATTGTCATCTACATCTTCTATAGAAAGATGCACATAAGGTTGTTACACCCCTGTGATGCTCTCCTTTGGGCCTTATATACAAACTTCAGTCCAAGGGGTAGAAGAGATTAAACAAAACAATATGCAGCAACTCAAGATTCTACCACAACAGGCAACAGACAGAATAAACACATTTGCTAATAAAAACGAAGTGAAAGATATTCAACATTGGTGACTGGGTCTATCTCAAACTCAAATCATATCGAATCAATGCACAAAAGCCACATATGGAAATTAAGCCCCAAGTATGTAGGTCAAATTCAGATTATAAAGAAAGTGGGATTGGTTGCCTGTAAATTGGCACTGCCAACAACAGCTAAAATACATCACACTTTTCATGTGTCACTACTTAAACCAAGAAGTGGGGGTTGAGCAATAGTTACCTGAATTTGATGTTGACTACAAGGTTCATTTGCTTCCGTTGAAGATTCTGGATCGGCGCATGGCGAAGGAGAAGAATGCTGCAGGCGGAGATTTTGGGGAGATGAGAACGAAATTCACTCGCTTGAGGGCAAGCAATTTCTACAGGGGGTAATGTTACAGGTGGAAGATGACAGTTAGGTCGCTAGGGTTGAATAATTGAATGGTCGAGGGGCAGTGCTGGTACGAACGCCGTCGGTGCTTGTGGAGGTGGTGACCCTACGACCTCTGCCGGGGGAGAAAACCGATGATCGAATCTACTTTATCGATCAGGATGATTGATCGTGCGTCTTTTATTATTATGCATTTGAGCAATTTTTTTTTTTTTTTTTATCATATAATATGCTATTAATACTACTTGCTTTGATATGTGTAATATTATACTCCCTCCATTTAAGTCTTTAACTTCCGGTCCGTCCGTAGCTCATATTAATATTAAGAGTTAATTCTAAATAAATACACAGTCAATGTATCAATTTAGTCACGATCTTTACAATCATTATAAAAAATTTAAACCTTTCATTGTGTTGCATACTGGAAGAAAAATTATGCCCTTTCAAGGTTGTTGACCTGTTGAGGCCGATAAAAATTAAGAAACATAAAAAATAGAGATGGTAGGAAAATAACAACATTAGGTGAAATGCAAAAAATGTCAAAATGACTAACTTTCAAAGGAACGGTCTGAGTCTGGATGGGTATATATATGTTTTATTTTTTTGAGAAGTGTAGATTTTATTTTAAAATTGAACATGTGTATACCGATGATCTGGTGTTTGAATTTTGTTATCCTAGCGTTCTTGGTTGTCTTTTAATTTAAAATCTGTTTTGTATTTAGCAAACAAGCCAAAGTGATCGCTTTCTTGCCACTATACGAAATATAGAAAATTAGCTACTTTCATATAATGGGAAGAAATAAAATATTAATCGAAACATGCCTTCTTCAAGTGGAAAAAAAAAAAAAAAGACATGCAAGAACATTATTTATATAATTTAAAATTAAAAGGTAGTAGTAGTTAATTTGTAGCAATTAATTATTAATTAAATTAAACTACTTTCCGCTTCCGGCACGGCGTTGAGATCCAATCCCCTTTTCCCACGGCCGTCAGCAGCTGCCTCCACCGTCGGCGTCTCATCGGCGCCACTCTTACTGTTAATGCCTTCCTTCTCAAAGTACTTGACGGCGATTCGCATCCTTCTCAGGATTGCAAAGAATTCCTCCACCTCCTCCTCCGTCGGCGGCGGAGCAGCCTCAGCAGCGACCTCCTCCTCCTCCTCTTTACCTTTGATCTGATCATCGGTCCTGCTAGCCTCCGCCTTCTCCGCCCTCTTCCTTTTCCTCTCTAATCTGTCCATTTTCTCTCTCTTTCCTTTCTCTCTCCTATTATATACTCCCTCCGTCCCACAACTGTTTGCACACTTGCCTTATTTGTCCGTCCCACAATTGTTTGCACACCCATAAAAGGAAACATTCTCATAAACCTCACCCTCACAATATTCACGTATTTACACAAAATGCCATTACTTTTACTCTCTTTCCAATCACCTTTTTACTTTATCCATATAACTTTACAAAATTACCCCTCAACACTCCACTCATTACACTTTTTTCTTAAAAAGTGTGCCCAATTTGTGGTGCAAACACTTGTGGGACGGAGGGAGTATATATATATGTGAAATGTGAATATATAATAAACCTAATTATAAAGAAAGACCTGACTGACTATTGGAGAAACGGTCGTCGATGGATGTTGTCGTGAATTGCGTTTCCACTTTCCACTACCTACAGTAATACTACTTAGTACGGTAATTTTCTCCCCTAAATTCTAGGGCAAGAAATTTGCAATCCAATTCTATGAGGATTGATGCAAAACTCAGAATCTTGAAATACTATAATGTATTGTTTTATCAAACCGAAAACACCATATCAATTAACTTAAGTGTACAAAATTAATTAAGAATTCTTCTAAGTTTAAAAAACCAGTATAATTAGCCTAAAAAAAACAAACAAACAAATATAATTCAGGACTTATGCTTTTCTGCACTCTATTTATTTTGATAGACGTCTTACTGACAATAGTCTTTGTACTCATTAAATCAATATGTCATGTAAATCATTAAATCAATATATCAATTGTTCACAATGGTTAAAAAAGTATATTTATCCCTTTCATCTAAACTTTTACGCTCACTAACAAGTTTCGATACCTACAACATTGTGCTTGGATATTTCATTGATTACGACACTATTTTCATTGATACAACTTCAAATTGTACCACAAATTATATTATAACTATCGATCTTTAAATTTTTCGATGTTATAAAAGAGAGAAAAAAGAGGATTCGTGTGTTGCAGAGTTACGACTTACGAGAGTGCTTCCATGGTGAATGTAAGGTTTCACAGGGGTGGGTAATGGGAGAGAGAGATGTATTTTTTTTTTTTTTTGACAATAAGAGAGATGTAGTGAGTGAATGAGAAAAGAAGCTAGGGTTTTAGTATAAAAATTGAGAGTGTGAGATAAACAAGGACAAAATGGAAGGACTAACATATAGGTATGGTAAATGTGTAATGAGTTGGGTTAATATGCAATTGGTGAATTAGTAATGTTAATTTAGTTAGATAGATTTAATTGTGTTAAAAAGGAAATATGAAAGGTAAATACATGCTTATCGTAAAAATGTATATTATGAGATTTTACTTTTAAACATCTAAACTTTTGTAAAATAGACTAAAATAAAGTATAAAAACTTTTACACAAACAAATTAAAACGCTATAGAAGATGTAATTGCAAATGAGACGTAAAATAAATTAAATTCGTCACGCAACATTTTTCATATCACAGTTCTTTCTCAACTTTTTCAATATATATACTTATATAGTATATATATTTTAAATTAAAGTGACTCACTCAATGGCTTGAATCAATTATTGAAAGTTGTGTTTGTTTATAATTAAACGTAGAATATTGCAGGTATTTTGAGCCATTGGTATTGTCTGCTGTCGTAACATAATGACACCCTGCCTCTTGCGTCATCCAACAAACATCACGCCCTTTCCCCCTCACATATTTACATAAAAATATTATTTTATTATTTTTAAACACACATTCAATTCAAATAAATAATTTATTATACACATACAATTTAAAAATTATCACTTATTACTCTACTTATTACTCCATTCATCCTATTATTATTATTTAAACTCGTATCAACTACTTTTTTAAAAATATTCCTTAAAACATTTAAGTATATATATATTTTTTTAAATGTACATCAATCATTTGAATAGTCAGAATTGGATGATTTGAACAAATTCAAATCAAGTCTATTTTTGTGAATCAATCTCACAAAAAAAATATCTGGAGGTCAGAAAGCCTTTGTGATGCAAAATATTTTTACATATTTTGCAATAATATCAAAAGTTTATTTATTTATTTTTAAAATGTGACATTTCACGAATTAAATAAGTGGACGAGGGAGGCTATTAAAAAGATAGATGGATTTTGCAATTTATTTTCATGGTTGTTTCCTGGGAAAGACCGATGGTAGGGCCACATATGAATTATTCTGCATTAGTAATAGTTTAGCAGTACTTCTCTTGAAAATAATAAATAATGACCAAAAAGGGTCCAATAGTCACTATTTTGTCTTCTCCTATTAAACATTAGACAAATAAAATTGTGTATAAAAGGTTTGTAACTACTCTCCCCCTCCCCTCCCCCTTAAATAGTAAATACACCCATAAAAATCTGGTTCAATAATATCAACATCAATTAAATAATTTGGGATGCTTTGAATTTTCAGCGCGTGGACAATTGCACAATTTCAGTGTATTAATCTTGAGCCTTAGTCACGGGTCTACAATATTTTCATTATATATGACCTGACTTGTGAGATATTTTAACTTCATTTTGGATTTATTTGTTCCCGTTCTCATAACATTTTTTTTCACTGTTCTCATAACATTTTTTTTCACTGGAAAATAGATTTCCAGATTCATCTTGATCGACAATAAAAAAGTTTTTGGATTAAAAAAAGGAAGGAAAAGATAAAAGCCATAAGTTCACAAGCCGAAACCAGAGGCCGGGGTGCCATCGCTAAATGGTACACCCCTAAAAACGACCTAGCAATAAGAGCGATAATAAATTCCGAGAAAACCGATAAAAAATCTATGAATCTGAAATTGGGTGAAGGACTATGGAGGGTCAAATGCATCGCCCCTACTACCCTTGAACTGGGAGACGCGGGTAAAATCATTATCAAGCCCTGTTGAATGGCTGATAGTGTAGCTCAAGCAGGCTCTAGCCTCGAATTCATTGATAGCCTTGCCCGAGATTTGATGATGGATCACCCCAGGCATCCTGAGGCTACTACGTTTCTTCGTGGAACGCGTCGGGCCTGCCCGAGTAGGGACGTCGTTGGCAGTGGCCTCCAAGTTCGGATTGTTGTTGGCTGCTGCAGCCACAAGATCCTCTGAGGGCTCATCCGTGCTGAGACTGGAGAAGGAGTTGCTAACTGGGACCAGATCGGCCTCAATATCCGAGGAGGGGTTCAGTGGGGGCGCTCGGGGCTGGAGGTCTGAGGGAGAAGGCCTCGACCGTCTTCTGTGCCGAGTCCTACCACGGGAGTCGTCGCGAGGAGGCGGGGGGGCCTGTCCCATAGCGCAACGAGCAGACACGTGCCCAACTATCTTACAGTGGCTGCAGAACTCCGGAAGCTGCTCATATAACACCTCTACCATCACCGAACTATCCTCACATTCAAGGACCAGACGCTCCAACAAAGGTTGTTTCATATCCACCTCGACCAAGATTCTAGCGTACTGAGCCATGGTCTTAGCTGTTGTGTGACCGTCCATCTTAATGAGATTGCCAACCGCCGAAGCCGCAGTCGAGAGAATCGTGGACTGCCAAAGTTCAATCGGGAGGCCGAGGAAGCGTACCCAAACTTGAGCCGTCGAGGTCGTTGCTTGGTTCGGATTGAAGCCTGGAGACCATTTTTTAAGGCGAATGGAACCTGGACCCAGTTGCCAATCTCGTCTTCTAAAAATACGGTCGCGCTCTTCCAAAAGGCAAAATTTGAGAATAACAAATCCTTTTCCGATTGGCACAACAGAGAGGCTCCCATAGAGGGACCAAGACTCGACAAGCCTCTTCGACAGCTCAGCATACGGGATCGGGGTTTTTCCACGAGGGGTGATTAAGCGACCAATCAAGGCATCCTTGAATTCGTTCACACCAGTCTGTAATGTGGCATGATCGATCGAGATCGTGAAGTAATCTCCCTTCTTACATGGGCGCATGTGTTCAGGAAAAGCGATTGGGCTCGTGGAGGAGGGGCCAACGGGCAAGGTGGGCATCTCGGAAGAGGGCGGAGCCGAGGTGCTCTGTCCGACCAAGGCAGACACGAACGAGGTAGGAGACGTCAGCGCAGGTAAAGAGCCAACGAGCGGTTCGAGAAACTCAGTGAACCCAGGAAAGTGCTCCTCCAAGGAAGGGAGGTGAACACCAATGGGAACAGACTGATCAAGAGATTCCAAAAAGGCGCCCAGTCCCGAAAACCGAGGTATAAGCAGCTTAGCCAGAGCAATTTCACCAGGGGAGAAATTGGCCAAGGACGAAGAGGGCGTTGGAGTTGGAGCCTGCTCGTGTAAGGGTTGCGTGCTGTCAGGCGGCACTAGAGGAGCCTCCTGCTCCCGCAAGGGCAGCGGCGGAGGGCTGCCAGTGGAGGAGGGCGGCAGAGGACAGCTAAAGACAGCGGAGGAGGGCGAGGAGCCGCGACACTAACGGGCGACACCCTGCCGCGGGGAAGGGACGGCCATTCAGGGCCGAGACGTTCGGCGTCGGTCACCGTAGGGGGAGGCGACCGAGGAGGAAGGGGGGGGAGAGCTTACCGGCGAAGCACCGTCGAGCTTCGAAACGACGGCCATGGAAGCGAATGGAGGTCCTAGGCGGACGCCATAGGTGGTTGAGAGCAGGGCGGCGCGTGGTGGTGTAGCAGGCGGCGGCCTGGTGCTTAAATGGGCGGTGACACGACAAGAAAAAGGGGAAGAAAAAAGAGTAGAGGTTGACGGAGGAGGAGGAGAGAGGTGGGTGGTGGTCGGCGGGACGAGGCTGGTGGATATGGGGGTGGCCGGCGGTGGAGGAGGGGGGGTGGTTGGCGGTGGAGAAAAAGTTGCGGCGGGTTACACCTCCACTGTGTGTAAATAAATCGCACACAGTGGGGGTTTTAGGGTTTAAGGGTAACAACTGTCATCCACTTGCGTTTCATCCTGATCGTCTTGTGTGAGACGGTGCTCCACTTTGGTATTTGAGTCATTTTTCATTTAAACAATTTATTTCTAGTATTTAAAGGGAAAATATTCTATCCTTCACGCAAATGAAACCATATATTTGAGCAAATAAAATCCAAATGCCCTAATAAGAAATATGTCACAACAATGTAGACCACATAGAATATGAAATCACCAGAATAACTTGCCAAAACATCTTTTGATCAGCCAACATCCACCTGAGAAGTAGATTGCAAACAAGTTCAAAATCATACTTTACCAAATTGTCTGGGAGGTATAATTTGGGTGGGTGGATTTGGGATATAGTCATCAGGCCCCAAGTTATCAATAGGTGGACGCTGCTTATGATGGTTCGTAATGGATTGATAAGCCATTGCCAAAGCCAATGCCTAAATCAGAAGAATGTCACTGTTAAACTCGTCTAGAAGAAAAATGTTCAACTGCTAAAACAAAAAGAAAATCTAACACCTTGCAACATTTCTACTGTTTCAGCTTTTTTTTTAAAATGACAGTTTTAATAGAATTGGCTGAAATAGAAAGATATCCCAAAGTGTTAGTCTTTTAGCAATTAGGCCTTAAACTAACTACTTGCTTTCCTGTAAGAGCATGTTTTTTTCCCAACTTTATTTCAGTAAAGAGTAAATTGCAAATTTGGTCCCAACTCCCATATCTATTGGGTGTTAGTGATTTTAGGTCTATACGAATCAGTTTTCTCAATTAGGTCTCATAACTTAAAAAATGATGCACTTTTAGTCCTATATTTACAATTCTGTTTTAGGATGATAATTAATTTGTGTTTTTTTTATTGAAATCAATATGTTAGGGTTTCATCATGTCACGTAAGCAACACCAAGTTACAACTTTGGCAGCGCACGTGAGCAGCACGTTAAAAAATCCAGTACCAGAAACATTGTCAATATAAGACTATAATCGCATCATATAAAAAATTATGGGACTTTATTTAAAAATTAATTCGTGAGGGCCTAAAAAATCACCTACACCCAATAAATACGGGACCAATTTTGCAATTTACTCTTTCAGTAGCTATACCCTTTAAGACGGGGACAATCGATCATGGAATTCCAGGCTACGCAAAATGCTATGCAATAAAAGCGTGTAGAGAAAAACATAAGAGAAAAGAGCGAGAGAAGAAATCTTACAATGTGATCATGCTCAGGTGGAGCATAAACACCTGTGGTGATTGTAGATCTCCTTCGAGTATTATTTGTAGGAGCATCAGAAATTTGCTTAAATCCTGTTGGTATGACAATTACAGGCATACCCACAAGATTGCCAACACAAACCCTTTCCCAATCTGTAGCATTCCCAACAAATGCGTCAACTTTAAAATTGTCTCTAACTTCCCGCATTAGTTTTCCTCTTGCTCTTTGTGCCTGTGAACAATTCATCATTTTACTACCCACCTCGTTAGGGAAAAACATTGTCCCCCCTCAAAAGGCAATATTGAATATAAGTTCCAATTCATGCACAAATGATAAGAATGTAATGAAATCGGTCAAATTTTTCATCTGGATGTTGTGGTTTCATATCTTCATTATTCAGTTACTTTCACCAGCCAAAACAAGTCACAAGCTTCATGCTTGTTTTTCTTGTACGGAGTGTTATAGAATAAGGATGAGGACAAGTATAAGGGATAAAAAGATAGAAAACTTCATTTCTAGTCCTCATCACTAAATAACAGTATTGGAAAAGGTTATTTTTAGTACCATAAGGAGAAATGATTATAGGGGGGAGATAGTTAATCAAAATGGAGTAATGATTTAACTTATTTTGAGTCTCATTACCTCATAAGGAGTATGATGAAGGTGAATTGATCATCTTTTATCCACATTAAACACCACAATTACACATGCTAATTTCCATTGATGAATTTTGAACCAACCGCCCCATTAATTTGTACCATAAGGTTTCTAAAGACTCCTCATTAAGTTGAAACTGCCATGATAAGCCTTTTTTGGTCTCTGTCATAGCAGAGAATCTTTATATATTTTTTCCGTTCTTGCCATTTAAAATCACAACAGCCAGTTAAACCCAGTCTAAGGAAGAGAAAACAGTTTCAAGAGTGTTGAAGTGACATACTTGAACATAATCTACAGCAGGTACGACACGGGCTCGACGAAGTTCAAGAGGCCATTGATCTTGAGCTTCATAGTCATCATCCTGGCCAGATCTTTGCCACTCATCAAAGTGAGCCAGCATATCAACATCCATCGTGAAATTTAATATGCCTTGAGCAGAATCAACACTGTAATTCAGCTGAAAGGGAACCATGTTGACACCTATTGACTGAAGCTTTTCAACCACCTACAATTGGCATTATTGTAAATTCAGTTACGTTGCACTTGGATTGAAGGATTTGAGAATGAAATCAAAAGTCTATAGTATCAAATCATTTGGGTGATGATTGATTTGGGATTTCAAAACCGGTTTTGGGATTTGGAAATCCGAAGACAGTTCTACTTCCGGATTTTGAAATCTAATTTTATAAACAACACCTATAGACCTACTATCATACATTCCAATACAATCATTTTTATCTCCTTACACTTTAATATATTTAAATCATAACCCACATCATCCAATCATTACAATCAACCCAACAACAATATAGTAATACATCATTCACTCTTACAAATTGATTCGACATAAAACTAAATCTCACCCTACTCAAAATCCAAAAACAAACACACACCTTACTATTTATCACGATTTCAAAATCCCCTACATTTAAAAAATCGGTTTAAAAACCACTTAAAATCCAATGAAAATATCACCCTAGGTATATGGATTGACATGGATTTAAGGTCCATCACTATGATTTTGAACTAATTCTTGCATCACAAATCTCCCTCAATCCAAACATACCCTTATACTATTCAACATTGACTTTAATTCCAAATCTACACAAGCAGACTACATAAGGCACAATTTTTTTTCCAAGTCTACTTACATCCATCTCAGCATCCTCAAGGTATCCTACAGTCAGCTTTGTGATATCAACAGCAAATGGATCAGAAAAGGGGATGTTTCTGGATGAAAGATCATCTGGATCCTGGCCTCGGATTGCATCCAAAACAATTGCACAATCTGAAGCACTTCTGCAAAAAGGTCCCAGTTTATCCTGCGAACAGACCGGGTTAAATATTCACAACCAGAAAAACCTAATGAGCATTCAGGGAAATGAAAAAAAATGCCCTGAAAATTTTGAATTATACGAGAATGCCATGTAACTTTAAAAAAGTTGGTAAAAATGCCCATTGACTAGTTGTATGACTTGTATCAAGTTACTGGGCATTTTTGTCAAGTTTTTTGCCTGACATGGCTCATTCTTAAATTGCCACGTCAGCCTCTCGCAGTTGAGAAACTGGGGAAGTTTGTAAAAATGCCCATTGAATGGTTGTATCAAGTTATTGGGCATTTTTGTCAAGTTTTTTGCCTGACATGGCTCATTCTTAAATTGCCATGTCAGCCTCTCGCAGTTGAGAAACTGGGAACAGCCTGTTGCGGGGGCAGTTTTATCAATAAATTTAAAGTTACTAAGGTATTTTCGTATAATTCAAAAGTTACAGGGCATTTTTTTTTTTCAATTTTCCATAAGCATTCGAAGCATAGAAAACAATAATACCAGACTCTCGGATAAGCTTAAAACACCCGTACGGCCAACAGTTCCGAAAGTTGGACGCAATGCGGTCACTCCACATCGAGCAGCAGGGTAAGTGATGGATCCAGCAGTTTCTGAACCGATGGCAAAGGGAACCAAACCTGCACAAGAACATATTTATACCCTTATCACACGTATAAAATACACAGAAAAATTTAGGGTATGTTTGAATTTGGGATTTAGAGGATTTCAAAATCTAGTGGAATTCAAAATCCTAATAAATAGCAATGGTGTGTGCTTGTTTTGAGATTTAAATATTGGTAGGATTTAAATTTTGTCAAATCAATCTGTAAGAGTGTGCGATGTTGTATTATTATATTAATGTTGATTGTAATTGTAATGATTGAATGATTGTGTAATAAGTGTGTGCTATTGGATGTTGCAAAAGTGAGAATGAAAGGTGTGAAAAATGATAAATAAAATAAGCACGAGAATTTAAAAAAAAAAAAAAAACCATATTTGCATTAATGAGTCATTGGAGAGAGTGATGTAGAAAAAAAATGATATTCACTTGGTTTATAGGTATTTGTAGGAGGAGTGGATGTATTGGGTGTTTAAAAACCAGATTCTAAAATCCCGAACATGATTTAGATTTCGAAACCAAATCCGATTTTTAAATCCCAAATCAAACATACCGTTAGAAATTTAACTTAGCATATAAGGTCAAATGGAAGAATATCAGCTAAGATGTACCAGATGAGGTGGAGGCAGCTGGTCCAGCTGACGAACCAGTGGAGTATTCCTCAAGATTCCACGGATTCCTAGTTCTACCTCCAAACCAAATGTCATCGTATGCCAGTGATCCAGTCACAAGCTTTGCAAGAAGAACTGCCCCAGAAGATTTTAGCCTGAAATATTACCATCAACGTCAAGAACTTGATTTTTGCTGCTGATGAGCTAAGCATGCAGTCATATACCTCTTATAAACCCAAGCTTCAATGTCGAGAACTTGATTTTTGAAAGACTTAGAACCCCATGTTGTCTTGTAATGGGGTACAGCAATTATATCCTTTAAACCGTATGGAATCCCATGGAGTGGACCTAAATTAAAGTAAAAATCAGAAGTCTTCTTTCTAGTTTTCTATAAGCACTATTTTTACTGGGGCGTGTGGGAACATTTAGATTTCAGTTAAGACATTGAATGACATTTCAATACTGCTTTCGCATGTAGCAGAATAATATTCCATCCATTCCTAATTATGTGTCTGATTCTATCCAAAATGTTGTTCCTAATTATGTCACTTTGCTAATATCAACGATGAAATTAAATACTAAATGTTAATTAAGTACTCCCTCCGTCCCGGGATAAGTTTCCCATTTCTTTTGGGTGTTTAGATTAAGGAATATGATAAAATAATAGATGTAGTACAAATGATGTGATGGTGAGAGAGAAAATAATAGATTAGTATGAGATGAAGTATGATAAAATAATAGATAAAGTGTAAGTGATGTGATTGAGAGAGAGAAAATAATTTGCTAAAAATGGAATGGGAAACTTATTGTGGGACATCCAAAAAAGGAAAGTGGGAAACTTATAGTGGGACGGAGGGAGTATTATGATATCAAATAAAAAATTAAAATAACCTTGAGAGGGGGGAAGGCAGAAAGGGCTATTAGGTAGAAATACATCAACTCCACCACTTAAAACCTTATGAATTGATAATAGTATCTAAAGTCATATATATTGAGTGAAATAAATAAATCAAAATTCCAGGGGCTCCAGTGCCCCCTTGGTCCATGTGTATATCCCTGCCTAGAGACATTCAACAAGGTAGCAGCTCCATGATAGGACGTATTATATAAACATTTGTATTTCAATTCTCATAGAGAATGATTTAAACATTAAAGAATAGCATGGCATATCATGTTCCTTTGATTTACAAAAAAAATAAAACATATATATGACCATATTGTGCTGATTTATGCAGGAGAGTTTACAAGACCCGTCATTTTGTAATTGAACACATTACATATATTTCACCACCTTTATCATGTTAGATAAATTGTGGAGTTGAAAAGAAAAGAGAAGTTACTCACCAAGGTAAGTGCCTTGTTCAAGCAACTCATCAGCTCGTCTTGCTTGCTTGTATGCTAATTCTTCCGTTATAGTGATTACAGATTCAAGAATAGGACCATACCTGAAGAAATGCTGATGAATTAATAAAAACAAATAATTGATGGCTTAATTGTTGGTAAAATCACCACCTTTGTGCAAATTGCAATATAATCTGGATTTTTGCCAAAACCTCAACTAAAAAAAAATTGCAATTCAAACTTCTGGGTAGATTGACTCTTGCCCGTGTTTGACTTATCTTACTTGGCAACAATTAAATCCCAAATGGCGTCGTTCATCCCAATTACTACCCAAAGGACGTCGCGTTCCGCCTAAAAGCTACCCAAACGGGCAAGAGTCAATCTGTCCGAAAGTTCAAATTGCATTTTTTTTTTAAATCGAGGTTTAATTTGCCAAAACTCAGAAGTTAAGATTAGATTGAAATTTGCGAAAAGGTGTTGATTTTAGCAGCAATTAAATCATTATTGATTTAGATTCCATATACCATGACAGATTCACTAGGCCGTACCTTTTCAACCGATTCAAAAATATCCGAGCCAGCTCCTCAGATGTTATTTGTTTAGACTTAATCAGTTGCCCCAGTTCAAGAATCTGATCCAAATAAATTAATAAAAAAATGATGATGGAAAAATATTGGATAGAATGCAGAATTATCTTGATTTATTATTTAAATCAGTAACTTACGCTCATGTAAGAAATATCTTCATCACTCTCTGGTCTTTCTACACCAGATAGAGAAGGATAATTAAATCTTTTAGGGGAGTCATGGGAATGATCATGGCTCAATGCAGTTCTAAAAACCAAACACGAAGGATTTTTTAATCCTCCATTAACTGAGGCCACTAATTTTCTATTAGATTTGATAACAGGTACATTGAGCTCCTCAGCACCCTTTTCAACCTCCAGCATCTATAAGGCAACAGAAACAAAACAAAACTTTTTTAAGTTTGCATCCTATCCATCAGGTCTCAAATAAATTGTAAAACTGGTCCGCTATCTATTGTGTGTTGGTGATTTTAGTCCAATAAGATCAATTTTCTCAACTCAGTCCCATAACTTTTAAAATGATGCAATTTTAGTCTTATATTAACAAGGTTGCAGGATTTTTGCACGTGCTGCTTACGTGAGCTGCCGGAATTCCATGTAGCAACCGGACTAATGACTTGGTGTCGCTTGCACAGCATTAATGAGACCCCAACATATTAATTTCAATTTCTTTTTTTTTAAACCACAAATTAATTATCATCCTAAAACAAAACAAAAAACGTCAATATAGGACTAAAATTGCATCAGTCTAAAAGCTATGGAACTTAATTGAGAAAATTGATTTGTATAGGACTAATCCAAAATCGCCAACATTATAGATATGGAACCAATTTTGCAATTTACTCATCAGATTCCCCTGTAATAATGAACAGTGTCGAATGGAATTGGGGTTGATACCTTAGCATCAGAGAAAAAGTCTGCATCCAACATTCTGAACATACTGCTCAATGAATCATGATTGATCTTTCTAGAGCATTTACTATGGTTCGTGGAATGCACGTCTCGACTGTCCTGGCCATTGACATGAAAAATGTGAAGAATGTATAATATAAAGAATGGAAACTACAAGAAAAACAAGGGTTGAATGCATAAAAACTCACGAATTTTTCATGTTTTTTCAATTACAACATATGTTTTCGAAATTTGTGATTCCAAACAGACTTTTTAAATTTTGCAATTATAGCATATTACCATTTTCCGGCAACTTATGCTAGCATGGCAGTTGGGAAATATTTGAAAAGGTTGCAAATAAATTCACAACCTTTTGTTATTGTTCAATTAATCGCAACCATCTAATTTTTTCTAATTGCATACATGCCACGTCAGTAGAACTTGCCGAAAAATTATCATGAGATAGAATTGCAACAATTTAAAAACATGAAAATGTCCTGATTTTTATGCAATTTCAACCCTAAAAACAAACCGTTCAATCCTCCAGACATCCGTTACCTGGAAACGAGGATCTGAGGATGACCCCAGACTCTCATAATTTTTTTATACATATTCACAACTTTTAGACTGTACATGCTGATTGTACTGTTAAACAGAAATCAAATTCAGCAGCATGCGAGTGGATACTCATTCTCCCAATCATGACATTGCTTTGAAGCAGGGCCAATATAATCTGACAATAATGTCGATAAACAACTAATTATTTTGTGATCTCAACCACTCATGAACAAAAAAGAAGACTGCACAGCAGATTCATCATCCTTTGTTACTCCCTAAAGTCCAGTAGCCCATTCTCTTACACCAAAGCAGAATTAGATACAGAACATGTACGTATCAACAGTGAGAACTTTGTTTCTACTCAAGTTAATGCTTAACTTTGACTAAAAAACTGTTGCCTTAATATAACCAAATGAACTTTGGAATGTGAAAGACAAGCAGTAGGTGGTATCATTCCAGCACTTTCAAGTCCATCATATACTCCCTTTTCTACTGTATTTCCCAAAGAGTTGGTTTTACTAATCGAATGATTCATTCCTAAGGGCCAGTTATACAGAGCTTTAAAGCCACGGGCCCACCCACAAGTGGACAGTGTGATTGATCTCTCGAATTAAAGAAAAAACTAATTGAATGATTCAATTAAAGCATGCATGAGCTCAAACAAACAAAGATACATTTACTTTTTATTAAATCAAAATGCATATAACATGTATAATTCAAAATGTGTTCATTTTACTTGTATTAAGATTGGTGAACCATAATCCCTATCTGGATCCATTGAGAACAAATAACAGAATTAGAGTTGACTAAATTCGAAATAATGCTACAAAATCCTCAATAATGTAATTAATTGGTACAGGAAATGCAAAAAGCAAGAAGCGATCCAGAATGTAGTTACAGATACCCATATGCATGAATACTAATTATTGCATAATTGATTTGTAAATAGAGAGGAGAATACCTTTAGGGCAAGAGATTTGGATTGAAGCATCGAGTGATGATGCGGTAAACAATTTGAAGATGAAGCGGCGAGAGTGAACAGTAGGAGGAGGAAGAAACGTGTCAAGTGAAGAGGCCATGTTCTGAGACACGTGTTCATAGCTTCACCCATTTCTGCTGCTGCAGATATCATATACTCACTGCCAATACCATTAATTTCTGCCGGCGTATTGTCTTTCTTATTTTTCAACTTTTTTTTTTTCTGAACA
The DNA here is from genome assembly GCA_963675135.1 of Galeopsis tetrahit. Lineage (NCBI taxonomy): Eukaryota > Viridiplantae > Streptophyta > Magnoliopsida > Lamiales > Lamiaceae > Galeopsis > Galeopsis tetrahit. The sequence goes on from OY776127.1 coordinate 74,477,159, forward strand.
AAAGATGGAATAACTTCAACTTGGCACGATACGTTAAAAAAAATACGGGACGAATTTTAAGAAATGTGTAAGAAAAAGTAAAATGATTAATGTTTTGAGGGATAGTTTTATAAACTTTTATAAATAAAGTAAAGTAAAAAGTAGATTGAGTGTGGAAAAGTAATGGCATGTGGTAAATATGAGTATTTCAAGAGTGAAGGGTTGTGAAGATATTTTCTTTTATGGAGTTTGCAAATTGGTATAGGACATCCATATATGTATGGAAAGTGTGCAAATTCTTGTGGAACGGAGAGATTACATAAATAAACCATCTTATTAGCAACTTGAGATTAAGAAAGTATGGTAAACAAAGAAAATACTGTAATTGATGGGGTTCATACGCCCCAAATTACACACACCAAACTCTTTTTTTGATAAAAATTGGGGTTAGTCTTGGGTGAGACCGTCTCCCTTAATACTCGTATAAAATGATAATATTTGAGTAAAAAGTGACAGGTTATCCTACCCAAAATTTTGAAATATGGTGGTCGTCTTACAGAAAAAGATCCGTGAGACGGTCTCACATAATTTTTTGCCTAAAAATAGACATAAGTAAATTTATTTAATAGTCATTTTAAAACTAAACATACCTCAAATGTTATACACACCTCGTATTAAGCCCTTTCTCCATTATTTAACCCTCACTCTCTACACAAAATTACTTTTATAAAAAAATAACGCATAAACCCTCTTTTTATAAACCCTCGATGTAAATATATTTAATATTTTTACATTATTTTATACTTTTTGCACAGTATATACAAATTATGAGTTGTAACAATCACTGATATGTTCGGTCGTAATCGTGACAGAACATATCACTGTACGACCGAACATATAATTGGGTGTATGGTCGATTCTGACCGAACATATCATTGTGCGTACGGCTAGTTCTGGCCGAACATATCATTGGACGTACGGTCAGTTCTGGCCGAACATAAACTTCAAAAATGATTCATTACTTTATCAATGGTCTATTTGTTGATTCTCACTTCAGCAATTTTTTAAAAGGGGTTTTTGAACGGAAAATTACATTTTGAATGAGAAAGGGTATGATTTGAAAAAAAATATGGGATGTGTTTAGTATTTTTAATTGATTTTTAAATTTTAGTGAGATGTACTAACAATTGTGGGATGTGTATTATAATTTGGGGTGTTGATAGCCCCACCCAATATGTAATATGTAATTGCTTAATTTAATTAAGGGCTGAGAATTATTGACGGTATTGTTAACTCATTGAAAATATGTGATAATTTAATTCACATTTATGTTCAACCATTCACTGAGCTCACTCATATATCCAAAATCTTGGAATAGATTCTTAATTCTTAGCATTAAGTTATTCGTGCAACTTGTAATAACAAACTGGTTTGGTCGTGACATCTTGAGAAGGCCAATATCTGCAGAAGATGGAAGTTCAAATTTCAGAAGTTCGCAGATCCTTTGATTTGAGCGCAGTTCTTGCCATAAATTGTTCAATTTATAACCTTTTTTGTGCTAGCCTGAATTTGAAATGGAAGTATGTGTATCTGATTGCATCTTGAGATACTGAATTTTGATGTTAAATTGAATTGATTTTAAGGTGGTTGTAATTGATCACTGTCGAGATTATTTTCACAACTACTTCAGATTTTTTTTAACTGAAGCCTTAGAAATTCTTTAGTTGTGCTTTGTGCAGATGCTGGATATTTTTATGCACACATTTTTTAAATAAATAACTTCGAGTTCGGTATATATTGATCAAACGGTATATCGACAGCCAATAGATAACCTCACAAGTCAAATGGATTCTGTTTTATTAAAAGAAAAACAAAATCCACTAAAATTTTAATTTCAGCTCCCGTTCAATGCATAATATATCAGTTTTTTTTTTTTTTTTGTTACAGGTATTAAATTTAACATCCATATCGAAGCCAATAGATAACCTCACAAGTCACATGGATTTATACCTTAATGGGAAAGATTGTAAAAAGAAAGAAGGAAATAAGTTGAAACCATGTGGATGGAGGCTAATCATCCTCATCAGCAAAGGCAAGCTCACATGCAACTGCAAGATGGTCACTACCCCATTCCTGCAACATCAACAAAATAGTCAATATAAATTGGAAATCCGCCCGTTTCCACCTCATCCTAGATTCTTATAACATGATTCGCTTAAAGGCTCGTGTAGGTGGGAGAGGAGGGATCGACCAACAAATGGTTCACCCCCTTTAAAGGAAAAACGACACAAGAAAAAGATCATACTATTGGTAAGTTGCCGAGAGAAAGAGGAGGTTTACTAGTCTGACCTCATATTTATCCTTTGCAAACAAAGTTTGCCAATTAAATGACAGCTCGAATATGATAGAAAAATAAAGTGGCATATTATACCTTGCTTGGAAGACATCGTATCTTCCTTAAACTGTCCAGAGGCAAAGCTTCAAGAACTTTCACTGGGACAAGGTCTGAAGTATGCCTGTTCATATCTGGTGTTATTAAGAAACACAAACTCTCAAGGGTAAGGCTCGGAAAATAGAGATGTACCATATGTAATCAACTGTTCCAGAAAATAAGCTATGATAGGATGTGGCCAGAGGTTCCCCGATTTTATCCCTGACGTTATGGCTTCCCTAGAAAAACACACACACCCAAATCTTTCTTTACATCAATTCAATTAATAAAACATCAACGGAGTGATTGACTCGTGCAGAATATTGGATCCAAAAGGGTTAATACGGAGTATCATTTTTGGTCCTTGAGTTTACCTTTTCCCAGTTTTGATCCCTTTCTTTCAAATTTGATCATGAAAGTACACTTTCTCTCACATTTGGTCCCATAGTTAGTTGACAGAATCAACTATTTGAGGTGCTAGATGTAATTATTTAAAAGTTTTGCACTTAAATGTAAATATAAAAAAAACTTTTAAATATTACATTCAACACCCCCAAATAGTTGATTGTGTCAGTCAACGGATGGTCAACTAATGGTGGAACCAAACATGAGAATAAAACTGTACTTTCAGGGCCAATTTTGATAATGAGTGAAAGATAGGGGACCAAAACTAAAAAAGATGAACTTTAGGAACTAAAAATGATATTATCCTGATGCATAAACTGTAGAAGTAGGCGCACGGTATTATCTAATGGATACAAAAGAACTAGGATATCTTACAGGAACTTCAGCATAAGTACTGCGGAGCTCTAAAGGATGTCTCAGGCAGCCATCTCTAGATCCAGTAGCAAGCACTATTTCTTCATCCGTCCATCTAATCAGTAATAATTGACCAAAGAACAGTTAATATATGCCGTTGGTAACATATAAAGCAACAGAAAGTTTGTAACTAAATAACATGCATTGCCAGAAATTGCAATAATAATGTTTCTTTCTTTCCCGCTCTCTGTCATTTGCAATCTGGCAAATGGTCACACACAATCTCGGTGCTTATGGACAAACACTATACAGTATGGCATTCTGATATATTGACTTGCTTACTGACCTATCAGCTGTGTACAATAAATTAGCTGAAGGACCAATTATGCATTTATTCAATTTTAGTGCCAATAAAACCTCAAAGTACATCTGTCTGTTAAGTGATTGAATCAGAATGCGTATTTATGAGCCTCCTAATGCTGCAGTTCAAAGCATGCTGCACTAACACTCGACTAAAATGGAACAATCGGTGGCTAAAAAAAGACAAGGGAGTGGACCTGGTGCCAAAAAGACTCAAAACACGTATTTTGCAAATCTTGCCAATAATTGAGATGCACAAAACGCAAACTACACAAATAAATTTCCAAAAATACCCTCCTTGCATTCTGAGTATCTTTTCAATAAGAACTTAAAAATAAAATGAAAATAATGAACTGAAGCACCCAAACACCAAAACAAAGGAGTAGTTATTAACAAAAAAGGCTGGGATCAAATTTCAACCCTCTCCACCTCCCAAACAGCACGTCACAACACATAGACAGTTGCTATTTCTAGTGTATCCTGACTAAAAAAATAATAGCATTTCACTAATAAAATATAGCAATACTTTTATTTAGTATATCAGATCATACTAGACAATTATTGCCTAATAGTAAATTTGCCTATCAAATTCCATTGTGTGTATGGATACTACGAGGAACAAAGTGTAGGTGACTTGATTAGTACCTCAGACAGTAATCTGATATAGGCCAAAGGCTGAGAAGTTAAAAGGATATTCAGGAACCAACCCTCGACCTATGCATTAAAAGTGAACTCATTCTGGTACAGTTAAACTTCAGTGTATACAGTAATGATCAGAAGATAGATACATAGCACAGAACACAAGCAGACATAACTGAAATTAAATAAAAACTAAGAATGATTGAATCTGAAAACCTTGAAAGACGATTACGCAGAGATTGGTGTTCGGCATATTTAGATGGAAAAATCTGGCCAGATACATATCTTCGATCATGTTGCTGGATATTCAACTGGAATAACCAAGAGGAGTTAGTAAATGGGTATCACTGGGAACCATTAAAAGAAAAAAAGGAAAAAAAACTGCAAAAAGTGCTAACATGGTAGAGATATAGGATTTACCTTAGATGATGCTAGAAACTGATACATTGCACTCTGGATAAAGATAGATAGAAATATCCCAATGTAAGTGATGGTGAAGTCACTCAGGTTTTTATGAGTAAATTGCAAAACTGTTCCCATATCTATTGGGTGTTGACTTTTTAGTCCTAAGCGAATCAATTTTCTCAATTATGTCCCATAACTTTTGAAATGATGCAAGTTTACTCCTATATTGAGACCGAAACATATTAATTCCAATTAATAAAATAAAAAAATAATTATCATTCTAAAACAAAATATTGTCAATATAGGACTAAAATTGCAGTATTTTAAAAGTTAAGGGCATGTTTACTTTTGGTTTTAAAAACCAGGTTTTGGATTTCAAGATCCAAAACCCGTTTTACTTCGGGATTTAAAAACCGGTTTTAAAAATCCACTCAAAGCCACCCCTATCAAACATATTGATTTGACATAAAGTTATATCTATATAATATTACTCAAATCATTATATTATTTCTCAACAATAATATAATAATACAATAATATAATACATTTAATCATTACACAATTAACTAATCATTATAATCTCACCAAACAATAATATAATAATACAAACTCATTCAAATCTTACAACTTGATTTGACATAAAGTTAAATCTCCACTATTCCAAAACTCAAAAGAAACACTCATATTACTATTTATCGGGATTTCAAAAATCAGGATTTCAAAAACCCGTTTTTTAAAACCACCCAAAGCCCAAAGTAAACATCCCCTAAGAGACTTAAATGAGAAAAGTAATTTGCATGGGACTAAAATTGTCAACACCCATTAGATTAATTTTGAAATTTACTCAGTTATTATTAGAAGTTTGTTTTAGCATTCAAGCCAACAAAATTACCCGTGGTAAACTATTCAGATCTCCAGTAAGCACAACTGGTATGCATCCCCATTCTTGTGATAATTCATAGGCTTTCTCAAGAAACATCCGCATCTACACCCACCAAGATAAAACTATCATTTCAAAATAGCAAACAATATTTTTTCGTTCATCAGTTTCCTTGTCTACTATATAGTCGACTTCAATAAAGTTTATAACACATATCGTTTTATTTTTATTTTTTTGATAATATACATAATTTCATTTCAATAAAAGGGATGAGGAATCCCTTAAAAAATACAACAGCAGTAAAAGATTGTATGTAAGCAAGATTAAAAGCATAATGTCAGCTCCTAACTACATCCGACAATGACAAACCCTTAAAAATACTTTGATTCAAAGACCACAAAGCAACTATATATTTAATCATATCCCACAAATCTTCTAAGGTTTCATATCTATCATCAAAAACTTTATAACATGTATCTCTACACCATTCATGTACATTTGCACATTCAACCAGAAAATTCATTGAGAACCTAGTTATGGTGGGAAGAGGACCAGAATCCAACACAAACTACAGAGAAAAGATGCAAAAATTCTTCTAATACCCATGTATCTCTGCTTGTTGTTTTGTTTAGACAATGATTCAATTAAAGTGAGGATTTGATCCACGTCAATGACTGACTATAAATGCAGCTTGGAAAATGAAATGTTAGTAGCATCCATAGCTCATAGACCAATCTGCTGAATGTTCTATCTACAGTTACCCAACTAAAATAATCCAAAAACTAAAGTTACTTAATGTACCAAGTTATAAAGATGGAAACACCATTAACCATTTAAACTGTTATGCCGATAGACTGAATTTTCAACAGCATTTTTAACAAGGCTAGAGGCCACCCAGCTATTTATTGGATCTTCAAATGGTGTTACTGGTGTAGCTTTAACGAAATCAACAAGATTGCTTAGAAAGTCTTAGAAGGAGTATATATTATATCCACAATCTTTTCCAGCGAGAATCCAAAGCTTATATGAAAATTTGTTATTATTAAATTTACAGAACTATATCAAGTTTGTAGCATCATTTGAGTTTATAATTTCAGCAGCCACCAAGTCTCTGAAAGCATTGTCATACAAACTTTATGTTATTTCACCATGTATTTTGTTGACATGACCTATATAGAAAACTGAAAGACAAATTCTATAAACTTAATCACCTGGCCCAGTTTGATATCTCCACGTTTAGGGTTGTAAAGGACATGTATATTTCCAACCACTAAACTTCGAGGGGCAGTACTGCTGAAAGAAACATAAATGCACAAATTATGAAGGGGTGATAAGTACTGAAAGCTAGAAAGGTTCAAAAGACAGTGTCAAGAGACGGGAAGAGAAACACAGCAGTATGCAAATGACCGAAAAAATATATAATAGTACCACTGAGACCGTGAAGTAGCATCAGCACTGACCAGGTGTTGATTCATCTGAGTGATTGGAGTTGAAAGCTAATTAAATTATGTAGTATAACACACACAAACTCAGAAAGGATACCAATAAAGAGAAATACATGACTGACAACCAGTGTGTACTCTAACAAAATAATAGTAGCCATAAATGCTAGTAGAGAGACTTCCTTGCAAGAAATCAAGCAATTGATAAAGCTTAAAGACTTTTTATAACAAAAGAATCAAGCAGACCACTTTAAGGATAGGTTCCATAAAAACTACCATTACAGAGTTTTTCAAGGTCCACAAAAGCATTGTTCAGCAAAAGATGTTAAAAAACACAGCTTAATACATTCCAATGAAAACCAACTGGAGATTTGGGATGTGTTTTACATTCATAAACAAAATGCACATTCATATGTAATTACATTCCTAAAATTATTATTGAAGCTTGACATGAGATATAAGCAACCCCAGAGACCCAGATTCACAGATTAGCATACCTTCAAAACACAAAATTGAGCAACATTGTTGCGTAGGCCAAACCTATGGAACTCTATGTTCTCTTCATGCAACAGAGTAAACCTGCAATGTAAACATTGAACAGATATAATCTGTTTTGCAGTAATAATGAAAGAAAAACGAAGACCTAAATGTAAATTAACTTAATAGTGAGTATCAAAAATACATAGGGCCAAATTTAGAATTCTAGCAACAATCAGTCTATGCATAAACCAGTATATACATCAACTTAAGACTACTTTGACAATTTCCTCTAACGAAAAGCCATTTATCTAATCTAATCACAATATTTTTCCAGCGATTCAGCGGATCAGAACATGAACAAGGAAAACAGGCTGCAAAGAACTTCCCCGTATGCAGCAGCCAACTAGTTTCATTTTAATGTAGTATTATTGATGAGAGAGGAAGATGAAAAGGGAATATCTTACAGCTTCTTTTTCCAAAATATGGCACATCCATCATGTGATTCACCACCACGAGACTTGTGACCCCAACAGACCAATTACAGTCAAAACCTTGATTTTTAGGATCAAAGGAACCGAAAATAAAAGACACAATTCTGCACAAACCTTGTTCAGACCTCTGAAGCCATCTTTCTTAAGAATCTTATTCAAATCATCGAACTGATCGACTTCCTGCAGGAACAGAGGTTAAATATGAAAATGCAGCTACATGATGAATTGATAAATAAGTAATACTTCAGATCAAGCAAAACATGGGGATCTTCACATTTAAGCATTGTCTCCAAATCCAAACATGTACCACAGCAAGAAACCAAAATGCAAAGTCAAAATCAATATCATATCTAGCCCCTGGGATTTTCACAGAGAATATAAGAACAATTATTTCTTACATAATAAAGCTGTTTGTTGAAAAATAAGAAAATTGCAATTATCAACAAAAGTTTCAATCTGAAAAGAAATACACTAGGCATTCTACTTCATAACGTAACCCCAGGGGTTGGTCTAGTAGTGTAGGCTTCAGATTTAAGGGTATGCTCCTCTCTAGGTCTGCAAAAAATTCCTGAGATGGGTCAGTTCATACAGAACTTTGTTTTGGCTAAAATTGGACCCCACCCCACTGGTGGACGGTGGGATTGGTCCCGGATTAGTCGGTCTTTGGGCCGGATACCGAGACATCAAAAAAATTACGCTTCATAACATTGATTAAAGTTACTATTGGTGTTTATGGCTATAACTACAAGATGCAACAAGTGAATAAGTTTTATTCTTCGATTATACAGACACTAAATGTTGCAGGAAGAGCTAACACTTGCCTGGAAACACAAAATACTCGCTTGGTAACCCTTGATTTCCCTACACAGAATCTTCTTCCTATACTCCCAATCCAAATGCTTTGTTGAAACCTCCCTATACAATTCAGGATGCTTTGTTGCATTTTCAACACCAAGTATGTTATATGATACAATAACAGCCCTGTCTGCAATAGAAAAGAGGAACACTCAGATGAACAAACTACACATGTCTCTTTGTTTACATATCAAATAAAAGATTTTTTTTTTCCCACAACATGAAGAAGGCTGTCTTTTGATACGTCTACATCAACTTAAAACAAGGAATCAGTTAATAAACGTAGCCAGTTGGAGAAACGTTCTTCTTTAAGTTTCATTAGGTTGTTTCTCAAAATTCATTTTCCAATGTTTTTAAAAAAAAAAATCCAAATATCTTGAACGATACTAATTCAGAACTACAGCAAGAACAACCCATTGCAAACATACAGAAAAGATGGCAGTAAATCAAGATAACACTAGATAAATCACAAGTATGCCACTAAATCGTTGCCCTATCTTTAGTCATTATAAGCAGTGAGTGTGAGCATATTACCAGTATATTTGGAAACATCATGAGCAGAATAAGTCCACTCGCGTTGGCAGTGAGTCCTGCGCAACTTTCCACGCCTTATGTCTTTCCGTTGGGCATATGAATTCGTAAGGCTATGAGCACAAGAACTTAATTTGGGGATTGAATCAGGTTTTAGGGTTTGAATGCAGCTACGTGTTTCAATTTCCGAAGATATAACCCTTTGTCTTTTTCTGCTGTGTTGGTCGCGGTGGCGGTTGTGGTAGCGGCGAGTGCCTGGCGAATTGGCATGAGGAGGAGAAGAATGCTCCGCCGGCGCCTTACGGTTGTGGCCGTTGTCTACCATGATAGCATGAATGAAATTGCTGGTTTCAATTTTATATTTCCACATCTTAATTAATGTATGATTTGAGATATGTTATACGGAGTATTAAAAAAATTGTTTTATAATACGGGAATGTGTTAAAGATAAACAAAAGAACAGAATCGATGATAATAGATGTACATTTTTAAATTGGCGGTTTAAAGTTTGAAATTTTTTTAAAAGACGGAGCAAGTATCCAAACTAACTAATATAGCTCGTGTGACTTTTGGTGCCAACTCGAGCGGGGCCTTGGGACCGTCCTCATGCAACAGGGTCGTTTGATTGCTTATTTCAGTAAGGCGTTGACCGAATGCAATGCAACCAAATCCACCTACGAGAAAGAATTGATGGCTCTTGTATCAGCGGTGTTGCATTGGCGATCGTATCTTGTCGGTCGTCGGTTCACGGTTCGTACAGACCATCGAAGTTTGAAACACCTTTTGCACCAATTGATTGCATCCCCAACCCAACAATATTGGGTTGTCAAGCTCTTGGGTTTCGATTTTGAGATTGAATATAAAACAGGGGTCTCAAATGCAGCGGCTGATACGCTTTCCCGCAGGAATAATGAGCTGGAGTTCGGGGCAGTTTTGGTACCCCATCGGGTGGAATGGGAACAACTTCGAGATGAAGTACTAACTGATTCTTTTTATGGACCCATCATCGAAGCGCTGCGACAGGGCGAGGCGGTCAAGCAACCTTATACACTGGTTAACGGGGTTCTTTGTTGGTCCACAAGAAAGACGATAATTGGAGGTTCTGTGTGGATTATCGGGAATTAAACAAGCGAACACTATCAAATAAGTACCCAATTCTAGTTATACATGAGTTGTTGGATGAACTCCACGGTGTTGTTTGTTTTACACGCCTTGACTTACAGGTTGGTTACCATCAAATGCGGATGGCTCCTGAGGACATTGAAAAGACAGGTTTTCAGATCCACTCAGGACACTACGAGTGGTTGGTTATGTCGTTTGGGTTGTCGAACGCCCCGTCAACCTTTCAATCTGCTATGAATGACCTATTTAATTCGACCCTTTCTCCGTAAGTTTTTTTTTTTTTTACGATATATTGATTTACAGCCTCAACCAAAGATATTTAGAACCTTAGTAATGGAGATAAAGTTGCATAAACACGAAAGTGTAATAAAAGAATCGAATCGATGATAGAAACATTTTCAAATTGTCGGTTTAAAGTTTAAGTGGGATTTTTTAAAAAATGGAGCAAGTATTCAAATTAACTGTAGCTCGTGTGGCTTTTGGTAACAACTCTTGTAGTCTAACAAAGAGATTTGAAACCATGTATACAACTATATTGTCTATATATTAAAGATAAAATAATTCAACAACAATTACTAACAAGACAAGATATTGTTTATCTTGCATATTGAAACTGTCCTAAAAATGCACATCTTGTTGCAAAATATGATTAAAAAGGCTTAGTTATATAAACCTTAGTGGATAAATTAAGCATCTTGTTATGAATGTACATCTTGTTATGAATGTAGCTCACACAAATTTTGTGATAAATTAAGCACAAAATTAAGTACTAATTTTTAAAGTGTAAACAGTAATGTATACTAAAAGGTAATATTTAAATAAAAGAATTTATGTGAATCCGTGTTTACATGAAATTTACTTTTTGTTATTTAAATGATACCTTGCACTCTCCCATTTTTTATTCCATTAATTACATATCCATTTTTTCTCTAATAGGTAAGTAACATGTTATACTCTCACCCCATGATAACTTGCACACTTTTTTTATTTAAATATTCTAAAATTAGTTGTAAATTTTTAATATGAAGTACCCTACAAAATTAATAATCTCACAAAATATGAAGCATGTCATCGACTTTATTTATCAGTGAACCCACAAAATATCTCATTATACCATAAATTATTTAATTTATACTAATTATCTACTTTATATATAAATTAATGAATATTTAATAAATAAAATGAACATCATAAATTTGGAAGGATTTCGTTTTGTAAAAATTAAAAAACTCTCTCAGCTGTTGTGTTGTGTCTCTGCACTATCAATATTATATTGATAGTCCTTCACATTTCACACCAACAGCTAGCTACCTCCATCATTACTAGTATATCTATAAAACCTTCCATTTTCATTCACTGTTTTCTCTTCTTTAATTATTAACTTTTTTTGAATACTTGGAGTTGCTCACTCTTTCACGTGGAAACGCTCCGCAAATCCTTCAATAAATCGCAGCTTTTTGTAAAAGCGAGCGAAATTGACGAGGATGATCCGTTTCTTAAAGATGATTTACCCGATGATGATTACAAGAAATTCAAGTACAATGCTAGCTCTATTAGTGAGTTTGATATTGATTATTGCTGCAGTACTTTGTAGTTTAACTTTTAAATGGTTGAAAAAACAAACAAGATCGAGTAGGATTGGCTCTATGGAAATGGGAATTGATGGTTTTGGTTGTGATTTCTGGCAGATTGGTTTCGGGTTGCTGTTCTTTTTCTATTACGAAAACGTGTTTTGTATTGAGAAATGCTGTGCAGAATTGTGTATGGTTGGTTGGCTCTAGTTTTGATTGATTTTTCAATACCAAGGTTGAGCACTCCAATGATATGCATGTTGTATGCACTATAAACGGGTTGACTTTGGATGTGGACTGTGCTTAGCACGATACAAACATATATAATTAAACGGGGATTATTACGTGTTTATATGGATTAAAGTGATGATTTGTGATGAACTTGATAAAGAACACACAAGAACACAAGATATAGCTTCTTGGAGAAGCTAAAGCTTTAGAAGCTTGGGAGAGTTTATTGCTTTGGGTAGGGAGATTTGGTGGAATGTTCAACTTGTGTTACAAATGAGCCCAAATGGGCATTATATACTGCTTTCCAAGGGCTGCCCGCCCTTTACACGTGGAGCCTCCAGATTGGGCCTTCATTCTGCCCGAAAAGGTGATTTGATGGCGCATTTAATGCTAAACCGCCTTCGGTGCTCGTCCTCGCCGAGATGCCGAGGAGCTGGGCCATGGTGGTCGCCGGAGGGCCGTCGAGGAGAGTGGTCGTCACGCTCCATGTTGTCTCCCAAGACTTCAATACTTAAAACATCTTAACTAAGAATAATCACGTGCTCGCCACATACTTGGGCGAGCAGCTAACTAAGAGAGTGCTCGCCAACATCTTCGGACGAGCACTTAAATATATTAAATACATTAAATCTATTACATTTTCTTGGTCTTGTTGACTAGTCGTCGCACGACTTTGTTGACTGGTCCTCGCCACGTAAGATGGTGACTAGGATTGACTTGTCAAAGATTGACCTCTTTGACTAGGTATAACATTTGCCCCCTGGTCGCCTTTCTTCGTATTCGTAGAATGGAAAGGCGAGCAGTGTGATCGTCTTTTCTGTTGGTGAAAATGGTTTTCGACAACACAATCAATTTCGAGATCTTGATGACGTGAGATGGAAGTGGTCGCCTCGTTTCCTACGCCGAGCTCGCCTTCCGAGGCACTTTTGATGACGTATGATGTGATTGGTGTCAGGCGCGTGGGCGGCGCTCGAATTTTGAACAGTGCGCGTGGGGCGCGTGCCGACCTCAAAGGTCGCGCGTGAGAGTCACTCTCCGAATTTGAATTCGGAAATGGCCCTAAATTTTGGGAAAATTACGGATTTTACCCCGTTTTTTGCAATTAGGCCCCTAGTCGATTTTGCCTATAAATATGGCTTTCCTCCCTCTCAAAACACTTTTCACTTTTGCAAAACTTTGAATCCTCTCGAGCTTTCTACTTCAGCCTTTCTACTCAAGTTTTCCGGCGAGTTTTGTGGTGGTTCTCGATCGTCAACAAGGTAAAATAACTCACATTTTCTTCTTTAAAACTCCTCTCCCCCATTTCTTAAAGAAAAAATGGATTTTGGTGGATTTGGTGGTGGTTCCGACGGTGGTCCGCCGTTAGATGGTGGTGCCGCAATCTCCGGCGAGGCTGATCGTCTAGCCATGGTTTTATTGGAGAGGGCCTCTTCGTCGGACTCTAGGATCCTTTCTCCTGACCCCATAAATGCTAGTGTTCGAGATTTGGGAAAAACAGTGGTCGTCGATGTCGACGATACCAGCGAATCTGATAGGGAAGATGCCGGCAATGATGCCGAGGAGGATGGCAGCGAGACTGACTCGGATCTGCATGACCAAGATTTAGATCGGGAGGTGGGCGACCAGATAGAAATCGCCCAAGTCGAGGAGACCTTGACAAGAAGTCTCCGCGAGGACTATGAGGAGGTCGTCCAATATGCAGAAAGCATAAAGGACATTTTGAGTGGTCGGGAGAATTTGGATGGCGACGAGGTCTCGAGGGAGTCGTATTACAGATATTACTGCGACTACCCTCCTCGTGAGGCTCCTCGCCCGTATCGAGTAGCTTCCCAAACCGAATATGAAGCAAGTACGTATGTGAGCAAGGTCTCCTCGGCCCAGCTGGAAAATTCTAGGAAGAAATATCAGGTGCCAGCCGATGTGTGTTTTTTTGTGCCTCGCCCGGATGAGAGGGCCGACCAGCCGCCAGAAGGGATGGTCGCCGTCAACATCGGCATGATGGAGGCAGGGCTAAGGTTCCCCCTGCACCCCAGTATTTCCCACTTTTTACATTTCTTAAGGGTGGCCCCTTCTCAAATTTTGCCGAATGGTTGGTCCAACCTGATCGGCATTCTCACACTGTTCGGCCAGGTGGCGGCCGAGAATGGATGTCGAAACACCTGGCTTAGCCCGAAAGAGATTTGCTATCTCCTTCAGGCGGCCGGGGCCGGAGACAAGGTGGGCCATGGATACTACTATGTTAGGGGCCGAGATAACTTCAAGTTGATTGAAGGGGTTCCTAACAAGATTAGGGATTGAAAAACCAACTGGTGGTGGGTAGCCGGGGACTGGAAAAGTCCGGTGAGGCCAGATGGCTCCTCGGATCGCATTCCCATTCCCACTGAATATCGTAGAATTTGTGGTAAGTTATTTTTATTTCTGCTCGCTCTTTCTATACTGACTAACTCCTCGCTTTTTGTAGGTGAAACTGTTCGCAAGAGGACTGCCGACGACCGTCTTACTCCTCTCTTTCAGTACCACGTTTGCTGTGTTCTCAATCGTCGCTATCTGGAGAGGTCTTGCCGATTTCTGAACAGGGAGTGCATGCGTGAGCGAGCAGGTCTCAGAGTACCTCCTCATCACTTCACTCGAGAGTTCCCTCCAGGTAAAACATTTCTTCAAATTTCTTTTTAAAATTTACTCTTCGAAGATACTGACTTCTCGCTTCTTTATCTAGTAGTGGTTCCTCAACGGGTTGTCGCCTATCTTCCTCCTACTGTCGAAGTCGAGCGCCTAAAAGCGACCAGCATGCTTCGACAAGCACAATTAATCCGCGAGCGCAAGATTGTCGATGGCGCCGGCAAGAAAAGGAAAGGGGCGGAGAGCTCGGGGGCTCCACCGAAGAAGGTCGCTAGACCGGCCAGAGGGGGGACTTCTCGCCCACCTGCTGCTGAAAGGAGGATCTCGCCGAGGAGATCTCCTCCGCCGAGGACCTCGCCCCCCCCCAAACCTGTTGTTTCCCCTCCTCCCCGAAGTACTCGGTCGCGAGAGACTGCGACGAGCTCGTCGGCCGGACAGAGGGTTTCGGGAGATAATACCCTCCTCGGCTGGGAAGCCGCAAGGGTTGCCAAGTAAGTTTTTCAAAGAGGGCTTAAAATTTTTTTTTTTTTTTTAGAAATTTTTCAAGTATTTTTCTTCTAACTCTTTCATTTTCAACAGAGTTGCCGACTACCCGGTCGCCCAACCCTTCAGCGAGAATCTCCTCGGCTTCTACCGGTCGCGAGACCCGGTCGATAAGGAGCCTCTGAACCTGTTCGCCCAGAGGGCGATGAAGCACCTGCCCCGCTCGTTGACGACCACACTGATCGAAGAGGTCGACAACCACAATGCTATGGAAAATGCGCGCGTGGTCGCCATTGACTTGAGTCGAGCCTCCTATACCATGGAGAAACTCGCCAGCCAGATTGCTGAAGGTCGCAAACTTAGCGAGGATAGGGCTGCGAAAATCGCTCAAATGGCTAAGGCAAAAACAGTTGTTGAAGGGCAACTGCTCGCCTCCGAGGAGAAAGTGGTCGATCTTGAGACCAAGCTGGCCAATGCTGAGGCAAATTTGGCCGATTTCGAGGAGCAACTGGAGATGGTTCGAAAAAAGGATCAAGAAGATCTTCAAGAGATCGAACGTCTCCGTGCTCGCCTCAAGATCGCCGAGGACGAGGTAAGGACTCTTACAAGTAAGTCCGCAAATGATGAGGAGGAGTTGGCCACTCTTCGGCAACAGCTGGTCGATGCAATAGATGAGCGGGATGAGACTACTGAGCTCGCTGGGGGCGTGGCCATGTTATCGGTGGCGCTCACTGCCCACGGGCTCATTTACAAACTATTGGATGCCCATCCGGAAGTGGATGTGATTCCGCTCGGCGGGCTTTTGGACGACCTCCTTATGAAGGAGAATCCTCAGCCGGGAACCGAGCTCCCCT
Organism: Galeopsis tetrahit; assembly: GCA_963675135.1. Classification (NCBI taxonomy): domain Eukaryota; kingdom Viridiplantae; phylum Streptophyta; class Magnoliopsida; order Lamiales; family Lamiaceae; genus Galeopsis; species Galeopsis tetrahit. The sequence continues at coordinate 74,493,291 of OY776127.1, forward strand.
TGCTTCCGTTGGTGCAAATGGGACTCCAGTTCCCTCGACTCTTGGGAGTTCCGGTGGAGTTCGTGAATCCTCCCGAAGACTCCCCAACCCAACAGGACGAGCAGAGTGTCCCTGCTGTAGTGGAGGTCGTGGACGAGGAGGTAGCTGGCGAGCAAGATGCTCCTGCCGAGGAGAATGCTCCTGTAGTTTAGTTTTCTTGTACTTTGTTTTATTTTGTTTTTCTTAGGACTGTTCGGCCATTAAGGCCTTTTTTTGTAATTTCAGCCTTCTAAGGCTTTTTAATGAATGGGAATCTTTTGCTTATGATGTGTGCTTATTTTCTTTATATTGAGTGATCGTCCTCGTCACTGCTTCTCGATTTATGTTATGATACTTGTCTTTTTAAATTGCCTTTTATTTGTTTTCGTTCGTATGTTTTAGATAGTGATCGTTGTTGCTATCTTGCGAGCATCTTTAAGAAAGAATGCTCGTCTTCCATTGCGAGCATCTAAAAAAGAGTGCTCGTCTTTCCTTTGCGAGCATCTAAAAAAGAGTGCTCGTCTTTCCTTTGCGAGCACTCTAAGAAAGAGTGCTCGTCTTTCCTTTGCGAGACTCTAAGAAAGAGTGCTCGTCTTTCCTTTGCGAGACTCTACGAAAGAGTGCTCGTCTTTCCTTTGCGAGACTCTAAAGAAGAGAGCTCGTCTTTCCTTTGCGAGACTCTAAGAAAGAGTGCTCGTCTTTTTAGAGTTAACCATTCGTCGGTTGAACTCCTTGTTTGACAGGTAGTGATCGCCTTTGCCACTACCTTGCGAGCATCTTTTAAGAAAGAGTGCTCGTCTTTTGTATCCTAGATGGCTACGCAGAGCCTTGTCTTAAACTTTCAAAATTATCTAACACTTACTGGAAATTTAAAACTTTGCTTGAATTTAAATGACGATTAAATACAAACTATACAAATATGAAATAATTTAAAAACTTACTGGTAATACTTCTTCAGCTTGACCGCGTTCCACGGGTACTTGCTTGGCTTGCCCTCGAGATCTTCAAGCTCGTATGATCCGTTTAGGAGTGTGCGCGTTATTCGGTACGGACCCTCCCAGGTCGGGCCAAGTATGCCAATAGACTGCTCCGTCGCCCTCCGAAGTACGAGCTGGCCGATAGTGAACTGGCGAGCACGTACTTTGGTGTTGTAGTAGCGTTCTGACCTTTGTTTGTAGACCACATTCTTCTCGTCCGCTGTTAGCCTTCGTTCTTCTAGGAAGTCTAAATCGGAGAGCTGTGCATCGTTATTCAGCTGCTCGTCATAATTTGCTACTCGAAAAGTTTGGACTTGCCCCTCTGCTGGTATGACAGCTTCGGTTCCGAACGCGAGCGCGAACGGAGTTTCACCAGTAGAATTTCTTGTGGTCGTCCGATATGCCCACAGAACCATGTGCAGATCTTCGGCCCATTTGCCCTTCAATCCATCCAGCTTAGCTTTCAAGGTGTGCTTGATGATTTTGTTGATCGCCTCTACCTGACCGTTTGATTGTGGATGGTAGGGTGTTGAAAAAATTTTCTTGATGTTCCATCTTGAGCAGAAATCCATCATGTCTTGACTTGTAAATTGACGTCCGTTGTCGGTCACTATCGCTCGTGGTAGGCCGAACCTGCAAATTATATTCTTCCAAATGAAGCTTGTCATTTGGCCCGTTGTGATGGTCTTCAATGCCTTTGCCTCTGTCCACTTGGTGAAGTAATCGACTGCTACGACGACGAAAGTTACCCCCCCAGCAGCTGGTGGGAAAGGTCCGATGATGTCGATCCCCCACTTCGCGAAAGGCCACGAACTATACACCGAGATGAGCTCGTCTGGTGGTGAGTGAATGGCGGGAGCGAAGGCTTGACATCTCTTGCACGTCTGCGCGTAATGGATTGCGTCTTTCTTCAGTGTTAGCCAAAAATAGCCTTGCCTTATGATCTTTAGAGCGAGCGCTTGCCCCCCTGTATGATTTCCACACACTCCGTCGTGGATTTCATGCATGACGATCTTCGCTTCGTCTTCTCCGAGGCATTTCAACAAAGGCATTGAAAAACCCCGTTTGTACAGCTGGTCGCCAATAATAGTGTACCTTGCGGACCTGAGCTGCAACCTGGTCGCCTTCACCTTGTCGTCCGGGAGCTCGCCGGTCTTGATGTACTTGGTGATCGGCGTCCTCCAGTCCTCGTCGCTGGTCGCTTCAATCTGCAAGATTTGACACCTGTTCACCGATGGGGAAGAAATTTTGGTGATGGTTGCTTCTGAAAATATTGCCTCCCCCTCTGAAGTGGCCAGCCGAGCCAACGCATCTGCTTGCGTATTCTCCTCCCTAGGGATTTGCTCGATGTGGAATTGATCAAATTGCTCGAGTAATCCTTTCACAAGGTCTTGATACTTTATCATTTGATCGCCGCGAGCCTCGTACTCGCCCGTGATTTGACATACAACCAGCTGAGAGTCAGAAAAAAATTTCAGTTTTCTAGCGCCCACGGCCATAGCCATCTTGATTCCTGCAACCAGAGCCTCGTACTCTGCTTCGTTGTTGGTCGCCCGATACTCGAACTCGATCGCCGAAGCAAACGCCTGTCCGGTTGGGCTGATGAGGACAACTCCTGCCCCTGCTTTGGTGCTCGTCGACGAGCCATCGACGAACAGTGACCAAGGGAGCTCGATTCCCTCGGCCAATTTCTCCGGGAAAGTGAGCTCTACGATAAATTCTGCCAGCACTTGTCCCTTGATTGCCGTTCTGGGTGCGTAGGTGAGACCGAATTGTCCGATCTCTACTGACCATTTTAGAAGTCTTCCCGCGGTATCCGGACGATGCAGTGCTCGTCGGAGAGGAAAAGTGGTGAGGACGACCACCTCGTGGTCGAACAGGTATTGCCTTAACTTCCTGACGCTCATGACTAATGCGTACGCCAATTTTTCCATTGGAGTGTATCTCAACTCCGCATCTCGTAGTGTTTGACTTACGTAGTAGATAGGCAGATGTGTGCTCCCCTCAGCTCGGACGAGCACTGAACTGATCGCACAGTCAGTGGCCGCCAAGTACAGATATAAAATTTCGCCGGGGACTGGCTTGGATAGGACCTTCGGATCCGATAAATATTCCTTCAATTTCTCGAAAGCTTTCTCGCACTCGTCGGTCCACTCGAACTTTCCTTTCTTCAGAGCGTCGAAAAAAGGTTTGCAACGGTCGCCCGTTCGTGCAATAAATCTATTCAGCGATGCAAGGCATCCTGTCAACCTCTGAACTTCTTTCACGTTCCTTGGGCTTTGCATATTGATTACTGCTTGAATTTTACTTGGATTCGCCTCGATGCCCCGCTGGCTAACCAAGTGCCCCAGAAATTTTCCTGAGCTAACTCCAAAACTGCATTTCTTTGGATTTAACTTCATGTTGTACTCTTTTAGGATATCGAATGTCATGGCAAGGTGGTGTAGGTGATCTTCTTTTCGTAAGCTTTTGACAACGATGTCGTCGATATAGACCTCTACCATCTCACCGATGTGCTTTTCAAACATCTTATTTACCAGTCTTTGGTACGTTGCCCCCGCGTTTTTCAAACCGAAAGGCATTCTTTTCCAGCTATACATATCACGCGCCGTCATGAAGGCCGTATGTCGCTGGTCGTCGGGATGCATTGCAATCTGATGGTACCCTGCGAAGGCATCCATGAAAGTTAAAATCTCGTGCCCCGCTGTATTATCCACTAGGTGATCAATGTGGGGCATCGGAAAATGATCTTTTGGACAGGCGTCGTTTAAATCTGTGAAATCTATGCACAATCTCCACGACCCGGTCGTTTTCTTGACGAGCACTGGATTTGCCAACCACTCAGGATCAGTTCCAGTTTTCTCTATTAACTTGTTGTCGATCAATTTCTTGATTTCGACTGCCAAAGCCGCACTTTTATCAGGCCCAAATTTTCTTCGCTTTTGGGTGATGGGTCTTTTTGTTGGATCAATATTTAGTCTGTGGCAGGCATGATTCGTGGGAATGCCCACCATATCTTCGTGCGACCAGGTGAATGCACCGATGTTTTCTTTCAAAAATGCGATCATGTCCGATCGCAGATGTCCTGGTAAATTTGAACCTATGAACACTTCGAGTTCGGGACGAGCTTCGTTTAATTGGATGGTTTCAAGGTCCTCCGCTGAAGTCGCCCGTTCTTTAGGCTCCTTCCAACGAGGGTCCTCAATTCCGCATTTTGGCTCAAAACCTAACCTAGGCTCCAAATCTGGGAAGTTTTCTGGAGACTGGTCGCCGGGGATCTGGTCGCCCGGGTCTGACTGCTCGTCGATTTCCATTGGGGTGTGGTCGTCCACTTCCATGGAGGCGTGCTCGTTCGCCCCCACTTGGTGGTCGTCGGATTGATGACTGCATTCCCCAACTTCAATTTTTCTGTACTTGCTAGGAAGACCCTCCAAGTAGTTCATTTGTTCAGTTTGAGTTTGACACATAATATACTTTCCAACCATGGCGCTTTCCTTAGAATGACGTTTTGCAAAACGGACGAGACACTCCCTCGCCCGTGTCTGATCGCCCTTAACGGTTATAGCTCCCGCCGGGGTTGGAAACTTAATACAGTAATAATAAGTTGAAACGGCCGCCTTGAACTCGTTGAAGAAAGGTCGGCCTAGGAACGCGTTGTAGGATGATGGCATGTCGATGATCAAGAAGTCGAGCTGCCTAGCATGGTGCATTTCAGGCTCTTTTGATGATGCCAAGTCCAAAGTCAGTCTGATTTTCCCTATGGGAAGGTTGCGCGTGTCCCCGAACCCTACGATTATATCGTCGCAAGGCTCGATGTAATCTGCATATCCACCAAGAGCATCCAAAGTATGCTTGAAAAGGATGTTGGTGTATGACCCAGTGTCGACCATCATGCGATGGACGACGGTTCCCATTATCTTTCCCGTGATGACCAAAGCATCATTGTTTGGCTGCACCACGCCGTTCAGGTCGTCGTCCGTGAAACGGATTTGATGAGAAGGAGGCTTCTCGGCAGTAGGAGCGACGCACACCTGGTGCACGTTGTTGAGTGCTCGCTGTTCGCCCTGAGCCCGGCGAACAGACAGAGCGACCCCGGATTGGGTCCCCCCCAAAGGGCCTTCTATCACATGGCATTCTCCTCCCACATTATCGATGTCGCCACCAGTATGTGTTGGCATGGGAGGAGTTAGCTTGGGACGGTTCAATTGTTGGCGCAGGTCACCGCCGCTGTCGTCGCGACGCTTCTTGCCCCTGTTGTCGCCGTTGCCACCTCCGGACTTGATGAATTGGGTGAGCTTACCCTCATTGTAAAGTTTGAAGAGATTTCTCACCAAGTCTCGGCACCCATTGGTGTGGTGGCCGACGGAGTTGTGGTAGTTGCAAAATTTGCCACCATCAAGATTTGCATCGCTCGTATGCATGGGCTTTGCTTGGGGGAGCAGATTTTTCCCCCTTATTGCGTCGTAGATGCCCCTAGGATCCACGGTGAGGGCCTCCCTGAATTGGATGATCTCAGGTGCCTCCTCGAATGGTCTGAAGTTCGCTGGGCGAGCACTGCCAGCTTGAGTGGTCGCCTTCTTGGGCTGGGAAGATTCCCCAGTGTTAGTGTTTTTCTTAGGCCACACTCTCTTGGACGTGTCAGGCTGCTCGTTAGCCTTGGCAGCGTCCATTATCTCCTCCATCTGAATGAAGTTTCCAGCCCTCGTGCGGAAATCCGCATAAGAACTGGGGAAAGTAAGATGGATAGATTCCCACAGCTTGGTACCTATCCTGAGACCGGAAACCGCTGAGATCAGCTTCGTCTCATCATTCACGGCCTCCCCATCGATCACCAGCCTATCGAAGCGCTCGATGAAGTCTTTGCCTGATTCAGTTAGGGATTGGCGGACGTTCGCCAAACGTTGCTTTGAGGCTGGGCGAGCAGCAATAGACCCATAGTAGGTCAGAAAGTGGTGTCCCAGCTCAAGGAAAGAAGTGATAGATCCGGGACTCAAAGTTGTGTACCATCGATGAGCCCGGTCTCCCAATGTTAGGGAGAAGTTTCTGCATTGTGTTGCGTCCGTTGCCCCGATTGAGGCCATGTAGTTGGAGTACTTGGATAAGTGTACTCTGGGGTCGGACATCCCATCATATGCCGCCATGGAGGGCATTTGGATCTTCCTTTGAATGGGGGCAGTAAGGATTGCAACACTCAGTGGAGGTGCGGGCAGACTGATCGGCGGTGTGGTCCCTTGCTTCGAGGCGACCACCTCTGCTCGCAGAGCGTCCATCTCTTGTTTCATTAATTTTTGGGTTTCGAGGAACTGGGCGATTTGCCCCTCCTCGGCAGTTTGAGCTCGTGGGATGACGTTCTCGTCACGTCGACTCCCATGGGAAACGACCGGGCGATCATCATGATGTGATCGCCTGGGCGAGTGCCTGTCTGAATGGTGGCTGCGATAACTCTTGGCCGGAGTTCGCGAACCCTTCCCAGGTCCCACTCGATCCAGAGCTGAGACCCTGTCGCCCTGCTCTCTTCGATCAGTGCGATGGTGGTGGTCGGCCTTATGTGGTCGGCCATCTACGTTGAAAGGTACTCGGCGAGGAGCCCTTCCGTCATTGTCTTTCATTCGGTTGAACACCGAATTTCTGTGTGAGTCTCCCGTCTGGCTATTGTGGGAGTGCTCGCCGACTTTGTTCTTGCCCTTATCTTGGGGGTGATCGGGATGTGAGTGATAGGAATGGTTATCCTCGTTCCCTCTGTTTTTGCGGGCCTCGACGAAAGCCCTATCCTTGGCCTTTTCGAGCTCTTCCTTTTCGTTCAGCCTCCTCTTCTCCAGGAGGAAGTCTGAAAAGTCTTTCAAGTGTTGAGGGTCATTCATAATATCCCCCATGTTTAGGTTCGCAAAAGGATTTGCCGGAGCCGGAGGGTGCTCGTTCCCTCCGGATGGCGAGATCCTATCTTGTGGAGTATGCTTAGACATCGTTTAAAGAGTGTCTTTCTAGATTACAGAGTAAAGATCTAAAAAACGAAAGATTAAAGTTCTTACGCAGAAGAACGTGCTATTACAACTACTAGTCTTAGTAAAGCAATAACAAAAGAAGCTTGAAAACACAAATACAAGGAGATCAAACTCCAAAATATGCTACGAAAAACTGAAAATGTTCAAGAACACGAAGAACAGTAAAGATCGTAGATGATGCTCTAAACGGTAGATATACCGATTAAAGCTTGAAACAGGGAGTTTGCTAACCGATCGCTCGTTGATCGGACGAAACTTTGATGATAGAACACGTAAAGGGTCCCCTCCTTCTAGCGCCAAATGTTGTATGCACTATAAACGGGTTGACTTTGGATGTGGACTGTGCTTAGCACGATACAAACATATATAATTAAACGGGGGTTATTACGTGTTTATATGGATTAAAGTGATGATTTGTGATGAACTTGATGAAGAACACACAAGAACACAAGATATAGCTTCTTGGAGAAGCTAAAGCTTTAGAAGCTTGGGAGAGTTTATTGCTTTGGGTAGGGAGATTTGGTGGAATGTTCAACTTGTGTTACAAATGAGCCCAAATGGGCATTATATACTGCTTTCCAAGGGCTGCCCGCCCTTTACACGTGGAGCCTCCAGATTGGGCCTTCATTCTGCCCGAAAAGGTGATTTGATGGCGCATTTAATGCTAAACCGCCTTCGGTGCTCGTCCTCGCCGAGATGCCGAGGAGCTGGGCCATGGTGGTCGCCGGAGGGCCGTCGAGGAGAGTGGTCGTCACGCTCCATGTTGTCTCCCAAGACTTCAATACTTAAAACATCTTAACTAAGAATAAGCACGTGCTCGCCACATACTTGGGCGAGCAGCTAACTAAGAGAGTGCTCGCCAACATCTTCGGACGAGCACTTAAATATATTAAATACATTAAATCTATTACATTTTCTTGGTCTTGTTGACTAGTCGTCGCACGACTTTGTTGACTGGTCCTCGCCACGTAAGATGGTGACTAGGATTGACTTGTCAAAGATTGACCTCTTTGACTAGGTATAACAATGCACATTTTGTCATATGTGTCTAGGATTTGGGTGGATTTGGCTAATGAAGGCTAATTTGCTTGTTAAGGTTTTAGCATCATCATTTCACGTGAGTACGTTTTTTGATCGAATTCAAGAAGCGTTGTTCAATCAGTATGTGATTGAGACCCTTGCCATTGATTGAAATTCAGCAAGAGCAGAAGAGGAAGAAAAGGTAATGATTGAGGTGCAGATGAGGATGAGGAAACGGGGGTGGTTGAGGGGAGGCCAGAGGTGATCAGAAGACATGGAAGTTGACCAAAATTTGGAAACATTGGAGGCAGTGGCTAGGGTTTGAGCGTGGAGGTAGTGGGATACAAGATCAGTGGGGGTGACACATTTTCCATGGCTAATTACTACACAGAATGGAACTACAACTATACTAGAGACGTTTTATGAAGGACAATTGACACGTGTTATTTGATTAAGCGATTTCTTGACACGTCGTGTTTTAGGATAAGTACACCGTTTTTTTTCCTAAATTGAATAAGTTGTCTTAAAAAAAAAAAATCCAGAAATTACTTTTACCGCCTTGAAAGGAAAAATATGAAAATTGATACGCTAATTTTTTTTCATAAACTCAATTTTTTTTCACGGATAAAATTTTATAAACCGTAAACCTCATTTTGTCCTTTTGTACTCTATTTATTTTCCAGATTGATTTTTTTGAAATTATTGCTACTTTGTATCTTAAAATTAACAATTCTTTCACACTTACCAGATTGGCAGATTGCATACTACTAACCATATGACCCCAATATTATATTATCAATAATATTTACAGGACACACAATAAGATTGATACATTTATTAAACTAACCAATTGTGATTGCATGACATCTTAATAAAAGTACTCCATATTACTAGTAAAAATAAATTTCATATAGATATTTTTGAGAATGATCAGGTACGTGCGTGGTAAATATATATTATAAAATTTCGTTTTCAACTTTATTATTATTTTTAAGTAATTAATTATATCTCTTGTCTTTTTCTCACTCAACAAGACAAGAGAATATGTTATGAATTGGTATGGAGGTAAGCACGTAAAATAAAAGTTTCATAGCCGAGTCACCACACACACCCTTCCCCGACGACAAAGGCCAGAAAATGACTGTTAATTGTCGGCTCCCACCCATCAATATACAGTTAAAAAAGAGTAAATCCATAAATAATTATCACTTTTTTACTTTTTAGTAAACAAATTAATACTAATAAATTATTATTTTTTTATTTAAACAATTAATTCTTATTAAAAATTCACATTGCACGATGCACCGTGTATATTTTATTTTTCCTTGAACAATTGGTTGATGTTCAAATTTTATTGGACAAAGGTGCGCAGATCTAGCTATAGCATCACGTGCACGGTGGACCACCATTTTTTAGTTAAAATTAATGTCACGTTTCATTCATTTGCGATTGTTCTATACTATAAACTAATGTTATCAATTATATTAACTTACACGTATCAATTGAAACTAGTGTCACGTTTCAGTTAAAATTGATGTCACGTTTCACCTCTATGTGAAATTGCACGGTGCAACAGGTGTATAGTATGCACAGCTCATTCTAGCTAGTTCTTGCAGTACAATTTCCATGAGTAAGCAGATCCACTAATGCACTAAGTGGCAGAGAAAAAGAGAGAGATGAAATTAAGACAAACAAATTTAAGAGGTCAATCATATATAGGACCACAAATTGAAGAAACTAGTGTACAATATAGGAATAATTGCAGCACACATTAAAGAAGAAAACACCAAAGTTTCTCAAAATGAAAGATGGATCATAGAAGCTGTCAAATACATATCCATCTGGACCCATCAGGAATCCCTAATTAGGGTTCACAACCAATACTAAGGATTTCCTTAAGATGAACATCAAATTTCCAACCAATCACACTTCAGATAAGACCCCTTCATGGACCCACATGCAGCTCACTTTATACACAACACAATCACTACTCATTCTTGAAAGAAAGAAAGAAAAAAAGGTGTCAAAAGTTCCAAATTTTGCTTTCTTGATTCAACCATGAACGACGTCGTCTCTCAACATCATCAAAGCAAAGCTTCAAATGCTATTGCAGGGAAGACTGCTAGGGCTTGTGATAGCTGTTTAGTGAAGAGGGCTCGTTGGTTTTGCCCCGGAGATGATGCTTTTCTTTGCCAAGCTTGTGACACCTCTGTCCACTCCGCGAACCCGTTAGCCAGTCGACACAAAAGGGTTCGTCTCGAGGTCGCCTCGTCTTCTAAGACGAGGGATTCGAACCCTTCGTCGCCAACGTGGCATCACGGGTTCACGAGGAAGGCCAGAACCCCGAGACAGGCGAAACGTCATCTCGGGGCTCTGGCCAACCACGTGGTCCCAGAGATCAACTCTGAGGACCCGTTTCTCGAGGAGAACGAGGAGGAGCAGCTCTTTTGTAGGGTTCCGGTTTTCGACGCTTTTGCCGAGGAGTTTAGTAGTGAGCTTATTAAGGGGGAAGGAGGAGTTCTTGATCTTAATCAAGAAATTGGGAGTATGGTAATGGATCATGATTTGAATCTTGATGATTTGTTGAGTAATTGTGAGGAGGATCTTGCGGGATTCGTGGGAGATGTGGAGAGTTTGTTGGGAGGCACCAATGGGGACGAGTTTTCGCACGTAAAAGTTGAGGAGAAAGAAGACGAGGACGAGGATGAGGATGAAGAAGTGAAGGCTGTGATAGCATCCCATTTTGATCCATCGCTAGACGTGGATTTGAATTGGGAGTTTGATATTAATGATAGGGAAGGTGAAGAAGTACTTGTTGAAGAGACGAAAACAAGGACGAAAATCGAGGTCGAAAATAGGATGTTGCTGAGGCTTAACTACGAAGCAGTGGTTGCAGCTTGGGCTTCTCAAGGTTCTCCATGGGCAGATGGAATTCGACCTCAGTTTAACCTTGATGAATTCATGGTACATTTTTTTTTCTCAAACACACAAACTTGTAGTATATATAATACTCTTGTCTATTTTTATGATACTCAAAGTTTCAAAAATATTTTAAAAGCATGCAAGAATATCAATTAATATATTAGAACTTGGAACACTATATGTATGTGCATTAATTTTCCAAAAGATTTGAACTATATTGCAATTAACTAGAAGCCAATTAAAAATTCTTACTTGAGATTAATTAATATATCATCAATGTACATGTCGATCACGTGTAATAAAATGTATGATCAAATTATTTGGCTCCTTTTAAATTGAAACTATATTATAATACTAAGATTTTAGTCCGATTAAAAAGTAAAATTCTAGATTTGTTCCTAGTTTCAGGTGGCATGTTTGGGATCGGAAATTTGTGATGAACGGGGAAGAGGTGGGGATCGATTAGCAGGGGCGAATATGGCGGGAAGAGAAGCAAGAGTGTCGAGATATAGGGAAAAGAGAAGGACGAGGTTGTTTTCAAAGAAGATTAGGTACGAGGTTAGGAAATTGAACGCAGAGAAGAGGCCTCGAATCAAAGGGCGGTTTGTCAAGAGGACAACTTTTTCAGCCTCTTCCTTACCATATCAGCTCATCAAAAAATGAGTGTGTGTATAGATATGTGTAGATTCAAGAACTATATATAGAGAGAGAGCAGCAAATTGCATGTGCAATTTGTTTAGCTTAACAAACTATACTATTTCGGTGGTTTACTTACCACCCTAACATATATATATGTTTGCAATAAATAATTATGGAGGTGACTTTTTGTATTTTATATTGGGTAAATGTAAATCCTCAATTAGATGTTGGCGTACCATGCAATTACAAAAATCAGTGTAAGGCGCTCTATTTATAGCAGAATTTAGAAGTGAATGTTTAAGAAGGGAGTATTTATTTCTGAGAAATACTTGTATGCACTACAAAATATTAGTAGTTTGTTAATATTATATATTTTGTATTGATTGTTTTATTAAAAGGTACTAAGTAGTTTGTTAATATTAATTGTTTTATTGAAGAATATTAGTAGTTATTTTCCACGTAAAGGAGTAGTTGTGTAAAGTTACACCCTACCCTTCTGTAATTTATTCTTGAATTGGTTATTGCTCTATAAATTTTATATCGAAAAAAGTGGAATATTAAAATCTTATATATATGTATATGAAATAAAACTGTAGAAGTTTGGATTAAGTAGAATATATATTTTCATGTCCCTCTTAACACCTTCTCATTTGATTATGTGAGACGGGTAGTTGAATAGTCAAAATGAAAAATGAATACTAATATATGAGTAAAAATATTTTTAGTTTAGATTTGCATATCTCACACAACAATACTAGAAAAGATTTTTAGTGACTTTGTTTGTTGTACAATTGAAATAAATTAAATATTATAAATGCATGCATGCATGAAATATAAGATTGAGGTTGATTTGGAATGTGGCCAGATTCAACCACACTTGTCTGTCTGTCTGGATAAAATACAAAATGAAAGAATTTTAAAATATATATACATACTGGATTAATTTGAAGTTATGATTTTTTAAGTTGTAGTTGGAGGAATTTCAACTTCATCCCAAAGCCTAGTCATTTGCAAATATATATCTCTTCGTTACATACGAACTTTATTTTATATTTTGTAAATAGCCATCTGGCTTGTCATTTTAGATTTATTCCCAGTATAATATTGCCGTTCTACTTCACTTTTTCCTTTCGTTCAATCTCTTTCTCTATAGTTAAGATTCTTGCAATTTCTCACCACGGATGAAAATTCTGATTAAATTTGTTTAATGCTTCCAATGTAGAAGAAAATTCATCTTCTCCAATTAAACCTTAATTAACATTGGCTCCCAAAATCTCACCATTCGTCCACAAAATGTTGAAATTTTTCCAAAACACACAATTTGAGAGACAAATTTCACCGTTCACTATCGGTGGGACACTCGTTGAAGGCAGAACAAATTATCAACTCTCTTTCATGCCATTCCCTTCTTGTGGTCCCTCTCAAGCTCTTACTAGAAATGCTTCAAAGTAGCCCGTCAAGAACAGACAACTTCAAATTCGTTCGTACCGCACGCATCCCCACATGATGTGAGAACAAATTCAAAAGAGATGGGGCATTTAGATTTAGTGGATGAAATCTTAAGTATGGCATACTAGTTTCTACTTTGTATTTCATATTTCACTTGTTTTCTACTATCAATTTGGTATTTCACCACTTTGTCCTTTGTATTTTCATAGTATTTACTAGTAGTTTGTAATATAAGTTCGGTATAATATCTATATTTCACTATTTCGACCAGTTTTTATTTTAATAAACAATTATGAAACATATAATTTACATTAAAAATGCAATCGTTCTCACAATTTTATCTTTGAATTAATACTTTAAAAAGTACGTTACTATTTAATTGGACAATTTTCATATCAAGACACGATTTTTACATTAAATGTCAACATATCTCTTTATTATCTAAATGTAAATTTCGCCATAAAAAATAGTCTCGACTTGTGTGACAAAATCCAAAACGATATCTAAAAAGAATGAGAGAGACTACTTTTTTAAAGCGATGGTTCGTTAGATGAGGTTATTGAGAAAGAGGAAACAGAAAATTAATGCATACTAATCTGTAACTCGTAAAAACTACCCAAAATTAATGCACATTAATCTACAACTGTTATTTATCATCACAAACGTTTTCAGTGTAGGCTGTGTATAAAAGGGCAAGCACAAATCTCCTCATGCATTGCAAACTCTTTTTAGCCACCATTCTTACCATGATATATATATATATATATATACACACATAGCTTAGGCACGTTTATTCATATGTATAGGCAGACAATTGCATATGCACACATATAATCTACAGATGAATCAATACATGAATCACATAAAGCAATATGATCTGGGCTAATAGCTCCATCCTCTATTTTGGTTTTGGATTTCTCTGTCTGAAATCTGAAGAGCTTCCTTCACTCCAAAATCGAGGGCTGAGAAATGGCTAGAGCTGCCAGCTCATGCACTCGGCTAAACTTGACATCCCCTATGAATGGTTGTACAGTGTTCAAGTTTTAACCAGTGCATGAGTTGGGAGCAACTCTTCCACTTTCCTTGCCTACTGATTTGGAGTGAAGGGAGCTCCCAGCACACACACATGTATATGCACAACTTATATCACCCTTAATCTTTCTCACATTAGCTTATTCTGTTCTGGTCTGACTTTTGTTACATCTCATTTTTTAATGCAATCCAGTACTCAGCAAAATGCTGGGAAGGTGCAGATCATTGGATGAGGCCAATCAGGAGGAATCAGAGATTCGGATGTTTAGAAGGCATTATGAAGATATACATATTATACACAGATCAAGCCCGTGTATACTTATGATCATCTATGGATAAATCACCGATTTCAGCATCTCTAGAGTCGCAAAATGTTCAAATCTATAAACAAATATCTTTAATCTTAGGCTATGTTTGTCTTAGGAAAAGCAAATGTATTAACACTGAATCATAGAATTACGGTTCAAGAAAAGGCATAGAAAGTACATGTCTAATGATAAAGAATAAAGTTGCATCATTTGAACTGGGAATATAATGTTGCTTTGTGTTTTCCCTACTTGAACAAGTTTCAAACATATCATATAGGAAATTAACTATTAGAATTTATGTATGTCTTCCCCAAGTTATGCATTCATGATAATCCATGTGTAAATAAAACCACACAATTCACTTTTGGGTGACTTGTAAATGTTTTATATTGGTGAATGGTGATGTATAATCAGGTCTCACAAGACAATACGATGATTCTTCTAACCAAGCACTTTTCTTGGTTGAAGGTGATTGCTGAATGGAAGACACTTTTGTTATTTCGATCAATCATCTATTTTTAAGCATGGACTCACAAGCATAGTATGGATTTCAAGCAACGACCCTCAAAGATGGAACTTGATTGTGGACATCTCAAAAACAGTGATTTTTATAAGGTTTCAACATCAAGCACCAAAAGTATATGGAGCACTATCACCACCTATTAGCATAGGTGTGTGACAGAAATTCAACAAAATTATTGATTGATTGCACTCATCACTTTCACAAGTGGAGCAAGTCATAAGTAAAAGAAGTTTGCCACTTGGCCTTCAATATCAGGTGAATAAGAAAGTGTACATTTGATAGTAACATTCAACTAAGGCTAGTAGCTCAACAAACACACCTGATTAGCATGCAGACAATTCTCTACATACAATAGCCATTTGGGTATACAAGATTACCTGCAGGGCAGAAAGATAACAAAAGAAATCAATACTTGTCCTCTTTTTTACACAGCTTTAGGATGACACAAATCCAAACACCAACTTGAGATGCAACAAATTTTAATTATATGAAATCACAGAAAGAAACTATCATCGGGCTCCATATCAAAGCCATATATATTTATATCGTCATAAAACTAATAAAGAGTTGACTGAATCAAATGATTACAATAAATCATTATAGAACATAAAAAATAAAACCGTATATGTTTTTTAGCTTTTCATTTTTATCCTTGTGTTCAAGATGCACGTGAATCAAGCTCAGGTGTCAATGTGTCATGTAGTCCTTTGCACCTCAATGTGGCTTGAGCCTTTAACAACTATGCATAAAAATTGTATAAACTTAAAATATAGAAAGAAGATTATTCATTTGTCCTGAAAATAATATACTCAAATAGGTTATCAAAATTAATATAGTACTAAATAAACTAAGTTATCTGAAGGCAAATGTAGATATAAGCAAATCATTGATAGTTGACACTATTATACTAATGCGTAATAATTCATTTTTCCAATTGTTGGGGAGGAATAGCTCTATGCAAGGGATGAACGGGTAGAATAATTTTGATGGATGAAGATTTATGGAGGCTGCCAAATGCCAAATTAAAAATAATACTGGAGCCCAATTATTTGAGGAATAGCCCAATGGGATAATCATACTAAATCAAGATTTGCAAATATCTTGCTCTTGCTATTTTTGAGATCAGATTAACAAGGGGGGAGGGGGGGGGGTGATGTCCAGAAAGTAAAAGAGGCTCACCAATTTTTTTAACTTTGTTCACACTTCACTCGATAAGCTACATGCTGATTCTCCCGATACTAACCTTACGTTAGTCAGCATGACCAACAACAGCAACTAATTTTTTTATACAGAGTATTCCATAGGATCATTTTGAGTATAGTGAACTCTACAACAACTAGAATTTGTTACTATGAGTTTATGCCCAACAAAAAAACAAAGAAGAAAATACAACACACAAGATTTCATTTTTAAACCCAAAATTAAACTGATCCGAAGCTGAAAACTCATCCACTATCCACTAAAATTTGACCATGTGATATAAGAATCCAGATTTAAATATAGAGAAATATGAAGAAATTCAATCTCGTTAAAACAGTAAAAGAGGATACAATAATATCTATGATATCATCATGGCAGGAAATATGTAATATTTCTGATCAGACGTTGGCAATAATTCTCATCATACTGAAGTGTAAACAACACATTACATAATTCACATAATCAAGTGTAGATGTAGTGCAGTCATGAAATATGTACCCACTTATTCAGAAAACAGTCTATCACACTAATCCAGTTTGAAAACTAGAGATCAAAAAAGAAAAAAAATCAAAGCAACGGAAAGACCTCAAATTATTCGAGCTGAACTTTATCCACGAACCAGTCACTCAGCCGAAGCCTCCACCTTCGGGCCTGCAAAACCAAATCCAAAAAATTAAAACAATCAATTCATCAAACAGATAGAGTGCATATCAGAAATGGGGATTAAGCTCAACCGTGAAGGGAGTGGGGGCGGTGGTCCTTGCCCCAGCCAATTCCGCGGGTGGATTCGAGGTACTGGTGGACAAGGTGTCGGCATTTCTGGAGATGATTAATTCCTTCAACGCGGTAGCACCACTTGACTTTCTCTCTCAAAATCTTGGCTTTCTCGATCTCGATCCACTTCTCTCTGACCAGATACTCCCTCATCTCGAGAAACGCCACCGGGTCCTTGTAGGGGTTCTCCAGGTCGAAATCGTCCGGAGGTCCATCGTGGCTTAGAACGTCGCTCTTTTTCCGACCCATTTGTCTGAGCTAGGGCTGATCGAATTCTATGGGGGAATGAAATCGACAGAGGCGAGAGCGTTGAAAGAAAACGAAACACAACGTACAGTACAGCATTATATTATTTGGGCCTTTGCCCGTAATGACGGATAAGCCCCAAAAAAGATTTGGCGTGGGTTATTCACCCCTCCATGAATGTTAGATGCACTCCCCCCCTTTAAAACGTAACATAAATGCACTCCCCCAATACACGTACCTTTAAAACAGACGTAACATAAATGCACTCCCCCAATACACGTACCCCTTAAAATAGATGTAAGATAGATACACTTCCTCCAAATTAATATCATACCCTTTCTTTCTTAAAATTAACTAGTATTTCACCCGTGCGATGCACGGTTTAAGAGTTTATTTTTTATAATTATCGTGCAATTAATACTAAGCTACTAAAAATGTTGTTAATTTTGCTTTGGACCAAAATTAAAGTCCTGTGAGTCCAATCAAGTAAATAATATTCGGACAAAAAGTTGTTTTAATAAAGGCATTCAAAAAGTGGAGCCATATGCTTAAGTAAAACTATAAGCATATGAATTGTAAAAAATCGATTAGTTTGGTTGAAGTGTGATAATCATTATTTTCATGTATTATACCTTGATTAGAGGTTTGTTAGAGTAGTTTTGGCTCCATCTTCCCTAATGTGACAGTGATGCAATATGCATGTTTTGAGCGATGAGTTAGTTGTTAGTATCATGCATAAACTTAATTAATGCAATACTACTGTATTAGTTATAGAAAAGCAGGCTTAGCTGCCTTATCAGTTATAGCAAAGCTGGTTCAGATGACCAATAACTTGATAATAAAAATATATAATGATATTAATTAATGTATACATTGCTAAAAAATTGTCATTAAATAAATTTAAAAATACTAATGAATTATACTTTGCTTTAGAAGAGAACAAACAAATAAACAGAGGTGCTAATAAGCAAGTAGTAAGTACTATTGCAATTTTACACCCTAAAGTATTAAAGACGCGTCCATAAATTTTTCAAAACAAACATACCACTTTTTTTGTTAAAAATAAATAAATTACAGTGTTAAAATGTAACTTACCATCAAAGACCAGATTTGTTTCCTATCGCTTGGGATTGAGAATGTTTATCTCATTTACTCAGATCGGCTATTAGAGCAGCAAAAAAAAAAAAAAACAATAATCCATCGCCAAAAAAGTCTCAATACAAATGTTTTTCCCCCTGGATCCATTTTACGTACGTTGGATGCTCGTATCTTTTTGTTTTTTCAGAATCTGAGCAAGTCTTGTCTTGTGTATATTACTTAGTTGTAGCAGAATCTTTATTTTCATGTAAAAAGGTCTGTTATGTATGTTAACATCAGTAGGCTGAGGAAAACAATGATTATTTAAAAATACAAACACGGGCTTGCTGGATAAATATTTTGACATGTATGTTATGTTATCCGAGTAATCTGATTTGCTATTCTGTCGTTGGATGTAGATGCAGCCGCAACTCCTCGAGGTCCATTATAATTTTTAATCTGAATTTGGAAATAGGATCCATATCAATGTTGCACTAATGTGCATGAAAAAGTACAGTAGAAACTCTATAAATTAATAATTTTGGGACCACCAAAATTTATTAATTAAAAGAGTTATTAATTTATCTATAAATTAATAATTATTAATTTATAGAAATACACTTTCAAACTTCCACTTGTAAATTGTAATTATTTATTTTATATCAAATGAAGTGCCTAATTTAAAAGAATCATTCAATCTTCTATATATTATGTTTCTTGTGTTCATTGTATCACTTTATGAACATTAAAAAACATTTTCAATATAAATATACAAGATCAAAATATGCTAACACAAACAAATCATACACACAACATGACTTCTCATCTTACATGTGTGAAAAAAATGACGAGATTCGAAAAGAATTATGCAAGCACAACTTCAAAAATTCAACCTTGTGACACGGGGATTATACGACTTTTTAAGATGCATTATCGTCGTCGATTTTATAGAAGTCTTTTGGAGGGTTATGAATTAGGGGAAAAGACAATTGAGTTATTTTTCAAGAAACATTCATAAATCATTCATGTAATAGGTAGTACTCCGTATATAAGAAATTATTAATTTATATTTTATTTGGGGTCTATAGAAATTACAAAAAATGTATTATCTTATAATTTTAGCGAGTTTATTAATTTAGCACGCTATCCCCAAGTCGGGACTGGCCAAAAATATTATCTTAAAGAGTTTATTAATTTATCGAGTATTAATTTATAGAGTTTCTACTGTATAAGAGGACATGAAAAAGAAAAATAATTAAATAAAAAACTGCAGGATAAAACTTCTCAATAAGAAATTCAGTAGTAAATTGAGCTTTTATACTCTCATTTGAGAAAACAAACAGACAATGACTTATTGTGTCATGCATAGTTTTTACTTTCATTTCTAAAATTCAAATTATAAATTTGGGTCCGGACTTTCACGACACTCTATGCTTCAGCTATAACCATCAAATTAATACGGAGAAAAGAGTGATTGAATCATTAAATCTCACTGGAATGAGAGTGTCTCAAACACCAAACAGACAAACATTAGTTAACACTTGCAGTAATAATAATGCTAATGACTTCAAGAATTAGCAAGTGAAAATGGACCGAAAAAATAAATTTGTTATTTATGATATATATATGGTTATATTCATATACAATTTTACTTTATATGAAATGGACTATTTATACATAAAATAGGTAGCATATACTGGAGTATAATTCATGAATTTGTATAGTTTCAATTTAATGGAGTAATATTTTTAGAAAAATGTGACTCAACTATCAAGGTAAAATTAGTGAACGCAACTTAGGAGAATCTGAATATCATAAAGATTAGATGGATGGACACAACAAAAACATTAACATATACAAATCACAATATCAACGTCCTTTACCTATATGAGTTGAACTATATGTTTTCCAGAGTATATGTACGTAACAAAATAACCATTCAGTAATCACAATCAATATCAAATAATGTATCAAATACACATGAAATGTAGTTGACAATAGAAAAAAATAAGACCATACAGTTTACTCCATCAACAATAATAATATAAAAATTATAGTACACATAATTTGAGGCGCTGATGCATACAAATTAGTATTTAGTATGCTTCGAGTAAAAATACATTTATCCTCTTGATATCGTCTTGCACTCAAGGACAACAAAAGCAAAAAAAAATTATTGTTACTTTCAGACCAAATGCTAAAAAAAGGGGGTAGTATTTCATAAATTTTGTATAACCATTCATCATCATTAGGAAGAAATAATAGATTATAAGATTTATGTGCTCATGTAACTTGAAAAATGACAATGATAGAGGAAGGATTTAAAATGGGCATACCATAATGAGTTTCATGGTTTCTTGTACAAATAGTAGACCCTGTAAGCTCCTTCATTTGTTTATTTACTCTGCAATCAGTTGGTGTTCAATGTATATGAATGAAGTTAGTCAATTATTAAATGAATCAGTTACACCTTGAAGTATCAAAATGTAGAAGTAATTACACACTATATATGTGTAGTATTATAACTTTTTCATACCACTAAGTCGTTCAACACATTTCTGACTTCTATATGCACATATCAACCGAATGTCTAGAGCCCAATGCATTGAGAAAAAGGGGGGCCATCTGCAGAAGAAATTGAAAAAGAAAATGATACATTATAGATAGTTGGAATGGAATAAAAAAACATTTCTAAAGTTTCTAACATCTATTTTAAAGATGGTTGTTTTTTTAAAATTTATATATATATACTCTATGTTTGCTTGATTAACTGACCCAAAATTGCCTATGAGACTAATTCTATATATATGACCAAAAAAAATCATAATCAGTAAACCTTAATTAACAAAATAAAACTAAAAACCTAATTCATTTCTCAATTCTCATTAGCCGCCCACATACACACATACAGTAGGCTAAAGGCAAAGGTTGAAGATTAAACAGTAACATAGATTGCAGATTTGCAAACCCACCTCTTCAGCCGCAGCTCCAAAGAACTAATTCGGCCGCCTCTGTCGGCCCATCGTCGTCGCAGTGTTCCCGTTGCAGCAGCAGCCTCTCCCTCCCGTGTCCGTGTCTGCAGTAGCGAGCAACAACAGGCATTTGATTGGGTGGGATTTTTTTTGCCCTTTCTTAGTACCTCCAATATCAGCGATTAGGCGGAATAGGACCGCCTAGGCGGCGTCTAGGCCCGCTTAATGCCACAGCTGACTAACGTTGCCGACTTGGAGGAAATCGCTGCGGTAGGGGATGCTCATCTCCGATTTCTGCAACCCTGGACTTTTTAGGTGAGATCGTGGGAATGCAATAAAGAAGATAATTTTATATTTTCAACTGAAATATGAAAGTGCTGATTAGATTTAAAAGAATGAGAAGAAGAAGAGGTGCTCTCAAAAACCCTAGACTGGAAGAGGAGGGAGCCCAAAGGAGAGAGAGAGAGAGAGAGAGAGAGAGAGAGAGAGAGAGCAAGATGTATTTGGAGAGAGAGAGAGCACAAATGTATTTCAATTGTCTTTTGTTGTGGACCACACATAAATAATATTTTAATATTCTACAATTTGGGCGGCATCTTCCTGAGGAAGACACTATTGTCTTTTATATATATATATAGATTTGGATGTATATACTTCCCCAAATTCTAATTTCTTACTTATTCTTCCCCACCTTCTTCTACCTCACCATACTCCCACCACTCTAACCTCTTAAAATAGATGTAAGATAGATACACTTCCTCCAAATTAATATCATACCCTTTCTTCCCTAAAATTAATTTGGATGTATATACTTCCCCAAATTCTAATTTCTTACTCATTCTTCCCCACCTTCTTCTACCTCACCATACTCCCACCACTCTAACCTGTCGATCGCGCTTCCGCTCCCTTCCGCTCTACGCTATTGCCCATTCTTTTTTTTTTCTTCTACAAGTAGGATAACGCCCCTCCTCCCCTCCCTCCCACGCTGACGCTGCCCTCTCCTCTCCCCACCCAAAGTCACCGCCCCTTCCTTTCCTACCCAGTGTCGTCGCCTCCTTTCTTCCTTTTTTCTTCTTCTTCTGCAACTAGTACCTCCCGCTGACCCCAACCCCGAACCGCCGACCACCCTATCCTACGCTATCGTCCACTCCGCCGTCCATTTTGCCTTTTCTCCTTCTCGCGCGCGTAGGTAGGGTTTCTGATTTTTTTTTTACAATGGTGTTTTTCGTCAAAAAATTATAATCGACGATATACTTTATGGTTGACAAATCACAGTCGATCGACACTGATTTATTGATAATTTTTTTTTTTTTTTAATTTCTAAATTTGGAGGTGGGGCGACGGTGACAACTTCCTCTAGAATTAGGATTAGAGTTTGTGTTCGAATTTTAGGAGAATGTATACATCTTGAGATATTTTACTAAAAGGATAAATTTGATTTTTTTTTTACCCGTATATTTAATTAATAAATGAAGGGAAAGTGCGTCTAATATTCATGGAGGACATATTTTGTGTAATTTTTCAAAACCTCTTGCTGCCCCTATTTCTAAAACTTCTTTACAAAATGAACCCGTTGCTAACTACTCCAAGGGTATGTTTTGTTTATGATTTTCCAAGTGAATTATAATATTTCAAATTCATATCCTTACTTGTTATCTGGATTTTTGGGATATGATTTTATACCTATATTTTATTTTTTCAAACACAATTTTCAATTTCCTAGTTATTCCCCAAATTAATATTGAAGGAATACATTAACTATTTATTATATTGAAATCAGCCACTCAAAATCATAATTAATCTTCACAGCACATAAAGTTAACATTACAAGTTTACATCCATATAATAATGACATTTGTACATATACTTGAGACAAACAAGTGAGGAGTAATTCTTGCATTCTATCGTCACATATCTATGTCAAAGGATTTGACAGGGCAGCAGAAAATGAAGTAAGATTTGAACTTTCCACCAATAAAGAAGTTGATGTTTCTACACCAAATAAGTTGAGGACCTAGCAACCTATGACCAAGGTCAAAAATATCGGTGTCGATATAAATATCGGAGACCTTAAATTTGTGGAAATATAGATGGATATATCGAATATCGGTAAATTTTAAAAATTGTGAAAATTTAAGAACTAACTTTTAATATATAAATTCAACAAAATAATTTAAATCCATTTACATATATGATAAATTTATATAAAATATAGCATACAATGATATGAAAATGTGATATTTTTTAAAATTTATCGACATTTCTCGATTTTTTCCCGATATTCTTTCGACATTTTACCGATATTAATCTCGATATTGTTATTGTATATCGATTTTTATTGATATTTTCGATTTTGTTTACAAATATCATGGAAATATCGTTTCTTCCCAATATCGATATCGATGACCGCGAAAAATGGATATATCGAGAATATATCGGGAAAATTTCTGAATATTTTTGTCCATGCCTATGACACACAAAAATCAGGGAAATGACTTGATTTAAATCTTGCAGAAGAAGAGGAGCTACAGTTGTTATTCGAACCGAGTACTTAAAGTTCAAGTTGAACTCGAGCTCCTGTCGAGCCAAGCTCAACTCGACTTGATTACATTGACGAGCAAAACAATAAACTTGACTCGTCTCATAAATGAGTCTAATGAAATTTTAAAAAAAACACTTAAATATCAAGCCTAACGAGTCCAGATTAATGGACTTTATGTATGAGTGGTGTTATAGTCCAAAGTGTGTATTGAGGCACGGTGTAATATTTCGGAGGTCAAATTCTCAAGTCATATGTAATTTCCCGTCCAGTGAGTGAGGATACAAAATTTAAAGGAAAGAGGTAAATAAAAATCTTGTCGCAATTTACTACGAATAAATTTCCGTCATTTCCGTCGATTACAACGACATTTTGACCCATCGACGAACCGATTTATAATGGACACGACCGTCATAAAATGCAACAAATTTTAAAATATGCGTCCCAAATATTTGTCACCACTCAAAATTAGTCCCTAACAACGTCATTTTTGTAGTGTACTCCGTATATATTATGAAATTTGATAACTCTTATTACTTTCAATTAATGTTCATACGAAATTATTTATATATAAGAGATTAAGTAAAACTTTAAAATCAACCAAGTTCAACAGGTTAAAATTACACGATTAAAAATCACTATCGGAGCATAATTAATTGCAATCACAAAAATGTGTTAAATTAAATTTCAAATGCAGATCTTTGAAAATTGCAATAATTTACAGTATATATAATTTAAAATACATTTTTAACAAAACAAATCCATGACAAGGATGCTCATTTGACGTATTGGCAGTATTGCCCATGGCATTCAAGAAGGGGCAAAGGGTACTGTAACTTAGTTTTTATTACTCCGTAGTTGAGTTAGGTGGATATATTCAATTATTCATATGATCAATTATAGAACTTATACTATATGCTAAAAAAATGATAAATTGAAAAACATAGTAATTTTTTTTTTCTGATTAATAAACACTAAAATGTGTAAGAGACGATTTTAAACGTGCAAGCGTATCACGTCTTATACATTAGCCCATCTCATGTAAAGTTTCGTATAATACAAAATACGACCAGCTCAACAAGTACGTACGTTTTGTATGAATTATGTTTATTACGGAGTATAAATTTATCATATATTATGGGTTCAAAACTCATATTTTTATTAAGATATTATACCTGACCGTATATAAATTGTTTTTATATTATAGTACTTTGTCAATATTTATTTGACGTATGTGTAAAAAAAAAACCGTTGAGTGTTACACTTATGTCGTGAAACTACAACTTGAAAAAAATTAAAAGACTTTATAAAATGAAATAATAATGTAATTTAACATTACTCAAATAATATCTCATGGTGAAGGGCTGCACTGCTTTTGCAGTTTCAACCTCAAGCGACAGGAGCCTCACCAGATAAGGTTAAGGCCACGTGGCGCTATGGTAAGGGTGCCCAACGATAAGGCACTAATCCATCCATATGTGGCCATAAAATCGAACATGTCACCCCATAACTCAATCAACGGCCCACACTGTCCATAATTCAACGAGATTCAATTCTGGCCCTCCGATGAAAATCTGAAGCGTCCAATTGGAATGAAGGGTACATGCACTATAAAAGATGAGGATGTGAACAATAATAGTACGCAGCAGTCACATTGAACAAGTGAAGTGAGAAACAAAGGGAGAAAGCAACAAGAGGTAACAAATGGCTTCCTCAATGATTGCTACTGCCTCCGTCGTCGGCCGCACCACCCCGGCTCAGGCCAACATGGTGGCTCCATTCACTGGACTTAAGGCCGGCGTTGCCTTCCCCTCCACCCGCAAGAACGCCGACATCACCACCATCGCTACCAACGGAGGAAGAGTCTCCTGCATGAAGGTACATCTTATTTAAAAGTCTGAACTTATAAATCTAGACTTAATTATGCAATATTTATTGTTTTTAGTAGAATGTAGGTTATATAGATAAATTCTTGTAGTAGACATAGGATATATATACTCTGATTAAAAGATGAAATTTGGATAATTCAAATTGTCAATTGTAAATGGGTAAATGTTTATATATTCAATTAAAGCACAAAAACTTGTGTGAGATCGTCTCACGGATTCATGAGACGGATCCTTTTAATTCATATTTTGGGTAGAATAACTCATATTTTTTTTTTCAGATTTTGATTTGTAAAAAATGTGATAATGTTTAAGTAACAAGTGATAATATTTTTAACAAAAGTCTGTCTCACGGATCTCTTAATTAATTAGTGGTGATAGTTAACAATTGTTACATATATTAGGTAGAATTTTGAATTGGAGAATGAAATATATTTATTGGTAAAATAATTAGGAAAACTAATTGTATGTGTGTTTTTTTTTACTATAGGTGTGGCCCACAGAGGGTTTGAAGAAGTTCGAGACATTGTCATACCTCCCACCTTTGACCACGGAGCAACTCCTTAAGGAAGTTGAATACCTTCTCCGTGAGAAGCTCATTCCTTGCCTTGAATTC
The DNA here is from genome assembly GCA_963675135.1 of Galeopsis tetrahit. Taxonomy (NCBI): domain Eukaryota; kingdom Viridiplantae; phylum Streptophyta; class Magnoliopsida; order Lamiales; family Lamiaceae; genus Galeopsis; species Galeopsis tetrahit. The sequence goes on from OY776127.1 coordinate 74,519,491, forward strand.
GAGTTGAAGGTACTTTTCGTACTTTTTGTATCAGTTCATGTGATGAAAAGTATTATTAATACCCTCGGAGCAAACTATAGAACTAATATTTCTCATTATATATTTGCAGGACGGTTTCGTGTTCCGTGAGAACAACAGGTCCCCAGGGTACTACGACGGAAGATACTGGACAATGTGGAAGCTGCCCATGTTCGGGTGCACTGACGCAGTGCAGGTGTTGGCTGAGCTTGATGAGTGCGTCAAGGAGTACCCACAAGCCTTCGTCAGAATCATTGGATTCGACAACATGCGTCAAGTGCAAGTTATTAGTTTCATTGCCCACAGGCCAGACGTCTACTAATCAGCCGATTCCACACGGGCGCACATCGCCCCTAATATGATGATACTATATCGTTTCCGCTATTTCAATTCTTGATTTCATGTTTTCTTTAGAACTTTTTTTTTTTTTTTTTCTCTTTTTGTTTCTTATCCCAAACTATTTTGTGAATCTCCCTCCTCTCTCTGTCTCTCGGATTACCCAATTCCGATTGAATTGGATTGGAATGAATGTATGAGGATAAGTATCATGGACAACCATGCTTTACTATAAATTATAATGCGATTTGTTTTCTTTTAAATTCCTTTGTGCTTTCGTTATGCATTCTTGTTGTTTTTTTTTTATTTATTTTTGATCAAGTCCCTGTACGTAACACAACTGATATTGTTCTCGAAAAAACAACCAATACTTCCCAACTGGAGTAATATTATTAAAAAATGAACTTATGTATAAATATGTATTGACACAATTTCATAGAGCTAATACAATCTCAACTCACTTTACTACAGACTATATAATGAAGTGCCTATTTTATCTTTTTGTTACAATGTATAAATTGAGCTATCAAATGAAATTAGAAGTTGAAAATATGAACTTGTACAGTATATGATTGTTTAGCACTCCAAGAATTATGTTAAATCTTGATTATTATTATTAATCATTCGAAGAGATAATTTCATTTTACGTCCTGTAACTTAGGCCTAATCCAGTATATATCCTTTAAGTTTTCACATTTTCAATTTACGTCTTAGGGTGTCCAATTTACATCCTTTTCGGTCAAATTTATGTCCTTTCCACCGGAAAATTGGAATTCCGGTCAAATAGTCCAATTTACATCCTTTATGTTTAAAAATTATAAATTAATAATTAAAAAATTCTGAAAATATCATTAAAAATTCAAAAATCTCTTTAAAAATCTGAAAATCTCATTAAAAACTTATAAATTGTCTAAAATAAATATAAAAATTTAAAATTCTAAAAAAATTATAAATTCTACAATTCAAAAAATCTGAAAAATGTTTGTTTTTCTAAATCCTAATAAAAAAAATCTATAAATTAAAATTTTAAAAATGTTTAAAATAAAAAATTCCACAATTTTAAAAATATTGTGAAAATGGATTTGGGACGGTTCCAAAATCGATCAATGTGTGGAACTTCCATTCAACCTCGACGGTAAAATTCCAAAATTTTGAATTTCTTAATTTTTAAATTACACATTTTCCATTCTTTTAATTGTATAATTTTTTATTTTTTGTATTTTCAAAATTTTAGAATTTTTTATTTTACATATTTTATAAATTGTAATGATATTTTTAGAAATTTTAGTGAGATATTTTAAATTTTATTTTATACATTTTATAGTTTTTAATTTTAAGGAAATTTTTGGATTTTTAATTATACTTTTAGATTTTTTAAATTTTTAATGGGATTTTTAGAAAATAATTTAATTATTAAATTTTAATTTTCAAACTTAAAGGACGTAAATTGGACTATTTGGCCGGAATCTCAATTTATTCCCCACATTCCGGTGAGTTTTAAAATTTTCCGGCGGAAAGGACGTAAATTGGACCAAAAAAGATGTAAATCGAAAAACTAAAAACTTAAAGGATATAAACTGGATTAGGCCTAAGTTACAGGACGTAAAATGAAATTTTCTCTCATTCGAATTAGATGTGTTATTGCAGAGGTGATTGGTGGTAATAATAGCATTAAGCTCAACCACACAAAAATGTAAAAATATCTCATGCCATGTCTCAATTCTTATCTTAAATTTTCGAAATTGAAAATTGACATATAACTACTACCCCTAGCCATATCCTTTGCATTGACTTTTGAGTGGTGGAAGCTAGACTGAGCGCAAGCCTCAATCTTATCAACGATTAAAAACAACGAACACATAAATCGAAGGGACGATAATAAACCGAAGGGACAAAGCCATCTATTTTATTAATCAATTCAACTTCATAATAACATTCTCGAACTCATCTATTTATAATATGAAATATACTTGGAGAATAAGAAACATATAAATACTAAATATAATAAGATCAAAACAAATCTCCTAAATATAAGTATAAATATCTAATTAAATATTTGATATTGATTTCCATCATATCTCCATCATAGACTCTCTCAATTATCCTTGAATAAGAAATTGGATCTTCATTTTTGTTCACAATAACCTATCTGAAAAGCCTACAGTTGTTGGGCACTCTCAATCTATTGTAATAAGAGAACAAAAAATGTGACTACATTGCATTCATTTTTTTTTTCTTTTCAATGAAGCTTGATTTTTCCTAGTATAATAAGTGATTTATATATATATATATATATATATATGTTAAAATTGGGTTTCGTATCATAGGCAATACAACACTCAAGGAGTGAGAGATCATTTTCTATAAAAGTATGCTCCCTTTGTTTTTTCGAAAGTTAACAATTTTGTCATTTTGAGCGTTTCATCGAAAGTTATTCATTTCATTTTTTTTGACAATAATCACGATCTCTCTACATTTTCTCTTTTCTATCTCTCTCGAATTTTTCTTTCCTACGACTCTCTCATTTTTTTTCTTATCTCTCTATACCTCAAATATTATATTCTTTAATTAATGTGCAAAAAATAAATGAATTAACTTTCAGAGAAACTGAGGGACATCATTTTTTTTATATTATATATTTTAAAATGTAAGCTATAATAAAGTAAATTAAACACTTCTCTTATATAGAGTTTTTACCATTTTATTTTGGAGCTCATGGCAATAATATTTTTTTTGTTGCCTTATTAACCTACTACGGTTGGAGACTTTGGGCACCTTGGTGTGGGCCTAACCGTTGAGCCATTAAACCCAGCCCAGTAAAGAATCAAGTGGCTTTATTTATAATTTATATACGAACTTGTAATTTATAATCTACTCCGCATAACTATTAAAGTTAATTATACTCCTTATTCTAAAAAAATATAGTCTACTCTCATTTCTCACACAATTCAATTATATCTCTGTTATGCTCTTATTTAATGTTAATAATCAATATTAATGATTAAATCTCAATAATCATTAAATAAGTGTATTTTAAATAAAAATATTGGAGTAAAAAAAAAAAAAAGTTAACACAAAAAAAAAAAAAAGTGAACTACCGAGACTATAATGAGAAAATAAAGAAGAAGAAAAAAAAAACAGGCTAGACTAAATTAGTAAGAAATTAATAAACCTTTTGGATGTGTAATTCCAACTATTTTGGAGTTAACATTGCAATCATATAGTGTATAATTTGATACGATTAAATAGTATATATATAACACCCAAGACTATAATGAGAAAATAACACACTGATATATGTGAAGTTGATTGCTGAAAATTAAGGGGATTGTCTGTTAGAAAAATTGCACCGTAGATGGCTAAAACACTTTTTTAGAAAACGAAGAATCGAGACTTGATAAACACAATTTCCTTAAAACACTTTTTTAGAAAACGAAGAATCGAGACTTGGGTAAACACAATTTTCTTAAAACAATATTTGTCCTTCACTCTCGGTGCTAGTGACTATTAGGACGTTTGTTTCCCAGGATACAACGATATTTAAATAACAAAATACTAGTACACGTATTTTACTTACGGCGAACCGAGAAGTTGTCCAAAATATATCACCCGAGTGCCAAAGGAAGGAGATAAAAAATGAATGCAAATTTAGCATAGCAATTGCCGGAAAATGTTTGTATCTCTTTCCAATCTTGTTTTCGTGTGTTTCTCGTTGTTTTAGGGACTGATGGGTTGCAGCTACTTATATAGCCAACCCAAATGAAAATGAAACTGCTGTGAATTTATTGAGGCACTAATGCCTTTGACAAAAACTGCCGCAAGACCAAAACTGCCAAAATAAATTCAGATTTAATGATAATTCAAGCTGGACCAAAACTGTCACAGCACTACTTTTGTAAACCTTCAATTTTAATGCACGTAACCTTCCACCATTTTAAAATCCAAATGAAACTGCCCAATTTTTAATTATTTTGGCGGTTTCGATTTAATTTATTTCGGCGGTTACAGTTGGAAATTAAATCCAAGGCAAAATTAAGTAGCTTTTCGTCCGCTACCAAATCGGTGCGACATTCGTGTAATATTTACACGCTACTAATGGGTTCATTATACCCACTTCCTCATTAGATATTTTCTAATATAGGACAAAAACCACTTTATTCTTTCCTACTCAAATTTAGGTTACAACAATTGTTTGAAAATCATTTCACATTCATTCCAACTCCAAAATGGGCGAATGAGACATCGAGTCGAAGCTCACTTCGAAGCACATTTTCCAACAACCCCCACATGAATGGAAATTAATACAAACACCAAAAGATTTTTGGCGATATAAATCGACGTTAGAAACTTGCATAGGATAGGTAGGTGTCACCCTTTGAATCTTCCCCTGTGAAAGCACACTTACTTTACTAGTTAGTTAGTAGACGCGATGTCTTTGAACTGTCAACTGTTTTGTGTAAATGATAATGCACTCCACTCAAGTTCTTTCTAACAACTCTCAGTTCTCATGGTTATGTTCGTTTTGGCCATGAACATCCGTCTGGTTCTGTAAGAGTGTTTAGGAATATGCCTTACAATATTCCCTTCGAAGCGGCCCCACTTCTCTCTTACATAGGTGATCCTAGGTGATCCTCATATTATATCACTGTAGCATATCTTTAGGCAATGGACTTTTAGGGTTTCAATTATCCCCCACATGACAGTGATTTACGAGTTAGACAATTAGGTTGTCCTTTTGAACCTAGTTCTTGGGATCTCCAGTCATTTAGGTAAGGTTTTCATTCATCTCAACTCATCTTTTCTTAAGGCTTTTTAGTCTCATTCCTTTTAATGATGCCATAACTAACTCTCGATTTAACCCTTTGGTTAATGAATCTGCAATATTATCCTTAGACCTCACGTAGTCTATTGAGATAACTCCAGTTGAGAGTAGTTGTCTAATGGTATTACGTCTACGACAAATATGTCTAGACTTACCATTGTACAAATTGTTGTGTGCCCTCCAAATTAAATTTGAGGGTCATACACAAGAAACAATAAGTGATAGCTACTGTATGTGCATTACCAATGAATACATCATTAACAGTTTAAGACATATTTTCATTTCCTTAAATAGTGGAATAAACACCTTTGCTAGACACCCCCACACTTTCAAGTGTTTGTAGGATAGTGCTCGACTATGCCATAATTCATATGGACTTTTGTCTATTTTATTTTGTGGCACCTTATTTAAAGGGGATTTCACGTTTTAGATCTTTCCACCTAATGTTTTTTTAAATAAGAACCTGGTTTAAAATAGTTTCAAATTAAGGACAAAATGTAACATAAATGTACCATCATGTCCTTACTATCTAATTTCGGAATTAATATGGAGAAAGTCAATACATTTTTTGAAATTTAAAGTCGTGTCTATCAGCTCCTCGTTAATTACGCACATAATTAACACCTTCCAAAATTAAAACCTCTCAACAGCTCCGATCAATCAATTAAATGATTTGTAGAATTTTGGGGAAGAAATCTTTGTATGATTATTCTACATCCCCAATTTTAGGACTTTCCCAAAGATATGGTATTCAATTCTTCCCTAAATCTCTGATATTCAAGTCTTTTACAAATATCGCATTTTTCCAAAGCTCTGATATTCAATTTCATTGTCATACTTAAAGATCTACACAAAAATCGTCAAATCAAATTAGATATTTTCTCCAGAAAAATCTCTGGCTTGATTATGCAGAAACATCTGCAGGAAAATCGTACAATGCAGAAAAAAAAACTAAAATTGCATGAGCATATAAATAATGCAGAATTAAAGTTGCATCAACATATAAATAATTAATGCAGAAGTGTGCAGTAGTACATTATGTGCATATACAAATATCATTATGCAGAAAAATGGATTTAATGCAGAAAAAAGAATTAGTATAATTAGAGAATTTTTAGGGCAAAACTCTTCATCTCACCGGATTAAGACGCCTTTTCGGCAGAGAAGAGCGCGAGAACCTCCGCAATTGGAAACGACGATCTGATGAGGTGAAACCACCGCCACGACGGCGGTGGATCCGACGAATTTGCACTCTGGAGATACCATCTTGCATCGGCATTTGGCGGCGGCGCTACTTGACCACTCTATGTTATCCTGATCCATTTTTAAGAAACTTTTACGCATTATATGCTCCCACGAAGAATCGGCGCCGTTTTCCACTTCGTTTTTCACGATTTCGTGCATTCGATCTTTGCATCTGGATGCAACCTGCAATAGATCGCCAAAATCAATAAGAAAAAAACATCAAAATACTACTACTAATTTAATGGTGGGGTGCTTACATGAGAGCAGCCATGGCCGTCGAAAACTCCGAAGTAGTCAGAAAAATTAGAAAAAGAAGGGTGAATCGCAATCTCGTCTTCCATATCTTTTCTTAGTCCGCAAACAGTCGTTATCCCGAACTTCGGGCCTTGCTGAGAAGTTTCTGGCGCCGTCGACGGCTTTGTTTCCGGCGATTATTTGATTCACAACATCTGCATACAGTGAAGATCGACTAACACGAACTAACTTAGTCTTCCCATTGAATTTGATTTTCAGAATCACCACACAGTCCATCGATTCAAATTCTGCAGCTTAAATGAGAAAAAAAAAAAAGCAGAACACGATCAACAAACGACAGGGACGAAGAATTCTGAATTAGGGTTGTTTTTGGGAAATATTTAAGATTTGTTTAATTGAAAATTCCTATCAATCGTGCAGATTGCATATCAATCGTGCAGATTGCATACGAATAAGGAATGTGTGATTCTTATTTCCATATGAGTGATATTAAACGGAATGAGTTTTGAGAAATGGTATGTTGTTGAATATATTGCGAAAAATAAGGAAGTTACGACTTGTTCCTTTATTAAATAAATTAATAAGTTAATATGCATATTTAAATGTAAGGGCATAAATGGTTATTAACATATGTTTTTGTCCTTTTTAAAAAAGATTATATTAGGTGTCCTTTATTAAGAAGGTAGGTGTATGAATGACCTTTTTTATAAAAATTCTCTTATTTAAAAGGCAATTTGTAGTCAACACTGCTTCTCCACACATATTTTGAGGTAACCCCGAATTTAGCAACATTGTATTCTTTTTTTTTCTTTTTTCAATGTTCGATTTTTGAAAAGCATGAACTTATCAAAAGCTTCATATTTATTCTTTAGAAGATACACAAAATACAATTTTGTGCTATCATCTACAAATGGGGTAAAATATTTATTTCCACCACGAGTTTGCACGATTTTTAAATCACACACATTTGTATGAATTAAATCAAGTGGTTCACTATTTCTTTCAATAGTTTGGAAAGATGACCAAGCCATTTTCGCTTCCACACAAATCTCACATTTGCGATTTGTATCAATATGGAGTTTTGTTATGCTATTGTAAGCAAATTAAATTTGCACCCAATCAAATGGCGACACGTGGATAAATATATATTAAAATCAAATTAATTTACTATTTAAATTTGAGAATTAATAAAGCTAATTCTCGAATTAAATAGTTAAATTATGGATATTTAATATACACGGTACAAGCCGGTCGAATTATACGAGTATAAAAAACACTCGTAGTTGGTAAGAATAAATTTGACTTACCATATGTGGGGGAAGTCAAATCACATCTCTTCAAAAATGGAAGAGAATTAAATTAAATCAATCAGGCCAATCAAATCGGCATCAGCCAATAAGAAGACGCCACGTGGCATGATAAAGAGGGAAAGTCTTCACTCCCTCATCCTATAAATAGGGTCCTCCCCTCATTCATTTGAGACACAACACAAAAAGCATTTCAAGACTCTAGAATTCTCTGCAGAGATTCAAGACATTCTTGAGCATTCGAAGGAGCTTCAAAGGCGTTTTTCACCCAAATCATCTGAAGATGACGTTCGATCCGAGATTAAGGTGTTAAACCCCTCACATCGACGTTCTTTTCAAAGGTGTTCTTAGCGGACTCATTGAAGATTCAAAGGTGTTCTTCGCGGTCTCTTGAAGTTCCGAAGACGTTCTTCATTGGCTCTTGAAGATTCAAAGGCGTTCTTCATCGCATTCGAAGGCGTTCGTCCAAAACTCCCCAAATCAGCGTTTAATCCAAAACAAGACGTCAAATCCTTGGATTAACGTTACAAATCATCAAATTCAATCGTGGTCAAAATCAAAGCGAGGATGACGCCTCAAAAACCGTTCAAGTCAAAGTCAAGATTCGAAGAGAAGAATCAGAGGAATTAAATTAGAGATTGTAAATCCATAAATTTATCGGTTTAATCCGAAAATAAATAAAATTGTATTTCAAATTCGTATTTTTATATTAATTTCACGAAATTTGTTGTTACAAATTTGGCACGCCCAGTGGGACCATCTCTACCTCTCATCTCTTCTCTTCATAAAGAAATTCAAAGGCCATCAAGATGTCTCCGCGAAAGATCCTATTTGTAAGGACAAATCCTTCCCAGACTGTCGATGTCAATGTTGTCACAAGAAGCATGACGAAAAGATCATTGTCAGATGCTTTTTCGGGAGGAAATACCTCAGCGGGAACAACTGCAAACCAGCCGCCGCCTTACGTTGTTGAAGGAGAAGAAGACAATTCCACTAACTCCACCCCTCGCTCCTCATCGGACCATTCATCGACTTCGAGCGTTGCTCCAACCATGATGACAAACGCCTCGACTATTGAGGAACAACTGGCTAGCATCATGAAATCCCTCGAAGGACTCTCAAAGCATGTCCAAGATCGTACGGATTTCCAACTTGATGCATAAATTTGACCACGAGGATACAAATCGTACGAATGGAAAGCAAGCCGAGGAACAAGATGATGGGGAAACCTCAACTAAGCATCAGGCAGCAGAAACTGAACTCACCACAAGAGATCTCCAGACTTCTTCTGAGAGAGGGATGGATATCGACCAACTGAAGGAGCTTATATTGGGAACGATCAAGGATAGATTTGGAGAAGACTCAAAATCATCCTTCACTTACACCAAGCCATATACTAAGAGAATTGACGGCTTGAAGATGCCGACTGGCTATCAACCCCCTAAGTTCCAACAGTTTGACGGCAAAGGGAACCCTAAGCAACACGTGGCTCATTTTGTTGAAACGTGCAACAACGCCGGGACTTATGGCAATCACCTGGCTAAACAGTTTGTCCGCTCTTTGAAAGGAAATGCCTTCGATTGGTATATCGATTTGGAGGCTAACTCCATCAATAGCTGGGATCAAATGGAGCAGGAGTTCCTCAACCGCTTCTACAACACGAGAAGCTTCAAGACTCTAAAGTTCTTTGTAGAGATTTAGTGTGTTCTTCAGCATTTAGAGGAGCTTCAAAGTCGTTCTTCGTGCAAAGCGGCCAAAAGCAGCGTTCGATTCGAGATCAAGGTGCTAAGTCCCTCAATTTGGCGTTTCTTCAAGGAAGTTCTTCGTGGATCATCAACGATCTTCAAAGGCGTTCTTCGTGCAAAGCGGCCAAAAGCAGCGTTCGATTCGAGATCAAGGTGCTAAGCCCCTCAATTCGGCGTTTCTTCAAGGAAGTTCTTCGTGGATTATCAACGATCTTCAAAGGCGTTCTTCGTGCAAAGCGGCCAAAAGCAGCGTTCGATTCGAGATCAAGGTGCTAAGCCCCTCAATTCAGCGTTTCTTCAAGTCAAATTCAAAGGCGTTCTTCGTCACCTTCGGTTTAATCCGAAGAAAATAAAATTATATTTCAAATTCGTGTTTTTATTTTAATTTCACGAAATTTGTTACAAATTTGGCACGCCCAGTGTCACCTCTCTACCTCTCATCTCTTCTCTTCCCAAAAAAAATAAAATAAAATTCAAAGGCCATCAAGATGTCTCAACGCAAGATCTTGTTTATAAGGACAAGTCCTTCCAAGACTATTGATGTCAACGTCGTCACAAGAAGCATGACGAAGAGATCGTTGTCCCATACTTTTTCAGGAGAAAATACTTCAACTGGAACGACTGCAAACCAGCCTCCACACTACGTTGTCGAAGGTGAAGAAGAAAACTCTATTAGTTCCACTCCTCGCTCGTCGACTTCAAGCGTTGCTCCGGCCATGATGGCAAACGCCTCAACTATTGAGGAATAACTTGCTAGCATCATGAAAGCCATCGATGGACTATCAAAGCACATCCAAGAGCAAGACTCCCGAATTGCTAATTTGATGGATAAAGTGGATAATGGTGACGTGAGTCGTACCAATGGAAAACAAGTTGAGGAACAAGATGACACTGAAACCTAAACCAAGCATCAGGCAACGGAAACTGAACCCATCGCTAAAGATTTGATCATTTCTTCTGATGGAGGGATGGACGTCAATCAACTCAAGGAGATCATATTGGATACGGTGAAAGGTAGACACGGAGAAGGATTCAAATCATCTTTCACATATACCAAGCCGTATACTAAAATAGTTGACAACTTGAGGATGCCAACATGCTATCAACCTCTAAAGTTTCAACATTTTGATGGCAAAGGAAACCCAAAGCAGCATGTGGCTCATTTCGTCGAAACTTGCAATGATGCTGGAACTTATGGTGATCACTTGGCCAAACAGTTTGTTCGCTCCTTGAAAGGAAACGCTTTCGATTGGTACATCGATTTAGAGGCCAACTCTATCGATAGTTGGGATCAGATGGAGCAAGAATTCCTAAACCGTTTCTACAGCACAAGGAGAACGGTTAGTATGATCGAGTTGACCAACACTCGTCAAATGAAGGATGAGCCAGTGATTGATTATATCAATCGATGGAGAAACTTAAGCCTGAATTGCAAGGATAGGTTGACTGAATCTTCTGCGATCGAGATGTGCGTTCAAGGAATGCAATGGGGCCTCCGATACATCTTGCAAGGAATCCGGCCAAATACTTTCGAAGAATTAGCAACAAGAGCTCATGACATGGAGCTAAGCATGTTTTCTAGTGGAGTCGCATCACCGACGGTTCAAGAGCTTCGTAGTAAGACTTATGTTAAACCTTCAAGTAAGGAATACATTACAGACATGCCTCAAGACTGGGGGCAAAGCGGGTTGACGTTAAAAGAAATGTGACAAAAACAATATCCATTTCTAGACTTTGATGTCTCTGAGATATTCGACGACTTGCTCGAAGCAAAGCTCATTGAGTTGCCTATGATGAAAAGACCAGGAGAAGCTGGACAAACTTGAAAGTGTGCTGGGGTGTATGTATGAAAGTGTTTAAGTATAAGTAGATAAATGTTGCACAGAATGTTGAGACAAATAGTGCAACACTGACTCTAACAGAATATCAGAAATTAAGATTCACAGCGGAAGACTTGAAAAACTAAAAACAAACGAGACACAATGGAAATACTTTTAACATAGATTTTATAAATAAAAATCTATGTCTGCCTTATGGCGTAAAATCAATACTTATCTTCAAGTACAAATGTTGTGTGAAATGTTACAACAATAACTTTCACAACGAAACTATAAACGAGGCAGGTGCCAAGTCTAGAAAACGAACTAAGTGTATAAATTATACACTGTCGAAATGCCTAGTCTATCTAATGATTACACTCTCAATAGATAAGAAGACACACAGTCATACGGGTGGTATACAACGTATGAACTAAAATGTAGAACTATTGGCCACAATTTCCTAACAGGGATGAACGCTCGGTCTAGGATATTGATCGAATAGAGCACACTGAATTATGAAGCCTTCAATGGGTATTTATAGATGTGGGATACGAATTCTAGAGGCTTCCACATTGAGGTCCTATTTTTTAGGAAACTCAACTTCCACAACTTCCATGATCTTTCTAGATCCTTCTAGCATGCTCCAGGTCGTTCCAAATGTATCTAGGCTGTTCTAGCATGTTCTCCAATGTTCTGGAATCTTTCAGGTTCCAGATTCTTGTAGAAGCTTCTAGATCCTGCCAGAAATGCGACAACATTTAGATCAACATTTAATGTAGCATTTCAGAAAAGACTTAGAAAAAATCTCGGAAGGTCAAATTTAGATGTTGTTGATAATGTTAAGACATTTAAGAATTAACAACATCTACAATCTCCCCCAATTTGACCTTTCGACTACAACACACCTGATGCACATATATTTCTATACATACTCAGTTTTATGTACTTAGTTGAGGTTGACATCATTGCTAAGCACTAGTCAAGACAATACCTGTTGTAATCGTTGGATCAAATCAAATGAAGATCAAGGATAATTTCATAATGGTCCGTGCCAAAGGATCAAAACTATTTTATCCAAAATAGAATAAGCAGTACACTTACTCACAACATAAGTAACTATACTAAGATAATAAGTTGAACTGGAAGAATTAACTTAGAATCAAAGTAAGACACTAACAAAAACAAAATAATAAAAAATCAGAGCAAAGAGGAGTAAACAAAACAAAGACTCCAGCAACCTGCAGTAAACACATGATAATTTGTAAACATATTAAGCAAAGGCAGTAAACAGATATCATCAAATGTAACCATAATTTAAGCAAGTTGCAACAAATAAACAAACTAACATCTAAGAAAATAAATAACATGTGTATCAGAATTTCAGAATACTTAAACATTAATTACAGAGATTGAACTGAATAAATGACATATATTGCTGTGGTAACAGCTGCAGCATCAACTTCCTGCACAGTAGACATTATGATATATTCAGATCTCCCCCTGTCTTGCTTGTCCCTGTTCATCAGTGTAGATCACCATACAGGGTCTCCATCTCAGCATCTTCATCATCAGCTTCATCCACAAAGTAAGTAGCAGCCAGATGTGCAACTACATCAGTCACAGCAGCATCAGGTTCACCACCAGCAGCAGCAGGAACTCCATCATCATTCATCTCTTCAATCACCACATTTGAATTTGATGGTGGTGGTGGTACTCCCCCTGTTGTAGGTGAAAGCATACTGGACCACCTATCCTTCAGGAACTGGAGCTCATCAATAGTTTCCTGCAAGTGCTTGAGCTGTAGTTTGATGAATTCCTGTGAAAGATACACATTACCAGATATGTTGACACGAATGTTCTCAACATTTGGGGGTGCATTTCTCTGATGTGTTCTGGAAGGGCCTGGTTGAGCAAAAGTAGAGGGTCTGGAAGATCTCTGTGGACTATCAGTACCAGGAGCAACTATGGGCAGATCAATGATTATGTCCCCAATCAATAAGGCAGGAGCAATAGCAAGTAGTGGCACTCTCCCCCTCAAAACATCAGTCTTCTTAGCAGTGAAGCCATGGTGCTTCAGATAGTTTGAAATCAAGACTGGATAGGGCAGATTTCCTTTCCCAGTAGTTTTCCCAGTAAATTTCCTCATATGGTGAAAGATAGTATGTCCCAAATTGAACTTCTTAAGTATAGAAATCCTATACATAAGAATGGCTTGGTCTCTTGTAATCTTAGTGGTGTTGGTAGTGGGAATCCAATTGTATATGATCAACTTATACAAAACAGAATGTAAGGAGGTTAAGTGTCTAGCTAGCATCTTCCTAGTCCACTTAGTCTTTCTACCCCCTGTGATTGCAGTAATCACAACATCCATATCTGGATTATCATCCTCATCAACATTAGGAGTGTGCAAGAACTCATTAATAAGTTCTGGAGTGAATGGCACATCCCTCCCCCTAAAATTAACAGTACCATAAGACCTAGAACTTTTTTTTCCATAACTTTTCTTCATACAGGCATAGAATTCATAAGACCAGTTTGTAAGAAAAGCTTCACCAAATGTAACATCATTCAACAGATTTCTATCCTCTAAAAACTTAATCATCCCCTTACTATCAAAATCAGGCACATTAATTCTTTTCTCAATCAACAGCTTCCTCTTAGAGTAAATTTCTAACTTTTTCTCAACATAATTAGAGTGATCAGATATACCTTCACTTTCTTCCTCAGAAGGTAGTTCCTCATCAGGATCAATGTCTCCATCATGTGCAGAGGAGCTTTTGGATGAGCTCTTTGCTTCAGCAGATGAGCTCTTTGCCTCAGAAGATGAGATGTCCCCATTTCCACCATCATCAGGTTCTGGTGTGGACTCTTTTGCAGCAGCAAATGACTCAGCATTCTTCTTAAGAGATTCTTGCATGTCTCTTAGGCAAACATTGAAATCAGAATCAGAGTCTGATTCAGCAGGTTCTTCTTCAGGGATCATCTTGGCCTTCCCTTTGCCTTTGGGATCAGCAGCAACTTTCTTCTCAATTGGTTTCTCAGCAACTTTCTTTAGCTTCTTTGCAGCAACAGTGGCAACTTCAGTTTCTTCATCAGAATCAGTGAACACTTGAATGGGTTCACCAACATCAGCTCCAGCTTTCTTCTTCTTTCTCATGGATTCAGAGTAATCCACACGAGTGAATACACAGTACAATCTCCTTCTTTGTACAGGGCTTCTCTGTCTTTTCCCTTTCTGCGCATTTTTCTTGAAGGGAATAGGAGCAGACTCTTCAGAAAGTGAGAGAGATGAGTTTGTACCACTGTCAGAAGCTTGGGCGTCCTCCATTTCTTCATCCTCAGAATCGGATGCAACAGTAGCTTCTCCTTCAACAACGGTTTCGACATGTTCCTCCGTTGAAACTGGAACAGTAGGATTAGGGCTTTTTGTTGCAACAGTCATTTGAGCAGTTTGATCGGCCAAATAACTTGAGATATCCACAGTGATATCTCCGAATTGCATTACAGGTAGATGCCCGGTAGTTCGAAGAGTTGCAGACACTTCTTCGACAACTTTTGTAAACTGTTCAACGGTCGAATCTTGTGGGATTTGGGTAGTTGTTGGAACAGGAGCGATTGTTGATGGGGTTGCAGAGACATTGGAGTCGACATTTGAGGAGTTGGATTGTTGCGAAGCCATTGGAGCAAGAATTTCAAGAGAGTTTTGGGCAGTTTGTTTGGAAGTTTCAGAAACAGAGTGTGAGTGAGAGTGAGATTGAGGTTGGTTTCCAGCCATTAAAGGGACGGTTTGAATTTCGAGGCACGAGGTGGGAGAGTGTATACAGCAATTTTGGGAAATACACGGCCAAAAACAATTTCTGCAAGAAGTGTACTTAACAGAGCTCGACAATCAACAAATTAGCAACATAAATCACAATTAATTGAGTTTTATGGAGAGAATGTATGTGTAGTTGGAGGTTAACACGATTAATTCCAGAAATAATGTGATAGTGCTCCACATTTTTAGCCACAACCTTGATCATGGTTTAATTAGTGGGAAAAATCCATTTTATTAATTAATTAAATAATTAAAAAAATTCTAGAATAATGACTAAGTCCAAGCATAATCTGAAAAATAAAAAACGTGGGTTAGTAATATAATTTAAATAAATAAAATAAATCTCATTTAATAATTAAATAATTACAACTTATAAAAATAAATTCGAATCAGGCAATGTTGTGCTCAAAACTGTTACAAACACCTCAACATGGTTTTTACATGAATTTACTTCATTTGTGTTGCACCATATATTTTTTTTCTTTTTGTGTTACAGCATCTAATTTGTATTGATCCATTGTTCCTGTAGAGTACATCATAGTAGCGAACTCCGTGCCCCATACTTACTTAATGGATTACAAATATATTGATGTTTTTACCAAAGAATCACCTTTTGAAAAGAAGGCATCGTAGTAGTGAACTCCGTGCTCCATAGTTACTCAGTGATTTGGTACATCTTTTAGTATGCTAATAACATTCTCATTTTTATGCATTTGAGAGGTGTAGGACATGTTTATTTTTGCACTACAAGGTTCTTAGATTCGTAGATATTTTACAAAGGAATTATTTAACTAAGAAAGAAATAAATTCAACTTATTAAATTTTTGCACTACAGTGCTGGAACAGATGTTGATCCAACACTTTATAGATCCATGATAGGTAGTTTACTGTATTTAACCTCTAGTAGACCAGATATTATGTACACTGTGTGTGTTTGTGCTAGGTACCAAGCTAATCCAAAGGAATCTCACCTGAATGCTGTGAAAAGGATTATCAAGTATGTTGCAGGTACAAGTGACCTTGGAATCTGGTATACTAAGGACACCAACAACATTTTGATTGGCTACAGTGATGCTGATTGGGCTGGAGATATAGATGATAGAAAGAGTACGAGTGGAGGATGTTTCTACATGGGAAACAATCTTGTATCATGGCACAGCAAGAAGCAGAATTGTGTTTCACAATCTACTGCAGAATCTGAGTATATAGCTGCTGGAAGCTGCTGTACACAACTCTTGTGGCTGAGCAAGATGTTCCATGACTATGGTATTGAGAATGGTATACTTACAATTTTTTGTGATAATACTAGTGCTATTAACATTTCTAAGAATCCTGTACAACACTCACTCACAAAGCACATTAGCATAAGACATCACTTTATGAGAGATTTAGTAGAGAAGAACATTGTGAAGTTGGAGTATATACCTACTGAAAAACAAAATGCTGACATTTTCACTAAGGCATTAGACCATGAGAGATTCTCAATCTTGAGGAAATCTCTTGGGATGAGCACTATCTGAAAAATTCAGATGGATGTTGTCACAAATGCGTCAGCATTTGGGACAACATCATGGGTTGTAAAAATTTTATAAGTTGAATTTATTTCTTACTTAGTTAAATAATTCCTTTGTAAAATATCTACGAATCTAAGAACCTTGTAGTGCAAAAATAAACATGTCTTACACCTCTCAAATGCATAAAAATGAGAATGTTATTAGCATACTAAAAGATGTACCAAATCACTGAGTAACTATGGAGCACGGAGTTCACTACTACGATGCCTTCTTTTCAAAAGGTGATTCTTTGGTAAAAACATCAATATATTTGTAATCCATTAAGTAAGTATGGGGCACGGAGTTCGCTACTACGATGTACTCTACAGGAACAATGGATCAATACAAATTAGATGCTATAACACAAAAAGAAAAATTATGGTGCAACACAAATGAAGCAAATTCATGTAAAAACCGTGTTGAGGTGTTTGTAACAGTTTTGAGCACAACATTGCCTGATTCGAATTTATTTTTATAAGTTGAAATTATTTAATTATTTATTGAGATTTATTTTATTTATTCAATTATATAACTAACCCACGTTTTTTTTTAGATTATGCTTGGAATTAGTCTTTATTCTAGACATTTCTTAACTATTTAATTAATTAATAAAATGGATTTTTCCCACTAATTAAACCATGATCAAGGTTGTGGCTAAAAATGTGGAGCACTATCACATTATTTCTGGAATTATTAATGTTAACCTCCAACTACACATACATTCTCTCTATAAAACTCAATTAATTGTGACTTATGTTGCTAATCGTGATTTTTGAGTTTGTTAAGTACTAAGCTTCTGCAGAATTGATTACTGGCCGTGTATCTCTCAAATTTTGTGAATACACTCCTCAAAACCATCTTGAAATTCCAACCGTCCCTTAAATGGCTGGAAACCGACCTCAATCCCACTCACAATCTCACTCTGATTCGAAGAACTCATCCCCTTCTCACACAAACCCTCTCGAAATCCTTGCTTCCATGGCGTCTCAGAAATCAACCTCGTCAAATGCTGACTCAAATGTCTCTGCAACACCATCAACAACCACTCCCACTCCTCAAACTGCTCCTCAAACCGTTCCACCAACAACCAACATTCCTCAAGATGCAACTGTCGAACAGTTCAACAAGGCCATCGAAGAAGTGTCTGACTCTCTTCGAACAACTGGTCATCTGCCCGTGATGACATTTGGAGATATCACAGTAGGTATCTCAAGCTATTTGGCTGATCAAACCGCCCAAATGGCTGCTGCTTCAAAAAGTCCTAAATCACCTACTGTTCACACCTCGCAAGCTGAAAATGAGGAAGTTACTGCTGAAGAAGAAGCTCCTGCTACTTCCGACCATGAAGATGTTGAAATGGAGGATGCAAACATCTCTGAAGACGGTACAAACTCTTCACTCTCTGTTTCTGATGAATCTGCTCCCATTCCTTTCAAGAAGAATGCACAGAAAGGAAAAAGACAGAGGAGTCCTGTTCAAAGAAGAAGATCATACCGTGTGTTCACTCGTGTGGATTATTCTGAATCCATGAGGAAAAAGAAGAAAGCTGGAGCTGAAGCTGCTGAACCCATCCAAGTGTTCACAGACTCTGAAGAGGAAGCTGCTGTTGTTGTTGAGAAAGTTAAAAAGACTGTTGCTGAGAAACCCAAGAAGGCTGTTGTTGAAAGAAGGAAGAAAGCTGCTGCTGATCCCAAAGGCAAAGGGAAGGCCAAGATGATTGCTGAAGATGAACCTGCAAAATCAGATTCCAATTCTGACTCTGATGTGTGCTTAAGAGATATTCTGAATTCTCTTAAGAAAAATGCTGAGCATTTTGCTGCTGCAAAGGAAGCTGCACCAGAACCTGAAGATGATGGCAGTGGTGATGGTGATAGCTCTTCCAGTGCAGAAAGCAGCTCAAAGGAAAGCTCTTCTAAAGACTCCACATCAAGCTCCAATGACCTTGCTTCTGAAGAGGAAGGTAATTCTGATTCTCCTGATACTCTAGAGAATAGGTTGGCTATTTATTCTAAGAGGAAACTGCTGATAGATAAGAGGATTAATATCCCTGATTTTGAAAGTAAAGGCATGGTTAGTTTCTTAGAGGAAAGGAATTTGATGCATGCTGTGAATTTTGGTGAATCTTTCTTGACAAATTGGGCTTATGAATTTTATGCTTACATGAAAAAGAGTACTGGTAGGAGATCATCTAAGTGGTATGGGACTGTAAACTTTAGGGGGAGGGATGTACCTTTTACTCCTGAGTTGATAAATGAGTTTCTGCATATTCCCAATGTTGAGGTGGATGAAGAACCTGACATGGATGTGGTTATTGCTGCTATAACTGGTGGTAGGGTAGTTAAGTGGACTAGACAGATGCTAGCCAAAGACCTCACTTCCCTACACTCTGTGTTATACAAACTCATTATCTACAACTGGATTCCCACTACAAATACCACTAAGATCACAAAAGACCAAGCTGTTCTTATGTATAGGATCTCTGTGCTTAAGAAGTTCAATTTAGGCCTCACAATTTTTCACCATATGATGAGATTTACTGGAAAAGTTTCTGAAAAAGGCAACCTACCCTATCCTGTTCTGATTTCAAATTACTTGAGGCATCATGACTTTGTTGCCAAGAACACTGATGTGTTAAGGGGGAGAGTACCATTACTAGCCATAGCTCCTGCCTTACTCACTGGGGATAGAGTAATTGATCTGCCTTTGACTGCTCCTGGTACTGATCATCAGCACAGGCCTTCAACTACTGAACATCAACAAAGACCCTCAACTTCTGATCATCCAGAATCATCCAGATCAAGACAGAGAAATGCACCCCCAAATGTTGAGAACATTCGTGTCAACATTTCTGGTAATGTGTATCCTTCACAGGAATTCATCAAATTGCAGCTCAAGCACTTGCAGGAAACCATTGATGAGCTCCAGTTCCTAAAGGATAGGTGGTCCAGTATGCTTTCACCTACAACAGGGGGAGTACCACCACCACCATCAAATTCAAATGTGGTGATTGAAGAATTGAATGATGATGGAGTTCCTACTGCTGCTGCTGCTGGTGGTGAACCTGATGCTGCTGTGACTGATGTAGTTGCACATCTTGCTGCTACTTACTTTGTGGATGAAGCTGATGATGAAGATGCTGAGATGGAGACCCTGTATGGTGATCTACACTGATGAACAGGGACAAGCAAGACAGGGGGAGATCTGAATATATCATAATGGCTACTGTGCAGGAAGATGATGCTGCAGCTGTTACCACAGCAATATAAGCCATTTATTCAGTTCTACCTTTGTAATTAATGCTTAAGTTTGAATTCTGAAATTCTGATACACTTGTTATTTATTTTCTTAGATGATAGGATGTTTATTACTGCAACTTGCTTAATGGTTCCACTTGATATTTGTTTACTGCCTTGCTTAATTTGTTTGCAGATTATCATGTGTCTAATATTGCAGGTTGTGTATAGTATTAGTGTCTGTTTTTGTTCTTTTTACATTATGTTTTGCTCTGTTTTGTTTTTGTTAGTGTCATACTTAGATTCTAAGTTAATTCTTCCAGTTCAACTTATTGTCTTAGTATAGTTACTTATGTTGTGAGTAAGTGTATAGTTTATACTTATTCTATTTTGGATAAAATAGTTTTGATCTTTTGGCACGGATCATTATGAAATTATCCTTGATCTTCAGTTGATTTGATCCAACGATTACAACAGGTATTGTCTTGACTAGTGCTTAGCAATGATGTCAACCTCAACTAAGTACATAAAACTGAGTATGTATAGAAATATATGTGCATCAGGTGTGTTGTAGTCGAAAGGTCAAATTGGGGGAGATTGTAGATGTTGTTAATTCCTAAATGTCTTAACATTATCAACAACATCTTAATTTGACCTTCCGAGATTTTTTTCTAAGTCTTTTCTGAAATGCTACATTAAATGTTGATCTAAATGTTGTCGCATTTCTGGCAGGATCTAGAAGCTTCTACAAGGATCTGGAACCTGGAAGATTCCAGAACATTGGAGAACATGCTAGAACAGCCTGGATACATTTGGAACGACCTGGAGCAGCCTAGAAGGATCTAGAAAGATCATGGAAGTTGTGGAAGTTGAGTTTCCTAAAAAATAGGACCTCAATGTGGAAGCCTCTAGAATTTCGTATCCCACACTATAAATACCCATTGAAGGCTTCATAATTCGGTGTGCTCTATTCGATCAATATCCTAGACCGAGCGTTCATCCCTGTTAGGAAATTGTGGCCAATAGTTCTACATTTTAGTTCATACGAAGTATCCCACCCGTATGACTGTGTGTCTTCTTATCTATTGAGAGTGTAATCATTAGATAGACTAGGCATTTCGACAGTGTATAATTTATACACTTAGTTCATTTTCTAGACTTGGCACCTGCCTCGTTTATAGTTTCGTTGTGAAAGTTATTGTTGTAACATTTCACACAACATTTGTACTTGAAGATAAGTATTGATTTTACGCCATAAGGCAGACATAGATTTTTATTTATAAAATCTATGTTAAAGTATTTCCATTGTGTCTCGTTTGTTTTTAGTGTTTCAAGTCTTCCGCTGTGTATCTTAATTTCTGACATTCTGTTAGAGTCAGTGTTGCACTATTTGTCTCAACATTCTGTGCAACATTTATCTACTTATACTTAAACACTTCTATACACCCATACCGCACACTTTCAAATATTACCAGATTCATCAGTTTTATTCTTGAATATCCACTTTGTTCCAATGACATTAGTATGACTAGGTCTAGGAACAAGTGTCCACACTTCATTTCTTTCAAACTGACCAAGTTCTTCATGCATAGCATTAATCCAGTTTTCATCAGTTACACTCTTAGGTTCAATTTCAGATAAATAGCATTCAGCATTTACAACATTACACATAGAAGACATGCATATTGTTCTTACCACATCTACCTTGTTTGATCTTACTCTTCCTCTTGTTTGCACTCCAACTGTAGCATCGCCTATGATCTGGTCAGAAGGATGACTTTTGCCTATTCTTGAAGAAGGATTTGTTTTGGGGATGTACTGATCATTCTCTGAATTTACAGCTGACTGTTCTGTAGATGTTGACCCAGATGTGTTAACATTTGGTACAACATTTTCAGACTTCAGTGTATTCTCAGAAGTGTCAGTAACCTGTGATACATCTTCTTCATCTTTGTCATCTGTAAGACCTTTATCATCATCAAACACAACGTTAACAGATTCTTGAACAGTGTTAGTTCTAAGGTTATAAACTCTATAAGCTTTACTATTTCTAGAATAGCCTAAAAAGAAACCTTTATCACTTTTAGAATCAAACTTATGAAGTTGATCCCTATCATTCAAAATATAACACACATAACCAAATACATGAAAATATTTCACATTAGGTTTTCTGTTGTTCAAAATCTCATAAGGTGTTTGATTAGTATTAGAACGAATAAAAACCCTATTAATAATATGACATGCAGTATTCAATGCTTCTCCCCAAAATTTCTTAGCAAGACATTTGGATGTAAGCATAACTCTAGCCATTTCTTGTAAAGTTCTATTCTTTCTTTCAATAATTTCATTTTGTTGTGGAGTTTTAGGAGATGAATATTCTTTCAAGATACCCTTTTTATCACAAAAATCATTAAACATGCTGTTTTCAAATTCCCTATCATGATCAGTTCTAATACGGCCAACTTTCAAGTTAAACACATTTTTGAACCTCTTATAAAGAATTTTAAATGCAGCAAATGCTTCAGATTTGTCTCTCAAAGACTCTACCCAGGTATATCTAGAAAAATCATCTACCACAACTAAGGAATACCTCTTTCCTCCAATGCTTTCAGTTTCCATAGGACCCATCAAATCCATGTGCAGTAATTCAAAGCATCGATGTGTAGTACAATGTGACAGCATTTTGTGTGACATTCTTACCTGCTTACCTTTTTGGCATGGTCCACATACAATGGTGTTGTGAAACCTAAGTTCTGGAATTCCTTTTACTACATCTGCTTTGATTAGCTTTTTCATTGCTCTGTAATTTGCATGACCCAATCTTTGATGCCATAGAACATTTTCATCATGTTTTGACAAGTTACACACATTTGTTCCAATAAGATAGCAATTATCAGTTGACCTAGTACCAGTTATGACACAAACTTCATCTTTATTAAGAACATAACATGAATCTTTATCAAATTTCACATGCAAAT
Organism: Galeopsis tetrahit; assembly: GCA_963675135.1. NCBI lineage: Eukaryota > Viridiplantae > Streptophyta > Magnoliopsida > Lamiales > Lamiaceae > Galeopsis > Galeopsis tetrahit. The sequence continues at coordinate 74,542,620 of OY776127.1, forward strand.
TATCATCACAAAGTTGACTAATGCTAATCAGATTTGCAAGTAAGCCCTCAACATGTAATACATTTTTAAGCTTGGGAAAACCTTCAACATTCAAAGTTCCTTTACCAACAATCTTTCCTTTAGAACCTCCACCATATGTAACACTACCACTATTCAAGGTCACATAATCAGATAAGAAATCAATACGACCTGTCATATGTCTAGAACACCCACTATCAAAGTACCATAAATCAGGTAGACATGCTTTTAAGGAGGTATGAACAACATTACAGGTAGCTTTTGGTTTCCATGCAGATTTCAAAAACTGTTTACCAGGATGTGACAGTTTCTTATGCAGCATTTTCAAGTTTTTCTGTTCTTCAAACAACTTTATACAGTAAGGACGAATGTGACCAATTTTGAAACAGTAATGACAGATATACTTCCTTTTAACCTTGTGAGACTCTGTTTCTGCAGATGTTGCACCAGATGTGTCAACATTTGCCTTAACAAATTTCACAGGTTTTCTAAATTTATCAGAAATAGAAGCAGTAGTACCATCATAACCTAAACTATGATTGTTAGACTTACCAGTAGCTATAACATTATTTACCTCAGAAACACTCTTGGAATATTTCTTGAAACATAAAGTAGAATTTATCAGTTTCTCCTTTAAGTTACAGATTTCCAGATCTCTTTTGGTAAGAATAACTTCTAGCTTGGTGATTGTGTCTGTCAGATCCTCATTCCTTTTATTCAGAGAATCAAGGGTGAGTTTCTGATTCTTCCAATCATCTAACAGCTTTTGGTATTCATTGTCATCATTCCTTTTTCCTGCATCATCAACTAAACCATTAAAACAGTTCAAATCTGGGTGACTCTGTTCTGATGTTGCTGTAGATGTTGAAGCATCAGGTACAACATCAGAATCTGTTTCATCCAGATCATCATCTGAGGAATCATTATAATCAATTCTGGTAAAATTAGAATATTCATTCTGATTTAATTCATCAAGATCATCATCAGAATCATCACTCAAGGTAGCACTAAAATTCAGTTTTTGCTTAAGTCTAGTATTGGCACATTCATTTGCATAATGACCATAACCAGAACAAACATTGCATTGAACTGATTTTCGAAATTCAGGATCATACCTTGGTTTACCTTCACTCTTTGATAGTCTTGGTGTGAATTGACCTTTCCTCCTTTCTGGTTGAGGTGTTGATGTGTTGATTTGAATCTTAGGCTGAATGTTACTAGATTTGTTCACAGATTTCTTAAGAAACTTATTAAAGTGCTTAGTAAGTAAGGCAATGTTGTTAGGATCCTTGAGACATTTATCAAGCAATTCTTCATCAGAATCAACTTCAGTAATGATAGGTTGAATCTCAGAAATGTTTGATGTTTCTCCTTTAAAAACCATAACTTTCTTATCAGCATCATTTTCATCAACTTGATTAGTGTTTATTTCATATGTTCTAAGAATACTCACTAACTCATTTTGACTTAATGTATCTGTATTTTTTGCCTCTTCAATAGCACAAATTTTAGCATCAAATCTTTTAGGAACAGATCTTAATATCTTATGAACTACTCTAACATTAGAAATAGGGTCACCAAGAGAATGTGATTCATTCATTATCTCACTTAACCTTTCATTATAGGATGAAATGGTTTCATCTTCCTTCATTCGGAGATTCTCAAATTTTGTCCCCAACATTCGAAGGGTTAGAGATACAAATTAAGTTAAATCTAATTTATAGAAATTAATTTTATTTAATTTTACTACATTTTTTAAAAATATATTTTAAAGGAAATTAAACCTAAATTCTATCTAATAATATGTCAATTTTTTTCCATTCTTAAAAATATGGCCGTATCTAATCCTATCTAATAATAGGTCAAATTTTGTCCATTCTTGAAAATAAGTTTATATAATAAATATAGATATTATAATAATATTATGTTATATATTTCATATCTTTTATATGGAAATATATTTTATATGACATTATATATAATATATGAACTAATGACAATAATTCATGAATTTCTTTCAATATCGGTAACTAAAGAACGTCGGTCAATAATAATAATATTGTATCTACCATCAAGATTGACCAGGTAAGTTATGCATTTCTTTCAATCTTGGTAATTGAAGAACGTCTGTCAGGTAAGTTGTGCAACTCAAGCCTTTATTATAATATATCAATTTACTTATCATCAATTGGCCTATTATTATCAATTTGCCTACTATACAATAATAATATTGTCTCTACCATCAAGATTGACGAGGTAAGTTGTGCATCTCAAGCCTTTATTATAATGGAAGAACGTCTGTGAATCGAAGGTGAGTGACACAAACCATCAAGATTGACAAGGTAAGTTGTGCATCTCAAGCCTTTATTATAATATATCAATTTACTTATCAATTTGTCTACTATAAATTACAATTATTTGCAACACTATAAATTACAATTATTTGCAACTGGATCCATTTAAAATATAGATCTTAAAAGTGGGTTAATATATTTATCTCGAAAGTATGCCTCTTAAAATTGGGTTAATATATATATTTCGAAAGTATGCCATGTTTAAGGACGCTAGCATGTTGGTTAACTTTGTTAAATTTTCTTGAGCTGGAGGGGGATGATTCCCTTCAACAAAAATTTTATTTATTTTTTTCTAATTATTTTTAAGATAATTTTTTTAAATGAAATTTTCCATTCAAGTAGTAAGTAGAATTTGGTGGTGAACTCGCAAAAAATGGGAGTCAAATAAATGGATCTTGTTTAAAAATCCAACCCTTTTATTTATTTTTTTCTACTTATTTTTAAGATAATTTTTTAAAATGAAATTTTCCATTCAAGTAGTAAGTAGAATTTGGTGGTGAACTCGTAAAAAATGGGGGTCAAATATAACCCATGAACCGTTTGTATTTGCCAAAAGATATAAATGTATGATCCGTTTGTATTTGTCATTTAAGTGTGTCAAGTATACTACTGCACCTATTCAGGGGTAGAGCTGTTGTGTACTCAAGTACACGGTGTACTTGATAAACGCATAATTTAATAAAAACAGTGTGTAATTGAGTCCAGTTATATAGGATAAACGCATAATTTAATAAAAATCGTTACACCCTAGTGCTATATAGTATAAACGCATAATTTAATAAAAATTGTTACAACTCACATGTTCGAACCCAATTTTTAAAATTTAATTTAATTTTAGCACCTAATAAAAGTGCAAATTTTAAATAATAAAATTTGTAAAATTAATAACAATATTTTAAAAAAAATTAGCAAAAGATTAAATGTAATTTAATTTATTTATTTGAATTTATAAAGTAAGATCGACTTTTACAATTGACATTATTCAATAACAATTTTTTATTTTATTTAAAGTTACAAATTAATCAATGAATTATATATGTTAAACTAATATAATGAAATTAAGTGTCTAAACTATGCATAGTTCTTAGTATTTTACAACTTATTGACGGCAGTGAGTAATTACAATTTTTAGAAATTACAGTAATAAAAAAAATTACATTTATAAATTTAAAAGTTACAATTTGAATACATGTAAAAGAAATAAATTAATATACATATACAATTAATATTAAAAGATAAAACAAAAGAGTTATCTGTCCTAGTGGCAGATGCTCAATAATAGACACTTGCCCACTTGGGTTCAATTCTCATATAGACCAAAAAAAAGGTCAATTAAATAGTTGGAGGGGGGTGGTTGCAGGGTGGGATGGGTGTCGGGCTGGGACGGTGGGATGGGTGTCGGGTTGGGTTCGGGCTTGGTGGGATTGAGATTAAGGCTTGGAATGGGGATTAAATAATTGGAGAGGGGGGTGGTTGCATGGTAGGGTGGGATGGGTGTCGGGTCGGGTTCGGGCTTGGAATGGGGATTAAAGGCTTGGAAACGAATTTTTGCCTTGTGATACGGATTTAGAGACGACAAAACGTCATTTCTAATTAAGAACGAAATTATAGACGGATTTTTGACCCGGATGTAAAACGGGTCGTTTATCGTTTAGATACGGATTTAGAGACGAAACGACATTTGAAACGGAATTTTGACCCGGATATAAAACGGGTCGTTCATCGTTTAGATACGAGAATATACGGTGTCAAAATCCGTCTCTCATTATAAACCGAAAAAAACGGTCGGAACAAATAGAAAATGGTTCCAAAATCCGTTTCTAACCTGTTTAGATACAATGTTTATGGTATTTAATCCGTCTCTAAATCTCAGTTTTTTTGTAGTGGATTCAAGACGTTCTTGAGCATTCGAAGGAGCTTCAAAGGCGTTCTTCACCCAAATCATCTGAAGACGACGTTCGATCCGAGATTAAGGTGTTAAACCCCTCACATTGACGTTCTTCTCAAAGGTGTTCTTCGCGGACTCATTGAAGATTCAAAAGTGTTCTTCGCTTTGAAGTTCCGAAGACGTTCTTCATTGGCTCTTGAAGATTCAAAGGCGTTCTTCATCGCCTTCGAAGACGTTCGTCCAAAACTCCCCAAATCAACGTTTAATCCAAAACAAGACGTCAAGTCCTTGGATTAACGCTACAAATCATCAAATTCAATCGTGGTCAAAGGAATTAAATTAAAGATTGTAAATCCACAAATTTCTCGGTTTAATCCGACAAAATAAATTGTATTTCAAATTCGTGTTTTTATATTAATTTCACGAAATTTGTTGTTACAACTATTTAAATTCATCAATTTTCTTAATGAATTAAAATTAACAAGTCTCAAACAACCATCTCTCGAATTTTGGTTCAAAAAGCGATTTCGAGTCAACCACTAAGAAGTTTGAGGAACCGTCCGACAATAAATTTCTTCATTTCGACATCCTTTATTTTATACTTCTTTTTTAGAATGCTCCACATTTCTCTTATGGACGATACTTCGATATACACATCGTATGATGCATCAATATGATTATTTATCGAATAATTTCAAAATTTCTTGTAGCATCGATTGCAACTATTAATCTTCTTGACTTAATCCTTGTCTCGGAAGAATGCATATCAAGGTTAAGAAATCTTTCGGATTAAATTCAAAATTAAATTTGCCTCTTCAAGCACAAATATACATTTTTTTTAAAATTAAACATCAAAATCATCATCTGATGCTAACCATCTCTCGAATTTTGGTTCAAAAAGCGATTTCGAGTCAACCACTAAGAAGTTTGAGGAACCGTCCGACAATAAATTTCTTCATTTCGACATCCTTTATTTTATACTTCTTTTCTAGAATGCTCCACATTTCTCTTATGGACGATACTTCGATATACACATCGTATGATGCATCAATATGATTATTTATCGAATAATTTCAAAATTTCTTGTAGCATCGATTGCAACTATTAATCTTCTTGACTTAATCCTTGTCTCAGAAGAATGCATATCAAGGTTAAGAAATCTTTCGGATTAAATTCAAAATTAAATTTGCCTCTTCAAGCACAAATATACATTTTTTTTAAATTAAACATCAAAATCATCATCTGATGCTAACTATCAAGTGATATGATCCAAGAGTCTCACATCTTTCATATCATTAAAAGAATTTAATTAACAAGGCGCTATGAACTCTATCATAAGCCCAAATATATTCTTTTCAAATGGCTCAAACCCTTGATGATTTGACCATTTCAGTCCACTAGACCAACTCGATGGTCTAATTATTTGATTTAAGGATCCATTTAAATCCAATCAATTAATCAATTCTATATCACAAATTTGAAAAGGGGAAATTATTGTTAAGGTCATTTCACTAAGAGATTTATCTAATAGGGCATAGGTTTTTTTTAAAATCTATTAGAGTCAAAATGGCACCTAATAAGACATTGTTGCCCTTTACCAATTTAAATAATTTGAAATTAATAAATATTAAATAGATTTACATCAAATCTTTTGAATTAATGCAGCGCACCTTCCAATTATTAAAAAATTCCTAAAATTAAGCAATTCGAATTAATGGTTAATTATTCAAACAAATAAAATTAAAAAATCTGCATTTTATGATCTAGCACCTTCCAATTATTCAAATAATCATAAAATTAAGCAATTCGAATTAATTGTTAATTATCCAAACAAAAAAAGTTAAAAAATCTGCATTTTATGATTCAGAAATAAGCGAGTCATAGAGTATACAATTCCCCATATGTTGAATATGCACATATATATATGAAATAGATTATGAATTTTAATATGAACAGTGAAATGAATTTTGGTATGTAGAAATGGGTTATGAAGACATATGTTCATTTCAATATGAAGTTTAAAACGGCATACAAGACTGAATTTTTTGGTATGCATAAAATAACATGAAACAATGTGCACAGAGTGACATGCATATCAATATGCAAAATAGATGTGCACATTTGTAAATGACATATTCAAACAGGACTGAATTTTTTGGTATGCATAAAATAACATGAAACAATGTGCACAAAGTGACATGCATATCAATATGCAAAATAGATGTGCACATTTGTAAATCAAGGGTAACCGCATAGGCATACTAGAAAGAAATAAAGATTCAACAAAATAGAGCAAACGTTTATAGGAAGCTCAACAAAATAAAGCAATCGCTACACAATTGAAATCAAATCCCAGCTGATCTTCATTTCTTCCGAGAATAGTTAAAATAAGCGTGCGAACTTTCAGAAAAAACTGCATCAAGGCCAGAATCATTAAAACACATCTACAAACTCAATCAACGATCAAAATTACTAAGGTCAAACACTTGACAAAACAATTGCGCTAAATTACAACAAAAATTTGCTTAGTAGAAAATAAAATTAGTCTGAAACTGACAAAAAACAAATTAAGTGTGATATATTCTCCCAATTAAACTTCAATTCCATGAAAAAGAAAAAAAGCAACATACTCGTAGAACTGGCCTTCAGAGATGTGACTATTACACTTCACACAAAGCTCCAACACCTGTACACAGTTCTTCGACATCTTAATAGCTTCAGTTACATTCTTTTTAACCGAATAAGATTCTAGAAGCTCCTCAAGCTTCATAAGTAACGCGCTCCTAACCTGCTGCAACCTATAGTTATCACTTGACAGCTCGCTTTTCAGCTCTTCAGCATCGACCAGGACACCACGTAACTCATCCACCGCAACAATGAATTCCTCATAATGAAGCTTGCAAAGATCCTCGATTACAACTTCTTTCTTTTTAACCAAGTGTTTAAGCTGCTGTAAGAGAGCTTCGGGCTTCCCTGTCTCGAATGCTAACGAAACCATTGGTCCTAAATCCTCTCCATTACTGACCATGGTTGCAAGAACAGAATCCTCACCAGTATCTCCATTTTCAGTTACGATTCTCCTAGTTTTCGAACCCATATCCGATATTTCTAGTCAGTATGTACCTACCAATCAACACCCATTACTTCAATATTTCACTTAACCACTAAATTTTAAACAGCACCACAACAAAGAGAACCCTAAATCTAAAAACAAGAACCACAAAACAATAATAGCATAGCAACCCCTTCAAAATTATACAAAATTCCATTAGGGATCCATACCCTTTTTCAAATTCAAGAAAATTTAAAAGAAACAAACAGTACGTCCAACCAAAAGGGTTTCAGTTTCACACACTGAAACAAAGAAGCACACTTTCATCATTGAACTAAAACTATCACATGAACCAAGAATCAATTTACATTTCAAAGAAAGGGGATATCAGCACACAAGTTAAAATACCAAAAATATTTACCTTAAACAGAAGAAAAAATCAAGAACCCTCGATCCTGATCAAAATCAAGAAGCGAATCCCAGAATTGTGTTTCCGTTTCCCGAGAAAATACGTTGGCGAATCCTGTTTTGTATTTGGGTTTTACGTTGGCAAAATAATTACCTTAAACAGAAGAAAAAATCAAGAACCCTATGTGCACAACAGAAACTCAGATCGAAAGGTCAGATCGGCCACCACGAACCACTAGAAGCATCTCCGCCGGAAACATCTCAGTCATGGTTGTGGAAGACCTCCGACGAAGGTTTACAGCGACGCCGCGTTGGAGATGGAGTCGACGGAGAACAGATCAGCCGTGGCGAAGGGGGCGACGACCATGGCCATGGAGGGGGCGGCGGGGAGGCCGTGTGTAGCGACGCCGCATGGGAGATGAAATTGCAGAAGACGGCGGCGGCACCGGTGGGAAAAGGGGGCGGCTGCACCGGTGGGAAAAGGGGGCGGCGGCAGCCGTGGGATGGTGGGGAGAGGAAGAGGGCTAGGGTTTTGATATAGACTTCTTATGAATATGGGCGAAAATTTGGGGAAATGATGTCATGCAATTAATGTTTGAATTTAAATTTCGAATTAAGAGGTAAAATCTATTAATTAAGAGGTTATATTAATATAAAGGGCAAATACGGTTTTTTGACACAAAAATGACCTTATTAGGAAATTTTTAAAGTTGTATGTTTTAGTTGTTTAATAGTCTATAAAAGTGACCTTATTAGGTAATATTCTCATTTGAAAATTATACACTAGGCTAGACCTTTCCAAGCGATAGTCATATTTATAAAATTTGGCATATTATGAATCAACAAAAAAAAAAATCAAGTAAAAGAACGGCGTACATTCTCACCTTTGATTTAAAAAACCCACTTTATCAACATAAACACACTCTTCTGAATAAAAAACAGTTTTACGTCATTAAACATTCTTTGCCAAAATTAATTATAATTATCACAAAAGAGGAACAAACATAATAATGAACCTCTCTAAATCGCCATCTCTTCGTATTAGCCATCTTGAATAAAGTTATTGTTTTAAGATTGTTAGAAAAATTGCACCGTAGATGGCTAAAACACTTTTTTAGAAAACGAAGAATCGAGACTTGTGTAAACACAATTTCCTTAAAACAATATTTGTCCTTCACTCTCGGTGCTAGTGACTATTAGGACGTTTGTTTCTCAGGATATAACGATATTTAAATAACAAAATACTAGCACACGTATTTTGCTTACGGAGAACCGAGAAGTTGCTCAAAATATATCACCCGAGTGCCAAAGGAAGGAGATAAAAAATGAATGCAAATTGCAATTGCCGGAAAATGTTTGTATCTCTTTCCAATCTTGTTATCGTGTGTTTCTCGTTGCTTTAGGGGCTGATGGGTTGCAGCTACTTATATAGCCAACCCAAATGAAAATGAAACTGCTGTGAATTTATTGAGGCACTAATGCCTTTGACAAAAACTGCCGCAGGACCAAAACTGTCAAAATAAATTCAGATTTAATGATAATTCAAGCTGGACCAAAACTGTCACAACACTACTTTTGTAACCTTCAATTTTAATGCACGTAACCTTCAACCATTTTAAAATCCAAATGAAACTGCCCAATTTTTTATTATTTTGGCGGTTTCAATTTATTCGGCGATTATAGTTGAAAAATCCAAGGCAAAAGTAGCTTTTCATCCGCTACCAAATCGGTGCGACATTCGTGTAATATTTACACGCTACTAATGGGTTCATTATACTCACTTCCTCATTAGATATTCTCCAATATAGGACAAAAATCACTTTGTTTTTTCCTACTCAAATTTAAGTTACAACAATTGTTAGAAAATCATTTCACATTTATTCTAACTCCAAAATGGGCAAATGAGATATCGAGTCGAAGCTCAATTCGAAACACATTTTCCAACATTGTCAAGGTCAAAAAGATTGTTATAATGATAATCCAGTTGATTGTTTTACTAAAACAGTTTGAAATGCATGTGTCTCGACTTAGTTGGAGTACATATTGCAAATGATAAGTTGTCCTAGACAGGGGATGGTCGAGGGCATTCGGAATTTATAAGCTAAGATGGAGAATTGATAAGAAGTTAGTTAAAAATCAGCTATGTTCAGGAGTCCACGACGGTTGAAGGCTGGATCGATAACTGAGGACGTCAATGGTGTCTACAGCTGACAAGATTCCAGAAGTCGAAAATCGATAGTCGTTAGGATTTCATTCCTTAAACAAAGAAATTTGGTCAAATCGGACTTTTATGTGTGGTCAAAGAGTCAACAAAGAAATTATTGACCAGTCAAAAAGTCAACGAAGAATAGTTAAAATCCTTGTCCTCGTCATCATAAAGGCGAGAAACAAATAATGGGTGAAAGCGAAGAAGTCCACAACGACTAGTCAACAAGTCAAAGAAAAGTCTACATGTACGTCCGCGAGAAGATTTGAAAATATATATGATATCGGCGAGCACGAGTATAGTGAAGAGAATATCACTTGAGAAGTGAAGAATCATACAAGATAAATTGATCGCCTGGCCAACACCAACTCATGGAGAAAAGCAACCAAGAGGTCATCAAGAGAACAACCTCAATTTGTTCTCTCAATGACCATCATTCCACAAGACTTGTATATGGAAGACTGAAGAAACAATGCTCGTCTCATTGGTCGGCAACGAGCAATGGTGAAGAAACCCTAATTTTCTCTCTCTCTCCCTCAAAAACACCTAAAACACTTACGTAAATTCTTGTATTAGTAAATGGTTATGTTTAATTGTAATCAGTACATAAATTTTATTTCAATTAACATATCAAAATCGGTTACAACAAGGACACCTACATAAAATAGAATTTCTCAAAGCCTCATTTCTACTCAAACAAGGGTGCACGATGCCCCAAATTGACACCTAAAAAAATATAAAAAATCAAGGCGCCTATGCCCGCGTAGACCCAATTTTTTTGCGGAGGAACCAAATAAATATTATATACAGTACGTAGGTGCATTTTTTTGTTGGAAGTAGAAGAAACATCATTATTGCAAACCAATTATTTGGAACTCATTATGCACGTGAACAATTTCATCTCGATCATCATGAATTACAAAAGCATTCAACATTAATATTTCTAGCTAGCTAGCTGCAATGTTTTTGTAGATAATTATACCCATCGTGCATTTTCTTCTCTAAAATTAATAAACCAATTGTACCACCTTATAAGTTTCATGTGATTCTATCATTGCAGAATCGCCCCCACCACCATTTTTATTCTGATTGATTTTGCAGCTACGTACCCTTACGCTTTCTTTGATATTTCACGTCACCTTTTTTTTTTTTAACTTGATAGATAATACTTGTTTCAAAGATAAAGTGAATATATAAAGCTAATATTGTCTCTTTCCCTCTTTTTCTATGCTTTTTCCACCAAATCTCAATCAACTCTTTCACCTACAAATCATCCCATCTCAAAGTCGGGGAAAATGTACATATGGGCCCTCCTGCACTAATTAATAATAATATTTCAGATTAAAGTATCTTCTTAAAAAAGTAATCTCTCCGTCTCGTAATAACTTTTGCATGTAGATAAACATGTAAATTAAGAAAGTGAAATAATGAGTAAAGTTTTGAGAGGTATAATTTTATGTATAATGTAAAAAAAAAAAAAGTTGACTCGTATGTGTATATCATGTGAGTCAAAATTAAAGTAATGAAATTTTGTGTAAAATTGAGGATATTGGGAGGATGAAATTAATAAAGATGTGAGTGTTATCTCATAATCTCATAATCAGCACACTAAGTGAGTAGGGAGCTGATAGGATCAGATAAGATGACTTAGGCCGAAATCAGATGAGTTGAAGGATTTCAATCAGCTGGGGAGGTGATGCTTAGACTTGAGCAGAGTTGGTCAGCACAGTACTTGAGCAGAGTTGGTCAGCACAGTACTTCAGCTGAGTTGGTCAGCACAGTACTGGACCAAGCACAGTACTGGATCAGCACAGTAATGAGTCTATCAGCAGAGTTAGCTTTTGATCACAAGAACAGGAGAGTTGAGTATCAGAACACTAAGTACTGTTCTGATCTTTATGGACAAGTCTTCTGATATGGAAGTTAGTTAGTTTAACTAACTGAATTACAGTTACAACTACTTGAGGGCATAACTACCATTTCAGTTGGCCAATAACAAAGCACATGGGTTGTTACAAGCGGTTGCAAACGGTTGCTAACTACTCAAGCAGTTCCTAACAGCAGCAAATACCTTTGGTCTTTATATACTCTTGTATGTGTACATTGTAAAGGTTACGATTTTTGGATGCAAGTACGGTTGTAATCTTTGAGTTGTGTGAGTTCACGAGTGAAGAGAGGAAATATCCTATTTCGAGTGAATGAGTGTGTAAACATTCTTGATCAATCAAAGAAGTACTCGTCTGGTCCAGTGTATGTAGATCACATTGATCGAACCACTTAAATTCTTGTGTGCTATTTGTCTCGTTGCTTACTTTTCTGAATTACTATCCTAGAGCAATTATTTCTTCTATATTCAAGTGTTCTACTTGGTTGGAGACGTCTAATCGACTGGAATTACTTGACAAAAGATTTTTCATTTTAAGAGTGTAAAAATTATTGTAAAAAGTCTCGAAAAGAAAAGTATGAAATTTATTATGGAACGGAGGGAGTATTAATGCATTTATCTTCTCAAATTTGGACAAATGACACTTTTATTAACATATAAATGTATATTTTTTCAACTATTGTGATTTAATGATAAATTCCATATTTTTAAGAAGATGCAAATTATTGCAAAATATCACGTCAATTTGGTGGTATACGAATATTAATTAAGAAACTATATCTTTATTTTATAGTATAATTTTAAGAGAAGAATAATTTATTTGTACTAATAAAGGCCGTGTTTTTAATTTGAACCTGCAAAATACTTCTAATTAAATGCACCAAAAACTAGTTTAAAGAGTTGAGGGTAAGCATGTACATTTTCCCCAAAATCTATGTCCTTGCACTCAACCACTTGCACTTAATATTTCACTTTTATTTGTGGGACACAATGTGTCCAATTGTTATTTATCACTAGCGTTAAATTAAAACAAAAAGGGGGGAAAGGGGCCTAGTGCAATATGGGTGTAACACAAGATTATACAAAAATCCATAGTGGATAGTGCATGTGATGTTATTAAAGTATATGTGAATATGCATGCAAGTCATGCATATTCACATCACCATCTAGTCATCAAACTACCTTTATTTTTTTCTTTAATTAATTTATTTTTTGAAGCAATAGCAATAAATAAATAAATAAATTAGCTAATGGGTCAGTTAGGTGGGAAGAAAAGTGGTGTAGAATCTCTTTGTAGCTTGCCATCAGAGAGATTAACTTTGCTCATTTTGTTCTCACACCAATGCAGCTGTTCACTATTCAAATCTTTCATTCTCAGCACTCTTGATACCACTTTTAGATCTGTTTGAGCCAACAACATTTCCAGCTCTTCATCCTCCTTCATCCTCCTCTTTCTCAAGCAGTTTCCCGAATGTCGAAGCTCGTTCAGCTTTGCCTTTTTCTGCACCATTTTGTGTATTTTTTTGTTTGGTGAAAAAAAAAAAAATGTAAGTATGGAAACTTTTTTATGACGGAAATAGTACTTTATAATAAACAACTAATACAATTAAAAAATATACACAAAATGCAAATTAGTTTCACCGTGAAAACAAGGCTTTGACTTATAGGAAAATAAAAAACATATCAAAAACGGCAATGAGAATATTTAATGAGTAGGAAGTAATTTAATAGACTAAAAAAATAGTCATTTCACACAAAATAAGTTAATTATTATCTTTTGTCTAAGAGCAAAACACTAAAAAAAAAAATGTTAGTATGGATTGTAATTGACTATTAATGATTCTCATTATCATTTTCCATTATTTTTTTGAATGTAATTCAACTGTAATTTTATATTACTCCGTACCTTTTTGTTCTCTTTCTTTAGTAAGAAGAAGAGAGATGCATCAGCTGAGCCCCTTCTGTTTCGTTTGAATAAATCAGCCAAGATTTGGTAATGATTCTTCTTGTCTCTTTTCAGAAAATTCATGAATGTTCTTATTGATTCTTCCATGATGTGAAGAAAAGAACTTGATGGGATTCTTGAAGTATGCCCTTGATCCTCTCTTTTGTCATCATCAGAATCTAAGTACAACAATTTTTTATTTTATTATTATATAAGACAACATTAAATTGAAGGGAATAATGTTTTTTTGACCCGGGGTTATATTTTAACAACAATTATTTTACAAGTTTGTAAATGCAGGACAACCAAACGTTTGTCCTACATTTACAAGCTCGTAAATATGTAAATATATAGTACCTCTGTATTCGGGAACTTGGAGGAGTTTAGGCGCTAAACTCCTCATTCGGGCGTAGATTTCAGGTCTTCTCCCGTGTTCATAAGGCTCATTCTCAACATAGCGTTGCAAGAGAACTTGAAATTGCTGAAATTGTTGGGCGATATACGCGGGGCAGCCCGGGTCAAACTTTTTTCGCGAGGCTCTCAGCCGTCGAAAGTAGTTGTAATTCCAGTTTAGAGCCTCCCACGTTAAACAAATTTGTGCCACGTATGCACCTTCGAGTTCATGATAAGGGTTGTGTCGGAATTCTGATGATGATTTCTTGCTCAACTTGAGAACTATTCTCTCTGATATGGATCTTGGACATGCTTGTATGGATCTCAATGACTCTGTACCCAAATTAAACCATGTACATTTTATTTGTTATAATTTGATGCTAATTTTCGACTAACTAAATATGATGTGACATATATTTTTAACATTTAAAGGTAAGAAATTAAATGATAATAAAAAATTGAAAGCACAAAATAACTTGTGATTGTTACAATTGCAACATATAGTTAATCTGTGTATTTAATTTTGAATTTTAAAAAAATATGATGTAATTGATAATGTAATTGATTAATTAGGAGTACCTGTTTCATGGAGTTTTTGAGCGGTGATTCTGTCTAAAAAGAGCATTTCTTCATCGTACTTCTGGAAGACGGTGTAGGACTCCCAATTGGGGCAGCTCCGTCTCGACGAAGACGAAAACGGGTCATCCGTGCCCGAGTCTCTACAGTGGATGGAACTCCTCCATTCTGATGAATCTTTGGAAGTTGATCCAATGGTGAACGTATCTCCATAGATTTCCTCATCTTTTTCTTGTACCAATTTCTTCCCTTGTGATTTAAACACAAGAAAATTATCTTCAATTTGTCCTTCATTTGTCACACCTACTATTTAAATTTTATATACTAAATTAGCATATATATATATACATATGAGAATCTCACTCTTAAGGTTAATAATTAATTTGTAGGTACCTTGATGAATGTCATTACAAGGCCTCAAATTGGCATTTGGATGCAATTTGTAAGTGGGCTCATGAGCTTGATTTTCTACTTGAGAATCAGAATCTAGTGCAAGAATCTCTTCTTCTTCACCACTAGATTCCGTAGGTAGTGTTTGGTAGCTACTTTCTTCACTATATTCCAAACTTTCTTGTGAAGATTCCTCATCCTCGTCCTCGTCCTCGTCATCCTCCTCATCATCATCGTCAACATCAAATGATGAACTCCTCAAGACATGTGCCTCATCAACATCATCATCCATGGACTTAACCCCATAATAACACTCTTCTTCTTCTCGAATTTCCTCATCCGAAAACACCTCGAATTCGTCTTGATTCCTACATTAAACAAGTTATAAATTAAGCATGATTCTTGATGCATGAATCCAATATAGGTATAGGAGGTAGGTACCTTTGGTAGAATGGATTGGCACCAAAGAAAATGAACAACTTAGCAAGAAAAATGGAAGTGAAATGGAAGAAAATGAAGACGAGGAAGAAAGAGGCAGAGACATTATAGAAAAGTCTAGCAAATGTTTGTTTAGGACATTCATCAAGCATTTTCTTAATCTCTTTCTCCAAACTCAAGGCTCTACACTTATCTTTCCTTCTCAACAATTCAAAGTCCCTCCCTTCTGCTTTAATTTGCTTTTAATTTGGTAGTGGATCATCTTTTTTCATTTTTTAGTTGCCCAAAACCGTGTGTGTACATTCTACTTTTATGTAGAATAAAAAGACATATATGCCCTTACGTGCTTTAAGTGCACTCTACGTAAATCAGTATCCCATTTTAGGGAGACCGTCGGAACTTATTCGATGTCCAACTTAAGTAACCTAAAATTTTACCCTGCATTCTTTGTTTTATCTACTAATATTTCCGTACACACTTAATATATTGTATTTTTTTACATGCAAATTTTTATAAATTAAATAAAAATATGTATTCTTCAAATACGCTAGAACATTATTCACTTTTTATTTTATATGTATACTTTTACATAAACTACCAATATTTCTTAAAACTCGCGCACAAAGGAAAATACATATTAAGTAGGGGTGGCAATTTTCAATACGACACGATAGCACGACGCGAAATAATGAATTAGTGTTTGTATCGTTATCGTGTCGATCCGATAATGACATGAAAATTTTGTATCGTATTCGTGTCACGATAAAATTAACAGGTAACTTATTAACATACCTATTATTTACCTAATACAACACAATAATGACACGTATTCAATAAGAAAATGATACTTTTTATAATTAAATAAATATTTTACTTTTTATATATTTAAATATATTTATTTACTTATCGAGTTGTTATCATGTCGTGTCACATAATTAACATGTGTTGTTATCGTGTCGTGTCAACACAAAATTTATTGTGTCGTGTCGACACATATCCTTATCTTGTCGTATGACTCGTGTTCGTATTTGGTCTTATCGTATCAACACGAAACAAGACATGATAGCACAATTTATCAGCCCTAATATTAAGTTTGAACAAAGGACTATTGATTTCAAATTATAAAAAACACAAATACCAATAATTAAAATAAGAGATCCAAAAACATTAAATATTGAGTTATCTTACGTAAACAATTTTATCCTACAATTTGGTTTATAACTATATATCAAGCCATGAGTATAACATCACATGTGCATGCCTTTAAGCTCCGAGAAAAGGAACCTAGTTAGATAGAGGAGAATCTGGTTTTCGTTTTAAGCGTACGTTAAAAAGACTGTTAACCTTGTACTATACCTAATTTATTATTATTTTTCTGTTATTCTATTTTTTTAGTATATCGTTAAACCTTAATTATGAATTTTTATAATGCCAAAATTCGTTGATGATAAGAAAAGCAACCCAAGTACAGAAATTAAAACTATAATATAGATACTAAAAACAAAAAATAAAAAGAAGAGATCAAAACCTAGCAACACGCATCCCTTTTCATGTATGACACACACCTCTCTTTACAAAAGAATTACTAATAAAATAGTAGTAAAACTAGGTGCTTAACTGGTTGGGATCATTATCTAATATCTATTATTTAATATTCATCGAAGATTTTTTTAATATTAATTACAAAGTGAACTATACCTTTAAAAAATCTCATATTTCATTAAAGTTGTGTACAAATCTTAAATTAATATAGATATAAAGGTTAAATATTCTAAATAAATTTTCCATGGTTAATTTTAATATCTTAATCATAATTTTCAAGATTATTATACTACAATTCAATATTTTTTTTTTTCAGCTAACAATCGATGACGTGATTTGAAAGAGTTCGTTTATAGTTGCCACTTGTAACGCATGCAGAAGGAAAAAAAAGATGTATTGAAAGATAAATATTGTAATTAATTATAAATATGAGATCCCGTTTAAAATGTTATATTAGTATTAATTTGTGTATTAATGTATTAATAAAATGTAGTAAAATGGGTACATTTGTGTTAATTCAATTACAATATATGCATAATATTTACGCTAGTAAAATAAAATATTAAATAAAAAGAAAAGTGAATGTATACTTTGGATGCTAAAGGGGAAAAGGGATATTCGTTATATTTGGCGGGGGCAGCAGTGTCTTTTCAACTCAACTCTCGTATGAATCTTCTCCGACCGGCATTAGTGGTGCTCAATAGTTTAATTATATTTAGAAATAAGGTTTAAGCAGGCAGAGGATATGCATACCAACTTTCCTAGATTTCATTTACCTTTTTTTATTCTTTATTTTTTTTATTTATCAAGGATTAGATTTTTGCTCCACTAATTTTGGAAGATGAATTGTTTCCTCCTATTCATTCTCCAGGTTGATGTAGTTATGATCATATAATCTATAAATTAATACTACTTAATTATATTAAATATAGCTTCGTGCATTTATTAATAAAAATAAATGAATCGAATCTTTAATCTCAAATAATTAGGGTAGATTACTCAAATAATTAGGGTAGATTACGTGAATCAATTATATAGTCATGTTGAATTGTGTGTATCAAATAATCCTTTTTTTTTTTTTATGTATTTCTCTCTTTTAGGTAGGTTTTCATTAAACTTCATAGTCTTTATATTTCCTCCGTCCTTCGTTAAATCTCGATTCTAACTAAATTTTAAAATAAACACAAATTAAACATACAAATCATTAAATTCGAATTTCAAAATTCAGAAAATCCCAACACAAACATACCTAAAGATTTATCAAATTGTCAAAACAAAAAATAAATAAGGCCTAGTTAATAAATTATTAAATTACGTATAAATTAAATTGATCATGTCGTTGCTCGTCTTGTTTCGTATAAGAATTTCTCACATAATTCACATTTATTATTCAATTTTATTGTGAGAGGATTCAAACGTGGATTATTTATAATCCAATCGCCCTATTTATATATTTTAACATCAACCTATATCTTTATAATATCGACAAAGATCATGATTGTATTATGCACTAATCATAACGTAACAATGAAGAAATTGCATAATTTTTTTCTTAAAAGAAATATTAAGTAACCAAGTCAAAGAATTCCATTCCCATATGTCCGCTGTATAATACAGTGCCAGTTGAATATTCTCTTGGCAGACTAGTTAGATATCTAATTTAATTAACTTCTTTTATCAAGTTGTGAATTGATCTTCATATTGCTTTTCATTTGCAAAGGGACACTTTATTTTATTCAGTATTATTACGTGTGGCATATATTGTATATACTCCATATGTTACGAGTTAAATATTTTGGGACATGAGTTTTCTGTTTTAAGAAATTGCTAGTGTCGCAAAAAGACTGTGGCACTGGCCATGTGCCAATTTGTGCACAAAACTTGCAATCTATCTTACATCATACCATTCACAAAAGAAAATTATCATTAATCGTGCGTTGCAGAAGATTTCTTACTCAGATTAATATGAAATTTCTAATCCTTGGCATTTGACATTAGTTCTCATTGTGTTTGAAATCATTTAACTTACTTCACAATGTTAAGTACACTGTACAAGATTATCACATCCCAAAGATTTCCTGGTTAAGTAGTACTCCTATATTTCTTGACCAATATATACACATAATGTAGCGTAAATGGAACTTTTCATATATATAAGACTGTCTCACAATTTGATTACAATTTATTTGACCAATTCTCTTCGAATGGTCAAGACTCAAGATAATAATCATGGAACTTCGTCACCACTGAGTGAGATCCATGAGACCGACTCTACTTAGTTTTTGGGCAAAGTAACATATATCACTACAACCCAATTCCATGTAGGTTTTGCGGAAGAATGAATAATCTATAAGCAATTAATATTTTCATAAAAATGTTTTCATGAATGATTTAGGGAGAAGCTGGTTGCTGTTGGGTGATGCAGTGAATATTTCCTCCACCAAGCACAATCTCACGAGCACCTTCGACTCCCACAATCTGCAAACCGAAACACAATCAAGGATGATTTTATGTAACTACTTTTCAAAAATGTAGATTATTCAATATTTGGGAAAGGAACATCCAAACATCGTCACTACCTATTATGAGAATGACATTAAGGTAAAAAGACCCGCGATTTTTATATTCAAATGAAGCAAGCCAGCATGTCCTCTCTAATCAAAGTTGATAAATTCATTTGCGTTTGGATTGAGGGATTAAACTTCGGGAATTTAGGATTTACTATCCACTAAATCACCGTTTTTTTTTTTTAAGATTAAAATGAGTGATGGATTTAAATGACAGGTACAAATCTTTCCTTGCAAACAACACGATTTTGGATTTCAAATCTTTCAATCCAAACGCAGCCTGAATTCAACATTCATGTAGCTTCTTACCTCATAATCGGGAAATGCGTAAGACAAGACACGAACAGCTTCAGCATCCCACTTTTCATCACCAAATTGGGGTGTGATAATTGCTTTGTTGGCAGTGTAGAAGTTTACATATGACGCTGCAAGCCTAGTGCCAGGTATCCTTTCTACAGCATTTCCCTGTTGTATCATTCATGCCAAAACAGAAAGAGTTACTATGTGAGAGATAGTAAAAAAATTGTAGTTGCAACACAAACAAACAGAAAATCTGCATTAAAGGGCTGGGTTTTCTATTAATGTAACCTTATAATGTCTAAGTTTGGGGAAAAAATATAGTACAAGTACAAACTATTTAAAATATCATGTCAACGCACTTTCTCAAATTAATACTCCACCTTTTAGCATTTGAAGTATCACGATCTAGCATCAGTATTTAAAAAATGTTTGATGCTATTCTTCTTAAAATCACTAAACAATGATACTTCGTATGCTTAAAAGTACTGTTTTACTTTGTATGCTATACAATATACCATGTTCACCATAAAAATTCAATGAAAATCTAGCATCTGGTTCATCAACCTCAACTATCTGGTAGAAGAGCATCATTTTTTTTGCATGATAGTGTCGATTTCGAAATAATGACGCAACAAAACAATGAAGGGAATGATAATAAGAACAATTTAAAACCTGTTCTAATCCACCAGCCTCTTCTTCCGTCAAATAAAGTGGTCCAGGCACATGGAGCTTGATAACTTCTAATTTTCTGCCTTTGGCATCTAATGTGCTGGTAAGAACGGAAAGGGCTTCCGCAGAACGCTCGTATTGGGGGTCTGACTCATCGTCAGTCCATGACAACAAAACTACACCAGGCCTCACAAAACAGCACATGTTATCAATATGACCATTAGTGTCTTCATCGCCTGCAAAATACAAGCCAAACTTTTGAGTACCAATTCTTGCTTAAGCATGAATTGCAGCGTAAAATATCCTAGATGGCATAGCAAGAAATTCATAAATAATTTTAAAAAGATTCAAATGGTAAATAAACAAGACATGGGTCCTACCATTCATGCACAATAAAAGAATCCATGCTTTTAAATATTAATTTGGTAAAAATTGCGAATTTTATTTCAAAGATGAAAATTCTCTTTTTCATATGGTTGAATATATCTTGGGCGTTCTTTAAGAAAAAGTAATTTTTGCCTCCCAAAGTTCAGATTCTTGGTTCCGTACTGGGTTGTATGTATAATGTGCAAACATTAAAGAAGACTATTTAGTCATGTATATTGTCTGGAATACTAATGCAACTGAACTTTTAGAGCAAATAAACATAGAAATTAACTATGAAAGCAATCTTGTATACCTTAAGCAATCTTCATCTCTTACAAATCAATAAATTTCTACACCCAAACTTCATGGAGTAATTAAAAATTTAACTAAAGATGGTGTAAAAGTTAGTTACAGAATGTTCTACAGAATCCCCAAAGACCATTGAGAGTTTTAATGAATGAATAGTAGACATGCTCTCCCATCGTAATTTCATAAAGGACCACTATAATCCTTGGACTTTATCAAGAGTTTATTGAAGCTTATGAGAAGAAACCTTCAAATTTCACACTATATTAGTAGTGAAGATCATGGTGCAAGTACAAACTGCTCTCTTGAAGCTCTGGGCTTCTTCACAATGTATTAAACAAAAGAATTCTGTTAGAAACTTAGAATCTGCTTGATAAAGCATGTTTTCTTTATCAAATTGAGAGTCTGAAACAATATACGAATATTCATATGGTCTGGACTCCATGAAGGCACAAAAGTCAACGAATACTATGGAGCAAAATCAAGTAATTTAGATGTCAATACTAGTTTTATTGATGCACCGAAATATGCAATTATACCAAGAGTCAATTAATCCACTAAGGAGGAATATCCAAGTAATTTTTAAAAGTCAATACCATCTTTACTGACGTGTTGGAATTTAATTACTTGTCATATCTATTGGCATGATTGCAGAGAGAAGATGTTCATCATCGAACAAACTATTTAATTAATACAAGAAAGTGAACAAGAAGAATACCAAGCAACCCACGAGGTAGCCAGATGACCTTCTCGACTCCGAGATATGCTTTGAGCTCATCCTCGATTTCTTCTTTGGTTAAACCAGGATTTCTATTTTTATTCAGCAAGCACTCTTCTGTTGTAAGACAAGTCCCTGAAGGAAGAAAACAGATATTCATCTTACTCTAGAAATCTATGGTTAACATCTTTAACACTGAATTTTCTATGAAAACGGCACTTTGAATTAGTGGTGACCAAATGGTTTCCATATTTAATTGATAATCACGAAAAAAAAAAACTTGGCCTTTTGATACAAGCAGCACATTTTTATGTAGTAGTTACATGTCCTTTTCACTGTTTATATCGCAGGGCCTCATGCCTGAATGGTGAGTAGAAGAAAAACTTCACTTGAAGTTCTCACGGAAGGAAAGGTCAGGTAACAGTAACATTCCCCAATATATTACGGGACAGACATGGTGACTCATTATTTACAAGCACTGGTAAAAAAAAAGTATACTTGCACGACTGTCTTATGTATTTGATGTCATCTTTCTCTTACAGGTTACTTTGCAGTTTCAACCCAAAACTACTTTTCAAAAATAAAGGAAGATAGGCACTTGATCATTTCATTCCCTGCTGTTATATAATATTCTGTTTCTTATGAAGCCAGTTTCCTTTCATCTAAATTTAAAATACATCTTAAGACCATAGGCTAATGCCCTTCAGTTATTATTAGCTAATAGGTCTGTCAAATCTCATTTATGGTTTCTCCCACTTGCAACCTATAGTACAAAGATAGAGAAGGATTCATGGAATCTGGTTTAGGGGGCTGTGAATCTTGGTGAGAAAGATCAGGTGTGATCATAGTTTGACATGGACTTTTTTGCAACAATGATCTAACATTCTGCTATTCAAAGCAATGAAGCATAACTGGCATGTTTTGGAATATTCCATATACACTAAGGGCTAGTTTGTTACATGTGATGAGTTAAACAATGATACTCTATATTGGGATGTGTTATACTGGGCAATGCATCAATATCTTGTTTGTTTGCAAAAATAAAATACACAATTTTAGGGAGTGCTAATCAATTTTATTATTTGGTAGTGAGTATTGTAGTTTGCACAAAAAATTAGACTACTGTGCCCTCAGTACAAGAGATTCCACCTATGCCTTCAGTACAAGAAATGGTTTTTCAAATATAATACGCTTGGGGACACGAACCAGTATTGTGGATTCCACCTATGAGACTGGATCCATAAGAACCTCAAATTGAGACTACTCAAACTGGGCCTCATACTATAGAGGGCTTCTAAGGTTATGAATACTGTGAAGCAAACACCATATTTTGTGTTATAGTGAAACAATACCACCCTCATTCCATCAACCAAACGAGCCCTAAGAATACGTAATAATAAGAACTTTGTTTTATCAACCGTTTGGGCAACAGAGAGTTGTTTTGTAATAGACAAAATAGATATTAGAAACACAAATCCATTATGTCAATGAGAGAGAAAAGTTCACAAACCTTCTCCATCTACATGAATGCTTCCACCTTCAAGAATCATAGAATGAGTAAACTTGGGAACATTTGCATATTCCAAAACCTAGGACACGAATGCAAAGAGGAAACAATAGGTTCAACAAAATACAGCTTGTCCAAGTACAATTTTTTGAATTGCTAGTAAAAACTTGACCAACCTTTTTACCAATAAGTGAGTCAAGGCTCCAATCTTCATAACAACCTCCATCTATGCCTAGAAAAATCAAACAAAACATGTTGGTATTAAATTCATACCAAAGATGAGCTCATGGTAAGACCTCTACCAGATATTCTTTAAATAAATATCCTAAAGCAATTAAGTAAAGCACAGAAACAAAGTGAAAACACCAGAAACCATAGAACGTCTAAAAATTTAGAATGAGTAAAAGACAAAAATTGTAAATCACATAAGGGGACCTACATAAACACTTGCGTAAAAGTCATCTAGATAACTACAGATTGGCACATTATCACAGTAAAAGATTATTTTTAGTAAAAATGAGATGCACCAAAAATGCTTCATCAAGAGTATAACTAGAGTAGAAACTACATGAAATATCCTTTCACATGTACATGTGTGCTTGATATCATGAAACAAGATGCTCAAAACCACAACTAGTGTCTTCTAGAAAACCCAGTATCAAACAAACCAATTAAACAGTACTTACGTCATTGAGCTTCATGATTACCAGATAAACAACTAAAAGTATTTAATACAGAAGCCCAGCAGCTACTGCAATTAGTTGGGGAAATAGCAGGAAATTGAAGAGGGAGATCAAGCAATTGATGAGTTTGGTAAACTAATAGGCATTTATGCTTTAGACTCCAACTCTATATCACGTGGTGAAGAAAATGTGTTCATCAAAATTGCTGCATAATTCCAAATAGCCTTACCACCATAGGCATTAAAGTTCCAATGAATTCCTGCAATCTTCCGTTTCAGGTTTTCTTCATTTGATTGACTACGTTGAACAACAAACTGCCAAAAATAAACGTCATTCTAGACATATAACCAATTCAGAGGCAAAAGAAAATGATATGGTTTAAACAACTGAGAGGCTCACCGTTGGACCAGTGTCACGAAGCCAAGAGTCATTCATGCTCATCTCAACCACCTCAACGTGTTTTGGCAACTGACTTCGTGCATTCTTCCACTGTCCAATAAATTTATTTATTTATCTTTCCCCCGGAAGAACACTATATAGGAAAAGGCATAATGCATCAAAAGGTCCCTGAACTATCAACTTTTGTTTCGATAGGTCCCTAAACTATTTTTTTTAAATAGCCCTTTGAGTATCAAAATTTTATTTCATAACTCCATGTAGAGGAAAATTGATTGAATTTTTCAGTTCACTTTAATGGTCCTGATCAATAATGTACACGTCAGCTTAATTTTATCTTAATTATATACAAAAGTATTTTCGCAAGCCATTTAAGGCACCCACCACATAAAGTATTGGGGTTAAAACGACTTGAAAAAACACAACTGGACATTAATAAAATTAACATACATATTTCTAAGGGACCATTAAGATAAATAAACAAATTCTGTCAGTTTTGGTCTCAAGGGAGTTCGTGAAATAAAAATTGAAGGACTTTATAAAGAAAAAATAGTTTAAGGATCTATAAAAATAAAAGTTGATAGTTTAAGGATCTGTTGATGCATTATGCCTATAGAAATATAAAATGCAAGAAATAGTTTAAGAACTGATAACTTCCAACCTGCTCAGGACTAGCACAGATGGTAACAGGTTCAAATCTTGAAATTGCAGAAGCAACATTAGCAAATGCATGTTGAGCAGGCACTCCATTATCACGCCAATTATCCGGTCGTTCCTATGAATCAAGTGAAGCTCGAATAATTATAACGTAGATAAAGGCGAAACTACATGAAGATAGGACAGAGAGAGAACAAAAATCGAAGTCCTAATATAAGTATATAACAAAAGAAAGTTGTTGTTAAAAGAGTTAACTTCAGCCAGTAAATTTTCAGCCACTTGAACAGCAATTTTGAAGAAATTTGCCATATTTTATAACCTTAGGATATCTTTATAGACTTATAGCCACCAGCTTGTACCTTGAGAGGTATGGTAACTTCCTTCAAGAAAAATACAACTCTTTTGCCCAAATCTTCTAAAAATGCATCATATTTGTGCAGTCTGTCTATGAGTAAGTGCGTGTATGTGTGTGAGTGAGTGGGGACAGAGAGAAATTGTGGTCGATAGACAGCATACGAAATATAATTTTTTTATATAGTCACCAATCAACAGTATTCCCCCATCAACATGATTCATTTTTTTATATACTGAAATATAATTTGTAGGAAACTTGTCATAACAGATTCAGAGAACGAAGCAATAAAAAAAAAAGCATAAAAACTGTTTCCATAATAGTAAACTTAACAAGAATATTGGCCCAGATCAAGAGTTTTCTTAACCAATACCCATTTAATTTAGCTCTTCAGCTGAGAGCTAAGAAGTTAAAGTTAAGCATAGATTTGAAGCAGGATTTAGATCAAATTCGAAAACAAACCAACAAACACTCCCTTCTGTTAATACCAAGTCGTAAATTTTCGAATCCGGATTCTTTTCCCTAAAACACAAATAGCTTTCTCTTTTGAACGCATTCAAAATTCCGATACACTAGTTTCCAAAATCTTATGCAAACAACGCACATCCAAACACTAAAAGGGGGAAATCAAAAGATTCCAGGGAATTTAAAATAAAAATTTTAAAAAAAGGAAAAAAGAAATAGAAA
Source organism: Galeopsis tetrahit (assembly GCA_963675135.1). Classification (NCBI taxonomy): domain Eukaryota; kingdom Viridiplantae; phylum Streptophyta; class Magnoliopsida; order Lamiales; family Lamiaceae; genus Galeopsis; species Galeopsis tetrahit. Next base: position 74,568,923 of record OY776127.1, read on the forward strand.
AACTCACAGGCCAACCAATCCAGCATCGGGAGTGGGGGAACCACTCCGGCGGCATGTAGTATCCATGATCAGCGGGATTCCCCTTGAGTTCCATATGCTCTGCTCTCAGAAATGAAACAGGGGCGTCTTGAGTAGAGAGAGAGAGATGGCAGATTCTGCAGTATCAGATTCCTTAATATCTGCAGCCACAGGCGCTTCTTACTTTTGTATTACGGCCCAATTTAGATGATTTGCCAATTTCGTCTTCTTTTTTTTTTTTTTAATCAAATGGCTTTCACCTTTGACAGGCACAAATGAGATTTTTAAAACTCGGTTAATTGCACGAAATTATGGGCCGTTTGAAAATGTTATGCAAAATTATTTTATTGTTTGAAAATTGTTCGAAATTTTTTATTTTATTTTTTAGAAAAATGTTAATATTTGTTTTCTTCAAGTATTAAATTTTGAAACTATAGAGATCGTAAGAGGGTTTCGTAGACACTAACCTAGAATATTTCATAATGTTTTTTATAAATAAATATTAATTTTTGTTTTACATTTTAAATATCGATTAACTATAGATATAAAAGATTGAGCTAACTTCAGCATTTATTTATTTTAATTATTTGAGATACAAAAATAATTAATACTATAAAATTGCATAAGAATAAAATATACAATTATGCTTGCTTGTTCTATTATAAGGTGAATATACAAATATACAAGGGATTGTGTAGAGATGTAAACACACACTCATCTTATAATGGTAAAGAAGGAAATACAAAACAAAAGGTATTTCATGTATGGAGTGTTACAATGTTTACAATGCTAAAATGCATAAGTAATACAAAAGAGCCTAATATATATTTATAGACTAAGTAACAACTAGTAGTTACTAACTAACAACTAACTAAGAAGTTATCAAAGTAGTTACAAAAGGAACAATACTATTTTATATCCTTTACACCCCCTCAAAATGAGAGTGGATGTCAATCAACTTCATTTTGGCAATAGTCGCAATTCTGAACAAAGAGCATTCTCAAATGTACCATGGCGCTAGTACACACAACCAACCACAATCAACAAAGTATCTTCAATAGATGAAGTGCAATGATCAATCTCCAACTAAAAGTCAAAAGCCCCACAACCAAGCTTTACTAACCAACAACAAATCTTACCAAACGTCGAGAATCGGACGGAAACAACACAAAAATCCACCGATTTCGAGCACAACAACTCAAAAGCTAATCGCCGGCGAAGAATAACCGCAATCAACCTCCAAAAATAACTTCCAGTCGCCTTCGAAATTGCCAAAATTGCCATGAATCCTGCTGAATTGTATCTAAGAATCCAAACACTTTCTCTCAAAATATCCAGTGCACTCAACCGATCCTTTGGCATCAAATTGGTCTCAATGACTCTGCTAACTCACCCCCCAATCGACCAAGCAGAAGACGAGGAGATGCTTGTGCCCATTCTCAAAACCAAACAACACCAATACTCGAATTCATCCAACGTGGTGAGAATTCCACAAATATTCCAAAAAAAATGAAATCGTGATAAACACGAAAAATCGATTTCGAATCAACATGAAATCAAATATAAAACTCACGAGGATATAACTCGCAAAGAAATGAGTATTAAACTCAAGAAACTCAAAAAAGAATTCGAATCAAGATGAAATCGAATCTAAAAATTCACGAGCATAAAACTCGTAAAGAATAATCTCGGAAAGAGAAAAAAAATAGAAATCCAAATTCATCAAAGATTTGGTAGAAATGAGTATAAAACTCAAGAAATTCGGAAATTCATTCATACCGAATTGCGGAAACATATCTAGATCGACAAACTTGTTTAATCGATCATAAATTAATCAATACATAGCTCCGATACCACACACACTCATCTTATAATTGTAAAGAAGGAAATACAAAACAAAAGGTATTTCATATATGGAGTATTACAATGTTTACAATGCTAAAATGCATGAGGAATACAAAAGAGCATAATCTATATTTATAGACTAAGTAACAACTAGTAGTTACTAACTAACAACTAACTAAGAAGTTATCAAAGTAGTTACAAAAGTAACAATACTATTTTATATCCTTTACCGATTGATATCTATCTTTTTTTTCAGAAAAAAATGAATTTCAACTTAATTAGCTTTATTTCACTGACAAGAGTTATTTTTTAATCTCTTTCTCAGTTTGAATCATGCACGAATTAAAGTTTTGCAAATAGTAGTATTTCTTAAAATAAAAAATACTACTACAAGAGTAGAGTGGCATGTTGGGTGAAAAAAGCCAAAAAATGTTAATGGCCTCAGCGCACTAGTGGGCACACTAGTCTTTCCACTTGACTAGGGACAAACTTTGGTGGGGGGACTAGGGACAAACTTTTTCCAAATATTTTATATAAAATGGAATATCTTTATACGAAACTTTTACTAAAATGAATAATAAAAAAATTACAAATAATTGACTGATAAAGATAAAATAATACTAGTAATTCTTATTTTATTAACTGTGATTTTGTATGCATGAGAATGTAAGTGTCAGTAGTGACGGTTATTGGTGGCATGAGGAATCTTGGAGGCTGACCAAGCTCATTCAATATGATATTGAATAAATTTGTGTTTTAAGATAGATATTCCCTCCCCCTTTTCTCTGGTAGATGCAGTACAAGTAATAGGAATATAGTATAGTGAAAAAGAAAATAATAAATTAGTATAAAATAAAGTATAATAAAATATAAGTGATGTGATTAAGATAAGTGATTTGATTAAGAGAGAAAAAATAATTTACGGAAGAGCTAGTCTTATGTGAAATATTTTATACATGCATTCCATATTAATTTGACCAAGTCAAAACCCTAAGTCATTTAGGCCAAAAGTCAAATTAAGATAATTTTAAAAAATTCGCGGGTCATAAGTTCGGATCCGGGTTGTCCAAAAAATTTGCGGGTCGCGAACAGGTGGTTTACTACATGATCAAAAAATTATCACTACAAGGCCAAAATTTTAATATTACATGTCAAAACATTCTGCAAATTCACCCAAAAAATTAACTGTCGATAATATTTTTGGACTTACTGGTCTTGTAGTAACCTTGTTTTAGTCATGTAGTAGCCGAATAAGTCAGAATTATTTTAGTAAATTTGCTCAAAAAAAATAAGTGTCCAGAATATTTTTGGACTTGCAGTAATACACTTTTGGTTTATAGTGACAAAATTTATATTATATAGTAACATAGTTTTGGTCATGTAATAAAATAATATTTTAGAGGAAAAATAAATATTATAATTAAGGTTGACCCGTGTTGACCCGCATTTGACCCACAAATTTTGACTTAATTAGTCAATATTGCATTTATGCAATATTACATACTAATTTTTTGCCTTTACGGAAAACTTATTGTTGGACATCAAAAAAAATGAAAGTGAAAAATTCATAGTGGAACAAAATGAGTAATATATTTAACATTACACAATATGACACAATAAAAAAAAAAGTAAAAATGAGAAGTCGTACAAACAATTAAAACTTAATTTTAAATTTAACATGGTCAGAACTCGAAAATTCTTTATCCTTATCATATCGACACGATAAGGATACAAACATGATAAACTTAAACACTAGCCCACAATTTGCGTATCAGAATCGTGTGGTGTGTATAGCATTATCACCCTTATGCACCACTATAAAAATCATTTTAAAATAAATAATAAAATAAGATTTTGTGAGATAACTAGTTTTAATTGAATTGAATTAATTTATATAGATCTTGAATTTGGGCTAGTCTTAGGTGCATTTCACCCATTTACATTCACATTCTTTATAAATACACCCACTAACAACTAACAGATTAACCCACATTTTTTATAAATACACCCACTGGCAGTTCAATTCACACCCATATTTTTTATAAATATACCCACTAGCAGAAATTGTACTTAGTCGTCTTCTCCGAGCAGTTTTCGACCACCCCAGACCGCGGCCGAATGCTGCAATTTACGACGGCCTTAATCTTTTAATATTTTCTATTTCTTTAAATATTCTTTAACAATTATTACGAATCAAGGTTATTTTATATTACTACATGCAATAATATATGTTACTATATGTTATAATGTGAGTTACTTAATCAATAAAAATTCTAGAAAAAAATACTACATAAAATAATCGGTATTACTATATAAAAAATTATACTCCGTATGTTACTACATACTACAGTTTGAATTACTACATTGAATATGTGTTTGTTAATATATGTAACTTTATCAAATGATTTGCATTACAACATGGTTATGTGTTTACTACATGCGATAATATATGTTACTACGTATTATAATGTGAGTTACTACATTAACAAAAACACTAGAAAAAAATCGTGTTATTAAATAAAAGAATTTGTATTATTATATAAAATAGTTTGTGTTATTACTACATAAAATAATGTGTGTTACTACATATTACAATTTGAATTACTACATTTAATATCCCGCGTTCGGCAATAAAATAAAAGATAAAAAAATCACAGAAACTGGTAAAATAAACGGGTTAAAAATTTTGGTCAAAATTAGAACACAAACGGGCCAGTTGACAAATAAATTAAGAATTAACCCAAATGAATTAATGGTGGCCCAATAATATTTATTTTCATCCCAATGACTTAATAATAAGTCAATATTTTCAGTCCAATTGACTTAATTGGTCAATATTGCATATATAAGTTTTTGTGCTTGAATTTATACGAACTTGCAAAATCATTTTTAAATAAATTAATTAAAAATCTGTGAGGTAAATCGTTTTAATTGAGTCACGAATTTGTATTTATTTGTTTCTTAAATTCACTCAAATTTACACAAAAGTGTATGAATAAAAAATTAAAACAATACCACACATTTAAGCAGCGACGGAGTGGGAAGAAAGGTTTTTAAGCCCTCAAGCTCGACATGAGCAAAGCATATGATAGGGTTGAGTGGAATTTTCTTCGTTGCATGTGCATTAAGTTGGGTTTCTATATTGAATGGATTGATTTGGTTATGCGATGTGTGCAGTCAGTCTCCTACTCCATTCTTATTAATGGAAGGAAAACTGACCCTTTCACGCCTCAACGGGGTCTCCGTCAAGGAGATCCCATCTCTCCTTATTTGTTTCTTTTATGTGCAGAGGGCTTCTCTTCTCTTATCAACCGGGCAGAGAATAGAGGAGAGATCACGAGCATCAAAGTGGCAAGGCATGCGCCCCCAATCTCACATCTATTTTTTGCGGATGATAGTGTTCTCTTCTTTCGATCGAGCACCACAGAGCTCAACAAAATTAAGGAGATTATTGCTTATTATGAGGCAGCTTCCGGTCAACGCATCAATTTTGACAAATCCGAGCTCTTCGCGAGTGGAAATGTGTCGGAGGACACGAGGGACTTAATGGGACAGCAGCTGGGAGCCCGCACGGTGAGCCACTTTTCGAAATATCGGCCTCCCTACCCTCATAGGGCGGTCAAAAAGACAGGTGTTCCAGGTGATCCTTGATCGGGTCAGTAGTAGGCTAAAAAATTGGAAGGAGAATTCCCTATCGAAGGCTGGTCGAGAAATTCTCATCAAGAGTGTTGTTCAAGCCATTCCGACGTATGCTATGAGTTGTTTCATTTTTCCTCAATCTTTGTGTGAAGATATTGAGAAAGCAGTGACACGTTTCTACTAGGGAGCTAAAGGCGAGGAACGCAAAATCCACTGGGCAAGCTGGGCGAAGATCTCTCGCCCTAAAGACCACGGAGGCCTTAGGTTCAGGGAGATGTCCTTTTTCAACTTAGCAATGGTAGCAAAGCAGTTTTGGAGGCTCCTTGAGAATCCCCAATCCCTTATTCACAAAATTCTGAAGGCTCGATACTTCCTCCGAACCGAGATTGAAGAAGCAAAAGTGGGCTACCAACCGAGTCACCTTTGGAGAAGTCTTCTGAAATCCCGAATTCTAGTCAAGGCAGGAGTTGTGTGGCGAGTGGGAAATGGCAGATCCATTAACAGTTTTGATGACTCCTGGATTGGGTCAAACTCTCCCTCTAAACCTCTTCCTTATCCTCCATGAAATGGGTCCTGGAATAGAGTCTCTGATTATATTGATCGAGACACCTGTTCATGGCAAGTAGAAAAGATCAGCACATGTTTTGAAGATGCAGACGCACAAAAAAATTTCAGAATGCCCATCAGTGCACGCCTTCCCCCTGATCGACGTTTCTGGAAGTGTACAAAAGATGGAAAGTTCACTGTTAAGTCGGCTTATCACCTGGCAATCCAGAAGTTCTCGAGATGCGGCATCACAATCCCATCCCCAAGCACGCCGAATAAATTATGGAAAAGAATCTGGTCCCTCAACTCCCCTCCGTCTTCCCGCCACTTCCTTTGGAGAGCCTGCACAGAGTCAATCCCGACTAGAGAGAATATGAGGAAGCGTAATTTCAAAGTGGATCCCATTTGTCCGGCTTGCGGCCTTGAAAGTGAATCGTCTTCACATATTTTCTTTCGCTGCCCATCCGCCCTTCACGTTTGGGGTCAAAGCCCTATTCGAGTAAATACCACTCCCTTGCATGCATCTTTTCGAGAAATTTGCTCCCATTTTCTTGAAGCTCTCCCAATCGAAGGTAGCTCCCTTTTTGCCATCCTTGTGTGGAACATCTAGAAAGCCAGAAACACCTTTCTCTTTGAAAACATAATCTGCAACCCTCAGGATATAGTCCAGAAATCTCTGAACCTCTTCCAGGACATCCGAAATGCCGCAACTCAAACACTCCCAATTTCCAAGCCACCTCGAAACAAAGTCAAGTGGAGTGCTCCGCCTCGGGGAAGATTTAAAATTAATACTGACGCAGTAGACTTTGGATCCGGACAAGCGGGTTTTGGATTTATTATTAGAGATGAAAAGGGGGAGGTTCTTATGTCCGGCTCAAGGAGATGTTTGGCGTCTGGTAGTAGTACTCTATTGGAAGCTATGGCAATTCGCTTCGCCCTCCGAAACGCGATCGATTGTGGCTTTCATAATTTTATCCTTGAAACAGATGCTGAAATCATTGTGAAGACCCTCACCTCAGATACCCAGCCTGACCCATATGCACTGTTGATCGTTGAAGACATTAAGGACATGGCACAAGAGGCAGATGGAGTAGATTTTGTGGCCGTTAGAAGAGAAGCAAACACAGCTGCCCATCATCTAGCACACTTTTGTAGAACAGTAGACTCAAATTTCTTTTGGTTTGAGGAAGTCCCACCTTGCTGTACTAGTTGGATTCAAAATGATGTAAGGCTTTTGCCTCCACATGTTTAATGAAAGTTTACGTTTTCCTGTCAAAAAAAAAAAAGGGCGCGGCTAAAGGCACCCAAGGATCCTATGAGGACACCCACACGATGAGGACACCCACAAAACGGATGAGGACACCCACGTGGAAAAATAAAAAATACCCTTCTTCCATTAAAACTATTAAAACCCTAATCTATCAACTCATTTGGTGCACCCACCCCATTTTCGCCTCCTAACCTTCCCTCCCAGTCTCATCGCCGGCAGCAACGCCTCCCCTCCCCACGTCTTCCCCCTCCCAACTCCTCCGCCGACGCCGGCCCCTCCGTTCCGCGGCCGCCCCTTCCACTCCCCGTCTCGCGCACGGCCGCACCCTCCCATCGCCGTCCCACGCACGGCCGCCGCCTCCCCTCCCCTCCCCTGTAAAAAAAAAAAATCTCCAGTGGGTGTCTGCAACCCTCGCCGCCGCCGTCTCTCCAAGCCATCGTCAGCCGTCGCCTCCCCTCCCCTGTAAAAAAAGAAATTGTCTCCTGTGCGTCTGCAACCCTCGCCGCCGCCGATGTCTCCTGTCCGTTCGCGCCCCTCCCCGTCGAGCCACGTCCACCTCCTCCCTCCCCCTTTTCGCCCAAGACCGCCGTCGCCCACCTCCTCCCTCCCCCTCCATGTTCTGTCCCGTCGCCCCAGCCGCGGCGCACGCTGCCGGTAAGTTTAGGTGTTAGGAATGATAGCAGATTTTTTAAAATTAGGGTTTTTAATTTGAGTTTGTTCATTGTTTTTTTTTTGGAACAATTTGCGTATGTTCAGGAAAAAGATTCGAACAATTTGTGTTTGTTCAGGAAAAATTTTCGAACAACTTTCATTTGTACGGAAACAAATTTCGAACAAGATGTTCAATTTTTTTTTTCGCACAAACGAAAGTTGTTCATGATTTTTTTTCGAACAAATTGAAAATTTCGAATATCTTGCCTTTGTTGTGTAAAATTTTTCGAACATCTTACCTTTGTTTTGTAAAAAATTTCGAACATATTACCTTTGTTTTGAAAAAATATTCGAACATTTTAGGGTTTTGAAAATTTAGGAAAATTAGGGTTTTTAGTAGTTCGGGAATTATTTTCGAACATATCGAGTTTGTTTTGGAAAAAATTTCGAACATATTGCGTTTGTTTTGGAAAAATTTTCGAACAACTTGGGTTTGTTTTGGAAAAAATTTCGAACAAGATGTTCAATTTTTTTTTTCGAACAAATCTAAGTTGTTTTGAATTTTTTTTCGTACATATTGGGTTTGTTTTGGTAAAATTTTCGAACATCTCAACTTTGTTTTGGTAAAATTTTCGAACATGTTAAGATTTTATTTTTATGGTTGAAATTTTGAATTTTTAGGATTTTTGATGTTTTGGTGTTGATGGTGGGAATTTGGAATGATTTGGATGTGAAACGATGAATCGCGTGTGAACCGGAATAGATGGGTGTACTCATCCGACGTGTTTTTTAAAAAACTAAAGGAGGGGTAAAAACGTCTTTTTGCACCACTCTTGGGATAAAAAAAAATTCTCCGTGGGTGTACTCATAGGAAAGCCGGGTGCCTTTAGCCACGCCCAAAAAAATAAAAAGCAGCGACGAAGGCACGTTTGGGCCTGAGGGTCACTTACAGCTATTTATTTGTGGTCCAGTGGTATTAGATAATTTTGAGCTATACTTATGTGAAACTTGAGACTTTTGTCTACTTTTTTGCCGTTGAACTTGAGACTTTTGTCTACTTTTTTACAATAATGTTAATTGGACCCCAACATAAAATTTCTAGCTCCGTCACTGCATTTAAGTCCAATTTTTTTTGTTTTTTTTAATATTATGTAGTACTTTTTTTTTTTATATAATTCATTTCAATCGTGGGATTTGATTGCACAAAGTAAAAATATATTTTTTGAATATAAATTTGAATTGACATGTAAAACGAAAAACAGAGTGTAATCAAAATCCGAACAAAAGAAACTCTTGGAATGAGCCCGAGCGTATTATTCTCATCATCTCATGCATACACGATTAATTAAGCATCTTGTCAACAGATTTCCAGAAATACACAATACAAAAATAAAATAAAAGCTCGTTTATTATCATATCCTCACATGTTGATTCTTGTATTTCTAACAAAGACTAGGGGGATCTGAAAGCTTCACCAGCATACCGAACGTTCCCGAGCTCCTCTTCAATGCGGAGAAGCTGCAAAACAGTCAAAAATACGTTAAATCAATCCAACACTTTGACATTCTATTAGGTACGAGAGTATCAAAAAGTAAGTTTTACCTGATTGTATTTGGCCAACCGCTCACTTCTACAAGGAGCTCCGGTTTTGATCTGTCCACTAGCCAAGCCTACGGACAAATCTGCGATGAAGTTGTCTTCTGTCTCACCACTGCGATGACTAACCATCACTCCCCATCCGGCTGCTTTTGAGTCCAGTGCTGCTTGAATGGATTCAGTCACCGTACCAATCTGGTTAACCTGCAATAATACACGAGCTCACCACATCTTTCACACAATAATTACGGACCAAGAATCTATCGCTCATGCTCTAGGGATGTAATCAAACCAAGTTGTTCGCAAACTAGGTATTTATTACTCCATATGCAATTGTGTACAAAAAGCAGGGGCCGGAGCGTACCTTGAGTAGCAAAGCATTGCAGGCTTTCTTCTGAATAGCATCCACTATCCTTTTAGGATTTGTGACCAACAAATCATCACCCACGATTTGGATATCAACTGAGGATTGCAGTGATGACCATGAACTCCAATCATCTTGGTCAAATGGATCCTCAATCGATACAATGGGGAAATCTCTGATAAACTCCCTGTACAGATCACCAAGTTTTTCAGCTGCCAGCACATGAGCACCATCGTTCGGTTGTTTCTTGAAATTGAGATCATACTTCCCTTCTTTAGTCAAGAACTCTGAAGCAGCAACATCCATCCCGATTTTGATCTGGACAAGTAATTTCAACAAAATGTTTAGTAACAACACTTCCCAAGCATACACAGAAAAGAAATGAGTCTCTACTCTCTTGTACACTAGTTGTACGGTGCAACTATACGCAACCAATACTTTTCGGTGAAAATAATTAATATTGTTCAGTGAAAACAACTAACACTAACCAACTAATACCATTTAAAAATGCATGCATACAAGACTTTGTCAAAAAAGATATCAGTATACCTTGCCGGTGTACCCAGCCTTTTCGATTGCATCTATGAGTAGTACCAAACCTTCCCTGTTATCTTGTACGTTCGGAGCAAATCCACCTTCATCTCCCACATTGCATGCATCTTGTCCGTATTTAGCTTTGATAATTCCCTTTAGAATATGATAAACTGCTCAAAACAAAGCAAGCACATTAGTCTTCTCATAAATGGCATAATATTTCAGAGCATTAGAGTTGAATCTACCTACAATGTCCATGCTTACTAAGGACTTTCACAGAATCATAGTACACAAACAGACCGATAAGTCTAGAAAGTACATCTAACTGAATGAATAATTGCATAAGCACAGATGGAGATGCTAAAAAATTTCTATTGCAGATACTTGAATAAATTTTCAAAACAAGCAGTTTAAATTATATTCTATGACATTAAAGTGGTGGAGATTCTTTGGTTAAGAACCAAGAAATAAATTATCATGACTACATATGGATGGGAATCATTCCCATGCTTCAAGTCTGGTGCTTTTTTACCTCTTGAAATGTACAAATCTAGAGCAAGTTTTTAAATTGATGAAGCATCTAATGAATTTTATAATCAAGTAGATATTGTAACCTACTATAAAAACTAATAAATTAATAATTATTAGAACGTTCACGAACCAAATTGGTTTACAATGAAATGTTAAATCCACCTCTGAAATATACCTCAACCCCTCAGCCCTTTAAGCTGAGCCTCACATTTCACCTCTTAAATCTATATGAAAAATCTAAGTCCCTGATCAGACAGACACTGAGAAAAGATATGATCAACCATCAATTTTCTTTTTTGTCTTATAGATGCCATGTTTATGTTTGAACAAAATACCCCACTTAACTTGATTGACCATGGACATAAAAATATAGTATTCCAGATAATAAATGTGTCTTAGGGCTTCATATTACGGATGCCAAGAAATCAGTATTACTACTAATAAGAGATACTGATGTTCTAATCAATGAGAAATTAGGGAGTTAAAAAGTTTTTTGGTCTCATGCCTTGTCTACTGTCCAGCTTTGGTCCCAACAAGTCCACCTTTTCGATTTAACCCAAATATTAAAAATAAAATTTTGTCCAACTTTATCCCCAAAAATTTAATTTGGGGCCAAATTTGGACAATAAACAAGTTATGGGGCCAAAACTGGACACTCGTGTGACATAAAATTTTCAAATTTCCGGACATTTTGGGCAAAAACAGGACAATTTTTTAAATATTGGGAATAATTCGAAGATGAACTTTTTTGGGACCAAAATTGAACAGTAGACAAGTTATGATTAAAAACTTTTTAACTCGAAGTTAGGAGATGCAAAGAGAGGGAGTAAATGAGTAATCTAGTTTCCTGACCTTCGCTGCCCATTCGGAGTGCCTCAGAAAACGAGCTTGCTCCTACTGGCAATATCATAAACTCTTGCATAGCCAGATTGTTACCAGCATGGCTGCCTCCGTTGATTACATTGAATGCTGGGACGGGCATAACAAGCTCTTTTGTGTTCGATATTTCCTGTATGTGCTTGTAAAGTGGTACTCCCTTTGCTCCTGCACCAGCTCGACAAACACTAAGAGAAACTCCTAAAATAGCATTAGCCCCCAGTTTCGATTTATTTGGAGTCCCATCAATATCCAGCATAACTGCATCGAAATCAGCCTGATTCCTTTAATGAGAAAAAAAATATAATCAGGTTATAACACGGTATTATGGAATTCGAGCATTAGCAGTTAGGAACAGTAGAGAAATACATTTAATATAATCACAATTTCTTTTGCAGTGATACAAGCAAAAAAATATCTATATTTCATTCCTTTACCTCTCATCTGGAACTCAGCCTATTGCAATGTCACTCTAAGAATTATATTTGGTTTATTGAAGAATCAAATTGAGGCTTTATCTCCACTTTCAACAATCATGTTGTAGTACTAGGTAGTTCCTACTTTAATGTCTTTCACATTTGGAATCGATAATATAAAACGAACAAGCAAACAAACGTATTTCACATGTGGGAGAATTATTCATGGCTTTCAAATTAGATGACAAAACTTCAATTCAGAAACTGCCAAATAGATAGTATTCATCTATCCAAGCAATGTAGCCATCAAAGAAGAAGCCAAAAAGTTAAACTACAAACAAAATAAGATGATTCATGTCTTTGTTCTGCTCACCATAAGCCCATTGTTTTCTTTTTGTCTAACTATGATCAGTTTTCTCCCTCCCTCTCTCCTGTATTCTGCTGTTTGTTTTCTACATTTTTTATGCAACTTCTGGGAATTTCTCATCCATGATGATTCATCAAAGATACTCAAACTTGTTCGCTTATAAAAGTAAATAAAACCCCCTGAATTAAACTAAGTAGTCATCAACTTGTAAAGAACAAATTGCACTAAAACTAGAGTATTCACTGAAGAATCATAGCTCATTAAACTAGAAAGTTTCCGAGAACATGAATGCGTGAAAGAGGCATTTTTGTATACCTGACATCTGCACCAACGAGCTTAGGACCCAAAAACTCATTGATATTTTTAACCGCATTGAGCACCCCTTTGCCGCCATAAACACTTTTGTCGCCATCTCTGAGCTCGAGGGCCTCGTAGATTCCGGTGGAGGCGCCGCTGGGTACGGCGGAGCGGTAGAGCGAGCCATCAGCCGTGATCAGATCAACCTCAACGGTGGGATTTCCCCTGCTGTCAATGATCTGGCGTGCTCTGACGTTTTTGACCTTGCTCTCGGCCTTGGAGGCAACGGACGGCGAGGGTGCGGCGGCGATGGAGCTGCGGACAGTGAAGGGCCTCGATTTGATCCTCTGAGTTGTGGGGAGAGAAAAGAGAGGCGTTTGCGTGGGTTTGTGTGAGAAAATGGGTTTGGAGAGCTGAGATGGGGTTAAAGCCATTGGAGAGATCGATTGAAAGGAGATAAATGTGATTGGGAATGTAGGGGAGAGAGATATAAAGGGAAAAAGGGGTTTTGGGTTTTATGGGAAAATCCGCCGAGGGAGGTGACGAAGAGTTAGAGAGGAGAGAGTTTGGTTGTGTTGAAAATGGCTTTTGGAGGTTGTTGGAGGCGGGCGTTACGAATTATAAACACACACTGGTAGGTAGGTGCATGGTCTGCTCTGCTTGGTTGATTTATAAAATTGGAAAATACAAGACATTTTATTTCAATTTAACGACTTTTTTTTATTGTAATTATATAGTACTCCACAAAACTATGTTTTCAAGTTATTTTTGAGGAATAATTTCATTTTAAGTTTAGGTCACGTTCAATTTACAATTTTTTTTGTCAAATTTACGTTATTTTTTGCTGATTTTTTCAAATTTATTGTGTGGTAGATATTTTCGAATGAGCTTTAAAAAAAAAAAAAGACTTGTCGAAAGATAATTTTATTTGAACTCTATACAATACTTTATTATTTACATATTTAATTTGATTGCATATACTTTAAATATAAATTAAACAATGTTTGGCTATAAATTATGGTAAAGTCTAGTATGCACTCGAGTGCATGCTGTGCACCCTAGTCCATGTGCACTTTTCAGTTTACTGACTTACACTTTTTGATAAATGAGTAATAATTGAAAAGTGCAACACCATTATCAAAAAGTGTAAGTTAGTAAACTGAAAAGTGCACATGGACTAGGGTGCAGCATGCACTCGAGTGCATACTAGACCAACCCATAAATTATTTATTACCCCCAATTTCAACCTGTATCACCCTTTTAACAATGAGTCTTGACCCGATTCTCACTAAGCATGTACAAGGGCCAAGCTATATACCCTTCAGGTTTGTTAAATATACCCCTTCTTCATTTATTAATTAAATATATATATACAAAATACTCAATTTACCATTTTATAAATTATTCATTAGATATATATACCTTCTCTAAACCCTAAATACTTAACTCTTACCCTAATTTTTACAGCCACTACCAACCCTCAATGCCACCTCCGACAATACCAAATCCAAAATCAAAAGGACAACAAAAATTTATATAAAAAAAAAAAAATATTGACATATTTTTGATAAATCAGTGACGATCTTTGTCAGAAAAAAAAAAAACTGTGATTAGAGTTCAGGAAAGACAGCGGCGGCGGCGCTGGGAGAAGGAGGGACGGTGACGCCGCCGATTTGTTGCAGAAATTAAAGAAAAAAAAAGAAGAGGAGGGACGGCTTGGCGGCGGAAGGAAAGGGAGGGGTGTGGCCTTGGGTAGGGAAGGAGTCGCTGGACGAAGGAGTGCATTTAACATGGAAATGGGTGATGTTGGGTTGAAGGAGAGAAGAAGAAGAATGAAAAAGAATGTGGGAGGAGGAGGGAGAAAATAGGGTTTTTAGAGGGAACATTTAACATAGACATTTTTGGGATAAAATTTTTTTTTTTTTTTTTTTTTTTATGGATACCCATCCCTTTTTCTCCTCCCCATTACTCGAACCAAGACTAAGGCCTAGGTAGTGGTGCTCTAATCGCTATCCCACTTTGTCTTTTTTTTTTTTTAGATAAAATTACATATTAGGTATTTTAGGGGGAAGTACATCTTCTAACATAATCTATTACGGAGTATTTTGAATGGGTGCATATATCAGGCTTATATTTAACAAGTGTTGAGGGGTATATAGCCTGGGCCATGTACAATCGTGGATTAATGGGTTGATCCTCTGAGTACCTCAATGGGCTTTAAGCCCAACAGGGTCTGAGGCCCATTTATTAAAAAAAAAAAAGGGCGCGGCTAAAGGCACCCGGCTTTCCTATGAGTACACCCATGCGATGAGTACACACACAAAACGGATGAGGACACCCACCTGAAAATTTCAAAAATACCCTTTCTTCCATTAAAACCAATTCTTTCTTTCTCTTCTCACATTCATCCCAGGACACCCACCTCCATTTTTGCCATCTTCATCGCGCCGCCTACCCCTCCCCATCGTCGCGGCGGCCCACGCCGCAGCCCCTCCCCTTCGCGCCGCCCTCCCCGTCGCGCAGCCCCTCCCCTTCGCGCCGCCCTCCCGTCGCGCAGCCCCTCCCTCTCACATTCGCGGCCGTTCGCCAACGCCGCCCTCCCCGTCGGGCTGCCTTCCACAGCAACCACAATCGCGGCCGCCGCCCTCCCTTCTCCCCACAGACGCGGCCGCCGCCAACCCCCTCCTCCCCTTCGCCGCGGTCGTAGTGCTCCTCCCCTCGCCGCCGCCGCTAACAGGTAAGTTTAGGTCTTAAAAATAGGGTTTTTTGGGAAAAAAAATTAGGATTTTTTTTTAAGTTTGAGAATTATTTTCGAACATAGTGAGCTTGTTTTGGAAAAAAATTCGAACAACTTGAGTTTGTTTTGGAAAAAATTTCGAACAAGATGTTCGGTTTTTTTTTTCGGGCAAACTTAAGTTGTTTTGAAATTTTTTTCGAACATATTGTGTTTGTTTTGGAAAAAATTTCGAACTAGATGTTCGATCTTTTTTTTTCGAACAAATTTGAGTTGTTTTGGAATTTTTTTCGAACATATTGAGTTTGTTTTGAAAAAAATTTCGAACATGTTGAGTTTGTTTTTGAAAAAATTCCGAACATGTATGTTTTGGAATTTTTTTCGAACAGTTTGTTTTGGATTAATTTTTGTTGAAATTTTGGAGTTTTTTTTTGTGGTGGTGGTGGCGGCGGCGGAGAGGAGGGGATGGTTCTGTTGTGAAACAGAAACGGTGGGTGTACTCATCCGTTATTTTTTAAAAAATGTGCAGGATGGGTATAAACGACATTTCACGTACCCTTTGTGATAAAAAAAATTCCACTGGGTGTACTCATAGGAAAGCCGGGTGCCTTTAGCCGCGCCCAAAAAAAAAATTGCAAGCATAACCACATCATACCATGGCGGAATCAAGGAAACATCTTTATCTTGTTAAAATCAAGGCTTAATCGCCCCTTTGAATAAAGCATGTGACATGATTAAAATCAGCATTAAAAGGGTTAAATATCCTGATAAAATAGTCCATATAAATAAGGAACAATGTAGAATAATATAATACCCTCATTAAATTAAAAGGATGCTATGGCCTATGAGATCATCTCAAATAGTCACATGTCACTCTCAATTTGAGCTTTATTATTTATTAATGTTTTAATAAATTTTAGGGATTAGCCTCATGCCCTCGTGGTGTAAGTTTGTGAGTTAGAAATATATTTCTCTTTTAAATATAACAGTTGAAAATTTCAGAAGTCAGTTCATACATGGCTTTATTTTAACCTCAATTGAGTCCCTTAAACAGGGGTTTCAAATTAATTGATACTAGTGTAAGACCCACGAATTTCGCGGGATTGAAAAAATATACTCCCTCAGTCAAATTTTATTATGCCACTTCTTCGTGCACGTGTTTTAATGAATATTGATTAGTTTATGTATAAAGTAGATAAGTTGGGGTATGCTGAGATGTTGTGGAGTCCATTTATTGGTAAAATAATTGTTTATGAATTCCCTCCGTCCAATTTTATTATGCCCACTTCTTCTTCGGGCACGAGTTTTAATGAATATTTATTAGTTTATGTATAAAGTAGATAAGTTGGGGTTATGATAAGATGTTGTGGGGTCCATTTATTGGTAAAGTGATTGTTTATGAATAAAGTTAGTGGCAATTTGAGTAAATAAGTGATGGTTGGAGGGTGGAGATAAAATAGTGAGAATAGTATTATTTCCAAGAAGGGAATGGTCATAATAAAATTGAATAACCAAAAAAGGAAAATGAGAATAATGAAATTGGACGGTTAATACGGCATAAGTTCAGATTGAATAAGAAAATGTGTTGTCATTTGTGTATGATTGTAATATGTGAATCTTTGTCTAATACAATATTTTCGTACGTGCATGAGGTATGCGATTTGAAATGAAGAATAAAACAATGAAATTGAAATTAATATAATTACATGAAGTCATGAAATATTATAGAGAAGTAGAGATAAATGTGTAGTACTATGTAGAAATTTGTAGAATAATATAGAGAACATGTACTTTGTAGAAGTTTGTACAATAATATAAAGAACAATTTGTCAGTCGTTTAATTAAAATCATGATAGTATATATGAGGACAAAAATTAAATTATGGTCTAATTAAAATGAGTGCTAGTTGATTGAAAATATAGTTGCACACCTTTTACTTTTAATAATTAAGAAATTGTAAATAAAAATAATTGTGAAAACTAAAAACTTTATACAATAAATATTTAAGGAAATTGATTTTTTTTTTAAATAAAAGAATATTGAAGAAAATTATTTAAGAAAAAATATAAAAGAAAACTGAATAAATTAAGAAAATTAACTGAAAAAAATAAAAAAAAGATAGAGAGAATAAAAAAACTAAATGTAAATTCTAACCAAATTCAAAAAAATAGAAAGAGAGGAATGTGAGATGCCCGAAATTTTTTTAGAAATACTATTAAATATAAAGCTAGTTATGTCTCAACAATTAAAAGTAAACCTTATATGAGAAAAAAAGTTATGTCTCAACCATTAAAAGTAAACCTATCTGAAAAAAAAGTTATGTCTCAACCATTAAAAGTATTGAGTATTTACATTCAATTCAATTAGTTAAAAAAAAAAAAAAAAATCAGTTCACTGCTTGTTAGACGTAGTTGTCGACTCATCGTCATCTGAAAATCAAAACAGTTACCCAAATTTTAAAAATGTCCCATTTTGATTTTGAACATTACCCACGATCTAGTCCAACCGCATCAGCAGTTTTTCTACCTTAGCCGAATTTCCAAATCCACCCCCAACTCATCCACCCACAACTCCCTCTCAATTCCTCTCACTCGCAACGGCAAAAGCGTCAAACCCCTTGAACCCGAGCCCAAACACGACAACAAACAAACCGTTTTTTTATCCTATTTTTCTGCAATCTTTCCGTTAATTTCCCGAAACCCTCATTCCCCTCCCCATTCCAATTTCTTAACACAAACAAACGACACAAACAGGATAATCCACATTCCAAATTGTTGATATTATCATCATTTCCATTTCGTTTTTCTTATGGCTCGAATAAGCAACGGGGTCGTAACAGGTCTAAACGTGTTCGCCCTTCTGTTAGCAATTTCTGCCCTAGGTTTCTCTCTCTGGTTCCACGTGAAGCCGGAATCCTCCTGTCAGCGTGTCCTCAAAACGCCGCTGCTCGTCTTCGGCGCCGCCTTACTCGTCGTGTCCGCCGCGGGCCTGGTGGGGGCATGCTGCCGCGTGTCCTTCATCTTGTGGCTCTATCTCTTCATGCTTTTTCTGCTCATTGTTGCGTTGATATCGCTGACGGTTTTCACTATATTGGTCACGAATAAGAGATTCATCTTGTGGCTCTATCTCTTCATGCTTTTTCTGCTCATTGTTGCGTTGATATCGCTGACGGTTTTCACTATATTGGTCACGAATAAGAGAGTCGGCAAGGCGGTTTCCAATAACCGCCTCGGCGACTATTCTAAGTGGCTGCAGAAGTATGTGGTTAATGCTCAGAATTGGGATGAGATTAAGAGTTGTTTGGTTGGGGTTAAGTTGTGCCACATTATTGACGAGGGTAAATCCGAGGAGTACTATAGACGGAATATGCCTCCCGTCCTGGTCAGTTCAATTCCTCTGTTACACTTTTGTATATATAGTCTGATCAAGATAAAATAATTAAAGTAACTTCTGTAAAGTCTGTTTAAAAATTAAAACATTTGTTTTTGAAAGAAAAAAAAAGTGATCCTCTAAATTGTTTTTAGGATAATTATTTTGTAACTGTCTCGTATTTCTCTTAACATCTTATAATTCACTACCATAACTTTTGAGTACCTCTGATATTCCGATAATGCAATTCTCCTTTTTTCCGTCAAAAAAAAAGTTAAGAATTGGAGCCCCTCCTAAAAAAGAGGATCAAGTGCATTCTTTTTGGATCTAATTCAATAGTCATCTCACCTTTTTGTTGTATTTGCTTTTTTTTTTTAATAAAACCACCTATAACTTCCTTTGTCAATTTATAGGAAGGTTATAGTCCATTCACAACATAGAAAACATTTACGAGAATAGTGGAATTAATTAGTTCAATTCATTTGTTTTAAGAGATTAAATAGTTTTACTTCATTTTGTTTTATTTTTTTACAATAACCAATCTTTAAATGTTCATGGAAACCTCGTCCCTAATCACTTTCAAATTTACATTATATTGTTTTCAAAATGCATAATTTATAAACCCTAATATTTGTACATGCATATATACAGTCGGGATGTTGCAAGCCACCAGTATACTGCGGGTTGCAGTTCCACAATGCAACCTACTGGACAATGCCGAAAACGGGTCCAGCAGTACCCGACCCGGATTGCAAGACGTGGAGCAACGGGCAGGAAGAGTTGTGCTTCGATTGCTACTCGTGTAAGAAGGCAGTGCTGGACAACATAAGGAGAGAGTGGAGGATGTTGGCTCTCATCAACATCGCCATCATCGTCTTCGTTATCATTGTCTACTCAGTCGGATGCTGTGCTCTTCGCAACAACAGTCACGGGTATCAAAAGCAGCAGAGTGGCCGTGCATGAATATTGCCGGCTTCCCATTGCCTTAACCTAGCTAGCTATTATTCCATGTTTGTTGTTTGTTTGTTTCAAGAAAGGATTAATTGTGTCTTTTATTTTCTTGGCTGGAAATTACCTAATGTATGGATTAGTATATATTATATGTGTGGTTTCTGGTGGTATATATGTTTGTATGATGTGATGATATATTCATGTGAATATATATATGATTTTCTCTTGAATTAAAGTGTGCTTTAATTTCAAATAATTCTGCCTATTTATGTGTTTATACTTATACTGTATGTGATTTCAATTCATTAATTATGACACTCAAGCGAAAGCACACGATAGAGAACTATTAATTTGGTGTTACATATACAGTACTAGTTTTTGCCCAATGCACGGGCCAACGGTAATTTTATTTTTCTAATTTATAGAACTATCATTAATTGTATTGCTATATATTGTCTTTTTATTATTTAAAAATAACAAAAAATACATAATTTATCAATATACTGTATGTAACATATAAAATCTTTTTTCCCATATAAGGAGTCTGTATTTAAAAGAACACATAAGGTAGAAATAGTACCCATGGATTATCCTAAGTTACATCCCAAACTCAGCTATTCTAATTGTTAACTCTGTTTAGAATCCATTACTAATATTTCTTCTAAGTACCATGTGATGTTCTTCCTTATCAACCATCCTAAACGCATATATAACTTCTAATTTATTTATATTTAATGCACATTCATGTCAAATTTTGACAAAAGGTAACAATTGAAGAAAGTAACATATGTATGCTGAGAATAATTCAAAATAGAGGATAAATATAATGTGCCCAACTCACTCATTTAATAGAAGATATTCCAATAAAATAAGGTAGAATATAAAGGGTCTTTTAAAAAAGTATTATGTTGTATATATGGTTATAAAATCCATATGAGTAACACCAAAAGATAAAATTGTAACAAGTAATAACAAAAATGTTTAGAAACAAAAATGATATGTAACAATTATCAAAGAGCAGGCCCGGGGCCACTTCCAACAATAGCAATATCATGGTGCATGGGACAATTCCATCATGGTGCATGGGACAATTCCAGGTTCATTTGCAAGTACCTAGTTATTTAAAACAAACAAACAAAATTTAGAATGCAGAAACCACTTCAAAAATATTACATTTGGTGCCTGAAATCCAGGTATTCATTCACAATACCTAAAATGCCAGAAAAACAATAAAAACATCATAAATTAATTACTATACTCAAGGATGAGCTTTCTTCGTTAAATATATTGAGAGATTTTTACTAAAACATTCTTTTCTCGTCATTAATTAACCAGATCCGATCTAAAGATAAGTCATCTACAGATAGAGTTTACTAAAACATTTTTTCCTCATGCCTTATATTAGTATATCCATTTTCAATTTAGAACAAATTAATTTGCGCGCAGAAAACAAACACCATAGAACAAATAATAGGAAAAAAGGTAATCCCAAATTTTCATTTCTACTTTCCTGTTCATGTAGAAGCTTCATGGAATTGAATCTTTGTACTTCTCAATAGAATAGATTATTCGTAACAAAATTGGAAGTAAGATTCCCATATTTTGCAAGGTCAATCAAGAACTTCACGTCCAACAGCTATTAACTTGATGTTAATAGATCATTATAAGTATTAGCCATATTTTATAATGGAGTGAGACTTGGTCTCTCCATCTCCATCTTCTTTTAATACACATATGGTAAGTCTTTTCATCTCTTTATTCTTTTAATGCACATGTGACAAGTCTCTTCATCTTTCTATTCTTATCACTATAAAAAATTGTCTAAAAGACAACGGATATTAGCAAGGGCAGGCGGCAGTTGCCAATTGGCAACGGATTTGACAACTGCCAGAAAAAAGGCGACGGATGTTGTCGCGGTCGCCTTTTGGCAACGGAAAAGGCAACGGGGTGTGTTGCACTCGCCGTCGCCCTTGCCTTTTGGCAATGGAAAAGGCAAGGGCGTGTTTTGCACTCGCCAAAAGGCGACAGATATTTGGCCCTCGCCTTTTTGTAACGGGAGTAATGGGCCCCTCGCTAAAATGACAACAGGAGTAATGGACCCCTTTTTAAAAGGCAACGGGAGTGGGCCCCTTGCCAAAACCGATGCCTTAATGAATATATTTATAATAATAAGGCGCCCTATTTGAACTATATATATACTATAAGTATCATTTTTTTAATTCTTCCCCCGTCTTATTCTTCAATTTGTAAAATGATTTGATACATTATTAGTCACAATTTGTATGTCTTTTTTTTTTACTTATATCAGAACGTGCATTACATGATTGGTTACTGTCTTTTTCTTAAACTACTAAATTTTCCTTAAAAGTTTAAACCTAGATGGAGAATGGGTATATTATTAAGTACGAGTTAAATGATTCAAACCTTAAAAATTTAACATATAATTTTAAATAAGATGAAAATAGTTTTAAATAGATATTTTTAAATGTATAAGTGAAAATAATTATACACAATGTTGTATGTAATGATATTGTTGTGAATTGAAAATTAGAATGAATTTAAATGTAGGGATGTAGAGCTGTTTAATAAAATTCTTTTGAGTAAATGGGGGTGGAGGTTTTTAATGGAGAGGCACAGCCTATGGGTGAGGGTAATTATATCACGTTATGTAGAGAACTGGGGGGACAGGGGAGGGTTATTTCCAACTGGGAGGAATGGGGGCATTTCTACTTGGTGGGCTGATATTCTATGGGTAGTAGATAGAGGGGGGACGGGTGGGTTTCAGGAACACATAGAAAGGGTCTTAGGGGAGGGAAATGAGATTCTTTTCTGGGAAGAAAATTGGTCAGGGGCTGGTAGACTTAGGGAGAGCTTTCCTAGGCTGTTCAATATCAGCCTTGACAAAAATACTTGTGTAGGGACATGGTATTAGGAATATAATATTATAAAGATTTGTATCTTTTAATATTATGATTTATTCTTATCTCTTAGAATATTTAATGTAAATATTTATCCATACCTTGTAAATATAGATACACTTTGTATCTATAAATACATCTCTTGTAAACACTTTACAATCATTCAATGAAATCATAATTTTCCTGTTCATTGTTTCTCTATATGGTATCAGAGCCTCTCGGCTCACGCCTCGATCCCACCCAAACCCTCGTAATCGTTGTTCGATATTCTTCGTCGTACAAAACCCACGATTACCCCAACCTCATGAAGACAAGTTTCTTCTTCCCCGTAATCGTTGTTCGACGTTCTTGTCGTACAAAACTCACGATTACCCCAACCTCAAGAAGACAAGTTTCTTCTTCCCCGTAATCGTTGTTCGACGTTCTTGTCGTACAAAACTCACGATTACCCCAACCTCAAGAAGACAAGTTTCTTCCTTCCCGTAATCGTTGTTCGACGTTCTTGTTGTACAAACCTCACGATTACCCCAACCTCAAGGAGACAAGTTTCTTACTCCCCGTAATTGTTGTTCGACGTTCTTGTCGTACAAAACTCACGATTACCCCAACCTCAAGAAGACATGTTTCTTCTTCCCCGTAATTGTTGTTCGATGTTCTTGTCGTACAAAATCCACAATTACCCCAACATCAACGAGTCATACGACTAACGCCTCGATCCGAAACCCTCCCCTATAGTCGTTGCTCGACGTCCAGCGCCGTCCAAACTCCCGACTACCACCCTTAACCGTTGCTCGGCACCCAACACCGATCAAAACTCACGGTTGCAACCCTCTCACGGTAATCAATTTTGATTAAAACAACCGTGCACTCACGAGAAGCTTTCTTCTCTAAAATCTCCATCCATGGAAGCCCATGCAAACTCCCCAAGTAACCACACCCGTAGTTCTAGTAAAAACACCCCCTACCTACAACAAAACCATATTGTCATATTATTTCCGTCGCCCACTCTAATTAGTCAAACCCCTCCCTTACCTATTGTCCCTACCCCATCCCCAACTTTTACAAATACACCCCCTCCCCAAAATATGCCAACTCCCGACGAGAACCCAACCCCTTTACTAAACTTGTTACCCACACTCCCTGTCTCGCCACTACCTCTGAAGTTCAATGCATTTTGCAATTGACTACTATTTTATTCGAGATCTGATCAAGACTTATCAACTTCGAGTTTCACATGTTTCATCTGCGGATCAACTTGTTGATGCTCTTACCGAGCCACTTCTTCATTCTCGCCTACAACCACTTATGATCAAGATTGGACTCTCCTACGGTACTCCATCTTGAGGGGGCGTATTAGGAATATAATATTATAAATATTTGTATCTTTTAATATTATGATTCATTCTTATCTCTTAGAATATTTAATGTAAATATTTATCCATATCTTGTAAATATAGATACACTTTGTATCTATAAATACATCTCTTGTAAACAGTACTTTACAATCATTCAATGAAATCATAATTTCCCTGTTCATCGTTTCTCTATACATGGGAGTGTGGGTGAGTGGGTTTGGAACGGGAGACGACCCCTTTTTGATAGAGAAATGGAATCGTTTAATGCCCTCTCTATTTTGATTGACAGGTTCCAACCAAAGATCGGGACAACAGACACATGGAAATGGAGGACATCTTCGACCGGCAGCTTCTCAACCAAGGAGACGTACATGTCGATTTTTAACCAAGGAGATACAACCCAGATTCCGGAGAAAACACAAACAACCTTCAAACTGCTTTTGAGCAACTTTGTACCGCCGAAGGTCAAGGCTCATGCTTGGAGACTATTATGGGGAAGACTACCAACGAGATCCAACCTGAGAAGACGTGGAATATTAAACCAAAGCAACGACATTCGATGCGTCTTTTGTGGCAACCATGAAGAGTCAGAGGAGCATATATTCTTCAACTGTCCAAACACCTACCTGATTTGGACAGCCTGTTTGGAGTGGATCCAGAAACCGACGGCACTTCATGCAAAAAAGACAGAAAACTTCTTAGGATTTAGCAATTTATGTGGAGGGAAAAGAGGCAGAAGCTTTGCAACTTGTTTATGGCTGGGAGCAGTTTGGCAACTATGGAAATGGAGGAGTGTTGTGATCTTCAGAAACGAGGTATTTTCTCTACCTAAGTTTATGGCGGAACTTAAAGCGAGGTTGTGGAGCTGGGTTGCTATCAAATACCTGCGGAGCAGCTTATCGTCATTCAAAGATTGGATGATAAAACCACCCCAGTTCCTTTTCCATTAATTTCTTGCATATGTTAGCAGATGGCTTTTCTGTGATGTAAAATATTCTGTAAGGGTACATCTTGTACCAGCTATTTCAATAATAATAATTGTCTTTTGACTGATCAAAAAAAAATGTTGTAAATTGAAGATTAGAATAAATTTAAATGGTGTGAATTGATAATTTTAATCACCGTAATTAAATTATTTAATTTGAAACACATAATTTAGTAAATTCTCATTTAGAAATAAATATGATATGCTTTCACAATTTAATAATAAAAAATTAACGTTAAAATAGATTGAATTAAAAAATTAAAATTAAAATTAAAATTAAATTAAATATATATTAATTGCATTCACAACATATCGACTAAAGCTCCTAGCCTAAATGGCACACAAGAGATGCCCATAATGCTTCGCCACCGAGAGGTTGCGGGATCGGTGAGTGTGGTGGGTTGTGGCCCACCTCCATTTCAGGTTGAGAACATTCCCCTTTTTAATATATTAATTTAATAATAGTGTAAAAAATTTAAAATGCCCCTAAACCCTAAACATCACTACTAAATACACCCTTACTATTATCTACACTCCCCTTTCAATATTTAAACATTAACGGTAGCCGCCACACCAACAAAAAAACTCAGATATTAAAAAAAAAAATGTGAATTATTGGAATAAATAAGGTGGCCCAGCGGTGAGTGGGGTGGGTTGTCGCCCACCTCCATTTCAGGTTGAGAACATTCCCTTTTCAATATATTAATTTAATAATAGTGTAAAAAATTTAAAATACCCCTAAACCCTAAACATCACTATTAAATACTCCCTCCGTCCCACAACTGTTTGCACACTTACCTTATTTGTCCGTCCCACAATTGTTTGCACACCTATAAAAGGAAACTCTCTAATAAACTACACCCTCACAATATTCACATATTTACACAATGGGCATGTTTGTTTTGGGATTTTGAGGATTTTGAAATCCGGATTTCAATATCTAGTGGATTTTAAAATCCTAATATTTTTTATGTTTTGTGTTTGTTTTGGAATTTATGTAGGGTAGGATTTAACTTTAGGGCATGTTTGTTTTGGGATTTTGAGGATTTTGAAATCCGGATTTCAAAATCTAGTGGATTTTAAAATCCTAATGCTTTTTATGTTTTGTGTTTGTTTTGAGGTTTATGTAGGGTAGGATTTAACTTTATAGAATAGGGTTATAGGTTTTATAGGTATTTATATAGGGTTTGTAGGTATTTATAGGGTTGACTTTTATAGGGATTATAGGGTAGGATTTTGAAATCCTGAATCAAAATCCCAAACTGTAACGGGGGTGGAGTTTCGAAATCCCAAATCCGGATTTCCCATCCCAAAACAAACATGCCCTATAGAATAGGATTATAGGTTTTATAGGTATTTATATAGGGTTTATAGGTATTTATAGGGTTGACTTTTATAGGGTTTATAGGGTGGAATTTTGAAATCCTGAATCAAAATTCCAAAGTGTAACGGGGGTGGAGTTTCAAAATCCAAAATTCGGATTTTCCATCACAAAACAAACGTGCCCAAAATGTCATTACTTTTACTCTCTTTCCAATCACCTTTTAACTTTATACATATAACTTTACAAAATTACCCTTCAACACTCCACTCATTACACTTTTTTCTTAATAAGTGTGCCCACTTAGTGGTGCAAACACTTCCGGGACGGAGGGAGTACACCCTTACTATTATCTACACTCTCCTTTCAATATTTAAACATCAACGGCAGCCGCCACCACTTCCGGCCTCCAACATCATTCAAACCAACAAAAAAATTCAAAAATTAAAATAAAATAATGTTCAAAATCTACAAATTGTTGTCCACGAGAGTGTATATGGTCGAACTTGGTGTGTCAAAAATTATAAAAAAAATTAATTTTTCGACAACAATTGGTTGACCATACACACTCTCGTCGACAAATTATTGTCGACGAAAGTGTAAATGACCGTGGTGTGTCGAATTTTTATTTTTTATATAAAACAAACTTAGATGCGGCGCACTGCTTTTTTTTTGGAGAGGTTGGGGGCGGTGGGAGTAAGGGGATTTTTTTTTTTTTTTTTCTGTTACAAGAGGGAGGAAGAGGGGAGGGGGAAACGGAGGGCGGCGCCAGAGGCAGATGGTGGCAGCGGGGTGGTGGCCAGCGGCAGGTGGTGGGTGAAAATGGAGAAAATGAGTGGAGAAGAAGAAATGAGATGGGGAAGGAGAAAATAAGAAGGGAAATTAGGGTTTTAGGGAAGAGTGTGGTTAGTAGAGGTATTTTATAAGATAAAAAGGTATTTAGGACAATTCGAGGGGTGCATCTATCCTAATTAAATTTTGGGGTGCATCAATTGGGGGTGTACTCTCAACCGAAATGGAGGTGTAAGTAGTAAGACCCGTACAACAAAACTAAGCCCATAACTCAGTGGCCCATTTGTATATAAGCAGTAGCCCATTTAGTGGGCATTAATCAGCCCATTATTAACCAATCAGCCGAAATTTCATTAGAAAGATATGTAACTCTGGTCAGCAACAATTAGAATTAGAATTAATTTTTCAGCAGATTCATTTTTCATAAATATGTCTGCAAATAAAGAATAAATCTTGTACAATATCTTTGTAAATAGTGCAATTCTTACTGTAGTCACATTTTACAAAGTGACTATGCAGTCACTTTGTCGAATCGCGTCATGTGGCATCGTAACCGTTAAAACGACCTGCTACCTGTCATACATGTTTCAGTTATTTTTAGCATTATTTAAATTATATTTTGTTATTTACTATATTACCCTTCTTTTTAAATTTTATTTATATTTCACCTGCACCCACTAATTTAATGAGTGCACCCCCTAATCATATTTTTACTACAATTATTTGCACCCGCTAATTTAATGAATTCACCCCCTAAACATATTTTTACAACAATTATCTGCACCCGCTCATTTAATGAGTTCACCCCCAAATCATTTTTTTTACAACAGTTATTTACACCCGCTCATTCTATGAGTTCACCCCCACATTATTTATTACCACAATTATCTGCACTCGCTCATTTAATGAGTTCACCCCAAATTATTGTTTTACCACGGTTATCTGCACTCGCACATTTTATGAGTGCACCCCAAAATATTTTTTAAAAAATAATCACATTTAAAAGACTATATTATCCTTTTATTATTTAACACAAAATATAATAAAATAAACTCTAAAAAATCAATTCACCACCAAATCACCCATATTTAAAAAAAAACGTAAAAATATAATTAATAAAAAATTATCGAAATTAGCCACAAATCTCAATTTTTTTCTTTTAAATTTTTCTTCCCATTTTCAATTTTTTTTTCAAATTTTTTATTTCCTTGTTTTCTTTTTCTTTTCCTTTTTAAATTTTCCTGTCTTTCTTTTCCATTTTTTGCATGTGTATTTTTTAAATTTTAATACAAAATAATATTATAGGTATAATTTTATTAAAGTCGATCGGCGATGCACCTAAATTTTAATTTTAATTTGATGAGTAAAGGACCTGCCGGAAATCCATGCATGTCGGCGGGTGACCAAGCCACCACCATGCCCGACCACCCCCTCGACGACGCAGCCTCTTCCTCCGGCTGACGACGGCCCGACGGAGGACTGTGAGTATGTTGCTGATGGATCTCTGACCGGACGACACTCGGAGCCGGTGACCTTACTGATGAAACCCCAAGCGACGACTACTGACCTAGGGTGCCCTCCCATTGGGCTAGGGTTTCCTTCAATTGGGCTTGGTAATATGCACCCTATATTTTCTTTAGTACACCCCGATCTACACT
This sequence comes from Galeopsis tetrahit, assembly GCA_963675135.1. Lineage (NCBI taxonomy): Eukaryota > Viridiplantae > Streptophyta > Magnoliopsida > Lamiales > Lamiaceae > Galeopsis > Galeopsis tetrahit. The sequence goes on from OY776127.1 coordinate 74,597,956, forward strand.
CTCTCCACTTTTTTTATGGTAATATTTTTATTGGTATTATTGATACTGGTATTACTAGTTATTGATTGCGATATTACTATTAATACACTATTGAATTAATATTAATGATTATTGATTATTAATTGTGGTATTACTGATTATGTGAAATTATTTATTACTGATTATTATTATTTTTAAGATATTACATATTATTGTTTATGGTATTACTGATAATTGTTTTTGATATTATTGAATATAATTAGATTTGTGGAATTATTTGTTATTGTATGAGATATTACTATTCAGTGTTCATGGTATTACTACTTACTGTTCATGATATTACTGATAATTATTTTTTGTATTATTGAATATAATTAGATGTGTGAAATTATTTGTTATTGTATAAAATTTTACTGATTAATATTAATGGTATTACTGATTAATGTTCGTGGTATTACTAATTATTGTTAATGGTATTACTGATTATAGTTTATGGTATTACTGGTTATTACTTGTTGTATTACTGACTACTCCCTCCTTCCTATTGAAAACTACCAAACTTTCTTTATTCGTTTGTCCCAATGAAAGTTACTCATTCCTTTTTTGCCAAACTATTCCCTCTCACATTTCATTATATTCTTCTCTCTCTCAATCACACCACCTCTCATACATCCACTTATTATATCATATTTTTTAACCTCTGTGTCCGAAGCTCATGAGGAGCTTTCACTGGAATGGAGGGATTATAATAAAATCATACATATAATATTATTTTGTATTAAAACTAAAAAATATACTAATGAAAAAAAAGTAGGAAACAAAAAAAAAAACGAAGAAATAAAAAGTTTGGAATAAAAATTGAAAATGGGAAGAAAAATTAAAAAGAAAAAAAAATTAAAATTTGTGCTTAATCTCGATAGTTTTTTTTAATTATGTTTTTACGATTTTTTGTCTAAAAATATGAGTGATTTGGTGGTGAATCGACGGTAACTCGGCAATTACTCGGTTGTAGATTGTAAATGTATAAATTAGGGTTGATTTTATTATATTTTGTGTTAATTAATAAAAAAATAATATAGTCTTTTAAATGTAATTATTTTTAAAAAAATATTTTGGGGTGAACTCATAAAATGAGCGGGTGCAGATAATTGTGGTATAAAAATAATTTGGGGGTGAACTCATAAAATGAGCGGGTGCAGATAATTTTGGTAAAAATATAATTTGGGGGTGAACTCATAAAATGAGCGGGTGTAGATAACCGTTGTAAAAAAGAAATGATTTGGGGGTGAACTCATAAAATGAATGGGTGCAGATAACTATGGTAAAAAATGATTTTGGTGAACTCATAAAATGAATGGGTGCAGATAACTATGGTAAAAAATGATTTGGGGTGAACTCATAAAATTAGCGGGTGTAGATAATTGTTGTAATAAATTATTTTATTGTATAAGGATAAAAATGTCAATTTACATTAATATATTTTAATTAATTTAATTTAATAGAAAATACAAATTTATTACACTTTACGACACATTACGACAATACATATCGTAAAATTTACAAAGGTAATAGGTCATCAAATCTAAACCTATAGATTAGATTTTTAATGGCTTAGATTAACTGATTACGGTAGTCATTACGACACGTTACGACACTCTGACTATATTAGTATAAAATAAGTTTGTTGTATATTTCTTTGTAAATATCGTGTCATCCCTCAATATATACTACCCTCTTCAAATCACCTCTCATAATTACGCGTGTGATTTTGCATTATCTCAGTTTTCTACACCTATATATACCCTTTAATCTATATCATATTTTTCACAACTCTTAAAGATGTACGTTTTAGTTTTTATGTCCTCGTTCTTGAATTCTCGAAGATCTTCCAGGTGACTTCTTCCCTTTATTTAATTTTATATGCCTTGTTTCTATTTTATAAATTTAATCTGTATATATACCTATGGATAGTATTAGTATTAGACAACGGTTGATTCAAAGTTAGATTAGATTAGTGATGCAGACGGAAGCACGGTACACACGTAAATCAGTTGATTCTACGAATACCCGGAATATACGTAAACGAGATTAAAAGTGATAATCCATTGATTCAAAATGAATACTGGAAGAACACAAATAAAACACAATATTTTTTATTCAAATCCACTCCCCTTACAATGTTCTTGAAACTCGTACTTATAATAGGTAAACTAGGGTTTTAGGCGTGTAAGCCCTAAAAGCCCGGCACACTAATAATTAATCAAAACCTAAACAAAGCTCTAACACTATATAAAATATAAATAATACTAAATAATTAAAATACAATTTTATCTACATCATTCTCTCCCTCTTCGAAAAGATTTGTCCTCGAATCTGCATGAATCTTATCTCTAGCAGTATGAAAAAAAAAAACCATGACAGGATCATCTTCGGAGAAAGCAAAATTAATTAACGCCTCAGGAAATTTGTTTGACGTCAAAAACATTTGCAGTTCGTACGTTGCCCAAGGTCTTGAGACTATAAGCAAATGTCATTAGTAATAAAAAAATAATTATTACTAACTCTAGGTCCACTATTTCCCTTATAAAATACAAGACCAAATTCTCCCAAAATATTAGTTGGTCCAACTTGGTTAACGTCTTCCACGGGCTGAACATGTACGATGAAAGTCGTCGACTGAATCCATTGGTTGTGTAGAGATGTGAAACTGGTGGAATGAGTTTCTGGAAAAGGGGGCGGCACTGTGGCGGCGGCGACAAGGGCTGCCAAAACTGGAGATGGTGGTGGCGCTGGCGTTTCCAGTGCGGCAAGTTCGTCTCGTTGGTTGTAGCTGTCAAAAATTCCATCGACGGTGGCGGCCAATTGAGACCAGAGAAAATCAAATTTCTCCTTTGTATCGTAATTTTGCTTCATCGTTGATAAACGATAAACCCCACGGAATCGTTATGGCTCTGATTACCAACTGATGCAGGCGAAGCGAGAGCGTATAAATAAAGATAAATATGAAGAACACAAAAGCAACACACACTATTCGTTGATTTTACGAATACCCGGAAAAGTGGCAAAACTCAGATACGTTGATTCACACAGAATACCGTAAAAGAGATCCTGAGATAAACTCTCGTTTTTTTTATTAATCAAATCACCACCCTTACAATGCGAAACACCAAACCTATAAATAAGCAAATTCAAAATCCTAGTCCTAAGGCCCAACACTATCGTGGGCTTATAGTAATAAAATAGGAAATAACAATTATAATTAAAATACGAATCAAATCAAGACATCAATTTCCTATCCTTCCTTAATTGCTGCTAATTGATCTCCATTATTGGTATTCAGAAATTATAACAAAATCTTAAGGTTTCATCCTTAATCGTTGTTGTGTTTATTCTGGATATTTCGTTATCGAAATCAACGGTTCTCACTTCATTTTATCCTTAATTGATATTGTGTTTGTCCGGATATTTCTTTAAGAAATCAACGGAGTTCTCACTTCAATTGAGACGCTTTCGCTGTCTACATTATACGTTTTTTCGCTGCATCATTTGGTATTCAGAGATCAGGTACGTTTCTTGATGATGACTCCATTTTTTGATAAATATTTTGATGAAAGTTGTGGTTATGAGGGACCACCAATTTTCGATGAATATTTTGATGAAGAATGTGGTTGTGATAGACTATCAATTTTCGATATTTTGGTTGATAATGGCTACAACGACCCTCCAATTTTTTACGAAGAGAATGAAAGGATTGTTATAGTTGAAGATGTTCATCACAATACCATTGACTCAACGGTAGAGGTAGGAAATAATTATTTTGTGATTTTTACTATTGACAATGGAAATCACACCAGTGCTCTTGCGACGAAATGTCAAATTGTTATTATTTTGTGGCAAAAAGAGTACAAAGATGTTCCAGCTTATCTACGTACCTTTACAAGGAGAATGAAGCTAGTAGCGATTCGAGGTCGAATCGTTTTCAACCGGGTGAGAATGATGGAGATCAATTAGCAGCCATTAAGGAAGGATTGGAAATTGATGGCTTGATTTGATTCGTATTTTAATTATAATTGTTATTTCCTATTTTATTACTATAAGCCCACGATAGTGTTGGGCCTTAGGACTAGGGTTTTGAATTTGCTTATTTATAGGTTTGGTGTTTCGCATTGTAAGGGTGGTGATTTGATTAATAAAAAAAACGAAAGTTTATCTCAGGATCTCTTTTACGGTATTCTGTGTGAATCAACGTATCTGAATTTTGTCACTTATCCAGGTATTCGTAGAATCAACGGATAGTATGTGTTGTTTTTGTGTTCTTCATATTTATCTTTAGGGTTGGTCTGCTATGAACTCGAGTGCATACTGTGCACCCTAGTCTATGTGCACTTTTCAGTTTACTGACTTACACTTTTTGGTAAATGAGTAATAATTGAAAAGTGTAACACCATTACCAAAAAGTGTAAGTCAGTAAACTGAAAAGTGCACATTGACTAGGGTGCACAGCATGCACTCGAGTGCATACTAGACTTTACCTTATCTTTATTTATATGCTCTCGCTTCGCTGCATCAATTAGATTGATGGGTTTTGTGTGTCCTTTTAATTGATTATTTTAATAATTTGCATGTGCAATAGACGGGACGATGATTATGTGTGTAGTTTGTGTGAATATGAGTCTAAATTATTCGCTTGTACTAATTATTTTATTGTCACTAAAATAAGTAAATATGTGATATTGATACTTTCGTTCGCACCGATTTCTCTGTGTTTCAAATAAAGTGTACTAACTATTTTTCAACTTATGTTACTACTTAAAGTGACAGTACTCCACTGAATTTAGCATCTCACCCGAAGATAAAACCTTTCAAATTCCATCTACAAAGAGTGAAGATGCTAACGTGTAAATTTATTATTTTTGGTTGTATAAATTATGTATTGTAACGAACTTTTATTACTCACATGTAGACTCATTTCCAAGAAAAAGAGTTGGCAGAGAGAATTTTGAAGTATTTTTATGCTTATGAGGGTAAAATGAAGATTAATGTGGATTCACTTTTTTGGTACAAGGAGAACATCTCGAGTTATTACACCAATTTAACTTGCACGTTTTGCATGCTCATCCCCAAAACGAATGGATCTAGATAGAACATTATTACACCAACTCGGCTTTTTAGTTTTGTAAACTCGTCCGCATTGTTTGCAAAGCTAGAAAATTATTATGCAAGATGTTCTAACGGTGTCCATTCATCTTAGTGACGAATTTGCAAAGCTGACAAGTTAAATTGGTGTAATAACGCGAGATGTTCTTCATATACCAAAAAAATGGATGCACACTAATCTTCATTTTATTCTTGTAAGTATCAAAATACTTTAAAATTATGTTTCCCGTTGTTTGACCTTGACCTCTTTTCTTAAAGCCAACAACTATGAAATTTTAAATACTCAAGAACACATAACAAAATAATAACTTTAAGGTGAAGTATTGTCACTTTCAATAGTTAGACAGTTGAAATGTGTAGTGGTTGTTTGTTATATTTGCACCTCCTTTCTCCTTTTGATTTCTAATTTGTTGATATTCTATACCATTTTTTTGATAAGCTGCACGAATGAAACAAGAAGTTGGAAAAGAAAGTTTATACTACTGGTCATTTTTTAGTTAAATACTGTACAAGATGTTTTTTGAAACCCAATATTAATTTTAGAGTTATATATATATTTTTAAGCATTTTAATATTTTAAAACGAGATGTTCTCCTAGACGATTAATGATTAATCACCTCCTATAATTGGTTATTTGAAAGTAAATATGTGGGTTTTTTTCCTTAAAGAATGAATTTAAACTTGAAACTTAGAAAGGGCATTTTAAATGTAGTCAGGATGTCGCATGGTGTTGTTGTCTATGAGTCATAAAATATGTGTTGGTATGCATGTATTCATCGTATGTGTAGTACGCCTATATCTTTATAATTAATTAAAATATATAATTTTAAAATTATATCTTTTCTTATATAATAAAATATTATATTATATTTATTAAATTAATATCCTTTTAAATTTAAATAATTTAAGATATTTAATAATAAAATAACATATACAATAATGGTGGTAAAAAAATGTCGAGTCAGGCCAGGACCGGTTCGTCATATCGTCTTTTTTTGGGTCGGGTTAGGGTTGGCCCACCATATTATTTATCGGGCTGGGCTGGTCCAACATGGGTTTGTCGGGCTTTGGACGGTTGTCGGGACATCGAGCTAAAATGACCCAATTTTTTATAAATAAATGTTAATATTTATAATTAAAAAGGAAGAGTAGTATAGTAAATAATTAATAAAATACAATTTAATTAAAATAAACTTGCAAAATAGGTTCATGCTAAATATACGTCGAAAACATGGCGTAAGTCAACATACTAACTACATACTTAGGAGTACACATTTAGATTCCTAAAACTACGTCACAGTTGAAAACTATCTTTATAATACGGGTGAAACTACATATTCTATATCCAATTTTATTTGTATTTTTTGGAGAAATAGTTTTTGTTTCAAAATAATTGTCAATTTGTTATACGTCAATTTTGTCTTTATTAAATTATACTCCCTCCGTCCCACTATAAGTTTCCCACTTTTTTTTTTATGGATGTCCCACTATAAGTTTCTCATTCCATTTTTGGCATATTATTTTTTATCTTCCAATCACATCACTTATACTTTATTTATTATTTTATCATACTTCATCTAATACTCATCTATTATTTTCTCTCTCACCGTCACATCACTTATACTTTATCTATTATTTTATCATATTTCTTAATCAAAACATCCAAAAGAAAGAGGAAGTTTATAGCGGGACGGAGGGAGTAATTAACAAGCATTAAATGATCATCTAAATAAATCATGCCAAATACTTGTATACACTCGCATGCATGGTGCATACCTCAATTTCAAATTATTTGCACTCATTCATTTAATTAGTTCACCTTTCAAATCATTTTTTACTATAATTATCTGCACTTACACATTTAATGAGTTCACCCCCAAATCTTTTCTTACCACATTATTTAATTTGTACTCGTTCATTTTATGAGTTCACCCTCAAATCATTTTTTACCACGGCTATCTGCACCCACCATTTTATGAGTTCACTCCCAAATTATTATTTTATCACGATTATCTAAACCCGCTCATTTTATGAGTTCACCCCAAAATATTTTTTTAAAAATAATCACATTTAAAAAAATTATATTATCTTTTGATTAATTTACACAAAATATAATAAAATAAACTCTAATTTATATATTTACAATATGCAGACGAGTTATTGTTGAGTTACCGTCGATTCACCATCAAGTCATCTCGATTTTTTTCTTTTTAAATTTTTTCCCATCATCTTTTCTTTTTTTCTTCCCATTTTCATTTTTTTTTCAAATTTTTTATTTCTTCATTTTTTTTCCTGTCTTTCTTTTTCATTTTTTTCATGTATATTTTTTTAATCTTAATACAAAATAATATTATAGGTATGATTTTATTATAGTCGATCGACGAGGCACCTGAATTTCAATTTTAATTTGATGAGTAAAGGACCTGTCGAAAATCCATGTCGGTCGGTGGGTGACCCAACCACCACCATATCCGACCACCCCTTCCACGGCAACGGCGGCGCTTCCGTCCCGAACGCTGAAGCCCAAGACCCCTTCTCAAATCGCAATCGCGATTCTTCTATTCCATGACAATCGACATCATCTTCCATCTCGGCCACGATCCATGGCGGCCGAAAACCTCTACTCATTTCGACCACCGACGCGACTGCTTCGATCAATCTCTTTTGTGTTTGCGATCCAGGAGCTTCTCCGACATCAATGGCGCTCGCCTGCAACACTCAGGTCGATGTCGCTTCGCTCTCGTTGTTCATCTTTGTCCAAATCGAAGCTACATTGCTTCGTCTTCTTCACCATGCTCATGCGCAGCTTCTTCCTCCGGTTGACGACGGTCCGACGGAGGACTGTGAGTATGTTGTCGATGGATCTCTGATCGGCCGACACTCGGAGCCGGTGACCTTGTCGATGAAATCTCATGCATCGACTGCTGACCTAGAGTGCCCTTCTATTTGGCTAGGGTTCTCTTCAATTGGGCATGGTAATGTGCACCCCCTATTTTCTTCAGTACACCCCGATCTGCACTCCCTCCACTTTTTATGATATTATTGTTACTAGTATTTCACCCGTGCGATGCACGGTTATACAATACATTTTAATTAAATTAAATTTAAATAAAATCAGAAAAATTAAATAAATAAATGATTTGTTTTAAAATTAAATTAAAAAATGAAAAAAATACAACTAAATATTAAATTCCTTCTCTTCCAAATATCCAAATAGCCAAGACACACAATTCCATACATATTCCATACTTCTCATCGGTAATATTTGTTCAAAATTTAGTAGGCTCTTAGACTCTTAGTAAGCCTAATGACCATGTTTTTACCAACTTTTTTTTCTATAATGATTTCTTTTGGACTATTTTGATACAAAATTTTGAAATTCGAAATGTCACACTGATGCATAATGGAAAGCAGCCGAGGAAAGTTGACCGCAACACATCAAACAATGTAAAGAAAACAATTTTTGTTACTTTTCTTTAGCAAGGACAAAGCACCAAGGTAAGAAGGTAAAAAAGAGTTAAAAATTACTAAAGTGAAAATCTCATGGTCATACTCATTCACATTAATAAACTCCACATTATGTAAATGAAAAATTATTGATAACCACTAAAATTATGATAAAAGACAAAGTCGTATTTGAAGAATCGCGGAAAAACTAAAAAATCATGCCCTTAATTTTGTTTTCAGTTAAATGAATTTAAATCTAGACTGCAGGATTTACAAACTATTCCTTAAAAACAAAACAAAAAATTACATCTAAAACGTGACTATCGATTAAATCTGAAATTCTTAACGTAAATTCAAATAACCCAAACTTGCAAAATGATGATGATACTAAATATGCACCAAATCTGGAAATGAAACAATTTATCATATATACAATGAACAAACAAAAATTTAAGGGACATCTTTTAGAAGAAACCCTCAATTACTTGAATGATAAAAATAAGTATCCATTGCAATTCCCCGGGAAAGTAATCACGGGCGTGTACAATATTTTTTTTTTTTATCGGTAAAAGAAATCTGTTTATTTATGTGCAAAATGTGCTTACAGTTGCTATTCAGTATAGCCAAACTCTTGCACATTTAGAAAGAAGAAAAAGATATATAAATAAGATAGCTCCCAGAACTAAGCAAGTAGATGCATTCTGCCCAAGTCCAATCTACTCTCCATATCAATAGCTAATCTTCGAGAGAGTTAACTGGTAGCAACAGCCACTCTCTAAAAGTCGTTCCTTGTTTGATAATGGCAGCAGCCGTGCACCAACTCCACATGCGCCCCTTGATTTCCTCCACAATTTTTACTTTATCCCATTCTATGTTTTCAAAAATAACTTTGTTTCTCCATGTCCAGATAGTCCAAACCACACAAGACCAGAGCCCCACTGCAATTTTCGTACCTTTTTTATTTGGCAGCAAGCTGGAGTATTGAAATAGGTGATCCTTTGTACGGAAATGTAAAGCCGTCGGGCAGTCAAACCATTTATAGATGTCTGTCCACACCTGGTATGTCAGTCTGCAAACCAAAAGCAAATGGTTTGCTGTTTCCGGTAGCTCGCCACACAACGCACAAGTTATTTCGTCATCCGTGTTGATGATTTTCCTCCGTCTCAGATTCGCCTTTGTGGGCAACCTGTCCAAGAGGAGTCTCCAAGCTGTAGCCATGACTTTGAACGGTGCAATACTCCTCCAGATTAGCTCAAATTCCTCCCCCCTTTGCACTCCTTCGGTCCTCGCACTTCAGGTCCTTTGTAGCACTTGATAGGCGGATTTTGAGCTATACGTTCCATTTGCAGATGCTTTCGATCCCCATTCGTCTCGTTTGTCCTCCATCAGTGTAAACCTGCACACCACAGCCAATAAATCATTTAAACTTTGTCTTTCTCTAGCCAAAAGTTCCCTCTCCACACCCATTGCCACCTCCATACCCCACCTTCCCAGCACCCCATATCCTTAATTCTCCCCTGCTGCTGCAAACTAAGTCTAAAAAGCATTGGAAACATAATCTTGAGAGTTTAAATGATTTTTGCAGATCACTAAAAAGCCAAAACCTAGAAACATAACCTGCACACCATTTGCAGATCAAGGCTTTTACGAAATCATATAAACATAATGCAGATTGGCAAAAGAAATGATCGAAAAAATATGAATGACTATTTTTTGCATACTATCCTATTATTATTATAGTGCATATATAGATATAGATGTCACACCTGCAAACCTCAACAGTCTATACAATTGATTAGAAAATGCCCAATAATTAAAAACTACCATAATCTCAACAAAAATGAGATAACGGATTAGAAAAAAAATACAAAAAATACAATAAGAGCACATATCTTAATAAGAAAATACACAGAGAGAATTGATTAAAAAAAAGAGCAAAGAAAGACGGTTGATAACATACAGTTCAAAGAAGTGACTAAGCAATTAACCTTCTTATTAATTAAAACTAAGCTACTCCATTAACAATAGAGTAACATTCAACATTATATACTCCCCGCATTGTTAGAAAATTAAACACTCTATCTTGCAAGTGAAATCATATACTAACTACTACACATTCCAAACTCTTTAACCAAATCTTCAAATTTCATATAAATACAGCAGGTTACTCGATATCATATCACTGGTCACGTACATCTACAAAATTCACTCCGCTTTGCAGCAGTCTAATCATTCACTGAATTTTCCAATTTTGAATAAATAAGATTGTATTTTGATTATATACATAAAGTCGAAAATTAAGATTTCAGAAGAAAAGAAAAACAAATTCGAGGTGAATTGAAGAGTAACTGTCTACTTCAACGATGGTAATTTTTGGATCGAACAGGAAGAAATTGAGAAACTTACACTCTCGAATTGGAAAAAAACTATTTCTATGAAGATTTTCGGAAGAATCGCAACTGGACAGTCCCGACGACTGGATTTTAAATCACCACGCTTTCGTAGATCAAGTCTTCCTCTAACGAATTACATATGCACGAATCTGAAACTCTAACATTCATGAGCTTAAACTGTTAACAAATTTGAATAAAAAAAAAAACGTACAAAAGGTATTTCACCCTCACACTTTTTAGCATTGAAACACAACCGTTTAAAAGAGACTATAAATATTAAATGTAACTTAAGAGTGTTGGAATGTAACTTACCAAACTTGTTTCCTCCGTAAGATTGTAGCAACTTCGTCATTTACTCTGTAATTAGAGCAACAAAAAACCATTAATCCAACTCCTCATCCATCCCAAAAATCCTCAATAAAATGTCTTCTCCAATGATCCCCAGTTACAACAGCAAAAAACCTCATTTTTTAAGAAAGTGAATAAGAGTCTTCTGTTTAACTATAGTTGTAAGAGGATCTCTATTGGTGAAGAGTTAAAGAATTCAATATGTGAGAAAATATGAGATTAATGCCTATATGTATGTTCAAATAAGTTAGTGGTGAAAGAAGATATATAATTTATCTTAAAAAAACTTATTACTGTATGAATACATGTTGCTATAACTGATTGAGAATTATAGTTACACAAATTTTCGTGACATTTCTTAGAGGAATGTAATGTAAGATGTGAAAGAGAAGAACCACAGAAAAAAATAATTAATTACACTTCTTATGTAACAGGATATCCCAATCACATTTTAATATATCAAATGACACAATTTACGTTCAGTAAATAAGTAATAAAAATGGAAGACACTAAAGAAGCATAGCCAACCTACTTAGTTTCCAGCCCTATACATATAGCAACATACTTCCGCAATTCATGATTCAACCTCTTAGTTTCCAGCTTCAGTTTAGCTGACTGATTTTTTAATGAATAGCCAACCTACTGAATACTACAGTGAATAGTACATTATAATGATTTACTCTGTTGTGATGTAACAGTAGGTTCCTCACAACCACCTTTGTCTAAATCAGTTTTGCTGAATTAAGATTATTACCATTGCTAGAAACCAAATAAATGTAGAATTTTATTGAATGAACAATAAATAAATAGAAATTGTCAATGAGCATGAAAAGAAAACTGAATAATTAGACCATTGTCACTACATTACCCCTCTGAAGAATTTCGTTTTTTATGGCATCATTGTCTTCACATTTTTTTACTGTAAACGCGATGGCATCTGAACTATGATCATTCATCGTTAGAAACAAAATTGTTACACAATCAGTTATCTATATACTACATATTTGATTTATCAATGAAGTAGAAACTCTCAATAATTTCAAAATAGGCATTCTGTAATTCGAAAACATAACAAAAAATTGGTATAAAGAACTGAAGAACTACATGAGTGCAAGAACTTTACAGGAAATACATCATACATGTATTCCTTATGAGATTTATCTGTATAGCATAAACTCCCAATATTTCAGAATGAGTTTTCTATAAATCGAAAAGAAAAACGGGAAATAAGTTTATTTACCTATGAGGGTGAATCGTTTGCACCTGAGGGAAGATGAAGAACGATGGAAGAAATAATCATTTGATATGAAAAACTGGGATAACGCATATATCTTCAAAATAGAGAAATAGGGCAGAAATAAATGGGATCCACCATTTTCATTTTACAAAGAATGAGAAGAAGAGCTCCATAAAAAAAATCTAGACCATATAGAAGGGTAACAAATCGATTAATTTATTTATCAAAATCTGCAACTCACAAATCTACAATAATAAAAAATTATAATTGGAGCCACAAATCTGCACTTGAAATTGGGTCACAAAATCTGCAAACTCACAAATGCAAAATTAAAAAACTACTCACAGAGGCGCCGGCGAAGGTGAAGAGCTCTGTCGGGGTGGTGGCTACGACGGGCAGAAGCAGTCTCTTTTGTGGCCAAAACCCTAAATTCTTCGTCATTTGTGCGCGACTGAAGAGAGAAAGGGGCGGTGACTACCAAGTTTTTGTGCCCTGTTCGATGTAACGACGGCGGTTCAGTGACGACTACGATGAAGTTGAATGCGATTTGAAGAAGGATGCCAGAGTAAGAATCTCTGTATTTTTTTTTATCAATATTAAAAAGGAAGAAGCGTGGTGATAAGCTCTCCTCTTTCTCTTGTCAAAAGAAAAGTAAAAGGCCCAGAATTAGAATTTGAAGAGTCTCCCCACTGAGAAAGTAAAAAAGCCTTCTTGAAAAAATGAGAAAAGCGTACAAAGGTAAAAAAAATAAAATAAAAAAATCAGTGTGAGAAATGGGCGGGAAAGTGGACTATGCTATTATTATATATATATAGATTGGTATTGGTATTATTATTTATTGATTGTGGTATTACTATTAATACACTATTGAATTAATATTATTGATTGTGGTATTACTATTAATACACTATTGAATTAATATTAATGATTATTGATTACAGTATTATTGATTATTAATTGTGGTATTATTGGTTATTGTTTGTGGTATTACTGATTGTGTGGAATTATTTTTTATCGCTTAAGGTATTACTGATTATTATTATTTATGATATTATATATTATTGATTATGGTATTACTGATAATTGTTTTTGGTATTACTGAATATAATTTGATTTGTGAAATTATTTGTTATTGTATAAGATATTAATGATCAATGTTCATGGTATTACTAATTACTGTTCATGACTTCATGGTATTACTGATAATTATTTTTTTGTATTACTTTATATAATTAGATGTGTGAAATTATTTGTTGTTGTATAAAATTTTACTGATTAATATTAATGGTATTACCGATTACTGTTCGTGGTATTACTAATAATTGGTTTTGGTATTATTGAATATAATTAGATGTGTGCAATTATTTGTTATTGTATAAGATATTATTAATATTGTTAATGGTATTACTGATTATTGTTTATAGTATTACTGGTTATTATTTATTGTATTAGCGACTATAATAAAATCATACATATAATATTATTTTATATTAAGATTTTGTAAAATACTAAAGAAAAAAAAAGTTGGAAAAAAATGAAGAAATAAAAAGTTTAGAATAAAAACTGAAAATGGAAAAAAAATTAAAAAGAAAAAAATTTGAGATTTGAGACTAATTTCGATAGTTTTTTTTAATTATATTTTTAGGATTTTATTTTTAAAAACATGAGTGATTTAGTGGTGAATAGACGGTAACTCGGCTGCAAATTGTAAATGTATAAATTAAGGTTGATTTTATTATATTTTGTGTAAATTAATAAAAAGATAATATAGTTTTTTAAATGTAATTATTTTTGAAAACTTTTTTTGGGGGTGAACTCATAAAATGAGTGGGTGCAGATAATCTCGGGTGGACTCATAAAGTGAGTGGGTGCAGATAACTGTAGTATAAATATAATATGGGGGTGAACTTATAAAATGAGCGGATGCAGATAATTGTGGTAAAAAAATTATTTGGGGGTGAACTCATAAAATGAGCTGATGTAGTTGTAAAAAAATGATTTGATGGGTGAATTCATAAAAAATGAGTGGGTGCAGATAACTGTAATAAAAATATGATTTAAGGGTGAACTTATTAAATTAGTGGGTATAGGTAAAATATAAATAAAATTAAAATTAGGGGGTATGGTGCATACGGATGCACAAGTTTTACCCATAAATAAAAGGTAACAATAAAATATTGCACATATATTTATTTTATGATTTTTTTAATTAATCTAAATTATATTTTATAAAAGAAACAAAAGGGGACACATAGAATAATTTTATCCACTGAGGTCAAGTGAGTTGATTTCGATCGGAATTTGTCAGTTTCTGAGATATAATATTATAGTTGTCATGAAGCAATCGACATGAATAATTATGGTCCACACGGTTAGGCTGGGGATATCCATTCCATCAAATTACCTGCCTTAGATGTTGTGGTTAATCGACAACAATATTATTGTATCAAGAGATGCATACACATGACACTATTTTTTTATATTTTTTTATTCACTGGTTATGTAATATTATCACAATAATAAAATATAAACAAATTATATCATCATGTAAATATGTATAAAATCTATTTATAAGAATTTAGAAAACACAAAAAGCGGAAATAGGGCCAGACTCTATACTCCTCCATTCTTGTTAAGTATACTCCCCCAATATACAGAGACGGACCCAGTATATGTCCAGGGGTCAGGGGGTCACTGGCCCCACCAATTTTTTTTTATATATATTGTATTTTTTCCAGTAATTATTTATATTGTTTTTTTATGGTTTAAGATTATAATGAGAATCACCATACGAAATTAGAATAAATCCGTAATAAACGGAGCTACAAACAATTTTGGAAAATAAATTCTCATAAAATATGCAAATATCCTAACAAACTAATAAAAGATTAATCCATTGGACCGCCCTTCAATCCGGCTCTCGACTATCTCATCAGATTACTTGAACACTTCAAATATATATAAAAACAATTCACAAAATAGATACATTTACTATATCATTTTATTTTTAAAATTATTATTAATTTTATATCCACATTTTCTCTTATTAATACACCTCACTAATATTTTTTTAGACCTCACAAAATATATTTTGTACTTTATTAAATCACCCGATTCTTACTTATTTGATCTCACAATCCACTAAATTTACATTTTTTAAAAAGTGAGTCAATCAAAATATAAAAATCACTATGAACACGGGAGTATATTTTAAGTTCTACATTTGACTAATAGTGGCTAAAGTCTCAACAACTCTCAGAGTTGTATACTTTTTCACAAGCTAGAACAATCAAAATTACTTTCTTTCAAAACATAACAAAAATTGTTTAATTTAAATTAATGAAATGAGATGTATTGAAAAATTTATAATAATTTTTTTGTATATATAAATATTTTGTCTTTGTATTAATGTAAATTGGGCCCCCAAATCCCAATCTGTAATTTATGGGTCCGTCAGTGCCAATATATACACCCCCTAAAATGAATTTCATTGGGTTGGTCTGCTATGAACTCGAGTGCATGTTGTACACCCTAGTCCATGTTGCACTTTTCAGTTTTACTGACTTACACTTTTTGGTAAATGGTGTTGCACTTTTCAATTATTAAACTGTATAATAATATTTTTAGTAATAATTGAAAAGTGCAACAACATTTACCAAAAAGCGTAAGTCAGTAAAACGAAAAAGTGCAACATGGACTAGGGTGCACAACATGCACTCGAGTGCATACTAGACTTTACCAATTTCATTAGATGTACTAACCTAAAATATCATAATTCTTATTTTTCTCTATTTCCTTCTTTCTTCTTCTCATTTTTTTCAAAAATCCTAAACCTAACTATCATCTCCCCCTCCACCAAACAGTCGTCGTCGTGCCACCACCCCATCTTCCTTTTCTTTTCTTTTTTTCTGCGCCAAGCCCCACCTCCATCACCTGCTGCCGCTTGACGCTCGTCACGGCCCAACGCCGGCTCCCGTCGTCGCTCAACGCCCGCCGTCCAAGTCTTCCTTTTTTTTTTTTTGTATTTTCTGCAATAAATGGTGGCGGCGCTGTCCCTCCTTCGCCCAGCGCCGCCTCCTCCCCTACCCAAGGCCGCGCCACTCCTCTCTCACGCTGCCGCCCTGCCTTCCCCAACTCGACGTCTGTCCTTCCTCCCTCTTCCTCCTTTTCGATTTTTTTATTTTCTGTAACTCAATCGACGGCGGCGCCACCCCTCCCTCGCCAAGGACATGCCACCCCACCCCCTTCGCCAAGGCCACCGCCGGTCCGCCGCTACCTGCCTAAAACCTAAAATGCAGGTTTTTTTTTTTTTTTTTGACAACTCTTGGTCGAAAAAATACACTATCGTCGATAAATAATTGTCGACGATAGTGTATTTTTTCGACCATAAGTTGTCAAAAATATTGATTTTTAAAATAAATTATTTTGATAAAAGTTATCGACAAAAGTGTTTTTCGTTGACAACTTATGGTCGCCTACCCAAAACCCCTCCGCGCAAAATCCATCTACATGCTAGAAGATATGTATTTTTTTTGTGGACAATATAAATTTTTTGTTGAAAAATTGTTGTGGACGAGAGTGTATATTTTCGGTCAATTATTGTCGAAAATTTAAAAAACTTGATTTTTTTTTCGACAATAGTTGACTGAAAATATACACTCCCGTCTACAATAATTATCGTAAAAAATGTATATAGTCGAACTTGATTTGTCGAAAATTTAAATCAAAGATTTTTTTTGGGGTTTGTATTAAGTTGGCCACCGAAAGTAGAGTTTGAATATTTGAATATTGAGAAGAGAGTATAGTAAATGGTGGTCTGGTGGAGTGTACTTAGTAGTATTTTATTTAAAGAGTATTTTAAATTAATTAATTGAAAGGAGAAGTGCTATTAACAAAGTGGGAGGTGCAGATAGATGTACCCAAGAATCAATAATGCAGGCCCCATTTATTGCGGAGAGATAGGCAGCTGTAAGAAGCATGGTTCCGCGGCATGTCCTATCAGCCGCCGACATCCAATACTTGGCCCCCACTAACCAAGAAAATATCCCCTAATTTATATTCACCTCATAATATTATTAATTTTTTATTTCTTTCTTTACATTTTCTTATACTCCCTCCGCTGCGTTCCGGTATAAGTTTCTCTTTTTTTTTCGGTGTTTTGATTTTTTCTTTTGGGTGTTTCGATTAATAAATATTCTCTTCGTCCGTCTATAAGCTTTCCATTTTACCATTTTGGTCCGTCCGCCTATAAGTTTTCCATAACTTTTTTGATAAGTACTTTTTCTTACACTTCACTTTATATCTTACTTTTTCTCTCTATCTCTCTCCTCTCTCAATCACATCACTTGTACTATATCTATTATTTAATCACTTTTCTTAATCTCTGTGCCAAAAAGTAATGTAACACTTATAGGCGGACGGAGGGAGTATGATAAAATAATAGATGTAATGTGAGGGTGAGAGAGAAAATAATACGGAGTAGATTAGTATGAGATGAAGTATGATAAAATAATAGATAAAATATAAGTGATGTAATTGAGAGAGAGAAAATAATTTACTAAAAATGGAATATAAAACTTATTTTGGGACATCAAAAAAGGAAAGAGAGTATATTGTTTCCTTTTAATGGCATTGTCTTAAATTCTATTTATCTTAATTTTTATCATATATTTGCAAACATTTTTAGTGACACATGTCACAATTTTATTTATTTATTTCAATTTCTCTTCTCAAAATCTCTCCATTTCAAAATCCCTAAATTCTCATTGATCTTAACTTTATTTTTTTAATAATCTCAACCTTTTATTTTAAGTTTTAATTTCAATTCTACATTCTTATTTTTTATTCCTATATAAATCTCAACATCTTTTCATATTTTAATCATTCAACTTTTAAGGGTGGGCTTGTCTTCTCCATAATTCATCAGTTTTCTTGAATTTACAAGTATCAATATATTTATTGATACTCATTTTAAGTTTTCAATTTAGTTTTGTGTTTTTTTAATCATTGATTGTTACGAGATTGTCTTCTTCCCAGTCTTTTCATCTAATTATTTTTTTTATTTTTGTGATCAAAATTTGATATACTAATATAATATTTAATTATCACTCAATTTCGATATTCCTTGGTAATAAAATAATTGATTCATGCATTTAATCTATCTCTAACAAAATAATTGGTTGAGTTATTTTAATGAAACAAATTTTTTATAATCTTAAACCAGACCAAATTGTATGAAAATAAACCGTGATAAATTTATAGTTGTAACCATATAAAAAAAATTAATATTTAAAAATAAATTATACTAAGATTTGAATTAATTTAAGAAATCTTTAAAACAGGAAAAATTGGTTAAATTTTTTTAATTTGAAAGACTTTTCGGTAAAAAAGAAAAAAAAAATCTTAACTAATCTTAAATATTTATTCACAATTATTTATGAATTATAAATTATATTTATTTAATTATAACATTAGTTTTAAAAAAAAAAATCAACTTCCCCTTTTCAGGAAATATTCAAATTTCAATAATTATATTAAAAAGATATTTTAAAATTCGATATACTAATATAATATTTAATTAATACTCAATTTCGATATTCCTTAAATTTAAATTAAAGTAACAAAATAATTGATTCATGCATTTAATTTTTCTCTAATAAAATAATTCGTTCAATTATATTAGTGAGACAAATTTTCAATAATTTTAAACCATTGAACAAATTATATGGAAATAAATCATGAAAATTTATAGTTATGACCATATAAAAAATCTTAATATTTAGAAATAAATTATACTAAGATTTGAATTAATTTAAAAAATCTTTAAAATAGGAAAATTTGGTTAAGAAATTTTAAATTTGAAAGACTTTTTTATGGTAAAAAGGAATTCTATTATTTGACACAACTAACCCTTACTAATTTATTAGGGCTAATTCGCTCCGTCCGTTTAGCACGTTCCGAATAAACATTTCTAAATTCGATCATTACGAGGATACATTATATTCAAAATAATTTAACTCTTGAATTGCTCAAATATATTACTATGGTTTTAAATTTGTGTAATGTAATGATTTATAAGAATATCAAACAATAAAGATAATGTTATTTTTTGTGCGGGTCAATTTTGTGAAATTAATGTACTTCTTCGTAATTACCTTAATAATAATCAAATTTGATTTTTTTTTTTTAATGGATCAACTCATTTCTCAATTTGGGATAATCAACTTGAAAAAATTAAAAATTCGTTGCCTCAATTAAATGGAAAAACATGCAAATGTACAACATTTGTATTGTATAAAGAACTCTATTAAAATTTATAATTTTGTATATTAATTTTTAATTAATAAAACCATGCTTATTTATTCTATTATTGATTGTTAAATATATGATATATTGTATTTTATTGTCAAAATTACTTTTTCAATCCTTCAACTAGAATAATAGTTTATCAAATAATGTCTACATAATTGTTGTATTTTTTTTAATTCAACTTTCATATTATAAGAACAAAAAACATTAGAAAATACATATTAACATTTATAATAAAATTTCGTATAATAATTTCTTTTATAAATAAAATTATATCTATATATATGATATAATTTATATTGTTACAATCTTTTAATAGAATTATAAATTAATACATATTAAAAAAATAATTAATAAATTTGTTTTAACGGTTTAACCCGCGTAATTACACTTGTTTAATTCAGCTTATAGGTAGCTTGGGTCTCTGTTGGAGTATTACATTGTTTCTTTCTATAATAATAAAAAGTCTTTTTTAATTATCTTTCTTTAAATGTATCTAAAATATACTCCTACTATATATCATTATATTTTTACATACAAAAAACATGTTTTTTTGTTTATCCTCTCTATTAATTAATATATACCTTCAACAAAAATAAAAAAATATTTTATTGCTATATTTAATACTCCCCATATTTCACAATAATTTTCATTAGTTTTCACAATTTTAAAATAAAAATATCATTACTTTTAACTTACATATACACACAAATCATCTATTTTCTTTATTGTCTTAATTTACGTGTAAAAATTATTTAAAAAAGAAGTAAGTATATTAAGTAATTAAATAAATTTAAGGTTTCCATATTTTCCAAGATTGGGCCCCATGCAGAAAAGTCAAGGAAAAGAAAGATGAGGTGATGATGGCTTTAAAAGGTCGTGCTTGGTATTTGAGCACGTATATGTCTTCTTTCTCTGCACGACCTCAATCAAATCTATAAAACCCATTTTCAATATCCATAACACATCGCAAATACTACTCCATTATAATGCAGAAGCTTCAAAAAAGCCAAAGGGAACATTACTACCGCTGGATTTTGGGCCTCGCCGTCGTCGCCATCACCTTATTCATGTTTATCATTCTGGGAAACATCATCTCCCCCTCCGTCCTCCTCAAATGCGGCGGCGCGTGGGGCGGACAGACGCCGACGACGAGTCTCCAGCTGGAGGCGATCCTCCACTACGCCACCTCGCGCGTGGTCCCACAGCAATCCCTCGAAGAAATCACCTTATCTTTCGACGTTCTCCGGTCCCTGGGCCCCACCAATTTCCTCGTCTTTGGACTCGGCCATGATTCACTTATGTGGGCTGCGCTCAACCCACGTGGCAAGACGCTATTCCTTGAAGAGGACCCCAAGTGGGTGCAGACTGTGTTAAAAGACGCTCCTGCCCTCCACGCCCAAACCGTCCCCTACCGCACCCAACTCTCCGAAGCCGATGAATTGCTCCAACATTTTCAAACGGAACCCGATTGCTCGCCCCGCAAATCATTCATCCGTGACAACAATAAATGCAGGTATTATGAAGAGATGAATTTTAAATGACATGATTTTAACGGTTGATTTAAAATTCATAGATCAAATTTAATTTGAGAGATTGAATTTATTTGGGAGTGTAGGTTAGCGCTGAATATGTTATCAGACGAGGTGTACGATACGGAGTGGGACATGATAATGGTGGACGCGCCGCGGGGGTACTTTGCGGAGGCGCCGGGGAGGATGGCGGCGATATACTCAGCGGCGGTGATGGCTAGAAACAGGAAAAAATCTGGTGTGACGCATGTCTACTTGCACGACGTGGATCGAAAGGTGGAGAAGATGTATGCGGAGAAGTTTTTGTGTAAGAAGTATCTGGTGAAGGCTGTCGGGAGGATATGGCATTTCGAGATTCCGCCCGCGGCTAACGTCAACGACGACTTTTGCTAGAATGCGCGGCGAAGGAATATCTGTTCAAGTCACTCTTTTTAACGAGTACCTGCCGACACTAGTAATTTCTGAGTTTTATTTTTTATACGGATTAATAAAATATTAGTATTTGTTGTAGTATCTGATTATTTTAAACTTTTTCCACCCTTTTAAACAAAAAAAGAAATATGAGAACATGTTTTTGGGAGCAATAATTTAGGAAAATATTATTTAATTTTAGTAAAAACTATTAAGCTGTGGGGAGCAATAATTGTTGCGAAATTTATGAAATAGAATAAAGAGGTGAAGAATTAGTAGGCAATGTGAATATTTTCTGCAGTCTATATCGGGTTTGGTGTCCATAATCACGCTTTGAAAATTAAAAGAGCGCTAGTGGCAATGTTAAATGCTGGGACCCAAAATGTCATAACGAATGTTGATAATTAATTGGCTGATATATTATTCTATAATGAAAGTTGGGCGTATGTAGAATTATTATAGGTTGTGTTTGGATATAGGGATTTGATTTAAATCCCCCTAAAATTATGTCATTTGAAATTCATCTATTTTTAAATTTTTTTCATTTGAAATACACCTCAAATCAAATTCAATCCAAACACAACCATAGTAATGTTGGGTGTATTAGAATTATTTCATTTAAGCTTTAAAGGGTGAAATGGGAACATAACCATTTTCTTGGAATTTCTAATTAGTAATTTATTTAGGTTGTGTTTGAATGGAGGGATTTGATTTCCTCTCAATTTTAACTATAAAAAAATATGTTTAGAATTTTAAATCCATTCATTTCATTTTTAATTTAAATAAGGGAATGGATTTGAAATCCATAGATCAAATCCCTCCATCCAAACGGAGTCTTATTGTTTTTACGTTTACATAAACGCTCCTAAAGGCACTGTGTTTTAAAAATGAGGTTTTAGATTTTAACATTCTACATCAATTTTATTTTGAGATTTAAAAATTGATTTCAAAGTCCCTTCAAAATCATCTTAATCAAACATATTAATTTAATATAAAGTTAAATTTATTTATATAATATTATTTCAATCATTATAATTTTTCTGAACGATGATAGGGCATGTCATTTTCATTTGTTCTTGTTGATACATTTACATTTATCTCTCTCTCTTGCTGCTCTATGTACTGTAAGGCTTTGCCGCTTTGGTACCTCTCATACCAGAACCTCCATCTTTTTCTTATATTTAATACACTGTGTTATTTGCCCGATCAAAAAAAAAAAAATCTCAACAATAATATTACATCCATTCAATCATTTTCAAAACCAAAAAAACAATACAAGACACAAACACTGATGTATGACACGATGTACTAGGATAGTTTTAATAAAATTGGTTAGAACTATTGATACGGGCGAGTTAGTACCGTTGGGCCAACATTTAAAAGCCCGTTTAGAGGCGGCCCTAAACAGGCCCACACGCACTATATATATATTTTTTCAAATTATTAAAATGTGTAATCATATTTGCGATTAAAATTTTCTAATTTTCTAGATTTAAATATATATGTTAATTTCAGTATATACACGTGGATAAACTATAATATTTCAACATTCATTTAAAAAAAATTGAAAGCATTTTAAATAATATTAAAGATTTTTTTTTGGGTTGAATTATGAGAAAAAAACAAAGTAATTAAAGTCAAGAAGATCTAGTGTCATCTCGATAAAAATAACCTACCATTACATCGGGGGGGGGGGGGGGGGCAGAACTATAGCATATGGGTGCCTAGGTGGTGGTGATCCTGTCCACCTCCACTCACTCCGGTCCCACCAATTTTTTTTAACAATAATTATGTAATGATTAAATTTACTATATTATTGTTGAATAAAACTATAATGATTGAAGTAAGATTATAATAATTTAAATTTATAGGAGTAATAAGTTTGATAAAGAATGATTTTAAGTGATTTTTTAAATTTGATTTTTAAATCATGAAGTAAATTGTGTACAATTTTAAATTTTAATTTCAAAATCTGAAAGTAATTAAACACACATAGTGTAAAAATCTTATGGACTTGGGCTTGGGTCAATTGAAACTAGGGTTAAAGATTTCAAGAATAGACATAAATAAATATGTATATTTGTATATAATAAATACATAATGCATGTATATATAATTATTTATTCTTGGATATCACAAATTATTTGTCAATATTTTGAAGATTTACATTTACAAATATTAGTCAAATATATATATATATTTTTAAATGATGGACACAAGTTTTACAAAAAAAAATATTTGTCAATATTTTTAAATGATGGACACAAAAAAAAAAAATAAAAATAAAAAAAATAAAAAAAAATCATCATTGTAATTACACTTAATTTGTGTGATCAATTTCACATTCTAGCAAGGGAGTGGTTTCACAACAGTCAATCTTGCAAAATTAGCCAAGCATTATTTATTTAAATTGTGGTTTTAATCTTCTCAACCTTTTACGAATTTGATCTAATTCCGTAACTTTTATTTTTGAACAGTTTGGTATGATAATTGAATGTAGGAGGTCAAACATCTAGTTGACGTTGACGTAAAAAATTATGATTTTTTGTCGATACAAAGTTTGGTTGATCAACAATCGGATGTCTCATCTCTTATTGTCGATCGCTAGATCAAAATGTTAGAAAAATTGAAAATTCACAAAAATAACTTAGATGACTAGAAAAAAGAGGGTAGGGGGTTATAATGTGGAATTTATTTAGTGCTTAATTTGTACGTAGTAGTAATAGAATTTGAAGTTTGTATCTTGGTAGAGAGCTCCCAAGTTTGTTCAAAGGGTAATAATTAAAACTAAAAAAATATAATCCCTAAATTTATATTTATATATATATATCATGGTATTACGTATAAAGTAAGCATGTAATTAATTAATTGGACATGGGTAATGAAAGTAAGGGGGGTGATGAATGTGGAATTGGAAACGCCGACCAGCCAACGTTGAACAATTTTCGAGTAAACAATTATCTAGGGTTTAGAGGAGTGTGAAATGCTTTTTGTTCTTCATTTGACTTGTACGTGTCCTCTCTCTTCTTATATTGGACTTTTTTAATAAGCATGCAATTACAGCTGGTAAAAAATTGGAATCTGCAGTTAACTAGATTAGTTAAAAATGAAGGTGGAACAAGCAAGACACGAGTAACGAGGAAACCCAAGTGAGAATTGTACCAAAAAGTCGTGAAAAACGCTCTTGTGTTCTGCACTTAATTCATCGTGGAATACAATTACACTAAACAAGTTCATTTCAAATGTTTTGTTGCATGCATTTGTACTTATTTCAATCATCATCTTACTCATTCAATGTCATAATAATATACACAGTGATATACATTTTTTAATTTTAAAATTGTCCTAAATAATATAAATGTACAAATTTAGCCTCAATTATTTTTTATATGTACATCTCAAAGTTGTCGAAATCTTAGTAACGATGTTGTTTTTTGTCATGTGTTCGATAAATTGGCGGTCAATTCCGGCAGAGTTGCTGATAAAAACCGACGTCGTTCTAAAAATTTCGACAACTTTGAGATGAAATTGGTATATATATATATATATATAAAATAATTGGTAGTACATTCATACAAAAAAAATTTTAGACATTTTGAAAAATTAATAGAGAAATATATTCTATCCCAATGTACATATACACCCTAGCTACTTGTCCATCTTCGATTTTCTACGTTTTTTCTTTCTTTCTTGGTTTTGTGAATGCTCTCCTAACTATCACATGTCGGAAATTGTATAAAATTATACTCCTATTGTTTTACTCGTACTTTTGTAACTTTGTAAATTGTACCCTTTATTTTATTGAGAAACAAAATATGGGCAAGTGTGGAGGTGGAGCTCGTTATGATTTTCTTTTTCTTTTTAATTTTTTTAATACTATTTCTTTTATTTATAAAAGGGAACTTGATCAACTGTTCTAAAAAGAAAAATTGTGTGAGACAATCTCATAATATATATATGGGGTAAATTGCAATTTTGGTCCCATGAAAATATTTGAAAATCAATTTTAGTCCCATGTTCTTTTTTTGTCCCAATTTTTGCAAAAACGGTCCCAACCGTTAAGTTTTTAACAGTTTCGGTTAGTTTTCAAAATTTATTGTTAAAATCAATTAATTATATAAATAAATGATTTCATAAATTGTCAGTTAATTATAATATTATATATTGAGTTTGCATATGATTAAAAAGTACATAAATTACTTTTCAACCAAATATATAGCAGTTTAATGTAAATCTGAAAATTTTAAAAAATATATAATCTGAATATAAATTTTAAAAAGCGAATAAAAAATCAAATCTAATAATACTTTATGTATAATTTGAAAATGAAAATATTATATATAGAAACCGGTATATAATTTAACAATACAAACAGTAAAAATAAAAACCAAACATAATAGTAATATTTTATGTAAAATCTCAAAAATTTAAAATTGTGTACAGAATATTAGAAGATACGAAGTATTTTTTTTTTATATAAAATCATAAAAATTATCAAATAGATTAAACACGGAGTATTAGTTATTATTTTTTAAATGTAAATTTGAAGAATTCAAACTAAATACGTAATACGTATTACAAATTATAATATTAAACTAAAGATAATAATAATAAAAATTAAAGATAATTTTATAAAAAGATACATACACATATATATCAGTTCGTATCTCCTCCTCCCGGGCCTCTTCTGCGCCGCCGCCCTCTCGGTTCCACCCTCGTCACCATCCGTTAAAATCGGAATCAATCTCTCTCAAACAAAAACAAAGAGAATCAAATCGCTGGATCTGGCTAAAAAAAATTAATTTCTGTTAGTTTTGAATTCATAAACAATCTTGTGAGAAATCCTGCCACAAAATCTGAATCTGTCCACAAAATTCGTCAATCTAGCCTCGTTTCAGTGCTACGAATCAAAGCCCCTTGTTAATTTCAAATTTCAATCTCTCCTTGTTAATGTTATGGCATGAATCTTGAAGAAGAAAACTCAATTGAAATTGATCTAAAAACAGAAATTGTGTTTATACATTCTTGAGAATACAATAGAATCAACTAACACATCTATATAGCTAATCAACAGTGATTAGTAACTAACTAACCACCTAACTTCCTAAATACTCAAAATAACTACCCTAATACAAAGGGGAGTGTATATAGAATGTAAACAATAGGAAGTGAATCTACTAAGGCCTAAATACTGGGAGTGTATCTACTAATATCTTAAGGGCCTTAATACCCCCCCTCAAAATGGGAGTGGATATCAATCAACCCCATTTTGGACTTGTGTAAGATGAAGGTAGAAGGAGGCAGTGGTTTGGTAAGCATGTCGATTCTCCTCTGTGGGAATATGAATGAGTGTGAGTAAACCTTCATGGATCTTCTCCCTTGTGAAGTGAAAGTCCAAAGAAATGTGCTTTGTTCTTTGATGTAGGCAAGGATTGTGTGCAATGGAGAAGGCACTCTTACTGTCAGTGTACATTGTTGATGGTGTGGAATGCTCAATCTTTAGATCAGCAAGGACATAATGGATCCATTGCAGCTCACAAGTGGTTGCAGCCAGTGCCCTATATTCAGCTTCAGCTGAAGACCTGCTCACAGTGGATTGTTTCTTGGATTTCCAAGAGATTAGTGAGTTGCCAAAATAAATACTATAACCTGTAATGCTCTTCCTAGTTTGTACACATCTAGCCCAATTAGAATCAGAGAAAGCATGTAATTTAAAAGGAGTATGCTTAGGATAAAACACACCTGTGCCATGATTACCTTTAATGTACCTCAAAACTCAATGTACAGCAGATAGATGGGCTTCAGTAGGAGCTTGCATAAACTGGCTCAAGGTCTGAACTGCATAAGAAATGTCAGGCCTAGTGACAGTCAAGTAAAGAAGCTTACCAATGAGTTTCCTATACTGTGCAGGATGGACAAGAGGAAGAGAATTAGTATCAGAGGTCCATTTAGGATCCATAGGTGTGGAGCATGGCTTACAACCCAAAAAACCAGAATCCTGAAGTAAGTCAAGAGCATATTTTCTTTGACATAAGGTCATGCCTTTGTTGTTTCTGGCAATTTCAATGCCCAAAATGTATCTTAAAGAACCAAGGTCTTTGATAGTGAATGTGTTGTGCAAATGCAGTTTGATTGTGTTGATAATATCAAGGTTTGATCCTGTAACTATGAGATCATCAACATAACAAAGAATGGCAGTGAAATCAAGATTATTTTGTCTAGTGAAAAGAGAAGTGTCAGCCTTGGATTGAATAAAACCTAAGGACAAAAGACACTCAGTTAATTTTGTAAACCACTGTTTAGAAGCCTGTTTCAAACCATATATACTCTTGTGTAACCTGCAAACTTTGACTCCATTGTGAGAAACATAACCAGGAGGGGGTAGCATATAAAGTTCTTCATCCAAATCACCATGTAGGAAAGCATTATTAACATCCAATTGATGCACAAACCAATTTTTAGAAGTAGCAACAGCAAGCAAGATTCTGACAGTAGTGATTTTGGCCACAGGGGAGAAAGTATCAAAGTAATCTATTCCCTCTTGTTGAGTATAGCCTTTTGCAACTAATCTAGCCTTATACCTCTCTATAGAACCATCAGAATTGTATTTAATCTTATAAATCCATCTACAGCCTATACAATGTTTCCCTAATGGAAGATCAACAAGAGACCAAGTGTGATTCTTTTCTAAGGCAGCAATTTCATTATTCATAGCAATAACCCAATTATCATTTAATGCAGCTTGTTTATATGTCTTGGGCTCTTGTTGTTGGGATATAGAAGCTGTAAAGGATTTATACTTCTGAGATAGTTTATCAGTAGATAGATATTTTTGAATAGGATACTGAACATCAGAAAAAGAAAGATTGAGTTTAGCATGATCTATAGAGGCAGGCAGATCAGTTTCATAGACTTGCAAATATGCAGGCTGAGATTTGGTTCTAGAGGGTCTAGTGTGAGGTTCTTCCCCTGTATTACTAACATGAGTGTTAGGATCCACAGAATTGTGAGGATCAGTGTGATTGGTAAACTCATGCACTAAATCAGTGTGAATATGAACATCATCATCATCATCATCATTAACAGAAATGGAAGGAGAGAACTCAGAAAAAGTGTTTTTGAGAGCAAAAGGGAAAACATTTTCAAAAAACCTAACATTTCTGGAGACTATAAACTTGCCAGTGTTGAGGTCTAAAAGCTTGTACCCTTTAGTGCCAAAAGGATATCCAAGAAAAACACATTTAGTGGCCCTAGGATCAAATTTTTGTCTGTTAGCAACAAGGGTGTTAGCAAAACACAAACAACCAAAAATCTTAAAGCAAGAATAATCAGGTTTCACTCCATACAAAAGTTCAAAAGGAGATTTGTGTTTAAGAACAGAAGAAGGAATCCTATTGATAATAAATGCAGCTGTTTTAATGCTTTCACCCCAGAATTTTAAAGGAAGATGAGATTGAAACATGATGGCTCTAGCCACTTGAAGGAGATGTTGATGTTTTCTCTCTACAATCCCATTCTGCTGGGGAGTTTCAACACATGATGTTTGATGGATTATACCCAATTTATGGTAGAAGTCAGAAAGAATAAATTATGTCCCATTATCACTTCTTATGGTTTGAATTTTGGTGGAAAACTGAGTGAGAACCATATTATAGAAATTTTCTAAAGAATGTTTAACATCATTCTTAACTTTCAAAAGATAAATCCAAGTGCATCTACTAAAATCATCTACTATAGTGAGAAAGTACTTATGGCCAGTGACAGAGCATAAAGAAAAGGGGCCCCAAACATCACAATGAATTAATTGAAAAGCATAAGATGAAACAGAGGTGCTTAAAGGAAATGAACTTTTCTTTTGCTTAGCCAATGGACAAATCAAACAGTCACTATGCAATTCAGTAGCTTTTACATTCAAATCAGGAATGTGCAACATGCATTTTCTAGATGTGTGGCCTAATCTTTTATGCCACAAATCAAACATACAAGGAACAGTCTTAGAACTACCAGAAAAGACAGAATTCTCTAAAGCACAGCAGTTATAAGGATGAGGGGTGTGTAAGAGGTACAGGCCTCTCACTTGCTCAGCAGTACCAATCACCTTCTTGGTCAAATTGTCCTGTAAAGTGCAATGTGAGGAAAAGAAACTAACAAAACAATTAGAGTATCTAGTTAGTTGGCTTATGGATAAGAGATTGAAAGTAAACTCTGGGACATATAAGACATTATACAGAATAAGGTGTTCATTTATTGTGATGTTTCCCATGTGTGTAGCAGTGGATACAGCATTATTAGGAAGAGATATTTTGATATTAGCAATACATGGAGGTGTAGAGAACATGGAAATGTCAGAGACCATGTGATCAGTGGCTCCAGTGTCTAATATCCAAGTGGAAGCAGTAGTGGAATTAAAACTAGTAGTGAAAGACATACCAGAAGTGGAGGGGTGTTGGGGATCCTCAGGTGGAGTAGTGGAAGCACCAGCCACAGAGTGTGAGGATTCCTTGGTATCATTATGATGCTGCATCTTAGAGGAGCTCACAAACTTGTTAAAAACATCAGGTTGAATAAGGGGATTAGAGATGTCTTTCCCAGGGATAGATCTAAGGGTATTGTTGGCAGATTTATTGGTATCTCTATTTGGAAGCACTCTAGGTCCTTTCCAGCCAGGGGGAAAGCCAATTATGTAAAAACACCTATCAATAGTATGGCCTAAACCATCACAATGGCTGCATTTGAGAGGTTTTCTCTTATCTCTATAAAATCTGGGATTCTTTGCATTCATGGCAATGGTGTCAAGATGGATGGGTTCAGGGGTAATGGTTAGAGTTCTTTGGGACTCTTCTTGAAGGAGGAGGCCATAGACCTTGGATAAAGGAGGAAAGGGTGATTGCAATAAGAATTGGCTCCTAATGGTTGAATAAGAATCATGTAGGCCAACTAAAAATTTCATGACAGCATCTTGCTGTTGAATTTGGGTCATTAGTTTAGGCAAATCACATGTACAAGAATCCATGACACCACAAGTACATCTAAGAACAGGCCTAAAGCTAAGGTATTCATCCCATAAGGCCTTGAGTTGATTATAGTAACAAACCAGGGATTGAGAACCTTGGGTGATGGAACTTAATGATTTTTCTAGGTGATAAACCCTAGTGCCATCGGATAGGGCATACCTAAGTTTCAATTCATCCCAAACATCCTTAGCTACAGAAAAATACTCCAAGGTTCGTTTAATTTCAGGCACAATTGAATTTAAAATCCACATAAGGACGAGATCATTAGCCCTTACCCATGCGGCATATACTGCCGGTTCTGCATCCTCGTCGGGAATGGTCAGGGATCCGTCAATAAGGCGCGCCTTGTTCTTCACACTTAGTCCTCGCTTGATGGCATTGCTCCAAGAAACGAAGTTTGTGCCGTCAAGGGGCTCCAGAACAATAGAAATCGCTGGGTTGGCGTTTTGATGAAGTGCCAACGGTGAGAATGGGTTCAGCGCCGGATCAAGAGAGTCGGGATCGGTGACAATGTTCGCCATGGAGGAGGTTTGATCGGAGAAGAAAAGAGGGGGAAGATGAGACCTAAACGCAGTGGAGGATCGATTTGGAAACCGGGAATTGAATGCGATTTCCTCCGGAAACTGATACCATGTTAATGTTATGGCATGAATCTTGAAGAAGAAAACTCAATTGAAATTGATCAAAAAACAGAAATTGTGTTTATACATTCTTGAGAATACAATAGAATCAACTAACACATCTATATAGCTAATCAACAGTGATTAGTAACTAACTAACCACCTAACTTCCTAAATACTCAAAATAACTACCCTAATACAAAGGGGAGTGTATATAGAATGTAAACAATAGGAAGTGAATCTACTAAGGCCTAAATACTGGGAGTGTATCTACTAATATCTTAAGGGCCTTAATACTCCTTAATCTTTAATTTGCGACCGGTCATAACTGTGTTTTCTGATTTGTGTTTGGGAGTGCGGCTGTCGACGTGGGGTGACATGGAATGGTTGACAGGGTTGCCGTGAGATTTTGGTGCGGTTTTTGGAGGAAAAGTCATGGCTGGTGAGCTTTTTTTCAGAGACTGGGATTTGCCGGCGAATGAGGTAGGGGAAATGACGGCCTTGGAACGGCGTACGTTCAGAGCTGTGTAGAGGAGGGGAGGTGGGTGGTCGGAAATTTCTACCGGAAGGGAAATGTTTGAGAAGGGTGAGCCACGTGGGTCGTGGTTGGATTTTTAATATTTAAAATTTATATTATTAATTTATAAATTGGGTATAATTAGAAAAAATGAAACTCTCTGTTAGCAATAACTTAGCGAAAATTCTCATGGGACCAAAATTGATGAAAATTGATGAAAAGGGGACTAAAATTGTGTGAGCAAATTTTCATGGACCAAAATTGCAATTTATCCTATATATATGAGATGAAACTTTAATTTAGTATTTAGGTTCACATACTTTACTTGTCTAACACTATCATCAACTAATTATAAAATACTTGTAAGTTGAAATTCTGGAATTTGAACGGATGTAGGGAGTTTGATTCTAACTAAAGATTTCACAAAAGAAAGGAAACAAATTTAGTACTAATTTTTTTATAATTAATATTAATGTCTTAGCCATTTCTAGCTAGAAAATTGCTTTCTTTTTTAGCTGAAACAATAAAAACATTCACTAAAATGAAAATCGATTTGTCGAGCTTTATTAATGCAATGAAATGTTTTGGAAATGTTACACTGTAATGAAAGGAGATGTTTTGACAATCTTATAGTAACAAAAAACATTGAATAAGTATAATATTATTATTTTATTTTTTATAGTAATATTAATTGAATTCCACTACAAAAATCCTGACTTGGACATTGCATTCTCTCCACTATAAAAGTATAGGAAGAGGGTTTGAAAACCTAAATTTTAATAGGTCGTACTCATTTAATTTATTAATTATTATATTACTATTTTCTTTTGGTGATATATATAACTATGTTTTTTTCTGACAGCAGTCTTTTTTATACTATTAATTTATGCAAAAATTACTTTGACCACAGTCTACATTTTGTAATGCCTAAGGTCTAAGGTTTAATGGATTAATGAATATTGTAGTAATATGTCTCCAGTTTAGAAAGTATATATACATTATAACAGGATATATAGTATCTTAATGTGAAGCTACAAGATGTACGGTTTAGTTTCATTTGTTCAAGCAAAATAAGAAAATAAAATTTTGTATGAACTTGTTTCACAATGATTCGATTTGATCCGTGATAAACTTACGACTTTTTTGTTTTTAATTTTCTTAAATGTATTAATATTACATGTACAATATCACACTGACACATAAGTCTTCCCCTCCCTACGTTCAACCCTCACTTCATATATTTGTATACATTTTTTAACTTTACCACATGTTATGTGCGGTTACATAATTCTAATTAAAAGTTTGACTGAAGTACCCTAAAAAATAAAAAGGAATTACTATAACCTAGGTGAGTTTATTAATTACCAAATTGTAGGCTAATATTATTAGATTAATAAATGAAAAAGTGATCACATTTGAAGTTGAACACCTTTGAATATATACCTTTTCCCTGTCGTGGTGTTGACTAGAGGAATATATATCAGATTCTGCTAATCAGACTCATTTGGATTTGGGATAGCTAACTGATTTGCAGCCTCAAAAATATCAATTAAATATATTATTTACATAAATTATAAAATAAGTAACTTTTTCCTCGTTGCATGCATGGCGGCAGACAGGCGCAAAACACACCCTCTCTCCTAACACTACTTGTGTAATAAGTAATTACCCATAAACCTACTCACTTTGACACTTCTCATTTTTTTAAAAACATTAGTAAGTTTGAACATTGTTTTCTTCTTTCTGAGTTTGAGTTCTCCAATGTAATGGGAAAACATTTTTTTATTCGTGTCAAAAACTTTTGTGAACTCAATAGTATCACTATTTTGCATACGAAATGTCACTAGTTTTTTTTTAAATGACACTTAGTATACACAACAGTAATACTAAAAAAAAAAGAATAAAGACTTATGTTAGACTGTCTTATGATGAGACGGGTCACAGAGTAACACGCATCCTCTTAAAAGTGTTATTGTCATGTTCAAATTATATTCCGTCTTTACCGTGAGATGGTCTCACATAAAAAAATAAAAATAAAAGTTTCCAAAAAAAGTTCACATGTAAACCTACTTTTTATTTATTTACTTGCACAGAGATCCTCTTGGAATCCATGTCTTGACCTGATTTTAAGGCTGACTTTGAACTCTTTATAAATAGAGTACAATCACTCTCTTGTAACTTTGCATGTTTTATTCATCAAATTAGAAGCAAAAAGAAAGCGATAGAAGAGTGATCTGAATTATAATGATGATGTTTCACCCACAAATTATTTTTATTTTTATTTTAATTGTGGTTGCACTGCAGGGAAAATCTTTTTCACATGCTCGACCAGGTACATTTCTTTCTTTCTTCTTTTTTTTTTTTTTTTTCTGCCTCACATAATCTTCTTAATTTAATTTATAAGACACATGAATAATACTCTTATGCTGATTTTTCAGTAAAGGAAGTAACAGTGGTTACAACTTCAGCAATACAGGAGGGATCAGTCAGTAGCTTCAGCTTACAAAAGGTGAGTTCAAATTTCAATTTTAATTTCTGGATTCGCCACTGAATGAGACAGCCTCGTGCAAAACTTCCTCGTCGTCTTCTTGGAATCTGAATAATTAATGATTTGCAGGAAATTCTTCCAAATGTGAATGTTGAGGCATCAGTAAGAAAAACGAGTAACAAGAAGAAGAAGAAAGCATCAATTGTAGTTGGAAAGAGAAAAAGTAGTGAATTAGGATTGAAGTGGAAAGACAGTTTCAAGGCTTTAAGTGCAGATTATCGCTCCCCCAAATCGCACCCTCCCAAGAACAACTGATCAACACTCAAAACAGAACAATTTTGCCCCCCCTGTTCTTGCTTTTAATTAATGTGCAAATTAATTAAGCATATATTAGTACTATTTTTTTTATTTTAATTACATATAGTATTTAGTATTGTACTATTTTGTATGTATGAGGTCAGATCAGAAATTACATACTTCTGGTTCAGATTCTTTTTCTTTTCGGCTGGTGTGGAGGAGAAATTCATGAGTTCAATTTTGGTGTTTATGTTGCATAAAAAAAGGCATTCAGATTCTGTGTTGTATATGTGTTTTTACATAATATAATAGAGGATACTCTTCATGAATACATTTTCAGTAAAATTACTGCAATTCGGTTCAATATGACTCTGAGATGAAGTTACAATCTTTTCTTTTCGTGTTAGAAAGTTGCAAATTGAAATGTATCGAGAAGTAGAGTTTCTCTATACACTTAAAATCGAACCCCTCTATATACACATTTGCAATTTCGGGTCCTTATTCTATTTACACACTTGCAATTTCTACCTTTCAAATTCATTAGAGTGTAACTAAAAATATCAAATCACATGTATGACACCGCCACACACGAGACTTCCCGTTTAATTGTTCATGGTACCCATCAACAAACAAAGTCCACTCGAAGAAATAAAGAGCAGTCAAAACCAATCAACATCTGAATAACTGAATCTGTGTATATAAATCATGAGTTCCTCAAATCAAATGGTAGGGTAAAAAGAAAAAATTATGTACAACAACTGAATTATTACTAATTATAGGAAAACAAATGTGAACCAGCCAGCCAGTTGCTTCCAAATCTTCACTATCTTCAACCTACAAACCTTGAAAAAAATAATTACACCAAGGTTTAGATAATATTTACGGTTTCGTCCTCGTCTACTGAATGTAAACATTCCCAAGGGTTGGCATAAAAGTAATCCTCTTCCTTGGGTCGATCGGGTATAACCGTCCTTTTGATGGGATTGCCCATGCGCTCGGCATGAGCCTCCTTAACTGCAGCGGAGAACTCATCCCAACTTAGAGATCCGGAAGTATAACGGTCTATTAAATCAACGAGTAGCTTTCGGTCCAGTATGATTGTTTTCTTGTATCCAAGATACCTGAAACCAGAGAGAGATTTTTTTCAGACGAAAAAACCATAGGGTCGTGTAAGGAAGAAGCACGTGTGCAGCATATTTCATAAGAGTAGCACTTGTGTGTTCAAGTTTTTGGTGCAAGACATGCTTTAATAATTCGATAACAAAGCTCGATAAAACTCGACTAGGATATACTGATACAAACATATATATACTCACTTTGTCCCACAAAAATAGTCACATTTTCATTTTTTGTTTGTCCCAAATTATATAGTCATTACTTTATTAGAAGCGATTTAATGTAAAGTGTTGTATATTGAGAATACAACTTTTTTTTATTTTGCCATTACGGTTTTTGGATTAAATAAAGGCCCATACCAGGAAATTTAAAGGTTATATCCAGATTTTCAAGCACAGTTAATGATGTTTTATTGGTTTGTGTAAAATTTAAAGTGTGACTATAATAGTGGGACGGAGGGAGTATAAATACGTATAATACAAGTGTAACTAAATATTGTGAGGTTAAAATAAAACACCCTAAATTCATTAAAGCTTGTAAGCCTATCAAATCAGGTGTCATTGAGCTCGAGAGTTAATCAAGTTTCAAGTAGCTTGAACTCACTCAAGCTTTTTCCAAGTTTCAAGCTAGTAAGCTGGCTCGACTCAATTATACATTTATACCCTAACCATAGCCAAAAGAATATAGTACCTGCGATGTCCTTCAACAACTTTAGCCATATTACCATCATATGTAGGAACAAAGATATCGCTCCGTATCGAAACAAGATAGTCCAGAGCAGCCATTTGAGAAGAGTGATTTTGGAAATACCAAAGGTCTGAAGGATCCAATAATATCTCCTTCCTAACCTATCAAGACAGAGAAAGATAAGATGGAAATCAACAAACAAACAAAAAACTTTGAAAGGCGAAGCTATACAGCTTTTGTAAAAAATCTACTCACTAGATTTGGATAAGACGAAAGAAGAGTTGCCAATCTTCTTTTACCACCGTAAATTTCCCCAGCAGCAATGTAAAGCTGGATATTACGATCAATGTCCAATGCCTTGAGCGTAAGTGCAGTTTCCTCAGGTGTCAAAGGGCACAGACCATCTTTCCTTTTGGTATCGGAATCTATGACCTTTTCTTTCCACCAAGGGTAGGCATATCTAAGAATAACAATAATGACAAGTCAGTCAATAAATTATATGCGGTAAAAGGTACATCTAGGCCCCTGATGTATTATCTCAGGTCCAAGTAAGCCCTCAAAGTATTTCCATGTCCAAGTGAACCCACAAAGATTTTTTTTTGGTGTAAATAAACTCTTTTATCTTTTCAAAATTGAGCATACACTTATATTAATCCAAAATATATATAATAGTAAGTGTTTTATGTCCAAATATCATGTCAATTTTTTTTTTTGAAATAGTAGAACACAATTTCATATTCTTATTGGAAACATACAAAAAAATAAAAAAACACATTCATAATAAACAGATTATTTGCACCATTAAATACATAAAGGGCATATTTGTTCAACTTGAAAAAGTTAAAGGGCTAAGTTTTCACCCAAAAGTACATTAGGGGCCTACTTGAAGGTGAGGTAATACTTGAGTGACCTATATGTAATGTACCTTATCCCAAATTATATTTAGAGTAGCCATATTGGCTACACATTGCTCAAATAAAGAGAAACAAGCTTACCTCATGCTCGTCAGCTCTTCAACCTCCTCAGTATTGCACCCTTGTGTACAACCCGAAAAAGCTAGCATGTCCATCTCGTATCTGAGATGAAGTACTAAAAACGGGCCATTTTTCCTAAGCATGTTGATAACTTTTCGTCCCAATTCTTCGATCTCAGGAGTAAATTTTAGAGCACTAAAGTTCACTTTGCAACGTAGCTTTTGAATCTCCAATGGCTGATTGTTCGACAGACGAGCATCTGTTCTATTCAAATGAACAACTTTATATCTCTGAATCAAAGGAAGAACCTGCAATGGGATGAGGTATGAGTGGATTTGCCATCAGATTGAAGATCAAAAATTAAAAACTACTCCCTCTGTTTCATATATTAATTGTCATTTATAGAATTTGTATCGAACATAAAATTTTGGCATATTTACCCTCTATCGGCCTTGCTCTCTACAATGAAAGATGTGAAGGAAAAATATATTCTGCATTACTTGAAAGATCTTTTAGGGATACATATGGGGTAGATTAGGAAGAAATGTGGAGAAATAGCTAAAACGACAACAAGTAATTTGAAATAAAATTTAACCTGTAAAAAGACAATTAATATGAAACAGAGGGAATAGTATATATCTGCACCTGATTTTGATAGTAAGAGATATCAGACCAACTAATAGGAGGCATTGTGTGTATCACTCCGAGCTCTACTCTGCTCTTGACCCTTGGAGGTAGCTCCTTGAGTATGTGAACTTCGTCTCGCAAGGATGTAATAAAATGATTGACATCAAAAATGTCTTGAAATTCACTGCAAACATAAACTATAATGTCTTAGGATTGGGAATATATGCCTTCAAAACTCATGGCTAAATCATCATTAGATTCAATATATCAGATGTATGGACACACCTAGGGTCGTTCCAAAATGAGGTCTTATCGAGTTCAGGAACTATCAGTGTAACATTCAAATATCTGGCAATTGCAACCATGTCACATATCTGCATCAAGTGGAAAAGGTTGGTAAATTAAATTAATGTGGTGCACAAATTAAATGGATCAAATATGTCCACATAGTATAAGTTTAATGGAAAAGCAACTCACTGCTGACCGCATTTGATTAAGCCCTCCATTGCAGGAAACCATTAGGTAACCATTGTTTTTATAAATCCCTAAATTGGAAACATATTATTCAAAGATCCAAACAACCATCAATACACTATATGAAGTATCTTAACCTTCGAAAAAGCACAGAAATACCTAATCAAGAGTGAAAATAATCGCAAAACAACCACATAGCATGATAACAAATACTGATACTAGAGCATCTGAGCATTGAATATCTCAAACCTATCAAAAAATTAATCAACACAAGAATGATACAACTACACACCCCTGTAAAAGAAAGTGCAACACTCTTGTACACCTGTTGTACGGTGCAACTGTACAAAACAAATACTATCTCCATCCCCATATCCGATTGAACATTTTTTTTGGCACAAGTTTTATTGTGGGAGTTGTTTATTAGTATTAAAAGTGATAAAGTTGCTTTTGGATGAGGGTTGGTGTGGGAAAAGTAATGACAGAGTGTAATTTTGAGATGTTTGAGGGTATAATTATTGAGTAAGCAGTTGCTTTATTTCAATTAAGTTTGGTACGGACCTTTTTCGTCAAATGTTCAATCGAGTATGGGACGTAGGGAGTAATATTTTTCTAGGAAAACAACTAATACTAACAAACTAATACTCCCTCAATCCCATTATTATTTGCACAATTGTCTTATTGAGCCATCTCAACTATATTTGCACAATCCTAAAATGGAAAAGCCACTGTAAACTTAAACCTCACAATATCCACATTTTTACACAAACTTTCATTGAAATGGGTCCACACATAAACTCAATCAAACCTGTTTCTTTACTTTATACACAAAAGTGAACGAAATTATTCCTCCAAAACCCAACTCATTACTTTACTTTCTTATTTTGTGTGCAAATATTGATGGTACCGAAGTAGTATCTTTTAGAAACAAAAAAAAAAAACACTTGGTTTTTGTCTAAAAGAAATCAGCAAAAAAGCACCAAATGTCTAAAACATTTTCTCTGATCTAAACACCATACAATTGGAAATGTACCAAATCAGAGGTAATGCTCACTCTTAGGTGGATAAGTTCTAACAGGGAGCTCAGGTGAAGGCAAACCATCCAAAGAAACGACACCGTTTGCAGATTCATGAGAAAAGCAAGACGGCAAGCCCTTCAACACCCGAGGCCCCCAAGTTTCACTCAAAGCCATTAGCTGAACTACGCATGTCCAAAGCAAAATCGTGGTGGTTCCTCTGATAATCCACAGCTTCATTCTTGAACGCGATACCAATCCATTATTATTTTTCAGCTTCTCCCCACCAAACGTCGCCGTTCTATGCCCCATTATTCCCCACCTTCTCCTCTTCTCACCACAACCCTATATTTTGCATTTTTCACCCACCCCATAAAATCTGTAATCAGGTGAATTCGCCTTGTTGTCGATCAGACTATTTCCCGAATTTGAATTTATCTCAAAATAAGATATAGAATTTCAGTAAAAGGAATCTAATGAGCCATGGGGGATTTAACCCAAGGGAATGGAATGTGGAGAAATTTGGAAATAAGAAGAGTATTGGATCGTGGATAGAAAGTAAGGTGTAGGAGGTTTTAGGGAATAAGGAATGTAGAAGATCCGTCGTGATTATAGGGTGCGACGGCGGCCGAGCTCAGGGTAAGTCATCGAGAGAGAGAGAGAGAGAGAGAGAGGAGAGAGTGTGTGTCGGTTAGGGCGGTGGTGGTGGTGATTGGTGGTGAAGAAATTTAGAAATATCGGAATTGTCGGAGTCACCAAGAGATTCCCATGGAAGAGGCACAAATTTAGGGAAAATGCGAGTAAAAATCACACCACGTCCACGGCCCATGGCATTCGTTTTCAATCAATTCAATTTGCATCCATTGTGAATTGTGATTGTGGAGAAGAGACCTTCCACCATAGGGCTATCAAATCGACAGAGAGAGACCAGGTTTGCTAACTAATGTGAAATTAAAAAAATAAAAATGTCACTTTAAACGTTCCTTTACACATAATTTAAGGGAATTGTTTCTTTATAAAAAGTAGATAAAGTAAAAATAGGGAGGAGATAAAATAAGTGTAATCACTAATTAGGTATATTTTTCATACATGTAAATTGACTGAGAATGTCATTTTTTAGTTTTTTTTTTTACTATATCTGTGTAACTAGTACTTTTTCGTTCAAATTTTATATGTAAATATTTTTTTTTGTCCATTCAATGTTTACTCTATACAACAAAAATAAAAAATATTTTTTTATTTAAAATTTTAAAAAATAATTATAAAATTACATATATATCTAGTGTTGTCAAATAGGTCGAACCTGACCGAATTCATTAGATTGTCTATTTTCTCGTGTCTGAATGATCAGGTCGGGCTGTGTGGAGTTGGGTCAATTGGTCCAACTGTGTCGGGTCAATCAATCCGACCCGAGTTGAGTCATGTTTTATTATATAACTTAATTTTTAAAAAAATACACATTTAGTTAATTTTATATTTTTCTTTTCGAAAAATTAAATATTTATTTAATGAAGAAATGCGATTATCTATGACAAAAAGTTAGATGATGTGTCAACTTTTCATTGAACACTTATTGTAACTTATAAGACATAGTAAACTTTCTTTCTCACCATAAAAATCTTTTTTTTTCCACGTTTCTCCTACAAATCATTCTTATTGTAAGACCAGATGAAATTTATTTTCGTAGAAAGAGACTTCACACATATAATCAAAAACGAAAATAATCGAAAATATCTTTTATTTTTGTGGTCACTCATGTCGATATTGAGAAGGACAATTCAACAATATTTTTTTTAAATACAAATGATTCATAAATATCAATATACAATTATAATATTGTGTTTAATATCGGTAAAATGTCGAAAATATTTTAAAAAAAATGTTTTTTTATATAAATTTTAAAAAATATGAATAAAATTTATTTAAACTATTTTGTAAAATTTTTGTATTAAAAATTTATCATTAAATTTTATTTTCATAAATTAAATTTTTAAGTGATACATATATTTTCAACATTGAATATAGGCCTGGGTTTTATGTTAGATACACCTGTGATATACTAACAGCTAACTCCCCTTAAAATACACTTAAGATAGATGCATTCTCCCCAAATTACCTACTATACATTTTTTCTTAAAATTTGGTATGATAAATGCACCTTCCGTAAAACTCTACCTTTTCTATTTTCTTCCCCCAAATCAAACATCTTCTTCTTTTACAGTCGCCTGCCGCCCTGCCCCTCGTCGTCTGTGCCTGCCTCCGCGCTGCTCGCCGCCTTTCGCGACCTCAATACCAGTTTTTCTTTTCTTTCTTCTGTATCGGCCGGCCACCTGCCCTACCAACGTCGGTCGGCCGCCCCCTCTTGCCGTTCCCACCTTTGTCGGATCCTCCCTTCTCTTTCTTCAAAACAGACGAAGGCTAGGTTTTTTTTTTTTTCCATTTTCTTCAAGAATGTCGACCATAAACACCGTGGTTGATAAGAATTTGTTGACCACAATATTTATGGTCGATAATTTATTGTAAAAAATGAAGATTTAAAAAAAATTGATAAAATATTGTCAATATGAGTGTTTTTCATC
This sequence comes from Galeopsis tetrahit, assembly GCA_963675135.1. Lineage (NCBI taxonomy): Eukaryota > Viridiplantae > Streptophyta > Magnoliopsida > Lamiales > Lamiaceae > Galeopsis > Galeopsis tetrahit. The sequence continues at coordinate 74,640,177 of OY776127.1, forward strand.
GACAAACTATAATTGAATATACACTTTGTGGTCGATAAACCAGTGTTGATCACTGGTTTGTCCTTTTTTTTTTTTTTTTAAATTTTAAATTTGTTTGATTGCCGCCGGTGGGGAGGCGTCAGAGTTGGGGTGACGCTTTTTGATAGGATTATGATTGTGTTTAAATTGTAGGGTGGAATGTATCTATCTTACATATTTTAGTAAATGGACAAAACTGGTATTTTACATGAATATTTAATTAATAAAAGTGAAGGGGGGTGTATCTAACATTTCTGAGGGGCATATAACCCACGCATTGGATATAGCTCACACGTTAAACAATCAAGTTCAACTTACCAACCCGGCCACATTTTTAATTCACCGATAAGCCCGTTCGGAAAGCGGCTGATAATGGCGAGTTCCGCCATCTCGGCCTTCTCTTCAATCTCCGGCGGTAGCATTGTCTCCTCACTTTTATTCACCACCAGTTTCCACCGGAACTTCTTTTCTTTTAACCTCGCCCGCGCGTTAGTCTCCACGCATTCCCCTTTCAAGCATTTTCACAAACACCTCAACTTCAATGCCGTAAGTAGAAACTTCAGCTGCACATCTACTGCGACAGCTGATTTCAGTACGGATGTTTCAGTTCCTACTTCTAACAATAGGTACTTAACAATTTCTTGCTTGTTCTTTTTCAAATTTGATGAGTTGCAGGAAGAAGAAAATTTATTGGAACACAATTACAGTTTCGATTACTTCACTTATCTTATAGCTCGTATTTTGTTATTTATGCATGTTTTATTCATTCTGATTGTCGCATTTATCTGCTAACGAATGATTAAGTACGTCTTGTAAGTACCTGTGCTATTTGTGGCTCTATATTATTTGAAGATCAACTAATTTATCCTCTTCGGTTATGTAGTTAAGCAAAACTACATTACGTATGGTCATCTTCGTCCTTGTCTTTTCATGACCTCAGTGCCAACTATCTTATTATTAGAACAAAGGGGAATAATATCAATTTAAAAAAAAGGTAGATATGACATTTAAATTGTTCTGGTGCCAAATGGGAATGAACAATGAGATTCCTTGTTAAAACATCTGTAGCCGGAACTTTTTTTCGTTTGATATTAAATGCTTGCATTATATTTGTGTGTTTGATATCTTTACTTATTACCTTTACATCAGTGCCTAATTATAATTTTCAGCTATCCTCCTTATGGCCGCCTTCTTCCTTGCCCGCCTGAGAATGGACCTCCAAGAGTGGAACACTTAGTTGTCATAAAAGGTGGTCCAGTTCTTGAATACATTAGTAATGCTTTGGATCTTCCACCCCTGTAAGTTCCATTGCTCCTCCTCCACTTTCACTTAAATAATGGGTTGAAATTTGCAATGATATGCCAAACTTCATATATATATGTGTGTGTGTATTTATTGATGAGGTTAATTTTCATGTCTTTCTTCTGTCTCTGAAGATTTGTTGCAGACCTTATTCACTTTGGGGCCGTATTTTATGCTCTTGTATGCCCAGACCCTCCTTTAAGTTCTACACCTGAGCAAATAAAGATTTTCAAGGAATTTACAGATCCATCATTTCTCAGAACAAGATCATCAATTAAAGGAAAGACATTTCGAGAAGCGCAAAAAACTTTTCGCATAACTCGTACTGATGAGTTTGTTGAAGCTGGAACTTACTTACGAGTTCATGTACACCCAAAACGCTCTCCAAGGTATTCATTAGATATTTAGATGTATGTTCACCTTGCTCCTTACTTAGGTTTGATTAACAAATTTTTTAAATCTTACATTTGTACATATCTTCTCTGATCAGGTGTTATGAGATTGATTGGAGATCTCGAATTATTGCTGTGACTGAAAACTATGTTGTCTTAGACAAACCAGCGGGTACATCAGTATGTGGTTAATATTTCTATTCTCTGATCCAGATGACTTGTTTAGAACCTTCTTTCTTGATATTGGTTTACAAGTTCATGTTTCTCCCTCTCTCTTTCCCAAAGTTTTATGCGGTATTTTATCAGTAAAGAAACTCATTCACTCTTAATAATTCTTTATTTTCCTTACCATAAATAGACATGTTTATTTTGCCAGTTCGATGGTTTCCTCAATGTGACATATCCCCAATTTTATACCGACCTTCATTTGCAAAATAAGAAATTTAGTGATCACTTTTGTATATTAGGCCTGTGATTGTGTTCATTTTTCTGCAGTGTTCTTTTTGGCAAAATTGCAAAATTGGTCCCATATATATTTGGTGTCGGCGATTTTAGCCTCATACAAATCAATTTTGCCAATTAAGTCTCAAAAAAATTAAAATGTTGCAATTTTTTCCTATGTTGGCAACCTTTTGTTTTTAGGATGATGATTAATTTTTTATTTGTTTTCATTTTTTAATTGAAATTAATATATTGAGGTCTCATTATGCCACATGAGTGGTACATACAAAAATCTTGTAACATAGGACTAAAATTGAAGCATTTTAAAAATTATGGGACTTGAGAAAACTGATTCCTATGAGACTAAAATCGCTAACACTCAATAGATACGGAACCAAATTCACAATTTACTTGTTCAGTTTGGGTAATATACTCAACTTTGTCTTACAAACACATATATGCTACATTGTAGTTCAATCCAAAGTTCAGAGCTTATGTTTTATGTCTGGTCCTGAAATATTTATCCTAGGTTTTAGAACTGCACTGCTCTGTGACCCTGACCCAATATTATTCTTGAAAAATCAATTCAGTGAGCACATCTTCTGCTAAAATTCACAAATACGCTCAATCATCGAGTATGTTATAATCAATATCTATGACAAGTTAAAAGCTATTCCTTTTTCAAAATTTGACCCCTTCATTACCAAACATGTTTTTTTCTTTTAATTCAATTTCCCTTGAAAATTTGATAAGCCATTTTTTAAAGTTAGTCTGTTGCATGCTTATGATGCTTAGCATGCGTTGTCTCTGCTCAGGTTGGAGGAACCACAGACAATATAGAAGAATGTTGTGCAACATTTGCTAGTCGTGCCTTAGGATTAGAGTCTCCACTGAAAACTACCCACCAAATTGACAATTGCACCGAGGGCTGGTGAGTGGAAGTACTATACCTGATGCATATTGTATAACTGTTGAAGCACAGTGTTGATATTCTTTATTTTATTACAGTGTAGTCTTTTCAAGAACAAAGGAGTACTGCTCAGTTTTTCATGCCAAAATCAGGGTTAGTGATGGACTTTTCTTTTTCTTGCTTAAATAATAGGAGTATGATCGTAAAAGCGCAATTAATTTGTCAAGTTTTATTTGGAGAAAATTGCAAGCTCTAGTTTTAGACTTCAATTACAACACATGTTTTATAAATTTGCAATTCAATACATAGACTACTATATAAATTTTGCAATTATATAATTAGACAATTTTCCGGCAACTTATGATGACGTGGCAGCAAAATCTTTGAAAAGATTGCATATAAATTCACGATCTTTTGTTATTATTTCAATTTAATCACAACCTTTTGTTTTTTTTTGCAATTTCTTACACTGCCACGTCAGCAAAACTTGCCGGAAAATAGTCTTGTGATAGAATTGCTTGTGAATTTTAAAAACATATGTTGTATTATTGTGATTTATTTTGCAATTAACCAAAAAAAAAACTTTAAAACTGGTTTTATTTTTCAGGAGAAAATGGTTAAAAAGCTTTATCTTGCACTTGCTGCTGCCCCTGTATCAGTTGGATTAGTTACACACTATATGCGTCCAGTCAATATTGCACCCCGACTTCTTTCTGAAGGTATCCATTTCATCATTAAAATTTCGATGGATTTGTTGCAATTTTGTTGTAAGAATTTGATCCCTTATTTTCCTATACGATTTTCTTTGACGAAAAGAATGTCAAGTTTAATTTATTTTCAATATAAATTAAAAGGCGCGTGGTGCATGCAGATTTCATCAGTGGTTGGCCTTTATGCCAACTTGAGGTCTTAGAATGCAACAAGGTTTCTTGGCCAACTAAATTAATTGAAGAGAAGTATAAAGTTGAAGATTGTGGATGGCCTAGTCAAGATTTTGCATACGAGTGTAAAATCAATCTTTTAACGGGTCGAACACACCAGGTATTGTTCTTTAACTATTGGTTTATATTTGAGGGATCATATAGTATAATGTTGTGCTTGATTTCTTTAATGGTTACAATCCTATTTCTTTGCACCCTCAATTTTTTTAAATACAATTACTACTTGGTCAAACCTGCTAAAATATGTCAAAAGTACCCTTCAAATGAGTTTATATTTAAAAAAAAATGTTCTTATGCTAAGTACCCTTCAAATGAGTTTATATTCTGAAAAATGTTCTTTTGCTTTCTAAATGATATACTATATTTTAAGTTTTAAATTAGTTTTTCTTCTACTTTTCAATCTTGATATATCAGAGCTAGGATTATTTATTCAATTTTCAAGATCGTAAATTAGTAGAGAAACAATTTAATATGAAAGATATAGCTTTTAGAAAACAAAACATTTTTGAGGATATAAGAGATTATTTATTTATTTTTTTGTGAGCAGGTTTAACCAAATTCTAGGCATATTTAGTAATTTTGAAGATGCAAATAGCTCACCCATTGTGATTTCTTTTGGTAGTTATGGAAAGAGGAAAGAGCAGTTAAGGACACACACATTTGACTAAACAACACCCACCATCGAGTTTTTGTCTTTTAGAAAGATCGAGTTCTTGCCTTTAAGAAGCCTACTACACACTTGTTTGATTTCTTGACTTGATAGTATATGGTGACTGCAGATTAGAGCACAATTGGCTGCTTGTGGTGCCCCTCTTGTGGGCGACTCAATGTATATGCCGGCTGCCGTTGCTGAGGCAACCAATCCCGGATTGAATCCGTTTGGGAAGGAGAAGGAGTACCCGAGTGACGATGTTATCCAAGAATGGGTTGCTAAACATGGAAAGGAACCAATTGTTGGTATTGGCCTTCAAGCATTTATGATTTCATGGGATGATGATGATGGAAACCACTCATACGAGGCTGGATCTCCATGGTGGAGGACAACATAATTCTCAAATACACATTTTTTATCTTGTTGTTGTAGACTAGACAGACTTGGGCAACTAGGATTGAATTGCAATTTCTTTTTAAATTGATAATTTATTTGTTAATATTCAAATGCGTAGATTAGATTACATTTCACGAAAAAATCTTGATTGTAACGACAATTATTCCGAAACTACAAGTATTATTTTATCATATTCAAAAGCTATGGTAATATATGGCGGGACGGAGGAAGTAATTAAAGTTTCAAGTTAGTGAAACTTCATGCACCCGATGCATCACTATAAGCATACTTTTTCTTTTTTTTCAGAATTCGACGTAAATTAATCAATAATCCAGTTCATTGTCCGATTTAATGGTACGGTTAAATAAAATACCGAACATGCTGTTAAACAACAAAAAAAAAAAAAAAACGCAGCCAGAACATTTTACAGTACAATACAACCATACATTGCACATTCATTCAATTGAAGATAATAAAGTGGGTGATAATGGCGAGTTCCGCCATCGTCTCCACCGACTTCCAGCGCAGCTTCTTATGTATCAACCTCGCCCGCGCGCATTCCCCATTCACGCATTTCCACAAACACCTAATCTTCAATGCCGTAAGCAGAAACTTTAACTGCATATCTACTGCCACAGCTGATGTTTCAATTCTTACTTCTAACAATAGGTACGTAACACTTCCTTGCTTCTTCTTTTCAAGTTTTATGAGCTCTAGGAAGAAGGAAACTCATTGGACTGTGATTACTTCACTCATCGTTCAGCTCGTTTTTTAGTTAATTATACGTTTTCGTTCGTCTCAATCCATTACTTTTCTTACATTCAGATTGTCGTATTTATCCGCTAATGAATGATTAATTACGTCTAGTAGTAGTAAGTACCTTGTGCTATTTGTAGCTCGATCTGTATTATTTGAAGATCAACTAATTTATCTTCTTCTGTTATGTACTAGTTTTTTTTGTATGTGGGTGTGTCCATTCATGGTAAGCAGTCTTTTGAGAAGAATATGAGTAACAGTTGTCGAAATCCATAATTAATCCTATAGAACATCTTATTTAACAGAAGAAACTGAATAATTGAGGAAATAATTGTATTATGTATTATCACCAATTCACCATGGAGGTGAAATTCCAGAACCTGACTTGTTTCTGTTGTCTGCTACCAAATCCATACTGTAGAATGTACTTATATAATAATATATGGTCATCTTCGTCCTTATCTTTTCATGGCCTCAATACCCAACTGTCTTATTAGAACAAAAGGGGGAATAACTATCAATTTTATGAAAGGTAGATATGACTTCTAAGGGGGACGCTTGGTTCAAATTCTTTAACGAGAATGGTAATGAGAATTTTGAACCAAGCGCCCCCTAAATTGTTCTAGTGCCAAATTGGAATGGACAATGGAATTTCTTGTGAAAACAACTATAGATGACACTTATTTTTCGTTTGGTATTAAATGTGTGCATTCAATATCTTCACTTATTGTGTTAACTTCAGTGCCTAATTATTATTTTCAGCTATCCTCCTTATGACCGCCTTCTTCCTTGCCCATCTGAGAACGGACCTCCAAGAGTGGAACACTTAACTGTCATAAAAGGTGGCCCAGTTCTTGAATACATTAGTAATGCTTTGGATCTTCCACCCTTGTGAGTTCCATTTCTCCTCCATTTTCACTTGAATAATGGTTTGACATTTGCAATGATATGCCCAAACTTAGTGTTGTTTTCACTTAACAATATTAGTTATTTTCATTGAACAGTATTAGTTGTGCACCAGTTGCAACTGGTGCACCCAAGTGTTACTTATTTTGATGAGGTTAAGTTTCTACTTTCTCTTCCATCTCCGAAGATTCGTTGCAGACCTCATTCATTTTGGAGCAGTATTTTTTGCTCTCGTATGCCCAGAGCCTCCTCTAAGTGCTTCACCTGAGCACATAAAAAATTTCAAGGAATTTACTGATCCAACATTTCTCAGAACAAGATCATCAATTAAAGGAAAGACACTTCGAGAAGCACAAAAAACTTTTCGCATAACTCGTACTGATGAGTTTGTTGAAACTGGAACTTACTTACGAGTTCATGTACACCCAAAACGCTTTCCAAGGTATTCCTCAGATGTATGCACACCTTGCTCATTACATATGTTCGTTTTGTATAAAAGTTTAATCTTACAATTCTATATGTCTTCTCTGATCAGGTGTTATGAGATTGACTGGAGATCTCGAATTATTGCTGTGACTGAAAACTATGTTGTCTTAGACAAACCAGCGGGTACATCAGTATGTGGTTAATATTTCCAGATAGCTTGGTTAGACACTTCTTTCTTGAGATTGGTTTACTAGATCATCATGTTTCTGAGCTCTATCTCTCTCCCAATGTTTTATGTGGTATTTTATCTGGAAAGAAAGTTGTTCAATCTTGAAGATGCTTTATTTTCCTTACCATAAATGTTCATTTTGCCAGTTCCATGGTGTGATATATCCACGATTTCATACTGGTTTTCTTCTTTTGCAAAATAAGAAATTTAGTGCTCACTTTTTAACAATATTGAAAAATCAATTCAGTGACCACATCTTCTGCTAAACTTCACATATACGCCTGAGGACTCAATCATTCAGTATGCTATAATTAATATCTATCCCAAGGTGAAAGTTATTCTGTTTCATTTTTCAAAATTTGATCCCTTGAAATAACCAAACTTTTTTTTTTCTTTTAATTCATTTTTCCTTGAAAATCTGATAAGCCATTTTTGTAAGTTATTTTGTTGCATGCTTATGATGCCTAGCATGTGCTGACTCTGCTCAGGTTGGAGGAACCACAGACAATATTGAAGAAACTTGTGCTACATTTGCTAGTCGTGCCTTAGGATTAGAGTCTCCATTGAAAACTACCCACCAAATTGACAATTGCACCGAGGGCTGGTGAATGAAAGTACTATACTTGATGCATATTGTATAACTGTTGAAGCACAGTTTTGATTTTCTATATTTTATTTCAGTGTAGTCTTTTCAAGAACAAAGGAGTACTGCTCAGTTTTTCATGCCAAAATCAGGGTTAGTGACATACTTTTCTTTTTCTCGCTTAACTAATAAGAGTATGATCGTAAAAAGCCAATAAATTTGTTAAGTTTTATTTGGAGAAAATTGCAAATTCTAGTTTTAGACTTCTTTAGTTCTTACACTCTTTAGTGATCTGTTGCTCATCAGACAGTGGCTATTATTGCAGAATAAATCACGACCTTTTCACATTTTTTCAATTATATAGTATATTTTAAATTTTGCAGTTATATCATATGACTATTTTCCAGCAACTTTTACTGACGTAGAAGGCGGAAATCTTTGAAAAAATGCTTATGAATTCACAATATTTTGTTATTGGTTCAATTTAATCACAATATTTTTACAATTTCATACACGGCCAGGCCAGTAGAACTTGCCGGAAAATTGTCATTTGATGAAATTGCAACAATTTGGAAGGTCGTGTATCGAATTGTGAAATTAAAAACATATGTTGTAATTGAAAAAACGTGAAAAATCGTGATTTGTTTTGGAATTAACCAAAAAAAAGGAAGCTTTAAAACTGGTTTTGTTCCTCAGGAGAAAATGGTTCAAAAGCTTTATCTTGCACTTGCTGCTGCCCCTGTACCAGTTGGATTAGTTACACACTATATGCATCCAGTCAAGTTAGCACCCCGTCTTCTTTCTGAAGGTATCCATTTCATTATTCACATCTCAATAGATTTATTGCAATTTTGTTGTAAGAATTTGATCCCTGTATGATTTTCTTTGACGAAAAGAATGTCAGGTTGAATTTGTTTTCAATATAATAAAAAGGTTTCTGTGGTGAATGCAGATTTCATCAATGGTTGGCCCTTATGCCAACTTGAGGTCTTAGAATGCAACAAGGTCTCTTGGCCAAATAAATTAATTGAAGAGAAGTATAAAGTTGAGGATTGTGGATGGCCTACTCAGGATTTTGCATACGAGTGTAAAATCAACCTTTTAACGGGTCGGACGCACCAGGTACGTACTGATCCTGAACTATTAGGTTGTACTGTATTTGAGGGACTATGTTACAATCCTATTTATGTTTAGGGATAGTTTTGGTGCACGAGAGACTTACTCAACACTAGTTTGATTTCTTGACTTGACAATATATGGTGAGTGCAGATTCGAGCACAATTGGCTGCCTGTGGCGCCCCTGTTGTGGGCGACTCAGCGTATATGCTGGCTGCTATTGCTGAGGCAAAAAATCCCGAATTGAATCCGTTTGGGAAGAAGAAGGAGTACCCGAGTGACGATGCAATCCAAGAATGGATTGCAAATCATGGAAAGGTACCAATTGGTTGTATTGGTCTTCAAGCATTCAGGATTTCATGGGATGATGATGATGGAGACCACTCCTACGAGGCTGGATCTCCATGGTGGAGGACAACATAAATATCAAGTATACAATTTTTTTTTATTCTTGTTGTAAACTACTAGTTTAGTTAGACTTGGGAAAAGAAGACTGAATTGCAATTCTTTTTAAATTGATGATTTATTTGTTAATATAATTTATCCATGAGAATTTTTAAAGTTTTTTGTGGGGTGGAAGATGATGAGAGAGAAAAATAGGTGTAATTCATAATTTATGTAATTTTCATACAAGGATAATATAAACATTTAATATAAGGGCATTTTTGTCTAAATTAACTTCGGGAATATGTATAGTAAATCTGGAAATTTGTTTAGCAACAATCTATTCTAATCACGAAATTCTTTTGACAATTTAGACAAAAAAAGATACTATTATAAATAATTTACTTGATGTATAAAAAAAAGCTAGAAAAGTTTTGTACTGACATTTCACACAGGAATGAAGTTTTTAAAATAGCAGAAGCACGATTCACATTGGCAAATGATAGATGATTATATTAAATGTAAAAGAATATGAAAAAAAGAAATTCTTTCAGATCCAAGTCCTCGAGTTAAGAAATTCCCTATCCGCCTTGCTAAAATAAAATAGAAAAATAGCCAGAATAAGAGTAACAAGAGAGAACGGAATCTACTAATCCTGTCCTCACCTGCTTGGCTTTTGGCTTCCATTCTTTCTCATTCTCCTCTCCTCCCCTGTGGTTTATGCCAATGGGTCAGAATAAAATACAGTATCAAGATGAGCAGAGAGATAAGTAAGCAGATATCGACGTAACTTACAAGTACCACTATTCGATAAAATCAATATGTACAGTTACTGTCCCATGAATAGAAACAACAAGGATCCTTCAATTTACGTTTACATATTGGCAAAGAATGAACTGATTATCTTACATATAAGTTGCATATATTATTCCAAACATTTTTAACTTGGAGACAATCAACTTGCACATAAATGGAGCAGTAGATCTATGCACAACTTTTCAGCTACCAACAGATTGATGTGCATGAAGCCATTATGATGGAAACAACCTCTCTCCCTACCACTCCTTATACAAATAAAAACCCAGGACTCCAAATTTTCAGCAAAGAATTTGGCAAATATGGAAATATTTATTTGAATATCTGCAGATGTTGTAGAAACCGAATTGTTTGGAGAAAAACCTACACAAATATTTTCTGACAAAATATACACACCTACTTGTATTCAATGGGGAAAAACCTACAACATCTGGTAAAGAAAATACACAAAAACAAGTACCTCGATTTCATAAAGAGAAATACATATATCGAACTCTAAAACTATCATGGTATGGGTGTCATCCTTCCTCATGGGTATGGGGACTTACCCGTTTTGACCATTCTGACGGTGTATAAAAAGTCAGTGTCAGCTATAAATGCATGAACACTCTACTTCAAAGATGATGGAAGAAGGAACAATGCACAAACAAATGATCAAGATCTTCCGAGGGCCATTTGTGCATACAATACATGCATCGTTAATGAGAGTGATAGTATATTTTGAAGTATAATCAAATACTAGTTTTTTTAGCATGGAGTTTACACACAGACGGTTAGTTAGTGAGGGGAAAAGTTAGATAAATGAAAGTGTAGGAGGGTAAGACTTAAAAACACCAGGGGGTAAAAACCAAGAAATTGAAAGTACAAGGGTAAAACTTAGAAACTAAAATGCAGGGGGCAAAAACAAAAAATTGAAAGTAGAAGGGGCATTAAGGCACTATTTATTCCTAGAATGTAACTAAATTTAGAAGCTATTGCAGTTTGCCAAGTAAACGCGACTGAACAACAAAAAAGTTGCTACACTCACCAAGCTATATCTTGTTAAAAATCATCATCGAAGCCATTGTCGCCATCATCTACAAACCATAAAACCAATCAGCATACTATCATTGAGAACGATACAAAATGCATGAAATCATGCCAATTTAAACGAGATATTATCTTGTTTTACTCATAAATGAAAATTGATCAAATCAAACAGCAGATGCAACTACAGAGCTTTAAGATTGAGAACCCTGAAGTTTGACCTCTGATTTTTGCTAGAAAACAATGGATGAAACACAATAATAATAACTTACAAATTGAGTTTCTCTAATTACTTAAAAAAAGAAAATGGAATATCATTCCTAAATTCCTGAATGGATTACTCTGCTATTTATATTTAGACATCGGTTTGGGTTATCTTCACAAAATTGCTTTAGGATATTACATTAGAATTGAAGAGCACATGAGAAAGTCAGCTTGTTTTGTTAAATGATTTGAAAAGCACTGGAAATGGACATCTTTATCCATTTTTTTATGTAATACTAACAAAAATGAGTACACCAACAAAAGGAGCCTGAAATTAGAAGGTTTTTTACTTTGTTTTGGGTAAAATCTACATCTGCATCATAGAAGGGAATAGTTTGTGGCTTTTCATGTCATGCATACAAGGAGACGTGTCAACCAAATTAGGATATTTTGAAGTCCAAAAGTACAAAAAAAATTGTAAGAGAAGCAAAAGGAAAAATGAAGGGAAGTAAATTAATGACAGCTTTTAAGTGGTCATTTCAAGATGAAATAAAGCAAACAAAAGCAGCTGAACTAATTTAGTTAGCTATTTACTAGGTCATTCACTAGAGTACCTGGACCATCATCACCATCCTCAAGATCTCCAAGAAGAAATGCATCCAAATCTTGTTCAGATGCTTTTGGCTTCAAATTATTGTTATTCTGTTTCGAAATCTCATCCACTGTTTTAGAGGATGTTTCACCCGATGGGACTTCTTCCTTCACCTCACTATCTTTTACCTTTTCAGCATCTTTAAGCTTTACATCTTCCATGTAACGTTGTTCATATCTGGTTAAGACTGATTAATTAGATATACTAAAAAAAAAACAATTAATCAAGCCACACAGATAAGCATATGGAAATGCATATTATCATGCGTGAGAGAGACACGGAGAGATTTGATATTTGATACTCCCTCCGTCCCACCAATATTTGCACCCTCAGTTGTGCACACAAAACAAGAAAAATGCACTTTATGAATTATTGGATTGCTTTATGAGGGGAAATTTTTGTTACAAAAATGCACTTTATTTAAAGGTAATTTATCTGATACTTCAACCTCTAAAGCGATCACATTTCAAAGAAAAAGGATTTTCTATCAATATTTCTTTGAATATGGAGAACTTTAACCTATAATTACAAGCTCCCACATCCAATTTCCTGGACAGAATAGTATACAATGAACTGTCTTGTAGTTATAATTTTCAAATGACTAGTAGTAAGACCTAAGTATATTCATTAGACTCACATGGAAATAAAAATCCACCAAATAGTCATATAAACTCATATCGAGTTCAATTTGAAGAAGGAAGACCAGCCACCAGCAAATGCAGAAATAGCAAAGAATTGACAAAAGCGTGTAATTTCAACATTACAAATATCAGTCAGACATTTAGATTCAGAGTATTTATATTCTCCGTCCAGGATTTCTAGATGAGTACGCAAAATTCAAGCATATAACTACTTTCATAATGGTTTGAGGCTTCTTTGAGCAAACACTGAAGTTAAGTTGTGGTCTTGATACAAATATCATGACAAGATTCCACCTGAAAATTAAAAAGTAAACCTTTCCTTTGGAAACAATTTACTTACGGTGCAACATGACTGTTAACTAGAATGAAGTAGATCCTCCAAAATTTTCTCTCTTTCATCACTCGTGGGCATAACTGATACCTTAGCTTTGAGATTTCCTGAAAGAGATATAAGATATTAAGTTTGTATTTATCGTTGAGGACTTTTAATTACTAAAAGTTCATCCACAATGCAATGCCAAGCTGATAATATTTGCCCACAGTCTCCCTCCCCATCTCATTTGCAAGGCTGTCTTCAGGAGTATATGGAAGATCTTCTAGTCTTTTTATGCCACAGAAAATTCAGTTCAAAATTTTAACGTAATGACATCATCCATCCAATATTGATAGAGGAGTGTGTGATACATGCCACAGTATATTATCTAAACTAGCCTAAATATGTTCTCCATCCATGTTGTGATTAATATTAATTCCATAATAAGTAAAATGTAGCTGGAACCACACAATCACAACCTCCAGAAACTACAGACTATAAAAACCACCTATAGAAAGTTCAATTAAATGGTAACATTTTTCTCCACAAATGAAACTCAAGACAAACAAGTATGCAGGGGTGGATGACCTTTTAAGAAATTACTGTCCCTCTACAAGACTTTGTACCAGTCACCACCACTAGGCACTAGGAAGCACACAAAGGAAAGCTTCATTTGATCCACCCCACTAGAATTACTTGCATCCATTTTCCTATTACAAAAACGGCTCAACCAAAGTTTTAGAGTGTATATCAATTACCAACCCCCCTTGTTAAATATGCAACATCCTCGTTGTGTTCCTTCCTTTTTATGGGATTTCCTCCAGTGCGTATCCAGTTGAGCCTCTCACGGCAATAGTACTAGTACCATTTCATGATGGTGTGCGTTCATGAGGGAGGGCTCACAAATGACTGAACAGGACTCCATGCAATAGGTTTCACTAATAAGCTCTCCTTTTTCATCCATTTCATTTAATCCGTCTATGTATATATAATAACAACGAGTCCTCCCATCAAAGACATTGTAATGTAGTATTAATACTGATTGATGACAACTTTACAGTGTTCTTAACTTCTGAAGATAGTCAACCTGAGTTGTTTTGCATATCCTTTTATAAACCAGAAAAAACTTCCTTCCCATCTGATGTTAAACATTTCAACATCCTAATGGTATGTTTGTTTATGGTTTGGGAAGTGGGTTATAATATTTCAAATCCAAATCCTTATTTGTTTATCCAGATTTTGGTATAAATTTTCAAATCCTCTAAAACCCTACTCTATAATACCTATAATACATCTATCTTACTATTTTCAAACACAATTTTCAATACACTATCAATCACCTATCACAGCACTTTTAAATTATTATCATCTATCCTATTCAATATCTCTCTCCTCCTTTTACAACGCATCAATCAATGCACAATCATTCAATCATTTCAACACTACTTTTTACAATATAAGAATCTCACTATCATCTACTTTTTCAAAATCCTACCCTATCAAATCCTACAAAATCCACACTCTCAAACATATATAAAATCTAAATAGCCCTTTTACTATTCATCAAATCCACCTTACTGGATTTGAAATCTCCTCAAATCCATAAACAAACATAGCCTAAGTGAAACTAAGACCACTAAAGACAAACCTTCCTAACATTATTTCTCTGACTGAAGAATTGATTAATGCTTAGGGTCATCAGTAATTTATGTCAAACTCAGCGACCCAATTGATTCATGAGCAATGATATTGCATATTTTGTCATTAGTATTGACTCCTGTTGCATTGTTTCAAGGAACTCCTTCAGTTTCATTACCATTCAATGTCAATGACTAGTTTTGACCCGTGTTGCTTTTCTTAGAGGTGAAGGATAACCATTTAGTGTTCCTTTTGAGGGGTAGGGGAAAATGAAGCATCTAATAATTTGGCCATTAATGGTTTAACTTATCGCATCATTTTTTTCAAAGTATCTTTGTAAAGGAAAACTTCAAGTTAAATTCCAAAAGAGTCCACAACTTGAAATCCTTCTATTGTATTAGCACCTATGTATAGCTATAAGAAGTTTACTTATTCGTACAATACACACTTCTCTCACAAAAGTTAGTGGTAAAAAGTTATTGGCGACCACATTGTAACTACTTACTAAAGTATAGATAACCTTTGGAAGGGAATTGTCAAAGCAAAATAGGAGCTCTAAAATCCAGGTCATCAGTATTAATTTTATCTGCATTTTTCAGGCAAAAAACAGAGTGACGGGAAGGAATAAAACCCTAACCTTTACTGTCAAGAGAACAAACTTGGCATGTGTTTCTTGCCACTTTGTGAGGTCCTGTCGAACATTAGAAACCGTGGGAATATCAGACATCTCTGAGTCATCTGCACAAAAGTAATGGATCAGAAATTTGAATGAATTTTGTGTTCAGGCATATGTCAGCTCAAAATTAACTGCTTTCAAAATAATAATATTGCATCAACAGCAGTATAGCACAATATAACACATGTAGATAATATTAGAAAAGGATACTAAAGATAACTTTGTGCAGATAATGAAAGGGCATATGCAAGCGAATGCAAAGTGAAGATTGCATAAGATATTGTGGTTTTGTCTAATCCTAATCCTGGAGAAAAAGTGGTCTCTTCTTCTCCTGTCTCTTATTTTATGTACAGATTTTAAAATATTCTACTATGTATTGCACCATACTTCACAATTAAACGGATTATCAAGGTTGTAATGCAAAGTTGTGGTGTCACCAGTGGAATCATGACGTCAACAAGCTTTGACTGACCTATTGTGCCCTACCAGGATATTGATACTTTTTCCGTTTATTCACTAACCGTATTATCATTCTAGCGAAGGAGACACCATCAACAATTTTTGGATTATTGATTTATTGCACCAAAAATGACTGTTTTTTTGGTGCATGTTATTTGAAATTAGTATGTATATATCTATTTGAGCATATCTCTCACACATTCCTATTCTAAACAAAAGATGACTGGACTGGAGATATGGTACTTGTATTGCACACATGTTGCAGCCTTGTCCATATGCCCTCAACACATGATTTGACATGGGATGGTGTAATTCCCAGTTGAAAGTGGACATTCATTTAAATCAATCTGATTCTGATCGTGGACTTGGAGGCGCTTTTAGTTTTATTTTATTTTTAAAAGCATTATGGGATATATCACCAGGAAACTAACAGACAATGAGCTGAAAAGACATGCACTTTCGCATGAAGAAAACAATGCAAAGACTTCAAACTACTCTCAATGACTGAAATAATAAAGAAGGTCTGCACAGAGGTCAAGAAGCCACACAAAAGGGCATTAGAGTTGAAACTGCTGGTGTAAAAAACAGTATTTCAAGCAGAAAAATCTTCTCACATTGCTCAAGGCCTAATTCTTGAGATTCTAGTGCTTAACGTACAATATGATAGAAAAAGAAGCAATCATTCTAGTATTCTTTTGACTATAAGCAATAAAGAGATTCAATACCCGAATGCCGTAATATAAGGACATCCAGCACGCATCTAATGGCTCTTCATGATATTTGCAGAAAGACAAAAGCTAAGCAAAGAAAGATAAATAACAAGCCATAGGCAGTCTGGTAGAAGTTGCTAATTAAAATAACCATTCAATTCACAGTTATTTAGGATTATCTCTTGATCCACAATTGAGATGATGATCTCCTAATATTTACTATGAACATGTATAGTTTAGTGATTTGGTGCACATGTTAATACTAAGATAGATAAGATCACTTTCACCTTGCCCTATTTTTGGCATAGAAACCGTGACAGTAACCATTAATGGCTAATAAAATCGGAAAGCTAAAATTCCCACATGACCAAGCAACCATTTCCAAAATTCCTATTGTTTGCTCAAATTGTTTTGCTTTCTGACAATGTGTTTCCTCTCACTACCAAAATGATCCAACTTGCTACATGCATTTTATCATAAAAACAGCCAACAGACTACAACACCAATCAAATGTGCTAGCAAGAAGCTACTGTGTTTAATTGCAACAGTTCCAAAATCCAAACAAAATTAATAAACACGGATATAGTTGACCCAAAGGCAGACAGATCTAGCAGAGGTACATTGCGGTACACCTTTGAAGCAGAGAGCACAAGTATTAACCGACTCGCCAACAAAGAACGCCAAAAACAGTATTTCATTGTCAGCTTGAAAACAAACAGGGCAACATTCATCAATCAAACACAGAAACAGAAACAATTCACCGACTCACAAAGCAGATAAACAAAATCAAGCAATGGTAGACTAGAGCACAGCACCTTGAAGCGGAAAATCCTGAAACGTATTCGCGGTAATTTCTTTGACGAACTCCCTCAGCTCATCGGTAATCCCATACTTCTCGAGATCAGCAGGCTCAACGCCACCGCCATTCTGGGCCGCAGAGTCGACGAGATTAGTGAGAGCGGCAGCGGCGGGCGGAATCTGAGCCGTGATCTGATCGGAAAGCTTGATAGCCCCAGCGGCGAGTTCCTTGGACCTTTTGGAGGCTTCAGCGGCTAATTCCTTGGAGCGCTTGGAGGCCTCCGATACGACGTCGGAGAGGCTGGTGGCGGCGATGCCCTGAGTAATCTCCTGCGATTTCTTCGCCGCTTCTTCCGCGAAGCTTCGAGCTCTTTGCCAGAAATCCATTGACGATCGGAATTACTACGATCAAAGAGTAGAGTGAAGAGACTTTAATGCTGCTACTTGCATTGCCTAAAACGATTTTGTTGGATGCTCAACAGTTAGCTAACGTAACGTGCCCGGGGGACGACTGTAACTGGGTAAGAAAATTTCATAAAAGGGTAACAAATATACTCTCTCCCCCTCACCTGATTATCGTGTTGCAAACTAATTTATTTTCATTTTTATCAATACTTAATAGAGTAGTAATTTTTTTAAACGTGTGCAAAGAGTAAAATACTTTTATTACTCGATCAATCATTCATTTAATTATTACTCCCCATCCCAAGATTACTTGCACGATTTAGCGGCACGTTGTTAAGAAAAGTGAATTTAATAGTTGATGATGTAAAATAAAGGAGGGGTATTTTAGGTTTAATAGTTGATGATGTAAAATAAAGGAGGGGTATTTTAGGTGATTTGGTGAGGTGTAGAGTGGATATAATGAGGTGTAAAGTAAAATGTATGTAAAAAGATGGTGACAATTTTGAAAATAAAACAATATTGGAAGGGTATTAATTTTGTGGGGTATTTCCATATTAATAGTGTGTAAGTAATCACGGGGAATATTTTTTAAGTTGGGTAAACAGTAAATAGTTCACTTGGTGGAGTATTAAATATCTTTATTCCTGAAACTGTTTGCACCACTTTATGGGTACATAAACTAAGAAAAAAGTGTAATGAGTGAAGTGTTGAGGGTTATGGGTACATAAACTAAGAAAAAAGTGTAATGAGTGTAGTGTTGATGGATAATTTTTTTGTAATTTTTTTAAAATAAAATAAAGTGAATGATTTGATAAAAGTGTAATGAGTGGAGTGTTGATGGATAATTTTTTTGTAATTTTTTTTAAATAAAATAAAGTGAATGATTTGATTGAGAATAAAAGTAATGACATTTTGTGTAAATAAGTGAATATTGTGAGGGTTAAGTGAATATTGTGAGGGTGTGGTTTATAAATAAATTCATTTTTTGGAAGTGCAAACAATTGTGAAATGGACGAAGCTTTTCCCCTCCCCATGACTCGGAACGGACGAAACTTTTCCCCTCCCCATGACTCGAACCCAGAATCTAAAGTCTAGGTAGTGATGCTCTAACCACTTGAGCTATCAAACTTCGTCAGTATAACTTAAGAACTACAAAAACTTTAATCCCTATATTCAAATGTTTCCAACTATAGTGTAGTAATTGTTTTTTTTTTCTTTTCTATATCTCTCTACATTTTCACTTATTTATTTATTTTTATTTTAATACTTTATTACACATTAAATATTATTTCATCCGTTTCATCATAAGTTTTTAATTTTTCAAATGATAAAATTCAGTATTTTTCTCTACTTTTTTCATTCACATCTCTTTTCAACTCTTTTTTTCCCTATATTTACCTACCTTAATTACTTACTATGCATTTTATTCTAGTATTTTTTTTTTTAGAGATATCTATCGGGCTGGCCCTAGCCCCTAGCCCTATAGGGCCAACCCTACAGGGTTACGGGCTAGGGTCTTAACTGGTTCATACTTAACGGTTCTACAATTGTTGGGACCTAACCCTAGCGGGTCACGGGCTAAACGGATCACTAACGGACTACAATAATTTTTTTCTTTTAAAATTAAAGGTCCCAGTTAGCACGTTCAACAAGAAAATAAAATATAAAAATATATAATTAGTTAATAATCGGTAAATGATAAAATAAAAGTATGATTTAAACACAATTGTAGAGCTAATTCGTCCTTAATATGGTCAAATAAAACTAAACAAATATCATAATTTAATATAAAAAAATAGTAGTAATAATGACTAATGTATGATAATAGGCTACTTAATGCCTATGGGTCAAATGACTCAAAATTTGTTCGCATGTTATTTATTAAAAAAATAAAGGGTAATAACTCGGGCTAACCGATCCGGGTTAAAAAAACCCGAATTTAAACGGGTCTATAATTCATGAACCCTAACCATGCATTTTCCAGGGTTAAACGAGTTGGTCCGATTAGGCCGATCCGAATAAACATCTCTAATTTTTTTTAATCCTCATGCAAAAAAGAAAACTTACGATGAAATGGAGGGAGGGAGTATATACTTTAACGAGTCTGACTATTTACACCTCCATTTACTATGGATGCACTCCCCCTTTCATTTAATTAATATAATAATCATGCAAAAAAAACTAAAAGTACTCTTCACTAAAATGCAACATGCTAGATGCACCCCCTATTGAATATACCTCATATTGTCATTCCTTTCACATTGCTCAACTACTACTTCCGATCGCCATTTACACCATTTTCGGTGACCACCAAACCAAAAAAATCCAGAAATTCCAAAAAAACTTAGAAAAATTACATTTTTTTTTATAAATTTCGATCAACCAGTGTCGACCATATACACTCCCGTCGATAACGATTTGTCGACAAAAGTGTATATGTTCGAAACAGATTGATCGAAAAAAAGTATTTTTTTTTTTTTACATATTTTCTAAGTGGAGACCGTGCCGGCACCAGAATCGAGGGAAGAGGGAAGGGATAAAAAGAAAATGCGGAGTCTGCCAGCCGGGGTGGCAGGGGCCATGTTGTCAAGTTGACGGACGAGAGGGCGCGGCGACGACTGATGTGGGTGGTGGGTTGGTAGGGGAGATGGAGAGAATGAAGATGAAATTAGATTTTAGTGGATGAAAATTTTATGAAAATAGGGGCATTTAAAACAATTGAAAGGGGTGCATCTATTTTAAATCAATTTTAGTGCATCAATGGAGGAGTACTATAAAACAAGCGACATGCATACTAAAGCCCGTTGGTCTAAGAAAATATCAGCCCAAAAAGGGTCCGGCTATTTGCACCTCCATCTTTGTTAACAGCACTCTTCCTTACAATTTATTAATTTAATAATAGTATAAAAACTTAAAATATTATTTTAAATAAAATATTATTACTAAATACACTCACACTATTAACTACAATCATCTTTCAGTCTTTAAACCCCAACTCTAATTTAATTGAAGTCGCGGAGTCACCATTTTTTGTGGCCAACTTCATTCAAATAAGAAAAAGATTTGAAATTATAAAAAAAAATCTAAAAAATTCAGAATTTTTTTTTGAAATCTTATAATTTCGACACACTATGGTCGATCATATACACACTTCCGTCGATAATTTATTGTCGATGAGAATGTATATTTTCGATTAACTATTATCGAATTAATTTTTATTTTCGACAATAATTGATCGAGTCGATTTAAAAAATAATAATAAATAACAACATACCTGTGCACACTGCAATTTGTCGACCATAGCTTGGGGGCGGTGGGAGGGGGCTCGGGTGGTGGGGGCTAGGGGGTGAGGATGGGGAAAGAAGTAAACGCATGAAGCAAAAAAATAAAAAATGAAGAGGAATAAAAAGGAAAGAGAGAAGGGGGAGGGCTTTTTTAACAAAATAAAAGAGATAAATTAAAATTTTGGAGTAGCCAAATTTTCGAAGGATAACAAGATCAGAATCAAATACAAAGATATTTTCCAAAGCTTTAGATCTTCAAACCAAGTCTTCAAACTAAGACAGATCAAATTGGTGTCGCTACCCGCTCCAATCGTGAGAAGTGGGGACGCGAGTGTACTCATTGCCCACGAGAAATGCATAGTCCACTATTTTAACAACAAGACAAACCTCACACTAAGGTAGTCTATATCGTTATGATAAATAGGGAAAATAAAAGGACAAAAGCCATCAAACACCATAACATTCAATTTCAGCACCGCATGAACATAAATAAACTCCACAAGGAATAGGAAAAAACGCAAAATGCGCCCATAAAAGCAGAAAATAAAGTAACTAAAAACAAAAGACAGAAACTAAACAATCTAATCTAAGAAAGCAGAAAAAACATAATGCAAAAATAAACTAAACAAAGCAGCCAAATTTTCAATTGCATGCAATGGTGAACATACCTACCCATTGCATGGATTGTTGGTTATAGAAACACTATGAATATTTAAGTATTTATACGTAATCCCACCGAATTACCACACAAATTTATATATACTATAATATTTAGTGCATGAAATATAATTAAATAAAATAAATTGAGAAAAGAAATTATGGATCAAACTTAATTAAAATCAAATGGAAAAGAAATTATATTATTATAGAAACAAATTACTCTATATATATTACTGTGAGAATTATATTCAATCACCGTTAATGAGACGATAAGAGTGGTCCACTATATATAGGGATTACAAGAGATACACAAGGAAGTAGATAAACAAGGAAATAAATATAAATCATTAATAAAAGATTGCTACCTATAATATAATATACTATTCCTATAATACATTATACTATTCATATAATATATTATTCTATTATATTCTCTATACCCCCGGTCAAGCGAAGTTGAGAATGTAAATGAACACGAGCTTGGTAAGCAACAATTTGAAGCGAGTTTGAGATAGAAGCTTTGTGAAGACATCCGTAAAATAATGCACTTTTGTTGTCATAGACTCATAGAGCAGGAGAAATAATGGAAATTAAGAATCACCAAATAGGACATGTCAAGGCGCAAAAAAGCGGGAAGAAAATGGATCGAAACACCGAAATCCTTTTAAAGGACGAACGATGACAAAAAAATAGGCAATAAACTTTTGCAAGTGTGTCGAAAACAATTGATTTGAGCACAAACCAAATAGATCGGAGGGGCGAGCAACCAATAATATTGATCATGGGCTCTCCGGATATAGAGTAAAGTAGCGTGAGGCTATAGAGAAAATTAGAGTATAGGTGAGTGTGACTAACACCATATGAGTGAAAACAGTCATGGAGATAACTTGATCGGCCATGAGAGGGAACGAGGAGACGTGCTCGCTCGAAGAGAAAAAAAAAGATTAGGGGGGACGAGGAGACTTGCTTACTCTAGAAGAAGAAGAAGGGGAGACAAGGAGACTTGCTCGCTCGAGAAGAAGAAGGAGGACGAGGAATACAAGATCCTCGGTGGCGGCTAAAAGCGGTCAGGAGAGGGAACGAGGGAGACCAGCTTGTTCGAGAAGAAGAGGAAGGGGGACGAGGAATACAAGCTCGTCGGTGGCGGCTAAAAGCGGTCGGGAGAGAGAACGAGGGATACCAGCTCGTTCGAGAAGAAGAATAAGGGGACGAGGAATATAAGCTCGGCGGCGACTAAAAGCGGCCGGAAGAGGGAACGAGGGAGAAAAGAAAAATAGGGAGGAAGAGAGAAGGGTTTCAATGTATTAGGCTGACACCATGTGAGAATACCAGTTCTGATACTATGTGAGAATTATATTCAATCACCATTAATGAGATGATAAGAGTGGTCCACTATATATATAGGTGATGCGGCCTAAAGATGTCACTTAATAAGGAGTCGACACGTGTATAAAAGATAAGATCAGAATGGAAGGATGGGATTATCTAATACTCTTTGGATAAGAAATCCCCTCCGGAGGTCTCTCCGGAGGGAACTCCGTCTGGAGAGAAGCATCAGAAAGAAGCAGTCTTAACGTACAGTTGTGGACCATAAATGTAGGGGACTTCCGTCATTTTCGGCTTAGACTGGATAACAGATAAGCCTTATCCTCCTTTATCTTGGGAACCAAGTCAAATGAGAAGATATACGGCCGAGTCTTCGGGAAGTGGAGAAAAGAGAAGGCTTCGTCCACTCCGCAGGACCGAGTCTTATGGGCAGTTCCGAAAAGGGAGGAAGACTTGACTTCCTCTCCAGAAAGTATCTCTATAAATAGGTAAAATCGAGGAAATTTCCAGGTTAGACACTCTTATACTACACACTTAATATACTGAATACGATATATCTTTGGATAATCTTTGGAGAACTATTTTATATACATCAAGGATCTTGAGATCCTTGGAAGAGATTGATAAGCCCTATACTGACTTAGGCATCGGAGTGTCCACGCCGGACTCCCCTCCGGCGTGTTCTTTGCAGGTTCTTGAAGGTTTTGAGCGAAGGCAGCACACTCGAAGCAATTATACGTGTTCGAAGAGTAGGACGTTTAATCCCAAGGATACATAATCCTCTCGTGCAAATTTTGGCACATCAACTGGCGCCGTCTGTGGGAAAGAGTTGAAAGATTTTCTCACGAATTTCTACCTGTTCGAGCAAATGGGTGGCGGAGACAAAACATCTACTTCTGGAAAGAAGAATCTTCAAGGAGAAAATTCCCCTTTGCCGACTGATCCCCCACCAATGGGAGGCCGGGGGAAAAACCCGATCCATACTCCTTCTGGATCAAATCAGCCATTGGCACCCACTCTAGGTTTGGGTGACGAAAATCATCCCTTACCGGTCAGGGAGGGAATAACAGGGAACCTTGAAACCCCAGAGTTCCAGACCGCAGATCCTCAATGAGAGGATATTCCAGACTCAGGGCCACTCTTGATCTCTCCCGATCAATTGAACGCCCTCATCAAGCAAGCTGTAGAGAAAGCCTTTGCAGATCAAAGGGCTGCACCAGGGAATCCAGAGGTACTAGCCCATAGACCCCAGGATGAAGCACCTGGAACCTCCCAAGCGTTGTCCAAGGAGATGGGGATACGAGTGGAGGAAGACGATAAAGTGCCCTCGCGCGCGGAAAGAAGCATTCCCCTTCGGAGTACTAGAAGGAATGCAGATCCAGCACCCCGAGGGACAGAACCCCTTGAGACAGAAGAAAGCACTGATGATACCTACGGAGGGCCAGTTAGCGACCAGCTACAGGCTCTGCAGAAGGAGATGAAGGATATGAGGAAACAGATGAACAACCGAACCAGTAGATCCGCTCACGCATCCGGATTCCAGTTCTCTCCTAACATATTACAGGATGAACTACCATTCAATTTCAAGCCCCTTAATTTTGAGTATGACGGTACGGCAGACCCTTACGAACACTTAGTAAGATTTGAGAACGCTGCGCTATTACATCGCTACGGAGAAGGAATTAAGTGCAGGGTGTTCCTGACCACCTTGGCGAAAGCAGCGCAGCAATGGTTCACTCAACTAGAACCTAATACTATCCGATCCTGGGAGGAATTCAGTGAGTTATTCCTCCATCAATTTGCAAGTGCCCGGAGACAGCCACGGGCCACCTTGACCCTCTTCAATCTGAGGCAGGGGGAGAGCGAAAGCTTAAGAGCTTTTCTCCGGAGGTTCAATCAGGCAGCTCTGGAGGTCCCTACAGCCTCTCCGGAGGTTCAATCAGGCAGCTCTGGAGGTCCCTACAGCCTCTCCGGAGGTGAAGATCAACGCCCTCACCAACGGATTACGGGATGGAGATTTCTTTTCCTCCTTAGCTAAGAAGCCAGTTAAGAATTTCGATGAGCTGCTGCATAGAGCAGAGAAGTACCTCACTCTGGAGGAGGTCCGCAAGGCCAAAAGGCTGGAGGTTAGGCCACAGGATCGAGAGAGAAGAAGGGAAGGTCCCTCCAGACGATCCAGCCCAGAGGTCCCTCGGACCTCTGGATCAACAAGAAATAGGAATCCCTCTGGAGGTCCCCGGTCTGGCCCTCGTGGGAGGTTCGAGAAACACACGCCCTTGAGGATTGAACCTGCTGAAGTACTGGAGGTAGTCGGAGATCATCCAGACTTGAAATTCCCATATTCTAGAGGTCGAGGACCTCAGAAGCCTAAGTCTGATCGATTCTGCCGATTTCACAATGAATATGGGCATGACACAAATCAGTGCTACCACCTGAAAGACGAGATCGATAGGATGATCCAAGCGGGTCATCTAAAAGAATTTATATTTAGAGACAGACAAGGCCCTCGAGGGCAAAAGCGAAAAGATCACGAAAGAAAACCGGAAGAGAAGGAAACCAGAGAGGCGACCGAAGATATGCCCCTTCCACCGCCGAAAAGAGGAGTGATTCACATGATTGTGGGAGGACCAGCTGATGGAGATTCCTTTCGGAAGAGAAAGCAGAATGTCCGGGCTCTAAAAGCAGAGCAAGGAAGCCAGTTAAGAGAAGTGGGGCGTATGACGGAGACGCCCAATATTCGATTCGGCCCGGAGGATGTGAAGGGAGTTAAGGAAGATCACAACGATGCTCTGGTGATCACTACTGACATAGCGGGATTCAATGTTGCTCGAATCTTCGTAGACACGGGGAGTTCGGCTGACATCATGTTTTTTGAATGTTTTAAGAGAATGGAGCTGAGTGTGAAGCTGCGCCATGTAGATACCTCTCTGTATGGTTTCTCTGGAGGTGCAATCCAATCTTTTGGGTCAGTAATGTTGCAGGTAGGATTGGGGGACGCTCCAGCTCGGAAGGTCCACGTGGTGGAGTTCCTTATTGTAGACATTCTCTCGTCGTACAATGTTGTGATGGGACGACCCAGCCTGAATCTCTTTCAGGCAATGATTTCTACATTTCATATGAAAATGAAATTCCCTATAGCCACAGGGGTGGGAGAAGTGAGAGGAGACCAGTACCAAGCACGGAAGTGCTATGCAGAGTCTGTGAAGATGGCCGATAGGGCCCTAACTAGGGGCCTAGAGCGGACGAGAGGAGATGACCCTGAGATCAAGAGGAAGAAAGTAGAGGGAGCAGCACCTGAACAAGTGAGTGTTAAAACAGACGAGAAACTGATGAGTGTGGAGCTCTTTCCAGGGAAACCCGGCTTTGTTACTAAGATAGGTACCCAACTGGGGCCTGAACTCACAGAGAAGGTAATATTTACATTACGTCGAAATTCCGATATATTTGCATTTTCTCCAGCTGACATGACAGGAGTCCCTCCGGAGATAGCAATACATTGCCTTAATGTTGATCCAAAGGCAAGGCCCGTAAAACAGAAACTACGAAATTTTGGGTTTGAGAAGAATAACATTGTGAAAGAAGAAGTCGAGAAGCTATTGAAAGCAGGGCATGTGGTAAAAGTCCAATTCCCAGAATGGCTCTCCAATGCCGTGCTAGTGCCTAAAGGGGGAGGAAAGTGGAGAATGTGCATCGATTTCAGGGACCTCAACAAGGCATGCCCTAAGGACCACTATCCGCTACCAAGGATAGACCAGCTAGTAGATGCAACTTCAGGCTTTGAGCTGCTAAGCATGATGGATGCATACCAAGGGTACCACCAAATCCAACTGAACCCTGCAGATGTCCCCAAAGTGTGCTTCATAGCAGCCTGTGGAACGTTCGGATATGTTCGGATGCCATTTGGATTAATCAATGCCGGAGCAACATACCAGAGGATGGTCGATGCTGTCTTTCGAAGGCAGCTAGGAAGGAACATGGAGATATATGTAGATGATATGTTGGCCAAGAGTGTGAAAGCAAATCAACATATAGAGGATTTGGAAGAAATTTTCCAAGTGATTCGAGAAAACGGCATCAAGTTGAACCCAGCCAAATGCTCTTTTGGAGTAAAATCAGGGAAGTTCCTCGGATATATGGTCACTCAAAGAGGTATAGAAGTGAATCCAGCCAAGGTGAAGGCTGTACTGGACATGCGGCCACCGAGAAATATAAAGGAGCTCCAGACACTCAATGGGAGGATTACAACATTGAGCAGATTCATAGCCAGGTCTGCTGAAAAGAGCCATCCCTTCTTTAAAATTCTTAAGAAAGGGACCAAGTTTGAATGGAGTGAAACATGCCAAAAGGCCTTTGAAGACCAGAAGCATCATTTGTCTCAGTTGCCGAAGCTGACGAAGCCTTCTCCAGGAGATACCCTCATTTTGTACCTCTCCGTAGGGGAATTCTCGCTAAGCACCGCCTTAGTCAAAGAAGAGGGATCTCTACAGCACCCTATTTATTAT
This sequence comes from Galeopsis tetrahit, assembly GCA_963675135.1. Lineage (NCBI taxonomy): Eukaryota > Viridiplantae > Streptophyta > Magnoliopsida > Lamiales > Lamiaceae > Galeopsis > Galeopsis tetrahit. The sequence goes on from OY776127.1 coordinate 74,667,739, forward strand.
GTCAGTAAGGTCATTCAGGGGCCGAAAATCGATATTCAGAAATTGAGAAGGCTGCTCTGGCTGTGGTAGTTACAGCGCGGAGGCTACGCCCGTATTTCCTTTCTTACAAAATACTGGTCCGCACTAATTACTTGTTGAAACAGGTTATAGGGCGAGCAGACCTCTCTGGAAGGATGGTGAAGTGGGCGATCGAGCTCCAAGAATATGATGTGGATTTCGAGCCTCGGAAGGCTATAAAAGCCCAAGCTTTGTCGGATTTCATCCAAGAGTCGACCAAACCAGAAGAAGTCGAGGGATGGAAGGTTTATGTAGATGGCTCAGTGACCCTGAGCGGGTGTGGAGCAGGGATTGTGCTGACAGGCCCTCGAGGGGAGGACCTGCAATTCGCAGTGAGGTTTCAATTCATGACCTCAAATAATGGAGCAGAGTATGAAGCTTTGATCAGAGGGATGGAAATGGCATTGGAATTGGGAGCTCCAAAGGTAACTCTGTACTCAGACTCCCAATAAGTTGTTCAGCAGGTGAATGGTGAATACGTGGCCAAAGACAGTAGGATGGCTGCTTATTTGGAACGAGCCAAAACAGTGATGGGCAAATTCCAAGAGTGCGAGGTGGTCCAAATACCCCGAGAGAAGAACATGCAGGCGGACAGCCTCTCCAAACTCGCTAGCTCCACAGAGTTTGATGGGTAAGGAACAGTAACTCTAGTAGTTGCAGAAAGAGAGACTCTGGAGAACCCCATTGGCTCCATTGAGGAGGAAGATGATTGGAGAAGAGCAATATGGATAGAACTCACCAAGGGAGCAGATGCCCCTACCACTAGAGAGACCCGAGCCCTTCGGATCAAATATTGTATTATCGGAGGGCACTTATACAAGAAATCATTCACGCACCCATATTTGAGGTGTATATCAACCAGAGAAGCTCTGTACACACTCAGAGAGATCCACGAAGGTGATGCAGCCAGTCATGAAGGATACAAAGCGGTGGTGAAGAAAGTCTTAAGGGCTGGATTATATTGGCCCTCCATGACAAAAGACGCTAGAGAATTTGTGAGAAAATGTGTCAAGTGTCAGAAAAATGGTCCATTGATAAGGACCCCTGCGGAAGAGATGGGAGCGATGCACTCTCCCTGTCCCTTTGCTAAGTGGGGAATCGACTTGGTAGGACTTTTCCCTCCAGCCTCCGGAGGGAGAAAATTTCTGATAGTAGCAGTGGACTATTTTAGCAAATGGGTGGAAGCTGCTCCTCTGGCTACGATAGATGAAGAAAATGTGATTAAATTCTTGAAAAAACAAATCTGTTGTAGGTTCGGAGTTACCAGAATATTGGTCTCTGATAATGGAACACAGTTTAACGGCGAAAACGTGCGAGGATGGTGTGCAAGACTGAACATAATACAGAGATTCACTTCTGTAGCACATCCTCAAGCTAACGGACAAGTGGAGGTTACTAATCGAACAATAGTAGATGGGATTCGAACAAGATTGACAAAGATAGGAGGAGGATGGGTAAATGAGCTAGATAATGTATTATGGTCATATAGAACTAGTCCGCAGACAGCAACCGGAGAGTCCCCATTTCGGCTGGTCTACGGAGCTACGGCGATGATACCTCCAGAGGCCGTTTTACGATCGCACCGAGTTGCCCAATTTGAAGAACATCAGAATGAAAGATTGATGAGAGAGGCTCTAGATTTGATGGAAGAAGAAAGAGAGATGGTTAGGGTTCGTGCTGAAAGATATAAAAGCAGAATTAAAGCCGCATATGACCGAAGGGTGATCCCGAGGTCCTTCAGAGCGGGAGACCTGGTGCTAAGAAGAGCAGACGCCCTGAAAAATACAGGGAAGCTGGAGCCCAACTGGGAGGGACCTTATAAAATCACACAGGTGCTGAAAGGAGGAGCATATAGACTGCAGAGCATGGAAGGGGTCGACATAGCTAGACCCTGGAACGTTTGCCATTTGAAGAAATTCTTTATTTGAAGACAGTGTAAGGTCTTGAGACCATCTATAACTTTTGTTTGGTGATTTTTTGCATTGATTCATATTTTGCTTGATGTATTTTGTGGCTTCACCGGAGCTCTTTTTCCCTCTCTACGGGTTTCCCCTTTGGGGTTTTTCCGTAAAGAGGTTTTTAATGAGACCGGCGTAGGTTATCTATGGCCTATGTTGAAAATTGACAATAAAGCAATGAAGCCTTATCCCTTTTTGAAGAAAGAATTATTCAGAATTATTGTGTCTTGATTATCTTTCTCATATTTGAACATGCGATGTATGAATATAACAATAACGAGAGTGAGAGACACTCAAAGGCCTAGAGGCCGAGGTGCTCCAGAGAGCCCTCACTTTACTTAAGACCCAAGGGGGTTACTACAATGAGAAGATTTTATGAATTAAAATCTTTTAAGAATAAGAGTGAGAGACACTCTAAGGTTTAGAGGCCGAGGTGCTCCAGAGAGCCCTCACTTTACTTGAGACCCAAGTGGGTTACTGAAATGAGAAGATTTTATGAATTAAAATCTTTTAAGAATAAGAGTGAGAGACACTCTAAGGCTTAGAAGCCGAGGTGCTCCAGAGAGCCCTCACTTTACTTGAGACCCAAGTGAGTTACTGAAATGAGAAGATTTTATGAATTAAAATCTTTTAAGAATAAGAGTGAGAGACACTCTAAGGCTTAGAGGCCGAGGTGCTCCAGAGAGCCCTCACTTTACTTGAGACCCAAGTGGGTTACTGAAATGAGAAGATCTTATGAATTAAGATCTTTTAAGAATAAGAGTAAGAAACATTCAGAGGCCAAAGTGCTCCAGAGATCCCTCATCCTAGTTGAAACCCAAGAGGGTTAATTGATGAAAGAAGACGATTTTTGTGAATCAAGGTCTTTCAAGTACAAGAAGGTGAAAAGAAAGAGAAAGACGTAAAGACTTAGAAAACCGAAGCCCTCCAGAAAGCCCTAACCATGCTTGAGAATTACGAAGACTATATGATGAAGAAAACAGGTCTTATGATCCAGGAGTCAAGAGAAGAGGGAGGATGACCTCCCACAACCAAGTCACCCGAAATCAAAAACAAAAACTGTACAACCAAGAAGTGATTTCAACGTAGCCTACAAGACCAACAAAAAGGGGGGAAGAAAAGAGCCACACCTCCAACACATTCTTTGCTGGTCTTGTAAGTTACTCATGCACGAAAGAGAAAGACAACAAAAAACATCCAACATCAAGCTAATATGATTACTACAAAAAGCCCCCACATATCCAGGAGTGTGGGGTCCCCTACAAAGTATGGAGAGCAAGTATTATGAGCAGAAAGTAAAGAGTGTAGCAAAACAACAGAAAAATAAATTGTTTGATGTGATCATAGAAATGTGAAACTTAAACTGCTTTCTCAACAGCAGCCTCCTCAGCAATAGTCCCCTCGACCTCAACTCCTCCAACAATGCCATCCTCCTCAGCAGCATGGTTGCTAGATCCTCCGCCCTCCTCTGGACCCGTAGTACCTCCCATGGTGTCTGCAACGCCAGTTCCTCCATCTACTGCGGTTGCCACGGCTAGAGCGGAGTCATAAGGATAAATCAGACGTTCCAGAGGCTTTAGCTCAGCCATACCTATCTTACCAGCCTGCAGCTTGGTGATAGCCTGACTCATTCCGGGTAGCCACCAGGGACTATCAGGGCTCTCCTTAGGATCCCCCAAGAATTTTGGAGGAGTAGCGAGTCGATCCAAGTGGAATTCACGAGAGTAAGTTCCATTAAACCCCGGGGCTGAGTGCTCGGCAACGGCATTGCTGAAGCCGTGGTCGATGAAGTGAGGGATATGCGGCCCCATGGCACAGAGGAAACTCGAGCTCTTTAAGAAGCTGGACAGCCACTGAGTATGAAGAGTTTCCAAGAACTCTTGACCCAAAGAGGAAGTGAACAAGGATTTAATGCAAGCCTGCACTCCGACATCTGGCAGCTCACGCTCCATCCGCTCCACCTCCAGCACCAGACGCTTAATCCTGGCTACATCCTGCTTGCTCTGAGTCTGTAAGAGAGACAACTCTTCAGATAGAGCTTGAGCTCGCTTATGGGCTTTATCTTTCTCCGTGGTGATACCCTTGAGGGTTGACTGGAAAGAGGACGCCTCAGCCCGGAGGAGTTCAAGCTCAGCTACCATCTCAACGCCTTGGTCGAGTATCTTAGCATAGGTAAGACCAAACTATAAAGGAAAAGGAAATAACGCTTGAAGATATGAAAAAGGCAAAGATTATAAAAATGGGAAATGTCAGAAAATACCTCAGAAAGAAGATGAGCGCCATGGATCAGTCGATCCTCAGGAAGGGGCGTGTCGGATAACTCAGCATCCGGAGGATCAGGACATCGGTCAATAAGGCGATGGAGAGGCTCGTATACAGTAGAAGGAGGAGTTCCCTTATCAGCACGGGTAGCTTTCCCCTTCTTCTTCTTAGATGTACCACAGTCAGAAAAGAAAGCATTGGCAGAGGAACGGGTTCTTTTGGAAACTGAACCTGGGACCTGAGTAGAAGAACTAGGGAGAGGAGGAATTTTCGAAGAACCCTCTGGAGCCGGAGTCTTTGCAGAGCTCTCGAGAGCGGGAGACGGAGGAGCCTTTGGAGGATCTTCTGGAGCGGATAGCACAGGGGTCTTCACTATGCTGAGAGCAGGGGCATCTCGGGAGATATGAGTTAACCAACTCATTGCTGCAAATAATCAAGAAAATTTTCAGAACTCAGAAAACAACCACGCGCAAGAAATAAAATACAGCAATAGAAGATTTTTTACCATCTCGAGAATCTAAGGGAAAATCTTGAGGACAAAATCCGAAGTGGGAGAGGATGCGAGGATTGTTGCAAATGCCAATAACATCGAAATAGTCGTGCAAGCGGATATGAGTATTGAGATTGCTCATAATAGTGTGATTGGAAACAGAGTAAGCTTTCAGAGGAGGAGGGATTACTCCGGGATTGTGGAATAACCAATCCCCGTGAGGAAATGGCCAATCAGTGGGGCTGGTAGCAAAGAAATAATAATCTCGCCAAGATGAGTCTTCTTCATGGAGTTTTTTCAGAAATTTACAAACACGGGACCTTCGCCCACTAACATAGAAAAAACCATCATTCACCTTACAAGAATGTTGGCTCAGGAATAATTCGGCAGACGGATCACCCCCATTCTCCTTCACCAAGATGAAAAAACCTATCATGGTACGGATAACATTCGGAGTAAACTGGTTAAGAGGGATCTGCATGCGGGTGGATATGGCAGCCAAATAGGGATGAATCGGAAATCGTAGTCCTGCCCTAAGATGTGCTTCGAAAAAAGCAAGAGTTCGAGGCTGGGAGATATCTGGGCGTTCATTTGAGCGAGGAGCGCGAAAGGCGTACTCCGACGGAAAACCATAGGCATGAGCGAGGTTAACTAGGTGAGTATGGTCGATTTGGGAAGCGGGGGAAATCCTATTCTCTGGACTCCCCATCAGAGAGGGAGTCACTTCAGAGGAGTTTTGGCTAGCGGCTTCCGGTGGGGAAAGAGGATTTGACATCGATTTACAGTGATAATAAAAGAAGAACAGAAGGATAGCTGGGTTACCTTGAGTGGAAGGGCTATGGAATCAGACGAGGCGGCTGGCAACGGCAGAAACTCGAGACGAAGAACACCGGAGAAGAAGGATGAAGACGATGAGAAATTTTTGGGAAGAATGAAATTTGAAAAGTGAAGAGAGGAAAAAGGGGGCGGTTGCGTGAAGTAAATGAGGAGAGATAGGGGGAAGAATCGAGGGTTTTCCTCGGGAGGATAACAAAGGAGAGAGAAAAGTGATCGCGTGGAGCCCACGCGCGGAAGCCGAAAAGTCTCCCAGAATCGGAGGCGGGAAAAGCCTTTGGAGAAGGACATGTTTTAAAACTTCCTCTCCGGAGCAGGAACAATACACGTCTCTCCAGAACGACCTTTGTAATAAGTTCTAGAAAAATTTTTCTACTCTCACAAAAGATGTCTCCCTTTTACGAGAGTAGGGGGAGTAGATGATGCGGCCTAAAAATGTCACTTAATAAGGAGTCGACACGTGTATAAAAGATAAGATCAGAATGGAAGGATGGGATTATCTAATACTCTTTGGATAAGAAATCCCCTCTGGATGTCTCTCCGGAGGGAACTCCGTCTGGAGAGGAGCATCAGAAAGAAGCAGTCTTAACGTACAGTTGTGGACCATAAATGTAGGGGACTTCCGTCATTTTCGGCTTAGACTGGATAACAGATAAGCCTTATCCTCCTTTATCTTGGGAACCAAGTCAAATGAGATGATATACGGCCGAGTCTTCGGGAAGTGGAGAAAAGAGAAGGCTTCGTCCACTCTGCAGGACCGAGTCTTATGGGCAGTTCCGAAAAGGGAGGAAGACTTGACTTCCTCTCCAGAAAGTATCTCTATAAATAGGTAAAATCGAGGAAATTTCCAGGTTAGACACTCTTATACTACACACTTAATATACTGAATACGATATATCTTTGGATAATCTTTGGAGAACTATTTTATATACATCAAGGATCTTGAGATCCTTGGAAGAGATTGATAAGTCCTATACTGACTTAGGCATCGGAGTGTCCACGCCGGACTCCCCTCCGGCGTGTTCTTTGCAGGTTCTTGAAGGTTTTGAGCGAAGGCAGCACACTCGAAGCAATTATACGTGTTCGAAGAGTAGGACGTTTAATCCCGAGGATACATAATCCTCTCGTGCAAATTTTGACACATCAATAGGAATTACATGAGATACACAAGAAAATAGATAAATAAGGAAATAAGTATAAACCATAAATAAAAAATTGTTACCTATAACATAATATACTATTCCTATAACAAGGTCAAAAGATAGTAAAAGAAATGTAACTTTTTCTGAGCGAATTACTTTTATAGTAACATACTCCGTATTTTTTATTTTACAACTCACGAATTTGCTCAAAAAATTAATTGTATTTTCAATATATTTAGGCTGTACAATATCATATTTTAATCTTTTATTAAGTTATTTTGATCTTGTCATAAAACACTTGCTTGCTATTCATAAATTTTCTAAACGATTCAGATCTAAACTTACAAATCACGAATATTTAAAATTTATCTTAATTAAACATATTTTGTGGGTAGAATATTATGCACAAAAAATTTCATCCAATTGCATATAGTACAGTATTACAAATTCAAATAGGAATATTTGATTTTTTATGTACCCAATTACATACATGATTCCAAGTTGAATAAGTAATTAACAAGTAGACAATTGTATTATAATAAGGCAATAATTAGAGTTTGGAGGTTGATGATGTATGTCGAATGGACGGTGATATTGAAAGTGACCCCACTGTAGCTCTAGACTTTCTTCCCTCACTCTACCTCCCTCTGTTCCCTTGGACGGTGTAGCCGTGTAGGCCGCTCTATTTACGTACGAAAAATGGATCACGACATCTTTTTTATATATACATATCACGGAATATTAGTTCTGTTTTATAAGTGTAATGGTGTTAGACCAATAATTTTATAAATTTATACTAATAAAGTAAATGGAATAGTTGGAAATTTAAAATGAACTTGTAAAGTAATGACATTTTATATAAATATGTGAATATTATGAAAACGATGTTTATGAAGGAGTTTTCCTGTTAGAGATGGACAATCAATTGTGAAATACAGAGTACTACTGTTAGACAAGACTGAAAACTTACGGTTATCTCATACATTAAATAAATACAATTCACACGTAATATATAATTCGTGGATTTATAAAGTTTCATCGCAATTATTTCATCAGTCTCGATAAAAGTTACTCCCTCCGTCCCCGAAAAGTTTGCGGGGAATCTTGGGCACATGGTTTAAGAAAAAAGTGTAATGATGAGAGTGTTGAGGGGTAATTTTGTAAACTTTTATATATAAAGTAAATAAAGTAGGTGGGTTGAGTATATGGTGGGTCCCAAAAGTAATGACATAAAAGGGTAAATACGTGTATATTGTGAGGGTGGGAATTGTGATGATTATTTCTATTTTGGGGTATGCAAACTTTTTGAGGACAAACAAAAAAGGAAAGTATGAAAACTTTTAAGGGGACGAAGGGAGTATTCATTAATTTGGGATACTGAAATTAAAAAAATATAATAAAAATATTAAAGATGATGATATAATAAAATGTGCGAGAGGATAGTTTACAAAAAAAAAAGTAATAAGTAGCTTTAATTGAAATGAATGAAAAAAGAATGTTGAGTAGTTTTCACTATTACGATGAAAATACATTTTAAAAGTGTATAAGATCAAAATACTAAGTTTAGAATTTGTTTCATGTATGCGATTTTCTCGTACGAGAATTTTCTTGGTATTATAATATAAAAAAATTCAAGTTACATTATATATTAGTACATTCAAGTGCAAGATCTTCAAATCGAATCGAGACAAATCAATCTAGTATCACTATCCGTTGTCAACTTCAATCGTGAGAAGTGAAAAAATGAGTATACTTTTTACCCTAAAAAAGAACACTCAATCTTCCATCTTTAATACAGGACAAGTCTCACACCAATGTAATATCATGTCAAATAAATTTTAAAAAATATATATAGATAAGATTCACCTAGCATCAAGATCCAAGACATCCAATCACTTAAAAAATTGAAGAAGCTCAATTGGCACAAAAAAGGAAGGGGAGCCTAAAAAAAGCAGAGAAACCAAAGACAAAAATAAAAGAATGAACAAACTATATACATGAAAAACTAAGAAAAACAGAAATGGAAACGAGATCAACAAATCTATCGCCCGATCGTCCACCATAGCACCGTCAGTGAAAATTAACTGGTTGATCCCAACTAAGCTAGAAATAGGTACTTCTTAAACCCCACCGATCGAGTAAGAAACACTACCGCCCCGAAGACAGCGAAAACGGTGACAACGAGTGGTGGGCACTAGACAATGACTGCTACGAGAGAGTAAAAGTGACGACGAGCAAGTTAAACTATTAATACTATCCAACTAATATTTCATTTGTCTCAAATCAATTTTAATTCACACTATCATTTTTTGTTTGTTTCACATTAGTACACACCTATGAAAAAATTCTAACAACATTTACCCTCAAAATTCCCACTTACTGCATGTCATTACATTTTTATACATAATACTATTAATTTATCACTTTAATAAAGTTGAAATAAATTAAGTATCCTTACTTTATCATTTTTTTTTCTTAATTTTCATGGCCAGATCAGTGAAAAAACTAATCCGTAGAAGGGAGTACATTATAATTAAAATGTACTCATATTTTATTGTTCTTTTGAAATGAGAGCCTAGAATTGCGATTCGATTTTTCTATTTCATTTTTCGTGTTTCACTGATATTACACCTTATTAAAAATTTAATACATGTTGTTCTTAAATTATTAGACGTTGATTATTTTTTAATACTCCGTATAACATATGTTAATTATTCATATAGTAAAATAAGCGTAGAAAACGAAAACTGGAACATATGATCTTATTCGCTAATTTGCTAAGTTATTTGGTTTGCCCTTTTTGTTGAGTTGGCTAGTTGTTTGAGCTCATTATTGTAAGTAATGACTTTCTTGTAAAAGTTGGTGTAGCCCTTAAACTCTGATTTGCATTTGTAATAATATTTCTTTGACTCCAAAAAAATATCTTAAAGTGAATTAATTTGTTAGCTTAGCTAGCTGAACCCTATACGTAGACAAAATTGATGCATAACTAACTAACCCTATGATGAATCGTGGTTAAGCAATGATGAATGTTGAAACTAGAAAAAACGAATTAAACTAATCCCAAATTCAGCAAAATTAAAATATAATTAGTACCTAATATTGAATGTATTTAAGGCATTTGGATAGGTCATATTTGTGCTAGAAAATGGAACAACAGTAGATAGACGTGGCGAGTTGAGAATCATTTATACCTGACACCAAAATACTCTGCCCACAGTACCATAGCATTGGCCGACAACACCGCATCACAAAATCAATCCCTCCTCACCCTACACGTGTCCCCCACCATCTCTCATCCTACGCTCACCCCTCTTCCACCCAAGTTCTATGTATTTTTTACGAACTCCGATCCGTTATTACTTGCACTTTTTTCACTGGAACGTTCTAAAATTATTTATACACTATTAATATAAAAATACTCCATAAAATTAATAACCTTGCAATATCATTTTATTTTCCAAACTCATCCAATCACCTAAAATATCAATTTTATATCATTAACCACTAAATTCTTTTTTTCTTAACAAAATATGGCGGTCAAACCTGCAAGTTATTATGCGATGGAGGGAATTTTTTACTCCGGGTCAGGTATATTGTTTTTTTTATACTTTTAAAAAATATTACTCCCTCCGTCCCACTATAAGTTTCCCACTTTCCTTTTTTGGATGTCCCACTATAAGTTTCCCATTCCATTTTTGGTAAATTATTTTCTCTCTCTCAATCACATCACTTACACTTTATCTATTATTTTATCATACTTCATCTCATACTAATCTATTATTTTCTCTCTCACCATCACATCACTTGTACTACATCTATTATTTTATCATATTCCTTAATCAAAACACCCAAAAGAAGTGGGAAACTTATACCGGGACGGAGGGAGTATTTATTATTATACAAATTAAAAAAAGTAAATATTCCCTCATCCCAGGATTTTATGTACACTTTCCTTCAGTGACGTCCCAACATTTTTTACACACTCCAAAAAAGGAAATAAGTCACATAATTTTTACCAATAATACCCCTCCTCTATTTTACCTTTCATTCCCTTTAGTCAAATCTCCATCACTTTAATCAATGAATTACCAATAATATCTCTCATTTATTTGTACACCTCACTTTAAAAAATTATGCACACTTATATTAAAAAGAAAAAGAAAAATATTTTACGTAAAACGAGACAATAATTTTTACCCAGCTTAAATAGGTGTAAGGATTCGTACTCGATTCCTAATAAATTTCCTATCAAAAAGATAGTTCCATCCAAGGGCTTATCCGGTAATTTGCACGTCGCGTGACTACTACGGTCCTGCTCATTGATACAGAGGGCAATTCCGTCATCAGAATAAACAATAAGATATTGAGCCTTTGGGATTGGGAGATTTTGCAGGATATTTGTGTGTTCTAGAGAGAGAGTGAGTGTGCTCTATCATTTTCACAGTTCGGCAAATGCTGGAGAAATTTCTTTGGGGGGTTTATATTCTCAGAGTCGATTAAGAATGCAAGATATGCATGCCGTTGGAGCCGGCGGCGGGAGGTTTATTGGCGTCGGAGATAGGAGGCTGCGCCCGCACAACCACCTGAATCACCAAGCTCTCAAGTGTCCGCGTTGTGATTCGCCCAACACTAAGTTTTGTTACTATAACAACTACAACCTCTCACAGCCGCGCCACTTCTGCAAGAGCTGCCGCCGTTACTGGACCAAAGGCGGTGTCCTCCGAAGCGTCCCCGTCGGTGGAGGCTGCCGGAAAAACAAACGATCCAAGGCCAAAAATAGCACCTCCGATGCGGTAAGAGAAAGCAAATCTAAACCTCAGAGTTCGAGCAGTGACAACTCCAGTCTAACTGCTGCCGTGGCCACGGCCACGGCCACCACTCCTACCTCCGCCGGAACCGCCTTGGCAGAAGAAAGCCCCGCATCGGCATCAGCGCCGAGCTATACGACGTCGGATTCTCCCATTTTCTATAACTTCCCCGATGCGAGGTTTCCCAACGTGAATAATAGGGTAAATTCTAACTTCGATCACCAGCCGTTGGTTAATCATCCGTCGACGGACGGCCAGATCTTCTCGACCGAGATGGGGAGTTTCACGAGTCTGATGACTTCATCGGAGGAAATGATGGGATTTGGCATGGCCGACATTTCGTACGGACGGGATCAACCGGTGAACCATGTGCTCGAAGCAGAGGATCCGAGCTCGGCCACGGCGAGTGAGTACAAGATAGAAGATATAAGCGCGGAGGCGCTGGACTGGGGAAGCGGTTGCGGCGGTGGTCGCGGCGGCGGAGATCAAGATTTGTTTGATTTGACGGGTGAAGTTGACCCTTCATACTGGAATCAATCGGAGTGGAATGGCGACGATCTATCTCCCTAATCTCAAACCTGAACCTCACCTTTTTTTTCTTTTTATTAATTTATTTCACTCACAGAAAATACGGAGTATCAAATATTTTCCAGATATCTCTTTTTTCTATATAATGTAAATTTCTTTTTTCCTCTCGTGCTTTTTTTTTTTTTTTTTTTTTTTTGTGGGGTGAATTAGGGGTAATTGGTTGTGATTTTACTTTTTTTTTTACTATTTTTGACTAAGTGTGGTTAATTAATTCACTAATATATATTATTGCAAGTGATTATTCTCGATATCAGTATTATTTTTCTTGCACGTACCTATAGGATAGGAAAATGAGTTTATATGTAGTTATGAATTTCCTATGGGTCATTTGTATGTTCATTATTGTTGGAAGTGTTGGTTGACATCAGTAGATGTCACAATTATTACGAGTTTAAAGAATAATAATGGCTTGAGTTGGGATGCAACTGGGGTGGGTAAGTGGGTTTAAATTTGGTTTCCTTTTAAGCCCGCTTAGTATGGATCGAGTCTCGTATCAATCGAGTATGAAATGGGTCATGATTTTTGTCGAATTTGTCTCATAATGCTTATTTGCTTATTTGAACCAACTTAAGACGTGTTCTACAAACTGCATCCAGAATCACTTTTTTTTAAAAACTTGTGAGAGGGAGCTTTAAAAATAAGTGATTCTAGAAGCAGTTTGTAGAGTTTCAAAACATGCCCTTAACATGACAAACCCATTCCTGAGGCGCAAATTGTCATCCTTGTAATCCCTAAATTTGAGATTTGAAAATACTCTACAAATTAATAACATCATACTTCGTCCGTCCCAAGATTTTATGCACACTTTCCTTAACAGGGGTCCCAACATTTTTTGCACACTCCAAAAAAGGAAATAACTCACATAATTTTTACCAATAATACTCCTCTTTTATTTTACCTTCCCTCCCCTTTAGTCAAATCTCCTCCACTTTAATCAATGAATTACCAATAATATCCCTCTTTTATTTTACCTTACACATCACTTTATTCTATTTTCTTAATTTTCGTGCCGGTCAAATTTTGCATAAAATTCTGGGACGAAGGGAGTATTACTCAATAAAATTTTTGTGCCGGTCAAATTGTGCATTAAAATTGTCACTCATTTTTTCCATACATTTCACTTGACATCTCACCAAATTTACACATCATCAAATCATCTAAAACATTACTCATTTATCTTATATCATCAACCACTAAATAAATTTTCTAAAAAAAAAGTGACGATCAAACTATGCAAGTTATTTCAGGACGGAAGGAGTATAAATTTATAAGTGACACATGTCATCTTTATATTTAGTCTGTAGGCATGTATAAGAGAAATGATTACCTTAGGCATATTGGAGTATAAGAATTTTGACATGATCCAAGAAGCTTTTTTTTTTTCTCATCTTTCAAGTTTTTATTATATATGCATAAATTATCTTTTTTTTTTTACATGTGCATTTTTTTGCTCATAACATGATGTTTATCTCCCACTTTCACATTCTTTTTTTCCTAATTTTCTACATCTTTCACGACGGTTTTCACTTCCCTTGTTCTCTTCTTCATTTCCAGATTCACCTACCACAACAGTTTTCAAGTATGATGCTATCTTCCTTGTTTTCCCTATCCTTCCATTCTAGCATTCTTTCATTTTTACTTCATCACCATTTTTACAAGTCCCCCATTTCCATTATATTTCAATAATTAAATTTAGTGTTTTTTTTTTTTTAAATTGTATTCTTTTTATCTGAGTTTCTCGGGTTTTTCTAATGTTTTTTGAAAGGGGTTTTTCTAATGTTACTCTTCATCTTTATGTTTGTTCATGAGTAACATATTTTTTTTTATTCAGTAACATATTTATATTCATATAGTAACACATTATTTAATACTCATTCCGTCTCATAAGTGTTTGCATCATAAAATGAGGACACATTTAAGAAAAAAAGTGTAATGAATGAAGCGTTGCAAGATAGTTTTGTAAAATAATTTTTTTACTTATATAATAAAGTAAAGAATGTGATTGAAATGAGTGTAAAAGTAATGACAATTTGTGTAAATATATGAATTTTGTAAGGGTGGAATTTATGAAGGAATTTCCTTTTTAAATTGTGCAAATAATTATGAAACAAACAAATAAGATAAGTGTTCAAACAATTATAGACAAAAGGAGTACTATGTAATATTGTATTCATGTATGTATAATAATATGTGCATACCGATGCATTAAACATATGAACAATCACAGGTTACCTTACTTTAATGTCTTACCTTAAATTTTAATATGTGATATATGATATGAATAATTTTATTATAATTAAATATGTACTAACATATAATTGTTCATAAGTAATTGATGATTGTTCATATGGTAACACGGGAATATTCACGGTAATACTCGGGGCTAATATATGGTTCTCAAAATCATCAATATTTTGTATTTTTAGCTGATTTTTTCTTGTTTATCGTCAATATATAAGATGTTGCAATTCTAATTCTTAAAGTATTTATGAGCGTCGTCATCATATTTGATTTTCTCATCATCGTTTTATTCGATATTTTCATATTTTCTATTATGCGGGAAAATACGTTTAATTTTAGTATGTCATCTATATGTTTCTTCAATAATTTGACCAGAAAATTCAGATTTTTAACTATGAAATTTGAAAGTCGTCTTATTTAAACGAAGATTACACATGATTTTTTTTTTTACGTGAGTTTGTCTCAAAAGAAAATAGATGTGTGAATTTTACAAGATATATATCTATTTTTTTCATATGTATTTGTATTTTATGGGTATTAAAATTGAATTCTAATGAATATTCTATCCATTAACAATTAACAAGTACTCCACTGTTTCCTAATTAGTACTCCCTCTCTCCCATAGGAATTTATACACTTTCTATATATGGATATTCCATACCAATTTGCACACTCCATAAAAAGAAATATTGTCATAACTCTCACCCTCAAAATATACACATATTTACACATATGCCATTACTTTTTTACACTTAATCTATCTTTTACTTTACTTTATTCATAAAAGTTTACAAAACTACCCCTCAAAACATCACTCATTACACTTTTTTTTACACATTTATTAAAATGTGTGTCATCTCAGAGGTGCAAGTTCCTCTGGGACGGAGGGAGTAGTAAATTACAAGTTCCCTTCCCTCTATAACCTATTAATTCAAACATCAAAACCGCCCTATCTTCCCATCACAGATATGCCTCCCTCACTTGCTTCTTGCCGTCATTGCTGCCTCACAACTCTTATTTCAGTATAATCCATGTCTCCATCTACTATCGACGTCGTTGTCGCTGGTGTGGCGACTCATCTTGTTCCATCATCACGACTAGGCTTAGAATTTTTTATTTTTTTTTGGTAGTTGAGATCATATAGTCAATCATCCCTAACGGCGTCAACGTGACCGATTGGATGAAAGATCCGTTGATCCCATTTTTTTTCTATTAGTTCTTACTCTGTTGTAGTTTTATTTCAATTTACTCGTTTTAAGTTTTCTAGGCTTTGTGCGGCACTTCTTCCTTTTTACCGTCTCAAATTGAAGATCTAATACTTAGAAATGTATTGTGCCATTTATAAAGATTAAAAAAAAAATTCAAAATAATATTCATATATAAAGGTACTGACTGATCAATTTTTAGGTGTACAAAATAAATTTAATTTAATTTTTTTATCACAATTCATTTTACCCAATACAATCTCATCCTAAAATTTATCAACATTCAAACCTTAGCATCAAGGAGAATTACTAGTTTTATTAAATCAAAAACATCTAAAATACTTGAGCATCTAAAAGACTCATATGTATAACTTGATATAGTACTTTGAAATGTATTAAACGATTCATAAAAATTACAAGTATATATCATATAATAATTCTAACAGAGATATTCTTAATGAGAACTACATTTCATTTGTACAGGTCAAGTATTGTCACCCTAAAAGTCATGCATTTGAAATGAATGACTCCACCACTTTCAACATCTACATGGCTATGTTATCAACATCTTTGACTTTGAATCATAATTCAAAAACTTAAGTGAACAATTCTCTTCAACATAACAAGTGGAGTAATTTCTATGAGTGAAACATAAATAAAATTTTAACTTTCAACATAATATTGTTTTGAGACAACATAATTTTAACTTTCAACAAAATAAAACTACGCTATTTTCATAGACAAAATTACTCTTGAATGAAATCAATATATCCTTTTCATGTGTTATAAGTTAAATTTTTTTTCAATAAACTCCCTTCTTCATTTCACACACCCATACCCACACCCAAATTAAGTACACGCATTTTATTTGCCTTTTCACGCATCCACACCCAAAAGACTTGACTTGTAATCTTTAAAATTCTTAAAAATCACGAACGTGAAAAATAGAAAATTATCAAATTAACCAAACACTCTAAAATTGTGCAATTGAGTCGAACGACATCCTATTTTTGTTCGAACTAGTGTCGAACATCGTTGAATCATGAGTAAGGTTCTTGGGATTTGGGAGGAAAAAAAAATCATAGTAAAGAACTCATTTTGTTCCTGCAATGCACCAAATTAAACTAAACTACAAAATGTATTTTTATGGCTCATTTGCTTAGCGGGTTTAGAGGGTGGGTTAAGTATGTAAATCCACCACAACCCACCATAACCATGGACTGTGGTGGATTTACATACCTAATCCACCCTCTAAACCAACTAAGCAAAGAAGCCTAATGTGTGTAATTTAATTAACAATGTTGTTTATTAAATACAATGTGTAAAAATTAGAAAACAAGCAGGGGAACTCACTACTAGTATTCTAAAAATAAATAGAACTTGGTTTGTATGTATGAAGACGAGGAATAAGATTTCATAAAATACATGGATTAAACTTTTTATTTTTCTTATAGTGGTTTGGAATAAGGTATTTTATAGAGTCATCATAATAAAGAAAAGTAAACTAAGTTCGCACTAAATTAAAGTTACAATATTGTGAGACTAATTTGATGGAGTACTTAGTTTTAAAATAAAAGAATGTGAAACATATATTTTAATAATGGGGAATAGTTCATTCGAAAAAAAATAGTGGGAAATATGAAAAAATTAAGGAAGAATTTAGTGGTGATAATGAAGTAGGCGTACGGATGTAATAATGTAAGCATGTGTGGCAACGAGGTGATGCGGTCGGTTGGTCACAAAGTCCTATCATGCCCACGTGGCCAACTGATGCCGACTTCACACCCCCATTTCCTAGTACGTGTCATTTTATCATTCGTTCTATTCCATTCAATTTTCTAACTATTTTTTAAGCCTTCTCATCTCGTAAGTTATTTCCTCCGCAATAAGTTTTTCATTTTACTCCATTTTATTTTTACTTGATCTCTTTGTTCATTTATAAATTTTTCATTTTACCATTTTAAATTTTTAGTCTATCAACCTGTAATCTTTTTTTACCCTCTTAGATAAATACTTTTAATTTATTATTCTTACAATTTCACTTTATATTTTACTTTTCTATCCATCTCTCACCTTCACTCAATGACGAACTGAGGAGTACTATTTTATTTCTCAATCACATTATTTATATTTTATCTATTACTTTATCTACTTCTTTTGTCCGTCTATAAATTTTTCATTTTCCCATTTTGGTTCGTACGCCTATCGGCCTATATAAGTTTTACATATTCTTTGGGTTAGTCTTATGTGAAATATTGCATACATGCATTTCATCCCAATTAGGCAAGTCAAAACCCTAAGTCCAAAAGTCAAATTAAGTCAATTTTAAAAAATTCGTGGGTCATAGGTCTGGATCCGGGTTGCCCAGAAAATTCGCGGGTTGCAAACAGGTGGTTTACTACATGACCAAAATATTGTTACTACAAGGCCAAAATATTACCACTACAAGGCCAAAAATTTAATACTACGTGTCAAAACATTTTGAAAAATTCACCAAAAAATAAAGTCTCCAGAATATTTTTGAACATGTAGTAATACACTTTTGACCTTGTAGTGATAAAATTTTGGTCTTGTAGTAACATTGTTTTAGTCATGTAGTAGCCGAATAAGTCAAAATTATTTTAGTAATTTTGCCCCCAAAAAATAAGTGTCCAGAATATTTTTGGACTTGTAGTAATACACTTTTGACCTTGTAGTGACGAAATTTAGTTCTTGTAGTAACATAATTTTGGTCATGTAGTAAAATAATAATATATTAGAGTGAAAATAAATATTTTAATTAAGGTTGACCCGCTTTGACCCGTGTTGACCCGCGTTGACCCACGAATTTTGACCTAATTACCTTAATTAGTCATATTGCATGTATGCAATATTGCATATAAGTTTTTGCGATATTCTTTTTGAAAAATATCTTTTAATTTTTTATTCTTATACTTCATTTTATATCCTACTCTTATAAGCAGAAGGAGAGAGTTCTTTTAATTTTTTATTCTTACACTCCATTTTATATCCTACTCTTATAAGCAGAAGGAGGGAGTAGGGAATATAATTTTTTTCTCTCACCATTCTATCACTTATGCTACATATATTATTTTATTATATTTTTTAATCAAAACATTCAAAAGAAAGATAAAATTTATAGTGGGACAAAAATAATATTTTTGGGTTGGTCTGCTATGGACTCAAGTGCATGTTGTGCACCCTAGTCTATGTTGCACTTTTCAGTTTACTGACGTACACTTTTTGATAAATGGTGTTGCACTTTTCAATTATTAAACTGTATAATAATATTTTTAGTAATAATTAAAAAGTGCAACACCATTTACCAAAAAAAAGACTTTACCAATGTTTATATAAATTGATCATTGTATATATTTATCACATAATGTTGAGGGCGGCAATTTGACAGATCGCCCGATAATAAAGACGAATTTAATTAGTTTAATTTGTTGGGACTAAACTTGACTTAGCTAAATGCAGAAAATAAATTAAAATTTAAAGAGGAGGGTGGCCTCAAAAACTTTCAGCATTATCGAGCCTGCTCTCTTGCCTGAATTGTCACGTCTATAGGAAATTTTATACTCGACCACCAGATTTAGCTAGGAACCAATATTTCAGATTTACTTTTAAAGTCTTGTATAAATTTGTTATTATTTGGGTATAATAGTAATGTACTCAGTAGATAAATTTTACTATTTTTATTATCTCAATCTAATTGATACAACTTTTAAAATGCTAACATCTCAAAAAAAATATTATCTCTTTATTTCTATTCTCTTACTATTTTTCATCAACTCAAAACTCGTGTTACATGCAAACATGTTAATTACATGGGGATGCAGAAACTATTTTTCGTTTGTGTGAACTAGAGTAATTTTTTTTCATTATCTCATTCCATTTTTATGGGTCCCACTAATATTTGACAAAATTGGGTTAAATTTACATGATGAGGTGCACCATATATATATACTTCATGCACATAATTTTGCCATTTTAAAAACATTTTCCATTCCTCAGATGACTCAAATTTAGAACCACTGATATATTTAAGTAGGAGTATGTGCTTTTACTATTTAATTTGATTAGCGGCCCTACTTCGTCTAATTAGATATGACATTTGGGGTTTAGGATTTAGAGGAATAGAATAATTAGAGATATGACACTTTCCTTGAAGGATGAGACATTCTCCAATGTTCTATTTTACCTTGCAATACCTTGAAATATCTCAAATTAAAAAAATCTCAGCGAACAAAATAACATTAGTGAGTCATAAAATAACATTATTTGTTTGCCTTAACTATATTAAATTTTTGTCCAAATAAAATTATTTATATGGATTAAGCAATAATAGTACATGCAAAAAATATAATATTTTTGTAAAATTTATTATTCACACTTTTTTTTTAATTGTTAAATTTTATTATGTTAACGATTCATATTATTTAGGAACTCTTGCATTTCACAGATGTTGAACCTCTACTTACATATTGCGATCGATTTAGCTCGTCGACGATGAACATTTGAGAATCGCCAGGAAGATAGATCAATAATCGTAATTCGTGAGTAGAAAAAATAAAGAATTGAATAGAATTTTGAATTTAAATATAGAAGGTATTATCAAGCTTAATATTGATATAGCCTTTCTTTGAAGATACTCGTGAGATGGGGTTTGAGTTTATTGGCTATGATGAGATCTAGCAACCCCTTCTTGATGTGCCGATTGCTAACCCTTCCAGGGAATTATGCATGTACAATGTGTTTTCAATTCACAATGTTTTCATCTAAAAAAAAAAATTCACAATGTTTTTTTTTTTCTAATTTGTGCTAATATTGCATGTACAATACTGTGTATAAGTTTTTGTCAATTGTCATATTACTAAGCTAAATAATACTGTCTCGATCCGATGATTTTAATTTAAAGATATTATGATGGATGCAAAAATAATTTAGGAACCACATACCGATTCAAGACATGTAATTAAGTTGTTGTCAATACTCCAAAATTCCATGATAATAAATATCTCTAGATTTTTGAGTGGGACTCATATATAGGAGAGTAATGTGGGGGTTGAATGACATGAGGTGGAAAGTTGATGAAAGGAAATGGCACTAGGCAGCAGGGCCCCTTTTTTTGTTTGTTAGCTACTAATATACTGCCCACCTGATGTCGATGCCTATACTTATTTCATACTGAAAGATATTTATGAGCTTTCAGCCGAGACATTTACGAGCTTTTCAGTCTAGAATAAGTAAATGTATTAAATATAGTACGAATTGAGAGAAATGAATATAAAATGTGAGAAAGTAGTTTGTAAAAAATGAAATTTACTTTTATTAAAACAGACAAAAAAAAGAAGATTGAGTATCTTTCATTGAACGAATGAAGTATATATTTTACTTTCTCAATTACGAAATTACTTATATATGTATTTTAGATGCACAAAATAAGAAGGTGAAGTATTGAGAAGAGTTTAAAGGTTCGTAAATTTTTATGCGTAAAGTATATAAATGAGTTAAACTGTGTGCAAGTAATAATATTTTATATAAAATTATAAATATTAAAAATGAAATTTACGTAGGATTTCCATTTTAATAATGTACAAGTTGTTTTAGAATGTTCGAAAAAAAAAAAGTAAAATAATTGTAAGTCAAAATAAGTAATATTATAACAGCAAGATCCATGCACTATAAATTTATAAACGAGTCGAGTCACGAGTTGAAGATACACTTGTTTAAACTTATTTGAATTATTACCAAGTCCTGATGTTTATATACACGAACTACTTGATATTTTATCAACCTTATTTAAAACAATTTTTTCATGGGAGGGGAGGGGCAATTCACACCCCAATTTTTTTCGAAGAAAATGATGTGTGCGATTTTCACACACTAGTGTTTAAATGTGTATATTCAACTCAAAGTATACAATGTGTGGAGAACTCCATTATATAGAGAACTCACTTGTTCTAAAGTGTTCTATCTAACAACTCTAACAAGCAATTAGTTTAAATATAACTAACCTCTTGTATGTATATGTGTATGCATGCTTTTACATTAGTATATGCATTGCATGCATGTGTGTGTGTGTTTCATGCAGGGCATGCATAAGCATGCATGATGTATACTCCAACATGCCCCCGAAGAAACGAAACCACCACCTCACGCGAGCTTGAACCATGACAGAAGGTGTGCAAAGCGAGTTGGGGCAAGCGGCTTAGTTAGTAGATCAGCAAGTTGATCATCCGACGGGATAAATCGAACATCAAGAACACCATTTTGGACTTTTTCCCTAAGAAAGTGTACATCTACCTCAATATGTTTGGTGCGCGAGTGAAAAGCGGGGCTAAAGGCTAAGGTGGTGGCCCCTTGACTGTCACACCAAAGCAAGCTGGGATTAGACACTAGAATGTGAAGTTCTTTGCATAGGCTTGCAATCCATAACATGTCTGTTGTGGCGAGGGCAAGAGCCCTGTACTCGGCCTCCGTGCTACTGCGAGCGACGACGGACTGTTTCCTTGAGCTCCATGAAATTAGGTTGTGACCTAGAGTTATACAAAAACCAGATGTGCTACCCCTATCATCCAAGCTTGAAGCATAGTCGACATCTACAAAACCCTGTAACCTGAAATTAGAAATAGGAGAAAAAGAAATACCATGAGAAAGAGAGCCTTTGATATATATAAGAATTCTCTTGCAAGCTCTCCAATGATTTTGGGTTGGATTTTGCAAGAATTGGGATAACTTGTTGACACTGAAGGCAATATCTGGTCTTGTTAAGGTAAGATATTGGAGGGCTCCAACAATGCTGCGATAGATCGAGGGTAGGTTTGTCAAAGGGAGGGCTATCAGATAGAGAGAGTTTGGAGGAAGGACATAAGGGAGTAGAGCAAGGTTTGGAATCAGTGAGGTGAGCTTTGGATATGATGTCACTGGCATACTTGGACTGAGTTAGTTTGATGAGAGATTGTGTAGATTGAGCTTCAATGCCCAAGAAGTAGTTCACCTCCCCCAAGTGTTTGAGGGAGAACTGAGAATGGAGTGCCTCAATAAGCAGTTTCACAAGAGCAGGATCATCTCCAGTGAGTAAGATATCATCCACATAAACCAACAAAAGAGTGATCTTTCCATCTACAAGTCTGTGAAATAAACAGTGATCAGAAGTGGAGTGTGTGAACCCATTCTGGAGCAGAAAGGCCTTGAGTGTATCATACCAGGCCTTTGGTGCCTGTTTCAATCCATAGAGAGCCTTGCGAAGTTTGCACACATAGGTTGGATGAGAGTTATCCACAAAACCCTCAGGCTGAGCTATGTAAACATGCAGTTTCATGTAACAGACCCTTAAGAAAGGCATTGTTATATCCACTTGTTGTATTGGCCATCCTCTAGAAACAGCAAGAGTGAACACAATTCTTAGAGTAACAGGCTTGATCACAGGGCTAAAAGTGCTAAAATAGTCAATGTCAGCCTGCTGCCGAAAGCCTCTAGCCACCAACCTAGCTTTGTATCTCTCAACTGAGCCATCTTTGTTGTACTTGACCCTAAATATCCATTTGGTTGTAATTGGGTGAATATCAGATGAGCGAGGGACAAGAATCCAAGTATCATTCTTCAGTAAAGCATCATATTCAAGCTGCATTACTTGTTTCCATTCTGGACTCTTAACAGCTTCAGTGACAGAAATAGGTTCAGTGATGGGAGTAGTAGATAAGAGTGCCCTTGGTTTATAGATACCAGACTTAGAACGAGTTTGCATAGGATGTAAAGTGACAGGAATGGCAGGAAGAGTGGGAGGGGTAAATGGGACAGATGTTGGAGGAAGAATGTATCTGGAAGAGCTGGATGAGGAGTGTGAGTAGTTATTAGAAGAGCAGTTGAGTGGGGAGGAGACAGGTGGAGGGGCAAAAGAGAGAGGAGAAGTGTGTGGAGAAGGAGGAGTGGAAAGAACAATAGGAATTTGTGCTGAGAATAGATGAGTATTTGGGGTGGAGGGAGCTTTAGTAGTAGTGAAAGAGGGAAATTCATGTTCATTGAATTGAACAGAAGCAGAAATGAAGATCTTGCCAGATTCATGAAGGCATTTATAGCCTTTGTGAGTGGAGCTATATCCAAGAAAAATGCATTTGGAGCTCCTGAACTGTAGTTTAGAAGAATTGTATGGCCTTAAAAACGGAAAACAAGCACATCCAAACACTCTAAGTGACAGATAATCTGGTGATCTGTGAAACAATAGTTCAAAGGGAGAAATATGTTGAGTGATGATATGTGAAACAGTAGTTCAAAGGGAGAAATATGTTGAGTGATAGGAGAAGGGAGTAAGTTTATGATGTGCACAGCAGTGGAGAAGGCATGCCACCAAAAAGCCATGGACAATTTAGATCGAGCAAGCATAGCCAAGCCAAACTCAGTAATGTGCTGATGTTTCCTTTCAACTAAACCATTTTGAGGATGAGTGTATGCACAAACAAGATAGTCTAATTTGAATGCCAGGAGGCTTAACTAAACTTGCAACTAGAAGAAATTTTGTCCCTATATCATGTTGAATAGCTTTTATCAGTAAACCAAAAGACCTCTCAACAATATGCATGAACTGAGTAAAGACTGAAACAACATCAGACTTGGCCATAAGGGGAAATATCCATACAATCATCAACAATAGACAAGTAGTATCTGTATCCCTCAATAGAAGCACAACTAGCAGGTCCCATACATCCATGTGTAACAATTCAAAAGGAGATGTGGAATGATGAACAACTGAGTTAAAGTGCTTCAAGTGCATCTTGCCCATTTTACATTCATCACAGAAATCAGCAAGAGATTGCTTACAAGAAATGTTCATATTTCTCAAAACAGTAGACAAAACTGAATCACTAGGGTGCCTCAACCTACAATGCCATAATTTCCACTTATTCTCATGCACAGAAGCATTATTCACACTAGAACTAGATTGAGATGTGTTCACAAAGTGAGTAGAACAACTTGATTTATTTCCAGAACTTGAAGCTTTACCAGACTTTAGGCATCCAAAATCCAGCATATACAGGCCTTCCTTAAGCACCCCTCTCAAGAGTATCTTGTGTGACTTTAGATCCTTAACAAGACAACAATCAGCATAAAATTCAATGACTGCATCATTATCTTTCAGAAATTGAGAAATGCTCATGAGATTTTTGGTAATGGCAGGTACATGCAACACATTATTCATAATAACTGGACCAGATCCATCATGTAAAGTAGTAGAGAAAGAGCCTGTATGCAATATAGGAGTGGAGGCACCATTACCAACAAGTAGAGAATCCATACCTTGATATGGAGTGTGAATCTGAAGATTAGCAAGCTGAGAGGTAACATGATGTGTAGCCCCACTATCAACACACAAAGGAGATGAGGAGTGAGGATAAGAATTATTGGAAGTTGAAGCTCCATGATCCATGTGACCAGTAAGAGCAAGAGATGGAGAGTTTACATGAAAGTTTGAGTGAGGAGACTGAAACTTCGAGGAGTAAATATGTGAATGAGAAGGCTGATAATGTGATTGAGGAGATTGATATTGAGTGAAATGAGTTTGAAATGGAGCAGAGAAAGGTGGACGATGAGGAGATGGAATCAGAGGACCTGATCTAGCATTCTCAATACCATTGAAAGAGTGATCAAAGCGTTTGTAGCATTTAGCAGCTACATGAAACTTTCTACCACATAGTTGACACACAATCTTAGGTTTAGAATACACCTTTCCCTTGCCATTGTTTCTACCACCATCTCTAGAAACAATATTAGCAGAAGGAGACAAAGCAGTATAAATAGTACCTCCTGTAAGTTGAATGAAATGAGTAATGTGATTGTGTAAACGCACCTCATAAGCCTGGAGGATCGATTGTACCTCTGGAATAGTAGGAATAGTGCCCCGAGTAGTAAGGGAAACCACTACAGCATCAAATTCAGCACTCAAGCCACCAAGAATGTACAACACTAATTCTTCATCTTTAATAGGCTGTCCAGCATGGTGTAAACCATCAGCAATAGACCTCATTCTCAGAATAAAAGCATCAATGCTTAAATCACCCTTTTTTAGGGTTTGAAGCTGCAGGCGAAGGATCATAGCCTTGGCACTCAACTGAGATTGAAAAAGCAGCTCAAATATCATCCGTAATTGAAATGAATGCTCACAACGACTAACATGACCGAACATCGATTCTGAAACAGAGCTTAACAGCCAGCTGAGGAGAAATTGATCTTTCCTTTGTCATGAAAGAGAATCCGACGAAGAATCAGTAGGATTCGCCGGAACTGCAGTGCATAATAGAACATCTTCAAAGCAGTGTGCACGAACTTAGGCAAGGACCTGATTTCTCCAAAAATGATAGTTCTCAGTATCAAGACGGATCGATAGAGTAATGAACCGAGGAAGAGTGGAAGAAGAGATGACTGGATTAGCCATGAAAGCAGAGTAGAGTTCGAGCGGAAGTGATAGAGGAGTTGGATCGAGGAGTTGAACAGATAGAGCGGTTACAGCTCTTGAAGATGTGAAGAAATGGTTTGAAGATATGAATACAGAAGTTAGTTACGCGAAGAACAGAGCAATTACAGCTCTTGAAGATGTGAAGTAGGGTTGAAGATACGAAGAAACAGAAAGAGAAGGAGAATTTGCAAAACACAAACCAAAATCAAAAGAAAAGATTGGACCTCATGATACCATGTTTAAATGTGTATATTCAACTCAAAGTATACAATGTGTGGAGAACTCCATTATATAAAGAACTCACTTGTTCTATAGTGTTCTATCTAACAACTCTAACAAACTATTAGTTTGAATATAACTAACCTCTTGTATGTATATGTGTATGCATGCTTTTACATTAATATATGCATTGCATGCATGTGTGTGTGTTTCATGCAGGGCATGCATAAGCATGCATGGTGTATACTCCAACAACTAGAGGTGCGATTTTCGCACACTCCAGATGTGATCCGCACACAGTCCCGTCTCCTTCTCTTTCTTTTGTAGATCTTGCCTTCTTCCATGTAAATCTGCTCGTTCCCTTATAGATCTGTGAGTTATAGGTCCAGATTTGAACCGGCACTGTTCGCCGCCGCCTTCCGCTCTCACCGTTCTTTCAGATCTAGGAAGCAGATCCTTAGATTTACTTTGTTATAGTTGTCGCCGCTGCTCCAGTCTTTTCAATTTTTCCCTTCGTTTATGTAGTTATTTTTTGCTTTTGGGTAGGGATCAACGTAGAAATGATCTCGAATGGAGCTACGGTGACTGTTCGGGTATTTCTTCGTTGATCCTGTTTACTGTTTTCTAGGTAGTATTCGTGCTTATTTAACTACGTTGTTAGTTGCGGTTTGTTATGTTCGGTTACGCCTTGTGCGTGCGTCTTCACCCCGTTATGGGGGCTCTGTTGTGGTTGTGGGTCTTCTTTTTTGGTGGTTGGACTTCTTGGGATAGACTCGAGAGTCCTTGGGTTCTAGTTTTTGAGTTCGGGTACTTGGTAGAACTTTGCCTATTTTTTTGTTTCCTATTCTTGACATGAAACACCTTAGTGTGGAATTTCCCCGTTTAAAGATTGAAGACCTGAACATCTTTTAAGGCAAAGAGAAACTTGTCTTTTCTCTTTTCACAATTGAAGTGAACGACAATAGTTTAAAGATTAAGATCTTAGTTCGTGAATTGTAATTTTATTTTATGATCTTATAAACTCTCCTAACAATAAAAAAAAAATTAGAGTATTGATAGCCCTACCTTTCTAATCAATAAGGAACTACTGTACTTGATAATTGTATCAACCTTACTTAAAAACAATTTTATCGTTCTTCCAAAAAAAAAAAAAAAAAAAAAAACAATTTTATCGTGAATAATATTTAAAAAAAAAAATTGGTTTACAATTTTACACTAACAATTTAAAAAAAAAAAAAAAGTTTAATTGTTTAGACTTTAGAGACTCTTTGATTCGCTCTCCCCGCCAAATAGGTTTTGACAGAGAACCGTCGTCTTTCCAGCGGGAACGAATAGTGAAATGGATCAGACTGGAAATGAGAGCGAAATCCAAGTCCGTAGCTTAACCGGCGAATCAATCGTTGTTTCGATTCAATCAAACAAAACCGTACACCAACTCAAGCTTCTGCTCAAACAAACCTTTTCTCCGGCGTCTTCTTCCCCTAATTTCCACCTTTTTCTCAACGTAATTACTCAAACCGTTGCTCATTTCTGCTTTTAAACTTCTTCGCATGTTAATTTGTTAACAATGGTGCTGAAATCGGAGTTGTACGTTTGCACATGTTAATTTTTAAGAAATGATACTGTTTGGGTTGTCTGTCGTAATTATCCCTGAACAATTGTTCGTAATCATTCTCGGTTGATTTATATCGTTGCAGGGTTTGAAATTGAACTTGCAGAACCAGATTAGTAGCTATTCGATTGGGGTTGGGGAATTTCTAGTTGTTGTCCCGTTTGTGAAAAAGGATGCGCAACATAGGCATAGAGTTGAAGCATCTGAAACGCCCTCAGAACAACCTAACCGCAATGAGGGATTGGAGACTGAGTCAGCTTGGTCTGAGTTGATGGAAGACCTCTCATCTTTGCGTGACCTTTCTGACAGCCAAAAATTAACTGAGACTGAGTCGAAGTCAATTAATTCAGATAATGAGAATAGTTGTGCTACGAGAACCTCTTCTAGGACGAAGAAACGGAAGAATATAGTATTGAATAAGGACAAAGAGAGACCTTCTTATGCTGCTTTGTTACGCATGTTGCATACCTCTGGTGAAGAGATGTTTGACGAACAGAGTATTAAGAAGTTTCTTGAGTTTATTGACTCTTCATGCTGCTTAAATGATCCAACTACAGGGTCTTGTGTGATGAGAGAAGCTAGTCCTGTAGTGGATAGCGAATCGGACCCTGACAAGAGTAGTTTGTGCCTGTGTCCACTATGGTTGAAGGACATAATGAGAGCATTTTCTTTCATAAATGTGTATTCTGCATGTCTTCAGCTGTGGCATACAAAGATTACCATCACTGCATTTAAGAAACCATTGGATCAACTCCATAAATTTGGCTTCCGCACAGGAAATGCAGACTTGGAGCTCATATCTCAGCTCTGTCCTCAGGTAATTCATATGATTGCAGAAACTCTGTTGTTTGTTTTAGGTTTTAAGTGGTTTTAAAATCCGGGTTTGAAATCTAGGGATTTTGAATTTCTGATAAATAGTAAAGTTTGTGTTTAGTTTAGGATTTTGAGTAGGTGAGGATTTTACTTTATGTAAAATTAATGTGTAAAAGTGAATGATGTTGTATTATTATATTGTTGTTGGATGTGATTGTAATGATGGGATAATATGTGTTATGTTTTGAATATATTATAGTGTAAGGAGAGATAATTGATTGTATTGGAAAGTGGGATAATATGTTTATATGTGCTGTAGTGGTGATTTTATAAAATCGGATTTCAAAATCCCAGAGTAGAACTAGATTTAGGCCATGTTTGATAGCTTAGATTAAACCTATATTAACTTCATCTCATTTTTATTGGTTGTTTGATAACTTAGATTAATGGTAGATTATGCTTTAAAATGTATAAAGTTTAGATATCATCATAATCTTAGTTTAATCATCTTTGCTATCAAACATGGTCTTAGATGTGTAAATCCAAAACCTGGTTTTTAAAACCCACTAGGGTTGTGGTTCTTCTTAATCGAAGATGATGCAACATTTTCTTGTCATTGTTTCATATATTCTAAAGGAAAGCGTTGTGGTTCTTTTTACTCAGAAGCATAAAACAATCTGATTATAAGATGAAAGCGGGAAATATAAGGCAGGCATCTGTATGGCAATTATTTAACATTCTTTAGATAGACCATTGCCGGTTTCAAATATTTATCATTGCTGCTTGTGTTCTTTTCTTACAATCTTCTCAAAATATATTTAGCTGCAAGCATAAATTGATCTAATCTTTTCCACGACAAATAATGAATATAATGATATTGGCCTTAACTCAGGATAGGCCTTTATTTTTTTCTTTTCCTGAGCTCATCTTGACGTGGCCTTCAGCAATGAATTGTTTCTTTGATTAGAATCTCGATAGTAATAATTATACTAGTACTTATCCAGTCAAAATCTTGATTGCACTTTTCATAGTCATAATTTTCTCAGTTACTGTCAGTGTACGTGCACAGAATTTTAGGCTCTTTAATGTCTGTATTAGCTCTTTCTGGCACTTTTGAAAGTATCAGCATTACTGTCTGGATTTCATAATATAAGCACATCTGCTGTTTTCATATTTCCATCAGGTAATACTCATTGTTGACAAAGAAGTAGAGGAAACAAAATCATGTGATGCCCTTGTTATAACCAGATTCCCAGCAGAAAAAGATGATCAGCATGAAGATCAACTCATTGGAGGTAATAGTTGCATGCTCAATTTGAATTTCAAAAGGTTATTATCTCCTTTGGCACCCTACACAAATTACCTCAATTTATCATTAACATTTTGAAGTGGAAGCTGCAAAACAGTTACCTAGGTCAAAGGTTGTAAGTTCGACGAAAAAAAGAGAAACTTCTTTCAAAGCTATTCTTTCAGAAGCAGCCAAGTCATTTATGGTACTTTAATAATATACTCTCTCGTTGCTATGAGATTTTATCTGTTATCCAAATTTCTTTCAGTTTTAAGTCATGATGTGCTCTTGGAATTGTTTCATCTCTTTCAACTATTTAGAGCTATTTCATGTATCTATTTACACGAGGCACTTAATTCTTTTGGTTTTGCACTTGGCATGGTGGAGTATTTCTCTTTTTATCCTAAAAATATTCCAACAGGCGTTTTAAGTTGGCCATCAAGAAAATTGAGTCTGCTACCATGCAAAGTAACACAACGTGTTCATAAATATCTAAGAATTTGCCACCAGTTTTATAAGAGTATGTTAATTTCAGCTCTTGTTCTTCATCCTTGACTGTAGAAGCTATTTTTTATTTTTCCAAATGATGACCACTTTTATCTTCATTATGATCTGCTGAAGCTTATAAAGTTCTTCTTTTGCTGCATAATGAGTGGTAAATTTACCATATCTGCCACTTTTTAGGGGTAAAACAGATTTTTTTTTTTGACAGATTGAGTAAGTCATTTCTTTGTAAATTGTAGTCTAGAAAACACAAATCCTCTAAGTAGCATGCCTGCAGAGCAGCGAAGGTAAAGATATCGCCTATTGATTTTTTTTTTTGTCACATTGAGTTATAAATAGTGAGCTGGTAGCTTATGAAGCCTACATGCAAGGAATGTGTGCTTTAGTATCAATTAATTTAGTAAAATGAATTTAGAGGTCTGGGGGAGATAAGCAAAGTGGATTAGTGGAGGATATGAAGAAACTTTTTATAAAACATTCGTGGGTGCTCAAAACATCCTCAAAACTTTTACCCCTGCCACTGAGACCATGATCCTCCACCCACCAAAGTTAGCTTGACAAAAGAAAAAGTTCAGATAAGTGACGTTTCTTCAAAATGCACTCAGCCTACAAAAAAGTTATATATGAGTCTTTTAGATGTTTTTAGATTTAATAAAACTAGTAATTTTCCCTGACGCACGGTTTGAATATTGATAAATTTTAGGATGAGATTGTATTGCGTGAGATGAATTGTGATAAAGATTTAAATTAAATTTATTTTGTACACCTAAAAATTGATCCTTATTCATTTCTTTTACTAAGATATTTTATTAATATATGAATTTAGTGAGATAGTAATATGTGAGTCTCTCACAATTATTTATTTAATTATATAATTTTTTTAAATCATACACTAAATTCACCAGAAATACTAAAATTTATAAAATGATGGAGTATTAAAATATATATAATTAAAAATAAAATTCAATAGTCATAGATTTATGGACAAGGAATTAATATTGTTCAAACTAGATGTTGCTCAAATAAGAGATAACACATTCACACTTCTCTTGGCACAGCGCCGTACCTGTAATTGTTTTCTCCAGTGTCTTTGCTTAAAAGTAATATACTGCAGTCGAAAAATGGAGCAGAGACGATCAAGCCTTTTTTGCTGGAAGATCTTCTGGTTTTGGTGAAGAAAGCTGAAAATGAAGCAAACCAAGAGAGGAGAAGATCCTCCGCTACCTCAAGTTCTCGTCCATATGTACAATGTCATGTAAGCCAAATCTTATTTTGAAAATTCTAAAGTATTATTCTTGTTGTAATGATGCAAAATCCATGAACTGAGTAATGTTGAAGGTCAGATCAGTTATCCTTAATTCATTGCTTAAAGTGTTACTACATCAATTTTCTACTAGGTCCAGGTCCTTCAACTTATGTATTGCACTTGAATTATTGCTTTGTTTGCCAGCGTTTTGTTCATGAACCATTGATAAGAACTTGACAGAGTTGAATTTCATATTTTTATTTTAATATGCAACAATGTTAACTGTTTTAGCATGGAGGATGGGAAGTTTGTTAGGTGGCATGCATATGAGCTCCATTAGTTGATTACTTGGCCACGTTTCATTGTTTACTGTCTTTATGGTGGTTCTGATGGAGGATTTATCTGATATAGATAGAAGGCAGCAGAGCACTTTGTTAAAAAGAATATTTTAAAAAAAAAACTCTTATTGACTGGATGGGCTGCTATGCAAAGACTTGTAGGCTTGTAGCTCAGTGCCATGTTGAAAAAACTAAAGCGTCAAACACTTTTCACTGTTGACGAATTAAGACACCACTCAAAAACTTTAAAGCATTCATTTTTATGATTAGAACTTTAAATGAAGTTATTGAGAAGTAGAACTAAAAATGCGTGACAAATAAGACCTGAATAAAGTACTGTGGATATTTCAGCAGTTTAATTAATAAACAGTCTTGGTAACTTTTACATCCTAGGTTTTCAGTGTACATCGTGGACATCTGGACCATATTTACTTAATGTGCTCCTCCCCTGCAATATCCGGTTGCATGACCCATATCACGGGTCATCCACGAACATATATGATATGCCTCATGTAGTATGTCCCCTTTCTTGGGATTTTAGACATGGCCTGCATGACTTGATAGAAGGATGATATGAAAGTAGTGTGTGTGCATTCCTTAATGGTGTCAGGAAGCTAAAAGACAAAAGGACTGGTTAAGTTTGGAGGAAATTTTCGGAAGCAATGTTTTGATATGTTGTATTGGTGTTTCATGGTTATTGTAGTACTAATCCTTATAGTATTTGAAAACTCTGGTCCCATGATATAACAGGATACAAAGCCTCTTCTGCCAGAGGAAATGGTTGGGCATCTAAAAAGCAGCTTGGGTTCTCTTGGACAGGTTTCCACCCAAGCATTTTCCCTTTCTAAATGTTTTTTTCCTTTTATGGCCCCGTTGCCCCTGTATAGTATTGCTGGGGAAACTAATTTTTCAAAGCTTGATAACTTACTATTTATCTGGTACAGGTGGTTCACATTGAAGAGATCAGTGCCCGGAATGCCAAGTATGTTGAGATACCTTGTCAACTCTCTGAAAATGTAAAGTTTGCACTCAATCGTGTTGGAATTACTAGATTGTATAGCCACCAGGTAAGAATATTTTTCTGGTAATATATTGCATCCTTTGTATTATGCAATTTTTCTTGCATGTGCTTAATTATAATAGAATGTACAGGCTGAATCGATACAAGCCTCCCTGGCTGGTAAAAATGTGATTGTGGCAACTATGACATCAAGTGGGAAATCACTTTGTTACAACATTCCAGTTTTGGAAGTATTGTCACACGATCCATTAGCCTGTGCACTGTATCTCTTCCCTACAAAGGTTTGTTGCCTTAGATCTGTTTCTATAATGGATGAAGTAATTTGTTTTGGCAGAAATCGTCTTTCACATGATTGATATTGCTAGAATTCTTGTTATGCTTTTACACAATCTTAAACTGACTCAACTTGCACGCAGGCATTAGCTCAAGATCAGCTGAGAGCTTTGCTGTCTGTTAGCCATGGGCTTGATGATAGCTTAAACATTGGGATTTACGATGGGGACACTTCTCAAGAAGATAGGCTATGGTTACAAGATAATGCCCGTCTGGTATTTGATTTTTTTTCCTTGAATAAGATGGATTTTCTAACTTTTTTGGATATTTAACGTTCATCAAGTAATTTGCAGTTAATCACGAATCCTGACATGCTACATGTCTCAATATTGCCGTTCCATGGGAAGTTTAGGCGAATATTATCAAATCTTAGGTACTTTTCAACTGTTTCATACTTTCTCAAAATAACTTTTCAACTGTTGCTTCTCTAGGTGAAAGACTGTAATTTTCCATTCTTGTTTTATCACTTATTCTAAAATTATATATACTCCTATTTTTTCTTCCAATTACAGGTTTATTGTTATTGATGAAGCTCATTCTTATAAGGGGGCATTTGGTTGTCACGCTGCTCTAATATTCAGAAGGCTTCGTCGAATCTGTTCTCACAGTATGTTCCAATTTTTGTAGTTTGTGCAGGTTTCAGAACACACATTTTTTTAACACTAAAATTGAATCTTACCATTTCAACTGACTTCTTATCCAGTTTACAGTAGTGACCCTTCTTTCATATTCTGCACTGCAACTTCTGCAAACCCCAAGGAACATGCTATGGTAATATTATCAGTTGAGAATATCTGAGAGCATATCTTATATTGATTTCAGCTTCATATTCTGATCTATAGCCTGTAAAACAATTGGTAAGACCAATCAAGGCATATTTTCATATGTATTAGGCAGTTCCCATTTTATATATGGTGGTATGGGCTTATTGTTTTGATATATGTTCATAGACTGGCTTTATTGAAATTTCTTGTGTACTAAATTAATAAATTTTTACATGAATTAATGTTTTGATATATGTTCATAGACTGTTTCTTATTTCTAAATGCTATTACAGGAACTGGCTAATCTACCAGCGGTTGAATTAATTAATAATGATGGTAGCCCCTCCGGGTTGAAGCTTTTCATGCTCTGGAATCCTCCTTTATGCATGAAAACTGTGAGCTTTACTTAGTGGGTCTATCACATACTATTCAGAATCTATATGATTTGGATTGTGTTTATTATCTATTTGCAACATTTCCATTTGTTAGGTTTGGAAGAGAACAAAAACCAGCTTGGAGGCTAAAAAATCTGTTAATAAAAATGTGGTTTCTGGCCGCTCAAGGTGATACATGTTATATCATATGGTTCGATGCATCATTGATTTTTTTTTTACCTATATGTAGTGCTGTATTTCAATTATGTTCGTGCTTATATTTGTAGGTTTTTGAGGATTAAGTTTTTAACTCTCTCCAATCTGGCCACTCTGATTAAAATATTATAACTAGTTGTAAGTGCATACTGCTGTCAACTTACTGAATAGTGAATACTGGTGTACGAATCAAATTGATTAGCAGAATTTCAGTCTCTTTGAATTTGTAAAAAATATAATCGCTGGTCAAGTTCTTATTTGTCACATTATCAGATTGAAAAATATCACTTTTTGTAGTTTCAGAATTTTCTAATATGAAAAATTGTTTATTTGGTGATGGATAGTCATCACTCTACAAGTGCATTGGATTATTTCAATCTTTCCTTTGGTCCTTTTAGACATAATTAAGTGGAGTATATTTTAAGGTTGGATTCAGCAAGGATTCTATATGAAAAAAATGGTGATTGTTTATGACTGGTATGCTAGCTGGAGTCATCATTTTCCTGGATATATTTGTTGTAGATAAGAAAACCTCATTTCTTTCCAATTTATTTGACATGAAATCTTTACTTTACAATCTTCTACTGGAAGAGTTAAATACTGGTGCCATATTAAAAATAGGTGTGACATGAGAAGAACTTGATCTGAGAAGTAAAATGAAAGAGTAATCACAAAAAATGCTGGATATGAATGTTGTGGGAAAAACACACTCGTTAAAATTCAGCCTGGTTGGATAATAAGCATTTCACATGCAAATCGGCATAATTTCATTTCACATGCAAATCAACATAATTTAAATGCTTTATGAATTGATGAAGTCCATTGGTAAGTTATGAATCTTATGATATCTCTTCAATTTGACCTTTATTTTGCAGTCCTATTTTGGAAGTTTCCCACCTCCTTGCAGAAATGGTCCAGCATGGTCTGCGCTGTATTGCCTTCTGTAAAACACGCAAACTCTGTGAACTTGTTCTATGTCACACGTATGTATAAAACCTTATATTTCAGATTATCTAGTTGATTCTATCATTTGTTTAATCAGCATAGTAACTAGTAAGTATTAATATATTTTTTTATTGTAACAAGGCATGAAATTCTTCATGAATCAGCACCTCATCTAGTGAATAAA
Organism: Galeopsis tetrahit; assembly: GCA_963675135.1. NCBI lineage: Eukaryota > Viridiplantae > Streptophyta > Magnoliopsida > Lamiales > Lamiaceae > Galeopsis > Galeopsis tetrahit. The sequence continues at coordinate 74,703,640 of OY776127.1, forward strand.
GTATATTCTTACCGTGGAGGCTATGTTGCTGAGGTCAGTTTCTTCTTGTTTGTCAAGTATTCAAAATGTTCAACATGTTTAGGGGTTTAATATCTGTTTTATGTTTTTCCCTTGGTGAGGTGGGGATCAAGCCCAGACCTCACTCATATAAGGGTGACTGAAGCACTATGCTACAAGGCTGTTCATCTCACACAGAATATGCTGGGTGTATAAATTTGCTTAAGTGAAAATCTGGTTTTCTTTCTTTATTTTCCATGACGCAAACTTGGTAATTAATTTTCTGTATGAGCTATATTATTGTTGAGAATTCTTTTGGCAATCTTCACAAGAAGTTGATATCATCATATTTTCTCAATTTGTTGATATTGCCATATTGGTTCAGTGTTGGTATAAATTTACTTATTAATACAATTGATTTACAATGACATCTCAGGCCGGGATCTGTGCTTCAGTATGCATGTTGCTTGACATATATAACTATTACAGCTATAATGGAACACTTTAGTTTTTGCATTTTTTTAATAGCATCTGGACCTTACTTTAACACAATGTTTTCTTATTCCATTGTCTTTGATCGGATTACTTCATCCAATTTTGATAAAGGGAAGAACTTGAGTGAGAGGGAACAAACAGTAAGTTATTATAAATGAATATTATTTTCCTTTCCTTCAACTTTAGTGTAAAGTGCCTAGGTCTGAATATGAACGCGCATCTATCGTGACCTCTTAGTTTATGTACATGGATGTACCCGTATAACTCTCAGGTTTACATATCACTCTATTGAAGCTGAACAAAAGAAATATCCTAATTATAGCAGCTATAGCAAGTCTTGAACTAATTAGATCTACTTTAACAATATTTTTTCACCAGTAACTTTAAGCTCTTGATAGGCCCATTATTGTGGAAGATGTTATTTCTCTGTGCTCAAATTCATTTATGCAAGTCTTTGTTTCAAAATCAAAGGCTGAAGTTTCACATGAGTCACATGACACATGGGGCTGGAACTACACGCATGTCCCCTAAAAGAGTTTGTGTTTTGATGTGGGAGAGGGATTTGCCTTAAAGTGGACAGACTGACTTGTTTGTTAGTTGTTTCCGAGAAGCTACTGTAGCAATCTCCATAAGCATCTCCCATTGTTTAAATTCACTTCTGATGGAAACAGGATAGGAGAAGAATTGAGAGTGATTTCTTCAATGGTAATATATGTGGTATTGCTGCCACAAATGCCCTTGAGTTAGGCATTGATGTAGGTGAAATTGATGTAACACTACATCTTGGTTTCCCTGGTAGCATAGCAAGGTACAGCATCATATTCCCAGTCAAATTCTTGCTTGTTTTCATCATGATTGCTCATTTTTATTGCTATCCAGTCTGTGGCAGCAAGCTGGAAGGTCAGGAAGAAGAGAAAAGCCATCGCTTTCAATATATGTTGCATTTGAAGGGCCATTAGATCAGTACCTTATGAAATTTCCACAAAAACTTTTCAGGGGACCAATAGAGTGTTGCCATGTTGATCCTAATAATGATCAGGTTTATTTGCATTAACAATTTCATTTTTGTATTATGTCATCTCAATTCTTGGTTATCAAGAAAGTGTAGTTTTTGTGATTTTTGGAGAGAAAATCGGTTTCATCCTTAGTTGCTTCCCATATAGGTGCTGCAACAGCATTTGTCATGTGCTGCTCTTGAACATCCGTTAAGTTTGCTTTACGACGAGAAGTATTTTGGTCCTGGCTTAGAGAGCGCCATCATGAAACTTAAAAACGAAGGCTACCTGAGCACTGATGTGTCACGTGATTATGCTTCCAGAATGTGGACCTACATTGGGCATGAGGTAATACATATGTAAATATGCCTGGGATCTTGCTATCATGTTGTCTTTTTAAGACAACTCGGCTTTTTACACGTGTATATCATAGTTAAATTAGTGAATCCCTTGAATGATCTACTCTTTACTCTAAGTCTTATCTAATATTCTATTCCTTTCAGAAATTCCCATCAGGTTCTGTTAGCATTAGAGCAATAGAAGCTGTACAATATAAAGTGATTGACAAGACAAATGACAAAGTCCTTGAAGAAATCGAAGAAAGCAAAGCTTTTTTTCAGGTAACTAATGTGGTATTTATGACGACTCTTTCCTCATTCATGATAGGAAATGTCAAACTTGGCATTTTTTATTAGGGATGAAAGCTATAGACTGTATAAATCTAAGCTTGAGCTGCTAAATTTTTTAATTGTTCAAATTCCAAAAAAAAAAAAAAACACTCGTGAAATTTGGCCTATGTAAATAAAAACAAAGAAACTCACACACACACAGAGCTTTGAAATTACAAATACCCCTCAAGGTATTACAATTACCCTGAGATTTGTATTTTTATTATATATACCCCAAACAAGGTTGTTTATTTTATCCATTTTTTTAGGCCAAGGGTAGTTTTGCAATTCCCCTTATTACCGTTAATATGCTGAAGACCTATTTATTTTATTATGTTCAATTGTTAAGCTAGACAGCTACTTCTCCCTAAGAATTCATGTTAAATAAACTCATACACATTTTTTGGCCATTTAAACATAACCTTCCAATTTACAGCATGTAATTTATAGAGTACCACAAGCAGCTTGATCAAATCTCCAGTTTCTTCCGAACTTTTCTTGCTTTGCCACTGGAGTGGAATGGCCCTTTAAACATAACCTATGCATTGTGTTTGATATTGTATTATAAGTATATCTTCTAATTTTGACTTTTGCATATATGTAATGTTAAGATTCTTGCCATTATTATTATTATGCTTCCATTTTTGTAAGTCTCTGTGTGTGGTGTGCAGCTGTGCCCATTGCAAGTGCTTTGAGGGACCATCTAGTTCTTAGGCAGTTGTCTGTGGACTCTGATGTTTTTTTGGATATCAGGTTTATGAAGGTGCTGTCTATATGAATCAAGGGAAAACCTACCTTGTAAGGCATTTGGATTTATCAAGTAAAACTGCTTGGTGCCAACAAGCTGATGTGAACTACTACACAAAAATTCGTGATTACACTGATATTCACGTAATTGGCAGCAACACTGTATGTAATGATTTCAAATCCCAATCCTTTTCTGTTGTTTAGTTCCCGTTTCCTCATCTATGCACTCTGCATATGTTGTGTTATAATATTTCTCAATTTGATATTTCTGTTCCAGCAACAGTGCATAGGCTATTCTGTTTTGTGTGAAAAAACTTTCTGAACGAGGAGAAGAGCACTTAAAGCAATCTTATTTTCAGAATGTTCCACAAACGTGGTTATGTTTTTGTGCTCACTGTTAGAATTAGTCCCAACTCCCAAGTTTGAAGTTGGCAATCTTGACCTCTTTCTAAAATTATGACATTTTGTCTTTTAACGATCTACATTATTTCACCTGTTTCCTTAAAAGTACAAAGTTATTTTTTTCGTTTTATATCTGACTCTTGACCTCAATTATTTGTGGAATGCATTTCACAGAGGTGAAGGTGCAAGAAAGCATAAAAAATGAAATAACAACCTCTACCAATTCCTGCACTACAATCAACACTCAACTTATATTTTTGGGGAAAGCAAAGTTTCTCTGCAGTTTTCCAGTTAGGTTGAGTCTTGTCAATTTTTTCCTATCATTAGGAATCTGCGTTCAGATTTATTTGATTTAATGTTGAATTTCCCTTGTGCAGTCCAAATGCCTGGTTTTGGAAGATTATCCTAACCTATTGCATTTTTCTCATATATATAGGCCTATACAGCTAGGATTACTAATGACCAGTTAGCTAGAACAACTGCTGAAACACACATTTGCAAAGTAACAACTACTTGGTTTGGTTTTCGACGCATATGGAGAAAAAGTAACCAGGTTTTTGATAGTGTAGAGCTGTCTCTTCCTGACTACTCCTATGAATCTCAGGTGCATGATTGTAAAGATTGAGTTTATGTTAATTAGCTGTTCAGTTTCTTATCTTGAAAAAAAGATGTTCAGTTTTATTTTTCTGATTACAACTGTCTCGTTATGAGTCTTCATTGTTCTTATATTTTTCCTAAATTACCTGATATAGGCTGTTTGGATACGAGTTCCACAATCATTAAAGACAGCTGTTGACTCTTCACTTTACTCCTTTCGTGGGGGCTTACATGCTGCTGGGCATGCTCTTCTTAATGTAGTTCCTTTGTGAGTTCTCAACATTACACTATGTTAATAATGATAGTTTGTGTCTTTTCCCTAGTAAAGTGTGTATTCTTAAGGGTATGTTTGATTTGGGATTTAGAGGATTTTGAAATCTGTATTTCAAATCTAGTGGTTCAAAATCTTGATAAATAGTAGTAGTGTGTGTTTGTTTTGAGATTTAAATAGGTTATGATTTAACTTTAAATCGATGTGTAAGAGTGTGTGATGTTGTATTTTTATATTATTGTTGACTGTAATTGTAATGATTGAATAATTGTGCAATAATTAGTCTGTTTTATTGGAGATTTCTAAAGTGAGAATAAAATGTGTGAAAAGTGATAAATAAAAGAACAGTGGGAATCATAAAACCGTATTAGTCATTGGAGAGAGTGTGGTGTAGAATAAAAATGTTATTTATAGGGTGGATATATTAGGTTTTTTAAAACTGGATTCTATAATCCCAAAGTAGAACCGGATTTAGATTTCAAAATCCCAATTCCAGTTTTCAAATCCCAAATCAAGCATACCCTAAATCTGGTAGTTTTGAGATGTTTTATCTGAGCTCAGCACCATTTTTGGAATTGCTCAAGTTTGACTTCCTCATGGTTACTTTGGTTTGCAGATTTATTATATGTAATCAATCTGATTTAGCTTCAGAATGTGCAAATCCTCACGATAATCGCTATGTTCCTGAAAGAATTCTTCTTTATGATCCTCACCCTGGAGGGACAGGCATCTCAAAGAAGGTTACTTGCAATTATTCTTATGTTACAATGCTTGTTTCATATTTTTCTTTTTCAACTCCCATATCTAGTTGGATTTTTTTTATTCCTGAACTTGGAGAAAAGAATATTAACAGCTAAAAAATCATGACCAGCACCCCATACGTTCAAGACTATCTAGTTGAAAAAAGATATACCTTGTCTCTTTATGTACCTTATGATTGTATACCATGCTTTATGGAGTTAAAGGGGAGGAAAAGATGAAAAAGGTATTATTGGTGGATTTAGAGTACGAAATAATTTACCCATATTTTAGAATTTTTAACCATTGAATTTAGTATCATGTTAGGACTTTCGTGATAAGAGTACTAAATTTAACCACAATCGTTTCTTATCCCCACTTATTCCAAGATTAGAGCAAGACGCTAACAAATGACCATCATTTCCATTGTAAATTCATTATCCATTCCCATTGAAGAGTCTGAACCAAATACCCCCTTAAGCTTTATTGGAGCGCGGCAAAACATTCTCTTCACATTCGCTGTACGGAATGTCATCCTGTTAATAACTAAATACAACTTTGCAGGTGCAACCTCTGTTCACGGAGATGCTAACTGCTGCTTTAGAACTGCTTTCTTCATGCCACTGCTCAGGAGATGCTGGCTGCCCAAACTGTGTGCAAGTCGGTATTAATTATAATAATGATTTCTTTTTAATTCATTTTATTTTATATACCTTAAGAGTATTGGGTGTTTTCTTCTCCCAGAATCTTACTTGCAACGAGTATAATGAGGTACTACACAAGGATGCTGCCATAATGATCATTGAGGTTTGTATAAAAATGTGGGATAATATCATTATTTATCACTAAACTTAACTCATTCTTCATTTTTGGTCCCCCCATTTCATTCACTATTTACTTTGATCTTGGAAGTACACTTTTACTCCCACATTTGGTCTCACCTTTAGTTGACCGTTTATGGATCGATGGAATCAACTATTTGGGAGTGTTTAATATATTTATCTTGGGTGTGCTAATTGTAATTACTAATTATTGGGGTGCTAAATGTAATTATTTGAAAAAATTAATTACATTTATCACCCCCAATAGTTGATTCTATCCGTTGACACCAAGTGTGAGAGTAAAAGGATGCTACCAGGACCAAATTTAATTGTGAGTGAAAGGGAGGGACCAAAACTGGGAAGACAGTAAACTTTAAGGACTAAAAATAATATTATCCCAGAATATGTCCTTGGAAGTTAGTTGAGTATATTATCTAGAGCTAAATTATTACTACTTTTACACAGGGTGTTCTCGAATCAGAGAAATCCAACTTAAGAAAAATTCCTAGTCAGCCAGAGATGGATTCTGGGCCTCCCAGATAGTGTAGGGGTCAACCTGCCGACAGTCTTATTTAGACTTTGGATATTGATTTTTTTCTTTTCTTTTTATATGTATTCATTGTTTTATTTAGACCTTTATGTTATAAGGGTTCTTCCCGTTGGATTAAAACCATACACTATAATATAATATGAATTATTTTTGCTTCTCTTGAAGTAAAATTCTAGATTCATGTCTGTTTTATATATATATATATATATATATATTCATATTCATATTCGTTTACTGAAGTGAGACCTTGTAACAGGGATGAGTTAATTAATTGTTTACCAGGTTGAGTCACAACTGATGGTTAATTGGACGTAAAACAAAGTGATCAATTTATGGAGTGGTTGTGTTGATTCTTTTTTGCCATTGTAAACTAATATCTCCTCCTTTCATTGATGAAGTGAAAATGAAAATAATATAAATACCTACCAAGTGTTTATATATTAATGCAGAATATACTCTGGACAAGTGGTGATGTACAAAACATATAAATAGCAAGTGTTGATATACAATGCTTATCTTCGTTGGATACCAAGTTTAGTGCTTGGAAAAGATTGTTCAGTGCTTCTACAACTAATTTAGATAATTCTTTTGAATATTAAGAAGAGAAAAAATAAGACAGGGATACATTGTCCGCATTTTGAGTTAGGTTTTTTAGTCTTGTCTTATAGTTGGGTTTAGGGTTGACATTTTTTTGTTGGTAGTTACATGCAAGACTGACGAAATTCTTATACTCCCTCCGTTCCACAGGAATTTGCACACTTTTCATATATGGATGTCCCATATCAATTTGCACACTCCATAAAAGGAAATATCTTCACATCCCCCACCCTTGAAATATACTCATATTTACCCATATGCCATTACTTTTCCACACTCAATCTACTTTTTACTTTACTTTATTCATAAAAGTTTATAAAACTATCCCTCAAAACATCAATCATTACACATTTTCTTACACATTTCTTAAAATGTGTGCCGGTCAAAGGGTGCAAGTTCCTCCGGGACGGAGGGAGTAGTATATAACAACATAGTATTACTATGTAATTCATTCTCGTATGGCTCTTAGTGCTCGTATTTAAGTGTGTTGGATTTATTTACATTGGGATGTGTAAAAGATATCTTGGGTTTATTTACATCATGTTAATTTGATTATATGGACAAAATTACCCTTTAAAATTAGGGATTGTCCTCCCAAATTTCACCATCATAGAGTTTGCCTTGTTTACTACAAAGTTCACATAATACCTTCTCAGTCATCTACAACTCCACCACCACCCCGAATTATGTTTTTTTAGTTGATTTTATGTAAAACGATTAAATCGCACTGCCGATACACAACTATCATTTAACATTATAACAACGGATACTTTTGAATAAAATAATTAATATTAACAAACTAAAACATTTTAATGAAAAAAAAAACTAATATTATTATTTAAAAATACACAAAAAATGCAATTCAGTTACACAGTAAAACTAATTTAGACTTTGTTAAATTTTTTGATCATAGGTTGTGTGGTTGGTTTACACAACTGAACTGAGGGGGAACAAAATGTGGTAAAAGCATCCTGGATCATGTTTTAATTAAACCTGAGTCTAAAGATTGGGAGGGGCTATCAACACCCCATATTGTGTTATACATACCCAAAAAATTTTAGACAAAAATAGACATAAATGCATTTACTAAAATGTCCTTTAAACTTTTTTAAAAAATTATAAACACACCCCTATTAATTATAAACATGCCCCATATGTTATACACACCCAATTTTTTAACTCTCCAATCATTTAATCTTCATTCAAATATATTTTTCTTTTACTTCATGCATAAACCCTCCAAATGACGATATAATCATAACAAACATAGTATTTGAAGAAGAAAACGTGATGAAGAACGTTAATATAAGTATATTTAATATTTTTTACACTTTTTTACGGTATATACAGATTTTGAGTTTACCAGTCGACTATTTGTTCGGCCAGAATCGTGGTCGAACACATCAAGTTGCGTACGGCCACTCTCTGGCCGAACACCCCTGAAGGCGCACATGAGTTATTGGCCGAACAGATTGTTGAGTGTACATGAGTTACTGGCCGAACACATCAATGGGTGTACGGCCAATTCCGACCGAACATAATTTTTTCAAATTTTTTTGGTCAAGTGGCGTACGGCCAGAGTGGCCGAACATCTCCAAAGGCGCACATTAGTTATTGGCCGAACAGATCATTGCCTGTACATGAGTTACTGGCCGAACACATCTTTGTTTGTACATGAGTTACTGGCCGAACACTTTCGATACAACAACAAACACAACAACAAAATGGCGCAAAAACGAGACTCAAAACAACATATTAGCATATCCAACTCATTTTCTTTATGCAATCTTTACACAATATCTTCAACAACTAAATGTTTACAATATTAATATTCCAAATCATCTAAACAATTTAAAAATATCAAAATTTCTATAAACCCTAAATATAAAAATTTATATAAATCCCAATTTTTATTTTTTGTTTGTAAAGGAGTAAAGGTTAATGGGGTGTGTATAGTAAGAAAGAGATTTTGAATAGAAAATGAGATTTTGAATGAAGAAGGGTATGATAGGAAAAAAATGGGATGTGTTTAACATTTTAAATATATTTTTAAATTTTAGTGGGGTGTGTATAACCATTGGGGTTTGTATAACATATTTTGGGGTGTTGATAGTCCCTCCCTAAAGATTTAGGTAAAATATAAATAAACATAGGATGTGGTGAAACCATCACACAGTATTGTTGATGAATACTGTACATACTTTTATCAATATAATTTACAATTTTACATGTAGCCGATTAAAAGAAGAAAAAAAAGACATTTTGCAAAAGAAATGTTTAATTATATAATAAAATCTGGCAAGTCATAGCAGGATAGTAAAAGGTCATCAATAATACAAGTTGCAGAAAGCTGAAATGAATCACATCTGCCAAAAATGAACTCTACAGATACACAGTTCCTTCTAAACTTCAATGATATAGGAGTATATTGTAACTTGAAATAAGTAATGATAAGAAAAAAGTTGCTCATAAATGTCAAAATTTTTCTATTCTGATGCTACTACACTAAGGCAATCAATCACATTTCTGAAAGTATTTGAAACAAAGAAAAAGTAAATTAATTAATACCTGAATAAAAATATCATCAACTTGTGACACACTCCTGAAGATGATGATGACTCTGATTCACATACTGCTCCCATAGAGGCCTATATCTGCCTATACTCAACTTTAACCAAGGCTTCATATTCCCATTAAAGTGAATAACAGCTGCAGTCTCTATTAACCGATTATCAATACTCAAATCATACCCCAATCCCAAAACATGCCATCTTCGATCAAGAGGCTCAGTCAACCCGTAAAAAGCCAGAAGCCCCGGCGGGAGACTCCCCCCCTTCCAAAGTGACATATCACTATTTTTCTCCTGCCAATAATGATATTTTCCTGTCACATTTGCCTTTCTCCAAGCAATCAAATCGAATACATTCACACCGAATGCCCACCCACAAGCTTGAGGATCGAATTTCGTGCTTATGAGTGGATTTGAGAAGTTGAGATATTTATAGTATCTGTGGAAAGCTTCAAGACACGTTTCCACAGCTCCATTTACGTTCCCATGCAAATCTAACGAAAAAAGGGGTGTTAAATCTTTCTGAACAACAACATCATCATCGAGGAAAACTACCTTTTCCAATTGGGGATAAATTTCTGGGATGTAGAATCGGAGATGATTCAGCAGAGAGATGTACTTAGGATAATTATCAGGTGAAGTATCGAAGAAGGATCTTTGTACATCTGCTTTGTGCATCTGTTTCATAATAGGTGAATAAGATGCATTCAACCAGGAAAAGTGTTCGATGTTCTGAATCTCTATTGCAGCATCTTTGAAATCATTGAGCAAGAACCAGGCCTGCATTGCCCCGTATTTGACCCCGAATGTTACAATGTGGAAAACGAGCTGCTTTGGGTGTTCAGCATTCGAAATAGTGGAGTTGACCACAGCTGAAACAGCCAGAAGATTATCAGAAAATATACAAAAGTGGTAAAGATTATTATCCACTAATCGAGGGGAGTTTTTCCTTGAATGAGCAAGCTCTTGTGCTGTCTTGTTCTGAAGCCATTCAGTTGTGAGTTTGATATCAAAGCACTCAAGATTCTTGGGGATGGATTCAGCAGCTAGTTGTCCAAAAATGGTACTTTGAACAGTTGCAGCGTTTGCACGTTCTTCGAGAGCCTGAATATGGGATTTCATCGTCATCAATGTGGTTGCAATATCGTAATGGGCATCCTGTGCTTTAAAAATAAGGGATGATAAGCTTTTTATTATCGTTTCAGCTTCATCTAGAGATATGGGCTCCTCTCTTTTTGCAGCTTTTGAGAGTAACAATTGGCAGCTTCTTATTTTGGAACTCAACTCCCAGGCAAGATGCAGATTATTGTGTTCTTTAGCAATGATAACATACGCTTTGGCAAGGGTCATTTGCTCTGCTAATTGTCTGGCATATGATTTAGCACTTATTAATTCTTCGGTAAAATTTCGATTCTCATGAACAGCCCTTTCATTTCTGTGGTTTATCTCCTGGAAAAGACGGTAATAAATTTAAGATAACACAATATTGAGAACGAAAGGCTGAGATAGAACATGTGAAAGAGAAACAAGAAAAAACCCAAAAACTTTTCAAACTAGACGAACAAGAATTACAGGATCTGAAAATATAAACCTATGATTCGAATGGTGATGCCTTCCGTCCAATTCAGCAAAGAAGTGTAAACAGATAAATGGAATAAAATGACGTGTATTAAACCCACAGAGATTCATTGTTAACCAGAAAAATACAGATTTAGCGTGTGATTGAGGCCAAAATGGGAAAGTATTCATATAATTGAATTCAAATGTCATACTAGATGCATAACAGTTTCAAAATGCGGTGAGAAGAGTGAATAATAGAGCTCAGGACAGATACTTTTCATCAGTTTTATTTTTAAAGAAAATATAATATGCTTAAAACGTTGACTGTTAAGGATGAGTGGAACTAATGATAATGCTGGAAGTCATGAGCCCATTAGGGTATCCTTTCTGTTTAGAACTTTCACTTCTTAGTACTTTTGGAAAGTGAGAAAGTGTGTTTCTTTTCAGTCATTTTCATCAAAAACATTAACTTATTTTCACTTTCAAAAACATTCTAGAATTTCAAAGTATTTCATGTCTGGCCATGCACTCTTGTGCACAACAACCTACTAATATTTTGCTTCTTTTCATGCAAAAACTACTCTAAAAACAATACTCCATATTTATTTTAAAAATAACATAATCATATAAGTACTCCATATAGTAACCCAATATTCACTTACAAAAAGGCCTAATAAAGTTATTTTTAACCAATATGAAAATATTTGTAAAATTAAACCAAACAAACTGAATAACTGCTCTAGATTAAGTAAAAAGAAAGAGGAGTATAAAGACATTAAAAGGTAGAAACCTAATAAATTTACTAATCCGATGCAGAGAATAAATGACATTCAATATAATCAAGGCTCTCTAAAAACTTTGATTAGAAAACCAATAATTAGGAGAAGCAAAAAATAGGATTGGGAGAACTTTGAGCCTAGGACCCTTAGAAGTTAGATTTAGCAAAAGTTACCTAAATGACCAAGAAAAAGTTACTTTTGAAGGGCTACTATGGACGCCAGTAAAATATTTTAATAGTACTAACAAAATATTTTAATATATTGGAGCTCCACTCCAAATGTATAAGATGGTAAACATAGAGAAATACTCTAAAGTAACTAAAGCCAATAGCTGGTGTTGGCTATACAATAACTAGAGGATGTGCTTGGATTATTGCCTCATTAGACGAAAGCTAGAGCTTAGATCCTAAGCAGGAATATAGGTATAACAAAAAGCTTAATTACGCAAAGCTAAGGAAGAGGTTGATATTAAGCTCTGTAATATCACTTGAATTATTTTTCAGTGAACATCAGTGGGAGCTACTATTCTGCAAAAAGGTAAGCTGTCCCTTTTCTCAATCGTGGACTAAGAGCCGTTTCCTAGCCAACTTCCATTTTCAGTAATTGGAAGTCCTACTCCAAGTTTCTTAAAGTAGCAGTATCCTCAAGGAACATCTATTATTTTCGTCCTAAATTCATGTTATAGCTCTCTTTTTTTTCTTCATGGTATATCACTTGAACCTCGAAAGCCAGCAGAATACACTGTTGATTCACACTATAAGAGACACTCACTAATCTTTAGAAGAGTTAGGGGGTGCTTGGTTCAAAATTCTTCAATGGGAATGGTAATTGGAATGAGCATAAAGTAATTATGGTCGTTAATGAGAATAAAGGATGGTCAATTCACCTTCATCATACTCCACGAGGGGTAATGAGACTATAAGATGCAATATTTAAGTAGCTTATAAGTTGTTAAAGTGTTTGGCTAATAAAACTTGCAAGTTCTTTGATAATTTGAGATATTTTTTTATATAAAATTATTATTAAAGAACTTGGAGAGTGGGTGTGTGGGTGGTTGGGGAGTGGGTGTGGGTGGGGGAAGGAGGCTGGGTAATCTTAGTCTTTTAAAAATGAAGTATAGCTAAAAGATTTTAGGAAAATACATTTTATTTCAGCTTTTCAAACTATATAATAGACAAAAAAGTCTAATCATTCAAAGATTTAACACTCCACAGAGAGATCTTTGACATTTCTTATTAGGGGTTTGCTGGAGATTTTTATTTCTGAAACAACTTTGTACTATTCCATGAAGGTCAAACACATGGCAGATGATATGTAACCTATATACTTTAAACTCATTATTTTGAGTCTTAATAGTTGATCCATCAGAAAGATTGATAATAAGAATGCAGCAAGAAAATTGCATCAAGGGCAGCAAGTTTTAAATCTCTAACTATCTCGAATATAGGGCAATAGTGTATTAACAAAAGTCTACCACATAGTAAAGGATGTCTAAAAGTAACAGCATAAGTACATAACTTGAAAAAAACATACAAATAAGTTATGATCTAGAAGCTCAACAAAAAGGAAATTGAAGTCTTATTATTGAATCACCTTAAGTTCAGCAAAACAATCACTCATTCAGTGAACAGTCATTAATTACCAAAAGAAGCTAATGACATCAACATATTTCATAAGAACAGATTTACCAATTTTCTGCATTTCATACATATTTTAGTCCAATTTGTATCTATCTCTGAGAAGAAAGTCGTCTCAGCTAGATTTACCAATTTTGATCTCAAAGAATCAGGGCTTGAGATGATTTTATCAGATTATTAAGTAACAAAAAACCAAACAGATCATTCAATATAAAAGAACATTCATTAAAATAAAAAATGAATCAGAAAGATAGTATGAATTAAGATAGTGTCTTACCATAACAGGCTGTTCCACATGATCTTGGTCTCGATAGTTATGCTGAACAACAAAGAGTACAAAACCTGCAATCAAAAACGAGAGAAGAAGCACCCAGATCCACAATGAAAACCTCCGTCGAACCGGGCGCCGAAAGTCGGTCGCCCGCCGCCGCATCTTTGGCGAAAATCTTCCACGATTCAATCCCAAATCAAGAATCCCATCAACCAGACCGGATCAGAGCAGCTTCTGAAAGGCAAAAGATGGAATATTTCGCCCCCAGAATCAAGAATCTCGAAAACCCACTTGACAATTTTCGTAACCTAATCAACAACTTCAACACATGAAAGGTGAATCAAATCAGAATTTCTGAGGGCCCTCCAAATTGCGAAACTGAGTTCAGATGCAGCAAGTGTCAATTTTCAATTTCGAAAGCTCTGTGACTGAAAATGAATTTGAATTTGAGCTTTGTTAAGTGAGAAGGAGACTGTGAGAGTTATTGTTGTTCCAGTTTTGTTCATTCAGAAGGGAGCAATTTGGGCAAATCTCATAAAGGGTGGAGCACTTGCCACATGAAGAGCATGTGCCAAAGTTCCAAATTTTGTTTTCAACACTTTTATCTCCTATTTTCTTTTATAAATGTGATTAAAATATACTACTAATAACAATTTTGACATCATATAAAGAGTATCGAATATTTCAAACATGTAAAGTGTATTATCTCTTTTGGAATCATAATTAATCTCTGTAAATTCTAAACTTGAAGGTGTTTCTCTTATTGACTTTAGTTTGAGAAAAAAAACATGTTTAAAGAATGTTATCGACAGCTCATAATTACTACTCCGTATATTGGTTTGAAATAAGGTAGTATTTTATTAGCATTAAGTTGAGATTAAATATCTTAACATCACTGTCAAATGAAAAAATCCCATACACATAATCCTAAATAGGAATTAAATTCCTATAACAAAAAAGTCATGGATAAATTTAATGGGTGTAACATGTCATGATCTCTGATAACGTTATTTTCTTATTCGAGAAGTAAACTTTGACACATGTTATTTCCGCATATTAACATTATGGTAATATGTATCTTAAGAAAATGTTATCAAGGTTTTTTCAGAAAATTAAAATATACACAGTAACAAATTGCCATGTACAAAGTATAGTTTATTAAATATTACTCCCTCCGTCCATGAAAAGTAGTCCCATTTGCCCTATATTTCTTGTTCACAAAATGTAGTCCCCTACCCTTTATGTAAACTATCACCCTTCAATCATCACTTAATTACTCAAATTGTCATCAACTTTATTCACTAACAATCACTTTATTCACAATGGGCCCTACAATACCCTTATTTTATCTACTTTATTTTAAAACACGTGCCCCACTCCTGTGGGACTACTTTTCATGGATGGAGGGAGTATAATATAATGTCACTATTTTGATTTATATCAACAAGCGGGGATAGCTCAGTTGGGAGAGCGTCAGACTGAAGATCTGAAGGTCACGTGTTCGATCCACGTTCACCGCATTTGTTTTACACTTTTTGGTGTATTAAATTATTAATACACCTCCCTAACACGCTTAATAGAAGCGTTTTTTTTAAGCAATAGAAACGCTAATTTAAGAAACGTGAAAGCTAAAATCAGATTCATGACGAAAAAAAACAGCCGCCACCCCCAAATTTCTGAACCGCCGCCGCTCAGCCAGCCGCGCACAGCACAGCAGGTATTTTTTTTCCTTTCAATATCAGAATTTCTGTGCCCTGTGTCTCTGTGGCAGTGGCATCGTTAGTGACCTGTGCGCCGTCGACTTGATTGCTGTTTTATTTTAGTTTATGTTTAAATCCTTGCCGGATTTTGTGTGCTTATATATGTTGTCGTCTTGGTGGTTGTTGGCAAAGTGTTTTAGAAAATGGTTGCTGTTTGGTTGTTTAAGGAAACTTGTTGCTGCTTGTTTGTTTAGGAAATCTGTGTGGAAAGTGTTTGTAGCATTTTTCGTATTATTTGCAGATTGGAAGAGAAAAAAGTCACGGAAATCGCTAATATAGACATTGGAGTCGAAGTCTAAGGAGTTTTCCGGTGCTTAGATTATTATTTTTTCACTAAAAAATGGGTTGAAAAAGATGTCATTTCTAAATGCAAAGGGTTGTTAGAAAATATTTGTTCTTTCTTTAATAATGAATGATGAGAAGGAAGCTGCAAATACATTTTTTCTGAACCCTTCTATTTTCTAAAACTCAATTTGACAATTGTTTATGTTGCTTTCTCGTGATAGCTACAAAATGAGAGGCTTATATGCACATGAACCCAATATAACATTAAACACTGTTCTTCAAAAACAACTTGCGAATTTTTAGGTAATTTCTGTATCATTTATAATTATAGGATGATATGTCCGTGTTTAGCATCAAAAGCAAGGACACAATCAAAATATCTCAGTTCAGTTAGTGAAATGGTTGACTTTGTTGCGTGTCATAATCTGTTAGACCGTTTCTCCTGTAGTTTTTATATTATTGTTTATGCCTCATCTTCCGCTGCCGATTGCTCTGAGATCCTCGAATACCTGAAATTAGAGCACTTCATTTTTGAAGCCTTTTTTTGTTACTTTTATGTTCTTTTGTTGTACAGAGCTATTGAAGTTGCTATCTAGATTGTGAAATACTTAATATGGGGCTTAATATAATCTGAGTTTATGATTTGAAGGATGTTATGTTTTCTTGTTAGATTTAATAGATGTACTAGATGCAAAAGTTTTATACATGCTAGATTAGTTCTATTACATAAATAAGGTTGTGGTATATGCTTATGGTGCATCATGGTGTCCTTTTGCATTATTGTTTCTCATGATTTTTCATTTTTGCTTGTATGCGACGGTAAAATATGTATTCTTTGAAAGAAACACAATATAAATAATCATACTCCGTATAACAATAAGCAGTAACTCTGCAGTCTTGAGATTGTGTGTGGCAACAGTTTTTGCTCTTTTTACACCCTTGTAAAGAGTATGATTCAGTATTTCTCATACATATAGAAGTTGTGTCACAGCTGAATGATTTGATCTGGTTTGCATACCCTATCATTGAGTTCAAAGGTCTTGTTTTTTAAGAAACTTTTAAGGTGATTTGTTTTGAGTTTTAAGTTTTTTTTTTTTTTAAAATAAAATTCTGATAAATAGTTAGGTGTGCGTTTGTTTTGGGATTTTGAGTAGGGTGAGATTTAACTTTATGTCAAATCAATCTGTAAAAGCGAATGATGTTGTAGTATTGTATTGTTGTTGGGTGCGATTTTAATAATTGGATGATGTGGTTTATGATTTAAATATATTAAAGTGTAAGGAGAGAGAATTAGGGCTCATTTGCTTTGTTGGATTAAGAGGGATGTATCATCCTATAAATTATTCAAAAATTACCTGAATATTATTGCAAGTTTTCATTGTTATTTTGGATTTATATGTGAAGCAACATAAATTCTTGTTAAATAAGGAGGTGCATGGTGGAGTCAACATAATTTTTGTAAAAGCGAATGATTTAGAAAGAAGGTTTCAGAAAAACGTATTTGCAGTTTCCTTCTCAACATGCATCATTAAAAAAGGAACTGATATTATGATGTAGAGTCTAAAATGAGGGTTAGTAAGAGGTATAAGCTCAGCTATGTACTTAATTAATGGGTTTATGGCACATAACTCCCTCGTAGTTTGTAAATGTTGCGCGGAAACTTCTTGTGGTTTGAAAATTGCATGAAATCCCCTGTGGTTTAAAACCACTTGGGGGATTTTGTGCAATTTCCAAACAACGAGAGAATTTCGTGCTACATTTCCGAACCACGAGGGTGTTACGTGCAATTAACCCCTTAATTCAAATGTATTGGTTATATGTAGAATACCTTGCGTGATTTCATCACACATTAAATATTCTTGAATATAATCTCTACAGGCCATGATACTTAGCAGCAACCTGGGCTGTAAAACCCATTATGAGATTATTGGTGTGAAGGAAGATGCTAGCCAAGAAGAAATCCGTAGAAATTACCGATCTGCCCTTCTCAATTTTCATCCAGATAAACTGCACAATTCTCCAGAAACATCCAATCAAGAAACGGGGAGTCAGTTTCTAGACGTGCAGAGGGCGTGGAATGTCCTAGGTGATCCAAGATCCCGAGCCCTTTACGACAATGACCTGAGAAAATCAAGACAAGATGTTGAATCTGCAGATGAAGTGAGCTTAGAGGATATGGTTATCAAAGATGATGGCAGTTGTTTTGAACTCTGCTATCATTGCAGGTGTGGTGATCTCTTTGCTATTGATTCATCGGAGTTAGCTGGAATGGGCTATCCATTTTCAAGAAACGGGCTTGAAATCTATTTTCAAGCCCCTTCATCTTCATTAGCATCCATCGTTCTTCCGTGTGGATCGTGCTCTCTTAAAATCCGTTTAATCATCGATGCCAATGTTAAACTCCAGGTTGAGTTGAATAATTAAAATTTCATTTTCACTCATCAATCTATTTATTTTTAATTGGCATGGATGGTGGTGGTGACATCATGTTTACATATTGTTCCCTGTCATACGATATATTTATGTTGTAGTGCAATGTGCATAGTGGAGTCAAATAATTGGAAGAATTCCATAGTTCTTACGTTCAATGATTGTAAGTTGATCACAGAGTTTAGAGGAGGATGATGGCAGCGAATAAGGTAATATTATAAAAGGCAAAAGAAAAAGAAAAGAGATAGAGAAGACCCAAAAAATGGTAAAATGGTCCGAGCAGTCGCGAACACAAAAGTGACCCAGATGACCAAAAGAAACAACTACCAAATGAGCATAAGAATATACAATGCAAAGTAGTCCGTCTGATATTAATTTAAGGCTACAAAACCCAAACTAATCTACTGGAATTGCATCCACTAGACTCTATGAATATTTGCCTTATTCCTCAGTATTGTAGTTCGAATTCACCTTCGGGGGAAGGGTTACCCTTATTCTTCTTATACATCGAACTATCCTGAACACACAGACACAATGCCACTGAAGAAAGTTTCGTAGGAGGAACTTCCTTGGTGACGAACAATATGAGTCCCATATTATATCCATGATCCATCACTCTCCACCTCATGTTACTCGATATGAGTCACATATTATATCCATTATCCATCACTCCCCACCTCATGTTACTTGAGAAATCATGCCCCTCTTGTGCAACATAGCCCACACTTTCAAAGAAAACTATCCAACTTTATTTTTTGGCGTGTTTCAATTTCAATGAAATTTACTCATTCCATTTTTTACAATCTTCTCTCTCTTACATTTTATTATATTTTTTCTCTTTTTCAATCAAATCAAATCACATCTAATATATTACTTATTTTATCACATTTTTCAATCTCATTGTCTAATGTTTATGGATAACTTTCGTTCGAGGGTGTAAAATAAAAAATTAAAATATAGGGTGTGCATTTAGAAAAGATGAAAAGATGAGGGTGAGCATCTCCCTCCCAATTCGGAAATTGGAGTCCACATTACAAAATCACAAGTAGATAAATAAGGACAAAGAACACAAAAAAATCCCAGAAGGGAATCTACATACGAATTCAAATATCAGCGGAGAAAAAAAAAAAAAAAGGAGGATAAAAGATCTCTTTCCTTCGTTCGTTGGTTCCCCTGTCCCTCAAGTACGTTTTCCGGCTTCTTTCTCCTCTAAATTGTTACCAATACCATGTTTATCTTCGCGTTATTGTTTCTTAATGTTCATTGTTTTGTAATTGTGATTCTATTTTAATTTGTTTTACTGTGTTGAGTTTGATTTTCGTTGTTCCCTCTTAATACAGAATGACCATTCAAATTTGACAATTTCCCTTCCCTCCTTGCTAATCTAGCTTTTATTCAGTTTAGAATATAAACGCAATTAAATCTCCCCTGTGAATCTGTTATTTCATCGAAATTCATTCTCATTTTAATATACAACGATCCTCTGATGAAGAGAAAAAGGGTAAATGAAACTAGTTACTTCTGCAGGAGTTAAGAGGGTAAGGGAAAATGCCTCAAATGGCGACACAAACTGAGAAATTTTCAGTTGATTTCGTAATGGGAGGGACAGCAGCTATTGTGGCTAAAAGTGCAGCTGCACCTATTGAGAGAGTGAAGCTGTTGCTGCAGAATCAAGGAGAGTTAATAAAGAGAGGACAGCTTCAAAGACCGTACAAGGGAATTGGTGATTGCTTCAAGAGGGTCTTTAGAGAAGAGGGAATATTGCCCTTTTGGAGGGGTAATCAGGCCAATGTTATAAGATATTTTCCCACTCAGGTACCCTTTTATTCAGTAACATTGTGTGCTGGTTTTTAGTTTTCTTAGTGTTTTTCACATTTTTCAATTAGCAAAATATCTTCTCGCAACAAGGTATTAGAAGATGCTAATGCTCTCTGTGGTCTTAAATTCGTCGGTTAACATTAGAAAATGCTCATGCTCTTTTTTTTACTGTTTGTAAACTAGTAAATGATGGATTTTGAAATCCTATTAAATCCAATTCTTCTACCTATAGAAAACTACTTAATCATTTACTGTCCACTCTCCTTTTTATTCTTTTTTTGTATGTCATCAGCTGTCGCACAATACAGTTCTCCATTTTGATTTTTAAATATTGCCTCCTTTAGTAGTTGCATTGATATTGTCAATGAACCTGGTAGAAGGAACACCTTATATGATTTTGAGAACAAGCAGTGCATATTCTCTTTTAATGCACTATGCACCTGGTGAAACTCCAAACACAAAATCAAGAGAAGAAACTCTTTAGAAGTGATTTACATGCTTCTGGCGTGCTCTAGTTGATGATGCTCACAACCTTGCAAGGATGAGAATCATAATGAAAAGCAAGGGTGTGGCTTCCAAAGAACTACAAATGGGCATTATAGTAAATTATTTTCGAATACAGAAATGGTGAACCCCCAACATAACCATGGCTGATTTGGAGGGATGCTACTAAATTGGTTTTAACCATCATCATGAAATAGGCAATTAGTGGACATCTGGAATAATCATATCTGATTCCTTTCTTCTCCTCTCATTTGTAACACGATGCAAAAGAGTAGCCAGATATCATTTTTAGGCCTCATTCAATTTGATATACAACATAACTCATAGCTCATTGGTCCAGAGTGGCGTTTGACCCAAATATGTGCATGTTTTTCCAAATAAAAATTCTAAATTAGATTTAGTACACAAAAGGTTGATTATGTTTCATGTCTATTTTTTAATTGTCTGCAGGCTTTCAATTTTGCATTTAAGGATTATTTCAAGAGCCTCTGCTGTAATGAAAATTAGATTTAGTAAACCAAAAATTGTGTATGTTTTCATGTCTATTTTTTAATTGTCTACAGGCTTTCAATTTTGCATTTAAGGGTTATTTCAAAAGCCTCTTTGGACATTCTAATGAGAAAGATGGATATCTTAAGTGCTTTGCCAGAAATGTTGCTTCAGGAAGTGCTGCTGGAGCAACAACTTCTTTATTTCTTTATCATCTAGACTATGCTCGGACTCGATTGGGTGTGGATTCTAGGCAGTCTGCTATCAATGCTCAACGCCAATTCAAAGGGCTAATTGATGTATATCGGAAAACGTTGTCCAGCGATGGAGTAATCGGACTCTATCGAGGTTTTGGGGCTTCAATCTTTGGAATTACTCTTTACCGAGGAATGTACTTTGGAATCTATGACACAATGAAACCTATTGTACTTGTTGGACCATTTCAGGTAAGTTAATGCCTCTTGTTGTCATTTATCATCATTTTTTTTAGAATGTTTTTCGCATTTATATGTGGACAAAGTAATGAATGCATTAGAAAAATAGAATAACACACCTACTATGATAAACGCAGGTGCATAGGAGACCTTTAGATGCACCAGTTTGACGGGTAGAAAGTAGAGAATCTTTAACCCAAATCAAAGGGGATGAAGAAGTCCTAAAAAGAATTGGAAAGAAACTATAAAAAACAGACACATAATATCTAAAAAAATATTAATGGGACCATGTGTCTCGAGAACTCAACGACAAGATATATCCATATTGTCGATCCCATATGGTAGGATAAAGGCTTAATTCATTGTTGTAGGGCGTGATTTGAAATTCTGACATTTAGAAATTGCATAACTTGGAAACTTGGATTAAGCAACTTGATGATTATTTCACTTTACGAAACTATCTGCTTCCTTATATTCCAAATAAAAAGTATTCACAATGATCAGATTCCCGGAAAATATAAGCCTATTATAAGTTATACTGATTCTCACTTATCATCTATACCAATTTCATTATGTTTATGTTTATTTTATTCATCAATTTCAGGACAAGTTTTTGGCTAGCTTTTTCTTGGGTTGGAGTGTGACCACTGTTTCTGGAGTGTGCGCTTACCCTTTTGACACAGTAAGACGGAGAATGATGTTGACGTCTGGACACCCAGTGAAATATCGCAACTCTCTGCATGCTTTTCGTGAAATAATTCGTTCTGAAGGTTTTGCTGCACTTTTTCGAGGAGTCACAGCTAATATGCTACTAGGGGTTGCTGGTGCTGGGGTACTTGCTGGATACGATCAACTGTACAGAATTGTATACAAACCTGATTATAGCTTTAACTCTCAAAAGGCCTTCAAATGAGTCTAATCTGCACTAGGGTAGGACATGTAAATAGATCCATAGAATTCAGTTTATATAAACAGCTTCTCAACTGTACAATCATGGCTTCCTAGTTTGGTCACATTTGATAATTTATTCTTTCCTAGAACGTTTTAGATGGACAGTTAGCTAGCTCTTTATTCTATTTTATTTTTATTTTTTATGAAATGCAAATGTATATCAACAATTATCTCATTGGATAAATTGCAGTCATGTTGAGAAGCTGAACTTTCCGTAGTTGTTACTCCATTTTGTGATCATTATGTAAATTCTAAATTCTCTCAACTGCCTTGTGAGATTTGTTTATTAAGTGCAAGATATTCTTCTCTTTTAAACTGAATTTTGGCTATTAGAGTATATTTGAGGCAAGTGGGAGCAGATTTGTTTATATTACAGTTTTCTTTTCTTTTTTCACATTTGATTAATTGTAGGTGAATCAGGAGACTGAAGAATTCTGAATTATGTATCGAGGAGCAGAGGGTACTCCCTTTCACTCACTACTCGTGGAAGGCAATGTAGATAGGCCACTAGATGTTTGTAAGGCACATTTTTTTTAGAGAGTTTTAAATTTAATTTCATGCATTGTTTTTCAATGAGTTTCGATTTATAGCAGGTCTTAGTATTTTTTGGGAGACGGGGCTCTAAAACAATGGTAAGAAATAGATGTATATTAGTTTTATTGCATGTTGTAATACATAATACAACACTTGTTCATTCTGAAAGGTGGTCTAAAACTTTAATTAGAACTTTATAAACGATTTTCAGATATCCGACTGAAACATACTCATACTGACATGATTTGAATTGCTTTGATTTTTGAGAAAAACGAATGTGCACTTGAATTGCTTCTAGTTTCCCAGGGTATCCTGCACATTGAAACACATGCCCATTCTGTCCTATTTTTTAAAAGCTAAAATTGCAAGTCTTTCTAAGCCAGAAGCCAAAAGTTCTTGTGACGCTTTGTAGTGATGAGATATCCTCCATATCTCCTGCTTTTTCTCCTCACTGCTATTGCCATACAGTCAGCATTTTGAATGCAATAATCCACGACCCTGCTCTGAGTGTTTTTCCTCCTCCAAAAAATCTGCAGGTATCGTATCAACGTTTGCTGTCGTTGTCCCAAAACCAGGTGTGATGCCCTTAGCTGCTTTGCTGCTTCAACTATTGTTGCTCCCTTTTCCTTCCCTTGTTGGATTGCAAACTCAACATGCACCTGTTTTCAGGTAAAGAAAAGCATTAGCATCAATTACTTATATAGCCTTAAAAATACTGCCCATATGTGTAAATGAGCTGGGTCGATTAGTGTCAATCTTGATTGAGCTCAATTCTTTTGAACTCAAGCTCGACTCGATGGAAAATTTGAAATACTCGAAACTTGTAAAATTATGTGAGCTCAATTAAGCTCGATTAGGCTGAAGAGCCCAGTATTATTGAGCTCTTACTCGAGCTCAACGTATTCGAGTCGATTTTGAACTTTTTTTGAGTCGAGCATGAATAGTTTGTGATCCGATTTGACACACTTACACCCCTAGGTTTACCCAGAAATCAGAATTTTTCTATGCTGCCCTGCAGCCTGCAGGGTAGCATAGAATAAACCAGAAATCATTAAGAATGAATGAATGATTTCTGGGTGGTCTGAACTTAAACTCACCTCAGGTCTTGTCAGTTGACACACATATTTTGCTGCTTGAAGAAGATCATATGCATTTTGATAGGTTTTCTCATTGGTTTTCCCATCTGGAAAATGAAACATTCTTTATGATTAGAATTCTGACATAAATTTGATTAATCATTACTTTAAGGAAAGAAACATCACCTTTTGTGTGCACATGTAAAAGAATAACTGTATCCTGGCTTTGAACAGTGTGAGAAAGTGCCCATTCCACAGCCCCTTTAGCTTCATAATTGGAATCAACCACAATCATCACTCTGTTACTACTTTCTAAATATCTGTTGAAGCTCAAATCATCGATCTCGTACGAAAGCTCACACTGCTCTTCATCTCTGATGAAACTCGAACCTTTCTTGTACTGCTGCAAACGGTCAAGAACACGAGCTGCAGTTCGACTCATGCGAAAACCCGGCATTTTCGCGTCGGCTTTGAAGGTGAACTTCTGTCAAGTATCAACTGTGTGAGTGCGTGTTGATATTTTGTTTCATTTATATTTTGCATAGGTGTAGTGGGAGACAGTAGACACACATGGTTGCCGCCACGATTAGTTGTGTAGCAAATTCTTTAATGGTGATGGAATATTTCTTGCTTGCGTTTTGTTTGTTTGTTGGGTTTTTCTAAGGTTAGGGGTGAATTAGTCAACCGTGCGATGCAGTGTATGAAGGACCCATACTGACTGGTTGTTGAAATTAATTAAGTAGGAAGTTTGGTAAAATACCACTTTAGAAACTTCTAATTTACAATAATGTCATTATTTTCCCAAATTAAATTACCACATTTAAATGTAATTTAAAATTTTGAATAATGGTAAATAATTACCAATTTTAAATCTGGTTGTAAATTAGACTTGTCGACATGGTAGCTCTCCTAATCAAACGATGTTGTTTTTTAAGTTGTGGGGTGCTACATTAGCAATTCATGTCACACTAGCAAAAATGGACGGCCCAAAAGACTAATTTACAAAAACACTAAAAGTTATTGATTTATTTCAATTAAACCTTATTTTTTTAAGGTTCTAAATTAATTTGGATGACATATAAACGCCAACTCAAATCTGAACTATCGAAACAAAATGTGCATAGAAAACAAAATATGACAACACCAACTTGAGTTAACAATTTTTTTTTTAAAACTATATAAGTGATTTTTTTTTTAAACACCAAGTGAAGATTAATTGAAATCAATATTCTTGAATTTACTTTTACCCTTTGACTGTTCCTTTAGTTTGTTTTCCCAATTTATCTTTACTTATTTAGTTATTTATTTGCATGATTATCAACCTTTCCTGTAATCTAATAAAATTTGACAAACAACAAAAATCTGAATTTTGAAACTATTTCGATTCATTTACGCCGTGTGGCGAGAGAACGCGTTCGTTAGTGATTAATTTGTGTAAATTATAAGTCGTTTTGTAGATATTTATATTTGCAAGTATTTCCTCTAATTTTTAATAGGTGGCGTTTTGATCTTTCACTTTCTTTATAGATTAGATGACGTTTTATAATTTTCAATGTAAATTTATTGTATTTCTTTCAAATCTGTCATTATAATCACTTAAATACTAAAATAAATGTGTTCTTTTAATAACATAGATGAACATTTACTAAAATGATACTTATTTTAAATAGAAAATAATAGTTTTTTCATAAATTTTCCTTAAACATTACTTAGAGAATGTATTAGGTAATGAACTATTTTCCTTTCGCCACAAATTTTATTTTTAAAGAAAAAAAAATTGAACAAAATTTTAATTACACACCAATATTATATACGGTTTAGTATGTGAACTTATGGCACAATGATTCATTTTTTCTTTAATAAAAGTCTTTATTATCCTATTTAGAATTAGTGTGAGAATGATTTTTCTCTGTACAATTATTGTTTTCATCAAAAGTCAACTCAAGCTAAAATATATCGGGAAAATGAGTGGAAAAAATCTAACTCATTTTCTCCTATTCACAAAGAAGATTGTTCCTTTTGTTTTATAAAATGTAGATTTTGACATCATTTTAATCAAATACTCCCATACTAAATGTCCTATTTAATTACCATTTACACATTTTAATAATAATAATATTAAATAGATAGTAGATTATTAAAGTATAAAGAGAGATTAGAGAAAAGTAGAAATAAATATGAAAAAGAAAATGTAGAAAAAGATAGAAGTAGTTTTTTATTGTATTAAGTTTGAGGATTTAAAACTTCATGTTGGGCTAATATTTAACTAGGGTTTGAGATTTTGGAGTGGACCTATATTTAGCTAGGGTTTTGAGACTTTGTTGAACCATTTTTTTCTAACACATGAATATTAAATAGATCATGAATAAATGCTAAAATTATATACTTGAATCGCCTGTTAGAACGTTAAAGTTTTGCTTTATTTTTTCATTTTACCTTTAAGTTTACTTGTTTCTCACAATGAATCGGTAATTACTACTACCTGAGTATTGATTTGAAAGAAAACACATACTATTAAACAAGAGCATGGATGTGAAAAAAATAAATAAATAATACTCCGTAATATATAGTAATTCACCGGGCTATCTTGGGTGAATCGGTCAAACATATAAAAAATGAGCCTCTTGAGATAGTAGTGGCCAGTGGGAGAGTAAATAAAAAATGTAAGCAAGTAATTTCATCAAATTGATTATTGATCCCCCACCTAAAATAATTGTTCCTCAAATTCAACACACACAGTCAGTCAGACACGTATGGAAGTATGATTTGATTGATTGATCGTATAATCCAAAAAGAAAAATAGATTACACCGACATCAAAGTCAAAAACTTTGAATAATTAAAACAATGATGATGAGAATCCAAAAAGAACTGTTTGCAATGTTTCTTTCTAGACCAAAACAAATATAATCATCACATCATGACCATACAGTAGTCCAAAAAATACTATACCAAAATTCTCAACAAATGCATTAAAACAGTGATAAAAAAAGAAGCCAATTAAGAACCAACAACAATATTACGTATTACATAATAGAAATGTGTGTACAACGACACATGCAAGTAATTGATGTTAATTTATATATGTTTCCTGCAGACAATTTTGTGTAACTCCTCACTCAGCTGATCAGTATGTGACGTCATACTATTATTATAGTCCATAAATGGACTATACCTAGTTTAGTAGGTTTACATATATAGAATCACATTGCAATTGCATATGTATATGGGTCCAATTTTAAAGTATGTGAATGTTCTTCATTCTGGCTAGCTCTTCAAATCCGCCCCTGCATATACCTAGTTTAATATACTGCTCAATCAAACACGTGCATCATTTGCAACTAATATTGTTCAATAGAAACAATTAACACTATAAGATAACTGATATATTTATCACTTTTAATGACATAAATCTTGTCATTTTAAATTACAATTAAAATGATAGGATCCTATCATTTTCCTGTCATTATTCCCAGTTATTAGGACCATGTCATTATTTTCAATTTCCTGTCAGTCATTAATTAAAGACATTGGTCATTACATGTCAATTTTCTTTTAGTGTTATATTTTTTAAAAACTAATGCTAATTAGCTAATATTGTTCAGTGAAACCAACTAATATTTTTCACTGAAAAAAAAAAGGGTTAAGTAAAGACTAAAGACAATAAATATTGATCAATTAAACCGCCAATACTATTTTAAAAAATAGTTGCATGCTGTCCAATTGGTGAATACCAGACATGATTTTCTAAAGATGAATTAAGAGCATTTAAACAATCAAAGAAATATACAAATTTAAAAAGTTAGAATTGATAACCCTAATTGGGCAAATAGGTAATTCAACATGTTTTTTTGAATGTTTTTCTTTAATTTTAAAGTAGGTGATATACCTGTCAGTCAAAAAAGATTGAAACCAGATGTGTTTGTGTTATTATTCTGTTCTTCACATGGTGTTGTTTCAGTCGCCTTCTCTTTCAGCTGTATAACAGTTGCAAGAAATTTTGAAACTAATTAGATATAATTAATTATACTATCAGATAACCATGCCTAGCTAAATTAATCAAGTGGCAACAAACTAAATTAATTACCTTCTTTGCAAGCACGTTGTTTTGCTCTTGCAATTCCTTATCCTTAAACACAATTTGAAATAATAAATCAAACTCAATGAAGAATTTTGTGCAGGGGTTCATTTGATAATACAAGTATATATTTGAAAAAAATTGAAATTGTATCATGAATTGAAAATCAGATTTTGAAATCCAAATACAGTAACAAATTCAATTTTTAAAAATTTAATACATTCTCACGTCTATAAATACCTATAAACTCTACAAATACCATTTCTAGTCCATCACCTTTTCTCTACAATGACACATTAATGCAATATGATCACTTTCCCACTTTTTCATTCCAACTTTAAAAATCACAATAAAACGCACTAATTATTGCACAATCATCAGATCATTATAATTACACTAAACAATAATATAATTACAACATATAAAATTAAATACCATTCTACTTAAATTTTAACATAAACACACATGTACCATTACTATTTATTATTATGATTTACAAATCCTCTAAAATTTTAAAATTCAAAATTTAAAATCCACTAAATCACAGGTTAAACATAACTTAAAGGCCCAAAACTATATAAGAAAGAGTCAAAACTATACATGCACACACATAAATAATATGAGAACAATCTAATAAGCAATAATAATGTATATCTAATAAATAAATATATAATCTGACATGTACAAGTTCTCACCTTTTTCTGCATCTGCGAAATGGATTCATGCATAAGTTGGTTCTGTTAGAAATAAATTGGGGTTTAATATAATAATTTAATTAAGAAGAAGGATATTATAATTAGAAAGTAGATTAAGTAAATATTACAAATATTAAATTACCTTCCGGGACCTAAGTTTTTTGAGAGAAACATCAAGTTGTTGTTCTAAGTTTTGCAGCTCCTTGAGACCTAGCAAATCCAAGTCTTCTCCCATAAAATGCCTGCTTACAACAACAAAATATATAATAATTACATAATTAATTAATAATTGTTTGGGTGACATAAATTATATAAGGAAAGATTTTAAACCTTTGATTTCTTTGTAAAACCTCCAATCTTGCCTTGAGCTTTGCGTGTTCTAAATTCCAGCTTATCTGGTCAATTTTATTTGTTTATTTCTAACTGTGATAATGAGAAGAATGATTTCATTGAAAGAGTGATAATTGACCATAGGTCATATATATATACAAGTGGTAAGGTAACTAACTAGAGGTTACAAAGAGGTTACAACTAACTATCAACTAACTCTTGTGTAGAATTATTTGTATGTATAATAACATCCCCCTCAAGCGATGCGGGTGAGGAATGACGCAGAGGTTGGATCTAAAGAACTCAAATAAAGACCAGATGCAACGATCTCTCGAACAAAGTGGTAGTCGATATCAATGTGTTTGGCCCTTTTTTGAGCGACCGGATTCTGGCTCAAGAATATGGCACTGTCGTTGTCGCAGAGTAAAATGGGCGAGGACGAAAGTGGGACATGTAATTCGCCAAGTAGTGTTGTCACCCAAATGACTTCGGCTGCCGCATTTGCCATAGCACGGTACTTCGATTCACAACTGGATCGAGTAACGGTGAGTTGTTTCTTGGCACTCCAAGAGACGAGGTTTGGACCAATGAAGATGGAATAGCCGTATGTAGATCGGCGAGTATCCAGGCATCTGGCCCAGTCGGCATCCGTGTAGGCGAGAAGGCGAGGAGAACCAGTTTGGAAAGAAAGACCGAAATCTAGCGTCCCTTTTACGTAGCGAAGAATCCTTTTGACTGCTTGGAAGTGATCAATAGTAGGAGAGGTCTGATATTGACTAACAGTGTTGACAACGAAAGACAAGTCTGGGCGAGTAATGGTTAAGTATTGGAGAGCGCCGATCAGAGACCTGTATAAGGTAGGATTACTAAATCGATCACCATCCTATCGGAGAATATCAGTTGTGGCAAGAGGAGTAGCAATTGGTTTGGCGTCGAGGAGACCAGAACGAGTAAGAATGTCATGAGCATATTTGGTTTGACTGAGGAAGAGGCCGAAAGGAGTGTAAGTAACCTGAAGGCCAAGGAAGTAGTTGAGACGTCCAAGGACTTTGATCGCAAACTCATTGCAGATTCGTTCAACAAGCTGTGAAATGAATGTGTTATCGTTTCCAGTGATTATGATATCATCTACATAGACTAGACAAGAAGGTAAAGAAGGAGGCGACCTGTTTTTAGGATAAAGAGCGAGGTATCAGACTTGCTTGCAACGAAGTTCAGAGTAAGGAGGAAGTCGGAGAATCGTTGGAACCAAGCCCAAGGAGCTTGCTTGAGACCGTATATGGCTTTATTTAATCGGCAGACGTGGTTTGGAAAACGAGGATCAACATAGCCAGGAGGTTGAGCCATGTAAATGGGTTTTGCAAGGCGACCATGGAGAAACGCGTTGTTGACGTCCAATTGCCGAAGAGACCAATTTCGCATGACAACTATGGAGAGGATAATGCGAACAGTGGAAGCTTTTGACCACGGGACTGAAAGTGAGATCGTAGTCGAGACCAGGAAGCTAAGTAAACCCTTGGGCGGCCAGGCGAGCTTTATAGCGATCAATCTGGCCGTCAGATCGAAACTTTGTTCTGTAAACCCATTTGGATCCAATGATGTTTTCAGAAGGAGGAGGAACCAGAGTTCATGTATTGTTGGTTTGAAGAGCATGCAGTTCATCTTGCATGGCGACCAGCCAATGAGGGAATTTTGCAGCTGATTTGAAACCTTTTGGTTCAGTGGTGGAGTGAATGGAGGCGAGCAAATAAATATAAGCCAGAAAAGATGATGCGGGTGGATGTTTGATTTTGAAGATACCATCTTTGGAACGAGTCCGCATTGGTTGGGTGTGAGGGACGGACAATATCTTGACGCTGAGGTGGCGAGGTGGTAGGACGAGGATAAGGCGGACGAGCAGGAGGTGGTGATGGCGGACGATCAGGAGGAGGTGATGGCGGGCGAGCAGGAGGGGATAATGGCGGATCGAGGCGAGGAGAAATGTCGGGGACAACACAGATGGAATGACCATAGGTTATATATATACAAGTAGTAAGGTAACTAACTAGAGGTTACAACTAACTATCAACTAACTCTTGTGTAGAATTATTTGTATGTATACTAACACTAACGTTAATATCCCTTTTGTTGTTTGAATCTTTAATACCAAAAAAATGACATTCAATGATAGAAATCATGCCATTATAACTTAGGGTGAGTTGTAATGTGTGAGGAACATTAAAACTAGGGGTGAGAATGGATTAAGTCTACCTAAGCTTGAGAAAAAAAAATTTGTTCTACTATATAATTTTTAGGCCTAAGTTTGGCCCATTATCTATCTTAGCCTTTTTAAAGGTTTGGTCTAACATTTTTAATAAATAGGTTTAGCCCGAAAGCCTTTTAAAAATCTTTTTAGTCCTTTTTAGAGTATTAGTGCATTTTTTAAAAAAAATTCTGTAACACTTGTATTATCATCAAATCAAAAAAACCGACTCTTTAAATCTCAAAATGAAGAAATAAAAACCATAACAAATTTATCAAATGTTCCAAAAACACTATTCAAACTATTGTAAAGAAAAATATAATTATGTAGTAGTTAGTATTACTCAACTTCCTTACTTTATTTAAGTATCACATATATATTATATATTTATATATGTAGTGAAGTTAATTAAATATGGTGGCTTGTTGGACTTAAAATGCTTATAAAAACCTCGAGCCCAATCTATTTAACTAAATGAACTTCTAAAAAAGCTGCTTAAGTCTGACTTGTTAATTAAACGAGTCGAGTCGAGCTTTAATAGGTCGAGCCGTAGATCCTGTTGGGTAACCCGATCCATTCTCACCCCTAACTTATAAAACTTTTCATATATCCTTTGTTATGTAGATGGTTGTGAAGGTGGGTCAATATAGATAATTCGTTGTGGTAAAAAATTCTTAATTCTAACTTTTCAAGTGTGCACTTCGATAACTTTTCAAGTGATCATTCATCCTTAGACTACTTCAACCAAGCATGCTTAATTTGAAAATTTTCTGGAGACTAGGACCAGTAAAGAAGAATCGTCTTCTGGATATGAGTAGTACCAATCAATTAAATCCCTTAATTACATCTTCCAACTTCAAAGTCTCACAATGTTTCGATAATCAGGTCCCAAAGGTTTACAATTCCAATTTCTTATGTGACATACATTTTGATTTTACTAAGTCATGATTTCATAACTAATTATAATTAGTGTGATTGTATTCTCTAATTTGATACAATAACTGTAATTTCGATGTGTCTCTAGGTATAAGATATTTGGGATAATGTGTAAGAGAGATTAGGGTTTACTGTTTTATTGTATATCTTGACCCATATTGTTTATTGTTTAATTAGTTAATCTAAAGTCCGTGTTTATAGTTAACCTAAAAGCCCATGATGTAAGTTATATACTATACTAATTCTCATTGTTAATAAAATTATATTTTCATTCATTCGATCTCCATATGGTAACCAGAGCTTAAATAGGCAAACGCCTCAATTAATCGATCCTTCCTTTTTATTTTTTCGGATCCTCCATAATTGTGGGATTCTCTCCCACCAAACCCTAGCCGCCTCACGCGCCTAAAGCACTAACGTCGCCTCACATGATCGTGCTCGTACAACCTCTTTGACCGTCGTCCCTGCTGCATCCTCATGTCAACAATTCTAACAACCCTAGACGTCAATGACGACATCTCGTCTACCTCCGTCCTCTGCTCCTCGACGGTCGGTTGCCCATCCCCGCTTCTCACGTGTGCCCTCGCCCCAACATCCCACGAGCCGGCCTGCTCACCCCCAACAACAGCCGAGTCACCACGCTGCTCGGCCTTACCTCGACAAGTGTTAGTTATGTGGCACTCCTGGTCACTCGGCTCGACGTTGCCCAGAGATCAACTCCCATGCATCCTCGCCTGCTCCTGCTCGGCAGCCAGCACTATCAACCTTCTTCTCACCCTCGGCCCACACGGCCAAATTGGCCCCCACATCCCCCAGATGGATCCTTGACTCCGGGGCTTCACACCATATTACCGCTGACTTGGCCAATCTCTCGTCTCATGCTCCTTACAATGGCCATGATGGTGTTGTTGTTGGTGATAGGACTCCATTGTCTATCACACATACTGGCTGTCTGACCTTCCCTAACTTTAAATCCCGAATGTATTAGTTGTGCCTTCCATGGCAAAGAACCTGATTTCGGTTTCTCAGTTGTGCAATCAGAATAATGTTGTGGTTGTGTTTTCTTCTTCTGATTTTCAGGTGAAGGATTGTCGTACGGGGGGAACTCTGCTCCGGGGTCAACGCGTTAATGGGTTGTACGTGTGGCCTGTTGTCTTGTGCTCTTCACCTTCATCTGCCCTTGCCTCGGTAGACAACCCTCTTCCATTTGACATGCTCGCCTAGGCCACCCCTCTACCAAAATTTTACATTTTACCCTGTCTAGTAATAACCTCTTGTCGCATGCTCGCCTAGAGTCACAAACTACCTTTTGACGATTCTTCGTTAACCTCTGTGAAACCATTACAATTAATTTTATTTGATGTTTGGACGTCTCCTATTTTGTCTAGTGATGGTTTCAAATATTATGTCATCTTTGTTGACCATTTTACTAAATATGTGTGGCTCTATCCATTGAGAAAAAAAATCTGATGTATTGCCTACCTTTATTGCCTTCAAAGCTCTTGTTGAAAACTTTATTGATTCTAAAATTGTCACTCTTTACTCCGATAATGGGGGTGAATATCTCGCCCTTCGTCCCTTTCTCTCCACTCATGGCATCACTCACCTCACTACTCCGCCATACACTCCCGAGTACAATGGTACCTCCGAGCGCCGCCACCGTCACATTGTTGACACCGACTTAGCTCTTCTCCACCAAGCCTCCATACCTCTCACCTTTTGGTCATTTGCCATCTCCGCTGCCACCTGTCTTATAAATCGCCTTCCTAAGGTTGCCTTTAACATGGTCTCATCATTTGAGAGGCTCTTCCACTCCAAACTCAATCTCTCAAAGCTCTGTGTCTTTGGATGTCAATGCTTTCCCTGGCTTCGCCGTATACCCCCAACAAACTCGCCCCTCGCTCTCACCCATGTGTATCCAACCCAAAATGCCTACCTTTGTCTTGGCATGACTTCTCATCGTATATACACGTCCCGCCACTTAGAGTTTGTGGAGACCAAATTTCCCTTCTTCTCATGCTTGCCTTCTCCTCCCTTGTCGCCCGACACCTTGGTCGACTCGGGGCACATCCATCAGCCTCCATCTGTCCTTGCCTCTCTTCTGCTGCCAAGTCCAACTCCGGCACCAGTCGCTCCACCACCCTCGCCAACGCCTTCACCCTCTCCCCCACCCCCCGTCCGGCCCCTTCACCAGCGGTTTCTGCCACAAAAACCTCATCTCGCCAACCCATGGTCACTCGTGCTTGAAACAACATCATAAAACCAAATCAAAGGTATTGCCTTACCTTATCTGTTTTTCTTCTGCCTTATCTCATGGTCACTCGTGCTCGAAACAACACATGCTCTAGCTGATTCTCGTTGGCGGGAGGCCATGTCCTTGGAGTTCACTACCTTACTAAAAATGGTACTTGGGATCTTGTTCGCCTCTCAAAATGTTGTTGGTTGCAAGTGGGTTTTTCGTATCAAGCGTAAGCCCGATGGTTCTATTGAGAAATTCAAGTTCCAACTTGTAGCTAAGGGTTTCCATCAACATCCTAGCGTTGATTTGTTTGAGACGTTCAACCCTGTTGTCAAGCCTGCCACTGTTCGGATTGTTCTCAGTATTGTTGTAACTCGTAATTGGCCTCTTAGACAGTTTGATGTAAACAATGCATTCCTTCCTGGTACCCTTAATGATAAAGTTTATATGGCTCAACCACCTGGCTTCTTTGACAAAGAGCACCCGTCCTTTGTCTGCAAGCTCCGAAAATCCATTTATGGCCTGAAGCAAGGCCCTCGGACCTGGTACAATGCTCTTCGGGCCTTTCTCGTGTCTGTTGGCTTTGTCTGCACTAAGTCTGATGAATCACTATTTGTTTATGCTCAGGATAATGTTCTTGCCTACTTCCTTGTATATGTTGATGATCTTATTCTTACAGGTAACAACGACTCATTTCTCTCTTAAGTGGTATCTGATCTTGCAGCTCAATTTTCAGTTAAAGATTTGGGTCCTCCTTCTTACTTTCTTGGGGTGGAAGTTCTTCGTACTACTTCCTCTTGCTACTTGTCCCAACGAAAGTATATCACTGCTCTCCTCTCTCGACATGGTATGTTAGATGCCAAATCTGTTCAGACTCCTCTAGCCACGGATGCCAAACTCTCTCTTCATGATGGAAGCGCTCCACCCGATGCTACAATTTATCGGCAAATTCTTGTTAGCCTTCAATATCTCCTCCTTACACGACCTGATATTGCCTTTGCTGTCAACAAGCTCTCTCAGTTCATGCATGCTCCCATCTTAACTCACTAGGGTGCTGACAAGCGTCTTCTTCGATACTTAATTGGTACTCGTCATCATACTCTTCACCTTCGTCGCGCCTCACCATTATCGCTTCTCAGCTACTGGAGCTCTTGGAAGCAACGTTTCGTCGCTCGTTCATCCAATGAAGCCGAGTATCGTGCAATTGTTGCTGCAGCTGTTGAGTTGCAATGGACCAAGTCTATACTCTCTAAGCTTGTTGTTCCGCTTACCTCGCCCACCCCGACACCCTATAGTGATAACATTGGTGCCACCTATCTCTGCTCGAATCCGGTGTTTCACTCTCGTATGAAATCCATTGCCATTGATTATCACTCTGTTCGTGACTTAGTCAAAACTTCACAATTACGGGTTGCTCATGTCTCCCCCGCCGATCAACTTGCTGACGCGCTTACTAAGCCTCTCACTCGAAATCTACTTTCACTTCTCATGGACAAGATTAGTGTCTTCAACCGTCCACCATCTTGAGGGGGCGTATTAGGGATATTGTGTATTAGAGAGAGATTATGGTTTACTGTTTCCTTGTATATCTTGGCCCATATTGTTTAGTTAACCTAAAGTCCTTGTTTATAGTTAACCTAAAAGCCCATGATGTAATCTATATATACTCATTCTCATTGTTAATAAAATCATCTTTCCATTCATTCTCCATATAAAATAGATCGCCTGTGTCAATTTTATTGTTTCACTTTGTATTTCACTATTTAGTTTATTAACGCGTGTTATGTAAAAAAAATGATCAACACTATTAATAACGAGGGTGACACATGTTAAAAAGATCCAGTAGAGTGAAATACGAAATATATTTCTAGACTTGCTCGACCAAAATTAGTTAGACAAGATAATCTTCAAGGGGACTTTTGGTGCTCGGGTAGTTTGGTCGAGCAATTCACCTCGACCCGAGCATTTTCTGACTTGAGAAAATTGTCATTCTACCGATCCATCCGATTGAGCATTAATTGAATACACCCTGCTCGACTCGAGCAATTTTTCATCACTTCTTGCATTCAAACATATGGGCACATGCCTTTAATTTACATAGGGTATCAAAACCTTGGTTTTCATTTTGAGTCTCTAACCTCCCTTTTATACCTAGTAACACACAATTGAGAGTACATTGCTTCTGTAAGGTGATTTTCTTATGTTTGTAAAGGATTGCATTGACTGGTTTTCTTATTTTAATTTTTTTAAGAGTTTGTAAAGGATTGAAGATACCAAGATATGAGCTAATATTGCATATTATTATTACCCATGAGTTTTGATTCTAAAATCATGAGCTAATTGATTTTCAATGCTTAGGGGGTGTTTCTTTTGGGCTTTGGGTGGTTTTAAAAACCAGATTTTTGAAATCCTGGTTTTTGAAATCCCGATAAATAGTAATATGGGTGTTTCTTTTGGTTTTGGAATAGTGAAGGATTTAACTTTATGTCAAATCAAGTTGTAAGATTGAATGAGTTTGTATTATTATATTATTGTTTGATGAGATTATAATGATTAGTTAAGTGTGTAATGATTAAATGTATTATATTATTGTATTATTATATTATTATAGTATTATTATATTATTATTGAGAAAGAATATAATGATTGAAGTAATATTATATAGATATAAATTTATGTCAAATCAATATGTTTGATAGGGGTGGTTTTGAGTGGATTTTGAAAACCGGTTTTTAAATCCCGAAGTAAAACGGGTTTTGGATCTTGAAATCCAAAACCTGGTTTTTAAAACCAAAAAGAAACATACCCTTAGGGGTTTTGGTTTCATGTAGGAACTTGATATTAAATTTGATGGAGATATGGATGAGAATTGAAATCAAACATTTATTAGATATTTATGTTTATGAGATTTGTTTTGATTTTATTATATTTAATATTTGTATGTTTATTATTCTTCAAGTATATTTGATATAATAAATAGATAAGTTATATTTTGTTATTAGGGAGTTGAATTGATTAATAAAAAAAAAAAAGAGTTTATCTCAATATCTCTTTTACGGTATTCTTCGTGAATCAACATAATTAATGTGTTATTTTTGTATACGTTTTCGCTACCTGCATCAGTTGGTAATCAAAGATTAGGTACGATTCTTGATGATGGTTTCGAGATTGCAACCGGTTTACAATACTATTCGTGATGATAATCAACGTATGTAGATGATAATACGCAGATCTGTCAACCGATCAATAAGTTGGTATGTGGTCCTATTTTTCATGGCGTATATGATGGAACACCAATTTTCGATGAATATTTTGATGAAAATTGTGGTTATGATGGACAACAATATTTTTTTGATGATTTTGAAGATTTGAGGTATACGGTTGGAGAATATGATGGTCCTCCAATTTTTGTTGAAGAGACCAATGTTAAATATGACGACTCTTCATTTTTTAATGATATGCAATGCTTGTGTCTCATGAAGATTTTTTTTCGATAAATCTCGAACCCTTGAAAGTGTTTTTTGTCGTGGTTGCTCCATGGGTGAGTGTGCGTCCAATACCACAACTTTCATTGTTGTTCATGTCTTCTAAGAAGCAATATAATGATTATTTGAGGACAGATACACCAATACACCAACTAAATATTGCTTATTCTGAGGATGTTATTTTTCGATTCGAGGGCGAATCGTTCCAAACTCTGGGTAAATGAATATTTTTGTTTAAGAGATTTATTTTGATTTTATTATATTTGATATTTATATGTTTCTTATTCACAAGTATATATATTTGATATTATGAATAGATAATTTATATCCAGTTTGATTCTCATGTGCATCCAATTTGAAATTGATTTATAGCCATATACTATCGTTGATTTCTAGATTCTTTGGATTTATTGCACTTTTTTTAAGTCCCGATTGGTATTCAATTTAAATATGTAGAGTTGCTTTCAGTAGGAATCGAATTCGGGTCATTTTGACCTGGAGGCTCTGATACCACGAAATAATTATATCTTTTCTAAAGTTTAAACTTGTAGAGAGGTGAAGAATTAATTTTGATATATTAATTCATAATGCTGTGCTTATTATGAGACATGCGCAGTTTCATAAGCATGAGTAAGTACGTACGTACGTATATGCATGCGAGTTGTAATTAATGAAATACGTTGAATATATTCCGGACACATTCGAATGAAGGTTATGATCCCCCATATTAATTATAGACATTGATCACATAAAAATGGTTGTTTAATTAGGTGATCAATGAAGAGAAAAAAAAAACTTGATATTTAGTACGTAAACAAGGGATACATTAGTAAAAGCATGAGTAAGTAAGAAAGCTAGGGAACAAGAAAAATTTAACATATTTAACCATCTTTTTGAGTTTACCCATTATATAAACTACGGGAGCTTTATTGTTGACAAATGAGAATCCATGTTAAAATTAGAATTTGGTGAATTAAATTGGTTTGCAAGTGAAAAGAGTGGAAGAAAGAAATAAAAAGGCGAATTGATGAATTCTATCATGATTCATGAGATGTTGATAGATATTTTTATCTCCCGATCCACTAATTTATGAGTCATTTCATTTAAATTTGTCTATTTTAAGACGTTGATAGATAATTTTATCCCTCGATCCACTAATTTATATATGAGTCATTTCATCTAAATTTTATCTACCATGAGACATTGATCGATATATATTTTTATCTCTCGATCCACTAATTTATGAGTCACTTCATCTAAATTTTGTCTATCATGAAATATTGATAGATATTTTTATCTCCCGGTCCACTAATTTATAAGCCTTTCATCTAAATTGTATCTATCATGAGATGTTGATAGATATTTTTATCTCCCGGTCCACTAATTTATGAGTCATTTCATCTAAATTTGTCTATCATGAGACGTTGATAGATATTTTTATCCCTCGATCCACTAATTTATGAGTCACTTCATCTAAATTTTATCTACCATGAGATGTTGATAGATATTTTTATCTCCCGGTCCACTATATAATTTATGAGTCACTTCATCTAAATTTTATCTATTATGAGATCATGTTTATTCTTATCTCCCGATCCACTAATTTATTAGCCACTTCATCTAAATTTTGTCAATAATGATGTTGATAAATATTTTTTATCTTCCGATCTACTAGTTTATGAGTCACTTCATCTAAATTTTATCTCTATCATGAGATGTCAATATATATTTTTATCTTCTGATCCACTAATTTATGAGTTACTACATCTAAATTTTATCTATCATGAAACACCTAGTAGTGGAGAATGTAGAGACATTGACAAGTTTATCATTGTATAATTGTGTTAATTGATTGTTGTGCATGCACGTCCATTGACATATGAGTTGAGTGTAGGGTGAAATTGTGAGAATATGTATGTGATCACCGTTAATGAGGTGATAAGAATAAGTCACTATTTATAAGTATTTACAAATAAATAAATAAGGTAAATACAACAAACCATATCAAGAAGATATATACTCTCTCTGTCCCACAGGAATTTGCACACTTTCCATATATGGATGTCCCATACCAATTTGCACACTCCATAAAAGGAAATATCTTTACAACCCTCACCCTTAAAATATACTCATATTTACCCATATGCCATTACTTTTCCACACTCAATCTACTTTTTACTTTACTTTATTCATAAAAGTTTACAAAACTACCCCTCAAAACATCAATCATTACACATTTTCTTACACATTTCTTAAAATGTGTGCCGGTCAAAGGGTGCAAATTCCTCCGGGACGGAGGAAGTATAAAGATATGGACTAAAATAAAAAGATATTTTCCTATATTATATTATTCCCTATTACCCCCATCAAGCAATATTGTGGATGTAGGCGAACACAGAGCTTGGAACGTAACAACTCGAAACTGGGGCGAGAAAGGCTTTTGATGAACACATCGGCGAGCTGAAAATGAGATGGGACGAACTGGGTGAGAAGACGACCTGACGAGACCAATTCACGAACAAAATGACAGTCAATGTCAATGTGTTTTGCTCGTTTATGAGCAACTGTATTTTGAATCCAAAATAGGGCACTTTTGTTATCACATGGGAGTGTTGGGGTCGATGAGGGAACTTGACTAAGCTCCCGAAGAAGTTGAGTGACCCAAACTATTTCTTGAGCAGTGTTCACGAGGGCTCGATACTCGGACTCACAGCTCGAGCGAGCAACAATGGGTTGTTTCTTCGCACTCCAAGAGATTAAATTTCCACCCAAAAATATCGAATAACCATAAGTGGAACGACGGGTCTCCGTATAACGAGCCCAATCCGCATCGGAGTATCCAATAAGAGAGTAGTCACTGTCGCGACCAAAAGAAAGCCCATAGTTGATAGTACTCTTAACATATCGAAGGATTCCCTAGACTGCAAGGAAGTGGTCGATGGTCGGCGAGTGTAGAAATTGACTTACATGATTTGCAGCATACGAGAGATCAGGACGAGTAATGGTCAGGTATCGCAGGGCGCCGACGAGCGAGCGATAAAGAGTGTGGTCGTCAAAAGGAGCACCCGAACTGACCTGAGATTCCCCCACGGCGAGAGGAGTGGAGACAGGCTTTGAGTCGAGTAGCTCAGCCCGATATAGGACATCGCGAGCATACTTAGCTTGGTTGAGGAAGAGACCAAGATCCTTGATCGCAAATTCCTTGTTGACACGGCGAATAAATCGCTGAATGACATTCTGGTCGCTCCCTGATACAATAATGTCATCCACATAGAGTAAGAGATATATAGTGACTTTACCACGCCTGAAGTAGAAGAGAGAAGGATCTGCTCGGCTGCATAGAAAACTTAAGGACTTAAGGAAGCCACTAAAGCGAACAAACCAGGCGAAGGGAGCTTGCCGAAGACCATACAGTGCCTTCTTGAGGCGACAAACATAGTCGGAAAAATGAGGATCAACAAAGCATTATTAACATCGAGTTGGTGCATGTGCCACTGATTCCGAACAGCTAGACACAAGATGATGCGAACAGTGGCGGCCTTGACGACTAAACTGAAGGTGTGCGAGAAGTCAAGACCAGGGACCTGTGAGAAGCCCTGGGCGACCAGACGAGCTTTGTAGCGATCAACTGTACCATCTGCAAGATGTTTGGTGCGAAAGGCCCATTTCGAACCAACAATGTTTGTAGAGGGAGGGAGAGGAACCAACTCCCAAGTTTAATTAGCATGCAGGACATCAAGTTTAGATTGCATTGCAGCTAACCAGTGCGGATGCTTAAGAGCCGACTTAAAACCCTTGGGCTCATCCGAGATCGAGAGGACGGACAGGAGTCCGATGGTCTCAATGTCGGCAATGTACCGAGGTTTGAGTATACCAGACTTAGCCTGAGTGACCATGGGGAGAGTCGGAGCAGGTGGAGGGCGAGCAGCTGGTGGTGGATCAGCTGGTCGAGCAAGAGGTTGTTGGTCAGTAGGGCGAGCAGGAGGTACTTGTTCAAGTGGGCGAGCAACAGGCACTTAAGGGGTTGGCCGAGCAGGAGGTACAACCGGATCTGGTGGGTCATGGCAGAGACCGCAAGTATACCGGCGAGGTGTAGCTGATGATTCTATGAACGAGTTAATCTCAAGGGAATCAACAGGCGAGGAAGGAGCATGCTCGGCCGAGAACGGGAACACAAATTCATCAAACTGAGCATTACGAGCATTACGAGTAGTGTAGAAGCGGGAAACAATCAGATCGTAACACCGAAACCCTTTTATGAGAAGAACTGTAACCCATAAAAACACATGGAGCACTACAAGGAGCAAATTTGTGGAGAGCATAATCTCGAAGATAGGGAAAAACTCGACAACCAAATGTTCTAAAGTTTGCAAAGTTCGGAGATGTGCCAAACAGGAGCTGAAAAGGCGACTTGTCCCCGAGAACAAGTGTGGGCAACCAGTTAATAATGTAGAGTGGAGAAGGCATCAACCCAGAAGAGAGCAGGCATGCTCGCTTGAAACAATAATGAGAGCCCAGTTTCAATGACATGACGATGCTTGCGCTCAGCCCGACCATTCTGTTGAGGAGTGTAAGGGCAAGAGATGCGATGATGAATGTCATGGTCGGCGTGGAAACGACGAACACGACCATTAACAAACTTTGTTCCTCCATCACTTTAGAATGCCTTAACTGTGGTGGAAAACTGATTGCAAATAAAGGTGTGAAACCGAACAAACACATCATAGAAATCAGACTTGGCATGCAGAGGGTAAATCCAATTAAATTTGGACAAATCATCCACAAAAATAACATAGTACCGAAAACCATCATTCGAAGCAACAGGGACAGGTCCCCAAAGATCACAATAAAGTAAATCCAAAACATGCGATGCTCGTTTTTCATTTTTAAGAAAAAGATAAATGTTTACTCTTAACCATCTGGCAAGGAGTACATAAGCCCGGATTAGGTAACAAAGAAGTAAGGGAGAACAAGTCCAACTTTCATAATAAATTATTGACAGAAATAGGAACATGGCCTAATCTACGATGCTAACATTCAAAGGAGACCTTCAGCGACCAAGGTTGGAGTGCCCTGCTCCAA
Source organism: Galeopsis tetrahit (assembly GCA_963675135.1). Lineage (NCBI taxonomy): Eukaryota > Viridiplantae > Streptophyta > Magnoliopsida > Lamiales > Lamiaceae > Galeopsis > Galeopsis tetrahit. The sequence continues at coordinate 74,746,701 of OY776127.1, forward strand.
GGCATAGAGTCCTCGACTATGCCGACCCCTCGCCAAGGGTTTCTTATTCGCCCGATTCTGAATGACAAATGAGTCATTAGTAAATTACACATCAACAGAAATATCGGAAGTAAGTTTACTAATGGATAACTGTTTCTTGGTAAGATGCGGTACGACGAGCGCATCTAATAAGCGAACATCCTTATTAACCGAACACGACCCAACATGAGTGATCGAAATAGTGGAACCATACACAACAATAACATTATCGTTACTAGAATACGGGTGAAGATTATCCAGGTCGGCAGGGCGATGAGACATGAGTGGAGGCACCACTGTCGAGGAACCAATCTGAAGAAGGAGGTTGCGAGACATGACACTGAGTATCAAGGGCATGAGCAAGATTGGTTGCAGAAGGGGCAGGGCGAGCATATCGGTCCAGAAAACGGTTGACATAGTGGCCTTGTTATCGGCAGATCTGGCAAGTGGGAGGGCGACGAGCAGGAGCCGAACTAGTGGTCACCTGGCCACCATAATTCCGGGAGGGTGGATTACGGGACTTGGTGCTAGGACGAGGAGAGGCAGCGAATGCCGGGACAGGCGAGGACGAGGAGTCCATCGAGCGAGTTAACTGCTCATAGTTTAATGCTTGATGGATCAACTCTCGAAACACAGGCATGGTCGACATTGCCATTCGAGTATCAGAAAAACCAGCAAACTGGGACCGAGACCAGTAAGAAACCAACGACACTTGTCACCATCATCAACAGGCTTACCAATAGAAACAAGTTGGTCTCAGAGAGCACAAAATTTTTTGTTGTATTCGTCAACAAAGGTAGAACCGCAACGAAGGGGGAGCAATTGATTACGCAACTGGTTGATGTGAGGAATAGAGGCATGACGAAAGCCGACTCAAGAGCAGTCTAAATAGAACGAGAGGTGTCGCAACCAATAACTTCGGCCATGGTTTCTTCGGAAAGGGAGGAGAGAAGGAGACTGAGGATCTTTTGATCCTTCTCAAACCAAGAGATGTACTCAGGGTTGGGAGACGATTCACCAGATGTGGTGATCGTTTTTGTCGAAGTAACGATCGTACTATGAACATGAGAGAGAAGATCATGGCTTGATAGAACTGAAACCAACTAATGTCAACTTAATGGTTAAAAGATGAACCAAGGTGTTGAGGGGAATGGCAGGGGGAGGTGTCGCCGCCGCCATGAGAAGGGAATATTTAGCGTGAGGCTTTAGAGAAAAATTAGGGTTTCAGTGAGTCAAACTGATACCATATGAGAATAGGTATGTGATCATCGTTAATAAAGTGGTACGAATAAGCCACTATTTATAAGTATTTACAAAGAGATAAATAAGGTAAATACAACAAATCATATCAAAAAGGTATATATAGAGATATGGACTAAAAGATATTATTCCTATATTATATTATTCCGTACTAGAAACAACAGAAATATTGGATGGAGCACAACTTACACAAATCTACATCATAACATCTTAGAGCACTTTCAGTTTTAAAATATCAAATGATTGATCATATTACAAACGGTCACAGCTAGCTAACCCAAAACAATAGTGTAGTTATCAAAATAACAGGCTTACTATATAAGACTGATTATCGTATATATGAGACAGTGTAGTTAGATGAATTGAATTACAATCTAAATATTATGCAAGCTTGGTCATTAATTATAGTATAGGGCAAATTCTTAGGAATCGAACCCAGGTTTTAAGGCTCTCTGATACTGTGAATGAATTTCATTTTATCTAAAAGTCTGATCTTGTAAAGAAATAATCTATCTTTAAATTAGGATGTAAATTTACTTGCATGCAGTTATAAGTTAATTATATGTATAAATATATATGCGTACCGGTGATTGAAGGTCAGGTGGGCTGATCAATTGCGTATCATCATGTGAATTATATCTTTCATATCGTTCCAGAATCCTATCCATGCTGCACCACAGATTAATTCTTTAGATTTTGGTACAAAAAAATGAAATTGTATTTTATTATTCACATTATATAATAAATTAATATCAAACATAAAGCTTGACGATTTTAATATTCTCAAGTAACGAGAAATAGAGATGAATAAAATAAGAATATTTAAATTATTTGAAACATCATATAAAAAAGACTGAATGTAAATATTAATTAGCAACACCTTTATTTCGAAATGTTTATATATAAAACATTTTTTTTATTTAATTAAAACATGATTGAGCTGAAACTTTATAAGCTCATAGATCTTAGCTTATAATTAATATAGTAAAAGTTAAATATAAAGGGTGTGCTGAATATATATAGTTGTCAACATTTAAATATGTTTTTACAATAGGAATAAACTCTTTGACACATATCCTTCTTCCTAGCTTGTGCAAATTAAGTTTTAGAATTTGGAGCTAGCTAGTTTTTTACTGTTGCAGGTAGGTCATTTTTGACTCAATTTTAATTAATGTTTGACTCACTTACCCAAAACAAATATGAAAGTATTAGTTTACAGTACTGGCTAGTTTGTAAGTAGCCAGAACATTGTTTATTTCAATATACAAATTAACTAATAGTCTCTTCATAGAAGTACGTTGATACCTTCCATAGCATAAAATAATACATTTCCACCGCTTTTATCTATGGTTTGTTTAAAAAAAAACCTTAATTGAATTTCTTGAATTAAAATTAGGTCAAAATTGAACTAGTTGCACAGTACAACACGGAGACTAACGCCAATCTTAATTAGTTTGTTATAGGTTTTGTATTTGAATTAAAATTAGGTCAAAAATAGACCCAATTTGGAATAGTAAATGGATGATGAGAATCCCAAAAAAAAAAGTTTGTAAACAAGAAAGAATAGAGTGGTAGAATGATGAGCACCAATTATTAGTTTCCTTAGAAGGCTAGGAAACACAGAGAAATTGTTGTGATTTAGGTAGGCAAATAAATTAAGAAAACCCAAAAAAAAAAAAAAGGAAAATTAAGAAGATGCATGAGGATGAAAGAGTACCAATTAGAATCTGCAGAAGCATATTGAGAGAGTTTGCCTTTGGCAGAGAAGACCATTAACCCAACATCAGCATCACAAAGCACAGAAATCTCATTAGCTTTTTTTAGCAGCCCCGATCGCCTCTTGGAAAAACTCACCTGCCGGTTCACCTTATTCTCTATTCTCTTTAACTCCACTTTCCCCCGACCCATTTTTACCTACTACTTTCACTCTTCTTCTTCTTCTTCTTCTTTTTCTTCAATTCCATATATAGATAGATAGATACAGGTATATTCGCTCTCACTCTCAGTCTGTCTTTTGACACACCACTCCTTTTTTAATTACCCCTCCCCTCATGGTCAAGTCAAACGTTTGTGTGTGTTAAAAGGGGTAAGAACGAATCCCTCATATTGTTATTGTAGAATGTTTGTTTTGTATGTTAATGGTAATGAGATTGGGATTGGGATTGGGATTGGGATGGGAGAGATCGAAGATTATTGTTGTACCAGATGGGATGACCGGTTTCCCTCTAAACAAGGTGGTTTTTGAAAATGTGTTGTTTCATTCTCATTGGTTGATTGGACCCCATTATTATTAATTAATTAATTAATTATACACCCCAACTACACTACTAATTCAATGTCATTGGTCGAATTAATATACTCGTACTACAATTTTTTTGATATTTATGAGTTTTTTAAAATTTAGATGAATATTCATATTATCTGTGTTTTTTTTATTTTTATCAAAGATATTAGTTCATTATCTTTTTTAACACAAATTAATAAAAATATTTTGAACATGTAAAATTTACTCATATGCTCTTATTTAATGTTCATTAGCTTGAACCCAACAATCATTAAATAATGTATTTTAGTCAAAAATGTTAGTAATATAAAAGAAAAGTGGACTATAATTAATTTGAAACAAACAAAACAAGAATGGTGAATTATCTTTTTTCAGACGAAGGGGTATGTACGTAAATTTTAATAAATAAAAAATGTAAATTCTAGAATATTAAGGCATACTAAAAGAAAAAGATAAACTTAAGAGATGAACAAATATATAATTATATTTTTTTTAAAACATAAAATTTAAATAAAGACAAGAGAGAGTATTAGTTTAAATGATGGGCGGCGGTATTGATTTATATTAGTAGTAGTAGTAGTACATATGTAACTAGTACTCCTTGTCGGCCAACACTAATATTTGTAAACAGACGTACATGGGGTTTTGCAAATAGGCTAAAACTGCATATGCTTATTAACACAACCGAGGCCCATTTGGGTAAAAGGTTAACATTCGATCGAATTGGGAGGGCGATCCTCTCGGTGAATTGACCGTACCCTAAACCGACACAGATGAACAAGTAGAGTACACTATGTCGAATGAGTCATTTGATATACACTCAATTAAATATTTTTCAACATATTTGATAGAAAATTCATTTTAATTAATTTTACTATTAAACATCTATCATGAACTTAATTAACCAATTATATCATCTAAATAGATTGAAATCAATGTCTAGTCCAAAAAACACTAGGCCTTAAATAAAAATGAAAAGGCCAAGCAGTAACCCAAGGCCCAACAACAAATTAAACAACTAAAATAAAGACGAAGAATCGGCCTAAGCTCAAAGAAAATGCCTACGGCTACAATCATCACAAAAAATATAAACAAAAACCTCTTCTCCAAAAAACAGTAAGAACCAATTAACAATTAGGTACTACATATTTCAAAATGGCAAGTTTACAATACTAAATTTCTTTTAAAAGAAGATATTTATACGATTATTTTAAGTACCTGTCGCATACTATAAATAGACTATATATATAGATAGATTGCATTGCATGGAATATTTTTCTCATAATATATATATATAGTAGTAGTAGTATATATGTAACTTCGACAAACATCTCTTCATCCTTGCTCTTCCAATCCCTGCTGTAACCTAACATACAAATATAGCTCTACTCTTAAAAACTCTGTACCAACTATTTCATATATTTCTCGTGTCCTGTTTTTTTAAAAATTGAAATCTTAAAACCATACTGTGAATGACATGACAAAAAATAAATAAAATCATTAACTCGTTTCAGTAAAAGGAAAAAAATCCGCTTGATTTAATAAATCAATGGAGATTTCGAGTGTATAATTTTCAAACTACAAGAAAATTTGACACAATATTTCCAAAATTTGTGCAATTAAAATTACCTATAGGCAAAATTGTAAATTTTCCCTAGTATTATTAGTTCAGCATAGTTAATTATAGAGAAGGTGATATACCTGGTGTGATTCAAAGGCTGCATGTGAGATTGAAGCCTGCAGATGTATTTGGGTTATGGTTTTGTTCTTCAGCCGATTCATTCGCCTTCTCTTTCAGCTGTATATATAACCAGGCATCAGTACTATATATAATTAATCATACAAATTATGTTAATTAGGTACCTTCTTTGCAAGCAAGTTGTTTTGCTCTTGAAATGCCTTATCCTGAAACATAATTTGTAACCAAATCAACAACTCTGCAGGGCCTCATAATTTGAAAATATATACTATCATGGATATCACTTTCATTTTATTCTAGTATATATATATATATTGGCGAAAATATCAAATTTCATTACAAAACGGAATCCATTGCAAATTTAGGTGGCGTTTGGTTAAAGATTTTTCAATAAGAATGAGAATGGGTTCGGGTAATTATGATAAATGCACTACCCCGTTTTTCTGAATAAGGTAATCATTACCCATTTTGAATAACTATCTCCCAATTTAAATAATTTAGTTGCCTACTTTATTCTAAAATTAAAGCAACACACTAGCAACGTAACCACCATTTGAACAACTTCTCAAACATATTTCTTTTATTACGAGATTTGAGATACTCAATACCATTTTTATTGAAGAACTTGAATCAAGTGCCCACACAATATCTACACTCAAACATGCTGTGGTTCTCTAAGGACATGTTTGGTTTGGAACTCAAACGTTTGGATGTGAGACGTAGCGTTTCCCATCTTGTTCTAATTCAGAATTTAACATCCAAATTTCACCATTTAACTACGTTCATCCCTAAAAGTATTTATATATCCTACTATTATAATAATATAACACCACCCATTCTTACATAATTGATTTGACATAAAATTACATTATACTACAACATCACTCAATCTTATACAATTGATTTGACATAAAGTTACATCACACTCTACTCAAAATCCCAAAACAAACACATACAATCACTATTTATTAAAAAAAATTCATCCGCATTTTTTTCATCCTTCATAATCCCAAAACAAATATGAGCTAATGGATTTCAACGTATGTATATTTATTGAGTTTGTCTTGTATGAACTAATTTTATCATGAACATACTTTACAATTAATACCTAATAATACAACTAATAATGTCAAACTAATACTTCCTCCATCCCTAAATAGATTGTCCTTCTAAAATTGAAAAAAAAAGTAGTCTTATTGTTTTCAATTATCTCCTTTAAATATCTCAAAGTTTCACCAAATGTGACTTGTTTCAAATAAAAGCATATTTTTATTTATCTATTCTTCTCGATTGACTAATACACCCTCAACAAAAGATTATTTTATCATTTATAATGTTAATAAACAACTCTCACATCAAATTTCATGACATAGTCAAAGGGGCAATCGAATAAGGAATTGAGGGAGTACACTTTCATGAAATAATTAATATCATTAAAAATACACACAAAATACAGATTTATTTTACAATAAAACTGGTTCACAAGTGACTTTGCCATATTTATTAAAATGATATATATCTAAGTAGCAATAATATACATTTTGTTGGTCCAAAAAAGATATCCCAACATACTCCCTCTATACCAATTATGTAGACTTTACATTATACTGTACTACCTTATTTCCAATGTAATCAAATGAGACATATATAATTGAGACATTCAAAGTTCTCACCTGTTTCTGCATGTGTGCAATGGATTCATTCATGAGTTGGTTCTGTTGGAAATAAAGTGAGGATTAATTCAATAATAAGAAGGATATTAAATTACAGTTAGCAAGTTATTAATATTAATTAAGCATGATTAATGATGAATACCTTCTTGGACCTAAGTTTTCTCAAAGAAACATCAAGTTGATGCTCTAAGGTTTGCAACTCCTTGAGACCTAGGAAATCCAAGTCTTCTCCAATAAGGTGCCTGCTTATAACAACAAAATACTATATAATTACTTGTTTTAATGACACAAACTAATTAACACAATTAGAAAAGATTTTAGACCTTTGATTTCTTTGCAAAACCTCCAATCTTGCCTTCAGCTTTGCATGTTCTAAATTCCAGCTTACCTGGTCAATTTTATTTTTATTTATTTCTAATTCTAATTACTCATATTTTTGTTAATTTGCACCTAGAAAGTTAAAGCTTGCTGATTATTAATTAAGAGATTGTTTTGAATGCATGGTTTAGACACCAAATTATAGTTTCAATTTTTTTGTTGGACTCAGCAAGAACAGAAACTACTAAGGTATTCAATAGCAAAAAGTAAACTCAATGTTTAAGGTACCCTTTAATCACAAAGTGCAAAAAAGTGTGTGTTTACCACCCCCTAATGTCTATATATATATTACAGTAATTCTTAATCCTAGTCGACCAAATTTTAACTGCGAGTTAAATAGTGAAGCTTGAAAAATTCGTGTCAAATTGGGCTTATCAAATAAAATCAACCTGTAAAGCTCAACAAATCATGTTCAAATCTAAAGTTCATCAAGTCAAATCGGGCATCTAAAGCCTAGAAAATCAAATTAGGCTCAATTCAGATATTTAAAGCCCACCAAGTAATCCAGCCTCATTGTCAAATTATAGAAGCATATATAATTTTGAATAACAACCAATCTTTTCGATCCATCAAATCAAGTTCATCCAATTTGAAGCAGGTGATCTCATTCCTCGCCTATAAATAAGTCCCATTTCATTCATTTGAAAACCCACAAAAATATTTATTACACTGAATTTTGTAAGCCCTAACAATCGAGTTTGGTGATTTAAAGTAATTATTTGAGTTCATAGATGTTTTTCAAGTTCAAGTTCTTTGTGGATCAATAATGTTCTACAAAGTTCAATGACATTCATTACGAAAATTCTTAAAAGTGGCGTTTAATCCAAAATACCGTGTCTAATGTAACCCTTAGATTAACGTTATAAAGTCTTAAGTTCAAACTCGGATAAGATTCAGTTGTGGACCTTACTCCAAAAATTACTAAAATAGTCAAAGTCAAGACCAAGCTCAGATAAGATTCAGTTGCGAATCTTGCTGTAAAAACTATGAAAATTGTCAAAGTCAAGACAGAAGAGAGAATCAGATGATGAATTAGAGATTGTAATCAAATTTGCATTTTTTTATTTCGTTTCGGGTTTATGCTTTTATTAAGTACTCTACGAAAAGTGTGCTCATATTTTTTGGCACAAATTTTAAAAAAAGTAGATAAAGTAAGAGTGATGTGGGATTGTTGTGAGGTAAAGATAAAATGATTATTTTTATAAAAAAAAAAAAATACACTTTTGGTGGATAGGGGAAGTACAAAATTTGTGTTTACTATTTTTGGCACGCCGGATCAATCTCTACTAGCATTCCACCATACTGAATTTTTAACATGTGTCGTCTTCAATATTATAGGATTTTGATTATTTTTTAATATTACACATGTCAATCATCCATATTGTAGAATAATACGTGGAACACCAAAATTGAAATAGGTGATCTCATTTGAGTTCCCTGTTATTATTATTAGGGAGTTGAATTGATTGATAAAAAAATGAAAGTATCTTTTTTACGGTATTTTTCGTGAATCAATGTATTTGGGTTATTGTCATTTTTTCGAATATTCTTAGAATCAACGAAGTAAAGTATTCTTAGTATATTTATTTTTTTATACGCTATATATTGATGCATGCATCAAATTTGAAATTGATTTATGGCCATACACTATCGTTGATTTCTAGATTCTTTGTTTTTATTGCACTTCTTTTACGTTTTGATCGGACCAATTAATTGAGAGACTAACCCACATGGTTTATATATGTTTTGTTGTGTTTTGATTATTTGTTTCTATTAATTCATGTATGGACTTGTGTTTATTATAAACGACATGCAGTTTCATAAGCATGAGTAAGAACATGCATGCGAGTTGTAATTTATGAAATGCGTTGAATATAATCCGGATACATGCAAATGAAGGTTAATTGTAAATTAAGATCCCCCATATTAATTATAGACTTTGATCACATAAATGGTTGTTTAGGTGATCAATGAAGAGAAAAGAAAACTTGATATTTAATTAGTACCTAATTACAAGGGATACATTAGAAGCATAAGTAAGTAAGAAGGCTAGGAAACAAGATAATATTTTACTGTTAGCCACTTTGAATAGATTGAATCTATATATTGACCTGTATTCATTAGTAACGTACAAAAATTTAACATATTTAACCTTTAGTTACCCTTTATATATAAACTACTGGAGCTTTATTGTTGACAAATGAGAATCCATATTAAAATTAGAATTTGGTGAATTAAATTGGTTTGCAAGTGAAAAGAGTGGAAGAAAGAAATAGAAAGGCAAATTGATGAATTCTACATGAAAAATTAAGAAAACCCCTCTTTTGTTTAACTATTTGGTTGACTTTCAAGTTCAAGAGTGTTTAATAATTTGAAAAAAAATTGTTTAAGATTGTTTCACCGTGAGACCAGTGGAATCATTATCACTTTTCAACATTAATTTTATCATCTTTTAATGTAAAAAAATATCATTTTTTAAATTTTTGTCTTAAAATGATACATTTTTGCACATATTTTTAAAAAAGTGATACCATTTTTCTGAAAAAAATGATAACATTCAATTATAAAGTGATACCGTGATCTCACGTAAGGCTTGTTCTCATAATTATGATGGGAAAGAATGCGTTTAAAAAAATAACAAATAAATTGTGGGGGTTGGAGATTTTAGTTGCAACTCGTACATGCAATTGCAACTTTCACTTGCAGATAGACGTCTACGAGATGTTGATATATATATATTTTTATCTCTCGGTCCACTAATTTAATTATGAGTTTTTCATCTAAATTTTATCTATTAATATATGAAACACTAGAGAAGTTTATGGTTGTGTAATTGTGTGAATTAATTTTGAGCGCATGCACGTCCATTCACATACGAGTTGCACAAATCTCTACATCATATATAACATGATCTTAGAGCACTTTCAGTTTTAAAATATCAAATGATCGAATATTGATCATATTACAAACGGTCACAGCTATCTAAAAACAATAGTGTAGTTATCAAAATAACAAGCTAGGTCATTAATTAGTATAGGGCAAATTCTCAGGAATCGAACCAGGCTTTAACGCTCTAGATACTAGAAAGAATTTCGTCTTACCTAAAAGTCTAAACTTGTAGAGCTCCCTCTTTAAAATTTAGATCTGTCTCTTTAAATTAGGATGTAAATTTATTTGCATGCACTTAATTAATTATATATGCGTACCGGTGATTGAAGGTCAGGTGCTCTCAATTGCTGCGTATCATCATCATGTGAATTGTATCTTTCATATCGTTCAAGAATCCTTTCCATGCTGCACCACAAACAAATTCTTTAGATTTTTGGTACAATTAAACAAAATGTAATTGTATTTTATTATTCACATTATAATAAATATCAAACATAAACCTTGACGATTTTAATATTCTCAAGTAAGAATATTTAAATTATTTGAAATATCATATAAAAAAGAATGAATGTAAATATTAATTAGCAACGCCTTTGTTTCGAAAGGTTTATATATAAAACATTTAATTTATTTAATTAAAACATGATTGAGCTGAAACTTTATAAGCTCATAGATCTTAGCTTATAAAATGTTGCCAAAAGTTAAATATAAAGGGTGTGCCTAAATTTAAATATGTTACTGCCTCCGTCCGCCTATAAGTTTCACGTTACTTTTTTACACAAAGATAAAGAAAAGTGATTAAATAATAGATATAGTACAAGTGATGTGATTGAGAGAGGAGAGAGATTGATAGAAAAAGTAAGATATAAAGTGAAGTGTAAGAAAAAGTACTTACCAAAAAAAGGTATGAGAAGTTTATAGACGGACGGATAAAAACAGTAAAATGGGAAACTTATAGGCGGACGGACAAAAATAGTAAAATGGGAAACTTATAGGTGGACGGACGGAGTATTACAATAGGAAGAAGCTCTTTGATACATTTCCTTCTTCCTTGTGCATATATATATAGTTTTAGAATTTGGAGGTAGCTAGTTTGGGTAAAAACATCTAGTAGCAGCATGCAGTAGGTCAATTTTAATTAATGTTTGACTCACTTACCCAAAAAAAAATATAATTGAAATATATGTTGAGATATACTACAAAAGAAAACAGTACTAGTTAGTTTGTAAGTAGCCAGAACATTGTTTATTTCAATATACAAATTAACTAATAGTCTCATCATACTTTCCATCGCATGAAATAATATATTTCCACTGCTTTTATCTATTGTTTGTTTTTAAAAAAAAAAAAACCTTAATTGAATTTCTTGAATTAAAATTAGGTCAAAATAGAACCAGTTTCACCGTACAAGAGAAAGAGAGAGAGAGAGAGAGAGAGAGAGAGGTTAAGGGTAATCGATCTTAAAGTTTGTTAGGTTTTCTTATGTGAATGTGTTGGTTTTGTAGGTTATATTTAAAAAAGAGACCCAATTTGGAATAGTAAATGGATGATGAGAATCACAAAATTAAAAAAATGTTTGTAAACAAGAATAGAGTCGAAGAATGACCAGCAGGCAGATACACCAATTATTAGTTTCCCTAAAAGGAAACCCAGAGAAATTGTTGTGATTTAGGTAGGCAAATTAATAAAGAAAACCCCAAAAAAAAAAAAAAAGAAAGATGCATGATGAGGAAGTTGAAGAGTAGTTACCAATTAGAATCTGCAGAAGCGTATTGAGAGAGTTTGCCTTTGGCAGAGAAGACCATTAATCCAACATCAGCGTCACAAAGCACAGAGATTTCATTAGCTTTTTTTAGCAGCCCCGATCGCCTTTTGGAAAAACTCACCTGCCGATTCACCTTATTTTCTATCCTCTTTAACTCCACTTTCCCCCGACCCATTTTTACCTACTCTTTTCTTCTTCTTCTTCTTCAATTCCATATATAGATAAATATTCCCTCTCACTCTCACTACTCTTCTTAATTGGAGTATGTTTTTTACCACTTTGACGTCCTACTCATGCGCTAGCTGTCTTTTGTCACACCACTCCTTTTTTTTACCCCCGGTAAAGTCGAGTCAAACCTAAGAGTCTTTAAAAGGAAGGGCCGGGTAAGATCGAATCTCATATTACCTACCTTAGCTACAATTTTTGGTTTGGTTTGGTTTGGTATGGGATTGGATTGGATTGGATGGGAAAGAAGAGTATTGTAGTACTCTCAGATGTGGGATGTCTGGTTTCCCTCTGAACAAGCCTGTTTCCTCAATTGCGTTGTTTCATTCTCATTGGTTCTACTACTATTATTATTATTATTATTATTAATTAATTATACACCCAACTACAGTACACTCCTACTACAAAGGTTTTACATTTTATTACTTCAAATATCAATATATGAGTTTTTTTAATTTGGATGAATATTGATATGCGTGTATGTGTTTTTTTTTTTTTTTTTTTTTTTTATTTTGAATATATATGCAAATATTGATTTCCAGATAGAAATGTAAAGGCAGAAAAATATTGATTGTACATATGCTAAAAAAATTCAAGCCTATTTCATTAAACTTTATATTTTGTATTTTAGTTGTTTTTTTAAAAACATTTCCTTTTTTTTGTGACTCCATAATTATTAACAACTGCGCTTACTTTTATATAAAATTGCACCAATTGTTACTCTCACGTTTACTTTTTCTCTCTGCCTTTTTTCTTTTTTACAATTTTATATAAAATACTACTACCTCAATCCCTTTCAAATGTTTACATAAATTTTTGACACGGAGTTTAAAAAATATAGTATTAAATGTGTAGTTGATAGGTGAGATATGAAGAAGAAAATGTAAATAGAGATAAAAATGAAAAAAAAAAAAATAGTAGATTTCGATGAATTAAGAAAATGTAAATAACCTCCGAAAAAGGCAGTTTAATACAGACGTATAGGGTTCTGCAAACAGGCTAAATAAAATAAAATACTCTACAAAAAGAAAACATTAATCTAATCTGCAACAAGTAATCAGCCCAAACTTATTACCTGCACCACGTATCGGAAAACTGCATATTCTTATTGCCACGGCTAAATGTCCCCCCTTTTTTTTTTTTATGTCTTTACCCCACTTCAATCATTTTTTTAACGTTTTGAGTGAAAAGACTATATACACCCCTACTGAGTTCACTCTCACCTCAAAAATATAAAAACTGAAACGTTTATATTCCTTTCTCCCTTTTAAATTATCATCCAAAAGTAAAATCAAAATCAAAATCATCGAAGGAATTTGAATATAAATATGAAGGAATTCGTTTTGGTTTTAATGATTGAAAAATAGAGTTTTTTAAAACTGTTTTACGAAACTAAAAACTCGAAACTAGTTCATGGTTGAAAAATAGAGTTTTTTAAAACTATTTTATGAAACTAAAAACTCGAAACTAGTTCACCAAAAAAAATCATAATTCTCGACAGATATTTTCAAATTTTTTGAATTTTGTCGAAATAAAAGTTCCCCGAGAAGTGTAAATGTGGTATTTGGTGTGGGGTGAACCCAAAAAGGGGCATTTGGGCGTGGCAGCTCTAAATGGATTGAAATCACTCTATAGTCCAATGTTACCTGGGCCAAAAAACAGTACTGGGCCTTAAATAAAAATGAAAAAAAGGCAAGCAGGAATGCAAGGCCCAACAACAAATTAAACAACTAAAGACGAAGAAAAACCAGTCAAAGCTCAAAGAAAATGCCTACACAATAATCTCCACAATCATCACACAAAAAAAAAAAAAAAAAAACAAAAACAGACAAAAACCTCTTCTCATCTATACTCTAAAATGGCAAGTTTAAAACAGGATATATATACTATTATTTTTTTATACTCATAGCCGTGCGTATATATAGATAGATTGCATGGAATATTCTCATAATATATATATAGTAGTAGTAGTAGTATGTAACTTCAACAAACATCTCTTCATCCTTGCTCTTCCAAATCACTGCTGTAACCTAACATACAAATATAGCTCTACTCTTAAAAATTCATGTAACAACTATTTCATATATTTCTCGTGTCCTGTTTTTTCAAATATTAAAATCTTGAAACTATACTGCGAATGACATGACAAAAAATAGATAAAATCATTAACTCGTTTATGTAAAAAAAAAGAAGATTTGCTTGATTTAATAAACCAATGGGAATTTCTAGTGTAAAATTTTCAGACTAGAGGGAAATTTGGCTCAATATTTCCAAACCAAAGAAAATTTTGTGCAACTAAAATTACCTATAGGCAAAATGGTAATTTTTCCCAAGTATTATTATTAGTTCAGCAAAGAAAAAAAAAAGTGGTTAATTTAAGAGAAGGTGATATACCTGTCATTCAAAGGCTGCATGTAAGATCGAAGTCAGATGTATTTGGGTTATGGTTTTGTTCATCACAAGGTGTCGTTTCAGCCGATTCATTCTCCTTCAGCTGTATATATATGGGGAAGCATTTCAAATGAATGTATTTAAAAATATGTGAATTTCAAATGACATGATTTTAGTGAAATTCTCTCAATTTTAACAAAAAAGAGATTAACTCAAATAGAAGTATTTGAAATCCATTAAATTACTTTTTAATTCAAACAAGTAGATTATGAATTTTAAACTTAAATCTCTCCCTCTAAATGGAGCATTAGATAATTAATTATACAAATTAAGTTAATTAGGTAGGTACCTTCTTTGCTAGCAAGTTGTTTTGCTCTTGCAATGCCTTATCCTGAAACATAATTTGTAACCAAATCAATGTAACTCTGCATAGGCTCATTTAACAATATAGTACATTATCAAAATGAAAAATACTATCATGATCACTTTCATTTTATCAAGAAAATATGATAAATACACCACCTCGTCTTTCTGAACAAGGTAATCATTATCCATTTCGAATAACTATCTCCCTTTATTTGCAATAATTTTCATCAAACAACCATTTATTGTATACTTTATTCTAAAATTACAGCAACACACTAACAACGTAACCACCATTGGAACTCCTCCTCTTTTCAACGTATTTTTTTTTAATTACAAGATCTGAGATACTCAATACCATTTTTTATTGAAGAACTTGAATCAAGTGCCCACACAATATCTACACTCAAACAGAAATCTCTTTCAATCTCTCTCAATTTAAAAATAAATTCACCCCTATAATACATCTACACACCTATTTTTATACAATCACATCACCATTTTTTTTATTTCATTTGACATGAAGCTACATTCACCCTACTTCTCAATAAATATCCAAATACAATTTAAACACAATTACTAGTCATGGATTACTCCAATCCACTTTTTTCAATCCCAATCTCAATCCAATTCAATCCACCACAATCTCTAACCAAACACCATTGAATGACTTTCAACATATGTATATTTATTGAGTTTGTCTTGTATGAACTTTATGTACATAGTTTACAATTAATATTAATACAACTAATACTGTCAAATTAGTACTTCCTCGTTCCTAATTAGATTGTCCTTCTAAAATGGAAAAATTTAACATTATTGTTTTCTATTATCTCCTTCAAACATCTCAAAGTTTCACTAAATGTGTAACTTTTTTCAAACAAAAGCATATTTTTTTATTGTATTCTCCTCAATTGACTAAGACTAATAAACCACTTTCACATCAAATCTCATAACAGAGTCAAATGGGCAATCGAATGAAGAACGAAAAGAGTACAATTTAATAAAATAATTAAAAATACACCCAAAATACAAATTAATTTTACAATAAAACTTGTTCACGAGTGACTTTGCCATATTCATTAAAATGATATATATCTCATACATACTCTATTGGTCACAAAGGGATATTCCAACATACTCCCCTGTCCCAATTATATAGGTGACCTGTTTTGACTTTTCACAACGATATGATTAACAAATTTTGTTTGAAAAGAAATTAGACAAGGAAGCTTTATATTATATCTTATTAGTGAGTGCTATATTTTACATGTAATTAATTCATAAAATTATATTAGTAAATGAACCAAAACTTATTATTTTATATAAAAACAAATCTATATAATTATATAATTAAGACATTCAAAGTTCTCACCTGTTTCTGCATTTCGGCAATGGATTCATTCATGAGTTGGTTCTGTTGGAAATAAAGTGAGGATTAATTTAATAATAAGAAGGATATTAAATTACAGTTAGCAAGTTATTAATATTGATTAAGAATGATTAATGAATACCTTCTTGGACCTAAGTTTTCTCAAAGAAACATCAAGTTGATGCTCTAAGGTTTGCAACTCCTTGAGACCTAGGAAATCCAAGTCTTCTCCAATAAGGTGCCTGCTTATAACAACAAAATACTATATAATTACTTGTTTTAATGACACAAATTTATTAACACAATTAGAAAAGATTTTAGACCTTTGATTTCTTTGCAAAACCTCCAATCTTGCCTTCAGCTTTGCATGTTCTAAATTCCAGCTTACCTGGTCAATTTTATTTTTGTTTATTTCTAACTCTAATTATATTTTTGCTAATTTGAACCTAGAAAGTTAAAAGCTTGCAGATTATTAATTAAGAGATTATTTTGGATGCATGGTTTAGACACCAAATTCTAATTTCAATTTTTTTGTTGGACGCAGCAAGAACAAAAACCAAGGTATTCAAAAGCAAAATGTAAACTCAATGTTTAAGGTACCCTTTAAGCACAAAGTGCAAAAAAGTGTGTGTTTACCACCACCTAATGTCTATATTAACTCTTAATCCTAATCGAGCAAATTTTAATTGTGAATTATATAGATAAGATTCAAAAATTCGTGTCAAATTGGGTCTATCAAATAAAATCAAGCCTCTAAAGCCCAACAAATCATGTTCGAATCTAAAGTTCATCAAGTCAAATCAAGCCTCTAAAGCCTAGCAAATCAAATTAGGCCCATATATAGATCAAATCATAGAAGATCAACATATCTTTTTGAATAACAACAAATCTTTTCGGTCCATCAAATAAAGCTCATCCAATTTGTGGCAGGTCTAATTCAACGCCTATAAATAAGTCTCATTTCATTCATTTGAAAACACACACAAATGTTTATTACACTGAATTATGTAAGTTCTAACGATCGAGTTAGGTGTTTTAAAGTAATTATTCGAGTTCATTGACGTTTTTCAAGTTCTTCGTGGATCAACAATGTTCTACAAAGTTCAACGACGTTCATCACGAAAGTCCTTAAGTGACGTTTAATCTAAAATACCGCATCTAGCCCTTTGATTAATGTTATAAAGTCTTAAGTTCAAACTCGGATAAGATTCAGTTATGGATCTTACTCCAAAAATTACAAAAATCGTCAAAGTCAAGACCAAGCTTGGATAAGATTCACTTGCGGATCTTGCTCTGAAACGGTGAAAATTGTCAAAGTCAAGACAGAAGAGAGAATAGGAGGATAAATTGGATATTGTACTCAAATTCGCATTTTTTAATTCTATTTCATGTTTATGCCTTTATTAATACTCTTGTTGTCCATGAAAAGCGTGTTCATATTTTTTGGCACAAGTTTTAAGAAAAAATAGATAAAGTAAGACGTTGTGGGGTTGTTGTGAAGTAATGAACACACTTTTGGTAGATAGACAAATAAGAAGAGTGAGCACACTCTTAGTGGACATAGAAAGTACAAAATTTGTGTTTTCTATTTTTAGCACGCCCAGTGGGTCCATCTTTACTGTGATCTCATTTCTTCACAAAGATCTAAGATTCTACTTATCTTTCTGGTGGACATAGAAAGTACAAAATTTGTGTTTACTATTTTTAGCACGCCCAGTGGATCCATCTTTACTGTGATCTCATTTCTTCACAAAAATCTAAGATTCTACTCATCTTTCTTCATCAACTTCAAGTATTGTTTCACCTATGACGATAAATGAGTGCACTAGTTTTTTTATGAATTGGAAGTTACATAAATTGATGTGTACTGATTATATACTAATGGATTGAAAATCCCTGTAACGTGCATATTTTGTGAAAAAGTTAAAAAATAGGACATTTACAGAGCATAGCAGCGTCGCATTGGTAACAATCAAAATGCAAAGAAGTGTCTTAAGTGTCCCGAAGGTGTCAAAAAAGAACTCAAAGATTTTATGGACAAGAAAATTGAAGACACTTTAACATTGTGTCAAACTTTGAGAACTTGGACTACGCAATAAATGAAGATGTTAAAGAGCTAGAAGTATAAGCATTTGAAAATGAGTTAGCCGGTTTGTTAAAGACAAGAGTACACCAAGTCCAGCCTCTTTCTCACGTCTAAAGAAAGTTATAGGAAAATGTCTAATGTATTATTTCATCTTCAAGAGGCCTGATGCTAGAATTGTTGAGCAATGAAAGCAAGTAAGGTTGAACCGTTGAAGTAAATAAAGATCATTGAGAAGTTGGTCAAGGAAAAAAAAACAACACATTACTAAATTCTTATATGAGGGTGGTATTGCATTCAGTGTTGCTAGACTAATTTTTTTCCAATGTGCAATAGAAGCAATTGGACAATATTGTTAGGGTATGAAGCCTCCTAGTTAACATTTATGAGGGTAACATGTTTGAAGAAAGAGTAACTACCATGAACGAGAAAATAAATCAACATAATGTTGTATGGGTGAATAATTGGTGTTCATTAATGGTTAATGGTTGGACAAGCACGATAGGTAAGAGCATAGTCAATTTCTTGATTACCTCTCTAGATGGATGTATCTTCATTAAATTTGTTGATGTGTAAACCAGTGAAAAAGTTTTTAAACTAATTGATCAAACTTAAGCGGCAAACCTATATTTAACAGAATCTGCAACCCATTTATTAATCTCATGCTAGAAAATATTAAGAAAATGTCTTTATTTTAAAAATAAAACATTAGAAAGGGTTGTTAAAGTGACAATCTATATTTATAACTTTGTCAGTGTGTCGAATATGATGCGACATTTTCATTAATCAAGCAAATCTTGTTAGAATTGGAAAAACAAATTTTTACACATGTTAATAGGATCGAACTTTTAGCAAATGAGCAAAGGAGGCAAAAGGAAAATGTGTTGCAAAATTGTTTTCATGTCTTTTTAAAAAAAAATTAAAAAAAATTGTATATTCCCAAATTGATGAGTCCTTTTGTAAACGCCCTTCGGATGGTCGATAATGAAAAAATCTGATACGGGCTACATTTATGAAGCCATGGATAGAGCAAAAGAAACTACAAATAATGAGTTTAATGTAAGAGAGGCAAATTATAAAGAGGCTTTCAAAATTATTGATGAGAGATGGAAAGGTCAACTCAATCATCCATTGCATGTAACTAGTCACTATCTCAATATTTAACTCATGCAATGAGTGTAATCAGCAGATACATGAGTGATCCAGGTTTGAGTCATTGGGAGACAGTTAAATGGGTCATGAGATATGTTCTAGGATCAGCTGAGAAAGGTCTGAAATTTCAGAAGATATCAGATGAGGGAGAAGCACTTGTGGGATATGTTGATGCCGACTATGCAGCCAATGTAGACACAAGAAAGTCCTTGACAGGGTATGTATTCACCTTATTTGGTACAGCTATATCATGGAGGTCAATACATCAGTCCGTAGTTGCATTATCTACTACAGAATCAGAATATGTAGCCTTGACTGAAGCAGTAAAGGAGAGCATGTGGCTTAGGGGGATCTTGAAGGAGTTTGGTATATCACAAAGAAGTGTGACTGTCTTCTGTGATAACCAAAGTGCAATACATCTTGCAAAGCATCAGGGGTATCATGAGAGAACTAAACATATAGATGTAAAGCTGTACTTTGTAAGAGATATTGTAGAGAAGGGGTCAGTCCAGGTAGTGAAGATTGCTACAGAGGAGAACCCTGCTGATGCGTTCACTAAGGCATTGCCAAAAGAGAAGTTTGGCTTGTGTCTTAGACTTATTGGACTGCATTAATTCCTCTGAGGAGAAGGCTACTGTTCTTGTGGCAGAAGATCAGTAGTGGAGGCTATTCTTTGAGGAGAATAGTGTTGGTGTTTTTTGTTTTGGTGGAGATTAGTTCGATTATGAGCTAAAGGTGGAGAATTGTGAGTGTTATCTCATAATCTCAAAATCAGCACAGTAAACTACTGAGCTGATAGGATCAGATAAGATGACTTAGGCCTTATCAGATGAGTTGAAGGGTTTCAATCAGATGAGAAGGTGATGCTTAGAGTTCAGCACAGTTGGGATCAGCACAGTAAGATCAGCACAGTACTGGATTAAGATCAGTACTTCAGCAGACTGGACTAAGATCAGTACTTCAGCAGACTGGACTAAGATCAGTACTTCAGCAGATTGGATTAAGATCAGTACTTCAGCAGATTGGACTAAGATCAGTACTTCAGCAGAGTAGATCAGCTCAGTACCAGATCAGCACAGTACCAGATCAGCACAGTACCAGATCAGCTCAGTACCAGATCAGCACAGTACCAGATCAGCACAGTACTTGGGTCAGCACAGTACCAGGTCAGCACAGTACTTGGGTCAGCACAGTACTTGGTCAGTGCAGTTAATATCAGCACAGTATGAAGTCTATCAGCAGAGTTAGCTTTTGATCATCAGAGCAGAAGAGTTGGGTATCAGAACACTAAGTAGTGATCTGATCTTTATGGGCAAGTCTTCTAGTTCGAAGTTAGTTAGTTTAACTAACAGTTTTACAGTTACAACAACTTGAGGGCATAACTACCATTTCAGTTGGGCAGTAACAGAGCACATGGGTTGTTACAAGCGGTTGCAAACGGTTGATAACTACTCAAAACAGTTCCTAACAGCAGCAACTACCTTTGGTCTTTATATACTCTTGATTGTGTACATTGTAAAGGTTGACACCTTTTTGGGATGAGAGATTTAGTACGTTATTGTATTCTTTGAGTTGTGTGAGTTCACGAGTGAAGTGAGGAAATATTCAATTCCGAGTGAATGAGTGTGTAAACATTCTTTATCAATCAAAGAAGTACTAATCTGGTCCAGTGGATGTAGATCACATTGATCGAACTACTTAAATCCTTGTGTGCTGTTTGTCTCGTTGATTACTTTTCTGAATTACTATCCTAGAGCAGTTATTTCTTCTATATTCAAGTGTTCTAATTAGTTGGAGACGTCTAGCTGATCGGAATCCATCTTGACAACATCGATAAAGTTCAATGAAGAAATTACAAAAGGGTTTTATGAATGTATATCAAAATTGACTCCAAGTCCGAATTTACTGCTTAAGACCATGGATGAATTGCCAAAATATTCAAAGGTTGAAGGTCTTTTTGGTTATATTTTGACAATTAAAACAAGAAAGACAATGGCACTAGCTGAAGGGTCGCGTTTGTATGTTAGCTTCTAATTTGCAAAAACTTGCAATAAGGATTTTTAGCCTTACGTACGTGTAGTGTCAGGGTGTGAACTCAATTGGAGTGTCTTTGGAAGGTAAATTTCAAATTTTTATTTCTTATATTAGCATTTATACAATTTAATAAGTTCTTTATTTCTAACTTTTACTTTTTTTATGATTTTAAATTCCCACAAAGAGAAGAAACAGGTTCGGCATGCAAAAACTAAATGGTATAATTTTTGTGAAGTATAATTGAGCAATTAAAGAACACTATGATAGCAAGAATGTTATGGATCTCGTTGTTCTGAAGGAAATTGATTTTGCAATGTGTGGTTGGTTGGAGATTATGGTTCTACAGTGGAATAAGAAAATGCAGCAAATAACTTTGTATTTAGTGATGGTGAAAGTGAAGGTGGCTTGACATGGGTTGATGTGAATAGGGGAGCAGAGGTTGGACAACCAAGTAGATTAACAAGGGTTTAAACCAAATCAACTCATAAAGATTCCTAGCCCTAGTGTTTTTAGTACTAAAGGTTTTACATTGCATGTTAAAGTTGAAATTGAATAACATATTGAAGTATATAAGTAGGATCAAAGAGATGAAGAATTTGATGATAAGTGATGATAATTCTAACGGTGGAGATTTTTTTCAGCAGGTGTGATCTATAGAATTTTGAAGTGTAGGAACTTAAAAATGGTGGTTCAATTAGTCACTTTTTTATTTGAATTAGGAACTTGAAAATGGAGGTTCACTAATTTATTTTTTATTAGAAATTTTGAAAATGATAGTATTCAATAATTTATTTTTTTACTTGAATTAGAAACCTAATATTGTCAATATCTAATGACAAGCTTTTACGTTTCTTATTTTGTCCTTTACTTTTTTACTTGAATTAGAAATCTAATATTGTGAATATCTAATGACAAGCTTTCATATTTTTTATTTTGCCCTAAGTGTTTTACTATATGAAATACTTAATGTTGTTAATATTGGTGTCTATGGTATTATTTTATATTCAATATATATATATAATGTTTATGGAATGGTGTGCATCACTTTGGAAAAAAAACTTGTGTTTGCGCTTAAAGCGTTAGATGATCTTTGTGCTTTGAGTGTTTTTTTTTTCTTTTGATTTCCTTGAATGAAATGAATTATGATTATAATTGTTGATGAGTAAAGAATGATTGTGATCCCATTGATGATTAATTTATAAGAGTTGGTGGGTTGGGTGAAATGATGATACTATGATTGAATTAAATTGTATGCATGGGATGATTAATAGGTATTGAATTGGATTGTGAACCACTTGAAGGATTGAATGATTAATTTGGTTAATGTGGGTGGAACATTGTACTTAGTTACCAATTGGTTACTTTGATACTTTTACCTTACATTAATGTCACAATTAGGGAATGCAGTCTACCTTAGAACACTTAGGCTATGTGATTCCAATGATGATTAAGTTATGTGGAAAGTTTTTTATACTTGTATATTGATGAGTATGATGCTTGATGATTATGTTAAGTATAATGATTGTACTTGAATATTGGTTAGATACTAAGAAACATTTTGTTTTAGACTTGATTTAAGTCATGTGATCCCAGAGGTTTTATTTTTTATATGATCACCAACTAAGAATAATAAACTATATGCTTTGTTTGGAGATGGTCTCAATGATATCAACAGATCAAGTTATCTTCTAGTGTTTTTCATTAAATGTGTGTATAAGATAGTTAATGAATGAAGGAATTTTTCATATTGAATGAGGTTGTGATTTGGTTTTGTATTTATGATTGACAATATGACATGTATTTCTCTAGCAACATGTAGTATTTCTCACTTGTCATGTAAAATCATTTTTTTTATCAATGTGAATCACGTTATGCATGGTTCCAATCTTGATTTGGTTGGATTTTCTATCAAGTTGCAATGAATTCAAATTGTATTTAAGTCTTACCAATTTATTAGTGTAAGATCACACTTGATGACATTAATTTGTGTGTGGTGTAATCACCTATTTTTTCACCTACGTGTTAACCTTACTCTTACTCATATTCAACTCATTGGCTAGGCTTCTAATAGTTTATCTTCTTCTTTTTTTTTTTTTCAAAATGAATGAACTTCATCATTTCACAATCTAGGTCGACTCGTATAATCTTTGATATGCATATTTAAACAATATAAGAACTTCATCTAACACTTAATTTGCAGAAACTCAAGTATATTGAATAAGTTAATGTAGAAGTATTGATCTTCAAATTATTATAAAACTTTGTTTTATTACTAGTTTATGTTTTTTTATATAGAGACTGTGCATATAACCTATTCAGTCAGTTGGCGTCAAGTTAGCTAATCTAATCTAGCACTTAATTGATTCACTCATATATATATGCACGAGTTTTGGTTAAATAATTCACTTTAAATATTTTCAGTTATATATATCAAAATGATCTTGAGACTTGGGGCGGGGCTCAAAATGTTACCCTGAAACGGGCGTGGGCCAGGGTAGCGCAGAGCAAGTACCCGTGCAGGGCAGCACTTAAAATGTTGCTCTGTAACATAACATGGAGTAGGATAGGGCGGATGCGTATATACACAGGACAGATTAAAATATTGAGATATTTGTTCGGCTCTGCCCCATTGTCATCCCTATTTGGGTCTCAACCTAAATTTAAATCTTCAGAATATTTTGCCTAATATGTGTATATACATATATAATAATTACACATGTTGGAATATACGTTTATATTCATGCACTTATATATGTGTACCCTTAATATTTGATCTCCATAATATTTTGCCTAAAGCCATGTTTGATAGCAAAAACTGATTAGACTAGATTAGGATGATATCTAAACTTTTTAAATTTTAAAACATAATATACCCTTAATCTAAGTTATCAAACTGTTGAGATTTTTCTCAAGTGTTGTTTTGGTCATTAGGCCTTCACTCAAGGGCCCAACTTATTGTTGCCCTAAGTTGTCGGCAATCTTCCTATTTATACTGAGTCACCCTCTCCATTGTCAATGACGTGTGATGAAAATGTGAGAGTGGAGAGTGAGAGAACAGTGAGGGTGATGTGTTAATCATCTTAGTTCTTTGGTTATCTCCACTACGTTCCGATACAATTCGATCTGTGTATGAGCCCGTTCGAGTGACCCGATCCGAGTGGCGGTCGGCGACACCGAAACCCAACAATGGTATTAAAGCAGGTTTCTGTCGTCGACCACCTTGCCACTGTATCTCTCACCGGTATTTGTTTCCGTCGCCGTCTTCACTTTCCCCGCCGCTTGAACCTTTCACGACCAGCCCAGAACGTGCGCAGCTCCGCCGACGCTGTGCAGTCCCGTCGCCCATTGTCGGGCACTGCTTCGTGAGGGGAGTTCAATTGAGCGTGAATTAGTGCTTATTAGGCTGAAATTTATTTTAGGTTTATGTGTTTGCTAATGTTCTGCAGATGATTTGTCATTCTATAATTGTATAGCTTCTACTAATTAATTGGAATCAATTATACTAATTAGAGCATAATATGTTATCTTTTGTCTAACTATTTATCTAGCAATATTGGGTTAGAAATTTGTGTTCTAAGAAGTTTATTCCAAATTAGTCTTATCCTTAGTCTTGATGGAAAAAGACAAGAGTATAATTAACTTATGTGGCACTCGTGGTTCTTCTAGCGATTTGAGATCCTTACCTAGGGTCTCACTCTGGTATAACAGGAGTATCTTCTTTTGTAGCGTAATCCCTGGCCGGGATTGTTTGATGGAGTTTGTGTATTGTAGATTTTAGGATATCTTTGTGCGTCCTGATTCTTTGTGATTTTGTTAACATCTTTATGTATCGTAAATGTTATTGCTTCCTCTCGTTTTCTGTGATATGTTCTTTGTGGTTGTTTTTCCTGTGTGATGACATTTTTCTTTGTGCTTAATGTCTTTGTGTGTTTGTCTTTGTGAGGTTTCTTTGTGCAATTGTTTATTAATTGTCTTGGTGGTTAATTGCTTGGAGCATGTTGTTTGCTTCCTTGTATGTCTTCATGTTGCTCTATAATTTTCTTTGTGATGCATGAATAGATGATGGACTAGTGGGAAGGTGGGGGAATGGTTGTATGATAATACTTGTGGGTTCCGTGTGTATTACTAATATGTGTGTTATGCATGATTTCATACATTTTTTGTTTCATGTCTTCCCCCTACCCCATATGCATCTAGTTGCATGTTATTACCTTGAGCATTTATTGAGCTTTGTGTTTATAGATTATTCCTAGTGAGGTGGAGTGATTTCGTCTTTGTGATTCGTGATTATGCTTTGTGATATCATGTCTTTGTGTCCTTTTGTTTCTCTTTGTGAGTCTTTGTGATTGCTTCAAGTGAGGTGGAACACTTGTTTTTATGTGTTTTTCTTTGTGAACTAACTTTTACGTACGAGGACTAACTTGATGTGTTTCTTTGTATTTTCTTCGTGTGTTGTCCTTGTTGGTTGGACTTGTGCTAAAATAAAAGGAGTTTTTTTATATGAGCTTTTGTCCCACATTGGAACTTGAAGATAAGGCTTGACGATGCCAGGCGGATACGGGAGGAGATCAAGAAGATATGGTTACACGGAGAATTCAGTCTCCAAGTGGGAGATTGTTGGAGTGTGGAGTTTGAATTGATCCTAACGGGCTTGGAGTGTAGGGCAAGTTTGATCCTAACGGGCCTGGAGTGTGGATCAAGTTTGGCTCTAATGGGCTTGGAGTGTAGGACAAGTTTAATCCTAACGGGCCTGGAGTGTGGAGCAAGTTTGGCTCTAATTGGCTTGGAGTGTTGGACAAGTTTGATCCTAATGGGCCTGAAATGTGAGCAAAGAAGGGAGGACTTCCTAACTCTATATAAAGAGTCCTTAGGTTTTGGTTACAAGTGCATCAATCAATACACTTTAGTCTTGTATTTGATTCTAGTTAAATTCCTCTCTTATATTCCCTTGTAATAGAGTCTCGTGAGAAAGGTGAGAGTCATTGTAGACTTGAAATAGTGTAGGAGGGTTGAGTGTCAAGGAAAGGGATATTCTGTGTGATTGAAAAAATTTATCATATAGTGATCTCTTTGGTGGATCGTGGTTTTTCTCCGGTTTTGGAGTTTCCATGTTAAACGCTTGTGTTGGTGATTGTGTTATTTCTTCATTTATTTCTTGCTTATTTTTCGTCTGCCCTTGGGGGAATTAATTTCCCAACAGTCCTTTGCTGGTACGTGGAAGTGGGTTGGGCGATGATGACTAATTGTGAATTTTGGATTGTAGGTGGGGATGGGGATGGCAAAAAAGGTGAAGAATGTTGGGATTTAGTCCAAGTGTTGTTTTGGCCATTGGGCCTTCACACAAGGGTCCAACTTGTTGTTGCCCCAAGTTGTTAGTAGTCTCCCTATTTATACTGAATCAACCTCTCCATTATCAATGACGTGTAATGAAAACGTGAGAGTGGAGAGTGGGAGAACAGTGAACCGATACAATCCGATCAGTGATTGAATCCATTCGAGTGACCCGAGCCAAGTGACGATCGGCGGCACCGAAACTCAATACAAACAAATTATAAAATTTAGATAGAGTTAATCTAGATTTAAACTAAGTTATCAAACATGTTGGAGCATGTTTCATGCGAGTATACACAAAATACAAAATTACACATGTTGGAATGTAAGTTTATTTCCATGCACTGAATTATATATGTGTATTTATGCATATATTTTATATATATGTACCGGTGATTGAAGATCGGGATCTCTAGTTTGCCTATCAACACGTGAACTACTTTCATATCGTTCAAGAATCCTTTCCATGCTGCACCACAAAACACATGTAGATTCTTCAGTTAACACATATTCCACATCATTAAATTTTTGGTACAAAGAAATTAATTATTGTAATTCTAACTTTTTATTTTATTAATTGTATTTTATTACTACACTTTGTTATAAATATCAAGTATAATCTTTATTCACGTTTTAATATAAAGTGGAAAACAGTTGAAGACTATAAATTTGTCTATTAAATCATTGGGAACATCATATGAAAAAAAGGTTGAATATATTTTAAGGTCCCTAAAATATTAATTTCTGTTTTGAAAGGTCCTAGTATATATTTATTTTAATTAAAAAGTCCTTACAAATATTGAAAATTAATTTTGAGTCATGTAGTTAATACTTAATTGGAACCTCATAAATTTATGGATCATATAATGTACTTCATTTGTTTACCAAAAGTATGCACACTTTTTTTATTTGTTTATACGTTCACTAAAAATATGTTCATTTAAACAATCACTTTATTTTTATCTCACAACACTCTTACTTTATCAATTTTATCTATTTTTTCTTAAAATATGTCTATAAAAGTATAAGCATACTTTTAGTGGATAGAGAAAATATATAGTAAATGAGGCTTTATCTCACGTATGAGACCGTCTCATACAAGTTTTTACCCTAAGATGTATATAAAGGGTGTGTTTAAAGATTGATATAAAAAATACAATTCTCTAAATTTAAAGATGTCTCATGCACACATAATTTCTCGTTACTATGATTACATAATTTAAAAAGATTGATGTAAAAAATGTATGTGCATGTTCTTGTAACTAATAGTATTTCTTTCAAAAAATGCAGATCCACACTCATTATAAAAGAGTACAACCGAAAAGGTATAAGCAAAGTTGTCTTTACTAATCTGGATTAATCGTAATATTTTATACTCTCCGTTCCAGTGAAAGCTACACAGTTTTCTTTTTTCGTTCGTTCCAATAAAATATACTCATTTCTTTTTTGACAAACAACTCACTCTTACATTTCATTAGTATTTTTCTTTCTTTCAATCACATCACCTCTAAATACATTTACTTATTCGATCATATTTTGACCGAGAGAGGGAGTGTTTGTTTAATTTTGGGGATGTTTTCATTTTTTATATTTCACATTGTTACTGGAAAGTTTGTAAAAAGGGTATTATGAAAAGTTGTATTCGTAATAAAAAAGAAAAAAAAATTAATTGAATTAGTTTCTGCATGGATTTGTGGATCTAAAGTCATGAAATCCAAGTTCACACACTTATTCGATAAGGGCCCAGGTTATTACCACCCCTTGAATTGGCAAGTACACTCTCTTAATATTTTTATTATTTTAATGTAATTGTGAAGATTCTACATTACCATCTAACAATTTGAACCCTAATATGTACACAATAAGGTGGAGCATTTCTTTTGCCAAGAGATAACTTCGAAGTTGTCCGTACGTTTGCCTCATGTACGTACTCTCCATCTCCTCACGATTGAAATGATGCAGTTTTTCCTCAATGCTTGAAAACTTAGTATCCCGAGTTTTTTTTTTTTGAAAACGGTGTTGCCGTGTTTTATTTCTATGTAACATGCCTTGTTTTCTTTAAATAAAAGAAATGTGAATGTACTAATATGATATGATGGATCTACTTGCAATAAAAGGGCGTGTGAATAACCTGGGCCAATATTTTATTCATGAATCATGATGAATCTTAGATCATCCTTAACTTTCATCATTGATCCTTAGCTTGTGTTTGGATGGAGGGATTTAGGTATGGATTTTAAATCCATGATTTAAATTCATTCCACCCGTTTGGATTAAATGAATGGATTTCAAATATTTAATATCTTTTTTAGTTAAAATTGAGAGGATTTTAAATCCTTACTAAAACCATGTCATTTAAAATCATCTAATTTTAAATCATTTTCATTTGAAATTCCCCAATCCAAACACAACCTTAATTAATTTGAGCAATCTTTTATAAATTTGAAATGTTAACAAACGAATTCATCAAACTAATCCCCCTCCTAGTATCCAAATAGATCCTCAATCCAAACTTTAACACACACACACACCTTCTTCAATAAAAGGAATAAAAAAGCTCTAACACACAGTCACACATATGAATCAGTAGGATTTGATGGATAATACCAAAAAAAGCAAATGTAAACAAGTACTCCCTCGAGCGTAAATATATGAAATGTGATATGATCGAAATAAGAATATAATGAAACGTGGAAGTGAGTTTACAAAAAGGAAATGAGAAGCTTTCACCTACAATTGGAGAGGTTTAGGGGTAGTGTATTTGTGATCAAAAGTGAGTTGAAAGTCAAAAACACACCCAATTTGGAATAAAGCAAACAGTGTTGCCAAAACAAGATAATCACGACCACACCAAAAACATTATCCTAAAAACCCAAACAAACAAAAAAACAGAGTAAAATCTACATAATTGACCTAGACAAAAACTCATTCCAATTATAACAAAAACAATATGCATGAACATAATGATCATAAAAACCCAAGAAACATTTGGCCCTGCAGAAAGCATATGCATCAATACCATGACATCTACGCACATATACGAACAATAAAAGGTACGATGTATAAAAGAAAACGGAAAAGTTTACCATGAATCAGAAGCATATTCCGTGAGTTTCCCTTTAGTAGAAAAGACCATCAATCCAACATCAGCATCACACAGTACAGAGATCTCGTGAGCTTTTTTTAGCAGCCCTGATCGCCTTTTCGAAAAAGTGACCTGTTGATTCACCTTATTCTCTATCCTCTTCAGCTCCACTTTCCCTCTCCCCATTTCCAATTTCCTCCTTCTATATATGTATGTATGTATCGATTTTTGGGACTCTGTTTCGGATGATTCTTGGTTTTATACCACTTTGGTAGTGTGTGTGTGCGCTGTCATTTCAGACACCACTTCTTTTTTCCCAAAAATAGTAAAAGTGGAACAGATTTGGGAACAAAAAAGTGCTTGTGTTTGTGTTTAAAAGGAGAAAGAATCTGAGGTTTGTGAGAAGAATTGCATATTGTTGATATAGGCTGTTTCAGATGGGGAATGTCTGGTTTTGAAAAACCATGGCGGTTTTGTCAAATGCGTTGTCGACTTCTGATTGGTTGACAGGCTTTTTTATTGTTTTTTTCCACGATTTTAGGCCAATAGGAATGAATATATATGAGCCTACTGCAGTCTACTATTTCTATGTCGATCTTAAAATAGTTTATTACTGTGCCAATAATCAATCTACTAGTACTAAAATAAAAGAATTAGGGAAATAGGTGGAACTTATCTACACCTTTTTGTCCTAAACACAATGGAAATATCTGTGAATTAATTTTTTTATGGAAATATCTGTGAATTAAATTTTTTATGGAAATATCGGTAAAAATATTGAGAAATCGTTGAAATTTTTATAAAAATGAAGAAAATTTAACATGATTTTTTAGTGAAATATTATTACTCACAATGTTCAAAAACATAGAAGTAGGATGATAAACTTTAGACAAATCAAAACTAGTATCATTAAAAAAAATCTCAATTTTTCACAAATCTTTATGTGCAGATTCCAATATTGACGAGACGAAAATCACAATTTTCTTGAGTAAAAAAAAGCATATAAAACATTTGTATAATGTACAAGGGTATGTTTGTTTTAGAATTTTGAGGATTTTAAAATCTAAATTTCAAAATCTAGTTATTTGTTTTGGAATTTAAGTATAATAAGTTTTAACTCTTTTCGATAATAATTTGTCGAAAAAATAAAAAAAGAAATTGAAAAATTTTCGACAAATTGTTTATTGAAAATTACAAGGATTGGTCGAAAATTGCCACCATTTTCGAACCTGATGTATCAATTTTTTTAAAAAAAAACTATGTGTTCGGCTCTCGTCTTTTAAGAAGGGACTAGGGAGAATGGTCATCTGTTAGAGTGGTGGGGGGCAGACGAGGGTGGAGGTGGGTGCTGATTTTATTGAGGAGAGAAAATGAGATTTTATTGAGGAGAGAAAATGAGGGACGAAGGAAAAAAAAAGAGAGAGATAATTAGAGTTTTGTTGGATGGAGGGGCGTATTTATTAAAGGGAAAGGAGGGTAGGTTAAATAATTTATGGAGATTGCATCTACTCAACACTTTTTTTTAGGAGGAGTGTATTTAACCTTGGAGGTGAGTATAAGTGTATAACCACCCATGCCAACAATCCTAGTGCAATTCCTCTTAGTCTTACTTCACACGGCACTTTCCCTAACCAAATGGGCTACCTTTTTAGGCCCTCAACTATTTTTGAAAGGGTTGGGTATATACCCCTCCAGCTTTGTTAGATACACTCCCTCTTCATTTTTATTAATTAAATATTCATACAAAATATCGCTTTTGCCCGTTTACTAAAACATGTTAAGATACATACACTCCCCTTTACAATTTAAACATAACTCTAACTCTAGCTCTAAAATTAGACAGCCACCGCCGCCACTAAATTTAGAAATTAAAAAAAGAAAACTTAGAAAAAAAAAACTTATATACGACAAACCAGTGTCGACTAAAAGCCCTCTCGTCAACACTGGTTTGTCGATCAAACACCTCCCCATCGACACTGATTTGTCGACCAAATACATCTCCGTCGACACTAGTTCGTCGAAAGAATTTAAAAAATAAAAAATAAAACATTTCGACAATAAAGGGTCGACAAAAAACACTCTCATCGACCATTGAGGGTCGATGAGAGTGTTTATGGTCGACCTTTGGAAATTTGAAAAAAAAAACCAAACAAACCTGGACGAAAGCGGAAGTGGCGGCCGGCGACGGAAGTGGGAGGGAGGCGGCGGGAGCGTGGCTGGTTGGGGGGGAAGAGCCGGCGGCCTCACTCGACAAAGGAGGCGGCGCCGCCGCCTGTTGCAAAGACGAAAAAAATGGAGGGCCGCAGGGGGGCTGGGCGCAGGCGGCGCGAGAGGGAGGGAGGGGAAGTGCGACGACGAGAGGGGAAAGGAGGGGGAGTGCGACAGTGAAAGGGGGAGGAGGAGGGAGCGCATAAAATGAAAAAAAAAAATGGAGGGGGAGTGCGACGGAGACGACGACGGCGAGGGAGGGAGAGTGAGACAGCGACGACGATGGAGGGGAGTGCGAGCGGCGGTGGCGGCAGCGGCTGGGAATGAGGAAGGGGAAAGGGGTTAGGGTAAATGAGGAAGATAGAATGGGGGTGTGTATTTATCTTAGTTTTTTAGGAGAAAGGGTATACTAGGTATTTTGGGGGGAGTGCATCTATCTTAGATGTGTTTTTGAGGGTGTGTGTGTATCGGGGGCGTGTATTAAACAAAGCTGGAGGGGTATATACCCCAACCCTTTTTGAAAATGAACGCTTTTGGGCCACTGAATTAGACAATTGATTAACTTAAAAGGTCTGACTAAAGGCACCTCCATTTGCGTTGAGCAAATCCCCGATTGATGCACCCTTCAAAATTTATCTAGAATAGATTCACCCACTCGAATTGTTCTAAATACCATTTTATCTATAAAATACCTCTACTAACCACACACTCTCAAATCATAATTTATAATTCCACATTTCATCACTTTTATTTTTCTCCCACCTCCAATCATCTGTCGATGACGTCGCTGCCGCCTCCCTCTCCCTTCTCTCTTCCTTCTTCTTTTCTTTTGCATTTTTTTTTCTTTTCTTTTGCATTTATTTTCTTCTTCTATTTTTTTTTTTCCTCTTTCTTCCCCCTTCCCCCTTCCCACCCAACCAATACCCCTTGCCACCGCCCACCCCAAGCTAGACATGGGCAACGGTTCCAAACCGCCGGTTTCGGTTAGAAACCGGCGGTTACGATTTTGATTTTTCGGTAACCGTAACCGAACCGTGAACCGCCGGTTACGGTTACGGTTTTCAAACCGGCGGTTCGGTTTGAAAACCGCCGGTTTGGCGGTTTGTTCTTTTTTTTTAAAAAATATTATCTCCGTTTTCGCTCGTTTTCACTCCATTTTCGTTCGTATTTTATTCGTTTTAACTCATTTTTTAGAAAATACATTACTAGAATTGAATAAAAATTATATAATTTAAATTTATACATTAAAAATAGAAGAATTGTGTATTAAAAAAATTATTATTATTTTTTTTTTAATAAAAAACCGGCAAACCGCCGATTAACCGCCAAACCGGCGGTTTGCGGTTTGTCAAAATGACGAACCGTAACCGAACCGCCATTTTTCGGTTACGGTTCGGTTTTCAAACCGTAACCGACGGTTTGGCCGGTTGGCCGGTTTGGCGGTTCGGTTTTGCGCGTGTCTACCCAAGCCCCCAAATTCCCTTGCGTGTTTATGATTTGTTTTTCCTTCTCCCATTCCCCGTGAAAAACATAGTGCCCATCCCAAGCCTCCAAATCCCCAAACCCCTGCGCGCTGATGTTCAAGTTTGTGATATTTTTTACTTTTTTTTCGACACACCATGGAAGGGTGTATACGGTCGACCCTGATGTGACGAAAAATTTAAAAAAATTGACAATAGTTGGTATATACAATCTCGTCGACAAATTATTGTTCACGAGAGTGTATATGATCAACATTAAATTATCAATTTTTTTTTAATAATATTTTTTCGATAATTTTAGGTCGATCATATATACTATCGTCGATAAACTGTTGTCGACGAGAGTGTATATAGTCGACACTGATTTGTCAAAAATTTAAAAAAATGGATTAGTCTCATATGGGTCGAGTCTAAATAAGAACTCGACTCCACATGACTTTTCTTGTTTTATTTTATTTTGACCATTTCAAACAATATTAAAAAAGTTTTTTTGTTCCTTTTTTTTTATTGACACATTAATTTTTTTTTTATTTTAACCTATCTTTAGCAATTAAAAAAAGTGCAACACAATATTATTAAAAAGTGCAAGTTGATATAACTGAAAAAAACAACACAATATTAATAAAAAGTGTAAGTCATATATAACTGAAAAATACTAAAAATGTAAGTCACTATACCCGAAAAGTTTAAGTGTCTATAACTGAAAAGTGCAACATAATTTGTATTAAAAAGTACAAGTGAGTATAACTGAAAAATGTAACACAATATTAGTGAAAAGTGTAAGTCAATATAACGGAAAAGTGCAACATAATATTATTAAAAAGTGCAACACAATATTACTGAAAAGTGTAACCCAATTTTTAATGAAAAGTGTAAGTCATTATAATTGAGAAGTGCAACACAATTTTAATGAAAAGTGCAACACCGAATCTACACAAGACCTGGTCAACTCGAGTTTTGAAAAGCCAACACTGAAAATATTATTGAAAAGTGTAAGTCATTATAATTGAAAGGTGCAATACCATAAAAAAATTTAAAAAATAAAATAAAAGGTTGACCTGGTCAACTCAAGTTCTTATATAGACTTGAGTCTACACAAGACCTACTGAAAAAAAAAAAAAAGATTTTTCTAAGTTTTTTCTGAAATTTTTGAATTTTTTATTTTATTTTGTGGCCACCAGAAGTGGTGGTGGGGGTAGCACCAGATGTTGCAGCAGAAATTAGATTTATACTATGTTTACTTTGGGCTTTGAGTTGTTTTGAAAACCGATTTTTTAAATCCTGAGTTTTGAAACTTTAATGAATAGTAATATGTGTGTTTCTTTTGAATTTTTAAATAGTATAAGATTTTAATTTTATGTCAAATTAATGTGCAAAATTGAATTATTATATAATTGTTGAGTAAGATTATAACGATTAGTTGATTGTGTAATGATTGAATGTATAATATTATTGTATTATTATATTATTGTTGAGAAATATTATAATGATTAGAGTGATATTATATAGATATAATTTTATGTCAAATTAATATGTTTGATAGGGGTGGTTTTTAGTGAATTTAGAAAATCGATTTTTAAATTCCGAAGTAAAATGTGTTTATGATCTTAAAATTCAAAATCTTATTTTTAAAATCAAAAGTAAACATAGCCTTAGGTTTAAAGGTTGAATCAGGTGTGTAATTGGGGCGGTGGTTAGTAAAAATTAGGTTTAGGGTTTAAAGGGGAAGGAGAGGTGCAGAGTAATAGGGGTGCATTTAGTAGTGTAACTGTGTAATACTCCCTCTGTCCCATACTTGAAGACCCAAATCAATTTGACACGGGTTTTAATGAATGAATTGTTTATTAGTATGGTGTAAGATAAAGTGGGGGCAGTAAAGACTTTTTAATTTTATAAATAGTAATAAAGTTACTCCCTCCGTCCCTCTATAAGTTTCCGACTTTCCTTTTATGGATGTCCCACAATAAGTTTCCCATTTCATATTTTTTCATTTTTGTCATATGGATTTCTCTCTCCCAATCACATCACTTACACTTTATCTATTATTTTATCATACTTCATCTCACACTCATCTATTATTTTCTCTCTCACTATCACATCACTTGTACTACATCTATTATTTAATCATATTTCTTAATCAAAACAACCAAAAGAAAGGGGAAACTTATACTGGGACGGAGGGAGTACTTTTTAGGGTAATAAAGTAATGACATTTGTTGTAATATTGTGATATTTTAAGGAGATTGTTTAAAAGTGTTTTTGCTATTTTAGGTAATATGCCTTCAAGTATGGGACACCCAAAATGGTAAAATGTGCCTTCAAGTATGGGACGGATGGAGTATGATTTAAGGGGTATTTTTGATTTTTTACATTATTATTATATTATTAAACTGAAAGGGGGAGTGTTCTAAACCAAAATGGAGGTGTAAATAGTCCACCCAAAATGTTTCCACGTAAGAAAGGAGAAGAGACTCCACAAAAAACCAACATGAGTTACTTGGGCCGGCCCATTTGCGGACCTCCACCAGTAATACCCTAGCTCCGGACTTCCGCTATAAATACACTACATTCGCCACAGTTTCACATAGCAGCAGCTTTGCTCCAATTTCAATGCCTCAATATGGTAATCACTCTCTACCACATCGCCTTGTCAATTGATTCGTTGCGGTACTTTCGAGATTGAATAAGCTCAATTTTAGGAATTGCTTATTTGTCTGATTTATAACGTTTCTTTGTTTTTCATTTGAAATGTTTTAGATCTGATAAACTAAACCTTTGATTTTGAGTAACATGTTATACATCTAGTTTTTATGATCGTGTTTATAATTCTTCATTATATGCTATTAAATTCAAAATCTGGGCGATCTGAGCTTCTGAACGTATTCTAATTTTTTTCTGCCAAATCTTGCAGGTCAAATATACAACCTTGAAGACCCCAAAATAATTTTTCCTTTCGAGTTTCCTTCAAGCATAGGTCTCTTATTGGATGTTGCAAGATTTTATTTTCCCTCAACACCCCACTTATCAACTAAAATGAGATTTCTTTACAAAAGTTCTAAAATATTCTCTAGCTTTTTATTCCCAGTTTAGATTCTTATACTTAATTGGTTCCATAAATCCTTCTGCTATCCATAAATTTTTTTAATCTGGAAACTCTCGGTCTCTAAAATTGTTTTTTTCCGGCTCCTAAACCTATGGGTACTGGAGGATTTATGAATCCAGTTAAAGTGTTTTACGTGGATAAATTGCTTTTGGGTATTTAAAGAACTTTGTAGAAAGAGATCTCTTTTAGTTTATATGTGGGCAGTTAGTGGTGGCCTTAAACTCTTTGCTGCTGCATATTCATGATATAAGAGACTTATGTTTGAGGGATGCTAGAAAAGATGTTCAACAAGGAATGAGCAGTCATAGAGATTCATTGGCTTGTTTTTCATTGAAAAATCTCATGGCTATATTCTCTATTTCTCTCTTTTTAATTTGTTTCTGTTTCTTATTAGAATGGTAGTTAATATGGATCTAAAAGCAGAGAGTGTGTGTATCGGCGTTGTGTGAATTCGTTCAAATACACTCTGATCGAAAGTATTCTCTGCGATATAGATGTGAAGATGGGCAGTTGTCTTTCAATTTATCCATTGGAAATTGTCAACAATCATCTTCTCCACATTTTATATTATACATTAATCCTCGGATGTTTTCCGATTTTATCATGTTTTTTATGCTTGCAGATTTTATCATGTTTTTTATGCTTGCAGATTTTATCATGATTTTCATGTTTGCAGGCTGAGCTAATATTCTCCCTTGTATCAGTATGGGCTGTTATCCTGCAAAGGGTTCCTTAATATGAACCGGTTGTGCCAGTAGTATTGAGATGTAACTTTTGTAAACAAAATTGTAATGAACAAATGAAATTGGTTGAATTGATTGTACTGTTAATTTTAAATGTAATTTTTTTGAGATATAGGGTTGTTGTTGTTGTATAAATTTTCAAATATTTTTCATTCTACGTAATAAATCTCAGTTTTCACACTATCAACCAACCAGACACCATTTTGTGATATTTTTTATATTCAATTGAATTTTAAATGTTTGTCCAATTAATTTTTAATTTTTACATTATAATTAAATTTAAATTTAATATTATATTATAATTAAATTAAAATTATAGATTAATTGTTGCAACCAAATCTTTCTTATATATTAATTCTCTATAATTTTGAGTTTTAATTTTTTTTAATTGATTTATAACTGTTTTATTCCTTTTTTTTAATTGATTTATAACCGTTTTATTCCTCTATTTCTTCATTCTCTCCCTTCACCCATTTTAATTTACTTTTTTTTTAAATTATTTTTTTTTCTCACTTTTAATATTTTTCAATATTTCTTATATGGATAGAAAAAATTACATAATTATTTTTTTACAATCTTGCAGGTCTTAGGTTATAATAGCATAACTCAAATTCTAATATAATATAATATAATATCAATTCATAGATCACCTCACCTCTTTGAAGGTTTTAGGTTCGAAACTCCTAAAGTGTAAACAACGTTAAACGGTAGGGAAATCCCTTAGGGTGTGTTTGGTTTGGGATTGGCCCATCCAGATTTGGATGGGCCATTCCCCTTCCCTCTCCATCCAAATACTCATTCAAATACCCATCCATCCCTATAATACATCTACATCCATCCCTATAATACATCTACATCCAGATTTGGAATGGGTCATCTCCCATCCCTCTTCATCCAAATACTCATTCAAATACCCATCCATCCCTATAATACATCTACATACCTATTTTTATATAATCACATTACTCTTTTTTTCTTTTAATCACTCATTCTCTCTCCTACTTTTCTTCACATATTTATTCTCTCGTCTACTTTTCTTTCACACATTTATTTTCTCTCCAACTTTCTTCCACACATTTATTCCCTCACCTACTTGATTTGACATAAAGTTCTCCATCCACACCTATTTTTCAATCTCAATTCAAACACAATTTTTATTCAATTACTATTCATGGATTACCTCCATCCATATTTTTCCAATCTTCATCCCCATCCCATCCACCACCATCCCTAACCAAACAGCACCTTATATTCTTATTCTGAATTTTTTTAAATGATGTGACTTCTCCAAAAGTCTTTATTTCACAATCTCTTTATTTCTGTAATTTTGAGTTTTAATTTTTTTAATTGATTTATAACCCTTTTATTCCTCTATCTTTTCCACCCTTTTAAATTTTTTATTTCTTTTCTAAATTGATTTATAACGGTCTTTATTCTCTCTCTTCACATTTTTTCATTTACATTTTTAAATTTTAATATTATATTAATTTACTTTTTTTTAAAAATTATTTTCTTTCTCACTTTTAATATTTTTCTATATTTCTTATATGAATAGAAAAAATTACATAATTGCTTTTTTACAATTCCGCGGGTTTCATAGATCACCTCTCTAGATTTTACTTTTTAGGTTCGAAACTTCTAAAGTGTAAACAATTTTTATGGGGTTCTCATGTCCTTACAGAGGTGAGCAAAAATAATAATAATAATAAAAATCTTTCATATACTAATTCTGAATTTTTTTAAAATGACGTGACTTCTCCAAAAGTCTTTATTTCACAATCTCTTTATTTTTGTAATTTTGAGTTTTAATTTTTTTTAATTGATTTATAATCGTTTTATTCCTCTTCTCCACCCATATAAATTAAAAAAAAATTCTTTCTTTTCTAAATTGATTTATAACTGTCTTCATTCTCTCTCTTCACCCATTTTCATTTACATTTTTTAAATTTAATATTATATTAATTTACTTTTTTAAAAAAAATTTGTCTTTCTCACTTGTAATATTTTTCTATATTTCTTATATATGAATAGAAAAAATTACATAATTATTTTTTTACAATCCCGCGGATTTTGCACTAGTTGATATAATAGCATAACTCAAATTCTAAAATAAAATCATTTCATAGATCACCTCTTTAGGTCTTAGGTTCGAAACTCCTAAAGGGCAAGTAATTTTTATGGGGCTCTCATGTCCTTACAGAGGTGAGCACAAAGTTCTGACTTTAAACGGGACCCCACAACTGTAGGGTTGTAAACGAATCGAATCGAAGCGAATACCACTGTATTCGATTCGTGAAAGTATTCGAATATTCGTATTCGTATTCGTTTATTTTTCGAATAATAAATTCGATTCGGTATTCGATTCGAATGGTTATACGATACTATTCGATTCGATTTTTTTGAAATATTTATAAATAATATTTTTCGAGTATTCGATTCGAAATATCTGATTCGATTCGAAATATAATCAAATTATTTAACTAATAAAACATTAAACAATAAAAAGAAAGTTTTCAATCTTCCACCATGTTTGCGAGTTGCAACAATATTCATCAAAACACCTGCATCAACATAAGAATAATTATTTTTTTACGCAACATCATCACAAATTTTGCAATTCGCATTATTAACTCATTCAAGCATAGTCCTCTCTTCCCAAAATTTTCTCAAAAAACTCAATAACCAAAGAATTTAATCTATTTAATCTATACAGCAGCTAATCTGTAAAAATTAGTATTAAAAAATAAATCAAATCACATTAGTATTGAAAAGCCTAAAAACGAAAACTAAAACTAATCTACAAAAACAGAAATTGTCAAATCAAGAGCTAATCTGCAACAAAAAATCAACTAAATACATGGGGAATCACGGCGGTCGATTGCACTAATCTACCATTTTTTTTAACTAAATACCTGAGCGTTGACTGCCGACTGAGCATTGCTTGGGCCGATTGTCACCTGCATTGCCTGGCCGTGGGTGCCGATGAGAGACTAGATGTGGCGGTTGGTAGCCGACTGGCCATGGGTGCCGATGAGAGACCAGATGCGGAGGTTGGTAGCCGACTAACCGTGGGTGCCGATGGGAAACTGGATGCGGGCGGCAAGAGAGAAATGAGAGCGGGCGGCGGTATCAAGGCAGAAAGAAAAGACTCAAATGAGGGGAAAGGGTAAATTGGAAATGAATTAGGGGTTTTTACTTTTGTTGACTGAATCTGTAATTGACATACTTACTGTGGAGTAGTTTTTAGTAATTTATTACTCCTATTAGGAATTAAATAAATAAATACAATATATTTTTAACTTAATATATAATTTAAATATATATTACATATTATATATATATATATATATATATATATATATTTAATCGAATACTTACGAATATCGAATCGAATATCATAATTTTATATTTGTATTCGTTTATTAATCGAATCAAAAAAAAAAATTTATTTTCGAATTCGAATCATAAAATTTCGAATACGAATATCAATATTCGAATACGAATACTAAATCGACCAAAATTATTAGATTCATTTACAATCTTACCCACAAGTGGGTAGTGAAATTGGTCCCCCAAAAAATAAAAAAATTCATAGATCACATTATGAGCCAGCAGCTGTAGCCTCTATTTCAATTAAAAAGATAGAACTCAAATATGGAGTATTATCTTTACTTACAAAAGATAACAAGATTGTATGTGTATGTTATTAAACTGAAAAGAAGAAGATTGAGAAATAGTATATAAGGATAGATATATAATAAATGTCTTATTTCTTTATTTTATACTTTCTCATAAAAAAATCGAGTAATGCGTGGGTCTTCCACTTGTTATTGAATAATCAGGGGAATAATTGACCATCTTATTTTAAAGGGCACAAAAAAATTGAAATGAATGGTGTACAATTTAAGTATCTTATGCAGGTAAAAAATTAAAATACTGAGTGAAATAATATTTTACCCACAATTTTTGTTACAGAAAAATTTATTACAGTATTTATATAATTAAAAAAAAAAAACACAATTGTGCATTACTAATCTATGTAATTAGGTAGGAGGGAGAAGAAAAGCTCCAGCCTCAATTGAAGAAGTAAAATTCATCAACAACAAAATAATTAGGGCTCCAATTATCATTCCTAAACCAAACTCTTTCCAATGTTTCCCCTCTTTCCGCCTATTTCTCTCTCCTCTCTCTCTCTGGTTCTTCTTCTTCATCTTCACTAAATCAAACCCTTTCCCCCTTCTCCTCTCTCCTCTTTCTCTCACATCATCCTTTTTCAAAACCACCTCCGGCGACTGTTGACCGGATGATTCCTTCTCCGATCCAACGGCACCGTCTTCGTCCTCGTGGTGCAAAATCGCCTGAGTGCAATCGTGGCATACTTCCAATGTATCCACGGGTTTATCGAATATGCAACTTTTTGACTTGTTCCAGTCATCAAATTCGGCCTCGAGTAGCGTGAGTTTCTGGTTGATTTTTTCGAGTTCGTCGGAGGCTTCCGGCTGAGATTCAATTTCCGCCGCGAGGAGTATTTTGAGGAAACTGAAGCGCTGCTTTATGTCGTCGAACGGCATTTGACGGCGAGGATCTGAGGCGGTTTGGTGCAGTGGACGGCTGTAAACGTCGGAGAGTTCCGCCTCCAGTTCCGCCGTTTTTCTCTGCACCACGACTGAACTGCCCGACATTTTTGCACTCTGTTGAATGAATTATGTGTGTCTCTGTATACAGTTGTTTTCAGCAGGTTATTTGAAGTCTCGTGTTCACTTGTTTTGAACTGCCGTGACGGTTCTCTTTTCTGGAGGTTGCTATTGGTGGATTTATCATTTTTTTTTTGGGCGGGATCGGTTTATTTTTCTAATTACTGTTTAAATCAAGTAGTGTTATTATTCAACATTGCAGCCGCTACTCAATAAATTTTGGGCGGGATTATGGTAGAGTTGCCTAAACTAGTTCCTATAGAAAATTGTTCGTTCATTGATTTTTTAATTTTTACTTTTTTTTCATATTTCAATTTTATAATTCTCACCGATGCAAAACTCTCTATTACGACGATATTGTAAAATATATATTCCTTTTGTTTCGGGATAATTTGTATAGTTTGACCGGCAGTTGTTTAAGAAAGTGACAAATTTAAAAAGGTAAAGTCTAGTATGCACTCGAGTACATGTTGTGCACCCTAGTCCATGTGCACTTTTCAGTTTACTGACTTACACTAAATGGGGTTTTACTTTTCAATTATTACTAAAAATATTATTATACAGTTTCAGTTTACTGACTTACACTAAATGGGGTTTTACTTTTCAATTATTACTAAAAATATTATTATACAGTTTAATAATTGAAAAGTGCAACACAATTTATCAAAAAGTGTAAGTCAGTAAACTGAAAAGTGCATAATAGACTAGGGTGCACAATGCACTCGAGTCCATAGCAGACCAACTCATTTAAAAATAAAATGATGTTGTGAGTTTATTAATTTTGTAAGGTATTTTCATATTAAGAGTGTGAAAAGTAATTTTGGAACGTTTCGACAAAGAAAGTGTGAATTTTGGATGTTCCAATAAAGAAAGTGGAGGGAGTATATACTACTAATACTAGTACCCGCATAATACGTGGGAATTAAATATAATTTTGTATATTATTATTAAATATAATTAAAAATTTAATTTAATGTTCATATTTTTTTACATTTCACATAAAAATTTAATTATATTAAAAATTGCACATAAAAATGATTCAAATAATAGTATTTTTATATTATGGCATCTTGATATTTCACCATTCGCTATCATGTTGTTAATATTCCCAAAAAAACATGCATACTAGGAGCAACCACATTGGTCGCATTTTAACCAGTTATAACTCAAAAATAAAATACTCCGGAGTTAGCAATAAAATGTTATAACACTCTCTCTCCTTATTTGGTTATTGCAGAGTAACCATAAAATAAAAAGCTAAACAAAATTGAAACCCGCAAAAAAAAGAAATGGACATGGCCGATCTGGTTGCTGCATAGAAGCTTTTATATTTTTTTTTTATTTATTAAACAAACTAAAAATATGTATCTCAATTTATGTATTATGTATATAGTATATTTTGACAATTCAAATTCAACTTATGCTTATTTAAAAAATCAATCTGTTGCTGGCTTAAATAAATAAAATAATAGATATAATATTAATAAATATGTTTATTTAAAAAAATTAGGTAGTTTTTTTTTATAATTGTAAATAAAAAATATAGTAAGATAATGGATGTATATTAATAAAATTAATATAAAAGGATGGTGGGTCCTATAAAATGGGTTATAACTATTAAAGGGATGTGGGGTTAGTAGGACACGGTTATTTATAGAGGAATTGAGAGGTGTAAGAGAATGTTTTGTTATAACCTTACCACCAACGTGGTTGCTCTAAGTTACAGTATATGGCAAATAAGTAAAAATTTGGAAGGTAAAAAGTGAGAAAAATTTAATTTTTTGAATGTGAATACTAATGTGAGAAAAAAAAATGTGAAAATTGATTTGGAACGG
The DNA here is from genome assembly GCA_963675135.1 of Galeopsis tetrahit. Taxonomy (NCBI): domain Eukaryota; kingdom Viridiplantae; phylum Streptophyta; class Magnoliopsida; order Lamiales; family Lamiaceae; genus Galeopsis; species Galeopsis tetrahit. The sequence goes on from OY776127.1 coordinate 74,790,767, forward strand.
AGAAAATAATACTCCTCCCGTCCTCCGTCCCTTTCAATTTTTTTATATTTCACAGTATCTTTTACATTCTAAAAATGGAAAACTTTTTATAAATTTCACTCTTGCATTATCCACAATTTTACATAAAATGTCTTTTACTTTTGAACTCACATACACACAAGTGAAAGATATTTTTAGACGGATAATTTTTTTTTTCTTTTTTTAAGTAAAAGCAACTAATACTAACTAAATTATTTTTTAATTGAACAACTCGTATTTAAACATGTGTGTGTTGCACTGTGTGCATGTGATGCCTGCATGCAATTGAATGTATATATAAAATTGCATTTTAAGTTATTTGAATATATTTTTAATGGTTCAATTGAATTTTTAAATATCTAAATTAGAATAAAATTAAAATTGTGATTCAATTACACCAATTGCACCATGAAATTGAATACACAAATTGCACCATGAAAATGAGTGTAAACAACTCTTTTTATAATATTATCATACAACTCTTATCATATTATTTTGAGGAATAGATAAAACTTGAAAATAACTAATTTAATTGTAATAATTGTAACTAAATTATATGAACAACAAAGATGGACTTTTTTTAGACAAAAAAATAATAATAATAATAAATCTTGATAACATTACCCTAAATATCATCGAATTATATGCTACTCATATACATTAAAAAGTTATAAATAGATTAATTAAAGACACAGCATTTAGTTTGATATTATTAACACACAAATCATTTTAAAAATCAAGAATTACCATTCTCATTGGCTAATCAAACATTTAATTATTTCAATAACAAATAACAGAAATTTGCTTAAAAAAAACAGAAAAACTGAAAAACATATTCATTATCGTTCGTCAGTTTTATCAATTTTACTCATATTTCAATTCCATTTCGAGCACCCCAATTTATTGAGTCGAATCGGTGAGCTCATTCAAAGATTTTCCCCAAATGTTATAATTAGGTTTTCAAAGGTAGGGTTCATAGAGACGGAGGTGGTATGCGTATACAATGGATAGCAGCAACGTGAACACAAATGGGTTGGAGAAGACATTGCAGGACGGCCAGCTTTACCGCCATGTCAATGCTCTCATTGTTTCCCATCTCCGTGAAAACAATTTCAACCAGGTAATTCATAACGACAATTTATGTTCTGATTAATTGGTCGAAAGACTTCTTGCTTATGCAACTAATCAATGTCTGAGTTGATGGAAGTGACTTGTACAACTTAATTGGAGTTTGATTTTTTTATAAAATTTTAGCAGATTTTCCTCAACCCGGTTTGTATTTCAAACTTTGAGCAATTTGCATCGAAATTAGTCTTTTTAAATATTAGTATTTCTTATATTTTATCAAGTTTTAAGCTGCTCAACATGACTTTTTGGATGAATGTAAAGTAGCTGGGAGGAATAAGAACAGAATCCCCATGGCATACTAAGGAGCTACCTCTGTAATGCATACTTCTGATTAAGTGCGATTGGTTGAATATTTTGATTTTAGTCATGTGACATTCTACATAAACTAGTGTGTGCTCGTTTTGAGTTGTGACTGCCCAAGAAGAAGTTTTCTATGGTTATATTAACTCGTTTCCAATACCAAAACCTCCAAAACAGCTGAGTGAATTCATAATTCTAGAAAATTACTTAGGCTTTCCCATCCGTAGCATTGCACATAATCTTCTCCTTAGATATTTCCTGTAGGATCATTGTAGGCATCTGGTCCCAATTAACTAAACTCACAGATTTGTACTTGTTTTGGAAGATTTATAGCTTTATTTATGATATAGTGGTAGATTGTGCAAATGCAACTGTGTCTTCTTGATAATGGCCTTCGCTGACTTGATATTGATGTACTAGTTGCCTTACTAAATGCAATGGCACCCTCTATCTTGAGCTCGAATCTGGAATATGTCAGGCAACATAATTGAAATAGCTTATTTGTTTATTATAACCCAATCCGGATTGATTATTCATTGGAGCGGTGATCCTAATAATTAGTCCTCTTGTAGTTTAAAAGTTGAGGCACCTTTCGTCACTTATACAGATTCTCCTCTTGGATTTTAGATTTGGAGTTTGGAGCAAATACTAGCCTTGGAAAGTAATATCATGAAAGTAGTGTAGTTTTCATGATTCAACTCTGTTTTTTTAGCAATATCAAATCACAATGTTTTTGCATCAAATATCATGTATAACACAGTTATGAAGTTACACTGTATTATTATCTTGATCTAGATCAATCTTCAACAAGTCAATGCATACATCATGATAAGCAAGATATTCAGACATGAACTTTTTTTCAGCACACCTAGGTGTTGGAACTCCAATCACAAACAGTATAATTATGATTTGCAGTAGCCATAAAGTAGTGGCAATCCAAATGGTCAAAAAATATTTCTATACATATTGCAGTTAGAATTTTTTGTTGCTGATATATTTTCTTTCATGCAGGCAGCAAGTGCAGTTGCATCAGCTACATTGACACCTCTAAATGTTGATGCACCTCCTAAGAAGCTCCTTGAATTGGTTGCCAAGGTTTGTACCTTTTTGTTATAGCAACATCTCAAAATTGAAATAGATATTTATCGCCTAAAGAACTAGTGAAAACACATATGAAATATTGGTGGTAGTTCTAAGTGGTCAACAGGGTCTTGCAGTGGAAAATGATGAGACATCGAGAGGGGTATCTTCAACTTCATTATTTGATTCAAGCATACCTTTAGGATATGGCTCGTTTCCTGCTCCACGAGCTGTTTCTATCGATTTCAGGTGTGTCATTCCATCATAGTTATATTATTGAGGTCATAAATTTGATGATGCTATATGCCATGTTTGTTAGATTCGGAAATGTTGGATATATCTCTTTGAAACATATTTTTCAATTGTAATGAGCCAGATGCCCCTTTTAATGACTTCAACTATTCTAGTATATCTTTGATTAGGCACACCATGTTATAACTATCAAGTTATTAGATATATCCTCTCAGCAGCTTTAATTTGATTATATGATATTAGAATGAGGTTTTATAAATTGAAATCTAACCTAAGGATGATATGAAATGTAAAATGTATTTAAACATGAGTGGCTCGTATATATTCGTTGAGAAGTTCATTGGGAGGTTACATGAGAATGATCTTTGTGATCCCGTCAGTGTCAAACTAAAGCAACAGTCATTTTACATTTCAAATTTTTTGTTTCTGATACACACTTAACATCTACATTAACCTACTGAAGAGCTATGCTTGGGGTAATATGTCATCACCATGTCATTAATAGGCCTCTGCTATTAGAATTAAATACTCATCTGAACTATAATGCCTGCTAGATTAATCTCTCCAAAATTAAAGCTGCAAATGTGCTTTGTTTCATTTAGCTGCAAACCTAAATATTTTGGCCATGTGTGTTGAAATGTATACTCTTAGTTTTGCACTTTTGCTGCAGCATTTATTTAGTTTTTCATTTTGCAGAAGGACTTCCTAATTGAAGGAAATTATAATTTTAAGCTTCATTGGTCGTTAATTTCCACTGCAGTAGCTCATCTGCTTGTCTGTTTGCAAAGATTTTTATTTCCCAAGTCATTCATCTCATTTCAAAACTTCTTGTTATTTTGCTTTCTTTTTCTTTACTAAAATACGGTTTTTGGGTGCATCAAATGATGCTTTGATTTAATCAGTAGTTATGTGCAACTATCTTTCTTTTGTTTTGTTTAATCAGTGTTCTGCATGATGGTAAAGGATCATCAAAGAGTTTTCCAAGGCATGAAACACGACATATTTCAGAGCACAAGGTTAGTAAAATTATCTCGAGGATACTCTGGGAGCGAACTTCTGTTTGATTAGATATGTTTTAATTAACTGTGTAATATTCTTGTGCAAGATTTAGTCCTGATGGAAGATTTGTTGCAACTGGAAGTGCCGACACATCAATAAAGCTCCTTGAGGTTCAATCACACTTCTTAGGCATGTGTATCTCATGTTACTTAATCTAGCTCAGTGTTTATTATTTTGACACTCCGAACCCTACTCCCACCAACTTACAGGTATCAAAAACCAAACAGATGATGCTTCCAGATGCAAGAGATGGCCTTGTGAGGCCTGTAATAAAAATGTTTTATGACCATCTACAAGTAAGTTGTTGTGATGGAAGAATGTTGTAAGTATGGCTTTCTCTTTGTATTGGACTCATGAGTGCACGTCTGCGTGTTTGGCTTTCTGTAATGCCTTCTTTTTTCTACTGCAGCCAATAAACGACTTGGATTTCCATCCTCGAAACACAATTCTGATTTCTGGGGCCAAAGATCGCACAATAAAGTATTGTACTGTACCTTTGGCTATTGTTTTTATGGTTACCATCATTTAAACAAAATTCATTGGTCTTCAAGCTGAGTTAGAGGATTTAAGCTCAAGTAACCATTGTTGGACTTCCTACAAATTACTCCAAAAAAGAAAAGAAAAAGGAAAATGGAAGGCTTATCTTAAAATTTATTATCATCTGCTTTGAAGTATCGAATGTCGAAAGTGATACATAGGATGCTTTTTTGCATTGCAGGTTCTTTGATTTTTCGAAATCAATTGCAAGAAAAGCTTTTAAAATTATTCAGGTTGTCATTCATCTTCCTTACAAAATCTTATTTTGATTAATTCAAGCAATCCATTGTGCTGTTATCTCTAGTCTAGACTTAACTTGTTGAATTTCAACAGGATACTCATAACGTGAGGTCGGTATCATTTCATCCCTCTGGAGAATATCTTTTGGCAGGTTATTACATTTGATTTTGCAATCTAAAGTACAATTGATGCAGAATATGAAGCTAAAAAGTGCTCCACTCATATGAAATTCATATGATTTTAATCTGTGCATAAATAATATACCACATCTGCAACATCAAATTTTGAGAAGGCTGTTTATATAGATTTTTCCTTACACATTTGGTTATGAACACTCACTACATTCAGCTTCATCAGCTAGATCATGCAGGATATAGTATTTCTTTGGTTCATTCTGAAATTTCTTTCTAAGTTTTGGAATTGGTAAACTTGGGTTGAAGATATACTGTTTGGACATGTAAAAATGAAATACCTCTTGAGGAAACTTGTGTATAAATTTGCTTTCTTTTATTTCCTTGGGTAGATAAAGAAACAATATGCAGTTATTTGTTTCTGTTTCAACCTAAAGTATTGTAGTTAATAATGGTAACCAAAGCTCATGCAGATTCTCATTTATATTCAAACTTCTTAATATATTTATTTTCGCTGAAACCATCTGTGCTATGGAGGCTTGGAATAGATCTTGATACTTGTATAAATATATTAAAGCTGTTGAATACCAGAATTTCTGACAATGAAAAGTAATTGGCAGTATTTCATGTAGCTGAATTTGAATCAAATTTCAGACTCTCCTGAGGGAAATCTATTTACAATTTACTTCTAAGGATGAAACAAAGAAAATGAATCACTACATTAACATCATCCTCTTACCACTTTTAAACTTTATATTCTAGAAACAAAAATTGCAAGCTTACAAATCTCCTGAAAAGGTCATGGCTAGGAGCATTGTTCTGTATTGTCTTGTGTGTATTTTTATATATGTTATAGCCTGAGGGTTTCTTTCTAATGATCTGATGGTCTCATTTCATTACAGGCACTGACCGTCCTATTGCACATTTGTATGATGTTAATACTTTTCAGTGCTATCTATCAGCAAACGCTCAAGAGATTAGCAATGGGGCTATAAATCAGGTATCACCTAACCTTTCTTCTGCCCTGGATAAAGAACAAAGTACTTTCCATTACATCTCCTTTATCTATCAAATATCTTGCATATTACATTTTTTCATGCAGGTGAGATATTCGCCTACCGGTGGCATGTATGTAACAGCTTCAAAAGATGGTGCTATTCGATTATGGGATGGTGTAAATTCCAGCTGTGTTCGTTCGATTCTTGGTGCTCATTCAGCAGAAGCTACTAGTGCAAAGTTCACGAAAGATCAAAGGTAAGTATGTCTCATCTAGTCATTGTTTCTAAAAATAGTTACAAAGACTTCCACAAAGGTTTTTCAAAATACAGGTACATCCCTTCATGATAATAGCTTTTGTATCCCAAATTTTTTGATGCCTTCTAATGGGGGAAAAAAAACTTCTAAGATTTTTCACAGAAAATGATGTCTCATCTAGTCATTGTTTCTATAAATAGTTACAAAGACTTCCACAAAGGTTTTTCATAATACAGGTACATCCCTTCATGATAATAGCCTTTTGTATCCTAAATTTTTTGATGCCTTCAAATGGGGGGAAAAAAAACTTCTAAGTTTTTTCACAGAAAATGATGTCAGCAACCAAAAAAAAAAAGGAAAAAAAAGAGGGTGAGTGAGTGAGAAATACATCTGCTTATTAATGATGGGTAAAAATATGTGTGTATATATAAGTGTGTGTGTGTGTGTGTTTTATAAGAAACATAATTTTATTAATAAGGGAGAGAAGGTAAGGGATGAGAAGTCCCTTCCCCCTAATACAAACATTTAGACTTAAACAATGACTACATCAATTACAAGGCAAAACTCCAACCCCTAATTAAATCCGAAATACAGATATCTCTGAAAGTCCTGTGTCCAGACTATGAAGTATTTCATAGAAAAAATTTATGTGTAGTTTTTCAATGAAATGTTTTTTTTCAATAAGTAACCATTTTCTATGTGTGTATTTTTTCAATGAAATGCTTCATAGAATGGTTCGTGCATGTTTGTTTCCAGGAGCAACAAGATAACGTTGGTAAAGATTAATCATCCATTTTATTTATACGGTCGGTGATCATAAAAGGCCTCTTTACCATTCCGTAAAACTTGATGGCCATATTTGGAACAGACCTCATGGGAGGATTGTGCACATAAACTTTACTATGAACGTATTTCCTTGCAAGAGAGATTCCAAATTGTTCTTCCTGGATATCCAAAACAATACTGTTATCTTTTGCGAGGATTCTCTGCTATTTATCTCACCTCTTCAACTGTTCTCTAGGTATATTCTTTCTTCAGGAAAAGATTCTACTGTAAATCTCTGGGATGTTGGGACAGGTCGGTTAGTCCAGAAATACACTGGGGCCCTAACTACACAATTACGGAGCCAGGTATGTCCATATTCTTATGGCTCTATCTGACCATCTGCTACTAAAAATTGTGCGCCTTATTTTATGAACGTATATCATTTCCACCTAGTTAGGGTTTTGCAATTATTTCTTTCAGAGCAAACATTGCAGCCACACTAGTTGTAATATTTTGACAGTTTTTTTCCCCTATGTGGTCCAATTTGTAGAATCTCATAGTATGGTTTACCTTGGAGTAGTAAATTCGCTTCTGGTGGCTTAGTCCATGAACCAGGCTTTTGAAAAAAAAGAAAACTTTAGGCATAGCAAGCTATCTTTTTGTTGAATGAATTTGTTACCTTTATCTTTAATTGTGCATATGCTATAGGGGTATGTTTGATTTTTTTATTTGGAATTTAGAGGATTTTGAAATAGAAATGGTGTTTGTTTGTTTTGAGATTCAAATAGAGTATGATTTAACTTTATGTCAAACCGATGTGTACGAGTGTATGGTGTTGTATTATTATTCTCCTTCCGTTCCACTATAAGTTTCCCCTTTCTTTTGTGTATTTTGATTAAGAAATATGATAAAATAATAGATGTAGTACAACTGTACAAGTGATGTGATTGTGAGAAAATAATATGGAGCAGATGAGTATGAGATGAATTATGATAAAATAATATATATAGTACAAGTGATATGATTGAGAAACACAAACCTTACAATTTAACAGTATTTCAAAATTCACTGGATTTCAAAATTTGATTTCTAAAAGTCACCTAAAACCCAAAACAAAAATCACCTAAGGGCATGTTTGTTTTGGGATTATGGTGGATTTGTCAACCAAAATAGGGACTGAAAGTCGACAGGACTGAAACCAAAATAGTTCAAATTTCAAGTATACTTATTGAAATTGGCACTTTAATAATTTTGCTAAACTCGACCCTTCACTTCCCAATTGTAGGCTGTTTTCAACGAAACGGAAGAATTCATACTCGCTATCGATGAACAAACCAATGAGGTACCTTCCCTTTTCGATTCTTGAATTTGCAGACAAATCCTGCTACAACTTCCTTTTGATGATTAATGCTATCATATCCGTGATACAGATTGTCATCTGGGATTCCCTTACAGCAGAGAAAGTAGCTGGATGGCCTTCGAACCATATGGGTTGCCCCCGTTGGCTCGAGCATTCACCAGTAGAGGCAGCATTCATCACTTGTGGAGCAGACCGATCAATTAGGTTCTGGAAAAGCAACCATCCAAAGCATTAATATAATCATGCTTCAAGAATTGATCTGCAGCGAATTTTGACTTGAAAATTGTGGGAGGTTAGTGAAATAATGTTCATTTGTCTTGAATGTGATTGTTTCTTTGCCCCAATTCGTTTTATTGGGGCTTATTTGAAATAAACCATATTATCCTTGAGCCGTTGTGACATTGATCAGTTGCAGAACCTAAATCTTAATAATCTGCTCAAATAGTTCTTTGAGTTCTATGTTACTTTTAAGGAAAATGTTTTTTTCTAGTTCCATAAGTTTGCTCATTTTTGTTATTGGGAAAATTGGTTTAAATTGATTATTTTTTTAATTAATTGATTTTAAATGAGAGGGTGGAATACTCATCGTTGATCGTTCTGCTTTTGATGTAGATGATAGTGCATTTAAAATTTCAGAATCGAATTTCAATGAGTGAAAGATTAGTACACGAAGTTAAGACATCAAAATGCACTTTATGAATTAAAGCATTACATTGTTATAAGTTAAGTGTCCCACGTTGAGCGATAAAAAAAATGATCGGACAATGTTAAACGTGTTATCTACGACTAATGAGTGTAACTATGTCCTAGGAGAGCTAATTGACGCAATATATAATGTGTATTGCTTGGTAGGTACTAATAAAGAGTTGTTGTGAGACTCTTTGGGAAAGCATAAAATCGAAGATGTAGGAACTAAAAAGTTCATAAATGCAGAGTTTTTAGACTTCAAGATGATAGGTGGTAAATACAAATTGAACAAGTTCAACAATTTCAGTTCATCCTACACGAAATCCTCGCATACGTATGGTGCTTCAAACACAAACAAGAGGAAATGAATCTCGAAAATTTGATTGTGAAATTTCAAACTAAAGAAGACAATCTGAAAATGTCAAATAAGATCATAATAGAAGCAAAAAGGAAAAAAAAAAAATCAATGATAATTGCTACAATTGTGACAAGCTGAACCACATAGCACGGGACTGTAAACATATAATCATGACAAGTTGTAATTTTAAATAGTTTCTTCTTCGATTTATTCAAATACTTAGTTAAAAAAGACAAGTTGTAATTTTAAATAGTTTCTTCTTCGATTTATTCAAATACTTAGTTAAAAAAATTCTTTAAGAGGGCGTTTGCAACCATTTGTGGTGCTTAAATCACATTTTTAGTAATTAAAACATGATTAATTCCCCTGTTCCAATTTATCGTCGCTTTAGCATATTTCACACGAATTAAAAACTAATTGAATAACAATAAATACATGTATAATGTACTCATTTTATTTACCTCTACGCAGTTATTTAATGTATATTATTGCAAAAGCAAATATAAGGGCAAAGTTGAACTATGAAATTTAAATCTTCTAGCTTAGTAAAAATACAAACAAAATGAGACAGATGGAGTAGGCAATATTTTTTATTGACTCATTTTTAAGTTAATTATAAGCATTTTAACACAATCTTTTCAATTCAATCGAGAGATTAATTACGTATCGAATTGAAAAGGGAGAGTCGTGTGTCAAACTGCAAAAATTAATATCTTCTTAACAAAATATAAGAATGCAACAATTCTTCAGAGTTTGATCCAAATAATTTTCTGCACCAAACATCAGAATTATTACCTTTCAAACTTTCAAGCTCAAGAACAGATAGCTACTCTAGATCATAAAGATTTATCGAAATCACAAGTTCAAATATAATTCTGCAACCAAAAAAAGACTATAAATTAAACCCACAAGTATAAATAAAGAGCAAATTAAGATCCAATATTTCAAGCATTCCCCAACACTTTTGTTCTACCAGCAGTGTGGTCCTCGTTCTGCGAAAAACAACGGGATCATTGATTCTTAAAAACACGCAAGGAGGAAAGATATGTTACTAATCGAGCCAACTTCTGGCAGCCTAAGAATTAAACTGACTAAAATATTTGAGTTGTAGGCTACAGAAAATGCAATAAAAGGATGAGTATCTCAGAAGAAACTGAAGGATTTGAATACTGCAGCTTTCCCTGTAATCTTTATTGTAGCCAGGAATTGCCTGTCAAAGAAGATACTTTGTAAGGAACGACTAATATGCAAGTTCATAACGAACATCTGTGCCATTTTTACATCGAGCAAACATTCATTGTCCATAATAAGGTTTCGGTTATTTATTAATTCAACTGATATTTGTTGGATAATCAATATGGGCCTGCATGGATATAAAGTTCTCAAGGATGCACCAGGGAAATTAATGGAGTCGAGACAAGAACTAGATCGCTAAAAGTTACAGAAGAAAACATTTTAAGTGTGAGACGAGATCTAAATAGTCATGAAGAATAGCACTTGTTGACTAGATCTAAATAATCATGCTTCCAAAAACGTGTTGACTACATCATATAAAGTCACTTCTCATACTTATACATACACCTTTATGCATAATGCATTCATGCGTCACATGCATTGCACAATCTCATTGAATTTCAAGCTAGTCACCTAACATACCCCTTATTACATTACTACGCCTCCATAACATTCCAACCGTGCACACAAATATCTAACTAGGGGGCGCTTGGTTCAAATTTCTTCAATGAGAATGAGTATGAACACTAGTAATTGTGGTGGTTAATGAGAACAAAAGATGATCGATTCACCTTCATCATACTTAATGAGACTCAAAATAAGTTAATCATTACTCCATTTTGATTAACTACCTCCCCTCCTATAACCATTTCTTCTCAAGCATACCACTATTTCTCAACCAGCAATCATTTTTCGTCCCTAATTATTCAAAGATTAGAGCAACACTAACAAAGTAACCACAATTTTCATTGTAATTAACTATTTAATGATATTCCTTTCTATTTCATTGAAGAATATGAACCAAGCACTCCATAATTCGTTTGCTGCAACTCTATACTCTGCCGAGAAGATTATCCCCAATATTCTGACTTTATGCACATAAATAAAGTTAGTGCGTAATACCCCTCTTTAACTTATACAGAGTTTTTTTTTTCTTCCCATTTTTGCATCATTCAACCTCTTTCAATAAGTTCATCTGGTTTCTCTCATTGTTTTATGATGATTTTTTATGCTACACATTCTCAATTGAATCAAGACCATTTAACAAATCGGAAGACAAATCATTAATCTAAAACAGATTTCTAGGCCAATAATATGGTGCTCACTAATTCATAAACAAGAAAGGACAGAGAGTAAAACACAGCAGAAAACTTACATGAAGGAATCCAACAACTTTCCCTCTCCAAAACTTGATTGCAATACGACAAAACTCTAAATAGCTTAAGCATGACGCCTCGACTTCCTTGGCTTCTTCACAAAACTCAACCTAATCTGTTTAAGACGCCTTCTCTTCCTCGCCATCTTCTCAGGAAACGTCTCCCGTTTCTTCTCCTTCTTCACTGCAGTAGGTTTTTTCTTCACAAATCTAGGATCTACTTTATATTCCTTTCGCTCAATAGACAGTCCATTGCTCTTAGCCTCCTTGTAAAGCACATTTGCCTTATCTGAACGCCCATGAGCATACAACTTTTGTATCAACAACTCATAAGTCTTAATTCCTGGTTCACAATCTTCCTTCATCTTCCCAAAAACACTCATAGCGTGATCAATTCTCTCAATTCCACACAAAATCTTCAAAAAATCATAATAAGCCTTCTTATCCAATGCATCCCCATACCCAGCAGATTTCATTCGATCAATCATCTCATCACCTTCACCAACCCGAGCAGCCTGATACAAACTCTTAATAAGAACAAGAAACGTAGTTTCATCGGGAGAACATCCCCACATCCCCATTGAAGATAACAATGTCATTGCTTCTTCTGTTTGCCTAATCTTGCATAAATTAGATATTAGCACATTAAATGTTTCCTCATTGCGAGGAACACCATTCTTTTCCATCTCAGTTAACACACTCTGGGCCTCGATTCTAAGCCTGAAAGGGTCCCTCTCTCTACAAAGCTTACAAATACAATCCAAAATCGAGTTATAAGCAGGTGTACTTATCTCAAAGCCCCCCCTAAACATTTCACCAACCAATCTTTTCACTTCCTCTAATTTCCCGTCCAAACACCAACCTACTATCAATGCATTGCGTATATACTCATCTGGAAAGAACTCATTTGCCAAACTCTTAACCATTTTTTCAGCATAACTAGCATAAGCACGATCACAAAGATTTGAAACAATCAACTTTAAAGAATCCATATCTCTTGAAAACCCATAATCTTTTTCCATTCTATCAAATAATGCAACAGTTTGAGTAGTCCTACCTGCCCTAACCAACCGATCAACTAGAGCCTCGAGACATTTATCACCAACTATTCCACGCCCATCAACAAGAACTTCATGGGTAGCTTTGAAGTCTTTCCTTCTGCCAAAATATTCGACAAAATAGGAAAATACCTCATCATCCGGCTGAAAATCGGGCCTGGACTTGGCCCATTTAAGGAAATCAAGCGCCATTCGGCCCGCATCGGGGGAGATATTGAGTGTGGCGAGGATCAGAGAAGGGCTAAGCTTGACGTGGGAGAAGGAAAGATCGAGTCTTTTGGGCAAAGGGAGGGATTCTGCATCTGGGTTTTTTAGAAGCTCACTGGAAAACAATTCAGCTATGGATTTCTCCTCTTCTTCTTCTCCGATTTTTTCTGGGGTTTCATTAACTGAAGAGAAATTCCTAAAAGAAACCCATTGACAGGGGCGGCTATAGAGCGTGTATGAAGAGAGGGATTCCCGAATGTGAAGCGGCGGCGCGGCCGGTGGTGGAGAGACGGGGAGATTGTGAATGGAAGAATTGGGTAGAGTGGTGAAGCAGCGGAGATAAAGGAGCTTACGTAGGTGCAAAGCAGTTAATGGAGTGGTGAGTTTTCTCATTTTGAGAGAAGAATAGTGAGGAGTGAGGATGGAGGAGAAACAATGGGAATGGGAGCCGAGAGAAGAAGAGGGTTTTGGGGTTTGGAAGTTCCTACTCAGGTGCGACGAGTTGCAGAGTAGTATAGTGGAATCTCAAGTGTGCACCGTCTGATTATTCGAAACACCAAGATATCAACGACCAGAAGGGAACGACGACAGATTGGGTATTTTTATCAGATTATTATTAAAAAAAAAAAAAGAGGTTTAAGTTTCACCATATGAAATTAAAAAAATTACAAAATAGCAATCAAATTTTCATGAAAAAATAACAATTAGTTAATACTTAACATCAATATAATTCAATATTGTTATTTCTATTTAAATAAAATTTTATCTTCTAATTCATTTAATCTAAAATACATACATCAATAAAAATAAATTATTAATGAAATTATTATATACAAAGTAATTATATTAAAAGTAAAATAAAAGTTTTAAACACACCGATGGGCTGGACCTAATTCAGTAGGGCTTGGAATTAAATTATTTGGGCCAAAACGGTTTGGGTTTAACGGGATTGGAGAAATTTAGTCTCACTGTTTTTTTTTTGGCGTTAGCTATATACCCCTCCAGCTCTGTTAAGTATACTCCCCCTCTACATTTATTAATTTAATATTAATGTAAAATATCTAAACTACCCTTGTATTAAAATAAACTAAAATAATTATGATAAATACACTCTCCACTTTTAAAACCCTAACCCTAATAGTTGTCGTCGTCGTCGCCTCCTCCGGCGATCAACACCAACTCATTTTCAACATAAAAATTTTAAAACATAAAATAAAAATCAAAAACATATTTTCGACAAACCAGGGTCGACGGAATGCATTATCGTAGACAAATTGTCGTCGACGATAATGCATTCGGTCGACACTAGTTTGTCGAAAAAAAAACTTAAACTTTTCGACGAACCAATGTTGAAGAAATGCATTATCATCGACAACAATTTGCCAACGACAATGCATTCCATCGACAACAATTTTCCAACGACAATGCATTCCGTCGACAACAATTTGCCGACGAGAATGCATTCCGTCGACACTGGTTCGTTGAAAGTTAAAAAAAAAAAAAAAAAACATGCGCGGACTGTCGTGTGGAGAGGGGAAGCGTGGCACAGCGAAAGAGGGGGAGGAGGCAGTGCTACATGGCCGATTCAGGTTTTGGGAGAAGGTTGTCGTGGGAGGGAGGCGGCGGCGTCGCCGCACAACATAATTTTTTTTTTAAATCCTAAACTTACCTGCTTGCGCGGGAGGAAGGCGACGACCGGTGAGCAGCAAGCGGCGCGCGAGGGGAAGAGAGAGTGGCGGGCGGCGCTGGGCAAGGGGGCGTCGCCGCGTCGCCTGAACAGAAAATAAGAAAAAAAAAATCACTTACGGCGGCGGTGCTTGGAGTGTTGGTAGGAAGAAGAAGAAAAATCACCTTCGGCGGCACGCGGCGAGGAAGAGGGCGGCGGCGCGAGTGTTGGTAGGAAGAAGAAGAGGTATGGAGTGTTGGGAAGAGAATAAGAAAGAATTAGGATTTATGATTTAACGAGGAGAGTGTATTTATAAGGGTAGATTAGGTATTTTGTAGAGGAGTACATCTAATGTATGACATTTTAGGGGGAGTACATTAATCGAGGGAGTACATCTAACAAGGCTGGAGGGGTATATAGCCCGGGCCTTTTTTTTTTTTTTACCTCACACGGATGAATTTAAGATTTTACAATCCCTGGTTTATTACAAAGCCAACTATTTACACATAATTATACATGTTTACTTTGATGGCAGGTAGTAATAAGAATTAAAATATTAAAATTTATAAATATAAAGAACTAATTTCAAAAATCGAAAAATTCAGAGGACATACATCTTAAAATTTGTAAATATTAAGGACAAATTTCAATGTCAAAAAACAGACAAAAATTAAAATTGACACAATTTAAAGAACAAAAAAAATGTATTTTCCCTTAATTTAATATAAAATCTCACTCTATTATTATTACTCCCTCCGTTCCACAATAATTTTCACACTTTTTTTTTTCGGGAATGTTCTATAATAACTTTTACACCATGCAAATGGAAAACTCTTTATAAACTCCACCCTCACACAGACCGGTCCTGAGATTTTGTAGGCCTGGGGCGAACAAGAAAAATGGGCCCCTTCTCTGAACAATATTAAAAATGAATGAACGTTTAAAAATAAATCGTTTAAAATGACTTCTTCTAGCATTTTGAGTAGCAAATTCATCAATAATATCTTCATAGTTAATTTATTCTAGCATATTTTTTTCAATACATAAAGTTGTTAGTTCATTTAATCTTTATTGTGACAGAGTGGATCGTAGATATGTTTTTAGCAATTTTAATTTAGAAAAACTTCTTTCTGTAGATGCTACGGTCACATGAATAATCAATAATATTATATACGCAATTATTATATACGCAATTAAGGCATTAGAAATTTAGGATAGTAAACAAAGCATGTACAAACTAAAAAATCTCAAGGACAGCCATTTTTTTTTTCTGTTGATAAAGTAATTTACTAATTTGCATTTGAATCAATATCTAAAGAGTTGTCATGCTTTAAAGTATTCCCTAAATTCTCACTACATTCTTTTAATTTATTATCATTCAAAGATTTTAATTTATTTGAACCAAATAAAATTTCGGATTGTCAAACGTCACGGATCTGATGTGGAATACAAAGTCTACTAGGGTGATAAAAGCCTTTAATTAGTACTCCGTATTAAGTTATGGTCATTTTTCAAGAAAGAAACTTAATGTTAACCTAATAAATTCATATTTTACCATTATATTGTACACTTAGATTAGATAGTTAGATTTATACATTATATTTTATTTATTTTACCTTTTAAAAAAGGGTCTGACTATATGCACCTCCATTTCGGTTTGATGCACTCCCCTTTTCATTAAATTATTAAAATAATATGGCGAAAAACCCAAAATACCCTTTACACCAATTAATTGCATATTACTACATACACACCTCATGTTAAATGCACCCCACATTCTTATTACCCTCCCTCTTCCTCTTCCTCTTCAAAAACTCCCGTCCCGTCCCGCGCCTCCCTTCGCCGTGCCCTGCCGCCGCTTCCAACCACCACAAACCAACGCGCTCCCTCACACCGCGAAGTCATGGACTCACATAAAGGTATGTAGTTTAAAGCTTTATGTTATGGTGTGTTGTTAATGGTGGTTTTGTTGTTTTATGTTTTTTTGAAAAATTAAATGTAATGTATGTTGTTAATGGTGGTTTCTTATGTATAGAATGTGATTTTGTAATGCTATTATAACATAATTTGAAGATGGTTTTAGTCATGGTTTGGGTTTTAGATTTTAGGGCTTTTTTATGGATTTGTTGTTTATTTGTTTGATTGTTTGGTTTTTGTTGGTTGTTGTTGTATGATTAATAGAAAATGGGGGGGGGGGGGAAAGTAGTGTGAAATCAATCAAAATCGTTCGCGTCGGGTAGGAGTCGTCGACTCTGGTTCGTCGACGAGGCCTTGTTTGGTCGATGTCACGACATCGACGAGGAAGAATTTGGTCGATGCGTCAGTGTCGGCCACAATTAACTATTGTCGACATCGCGACGTCGACCGAATAAGAGTTCGTCGATGCATCAGAGTCGACGAGAATAAAATAGGTCAACCACTTGTTGTCGACCACTTTGAAAATTGTCGACCATGTATATGTATAAATGTCTACCATATGGTTTATTGATTTTATTTTTCATTTTATCAGTGTATAACAAGAGAGTAAGGCCAACTGCGTCCAACAGGAAGAAAAATAAGGATGAAACTGTTGAGCCCCCTCAAGAAGTCGCACCTCAACCTCAAGAAGTTGTACCTCAAGATGAAAGTGCACCAAGAGAAGAAGTCGCTCCTCCGCAAGCACAACCTGTTGTTTCTTCACAAGTTCAACCTCTCGCTCCTCCACAAGTTCAACCTCTCGCTCCTCCGCAAGCACAACCCGCCTCTCCTCAACAACAAATCACATTTACATCTCAAGAATCTGAAGATGAGGAAGTATCTGAAGACATTTTCGACGATGATGATGATGATTACGATGATAGAGATGATGATATACCGGAGGATGTGGAAGCAAACGAAGGTGTTGAGGCGAATCCTCCACTGTTGACCTCTTTCCAAACTCATGTGGCCAAATTTATTTGGAAGGGTGAAGAGCGTCCTGTGCTCAAGTGCCATAGCCATATTAGTAAACTTTTGGCATGGGAATTTCCCGAGGATGTGGACACCCAACAATTTCGACGATGGATGAAGTATTTGAAAAAGTCCAGCCTAGTTCAAATTAGGGATATTTCATATAGGTCCACTAATAAGAACCTCATTGCCGCTTTTGTTGAGAGATGGCATCCCGAGACCAACTCATTTCACTTTCCATTCGGTGAAATTACCATTACACTAGATGATGTCTTCTGCATTACCGGGTTACCAGTTGAAGGTCGGCCAGTACGGTCTTCTCGTGTTCATTTCGTCTCTTCTTCTTCTGATCTTAGTAGATTGTTGGGTGTAGATGCTGTTGTTGCGAAAGGTTTAGTAAGTGGTTCACGGGGGTCTTCGGTCAAGCTAGAATGGTTGAGAGAGAACTTCATGAACAAGTTTAATTCTGAAGACCGTGTTCAGGTGTTGCGTTCTGCTAGGGCCTACGCTTGGTATACATTTGGGTGCTCTTTGTTTGCGGATAAAACTGGTACTCGTGTGTCAACGACGTGGCTTCAGTATTTGGATGATATGCAAGGATTGCATGAGTATGCATGGGGAGCGGCCACATTAGCTTATTTATATAGACAGCTTGGTTTGGCGTCGAGAAATAAGACTGCACAAATATCAGGCTATTTGACTCTACTAGAGGTAAAACTCATACTTAACACTCTTCCATTTTATATTATGTTTTGCATTTCAACATTTTGAATGGTTGTTATTTTGTAGGCTTGGATTTACGAACACTTTCCTGTCTTGGTCAAACCTCCCCATCACATGGACTTCGAGACTGGTCAGCCGCTATCAGCGAGGTGGGCCCCACAAGGATATGTCGGGCCGTCGATGCCCCGTGTGCAAGCATTCCGAGAGCGTATGGATGCCCTAGAACCACATGAGGTTTGGAGTTGACTTATCCCCTTTCTCTTGTGTCAATTAATAGTGGGTGCTCAATAATTTACATGTAATGTAGGTTATGTGGAATCCATACGCAAAAATGAGAAAAGATTATCCTTTGTATGAAGTCACGTACTTTCATGGTTGTCTGGTCTGTGGGGATATTGTGGAGCCGTACATGCCAGATAGAGTCCTCCGACAATTCGGGTTTGTCCAGGCGATACCAGAGAGGCCTCTTGTTGCACGTGCTGAACGAAGTGCTAAACCTTCAAAAAAGTCCAAGCTTGTGTGGGGGCATTTGGGTGATTATTTTGAGACATGGGACATGCACTTGTTATCACCTGAAAGACGCGGAGACAAGGCCAGACTTCCTTGGGAGAGTGCTCCGGACTACAGAACATGGTTCACGGCTAACTCCCACGTGTTTTTGTCTAACCCAGCCACACGTTCGACAGCATCCGATCGAGTACCCATTGCAGATGACGCGTGGATTATGATAAGGCTCGCTCAAAATATGATGGCGCCGCTGGTTCAGCGATGGAAGGACGGAGATACACCGCCAGCGGAAGAGCTTGCACGGGTTATGGAAGCGGCATGTAGAACACTACAGCCGCCACCTATTGCGTCGGCATCATCGTCAAGGCCACCAAGAGGAAGGGGTAGGGGAGAAAGCCGAAGGAAAAGGGGCAAGGCATAATTTGGATTTTGGATGTTAATTTGTATTTATTTGATGTTTATGTTAAATTGGATGAAGGAAAAGGGGCAAGACGAACTAATTTGATGTTTATGTTTATCTTAGATATTAAGGTTTATTTTAGATGTTTAGGGTTATTTTAGATGTTTATGTTAGATGTTGTTTAATTGATGTTCGAGTACATTGTTTATGTTTAACTGAATGTTTTGATTTAAGATGTTGTACTGTTTATGACGTATTGTGACAATTAATTGTGAGGGGATACCTTGTTAAAAAAAACTTAAATTAAATTTAAGTAGATACCTTGTTATGGCTCTCCTTGTTTACAGTAGTGTTATGGATCTTGAGCTGATTTGATTTCAATTCGAAGAATGAAGAACCGCCGAACTAGATCTAAAAAGATTAGTAAAATCCGAGACATTGGACTGTTATTTTGCTTTATTGTTTTGGTTTGATTGGGTTTCTTTACCGTTTAAAGGGTTTTGCGTGAGTCACTTTTATATTTAACGAAAGTTATTTAACGCCGGTCGACTACTAGTGGTCGACCAAATTACAGTCGGTCGACCACAAGACGTCGACGGAAAATGTTTTGGTCGACGAAGGGAAGTCGATCGACAACTCGAGGTTGCCTATGATGCCTCTGTTCATAATTAACATTTCGACCATATCACAGTTGGTCGACTACAAGACGCCGACGGATAATGTTGTGGTCGACTAAGGGACGCCGAGGTATAATGTTTTGGTCGACAACTAGATGTCGCCAGATAATGTTGTGGTCGACTAAGGGTAGTCGATCGACAACTCGAGGTCGCCTATGATGCCTCTGTTCATAATTAACTTGTCGACCATATCACATTTGGTCGACTACAAGACGCCGACGGATAATGTTTCGACAACTCGAGGTGCATTTTGTGGTGGGGTGCATTTAGTAAAAAAGTCGACGTCTTATTCTCGCCGTGTGTTATTTATGTCGATAGGGGTATGTCGATCGACAAGTATATGTCGAACAACCTATGTCTGTTCCTAATTAATGTGTCGACCACATTACGTTTGGCCGACTACGAGTTGTCGACAACCTGTGTATTGGGCGACTACTGTCTTCCGATCGACAATCAGGTGTCGACCAAACTGTGTCTGTTCCTAATTAATGTGTCGACCACATGATGTTTGGGCGACTACTAGATGTCGACAACATGTGTATTCAACATAAAATGTAACATTGTTAACCTAAATGCATCAGTTCCTAATTAATGAGTCGAAAAATGTCTATTCAACATAAAATGTAACATTGTTGTCGACAAATAGTAACATAAATTGTAACATTGTTCCTCAACATCATAAAACACATAATCTAAGACAATCCAAGTCATTTCCAACACGATTTCAATTGTACAATCGTTCACCAATAGTAATGTAAGTCATTTACAAAACATACAAAAGTATGACTAATCTAAGGCATTTCCAAAAAGTTTCCAAAAAGTATGACTAATCTAATGCCCAAAACGTGCAAAAAAATGATTAATGTACGACATTACAAAAGTATGACTAATCTAAGTCATCATTCTCGGTCAGCAAAAGTACAAAAGTTACCAAAAGTATGACAACATAAACCCTATTTAATAAGGTTATTGTTATAGAGGTCCAACCATTTAACTGCAGCTGGTAATCTATAGGTCGGCCAACTAGCCGCAATGGGCGGAAGTGGACAATCGGCAGACAAGTTGACGTGGATGAAATGATTATTGTTGATGTGGCCCATACAAATTTTCTTGGGTTTTGTCGGTGGCGACGTTCTCAAGGGAAGGAATGTGAGCGATAAATTATTGGACAAGGTGACCAAACAAACATTGTACATCGATGCGACGAGGTACCCCATGTACGGCAACTGAAACCAATTTTTCCACGGTGCAGTAACTTCAAAACAATTGAGGGCCTTCAAAATAACATCAAACATCTTATCTTCTTTAAACACTTTCGAGTACAAAGTTACGTGCTGCCCTAACTCCGTCATTGCATTTTGTCGTACTCGGGCCCAATTGTCTTCACCCCATCCCATAGCAGAAGCAATCGATCGAAATCCACAGTGTCCATCAGCAAGAACATTAATACAATCCACCACAAATGGTTGATATCTAATGGGTAATTGTTCTCTCAACCCTGCGTTTGTAGATGAAGAGCGAGTACGCTTACGAGCGACCACCTACAAACCAAGTAAACCAAATAAACCAAACAACATATAAACAACCAAGCCAAATAACCATAAAACCAAACAACCATAAAACAATTCAAAATAAATCAAACAACATATAAACAACCAAGCCAAATAACCAAATAACCATAAAACAATTCAAAATAAATCAAACATATAAAGAACCAAGCCAAATAACCATAAAACCAAACAACCATAAAACAATTCAAAATAAATCAAATTACCGACGGACGTTTAGCTGATTTTTTCTTCGTCTTCGACGACGAAGGCTCGTCTATCTCAACAACACCGGGGAAACACATGGACTCCTTGTACTCGAAGAAGCTCGGATCCCGTTTTGTCGAAGAAGGATCATTTTTCTTCTTATTTCCTTTTCCTTTCGGTCGACCACGTGTTTTTACCTTCGGCTCAGGTTCAATAAGCGAAGTGGTCCTAGGATTCCGAAGCTCTATGGCTTGCCTCAACATCATCCTCTTCGACGTTGTGGCCTCTTGCTCTTTATATGCAATCATTAAGCTCTGTATGACTTCCTCATATCGAGTGTCGAGATCTTCAGCCACATCGTCCTTCGCTTCGTTCTCGCCTCTCACAACTGGCTCCATGTCAAGCTTTCTCCAAAACCTATCAATAGCTTCTATAGGTATCGGTTTGCCAAGCCGGTGATATTGGTCAAGTTCATGAGTGCATGGCAATCCGCATACCTTTCGTAGATAGTGAATGCATATATCAGGACTGGATTCACCGTGTTCGATACGTGTCATCTCTTTGTATATCTTTTCCAATGCATAGATTGACACCACTCCCAATAACTCCTGATATAACACGGACTTGAACTTGTGTAAGGCAACATTCACACTTGACTTGAACGAATTTTTGGTCACTGAGTGTTGACTAACTACTTCCCCTCAAGCATAAGGGTTCGTAGTAGTAATGGAAGTATTCGACCAAGTAGTTTCGACCTAGGAGGTGAGTTTGTGCAATGGATCCCTAGAGTTTTGTGTTGTAATAGCTAATGTAACTACGGTTTCGGGTTTATGGATTTCTAAAATTAAAGCTAAGTTACTACCAAGATGCTAGAAATTAAATCAACTACCAACCTAGAAACTAACAAGTGATTTATACTACTAAAAGTGAGAAAAGCACCAATAAGAGAAATTACCACAACTTAACAAAGAAAATTACTACTAAGCAAGAATTTAACAATTAAAACAAAGAACAACTACGAATTTAATTCGAAGAAGTGCAAGAGTGAGAGAATGCTTCGGGTGTTCTCCACCTAGTGAAATAGAGAGAAATTGTTTTTACTTTGTTAATTGCTTTAATCAATATTTGCTAAGAGCACCTAAATGCTAGGATGACAACCATTTCCCTTCGGGTAATATAGCCTTAATTCTAAGGTGTTCCCAAACCCGGTAATGAGGTTTTCTTCCTAATCCTCACCAACTACTCAAACAACCATTCAAGTAATTAATGTCCTTTAATGGGGTTCTAATACGATTAACTCTCTCTCGACAAATTAAAAGTATAACTAACACATTTGCATACCAACAACTCACACCATAAATATAGACATGTCCATGTAACTCTCGTCTACGCTAAACATGCATCTAAATATGGATTAATAGAAGTTAACATACAAAGTACCAATAATACCCATTAAAAGAAGCAATAAATTTAATCTTAACAATAACAAAGCTCAAACAATTCCAAACTCAATATTCACATGGTTTTAGAACACCCAAAGCATAAATAAACTTAGCTCATGGTGTTTTGAGAAACACCCATGGCTAAAACATAAAATAAAACATGAAAATGAAATTTACCAAACAAAGCTTAAATAAAAGAAAAATAGCACCTTGAGAGTCTTGTAATTTCTCCATTCTTACATGAAAATAAAATACCAAAATGATTCTAAACTAAGAAAGGATAAAAATGAAGAGTGTGTTTGAGGAGATAAGCTCCTCAAACCTAAGCTAATTGTTCTTCTATTTCTCACATGTTGGAGGAAAATGAACTAGGGCTTGAGTGTGTAGAAGTGAGGCAAAACTCCTCAAAAATCTGATTTGGGGAGCTATTTATAGTTGGGAAGAGTGTTGGAGACGAAATTTGCACTTAGGCCCTTGAAATCCTTTAAAATTCTCGAATTTTCGCGCAGAAACGGGCTCAAACGGTCGACCGAGTGACCTCAAACGGTCAACCGAGTGAGATGGAAGTCCAGAAACTGCTCTGGAAGCAGATTTCACTCGGTCAACCGAGTGGGTTGACTCGGCTGCCCGAGTGGAATCTGTTACAGTTTCACACTTTCTTGTTTCGATCATATCTTGAGCTCCCGACCTCCGATTGACTTGATTCTTTTTTTCATTCCACTCAGTTTTTCGAGACGCATCTAATGGTGCAGTTGTCGTCTTGACTTCATGAATTATCAGACACGTATTTTGCTTCC
Source organism: Galeopsis tetrahit (assembly GCA_963675135.1). NCBI lineage: Eukaryota > Viridiplantae > Streptophyta > Magnoliopsida > Lamiales > Lamiaceae > Galeopsis > Galeopsis tetrahit. The sequence continues at coordinate 74,814,484 of OY776127.1, forward strand.
AAATAAGTTCAATTTACCTAAAAAAAAATAGCAAAACACATACCTTTCTCATTTCAAGTGCAATTAGTCAATTTAGTGTGAATAATGCAACAAAATCCTCAAAATTATGCAAAATAAACACATGAATTTCAAGCAATTTTCACACTAATCAACCCCCCCAAACTTAAAGTGTTGCTCGTCCCCGAGCAACAAAAGAAATATAGAACAAGTGGGAGGATTGTGAAGAAATTCAATCTAAATTGAATGAGTGATTGTCAACTTTCCTCAATCTAGTCAAGCCAAGAGGTACAAAAATCCACAAACAAGTTCACAAGTTATGCTCAAATCAATGCAAGATTAAGTGCTCAATTCACAATTTCCTCACAAGTAAGTGTATCTCTTATCACTCAAAGTGTATATTAAGGAAATGTATGCTCTCAAAATCAAATCACACAAGTGCACCACCATATGCTTGCCAAATGTCTAAGTTCTCCACCACATGAAAGTGTTCAATCAATGAATCAATAAGGACTTCACATTTGGTTGTAATGTAGGCTCTTTGGTTAAGGTAGGGAAGATTTGGATAAAGTGACTCATAAACTAATGGAGCAAGAAGGAAAGTTGCAATTGATCAAGTTGCAACTCAAAGTTCTCTATCTCACATAATTTACTTACTTCTTTTCTTTTTAAGCACATTCTTCACCACCAACCAACCAACACTTTTGACTTGAAGCTCTACCAAATTTTTGTGCACAAGAGAGTTTTCTTTTTCAATTTTTCTTTTCTCATCAACTCAATCCTTTTTTTTTTTTTTTTTTTGCACAACTCACAATTCATCTTTTTTCTCTTTTTTTTTCTTTTCACTTTTCAACCAAACAAATCCACCAAATTCACATTTCACCTCAATTTAACCACATTTGTCAATATTCAAGCTCCACTAGTTTATAGGAAAATTTAGGCTCACAAAAGATAGACAAATAGGCTAAATTTGTAGGTTGCCAAAAAATATAGGTCAATAGGCTCAAAGTGGCTAACTACGGAAACATTTCATTTGGTATGGAAAAATTTGGTCAAGTGACTATTCAAAACAAAGATGACCTTATATCACTTCCAAAGATTTCACACAAATAGTAGCCTCAAACAAGACAATTGGCAAGTTCTAGAGCACACAAGCATGAATGATACTCACATGAAGGAAAATAGACCATAATATATGAAAGTCTAAGGCTCTAAAGCTCACGGGCTTGTCTAATCATGAATCAAAAGCACCAAACCAAGCACAAATTTTCACAAAATCAAGTGAACAAGCAAGCATCAATCAATACCAACAAGCTCAACCAAATCTCAAAAACTAACAATCACCATCAATTACGCCTCAAATACCAACAATCCACAAGATAATCAATCACCAAAACTAGGAACAACGGTGCAATATAAATGAAGGAAACACATGAAACCCCCCCAAACTTAAATGAAACTCTAGTTGAATGCAAAGTTTGGGAATGAGTGTGTTACCTTAGAATTTGTCCCTTGAACCTTTAGCACCAAAGTACCACTACCCTTGAGCTCCACCATGCATATCTCTCATCCTTGACCACCAACACAACACTCAACCTACAAAACAAAAACTAAACAAAAGATCAAACAAGCTACAAATCTAAAAATAAAAGAAAGCAATAAAGAATGGGTTGCCTCCCATTTAGCGCTAAGTTTAACGTCTTCAAGCCGGACGGAAATTAATGGGCTCATCGAAAAGGCCATGGATATCGATCCTCCTTCCCATTGTATTTCAACTTTTGAGCTTCAAAATCATGGAGGCTCTCATGAATGGAAGACCAATCCCTTGCATCTTTCTTGCATATTTCTCTCAATGACCGTTCTTCTTGCTCTTCCTCCATCCTCTTTTTCCATTGCTCTCCATTTTTCTCAAGAATGCCCAAGCACTTCTCAATTTCTTTCTTTGGATCAAAGTGATCGAGAGGTAAAATGAAATCAATAGAAGCATCAATATCAAGTAAAGTGTAAATTGAAGAGTTTAAAGGTTTAGAAATGCTCATTTCGCTCTCCAACTCATCTTGAGATGCTTTTTGATCTTCTTGTTCTTTGTTGCTCGTGTCCATCAAAGGACATTCCTCTTTATCATCTTCAATCACCATTAAGCTCATTCCCATGCTCATGTCTTCAAGTGGATATATTTTTGCATCCATTCTCTCCTTCATGTGTGCAATGAAGAGCTTTTCGATAGTAGTCCTACCCTGTGGCCAAAACTCATTGCTTTCCCACTCTTGATAATGTACTTGATGAAGCTCTTCCATAAGTGGAGGAGGAGGTGGACGATACACCTCTTGAGGTGGTGGGAGAGGATATGGATATGGGTGATATGAGTGTTGTGGAGGATAAATCATACCATGTTGATCATAGCAATGATTCAATGGGTATTGATTATATCCATCCATCTCAATGAAGTGCACACCTACAAAGAACCAAAGTATCAAATTTCTCAAAATAAAAAGAAAATAAAATAAAGCAAGTAATGTAGCTAACACTAGTACTCAACTAACTCTAAGTCCCACTTATAACGCTACGCCACCTCCCCGGCAGCGGCGCCATTGACTTGAACGAATTTTTGGTCACTGAGTGTTGACTAACTACTTCCCCTCAAGCATAAGGGTTCGTAGTAGTAATGGAAGTATTCGACCAAGTAGTTTCGACCTAGGAGGTGAGTTTGTGCAATGGATCCCTAGAGTTTTGTGTTGTAATAGCTAATGTAACTACGGTTTCGGGTTTATGGATTTCTAAAATTAAAGCTAAGTTACTACCAAGATGCTAGAAATTAAATCAACTACCAACCTAGAAACTAACAAGTGATTTATACTACTAAAAGTGAGAAAAGCACCAATAAGAGAAATTACCACAACTTAACAAAGAAAATTACTACTAAGCAAGAATTTAACAATTAAAACAAAGAACAACTACGAATTTAATTCGAAGAAGTGCAAGAGTGAGAGAATGCTTCGGGTGTTCTCCACCTAGTGAAATAGAGAGAAATTGTTTTTACTTTGTTAATTGCTTTAATTAATATTTGCTAAGAGCACCTAAATGCTAGGATGACAACCATTTCCCTTCGGGTAATATAGCCTTAATTCTAAGGTGTTCCCAAACCCGGAAACCCGGTAATGAGGTTTTCTTCCTAATCCTCACCAACTACTCAAACAACCATTCAAGTAATTAATGTCCTTTAATGGGGTTCTAATACGATTAACTCTCTCTCGACAAATTAAAAGTATAACTAACACATTTGCATACCAACAACTCACACCATAAATATAGACATGTCCATGTAACTCTCGTCTACGCTAAACATGCATCTAAATATGGATTAATAGAAGTTAACATACAAAGTACCAATAATACCCATTAAAAGAAGCAATAAATTTAATCTTAACAATAACAAAGCTCAAACAATTCCAAACTCAATATTCACATGGTTTTAGAACACCCAAAGCATAAATAAACTTAGCTCATGGTGTTTTGAGAAACACCCATGGCTAAAACATAAAATAAAACATGAAAATGAAATTTACCAAACAAAGCTTAAATAAAAGAAAAATAGCACCTTGAGAGTCTTGTAATTTCTCCATTCTTACATGAAAATAAAATACCAAAATGATTCTAAACTAAGAAAGGATAAAAATGAAGAGTGTGTTTGAGGAGATAAGCTCCTCAAACCTAAGCTAATTGTTCTTCTATTTCTCACATGTTGGAGGAAAATGAACTAGGGCTTGAGTGTGTAGAAGTGAGGCAAAACTCCTCAAAAATCTGATTTGGGGAGCTATTTATAGTTGGGAAGAGTGTTGGAGACGAAATTTGCACTTAGGCCCTTGAAATCCTTTAAAATTCTCGAATTTTCGCGCAGAAACGGGCTCAAACGGTCGACCGAGTGACCTCAAACGGTCAACCGAGTGAGATGGAAGTCCAGAAACTGCTCTGGAAGCAGATTTCACTCGGTCAACCGAGTGGGTTGACTCGGCTGCCCGAGTGGAATCTGTTACAGTTTCACACTTTCTTGTTTCGATCATATCTTGAGCTCCCGACCTCCGATTGACTTGATTCTTTTTTTCATTCCACTCAGTTTTTCGAGACGCATCTAATGGTGCAGTTGTCGTCTTGACTTCATGAATTATCAGACACGTATTTTGCTTCCAAATAAGTTCAATTTACCTAAAAAAAAATAGCAAAACACATACCTTTCTCATTTCAAGTGCAATTAGTCAATTTAGTGTGAATAATGCAACAAAATCCTCAAAATTATGCAAAATAAACACATGAATTTCAAGCAATTTTCACACTAATCAACACTCTTCTCAAACGAAGCTTTAATGGCATTGTGACTTGCTTGATATAAGGTGTCTGTCCTTGACCAGCAGATCTCAAAATTACCCAAGCTGTTACCAAGAGATCTCTTCAACGCTGCATGGTGACTCTCAGCCCTGAAATGATAATATTTTGATAGATTAATTACACACATAAAAACTACAAAATAACTAATAACACATAGACACATACTTATGAAATATTAAAACGTACCTGTTCGTAGTTGTATTTTCATAGTGCATGTACTCATCCGTCCATGCCGCTACAAACCTCTCCTTGAATGGATTTATCCACTGGTTCATGCAGTAGGAGTATGCCTCACTTTCAGTGTGCACATTTGCATACTCAGATTGAAAAAGCTGAACAAAGGTATTGAATTCATTTTCAGACGATGCATCCATCACTTTCTTCCAAGAATAGAAGAATCTTTCCCAATATTCCTTGGTCTCAAACTTCTCCTTGCATTTGGCCAAAACATTCCTATCTATGTGCCATCTACATAGGAAATGTTTAGCCTCTGGAAATACGGTGCCGACAGCATTCATGACGGCCAACTCTCGATCGGTAAGAACCACCCTCGGTAGACAACCATCCTCCAATAACTCACGGAGGACACTTAATGCCCAAGTATAGTTTTCCTCCCTCTCATGCTCGAGGAACACTGAAGCTACCGAGAAGGTCATGCCAGTCGACGTAAATCCAACAATCTCTAAGTACGGCAGCTTATACCTATTGGTCTTGTACGTGCAATCCATTATCAACACACTCAGGAATGCACGGTACAATTGAAGGCCAGTTGGGTGTGCAAAGAATACATCTAGTATAGTATTTGATACTGGACAAAATCTATGGCTTTGAAAATAATTATTGTCTATCAACAAAGTCATCAACTGTTGTAGTTGACTCTTTCCAGCAAAACCTGCCATCTTAAACTTGGATCGGACATTGTACACGGTGCGGATCGTAGAATGGTTGTTCGGATTTCTCAACTTAAGTAGTTTCAACACATCCTTTGGTGGAGCGTTACACTTAGACATATCAACAACCAAATTTTCTTCAGCAGGAGTTAGCCTCCCAACGTATGAGTGACCCTCAAGGTAGATTGCTACGGGATGATTGTGAGTCCCACATTTGACCTCCAACATCCATTCATTTGAAGACACTTTAATGCCCCTTAAGAGAAAAGGACATCCACACTTTTTTGACCCCGTTGTCCTTCTTCGTCCCTTATCATCTTCAAAATCATCATCATTTCCTACAACAACAAGTTGGGTTCCAATCTTTGGTTTATTTTTTCGATAAGTTCCACCACGTTCGCACGCCAATAACACTTGTGCCTTCTTCTTCCCACTACCATTATCTGAGCGCTTTACAACGATGACGATGTTGTGTTGTATGGCTACGTCTCGAACCCACCGTTCTAAGGCTTCCCGAGTCTCAAAGTAATTGAAATTTGAGAACACATCGGTGTAGTCCATCATAAGCTCATTGCCCGGAGCATCCTCATTAGCCGAAGCATTCTCATTAATTGGGGCATTCTCCTCATTATCTGGGGCATTCTTCTCATTATCTGGGGCATTCTCCTCATTAGCCGAAGCATCACACGGCCCCGATGGCCCCGCTTCATCCTCCGAATAAAAAAAGAAATCCGGGTCAAATTCTTCGTCATCAGCCAAGTTCTGAAAAGAAACCAAAACATAAGTTTTTTGGCCAAATTCTGAAAAGAAACAAAATTCAACAACAAAAAATAAAAATCATGTTTCGGTCGACGGTCGACATCGGGGAGTCGACCACTACACATTTGGTCGACACATGGATTAAGACATATAACCTTCCCCGTCGACCACCTATTGTCGACCATAACAGCGCCAGTCGACAGCACGATGTCGACCAAACACATTATCATCAACTAACCAGGGTCGACCATAACACACCTAGTCGACGTCGAGTAATCGACCAAAACACATGCGGTCACCTAACCAGGGTCGACGCGTTAACGAAAAAAAACGAAAAAAAATTAAACGCGCCAATAGCTTAGTCAATCATTTTCTCTAAACCATATATCATAAACTACTCTAAAACGTACAAGGAACAATATATGAGGATATATGAGGAAAACTAAAAATAAACCCTTGTTTAGCTAAAATATATGAGAAAAAAAAAACTTACATATTTGTAGAATCCATCACGTTTTCTTGTCATTTCTTGATCCTTGAAGCTCAAAGAGTGTAAAAATACGATTTCCACGAGTTGTTGACGTGAGATGAGCGAGTGGAGGATTTTGGTGATGAAGTGGCCGATTTTTTTTTCGGTTTGGAGAAGAGGGGGAAATGGGGAAGTGAGGGGTTTAGGGGGAATATGAAAAGGGTTTAATTGGGGGGTGCGTACAGTAAGGATGGTGTAGTTAGTGGCATGCAAAAAGTGTAGGGGTATTTTGGGTTTTTCGCCATTTTATTTTAATAATTTAATGAAAAGGGGAGTGCATCAAAACGAAATGGAGGTGCATATAGTCAGACCCTTTAAAAAATATATATATATATTAAAGTAGGCCCCTAAAAATTCGGGCCCAGATCGCCCCTCAGGCCCACCCTCAGGGCCACCACTGCCCTCACAATATTCTCAATTTTACATATGTCATTATTTTTTCTCCACATGTACATAAAAAAAAGTTAACTAATTTCTTTACTTTATACATAGTTTTACAAAAAATACGTGTTCATCTACTGAAAGTTATATTGGGACGGATGTAGTATTATTTTTTAATCACAATTATACTATTTATCGAAAATTTCAAATAAATGAGCCGATTATTCGACCCATGATGGCTCCACTCCACTCATACCGAGAGTAACGACTGTATCGAATAAGGTGTTTTATGTCTTTCCACAGTGTGAATTGTGGTGGATATATCATATCATATACTCGGCGGCAGGAGATTTGGATGATGTAGTAGAATTCCCCTGCAGATAAGCCTACGCTTTTTTCTCTTCTGGACACGTGGCGACAACTCTCTGCCTCCGGCGCCCCGCAAAGGTAAATTCTCGACTAGTTTCATTCCACTTGCATTTGAGTTGTTCCTTTCTCGCATTGTTTGTTTACACATATCTACTTCGCGTTAGAATTTGCTTGATTTTGGAGTAATAGTTTCAAATTGTTGATTGTTATTTGTTCCATATACAAAATTGTGGGAAGTAATACTGCTTTGCATTGTAGACCTATGATGCTTCTTATGGAATTATAACCTTTTAATTGCTGCTCTCAGTTAATGAACTCTTTCTCTTGTTATTTTGGAATATAACTTGTTTCTGCAAATATCAATGTGATATTGTAATACGACTGTAGTTTGGTTTTGATTGATTTTGGAATCGAATAGATTGATGGGGAATACAGAATGCATAGACTAGAGTTTTTGTTTTGAAAATTGAAATAAAAACTCGTGAAATTACAAAAGGAAAAATTAAATGCTAATCTGAGTTTAGTATGAGCTGCCCTGAGCTTGAAATGCTTGTTCACGAGGAAAGACTTGCCAGATATTTCATTGGCTTACTGACTTTAAGTTAGTACCTAAATATGTTGATTTATCAGCTTTTTTTACACATTTTGATATGATCAATCCTTAAGAGAATTTTAAGTCTTAGATTGAATTGAAGATTATTTTGAAGGATGGAGTGATCTCTAATCAATTCATGACTTAATAGGATAATTTATTTTTCCCAGTGGGACCTATATTTTAGCACTAAATCACATCTCATGTGCACTCAGGGAATTTTAAACTTAATTTACGTATTTGTGAAAGTAACTGTGAATCAATTCTTTTGGCTCATGGAAGGTCAAAGGTGGAAGTCATTCAATTTGAAACTGAAAAATCTTAAAGATAAAAATAACTTTATTGTTATGCTGCACTTGTAACAAATTTTCAGTTAATACTTGTATTTTACAGTTAGGTTGACTTGTCGAATGACAAAATGAGTGTTAGGTATATCGAAACTCTTTTGAATGGTTCAATGAATACATGCTCTTCTTTTTCACTGTTTTTTCATAAAATTTTTGATATAATCATGTACAACTGCAGCAGTTTAGCCTAGATCAGATTATTTTAATTTCTTAGTTTTTAGCAGATATGGTGTCTCTGCTTAAACCACCATCAGTCCACCTAACATGTTTGCCAAATGCATCCACTCAGGTTTTCTCTCCACTCCGTTGATTGAACATCACTTATCTCTGGCAATTCTTCATTCTTATATGTTTAATTTAAGATTATCATCTCATCAGCTAGGCCCGTATCAACACAGTCAATTTCGAAGAAATAGTCCCTTCATTGTGAGATCTGAGCATGTGCCTTCAAATGCAGCTTCTCCTTCCCAAGGTACCTTTTTGTGTGTGTGTGTGTGTGTGTGTGGGAGGTGATTGCAACATTTTCACGTTTTTTCAATTACAACACATGTTTTTAAAATATGCAATTTCATACACGACCTCTTAAATTGTTACAATTCTATCACATCTATTTTCCGACCAGCCCTGCTAACGTGTTAGTGTATGAAATTGAAAAAATATAAAAGGTTGTGATTAAATTGAAACAAAAACCTGCTGGAAAATAGTCATATCTCATATGCTATAATTGCAAATTTTAAAAAGAATGTGTATCGAATTGCAAATTTTAAAAACAAATGTTGTAATTGAAAACTCGTGAAAACGTTGTTTTTTATGCAATTAACTTTTTATTTTTTGGAGATAAGCAGGGTAACTTGAATCTATTTGTGTTTGCACAGGAACCAACTTTTGCTCGTCTTCATATTTAATATTTAGACTTATGAAATAGTTTATTAACACACTACTGTATGTTTTATGACAGATAGACCTGGACGACGCCAAGTCATATCCATGGGGGCAACAATTGCCCCATGGCTATTCTTTTCTTCACAGATTCCGACGTGTATGTGACATTTTTTAGGAACTTACCCTTCGACTTTCAGATTATGACTCAATGAATTATCAATTATGGAATTTTATAGTCACACTTGTTTATCATTTTAATTTTATAATCAGTTCATTTTTCTCTTATTTTGTGTAAGAAGTGGAATTATCTGGTTGAAGGCGTTACTGTTTTCTTATTTGTTCGAAAAGTATGTTAGATTATTCCTTTCCTTTAGGTAGAGGAAAGTTAGGATGTTTAGAACATGTAAATGTATCTGTGAATAGTTTATACTCTGATTTCTTGGGAAATATTATTGCTGATATGCTAAGAGTATGCCGTTGATATGCCTCAGTTGCTGCAGAAACAAAGAAGGGATTTCTGTTGGTCAAAGATAACAAGGATGGATATACTTTTCTCTATCCCTTTGGGTGGCAGGTGTGTGCCATCTAACATTTTCGGTATTTGAGATTCCATTGCTGCAGATATTTCCTGTATTTTCATCATAGTCACAAACTCCTCATCATTTCAATCATTCTTTTATTCTATTTAAAGTTTTAATGTGTTTTATCCTGTTGATTTGATCAGGAGGTTATCGTTGAAGGACAAGATAAGGTCTTTAAAGATGTAATCGAACCTCTGGAAAGTGTCAGTGTATCTATGATTCCCACAGGCAAACAAGACATTCGTGATTTTGGACCCCCACAGGAGGTTTGCAAATTTTTATGTTATGTACTGTGATTGTCATCAGTGATAAATATATAATGAATTCTTGACATTTGATAATAATTGTGTTTTTTTTTGGTTCATACATGGTTCTTCTAGGTTGGTGAAACTTTAATCCAAAAGGTTTTGGCGTCTCCTACTCAGAAGAAGAAGCTGATTGAGGCAACAGAGGTTAGTTTTTTCAGCTTTGTTCCACGTCCCCCATCCGTCGACATGTCTTCCATCCGATTCATGAAAATTTTGGACATATTTTTTTCTTTTCTGATGTTTCATGCACCTTGTGTGTGGGTTTTGGTTTCATAACTGCTATAAGATTCATCAGAGACTCGGAGTTCTTGCTTGTTTGCCACATCGTATGTTCGATACATGGGAAAGTGATGTCACTACTACAGAGCTGATCATGCATGAGTTGAGATAAAATTTGGGGAATGCATTAGATCTGCTTATGCTATATAATTAGAAGAAATAATATCGTTTTTTGGTACCTAAAGTTGACCTTTTTCCATTTTTGGTCCTCCTCTTTCACTCACTATCAAATTTAGTCATTGAAGTACAATTTAACTCCCACATTTGGTTCCATTGTTAGTTGACCATCCGTTGACTGATGGAATCAACTATTTTGGGGTGCTAAAGGTAATTATTTTAAATTTTTTTTACTTAAATGTAATTATAAAATAAATAAAAAATAAACTTCTAAATATTACGTTTGCACTTCCAAATAGTTGATTCTGCCCGTCAACGGATGGTCAACTAACAGTGAGACCAAATGTGGGATAAAAGTGTATTTTCATGACCAAATTTGATAGAGAGTGAAAGAGGGGGACCGAAACTAGAAAAAAGTAAACTTGGGGTCCAAAAATGATATCTGTGGTGATCAATGTAAAGACTATGTAAATAAGACAGTGTGCAGTAGTTAATCTGATAGATGTGAAAAGCAATAGCGTTGTCACTAAGTCGCAAAGGAAAATGCTATAATGTCAATGCTGAGCTCGATATAGTTTAACCACGATAGCCCATATCTTGAATAGTGTTGTTTTTACCTTTTTCTCCTCCTACTTTTCATCCCTCTTATGGATAATTTCTGTGGTCACCTTACAGCACGATGTGGAGGGTAGAGCGTATTACACGTTCGAGTTCATTGCAAAAGCTCCAAACTACACTCGTCATGCTCTCAGTACTGTCTGTGTTGCCAATGGTATGAAATACTCACCCCTTTTTTTTTTGAAATAATACTCTTTTTACCCTCTTTATTTTCATTGTTTTTTAATTGTTCCCCTTGTTCTTTGTTTACCGGTTTTTTGCCCCACGTATTTATAATATTCTAACTTTTCCCCCCCTGCACTTTCTACTCTACTTTGTTTTGGTTTTCTACACCCTGTACTTTGCATTTTCTAATCTTTTGCCTCGTGTAATTTCATTTTTCTAATCCCTTACCTCCTGTACTTTCGTTTTTCTTATCATTTGCTCCTTGTATCTCTTTTTATCAAGGAGGGTAAACGTGAGTAAAGTAATAATATAGGGAACTGAAAATGAGTTTTTCAAAAGTACCAAGGGGGAAATTATGTAAAAGTGAAGAGTAAAAATATAATGAGCTAAAAATGTGTGTATCCAAAGTACAGGGAGCAGAACTATAGAGATGTAAAGTGCAAGGGGAAAAGATACATTTTCCCTTTTTTTTTTTTAATAGTTAAATGTGCAATGTAATATCTGGGAGGTAATTATACAGTATGAGCTTATGAAGCTGAATGTACTTTGTTGCAGGAAAGTTGTACACTTTGACAACAGGAGCGAATGAGAGGAGATGGGAGAAGATGAAAGATAGACTGAAAACCGTTGTGGATTCGTTCCAAATTGTCTGATACTCGATCCATCCGTCCATCTGTATGTTAATTTGCTTCTTCTTAAATTCATTTTAACAAACAAGACTAGTTTCGATGGCAAATCATCAAATGCTAGAGGCTATTAATTCAATCAGTGTAGATATATATGAGCAGTTTTCTGTCAACAACTTTAGTCTCTACTGTTGTATGTTGTACACATACTTGTGTTTTACAGTTCAGAAATTAATATACCATTTGGGTTGTTTGATATTCTTGAAATTATAGTTTAAACTTTCTTAAATATATACATGGTCATGTTTCTTTTTCTTTTTTTTTTAAAACAATACTTTCATGTTTTTTTGATGACTTTATACGTGAGACGGATCGCATTTACTTGTGACAAAAATCTTGTATCTTTGGAGTGAATCATGACATTAAACATGAATGAAAGCTAGATAATTGTTAGACTCAGTACTCTTTTCAAAATTTATGATTTTTTAAGAATGTGTCAAAATAATATATGCATATTATAATAGAAACAATAATGATTCACGAATCTCATATGTACTACTAGTAGCTACGAACGATGATTAGGGTAATGATGAATAAATTCAGTTGCACACATATATTCTTATCTTTTTAGGTGTGATATAAAAGACACTTTAATTTGATCTAATTCTGATTCTTAGTTGTAGGGTTGTTTTCATGGCTGTCATTTTTATGAATTGGGTTATGTTTGATATGGTTATTGTACAATTATATTTGGAAATTAAAATCTGACACAGTACAACACTAATTTGTACAATTAAAATAATTATACAAGCGCACAATAATATTCGACGATGTTGTACTACACCGAATCTAAAAGCAAAAAAATGTAAACCGCCATAAGTTGTACGGAGGAATAACGTGTGATACTCCACCTTTTTTCCATTGTTTTTACAACTCGATCATGCATGTCATCTTCCATTAATTCCAGGAATGGAATAGTATATTTAAAAGACCAGGATCCACATTTCAAGTGACTGTGTACGGATATTATTCAACTAGATTATAGAAATTTAAAAATCAAGTGTATTATATGAACAGGATTTATGATATGAACTACTATTCATACTATGAAAATAATTTGGATACCCTTAGATACCCAAATTAGTTAAGACACATGATTGGAATAAACATGAAATCAGTTTAACATTAAGAACTACCATAAACTATGTACATATTAAGTATTGATTAAATGATTAGAAATAAAATGATATGGCTAATTTTGGTTTAATTTATTCGCATGAATCGCTACCTATTTGATCCATATCATTCATTATCTAGCAACGTTGTCGTGATTGTACATATTCGTATATAATCAAATCAAATAGGTATATCTATGTTTCCATTTGGAACAAAAAATATAAACTTTGACGTAGAAAGGTGGAATTGACATTGTCTCTCAATTAAGTTAATTGGCACTTCAACATGAAATCATCTCATTGCAAGTTTAATTAAATACTTTTAACAATTTTATTTTTAAGACATCTAACGATTAATTACCAATTTCTGATCAGAACAAAGACGAACTTATTCAAGATCCAATAAATCCCTCATTTTTTCTAAAAAGAACAGGACTATATTATATTACTCATTCCTATGTAATTTTGTAGAATTGAGAAACCATAACAATTCTTGAATTGAAAAAGGGGAGAAAAACCCCTATGAACACAAGGAATTCTTCTACAGAGAAATCGAATTGATGTGATGATCAAAGTGATGATGAAGAATACTGCTTCAATCAGTTTATATACTAATAATAAAAAAAACTGCTAATAAACTAACTAATAACCAATTAACAAGACTAATTGGTAACTAACTAACAGGAGGTGTATTCCCTAATAACAAGGGGTGTATCTCCCAATATAGAGACTATATTGGGCCTAAACAGGAGGTGTATTCCCTAACCCTTGATACCCCCCTCAAAATGAGAGTGAATATCCAACAATCCCATTTTGGCCTTGTGGTTGATGAAAATAGTAGGTGGAAGAGGCTTTGTAAGGATGTCGGCTAAGTTGTCCTCAGTTGGAATGTGAACAAGAGTGAGCAAGCCTTCTTTAATTTTCTCCCTTGTGAAGTGGCAGTCCAAAGCAATATGTTTAGTTCTTTGGTGCATGCAAGGATTGTGGGCAATAGAGTAGGCACTCTTGCTGTCAGTGTACATAGTTGAAGGAGAAGAGTGTTGAATCCTTAGGTCAGCAAGGATGTAGTGTATCCACTGAAGCTCACATGTTGTGGATGCTAGGGCCCTGTATTCAGCTTCGGCAGAGGACCTACTAACAGTAGATTGCTTCTTGGATTTCCAAGAAATTAGTGAAGAGCCAAAATAAATGCTATAACCAGTTATACTTCTCCTTGTTAAAGTACACCTACCCCAATCAGAATCTGAGAATGCATGCAATTTGAAAGAGTTTTTAATGGGATAGAAAACACCAGTACCAGGATTACACTTAATATACCTCAATATCCTATGAACAGCCATCAAATGTGAGTTAGTAGGACAGTGCATGTACTGACTTACAGTTTGGACAGCATAAGATATATCAGGTCTAGTAATAGTAAGATAGAGCAGCTTACCAACCAATTTTCTATAAAGAGCAGGATTTAAAAGTGGAGGAGATTGAGCATCAAAGACTACTTTAGAATCCATTGGAGTAGAACATGGCTTGCAACCCAAATAGCCAGAATCATTCAGCAAATCTAAAGCATATTTCCTTTGGGAAAGAGTCATACCTGTTTTGTTTCTGGCCACTTCAATGCCCAGAATATACCTCAAAGGACCAAGATCCTTGATGGTGAACTTGTGATGCAAAAAGGTTTTGATGGTCTGAATGATATCAAGAGAAGTACCTGCAACAATTAGATCATCTACATAGCAAAGCACAACAGTGAAGTCAGATCCATTTAGCCTAGTAAATAAAGAGGTGTCAGCCTGTGATTGAATGAAGCCTATGGAGATTAAGGAAGTAGTCAATTTAGAAAACCACTGTTTGGAGGCTTGTTTTAAACCATAGAGACTTTTATTCAATCTACAAACCCTCTTATCATTATTAGCACAGTAACTAGGAGGAGGGGTCATATAAATTTCTTCATCAAGATCACCATGTAAAAAGGCATTGTTGACATCCAATTGATGTAAATGCCAATTTTTAGAGGCAGCCACAGCTAACAAAATCCTGACTGTAGTGATTTTAGCAACAGGTGAAAAAGTATCAAAGTAATCTATGCCTTCTTGTTGTGTAAAGCCCTTAGCAACTAATCTAGCCTTGTATCTTTCAATGGTGCCATTAGAATTATATTTCACCTTATAAACCCATCTACAGCCTATACAGTGCTTGTTAGGAGGTAAATGAACAAGAGACCAAGTATTATTTTTGTGTAATGCCTCTAATTCATTTTTCATAGCAATGATCCAATTATCATTTTGGGCAGCCTGTTTATAAGTCTTAGGCTCCTGTATTTGAGAAATGGAGGCTGTAAATGTCTTATAGTGAGGAGACAGTCTATGAGAAGATAAAAAGGCATGTATAGGATATTTAATGTGGGAACAAGAGTGAGAGGCATGATCAACAGAGGGTGGTAAGGATGTTTCATAAACCTGTAAATAAGCTGGTTGAGATTTATGTCTAGAGGGTCTAGAAGTGGTCCCCATAATGGGATGAGAAACATCAGGACCAGTATCTACACAATTCTTATTGGTAACATCAGAAACATCAAAACTGGAAATGGGAGAATCAGAAACAATATCAGGAGAAGCAGGGGAATTATTATCACAGTTATTGTGGTCATTAAAATGAACATCATCATCAGAATCAATGTAATTGTCATCAATAGCAGGAAGAGATAAGGGATGAACAAGTTTATGAATACCAGCTTTGTCAGAATAAGGGAAAATATGCTCAAAGAAAGTAACATCCCTAGATAGAATAAACCTCCCAGTGCTAATATCAAAAAGCCTATAACCTTTTGTTCCAAGAGGATAGCCAATAAAAATGCATTTGGTGGCCCTGGGCTGAAATTTATTCCTATGAGACACCAAGGTATTGGCAAAGCATAGGCACCCAAAAGTTTTAAAAAGGGAGTAAACAGGTTTCTTGTTATACAAAATTTCAAAAGGGGATTTCTTGTTAAGAATGGCAGATGGAATTCTGTTTATAATAAAAGCAGAAGTTTTAATGCATTCACCCCAAAATTTTAAGGGTAAAGAAGATTGAAACATTAGTGCTCTAGCCACTTGAAGCAAGTGTTGGTGTTTTCTCTCTACAATGCCATTCTGTTGGGGAGTTTCAACACAAGATGTTTGATGTATAATGCCAAGATTATGATAAAAGTCAGAAAGAAGGAACTCAGTCCCATTGTCACTCCTTAGTATTTGAATTTTAGTGCCAAACTGAGTAAGAATGAGATTGTAAAAGTTCTGTAAAGAAATCTTGACATCACTCTTGGCTTTCAATAGATAAACCCAAGTGCATCTACTAAAATCATCAACAATGGTGAGGAAGAATTTGTCACCAGAAACAGAAAGAGTAGAGAAGGGACCCCAAACATCACAATGTATTAAATGAAAGGCATGAGGAGAAACAGAAGAGCTTAATGGAAATGACTTTCTTTTCTGTTTAGCTAAAGGACAAATGAAACAATCATTATGCATAGTAGAAGCTTTTACATTCAGTTCAGGAATTTGTAACATGCATTTACTAGAAATGTGCCCCAACCTTTTATGCCACAAGTCAAAAGTACAAACATCCTTATTGCTATTACTAGAAAAAGTAGAGTGTCCTAAATGAGAGGAACTAGAGGAGTGATCAATGTGAAAGAGATAAAGGCCCCTATCCTGATCAGCAGTACCAATCACCATCTTGGTGGTATTGTCCTGTAAAACACAGTGGGAGGACAAAAAACTCACAGCACAGTTGGAATATCTAGTCAAGTGACTTATAGATAACAAATTGAAAGTGAAATCAGGAACATATAGCACATTGTACAGTGTTAAGTGTTCATTTATAACAATATTCCCCATGTGAGTAGCAATTGAAATGGCATTATTAGGTAGGGAAATTTGAACATTAGTAATGGAAGGAGGAGTGGAGAACAAAGATATGTCAAAGGTCATATGATCAGTTGCTCCAGTATCCATAATCCAAGTAGAATGTGTAACAGTATTTAAGCCAAAAGAACAGGACATACCTGGATCTGGTGTGGTCTTGGACTCCTCATTATGAACAGCAGATGCCCCTGCCACAGAATGGGGCATGTCTTTGCCTTCACCTGATTGCTGCATCTTAGAAAAGCTCACAAACTTGTCAAATAAGGCTTGATCAATGAGGGGATTAGATTCCATGGGTGTGTCTGTGATAGAGGTGTTAGCAGACTTAGAGGAGTCTTTATGAGGGAGACCTCTAGGACCTCTCCAGCCAGGTGGGAATCCAATAATCTGAAAGCATCTGTCAATTGTGTGGCCAAGGCCATCACAATGGCTGCATTTAAGGGGTTTCTTTCTATCCTTAAAAAACTTGGTATTCTTGGCAACCATAGAGATGGAATCAGATGGAACAAGATCAGGGGTACAGTTTAGAGTTCTTTGAGACTCTTCTTGGAGTAACAAGCCATATATCTTGGATAAGGGAGGAAAAGGAGATTGTAACAAGAACTGGCTACGAATAGGACTGTAAGAATCATGAAGGCCAACCAAAAACTTCATAACAGCATCCTGCTCTTGAGTTTTAGTCATCAATTTAGGTAAATCACAAGTACAGGTATCCATGGCTCCACAAGAGCACTTGAGAACAGGCCTAAAACTAAGGTATTCATCCCAAAGAGACTTAAACTGATTGTAATAACAGACTAGGGATTGAGAACCTTGATGAATAGCACTTAAAGATTTTTCTAAGTGATAAACCCTAGTGCCATCAGATTGGGCATATCGAATTTTGAGTTCGTCCCAAACATCTTTGGCCAAAGAAAAATACTCGAGGGTTCGTTTGATTTCAGGAATTATGGAATTCAAAATCCACATTAAAACAAGATCGTTAGCTCTTACCCAGGCAGCATAGATGGCTGGATCATCAACCTCAACCGGAACAACCAGGGATCCATCGATCAAACGAGCCTTATTCTTGACGCTAAGGCCTCTCTTGACTGCGTGGCTCCAAGAAACGTAGTTTGTGCCATCGAGCGGTTCAAGAACAATGGAGACGGCCGGGTTGTCATTCTGATGGAGAGCCAACGGTGAGAACGGATTCAAGGCTGGGTTTAGAGAAGTCGGATCGGTAACGGTGGGTGCCATAGCAGCGAAAACAAACGGAAATCAGAGGGGAAGCAATGGATCGAAAGATGGCAGTATCGTCACAAAACTGATACCATGTAGAATTGAGAAACCATAACAATTCTTGAATTGAAAAAGGGGAGAAAAACCCCTATGAACACAAGGAATTCTTCTACAGAGAAATCGAATTGATGTGATGATCAAAGTGATGATGAAGAATACTGCTTCAATCAGTTTATATACTAATAATAAAAAAAACTGCTAATAAACTAACTAATAACCAATTAACAAGACTAATTGGTAACTAACTAACAGGAGGTGTATTCCCTAATAACAAGGGGTGTATCTCCCAATATAGAGACTATATTGGGCCTAAACAGGAGGTGTATTCCCTAACCCTTGATAAATTTTTATTAATATATATATATAATAATCCCATTGTTTTCATAATGGAAAATTCAATAAAAGAAAGAAAAATCAAAGTTTTACACTATTATGGAGTAGTATTTTTTTACAGCTATTTTCCTTTTTCTTCTCTCCCTCCCTCCCAAGCAAAGCAATGTTTTGTTTTTATTCTATTTTCCCCTTATTAAAATACTGATTTTTTAAAATATTAAAATAATTCATTTATTTTAAATCCATATTGACTATTGTAATTTTTAAATTATCAATTGTTGGTGATTCATTTGATTGGCTATTTAATTTAATGAAAAACGAAGTGATTGCAAAAATTATATACAGTCGTAGTTTAATTTAATCGTTAAATTATTATAAATTGTTATGTGAATTATTTTATATCTGAGTTCACGAACAGAAATCTGCATTAAACATTAGAGATTTTTATGTAAAAAAACGCATATAATTATTATCTTCCTTTATTAAAGGTGGGAAAAGGAGAGAAGCTTTATATAGGCAGAACTATAATAAAGTAGTACAACATTCCCTACAATTATTTGGCTTTAATTCTTATTCTTCAATCATATGAAATCATGGTATATATGTAATGATCAACACAAAGATGCACCGGAATTCGTATTTTACTGTTTAAATTCACGGACAACCGTGATTGGAAAAATAGATTAATTGCACCAAACTAGGGGTTTGGAAATGGTGTAGGAAACTAACCCCCTTATTGTTTGAAAATTAAACGAAACTCCATATTTAAAAAAATATATATATATACTTAGCAACTGGAAATATTAGTAGGAATACCACCACAAAGTTTGAAGGGTCATCTCATTTATGTAGACTAACAAAGTTTATAGTAGCTCTAGTTAGATTGTGGACTTTCCAATTAGTCACACGATTGACATATTTCACGGTATAAAAAAGAAAAATGTTGATAATTCTCTTGTATTCTAAAATAAAATTATCAAAAACAGAAAGTGACCACCCATTCGTGTTCAACTTGGTTTTTATTAAATTCAGTAATTTAAACAAGTCACTGATTTTATCTATTTTTTCAATTTCACGTTATGTATAATTTAAAAAATTCAATATTTTAAGAAAAAAATACAAGAAATCGAAAAAATAAATAAAATTACATCATTAAATTTGTCACAAATCCCAACAAGCAACAATTAAATTACCCAAACAAGAACTCAAAAACAAGTTCATAATCAAGCTCAAACAAGGAACATTGCCAATATATTGCATTTGTTATCACAACTACTATATTTAAATTAACATCCATGCAATATTCTACTACAAACTTTTCTATACACACCATTGATCACAAACTTCTTTACAATGCCATCTTTTCTCTCTCTCTCTCACATGAAGCCCAATTCATTACCTACTAAAATCATCCCAATTGAAACAAAGCACAACTTGCATTTAAGTAATGAAAAAGGTGGTGATCAAACTACTCCCAAACTCAATGAAAATGTGATCAAACTTGCACACCACAAATATGAACACCAAAATTACTTCTCTACCCTCCTAGGCAAAGCTTTGCAAATCAATGGATGCTTCATTTTCATTGACAATTCCAAGCACTCTGCTAAGTCCACTCCATGAACACTATCTCCACTCCACTTGAAGTTCTGAAGCAACTGAGCCAACCAAAGTTGGACAGTAGCAATTCCCATTGCCTTTCCAGGGCACACCCTCCTCCCTGACCCAAAGGGTGCCAATCTCAAATCAGACCCCATTATGGCAACATCTTCCTCAATAAACCTTTCGGGCTTGAATTTCTCGGGCTCGGGCCAGACCTTCTCGTCGTGCGTTATGGCCCACATGTTGACCATGGCCGTCGTTCCAGCTGGGATGAAGTGCGGGCCCACATGAGTGTCGTGGATGGCGAGACGGGCCCACGAGAGGAGCGGGCCCGGAGGGTGCAGCCTTAGAGTCTCTTTCACAATGGCTTGAAGGTAAGGGAGGTTTATAAGATCAGAATGGGTGACTGCTCTATTGGGCCCAATAACTGACTCAATTTCAAGTTGGGCCTTGGCTTGAATGTGTGGATGAAGAATCATTCTTGCAAGAATCCATTCCAAAAGAATGGATACAGTATCAGCTCCTCTAAAGATCATTTCCTGAGGCATTAATTTTAAAAAATTATTATTCCATTTAAAGAATTTGAACAAGGATAAGAGAAATATGTTCCATGAAAAGATATAGGAATTCAAGAATCATGGGAAAAGATGAGTACAATGTTGCCATCACATGGAATAAAAGATGTGCATATTCCACTTATCTATGTTTATACTTTTTACAAGAAAATACAAAAGCAGACAATTTTTGTTCTAGCATCTATAGATAAAATGTAAATATATAATGGTAAAGGAATCTTGAGAAAGCTGAAATTAATTCCCATGTCATGCACAAATCGGCTCATGCATGCAACCCAAATGAAATCCTTTCAACTTTTAATTTGTATATCATGGGCATATACCTATAGTTTATGAAGATGGCATAATACATATATACATTAAAGTGAAACATATGTTTTTAATCTTTACCAATGTAGAAAAAAATGATTTTTTTGTCATATGGAGCTCAATATCAACGCTCCATAAGTGTAAAAGTACGAACACTACAACAACCCTATCATTAAAAGTCATTTTTCTGTTATTAAAAACTTTTATCTAGATAAGTTATAATGAGAGGATTATGTCGTCAAAACTCAATTTTCTTGTAGTTGAACTTATAGAGAAGTGCAATTCATTAACACACACACCCCTCGTTTGTACGTGGACTGAATTCTCGACTCTATCATAGACAGACGGGATTTGAAATGCAAAAGCAAAAAACATAAATTAAGAATCAAGAATTACCCATAGCACAGCAATCATGTCAGAATCAGAAAGCCTATCCTCCTCCTCCAAATCAAGCAACACATCAACAAAATCATCATCATCATGATCATGTGAAGCCCTTTTGAACCTATGTTCCTCCACAATGTTGCCAACAAAAACATGAACTTTTGCAACCAAATCCCTACTCCTCCTCCTCACTCCCTGCAAATCCAACCACCTCAAAACAGGAAAATGATCACTCCAATTCAACATCCCCAACACATGATACCCTTCTTTCACCAACCCCCCTAATTCCCCTTCAAACTCATCATCACACCACTTTCTTCTCCCAAACACACTCATCATCACATTATTCAATGACCCATAATGCAACACATCCCTCACCTTAATCACTTCACCACCACTTTTAAATACTTCCTCCACCATTTTGAGGCCGATTTCTCGCCTCAGCTCCCCCAGACGAGCCACTCGTCTGGGGCAGAACAAATGCGTGGCGGATATCCTCCTCAACTTCCTCCAATAGTCGCCGTAGGGCGCGAACCCCATGGCTCTATGGAACATGAGCTCGTGGGCCGACTCTTTCACGGGCCGGTCTGCGAAAACCGGGCTGTTGAGTATTTGTTTCGCGATTTCGACGTTGCTTGAGATGACGAAGCGAGTGAAGCCGACGGAGAAAGCCATTAGAGATGAGGCCTTGAAGGCGTGTGAGAGGTCGGAGAGAAGCCGGTGGGTGAGGGAGCTTGTGAAGGTGGGGAGTAGGCCCAGGAGGGGGAGGCCCGAAGGCCCGGGAATGGCGGCCCGGGAATTGGTTCGGGCCCGGAATATGGCCCATGCAAGACCACCTGGGGTGAGGCAGAGGGAGAAAAGTGCAATGAAAACAAGTGAAGAGAGGACAAGTGTAGAGGAGGAGTATGCTGCTACAGGGATGATGAGGAATAATTCAGGTGACATTTTTCAAGATAATTAAATTGTGTTGTTGAAGAAGATATATGGTGAAAAATTTGTTGGTTTTTTTATGTAGAGAATAATTATGGTGTGAGAATGAGAACTGTAGTTGAATTGTTATATAGAGGTAGCATTTCAAAAATTCCACCATTTTTTTGTTTTTAAAAGGTAGTAGATAATTAATGAGTTGTGTATATCAATATATTTATGTGTATATATGTATGCACTAGGTGCACCGTACACTCATTTGAATTTTTTAAACAGTAGCTTCCTAAATTCCAGCGAAAGTTATTCATAAATTTAATTTTGGACACAAAGAAAGTATTAGATGTATGTGATGTGATTGAAATGGAATAATATATAACAAAATGAGAGAAAAAAATTGATAGCTTTCATTGGAATGGACGAAAATTTAATAGTTTTTACTTGAACGGAGGGAGTATTAATTGTTTTCACTAAATATTTAAAATTTAAGTATGTGTTTTCACTAATATTAATAATTAATTAATCAAGTTATTTTCACTTAATTATTTCCATAAACGGTATTAATTGTGTATTATGTGCACGCTAGACTTACTCTATATATATTGATAAAAAAATTAAAGTGAAGATATTCAAAAGCACCTATATGAAAAAGAGAATGAACTTTATTAACAACTGGACTATTTTACTAATTTAAAAAAAAGAAAATTAGGGGTGGGTGAATCACGCAATATTTACACAATATCATGCATATATATATTGTATCCGGCCAGTATCACGTATATGAAAGGATACACAAAATTCACAATACAAAATTGTTAATATATGTACATGAACATGATATATATCGTGAACTACGTACACGGTACACGTACCTATACATATTACTATCATGCATTATAAGTTATAACAACATTTGACTATTGACTTATTGTACACAAGTTTTACATAAGCATTAATTTTTATAATTCATTTCATAAACTAAATATGAACTAATTAGCATGAAGAAGTCATGTATAACACGTACAAAACGTACTTAGAACAGCTTTATTAATCCTATCAAACGTATTAGAGAATCATCGAGCATTATTAATCCTAGTTGAATATATATATGCAATGATTAACTAATCTAGCACGCCTGTCAATTTTCCAAATGGACCCAAACACCAAATAAGATTTTTTCATATTTTTTTATATTTCACTGGGCTTATATAAGTTCTCAAAAAGTATTTAATTAAAAAAATGTTATTAGTCAAATTAACAAATTACATATAAACACTTTAAATTTATATTTTTCAAACTCTTGAAACTAGCTAACATGTTGGAGTAGAATTTAATTATGTGTAAAATAAATTATATATATAGTTAAGCATATAGAGTGGCTAAATATTAAACCATGAAGATTATATTAATTAACAAATAGTAGTTTCCAGAATTAATGATGCACTCAGCATGCTTGGCTCTATATATCTACTTTATGAGTCCAATTGTGTGAGATCCAATCATATGCCTCTCAAGTTGCTATATCATTATTTTGATATATAAATAATTTATTACTTCCTTCGTCCATTTATGAACTTCTCATTTTATCATCTATAAGTTTCTTATACATTTTTTAATAAATATCTTTTAATTTTTATTCTTAATTTGTTTTTTGTTTTTTTTCAATATCACTTGTATTATACTCTCTCCGTTCCACTATAAACTTTCCCTTTCTTTTGGGTGTTTTGATTAAGAAATATGATAAAATAATAGATAAAGTATAAGTGATGTGATAGTGAGAGAAAAAATAATAAATGGGTATTAGATAAAGTATGATAAAATAATAGATAAAGTAGAAGTGATGTGATTAATAGAGAAAAAATAATATATCAAAAATGAAATGGAAAACTTATAATGAGATATCCATAAAAAGAAAGTGAAAAACTTATAGTGGAACAAAGTATATTATATAATTACTTTTTTTAATACATGTGTCAAAAAATAATGAAAAATGTGTACATTTCATTAATCAAAAGCTAATTAATAATGTAATATGTTTTTGCAGCAATAATATGGATGATCGGTCATCACGGGAGCAGTTTCTCCATGCATCATCATTATGAATATTCCCAGCATGGAACAGTCTAGAGAAAACTGCACTTTAATTTAGTGGATTTTATTTTTTAATTTGGATTTTATTTGATCTTTATA
This sequence comes from Galeopsis tetrahit, assembly GCA_963675135.1. Taxonomy (NCBI): domain Eukaryota; kingdom Viridiplantae; phylum Streptophyta; class Magnoliopsida; order Lamiales; family Lamiaceae; genus Galeopsis; species Galeopsis tetrahit. The sequence goes on from OY776127.1 coordinate 74,838,985, forward strand.
GTTTACCGTAACAATATAACGCGACTCTGGCATTACTGGAAACAAGATATTAGTTTTAACTGTAAGTTAATCTAACTAAACAAATTTATACGTATATAAAATTACAAGTGAATTAAACGTACCACTAATTTTAACCTAAATTGTCATGTCCTACTTCAAATTACGCCAACTTTGGGACCATAAATTAGTGAAAGCAGGCACGCATGATCTAAATTAAAGTTAAAATTCATTTTGGTCTCATAATTTTTATCTTCTAAATGTTTAAAAATTAAAATTTTCAATTTAATCTCATAATTTTTTAATTGGTTCAATTTAGGCATAAAGTAGCCGGAAATTGAAGTACAAGTTTGCTTTAGAGCATATTTTTGAACTCTATGCTAGAAAGATAAAAGTTATGGGACTAATTGTATATCGCACGAATAAAAAATGTGTCCCAAAATTAATGACATTATACTTCAAATTTTGCAAACTTTAGAACTAATTAAGAAATTATGAGAATACGAGTTGATCTTGTGTAAATTAGTTATATCATGGATTACATGTGTTTACTACTAATGTCTTTTGAAAATTGTTTGTTTCTGATTTGGCCCAAGTATAATCTTCAACAACACCAGATCGACCATGAGACTGATGTATGATATGATAGCTTTACTGTGTACGATCACAATCTACACATTTCATAATATAAACATGATTATATATAAATTTCATCTTAAACTAACACAATAAACCAATTATAGAACAATATAAAATGTGATTATATTTTTATGGACATAATTGGAGGAATATTTATTAATTTGTTGCACAAAATGTGATTCATATAAAAATACTGAGCAACTCAGTGTGCGACGGTCTCATACGTGAGATAAGTCTCCACCTTAGTATTTGAGTTATACTTTAGTTTAAAATATGATTGAATAAGAGCTTTACTAAACCGGGTTCAAATATAGCAAAAGAGACGGGACTAGAGATGACAACGGAATAGGCCTGTAATAGATTTGTCTTGTCCCAGAACCCGGGTACCCTGCCCCGCCGTAGTCTATTTTTTTACTATTTCAAAATTATATTTAATATTTACAATATCTTTGTTTTGACATTAGATAGTTTATATTAAAATTTATAATTACTTAAAATAGCATGTAATATTTTATACTATACTTAAAAATAAGGTAAATTTATTTATATATTGTAGTTTTGAAATGGAATATGTAGTAAAAATGAGATTGTTTTCGAAAGTAAGTATAAGCGTGACTGCAAGAAAAAAAAATATATGTATATACGCCTATGAGATTGTCGGAGGGCTCGTTGAGAGTGACAAGACAACACAGAGGTGCAATGGTGCAACCCTATTTATTTTTTAGTCATATATACATATCTCGAGTTTCCGATCTCCGATTGACTCGATTATTTTTTTCATTCCACTTCATTTTTTAAGACAGATTCAATGGTGCAATCCTATTTATTTTTTCAGTCATATATACACACGTTTTTTGTTCCAATAAATCTCATTTTTTCTACAAAAATTAACAAAACACTATATTTCTCTATTCACTTTTCATTTTTAAATGACTTGTATTTGTTTTAGGTGAGTTCTATGTGACACACTACATATAAAAATAACATAATATCATTCAATTTTATTAACTAACTATTTTGGGTAGCAATCCCATAATTCTACCTAACTAACTATAAAATATTATCATCTATTAACCTAAACAATCAAATATTAAATTAATCATATTTAATACAATATAACTCACGAATTAATCTTAACCAAGAACTCTAACTTCACCAAATTAAGCATACAAATATATAAAGTTGAAAAACAATACTATTATATTTTACAAAAGAAAGAAAAATGAGAAAAATACATTTGGTTGATTTTGTTCAATTCTTTAAATACACTAGACTTTTTATGTCGATTTCACACTTTAAATCTTTAAGCAAATTAAATTAAGTGAGAAGAATAAAAAAAAAATTAAACAAATATGACAAATATGATAAACTAAAATGAGTGAAGATGAATTTGAGAGAGTATATGAACGAGTTATGAAGGGGGAGAGAGGAGTTTTATTATTGGAGAATGAAACCGGTCGGTAAAAACATTGGGAAGGAGCGCTGACATGGACTGACACGGACTGACATAGGCGGGCCTGCCAACATTGGGAAGGAGCGCTGACATGGACTGACACGGACATAGTCGGGCCTGACAGGCGTATGTATATACGTATATATTTTTTTCTTTTTTCTTTTCTTTAATAAAAATCTTTGAAACGTTCTGCATTGGTGACTTTTTAAGAATAGCTGATTTCATTTCAGTCAAGCTTATGCTTACTTTCGAAATCAACCTCATTTATACTACATTTGCAATATTCCACTTCAAAACTATAATATATAAATAAATTTGTCTAAAAATAACATATGTAATATTTTTACAATAATATGAATTGAAATTTATATAATACACACACATATATAAAACAGTTTAGTATTTTTATATGACTCGTTTAAAAACGTGTTGACGGTACGGGTTAACAAAACCCATGACCCGTCTCATCACTTGTAGGGTTGTAAGTGAGTCAAGTCAACTCGTGAGCTACTCGAATTTTAGAAAGGTGAAAATCGGTTCGAATTTAATAGAGTCGAGTTTCGAGCTACTCGAATAGCTACTGAGTTCGAGTTCATAAATGTTCGGATCAAAAGGCTCGCGAAGTATTTAATTACATTATTTTGTAAAATTTTATAGGTAATCGAGTTGAATCAGATTGAACTTAAAAAATTCAGGTTCAATCGAGATTGAGTCAAGTTTAAGCTAGAGTATAACAATCGACTCGAGTTCAAGCTAAACACTACTCGACTAGATTCATTTACGCCTCCTTAAACGGGTCTAAACCTGCTCTGCAAAGCGGACCCGAGCTTAAACTTGTCCCATCACACTGTCAACTGGGACTTATTAAAAGAAAGAAAAAGTGCGTATATATATTATTTATAACACATAATTTCGCTTGAAATTTCAGTGTTTGTTTCTGGACGATTCCCCTAATCACACTACACTATGTTGGAGCCACCCGTTCCTAGTTCCCCCCTCCCCCAAGAAAGTTAAAACCCTATTACTATATTCTATGATTATGTAGCTTATTCCCATTAAAAACACATCCATTCATTGACATTTGGGAGTAGACTCCAAGAATGGGCAAGTTTTCAGGGATGCGTGGTTATGGAACTGAAAGAACTCCTCTTCTTAATTCACAAGTAAGCTTCCACTAATCACTAATTATTTCTCCTTAACAATCAATTTCTTTTTTAATTTTGACTCTGAATCATAGTATATCTTAGCTTTCTTTGAATGATCGCGATGACCCGTTTGCATGATTTTACTGCTTAAAGAGACACTGAATTCCTTTTTCTGAATAAGAATTATAGACACTTCCTATTTTCATTTTTTGGCTTATGTGTATTAATATTGTTGCTGAAAGTTTAGTCTGAGCTGATGTGATTTGTTGAAATCTTAAGTTAGATAATATGACATGGTTTAGATTCTTGGAATAGCTAATTGAAATGTTTTAGCTTCTGACCTTATGCTCATCAGTTGTTAACTCTTAGCACAAAAATCTAGTTTTGGGGTGGGGAATTTGTCCCTTAAGTTTACTAAATTCAACTTTTTGATCCTTTTAGCTGGTTAAAAGGATGAAAATTTTGAATTAGGGAAACTTAAGGGACGAATTTCAAAGTCAGAGAAGTTAACAGACTAAAATCATAATTGGTGAAAGTTAAAGGATATAAAAAACATATACGCATTTTTATATGTAAATTTTTTTGGACTGATTTCAGTAGTAATGCATTTTCAGTGCATTGTAATTTTTTTCCTGACTCTTGAGTTTGATTAGGGTGGAAGGTCATTAAACGGTAATGCAGAAAATGGTCAGCCCACTGACCTTGAACATGGAGATGCTGTGCCGGTATTTGAAATCCCTTTCAATTGTTTCCTTTGATATTGTATCATCTTACATTTCTATAAGGAGCTAACGTTATTCTTCAAACACAGGCTGCAAATGTGGGCTTCGGTAGAGTATTGTCTCTTGTAAGATGGGTTCAATTGTATAGGTTGATTTTTCAAATTTGTATAGTGCTTCTTGATTAGATGTTTTATATGAGATTTTGATTTCAGGCAAAGCCTGAAGCTGCTGGTTTAATCATTGGTACAGTTGCTCTGTTGATTGCTTCTACGTCTAGTATATTGGTGGTATGTGCTAAAACTAGGGGAAATAGTTTTTTTAGTCCTGTAAGTTACCTTTTTTTCTATTTTAGTCCTGTCGACCTTCACGAATTGAAAATAGTCAATTTTTTAACATTTTGATCGGGTGACCGGATGTAAGAGGTGAAAAATCAGTTGATCAATCAGACTTTGGCACATGGACAAATCATACTCTGTCATGCAACCGGATTTATGACCCCATACAACCAATTACCGGACCAAAATTTAAAAAATTGAAAGTTACTCGTCTATTTCCAATTTGTGAAAGTAGACAACAGGACTGAAACTGAAATAGGGATAACTTATAGGACTAGAAATATATTTTCCTGCGAAAACTATGTGCAACTTCTACAAAGAACTCCACTACTACCAGGATATCTACTAATCTTTTTGCATTGCAACGTGGTTTTTGTAGCCGAAATTTGGAGGGACGATAATTGATATTGTTTCAGGAGACATTCAAACATCTGAACAGAAATCTAAAGCTTTGAAGGCTGTCTACAGTACAATTCTTGAAATCGTTTTGATTGTTATAATTGGGTAATGCTTGTCTAGATTTCTTTGATTTCAGATTCTTGATACTTTTTAAAGTCTTATGCTGAATTACATTTTTAGTTTGACGATGCATTCTTTCTTTCAGTTCGATTTGCACATCGATTCGAGCATGGTTGTTTTCATCTGCCAGCGAGAGGGTCGTTGCTCGTTTAAGAAAGGACTTGTTTGGTCATCTTATTCACCAAGTAAAATCCCTCTACCTTTGCCGGTTAAAATCTTGTTATGTTTTTTACCATGTTAAATTTTGGCTTTATTGCTGCTGAAATCACCACTTTTTTGTAGAAAAATATTTGCAGTAACTCTATAATCCCAAAAGTTCGAATTGCAATTTTTTTCTCTTTTGTGGTGATTTTAGCAGCAATTAAGCCTTCAGCTAATATAATTCAATTATGAAACTCAACTTTCGTTATAACTGTTTTGAACTTATACTAAATTTTGTAGGAGATAGCATTTTTTGATGTTACTCGGACAGGAGAGCTCTTGAGTCGACTCTCTGAAGATACCCAGATTATAAAAAATGCTGCAACTACTAATCTTTCAGAGGCTTTGAGGAATCTTTCTACCGCATTTATTGGTGTTGGGTTCATGTTTACAACATCGTGGAAGTTAACATGTAAAGAATTTGGACTCTTTTTTAAGCGATAAACTCACTTTGATTTTTTTTTCTCTTTAATAAATCTGTTTTCTTGTACTCTTTCTAGTGTTGGCTTTGGTTGTTGTTCCTGTCATATCGATAGCTGTACGTCAGTTTGGTCGTTTTCTTCGGGAACTTTCTCACAAAACTCAAGCTGCTGCTGCATTGGCTTCTTCTATTGCTGAGGTATCCTTAAATAATTTCTCCATTTATTTAATCTGCACCTTAGTCCTTACATTACCCTCCGTAATCAGTTATTCATGACCCTTCCCAATTGAGTATAGGATCATGTGAGTAGATGGGTTAGAAGATTTAAAAAAGATTGCAGCTAAAAAGTGTAGATATAATGAAGAGAAATGTTATTTTATTCCTCTGCTGTACGTGGTAAAATAAGTTTTTAAACCCAGTAAATTTAGCTTTTTGTATCTTTGAGTGATGAGTAACACTTCGGTGCCCCAGGTGCACCGTGAAATTTTGATCCAATTTTGCTGTGAGTGATACTTAGTTATCTAAGCTGCAATGTCTCCTATGGCCCTTAAATGCCCATCAACATCTCCAAAAAATAATCCTTACTTCTTTCTTCACATAACGTGATGCTACTATGTAGGAAACATTTGGTGCAGTGCGTACAGTGAGATCTTTTGCACAGGAAGAGTACGAGACCGTACGCTATTCTGAGAAAGTTGAAGAGACACTGAAGCTTGGACTCAGACAAGCTGTGAGTTTCCTGAGGTTGTATGCTTTTGAGCATCTGAAGCTTCATCTTCTAATATCTTATGTCTCTTTCTTGCACACAGAGAATTGTTGGTTTCTTCTTTGGAGGTCTTAATGCTGCTTCAACGCTATCAGTCATTGTGGTAGTAATCTATGGTGCTACATTGACCATCAAAGGCTCGATTACTCCAGGATCTCTTACTTCTTTCATTCTGTATAGCTTAACTGGTAATTTCATCGAGCAAATTGAGTGTTAAATCCATTTTGGTTCCATAATTTTTGCTTCTCCACAAAAGGTCCAAAAAAGTTAAGTTATTTAATTTAATCTTATAACTCCTTAATTGGTCCGATTTTGGTCTCAAAATTCGCCGGAATTTGAAGTACAAATGGCCCAAAATGACGTCGTACTTCAAATTTCAGCAACTTTGGGACCAAAATCGGATCAATTAAGGGGTTATAAGATTATATTGAAAAACATAATTTTTTGGGACCTTTTGCGGGAAGGAAAGAATCTATGGGGACCAAAGCAAATTGATGTTCAAATCCTAGTTAATCACAAGTGGTAAAATAACTAAACATTGCATTTCACTGTACCGTTTGCAGTTGGATCATCAGTATCTGGACTATCTAGTTTATACACAACAACCATGAAAGCTGCTGGAGCTAGTCGAAGGGTTTTCCAGCTTTTAGATCGTGTATCATCCATGTCTAAATCAGGGAAAAAGTGTCCTTTGGGGTTAGTTTTCATACTGATGCTGTTTGTTTATTTATTTTCATTGTTAATTACTAGAACATAGCTGATGGTGCCTAACTATGGGCACTTATGATTTTTTTCTAATCTCTTAACTTACGTCAATTTTGATTTTGATCTGCTAAGTTTTCCAACTTTGAAACGTCAATTTCTATTTTAATAAAAACATCAATTTAATAAAGTTATCAGTTTAATAAAATAAGCTTTCCTGGAATTTTTAAAAAGGACCTCGTGAAATCATATTTCAATACTTTACTGACCTTTCAGAATAAAATTTGATACTTCAGAATACTTTAGGGATCTTTCGAAATAAAAGTTACCATTAGATGCATTGTGTCTTTTATAATTGATGATTGGTTGAGCAACATAGGCATCAATAGGTGTTTCTAGCAGAGTGATTAATGTGTGCTGATAATGATATGAGTGCTATAGTAATAACATTTTGAATACAGAGATGAAGATGCGGAAGTAGAGCTGGATGATGTTTGGTTCGCATATCCATCCCGCCCTAATAGTATGGTCTTGAAGGTATTCATTGTATTTCTACTTCTGTGTTCAGATCACTCTAATTCTTCCAAAGCTCATACCAGATTGTATACATTCTTGTGATTTTAGGGAATAACGTTAAAATTGCAAACTGGCTCAAAGGTTGCTTTGGTAGGTCCCAGTGGTGGTGGAAAGGTACTACTTCTTACCTTTGAAATTTCCATATAAAAACGAGTTAAAAAGTTTTTGGATCCTGTAACTTTCTACTGTCCAAAAAAATTCTCCCAGTATAAAAAAGTTGTCCAATTTTGGCCCAAAATCGCTGGAAAATTGAAAACAATGTTTTTTTAATGTCAATTGAATTTCCAATTTTTGCCCCATAACTTGTCTACGACCAAATTTGGCCCCAACTTAAAATTACACTGTCCTCAGTTTTCCTGTGACTTTGGGGCCAAAAATGGCAATTTTTTAATATTGGCACTAAATCGAAAAAGTCAACATTTTTTGTACCAAAATTGGACAGTAGACAAGTTGGGGACCAAAAAAAATTTCAACTCTATAAAAACTGTTTATGTTAATGCCATGCAAAATTTCAGATAGATACCGTGATTTGGGAACCCGCAGTTTTCGAAATAAATAAGTTGCTCTACCTGTTGTGCCTTGTTATAATATATTTTTGTCTGCTGCAGACTACAATTGCGAACTTGATAGAGCGATTTTATGATCCAAGTAGAGGAAAGATTATGGTGAATGGGGTTCCTTTGATTGAAATATCTCATGAGCATCTACACAGGAAGGTAGGTAACTTTGTTCATAAAAATATCATCTTAAAAGTGCATTCATGATCATCTAGCATCTGTTTTTTCCTACCTTGATATACATTGCTCGATTTTGTAATGGCCGAAAGTCTTTTAGCTATTTAAGGTATGACAAAATGGAAATCAGCAGCATTCTTGAAGAACAATGAAAAATTGCCAAAATGATAGGAGTAGGTCTCATGTGAACCAGGCTCACGTGAATTCTCTTCTTCAAAGTAATATTTTTTCGTATGCTACCATAAAACTTTTGTGAACCAGGTTCAAGAAGTTTTTGTGAAATGATAAACATCGTTACCCTGAGTTCTTGAAACTCATTGCATAAGAATGAGAAATCGGCTAACTTGACCTTATGTGTATCTATACTACTTTCATACAAGAGGAATATCATAAGTCTTTTCAAGTGTCCATTTTTGTCGAATAGTTGGCTATATCCTTTTCAAGAGGAAACAAAAAACACTTAAGCAACAATTAATTTTATATTGTATTATAACAAAATGCTCTAAATCTTCCTAATTTTACATATCACCTTTAAATTCACCACAGTTTTGAATTCCTGAAAGCACAGATCAGCATTGTGAGCCAGGAACCTGTTCTTTTTAACTGCTCGATTGAGGAGAATATTGCCTATGGATTTGACGGGAAAGCAAGCAGTGAAGACGTAGAAAATGCAGCTGTAAGTCTAAAAAATTTCACCATCTCTAATATCCATCACATATATTGACTGTGTTTCCACTTTATAACAAGCAGAAAATGGCGAATGCTCACGAATTCATTTCCAAGTTTGCTGAAAAGTACCAAACATTCGTTGGAGAACGTGGGGTGAGGCTCTCAGGTGGTCAAAAACAAAGAATAGCCATTGCCAGAGCTTTATTAATGAATCCAAGAATCCTACTGTTAGATGAGGCAACGAGTGCCCTGGATGCTGAGAGTGAATACCTCGTTCAGGTTTGGCCTCTCAGCACTTGATTTGTGTTCTCATTATTGTGATTCATCTTTTTACTTCACTTTTGTGTGAGGAGCAGTGGTGGATCTAGGATTTTAAATTTAGGGTACGAAAGATAATGAATAAAAGACAATTAGAAAAGTTATCATTTTTTAAAGTAAAACGTATTGATTTTCAAATTTTTACCTTAAAATGATATATGTGGTGTACGTTCTTTTTTAAGTGATAGTACATTTTACCTTAAAAAGTGATAACATTTCTATCGAAAAGTGATACCGGACTCATGAAACAGCCTCACATAAGGTTTGCTCTTAATAAAATATTGTTCAATACTTAAACATGCAAACTAAATAAAAAATACAAAATTCGAATCAAATTACAATTATAATTAAATTCACCGTTGATCGGGTTGCTTTCCCATTGTCTTGAGTTTCTTTGATTTAGCTGTATCATTCATCATTTTAGTGAAGTAACTATAATACCTAGCGATGGAGTGGGAGTAACACTTGTACCGTGCAACTGGTGCCCAACTAATACTATATTTGACCCTTTTAAAAAATACACATTAGTTGCACCGTACAAAACTGGTATATTTATGTGTGAGACGTGTTTGCACTGTGTAGGATGCGATGGATTCCCTAATGAAGGACAGAACAGTACTGGTAATAGCTCATAGGCTTTCGACTGTGAAAACAGCGGACACGGTTGCAGTGGTTTCTGACGGTCAGATAGTTGAAAGTGGCAGTCACGACGATCTCCTTAGCAGGAATGGTATCTACACTTCACTGGTTAGGAGACAATTGCAAGGACCAAAACCTGAAATTGAGTCATATGAATGATATTGAAACCACAAATAATTTATTACAGCTGATCCTTTGCCAATTCACTGACTAGTGTTTCCACGTAAAAGTGGGCAGGCATTTTGTACTTTTATATGCTTTTATAGAAACAAGTGTAAACTATGGTTGATCTTCTATACTGATGTAGATAAGCCAAATCAAGCTTAAATGAAGAAGAATTTTAATAGTGCAGTGTATGTCTGTCAAAGTATTACTAATTGTGTATCAGAATCTGTAACGACAGACAAAAATCTCTCTTGATGCTTGTTTGAGGCCATACAAACCCTACTGTTAAGTTGTACAAGTTCAAAGCAACACTGAGTATGAATTGTGTTGTTTTTCTTGAATACATAAAATACACACTCCTCTCAGAAAACTCTGATAATGTTGTGTTTTATTCTTGAAATTGCCCAATTACATGTCCCAATGCTACCTAACTTGGCACGTCTCTTTGTTTGGGTCAATCACAAATTGCAGCAATATAAGATTGTTTGGGTGTATTTTTTATATGAGGTCCAAGATTGTATAGAACAATCTTTCATTTCTTGTATAGCGGGTCTGAAAACAGGTTGACAGGACATGTTCGACAAAAATCACAACTCGTCCCATACCCGCTTTTTCGGGTCCAGACCTGGCCCATGCGGGGCGAGTTCAAAGTGAACCTGAGTTTAGACCCACCCCATTGTCATTCCATATTCAGTGACCACCCGTCTCACATTAACTGCCTCATATGTCTTTATTTAAATATATTAAAATTTCTTTTAGGGCCAAAATTTATGTATGTGCCCCAAATATGCATTGTTAACCCACGATTAAAATCTGAAACAGCTTGAATTCACATTTTTTTAATCATGTAATTCACATAGAAATGTTGTAACTGCATGACAAGAAAGATGAAGCAATTTGTCAAGAAGATGCAGGAAAGAAATATTGTTACCTCAAATTTACGAGTATACATATCAATAATCATCGTCGATATTAAAACTACAAATGGAAATATTCGAGCATATATGGAAGGAACATTGGAATATTTCAGGAAGCACAATCAATATTACGTTTTCTAGTGCAGAAATGAGAGCGATGGATGGTGCAGAATGTGTATGTAATATTCTTGAATCCAATAAACATTCCCTAATCAGCAATCCAACTTAACAGGTGCAATATAGGAGCAAGAATGAGATTGCCACCTTATAAGTCAAGCCAATGATTTTACGAATGACTTAATATTCGCCACATCGTCACTCGTCTCTGGATACTGCTTTGGCCGGAAAAGCTTCCACATTCCCAAAGGATGTCGATTTTGAACCACATCATTCCTAGCAAACCTTCCATAAATCTCCTCACATTCTGGATATGGCTTCACATACAGATTATAGAATCTCAATCTACTCAACTTAACTATATTTCTCAACCCCATTTCGTCCCCAATTCCACCCTTTGCCCGCAAATATTCAATCACATTAAATCGAGGAACAATCTGCTTGTCGAAATTCACACCTAAGTATTCCGGGACCTCAACCAGGCATTCAACATCAAACATCATCCTACGAATCAAAAACTCAATCTTTTTCTCAATACCCTCTACCTCGTACAAAATCACCCTCGGTTCCTTCCATAAAACAGTAAATGCATCTCTGTACATCAGCCCATGTTTCCTCAAGCAATCGACTCTCAGCTTCGTTTCGTATCCTGCCCTCAGCTCTCCATTTCGAAAAATACTATCTTTAATTGAAGCCCTGCATTTTAAACTCCTCAGCATTTCCAAACACTGTGAAAGCTCCCCATTTTCGAAGCTGAGTATTTTGGGTTCCCTAAGAATCTCTTTCCTAATATCTCTTAAGCTGAAACCCAAATCTGAAAACTCATCAATTAAAGGTTTCAATCTGTTTTCAACTCCAAATGCCAAAATCCCAGGAAATAAACCTAATACTCTATCAATTTCCCTTTTCTGAAATCCAATTCCCATCAAGAACTCAACTTTTCCTCGAATTTTATCCGTGCTCCATGTAATTACCATAGGCACAGTTTCTAAAACCCTAGTGATAGTGCCCCCACTAAACCCTAAACCCTTCAAAAAATTCACAAAACTAAAAACACTATCCGGGTTCAACCCAGATTTTGTAGCAATTTCAAGAAGATTTCTGATTGCAATCGATGTAATACCATAAATACCCAACTGTTTAATACCCAGATACCATTTTTCCAAGAATTCAAGATGAACAACTCTGGGACAACCAGTAACGGTAGAAACAAGAAAATCCTGAGATGGGTTTAAGGACAGTAGAATCTTGAATGATTTTTCGATTTCTGAAGGGTGCGAATCGAGTAAAAATTCATTCTTTTTGAGGAAATCGGGGAGTTCAGACGATGGGAAGGCGTACCTTTGGAAGAGATTGCAGAGAGAAGTCAAATTCTCGTGATTGGTTGCTGGGGTTTTGGAGAAACATTGGATTTGAAATGGAGGAATGGGGGTGGAAATTGATGATTTTGTGATAGAGTGAAGTAAGGGTCTGATGATAACTTTTGGAATTGCCATTGTTTGTTGTCATTGCAATTCTTGAATGCATATAATCGACATTGGCATGTTAAAATTTGTTTATACTTCCACTTTCAAATTACTCTTACTAAAATATATGTATATGTATAGTACAAAATTGATGAAAATATATGTTTAAAAAACAATACATTCCCTTTTAGTCGTTTAAGTTTGTCATGTTAAAATGTGATTAAATTTGAAGATATGTTTTATGGAGAATAATTGTATTTACATATGTTATAATTTATTTTTATGTGTATATTTACTATTGATTAAAAAAATATGAGGCATTAATATTAAAATGGAAGGTTGTATTCAAAACTAAATTAAAATTAATTAATATGGCATTTTAACAATTCTTCCTTTATTATTGTTTTGATCTAAAATATATTTAAACATTTTGTGAAGTATATTAATTAATTTAATTAATTTTTTTTAAATTATTTATAGAACTACCTAATTCATATTTTAAACATGTTAATTAATAAAATTATTTTGTATATAATTTTTATCATTAATTATTAAATATATGAGCACTATTGTAATACGGAGTATAATTTATAAATATTGACTTTTATGAATATCCTGCGTAGTACGCAGGAATTCCATCCATGTAATAGTAATATAAAAAATAGCCGTTCATATTAATTAAGCATGTTAAATCGTATTTAAAAAAAACAGTTTAGTTGATTTTATTTTATTTGGTCGAGATTACAGTACAATTGCGGCTGAAATGAAATGTTACTTATAATTTTTTTATTAGTAAAAAATATTAATAATTTGAGCACTAACAATGGATTTACAAAGATGACAAAACAACAAAGAAAATGTAAATTACAAACGAAGTGAATTTTACACTAACGAAGTGAATTTTACACTAATCTTCAATATTCGACAAAGTGGGATAGCTCAAGTGGTTAGAGCACCACTACCTAGGCCTTAGGTCCTGGGTTCGAGTCATGGGAGGGAAAAAAAAAGATGGGTATTTAACTTTCCATCAAAAAAAAATAAATAAATAAATAATCTTCAATATTCGAACTTCTCCAAACTGTAAACGCCACCTTTTAATTGATTTCCACCCTTAGCAGCTCCTTCAAACAACAATTACGAACTCAAACTGTCAAACTCATGAGCACGTATTTTATTCAAACAAACAGGAACAATAGCAAAATCGAGTCAAGATTTAGATCTTTACCCGATCTTTACCCGTAGTATTTACGGTTTGACATAACATTTTCAATTAGTATTTACGGTTTGACATAACATTTTCAAAGATAAAATGTCTTTCGTCTTTATACGAACATCACCGCAATGTACAAAGTACCGACTAACTGAATCGATGCAAGAGACGGGAATGCACCTCTATATGCAAATGCAAAAAATACAGAATGCAATGAATTTTCTTTTCGTTTTAATTACTCAAGTTGTAAGTCAAATTTATACACAAAACAATTACATTATACCTTCTTTTAAGTTTGATTTCCCAGGACTTTTTTTTCAACATTCCATGAAAACCTTTTTTATTTTTTTATTGGTGCCTTTATATTAAAACTGATACTTTTAAAAACATGATTATGAAAAAAATAAATAATTTAACTTGAATCAGAGAAAAAAAAATACTTATAATAAGATGACAAGCTGTAGCAAAAAGTTTGTCCATATTAGCAACTTGTACGAATTTATTCCCCAACAAAATGAGTAAACTTCTGGTTGGCTCAATCCAATACTATATCATTTAATTAATTAATGACGTTTTTCAGTATAATAAATGGAACATATTTAGCATTAGGGCTGAACATATTTAACATATTTCGGTTTGATTCGGTTTTTCGGTTTTCGGTTTCGGTTAGCATTTTTTATACATTTCGGTATTCGGTTCGGTTTCGGTTTTATTAAGTAATAATTCAGTTAACCGAAAACCGAACCGAAATGGGCCCATATAAATACCTAGCCCTAATTTCCTAAATCCTAAGCCCTAATTCAGTAATTCCATTTTGGGTTTTGTGGCATTCTGCCTCTCCGCGCGGCGCACCCACAACATTCTGTCCAGCCGCTCCAGGCCTCCAGCGGCCTCTCCCTCCATCCAGCTCCTCACTCTCTCACGGTCTCACCCACCGTCCGGCACACTCGGCGAACTCACACTCTGCGACTCACGCCCGGCACACTCGGCGAACGGCGACCAAAGCACACAGGCACAGGCGGCGACCGACGACGTTCTCGGCGACACACAGGCACAGCGTTCTTGGCGTTCTCGGCGACGGCGTTCTGCATTCTCGGCGACACACAGGCACAGGCGGCGAATCTGCATTGTTAGGTGTTTTTTCGGTTTTCGGTTTAGGACCGAAACCGAACCGAATAATTCGGTTCGGTTATTTTCAGTTTTACCCTTCTTTGGTTCGGTTTCGGTTAATTACAATAGAATTCGGTTCGGGTTCGGTTTCGGTTTTTCATTTTCGGTTCGGTTGCCATGCTCACCCCTAATTATAAGTATTTTTTTTTCTCTGATTCAAGTTAAATTATTTATTTTTTTCATAATCATGTTTTTAGCATATGAAAAACCAAAAAATAATCTTCACTAAATGTAGCCTGTACAATTCAAGTGGAAACATAACAGGTAATGTATATATCAACTACTAATACAGTAATAGGTTACTTTTATAACAGCCACAAATAATCCATAAAAATAACAGCCACAATGATACAAGCAATATCTGATCATTAACAGCAGCGATAAACTTCTTCATTTAATTTGAGGATTCCAAGCAACATATTGCACATGAATGAACAAGCTCGATTATACAACACAAATAAAGATAAAACCATATTACAATTCACAATGTCTGAGAACTAAGCATCAACATATTGTTTGCCCCCATTTCAAACAGGGCCTAGACAAATGGTAAGCAACAATCTCTTACTCCAAGTTGATGAGAAGCCAAGGGCACTAGTTGCTGCCCCCACCGAAGAGGTATCCCAGGGAAGATCCACCGCCTGGGGCAGCATGAACTTTTGTAGAAGGTCGATCCTGTCGTCAGAAAAGAAAAGACTCATGTATCATTTCAATTTAAATCAATTTCACAAAATAACACGAAATTATTTATGTTATCCCAAAGTCTCTTTATTGCTAAAAGACCACCTTGTATAGCATTGAAATACAAGAAGCAAGCAAGTTGTTTTCAAACAATAAAAAATCTCAGAAAACAAACATAAGCCAGTTTGAAAGCCCCAAAAAATCAATGATAGTTATGCAAGCCAAAACAAGGTAAATTGATTTCATTTTTTCAAAATGTTGCTGTTGCTGCACTTTCAAGCTGATAAGTATCAACAAGCAAATCAATCTTCTAAGATGGCAGTTTCGAACTTTCAAAATCCTACACTTGATTAACATACTAGGTTTTCTCAAAATCTTTTCAAGTTCTCAACTCAATTAAGCAAGTTTTATTTCCAACACATTCTAAAAACATTATGTTTTTAATACTATCCATAAAAGAATTATCAAAATTTGTATTTTGGGGTAAAGAAACATTACAAACTGAAAATGAAAATGAACTCAAGTATAGCATAAACATCCATAGAAGCACACAAATTTAAATAAGCTCATTAACAAGGCACAACTAACTTAGCATATTGCTCATGATAATACCAAGAGAACAAATATAGCAAGCACAGTATGAAGAAGTGGCTATTGTAATAAAACAGAGATAATAAGCATACTGTAAGGAAGTTTCCAGTGTTCTGGCCATCAGCTCGGTAATAGTTATTCTTCTGGCTTCCCTGGATTCCAGCTGGAACCTGCTTAGGAGCATCGGTAGGTGGTGCAGCAGAAACAGGTTTTTCTGCTATCACTTGAGTAGCAGGGGCCGGTTTCTCAGGAGGTGGTTGAGCGTTGTTTCTAGCAGGTCTCGGAGCAGGAGCTTCTCCACTTCCAAAAAGGTAGCCTAGAGAACTCTGCCCCCCACCACTGCTAACTCCACGACCCATTGCCTCTTCTATCACAGCAACAAGTTCAGTCTGAAACATCGTACAAAATAATAATTCAGCTCACATGTTATAAAAATGATATGAACAACATTATGCTTTTCTTCTTCTTTGAGTACATCTGAACATACACTAGGACGGTAGAATAAATTAAATGTGATTGGATAAACCTAAATAAAGACCTTGTTAAAATGGGAGATAGGGGAGGGACAACGCTAAGAAAAACTAATCAATCCAGAAATTACTTCAAAAAATTCAAGCACTTCACACCACGTGATCAAAGACTAAAATCAGTGAATTTGAGTCAATGAGGCTCTCCCACTATAAAAAAGGTGATTGATCCACATTTTCTCAAAAAAAAAAAATCGCTTCTACCGCTACACTTACCCTTCCATAATTCAATTTTCCCTGCTAGAAACAGAACTGTACAATTTCCCAGCATCCCCCAAAAATAGAAAAAACAGTAAGTTCATTGATCCACGGTACCACCAATAGATAAATCGTTTGGCCGCTTGTCCACTGGTTTTAACAGATAGAGAATGAAGCACAGAAACACCGATAGAAGAGAAAGAAAAACAACAGAAATAGAAAGGAAAATGATAGACGGATGTCACCGTCGGTTATCCTGCACAAACACTACTTTTTACGAACTAAAACGGTAGATCTGAAAGAAAAACAAAACAAAAAACAGCGGAAAAAAACACAATTTTGCAGCATAAAATGTTTCTATACAAACTCAAGATAAACGAACGGAGTGATTACACAAATGTAGAGAGAGAGATACCTGTGTTGTGAGAGATCAGATCTGAACTGTGGAGAGAAGATATGAAGAGGGGGGGTGAATGTTACTACTACTGTCACTGTTGTTATATACTACTACTACGATTTCAAAGATACTTCAAATTGAAAGTTGGCGTTGGCTGTAATGTTCACCGCGTCGGCCGATCATTCAATTTTTTCTATTTTTAATGCCACCGTTTTAAATTGACAAAATGGTGTATATATACATTTCAATGTTCAATTTTTGGTACAAATACAATCAATTGCACCAATATCATTCATATTTCATTTGTATATTAAGAAAAGTAAAATAATGAGTGAATTTTGACGAATAATTTTTAAAAAATTTATCAATAAATTACATAAATTAGTTGATTTGTTTGAATGTATAAAACCAAAAGTAATACTAACATTTAATACTAAAATCAGGGATATTGTACTAGTGTGGTTTATAAAAGGTTTTCATTTTAAAGATATGTTCCAACTCTCACGTGTATCACAAATCTCGTCATGTTCTTTTTTCAAAATTTAATTCACATTCTTCGTGATCGTCTTCACATCCCACAATCAAGTTATTATGTCGAAGTAGTTGTCATGTACGCAAGTAACGCGACATAACTCAAATCTCATTGTGTGCAACTAATGCGTTAAAGTGTTACTGAAATATACAAATCTTTTAATAAGATTAATTTAAAATTACAAATCAAGGCAAAAATTATTTGAATAAATTAATAAAACTCATTTATCTTACCATTAATAGCTATACTATAAATTATATGTAAGTAACTTCTTTATTTTCTACTATTTACAAATTAAACAAATGAGTCGATTTTATCTCTAAAATTTGTATATATTTAAATGGTTTATAAATTATCATTAGATTTTATTTTGTTATTCTTACTCTTCAAATAAAATCAAATTCTCTTACCATAAATTCATATAATTTGTTGATTAGGGTAAGTGGTAATCTTTTAGTAGTTAATTATTCAATAGTCAAAATTTCTATATACGTGTGACTTTTAAAATAGAAGTACAATTCATATTCTTAAGAGGATTAACTAATCTAATAGAACATGTGTACTTAAAAATTATTTTTAAAACTATATAAAAGTCAAATAATTACTAAAATTGACACGTAAATAAAATGAATTATCTATTAGTATATCGAGGAATTTGTGTGAAATATTACTTTTAAAATATAAAAGTGTTCTATATTATTGAGGCAATTTCACATATCTAATAATGAGTCTTGCACATAATTAAATTTAAAACTTTATTAATCTTACAAGATGCGCATATACAGTGTTAAATTAATTATTGGAGCAAAGTATATTTCAAGTCATATTGAACAAAACACCATCATTATACTGAAAAACGTCATTAATTAATTAATTTTTTTTGAAAGTAAACGTCATTAATTAATTAAATGATACTCATTGGATTGAGCTAACCGAAAGTTTGCTCATTTTGTCATATTTATGTTGGTGAATAAATTCGTACAAGTTGCTAATATGGACAAACTTTTTGCTACAGCTTGTCATCTTATTATAAGTTTTTTTTTTTCTATGATTCAGGTTAAATTATTTATTTATTTTTTTCACAATCATGTTTTTGAAATTATTGATAATACCGACACTTGCTAGCGGATTGACACACATATTTTATTGTATGACGAAGTTGATACTTAAAATTATTAATAATGTTACATAAAGTTATTGACACCCCTGCAAAGTTAGTACATAGTTATAAATAAGAATGATGTGAATTTAGAACCTGAAAAATTAGTAAAATTATCACTAGCGTCTAGAAGCTTTTTTATATTAATCCAGGACATTTAAGTAACTGTGATTACTTTCTGTCTACTGTATTTTAGTTTTTTCCCTGTTGTTTTGGTTTTCTCCCTGATAAGATGTGTTTTCTTTCCGTTTACGGGTTTTTCCAGTTTAGTTTTTCCCCTGTTGTTTTGGTTTCCTCCCTGATAAGATGGGTTTTCTTCCCGTTTACGGGTTTTCCCATGATGGCGTCTTGTTGTGCCTGTTAAGGAGCTGGTAGCCCTTGGGTCCGTACTTATATGATTTGGAAGATTTGTATTACGAGTCGTTGTGTGCGACAATCTGTTCCTTCTCTGGAGCCGATTTGCTATCTTCTTAGATCGCGGAATTTCAAGGAATGTTGGCTTGATCGATGATCCTTCCACTCTCTCACGATTGAGTTTGGTATATGTGGTCTTTTGGTAGAACTCTTCTTTTAGGATAGGTGAGGGCGTTGAAATGTAATTTATTCCCTATCTGTAATTCTACCTATTGTCAAAAAAAAAAGGTAAGTGTGATTACAATTTACAAATGTGGATTCCGTTCATTAGATTGTCTATTTTTCTTAGATCGGATCCGACTCGATTATTATCGGGACTGAAAATATGCGGTCCTATTTAGTTTTAGACGGGTGGTCGGACCATCGAAAAATAACAAAGTTTTTTAAATTTAGAAACAAATACGATAAGCTCATTTCAATAATTTTATGTTTTTATTTACAAAAATTAATAACAAAGTTTATTTTTTATGACATAGTTAATTGACATACCCGTGTAGTGGTATAAATTATTGTACCAAATTGATTGGGGGAATGATATAGATCCCAATTGTGGCAGAATTGTTTCAAAAGTTATTCATTAATCATTCACTTGTTTCTAGTATTTAAAAATGATTATAAGTTTATCTAAATGTAGATAAAATGGACACCATACTTTTCAAGATAATGAAACAGTGACGTGAGAATAAATCTAGTCAAATGCTATCCTTCACTGAACAAATTCAAATGCTGTAGAAATTAATTTTAGCACACAAATAAAGCTATTTTTATGCCAAAATTAACAACTAAATCGGACAAAATGAAACAGAGGAGCGTGATTAAAACACAATTAAATTATCAAACCTTCATTAAATTTTGAAAATAGTCCGAACTTAATAATCTAACACAATTCGACGTCGTAACGAGCATTTTGAGTATATATTTAATACTGGTATTCATATTCATTGGATTTGATTCGTCTACTATATTTCCCCAACTTTATTCCATTCCATTCAAATCGAAAAATCAATAATCATTTATTTAAGCTTTCAAAAAAAAAAAAATATAAATCATTTATTTAAAATTACTAAAAGATCCCAGGCGAAGCAAAGGAAAATAATTAAATAAAGAATGGCATTACATCTCTGTTCCGAAAAACTGTAAAACACAGACATAAGCTATATTTTTAGGGTTTTCCTATCTCCGCTTTCACTTCGTTGATTCAGATGCTGGTTACGACGTCGAATTGTTTAGCATACACTCTTATCTCTGAATTGGGTGAGTTTAATATATCCTCTTTTCGTTCGTAGCTGTTTCTCTTCCTGGCTGAATCGGTTGGTTTTGCTTTGTTTGGAGAAACAAGAAGCTTTTTTTTCAATTAAATTATAATTTTTTAAGATTTCTATTGAGCGAAGCTGGAAACATGTTCTGTGGGTGTGTGGTTAATTGAGTTTGATTATGTTACTTGCTTTCGAATTTGCCACTTACATGGATAAAGGAATGTGCGTTTCTGGGTTGGTTTGAAATTAACTTACCAATTCGTTTCTGCAAATGTGAGTACCGTTTGATCGAGTGATGATAGCAATTCAAGTTGAAACAACTGAATTTCCATTTTGTAATTTGATTCATTTTGTTCCTTTTCTCCTAGTAATGCAACTTTGCAAGAATATGATGCTAATTGTTAATTTCAGCTTCAGAAGAATTAAGTTCACTGTAAAGAATGACAGGTGTTAAGCTTTAGATTGCTTGATTAATTTTCTACATTATGATAAGCCCGTTGAAAGAGTGATTTTGCTTTATAAATGTATAGCAGACTTACAGTCTTTTTTTCTCATATTCTCATCAGCCTCCTTCTTTTCATTATATCCATGTGTTTAGCAGTAAATTGGGCTACTAACATTCATACACCCGTTAAGTCTTTTCTTCTGTTTCTTTATTCCAGAGTTGCTAACGAGAGGCAATATTAGATATTGCAGAACCTTGATGCTGTGAACATAATCTCTTCAGTTAGTTTGGTTCTGAGATGCATGGTCAAGGGAATTACAATACTCCAGTTGGGCAGGATCCTTACGTGGGCCCAACTGCCCCACAACCGCAAGTATATCAACACGGGCCTCCATCCTTTAATCCACCACGGGGCCCCGCAGGATTTCAGCATGGCCCACCAAGTGTTCCACACTTAAGTGGTCAATCTTATATGCCACATCACCACCGCCCCCCACATATAAACACCCAAACCTCTCACCCCTATCCAACTTCTGAGAAGCAACCTTTTTCATGGAGTCAAAATGTGCATCAACTAAGTGGATATCAACTGCCTTCTTCACAAGGGCATTCTTTGGGAAGAGGTCCCTCCCATCAACCCCCTTCTCATGCTCCCTCATCCTTATTACCACCTTACTCATCTAATTCTAGTCCTTCGATGCCAGATTCATTTGGATCCTCTGTGCTTCCGGAACATTCCCACCAACAACCTGTGGTTCCAATGCTGCCGCCACCTCCTCCTCTACCTCCACCCCCACCTCCACCCTCTTCCCCTCCTGCAGTTCCTCCTGTTCCTCCATCTTCACCACCGTTGGATATTGGTTCGAAGAGAGATGTAAACGAGAGCTTAAAGGGATTATCAGATCGAAATAATTTGATGATGGAACATTCATATTCACTGAAGCCTGCGGAAGATAGAAGTGCATATGAAACAGCTGAAAAAAGTGGAAATAAAGTGGGATCAGTTGATGCTGTTGTAGCTCATTCACCCAGTGATTCTGATATGGATATGGAAGGTTAGTCTATTCAGAAAATAAATAGCAGTTATATCTATCAATATGTATGGTCTCGGGCCTTCGATTATTATTTTTCTTTAGAGTTTGGCTGCTTGATTGATCCACTTACTTATATTATGTTGATGCTAATCACTACTGTTGGAATTATGGTTCTTATTTATAAGGATGCATGGGATTTTTTTGCTTATATGAGTTTTTTCTGTACTTACATGTTGGGATAATTCCAAACAGACACTTGTTAAAATGTTGTTGGTGTAAATTTATGAAAACTGACATATGGTGTTATCACTCTTGGTTCATTGATTGTTCTATTTGCTGTAAACAGCTGTTTTATTCCATATGAGTGTGGGCCAAAATTTCTTTTTGGAGGCGCACTCTAGTACAAGTCCCTTAATGCTGAGTGCACCTTGCAAGAGCTGTGGATTATATATAAATGTCTGTTATGCTAATAGATGAATAAGAAACTATTTCTGAAGTTCCTTTAAAATACCTAGAAGTTTATTCTAGATTTTGTATAGATGATGAGTTTTTAATCTCTAGAATATAGAATTTGGCTAATTAAAGTTTGTATTATTATTTTTTTGGAGTGACGTTTCTATTGTGAAAGTGTCACAATTCCTGTAAAAAAAGTGTCACTATTAGAAATTTGACTAATATACAAGAAATTTCGAATATGATCAATGGGAGATGTTATCCGTCTCTCTTACTATCTTTTTAAATGTGATTTTCTCCCCTCCCATTTGATTTCTCATTATAACCTGAATATTCATATTGTTGAGAATTATTACTTGTGAAGAGAATTGCCAAGGATGGTGTTTTTCATGTTGGCGTTTATCATGAACATTTGTCAGAAAAGATGTTTGTTCTGTTATTTTTTTTAATAATTATTTGTCATCATAGTAGATTCTTTTTGGAGTGTTTCTGTGTCATTTTCAATTCAGCTGTTGAAGTAAGAGGTATAAATGGTCAATCATATGTGTAGGACCTTTCTGTTTTTATTTGTAATTATGAAAAAAGTAAGGCTGGAAAACATTTTTGAATGAAAAATGTCTCTGAATATATACATAAGTTGATGTTCAATGTGTGATTATATTGCTCAATGTCATTTGTTTTCAGAAGCTTTTATGAGAAGATGTTGAGCCACAAGTGCAATAGAGCCATGAGGACGCTGCTAGACTTGGTTTTCATAATTAGTCATTCATCTCATTGTTCTGTGATTTGTGAGCCCATCAAAAGAGTTTCTTTTTATGCTCTGGAATTATTTCATTAATATGCACAATATTGAAAATATTATTACTGTAATCGTTGAAAAATGTAGATATGGTGTATGCATGCGTATTATACCTTCTGCTATCATTGTGGATGTATCTATGTAGTAATATCAATGGTTGTGGTGCTTGTAGATGATATCACTCTTCCTGATGAGGAAAAAAGGAATTGCTTATCCATTAACTCAAATGA
This sequence comes from Galeopsis tetrahit, assembly GCA_963675135.1. NCBI lineage: Eukaryota > Viridiplantae > Streptophyta > Magnoliopsida > Lamiales > Lamiaceae > Galeopsis > Galeopsis tetrahit. The sequence continues at coordinate 74,862,582 of OY776127.1, forward strand.
TGAGTATGTTTCAAAATCTGAAGAAGACTATAAGAAAGAACAGCTACAACCTTCACAGCATGCTGGAGGACTTGTACTTCCTATACATGGAAATTCATTGCTTGCTGAAGGCTCGGTATCAAAGGACGAAAGAGGAGGTAAAATTAATCCTGCTGTCCATTGACCTTGTTGCTGATAGATTCCTTGTGCACTTGTTATCTGGTTATTTCCTGCAAATTATCAAGGTCATTGCACATGTCCCCTTATTTAGTGTCCCTTCATAAATCTCTAGGGGTGAGAGCATTCGGTTAATTCGGTCGGTTTTAGTCATTTTTCAACCAAATTAAGTACATATAGAATTGAAATCGACCAAACTTTGGAGAAACTAAACCGAACTGAATTAATGTGGTTGGATAATTCGGTCAATTCGATGAAAATTAAAATTTTGCATATCTTTTATTTGTATTGGGCTCTTCTCATATCTGTTTTGACTTTAAAAGATTTAAAAGTTGAACTGTGACTCTGTGAGAGCTATGGTGCATTTTTTCTTGTTCTTGATTAGACATCTATATTTAAAAAAAAAAAAGGGCGTACACATGAAATGTAAAAAATCAATGATAAAGAATGACATAAATAATTATGGATGTAAATTTTAATGATATAATATTTACAGTAATTGATAAATATATGTACAAAACCATACTAAAAATAAATAAATTGATATACATAAAAATGATTTTGGTTATTTTGACTACTAACCGAACTGAAAACTAAAATATTCTATTTTAAAAACCCAACTGAATTTTTAATACGAACCTAATTACCTGAATTTCATAGGTTTGGTTTGGAAAATTGATTTTTTATTTTTTTAAAAACTTTTTTTTTGCTCACCCCTAGTTGCTGCCGTGCTCAACAGACTTCTCAAGGCTGATTAGTTGAGGTTGTCAAGTTTTTTTGACGCACTTCATTTAAAACTTTTTATTTGCAGGCCCTGAAACCGCTTCATTCCATGCCACCATGAAGGTAACTTCTGAAACTGACGATTCAGGCATCTCAGAAACTGGACAAAATGAACACCCCTTGGATGTGGGTGTAGATGATTCCTCTACCCGACATAAGAACTTTGGACAACCCAGTGTACCATCAGAAACTGGTAATGCGAAACAGTCTGATCAGGCCATAGAAGGTGCAAATCCTTTCAAACTTCTACAGGGTTATGCTTCCGATAATACTTCAGAAAATGATGACGAGAATCTTCTTACGAGCGTTAGCCCCCGCTCTGCCAATGATGGATCTACAAATTTTGATGCCGATAAGGGGTGTGATTTTGAATCACCCAGGAATGTGATGCAAGCTGATAAATCGTCTGTTTCGAGTCACATAGTTGAGGGTGTTTCTGATAGGAGCCATAGAGGTGAAGAACTTGACAGCATTCGCGATATTTCACCTCAACCAAAAGATTCAAGGAATCATGATGATAGTACTGGTCTTGGGAGTGCAAATTTACACAAAGCAGATGTGAGAAGTAACTCCAGTAAACTGAATGTGGATGAGTTTGGAAGATTGGTTAGAGAAGGTGTTAGTGATAGCGACACAAGTGACTCACCCCGTTATGCACGAAGGCATGCCAGAAGAACCAGAAAAAGGAGTAAAAGTCGAAGTCGATCTCCTCATGATAGGAGGAGGAGGAGGAGAAGCCCACGGAGGAGAAAAGAGAGGCATTCCCGGTCTCGCAGGTTTGAGTCAGATACTCATTTTGTTCCTAAGTATCTGTCTGATTTTATCCAAAACAGTGTTCCTCATTATTTGTCACTTTGTTGATATCAATAAAAAAAATTACCCTTTTTTCCACCAATACCCCTAATAAATACTAACTATCTTCTTGTAATTATTATCAAGTAGTAATAAATAGGGGTATAATAGTCTTTTGATATCCTAACTAATGAAAAATTTGTTTGTGTGAATGGATAAAATCAGACAGATAATTATGTTTTTGGGTAATGTCATTCTCCCTTTAACACGATGAGAGTTTAACATCCATGGTGATTCTTTTCTAGCTTATCTCCAAAGAAAAGAAGAAGTAGAAGCAGGACACCCGTTTTGCGGCGTGACAGTGAGTTTGGTGGTGATAAACTCAGGCGGGAGAAGGGTCCAATTCCAGAATGTTTCGACTTTCTTCGAGGCAAGTGTTATCGTGGAGAAACTTGTCGGTATTCACACCATGAATCAGGCAAGAACGAGAGATCGAAATACAACAGAGACAAACAACATCATCGGGACGAATCACGTAGTCTACAGAGTCCCGATTTTCACGAGGAGAGTAAGGTTCTTCCTGGCAAAGAAACGAAGTACAGCGGTTCTCCTACAGACATTCCTGTTTCAAGGGAAGCAAAAAACTTAGAGAAGCTTCCGGATGATTCTACCACTGACTCTCCTAGTAAATTAGGTGGTCTGGGCTCTGGTTCTCCTCTAGTTGCTGATGTTATAGCAAGCAATCATTCTGGTTATTCTGCTAATATTTTACCCTTGGGTAAAGACAAGTCCTTGGTTCAAGAATCTGCAGCCCAATATTCTAATGAGATTCCTCAAACTGCTCCTATAACCAAACCCTATCTCACTGAGGAAGTCCCATTGATTGCTAATCATCCGCCCCATTTAACCATTCATATGCCTTCAGCCTTGCAGGCTGTGAGTGCTCCGTTTGCTCAACCAATAGCACAAGATTACAACTCTATTTCATGGAACCATATGATTCCTGAAAATAACTCACCTTATGAAGCACCAGCAGCTTACCAGCATTCTCATTTTCAGGCGCTATCAAAACCGTTATCGAGCTCGTTTGCTCCACTACCGCTGCCGCCGCCACCACCACTGCCACCGCCACCACCACCACCAGCAACCGGTGAGCATAGCATTTCTTCACTGCATATGCAACAGTCTAAACTGCCTGCATGGAATGGTTTGTCTTCTTATACATCTGTGAGGGCCCACCCAACTGAATCGCCTTATCAGTCTCAGACTGGTCAGTATCAGACAAACTCTTTGCCCCAAGAGCCCAATCAAATGCTGCATAGCACTGATAATTTTGGATCGAGTAGTTTGCATGTGAGCAATCTGATGACTCGACAGGGTGGTCCTCATAGAATGGTGGAAGATCGCTTAAGTGGCCATCCAGTACAGGGCATGAATCCTTCACTTGCTCAGGCTCAACCTATGAATAGTTCTGTTTCTGGAGGTCTTCCTACGGGCAGTATTCCCAATTATCGTCCTTATTTCCAACATGCTTCCTATGGTGTGCAACATTCTGCTTCTGGTCTCTTCCCTGCTTCACATGCTGAGCTTGGGACGGTCAGTTCTTCCACATCTAGAATGACTCCAGAATTTCCTGACACAAATCGCCCTTATGCGCGTGACTTTTTGGAATCAAGGACTTCAAATTATCTCAACCCTTATGCATCTTCTCAATATGGTGCCACAGTTGGTATGAGCACAGCCCCTGTTGATTCTCACAAGATTGGAATAGTTGGCTCTGAGAATAAAAGTGTTTTACCAAGGCCAAGTGGCGATCAGTATGATCCACTCTTTGATTACATTGAGCCAACTTCGAATTCGATCAATAAAGCTGATCATCAAAAACATGAAATTACTGGTGATTCTGACGAAGTGCTGGGATTCGGTGGATCCGGAAGGGTGCTAAATATGGAAAGTATGAAGCAGGACGGAGGATCAGCTGCATCAGGCAACGATTCCATGGAAAATGAAGAAATTGGGGAGACAGCTGACATAGAAGTAGATGGAGTCCTGAATGCAACACCGAGTAATCCTAATGATGCAACTGAAATGAATAGTGGAGATATCGAGATTGATCAGGTTAAGACTTCTGGGAAAAAGAAGAAGAACAAGGAGAGATCTATGAAACATTTTAAAACTTCTGTTGCTACTTTCGTGAAGGAAGTTTTGAAGCCATCATGGAGGCAGGGTAATATGAGCAAGGAGGCCTTTAAGACCATTGTTAAGAAAACTGTTGATAAAGTATCTGGTGCTATGAAGAGTCACCAAATCCCTAAATCCCAGGCAAAAATAAATCACTACATTGATTCATCAAGAGGGAAATTAACTAAGCTTGTCATGGTACGCCTTCTTTTGCAACCAAGATTTGATATTTGGTCTGTTGTTTGACTGTTTTCTGTTGAATGTTGAAGGGATTTTGTGTTGTTTTAGAGCATGTTGATGTTGATTCTCATGTCTTAATTGTAATACTGTCACTTGTCTTTGACATGCTGTCATTGAAGTATTGTCAGCTACTAGGGGTGTAAATGAGCTGTGTAGTCAGGTAGTGTCAAGCTGGAACTCAACTCGATTAAAAATTCAAAGCTCGAAAATCGACTCGAACTTGATCGAGCTCAATTCTCTTGAACTCAATTTTGACTCAGCTCGATAACTTACTTAACATTAATTAGAGATTTTATTTTATTTATAATTGGAGTATATTTGTAAATAGTTAGGCATATTTTGGGTAAAATAGTAAAAATATGTGAGTTTAATTAAGCTTGGTTAGGCTTGCGAGCTTAACGAGCCTAGTATTAAGTTTTTCCCGAGTCTTGTACGAGTAGCTCGTGAACCAGCTAGACTCATTTACACCCCTTGATTGTGATACTATAGTCTGACTCTTCAATTTTTACTCTTTTTGCAGGGTTATGTTGACAAATATGTGAAGGTGTAAAATATGGCTTGATCTGTTTTCAGAGAATGCAGTTACATCCCCAAGATTTTACTATGTTTTAGGATTCACAGGTTTGAAGTGAATAGGCTGTATGACTGATGTCTCCAATTATGTCCAAGTAAAGCCTATATACAAACTTCGGACTTGTGAAACGTGAATGTAAATTTAGCAAAAGTTATGAGGAAGTTGCTGAACTTTTTTGTAATGCATTTCATTCGAGTTTTGTTTCATGGTATAGTTAAAATATTAATTATTTTCATTTCTGGAAATATATTTATTGTTCGTCATACTAATTTTCATTAATATTTAAATCTAATACAAAATCAATTTCATTGTTCTCTTACTGCATTATTAGCAAGATGAATATAATACACCCTACCCACTGTGTTAGATTCATATATTGGTCTTTCAATCTGTAAGCTTGCAAAGTATGTTGCTCTTTAACATAATCACGGCAAATCTGACCATTGGAGCTCTGGTAATTTTTTTAAAAAAATCCCTGTGCCATATGTAAAATCTGATAATGTTTTCTGCATCTGTTCTTCTTGTTAAATTATTGGGCTTATGGTTAGGTGTGGATCAGAGATTATGCAACTTTCTGTTTGTGATCGTTTATCTGATCTCGTAATTATGATGCTTGTTATTCTCAATTTTTTACTGCAGGTAGGACTTGCTTTCTTGCTGATGTGGAAATTGCAGTCTTTGTTTGTTATATCATAGATCGCAGTGTTTGTGTGGGTTTACTGTGGGCCCCCAGCCTTCTTAAAAGGTACTCCCTCCGTTCCACTTTAACCGTCACGTTAGAGAAAAAAAACTCGTTCCAACAATCTGTCGCTTTTAATTTTTCAAGAGAGATTGAATACTCCCTCTGTCCCGGAATAGTCTTCACAGGTGGGAGGGCGAACTTTTTAAGAAAGTTGAGTAATGAGTAGGATATTGAGGGGTAATTTAGTAAACCTTCATGTATAAAGTAAATAAATGGGTTGGATTGTGTGTATGTGTGGGCCGAAAAGTAATGGCATTTTATGTAAATTTGTGAATATTGTAAGAGTGGAATTTATAGAGGGGTTTCCATTTTAAGGGTGTGAAGTTTATTGTGGGACGGACGAAAAAGAAAAGTGTAAAGTTTATTACGAGACGGAGGGAGTATTTTTTCCAACTTTGTCTTTTTCTTAATATTTGTGATAGGTTCAATATTAGGTAGGATAAACGACCGTAAATGATTCATTAATAACCTATAAGAGGGTATACTAGTCATTTTATACAAATAATGATTAGTAATAAATGGCTTTCTTAATTTGTGTAAAAACCAAAAGCGACAGTTAAAGTTGAAGGAAGAGAGTAATAGAGAGCTACTATTGGAAGCAACATATTCTAGTATATTGGTGGCATCTTTCCCCTAGTTTTGTGAATATAATGGAAGGGACTTATATACTGAATTTTTCAAAATTCATTAGCTTTACCTATTTGTATTTGATTGATTGTATGTTTCCCTAGGGTACTCCTTTTCTTTTCTTAGGGTTGGGTTTTTCCTAAGGAAGGTTTTAACGAGGCCCACAGTTCGGATCGGTTTGTGTTACAACTGTTTTTTTCTTTTTTCCTTAATAAAATCAAATCTTATTTGGCTTGCTAACTGCATTCTCCTTGCTGCTTAAAACTTAAAAGATGGCATTTTCTCCAGGTCAGGTATTTCCCTTTTCAAATAGGAACGTAATATCCTGAGTGATATGGTTCAAGAGTTGCTGATTTTCTTGAAGCAGCAAAGGATTTTGTAGGGTGTAGTTGAGGTTGAGGCTCGTGTTCATTAAGGTACATTTTTGGTATCGATTACTAAAGTTTGTTCGTTTGAAGTTTGTACAATAGTAACTATTAATCACGTATAAAGCTGTGTTTTTGTATCATTTTCTTGGATTTCTTTTCCGTTATGACTACAGCTGCGTATCTTTCTCGTACACAAGTTTTGTAATGTAATTCTCAGTCTAGTGGAAATTGTTTCTATCGAGCTTTTTTGTCTCTTCGTATGTATGTCCATCAGTATGCTGCTAATAGGCTTTTACATGTTACATTCTATGGTATATTGGAGTACTTAATTTCCAGCTCTAACTCTTTTTCCTATCAAACAATTTGCTAGCTAATAAATATTGTATTTTATGTGATTTTTTGTCAGTATTTTTAGGCGTTATACAGTATTGTGCTATCCTGAATCATATATGTTAAGACAGCTTTATAAAATTTGAAAATAAAATAAAATGTAGGGTGCATCTATTTAATTACTTTGTGAATTAGGGTCAAGATCGGCAATAGCCATAACTCATATTCAATGTGAGTTGGTAAATCACCTAACCACTTTTGTTTTGAAGCCCATATATAACTATAATCATGTGAGTATATATGATTATTAGCATTTATTTATTGATTATTAGATGTAACTTCACATATATTGAAAAGCTTTCAATATTCAATAATACCCACCCATATGATTGCATCCATGTGCACCTAATAATCAACCTTATATTATTGGCATTTTCCTTTTTATTAAGCTCCTAATTATCAAAATCAATATGTCTTTTTTATTATCTGCAAAAGAACAATATATAAACATGAGGATTACAGAGAAATTACAATTAGAAAAAGTGCACCTAGAACCAAAACATTTTTGGATTAAAACACTGAAAATAAATCAACATGCCTTGTTAATTTAAATATTTAGTCCCATGGACTAAAATGTATACATGTGCGACCAACATATTCAAACGCCACCTCAAAATTTGCCAACAATATGTACATTTTGTTGGGGCTCATATTTGTTAAGGTATAAATAAATTAATTTTAAACCTCTTTACAAATTTATATTTTTAGATGAGATAATATCAGATGAGTTCGAAGCTAAAAAACAACTTCATTCATATTGGATTGAGAAGGAATTCTTTCAATATTATCTTTGTTCCTCCATTAACTTGAACAAAACCTCATATTAATTCACGTGATATTTAAATGCAATATAAATATATACACATAATTACTGACGTGAAAAAAAAAAAAGAAAAAAAAAACTCGTGTATTCTTGAATGCAACAAATTATTAGTTATGCACGATATTCACTTGGGTCATAATAATACTCGTGACTATACAACCTACCTATTTAATTTGTCTATCTACCCCCATTACACATCCTACCTTCTATGCTATACATATCATTAAATAAAAGACAATATTAAATATGCTATTAAATTCTCCTCTCTTTCACTTTCAAAATTGATTAAAACGACTTACTCAAATCTAAACATATACTATTACAGTATATTATTCTTTCAAATTTGAGTTGAAATATACCACCACAATGCAGAATTTAGTAAAAATTATAAAGGAAGCAACTAATTATTAATAACCCCACTCACTTAATTTTTCAGTATTAGAATTATGATAGTACATTATTGATCACTGGACAAAGTTTCAAAGAAAAAGTGGATCCCTCAATGAATCAACCAATCATGCATACTATCTCCGTATAAGAATGAGTTGGTATTGTATGAGACCGTCTTATTACATACAAATCGATATGGTATTATTGTGAGTTAAGTTGCTTATTAGATGGCTAAAATGATTGAGATGTTCAGTTGTCACTTGTTAGTGGCCTAATAGAGTTGAAGCACATCACATGCTCTTCACTTTATGAATGTGATCATATTTTGTTTATTCTTCCTTAAATCATATGTTACTTGTCTCTTTTGTATGTTTTTGTTCTTGCTCATATTTTTTTTTTTTAAAAAAGAAATAAGGGGCAAATAAACTCTTTCAACTATTATTTCGGGTACATATTACTTAGTTCTTTTTTTTTTGTCCAATCAGACCCTTCAACACTTTAAAATAGGCAAATTGACCCATCAATTATTGTCTCATGTACAAGTTAACCCCTTACCTAGTTTTTTCCTCATTCAAGGATTCATATTTATAAAATAAAACAAATCAACTCCTTGATTAATAGAAAAATAAAATGAAACTCTATTATATTTAAATCTCTAAAGAAAGATAATCAAGATTTATTATTTTGTCGGCATTCTCTATATAAAGAGACATTGCACGTATTAGCATCCATATTGCCAACAACTATTAATATAATACCAATATATATATGATTCTTTCAAATAGTTAGGCTGTGTGAACAGTACATAATTTGGAATATAATCACAGTAAAACTATAATCAATCAAGATTTTGGAAGATACGTAAGGTTGCCCATTTTCTCTCCATTATTATCAACTAGCTAGCTCATAAACACAGCGTAGTATTATGCAGATTGAGAATAATTATATTATTACATAAAATGCTTCAATTATTTATTTTTAACTTTGATTGATACTAATTCATAATTTCCGTATTTTATATTTTAAAATTAATTTGAAATTGCAGATTAGTGAAAAAAAAAATCGCAAGAAGTAAGAAGAAATTATTCACAAATACGTACTTTTATGTTGTATATTTACACGAATTTTATTCAATTTAATAAATAAAATGTAAACTCTTAATTTATGTTCATTAATTAGCATTGTAATTAAATATTAATCCAGCCTAGTTACTAATTAAATTAGATTTTGTTTCTCGTGTTGTATTAGGTCACTGCACGACATGTGTACAGTAATAAATTAACAATGATGTTAGCAATATGCACGTTACGTATACTAGTCTCATGAGCTGCCATTTTCTGATAATTGATCCCAAAAACAAATTAATTAGCACAATTGTTCATCTTTTTTTTTTTTATGTCTGTATTATTAGTACACTTGTGTGTTGTGTACATTGAATAGTAATTCTACAGGTAATTGCAAAACAATACACAATCCTTTTACCTAATCTCAATTATGATACTCCCTCCGTCCCACAGGAATTTGCACACTTTCCATAAATGGATGTCCCATACCAATTTGCACACTCCATAAAAGGAAATATCTTCACAACTCTCACCCTTGAAATATACTCATATTTACCCATATGCCATTACTTTTCCACACTCAATCTACTTTTTACTTTACTTTATTCATAAAAGTTTACAAAACTACCCCTCAAAACATCAATCATTACACCTTTTCTTACACATTTCTTAAAATGTGTGCCGGTCAAAGGGTGCAAATTCCTCCGGGACGGAGGGAGTATGATTTTAAAAAAAAAAAAAAATTTATCATCCTTTAGTATGATAGATTCAGTAAAAATAATTGTTACAGTTTAATAAAAATAATTAATATTATGTAAAAATGATCCTATTCACCTTATGCATTGAAGACTAAGTCAAACAAAATAATGTACCCATGATGATTAGTTTCCCAATGTACTTGGAAATGAAATATGGAAAAAAGATAAGAATAGAATAAATAAATGTAATTGGTAAAGGATAAAATTACTCTTGAGAAACATCTGAAGTATAATCCCTTGCTCCCATGATAATCCCTGACAAAATCACATGACCATGCATACAATATAGGCCCACACATATTCCCATCCCACATGGAACTGTGTCACAGCCTTCATTTCCTCCTCATTCGCCTATCATTTATTTATTTTAATAATCATTTTGCCAACTTTTTACTATCTTATCATACTTCGATTTACACATGGCCGATGCCCCATTCTTCCTTCCAACTACTAACCATCCAATCTTATGTTGTTTTTTTCAGATTCTGTTATGGGATTTTGGATCTTGAAATACCCATTCTTGCTGTAATGCCCATGACCTTTTCTGATTTCTCCTTTTTGACTAAAAAGATTTGATTTTGGGATGTGGGTTTTGTTACTTCTTGCCCAATTTTTTTTTCTAGGAAGATTTTGAGTATTGGAGAGAATTAGCATTGTGATTCTTGAGATATCTGTTAGAATAGAAGCCTTGAATCTTGCAATGCTTGATATACTGAATTTTGATGAGTAATTATAGAGTGTGGGTATTGGGAGAATTATAGAATTTGTTTTTTGATGCTTAAAATGGTAGAGATTATCTGATTCTGGGGGCTTTGTATATCCCTTATTCTTGATAATATAGTCTAGGAAGTTGATTTTATCAATTGGTGAAGAGTGGACTTTGAATGAATCAAAAAGTTGTTGGATATAATTAGAGATATTTAGACATTTGGTGGGGTTATTCAAGTGTTGGTTGAAAGAGACTGAAGATGGCAGCAAAGTTATTGCATTCTTTGACAGATGATAATATAGATTTGCAGAAGCAAATAGGTTGTATGAATGGCATCTTTCAGCTCTTTGATCGCCAGCATATCCTAACCGGTGGTGGTGGTAGGCGTGTGGGCTCGAAAAGGCTGTCTCCGGGTAAATTATCACCATTACTTCTATGTGATTAACAATCTTGATGTTTAGATTTAGTTTTCTGTTGATGTGAATGAATTTATGATCCACACATGTGGTTGGTTTTTGGCCACATAATTGTGAAAACTATGCACATGTCTGTCTGCCTGTGTTCCCTTACCTTATTTCATTCACTATGTTGTCTATTTCATTCTTTCTTCATTGCCTGATCAGAAGGAGCATCTCAGCATCAAATGTTGTCTGAATTGTGTAGGAACTTCAGGCTTCGATGGCGATGCTCTGGCAAGGGAGTCTGGTAATGGACGCCTGAGATCGTCTGCTTCAACGGTATGGCTTCTTGATTCTAATATCTAATTGTGACAATTTATGAACCACATCTACTGCCCTTCCTTGTTGTTACTATTCTTTGTATGGGTGCCAAATTGTTGTTTTTCTTATCAAGAATCACTAAATGGTAAAGCTTCCATCAGACGTCGAGGAATTATTGTGTCGATTTGTAGTTCTTGAACCTAAAAAGTGGGAATTGCATTCTTTATTTGAAGCTGGTGTTTAGTGGTGGATTTTCTTGTTCTGTGATTACAAGTCTTCTTTAATATCTATGCTGATGTACACATTTCATAAAATCTATTCTTGAGCAAGTATAAAGTGTTTTCACATGCTCATAAACAGCCTTATAATATGCTGATAACAATCATATAATGGATATATTTCAATTGCAGGAGAAGTATTCACACAAGAATATTCAAGAAAAGCAAAGAATCTCCACTGAATCGTCCAGGGCATCTCTATCGCCTTCATCTTCTTTCTCGTCTCTCGACTGTAGTAAAGCTTCGCAGTTAGATACTGCATCCTTTGATAGAATTATTTTTCCAGAATCTCCTTCAAAAGATCCCACAATGAGCCTGCATGGTTTATCCCCTCAGTTTAACAAACAAAATCGTGATCTTCGTGATTTAGTGAAGGATTCCATGTACCGGGAAATCCATGGCTTTTCGGGTAAATCTAAAACTGCTGACAAGGCTAGACACTCAAATGCTGATGCTTCTTCAGGTCAAGAATCACCTTGGTATAACAGTGAGCCTAGAGCACTTCTGAGATCATCATCTTACCACTCAAAAGAGGGATCTTCGTTTCCGTCTTCAAGAGATGCCCCTCGTTTTTCGTATGATGGGAGGGAAGTAAACCGTGCACCATTTGATGCTTCCAAACAGCCCCTAAAGCTTAAAGACCTTCCCAGACTTTCATTAGACAGCAAGGCTGGTTCGATGCGGAGTTTGCACGAGTCTTATGATAATCTGCAACGAACTCATGCGCGGCCTCCAAGTGTTGTGGCGAAGCTGATGGGTCTGGATGCACTGCCCGATTCTGTTTCGTCCCATGATTCCAACTCTGTTTCAACTAGGAGTTATGCTGATAAAGATTTTGCCAATCTTTCAAGCTCCTTTACAGAAAAAAATGCAACTTATGTTCAGCAATCTAGTCCGTCAAACAAGCCGTGGAAGGAGCCTAGCTCGCCACGCTGGCGAAGTCCCGATCCTTCAATGAAACCTATGTCGCGGTTTCCAATGGAGCCTGCTCCGTGGAAGCACGTTGATGGGAGGAGTTCTAGGAAACCAGTCTCCGGAATTAAACGAGCTCCTGCAAGGGCAGAAATGACATTTCCTTCTGTTTACAGTGAGATAGAGAAGAGATTGAAGGATCTTGAATTCACACAATCTGCTAAGGACCTCAGAGCACTTAAGCAGATACTGGAAACAATGCAGTCTAAGGGATTCTTACAAACTGAAAAGGAGTTGGATTTCACCTCTGAGAATCATCTCAATGAAAAACATTCCAACTCCAAACACGAGGCAAGATCAGTAGACCATCGAAAGCCACATAGCGAACGAGTTCTTGCTTCCACTAAAAGGAGGACCGTTGTGGAACGACATATTGAGTCACCAATTGTGATCATGAAGCCAGCTAAACTCGTTGAGAAATCAGTAATTTCTAAGCATAGTATACGAGACAATGATGTAAAAAATGACAGGACTCCGAAAGCCACGCAGCAGACTTCAAGGCGACCACAAATGGCCAAAGACGAAAATGTGAAGAGTTCAGGAGCCGTCAGTCCAAGATTGCAACAGAAAAAAATGGAGCTGGAAAAAAGATCTCGGCCTCCAACGCCCCCGGATTCAAGCAAAAGTAGAAGACAGCCAAACAAGCCACAAGTTGAGTCCAATTCTCCTGGTGGAAGACGGAGACCACGAAATCCCAACGTTCAGGAAAATGAGAATTCAGTTCAGTCAAATGGTTTAATAGCCATTTCTGAAAAATCTAATGGTGGAAGTAGTTGCCATAGTCCACGTTTGAAAGCTTCTGAATATACGGTAGACAAGGTTCGTATTTTCCTATTCGTATATCCAATTTTAATGTCGCCTTTTTCGTATTGTAACTTTGTTTAATGATTTATTTACTTTAGAATTCGACTGTGGCATTGAGTGAAGAAGATTTTGGGTCTGTTCCAGTCGAGTACTCCAGTCCTGTATCTGTTCTTGATGATATAGTTCATAAACACGATTCGCCTTCTCCTGTGAAGTACACTAGGAAGACCATTAAAGGTAACTCTTTCCTTCAATTGTGTCACACATATTCTAAGCTATGGTTAGTTGGTTACCTTCCCTCTGCCATATTGAAGATAATTTTACTTCTTTTCTGTTTACTGATGATCATGAATACATGCAAAGAAAGATCAAAAAATATATGTGCTAATATATGTGCACCACTTTACTAAGTTCATTTTACTTCTTAGTACCAGTACGAAGTAATGATTTTGAAAAGAATAAAACACAAAATTAAATAATTTTTTAAATAGTGATACTTCGTGTGCCAAAACGTGATACTCCATATGATAAAAGGTAGGAGTAGTATTACTTTAAAATACAATAAACCTTGTTGCTTTACTAAGGGTTACTTCATTATTGATTTTTTACTGCACATTTATGGCATGTCATGCATACCAGCATTGTTGCAAGGTTGCATCTGTCTTTTTTATCACATGAATGAAATTGTCATTTGATCGACATTTATTCGCAGTGGATGGAGGGAGGGACTTGGATGCAAATCAAGAAACTTCTTTGGACATTTTTGCCCCTAACTCCGACGAATCTGGTTCTGAAATGAATCGAAAGAAACTTGAAAAAATCGAAAACTTAGTTCAGAAGCTGAGAAGGCTCAACTCCAGCCACGATGAGGCACGTACAGACTACATCGCCTCGCTGTGTGAAAACACCAATCCAGATCACAGATACATTTCAGAGATTCTATTGGCATCAGGGCTCCTACTTAGAGACATTGGTTCAAGCCTCACAAATTTCCAGTTTCACCCTTCTGGCCACCCCATCAACCCCGAGCTGTTTCTCGTGTTGGAGCAAACAAAAACTAGCACTTTACTGGACAAAGAACACAGCTCTAAGACGAAAATTCACAGGAAACTCATTTTCGACTCTGTTAATGAGATTCTTGCTACAAAATTGGCCTCTGCAGGCCCGACTTTGAGGCCACTGAAACGAGCTAGGCAGGCCCTCAATGCACAGAAGCTTCTGCGAGAATTGTGCCACGAGATTGAAGTGATTCAAGCGAAGAGTCATGAATGCAGCTCAGATGAAGATGATAAGAGATGGAAAGACATTTTGTACAAGGATGTGATGCATCATGATTCAGAGAGCTGGATTAATTTTGATGACGAAATCTCAGGGGCTGTGCTGGACATTGAACGTTCGATATTTAAAGACTTAGTTGGCGAGATTGTGATCGGGGAGTCCGCTGGTTTGAAATCGAAGCAAAGACTATTTGCAAATTAGTAGTTCCTATTGTTGATCCACTTCCCTGAACTATTTCTTCCTTTGTCATTTGATTTTACATTATTAACTTTTTTGGTCATATATATATCAAGATTGATCATTTGTAAAACAAAAACCGGCTGCTTGGATTGTAAAGGATATCCTTTCTGAGTGCATTGCAACATACTTGTAAATTTAACATAGTACAGAAAAATTATCCAAAAATAAAATCTGAACTCTTTTTCTGGGAAAAGTTTATATAGAGCTGCAAGAACAATAAAATCTACAACTTAAACTCCATTTCAAATTTAATGTTTTGTTGATCAATGCATCAAATTTTGTATTTTCTTTGAAATATACATTGCAGCAACAATGGTGTAAAATTAATTTATTCCACTCTTCAGTATATATATTTCTTCTAAAATATGCATTATTTTACCGTTAGAAATCATAAATTTATAAGTTACAAGTGCATGGTGCAATTAAGCCACAATTTTAACTTGTTCTAATATGACGGGTTTAGACGGATTGATTATTTTGACTTTGCTACCATCGGATTGGACCAGACTTATGGTAATATGCAAAAAAAAAAAAAAAAGTTGGACCAATGAACCCAAATTGTAAAACCATAAACTATATTGTACCACCCTAAACTAAAATTTCTTCAAATTAATATGTTTATCTAAAATTTATTTATATTATGATTATATATATAAAAAAAATAGTAATGTCGCTATCTTGCAAGACTTAGTTTACTATTCAGATTATCAAAAAAATAAATAAAAAAATGTCATTGTCTTGCAAGTCTCGGTTTACGACTAGATCATCGAACCATATGAAATTGCTAACTACAAACCGAACCAAATTAATATGCTTATATAAATTTTATTTATGTTATAATAAGAACTCTTCAAGTTCAAATTATTTTCTCCAAAAATTTAAATATCCAAATTTGAATAATTTTAAAAACTAATATTGCTAAATGTCAAATGAAAAAGGGCAGTTGGTTCTCAATGCAAAAAAAACACCAAATAAAGAACAAGGCCAAGAGAAGAAAGGTGTCGTTCAAAAAAAGAAGTGGAGTATAATAAATAAACCAGTAAGTTCAACATTCCTTAACGTACTTATATACACATGGTACCGCAATTTCTACGCATCGAAATCAATTCTGCAAAATCTCCATAGATTATAAAAAGAATAAGTTTCAAAGTAAGCTAGCTAACCTGTGTCAATAATACAAATGCAATGGCTAAAGTTACAAACTCATCAAAAATCTGATGTCTACTCTTTGTTCGTTGATTGCTTGAGCCAAAAGACTTGTTCCTCAAGAATCTTTTCTTGTTGTTCCTTTACATACTCAACCCAATTTATCAAACACACTCGACTTTGCAACGAACATGTGACTAAGCTTCTCCCTCAAACTGGTTTTCTCCAATCTTGAAAGCCTCTTAAACTTGAAGTAACAAGACAAAATCACGAATCAACTGCTAAAACCGGAAAAACAGGCTTCACTAAATTTTCTAAATCTAATGCTCAATTCTCCAGGAATAGTCAACTAATGTGAAAGACAAGTACAGAACAGTAATGCCAAAACACCCATTGTATTACAGACACAAGGCGCACCCTATATTTGGCGGTGTAATTTTGTGATTTAAGTCAATAGTCATTAAAAGACAGCTTTTAATAGCAAATGACACAAACGGAGCTTTGAGTTATGTACATATGGCCCTATAAATAGTGATTACAACTCTTCTACATAAATGCAATAAATGGCAAGCCTTACTTAGTATGAGAATAATTTTTAAGGGAAAAGACAAGTGCAACAGTAGGGATCGAAATGATTCACCATGCAATACGATGAAGCTTGGGAGGTTCACATATATTCAAAGTTAATATTTATGGGACAATAATAACATAAAGATGTTCAAGCAGTAATTAGAAATTGCTCCAAACATGTAGACTCTTATAAGAACCATAATAATGCTCAAAATTGGAAAACTAAGGTTCAAAAGCGGGTAAACTGTATCATGCAATAATATCAAAGTTCAAGTAACGTTTTTTTAACAAATTCTTCTGGAACTGAAAGCAGGTTTCATATATATGATGTTACGTCAATGCAAGCTCAGTAATACAGTTACTGTAACAACTAAGCTATTTACCTATTAGGAAGTTGCAAATCAGCAAACAATAGAAAATTTACATTATAACCTAATGCACCATAATATGAACTGCCTGACCGGAAGTCAAATTTCGAGGTTTTTGAGTGATAACCTCAAATTTCAAGGTTTTTGAGTAATAAGCGTGTCCTCCAAAATATGGTGAGATTATTTATCCCTTTGGTGGATATGATGTAAATTGAACATTATTTTCTACCAAATTTTTTTACCCTTCTCCTAAAGAATTTGAGGGAAATTCAGTAAAAAAATTATTTCCTACCGACATATTTAGTAAAGTAAATGTTAGATAAGATACAATTATGAATTGGGTTTTATCAAATCCACTAAAGTAGACGATGGATAAGAGAAGGAAATCCAATCTCCATCCTCTATTTCATCCCATATCATATCCAATCTAATTCTTTTTTTCAAAGTAATCAGAGTCAATAAGAACCATCAAGGGTTTATGAAGAAGCAAATGGGGAAAAAGCAAACATAACAAAATTACCAGGTTTATTATGATGCTTTCTTCTAACCAAGGACAAAAGTAGCACATACACACAAGAAGCACTGAGGTACACTAGGCCAAATAACTAAGACATAAGAAGCCCACTACTAAAATATACACTATGCTTAAGAATGGGTTTAAGGTGAGCATTTGTCCATACCTTCTATTCGTACGACATGAATCTTTGGGTTGTCTCAGTTGGACCATACCCCTTGCGTAGCATCTCTTCCATCCATATTCTAGCCTCTGCATTCCTACCATTTTTGGCCAACCCATGAACAATTATATCATAAGTCCATCTATTGGGTTCATACCCTTTATTACGTATTTTGTAGAAAAAATTACAAGCAGAATCCATTCCATCCATGCTTAATCTTCTTAACATCATATTATTTGTGTAAATATCAACTGGGAAGCATTTCTGAACTAGTGCTTCATAATATCTGTCATCATAACGTCCCGAAACACAACATGAAAATACACCAACCAAGTGGCCTAACATCCAACTGACAGGGGTTAGAGTTTCCTTCAAACTCGCAGAAACCCAAGCATCATATAATTTCTTGGTTTTCAATGAATGCAACAAAAACACATTCCCAATAAAGGAAGAAACCGGGCGACCAACTGAAATCATATCATTGAGAAGATATATAGCCATATCATACTGCTCCAAATGACAATACGATCTTATAAGTTCCTCATAACATTCGAGACTTGGAGTTAGTTTGTTTACCCTCATATTCTCCAACAGCTTTAATGCATACGCCGGTTCGTTTACTTTGCAAAGACCGACAATCATGATACGCCAAATTTTTTTGTTCCGCCATCTCTTGCACAACTCACAGAATAACTGCAGCACATGAGCAGTTCTTTCATTTTTCAGATAACTTAGTAATAAAAGCATGTCGGACCTCAAGTTTGGTACAATTCCGTTTCTTTTCATCAATTCATAAACTTGCAAAGACAGTTCAGGCTTCCCAGCAAATCCAGCTCCTTCAATGAACATGTTGAAACTTTGACAAACGGGAAGCCAATTGCTAGCCAGCTGCATCTCAAGAAATCCCCAGAATTGTGTTTCTCCATTTTTCATATTACATAAGCAGCCAATCACCTCTCTAAACAATCTCCTGCTTGGGTGATAACCACTTTCTTGCATTTCAATGAGTAGTCTAGCTGCTTCATCTCCTCTTTTTGATTGACTCAACCCACTAATCAGGCGATTGTAACCACTCTTCCGAGATACTTTATTCATTCTGCTCAGCATATCATGTAACAAGTATCCTTCTTCAACTCTGCCGACACTAGAAAGAGCTGAAATGAACTTGTTAAATATATAGCTATTGGGCACAATATTATGATCTAAGATGAAAAGAACCAACTCCTTCAACTCGTCAATCTTCCCTTCTCTGTAAAGAGAATCGGCGATAATTGAAAAGGTCTTTCCTCCAGGGAGATAACCATTTTCCATGGATTCCCTCAAAACACGATACGTTTCTTCAGCACTAATCTCCCCCAACAGAGAATTTATAAGATAATTATAACCCATGAAATTAACAGAGAGACCAAACTCCTTCCTGGAATTATACAGCTCCATTGCAATGCTCGGCAATCCTGCTTTACATAAGAAGCACAACACGGCATTCATCGTGTAATTATTAGGCAACAACTCATGTTCTTTCATTTCCACCAACAAATCATACACCTCCTCGAGCCTATTCTCCCTCAAGAGCTTATGTATCAGGTTATTGTAACGAAAGATATCTGGAACATACCCATTCGGCTTATCCTTCAAAAATTGCAAAGCATCATTTAACTTCCCTGCCTTACCAAGTTCCTTAATCCATACACCATAGGTATTCTCCATTGAATTCCCTAAACCCTGAAACTCATCAATTAACAATGACGCCCTCTCAAATTGTTTATTCCTACACAAGGCACTGACAAAAGTAGCTACAGCAGCACCGTTCAGTTCTGGCCTATTACCCTCAAGAAGACGACGCAAATACTCCTCCCCACGGTCCAACTCGTTCTGCTTACACAAACTTTTCATAATAATGGAATGGGTAACATGATTCTGAAGCCCACGGAGTCTGATTTCTTTTGCCACAGACTCAGCAAAATCATAACTCCCCTCCTCAACAAGGCAATTCATCAGAATATGATAAGCGAATTCATCTAAGTCAAGGCCCTGAAACCGCATTCTACCAAACAGTTGGAGTGCAGTTTCGGATTTACCTGCAACAGCATAACCAATAACCAAAGTATTGTAAAACGTCATCTTATCAAACCCTTGCTTCATAAAGTGCTGCAGCAAGTCCAACATTAAGTTCATCAACTTGGCGTTTGATATCATCCGGAATATGGAAAGGAAGGTAGCCCTTGTGTGGAAAAAGCCTGGCTGTCGACCGGCCCAATCGAAGAACTTCAAGCAAGTGAGGATGTCTTTCTTTTCATAATTCAAAACATCGAGAACTAAGGGCTCGGTGAGGCGGAGATTTAAGGCCGAGAGGGCTAAATCGGCGGAAGCACCCTCCTGAGTGCGGAGGATTTCGAAGATTTGATCGAAAAGAGGGGTTCTTCGAGACATGAACCATTCTCTGAAGTAGGAGACGAGGTTAGAATGGTGTGCCTCGGAATCGGATCCATTGCCGTTGGTGGTCTTACCGGGGGCGGCGAAAGGGTAGGCCGGTGAAATTGGAAGGCGGTGGGATAGGGTGGTAGAGAAGGGGATTAGGGTGGTTTTGGTGGTGGAGGAGGGAGGAGGGGAGAGGAAGATTCTAGTTCGCCTTGCGCATCTGAGAGTCAACATCATTGTTGGTTTGGTATTGAAGGTTTAGTCCTGAGATTGATTGGGAAGTAGAGTTGAAACCATGGCGACGCGGCGGCGGCGGCGGCGGCGTTTAGCGGAGGTCGAACTTCCACGGAGGCGTAGAAGAAGGGGGGTGCATAGTCTGGCTGTTTTGGGCTTTTGCCAACTTTTGCACACCACTTCGTTTTTATTTTATTTGTTTAGGGTAAGGTAATGTTTTAATCCCTTTTAACTTTTTTCAATTTTGATATCAGTTCTAATTTTTAAATTTTTTAAATTAATTATCTAACTATTAGTAATGATATAGAACCATTTTTTATTTAACCAGATTATTGAACATCATTATCACATAATTTTTATTAATATATTTTAAAAATAATTTAAAACAAATCTTATCCATTAAAATATATTTTTTTAATATCTAATCTTCCACTTAACCGTTAGTAAAAATCAGAAAACATCTTTAGCAAATCAAATCTTCCATCCGTGTATCAACGATTTATTTTTTTGAGAAAATTGGGAAAAAATAGAAAATTTTAGAACAACTTTCATTCAAGACGTTTGAAGATAACTTTTGAGGTGGATATATATGGATACAATCACAATATTGCCATTTATTTTTTTGAGAAAATCAGGAAAAAATAGAAAATTTTAGAACAACTTTCATTCAAGACGTTTGAAGATAACTTTTGAGGTGGATATATATTGATACAATCACAATATTGAAGGGTACAAAACATCGGTAGCTGGGAGTATAAGTGTTCCGGTAACGTTGCCTCCATCCTTTTTTTTTCTCATTTTATTCTCTATGTTACTTGAATCTTTTATAAATCTTTTATATCGTAAACCTTACGTTCAAGTCAATATGCATGTGAAAGTGACTTCTTATATAACAAGGAGAGTCAAACTAATGTTGTATATCAAAAGATGTTGAAAGATAGTAAGTCGTGTATTAGTTTGTTGCAAAGCAAGGATGACAGTTGTCGAGAGACAAATAGGACCGAATTGGAGTGTTAAAACATTTGTAGAGGGCGGTCTCATCGGGAGGTGTCTATTACTAAAAAAAAAAAGTATTAGCTCAACAATTTGCACAAGCTAATATTTCAACTTGTCAAAAGATGTGTTTGTCTTTAAGAGAATTGCACAAATGACATAATGCAGAAACACTAATTCTCTTCTTTAAGTATGAGAAGGAAAAAAATACAGCCTTTTTTTTTTTGTCTATGAAGTTGATTCGAACAAAAAGTTTATTAGGTGTTTTTGGTCTGATATCACAGGGATACTATAATTTTTTTTTTTTTGGTGATGTAGTTGTGTTTGACACGACATACAACACAAATAAATATGGAGTGATTTTTACTCCATTCACTAGAGGGTTGTGGAGGGGATAACGGTCTAACCATGACATTTTTATTTGTGTTGTATGTCGTGTCAAACATAACTACATCACCAAAAAAAAAACACCTAATAAACTTTTTGCTCGAATCAACTTCATAGACAAAAAAAGAAAGATGGATTTGGATTTTTCTTCTTCTAAGACTCAAAGAAGAGAATTAGTGTTTTTGCATCATGTCGTGCAATTCTTTAAAGACTGTTCATAGTTCCTGACATCTCTCTCCGTGCATCCCACTTTTTCTGGACCTCCATAATCAATTTCCATCAACGGCATCTTTTGACAAGTTGGAATATTAGCTTGTGCAAATTGTTGAGCTAATACCCTTTTTTTTTAGTAGTAGACACCTCCCGATGAGACTCATAATAAATGAACTTTGGTCGGAGTTGCTAGACTATGATTGTGGCCCTCTACAAATGTTTTAACAGTCCAATTCGACCTAGTTGTTTGTTTGTCTCTTGACAACTGTCATCCTTGCTTTACAATGAGAAGTCTTTCCAAATCACTTCATTTGTTTTTTTATTCTTATTAGAGTTCTTAATCTTAGCACTAAACCAACTTTCACTTGATTGTAGAATGTAAATGCATCATCATGAGTATTAAACTAAGGTTTACGATTATCTAGAACTCGGGGAATGTAGATTTCCTCTTCGTTTTTTTCATCCATCATTTGAAACAAAAAAATGGTTATAAAAAAATTCATAACCATCAATTTTATATAAAACTTGATTTATGAATGTTGTTATATGCTTTGGAGACACTCGATTCCAAAAAAAAAGGTTGATTCAATATATCACTACTATATATAATACAGTAACAATGAATAAACATATAACATATAAAATAGTAATACATAATTGTTCAAGTATTCAATATATACACTTATATAATACATAATTTCTTACTTAGTAAATAAGATGAAAATATATTTGTTATTATTTTTTTTTTGGTTATATTTTTCTTTATAATTATTGAAGCTGATATGAACAAAAATGCATTTGGATATTATTTTTATGTGTATATTTATGTTTATGGATTTATTTTTACTTTACTATTCGATAATTATTTGATGAATTATTTTTGTAGACACCTGAATTTCATTAAATTTTGAACATATCAAATATTAAATTTATATCAAATATTATGTAAATTCTAATTTGGAAGATAAGATTATTTAAATTTTGAACAATTCTAATTTTGAAGATAAGATTATGGAATAATATCTCCGAAATTTGAGATTTATCTACAAGTGATAGCACGGATTATTTAGTAAATAGGACTAAAAACCAACTGATGCAAAAGGAACGAAGAAACGTTCCATATAGACGTTGATTCACAAAATAATGCCAACAGATATAAAATAAGGAAAAGCCCTAATGTTTAATCATAATCTATCTAATCTCCAAATAACAATTAACTTGATATACGAAATAAATGAACTCTAAAAAGTATTAATAATAGTAAATCAAAACTTGTAGCACAGCACACTTCTTCAAGAGACTCGCGCTTTTCCTTTGTTGCATGAAAAGGGTCGAACTTGTCATCAAATAAATTGATATTTGAATCAAATTTGCCATTGTCTCAACTTAAATAAGTCATCACTTAATTTATCACATATTTGATGCAAGGTTAAAAGATTGGGTTAATTGCACAATTGTGCAGAATTCTCTCATGGATTAAAAATTGCACAAAACTCCCTTGTCATTTATTAAATCAACAAAAGAGGGAAGACCCTATTTATTCTACAACGTAAACCAAAATTATCAATAAAAAGCAGCGTAAAATACCAATGGTCGAAGAGGGGTAACATGGATTGCCAACAAAATCATAAACAAAAACTTGCCGTCATCTTTTTCATGTTAGGCTTCATAGACAAATCTAGATTCACATTAAACTGATATAAGAAACGCATTGAAATGCTTAATCGAGTAGTGAAACGCCAAAACTGAATTATAACCAAACAAGTCTCATATTTCATCTGATTTTCAACTAGAACAAGCAACGTAGTACACCGTTAAATGAAAAACCCAATAAAATAAGCAAAACAAGAACCTTTCTGTTTCCAAAACCAAACACTTAGAAAAGGGAGGTTCCCTTGCCCTTCTTGTCTCCACCAATCTCAAAGTGCTTGCACCTCTGCAAAGATAAACCAAAACAAACAGGTAAGTACAGATGGGAGGTCACACAAGCAGAAAAATAAAAAGCTACAAACAAACACCAACCTTGATAGCATGCTGGGACATATGTTTGCAACTCTGGCACTGCAGCCTCAGCACGATCTTCTTGGTCGTTTTTGCCTGACGAAAAGAGAAAACTTTGAGCAAAATGTACAACACGAAATAATCTTTCAATATGACTACAACAGTTTCTATTTCCTCCTAATTACTAACTGGTTTTCTTTCTTCAATTAAATAAATCAGATGATTTACCTTCTTGTGGAAAACAGGCTTGGTCTGGCCACCATAACCTGACTGTTTGCGGTCATAACGACGCTTCCCTTGAGCAGCTAAGCTGTCCTTACCCTTCTTGTACTGGGTGACCTTGTGCAAGGTGTGCTTTTTGCACTCCTTTGATTTGCAAAAAGTCTTCTTTGTCTTGGGAACGTTCACCTGAAAATACCAACCAGAAATAAATCACCATTGTCAAAGACATGACAGAAACTCTAAACAATCATCAAATGCGCCTAATTCAATTAAAAAAAACCAATCACTAACAATATCAAAATGTGCATAATTTCTCTCTACATCAACCTTGAGGCCTTCAATTCGCACAGGATATTTTTAAGGCCGTCATTTTAGATAAAACAAAGAGGAGCAACCGAAAGATTAGGTGTTAGCATTATCAGATAACTATAGGAACATATATATAATTCTCTTCTAATCCTTCGATTCTTTCCACAAGTTATTTAATCACATGCCTCATTTCCTGTTATTGTTCCTCTACTGTATTATACTGGTTCAGGCAAGCTTTACCAAACTTGTAATGTTGTACATGTTGCCAATTTTTTCGAGCCAGCGCCTAACCACTCATTTTATGTATGCAATAAATCTATGAAACTGCCGAGTTCTTCTTCTAATGTTGAAAATCTATTCACTAACAGCCACATAATCGGGTTCAGAACCCTAAAACTATTTCAGTACAACCATTGAGATAAAAATGAATTCACTAATTACGAGCAAATCAAACCGACATCTAGTAGAACGTATAAAGAAGACAGAGAAATTAGAAGTGAATTGATTACCATGGCTGAAGATGGAGGGGAAGCTGAAACCCTAGCTGCACGTTTGATAGGATCAAGCACCGTTGATGGAATCTCAGCCCCTTAACGGCGGTTTGATACATAAGTCCGAAAATCGTGAAGGCCAGGCCCACAAAAATGGCCCAAGCCCGCAGTATACATATCAGAACTAGGGCCTTTCATAGGCCGGCCCAAGACTCAAATGGGCCCTATCTATACAAAATTACTCGATTCATATCCTACCAATTACCAATACATACTTATCTTATTTGTTCTTATAATTATTAAGTTACTCCACTTGTAAAAAAGAAGTAAGAAAGCCAAAAAAATAAAGAGAGAAAGCTTTTTAAAAAATGAAAATAAATAATTTAACAAAGAACATTTAAACATTAAAAGATAAAATGAATAACTTAAGTTATGGAGGAGGGAGTATATATTATATGCATATAAAGTTAAGATAAGATTCTTGTTCTGCAAAGGAGAAGTAGGAAAAAAAATAGTTCTGAGAAAGAATTTGACTTTTAAAGAAATACTGAATTGTAAAACGCGAAGCTTCCATAGCATAGTGGTATTGCGTTCCCTTCGTAAGGGAAAGGTCGTGAGTTCGATCCTCACTGGGAGCTTCAATTTTTTTAAAAAAAATATTATTTGCCCTTTGACTTTTCATATTTTAAAAAAAAAAAAAAATTGCTGTATCATCACTCTAAAACATTTGTGTGAGATATGTCTAATTAAAACTGTTTTTACAAGAAGAATTTGCGTTGTTGTCGTAAGTTTTCAGAATTTAAAACATAAAATAAAATCAATGAAATCATAACCAAATTCCCGTAAGGCCCTAATTTAGAACCGGAACTAGCTTTGAACACCATGACCCCTCCCTAGTTTAGAATTTCAATATCCCATGCAAGCTATGACCTATGCATACACATGTATAGGTGTGTGTGTCAGTGTGTGTGTTGAAATATAATTAAGGAATTGGACCACTGAAAACGTCCCTCCTACTTTATGCAGCAGCACAATTAACTGAGTGTGTGTGTGCCCACCTTCTTTAAATTTTCTTGGATCTTGTGACATCATATATATATATATAATATCCAAGTGTGTTTGTTTTTATCTCATACTAGTATATTTCGTTTTCATTATCAGAGATAGCCCTGCAAATAACGAATTTATAGATCCGATATTCCAAACCTCTTTTCCCTTCCAATTGCCTGTGAATCTGATCTCCTAGTTTCTTCGATTCTCTCTTTTCAACATCTTTTTGGGTCACTTTGCGCACAAATTAAACTAATCCTAATGCTCATATTCTTATATGTACAAGTATCACTACTACATATTTGGTCTTGGAGAGCTTTTAGAAGAGCTCTCCAAGTGGGAGCTCTCCAAGCTAAATTGCACTTGAAGAGTCCTTTTTGCACTTGGACTCTCCAAGGCTTGAAGAGCTCTTCTAAAAGCTCTCCAAGGCCAAATATATAGTAGTGTATAGTTTCATGACATTTACTCTTCGTGACACCCCTCAGCTCCTTAATAAAACAACTTCGTTTTTTACTCATAAAGGCCGGAGTACCAATAGAAAATTCTATCCCTAGCCTAGCCTAGCCTAGCCTTAAGCCAAAACTAAATTGTAAAAGCAATCTCTTGAGAGTTGACCAGCGAAGATTTTTGCATTGCTTTGACGTTCAATTCAAACATGCCAGATCGATAGCAGTACTGCCATTAGAGCATTAATCTTCCACTAATTTGAGCCTAACACTTCACAGTAAACCTATAATTAATCATATGGAATAATTGCTGACGACGGAGTATAATCACTATAATATTTTACAAAAATTCATATTCCTCTACGCACTTCAATTCCTCCTTTGATCTTTTTCAATGTGGGACAAAACCACCTCGTTTTAATTTCTCATTCATTCCAACTCTAAAATAAGCAAAGTAGGTATGGATTTGAAACTCTTCTTTCGACCAATTAATTTTGACCCTAGTTAATCACTTATATATATTTTTTGTCAATCGTGACATGAAAAATATTAAATCCTTTTCTATATGCAAATTAAACCCCTATAATCTTTTTCTAGTTCACACTGAAATTCACTAATTATGTTTCTTTAAGTTAAACATATATATAGTACTCCTGCCAGGATGTTTTCGCGTATTATATATAATTAAGTACTGATCATTTCATACTATGAAGAAAATGTAGAATTTTATTAATAACCCTAATGAACATAAAACTTAATTTGTGTACATTCCACTACTAGATCTCATCACTTCTTAGAAACATGATAGTATATCTCTTTTCAATGTCTATTTTTCTCATGTTCACTATATATATATATATATATATATATATATATATATATATATATATATATATAGAATAACTAGATGAGAATTTATTTTCAACATTATGTATTACATATAATAAATTTTTGTTCATCATAATAAAAATCTCAACTCAATACATATAATAATGATATATGCTATAAAAAAACACACCTTATCATAATAATTACTATATTTACATAGTTTAATTGAATTAATTGAGTCATCTATTTTTTTTTATGGACTTACCAAAATATTAATATACACATGACACATCATTATTATATATAATCAAAATTCACTTAAAAATTGACACATCATCAAAACTCACTAAAATTCGACACATAACTAACAAAAACTAGGGGGATTTAAAATATCAATTCAAACAAACAAACAAATCTACTCCGTACTATTAGACATTATATATATACACACACATATAAATATAGTATATTACTATCGATGATTGGCAAAAAAAAGTAATGATTGGCAAATAATCCTTAGATCTTTACCAATTTACGTACTCCTTGATATATAGGAGTATATATTCACTATGTCAAACTGACAACGTACATTCCTATAGTATACACCGTATTTATTAAACAATGATGATATGATAATAAATATATATTCCAAAAAGGGAAAGAGCCTACAATCTCAATTTAAAAAATAAATAAAAGGAAAGAGCCTGAAATAAAACCAACATATATATACCTTATACATCACCTAGGATTTACTCCTTTTATCCTATTTTAGTTTATTACGATTAAGCTACATATGTCCTAAAAATATTTCAATTGAACATAATATATCAAAGATAAGCGCATGAAACATTTTTGTCAATTTAATTAACAAAGCCACACATTATATATCCAATTACTTCTATATATATTGGTTTTTACAAATCAATAATTACATTAATTCATAATCCAAATTCAGTCTGCAGAAAACTTGCAATAGCAGTATACATATCAAACAGAATTAATTCCATTGTAAGTATATGGAGTATATTATTAATTAAAACTGAAAATATATAGGTAGGTATAAAATTTCTTACCACAGGGCCTGTAGGGGTGTCTGTATGCAAGAAATTAGCTTGTTTGGTTTAACAACTAACTCTAATCTTTATTGTCCTGTTTCGGGCTTTGGTTTTCGTGCGAAGGACGACCGATGAAATGAAGGGTTGTTGGGAAAGGTGGATTTTGATTATTAATGTGCCTAAAATAATCATTCTCCATAGGTTGGGGGATGTATGGAGGAATAATTGAAGGTACCGTGGTTGTATAGAAGTGAGAAGTTGACTCGTCAGCTTGACTTGCAAAGGAATTATAGCCTCCCCCAAATTGAGACAAGGATAAATTTGAAGGATCCCAATGAAAGAAATTAGGGTTACTATAAGGCATGTTTGGCATAGGGAAAAAGTTGAATGATGCACCTTGGTTAAACCCCTCTTCATCTTGATCCATCTTCATCGTCGTCCCTCCTTTGGTGTAGGGTTCAACGTTTGGAGGGACGAGGAGATTGGAAAGGGAAGACGAAGAGTGATGAGAGCTAGGTATTAAGTGTGAGGGTATGATTGGTAGAGGGGGAAGTTTGTCAATTTCATGTTTAGCTGCATCAATGAGCCAATCTACAACTTTGCTAGGTTGGCTTAGGCCAAGCCTGTCTTGAAGATCATACAACTGGATTGCAGTAGGGACGGATAGGCGAATTCGTCTGTCCCTTAGTCCTCTCACCGTGCACACTTTGCTATGCCTATCTTTGCCTCCAAACGAACGAGAAACTCTAACGATTCTTGGATTCTTGAAGCTTGAAGACCACTGTCTTGAATTGATCCTAGCTGGAACAAACTCGGGAGGATTCGACTCTTTCTTCGCTTCAAACTCCTTGTCTCTTGGATTCATTGTAAGATGAATATTACTTGCTTGATATGATCATCACTACACCTCCTAGCTGCAGCTTAATTAATTTCCAATTCAATCAGCTAGCTACAAGTGAGCAAGTTCAAGAAAATAAAAAGACCCTCTTCTTAAAGAGGGGTTTTTTTTTTTTTTTTGGAAATTAGTAGATTTGAGGTTAAGGATTCATGAAAACACTGTCCCAACCAAAACTATTTGATGAAAACAATTAGGGTTACAAAATGGGAAATCTCTATATTTATATAATCCAAATTTCAGAAAATATATTAAAAAAAAACACACAAATTCACTGAGCAATAAAGTAGGGAGAACATTATATGTACTTATGAACCCCTCATCTTAAATAGTGGTTTTCTATTTTTATGGAAAAAAACCATAGATTTGATGAAGGATTGGAAAAACACTACCCAACCAAAACTTAATAAATAACATGAATTAGGGTTACAAAGTGAAAGAAATGATTTTTTTTCAGAAAAATTAAAAAGCATTGAGCAAGAGCTAAGGGAGAAGATTATACTTTGATAAGCTGGAAGCTGAAGCTGAAGCTGGCGATGGATCGATCTTTGGTCGAACGAACGAAAGCTAGCTAGCTAGGTAATTAGTCGTCGGAGATTGGAGGATGGAATAGGCAAGGGAAGGAGGTGGTATAGGCGTGTTGCAAAGGAAGAAAGGAGTAATAATGGGAGATTGAAAGGTGCATGTGGCATCTATAAATGATAAGAGATATTTCAGCAACGAACTTTCACTAGAACTACTTGTTGAGCCATAGTTGGCAAAATTCAATGACCTGCACAATTGGTAAACATATAAATTTTTATTCAATTCCTAATATAAACTTTATTTTTCAATTTATGGGACCAATACTTGCATTAATTATAAAGAAAAGAAAGCTTCTTTATTGACAACTACACTACCTTTATCAGCACACTTCTTAGCATGCTGTGAACCCTAGACAGAGAAATTAAAGAAAGTTAATTTTATTTATATATATATATATATATAGCTCTTTTATTTATTTTTAGGTTTAATTAGGGTTTAATTAAATTGTTGGCATTGGTTGAAATGTGCTACACAATTATAATATTCTTACATCCCAATATGGGTACAAGAAATTAATTGTGTATATAACAGAAATGTAATACTCCAATATTAAAGAATCAGCTCCTATTAGAAAATTAAATGGAATTAATGAAAATTAGCTGGATTATTGATGCAGTATGTACCTTATAAATAGAGGAGGGACCAATGTAGAGCTTCTACCTTTAAAGCTCTTCTTCTGCTTAGTACTCAGATCAGGACCACTTGCAATCTGATTGCATCAACCAACTTGTTCCCCAAATACAGTTTTCTGCATCTTAATTAATCCTTTTTTTTTTTGGAAGAAATATCTTAGTTGCCCTTGGAAACCCTAATAATTATCGAAATTCACCCGGTTTCGTATTGTGGGTCATGTTCAACTCGACTCGCAGTGTGAGACTGTCTCACGGAATGAGTTCGTGAAATGGAACTCCAGTTAACCAATATTATACTGTATTAAGAAAGAAATTGGTTTAATTTGAGCCTCAAAATATATATTTCCTATAAGTTTTGATTTTGAGATGTTTAATTTCGACTTATTTGGATTGAAGAAAAGTTTTTTATTAATCGAGACGTGGGTAAATTAATGCTGTCATTAGCTAATTTTCATTACGTACATTTGCACTCTGATGAATAATAAATTTTAATTAGTACAAATATTAATTTAGTTTCTTTGTATAGTACATTGATGGGTAGAGAACGTACTTCTAGCTAACCAACCATTTTTTTCCCAATGGCTATAATTAATATTATAAGCATCACGTATTTGATCTATTATATCTAGAATATTATTAGAGACATGTATTGGTCATTTTATGTATGTGTTGGTGTTAGAATTTATTAATATTCGGAGCATATATTAATTACATGTATATCTAGCTACTTTGATGAATTTATTACTTATACTCGTTTGATTGGAAAATTGGGTAAATGTTTTTTTTTTTTTTTTTGTGTGTTAACTTTCATTATTGTTGAGAGGGTTATAATGATTTAAGTATTATACTCACTCTTATTCATAATATATGACGTTTGAAATTTTATTTTCTTTGTAAATTATATGATGTTTTGTAATTTTTAATGCAAATTAATAATTACATTTTTTTCTAAATTACCTTCAAACTTTAGATAGTAGTAATAAATTTTAATATATAATGTAGAATTCTAGAACAATTAATTAGGAGTATAGTAAGAAGACATTATCTTTTTTTAATATGTGCGCATAAATTTAAAGTGGCATATATTTTGAATATAAAAGAGTAATAATTTAATTTTATATCAAATCAAATATGTTTAATAGAAATGGTTTTGAGTAGTTTTTAAAAACCATTTTAAATCTCATCAAACTGAAACGAATGTAAAATATTAAAATGGAAAGCTAGTTTTTTTAATTTAATTTCAAAGTAAACATGTTGAGGAATTTGGCAAAACCTATATATCATTGGATGAAGAGAAAATCCAATGTGTAATATTTTGGATTGATTCAACATTGTTCTTGGAAGACGTGTAGAGGGATAACTCTATAAAGTTTAATTTCAGTAAACGTGTGAATAAGGACACACTATGTTTCCACAAAGTTTAAAGTATATTTAAAATTGTGAAATTAATTAATTTGAGCAGTCAATGGCTATTTTGGTCAGTTTTTAAAATATTTCCTCCATCTAAAAAAAATAGTCCACTCTCCTCTCCCACACTGGCACACAAACTAATACAAACATTTTAAAAATATAAAAACTAATTATTAACTAATTTCAATTATCACTAAATAAGAGTATGAGAGACCAAAATAAAAAAATAAACTATAATTTGTGATAAATCAAAAAAGAATAGTGGGATTTTTTTTAAACAGGGGGAGTAAGCTTTAGTGTGCAAAATTTTAAATGGTCCATAAGTTTTGTCATGTTTTATTGAGTAGCAGTAGGGATTGATTATATATATAAAAACACATACATATACTCACATATAGGTGTGCAGATAAACAATATATAGATGATGCATTTAGTACACTTCAACATGTGCAAACTTACCCAATATTACCATCAATCATTAAATACACATTTTGTATTAATGCTTTACAAGTTTTCCAATTCCCTTCTAATCACACATTAATAAAAATATTAACGTAAATATATTTTTTGTCGCTTAAATTGTATCACTTTTGGTTTTTTTCGTCTAATTTTTAAAATTTTAAAATTAGTCTTTTATATTTACAAATTTCGACATTTCAGTCATTTTATCAGTAAACATAGATTATTTTTAGCCTGAATTAAAGACGGGACACTTACGATCGAACATTGTCGTTATTTGAGCCTTTATGTAAAATAACTAAAGCACATAATTTTGTAAACATGAAAGACTAATTTTAAAAATAAAAATCAAATTTAGAATAACTTGAGAGAAATAAAAATATTTTTCCAAAATTTTAATCAATAATTTTTTAATACTCCATTTTTATCAAGAATTTATAAGTTATTCAAAGTTCAAACAGGTTGTAATTGGTGGCATGTTTTAAAAACCGGAATAATTTGACATAAAAGAAAAAGGGAAACGGACCGGTTGTACCAGTCTACCGGCCATGCAAAGACCAGTTAAGAACCGGTCAAATTAAACCTAGCAGAATGGGGCGTATTTGGACAGTTTTTTATTACTATTTTTAAATTATTCTTTATATATTATTTTGAACTAGGTGTTATGTGAGTTTGTGAATATTGTAGCCTAATTAATACTTCCTCCGTGCTGTTAAAGTTTTACCTGAGCTTTGGACCAGAGATTAAAATATATGATAAAAAAAGTAAACTTATTAAAGATGATATAAATGAGAGATAATAATATAATGAAATATCATGAGAGAGTAATTTCTTAAAAAAAAAAAAAAAAACTTTCACTGAACGGACGAAAATGAAAAATTGAGTAAAGCATCATTTATAATTTACTGAACACACTTCAATATATATTTTATACTGTTATAGTACTATTTTCAAATGAAGCATCATGCAACACGCCCAATTTGAGCTACAACAAAGAGCATCCCAGAGGGCAAGATCAAACCGCTCCGAGTTTAAGATATTTTATTCTTTCACTTTTAAATTGTTAGTCTCTTCGTCATTTATTAGATTGTCAATTTGACTTTGATCAAAAGTTTAATGTAAACGTTGTTTATTTGTATTATAAGAGGTGACATTTATTTTTGTTATTAATTAGCGCATTCGTCAATTGGTGAGAATAAGACAATTAGCAATCTCATCCAACTAACTAGCGAATGAAAGAGTGATAACTTATAGTCAAGAAATTAAGACCAGTTAAAGGTTTATGAATCTCGTAGTTACTTGGTATAAGGTGCCACCTTGAAGGTCGACCTACCTTGCCCCACATTAGAATCAACATGCCGGTTGACCTAGTCAACGAACACATGTACATCTATGTATGTTTGGGACTAAAAAGCTCATCTCTGTCAAGTTGAACAACCACATATAGGTCATCTTATATTTAAGAGATGGAGGATTACTTATATATATAAGATACAATTGATCTCATTTAAGGTCACATTAAATGTAAAAACGATAACTCATGCTTGCCTGTCACATACTGTAGATTTTTAGACCAAGAAATAAAGAACTTTTGCAAGCTAAAAATTTTATTTTTTTATCGTCTCTTTAAAGAATTCATTCCATGACATATTTATGTTTGTTGGTTGAACATATACATATATAAATGATTCGTGAGTATTACATTAGTATATATTTGAATTTCCTTAATTGATCAATCCCTAGGAACTCATGGCCAAAATATATACAGTATCTCATATATCATCAATTGGTCTTTCACCTTTTATTAACCCATTTTTCTGTTAATTAATGGCGATACAAGTTTTGAAGTTGTCTCACAGTCACACCCCAACTCGAGTGTTTTCCTTTTTCCAATAGTACTAGTATTATAATAACTGGAAAGATTAATGTGTTAGGAAAA
The DNA here is from genome assembly GCA_963675135.1 of Galeopsis tetrahit. Classification (NCBI taxonomy): domain Eukaryota; kingdom Viridiplantae; phylum Streptophyta; class Magnoliopsida; order Lamiales; family Lamiaceae; genus Galeopsis; species Galeopsis tetrahit. The sequence continues at coordinate 74,896,798 of OY776127.1, forward strand.
AAATAAGTGGATTTAATATTTTCTTTAATTTTGATTATTACATATGAGTGATTTAATACAATTATAAAAACAATGCCATCTTCAATCAATTATATATTCCATATACTAAGAAGGGATGTAGAATATTCAACGTGTACGAAGTCAATTTAACGTTTTTTTTTTTTGAAGAAAAAACAATTAAATTGATGGAACTACTGTTATATGTTATGTTGTTGAGATTTAAATCACGCAGGTGTGTATTAATAAAAATAAAAATCATGCATGTGTGTACATTAATTCTTGATCATTATCTTGAAGCTTTAATTTCTGTCAAAAAAAATTGGAGTATGGACGAAATTAATTAATACCAGTCCTAGTAAAGAAAGAAGTTAATAATATTCAAATTGCCTCAACTGACATATCACCATCGCTGTCAATTACTAGCTCTTCATATATCAATCATATTTACTATTTGTGCCCATCACTATGATTTTGTGTATATATATGTGAAAGGGAGGTGGTGGTGGACTTTGCAGTTTTTAAGAATAAATAAATAAATAAAATTCATGAACAATATATGCGGCAAATACGAGATTTATGGTAAGTAAAAGCCATAAAATAACAAATAAAAAAATATATCATTGATATGTCATTTTCTAGTCATAAGACAGCTACTAGTCATATATACATCTAATAGGAAGCATAAAAAATGTATGCACCCACTCTCAAATATACAAGGGCCGGGGCTATTTTGTTTATGCATATGACATGAAATGAGAATATGAATGATAACGATAATAGTAAGGATTAAGGAATGGCAATAATTAAGTGTGCCTTTTATAATTGTGTTGTTTGGTTTGTAATAAAAAATAGCTATCAAAATCATTCATTTTGTTTGGTTCAGAAAATAGTATTACATCCGTCTCAGGATGACTTGCACGATTTAATCAACATATTTTTTAAGAAAATGAGATTTAGCAGTTGATAATGTAAGATAAATTTTGGATATTTTAGATGATTTTGTTATGTGTAAAAAGTGAATTTGATGAGATGTAAAGTAATATATATGTAAAAAAATGAGTGACGCTTTTGAAAATAAAATGATGTTGAAAGGATATTAATTTTGTGTGATGTTTCTATGTTAAGAGTGTGTAAGTAATTTTAGGGCGTTCCAATAAAGAAATAGTGCAAGTAATAACGAAACGGAGTGAGTATTATTTTAATTATAAGTTCTAAAAAAATTATTTCAAGGGATTATATTTCACTTATTTTGTTGAATTTTTTTGTGTGGAATCAAAGGCACACACCTCAAATTAGTGAGAAAAAATTGTTGGTGAAAAGTGTAAGAAAAATATTAAAAAAAATGTAAAGGAAGAAAAAGTAAGAAAGTGGAAAAATAAAAGAAACCTGAGTGACAATTGGTATAATTTTGTTTAAAAGTAAAAATAATTATTAATAAATGTGTGAGAAGCTTGACAAAAAATGAAAGGTCAAACTTTAAGGCTCCGTTTGGATGAAGGGATTTGATCTATGATTTCAAATTCATCATCCAAATTCACTCCACTTGTTTGGATTATAAATGGATTTCAAATACTTAAATTTTTGCTCACACAATTTTTTAGATAAAATTGAGAGGATTTTAAATTCTTACTATCCTTTCATTTGAAATACCTTCTCAATTCAAATCCCCTTATCCAAACACAATCTTAGGGGAACTCTAAGGCTCCATGGATTTGATCAATGGATTTCAAATTCACCATTCAAATCCACCCCACTTGTTTGGATTAAAAAGTAAATGAATGTATTTAAATCCTTAGCATAATTTGTTTAGTTAAAATTGAGAGGATTTTAAATCCTCCTTAAAACCATGTCATTTGAAATTCAAATGACATGGTTTTAAAGAGGATTTTTGAAATCCATCTATTTTCAAAACCTTTCGTTTGAAATACCTTCTCAAATCAAATCCCTCCATCTAAACACAACCTAAGGTTGCATTTGGATGTGAATATTTGATTTGATTAGGCATTTCAAATGAATGTATTTAAAAATATGATTTTAGTGAGAATTTAAGGGTGTGTTTGTAAATTATAGTAATTGATTCAAAGTGATTAAAATTGAAAGTTGATAGTGTTTTAAAATTAAGCACTTTTAACCAATCGTGTATATGTTTTGGTGTTTACAAAACAAATCAATTTTTTTTATATAAATTCACAAAAAACACCTTATTACATTTGGATAGATAATGGGTAAAGATTAAATATTATTTAAATTGTAAGGGTAAAATTGATTATTGTAATGATGAGAAGCACATAGAAGCTACTAAGGGTTGTTTTCAAACTCTACAAACTATTTCTAGAGTCATTTTTTTTAAAGCTGCCCTTAGACACGCGCAAAACCGAACCGCCAAACCGGCCAACCGGCCAAACCGCCGGTTACGGTTTAAAAACCGAACCGTAAAATGGCGGTTCGGTTACGGTTCGGCATTTTGATAAACCGCCGGTTTGACGGTTTTTTATTTTAAAAAAAATATATATATTTTTTTAATGCACAATTCTTCTATTTTTAATTTATAAATTTAAGTTATATAATTTTTATTCAATTCTAGTAATGTATTTTCTAAAAAATGAGTTTAAACGAATAAAAAACGAACGAAAACAGAGTGAAAACGAGCGAAAACGAAGATAATATTAAAAAAAAAAAACACACACAAAAGCGTCAAACCGGCGGTTTTCAAACCGAACCGTCGGTTTGAAAACAGTAACCGTAACCGGCGGTTCGGTTACGGTTCGCCGAAACCACAAACCGTAACCGGCGGTTTGAAACCGTTGCCCATGTCTAGCTGCCCTCTCACAACTTTTACTTTTAAGAAGTGTTTTTAAGTTGTTTATAGAGTTTGCAAACACCCCCTAAAAATAGGTAGATGAGTGCTTCACCAAAATCACTTTTAACAAATTAATTTAGTGGGTGTTTGCAAACAAAATTATGTGCTTAAAAGCACTTCTTTTTTAAATAGAATCACTTTTGAAGTGTTTGTAAACACAAAGTAAATGATTAAATTAATTACTTAAAAGCATTTTTGGTCAAGCAACCCTCCCCATGCTTCTAATAACTTCTAAGTGCTTTTAATCATTACACTCACTAATTTTACAATTTTGCCCTCACAATTCAAACAATATTTTATTTTTACCCATTATTTATTTAAATGTAATAAGGGTGTTTTTTGTAAAATTATAAAAAAGTGATTTGTATGACATACACCACAACATTTAAAAAATTGATTAGAAGTGCTTATTTTTAAAACATTATCTACTTTCAATTTTACTACAAAAATCAATTTTAATCACTTTGAATCAACTACTATTGTTTGCAAACACACCCTTAATCACTTGCTTGTGTTTGCAAACATTTCAAAAGTGATTCTATTTGAAAAAAAAAATGCTTTTAAGCATCTTCTAGTGTTTGCAAACACTCTCTAAAATTGATTTGGTCTTGTATAAACTTGATTTTTTATAAGGAATGGAGTGCACTAGTCAATTTTTTTTATTTTTTTTGTGTGTATGTTAAAAAGTGTAAATCATTAATTATAACTAAAAAGTGCAACATAGTTTTTAATGAAGAGTGTAAATCCTTATAACTAAAAAGTGCAAGTCAGTATAACTGAAAAATGCAACACAATATTTAATGAAAAGTGTAAGTTATTATAAGTAAAAAGTGCAACACAACATTACAGAAAAGTGCACGTCTATATAACTAAAAGGTGTCATATAACATTAAAAAAAAATGTACGTCAATATAACTGAAAATATTATTTTAAAAAATGTAAGTCACTACAATTGAATAATGTAATACATAAAAAAAAATATTACAAAAAAAAATAAAAAATCAAAGGTCAATCAACTCAGTTTCTTATAAGGAATCGATTCTACTGGACACATATTCTTTAAAATTTTCTCAGGCTCCATTTGGATGGAGAGATTTAGGTATGAATTTTAAATTCATCATCTAAATCCAGTCCACTTATTTGGATTAAAAAATAAATGAATTGCAAAAACTTAACATCTTTTTTTAGTTAAAATTGTAAAAAAAATTAAATCACCACTAATTGTAAAATTGTGTTATTTGAAATCTATCTATTTTTAAATTATTTCATTTAAAATGTCTCATCAAATTAAATACTCAAATCCAAACACAACCTCAATTTTAACAAAAAATTGATGGCTCAAATGTAAGTATTTTGAAATTAATCCATTTACTTTTTAATTCAAACAAAGTAAAGTAAATTTTGATTATACATTTAAAATTGATTGATCCAATTTCCTTAATTCAAATGGAGCCTAAAATGATAAAATGCAATGCAAAGGTTAAAGAGAGTTAAATGTGTATAATATTAACTCATAATGTTCAAATTTTGTTAAGTACTCCGTATAATCTTGTTAGGGTAATTTGGTCATTCAACTAAATATAATGAAAAAAGAAATAAATTGAAAATTTAGGTAAAATTTATATGCAAGTGAAGCAAAACGTGTGGCCGCTAGGGTTTAAGAGCAGCACTCCAAACACTTGCAGAACTGTAGCTCGACAAAATCATCGACCATGGACAAGAGTATGCTTGGTGATCTGGACGCCCTCCCCGAGGAAGATAAGCTCCGAATGTCTTCCATGATCGACCAGCTCCAAGTCCGTGACAGGTATGTTTGCAACCTCAGTTACAGTCTCCTAAATTATTTGAAAATGAAATGCTTAGATGAATGACAAATCGATGTTCTTAGTTAAACGGTAAACCGGGTTAAGATCTTCGAGTATGAATTGTGAGGTCGTTGGATATGAGGCACCTACCGAATAAAGAGTAAAATTAGACCTGGTATTAAATTGCAACAGAAATAGCCGGATTTTTTTAGTTACTTTATTGTCTTTGTGGAGTTGCAATACTGATGGATTTCTCTGGTTATGGTTATATTTGTTTTTGGCCTGTAATCGCTTTTATGTGCTTCCCCTTTCTACAGAACAAGTTCATGAGTTAATTGGTGTGGTTATGGATATATGAGTCTAACTGGTTTTATCAGCTGGAAACTGGTGCTCTCTGTATTTATCTATAACAATCTGAATTTAATTATATCAGTTTTCCCTTTCTTTTTGTGTATACTTTTGATTGTCTACAAATTTAAGGCCCTTTCTTGGGTCGTACGTGCTAGAACTGTTGTAATCATATTCAATAATTGTTAAACAGATGTCTACCTATAAATTATATTGGCAAATGTAGCTTTGAGATATTAGGATATTTGGAGTTTACTAGTGTGTGAATCTTATTTGGACTGCCGCCTGGAACCATTTTAACGTGTGTATTTGTTGTTGAACCATCCATTGGCGTATAACTTAGATGGTTTATTGCCTTGCCTTGCTGAACTTGGCTTTGAGAAATGGAATATGTCCATATATTTGTAGAGTCCTTTTGTCTGCAGTGCTGTTCTTCTATCAAATTGGGGACTATGAACTGGTTTAGCTAGTATTTCAGTCAATTATGATATTTGGAGTTTACTAGTGTGTGAATCTTATTTGGACTGCCGCCTGGAACCATTTTACAGTTCAGCAGAACAGCTTCCCCAGATATCTTTTCCAGTGCTACAGTTTCTTTGATACCCCCCACAAAAATTGTCTTTCTTTCTTTTACCTTGTTTCTCAGTTTTCTGAAATTTGAATAAAATCGTTATATTTCTTACCCTAAATTTGATATTATAAAACATGTTTTATTTTTTCTTTCATATTTGAGATTAAAAATATCCTGATTGGTCAAAATATCTACAACATTAAGCTGTTCATGATCTAACCCAAGCCTATTTGATTCAGGCATCCAAGTATCTGACATTTTGTATCAATGAGCTGTATGAGTGGCATACAATTCTATATGTTGTTGCTTCTTTGGGGCTTGAAAAATTGTAGCTGCTGTTGTCTTACTACTAGTTTTTCCTCTCAGTCCCTTTAGAGTTAGAAAAGTCAAAAGTACATTCTTTGCTATAGTTTTTATCATAGTTTTGAAAGGCGCGCCTCGGTCGAGGCTATAGGTAAAACGTCTTTCTACACTTTTTTTGGGCGCTGTTTTCCAGGCGCGCGCCTTTTGCGCCTTTTTCGGGGCGCCTTTTGCGCCTTAGGCGCGCCTCTTGTACATTTTATTTTCATCTTTAAAAAGTAGCACTTTTAGTTCATTTTGAAAAAAACGTTTTCTTCTTTTTAATATTGGTGAACACTTTTTCCTTTTTAATATAAGAAAGGAATTAAAAATTAGGAAACATTTTAGTATTTGGAAAAAAAACTAGGGTTTTTCAAAACCCTTATTTGCGGGCTCTCCTCCAGCCCCTTCAAAAATTAAGAAGAATTTCAATTTGAGAAAGAGGAAGAAGAGTAAATTGATGATGATGATCAATTTGATGTGGATGAGGAGGGCTTTGATTTTGATGAGGACTAGTTTCTGAATATTATGTGTTTTTTAATTGCTGTTTTTTATGTTTTTTGTGTGAGTGAAGTATATCTTCACTATTCTAGACTTTTTAGTATTAATTTCATGTTTGCATTATGTTTTAATGTTTATTTATGGACCTTTAGTAGTATTATGTGGATTTATGTGGTAGAATATGTATGAAATGTGTTTACAGGATCATAAAACAGTGTTTAGGAAAAATGTACAAGAGGCGCGCGCCTTGCGCCTCGGGCACTAGAAGCCCTCTTGCGCCTTTGTGCGCCTTGCGCCTTTAAAAACTATGGTTTTTATTAGTAATTTGAATTATAATTACTCACTCTATAAGAAGAGACATTCATATTTTAATTTATTCGATTAGAGTGAAAGCTATTTTTTAGAATTGAGATCTCAGAAAAGGAATTTAAGACGAGTAAATATTTTCTCTCTCTCCGATACATTTCGTCACGCAATGTTCAGAGGTTAGTTAGTCCAAATAAAATTTGGGGGAGAAAAAGATCTACAATTTGTTGCGGGAAATTTTATTTAACTTTCAAAATTAACTTCTAAAAGTGGCTTGTCCAATTGCATTGCGGCATCAACCTCTTTTGTTTCATTTGATTGCTATTTTTGTTATCTAATGGCACGTTCATAAAGGTTTCAGAGTTGTATTATCACTTTGATACATCTAACAAATTGGAAATAATACTCGAGATTGTTAATTGTGTACTTCTGAAATTTAGATGGAATTAAATGGATTTTTCTGTTAAAATTAATGAAAATATGTAACAACTGATTGTGTGCAAAAACGCATTTAGCAATTGGCATTAATAATGATAAAACTTCTGTACCATAATGATTTTTTCCAGATTTTTCACTTGACGCTTTAGTTTAATAATCATTTGGATGATATCTCAAATTCTCAATTTATTTGTGCCATTGTGTATGTGCCTCAATGTATGGAGTAGTAATTTTCATACATTTACAAGTGTTGCATAGAATAAAGAAAACAGTAATTTAAATTTTTATTGCTGATGAGCATGGGAAATCAAGAAGAATATAAGAAGGCCTCTGGTTTCTGCAGTAATAATCCAAAATTTCTCAATATTTAACTTCCTATTTGATTCCAACCAGTTTAAAACATGGAAGCAATATCTCGTGTCTTTGCTTTGGCCTCCTAGTTCGTAAGTTGGCTCTTTCTGTACTTTAGTGCTTTTTTCCCCCTTTCTTTTACTTCCTCGTTATATTTTCTTATTCACATATTGAACTTTGTGGGGAAGAAATAGAAAGGATCCCCTGCAAGCAAGAATATTTTCTTGATCTTGCATTTCGAGCTTGCTAGGTAGAATGCCATGAAAATGAACGAAGAATAACGACTTCTGTTCAGGCATACTCATTATTTTAAGTACTTTATGATGTGTTTTACTTGGCAAGTGATAAAAAAGGTGCAGATATAATTATGTATCTGTAATGGATAATAATACCTTCTTTTTCTTTTTCTGATTTTCAACTGCAGCTTGAGGATGTATAATTCACTGGTGGAAAGATGTTTCACAGATTGCGTAGACTCATTTAGGCGCAAGTCTCTAGAGAAGCAAGAAGAGACGTGTGTTCGTAGATGTGCTGAGAAGTTCTTGAAGCACTCGATGCGTGTTGGCATGAGATTCGCAGAGTTGAACCAAGGGGCTGCAACACCAGATTAAGATGACGTATTGAAGTGAGGTGGTATGTTTAGATGCTATTTCCATGTGTTTATGAGAGAATACTCACATGGTACTTTTGAATTATGTTGGCATTTCATTTGTTCACTAGCTAAGATTTATTTGCTGCTTCCGTTTGAACTCAATAAGATGATGAGATGAACATTCATTTTCTCTCTATAAATTTTTTAATGCATTTGCTCACGTCAACATATATTACTGCCAATGTAATAGAGCAACACTTTGAGTTTATGAGCAGCAGTTTTGCTTTAACTTTATATAGGAGTATTTCAATATGATTTTTGTGCGAGTTTTTTAAAATAGAGTTTTCTTGTCAAAAGTACACGTAACACGCTGCTAGATTGTAGAAATGTAATTTTTTTTTTAAAGAATGAATTAATTAAGCAGTTTTAAGTTGGTTTGTAGGTATAAAGTGATGTATTGTCACTTGAAATGTTTCACGCAGACCCTAATTAAAATTACTTATTTTAGTTGTACAAAAAATTGAAGGTCGTTTTCAACATTTTGTTAAACTTCTATACAACTAACATATATGTATACAAATAAATTACGAATATCGTACATGATATATTTTACTGTGTAGAGGAATAAAAGTTGAAACATAAAAAATAAGTAAAGAGTAAACATTAATGAGATTTTTACTTGGGATCTCATAATTTAGAAGAATAGAATAGAGGAAATGAATTTGCGATGAACTACACATTACTACAATCATAATTAATTTAGTTTTGCTAAAGGATGAACTAAAAGATAACTTGGGTATATAAGTTATTAATAAAATACAAAATGATTACATGTAATCAAATTAAACTATTCACCAATTATTTGTATCTCAATTCGAAAAATATTCATTTGAGCTCATTTAATAAGACTCACTAATATAAAAACAAACAAATTCAATCTCAATAATATTAGTTAGTTAAACATTTTCCTTCTCATAAAATAAAAATAAAAAAGAGTTTTAGTTAGTACTGTCAAATTTGGATTAAAAAAAAAAAAGGTTAGTATCAAATTAAATATTTTGCAGCTGTCCTTCAACCGGCAATTCCGTCGAAGGGTATTTTAGGAATATAAACAAAATATCCTTTTCATCCTCTAAACCCCAACGGCCAACGCTCACAAATACAAAACCCTAGCCCCTCTCTCGCAGACAGTTTTCTCTGAAGAAGAAGAAGAAGAGGGAAATTTTAATGGCGGATAACGTGCTTTCGCTGGCCAAGGTCAAGGCCTTCTATTACTCCCAGGTTCACGATCCTGATAAATGGGATCTCAACATGGTATTCGTCGATCATTTCATTCTATTGCTACTTCTTTTCATTTCTTGTCAAATTGCTACCTCTGTTTATTGTATTAATTTGTTATGTAGTTTCGTACTGGTTTTCGTTTTTTCTGGTGATTTCGGTTTCTCTAATTAGAATTAATGTTCCCTCTGGTGCCAGAGATTAGGCTCGATTTGCTCAATATTTTGGATCTCGATAATATATATCTAATTCAGAGGAATTTGGTTTCTCGTGAAATTGAAAGGATTTGGTTTGATTCTTTCAATATTAATCTATTCACTTGGAAGTGATTCTGATTAATCTCATTTCCCAATTTTTTATTGAAGTAGCAATTCATAATTCTGTTTGACTTGGGATTGTTTTTTGTACCTTGTCCGTTTTGTTTGTCACCTTCCCATATTATGTAGGATTTTTGAGACCTTGAATCAGTTTTGTTCTCATTTGCAAATTCAAGATAGTGAGATAGCTGTAGATATAGGGAACTCTTGCAGTTAACCTAAACCATTTCCTTTTCCGCATATATTTGTGCACTATTTTTGGTTTAGAAGAAATATTGAGGAGGTTTGTTTTTCTTTCATCCATTTGTTGTCTGCCTTTCAGTTCCTGATTTATACGATCCCCACCCTCTAGTTAGGAAGGTCCATCAAAAGCCATGGTTAATTTGGATTTGGATTTGGATTAGATATGAACCTTTGGAACTAATACTTTCTCTTTATTGTACTACCAAATGGATTTTCTGCTACAATGTTACACAATCATTCATTATACTATCTTGATCTTCGGGTTTGGGAGTGAGACGAGATGTGAACATTTTAGACTAATGATTTCACTTTATTATGCAACCATTTTGAATTCGTTTTATGTACATTAGAACATAAGGCAGACTGCCATGGCTTATTCTTCATGTTGGTCTCAGAATTGCTTGCTAATTTTGTTAAAGTTTTTATTTCTTTTTTGGGAGAAACTCTTTTTTATTAATTTTCTTTTACTGCAGAAATTACTGCGTGCCGCAGGGCTCTTTGCCGGCTCCATCGTCTTAATGCGCCAGTATGGTGATATGATGGCCATATGAGAAATCTTACCCTCAGGTTATGATGCTTCTCGACGATTTAGGATTAGTCGGTCTTACTCTTTGTTAAGAGTGATTGTTATTAGATGGAGCTTCTTTTGTAAACTGGCAATTCTTGGAACAAGTTCATTTCTCAAATGTGAATTGGGATGATGGCTCTTGGAATTTTATCTGATGAAAACAAATCTTCTTCCGCTGATACTACTTCTATCCTAAACCTTTATATTTGTTTTCAATAGTATTTTGTGATGCTAAGTCATTTCTTGCTGTACACTTGATTCGTTATGATGGTTGTGTTACTTACAAATCAAGATTATGATCCTGTTAGGGATGATTAAATGAAGGTTACAGCAATAGTTCTGGGTAAATTGAATTCAGTTTTGTAGATGTTATAATTAGTGAAATAGGATGAATGTGTATATATGCATGATGAATTTCTTAAGTCAAGCTGATTTAGCAAATCTTGTTTGGATAATGTTAACATGGGTTGTGTGCCAATCACTTTCGTCATTCATTCCAATTGGCATGGGTGCACTGAGTGTGCACTTGTTTGTGCTCTTAAAAAGTTGTTTAAACTATTATTTTTAATAAAAGCATATAATGTTTGGAAATATTGTATTTTTTGTCAAATTTTCAAAATTTAAATGTATGTTACATAATCAACAAGTATGTTAATTGTAATACTCTAGTCATTTGATTTATCACATGTTTTTTTTTTTTTTCTTATGAACATTATCCTATGTGGCTATGCTTGCAAGCTAATTTATACTACTTCCGTTCATTTTTATAATTGCTTAGTAGAATTAAATTAAAAAGATGTTGATTGTGTTTTGCAAAATAAAAACTAATCTGGAAGGGGGGAGACTGAAATCCCCACCTTGAGTTGTAATACAAAAGATGTAAGCACTTAGGGGTAATTCTCATGCCCCAAAATTAATTGAATTTTCACCGATCAAAAAAAATAAAAAAATTAAAAGATGTTGTCTTTTGGTAATTGATCTTGTGGAATCTAGATTATCCGAATTAAGGTGCCGCCAAGTGACTGAGTATATATAAAATAAATAAAAAATAGAAATGCATTAAGTGTCGAAATCGATGACAGGGACTAAACAAAAATTGACAAACGAAAATAAATGTTTGTATTTCTAAAGCTGGCATCAATCCTTCAAGTTGAACCAACCATGGAAATGGTGTTTATTTCGGTGATCTTGACATCATTTTGTCCATTTATCAACAGTTGAGATTTGGGAGCAATGTGAAAGAAGCCAATTTTTCAAGAAAAATAAAATTCAAAAAATATGATATTTGATTCACACGGAGAAAAATATTACAGTATCAATAGTTTCTGTTTAAATTGGATGCAAATTTAAGGAAAACTGATTGTTTTGATAAAAAAAAAATAAAAAATTGATAAATAGTGTATAAATGATTTTTTTTTTTCGGTAATGATATTTCATTTTTAGGAAAGAATAAAATTGATCTGATAAAAAATCAGTGACAATCAAAAAAATAGAAAGAGGAAGTATAAAGTCAATTCCTCGATAAAAGTAGAGACACCCCCCTAACGTTTTAGGAAAAAATTCCACGCATTACTACTATTTATAAAGTGTAATAATCGAGAAGTGTCAATCTAAAGAATATTCTGATCATCCAAGGGAAAGAATAAACCTTGGTGAATATCGACTATATAATTCTTAGTTCACATATGAATATGAGTTCTTGAAACAAAGTAAAGTGAAGGGCACCCAGAAGCTCCGATCAACGCCAATGGCTTCTCCCCGTGAGAAATCTCTCTTGTCTTCTTCTTATCTCATAAATGCATGTATAATTTGTGTTTCTGCGAGGTTTAGGATCTGGGTTTTGTGTCTGTGCATCGATTTATGCTTCTTTGATGCTAGTATTTGTTTTTAATCAGAAATTCTGAATGAGATAATGGTGTTGCTTCTGATGAATTTATAGTTGTACAAATAAGGGAGACCTTGTAACTTTGTGTTTATAGATATTTTACAGCTTCGAATTAGAGATTCAATCAAAGTGACTTAGCATAGACGTAATCTCTAACCAAAAGAATTGCAGCCTAGATGATAGTCTTGACTTCTTAAGTAAGTGGAGGATATTCAAAGAAATGTTGTTAGGTTTACACTGAACTTAAATGAATGCGACGAGGAAAAGGATCATTGAAATTTAAATATTCATTGCATCAGTGGCTTTTTGTCCTACTTGAAAATGAAGTAGGCCTTAGATTTAATGGCAGTACTTGATATCTAATAATGTGATCTTCTACAAGACAAAAAATACTAAATGTAGTTATGTCATAATAGGATTGTTAATCTAGAATTGCTTAGTTACTCAGATTCGTGCTCAACTTCAATTTGGTTGCCACAGATACCCTTAGCATCTGTTCAAAATGACTACATGCCTGGACAATATTGATGCAAACTACAAAGGGGTATTACAGGGAGTTTGTCCTAATAGTTGCCAGAGGGCATTACTGGGTCGAACTTCGTACATTATATATTCTCTCATTTTTCTTGTTTTAATTCTTACCTGTTGACCTGTTTGCTTGTTTTAAGACCTCTAAACTTTGTTTCTTTTTCTAAGTGTGAAATTTCTGCTGAAGCATGAAAAAATTCATTCATCATACATAGATGCCACAATTAAAAATGAAAAGGAGTATAGAAAATATTGCTACCTCATATGCATTGTGCTTATGTTTGTACCATTTTGCAGGTATTATTCCTTTTGTTTTCCTGCTACTTCTTTTTGGGTGCTCTGGGAGAGTTCTTTACCCACTCCCTAGCAGGAGAAATGACAAAAATAGACAGCCAATCCAAACCTTTCGCGCATATAACATTGCACATCGTGGTTCAAATGGAGAAATTCCTGAAGAAACTACTGCTGCATACTTGGTCTGTTATCAAATGCTCTACTCAAATTTCTCAGCTCTTATTGCTATTAGGCAATTTTCTAGTTTTTTCTTTTACTTTCATACCATTATAAGTATCATTGGAATTCCATCTATTGTGCAAAATTATTGTAAAAAGGTAATATGACTTTCTTAAATTACACAGTAGATAATTTCCTTCATAATCAATCTTTATGTCAAATATGAACTTTCAGAGAGCTATTGAAGAAGGTGCTGATTTCATCGAGACAGATATTTTAGCCTCCAAAGATGGTGTACTTATTTCTTTCCATGATGTAACCCTGGATGAGATTACTGATATAGCCCATCACAAAGAATTCTCTGACAGAAAGAGGACCTATGAAGTTCAAGGAGACAATACTACCGGCTTTTTCACAGGTAAAAATACCAAAAGCAGCTGGAAGTGTGTATTGTTATCTTAACATCACATTTATCAGTTAGATAAATTAAGTTTATTGAACTGGTGCCATTCTAAATAATGTGCTACTTCACTTTTAGTTTTTCAAAACCACTAATATCAGTTGTTATGGTGTACAGTTGACTTCACTCTAGAAGAGTTAAAGTCATTGCGAGTGAAGCAGAGATATGACTTTCGGGATCAGCAGTACAATGGTCAGTATCAGAGCTTTATTGCTTCTCTTATGAATTAAGTATACAACCAAAAATTCAAAAAAAAAAAAAAAAAATCAGCCATAAGTTTTTATTTTATCTTGTCCTTCTGAGAGTGGGAAGTAGTCAAGTAACGATATCACCTTTCGTTGACAAGATGACTTTTTTACATTCAGATTGAAGTAATAATTCTATTCAGACCAGTAATAACTACACTCGAATATATGCAATAGTGTCTTTTTCATTTATTCATTGAAGAGTAACTTTTGATAATATTGGACAAAGTTGCAACAAATTTACATCGGAAGGTGTTCTGAGAAATCCAATCACTTCCAATTGTATGATTATCTCGAAAAGAATGTTTTCTCTTCTTATTGTGTATTTTGCATTTCATTTGGTTTCAGATAAAGTCCGTTTTATCTCTTCTATAGTCACTTGATTTCTCTGAAATGTTATGAGACTTGACATTTCACAATTGCTCCACTGTTCTTTAATTTTAATATTTTTCTTCGTATACTTGTCATATGCTGTGTGCTTCCTACTTCTATTATCATTATTCATTCTCTTATTTTGTCCATCTTTTCAGCTAGTCAAATTAGTACCCTTATTTTATCTAGATTCTATAAACTTGAACAGAAGTTGACTCAGATGAAGCATTATTTTTTTATCGTCTGCTTCTAGTTCAGATGATAGAATGTTAGAGGAAGAAGAAGAAACTGTGATATTTTTTTGGGCCCCTATTTTCCTTTTTTAATAATAGACGACCTTCAACGTCCTTTTTTTTTATAAACCTTCAACGTCCTATTTTCCATGCAGGGAAGTTTTCCATCATCACATTTGAAGAATTCATTTCAATTGCTTTGGATGCACCCAGGGTCGTAGGGATATATCCAGAAATAAAGAATCCAGTGTTCATCAATCAACGTGTGAGCTCCTTATCATCTTCTTGCTGACATAAAGAAACATTTACATTCTAAAGGATTTATTTATCGTCGAAAATGTACACAACATTCTACATATTAACATGCCTTTTTCTGACAGGTAAAATGGTCAGGTGGTAAGAAATTTGAGGATATATTTGTTGACACACTTAAGAAATACGGATATGAAGGTTCTTACTTGTCAAAGCAATGGATGAAAAGACCTGCTTTTATTCAGTCATTTGCCCCAACATCTCTGACGTACATATCAAAGCTGACTAACTTGCCTAAAATATTTTTAATCGATGATGTTACGATACCAACTCAAGACACAAATCAGGTT
Source organism: Galeopsis tetrahit (assembly GCA_963675135.1). Taxonomy (NCBI): domain Eukaryota; kingdom Viridiplantae; phylum Streptophyta; class Magnoliopsida; order Lamiales; family Lamiaceae; genus Galeopsis; species Galeopsis tetrahit. Next base: position 74,912,093 of record OY776127.1, read on the forward strand.
TGTATTTTATCTTTATCGTTCTCCTACAGAGATGTTTTCATTCACTCCATAAGCTTAGGTAAGCAATGCTTTGATTTTTGTCGAAGATTTCTTTTGGTGCTATTTGGTCCAATGTTGTAAAGCTAGTTGGATTATAAGATTTAAACAACCATTATTCTGACCCGTACTTTTTTATTGAAGGCGAGAGGGAATACTCGTATTGATTTTATTTTCCTATTTTATTACTACTTGATGAACTTACAAGAAGATGGTTAGTACTTATTAGGGGTATTGGTGGAAAAATAGAGTAATTTTTTGTTGATATTTTCAAAGTGACCATGTTGGATTTAGAATCACACAGATAGTTAGGAACGGAGGTAGTGTAATACAACTTGAGGATAGAGGTCTGAACTATTAATATAGGAGCATGTGTTGTATTTTTCACATTTTGGCAATCGAATGGCATTTCTTACAAAATTCTGATGCATGACCAAACTGCAGTTGTTACCATGTCGGAGATGTGAAATACCGCAAATGCTAAATTGATTTTCCACCTGAGAGTTCAATTTATTGCATAAAATTTATTTGCATGCATGTATGGCTGTATTTCTCAGTATCATTATAATTCTCTAAACATGACAGGGTTTATAAGTGCCCTGGTTATTTAAATAGATGTTTGTTCTGATACAAAAAAATGTTAATCAGTCATACTGGGACATCACTTCGGATAAATATCTCAACTATATCAAGGAATACGTTGTGGGAATTGGCCCCTGGAAGGATACCATAGTTCCTCCATCAAATAATTATCTGGAAATTCCCACCGATCTTGTAGCCAGAGCACATGCTTGTAACCTTCAGGTATCAGTTTGTTACTTTGTGAGAAAACGATTGACATATTATCATTTTTTAAGTTCCGATTTAACAAATTTGATGTTTGCTGCATTGCGAAAGTATCATATACTGCATCTTCTAACTTGGGAATAATATGCTGTCATGCGTTGTTTGAAGCTCTCATGGCAACTTTCTTTCACAATGTTGCCTTCAACCAGAATACTTGATTTTTAAACAGTGACACTTCATATTCGCAACATAAGTTTTTGGCCTAAATCTATTTTGCTGTTCAGGTGCATCCGTACACTTTCAGGAACGAGAATAAGTTTTTGCACTTCAACTTCAGCGAAGACCCGTATAATGAATACGATTATTGGGTGAACAAGATAGGAGTTGATGGACTCTTCACAGATTTCACAGGCAGTCTACACCAATATCAACAATGGACTGCCCCTTACTCATCCCCCAAGGAAGAAGCCTATCAACTTCTCGATAAAATTTCTGCCATGATTGCCAAAATCAAGCATGCCTAGTTTTTGTTCTTTGCTAAATTTAGAACTCGAATTTTACATTTTATTCTTTAGTCCATTTGAAAATGGTATTTGAATTATACAATAGTATTCCAGTATCGATTCAAAATTTTAATTCTAAGCTTTTTAGATAGTCTTATGTAAATCAATTTTACCATGCCATTCTCTTGTATTTTGTGTGTTTTTAAACAAGCATTACAAGTTGTTTTATTACAATGTACGGAATACTGTTGGTATGAATCAGTTGTATAGTAAAATAGTGTTCCATAAGAACAATTCATTATTAAGTTAATATGTATTTTCTCTTTTCACACATAAAAGTATGTTTCTTCTTGCACATAGGGGTGGAAGTAGGCTGGGCAAGGTAGTTAAAAGAGCTCGCTTAGCGACAAAGCGAGGCGAGCAAAGAGTGTATCGCTTCTTTACCTGTGAAGCGATGCGATTTCAATCATGCGCGCGCTTTGAGCCGCTTTCTGCGCTATTCTCTATGGAAGAAAGCGGTTATTATTTACGCTTTATTGAAATTAGGGTTGGGCTGGGATTTTTTCTATTAAAACCTAATTTTAAGTAATTAGTCCATTAGTATATTTAAGAAAAACCCATTCCTTACTAAAGCCCATATGTTCCTAAAGCCCTAGAGCCCTATATCAGATTATGTTAGCGCCAATAGTTTCTTTCCTCAGAAGAATGGCGCGCAATTGTTCCCAAGTTGAAAACCAGTGTTGTAAAAGGCGGAAATCACTAAGCGGGCGTTTTCGGCCGCCTAGCGCCTAGGCCGTCTAATCGGCGCCTAGGCGCCGCCTAGAATTTCCATTTTTTTTTTTTTTTTTTTTGTATTTCATACCAAATGAAAATATTAAACAATGCATCATAGTTCATACCAAATACCAAATTAAACAGGCTAATCATACTAGGCTCCAAAAGTCCAAAACATGCTACGAGCCTACGAGTACCAAATTCAAAAGTCTAAATTACACCTAATTCACTTTTAAACAGGCTAATCATACTAGGCGATGGGCTGCGCGAGAAGATGCTGTCTTTCACTTTCTGTTTTTCAGAATTGAATCAATTGATTCAAAATGAATGAACCCTAACTTAATTACATAATTTAATTTTTTTTATTATTTTAACCAAAACGACGTCGTTTTGTGTATTTAAAAAAAATAAAAATGCACCATCCTAATCGGTGCTCCGCCTAGACCCCGCCTAGGCCCGCCTAGACCCCGCCTAGGCCCGCCTAGGACCGCCTAATCAGCCTGGCGCCTAATGTGGTCAGATTAGTAAAAAACTAATCTTTTTTTGCCGCCTAGCGCCTAGGCGCCGCCTAGGCGGGCCTAGGCGCCGCTTTTTGCATCAATGGTTGAAACACACGATCAGTCTTCACACTCAGACTGAATACGCGCAAGGATCACGATCAGACATCAAGGTTCAAATTTCCCAAGTAAGTCTTACTTTCATGAACACAAAAATTCTAAGAAAAATCTGAAAGTGGTTTTTTTCTTCTCTTTCAACAACACAGCCTTCGTACTTCTTTTTATTCTCTCTTCCCTCAAACAAAGAATAAATTTAAAACAGAAATGTAAAATATATGTATGTTCAATTGTTCAGTAACTAAAATTCTTGTTTTCCCTGTTTCTTCTTGTTCCTTTATTTTTGTTGCTGTTTTTTCTTGTCTAAAAAGGGAAACAAGAATTTAAAACATATGTATGTTCATTGTTCAGTGACTGAAATTTAAAACAATAGCAACAATATACCACACTCATAGAAAAGTTAGAACTAAGTTTATTCTCTATTTTTTTGCTGCTGTTTTTTCTTGTTTCAGTGACAAAATTTAAAACATGATTCCCAAATGGAATCAGATTCTATAATAATTTGTGATATGAATTTAAAACATAAAAGTAATAGTTCCCAAATGTAATCAAATTCTGTAATAATCTGTTAGAATGTAAAATTGGTAACAAAATGTCATTTATGTTTCGTTTTCCTTAATTATGCAGTAAGATGGATAGTGCAAGTGCAACACAACCTGTTAGTTCAAACAAAACAGATCCTGCTTGGAAATATAACATGTTGCAAGATCCAAAAGATAATACCTCTGTAACATGCATATATTGTGGAAAAGTTACAAAAGGGGGGCATTTATAGAGCAAAGCTGCATCAAATTGGTAACAATCGAAATGCAAGGAAGTGCCTTATTTGCCCCGATGATGTTAGGAAAGAACTCAAAGATTTTATGGACAAGAAAATTGAAGACAAAATAAACTACGACAAGGTTCCTAACTTTGAGGATTTGGACTACGCTATAGATGAAGAGCTAGAAGTAAATGCACTTGGAAAACGAGCGGGTCCAACAAGCTCAACCTCTTTGTCACATCCAAAGAAAGCCAAAGGAAAAGGTCCAATGGACTCTTTCATCTTCAAGAAACCTGAAACTGTTGTTGAGCTTCGAAAGCAAGGGAGGTTGAAGCAATAAAGATTGATGAGAAGTTGGACAAGGAAAGGAGGGACATTGTTATACAATACATTGCTAAACTCTTCTACGAGGGTGGTATTGCATTCAATGTTGCTAAACTTCCATCTTTTCAATGTGCAATAGAAGCTATTGGACAATATGGTGCGGGTATGAAGCCTCCTAGTTACCATGAAATTAGGGTAACATGTTTGAAGAAGGAAGTAGCTACCATGAACGAGATAATAAACCAACATAAAGCTATGTGGGTGAAATATGGGTGTTCGTTGATGGCTGATGGGTGGACAAGCACGACCGGTAAGAGCATCGTCAATTTCTTGGTTAGTTCTCTAGATGGATGTGTGTTCATTAAATCTGTTGATGCGTCATCGTATTCAAAAACCGGTGAAAGAGTTCTTAAACTACTTGATGAGTTCGTTGAATATGTTGGGGAATCAAATGTTGTGCAAGTGGTTACCGATAATGGTTCTAATTTCAAGATGGGTGGTAAATTGTTGGAGATTAAGCGGCGTAACCTATATTGGACACCTTGTGCAGCCCATTGTATTGATCTCATGCTAGAGGATATTGGAAAAATGTTTTTAATTAAAAAGACATTGGAAAGGGCTATTACTCTAACAGGTTATATTTATAACTCTACCGGTGTGTTGCACATGATGAGGACTTTCACTAATCAAGTAAATCTTGTTAGAGCTGGGAAAACAAGATTTTGCACATGCTACCTCAATCTAAAGAGTATCCACCAGCACAAGAATGCCTTACGAGGTATGTTCGTCTCAGATGATTGGTCTTCTAGCAAATGGGCAAAGGAAGCTAAAGGGAAACGTGCTGCTGAAACTGTTTTCATGGTTTCTTTTTGGAACAATGTTTTATATATTCTTAAGTTGATGGGGCCTCTTGTAAAAGTCCTTCGGATGGTCGATAATGAAAAAAAAACCAGCTATGGGCTACATTTATGAAGCCATGGATAGAGCAAAAGAAGTTATATGCAATGGGTTTAATGGTAGGGAGGTGAAATATAAAGAGGCGTTCAAAATTATCGATGAGAGATGGGAAGATCAACTCCATCATCCATTGCATGCAGCTGGTCACTATCTCAATCCGGAGTTCTTTGACAACGATGCATCAATAGAGTTCAATGAAGAAATTACAAAAGGGCTTTATGAATGTATATCAAAATTGACTCCAAATCCGGATTCGCAGCTTAAGATCATGGATGAATTGCCAAAATATACAAAGGCTGAAGGTCTTTTTGGTTATAGTTTGGCAATCAAAACAAGAAAGACTAAGGCATCGGCTGAATGGTGGCGTTTGTATGGTAATTCAGCTCCTAATTTGCAAAAACTTGCAATAAGGATTTTTAGCCTCTCGTGTAGTGCATCAGTATGTGAACGCAATTGGAGTGTCTTTGAACAGGTAAATTTCAGATTTTATTTTCTTATCTAAAGCATTTATACAACTTAAATTACTTCTAAGTTCTTTTTTTCTAACTTTACATTTTTTATGGTTTTAGATTCACACAAAAAGAAGAAACAAGCTTGGTATGCAAAAACTAAATGATTTAGTTTTTGTGAAGTATAATCGAGCAATTAAAGAACGCTATGATAGCAAGATTGCCATGGATCCCATTGTTTTGAAGGAAATTGATGATTGTAATGAGTGGTTGATTGGAGAATATGGTTCTACAAGGGAAGAAGAAAATGCAGCAAATGATTTAGTGTTTAATGATGATGAAGGTGTATGTGGCTTGACATGGGGTGATGTGAATAGGGCAGCGGGGGCAGGGGAACCAAGTAGATTAACAAGGACTCAAACTAAATCAACTCGTAAAAATCCTAGTCCTAGTGTTGGTAGTTCAAAAGGCCTCAACTTCACATTGAATGATGAGGTTGAAGTTGATGAAGATATTGAAGTGTATAAGTCGGATGAATATAATGAAGAACCCGATGATATTTTTAGTGATGATGATTCGATTGATGCAGATTTGGAAGGGGAAGATGATCTCTAGAATTAGGAAGTTTAGGAAGTTTAGGAAGTAGGAACTTGAAAATGGTGGTTCCTTAATCACCTTTTTGTTTATATTAGGAACTTAAAATAGGTGGGGTTCACCAATTCACTTTTTTGCATGAATCAGGAACTTTAGTTGGGTGGTGTTCACTAATTCACCTTTTTGCTGGAATTAGGAACCTAATATTGTGTTAGCTATTTTGAATTATGAAATATCTAATGACAAACTTCCATGTTTATCACTTTGGCCTATGTGTTTTACTATGTTTAATATGTATAAAATGTTTATGATATGGTGTGCATCACTTCGGTGAAGCGCGCTTTTATTTTGCGCTTTGCGCTTATAGCGTTAAAGGTTCTTTTCGCTTTGAGTGCGCTTTTCGCTTTTAACTACCTTGGGTTGGGCTACCCGACAGAGGCCTACGGCCTAGCCTATTTATAATATGAGCCGGGCTAAGACTTTTTAAAAAGTCTATTCAGTTAAGTAGGCTAGGCTTAGGCTTTATAGGCTTTATATAAAGTCTTATAAGCATAACAGGTCGGCGTATTTAAGATTTTATATTATATTTATATATATTTTATAATGTGCAATTCTTAAAATTTAGTACTAAAATTTATATTAAATTAAAGTGAGTTAAATTTATTTTAGTGCTTGAGAAATTGTTATAATATTTTTATTTAAACTCATTGTTGTAATGCATTTGTTTTGGTAGTGAATTTTATTTACAACTTTAAATATTCAACTACAATTCATATTTAACATATTTAATAGGCTTCTAAAAGGATTGTAGGTTTGGCCTATTTACTTAAAAGGCCAAGTCAAGGCTATAAAAAAAAAGCATATCATAGATAACATGCCGGACTTAGGCTTAATATTTATAAACTAGGCCTAGACTTTTTCATGTAAAGCTTAGCCCAGCCTATTTCTACATTCCAAAAAATAAAACATACACACTTATGTGGATAACTTAAAAGGAAAAATAAATACATTTTATGTGGATGGTGAGTACTATTTATTACTCCATGCGTCCCCCAAAAGTTTTATATTTTTCTTTTTAATTTGTCCCACAAAAGTTTGCATACTAAAAAAATCACCTTCAAAATATATATATATATATATTTAACTTTCATATCATTACATTTAGGACATATTAAACACTCAATCCTATTACTTTATTTATTTTATATATAAAAGATTACAAAATTATATCTCAAACAACATTTGAGGAACGGAGAGAGAGTAATTACAATACCTAGGGGTGGGTAAATATACCGAAATTTCGGTATACCAGGCTTATCGTACCGAAAAAATACCGAAATTATCGAAATTTTCGGTATACCAAAATTTTCGGTACGGTATGGTATCGTACCGATATTTTCGGTATGATAACGATATGGAAAATGGTCATACCGCGGTATTTCGGTATATACCGAAAATTTCGATAAGTTCGATATACCGAAAATATCGGTATATCGGTATATACCGAAATATCGAAATATTAATAAAATAATTATTTAATAATATAATTAAAATTTTAAAATTCTAATTTCTAACTAAAAGTCTAAAACCCTAGATCTAACTTCCAAATTCCAAAACTCAACATTCTAACTTGGGCCGCTGCACGCAGCACGCCCCCCTATCCTTCGCTGCACGCCGTCGCTGCACGTCGTCGCTCCACGCCGCCGCTGCACGCCGCACTCCACTCCTTCGCTGCACGCCGCACTCTTCACGGCGTCCACGCTGCCGCCACTGCACACCGCCCACCGCCCACCGCCCACCGCCGCGTCTCCACGCTCGCGTCGCCGCTGCACGCCCGCCATCAGGTATGTTTTGGAATTTTTACAGATTTTAGTATTTATGAATATTACAGATTTTAGATTTTGGGATTTTGAGTTCATATTAAGGATTTTGGGATTTTGGAGTTATGTTGAAATTGGTAATCGGTAATTAATAATTTTTTAAGTTTTTAAGAATTTTCTTAATTAGGCAGCAGATAGTAGATTTCTTGATTTGGTTGGTGCAGAGTTTCAAAATAGCCTATTAAGTATTAGATGCTTACATGCTTGATTTGAAAGATGGATTTAAAAAATATCAGTGTTCTCTTAATTTGTTTTTAAGAGTTTTATTAATTTGTACAGTAGATTAATGATGCTTCACTAATGATTTAATCTTAAGGAATGTTTGTTGCTTGGTTTTGTCAATTGATTTCGTAGTCATCATGATAGTCAAATTTTAATTGCTTTGCTGAGTTGCTCTGTTCTTGCTGTTACTGCAATGTATGTTGGTAACTTGGTATGTTTGTTTAGTTAGAATTTTAGACTTTTAAACTTGATATAATTAAACCAGTTTTTACTATGAAACTGCTCATCTGTCGAGACAACTTTAGAAAGTTTCTTTTAAGCTTATGAGTAAATTTATATTTTTCTATGGTAATACATAAAGTATTGGTATCAATTCGAAATTACAAATTTTATTAGAAATTGAAAGGGGTCCTGTTTTTAAATTCCTATTTTATGATATTTTTTGTTCACTCTTTTTAATTCTTCTTTTGCAGCTTCAATTACGAATCAAGATTCTGCTCTTACTACCGTCTAATCCTAAGCTTGAAAAGGTAATATATTTATATTTTACACTTTAATATCTATAAATTGAAATTGATTTTGCAGGTTTTTGGAGATTATTGAAGTTGAATGAGAATTGTAGTTTGTATTGTTGAATTTGAATGAGAGTTGTATTTTGTATTGTTGAATTTGAAGTACGATTGTATTCTCTTTTCATTTGTGTTTGATACTTTGATATATTCAGCTATTATGATTTTTATAATTAATTTAGGTATTTCGGTATATCGATATTTCGGTATGATTCGGTATACCGATATTTCGGTATTTTTCGGTATTACAGTATTTTTCGATATTTCGGTATTTTTCGGTATACCGATATTTTCGGTATGATTTGGCGTGTCGATATTTCGGTATGATTCGGTATATACCAAAAATTCGGTATGGTACGATATACCGAAATTTCGGTACGACTTCGGTATGAGATTTTTTATACCGAAATTTCGGTATACCGAAATTTTCGGTATGATAACGGTATCAATATTTTCGATATCGAAATTTTCGGTATGATAACGGTATGGCGCGATATGGTTCGGTATACCATACCGAACCACCCCTAACAATACCCAATCGAATACAATGTTGGTAGTGGAATTTGATTTCCTTTTAAATACAAAATTAATTTGTATTCAATAAGAATAAATTGGATGAAAGTTATTTGGTTCTTTTAAGATAAGAAGTAATTGAACAAGTTCGACGTTTATACTTGAGTCAAATCAAATTTTAAAATATCGAGCTGGTATAATCTAGTCAAGTACAAACATGAAAATAAATCAAATCAATTAAATTTTATAATGCATAAAGAAACAATATGAGAAAAATAATTGAATTCCATAAGATCATTCAGAGTTGGGACATTTCTACAAAATGAAAGATGATAATGATCTTATCTGATCAATTTAATATTAGCATATATTATATATTACAAGCATCCCTAACAAAATCCTACTCATTCAAGGCCAAGCTTGATGAAAAAAGATAGTACCAAGTTTTCCAGATGCATCAGATCAATTCAACAAAAAGGTGTGAACGATAATACTAAATAACCATCTTAGATATGTTCATCTTGGAGATTTCTTCAGCCAAGTACTTGGATTCAACTGCATAATCAATGGGAGCTACAGCCCTTAAAGTTATCCTCTGCTTCTTCTCATTGTTGTACTCATTTGTAGAAACACTCACTCGGAAAAGATGTGGGGCCCAAGTTGCTTCCTTCAGCTTCTTCTGATAAGAAGCATCACCATCCTATATTGTGAAATTAACAAGAAATAAATCAGCATATATTATCTAACAAATGCTTCATTTTCTCAATTGAAATGGAGATTTCTTGATGCTAACCTGGATTTTGATCTCATTTAATTCATCAGCACTGCAACCGATTATTTTCTCTGCTTGCTCGTTGAAAACTGAGAGATAGGCTTCACCACTTGCATCAGAAACTTTAACCACCATTATGTATCTGTAACAAGACAATATAAATTAATTTTTGATCTATTAATAAACATATTCAAGAAGTTGTAATAAAGCATAGGATATTGCTCATGCAACAAACCTCATATTGCAGGAATCTTCGTTCTTCTGGCACGCTTCACACCAATACCCAGAGCCAATAGCTTCAGTGACTTTCTTGTTGCACGTCTTGCATGCACGATACCACATTGCTTGATCAGGTTTAATGTAGCTAATGTATGCCTTGATGCAGAAGTACACAGGCTGTAAAGTAAAGAAAAATATGTCAATCTTCAAATTCAAATTGAAACATCAGATTATCAATTATAAATTCCATCAAAATTTGATACCTTGTCCTCTCCTAAAGATGCGTTACTGGTGATATGAGCTAAGGAAACTCTATCGGAATACATAGATCGAGCTCCATTTTTGTTCAAAGGGGTTAAACCAGAACCTATAGCAGCCAAAGAAGTGTCTTTGCCTTCAGAATCATACCTGTATACATTCAAGATGAGTATATATATATAGTTGATGAGCAATAACATGTAAAGACTTTCTTGAATTCATACAAGTATTTCTTACCATGATCTAAGCTTTTGGGCTTCAGGGGTTTCTGGATTGACTAGTATAATGCTTTTACTAATTGCTGATAGTGATACACCTGAACCACAAATGAAATACATTGTTCAACAATTGGCATAAACAGTATGGTTGATTTTCTTTATCATTGGTGATGAGTAATATATTATCAGTACCTTGAAAATCACCAACTTTGAGGGATTTTATTGCAACAACAGGAGACTTATCAGCCATATCCAAAAGTTCTTGTCCAACACTTGTTGCAAGATCATTCCAAAGAGACACCACCACAGTCTTGTTCCTGTAAACATGATCAATAGTACAAGAATTAACTTACCATAAAACTGCAAAAACAATCAATATACAAAGTAAAAAGCCTACGTCTCATCAGCAATTGTTATATCACGCTTTGGAACAGTTTCATTGTTGCTTTTCCTTCTGATGCTCATTGTAGAAGACACACTATGAACCACCCCAATAACATCTGTTTTGTCAATCAAAACAACAAATTATGTTGCTGAAAATAGAGAATAAAGTGAGACTGGGTAGTAGTTTTAGTGCAGTATCTTACCAACAAGCTCCCTTCCATTGATGTAAGGACCTAGTTCATCAATTGGGGTAAACTTGAACTTAGTTTCAGGAATAAAAGTCGCCTCATCGCTAGCTTCCTCCACCTCAGAATTTTCATTCAAAGTCATTTCATAATCATTCTGCACAGTTTTGAATTGTTTGTTTGCAACTTTCAGGGTTCCCTTCGATATGTAATAAACCTTCCCCATATGAAACTTATCAAAAAACTTTTTCGCAGCATCATTAAACATAGTTGCTTGTATTTGAGTGCCCTGAAACATATCAATAATTGAAAAACATCAATAACCATATAGAACTGGAATATATGATAAAAGTCCACATTTCATATAGTCTAAAACTATTCACTCACATCTTCATCTGTCAACTCCACGTTGAATACACAGCCCTCTCCTCTAGCATTCCTGTAAGTCCTCATGTTGCCTTTGCTTGTACACCGAACTTTTATGGTCCAGTTTCCTTGGTAAGGATTCAAAGAAACAAGAGGGTGGACTCTACGTGTCATCGCCATTCTTGCACTGGGTGCATTACTGCAATCAATCAAACGTAAGACATCCATAGATACATATAGCCTATAGAAGAATCAATATACTCAAATAGAAACAAGAAACGCTTTTTTAAGAAATGGAATATCTTACTTTGCACGTTGATCATTAACTATTTGAGCAGCAGACTTTGTTTCCTGCTTCGGTTTCAGCACAAAACCAGTAGTTTCAGTTTTTGTCTCACCATCGACATCCATTGGCTTCTCAGAAGCCCCACTCTCCTCTGCTTTCACATCCGCCTTGTACTCTGACTCAAGCGCAGGTGAAACCACTTCACATTTAGATACAATCATGAACCTAGAGTAGATTTAAAAAAATCAAAATATCAGATAAAGCAATCTCAAGTATCATCAACAAATCTAAAACAAACAAGAAACAAACGAAAATTACTTTTCATTCTTTATAGGGATGTCATTGACAGCGTAGTCAAGAAGACGAATGAGACCCAAGTTCTGGATGTTCCCAGAGATTACTTCAGATGACAAAGCAGATTGCAATATTGCCCTAACCTTCTTTTTCCCATCACTCGCCATAAACCTGTAATAATTCCCAAACCAACCACATTCAGCTTGATATCTAGACAGATCTAAAAGAACCTAATCACTAATTTCTCCCTAAACATTCTAAAAAACAAAAAGTAATAAATCAGATCTAAAAGGATGTAAACAAAATGAACACATTAACTTCATTACTCGATTTCTGAATCTGAAAACACACAGTCACTTACATGTGCTTGGAACCGGTGGTCTTGAGATCCACCACTTGTACAATAATCTCCGGCAAATCGGAAGAAGAATCGGGACAGGGGTTTGCTAGAATAGTTGATATCGCATCTGGGCTCACAGTTTTCGCCATTTTTGTTTACAGTCAGTGAAATGAGTGGCCAAATTAGGGTTCGTAGAGAGAGAGAGGAGGAGAGATGAATGAATGGAGGCGAAAAGCTGAGATTTTGTACATGGTGAAAAGGGGCGGGAGAATTTTTTTGGAGGGTTTTTCTTCAAGTTAATTTGGGATTCAAGCGGGAAATGTCTTTTAGGCGCGTGTGCTTTTTGATTTTCTTTTCAAATTGGCGCCCACTATTTTAGGTAATTATGTAAAAGCCCCCATAAGTATGAAGAATTAAGCTCGAAGTCTAAAGTTTTGGGAAAATATTAAAAAACTTCCAACATTTTCTTATACTTATTCTGTGAAGGTCCAATTATTAATTTTTTTTTACCTTTCAAATTTTATTTTTTTAATATTTTTTAGAATAGAACCTTTTTTTAAAGCTCTTTACTATACAAACGATTTCCAAGGAAAAGCAACAAAAATATGGTAAGGTATTAAATGCATTCTCGGCATTAATATTATTACTTCTAAAAACTAGAGTAATATTTATTTGAAAATTTATGGGCCAAAATTATATCAATAAATCGTCCTACTTAAGTAGATTCCAAATATAGGTGGATTTTTTTTTTTTAATACGGAGTATCAAATATAGGTGTATCTTGGTAGTACACATACGTTGAATGTTCTTTCGATGCTACACTAAATACATATCCCTCATAATTTACATGTGCATTTATAATTTTATATCAAGTGCCACTACACAGATTTTCATTTTCTAGTTTTTTTTTTTTTTTTGGTTAAAAAATACTCTCTCCGTCCAATTTTATTATGCCCACTTCTCCGGGCACGGATTTTAATGAATATTGATTAGTTTATGTATAAAGTAGATAAGTTGAGGGTATGATGGAATGTTGTGGGGTCCATTTATAAATAAAGTGATTGTTTATGAATAAAGTAAGTGGTAGAGTGGGTAAATAAGTGATGGTAAAATGGTCAAGATAAAATAGTATGAATAGTATTATTTCTAAAAAGGGTATGGGCATAATAAAATTAGACAACCAAAAAAGGAAAGTGGGAATAATGAAATTGGACATATGTGTGTCTATAACGGCAATATTTATTGTTTTATTTAGTGGAAAAACATTTACGATATTTGATTGGTAAATAATTTGTTATTGAGTATTGGAATTAGAGAATAACTCTAATATTACGTTTGTGAACAAGTTTCATGGCAAATTTGTACAATGAAACAGGTCAAATTTAAAACTTCATACGACAACCTATTTCTAACTTAGTCATATACTCTTGAATTGGGTGTGGGTCGATTTTGAATGAATATATGTCATTTGGACTTTGACAACAATTATCAATAATATTCTTTCATTAATTATAACTATTGAGTAATTAATTTTTGTATAGAAAATTTATTTAATAAAGAATCTGTTTAAATATGAAGTTAATATTCATAAATTAAATTAATTTTGGTATAAACAGTACTAGTATTTATGATTTTCAATGATTTTTGCTTATTTATACAACTATATTCATTTATGGAAAATATTTGTGATAAATGAATAATGGTAAATTAGTCAAACTTAAAGAAAATACAAGTATATTAAAAATAGTTCAAAAACCAAAATGACATATATTAAAAAATTGAGGGAGTAGTCAAATTTTTTCCCTTTTTTTAATCTAAAATACTCTTATTTAATTGTTAAAATTAATTATTAATATTGGTCATAATATTTTATTGATTTATGTGTAAAATAAAATTAGACTTTTAGAGTATTTTTATTTGGAGAGGGTTATGCAAAATTATAAATGGGCTAGAGGTTAATGTGTTTTTCAATAACGTGAGTTTCAAGTTGGGAAGTGGCTCGTCAGTTAAATTTTGGACTGACACTTGGCTAGAAAATAAGGTGTGCTTGAGAGAGAAATTTAATTCATTGTATTCGATATCAGCAAACAAAATAGGCAGGGTAAGAGACTTCATCCAACAAGATGAGAAAACATGGGTCTTTAATTGAAAAAGATTGTTTACTCCTAACAACTTTCTTGAATTTGCGAGATCGTGGAAGTATATTTATATGTATCAAATCGATAGCACAAAGGAAGACGCGTTGTGTTGGAAGGGAACGTCGACAGGAGAATTTAGTACCAAAAGCATGTACAACATTATTGCGGACCATACGGATTCAACGGATAGTATTACCGCCCTGTGGTCAAGATTATGGTGAACATGTGTACCATCTAAAATGTTGGCTCTTTCATGAAAAGCCCTACACGGTAAGAAGCAACAAAAGATAATCTTTTGAAGAGAGGCATTAGACTAGAGGAGATAAGTGGCACCTGACGACAATGCAACGCTGCCCCATAAGCTAGACGACATGCATTCATCTCTTGTTAGACCTGTCAAGACGGGCCGGCGGGACGGGGTGTGCCAAAACCGCAAAAAAGTCCGCCATTTAGCGGGGCGGACCAGTCCGTTTGATAGACGGGCTGCTAAAACCTCAACCCAACCAAAAAATGGGTGGGTCGCGAGTTTCGACGGACCAACTTTTTTTTTTTTTTTAATAAAAATATTTATTAAATTAGTTAAGAAACATGAAAAATTAGAGTAATATGTATATATATGATAGAAATAAATATTAAGAATTACCGTAATTATTAATTAAGAACAAAATTAAATAGAAATATTATAATTAATAATTGTATAATATATTATAAACTACAATTATATACATATATATTCAACAATTAATTCACTATAACAATTTTTTTTTTATTACAATATACATGATGTTAATTAACTTATAAAAAATAACATATAACATTGCAGTTTGTAAATAAATTACACTTATGAGATTAGCTCAGCTTTCATTAATATAAACAAATTTACAAACTCGTACATATTAATAGAGTATAAACATTGCTTTTGTATGTACAAATAATTTAACATAATTTACTTTCATTTACATGCATCAACTTAATTATTTTTATAGACAATGTTGGATAGCTTAAGTGGTTAGAAGACTATTATATAGGGCTAAGGCTCAAGGTTCAAGTAAAAAAAAAAAATGGCAGGCTTGGAAAATTCTAGCACAACCCACTATTTTTAGTGGCGAAGCGGGCTGGTCCAACGAGCCCAACCCGTTTTTACGTCTCTATCTCCTGTCCTAAAGCTCTCATGGTTTGGGATAGTATTCACTGTCCTAAGGCTCTCACGGTTTGGAATAGTATTCACGGATGGTTGAGTGAACATTTGGAGAACTTATGCAGCAAAGGGAATAGTACACATAAGAAGAAAATAATGAGTTGTATGCAGTGCACTGTCTGGAAATTGTGGAGGGCGAGGAATGACTAGATCTTTAACGAAACATTATGGACGTCAGATGAAACCGCGGATAGCATCAAGCTTAGTACCTAGAAATGGCCTATGGCCCACAAAATAATTGGAATTTTGTATCACGAGTGGGAACAAGCTGCTCTAAATGAGCTAAAAAGACGGAGTTTCATGACTTGAAAGTCCTTGTACGAGTCCAAAATCAGGGCACGAGATGAACCTTGGTTTGATAAATTGAAGTTGGTCTTAAGTGTAATAGGCTCTAATGGGTTCGTGGCCCGACACCAAAACTCTCGTGTTCGGTGCACGAAGAATTGCCTTCGATCCCCCAAACTTAGTCGCGGCAACATTCCGACTGCCCAACGACCTATAACGCTACTCATTACTCCCACTAGGGTTAGGAAGGTTGCAGCGTAATTCGCATCGCTCAACCCCTTTCATGCTGGAGGAAAGAAAGCCGATATAAACAACTCCATATCAGCGAATTGCCTCTGACTACTTATACGCCATTATTTGAATATCGAAAGAGGTTACGCCCCTCCTTGCCCGTGGATGTCCAAGTCAAAGGGGCCGAAGTCCTCTTTTATATTCATAGATCAAGGACTGAGTCCAATCTTTGAACTCCGGATGACTTATTTCACAAACGGGGCATGTTGGATTCTATATATGCATAGATCGATCGGTAGATTCACACCTTAGATCTTTCTTACAACCAAAACCCAATACTGCGGAGGAAATTATCAAAGATTCTTCTTTCTACCCTTTGGTTAATGAATCCAAATCTTACACGTAGTTGTGCAATGAATTACTTGGGGAGAAATCTCCACAAGCTCCAAAGTCACTTTGGATGGCTTATCTTCGGTTCCAGCAATATGGAACTTTTCACGCGGGAGCAATGAGAGGAGGGTTCGTGGAGTCAACCTCTATATCTAGCAGCCTTATAACGACATGACATTACATCATCTTACGTCTATGGAATAGTAGAATGAGATCCAAGACACTTCTATCTATTTTGTTTTATAAAATAAGTGGTATCGATAGCTTAATAAACATTGGACCTTCGAGAGGTATTGAAAAAGCTCAGTCTTATAGTGCTCTTTACGAGATTTTATTTCTAGTGGGGAAGCTTCTTGAATGTGTATAACAAAATAAGTATAGTGGATATCTTTTTAGTTTTTAAGAGTCGATTGCCTTGTAACGGAATTTGAGTATCCCTTGTACTCAATTGTGAAATATATGCACCACCATTTTTTTTATCTTTATACCATATCTAATTATGAGATAATGATACTTTTTAAAAATGGTAAACATGAGATCTTTAGTGAAGAATACATTTTAAAATACTAACAATGATACAATTATATTCCAAACAATATGACCGTTCATATGCACAAAAATTATAGTGTTACTATTATACAATACGCTTTAAAATTAATAAAAAAAAAAAGAAATGTATTTAAATGATTGGTGAAATTTAAAGAAAAATTTGAGTTTTAGAAGCAAATGAAGGTGTTGTATACAATACCAATGTTTTCTTACAATAAACTAATCGATATATATGTACAAATAAAATAAAGCTTTGGTTTCAAGTCAACTACATTCTTCATATTACATTCATTTCTTACAATTAACTAATCGACATATAGGCACTAATCAATTGACAATCAATATTAGATATAACAAAACTGTTATATTGAGGGAATATTTACTTTCTTGGTGAGAGATAAATGCAAGTCAATTATTAAGTACTCGTTCTTAATTCAAGAACAAATATGTTGCTTATATACAAAATTTAATCAGAGGAAATACTTCTTTTTGAAACAATACTTTTTTGTTCTATTTAAATACCATAAATTTCAGGTAAAAAATAACTTTATTATAAAATTTTAATTTTAACAACTAACATAGAATCAATTGCAGTAACAAAATTCAAATCAGTTAAAACCATTTCACATTACTAGTATGTGATCTGAATTAAAGCCCAACCAACAAAACAATAAAAAATTAACAACCCAGATTTTGATGAACAAATGAGGGAAGACCCTAACTATGCTAAGTAAACAAAAAATGTCAATAAAAAACGGAGTAAAATACCAACAGTCGCATAGGGGTAACATGTAATGCCAACAAAATCATAAACAAGAACTTGCTATCTATCTCATGTTAGACTTCATAGGCAAATCTAGTTTTGCACTAAACTGATATAAGAAACACATTCAAATGCTTACTCGAGTAGTGAAACACCAAAACTGTATTATAACCAAACAAGTCTCATATTTCATCTGACTTTCAACTAGAACAATCAACGTACAATGTTAAATTAAAACCCAATAAAATAAGCAAAACAAGAACCTTTCTGTTTCCAAAACCAAACACTTAGAAAAGGGAGGTTCCCTTGCCCTTCTTGTCTCCACCAATTTCAAAGTGCTTGCACCTCTGCAAAGATAAACCAAAACAAACAGGTAAGTACAGATGGGAGGTCACACAAGCAGAAAAATAAAAAGCTACAAACAAACACAAACCTTGATAGCATGCTGGGACATATGTTTGCAACTCTGGCACTGCAGCCTCAGCACGATCTTCTTGGTCGTTTTTGCCTGACAAAGAGAGAAAACTTTGAGCAAAATGTAAAACACAAAATAATCTTTCTATATGACTAAAACATTTCCTATTTCCTTGAAATTATTAAAGGTTTTCTTTCTTCAATTAAATACACGAGATGCTCATAAAAAACCAGTTTTACCTTCTTGTGGAAAACAGGCTTGGTCTGGCCACCGTAACCCGACTGTTTGCGGTCATAACGACGCTTCCCCTGAGCAGCTAAGCTGTCCTTGCCCTTCTTGTACTGGGTGACCTTGTGCAAGGTGTGCTTCTTGCACTCCTTTGATTTGCAAAAGGTCTTCTTTGTCTTGGGAACGTTCACCTGAAAATACCAACCAGAAATAAACCACCATTGTCAAAGACATGACAAAACTCTAAACAATCATCAAATACGCCAAATTCAATTAAAAATGCTAATCACTAAAAATAATTCCTCTCTACACCAACTTTGAGGCCTTAAATTCTCAATGGATATTTTTAAAGCCGTCAATTTCAATGAAAAAATGAGGAGCAACAGAAAGGTTTGGTATTGCATCAACGGAGAACTATTGTAACATACATATAATTTTTTTCTCATCCTTCCATTACTTGTTCAAAACCACAATCGTCATTTCCTGTTATTGTTCTACAGTATTATATGTTGCCAATTTTTCGAACAACTCATTCTCCTTTTATGCAATAAAATTATGAAATTATGAAAGTACCGATTTCAGCTTCTAATGTTTAAACGTTTTCTAGCAGTCTTAAATCTATTCGCTAATAGCCAGATAATCGGCTTCAGAACCATAAAACTATTTTTTCAGTATAGCCATTGATAAAAAAAACAAAAATGAATTCACCAATAACGACCGAATTAAACCGACATCAAGTAGAACGTATATGAAAGAGAGAGAAATTAAAAGTGAAGCTGATTACCATGGTTGACGGCGTGGAGGAACACTGAGGTTGAGATCGATATCTTGGTGGCCGTCTGAAACCCTAGATCTTATCAGAAGTAGGGGTTTTTATGTGTGGGTGGTGTTTTATTATGCCGGCCCAGTATTATCCTGCTTAATCAAATGGGCCACTTTCGCCCTAAATATACAAAATTGGGCACGGTTATACCCACAAACGCGATTGTTGAAGACACCCACCTAACTCTTTTTTTTTCAACTAATTGATGTGTGGAATGTTCAATATACCCAAA
Organism: Galeopsis tetrahit; assembly: GCA_963675135.1. NCBI lineage: Eukaryota > Viridiplantae > Streptophyta > Magnoliopsida > Lamiales > Lamiaceae > Galeopsis > Galeopsis tetrahit. The sequence continues at coordinate 74,931,651 of OY776127.1, forward strand.
AAAAAAAAAAAAAGTACAATGAGTACATCCACACAACTATCTAGAAGAGTCTAGGGATGGCAATGGGCCGGGTCGGGTACCTAGATACCCGGACCCGACCCGTTTCAATTCGGTGCGACCCATTATAATTTTTTTTTAAAGAAAAATAATAATTTTTTTAAAAATCATATAACATAAATTTTAGATTTGTATTGAAAAAGAAAAATAAATAAAATAGTCTTAAAATCATGTTTATAAATTTATTTTCACATTTATGAAGGTGAATTATTGTTATATATATTAATAAACATCAAAATATTGAACAGATATTATATTTATATGTGTAATATATATAAAAAATAAATATAAATTCAGGTCACGGGTCGAGGGTGATACCCGAACCTGCCCCATTTCAATACGGGTCCGGGACGGGGCAACCCAAATAGCACAGGTCGGGACGGGGCGACCCAAATATCATGGGTCAAGAGTCTTCAAACAAACACTTTTTTTTTTTACCAAAAATGAAAACTCAATTCTTGGTGTTGGAGACCCAAAATGGTGAGTATTGATGCATTAACTACTTGGAGGTGTTAAACAATCATTTGTAAGTTTTTTTTTTTTTTTTGTGCTTATTTTAAAACTATTTTTTTGTGAAAGTTCACGAGTTTTTTAGTTATAGTTTAGGGTTGTTTTTTGTTTGGATTTATGCTTGTTTTTAGTAACTAATGCTTGTATAGTAGTAGTTTGTTTAAATAATATGTGTTTAGAACATACATTTGACACTCTACATTTGTTTGTCCCTTTTTTTTTTGTCAATGCATATTTTAAGTCTATTTTTTTTTTTTAAATTGTGTTTAATTTCTGATTTTTTTTCCGGACAACATACATTATTATCGGACGATGTTTATTATTTAGAGTATTTCTTCTGAAATATATGCTTAGATTAATAGGGGTAAGGGTATTTTAGGGTGGGTGTCGATAGATTAGGGCAGTGGCACGTACATCTAATATCCATTCTTCCTAGTGAATTGGTCAACTCCTCCCTTTCTTCAACCTGCTTACTTGTTCGGTTCCGGAGCTCTTGTCCGCTGGTGGGATTGGCTTTCTTACTCTTTCACGCTTTGTTGTACTCATTCCACGGTGAGTGTACTAAGCGAGTGGATGTCCTCAACAATCCCATGTGTGTATAATCTTACTCTACAAAATTACCCGTTAATACATATTTGGGCAGGTTAATATATTTTATATTACCATTTTACTTAATTTACACTAATTTATACATTCACCAGTCGAGTCACGTATATTTTCAGGAAAAAAAAAGTTAGTTGTCGACAAGTATTTTAAAAAATAGACCAAAATTTCGAACAAAATTCATTTTTCAACATATAATTTTGAGATGTAAAAAATAATTGAAAAAATGTTTCAAAATTGAATTCTCCCTAAACTTTTCTTAAAAATATATAAAATCAGTGTAAAGGGAAAGATACATCCCTGATCCCTCCAAAATAAATCAACCTAAAGCTTAATGATTGCTAATATTGAAAGCGGAAGACATGATCTTGAATAAACTGAACTTTGATATATTGAATTGAATTTAGTTAATAATCTGTTCAACAGAACATATATACAGACTAAAAGCCCTTAACTGCATGGGCCAAGAATTAAAGATACGAAATCTGGTAAATATGGTAACAAATAAACTGCTTCCTAATAACCACGTAAGCCAAAATATTAGTGGGCCCAATACTCCTCCTCAAGGTGGAGCGTACAAGATTTCGAACACCTAACTTGCTACGAAGAAATTGAAAACATTTGGAACCAAGGGCCTTGGTGAAGATGTCGGCAACCTGATTTGTCGTGGATATCAAGCTCGGTTGGATGTCCCCATTGGCTACCTTTTCTCGAATAAAAAAACAATCCATCTCAACGTGCTTTGTTCGTTCATGAAAAACCGGATTCATTGCAATGTGACGAGCAACCTGATTGTCGTAGAAAAGCAACGTGGGACCGGCTTGAAAGACGTCAAAATCTTGTAGTAGCCATCGCAACCATACAACCTCACAAATTGTTGTTGCCATTGCCTGGTACTCTGCTTCTGTGGATGATCGAGAAACCACAGATTATTTCTTTGTGCGCCACGAAACCGGAGAATTGTCAAGGGTTATGAAGTATCCGGTGGAGGATCGACGTGTGAATGGGCAACCTGCCCAATTTGCGTCACAATGCGCTCGGAGCTCAAAGTCGCCAGCGGCCGACAAGAATATGCCTTGTCCAGGGGTCGATTTCAAGTATCGAAGCACTCGTTGTGCGGCTAATAAGTGGGTTTGTCGTGGCCGACTGAGAAATTGGCTTAGTTGACTCACCGGAAACACGATGTCCGGTCGTGTCACAGTTAGGTATAGAAGTCTACCAACCAAGCGTCGATATTGTGAAGCATCTACGAGAGGACTATCATCGTCCGGTCGTAACTTCAAGTTTTGCTCCATAAGAAAAGAACTGGGCCAACTTTCTTGTAATTCACTCTCTTCCAAAATATCCAATGCGTACTTTCGTTGGCTTAATACGAATCCATCGGGTGATCTTGCAACCTCGATTCCTAGGAAATATTTCAGTGGGCCCAAATCTTTAATGCTAAATTTTTCATCCAAGTATTTCTTCACATAAGCGATGTAGGACGAGTCGTTGCCGGCCAACAACACGTCGTCAACATATATGAGTGCGGAAACGTAAGTGGTCCCTTTGCGAAAAATGAACAAAGAGTGATAGGCTCGCGATTGTTGAAAGTTGATAGCAAGAAGAGCTTGCGCGATTTTTTCGTACCAATTACGAGATGCTTGGCGGAGTCCATATAGAGATTTTTGGAGTTTACATACTCGGGTATCCCCTTCCTTTGCAAATCCTTGCGGAATGTTCATGTAGACATGTTCACGTAGGTCACCATGGAGAAAATCATTATTGACGTCCAATTGGTGAACCTCCCAACGTCGTTTAGCAGCGATGGTGAGCATGCACCTTACCATAACTAACTTAGCAACGGGTGCGAATGTTTCATGGAAATCGATCCCCTCGGTTTGCGTGAACCCTTTTGCAACCAATCGAACCTTATATCTCTCCACATCTCCATTGGGTTTGTATTTAATTTTGTAAACCCACTTGGAGCCAACAACTTTCTTTCCCGGTGGAAGTGACGTTAACGTCCATGTACCATTCTTTTCTAAGGCATCAATTTCTTTCGCCATAGCTTCACACTATCAAGGATTCCTAATGGCCTGTGAAAAAAATTTCTGCTCATCACGAGATGTGATGGCCGCTAAGAATGCTTTGTGAGGAGAGGAAAATTTATTGTAAGAGATGTAATGTGAAAGGGGATACACCGTCAAATCCGTTGAATTGACAGTGGGTTGTGCATGGTCTATGGAAAGTGGAAATTCTGTTTCGTATGCATCCAAATGTTTGGGATGTTTGCGGACCCTGTTACTGATGCGAGGGGCAACTATTGGTACTAACTGCTCGATAATCTCAATGTTTGTCCCACTTGCGGTTGGTGAGGGATCAGGTACAAGTTTGTTTGCATCCCCAATTTCTGGTGTAACATTTTTGGGTAATTTCACACGACGTATGGAGGGGGCAGGAGAGCATGCAGGCTGAGTAGGTGATTTATGGTGCCCTTTAATTCGTGTGAGGGCCTCTTGGATTGCAGCACGTAATTCCATAGACTCACAACCTTTGAAAGGAAAACAACTCTCAACAAATGTTACATCACGAGAAGCATAAAACTTATGGCTTTGCAAGTCAAAAACCCGATATGCCTTTTGACCAATTGGATAACCAACAAATATGCAGGCACTTCCTCTTTTGCCAAATTTACCCTTATGTCGATTTTCATGAGCATACACCAAACAACCGAAAGTCCGGAGATGATCAATATTGGGCCTCCGTTTGAACAAAACTTCATACGGCGTCTTGTTTTCAATTACCAAGAAAGGTAAACGATTAATAATGTAAACCGTTGTAAGGACACATTCACCTCAAAATTCAACCGGTAAACCAGACTCGAAATGAAGGGCTCTGGCAACTTCCAAGATATGTCTGTGTTTACGTTTTACAACACCATTTTGCTGCGGTGTATCCGTGCAGGAACTTAACTTGGATCGAATTTTTGCACTTTTACAACTATACGATCCCCACAAGTGTATGGGTTCGTGATTCGGGTGGAATTTACGTGTTTTAGGGGCACATGTAAAGTGTATTTTGATGTGGATTTCATTGATTTGTGCATTGAATATGATCGTTTTAGCCAAAATGAGAGAAAGGTATTGTTTTGTCGATTTTATAGGTAAAACGATGGAATTTGGAGCAAAACGTATACCACAAGTGATCGGACCGGAAAGAGGAGTGCACCATTGGATCCGGCTCGAAAAACGGAGTGGAATAGGCAAAAGAATCGAGTCGATCGGAGGCCGGAAGCTCAAGAAACGGAGGGACGAAGTTGGAGGACGAAAACGACACAAGGAGCCAAAGTCGAAACTTTGGCCCGGCCGGGTGGCATGACTCACCCGGCCGGGCGGCCGAGCAGCAGAAATATGGCCAAGACGAAGTTTCGGCCCGGCCGGGCGGCCGAGCAGCAGAAATATGGCCAAGACGAAGTTTCGGCCCGGCCGGGCGGCATCACTCGCCCGGCCGGGCGGCCGAATGCCCAGCCTGCCCTCCCCATTTACGAACTTTCCGCCCGGCCGGGCGGCATCACTCGCCCGGCCGGGCCAACCTTGCCCTGTTTTTATTTAACTTCGGCCAACACTCCACCCGGTCGGGCCACTTCCCCACCCGGCCGGGCCGCCCCATTTTCGGTGCCAAACGCGTGTTTTCTCCATTTTTGAGGGACCTACTTGCAAATATCACACCCAAACCCTACCCCAACACTATAAATACCCCACTTCTTGAATTTCACACTATCTTACCCCTTTCTCAAGAGTTCTTCACACATTTACACATAGTTGGAGGTTTTTGGCCATATCTTTTTCATCTCTCCACCAATTCATGCAAGGAAGGAGGCAATAGCTTGGGAATTCCATTCCCTACCATAATCTAGACTAAGCTTTCTCTTCCTTTTCCTTTTTACTTAGTTATTTCATTTGGAATTTGTGATTTGATTATGTATTTGAGTAGCTAAACAACTTTGTGGTTCTAAGGCATTGTAGAGATTTGGATTGATGTTTATGAGTAATTTCTTGCTTTAATTGGTGTTTATCTCTTATTTACATGTTCAATTATCTATTGTAAAGCATGTTGTTAGTGGCCATGATGATTTGCTTGATCCATTGTTAATTGGGGTAAGATCGAGAGATTTATTCCGTTTAATCGTATGCAAGCATGCAACCCGGTATTATTATGAGCTCGAGAGAGGATTAATTATCGGAGAGGGATTTGAATGATCTTAGGAGCTATTTTAGGTGGTGTAACGTTTGTGAGGTAGAGATACGAGCCTATGTTGCATTGCGCCTTTGGTTAATTAGATCGAGAGATTAATTAATTCTTCTTGTGCGATCACCCTATATGAGATAACCTTAATGGCCATTTAAACGAGATAACTCTCATAAACGGACGTCTAAATACTACAATTGCCTTGGAACCCACTTTCCTTCTTTGCGTTTTTATCCATTTTACCTTCGTTTTCTTGATTTGCATGTTATTTGATCGATTTCGTCATTACTCTTTCGTTGTTTATTTGTGACACATTGTTAGACAATCTTAGGAGTAATTCAACTTTCAAATTATCGATCACGTCTATTTAGAACTCGACTAGCAAACTCCACTTTTACGCTTAACCTTCTCGTGGGATCGACCTCGTGCTTATCACGCTACAATAGACACCGTACAGTTGCGGTTGTTTATTTAGTGTTGCATATCACGTGAATCAGTTCGTTAGTAGTAAGATAAGTGTCCCAAGTAGAATTTCGTTCCAAGGACTTAATTGAGTGAAAATGAGTCCCTAAAGTTGCAAGTTATCATGCTATTGTAGTAACTAAATGATGTTGTTTGGATTTTCAGGAATAAGCACAAAAATATTAACTAGATTAACTAAGGTATGGAGAACTAGTAACAAGAAATAACAAGCTATCTAACTTTCGTTGGAAAGTGCAAGAGAAGAGTATCGCCTCACGTGTTTCCGTTTTGTGAGCAATTAAGTGAACTAGTGAACCAATTACATGATTTTGCTACAAATTTGGGTCAAGCTAAAGGCTATCACATAAGTGTGCAAACCCCCTCGAAAGGCATAGGTAAACATCGTGCATTGATTAGCAATTATAGGATCTAACCAAATACCATAAGCCCCTAAGATAGTGTTTCATAAGCACTTTCAACACGGTTACTAATGCTTATGAAACGCCCTCTCACCAAACTCCTAGACGACCTCTACTCGTTTAGTGTTTAAGGTTGTCGGTCTAGCCATTAACACCGGGTGAGCTAATTACTAATTAACTTCTATTCAATTGATCAAAGCTCACACTCACACTCCCAATCATGATACCCAACTCTCGTTGCAATAAACATAATCGAACATGTTTGCTAATAGGGTTGATCAACCAAATGAATCATCAAAATACAACCCTAGAAACCTAAACACCAAAATTATAAGCTAATTATGCAATTAATCCACAATTACACTAAATTTCCATCAAAACATTCACACCCAAGGCAATTGGAGATTAACCCATGTCTAAATTAACAACTAGAATAAAACTCATGTAAATTAAACTACAAAACATTAATGAAAATGAAATTACCAACTAAATATTGAAATAAAGGAAAAAAAGCACCTCTAATCTTCAAAATCTCCAAAGCTAACATTAAATTGAAACACTAAATTAAAGTCTATCTAAGAAATGAAGTAACTAATCTATTGAGTGAAAGTGTTTGGAGGAGAGGAGGATTTCTCCCCAATGGAGAGCTCCCCTGTTTCTGCGTGCGCCAATTCCCTTCTGTGTATTTTTTTTTTGCATACTCTCTCAAATTGCCTTGCCCTTAATTGAATATGCACTCTTGGGCTCCAACAAGACAATTGGTGGGCTGCATATTAATTTTGCAATGGGCCCAATTTAATTTCCTTTCTTAATCACTGAAAATCATTGCTCTCGACTGTTTTAATTCATGCGGCTGCCTTCCTTTTCATTTGATGCAATGGAATGAATGAATTAATTAATTCTTCAATTTCATGTGGGCTCACGAAAATTGCTTCCTTCAATTAATGGGCTTTTGAAAACGGGCTTCAAATTACTCTCTTCTTTTATTCATAAGCCCAACATCAATTTCTTTTCTTCTTGTTGAATTATTCCTTCCGATCGACTCCAAAATATAATCGAGATACGTGTTTTGCTCCAAAATACTCATTTTTCCTATAAAAATAGCAAACAACACCCTTTCTCCAAATCAAAAGCAATGAGTCAAATTAGTGTAAATAATGTATGAAATCCTATAAAATTATGCAAATTAAGCACATGAATTTCACGCAATTATCACACTAATCAGAACTCTCAAATAAAATTCCATTGTCACTATAATAATCAAGTAGTGTAGAAGATTGAAACTCCACCCCATTATCCAAGCGAATTCGCCTTACTTGCTCATTAAATTGTGTGGCAATCATGTTGTAAAATTGGATAAGATATTTGGCAACTTCAGATTTTTGTTGGATGAGAAAAATCCAAACTCCCATGCTATAGTCATCAACTATGGATAAAAAATAACGTGCACCACTGAATGTATCGCATTTATATGGCCCCCAAATATCACAATGAATTAATTCGAAACAATGAGAAGTTTTAGTGGTACTAACAGGAAAAGGTAAACGAGTTTGCTTTGCCCTGATACAAGAATCACAAAAACGATTATGGTTTTTAAGGTCTTTCAAAGAACAAATGTGTTTCAACTTGCCATTCGAGGCATGGCCAAGTCGCCTATGCCACAATTCCGAGTTTCGTGTGGTAGTAAGGGCTGCCCCTTTTATTATTTGAGGCTCCAGGTAGTATAAGCCGTCTGAAAATTTACCTACTCCAATTTGCGTCTTCGAAGGTGAGTCCTGTATAACACAGAATCTCGAAAAGAACGTAAACACACAATTCAAATCATTGGTTAGACGACTAACGGATAACAAGTTACAATGAAATTGCGGTATATATAAGACTCGATTAAGATTCAGCCCATTCAGATTGATCTTGCCAACACTGTGAACAGAAACTATTTCTCCTGTTGGAATTTTAACTGGTGGCTCCGAACGATTTAGTACTACGTCTGTTAGTATATTTGCATCGCAGGTTATATGCTCAGTTGCCCCCGAATCTATAATCCAACGCCCTGGATATGTTCCATTCATACCTGCCATGTTGGCCATTGCCCCGAAAACAGAATTGGTGTCGTTGTTTACCTCTGATTGTCCATCTCCAACAAACACGTCTCTAGGCTCATTGGAGACGCGTAGAAAACGTGACGTCATAACGTCAATCACAACAGTCGACTTTCCAAAGCCGTTGCCGGAACTACCATCTTTCTTGACAATTGTATCATCGATCTTGTCGTTGGACATTATGCAGACGAAAAGGAACGTACTAGCATGAAATCGTGAATGAAGAACCGAACTCACCAAGATCGCGGCTCTGGTACCATGTTAATATTGAAAGCAGAAGATATGATCTTGAATAAACTGAACTTTGATATATTGAATTGAATTTAGATAATAATCCGTTCAACAGAACATATATACAGACTAAAAGCCCTTAACTACATGGGCCAAGAATTAAAGATACAATAATTAAAGATACGAAATCTGGTAAATATGGTAACAAATAAACTGCTTCCTAATAACCACGTAAGCCAAAATATTAGTGGGCCCAATAACGATAAACAAAGAAGTAAAAAAGAAAGTAAATGGCTTTCTAAATAAGTGATTAGGGTGGAATTTACATCATTTAATGCATATTTGAAGCTCATTTGATGTTGATTTCATTGATTTATTGGTTTATTATCACGGTTTTGGTCAAAATAAGAGAAAGATAGTGTTTTGTCGATTTTGTAGAAAAAACGATGGATTTTGGAAGTTAAATATCTACCATACTTCGCTGGATCAAGAAGAGAAGCTGACCATTGGGCGTGTCTCGAAAAATGGAGTGGAATGGCCAAAAGAATCAAGTCGATTGGAGGTCAGAAGCAAAAGTTATGCACGAAACAAGTTCGGAGTGCAACTCGGCCGAACGCCCAGAATCGGCTGAGCTCGACCGAGGACCAGAAACTGAAGAGGCTAGCAACTCGGCCGAGCTGGAGAGGAAAAAAATGTCCAAAACCTCGGCCGAACGCCCAGAATCGACCGAGGAGGAGGGACGACCAGAGAGGAGTTCGAGCAACAACTCGGCCGAGCTCGAGAGGAAGGCCAAGAAGACTCCTCGGCCGAGTTCCCAGAACCGGCCGAGCTAGGGCAAGCACCAGAGACTGCATCAAGCCGCAACTCGGCCGAGTTGGACCACTCGGCCGAGCCATGAAGAAAATGCCCAAATGATTAACTCTCCAACTCAGCCGAGTCATCCCTGTTTTCGACGGTTTTTCTGTATTTTGTCCAATTTTCAAGGACTTAAGTGTAAAATTCACCCCAAGCCCTATCCAAACACTATAAATACTTTCATTCTTGAATTAGAAGGCTCTCTCCCACTTTTACAAAGCTATTCTCACACACATTCACATAGTAGTAGGTGTTCTTCATATTTTAGTTTAATTTCTTCATTAGATTAGATAGAGTAGTGTTTTTTTACTTCGAACCAGGCTACGATTATTATCGGGCATCGTCTATTACATCGGTTTGTAGCTAAATTCTCATGATCAAGGTGATATTACTCTATTTTGCAATTCAATTTGGTATTTTCTTAGATTCTCATTTCTATTGCTATTTCATTATGAGTTTGATGTTATTTGTTGTTATAGCCATGAGATTCTCCTCTAGAACCATGAGCTAAGCTCTAATTGCCTTGGGTGTGGATGTTTTGATGGAGATTTAGTGTAATTGTGAGTAATTGCATGATTAGCTTAGGATTTGGGTGTTAATTGTTTCTATTGTTGTGATTTGTAAGATTCAATTGGTTTATTAATCCAATTAACTAGCATTTTCGATTATGTTAATTGCAACGAGAGTTGGGTTTGCATGATTGGGGTGTGGGTGTGAGCCTTGATTGATTGATTGAAGTTTAGTAGTAATTAGCTTAACCGAGAGAGGTTTAATTGCTAGACCGACAATTTTAGACACTAAACGAATATAGGTCGTCTAGGAGTTTGGTGAGAGGGCGTTTTAATAAACATTAGTAACCGAATTAGTCTTATATAAACTCGATTAGTTTTATAAGGAATCGAGTTGACCAAGTCCACATTTTCCTTTTTTTTTTCCTTCTGTAATATTTGTTTCGAAAAAGTGTAAGTTATTTTAACTAAAAAGTGCAACACATTTTTTATTAAAAAGTGTAAGTCAATATAATTGAAAAGTGCAACACAGTTTTTTAATAAAAGGTGTAAGTCATTATAACTAAAAAGTGTAACACAATATTACTAAAACGTGTAAACACAACATTATTAAAAAGTGCATGTCGGTATAACTGAAAAGTGCAACACAATATTTCAATGAAAAGTGTAAGTTATTATAACTGAAAATTGTATGTTTATATAACTAAAATGTGCAATATAACATTACCAAAAAGTGTACGTCAATATAACTGAAAATATTATTTTTAAAAGTGTAATAGTAATAAAAAAATTTCGAAAAAAAAATCCAAAAAAAAAAAAAAATATCCGAAAAAAAATTTTATTGAAAAAAAAATCACTGAAATAAAATGTTGACCAAGTCAGTAGTTGACCATTGACTTGGTCAACTCAATTTCATATATAGACTCAATTCCATGGGAGACCTACCCTTAGTAACCGTGTTGAAAGTGCTTATGAAACACTATCTTATGAGCTTATGGTATTTGGTTAGATCCTATAATCGCTAACCAATGCACGATGTTTACCTATGCCTCTCGAGGGGGTTTGCACACATATGTGATAGCCTTTAGCTTAACCCGAATTCGTAGTTAAATCATGTAATTAGTTCACTTAATTGCTCACAAAACGGAAACACCCGAGGCAATACTCTCACCTTGCACTTTCCACAAGAAAGTTAGTTAGTTCGTATACGCCATTTGCATTATCATTCTTGATTTGGTTACATTTAGTATCTTCTCTTAATCTCTTGGTTTATGTTTTCGTTTGTTAGTTGATATATTCATTGCATTAGTTAATTGCATTTAATCTACTTAGTTGCTAGCTTCTTCTAAAATTTCAAAAACAACAACATTTAATTGCTACAATAGCATAATATGTTCTACTAATTTGGGAGCTGTTTTTCGAACTTAAAAAAAAAACATAGTAGTATAAAAATAAAAGATTTGATTGGAATCCTTCATTTCCTCATGTGTTTTAATCTTGTATTTCAGTTGAAGCTATACAAACACTAATGTAAAACAAAACACGAACATCACTGCACTATGAATATTGCAAGATTGTCCTAGTCCTAATTAGTAACATATTAATTTATATAATTTGTTGCACCTGTGAATCTAAACTCCTACACTAGCTATTATTTACGAACGTGAGCAGCATGAGAAACAAGACAACCAACTCGTTTGCGCTTGGTTTCCTGCCTCTACTGGAGTCTCTGGCTTCGCCTCTGACGTCGTCGCCTGCTCCTTCTCGTGGTTCGACTTTATTGAACCATGTAACCTCGTCGAAGACCCCGGATCTCCTCCCATTCTACACATCACATTAATCAATTCATTAGCAACCTTATTTCACAATTCTTCAATGAGAATGGTAACGTAATGAGAATAAAAGATGATCAATTCACTTTCTATAATCATTCCATTGAAAGAATTTGAATAAAACGCTCCTGAATATATCCTAATGTTCCACATTTTGTGAAAGTGACACCTGGTCATGTCATGACGTGACTAGATGTCACTTTTGCATAGTGTGCAACACGAGATTTGACTAGTGTTTATCCTGCTGAATGTTTGACATGTGTTGAAAGGGAATGTGCAAGAGAAAGATGTGGATTGCCTACATTGAGAATGCAAACGATGTGTTGCTAGTGTTACTCCCCCCGGAGCGTCGAGCTTTTCGCACTTCAGCTAAAGATTTGACCGGATTTTGGTTTTCGCTTTCTTTAATCACTTCCAACATTGTTGCCTCGGCTAATCCCATGGTCTCATGGCTCCTCATATCAACTCCTAACCCACCTGCAGAGTCGTGGTAGCTAAACATCTGGCCAGATGGGGACGAGGACTCTGCAGGTGGACTTAGGTCTCCTCCTCCTGTTGTGGAAGCGCCCTCCACAACAGGATCTAGCTCCTCTGAATGTGGATTAAGCTCATCAGAGCGCCACATGCAGAACTGGTCATTGGTGAAGCTCATATTCCCCATGTGAATGCTGAACAACGACTCGTTAGACGCTGTGCTCCACTCCATGGGAGACGAAGATTGGTTCCTCTCGAATACAGAAGGTGGGATTCTGTATGCTGATGGAGTTCGTTCCATCTCTTGAGCTACAGGCGCTTCTGTTGTAACAGGGGACGACGTTTCAGGAATTTGATCATCGTGAGGTGACGAGGGAGAGGGACATGGAATTTTCTCTGAGGAGAATGTCCTCAACTTAGGAGAGGCTGTACTAGTGGCCTCATGTTCATGTTTCACAGGTGCAGATATGGTTCTGTTTAGCTCAGCATTTGAAGAAGATTCCATCCCACCTCAAACTATAACAAGAACTGCACACCAAACAAATTATTATTCTAGCTTGTTAGCATTTGATGTTTTCTAATTCTAGACCAAATTTCGTGTTACATAATGGTGTTACATTTACTATAACACCTTTTTAGATTAAAAACTTGCAAAATAAGAAAGAGGAGCAAATAATAATAGAGAGAAATAAAAGTGCACATACACCATGCATGCAAAGGAAATGAAGGGTGGGAAAGAGCCTTGGTGTGTTTCCGGCCAAAGTTCCGGCCAGAAAATCGAGCAGACTCCTCTTTCCGGCGTGCAGCCTCCGATGAATGAGAAAAGAGGTTGTGCAAATTCTTGAGAAACAAATTAGTGGATAGAACAAAAGAGAGAAAGGCAAGTCCCAAAGTTTCCATGAGGAGTTGATGGTACAACGTTGATTTAGCTTCTATCAATGTTTTGTTTTCATACACACAACACATATATGCAGACACTCTAATTTTAGAACTACACATTTAGTTATATATAATTAATCAACCTAGCTACAGTATATATTTGCCTCTGCACAAAATTCTGATAAAAAAATCAAACCAAAATTTAGGGGCAGCCGCAGCCCCCCAAATACCCAATTCATTTCACAATTATTTTTCCCTTTATCAGTAAATAAATCTAGTTTTTTCATGTCTATGTTTTATTAATGTCGTTTGTTCATACAATAATATACAATTCCACCCTCACAAAAAATTATTCCCTTTCTAGTCCATGTATTTCTCAATATTTCTTTATGTAGCTTCTTTCATCTGTTTTATTTTGGTCACGCTAAGTCATGTACTAATTAGGTGTTTTAAATCAAGTTTTTATTTTTATTCTAGCACTTTTAGGCATAATTTTCATTTTAATAAAGAATAAATATTGTACAAGTTTAGATCTCCCTATCTAAATGGTATAATATAAGTTATTATTGTAAATGAATGACATGTGATGTTAGATCATTATGGAATCAAATATCTGATGAAATGTCAAGCAATTTTCACCCATTTTCAGCCAAAATTGTTGAAACTTGAAATATCAAGCAATATATAAATAGTTGCATCAAAAGTGTCGAAACAAAAGATGAGATACATATTAATTTGCCAAAAAAAGTCCAACCCACAATAAAAGCCCATAAATGATAAATGTAAAAAGAAAAGAGCCATTGGTCAAAGCATTAACCATATAAAAACTGGCATATCACGTCAACAGTCAAAAGGACAATTGGTAGGCCATAAACACAACACGAGCGTTGAATATATTATTTCAAAATATATAAAATCAGTCACAATTTAGTGAATGTGAAAGTAGTTGCATGGAAAAAACTTAACGAAGCTTCTCAACCTCAAGTTTCAATTTTCAAACCCACTTGTTATTTTCCAGGATTTAAGTTTTATGGAGTATCATTTTTTATTGTTGACCCTTTGACCATATATTTATGTATCTCCTTTCTTTATTAAATGATACAGTACTGTTCATTTTTTTAACACCACTTAAATCTTTTCCTCTCTGTTTAAACACATTTTCTTAATTTTATTTTTAAAGTCGTTTTGGTCTTTGTGAAATGACTCAAAGTATTGGTTAAAAGACAATTCCACCCCTGTTGCCTTGTGTTTGAAGATTTAATGAGGTACAACAATTCAATGAATTCATAGGAGAAATCTAGTCTTCTGTTGTAGTCAACAATTGAAAAAATATGATACTACTTCCCCCTCTCTCTCTCACACACATCTTTTTCTTTAACCTTGTTCATTTACTAAAACATCAAACACAAATGAATTGAATTTCAATTCAACACCAAATAGTTGTAACAATTCTTGGCTGGCTCTAATGGCTGGAATTTCTGATACGGAACACCATATAATTGCTGCTTCTTATCACCTATTAAAGGCTCTTCAGTGTTCCAAGAACTTGAGCAATGATGCTAAGAGACTCCTCGGAGATCTCGACATCCATTTGTCCACAATGATCAACGACGATGAAGCAGAGACTAATCGAGAAATCGAGGCTCGCCTCGTTTCGTCTCGTCGCACCATCATGAATCTACACTCACAGACATGGGCTTCTTCAAACCCTGTCATAATCTGTGAATATTTAGAAGCTGTTTCTGATGTCCAAACATTAGTAGCAACTCTGGAGAATATGCCATTAAAGAGTAATAGAAGAAGCAGAGAGCTTTTCGATTGTGCTCAAAGTGTTGTCCAGATGGCCATGGATAAGCTCCAAATTGAGCTGATCCATATTCTTGTATTGAATAATCAATGCTTCGAGGTCGTCTCAATCGAAGACGATGAGGAGGAATTTGTGATGGATTTTCATTTAGTCCATCCAGATGTGATTCCTCAAATCAAATCCATTGCTGATGTAATGTTTGCCTCTGATTATGGCCTAGAATTCTGTCAATCTTTCACAGGGTTTTGGAGGGAAGCATTCTCCGAATATCTTTCCTCCATTCTTGAGGTCGACTGCCTCAGCGTCGAAGATGTGCTCTGTTTGGAGTGGAAGTTCTTGAATTCAAGGATCAGGAGATGGCGTGTGGCAGTTAAGTGCATGATCGGTTGCTATCTTGTGAGCGCCAAACGCCTCTTCGAC
Organism: Galeopsis tetrahit; assembly: GCA_963675135.1. Lineage (NCBI taxonomy): Eukaryota > Viridiplantae > Streptophyta > Magnoliopsida > Lamiales > Lamiaceae > Galeopsis > Galeopsis tetrahit. The sequence goes on from OY776127.1 coordinate 74,947,038, forward strand.
CAAGTGCTCGGAGGTCATTTCAGTTCGTCGTGCTTGCTCGAGGCTTCAAGAGCTCCCATTCTGTGTCTGATGAATTTTGGTCAAGCTGTGGCAATAGGACCCCATAAACCGGAGTGGCTCTTTTGCTTGCTCGATATGTACGAGGTTTTAGCTGCACTAAAACCGGATGTAGGCGCTTTGTTTCCAACTGGCTCATTGATCATGATCGAATTCAGCGAGCTTTCAGCGCGATTGCAAGATTCGATCAAGTCCATCTTTAAGGAGTTGGGAAACCACATTGCAGAATGCTCTTCTGCAACACCTTTCACAAGTGGTGGAATTCCCCATCTCACAAAGTATGTAGTTAACTACATTTTGTGCTTTGCTGAATACGACGAAGCGTTCCTCAATTCGCTTCTTCTGCAAGACGTGTCGACTTATCTGCAGACGTTGACGTCCATATTAGAAGCTAACATAGAAAATAGGGCCAGCTTGTACAAAGATTGTGGTTTGAAGCATATATTTATGATGAATAACATCCATTATATGGTTGAAAAGATTAGGAAGTCAAGAATCAGGCCTTACTTTGGGGACGATTGGATCAAAAACCATGTTGTGAAATACAGGCAGCATGCAATGTGGTACGAAAGAGTGACTTGGAGCTCGATAAACACGTTGCTAAAAGATGATGGGAAAAAGGGGAAGGCGACTCTCAAGGCAAGATGCCGGGATTTCAGTGGCGCTTTTGAGGAAGTATACAAGAAACAAACGAAATGGATCGTCCCAAATTTTGAGCTTCGTGAGGAAGTGAGGATCTCAGCTTCGAAAATACTACAAGCTTATCGTAATTTTGTCAATAACATTACGAATTCTATTGGTGAAAAGCATGTTAAGTATAGTGAACAGGAGTTGGGTACTTACATTCTTGATCTTCTTGAGGGTTCGCCCAAGTCGTTGAACCATTCTCGGAAGAGGTGAGAGGCGATTTTCGAACGGGGTCTTCCTAGTTCTTGTCTGTTGTTGTGCTGTATGTCATCTGGATAGTTAGCAATGTAATTTGTAAAATGTAACAGGAAATTATAGTTCATAAGCCAGTTTCTTAAGAGCAGTAGTATATTCCTTGGATAATTTCATTTTATGCTTCTTCTTGTCATTATCATTTATCAGGCAATAAGTTTAGATTTAGGCCATTCTTCCCATACAAACTCCCTCAAGGTGTGGTGTGTATATAGGCATATTCACACGCCCGTATCATATGCCGTGTGCACGGAACATAGCCTACTAGATAAGCACTCGTGTCGTCCAAGTCCAAGCAACATAGCTTATTAAATAACAAAGGAATTTGGAAGAATGGTGCAGCATCCGTACAATGTCACTGCAACTACATAAAATCCAATAACATAGACAATGTTTATGACAGATACAACCTTAATTGCAAATCAACAAGAGTAGTTAATTGAAAGTTGCATTCAATAATGCATATGTCAAACTTGAATGACAGCGTTATTTGACCACCGTTACATTGTTGACAAATGTCAATGTTGATACTTGATAGACAAGGCATTTCAACATCACTAAATTGAATGCAACGCCGTTCCAGACGAAAATGCTACCGATTGCCATATCAAACAGGGTAGGCTGCTTTCATTTACTACTCCTATAAGTTCTGCTGCTAATATGGCACAAACACATACTCTGGTAATGAATTCATTAAAACCCGTGTACGGAGAAAGAGGCATAATGTATTCCCAAATCCTTCAATTCAAGCAGTAGAATTAAGCAGGATGCAGTCCAAATAGCCTTAAATAACACAAGGACCTTTTCATGCAAGCTAGCATTTAAAGCAAAAGGACATATTTAAGCTTTCTTAGAAGGCACCAATCATGTCATTTAATGCATAATAAAGGTAACAGCGATGGAGTGGTTTTTTTTTTGAATTACATTATAAACCCATCCCTTATCCCCTCCCCATGACTCGAACCCAGGAACTAAGGCCTAGGTAGTGAAACTCTAACCACTTTGTCAGCGATTGAGTGGTTTTTGTATGCTAAAGTTGATGCAGCACAGCATTGACATAGTCAAACGACACAAGACTTGAAGATGAGAATTTTTTTAGAAGCAATAGAAACATGCACCTAGCTGAATCAAAGTCCAAGAATTCAGTTCTAAAAATCAGAATGTTGACAATTCTTTGAATAACTCTTTGCAAACTGTGAATCTCAATTTAAGTGTTCTATAAGAATAACTGAGAAAAAGTCATGCAGGAGTAGTTTTCTCACATTCATTATCCTGTTTTTATCTATGAAAACCTAATAGTGTGACTCAGCTCCATATTAATCAGATGTTTATTAAAACAAACTCACATGGTCAACTGTGCATGCATGATTTCATCAAGGCCATGATAGTTGAAAACTGGATTTTTTTTCCCACCAAGTTAAAGTGAAAGGGGCTCAGACAAGTTTCACTTTAGGGGGCACAGTGGCAAGAACTTACTCTCATTTTCGAACAATAATATTCAGCAATTGAGTCAAGGTCATCTTATTGCTAATTTCATCAAGGAAAGATAAATAGAAACAAGATGCAGAAAAACTATTCCCATCACTTCTGTTATATAAAAAAGAAGAAATCTAACAAGAACTGAAATTTGTAATTGACTAACCATACACATAGGCAGTCCACAGCCACAGCATGGGATGCAGTTAGAGAGGATTATTTTATTTTATTTTTAAATTTCAAGGATTTTTCTAGCTTTACATTGTTCTCCATTCAGTTAACATATGCTTTTCCTAAAATGGCTGATATTCTTCACAAAGCGATACTCTTTGAGTAACACCATGAAAATATTTCGATTTCATCATCAGAAGTACATCTACTTTCCATAAACAAAGCACGTGTAAGTAGACTATGGAAAGGGATAAAGAAGTCCGGTGCAGGGGAGAACATAAGAAATTTCTGTCATATTTGCAATATCTGAATGAGGATGGAATTTATTTCGAGCAAACTGCTTGGTTTATTACTAATTCTCAGATCTGTAAGAAACAGTCTCTAAATCATAATCTTTGAAAATGTGCTTGAAGGCAAGTAGATATTTTGAAATGTTTAACGATAACAAACTCACAAGCTGAGCAAAATAACAGACTATTACACCCAAAACATGAAAACGTGTTGGATATGAAAAGCACCAACTAAATTTTAAGTGATTGTCCCTTTTCTGGTGAATAAATAGCCTGCTTTCTTCAACACTTCCTATAGGAATGACTCAAAACAGTAGTTAGTTTCTATACGTCTATGTCGAACATATTAGCAATCATAACAACACATATATTATTCTCTTAACCCATCATGCAGCGATTAAACTGAAGAATACTATTATGTCTCTTGGTCCCATTTGTTTTACTTATTGTACGATTAATGCTATGTATCTTTTTATTTCTCTTAACATAATTGTAGATATTTGTTAGGTAAATTTCCTTACCCAAGACCATGAAAAAATAAATTCAGTAGGCCTTTAAAGGAGAAGTTTGAGGGTACTTCAAGTAACCAAATGTTATGCTAAATGAATCAGAACGTCTTATTAATCTCATAGGTTCAAATTCATCATCGCAGTTTACCAGAATATAATAAGTTGAAAATGCAGTTCAAGGATGTGAATCAATAATTTTTTTGCAACTTCATATTTGTTTATCTCCTGATTGTATTTTCAATTCAAGTAGGAAGCCTGCAGTGTTATATGATAGCACATGCACATTAAGTTTCTTAGAGCTACTTTAACAGAAAGCCTAACCAAAGCCTAACTAAATGCTTCAGAATACGTTATAAGTCTATAAGCATGTAATCATCATGGTTTATCATGAGAACGGAAACAAAAACAAGCAAACAAAGAAAAAAAGGTTTTACCAGTCATATTAACGAGGAATACAGAGTAATTCAACGTGCTTCCAAATATAATTCACCTGACATATTAAAGTAAACTCATAGTACATGTACTGACAACCTCACACGAGTCACAACGAGCATTTCAGATGCCATCATGGCGACTTTTGTTCAGTTTATGTTTGATAAAAACAACATAAGAACTGTCACCAACAATCAAACAGTCCTAAAATGGACAATGAATCAACATCCCAACTAATGTCTGATATTTCTAAAACATCAATAGGTTCATGGAACTTTGTACAACAAAAACTTCAAGTAAAAACCGGGTGAGCATATAAAATAACACACCCAGCATGACAGAAAAAGGAAGAGCAGGCAAAGCCTTTCGATACAACGCAAGGAGCATCAGAGTAAGACCAAGACCAGCTATGACAGCAAGGTAACATGCATAGACTGTCATGAAGTCATACATAGCAGCTCTACCAACTAACACACTGTAAAAGATGAAATCACCGAGCCCAAGCTTAATCGCACCTGATGATCCGAGCCCGATTCCTTCAAGCACAGGATTCTCACTCAGGACAGCATTTTCTTGAGAAATCATCCTGATATTTATATGTTGTATGAGAGGAGCAGCAAGCTCTGATTCCCCTCTTAAGATGCCCTCTTCAGCATTGATGATATTTCTCTCGTTTTCACCAGATAAACGTGCACCTCGATTTGCATTGGTGTTACGACTTTGATTCTCACCCAAATCAGGTCCCATTCCCTCTCTCCATACCCTTCTTTGTACCACACCATCACTCAGTGCAGAATCATTAATAACAGGCCGGGCCTCGTATACTAGAGCAGGAATATCTTCATCCCTGGATATAGCAAGCTCTACTAAGAGCCTCAAAGGGCCACCAGGCAACAAAACAGCAGCAAGATCATACAATGACATAGCAACCAAAAGCACCCACGTTGTCCATTCAGGCAAAAGGGTAAACCAATAAGCAACCAACATTCCAATAATTACCAAGTAAGTTTGAGTAACAAGAATAGGCACTTTTGATGTGAACACAGCTAGAACACCAACAACAGTGAAATTAAACAAACCGATTGCAAATGTGATGCAGTCAATTGGAAGGCTGAAAGTGCTTATCAAGAGAAGAGCAATTTCACCCCCCATAAAGCCCAAAACAAGAAAAGAAGAGAAACCCATGTAGTATTTCAAGAAACTGGTGCATCTGATATAGAATAGAAATACCAAGAAAAAAGTGACGACGGTGACGACGGCCACAAAGACGAGTGAATTCAAAAGGGCACCTTTGAGCTTGTCCCAAATGGAGTCTGAACTGTTTTCAGTGTAGGCTATTGTGGCCATGGTAGAGACTGATAGGCCGTCGTTTGAGGAAGAATCTCCGTTCAGAATGGATACGAGAATCACAACTGAAAGCATACATATTGAAACTGGGGTTACAATTCTAATGATTTCTTCGCCGCACGTTTCAAGAATGCTTTTAGGTCTTGGATTTTGCTCCATTGTGAATCCAAACGATCGGATTTGGGGGAGTGGATGTGTTAGTGTAAGTCTGAGAAAGCGTTGATAATTTAATGGAGTATTCTGAAACGCAACGACTCGTTCTTTTTTTCGGGAGAAAAAAAAAATATCTTTATTTATTAAGAGGGCCTAATCAACATAAAACATAGTTTAAAACTAAAAAATTAGTTTCGTAACCTTTCACACTTCAAATTTTGTTTAAATAACTTTACTAACATTAATAAGAAGCTCTGAGTCGAGACAAAAATTGGCATAACCCTTCAAAAGGTACAATTTTTCTTCTTCTTGCTGATTCACACTTGCCTTAATCGAAAATTGTAAATAATACTCTGCTAATTTCTTCGATTATCTTACTTTTTTCCTTTCGTGTTTCCGATTACATATAGTTTTATATCTGCAGGGGTAGTTTTATCCTTGACTAGAAATGATCAAGAAAATGAAATTAAGCGTTTTATGTTTGCTATTTCAATGGGTTAAAAGGTCGAAAATGTATAAATTAAATTTTTTATTGCTTGTATTTCAGATCTTTATGTGCAGTTCATGTGAATTACCTGATTTTTTGGGGGATCAATTGGTTGTGTGCAATGTTATTTGGACTAGGGTTTATTGCCAAAATGCAGTCTTTGGGGTAATAGTTTTTTACCAAGGAAATGATCTTTTTGAATAATGAGGAGGAGTCTGTTGCTTAATGTTTGTGTAAGCTTTCTTTGAAGTTGTGAAACTAAAGAAATCGTCTCAAATCTAGACTCTGTATTTCATTTTTTCTCGAATCGGGATGACAAAGTCTTATGTGAACTAGTTTCACTCGACCATAGCTTTGCATATTTTCAAAATGTAAGCTTATAAGTTTTCCCTGTTTCAGGTGAATGCAATGGCTTTCTTTAGAAAATGTGGTAATGTGTTGGGTGGAAGTGTGAGTAATTATATCAGTGAAGAAATGTCTTCATCTAAACCGTATATCCTTGAAGCGATTAGATGCATGTCATCTTCAAAGCTCTATATTGGAGGTGCAATAGCGTTGTAGGTTCAATCTGCTTTTATTATATGATGAGTTGGATGATCTGATTTTCATTTTTGCAGGACTCTCGTACAGCACGAATGACAGGAGTCTCAGAAAGGCTTTCAGCGAGTATGGAGATGTTGCTGAAGGTAGTATAACTATTCATGTCTATGCCGGGTTGTTTATCTCTTGCTCTAAATCACGGTGACATTTCAGTTTTGTACATTCTGTACTGCATGTTGCACGTTTGGTCATATTCTGGTCGATGAATGGATGGATGAAACATGAGAAGTATTTGAGTTTTTCCTCTTAGTTGTCATTACTCTAGAATGTTACAGATACAACATAAAATTCACGCAGTAGTAGTTGGTAGCTCGATAAAATTGTGGTGAATTCTGAACTTGTTTGCGTAGTTGTTCTTTAGCATTCCGAAAATCAAGTAGAAGATAACACAATATGTTGTTTGGGTGGTGCATCTTGATGGGTTATTAACATACTTTTGTCTGCTGATAAAATTGGTAGTGTTGCAGCCAGGGTGATTGTGGACGGTGAGAGTGGTGGGTCCCGAGGATTCGGGTTTGTTACGTTTGGTTCGATTGAGGAAGCATCAGCTGCCATCCTGGCTTTGGATCAACAGGTTTCGTTATTATCTTAATCTTAACCATATCATGACAACGTAAACTCTTACTTCATCTGAGTAAAACTGATATTTTTGCAGGTACTTCATGGTCATATTATAAGAGTGAGCTATGCAAATGACAGAGTCCGCGGCTATGGTTTCAGAGGTGGCAACATTGGTGGCGATAGGCAAACAAATTACGGGGAAGCTGCCAACAAAGGTTTCGGAAAATATTAGAGACAACGGTGATAAAAGCTCCGCCCCAAGGATTCTAAGATATTTATTTGCTTGCTACAGAATGAAAATTCAATTGAACCCACTTGTTACTTTCTCTCTTTGTATTATATCTGGTGGCTACATTAAAGTAACGAATACTACGCACCCACCTGCCTTGGATTCACACATTCTCTCCCACGACATCAAGTGTATATTCCTCTCGTCGTGCTTTTGACTCACTAACTAGTAAAAAATAACTCGTTCATTGTAAAGTTACACAATTCAACATGAGGGAAGAGGCAAACCTGTGGTATGAATGTGGGTTTCTTAATTGTGTAACTTTACAATGGAAAATGTGGAGTAATTGTTTTGGCCAAAATTACTGAAAAGTACACCGAATTTGTGAAGGGTAATGAGAAGCTTTAAAAGGGTAGATAAAGGATTTTCTTTCGAAGAAAAAAACAAAAGAAGCAAGAATGAATATGAGAAATAAGTATCCATCCACTCAAGTTGAGTAACATCTCCCATGGTTCGTATGTTTAGTTTCAGTTCAAAATTCAATGGCAACAAAACAAATAAGGAATGGTTTAAGGATCTAATTACAATCTTCTCAAGTGTAAACTCACAAAGGACATAAAATGAAGTCCAGAAATATTGCCGAGACGAGCCAAAGACACCCTCCTCTACTCAAAATCACAGAGGAATGAAATGTTTTATGACAATTACGAGACAAGTGAGCAAACTGTGCTTCTTTGAGCTTCATTCAGCAGAAAAGAGGGGGCACCGATCTTTTAGGGATCTTACCATCAGCTTTTAATCTTCTATACGCCTCTCTTATGTGGCATGGCCTGATTGGCCCTGTATCCTTTCTCTCTCCCATTACTACTCTGGCTGCACTCTTTTATCTCAGTATGTATAACTTCTATATATTCTATGAGAGAGAGAGAGAGAGAGAGAGAGAGAGAGAGAGAGAGAAGCCAACATACCTGTTTCAACAAGCTCTCCAACAAACATCTTTGCTATTCCAGATACCACGATAGTCGTAGGCACTGAGATCTTAGCACTTCCAGTTATGCTTGATATTAACTGCACTTATCACAAAACACAAACAAACATCACTACACAATCTCTCTCTCTCTCTCTTTTCTTCACAAGAAGATTTTTGTATACACAAGATATGAGATCATGATGACGTTGTACAACTATTTTCGTCACCCACTCGAAATGTCATACTTCATCAGAATTACACTGTTATATTTCAATTTCTTTAACCACTAAATATTTAATGCAAGTAGTTTCTTTACTAATTTTCTACTGGAGATGGATTGTGGTGGTGTTGATAATTGGGTATGGTATTGAACAAGGTGATTGATGCCTACCTTTTTCATGTTAGATTTCTGAAATCCAGATCGCCGAAATGATTCATACCTACTAGTTTGCTCCTTGGTAAACTGAGATAACATTTCCCTGAAACAAACAAAGTTAAATGAACTTAATAACCGAATAAGAAATGAAATTTATTCAAGTGCTGGAAATTATCCACACATTATAGAGAAAAACCAAATACCACACAATGAAGTGCGTGAATTACCCAACGCTTTTCAAAAACTCCAAAAAAATTACAAGACACCATTATTTACCTTCATTTAGAAGGATAATCTAAAACAGAATTCTTCATTTTATCAGCACATAGGAACACGACTTCAATCTTAAAGGTTCTTTTGCCAAAGAAAAATAATAAAATGAGCAAACACAATGAAATTTTCCTAATTATTAGACAGAAGAAAGTGAATTGATCTTCTGAACATTTCAGAATTTTCCTTTCCATGACATACTCAATCAAACCCTTGAAAGAAAAATATCCTAATACTTTAAAAAAAAAAAAAAAAAACTCACTTTAATTTTCTATGCACTTGCACCTTACAACTTCATCAGTTACACCGAGTTATGTTTAACATGATATCAATGTAGCATATGCCATGAAGTAAATAGAGCCATTACCAAACAATAATTTCTCTCATCATGACACCATTTCGGGGGGCTATCCGGCTATGCACTTCTGAAAGCACGTATCATATTTAAACATAACAGCTAAAAAGGACTACTAACAGGTATGGCATTTATGCTATAATTTTGAATTGGTTAACCAAAAGGCCTACTAACAGATCAGAACCAGAAGAATTAATAATCAATCAAACAATTGGATAACTATCTTGAACTGGTCTATATATGCATTTATCCTATAACTTTTTCCTAAATCCCAAAACCCCATCAGTAACCCCCTTTCACATGTACATCAGCAGATTTAAGCACTTCACTTTCGTAGTTTGTGCCATGGCTATAGCATATAAAACTAAAATATGAATCAAGAAGATATAAAAATACATTAAGGCAATTAACCAAGGCTTGGAATAAGTCTCAGAGGCGTCCATGGTCCACCACACAGTTATGACGATGAAGACACATTTTAGTGGGGGAGAAGAAATTGGGATGAAAATGAACAGGGAGAAGATAGAAATGCAATTCCACGGCAAGCCCTTCATTTCTTTGTTCAAGCTCACCTGATCTAAACTCTGAATGAACAAGTTTCCCTGCATAATTTCTATATCATTAGTGACTACTAACAAGGATGGCATTACTACACTAACCCTCGGTACGAGAGTTGGAACTTTGCCACATTTGTCAGACATGGGGTAAGGGGTACAAATCCTCCCCCTCACCTATTTTCCCATATCGTTGATGGGTTTAGATTTTAGGGAGAAAATATACATATATTTATACTACCAAAATCAAAAGCACAATATCCATCAAGGCGGGCTTTTAGAAAAGGAAAACAATCATAGTAATATATTTCAGAGGCTTATTCATATACACAATCAACCTTACTGCATCTTAGCTGTTTTTGCAGGATCACCACTAGAATGGAGCTTTCCAATCTCAATATCCATGTTATCATCTTCTTCTTCATCATCATCTTCTTTGTTCTTGACAATTTGGTCAGCATTCCCTACTGGAATTGGTGCAGCAGCTGAAGTTGAAGGATTTTTGGCAAGACCATTAGCATTCATGTCTAAGTCCCCACTACCACTACCACTTATATCAAGTCCAGCTTCGTTCTCATCAGGACCAAGAGGGGACTCTGGTGGTGATTCCTCTTGCTCCGCAAATGCAATCTCAAACGGATCCTTCGATCTCTTCATAATAGTTACCTGTAAATTTATTACAGATCTTCAAAACTTATGAACATAACCATCAAATAACTACACAAGATTATATACAACAGATCTAGGATTTTTCTTCAGAACCAAAAATCTTCTTAAAGAAGAGAATAAAAGAATTTAAAAGCCCATGGGGGCGATTCCCGCCCCCCTAAATCCATCCCTAGCACGAATGTAATACTTTCTTTGTTCAATTTCATTATTCTCACTTTCCTTTTTGGGTTGTCCAATTTCATTATTCTGATTCCTTTTTTGGAAATAATACTATTCACACTACTTTATCTTCATCCTCCAACCATCCCTTATTTACTCAAATTTCCATTAACTTTATTCATAAACAATCATTTTATTTATAAGTGAACCCCACAATATCCCATCATACCCCCAACCTATCTCCTTTATACATAAACTAATCAATATTCATTTAAACCTGTGCCCAGAGAAATGACCATAATGAATTTGGACGGAAGTAGTATAAAACTTTTATCAAGTCACAAAATGTTTCACTTTCAGAAAACCGAATGAAAATATCTGGCACAAAAATTGACACTTGACTCATGTTGGCTTCCACTTTTAATCTTCTCTCGTTTGTAACTGCTTTAATGCTTTGGGAGCTGAGAAAGCAGGAAAAGAAGAAGCTAGATTGCGATCTGATGATAGACACTACAGAAGAAATGAACATGTTCCACTCCTAAAAACTAAGGTCAAGGGTTCCGCAGTTAAACATGAGCCACAGAGTAAATTGTCTACAACAATTAAAGTGAAATTGTGTGAGTATGCATCCTATGGTCATTTCAGGGGCATTGATAGAGATACAGGACCCTAGCACATAATATAGGTTTTCTGCAACGAAATAAACGAGAATAATAGCAGGTATGATCGAATGAAAGTGATAACGACTTCAATGAGGCCACATTAATTTGGATTGCATGTCCAGCCTCTGGTAACAAGACAGCATAGATAAGAAAACATAAGTCTGACTAGATGGACTTTTTAAAGTCAAAATTAGCAAGCATCATGATATATATTACCACACACTGAATTCAGCACTACTTAAACCCACATTTCATCAGCAAGAACATTACCCTTATTCTAAATTGTTACTGCCCCTCTTTTTCAACTCTAGTGATGAACCGCCCAAAAATTTGAGTGCAAAAAAGTCATCCCAGGCCATAGCAACAAACATACACAGCCAGTCAAAAAAGAAGAAAAATAAAAAACAAGTAACTTATACATAATATACGTCTATATTCTCGAGTGATTATGTTATAACCAGTCATTCTTCCAGTGAATTCACCAAAATTGACCTAAGTCTCAAATTTTCCCTCAAGGCATGATCCTATTTCTTTCATTGCTTCCCTTCGCTCAATCAATGCAGAAACATTCGTATTCTTTTATCTCAGAGAACAATGAGTAAATGTTAGGGTTTAGTACAGTATTATCAGAGCCAAGACTCAAGAACGATTAACTGATTCTACATCAGCCGAAAGGGCAGGTAGTAATTCACATATATTCACGCACGGATATACACAAGAGGAAAAGAGATACAGCATTACATGCCCATATATGAGACCTTACCCTGACAGTCCGCGCCGCCGCAGCACGTATGTTTAAAGGTCGGCCGACGGAAACGAGTACGGTTGCGGAGTAGGCGCGCTGTGCTGTGATGAAATTGCAAGTGATGGTAGGTGTATTTTAACAGTTTTATAGTAAAAATTAGTACTACTCCCTCCCGTCCCAGAGGAATTTGCACACCCGGCACACATTTTAAGAAATGTATAAGAAAAAGTGTAACGATTGATGTTTTGAGGGGTAGTTTTGTAAACTTTTATGAATAAAGTAAAGTAAAAAGTAGATTGAGTGTGGAAAAGTAATGGTATATGGATAAATATGAGTATATTTCAAGGGTTGTGAAGATATTTCATTTTATGTGGAGTGTGCAAATTGGTATGGGACATTGGAAAGTGTACAAATTCTTGTGGGACGCAGAGAGTAGTAATTAGGATGGGGCTATTAACACCCATACAATATTATAGACATCCTAAATGTTAAGAGTTGCACTCTTGTGTGTAACTGTAACTGGAGTTATTTACTATATTCAATCCATCAACGCATTACAAATAACATATGACTCATTTACTATATCCAATTCAATAACCCATTACAAATAACATATGACTCATTTACTATATCCAATTCAATAACCCATTACAAATAACACATGACCCATTTACTATATCAATTTAGCACATAGATTTTTTCATGGGCCTTTATTTATTTCAATTAATTTTTTTTAATTTTATCATTAAAAAATAACACTCCTTTAATTTTTTAAAATTTTATTTTTTTATTGGGTAGGGGTGTTGTGTACTCAAGTACACGGTGTACTTGAGTCCAACTATATAAGAAATATAAATTATATATAGGATAAATAATAAAAATATTTAACAAAACTCAGTGTAGCCTAGTGGTTCTCCTTGGAGGATTGGCTTAACCTCGCTATTTTAGCAAAAAAAATAGCAACAGTTTTTTTTATACATTAAAAGTATAATTTAAGAAAAAAAAATTAGCAACAATTTTTTTTATACATAAAATTTGTAAAATTAATAATAATTAAAAAAAAAAATAGCAACAGTTTTTTTTATACATTAAAAGTATAATTTAAGAAAAAAAATTTAGCAACAATTTTTTTATACATAAAATTTGTAAAATTAATAATAATTAAACAAAAAAATAGCAACAATTTTTTTTATACATTAAAAGTATAATTTAAGAAAAAAAATTTAGCAACAATTTTTTTATACATTATAAAAAAAGTGCAAGTACAAGTAATATCATTAATTGCACTTACTAATAATATAATTAATAGTAATAAAAGTGCAAGTAAAAAAATAATAAAACGTGTAAAATTAATAATAATTTTTTTAAAAAAATTTACCACCAGTTTTTCTAGATTATGAAAATGCAAGTACAAATAAACCAAAGGTGTATCATTAGCATACACTTCTCAGTTATAATATCATACACTTTTCAATTATAATACCATACACTTTTCATTAATATATAACTTACACTTTTCATTAATAGAATATACACTTTTTAGTTATAATAACATACACTTTTAATTAAATAGATCATACACTTTGCAGTTATAATAAAATACAATTTTCATTAAATAAACATACACTTTTCATTAATAGATCATACACTTTGTAGTTATAATAACATACACTTTTCATTAACATATAACTTACACTTTTTAGTTATAATATCATACACTTTTCAGTTATAATAACATACACTTTACATTAAAAACAATGTTGCACTTTTCAATATAGTAACATACACTTTTCATTAAAAAAACAAAGATACACTTTTTAGTCATAATAACATACACTTTTTCAAAAAAAAAAAATTGAAAAAAAAAATCGAAAAAAAAATCAAAAAAAAAAAAAATCAAAGTTTGACCGTTGACCGGTCAACGGTGGTCAACAGTCAACATTTAACTAGTAAAAGTCTACTCAAGTACATGGTGTACTTGAGTACATACAAGACTTTGACTTTTTTATTTTACTCAAATTGATATTTATATTTCTCTTTTTAATATTATTTTTTAAATTGATTTTTCTTCCTATTTATCATTTGTGTTTCAAATGATAATTTTTTTCACATACTTTCTTTTTATGCCACAAATAATTATTCTAAAATTTTAATATCTAATAAGAAAATTTTAAAAATAATAGTATTAATTGTTTTTTTAAGTATTAAACAGTGTAATAATAATTTGTTTTAAAAAATAAAACTCTCATCTCTCTTAACTATAACTGTTCAATTCTATTGGTACTATTTTACTTTAATTAATTGGTGTATAATTTTCACCTTATCCTTTCAAAATTTTACTTCATTTCTTACAAATTTCACTTCGTTTTACATCGTTTAATTATTTTTTTCATTTGAACTTTCATTTTTTAATCACTTTATTTTAATTTTTTATGAATATAATTTTTAGTTTATAAGTGTTATGATAACAGTTAATAAGTATTATGGTATATTATTAGTTAATATGCAGTACTATACGTATTAGTTCATATACAATATAATATTAGTTTATATTGGTACAAGTTCTAATGTTTTCGAGTTCACATACTTTATGGTACTAGTTCAAATATAATATAGTATTAGTTCACATATTGTATAGTATTAGTTAACATACTCTATGATATTAGTTCAAATATAGTATAATATTAATTCACATACTGTATAGTACTCCGTATTAGTTAACATATTCTATTGTACTAGTTCAAATATAGTATAGTATTAATTCACATATTATATAATATTAGTTCATATATTAAATAATATTTTTATACCCACATTAATCTCTAGTACTATACAATATATATATTAACTAGTATTATACCATAGGCGTACTAATATTATATCGTATTTAAACTAATATTATATTTAACAAAAAATACATAACTTAACACATTCATAATATAGGCACTATAGGCAACTACGCGAGAGATCAATCTTCATGCAATGAATGTGGCTTACCATGCAAATTAATACATCAATATTAAAAGATTGATATTAACTAACTAGTAAGAAGAACAAAAGTGAGAATGAATCACACTGAACACACAATTCAAGATACAATCACACTCAATAAACATATGAATGCATCAACACGGCGATGACCACAAAGAAAATAATAAAGTTGATGAATATTATGCTGGTTTCTTCCCCAATTCTCCACTCATTTAAGTTTCTAAATATAAATTTTATTTTTCAATTAGATTATGTTATTAATTAGTCTTAAAAAATAATTTATAACTTTAAAAAACTTGTAACAAATCAGATATCATTGTAGAAATAATGAAGACATAACAAAATAATTTTATTTATTATAAATCAGACTAAAGCTAGAAAGTGAGCATGTCATATTCATACATTTATACCCAAATTAGAAAAAATAATTGATATTTTTTTTGTTTAATTTTTTTTTTCCGATTTTTTTTTTCCTAAATTTTGGCCATTTAAAAAAAAAAAACTGAAATTTTTATTTAATAATTTTATTTTTGAGTTTTATATTTTTTTCAATTCTTTTTTTTTTATATTCTTTATGTTTTTATATTTATTTTTTGAAAGTTAAAAAAATAGAATAATATTTGACTTCGTGGTGATTCATTGGTGATTCGATACTCGGTGTATAATTATAATTTTAATGAGTTGTATTTTAATTTAATTGATAAAATGGTAATATAGTATTTTACATGTATTTTTCTTTTAAAAAAATTGGGGGTGAAATTAATAAAAAAGAATGTAAATAACTAATACTCATATAAAAAATTGAATTTAGTTACATGTAAGTGTATAAAAGAAGGGAGATGTATGTAACTTGTACACATAAGTGCATAAAAGAAGAGAGTGTGGAATTATTTAAAAAAGAGGATAAATAGCCAGTTACATACATGGAACTGATACACATAAGTATTTGCCAAATGTTAAACACAACCAATTAAAATTTAAAAATCAATTTTTATTATTAAACATATCCCAATTCTTTTTTATTTGCCCTTTAACATTTAAAATAAAATACAAATTAAATAAAAATAACATTATTAAAATTAAGTAAATCTAAAAAATATACCATTAAAAAACAATCTCGACAAAATATATTGATTTTTTTAAAAAAAATCTGGACAAAAGATATCCGATAAAAAAAAAAATCAAAAAAATATATTCAATAATATAAAAAAAATAAATAAATATTTGAATGAAAAAATCAGTTAAAAAAAATTAAAACATTATAAAAAAATCAACTAAAATTTTAAAATAATTAAATTGATTTTTTTAATTAAATCTCGACAAAATTAAATAAATCAAATAAAATATAAAAAAAACTAAATTAAAAAATTTAAGAAAAATCAATTCAATCTTAAAAAATTACTAAATAAAATAAAATTCTTCAAAAATAAATTAAAGCTACAAAAAATTTAAAAATATTAAAAAATCAACTAAATTTTCAAAACTTATTTCATTAATTAATTTTTGAAGATTTAGGTGATTTTTTTAAATATATATTTTTAATTTATTTATATTTTTTTTAATTTGAATTTTAAATTTTTTAATTGTTTTCTTAATTTAAATATTTTTTACAATTTATTAAACTTATTAAATATTTTTACGTTTTAGATTTTTTTTTCAAAAAATTTATTTGATTTTTTACTTTAAATATTTTGTTGACTTTTTAAAAATATTTTCAAACTAGTGTAAGACTTGCGTTTTACAGGGGTTAAAAAAAAATTATTCTAAGATATCCTCCAAAATTTACTCCAAAAATAAGATTTGACCGTAGTACAAATATTATTTAAAAAAATTAAGGGGATGTATTCAATTAAAATTCTGTTTAAATCCATAGACGACAGGATTTTGAAATACACATTTTTCTTATTCGGTCTCATTTTTCACGATATGGTGAATCTTCTTTATATTCGACTGAAAATTCATACCTTCTTTCCGAAAAAATACCTTTCTTTCGGAAAAAAGTTATGTAATCCAGCACGTAAATGGGAACTTGTGAATTGCAATTTGAAAATACCAAAAATTCAATTGAATAATTTGCAATTTGAAAATACCAAAAATTCAATTGAATAATTGCTGACGACCTTGACCACCAAAATTATTTCTAACGTAATGGGGAATTGACGTCTATTAAATATTATTGTTAATCTGGTGTCCCATATACTATAATTTTAAAATATAGAGATGTAATCTTTTTCACGATAATAATGGTGGTGAAGAATCTGTGATACTTATCGAAGAACATATTTAACAAAGTTTTTTTTTTCTTCCCAAAGAATCCGTTGAAATCTCTACTTTTTACTTTTTAGAAGAGATTTTGAATAGTGAAATTTATTTATATTTTTGAAAGAGAATCCAACGAAATCCATAGAGTATTAAAATCCATAGATTGTTGAATACCTGAAGATTTCTAAAGACTTTTTATACCTCAAAATTTTGAAAGACTTTTAAAAATCCGGATTGAATACCCCAGATTTTAAAAGTTCAAAAAAATCCAACAGAATCTCAATTAAATACACCCCTAAATCTTATTGTTGAATTATTGGAGTAATTTTAGAAGAAAAAAATCAAATCTTATTTTTTGAGTAATTTTAGGAAATATGAAGATATATATGATTAAATTTATTAATTTTATATAGTAATTTTAGGAATAAGATTAAAATTAAATTTATTTAGATATTATTAAGATAAGATTAAATTTGTTTAAGTTAGATTTATTGTTGAAGTATTTAAATATTATTAAAATAGAGAGGAGTAATTTTAGGAAAAGAATTATATTTGTTGGATTTAAAAAAAGTAAAAAGATTCAAATATCAAATTTTATATGTATTGTCCGAGTATTTAAATATTATTAAAATAGATACATAAAATTAAATTTATTAATTTTATAGACAAATTGTTGGAATTACAAAATATTATTGTTTGTTAGAGTAATTTAAAAAAAAATTTGTATATAATCAAATTGAGAATTAATTGGAGTGGATTTATAAAATTAAAATTAGAATATATATTATAAAGATAAAGATTTTAAATAATATTTTTTGAGATATTTTTTTAATTATTTTACTCTAAGTAAATGTTAAAAAAAAAAAAAAAAAGGTTATATCTCTGACTAGAAAAGGGGGGAAGTCGTTTCACTTTCATCAATCCGAAGATATCATTCCTCGGTACTTCATATTTCAAATTTGAGAACATCATCAGCATTTGGCAGAGGCATTGACAAAGCTGAAAGGAAGAAATGGAGTCTAATGGTGAGTGTGAGAGTTCAGTGAGCAGAAATAACGCCATTGCTAGTGCTAAGGGTCGCCGTGTTGGTTTGATCTTTGATGAAAGAATGTGTAAGCACTTCGCCCCTGGTGGTGAGGCTCACCCGGAGTGTCCTGATCGCATTAAGGTTATATGGGACCGCTTGAATTCTTCAGGCCTTGCGAAAAGGTCCTTTCTCTATCCCAATTGTTTGTGCATGAGAGAGAGATAGAGAGAGTGATCAAGGGTTCACACGCATGAACATATCTACGCGTGTGTGTGTGAGAGAGAGAGAGTGTTGTGATTGTGGTTTATTTAACAGGATTTTGCTTTTATCCCTGCGTGTAGAATGATATGCGGAGTAGAATTTTGGTATTAATTGGTTCTAGATATCTACAAGGGTTAATTGCACGAACCCCCAAGTTGGAAATGTTGCAATCAATGACGGGATTTCGGGCAACATTTTTAAACCACGAGGGAGCTTTGTGCAATTAACCAAGTCTACAATGATATAGAGTTCCATGCCTTTGAGTAATATAGGGGTTTCTGATGCAATTGAAATTCTATTTGAGAAACTTGCTATATGTTGTTCATACTTTCTCCCCTTTTCTTTGCTATACTGTTGGGACATTCTTGGTTCCTGTAATTATCTTCCAAATCAGTTTTCACTTTGGTGCCTACTCACAATAGGCAGAGTGTATTAAATTGAATGCTTTCCTCTAAGACCTAAGACAATGTAGTTGCTAGTTACCATGCCCTTTGCTGCTCGACCTTTAACTGAAATAAAGGTGTGAGCTTTCATGGAGTTACCCCCTCCTCAAAGAAGGTTTCTTTTAGCTTGGATAATTTACTCACCATTTCCAGATGTATTAATACTCACCATTTCCAGATGTATTATTTTGAACGCCAAGGATGCAGAGGAGAATCATTTAGCTTTGGTTCACACAAAAAGTCATATCGAATTGATTAAGAACATCAGTTCCCGAAACTCAGAGGCAAAGAGAAAAAGAATTGCTGCAAAATTTAACTCTATATATTTCAACGAAGCCTCATCGGAAGCTGCTTGTCTTTCTGCTGGCTCTGTCATAGAGGTATAACTCTTTAAGATTGGTAACAGAAAAATGTCCTAAAATATTTCGTTGGGAACATTTAGCTCATGCATAAATAAAGTTATATCAGAGGTCTTTGAAATTTCTTGGAGGTGGCAACTCAGATTTTACTGTCGTTCTATTTTATAGTTTCGTTTGGTAAACAAATAGTGTATTCAATAAAATTCGTTTACTTTCCAGAAAGTCTCCGATAACCGTTCTTAGATTTCTCTCTTATTTGCCAAAAAAATTGGGATTACAGACTTATTGTTGAGATTTCTATGAAAAAAATTAATTATTATGCACCCGTGGTGTAGTCTATTATATTTTAAGTAGATTCATAATAAAATTAGTACCATGTGCATTCTTTTGTGTCTCAAGCTATGGACATTTGCTACTGTAGGCTGCAGAGAAAGTTGCTAATGGGACCCTGGATTCTGCATTTGCTATTGTTAGGCCTCCTGGACATCATGCAGAAGAAGGTGAACCGATGGGCTTTTGCCTATACAACAATGTTGCTATCGCCACAAGTTTTCTGTTGAATGAAAGAGTGAGTATCAATTTCTAGAGTTGTAATCATGAATTTGTTTTGATTCAATACTTTTGAATCTTTTACCCGTGTATTGAACTTCTGCATGTCACAACTTTTCATAATGTAGACAGAATTGGGAATCAACAAAATCCTTATAGTTGACTGGGATGTACATCATGGAAATGGTACTCAAAAGATGTTCTACGAAGACCCTCGAGTACTTTTCTTCTCGGTTCACAGGTACAAGACATTATACAATATTATTCTCCAGCCACGATATCGTGATTGTGCTAGCCGCCTTGCCTTATCTAGTGCAATTCATTGAAAACTTTCATCTCAGTTGAATTGACTGTATATTATTCCGTGATTATGGAACCCTGTAGATTGTTAACTTATTGGCTGTTTTGGATGGTGAATTAGTGTATAACACCAATATAATGAAATAATGAAGTTTGCCTCTTGCGCATATTTATGTGTTGTTTATGTAAGGGAAGACATAGTCTGTTGGATCAAATTAAGAGTTCTTTTTTATCCATAACTGTGATATTATATACTGATTAAATTGCAAAATCGTTCCCGTATCTATTGGGTGCGATTTTAGTCCCTTACGAAATAATTTTCTCAATAAGTCCCATTACTTTTAAGATGATGTGATTTTAGTCCTATATTGACAAGGTTGCATGATTTTTGCATATGCCGCTCAAATGAGCTGCGGCAGCTGCCTGAATTTCATGTAGCAACCTGACTAATGACTTGACATCACTTATGTGACATAATGAGACCCCAACATATTAATTTCAGTTAAAAAAATCACAAATTAAATTAATTATCATCCAATTTTTTTTGTCAATATAGGACTAAAATTGTATCATTTTAAATGTCACAAGACTTAATTGAGAAAATTGATTCGTATAGGGCTAAAATCACCAAAACCCAATAGATATTGGATCATTTGCGATTTACTCTGCTTTACTTGATGTTTTTTCTCGATATGTTAATGGGATACTTATCATTTTTTTTTTTATCTCAATCAGACATGATTTCGGGACTTTCTATCCAACTGGTGATGATGGATCATACATCTGGACTGGAGAAGGGCCAGGTGCTGGATATAATATCAATGTCCCTTGGGAAAACGGTCGATGTGGAGATGCAGACTATCTTGCTGTTTGGGAACATATTTTGCTTCCTGTTGCCAAGGAATTTAATCCTGACCTGGTATTCATCTCTGCTGGATTCGATGCAGGTTAACTGATTTCTTATTGAACTTCTGAGGTCATCATTTGTGTGTCTGTTTCGAAATGCTTTATGGTTCTTTTAATGCATTCATTTGCGTCTTCATACTCTCTGCATAGTGGAGTTATGCCCTGTAATTTACATTTGTATTTTTTCTAAAGGATTCCTCATCCCTTACACTTTCTACATTAATAAAATTTCTGTTTTCTAAAAGAAAAAAAAAATTACATAGGATTTGCAATCCTGAATCCTTACTTTTTGATAACACGTTTTGGCCTTTCATAAAAAGACCCTTCATCATTTTATTGCATCACGTCATTGGTACAATGTTTTAATGATTGTTATTTTATGGTCAATCCGGATTAGTTTATTTATCACGCAGTCTAGTTTAATTTATATACACTTTTAACACGCAGTCTAGTTTATTTATCACGCAGTCTAGTTTAATTTATATACACTTTTAACACGCAGTCTAGTTTATTTATTATTATTTTAAATAAATGTTTTTTTTTTGCCAATGTTAAGTTTGTGACGTTGAATACTTGAGATTTGAACAGCTATAGGGGATCCTCTTGGGGGATGTCGTGTTAGTCCATATGGATACTCGATTATGCTTGACAAGGTTAGCACTTTAAATAATTGTACTAAGTATAATTCATTGAATTTATTTATTTATTTATCTTCCTGCTGTTTAGTTTACTTCCCTGTAATTTCCACAGCTGTGTTTAGATATCTATGAACTTCTTTTGCATCATGTGCCTGAATATTATGTCAGTTTTTTTCTTTTAATATGCGATGCTTTATGTAGTTGATGGAGTTTGCTGGAGGAAAGATTGTTATGGCACTTGAAGGAGGATACAATCTCAATTCATTGGCAAATTCTGCCCAGGCCTGTGTTGAAGTATTGCTACAAGACAAGCCTGCTTTTCGCTCATTGGATGCTCATCCTTTTGCATCTTCATGGCGTGTGATACAAGAGGTTAGTAAGCTTTCAACTACCACAACTCTTTGTGCTATTTTGGGAATCCATGATTTGATTTCTTATTTCTCTAAGAATCCTATCACATGTTTATCTATTTCAGGTACGCCAAGTATTGAGCACATATTGGCCTGTATTTGCTTCGGAATTACCAGACAAGGTGATCAATAGAACATCTGAAATTGAGGTAAGATTTTCTTATCCTTGGGTATTTTTACTCCTCTACTTTTAATGGTCACGAAAATTGTGGTCAACATAAATGGGCCAGCATGCCAAGCATTGTCGTAGTTGCTCAATCTGTTGCCAAGGAATCTAAATGTAGTTTTTGTTTGATCAAAGGGAACGGGGAAAAGAATGGTAAAGGAAAGAAGGACTAAGGAAAACATTTTTTTATTTTTTTTGCAGTTGTTTGGTATGACATGTAAAAAACTCTCTACTTACACCCTATTTCATATAGTAAACATGAGGGAAGAGGGTTCATTTTTAACATTATCCTAACTGTATGTGCATAATTTAACATGTAGAAAGCAGTGTTTGCTCATTGGCTAACTACATGAGCATGTTTGTTAGTTTGAGTCTGTCTTCTCAACTAAGTTCAATCTTTAGCATATTTAGCCATTTTATTTTTCTTAGATAGCTGGGTGCATCGGATTTTTCATAAACTTGATTTCCTTACATGAATATACTATCTTCAACAGAACTGATAACTCTCTCAAAGTTTGATTATATCGAGTAACATCCTTTGGCACAGAAACAGGTGGATACATTCAGTCACAATATCAATAATACCATATAATATGAAAACTTGTCTTTTTTATTTGTTCAGTAATGAAACCTTGCACGAGATGTAGCAAGAAAATCAGTATTTCAATGTGATTATCATGGGTTTGAGCAGATTCTGGAAGAATCTTCTGTGTTCTGTACTTCTCTTAATTGTGTTGGGACCAATGCGTAGTATCTATCAAGCTTTATCTGTTAAAAACTGTTCCCCCATTGGTTCTTATGAATGGTCCATTTTTCTTCAGGGGTTTGTTCAAGTTTCCACTCTACTTTACTTAATGTGGCACCCATCAAATGACAAATATATAGCCACCTTAAAATATTGCCTGTTCTGTTCACTCCTAAATTTGATGCATTTACCCACCACTAACTTTATACTACCCCAGCCATATCAAGAGATTCAAGTTATTTCTTTCATTAATTTATGATATACTTGTGTATTTCAAGATACCTCATGCAATTTGATTGAATAGATCAGGCAGGAATATCGATGCTTATCAACTGTCTCAAAATCACTAATAGGGTAGAGGGTAAAAACATGATGTTAACCAACATCTGAAAGGAACCTATTAGCCTACGCATACTTCTTAAAACACTTAGTCGCACTATTAGCTTTTCCATGTTCAAATAAATTAGTCTCACTATTCAGAAAACTCTGAAGAGATGAAATTGCTAGTTAAGTTGGATGGCTGAAGCCAACTACTTTGTTTTCTGTTATTTTTCAAATTACAAAAAAAAAAAAAAAAAAGCAAGAGAAGATATGGAATATAAATTCTTGTTAAATTAAATTAGATAGTATCTATATACGGAGTAATACAGACTGTATTAGTTGCCACATATCAATAGAAGAATACAAAATTGCATGCCTGCATTTAATTTTTCTTTGTTCTGTAGTAAGAAATCATTCATCTACAGGCCTGGATTAGGAGGAAAAGAACATGGACATCTATTTTTGTTGATAAGGGACTATTAAAAATATTGACTAAATTTCGTATTTGTCCTTCACAGTGAAATTAATATTTTCTTTTACTTCCTTTATGCTATCTAACCTCCTGAACTTATACTATCTGCTATTATCCATTTGTGAACTCTCTTTTGTAGATCTCAAGCTCCGATTCTGATGGCGAGTATGAGAATATTTCTGACACTGTATTAGAAGTTCAGACTATTGAGGATTCTTTCATGAACCTGAAAGTTGATGGAGATAGTCAAGGTAACAAATGTGAACAAATCTCGAAGGTTAAGCTGCTTCCTTGAGTATTCTAAATGTAACATTGCTTGATTGTAGATCACGCTTCAACTAAAGTGCCATCACCATGGAGATCAGAGCTTTCAGAAGTTAACATTTGGTATGCAACTTTTGGATCAAACATGTGTATGTCAAGGTTTAGCTGCTATATTGAAGGTGGACAGGTAACGTAGCTTTGCCTGCCATTAGTTATGGAGTAAAAAATTGTAACACATCAGTGTAATTGATGATGTCCTTGAACTTGAATTTTATGTATACACTAGAAAATTTTCCCGTGCGATGCACAATTATTATATTGATAATTATTTTGTGTGACTTGTGTAATGTGAGATTTATTTAAAAGATATATATTTAAATTCAACTAAAAAAATACTTCAAATCATAACAAATTCATATTTTAAATTTGAAAATTTATTTTTATATATGCAATATGGATAAAGATCTTTTTGTTGAAAATAGACTTAACATGAAAAAGTTAGTGCAATTTAATTATTGATAGGAAAAAGAAAAAAAAATCAAGTTATGGAAAATGGTTTTTGGCGGGAAAAAGATCTTTAATTTAGATATATAAAGAATATGGTATGTTTGTTTTTCTTTATTCCTCTGTGACAACTTCCAGGTAGAAGGAATGAAAAGGCCATGTGTGGGTTCAATGGACAAAAGCAAGCCCAAAGAGATTATCTGGAAAACTTTTCCTCATCGTTTATTTTTCGGTCGAGACCGTACAGCTACATGGGGTCCAGGAGGAGTTGCCTTTCTTCATCCCTGTAGTAATTTTCAGGAGAAAACTTACATGTGCCTGTATAAAATCACGTATGTTATTTCCTGCTGATTACTTCTAAATATTCCATTTGAAGATCTCTCGTAGTTCTTATCTTTTTCATGATAAACTTATATAGTTCTTATGAAAATCATGCATGTTTACTCCTTAAAATCTTAACCTAGAGATGCTCTTTCTGGACTATATGCTGCAGTTGAAGTATGTAGGTTTTGCTAGCTTGAAGAAACTTTGATATCTAGATTTGATTTGTTTTTCTTATTATTTCTTTCTATTAGGCTGGAACAATTTAATGATGTGCTGCTTCAAGAGAATGCTTCGAACTATGATATGAGCCGTCCTTTATTTGATTTGGCTGCACTACAGACCATAGAAACTAAAAAAAACATCTCAGTGGAGCTTGTCCAGGTATGTTGTTTGTTCGATGTACTTTTCTTAAGGCTCATTTTAGATGATCCTTGAGATATTAAGTTAAAAGAAATCTCATGATTCTTAAGGCTCATTACATTTATATTTTCTTCCAGTTTATCTGTTGATGCAGTGCTAGTTTTCCTATTTTCAAATTTTATGAGGTTAAATATGTTGCATAAAAAACTAGGCTATCATGCTTCAAAATTTGATAATAAGTGAAGAGAGGCTGAGAGGGGGACCAAAATTGGAAATAAGTAAACTTTAACAAAAAATGATATTATCCCGTATTCTTGATAAATCTGTGTCGAAACTTTATTATCCTTTTCGATGTTTGTTCTTCTAACATTGGTTTAGTAACTGCTAATTTAATTTGTTCCCCTCGTGCAGGGAGGCTGGTATCACAATGTTGTTTATTTGGGGAAGGAGAAAGACATTCCGATTCTCACAATGACGTAGGTTTACTCGCCTTTATACTGTCCACATCTCTATTTCTTTGCATATAACAAACATGAGTTGGTCTTGGGGAAATCAGTTTTACTATACAATTAGTTCACAACTAATACTGCTGAATGAAGTTAATAATACTAACAAACTACATTTTTAATGAAACAACTAGTATTGTTTAAAAAATACACACAAAATGCAAATAATTGCTCTGTAAAGTTAGTTTACGTAAGACTTTTTCTACAAGCACATGCCACACTCTTTGTTCTGACATTTGCGTCTATTCAGGTGCTCTACCTCCGATGTTGAATGTTTCATGTCTGGTAAAGTCCCGATCAATCCACCATGCAAAGAGTATGCTAATGTTCTGGTTAAAGGGCTCGTAGAAGGAAAGCAGCTCTCCGAAGAGGAAGCCTCAGCTTACATACAGGAAGCATCTACCAAACCTGTGATTGATGTCAGCAGAAATCTTGATTATGAATGATTTGATATAGTAGTATCTTTTGTGCAGAATGTTGTGAGGTAGTATTAAGTTAATAGAAATGCCATCATATAGATAGCATTAGATGGCAGTTGGTCGATTTCACAATTAGGCAGCTCTTTGGCCAATTTCTTAGTAAATTGTGGTGTATACACTTATTGCTCTATTCATAAGATTACTTTGACTTCTATGATGCCGTTGTTCATATGCGTTCGACAAAAAAATAATGGGAGGGCTATCAACACCCCAAATTGTGTTGTTTCCAACTCATATTTTTTTTTTTGGATAAAAATAGACCTAATTGAATTTACTAAGCTATTCTTTTAAATCATTTAAAAAATGTTAAACACACCCCTAATAATATTAAAGACACCCCATGTTATACACAACCCATACTTAAATTCTACTCCATTTAACCCTCATTCATTTATTTTTACTTTTACAACAAAAAATTACTCCATGCATAAACCCTACCACCCTAAACCTTCATATGATGATATAATCACAACAAACATAATTATGGAAGAAGAAAAAGTGATGGAGGAAATTAATATAAGTATATTTAATATTTTTTTACACTTTATACAGTTTTTTTTAGTGGTAGCAGTCGCGACATGTACGGCCGAAATCGTGGCCGAACACATCACTGTACGTACGACCATATTGGCCACACACATCTGTGAGTGTATGGCCACAACCGGCCGAACGCAATCTGCATGAAATTTTGGTTAAGTGGTGTACGGCCACTACTGGCCGAACACACATGGATGTGTACATTGTGTACTGCCCGAACATATCCATAGTCGTACATTAGGTACTGCCCGAACATATCCATAGTCGTACATTAGGTACTGGCCGAACATATCCATAGCCGTACATTAGGTACTGAACGAACACTTCCATGTGTGTACATGAAGTTGTGGCCGTTATAGTGCAATTTTTTAATTGTGTTTTAACATTTTTTTAATTGTGTTTTAATATTTTAATTTGTTGTTCGGTCACACCTTTTCTCTCTTTCTTCTTTTTGAAAAAGACACGGTTGTTGGTGAGAGAGAGTGGTTAAATTTTTTAAATGGATGAGCTGTGTATAGTATTAGTTAAGAAGGGTAAAATAAAAAGGACAGAAAAGTAATAAATTGGGGTATGTTTAGTAATTTATATTGAATTTTAAATTTAAGTGGAGTGTGTATAACAATTGGGGTGAGAATAACACAATCTGGGGTATTGATAGCCCTCCCAAATTTAATTAGTCTCAAACTTGAGACTTCTTTTTTGCTACAAAAATATTTTTTCAATTTACGATTTTTTTAGTAATCTATATATATATTTATATAATTTATATCAACAAATAAAAAAATTACTCTCGCGTCCCATAATTACTTTAATATATAGATGACACACATATTAAAGAAAATGTAATAATGAGTGAAGTTTTAAAGGGTAATTTTATAAAACTTTATGTATAAAGTTAGAAATGAATTGACTTTTTGTATGTGTGGAGAAAGAGTAATAATATTTATATAAAATTGGGGATATTGTGATGATGGAATTTATAATGATTTTTCATTTTAAAAGTGTGAAAATTATTGTAAAACATTCTAAAAAAATGGAAAAGTAATTGCAGGATGGATGAATTAACCTTTTACCTAGTGACTAAACACCCCCTCAAAAACACCTTGAATTTATTGTACCAATAAAAACATGTAGTTTTGGGATTATGTAGAATGGACTAGATGGTAGAAATTCAGATGAAAATTTTTTGAATGTGAAAATTTTGATGAATCGTGATTGTGTATGTTTGTTTGTTTTGGGATGTTGAGTAGGGTAAAGATATAACTTTATGTTGTGCAAAGAGTAAGTGATATTGTATTTTATAGGATATAACTTTATGTCAAATCATTTATGTAAGAATATATAGGTAATTTTAGAAATGAATGTAATTAAATGCTGATATTCGAATATAAAATTTTAAACTAGAATAAGACGGGTACGTTACATCTAACGTCCGTGAGCCCCAAAACAAACATGCCCGAAACAATTGTGAAAAGGTAAAAAAAGATTGAACATTGGGGATCCAAAAGCCGATAACTCTCAAGTCTCAACCGAACACTTTCTCAAAATTAGGACAAGGAATCAGAGTTCAAATTCTCCACCGAGTCCACGTCACCATACTTGTCACTATCATTGACTGTATGGGTCCCATCCATTCTTTTGTCTCTACTCAAATTCCTACTCTTTCTGGTTCTTTGTATATGAGATTTTACCATATCCATTCCATATACTGAAAATAATTATCTTCTTCACAAATTCACGTTTATCAGATGGGATCTTTGACGAAAGAGAATGAGTTGCATAGAATTGATGGATTTGAACCAAAGGAAGAAGCCATTTTATACGTTAATGGTGTCCGTCGAGTTTTGCCTGATGGGTTCGCTCACTTAACCCTTCTCGAGTATCTCCGAGGTAAAACAAACATGCCATAATATGATCGATACCCAATTCTTGGAATTTATTTTAAAAGATGACCCGATTCGGATTTATTCTCTATTTCTTCTAATTATAGCTTTTGCCTTTTCATGTTTGTTTCAAATTTTGATGGAGGCGGTTACAAGTGTGAAATTATACTAATCAACACCAAATATTACTTAAAGAAGAAGAACATTCTGATAATATGTACTTGTATTAACAGCTAAATTAGTTGAGTGCTACTGATTTCAATCGATATTTGAGCAACCGGGTTTTTGTTGTGCAAATGTTACTAATTGTGAAGCATCTGGTATTTAACTGACTTGAACCTTATGCACCTGAAACTTTGATTAAGTGTCAAGTTATATGGGCATGGAGAGAGTTCATTGATATCATAATGAGAGAGAACAATAATCTTTTGAAAGGCATTAGCCATACATGGATGTATTGATAAAATTGAAGAAGTTGGAAGATGTACTCATTACCTTATGATATTTCACTACCAAAAGATGATCTGTTTATCATCATCATGGGAAATGCTGAAAAAGTGTATAGTTTTAATGTGTAAGTATTTTGGAGCGTAGCAGGATGTCTAGAAATTAGTTTTGGAAAAAAATGATTGTTTTGGGGAAATGAAATGATATATATGGTAGGTAGTATATATAATATACAGGAATGGAGAACAATTGCTGAACTAAATATTTGGATCTAGTTATGATAGTGGCAAGGAAATTATGTTATCTTTTCTCTTTGCTTACGATTGATGTACGGGCCTAAGGTTGACGCTATTTGATATTTTGATGTTTAACATAATGCAGTTGATGCCTTTCCTTATGTATCCTTTTCTAAGGTTTTTGTGCAGTTAATTATTGAAAATCTTCTTCTTGCATTTTTGTGTTCTGTTTTACTTTCAGCCTTTATGTGTTTTCATCCTGAATGCAGACATGGGCTTGACTGGGACAAAACTTGGCTGTGGCGAGGGAGGTTGTGGGGCATGTACCGTGATGATCTCCAATTTTGACCAAATTACAAAGAAATGTGTGTGAGTCTCTCTCTCTCTCTTTTCCCATTCAGATACAAACAAAATAGTTTGTTGTAAATCTTGCCTGAGTTAGATAGTTTTTGGTGATTTTATTCTATGATTTTTCTTCAATTTCTGCTAAATCTTTGTAATGAAGCTCTAGAAAACCCACTTACTTCTAGAATTCAGAGTGCACCTGTCTGCCTTCTAGAAGTTAGAGAGTTCTTTTGCCTGATGGGTCTGATTTAAGAATTGAGTTCACAACTGTTTTATTGTCTATCTTCTGTTACCCATGGATACTTGAGATTCTGAATCAATTCTTTCCTTTTTTTTGGCATCCTTCGTTGTGTGTCTATTTCTACAATTTGTCATTTGCAGAGGCACATAAAGTTAAAAGCAATTTTATACTCAGGAAAAATTCTGTTTCGATTTTGTTCTGTATGATGGTTAGATCATAATTTGAAAAAATAGATGTCATGAAATGTTTAATTTTGCTAAAGATAGAACAGCTAGTCACAAACCATATTAACATAATCTTTCCAATATTTTTTTCTAATTATTTTAGTACAAAGATAGAGATCGATGAACTGATCACTGTATAAGACCAAAAGAAGATGATGATATCCTTCAGTATCTAATGCATTCTATTCTCTCCACCACTTTTCTCCATTATACATTTCAAATCAAATGTCTTGTTATACACTCCCTCACTTTTATAATAAGTGTCGTTTAAAAAGAATGTATCAAATTAAGGAACATAAAATTTTGACATATTTACCCTCACCAACCTTATTTAGTTCTTAAAAAACAGGTGATCTTAAGGATACATATGAGGGTAAATTTGGAAGAAATGTGGAGAAATAGCTAAGTGACAATTATTTAGAAACAAAATTTAACGTCCCTCTAAAACGATTTGTTAGAGAAACATGAAAGCCTTCTTAGAATTCGTGAATCTATCCTCATTATCTGTTCAGTTTCCATAGTACCATGTACTGATATTAATGTTGTATTTACTCTGTCTGGTTCATTCATAGCTTAAGGCTTCATCCATGCTATCTTATCTCTGGTGATATTGCTCTTGGTCAATGTGTCAATGTTTCTTGTATTTTGTGACAAATAAACATGAAAAATATGAATACCTTCTACTCCTTGATCAGGCATAATGCAGTTAATGCATGTTTGGCTCCACTGTATTCTGTAGAAGGAATGCACGTAATTACGGTTGAAGGTATTGGAAATCGCAAACATGGATTACACCCAATACAGGTATCATTCTTGTTTTGCCTATAAGAAAAGAGATACTAGTAGTCGTGGATATCTGTAATGCTGCTGAAGTTCCAGATAATAATATTAAGCATTGCTATGAAAAAGTGTTAATATCTTATGAAAAAAAGAATAAATTAAATTCTATAAAACTTGGGCTTTTATAACTCAAGACCACTAGCTTATCACCATTTATATTATGTGATGAGTCTGATGACATATTGAGTTGAAGTATGTCCTGATACATCTGTAATGTGCTGTAGGATTCCTTGGCAAACTTGCATGGCTCACAATGCGGCTTTTGCACCCCTGGTTTTGTTATGTCCATGTATGCCCTGCTGAGATCATCAGAAAAACCACCCACCAAAGAGGATATCGAAGAAAGCCTTGCAGGAAATTTATGCCGCTGCACAGGTTATAGACCGATAATCGATGCATTTAGTGTATTTGCAAGAACAAATGATGCCTTGTACACCTGTGGATCCTCGAGCAGCGAGTTTGTTTGTCCTTCAACTGGTAAGCCATGTTCATGTGGGCTGAATTTGAAGGATGATAAAGAATGTACCAAAAGTAGTATCGATGAAGGTGATATTTTGAGGCCAATCTCTTTCAGTGATTTCAATGGAGCTGCATACACTGAGAAAGAGCTAATTTTTCCTCCAGAGCTTTTACTGAGGAAATCAACTACTTTGTATTTGAATGGGTCAAATGGACTTAAGTGGTATCGTCCATTAACCCTTCAGCATGTATTTGATATAAAATCAAGATTTCCCGATGTCAAATTGGTTGTTGGTAACACAGAGGTGGGTGTTGAAACTCGGTTAAAAAGTCTCCACTATCCCGTTCTGCTCCATGTTGCTAATGTGCCTGAACTTAATAAGCTGATCATAAAAGACGAAGGCTTGGAGATTGGTGCAGCAGTCAAACTTTCACAATTAGTCAAAGTGTTGAAAACGGTTTTGGACGAACGCACTCCTTTTCAAACTTCATCTTGTAGGGCGTTACTTGAGCAATTAAAATGGTTTGCTGGAACACAAATTAAAAATGTTGCATCTATTGGTGGAAATATTTGCACAGCAAGTCCCATATCAGATCTTAACCCTCTATGGATGGCTGCTGGAGCAAAATTCCACATATCTGATTGTAAAGGAAAAACAAGAATATGTGGAGCAGAAAACTTTTTTCTGGGTTATCGTAAAGTGGATCTTGCTAGCAACGAGATCCTTATTTCAGTTTTTCTCCCATGGAATTCTCCGTATGAATTTGTTAAAGAATTTAAACAGGCTCATAGAAGAGATGATGACATAGCTATTGTGAACGGTGGAATGCGCGTCCGTCTTGAAGAGAATGGTGAAAAATGGGTGGTTTCTGATGCATCAATTGTATATGGGGGTGTTGCTGCTTATTCGATCTCAGCCGTTGAAACAAAGGAATTTCTGATAGGGAAACATTGGAACAAAGAGCTATTGAATGGTGCTTTGAAAATACTGGAGAAGGACATTGTGGTGAAGGATGATGCGCCAGGAGGGATGGTAGAGTTTCGGAAATCTTTAATCCTAAGTTTCTTCTTCAAGTTTTTCTTGTGGGTCTCCCACCAAATGGATGGATCGCCACTCTTTGATGAAACAGTCCCGATATCTCATCTTTCAGCCATAAAACCGTTTCATCATCCTTCTGTTATAGGAAGCCAGGATTATGAAATTGTAAAGTCTGGGACTGCTGTTGGAGCTCCCGAAGTTCATCTTTCATCAAGACTTCAGGTTTGCATGTTTTTACTAAAATGTCATCGTCTACCAGTAGTTAGAATTGAACCTTGTGATCTGATGTTTTTTTTTATTCATCGATAAAACAGTTTTTTTAGTTCCACTTTTTGAAGTCAAATAAAACGAAAACAGTTAATTAAAAAAATGTTTTTCGTGGGGAGTGTTCTATTCCTTAAGTCATAGTAGGATTTACAAGAGTTGAGTCGAGAAGAGTATAAAATACAGTATAAAACTAAAATCCTAAACGAAACTTATGAACCTTTAAATACCTATTTGAATTTTTTTTATTGATCTATCTGAATCTTTCCTAAAAAATATTGCACTCAATTTAATTCGTAAGTTCAGACGATTATATATTCATAGGCTATTATGAGGTCAAGATTGGCCACTATGGAGAAACTGCAGACACGTATCAGTCATTAACATCATTCTGATCTGATGTTTGTTTTCTGAACATTACAAGTTATATCTTCTTACATAGACCTTTATTCAGCTTAAGTAACTCTGTGTTTGGCTAATTGCAGGTTACAGGTGAAGCAGAGTATACAGATGATGTTCCCATGCCTCCAAACAGTTTACATGCTGCACTAATATTGAGCAAAAAGCCTCATGCTCGTATTCTTTCAATAGATGATATAGCAGCCAAGTCTTTTCCAGGAATCGCAGGAATATATTATGCGAAGGATGTGCCAGGGGACAATATGATTGGGCCAGTTGTTGCAGATGAAGAACTTTTTGCTTCAGAAGTAGTCACATGCGTGGGCCAGGTAATTCTAGGGGCTAAAATTTAATATGATTTTTTTTAATAATGTTTAAAAGACTTAAATGACCCATGAATTTAAATTGATTGTTCGAGTTTGAATTTAATTCACTCAACCGCCTCCTGCCTAGTAAATACAATGTTATTAAACAATCCACACCAAAGTTACAGCTTGTTCAATGAAAATCTTTGCTAGATACAGACTGACAGCCTGCTTTAGTTCATCTTTGCAGCCTGCTCTTTCCCATTCATCAAAGTTACATAGTTCCATTATTATTGTTTTGCAGGTTATTGGGGTAGTTGTGGCTGATACACATGAAAATGCAAAGCATGCTGCTCGGAATGTCGACATTAAATATGAAGAACTACCAGCAATCTTATCAATCGAAGATGCTGTTGCAGCTGATAGCTTCCACCCTCAAACTGAAAGAAGTCTAAGGAATGGGGATGTGGACCTCTGCTTCTTATCAGGGCAGTGTGATAAGATTATAGAGGGAGAAGTTCGCATTGGGGGTCAGGAGCATTTCTACTTGGAGCCAAATAGCACACTAATATGGACAATTGATGGTGGAAATGAAGTCCATATGATCTCATCTACTCAAGTAAGTTTTTCTAACCTGACATTTACTACATTCTATGAACCTTTCTTACATTCCTGTGTTGTTCTTGTGTTGACCACACTATGATTATGGTAGAAGGTGCTTCACCACACTCTGTTTGGTTAAGTTGCGTCTACTATTCATTAATAGTTTGCGGAGAAACCATGTTCTTAATTAAGACAAATGACTTTGATATGCTTACATTACTGCTACGTCTGACAAAATGCATTTGTGTATCTGTTACTCATTATGTTCTCAGCCAGTTAAATGAAGGATATGTTTGCAAATTCTGATTGTTGTAGTCTATGCTAAAATTTTATGATTTTTACTTTTTCAGGCCCCTCAGAAGCACCAAAAATATGTTGCCCATGTTCTTGATCTTCCAATGTCCAAAGTTGTCTGCAAGACTAAAAGAATTGGCGGTGGTTTTGGAGGGAAAGAAACAAGATCTGCTTTCCTTGCTGCTGTTGCTTCTGTTCCATCATATTTACTAAATTGCCCTGTAAAGATTACACTGGATAGGGATGTTGACATGATGATTACTGGACAACGCCATAGTTTCCTCGCGAAATATAAGGTATCTCTTGATCTTTGATACCACTTAGAGCGTGTTTGGGTAAGCTTATTTTAAACATCTTGTGAGCTCTAACATCTTATTAGTTGTTTCACGAGCTTATGAGATGTAATGTTTAAGTAACTTATGAGTTGTTAAAGTGTTTGACTGATAAACTTACAAGTTCTTAATAATTTGAGAGATATGTTTTTTATTTTTTTTATTTTTATATAATATACTCTCTCCGTCTAAACTTTTTATGTATGACTTCCTTTTCACGGGTTTTAAGGAATATTGATTGTTTATGTATAAAGTAGATGTGTAAAGTGAAAAGTGAATGATGTATTAGTGTATTGGGGGAATAAATATTTCCATTTATGGAAGTGTGCATTTTAAGTTTGGACGGACCAAAAATGAAAACTTACATACAAAGTTTGGACGGAGGGATTAATTAATTTTGAGAGTGGGGTGAGGGTTGGATTATTCAAGTATAGCTTAAAAGATTTCGAAAAGTAAGTTGAGGTGTTGGTACTTTTTTTGGAGCTTATAAGCCGTAAAGAGCTTATTTTAAGATCTTATAAGCTGTTAAACATGTTTTTTTACCAAACACTTTTTGAGAACTTTAAACATCTTATAAGCTGTTTTAAGGAGCTTATAAGCTCAGCTGAACTGACTCTAAAGGTTTACTCAATTTTCATTCCTAATATTAACAATAAAGACCTCAAGGTTGATTATAGCACCCGGATAATGTGTGCATATTTAGAGCTTTATGCATATCATACAGAAGGAAACAGATTGAAGTGACAAATTTGGGTGCTTAGGTAGGTCTTCCTTAATGTGGGAAGATGTTGAGAATTATAGTCTATCTCATTAACATGTAGATTACTCGATGTTCAATGACTGAATCATTGCTGGCAAAAAAAAAAAACTGTAGGTTGGTTTTACAAACGAGGGGAAAATACTTGCTTTGGATCTTGAGATCTACAACAATGGGGGAAACTCACTTGATCTCTCTCTTCCGGTGCTTGAACGTGCCATGTTCCATTCAGACAATGTATATGAGATTCCAAATGTTAAAATTAAAGGGAAAGTCTGCTTCACTAATATGCCTAGTAACACTGCTTTTCGGGGATTTGGTGGTCCACAAGGTATGCTAATTGCTGAAAACTGGATTCAAAGAATTTCCATGGAGCTTAAGAGAAGTCCGGAAGAAATTAGGGTATTTATTTTGTTTTCGATGAAAATTTGCTTTTGGCATAATGCATAACAAATCCCTATACTATCAACTTTTGTTTTGATAGGTTCTTAAACTATTTTTTGTTTTAAAAAGGCTTTCAAAGTAGTTAAATTCTATTTCATGAGCTCCCTCGAGATGAAAATTAACATAATTTTTTGGTTTATCTCAAGGTCTTGTTAAAAAATATGTACGTTAATTTTATTTATATACAAATGTGTTTTGTGCAAGTCATTTTAACCCCAACACTTCAACCGATGAGTACCTAAAGCGACTTGCGAAAAAGGCTTTTGTATGTAATTAGATTAAATAAAGCTGATATGTACATTATTTAACCGAACCATTAAGGTGAATCGAATAGTTCTGTCAATTTTCCTCTCGAGAGCTCGTGGAATGAAGTTTTGATAATTAAAGGGTTTTATAAAACAAAAAATAGTTTAGGAACCTATGGAAACAAATGTTGGTAGTTGGGACCTTTTGATGCATTATGCATTTCCTTTTTTATAATATCCTTTTGGTGGTCTGGTCACCTTTGTGATAATAGTTTATAAGTATCTATATCTGTTTCCTTTTGTATGCATTTACTGTTTTCAGGAGATCAACTTTCAGAAAGAGGGATCAGTATTGCATTATGGTCAACAAATTGAAAACTGCACCTTGGAGCGTCTCTGGAATGAACTGAAAGCATCTTGTAAACTTTTGGCTGCTCGCGAAGAAGTCAAACAGTTCAATGCTCAAAATAGATGGAGGAAACGTGGCATCGCCATTATCCCTACAAAATTTGGCATCTCTTTTACTGCCAAGTTTATGAATCAGGTAGTTTTTTTATTTTTCAACTTTTCCTTTGATAAATTTAAGGGTTAACTGCAAACGAGCTTTCCACATTTTTTCAATTACAAAATATGTTTTTAAAATTTGCAATTCGATCACAACCTTCAAACTGTTGCAATTCTATCACATGACTGTTTTGCAGCAAGTCCTGTTGACGTGGTTGTGTATGAAAATGCAAAAATAAATAAATTAAATGGTTGTGATTAAATTGAAACAATAAGAAAAGGTCGTGAATTTATTTGCAATCCTTTCCAAGAGTTGCCGGAAAATAGTCATATGATATATTTGCAAAATTTAAAAAGCTTGTGTATAAAATTGCAAATTTTAAAAACATATGTAGTAATTGAAAATTTGTGAAAATGTCGATTTTTAATGCAATTAACCATAAATTTAATTTGATTGTCAATTAAATATATCCATGTTGTACTGGTTGTAGGCAGGTGCACTTGTTCAAGTGTACACAGATGGAACTGTATTAGTGACACATGGGGGTGTTGAGATGGGGCAGGGTTTGCATACAAAAGTAGCACAGGTTGCTGCATCTTCTTTCAACATTCCACTCAGCTCTGTATTTATATCAGAGACGAGTACTGATAAGGTGGAAGCAGCTTTTCTAATCTTGTATCTTTCGACATTGTATACTTGCTAGGGATTTGAGGATTTCTCATCCTTATTTTTGCAATAAAACCGGTTTCTTATATATATAATTTTTTTTTTTTTTTTTATGTCTGGAAGCTAAGAGATTTGTATCAACCTACT
Organism: Galeopsis tetrahit; assembly: GCA_963675135.1. NCBI lineage: Eukaryota > Viridiplantae > Streptophyta > Magnoliopsida > Lamiales > Lamiaceae > Galeopsis > Galeopsis tetrahit. Next base: position 74,984,549 of record OY776127.1, read on the forward strand.
TACATTATACTTGTTTCTTAACTAGGTCCCAAATTCATCACCAACAGCTGCTTCTGCAAGTTCTGATATATATGGTGCAGCAGTCTTAGATGCATGTGAGCAAATAAAAGCACGTATGGAACCCATAGCATCAAAACATAGTTTTGGCTCTTTTGCTGAGGTAATCTTATCACTGCTTTTCTTAAATTTTTACACTATGTTTAGGTCCAGGTTCTGCAATAACAGAAAGTTCAAACAATGATTCTGTGTACATCGCAAAAGTACTCACGAAAATATCACGAAACCTAATTCTTCTATTGTAGAGATGCTACAGAAGCCTAAATTGATTATATTGATTATTTGCTAGCTGGATTTATGCCCGTTAACTGTATATGTTATCTTCATTTGCCTTGTGAAACATTTCATGTCCCATGATTTGATGCATATACTTAATTATACTAAGCAGTTGGTTTATTCTAGTCATTTTGATACAAACTCATTTCTTTCAATATCAGCTTGCTATTACATGCTACATGGAACGGATAGACCTTTCTGCTCATGGATTTTATAAAACGCCAGATATTGGCTTCGATTGGGAAATTGGTAAAGGGATTCCGTTCAAGTACTACACTTATGGGGCTGCATTTGCTGAAGTAGAAATTGACACATTGGTAGGAGACTTCCACACTAGACGAGCAGATGTGATTCTGGATCTTGGATTTTCACTGAATCCAGCTATTGATATTGGACAGGTTGGTGTTCCCTATTATATATGTGCTTTTTTATTGGTTCGAATTCTTTCTTCATTTTTTGTGATGTTGGTGTTCTGAAATGCATAAAAGACTAAATTAACCTATCTAAACTTCTTCAACATGAAGTTGACTGAAATATGACTTATATATCGTAAATGTGGGTCGTACACAGATTGAAGGAGCATTTATACAAGGCCTCGGATGGGTAGGTCTGGAAGAGCTAAAGTGGGGGGACGCCGCTCACAAGTGGGTTCGACCAGGATGTCTCTACACTTGTGGCCCTGGAGCTTACAAAATTCCTTCCATTAATGATACCCCCCTCAAATTTAATGTCTCCCTCCTCAAGGTAGTATACAAACATGCTTTTTTAACATCTGTCACAGATACCCCTGTGTGTAATAGTAATATAATGTACTCCTCCTACATTGGTTGACAGGGTGCTCCGAATCCAAAGGCTATCCATTCATCAAAAGCAGTTGGAGAGCCACCCTTTTTTCTTGCCTCGTCTGTTTTCTTTGCCATCAAGGACGCCATCATAGCTGCGAGAGCTGAAGAAGGCCTCACTGACTGGTTTCCTCTCGATAACCCAGCTACACCAGAACGTATACGAATGGCCTGCTTCGATCAATTCACCAAACCTTTCATCCACTCTGCTTTCCTCCCAAAACTTAGTGTTTAGCCTCGATTCATTGGATGATCGTTTCATGTTACACGACAAAGTTGTGCTGTTGCAGACATGCTTTGTAAATCACTACTCTAGTTCTGTGGTTTGTCAATTTCATGTAAAAATAAAATGCGTTTTATTCAAACTGATCTAATAAACATGATAGCCAAAGCACAACAAAGACCTATTATTATTATATCAAATTTGTAATTCTGTCAAGCCCAGTGTTACAATACAATTACATTATTAACATATTATCATTACAATCTGGTTCTTTATAACAAATGAAGCAAGCTATGAGATCACATAATAGACAAAAGGCAGATGTAATAATTGTGTCTACTTTTGCAGATGGAAAATGTGGCAAAAAAGGAACATTCTTTAAATTTTTGACTGCTTAAGTAGTATATAAAGTGGTAAACCCTACTAAAAAGATTCAACCAAACATGGCATAATTGTTTGTGCAGCACATAGTCATACATACCATAAAGCTTGATTTCTAAGTTCAAACTCTAAATAAAAGTGGTCCATTGCACGAAAGATTGTCCACAAGTTTAATTTGACCAAACCCCACCAATATCGATTTAGTTTGCATTCTAATTAGCTAGGTGTAATTATTATTATTATTATTAATTTCTTGATATTTTAATACTCCTTTTATTCATAAATAAATAATTTTTTAATTAGTATCATAAGCTTGTATACAATTAAATGATATTTTAGCATTTTTAAAATTACTTCTTTCAATTTTAATACTCCCTTTATTCATAAATAAGTTTTAACTCCTCTTTCATTCTTACTTTAGGAAATACTCCTAAAATGTGATGTGATAACGAGGATTATTTATTAATTAAGGACAAATTTGCAAAATACATTAATTCCATCAAAACTGCAGTACTTCTGTCTTATCTTTCATCCAAAGAAAGAAGAAGATTGAGAGCAAAAAGATACGGATTATTTTAAAATTATGATAGTATTCATGTTTAATCATAGATTTAATTAATACTCCAGTGCTTAATTGATTCCAATAAATATTTATGATGACATTCTTTTATGCATTATAATTTTTTTTTTTTTTTATTTTTTTTACGGTTATGCATTATTATTCTTAGTTTTAATTGATTTAGGAAAATAAAATGAAAAGGATATGTATTGAATTAAAGAATCAAAACATCTTTTTGAATTGAAAGATTAAAGATGCAGAGTAGGAAGGTTTTTACAGATGATGAAACAATTGAATGAATGAAGAAGAAGGCCATTTCCCTTCTTATATACAACAAATTAATAACTGCTAATCCTAATCTAACCGAACAGATTAACCACCTAACTAACTGTTTTAGCTAAGTAGTAAACATAGAGTGTACACATCTTTAAAGGGGTGCAAATAAAGAGTGTTTTTAACAACTCTTATACCCCCCTAAAATGGGAATGGATGTCCAACAAGCCCATTTTGGACTTATGGCTAGAAAAATCTGTAGGAGGAAGTGGCTTAGTGAGAATGTCAGCCAGATTTTCTGAAGTAGGGATGTGAACAAGTTTGAAGAGGCCAGCTTGAATCTTCTCCCTTATGAAGTGATAATCCAAGGAAATGTGCTTTGTCCTTTGATGAAGGTAGGGATTATGAGCTATAGAGAAAGCACTTTGACTGTCAGTGTACATTGTTGAAGGCTGTGAATGAAGGACTCCCAAATCATCTAGGATGTAATGAATCCATTGTAGCTCACAAGTGGTGGAGGCCAAAGTTCTATACTCAGCTTCTGCAGAAGACCTGCTCACAGTAGATTGTTTCTTGGATTTCCAAGATATTAGAGAGGAGCCAAGAAAGACACTGAAACCAGTAATACTTCTCCTAGTCTCAATGCATCTTGCCCAATCAGAATCAGAAAAAGCATGCAATTTAAAAGTGATATCTTTAGGATAGAAAACACCATTACCAGGATTGCTTTTAATATACCTCAAAACCCTATGAACAACACTTAAATGAGACATAGTGGGAGATTGCATATATTGGCTAAGTGTTTGAACAACATATGAAATATCAGGTCTTGTGACAGTCAAGTAAAGCAATTTTCCCACAAGTGTTCTGTAATGGCCAGGATTAGTAAGAATAGGAGAATTAACATCAAAACTTACCTTAGAATCCATAGGTGTGGAACAAGGCTTGCTGCCCAAATAACCTGATTCATGTAACAAATCCAAGGCATACTTTCTTTGGCAAAGGGTAAGACCTGTACCATTTCTAGCAACCTCTATCCCTAAAATATACTTAAGAACACCAAGATCTTTGATAGTGAATTTATCATTCAAAAAATGCTTAACACTGTTAATAATTTTAATGTTAGAACCAGAAACTATCAAATCATCAACATAACAAAGAATAACAGTAAAATCATCACCATCATGCCTTGTAAACAAAGAAGTATCAGCTTTTGATTGAGTAAATCCCAAGCAAGTCAAAGATGTACTTAATTTAGTAAACCATTGTTTTGAGGCTTGTTTTAAACCATACAAGCTCTTATTTAATTTACATACCCTTGTATCACTGTTAGAACAATATCCAGGAGGGGGAAACATGTAAATTTCTTGGTCCAAATCACCATGTAAAAAGGCATTATTCACATCTAATTGGTGTATATGCCAATTCTTAGCAGCAGCAATAGCCAATAGTATTCTAACAGTGGTAATTTTAGCAACAGGGGAAAAAGTGTCAAAGTAATCTATTCCTTCTTGTTGAGTGTAACCCTTAGCAACAAGTCTAGCTTTATATCTTTCTATAGAACCATCAGAATTATATTTGAATTTATAAACCCATCTGCATCCTATACAATTTTTGCCCATAGGTAAATCTACAAGAGTCCAAGTATTGGTCTTTTCTAAAGCTTCAATTTCCTTTTTCATAGCAAGAATCCAATTTTCATTTAGGACAGCCTGTTTATAAGACTTAGGCTCCTGGATTTGGGAAATAGAGGCAGTAAATTGCTTGTGGAGTGTAGATAACCTATTAGCAGATAGATAATCTTGTATAGGATATTGTTTTCCAGAAGAAAAATTCAATTTGGCATGATCAATAGAGGCAGGCAAGTCAGTTTCATAGACTTGCAAGTATGCAGGTTGGGATTTAGCCCTAGAAGGTCTAGTGTAAGGCTCAATTTGCAGGTTATTAGTAGTATCAGGATCAGAGTGAAGAACATTGGGATGGTCAGATGGAACATCAAAAACCTCTGGATCAACAAGGGTGTCAACAATAGGAAAAGCATCATAATGAGTAATAGGAGAATCATCAACAATATCATCATCAATAGAAACAAGAACAGGAAAAGTATGTGTAGGAGATTCAGTCATGTGTTTAAAGGGAAACACATTTTCAAAAAATTGCACATTTCTAGAGATAATAATTTTGCCAGAAGAAAGATCAAAAAGCTTGTACCCCTTTGTACCAAAAGGGTATCCAATGAAAACACATTTTGTTGCCCTGGGATCAAACTTATGTCTATGGGACATGAGTGTATTAGCAAAGCATAAACAACCAAATGTTTTAAAAAAAGAATAGTCAGGAGGCTTGCCATATAGTTTTTCAAAGGGAGTTTTCTGTTTAAGAACATATGAAGGAGTTCTATTTATGATGAAAGCAGCAGTCTTAATGCATTCACTCCAGAATTTTAAAGGCAAATAAGATTGAAAGAGTAAAGCCCTAGCAATTTGAAGTAAGTGTTGGTGTTTTCTTTCAACAATACCATTTTGTTGGGGAGTTTCAACACATGAAGTTTGATGTATAATGCCTAAAGTATGATAGAAATCTGATAAAATGAACTCAGTGCCATTATCACTCCTCAATATTTTTATTTTGACATCAAACTGAGTAAAAACCATGTTGTAGAAATTTTGTAAAGAGATTTTAACATCACTTTTGGCCTTTAAGAGATAAATACATGTGCATCTACTATAGTCATCAACAATAGTGAGAAAGAATCTATGTCCAGTGATATAGTATTCAGAAAAGGGACCCCAAACATCACAGTGTATCAAATGAAAGATGCTAGGAGAAACAGAAGTACTTAAAGGAAAGGGCTTCCTCTTTTGTTTAGCTAAAGGACAAATCATGCAATTGTTGTGTATACTAGAAGCTTTTACATTCAGATTGGGAATTTGTAACAAACATTTGCTAGAGATATGTCCTAGCCTTTTATGCCACAATTCAAAGTTACAAGAGTCACTAGAAACAACATTAGAAGAAACAGTAGAACTAATGACAGATTTGATAGATGGGTGAGCAGTTTGTAACAGATATAAGCCCCTAACTTGTTCAGCAGAACCAATCACCATCTTGGTTGAATTGTCCTGTAAGATACAATGAGATGACAAGAAACAGACAATACAGTTGGAATATCTAGTTAAATGGCTAATAAACAGGAGATTATAAGTGAAATCAAGAAAATACAATACATTATATAAAGTGAGATGCTCATTTATGACAATATTTCCCATATGTGTAGCTGTAGATATAACATTATTAGGCAATGAAATCTTAACATCAACTACAGAGGGAGGAGTAGTGAACAATGCAATGTCAAATACCATATGATCAGTTGCACCAGTATCTAATATCCAAGTAGAAACTTTAGTGGTATTAAAACATGAATTGTGTAAAAACATAGGTGACATACCTGTATCCTTGGGAGCTGGAATTTCCTCAGTATGAGAAGTGGAGGCCCCTGCCACAGAGTGTGGTATGTCCCTCCCATCATTTAAGTTCTGCATCTTAGAGAAACTTAAGAATTTATCAAAGAGATGCTGAGTACAAAGAGGGTTAGAATCCATAAGGAGGTTCCTCTTAGTAGGGGATCTAAAGGAGGTATTTGCAGCTTTAGTGGAATCTTTATTTGGAGGACCTCTAGGGCCTCTCCAACCAGGGGGAAAACCAATGATTTGAAAACACCTGTCAATAGTATGGCCTAAACCATCACAGTGGCTACACTTAGGGGGTTTTCTTTTATCCTTATAGAATTTGGAATTCTTGGCCAACATAGCAATGGAGTCAATGGAAGCAGGCTCAGGGACAGTGTTTAGTGTCCTTTGTGACTCTTCTTGAAACAGTAACCCATATATTTTGGATAAAGCAGGAAAGGGAGACTGTAAAAGGAATTGACTCCTAATAGTGCTATATGAATCATGGAGGCCAACTAAGAATTTCATCACAACATCTTGCTCTAAGGTTTTGGTCATGAGTTTAGGCAGATCACAAGTGCACCCATCCATAGCCCCACAAGAACATTTAAGAATGGGTCTAAAACTTAAGTACTCATCCCAAAGAGACTTGAATTGATTGTAGTAACAAACTAAGGATTGAGAACCTTGAGAAATGGTGCTTAAGGATTTTTCTAAATGATAAACCCTAGTTCCATCAGAAAGTTTATATCGAATCACTAATTCATCCCACACATCTTTGGCAAGAGAAAAGTATTCCAAGGTGTGTTTGATATCAGGTGAAATAGAGTTAAGAATCCATACCAAAACCAGATTGTTTGCCCTTACCCAGGCGGCGTAGGTGGCTGGATCATCATCCTCTGAAGGGATGTCCAAGGAACCGTCGATCAATTGAATCTTTTTCTTCACGCTGAGTCTTCTTTTGATGAGGTGACTCCAAGAAACATAATTGGTGCCGTTGAGAGGCTCGAGGACGATGGCCACCGCCGGATTGTCATTCTGGTGAAGAGCTAAAACGGAGAAGGGGTTTTTGGCTGGGTCGAGAGAATTAGGATCGGTGACAGTAGGCGCCATGGATGTGGAATAGATTGCCGGACAGAGCAATTACAGAATCAAATGAAGACGGGAGAAATACGATCGGAATTGATCGGCAGAAGAGAAAGAAAAGCCCCAAGAAAAGGAAATCGATATGAGAATCGAAAGGCTTAAAGCGAAAGCGAAAGGATCGAATTGGTCGTCAATTTCATCATGAAACTGATACCATATTGAATTAAAGAATCAAAACATCCTTTTGAATTGAAAGATTAAAGATGCAGAGTAGGAAGGTTTTTACAGATGATGAAACAATTGAATGAATGAAGAAGAAGGCCATTTCCCTTCTTATATACAACAAATTAATAACTGCTAATCCTAATCTAACCGAACAGATTAACCACCTAACTAACTGTTTTAGCTAAGTAGTAAACATAGAGTGTACACATCTTTAAAGGGGTGCAAATAAAGAGTTTTTAACGACTCTTATAATATGTAAGAGAGTTCTTTATATAAGAAGGAAAAGAAAATGTATTTCTAATTAATGGGTGTTTACCTAATTTTTCATCTTTAATTTTAACCCTACTCAAATCCTAAAAATCTTTCTGTAGAAGGAAAGTGACGTGGAAAGAGAGAAGATATGAACTAAAATTAAAGAATAAGAATTTGAAAAAAAAAATTATACGTAAATATTTGTCATAACACGAGATAAATTTTCATCACATAGGAGTATTTGTTTACTTGTGTTCTAAAAAATCAATTTATTTATGGTAGATGGAGTATAAAAAAATTTACTCTTTTCTGTAAATCTGTAATGTATAGCCTTCCTCCATTCATTTAAGACAAAATGATGACGCAACATAGGAAAGAGAAAGTTATATATATAAATAAATTAGTAGTAGTTTAATTTGAAAGAAGTTTTTTTTTTTTACAAATACATCAAGGATTACAAAGAAACCATATCCTCATTAGAAAGAGGAGATAACAACAAGATCCTTGAGATATTGAGGACAACCATCTTCATTCCAATCGTGAGGAGTTGAAGTGTGTTTACAAAGTTGAGCCAGTTCATGCGCCACCTTATTCCTATGTCTCGGAATGAACTGACAATCCCAAACCAAATGTTTTTGCATCAAACAAATAATATTGTTCACCACTTGGTTTTCGCCATTATTAATGCTCGTCCCTTGCATAATCAGCTTAATAGCATCAGTAGAATCAGAACGAACACCCCTAATGTTGATATTTTTATCGTAGCACCTCATTAGCCCCTGCTCTATTGCTATTAATTCTGCATTACAAACAGAAATCGGATTTCTGATTCTCATTGCCCCGACTAGCAATATTGCATGACTACTACTAATCACCACAAAACCAACATCAAAGTAATTATTCTCCATATTAAAAGCAGCATCAGTAAAAAGAAAATTACCTTCATCACTTGTAGATCCCAATTCCTTTTCTTTGGCTACGAAATCAAGGCTTGTATTCTCAATGGTGCTTGATCGTTTGAAATCATACCAATACGACACTGCCCAGTCCACATTATAGCACAACTTTGCACAGCTATCATGCTGTACTTCATTATGAACATACTTGCATCTTTCCTTCCAAATTGCCCATGCTACCATGATCACCAACGCCATCTCATCTGAATCCAAAATTTGTATAGTCCAGCATATAAAATCCAATCCATTCCCACCCACAGCATGGCAAATCTTACTCCACAATCCTACCGATTTCCAAGTTTATTTCACAAAGGGGCAAGAAAATATACAATGCATAGTATCCCCCATACCAAAACCACAACATTTGCAAAAGCAATTAATAGGTACATGAGTACGAGCTAAATTACCTTCCGAAGCAATAATATTCATTGCCAATTTCCAGCCAAAACATCGCACTTTTTGCGGCACTTGCGGCTTCCAGATTGCATCATACATTCTCCTAACAAAGGACTGATCTAACGAGCCTTCTTGATCAAGCTTACCATTTCTGATTTGTCGAGACACAGCAAATTCATAACCCGAAGCCACAGTGAACCTACCATGTGAAGAAAAAGGCCAGCTAATATGATCATCTTGCTCTGCTCCGGCAATATTCGTGCATAAAATCTTCTCCGCTTCAAAGGGTAAAAAAGTCTGTCTAACCAATTGCTCATTCCAAACACCCGACTCAAGAATGAAACGATCAACATTTGATGCACTAACATTTTTAGACTGAATGCGACCATTTTCCAAACCACTCACCCAGTTATCCTTGAAAATTTTAATATTATTGCCCCTACCAATACTCCAAATCGCACCAGAATCAAGCAAGTCTTTGCTCCACAAAAGAGATCTCCAGACAAATGATGGGTTGGATCCCAACGAAAAATCAGAGAAGCAAGTGTTTCCAAAATACTTTGCTTTGAAAGTTCTTCCAAGCAAGGAATTTGGCATAGTAAAAATTCTCCAGAGTTGCTTGGCTAATAGTGCTTTGTTAAATAAAACCAGACTTCGAAAGCCTAATCCACCCTCCTGTTTGGGGATACAAAGATCTTGCCATTTCTTCCAATGCTTTTTCTTGCTTGATACATCATCTCCCCACCAGAACCCAGCTATACGTTTTTCTATTTCCTAAAAAATTGCCACTGGGATTCTGAAACAAGACATGGCATAAGAAGGTAGCGCTTGTAACACTGCTTTGATGAGAACTTCCTTGCCACCTTCCGAAAAGAATTTATGACTCCATGCTAAAATTCTGTTCCTAACATTATCCACCAAGTATCCAAATTTAATTCTTCTAGCCTTCAGAATCATAACAGGGAGCCCTAAATAAAATTCATGACCTTGAGAAGATCGAATTCCCAAAATTGTCTTTGCCTGAATTACATTAGCTTGGTATGTCTGTAGGCTAAATGTAATGGATGATTTATCTCTATTAACAATTTGGCCTGAAGCTTTTTCATAAGTGTAAATGCAATTGACAATTGCTTGTGTTTCATCCTTTGTAAATTTGAAAGAAGTTAAAGCTAAAGATATTATAACAAATTCATGATTAGATAGTGGCCCTGTGACATATATTCCAAGAAAACACACATACATGACAAAACAATCAAATTTATTTTTGTTAGTATTAAAAGAGAAAAAATATATTTTATGTGGAAGTAAAATTTTCTCTTTTACTATTGTAATAAGATGTTGGTTGAGTTAGTGGGAAAAATAAAGAATGTGTAATTTAAAAATGGTTTGAAAGGTAAAATTTTAAATGAAAAAATTATTTTATTACCAAATTTAAAAAATGATGAATTTTGGAAAGTTCATTTTGTACAAATGTTGAATATGTTACAGAGGAGCAATGTTTATCATTAATTACAATAAAATACTAAATTAATAATTCCATTAACAAGAATTGATTATATACTCCATTTGTTCCTAAAATAAATAAGTGACGATTTGGTCATCTATGCCCGTACACAATTAAATGACGTTGTTTTAGCATTTTCTACAAATTTTACTCTCTTTTTAACTTTAAAAAATATTGATAATTTCTAAGTTACTTTTATTAATCATGAGATCCCTCTCATTCTTCCATTTTCTCACATGGTAAGTTTTATTTATATACAAAATTGTCAAAATATATGAAAATATTATTCACTCGTTCTGGTGAAAGGTTGGATACGAAGGTTAAGAAATATAATAAAATGAGTAATATATTATATGTGAGTGAGAGAAAAAAATATAATTAAATGTTAAAAATATTTTGCTAAAAAAGAATATGTAATTTTCATTGAAACGAACAAAAAAAAGTTGAATAACTTTTAAAATGAAGTGAATACTTTTTTAAAGATAGATGAAAAAAATAAAAAATTTATTGGACGTGGAATGTGTTAAGAGAATCTTATTCATTAATTAAAATCAATATATATTTTTTCTTAATTTATTTATTTTTAAAAAACGACGAAGTAAAACGTCACATATTGAAAAGAGTATAAAATATTGTAATCACTCATTTGGTTGGAAAAAAAAGAAATGTTGGCAAGAAGTGGTACATAATATTTACCTAAATCCTTAACTCTAAATCATAAACACTATATGACGAGAAATGAATAATTGAAAATAAGTGAAAAATTAATTCATAATACACATTTGAAATTTGTTTATTAATGAATTATGAGTGTGCACGTTGGGTTGAAAGGAGTAATCAGACATTTTACTATAATCCCAAAACCATAAACACGGCCTAGAAATGAGTACTCGAATATAAGTTTTATTGTTAAATTGAAAAATAAAATAGTTTTAATTTTCTTAAAATTCACTCTCTCTCTCCCTGATTTTTTAATCTTCTCTATTTTACGTGCTTTTCTTTCTTTTTAATTTTCTTAAAATTTACAATTTATTTTTTCATTCTCTCTCCTTTCTCTCCCTTTTTTTTGGTTGTTTTCTTTTATAATTTTTTAAATTATTTTTTAGTTCTCTCCTTTCTCTTTTTTTTTTCTCTATTCTTTTACAGTTTTATATGGATTCTTTTATATTTTGTGAAGAATAACAACAAGTCAAAGCCAACAAATAAACAAATATTAGTTAGAGTAGTTATTCTAGTTGTAACTTCTAGTTTAGTAGTTATTTTAAATTGGAAGTAGATGTTAATTATGGGGAATATAAGTACTCGATCCTTTATAAGTTAGTTTTATTGTTAAATTGAAAAATAAAATAGTGAAATGAGATTTCTATAATTAAATATTTGTTTCCCTTTTCACGTGGGAAGAAGGTTTGAGATATGTGATAGAAAAATAATAATATAAATATTAAAAAATATAGGGGTAACTGGCAAGAGATGCGAGGAGTATAAGTCGACTCTTATATGGAATAGAGGAGGAATGGAAATTATTTTGATCCAATTCTCTTTTCAATTTAACTACATACTATTCAATTTAAATTATATATTTTTCAATTATTTCAATATACATTTTATTTAATTTCTTTATAAATTTTCAATTTCTTTATAAATTTCACAACATAATTTTTACCGGACCCCACATAATATAAAAATGATGTGATATTATTATCACAATTCACATCCTTGCAGTGGACTAATTAATGCAACGAATAATCGTTTTGATAAAAAAAATAAAAAAATTAGACTAGGTGTGGTCCCATATCATTGATGAGATTTCATGACTATTATCTTCGTCAGCATCTTAAAAATAAATAAGAATGTACCAAATGAATGGTATCAATTTAACTTTGATCCCATCTCATAAACTTAAATATTATTTCCAATATTGATGGAATCTGTTATTTGTTTTCTTTCTAAAAAAGTTAAGAGTTAAAAAACATAAAAATATTGAAGTTGGGTACACCAACTTAATCCCTAGGGGTGAAAACGGATCGGATATTTCCCGACCGATCCGGAACCGTATCCGGTCGGATACGAATTCGGTATAAAAATTTAGTATCCGGGCGGATACGGATTCGGATACGGATAGTTGACTTCGGATTCGGATTCGGAATACATAATATCCGACCGTATTCGAGTTTTCCCATATTTTATCGGATATTATCCGGATAATAAATCCGGATACCCGGATTTTTTAATATATTTTATTTTATATTTTATATTAATTTTATTAAAGCTCTATTATAACTTATAACATTATTGGGCCTTATTAAAAACTAAAAAGTGGTGCACAAAAACTTATATGCAATATTCCATACATGCATTTCAGTCATTCACACACATGTTTTTTATAAATACACCCACAAGCTTAATTCACACACATTTTTTATAAATACACCCACAAGCTTAATTCACACACACATTTTTTATAAATACACCCACTGACAGCTCAATTCACACTCACATTTTTTATAAATGCACCCACTGACAGAAATTGAACATGGTCGTCTTCTCCGAGCAGTTTTCGGTCACCTCAGGCCGCGGTCGGACGCTGCAATTTACGATGACCTTAATCCTTAAATATTTTATATTTCTTTAAATATTCTTTAACACTAATTATTATGAGTCAATGTTATTTTGTATTACGTGCAATAATATATCTTACTACATGCAATAATATATGTTACTATATATTATAATGTGGGTTACTTAATCAATAAAAAAAATATAAAAATATAAAAGAATCAGTATTACTATATAAAATTGTGTTATTACTACATGTAATAATTTGTTTTACTACATAAAAAATTATATGTTACTACATACTACAGTTTGAATTACTACATTGAATAGACGTTTGTTACTATAAGTAACTTTATCAAATGATCTAATATTTTTCGCATCATCCTACAATAAAACCATTTGTATTACAACATGATTATTGTGTTTACTACATTCGATAATATATGTTACTACATATTATAATGTGAGTTACTACATCAATAAAAACACTAGAAAAAACGTGTGAATTTGTATTATTATATAAATAGTTTGTGTTATTACTACATAAAATAATGTGTATTACTACATATTACAATTTGAATTACTACATTTAATATCCCGCGTTCGACAATAAAATAAAAGATAAAAAAATCACAGAAACGAGTAAAATAAACGAATTAAAAATTTCGAATTAAGTTGTTAGTTGGTGTATTTATAAAAATGTGTGTGAATTAAGTTTGTTGGTGTATTTATAAAAATTGTGTGTGTGAATTAAGCTTGTGAGTGTATTTATAAAGAACATGTGTGTGAATGACTGAAATGCATATATGCAATATTTCATACAAGACTAGCCCAAAGTGGTGATGTTTACGAAGGATATATTTTGATGATTTCATGTTTGTTGATTTTTTATGTGTTTCAATCACATTTTGATGATTTCCATTTGAAATATATTATCCGATTATAGTTATTCGAATCCGGCCCGGATTCGTCCGATATCCGTTCCGTATCCGTATACCGAATATTCCGAATTCGTATCCGAATCCGGCTTTTCCGTATTCGACTCCGAATTCGAGAAAAAAATATGGTTTAGGATACGGTATAAGCACTATCCGTCCGTATCCGATCCGTTTTCACCCCTATTAATCCCAATATTTTAAGCAAAATGTGGGTCCCACCCCATGCACGTTAATTTAATAAAGCAATTCGGTGATGAAGATGGCTAACCCAAATGTTCACTATATTTGTTGTATAATGGATTTTACAACGAAACATTGAAAGTAGTGAGATTATTATATAAATTTAAATGAATTACTCCTTTTATGATTAATTTTTCATTAGAACCGACTAGTCTTTTTCACTTATTGAGTATGCTGACTCACATAATTTCTCTAAGAAAGGCATGCACTCTAAACTGTAAGTTTGTAAATTACTTATATATTTCTATAACTCCTAAAATAGTAATATCACACTATAACGAATTTAAGTTTATATAAAATAAAAAAATTAAAATAAAAACGTAATTTTTTCGTTGTTCAATGAAATTTCTACAGTTCTTAGGGAGGCATCCTATATTTTCTGGTCCACCCGACTGAACTTCACATAACCTTACATTTTTGCATGTCATTATTCCTGCGATATCATTTGCTTCTAATTGCCTCTTCATGTGGACACTCAAATGCCTATGAGCTGACATTAATGGAGAAAAGACTGGATTAATTTCATGGTTGTGCTCATCCACCATTTTACTAACAATCCAAGTTCCATCCTCGAGTTTCTTCGCATTCAAACGAGCTTTGCAATCAATTTTTTTCGATGCTTTATTTGCCTTAGAAATCCCACCCTTATCACAAGCCATCAAAGCGTATTTTAGTTGTGAATCATCCATTTTCACCAAAGCCCGTTTGACAATGCTAAAACCTTTTCTTCTCGCATGTTCCTGATAAGCCCTAAACAATGCATCAATGCTCCCAAAGATCGTTCCAGTTTCTACAACGATTTGCTCATTGTTAACTGTCGGACTAGGTGATTGAGTCGAGTGACTTTCAATATTCTCTTCGTCGTCGGAATCATCTCCAAAAAGTGATTGGAGCATTTCTGGATCAGCCATGTTAGAGTATTTTTTTTTGAACGGTTGATTCACATATTCTACAACACTAAAATATACGACCGCAAGTATACGGTGTCTATCGTAGAGAAGTAAGTACGAGATCGATCCCACGAGAAGGTATAGCGTAAAAGTGTATTTTGTTAATGGAATTCTATTTAGACGCGATCGATTAAAGTGAATGTGGTGAATTACCCTAAGATTACCTACCAAATTAAAGTTTATTTTGTTAATGGAATTCTATTTAGACGCGATCGATTAAAGTGAATGTGGTGAATTACCCTAAGATTACCACGAGAAGGTATAGCGTAAAAGTGTATTTTGTTAATGGAATATTCAATGCAAATCACACATGCAAAGTAAAGTGTGGTGAGGTCTCTTTCTCAAAGTGTTTTCTTAATGATGGTCATAGGCTCATTATTGCAATTCACACTCATAGATCAAAGAATGCACAAGTACACAACACATTGTGATGGGGAAACATAATCCAAATGCTCAAGTTCTCTACTCACATGATAAAGTGTTTCTCTCAAACACACAAACAAATTGAGGATATGAATGCACTCAACAACCAAGTTATGCTATGCAATCACCATAAGCTTGTCCACATTCTACTTTCCATACCATTCAAGTGTTTGACAATGTGATCAATAAGGCTTAATCAAGGATGTAACATTGGCTCTTTGGACAAGGTGGGATGAATTTGGGAATTGTGACTCTTCTAGTGGAGGACAAAACTTGTTGTTTTACAATCTGTGCTTTCACTTTCAAAGCTTACAACCTCTATCCTCACTTTTCATTTTCTTTTCTTTTCCAAGCATTCATCACCTCATCTTTTTGAACCATTTTTCTTTTCAAGCTTTTGAGGCTCTTTGTCCCTCTTTTCTTTTCCATTTATTTTCTTTTCATCTTTTTTCATCTTTTTCAACTTTTTCAACTCATCCAACTTCTCCTTAAACCAAATACATTTAAGCACATGTTTTTCCACTTTGTCTTTTATCCCCCACTAGATATAGGTATCAAAGGCTCAAAAAGGCTAAGTGTTTAACATTGTAGTTTGCCAAGAAAATGAGGAATTAAGCTCAAATGGGCTAACTACGGAAGATTACTTCGATTTTAGGAAATTTTGGCTAAGTGACTCTTTAGAATAAGATGGCCTATATCATATCACAAAATCTCACACAATCATGCTTTCAAACAAGAACTTGGGCAAGTTCTAGAATCACTAGCAATAACTTAATCCACTCTCAAATGAACTAAACCGGATTACGTGTTCGATTTATGGCTCAATTCTTACCGGTTTATTCAATAGGACTCTCACATTCATCAAATGTTCCCAAACAACAACACATCATGCATCCATGCTATCAAAGATCACAAATATGAACACAACATGATACTATATTCCAACACCAATCATGCATACATTCAAAGCAAATAGACATCACCACAACTACTCAACAATGGATTCCAATGATTATTCATGCTCACATTTCACCAAAGATCCACTACCCACATGTGATCAAAACCAACTTAAACAATATAATCATGTGAAAGCCAAATGTGCGCCGGTGCAAAATGTGACACAACACTACAAAATAATGGAGAAATGGCATCGGGGAAGGCATCGGATCTGCCGTCCCCAAAGATGAAGGCAACGGCAAAGGCATCGGCAGTGTGCCGATGCCAATATGCTCGATGCCATTTAAATGGCATCGGATTTGGGGAAAACCGATGCGAAATGGCATCGGCAGGTCGCCGTTACCAAATGGCATCGGGGCCCACTGCCGATGCCATTTCGCATCGGGGACAGCCGATGCCATTTCGCATCGGGGCCCACTGCCGATGCCTTTTTATTAAAATTTAAAAAAGTCGAAACTGGGTTTCGAACCCAGGTCGATAGGCCACCAACACCCACCCCCCACCGCTGGGCCACCCCATTTTTCGGAAATCTGGCCATTTTCGCGATTTGTAGGGTTCGAACTCGGGACCTCGCGGTCTCGAAGGCCTTTAAGCGCCCCCTGTGTGCCGTTTAGGCTAGGAGCTTTTAGTCGACATGTTGTGAATGCAATTAATATATATTCAATTTAATTTGAGTTTTTAATTCTTTAATTAATTCAATCCATTCTAACTTTAATTGTTGCTTATTAAATTATTTATCAAAGCATATCATAATTATTTCTAAATTATGTTTTTCAAATTAACTAAATTGTGTTTTTCAAATTAAATAATTTATTTACGGTATCAATTCACACTATTTAAATTTATTCTAATCCTCAATTTACAACATTTAAATTCATTCTAATTTTTTATTTCACAACATTATAATTACATACAACATTGAATATAATTATTTTCACTTATACATTTAAATTTATTATAATCACATCATTTAAATTCATTCTATTTTTCAATTCACAACATTAAATATATATAATTATTTTCACTTATCCATTTGAAAATATGAATTCACTTATCCATTTAATTAAAAATATTTTCATCTATTATAAAATTATTCTCTAGTTCATTTTCAATTAAAATACACTTATCTAATACGGAGTACTAGTGAATACTTTTTTTTTTTAATTGTAGAGAATAAGCTTGATTAATTATATATAATGTTCGTTTCACTCTGATCAGGAGTAATGCTAAATTCATAAGTCATACTCACGTAACTATAAAAATCCACGCAAATTTATGTATGTTTTATTGTATTTTAAGTTATTTTTTTTGTTGGTAATAATAATACACAAAAAAAAAAAGTTACACAATTAAAATTATATTATAAATTAGTATAACAATAGAATTGTAATTATATTTAACAAATTATTAATATAGAATTGTAATACAGAATAGTAAATATTAATAAAATAATAGATATAAAATATAGAGTTTTGAATAGTGAACTTCATATATAGAATTTACTATTCAAAACTCTATTTCAAAACTTCAAAATAGAGTACGGTTGGAGGGAGCAAAACTATTTATAGCCTACGGTTGGAGATGGTCTTATGGAGTCAAATGACGATGTGTCATTATCTACATCATTATATTTACTTACATAATTAACACTACTATTTTATGGAAATTTAAAAAATTAAAGGATATTCCTATAAAATTAGGAAACATAGGACAAATATACCATAATCAAGATTACCAATGCTAATTATTTTGATTTTTTAATTAATCAAGATTAATTATTTTGATTTTTTAATTAATCAAGGTTAATTATTTTAAGATTTTTTAAAATTATTTATTAACGTGTTTATTATCAGTATATAATTATTAAATTAAAAAAAAAACCATACATTTATATATATACTTTTTTTAATAACAAAAAAATTAAAATTAAAGTTATAAAAATAATTAATTGAAAAATAATGACTACATTAACTAAACTAAATCATAAACTCTAAACTTTAAACCCTAAAAAAAATCATAATTTTCAATTTTAGGGTTTAGGGTTTAGGGTTAAGAGGTTTAGGGTTTAGGGTTTTAGAGGTTTAGGGTTTAGGGCGACGGGGAAGGCATCGGGCCCACTGCCGATGCCATTTTGCATCGGGGGGGCCGTTACCAAATGGCATCGGGGCCCACTGCCGATGCCATTTTGCATCGGCCATTAAATGCCGATGCCATTTCGCATCGGGGCCCACTGCCGATGCCATTTTGCATCGGCCATTAAATGCCGATGCCATTTCGCATCGGCCCGCCTGCCGTTGCCAATTGCCGATGCCTTTTGGGCAATATTTTGTAGTGCAAGTGGAATGACGAACCATTGCAAGGATAACAACTAGTAGAAAAATAAAAGAAAAATAACTCCCCCAAACTTAGAATTTTACTATGTATAAATTCTAAGTTTGGGGCTACAAGTTGTTACCTCCCTCCTTGCACATCCAATGCTTCTTCAAAGATCACCATTGCAACACTTGCTGCCCCTCTCCAAAGTTGGTTTTGCTTCCTTCTTCATTCTCCAAGATATGATGTCCTTAGTGCTCTTCATCCATACCTACAAAATAAACCAAGCTATCAAAACTACTAAAGCAATAAAAACATGAAAGCAATAAAACCTTGGGTTGCCTCCCAAGAAACGCTATTTTTAACGTCCTATGCCGGACGGTTCTTTCTTGAGATGACTATCAAGTCACCCCCTTGTCATCCTTGTTCTTGACCTTCTATCCCCATCCAACCTTCTTAAACTCATTGAAACATCCACAAGCTAGCCCATCCGGCTCTTCAATCATGTCATAGGAAGTGGATGTCTCATTCAAATGCCTCATCATGTGGACACTCAAATGCCTATGAGCTGACATTAATGGAGAAAAGACTGGATTAATTTCATGGTTGTGCTCATCCACCATTTTACTAACAATCCAAGTTCCATCCCCGAGTTTCTTCGCATTCAAACGAGCTTTGCAATCAATTTTTTTCGACGCTTTATTTGCCTTAGAAATCCCACCCGTATCACAAGCCATCAAAGCGTATTTTAGTTGTGAATCATCCCTTTTCACCAAAGCCCGTTTGACAATGCTAAAGCCTTTTCTTCTCGCATGTTCCTGATAAGCCCTAAACAATGCATCAATGCTCCCAAAGATCGTTCCAGTTTCTACAACGATTTGCTCATTGTTAACTGTCGGACTAGGTGATTGAGTCGAGTGACTTTCAATATTCTCTTCGTCGTCGGAATCATCTCCAAAAAGTGATCGGAGCATTTCTGGATCAGCCATGTTAGAGTTTTTTTTTTTTTTGAACGGTATTAATGGTGAAGAAGGAGAAGGAATAAACTTGAATCAAAATTAATGGTTGCAACACAATTTAAGTTTCAAAATAGCTAGAGGTAATGATGTGTCATAATTATGTGTATTGAGGGAATTAATAAAACAGCCGTTTGCGTGTTTATTGCGTGCCTTGATTAGCGTAAATGTAGCAGAAATTAGCATGCGTGATTTATTTAATTAATATTTAGTCAAAATCTCTAATTTAGGGTATTTTGGTAATTAAGTAATTTATAAAACATTAATTAAAGCAAAAAAAAGAATTTGTATATACAAAATCATAGCAATTTATTATGAAAGTTAATGTCATATTTAATTTTGTACAACTCTATGTATAAAATAAATTAGTTAACTTTTGTGTATATGTGAAGAAAAAGTAATGATATTTGCGTAAAATTAAAGATATTGTAAGTGTGAAGTTTATAAAAGATTTTTAATTTTAAGGGTGTGAAAGTTATTATGCAACTTTCTGAAAAAGAAAATGGGAAAGTTATTTAATTTATACTCCCTCCGTCCCACAAAGATAGCTTCATATTCCTTTTTTGGATGTCCCAAATTATAGCTCCATTTCCCTTTTTACTTTAGTATTAAATGTTTTATTGTCAATTTTACCCCTAATTAAGAGTAATTAAGGCTTAGCAGATTTTGAAGAATGTGAGACAAAATTGACACATTAACTATATTTGACTACATTTATTGATTTTTCTTAATATGTGTGTAAAGTCAAATGAAGCTATTTTTGTGGGACGGAGAGAGTATGTTTCAGTTAAAAATAAAGTTAAGTGTAGCATCTAACTTTGTGCCAGATGGATTTTTGTCGAGTAATGATTATACATTACGTGGAACATGAGAAATTGTATATACAATTCAACTTTAATCAATGGCGGATCCAAGATTTTACATTCGGGGTACATAAAATATTAAGTAAAATATTATTTGCCATCCATTCCACAATAATCTCCACACTTTCTTTTTTAGGACATTCCATATTAACTTTCACACCCTTAAAATGAAAAACTCTTTATAAACTTTACCCTTACAAATTACAATATCCTCAATTTTACAAAAATATCATTACTTTGTACATAAATGTTTATAAAATTACCCCTCAAAACTCCACTCATTATTACACTTTTTTAATATATGTGTCCATTTACCTATGAGAATTATTATGGGACGAAGGGAGTATTTAATAATAAAATCCATACTATTCGAGAAAACTTTTTTAAAAAATTTACATAACGTTAAAATAAAATTACAATTACAACTGAGACCAACGATCATGCAAACCCCGAAATTAGCAAATATAATTTCACAATAAATCTACAATAAAAAAACAATTCAAATTGTCTATTTCAAAATTTAAATAAAATTAATTTAGCAAAATGTAGCAAAATAATAATTATAATACAATTAAACCCTAAATATTGCTAACTTATTCCTAAATTCATAATTGAAGTAAATAGTAAATTAACAATTGTTATATAAATCCTAATTCATACTTATAAGTGATAGACTCAGATAAATATAATCATAAATTAAATACAATAATCAAAATAAATAAATATATTTAATAAAATATAAATTAAATTAAACTTTTTACTTAGTTTTTTTTTTAGACAGAAGGCTTTAATTAGTTAGCATTGGGAATAATGTGGAAAATGGGGATGCAGACGTCTTTTACAACTTAATTCTCTTTTAATTTTTATTTTTTTACATTAAATAATAATAAAAAAAATAATTTGGGGTACAGCTGTACCCCATGTCCCATGCTCCCTCCGCCATTGACTTTAATTATCACCTAAACTTGTGTGATTTATCTTTTAATTAACAACTATATATATATATATGGTGTTGTGATTCACAAACTATGGCACATTTGTTGAGAATAATCATTTTGAAAAAAAAAATAGACTGGTTGATTTCTATCATTAAATTATATATTCCCTCCCGTTTACAAAAAGTGTACTCATTTTTTTTTTTTTTTTTAGGTTCATAAAAAATACGTTTATTCTATTTAAATAGTTCACTTTTAAATATTTTTTTTACTTTAATAACAAGATTGAGTATTAACTAAATATATTATTTACTCGTTATCTTAAATATATATATTTTTAAAAATATGTATAAAAAAAAGTGAGCACACTTTTGATGGACAAAAGAATAGGTTTTCTTTCTGTGTATAAACTATTATCCTCGATCCTTTATAAGTTTTATTGTTAAATTGAAAAATAAAATTGTGAAATGAGATTCTATAATTAAATATTTGTTTCCCTTTTCACGTGGAAAGAAGGTTTGAGATATGTGATAGAAAAATAATAATATAAATATTAAAAAATATAGGGGTAACCGGCAAGAGATGCGAGGAGTATAATTAAGTCGACTCTTATATGGAATAGAGGAGGAATGAAAATTATTTTGATCCAATTCTCTTTTTAATTTAACTACATACTATTCAATTTAAGTTATATATTTTTCAATTATTTCAATATACATTTTATTTAATTTCTTTATAAATTTCACAACATAATTTTTACCGGACCCCACATAATATAAAAATGATGTGATATTATTATCACATCCTTGCAGTGGACAGTATTTTGTTCATAAATTGACACTATATCCAAGACAGCATACATTCAATAAAAAAATTGAAAAAAAAAACATGACATTAATTAATGCAACGAATAATCGTTTTGATAAAAAAAAATAAAAAATTAGAGACTAGGTGTGGTCCCATATCATTGATGAGATTTTATGACTATTATCTTCGTCAGCATCTTAAAAATAAATAAGAATGTACCAAATGAATGGTATCAATTTAACTTTGATCCCATCTCATAAACTTAAATATTATTTCCAATATTGATGGAATCTGTTATTTGTTTTCTTTCTAAAAAAGTTAAGAGTTAAAAAACATAAAAATATTGAAGTTGGGTACACCAACTTAATCCCAATATTTCAAGCAAAATGTGGGTCCCACCCCATGCACGTTAATTTAATAAAGCAATTAGGTGATGAAGATGGCTAACCCAAATGTTTACTATATTT
The DNA here is from genome assembly GCA_963675135.1 of Galeopsis tetrahit. Classification (NCBI taxonomy): domain Eukaryota; kingdom Viridiplantae; phylum Streptophyta; class Magnoliopsida; order Lamiales; family Lamiaceae; genus Galeopsis; species Galeopsis tetrahit. The sequence goes on from OY776127.1 coordinate 75,007,493, forward strand.
GTTGTATAATGGATTTTAATTACAACGAAACATTGAAAGTAGTGAGATTATTATATAAATTTAAATAAATTACTCCTTTTATGATTAATTTTTCATTAGAACCGACTAGTCTTTTTTCACTTATTGAGTATGCTGACTCACATAATTTCTATAAGAAAGGCATGCACTCTAAACTTTAAGTTTGTAAATTACATATATATTTCTATAACTCCTAAAATAGTAATATCACACTATAACGAATTTAAGTTTATATAAAATAAAAAAATTAAAATAAAAACATGATTTCATGTCTTGAAGCTAAATTGGAAAAAAAATCTGTGAAATGAATTTTCACATTTTTTTCCCTAAATTTTGGTACACTTCAAACTTGCTTTATGGAGTAAGTTTTGTTGTAAATTTGGAAAATAAAATTGTGAAATGAGATTTCTATCATTAAATGTCTTTTCTTTTTCACGGGTCTGAAATTTGTGATAGAAAAAAAAAAAGAATATAAATATATATAAGACCACCCCATAATATAAAAATGATGTGATATTATTGTCACCACCACAAAAAATTGCTCAAATAACGAGGGGAATTGACGAGGGGTATTTCACCCTTGCTATTTGACGAGGGATTTAAAGAGGGGCACAAATAAAGAAGGGATTGGCGAGGGGCGGAATCACACTCGCTATTTAGCGAGTGGAAAAAGATGCACTCGCCAATTGGCGACGGCGTGTGTTGCACTCGCTCATTGGCGAGTGCATTGTGGCCCTCGGAAATTGGCGACGGTCCCCCACTCGCTAATTGGCGAGGGGGGTGGGGCCCTCGTAATTGCCCTCGCCTATTTCCCAATTAAAACCCTCTCCTTCTTCCCCAAATTCGTACAACCTCTTCACCCCCAAAATTAGACACAACCGCTGCTTTCGTCCACCGCGCCACCGCCGCTGCCGGAGCTACCGATCGAGACTAATTTTTGGATATTTCTGTTCTACACTTCGAGGGGTTCATTTCTACGGTAAATTTATGCGTTTTTATTGATTAAATTTAAAGTTTTATATATATGTTTATATTATATTATATATGTATATATATATATATGCATGTATATAGTTTTGTTGTGTAATGTTAGGATTGTAATTATGTTAGAAAAATATGTATATTGTTAATTAGGATTAATTGATGAAAGTTATAAAAATTGTTAATTGTTATGAATGTGTTAATATAATTATTGTTATGTTTTATATATGTATGTATATATATGTGTTAATTAATTATTAATTGGTGTGTTAATTGTTATGCATGAATGTGTTAATTGGGAGAATTAATTTTATAATGTATTGTTGGAAATAAGTGAAATTAAATCGATGTTGGAGGCCGGGATGAGGTGTTTGTTTGTTGTAGATTGTGCGTTCCGACTTGAGTAATTTTACTCGAGTCGGAAATGGATGCACTATGAACCTAAATATTTGGTGATACGATAGATTTAGATGAAACTCTGCCGAAATTTTTAAAAATATATATATAAACTATATATATTTATATTAATTAGAACAGTATAGCTAGTAATCAATGTTTAATTTCCGATCCAAAATACATTTGAAACAGATCGATTAACATGAATTATTCAAGCCGTAGTTGGATGTATAAGCCAAGATTGGTCAATGGGATTATGAGCCCCGAATTTATTAGTGGTGTAAATGGATTTATTGAAGCTGCCACTAGTAATCCGAATTCGATTTGGGAAGGAAAAATTAGGTGTCCTTGCTCGAAAGCTAGATGTCGAAATGAGAGTTATAGAGATCCTAATGAAGTGAAGTCTCATTTATATCGAAATGGGTTTACACGAAATTATTATAATTGGATTTATCACGGTGAAGAGAGTTGGGGTCCACGTCCATTTCAAAACACTAGTGAATTTGCATCAACTTCAAATGAAGTTGACCCTATGGGACCTAGCTCATACCACACTATGGTAGAAGAATTAATGGGTGACCCAAACATTGATTTTGGAATCAACGCGGAAGAGGAGGCACATAATGAAGAACCCCCTAACGAGAATGCGTCACAGTTCTACGACATGCTTCGTGCAGCGGACGCAGACTTGTATCCCGGTTGTGAATCTCATTCGCAGTTGTCGTTAAATTCCAGATTGTTGAATATTAAAACCGAAAACAGATTGTCTGAAAGGGGATACAATCAAGTCGTTGAGTTGATTCGTGAGATTTGTCCTTCAGAAAATAAGGTTCCCAAGAAATTTAACGACACCAAACACTTGATGAGTGGGATGGGTCTTCCGGTAGAAAGGATTCATTGTTGTGCACAAAATTGCATGTTATTTTGGGGTGCAGACAGCGAACTAGAGTTCTCTAAGATTTGTGGTGGATCACGGTATAAGCCGGGTAGGGTTGATGCAGATGGTCGGTTGAAAAAGAAACGCCCGGTTAAGGAGATGTTCTACTTTCCCATAATTCCTCGTTTGCAAAGATTGTACATGTCCAAGGCCATTGCGAAGGATATGACATGGCATGCCTCGTGCAGTTCTGATGACTCTGGTGTTATGCGTCACCCTGCAGACTCGTTGGCTTGGAAGCATTTGGACCGTTCGTATCCTGATTTTGCAGCTGAAATTAGGAATGTTAGGTTGGGCTTGAGCACAGACGGTTTTGCACCGTTTGGAATGACGGGGAAGCAATATTCGTCATGGCCAGTTATTCTTACTCCGTACAATCTACCCCCGTGGTTATGCATGAAATATCAATTCATGTTTCTTTCGATTTTTGTGCCCGGGCCAAAAAGTCCGAAGGACAAGCTTGATGTGTTTTTACAACCTCTGATAGCTGATTTGAAATTTTTATGGGAAAATTGGGTGCAAACGTACGACATCTCTAGGAAGCAAAACTTTTTGATGAGAGCTGCACTGATTTAGACCATTAGCGACTTTCCAGCGTACTCAATGTTGTCTGGTTGGAGTACAGCTGGAAAGCTTGCTTGTCCGTATTGTGGGGAGTACACCGATGCATTCACTTTGAGGCTCAGTCGAAAGCAATCGTGGTTCGATAACCACCGAAAGTTCTTACCACCTAATCATACATGGCGAAAGAACAAGACGACATTCAGGCCTGGAGTAGTAGTCACAGATGATCCGCCGCCTATCCGAACAGGTGCGAGTCTCCTGTACGAAATTGATCATTTGAGACTTAGAAAGGTTACAGAGGAAGGTGCTGAGGCACACAACAAAAAAATTGACGGAGGGTGGAAGAAAAAAAAGCATTTTTTGGGATTTGCCTTATTGGAGTACTTTGTTAGTTCGACACAATTTGGACGTGATGCACATTGAGAAAAATGTGTTCGATAACGTGTTCAACACAGTGATGAATGTGGAGGGGAAAACAAAGTACACATCAAAATCAAGAGATGAGTTGAATGAATATTGTCGTCGTCCCTCTCTCAAGAAATGTCCACGTACAAATAAGTATCCCAAGGCTTGTTATGCGCTTGATAAGAAAGAAAAAGATGTTATCTGTAAGTGGATAAGTGGGTTGAAGTTTCCCGGTTTTTATGTGTCTAACATGTCTCGATGTATTGACTGGACGAAGTTGAAATTGTATGGAATGAAGAGTCATGATTGTCACGTGTTTATGCAGAGACTACTACCGATTGCTTTTCGTAATATTCTGCAGACTGATGTGTGGAAAGCAATCACTGAGCTTAGTCTTTTTTTTAAGGACTTAACTTCTACGACCATAACAGTTGACAACATGACTCGGTTGGAAACGGATATCCCAGTAATATTGTGCAAGTTGGAACGTTTCTTTCCACCCAACTTCTTCAACTCCATGGAACATCTACCTGTGCACCTTGCATATGAAGCAAAAGTTACTGGTCCAGTTCAATACAGATGGATGTATCCATTCGAGAGGTATTTTAAGGAATTTTAAGATATAATGATCATATTCAATGTTTTTATTATCTTAATCACGATTCTTGAATTCTAATTATAGGTATCTTCAATTCGCACCTTGAAACTGAGTGTGGGTAACAAAGCACGTGTTGAAGCTTCGATTGCAAATGCATATTTAACTAGAGAGGCGTCAATGTTTTGTTCTCATTACTTTGAGGATCATGTTATGACGAGGATACACAATTTACCTCGTAATTACGATGGTAGTGGAGATGTACAACAGTATGTGGATGGTACATTTTCCATATTTAAGGCGCCTGGCAAGCGATTTGGGAAACCAAAGAAGAGATGGATTTTGGATGAGGAGAAAAAAGTTGCTCATACGTACGTGTTTTTGAATTGTGATGAGGTGCAGCCGTATGTTCAGTAAGTGAATCTGGCTAGAGTATAAATATATATTGGTTAGTTTTGAGATGTCTTATTAATCAAAATACGTATGTAGGCTATTCATGCATCAACTTCAAGTTGTTGAACCAAATCTCTCGGCTGCTGCATCGGACAATAGGCTACAAAATGAATTTGCTTCGTGGTTTGAAGAAATTGTAAGTCATATAATTTATACAAATATATATATTTAATAGCAATAACGTAAATCTCATATAGAGTCGACTTATATAGGTGAAGATAAATCCCGTGGAGAACAAGTTTATTTGCGATCTTTCTGTAGGTCCGTCTGGTCACGTTCTTACGTACTCAGGGTATTACGTGAACGGGTACAAATTTCACACTATGGCTTATGGTGCATCTAGAGCAACATCAAACAGTGGGGTTTGTATCAAGGGAAAAAACTATGATGCAGATGAAGAGGATTTCTACGGGAATCTCGAGGAAGTAGTCGAATTGGACTACCAGGGGTACCATGAGAAGAAAGTGGTTTTGTTCAAGTGTCAGTGGTTTGATAACTCAACCAGTGGTACAAAAATTGATCATAACTACAAGCTTGTGGATATTCATCAGAGGCGACGATACGGTCGGTACGATCCATTCGTACTAGCAAGTCAAGCCACCCAAGTCTACTATTGTTCGTACCCTGGACCCCGTACTGATTGGATAACTGTATGCAAAATCAAGCCGAGATCCTTCTTGGACACACAACAGTCATCCACTACTGACGATGAAGCAGATGTTCCCGCGTTCCAAGAGGAAAGCATAGAACATCAAATGATTGTGCAAGTAGATGATGATCCTGTTATATTAACTGATACCACCGGTACATTGATGGACGTAGCCGGAGACGAAGAAGTAGAAGAAGAAGAACAAGAAGATGAGGATGAAGATGAAGAAGATGATGAAGAAGAATATTACTAGAGTGTTCATGTATATGTTATATTATATAAAGAATGTTGATTATGACTCGGTTTCAGTGTTCTTAATGCATGTTTATGATTCAGTTTGAGTGTTCATAGATGTTATTATATCAAGAATGTTAATTTATTAATTGTTATATTTTAATATTTATTTTTACAGATGAGTGGATATAGGGGTCATGGACAGCGTTCTGGTGGACATGGTTCTGGTAGTCATGGTTCTGGTGGTCAGGGTTCTGGTACTGGGCAGGATTCGGGTGGTAGAGGTAGAGGTAGAGGTAGAGGTGAGACGCCGCCTGTACCTATACCACATCATCCGGGTTTGTATTTGCCAGATATGACTGGGATCATGCAGATGCCCCAGATGCAGGGATCGACCCCCTATCCGTACTACACACAGGTTCCCCAGATGCCCAGATGTATCCAGCGCGCGCAGGAGGATCCACCGATACCGGACCCAGTCGGACGTGCGTCTGTCGAGACAGCGGCTAGCCAGGCGACAGACGCACACGAGAGTCGTATTCGTCTTACGATCTATCGTGGAGCGTAAGTATTACATATCTTATAATTTTCATTATAATGAATTACATAATTATTCATTTTCAAATTAATTATGTGTAACAACAGGATGATGCATTCGGGTCTAATCTCGATCACCATCAGACATATCATGTACCGGAATATGGAGGTTGGCGCACACACATTCAGCTTGGTATCCCCAGGTGTACTTCAACGGTGGTGGGATACATTCCAGGTATAATTTAATGATGTGTAACATATCTATTCATTCACATTTTGTTATAATTAATCAATTTTTTTTGGTAGAATGAGGTTACGTGGGATCCAGAGACTGTTGACACTGCATTAGTGTACATGCTCTTTCTTGAGAGAGCAGCAAATCGATATAGTGACATGTTAAACCACTACAAGGGATTGTGGGAGCATGAGAAGAAGAAGCCGAATTGGGACAACGATGTCTGGGAGCACTTGGTTCGCCACTGGAATCATCCGGACACAATTAAGAAAAGCGAGCAGTGTCGGAAGAACCGACTATCAGAGCCTGGAGGCCCGGGTACCGGTTTTGCTAGACATAAAGGGGGATCTCGTGGGGCAGCCGAGGTGGCCAGACGGATTGTAAGTATTTATGTTCAATTATATAAGTAATTTGAGTTCATTTTAATTAATTTAATTTTATGTTCTTCAAAATATAGGAGGAGATGACGGGACGACCAGCTTACGACTGGGAGATTATCGAATATTATCACCGTTACACTAACGGAACGTACACATACTCCCATATGGGTGATATTCTGGTAAGTGTATACATATATTATATATATTAAATATAATATTTAATTGTATTGACATGTATATTAACCAAATTTTACATATGCACATATAGGATCAGGTGCAAGAGGAATTGTCACATCTCACCCAGCCGTCATCTGATCATGATCCTTCAGATGATGGTTTCAGCAGCCAGACCCCACCCTTGCCGGAAATGTCTGAGTTGTACGTGAAGAAAGTTGGAAGATCTCACGGTCGCGTGAAGGGTCTTGGGCAACTAGGAAAGAACAGACGTGTCACTTCTGGTCCTGGTGAGACATCTTCCGGTACGACGTTTGGACGATTTAGCCAGGCCGACATCGACAATGCTCTTTTGGAAGAGCGGAGGGCTAGTGAAGAGAGAGAGCGTCTCATACGTGAAGAACTGCAGCAATCGGTCACTCAGACGAAGGAGCGCTTACGTCAAGAGTTTGCGAGTCAGATGGCATCAATGATGAGACGGTTCAGAAGGGGGTCGGGTAACGGGAACGGGGATGATGATGATGGTGATGATGACGCTGCTGAGGATGGTCGATGATTGATACATTTTAAGTTATGTTGTCTTGTTGGATTTTAAAAAATTGATTAAGTTGTTTGAGATTTTTTTTTATGTTGTGTACTTGAATTGAAGTGAACGTACGGGACAATGTTTTATTTTAATGGTTTTAATTCATATTGCTTGTTTGTGATTAATTAAGTATTGATCTAATATATAAATGAATTGAGTTAATAGCATATAGTTGATAATTTATTAAATAAATTGAGTTAATAACATATAGTTGGTAATTGAGTTAATAAGTTATTAAATTTAGTAATGAAGGGCTTTTGTTAAATTAATTAAGTATTGAGCTAATATATAAATTAATTGAGTTAGTAACCTATTCAATTAATTGACTTAATTAATAATAAAAGAATAAAATTGAGTTAATACATGCATACATAAGTATAAATTATTAAATTTAGTATTAATGAATGGATTTGTTAAATAAATTGAGTTAATTAATACATATATAAGTATAAGTTATTAAATTTAGTAATGAGGGGCTTGTTAAATTAATTAAGTATTGAGCTAATATAATTAATTGACTTAATAACATATAGTTGGTAATTTATTAAATTAATTGAGTTAAAGAATAAAAACAGAAATTAAAAGGGATAAATATATAATGCATTTAAAATATGACGACTAAAGCTCCTAGCCTAATTGGCACATGGGGGGCGCATAAACTCTTCACAATCCGGGAGGTCGCGAGTTTGACCCCCCATGCGCGCGCCCAGGTGAGATTAAAAAGCATTAATGGTGGCCTGGTGGTGAGGGGTAAGGAAAGTGGCCTGGTCGCGAGTTTGACCCCCCATGCGCGCGCCCATGAAGGGTTTTTTTTAAATACCTCGTATTGGCGAGGGGCCTCGCTCTCGGGAAAAGGCGACGACGGTCTTTGCCCTCGGGAATTGGCGAGGGTTATGACTCTCGCTAATGGGCGACGGCACGCGCCCTCGCCAACGAGTGTGTTTGGCCCTCGTCAATACGCGAGGGCGACTGCCCCTCGCTTCTGCTGTCGCCAAATCACTTAAAGAGGATCACTTAAAGAGGGCAATTCCCTCGCCTTTGCCCTCTTTAAATGAGCTGTTTTTTGTAGTGCACATGCATGCAGCGGACAGTATTTTGTTCATCAATATATAGGCACCATATCCAAGACAGAATACATTCAACCCATGCAATAAATTATTGCAACGAATATCACGATTACTTAAAAAAAAAATCATTTGAAATAATGTTAATCAGAATTGAATTGAATGTACATTACAATTTACATCCCATACTCTTAGCTCAGGGAATCGTGTATAAATGTATCTATGTAAAAGACAAGAAGAATTATTATTATTCTATATTAGTATACAATGCACACATAAATCATAATACTATTTTCAATTAAACAAGTAATTTTATTTTTTTAGTGAAATAAGCTAATGTCTATCAACTGGTGCATATAATTTTTTTTCCATTTTTTGAAATTAGTTAACCACACAAATATGTAAAAAAAAAAAAGAAAAAAAAAAGAGAATTTTTACAGTTACTTTGAGTTTAAGATATCAAAAGAAAGATGGCTTCTCAAAAGACCCATATGTAGTATAAAAAATCATGAAAAAGTTGTCACGTTTAATTGTTCCCTATCTACCAAACCTATAGGAGCCCCCAATTATTGATATAATGCCATTCTTCTCCAAGTATAAACAATTCCCCTTCCACAACTCATATGATCACAATAAGTGAGAAGAATAATGTTTTGTGAGGGAAACTTGTCCAAGAGAGTGTGTGTGATTGGGGCGGGACCCTCGGGCCTCGTCGCTGCGCGAGAGCTGAGGAAGGAAGGCCACAATGTGGTGGTGATTGAACAAAACCATGATGTTGGAGGGCAATGGCTATACAACCCCGAAGTTGATGAAGAAGATTCCTTGGGAAAAAACAAGTTTTTAAAGGTTCATAGTAGTGTTTATGAGTCATTGAGATTAGTTGCACCTAGAGAGATTATGGGGTTTTCTGATTTCCCATTTGGGGCTAAGAAGGGTAGGGATATGAGGAGGTTTCCTGGCCATAAGGAACTTCTTTTGTACCTTCAAGATTTTTGTGACAAGTTTGGGTTGAGAGAGATGATTAGGTTCAATACTAGAGTTGAGAGTGTGGAGATGTTGGATTATCCTGCTTTGGAGAAAGATTTGGTGTGGGTCGTCAAAACCACGAAGGCGGTCGAAGAAGTTTACGACGCGGTGGTTGTCGCCACCGGCTACTACTCTCAACTTCGCTTGCCTACAATTAAAGGTATCAGTTCTGTCGACTTTCATGAATTGAAAATAATCACGTAGCTTTTATTTTTTTCGATTTTGATGTTGGAGTTTGTTTAGGAATGGATGCATGGAAAGGAAAGCAAATGCATAGCCACATTTACAGAGTTCCACAGCCCTTCAAGAATGAGGTGACACAAATTTTCATCAAAAACTTGTCACATAAGTTTATCACTCGAATTTTTTAATAAGATTAATGCTATTGAAGAAAATCATATATAATGATTCCCATGTGGGGCCACTCATGGAAAGAGTTTCCTGTTAAGGAAAGTTTCATTGACTAGTTTATATGCAAACATGCATACCTAATACCTAATTTTAACCATATGTTACTTTGTTTTCAAACACACTATTCCCTCTATTACCCATTTTTTCATATTACTATTTTTGTCATCATTTAACAGGTGGTTGTGGTTGTTGGGAGCTCTTTTAGTGGGCAAGATATCTCAATAGATCTTATGAATATAGCAAAGGAGATTTTCCTAAGTGTTAAATCCTCTTTTATTTCTGAAGGCTTATCAAAAGTCATTTCTAAGTATGATAATCTACATCTTCGTCCACAGGTTAGTTTACTCAATCATAATATTTAAAGAATAAAATAAAAAATAAAAATTAATTGGAACTTTATACATATATAATGATGCATGATATCTGGCAGATAGAGTCACTCCATGATGATGGAAGGGTAGTATTCACTGATGGCTCATGGATCAATGCAGACACTATCATATATTGCACCGGGTAAAAATGGTTTATTGTATGCTACCCTGCAGGACACTGTTCAATTGTGCTTTAATGCGTTGTACATTACAACACATTAAAGCACTGCACAACACGGTAGCATAGAAAAATTCTAAAGTACTACATATGATTGAGTCAGTAACTTTTGCTATTGAGTTTGCTTTGTCTATTTCTTGACTTGATTTGGGAGACAAAAGTGTAGCCCTATCTTAAAGTATACACTTTTCTTGATTAAGTTAGTTTGAGTAAAAATAAAATAATGAGTACAAGTGGTGGATGTGCAGGTACAAGTACTCATTTCCATTTCTTGATACCAAAGGAATAGTAAGAGTAGATGAAGGCAGGGTGGGGCCTCTCTATGAGCATACTTTTCCTCCTTCACTAGCTCCCTCCCTATCTTTCGTTGGCATTCCTAAAAAGGTACTATCACAAAACTTTTGTCAAACGATCTCATATCTTATTTCATAAGTCTCACTGGGTATATTTCGTAAGTAAAAAGTTCAATTTAATAGGACTACATGTAAGAGACTAATAAAGATGAATTTGATAGACGAGTAAACTTTACTAATAAGATCGATCGTCTAATTATGTTTTAAATGTAACTCAAAATCAAGCTTAAGTTAAAAAGACATGAATGCTACTATATATAGAGAGAGTAATTATATGAAGTATAGAGCCCAACACAAGTATACAACACAAGTAATTTATGCTGATGTTAGGCTGCATAAGAAACTCGCCATCGAGCTCCATATCAAAACCGATGTATATGTGTGTACATGCACACATCTCTTTTGTTACATATATAAACTTGTGTGTTAGAATCAGAGGCGACCCTACATGAGGAGGTGGGGGTACAACTGTACCCCTAAAATATAAAAAAAACTACTACTAGTACTATATCTTAAGCACACGTTTGCGACAAAAATTACTATTGGGCCACTTAATTTTTACAATTGGGCTTCATTTTAAATTTGTATTTTGAGTTCTTTTTTTTTCCCCAAGTTTTATATATTACTACTATTTATTTGTCATATTATAAATATAAAAGAGATTATAATTGTCATTTATTTTAGGTAAATTTTTGTATCAATTGAATGTATACAATATAATTGAATTTTAATTGATTTAAATATATTATCAATTGTCAAATTATCAAATTATAACCAAGTTAAAATAGTGACTCAATTGCATCAATTGTACCAAGCAATTGAGTGTTGATTCTTTATTTAATTATTACTCCCTTCAATTTTATTATTCTCATTACTCTTGAAAATAATATTATTCACATTATTTTAGTATTTTATCTTTACTCTCAAACCATCACTTATTTATTCAAATTATCATTATTTTTATCCATAAACGTTCACATATATATAGTATATTTTAAATGAATAGATATTTATTAAAATTCGTGTTTGAAGAAATTGACATAATGAATTTGAACAAAAAAGGTATATTTTTCTGTGAGACAAATATAATTTAAGTATTTTTTTTACTCACTTGTCTATAAAGGGTTAATAACTAATAGAGTCATATCACCCTATCTTTTTTCTAATAGAACCTATCATAATTTTTTTAATCTAATAGAGTCAAAATTGATTTTTTGAGACAATTGTGCCCTTCCCCCATGTTTTGAAATTTCGAATGTATCAATTCAAAATAATTAGTCAACTAACCATCCAATCAATTCTTAAATGCATTCTCTCTAATTTTAGGAAATCTTTCACCTTCTAAAATATAAAAAATTTCCTAAAAGGTAACTATCTCCATTTATTTCGTGTAATCTTGTTAAGTTGAGGGTTTTGAGAAATCTGCAATTCAACCTACAGGTTTAGGAAAAAGCTTCTGCAAAAACGGCGAAGTGTAGAAGAACAGAAAAATAGAAGCGTATGTATTATCTAAACATATGCATATTGAAGTTCATGTGAATTACGTTCACTATTATGCAAAATAAAGTGCATTTCGACAATTTTGCATAAAAACATGCAAACTAAAGTGCAGTCTAAACATATGTATATTGAAGTTCATGTGAATTACGTTCAGGAGTATGCAAATTAAAGTGCATTTTAATAATATGCATATTGAAGTACATATGAATGACATAAAAAGTATCGTCATTTCAATGCATATTTCATCACAAAAGAATCAGTACAACCAACAGCTTAAACAAAACTAAAAAAAAGTACAGATCAAAGCCTAAACAGAAAATTCAATTACCTTAAACTTCAAATCAAAATCCAACAAAACCTCAATCCAGAGGAACCTCCACGTCGCCATCAGTAATCTCTTGCTGCAAGTCCTTGGGGTCTTTTCCATCAAACGTACAACCAACAGAGACGCAGGTACCCAAAATTTCCTTCACGGTACCACTCAAGTTCTTCGCAATGGATCTGGAGCTCATCACCTTCGCGATCTCGATGACGTCATCGAACGAGATGTTGCTGTTGTGCTTGATGTTCTTCGTCTTCTTTCGGTCGCGCTCCGGCTCCTTCAGCGCCTTGATGACCAAAGCGGCGGCGGAGGAGACGACGGTGACCTTAGCCTGACGGTTTTGGACCGTGAGTTTCACGGTGACTCGGAGACCCTTCCAATCCTTGGCGGTTTCCTTGGCGATGTCCTCTCCGATCTTCTTGGGGGAAAGACCGAGTTTTATTAAGAAATTAAGAATTGATGACTAAAGCGGCGGCAGAGGAATTTGCCTAGTTGCACGTTTTATGAAAATTCAAAGATCAATTCAGTTTTAAATCACTAATTTATTTGAATTAATTAGATTAAGGGTATTGTGGGTTTTTTGGGTTCAATTTGACTTTATTAAGAAATTATTAAAGTTGATGATTCTATTTGCTTAAGGGGTGCTAATAGTGACTCTATTAGGGAATAATCTCATATCTGTATCTCCTCTTAGTCGGGTCTGTCCTCCTTTTCGAACCCCAAAGCTTTGGTTATAAATGATATACATAAACAGGTAAGACTTTAAATATTAAATACTAATATTTTAAAATATTATTTATCGTACCCACAAATTTAAATTAGAATTCTAATTCACATTCTAATTTTATGTGAATTATGATTTTGTATAGATTATAGGGTTTCCTTTCTTTGAGGCTCAAGCAAAATGGATTGCTCAGCTCCTTTCTGGGAAAAGGAGTTTGCCACCATGGGATGACATGATGAAATCAATTAAGGAGTTTTATGAGTCTCTGGATGTTGCTGGAATTCCTGAGCAGAATACACATGATATTGCAAATTTTGAGGTAACAACTACATTTAGATATGTGTCAAAGATCCTAATAGTGGAATACATGGTGACACGTGACAAAAAATAAAGATAATAAAACACAATTGAAATAATACCTCAACTATTTCAACTATCATATCAACAGGGGAGAAAATTTGTCCACTACTTGATATAAACAAGATGATGATGGTTCCTAGTAACAACATTTTTAATACTTGGATATGTTTGCAGTACTGTGACAAATACGCAGACTACGCAGACTCTCCACGTTTAGAAGAGTGGAGGAAATGGCTTTGCCTTTCATCATTAAGGAATGCTGAAATCAACTTGGAGAAGTATCGTGATTCGTTCGAACAAGATGATGAGATGCTTCAAGTTGCTCATAACAGCCCTCACTTCACTCAAGATTTTACCTTTTCAACTACTTAGATCTATTTATCATGTCACCTACACCAATTATTGTATTGGTTGTTTTGCTACTTAGTAGTACTAATAAACAAATAAGAACATTTTCTTAGTGAGAAACACTTCTGTTGCTCTGTTTCGGTATAACGAAGCATGCTACTAGATGGTTATTTTATTTATCATAAAAACTGTGATCATGTATGAAGTGCTACCATTTTATATAACCAATCACATTGATGCTCCTTGTAACAAGTAGTATAGTATTCATTTACCTGCTAATCTTCTTGTTTTGTTTCCTCCCAAACTATTGCCAATTTTGCTACATTTAGTATCTGCATATTTTCAAGAACACAGGATGTGTAGTGATTTTCAAGCATAATTCCAAATTTATGCTCTCAATAAACAAGAAAGCATACTACTATTGTTTAGGCATTTTTACAAAGTAAATACCTCTTTGAAACATGCATTGCCAGTGTACAAAGTAAAACTACAAACCATGATGCTATGAATTTTCTGTCATAAGTTATACTTATAGAGACTATGAAATTATAATTTTATTGAATAATTGTAAAGTGTTTACAAGAGAGGTATTTATAGATACATAGTGTATCCATATGTACAAGATATGGATAAATATTTAAATCAAATATTCTAAAGGATAGAGATAAATCATAATATTAAAAGATACAAATTTTTATAATATTATATTCCTAATACGCCCCCTCAAGATGGAGCACCGTAGGAGAGTCCAATCTTGGTCATAAGTAGTTGCAGCCGAGCACGAGGTAGGGGCTTGGTGAGAGCATCAGCAAGTTGGTCTGCGGACGAAACATGTGAGACTCTAAGCTGAGATGTCTTGATCAAATCTCGAAAAAAATGAAAATCAATTGCAATATGCTTCATTCGAGAGTGGAAGACAGGATTTGAACAGAGATAAGTGGCCCCAATATTATCACAATAGATAACAGGAAGAGTTGGAACTGAGAAACACAATTCATGAAATAAAGACTTTAACCATTGAACTTCAGAGGCAGCTGAGGCAATGGCACGATACTCGGCTTCCGTGGAAGAACGAGCAACTGATTTTTGTTTCTTTGAAAACCATGAAATAGGATTAGCCCCAAGAAATACAATGTAAACACTTGTAGAAGTACGATCATCACTATTGCCGGCCCAATCAGCATCAGTAAAACAATGTAGAGATGAGGAAGGTTCAGGTTTCAAGGTTATTCCTACATCTCGAGTCCCATTTAAATAACGAAGAAGACGTTTAACTGCACCCCAATGAGTAGTGGTTGGAGCATGCATAAATTGAGATAACTTGTGAACAGCAAATGCAATATCAGGTCTGGTGAGTTGGAGATATTGAAGACTACTAAGTACCTGACGAAATTGAGTGGCATCAGCAGGAGGTGTCCCATCCGAAAGAGTGAGACGAGCTGAGGTGGATAGTGGAGTTTGAACTGGTTTGGAGGTGATCATGTTATACCAAGTAAGGAGATCAACCACATACTTTCGTTGGGAAAGAAAGCATGATTTCTTGGTACGAAGAACTTCCACACCTAGGAAGTAAGAAAGAGGGCCCAAATCTTTCACTAAAAATTTTGTACTAAGGTCCGTAGCCACTCGAGTGAGAAAGGGAATGTTATTTCCTGTGAGAATCAGATCATCAACATACACAAGGAAATGTGCAATAACACCAGATTTATTGTACACAAAAAGAGACTCATCAGACTTTGTGTGAATAAATTCAATCCCTTGCAAAAACGTCCTAAGAGCATAATACCAGGTACGAGGTGCCTGTTTTAAACCATAAATGGACTTATGCAGTTTACAAACATAGGACGAAAAAGTTTTATCAACAAAACCAGGGGGTTGTGCCATGTAGACTGTGTCAGACAGGGTACCATGAAGAAAAGCATTATTCACATCAAACTGTTGAAGGGGCCAATTTCGAGTAACCGCAATACTGAGAACAGCTCGAACAGTTGAAGGTTTAACAACAGGACTAAAGGTTTCAAAGAAATCAACACCCGGACGCTGATGAAAGCCTTTGGCCACAAGGCGTGCTTTAAATTTGTCTAAGGACCCATCAGGCTTGCGTTTGATGCGAAAGACCCACTTGGAGCCAACTATATTTTGAGACTCATCAGGGGGAACCAAATCCCAAGTTCCATTCCTCAGAAGAGCATCAAACTCAGAGGACATGGCTTCCCTCCACCGTTCATCTTTCAAGGCCTGAGAAACACAACTTGGTTCAGTATCAGAAGGTAAAGTCGATGTAAGACAATACCTTGGATTGGGCTTGAAGATCTTGTTTTGGGACCGAGTGACCATACTGGATCTGTGCAAGGCCGGAGGTGGTGAAGGTGGTGCGGGGGGCCGCGGAGGAGCGTTTGGCGGCACAAGAGTAGCTGGAGGCTGGATAGGGTGGGCGAGATGTGGGTTTTCGGCATTTGGGGTGATGGGAGGTGTATTTATCATTTCGGGGGGTGTATTGGGAGGTTGGGTCGGAGCAGTGGGTGTATTTATCGAAACAAGAGGTGTGTTCAGCGGAACAGTGGCTGTAACACGGGGAGGGGGTGCATTTATCGATTCAGTGGGTGTATCAGGAGTAGGGGGTGTATATATCAGCTCGGGGGTGTAACTGGCAGATCAGTGGGTGCAGGAGGTGTATCTACCAGAACAGTGGGTGTGTCAGAAACTGAATTGATTTTGGCAAAGGGAAAGGTGTGTTCAACAAATTGAACATGGCGAGAGGTATATATTTTGTGGGTGGTAAGATCTAGGCATAGATAGGCACTTTGAGTGATGGAATATCCAATGAAAACACATGGCATGGAACGAGGGTCTAATTTGTGAGCAGTGTAGGGGCGGAGCCAAGGGTAGCATAAGCACCCAAAAACTCGAAGTTTGGATAGGTTAGGTGGCTGTTTTAAAAGGCATTGGAAGGAAGAAAGCATGTTTAAGTTGACTTTAGGAAGGCGATTTATGATGTAGGTAGCTGCACAAACCGCATAAGGCTAGTATGTGAGGGGCATGGAGGCGTGGTGTAGTAGGGCTAAGGCTGTATCAACAACATGTCTGTGACGACGTTCAGACATGCCGTTGTGCTCGGGAGTATGGGGTGGGGTGGTGAGGTGGGATATGTCATGGTTTTGGAGAAACGAGCGAAGAGCAATAAACTCTCCCCCATTATCTGTGTAAAGAGTTTTAATTTTGGTGTTGTAGTAGTTTTCAATAATGGGTTTAAAGGTTGAGAAGGTGGATAGGACATCTGATTTGCGTTTTAGGGGGTAGATCCACATGTATTTACTGAAATGGTCAACAAATATGACATAATACTTAAAACCATCATGAGATATGACCGGAGATGACCATACATCGGAAAAGATAATTTCAAGGGGTGTATGTGAAACAATACTAGATTCATTAAATGGTAGTTTGTGACTCTTAATACAATGACAAGAATCACAACTAAACAGTTTTGTAGAATTACTAGGTAAACGAAATTTAGACAAAGTATGGGATAAAATTTTGAGAGATGTGTGATCTAAACGGGAATGCCAAACCGGAAGAGGAAGGCGGTCGAAAACGAATGTGGTAGGTGAGGGTTTGGATGCTCGTGCCGGCCATACGTAAAGATTATCAATGCGACTCCCCACGAGGAGAACGCTCCCCGTACGACCATCCCGCACCTGAAAAGAAGACGAACCAAAAATGACATCAACATTATTATCTCGGCATAAGGTTGAAACAGAAATTAAATTCTTTGCCATTTGTGGAACAACTAATACATTCGAGAATTTCAACATACCAAAATTGTGAAAAGATAAAGAACCGATATGAGAAATATGTAACCCGTTACCGTCACCAATAAATACGGTGTCAGAACCGAAATAGGGTGAATGTAGAGATAAATTTTGTAGATCAGCCGTGACATGATGGGATGAACCGGAGTCCAAGATCCAAGGGATAGAGGGGGTATGTGAAACTGTTGTGTGGGCTGAGGTGGTGTATTTACCGGAAAAGTGGGTGTGGATAGTCGGTGGGGTGTATTTACTAGAAGAGTGGGTGTGGTTGCTCTGTGAGGTAGGATCGAGTTGACTCGGTGAGTGCGGAATCTGAGTTGTTCCCGGTTTGAAAAGGGTCGGGCACGTTCTGGTCGTGTGGCAAAAAACACGGCACAGTTGACAAGTGTGTGGCGTTCGTACCTTATGGGTAGACGACGCCGAGGAGCTGTTGGCCGGACGCGAACGGTGGATACCGGCAACCGAGGCAGAAACAGGCGGCAAGATCATGTTGTTGCAGAATATGGGTGAATCGTTCTGGGTGTATGTAACAAGCAAAATTGGAGGACGCAATATATGCAGGTTATGGAAGAAGAATTCTTGATTTGTGTGGGAATATGTTTTGGAGGTTTCTGGAGTGGAGGTTTGTTAATTGAGGGTGAGGCAACCAACAACAACTTTAATTTTGCTAATTATTTCTTGAAGGATACAAGAAAGATTTTGAGGAGAATTCACTTTAATTAATTGATTGTTTAGAAGGAAGAACAAAAATTGTTCTTAGGGTGTGCGTTAATGGCAGTTGAAGAGGAGTGGGGAAGAAGACAGAGCTTCTTGGGAACCGTGGATTTGTTCGGTGATGAAACCGAACTATGGTTAAGGATGGATCGGGGCGTGAGCCAATTGACTCGTTGATACCATATAGAGACTATGAAATTATAATTTTATTGAATAATTGTAAAGTGTTTACAAGAGAGATATTTATAAATACATAGTGTATCCATATGTACAAGATATGGATAAATATTTAAATCAAATATTCTAAAGGATAGAGATAAATCATAATATTAAAAGATACAAATTTTTATAATATTATATTCCTAATATAACTATCTTTCCATAGAAGGCACCCCTAGATCAGACATTTTGTCGAACAGAAGATGTGCGTGATCTGAATCTGATCACCTCCAGCAAGTGACACTATAATTATGCAATTAGCCTATGAAAAGATGGGCTAAGAGCAAATTACTTGAAAATCTTCAATTAAACATTAGCATAAGTTATTGTTTTTGGTCCATCAAGATTTTCTAGCCCATCAAATTTTAATAATTTATTCTAAATATGATTTATATATTAATAACCTTAATTTGAGTAACAAATCGGCTCTAGCACCGGGTAATTGTTAATGTTGAGCCATTAATTTTTAATCAAAACACCTTTTTTTTTTTATGGGAGGTGAAGTGAAGATCTCTATATGAAAAGAGACGTATGAATAACGTCTCTCAACTGCTCCCAACGAATTTGACCAAACATATAATTTCTTAATACGGAGTATTATATTTGCAAATATTTTAGCAGGTTTATTTCAATCTCTTTCTTCTACATTCATTTTATTTAAAATCTTATTTTTTATTAACTTCACATATATTAATTTTTTATTAATCTTAATCATTAAATCGTACATTTTTTAATGGAATTATATTTTTTTTAATCCATTAAGTTACCACAATTTTGAATTTAGTCCATCAGATTACCATTTTTTGAATTTAGTCCCTAAAATTTCGATTTATTTTGATTTTGGTCAAGTTACCTGCTATATCAGGTTTAACAGGTCATTTTTTAAAACACACCCCATAAAATGTTATACACACTCCAAATGTTAAACACAACACACTAAAATTTAAAAATCATTTTTTTATTACTATACACACCCCAATTCTTTCCTATTTAATAATTTGCCAAAAATAATTAAATTAAAAAAATAAAAATTTAAATTAATTTAAAAAATATAAATAAAATCTATAAAAAAATCACCTAAATCTTCAAAATTTTAATAAAGATAAAAAATTAATTAATTTAATTAGTTTTAAAATTTTAGTTGATTTTTTTAATACTTTTTTTAAAAAAAAATTATTAAATTTAATAATTTTTTAAAGTTGATTTTTTTTAAATTTATTTAAAATCTTCAAAAATAGTAAAAAATCAACTTAAATATTCAAAATTAATAAATTTTTTAGCTTTTTTACATTTTTTTAATTTTGGTTATTTTTTATAGGTTTTATTTAGATTTTTTTATATTAATTTGAATTTTTACTTTTTTAAATTTAATTATTTTTGACAATTTATTAAATAGGAAAGAATTGGGATGTGTATTGTAATAAAAAAATAGGAAATATTTAAAAATAATTTAATTATTACTATAAAAAATTAAATTAAAAAAAAAGTAAGAATTCAAATTAATATAAAAAATCTAAATAAAACCTATAAAAAATCACTAAAATCTTCAAAAATTAAACAAAGATAAAAATATTAATTAATTAAATTAATTTTGAAGATTTAGTTGATTTTTTACTATTTTTGAATTTTTTTAATAAATTTAAAAAAATCAACTTGAAAAAATTATTAAATTAAATAAAAATAATTTTTTTTAAAAGTATTAAAAAAATTAACTAAAATTTTAAAATTAATTAAATTAATTAATTTTTTAGATGTATTAAAATTTTGAAAATTTAGGTATTTTTTTATAGGTTTTATTTATATTTTTCATGTTAATTTGAATTCTTACTTTTTTAATTAAATTATTTTTGACAATTTATTAAATATATTTATGATTTTATTTAACTATATTTGATTTTTGAATTTTTGTGTTTAACATTTGAAGTGTATATAATATTTATGGGGGTTATTAGGTTCATATAATATAAAATAAATATTTAAAAGAAAAATAAAATAAATTTAAAACTTCATTACTTTATTAATGTTTTATTTGCGTTCTAACTTCTATAAAAAACGTATAAAAAACGTCGAAAATAAGGTTAAATAAAATTTAAAAATAGTAGAAAATCAACTAAATTTTCAAAACTAATTTAATTAATTAATTTTTTTAGCTTTGTTTAATTTTTGAAGATTTAGGTAATTTTTTATAGATTTTATTTATATTTTTTATATTAATTTAAATTTTTATTATTTTTTAAATTTAATTATTTTTGGCGATGTATTAAATAGGAAAGAATTGAGGTGTGTATAGTAATAAAAATGATTTTTAAATGTTAGTGTGGTGTGTTTAACATTTGGGGTGTGTATAACATTTTATGGGGGTGTTTTAAAAAATGACTAAAAAAAAGTGGTAATCCGATGGACTAAATTCAAAATTCAAAAAGTTAGTGGACTAAATTCAAAAAGTGGTAATCTGATGGACTAAATTCAAAATTGTGGTAACTTAATGGACTAAAAAAAATATAATCCATTTTTTAATCTCATCTTCTAAGGCCTTGTTTGGTTTATTGGATTGGGTAGAAATATTATTTTATCCATGAATTTCCCATGTTTGGTTTGTTAGAAATTGGCCCGAGATTAATTATGGTCCGGTATTATTTTCCCACTTAATCACCTACATGCATGATTATTAGTCTAGGAGGGAAGGGTGAGTTAATTAGTCATTGAGAATAAAAATGATGTGGTTTGACTATACTGCCCTTACCAACTAAAGTAATTACAATTTGCCACATATATATCTTTTAATGTCAAAGGGTATTTTTGACATTTGACACTAAAATTCAATTTTATCCCACAATCCAAACAACTTAATTATAAATTATCATATAAACTTTAAAATTTAATCCATCAATCCAAACACGAATTTTAAATCAATTTTTAAATTGTCCCACTAAATCTTATCTTAATATATCTATCTTATCCAGCAAATCAAACAAGCCCTAAATGTGCGCTTTTGAATATTAAAATTTAAAAATATCTTTTTAATCTTATCTTCTATGTAGAATACCAATACTCTCTCAATTGGAGAAAGTTGTATATTGAGATGTATTTATAGAGTGTACAAGAGGTAGTTTAACAAACAAACTAACTACCTAACTTCTATATTAACTAAAATTCCCCCTCAAGCGAAGCGGGAGCGAAGTAACGCTGAGTTTGTGTCTAAAAAAGTCAAATAGTAGGCGAGCAAGGTAAGGATGAAGGAGCATCGGTGTTACGAGCAAGAGAAAAGGTAGGGCTCGAGGAAGTAGTGAGCGACATCAAAGTTTCAAAAGACGAGATATCAAGGGTGGTGGTGGTAGGACACGGTTGGTCGCCAGCAAAGGGAAAAGATGTCTCGTCAAAACGGGCATGACGAGAAATGTATAAGCGAGAGGCTTGAGGATCAAAGCAATAAAAACATTTATGGCGCGAGTTGTAACCTAGAAAAACACAAGTAATGCTACGAGGAGATAATTTGTTAGCAGCATAGTCACGTAGACAAGGGTAAACACTACATTCGAAGACACATAAATTTTCATAAGAAGGAGGAGAAGAAAACAGAATTTCATAAGGAGATTTGTTCACAAGAATAGATTTAGACAGTCTATTAATGATATAGACGGCTGTGCCAAATGCTTCAACCCAAAAGTTAGGAGGAACAAAAGATTTAAACAATAGAGAGAGGCTCATTTCAGTAATGTACCTATGCTTACGTTCCGTTCGCCCATTTTGGGCTGGAGTATAAGGGCAAGATATGGTGTGTATTATGCCTGAGGAATTAAAAATGTCACACAATTTATAATTGGAATTCAGTGCCCCCGTCAGAATGAAAACGTTTAGGACTAGTGTTATGTGAAATATTTCATACATGCATTCCATCCAAATTAGACCAAGTCAAAACCCTAAGCCCATTTAGCCCAAAAGTCAAATTAAGATAATTTTAAAAAAATTGTGGGTGATAAGCCCAGATTCGGGTTGCTCAGAAAATGCGCGGGTCGCAAACAGGTGGTTTACTACATGACCAAAATATTGTTACTATAAGCTTAAAAAATTATCACTACAAGGCCAAAAATTTAATACTTCATGTCAAAACATTATGATAAATTCACCCAAAAAATTAAGTGTCCACAATATTTTTGGACATGTAGTAATACATTTTTGACTTTGTAGTGATAAAATTTTGGTCTTATAGTAACATTGTTTTAGTCATGTAGTGGCCGAATAAGTCAGAATTATTTTAGTAATTTTGCTCAAAAAAAATAAGTGTCTAGAATATTTTTGGACTTGTAGTAATACACTTTTGGTCTTGTAGTGACACAATTTAAATCTTGTAGTAACATAGTTTTGGTCATGTAGTAAAATAATTTTGAGAGCGAAAATAAATATTTTAACCAAGGTTGACCCGTATTTGACCCACGAAATTTGACTTAATTTACCTTAATTGGTCAATGTTGCATATAAGTTTTTGTTAAACGTTTAATCTTGCATGTGAGTTGGTTTTCAACCATGTTTTTAAAAATAACAAATGTAGAGAAGAAATCAGATTTGTGGCGAAGAGGGTAGAACCATGTAAATCAAGAAAAATCATCTATGAATACAGCATAATAAGAGAAACCATCAGAAGATTTGATAGGTGAAGGTTCCCATAAGTCACAATGAATGATATCAAGAACATAAGAAGCACGTTTTTTTTATTGAGAATGAAAGGAAGTCGAACACTTTTCGCTTTTTGATAAGACGAGCAAACAATAGGACGAGGAAGTATAAATGTAACAGAAAGAAGACCTTTATTTTTGAGCAAGTTTATAATATCAAAGTGTACATGCCCTAAGCGATTATGCCACAATTCATATGAACTATCTCAACATTACTTTTAGATCGAAAGATGGAAGGCTAGAAACTTAATTAATCATTGAAAGAATTCAGTCTCATCTAAAAGTTCGAACTTGTAGAGAGGGTGAAAATTAATTTTTGTATATGAATTTCTAACAATCATATTTCGAAATAAGCAAGTCCAGCCAGAAAGATTAGTGGAGGGAATAAAATTACATTTATGGACCTGGTGTCAATTCAAAATTTTGTAGAGTGGGTAAACAATCCTCGAAGAAGAAATGTTGATTAGGAGAAATGGCAACAGGAAACTGTTATCATCCATGTAAACAGAATAACATTTTACCGATAAAAAAAAAACTTAGTTCGAATCCTTGGATGTTTCTGAACTTGAAATCCTAAAAAATGGACGTACAAATACATTTGGGTTGTATGGTGTATTGTATGATAGCGATTTTCAAAACCTTTCATTTATGTTTTTTTGTGTGTATTTATTGATGAAAATCACATGTTTTCATAATTTAATTTAAGAAGAATACATATTTTAGTTTTGTATAAATATTATTTGTTAATCATGAATTCAAAAGATTTTTTAAATAATTATTTCCTTTAATCATTTCCTTCAAAATCTCAATCAACAATTTCCATTTATCATCGATTTTTAAGGGGTGTTTATCAAATGAAGTTCTTAATAAATTGTTATTTCTTGAACTGACCAATTTTAATTTTTAAATATTTAGGTTCAAATTTAAAATCTCAAATAATTATTTCCTTTAACTACTTTCTCCAAAATCTCAAATTCTCAATCTAACAATTGCCATTTATCACCGATTTTTAAGGAGTGTTTATCAAATGAAGTTTTTAATAAATTGTGAACGTCAATAGATTGCAATTGAATAATTCAAATCTTTCTAAATAATATTTTTATATGTAAATAAATTTTAATATCATATACTCTATAAACATTTTAGTTGTCATATTTGTCACAATTATGTGTATTTCAGTAGAAATTCTATAGTTTGCTATGTATTTTATCATCTTCAATTTTATATTTGTTTATTTTTGAAATGTTAACTTATTATTATGAGACTCGAAATATATGGAAATAAGTCGTCTTTTCTAATTTTCAAAACTGATACATTTATTAGATTATATTCTTTCATTGACTTAGTAAATAAATTTTTTGAAATTTATGGAAGTAATTTTTATGTAGAACACTACAAAAAAGTATCCAAATAGAGAGAGATTTGGCGAGGGAAAAATCCTCTTTAATATAAATAACGAGGGATTTCCCTCGCTAGAATTTCTGACACATATTTTTCAATACTCACCTCTCAAGTATAAGAGGGTCCTCGTAGTAAAAAAAAGTAAGTGACCGGTTAAATTATCGAACCACGGGACTAGTTAGCTAGCGTAGCCTTAGTGTTATATGCATCACGTAATTATAGTGAAAGAGCATGGGGGTATTATAGTGAAAGAGCATGGGGATGAGCGATAAATACTAAATGTAAAAATCAACAAGATAAATACTAACTAAGAAAAGCAAGTAAAATGATGATCAAATATCAAATAAAGAAATAGTGTTCGGGTGTTCTTCATTATGAAGAAATCGATTAAAGCTTAACTTTGATGTTTAATTAATTGGTTGGTGTATGATAAAAACAATCACTAACAATGTATATAATAGAGCACCTAAGATCGGGAGGAAGAATAGAGTCGTTCTTACTCGGGTAATTACACAATGATAGGATTCTACCTAACCTATACTAATTTAATCCCTAATCATGTTTTTCCACTCGAATACTAGAAACCAAACTCCTATGATCTCCTCACTAATCATTCAAACTCTCATTCAAATAATTACTGTAAATTAATGGGTTCTAATGAAATTTATCCAACTCTCGTTGCTATAAACCAATATATACTCAAATCACACTATCCCAACCCTCGATTATACTATCTACACAATTAATCAACTCTCGTTGCACTAATCATGCTTCAATATAAAATCTAATAGTTGAAATCATGCAATTGATCAATAAATACCCACTAATTTAATCAATACACCTCTCAATTAAATTAAACAATCAAAATTAAGCTAAAAATCTAATTCTACCATAAATCCAAACACCCAAACACCAACAACCCCCCCCAATGAGCTGCTGCTGCTGCGTGACTGCCTCTGTGCGTATTCCGAATTGCCCCAGCTTCTCTTTCTCCCCCCAATTGCCTAACGGGTGGGACTATTTACACCTCCATTTCGGTTTAGAACACTCCCCCTATTGATGCACCCCCCCTGAAATATGCTAGTATGGATGCACCCTCCCCTTGAATTGTCAAAAATACCCTTTTATCTTAAAAAAAACCATTTACTACCCACACCCCCTCAACCCTAATTTATCTCTTCCCCCTTCCTCTCTTTCCCCTTCCACCTTTCCCACCCTTCCATGGCCGCCGCCTGAGACCTCCATCTCCGACCACCACCGCCCTCTCCTGCCCCGCCGCCACCGCCCTCTCCTTTCCCGCCGCCGCCATTCCCCGCCTCTCTCCATGTCCCTGTTAAAAAAAAAAAAAAAAACAGAACCTGTGACGCTGTCGCCGCCCGTCCAGCGTCGCGTCCGCCTGCCACCGCCCCCACGCGTCCAGCGTCGCGGCCGCCTTCCACCGCCCCACGCGTCCAACGCCGCGGTCGCCTGCCATCGCCCTCCTCTTTTTTTCTTTTATTTCCCGTCCCTCCACCCATCTGGTAAAAAAAAAAAAACAGAACCAGCGCGGCCGCCGCCGCCGCCCCTGCCCATCGTCCGCCGTCCGTCCTCCGCAAACAACCGTCCAGCGCCGCGGCCGCCCTTCTCCTCTTTTCCACCCCCATCAACCCCTCGCCGCCGATCAGGTTTGTTTTTTTTGTTTTTTTTTTCATATTTCGACCACTTTAGGTCGACCAAAATAAACTCTCGTCGACACCCTGTTGTCGACGAGAGTGTATTTTGGTCGACCTAAAGTGGTTGAAATGTATCAAATTTTTTTTTTTATTTTTTTTCAACCAATAAATGTCGACCATATTCACTCTCGTCGACACCAGGGTGTCGACGAGAGTGAATATGGTCGACATTACACTGTCGATTTTTTTAAAGATTTTTTTTAATTTTTTTTCGATCAAACTTAGGTCGACCATATTCATTCTCGTCGACAAACCAGTATCGACGAGAGTGAATATGGTCGACACTGGTTTGTCGAATTTTTTTTAAAAAAAATGAAAATTTTCTAAGTTCTCTTCTGATTTTTTTTTGTTTTTGGTGATATTTTGTTGTTGGTTGTGGTTGTCGCTGCGACGGCGGCGACGGCGTTGGTTGGATAAAATTAGGTTTAGGGTTTAAAGGTGAAGGAGGGGTGCAATTAGTAATAGGGGTGCATTTAGTAATGTAATATGACTTAAAGGGTATTTTTGGTTTTTTACATTATTATTATATTATTAAATTCAAAGGGGGAGTGTTCTAAACCGAAATGGAGGTGTAAATAGTCCCACCCTTGCCTAACCCCCTGAACTGAGTGCGTGAGTTTAATTAATGGGCTCCAGTGAAATGGGCATAGGCCCATATTTGAGGAGTTTCGGCCATGGCTTTTAAAGTTAAGCATCACTATTCACGTGGATTTGCAATTGTAATTGTTAAAACTCAAATCAATAAATAGCAGGGCCCACATCCAATGATTTTGTTCTTTCTTTCTTGGCCCAATTCACTTTTTCTCCAATTCTCGATTTATTCATTCGACTCCACAATATAATCGAGACGTGTTTTGCTCTAAAAAATCTTCATTTCTCTACAAAATAAACAAAACACAACCTTTCTCCAAATCAAGAGCAATTAGTAAAATTAGTGTAAATAATACACAAAATTCTATAAAATTATGCAAATTAAACACACAAATTTCGAGCAATTTTCACACTAATCAACCCCCCAAACTTAAAGTATTGCTCGTCCCCGAGCAACAAAAGAAAAATAGAGCAAGTGTGAGGATTGCGAAAGAATTCATTCAAGACAAGATAGGATGGGTGATTGTCAACTTTCTCAATCTAGTCAAACCAAGAGGTAGAGACATCAACACACAAGTTCACAAACTATGCTCAAATCAATGCAAGATCAAGTGCTCAATTCACAACTTCCTCACAAGTAAGTGTATCACTCATCACACAAAGTGTATATCATGGAAATGTATGCTCTCAAATCACACAAATGCACTACCATATGCTTGCTAGAAGTCTCAATTCTCCACCACATGTAAGTGTTCAATTCATAAATCAACAAGGACTTATCATTTGGTTGTAATGTTGGCTCTTTGGTTAGGGTGAAGAAGATTTGGATAAAGTGACTCACAAACTAGTGGAGCAAGAAGTAAAAATGTCTAGAAACATCTCTAAGTCTCAAGAGAAAAGTCACAATTGATCAAGTTGCAACTCAAAAATCCAAACTCACACAATTCATTTGCTCACTATTTTAAGCACATTCTTCTTCACCAAGACCATTGAACTCTTTTGAACTTCAAGCTCTACCAAATGCATGTACACAAGAGAGTTTTCTTTTTCAATTTTTTTTTTCTTTTTTTTGTGTACAACTTTCAATTCATCTTTTCTCATTTTTTTTTCCATTCTTTTCACTTTCAAACCAAACTCATCCACCAAATTCACCTTACACACACAATTCAACCTCATTTGTCAACACTCAAGCTCCACTAGTTCATAGGATAATTAGGCTCATAAAAGATAGACAAATAGGCTAAATTTGTAGGTTGCCAAAGAATACAAATCAATAGGCTCAAAGTGACTAACTACGAAAAAATATCATTTGGTATGGACAATTTGGCTAAGTGACTATTCAAAACAAAGATGGCCTCATATCATTTTCAAGAATCTCACACAAATAGTAGCCTCAAACAAGACAATTGACAAGTTCTAGAGCACACAAGCATGAATGATACTCACATGAAGGAAAATAGACCAAAATATATGAAAGTCTAAAGGTTCTAAAGCTCACGGACTTGTCTATTATGAATTAAGAGCACCAAACCAACACAATCTTCACATAAACAAGTGAACAAGCAAGTATCAATCAATACCACAAAGCTCAACCAAATCTCAAAAACCAACAATCACCACCAATTATGCCTCAAACACATTCTTTCACAAGATATCATATCCACCAAAGCTAACAAAATATTAGGACAAACGGTGCAATAAAATGAAGGTAAACACAAGAAATCTCCCCCCAAACTTAAATGAAACTATCTAGTTGAATGCAAAGTTTGGAGATGAGTGTGTTACCTTAGAAACTTGTCACCAATAAAGCTCACCAAAGAAGCAAGCTACCACAACCGTTTTGTCCATCGAGCCTTGTAGCACCAAAGCACCACCACCTCGAGCTTCATCATACACATCTTCCATCGCACACCACCACAACACTTAACCTACAAAACAAAAACTAAACAAAAGATCAAACAAACTACAAATCTAAAAAATAAAAGAAAGCAATAAAGAATGTGTTGCCTCCCATTTAGCGCTAAGTTTAACGTCTTCAAGCCGTACGGAAGTGAATAAGCTCATCGAAATGGCCAAGGATATCGGTCCTCCTTGCCATTATATGTCGATCTCTTGGCCAAGGATTCCTTGGCAAAATTGCATGGCTCACAATGCGGCTTTTGCACCCCTGGTTTTGTTATGTCCATGTATGCCCTGCTGAGATCATCAGAAAAACCACCCACCAAAGAGGATATCGAAGAAAGCCTTGCAGGAAATTTATGCCGCTACACAGGTTATAGACCGATAATCGATGCATTTAGTGTATTTGCAAGAACAAATGATGCCTTGTACACCTGTGGATCCTCGAGCAGCGAGTTTGTTTGTCCTTCAACTGGTAAGACATGTTCATGTGGGCTGAATTTGAAGGATGATAAAGAATGTACCAAAAGTAGTATCGATGAAGGTGATATTTTGAAGCCAATCTCTTTCAGTGATTTCAATGGAGCTGCATACACTGAGAAAGAGCTAATTTTTCCTCCAGAGCTTTTACTGAGTGTTATACCTAGTCAAAGAAGTCAATCTTTGACAAGTCAATCCTAGTCACCAGCTTGCGTGGCGAGGACCAGTCAACAAATTCGTGCGACGACTAGTCAACGAGTTGAAGAAAATGTAATAAGAATAATGTATTTAATATATTAAGTGCTCGCCCAAAGATGTTGGCGAGCACATGTTTAGTAAGCTGCTCGCCCAAAGATGTTGGCGAGCAGATATATATTTAGCTAAGAGAAGACAAGTGTTGAAGCCTTGGGAGACAACATAAGACATGGCGACCAGGTCCTCCTGCGACCACCGTGACGGTAACTCAGCGAGCAGGTTTTGTCGACGGGCAGGTTTTTTCGGACGAGCAGGTTTTCCAGCTCCTCGGCATCTCGCCGAGGACGACCACCAGAGGCGGTTTAGCATTAAATGCGCTGTCTTATCACCTTTTCGGGCAGAAAGAAGGGTCCACTACGAGGGCGCCACGTGTAAAGGGCGGGCAGCCCCAAAAACCACTATATAATGCCTAAAAGGCTCATTTGTAAGATCCAAGTAACAATTCCTACCAAAACCTTAAACCCTAAGCAATAAACTCTCCCAAGCTTTAGCTTCTCCAAGAAGTTATATCTTGTGTTCTTGTGTGTTCTTCATTAAGTTCATTACAAATCATCTATTAATCCCGTATTAACACGTAATAAACCCTGATAATCATATATGTTTGTATTGTGCTAACGAATAGTCCACATCCAAATCATCCCGACGAAAGCACCTACAACATTTGGCGCTAAAAGGAGGGGATCCTTTTACGTATTCTTCATCTCAGTTTCAACCAATTATCGAGCGATCGGCTTGCAAACTCTTTGTTTCAGGTTTTAATCGGTAGAGCTACCTTTTAAAGCATCGTTTACGTATTTTAGTGTTCTTCGTGTTCTTGAACAATTTCATTTTTCGAGACATATTTTGGAGTTTGATCCCATTGTAATTGTGTTTTCAAGCTTTTTCTTTTGTTACTTTGCTAAGAGTAGTTGTAATAGCACGTTCTTCTGCGTAAGAACTTTTTAATCTTTCGTTTTAAGCGTCGAAGGCTTAGAACAGTCCTATCTTTGTAACCTCTTTAAGAAAGACACTCTTTAAACGATGTCTCAACACTCTCATCTTGACGGAACCCCACCGCCTGGAGGGAACGAACACCCTCCACCGCCGGCGGCTCCGTCGCCAAACCCTTTCGGAAATTTAAATTTGGGGGACATCATGAAAGATCCCCAGCACTTGAAAGAGTTCACTGATTTCCTCCTTGAAAAGAGGAGGTTGATCGAAGTAGAAGAAGTTGAAAAGGCCAAAGATCAAGATTTTGACAAAGCTCGTAAGGCCAAGGCAAGGGTCAATGCTAATAAGGAGGACGACCGTTCCTATCACTCATATTCTGTTCGTCCCCAAGACAAGGGGAAGAATAAAGTTCCCGAACGTTCCCACAACAGCCATACAGGGGATTCATACGCTCGGAACTCTGTTTTCAATCGGGTGGGCGACAAGGACCCGAAAGCTCCTCGCCCGGTGAATTTTGATATCGGGCGACGACTGGCAAAAGACGACCACAGAGATCGTGGTGGAAAGAGAGGAGACAGGATCTCCGCCCTTGACCGAGTAGGTCCGGGCCTGCGAGCTCCATCTAAGAGCTATCGCAGCCATCATTCTGAGAGGCATTCCCCCAGGCGATCACACCATGGTGATCACCCGACCGCATCACGCGGGAGCCGACGCGACGAGGTCGTCGTCCCCCGAGCACAGACAGCCGAGGAGGGGCAGATCGCCCAGTTCCTCGAAACACAAAAACTGATGAAGTTGGAGATGGAGACCCTGCGAGCAGAGGTGGTCGCAACAAAGCAAGGAACTGCTCCACCAGTCACTCTGCCCACTCCACCTTTAAGTGTTATGATTCTCACCGCCCCAATTCAAAGGAAGATTCAGATGCCTTCTATGGCGGCATACGACGGGGCGTCCGACCCCAGGGTGCATTTGTCCAAATATGCAAGCTACATGGCCTCGATCGGGGCAACAGACGCAACTCAATGCATAAATTTCTCCCTGACCTTGGGAGATCGAGCTCATCGCTGGTACACCACTTTGGGTGACGGATCCATCACCTCTTTCATAGAGCTGGGACAACAATTCTTGACTCACTTTGGGTCTATTGCTGCTCGCCCAGCCTCAAACCAACGTTTGGCCAACGAACGCTTCGATAGGTTGGTGATCGATGGAGAAGCTGTAAATGACGAGACAAAGCTGATCTCGGCTATTTCCGGTCTAAGGATAGGTTCCAAGCTTTGGGAATCTATGCACACCTATTTCCCCGTTTCCTATGCGGATTTCCGCAGTCGGGCGGGAAATTTTATTCAAATGGAAGAAATAATGGATGCCGCTAAGGCTAACGAGCAGCCTGAAGCGGCTAAAAGAGTCTGGCCAAAGAAAAATTCCAATACTGGGGAGCCTTCCCAGCCAAAGAAGGCGACCACTCAGGGCGGCAGTGCTCGCCCATCAAATTTCAGACCCTTCGAGAAGTCTCCTGAGATTCTTCAATTAAGGGAGGCCCTCTCCGTTGACCCCAGGGGTATTTACGATGCGATCAGGGGAAATAATCTGCTCCCCCAAGCTAAACCAATGCATACAAATGACAACAATCTGGATGGTAGTAAATTCTGCAACTACCACAACTCAATCGACCACCACACCAATGGGTGCCGAGACTTGGTGAGAAATCTGTTCAAACTGTACAACGAGGGCAAGCTCGCCCAGTTCATCAAGTCAGGGGACGGAAATGGCGACAACAGGGGCAAGAAACGTCGCGACGACAACGACGACCTTCGCCAACAACTGAATCGCCAGAAACTGACCCCCCATGCCGAACACTCCGACGGGCGACGTCGACAATGTGGGCGGGGGATGTTTTATGATAGAAGGTCCTTTGGGGGGGACTGAATCTGGAACTGCTCTGTCTGTTCGCCGACAGCAGAGTGAAATGCGAGCACTCAACAATGTCCATCAGGTGTGCGTCGCTCCGGTTGCCGAGCAGCCTCCATCCCACCAAGTCGTTTTCACAGATGACGACCTGAACGGCGTGGTGCAGCCAAACAACGATGCTTTGGTCATCACTGGAAAAATTATGGGAACGAACATCCATCGCATGATGGTCGACACCGGGGCATACACCAACATCCTTTTTAAGCATACTCTTG
The DNA here is from genome assembly GCA_963675135.1 of Galeopsis tetrahit. Classification (NCBI taxonomy): domain Eukaryota; kingdom Viridiplantae; phylum Streptophyta; class Magnoliopsida; order Lamiales; family Lamiaceae; genus Galeopsis; species Galeopsis tetrahit. The sequence goes on from OY776127.1 coordinate 75,040,166, forward strand.
ATGCCCTCAGTGGATATGTTGCATACGTCGAGCCTTGCGATGATATTATCGTAGGGTTTGGAGATACTCGCTCCCATCCAATTGGGAAAATCAGACTATCATTGGAGCTGGCATCAACAAAAGAGCCAGCAATGCACTGTACCCGACAACTCGACTTCATGATCGTCGACATGCCGTCATCATATAATGTTTTCCTCGGCTGACCTTTCTTCGACGAGTTCAAGGCGGCCGTTTCTACGTATTACTACTGTGTAAAATTTCCAACCCTGACGGGAGTTATAACCGTCAAGGGCAATCAGACGCGGGCGAGGGAGTGTCTCGTTCGTTTTGCTAAGCGTCACTCTAAAGAAAGTACTATGATTGGCCAGTATATTGAGTGTCAAAAACAAAAACAACAAATGAACTACTTGGAAGGTTTTCCTAGAAAGTATCAAAAAATCAAAGTTGGGGAGTCCAGTCGACATTTCGACGACCACCTAGTGGAGGCGAACGAGCACGCCTCCACGGAAGTGGACGACCATACCCAAATGGAGATTGACGAGCAGATAGATTCGGGCGACCAGGTTCTAGAAAACATTCCAGATCTGGAGCCTAGGTTAGGCTTTGAGCCAGAATTCGGAATTGAATATCCTCGTTGGAAGGAGCCTAAAGAGCGGGCAACTTCAGCGGAGGACCTTGAAACTATTCACCTAAACGAGGCTCGTCCAGAACTCGAGGTATTCATAGGTTCGAATTTACCAGTACATTTGCGGTCCGATATGATAGCATTTTTGAAAGAAAACATCGGAGCTTTCGCCTGGTCGCACGAGGACATGGTGGGCATCAAAACGAGCCATGCCTGCCACAGGTTGAACATTGATCCAACAAGAAGACCCATCATCCAAAAACGAAGAAAATTTGGGCCTGATAAGTATGCGGCTATGGCAGTCGAAGTTAAGAAATTGATCGACAACAAATTAATCGAGAAAACTGGAACTGATCCTGAGTGGTTGGCAAATCCAGTGCTCGTCAAAAAGACAACCGGGTCGTGGAGATTGTGTATAGACTTCACGGATCTAAACGATGCCTGTCCAAAAGATCACTTTCTGATGCCCCACATCGATCATCTGGTAGATAATACAGCGGGGCATGAGATGTTAACTTTCATGGACACTTTCGCGGGATCCCATCAGATTGCTATGCATCCCGACGACCAGCGACATATGGCTTTCATGACAGCAACCGACATGTACAGTTGGAAAAGAATGCCTTTCGATTTGAAAAACGCGGGGGCAACATACCAAAGACTGGTAAATAAGATGTTTGAGAAACACATCGGCGAAATGGTGGAGGTCTACATCGACGACATCGTTGTCAAAAGCTTACGGAAAGAAGATCACCTACACCACCTTGCCATGACATTCAATATTCTAAAGGAGTACAACATGAAATTAAATCCGAAAAAATGTAGTTTTGGAGTTAGCTCCGGAAAATTTCTGGGGCACTTGGTTAGCCAGCGGGGCATCGAGGCGAATCCGAGTAAAATTCAAGCAGTCATCGACATGCAAAGCCCAAGGAATGTGAAAGAAGTGCAAAGGTTGACAGGATGTCTTGCATCGCTGAACAAATTCATTGCACGAACGGGCGATCGTTGCAAACCTTTTTTCGTTGCTTTGAAAAAAGGGAGGTTCGAGTGGACCGACGAGTGTGAAAGAGCTTTCGAAAAGCTGAACGAATATCTATCGGATCCGAAGGTTCTATCTAAGCCAGTCCCGGGCGAAATTTTGTATCTCTACTTGGCGGCCACTGACTGTGCGATCAGTTCAGTGCTCGTCCGAGCAGAGGGGAGCACACATTTGTCAATATTCTATGTAAGTCAATCACTGAGAGATGCGGAGTTGAGATACACTGATTCACGTGTTATGCAACACTAAATAAACAACCGCAAGTGTATGGTGTCTATTGTAGCATGATAAGCACGAGGTCGATCCCACAAGGAGGCTAAGCGTAAAAGGGTAGTTTGCTAGTCGAGTTCTAAGTAGAAGTGATCGATAATTTGAGTGGTGTGAATTACTCTAAGATTACCTAACAATGTGTCACCAATAAGTAATGAAGAGTAAATACGAAATCGATCAAATACCACGCAAATCAATAAAACGAAGGTAAAATGGATAAAAACGCAAAGAAGAAAAGGTGGGTTCCAAGGCAATTGTAATATTTAGACGTCCGTTTATGAGAGTTATCTCGTTTAAATGGCCATTAAGGTTATCTCATATAGGGTGATCACACAAGAAGAATTAATTAATCTCTCGATCTAATTAACCAAAGGCGCAATGCAACATAGGCTCGTATCTCTACCTCACAAATGTTACACCACCTAAAATAGCTCCTAAGATCATTCAAATCCCTCTCCGATAATTAATCCTCTCTCGAGCTCATAATAATACCGGGTTGCATGCTTGCATACGATTAAATGGAATAAATCTCTCGATACTACCCCAATTAACAATGGATCAAGCAAATCATCATGGCCACTAACAACATGCTTTACAATGGATAATTAAACATGCAAATAAGAGATAAACACCAATTAAAGCAAGAAGTTACTCATAAACATCAATCCAAATCTCTACAATGCCTTAGAACCACAAATTTGTTTAGCTACTAACTAGCATAATGAAATTACAAAATCCAAATGAAATAACTAAATAAAAAGGAAAAGAAAGAGAAAGCTTAGTCTAGAATGTGGTAGGGAATGGAATTTGGGAGCTATTGCATCCTTTCTTCCTTGATTTGATGAATAATTGAGAGAGAAATGGCCAAAACACCTCCAAGTATGTGTAACTATGTGTGGATTTTGAGGAATTGGGGGAGAATGGCTTGGAATTCAAGAAATGAGGCTTATATAGTGTTGGGGTAGGGTTTGGGTGCAAGAATTGCAAGTTAGTCCCTAAAAAATGGCCAAAATGGACAAAAGGCACCAAAAACGGGGTAGCACGGCCGTGCTCCATCGTGGCCCAAAAATCCCTGTTTCGAGCACGGCCAGCTCGAGCATGGTGCTCGGCCGTGCTCGCTCGGTCGACTTCGGCCCTTTCTCGTTTCGTGCATAACTTTCGCCTCGGGTGTCCGATTGACTCGATTCTTTTGGCTATTCCGCTCCGTTTTTCGAGACGAATCCAACCGTGCACTCCTCTTACTGATCCAGTAAAGTATGGTTGATGTTTTTCTCCAAATTCCATCGTATTTCCTACAAAATCAACAAAACACAACCTTTCTCTCATTTCGGCTTAAACAATCCTATTCAATGCATAAATCAATGAAATCCACATCAAAATACGCTTCACATGTGCCTCTAAAACGTGTAAATTCCACCCGAATCAAACTCCCCCAAACTTAAAATGTTGTTTGTCCTCAAACAACTAAGCACTTAAAGCAATGAGGGTGGAATGATCACAATGGAATAATCAATGCAAATCACACATGAAAAGTAAGAATGTAGTGATATCTCTTTCTAAAAGTGCATTTCTCAATGAAGATCATAGGCTCATTATTGCAAATGACATTCATGAATCAAAGAATGCACAAACACACAACACATTGTGAATGGGAAACATAATCCAAATGCTCAAGTCCTCTACTCACATGACAAAGTGTTTCTCTCAAACACACAAACAAATTGAGGACATTAATGCACTCATCAACCAAGTTATGCTATGCAATCACTATATGCTTTCCCAACTTCTACTTTTCACAACACTCAAATGCTCAACAATGTGATCAATAGGACTTAATCAAGGATGTAACATTGGCTCTTTGGACAAGGTAGGATGAATTTGGGAATTTGTGACTCTTTTAGTGGAGGACAAAGCTTGTTGTTTTACAATGTGTGCTTTCACTTTCAAAGCTTACAAACTCCATCCTCACTTTTCATTTTCCTTTCTTTTTCAAGCATTCATCACCTCATTCTTTTTTAACCATTTTTCTTTTCAAGCTTTTGGGGCTCTTTGTCCCTCTTTTCTTTTCCTTTGATTTTCTTTTCATCTTTTTCTTTTTCTTTTTCTTTCAACTTTTCCAATTTCTCCTTTCACCAAAGACATTCAAGTACATGTTTCTTCACTTTGTCTTTTATCCCCCACTAGATGTAGGTATCAAAGGCTCAAAAGGGCTAAGTGGTTAACATTGTAGTTTGCCAAGAAAATGAGGAATTAAGCTCAAAGGGCTAACTACGGAAGATTACTTCGGTTTTAGGAAATTTTGGCTAAGTGACTCTTTTAGAACAAGATGGCCTATATCACATCACAAAGTTTCACACAATCATGCTTTCAAACAAGAACTTGGGCAAGTTCTAGAATCACTAGCAATAACCTAGTCCACTCTCAAATGAACTAAACCGGATTACATGCTCGATTTAGGGCTCAATTCTCACCGGTTTATTCAATAGAACTCTCACATTCATCAAATGTTCCCAAACAACAACACAACATACATCCATGCTATCAAAGAACACAAATGTGAACACAACATGATACTATTCTCCAACACCAATCATGCATACATTCAAAGCAAATAGATATCACCACAACTACTCAACAATGGATTCCAATGATTATTCATGCTCACATTTCACCAAAGGTCCACTACCCAACATGTGATCAAAACCAACTTAAACAATATAAGCATGTGAAAGCCAAGTGTGCGCCGGTGCAAAATGTAACACAAGTAGAATGACGAACCGGTGCAAGGGTAACAACTAGTAGAAAAATAAAAGAAAAATAACTCCCCCAAACATAGAATTTTACTATGTATAAATTCTAAGTTTGGGGCTACAAGTTGTTACCTCTCTCCTTGCACATCCAAAGCTCTTCAAAGATCACCATTGCACTACTTGCTTCCCCTCTCCAAAGTTGGTTTTGCTTTCTTCTTCATTCTTCAAGCTATGACATCCAAAATGCTTCTCATCCATACCTACAAAATAAACCAAGCTATCAAAACTACTAAAGCAATAAAAACATGAAAGCAATAAAAACATGAAAGCAATAAAACCTTGGGTTGCCTCCCAAGAAGCGCTATTTTTAACGTCCTATGCCGGACGGTCTTCTCTACTCTCAAGCCTCAATCAAGTGAAGTGTTTCCACCCTTCGAATTTGTTCATTTCCAAAGTAATGCTTCACTCTTTGACCATTCACCACAAAGGTTGTTCCATCTTTATCAACAAGCTCTACATTTCCCATGGGCGTCACATTCTTAATCACAAAGGGCCCCGACCACTTTGACTTCAACTTGCCCGGAAATAGTCTCAACCTTGAGTTGAACAATAGAACTTGTTCTCCCACTTGGAACTCCCTCTTTTCAATCATCTTGTCATGAAACCTCTTAGCTCTTTCTTTGTGAATCTTGGAATTCTCAAAGGCTCCATTCCTAAACTCATCAAGCTCATTAAGCATCATCTTCCTTCTTTCTCCGGATGCCTTAAGATCAAGATTCAACTCGTTGATGGCCCAACGAGCTTTCAACTCCACTTCCACGGGTAGATGACAAGACTTACCATACACATGTTGGTAGGGAGATGTGCCCAAAGGTGTCTTGTATGCGGTTCGATATGCCCAAAGAGCATCATCCAACTTGATGGCCCAATCCTTCCTCTTTAACCCAACGGTCTTTTCCAAGATTTGCTTCACTTCTCGATTAGCAAGCTCCGTTTGTCCATTAGCTTGAGGGTGATAAGGTGTGGTCACCCTATGCTTCACTTCATATTTTGCCAAGAGTTGATCTAACCATCGGTTGCAAAAGTGTGAACCACCATCACTCCCTAGTGCTCTTGGAGTGCCAAAACGAGTGAAAATGTTCTTCCTCAAAAAGTTGAGGACCACCTTGGCATCATTTGTAGCGGTTGGAATGGCCTTAATCCATCTAGAGACATAATCAATAGCCAAGAGGATGTAGGAAAATCCATGAGAGATGGGGAATGGCCCCATAAAGTCTATCCCCCACACGTCAAAGAGTTCCACCTCAATCACATTCTTCATAGGCATCTCATGCCTCTTTGAAATGTTTCCCATCCTTTGACACTTATCACACTTCTTCACAAAAGTTTCACAATCTCTAAAGATGGATGGCCAATAGAAACCACTTTGAAGAACTTTATGAGCCGTCCGATTTGCTCCAAAGTGACCCCCATAAGGAGATGAATGACACTCCTCAATCACTTTCTCCCACTCATCTTCTCCTAGGCACCTCCTCATGATCATGTCCGAACACCATCTATAAAGGAATGGGTCCTCCCAAACATAGAACTTGACATCATGATAAAACTTCTTCTTTTGATGGAATGAGAGGTTTGGTGGTGGTGTTCCGGTGGCTATGTAGTTCACAAAGTCGGCAAACCATGGACATGCTTCCTTGATGGCAAGGATTTGCTCATCGGGAAACCACTCCTTGATAGGGACTTGAATGTCTTTTTCTTCCACATTCTCAAGTCTTGAGAGATGATCCGCCACCACGTTTTCACACCCTTTTCTATCCATTATCTCCACATCAAACTCTTGTAAAAGGAGCACCCATCGTATCAACCTCGGTTTAACCTCTTTCTTCTCAATCAAATACTTGAGAGCCGTGTGATCCGTGTACACTATGGTCTTAGCTCCCACCAAATAAGCTCTAAACTTGTCAAAGCTATAGACCACGGCTAGCATTTCCTTCTCCGTTGTGGTGTAATTCCTTTGAGTCGGATTCAAGGTTTTGCTTGCATAATAGATCACACGAAAGAGCTTGTCTCTCTTTTGGCCCAAAGCTACTCCAATAGCATAATCACTAGCATCACACATGATCTCAAATGGTTGGCTCCAATCGGGTATCACCAACACGGGAGCTTTGATCAAAGCCTCTTTCAAGATTTCAAACGACTTTACACACTCTTCACTAAAGATGAAGGTGGCCCCTTTCTCCAACAATGCACACATGGGTTTGGCTATCTTTGAAAAATCCTTGATAAATCTTCTATAAAACCCGGCATGCCCAAGGAAACTCCTAACCGCCTTCTCATTGGTTGGTGGGGGTAGCTTCTCAATAGCCACTATTTTTGCTCTATCTACTTCAAGCCCTTTAGCCGAAACCTTGTGCCCAAGCACAATCCCTTCCTTCACCATGAAGTAGCATTTCTCCCAATTGAGCACCAAATTAGTATCTATGCATCTTTGCAAAACACAAGAGAGGTTACATAGACATGTATCAAAACAATCACCAAATACGGAAAAATCATCCATAAACACCTCCATTATGTTTTCAATCATACCATGAAATATAGCCATCATGCATCGTTGGAAGGTGGCGGGAGCATTGCACAATCCAAATGGCATTCTCCTAAAAGCAAAAGTACCATAAGGGCAAGTAAAAGTTGATTTCTCTTGGTCCTTAGGATCAATAAAAATTTGATTATATCCCGAGTAACCATCAAGAAAGCAATAATACTCGTATCCCGCCATCCTATCCAACATTTGATCAATAAAGGGCAAAGGAAAATGATCTTTCCTAGTGGCATTATTCAACATACGATAATCAATGCATACTCTCCATCCCACGGTGGTTCTAGAAGCAATTACCTCTAAGGTATCGGTTGTAACAATGGTCATACCTCCCTTCTTAGGTACCACTTGTGTTGGGCTCACCCACTCACTATCACTTATGGGAAAAATTATGTCATTATCTAACCACTTCAACACCTCTTTTCTCACTACCTCTTGCATTATGGGGTTCAATCTTCTTTGACCTTGGGCTTTAGGCTTAATAGACTCATCTAGTCTAATTTTATGCATGCAAATATGAGTCGGTATACCCTTCAAATCCGAAATATCCTAACCAATAGCCGATTTATAAGTTCTAAGCACCCTAAGCAATTTTTCTAACTCAAGCTCATGCAAGTGTGAAGAAACAATAACCGGAAAGAGGTCACCTTGTTCAAGATAAGCATATCTCAAGTGCTCCGGAAGTGGTTTCAAGTCAAGTTTCCTCCCCTTCTCTTGAGCTTTTGGTTTCTCCTTAGCTTCCTCCTTTGGTGCTTCCAATGTGTAACATGAGGGCCAAGTGTCAAGATTTTTGTGAGGAAATCTTTGACACTCTTCAAGTAAAACCCCCCCAAACTTGGCTTCTTGTTGTATCTCCATGAATTTCTCCTCATTTTTGATTGGAAGTTCCTTCAAAACATCAAGAGAAGACATGTATTCAAACAATTCTATATCATTAAGCTCATCAAAATTGAAATCAAAAGGAATAGAGGAGAGTGAGTTAAGAGAGTTTCTTATGCAAAGGTCAAGTGGATCCTTTGAGTTGCTATTTTCCATGTGCATATCCACACAAGCTTGCACACTATTGATCATGTTGCACTCAAAGACCTCATCCTCATCATCTCTAAACTTGATAGCCTTGTAGATGTTGAACAACACTTTCTCGTTGTTCACTTGAAGCTCCAACTCTCCTTTCCTCACATTAATGATGGCTCCACCGGTTGCTAAGAATGGCCTTCCCAAGATGAGTGGAATGTACTTATCCTCCTCCATATCCAACACCACAAAGTCCACCGGGAAAATGAACTTATCCACCTTAACCAACACATCCTCTACTATACCCAAAGGGTACGTCATGGATCTATCCGCCAATACAAGACTCATAGTGGTTGGTGTAAGCTTTCCCAAACCAAGAGTTTTAAATATGGATAAGGGCATAAGGTTGATACTAGCTCCCAAATCGCACAAGGCTCGAAATGTACCTCCATCTCCAATAACACATGGCAAGGTGAAGGATCCGGGGTCTCTAAGCTTTTGAGGTAGCTTGGCTTGGATTAGAGAGCTACACTCCTCGGTCAAGTGCACCGTTTCATACTCCACCATCTTCCTCTTATTCGGCATAATTTCTTTCAAGAACTTGGAATAATGGGGCATTTGTTCTAGAGCCTCGGCGAAGGGGATGTTGATGTGGATCTTCTTGAACATTTCCCCAAACTTGGCAAATTTGTTGTCCAAGCCCTTCTTCTTCAACCTTTGAGGGTATGGGAGAGGTACCTCCTTTTTGCCTTTGTCTTGAGGAGGGATTGCCTCCTCACTCTTCTTCTCCTCTACTTTCTCTTCTTGCCTTTCTCTCTCTTGTCCTTCTTCTTTGTCAACACCCTCGGGTGCCATTACCATTTCCTCCTCTTATGGCATCTTTGGCCCCTCGTAGCTTGTCCCACTTCTTAGCTTTATAGCCTTACAATGCTCCTTGGGGTTAAGCTCCGTGTTTGAAGGAAATTGCCCCGGAGTGTGTTGACTTCCAATGACATTAGAGAGTTGGCTCACTTGCTTCTCTATGGCTTTCACATTGTTTGCCACGTTCTTAATCATTTCCCCTTGTTCCTCAAGTCTTTGCCAAGTCTTGTTTGCATTGTCCCTAGTCTCTCTCATGAAGTTTTTGGTTTCCCCCATGAAGGCACCAAACATATCCTCCAATGATGGTTTTGATGAAGACTCCACAATAGCTCCATCTCTAACATTGAAATTTGGAGGTGGGATGATGGCACTCCTTGTGTTAGCATAGGAGAAGTTCTCATGTTGCCTCAACCCGGGATGATATTGATTTGGATTAGGAGGATTTTGCCTCTCATTCCAACCTCTTTCTCGGAAATGACGGTCCCTTTGATTGTTCATATAATGAGCCTCTTCATATTGATCGTCACTAGGTCCCATTAATGACTTGGCCGCCATCATCGAAGTCAATTTATCCACCTTGTTGGATAGAGTAGCAAAATTATCTGATTCTCTTGTGGAAGCAACTTTTCGGGTTTGCCTTCTCTCGGATGGCCATTGGTTCCCATTCTTTGCCATCTCTTCCAATAACACATAACCTTCTTCCGTTGTCTTCCCCAACAAAGAACCCCCTCCGGCCGAAGCATCTACCATCCCTCTCGTGCGATGGTCCATTCCATTGTAGAAGTAGCAAATGAGTTGATCTCGTGAGAAACCATGTTGTGGGCAACTTCTAATCAAATCTTTGAAGCGCTCCCACGCTTCGGCTAAGGACTCATCCTCATCTTGAATAAATGATGAAATCTCTCCTCGTATCTTGATGGTCTTTCTTGGAGGAAAGTATTTCATAAGAAAGGCATCTACAAGGTCGGCCCAATTTTTGATCGTCCTTAGATCAAGAGACATGTACCATTGTTTCGCACGATCACGGAGAGAAAATGGGAACAATTGGAGACGGATGTAATCTTGAGGGACACGGTTGATCTTAACCGTTCCACTTATCTCTAAGAATTGAGATAAATGGAGGTTAGGATCCTCCTTCGACAACCCTCCAAATTGGTTGTTTTGGACCATCATGATTAGCGCCGGTTTGAGCTCAAAGTTATGAGCATCAATGGGTTCCCTACCCGCTCCTCTATATGGTCTAGGGATAGGGCGGAAGTGGTCTCTTAAGACTCGTTGATTCCCGTTCTCCTCCCTTTGCTCTCCATTTCTCTCCATACCAATATTCTCTTCACCTCTCCGACGAAAATTGTCCCTTAGTACTCCTTGAGGTCGGTTACCTCCATTCCCATTTGGTTCCTCAACTCCTTCTACCCCGTGATTCTCAAATTCCTCTTCAACTTCTTCTACAACCGGATTCTCCCGTCGATTCATTCTTTCCAACTCTAGTCTTCTCCTTTCGGCGTTCCATCTTCGACAATTGGCTTCAATCTCCGGATCTAAAGGTAGCACTTCTTGGTGGTTCCTCCTAGATCGTGTGATCATAAACCATGTCTATCAAAAGAGCAAACGAGAGTGAGAATTGCAAATAAGATCAAGATAACAAACACAAATATTTTTTTGGAATTTTGCAAATAAAAAAAGCAAGTAAATGTCTAAACTAAAACTCTCTTAGCCTACACTCTAGAGCTCTAAACCTCCCCGGCAACGGCGCCATAAAATTGATTCACGTGTTATGCAACACTAAATAAACAACCGCAAGTGTACGGTGTCTATTGTAGCGTGATAAGCACGAGGTCGATCCCACAAGGAGGCTAAGCGTAAAAGGGTAGTTTGCTAGTCGAGTTCTAAGTAGAAGTGATCGATAATTTGAGTGGTGTGAATTACTCTAAGATTACCTAACAATGTGTCACCAATAAGTAATGAAGAGTAAATACGAAATCGATCAAATACCATGCAAATCAATAAAACGAAGGTAAAATGGATAAAAACGTAAAGAAGAAAAGGTGGGTTCCAAGGCAATTGTAATATTTATACGTCCGTTTATGAGAGTTATCTCGTTTAAATGGCCATTAAGGTTATCTCATATAGGGTGATCACACAAGAAGAATTAATTAATCTCTCGATCTAATTAACCAAAGGCGCAATGCAACATAGGCTCGTATCTCTACCTCACAAATGTTACACCACCTAAAATAGCTCCTAAGATCATTCAAATCCCTCTCCGATAATTAATCCTCTCTCGAGCTCATAATAATACCGGGTTGCATGCTTGTATACGATTAAATGGAATAAATCTCTCGATACTACCCCAATTAACAATGGATCAAGCAAATCATCATGTCCACTAACAACATGCTTTACAATGGATAATTAAACATGCAAATAAGAGATAAACACCAATTAAAGCAAGAAGTTACTCATAAACATCAATCCAAATCTCTACAATGCCTTAGAACCACAAATTTGTTTAGCTACTAACTAGCATAATGAAATTACAAAATCCAAATGAAATAACTAAATAAAAAGGAAAAGAAAGAGAAAGCTTAGTCTAGAATGTGGTAGGGAATGGAATTTGGGAGCTATTGCATCCTTTCTTCCTTGATTTGATGAAGAATTGAGAGAGAAATGGCCAAAACACCTCCAAGTATGTGTAACTATGTGTGGATTTTGAGGAATTGGGGGAGAATGGCTTGGAATTCAAGAAATGAGGCTTATATAGTGTTGGGGTAGGGTTTGGGTGCAAGAATTGCAAGTTAGTCCCTCAAAAATGGCCAAAATGGACAAAAGGCACCAAAAACGGGGTAGCACGGCCGTGCTCCATCGTGGCCCAAAAATCCCTGTTTCGAGCACGGCCAGCTCGAGCATGGTGCTCGGCCGTGCTCGCTCGGTCGACTTCGGCCCTTTCTCGTTTCGTGCATAACTTTCGCCTCGGGTGTCCGATTGACTCGATTATTTTGGCTATTCCGCTCCGTTTTTCGAGACGAATCCAACCGTGCACTCCTCTTACTGATCCAGTAAAGTATGGTTGATGTTTTTCTCCAAATTCCATCGTATTTCCTACAAAATCAACAAAACACAACCTTTCTCTCATTTCGGCTTAAACAATCATATTCAATGCATAAATCAATGAAATCCACATCAAAATACGCTTCACATGTGCCTCTAAAACGTGTAAATTCCACCCGAATCAAACTCCCCCAAACTTAAAATGTTGTTTGTCCTCAAACAACTAAGCACTTAAAGCAATGAGGGTGGAATGATCACAATGGAATAATCAATGCAAATCACACATGAAAAGTAAGAATGTAGTGATATCTCTTTCTAAAAGTGCATTTCTCAATGAAGATCATAGGCTCATTATTGCAAATCACATTCATGAATCAAAGAATGCACAAACACACAACACATTGTGAATGGGAAACATAATCCAAATGCTCAAGTCCTCTACTCACATGACAAAGTGTTTCTCTCAAACACACAAACAAATTGAGGACATTAATGCACTCATCAACCAAGTTATGCTATGCAATCACTATATGCTTGCCCAACTTCTACTTTTCACAACACTCAAATGCTCAACAATGTGATCAATAGGACTTAATCAAGGATGTAACATTGGCTCTTTGGACAAGGTAGGATGAATTTGGGAATTTGTGACTCTTTTAGTGGAGGACAAAGCTTGTTGTTTTACAATGTGTGCTTTCACTTTCAAAGCTTACAAACTCCATCCTCACTTTTCATTTTCCTTTCTTTTTCAAGCATTCATCACCTCATTCTTTTTTAACCATTTTTCTTTTCAAGCTTTTGGGGCTCTTTGTCCCTCTTTTCTTTTCCTTTGATTTTCTTTTCATCTTTTTCTTTTTCTTTTTCTTTCAACTTTTCCAATTTCTCCTTTCACCAAAGACATTCAAGTACATGTTTCTTCACTTTGTCTTTTATCCCCCACTAGATGTAGGTATCAAAGGCTCAAAAGGGCTAAGTGGTTAACATTGTAGTTTGCCAAGAAAATGAGGAATTAAGCTCAAAGGGCTAACTACGGAAGATTACTTCGGTTTTAGGAAATTTTGGCTAAGTGACTCTTTTAGAACAAGATGGCCTATATCACATCACAAAGTTTCACACAATCATGCTTTCAAACAAGAACTTGGGCAAGTTCTAGAATCACTAGCAATAACCTAGTCCACTCTCAAATGAACTAAACCGGATTACATGCTCGATTTAGGGCTCAATTCTCACCGGTTTATTCAATAGAACTCTCACATTCATCAAATGTTCCCAAACAACAACACATCATACATCCATGCTATCAAAGAACACAAATGTGAACACAACATGATACTATTCTCCAACACCAATCATGCATACATTCAAAGCAAATAGATATCACCACAACTACTCAACAATGGATTCCAATGATTATTCATGCTCACATTTCACCAAAGGTCCACTACCCAACATGTGATCAAAACCAACTTAAACAATATAAGCATGTGAAAGCCAAGTGTGCGCCGGTGCAAAATGTAACACAAGTAGAATGACGAACCGGTGCAAGGGTAACAACTAGTAGAAAAATAAAAGAAAAATAACTCCCCCAAACATAGAATTTTACTATGTATAAATTCTAAGTTTGGGGCTACAAGTTGTTACCTCTCTCCTTGCACATCCAAAGCTCTTCAAAGATCACCATTGCACTACTTGCTTCCCCTCTCCAAAGTTGGTTTTGCTTTCTTCTTCATTCTTCAAGCTATGACATCCAAAATGCTTCTCATCCATACCTACAAAATAAACCAAGCTATCAAAACTACTAAAGCAATAAAAACATGAAAGCAATAAAACCTTGGGTTGCCTCCCAAGAAGCGCTATTTTTAACGTCCTATGCCGGACGGTCTTCTCTACTCTCAAGCCTCAATCAAGTGAAGTGTTTCCACCCTTCGAATTTGTTCATTTCCAAAGTAATGCTTCACTCTTTGACCATTCACCACAAAGGTTGTTCCATCTTTATCAACAAGCTCTACATTTCCCATGGGCGTCACATTCTTAATCACAAAGGGCCCCGACCACTTTGACTTCAACTTGCCCGGAAATAGTCTCAACCTTGAGTTGAACAATAGAACTTGTTCTCCCACTTGGAAATCCCTCTTTTCAATCATCTTGTCATGAAACCTCTTAGCTCTTTCTTTGTGAATCTTGGAATTCTCAAAGGCTCCATTCCTAAACTCATCAAGCTCATTAAGAATCATCTTGGCCGTGCTCCAAGCTCACTAACGGCGGACGAGAAGAATGTGGTCTACAAGCAAAGGTCAGAACGCTACTACAACACCAAAGTACGTTCTCGACAATTTACTATCGGCCAGCTCGTACTTCGACGGGCGACGGAGCAGTCCATTGGCATACTTGGCCCGACTTGGGAAGGTCTGTACCGAATCACGCGCACACTCCTGAACGGATCATACGAGTTAGAAGACCTCAAAGCCAAGTCGAGCAGATACCCGTGGAATGCGGTCAAATTGAAGAAGTATTATCAGTAGTTTGTATCTAGTTATCGTTTAAATACATGTCAAGTTTAAATTCCATCAAGTGTTAGGAAAATTTTAGAAATTTCAGATGAGGCTTTGCGTAGCCCGACTAAGAAAGGAGTTCAACCGACGAATGGTTAACTCTAAAAGACGAGCTCTCTTTCTTAGAGATGCTCGCAAGGTAGTGACGACGATGATCACTATCTAACAAAGAGGAGTTCAACCGACGAATGGTTAACTCTAAAAGACGAGCTCTCTTTCTTAGAGATGCTCGCAAGGTAGTGACGACGACGATCACTATCTAAGAAAGAGGAGTTCAACCGACGAATGGTTAACTCTAAAAGACGAACTCTCTTTCTTAGAGATGCTCGCAAGGTAGTGACAACGATGATCACTATCTAACAAACAAACGAGTTCAACCAACATATGGCTAACTCAATAAAGACGAGCACTTTTCCTTAAAGTTACTCGCAGGATAATAACGACGACAATCACTATCTAAAACACGAACACAAACCAATGAAAGATAAATTCGAAAAACAAGTACTTATTGAAGGCAGTAACGAGGACGATCACTCAAAATAAACGAACATATCATAGGCAAAAGAAATTCCATTCATTGAAAAAGCCTTGAAGGATGAAACTACAAAAGAGGCCCTAGTGGCCGAACAGTTCAAAACAAAATAAAAAGAGATGTTTAATCTTCAACCTCTACAACTTGCTCCTCATCGGCAAGAGCACCTTACTCGCCAGCAGCCCCCTCATCGGCCAGAGCACCTTGTTCGCCAGCAGCTCCATCCTCGGCCGGGGCAGTCTGCTCGTTCAGTGCAGCCGCACTCTCGAAAAGGACAGGAACAGCCAGAAGGCGAGGAAACATCAGCCCCATTTCTAAAAGTTCGAGCAGGGGGAGAGATATGCCTGCAGCAGGTTCCTCCTCCATGACAAGGTTATCCACAAAATCTCCAAACTCGGTTACATCCACTTCTGGATGAACTTCTTTGAAGTGATGAAAAAGCTCATGGGCCGTAAGCGCCACTGCATAAATTGCCGAAGAGCCAACAAGGTAAATATTTTCGTCTCGCACATTCTTCACGGCGATCAGTTCTCGCCGAAGAGTGGCCAAATCTTCCTCAGTAGATGAGAGGTTATCTTGAAGAGTGGTCACCTCGTTGGATTTCGCAGAGAGCTCCTCCTCGGCAGCTGTGAGGCGAGCACGGAGATCTTTGATCGTTTGAAGATCTTCTTGATCTTTTCTCCGAACGGCCACAAGTTGGGCCTCAGCGTCGGCCAGCTTCGCCTCAACATCAGACACCTTCGCCTCGGAGTCGGCCAATTTTTTCTCAAGGCCAGCTTTTGCCTTGTTCAGTTGGGCGATCGTCTCACTTTTCTCCTCGTTCACTCTTCGGTGTTCGAGGATCTGGAGGTTAAGGTGCTCGGCCGCGTAGTTCAGGCGACTAGTTCCGACGGCGATCAATCTCGCGACCTCGGCGGAATTATGGTGATCAATCTCGTTGACATACTTAGTGGTAAGCGAGCGGGGCAAGTTCCTTATTGCTCTAATCGCGGTCAAATTTAGCTCGTCATCGTCAGCCGGGTCCCGCGACCGGTAGTAATTGAGGAGGTCCTCGTTGAAATTCTCGCCAACAGGGTGCTCGGCAATCCTAAGACAAGGCGAAGACGATCAGTAAAGGTACTTCTAAAAAATATTCAAAGGCTTTTTAAGTGTAAAGAGCTTACTTGGCAATCCGTTCGGGATTCCAGCCGAGAAAAGTGATGTCCTCGGCGGCCCTTTGCTCAGCCGAGGAGCTAGTAGCAACTTCCCTCGTCTGTTTGGTTCTGCGAGGAGAGGGCACCTTCTTGGGAGACGCTCTTCTGGGAGGTGGCGTCCTGGCCCTCGGCGGGGATCTCCTCTGCTCGGCAGCAGGTGGGCGATGACCCCCTCGGGTCGGTTTTGCAACTTTCTTCGGAGGAACCTCCGAGCTCTCCGGCGCCTTCCTCTTGTTGGTGCCCTCGATGATCATGCGCTCACGACCAGCCCTCGCTGCTCGTAACACCTTGCTCACCATGATTCTATCAAGTTCGATGGTCGGAGGGAGATAGGTAATAACTTTCTCAGGAACCACTACTAGAAAGCGAAGAGTCAGTTTTCGGCAAATAAAGGAATTCTAAAGACTTAGAAATATTTTGATACCTGGAGGAAACTCTCGAGTGATGTGATGAGGAGGTACTCTAAGGCCTGCTCGCTCTCGCATGCACTCCCTGTTCAGAAAGCGGCAGGACCTTTCCAAGTAGCGACGATTAGCTACGCAGCAGATGTGGTACTAAAAGAGGGGCGACAGACGGTGCTCGGCAGTCTTCGTGCGAACAGTTTCACCTACAAAAGCGAGGAGTTATTCAGTATAGACAAGAACGAGCAGAAATAAAAAACTTACCACGAATTCTTTGATAGTCGATCGCAATGGGAATGCGTGCAGAGGATCCATCTGGCCTCACTGCACTTTTCCAGTCCCCGGCAACCTACCACCAGTTGGTCTTCCAGTCCCGAATCTTATTGGGGACCCCTTCGACCAATTTGAAGTGGTCGCGGCCTTTAACATAATACCAACCATAGCCCACCTTCTTCCCGGATTCGGCCGCTTGGAGGAGGTAGTTGATCTCTTTCGGACTCAACCAGGTGTTCCGACAACCGTTCTCGACCGCCTCCAGGCCGAACACGGTGAGAAGTCCTATGATATTCGACCACCCGTTCGGCAACACTTGAGAAGGTGCCACCCCTAAGAAGTGTAAGAAATTTATAATTTCGGGATGCAGGGGGAATCTTAATCCTGCCTCCATCATACCAATGTTGACGGCGACCATCCCCTCTGGCGGCTGGTCGGCCCTCTCATCTTTGCGAGGAACAAAGAAGCAGACATCGACCGGCACTTGATATTTTCTCCGGGAGTTTTCTATCTGGGCCGAGGAGACGGTGCTCGCATACTTACTAGCTTCGTACCTCGACTCGAATGCTCCTCGGTATGTGCGAGGAATCTCTCTTGGCGGATACTCGCGGCAATATTGATAGTAGGTCTCCCTCGACAATTCATCGCCATCCAGATCTTCTCGTCCACTCAAAATATCCTTGATGCTCGATGCGTAGCGAACAACCTCCTCGTACTCCTCGCGGAGACTACCTGTCAAACTCTCCTCAACTCGGGCCGGGTCGAGGTGCTCGCCCGCCTCCTCATCCGATCTTGATCACTAAGTTCGGAATCAATCCCCTCGACATCCTCCTCGGCATCATTGCCGGCATCCTCCCTCTCGGACTCATCGGTCTCATTGGCGACGGCAACGCCGACCACATCCAACATTTCTCCCCAACTATCCTCCGGGAGGAGGGGAGGACCAACATTAATGGGTTCAAGGGAGTGAACCCTAGAACCCGAAGAGGCTGCCCTCTCCACGAGGGCCAAACGAGCACCCTCGCCGGAAGGGCTAGCACCACTATCTGACGGCGGCGGACCACCAACTTCCATTTTTTCTTAAGAAATGGGGGAAAAGAAGAGTTTTTAAGAAGAAAATGTGTTTTGTTTACCTTGTTGCCGATCAGAAACCACCCAAAGTCACCGGAAAAGCTTGAAGAACTTGGCTTGGAAGGAACTTGAGAAGAAATTCGAAATTTGCAAAGAGTAAAACGTGATTTCAAGAGGTATGAGGCAATATTTATAGGCAAAACTATTCGGGGACCTATATGCAAAAAATGGGGTCAATTTTGCGAATTTCCCAAAAATTTGGGCTCTTTCCCGAAATCGAGGCGAGAAAGTGGGCGTCACGCGCGACCTTTAAGGTCGGCACGCGCCCACGCGCCAAATTCAAATTTTGAGGCGCCGATCACGCGCCTGACACCCATCAAATCAGTCATCATTACTAACGCTTCGAAAAGCGTGCTCGGCGTGGGAAACGAGGCGACCGCCTCCAACTTTCGTCATCAAGATTTCAAAATATATTTGTTTGTCGGAGACGAGTCCGCCCTTTTAGAGGCCGATCATACTGCTCGCCTTACCATTCTACGAATGCGAAGAAAGGCGACCAGGGGGCAAATGTTATACCTAGTCAAAGAAGTCAATCTTTGACAAGTCAATCCTAGTCACCAGCTTGCGTGGCGAGGACCAGTCAACAAAGTCGTGCGACGACTAGTAAGAATAATGTAATAAGAATAATGTATTTAATATATTAAATGCTCGCCCAAAGATGTTGGCGAGCACATGTTTAGTAAGCTGCTCGCCCAAAGATGTTGGCGAGCAGATATATATTTAGCTAAGAGAAGACAAGTGTTGAAGCCTTGGGAGACAGCATAAGACATGGCGACCAGGTCCTCCGGCGACCACCGTGACGGCAACTCAGGGAGCAGGTTTTGTCGACGGGCAGGTTTTTCCGGACGAGCAGGTTTTCCAGCTCCTCGGCATCTCGCCAAGGACGACCACCAGAGGCGGTTTAGCATTAAATGCGCCGTCCCATCACCTTTTCGGGCAGAAAGAAGGGTCCACTACGAGGGCGCCACGTGTAAAGGGCGGGCAGCCCCAAAAACCACTATATAATGCCTAAAAGGCTCATTTGTAAGATCCAAGTAACAATTCCTACCAAAACCTTAAACCCTAAGCAATAAACTCTCCCAAGCTTCTAAAGCTTTAGCTTCTCCAAGAAGCTATATCTTGTGTTCTTGTGTGTTCTTCATTAAGTTCATCACAAATCATCTATTAATCCCATATTAACACGTAATAAACCCCGATAATCATATATGTTTGTATCGTGCTAACGAATAGTCCACATCCAAATCATCCCGACGAAAGCACCTACAACACTGAGGAAATCAACTACTTTGTATTTGAATGGGTCAAATGGACTTAAGTGGTATCGTGTATTAACCCTTCAGCATGTATTTGATATAAAATCAAGATTTCCCGATGTCAAATTGGTTGTTGGTAACACAGAGGTGGGTGTTGAAACTCGGTTAAAAAGTATCCATGTTGCGAATGTGCCTGAACTTAATAAGCTGATCATAAAAGACGAAGGCTTGGAGATTGGTGCAGCAGACAAACTTTCACAATTAGTCAAAGTGTTGAAAACGGTTTTAGACGAACGCACTCCTTTTCAAACTTCATCTTGTAGGGCGTTACTAGAGCAGTTAAAATGGTTTGCTGGAACACAAATTAAAAAAGTTGCATCTATTGGTGGAAATATCTGCACAGCAAGTCCCATATCAGATCTTAACCCTCTATGGATGGCTGCTGGAGCGAAATTCCACATATCTGATTGTAAAGGAAAAACAAGAATATGTGGAGCAGAAAACTTTTTTCTGGGTTATCGTAAAGTGGAACGAGATCCTTATTTCAGTTTTTCTCCCATGGAATTCTCCGTATGAATTTGTTAAAGAATTTAAACAGGCTCATAGGAGAGATGATGACATAGCTATTGTCTAGAAGGGAAGGGTGAAAAATGGGTGGTTTCTGATGCCTCGATTGTATATGGGGGTGTTGCTGCTTATTCGATCTCAGCCACATGCGTGGGCCAGGTAATTCTAGGGGCTAAAATTTAATATGATTTTTTTTTAATAATGTTTAAAAGACTTAAATGACCCATGAATTTAAATTGATTGTTCGAGTTTGAATTTAATTCACTCAACCGCCTCCTGCCTAGTAAATACAATGTTATTAAACAATCTACACCAAAGTTACAGCTTGTTCAATGAAAATCTTTGCTAGATACAGACTGACAGCCTGCTTTAGTTCATCTTTGCAGCCTGCTCTTTCCCATTCATCAAAGTTCCATTATTATTGTTTTGCAGGTTATTGGGGTAGTTGTGGCTGATACACATGAAAATGCAAAGCATGCTGCTCGGAAAGTCGACATTAAATATGAAGAACTACCAGCAATCTTATCAATCGAAGATGTTGTTGCAGCTGATAGCTTCCACCCTCAAACTGAAAGAAGTCTAAGGAATGGGGATGTGGACCTCTGCTTCTTATCAGGGCAGTGTGATAAGATTATAGAGGGAGAAGTTCGCATTGGGGGTCAGGAGCATTTCTACTTGGAGCCAAATAGCACACTAATATGGACAATTGATGGTGGAAATGTAGTCCACACGATCTCATCTACTCAAGTAAGTTTTTCTAACCTGACATTTACTACGTTCTATGAACCTTTCTTACATTCCTATGTTGTTCTTGTGTTGACCACATTATGATTATGGCAGAAGGTGCTTCACCACACTCTGTTTGGTTAAGTTGCATCTACTATTCATTAATAGTTTGCGGAGAAACCATGTACTTAATTAAGACAAATGACTTTGATATGCTTACATTAATAGTTGATATACTTAGTTGGATTGTACATTTCTCAAGTTTTGTTGGAGTATATATACAAACCCTTAAACCTCTTCCAAACCCCTTTCTCTCACAATACTCAATTGCTCTCAAATCACTCTCGTCCTGAAAATCAACATGCAGAATGGCGATCATTGAAATTTACGACGAGAAGACCAAGAGCACCGGCACTCTAGATACAACAAAGTGGTCTAAGGAAGGAAATATTTTCACTAAGAATGCTCTGTTTTTCAAGGGCAAGCATACACCTGCGAACAAGGAGATCCTTCTTCGCTGCATCAACCTCAACCTTCGTGATTTTCTGGAAGCAGCACCAACAAACGTTTATGAACAAGATGTACTGGCTTTCTACTCGAACGCAGTGATGAAGGGATCTCATGTTCAAAGTGTCATGGGTGGACACAGAGTTAAGATCTCAAGAGAGATCCTTCAGGAATCGTTCGGCTTATCAAGGGGGGAGATAAGCATCTCTACCTACATTATGGGAAGAGAAAAAGAGTATATGGAGATGTTTACTAGTGGAAGGGTCATGGCTGAGAATGCCTCTGGACTTAAGAAATCACAACTCGACCCCAAGTTTCAAACCTTGATGGACATTGCAGGCAAGATGTTGCTTGGTAACACTTTTAGCCATGATGTTGTTACCACTTTGAAGGTTAGAGTTATGGCTGCAATCTGGGATCGGATTGATGGAGATTGGCAAGGGCTATTCTTGGATAGGATTGCTCTTGAGGCCAAGAAGGTTACATTGGACCTCCAATCAAGAGAATGGAAGGTGACATCAACTGTCAGCTTTGTCAACAAGCTGAGTGTTATCCTTCCAGAAGTACTCCCAAGGAAGTACAAGATGGGTCCTAATAAGACATTCCACACCTCCAAGTATTATTTGAGAAAGGAGGCCCTTGTTGAGGCAGCAAGGTTGAAGGAGGAAAAGAAGAAGAGATTGGCTGAAGCATCCTCTAAGGATGTTGCTGAGGAAGCAGAAGAGTCTGTTCATGACTCTGCTGAAGAAGAAGAGGAGCCCTCCAAAGAAAAGGCTCAAAAGAAGGCTGCTGAGGACGATGATGAAGATAATCAGACCTTAGCACAACGAAGAATCCTGATCAGATCTGGGCTCATCTCCCCATCTGATTCAGATGCCACTCCCACTGCCTCTCCTTTGAAGAAGGCAGGTACTTCTAATCCCTCTCTCACTATCTCACCTTCTAAACTGTCAAAGGGTCAGAAGAGAAAGAAGAACACTTCTTCTTTCACCAGAAAGACAAAGAAATCCAGGCTCCCTACTCCCATGAGCATAGCCCCTATTTCATCATTCAACCCTACTGACGATTCCAACCCATTTGAACCTTCAAACACTGATACCCAAATCCCTGCTGATACTCACACAGCAGAGGAACAAGCCCAGCCTCAAACAACTCTTGAGTCACAACTGCCTATCCCTGCTGATACTCACACAGCAGAGGAAAATGTTCCTTCCACTCAATCCCCTATCTTCACTGCCCCATCTGCACAAGAAGACTTGGCACCAGCAGACTTGGCTCAAGCTGGCCCTTCTCAACCCCAATTCAGCATGGTGCACTATCCTATGTGCACAAGAGAGAAGATAATGAGGATGAAGATAGCCAACCTGCTCAAGTCTACTATTCCTGGTATTGATGAGGAATCAGTTCAGTTTGAACAAGTACTAAGAGTCTGTACTTGGATTGAGCTCAGAAGAGATGATGTGGATGACCTCATTGAAGTCATGGAAGGAATGGGAGGAAAGGCTAACTTCCTCGACTGGGAAATGGAGCAAAAAGAGGTTGCTCAAGTCCGTTCATTCACTGAGTTGTTGCCCACAGAATCTCTGACCAGGGTATGCCAAAGGATTCTAGGAATCCCCTCTGAGGCCCCCTCTGTACTAGACACAACTGCAGACGATACAGCTGAATCAGCTGAGAATGAAGCAAAGGAAAGAGAAGTGGTGTCTGTTCCCTCTCACTTCTTTCCTAAGCATGAGCTCGATCACTTCATCTATCAACCTCATCAAAGGAAAAGTCAATTATTTGCTCGTCTGGTTGATGTTACAACAAACTTTCTTCAAGAAGGTTATCTCACTGCAGAAGAAAAGGGAATGGCCCTAGCTGTCTACAATCCGCCTACCATTCCTATACTTCCCCCAAGAAGCTCAAGGTATTGCCTCACCCTCTACTTCATCTATTGATATTCGAGCAGATGTGTGTGCTCAGGTCAAGAAAGCAATCGACACACACTTCGACAAAGGGCTAGGCATGCAGCTGGCCAGATTTGTAGAAAAGGCCATTCGTGAGCAGAAGACTCGTCTCACCGAACAAATCCTTGACATAGATGATAAGTTCGGTGAGGCACTCCATAATCAGCTAGAGGAGTATCTCAACTTCGAAATGAAGAAATCAGCAGACAGGACCAAGATGTTTACTGATCTCTATGCAAATGAGATTAAACGCTTAGAGAGCTCCTACAAAAACAGACTCGATGATGCTGAAGCAAGAGCCACTGAAGGTCAAACCCTTCTTAAGTCAGCTGCAGAGGAGAATGAGAAACTGCAGACTCAGCTGAAGGAGACAGCAGCCAAATTGGAAGCACTTACAGCTACACTTGAAGCTGTCTCCTCCTCCAATTCTCATGCTCAGATCCTAGAACACAGCATCACTCATCTGACCCATGTTGGCAAAGTCAATGCCATGGCCCTGCAGCAGACTCTGAAAGTGGAAATTCTGAATGCCATGAAGCCTTTTGCGGCTGCACTTGCTGAAGCCAAAAAGGGGGAAGATGTATTGATAAAGGCTTTAGAGAAGGCTACTGCACAGCAAGCTGTAATGGTAGTATCTCAAGGTGAGCTGAATGAAACCTTGGGTGGTTTAAAAACCAAAATCAAGAGCAGGCAAGGCAAAGGCAAAGAAATTGCTCAAGAAGACACTCAAGCTCCCACTCAAGCTCCTGCTGCCAAGAGTTTACAGATCACTGCCCCTATAGAACAAGTTCCTGAAAAGAGGATGACAAGGAAAAGGAAGGCAGATGAGCAAGCTCAGACAAGTGAAAAGTCAGCTCCAACAGAGCCTACTGCAGAAGAGAAAGAGACTCTAGAGCTGAAGAAAAGAAAAGTGCTTGAAGCTCAAGAGCTTAAGCAAAAGAAGTTGAATGATGCGAAGGCACTCAAGGCCAAATTTGATAGGAAGGTGGCCAAACTCAGGAAAGCTCTCAAGGACAAAGCAATGAAAGAAAATGTCCTGGTGTTTGATAGCACTTATGTGGATTTCTTAGCCCTTTAAGATGAGCTACCAAGATGGTATCCCCTGAAGAAGAAGTGGCAAATTCAACACCACATAGTAAGGAAATTTGGCCCTCTCCCTACTTATGAAGATGAATTCTTCCAGTTCAATCAGTTCATGAACATTGAAGATCAAGAATTCTGGAAAGAAATAGTCAAGACAGTCAAAGAACTTTACAACTGCAGAATTCTAACTCCAGAAGAACCTAAATGTGATCCTCCCACTCTGGGCTCCAGAAGGACAGACATGATAGAGGTCAAGCGCATCTTGGAGAAGATCTATCTTGAAGAGAATGTTACAGACCCTCAACACATAGAAGATGTTCGAGCTCGTCTGTACCTTGCTTTCCGCATCTGAAGATCAGAAGACCTGATGAAGACTACTTTAGAAGTATAAAGAAACTATCACTTGTAATCTGTAAAAGCTCCACATATATTCAAGTTCTAGTTCTTTTGCTTACAAGGCAAACTCTCATTGTCTTCAACAGATACTTCAATTTTAAAATGTTATAAACTCTTATCTTATGTATTAAGAGCATTTATCAAGTATAGTTTTGGCTTCATCAAAAAGGGGGAAATTGTTGGGATATAAATTCACCCTAAGCCCCACTTGATGTTAGAATAGTTTTGATGGCCAAAACACTTAGAGTTTATAAATGTAATAGGATCAGCTGACTTTGTATAGAACAGCTTAGACTAGTCTTGTGTGATCAACTGTATTGATATCAGCTGATTAGCACAGCCCCGACTTACATGCACACCCTCAAGATGAGAAGAGTAGAAGGCATGAAGACTAGAAGATCCTTGAAGACCAGATAAGTAAGGTGCTTGTATACCTACTTAACTAATGGAGTCCAAGATTAAAGATGGCCTAAAACAATTTTCAGAATTGCCAGATCAGACGAGTGGTACTCGACTGATATCAGAAGACAGAAGACTTAAGGTCAGACGAGTAGTCAGAAGACTATGAGTGAAGATCAGAAGACTAGGTGCTCGTCCAGGAATCGGTTGATTCCCAAAGTCATCTTGTAATTTGAATGAAAACTTACCTTACTTAGAAGATTGACATGATCCCAGGACTGATGCAATCAAGCGGCTGGAATCAAGGAATCAAGCAAACATGGAATGATTGCCTCAACGGCTAGTTGCAGCAATCATCCCTATAAATACAAGAGGATGAGAAATCACAACAAGAAGTCACAACGTGAGAATTCAACAAGCTAAACAAGCAAGCAAGCACAAAGCCATATTGTATTGAGAGTTCTCCAAGAGCCCAGAAATCCTTAGAATATCTCTAGCTCTTAAGTGATTTCTATCCAACCTATAAGAACCTGAATCCCATTCAAATTTTATATCATTTGATTTAGGCATAGTGGTTAAGCAAATTATAAGCTTGAACCATTAGTTGGATATCTTCAAAAACCCCAAAACCCCCACCATAAGGTTAAGTTTTTGAACCCCTGCAAAGTGCAAGTGCTTACAATCACTTGTGGAGACCGTAGCAGTTAGGACTGCTCAGATCTCAAAGTCCTACCCTTGGGACTATAAAGGACAAGCCCTTGTAATTTTTGGTAAATTAAAGGGATTAAACATCACGTTAGGACGTGAGAGTGGACGTAGGATCGTATATCCGAACCACTATAAACCTGGTGTTATTTATCTTTCTGCACTTTACATTATTGTCATTTCCATACATTTTATATAGTGCATACTGTGATTTCAACTATCTTCAAATCAAGGCCATAACTTTCAAACCAGCATCAGCTGAGTATTTTCATTAAGTAAACAACTTGGCATTTTCAAAAGAAACTAAAGAACGAGTCTAAACAAGGCCTATCAAACTTTCGCATATAATCTCTTCATCAGATCACTATAGTCATCTGGACCAGCAGACATGTAGTCCAGTTGACATAGAAATCAGAAGAGGTTCCCAACTCTCTTGAAAAAGTTTTAAAGTCTATTCACCCCTCCCCTCTAGACTTTAATCCCATTCACTACTCGTTCAGGGACCAACACTTTGGGAACCATTAAAAGTCATAGACTTAGCCTTACCACAAATCTTACGGGACAACACTTGGTGTTGTGCTTTTCTAAGGAATGGTTTGAATAACCAAGTGTTCCAACTCAACATTCACAGCTTAGTTTTCCTATTGAACCAAGTTCTTGGGATCTCCAGTCAACATGGTTGGGTTACCACTGTTTCAGCTGTTACTTTGTGGGTTTTAAACCCATTCCTTCTAGCAACTTATTCATCTGATCGCGGTTTATTCCTTTCGTAAGCGGATCCGCTATATTGTCTTTTGACCTTACATAGTCAATTGACATCACACCACTCGAGATCAGATGTCTAACAGAATTATGTCGACGACGTATGTGTCTCGACTTTCCGTTATATATGTCGTTCAAATCCCTGCCAATGGTGGCTTGACAGTCACAGTGTACCATCACAGTAGGCACGGGTTTATTCCAACATGGAATGTCCTCGAGGAAGTTTCGAAGCCATTCGGCTTCTTCACCAGCTTTATCCAAAGCTATGAATTCTGATTCCATCGTGGACCGGGCAATACAAGTCTGTTTCGTTGATCTCCACGATACGGCAGCACCTCCAATGGTGAACACATATCCACTAGTGGAAAATGACTCATTCGTGTCAGAGATCCAATTGACGTCACTGTACCCTTCAAGTACCGCCGGAAACCTTGTATAGTGAAGCCCGTAGTCAATAGTGTACTTTAAGTACCTAAGGACCCTTCTAAGAGCCTTCCAATGCTCTTTATTTGGATTGCTAGTGAATCTACTCAACTTGTTCACTGAACAGGCAAGATCCGGGCGTGTACAATTTGTAATGTACATCACACTTCCTATGATTCTTGCATATTCAAGTTGTGCGACCGGATCGCCTCGATTCTTGCTCAAGTGTACATTGAGCTCCATGGGCGTCTTGGCAGGTGGATCATTAAAGGCATTGAACTTCTTTAGCACACTCTCAACATAGTGAGATTGTGTCAAGGAGATTCCATTAGTCTTTCTCTCGATCTTGATTCCTAGAATCACATCAGCCAATCCCATGTCTTTCATATCAAAACTGCGTTTTAACATGGTCTTTGTTTCCATGATCATGGCATTGCTACTGCCCATGATTAGCATGTCATCCACATAAAGACACATAATGACAAATCCTTTTGGTGTATTTTTCACATACACACATTTGTCACATTCGTTTATCTTGAAACCATTGGACAACATGGTTTCATCAAACTTCAGATGCCACTGCTTTGGAGCTTGCTTAAGTCCATACAGTGATCGAACAAGTCTACACACCTTTTTCTCGTTGCCAGGTGCTATAAACCCTTCAGGTTGATCCATGTATATTTCTTCAACTAATTCCCCATTTAGGAACGCGGTCTTAACATCCATTTGATGAATCTCGAGATTGTGCAAGGCAGCAATCGCAATTAACACACGAATGGATGTAATCCTCGTAACTAGGGAATAGGTATCAAAGAAATCATACCCTTCTTTTTGTCTAAAGCCCTTTGCTACCAAACGAGCTTTATACTTGTCAATTGATCCATCTGCTTTGTATTTTCTTCTAAGGATCCACTTGCATCCTAAGGTCTTGCAACCTCTAGGGAGATCAACCAACTCCCACGTATTGTTCTGCAGAATAGAATCAATTTCGCTATTAATAGCTTCTTGCCAGAATGATGCATCTGGTCTTGACAGAGCGTCCTTGATAGACTTAGGCTCATCTTCAATTACATAAGTAATAAAGTCAGGACCATAAGTCTTTGCAATCTTTGCTCTTTTGCTGCGTCTCGGTTCTTCATGCTCTTGAGTTGAAGAACTAACAGCTTCTGTTTCGATGTGAGATCTCTTATTTTCATGTCTCACATCATCTTTCTCTCTATTAGGAAAGACATTTTCAAAGAATATTGCATTCCTTGATTCTATCATAGTGCCTTCCGACATGTCAGGTATTTCTGATTTATGAATCAGAAACCTATAAGCACTACTGTTAAGTGCATATCCTACAAAGATACAATCGACTGTTTTAGGGCCAATTCTAACTTGTTTAGGAGCAGGCACTTCAACCTTTGCTAAACACCCCTACACTTTAAGGTATTTGTAGGATGGTTTCCGCTTTTTCCACATTTCATAAGGTGTCAGATCCTTTGTTTTGTGTGGAATTTTGTTTAAAATGTGGTTAGCCGATAATATGGCTTCCCCCCACAGATTCTGCGGTAAACCCGAGCTGATCAACATTGCGTTCATCATCTCCTTTAATGTTCGGTTCTTTCTATCCGCAACACCATTAGATTGAGGTGAGTAAGGAGCTGTAGTTTGATGTATGATGTCAGACTCAGCACATAACTGTTCAAAAGGTGCTACATATTCTCCTCCTCTATCACTTCGAATTACTTTGATTCGAGTGGTAAGTTGATTTTCTACTTCATTCTTGTAAAGTTTAAAAGCTTCAATAGCTTCATATTTACTTCGCAAGAGATAAACGTAGCAAAATCTTATGCAATCATCAATAAAAGTAATGAAATACTTTTTGCCACCTCTAGTTTGCACAAACTTCAAATCACACACATCCGTATGAATTAAGTCTAGAGGAGCAGTGTCCCTTTCCACAGAAGTAAATGGCAATTTTGTCATTTTAGCTTCAAAACATATCTCACACTTTTTAGGTGTTTCAATATTATTCATTTTAAGTAAATCAAGATTTACTAAGCGCTTTATAGATTTTAGATTTACATGTCCTAATCTCAAATGCCATAAAGAGGAACACTCCACGATGTAAGAGGAAGTAGAAACGTTTTCATTGATAACTTTCTTGCCTTTACGGCTTACAACCATTACACTCATTTTGAACAGACCCTTCTCGAGATAACCTCGACCAAGGAACTGTCCGAACTTGCTAAGTACAACTTTGTCAGACTCAAAAACTAGTTTAAACTGATGACTAACTAGAAGAGAGCCGGAGATCAGATTCTTGCGGATGTTCAGGACATGCAGCACATCCTTCAGCTTGAGCTCTTTGTCGGACGTAAGCTTAAGCACAACAGTTCCAACACCAGCCACATCAGACGAGACATGGTTTCCCATATGGAGCTTTCTCCCATCAGCAGGAGCATAAGTCGAGAAGGCACCCTTCTCGGAGCAAACATGGCAGGTGGCGCCGGTATCCACGAACCACTCCTTTAGATTGTCAACCATGTTAGTCTCAAACACAACAGCGGACATATCCATGTCAGTGAGATTGTGTTGTGCCACATTGGCACTCGATTGTCCTCATTTGCCTTTGTTTTTATCAAATTTCCTAGGGACGCGACAATCAGTTGCTTTGTGGCCCGGTTTTCCACACTTGTAGCAATCACCCGTAAATTTGGGTTTGACAAGAACAGGAGCTTTACCTTTATCATTAGGTTTTTTACGTTTTTTAGACGATTCTCCACGTTCCATTAAGTTAGCCTTTGCCTCATCCGAGACTTGAATTGATTTTCCGTCTATTCTTTTATTATCTTCTTCAATTCGAAGTTTGACTATCAATTCTTCTAGGCTCATTTCCTTTCGCTTGTGTTTGAGATAACTTTTAAACTCCCTCCAACTGGGTGGTAGTTTCTCAATCACAGCGGCTAATTGGAAAGCGCCCGGAAGGACCATACCCTCCGCGAGGATATCATGTAGGATTAACTGAAATTTTTGAACTTGTTCAATGACAGATTTACCATCTACCATTTTAAATTCCAAAAATTTCGCCACCACGAACTTTTTAGTTCCGGCATCCTCGGTTTTGTACTTTCGTTCCAAAGATTCCCACAATTCTTTGGCAGTACGAACCGACTGATACACGTTATACAACGCATCAACTAGTCCTCCAATGACATAGTTGCGACACAAAAAGTCACCATGACACCATTGGTCATAAGCAACCCTCCTAGCATTGTCCGTATCGTTTTCATCGACTACGGGTGGATCCTCCCGGAGGAACCTTGCTAGGTGAAGTGTCGTGAGGTAAAACAACATTTTTTGTTGCTACCTCTTAAAATCAGTACCCGAGAACTTCTCGAATTTTTCACCATGCACCATGAAACCACGAGTTTCAGGTGGTGGAAAGTACATAGGGGGTAAAAGCAGGGGGCCCGAAGACGTACCCTCAGTGACCAAGTTCGGGGTTGTGGTGTTTCCAGTGTTCTCAACAATGGTGTTTTGGGGAGCGTTTCCGTCAGATGTCATTGTGGTATTTTTTTTTTTCTTGTTTGTTTTACGATTGTTGGTTTATATGTACCAACAATGGCTTACAGATGAGACGGAATAAATAAATTAAAAGTCAAGTAAATAGATTACAAAGTCTTCGTCTTCAACTTTCCAAAAGAGGCGGCTTTCTTCTTCGAGCAGCTTCTTAGAATAGTAGGTCTAGAAAGAGGAGAAAACAGCACTGTAGATAGACAGAAAAGTTAGGGAAAAGAGCCGAGTCAAGGTGATACCTTTTCCCGTAAAACAAACACGTCCCGGCTAGTGTTCACGGAGTGATGAGTTGCTTCGAAAGGTAAAACGACTTCGTCTTTGCACGAGCAACACCGCAGCGTACAAAGCTCTGACGAACTGAATACACGTTAGAACTGGACTACACTCTAAAATGTTATGCAGAATGCTGAAAATAGTATGCAATTTTCTGGAAAATTCAGGTGATATTCGTTGCTTGCAAAAAGTGAATTTTTCCCAAAACATGCACTCCTATTTATAGGCAGTGCCACTCAGGTAGGGAGCAGGCGGGTATTTATGGCAGTAACGGCTGGTCATTATTCCTGGAATGGTAACTTCCATTCTTGTAACCTCCAGCACATTAATATTGCAGTTGCAGTTGCCATTCTTGTAACCTCCACGCATTAAGACATAGTGTGGTTCTGTCCGTTTCAATTCAAATTCCAGAAGTCCACGCATTAAGACATAGTGTGGTTCTGTCCGTTTCAATTCAAATTCCAGAAGTCCACGCATTAAGACATAGTGTGGTTCTGTCCGTTTCAATTCAACTTCTCAAATTCCAGAAGTCCACGCATTAAGACATAGTGTGGTTCTGTCCGTTTCAATTCAAATTCCAGAAGTCAACTAATCAGCTTGACTTCCACAGACTTGGGCTGCCCTAAATTCGTGTGGGTCAAGGCCCACATTTTTAGAACCTCAAAAAGATAGATGGGCCCCCGGCCCAAGCCCAAAGTCCAATTGCCAAGATCCAAGGCCCAGGCCCATGGACCCGGCTCGGCCGGCCGGCCGAACGGGCGTCGCGCGCGCGTGTGGCATATTGAATGGTTCAATAGTCACTACAATTTGAATTATCTTAACTAACTCCTACTAATAAGGAGGATATTAATTCTCACATTAATCAATGTGGGATAGTTATTAACACTAATCCCAATGCATCACTTCGTCTTAATCTTCGTACATTAATTTCTCACTCACCGAAATTCGGTTTTGAGATTTTAAATATACTACGATCATCTACTCCGAGAGTAGAACGATCCTATAACATTTAATTCCTCGAAAATTAAATATTCATACCCTCAAATAATTGATTAATTAAAAATCAATTAAATATTAAGAAATTGAATAAAAATCCAATTTCACCAACAAAAATTGTGCTGTTGTAGACATGCTTTGTAATTCACTACTCTAGTTCTGTGGTTTGTCAATTCCATGTAAAAATAAAATGTGTTTTATTCAAACTGATCTAATAATAACATGATAGCCAAAGCACAACAAAGACCTTTTATTATTATATCTAATTGCACCAGAATTTCAAATTTGTTACAATACAATTACATTATTAACATTAAACAATTTTTGTTATTATATTATCATTACAATCTGGTTCTTTATAACAAATGAAGCAAGCTATGAGATCACATAATAGACAAAAGGCAGATGTAATAATTGTGTCTACTTTTGCAGATGGAAAATGTGGCAAAAAAGGAACATTCTTTAAATTTTTGACTGCTTAAGTAGTATATAAAGTGGTAAACCCTACTAAAAAGATTCAACCAAACATGGCATAATTGTTTGTGCAGCACATAGTCATACATACCATAAAGCTTGATTTCTAAGTTCAAACTCTAAATAAAAGTGGTCCATTGCACGAAAGATTGTCCACAAGTTTAATTTGACCAAACCCCACCAATATCGATTTAGTTTGCATGTCTTGAAAGTTAAAAATAATAATGAAATTATACCTAGCATTCTAATCAGTTACGTGTAATTATTATTATTATTAATAATAATTTCTTGATATTTTAATACTCCCTTTATTCATAAATAAATTATTTTTTAATTAGTTTCATATGCCTGCATAAAATTAGATGTTATTTTAACATTTTTGAAACTATTTCTTTCAATTTTACTCTCCTTTTAACTTTAAAAATAATTCTAATTTTTAATTAATCCTCTTTCATTCTTACTTTAGAAAATACTCCTAAAATGTGATGTGATAAAGAGGAATATTTATTAATTAAGGATAAATTAATTCAATCTTAATTCCACCCCCAAAACTGCAGTACTTCTATCTTATCTTTCAACCAAAGAAAGAAGAAGATTGAGAGCAAAAATATACTGATTGTTTTAAAATTATGATAGTATTCATGTTTAATCATAGATTTAATTAATACTCCAGTGCTTAATTGACTCCGATAAATATTTATGATGACATTCTTTTATGCATTATAATTTTTTTTTTGACGGTTATGAATTTTAATTGATTTAGGGAAATAAAATGAAAAGGGAATGTAGGAGAGTACTTTATATAAGAAAGAAAAGAAAATGTATTTCTAAATAATTGATGTTTTTAGATTTTTTGACCTAATTTTTCCTCCTTTAACCCTACTCATATCCTAAAAATCTTTATGTAGGAGGAAAGTGACTGGAAAGAGAGAAGATATGAGCTAAAATTAAGGAATACAGATTTGAAAAAAAAATATATATATACATAAATATTTATCATGATAAAGACTTGTGTTGGATGATTTTATACATGGGACGGATTCTCATTACATACAATATAGTGAAGTGAAATTACTCTCATACAAGATTTCTTTCATTCTTTATTGTACAACCACTCTTATGTACTTCACTATTAAATTCTAAAATGAACGTTCAGAGACTATTAAATTCTAAAACATCAATTTATTTAGGATAGATGGAGTATAAAATAACTCATTTTTGAATTATGAATTTACCCCTCTTCTGTAATGTATAGCCTTACTCCATTAATTTAAGACAAAATGATGATGCAACAGAGGAAAGAGTAAAAGTTATATATACAAATAAATTACTCCCTCCGTCCCATGATTATTTGCACACTTTTCTTAACGGGCGTCTCAATATTATTTGCACACTCCAAAAAAGGAAACAACTCACATAATTTTTATCCTTACAACATTCATCTAATTTCAAAAAAATCACTCTATTTGGGCCCACAATTTAATATATCTCTTCACTTTAATCAATGAATTACTAATAATATTCCTCCTTTATTCCACTATACACATCACTATATTTCATTTTTTTAATCTCCGTGCCGGTCAAACCATGCACAAAATCCTGGGACGGAGGGAGTAGTAGTTTAATTTGAAAGAAGTTAAAGCTAAGATATTATAACAAATTCCATGATTGTGTAGATAGTGGCCCTGTGATCACTTGGAGTGGAGACAAATATCCCAAGAAAACACACATAAATGACAAATCCATCAAAAAAAAAAATTATTGTATTTTTATGTTGTTAGTTACCCACAAAATTTAATGCAAAATTGTTTATTAGTAATAAAACATACTCCCTCCGTCCATGAAAAGTAATCACATTTGTCTTATATTTCTTGTTCACAAAATGTAGTTCCATGCCCTTTATAGAAACTATCAGCCTTCAACCATCACTTAATTACTCAAATTACCATCAACTTTATTCACAAACAATCATTTTATTCACAATAGACCCCACAATATTCTACAATACCCTTATTCTACAATACCCTTAAATCAATTAATATGGTTGTGTTTGGATGGAGGGATTTGATTTGAAGAGGTATTTCAAATGAAAGGTTTTGAAAATAGATGGATTTCAAATGACATAGTTTTAGAGGGGATTTAAAATCCTCTCAATTTTAACTAAAAAAGTATGCTTAGGATTTTAAATTCATTCATTTCATTTTTAATCTAAACAAGGGGAGTAAATTTGAATGATGGATTTGAAATCCATAGATCAAATCCCTTTATCCAAACTGAGTCTTACTTTATCTATTTTATCTACTTTTTTCTTAAAACTTAAAACATGTGCCCACTCTAATGAGGGGTAATTTCGACGGCTATGAATTTTGTAGGATGTGTTAAAGAGAATCTTATTCATTAATTAAAGTCAAACTTGTGCATATATATTAATTCTTAATTTTTTTAAAAAAAAAAAAAAAGATAAGCTAAACGTTACAGAGTATAAAATATTGTATCTTACTTTGGTTGAAATTAAAAAAAAAAAATTGTATAGGAGCAAAAACTACTTATGTTTAATCAGAATTAAAATCAATTTATAAAAGTAACGTAAAAAAACAAACAATCATGCAATCATTTATTATGAACACAATTTTTTAATTCTTTTTTGAGTACACGGTACCCCGCCCAACTAAACTAAATCTTCATAGTTAGCAGATATGAATCAGAATCAAAATCAAAACATATTTCTTCAATGACACTAGCAATTATTAAGAAAGTTAACTTCACTTTTGAATCAAAATCAAAACATTTTTCTTCAATGACACTGACCATTATTAAGAAAGTTAACTTCACCTTTTATTTATATGTAATTGCTTTATATAAACTAATATAGTTCATTTATATTAATTTATATATTTAAGTTAAAATTAGAGTTTCATTTAATTTATAGTTAGTGTCGCATTTAACGTGTGTGC
This sequence comes from Galeopsis tetrahit, assembly GCA_963675135.1. Taxonomy (NCBI): domain Eukaryota; kingdom Viridiplantae; phylum Streptophyta; class Magnoliopsida; order Lamiales; family Lamiaceae; genus Galeopsis; species Galeopsis tetrahit. The sequence continues at coordinate 75,075,482 of OY776127.1, forward strand.
TCTGTTGCACATGATGCAGACTCTTATTTTATTTTAATTTCATGGATTTTTGTCGAGTATGATTATACATTACGTGGAACATGAGATATTGTATATTTAATTCAACTTTAATTTACACCTAACCTTGTGTGATTTATCTTTTAATTAAGAAATTAGACATTACGTGGAACATGAGTATATGGTGTTGTGATTCACAAACTATGGTACATTTGTTGAGAATAATCATTTTGAAAATAAAAAATTAGACTAGGTGGTCGATGAGTTTTCATGACTATATACTATCGCCGTCGGCATCTTAAAGTTAAATGTTGATTTCTATCACTAAATTATATCTTTTCTTTCATGTATAAACTATTATCCTCCTTTATAAGTTTTATTGTTAATTTGAAAAATAAAATTGTGAAATGAGATTTTATCATTAAATAATTTTTTTCCTTTTCACGTGGAAAGAAGGTTTGAGATCTGTGATAGAAAAATAATAATACAAATATTAAAAAATATAGGGGTAGGAGATGTGAAGGAGTACAAATTAAACAACAAATTAAACTAATAGTAACTTTTATTTAGTAGTTATAATCTTTCTCTCACACATCGTTATTTGATTCCCTCTTATATAAAATAGAACATGAATACGAATCATTTTGATCAAATTCTCTTTTCAATTTAAGTACCATTCAATTTTAATTATATATTTTCAATTATTTCAATATACATTCTATTCAATTTCTTTAGGAAAAATCTCAAATGCACCGTGTGCACAGATCCAATTTCTGTGCACACGGTTTTTACCCATATCTCCATATGATACGATCCGGTCCATTTGTACTTTTTATTATATTCTTCACGCACATGCTTTGTAACCCAGGTAATTCTTCTCCCTCACTAATTCTTCTCCGCCTTTATTCTTCTCCCTCTCTAATTCTTCTCCGCCTCCAGGTAATTCTTCTCCCTCACTAATTCTTCTCCGCCTCCAGGTAATTCTTCTCCCTCACTAATTCTTCTCCTCCAACTGCTTTTCCTAACCGGTCGCCTCACCGCCGGCGATATCTGCGGGGAAACAAAAAACTCGTCGCTTTGCATAGACCTTTAGGTAACGTTCGACACACGCAGCGCGACGGCGGAGCTCCCGGTGCTGGATGAAATCGCGATTGAGGAGGCTACCGGCAACGCCCGCCAGATAAAAAACGAGGCTCACGATCTGTTTTCATCGGCCAAGGATCCGTTGCCCCTATAGAATTTTATCATCTTTCAAGAATTTCTTTGGGTTCAAATCGGGCTTATAATCTACCACCTTCGAGTGAATGCAAGCCAAGTTCCAGAAATTGCAGGTTTTCTTGTTCTTTTGTCGCTAAAACTCAGAAAAGGGGGCTTTTTCAATTCAAGGTGAAAAATATTGCGTCGTTTCTTTATGGGCTTAATTTTTTCCTTAATCTTTTCTGGGTTGGCGTGTATTTGATTTTATTCAATATTGGAAGTCTTTTGTTGCAGGGTTTTTGCTAGTTTTATAGGGGGTATTGGAATTGTGTGTAGATTAGATGTTATGCTGTCAAGTTTTCTGTAAACAAAAATGAGGTTGATCAAGGAGATCAAAGAGAGAATTTATGGGAATTGAGACAATCTGTATGATGCCGCTGTGAATGCACTAGTGGTAACTATTATTATTGAAAAAGTGGAAATTTTGAAAAGTGGTAACTGTTTTTAGTGGAAAGTGGAAATTTTATTACTGAAAAGTGGTAACTATTATTAGTGAAAAGTGGAAATTTTGTTACTGAAAAGTGGTAACTATTATTAGTGAAAAGTGGAAATTTTGTTACTGAAAAGTGGTAACTATTATTATTGAAAAGTGGAAATTTTGTTACTGAAAAGTGGTAACTGTTTTTAGTGAAAAGTGGAAATTTTGTTACTGCAAAGTGGTAACTATTATTAGTGAAAAGTGAAAATTTTGTTACTGAAAAGTAATGGTAACTATTATTAGTGAAAAGTGGTAACTATTATTAGTGAAAAGTGGAAATTTTGTTACTGAAAAGTGGTAATTATTATTAGTGAAAAGTGGAAATTTTGTTACTGAAAAGTGCTAACTTATTATTAGTGAAAAGTGATTAAAAAGAAAAAAACTGTAAAAAAAAATAAATAAATAAAGACTACAATAACAGAACTCAAACCCATGACCTTATATTTATACAAGGCATCTATAACCACTTGGAGAATTGTTACTTTATTGTATAATTCTATATTTATCAATACACAGAGGATCTCCATGTGCATTAGTGTGCACGTGCACCCTATGCACATGAGACCAACTCATTTCTTTATAAATTTCACAGCACAATTTTTTACCAATCCCACATAATATAAAAATGATGCGATATTATTGTCACATCCTTGCAGCGGACAGTATTTTGTTCATAAATTGGCACTATATCCAAGACAGTATACATTCAAAAAATAATCATTTTGATAAAAAAAAAAAAAAAAAGACTAGGTGGTTTCATATCATTGATGAGATTTTATGGCTCTCATCTTCGTCAGCATCTTAAAAATAAATAAGAATGTAACAAATGAATGGTATCAATTTAAGTTTGATCCCATCTCATAAACTTAAATATGAGTATTTCCAATAATTATGGAGAATTATTGATGGAATCGGTTATTTGTTTTCTTTCTAAAAAAGTTAAGAGTAAAAAAAAAACATAAAAAAATTGAAGTTGGTCACACCAACTTAATCCCAATATTTCAAGCAAGGGGTCGGCAAAATGTGGGTCGCACCCCATGCACGTTAATTTAATAAAGCAATTAGGTGATGAAGATGGCTAACCCAAATGTTTACAATATTTGTTGTACAAGGGATTTTACGTCGAAACATTGAAAGTAGTGAGATTAGTATATAAATTTAAATGAATAACTCCTCTTATGATTAATTTTTTTAATAGGACTGTGATTAGTCTTTTTCACTTACTGAATATGTTTCAATGTGTGAAATCGCACTTAATTTCTACAAGAAAGGCACTCTAAACTTTATGTTTGTAAATTACATATTTCTACAACTCCTAAAATAGTAATATCATTCTATAACGAATTTAAGTTTGTAAAAATAAAAAACATGATTTCATGTCTTGAAGTTAAATTGGAAAAAAAAACGGTGAAATGAATTTTCATTTTTTTCTTCTAAATTTTGGTACACTTAAGACTGCTTTATGGAGTAAGTTTTGTTGTAAATTTGGAAAATAAAATTGTGAAAATGAGATTTCTATCATTGAATATCTTTTCTTTTTCACGGGTCTGAGATTTGTGATGGAAAAAAAAAGAATATAAATATATACAAGGCCACCCCATAATATAAAAATGATGTCATATTTGTCATGACTCATGACTAGGGGTGTGCAACGCAACCGAACCGAAATTGAAAAATCGAAATCGAACCGAATTTCATTATAATTAACCGAAATCGAACCATAGTAAGATAAAATCGAAAATAACGGAACCGAATAATTCGGTTCGGTTTCGGTAAAAACCGAAAACCGAAATAAAAACCGAAAATACCTAACATTTTATATGAAATTTTAAATAAATGTCCAAATAAACATTTAACAATTCTCAACAAATTTTATTAAATCTAACATACTAACAGTAACTAAACAAATAAATGAAAAACTAAATATTAAATCTAAATGAATTCGGTTCGGTTTTCGGTTAACCGAATTTTTCACTAATAAAACCGAAACTGAAACCGAAATCTAAGAAAAATGCTAACCGTACCGAAACCGAAAAACCGAACCGAATTCATATTTCGGTTCGGTTTTTCGGTTTTTTTTCGGTTTTTGCTCAGCCCTACTCATGACATGCATGCAGCGGACAGTATTTTTTTCATCAATTGACACTATATATATCCAAGACAGAATACATTCAACCCATGCCATTAATTATTGCAACGATTACTTAAAAAAATATAATCATTTGAAATAATGTTACTCAGAATTGAATTGAATGTACATTACAATTTACATCCCATACTCTAACTCAGGGAGTCGTGTATAAATGTATCTATGTAAAAAGACAAGCTAGAATTATTATTATTATTATAAAAAATATTATTATTATTATTATAAAAAATTGACACATCATTTTTTTTGTCATGTTCGATCGCACTTCGCAATTAGATAAAATATTTATTTTTTAAAAAAAAATAATATAAAATTACTGAAATATCCTTATATTATTTTTAAAAAAATATATTAAAAAATAGCTTAAGAGTTTTTTTCCGAGTTAGTTGGACGGTAGATCTCGAGGTTCAGGAGAAAGCTCGGTCCAATTCGAGCCCGGACTAGATTCAATCGGGCCCAGCCTGAACTAGCCCAGACAGGACTGAATCACCCGATCCGGCACACAACCCGGTCCAGTCTGGGCCCGACCCAATTCGAATGAAACATACAAACCCAATAGGTCAGTAGAATCCATTTGACAATATATGTCATTTTATTTTAAATTAAAAGGATATAATTATAATTGTTTGTTTATTTATTTAATTTATTAGTAGAGCGACGTAGTGCGATTGTATTTTGTATATGGCAAACACACTAATTCGAAGTGCAATTGTATAAAATACTCCCCCCGTCCATGAAATGTAGTCTCATTTGACTCATATTTTTTGTCCATCAAATGTAGTCCCATACATTTTATGGAAACCATCACCCTTCAACATTACTTAATTACTCAATTTGTCATCAACTTTATTCACAAACAATCACTTTATTCACAGTGGACCCCACAATACCCTATAATACTCTTACTTTATCTACTTTTTCTTAAAACTTGTGCCCCACTCCAATGAGACTACATTTGGTGGATGGAGGGAGTAAGATTTATACATTAGATCAACGATCTGATATTTAAAGCATTGTTTATTGTAAAGTAGGGCGAAACCTCTCTTACTGTAGAAAAACCAATATATATATTTTCAATTAAACAAGTAATATTTTTTTTAGTGATATAAGCTAATGTGAATGTCTGTCAACTGGTGCATATAATTTTAATTTCCCCCCTTTTGAAATTAGTTAACCACACAATGGAGGAAAAAGAAGAGAAATTTTACAGTTACTTTGAGTTTAAGATACCAAAGAAAGATGACTTCTGAAAAGACCCATACGTAGTATAAAAAATCATGAAAAAGTTGTCACGTTTAATTGTTCCCTATCTACCAAACCTATAGGAGCCCCCAATTGATATAATGCCATTCCTCTCCAAGTATAAATACTCTACCATGCATCTCCCATTCTCATATAAATATTTCCCCTTCCACAACTCATATCACAATAAGTGACAAGAATAATGGTTTGTGAGGGAAACTTGTCCAAGAGAGTGTGTGTGATTGGGGCGGGACCCTCGGGCCTCGTCGCAGCGCGAGAGCTGAGGAAGGAAGGCCACAATGTGGTGGTGATTGAACAAAACCATGATGTTGGAGGGCAATGGCTATACAGCCCTGAAGTTGATGAAGAAGATTCCTTGGGAAAAACCAAGTTTTTAAAGGTTCATAGTAGTGTTTATGAGTCATTGAGATTAGCTTCACCTAGAGAGATTATGGGATTTTCTGATTTCCCATTTGGGGCTAAGAAGGGTAGGGATATGAGGAGGTTTCCTGGCCATAAGGAACTTCTTTTGTACCTTCAAGATTTTTGTGACAAGTTTGGGTTGAGAGAGATGATTAGGTTCAATACTAGAGTTGAGAGTGTGAAGATGTTGGATTATCCTGCTTTGGAGAAAGATTTGGAGTGGGTTGTCAAAACCACGAAGGCTGTCGAAGAAGTTTACGACGCGGTGGTTGTCGCCACCGGCCACTACTCTCAACCTCGCTTGCCTAGAATTAAAGGTATGATTCTCACATCAGTTCTGTCGACTTTCATGAATTGAAAATAATCACGTAGCTTTTATTTTTTTTCGATTTTGATGTTGGATTTGTTTAGGAATGGATGCATGGAAGGGAAAGCAAATGCATAGCCACATTTACAGAGTTCCACAGCCCTTCAAGAATGAGGTGACACAAATTTTCATCATTCATCAAGAACTTGTCATATAAGTTTATCACTCGAATTTTTTAATAAGATTAATGCAATTAAAGAAAATCATATTTAATGATTCCCATGTGGGGCCACTCATGGAAAGAGTTTCCTGTTAAGGAAAGTTTCATTGACTAGTTTATATGCAAACATGCATACCTAATACCTAATTTTAACCATATGTTACTTTGTTTTCAAACATACTATTCCCTGTATTACCCATTTTTCATATACTATTTTTGTCATCATTTAACAGGTGGTTGTGGTTGTTGGGAGCTCTTTTAGTGGCCAAGATATCTCAATAGATCTTGTGAATATAGCAAAGGAGATTTTCCTAAGTGTTAAATCCTCTTTTATTTCTGAAGGCTTATCAAAAGTCATTTCTAAGTATGATAATCTACATCTTCGTCCACAGGTTAGTTTACTCAATCATAATATTTAAAGAATAAAAGAAAAAATAAAAATTAATTGGAACTTATACATATATAATGATGCATGATATCTTGCAGATAGAGTCACTCCATGATGATGGAAGGGTAGTATTCACTGATGGCTCATGGATCAATGCAGACACTATCATATACTGCACCGGGTAAAAAATGGTTTATTGTATGCTACCCTGCAGGACACTGTTCAATTGTGCTTTAATGCGTTGTACATTACAACACATTAAAGCACTGCACAACACGGTAGCATAGAAAAATTCTAAAGTACTACATATGATTGAATCAGTAACTTTTGCTATTGAGTTTGCTTTGTCTATTTCTTGACTTGATTGGGGAGACAAAAGTGTAGCCCTATCTTAAAGTATACACTTTTCTTGATTAAGTTAGTTTGAGTAAAAATAAAATAATGAGTACAAGTGGTGGATGTGCAGGTACAAGTACTCATTTCCATTTCTTGATACCAAAGGAATAGTAAGAGTAGATGAAGGCAGGGTGGGGCCTCTCTATGAGCATACTTTTCCTCCTTCACTAGCTCCCTCCCTATCTTTCGTTGGCATCCCTAAAAAGGTATATCACAAAACTTATGTCAAACGGTCTCATATCATATTTCATAAGTCTCACTGGGTATATTTCGTAAGTAGAAAGTTCAATTTGACAGGACTACATGTAAGAAACTAATGAGGATGAATTTGATAAACAAGTAAAATTGACTAATGAGATCGATCGTCTAATTTGGGACGACCCGCCCGTTACTAATTATGTTTTAAATGTAACTCAAAATCAAACTTAAGTTAAAAAGATATGAATGCTACTATATATAGAGAGAGTAATGAAATGAAGTACATGTAATTTATGTTGATGTTAGGCTGCATAAGTAACCCTCCATCGGGCTCCATGTCAAAACCGATGTATATGTGTGTGCACGTGCACACATCTCTTTTGTTACATATATAAACTTGTGTGTGAGAATTCTAATTCACATTCTAATTTTATGTGAATTATGATTTTGTATAGATTATAGGATTTCCTTTCTTTGAGGCTCAAGCAAAATGGATTGCTCAGCTCCTTTCTGGGAAAAGGAGTTTGCCACCATGGGATGACATGATGAAATCAATTAAGGAGTTTTATGAGTCTCTGGATGTTGCTGGAATTCCTGAGCAGAGTACACATGATATTGCAAATTTTGAGGTAACGACTACATTTCATATTTGTAAGAACTACTACACGTTTGTTTTTTAAATGACATCGCTAATTAACACTTTATGTTCCATTATTTAGATATGCGACGATGTATTTAACACAAAAATATATGTGTCAAAGATCCTAATAGTGGAATACATGGTGACACATGAGAAATGGAACACGTGATCTAGTCTGAATTAAGGATAATAAAACACAAAGTGAAACACCAATTGAAATAGAAGATCCTAACCGGATTTATACACATACTCAACTATTTCAACATCATATCAACAGTGGAGAAAATTTGTCCACTACTTGATATAAACAAGATGATGATGATTCCTAGTAACAATCTATTGACACATTTTTAATACTTGGATGTGTTTGCAGTACTGTGACAAATACGCAGACTGCGCAGATTTTCCACGTTTAGAAGAGTGGAGGAAATCGCTTTGCCTTTCATCAATAAAGAATGCTGAAATCAACTTGGAGAAGTATCGTGATTCGTTCGAACAAGATGATGAGATGCTTCAAGTTGCTCATAACAGCCCTCACTTCACTCAAGATTTTACCTTTTCAACTACTTAGATCTATTTATCATATCACATACACCAATTATTGTATTGGTTGTTTTGCTACTTAGTACTAAACAAATAAGAGAATTTTCTTAGTGAGGGAGGGAGAGTGAGAAGCACTTCTGTTGCTCTGTTTCGGTATAACGAAGCATGCTACTAGATGGGTATTATCAAGCAAATGTTATTTTATTTATCATAAAAACTGTGATCATGTATGAAGTGCTATCATTTTATATAACCAATCACATTGATGCTCCTTGTAAGAAGTAGTATAGTATTCATTTACCTGCGCGCGCAGTGGTCATGCTAATCTTCTTGTATCGTTCCGCAGCTCCTTCTGTATTTCCTCACAAAGTATTGCCAATTTTGCTACGTTTAGTATCTGCATATTTTCAAGAACTCAGGATGCATAGTGATTTTTAAGCATAATTCCAAATTTATGCTCTTAATAGACAAGAAAGCATACTATTGTTTAGGCATTTTTACAATAAGAAACTACCTCTTTGAAACATGCATTGCCAGTGTCCAAAGTAAAACTAGCAAACCTTGATGCTATGAATTTCTGTCATAAGCATAACTATATTTCCACTAGAAGGCACCCCTAGATCAGACATTTCGTCGAACAGAAGATGTGCGTGATCTGAATCTGATCACCTCCGGCAAGTACCACTCTAATTTTGCAATTAGCCTATGAAAAGATGGGTTAAGAGCAAATTACTTGGAAATCTTCAATTAAACATTAGCATCAAGTTCTTGGTTTTGGTCCATCAATCTAATAAGGGATGTAGAAAGGTTTTCTAGACCAGCAAATCTTAATAATTTATTCTAAATATGATTTATAATTAATAACCTTAATTTTAATTTGAGTAACAAATCGGGTCTTGCACCGGGTAATAGTTAACTAGTAGGGCACCCGTGCTGACGCACGGACTGATTTGTTAAAAAATGTGACGACATTTTAAATTTTAAATATCATTTATAGTGTGAATTAATTTTATAATAATACAACTAACTTATATTAAAATATATACAAATATATATTATCATATATAAAAAATTAATTATTATTAACCAATATTTATTATACTATATCGAATTTATAAAAATAATAAAATAAACATTGATAAGATGTTCATAAATTATAAATAAAATAAACAATAGAAATAAACATAAAAATAAGTAGCTTAAAACTTATAAAATTTAAAAATTAAATTATTATAGAATCAAACATTTCTAAAAACTTCATGAAACACTACATTTTTTGTAATATTACAATCACGATTGTTATCATGACATAACAGGATCTTCAAACCACAACAATTTGTGATTCTAGATACAGCTACATATAATTGACCATGACTAAATACAGGCTTTTTCAAAAAAAAAACACCTACATTAGAAAATGATTGACCCTGCCTTTTATTAATAGTCATAGCATACGACACAATCAACGGAAACTGTCTACGTTGAAACTTGAAAGGCAATTTAGGATCAGAAGGTGTCAACGTAAGTCGCGGTATCAATACCAGGTTTCCACAACTACTTCTAGTAAGAACATTAGCTTCAAGAACTTTATCACCCAACCTGTTTATAACCAACCTAACAATAAATAAAAAAAATTATAGATAACACAAATGCAGAGTTTTAAATGATAAAAAATAAAATAATAATAAATAAAGAAAAAAGTTGCTAAAAAGAAAAGACACAAATCTGGTTCCATTGCATAAACCCTTTGAATGATCTATATTCCTCAATAACATTACCGGCGTTCGAACTTTCAAATTCAATTCATGATCAGGTACACCAGAACACTTCAAACTATTCAAAAATTCTGGAGTATGAACATTAGCCAAATTATCAACATTCAGATCAGATCTGGAAGGACTGTCAGAGCTCAAATAAGTACGTGATTCCTTTTCATTTAACCGAATCATGTGATCATTTATATATTGACCTGACAACATCTAACGTCGGTGCAATATTCAACTCTACTTTGTAAATAGTCATGATCATCCATCGTATTCTTAAAATCGGGATAAATGCTATCAACAATAGTAGAAATCGGAGCATCACCACACTTTAGCAAAATATCCTCAGGAATTTGTATATCAGATCCGTACTCAGTTTCTTTTCCTATAGTACCATCTCCAATAGATGTTATCCATTCATAAAAAGAATTCAATTCATGTAGAAGTTCATCGGATCTTAGGTGTTGAAGCCTCATGTTCTTAGTGAGTTTCAGAAGAGTACAATCATTCCACAAGTTGGATGAATTGATAGTAGCGTGAACGATATCTTGCCTAGTTCCTTTTGGAATAACGGGTAATATCTGACGAAAATCACCTCCAAACACAGCAGTCTTACCGCCGAAAGGCGGTTCAGATGACAAAGGATCTGTGAGCTGCATAATATCCTTCAAAGTGGTATCAAAAGCCTCAATACAATATCTTTTAACCATTGCCGCTTCATCCCATATTATAAGATCGCATTTAATCAAGAGCCCGGCAAGAGGACTTCCTTGATGAATATTGCATGTAGAATCTTCAGTAATATCAATTGGAATGGAAAATCTGGAATGAGCATTACGTCCACCTGGAAGAAGAAGTGAAGCTATACCACTCGAGGCTACATTAATTGCAATCTTGCCCTTAGACCTCAAACATGCTAACAAAGTCTTCCATATAAAAGTTTTACCTGTTCCACCATATCCATAAACAAAAAACACACCACCCTTACCGGATTCAATGGAGGTAATTATTCTATGGTACACACCACGCTGTTCATCACTAAGTTTGCAAATTAAATCCTCAAACTTTAACTTCAAATCAGCCCTGTTGTACGTAAACTCATTCAAAATCAATCTATTTCTAGATGAAAAGTTCGGATCATGGTTTACCACCGGCATGCCTTCAAAATCTTGCAAAGACTTACCAAGAGCCCGCAACAAATTATCAATTTCTATCAAACAATAATTCTTGATTTCATCATCTGTTATCCTTAATTCTACATTTTTCAACAATTAAAATTATATTAGTTAATTATGATAAAATAAATTAATATAAAATTTTAATTTTTTTATAAGTAAAAAGTGTGATGAATTTATGCAAAGTAATCTAAATTTAGAGTTGCATGTTAATTTAAAGTAAATTTAATTGAAATTTATAGTTGCATCTTTTAGAATTTTGATAAATTTGTGCAAAACAAATTATGTGAAAAAAATATAATCAATCAAATTTAACTGACTTAAAATGACTTGCATATTAGGAAAATTGAATAATTATAATGCCATAACATTTAAGAAAGGAAATAATTAAATATACCTGGAAAATGCATAATTCTCCGCCTATTATAAAGAATATTATCATAGAGATGTCTCCAAAACTTTTCCCAAACATCATAAGGTCGACCCAACGAACCTGATGTCAGTAGCGTAACAAATAAAGATCTCATCGAAGATGCTGAAGCCCAATGGCTAACCTCGTCCATACCATCAACATACTCTCTATCATCTTCCAACAAACCTCTGGCAAAGCAAGCTTCTCGAAACGTTGGATGGATTACTCCATTGAATTTCTTCAAATCATCATAAGATGTAGGTCCACGAACTACATTTAAGAGTATCCTCAGGTAATGTGCCTCACGAGCACCAGGAGGAACATAACAAATACGCCAGATTGAAAAACCTCTGTTCCTTTCAGCCCATGCTCTAATTTTCGGCTTTCATACAAAGAATTGTGGTATTTCAGCATAATCAAATTTCTTGCTTTAGAAGAATTTTTATTGAGTTCAAACCAAGCTAAGAACATGCTTTGCTTTACCGATGGTCTTTCCAAGATCGATTCCAAAGATGCACCATCACCAAATAAAACAGTTTGCTGATCAGGAAGATGAAATCCCAAACGTTCAACTGGAGGATTTATGTAATTAATCTCAAACCCGAAAATTCTCCAAGCAGCTTCACATGGAGAAATGTACCTAAAGTCATAGTACATTTTAACTTCATCTAAATCTGCTTTACCATCAGACTGCTCCTTACTTTCAAAGAACGATACAGTAACACGGTCATGTCCTTTGTTGACATACTTGAACAGGTATTTTATGGATCGGGATTGATTACACCATTCAACATTGATGTGTGCACCGTACTTTAAAAGAAAATAACTATTATGGAGAACAATGTGTCTGTTATCCAAAATCGAGCCCTTCTTATTCAAAGTCCTTTCATCATCCCTTCGCCTATAAATAGGATAACCATCTTCATCAATAGAAGACTCTGAAACAAATCTTTTAGGAAAATGTTTTGTACATAAACCTTCATCGGTCATGCAAGGAGAACTTGGATTAGCAGCACCACAAGGACCATGCGTCATTAAATCACAAACAGCATTAAAATATTGTGGATCATTTTCGTTATCAGGTAACTCAGCAGAAATGATGCGATCAATATCATTCCAAGATGGAAACTGTAACAATTAAAAAAAAAAAAAAAAAAGAATAATCAATTATAATAAAAACCTAATGTAGCAAGATTAAATATATACAAACCTCATTGTGATTTTCAAGAAATACCAATATATGTGCATGAGGAAGACCTCGATTTTGGACTTCAATAGTATAAAGAACTGCAGATAAAATTACAAAAAATATTAAAAGATAAAATGTAGTGAATAGATGTTATTAAATGAGAAAAAAAAATTATAAATGTAAATGAGAAAATAAATAAATTTAAATACCTGCTTTGACATTCCCAAATATTTTTTTCTTTCGAATATCATTTAATAATCCTTCAAGTTTGATCTTAAATATTTGACATATTATATATGGGCGGTCTTCAGGATTAAGTGCCTTTTGTTTTAAAAAACGTACAACCTCATGCCATTTTTGATTGCACGTGAAGGTTATAAATAATTGAGGATAGCCGGCCCATCTACAAATTGCCATTGCATCTTGATAATTTTGAACCATGTAGCGTGCACCTCCAGTAAATGAAGGGGGCAAAACAACTCGCTTTCCCAATGTACGGGCATCTGTCTCACCATCTAAAACTGCATCCTGAACACCACTGTACATTTCTCTACGAAGCTCTGATTGATATGTCCTTATGTATTTAAGTCTCCCAGCTTCAACCATAGTATACACATCAACAATAAATTGTTGAGTGAGCCTTTTTGAAGATAAAATCGTAGAAGGTTCACCGTTCCTCTGTTAAAGTCGAAAAGCAAAGTACTCTCTAAAACTAACGGACTTACGCATTCCAGCTCTATGTAGCGCAGGTGTAGCAAATGGAATATCCTCTGTATATCCATCCTCGCCATATGAAAAAAGAAGTGGATATTGCAAAGCAAGATATGACGGATTCAACTTTGTAATGCGTTGAAGTTCGCCAGCATACGTTTGTACAACAATATCACGACTACCAAGAGTTTGATCAAGGTCACCAACAACCACAGCAGCTACCTCAGAGATAGTAGGTAAGTTATATCTTCTAGGATTATGTCCCCTTTTAGCAATCAATCTCATAGTAACATTAGAATTTCCTTCAAGAAATCTATGCCTAGCCTCTCGAAATTTTTTTGCAAGTACATTATGACCATCCAACATATTTTTAAGATCGGTTACTATTTCAGCATATAATGTATTGATGTGCAGAGCCGACCTGTTATTAATAAACAAAAATAAGATTAATATAAAAGGAGAATGAAAATAATTATGTAATTGAATATTAAAATAAATATACCTAACAACATTTATTCGGTTGGAAATTTCGTTCTCAGTATCGTAAATGTACAATTGAGCAAACTTTGGTTGAGATCCATTTGATGGCAATAAACCATCCATTTTATGGTAATTTTGTCCTTGTAAGCGGAACATCGGTGGAGCGCCTCCAGTATTAAGACCTCTATCAATCTTCCCACCCAAAGAACTAAAGGAGAACATACTATTAAATGCACGAACATTATCCAAATAATGTTTGCTCTTTGCAGTATTACTCCAAAGTAGTTGTTGGAGAACTGAAGGAGGTTGAGGCATATATGGTATCTGTATCTTTTCTTGAGTGCAACACAATGAGAATCTTGGTCGTTCTGAAACTCGACGGGTCTTTAAGCTTTCCTCATACCAGAACATTGCGCCACAAAATTGACAACTATGAATAGGATCTCCAATATCCAAATAGTCAATAGCTTTGCAATAAAAAAAAGGAAAAATGTTACAAAATGTTCAATAAAAGGATACTTAATATTAAAATATAAATACATATATATATATACACATAATATTAAAAAAATAAAATGATTAATATACACATATAGATATGTAGTTAGAATATTTTAATATATGAAACTGTTATAACTTACATTGTATGTGACTATCATGATCACATGTATCATCGGGTTCTAGTTCAACAATCTCAGGACTTTTCTCACTAAAATTCATTATTTCTCTGAATAGTGGATCTCTGGCTTGTAATTCAACAATGTCAGTATCGTCACCAATCAAATCAACCACAAACGATGAAGATTCATCTAACATTGATCGTTGTGTTGAATTACCGTGATGATTAAAACTTTTATCAGAAGATAAATTACTTGACATTAAAAATCTCGAACAAGATATTGTAAATAATTAAAAAAAATTAATGTAACATTTAAAAATAATATAATAAACTGAATTTATTCTATTATATTGAACCAATTAAATAAAATAAATACCATTAGAAGTATTAGCGAAAGGTTGAACTGAAACACTGCCTAAACTTGATGACGCCAAATTCTGACAAAAAACATAACATCCTTTTTTTTTTTTCTGAAATTGAGCTATTGCTTCTATGAGAACGTGGTTCTTCATTCTCTAATATAAGATAATTATAAGAAAGAGTAATTAGTTCAAATAAAGGTAGTATATGTATGAATAATATTATTTAATATAAAAATTAATATCTAAATAAATTTATTTTAAAAAACATACCTTTTGAATTTATATCACTAATTGATCGCTTCTTATTTATTATCGTTGAACTTAGAAGCTTGCGCATGATCGATTCACCGTAATAACATAAAATTGTCAAATAAATATATTAATTAAAATAATCATGAAATTACATGTAGGTGAAAATGAACTTAATGTAATATAGCAATTATGTAACAATAAATAAATGAAAAAAATGTATAACATACTTTAAATCACTATAGATGAATAAACATTTAATTTTTAAATTAAGAACCTTGAAAAATATTTAAATCAACAAATATAGTATTCAATCAAAGAAAACTTTCGACAAAAAATTATTGAATTAAAATATTTACAAGATTATAAAAATATATAATAACTAAAATACATATAATAAATATATAAACAAATTATATACGACTGGTTCTAACATTAAAAATAAAATTATCAACATATAATAAACAATTAAATAAACAAAGTACCACAAAAGAATAAACACGTATAATAATTTAAAAAAATTTATTTTGTATAACTATATATATGTCTATGCAAACAATTTGATAAGAATTTCAATAAATAAATTTCGAATACTTATAGAACACAAAATTTTAAATGTGAAAATTAAAAATATTCAAACAAGATTAAATAATAATTATATTAATAAATGAAAATTTGATGAAGTGATTAAATGATTTGTGAACTATATATTAAAATAAAGATGGACTATTCATCATTAAATAACAAACACTATATAATTATGAAATAAATTGAATAAAAATATTATTTTTTAAATATTAAAAACAAATCAATATGTTACTAATTATAATAACATAATGATTAAGTCATATAATTTATATATTATATATTAATTAATATAAAATTGAAAATTGATTGTCATAAACGTATATAACAAATGATATATATATATATATATATATATAATAAACAATTACCTGTTAATAAATGAATCTATATATAATTATTAAAAAAAATACAGAAATTATAATTTTTTAAATATTTAAATCTGAATACCTGATCAAATTAATGAATATTATTTACTAAAGATTAAATCATTAAATTTAATACACTATATAAGATTAATTATAACATTGAAAACTACATTAACTACATATATAACTAATAATATAAATATAATAAATATTTAACTATTAATTAATAAATCATAAGGAAATGATTAAAAAATGGTTTCTTTTTATTTAAATATTAAATTTAAATCAATCAAAATAATAACTTTAATAATCTAAAAATTAAATAAATTTCTATAATCATAGATTTTAATGGATTATTTAAGAATAATTATAAAATTAAATATTAGATAATTAAAATATATAATTTAATGATCTACACATTATAAACAATTAACTGTAAATAAATAAAATATAAATAATTAAAGGAAAAAAACTAAATCCTTTTATGTTTTAAAAATATTAATTCTAAATCACTAAAATTACTAACTATATAGTGACTTAAGCATTAAATTCTATAATTTAATAAGATGTACTCCCTCCGTCCCGGAAGTGTTTGCACCACAAAGTGGGCACACTTATTAAGAAAAAAGTGTAATGAGTGGAGTGTTGAGGGGTAATTTTGTAAAGTTATATGAATAAAGTAAAAAGGTGATTGGAAAGAGAGTAAAAATAATGGCATTTTGTGTAAATATGTGAATATTGTGAGGGTGGGGTTTATGAGAGAGTTTCCTTTTATAGGTGTGCAAACAATTTTGGGACGGACAAATAAGGTAAGTGTGCAAACAGTTGTGGGACGGAGGGAGTATATAAATAATAAGACATTGAAAGAAAAAAAAAATTTAATATTACCTTAAAAGATATAATGTACGGAGTATATTTAATAGATTCTACTAAAAAAAACTTATCCATGTAATATACATGTGATTTGATCATTACGGAGTATAAAAATTAAGATATATGTATAACACACTTTAATTAATATATATTACTATTTCCTTTAATTAAGAACTTTAAAAAGGATTTAGACCAATAAATAAAAGAATCAATCACAATAAAATAAGCAAACAAAAAGATTTTGATTAAAAAAATTTATACAGTAAACATATATATAGATATAACAAAATATTACTACTCCCTCCATCCATGAAAAGTAGGGACACGGGGAGGGGGCACGTGTTTTAAGAAAAAGGTAGATAAAGTAGATAAAGTAAGGGTATTGTAGGGTATTGTGGGGTCCATTGTGAATAAAGTGATTGTTTGTGAATAAAGTTGATGGCAATTTGAGTAATTAAGTGATGGTTGAAGGGTAATAGTTTAAAAAAAGGGTATGGGACTACATTTTGTGGACAAAGAATATAGGGCAAATGTGACTATTTTTTGTGGACGGAGGGAGTACATATTAACAGTTACTCTACCTAAAAGATCAGATGATCAACATATATAAGTAATGATCTACATATAATAAAGAACTTACTCGAAAAGTAGAAAGACGTTTAATGATCAGAAGTTATGGTTTTTTTAGAACAATAAGCATATGTAGAATTTTTTATATAAGTTTCAAAATTTAAGATATGAATACGTATAAAACATAAAATTTTAAAATTTGGTAAATGTAAACAATCAAGGAACATTTAATATAATTATAATAATTAGGGAACATTAAATATAATTTTAACATTTCAATCAAATCATTGATATTATGATTAAATGCTTTGTTAATAATATAAATTATTAGCATGATTATTATTGTGATAAATACAAATTTGAGGCAATAATATAGTAAATTGATAATAAATGTTATAAAAAAAATCTTCGAATTAATTATAAGAGTAAATATAATGGATTTAATTTATATTAAATATTTAGATAATCTTATGTAGAGTAAATTATAGTAACACATTTTATACATGCTTAAAGTGGGTGTTCTCAACAAAATTGTGTTTGCTTATAACAGTAAATGGGTTTGACATTGGAGCCTAAGTTTTCGGACACGGGTATACGCACACAAGCGATTGTTAAGGACACCCACTTGCTAAGAAGACCTAACTTTGAGATAAGTACACCCAAACAAAAAACCAAAATTAGCCTGGGTTAAAACCAATGTACTTGTACGATTAAAACAAAGCATTCTCAAATTCAAACACCTCAAACCCCCTCTCCAAAAAATTCAACCGTCGTGGAACCATCCATTGCCGACGTTTGAAAGAGGAGATCGGAGTTGATGTCGCTGCTGCTATTTGAAGAAGGCGGTGGATCTCGAATACGGCCGACGTCGCTAGTATTTGAAGAAGAAGCAACTTTTTTTATCCGGTTCGGGTCGTGGGTAGAAGATGGAAGAAAGAAAAAGGTGGGTGTACTCAGCAATAGCATGTGTGCTTATAACAGTGACAATATTTTTTAAAAGTTTAATTAAAATGGATGGTACATGACATGCGTCTCCTAAATCTTTTTGAGAAGTGACACGCGGCTATTTAATTTTATTTGAAAAGAGACATACGTTTCATTAATAGAAAGAAAAAAAGGTGTAGTTTTAATTATAATCTGAAAAATAAAAATATTCACTTATTAATTCTCTAACTAACACCTACATCTGAAAATTCCACCAGGAAATCGACAGCCTTACCAGTGACGGATCATCGGTGTTTTGCTATCCACGTTAAGGGCTATCATTTAGTACCAGATTGGAAAGCATAAGTTCTATCGAGACTAAGGGAGGAAGGCTTTTCCAGACAGCGTTTTTTATAGATACTACTGCAAGAAAGAGGGGCGTTCGTCGATTTAAAAGAAGAAAGTATGTGCAAACGAAGAAAGAGAGAAAGTTGAGGACGGAGGGGGCATTAGATACCTTCTGCGTGGCTTTTGAGGTATGTATTTTTGTTGCTTTATTTTAGCATAATTATAAGTTTGAAAAGAATTAATTAAGAACAGGTGAAGAAGATTAGACATTTGTCTTTTTAAAGCCTTGTGTAAGAATACACGATTTAACAATAGTAGGAGCAACATGTGTTAAATATTCAGGAAGTGAAACATATGGTAGCTGAAATTAACATGAATAAAGACACAAAGGAATTAAACTGATTTTTAAGCCTGCTTCTTATTTTTATTTTGTAGTTTTTAGATATATGTTTTTCTTTTTTGCAATTTTCTGTACTTCTTAGTAGTATTTTGCAATTTTTGGGCATGAATTGTTATTTGGTTTAGTGAATGCAGTGCAATTTGTTCTCTTTATTTTTTATAATATTTTGGGGATGAGATCGCTTTCTAGTTAGAACATAACAGTTTTAGATTTGGAGTTATTGAATTTGAATACATGTTTATTCTTAATGTGGACTTGCAACCAGAAAATTGATACTTAAATTGCAGAGTAGGTGGATTGTGCCTCAAAAATGAAGAAATTAACATTAAACATAATTCTGAAGGACATTGGTTCTGTCAAGAAAGACTATAAACAGGTACCTTTATAAATGCCTTTATCTCAAGTGAATTAGAAGCATGGAGCGATAATCATGAAAGATATTCATCCACTATACTGTACTGACTCCATGATTTTAATATGATTATTGCATGTAGATATTTTGTGGTCTGCAAAAGATACTGGGAAAAAAGGGCCGTGTGGGAACTCAAAATTTGTCTTGGACGTATTTTAGTGAAATGTATGGAAACTGATTCTTCTAATCCTGACAAATGCGATGATGAGGCTTTTGTTGAGATTTACAGCAAGCTTAATGTTGCTCTGTGTGTGATGCATGAGTGTTTCGAGCCTAGCACCAGGAGGGATATGGTGGAAGATCTTATTTTTAATAGATGGTGAGATTTTTTCTTAGATTCTAATGTAGCTTGCATTTTAATTACAAACAGAATTAATCTTCTTAATTATTCCAGGTTCATCATGGTCTTTTTACTTCTTACAACAGAACATCATTAATGCATGGGATTCTAAGTACAATACAAAAAGCACATCATGAATTTAATTTATATAGTGTAAGTGATAATATAACTTGGCGTCTAGAATTATGTATTCAATTTACCTTTTCAGTGTAGATTTATAAATAATAATCTTATTTTTGGATCTTGTGCATATACTTAAGCATTTGAGAAGGAAGGATGAAACAAAAGAAAATACATTATGGAAATGAGATACGAAGAGGCTGCCATTTTGAAATGTAAGCAAAAAAGGTTAGTAAATATTTATCTTACAATTTTCTTAGTATTAAAATGCCTTAAATGCATGTTTATATTTTTTAAATAATTACTAAATAGAAATATTAGTTTAATTATAAATTATAAATGAGATATTCAATGAAGAATATCATTTATTGAGTAAGATTTTTATGGTGGTATGTATAATATTCAATAATTTCCCAGAGGTAGACATTTAAATAGTAAAAAATGATATTGAAATTCCTTCAAGGACTTATGAGATTGAATAAGATACATTTACTTAATAAAAAAAAATATAATGTAATTTTATATATAAAAAATAGAAAATTAAATTAATTTATTAAAAAGACATATATAAATAAAGAAAACAAAATAACTGGTCAAAATGTAAGAAACATGTAATAATACTTAACGAATAAAAGATACGCTAAATTCTAATGTGGTCGCTTCAACAACTTGAAAAGTACAACGCGTGTCAACTTTAATAGAGTTCTATCTCTCTCAGGAATCTACTAAATCCAGATTGTAAAATTAGGCGTTTAACTTCATTTTTCAAAGACACAATCCAATACTTATCACCAACAATCAATTTGACAGAAGCCAATGTCAAAATAGAATGTTTTTTGGTATAGTCTGTAATAAAAATAAAATAAGTTGATTAATTTAAAAAAAGAAGAAGATTAAAACATTGAAAGAAATACATGAAAAAATAAAACTCACCAAACGACCCCTTTCAAAATTTGATTTAGATACAACACGGGAAAATGAAGTTAGGCTGGAAAAGATATGATGTTGGGAATAACCTGAAACTTTAAAGATTATTAGTAAAAAAATAATAAAAAAAAATTAAAAAATTATAACTCACGATTTTATCACTAAAAGGAGCGATGAACTCGGGTACAATAAGATGTGTCAGAACTTGATCTACAAGTTAGAAAATTAAACATTAATTGTGTAAGAAAATATTATATAATAATGAAATAATATTATAAATAGAATACATAAAATGTTATCATAGAATTCCTTCATCAATCAATAAAGGGTTAAGTCTTTCCTTCATTATTCCAGTAATATGATCAAATATTTTGATATGAAAAAGCTTTATAGACTTATATGTAAAATATAATAGATCCATGGGTTGGACATGGTAGAAGTGTCCAACCTCTTCAAAATCATGAAAGTACCAAATGTTTCCAACTTTTGTTGTGGGTAACACCCACAATACATTGGATGGATCGATTAAATCAATATCCACGTTCTCATTTTCAAGGTTCAATTGATTACCAAGTTGATCCGGGAACCCCTAAAACATTAATTGAGAAATTAATTAAATATTCTAATAAATAAAGATATAAATAATATACATATCTCTATAAAACAAAATATAAAACTCACCATCCAATCGCGGTAACTGTTATGATTCGGCGGTGCGTATTTTAAGAAGAACCTAAAAGTATCACTCGAATACTCTCTAACGTACGATATGCTTTTCAATATCAACTTCTTTCATAAAAAGAGTATCTACATGTGTAAAAAAATATAATTAATACCTCTCAATGGTATAGTATTCATCTTTGTATGATAGTATAAAAATTCTTACGAATGTTTTAAAGTTAATGTTACCCTCTATATTTATATAGAGATATGATTGTTGAAAACAAAAAAGTCTGAAATAAAATTTACCAAATTAATTAAATATTATTTTTGAAAATTTACCTTAATTCTGTTAAAAATATTTTAATTAGTCATGAAATTTTTCGTGTTAAAAACTAATATTAGAACGTGGAAAAATATTTTAATTAGTTGGCAAAATTAGATATTTAGAAAACTCTACTTAAAGCAGTAGTTGACAAAATTAAAATTTTAATATTATTTTAAAAGGAAATTTTAATTAATTAATAAAATAGGTTAAATTAAATATTAAAATTATTATATAAAAAGGAAATTTTACTTAATTAATGAAATATTATATTTGTAATTTTTCCTTTATTTTCCGTGCAATTGGCATATATTTATATGGTATCTCAGGAAATTAATAATTTTATATTAAATAATAGCTTAAAATATGGTATAACTATAAATTTAATGATATTTTAGATATTTATTTAAAATTGAATATGAAAAAAAAAATTAGATTGAGTAGATAAATGATTTTTCAATGTTAATTACAATTTTTAATTTTAAATATAAATTTTGAATATGAAAAAAAATTGAAATCTAAATAAAATTGAATATGGAAAATAATTTAATTTAATTAAATTAGATAGTTAGATTTTTTGTGGAATTAGCATATACTTATATGGTGTAAATTAATAAAATGTAAGTTTATTGAAAATTTATCAATTTCTTTTAACATATATGTCTATTATTTTCTACATAAATTGATATCAAGTGTATTACATAATTATGGTGTCATACTAATATGTAATTTCATAAATTATTATGTTAAATACAATTATTCTCTATTATAGTGGTAAGTTCTTGCTCAATTAGTTCATGAATTGAAGGAAAGTTATAAGTCTATAGTTTAATTTAGGTTATAAGCATTTAATATTTACCATTAATATAATAATTACCATATAAATTGATTTGGTAAATGATAATTTATAAATTATCAAATTAGCAACTAAAAAAATCATGCAACAATTAATTAAAAATTTACTCCATTAAAGAAAAGATTAAAAATTAAGACCACTACTAATAGGTTATGTAGGAGTGATTAGTGATATTAAATTACTATGATGAATTTATTTAATTTTGTAAACATGACTAATTAAAAATATTTATTTGCAAATAAATTTACATATAATTTTAAATTTTAATGTATTTTAAGAAAAAGTGCCTGTAAATTGAAAATGTAAATTGAAAAAACTTTCATTAGCCAAATTTGATTTTAAAAAATGCCGAAAAAACTTTAATTAGCCAAATTGAAAATGTAAATTGAAAAAGTGCCTGTATTTCATTAGCTTGTATTACATAGCTAAATTAATGGGCAAATTAAAAATTATACTAATCTATATCAATCAATTCTTGAGTTTCCTTTTTTAATTTAATTAAAATTAAAAAAAAAAGTGGAATTAAATTAGATTAAATAGATTATACGTCGACTATTTCAATTATATGTGGGCCTGAGGCCCATTGATTAAAACCCTTAAATACATTAGGGTGAAAAACGTTACAGTAAAGAATTAACATCTAACATTAATGGATGGAGAGGCACGATGGAAGCAGTAGGAAGGGGAGCCGGAGATGGAGATGGAGGAAGAAACATGAAGAAACTGTGGATGACGGCAATGGCGAAGGGGTTTACTTCATCATAGTAAATGTATTTTTTTTTATGAATTTTTATATGTTTTTAAACTAAAATAATAAATTTATTTTAAATGTAACTAAATTGTGGACGACGGCAATGGAGGCTATATCATTATAATCATCGTCAAGCAATTTGATGAAAAGCCTCGATAACAATAGATCTTGATGTATGTTTGTCTAAATTTTAAAATCTTTCCCTTTCAACAAAAGATTATATATTTAGAATATAATATAAGACAATTTCAATATAAGATAATATGTAGGTAGACTGTTTGATGTAGAAATGTATTCACGAAATTTTAATTATTGCGATTTATTAATTTCTTTGTTGCAAAAAATGGTAGATTGTTTGATGTAGAAATGTATTTAGATTCACGAAAACAAACTCGTAGGAGGAATTGATTGCGAGAAGATCTATGTATATTTTAGATGCGTAGGTGTATTAAAAAAACAAATTATAAACAGAACAGGACATTATGATTTTTTTTATTGATCGGCAAAGTGAATGTTATTAATAAAGTAAAACACTACAGGAATGGTAAAAGAGTAGCAATGCTGCTTAAGATGCTAAATAAAAGAAAATAATATTACGCATAAATGCGCATCACATAGTTTGGGAGTAAAGGGATCTGTTGTCCAATACCAGGAAAAGGATCAATCTTTGAGGAACGGTTATGTCTTCACGGGTTTACATCCACAAAAAAAACCACTAAACTACAAATGTTAACAAAAAATATATATATATACTACAACATTATATAGTATAAAATTACATCATCAAAAAATGAAAAACAATAACAATATTAACTACATATAGTATAAAATTACATCATCAAAAAATGAAAAACAATAACAATATTAACTACATATGAACAGTACAAAAGAGAGAAAAGAGATTTGATAAGAATGACAAATTAAAATGACGAATTTATAGAGAAAATGAGAAAGACGTTACAAATTTTATGAAATTGATCCAAATGATACAATTCAATCTAGAAATATGAATGGTTAAGATGAAGAGTAATAAATGACTAATATTAAATAAAAATAATAAATGGGGGTTACCATATTTATACGGAAGACCAAATGAACGGCCAAGATCAAAATGAGGAAAACGATCAACGATCCACAAAGTTTCCCGCCAAAATTAAAAATGGAAATATGTAGGTGTATTATATTAGTATAGATTTTGAGCCATTAATTTTTTTTATAGAAAAAAAGAGACGTATACCCCCTATTTTCCATCAATTGACCATGAATAACGTCTCTCAACTGCCCCCAACGAATTTGACCAAACATATACTAATTCTTTGAATTTTCAAATAATTACAAGTAAGAAATTATTAAATTTCACCCCATTTGCTGCAATATTGTATCTTAATATAATTGATCATTTTTTTAGATTTATCTTGTAATTTTTTTTAATGTGTTGAACAATTTTCTTATTTTATTTCACAATTTTCCATCGCTAGTTAACGGACTTGTTAAGCCTCAGTTGAATTGGGACGAAGGCAGTAGTATTTTTATGACAAAAACTTATATAAGACGAGTTTCATTTCACAAAAAATGGTGAGGTTGTGTGTATTAATTACAAAAAGAATCAATCAAAAGAAGGAAGCCTAAGGCTAAAGTATACATGATCAGTGTAAGTAATATCTACCCCAAACTAAATTAAACTAAACTAAACTAAAATTAAATCAAGCAGATGTAAGAAAAGGAGAATCTTCCTTTAAGCTGCAAGAAATCTTGAACAACATAGCCAAAACCTCCTTCATATTAGGCCTAACATGAGGGGCATCAGCAGTGCACCATATCCCAACACGAAGCAGCTCGCTCATCTTCTCCGCCCCCTCGGCTAATCCCGATACCAACAAAGCAACGGGTATCGTTGCTTTGTTCGTACCACCTCGTCCATCTCCCATCACCCGTTTAGCCCACTCCACCAAACACTCTTCTCCACCATCCAACGCCTTTCTCCCCGTAGCTAGCTCCATCGCCAACACCCCATAACTATACACGTCCCCTTTAGTTGTCGCTTGCCACGTCTGCCCATACTCTGGCGCCACGTACCCCACCGTCCCCGCCACCATTGTGCTAACATGACTACCCCCAACATCCACCACCCTAGCAAGCCCGAAATCAGTAACCCTAGCCTTCCCATTTTTGTCGAGAAGCACATTGCTAGCCTTTACGTCTCGATGAACTATACTAGGGTAGCATTCGTGGTGCAAGTAGACTAAAGCACGCGCAACATCTATGGCTACCTCTAACCGTCGTCTCCAGTTGAGAGTCACACGATCCGTGATAAGATCGTCTAAACTCCCGCCTACCATGTACTCATACACTAGCAACTTCTCCGACCCATTGAGGCACCACCCGTAAAGTGCGACTAGATTCGGATGAGGCCATCCGAATCCATTCCCACTTAGTACTTCCATTTCAGCTCGAAATTCTCTCTCTCCTTCCATTCCCTCCGTTTGAAGTTTCTTCACCGCTACTTCCCTCCCATCGGGCAAAACGCCTCTATAAACCGTCCCAGATCCACCTCGACCAATGATTCTATCATCTGAAAACCGTCTTGTAGCAATCAAGATGTCGGAATGTGTGAAGGCCGTCTTATCTAGACGGATAACTTTAATCGTGTTCGACATCCACGGTGAAGACGAACCCGAGCTCGTCACAAACTCACTTTTCGACTCCTCTAACAAATAACCCGGTGAGTCAACCGGGCTCTTCACGAGAAGACAAACTATGAGAGTCAATACACCACAAACTAAAGCAGCAAGAATCAAGGCTAGAACCACCAAGAACACACCTATTTCTCGATTTTTCTTCCTCTCGCTTTCCTTCCCCGTTATACCCCCATTCGTCGTGTTACTGATGAACGGGGGTAGATGGAGAAGAGGGTCTCCCAGGAACGACCACTTGTCAAGCGTCGACAACTGGCCCGTCCCTGGCACCGATCCAGAGATGTACGGATTGTACGAGACGTTAAACTTCGTCAACTCACTCAAATTGTTCAAACTATTCGGAAACGCACCCGAGAAGTTGTTATACGACAAATCGAGATTCTGCAAACACCTGAGGTTCCCAATCTGCGTGGGAATCTCACCAGAAAATGCATTCTCCGTAACATTCAAGACTGATAAAGGCAACCGCCCTATCTCAGCAGGCAACACACCATCAAACAGATTATGCCCAAAATGCAACATACTAAAATTCATCATCTTCCCAATTTCAGCAGGGATCGAACCAGACAACCGATTCCCACCAAGCTGCACATAACCAGATATCTGAAATGTTCGAAAATTTGAACCCGCCAAGCAAACCGAAAACAAACCATACCCTTTCAGAAGCCCGTCCCACAAACTTCGACACTTCTTCCTCGTAAGAAGATCATAGACGAAGCTAAACGGAGGGTAATTAGCCGGTATCCACCTCATCATCGCCAAGCACTCCCCTGAACCTGCAGGCAGCTTATCACCACCCCTGTTAAGCATGAAAGTAGGAGTAGCATTACTCCCAATTCTTGTTATTTCCACAGGCAACTCCCCTGAAAGCTGATTGTTTGCAAGATTCAACCATAGTAAGCTGCTGCACTTGCCCAACTCAGGTGGGATTGACCCTGATAAAGAATTGTTAGCAAGCATTAACCATAAAAGTGATCTCAAATTCCCCAAACTCGGAGGAATCGCGCCTGTCAAGTCGTTGAACGAAAGATCCAACGCTTGGAGGCCTGAAAGGTTTCCAAATTGGGAAGGTATGCTTCCGTTGAAGTGATTATAAGCAAGAATCAAGAACTTCAAGTTTCCCATTCGGGAAATCTCGAGTGGCAATGGGCCGGAGAAGTTGTTGTAGCTCAAATCCAATCGAGCAAGGTTGGGCAACGCGAGGACGCCCGATTCGTATATCCCTCCTTCGTACGAATTTTTATGCAAGAGAAGGAACCTCACTTGCTTCATTCTTCCAAAAATGGGTTGAACATCTCCTCCAAAGTTGTTACCACTTAAATCAAGAAAGCTCAAACTGCTTAAGCCTACTAAACTCTCGGGAATCTCCCTCGAAAAGCTGTTCTTTCCGAGGTAAAGTGCTTCAAGATTAGG
The DNA here is from genome assembly GCA_963675135.1 of Galeopsis tetrahit. NCBI lineage: Eukaryota > Viridiplantae > Streptophyta > Magnoliopsida > Lamiales > Lamiaceae > Galeopsis > Galeopsis tetrahit. The sequence goes on from OY776127.1 coordinate 75,103,248, forward strand.
CAATGATCCTATCTCTTTAGGAATCACACCTGTGAAACTATTCCCCCATAATGTTAACATCTCCAAGTCCTTGCATTGAGCAATTTGAGCTGGAAATTCTCCGGTGAATTGATTCTCCGACATGTCCAAGTTTCGCAAACTGCAATCTTGGGAGAAAATCGACGAATTCAATTCACCGGAGAATTTGTTTTGTGATAGAGAAACTTCCATCATTCTATCAAATCCAGGCCATATATCACCTCTCAAAACATTAGCACTGAGATCAAGAAACCTCAAATTCATACACTCTTCAAAAATGCCCCCAACTTCCCCTGTCAAATTGTTGTTAGAAACATTCGCTACCCTCAAAACACTGCAATTTAACGGAATTGCCATCCGAATATTCGACTGAATTCTATTCAAAGAAAGATCAAGAACCTCCAAATTCGTCAGCCCGGTTAAATCCAACTCACCGGTGATGATATTGTGAGATAAATTCAAGAACTTGAGGTTCCGACAACGCCCCAAATCTTCCGGAATTTCCCCTCCGATGGTGTTCCCTGACAAATCGAGGTAAGAGAGCTCTGTAAGAGCAGAGAGGTTCTGAAAGAGAGTTCCGGCGACGTTGCAGTTGGAAAGGTCGATTCCGGTGACACGGCGGGTGGAATTGTGGCAAGAAATTCCGGGCCAATTGCATGGCCAAGCGACGTCGTTCCAGTCGATGTATCTTCTTTGATTAGCAGGGATAGGGTTTGCAATCTGCAGAGACGATTTAAGGCTTAACAGAATTTGCTTGTCTGTTTCCACTGATTGTCCAATCACAACCTTTCCTGTAAATTAAATTAAGAGATTGTGCATGCTGAGTGAGTCAACTCAGTTGAACAAATAGAAAAAACGCAGAATCTGGCACAGGAATGCATTAAAGATGAGATTTTTACAAAAGGGTTTTAGTTTAAGTTTAAGTACCTGAAATGAGGATCAAGAATAGGAGTAAAACGAGTCGAAAAGGGAAATGATCTGTTTCATCATCCGACATGATTAATGCTTCTGTAACTGTTCTTGTTCGAAATTCGGGATTGTCAGAAGGGTTGTTGGGATCTCATGTTTTTTGAGAAAATTTATGATAATAATAATTAAGAAAATTCAAAGAAATTTTTTTTAATGGTTAGTCAAATGGTGGGAAATTGTATGTAGTTGAATATTGGGAGGGAGGCCTGCAAGTGCAAGAGAGGACAAAACAAAAGTTGGAACAGATGCACGTACGATGAATTTTATACCTGTATGAAACACACCCTTTTGTAATGGAGCTAGTGGATTAAGAATAAGAAATTTGGTTAAAGTATAATTAAGTAAATTAATAAGAAGAATAGTGATGGTTTGAATGGTATTTGTTGGGGTGAGAATGAAAGAAAAAGAGAAGCCTGTGAAGAGGAAAAATGGAAATTGAAAGCCGCCCACCCAAGTTGACCAGTTTTTCTTTCTTCTTTACCGGCTATTTTTGAATCAAACTTTATTAAAAATTAAAGTCAGAAGAGAAGATGTTCTCTTTGCTTTCTCTTTCATTGTTTTTATTCTTGTTGTTATTGATTAGTTTTATTCATTTTCACCATCTTTGGGTGTATCAGAAATTTTGGAGGTGTATTTACCGTTAAAACCGTCGGTTATGGTTTTAACAGTTGCTTCACAGTTTCGATAATGTTGAATTGAAGTCAAACCGACTACAAGTGGACTTCGTCGATTCAGGTTCCTGTCGGTTCCAGTTTTAAAACTGATGATTAGTATGTAACTTCATGGATCAAAAAATGACTAATTTTGTAATCGATTTGGACTGTTTAGATTTTAGAGGGAAAATTGATGGTATCGACGGTTTCGATTTCAAACCGTCAGTTTCTATTTAGAACCGTTGATTTCGATTTTAGCGGACAATAATCAATGAAGCGATAAAAAAAATTGAGGATTAATGGTCAGACTAAACTAGGTTTAATTAGAATTTTGGGTCAACAAACTCAAAACACGAGCATACTTAGCAAACCACCTAGACTTTCTATATCTTTGAATGCATCTAGAATGTAGAGACCAAAATGTTGAGCATAATTTGCTCATAAAATTTTGTGTGCTATAGTTGCACAAATTCTAAATCGAAATAGTAGTCGTGGCAAATCAATTTATGGTGGTTGATGGTCGGTCGTTAACCCTTTTTTTTTCGGTTGACTCAAGTATTTTTCCATTTATGTATCACACGATATTCTCTACTTTTCGAAAATTTTAGGGGTGTATTCAATTGAGATTCTATTGGATTTTTTAAAATCTGGGGTATTCAATCCGAATTTTTAAAAGTTTTTCAAAATTTTGAGGTATTCAATACGAATTTTTAAAAGTCTTTCAAAATTTTGAGGTATTCAATACGGATTTTAAAAAATCTTTAGGTAGTCAACAATCTATGAATTTTAATACTCTATTGATTTCGTTAGATTCTCCTTAAAAAATATAAATAAATTTCACTATTCAAAATCTCTTCTAAAAATCAGAGATTTCAACGGATTCTCTCAAAAGACTCTGAAAGAGAAGAAAAAAAAAACTTTGTTGTTCTTATAACAAAATTTCAACTACTAATCTACTGCATTAGTCTCCTCCGAAATGACTTGTTATTTGAAACAACATAAAAACATTATAAAATTTTTTATTATTTCAGAATTTTACACTATAAAACTGGTTCATTGCTATCACATCCTAGAAAAGTAGAGAAAAAACAGACATTCTTGTTTCCTACACAGCCTCACAGTTTACAAAATCGAAGAGTTGTCCATCTTCCAACTCTTCTTCAAACAAAATAAAATCAAGAAACGTAACTATGTTCTTCAATAAGCATCACAGATTCTTTCACCACTATTATTATCATGAAAAAGATTACATCTCTGTATTTTAAAATTATGCTCTCTTTTAAAAATGATAGTATATCGGTACAATTGACACCGTTACTTTAGCAATAATATATTCTCGATCGCCACCTAATTTATTTAATGTCAACTTTAAGATCTCAAGAACATTTATTCACAATGTGATCTTAAGGTTAACACGTGTTGTTCGATATCATCTAAAAGATTTTGGTGGTCAAGGTCGTCACCCAGAAATGCAAGTGAGAAATGTGATTGAGAGAATTTTTTTGTATTTTCAAATCGCGATTCACAATTTTCAAAACCCACATCCGTTCCCATTTCAAACACAAGCAGAATTAGTATTGGTCGCTCTGATGAATTTTCAGTCGAATATGAGAAGATTCACCACATCTCGAAAATTTGAAATTGCTTCCAACTTCAACAAAGAACTGAAACTAATGCATGGGAAAACAAAGAAGTGAAGCTAATGCATGGAAAACTAGTTGGTAATGCTATGTGGGAAATGAGACGAGAATATGGAAATGAAGATGAGAATAATAATGATGAATAATAAATTATTATTTTTTTGAACTAATATATTTTTGGTATTTTTTCTAAATAATTTAGATAATTTTTTTTTATATACAAGTGTGTTCGATATACATTTGCATCAATAGTTTTAGGGGCGTAGTTTATGGAAATTAATGTAAATCAATAAAAAATGTGTATTTCAAAATCCTATCAAATCTATGAAAATCCATATAAATCAATAAAAAAGTCAGTCAAACTCTACATAGATTCTATAGACTTTCTAAATCCAGTGGCTTTTTAAACTCTACATAGAGTCTATAAATTTTCTAAATACATTGAAAAAATCCAACATAATCTCATTTGAATACATTCCCTTAATCTCAGTTTTGAAATCTAAATAATGTTTGTTATTCATATATTCTCGATTTTCAATTAATTTGATGGGCAAAATCTCTTATGAGACGGTTTAATATATTAAATTTATTATTTATTATAATTTATGGGTTTATAAAGTTATCTATTAAATTATATTTTTAAAAGTAGTGTGACTCGAATTATGTACAAGAATTTCTCATTTCAATTAGATAATTAAGCTAACCAAATCATTCATAGTAGGTTCCTTCGTATCCCCAAATTCACCGGTCAGACTTAATTTTTCATTATTATATATTTACAAAAAATTGTGCAAAAATAGTTTGTATATTTGACATATATGAACTCAATTGATCCTACCCAATGAATTTTACACACAAAAGTTTTTGTTAGAATAATTTTATAAGAAACACTTATGTTTAATATTGCACTGTGTGCAATACCTACACAATTTAGAAAAGAGCGCAAAAAGATGTGGATCCTTCTAAGTTATAGGTTATCCAGGTTGTATGGCTTTAATTGTTTTTCCCCTAAAAATCACGCACGTGAATAAAAAAATGAGCATAAATTCTACAACGACACATGCAAGAGAGAAAGACCATAAATTCGGCAAATGACACATATAAAAGAGCATTGAAGCCCCTTTCAAAGAGTTAATGAAAAAAAAATGGGCTTCAATTGACAAATAATTTAATATATGACTTGACATTTAATTTATTAGAAATTTTTTGAATTTTATTCACCAAAAAATTTACAAGTGTTAAGCGTTAAAACATAAAAATTTGAAGTTTGTAGTATATGAAACAAGCAATTAAAGGTAAAAAGTTGACGAGCTTGAAAAGACGAATATTTTGATAAACCACTTGTCGTTTAATTTGCCAAAAATTGACGGTGATGGCAGACAAAGCCGACCATGACAAGTTTTAGATTCGAGGCGAACAAAAAAAGTAGGACCCTTTAAAAAAAAATATACCATTCCCACATAAAAAATATGAATGAGAAGTACACCATAATATTCTAAAATGACTATTTAATCATTGCCAGAAATAAATTTAATATTAATGCATTAATATCGATAAGTTTAGTTTTTTTTAATTTTTAACTTAAAACAAATAATGATGGCAATAATCTTATAAATACTAGTAAGTTACACCATTTTTGTTAATATTTTCACCGATAGTGCTTATGTAAAATACAAATCTTATGTGCACATTCTTTGTAAGTCCGTATGTGCACATTTCGTAAAAATTTTGTGCACGTTTCATAAATGCATGTTTCACACACGGTTTGACGTGTACACTTTACACTTATTTTAATAAATAAAAAAATATAGAAATATATAATACATTAATACGTATACACATATAAATATGAGTTAATAGATTTAGGCGGCAAGTAGCTAAACAAGTTGAGCCACGGTTGTTGTGGCGGCTTCAACCAACATTTCTTGGTTTTGAACACTACAACCTGACAGAACAATAACATAAATTTTTGTTCCATAAAAGAATAAAACAAACGAAATTAACATAAGTGCTAGCATATAGGCGGAATGCATAGTCTGATGGACCAACTAATATTTGTTTGCACATAAAGAATCACAGTTGGAGATACCATCTATGCAAAAGTCGATGAGATGAAATTAAAGTCAATTGATAAAACCATCATTTCCCCTCTCTCCATTTTGTGTATTAGGGTTAAATTGATTGACGCCGAAGGCCAAGCGCGCTGCATGGGTCGTATTGTGCCCGCAGTGATGATCACTAGACTGAATATGATGAGAAGAAACGCTAGTTGCCATGGCATAGAGCCCACACAGTGGGTGTCTTGAGGTCCACAATGTGGTGGGTGCCATTTTTTAATAACAATTGTCAGTCGTTAGTTATTATGTGTAGATATATTAGTAAAATACAAATTGTACATATATGCACATTTTTGCACGCCCGTACGTGCACATTTCGTACAAATTTGTGCACGATTTATGCATGCATGTTTCACACTGTGTCTGTACGTGTACACTTCACACTTATTTTAATAAGTAAAAAATTATATATAAATAAAATAGAAATTATAAGTCCAATTAATTTAGCTTTTTTTTTTTATCTATTGAAGGAAGTGAAATTGAAAAGATCAAAAACTGTTATTTGGTTTTGGACAATTTTACACTTTTAGCAGCCACACTAAGTGATCTAGTGTGTATGATCAAGAAGAGATAATAAAAGCCATATATAAATCAGATGATTCACAATGTATGATCCAATGGCAATCAACACATACGAATCATAAATGGTAAAAAAAAAAAAAAAAATGAAATTAGAATTTCATGTTTAGGACTTTACCAAGAGGCTGATAATTCTTAGCAGAAATATCATGTTTTATAGCATTATTATCATCTCTTGCAATGGATTCTTCGCGTAGTGCTGCTAGTGCGGCCCTTCGTCTCTCTTTGTGCTCTTTTCTCTTCCTTATTTGCTCTTCTAACACGCCCTTTGCTTTCTCCGCCGCTTCTGCTCTGCTGATAGCTTGCTCTGCTCGCGTCCTTAACTCCCCGATTTTCGACAGTGCAACTTCTAACTCTCTCTTCACTTTTTCCATCTCTCTTCCATCTTCATTCTCTTCAACGTTTTCAATCAAATCTTGAGGCCCGTCTCTTGAAACCTCGTCGTCTTCATGTTCTTGATAATCTTCTTGGTGGGAGCTTTCACCTTCATCACCTAATTGCATCAACTCTTTTAAAAGTCTGTTTTTTTCCTTGTTCATTTCTTCGGCCTCTAGCCCCATCTGCTGGAGCGCGTTGTATAGGGCCGATTTCTGGCCCTGCGCTCTCGTCTCAGCAGCTTCAGCTGCAGCTAGTTTCGCCCGGCCTCTGTGTAGCTCAAATTTCAGCATTGCTATCTCAACTTGAGCCTCGTTTTCTTCTTCTTTACTCTTTTCCATCTCCGATTTCACATTCTCAAGTTCGAACCTCAGCTGTTTGAGCTCCGTCTCGAGTAAATCGACGTATCCTGCTTGATCCAACCTAATTTTGTCTTGTACTTCCATGTCTTCTCTTACTTTATTCAGCTCAAAAATAGCATTGGAAGCAACTTTCTCAGATGAAATGTGGTAACTATTCACTTGCTTTAGTTCAATCTGTAATGAATCAATTTGAGCTGATTTTTCCATCACATGATTCTCCAAATCATGCATGGTTTCTAATTGTGTTAAAAGTTCTTCCTTTTGAAGCTTCTCGTCGTTCAATGCCCTCTCGAGTGCCTTAATCCGTGACGATGACTCCATTTCCACCTCTCTCAGAAGAGCAAGTTCTGTTTCCATGTTCATCGTTTGTTCTTGAGCCTTTTCAGATTCCGATAGGCGATGGGCCGTCTGCTCAAGTGCAAATTCGAGCTCATTTACGCGTGTTTTGGCTTCACGGGATTCGTTGATGTAGAAATCTTTCTGAAGATCTGATTTCTGTAGCAAGATTGAAAGATCGTCTGCTGTTTCTTGATGGTGATCTATCATCACAAGGGCCTGCTTGTAAGCATTGTCTTTCGCCTCAAGTTGAACTTTGGCGCTCGCCAGTTCTTTCTCGAGGCTTTCGACTTCTCTCTCTTTCTTCACTTCTTGCTGTTCGGTTGATAGTATTAAAAATGTGACAGGTAGCGATCACATGATGAAATACCAAAAAGAAATAGTAGATTCTAATTCAAAAAGACAAAAATATCTATGAACCTGGTTCACGAAAATCTTATGATAAACTCGGTATACAGTTTAACCTACGAAGTAATACTGTTTAGTGATTTTTATGACATTAAAGCCTGTGACCTTTATGACACCTCTAAAATCTTTAGTTAAAAACTTCTATTAATCTAATTCACACAACTTATGGTGAAGTCTGTATACTGTTTGAAAAAAAATAGCAAATAAAACCAAACATTTTTACTAAAATGTGATACTTTCACATAATAATAACATCAGGAGGAGGTCTTTCATTCATGAGACCGTTTCACAGTGAAACAAAACATAATTTGAGCATGATGTTTAATACTTTAAAAGAGGTGGGTGTTAATTTATGAACGGTGACCGTCTCACACAAGTTTTTCCCTAATATCAAATTCTGAACACTCACTCACAATCTTGAAATCATTTGAATCAAAAAACTAAGTTGAGAAAGAAAATAATTAGTGTAAATGAGAACATACTGCTTCTTGTTGCTCGTCATCTTTTATAGGGCTGTTTTTCTTCTGATCATTACTCTGCCCAAAGAAAGTGATTACTGTTTGAACTGATTCAATTGATTTTGTATCTATCTCTCCCATTCTTACACTCCCAGCCCCAGGGGAAATTTAATCTGCAACACTAGCAATTACCATAAATAATTCGAACGTAACAAAAAACATAAATAAATATTTAAAGAATTAAACTTACAGGGTGATATGATTGATGAAGCAAAGAAAATCTTTAGACCTGGTAAGAACTCAAGAGTTTATATAAACGATGTTCGTAAAATGCTGTCATAGATTATTGGATGGATCGAGGTGCCCAAATTTGTCAGCTGGAAACAGTCCATAATTTACATACATTCCTTGACGAAATCGATCTTGCTTTTCTTAATCAATATTAACAAGTTTAATTCTGGGAAACTGCAGGGCCTGTTTTTTTCCCTCTATTTGTTCTTTTTCTCTTTGTCCAAGAATCCACTCGCGGTTTCTTATTTACTTTTTTTCTAATGGGACATTTAGGTAATTGCAACTTATTGTATTTTTGGATTGTTGAATAAGGTTGAAGTTCTTGCCTAAATTAATTTCATGTCCAAGAAATGCCTAATTAAGTTGAGAATTGTAAAAGACTAATTTTCAATTCATAAATTGATTCTGTTGTGTACAGCTCTGTGCACATCTTGTGTTAACAATGAAACTACATTTCAACTTGTTGATAATCTTCACAATCTAAATCCACATTTTCTTGATTCGTCCTATTCTTCAACACATATCCAGATTCCTCCATCAAATCAATATAACTTTTCCGCACCTTTGCAAGCGGATGTGGATCTACGCACCCCTCATCGCAATACGCTTCTTTCAGAATAGCTGTGCACGTTTTATTCTTCAGCGACAAATAAAACATAAAAGGATGCCTCTCGAACGCCTTGTGAACCTTCTGCGGAAGCATCAACGGTTTCTTCAAGCAAAAGAGTGTCTTTCTTTCAGCAGCATGCTCAACAAACAAACATAATAACTCATGCAGCAACCCCACCACTCGTTTCTCTGATAAATCACTGTCGGGATTCAAATACGAGGGGTCGTCATATGGAGACACATAAGGAAGCTTTTGAAATTCAGCCAACCAAACCTTTATCTTCTGCTTCAACCTCAGCCCTTTAGAGGGGTATAATGGGAATTCAATCACCTCATCTGCACCACCGCCGTATACCCCTCTCTTCATTGCATTCTTCTGCATCGTTGACAAAATCTTATCTCCTTTTCCATCGTCTAAAACAGACAGCCCCTTCAATCCATCTTCTATATCCACAATCTCAAAACATTCATTGCCTACAAAATCCAAAGGGTCCTTGAAAAACTCGTCGGGCAAGCCTAGATTCCAACGTAAGCCCTTAATTACCTTTAGAGGTAGCGTCTTTCTACTGCCACTCATTAATATGAGCTTCTTTAATCTCTCCACGATATCGTCTCTGAATTCTTCATAAACTAGTCTTTCCTCTTTATCAAGCTCAATGGCTTTATCAGTCAGTCTAAACCAAGGTAAATCGTGTAGAGGACCCTTAAACTCCTCGAAGAAAGAAGGGTAGTTCCTCAAGAACCTTGCAACTTTGATGCTTATATCAAAGTCAAAGCCTTTCTTGGAGATAGCTGAGATGGGAATAGAATAATTCTCATGTGCTGATGACGATGATATAAAGAAGTTTTTCACAGCGATGATGGGCTTGAGTTCAAGGGACTTGTGAATTGAATCGATTGAGTCAAATTGTGGGTCTTTTTTCCATTTCATGTACACCTCAACGTAGGATTGTACTCGAGTAAGGGAGTACGGAGGGGTAGGATGGTAATTGATCCGATTTAGTGAAGAGAAGAGGAGTTTCTGAAGAAGGGGTTTGGGGTTCCTCATTAGGTTGGAGATCACTGATAATCACCCAAGTGTCGTGGAGGTAGCAACAACGAGTCCCTAGAAAAAAACTAGCAATTCTGTTTAAATCTTGCAATTCAATTGCAGGAAAAAATGACAAAGTGATAGTATTAATATCTATAAATCTTATCTCACAACATAGGCTATAGCTAAGAAAGTACTACAGCTTCTCAATTTTCCAACTTATGTGTATAAACATTAAAATAAATTGTTGAACTCGAAATTGATTAGATTAATTATGAATTTAGGTCACATTATATTCAAGCAATTTAGTAGTATCTCACAAATTCAACCAACACGATTATATTCTTTACAAAGATTATGATGTAGTAACTAAAACTAAGTCCGAAATGAAAATCCTCATTTTAGGAGCTCAAACTACTGAAACTCAACAGCATATGATATAATTGTTGGGATTGGGCGAAGGTTCATATATATAATACAACACCGTTTATCCATTTTTAACAAAAAAAATTCTTTCACTGTTTGCTGTTCTTAGTAGCAGGCAGATTCACATTAGAAATACATCTTCAAATTAGCCTACGAAAAAAGAATATATTCCAACAATTGTAAATTGGACAGACACTACATATAAGAAGACTGCGTAAAGAAATACGTACCATGATCCATGGAAGGAAGCGCTTCTGAATATTGATGCTGTATTCAACCTCCTCCTTCCTCGCTTCGCCCCTGCCGCGAGATTTTAATGAAGCCCTTAGTTTAATGGGCTCTGGCCCAACTCAGCGGTGCTTTAGTGGGCCTTTTACAGAGGCATTAAAGCCCAGTAACTCTTTTAAGTTCAAGTTCTTAGTGTTTACAAATTACAAACACAACAAATAACTCATTTTCAAAGTTCCCTTCTTTCACAACTTTAAAATAAAAATAAAAAGTGATTTTGAAATTTGTTAAATTGAATTTGCAAACATCCTCTACATTTCACCCTAAACCAAAATTCTCAACTCATAATCAGAAAAAAAAAAAAAAAAAGATTCTGGAAAAAATGAATATTGGAATTATATATATGTGCAAAATCAGACAAATTAGAAACGCCAAAGTTAATTTAATAGTGACGACTACAAGAATAGACTAGTATTTTTGGAGTACAATGCACTATTCTCATGTAACCAAATTCACTTTTGAATACATTATATTTGTATCCATGGAGGTTTCAAATGTTGTTCACTTTCAAACACATTAATAATAAAGTCAAGTTCCATGTTCAGATAATTTTTAGATTATGACTTGATTTTATGTGTTTTCAATTTTAATTCAGTTGATTAATTTTGAATGTGATCTTTTCCAATTTCATGATGGAATGTCAAGAAAAAGTGAAAGACCGTTTATGTGTTTTTTTTATAGAAAGCAAAAAAGAGCAACCGCACGCATTGAATTACATATATAAAAAAGGTGAATTTATTTGCAATTCTTTCTTTTAATATATACGTGAGTAATGATGGGTTTCTTATCATATCAAAATCGTGTGTATATGATGTTTTTCTTCTTTTCACATCCAAGCAATGAAAAAGGCATTTTTTTTCTTGTTGAAGCTCATCATTTAAATGTACTGTACAGTATCCCCCATCACAAACCTTATTCAACAAACATATACTGAATCAATATAATATTCTATTAATCACAATCAGAACCAATGTTCAGGTAAACTGACCTTCAATATCAACAATAAGAATATATATATGCATATTTATAACTTCTTCTTCCCAACAAACAAATCCAATGAAAGATACTATCAAGTTATAGATGGGATATACTAGTAACAGAAACCTACCAATGCTTTCATCATCTCAAAAATCTTCGACCCGGATGGCATCACGCGGCAATTCATATGCATCTTTAGATCTCGACTTCTTCACCCCAGCGGTAAACCACACTTTATCAGACTTGTAACTTTCCACATTTATACTCGTAACCTTCACCCACACCAACACCACCTTCGTCTTCATTCCATCTATTCCCGACAGCTTTCCCCTTGACAATGTGGCCTTCACACGGGTTGAGTACCGTATGATGGATGAGTCCTTGAAACACGCCTCACAAGGAGAGTCAAAGTACACAATGAGCTTCGACTTTATCTCATCAAATTCGTAGCATTTTATGTTCTGAGGAAAAAGCCCTGAAGGAAGGTTGTTTTCTCGAAGAAGATCAGCCAAAGATTTCACTGGCTTCCCTGAGAATGAATGACCATTATAAATTCAAGAAATGATGAGATGGATGATTCGTTTATATGTTTTATTTGCAATCTTTCTTTCAAGTGTTGATTATGATCCCAGAACATATTAGCAATAAATTCAATAATGCAATCTTCTTTTTCCTTTTTTTTTTTTTTGGTTAAAATCATCCAACATTTCTGGGATATAGGATACTTAGCTCATTTCAAGATCAAAGTTTATGTGCTAATACTACAAAATATTACCACACAGAGTAACAAATTTAGCAATATATTCAATAATGAAACAATGTCAATTGAAACTGTGGAAACATATAGTAAGAATAGGTACACCAACATATTTTCAGCATAAAATGGCATAAAAGGATGCGGTTAAACACTTCATTTGGCTTAACATGTCTTGGGCCACATTCCAAATAAGAATTTCATTCATGACAGAGAAAATGTATGAATATTTTATCAACATCTAGTCAAAATTTAGCACGTACCTTTGAGCTTGTTGAAAACCCATTTCGCCTTCTCTTCGACAGTGCTTGAGAAAGTCTGAAATATGAAGATCAAATAAGCAAAAAGATACCAAGGAAACTCAATATTTAATGGCAGCAAAGCAAAACATTATAATTTTCGTGTTCTTTGTCTGATGGCCTAATGAGGAAACAGGAAAGAAGATCAAAATTAGAGGAAATTATACTGCATATTCGAAGTCGAACAAAAAACGTAGAAGTACAAGGGCACCTAACTTACCCCAAAGTCCTACAAGCAGTAGAAAACTCAAGAAATTGGAGATAACATAGTAACATTTTTATCTTGTTGAATGAAAGAGTCAATAATACTACACTCAAATCCACGCTAAAGGAAAATCAATGGATCAAAGCATCACATATCATAACTAATTATCATTCAGTTTTATTATTTCAATCCATAAAAATTAGATACATTCATAGAGCAAGAAAAGAACAATATATTCTGACTGAATTCATAAGTAGATTGGAATCATAACTCAAAAGTAACTTATGAAAATTCACCTCATAAATTAGTATCAATCATTAATTCTCTTCATTGGCATCACAGACACACACATCATTGTAAAAAATGGAGCTAGATTTCAAATCAGGGATTGTTTCTATTTCTGTCAAGATTTACCAATAATTATCAGATCTTTTACTGATACACAAAATTCAGCACCAATCACAAACTGGGCTTGTTTCAAACAACCAGCATTATGCAAAAACATGAAGAAACAAATTGACAAGATAAGATAAATATAACATCCAAAAAGAACAAGAGAGAGATAGAGGGGGGGCGTACAGAAAGGTCTTGTGAAATGTTGGAGATCTCTTGTTTGGCTTTGTTGGAAACCCAAAAGGTGCCTGCTTTAATGCTCCCCACTTTTATCAAAGCTTTCTCCATTTTCAAAAACCTCTCTCTGTTTGATTGAGGATTCGCCTTCGCCCCACCCCTTTATGTGAGAGTGTGAGCTCTCTCTCTCTCTCTCACTTGTTTCTCTCTCACACAACCGTAGGTGTAGGTGTAGGTGTGCGTGTGTCACAAACAGCGCATTCGAGATTGGCAATTTGGCATTACCAATGGAAATTAACGGCGCACCCATAAAACACTGGATTAGATTTGTAGCACCTAATTCACCCTGCACCCATAAAAACAACAAAAATAAATAATAATAATAATAATAATAAACAAATGTCTATCTTTTCTTTGCTTTTTTATGTTTTTCTACGAAATGCCTCAATTAATACAAATAAAGATTTATATTATAAGAAGAATAAATATTATTGAAATTTAATTTGGATTTCAATTATTAACAACACATGATCTATTTTTATTTGAATCTAAATCCCCTGTATGTAAAGCAAAATTCAAGTTTAATAATCTAAGAATCTACATTAATTATTACTCCTTATTTTGACTTAAAATTTTATGAATCCTCTAATTTCACAACGAAAATAGAAATAAATTGAAAGTCTCAATCCAATTATCCAATCTTCTAAATATATACATATAGTTAATATACTTGTTTTTTTAAAACGTATATAATTTTTAATATACTTAAAACAGTATACCATATTAAATTAAAATTAAGTTTATTAATAATTAATCATGTCTAAATGTATATTTTTAATTCCTAATTGATTTTTAACAAAATAAAAACAATATATTAGGATTAAATATTTGATTAATAAATTTCAAATTTCTTTCATACAAAAGAATTAAAATATAAAAGAAATTGAAAGTAAAATTCTTGATTAATTTAAAATACAAAGAGGATTTTGTAGATTTTGCTATTTATTAACTCACCAGATTTGCAGAGTCAAGTTTCCATATAATTTTGAAATTTTAATCTTGGAATTTTGAAAGACTGAAATTATTAAGTAATTAATAGGTAACTTCAAATACATTGAAAATGTTGACTTCAAAAAATAAATACATTGAAAATATTGGAGTATATGAAGTTTATCATATATGGAAAACTCATTTATTTGTGCAATCTCTATTTATTTTCTATAATTATTGACATACCTCAATATACATTATAAATTCAATTTTCTGATATTTACAATCTTGGCAGTATATATCTATAAATTTACTCCTGGATCCTTTTGCCATCAATTTATTTGGTATAGATTGATTAATTTAAGTTAATATTATTGATATTCTCACCATTTTTCTAAGTTGTACAATGTATATATAAAATTCAATCAACAATCATATTTTATTAAAACAAAAGAGTTGTTTTATTTATTTAATACAAATAGATGAATCTCATGTTACAATTCATAGAAATATAATGAGAAAAGTTGAAAGTGTGCGTGCAGGTATATACAGAGTGTTGTCTGTAGTGTTGGCACATACCAAACAACAGTTGAGCAGCGAAAATTAAAATAACATTTTACAAAAGAAGTATTTCAAAATTTGTGTAGATTAAAAATTAATCTACACGGATCACTTATATTAACTGTAATATCAGTGAAACAAGTCAACAACCTCGTAAGGTTTTGAACAACTACAACTCGTATGAGTTTGACAAAGTTTACTAGAAATTATGAAACTATCTCCCTTATAGATCTAAAATAAACTCCTAGTAAAAAGACAATGATTATACACACAAATATTCGGGTTTATAAGTGTGTGCAAATCTACAAGAAAGAACAAAGTATTTTTCTAACTAGAAGCGTTGCGCATTCCATAGACTAGTAATCTTGTTTAGCTTTCTCTCTTGTGTGTCTTGTATTGAAGGCAGTGGTCTCTATTTATAGCCTTGTACACGAACTGCCTTGCAACTCCCTTGATCATCTCAGCCATTGGATTAAGGTAGTTTTGGTAACCTCCCTTCACAACTCCATAATTTTAGGAACTTGTATAATGGTGCTTAGAAACTACTCACTCCCGTGCAACTGCATGACCTGGGTGTTGCCCACGTCTTCTACCTACATTTGGGACATCACTAAGCAACAAGTGTTAGATTAGAGTTAGTAAAAGGAGAAATGACAAATTCTGATGTTGTCTTAAGTGTTGGAACATTTAGCACAACACTTGACTGAAGTGTTGGATCATTAAACTAAACACCTATTCCAACATCAACAATCTCCCCCAATTTGACATTTCTACATCAACACTACTGATGTTTGCACAACATAAATATTGACTAAGAATTTAACACAGTTGATATTTCAAATAAATGAAGTAGCAGTTGTATTAGATCAAATTAGTAATAACAACATCTAAACCAAATAACATGTTTAGATTTAAATAACATAAATAAAAGGGAAATCCTAAATAATAAAAGAAATAACAGAAATATAAATCCTACAAGCATAACAAACAAATAAAGAAAGATTATGTAAATAAGTAAAGGAGAGAATTGAGCTGAATAATACTTCAGCGACATTTTCATAGATCTGCACAAACTCCCCCATACTTTATAACTTCTCTAATTTGTATGCTTTCATAAACCTCCATGCACGATCTTAATGACATCAACATCTTGTGCATCTTTAGCTACTGCCTTATCACTTTCTTGTACAATTTCTATTTCTTGGTTATCACCATCAGTGTTGATTGTGAAAGAAAGGACGAATTATTAATGATGTTGTCAAATATGTTGTGACAGTTTTCACAACATTGACACAACATCAACAATCTCCCCCAATTTGGACTTTCGACAACAACAAACCTGATGCAATAATAGATAATAAACAGTGTAGAATAGACAGCAAGAATAGAATGTAATGTTAAACCGAAGTGAATTTGAACCATTGAAAACAACTCCCCCTTAAAACGATCTTTCAAAAACTCCCCCACAAATGTAAAACTCCCCTTTTCAACAAGCAGGATAATTTTCATCTACAACAAGCTGCATTAGGTGCAGCATCTTATGCAGCTTCTCCCCCTGTTGGTGTGGAATGGAGAAACAAATAGATTAAAAGATAATGAATTGCGGTAATGCTGGCATGATTGTTCCATCATTCTCAGAAACATTAACTGAAATCACCATTGTTGTAAGAAGAGTCAGAAAACTTTGAATAGCAGTAGGGTTTTGAGTGGTTTTAGGTTCATGGTTTCAGTAGGAGGGTGTATACTTTGCATTTCAGAACTGGTGTCTTAAGGTTTGAAACGTCAAAGGTGTAGATGTTTGTGAAATTTCAGTGGTGAAGTGTTTGAGCTTTGATCGAATGGTGAAGTGTTTTTCATCCTTTAAATACCTGTAAACTAGATTCGAATTAAATGAACAATTCAAAGTCTGGAAAATTTAAGCACTTTCGAATTGAAATGTAGTGATGAAAAATCAATACTCTGTGAAATACCACTACGTATATATCTTCAAAATCAGTGCATAAGTTATAGAGTATAATAGACATTTCAGTTTATTAAGAGAACTTAAGTAGAGAAGATCAATTGGAAGTTGTACGCATAATGGGAGTAATTCAAATAAATAGAAAGTGAAATTAATAACTTCTCCCATGTAAGTGATCGTGTGAAATAGGTGGGAGAGAAATAAGGAATTAAAAACTGCCCAAATAAAATAAAATATTTAAAACAGAAAATGCAATATATCTAAATAAAATAATGACCTGAAAAAAATCAAATTTAATAATTTCGAAAAATTAATCTAATATTCAGAAAAATAAATAATTCGTAAAGTTAACTGAAATTCGAGTCATTTTCAATGTTGCTCATAATGTTGACCCACATACATCTCAACACTGTTTTTACATGAATTTGCTTCATTTGTGTTGCACATATTTTTTTGTTTATCACACTTCACATTGATCCATCTTTTGAAAAGAGTACATCGTAGTAGCGAACTCCATGTCTCATAGTTACTCAATGGATTTGTGAATATATTGATCACCTTTTGAAAAAAGATCATCGTAGTAGTGAGCTCCGTGTCCCATAGTTACTCAGTGATTTATAAAGCATCTAATTTGTGATTTGTTTTTAAGCATTTGAGAGATGTATGTCCAGAACATAATTTTTTGCAACAAATTTTCTAGGCTCAAACAACATTTACACAAAAGAATTATCTAAATTCTAACACAGAAAAATATCCAAAAAAATTTAATAGACCATTCCATATGTTGTCTCAAATGTTCCCACATTTGATACAACATTTAGTCAGAATTTTTCAGATAGTGCATAATTCAAGAGATTTTCGAAGGGATGAAAACCTCTTATTATCAAGGGCTTTTGCATAAATATCAGCAAGTTGTTTCTCAGTAGATATGTATTCCAACTTCACAATCTCCTTCTCAACAAGATCTCTAATAAAATGAAGTCTAATACATATATGCTTTGTCAAAGAATATTGCACATGATTCTTAGATATATTAACAGCACTAGTATAATCACAAAATATTTTATTTTCAACTTTCAAAACTTCTTTTATATTTCCAGGCTCAATCAAGGAATTATAACACACATAGTTTACCTTGTTGCATTTGGATGACATGCATATAGGCCTTACCACATCTTTTGTGATCATACCCAACCTTCTTCTAGTTTGTACTCCAGTATTCAGTTCTCCAATGATTTGGTCTGATGGATGATCTTTCGAAATTCTGGTAGATGGAGTCTTCTGAGATTCATGCAAATTTTCTGTTAATTCTGATTTTTCAGAGGATGTTTGCTCAGATGTGGCCTCATCTAAAGCAACCGTTTGAGTTTGATCAGAATTCTCAGAACTCTTTGAAATTTCAACAAGGTCAGAGACATCATCTTCAATATATTGACTTGTAAGACTAGCATCATCATCAAATACCACATTTAGACATTCTTGCACAGTACATGTTCTCAAATTGTAAATTTTATAGGCTTTACTATTTCTAGAATAGCTAAAAAAGAATCCTTTATCACTTTTTGAATCAAAATTATGCAATTGATCTCTAACATTCTGAATATAACATACACAGCCAAACACATGAAAGTATTTCAAAGTTGGTTTTCTATTATTCAAAATTTCATAAGGAGTTTTAGTGGAATCAGTTCGAATATAGATTCTATTTAAAATATGGCATGCAGTGTTTAAAGCTTCAGCCCAAAATCTTTTAGAAAGTTGTTTGGATAAGAGCATAACTTTAGCCATTTCTTGAAGAGTCCTATATTTTCTTTCACAAATATCATTTTGTTGTGGTGTTTTAGGTGAAGAAAACTCTTGCATGATACATTTACTTTCACAAAATTCAATAAATGAACTGTTTTCAAACTCTCTTCCATGATTAGACTTAATTCTACAAACTTTAGAGTTAAAAATAGTTTTGAATCTTTTATAAAGAATTTTGAAAGCTAAAAAAGTTTCAGATTTCTCTTTTAGAAATTCAATCCAAGTGTATCTTGAGTAATCATCAACCACAACTAATGAATATCTCTTATCACCAATACTCTCAGTTTCCGTTGGACCGATAATATCCATATGTAGAAGTTCAAAACAGTGTGTTTGTTGAACAATGTTCCAACATTCTGTGAGACACGTTCATCTGCTTACCTTTTTGGCATGAATCACAAACTTTGGTATTTCTCAACTGAAGGTTAGGTAAACCTGTAACAACTCCTAATCTCATCAATTTCTGAATATGTTTATAATTAGCATGACCAAGTTTATGATGCCAAAGAACATTCTCATCAAGTTTAGTATTATTGCATGTATTTCTAGATTCAAACAAGTAATAATTGTCAACAGATCTAGTTCCAATCATAAGACAATTAAATTTTCTATTTAGAACATAGCAAGAATATTTATCAAACTTAACATGTAGATCATTATCACATAGTTGACTAATACAAATCAAATTTGTAAGTAATCTTTCAACATGTAAAACATTTGATAACATTGGAAAACCAGGAACATTGAGTATTCTCTTACCAATAATTTTACCTTTACAACCACTTCCATAAGTAACATTTCCACCATCATATGATTTATAATTAAACAAGAATTCAAGTTGGCCTGTCATGTGTCTAGAACAACCACTATCAAAGTACCATAAATCAGGAACACATGCTTTTGATGACATGTGAACAACATTACATGACATATCAGATTTTGAAACACATTTTGTTTTCTGTAAGTGTTGTTTGGAATGATGTGTCATTTCAGGCAACTTTTCAGAAGAATTCACATTTTTTCTCAGTTTTAAGCAATATTGACGTTTGTGACCTTTTTTAGAACAGTAATAGCATGTAAAATCTTTTTCAACCTTACCAACAGTAATTTGTGTCTTAGCAGAAATATTAGAACTATCATTTACTTCTGCCTTAACAAATAAAATATGTTTTTTATCATAAGAAGGTTTCAAAGACATATCATTGTAACTCAGACTTGTTCTTTTTGTCTTACCAACCATTAATGCATCATCTAGCTTTGACAAATTACAATTGTATCTTTCTCTCAAAGTACCTGTCTCATCATAATTAAATTCATTAAAACAGTTCAGATTGGTAATCGAAAATAATAGATACCTGGCAAATGTTGTAGCAGATGTTGGCACATCTGATGCAACATCAGAAGCAGAAGATTCTGGATCATCATCAGCTTCAGTCCGTGGTTGAATCCATTCAGCCAGTATACTCCTCCATGCTCGTTCATCAAGATATTTGATGTACATAATATAAGGTCTAAGTGCAGGAAAAAGCGAATATTCCATTTCAATATACACACTCTAAGCAAGATCTCTACTTAGTGTATCAAGTAGTTGGCTCTGATACCAACTGAAAGTGTGCGTGCAGGTTGATTAGTGTGAAAATTGCTTGAAATTCATGTGTTTATTTTACATAATTTTGAGGGTTTTGTTGCATTATTCACACTAAATTGACTAATTGCACTTGAAATGAGAAAGGTATGTGTTTTGTTATTTTTTAGGTAAATTGAACTTATTTGGAAGCAAAATACGTGCCTGGGAATTCATGAAGTCAAGAGGACAACTGCACCATTGGATGCGTCTCGAAAAACTGAGTGGAATGAAAAAAAGAATCAAGTCAATCGGAGGTCGGAAGCTCAAGATATGATCAAAACGATAAAGTGCGGAATTGTAGCAGAATCCACTCGGGCAGCCGAGTCAACCCACTCGGTTGACCGAGTGAAATCTGCTTCCAGGTCAGTTTCTGGACTTCCAACTCACTCGGTTGGCCGAGTCAAACCACTCGGTTGACCGAGTCAACTTGCTGATGCGCGAAAAATCGAGAATTTTAAAGGATTTCAAGGGCCTAAGTGCAAATCTCGTCTCAAGAATTCTTCCAAGCTATAAATAGCTCCCCAAATCAGATTATTGGGAGGCTTGGCCTCACTTTTTCACACACTAAACCCTAGTTTCATTCTTAGATAGATTTTCAACATATTTTGCAAGTTCAATTCCATAGATTAGCTTCAAATTTAGTATTTAGGTTGGGTTCTTGAAGATTTTGGCTACATTCACTTGTAATAGCTTAGATTGTTGAAGAATCATCAAGGTGACTTCCACCCAAACTCTCTCTTTTCTATAATATTGTTATTTTCATGTTTATTTCTAGTTTTCTTGTTGTTTTAGCCATGGGTGTTTTCTCAAACACCATGGGCTAAGCTTTTTATGTTTTGGGTGTTTGAAACCATGTGACTATTGAATGTGTGAATTGTTTAGACTTTGATTATTGTTGATATTTGGATTATTGCTTCTCTTATTGGGTTTTATTGGTGCTTTGTGTATTTGCTTCTATTAATCCATATTTTGAGGCATGTTTAGCGTAAACGAGAGTTACATGAACATGTTTAAATTTATGGTGTGAGTTGTTGGTATACAAATGCGTTTATTATACTTTTAATTCGTCGAGAGAGAGTTAATCGTATTAGAACCCCCATTAGGAGACATTAATTACTTAAATGGTTATTTGGGTAGTTGGTGAGGATTAGGAAGAGGTCTTATTACCGGGTTTGGGAACACCTTAGACGTAAGGCTATAGTACCCGAAGGGAAACGATTTTCATCCTAGCATCTTGATGCTCCTAGCAAGTCCAAATTGAAGCATAAAAAGGTATAAACAATCCCACTCGATTTCACTAGGTAGAGAACACCCGAAGCATTTTCAACCTTTGCACTTCTCCGAATTTAGATTCGTAGTTGTTCTTTACTTTAATTGTCATTTTTCTCGTTTTCTTAGTTTAGTAGTTAATTTTACTTACTAGCATTGCGTTTAGCTTAATTTATTATCTTTCGATTGTCTCTTAGTTTTAGTTCAAATTGCTCCCGAAACCGTAGCTACATTAGTATGACGACATACAACTCTAGGGATCTATTGCACTAGCCCACCTCCCGTGGTTCGATACTACTTGGTCGAAATACTTACGTGCATACTACTACGATCCCTTATGCTTGAGGGGAAGTAGTTAGTCAACATATAATGACTAAAAATTTGTTCAAGTCAATGGCGCCGTTGCCGGGGAGGTGACGTAGTGCTTTAAGTGGGACTTAGAGTTAGTTGAGTACTAGTGTTAGCTACATTACTTGCTTTATTTTGTTTTCTTATTATTTTGAGAATTTTGATACTTTGATCTTTTGTAGGTGTGAACTTCATCGACTAGATGGATGGATATAATCAATACCCGTGGAATCAATGTTATGATCCACATGGTATGATTTATCCTTCACAACATGAAGATATGGCCTACGATAATTGGAGGAACTTTGATTATAATTATCAAATCCAACAAGTTCCCTCATATTATCATGATTGGAGTAACAATAATGCACCCACTTTTCAAGAGATGGCCCCGGTCTACATGGATATGCATTATGATCAAGAAAGTGATCCACGAGATAGATTTGAATTCCATGGAGCTTCGAAAGGAAATTGGTGTGACAGTGAGAGGAGCTTTGAGTACGATTATCAAATGCAACAAGCTCCTTCTCATTCTCATTATCAAGAGTGGGAAATCAATGAGTTTTGGCCACAGGGTAGGACTACTACCGAAAAGCTCCTCATTGCACACATGAAGGAGAGAATGGATGCAAAGAGATATCCACTTGAAGACATGAGCATGAGAAGGAGCTTAATGGTGATTGAAGATGGCAAAGAGGAATGTCCTTTGATGGACATGAGCTACAAGGAACAAGAAAATCAAGAAGCATCACAAGATGAGTTGGAGAGCAAAATGAGCATTTCTAAACCTTTAAACTCTTCAATTTGCACTTTATTTGATATTGATGCTTCTATTGATTTCATTTTGCCTCTTAATCACTTTGACTCAAAGAAGGAAGTTGAGAAGTGGTTGGGTATTGGTATTCTTGAGCAAAGAGGAAAAACTTTGAAAGAAATGATGGAGAAAGAGACAAGCGGTTGGCCTACTATTCATAAGAGTCTCCTTGACTTTGAGGCCAAAAAATTGAAATACAATGGCAAGGAGACTCGATATCCATGGCCTTTTCGATGAGCACATTAATTTCCGTCCGGCTTGAAGACGTTAAACTTAGCGCTAAATGGGAGGCAACCCATTCTTTATTGCTTTCTTTTATTTTTAGATTTGTAGCTTGTTTGATCTTTTGTTTAGTTTTTGTTTTGTAGGTTGAGTGTTGTGTTGGTGGTCAAGGATGAGAGATATGCATGGTGGAGCTCAAGGGTAGTGGTGCTTTGGTGCTAAAGGTTCAAGGGACAAATTCTAAGGTAACACACTCATTCCCAAACTTTGCATTCAACTAGAGTTTCATTTAAGTTTTGGGGGGTTTCATGTGTTTCCTTCATTTATATTGCACCGTTGTTCCTAGTTTTGGTGATTGATTATCTTGTGGATTGTTAGTATTTGAGGCGTAATTGATGGTGATTGTTAGTTTTTGAGATTTGGTTGAGCTTGTTGGTATTGATTGATGCTTGCTTGTTCACTTGATTTTGTGAAAATTTGTGCTTGGTTTGGTATTTTGATTCATGATTAGACAAGCCCGTGAGCTTTAGAGCCTTAGACTTTCATATATTATGGTCTATTTTCCTTCATGTGAGTATCATTCATGCTTGTGTGCTCTAGAACTTGCCAATTGTCTTGTTTGAGGCTACTATTTGTGTGAAATCTTTGGAAGTGATATAAGGCCATCTTTGTTTTGAATAGTCACTTGACCAAATTTTTCCATACCAAATGAAATGTTTCCGTAGTTAGCCACTTTGAGCCTATTGACCTATATTTTTTGGCAACCTACAAATTTAGCCTATTTGTCTATCTTTTGTGAGCCTAAATTTTCCTATGAACTAGTGGAGCTTGAATATTGACAAATGTGGTTGAATTGAGGTGAAATGTGAATTTGGTGGATTTGTTTGGTTGAAAAGTGAAAAGAAAAAAAAAAAGATGAATTGTGAGTTGTGCAAAAAAAAAAAAAAAGATTGAGTTGATGAGAAAAGAAAAATCGAAAAAGAAAACTCTCTTGTGCACAAAAATTTGGTAGAGCTTCAAGTCAAAAGTGTTGGTTGGTTGGTGGTGAAGAATGTGCTTACAAAGAAAAGAAGTAAGTAAATTATGTGAGATAGAGAACTTTGAGTTGCAACTTGATCAATTGCAACTTTCCTTCTTGCTCCATTAGTTTATGAGTCACTTTATCCAAATCTTCCCTACCTTAACCAAAGAGCCTACATTACAACCAAATGTGAAGTCCTTATTGATTCATTGATTGAACACTTTCATGTGGTGGAGAACTTAGACATTTGGCAAGCATATGGTGGTGCACTTGTGTGATTTGATTTTGAGAGCATACATTTCCTTAATATACACTTTGAGTGATGAGAGATACACTTACTTGTGAGGAAATTGTGAATTGAGCACTTAATCTTGCATTGATTTGAGCATAACTTGTGAACTTGTTTGTGGATTTTTGTACCTCTTGGCTTGACTAGATTGAGGAAAGTTGACAATCACTCATTCAATTTTGATTGAATTTCTTCGCAATCCTCCCACTTGTTCTATATTTCTTTCGTTGCTCGGGGACGAGCAACACTTTAAGTTTGGGGGGGTTGATTAGTGTGAAAATTGCTTAAAATTCATGTGTTTATTTTACATAATTTTGAGGGTTTTGTTGCATTATTCACACTAAATTGACTAATTGCACTTGAAATGAGAAAGGTATGTGTTTTGTTATTTTTTAGGTAAATTGAACTTATTTGGAAGCAAAATACGTGCCTGGGAATTCATGAAGTCAAGAGGACAACTGCACCATTGGATGCGTCTCGAAAAACTGAGTGGAATGAAAAAAAGAATCAAGTCAATCGGAGGTCGGAAGCTCAAGATATGATCAAAACGATAAAGTGCGGAATTGTAGCAGAATCCACTCGGGCAGCCGAGTCAACCCACTCGGTTGACCGAGTGAAATCTGCTTCCAGGTCAGTTTCTGGACTTCCAACTCACTCGGTTGGCCGAGTCAAACCACTCGGTTGACCGAGTCAACTTGCTGATGCGCGAAAAATCGAGAATTTTAAAGGATTTCAAGGGCCTAAGTGCAAATCTCGTCTCAAGAATTCTTCCAAGCTATAAATAGCTCCCCAAATCAGATTATTGGGAGGCTTGGCCTCACTTTTTCACACACTAAACCCTAGTTTCATTCTTAGATAGATTTTCAACATATTTTGCAAGTTCAATTCCATAGATTAGCTTCAAATTTAGTGTTTAGGTTGGGTTCTTGAAGATTTTGGCTACATTCACTTGTAATAGCTTAGATTGTTGAAGAATCATCAAGGTGACTTCCACCCAAACTCTCTCTTTTCTATAATATTGTTATTTTCATGTTTATTTCTAGTTTTCTTGTTGTTTTAGCCATGGGTGTTTTCTCAAACACCATGGGCTAAGCTTTTTATGCTTTGGGTGTTTGAAACCATGTGACTATTGAATGTGTGAATTGTTTAGACTTTGATTATTGTTGATATTTGGATTATTGCTTCTCTTATTGGGTTTTATTGGTGCTTTGTGTATTTGCTTCTATTAATCCATATTTTGAGGCATGTTTAGCGTAGACGAGAGTTACATGAACATGTTTAAATTTATGGTGTGAGTTGTTGGTATACAAATGCGTTTATTATACTTTTAATTCGTCGAGAGAGAGTTAATCGTATTAGAACCCCCATTAGGAGACATTAATTACTTAAATGGTTATTTGGGTAGTTGGTGAGGATTAGGAAGAGGTCTTATTACCGGGTTTGGGAACACCTTAGACGTAAGGCTATAGTACCCGAAGGAAAACGATTTTCATCCTAGCATCTTGATGCTCCTAGCAAGTCCAAATTGAAGCATAAAAAGGTATAAACAATCCCACTCGATTTCACTAGGTAGAGAACACCCGAAGCATTTCCAACCTTTGCACTTCTCCGAATTTAGATTCGTAGTTGTTCTTTACTTTAATTGTCATTTTTCTCGTTTTCTTAGTTTAGTAGTTAATTTTACTTACTAGCATTGCGTTTAGCTTAATTTATTATCTTTCGATTGTCTCTTAGTTTTAGTTCAAATTGCTCCCGAAACCGTAGCTACATTAGTATGACGACATACAACTCTAGGGATCCATTGCACTAGCCCACCTCCCGTGGTTCGATACTACTTGGTCGAAATACTTACGTGCATACTACTACGATCCCTTATGCTTGAGGGGAAGTAGTTAGTCAACATATAATGACTAAAAATTCGTTCAAGTCACAGGTGTATACAGAGTGTTGTCTGTAGTGTTGGCACAGACCAGACAACAATTGAGCAGCGAAAATTAAAATAACACTTTGCAAAAGAAGTATTTCAAAATTTGAGTAGATTAAAAATTAATCTACATGGATCACTTATATTAACTGTAATATCAGTGAAACAAATCAACAACCTCTTAAGGTTTTGAACAACTACAACTCGTATGAGTTTGACAAAGTTTATTAGAAATTACGAAACTATCTCCCTTATAGATCTAACATAAACTCCTAGTAAAAAGACAATGATTATACACACAAATATTCGGGTTTATAAGTGTGTGCAAATCTATAAGAAAGAACAAAGTATTTTCCTAACTAGAAGTGTTGCGCATTCCATAGACTAGTAATCTTGTTTAGCTTTCTCTCTTGTGTGTCTTGTATTGAAGGCAGTGGTCTCTATTTATAGCCTTGTACACGAACTGCCTTGCAACTCCCTTGATCATCTCAGTCATTGGATCAAGGTAGTTTTGGTAACCTCCCTTCACAACTCCATAATTTTAGGAACTTGTATAATGGTGCTTAGAAACTACTCACTCCCGTGCAACTGCATGACCTGGGTGTTGCCCGCGTCTTCTACCTACATTTGGGACATCACTAAGCAACAAGTGTTAGATTAGAGTTAGTAAAAGGAGAAATGGCAAATTCTGATGTTGTCTTAGGTGTTGGAACATTTAGCACAACACTTAATTGAAGTGTTGAATCATTAAACTAAACACCTATTCCAACATCAACAAAAGTGTTATGAAATTGTCTTTATTTCTTCATCTTAATTCTTGTATGTATGTTTTGCACAACTCGTACAAGAATGGGCGTTATGGCAAAAAAAAAATCATATAAAAATTTAAAACAACACAATACATAAATCAAAAAACTAATTATATCATTAGAACATAACCAAAATATATATATATATATATATATATATATATATATATATATATATATTAGCAAACATCCACCTAATTCCACTGTAAAGAAGTTCCTAGAAAAAATTATATCATAAAATAGCGAAAACGTTAAATCTTGAACAAGGACGGATGAAAGAGACAACAATTTAATGTATTTAAGTGGATTGAAGAAACTTTAATCTTGATGGAGAACGTATGAAAGGGACAAGAAACCGTAATTTATATTTACTATGGGAGAAAAACTTTACAATAATTTGACATGTGGTGAAAAAAAAGGGAAAACTTTGAGTTCTTCAAGTAATAACTATCCTTTTTTTTTTTTCTAATTAATTCACTATTCTTGTCCCTATAAAAAAAATCCTCACTCCACAAACATTTTCATTCATTCCAAAACTTTTTTTCCATACTTAAAATTAAAGTTTATCTTTAGAGAAAATGACCATGACAAAAACTTCAACTACTATTTTCTTGGCATTAAACCTTGTATTCTTCAATCTTTGTAGTGCATGCGAAAATTGTTCCAAACCGAAACCAAAACAAAACCCACCGCCACCTCCTCCTCCGATATGTCCTCCACCACCACCTCCTTCGACTCTATCTCCTCCACCACCACCTCCTTCGACGCCATGTTCAACATGTGCTCCGGCTAAACCAGCCCCAGTCACATGCCCTGTCGATATCTTAAAACTTGGTGTATGTTCTAGTTTGTTAGGATTACTTCATATACCTTTTCCACTAAAAGCTCCATGTTGCACTCTTTTTGAAGGTTTAACCGATCTTGAGGCGTCTGCTTGTGTCTGCAATGCCCTTAAAGCCGATATTTTAGGGATCCACATTACTTTTTCAGTTTGTAAAAGTAAAATCCTATCTTTTTGCTCCAAGACGGTTCCACCAGAGTTCCAGTGTAGCTAAATCAAGAATATTTAGTGTGTTATTAATTTTGGTGCCATTTCATAGGATCTTGCATTTAATTTCTTACATTTCTCATATTTAATTACTAAATAAATGAGATGAAAAAGTTACAAGACTGAATGTCCTATCGTAGAGTACTCAACAAGAGACAATAATTTATGATTAATTTTTTTATTATTTGTTTTGTTCCATTCCACTCCTCACTTTCTTGTCTAACTTTTTTTTTTTTTTTAATTTTAGTATGAATTAATGATTTTAATTCAGTATCTTTTATTTGAGAAAAAACCATATAGAACATCAAATATTTTGATTGATATATAGACATAAGCATTTGTGAAAATGGACGACCTTAGCACGTCTCGGTCTTCAATATGTTTTTCTGCAGCATTCTTGTTCTTTTAATTAAGTATATCTTTGAGCTTCATATAATTTTGATCTAAATTCTCCTTTTACACCTGCTGCACAATATTTCTGGTAAACACCACAAAACACCACAATATTTAATGACCATTTAAAAAAAAGTGAAAAGTTATTAGACGAAAAAAGATTATATCCCCAACTGCATATCGTACAATTGAAAAAATATACTCCAGTTAAAGAGTGGACATGCCTTTGTTGCATCAAGTGACTCATATATTATTATATTTTGCTTCTTCGAAAGGCTGATGGCTAACAATGACATTCGATAAAATTGAAACGATGCATAAAAGATTAGAATGACCTCTGCACAAGGATGACACGCTAACAATGGCATCTAAAACTCTTTTGTAGATTATATCCCCAACGGAATATCGTACAATGAAATAATATAGTTAAAGAGTGGACATGCCTTTGTTGCACCAAGTGACTAGCTCATATATTCTTTTGTTTTGCTGCTTCAAAAGTATACAGAGAAGATTTAGCATAGCCTTTGTACAAGGATGCCACGCTAACAATGGCATTTAAACTCTTTTGTGTTTTCCACTTGGATCCTGAAACAATATATTCATTCTGCATGCCTTTTAAGTTTTAACACTAAAATGAATATGATGTACGTACTAGTTTTTCTACTTTACCTCTTCAGAAATTAATAGATTTATTATCCTGCAGATTTAACTCAAAACCTATATTTTGCATTCTTGCTTCCTTTGAGGCTCACTCATCTTATAAAATGCCCACAAAAGAGATTTGATTTCTGATGAATATGTGAAGCAGACATGAGATTAGGCTACACATTTAAGCTTGGAGAGCTTTTAGAAGAGCTCTCCAAGTGGGAGCTCTCCAAGCTAAATTGCACTTGGAGAGCCCTTAATTGCACTTGGAGAGCCCTTAAGCTTGGACAGCTCTCACTTGGAGAGCTCTTTTTAAAGCTCTCCAAGCTTAAATGTGTGTTTGAAAAATAGCTCTGGTGCAAAATTTAGACGGATAGGTTCAGTATTTAAAGGCTGAAAAAAATGTAAATTTGACAATC
The DNA here is from genome assembly GCA_963675135.1 of Galeopsis tetrahit. Classification (NCBI taxonomy): domain Eukaryota; kingdom Viridiplantae; phylum Streptophyta; class Magnoliopsida; order Lamiales; family Lamiaceae; genus Galeopsis; species Galeopsis tetrahit. The sequence continues at coordinate 75,132,758 of OY776127.1, forward strand.
TATGTAAAAACCCTATTAATGATTAATGAGGCCATTACAAGAGAGATTCTGAGGAAAATTACATTAATGAGGTCATTTCAAGAGATTCTGTAATATTAACACCAGAAATCTAAATTTGAAAAAAAATCTATGCAAAAGCCTAAAAGAAAATTTACATTAGGTCATTTGAGGAAATTTCTTTGTAATTTGAAAAATGACTCTGGTTCAAATTTGAAAAGCTATATAAAAGCCTAAAATGATAATATACATTTCATAAAATTTATCTGTAATAGTCTCATCCTAGCCTGTCTGTTACAACTCTTTTCAAAATCAGCTAATTTCATTCCAGAATCTCTTATAGAGATATCTTGGTAGGGTTGGAATGACAACATTTCCATGTTCAAGACATCTTATAGTTATGGAATCTGGATATGGGAACTAAGCATGCATCATCCTAAAGAAATTAATAGACGAATCGCATTTGTGAGTACGCACTTAGTTCTCACTAATCGACAACTGTTTTATCAATATTGAAACTCAGCTGAATCAATGAAACTAATGAGCCATGGACAAATTGAGACAGAAAATAGAAACATGTGTGACACGAAAAGTAAAACGCCCCAAAATGGTGGTGAACAAAATTAAGTGTAGGGAGGAGGAAACTAAAGAAAACTGGAAAATGTTACTTTTCATCAAAAGCTCATGTTTGGTACAAAAATTTGAGCTAATGTAATGGACTTTATATCAATGCGTCCATCTCCCCATTTTAATTTCTCTTACAAACATGCACATTCAATTTCTATAAGGAATGTGCTCCCTAGCACCCAAGGGCGAGAAGAAAGTACGCTGAGAAGCTGGGATCCAAAACTTCAACTATTACTGGTGATCAATGGGAAAAAAGATGGCACGAGCTTTGAACAATCTACGAGCCATTTTTGTCGTTTGTTTCAAGTATTAACTCCGACGGCGGCTGAGTCTCTGCTGCAGATGGAATTGCTGCTCATACATAGAAACAAAAACAAAAAGATAAATATCAAGTTCTTTGCCATCAGAGACACGTCTATCATTTCTGCTTTTATGGTGAGGTGGCAGAAACCTAATTTTACAAATAGAAATACTGATACTTAGTATAACACACACACATATATATATAGTATTAAAAAGTTGGGTAACTTCTTCATTTATCAGAATTCAGAAGGGAGAAACAAATAATCTCTATAATATATTAATATCAACATACCTGTCGATGCATTCCCATCATCTTGTTCTTTTAAGTATCTTTGAGCTTCAGATTTTGATCTAAATGCTCTTTTTACACCCGGTGCATAATATTTCTGGAAAACACCAGAAAAAATATTTCAAATAAATTTTGATGCTTCGCGTTATGGGTAACTGTGCAAGTTACTATCAAAATATTGGAGAAATCAATAACTAATGCTTAATAATGAATACATGTAATATACATAGTTCCATTCTTACACTTGTATATATGAAAATAGGCTATACACCATGCATTTACCCTTTCTTGACATCCATTAAATTTGGAGAACAATGGATTAGTTTATTCTTTTCAAGTGAATTGGTTATGAGAGCCATTTACTATTAAAACTTAAAAGTCCAGAAAAAAAAAGTGTAAGGATATTGTTCATTTCAAACAATAAAATAAGCCTTCAAGTAAACAATAACCAATCACTACAAGTTATTTTGTGATAACCTAATACCCATATTAAACAAATCCAAATAGTGTGTCTAAACAAATTTAAGTATGTTTAACCTTATCAACGTAGCCTGGAAACTTCCCCCTAAATGGCCGTGGTTTTTCTTCTTTCACCCAACCTTTGGGCATCCATGATTCACACTCGGCAGTTCCCTTCCTCAGTGACTTCTGCATTAAACATTAAACATAAATTAAATTGAACAAAATGAATTTTCTTTCTCAATAGAAAATCAATCAGTTCCATATTTAAGGGTTTCATTTTCACATCTCAATTAACAACTACATGTTATAATAGTTCTGTTTATACAAAGAAAAAAATAAAGGTAAAGAGAGGACATACCTTTCTTGAACCATTTGACGCATTCTTCTGTTGTGTTGGTTCAAAAGGCTGCCCACTCGGATCCTGAAACAGTAAAAGGAAATTATATATTCATTCTGCCTTTAACAATAAAATGCAACCAAGTAGGAAAGAGATTCACAGAAAATATGATGTACTGAGCGCCATTAGACTTTGTTCTAGTTTTTCTACTTAACCTCTTCAGAAGAAGATGAAGGAACGAATAGATGTATCATTCCTTGAGGCAGATTTAACTCAAAACCTATATCTTGCAGGGTTTGAGGTTCACTGATCTTACAAAATGGCCACAAAAGAGACTTGATTTCAGATTCATCATCCTGAATATGTGAAGCAGACATGGCCGTTGTAGAGAGATGAGGTTATCAGGTTAGGGTTTGAAAGAGGCCCTGGTGCAGATTCTAGACAGATAGGTTCACTAGTTAAGGCTGAAGAAATGTAAATTTGAAAATCTATGGAAAAGCCTAAAAGGAAAATTACATTAATGAGGCCATTTCAAGAAATTTCTCAGTAATTTGAAATATGGCTTTGGTGCAAATTTTAGAGGAATGCGTTCAGTATTTAAGGATGAAGAAATGTAAATTTGAAAATCTATGTAAAGGCCTAAAAGGAAAATTACATTAATGAGGCCATTTCAGGAAATTTCTCTGTAATAGTTGTATCCAACCTGTTACAAACCTTTTCAAAATCATCTATAGGAAACTGGAAATATAATCAGCACCAGTACTAATTTCAAAAAGAATATGTTGAATTTTTTACACCAACCAAATCTTCACCATCGTCGTATCACAGCTTGAATTTTAGTTATGCTTTTAACTAGCTAGTCATATCAAGAATATTTTGAACTAGCATCATAATATCTTAAATGTTAAAGATATTAAAACTGAAGTTTATTCAGCATAATTGGGCAAGCAAGATTTTCTAATTAGAGCCCCTCCCGCCCTCTAGAAACATGACCATAATTTCCAGAAACAAACATATACCCTTATTAATATAACATCATAATAGGGTCAATAATTAACTTAATTTTAAAAAACTACAATGCCATCAAATTCCTTTATTAGGTTTTACATCTTCAGCACACATTGCACTATGTTAAATTATGTTTTTATTAAAAGGAAACAAAACACTGTTGAACTAACATAGGCTTTTGTGCTCCAAGCTATAGAGCTGATACCCAGATGGTATATACATTGTTACTTTGAGCTCAGTCACACCACAAAACAAGGGGAAGAGCAATGGAGAAAGAGCCTTACCCCATGGCAGATAACCCTAAGTAATGCACGGTAGAAATGTGCTATAGAAAATAATTTTAGCGATAAACTCTGTGTTAACATTCAGTCAAGCAAGCCGTAAGCACATTTAGTATTGATTAGTTATATTAATGAGACAAAATACAACTGAAACTATCTTAACTAAAAGGACGCATTACACATGAATGAGCCAATAGATACATATTTACAGAAATTATTAGGTAGAAAACATTGATCGTGATTTTTTATGTGATCTATCATGTCTGATCTTAAGGATTTCAACTGTATCTCTAACCTTGTTTTTTATAGTTCAAATTTCCATCAGGCATCAGCTAGCAATGTCACAACTTGGTCTGAATTATAACCTAGTGCTTTACTAATGTGAGGAGACATCTTGCCGAACATGCATGTTGTTGCATTCCTCAGTTCTATCTTTGAGCTTCAACTTTTGATCTGAATGCTCTTCATACACCCCAGTGCATGATATTTCTGCTTAAATCACCAGAGAAAACTATTTCTTATATTGAAAATAATTTCCGATGTTTCACATTGTGCGCAACTGTCCAGCAGAGGTAAGGCCCCTAAGCTCTGTGTGTTTGTGCATCGGGTTGATTTTTACCACAAAGTACTTGTGTCTTTATATAAGCTAGATATTGGCTCTAACCATATGCAAGTCTATGTTTCACTGTGTAAAGATATTGTAATCTAAATTTACAATTACAAGTCTGTTTCACTGTGTAAAGATATCGTATACTCTAGTCATAGTTTCCAAAACCATATAGTAATTAACTTTATCAACGTAGCCTGAAAAGGAAATGCAATAAAACTAGATTTTAACTTTGTTATATGGATAGTAGCATGAGCAGGATCGGTTAATATTACCTAAAAGTACTTGTATTTTAAGTCCTTGTTGATTCAGTGTGAGCTTAGAACTCTTAGACCACCCAATTTTGGGCCAGCACGTTCTTCAGTAACTGATAAATATTGGCCTTGTAGTTGAGGCGTCTGGCCAGATTGGATGGCGATAATCCCAGCAGTGGACCCTAAGCAAGAACCGCATCACATCGGATTGCTTCTTCTTCCATAACTCTGACATGTAAATGTATCCAAGATAATGAACAATATGACTAATGCTTAATAATGAATTACATATAATACAATGTTCCATTCTTACATTTGTAATTATATAAATACGCTATACATCATCCATTTACTCTTTTATGTAATGTGGAAATTATTGGTTTAATCTTTTTAAGTGAATTAGTTACAAGAAGCAGTTACTAAAGAATAAAGATAGTGTCATTTCCAAACAATAAAACATACAAGGTGCAAGAACATACACACGTATATATATGTGTGTGTGTGTGTGTGTGTGTGGAAGCTACAACACACGTGGTAATCACATTTGAGATGAGTATCGTTGTATAAGATGACTTTTCAAGCTCTTAAGCCTTCAAGGATACATCAGAGAAGCACTGCAAGTTCTTTCATGAAAAACTTGAAAATCAATATACTGCGGGCAAAACAATTTAAGTAGAGACCAAGATGGCATATAGCGCGTGCAATGTCCGATCCTTTGGCACATAACCCTAGGTAATACACAGTAGAATATGATACAGCATATAGTTTTAGCAATAAATTTGTGTTAACATTAATTCAAGATAATAGTTTGATTTATGAGAAACGATATACAACTGCAAAGTATCTTAACAAAAATATCATAGATAATACTCCCTCCGAACCGGAATACTTCGCAAAGCAATTTAAAGTTTAAACTGAGACCAAGGTGGCATATTCATTGTTACTTTGAGCTCATTCACACCGCAAAAGGAGGAAGAACAATGGAGAAGAAGCCCGATTCTTTGGCACATAACCTTAGAAGATAATACACGTGAAGTTTAGTTTTTGCAATAAATTCGTGTTAAAAGTAATTCAAGACGTCGGAGAATTTAATTATTGATTAGTTCAATTTATGAGATATGAATCTTACAATATACAACTGCAAATGTCATAACAGAACCCACGAATGAGGAAACCTGATTACATACTTCTCTTGAAGTCTTAACTCTTCGTAGGCTCAAACATATTACATGCATGGGGCGCAAGAGTGAAATATCATGAGCATGCATTGCTGACCAACCAATATTCAACTGTAGCATGATAATGTTTTATTAAGACTAACAAACAGATCATTCAAAAAATATTTAGGCATTGGCTTAATCACATTTGTTCTATAATATATTCTAGAAAAAACAATTATGGCTCTATACTTCCTCTATTTCTGAAAGTTCATACTTTTTAAAACGAGTACATCCATATAGAACTGCGAGATATTTGCTATCTAAGCTAGACATTGGCTTTAATCGTAAGCTACACTGTGTTCACTGTGTAAAGATACCCTAATCTAAATGTACATACTCTATACTTTACTTTTTGTTCTTGTTTCCACCAAGTCAAAATATCAATACAAGGTTATACTACGAGAATTCTAAGATCAGGTACAAGTGAGAAAAAGTATGATTTGAAAATAAAATCACAACATTCTGAAACTAATACCCTAGACCATGTACAAAATATATCACTTCATTTTCTCACCAGATTCTACCAAAAATTAGCCATATTCATCAGAACTTCCGAGATCAAAAGATAATTAAAATGACAGTACCCAAAATCACGAGGTCGTAAAGGAAAGGGAGAATAAAAATACCTCTCCCGTTTTCGAGAAATCAAGGTTCCCCTCGAGAAAGTGATACAAAAAAGCCGAAATTTCCGAGGTCGCACACACCCACGTAGTAGAGAAAATATTTCAGCAGCATCAACAATAACAAAACTACAGCAAATGAGCAGCAACAGCAGGAGCAGCAGTAAACCCCTCTCTGCCGTCTCTGGCGGCGCGGAACCGGCCTCGCCATTGCAATGGAAGGCAAGAGGGTAATGTAGACAAGTAGATTGTAGCTAACTGTGTTGAAAAGGACTTGAAGGCACACTTCTGATTTTACGTTTTTTTTCCCTCACAAAATTATGTTTTCTAGGGTAAGTTGCACCTCTAACTTAAAGTTGGACTGTGCTATCCATTGTAATAAGGGTAAGGGTAAGTTACTACCGTCTCGTGATTCGGGTAAACGTGGTACTAGTGTACTACGGTGATTCGGGCAAACATGGTAGAATTTATTTCCGTCATAAAAGACGGCCCCCAAGAAACCTCGTCCGGCGCAGATTCGCGGGCCCTCGACGGTTTCTACCTCGACTATTGTAATCACTTCGATGCCGATGAACAACTCATTATTTAAGTCTCTCTAACGACTGCACGGATGAGTCCTCATACAACACCGGAGCTTGTGGTTATTGCATTAATGGAGTCGTCCACCACCGACGCTCTTAATCTTGCTCTTGCGATTATTCCCCGCTCTACGAAGAAGAGCGGAGGGACAACGACAACCATTGAAAAGCATTGTCAATGAGATGGACGCGATGGCCTACCTCTAAGGCCTTCACTGTTGATACATCGACACAGTTTGTCAATGAGTTGCACTTTGTCGCCTCGTATGTGGGACGATGGGACGATGCTTTTGATCTCCCATTAATCATTTTACCTATTTTCGGTAATTTTTTGGTATGGTTGATTTTGCGTGTTTTAATCGTATAGATTGTTTGATTTAGAGTGGTGTACCTTTTTCTCTCAACACATATTTTTGTTCATAAGAAGAATTTTTCGGGTAAGATTTAATGGTGACCTTTAGTTTGACTTATGAAGTTAATATATACTTAGTTTTTATCTTACATAATTTTTAAATTTAAGTTATTCATAAATGGTCTAAAATGTTTTTACCATACTAAGTTCTAAGTATTTCAATTTATAGATACACCATCCATTCTCAATATCAATTTAATCACAACTTTCACGATTATTATAAAAAACTTCAATATTTTATCATGTTGTAATTCAATACACTTTTTTTTTTCAGATCAACAATCGATGACGTGACTTGTCAGAGCTCGCCACGTCAGGTTACACATGTTTTTTTTTTATATCATATTATATGAATAACACTTTAAAAAAATGTGTATCAAATTGCAACATAGTAAAATGTTAAGGTTTTTTATAATAATTGTGAAAATCGTAATTAAATTGATATTGAAACTAAATGTTGTGTATTTATTTAGAATTAACCCTATTAAAAAAAAAAGTGTGTGATATTAAGAAAAAAATGTAAAAGAGTAGTGTAGGTATTATATGTTAAAGTTTGATTTTTTTAAAAAATCTAACTTTAATACTCATTTATTAGGATTTTGAAAATAAAATATTGTTTTTTTTTAAAGTTAAAAACAAAGAGTCAATATATTATCAGAGAATTCAGAATACCCTGTTTCTTCATAGATATATTATTTCTCAAATTTTAAGGGATCTGAATAGAAATTCCCGAGATCTGAGGGGGTCAACAGCAATTTTCCAAAGCGCCACGGTTAATGTCGCGCAAGCCTTTTATTTTTCAAATAATTTATAACTCGACCATCATTCTCTTTCCTCACTGTCGAATTCCATCAAGTTCTTCGAAATTCTGTGTAAATCAAGAAACAACTGCAACAAATTCTCAATTCTACCAGGTTTGAGCTGCGAGGGGAATCCGAAATTTAAAAAATTTGAGATTTTCTTTACGGTAATTCCTCTTCCCTGAGAATAATTATTCTTTCATTTCATTTTACTCTTGCCTTTCGTTTTCTTGAAGCATTTTCCGAACTTTACTTCTTCTCGTTTTTTGTTGTTGTTTAATTCTTAATGGAGAAGATTTGTCTTCGGTTAAAGTTAAGTTTTTCTGCGGGATTATAAGGGTCTGAGTTCTTACAGAAATGAATGTTTGTCTAAAACTATTTGATAAATTACCATTTTCTGAAAATGCCGTCTCTTTCTTCCAAGGAGTGTATTGCAGGCTTTTCTTGTGCAAGATAGTAGTTCTTTAAATAAATTAAGATATTAGTAATATTTGTGCTATTTTTGTTTATTTTTACTTTTGCTATTTTCAGATAATCATGACAATTACTTGATGATGACATGTAAAAAATGTACTAAAACTTATTATTTGCAGATGGCTGGTGGAATAAGTGGGAGCAGTGATCCTTCTTTTGATGCTGATTATTTGTTGGAGATAAGGGAACGATTTAAGGAGGTACACCTTGGTTTCAATTGTTTCCTATTTATCTTATCCTGGTTGTTGATAAATAGCTTGTCCAAAGTCTTGAAATGCATTTTGTTGTGATTGTCTTATTCGACCTGCATTGTCTTCTGTTACGTGGTAATTTTTGTGTTATGGGCAAGTATAATTTGAAAAGAATATATTTCCACATATAAGCAATCGACACGTAATTTATTGTGCTTTGGGACAACCTGATACTTTCGAGTTTCGAAAATGAATACATAATTGAACTAGTTTTAAGCGACAGTTCAACGCATTTGGAGTGAATGGTGCTAAAGAAAGGCAGGTTTTTAACTTCCTTGCTATTCTTCAACTCTAGTTTCGTTCAGTGTTTTATTTGCGTAAGTTTGATTGCGTTTCGTATGCTAATCTTTTTCTCTTAGTCATACACTACTTATACTTTTCTTTTTCTTTTTATCTGATACAGCTGACAAAGGAAAAGGAGATGCTGAGAGATTCAACATCCCAGGGCTTTGAACTAATCAGGGTTATTACCTTAACTTTTAATTATATTTGCATAGCATGAAGTTGTATATAATTTTTAAGTCATGCTTATTACTTTTTTTCTTCAATTAGACTGTTAAAACATATTTATTTTCTTGTTTATGTCTTGTTATTGTCTTCTTCTAGTTGAGTTAATGGTGTAACCAAGAATGGTTCAAAAATGATCTGTTCATCTCCCAGGATCCAAATTTGTTCCTTCACATACTCATCTAGTTGACTAGTCAGTAGATTCAGTTTAATCAGGAGAATTTCTAGTTAAACCGTGATATTTGTCATTTTTCAGTTTCGGATATTTGCAATTATTGTACTGTCCTTGTCAAATTTTCTTACTTGATTAGAATGGTTAGTGCAAAACCCCTTTTATTGAAAGTACATAATATAAATTTTCATTTTCTATTATATACACAACTTTATGGAATTTAAAAGGAAGCGCTAAATTGAGTTTTTTTTTTAAAGTATATGTACACTCATGGGCAGATCTATGTGAGCCCGTGGTAATAAATCTGGAAACTATTTTTTTAGTAGTAAATCGTTTTAAGTGTTAGCCCAGTCCACTTTCTTAATTAAGTAAACTGATTTTATTTTCGTTGTTTTGGTTATTACGAACCTTAAATTTACAATTTTTTTATCAAGCAATAAAGGTTTGTTGTTTTAGTTATTCAGATTTCAGAATCTTAAACATACAATTTTTCTATCAAACAATAATTTTTGAAGGAGAGAGTTGAATGTGCAATATGTGATATTTTTTTAATATTTGTGAAATTTGTGTTTTCTGGTATCTAAAAATAAATTGTTTTATATATAAATTTTGCAGTATTTAATTCTTTCTTTTAGCCCACCTTGTCGTTGAATTTTGGATCCATCCCTGTGTACACTAATGTACAACTATCTTTAATGCAGAGATTGGAACACTATGTTAAGACACTATCCGAATCACGTGAAGAAGACAAGAAGCGTATTACAGATTTGGAAAGAGAACTCAGTAATTGCGTCCAAGAAATAGGTGGGACTTACGTTCAAATGCATGAATATAAATATAGTTTTTTTAGTGGTAGAAGTTAGAACATGTGTAGAGGTTTAGTCATTTTCTTCCTTCAAACACATTGCTTCAACCTGATCTACTGCTAGAATCAGGATTTGTGTTTTTCTGTTTCCTTCTGTTTCTCTTTTTTCTGTTCTGCACGTTCTAAATAAAACCAGATATATGTTTAAGGCCCACTTTTTCCTCATAGAATCAAATAGCAAAAAGATATTGATGTAACTTGGACCTTCACTTAAAGTTGGTTTAGCTATATGCACATTTAAACGGAGACCAAAAAATATACAAAAATCAATGGTGGGATTGAATACCTTTTAGAGAATGCAGATGTGTTTGGATGTTTGTTGAAAAATAATTATATGATGAATTTTAACTTTTTAAGAAATATATTCTACTATAGGTATTTATCTAAATTTCTTTATTATGGTTAGTAGGTGATGATTATAGTCTTGTCAATTTTGTCTTTTTAGGTAGTGTAGGTATAACAGTGATTGAGATTGTTTCAGCATTTTAATTCATTGTTGGTCTTTTTGGAAATAAAAATGCTCTTTCCCAGAGATCTAAATAACAAACACATTTATTTTTAAAGAAGGAAATGAAATCAAACATTGTAAAAAAATTCTCCACTTCTTGACCTATCTTTCTGTGTGCACTCATCTTTAATCATTACAAATTTAAGGATTGAATGATCTTCAATATTTGTATGTACTTGAAAATATGTTTCTAAAGCATTTAGGCTTGGTTGTATTTCTATTGTCCATTTCTTATTTTTTAGATAATTTTTGTCAAATAAATAAATCTCTGTGACTTTCTATTTTTTAAACTTAATCAACTGTAAACTTTCTCTCAGATTTCCTGCAGGATCAACTCAGTACGACTAACTTGAGCCTAAACTGCACAGGCGAGCAAGTATGCAGCTGCCAATCGAAACTTGCTGGCATGGAAAATCTAGCTAACGAGGTAGAAATGTTAAGGAACCAGATAAAACAGTCTGAATCTGAAAGGTCATTACTAGTGCAAGAAATCGAGGATAAAGTGGATGTAATAAGTTATTCAGCATCACGCATTGTAAACTTGGAGGAATCAATTTCATCAATGGCATTAGAATATCAATGCGACATAGAGAGCATGAACCTCGAGGCAATTAACTTGGAACAGAATCTTTTGAAAACTAAGAGATTGCTGGAAGAAAGAACTAAAGAAAGTTGCAACCTGAATGGGCTGATTCAAGACCTTGAGCTTCGCAATCAGGATGCGTACAAGGTCGTGCAGAGCTTAGAGAAGGAAAATAACTATTTGAAAGAAAAGCTGAGAAGGTCTGATATGAGCACCAAAGCATTTGTCATGGATGTGGAAGAGCAGCTTCATGAGTGGTTCGGGAAGACTGATGGCAAGTCCTCGAGTAAACTGGAGAAAGATACGAGGTATGCTTAAACCATTATGCATTTGTGTTAGTTTGACTGTGAATATTCCATTTCATCATCTGGTTGGAACACTTGGTGTTTCTTTTCTTTGTTATTGTTTCTTAAAACTTTCATACTGTATCATCTAGTTTTTCTTCACGTCTTTTATATGAATAAAAGAGGAGAATATTGTTTTATTAGTCCCATAACTTTGGGGGTAGTAATTGTAGGACATTATGTTTCCGGTCTGGCACATTTAGCCCATTATATATATATATATTTTCACATTTAGGCCTAATTGGCCTGAAGCACCCTAGTTCGAGCTAAAATGTCATGTGTTGGCGCTGCTCACGTGTTTGGCCTAAATGTGGGAAAATTAAAATTTATGGGCCTACAATTGCCAAGTTGGCCCCTATTCATATTGTCCTTCATTTGCTACCCCCATAGTTGTGGTCCTAAAAAAAATTATTCCCCAGAAAGGAGAAAGGAACATCAGTGTCCTGCTCCCACTTGTATCCTGTGATAAAGGTCATAAATCATAATACTGTAGATGGTTAGTACTAACATGGAGCAGATAATTCTTTCCTAAAACAATGTTGTCTCTTATCTTTAATAAATGCAACAATTTGTAGGGAGAAGGAAAGTTAAACTACATTAAGTCTTTTTGAATAATATATGTATTTTGGTATTTCTTTAACTTCTTTGGTCACTTACAACTGCAGCACATATGGCAATGTATTAGGCCCTCTCTTCTCAAAACTTGCCACTCTAAAAGCACCTGATGCAGATTTGAGGAACAAGATGGAAATGGCACGCCAGATAGTTGACTATGAACTTCTTACAAGGCGGCTTAAGGTATGTTTACTTTATATCGATGAGATTGTTAATCATAGAAACACTCATGCTACCAATGTGGGCACATCACAAGCTCTCCAATTGAGCATAGCTGGAATTGCTAGACCAATCTGCCTGTTTTTCATCCTTTTTAGGGATAATATCATTTTAGCACTCCCACATAGTTGATTCTGTCAGTCAACTAGCACCCCCAAATAGTTGATTCCGTCAGACAACGAACGGTGGGACCAAATGTAGGGGGGTAAAACCGTAAAAGTGTACTTTCAGGATCAAGTTTGATAACGAATAAAAGAGAAGAGAGGGGGGGGGGGGGGGGGGGAATGGGGAAAGATAAACTCTAGGGACCAAAAATGATATTATCCCTCTATTTTTTACAACCATAATTTTCATAGCAACTATAACTTATGAAACTTAACATGCATATTTTCCAGGAAGAACTAAGAGAAGAAAGGATGAAATCAAAGGAAGAAGCAGAGGATTTAGCTCAGGAAATGGCTGAGTTAAGGTATCAACTAACTCTCATGCTCGATGACGAATGCAAACGCCGTGCCAACATTGAACATATATCTTTACAGAGAATATCTGAATTGGAGGCTCAGGTAGTTGAACTTGATCTTTTCTTTTCCTATAAAAGAAGGTAAGTTCTTAGAAAACTGAATATCCTCTTCATGTGTTCTGAAGATTGCAAAAGAACGGAAGAAATCCAGCAGTCCTCACGCTCTTGTTGTCAGGAACCAGTGAACATATACAAAGTCCTCAAAATCACAAATTCCTTCATCTTAAAGGTTTGTTGTTTTATTAATATATTTGTTCATATGCCAAATTACAGTAAAATTTAGTTGTTTCATTAAATTGTACTACTAGTTTGTTAGGATCAATTGCTTCATTCAAAAGTATTAGTTATATTATAAGGTAGTTGCGAACTTATCATACAGTAAAAGTGTTTTCCATAAGACCAGCTCTTTCTGGCTACATAGTTTAACAAGCTTACTCGAATTTTATGCAGGTGACGTCATCTCAGTTGAAAAAACCTCATTCATTCAGTGAATATCTGAGCCTAGGTGTGGATCACATATGTTATACTACCTATAATTCATGGTTCTGAAGGTGGTTTTTTTTTTTTTTTTTTAAAGAAATTGCTTTCAAGATAAGCCTCGACAAATGAACGAGTTGATAGATGCATAGACTCTGTATATTTAGGATCTGTTCCGGTGTTTGATAAAGAAAGTTTTCTGTTTTTCTTGCCTCACCTATTGCATTGTGTTAAAGTGATGTTATATAACAATTTTTTGAACTTGAAGTTTGATGAGGGCGCCAAAGAAGTTGCTGAGAAAATTGAATATCAAATCGTTGTTACATACATTTGCATATACCTTTTATTTATTTTTTAGAGTGGGGGTGGGGGTGGGTGGGTTTACAACTTTTTAAAAAATTTGTGCGTTTTGTGGTGGAAGAAGTAGTGCTTTCAGGGTAGTTAAGTGTTTGGGCACTAGATGTCTTGATCACTTGGTAGAAGGGATTGAAAACACCGGTTTGGATTCGGCGTAGTACAAGTGTTTTTTTTATTTGAAAGTAGTTATAGCACAATTGTACAACATTGTCGTGTGTAAATGTGTAATATAATCCACAATTACAAAGCACTCCCTCCATTTTCTAACACTTTGCACCACTTTTTTTGGTACACATTTAGAAAAAATTGTAATGAGTAAAATGTTAAAAGGATAATATTGTAAACTTTTATGTATAAAATTAAAAAAAAATGTTGAATTAAGTGTATGTGTGAGCTCAAAAGTAATGACATTTTGTGGAGTTTAAGAAATAATTTTCATTTTGGGGTGTACATAGTGTTTAGGGATGTACAAATAAAAAAAGTGGACAAAGTATATCTAGACGAAGAATGTATTTTCTTTATCTGAACAATACATTATTGTATTGCACATGATTTAAATTTCTTTTAACTGAACAACACTATGTTGCACTGAACAAGATCAAAATCCACAATATAATTGTGCGGTTATATTGCATAAAATACTAATATATTGTATCAAATTTAAAAATGAAAAACACATTTTGATTAGAGCTGTCAATTTGTGCCTGGCCCGATAGGTCGGCTCATGCAATCCGAGTATTAGGTCAAACTGGGTCTTCTTTTACTTGACTCGAAAAGAACTAGACCGATTTGGCCCTACCAAATTGTCCCGTCGAACAGATCGAGCATGGCTGGGTTAAGAAATTGAAGGTTCGATGGAAATAAGGCCAAACTCGATCTGTAATGTGCATGTGGCTTGATGAACAACGTCAGCTCCACACAACAACTCTAATTTGGACTGAAAAATGAGGGAGGAGGAAAAATGAGTGACATGTATTGCTTGAGGATCATGTGGAGGGGCTTTAATCTTCATATTGACTGTCATTAGGAATCAAAAGCAAATCCAAAATGAGGATTTTCAAATTAATTATAATGTACTAGCAAGTAGCAATTCGTCGGATGGTACACAATGTAACACATAAAAGATGTCGAGTGCACCCTTCCCTTAGCCATTGGGGTTCAAAAACTTTCATGGTTTGGGTTAGTAGCCCAATTTTTAATAAAAAGCTCTTATGTAGATTAGATACTATATTATTTGATTACTGTAATATTATCAACTCTAGATGGAGGGATAACAATATTGCACAAGCGGGTAATACACAATTCCTCCGTCTTATTATTAATTGAATATTTCCTGGTTGCACGAGTTTTAATATAAAATTATTTACTCCCTTCATCCACCAAAAGTAGTCTCATGGTGGATGAGCACAAGTTTTAAGAAAAATGTAGATAAAGTAAAAGTATTATAGGGTATTGTGGGGTCCATTGTGAATAAAGTGATTGTTTGTGAATAAAGTTGATGGCAAATTGAGTAATTAAATGATGTTTGAAGGATGATGGTTTCCAAAAAGTGTATGGGACTACATTTGGTGGACAAAAAAATGAGACAAATGTGACTACATTTCATGGACGGAGGGAGTATTAGTATTAAAGGCGATAAAATTAACTTTTATGAAGAATATTATTAGTATTTTACTTTATTAGAGAAAAAATTGTTTGTCTGTGTGCAAAAATTAATGACATGAGGTGTAAATAATGTTTAAGAGAGATTTTTAAAGAAGTACATGTTAAGATAAATTTTTTTGATAAATGTTCAAATAATAATGAAACAAAGAGAGTAATATAAAACAACATTTATTATTAAAGGGAGAGAGTATTCAATATAAAATTATTTTTAACATTATTTTACCTTTAATTTCAATTGTATAACCTAAGTATGACTCATAAATCATATAGTAGTAAATCTCTTACCAGCTGTTGTATTTGAAATTGAAAAGAAATATAAAAAATTTCAAAAGTTCCAACACTTCACTTTGTCGCTCTAGAATTTATTTTAGAAAGGAGCGTTACAAGCGGAGCCTTCCCTCAACGCCCATTATCTTCAATTCAATTCAGGTATTCCTTCTAATTCTTTTTAAGATCGGAATTTAACTTGTGTTTATCTGAAGAAGCATTGCTCAGATTCCGTTCCCTCCTACTTTTTTTTAGTTTAAATTAACAATCAGATTAATCCTCAGAACCCCGTGTATGCTAAAATTGCTTCAGGAGATGATGCGATTTCTGATTGTAAGCAGATTGTCAGTTACTTTTGTTGAGTTGATTAATCTGTAGGCAATCGATGTTTTGATTTTAGTTTCAGGGTGGAGTAGTCTGCTGGTTTTATATGCTTTGCTACTTGAATTAATTTTTTTTGATTTTATTGTTGCTTAAGAATTCTCAATTTCTGGGTTGTATTTGGAGCAGTTATTGGGCCAATTTGCCGATTTTACTTGTTTCTTGTTGTGAGATGTACTTCGGCTTTCTTTTTTTAATCTTAGAAGAAATAGTAAATTACCTAGATATTTATTGCTCAACTATCAATGTGTGTCTTATTAATAGTAAGCATGTTCATAAGGCTTGATATACTTGCTTTTATGTAAGTTTCAGGTTCATCTTGATTTCAGTAAGATCCTTTCCTAGGCTAGCTTAATAGCATCGCCCTTTGTGTTCTTTTCAGTAGCACAAAATGTATGGTTTAAAGAAATCCCCCATACAGGGTATCCCTAAACACAACTCATCTGATCCCAAGCTTCCTGTTAATACCAATACTAATCCTTTTGATTCTGATGATGAGTTGGATAACAAACAACCTATTAAAACCTCTGGAAGTACATCTTCTGAACCTTCACTCCTTACATCAAATGTTAGCACAAATCCTTTTGATGATGGTGAGGTAAAAGGTACCCCTCCATCTAAAAGCAGTCTTTCTTCAGCAGCCAAAAATAGATATAGGAGTGATTTTCGTGATGTGGGAGGACTAGAGAACCAGTCTGTCCAGGAGATGGAAAATTATGCTGTATATAAAGCCGAAGAGACTACAAAGACTGTTAATGATTGCCTCAAGCTTGCTGAGGAAATTAGGGAAGATGCGACTAAAACGTTGGTCACACTGCATCAGCAGGGAGAGCAAATTACAAAAACTCACATGGTTGCTGCTGACATGGATCATGACCTTAGCAGGGTATGTCTTGTCTTATCAAGTATGACATGGACGTAATATCCTTTCATCTTTCTTTGAACGTAAATCTTTCAAATAATATTGACATCATCAAAAAAAAATCAAGCTTATCTTGTATCAAGTTCATCTTATTTCGAATTTAAAAAAAGTTCAAGCTTATGTTTAATGGTAGCATAGTCTGCATAAATTCTTCAAGTTATCGTTGGCATTTTATTCCTTGCAGAGAGGGGGCATGAAGTGTTATTGTATCAGGATTTAACGTTACAAAAGTATCTTGGGCTCTTGATTATACTTGAATGGTTCTTAGAACAAATTTTTGTCTCATGGAATTCTGATGCTAAAACCTACTAACTTTTTAGTGTTTTGGATCAGTCATACGTTCTCAGTTGTAAGCTTTTCTAGATCCAATTCA
Organism: Galeopsis tetrahit; assembly: GCA_963675135.1. Classification (NCBI taxonomy): domain Eukaryota; kingdom Viridiplantae; phylum Streptophyta; class Magnoliopsida; order Lamiales; family Lamiaceae; genus Galeopsis; species Galeopsis tetrahit. Next base: position 75,150,053 of record OY776127.1, read on the forward strand.
ACCAGTTTTCCAAACTTCGTGCTTTTCTAGATCCAATTCAACTAGTTTTCCAAACTCCATATTGTAATCTGAGCCTCATTAGCATCGGTAACTAATGTTTTGGTTAACCAACTTTCCTAATGGATATAGAATTGTCCTTTTGACTGGGAATGATGCAGGCTCCTGTAATGTCACTTCTTTCATTTTCTCTCTTTAATACTCCGTATATATTGAAAATTGTTATCCTTTTCTTTTGTTAGTCCGTTGTCTAAAGTGGATCCAGGCATAGTCAAACTAATACAACTGTAACTCTGAATCTACCAAGTACCAACTGAACTTAAAAAATGTCAGGATATACTTTAAAATAGCATATAGTACTATCCAATATTGAAGATGCTACATCCTGCTGTTATTTTACTAAGTAAATCTGGCAGAGCTTTATTTTCTTTTATCATTAATCATTTAAGGTCTCATATTATGTCTGATTGTTTTTAGGGTGAGAAGCTTTTGGGAAGTCTTGGGGGCATATTCTCCAGGACATGGAAGCCTAGGAGGACTCGCCCTATTATGGGCCCTGTAATTACCAAAGGTACATCATTTTCTTTATCTCAAAACAAACACACCAGTGCTATTTATCAAGATTTCTAAATCCACTAAATCCCAAATCAAATATACCCTTAACATTGTTGTGAAACATGTCTGCAATAGTCTCTTTGTCTTATCATGGTGTAGGCAAGTGGGTAGGCTTTAATCTAGAATTTGTTTCATGATTTTTGGTTTCATAATTTGATGGACGTATAGATGAACCTGTACAAAGAAAGGGTAACCACTTAGAGCAGAGGGAGAAATTGGGATTGACTTCTGCAAGAAAGGAACGTACTCCTACACGTACACTCTCTCCTGAACCCACAAATGCTTTGCAGAAAGTAGAGGTATGTCATCATATTCCAGAACACTGTGTTGTTGAGAATACTAGTATGTAATATTTCCTGCGGTCTTTTATATATCACTGGATCAAGATATGATCTCGTCGTATTGAGCTAGATCTGCAATTTGATGATGGCCTTCAGATGAAGTAAATTGTAGCCTCTGTTCTGATCATGTTTGTTCCTTTCTGCAAATATTTACTTACACAGTCTGTATTATCTAGAGAACTTTGTTTAGCTGGTTAATTTCATGGAGAGTTCTTTCAGAGGCTTGATACATCATTTCTTTGACATTCTGCAATTGTACTATGATGACAGGTGGAGAAGGAGAAACAAGATGATGCCCTCTCAGATTTAAGCAATATTCTAGGGGAGTTGAAGGATATGGCTATTGACATGGGATGTGAAATTGATAGGTTAGCCATCCTACCTCGTACTATGATGAGCTCGTTTGGCTAAGCTTATTTTAAACATCTTTATCTTATAAGTTGTTTAAAAAGCTTATTAGGTGTAGTAATTTTTAAGTAGCTTATAGCTTTTTTGATAATTTGATAAAAAAAAAAAATTATAATTTTTTAAAATATTTAAATAATTTAATATAAAATAATTATAAAAACTAAAGTAAAGGGCTCGAAACCCCCGACCCCACCCCACCTAATCTCATTTACTAGCATGCATTACAAATTTTTAAGTAGATATCAATTGGTTCTTTTGGGCATGGTTTGCAAATACAGGCACGGAAAAGCTTTGGATCACGTTCATGACGATGTAGACGAACTAAATTTCCGAGTGAAAGGTGCTAATCAGCGTACACGTCGTCTTCTTGGAAAATAGAAGGCAGTCGTTCTGACTGTCGTTTGACATTGATCTGGACCTTGCTATCATCGACCTTGTAACATTTCAATATTGTACTTGCATGCTTCAATTGTAAGATAGCTTTTCTTGGTACATTCCAATTTCGATCTATAGTTGTTACTGTCTTACTGAATGTACTGTTCTCACCATTTAATACGGATTAGTAGCTTGTTGCTCATGTTAAAGGAAGCATATATTTGATATGGATGGATATTCATGGTGTCCTTGTATTTTTATTCGAGCAATGGTTGGATTAAGCATTATTTTCCCCATGTATGATTGTCTTGTCACAGCCTTAGCTCTATTACACTGTTGATAATTATTACATTAATTTTTCCAAGTTGTAGGGGTAGTTGATCTTATGTTTTGTTGCAAAATATTTTTCGTTTTAATTATTTTTTTCACGTTTTTTTCTAAATTAACCCGATATATTTTTACAATTTTCCATTTTTATTGAAAACTATACTTATGTATTCCTCTATCATCTCTTTCTTTCACCATAATAGAAGTAAGTTTGAGATTTTTTTTTTATTTTTTGACGGTAGTAAGTTTGAGATTTTCCTTTTCCTTTTCTTATTAATTGACGGGTGAATTAAAATTATCCCTTAATTTTATACAACAAAACAATAAAAAAACAAACATAATGTATGTATTATCTTTAAAAGTTGAATGAGATTAGTTTGGTAATTTCAAATATTAATTGTTTATGTATAAAGTATATGTGTTGGAGGGTATTACGAGGTGGTGTGGAATTCACTTATAAATAAAGAGATTGTATGTGAATAAAATGAATGACAATTTGAGTAAATGGGTAATGATTTTAAGGATGATGATAAAAATATTATTTTCATTTTAAGATATATAAATTAAATCTGGACAAAAAATGAATACTTACATACAAATTTTTTGACAACTGAAATATTTGTGTGCAACTCAAGTCAAGTTCAAATTTCGAGTATCGACTTGATTCGTGTAGAATAATAGTCCTACCTATCTCCCGTTTATTTTAGGATGAAACTTCACTGATAACGGACATGTCTAGTCTCCTTCACTTATTGGAATCAAGGGGTCCCTAATTTCTACATGATACACTAGGATTGTCAGATTATCATTATGATAACACGAAAAATGTGAAGGAAAGCTGTAACAAATTACACCTATTTATACAAGCACTTATTCTGTTGATGGTGCTTTCACAGAGACTTGTCGGCTTCATTACCAACATATTAAATCCTCATTAACTTGAAAATTCAAATATTATAATAAACCTTAATATCAAAAAAAGAAATATTGCTTTTTATTAATTGGTGCTACAAATTGCAACCTCATTAATTAGGGCATTTAATGGTGTCAAGTACAAGGTTCATGGATCACTTGTTTCATTTTTAAATACCCCAACCCCATGGCCTATACCATCTTTATTGCCACCCTCTGTTTCATGTTTTTCACTTCACCATACTTTTTGTTTCTCCCTTTTTCTCATGACGAATTCATCGTCAACCACCACCACCACCTCCACCGCCAGTCGATGGATTTCGACCGGAATTATAATCGTCCTCATGTTAGCATCAAATGCCGAGTGTTCAAGAATAGCCTTACAAGAAACCTTAACTAACCTACACAAGTTTCACAATCACCAACCCCCCTTTCCTTCAAGCCCGTCTCAAGTTTTCCGTCAACCATGGCAGTTCCACCATCCACCGCCACAGCCACCAACAACGCACGAGGATGGAAGTGAAATTGACCCAAGATATGGCGTTGAGAAGCGGCTGGTTCCAAGCGGGCCGAATCCTTTGCATAATTGACATCATGCACAAAGCTAGCTAGCTGTCTTCTCTAGTAATTCTACTTTGTTTGCTAGTCTTTTCTTTAACTTTTCATGCATGTATTTTTATTTCTTTATTAGCCTAGAGAAGAGTTCATAAGGATCATTGATTGTAACCAGCCTTTTCTGGTTAAAGTTGCATCAGCAGCAATTCAATGAGACCTGCCGCTTCTTGGAATAGGAGCTTATATTGTGGAAGATAAATAAAAGTCTTCCCTCTCTCTCTCCAGGGGTAACGTATGCATCTTTATAATATATACAGTATACATATACCCATTGAATGAGTATCTTGTATCTTACAACCTTACAGAAGGGGGTCCTATTCCTATCCAACTTTTAGGCATTAAGATTTAAGAGTACATTTCAAGCATGAATGGTTATCATAAAAGATGCCCACAATATCATAAATTCTAGTTCTTGAAATTCTACGATTTTCTAAACCGAAGAAAAGAACTAATTCTACGAGTCCCCGACGTTTTTATGCATACTTCTGGTTAATCTACACCATACTGTATTCTGTTAATACATGTATAACACACACACATATCTAATTCAGTATTTCTGTTTGACGTTAAATGTACGAAAAAAGCGAAATGCAGTATGAAGCTTTCTCAACAAATCCATACAGTAAACCCAGATCAATTTCCCCAAGAAGTTCTGATAAGTGGAACATTTAATATTCAGTACAGAGTTTACTTATACCTTCATCATGTGGCATGTAGACAGAGTACTGGTTTGCAGTCCCTTTTTGTAGTAGTTTTTCACTGAGCATGATTTAATGAACTAATCACCATTCACTGTGAAAAGATTCCTATGGGTGCTTAGTTCAAATTCTTCAATGAGAATGATAATGAAAATCATAGTTAAGACTTACAAGGTTAGTATTCTGCTCTAACCTTGGAACAAATGGAAACAAAAAATGATTGTTGATTGAGAAATAGTGATATGATTATACGAGGGGAGATAGTTAATCAAAATGGGTAACGATTAACTTAATTTTGAGTCCCAATACCAGTACCAACTGTGATAAAGGTTAATTGACCCCAGTCTCATTCCTAATACCCATCGAATAATTTTGAACCAAACGCCCCCTTAGATTCTTTGTTGGGGGCACGTAATATTGGTCAAACAGGTGATAATCTGCTCCACACATACACACACCCCAAAAGAAAAGTAACTTGACCTCTCATGAAAGTTACTCCTTGGACAAAGTTCATAGTTATTTTGCAATCCTACAAATGTAACTTAATGCATGCATTTCATACTACTGTTCATGCTTTGCTCTAGTAAATACTATTGGTATTTAACCATCAGATAAAGTATCTACCACTTATTTGCATATTTACAGGCAATATGTGAATGTTTGTGTGGACCACCTTCAACAGTATCCGACTATTGCACCAAGAAGTCAAAAAACATAAGCAAAATGAAATGTAAGATAGCAGGCAAGCTAAATATGAAAAAAATATATATATATGAAAGCTTCAGTTTATATTTAAAGAAAAGGATGTATCAAGCATGTTGCATACACTGCCTTCAAATTATTTTCTTTCCTGGCACTAATACTTCACTAGATGTTCATAGTTTCTTTGAAGGAAGTACTTAGTCTATGATCAAGGAAGATGAAATACTAAATATGAATAATTCATCTAAATAGCATCAGATAAAAGCCACTGCATGTTTTTCTCATCTTCTGCACGCCATCTTCCTCTGTTTTCCTTCATCAAGACCTGAAAATTTTGGTAGAATTAAAAAATAAGAGTTGGTTGAACATTTGAACTTATGGGACTTTCTGCAGTAGTTAAGCATTGATTCAAAAGTTATACACTAGCAACAGCAGAATTTCTTATGACATAATAAAACTACACCATCATAGTAACAATGTGCTGATATTAGTATTCAAACTGACCCTGTTGATCCAAGATATTGCCAGAGCAGACCACATGTAGTTTACTTGTTTGTAAAGCATTCATCAAAGCATAATAAGTTATCCAAGTAATTGGTCCTGACACCACAACGTTGCAGTCTATACTGAACAATGAATGCAGTACTTTACATCCACAACACAATTGAAGGACAAAATATGTGGGGAAAAAATACCAAAAGAACACCTAAAACTTTGCATTCTAGTTAAGTGTTGATTTTAAAGTACATTACCAAAAGAAATGCAAACACTTTACGTTGGTAGATGTTGCCTAGAGCTAATTGCCACATCAGACTGGCACTCCATATCTGCTTCCTCACAATTAATTTTTTTTATAATATAATCTGTTTTCTCATTTTAAAGAAATTGAAAACTTAAACCAGGCACATTTGTATGCCTTAGAACTACCACCTTTTGTAAAGGCAGCTAATCAGTAGGATGAAATCTTATTTCGTATAAACATGAGGAATAGTCAATATTTTCTTATACCGCCACAAACACAATCAACCAATATGATGCATGAGAAGAAAAGGAAACAATGACTAGCCTCTAATGCACACTGTCCCAAATCACATTAAAGAACTTCCAAATTCTCTACTCTGTTCACAATCTATCCATCAAAACCAGCTATTCTCTGTCACTAACAAATTACATGTCTACACTGAACAACATTAGATGTATATTTATCCTAATATAAAATTTATCCTAAATATTCCACTACAAATTTGAAACGAAAATATAAATTTGGGTCATCCCCAATAAAATGTGTCATCAGTCATTTTTACTAAACCGTGGCTAACCTAGTTATCTAGATCCCTTTCTAACAGTAACAATATTTCCTTCATTTAAACATTCTGAATCACTTGTATTAGATTGTAGTTGCACTTAAATGAGAGATATATGCCCTTGTAATATCATGGTATTGTAATATCCTGAGTTGGTAGCACAAAAGATGAAAATCTCTAAACAGTCTGATTGGCTTGACCAAAAGGTTTATGTTTCGTGGTGCAAAACCCAATGTATAGAGAAGTCAATAAATATTTTTCTTCACCTGCCACAAAGTCAGAAAACCGTTTCTTTGCAGGGAACTCAGGTAAACTTTCAGAAAAATTAACGTCATCAGAATCAATTCTTCATTCCATTTACAAGCACAGAATCAATTCTTCATTCCATTTACAAGCACATCAAAAGTTTGCTAATCCAGTTTCCATTTGGCAAAATTAGGTCGAAAAATTTAATAACAGTCTACCTTCTGAATTACACGAAAACATACACATACAATAACAAAGCAAGCCACGCAGTATACTATTACAGACAGTATATTAGGTAACAAAGATGCGCATGAGAATCAAGCAACCAGAGAAACAAAATTAATCTCCTAAACAAAATCAAAAGATTCAATTTTTTATTTGAAAAAAAAAATACTCCGTAGAAGTAACCTAGAGTGAAACACTAACCTAATCGAATGTTAAGAGCGCTGAATTTCCATAACACTCTTAATGGTGGGCGCGTAGAGAGAGTAGACAACAGCCTGCCGCTTGGCAACTCCGAGCTGCGATTTCCCGTCGGCAAAAGCGGCCGCAGCCTCCGCCGGATCGGAAAGGCTGCGGTTGTGGCGGAAGGCGTCTACGGTGCGGCGCTTAGCATACTCCCTTATATTGTAGTCTGAAAACGTACGTGCCGTCCGCATAATTGATCGGAAGAGTGAGAGTACTTCGCCGCTAGTGGGTGACGCCATTTTTTCTTCTCTCCTCTCCGACCCTGTGTATAGGTTTATTGATTTCTTGCTTCTTTGCCTATTTTTTCTTTAATTATTTATTATATACTGAATATTTTATTAATTTACATTAATTAAAATTAAAGCAAGAATTAAGGGGGAAATAATTAGAAACGTCAAAAAGAGGGTGAAGCACGACTTTACTTATTGTTGAAATTAGAAATCGGGTCTACCAATTGCAACCATTTTCGCCGAAATGCCTCCAAAATCCATCGCCGGAGACACCTCTCACCGCCGATTATGTCCATACACGCGTAGTCTTCTCCGCTACGCCGTCGCCTCTCGACTTCTCATTCTAACCCTAATTGTCATATGGCGATCATTTCTTTGCCCCTATGACACATCCGCTTCAATCAATCCACCATGCCTTTCCGCCGCCAATTCCTCTACTTCTCTGCCGCCGGTTCTCCTGCCGCGCGTCGGATCGGCAATCGAGAGCAGCATTGTGTGGGATGGCGTCTACTTCATGCGCATTGCGGAGTGCGGCTACGAATACGAACAGACCTATGCCTTCTTGCCCTTGCTTCCCCTCTGCGTTTCCTTTCTCTCAAAAACAGGTACCTAAAGCTTTTAATTGTTTTCGTAGTTTCATTGTGGAAACTTTATTTATTCACCGTTTGAATTAGTGATTGAGTTGGTTTCATAGATGCAACACCAACAGCAGGTGTAGCAGGCTAGCAGCTACAGTTAAGTTTTTGTGTAGTGCTCAGGGTATTTCATTTGTGTGGCATCGGTAAATATTATATAACCATATTAGTAGTAAAATGAGAAAATGAAGACTAGACTTCCTCACATTTTTGCCGCCTAAAGATTTCTATAGAATTAAAAACAACATATTTATTTGATCCCTATCGTATACTCCTCAATTAAACTGAGGAAAGTAAATTCCTTAATAGTGTTCTCTTAATGGGATCCTAATTTCATGCATATGTATGTTCCTTTTTACTTTTGGTAGAAGTTCTGATATTTATTTTAATAATGCAGTTTTTGCTCCATTGATACCTGTGATTGGATACAGAGCCGTTCTCGGGTTATCCGGCTATGTGCTCAACAACATTGTCTTTATTATTGCGTCATTGTATTTATACTGGTGAGTTTTGTGATTAAAATACATAGAACCTGTTTTGAATAATTGCTTTTGCTTTGTTCATGACTGAAATGAAATATTAACCTTGTAAAAAGTAAGACTTTTAGTTGGGATTGGCAAGGCCATTGATTCAACTACTCCGTAAATCTTGCTATTTAGCCAGCTCAGGTCCTTTAGCATGTGTACTCTTGCATATAACTATTTTCTCTTTCTGTGACTTTTGTTACTAATTATCTTTATGCAGGATTTCAGTTATTGTTTTGAAGGACAAAGAGGTAGCGTTGAGAGCGTCAACTTTGTTTTGCTTTAATCCAGCTTCCATATTCTACTCGTCAATGTATCTCCTGAATCCTTTGTTCTTTATCCTTTATCATGCCCAAAAATTAAGGTTATAATGATTAGGCTACCTTCATCGTCTGCAGATATTCTGAGAGTCTGTATGCTGTTTTATCATTTGGAGGATTATATCATTTCATGAACGGCGCCTACAATTATTCGACACTTTGGCTTGCACTATCTGGTTGTGCGCGATCAAATGGGGTGCTAAATGCAGGCTACATTTGTTTCCGTGTAATGCAACAAGTAAATGCAGCCTTTTCCTCCAGAACCCACTCTTATGTGAGTGCCATTATCTTTCAGTTTAGGCTTGTGCAATAAATTTAAGAGTATTTTACCATTGTTTGGATTACAAGGTTTTGATATGTATAGAATTTAAGGTTATGATTTATCTGCAGTCTATCCCAAGTTTTTGCAATTGAGTGTTTCTCTCTCTTTTTTCTTTTTATTTTTTTATGTCAGCCCTTTTAACAAACTGGAAATATTTGGGGTGGGTAAAGATTGAACCCTGGACCTCCTCTCTAGAAAAGAGATCCAGGTACCGACTCTCCTAATGAGGGTTGGTTATTTCTCAGCTTTGTTAAAAGCTGTTTAGTTTTCAAATCCCGTGTGTTTTGTCTAACTATATCTTCTCTTATCTCAATCTTTATGTGTTCCAGCTGCTAACAATGAAGATTCTTCTAGCTGGGGCTGTACGGTCCCTGTGCATCTTTGCTCCCTTTATCTCTTTCCAAGCATATGGATACTTCAATATGTGCATGGGTCGCCCTGTGACTGAATTGAGGCCTTGGTGCAAGGCAAGACTTCCTTTACTCTACAATTACATTCAAAGCCACTATTGGTATGTTAAATGTATTGTACATGTACAATCCTTTTGCTTTTTCTATGCTGACATGTATATGACTGCAGATTCCCGCTGCTATATTTATAGATCTCGTAAATGATGGGATTGTTCTCTCTTAAGTTGAGTGTTAAACTTGATATGAGTTTGAGCTTCTTGGTAGTGAAAAGAACTACCCACATAAAAACTAACGGGCACTTGAAGGGCTTTTCTTGTCTCAGTTGTCTGTCTATTTCTTGCATCCCACTCTTCTGGTATCTGATGCTGCTTGATCCCCAAACATGTATTAACTTTTTCCTAAATCTAAAGAGCTGTCTGGACGTGTAACTCCAAAATTCCTTGTGCAGGCCTCATACTTTGTCCAGTTCACTACTATCCATTGCTTCAGAGTTCCCTTTATAGTGATAGACAGTCTGATTTTTCTGTCAACCAGCATATATATTTCCATTTATTACCTAGTGATGCGCGAGGATATGGACAGTTGCTTATTTGAGTTTACGTTGCCTGATTAAGTGATCTTAATATTGAACAATTTTTTTATTCCCATCATTAAAATTCAGTTTCTTATATAAAAAAAAAATACTCCGTATTGAACAATTATTTATTTATTTATTTGTTTATTGGCAATGTATTTTATTCCTGATGTCTATTTCTATTTCTGTCAGGGGAGTAGGCTTCTTAAGATATTTTCAAGTTAAACAGTTACCAAATTTTCTTCTTGCATCACCGATATTATCTCTTGCACTTTTCTCAATTGTCTACTATGTGAAGTTATGGCCTGAGGTCTTTTTCTCACTTGGTCTCCAAGCTTCTTCGAAAGAAAAAGACTTGGTTGCTTCCCCATTAACCATGGGGTCAGAGGGACAAACAACAAGCACAACTGTACCTTCAGAATATGATGCTTCTGATATATTGCAAGGTGTGCATCTTCCTTAACTTGTAGTTGAAAGACTTCTTTTTTTGGTGAGTGATGTAAATAATGAGAATGAAGATTGTAAAATCGTCCAGGAGGGCAGAATAGTTCCCTTTTATTTAATAAACCATTTTGTTAATATATCATATTTGATTAGAGATATCTTAAATTGTTGCCCTAAAGTTTTTAAATTGGACTGTGATTGGTGAACACGCCAAGACCCATGGGAAACACACTGTTTAGAGGCTTAATTGTCTTAAAGAAGTAATGATTTAACAATTGCTCGGCCTGCATTTCCACTATGTAGATTTGCCACTTCTCTGCATTTTTGAACATATAGATCCATGTAATCTGTCAGCATGTGAGTTTATGCATTGAGAAGTGTTGTGACTGGGTATGCTCATTTTCTGACCCATGTATTTTAGAAGTTTAGAGCTGCCTGTCTGCAGTTAAACTGTAGAAAGCTGCAGATAAACTCATTTTTCATTCTAGTGTACTGTAACATACCAATTACCAATTGCATTTTGAAACCTGAAAGTGAAACTGGTGATCTACTACGAAAACTATATTGCATATTTCCTAAAACAGCTGAAGTGCACTATTCTTGCTGTCTTCAATTGGAGGAATTGAGACTTGAATTGCAGTTTTGCAGTAAAATCCTCATTTTAGTCCTTTTCTGAGTTTGCTTTTCTTTGTTTTGCTATGGGATAAAAGTGACATGTATTGGGGACAATCTGTGTGGTATGCTACTTGTTAGTTGTGCATCTTTCGTCCGATGCACCCTTGCTGTTGTTGTATGAACACCTATTTTCTTGATGTTCAACCGAAGAATATAGTTTCCGAATGCCAAATATTGTATCGCCCCATCACTTCTCGTCTTAGACCCACTTGGATTATGTATGTCAAAGGGATTGGGTCAGTTCAGCGTGCTGCTCTTATTCCATTAGTTTTTAGATCTTCCCTCCCTGAATCCCGAATGTCCATTTCTGCCTATAAGTGAGCGAGTGGGATTACCTTTCTTGTACTTTTAATTATTTGATGGCTAGATTTAGTTATGAATTGAAAGTAGAGTAGCAGTTATATTTCTTCATTCTAAATGAAGAGGCATTAAATTACCATTTAACTCGAGTTATTACATCACACAGATGACATCACTCTTAGACAGAGAAGAAGAGCTATCCAAAGTGAAGATTTGGTTATAGAGCCATCAAAAAGTAAGGCACCTGCTAGCCTGCAATGTGATCCTGTTGTCATTCTCCCTTTTGCTCTACACTTGAGCTTCATGGTTGCCACAGCATTTTTTGTCATGCACGTTCAGGTCAGACCCCAACTAGTGATAGCATTTCTGATTTCACTTATATCTATTATCATTGATGTTCTTAATTGATGCATGTAATTATTGAAATGAAAACGAGGATGTGTGCACAATTTGCTGATCTTTCAAATCCCAAATGTTACATGTTGAAGTATTTGTTGCAGAATTTTCTCTCTTCTAGGAGAAAAAAATGTATTCTGGTTCTGGGTATATGTATTTGAGTGAAAATGGGTAAATCCAAAACATTGAACACACACAGCGGAAAGCTGATAATGTGCTGGATGAATGGGTTAATTTGTAGTATTATCTTTAATTAGTCTATTGTAATTAACCGAATCTTTTAAGTAGAATCCTTATTGTCAGTTGTGGATGCATTTGTGAATTCTGGTGTTGTTTTCCTGGGTTCTATATAGACTAGAAGTTGAATCTCCATCTGAGTTATTGGAACATTTGTAGTTGCACTTGCGAATATATGTGACACTTATATATTCTCATGGAGAAATATTAAATTTCATTATACAATTTAAATTTAGATATATATTTTAATTTTTCTGTCAGCATTATAGCTGCCTAGTTTTTTATACACGGATCACATAGTGCCTATGAAATATATAACATGCCATTACTGATACGATGATTGTGGTTGATGGCAGGTTTCAACTCGTTTCTTATCTTCGAGTCCGCTTGTGTACTGGTTTGCCTCCCTCATAATGGGATCCCCCACTATTGGAAAGATATTGGGGCATTTCATATGGGCGTATTGTGCTGCTTACATTTTCCTCGGCAGTTTACTCTTCTCAAATTTCTATCCTTTCACCTGAAATCATCTCTTATTTGACCCTCAGTCGAAAAGGTAGCAGTTTTGAAGCCAACTAGTATTCTGGTATGTGTATTTTAATCAGATCTTTTATACAGTATTTGATTGACTCCTACGTGCCACTTGAGAGAAACGTTAGCCTTTCATTTCAATGTCAATTTGAATTACAACTTTAAATTTGAATCACAACGAAGGCCAGTCGTACAACCTTCCACCGTTGCGAATGCACTCCTTTTGTTTTCTCCTTCGTCTTCATTATTGTCGTCCATTTGTTCACCCTCCTCGCCTAATTTTGGAGAAAATATTTTTAGTGGATCCGATCCACCTCCATATTACCAATTTCATACATTCTTTGAAGCACCCTTTTAAGCTAATTTTGCTTTGTTATTTATATTTGGGGAACAAGTAGAAAGAAACAGCGAAATTAGCGATTTGTTATTTTTTTTCTTTGATGTGTTGGTAACAAAGCGTGTCTACATTTTTCACATTTTTGTTTATAGAGTAATACAAAAAAATTGAGGAAAAAAAGTACTCTCTCCCTTCATAAATTTTTCCTTCTTTTGGGTGTTTTAATTAAAAATATACTTTTGGGTGTTTTAATTAAAAATATAATAAAATAATAGAGGTAGTATAAATAATATACTCCGTATTAGATAAAATATGATAAAATAATAAGGTAAACATTCACGTGCACTAGACACGCGCAAAACCGAACCGCCAAACCGGCCAACCGGCCAAACCGGCGGTTTTTAACCGCCGGTTACGGTTTACAAACCGAACCGTAATCGAAAAATGGCGGTTCGGTTACGGTTCGGCATTTTGACAAACAGCAAACCGCCGGTTTGGCCGGTTTTGGCGGTTAACCGCCAAACCGGCGGTTTTTTATTAAAAAAAAAATTTTAATTTTTTTAATACACAATTCTTCTATTTTTAATGTATAAATTTAAGTTATATAATTTTTATTCAATTCTAGTAATGTATTTTCTAAAAAATGAGTTAAAACGAATAAAAAATGAACGAAAACGGAGTGAAAACGAGCGAAAACGGAGATAATATTTAAAAAAAAAACCCTAAACCGCCAAACCGGCGGTTTTCAAACCGAACCGCCGGTTTGAAAACCGTAACCGGCGGTTCGCGGTTCGGTTACGGTTCGCCGAAACCCCAAACCGTAACCGCCGGTTTCTAACCGAAACCGGCGGTTTGGAACCGTTGCCCATGTCTAACGTGCACTCAAGTGTAAAATATGATAAAATAATAAGGTAAACATTTACGTGCACTCGAGTGTAAAATATGATAAAATAATAAGGTGTGTAGACACTGAAATTTTATTAAATTTTGAAAGTGTCAAATATTGTAAATCCTGGTTTTGGAGATAAGAAAATAAAATAATATCTCCAAAACTTAAGAAATTATCTCTTTCCTTAGGATTTTTGAATATCTTTCTTGCTCTCTAAGTCGTTAGTCTCTTATAAATAGGAGAGTTTATAAATAGGAGAGTGAAAATAGAATTGCAGGAGGTCAGATGGAATAAGTCAGTCACGACTCCATCAACTCCCTATAACTAAATTGTAGGTCAAATCGAGTTTGATGTAATAAGTCACAAACGACTCCATCAACTCCCTACTACTAAATTGTAGGTTCAAATCAAAATCAGGAACACGTCGCCGAGACCCCGGTATCAAATTATGTTTAGAGAGTGGAATCAAGAGATCAACGAGAGTTGTACCCCAAATTTTTAACAAAAATGTTTACCTTATTTTTATCACCATTCTTTTGTGCATATTTGCAGGTGTTTAAATGTATTGGTTTACAAATTGGCACGCCCGGTGGGACAATTTTCGCTCTTCATCTCCACTCTCCAAGAATTTCATGGGGGCATGCTAAATCACCGTTGGGGCATGCTAAATCACCTTTTGAGTTCTACATCAAGGATTTCGAGATCAAGTTGCATTCGAAATAGATCTCTACAACAGGTCTCGAGGGGGCATTTGTAGACACTGGAATTTTATTAAATTTTGAAAGTGTCAAATATTGTAAATCCTGGTTTTGGAGATAAGAAAATAAAATAATATCTCCAAAACTTAAGGAATTATCTCCTTTCTTAGGATTTTTGAATATCTTTCTTGCTCTCTAAGTCGTTAGTATAAATAGGAGAGTTTATAAATAGGAGAGTGAAAATAGAATTGCAGGAGGTCAGATGGAATAAGTCAGTCACGACTCCATCAACTCCCTATAACTAAATTGTAAGTCAAATCGAGTTTGATGTAATAAGTCACAAACGACTCCATCAACTCCCTACTACCAAATTGTAGGTTCAAATCAAAATCAGGAACACGTCGCCGAGACCCCGGTATCAAATTATGTTTAGAGAGTGGAATCAAGAGATCAACGAGAGTTGTACCCCAAATTTTTAATAAAAATGTTTGGGTTGGTCTGCTATGAACTCGAGTGCATGCTGTGCACCCTAGTCTATGTGCACTTTTCAGTTTACTGACTTACACTTTTTGGTAAATGAGTAATAATTGAAAAGTGCAACACCATTACCAAAAAGTGTAAGTCAGTAAACTGAAAAGTGCACATTGACTAGGGTGCACAGCATGCATTCGAGTGCATACTAGACTTTACCAAAATATTTACCTTATTTTTATCACCATTCTTTTGTGCATATTTGCAGGTGTTTAAATTTATTGGTTTACAAGGTGAACATTCACGTGCACTCGAGTGTAGTACATACACTCGAGTGCCACATACTCATTTTTTTTTTTTTCGCATGATGTTAGCCTGTTATATTAGGCCCATTTTTATTTATTAATCAAATTAACCCTTTTAATTTTTTTTTTTTTTAATATCATTATATATCAAATTAACCCTTTCTTTTACTTAAAAATATACATATTCTCAATTTAAATGGTCGTCATACTTATTAAATAAATAATTTTATTAATTAAAAAATAAAATAATAAATTATTTTTAAAAAATATTAAATTTCACTATACAATTTTTTGAGTAAAAATATTTTAAACTTTTCACTAATAGTAACTAAAATTTTTTTTAAATTTTTTTTATTCAGTAAAAAATGTAACAAAATATTACTAAAAAATGTAAATTAAAATAATATAAAAGTGCAACACAATATTTACTAATAAAAGTATAAGTCAGTATAAAAAAAAATGTGCAACACAATATTAATGAAAAGTGTAAGTCAATTTAACTAAAAAGTGCAACACAATATTACTTAATATGTAAGTCATTAACATAATATTACTAAAAAGTGTAAGCCACTATAACTGAAAAGTGTAAGTTCTTATAACTGAAAAGTGCAATACAATATTATTAAAAAGTGCAAGTGAGTATAACTGAAAAATGCAACAAAATATTAATGAAAAGTGTAAGTCATTATAACTGAAAAGTGCAAGTCAGTAATAACAAGTGAAAAGTGCAACACAATATTACAAAAAAGTGTAAGTCACTCTAACTGAAAAGTGTAAGTTTCCAAAAAGTGAAACACAATATTCTTAAAAAGTGCAGCAAGTGAGTATAACTGAAAAATGCAACACAATATTTAGTGAAAATTGTAAGTCATTATAACTAAAAAATGCAACGCAATATTACTAAAAAGTGTAAGTTACTATAAGTAAGTGAAAAGTGAAAGAAAACTATTCATTATTGAGAATGTCAACGACATTTTTATAAGGTCGAATTACACGGTTTGTATTTGTCCCCCATTTTATTTTATTTTTAATCGAATAATTTGATAAAAATGACCACATAATATTAATGACAATTTCTATGAATTGTAGCTGGAAAAATATCTTCACATATTTTTATTGGTTATTAATGTTACACATTTTATTAGTTATTGATATTAATGTTATACTTTTATAATTGAGAAAAATACTTATAAAAATAAAAATAAGTGTAAAAATAGAATAAGAATAAAAAAGGAATAATATTAAATGTGATTATAATGAATAATCAAATAAATTAAAAAAGAATAGACAAGTTTAATTTGGTTTGGCGGTAGTAAAAAAAAGAAAAGAAGGTGATCTGGCACAGTGTATGTACACAAATGCACATGAGACTTACCTAAATAATAAATATAATACAAATAATGTGATTAAGAAAAATAATAACTGAGAGATAAAATAATATGTCAAAAATTAAATGTGAAACTTTATTGTAAACAATTTGAAAAAGAAAAGTGAAATTGTTATAGTGATTAGTGCAACACAATATTAATGAAAAGTATAACTCATGATAACTAAAAAGTGCAACACAATATTATTAAAAGTGCAAGTCAGTATAACTAAAAAAATGCAACACAATATTATTGTAAAGTGTAAGACACTATAATTAAAAAGTGCAAAACCATATAACTAAAATGTGCAATATAACATTACAAAAAAATGTAAGTCAATATAATTGAAAAGGGTAAGTCACTAAAATTAAAAAATGCAACATCATATAACAAAATAATAATAAAAAAATAAAATAAAAAAAAGGTCAACGGTCAATTAAGTGTATACATGCATTTGAGTTTACACAAGACTCACTCCTAAACTTTACATTTAAGGGATGATCGGATGACACAAATTTTAAGAAAAATACAGTATTTTATGTAAAATTGACGGTGAAAAATGTAATAAAAAGTAAAAAAGTGAAAAGAAAAAGATGAAAAGTGAATGATAATTAATGTAATTTTGCATAAAAGTATGAAAAATTGTTAATAAATGTTGAGTTACACAAAAAAAAAATGTAAACTTTTTTAAAGGAGACACCAAAATGACAATATTATTTAAAAGAGATAATATGTTTAATACTTTAGTATATAAAGTGATAAAATAGATAGTGTTGTTAATAATAGTAAAATTATAAAGCAGATAATATGGAATAGTATTTAAATTAAAGTGATAAAGTAATTTTCTTTTTATAAATTGAGTAATATAGTAAAAGAAAAAAAAAAAAAAAGTAATTTTCTTTTTATGAATAGGGATTTTGCTGGAATTAATGGCATTTAATTATGATGTTAATTATGAAATACACAGAGGAGGAAGGCAGTGTTATAAATAACAGGGCAACAAGAAGGAGGAGGAGGATAAATAAAAAATGATGAGTAATTTTAGGTCGATAATGGTGGCACTAGTCCTATTGGTGGTTCTTTTAACTCCGACTAGTGAAGCTGTTCGTTTCTCCGGTGAGTAACTAATTTTATAATATAAGACTATGTTTGATAGCTAGATTATGTTTTAAAATCGGTAAAATTTAGATATTATTTTAATTTCAGTTTAATCAGTTTTAACTATCAAACGTGATCTAATTGAATTGTTTATTGTATTTGTGTTTAAAATGGACCATTGTGTGCAATGCAGGTCTAAGAAAAGTTAGAAAATGCCCAGATTGTGAGTGTTGTGCACGTCCGCTGGCGGGGCATCATTGTTGTATTTGTTGCGTTCCTCCTCCTCCGTACATTCCCGCTCATTCCCGCTCGCCGCACGCTCCGAATAGACCTTGAAAATACTAAACCGGACTCAAAGAATTGCTCCTCCTTCCTCCTTGTAATTTTATATACTTTCAATAATGCTTCTATGTTTTTATTCCTGTTAATGCTTTGTATTAACATTTCGGCCTAGTTTGGTTTGCTTGATTAGGTTGGATTAGGCTTGATTGACATTTTATTCTCAACGAATCAAACGTTTTGTTTGATTGATTGTGGCTCGGGATTAATGCAAGACCCGCTAATTTTGTACTATTTATCATGCATTTGTAGGATTAATAGTCTTAGGGGAGGGGTGAGTTAATTTGTTCCATGTTTCCCATCCATCAATCCAAACTAACCCTTCATGTTTTAAACAAGATGAAACCAAATTAATCTACAGTATTTCATTTCTAAATCCTTTTTTTTTCCAAACAAACATCTCACTCCAATGCATTACTTAATACTCCATTCATTATTCAACAATAAACATTGTGATACACTTTATATGTAAATATTCTTTTTTATTCGTACAAACTTAATATGCATATAAATATTTATTATCCAAATACACTAAAGTTGTGTTTGGATGAGGGCAGTTATTTTAAATAAAATTATTTAAAAATAGATGAATTTTAAATAACATAATTTTGGTGAGAATTTAAAATTCTCTCAATTTTAACTAAAAAAAATGTTAAATATTTGAAATTCATTCATTTACTTTTTAATTCAAACAAGTGGCGTTGATTTAGATTAGGGTTGTAAACGAATCGAATAATTTTGCTCGATTCGATATTCGAATTTTGATATTCGTATTCGTAATTTTATGATTCGAATTCGAATACAAATATTTTTTTTGATTCGATTAATAAACGAATACAAATACAAAATTATGATATTCGATTCGATATTCGTAAGTATTCGATTATATTTATAATATATATACATAAATATATTTTTAAATGTATATTTGTCTCATGTCCTATAATATTATTCAAATTATTATTTTAAAAATTTTCTCCATAAATTTTCGAATCGAATAGTTTCAAGTCAAATCGAATAGTATTGAATACGAATCAATTTCAAATCGAATACTTGAAAAATAATGTTTAGAATATGTATTAAAAAATTCGAATCGAATACTCGAATCGAATACCGAATCAAATTTATTATTCAAAAATTAAACGAATACGAATATGAATATTCGAATATTTTCACGAATCGAATACTGCAGTATTCGCTTCAATTCGATACATTTACAACCCTAATTTAAATTATGAATTTAAAATTCATACCTAAATCCCTTCATCCAAACACAACATAATACATTATTCACTTTTTACTTTACACACATACTTTATACATACATAATCAATATTTCTTAAAACCCATAAAAATGAGTCAAGTTTGAACAAAGTGAGTATAAAATATTAATATATTTTAGTCGTTTAAGTGAGTATAAAATATTAATATATTTTAGTCGTTTAAGTAAAGAAAAATATTCCATCTGTCCACCAAAAGTGTGATCGTTTTTTTTTATACATGTTTTTGAAAAAAATTATATTTTAATTATAAAAAATATATGTGGGAGTAATGAGTAAAGAATATGATTGGTAGAAAATTAATAAATTAAAAAAATAATTAAAAGTTAACTATTTAAATAGAATAAACATATTTTTTGTGGAAACATATTTTTTGTGGACAAAAAACATAGAAAATATCACATTTTTGGAGGACAAAGGTGTAAATAAATCATAGATAAAAAGTAGGTCAATTTGAATAGCAACTTTAAATTTTCTCTCCTTATTAATCAATAAATGTTGTTTTTTTTTAATTACATTAAATACCCATTCCTTTTTTCTCCTCTTGAACCAGGATCTAAGACCTTGGTTCTCAAACCACTTGAACTATCTCACTTTGTCAATCAATAAATGTTGTGATGCAATATAAGTATATACATAACTTATTAACTTCTAGGATTGGTTTCAAGGTAAGACCAATAATCTAGTGAAAGACTTTACAGTTTTTTTTTTTTTTTTCATTTCCAATAATATGCAATGCAATTTTAAGATTTAGGAATTAAATATAGAAGAATTAATTTCATCTCCTCTTTACAATTTTTAATTTTTAGATGAGACATAATTCTCTTTACAACTTCCAATTTTTAGATGAGACAAAATTGTTTCATGGTATCAGGTTCGATTCCTGCTGAAAGCAACTCCACCCATTATAAATTGTCCACTCGATAAGCCTCCTCTTCAAGTATTAGAAATTAAATATACAAAAATTAATTCCTCCTCCATCCATTTAAATTCTCCACTTAATGGACCTACTCCCCAAGTATTAGGAATTAAATATACAAAAAATAACTCTCCGTCTCTATACAATTTCGAACTTTTAGATTAGACAAAATTCTTTAAATATACAGATTTTGAGTTTAAACCATGGAAAAAAAAATTTGGAGAAAGATAGAGAGCACTCACATATACATATAATACAATTTAAGTAATTATTTTATCTTGATTAAAGTTTGCCATTTTGTGATTATTGTTTTATATACACCCATCGGCCATTTTCTTTATTTATTGTTTCATCAAAATTACATGTAAAACAGATGAAGTAGAAAAAATGCAGCACCTATTAATACCAACAGCATCCTACTTTCTTTCCTGCTAACCCAAATTTTATTCACAACCTGGAGCACTGAAATTGGGATATACTATGAACTTTATGGAAAAAGGAGAGATATTTAGAGCAGAGTTGATATCGACATGGCGAGGATCTAAACTCGGGACGGCCCCCCTATCACTTGGCTGCAGTGGCTTCCCGTTCAACATCATGATCGTGCTTTGAACTTCGCCATTCTCGGGCGTCAAGTGATACTCCTCTCGACACAATTTTTCATCCGAGGCTTTGTTACCAATCCATGAGACGGTCCTCTTAAGCGCATGTACAAAAGACCTTTTCTTGGTGACTTGCTGCACTACAATACTGTTACTCGATTGAACATCCACATCGTACATTGTTTGGTTGCTTAAATTGATCAGAAGCACGGTTATACCAGTCTGAAACAAGAATGGATGAATGAAAATTTAGATTTGATTTATCAAGTAAGATGATGAGATTAGATCTTAGGAGAGGCTCTTACTCTTTCTTTTGCACAATGAGCATAAACGCGTAAATATGGTGATGCGCCGGTGTTAACAGTAAGCACTCCTTTTCCCATGAGACGATGCCAGAGTAGAGCACTATAGTAAATTTTGTGAGATAAGACATTGTTTGACTAAAATTTTCAGGAAAATTGTTTTTTTGTCCTGTAAGTTACCCCAATTTCGACATATGGCTTCATATGGCTTATCGACTTTCACGAATTGAATATAGTTATGTAACTTTCTATTTACAACATTTTAGGCCGATAATCAGTTGTAGGAGGTGCAACATCCTGTTGACAAATCAGATATCACAGCATCAAGCAGATGTTACACCTCCTGCAGTCGGTTTAATAGACTAAAATGTTGGAAAAATAGAAAGTTGCATGACTTTTTTCAATTCGTGAAACTCGACAAGACTAAAACCGAAATAGAGAGACAACTTACAGTATTAAAAAAGGTATTTCCCCAAAATTTAAAGAAACTGTGAGTTCCAAAAAAGAGAATCCCAGTTAAACTTATCAATATAAAAGCTTAAATAACAAGTCATGATAATGAACCTGTAATAATCAGGGTTGGGAAGAAATGTGGTTTTGTTGAGGAGGCCATAGAAGCCGCCAATCAAAGTCTGCCTGCAATATACTTTGGTATTGTGCTTAGCTGCCATTCCGAGTTGATCCAGATACCTATATTTCGATTTAATGCTTTAGCCAAACAGGATAATACTCGATGCATATTACTGTAGCATATATGAAGAAATTACCAAAAGCTGTTGACAAATGTGTTAGATACCCCACTACCACCGCTGTTGTAGGCCCCACCCGATTCACCAACCCACGCTGAAGCCCAAGGGCCGTTGTCTTTAATGGTTGAACTAAGATTTCTGAATACGAACGATGCCTTGTTCAAGTGATCAGGGTTTAGGATATTACTCATCACATTCGGGCTGTTTCCTGGACCCAGAGTATACATATGATGCGATAAAACATTGACCACATTCGGGCCCGACACTTGAAGCAACTTATCAAACCACGACTTATCAAAGAACCCTCCCGGTGCCACGAGACTAGGCCTTGCTGTATGGGAATTTGCGTGCAATTGATTGATCAAAGTATCTAGACGGATTGAATCTTTTCCGTATTGTTGAGCATCAACACGAGCACCGACCCCCTTCCCACTTAACTCATTACCTGCCAAGGATGAGTTAAATCAGTCTTCTGAAGATTACAACTCAAGCAACCCTTCATCAACTATGAGAAAACTAAACAATTTAATACCAAATTCCCAGGAATCAACATCATATCCTTTGGATATAGTGTATCGAATAAAATCGTGAGCATTGCTGGGATCCCAATCTCCTCCCCAAACGCCTCTTCGCACTTGGCGCCTCCCGTATAGAGCATTAAGGCCAAAAGTCAGAACAACTCTGCAAAGATCGATACATACACAACAATTTTGGGACATTTATAAGTTCTTCATAAATTCAAATACGCGTGTTTTAATTAAGTAAATGTAAATGAGCACGTGATAATGAAAGCCAACTTCACAATGGTATTCCCACAAAGTTTTTTCTCAAACAGATAGGATTTTTATGCAGAGGACCTTCCATGGTGCCACCAATAATTGAAAAAACACAAAGCAAAGGAGGAGCAAGTGGAATATATATATATACACAATAGTTCATACAAATATCTACTCATTACTCATAGACGATTGATAACAGTGATTCGCATAAGGAGGAGCTTTATGAAATGCTTTGAAGATGAGCTATCATGTATCAATGCAACACCAATTCATCTTACTATTATAAAATGTAACCAAAGCAGCATATTTTCCTAGACCTGGTGTTAATAATAGTCATATTCACTAATCATTGAACTAGAAATAACTGACCGACATATTATAAATTAAAGTTTATCAACAAAATAAATGAAATCTTACCCTGTTTTGCTGAAAAAATTATTCACCTCATCCCACCTCTTCATAGGTAAGCACCCTTTTGAAAATCCAAACAGCCCACCCTTCTCCTTCCTAAATGGTTGACAAGGAGACGTCAGATTTCCCACATCATATACGACTTGGTCTTGCAACGAACCACCCACTCTAATTCTCAAATTCTTGAAAGCTGTTTTGAGCAACATAATGGAATTAAACACTACATATAAGGAGCATTAGGCAAGTGTGCGAATAAGGTAATACAGCAATCAGTCAAACCTTGAATAGCATTGATTAGAAAAGGGTGAGATAGGTCCTACAAAAGAAGTAACTCGTAATTATATTAGGCACAAAAAAGTTACAATCTCTTTTCCATATTTATATATTTCAAATCTGAACTTACAAGATTTATCACGGATGAAGATCCCCATGGGCATCTATCATAGTTACACTTATCCTGAGGCCACCAGTCAATGGTAGCACAAATGTAATTATCATCTGTTTCTGCAACAATTTTACTCGTTTCAATCACAACTCCAGCGTCTTCAGATTCCTGAGCCAAATTTGCAGGGAGAAAGGCCAGAAAAACCAAAAACAAGGCTAGAAATCCCATTTGTTGATCAGCTAGAAGAACCTCAGTGCAACTCAAATCAACTACAAAAGAAATAAATGAATGAAACGGCCAATAATACCATATAAGCTTATCATAGAACTACTTCACCATTTGGCAGAAGCATAATCAAAACATCTTATTTTAAGATTCTAATTAATTCATGAGTCATTAAAAATGCTAGATTCTAATTTCAAACCATAGAAAATTACTACAAAGATCCAACATTAGGAGATTTGGTACAATATCAGTATCACACACACTGTTTTCAAAGGATAATTAAACAATTTATTACGTTACCATTTCTTTACATCAAAGGCATCAAACCAGAAGTAGAAGCAAAGTAACCACCAAGTTCACTAAACACTTTCCATGTGTAAAGGCAGAAATATCTCAACTTCAAGAACTTATTAAACAAGGGCCAAAAACATACCTCAGAAATCAAACATTTCCAACGAACAGAGCACACCCCTCATCACCAAATGCAAAGATTCTTGGTTTTCTTGAACTATTTTCGAGATTAAGAACGAGATTAAAAAAAGGGTTAGTCTCAGATTTCATTAAAATTGAAGGATTTAGGAGGCGAGAGATGAAGTGGGTTTGTCAAAAGGTGGAAGTGGAGGAGACATGTTGACAAACAAGGGGGGTTTAATTATGGGTTGAATTGAATTGAATAAGGTTGCAATTCCAATTTCTATTGTACTCGACAGAGTCTACCTTCACCGCCGATGGCGACAGCTGTTTTACATATAAGAATGTGTGTTTGGTAAGATTCTCAACATTTAATTTTGGGGAATTGACTGATTTTCAGTTCAATCAACATCAGTTGGCCAACTGAGGTTTCGATTTAGATATTCAGATTACTACTTTATAGCCAGATATATCAGTTTTTTATGCTTATAAAATTCAGTATTCCAGTTACTTATTTTCGATCTTAAACAAAGAAAGAATAAAATGCTGCAGCATATCAACATGGTAAAAGTGCTCACTTCTCATCCCCCAATTTTTAACACAAAAAACACGCTATTTCAGTTTATTCAAAATTAAAATTAGTCATAATCGGTAGGGGTGTGCAAAGTATGATTCAAGTTGATTGAACCGATCGAATCAAATTGAACCATTAAATATGGTTCGATATTTTATTTACAATTTAATTTTCGATTTTGAGTTTTTTTTATAATGGTTCGATTTTCAAATTTTACTAATGAAAAATTGAATTAAACTGAACTTATATATATAATATTATATAAATAAATATTATATAAACAAATTATTTTGATGTTTTAATGACAAGCTTTTGAAACTTGTGATTGTATTTCGTTATTTGAATTATATTTCGTATTATTGTGATTTTATTTTATCTATTGAAATTGTGTTTTATCTATTTAATTATTGTGTTGGAAAAAAATCAGTAAAATTTCGATTCGGTTAAAACTAACCGAACCGACTGAAATATTTCGTTTTAAAACTGAACGGGTATTTTTTTTTTAAATAAGGCTTGATTTATGGTTTTGAGAAAAAAAAAATTTATTTGTCAAACTTAAAATCTCTAAATCCCTAATAAATCATATCTAATTTTCAATCTCAATTCAATTAAATCAATACCACACGTCCACACCATACCAATCCCAAATTGTGTTTCTGCAAATCGGGTCACAATGTCGCCCGCTTCGTCGTTTTCAATGTCCGGGGCAATGTTGGTATATTGTTACTAGGGGTGGGCATTCGGTTGGTTCGATTCGGTTTTGGACTTTTTTCAACCGAACCGAAATAATCAATTAAAATTAAATTCAAATCCCCATAACATAATCTCATTACAAATCACACATAAACAAATACATAATCAAACAAATTTCACATAACCTATAAAAAAATCTGGAAATATAATTAATATATTATACAACTTCTAATTAATCTAGAAATTGCAATATTATGGCATTTCAATGATTACATGCTATATATAATCCATTCTTTATCCCTCACTCCCCCACCAAATTTATTTTGCCATTTTTGCTGTAGAAGAAATTGAAGGAGAGAAGATGGAAAATTAAAAACGAATGAAAAATAAATATTAGATCTAGGGTTTTTGGAAAAATCTGAATATATATATATATATATATATATTTATTTATTAATTAATTTTATTTATAATTCGGTCGGTTCGGTTTATTCGGTTTTTGGAAAATATAAACCGAACCGAACCATACAAACCGAAATTTTAAAAAATTTCAACTGAACCGAACCGAACAACCGAATAAATCGAACCAAATAAACCGAAAATCGTCGGTTCGATTCGATTTTTCGGTTTTTTCGGTTTTATGCCCACCCCTAATTGTTACTATGAAAAAGATGCTTGAATGTGTATTATTTGGACCGAGGACACATGGACATTTCGGCCCATGATTGTAAAGATTGAAGGAATGAAGGGTAAGTTTGAAAATTATTCTTTAAGAACATGTTTACTTTTGATTTTAAAAATCAAGATCCAAAACCCGTTTATTTCGGGATTTAAAAACCGATTTTCAAAATCCACTCAAAACCAACCCTATCAAATATATTGATTTGACATAAAGTTATATCCTCCACTATTCCAAAACTCAAAAGAAACACTGAAATTCTGGTTTTTGATATGAGTGTTTCTTTTGGATTTTGAAATAGTGGAGGATTTAACTTTATGTCAAATCAAGTTGTAAGATTGAATGAGTTTGTATTATTATATTATTGTTTAGTGAAATTATAATGATTAGTTGATTGTGTAATGATTAAATTTATTATATTATTGTATTATTATATTAGTATAGTTTTATTATATTATTGTTGAGAAAGAATATAATGATTGGAGTAATATTATATACATATAACTTTATGTCAAATCAATATGTTTCATAAAGGTGGTTTTGAGTGAATTTTGAAAACCAGTTTTTAAATCCCGAAGTAAAACGGGTTTTGGATCTTGAAATCCAAAACCTGATTTTTAAAACCAAAAGTAAACATGCCCTCATAAAATCCAAAACCTGATTTTTAAAACCAAAAGTAAACATGCACTCATATTACTATTCATCGGGATTTAAAAAATAAGAATTTAAAAAACCCGATTTTTAAAACCACCCAAAGTCCAAAGTAAACATCCCCTAATTCAATATCTAATTTCAGTGTGTGAATTTATGTTACACAATATAATTTGTGAGTTGTTGTTTTTACAGAGAGGTGGTGGTGAGTATAAATTTTTTGAATGGATAGACCTTCTCGTACCCCCAAGAGGCAAGAGCAAAGTGCACCATTCAATCTTGGAAAAAAAAAAACGTGATCTAATGGATGAGTTGATTTATTTTTTGAAAGATTGATCAAGTGGCTTCATCATTGTGACTTTGAGTATGAGTGGCACATGGATATCTACCAAAAGATTGACCCATTCTTCCTCTGATATTGGGAAAATTTGTTAAATAGGTTGTTCATGTATGTATCATTCTTATTCTGAGTATTAAATAATAATAAAAAAAACTGTCATCATATTCTTGTTTATTGAGTATACAACCATTGCGGATGAAATTTTATGAGTAGAGTACAATTTTATGCGTATGCAATTCATGTTTGCACAATTTTCACAAAATTGATGTGAGTGCAAAACATGTTTGGACAATTCCACAAAATTGGTAAATTGAATTTACTGAATTCTACATTGCACAAAACTGGGCAAAAACTTGAAAAAAAAAGGTATTCATAGATATCAATTTGTCGCTATTTCAAGGCTTCAGGCTAGGCAAAAAAAAAAAAGTAGTCCCAAAAACAGAAGTACATAAATGTGCAAAAGTATTAAGTACATCAAATCAGCACTTCACTGTCACTTCTATTACCCTTCTTTTTTTGCACCCACAGTATCTTCTTCCTTCTTGATACTTAAATTGTCAGTTTCTTCCCCAATGTTTGTTTCTTTGCATAAACTGATTAGACATCATCATGACTTGGTGCAACACTATATATAACAAGCACCCTCAAAATGAGAGTCGACCACAAAAAATTAAATACATGTACAAAAAACATAGCTCAAAATAGACAAAAAGACAATCAATGAATAAACAATACTTGTCTTTTTAGGAATTTTTTTTTTTCCAACACTGGGAATTTGTGCTAAAAAAAGACTAGACACATGAAATATGATAAATTATCAACAATCAGCCTCTATGATTCCACTGATTAGTTGGCTCTAGCTCTTTTAAGTTGACTTTAAACTTATTAATTAAATATACCTCCAGATCATCTTGTGTAATGCTTAATTTTGAACTCATCAATTAATCGACTTCACAAATAAAGTTGTATCTCATTCAGCACCTTCACATAACAAAGTAAAATAATGATTTCAAATTGGCATAAAGTTAGCAAAAACAATAGTATAGAAAATATCTAATTAATACAAGGAATTAAGCTCACATGTCCTTTTGTTATGACCAGGTTAATGACATCAATCATACTTAACTGATTTTTGATGTTTTTAAAAAAAAAAAAAAATTTCACCATGGGTCATT
This sequence comes from Galeopsis tetrahit, assembly GCA_963675135.1. NCBI lineage: Eukaryota > Viridiplantae > Streptophyta > Magnoliopsida > Lamiales > Lamiaceae > Galeopsis > Galeopsis tetrahit. The sequence goes on from OY776127.1 coordinate 75,178,338, forward strand.
CTTTTGTGTGCTTTGTGGCCTTCCAATGGACCTAACAACTTTTGGAGGTAGTGGAGGTACAATTTCTAATGGTAACGGTTGCTAGCCAGAATTTTTATGACGACTTTATGTGACTTTAATTTGACTACATATTAATAAGTAAGTATTTATAATTTTGTAAGAACTTGTGTTGAATATTCTTGATTAGAGCTTGAGAGAGTTTAAGAGAGATGTCCTTGTTTGTTGTCTCTCGAGTCACTTTCGATCCCACTTTTTTCCCCTCCCTTTTTTATATATATAAGTTTTCGCGTTTCTAATCCTAGTATCTAGCTTTGTAAGTTTCTGTTTTACATAAAACATAATCTGCGTGTTTTAAAATTTTAATTAAACGCGTATTGCATGTGTAATATTGCACATAATTTTTTCTGAATTTTTGTATTATATATATAATATGGGTAATGTTTTAAAAAAGATAAGACAAAATGCAAATACAACACAACAATCAAGTTAAATTAGTTTTAATTTTGTGTTACATATATGAGAAAACATCCTTAATACACATGCAATAGGTGCTGAAAGGAGAATATTGCAAGAAGAAGTAACAGGAATTAGTATAGGTTCATATAAAATGGTCAAGTAGCTGTAAAGAAGAAAAGATAGCTTGCACGGTTGCTCCATTGCAACGTAGCATGCATGAGCTGCAGGACAAAACTAAATCGTGCAAGAAAAGAAACAAATTACTTCTTTGCTTTATTCACAAACTACTTTTGCTATTCAAATATATTTTCATAGTTAAATCTAGGGGCTTGGTTTTACACATTATAATTTCATGCTATATATTCACTGTTCAAAATTACCATAATTAACAACCGAAAATGAAACATTTTGCTGATAATAGTGATGATGATCATTTTGCAGCTGCAATTGCTGCTTCTGCACATGCAATACATTCCCTTGAAGACACTACTTCTGCTAAGGTTCAAATTACCAGAACAAAAACCACTAAACAACACCCCTTTAGGCCACCACCACAAGGACCTGCTGGTAATATTGCCATAGTTTGCGTATGCTATTAAATCTCACTTCCGAAAACATTATACAATTTCATTATTCTCACTTTCCTTTTTTGGCGTTGGTCCAATTTCATTATTTTCATTCTCTTTTTGAAAACAATATTATTCACACTACTTTATCTTCACCCTCAAACCATCACTTATTTACTCAAATCGTCACACTTTATTCATCAAAACAAATCATATTGGAGATTGCTCTCAAAATAGTGAAATCATGCATCAAACATTATATTCAATTCTCTGAAAGTCCCATGTTCTAACAATAACATTAATCTGTCTTTTCAATTATCCAAATTTTGTCTGTGTTTTTGGTATAAATTAGGTTCAGAAAGAAATGCATCTATAAAAGATACAAGGAGTGCACCATCTCTAAGGCCTGCCATGTCCTTCAATGCTGAAGCTCCTACAACACTCAAAAGTTCATATTCTAAAGCAGATGCTTGGGAGAAGGCTCAGATAGCAAAGATTCGTCAACGGTACGAGGACGGATCCAGAATTTTGTCGAAACAAAATCCCATTTTGAATATATACATATAAATTCAAGATCATAGCTATAAAAATACGTAGTGATTATTCCTAAGTTGCAGGTATGAAAAGGTGCAGTCAGACATTCAAGCTTGGGAAAATGAGAAGAAATTAAGAGAGAAACAAAAACTGGAAAGACAAAAGGTGTTTGCCCTTATTTTAATTAATGAATTTTGTATCTGAAGTTCATAACTAATGTTTTTTTGTTATTACAGAATGAAGTGGATATAAGAAAATCAAGAAACGTCAAACATTACGAGAGGAAGATTGGAAAGATTGATCGTATAGGCTATGGAGCACGAGAACAAGTTGAGGAGAATCGAAAAGAAGAAGAGTCAATTGTGAAAAAGAAAGCAAGGAAAATGAGATTAACAGGGCAACCTCCTGTCACCTGCTTCTGCTTTTAATTATTCAATCAATCGCTAAACAAATTACAAATGTACATACACTTTCTGATCTTCTATTAATAACACTCGAAAAAGAGAATTCATGTGAATCCGGTATTAATTTGTCTAGGAAGTAAATGTAAAAGTGAATTATGCTGAGCTCATGAAATACCTGAAGCATCTGCATAACGTTCTCAAGTCGAAAGCTTTACTGGATTCAGTATATACATATTCCTAGCCCCTCCGTCGATATGATTTACTAAAATCAATCAGTTAACAAATCGATTGATCATAGAACGAACATCAAGACATGATCTCTTGTACAGGAGACTTGTTCTTGTCTATTGATATGGTAGTCAATCTATGATGTTCTCTCAGATATTCTACAGCCATGAAAGTCAGAGCTGAAGCCGGAACATACCATGTAATTCTGGGGACAGCACCTCTGAACATCCCTCTCACTCCTTCAGTACACCATACCTTGTGCACAACATCTAACCATCCCTTATACCTGCACAAATATTTTTATTTCAATAATATTTGTATCAAATTCAAATATTGTCATATTATAACAGTTAATAAACTAGGATATGAAAAACCCAGTCTTGGTGATAAGTCATTAAAATTTAAAACATGGGACGTCTGGAGTTGGATTGTTGGAATCACCATTCAAACTACTGTAAACTTGAAGCATGTCCTAAACTCCAAACCTTTACCTAATTCCGAGATTATAACTTGGACAAATTATATACAATGAGATGCTTCCTGAGGGTGGGTGTTCCAGTACAAGAAATACAACAGCATAAAAGTTAATGGAGATGTTCACTACATGAGAGGATTGGTATATAGAAAGATGACACTTCCGAAATGTCTCCATTTGGAAAAACTAAGGGGGCACTTGGTTCAGATTCTTTAGTGGGAATTATAATGAGAATCATTGAATAGTAAATTACAATGAGAATGATAGTTACATTGTTAGTGTTTTGCTCTAATTTTGGAATAAGAGGAGACAAAAAATGAATGTTGGTTGAAGAATAGTTGAATGATTGAGGAGAAACTATTATAGGAGGGGAGGTATTTAATCAAAATGGGATAATGAGTAACTTCTTTCGAGTCTCATTGCCAGTACGAAGTATAAGAATGTGAATTGATCATTTTTTATTCTCATTAATCACTACATATATTTCGTCCTCATTCTCATTGAAGAATTTTGAACCAAGCGTCTCCTAAGTTAGGATAGTGCAAGTCCAGAATACAAAAGAGGCAAAAGAAGAGCACCCATGCGTTTATTATCAATTTATTAGAAGGTTCAATCCAAAAACAATGCACTTTTAGGGCATGTTTGATAGCAAAGATGGATTATCTAAGATTAGGATGATAACTAAACTTTATAAATTTTAAAGCATAATCTACTCTTAATCTAAGTTATCAAACAACCAATAAAAATGATATATAGTTAATCTAGGTTTAATCTAAGCTATCAAACATGGCCTTAGAGTTTAAGCAATCATAAGTGTTAAAGTTGTATTGTCTCCATGATATGAAGAAAAAAAAAAGTTAATTAAAATTGACATCATCATATTGACATATTTCCAAGATTCATAACTGATACCTAATGGTGGTCCCCTGCACTTGCAATCTGGTTTTCATAACATCTAGAGGAGTTGTAAGAAATGCACTCAAACCTGGAATACGAAAAGAATATTCTAAGTTACAACTTCTGAGAATGATGTTAGCCAGTTGCCAACTTCAAAATTAGCTATGTAATTTAAAACAACATACGTACCGCCAGATAATCCTCCCAATAAAAGCCCTTCAAAAGAACTATTGCTAAGGAAATCTGCATTGGGGGAATATTTATTTTTCCCATACTGTGCAATGTTCTTAAAAGCTTCATAAAAGGTAACCTGCACACAAAATATAGTTAAAGAACATTATATGATGTAAGAAAATAAATGTACCAAAACATATATAAAATTGACATAAATTTGTGTCAATAAGAACTGATAAGTATAAGAAACCTGACATAAATTTTCAGTAATTTTGGAAATTTTCCTGTACAAGTTCATCTATGACAAACATAAAGTGAGAATCCATTTTAGGAAGATTACATAATATTTCCATATTACGTATAGACTAACTTAAAATTAGGACTGTGAACATTCCTAATCAACTATCGCAGTAAAAAATTAAACACGGTGAGATTTCCACCTGATTGTAATTTAAGAAGTGTGCAACCAATGTGTTCACATAATATGACAATATTATGTAAAATTAACATAATATTGGGATTGTGAACATATTTAATCAATTCTGTATTAAAAACTGAACATGGTGAGATCTCCGCCCGATCGTAGGTTAGTAAGTGGTGCAACCAATGTATTTAAATAAATCAATGTATTAATATGAATGAAGATCAATCAGAAAAATTGATACCATAAGGCCAGCAAATGGAATGTCCCTTGCAAGTGTGGACCAGTATCTGCAACAATATACAGTTACGACATTCAATCTTCAAGATAATCAAGATGGTAAACAACATTTGCATTTGCTTCTCTGAAAAAACATTGGAACATAGACAGACATAACTTATACAGCTATAAATTGCAAAGCATAAAGTTGAATGACTGATCAATACAGTATTATTTAACTTTCTGTTACACGGTACAGCAGTACATCTGAATATCAGCTACACATATAAAACTGAATACCACCTTCACTAATAAGATTTGTTCTGCCCTTAAACAATTCTAATCTAGACGAGGTATATTTGTTTCCATCTATTCCCTTCATTTACATATGGAGAAGTTGGTCTCAACTCTCAACAGACATAGTGATTAGCCAAGTTCAATGGAACAGCATGGGGAAATAGGATGTGAATGAATTTCTCTAGTTTCCTACTCCATTATTTGAACTGGGATGTTTCAATAGATCATATATGAAATGTAAAAGCATTATACAAAACTCGTCTAGCAAAAAAGTCAAGATTTAGGCATTATATACCCTGCATACAGTCCTCTCAGCCCTTGTTCTTTCCATATTGAGCACCCAGCGTCAAACATTCCAGAATAGTAGCCATATATAGGCATACCAGGTTTTGCTAGAGAGCCTTCTTTTACCATAACAGATGTCCAGTACTTCTTTGAGCCCTGAACTTGCATCCGTTGCTTCATCACTTCGCAAGGAACGTATATGAAGGAGCCAAGTGTATCTCCTGATCACCATAAAGAAATAGCAGAAATTGTTAGTGAATCACCAAGGCAAGACCATATTAAAAGACTCGTGATGAAAAAGGTTTCAAAAATTTATCCAATGTGCTCGTTGGCAATAAAGTTACCTATTGCTCCAGATATGAAATGTGCCCAGTGATCATTAAAGCTAGGATAAGATTCTTCAATCCATTTTTTGGTGGACTCTATGACTCCAAAGTAAGTAGCTCCAGTAGCAAGAGATCCCAGTACCCCAGGTGCTATTCCTCTGTAAAAACCTATCCAAGATTACAATCTTAACTTGAGTACAAAGCGCAAAACGCAATACATAGCAAACGCATAAATTTACCAAGTACACAATTCACACAGACGAATCAAAGCAGCTCTATACAGGGAAAAAAATGAGACTAAGAAATTCCATTTACCAGCCAAACCATCCGTAGCCCAAACAGCTCGAACAACTCGTGCAGCACTAATCTGATTCTGGAACCAACAAAAAATGAAATGTGTGTGTGAGATTGTGAGAATACTTCCCAGTAATTTCAATATTAAGGGAGAGAGATAGCTAGACGCACACACACACCTTGCGTCCAATGAAAACGGCTTGGCTCTGTATGCGTGTCTTAATGGTATCAACGGGATGCATTACTCCTTCTCCAAAAGCGCCTGCAATTGCACCCCATAGAAACTCCCTCCAAACTACAAAGGTCAGAAAGGAAATTAATCAAACACCTTCGAAACAATTCATATTAATCAATCATTGATCAGTTGCAAACGGTGCATTTTCACATTGATTAATTAAACAATCCTTTTGAGCTGAATTAGCTGTACCAAAGAATTGATTTTTGTTTGAGCGGCTGAGCATATGATTTTTGTCCTTTTCGTGGGGAGTCGAGAGGTTGAGAGCCATGGATGTTTTGTTTAAAGTTTAGGGCTTACAGGGTTTACTCACCCCAAAATCCTAAGAACACCTCACCAAGCGTTCAGCCAGAAAAAAATACCCAAAAAAATATTTTTTTTCATTTCTCTTTTTTTTTTTTAATAAATGTACATATTTTTTTTTTTAACTTTCAATGGCAGACATTTCTTGTTTCTTGTTGCACAGGAAAAAAAAAGTATTGGGATGGAAGTATAAAAGAAAGCAGCACAACATTTAACTGCCCTGATATTTAGCGGTGCCCTAATATTAATTCTTTCGAATTTTGAGATTTCGAAATAAAAAACTTTAAAAAGGGGAAATTTTTAACTTCACATGACCGGCTGTACCAATTAATGCACAACTTTATATCTTTAGAGAGCGAGTGTGGGGAACATCAAAACATTGTTGGGGCAAATCTTTTTCGTCTTCACTCATCAAAATCACACCTTTATGCTTTGTTACTAAGTTTTTCATTCGTTTGGTAGGGAAAATGGGCCCTCTTTCTTGATGGGGTTTCGCAGCTCCTGCGTATCTTTCAATGGGGTTCTACCCAAAATCTCGAAAAGAAAACGAAAAAGAACAATAGGGCTCGATTCTCTCTCTTGATAGCATTTCTGCAGATGAATTTTTATTAGATTTTCTTGAATTTCTCTCCACTTACCGTATCTTGGGCAGTTGACATTTATGAAATCACCAAACTGATTGACTCTTTCTGCATTTGGATGTCAACATCTGATGAATAAGTGAGTTTTTTCTGAGCTTTGGCTTCTCATTTATTGATTCGAATTTGTAATTACTATGCTGTTGGGTAGGCAATTTTTGTTTTGTCAAATTCGAATCTTGATGGGTTTTAGCAATTTTTGGTTTGGTTTGGTTTGTTTTTTAGAAGCACATTTTGCAATCTTTAATGCTCATGAGCTTTTTTTGAATATGTGGGTTCTGATTTTGTGACATATAAACTGGTTCTTGCTACTAAGAATCAAACACTTCCATATATTTGAACTAGGTTCGAACTTTGAACTTTGTTTTACATTACTTAGGAATGGATGTCTGGATGTTTGCTGCGGCTGCTGGCGCTGGTTTTGTAGCTCAGCGTTTGAAGAATCTTAGAAGGCGTGATCATAATTCGTCGGACTTATCATCTGATAAACTCCATTTTATTAGACCTGATCCTTCCAGAAATCTACAGTTTGATGAAGAAGTTTGTGAACAAAGAGAGCATGCTTATCATGATGCTTCTACTAGTGGATTTGAAGGTGAAAATCTGATACAGTTGGATAACTTTGCGTGTTTGGGTATGGTTTCTGAGTCAAATTCTTTAGCTGGCCTTTTCAAGATAGAAGATGTTGAAGATATTACTACTGATTCGGTTTCTCAGCCTTCTATTAGATTTTCTGATGGTTATAGACGAAATAGAAGTAGGATTGGAAGTAGACGAATTAACAGTAAATTCATCAAACCTCGTAATTCTCTTGAAAGTTGTCTTATGGCTCAGTTATACAAGGAACACCCAGAGATTGAAGAATATACTTATCCGACCCATCCATCTCAGAAACCGACTATCTTCCCTTTTCTTGATGGAACCAGTAAATCAAGTAGAACGAGGGGTTTTCAGCAATCGAAGGATACACATTCACAAGAGAACAAAACTGTAATTTGTGTTCCAAGATTGCCTAGTGTTGTATCTGTTGATTTAGAGATGGATGCTACAGCTAAATCTGGAAAAGGGCTGTTTTTTGTCGGGGGCGATACTAGTAAAGTAATCGATGGGAATCTGAGTAATGCACAAGGTTAGTACTTTGTTACATGATTTTATTACTTTGTTTCATGATATTATTAAATTTCAAATTAATACATTGAGAAAGTAGTCATTTTGTGCATTGTGCTTGGAAATGTCTGGTTAGGGTAGAAATAGTAAATGCAGAAGTTGTTACTAATTTATTGTGCAAATGTGAGTTTATATGCACTTATCGTATACGCACACTCCAACAACAGGACACCTAAAACAGTAATTTATCCAAAAGAAATTACTGGAATATTTTATTTCTCAATTTCAGATAGTAGCCTATTGCTTTTAGTCTTGGTTAGTAAGCTTGAATTTTACCTTTTTTTTTCCTTTTTTAATCACAGAGTTAAATGAGTATGTAGTTGCTGTATTTGTTGTAATTAAACAATTGTACACCATTTAGGCTTTTGAAATCTTGGGTTTTTTCCAGTGTTTTTTTTATTGGATTTGAAATCCAGTAAGTGGATTTTATGAATAGTAAAAGATGTATTTGGGAGTGTAGATTTTGTAGGATTTGGTAGGGTAAGATTTTGAAAAAGGAGAGAGCCAGCGAGGGTGTTGAGTTGGGTAGATAATATAATTAAAAAGTGGAAGATGATTGTTCTTTTTTATTGTGTATTGGAAATCCTATACTAAAATCCGATTTGACAAACGAGGATTTTGATTTGAAATAAAAATGTGGTGTGGGGGCCATAAACAAACACACCCTTTGTGTCTCTGGCACTGTAAAGAAAACAGAATGTTTAGCCCTTATATTCTCCCATTCTCAGGATCCTTGAACGGCATTCTTCTTTTCTTCCTTGGATTGACTATGGGCATATCATATTCTTTATCGGGCCATGAACGAGAAATTGACAAGTTGAGGAAATCATTAAAGCAAAGCGAGAGCCTAGTTAAAGATTTGCAGGAGGAACTTGAAATGAAAGATGCATTAACCGTGAAGGAGCTTAGCGTGGAGGATGATTATGAATCTTCAGTGCATAAAGATTCTTGCTTTGATGATGATATGCAAATTTTATCCCTTGAACAGAATGATGGAAATAATGATCAGAGTACTAAAGCAGAGTCTTTGAGGAAAATCGAAGCAGAGCTTGAAGCTGAACTTGATCGGCTGGAATCAAACATGAACTCATCTGGATTAGAAGGAAAACTATCTGATGTAGCTGAGGTAAGCCTATCATGAACATGTGTTGTTTGCTTCGGATATTCTCATATAATTTCCTATCAAGTATGCATGTATTATTAAAAGTGAATCTGGATTTAAATGAAGCCCATTGTCTGCAAACTTCTAAGCGGTATCTGATAAAGAAAGCTTAAAGCTATCATATTTTTCAGGCAAATGATATTTTTCACTCGTGTAAGTTTGCCCATTTTTGCTTTTAGGACACCCCCACTTTCGTGAAATGAATTTTGTCCTGTTGACTTTCAATTTTTTATAATTTTTTTTTTTAGATTTTCGTCTTGTTAACTTTCAAACCTGGTTAATATCCAGCTGTAGCTGGTCAAATGACTAAAAAGTTGAATTTTGAAAGTTAACATGACGAAATTCAATTTCTGAAAGCAAAAAATGGACAAACTTACATGACTAAAAAACATTTTCCCTTTTTTCATGTATAACTGCTTTTACAATTGGATTCACCAAATTCCTAGGATACTGTATTTGTATAATTGACAAGCTATACTTCTTGCATTGCAGCTTGATCCCGATTTTGTTCCATGTATTATCGAGGGGGGGCTGAAAGCTGATCTATTCGTGATGGAAACAGAAGAAAGTGATGCTGAAAAGGAAGAAAACAGCAGCAACATTTCCACCCCTCACTCCGCTCACTATCCAGTTTCTCCCAGAGAGCTGAGTTTACGATTACATGAAGTGATCCAATCAAGATTAGAAGAACGTGTGAAGGAACTTGAGATAGCCCTTGAGCACACTGAGAGAAAGATCAAATCCATGGAGGTCTTGGGCCACAAAACAGACCATGAAAGCCCAGATGCTACAGACAAGCCCATTGTCATCAATGAGGCATACGATGCATTTACAAAGGTATCTGAGTCTGATGAAGAACAAGGCAATCGAGAAATCTTTCATCCACAGAGAGAGGATCTTGAGAATTGTTGGTTAAATAGTAGTTGTACGAAGCAACTATATTTAGCTTCGAATGATAGGCTAGAAACGTCATTTTGTCATGTAGACGAGGATGATGTTGATAACACTGTGTTGAATGATGTTATGTGTAGTAGTAGGGATGGGAGTGAAGATGGTGAGGAGAATGAGATGGAGAGGCTTTTGATTAGGCAAATAGTAGAGAAAGCTAGGCAAGGATCTCCTGCCCTTTTGAAAGCTCAAAGGGCATTCTTGTCAATTCATGAAAGTTAAAGTTGTATTGTAGCGTTACACTCGCACCTCATTTTTTAAAGAAGTTTAGCATGACCATAATGTTCTTTTATTTTAAAAAATCTTTACGAATGCACAAATGATTTAGATATTAAAATTGGGGCAGTTTTTAAATTTTGTAAAAGATTAGGTGCTAGTTTTATTTCTACACTAATGCCAATGGGCACAGCCTATTGTCCCTGGAAGCAAATAATACATAGATAAACTAGGTTTTCATGCAATTTACATTATCACGTCAGAAGATTTCGGGCAATATTTTTAAAAATTTTAAGAGATTTTTTACTACTAACTCCCACCTTGGCCCAACAAAAGCATCTAACTTCCACCCCCTTTTCTGACAATTTTTTCAAGCATCTAACTCCCAAAATAAAGCAGATTTGTCTATTTTGCCCTCCATTCCAATCAAATATTATATTGGGGATATTGATTCTACTTTCAGTAGTTTTTGCAGCAGTCCCGTACAACGTACAAAATATTGCCAACTTCCTCTCCCATTTCCGGCGACGTAAAATCCTCCCTTTTTCCAGGTTATGGCCAGCTCCCTCTCCCATTTCATCATCATTTCAGAATTTGAATTTCAAATTTTGAATTTCAAACTAACTTCTCCTTCTCATCGTCACTTTCAAGCTAGGGTTTATCGTTCTTGCCAAGATTTTTCAAATCTGCTATGGAATATGAAGTATTTGGGTATGTAACCCATAATTCGCTTAGTAAGATGGTTTCTCTTAATCGCAATTCTACTTTCACTTTCTTCTTGTCCCAAGTTCTTGAGTCGTGGCCTGAATCGAAGAACAATGTTGAAAACAATTCATTTTTTTGGTCTGGTGGCAGCGTTAGTAATTGCAAATTGGGTGGAGACATTGATGTGAAAAATTTGATTTCTGTTTGCCAAATTACAAATCTGAAACTAGTGTCAGTTTCTATTTCCCAAACCCCCCCTAATCCTCCTTTATGCCCCGTAGGAAATTCTATTTCTGATGCATTTATTGTTGATCATTCTTTATTGCATTCCTCTCAGTCTTCTAATGGTACTGTCCCCACATTTATTTCTCAAAAAGCAAATAGGATCCCATTTAAGGTTATTAAGAAAACCAACCCTAGTTCTCAACCAACTGATTTTCATGGTAAATCTGATATACCTGAGTACGATTTGTGCCCAACTATTCCCCAAAAGCCATTGCTGTCGGATTCTTGGTCCCAAATTATGAATGATGGCATAGGTCTTGAATTTAGGGGTGGGGCTGCTGATTTTAGATGTCAACTAATCAAGTATTCAACTCAAATGGGATTTAAGTTTATTTACACCAAAAATGATCGAAGATACATTAATGCTGCATGCAACGAGTCGTTGACCAGTGATTGTGGTTGGTTTATCAAAGCTAAGTGTCAGCCCGTCACTGGATATTTTGTAGTTTCTAAAGCTAATCTCATTCATAGTTGCGTTGGAAAGTTTGTGAAGGATCAGGCTAATAGAATGAGTCCAAAGATCATGTTAGATTTTGTTGTGCAAACTGTTAGGACTGACCCAACTACAGGTGGTAAACAAATCATTGATATTTTGAATGATCATTATGGATTGAAGATACCCTACTGGAAAGCATGGCGAACAATAGAGAAAGCGAGGGATCATATATTTGGTAGTTACGATGAGTCGTACGATCAATTACGTTGGTATTGTACTGCAATCGAGCGTACTAACCCAGGAAGCGTTGTTATGCTTGAACCCAATCCTAAAACAGGTCGTTTTGAACGTCTCTTTATTGGTTTCAAAGCTTGCATTGATGGATTTCAAAGTTGTAGGCCAATGTTGTTCATTGATGGTACTTTCATGAAGGGTCGTGCTAAGGGTACCTTATTATCTGCTACAGCCAAAGACGGCGACAATGGTAAACTAATTAGCTTCTACATTCATACGTGCCGACCTTTTCAGTTAGTTTTTCATGTATTTTTCTGTTTTTTTGGTGTCTAAATGAGATTAATTGTACATTCAGCATAATTGGTTGAGCTGTCTTTCATGTATTTTTCTGATGTTGTGTTTTAGACTATACGTTGTTTTGAATTATAAAAGTTGTGAAATTAATTGTACATTCAGTGGTTTAGTTTGCAGTTTTCCTTTTCAAACTCTATGGAATTCAACATCATATATGGTCCAAACCGATTCAGTGGTTGAGCTGTCTCCCACCTGTGTTATTGGTTGAGCTGTCTTTCATTGAGTTTTGGATGTTGTGTTTAGACTATATGTTTGTTTGAATTATAAAAGTTGTTAATTTAATTGTACATTCAGTGGTTTAGTTTCCATTTTTTCCTTCTCAAACTCGATGGATTTGGATTGCAGGTTTATTCCCAGTTGCCTTTGCCATAGTATCGGCTGAGAATACAAAAAACTGGGTTTGGTTCCTAGAGAAATTGAGGGATTTCATTAAACATTCCAAGCAGGTCTTTTATATATCGGATAGACATGTTGGTTTAATGGCTGCCTTCCCAATAGTTTTTGAGGATCCAATTCATTTTTTCTGTTTATTTCATTTGTTGACCAACTTGAAAGGCCGATTTTCTAAAGGTTGGAGCAATACTCACCGATCTAACATTGGTGAATCTTTTCGAGAGTGTGCATATGCTCCAACAGTGCGTATATTTGAAGAGAAAATTGCAAATTTTAAACAGATTGGTGGCTTGATTGCTGAAGAGTGGTTAGAATCGCTTCCAGTCGAGAAGTGGGTTGTTGCTTATTCCCCCCACATTACAAGATATGGAGAAATGACCTCAAATGCTGCCGAATCCTTTAATTCTTGGATTTCAGATTTCAGGGGCCTGCCCATTACATATATGATAGACTCAATTCGAAGTGGTATGGCCTCTCAATGTTTTTAAGCGTTTTATCAATAATTTTAAGATTTAAGTCAACCAAATTATCTTTGATCCATCTTCAAAACTCATTTAGCAGTGTAAATTCATTACAGAATTTTGGGAAATTTTCATTTTATCATGTTTAGCAGATCCTTCAAAACGACCAATTTGATTATTACAGATTTTACTCCTTATCTCTACAGGCATTAGCAGATGGCACCTCGAACGCCGGGAAAAAAGTGCCAATTGGACTGGAGCGTTGTGTCCTTCTAAGGAACAGTGGTGGAACCACCTAACCAATAAAGGTCGTACATGGTCAGTCGTTCCATGCCCAGGTGGGGATTTTGAAGTTGGTTCTACTCCGTCCGTTCGGGTTGATCTAAGAACTAAATCTTGTTCTTGTTGTCAATGGAGAGTTAGAGGTTTTCCTTGCTCGCATGCTGTTGCTGTAATTCGGAAGAACAGCCCCAGTGTTTTCACTTACGTCGAAAAATGTTTTTTCACATCAAAGTACCGATAGTGTTATAGCTTTGACCTTCATCCCATTCCTCAAACTGAAAAGTTTGAGATCCAGCCTAAACTTATTTTGGAATCCAAGATCCTGCCACCAAAATTGAAACGGAAGCCTGGCCGTCCAAAAAAGAAGAGGCTACCGTCATATGGTGAACAAAGAAAGAGGAAGCCATCTCTTTGTCCCCGATGTCATAAAATGGGCCGGCACGACCCCTTCTCTTGTTTACTATCAAGTGTGCCGGGTCCCGATCTAGGAGAAACCCATGAAGAGATAAGTTAAATTCCCGAGTAGTGCTTTTTGTTTTTTGATGGTGTAGTCTGTTATCTTGACAACATTTTGGTCATGCCATGCCTGGAGGCAATGAATACTTCAGCCATTAAACCAACATGTCTATAATAGACATGTTTTTGTCGATAACGTAGTTGGTATTGTAATTAAACCACATGGCAATTATTGACCTTTATTGACTCTGTCATGTAATTGAACCAAATTATTGTTGGATGCATTTGGGAAATTCTGCTTCGCATTATGTTTTTTATCCAGCCCCAGCATTAGTTCCCAGTAAAATGGACCAGCATCCCAACCTTTATTAAAATCTGGATGAAGTTCAGAAAAACATAATGTATGTTCAAATTAGTGAAACGTATGTTCAGATTTAGATGTTTGTGTTCAAAATAAATGTCTACATTTAATCAACACATTTGTTCAGATGTACGCCCATATGACTTTTGAAAACATGTGGAAGACGAATCTTTAATGAGATTATCACCATCTTTTCTGTAAAAAATCACGAGGGGCCGGTTGTTTTATTGATAAAAAGGTTTTCTTGATTCTGTTAGGGGGCGTTTTATTCAAGTTAAATTGTTTTATTAGCTTAATCGACTGAGTAATGGTATAGTTTTATTTGAATTCTTCAAGTGATAACAAAAAAATGAGTTAATGCCAAATTAATTTTAATATTAAAGAGTTTGGGACAATCTAGTTGGATCATAACATCATTCATACAAGTTAACGTATTTTGGAAAGTTATGATAACATCAGTTAACTTTGTTATTTCAAACTTTCTTCAAAAGGACACTTCTTGAAGAAGATGAACAAGAACAAATCCTTGCTCTATGTAGAGGTATAATCTGTTCGGCAGATTGCCATGACAATTTCTACATTCTCAACCCATTTGCCATTCGAGTCTACAACCGTCCCTCCTAGTGTCCTTTTGACTGGGGGTCCTAATATTCAGATATGTCATGCTTTCTTTGGTATGGGTTATGTTTTTTCAAGCAACTCTTAATCAATTGAAGGTTTTCTTTGATTTTAAAAATAGAGAAAGCATGGCGAACAATAGAGAAAGCGAGGGATCATAGTTTTGGTAGTTACGATGAGTCGTACGACCAATTACGTTGGTATTGTACTTAAACCATGGCGAACAATAGAGAAAGCGAGGGATCATATATCTTGACAACATTTTGGTCATGCCATGCCTGAAGGCAATGAATACTTCAGCCATTAAATCAACATGTCTATAGTAGACATGTTCTTTCGATAACGTAGTTTGTATTTTAATTAAACCACATCGCAATTATTGACATCTATTGAAGGCAATGAATATTTCAGTCATTAAATCAACATGTCTATAATAGACATGTTTTTCTCGATAACGTACTTTGTATTGTAATTAAACCGCATCGCAATTATTGACCTTTATTGAATCTGTCATGTAATTGAACCAAATTAATGTTGGATGCATCTGGGAAATTCTGCTTCACATTATGTTTTTTATCCAGCCCAAGCATTACTTCCCAGTAAAATGGATCTGAATCCCAACTTTTATTAATAACTGGATGAAGTTCAGAAACATTAAGTCTATGTTCAAAACATTGAAATGTATGTTCAGATTTATAGGTTTGTGTTCAAAATTAAAATCTGAAATAATCTAAACATAATGTGCCACCAATCTGGAGGACGAATCTTTAATGAGATTATCACTATCTTTTCACAACAAATCACGAGGGACAGTTGTTTTATTGATAAAAGGTTTTACTTGATTCTGTTGGGGGAGTGTTGTAGTCAAGTTAAATTACTTTATTAGCTTAATCGCCTGAAAAATGGTAAAGTTTTATTTGAATTCTTTGATGTTAAAATCTACTAAAATCAATTGAGGGATTTCTTCGATGTTAAAAATACAGAAAGCGTGGCGATGTGGTTTGAAAGCAATTGATATAAGTTGTTGTTTCAATCAATGTGGATTTCTTCGATGTTTAAATTCATACAAGTTTATTTTGTGTTCCTTTCTCCCGTCCTACCGTTGTTGTGTCGATTCTATCATTGTAATTATCCTGGTTGATGGCAGGATATTGGGTTCCAAAATTAGTAGATTTTAGTCTGCATCTCAAACTTAGAGGAATGGCAAAAAGGTCAGTACCTGAAACACTCTTTCAAAATATGTCATAAAATTGGACCCTAGCTTAAATTGATTAAGTTTACCATTGTTATCCTTATGTCCCCGATGTCATAAAATTTGACATCGAATGAATGAATAAACCATAAAATAAGTTTAAGTGATGTATGTTTCTCATAACCCATTTTAGACAAGCGTGTTTAAGTGAAACAAACTTATGATAAAAGTCCACCGTTCTAAGAATATCAAAATTGGAGGTATCAGAGCGGATGTAGACAATGTTGAAAACCACTTTCCGTACAAATGTGAAAAAAATATAAGTTTCCCATTCAGATTCCTAGTAAATTATTTTCTATATGTCCACCACATCATTTAGACCTTTATCTATTATTTTATGATACTTTATCTCGTACTAATATATTATTTGTACGGACAATCACATCATTTGTGTTATATCTATTCAGGCATTATATTGCTTCCGTTTGAACAACCAACATTAACCTGTAACAATTCGTTGAGTTATTCTGTGATAATCAAGGTAAATTACTCTATTAACCAAAAAATTAACGAAGGTATTCGAGTTAAACATTTCGAAACATTTCGAATTTCACTAAATAATTGGTCTATTAACCTGCTTGGAATGTTTAATGAAGTCCCTCAATTTCTCTACTGAAAAAAATATAAGTTTCCCATTCAGATTCATAGTAAATTATTTTCTATATGTCCACCACATCATTTAGACCTTTATCCATTATTTTATGATACTTTATCTCGTACTAATATATTATTTGTACGGACAATCACATCACTTGTGCTATATCTATTCAGGCATTATATTGCTTCCGTTTGAACAACCAACATTAACCTGTAACAATTCGTTGAGTTATTCTGTGATAATCAAGGTAAATTACTCTATTAACCAAAAAATTAACGAAGGTATTCGAGTTAAACATTTCGAAACATTTCGAATTTCACTAAATAATTGGTCTAACATTAGTAATACGTAAGAAATATAATGCGAAATTTCCCTGCACTTTTTCCCATACAGTAATAGGTGTAGGCCTGGCGCTACAGAACTTTTCTCCTGCCACACTCTTTCAATTTGAGAAAATTGTACGGAATTACGATTAGACATAATCTTTACACTACTTCCAAAACTCTTCGAATTTCACAACTACAACTGATATCTGCAATCCCCTAAACCATATCATATTCTTCAATCTGCTAGGAAGAAGTGTTGTTACGAAGACCAAAATTCATCTACAAAATTTGTTTGCTCCCCAGGTTAGTGTAATTCTCTAAGATCGTCTTCGTTTTCAGTTTGATTTTCTAACATCTACGTTGTTAATGTTTCCCCTGGAATTCTACTTAGGGTTTCTATTACTCAAATGGCACCACGCAAGAGGCCTACGAAGTCCATTCCAAAGGATGATGATAACACGAAGCGCATGCACAACAACAACAAGAAAAGAGGTGAAATAACTGTTTTCCCCCAATTTTATAGTTTGAATTTTCTCAAAATGGCATCTTTATGGAATGGTATCTGTACGAAAAACAGGTTTTCAGCCACAGCTTGTTTACATATTCCCGTCTCTTGGGGAAAGAAAATCATAACTATAGGAACAGTTATCTTGTTTACATATACCCGGATGCTTGTATAACACTTCGTCAATCTTGTTTTTTTCGTCGAAATTTGTCATACCTGTTATCATTGTAACAGAAAAATATATCCTTCAGTCGTTGGATCAGTAATCTTGACCTTTTTGTGACTATAGGAAAGAGGCCCGCAACATCTCTCTCCACGTCCTCTGAATCTCAATCAGGTGACAAAAATTCCACGTTTTGTCATTTAATATCTGTTTGTGTTTTTTGGACCCACATATCTGGATTGTAATAATGCTTACTCTCATATTTGGATTGTAATAATGCTTTAATGCAGATAGTGATCTTCAATTTAAGAAACATAGATCACGCAAAAATAGGAGGAGAGAGAATGACTCAACGTCTGAAAATAACTCGGAAGACATTGGTATATAAAATGACTGAATGGGGTATGTTTTTTACATATTTTTGGTGTCTGTACGCCTTACTTTTTTGTTGCTCGTGTCTTAGATGTAGATGAGTCTGATGAATGGGTAGATGATGCCCTTGAAGATTCCACATCAGATTCAAGTAGCGATGATGAATTATCACGGAGAATTGATCCCACAAAACCCATAAATTGTTTTGGTTAGTGTTGCCACGGTATCAAATGAAAATTTTCAATAGTGTATCCATATTTTTAATTTGTTGGAGGAATGGGTATTTACCATCTATAATATGTGACAGAGTTCGTCTGATGTCTCTTTCAGGTAAGGTTTTGGTGAATCTAAAAGAAACTTATTTCCGTTCTAATCTTAGAATGTTAATTAAGGATATAAATAGCCTTAAATTTTCTGAAGCGCATGTCTGTTGGATCAAAAGAACGCCATTTTGGCTACTGTTTGAGAGCACTTATGGATCTTGTGATAAACAGTTTCTTAAGAGGATGAGAAAGAATGATGATGCTATTAGAAAAATACTTAAGTGCTTTGATCAACAGTCTGAAACTTTTTTTATTGGAGGCAAGATTCTTGAATTGGAGAGGAGGGATGCCCAACTTATTTGGGGGGTCAGTTGTGGAAACAAGCATATATCTTTGAGAGAATCAGACTACACGTTTCCCAAATGGATGTATAGGTGTTTCCCGGAGGAGATAAGAAGACTCACTGTTTGTCAATTTGTTCTCTACAAAAATCTCATTCTAACCAAGTTGAAAGGAGCTTTACAACGAACTGATATTGACAGAATCAAAGATGTCGCTCGTCTGTTGAGTTTGTTCATCTTAGCTATTCTTCTTTGCCCAAATCAAAATAGTTCAGTTTCTGTGCATTTGGGTTGTTATTTTGAATCATTCACTGAAGTCTGTAATTACGATTGGGCAACTTTAATTGTTGAAATGCTCAGAATGCAAATAAAGAACAACAAGAACCTTAAAGCAGGAGGTTGTGCTGCTATGTTGCCCGTAAGTTACAATTCCAACTACATATTCTGTTTCATTTTTGTAATAATTCTAAACAATATATTATCCTTTCAAACCTAAGTATTCCTTTTTGTATGCATAGTTTTGGTTATGTGAACATGCGTCGATCGTTAAGCCAGCAGATAAATTGGCAATCCCTAGATTCTTGAAGTGGGATTTGCGCAAGGTGAACAAGGAGATTCCTCAGCTAAAGCTAATAAACCAAGTCCAGGTTAGTATCATACGTATAAAATTATCATTTTTAATGGTATAAACAACAAATAATTTCTTTCAAACTTAGTATATTAAGCATCTATAATTGGTAAGTGATAATTGTCTCATCTAGATAGAGGTTTTCTTGAATAATCAAGTTTATACCTATTCTTTTCCTCTATGTTCAATAATCAATGCCAAAAAATGAAGCTGTTCATTTTTTATACATTCCAGTTCAAACGAAGTAAACTAGATGACTAACCAACAAAATTCCAACGTAATTGGTCTATTCAATTGTTGCCAGATTCGGAAGTTCCACCTAAAGGCAACTGCAGATGAAAAGATTAAGCTTAGGGCTTTGATTGAATATAGAGAAGCCGAGAATCTCAATGAAAGCAGGAGCGTAGGAAGAATGTCACCAGAAATTGAAGAAGAGGCAGAGGGAAATTGTTCAGTGAATCAAAATAGGTGTACTAGTATAGTTATACTACAAAAGCCCAATTCAGAGCTTGGTTCTTCTGGAAGAGGTTTCCCGTCCGGTGAAGGATGTAGTTTCAATGCTAGTATTCAAAGGGGGATTGAAAGCTCTGTGAAGAAAAACCAAAATGTCCCTCATTCAAATGAGGATGCCCCGCTCAGAGCTTCAGAAAATGTAGTTATTGTCCAGAAATCAGGTTGCAAACAAGGAGAAGGCAATGGCTCTGAAAGTCGAAGTAAGTGTTTCAATGCTAGTACTCAAAGGGTGATTGAAACAGATGGGAATACCAATCAAAATGTCCCTAATTCAAATGAGGATGTCCCGCTGATGTCTGAGAATGTAGATAATGGCCAGAAAATAACATGCCCACCAGGAGAAGCCACCGAAAGTGGACCACCAGAAGAAGGCACAGAAAGTCGAAGCAAGATGTTAGGTGACAATGCATGTCATCCTGAAAAAGCCATCGCAAAGGAAAAAAGTCCGTCTCCAGATAGTCATTGCCCGGAAAAGCAATCCATTGTTAGATGTACCTCTCCGGACCAAATTGTCGTGTCCAGCAACAATGAACATCTTTCTTCAAAGGTGTCTAAGCTTGATCCTCTCATTGACAGAAAATCCACACAATCCACACATTCATCTACAATTGGATAACTTTGCAGGCACCAACACTGGACACATTCCTCCGTTTATATCTGAGGCACCATCATGGAGTTTGGGGATGACCCAAGATTTTGGAAACCAAGATTTAGCAAACCAGACAATTAACAAAGTTATTGCAGATCTTTCTACTATAGGGGATAACGTTCTTCAATCTGTTGAATGTTCATCCCCCAATGTTGCAAGAAACATTTTGCCTGAATTGGATAGCAATGATAACCTGGAAAACTTTGTAGAAGTAAACGTCAAATCAGATCATGCAATGTATTCTTTGGAGAAAGGTGTCGGGGAGCTTGAAGCTGTCATCGTTCAATTGAGGCAATCTATTATGGAAAAGGATAAGTTAATCCAACAATTGTCTTTGGAAAAGGATCAGTTACAGGATCGTGTATCTGAGCTCACTGAACCTCCTTCAGGTACCCAGGTGATGTCTAACCCGGTTAATATTCATTTAATGGACGCAAGTGTGGAACTCCATGTACTGAAGCAAAACAATAAAGACTTGTTGATGGAAAATGCTTATCTTAAGGAATGTCTTGATAAAGTTATTAAGCCCAACCCAGGAGATATCGATCAGCCTTCAGACACCGGGATTCGAGTGAAAGTAGAAATTTCTCCAGCTGAAGTAAAAAATTTGAAGAGGGGTGCTAATCATCCTGATCCAAGTACTATTGCAAGGGTCGTAAAAAGGAGAACTGTCAATGATGAAAGAATTCCAAAGGATTACACTCCACAACCAAGTACAAAGGAACTAATCATAATTGGTGAAGGAGAACAGGCATTGGGGAAAAACAAGGCGAAGGCTGTCAATCAACCGAAGTTCGTCCTGAACGAAAAAATGCAGGCTGTCAAAAGCTTAAGTAGCCACATTAAGGAGAAGCTTTTTGATGATTGGGAATTCAAAGGGCCAGAGTAATTTCCCTGAAATCTTCCTCTAAAATGCATCAATATATATAAACTAATTGTTCAACTTAATTCATTATATTTCTGTTCAATTAAATTTGTTTATTCCCCCATTATTTTTTTCATCAGATTCCTTGTCTGGACGGGTAATCAGCCATTAGCCGAGGTCTCTGTTCAAAATGTCCTAGATATACTTGAAGAAAGAAGAATTCCTTTTGAGGTTAGCTAATGTACTTGTTATCTACACATATTCTTTAATTTCCTACTCTTGATTTTAGATAATACACTGATGGTTATTATAGGTTATTGATGATTGGGCGGATATCTGTCAATCTCTCCATTCTAACCAGAAACCACGTGTCACATACACAGTCACCTTTACTGCCATGTGCTGGGTAAGTACATCCCCTATATACTTAGATGACACTCAAATGTTCTAGTTCATATTTTGCCATTTTTCAATACATAATCGAGTCTCTTAAATGTGGATTTTACTTTTTTACAGTCTTTAATAAATGATTATGGAAACACCAAGGACAAGAATAAGACCACCTTGATTGACAACAGAATTGAAGAGGCATTAGGGGCGGACTGGGTGCTTTTTCCTATTCTTGGGCGAGGTGGATCTCATAAGCACTCCGGATCTTCAGATCATTGGACTCTACTCAAGTTAAATGTTAAGAAGGGCGAGTGGAGGTTTCTAAATTCAATGCTACAACGTTCTAGGAGTCGGGTCGATGTCCATTTGAGAGATGCCCTCGTTGTGGTAATCAATCAACTTCATTCCCGTTTATCCTTCTTCTTTGCTAGAGAATTCATTTAGCTTTTTGCTATAATATTTTTCTGATTATGTGTTGATTGTCATAAATTATATTAATTGACAACCAATGACGCTGTTGGATTATAAACAGGTCAAATATTTTGATCGAAAGTTTAGAGAAGCCTATAAGAAGCATTATCCAAACCATCCATATATGAAGAAATCTCTACAACTTCCTCAGATCGAGGAATGCTTACAGCAAAAGGAGGGAACTCTTGACTGTGGTGTCATTGTCTGCTACCATATAGAGAACACCATGATCAGTAAGTCGAGCAGGAAGGGAGAGTATTCCGTTACATCTTCTGCAAACTATCGCAAACGTATGGTGGAATTATTTATGGACCCCCATGGTTCCAAAATCTAAAAGGTGTTTATTATGCCTATTTCAATCTGTCCGAAACAATGGTTTTTGTGGTCTTTTAATCTACCCCATACATTTCTAGAATAGTGTGATGTTTTTATGGGGCCTTTTGTTTGTCAAATTTATGCTTCTACTATTTTCGTGCCAGAACAATGCTTTATTTTCTGTTTTGAATCAAATATTTGGGCATGCATGAATTTAAATCTGTTTCCTTTTGTTGGTGTTTTATGTCTTTCAAATTATAGATCTGTGTTACTGCTTCAAATATTTTCCATTTTCAAGTTCAAAAGATTCCAATGTCTGTTCAATAATTTGAGGAAGAAATTCAATTTAATAACATATATCAATGGTTTGCGAATTTGATTATTTTACTCTTTTTTCCATGTTGACGATGGAATTTCAGACAACTGCATATTGGTTGCTATTTTTGGTTGAATATTTTTCAGATTCACATAATATGAAAGGAACTAAATACGACAAGGAAAAACATTTGTGTTTCCCTAATATAAACCAAACCAAAACATAATTATATTAATCATTTCATACAACTGACAAAATGTGTTTCCCTAATATAATCATTCTTCTAGCATATTCATGGGCTACACAATAACATTTAAAGGACAACAAAATACTTCTTAGACAACCCACCTAAACCATACTTCATAGTACTTAACTAATTACATATAAACACACTAAAAATTTCCTGGGCAAACCATACTAGGAATTACATTGATTATCCTGCAATAGTCAAAGTGTTCCAGTCCATTTCCAACAGCTTCTTCTTGCATCACCCCACTCATCAAATCATAAGAGAACAAAGTTCCGACAGGTGCTCTTCTAAACATTATTTTTCGGTTTCCAGGTTTGACGAGATACAACGGTTCGGGTTTGAATGAATAAGGCATAAACTCTTGTGGATTAAACCTTATAGTAAATGTAGACCAAGCCTCGTTGCACCCATACCCTTGAAGTAGAAGAAACTGGAAATCCCTATCCTCATAATTCATATGCCTGACCGGATAAATAACTATCGTATCATCATCTAAAACATTCATATCCCATAGACCCCACATAATCCTCTCTCCCCATCGAGGTCTTTGATCTATGGGAGGTTCAATTACACCCTAGGAGTCATCTTGGCCATTATAAGTTCCAATTTGCCTTGCCAAAACCCCCATTTTGGATACTTTAAAATGAATTTTCCCCCTAACGAACGATGAAAACTTTGAAACTGAACCATCGAAAGGAAAACCCGACAACCTTCTCCAAACGTTCATTCTCGTAGAGTAAACACTAACCTGCGTACTTCGCAAACAGTTGTTGAAAACAACGATCCGCAGCAACACGTAGTCGTCTTTCGCAGCGTCGTATCCCATATAGAAAAATGCAGACGCCCAATCTGCAGTTGTATCCCATTCTATTAGTGCATGTGGAATCTCCTTACATCCCGTTGAAACTGGATTCACTATAAACATTCGATCGTTTATAGTTGCAACGCATATCAAACCCCTACAATCTGCAACGATCTCCGAAGGCCCGTCATCTTCAGTAATAAGCCTGTAGTAAGATAACAAATTGACCCCCCTCCTCCTGTAAACAACTGGTGGAAACGATAGCTGATCTTGAACGATTGGAGAGAAATTATTCTGCATTCTCATTTTTCGAAGGTGGACGTTCGTAAACTCACTAGATGAAATCATGGAATTCCATTCCATGCAAACCACCTTCAGCCGTGTAGCATCCTCGGGGAGTAACATCGAAGATATCTCCTCCTTCAAATCAAATGGCATTGAAGACAAATCCATTTTTGTGGTGAATAAATTTTAAAGCACTTTAACACAGTGAATGAAGATGTCAACTACACTATTAATAGGACTAGAGTTATAATAGAGATTTGTTAGGTGAAGGAATGTAGTGGATTTCAGCCGTATTTTTTTTTTGCCATTAATGTAGTAATGGTGAAACTAATTAGATGTGACTCATTTCTGCTCTCACAAGATATGGAAACACGAAATCCCTTCTCCCACCTGTTCAAGTAATTGATTCAAGTAGTCAAATCGATTTTATGGCTCTTCAAAGTGGGTGGTTAGTACATTTAATCAATTAAAACTTCAACATTTCATGGTTAGTATATTTTATGTTTTTTTAAACTACATCATTTTTTTTCTATATTTTTTAATGTTGCCAATTATGCTTGAACTCCTTTTATTTTAATTTATTCGTTCAACAAGATTTTATTTCCAAGATTTTAATGTTTATTTTTTTATCCTTTTTAAATAATTATTGATATACAAGATGAAAAAAATACATTACACAGTAACAACTTCACTAAAATGACATTTTTTTATTAATAATACATTTTATGAAAGCCCATAATAATATGTATTACGTAGTACTTTTTTTTTTTTCACCCATAAAATATACAGAATATTCCTAGGGGTTTGTTATACATTTTATTATTGTTCTTCTACCCAAAAAGAAAATAATTCAATTTATATATCTCATTATTAATTTAATATATTAGCTAGTATTAATAGGCCATACTAGAAGTTGACTTTAAAAATCAAATCCAATTTTCCATTAGTCATTCAAAATAATTAATGTTCAAATCAATTGAAGGATTTCTTTGATGTAAAAAATCAAATCCAATCTTCCATTAGTCATTCAAAATAATTAATTCTAAAATCAATTGAAGGATTTCCCATTATAAATAATAACAACCCAAGCTAATATCACTCACTTTCCTACTTCGTTTCTTATACCAAATGAATTTCCTATCCATTCCAAATGAAATATCAGAAGATATAGCATCCAGATTATCGCCAAGAAATGCTACCCGTTTAAAAACGGTTAACATATTTTGGAGAGATATGATAACATCAGTTAACTTCGTTAATTCTAACTTTCTTCGTATGATTGAAAAGAACTGTTTTTTACTAATATATGATGAAAGTGTTTTTTTTCTCCTATAGCTTATGAAATTTCAGGCTCATCTTTCAAAAGGACACTCCTTGAAGAAGATGAACAAGAACAAATCGTTGCTCTATGTAGAGGTCTCATTTGTTCGGCAGATTGCCACGACAATTTCTACATTTTCAACCCACTGTCATTCGAGTCTACAAATGTCCCTCCTTGTGCAATTGACTGGGCTCCTACTATTGAGATATGTGATGTTTTCTTTGGTATGGGTTATCATTTTTCAAGTAACTCTTACATCTTGTTAAGACTAATTACTTTTCAATCTACTATATCAACTACTCAAGTTGACTTATTTCCAACAAAGTCTCTCGCTTGGAAAAGATTAAAGCCAATCAACTTTGTTATACCGTCTGGGAAGAGTTGTGTTTGGGTTCGTGGCCAAATTCACTTTCAGGTGTTCAAGATTGATTCGCCAAGAAAGGAGATTCTAACATTCAACGTTGACACTAGGTCATGGGGTTATATTCAATTTCCAAAATCTGTTGAATATTCCGACAACTTATGGGAAATATCTTCATTGGATGAAGATACGCTTGTTGCATTTCCTATTTACCCCTCGTCTCAGATTACATGCACATTCAAGTTTTGGATCCTCCAAGGTTACGGGCCAACTGAAAATTGGATTAAACTTATGATTTATTTCGAACCAGATCAGGTTCTTCATAGTCCTTTCACTCTACAACCCATATTTTTTTAGGACCATGAAAAAACCAAAATAGTATTTAGGAAGGATCCACTAGGATCATATGGGTGTTATGATACTATTTCAAAAATGTGGAAAGACATTGATGTCTTTCATGGCGACATAATTAATAGGTCGTGTAGGATTTTAAATGTAACACAAAGTTTAGTATGTCCATAATTTATGTCTCTTACTAAAATTAAATATCATTTCTATTTTCCATAAGGTCTCTTCATTACAATCTGGAGTTTGTACTATTTCTTTATCTCGAATTCTATTTATTTGCTCGTTTTCTTAAATATCTTCCATGTTATAATTTTAAGTAAGATGATACTCACACAAATCGTAATTACAAAAATTTTTGAAGGAGTGCTGATTTTCACTTTTGAACAGTACTGTACACAAATTGAATTTGAAATTTATAAATTGAACATTCAAGTTTTGGATCCTCCAAGGTTACGGGCCAACTGAAAATTGGATTAAACTTATGATTTATTTCGAACCAGATCAGGTTCTTCATAGTCCTTTCACTCTACAACCCATGTTTTTTGAGGACCATGAAAAAACCAAAATAGTATTTAGGAAGGATCCACTAGGATCATATGGGTGTTATGATACTATTTCAAAAATGTGGAAAGACATTGATGTCTTTCATGGCGACATAATTAATAGGTCGTGTAGGATTTTAAATGTAACACAAAGTTTAGTATGTCCATAATTTATGTCTCTTACTAAAATTAAATATCATTTATATTTTCCATAAGGTCTCTTCATTACAATCTGGAGTTTGTACTATTTCTTTATCTCGAATTCTATTTATTTGCTCGTTTTCTTAAATATCTTCCATGTTATAATTTTAAGTAAGATGATACTCACACAAATCGTAATTACAAAAAATTTTGAAGGAGTGCTGATTTTCACTTTTGAACAGTACTGTACACAAATTGAATTTGAAATTTATAAATTGAACAGTACGCAAAAAAATTTGAACACCGTCAAAGACTCCTTCCATATCCATGATTTACGCAAATATAACCGTTAGTTTATCATCTGGGCCCCCCTCTTCAAAGATTAACGCAAATATAACCGTTACAAATTCTTTGTTCTATATAAGGACATTAACCATCATCAAATTTATTCACAACGCAAACTTCAAAAACATGTCTCAGAATAGTTCTTCAAATTCCATGCTTCGCTACTTGAGATACGCTAATTCTACCTGCAGAAAATGTGGAACTCCTACCGTTATAACACTCTCTACATCCACTGCAAATCCGGGGAGGTTATTCCATCAATGTAAAGCTCATAATTTCTCCCATTGGTGTCTTCCAGAAAATGGCCCAGACACTTTTACTTTCCATGAATCTCAGGCTTTCAGATCTTTTCAAGATCAAGACCCCATGGATCAAAATCAGGCCAATATCCCATCTGCCTCTGCAAGCATCAATTTGATGACTAGTAATACAATTCATAACCTTTTGGTTGCAAATATGTGTATGATATTGTTCTTCCTTCTACTATCAATTTTTAGGGCTATGTTGTCCATTTAGAATTATCAATTAGAAGATGTATCAAGTATTTCATTATCAATGAAAATTCTTTTCCAATGTCTAATTTTTCCTGCATTTTATATTATACCCTGTTTTGAAAGAGTTAGCCACAAAATTCAATTTCTTGTTCTTCATCGAGGTTGGATACAGAAAAAATTCAAAATTCAACAGAAATAACTCAAACAAGACCTAAATGTTGGAGGAATAATCAAACGAGGACGAACAAATTTTAAAAGAGAATTTTTATAACAAAGACCATTCATAACCTTACCTTCTTAATAAAAGACCAAGAATATAATCTTTTTAAAAAAGGACAAAAACACATGTTAATAACCCTTTATGCCCTTATATTTAAATATGAAGACTAATTTAATAATCAATCCTTTAATTATCTTTTTTTCAAAATCTCAAAATTTTCTCAATTGTTCATTCACCATTCTTGACCTTCCTTTCGTAATTTCACCTTAATAATTCGAAATTGATTCAGTCAATTCTATATTATCAATTATACACCAACTCAAAGATTCACAATTATTCTCAAATTTAGTCAATTCCATAATTCCAATCAAAGATGCACAATTATTCTCAAATTTACACTAACTCTGTAATTTATCGCCACTGCCCACCTTCACGATCTGATTTTCTCAGAGTCGACATCTCGAATCCGGGTTAATCGGAAGGTGTGGACGGGGGAGGAATTTCGGAGAGGCGGGAGAGGGAGTATGTAGCGGTGGGGATGCGACGGCGAAGGATGGTGGAGAGGATGACTGGATCCGTGAGTTTTCGGTGTGTGTGGACGAAGAGGACGCCGGAGGTTGTGGAGGAGGTGGAGGTGGGCCTTTGACGACGATTTTGTCGCACAGGAGTGGGGCGACGCAGCGTATGGTCCACATGGGAACCATTAATCCGACGGTGATTCAGATTCGATGGGGATCCATAGAAGGATTAGCAGGGCGGTGGCCGGCGTCGGAGCAAATTGACCGGAGATACGAAGTTTTAGGGCAAGGGTATGATTTTTAATTCCACACGTACACACATAATTTGCTGAGATTTTTTAAGATGATTTTAATTTAGGTTCAATTTTTGCTCTATTTTCGTGTAATTGAGTTTTTTTTCTGATTTCATTAGAGAAGTTATGGTTAAGGGATAATGCAGATTTTAATTTGCATATGTATACGTATTTTTGCATAACCACGTTCTAATATGAAGACACCGTACCATTTTTTTCTGCATTATTCATTTTATTATGCAGTTTTAGATTGCATTTTTCTGCACACCGATTTTCCTGCAGATCTTTCTGCATAATCAAGTCAGAGATTTTTCTAGAGACAATATCTAATTTGATTTGACAATTTTTGTGCAGATCTTCAAGTCTGATAATGAATTTGAATATCAGAGCTTTGGGAAAATGCGATATTTGTAAAAGACTAGAATATCAGAGATTTAATTGATTGACCAGAGCTGTTGAGAGGATTTAATTTTGGAAGGTGTTAATTCATTAGCGTAATTCACGGAGTTGATAGACATTGATTTAAATATCAAAAATTTATTGACTTTCTCTATATTAATTCCGAAAATTAGATAGTAAGGGCATGATGGTACATTTATGTTACATTTTGTCCTTAATTTGAAACTATTTTAAACCAGGTCCTTATTTAAAAAAACACTAGGTGGAAAGACCTTTTATGTGAAATCCCCATTTTAAAACACAAGATCGACGAACCTGAACGAACATATTTCGCTGGTGGCTAGTACAGACAAATTTCTCCGGTCATCGTCTTTATTCATCGATTATTATTCCCAAAGATCTGCAGGTGATGAAATCTTCCAACTAAAATAAAATGTTTGTCGCCGGCGAGATGAAATATAAATTTTTCTCCGGTGAGATGAAGCCTGAATTTTTCGCCGGAAAGAGAGTGGAAATGATGGTTATGGAGAAGACATGCTTTTGGGGAGAAGTGATACATTGGGAAGACCAAAAGTGAAAAAGCAGAAAAGTAAGAAATGGGTTGTAATATTTTCAATTCAAATATAAGTCAGGGGTAAAGTAGTCTTTTTATTTCTTATTTGGGAGCTACTTTCAGCCTTCATTTCCAGTGGGAGTGGGTTGCTATTTTCAAGCCCACATGGGAGTTAATGGTGATCCCCCCAAATTTTAATTGTTTGTTATTTAATTTTTTTACCACACAAAGGAATGATCAAAATCAATCAATGTGAAGCAAAGTAATTTGTGCAAGATCCTTATCTATTCTGGGACGTCAGCTTCAATCCAACTGTGAGGACGTGAGAGTGGACAATCATTTGTGCTACCTTATGAGTTAATCCATTTAAATCTCTTGAGATGTGTCTAATATTCCACACTTGAAAACTTTCAAACCCTGGAAAATTTCTTCACTCCATAATGACTTAAGTACGTTGTCTGTTTGGAATCAGAGCAAATACATGAAAAAAAAATCATCTGAAATTCTTTACATTTTTCAATTCCAATTGCGATTGCTACTTCTGCTGCGAGGATAGAATCAGGATTACTTTTTAAAATTTTATTGAACAACTATGATGTGTGGACTCTTTTTTTAAAAATATGTAAAAAAAATCACTATAAGTTGTTGACAAGCTTTTTCGCAAGACTCTTTGGGCATGATTGGTATGATGGAATGAATTTAAGACTGAATGGAATGAACTCAAAAATAGAATGAAGGTGTGAATAGAATGACATAATAACTATCATTCTTATGATTGGTACTATCATTCTTATGTATACCGTGAGAATGAATGTGGGAATGAAATGTAGTATTGTATAAATTTATTTTAAATTATTATTATTGAGTGTTGTAAAAATATTATTATTTTTTAATTATTAATATTTAATAATTATTATTGGTATAAGACTTATTAATAATAATATATATTTATCTTATTATTGATTTTATTATTTATAATAAATGTATATTTTAAAAGAAAATAATATTATCGTTAAAATTTAATATATTATTATTTATATTTTTAAAATTTATTATATTATTTTTTTATTCTTAAAATTATATATTATATTTTTATTTTTATTAAATATAATATGTTTATTATTAAATAATAGTAATATTATTATTATTGTTTATTAAATATTTGATTCCTTAGCTAAACCCATGGTGTGGGAAGGAATCACCATTTCTTATGGAATGATGATTCCATTCCACAAATTATACCAATATATGACAATTTTTGGAATAGACACATGAATGATGATTCCATTCATGGGTTATTTCACAATACCAATCATACCCTTATTGCTCCCTCCATCCCAAAATTACTTGCATAGTTTGATCGACACGTTGTTTAAGAAAAGTGGATTTAGTGGTTGATGATGTAAGATAAATGAGGGGTATTTTAGGTAATTTGCTGATGTGTAAAGTGAAATGTATGGAAAAAATGAGTGGCAAATTTGAAAATAAAATGATATTGTGATGTTATTAATTTTGTGGGGTATTTACATATTAAAAGTGTGCAAGTAATTTTGGGACGTCCCAATAAAGAAAGTGTGCAAGTAATCACGGGACGGAGGGAGTATTATTTAGTGCGTGAGGCTTATTAATGATAAATACGTGGCTAATATTGTGTATAGCTTGTCAAACATTAATGTACATATGCCTTAGTTTTCTCCAGGATGTTCATTAGCCTTCTTCCTTCTTTTTTCTCCTTTTTATATCCTTTGTTGCATGGGCTGGAGGGCTGATCGATTTGCATCTAGGAGGTGTCTCATTTTATTGCCATGTGTCTTCCACCTCATCTTGACCAGAGTCAAAGTACTTATATTTTGCATTAAATGTTGATGACATCACACTTTGACTAATGATTGTTATTTTGTGGGTGGGTCCCTTATTGTCACAACTGTATCCTACTCGTGGATATCTGCTTGCTCGAAGATGCCTTCATTGAACACCTTGCTCGCTAATCTCTCGTCCATTACTTCATGTCGAGGATCCTGTTCCGAAATCATCTAGGTTACTTCACTACTTCGCGAACTACGGGCACTTCCCGTCGACCCCCCTTGCCTACTGTGCGACAATAAAAGTGTCATTTTTCTTAGCCAAAATCCTGTCGTCCACAAACGAGCCAAGCACATTGACATCGATTATCACTTCGTTCGTGAATTATTGGTCGCGGGTCGTCTATCAACTCAATTTTTACCTTCAAATCTACAAATAGCGTACATTTTTACAAAGAGTCTTTCTCGCCCATTGTTCGAATTCTTCCGATCCAAACTTCACGTTTGTCCCCATCCGTCTAGCTTGAGGGGGTGTCAACATAGTTAGTTAGTTAAGTAACTAATCAAGATTAGTTACAAACCCAATTGTATATATAGAGAGGTATTAATTTATCGATAAATTAATATTCGATAAACCCAATTGGTTAGTTAGTTAAGTAACTAATCAAGATTAGTTACAAACCCAATTGTATAATCAGTAAAACCTCTATAAATTAATAACCTTGGAACTATGGAATTTTATTAATTTAGAGAGGTATTAATTTATCGATAAATTAATATTTTATTAATTAAAAGAGAGAGGTTTTTTAAATTCAACAAATTTAGTACATATGTATTAAAAATAAATGAATTTATATAAGTTTCATTGATTATATTCATGTATCAATCAATTATTTGTAACTAATTCATGTATAATATCAATTCATTGTATACAATTAACTATTATATTTATAGATGCATGCATCAATTCATTGGAATTACTTAAATATACATGATTACATTAATTCGTTGCACTTAAATTACTATTATAGTCAATTGAGTATATTCATACATGATGAATGAAACATATACTATATAAATCTTAATATGAAAATAAAATAATTCATACTCAGTCATGTCTTCTCATCTAAAAGACATCGCAAAATCATCCATGAATAATGAAATGCGTAAAACATTATGTGAGTATAAGTGATCGAGACCATCCCACATGCACTCAAAAAGATTTACAAAAGTGTTGATTGATGAAAAAGATTTATAAGAGAGAACATGTCATAATATTTATAATTGTACTAATATTTATGAATTATTAATTTAGAGTTTTAATGGGACTTAATATTTATAAAGGGATTTTTCGAAAAATTATTATCTTATTATCTTATCGAATTTGATGATTTTTTACAAAGGCCTAAGTCGGGACCGGAAGATTTTATTATTTTAAAGAGTTTATTAATTTATAGAGTATTAATTTATAAAGGTTCGACTGTATATAGAAAACTATTCTAGATATTCTCACAGTAAGCATATCAAAGAATGTTTCTGATATTTACTACGTTCTAGAATAGTTTTCTTTTGTAAATGTCATGGTAATCATAGTGTGGTCAATATAAGAACAACATAGGAATGTAAGAAAGGTTCATAGAACGTAGTAAATGTCAGGTTAGAAAAACTTACTTGAGTAGATGAGATCATATGAACTTCATTTCCACCATCAATTGTCCATATTATAAAAGTGGCGCTTAACTCGATTCAATATCAAATTTTCGAGACCATCTAGCTCTGATTGATTGAATTAATCGCCTGGCTAGAATCTGATCTAATCCCAGAGATAATGCATTGCTTTTCTCCACCCTTCATAAAACCAATGTTAATCGCAGTCATTTTCGCCGCCAGCACTGTGTATGGATTTTTAACTTTTGTGAAGCATGCTAACACCACACCTTGTGTACTACTGCATAACAAGTATCCAATAGCAAAGAAGTCTTTCTCCGGATTAAAGGTTGCGGCTGCGTCAGTGTAGAGAATATTTCGTTCAAACTCATTTGTGTTGTGGCCACCCAACATCTTCATATCATTGTTATTCCGGTCTATGTTTATACTTGCCCTTTTATAATCATGCAAATAATTCAAAGCCCATTTAACAGAGAAAACTTGCATACCTTTCATTTTCTTATGATCATGATCCTCCATGTGCGTATAGTTACATCGTTCTCTCCATATGATCACCCATGCTATTACCAAAATGAATTCCAATTCTTTTGACCCATGCTTTCGTAATATTTGAGGAGCTAAAATGGAGTGCTCAAAGTAAAATTTTTAATCTCCTCCCATAACCCATATTTTTTGTCAAACCTTTCTTGCAAATGTACATTTAAAAATCGCATTAGTACGTAGTGTCCGCAATCGATGCCCCACAATATCGGCAATGTGAATTCATGGGAACATGATGCCTGCTCATATAATTGTCTTCGGTGGAGGGTGTTAATAGTGTTACTCGAAATAAAACTTCAAATTATAAAAACTGACGAACAAAAAAAGTGATTGATTAAAAATTAATGGCTCAAAATTAACAATTATCCGGTGCAAGAGCCAATTTGTTACTCAAATTAAGGTTGTTAATATATAAATGATATTTAGAATAAATTACTACCCTTACCATAAGCTTCTCATTTTACCATTTTGAGTTTATCAAATACATTTTATTTTACTCATTTTATATCCTATCCTTTTTCTCTCTTTAATTTCTTTTTATCAATGGCATATCTATTATTTAATCCCTCTTAATTTATGGCAAAAAAGTAACTAAAAACTTATAGCGCATGGAGTATTAAAATTTGCTGGGCTAGAAAATCATTCTACATCCCTTATTAGATTGATGTACCAAAACCAATAACTTGATGCGTATGTTTTAATTGAAGATTTCCAAGTAATTTGCTCTTAACCCATCTTTACAATGGCTAATTGCATAATTATAGTGGCACTTGCCGGAGGCGATCAGATTCAGATCACGCACATCATCTGTTCGACGAAATGTCTGATCTAGGGGTGGCTTCTAGTGGAAAGATAGTTATACTTTGACAGAAAATTCATAGCATCAAGGTTTGCTAGTTTTACTTTGGACACTGACAATGCATGTTTCAAAGAGGTAGTTTCTCTTATTGTAAAAATGCCTAAACAATAGTATGCTTTCTTGTCTATACAGAGCATAAATTTGGAATTATGCTTGAAAATCACTATGCATCCTGTGTTCTTGAAAATATGCAGATACTAAAGGGCGTTAATGTGTACGGTAAACTTCCTTAGAGAACTCCTAAAATTGGCAATAGTTTGTGAGGAAATACAGAAGGAGCCGCGGAACGATACAAGAAGATTAGCATGACCCCTGCGCGCGCAGGTAAATGAATACTATACTACTTCTTACAAGGAGCATCAATGTGATTGATTATATAAAATGGTAGCACTTCATACATGATCGCAGTTTTTATGATAAATAAAATAACATTTGCTTGATAATACCCATCTAGTAGCATGCTTCGTTATACCGAAACAGAGCAACAGAAGTGCTTCTCACTCTCACTCTCTCTGACTAAGAAACTTTCTTATTTGTTTAGGAGTACTAAGTAGCAAACAACCAATACTTATACAATGGTGTAGGTGATTTATGATAAATAGATCTAAGTAGTTGAAAAGGTAAAATCTTGAGTAAAGTGAGGGCTGTTATGAGCAACTTGAAGCATCTCATCATCATGTTCATACGAATCACGATACTTCTCCAAGTTGATTTCAGCATTCATTACTGATGAAAGGCAAAGCGATTTCCTCCACTCTTCTAAATGTGGAAGATCTGCGTAGTCTGCGTATTTGTCACAGTACTGCAAACACGTCCAAGTATTAAAAATGTGTCAATAGATTGTTACTAGGAACCATCATCATCTTGTTTATATCAAGTAGTGGACAAATTTTCTCCAATGTTGATATGATGTTGAAATAGTTGAGTATATTTCAATTGGTGTTTCACTTTGTGTTTTATTATCTTTAATTTTTGTCATGTGTTTCACCATGTATTCCACTATTATAGGATCTTTGACACATATATTTTTGTGTTAAATACACGTCACATATCTAAATAATGGAACATAAAGTGTTAATTAGCGATGTCATTTAAAAAACAAACGGGTAGTGGTTCTTACAAATATGAAATGTAGCTAGTTGTTACCTCAAAATTTGCAATATCATGTGTACTCTGCTCAGGAATTCCAGCAACATCCAGAGACTCATAAAACTCCTTAATTGATTTCATCATGTCATCCCATGATGGCAAACTCCTTTTCCCAGAAAGGAGTTGAGCAATCCATTTTGCTTGAGCCTCAAAGAAAGGAAACCCTATAACCTATACAAAATCATAATTCACATAAAATTAAAATGTGAATTAGAATTCTAACAAGTTTATACATGTAACAAAAGAGATGTGTGCACGTGCACACATGTATACATCGGTTTTCATATGGAGCTCGATGGAGGGTTTCTTACGCAGCCCAACATCAACATAAATTACTTGTGTTGGGCTCTATACTTCATATCATTACTCTCTATATATAGTAGCATTCATCTCTTTTTAACTTAAGCATGGTTTTGAGTTACATTTAAAACATAATTAGTAACGGGACGATCGATCTCATTAGTCAAGTTTACTCGTCTATCAAATTCATCTTTATTAGTCTCTTACATGTAGTCCTGTCAAATAGAACCTTTTACTTACGAAATATACCCAGTGAGACATATGAAATAAGATATGAGACCGTTTGACATAAGTTTTGTGATAGTACCTTTTTAGGGATGCCAACGAAAGATAGGGAGGGAGCGAGTGAAGGAGGAAAAGTATGCTCATAGAGAGGCCCCACCCTGCCTTCATCTACTCTTACTATTCCTTTGGTATCAAGAAATGGAAATGAGTACTTGTACCTGCACATCCACCACTTGTACTCATTATTTTATTTTTACTCGAATTAACTTAATCAAGAAATAGTGTATACTTTTGTCTCTCCAATCAAGTCAAGAAATGGACAAAGCAAACTCAATAGCAAAAGTTACTTATTTAATCATATGTAGTGAAATTCTTATGTAATATGATAAGGTTGATATTGTAGAATTTTTCTATGCTACCGTGTTGTGCAGTGCTTTAATATGTTGTAATGTACAACATGTTAAAGCACAATTGCACATTGCCCTGTAGGATAGCATACAATAAACCATTTTTTACCCGGTGCAGTATATGATAGTGTCTGCATTGATCCATGAGCCATCAGTGAATACTACCCTTCCATCATCATGGAGTGACTCTATCTGCAAGATATCATGCATCATTATATATGTATAAGTTCCAATTAATTTTTATTTTTTCTTTTATTCTTTAAATATTATGATTGAGTAAACTAACCTGTGGACGAAGATGTAGATTATCATACTTAGAAATGACTTTTGATAAGCCTTCAGAAATAAAAGAGGATTTAACACTTAGGAAAATCTCCTTTGCTATATTCACAAGATCTATTGAGATATCTTGGCCACTAAAAGAGCTCCCAACAACCACAACCACCTGTTAAATGATGACAAAAATAGTATATGAAAAATGGGTAATACAGGGAATAGTATGTTTGAAAACAAAGTAACATATGGTTAAAATTAGGTATTAGGTATGCATGTTTGCATATAAACTAGTCAATGAAACTTTCCTTAACAGGAAACTCTTTCCATGAGTGGCCCCACATGGGAATCATTAAATATGATTTTCTTTAATTGCATTAATCTTATTAAAAAATTCGAGTGATAAACTTATATGACAAGTTCTTGATGAATGATGAAAATTTGTGTCACCTCATTCTTGAAGGGCTGTGGAACTCTGTAAATGTGGCTATGCATTTGCTTTCCCTTCCATGCATCCATTCCTAAACAAAATCCAACATCAAAATCGAAAAGAAAAAAAAAATGGTACGTGATTATTTTCAATTCATGAAAGTCGACATAACTGAAATTGAAATTGGGTTACTTACGTAGCCAAAGCAAGGTAATGAGAATCATACCTTTAATTGTAGGCAAGCAATGCTGAGAGTAGTGGCCGGTGGCAACAACCACCGCGTCGTAAACTTCTTCGACGGCCTTGGTGGTTTTGACGACCCACTCCAAATCTTTCTCCAAAGCAGGATAATCCAACATCTTCACACTCTCAACTCTAGTATTGAACCTAATCATCTCTCTCAACCCAAACTTGTCACAAAAATCTTGGAGGTACAAAAGAAGTTCCTTATGGCCAGGAAACCTCCTCATATCCCTACCCTTCTTAGCCCCAAATGGGAAATCAGAAAATCCCATAACCTCTCTAGGTGAAGATAATCTCAATGACTCATAAACACTACTATGAACCTTTGAAAACTTAGTTTTTCCCAAGGAATCTTCTTCATCAACTTCAGGGTTGTATAGCCATTGCCCTCCAACATCATGGTTTTGTTCAATCACCACCACATTGTGGCCTTCCTTCCTCAGCTCTCGAGCTGCGACGAGGCCCGAGGGTCCCGCCCCAATCACACACACTCTCTTGGACAAGTTTCTCTCACAAACCATTATATATTCTTGTCACTTATTGTGATATGAGTTGTGGAAGGGGAAATATTTATATGAGAATGGGAGATGCATGGTAGCGTATTTATACTTGGAGAGGAATGGCATCATGTCGAGAAAAAAAATATTTACGTCCCATAAATTTTACCTTTTTTTGAAAAACGTTCCAAAATAGTTAAAATTTAAATTTACGTCCAATTTCGCCGGAGAACATTCGCCGGAAATCCCCAAATTTAATATAGAAACGACGTCGTTTTGGTCACTCCGACGTAAATGAGACGTAAATTAAACAATTAAAAAGTTATGAGACGTAAATTAAATTTTTAACTAAAACGGAACGTTATGCGAAAAAGATAATAATACTCAACAAATTAGATTAATTTTATAGTGAAATGTACACATTTTTTAGTATTTTTATCTTTTTCGCATAACATCCCGTTTTAGTTAAAAATTTAATTTACGCCCCATAACTTTTAAATTGTTTAATTTACGTCTCATTTACGTCGGAGTGACCAAATTAAACGACGTCGTTTCTATATTAAATTTGGGGATTTCCGGCGAATGTTTTTTAACTCCGGCAAAATTGGACGTAAATTAAGCAATTAAAAAAGTTTTGGAACGTAAATTAAAATTTTAACAATTTTGAAACCTTTTTCAAAAAAAAGGTAAAATTTACCGGAAGTAAATAGTTTTTTTCTCGCATCATGTCCTAGTTTGGTAGATGGGGAACAATTTAACGTGACAACTTTTTCATGATTTTTTATACTACATATTTAACTAATTTCAAAAAGGGGAAAAAGAAATTATATGCACCAGTTGATAGACATTAGCTTATTTCACTAAAAAAAATATATTACTACTTGTTTAATTGAAAATGGTATTATGATTTATGTGTGCATTGTATACTAATATATATAGAATAATGATAATAATAAGTCTTCTTGTCTTTGTAAATTCAATTCTGAGTTAGATTATTTCAAAAATTTTAAAGTAATCGTTGCAATAATTAATGGCATGGGTTGAATGTATAATGCATTCTGTCTTGGATAATTGATGAACAGAATACTGTCCGTTGCATGCATGTCATGACAATAATATCACATCATTTTTATATTATGGGGTGGTCTTATATATATATTTATATTCTTATTTTTTTCTATCACAAATCTCAGACCCCAGTGAAAAAGAAAAGATATTTAATGATTTTTATTTTTTTTTGAAGAAGAAGAACTCATTTCACATTTTCATTTTCCAAATTAACAACAAAACTAATTACTCCATAAAGCAAGTCTGAAGTGTACCAAAATTTTGAAGAAAAAAAATGAAAATTCATGAAACTCAAAGACATGAAATCATGCAAATTTAAAGCGTACGATTTAACATATTTTTATCCCAACAAAAATATGTAATTTACAAACAGTTTTTTTTTTATATATATATAAATTGATTTTAATAATAGCCTAGCATATAAAAACTGTATTTTCACGTTATTTTTATAAATTGATTTTGACACTGATTAAGTGTATATCACCTTGCATTATTAATTACTCTTTCTAAAAAAACGTGTTTTAATAATAGCCTAGCATAAAAAAATTGTATTTTTACGTTATTCTTATAAATTGATTTTGACACTGATTAAGCATATCAACTTGCATTATTAATTACTCTTTCTAAAAAACGTGTTTTAATGATAGCATAGCATAAAAATTGTATTTTTACGTTGTTTTTATAAATTGATTTTGACACTGATTAAGCATATAACCTTGCATTATTAATTACTCTTTCTAAAAAATGTGTGTTAATAATAACCTAGCATAAAATAAAATAAAAAAATAGATATTGGCATACATTTAAGTAAAGGACAAGACAAGAATACAATGCATTTAAAATAGGGCTAGTTACTTTGATCAATCATAACTAGTTTTTTTTTTTTTTTTTTTTTGATGGAATCATAACTAGTTCTAGCTCCCCTACAACACCTTTTTTTTTTCAACCAAGTAAGATACAATATTTTACAAGTTTGACTTTAATTTAAGATTCTCTTTAACACATTCTACAATTTTAGCTCCCAATAAATACTTTATCTTTTCTACATATTATTAAAAAGTAATATTTTTATATATTGACAATTTTACATGTAAAGAAGACTTACCATGTGAAAAAAGGGAAGAATAGGAGAGATTCCTTAATTAATAAAAGTAATTTAGAAATTATCAATATTTTCTAAAGTAAAAAAGAGAGTAAAATTGAAAGAAATGATGTAAAAAATGCCAAAACGTCATTGTGCAAGCATAGAATGCCAAATTAAATGCTAGGTATAATTTCATTATTACTTTGAATGCTAGGTATAATTTCATTATTATGTTGAATGCTAGGTATAATTTCATTATTATTTTTAACTTTCAAGACATGCAAACTAAATCGATATTGGTGGGGTTTGGTCAAATTAAATAAATTTGTGGACAATCTTTCGTGCAATGGACCACTTTTATTTAGAGTTTGAACTTAGAAATCATGCTTTTTGGTATGTATATGCTGCACAAACAATTACCACTTTAAGCAGTCAAATTTTAAAGAATGTTTCTTTTTTGCCACATTTTCGGTTTTTTCAATCTGCAAAAGTAGACAGAATTATTACATCTGGCTTTTGTCTATTATGTGATCTCAGAAGAGGCAGTTAATTAATGATGCTACACATTAAATGAAGAGGTAAAATTAAAAGAAGACAAAAAGAATGTCGGACTAATGTTGATTTACTCAAACAGAAGACAAGACAAATAGTCTAACAACTCGACTCATGTGGCAGCACAACTATTGCGTTGACTTGGACTAGGAATGCAGAGATCTCTTGTAGAGTCGTACAAGCATTAAATGAACATTTAATGCACATTTAATGCACATTACCATTTAAGGTAATATTGTATGAGATCGCAAAATGAACATCAACTCATAAAGATCTCTAACCTTAAATAGAAGATTTGTTGCAACGGCTAGTTTCTCACCAACGGCTAAAACACTTGTTCTTTTGAACAACTAACGGAAACTCCAAACAAGAACTCCTATAAATCAGCAGACCTCAAGAACACCAAGCTTTCTGAAAACATTCTATCGAGTTCTTTAGAACCAGAAAAGTATTTCTATCCTCAATCTCTAAGTTTCTGATCCTAAGCCAGCCTTTAGATTCACGTACTAGTAATTTAACCGTGCGATGCACGGTTAATAATATTACCGCGGAGTAATAAATCATTAATATTATGCTACTATTAATATTGTTACTAAAAAATACGTATAATATGTTGTCGTTAAAACTTATTTTTATAATATAAATTGAAGAAATTGACTCAATTTAATTTATTTGTGGGTTCACATTAATGATATTTTGTTTAAATTTTGAATACAGTAAAAATAAAATTTGTATAGAATTTACTATTTTAGAGTGTATAAATTATTACTTCTAAAAGATTGAAATATGACAAATGTGACAAATAATCAAATGATGTAAGACATATAAATAAATCTCATCATAACTCTTCTTATTTTTACGCAAATTAAGTATATTCTTTTTTTTTTAATTATTAAAGATGAAGATGAATCAGATATCATTTCAACTCAGAACTAATTGAAATATGAATAGTAATTAATACACAATAAAATGAATTCATAAAATTGAAATGAAAAGAGTGAATGCAAGGATCCTACTCAAAATCAGAAAGAATAACTAAATTCCAAGATCAATGTCAGCTAATCACAAAAACATAAGAAAGTTTAGGAAACTCATCAACATTAACTTTAGTAAGCATCATTTTCACTCATAAAACCTATCAAATTAATCAGTCCCGTTTCAAGGGGAAAAAAAAACTATACAACACCAATTTATGTCTACTAAATATAAATAGTAGTAAGAAATAAATGTAACTACTCACATAATAAAAGTTATATTTTTTTCAATAAAACTAACTTAAGAACACGGCCAAATACTAATTTGCACTTGACAAAGTTCAGTTGCCCTGAATGAGAAGTGCAACACGAATGAACTCGTCCTTGAAAGAGTACTATTAACCGGACTTGATTTTACCTTTTAGCATCTTGACCAGTATACGACATTGAAACTAAGCTCATTGTAGAAGTTCTCTTTTGGCTGCTTAGGCTTACCTGATGATAGGAAAATCAAGAACCCTTATCACACCCCAAATTCTAAATCGAATTGGATTCTATGTAATATATACTACACCTAAAAAAAAATCATGTATTAAATATCAATACATATTCAACTTTAAATCATAAAGCATCTGTCATTTTCTATTTAATCCAACTCGACCTACAAAACAGGTAGCAATACAAGGTATAAAGAGCATAATTATAGTTGCAATATTTGGAACATTTTCTTATAAAAATTCTCATCGATATATATTCTTTTTTTATTAATTTCATCTTCTTTGTATATCAAAATTGTGTTCTGATATATCTTTTTTTTTTTTTTTCCATATAATACACTTATTAGCATCTATACAAATGGATGGGAAACAACCTCACAATTATTAACAAAGAAAAATAATATGAAATTAAAAGATCTTGAATTCTCCGATATAAAATTTTCTTAAAAAAATTCATCCTAAATTCTTTACAGCACACCATATCTCAAAATAGATTCAATTTTGTAATATTTTGCTTTCTGTAATTGCTCCTCCACATTCTCTCTGGCCTTGTCCAGTTCATTTCCTTCCTAACATTGTTAATTTGATTATGGTCTTGGCAATGGAGCTCCATGGGCCATGGCTAAAAGAACACACGCCAGTTGTCCCAAGTATTACCATCCTATGAGTTAGGACTACTCATCTCAATTCTCAAGTTTCAATTCTGAGATATTAAATATCAAGCGTCGCTGCTATAGTGAGATTGGATTTGGATCTGGTGTTGAGCATTATGAGCAATAAAAGCGTATGGATTTTATTTAAAAATTTATATGCACTGCCACACAGAACTTCATATTAATAATATGTGCACAATTAAATTAGAACAGATAGATATGGAGGGATTAACATCACCAAACAAAGAAAAATAAAATATTATTCTAGTCAGATTTAATACTTCTTAAGTTTTTAAACACCGATACATATATAAAGAAAAAAAATATATTCAATGACAGTTTAGAATGAATAAGAGATGCTAACATTTATAGAAGGATGCATGGATAGAGACATTATTTGAAATATTAGATAATTTTC
Organism: Galeopsis tetrahit; assembly: GCA_963675135.1. NCBI lineage: Eukaryota > Viridiplantae > Streptophyta > Magnoliopsida > Lamiales > Lamiaceae > Galeopsis > Galeopsis tetrahit. Next base: position 75,221,646 of record OY776127.1, read on the forward strand.
AAGTCCATACCACATAATTGTGAGACAACATTTTTATTTGTCTCCAAGTGTGTTGACAGTGAATGTCTGAGAAACAAATACTTAAGCACAAAACTCAGAAAACAAATGCAGTTAGACACATATTTTCAAAAGGAAAAACATAAAGAATACTTCACAAAACAGGAGAATACATATTGCACATTATGCCGATACTACTCCTTTAGTAGCATAACAGTTACATTAAGAAGTTAACCTAGTTGTACTGTAGTGTCCATCACAGGGATAGTAAAGCACTTAGTTAAAACACTTATTTTCGTTATGTACAAAAAATACCATGAGATCATTTATGTTTAAAACAAATAACACTCATTAGTGACTTGGTAGTGAATCCCATGTATCCTGTTGTACTTATGAGACTATCTTTGAGAACTCTATTGCTTAGTTGAGGATTGTTATATGTATTCTTGGCTTCAAGCATTTGTATTACACACGATTGACAAATTTGCTTTAACTCATCCTTCATAACAATACATATTTTAATTAGCAATACACTTCGCTATAACTGGTTAGGATTTAGTTACACAAATTTTTGTAAATGGGAAATATAAGAACTACCTAAGGATAATTAATTACATCTCTTACATAACAGGATATACCAATGGCATTTTAATATACCAAAAGACATAATTTATGCTTATATCTAATACTTGTAGTAAATAAGCAGTTAAAAACGGAAGACACTGAAGAAACATAGTGCAGAAGAAAGCTTATTGTCATCATTTAACTCCATACACATAGCAGCATACTTCTGCAATTCACGATTCAACCTCTTAGTTTCCAGATTTAGCTTCCCAATTATTTAATGAATCGCCAACTTCCTAAATAATACAGGACAATGATTTACTCTATTGTATGTAGAAATAATTAGACCAGTGTCACTAAATTACCTCTCTAGAGAATCATCTTTTTCTTTCTTGACATCAATGTCGTCATAGTTTTTCTTTAAACCCGCAGAAGTGGTTGTATCTGAACCTTGGTCACTGAAAACAAAATTGTTAGACAATCGAGTTATCTATCTTACACAACACATTCACAATTTAATCTGTAAAAATTAATACCTCAAGAAAATTGAATAACTACTTGGGATGAAGAAATTAAAATACGTACCTATAATAAGGAATATTTGATTTATCAATGAGGTAGAAACTCTAAAAGGATTCCAAAATAGGTATTCTGTAAATCCAAAATAAAGTGAAAAATTGGTCAGAAAAATTAAAGAACTACATGTGTTCGAAGAATTTATAGAAAATACATGTAATCCTTTTGAGATTTATCAGTATACTATAATCTCCCAACACTAACATCATCGCAGACAACTAAACTAATTATATAGATAAAACAATATCATCATTTAGAAAAGAATACAAAAATGCGGGGGTTATCAGGAACTGTATACATGTGAGGGTCTGATTCCAAAAGTAGTTTCATTCATCACAGGGCACACAGGCTAGGAGGAATACATAATACTTCATATCATTTCTCACATCATTCATTCAACTACTACAAATCTTCAAGGTTGAATGCATCACCTCACACCTAATTTATTAGTCCACTTGAAAACCTTGCAAATGTTTAGAAAATCAAAATTGACAACAAATAAAATAAACTCAAATTACAACGCCTCAATCTTAGAACATTAAAACTCAGCTCTTTTCATTTTTAGCCTACAAATTTCGGCGAAATTTCAAAAATCAAAACAAACCTGAGGATAATTGATTAGCTATGTAGAAGACAAAGCCACATTCGAGATTCTTAGATGCATAACCGACTTCGGTTGAAAAACTCTGCAAGAATCTCTTAGAGATAATCAATTAGAGAAGATGAAAATTAGACTACAAACTTCGGTAAAATTTCAAAAATCAAAACAAACCTAAGGATAATCGATTACCTATGTAGGACATGAAGCCAGATTCGAACAAACTATTGAACTGATTCTCAGATCAGTAAACGACTTCGGTTGAAAAACAACAAATCCTTGAAATAGGAAAATGAACAAATCAATTACCATCAAGAACTCGCCCTTTTCATTTTTCGCCTACAAATTTTGGCAAAATTTCAAAAATCAAAACAAACCTGAGATAATTGATTACCTATGTAGAAGACAAAGGAAGGAAATTGAACTGATTCTCAGATCCATAACCGACTTCGACTTCGGACTCTGCAAAATAGTGTAGCCCAGAAAAATATTTAGAAATCAATGAAAATGGGATTTGAAGATTTGAAGAAGATGAATGCCAATGGGATGAAAGTGGCCAAATATGTGAATTTGCTTACTTTCCTCTTTCCTCGGTAACTTCAAAAGGCGCATCCCATTTCCAGAAGAGTAATTTGCAGTGGACTACTAATATTTTACAACGGGCTTTTCAAAAAAAAATTACAATGGGCCCATTACAACAATATTATATTATTTGCGGATATTTTGGCGGTAACTTGCTGAGGAAGGACTATTCTCTTTTTTTATATATATAGATAGATATCTTTAGTGCTTAGAATTAGCAGTGTGATTTTGATTGATTTTGATTACATTGAGTTGGTTATTAACATGCTTTACATTTTCCAGTTTATAAATCATTGTAAAGGGTTCTTGTTCTCTAATCAACAAGTAGATTCGTATACACAAAAGGTTGTGTATTTTGATTAAAAGTCTTCTCTTGGAACTATAAACTTAGCAAGGAACATAATTTCACGATTCAGATCGTGTGAGTGGACGTAGAACCTATTGTTCGAACCACTATAAATATTGTGTTCATTTACAGCTTTATTTACCTTCTGTATATTGTACATATTGTTTATACGGTTCATATTTGATAAAATCATAAGTTTACAAAAGAGTCAAAATCCACAAGTACATTTTTTATAAATCAGCAGATACCTTGTATTAGCTAATATCACTCATTGTTTTAAACTCATTCTTTAAAAGGTTTTCATTCAACCCACGAGTCTAAACATTTAAGGCAGCTGGCCTACAATTCTGCACCTATAGCTGTTAAGATAGTTTTCCAACTGACCAGCTGATTTAAGCAATCAGTAGGTTTGTTATCTTGATCTGCTATACACACTCGTACTCTAGATACAATCATCTTATCTGCATTAGACGATAAAATATATAACTCTTCTGATCGTCTCATCTGATCAAACACGCAAAAAGTTTTAAAATATAGAAAGTCTATTCACACACACACACCCTAGACTTTCTCACCATCTATACTTGTTTAGGGACCAACAAGTGGTATCAGAGCAGTGGTTCTAACGAGCTACTATATCTGTTACTTGACTCCTAAGGAAGAAGTGCTTGTAGCTCACTTGAACAGATTTATTTGTGAAAACCCCATTTTCATAAAACTCATACATATCTCATTATGGGTTTTGATTCTTACACTCGTAACTTGCCTAAGTTTTTCATAGATGAATATGACTTCTGGAGGGCAATAATGGAGGTTCAGTTTAACCAGATACATGACCTGATGTAGGATGTGATCGTCTCAGGACCAATCACCGTGATGGCTCCTAATACAGCCACATGCAATTCCGAGATTCTTGTTGGTCAGCTAGTCCCAAAGCCTAGAGCAGATCTCACACCAGATGAAGCAAAGCAAAACAACCTCGACCGTATAGCTAAGAATATGATTTTAACTTCTGTTCCTAATGAATATGCTGGTAAAATTATTCGTCTTAAATCTACCAAAGAAATGTGGGATACATTAGCTATTATGTGCGAAGGCACTGATCAGATTAAGGAAAATAAGTTCATTACGATTGTACAAAAGTTTGACAACTTTAAGATGCTGCCTGGTGAGAATATTGACCAAATGGACAATTGTTTTACTAGAATATTAAATGAAATCGAAGATCTAGGTAAAACATACATGAAAAGTGAAGTCAACGCTAAAGAAAATAAAGACTTTAAAAACTAGTCTATACAAACATTGCTTCAAACTCTCAAAACTCACGAATATGATGTTGATAGAGCAGCTGAGACAGGTGATGAACAAGCGACACCTTCTTCTAGTCTCAACTACTTTCTCGGCATAGAAATTACTTACACTTAATCTGGTCTCTTTCTCAGGCAATCCAAATATGCTCGCGATATTCTTTCCCGTGCCGACATGCTGGACTCTAAACCTGTATTCACTCCTCTCTCCTCAACCGACCATCTTCGTGTCCTCGGCACTCCATATTCGGATTCAAATCAATACCGCTCTCTAGTCGGCGCTCTACAGTATCTAACCATTACTCGACCAGATCTCTCATTTGTCGTTAGTACTGTTAGCCAGTTTCAATCCTGTCCAACGATCGACTACTTTCAGGCGATCAAAAAGATTCTCAAATATGTGAAGGGCACCCTTCATTATGGTCTCGATTTCTCCTGTGGACCTTCTCAACTCCTCGCATACTGTGACGCTGACTGGGCTCGCTGCCTAGACACTCGCCAATCAACATATGACTACTCTATCTTCCTCGGCTCAAATCTCATCTCCTGGAGTGCTAAAAAGCAACCTACTGTCTCCAGATCCAGTTGTGAATTAGAATACCGAGCAATGGCATACATTGCGTCATGAGTATTTACTTCAGCTTACTTCTTTGTTTGTTGTTAGGTGCTTTGTTTATCCGACATATTCGTTAAATCACTGGCTTCGCAGTATGGTCCTTTGCTGATTGACTTTTTAACTGATTTTCTTGTGTGATTCTTTCTTTTGCAGAAATGACTAGGCAACATGTACTTGTGAAGTTATCGGCCGAACTTGATCGTTCAGTGATTACTTTTGTTCCATGATCCAGTCAAATGGTGCCTTATCGACCTATATCAGAGATTACTGGTGAAGTGATAGATCCGCGGGCTCCCATTCTTGGCTAAGATCCCGAACAAGTAGCTCAATACTTTCCATCCTTCTTATTTCCTTTGTCCGCTTATGATGATTTATATTTCCCTGATTTTTGGGTTTGCCTTTAGATATACCCAAGAACGAGGTGTGCGCATTAACCTTGTACGAGACTTTTTGTACGTCCGATCACTACTTGTCCAAGAGGGATTGCCCATGCATATTTCGCGGGCGAGTCAGAATGTTGCAAGGGCTTGGTCCTTGGAGGATGAAGCCTTCGCTCGTGAACAAGCGATGATTGACAATATGCGATCTCAAATTGCTCATGCTAGCAGCGCCATGACATACGCCAAACGGTCATGCAAGCAGTATCAAGAATTTCGGGATTCCTTCCGCCGTGTTCGTAACAAAAGGGATGAGGCTATTCGTGAGTTAAATCATATGCAATCTCGCATCGAGCTATCAGATACAAATCTGGATGCTGCTCTTCGCGAAAAGGCGACTTTCCTTCTCTTGTTGGATGGGATCAAGCTTCAACTCTACGATCGGGACAAGACCGTTGAACGTCTTGAAGAAGAGAATGCTCGACTGAAATTGGAAAATGTTAATGCCAAAGAGGTATGTAACTTGACTTACATTATAGCCTATGCGGATGCTGCCCGTTCTGCGTATAAGAAAGGTGTGGATGAAGATGTCCAGCTGATATTGAATGTGTGAGTGTTATCTCATAATCTCAAAATCAGCACAGTAAACTACTGAGCTGATAGGATCAGATAAGATGACTTAGGCCTTATCAGATGAGTTGAAGGGTTTCAATCAGATGAGAAGGTGATGCTTAGAGTTCAGCACAGTTGGGATCAGCACAATAAGATCAGCACAGTACTGGATTAAGATCAGTACTTCAGCAGACTGGACTAAGATCAGTACTTTAGCAGAGTGTACCAAGATCAGTACTTCAGCAGAGTAGATCAGCTCAGTACCAGATCAGCACAGTACCAGATCAGCACAGTACTTGGGGCAGCACAGTACCAGGTCAGCACAGTACTTGGGTCAGCACAGTACTTGGTCAGTGCAGTAAAGATCAGCACAGTATGAAGTCTATCAGCAGAGTTAGATTTTGATCATCAGAGCAGAAGAGTTGGGTATCAGAACACTAAGTAGTGATCTGATCTTTATGGGCAAGTCTTCTGGTTCGAAGTTAGTTAGTTTAACTAACAGTTTTACAGTTACAACAACTTGAGGGCATGACTACCATTTCAGTTGGGCAATAACAGAGCACATGGGTTGTTACAAGCGGTTGCAAACGGTTGATAACTACTCAAAACAGTTCCTAACAGCAGCAACTACCTTTTGGTCTTTATATACTCTTGATTGTGTACATTGTAAAGGTTGACACCTTTTTTGGGATAGAGAGATTTAGTACGTTATTGTATTCTTTGAGTTGTGTGAGTTCACGAGTGAAGTGAGGAAATATCCAATTCCGAGTGAATGAGTGTGTAAACATTCTTTATCAATCAAAGAAGTTCTACTCTGGTCCAGTGGATGTAGATCACATTGATCGAACCACTTAAATCCTTATGTGATGTTTGTCTCGTTGATTACTTTTCTGAATTACTATCCTAGAGCAGTTATTTCTTCTATATTCAAGTGTTCTAATTAGTTGGAGACGTCTAGCTGATCGGAATCCATCTTGACAATTGGCGCCGTCTGTGGGAAATCGAAGTAGCTGCAGATCTAAAGATGGGGAATTCTACCAAGTACAACATAGAGAAGTTTACAGGCACTGGAGATTTTGGGCTGTGGAAGGTCAAGATGCAGGCCCTCCTTGAACAGCAAGGATTATTCGAGGCCCTCGAAGAATCTGAAGAGATTGCAGAAGAATCTGCAACAGCTGCGGCTGAAAGGAGCAAGTTGCTCAGGAAAGCTCGAAGCACGATCCTACTCTGCCTTGGAGATAAGGTCTTGAGGGAGGTTGCTAAAGAGAAGTCAGCGAAGGAGGTTTGGGATAAGCTTGAGAAGCTATATATGGTGAAAACTCTTGCTAACCGACTCTATTCGAAGCAGAAGCTGTATGCCTTTAGAATGGGAGATGACAAACCCATTACGGAGCAGCTAGATGAGTTCAATAAGATTCTTGATGATCTGGAGAATTTGGATGTCAAGTTAGAGGAAGAGGATAAGGCTCTGATCTTGTTGAGTGCTCTGCCTAAGTCCTTTGAAATCCTAAAGGACACCATCTTGTATGGTAGAAAGGAAGCAATCACATTGGAGGATGTGATCTTGGCTGTCAAGTCCAAGCTGTTACATAACAAGACATCTCAAGGAGATAAAAGTAGCAGTGGGGAAGGATTGGCAATCAAGGGAGGACAGAAGAAATCTGCCTCCAAGAAGGGGTCTAGTCAACCCAAAGGAGCTGATAAGGGAAAATCAGCAGTGTCAGATCAAGGGGAAGTAGTGTGCCACCACTGCAACAAACCTGGGCACTTTAAGAGTACTTGTTACAAGTACAAACAACTTATGAGAAAATCTGGTCCTAAGAACCCTGTTGATAAGAATCAAGCAAATCAAACCCAAGATGATAAGGAGCAGAAAGGCTATGAGTCAGCTCAGTCCCTATCCATCACTTCCACTAAAGAGCAGCAAGATTGGATTTTAGATTCAGGGTGTTCTTTCCACATGACTCCAAGAAGAGAGTGGTTTCATGATTTTAAGCATCAGAATGGAGGTTCTGTGTTGTTAGGGAATGATCACACTTGCAAAGTCAGAGGTGAAGGTACAGTACACTTGAAGATGTATGATGGAGTAGTGAGGATTCTCAAGAGGGTCAGGTATGTTCCTGAACTCAAGAGAAATTTGATATCTCTTGGTATGCTGGATTCATTGGGCTATAAATTCCAGTCTGAAGATAGAGAGCTCAGAGTTTCAAAGGGGAAGCTTACTGTTCTTAAAGGTGAAAGAAGAAATGATCTCTACTTTCTTAAGGGGGAACAGTTATTGGCAGATCAGATGTGGTAAGGGTGCAAGACAACTCAATGTTGTGGCACAAAAGATTAGGTCATGTAGGAGAGAAGGGCCTACTTGAGCTAAGTAAGCAAGGATTGCTATGTGGTGACAAGATCACAAAGCTTGATTTGTGTGAGCACTGCATTCTTGGGAAATCCAAGAGATTGAAGTTTGGGAAGAGTTCACACTCTACCAAAGGAACTTTGGACTATGTCCATTCAGATTTATGGGGGCCAGCTAGGAATCAGACCAGAAGTGGTGGGAGATACTTCATGTCTATCATAGATGACTACTCAAGAAAGGTATGGATCACTATCCTGAAATCCAAGTCAGAAGCATTTGAAAATTTTAAGGAATGGCTCACTGAGGTGGAGAATATTTATGGAAAGAATCTCAAGCATTTGAGAACTGATAATGGGCTGGAGTTCATATCAGAAGAGTTCAATGTTTTCTACAAGAAGAAGGGTATAGTGAGGCATAGAACAGTACCAGGTACACCTCAGCAGAATGGAGTAGCTGAGAGAATGAACCAGACTTTACTTGAGAGAGTTAGATGCATGTTGAGCAGCTCTGGATTGCCTAAAGTATTTTGGGGAGAAGCAGTGTCAACAGCAGCCTATTTGATAAACAGAAGCCCTTCCTCAGCTGTGCAATTTAAAACCCCAGAAGAGTTATGGTCTGGCCATGCAGCTGAGTACAGTAATTTGAAGGTGTATGGTTGTTCAGCATATGCTCATGTCAAGCAAGATAAGCTTGAGCCTCGAGCCTTGAAATGTGTGTTCATAGGATATCCTTCAGGTGTGAAAGGATACAGATTGTGGTGCCTAGAAGCTGGAATGCAGAAGTGTATTATCAGCAGAGATGTAACTTTTGATGAGAATAGAATGCCATTGAAAGAGGAGGCAAGCTCCAGTACAGCACACAACAAACCAGATGAGACACAGGTGGAGGTGGAGCATGGTGACATCAGAACACTAACTGAAGAGCAGATTGATCCAGATGAGGAGGAAACTACTCATAGTGATACTGATCTTCATGACTATCAGCTCACTAGGGACAGAACCAGAAGAGAAGTCCACCCACCTCAGAGGTATGGTCAAGTTGACATAGTATCATTTGCATTATGTGCAGCTCTTGAGGTGGAGTCTTTGGAGCCTAAAACTTACACAGAAGCCATCAACTGCCATGACAAAGAGAAGTGGTTAGTTGCTATGGAGGAAGAACTGTTATCTCTTAACAAGAACCAGACTTGGGAGATTGTTGAGAGGCCTAAGAACAAGAAACTTGTTGGGTGTAAGTGGATCTACAAGAAAAAGGTGGAGGCTCAAAGAGGTGGCAAGATTAGGTACAAGGCAAGACTTGTAGCTAAAGGATTTACACAGAAAGAAGGTATTGACTTTAATGAAATCTTCTCACCTGTTGTAAAGCATTGTAGCATCAGAATCTTGTTGACTATGGTTGCTCAATATGAATTGGAGCTGCATCAAATGGATGTGACCACAGCATTTCTTCATGGGACTTTAGATGAGAAGATCTACATGAAAATACCAGAAGGGTTGGACATAGAAGATGGAGAAGACAAAGTGTGCTTACTCAGAAAATCACTCTATGGACTCAAACAAAGCCCTAGACAATGGTACTTAAGGTTTGATGAGTACATTTGCTCAGCTGGTTTTGCAAGAAGCTTGTATGACAGCTGTGTTTACTTCAGGAGAGTTGGGAGTTCAGTTACCTATCTTCTGTTGTATGTAGATGATATGTTAATAGCTGGGGAGTCTATTAACAGTATCAATCAGGTTAAGGAGATTCTCAAAAGGGAGTTTGAGATGAAAGATCTTGGTGAAGCTAAAGTGATTCTTGGGATGGAGATCAGTAGAGTTGAGGGAGCAATTCAGCTTAGTCAGCCTACCTATCTGAGGAAGGTGTTAGAGAGATTCAGGATGAATCAAGCTAAGGCAGTTTCTACACCAATTGGCCAGCATCAGAAGCTATCCAATCAGATGTGTCCCAAGAACAGCCAAGAAAGAGCTCAGATGAGTAAGGTTCCTTATGCTAGTGCAGTAGGGAGTTTAATGTATGCTATGATGTGTTGTAGACCAGATTTAACTCATGCAATGAGTGTAATCAGCAGATACATGAGTGATCCAGGCTTAAGTCATTGGGAGACAGTTAAGTGGGTCATGAGATATGTTCTAGGATCAGCTGAGAAAGGTCTGAAATTTCAGAAGATATCAGATGAGGGAGAAGCACTTGTGGGATATGTTGATGCCGACTATGCAGCCAATGTAGACACAAGAAAGTCCTTGACAAGGTATGTATTCACCTTATTTGGTACAGCTATATCATGGAGGTCAATACATCAGTCCGTAGTTGCATTATCTACTACAGAATCAGAATATGTAGCCTTGACTGAAGCAGTTAAGGAGAGCATGTGGCTTAGGGGGATCTTGAAGGAGTTTGGTATATCACAAAGAAGTGTGACTGTCTTCTGTGATAACCAAAGTGCAATACATCTTGCAAAGCATCAGGGGTATCATGAGAGAACTAAACATATAGATGTAAAGCTGTACTTTGTAAGAGATATTGTAGAGAAGGGGGTAGTCCAGGTAGTGAAGATTGCTACAGAGGAGAACCCTGCTGATGCGTTCACTAAGGCATTGCCAAAAGAGAAGTTTGGCTTGTGTCTTAGACTTATTGGACTGCATTAATTCCTCTGAGGAGAAGGCTATTGTTCTTGTGGCAGAAGATCAGTAGTGGAGGCTATTCTTTGAGGAGAATAGTGTTGGTGTTTTTGTTTTGGTGGAGATTAGTTCGATTATGAGCTAAAGGTGGAGAATTGTGAGTGTTATCTCATAATCTCAAAATCAGCACAGTAAACTACTGAGCTGATAGGATCAGATAAGATGACTTAGGCCTTATCAGATGAGTTGAAGGGTTTCAATCAGATGAGAAGGTGATGCTTAGAGTTCAGCACAGTTGGGATCAGCACAGTACTGGATTAAGATCAGTACTTCAGCAGACTGGACTAAGATCAGTACTTTAGCAGAGTGTACCAAGATCAGTACTTCAGCAGAGTAGATCAGCTCAGTACCAGATCAGCACAGTACCAGATCAGCACAGTACTTGGGTCAGCACAGTACCAGGTCAGCACAGTACTTGGGTCAGCACAGTACTTGGTCAGTGCAGTAAAGATCAGCACAGTATGAAGTCTATCAGCAGAGTTAGCTTTTGATCATTAGAGCAGAAGAGTTGGGTATCAGAACACTAAGTAGTGATCTGATCTTTATGGGCAAGTCTTCTGGTTCGAAGTTAGTTAGTTTAACTAACAGTTTTACAGTTACAACAACTTGAGGGCATAACTACCATTTCAGTTGGGCAATAACAGAGCACATGGGTTGTTACAAGCGGTTGCAAACGGTTGATAACTACTCAAAACAGTTCCTAACAGCAGCAACTACCTTTTGGTCTTTATATACTCTTGATTGTGTACATTGTAAAGGTTGACACCTTTTTTGGGATAGAGAGATTTAGTACGTTATTGTATTCTTTGAGTTGTGTGAGTTCACGAGTGAAGTGAGGAAATATCCAATTCCGAGTGAATGAGTGTGTAAACATTCTTTATCAATCAAAGAAGTACTACTCTGGTCCAGTGGATGTAGATCACATTGATCGAACCACTTAAATCCTTGTGTGCTGTTTGTCTCGTTGATTACTTTTCTGAATTACTATCCTAGAGCAGTTATTTCTTCTATATTCAAGTGTTCTAATTAGTTGGATACGTCTAGCTGATCGGAATCCATCTTGACAGAATGAGCTTAGCAGGTATCTTCGTGATGTTCCGCCCCCAGCCCACTATCCCCTTCCTATCGCAGATCTTCGTGACATGGGTGCTGATTTCTCCTTTTTGGATCCTGCATGCAAGCTTACCTATCCTCGTTATCACGAGGTGTTTGATAATTAGAGTGTCTTTCTAAACCTTTTTTTGTACTGTTTTCCTATTTACTAACTAGGCATAGCTATAATGACCATTTTATCCCAAGGACCATATATATAATGCTTCTTTTTGTGCTTATCCTGGGACGTATTTTGCTGTAGGGGGATATAAATTATCCTGACCTTAGAACAGTTTTGTACAGGCATTTTACTGCATTTGTTCAAGGAATATAAACTTTCTATTTTCTTGTACTTTTTTAGTCGTCTTACTTTTATGCGACTGTTGTGTACGATTATTAATTGTTTTAAGTTGTCTTATGTGAATGCAACTTCTCCTATGGGACTTTAATCTCTTATTGGTATCTTTGGTCGTCTTACCCTTCTGCGGCCTTTCCAACTTTCGTAATTCTATTAGGCTTTCTATTATTTTCAGGTATTTGTTTTGTTCGTACCTCTAGTCGTCTTATTTATGTGCAACCTCTCCAACTTTTATGTTTGACTTTAATAGATATACTAAACATTTATGGAGAATGACAATTTTATTTATAAAGGCCATATTCAGCACATAGTAGATTACAAAATGTGTTAAGGCTCAAACGTTTGGCCTTAAAAACTTGTTGGTTAACAACTTACTAATAATATTTCTTCACATTTTTGGCAGTTCAGGGATATCAGGTCAACTTGCCATCTAGTTCTTCCAGCTCGTATGACCCATTCTCATTTGCCTTGGCTACTCGGTATGGGCCCTTCCAAGTTGGCCCGAATATCCCTGCATTCAGTGGAGTAACCCGTCGTAGAACTAGATCTCCTTTTTTGAAACTTTGTGATTTTACCCTTTTATTAAAGTATTTCTTCGACCTCTTTTTGTATGTGATGTTCCTCATTTCTGCTTCCAGTTGTGTTTCCTCTAGTAGGTCGAGCTTCAGTTTGAGTGCCTCTTCGTTAGCTTCACTGCTAAATTCATGTGTTATGTAGGTTGGGATGTTGACTTCTACCGGAATGACAACTTCTGTTTCGAAAGCCATTGCGAAAGGGGTTTCTCCTGTTGAATTTCTGGTTGTTGTTCGATATGCCCATAGTACCCCAGGCAACTCATCCGCCCAACTTGTTCGTAGGCCCTCTAGTCTGACCTTCAGTGTGTGTTTAATTATCTTGTTGATTGCTTCGACCTGTCCATTTGCTTGAGGGTGATACGGTATTGAAAACAACCTTTTTACTTTCCATCTTGCACATAAAGCTTCCATGTTGATGTTGTCGAACTGTTTACCGTTATCTGTGACGATGGCTTGGGGTAATCCAAAGCGACACACGATGTTTTTCCAAATGAAATTTTCCATTTTCTGTGTTGTTATTGTCACCAATGGTTCAGCTTCTGCCCATTTGGTGAAATAATCCACCGCTACTACTGCGAACTTTATCCCTCCTCGTGCTACTGGGAAAGGTCCAATGATGTCGATTCCCCACTTTGCGAATGGCCATAGGCTATAGACCGATATGAGGTCTGCTGGTGATGAGTGGATTATATGGGCAAATGTCTGACACCGATGGCATTTCCTTGCATACCGAACTGCATCCTTCTTGATTGTCGGCCAGAAATATCCCTGTCGTATTATTTTCAATGCCAAAGTTTGCCCCCTGGTATGACTGCCACAAACACCCTCGTGTATTTCATGTAAGATCGTTTTTGCTTGCTCGGGGTTCAGGCATTTTAAAAGCGGCATTGAAAAACTTCTTTTATATAACGAACCATCAATTATGGTGTATCTGGCTGCTCTGGGTCTTATCTAACGAGCTTCTCTCTTATCTGTTGGTAATTCTCCGATTTCAAGATATTTGACGATCTTTGTCATCCAACTTTCTTCTTCTTGGCCGACTTGTGCCACCAAATTCGCCATGATAGATGGCCCTGCTATCTTCACTATTGTGGCTTTTGTGAACTCAATGTCTCCTTTCGACGTTGCCAGTCTAGCCAACGCATCTGCTTGCGAGTTTAGATCTCTTGGCACCTGTTTCATGTAAACCTGTTCAAACTGCTCTAAAAGTGTTTTTGCGAGCTGTTGATACTTGATCATTCGCTCACCACGGGCTTCATATTCTCCCTTGATTTGACACATTATCAGCTAGGAGTCACTATAGATTTTGAGTTTTCTTGCCCCAACAGCCATTGACATTTGCAAACCCACTATAAGGGCCTCATACTCTGCTTCATTGTTTGTCGCCCTAAAGTCGAATTTGACTGCTCTTGCCAGTGTGTATTTCTATGGATTCACCAGAACCACCCCTGCCCTAGCTCGCGAATTTGAAGATGATCCGTCTACAAAAAGGTGCCAAGGCTGGTCGATCTGACTTTCAATCTGGACCGAAAACGTCAGCTCCACGATGAAGTCTGCCATGATCTGACCTTTGATGGCTATTCAGGGAGCGTATGTGATGTTGTATTGTCCTAGCTCGACCGACCATTTAAGCAGTCTGCCTGTTGTATCTGGACGAGATAGGACTTGCCGGAGTGGGAAAGTTGTTAAAACTTCAATTTGATGGTCGAAAAAATATGGTCGCAACTTCCTCGCACTCATGACCAATGCATATACCAACTATTCTAAGGGAGTGTATCGTACCTCAACATCTTTTAGGTGTCTGGCTGACGTAATAGATTGACAAATGTGCGCTTCCTTTTGCCCGAACCAAAACTGCACTTATCACCGTTTCTGACGCTGCGAGATATAAGTTCAATTTTTCTCCGGACTGTGGTTTGGACAAAATAGATATGTTTGCCAAATAATCTTTTATCTAGTTAAATGCCTGTTGACAGTGTTCTATCCATTGAAAACGCTATTTTTTCAGCACATCAAAGAATGGCTTGCATCTGCTTCCCATCCTTGCAATAAATCGATTTAAGGATACCAAACATCCTGTCAATCTCTGCACCTCGCGAACATTCCTTGGTGGCTGCATGTCTAGTATGGCTTGTATCTTTGTGAGATTCGCTTCAATCCCCCTTTTACTCACCATGTGGCCTATGAACTGTTGGATTTTTGAAGTACGAACACCATGCTCACAGATTCCTGATATGACTGTATAACATAATTAAAAGAAAATTAAAACATTAATATTCCTTACTTGTGATTCGTATGCGAGATCCTCTACTACGGTATCCACGTAATCCTCGTCTACGAACTTCTTATCCAGATTGGATACTCTAAAAGAACTCGCTAGGAGAATTCTATATAGAGAACCGGAGAAATATTATGAGTGATTAAATTCTTACTACACAGAACCTCTAACCCTAGAGGTATTTATATAGTAAAATAGGAACCCTATCTGTGCACATGGGCTTGAGCCCAAGTATATATTTTACCATATTTATGATATACCTAATATATCATCTTATTAATTAAATCTAATTTAATTAAATAAATTATAATTCTATCAAATAGAATTATTATCTCCATAAATTAAATATCTTGATCAAATCAAATATTTAATTCATCCAACTTTAATTCGTAAATTAGGACTACTTGTTGTGTGACCTATAGGCCCTCACATATCAAGCGATTAGTCAAACTAACGATCTTAGCAGAACCCTAGTGTCATATCCAGTAATTTTCACCTTTTATTAGTATTAATTATTTTAAGTAATTTTTTTACTTGAAATAATTATCTTATTAACTATACAATTTAATTATGCATTCATCATATTAACTCTCACCATTAGTGGAAAAATGAAACACCTATTCTCAAACCTCATCCCTCATGCAAATATGTATAATACGTGCATGTGTATTAATAGTAATGAATGATGAATGAGTTATATATATTAAAAAGTTAGATATGTTCTTGTATTTCATAAAAAAACGTTTCATATATTTTGATCTCTCATTTCTCCCCATGCATGATTATAAGAATTAAAGTATATTTTGATATAATGGAAGTAACGGTAAGTCTATTCATATGCCTATTTATGCTTCCCTCACCAAACACCAATACTATAAATATACATGTAGTGCACTGTAATGTTGTGTATATCAACCCAACTTTTGCCATTCATATATTCTTTAACATATTATTTGATTGAGTTAGTAAGAAATTCAGCCCTTTATTATTTATATATCTGCAATGATAATTAGAAGAACTTTTTTATATGAGGCTTTCACGTATCATTTGTAGCTACTATCGTCTATCGAGGTGGGTGTTTAAATGCTTTAATCTATACTGTGGTTGGTAGAGTTCTATTACAATGTTATTCATTATTTAATGTTTTAGATAAATGTTTAAGTTAATTGTTTACTACGTGAATTCATTCTATGTTATACTATTGGCAAAGTTTATTATTCTATTGGCAAAGTTTATGGCAAAATACATTATATATTGACAAAGTTTGTGGCAAAGTTCATAGTCTAGTTTGCTCTATTATTTTGGTTCGTTAATGCATTCTATGAGTTGAATCTTGAATACATATTTTTCGTGTTTACTTACTCTTTTATTAACACGAATTGATCCAATTTTTCTTGCTTTGAATTCTCAAGTACTACGTGCAAATTCCATTATTTTTCTTGAGATCGGTTGTCCATTAAAACCATTCCTAGTGTGATTTAATTTTCTTTGCTTGAAGACAAGCAAATGTTTAGGCGTGGGGGGATTTGATGAGTCGAATTTATTGCATATTTTTGTGCTTTAGTTGAATATTCTTTGTGAACTAAATTGGTATTTTAGTGCGTTCTCCGACTTATTATTATATGTCTTTCAATTACCTTGATATTTTAATTTCTTATTTAAATCAGGTGAAATTGAAGCATTTTAAAGAATACATAAACAAGGTCGGTGTGAGGAGAAATTGACCCAACCTTACGGAGCTTACTAATGGGCCATAATGCTGGAATGGGCCTGAATTTTATGGTTGTAAAAATATGAAGGGTTGGGGTATATACCCCTCCAGCTTTGTTAGATACACTCCCCCGATTCAGGTACTCCCCTCAAAATACATTTAAGATAGATGCCCTCCCCTCAAATTACCTATTATACCCCTTCCTCTTAAAATTTTATAGATAAATACACACCCCTTATTTCTTCCCCATTCAAACCCTAACCCATTTTCTTCTTCCCAACAAAATTCCAGCCGCCGCCGCCTTCCAACGCCGTCCGATGCTCGACGCCCATTGCCCAACCTCCCGTGCCGCCCTGCGCTCCACCCTCCCTTTATCCCTTCTTCTTCTTCTTAGATTTTTTTTCCAGATCTGACGGGGAGGGCCATGGAAGTCGACCACAAAGCACCGCGTCGTGGCCACCCCACGCCGCCCTCAGCGCTCCTCCATTCCCTCCTTCTCTTTCTCCCCACATCTTCTTTGTTTTTGTTTTTTTATTTTTATTTTTTTTATTTCTGTTCTGCACATGGAGGTCGCCACACAGCGCCGCCGTGGCCACCCCTGCGATTCTTCACCTCGCTGTCGTGCTGCGCTGCACGTTTCTGCCTCCGACGTGCCGCGCGTTTATGGTAATTTTTTAAAAATAATTTTCGACAATAATGAATCTACCTAAAACACTCTCGTCGACAACAATTTGTTGACTAGAGAATTTTTGGTCGATTCATTATCATCGAAAATTCCAAAAAAAAAATATTTTTTTATTTTGATCAACAAACCAGTGTCGATCGGGATGTTCTTGGTCGATAAACCAGTGTCGACCGGGATGTTCTTGATCGACAAACTAGTGTTGACCGAGGTGTTCTTGATCGATAAACCAGTGTCGACCGTTTTTTTTTTTTTAGAAAAAATCAAAGTTTGGTGGATGTTGGTGGTGGTGGAGATGTGGCGGCTGCCGGAGGTGGGCGACGGTGGCTGCCGACGGTGGTAGCGGCTGCTACTTTTCCAATTAGGGTTAGGTTTAGAATTAGGGTTAGAATAGTGGGGGAGTGCATTTATCTTGTATTTTAATATATTTTTTACTAAAAGGATAAAATAGGAATTTTACTTGAATATTTAATTGATAAAAGTGGAGGGGAGTGCATCTAACAAAGCTGGAGGGGTATATACCCCAACCCAAATATGAATAATGAAATATCAAGCTGGGCCCAATTGGTGGGCCATGAGAACCCAAATTTTAATACCTAATCTAAGGTTATACCGTGAGCAGAAAGGCAGGCAGCCACATATATATACTCTCCAGTCTCCATTCCTTGGAAAAAGGGCGTGCGTGGACAAAGAGGCAGCGAAAGACGAGTTTTTGAAGGAGTTTTTGAAGGAGAGTTCACATGAGAGTCTACCGTGAGATTTTTGTAGCCATGTTCGGCTAATTTTATTTTCTAATTCGAGGAGGCGTAAACCTTTGTTATGATTTGATTGCTCATTTATTTAGTAACGAATTTCTTAACTCGATCTCTTTGATTTCTTCGTTATTTGTTTTTATGCTATGCATGTGATATTTATTGATTTTGTGAGGCTGATCACCTTGCATAATTAAATATTTATTTTTAGTTAAATTGCACGTTATAATCCATAATTGTTATAATTGTGTAATTGGAGTAGCAAATAGGGCAGAACACCCTAGGGATAGCGAAGTCTAGGTTGTATGAAACGAGCGTCTCGTATTCATAGTCTAGTTTGTTCTATTATTTTGGTTCGTTAATGCATTCTATGAGTTGAATCTCGAATACATGTTTTGGGGTTATTCATTAGAATAGGTTAATTAGAGGTCGTACTTTTTATAATTAAACTTAAGAAATAATTCGAACTAGTTTGGTCGTACCACTGGTTTTAAAGAAGAGTTTAATATTTGTGAATTTTAATTGTGTATGAAAATTATTCAAGGGGGAGCAAATCCGAGAACTAGAATTTTCTTTTATTTATTTACGTGTTATTTTTATTGCTTTTTTTTTTTAGTAGAATTAGAAACAACCAACCAAACACCCCCCACCCTTAATTGCTTTATTAACACGAATTGTCCGATAGAATTTGCTACTCTCTGTGGGATCGACCCTTACTTACTCTACTACATAGTGGGTATTTAAGGTATTTATTTTTGGGTGCCGGCGACAGCACACCAAATTTTGGCGCCGCTGCCGGGGAGTAGTTTATAATTTTGTTGGTCTTTTCGTGTTAATTTTTTTTTAGAATCTAGTTTTTCTTGATGTTACAATGGCAAAGTTGACAAAGTGTCTATGATTACAAAGTATCAGAAATTTTGTGGTTTATTGAGATAGGTCCACAAACATGCGATGAAGTTACAATGACAAAGTTGACAAAGTATCAATGGAAAGTATATGTGTCAATGTGAATGTTATTTACTAAGTTGCAATAACTTGATTATTTATTTTTAGCATTAACTATTGAATGACTTAAATCCCACTGAGTGTGCTTGCATGCTCACCGGCCTCACCCCCAACAATTTACAATTTCAGGTTGAAGAGTTGGATGGCGAGGAGTGGTGATGGGAGACGACGATTTATTTAAGATTAAAAGACTATTTTCTCGCATGTTTATTAAATTGAGTCATGATTTTCTTATGGATGTTCGCTTAATTAGTTAGTTGTGCACTTCTTGAATTATATTATAATTGTTTCCGCTGCCGTACTTAACAAGATTTTAATTATATCAAGTGTTACGTCCTTTTATTTTAACGTTATAATTTAAGATTAAATTTTTAGCGCGTTAAAGTTAGTTATTTTAACTACTTTTTGAAAGGTCAATATTTTCGAATTTGGGGCGTGACACCTAGACAATGAACCAGACAATCTCAATATGTGAGGTACGTTGCGAGGAAATAGCAACAACCTGTAATGTGAAGCTCACAATGATATGATCCTTTCATTCACGAATACTCCGATTAAATCTAGAACATGATGATGTGTCTATTCCAATAATTTAATCACGTTATCTCATTCTACTAATTGATCACAGTGTCACATTTGAACACCATTCCAAATGTGACGTGCATTGGCCAATGATTACCGATCCAATTAGTTATGAGAAGATGAGTATTCTCTCTAAATCTATTTGAGGAATGAATCCTATTCTTGGCTCAACTACCGCGCACATGTACTTTATGGTGTGCCCAACACATGCCTAATCTACCCCGTTAGGAGTGCAAGCGTCGGTCATGGTCAAAGCCCATCACGCCATACATGTCGCGTGTATTGACCTCAAGTCGAAGGACATTACATTGCTCCACAAATCGATATTCTCGTAGACACGTAAATAGAATACACCAAACGGTTTCTCGATTGGGCAAGCCAATACTCTCAAAGTATCTGTGCATCCATCATGAGATACCTAGTATCTCGTAGTTGTGAGAACCACTACATCCTCTAAGGATATGATGCAGATCGCACACCAATCTCAATCGCATCATCGATATTCCAATCTCGATGATCCTTGATTGGGCTACTTTAAAAACCATGATATAGTTAATCGAGATCTCACATCTCAATGACATCATTGGTTCATGGGAACACATATAAGAATAAATGCAAACAATCAAACATAACATTATATAAGTGTATCACCGAATATTATTACTAACGTCAATAATACTTAAATAACTGAATATGATCAAGTACCATGTCCTTATAATGATTGTCTCTAGAACATCTATACTAACAGGAACTTCCCCGACTGTACTCTAAAGCTAAACTTTTTAGGGTTTAGCTTCATATTGTATGCTCGAAGTATGTTAAATGCTTCTTCGAGGTCTCCTAGATGGTCTTCCTTACTCCTGCTTTTTACTACGATATCATCGACGTATACCTCTATCGTTTGCCCGATTTGTTGATCGAACATTTTGTTGATCAACCTTTGGTATGTTGCTCCTGCATTCTTCAGACCAAAAGGCATTCTCTCCCAGCAGAATATGTTTTTCGGTGTGTAGAAGGTTGTCGCCTCTTGATCGTCGGGATGCATTGGGATTTGATGATACCCTGCAAATGCGTCCATGAATGTCATCAGTTCATGTCCGGCTGTGTTGTCCACCAGGTAGTCGATGTGTTGAAGTGGAAAATTATCTTTCGAACAAGCGTTATTGAGATCGGTGAAATTGATACACAAACGCCATGTACCGTTTGGTTTTCTAATGAGCACAGGATTTGCCAACCACCTCAACTTGTCCGCCTCCTTGATTAACTTATTGTCAATCAACTTCTTAAATTTTCCCTCCAGTGCTTCTATTTTCTCCGGGCCGAACTTTCGCCCTTTCTATATCACCGATTTTTTGTCGGGATCTATGTGTAACTTGTGGCAGGCATGTTTGAGATCGATTCCCACCATATCCTCGTGCGACCACGTGAACACGTCCAGATTCTCCTTCAGAAATTTTATCATATCTGTTCGCAATTCCGGAGGGAGTTGGGTTCCGACGAATACCTCTAGGCCTGGCCGCTCGATATCTACCGAAATGGTCTCTAGTTCTTCTACTGTTGTGGCCCCTATTTTCCTCAGCTTCCATCTTAGATCTTCTAGGGGCTCGAAACCGATACGTGGATCTATGTCCATTGCTCCCACATCTGTCCAATCAGCTTCCATTTATTCTGTCTTTGTGGACATCTCGTCTCCTTCCATCTGGTCGTCTTTGTTGTAAAATATGTGTGTCGGTGTTTTGATGTTATTCTACATACGCGACCATACTCTTTGATTTTTTGCTCGCTACGTCTATATTTTCTTCCACCGATCTCCTTTGCCCATTGGTTTGTTCCTTCTTATCGTTTGAGATGGACATCAAACACTGTCT
The DNA here is from genome assembly GCA_963675135.1 of Galeopsis tetrahit. NCBI lineage: Eukaryota > Viridiplantae > Streptophyta > Magnoliopsida > Lamiales > Lamiaceae > Galeopsis > Galeopsis tetrahit. The sequence continues at coordinate 75,243,152 of OY776127.1, forward strand.
TGCTCTCCTTGGATCTCCTTCTATGGTAATGGTACCCTTTGTTGAGGGTATCTTCACGCAGTAATAGTAGCTCGGCACTGATGCTCTGAACTCATTGATAAAAAGAACTTCCCAAGAAACCATTATATGATGATTCTAGATCGACAATAACGAAATCACATAACTTTGTTAGTGTCTTTTCCTTGCTGCCTTCTTCTGTTGACCCGGCCTCGACTACTAAACGTATCATCCCGAGTGGGATAGACACAACATTTCCGAACCCTACAATTCTATGATTGCAGGGTTATATGTACGTCGCCACATCGCCAAGTTGATCTAGCGTCCTTTTAAAGATCAAATTCGCATATGAACCTGTGTCGATCAGCAGTCGGTGTACTTTGATCCCCATTATCTTGGTCGATATGACTAGGGGATCATTGTTCGACATGATTATTCCATTCAGATCCTTCTCCGAGAATGTTATTTTGTATTCATCTGCCTGTTCGCCTTCACCCATCACACATATTTGATGGCCGTTGTCAAGTGCTCGCATTTCTGCTCGCTTTCGTCTGTTTGACAAAGTGATCTCCGATTTACAGCCCTCCGTGGGAAAAAAGGTGAGCATGTCGACCTCTTGATTGACTTGTACTTGCGGCATTGGAGGAACTCTTCTCTTCTTTTCAATTTTTCCTCTCAAGTTCGTTTCCTCTGACTCTTCCTCGGAATTATCTTGTTCTTCTCGCTGTCTTCTTCTCGCTAATGCTCGCCTTTTCGCCTTAAGTACACCTTCTCGTGCTTCTTGATTCATCGGTGTGTCTTTGACAAATTGATCAAGTTGGCAATCCTCGTACAGCTTCCATAGACTTCTCAATAAATCTCGGCATTGGCTCGAGTCATGGCCCACAAATCAGTGATATGCACAATATTTGCTTTGGTTCAACTGTGAGGGGTTTTTGTGTATCGGCCGTGGCTGTGGCAACAACCCTTTTCCTTTGATTTGTTCGAACACTTTATCAGGAGTGGTGGATAGCACTTGGATGATGGTTTGTGCCTCCACGCTTTCTTCAAACGGCTTGAATGTCTTTGGAGCCTTGTATTCTCCATTCGCTTGTTTGCCTTTCTTTCCCGCCTACTCGGCCTTTTGTGTTTTGAGCAACTCCTCGATCTAAATGATATCTCCTACTATCTTCCTGAATTCCGTATACGATTTCGGCCATTTCAGCAACATATCTTCCCATAGCCTGGTCCCTAGTTTCAAACCTTCGATTACTGCAATCAGCTTTGCATCCTCGTCAATTGGTTCCCCGTCCACCAATCACTTATCAAACCTCTCGACATAGTCTTTATTCGACTCGTCGGTGGTCTGTCTTACGTTGGCCAACCTTTGTTTTGGTGCGGGCCTGGCTGCTATTGTACTAAAAATACGATAGAAATGATTGTTTGAGTTGGGTGAACGTCGTGATGGATCCCACCGGTATTGATGAGTGCCACCGATGAGCACGATCTCCCAAGGTGAGTGAAAAATTTCTACATTATGTTGCTTCTGATGCTCCGACCGATACTATGTAATTTGAGTATTTACTCAAATTTACACGGGGGTCTGTCTCTCCATCGTATAATGCCAACGCTGGCCCTTGTATCTTCTTCTATATTGGGGCTAAAAGTACATGCATGCTTAGTGGGGAGCTAGGCATGGTAACTGAGTATAAACTCGTATCCTTCGCGGCTGCTACTTCTTCCTTGAGTGCTTCCATTTGCTGCTACATCTCCATCTGTATCTCGAGGAGTTGTTGTGTGGTGGACGTGTCTTCCGCGTGATATATTGCAGCTTTCGGTAGTGGTGTTGGGCCTATACGATCATATATGGATTTCGCCACCCCTGCATGTGGCATACCCAACATGTCTAGGGCCGACTCACGTTCCCACCTATCTTTTGCTTCAGATATTTCAGCTGGTTTTGCTTTATGCGTGTGCAGGTTTTTGTTTACACCATCTGCCTTTTAAACTTGAGACTTGTTTGTCCGTCCTTTCTCTCCTAACCTGTTAAACGCTGATTGCTTTCCACCCAGCATGTCGAATGTAGACTGTTTTGACTTTGACGGACTTGGGTTTTCAGAATCACCCGTTCCTTTGTTCACCTTTTTCTTTCCTTAGGCCTCTCTATGTGCACGACCGTTGCTCACCGTTTGCGAGTTTTCCTCTTCATTTTCCAGTGCTTTATTATTTTTAGCCGTCATGTGAACCGCTTGTGCTGTAAGATGTGGGTACAAGAGTTGCTGCTTCTGCTGCATGTACGCCATGGCTTTCATAATCTTTGTAGGATCTTCAACAATAGCACCCTGGTCCCATGATTCTGATGACATCTTATGATCTGAATCATGAGTCCTTGCTTTACTTGCTTCACCACCATCTTTATGATTTTTTGAAAAACTTGACATCTTATTTTTCATGTCGTAGGGTTCGTTTCTCCCCATCCTTCTAGTGTCAAAATGTTGACAAGATTTTTCGCAAGACTCTTATTATTATTTAGTGCGTGAGGCTTATTAATGATAATTATGTGGCTAATACTATGTATAGCTTGCCAAACATTAGTGAACATATGCTTTAGTTTTCTCCAGGATGTTCATTAGCCTTTTTCCTTCTTTTTTCTCCTTTTTATATCATTTGTTGCATGGGCTGGAGGGCTAGTCGATTTGCATATAGCATGGACAAAAATATTCGAAAATTTTCTCGATATATCAATTTTTCGTGGTCACCGATATTGATATTGGGAAGAAACGATATTTCCACGATATTTATAAAAAAAATTGAAAATATCGATAAAAATCTATATACAATAACAATATCGAGACTAATATAGGTAAAATATCGAAAGAATATCGGAAAATATCGAAAAAAATTGAAAAATGTCGATAAATTTTAAAAAATATCATATGAAATAACATTTTATGCTATATTTTATATAAATTTATCATAGATGTAAATGTATTTAAATTGTATTGTTGAATTTATGTATTAAAAGTTAGTTATTAAATTTCCACAAATTTTTAAAATTTACCGATATCGATATTCGATATCGATATATCCATCGATATTTCCACAAATTTAAGGTCTCGATATTTCCACCGATATCAATATTTTTGACCTTGGCATGTAGGAGGTGTCTCCTTTTACTGTCATGTGTCTTCCACCTCACCTTGACCAGAGTCAAAGTACTCATAGCTTGCATTAAATGTTGATAACATCAGACTTTGACTAATGATTGTTATTTTGTGGGTGGGTCCCTCATTGTCACAACTGTATCCTACTCGTGGATATCTGCTTGCTCGAAGATGCCTTCATTTCCTATGTGGCGAACACCTTGGTCGCTAATCTCTCTTGACCTCGTCCATTACTTCATGTCGAGGATCTTGTTCTTCTTTCTGTTCGGTCTTCCTGCTCGGTGGTTTTGAAGTTAGATTTTCTCGATCGTGTTGACGTGAATCAGTTTGATTGGATTTATTTTGTAGGTTGGATATCGACCTCCCTATTCAGACGAACTGACCGATTTATGATACTCCCTCTGTCCTGGAGGAACTTGCACCCTTTGACCGGCACACATTTTAAGAAATGTGTAAGAAAAGGTGTAATGATTGATGTTTTGAGGGGTAGTTTTGTAAACTTTTATGAATAAAGTAAAGTAAAAAGTAGATTGAGTGTGAAAAAGTAATGACATATGCGTAAATATGAGTATATTTCAAGGGTGAGGGTTGTGAAGATATTTCCTTTTATGGAGTGTGCAAATTGGTATGGGACATCCATATATGAAAAGTGTGCAAATTCCTGTAATCCTGTGGGACGAAGGGAGTATAACATAAGCTTTGAGACAAAACAATTGCAACTAAAGAACTATATAGTTAGAGTTGTTATTTGAGTCGAGATGAGTACTTAAAGTTCGTACTTAACTTGATTATATTGACGAGTAAAAAAAACAAGCTCAACTAGACTTAATTTACAAATGAGTTTAATGAAATTAAAAACAATTAGATACTGTATTAAGTTAATGAGCGAAGTTCAAATTAATAAATCACAGTGAAGTAATAGACGAGAAATAATAAAATTAGGAAAGAAGATTGAGTTGCCAAAGGTCAGTTGAGTGAAAGCGGCGATGATGATAACAATGGAGGCCGTCGTCCTCAAACTGCCTCCTTCTTTCCGAACCCTCAAACCTAACCCTAACCGTACTCACCGCACCTTCCGAACTGCACCCTTCGCTTCCGCCTCTGCTCCCACTTCTCTATCCACCGACCCGCAACTCGGTCCCGGATCCCTCGGCCACCTCACCCGACCCGATTTCCCCATTCTCCACCAGGCAATTCTTCTACTCCTCTCTCAATTTTGTCTTTCATTTTCTGTAATTTAGGAGAAAAAGGGTTTATGGGAATTTGGCGACTATGCAGGAGGTGAATGGGAAGAAGCTTGTGTATTTGGACAACGCCGCCACGTCACAGAAGCCGGCGGTGGTGTTGAAGGCTTTGCAGAATTATTATGAATCTTATAATTCGAACGTTCATCGCGGGATTCATTATTTGAGGTAATTTTGGAAGGAAGAAGTTTGTTTTGGTAATCGTGAAGATTTAATTTTGTGTTGATTTGTAGTGCGAGGGCGACAGATGAATATGAATTAGCGAGGCAGAAGGTTGCTAATTTTATAAATGCTTCAGAGAGCGGAGAGATTGTGTTTACACGGAATGCTACTGAGGCCATTAACTTAGTTGCTTACAGTTGGGGGCTTTCGAATTTGAAGAAGGGAGATGAGGTATAATAGAATTTTCTTTTCAACTCAACATATTGATGACTGAATTTGAGTTGAATTAGCTACCCAATTGACTGAAACCTTATCTTGTAGTGTTGCTTTTGAAATAGGGTGTCATAGTTTGGGAAAAAAATATGCTTTTGAATTTGTTTAGCTACTCTGTGTACTGATGCTATAAAGTCGAAAAGTTGCTGTTGATACTCGATCTATATTTTTTGTTGTAGGTTCTTACAGAAAAATAACTCCAAGGAGACAATACGATTGTTTATTTGTGTGATTAGTTTCAAAGGGGATTTCATTTTATTTACAACATTTCTCCTCCTCTTGATCTGCAACTAGTAATTTTTTAATCTAGCTATAATCCTTGTGTGAATCCTATATTTGACCAAAAAACTTGGATCCTAAATTAAGCATGAGGTAGTGAGTAGTGACATGTTTTGAGGTACTGTTAAAGTACTTGGAAATGTCTCCACGCATACTATTTCTTCTTTCGTCCCATTTTCTTTTAAGTATACTTGTCTGAAAGCTAAATCACTTTGTTCCTTTTTTGTGTTTGTTTGATTGAATAAAAGTTTCTTGATTCATATTTCAGGTTGTCCTTACAATTGCTGAACATCACAGTGCTATTGTTCCTTGGCAATTTGTAGCTCAGAAGACTGGTGCAGTTTTAAAGTATGTAAATTTAACAGAAGATGAAGTTCCAGATGTAGAGAAGCTAAGGGAAATTATCTCAAAGCAGACAAAACTTGTTGTTGTTCACCATGTCTCAAATGTGCTGGGTGAGTTTAATTTTGAAGTACCTTGTGAAGAGGATTAACTCAACTGGGGCTTAATTAAGCATAAATATTTGGTTTGGAATTGAAGATCTTGATTTCCATTGTTCCTGAAGTTTTTGAGAGTTCATTAACTTATGTGTATGAGGGGAACTAGTTTTGTCCTTTTTTGTGAGCGAATATTCATGTTTTCGGTGCCTGATGGATGTTGATTTTGTTGTCATATTTTAGACTTTTAGTGTTAGTTCATACATAATTGGTTTGCTTTCTAAGGCACTATTCTGCAGTGTAATAATGGAAAATTGAGAAGCATAAGAAAAGGGCAAAGAAATTAAGTAGAAGAAAACAGCACTTTGGTTTTTTCTTCAGATGTGATATATCCTGAAAATTTTACTTTAATTGCAAAATCAATATCATTTTACCAATTTGATCTTGAATTATTTTGAATCATTTACCTTATGAAATTCGTTAAAGATTGTGGGTAGACCAAATTTTATAGATGTTTATTACTGGCAGGTTACTTGAAGACGTGGTGTACAAATTACTCTAGCAAAAAGCTATTGAAGAGCTGTAATAACAATCTCTTATTTATGACTATTTCACATGTTTCTTTCCTTTCACTGCAGCTTCTGCTCTTCCAATTGATCAAGTTGTAGGTTGGGCACACACAGTTGGAGCCAAAGTGCTCATAGATGCTTGTCAAAGTGTTCCTCATATGGTGGTTGATGTACAGAGTCTTGACGCTGATTTTCTTGTTGCTTCCTCTCATAAGGTGAAGTCCGTTTCATCTGCATTAGAACTCAACTGTACTCCCTTTGTTTCATATGAACTGTCGCCTTAGAGGTTTTGTAAACACAATTTTTTGATAAATTTACCCTCCATCAAATTTACCAAGAATGTGGTAAAAGAAAACAATACTATGTTGAAAGAGGGAGGAACTTGTGCAGATTAGATGAAAGAGAGGATAGAGGGTGTGTGAGTGAAAAACATATCTTCCAATTAAAAGGAGAAAATTCAGGGATACATATCAGGGTAAAATAGCTAAAAGGACAATTAATTTGAAACAAAAATTAACCCTAAAGCGACAGTTAATATGAAATGGAGGAAGTATATCATTATGTGTTAGCACACAACTCCTATGAGGTCAGTATTTGAAGTGAAGAAATAATCATGCTTCAGATGTGTGGGCCTACAGGCATTGGGTTCTTATATGGTAAAAGTGAGCTATTGTCTGCCATGCCTCCTTTCTTAGGTGAGTTTTTTATTTTTCCTTTTCCCATAAATCCAAAAGTATTTATTTTATGTTCATCGAATCATGTAAACTGAGCATCACTAGATTTCCTGGCCTGATCACAGAAATTAAGGATTCTTGGTTTCTTCTATTTTTAGTGCGAGACTCAAACCGTTAATAAATATTATTCCAGGTGGTGGTGAAATGATATCAGATGTATTTTTGGATTACTCGACCTATGCTGAACCTCCATCCAGGTGAGTGTCTTATATGCCAATTGACCTGTATTTGTAAGCTTGTATGAACTATGCTGAAATTTTCAGGTTTACCTAAGTGTATTGTTCTTTTATTCTACTAATTTGTGGAATAAGTTATTTTTTTTAAGGGCTCGTTTGCTTTACAGGTTGGGATAGATAAGGTATGATAGGATTAAATGGGATTGCATTATTTTTTGAATTGAGATTTGTGTTTGAATTGATGGATTAAATTATCCCAAATTCTTTTTGGGACTAATTAACACCCAAATGCATGATTATCAAGGAAAACAATCTCGGGCCAATTATAATCACGGGCTAAATTCAAGTAAACCAAACATGGGAATTATAGGGATAAAACAATATATCCTATCTAATCTAATAAACCAAACATGCCCTTAGGGTACTATTTTTTCCTCTAGGTTTTTTCCCTTGGGGGTTTTTCCTAGTTGAGGTTTTTAACGAGGGCCTCAGTTTGAGACTGGCTTGTGGTCTCCCCCCTTTTAATTTTTCTTTCAATAGAAATAACTTATTTTATATGTGCTCAATGTTTTAGGATTTGAGGTGAAAACAACACCTGAGTAGTCACTATACTAGGTTATTGCTTGTTCTCCAGATGAATACTGCTGCATGTCCATTCTTCTGATATATTTTCCTTGGTGACTAAAATTTTTGTTTATATGACAAACATTATCACATAGTTCTTATATTAAGGTGATCATCTTTTAATTTCATGAAGGGATAGGATTTGGCTGTAAAATCTCACCTTGAAAAGGAAAAATTAATGCTGTTTCTTCCTTCAAATAATTATGCCCTGTTTCTTGTGAGGGTGTTTGGCTGAACTTACTTTAAAGATCTTATCAGGTTTTACATTTAACAAAACATTTTTGGAGTTTATATAATGCTAGATCTTATTTTAAGAAGCTGTTGGAGTATTTTGATAAAATGAGATAGTGGAGCTTTAAAGATTTTACTGATAACGATGTTGTTGTTAGAATGACAAAAGCAGAAGGAGCCAATCTTTTTTCAAAATTAAAAGAAAAGGAGAAAGAAATCATGAACTCCTGATAAAAAGGAAACATTCCACAGTTAGTCTCAAATCAATTCTGGTGCTTTATTGTCTACTTTTTAGTTTAGAGAATATTAGAATCGTCATAATTCTACCAGAAAGTTCTATGATGATGACCGAGTTCTCTTGATTTATTCATCTAGCAATAATGCTGCCAAGCTTTGATTTTCCACATTGAGTTTTGATTGGATTTTTTTTGGTTTGTACTGGAATAATATGTTCATTTTCAAGTTTGTTGTTCACTTAATAGTTAATATTAACCTTTGAATATCCGATTGATTAAATTATATATACGAGTATCTTTTATTGCTCAACTCGATTTTTGTCTTGATCATTGCAACTGAACGCTTTAATTGGTTGCTGATTTGTTGTTCTTGCCTCTTTTTTGTCTTGATCAGTACAACTGAACGCTTTAATTTTTTGCTGATAAATTACTTAATAATGAGATAGGTTTGAGGCTGGGACTCCTGCTATTGGGGAAGCCATTGGTTTAGGCGCAGCAATCGATTATTTATCAGGCATTGGAATGCAAAAGATTCATGAATATGAGGTAAATTTTGCACATTTGTTTCCGTTATCTTTCCTATTCTGCGTGTTCTCTTGATAGATTTTGCTTTCTAAGTTAGAACCCTGATGCTTTGAGCCATGGTGGTTACCTATGCTAAATATAAATCACTCCGAAAATTTGAAGGCTATAGGAGAGTTGAATTTAACGACTTGAGTAAGTGGGGACAAGAAATGATTGTTGGTCAAGGAATAGTGGAATGATTGAGGAGAAACGCTTATAGGAGGGGCAGTTAATCAAATTGGGTAATGGTTAACTTATATTGAGTCTTATTACCCCGTATGAAGTACAATAAAGGTGAATCGATTATCTTTTATTCTCATTAACCACATCAATTACCTAATGCTCATTCTCATTACCATTCCCATTGAAGAATTTAGAATCGAGTGCCCCCCTAAGTTTTCTTTACATTTTGCAGGTCGAGCTAGCAAACTATCTATATGATGGATTAATTTCAATACCCAGTGTCCGTGTGTATGGTCCAAAGCCTTCAAGAACCGTCAAGAGAGCAGCACTATGTTCTTTCAACGTGGAAGATGTTCATCCAACAGACCTTGCTACTTTTCTCGACCAACAGGTACAGAATCAGTGATCACATTCACTTTCGTCTTTTTTAATGTCTTCGTTCTTTTCTAGTTTGCCCATATTTGCTTTTAGGACACCCCATTTTTTCTCAATTGAATTTCTTCCCGTTAACTTTCAAAATTCAACATTTTTGTCCTTTGATCCCTGCAGCTGGTTTTGAGTTGATGTATCATTTTTTATTTTTTTAAAATTTTGTTTGGTCAACTTTCAAAATTAGTTACTAACCCACTATAGCTGGTCAAAGGGCAAAAAATAGTGTCCTGAAAACAAAAATGGGCAAACTTATAGTTATAGGACTGCAAAATAAATATTCTCCATGAAAATAAATCGTGAAGGTGTCATTGTGACTTTGTAATATCTTTCTTGTATGTGAATAATATGCAGCATGGTGTAGCGATTAGATCGGGTCACCATTGTGCGCAGCCCCTTCATCGGTACTTGGGAGTGAATGCAACTGCTCGGGCGAGTCTTCATTTCTATAACACGAAAGAAGACGTTGATGACTTCATCCATGCTCTCATCGACACCATCAACTTTTTTGCATCTTTCAAGTAAAAAAGGCACATTCATCTTCTGTTATGTACCAATGGATATTTGATGACAGAGTGAGAATCATTTAAACTTCATATATATTCCATTCTTTGCTTCATAGAATCTTGGATCTCAGAATGGGGATTGTAAAATTATATTGAAAAATTCATTTGGATCAGAAATAATCTATGGCACTCGCATCAAACCACTCAAAAGTTGCTAAATTTTGACAAATTACATTTTTTCTATAGCAGAGTCTTGTAAACTAATTTTGTTGTGCAACTAGTTTGCATTTTTTATCATACTTTTAAGCGGTATCATTTTTTTAATTAAAATGTATCAATTTCACAGTATTAGTTATTTTATTGAAAGATATTAGTTGCACGGTAAAAATGGTTCATGCAAGTTCTTTTTTGAGATTTCTGACTAAGTATATATCATTAACTATGAGATGAGCACTGAAAGACAATTGAAAATGAACATTGCAATCAGGCTACAAATCTTGATTAGTTGCACTGAGCATACATTTATTGTTTTGCCTGAGGTTTTGGTTTCCCCTGGACATCTGAGAAATTAAAATCCAGAACCATCAGCTTCCATAAACGCACTAGGTGCTTCGACTTCTTCACTAACTCCATAAGAAGATAATGCATGTCTCATAACTTTTGAAGTTGATATCTGGTCCAGAAGTTTACCTTTCATGCACTACCAAACTTAGCCTTAAAAGTACGCTTTCACCATTAGTTGATCGTCTGTTGACAGACGGAATCAACTATTTGGAAGTGCTAAATGTATACTTGAAAATCATCAATTAACATTTAGCACTCTCAAATACTAGTTGATTCCGTCAGCTAACTAATAGTGAGGCCAATTTCCAGAACCAAGTTGTGAGTGAGAGTGGAGGGGGAGGGGCGAATGTTTTAAAAAAATTAACCTATAGTGACTAAAATTATGTTATCCCAATTTGGATTCATAAACTGAGGACAGAGAAAAAAAATCAGTTGACAGCTGTTGCAGTTTTGTAGTTCTTTCACAGATTATAACAAGTGAAGAAGACAAAATAAATTCCAGAAACATTTAAAATACAAGATTCTCTATGCTCAAAGAAAGCAATCTACAGTTACTAAGAATTGCTGTCCCTAGACAAATGCAGAATGGATACCAGACAGCAATAACTGAGAATTCTTCACTATAATAATGTGTTTCAACTTACAGAAAATATGCGCTAGTTTTGTTTGATCATATTGATTAAAATTTTATTTAAGATGTAAAGAACATATACCTTGAGAGCTGTCACAAATTTGTGGTTTCCCCTCCTGATCGACTCCAAATCAGTCAAGGTGAACAGGGGTGAATCCATTACATGTTTAGGATTATTCTCTTGTTTCAAAACATCGTTGAACTGTTGAAAACTGCTAAGAAAATTACCAGAAAATATATTATCACTTGAGCAGGCTTGTAGCTGTCTGAATAACAGAGATCTAACTACCATCAGATGCTAATTCATATATTAGCTTACTTGATTTTGAACAACCGCAACATTTTTATGCTTTGAAAAGTTAAGAAAAGCAATGCCCCCACAACCCCATGTCTTCACATTGTACTTGCTGGTAGAATTTTATCACCACCACCTTCTCAAGGTCTCTGCATGCCTCAATCTGTTGATTTTATTCAACACAAAGTCAAGAAATTGGCTCATTGAAAATTCAATTCATAATAATGTATCTTCAAGAAAAATCAGAAGTCAAGGTACTAGTCGCATATTATTTCCAAAAAATTGGTTCAGACTACATCAGCGAACAGGTATATTGAAAACAATTAGGAAAATAGTATTATTTTTAGTCCTGTATTTTGTTACACCTATTGCGATTTCAGTTTTGTCGACTTTCACGAATTGAAAAAAAAACTGGTAACTTTCAATTGTTTGACATTTTGGTCCGATTACCGGTTGTAGGCAGTGAAAGTGTGAAACACCCAGTTAACGCTGATGTGACAGGATCCGAATTATCCGTGGCTAGACTAAGTAGTCAACTGGATGTTTCACCTTGTATTGCTGGTTATCGGACTAAAATGTCAAAAAATTGAAAGTTATTGGACTATATTGTTCACAAATTGACAGGACTGAAACTAAAATATGGGTAACTTATAGGACTAAAAAACTATTTCCCCAAACAATTATTACAACTAAATTAGATGTTTTGCTTGTTAAATTGACCGGTTGAATCTTAATTGTGTGTGAAGTGCATATTTACCTGTCCTCCTTCAATATAACAGAGGAATCATTCCATGTTCATATTTGATCCATAGGAAGCATACCACAAATGTCTTCTGTAGCTATAGATTTGGCACTGCAGTCATTTCTCGGATTTGTAGAGTGCACCCAACATATATAAGCATCAATTTAACCTAAAATAATTACAAGATTCATTAGAAAGTAGCTCCTTAAATTCCAGCAGGGCGTCTTCCACAGCAGTACGTATGTGTTTCGACACCACTTTTGGAATACTACTATTGTCAGCATCACAACGAGTACTAACGATCTGAATGATGATAAAAATATTTACAACTAATAAGATAGATTGATAATTAGACACAAATTGAGCACAATAAAAATGTGCACCAGAATCAAAAGAAATATCATGAATGTGAAATCCCTTTGGTGTTCCCATCTTTCCATTTAATGCTTTTACAAAACAATCATCCAAAAGAATTAGAAGCTGATCTGGAATTGATGATCACCTTCGGGGGTTGGAACGACTGCCTTATTCCAGATTTGTGTAAAAGACAATCCAGCCAACACTATAATTAAATGGAAAAAAGTTGTTTCATAAACATGATTTTGTAAACTTTGAAATTGATATATGCCTAGTGATACATCTGCAAGGACTTATGGCTCAAGCTTACACAGGGATGTATCATATCAGGAAAAATAAAAAGCATAAATACCACTGGGCTTGATGACCATTGAATCAAACTCAGCTTAGAGTTCATTTTCTTGGCTTGAATCAAACTAGATTTATATTTTTTAAAACAAAAAGAGGATTAAAATATTCCAAACAAAGCTGTAGGAAAATGATCAGTTATCCTAGGAAATTGTAGATCTTGGTCCTAAAATTAATTCTGGAGATCCTTGATTTTTTTCTAGAGATTTGATAGGCATTTGCTACGCACTCTCGTTTGCCAAGTAAAAGAATAATCTGTATATGTCAATCATTGAAAAACATATATGCTCTGGACTGCATCATAGACTAATCTTGAATAATACATGAATTAAAGTTTTACCATCTATGAAATTCAACAACGCAAGCTATTAATATGTGACACAAAACAGTAACAGACATTTTTTTAATTCAAAAACTACTTCTAAAAGTTAACTACTGAATATATAAAAGCGTGGAAATTTAATTCCAAAAAACATCCAAACATACATCAGGTTCTCCAACCCCTTGTCTTACTACATTAATTTTTACCGTATTTCAGAATACATTGTCCTAATACACTAAACCCACTCTACATCTAAACATTTTTTCAGTTTTACTGCAGCTAAAATATTTCATGTTAAGCTTGAAAAGGTTCAAACTTAACTCACAAGTTCACTAACTTGAATAAATGCTCAAATTGAGCTCTCTTCACATTTGGTTAGGCTGGTCTCAAAAATATAAAAGGCCAAAAGGTCAGGCCTTGGAGCTTTGACCACCAAATAAAACATAAAAAAGCAAATACAATTAGGTTGTCAGAAAAAAAATTCACCAATAAATTTACAGTAAAACATTATCCAACTTTGTCCAAATATCTACATAGTTTCTTTCTTTAAAATTTAAAGATAAAAAATTTGTCATGCAAGCCTTCTTTACCTTGTTTTTCTTGTTCGTGATGAGAGTAGTACTCATCAACCTTTATAATGATTGTTTAATATCATCTACTGAAAACAAGGGAAATATAAATCCCCCATCTATGAATTAGGAGGACAAAATATTCCAGGCATCATTATAAAGTTTCAGGACCGTCTTCTAACTGCACTGACCAGAGAATGCAGCATATTAAGATTGCTTCTGGAAATTAACTTATTGGTGTTTTTTCTCATATTAAAACAGCAATTGAAAGATCTCAAATTAAAGTTCCATATAATATTTCGCATCTGCAAGACATACATACCCACCCTATCAGAAGATTCAGAACAAGAGGTTCTCAATCTCAAACTTGGACAAGCTGTGCATTAATACTTATATCTGAAGAATTTTAATCATTCGTCTAGGAAATTAGATCAATCTTTCTTAGGTAATAATTATTATAGATTCCACCAGAAAATAATAAGATTGTGCTGCTTTTATACTTTCAGCATTACTCAATTAGAAGAGCTTCTATCTAATTAACAACAATGGAATGGGGAAATTACATACCAATGAGAGGCCAACATGCTGAGCGACTTGCTTTTTCAACAGCATAAGAGTGCATAGGGCCTCCATAATGTTACCAATAGTCCCCACAAGAACAAGATCCATTTTTAAAGTGGTGAAAACGGTTAACATCTCTAATAATGATTTCCCTTGATACTATCTTCGATATGTACTTGAATGCTGTATGGCAGTCCAAACAGATACGAAGATTCTTCTTCACCCTAATAGGAGATCCAGGTGGGGTAGCAATCAGTCCAAAAGCAACTGCAAGCTTTTCACTATGATAGGAAAGAAGAAGTTGCTTTTCTTTCGTTTCTACATGATGAAGATCAATCTCTGAAATAGGAACATAACCATCTTTGGCCATACGATGGCCCAACTCCTCTAATTTCGAATATATCTCTTCACTTCTAGGGTTATTTTTGTCTCCAACGATGAATGTGTATATCTTATCTTTTACCTCAATCCAGCTCACCCCTGGTTCCTTCTTCACCTTGTTGTCTTTCATTAATCTTCGAACCTCCTTAACATTTTCCCATAATCCCGTTGAAGCATAAATATTAGCCAGAAGAACATGGGTACCGGAGTTTTCTGGTTCAAGGGCATAAAGCATGTTAGCAGCATATTGTCCTATCTCTACATTCTTGTGAATTTTAGCTGCTCCAAGAATTGACCCCCAAATGGCGCCATTAGCTTTGAATGGCATATTATTTATGAGGTTCATTGCTTCATCGAGTTTCCCAGCTCGCCCAAGAACATCAATCATGCAAGCATAGTGCTCTTGCGTTCGTTCGATGCCAAATTGCTCCTCCATCTTCCCAAAATACCCTTGAGCTTCATCAACAAGACCAGCATGATTACAGGCAGAGAGGACACTAACTAATGTTATATAATTGGGAGTTACACCATCTTTCAGCATATTATCAAACAGTTGGAGGGCCTCTTTACCATGGCCATGTTGAGCTAGCCCACCAATCATTGCAGACCAGGAGACAACACTTCTCTCAGGAACCTCAAAAAAAGCTTGACCTGAGATAAAATTTGGCTGAATTGAATTAATTACTTCATTCCATAATATTCGAAAGTATAAATACAAGTTACAGGTGACTATTTTTGGATAGTAAACTATACAATCAATCAATGAATTAATCAATCTACAAACAGGGGCGTAACTAGACTTTTATATTGGGGGCGTAATCAATCTACATTTAAAACAATAACGTAGAACTAAAATGATTATTGTTTAGTCTTTCCATTGATCAGATTCATTAATGTAGACCTTTGTATTGTTTTAAATGCAGACATTAGTATACAACACAAAGACAAAGATTCACCATAAGAAGTACTCCGTAACTTATATTATTTTAGATATATAATTTAATGGAAGAATGTAGACAACTAAAGAAAATTACCACCAAATTACAAGACTGTGACTACAAATTCAAAAGCAGTTTACAAGTAGAGAGCTACTATACTATCAAAATTTCGTATTAAATTAGAAAAGAACATGCTAAAAATAAATTATGATGTAACTAAGTTCATGAGAAACATACACAAACACACACACACACAAAAAAAAAAAAAAAGACAATTCCAGAAAATTCATAACTGTACCAAATTACAATTAATCCCTCTCAAAAAAAAATAAAAAATAGACAATTATACAAGAAATAAGAAGAAAAAAAAAGTAACATAAGGAAGGAGTGGAGATATGTAGAGATAATCTTTCTGTATAGCTAATGAAGTAATGATATATAATCAAAATTGTTCGGCTAAATTTGTGAATTTCCATTGAATTAATAATTAATTAAAACAGAAAAATGGATAATATATTACTCCCTCCATATTGTGTGACGGAGGGAGTACAATTTAATTATATAGTATAATACTACTAAGTATTTGTTGAAAAAAAAAAAAAAAAGCTAATAATAGAAAGAAATCAATCAGAATGATATAGGCTGATTGATATTTTAATTACCTGCTTCTTCTATACTTCCACATTTGGCATACATGTTGACAAGTGAATTCCCAGCAAAAACATCGAACATAAATCCCATTTTCAAGACATGAACATGCATTTGCTTCCCCTGTTCATAAGCTGATAAATTCGCACAAGCATTAAGAAGGCAACTGCAAACAAAAGAATCTGGCCTCATATCCATATCTAGTAACTTCAAGTAAAGCTTGAAAGCTCCTTCCCCTTGCCCAGACTGAGCATATCCCGTCATTAACGATGTATAAGATGGTATATCCAAAGTTGGGCATTCTTCAAAAACTTTAGCTGCTTCATCAACCCTGTTGCATTTTCTGTACGAATCAACAAGACTGTTTGATATAAAATTACTAGCTTGGTAACCCGACTTCAGAATCAGTGTGTGAACTTGCTTGCAGAGATTAAGAGCCTCTAAGTCAGCAATCGCATTAAGGACTGCTAATAAAGTTGCGTGATCAAATTGGTTCGTTTGTTTATACATCTCCAAAAACAGTGTAAGAGCTTCTCTGATCTCCCCATTTCGTGAGAGTCCAGAAATCATTGCATTCATTGCAGCCAACTCTTTTTTTGGCATCAAATGATAAATCCTTACTGCATAATTCATCAAATTACATTTGCAATACATGTCCATAAGGCCAACACTAACAAATGGATCCCAAAATATCTCCAACTTTATCAATTTGGTGTGAAGCTGCTTACCCAATTCTTGGAAACCTGATGCAGCAGAAGCTTTAAGAGCACTCGATAAGGTAAAAACGTTGGGCCTTATGCCGGACCTCTCCATTCGATCTAACAATTCTAAGGCCTCGTTATGATATCCATGAGAAACACAACCGGCAATGAGAGCATTCCAAGAAATAATATCGGGTTTCATGATATTACAAAAAACAGTCATCGAATCTCCAAGATCTCCTGTTTTTGCATACATGTCAACTAGAGCATTCAATGAGAATGGATCGTTCTCATATCCAAGCTTTATCAGGTAGCCATGAATATTCTTACCTTGATTAATGTCTCCTAGCCCTGTAGCAGCATTTAATATATTTGACAAACTAAACTCATTGGGCGTAATTCCACTAGCAACCATTTCCTGAAACAACCCCATTGCTTCCCCAAAAGAATCACTCTGAGTATAACATGACAACAAAGCATTCCAAGAAACGACATTCCTTTCTGGAATTTCCTCAAATAATCTCCTGGAATCTAAAATATGACCACATTTTGCGTACAGAACGACCAAAGTATTTGCAACGAAGATATCTGACTCAAACCCAGCTACTATAACAATTCCGTGAATTTGTTTCCCGAGTATAAAGTGCTTTGTGCTTGCACACGCTTTGAGCACGCTGGAAAAGGCGAACTCATTACACTTAACACCCAAAATATTCATCTCGTGAAAAGCCAAAAGGGCCTTTTCCCCCAGGCCATTCTGGACATACCCAGATATCAATGAAGACCATGAAACCAAGTCTGGTTCTTCACTTTCTTCTATTAGCTTTCGTGCGTGAGAAAAGACTTTACACTTAGAATAGAGATTTACCAAAGGGTTGCGGTGTTCTGGGTCCTCAGATAGTTGAAGTTTAATTAGATGGGCATGGATTTGTAGGCCTTCAATTAGGGACTTGGTTTGGGCAAGCTGTGATAAGAGCTTTGAGTAAGAAATATAAGTTGCACCGAACTTTTGGAGCAGTGAAGGAAGCATATACTCCTGCAAAGAAAAGAAAAGAAGCACAAAAGCTGATCATGCCAGTTTCGAATCAAAATTTCAGAAACTAATGCAACAATAACAAAATCAGAATACAGAAATAGAGACTGCATCTATAATAGTTCATTGGGCATATACAATGGGAGGAGCAGATTCAAATCAAGCCAAGCTCCTTAAACTTCACATGCTCGTCATAAGAATCACGTAGGGATTGCTTTTTTGTTCTTAACATCTATACTGAGCAATTAAAGCGACTGGATTGTAGTTCAAAATACCAAAATCCTAGAAATAAAATAATGACACCAGGAATATAAATAGAAAAAAACTGCGTTCAAATTAAACCTAAAAAGTAAAATAAAGTGGGAAAAGAAAAATTCCAATGAACAACAGGAATGAGTAGAATGTAGTATGAATTAGAAGCAACAAATAAAAATTGTGGAAAACAAAACAATGAACAAAGAGATGGCACCGAGTTAGAAGTGGCGACGGTAGCGAACTGTCGGGTTCTGCGGAGGAGAAGAGGAGAGACGTTGAGAATTGAGGCAAAACTCATAAGAAATGAAGAATAATCATATATTTTCAATAGAAACTGCTTTTATGGTGCGTTTACTTCAAGTGATAATCCAGAATCATCGTCATAAGATAATATTATCTGATTTATCCCATGTTTACTTGTTGATCCTAACAGCGGCATCGCCGCATAGACACTCTGGCCCGTGACAATTTCAAAATATTGGGAAAATCAGCTGATAACTAAACCCTCTCCTCCCCTTGGGATTAAAACTATCCCAAACACCTGTGAAATTTCATCTCTTTTCTCTTAATTTGATTCCCTGACCAAAGTATAACTGAAAGCAGGAGGTGGTATTTATTTGAGAAATAAAATGCCGCCAATGAGGATTCTGACGGTAGAGGCAGTGGCGGCGGCGCTGCTTCTCACGGTGGTGGTGTGAGTGGTGAAAGAAAGATCCTGATGCTACTTAACTCTTCTCTTCCCCTCAAATTGATTGTGTTAGTTAATTTTTTTATTTATATATTTTTTAAGATATAGTGATTTTTTTTTAATTGTGGTGTTTGGATGGAGGGATTTGATTTTGATTTGAGGGGTATTTCAAATGAAAGGGGTTAAAAATAGATAGATTTCTAAAAACATACTGTAATTTTAATGAAAATTTAAAATACTTTCAATTTTAATTAAAAAAAATATGCTAAGGATTTTAAATCCATTCATTTACCATTTAACTTAAACAAAACAAGTGGAGTGGATTTTGAATGGATTTTAACAATTTCTACGAAAAGAAAGCATTATTCAGACATGAACGAAACACTTTTGTGGCATTTAGACTTGGTCATATTAATCTAAGAAGGATTCAAAGGTTGGTGAACGACGGCTCGAAACAAGTGGAGTGGATTTTGGATGGGGTTTTAAAATTCATACATCAAATTCATCCATTCCGTCTATAAGTATTTTCATTTAAAAATTAAAAAAAAAAAGATTTTTTTTATGCGGACATTAATAAGAAGATGAAAAAAATGAGAAAATTGTGATTTGTTTCAGCCCCCTATTTTAATTTATTATTTATCTTATCTTTAATTTCTCTGTAATATCAAGAATAACTTCTTCTAGAGGCAGAAGCATGATGATGGGTCAAAATGTGTATGTGAAATATGTTATTTTTCTATTTATTCTTTTAATTAGGTTTAATTTGTATGATTAAGGCACATACTATCGTAAGTAGGGTCCATATTACTTAATACCCCAATCGTGGACTGGCCTGAGATCTTCCATGGGCCTCAAGCCCAGAACCTAACAAGGGGCCCATGTCCACACTTGCACAGGTTTGTTGAGAATTTGGTCAAAGTCCAACCATGCAAGGTCAATTAAATTAGGGTCCAGGAGGAATCCTTAGCTTGCCTTGGATTATCGAAGATGAATAGCCAGTAAAGAAGATTGTGAGATTATTTCCCACTAAAAGATAATAGGTATGAATGGTTTAATGGAGAGATAGGGGAGGCAATTATCCCTCCCCCAAGGTACCTCTATAAAGGCATGCTAGTGATGAATTTTGGGTTTTAAGTTTGCCACATGTGTGCCACCTCAAAAGTTTTCTACTCCTATTTCAAAAAACTTCTACCCCCTCCAATGCAATCTACCTTAAAAGTGGGTCCCACTCTCCAATTATATATATTTTTCTCTTCACATTTTTTCTTTCATTCATTATTTTCATTTTATAATTTAAGTATGAGTATAATTTATACTCCCTCTATTTTTTTTTTAAATAAATGTTACTTTAATATTTATAATTATTTTTAAAATAAGTGTCACTTTAAAAAAAAAAAATCTTTAATTTTGAGTATTTTACCCTTATTCATTTATAACAAATATTTTTCATAAATATTGTTTATAGCAAAATTTATTTAATTTATGAATATTAGCTACATTCTTGACTCCAAAATTATTTATTATATAACATAAATATTGTTTGTACCAAACATGTCGCTATTTGGTTTGTCAATCATTTAAAATATACCATTAGCTTTGTAAATTTTTCATGAATTCTTGAACTTGTTTACTTGATTTTAATTTTTAAAAAAAAATATTTTTTTACTATTATATATAAAAATAAAATAATGTTAATATATTTTTTGACAAAATATTATTGAAATAATACAAAGAGTACAACATAAAAAAATACATTAATTGTAAATACAATGAAAATATAAATTATAAAAAAAATAAGAAAAAAATTATTGGGACCACTTGAAATGGGGTAGAAGTTCTTCCACCCCATTTCTCCTCTCTCCTCCACATCATCTCTCCCCCAACCCCTTCTACCCTTAATTTGAGTTTTGAGTAGCAATCCACATGGGATTTCTACCCCCCATTGGAGATGCCCTAAGAATCGCATGCATCCCTTTTATAGCATTTTTTACGTGATTTCAGTGCATGATATACACTACACGTATACACACTTTCACTTGAGCATCTAATAGCATTGTGGAGAACGGTTTTTACTCTGGTTGACTGTTCTTCGAATATTCTTATATGGGTGATCGCCAGTTCTCTAACTTGAGCGTCGGAGTCCCCGCGCCGGAGATCCCTTCTATGTGTTTTGCAGGTTTTACGGAGCTACGTGGAAGCCTAGCAACAAGTTCTTTATCGCCGGTGATCCAAGGGCATTTTTTGGTAAATCTTTGAGCGTTCAAATCCGACACATCACTTGGCAACTACCAGCACTGCAGGTGTAGATCCATTTTATAGGGCATGAGTTGATGGATGCATCATTTTCGACAAAAGTTACCTATAAGCTTTTAACACAAAAATTAAGAAATATAATAAAATAAATAAATATATTCATAGGTAAAGTGATCGAAAGAGAGAAGAATATATATAATCAAATGTAAAAATAAATAATATACCAAAAAAATACAAATATATAACTTTCATTGATACGAACAAACTAACAATTATTTTTCTGAAACGAAGAAAAGTACTTAAATTCTAAAAAATAGATACACAATTTTAATTTCTTAAAAATAGGTACTCTTTTAATTCTTAAACCCTAAACTTCAAACCCAATTTTTCCCCACTGAATTTATCTTCAATTAATATTGTGGTTAAAAAAATACAAAATCCACAAATATAATAATTTTAGAGAGTTTTTACAATTAATTTTCACCACAAATAGTAGATGATCATGCCCGAATAATTATAAATGGAGAAATGAATTCTAATAACTAATTACTTTAAAATTTAAAATAAGTTTCTATTCACAATTATTATACAAATTCAATATGAAAACCAGTAATTGAAATATTATTAAAAAAAAGTCTGAAAAACAGAGTACAACAGCAAGTCTGACCACAATGAATACAATAATTACAAATCATCTAACTACACACCATAATTATAAAAACATAGTACATAACTAGTACATGATCACCACAATCACCACAATTTGACTAATATGGTTTGCTGGCTTTTCCTTTGATATTTTTCTTGTTGGGTCCTGATAATTGCACAACCTATAAATAAAATAAGAAATTAGACATGTAACATTAAAGTAATTATAAAATGACATGGTAAATCAAGACACACTCACATTTGCTCCATTGTGATTTTTTCTTTTCCTATTAATTCTGAATTTTCCATTTCCTGGTTACTTGTAAAATGAAAAGTAAACCAACAACAACAACGAGATGATAATAAATCAAATCATAATTGAGTTATATGATTATTAACAACTTACTGATAATTCTTGGCTATTCTGGAAAGGGTTGGTTGATGAATCTGTAGAAATATTGTAGAAGATGCATCAAAATTCCTTCTGACCTATTACAACATATAAATATAATAACATATGATACAAAAAACTTAAATATTAAATTGAAATAAATACATACATGTAATTTTTGTTTCTTTACTTGAGTATTGCTCAATGATACTTCATTGCTTGCTGGACTATTTTCCACACTGATTGGCTGAGATTCTCCAATGGGTATTTCTTCGGGCTCCACGACTGCAAGTTCCACATGTTTCATTCTTGCTTCTACGTTTGTTTCATTTTTTCTTTCAGGACAAGTTCTTACATTGTGTCCTAACACACCACATTTCGAATGTCTTTGATTTCTTTTTACCCATGTGCATAAGTTGGTTGTGTAGGAGGTGGGGGTTCATTATGACTCCTTCTCAATTTTTTAGGCCTGCCTGCCCTTTTTAATACTTGGAGGCAAAGGTGCTATCAAATCACACTTTGACCAAAAATCTGAACTCATGATCCCTAAAATAGAATGTGCATATGCTTCCTTAAATGACTCTCTACACTGTAAAAAGAAAATAAGGGTGTACATAAGACTGTTGCTCATCCTACACCCTTAGCATGTTTATAGGGATCCTGTTAAATCCCATCTTCTACTACTGCATAATTTTTGTTTTGTGATATGTCACAGTGGGTTGGTCGAATGGTCCCATGATTTGAAAATGTCAATCATCTAATTTCATAGCATCTCTATAATAATACTTTGGAAAAGAATTGAAGTATGTTCTGACCACTGGCAAGGATTTATCTTTACAAACTAGTCATATGCTTTTTCATCTAAGTCCTTCATTGCTTTTATTCTAGCATTGAAGCTTTGAATTCTAGTTTCTCTAGCCGCTGAAAAACCATTTTTTTTATGTTACTTGTACACAAAATCTGTTAAACCATCTTTTTTCATGTTACTTGTACACAAAATCTGTTATCTGCGTCAGAAAATAGACTTTCAAATGCTAGAACCCTTCTGGTCCCTCATGAAAGTCCAATCATACTGATTATCAAATCCAATATCATTATCAAACCCAATATCATTATCCACCATGCATATGCAATTGAGGTTTCACTCTCACTGCATATGCAATTGAGAACAAATTGTTGTCGAATCTATCCAAACTGCAGTTAAAAGATGACCACCATAATACCCTTTTGAAAACAACCATCAACCTCAATAACCTTCCTACAAGCTTTAAAACCTTTTTTAGCACCATAATGCCCTTTTAGAAAACAACCATCAACCCCAATAACCTTCCTACAAGCTTGCATTGAGATGTTGACTTTCAATTTGGTGCATACCTCAACTCTAAACTCATTTACTTTTAACTTGAAATTATTTTTTAACTTCTTCACATAATGCTTTCCAATCCAATTTGACTTAATACTTTTATTCTTCTAATTCTAGGAGCATTTTGTGTGTTGTGGATTGTAAGCTTTAATCTGCCATCATATGTTATTATGCATTGGAGATACCCACACATACCACTCACATCCCTCTTTTCTACATACACCTTGTAGTCTTTTTTTTATCATTATGATTAAACCTGAAACTCATTCCCCTCTTAATACAAAAAGTGATAATGGCTTCCTTAGATTCTTTTTTTGATGAAAAGACAAGTCCAACCTTCTTTCTAAATTCATTAAGTTTGGGGAATTTAGGCAAATCTTCTTCATAAGACCCCTAAATACTCTCAAACTCATCACTACTATTATCAAATGTCTCATTTTTATCCTCCAGCCTAACATAAACATTCTCACTCACATACTTATTTTTCATCTTATCACTAGTAATTCCAACACGATTAAACATCAACATACTTTTCATATAACATATCATATTCACTATCAACTAAAACATCACTATCTTCTAAATTTTCAGAATTAGAGGCACCAGGCTCATTCAAAATCACATCATCTAAAAAAGATATATCAACTTCACGATCAAATTCACCACCATCAACCACAGTCATTTCCCTCTCACTATCTAAATGTTCTCTTTCCTTATTTAAATAATTCACCATCCCACACACATTATTATCAAATTCAACCACTCTATCTTGTCCCAAATTGATGCAAAAATACTATTTTTTTTTCATTATATTCTATTTTTTTTCATTATATTCTAATTGATTAGCAAAATCTTGTAATTCAATTAACTCAAACATATCAGCATCAACATAGTCAAAATAATCTATGTACCCCTTACATAATGCCTATAATGACCATCTACCATTTTACCACCATGAAAAACTTTAAATGTAAAAATTGTTGGTTCATTTTTTACATTTGCATATAAAACAAAAAAAAAAAAGATAAAAATGTAAACAAAACAAAACTAATTAACCCATATATCTAACCATAAAAGTTATAGAAACTTACTGTATTGAGGTGCAGAAGCATTCTTGTTCTTTTTAGATATCTCGTACAAACTCCTTTATACATCTCGTACAAACTCAAAATCACAGTTCTTCGTACAAACTCAAAATTTGGGTTTAGGGTTTAGGAATTAAAAGAGAAAAAATGAAGGGTTGGCGCTCAAAACCTTTTCTCCGTTAGTAGATGACAACAACATCAAAATTAATAAAAAAGAATAACTGAGTGACTAATTTTGATAGTCTGGCTAACCAAATTTAAAAAGTAGTAAAACTTAGTGATCAAAAATGATATTTTCCAAAAAAAAAAAAATAGTGTGATCCCCCTCACACTACATTCCATCCAACACCAACGGAACTTCACGCGATAACCAACTGATCTCATTCCCTCCCGCCTCAATGCAATTCCTACCAGGAAAAGGAATCCTACCAGGAAAAGGAATAGGAATGGGAATGGGAATAGGATAAACAAGAATTAAAATAACCTGCTACAACAAACATTTTGGCATTGTAAACCACACAAGAATTAAAGTAACATGCAACTACAAGTCAGTCTCTACAACAAACATCAACAAGCCTAGTTATCCACCACATTAGGTCAATGTATCAGCTATGCAACTAAATCATCTTTAGCTCTGTGCTATCTATCCTCCTTAAACCTAACATGTTAAACATTCTTTCGCAAAGACGCTAACTGCTGAATTCGACTCTTATACACCTCCTCAAAACCAGGAGGAATGAGGAGAGGATCATCTAGTGAAGGTGGTGGCATAGGAAAAGTCACCTTTGGAGACGTTCCTTCAATTGGTTCCCTTTTAACTCGAATATCGAGTCTTCCCACGTCAACCCCACCAACCATGTCCCTTTTAACGGGAATATCGACTCTTCCCACATCAACCCCACCAGCCATGTCAATTTCCATGTCCACCTCATCATGAGCATGATTGGCGCCGTCTGAGGGCTGTATGGGCAACTCCTGTGCTCGACCTCGATCATTGGTGGTGGCATGTTCTGGACGATGAAATACACCCCAAAGGAAGTAGTTTTCATCCACACCTGAATATCAATTATTTATGTAGTCATTGATTTTTGGCAAAAACTTATACAAAACGGTCTCATACATTAGACGGATTTCATTAACTCTATTGTACGACTCATGGGCTTCTGGAGCTCCAACTCAATCATATTTTAAGGGAGGGAGAATATGACTCAAATACTAAAGTGGAGCAATGTTTCATGTATGACCCCCTCTTGACTATCTGGTAACCCCACAAATCAGAGGGAGAGAAAGAACAGAGAGAAACAAAAACAACAATATGACGTTAACAATGCAAATGAATCACAAAAAGTACGTGCAATAATCAATTAAAGCCATTATTAACTGTATCTGTGTGTTTAGACATGAATACCATACATATGAGGAATACAAGAACTCACATTGAGAATTGACAGGTAAACGTTTGGAGGTGAAGACAAAAAGCTCAATATCATCAATTTGAACCCTCAATGCCAAGTCTCTCATACTAATCGACTCCACTAGACCGATATACTCCGCCCATCTGCCACGTAAAGACATAAAGAGTACGTTAATTCATAGAAACGAAACTAGTGAGTTGGAAAGTTCAACTGTTTTTTTGTAGGCCATGAATACTACACAGAGACACACCTTCCCTCGGCACTAGGAAAGAAATATAGTGCAATATCATTTTCGTCCGGAATAAGCTCATTGAAAACATTAAGCCAAGATGTTTGGGCCGAAACCAATTGAAATTGAAGCACGTCAGGCAATTTCCTTGAGAATTCGTAGACTTTTCTACGAACTCGAGTAGGAGGGTGAGCTCGAATATGAGGATTCAGTTTGTCCTCCTGGATATTGAAGCTTCCCCTAATAAACAAAAAAGAAAAAATATTATGCATGGAGGCTTTTCTTGTAACATAGGATTGCAAATAAGTATTACAAGAAATTCATTGTCTGCAAAGTAGAATGAATCTTTATGGTCAAGTTACCTACACCTGGATCTCCATACTGATGATATTGCTTCTCAGTTACTACTTAGGGCACGTTTGGTTTAAAATTCTTCAATGAGAATGAAAATAAAGTAATTGTGGCGGTTAATGAGAATAAATGATGATCAATTCACTTTCATCATACTTCATTCCACTATTCCTCAATCAACAATCATTTTTTATCCCCACTTATTCCAAATTAGAGTAAAACACTAACAATGTAACCAATATTCTCATTACAATTCACTATTCATGATTCTCATTACCATTCTCATTGAAGAATTTGAACCAAGCGCCCTGTTAATATCTTAAGAAGATCCCTGTAATTTGTATTATATCTCTTGGATACGACTGTCCTGAGTTCTAATATTTCAACCCGCATCTCCATTTGAGGCTTACCCTTTTCTTCCCCCAGTATAGCAAGACTATGACTTTATTATGTTCATATTCACACCGATGGACAAATCATTAGTAAAAGAGGAACTATTTGGCATCAACCATTATTTGCTTCTCAAGTCCAATAAACAAGAAAGTCCGACACAGAGATTAGCATACTTACTTCCACAAAACATCCAAAGCAGGTGCCCATGAGCATATCTCTGAATCAGGCAAAACGCTAGCATCCATGATCTTCTGCTCGTTAGTTGTATGAGTAATAACACCTGTAAACAACATTATTTCCAAAGTCATAATTCAGTTTTTCTAACAGTCATAACTAAATTTGAACAGTTTTCATGAAAATAAGAGGGAAAACCTTCTACCGATTGTAGATCAGTTTCTTTTTCAAGATATGAATTCATATATCACACGTGCAATATCTTCTCTATTTCCTCAAATCATTATCAAAGTGCATTCACAAATATTATAATTACTCTGTATTTTGATGGATTTATGTTTCTTATACTATACTGTGCATTGTCATAAAAAAACAAGGAGATGGTCAGATAGTGCAGCTGAAATGCTTGGTGATGGCATCATAGCATTTTTTATGTCTGACAATTCTTAAAAATCTAAAACCTGATTGGTGCAACAACAATAATAACAGAATAAGCCTCTAACCCCACTATGGGGGTCCAATTTAAGGATCATATTTCACCATGTCATTTTAGGTCTTCCCTTACTCTTTTAAAGTAAATTAGTGACCATCTACCTCCTACACGCCATACTGGGAATCAAAGGTCTCTTAGTGACATTACATACACACACACACACAAACACACACTGCAAAGAAGAGAAAGTAATATATCAAACAAGAGAAAGACCACTTAATAATGAAACGGATGGGTGAATACCACTCTTGCCTGAGATGGTATTTGGGCTCAGATTTTGTGTAGAGGATTGCTTCTCCACTACTCTTCTAGCTTTTGTTTGAGCCCACTGTATATTTCTTGGCAATTGCATATCTCTATTTTTAGGGGCTTGAGATGGTTGAGGGCTGTTCACTGGCACTTCTGGAAAAAACCATGTTAAAAATTTGCATCAATATGTTACATTTTCACACACGATACCCAAGTGAGAAACAAATCCACAAATGTATAGCATTTTAGAAATGATGACAGAAATACACACACTCAAAGGCTTTCTAGCCGAAGGCCACCAAGTGACGCAGCATGTCCTTCGCATAATCAGCATTTATTTTTCTTTTTATATATTCTAATGCTCACATTAGTCAACTGAAAGAGCAGGAGAGTGGAAAACCAGAACAATTTAACAGCTAGCACATCCAAAGAAATCAAAGGCTTCCAAGTTAATACAAAAGGTACACATTTTTGGATACAATATCTAAATTAATGGACAATTTATTAAACTATGACAAGCAAAGAAAAAGTTACACATTTCATACAAAATGACCCACCCATCTCAAAAAGAAATACAAACTATGCACATGGGACAGCCAAGAGAAATACTCCCTCCGTCCCTTCGAAAGTTTACCCATTTTGACATTTTGGACCGTCCGACCGTGTCAATCTCTCAATAAGAGATAACTGGGGCCTAGCTGATTAATCAGACTACCAATCACCTCGTATAGCTTATTAGGTGAATTAAGTATGAGTCGTACGACACCATTATGCCACACTTTCAATCATTCAAAAAGCATTTGTTAAGAAACAAAACAAGAATTTAACATCTTCAACTAACTTGAACTAAACAAAATATATAGTAATTGGGCATTTTTTTAATCATTCGTTATGAACTTATGCATGGGAATAACAACAGCCACAATAGCAACTTATGCAATATCTATATATGATAACCTAAGCACCAATCTGCTTCTTGCTAAGACTAAAAAAATCATATATATAATAATCAAGTGAATGTACGTGTGTAATATGTATAATACATTAAGCGTGAGGCTGCAAAATGATTATCTAACTGCATTATGAAATAGAAGTAACAACTTGAATACGACTTTTCTTTCTTATGATAATCCATGCCCCCCAACCCCCAAGCTTTTTCAGAATAAAAAGAGCAAATGTGGCAGAAAAAGAATGCAACTTCGGGGGCACCTGATTCAAATTCTTAAATGGGAATGGTTAATCATTAAATAGTGAATTGTAATTAAAAAATGATAGTTGCATTGTTAGTGTTTTGCCCTAAACTAGGAATAATTTTGGGAGGGGGGGGAGGGGGGGGGGGGGGGGGGGGGAATGATTGGAGAAGAAATGATTATAGGAGTATCAGGTAGTAAATCAAAATGGTTTAATTATTAACTTATAATGAGTCTCATTGCCTCGTACGAAATATGATGAAGGTAGATTGATCATTTTTATTCTCATTAATCATCACAATTACCCATGCTCATTCTCATTTGAAGAATTTGAACCAAGCACCCCTCAATCATTTCCCACCTGCTGCATAAAATAGAAAATGCAGTTCACCTGTGGGTTTAGTGGACTGTTGCAGTTGCTTTTCACATATCGCCACATTTCCCACTCTTTGAAGCTTTGATTGCTGTGATGACCCTGAAGCAGGAGCCTGACGAGAAGAAAAACGGACGGGGACAGATTTACGCCTAATTGGGGATCTCTTAAATGCATTAGTTCCAATTTTAGGTTGTTTAGCCTTTGGGCACCATTTAAAATTTACTTGAGTGGACGTCTCTCCTGATGTGAGCATTATAGCTTCGTTCACAGAGATGTATTTAGTCTTCCCCGTTTCAACCCTCTTCTCCCAATTACCAGAACCCAACCTGGATTCATTTTGAATTTTTTTACTCTCTGAAGGCAGCTCGGGACGACTTTTGCCTACTTCCACAGGTTTACTTTTTGAAACCTGTCCGAGCAGAGGAGATGTTTCTGGCAATTGTTTATTACTGAATTCACATTCTCCACAAATCCAGTCTTCTACTAACTCCTCTACTCTGACTCCTGCACAATACCTGATATGAGGGAAAAATGCAAATCCACGGTAAGATAAACCAATTATTTAAGGGTTAATTGCTGCTAAAGTCACTGCCTTTTCGAATATTGCAATACAATCTGGCGTGCAGAGAATCAAAACCACAATTTAAATTTTTTTGCAACTCATGACGTGTCGAACAAATAACCATGTCAGCACCCATGTACGTATTAGAGTAGGAAGATAATATGGTTAATTGTTCGACAAGCAGAATTGCAATTTTTTTTAAACTGAGGTTTTATTTGCCAAAATTCAAAAGTTTAGATTATATTGAAATATGTGAAAGGTGGTGATTTTGGCAGCAATTAGCAAAAAAGCAAACATAATTTGACACCGAAACATTAGATAACCCTAAACAAGCAACTAGTTTCCTGATCATTTGAAGCCACAAAGTACCTTCCACAATACACTTGCTTCACTTCCACACCCAAGTAAAAAAGCCACAAAGCCATAAATACATACATATGGTAGACTACAAATTAGTAAGCAAGAGAGGAAGAAATACAGTGATCGTACATGTGCTCATGATTTACTTTACATTGAGTGCAATCAATTATTGCATCAACAACCCCAGCGTGACCACAGATATCACAAACTTTCTCCTGCAAACAAAAGGATGTTGAATTAAACACCATACTGTGGAATTGCATAGGTTTTTATTCTTAAGACAGCAGAATAAGTATTGCACTCATCTGCTTGCATCAACTGTTCCACAATACCAAACTGGAGTTGCAGCTCACACACAAGAGCTTATGCAGGAGCACAATTTATGAGAAGATTTTAAAAATACAGAACTATTTTTCACAACTTATTAGCATTATTATTATACATTATTAAGTACAATGAAACACGGGAGAGACTACCAAACATAGCCCCAATGCTGTAAATCAGAAGTAAAACAGAAATTGCCCGTAGGGAAGCGGAATTTGATGCAGCTTTATTATAGGGCAAAGAAATTTATGTTCTATCGATGAAACCCAATGACTAAACATAGTGATTAGCTTAGATTAGACAAGTTTATAAGTTACATAAATGCATGTCATTTTCAAGCAAAATTACAGACAACTAGATATCAAGACTATGGAAACAAAATATGCTGCAGAAAAGATTCACAGAAAGATGACAATGCATGAGATTATTTCCAAGCAAACACCAACACAGTTATGGGAATGATTGCTAATTGCCCCTTTAAACGTTATATATCTGCAGGTTAAAGTGGTCTAGGATATGGAAAATAATAACCTACAGAAATCTTGTCTCTAACAGCTCTAAGGCAGCTAACTACACACCTAAAACATCATTTACCCATATAATCACTTGTTTCACTGCAGGGTTATGTTTAATGTTATATGCAAAAATGGTGTTTCACCTTGTGCTACATTCATGAACTAATAAAATAAAGATAATCTGAACAATGAACTAATAATCACAGAAAGGAACAGAGAATCTGAACTGCTTCACTGAACACAAAATTGCAATTTGGTAGTCTCCCAAAATATTGATAAGTGGAATAATAACGATGGCCCATGAAGTTTATCATGACAATAGAAACATACCTTATCAGAGTCTTGGTCCATGGATGGTTTTCAGTAT
The DNA here is from genome assembly GCA_963675135.1 of Galeopsis tetrahit. NCBI lineage: Eukaryota > Viridiplantae > Streptophyta > Magnoliopsida > Lamiales > Lamiaceae > Galeopsis > Galeopsis tetrahit. The sequence continues at coordinate 75,274,710 of OY776127.1, forward strand.
AATCTGATCTTGATCCGCTAATTGTTGTAAACAAAGAGATATATTTAACAAATCATAAGCATACTTCCAGCTTGAGTAGCAGCTAACTGTGATTACATAAATCAAAATGAAAAATCCGTCAACAAGGTCAACCAATAACATATATGTGGAAAAAGATCCATGAAATTACTAGTGCAACGTAAAAGTTTGGTTAGAATAAAGTTAAGATATTTTACCGTTGCGTTGGTTAATCCATATAGTAACTGTCTATGACACATAGGAGATAAAGAGATTACGTCCCATAATGACAAGATATGTCATATTTGGCTTCAAACTTAGAATGTGAACCATGATTCAGAGTTTAACATGTCAATGCAAATCAGTAATCACTGAGAGCCACATAGTCTCCTTGTGAATAATGTGACAAAAATAATAAGCATTTATTAACGAGTATATCCATTTGTTCAGCCAAAGGTAACAATAAAACTCTGGGCTGTTAGTAGTGAGCATTACATTACTTAACCACAAAACACACTCAGCACTCATAAGGAGATATGCATACAAATCGGGTTTTCGAGTACCATACAAAACCCGATGGGGTCCGAAAAAAATGGATTCAGGGTAACTCATAATACGATATAGAACATTGGATCAGGAATTGGGTTGTAAAATATGATCAGTTTACACAGAGGGGTCCATGATACATTAGTGAAGCAAATAGATGATTTTTTTATTTTGAACTACAACTCTCAATTTCCAATCCAAACTGAAAATTCAATTTTCCACCAAACCATAGTAAGATGTAAATTTCTAGTTTCTACAACACGTAATACAGTCTATAATTGAATATTTTGATTGCAATTTGAAGTGTGATGCGATTGATTCATTTAAAGTTTCATGTTATAGAATTTCAAAGACAAGAAAACCAATTAAAATCAAAGCAAGAACCAAACCAACTGAAATAGAAAACACATAAATAGATTGCCAGCTAGATAAGGTATGCAGTCAAATTGGGTTTAGATCAAACATCATATTTGTTAATATATAAACTAATCAACATTCATTAAAACTCGTGTCCGAAGAAATGAGTAAAATGAATTTGAACGAAAAGATTACTAAAAACTTTTTTATGGCCATGTCTTCCACACAGGTCCATCTCTATGAAAATTCCAGCATTTCTCGGAGATTCATGCTTGCATATTATATATATATATATATATATATATATATATATATATATATATATATACATAAACATACATTCAGGAAAAATATACTACTTCCTTCGTACGAGATTATTTTTACCAATGCAATAACATACAAATTAAGAAAATTGAATTTAGTAGAAGTGTGAGGTCAAATAAAGGAGGTATAAAAGGAATTTGGTGAGGCTAGAGGTAAAATATTGTGAGAATATTAATTTTGTGTGTTATTTTCATATTGAAAATGTGTACATAATTTTGAAATGTCTCGAAAAATAGAGTTAATAAATAATCGTGGAATAAATAGCAGAATCTACAAATAGAACCGAGAATCCAGCCTCTGTATGGAATTTATTAAAACCATTTGATGACATTTTGAGGGTTTCCTTGTACTCTGTTTCGCATGAATAAAATTATTTTCACTGATTAAAAAATAATGTACCAAAACCATTTCAACATTTACGTTTCGTTCCCATTCCCTGTGATGAATTTTAATTTAAATCTATTTTATGTCTCGCACAAAAGAATGTGTGCTCTCCAGCTACACAGCAGAAAACATCTCGCCATTTTAGCCCTATTGTTCTAAAACATAAAACAAAATATAACCTACACACAGAAATTCAGGGAAAATGAGCAGCAACTACAAATCTTAAACCATTTATGCACCCATGTGTTACAATTACAGTGAAATGATTGCATTATCCAATGGCAATTAAAAAAACCCAGAAACTTAAGGAAACTATAAAGTAGAGTAAGAAATAGCAGTGAGGGTTTAGGTTTTCTCACCATGTGGTGGGCCAATGGAGCACGACTTTCCTTGAATCCAATATAATATTGCTTGCTTTTCAATAAACAATTATTGAATTGAAACAACGGCGCCAACAACCAGCTGCAGTGTACCTCGAGTGGAGACAGGAGAGAAAGCTCCGACGAGCGAGTGAGAGGGGCCGAGCGAAACTGAGAGCAACTTTCCTCTTTTGTCGAGTGGGCGCGAATATATACTCACAACTCTTATTTTATGATTCATCATATCATTTGAATATTAAAAAGACTTTAATGCCCTTGTTTGTTATAAATTCTCATTAATTAAGTTTAAGGATAATTATTTATTTATTAGGGATACTGTTGAAAGGGAAATGCTAAATTTGTATTGAAACTAGCAAAGTTATAAATAAACCTTTTTTTTACACTTTCTCATTTTATTTCTTTGCAGTTTGCACCTACCATTTTTCTCATTAAGTGGCTTACAGCATTTGGTATTTGGTCATTTTGTATTTCATAGATTGATCAAATGTTGCGGTTTCAATACTTCGTTAGCCCCTAGAAATTAGTCAGGTAGCGTTAAGAGCAGTGAGTGACGGACTTATGTAGGGCTCAGAGGGGACAATGGGCATCCCAATGATTTTTTTATATATTTTTTTATCTCCTAATTATTTGTACATTTTTTTTCACACGGTTTCAAGATTTTTTAAACATTTATAATACTAAATCTACAAAATTAATACTCTTACCATATTATTTTATTTTAAAATTGTCACTCATTTTTGTCTACATTCTTCTCTTCTCTTCACCTAGACATGGGCGGTTCGCTGAAACCGGCAGTTACGGTTAAAAACCGCCGGTTTCGGTTTTGCAATTTCCTTAATCGAAACCGAACCGGCAAACCGCCGGTTACGGTTACGGTTTTCGAACCGCCGGTTCGATTTTTAACCGGCGGTTCAACGGTTTTTTTTTTTTTTTTTGTTATATAAAAATGTAGAAAATTTGCTAGCCATTATAGTAACTGTCAAGTGAAGAATGAGGAGGGAGAAGAAATGGAACCATGGTGGTACTACTTCAATATTACCCTTTGAAATTTAGACTTTTTTTTTTCCGTATGTTTGGCAGCTTGTGGCGATTTCTTTGCTAAGGATAACAAGAAAATAAAGTGTTTGCCTTTTAAGTTGTTGTGGACAATTTCTTTGCTGAAGCCTAAAGGATAATAAGAAGAGAAGCAGTTGTTATGTTGAAAATTGAGATGAGGGCAAAGTGGAAGAAGAAATGTATGAATGGATTGGAAAAGTGAAATTCTTGGAAAGATAAAAATGAATGGTACGTAAAAAAAAAATTGGGAAATGGAAAGTAGTAGGGGTCACATGTTGGGGAGTAGGCTAGTAGCCATACTAGCCGAGTAGGGGGGGTCACATCACTGCAGCAAGACTGCATCTTTGCAGTGAAAAATGAAGAAAAAGGAAAAAAAAAAAAAAAAAGGTAAAATCGGCGGTTTGGCCGGTTAACCGGTCAAACCGCCGGTTTAACCGAAACCGTCGGTTTTCATTTTGCCTAACCGAAACCGAACCGTGAAAATTCGGTTACGGTTCGGTTAAACCGGCTAACCGGCGGTTTGCCGAAACCGGCGGTTAAAAACCGGCGGTTCGTCCGATTTGCCGGTTTATAAACCGCCCATGTCTATCTTCACCTCACTAAATTATATTTTACTCATCACCGAATCACCTAAAATACTCTCATACATTATTATTATTTTTTAAATTGTCAATCATTTTGTGTCCATATTTTTTTCGTACACCTCACTAGATCACCTTTAAATTTTACTAAATCACTCAAAATCTGTGTCCATCACTGAGTAGTCGTATGTTCTGCTCTAAATCTTAAATTCGAAACTTTTAAAGTGAATCATTTTGAACAAAATAATAAAACTGTTAATAAGGAACCACTAGGGAATGCTTCGTTGGAAGGTTTAGGAGGTGCTAACAATTCATTTTCTTTTTATATAGGATTTACGAGATCATAAAATAAAATTACAAATCACGAGCTCAAGATCTTGATCTTCAAATCAAAGCGGATCGTCATATTATCGCCGTCCACTTCAATCGTGAGAAGAGAAAGGACGAATTTCCCTTTGCCTTATCAAATGTTCAGGTCTTCAATCTTTCAACGAGACAACCTCATACTAAGGTGTTCTAATGTTAAGAATATGAAACAAAATTAATAGACAAAATTCCACCAGGTACCAGATCCAAGTACCAAAACACTAGGGCTCTCGAGTCTATCTCAAGGTGTCCAACCACAGTTCCTGATACACCACAGTTACAAGAAATTATTTGTACTCCCCCGTCTAAAAAAAAAAAAACTATTTAACTTTTCTTTGTTATTCATCTCAATAAAAACGTGTAATTTCTTTTTTTTGTCAAACCACTCTTTCATACTTTGTTATATTCTTCTTCTTCTCAATCATATCACATTTAATACATTTGGGCCGCACTTATGTGCAATATTTCACGTGAAATATTAGGATATTTAAGGAAGGATCAAAATTCGCGGATCTGTAGCGGGTTTGACCGGTCAAACGAATATTTCCTTAAAAATCGCGCAAAAGTCGCGCGCTGGAGGCTAACAGGATAACGGGTTTCAGGTCTGTGTTACTATAAAGGTAATTATATGTTACTATAAGACCAAATCTGTGTTACTGTAAGTATAAATAACACATAAATTGACTTTTCACAGGAAATATTAATATAAAATAATTCAAGGAAGGATAAAATAGAAAAAATTGTTCTTAATCCGTGTTACTATAAATACAATTATATGTTACTGTACGAACAAATACGTGTTACTGTAAGGACAAGTAACACACAATTGGCTTTTGAGTAACACAGAAAACTGTGTTACTATATAAAAAAAAAGTGTATTACTTTATAGAAAAAGATGTGTTACTGTATAAACAAAACGTTATTATTGAGAGGGAATGAGATATGCACATTAAAAAGACGAAGAACAATAATTGAAAACACGAAAAACGCAACCATGGTGAGTAGTTTATCAATCCCTACAATTACAAAGACATAACTATCAATAATTAATTGGAATAAATCTGTGTGGTATTATTGTTGATTTAATTCATTCAAAATAATAAATAATGATTTCTCCCAATGTTTTCAGATTAACAGATCTAAAATCTGAACAGTAGAATTGATAGGATTGAATTTTCTGAGATTTTTTTTTTAATTGAAGTTGAGCGCTATGCAGGGGAGAGAATGAGAGAGAGGAGAATGAAGAAGAGGCTGGAGAAGAAATAAGAGGGAGACGTGCAAAGGCTGAAGAAGAAGAGGGAGACGCGCATAGGAGGAGAGAAAGAAGTCTCGCTGAAGAAGAAGATATATGGAGACTGGCTACCGAATAAAAACATAAGAATTAGTCAAATTGCACCATAAGACTATTGTAAAATATTGTATATAAGTTTTTGTCAATACATTTACTTACTAGTTGGTAAGTTATATTTGTATTAATAAAGTGATAGATAAATAGAAATGCCAATTTTGATAAAATGAGACCGTAAAATAAAGAACGAGGATAGTATTTTATACTCTTTCCGTTCTAAAATAAGTGATGTGTTAACATTCTTTTTTTCATATACATAGTTAGATGATGTTTTAGCATTTTTTGCACTATTTATTTCAATTATGTCTTGTTTTTAACTCTAGAAAATCTTCTAATTTTTTAATTTAGGGAAGGTAATTAGAGATTCCATTTGTCAATTAATGCCAAACTTGTTAATACATATTCCTTATTAATTCAAAAAAATAAAAAATAAATAAAAATGTAACGAATGAATCAATTAGGAATGGAATGATAATTCCTTCCTTAATTAATTCTAAATACTATGATTGGTATGTTATTATATTAGGAATGATCATTCCAAATGGAATGATAATTCCCAAAATTAAAGGAATGACCATTCTTTCCATACCCCATGGTTTTATGTATTCCATGTGATTAGGAATGAACTTTTTTATTATTATTATTATTATTATTATTATTATTATTATTATACAAAATGTCATTATTATTTTTTCACAATATTAAAATTAATAATTAAAAAAATTTAAGAATTAATTTATGATTACTAAATAAATAATAATATATCATAAAAATAATAAGTTTTAAAAATCAATAATATATATATGAAATATATAATAAAAAATTAATTATACATATAGTAAAAAATAATAATTCTAAAAATATTTATTAAAGATAAAAATAATTAAATATTCAATAATAATATATTAATAATATTTTTCATATATTAATAATAATATATATTAATATATAATATTGTAGGAGTAATATTTAATAATAATAATTTTAACAATAAATAGTAATAATAATAAATACTATCAACAACAAAAATTAATAATAATAGTAATTTAAGTAATTTTATACAATATTTATGTTCATTCCTTATTCATTTCATTCCTTTCCCACCTTCATTCCATGCATGAGTTCATTCCATTCAACCATATTTTCATTCCATTATGGTTTTGTTAAAGTGAACCACTCCTTTGATTGATTTTATTTCAAAGTGGGGGAAATGCCACATTCCTCCCAAAACTGGGAGGTATTAATTTCATTTATAAAAAAAAAAGTGTGAATATTAATCTTTTCTCTCATATAAGTTACTACTATTTTTTTAAATGGAAAATAATTTATTATCAATGATAATGATAGTCATTTCTTTTACCAATTAACCGGTTAGGGCATCTCCAAAACTTGGAGACAACCACCAAAATCTTTAAATTGTCCCCAAAATTGAGTTAAATGTAAAATCACATCAATCATAAAACTCAAAATTTCAAATTCAATTGAAATATTTTCTTAGTAGTATAATCTTAATTTTATCTTATTTTAAATCAAAAGTGACAAAAGGATTTGAAGTTGGTGGAAAATTTGAGAATTTGCCTTGGGATTGGAGATCTCTTACCACTCGAACAATATTTGATAAGTTTTGGACCGACACACTAAATTTGCAAAAACAAAATAAAAGCCAATGGTTATATAATATTCTATTTAAAGAATGAGACGTTCTAACTAAAAACGAAACCAATTGATATACCAAACTTTCAATTAATATTTAAAGAAAGAGAAATTCTAACTAGAACGAAACCAATTGATATAGCAAACTTGAATAAGAAAGTAATTAGATTAAGCGGTTCGCAAACTATTTGACTCTTAATTCCAAAATATTCGTTTCAACACATTTAATAAAGCTTGATAATAATTAATATGTAAATAAACAAACAAACAAATTCACATTTAATACTCCATTATTCGAATGATCTCTCAAACAAACTCATTAGTAATATATTATAATTAAAAATCTAGGATTAATATATGCAATTTTCACATATAATATTTATGAGAAAAAAAAACATGTAATTAAACATATTTAATAAAATGTAATATAAATTGTAGAATTTAGGTGTGATGGAGTATACATGAACATGAACTCTAGCTAGAAATATACAATATATTTTTGTGAACTTTATTAAGGGTAAGAAATACCACCCAAAATCAGAGCAATTACATCAGAATGAATAAAACAATAAAAAGGACCGCAGAAAGGTTAGTACATCATAAGCAAATTAAATTACATCTCAGTGAATGCATTGAGTCGGCTCCCTTCTCCATTCCACCAAGGAGTTCCAAGACTGAAGCATGCCAGCCGCCTTGAGCCATGCACTGAAAGGTATTACGTTTAATTCTTTCAACTATATGCCTCGTTTCTAGATTTCCATAAAGACCAGATAGTGCACTAGTGCCAAGTTAGAAGCCACGCATACTTCCATTTGGGTTTCGCTAAGGTCCCATGGTTGAAGAAGTGTTCCATCCTGCATGCTCCCTCCACATATATAGCTCAGTCCAAAACCACTCATAAATTCTTTTCCATACTCCCACCGCGCGAGCAGCAGCAAAGAAAAAAGAGATAATCCAAGTTTTCCTCGGCTTCGCCACACCACTTGCAAAGAAGCAAAAAATGCTCGTTGTACGCTCCCCTTTTCCTCAGATTGATGATCATAGGAATTTTATCCTGTAGCATTCTCCAGGAGAAGACACTGACCTTGAGAGGTACTTCTTTTGAAAGAATTTCGTCTAATCTAAAAATATGAACTTGTAGAGAGGGTGGGAATTTAAATGGGTGGAGTGCTTTCAACAGGAATCGAACCCAGATCGTTTTGCCCGGTTAGCTCTTATACCATGAAAGAATTCAGTTTCATCTAAAAATTCGAATTTATAGAGAGGATGAAAATTAATTCTTGTGAATTAATTCCTAACACATTTGATCCAAATGTGCCTAAGAATTGACGAACAATTAAATTTGTAATAAATTTTATTTAACTCGATTAGATTCGATTATGTTAGAAAAGACTCATAAACTAGCAATTGTTATGAATAATATTTATATTATATGAATGTCCATTTATTTCCTTCATAATATCCACCATGTGAGTGGACCTTTCATTTCATCTTCTCAAGCTTGTATTGAGACTTATTCATAACAATTGCTGGTGGAATAAAATATTTCTATGTTATCTCTATATCTTGTTTACTTATTTCACATATGGAGTTATACTTTTAAGTTGTTTTACAACACGTTATCAGCACGAAGCTCGTAAAACATTTCTACCGGCGAAATTCAGATAATGATACATTCCAAGTATTGTACGGAGGTATGTATTAAAATGTTTAGAATATATTATCTTACAATATTTATTTGTCATCTCTTATTTCATTACTATTTTAATGATTATGTTATTTTACAATTAATCAATATCTTGTTTATTTGATAGTTTTCAACATGTCAAACTTGACAAAATTTAAATTTGTGGCTCTTGATATTATTGAAAAAAAAATTATAATGAATTCTTGATGTTGAAATTCATTTGGATGCCATGGGTCTTGGGGATTCCATAAAAGTGGCAAATCAAGCATATAATAAAAAATATGACCTGTTGAGATTAATGCAATATTGGAGAACTGTTCTTACTATCAGAAGTGGTAGTGTGCTGATTTTCAGAACTGTGCTTAGTATAAGCACAGTAACTAGTGTTCTGATATTTGGTTATTTCAGTACAAGTAGAGTAATGAGTACTCTGCTGATAAGGTTTAGTGATCTTAGGTATCAACTCTGCTGGTCGGGTCAGAACAGTACTGCTCTTAGTCTGCTAAAGAGTACTGTGCTGATATAGTGTTCTTAGTCTGCTGAGTTTTACTGTGCTGAGTTTTACTGCGCTGAGTTCTACTGTGCTGATATTCCAGTTTCAGAGTTAGTTGATTTCTGTTAGTTAGTTAGTTTGTTAGAGGCAGTTACAACTTACATTGTACATCTATAAATACACCATCTAGTGCATAGATTGTGGGTTACACACATAGAGAGTTTAAGAGAGAGATCAAGCTTTGTGTACACTTGTAATCTGTAACTTTCATTTGTGATTAGTGAAGAGAGTCTTCTATCCTCCGTGGACGTAGATCATTTGATCGAACCACGTAAATCCCGTGTTCTTTCTTTGAGTTCTTTATTCGTTTCAATTCATTGCGTTTCTAGTTGTCTTGATTTATCATTTGTAAGGAGTTGCTTTGTGGATACAATTCCGTAACAATTGGCGCCGTCTGTGGGAACCGAAGATAAAGTCAAAGAATCAAGAAATGGGCTCTGTGAAGTTGGAGATAGAGAAATTCAATGGTAAGACAGATTTTGGCTTATGGAAAGCCAAGATGAAGGCTCTGCTGTCACACCATGGGCTGAAAGAGGCCCTTACTCCCCTTGACCCTGCTGCATCCGATGCAGACCAGGCCAAGAAAGAAGAGCTTATGGAAAAAGCTTACAACATTGTTGTCCTGAGTTTGGGAGACAATGTGTTCAGGGAAGTTATGAAGGAAAAGGATGTTGCTGCAGTATTTGAGACCCTTGATGATCTGTATTTGACACAATCTTTGTCAAACCAGATGTTTATGGAGAGGAAGCTCAACAATTTCAAGATGACAGATGATAAGACCCTTGATGAGCAGTTAATAGAGTTCATGCAAGCTGTTGATGATCTTGAAAATGTTGGAGTTACTTTAGATGATCACAAGAAGTCTTTTCTACTCTTGGAGTCCTTACCACCTTCATATGATAGCTTCAAGGATGCTTTGCTGATTACCAAGGAGGGTAAGGCAAAATTCAAAGAAGTCTTGTCCATTCTGAATACTAAGAGTTTACATGTAGCAAACTCAACCAAGAAGACCAAGAACCAAGCTGAGGGTCTTAACATCAAACTTAAGAATGACAAGAAGAAAGGGCAAGGCAAAAAGTTCCATGCCAAGCCAGCTCAGAAGAAGAATGGATTTGTAGCCAAGGACAGAGCTTGCTACAAATGCCATAAGGAAGGACATTTCATAAAAGATTGTCCTGAGCATAAGAAGACTACTGATCCTGCCAAGGCTGATGTAGCAGAAGGAGAAGGATATGATAGTGCTGAGGTTATGAGCATAACAGATAGCAAGCTTGTTAATGAATGGGTGCTGGATTCTGGATGTTCATTTCACATGTGTCCTACCAAATCTTGGTTTCAAAACCTGGAGATGATGAATGGTGGATCAGTTCTGTTGGGTAATGATGAAAGCTGCAATGTGAGAGGGATTGGCACTGTGAGGGTGAAGATGTTTAATGATAAACATGTGATCCTGACCAATGTCAGATTTGTTCCAGATTTGAAGAGAAACCTTATATCTCTTGGCACACTAAATGCTTTGGGTTATGAATTCAAGACTGAAAAAGGATGTTTGTTTGTCACCAAAGCTGATAGAATAGTGATGCAAGGGAAGAAGTCTAATGGGTTATATTCTTTAATTGGTGAGACAATCACAGGTGCTGCTGATGTTACCATGAGTTCTGAAGATGCTATGCTTTGGCATAAGAGGCTGGCACATGTAGGAGAGAAAGGCCTGATGGAGTTATCCAAGAAGGGGGTTTTCCACCAGAAGACATTCAAAAGCCTGGAGTTCTGTGAGCAGTGCATTCTTGGAAAGGCCAAGAAGAAGTCATTCCAGAAGGGTAAGCACACTACAAAGGAGCTGCTGGATTATGTTCATTCAGATGTCTGGGGGCCATCAAGAACAGAAACCATTGGTGGAGGTAAGTACTTCATGTCAATTATAGATGACTATTCTAGGAAAGTTTGGGTGTTCATTCTTAAACAGAAAAGTGAGGCCTTTACAAAATTCAAAGAATGGCTACTTGAGATAGAGAACAAGAAAGGAAAGTCCTTAAAACATTTAAGGACAGATAATGGCCTTGAGTATCTATCAGCTGAATTCAATGAATTTTGTAAAGAGAAGGGCATTACTAGACATAGAACTGTCCCTCTTAATCCACAACAAAATGGATTAGCAGAGAGAATGAATAGAACTATTCTAGAACGGGTCAGATGCATGTTAGCTGATGCTAAATTACCTAAAAGCTTTTGGGGAGAAGCTGTATGTACTGCATGTTATTTGATAAATAAAACCCCATCATTTGCTTTAGAAGGTAAAACCCCAGATGAGATCTGGTATGGCAAGTTGTCTGATTATTCAAAACTTAAAGTGTTTGGATGTCAGGCTTATGCACATATTAGACAGGATAAGCTTGAGCCTAGGGCTCTGAAATGTATATTCATTGGCTATCCAATAGGTGTCAAGGGCTATAGACTGTGGTGCCTTGAACCTGGTCATAAGAAAGTGATAATCAGCAGAGATGTTGATTTTAATGAGAAGGTAATGGGATATCCTCATAATGGAAATTCCCATGACCTAGATGGAAGAATTGTAAATGAGTCAGAAGAGAGTTTCTCAGCTGAGGTGGAGTTTCCCACATCAGATCAGTTGGCACCAGAGGAGGTGGTCAACCCTACTGATCTGGGAAATAACACACCAGATGAGGTTGTTCCAGAACAGGTACCAGAAGATAATTCAGAAGATGATACCATGGAAGACAACCCTGCTGATTTGAGAAATTATAGTCTTGCAAGAGATAGGCTCAAAAGGCAGATTCACCCCCCATCTAGGTTTGGCCAGGCTGATCTTGTGTCATATGCTCTGATTACATCAGAAGAGGTGGAGCATTATGAGCCAAGAAACTATAGGGAAGCAATCACCAGTCCTGAAAGAGAGCAGTGGGCAGCAGCCATGTCAGAAGAGTTGCAATCTTTGGAGAAAAACCAGACCTGGATCCTTGTTGAGAAGCCTAAAAACCAGAAGTTAGTGAGCTGCAGGTGGCTGTTCAAGAAAAAGCTTGAAGTTGGATTTGGTGGTGCTAGAGAGCAGATCAGATTCAAGGCTAGGTTGGTGGCAAGAGGATTCACACAAAGAGAAGGCATAGACTTCAATGAGGTATTCTCTCCTGTTGTTAAACACTGTTCAATAAGATTACTTTTGTCTAAGGTTGCTCAAGATGATCTTGAGTTACATCAGCTAGATGTTAAAACTGCATTTTTACATGGAGAACTAGCTGAAACAATATATATGCATCAACCAGAAGGGTTTATCATGCCTGAAACTGAAAGTAAGGTATGTTTGCTTAAGAAATCATTGTATGGGCTCAAGCAGAGTCCTAGACAATGGTATAGAAAGTTTGATACCTTCATGTTTTCTATTGGTTTCTTAAGAAGCAAATATGATGGATGTGTATATATTGGTAAACAAGATTATCTAGAGAGCACCTATCTACTGATCTATGTAGATGATATGTTAATAGCTAGCAAGAGTATGAGAAAGATTACCCAACTGAAGCAGCAGCTGAGTAGCAAGTTCCAGATGAAGGATTTGGGTGAAGCCAAGAGAATATTAGGAATGGATATTCTCAGAAATAGGAAAGCAGGCAAGTTGTTCCTATCCCAGAAGAGTTATATTCAGAAGGTCTTGAGAAGATTTCTTATGCACCAGTCCAGACCAGTTAGTACTTCATTTGGTCAGCAATTCAAGTTGTCAGTCAAGCAATCTCCTCAAACAGATGAAGAGAAGAAGCAGATGCTTACTGTTCCTTATGCAAATGGAGTAGGAAGTATCATGTATGCTATGGTCTGTAGCAGACCAGATCTTGCCTATGCTGTTAGTATGGTGAGTAGGTTTATGGGAAATCCAGGAAAGTTTCATTGGGAAGCTTTGAAGTGGATTCTAAGATATCTGAATGGATCAGAAGACTTAGGATTATTGTTCGAGAAGTGTGCTGATACCAAGAGTCCTTTAATTGGATTTGTGGATTCTGATTTTGCTGGAAACATAGATACAAGGAAGTCTTTATCTGGTTATGTGTTTACATTGTATGGCACTGCTATAACATGGAGAGCAGCTTTACAATCTATGGTGACCTTATCCACAACAGAAGCTGAGTACATAGCCTTGACAGAAGCTGTGAAGGAAGCAATGTGGTTGAAGGGCATTCTGAGAGATTTTGGCATATTCCAGAAGAGTGTTCCTGTGCTGTGTGATAATCAGAGCACTATCCATCTAGCAAAACATCAAGTGTTTCATGAGAGGTCAAAGCACATTGATGTGAAGCTGCATTTTGTTAGAGACATCTTGGAGAAGAGCATTGTTGAAGTTCAGAAGGTAGCTTCAGAAGAGAATGCAACTGATATGTTAACTAAGGCATTACCAAGCAATAAGTTCAACCATTGCATGGAGTTGGTAAACCTTAGTACCTGGGATGTTCATTAAGAAGAGAATGAACAAACAGCCTTGGGGAGGGCTGGGAAGAAGGCAATCTTGCATTAAGGTGGAGAATTGTTGAGATTAATGCAATATTGGAGAACTGTTCTTACTATCAGAAGTGGTAGTGTGCTGATTTTCAGAACTGTGCTTAGTATAAGCACAGTAACTAGTGTTCTGATATTTGGTTATTTCAGTACAAGTAGAGTAATGAGTACTCTGCTGATAAGGTTTAGTGATCTTAGGTATCAACTCTGCTGGTCGGGTCAGAACAGTATTGCTCTTAGTCTGCTAAAGAGTACTGTGCTGATATAGTGTTCTTAGTCTGCTGAGTTTTACTGTGCTGAGTTTTACTGCGCTGAGTTCTACTGTGCTGATATTCCAGTTTCAGAGTTAGTTGATTTCTGTTAGTTAGTTAGTTTGTTAGAGGCAGTTACAACTTGCATTGTACATCTATAAATACACCATCTAGTGCATAGATTGTGGGTTACACACATAGAGAGTTTAAGAGAGAGATCAAGCTTTGTGTACACTTGTAATCTGTAACTTTCATTTGTGATTAGTGAAGAGAGTCTTCTATCCTCCGTGGACGTAGATCATTTGATCGAACCACGTAAATCCCGTGTTCTTTCTTTGAGTTCTTTATTCGTTTCAATTCATTGCGTTTCTAGTTGTCTTGATTTATCATTTGTAAGGAGTTGCTTTGTGGATACAATTCCGTAACATGACCAAAGGCCCGAAGCCATGATTTTCCTTTGCAACTATCTTGATGAAGGATTGAAAGTTGAATACCTCACGGTGAAAGATCCACTTTAATTGTGGATAAATCTTAAAGAAATATATGATTATAAATCCGTGAGTGAGTACAATTCAATTATGTTCAGAATCACTTCTCAATTGAAATTACGTGGAGAAAATATTAGTGATGATGGTATGCTTGAAAAGTCATTCTCCACATTTCATGATTCTAATGTGATATATTTTGCAACAACAATATCGTGAGAAGGGTTTTACTAAATATTCCGAACTAATTTCATATCTCTTGGTGGCTGATAAAATTAATGAATTTTTTATGAAAAATCAGGCCTCGAACGAGGACGTGGTTTTGACCGAGACATATTACAAAATGATTATAATACTCATCTGAATTTTAAAGGTCTACAAAAGGGAAAGTAAATTTTTGAACATTAAAGAAAAAGAGAAAATAGTTGAAACAAATTATGTGAATAGTGAATTCGATAATGAAATGATTGACATAACACAATTTGATGTTGTTGATGATCTTACCCACTCTAAAGGTGGTAATTAGAGCGTTATAATACTCAATCACAATTTTCTTCGATAATCTATTATTAATGTTTGTTTTCTTATATTATGCAATATCTTAATATTTCTCTTCTTTATAATATAAATAAAATAAAATTAATTAGATTGTAAATATATTACTCCGTACTTTTATATATTTTTTTAATAAAAGAAATGAAAAATGGTATGACAACATCAACATTTAAGGAAGAAGATGAAGATCTATGTCTCGTGGATAGTGTTACTGCGCACACTATATTCAACAAGATGAAATTATTCTCACATTTAAAATGGAGAGAAGCTAATGTAAATACAATATCTGGTTATACAAAAATAATTGAAGGCTTTGGAAGAGCCAATATTCTATTATCCAGAGTGACAAAATTCATTATCAATGATGTCTTATCCTCTGGAAGTCTCAAAGAAATTTATTGAGTTTTAACGATATTCGTTTGAATGGATATCATTTTGAGACTACGAATGAAGGCAATATTGAGTACCTTAATATTACTACAATTGTTGCGGAAAAGAAATGTATGTTGGAAAAGTTACCCACTTTGTCCTCGGATATGTATTGCACGAGGATAAGAACAATTGAAATTTATGTCGTAGTAAACCAAAAGGTTACTACCGAAATTAATGTTTGGCATGACCGATTGGACCATCCCGGTTCCATAATGATGCGAAAAATTGTAGAAAATTCATGTGGGCATCCATTGAAAAATCGAAAAATGCTACAACTCAATGAATTTTCATGTGCTGCTTGTTCACAAGGAAAATTAATTATAAAGCCATCACCAGCTAAATTTGAGCATGAAAATTTTATGTTCTTATAATGAATTCAAGGGGATTTATGCGGACACATACATCCGCTGAGTGGGCCATTTAGATATTTTATGATTTTGATTGATGCATCGACTAAGTGGTCACATGTATGCTTATTGTCATCTCGCAATTTGGTTTTTTGCAAAGTTATTGGGACAAAATAATACGATTACGAATACAATTTCATGATAATGCAATTAAGAGTCTAAAACAATTCGCCTTGAAAATATTGGTGAATTTTCATCTCAAAGCTTTCAATGTTTATTGTATATCAATTGAAATACATATTGAGCATCTGGTTGCTCATGTCCATACATATAGAACATTTTTTTGTTGAATCACTTATAAAGCGTATTCAATTGATTGTCCGACCAATATTGATAAAATATAAACTCCCTATTTTAGCTTGGGATCATGTTATATTGCCTACGACAGCACTTGTGCGCATCATGCCAACAAGTTATCATAACATTTCCCCACTACAAATGGTTTAAGGTCAGAAACCAAATATATCCCATCTAAAAACTTTTGGATGTGTTGTATATGTACCGATTGCTCCACCACAACGCATAAATATGGGTCCCCAAAGGAGAATTGGGGTATATGTTGGGTATGAATCTCCGTCTATTATTAAATACTTAGAACCATTGACCGGAGATCTATTCACGAAAATGTTTGGTAATTGTCATTTTGATGAAGACAACTTTCCCAACATTGGGGGGAAAAAGTAAGCAGCTGGAAATGAATATTTATTGAAATGAATTATCATTGAATTGCATGGATCCTCGTACAAAGTAGTGTGAACTTGAAAAGATAATTCATTTACAAAAGATTGTGAATCAACTGCCAGACGCATTTACTGACCTTAAAAAAGTTACAAAATCTTATATTACAGCTGCTAATGCTCCTAATAGAATTGATGTCCTTTAAGGACCATCTTCCATGGCAAATGAGTATACGGCACGCCTGAAGCGTGGTAGACCTCTTGGTTCCAAAGATAAAAAATTCTCGAAAAATAAAAGGAGCAAACATTGAGGATGGTCATAATGTGAACAATCCTGTTGAAAAATCTGACATACTACTTAAAGTCCCAGAAAATGATATTTCAGGCGCCCAAAAATGATGAAATATCGACAAATTATGTCAGAACAGGAGAAAGATGGAACCGAAATGAAATCGACGTCGACAATATCTTTGCATATAATGTAGCGCTTAATATAATGGAAGATGATGAGGATCCTAAACCTACATCTATTGATGAATGTAGAAAACGAGATGATTGGCCAATGTGGAAAGACGCAATAAATGCAGAATTTCAATCTCTTATTAAACGAAAAGTTTCGGACCTTTTGTCTGTACACCTAATGGTATAAAAATCGTGGGGCATAAATGAGTAATTGTGCGAAAAAGAAATGAGAAAAATGAAATCGTGAGGTATAAAGCACGGCTTGTCACACAAGGTTTTACCCAAAGGCCAGGTGTTAATTATGAGGAGACTTATTCTCCTATGGTGGATGCAATAACTTTTCGTTATTTAGTAAGTCTGGCAGTGCAATAAAAACTTGAAATGCGTCTATTAGATGTCGTTACAACATATTTATACGGCTCATTAGAGAAAGATATTTATATGGCAACCCCGAGGGATTAAAGGTACCGATAATGAAAAACAAGAATTCTCAAAACATGTATTCAGTCAAGTTGAGCAAAACCTTATATGGATTAAAGCAATTTGGTCGCATGTGGTGCAATTGTTTGATTCATTCTTGATTAAGGAGGGGTATAACAATGATCATATATACCCTATGTTTTTATTAAAAGATCTGGATGTGAATATGTGATTATTGTTGTATATGTTGATAATTTGAATATCATTAGGACATCTACATAGTTATCAAAGGTCGTGGCTTCCCTTAAGAGGAAATTTGAAATGAATGATTTTTGTAAAACAAAATTTTGTTTGGGTTTTCAAATTTTATACTTTTGATAATGATATTTTTGTGCATCAATCCACTTATGTTATGAAAGTGTTGAGACGATTTTATATGGATTAAACACATCCTTTAAGCACACCTATGGTTGTGCGTTCACTAAATATAGCGAAAGATCCATTTCGACCTCGCGAAGAAAATGAAGAACTGTTTAGTCAAGAAGTACCATATTTGAGTGCAATAGGTGCACCAATGTATCTTGCTAGCAACATTAGGCCTAATATATCATTTGTTATTAATTTATTAGAAATATATAATTCCTCTCCAACTCGTAGGCATTGGAATGAGGTTAAACATATTTTTCGATACCTTAGAGGGATAATGAATATGGATTTATATTTTTAATCTAATCAGAACCTTGTTTAGTTGGTTATGCAGATGCAGTTTACTTATAAGATCCGCACAAAGCCCGATCGCAAACAGGTTATTTGTTCACATATGGATGTACAACTATTTCATGGCGTTCTATTAAACAAACTTTAGTTGCTACTTCATCTAACCATGCAGAGATCCTAGCAATTCATGAGGCAAGTCGTGAATGTGTTTGGTTGCGTACCGTCACACAACATATTTATGGACAATGTGGATTAAACTCAGTGAAAAACAATTCAATGTACTATGATATATGAAGACAATGTTGCATGTGTTGCCCAACTAACGGAGGGATTTATCAAAGGTGATAGGATAAAATATATTGATCTTAAATTCTCCTTTACCCACGATCTTCAGCAAAAGGATCGATGACGTTAGTATGCAATAAATTCGTTCATGTGATAACTTGGCTGATTTATTTACCTACTTCAGCGTTTGAGAAATTGAGATACAAAATTGGAATGCGACGTCTTAAGGATGTGAAGTGATGTAATCATCAGGGGGAGTTAACACACGTTTCTTCTCATTTTTACCTAGTAAGGTAAGGTGTGATCGTATCTAATGGACATTCAAGGGGGAGTGTTATGAATAATATTTATATTATATGAATGTCCATTTATTTCCTTCATAATATCCACCATGTGCCCTTTAATAGTGGACCTTTCATTTCATCTTCTCAAGCTTGTATTGAGACTTATAAATAGGGGTGCAAATGTTGTAGTAAACACTTGAAGGTGGAATAAAATATTTCTATATTATCTCTATATCTTGTTTACTTATTTCACATATGGAGTTATACTTTTAAGTTGTTTTACAACAGCAATATATTTATTTAATAAATTCAAGCTCACCTTATAAATAAGCTAATTAAGCTAAAATATATTGTACTCGTCTCCGTAATTAAAAAGTGAAAAAAAGGGCAAAAGTAAAGAAAGATATCAGGAAAAAATAGAAATATAGTGAAATGTTGACATTTAAAAAAAAAATATTGATTAGTTTGAGACGAAAAAAGTGACAAAATAGGTTCGTTACTAAAGAACTGGACTGTATTTATTAAACAATTAAATTCGAGCACAGCTAAAAAATAAGCTAATCAAGCTAAAATTCCTTAAGTTAACTTATTACTGACCCTTCATGCCCCTAGCCCCCTACCCTTCTAACTATTAGTCTATTTTCCCACCTAACATTTGCCTTTAAGCCATGCACCCCACCACATATATGCATCTATATATATATTACCGGTTTAATATTAACTTATTACTATTATCTTTAGAGAAAACAAAGAAATAAATTATCATCATGCAATTGAGCATTTTAGCCCTGATATTATGCACTTCCATATAGGTTTTCCTTGTCTACTATTTCCTCCTCAACGGGTGGCGCAACATCAGGTCGTCGCCCCTGCCCTATCATCGGAAACCTAGCTACCGCTGTTGGTTTATATGTTACCAACAATGACATACAAAATAGACGGAAAATAAAAGACAGAAAATAAAGAAATTACAATGTCTTCAAAAAAATTTCACTTTCTAAAAGAGGCAACTTTCTTCTTTAGGCAGCTTCTAGTAATAGCAGGTTTGGAAAAGAATAGCTATACCTTTTCCCATAAAACAAACACGTCCCGGCTAGTGTTCACGGTTTGACGAGATGTTTCGAAAGGTAAAACGGCTTCGTCTTTGCACGAGCAACACAGCAGCGTACAAAGCTCCAACGAACTGAATACACGTTTGAACTGGACTGCACTCTAAATGTTATGCAAAATGCAGAAAACAGAATGCAAGTTTGCTGGAAAAATTTAAGTGCTATGTGTTTTGCAAAAGGGTGAATTTTCCAAAATGATGCACTCCTATTTATAGGCAGTGTGTCACATCCCAAATTTAGGGGCCTAGAAGAAATCACCATAATTTTTACTATTTGACTGTCAACTATATTAATTAAAATAAAATATGATGGAAGCGAATAAATCAAATACATTTTCCTTGATAAAATACTGCTTAGACCATTTACTTTAAAATAAAAGAAAATATTTGCCACGGATAAAGAACAAATTATTTTAAAAGGACCAAATTCAACCATAACGTAAAAGAATTTTATGAAACCACTCAAACACATAAAAATTGAAATAGTTTTCCTAATTCAAAATTAAATAAACATTTAATATGACCATGTTGAGTTCATTAAATTGCATATTAAGCTACTGGTTTCCACCGCCTTGCCACCACGTCCAAGCTTCCTTTATAAATCTGAAAATGTTAAATGAGGGGTGAGCAAACCACAGCTTAGTGGGAACAAGTTTGTCAAAACTAAATACAATAAGTAATTAAATCATCAATTCACATTAACATGTATAATACCACAATAATTCAATAACGTTACCTCATTTATAAATGTCAAATAGTATATCCTCTATAAAGATCAGAAGACCTATCCTCGTTTATAAAGGTCAGAAGACCTATCCTCGTTTATAAAGGTCAGATGACCTATCCTCGTTTATAAAGGTCAAATGACCTATCCTCGTTTATAAAGGTCAAATGACCTATCCTCGTTTATCTTTCATGAACATCAAAATAATTTCACATAAACATCAAAATAATCACATATGACATTTAATTGAAATTAGAAATCATAATTTCACATGAATATCGAAATATCGCATTTAATTGAAGTTACAAATCATAATTTCACATAAATATCGAAATATCGCATTTAATTGAAGTTACAAATCATATTTAACATGAATATCAAAATAATCACATATCGCATTTAATAATGACAAACAAATCAAGATAGAACAAATCAAGATAGAAATCCCCACCTCGAATGAACGTCGTGGACGAAATGGATGCAACCTTAACTTAATTCTCACGATTATCGTCACCTAGCATTACATAAAATTTATTTAGTGGAATAAATCTCATTACTAAATTATATTCCATAAAATACGAAGTATATATACTGCTGACGCAAACCCAACTTTAACATTATAAATTTAACCTTAACCTCAATTTTTATAAAATAAGGCCAGTTATAATATAACCATATTTCTGACGTTGAGTTAATTTATATATTTAAACAAACTTAGTAAATATTGAATTTTAATTAGAGACGCCTATATATATGTGTCTTACAAAATATTATAAATATATATATATATACTAAATTGGAATTTGGCATCAAGAAATGTTTGGCTACTCGATCAAATCGTGATATAAACAGAAAAATAAACCATTTAACCATTAATTTTTCCGAACAAAGAATATTATAATAATCACTTTTATAAATGATGAAATTGAAATAAAAGCATTATAAACAAAGATTTAGATGAATTCGAGGCGTGACTTACATAAATGTATTGATTAAACTCTTAAAAAAATAAGTATCAACCAAATATTGTTACCTAAATTCTCCGATGAACTGTAAATCAAGCTGTGAGAATTGATTTGATTGTGCGAGGATGATAATTATATCTCAGTAATTCTAGGGCTGAATTTGTAGGCTAAAATCTGTAGTTTGAAAAGTGAGTGAGAATGGGAGGATAACTTAGTTGAGAGAATCTGTAGTTTGAAAAGTGAGTGAGAATGGGAGGATAACTTAGTTGAGAGAATCAGGAAGCTAACGTGGGTTTTTAGAAGATTATTCCTAAAGAAAATTAACCACATTTGAGAAAATATTAGGGATAATATTTAATTGTGCATAATAGTGTTATAGTTTTTGAAATTGAAAGTAACAAATTTGAGAAACTTGAGGAGATAATTCAGCGAATAAAATATTCAAATCAATATTTCATATTAATATTAATATTAAAATATTAATGTTTCATATACACGCTTATATCTTATCATCTTATTATAATTATATGTATATAATCTTATTTTTATAAATAAATAGTCTTATATTATAAATAAATGTGTTTATTAAATCTAAATAAAATATAAATGTTTTTCAGATTTTAGGGGTATTACACAGTGTCACTCAGGTAGGGGGCAGACGGGCATTTATGGAAGTAACTGCCACCACATGAGTGGAGATTATGGCAGGAATGGTAACTGCCATTTCTGTAACCCCCAAGGTATTAAGACTGCAGTTTCGGGAATGATAACTTCCCTAACTTCCAAGTTAAGACATTGATGTTTCAAATTCGAATTCAAATTCGAAAGTTAGGCTGGACTCGCAACTCTAATTTCGTATGGGTCAAGGCCCAAAACTTTAGAGCTCTAAAAATATAGATGAGCCCTAAACCCAAGCCCAAAGTCCACCCAAAGTCCAAGGCCAAGGCCCACGGACCCGGACCCGGCGCGGCCGGACGGGCGGGCGGTGCGCGCGCGCGTGTGGTTAATTGAATGGTTCAATAGTCACTACAATTTGAACTCTCTTAACTAACTCCTATTAATAAGGAGGAGATTAATTCTCACATTTATCAATGTGAGATAGTTATTAACACTAATCCCAACGCATCACTTCGTCTTAATATTTGTACATTAATTTCTCACTCACATAAATTCGATTTTGAGATTTTAAATATACTACGATCATCTACTCCGAGAGTAGAACAATCCTATAACATTTAATTTCTCGGAAATTAAATATTCATGCCCTCAAATAATTGATTAATTAATAATCAATTAAATATTAAGAAATCGAATAAAACCCAATTTCTCAAACAATCCCCCACATGAGTGGAAATTACCACCTATAATCATGCAGACTCGCAATCCAGTTCAATTGAGACACTATTGCATCCGAAAAGGTGGCTTGTGACCTTGAACCTTCCGTAGTCAAACACTATCGAGTACACTGGCGGCTTAGTGGACTTGATGTCTTGAAATACTCCTCCTTAGTGTGTACTTAAACAAAGGTGCTGACACAACAACGTCTCAAACGTGTTTCGTTCTCACGTTTTTGTCCATTTCGGCCATGAACACCCTTTGAGTTCATAAGTGTTATTTGTGAAGCGGCCCCACTTCTCACTTATATAGGTGGACTCCCATATTGAGTATCCCGCAATACTCTACCTCCCGGAGGTCTTTGAGAACCATTAAAAGTTATAGACTCAGCATCACCACAAATCTTACGGGACAACACTTGGTGTTGTGCTTTTCTAAGGAATGGTTTGAATAACCAAGTGTTCCAACTCATCATTCACAACTTAGTTTTTCCATTGAACCAAGTTCTTGGGATCTCCAGTCAACATGGTTGGGTTACCACTGTTTCAGCTGTTACTTTGTGGATTTTAAACCCATTCCCTTTAGCACGTTTAGTTGATCTCGATTTCTAAGCCTTTTGTAGCAGATCTACTTAAGACCAAATATTTTAAATACCCCCACATTTTGAGGTATTTACAAATCCACCTCTAATTGCACAATCTTCCAATCACATACGTCTATGTGACTTAATTGTAGAGGTCTAATGTTCCTTTTAGAATGACAACTTTTGTCAAAATTTCAATTTCCACATATCTTAGACCTTTTAGGTTTGTTGATATTGGAACATTAATAAATCAACATTTATTAATTGAGTTTTGGATTTACATATCAAGAAATCTCAAACTCTATAAGAAGGAACATTCATCACATAACAAATGCAATTTTATTCATCATCTTATTCTATTACAATATTTTATTTGAATAAACCAAATAAGAAACTATTGCAACTTTATTTTGAAGATTACGAGCTCATGCTGACATGTCTTCTTCGGTGAACTCAAGTTCTGCCATGTTTGCACTAGACTGTTTGCCTTTTCCTTTGTCTTTCTCATCTCGACGAGGAGCCCGACAGTCACGTGCCTTGTGGTTTGGCTTACCACACTTGTAACAATCGCCATTGAACTTTGTCCTTTCCTCGACGAGGTTCTTGCCTTTATTTTCGTAAGGACATTTTCTTTTCTTTGACGGTTCTCCACGTTCCGCCAAGTTGGCTCTTGCCTCTATTTTCACTTTATTGGACACTTCGTCCATTTTTCGTTTGTCTTCCTCAATTCGAAGTTTTACAATCAAGTCTTCGAGACTCATTTCTTTTCGTTTGTGTTTGAGATAACTTTTGAATTCCCTCCAACAAGGGGGTAACTTCTCAATTACAACAGCTACTAGAAAAGCCTCTGGAAGGACCATACCCTCCGCGAGGATATCATGTATGATTAGTTGAAAATTTTGAACGTGTTCAACGACAGATTTACCATCTACCATTTTAAATTCTAAAAATTTCCTCACCACAAACTTTTTAGTTCCGGTATCCTCGGTTTTGTACTTTCGTTCCAAAGATTTCCACAATTCTTTGGCAGTACGAACCGACGGATACATGTTATACAACGCATCAACTAGTCCTCCAATGACATAGTTGCGACACAAAAAGTCACCATGACACCATTGGTCATATGCAACCCTCCTAGCATTGTCCGTATCGTTTTCATCGACTACGGGTGGATCCTCTCGGAGGAACCTTGCTAGGTGAAGTGTCGTGAGGTAAAACAACATTTTTTGTTGCCACCTCTTAAAATCAATTCCCGAGAATTTCTCGGGTTTTTCACCATGCACCATGAAACCACGAGTTTCAGAGGGTGGAAAGTACATAGGGGGTAAAAGTAGGGGGCCCGAAGATGTGCCCTCAGTGATCAAGTTTGGCATTGGGGTGTTTTCACTAGAGGTGTTCTTGTTGTTCTTAGGGTCACTTCCGTCTGATGCCATTGTGGTATTTAGTTCTTTTGTTTGTTTTACGATTGTTGGTTTATATGTTACCAACAATGGCTTACAAAATAGATGGAAAATAAAAGACAGAAAATAAAGAAATTACAATGTCTTCAAATTCTTCTCACTTTCCAAAATAGGCAACTTTCTTCTTTAGGCAGCTTCTAGGAATAGCAGGTTCGGTTTTCCTTGAATAGCGACACTGAAGAAATAGAAAATAAGTTAAAGAAAAGAATAGTCGAGTCAAGGTTATACCTTTTCCCGTAAAACAAACACGTCCCGGCTAGTGTTCACGGTTTGACGAGATGTTTCGAAAGGTAAAACAGCTTCGTCTTTGCACGAGCAACACCGCAGCGTACAAAGCTCCGACGAACTGAATACACGTTTGAACTGGACTGCACTCTAAATGTTATGCAGAATGCAGAAAACAGAATGCAAGTTTGCTGGAAAAATTCAAGTGATATGTGTTTTGCAAAAGGGTGAGTTTTCCAAAATGATGCACTCCTATTTATAGGCAGTGTCACTCAGGTAGGGGGCAGACGGACATTTATGGTAGTAACTGCCACTACATGATTGAAGATTATGGCAGGAATGGTAACTGCCATTTCTGTAACCCCCAAGGTATTAAGACTGCAGTTTTGGGAATGGTAACTTCCCTTCTGCTGTAACTTCCAAGTTAAGACATTGATGTTTCGAATTCAAATTCAAATTCGAAAGTTGGGCTGGACTCGCAACTCTAATTTCGTATGGGCCAAGACCCAAAACTTTAGAGCTCTAAAAATATAGATGGGCCCTAAACCCAAGTCCAAAGTCCACCCAAAGGCCAAGGCCCACGTACCCGGACCCGACGCGGCACGGCCGGACGGGCGGGCGGTGCGCGCGCGCGTGTGGCTAATTGAGGGCCCGTTTGGCTCAGCTTATAAGCTACTTAAAACAGCTTATAAGTTGTTTAAGAGCTTATAAGCTCTATAAATGTGTTTGGCAAATTTTTTTTTAAAACATCTTATAAGTTGTATAAATAAGCTACTTGAAGCTTATAAGCTCCAAAATAAAAAGTAGGACAACCCCAACTTATTTTTTTAGAAACTTATAAGATATATGTAAATTACAAAAATATCCCTAATACTTTTAATTATTTACATGAATATTAATACAAAAAATAACAATTTCATTAATCATAATTTTTTTATTTTCTCTCTCCTCTCCCTCCCTCCCTCCCTCCCTCTCCAAACCCCATAGAAACTACCCAAATTAATTAATACAGATCGGTAGAGAGAAGAATCGAGTAATTAATCTGCCCTAGATCGAGAATGGCGTCCTCCACCACGATCGCGGCGGTGCTTATGGTGGCGCTCTTAGTCGCAACGACCTGCAGATTAGCGGAGGGGCAGACGGATTGCGCGGCGAAGCTAGTGCCGTGTGCGGAATACTTGAATTCAACAAATCCATCGGCGGAATGTTGCAGCGCCATGAAACAAGTGGTGGAAACTCAGCTCAGTTGTCTCTGTGGCCTCATAAAAAACCCGGCGCTACTCGGCGGCTTGAATATAACTCAGGCGCTTGAGCTCCCCAAGCACTGTAATCTTCCTTCTGATACCTTTGCTTGCAACACCGGTATGTAATTTTAATTTTGAGTGGAAATATGGATAGATCTTCGTTGGTGATTTGGGCGGAAACTTTTGTTGTGATCTAAAATGAAAATGGATAAGTGGGTGTGACTCGGTTAGGTTAGTTGACTCACCGAGTTATTTTAAATCTTTAATTAACCCAACATATTTCTTTTTTTAATAAAAACATGGAGTAAACATGTCCTTTTTGGTAATTACAATACTAAAAATAGCTTATAATGCCAAACACATCATCATCTTATAAGATTGTATAAGAACTTATAAGTTCCATTAGTCAAACACTTTTATAACTTATAAGCTACTTAAAAATTACATCTTATAAGTTGTTTTAAGAGCTTATAAGATGTTATAGCTTATAAGCAATTTAAAATAAGTTGAGCCAAACACCCTCTGAATGGTTCAATAGTCACTACAATTTGATCTCTCTTAACTAACTCCTATTAATAAGGAGGAAATTAATTCTCACATTTATCAATGTGGGATAGTTATTAACACTAATCCCAACGCATCAATTCGTCTTAATATTCGTACATTAATTTCTCACTCACCGAAATTCGGTTTTGAAATTTAAAATATACTACGATCATCTACTCCGAGAGTAGAACGATCTTATAACATTTAATTCCTCGAAAATTAAATATTCATGCCCTCAAATAATTGATTAATTAATAATCAATTAAATATTAAGAAATCGAATAAAACCCAATTTCTCCAACAACTGCATCTAGGGCCGAAGCCCCACCAGTCGATGGCTGCTTTGGGACACGAGTACGGACCCCTCGTGCACCTAAAGATGGGGTTGGTGCATGTTGTGGTGGCGGCATCGGCCCGTGTGGCAGAGCAGTTCCTGAAGGTGCACGACGCCAACTTCTCGAGCCGGCCGCCCAATGTCGGCGCCAAGTACGTGGCATATAATTACCAGGACTTAGTTTATGGACCGTACGGGCCGCGGTGGCAGTTGCTAAGAAAAATCTCGACCGTCCACATCTTCTCTGCCAAGGCCTTGGATGACTTCCGCTGTGGCATTAATCTCGATCTCTTTATATAAAAGTTCAACTTTTAGATGAGATAAAATTCTTTCAGGCTATTTGGTTTCATTTCCTTGGCGTGCACCAAATTACTTTATTCACTCACTTTATAGTTCTGACCAGCTTAGCTTAATAATGTCGTACATGTGAATGCAAGTATTCGAGTTAAAATTCAATTTGGTTTCATAATTTTGAATTTTTTCACGAGGGTTCCAAAAAAAAATTAGATTTTCAATTTTGTCTAATTATTTTGTCAACAATTTATCAATCCAAATATACAAATTAATTCAAAATTTCAAATTATGAACCATACAAATTCTACTAAATCATATCTTAATATATTTATCCACACTGACAAACAAGCTAGTCCTGATTGTATACACAAGATCTCACGTTCAATCATGGTGTGGACCCATGATTTTTTTTAAAAATGGGGACACATTTGATACATAATATAATACTAATATTTGTGCATAAACATTCTTATATATATGAATGTGCAAAATCTTAATAGAAATAGGCTATTTTGAACACGGCCGTTTGAAGATGCCGCGCCGCCGTTTGTTGAAGAAGGACGCCGCGGCCGGCCCCGTCTTCTCCAGAAATTATCCCCGTTTGAAGATCGCTTGATCTGTAACCGATCTACAAGAAGAAGGTTTTGCGTTTTTCGATCTGTTAAGAAATCTGCCCCTTCTTTTGCTTTTGCATTTTTTCCACTTCACCCCTTCTCCCTAGCCGACGCCTCCCCGCCCCACAGGTAATTTTTTTCCTTCGAATTTTTGGTTTTTTTCCGATTATTTTTGCCAAATTGTTTGGCTTTCTTCGAAAATGTTTGCCAATATTTTGGTACTTTTTCGAAATTTGTGGCCTATTCGAATTTGTTTTTCAAGATTTAGTTAGAGATGTTTTCAATTATTTTTTTCGAAAATTGTTACAATATTTTTTTCAACACTGGTCGTTCTGGGCATGGGTGTATGACAGAGGAAGAACACTGGTTTGTTTTGGAAAAAAAAAATTCTTTCATTATCTAATTTTAAAAAATGTTTCGTTTTGGTTTATTTTTTTACACTGGTTTTGCATTATTTGTTTTGTTTTGGAGAGTTTGTTTATTTTGGGTTTTACTGTTGGAAATATATTGTCCGAAGGTTCGTTGGAGGAGATGGTGACTGCTACAGCATCCTCAGATTCAAGGATGAAAATATGCTATTGCAACAAATATCGCAACCTTCATTTTACGGATATATCGCATATTGATATTGCAAAAAAATTAAAAAAATAACGGAAATCTTATTAAAATCTTTGAAATTTAACATGAAATTTTAGGGATTATTATACATGTATTCCATTCAAAAGTCATTAATAAATTATATAAATACTAGCTGACGAAAACTAGACAACATAATACAATATAAAATGATTAAATATACATGGTGAAATACAATTAATATCAAAATGATAACCTATGAGGTTCAAATATAGTAGGTGAAATGACATTTTTGTCCAAACAACATTGATAAAACACAATTAAATACAAGCTGATGAAAACTAATTAACAACATAATACAATACAAAATGATTAAATAAATATACGTGATAAAATACAATTAATATCAAAATGATACATATGGGGTTCACAAATAGTAGGTGAAATGACATATTTGTCCGAACAATATTCATACTAACTCATCACATTATAGTAATTTAGGATATAGTTATGCACATGTAATTCATATGTTTTAAAAAACTACTAAATATATGAGGTGAATTGAGAATATATTCGTTTAAACTGTTAAAAATAAAATAAAACGTAAGTATAATTTTGTGCGTATAAAAATAAAATTTCAAATAAATTTGCGATTTTTCAGATTTTGCGATATTGTGCGATATATCCGCGATATTTCCCGATTTCCGTCCAATTTTACACTACGGTTGAACGATATCGATATCGACATCGATATTTAGCGATATATCCGCGATACTCGGGAAAAAATACATTAGACCCCAATATCCATATCGCAATATCCAAATTTGCGATATATCCGCGATATTTCGCGATATTTTCATCCTTGCTCAGATTATTAGAGTGTGGGTGTACTTTGAAAGTCGATTTATTTAAAAATAAGGAAAGGGTAGTTTGGACATTTCATACATGTACTGAATTAATTAAAAGACAGAGTGGGTGTCCTCAGTAAGTCTGTGTGTGCGTATAACCGCGGCCTAAATTAAATTGCAAAAAGCCAGGCCCATTTAATTAAATTGGAAAGGGCCACGGATAAATGTCCCCCATTTATTATGTGTTCACCCTCCAGATGACTTCACCCCCAAAATATGAGTTCACCCCCTTATGAAATACCACATATAACATTTTTCCTTTCACCCACAATTAATATACAATAAAAAATGTTTTGAGTCCACCCACAATTCAAAAAAACCCCTCTTGAAGCGAAATCGTGCAATTTCCGATGTCTGCGTCGACCGCCACCGCTTGCAGCTCCACCACCGTGTCGTCCGCTGCCTACAGCCCCAACTCCTTGCTCTTCCATGGACAAAGGTAAGTTAGGATTTATGATAGTTTTTTTCAAATTTCTACATTCTAAAATTTGATTTTCATGTATAAATTAGTTTTTGTTGTTTAATGAAGTAGTTGTTATTGGGAATGATTTAGACTTTTAGTTGTTGAAGAAACTTGATTTTTGCATAAAATGGGCCATTAGGAGACGAAACGTCGAAAATGAATTTTTCTATTCCTTTTCGAGTTTGGTTCGTCGAGTTAGGTGACAAAACTCGGTCAAGACTTCCACATTTTTGCATAAAACTCGGTGACAAACTTCCACATTGTTGCACAAAACTCGGTGACAAACTTCCACATTTTTGCACAAAACTCGGTGACAAACTTCCACATTTTGCACAAAACTCGGTGACAAACTCCCTCATTCGCAGATTTGCCATGCTCATCTTCATCATATTATTCCTCTATGTTATCTTCAATACCATCAACCAACCTCTGTTAAACAAAAACAAAACAAAAATCTTAATTTGCTACTGTTTGAAAAAAAATTCAGAAAAGTGAGACATAATGTGGAACTATTTTCCGAAAATAGAGATATAATGTGGAACTATTGTTCGAAAATTGACACATAATGTGAAAGTTTTTTTCGACAATTTAGACATTATGTGGAAGTGTTTTTCGAAATTTGAGACATTATGTGGAAATTTGTTACGACATTTGGTACATTATGTGGAAATTTTTTTCGAAAATTGAAAAAACTCGTGAAATCTTTTGTTGTCTAAAGAGCTTAAAACTCGGTAGGGTTGGCCGAGTTATAGTGCAATTTCCGGTGAATTGGTATTGTGTTTTGAAAAAAACAATTTTTTGAAAGAAAAAAACGAAATATACGTAACGAACACTTTGTTTTTCAACAATTATTATCAAGTTTCTTTAAGTTGGCTTCATAGATTAAGATTAAAAGGTTTCATTTTTTTTTACAGGGAGGGACGGTGGTTTTGGGAGGAATGGAGGATTGCAAAGCCTTTTTGTTTAAAGTGGGGTGAACTCAACCTATGGAGTAGAATTGTCATTTTATCCCTTAATTCAAAAATTAAATTGGAGTGGAAGATAAACACATAATAAATGGGGCATTTATCCGTGGCCATTTTCAAATTGGGAGGCAGCTGACCAACTGGAATTAATTAAGCCCACACACTCATTTAATCAAATGGAGGGGCAGAACACGAACAGTAGTGGGGTATCGGCCAACAGCGCAGCAAACAGGGGCATCTTCCATTGGATGAGAAACCCTCATCTCCTCCCCCATGCTGCACTCAATAAATTAGCTTAGTTTGTTATTTCATTTCTTAGATAGATTTAATTTAGCATTTCATTTTGTGTGTGACATTGAAGAATTCAAACAGCTAGAGGTGATATCTTTCTTTTATTTCAATATTGTTTGGTGATTTTATTTTCATTCATGTTTTGTAGTTTATTTTATATTGCTTTTCTTGTTTTAGTTATGGACTAGTTTGATTGCTTTGGGTGTAGGTTGGTAATTAGTGGATTAATGGAGTAATTACATGATTAGTCTATGTCTTGTTGGTTAAAGGTTTCTAGTGTTGTAATTTTTATGCTTTAATTGATTGATCAATCCTAATAGCGAACATTTTCAATTATGTTAATTGCAACGAGAGTTGGGTTTGCATGATTGGGGTGTGGGTGTGAGCCTTGATTAATTAATTGAAGTTAAATAGTAATTAGCTTAATCGAGAGAGGGTTGATTGCTTAGATCGACAACATTAAACATTAATCGATTAGAGGTCGTCTAAAATATTAGTGAGGGGGCGAGTTGTAAACATTAGTAACCGTGTTGAAAGTGTTTACGGATCACTATCCTAGAAGCTTATGGTACTAATTAGATCCTATAATTGCTAATTAGTGTACGTGTTCACCTAAGACTCACGAGGGATTGGTCTACACATAATTGTGATAGCCTTTAGCATAATTCAAGACATTAGGTTTAATTATTGTGATTAGTTTGTTAATTCATTATTGATCCCACATAAGGAAGACACTCGAATCAATTCTTTCACTTGCACTTTCATCTTGAGAGTTAGTTTAGTTGTTTGCATTTGTTGTTTATTTTTCTTATTGGTATTTGCTTTATCATCACGTTTAGCTTCTATAACACCATTTTGCTTTATAGTTTTGGGGCTCCACATTCATTCAACTAGGTCCTTGGAACAAAAATACTAGGCCGTATACTTATCATACTACTATTGAACCCATACGTTTGTGGGGATCGTATAGTTGTTTGAAAAGTGCAAAAATACGAATCAAGTCAGGCGCCTAGTGAGGGGCGTCTACCACTCGGACAAGTCTGTTTCTAGTTCATAGTTGTACTACTAATTGTATATGTACTCTTTTTTTACCTTTTTTAAAAATTCACAAAATTAATTTTTTTCACATAAATTAATAATTAAATTCTTGATTTATCTTTGTTGTAAATTTAATTTTTATAATTTATATATTTTAAATGTAATTTTTAAAAGTTTTATTAAAATTCTAAAATATCCATATTTACTAATTTTTTTTAAAAAAAATTAACAAAATTAATTTGTTTTCACACTTTTTAGTTGTGTTTTATCTATAATTTGTAACTTAATGATAAATAAACTTTTATAAATTGTACAAAATTAAAATAATTAGCTTACATTAATTTAATATTCATCTTCTTCCTCTTCATCATCTTCATCTACATTTTCATTATTTGTCTCATCCTCCTCCTCTTACTCTTCATCCTCCTCTTCATTTTCATCCTCTTTCTCATTTCCACTATAGTTTTCAATTTCAATCAATTGTGGATTTGCAGTCGTCAAGTCTACGTAAAGATTCAAATCTCCCGTAAATATTTCAGTTCGAGTCTCTATTTGTTCCGTTTGAAACGAAGATTCATCTTCATTACTCTTTTCCTTTTTAGAGACTTCTACCATTAATCTTGCCTTTACTTTGCAAGCAGCGTGTCATTCAATATTACTACGTGATCGTACTAGATACTTGCAGTAGTATACTTGAGATACTTGATGGGTAAATACAAATGGATCATCCCCGCTATAGCTCCTTTTCGAATTAACATCCACGAGCTTGTACTCCGGATGAATCCTTGTTCCTAAAGGGCCTGAATCAAACCAATGACACTTGAACAACACTACAGTCTTTGCTGGATATCCCGAATATTCTACTTCAACGATTTCGTACAACACCCCAAAGTACTCACTTGCATCTGCATTGTAATTTGCACTCGGATGCAAACACCACTTTTGGTAGTCGCTTTTCTTGATGCATACTCGGATGTATGAAATCTGTAGCCATTCACAATATAGTCGTTGTAAGTCTTTACACGACGTAGTGGTCCTTTGCTGAGGTCCATTAAAAATCGACTCTCAAAATCGTGTGACCGTCCCTATACAGTTCAAATAATTAACATTAATTATGCTTCATATTTATTTACGTAAAACATAAGTAAATGGTACTCACATAACGGTGGAACCATCGGGCAAATTCACGTTGAAGACGAGCATCTATATCTGTATTTGAGATGTTTTATTTTGCTCGTTGTAGTTCTTGAGTATACATCCTAATTCACAACATCCAACCACAATTAATATTAAATAACATAAATGAAGTGGTATTAATTTACTTAGATGATAAGTATATGAAATGCTTACTCAATGTAAGGCTGAACTTCATCACAATTCAATAACACATACATTTGTGCTATTTCTGCCTCTTTGTTCGTCTCCCAATGTCGTTTAGTGAATTTTCCTATAGGTCGTCCCTTAAATTTGAATATAGAGAGCATTTCATCGATCTCTTCACCGATATTGTCCGTACCTTTACCACTGTAGTTACGTGGTTCACTTCTCAACCGAGTGTTGACATGGTCTTCAAAATAATAAGAACAAAACATGTCAATCTCTTCATTGAAATATGCATTAACAATCGATGCTTCCACATTTGCCTTTTGTTTAGCATTGCGTTTCAAGTTGTGAAGATACCTGATATATATATAAAATTAAGTGAACATGTATAATAAAAAATGAAGCAAGTAAGAGTTTACCTTTCAAATGGGTACATCCACCTGTATTGCACTGGACCACCAATTCTGGCTTCATACGCTAAGTGAACAGATAAGTGTTTCATCAAGTCGAAGAAGGTAGGTGGAAAAATTTGTTCCAACTTACATAAAATCACTGGAATGTCTTGCTCGAAACGAAACATATCATCGATCTTGATCGTTGTAGACGTTAAATCTCTAAAAAAAAGACTTAATTCAGTGATAGCCCTCCACATATTGAGAGGAAGAAGGTCTCGGAACGCAATTTGTATCAAGCGCTACACAAAAACATGACAATCGTGACTCTTCATCCCTGCAACCTTACCCTTTGTTATGTTTGCGCATCGACTCAAGTTTGACACGTAGTTGTCCGGAAAGTTCAACTCTTGAATCCACCTACATAGTTGTTGTTTCTGTGGCTTATCTAGTGTGTAGCAAACCTTTGGATATTTACCCGTAAGGGATCCTTTTTCAACTCTTCACGACGACAATAAATGTTCAACTCTTTCCGAGACTTTGGAGTGTCTTTCGTCTTGCCTTCTGTGTTCATGATTGTGTGGAACACATTATGAAACACATTATTCTCTATGTGCATCACGTCCAAATTGTGTCGGATCAATAGTGAACTCCAGTATGGCAAGTCCCAAAAAATATTCATTTTATTCCAACCACCTGGGATTCGTTTGTTGTGTTCGGCTGCATTTTCCTCTGTAGATTTTTTCAAACCCGTCCACTCAATCTCATGTAACAACCTTTGTCCTGTACGATGAATACATAATAAATAACATTAGAAG
Organism: Galeopsis tetrahit; assembly: GCA_963675135.1. NCBI lineage: Eukaryota > Viridiplantae > Streptophyta > Magnoliopsida > Lamiales > Lamiaceae > Galeopsis > Galeopsis tetrahit. Next base: position 75,309,623 of record OY776127.1, read on the forward strand.
CAATAAAAAATATACGTATATTACTCATAAAATAATAGTATAAAATACCATTTCGAAGGGGCGGTCGATTGTTTGTAATTGTTCTATTCTTCAAGAAATTCTGCTTATTCCTTCGAAATGGATGATCTCGAGGTAGGAACTTTCGGTGATTATCGAACCATGAAACTTTCCTACTCGTCTGAAGACTAAAAGCTTCAGAATGCTCCATACAATGCGGACATGTTTGCTTTCCATCCGTTTTCCACCCAGACAACATAGAATATGCATGAAAGTCGCTAATGGTCCACAATACAGCAACACACATCGTGAAATTCTGCTTTCTGAAAACATCGTACGTTTGGACACGAATTTCCCATAAGAAGATCAAGTCTTTTATAAGAGGGTGCAGATAAACATCCAGTTTTTACTTTGGATTCGACGGACCGGGCACCAATACAATCAGAAACATTGTTTGAGGTTTCATGCACATCCACAGAGGTAAATTATACGAAGTCAGTATCGCCGGCCACAAAGAATACTGCTTTCCATTACTCCCAAACGGTGCAAAATCATCAGTACTCAAACCTAATCTCACATTCCTCAGTTCACAAGAAAAATCTGGAAACATGTTGTCAAGGTGTTTTTAGGCCTCCGAGTCTGCCGGATGTCGCATCTCCCTAAACTCAGTCGAGGAAGAATCTGTTGCATGCCACGTCATGTGTTGTGGCATTAGATTGATACAATTTCATTAAACGAGGAATGATAGGAAGATAATACATCCTCTTATGTGCCACTTTCTTCTTCGATGACTTCGATTGACCAGCGGGCCCCTTTAGACGTGGCACTTTGTACCGGGGATGGCCACACATTCTACACATGTTCAGATTGCTATCTTCATCACCTCAATATAACATGCAACCTTTTACACAACAATCAATCTTCTCAACCGGAAATCTCATATTCTTCATCATTTGCTTGCTTTGATGAAGCGTTGTAGGCACCTTATTATCTCGAGGACAAATCTCACTGCATAATTGTGTCATTTGCTAATATGTCCTGTTAGAAAGCTTGTTCTCGGTTTTGATAGCCATAAGTCAGGCAATAAATGACAACTGAGAGTGAGAATCGAAACCCGGATACAAATCTTGATCGACTAATTTGAGCATCTCATAAAACCGAAATGCTTCATCCGTCGGCTCCTTTTCTATATTTGAAAAACCAGCTTCCATTATCATTGTTTGATACATATTGGGTTCTTCCCTTTCGAATTGCGATTCTTCCTCCTCAAACTGTTGTTCCCTATCAAACTGTTGTTCCCCACCAAACTACTGTTCATTACCGGTGCCAGCTTGATTATCATGTATTTGTCGTTCATAGATTCCAACAGTGTAATAGTATAACACTTGATCAAATTTATAAGGCCAACGTCCTTCGCCATGACATGTCCAGTAATAATAATTATCAACGAAACCATTCTTCAGAACATGTACCAAAACCTCATCAATGTCTTTAAATACTTTATTCTGACATTTTTTGGCATTACACGGACACTTAATACAATCCCCATACATGCAATGTGGGTGGAGCTTTGCAAATTCAACGAATGACACAAGTTCATTGTAAAATTCACCATTCACATTTTCTTAAACGAACCTAGGAGTACAATACATTCATCGACGATCCGACAATTTCATCTGTTAAACATTTAAAATACACAACTAAACTACAAACATATAAAATACTCAACTAAACTACAAACATATAATTAAAATACACAACTAAACTACAAACATATAATTAAAATACACAACTAAACTACAAACATATAAAATACACAAAATTTAACCAAGTAGTAACGAAAACGTACCGAAATTTGAAGATTTCATACAACTTCCACAATTTTTTTTCGTCTGAAATGAGAAAAAACCTCGAAAATACATTTTTACTGAAAGAAATATATAGTCCGTCGGTAATCAGAGTTTCGAATTATCGGCGGAATATGTAAATCCGTCGGTAAGTTGCCTCCACTCATCTAATCAGGCCTAGGTTATCTTGCATGACTCCACCAGCTGATACGTCCATCAGTTGAGTCCAACAAAAGACTTTTATCTCCTAAGTACACCATCTTATTCTCCCAACAACTGAGTACTTCAGCATACTAAAACTCATCTGAGTCTCGAAATTATGAGATAAACCTCACAGTTGGGGGTATGATAGTATGTTGTGGTGTCCATTTTTAGATAAAGTGATTGTTTATGCATAAATTCAATAACAATTTGAGTAAATATGTGATGGTTTAAGGGTGGAGATATAACAGTGTGAATAGTAAATTTTTTAAATAAGGAATGAAAATAATAAAATTGGACAATTCGAAAAGGAAAGTGAGAATTATAAAATTGGACGAGAGAATATAAATTATGAAAGGCACGTTGTATATATAGATCTAGACCTTGTGTGCGTGAGGGGAGTTGAACTTGGGACCTCTCGATATGGGCACCCCCTTTACCGTTGGGTTATGAACTATTTTCGTTATATTTTGAATGCAATTAATATATATGTTATATTTTTAGTTTTTTCAATACACATACATTTTATATTTTTTCAATACAAATATTATAAAATATTTTATTATCAATAATTATGTTTAATTTTTTCCCCTCCACACACACACACACATATATATATAGATTAATTAACTTTTTAATGTATTAACAATCAACATTATGATTTAAATTTAACACACATACATATATATTCAACATTATAATTGAAATTTAAAAATCAAAATCATTCGAATACATTCAAGAAAATTAAAACTTTAACATTAATTAAACATAATTAAAATCATCATCATCTTGTCCATCTAAAAAAAAAAAAATACACAACATTAAAAAATATAAATGTATCAAATTAGCATATGTATTATCATATTACTTAATTTAGAGGCAACGACCAAAAAAAACATTATAATTTAGAGGCATTTTTACATGTACCTAGAATGTCATAAACTTTGCCACACACATGCTTAATTAGTAGGAGTAAATTAAGATTGTGGGATGTATGTTTAGTGCAAAGAAATTTGATAATGGAATGTTTTGACTTACAAATCAGGATATGTTAATTTTCCTCTATTTATTTTGGGGTTAACTGTTTTTCGTTGGAACTTGGAAGTTGGAACTATGTAAGTTCGGAGATTAAATGATTTATCATACTGCATACACTCTTTCTAATAATGTAGATCACGCAACACAACACAATCATTTATGCAACCACTAAATGTTGAAGGGTTTATAGGTTGCATGCAATATTAATAAAGAAAAAGAAAAACATGAAGAAGCATGCATTGAGATCGAAACTTCTACTGTTGCTGCTGCTAATAGAATGCAATGCAAGACTATATTTAGTCAGTTTTGCAGGTCTTCGTCAGACAAGTTTTTTGAATTAAGCAACCGAATAGTTTAACATATCACACAGTACAGTACTTGAACCACCTCTAGGGGGTGAAAAGTCTATATTCAATTCTCATTTTTTTTTTTGAAGGTTTCAATTCTCATTGTGTAATCAACCAAAGATGACACCTTCAAAATTGTTAATGGCACTTCAAAGTTTCTTTTTTAATTTTTACATTTTCTTATATTTGGACTGGATTACTAATTAGTGATAAACTAATTTTTGTAAGGAAAGAATTTTGTAAATACTGAACTATTTAGAAACATTGAACTCGATATTAAATCACTTATTTGGATTTACACAAAAACTTATATGCGATATTGCATACATGCATTTCAGTCATTTCCACACATGTTCTTTATAAATACACCCACAAGCATAATTCACACACATTTTTTATAAATATACCCACAAACTTAATTCACACACACAATTTTTATAAATACACCCACAAGCTTAATTCACACACACATTTTTTATAAATGCACCCACTGACAGAAATTGAACATGGTCGTCTTCTCCGAGCAGTTTCCGGTCACCTCAGGCCGCGGTCGGACGCTGCAATTTACGATGACCTTAATCCTTAAATATTTTATATTTCTTTAAATATTCTTTAATACTAATTATTATGGGTCAATGTTATTTTGTATTACGTGCAATAATATATCTTACTACATGCAATAATATATGTTACTATATATTATAATGTGGGTTACTTAATCAATAAAAAAAATATAAAAATATAAAAGAATCAGTATTACTATATAAAATTGTGTTATTACTACATGTAATAATTTGTTTTACTACATAAAAATTTATATGTTACTACATAGTACAGTTTGAATTACTACATTGAATAGACGTTTGTTACTATAGGTAACTTTATCAAATGATCTAATATTTTTCGTATCATCCTACAATAAAACATTTTGTATTACAACATGATTATTGTGTTTACTTCATTCGATAATATATGTTACTACATATTATAATGTGAGTTACTACATCAATAAAAAACACTAGAAAAAACGTGTTACTAAATAAAAGAATTTGTATTATTATATAAATAGTTTGTGTTATTACTACATAAAATAATGTGTATTACTACATATTACAATTTGAATTACTACATTTAATATCCCGCGTTTGACAATAAAATAAAAGATAAAAAAATCACAGAAACGAGTAAAATAAACGGATTAAAAATTTCGAATTAAGCTGTCAGTGGGTGTATTTATAAAAAAATGTGTGTGTGAATTAAGTTTGTTGGTGTATTTATAAAAAATGTGTGTGTGAATTAAGCTTGTGGGTGTATTTATAAAAATCATGTGTGTGAATAACTGAAATGCATATATGCAATATTTCATACAAGACTAGCCCTTTGGATTTAAAATATACTTCATTCCTTCTCAGTCTTTTTTAAATACTAATAAGGTTGGAATGACAAAGCAACGATCATCCCTACAAATTTAACATCATTACCATCATCTTAATATTATTAAAATATTAATAAATTGATTTTTTTAAATGATAGATAAAGACACTCAATTTTGGAAAGACAAAGACATTTTTAACACATCATCCAACACATGTGTTATTTGGAGGAAAAAAAAAGTGATGTTCAATGGGCTAAACTCTCTCATCAATACACAAAATACAACATTGCGGACTATCTTACCTTCAAGCTCTCAAATAATTAATAAACCTAAATATATATAAGATCAACTTAAAAACAATTTCAAACTATGAAAGACTAAATATTGAAATATTAATTTCCAAATTTAGATGAGTTTACTATTTTTATATCAATTTTACAAATGAAAATTAAGTATGATACACCCTGAATTTTAAACTAAACTATATATGTGTGCTATTCTTTTATATAGTTATAATAATTCATCATATAATCTTACAAATTAAAATTTTAAAAATTAAATGAATTACATATATACATAAATAATATGATGTTAAATAATATAATGTTTATTTAAAATCCTTCTACACCAGTTCTAACTAGAACGAAACCAATTGATAATGATATTGCACTTGAAACTAAGTAGGGTAATTCTTATAGTAGTCACATTTTACAAAGTGACTACGTAGTCATTTTGTCGAATCGCGTCATGTGGCGTCGTAACCGTAAAAACGACCTTCTACCTGTCATACAGGTTTCAGTTATTTTTAGGATTATTTAAATTATATTTTGTTATTTACTATATTACCCTTCTTTTTAAATTTTATTTATATTTTATCTGCACCCACTAATTTAATGAGTGCACCCCCTAATCATATTTTTACTACAATTATCTGCACCCGCAAATTTAATGAATTCACCCCCTAATCATATTTTTACAACAATTATCTGCACCCGCTCATTTAATGAGTTCACCCCCAAATCATTTCTTTTTTACAACAGTTATCTACACCCGCTCATTCTATGAGTTCACCCCCAAATTATTTTTTACCACAATTATCTGCACTCGCTCATTTTATGAGTTCACCCCCAAATTATTGTTTTACCACGGTTATCTGCACTCGCAAATTTTATGAGTGCACCCCAAAATATTTTTTAAAAAATAATCACATTTAAAAGACTATATTATCCTTTTATTATTTTACACAAAATATAATAAAATAAACTCTAAAAAATCAATTCACCACCAAATCACCCATATTTAAAAAAAAAGCGTAAAAATATAATTAATAAAAAACTATCGAAATTAGCCACAAATCTCAATTTTTTTCTTTTTAATTTATCTTTCCCCTCCTCTTTTTCTTTTTTCTTTCCATTTTCAATTTTTTTTCCAAATTTTTTATTTCCTTATTTTTTTTCTTTTCCTTTTTAAATTTTCCTGTCTTTCTTTTCCATTTTTTGCATGTGTATTTTTTAAATTTTAATACAAAATAATATTATAGGTATAATTTTATTAAAGTCGATCGGTGGTGCACCTAAATTTTAATTTTAATTTGATGAGTAAAGGACCTGCCGGAAATCCATGCATGTCAGCGGGTGACCCAGCCACCACCATACCCGACCACCCCCTCGACGGCGACGACGGGGCTTCGATCTCAGCCGCTGAAGCCCGAGACCCCTCCTCGAATCGCAATCGCAATTCTTCACTTCCATAACAATCGACATAATCTTCCATCTCGGCCACGATCTATGGCGGCCGAAATCCTCTCCTCATTTCGATCACCGACGCGACTGCTTCGATCAATCTCCCTTGCGTTCGCGATCCAGGAGCTTCTCTTACATCAACGACGCTCGCCTGCAACACTCGGATCGACGCTGCCTCTCTCTCGTCGTTCATCTCTGTCCAAATCGAAGCTACATTGCTTCATCCGTCTTCTTCACCCTGCTCCTGCGCAGCCTCTTCCTCCGGCTGACGACGGCCCGACGGAGGACTGTGAGTATGTAGCTGATGGATCTCTCACCGGACGACACTCGGAGCCGGTGACCTTGCTGATGAAATCCCAAGCGACGACTACTGACCTAAGGTGCCCTCCCATTGGGCTAGGGTTTCCTTCAATTGGGCTTGGTAATGTGCACCCTCTATTTTCTTTAGTACACCCCAATCTGCACTCTCTCCACTTTTTTTATGGTATTATTGTTATTGGTATTATTGATACTGGTATTACTAGTTATTGATTGTGGTATTACTATTAATACACTATTGAATTAATATTAATGATTATTGATTATTAATTGTTGTATTACTGATTATGTGAAATTATTTATTACTGATTATTATTATTTTTATGGTATTACATATTATTGTTTATGGTATTACTGATAATTGATTTTGGTATTATTGAATATAATTAGATTTGTAGAATTATTTGTTATTGTATGAGATATTACTATTCAATGTTCATAGTATTACTATTTACTGTTCATGGTATTACTGATAATTATTTTTTGTATTATTGAATATAATTAGATGTGTGAAATTATTTGTTATTGTATAAAATTTTACTGATTAATATTAATGGTATTACTGATTAATGTTCGTGGTATTACTAATTATTGTTAATGGTATTACTCATTACTGTTTATGGTATTACTGGTTATTACTTGTTGTATTACCGACTACTCCCTCCTTCCTATTGAAAGCTACCAAACTTTCCTTATTCGTTTGTCCCAATGAAAGTTACTCATTCCTTTTTTGCCAAACTATTCTCTCTCACATTTCATCATATTCTTCTCTCTCTCAATCACATCACCTCTTATACATCCACTTATTATATCATATTTTTTAACCTCTGTGTCTGAAGCTCATGAGGAGCTTTCACTGGGACGGGGGGATTATAATAAAATCATACATATAATATTATTTTGTATTAAAACTAAAAAATATACTAATGAAAAAAAAGTAGGAAACAAAAAACACGAAGAAATAAAAAGGTTGGAATAAAAATTGAAAATGGGAAGAAAAATTAAAAAAAAAAAAAATTGAAATTTGTGCCTAATCTCGATAGTTTTTTTTAATTATGTTTTTACGATTTTTTTCTAAAAATATGAGTGATTTGGTGGTGAATCGACGGTAACTCGGCAATGACTCGGTTGTAGATTGTAAATGTATAAATTAGGGTTGATTTTATTATATTTTGTGTTAATTAATAAAAAAATAATATAGTCTTTTAAATGTAATTATTTTTAAAAAAATATTTTGGGGTGAACTCATAAAATGAGCGGGTGCAGATAATTGTGGTATAAAAATAATTTGGGGGTGAACTCATAAAATGAGCGGTTGCAGATAACTTTGGTAAAAATATAAGGGGGTGAACTCATAAAATGAGCGGGTGTAGATAACCGTTGTAAAAAAGAAATGAGTTGGGGGTGAACTCATAAAATGAATGGGTGCAGATAACTATGGTAAAAAATGATTTGAGTGAACTCATAAAATGAATGGGTGCAGATAACTATGGTAAAAAAATGATTTGGGGTGAACTCATAAAATTAGCGGGTGTAGATAATTGTTGTAATAAATTACTCCCTCTGTCCCACAATTGTTTGCACTCTTTCCTTATTCGTCCGTCCCACAATTGTTTGCACTACCCAAAAAGGAAACTTTTTCATAAACCCCACCCTCACAATATTCACATATTTACACAAAATGCCATTACTTTTACCCTCAATCCAATCATTCACTTTACTTTATTCATAAAAGTTTACAAAATTACCCCTCAACTCTTCACTCATTACACCTTTTTCTTAGTTTGCGTGCCCCATTTTTGGTGCAAACAATCCTGGGACGGAGGGAGTATTTTATTGTATTAGGATAAAAATGTAAATTTACAATAATATATTTTAATTAATTTAATTTAATAGAAAATACAAATTTATGACACATTACGACACATTACGACAATACATATCGTAAAATTTACAAAAGGTAACAAGTCATGAAATCTAAACCTTTAGATTAGATTTTTAATGACTTAAATTAACTGACTACGGTAGTCATTACGACACGTTACGACACCCTGACTACATATAGAAAATCCCAACTAAGTATCATGAATAAGAAAGTAATTACATTAAGCGGTTCATCAACTATTTGAGTCTTAATTCCAAAACATAAAGTTTGATAATATGTAAACAAACAAACTCACATTTAATATATTATTCGATTCGTTATCTCTCTAACAAACTCATTAGTAATATATTATAATTAATAATTTAGGTTTAATATATGCAATTTTCATATATAATATTTACGAGAAATATAAAAAATATGTAATTAAACATATTTAATAAAAATGTAATTGTATAATTTAGGTGTAATTAAACATTTATAATTTTTGAATAAATATGATCATTTTTTTGAATAAACATGATCACTTTTTAGTTATGGTCACTTTGTTAGTGACAATATTTATATAAAAAGTGACAATGTTTATGTAAAAAGTGACAGTCACGTTTAATAAAAACATTATCACTTTTAACTCAAACTTTATCACTTTTTTAATAGTGATAATTATTATATCAAGTAAAAAGTGACAATAATTAACTCTGAAAACTAACACAATGAAAGACAAAAATTTGTGTGAGACCGTATCATGAATCCCTTTTAATCCATATTTTAAAATTTTGGGTAGGATAATACTATTTTTTTTCCAAATTTTTTGTTTGTAAAAAAAGTGATAATATTTAATTAAAAAGTGATAATGTTTTTAACAAAAGTGACTATCACTTTTTACTTAAACATTATCACTTTTTAATTAAACACTATCACTTTTTTTTTTTTTACATGAGGGTTAAGGGAGACCCGTTTCATGAATCTCATTTCGTGAGACGGTCTCACCCAACATGAAATACTTAAAGTGATATTCATATAACTTGAAAGTGGTAATATTTTTAAAATGAAAAATGCTTACTCTGCTTATATAAATAATTTTGAAATAGTGTAATTCTTGTCGAGATCATGGAAATAATATTTTGGTCGACGTCTTTCAAAATGGATGTCTAATTCAATTAAATGCTCAAGTGGTTAAAACACCACTACCTAGGTTTTATATTTTGGGTTCGAGTTATGAGAAGGGAAAAAGGGATGGGTATATAATGTAATTCAAAAAAAAAAAAAAGTTTCATAATTCTTATTTTTTCAAAGAAAAAAAAATCAGACACTAAATTTTTTTCAAACAAAGCCACCATATAAGAAATTTCCTACGTCCAATCCAATTGGTTTTAAGGCTCACATAAATGTTAGTTAAATTTTCAAGGGCGTGGTTAAAGACACACACCGACCTATTGAGGACACCCACTCGATGAGTACACACACCGTAAAATGAGGACACCCACGTGAAAAGCCCAAAAATACCCTTAACCTACATGAAACCCTAGTTCTATACATTCATTCCAAAAAAAAAAAATGGGTACACCCACCCCCTCTTTTCCTTCTCCCCTCTCCCTCCCCTTCTTCCCCCATCCACCACATCGCGGCACCTCTTCCGCCCCTCCACCCTCGCCGCAGCGCCGCTGCCGAAAGAAGGACGCGACCATCGTCTCTCTCCTCCTAGAGACGCGGCCGCTCGCAACCCTCCTCCCTCTCGCGCCGCGGCCTCCTCTCTCGCCCTCGCGCCGCCGCTGCAAGAAGGATGCGGCCGCCGTCTCCCTCCTCCTAGAGACGCGGCCGCTCGCATCCCTCCTCTCTATCGCACCACCACCGCGGCTTCCTCTCTCGCCCTCGCGCCGCGGCCGCGGCCTCCTGTCTCGCCCTCCTCTCAGAGACGCCGCCCGTTCGCCACACAATTTCTCCCCTTGCCACTCGTTTTAGGTAAGATTCAGATTTTGGAAAATTTTAGAAAAATTAGGGGTTTTTAGAAGTTCGAGAAAAAAATTCGAACCTATTGAGTTTGTTTTGGAAAAAAATTCGAACAATTAGTGTTTGTTTTGAAAAAACTTTCGAACATTTTGTGTTTGTTTTGGAATATATTTCGAACAAGATGTTCAATTTTTTTTTTGAAATTTTTTTCGAACATTTTGTGTTTGTTTTGGAAAAAATTTCGAACATGTTGTGTTTGTTTTGGAAAATATTTCGAACAAAATGTTCGATTTTTTTTTCGGACAGATTTAAGTTGTTTAGGTATTTTTTTCAAACATATTGCTTTTGTTCATTAAAATTTTTCGGACATGTTAACTTTGTTTTGATAAAAATTTCAAACATTTTAAGAATTTTTTTAATCAAACTGTTTTGAGTTTTTTTTTTCATTTAATCTCCATGTAAAAATGGTACAGTGGGGAATAGTGATGGTGAGATTTGATTTTGGCACAGAGATGGTGGTGGTGGCGACGTCCCCACAGGCCGCTGAAATGGGGGTGGTGGGTGTACTCATCTGGAGAAATTTATTTAATTTGAACTGAAGGGTAGACTTGACATTTCATATGTAACTATTTTGTTAAAAAAATCTCGGTGGGTGTACTCAATAAGTCCGTGGGTGTCTTTAACCGCGCCCAATTTTCAAACAAGACTACAACATGGATAGCCCGCTTTTTCTAATGGAATTTGATAAATATGTTTAATTGGGCTTCAGCATTTTAATCTAATGGATAGCCCGTTGTATTCTAAAAAAAATGGATCAAATGAAGATCCGTCTCACCAAATAAGATCCGTGAGACGGTCTCACCCAAGACCTCTCAAAACAGTAATCAATCATGTAATGCACGTTCTTACTAGTTGAAAATTTGTATTCAGATTATTGACTTATTTTTCAAAAAAATCATGAGAATACTAGAAGTTGAAACATTAAACTCCAGTTAATAGTATTCAAAGAACTTTTGACACATTAATTTGTTTTGTGGTTTAAAAAAATTAGGATTTTTTACAATTCTTTTGTATGTGATATAAGTAAAAAAAAAAAAAAAAGACATACAAATTGTGATCAATAATGTATCAAATCATTTTACAAATTGAAGAATAAGACTGGGGAAGAATTAAAAGAAATGATACATATAGTATACATGGGCAATTCTTACGGTAGTCACATTTTACGAATTGACTACATAGTCACTTTATCGAATCGTGTCACGTGGCGTCATAAACATCGTAACGACCTGCTACCTCATTTTTTAAATTGTATTTTGTTATTTACTATATTACCCTTCTTTTATTTAAATTATTTTTAATATATATATATATATATTAAGTAAAATTACTATTCTACCCTTTCTTTTTAAATTTTATTTATATTTTACTTGCACCCACTAATTTAATGAGTGCACCCCCTAATCATATTTTTACTACAATTATCTGCACCCGCTAATTTAATGAATTCACCCCCTAATCATGTTTTTACTACAGTTATCTGCACTCGCTCATTTAATGAGTTCACCCCAAATCATTTCTTTTTTACAACAATTATCTACACCCGCTAATTCTATGAGTTCACCCCCAAATTATTTTTTACCACAATTATCTGCACTCGCTCATTTTATGAGTTCACCCCCAAATTATTGTTTTACCACGGTTATCTGCACTCGCACATTTTATTAGTGTACCCCAAAATATTTTTTAAAAAATAATCACATTTAAAAGACTATATTATCCTTTTATTAATTTACACAAAATATAATAAAATAAACTCTAAAAATCGATTCACCAACAAATCACCCATATTTTAAAAAAAACGTAAAAATATAATTAATAAAAAACTTTCGAAATTAGCCACAAATCTCGATTTTTTTCTTTTTAATTTTTCTTCCCCCTCCTCTTTTTCTTTTTTCTTCCCATTTTCAATTTTTTTTCCAAATTTTTTATTTCCTTGTTTTTTTTTTCTTTTTCTTTTCCTTTTTAAATTTTTCTGTCTTTCTTTTCCATTTTTTGCATGTGTATTTTTTAAATTTTAATACAAAATAATATTATAGGTATAATTTTATTATAGTCGATCGGCGGTGCACCTAAATTTTAATTTTAATTTGATGAGAAAAGGACCTGCCGAAAATCCATGCATGTCGGCGGGTGACCCAGCCACCACCATACCCGACCACCCCCTCGACGGCGACGGCGGAGCTTCGGTCTCGGCCGCCGAAGCCCGAGACCCCTCCTCGAATCGCTATCGCGATTCTTCACTTCCATAACAATCGACATAATCTTCCATCTCGGCCACGATCCATGGCGACCGAAATCCTCTCCTCATTTCGACCACCGACGCGACTGCTTCGATCAATCTCCCTTGCGTTTGCGATCCAGGAGCTTCTCCTACATCAACGACGCTCGCCTACAATACTCGGATCGACGCTGCCTCTCTCTCGTCGTTCATCTCTGTCCAAATCGAGCTACATTTCTTCATCCGTCTTCTTCACCCCACTCCTGCGCAGCCTCTTCCTCCGGCCGACGACGACCTGATGGAGGACTGTGAGTATGTTGCTGATGGATCTCTAACCGGACGACACTCGGAGTCGGTGACCTTGCTGATGAAATCCCAAGCGATGACTGCTGACCTAGGGTGCCCTCCCATTGGGCTAGGGTTCCCTTCAATTGGGCTTGGTAATGTGCACCCTCTATTTTCTTTAGTACACCCCGATCTGCACTCTCTCCACTTTTTTTATGGTATTATTGTTATTGGTATTATTGATACTGGTATTACTAGTTATTGATTGCGGTATTACTATTAACACACTATTGAATTAATATTAATGATTATTGATTATTAATTGTGGTATTACTGATTATTATTATTTTTATGGTATTACTTATTATTATTTATGGTATTACTGATAATTGTTTTTTGTTTTATTGAATATAATTAGATTTGTGGAATTATTTGTTATTGTATGAGATATTATTATTCAATGTCCATGGTATTACTACTTACTGTTCATGGTATTACTGATAATTATTTTTTGTATTATTGAATATAATTAGATGTGTGGAATTATTTGTTATTGTATAAAATTTTACTGATTAATATTAATGGTATTACTGATTAATGTTCGTGGTATTACTAATTATTGTTAATGGTATTACTGATTACTGTTTATGGTATTACTGGTTATTACTTGTTGTATTACCGACTACTCCCTCCTTCCTATTGAAAGCTACCCAACTTTCCTTATTCGTTTGTCCCAATGAAAGTTACCCATTCCTTTTTTGCCAAACTATTCCCTCTCACATTTCATTATATTCTTCTCTCTCTCAATCACATCACCTCTCATACATCCACTTATTATATCATATTTTTTAACCTCTGTGTCCGAAGCTCATGATGAGCTTTCACTGGGACGGAGGGATTATAATAAAATTATACATATACTATTATTTTGTATTAAAATTAAAAAATATACTAATGAAAAAAAAGTAGGAAACAAAAAAAATGAAGAAATAAAAAGTTTGTAATAAAAATTGAAAATGGGAACAAAAATTAAAAAGAAAAAAAATTGGATTTTTTTGCCTAATCTCGATAGTTTTTTTTAATTATGTTTTTACAATATTTTTTCTAAAAATATGAGTGATTTGGTGGTGAATTGACGGTAACTCGGCAATGACTCGGCGGTAGATTGTAAATGTATAAATTAGGGTTGATTTTATTATATTTTGTGTTAATTAATAAAAAAATAATATAGTCTTTTAAATGTAATTATTTTTTTAAAAATATTTTGGGGTGAACTCATAAAATGAGCGGGTGCAGATAACTGTAGTATAAAGATAATTTGGGGGTGAACTCATAAAATGAGCGGGTGCAGATAACTTTGGTAAAAAAATAATTTGGGGGTGAACTCATAAAATGAATGGGTGCAGATAACTATGGTAAAAAATGATTTGGGGTGAACTCATAAAATTAGCGGGTGTAGATAATTGTTGTAAAAAAATGATGTGGGGGTGAACTCATAAAATGAGTGTGTGCAGATAACTGCTGTAAAAATATAATTTGGGGGTGAACTCATTAAATTAATGGGTGCAGATAAAATATAAATAAATAATTAAAATTAAAATAAGGGGTACTGTACATGCGAGTGTACCCATGTATCACCATTTTTTCTTCCCCAATTCCAATTAGTCGGCACAATTCTTAAGATGTTTGAGAATGACTTATTTCTCCCCAAATTGATTTAATTTGAAGCTCTCAATCGCCATTAGGAGGTTTGAAGCAAAAATGAGTTTTTCTCACTAATTTGGTTTGTTTTATTGTTAATAAATTGATTTGATTTATTTTTTATTATTAATTTTATTAATATCATAAGGGTAAATATGTAGTGTTAAAATTACATATTTTAATTACATTATCAAAAATATAATAAATTATTTTATTGTATAAGGATAAAAATGTAAATTTACAATAATATATTTTATTTAATTTAATAGAAAATACAAATTTATGACACATTACGACACATTATGACAATACATATCGTAAAATTTACAAAAGCTAACAGGTCATCAAATCTAAACCTTTAGATTAGATTTTTAATGGCTTAGATTAACTGACTACGGTAGTCATTACGACATGTTACGACACCCTGACTACATATAGAAGGTCCCTAGTATACATATAGTTCAAATAGGGCGACAGTTTATTATAATATATTCATTAGGGCAACAGTTTTGGCAAGGGGCCCACTCCCGTTGTCATTTTAGCAAGGGGCCCACTCCCGTTGTCTTTTAGCGAGTGGGGTCCCATTGCCATTTTGCAAGGGGCCCACTACCGTCGCCTTTTGGCGAGTGCAACACACGTCGTTGCTTTTTCCATTGCCAAAAGGCGACTGCGACAACATCCGTTGCCTTTTTTCTGGCAGTTGTCAAATCCGTTGCCAATTGACGACTGTTCATTGCACTCGCCAATATCCGTTGCCTTTTGGACAATTTTTTGTAGTGATTCCGTTCTCCAGCTCCAACTCTCCTCCACATTCGGGGCTTACTTCTATTGATCGAGACTCACTCCGCATAGCCCTGGGCTTGGGCCAGGGATATGGGCCGAGGGTGAGGCATGTCTCCTCCATTCATTTCTCAAGGGCCCGAGCCCACTTTCTTTGCTATTACCAAGTTGGGTCACTTCATGGACCTATCCTAATACAATTTGCCACTAAAACCTCAAATTTGCCATCAAATTTGAGTCAAAGAGTAAAATAATCTCAAACCATTCAACTCAAATTTTAACTCAATGAGAATATTCTCTTCGAATATTCTTAATTTTATCTTTTTTTATATTCCATTTTATCAAATATTTATTTATAATTAAATATTGAATTTTATTACGATTAAATTTAAATTAAATAAATTAAGCAACAAAATGATTGGAGGGTCTGGAAGTGGTCTACCAGAATATTGAAATTCGTAGTATTTATATTTAATTTGTATTTCCTTTGTTTAGTTATATTTATGCTTGTTGTCTTAAATTTAGCGTGCTTGTAGTGTTTTCGTTAATTTTCTATTGCATTTTGTAATTTAAATTCGTAGTATGTATGTTTTATTTGTATTGTAATTTTAATTTGTAGTATGTTCATTTTATTTTTTATTGTAATTTAAATTTGTAGTATTTATGTTTTATTTTGTATTGTATTTTTGTAATTTAAATTATTAATGTTGTCTTAAAATTAAATTGTATACTTTTAATTTTAAAATCTTAATAATTATTAATTAAAATCAAAATCAAAATAATAAAATAAATAAATAAATAAATAAATAAAACATTTACCACATGAATAGTGTTGTGGCAAATTTGCCACACACTATTCATCAGTGGCAATTAGCCTCACAATTTGCCTCTGCGTTGGAGATCAATTGCCACAAAAACATGTCATTTGCCTCTCCCTTGGAGATGGCCTAAGAGGTCCATTGGGTTATTTACAAAACATATAATCAAGGGTGTATTAATTATCTCATAAAATGAATATAAGTACTTAGTGAGGATAACTTATCGTTCATCCACGTGTCGTCACCTCATAGGGCGACATATTTTGGCCACATCAACCACTTTCTCCTACTCTCGTAAAGTATCTCAAACTTATGAGAGTAGGAAGAAATAAAATGAGTTAGCTTCAACATCTCCCTATACAAATCATCAATCATATCTTTTTAAGGTTTTTCTTAGCCTTAAAAAATAATAATCATTGAAATCAAACTTTAAGAAACGCATATGCCGCTCCAGAAAAATTATACCCCTCAGAACGCCTCGTATTCCGTGTACGGAGATGTCTAGCGCCTGCAGGTTGTCCCATGTGCTGCAGTCTCCCTCTAATCACGCGCCCTTCAACTGGACTTATTGTCATCAAATTTGAGTTAAACGGTACCATTGAACTTTAACTGGAATATTCTTTTAGAATAATCTTAATTTTATAGTATTATTTTCAAATTAAAAGGGACAAAAGTATTTTAAGTTTGGATTTGATTAGTTGGTGGCAAATTTAAATATTTGCCTCCAGATTACGAATAATATTTGATAAGTTTTGAACCGACACTCTAAAACAAAATAAAAGCCAGTTTATATATATTCTATTTAAATCCCTTCAAAATAAAGGGCAGTTTATATAACCTATTTAAAAAATGAGACGTTCTAATTAAATGAAACCAATTGATCAATATAGCAAACTCTCCATTACTTATAAGGATTGAGTGAAAATAATTGTAGGATAAAGGGAGCAATGTTTAAAGAAATAGACATTCTAACCAGAACGAAACCAATTTGTCAAGATGATTTCGATCGGTTAGACGTCTCCAACTAATTAGAACACTTGAATATAGAAGAAATAACTGCTCTAGGATAGTAATTCAGAAAAGTAATCAATGAGACAAACAGCACACAAGGATTTAAGTGGTTCGATCAATGTGATCTACATCCACTGGACCAGACTAGTACTTCTTTGATTGATAAAGAATGTTTACACACTCATTCACTCGAAATTGGATATTTCCTCACTTCACTCGTGAACTCACACAACTCAAAGAATACAATAACGTACTAAATCTCTCATCCAAAAATCAACCTTTACAATGTACACAAACAAGAGTTTATAAAGACCAAAGGTTGTTGCTGTTGTTAGGAACTGTTTTGAGTAGTTATCAACCGTTTGCAACCGCTTGTAACAACCCATGTGCTCTGTTATTGCCCAACTGAAAATGGTAGTTATGCCCTCAAGTTGTTGTAACTGTAAAACTGTTAGTTAAACTAACTAACTTCGAACCAGAAGACTTGTCCATAAAGATCAGATCACTACTTAGTGTTCTCATACTCAACTCTTCTGTTCTGATGATCAAAAGCTAACTCTGCTGATAGACTTCATACTGTGCTGATCTTTACTGCACTGACCAAGTACTGTGCTGATCTGGTACTGAGCTGATCTACTCTGCTGAAGTACTGAGCTTGGTACATTCTGCTGAAGTACTGATCTTAGTCCAGTCTGCTTAAGTACTGATCTTAGTCTAGTACTGTGCTGATCTTACTGTGCTGATCCCAACTGTGCTGAACTCTAAGCATCACCTTCTCATCTGATTGAAACCCTTCAACTCATCTGATAAGGCCTAAGTTATCTTATCTGATCCTATCAGCTCAGTACTTTACTGTGCTGATTTTGAGATTATGAGATAACACTCACAATTCTCCACCTTTAGCTCCTAATCGAACTAATCTCCACCAAAAACAAAACACCAACACTATTCTCCTCAAAGAATAGCCTCCACTACTGATCTTCTGCCACAAGAACAGTAGCCTTCTCCTCAGAGGAATTAATGCAGTCCAATAAGTCTAAGACACAAGCCAAACTTCTCTTTTGGCAATGCCTTAGTGAACGCATCAGCAGGGTTCTCCTCTGTAGCAATCTTCACTACCTGGACCACCCCCTTCTCTACAATATCTCTTACAAAGTACAGTTTCACATCTATGTGCTTAGTTCTCTCATGATACCCCTGATGCTTTGCAAGATGTATTGCACTTTGGTTATCACAGAAGACAGTCACACTTCTTTGTGATATACCAAACTCCTTCAAGATTCCCCTAAGCCACATGCTCTCCTTTACTGCTTCAGTCAAGGCTACATATTCTGATTCTGTAGTAGATAATGCAACTACGGACTGATGTATTGACCTCCATGATATAGCTGTACCAAATAAGGTGAATACATACCCTGTTAAGGACTTTCTTGTGTCTACATTGGCTGCATAGTCGGCATCAACATATCCCACAAGTGCTTCTCCCTCATCTGATATCTTCTGAAATTTCAGACCTTTCTCAGCTGATCCTAGAACATATCTCATGACCCACTTAACCGTCTCCCAATGACTTAAGCCTGGATCACTCATGTATCTGCTGATTACACTCATTGTGTGGGTTAAATCTGGTCTACAACACACAATATCATACATTAAACTCCCTACTGCACTGGCATAAGGAACCTTACTCATCTGAGCTCTTTCTTGGCTGTTCTTGGGACACATCTGATTGGATAACTTCTGATGCTGGCCAATTGGTGTAGAAACTGACTTAGTTTGATTCATCCTGAATCTCTCTAACACCTTCCTCAGATAGGTAGGCTGACTAAGCTGAATTGCTCCCTCAACTCTACTGATCTCCATCCCAAGAATCACTTTAGCTTCACCAAGATCTTTCATCTCAAACTCCCTTTTGAGAATCTCCTTAACTTGATTGATACTGTTAATAGACTCCGCAGCTATTAACATATCATCTACATACAACAGAAGATAGGTAATTGAGCTCCCAACCCTCCATTGTCTAGGGCTTTGTTTGAGTCCATAGAGTGATTTTCTGAGTAAGCACACTTTGTCTTCTCCATCTTCTATGTCCAACCCTTCTGGTATTTTCATGTAGATCTTCTCATCTAAGGTCCCATGAAGAAATGCTGTGGTCACATCCATCTGATGCAGCTCCAATTCATATTGAGCAACCATAGCCAACAAGATTCTGATGCTACAATGCTTTACAACAGGTGAGTAGATTTCATTAAAGGCAATACCTTATTTCTGTGTAAATCCTTTAGCTACAAGTCTTGCCTTGTACCTAATCTTGCCACCTCTCTGAGCCTCCACCTTTTTCTTGTAGATCCACTTACACCCAACAAGTTTCTTGTTCTTAGGCCTCTCAACAATCTCCCAAGTCTGGTTCTTGTTTAGAGATAACAGTTCTTCCTCCATAGCAACTAACCACTTCTCCTTGTCATGGCAGTTGATGGCTTCTGCATGTGTAAGTTTTAGGCTCCAAAAACTCCACCTCAAGAGCTGCACATAATGCAAATGATACTATGTCAGCTTGACCATACCTCTGAGGTGGGTGGACTTCTCTTCTTGATCTGTCCCTAGTCAGCTGGTAGTCATGAAGACCAGTATCACTATGAGTAGTATCCTCCTCATCTGGATCAATCTGCTCTTCAGTTAGTGTTCTGATATCACTATGCTCCACCTCCACCTGTGTTTCATCTGGTTTGTTGTGTGCTGTACTGGAGCTTGCCCCCTCTTTCAATGGCATTCTATTCTCATTAAAAGTTACATCTCTGTTGATAATGCACTTCTGCATTCCATCTTCTAGGCACCACAATCTGTATCCTTTCACACCTGAAGGATATCCTATGAACACACATTTCAATGCTCGAGGCTCAAGCTTATCTTGCTTGACATGGGCATATGCTGAACAACCATACACCTTCAAATTACTGTACTCAGCTGCATGGCCAGACCATAACTCTTCTGGGGTTTTAAATTGCACAGCTGAGGAAGGGCTTCTGTTTATCAAATAGGCTGCTGTTGACACTGCTTCTCCCCAAAATACTTTAGGCAATCCAGAGCTGCTCAACATGCATCTAACTCTCTCAATTAAAGTTTGGTTCATTCTCTCAGCTACTCCATTCTGCTGAGGTGTACCTGGTACTGTTCTATGCCTCACTATACCCTTCTTCTTGCAGAAAACATTGAACTCTTCTGATATGAACTCCAGTCCATTATCAGTTCTCAAATGCTTTAGATTCTTTCCAGAAATGTTCTCCACCTCAGTGAGCCATTCCTTAAATTTTTCAAATGCTTCTGACTTGGATTTCAGGATAGTGATCCATACCTTTCTTGAGTAGTCATCTATGATAGACATGAAGTATCTCCCACCACTTCTAGTCTGATTCCTAGCTGGCCCCCATAAATCTGAATGGACATAGTCCAAAATTCCTTTGGTAGAGTGTGAACTCTTTCCAAACTTCAATCTCTTGGATTTCCCAAGAATGCAGTGCTCACACAAATCAAGCTTTGTGATCTTGTCACCACATAGCAATCCTTGCTTACTTAGTTCAAGTAGGCCCTTCTCTCCTACATGACCTAATCTTCTGTGCCACAACATTGAGTTGTCTTGCACTCTTGCCACATCTGATTTGCCAATAACTGTTCCCCCCTTAAGAAAGTAGAGATCATTTCTTCTCTCACCTTTAAGAACAGTAAGCTTCCCCTTTGAAACTCTGAGCTCTCCATCTTCAGACTGGAATTTATAGCCCAATGAATCCAGCATACCAAGAGATATCAAATTTCTCTTGAGTTCAGGAACATACCTGACCCTCTTGAGAATCCTCACTACTCCATCATACATCTTCAAGTGTACTGTACCTTCACCTCTGACTTTGCAAGTGTGATCATTCCATAACAACACAGAACCTCCATTCTGATGCTTAAAATCATGAAACCACTCTCTTCTTGGAGTCATGTGGAAAGAACACCCTGAATCTAAAATCCAATCTTGCTGCTCTTTAGTGGAAGTGATGGATAGGGACTGAGCTGACTCATAGCCTTTCTGCTCCTTATCATCTTGGGTTTGATTTGCTTGATTCTTATCAACAGGGTTCTTAGGACCAGATTTTCTCATAAGTTATTTGTACTTGTAACAAGTACTCTTAAAGTGCCCAGGTTTGTTGCAGTGGTGGCACACTACTTCCCCTTGATTTGACACTGCTGATTTTCCCTTATCAGCTCCCTTGGGTTGACTAGACCCCTTCTTGGAGACAGACTTCTTCTGACCTCCCTTGATTGCCAATCCTTCCCCACTGCTACTTTTATCTCCTTGAGATGTTTTGTTATGTAACAACTTGGACTTGACAGCCAATATCACATCCTCCAATGTGATTGCTTCCTTTCTACCATATAAGATGGTGTCCTTTAGGATTTCAAAGGACTTAGGCAGAGCACTCAACAAGATCAGAGCCTTATCCTCTTCTTCAAGCTTGACATCCAAATTCTCCAGATCATCAAGTATCTTGTTGAACTCATCTAGCTGCTCCGTAATGGGTTTGTCATCTCCCATTCTAAAGGCATACAACTTCTATTTTGAATAGAGTCGGTTAGCAAGAGTTTTCACCATATATAGCTTCTCAAGCTTATCCCAAACCTCCTTCGCTGACTTCTCTTTAGCAACCTCCCTCAAGACCTTATCTCCAAGGCAGAGTAGGATCGTGCTTCGAGCTTTTCTGAGCAACTTGCTCCTTTCAGCCGCAGCTGTTGCAGATTCTTCTGCAATCTCTTCGGATTCTTCGAGGGCCTCGAATAATCCTTGTTGTTCAAGGAGGGCCTGCATTCTGACCTTCCACAGCCCAAAATCTCCAGTGCCTGTAAACTTCTCTATGTTGTACTTGGTAGAATTCCCCATCTTAGATCTGCAGCTACTTCAGTTTCCCACAGACGGCGCCAATTGTCAAGATGATTCCGATCGGTTAGACGTCTCCAAGTAATTAGAACACTTGAATATAGAAGAAATAACTGCTCTAGGATAGTAATTCAGAAAAGTAATCAACGAGACAAACAACACACAAGGATTTAAGTGGTTCGATCAATGTGATCTACATCCACTGGACCAGACTAGTACTTCTTTGATTGATAAAGAATGTTTACACACTCATTCACTCGGAATTTGATATTTCCTCACTTCACTCGTGAACTCACACAACTCAAAGAATACAATAACGTACTAAATCTCTCATCCAAAAATCAACATTTACAATGTACACAAACAAGAGTTTATAAAGACCAAAGGTAGTTGCTGCTGTTGGGAACTGTTTTGAGTAGTTATCAACCGTTTGCAACCGCTTGTAACAACCCATGTGCTCTGTTATTGCCCAACTGAAAATGGTAGTTATGCCCTCAAGTTGTTGTAACTGTAAAACTGTTAGTTAAACTAACTAACTTCGAACCAGAAGACTTGTCCATAAAGATCAGATCACTACTTAGTGTTCTGATACTCAACTCTTCTGTTCTGATGATCAAAAGCTAACTCTGCTGATAGACTTCATACTGTGCTGATCTTTACTGCACTGACCAAGTACTGTGCTGACCCAAGTATTGTGCTGATCTGGTACTGAGCTGATCTACTCTGCTGAAGTACTGAGCTTGGTACATTCTGCTGAAGTACTGATCTTAGTCCAGTCTGTTTAAGTACTGATCTTAGTCCAGTATTGTGCTGATCTTACTATGCTGATCCCAACTGTGCTGAACTCTAAGCATCACCTTCTCATCTGATTGAAACCCTTCAACTCATCTGATAAGGCCTAAGTTATCTTATCTGATCCTATCAGCTCAGTACTTTACTGTGCTGATTTTGAGATTATGAGATAACACTAACACAATTGATAATGATATTGCAAACTTGAAACAAAGTATCGTGAATAAGAAAGTAATTACATTAAGCGGTTTGCCAACTATTTGACTCTTAATTCCAAAATATTCGTTTCAACACATTTAATAAAGGTTGATAATATGTAAACAAACAAACCCACATTTAATACATTATTCGATTCGTTATCTCTCAAACAAACTCATTAATAATATAGTATAATTAATAATTTAGGTTTAATATATGCAATTTTCACATGTAATATTTATGAGAGATATAAAAAACATGTAATTAAACATATTTAATAAAATGTAATTTTAGAATTTAGGCGTGATGGAGTACTATACATTAAATCTAGCTAGAAATATACAATACGAATTGAAGTATATTTTTGTAGAATTGACGAACAATTAAATCTATAATAAATTTTATTTAACTCGTTTAGATTCGAAAAGACTCATAAACCAGCAATATATTTATTTAATAAACTTAAGCTCAACTTAAAAATAAGTTAATTAAGCTAAAAATATATTGTACTATCTTCGTCCTCCATAATTAAAAAGTGATAAAAAGAATAAAAGTAGAGAAATACTAGTAGTATTATTTATTATGCCCACTTATATTGATTAATTTATGTATAAATTGAGTAGATGAGTTGAGGGTATGATAGGGTGTTGCGGGGTCCATTTATAGATAAAATGATTGTTTATGAATAAAGTCAATAACAATTTGAATAAATATGTGATGGTTGAATGGTGGAGTTATAGCAGTAAAATTTTCAATTAAGAAATGAAAATAATAAAATTGGATACTTCGAAAAGAAAATTGAGAATTACAAGGGGAGTATAAATTATGAAAGGCACGTTGTATATATAGATCTAGACCACAAACTTGGAAGCATATATATCACATAAGACATTTGGTGTAGCTTAATTTAGGGAGAAGATGGTCCTACCTATTATACATATATATATATATATATATTCCCACACCAAAAATAATGTAGTTGGCAAATTAAATACTTCCACCTACGACTAGCTACTTGCACAATTGTTTTTTTTTTGTTTTTAGCTTAATTTAGGGAGAAGATGGTCCTAGCTATTAAATTACACAATATGGGTAAACACCTCAATAATTGAGGTGCTACGCATACTAGTATATATATCCCCACACCAAAAATGTAGTTGGCAAATTAAATACTTCCACCTACGACTACCTACCTACACAATTGTTTTTTTTTTTTTGACGCAGTTTAAGTATTATTCATATATTCCCTTTGTTCCACAACTGTTTGCACACTTACCTTATTTGTTCGTTCCACAATTGTTTGCACACCCATAAAAGAAAATTCTTTCATAAACTCCACCCTCACAATATTCACATATTTACACAAAGGGTTGGTCTGCTATGGACTCGAGTGCATGTTGTGCACTCTAGTCCATGTTGCACTTTTCAGTTTACTGACTTACACTTTTTGGTAAATGGTGTTGCACTTTTTAATTATTAAACTATATATAATAATATTTTTAGTAATAATTGAAAAGTGCAACACCCACTACTACATATTTAAGCTTGGAGAGCTCTTTTAAGAGCTCTCCAAGTGGGAGCTCTCCAAGCTAAATTGCACTTGGAGAACTCTTAATTGCACTTGGAGAGCCCTTAAGCTTGGACAGCTCCCACTTGGAGGGCTCTTAAAAGAGCTCTCCAAGCTTAAATGTGTAGAAAAGTGTAAGTCAGTAAAACTGAAAAGTGCACATGGACTAGGGTGCACATCATGCACTCGAGTGCATACTAGACTTTACCTTATTACACAAAATGTCATTACTTTATACACCCTCTCCAATCACCTTTTTACTTTATTCATATAACTTTACAAAATTATCCTTCAACACTCCACTCATTACACTTTTTTCTTAAAAAGTGTGTCCATTTTATGGTGCAAATACTTGTGGGACAGAGGGAGTTATTACATATAACTCATTCATAAAGGTTGGAGGGTCATTCCAACAGTGAAAGTTCCAATAATAGCGAAAAACTCGAACAAATTCATGTGTCATAGAGTTGACACCCCTTTTAACAAAAATACCAAACAAACATAGAAATTATTAAAAGTGTTCAAAATCTTTTGTTACTAACCCGCCCAAATTTCTCTCCCCACTTAATTTGCAATGCTGTTGCCATTTTCCTAATTTAATTTTATCTTATTTACATTGCAAGCATTTGATGGTGTAATTTTTATTTTATTTTTAATTTCTACTTCACAATTTTCACTTATGCCAATTCGTTTAATAGGTATGTGTAACAATATTTTTTTTAGAATTATAGTCTCAAATTGAAAATTAAATAAAATAATATTAATTTCATTCATTTTTATAATTCTAATTTCGGTTGGGCACAAAAAAAAAAAGAACACTACAAGATTTTTCTTTAGTGACATAAAATTATGTCATTATAACTTCTCTAACTAAAAGTCTAGCTTTAGTGATGGTAATTGACTTTTAGTGAAATGTACTATCATTAATTCTCAAATTCATGTAACTATACACTTTTAACTAGAGAAACAATAATGATAGGATGTTGTCACTAAAAAATCAATTTTCTTGTAGTGGAATTGTTTATGTAAAAAATAAAAATTAAAGGGTGAAGATAAAGTAATGTGTTGAGTAATATAATCTTTTTAAGAAATGAGAATTACTAAAAATGTGAAGACAATAAATTTTTTTTGAAAATTATAAAAATGGAGTATTGATTAATAATAATAAATTTCATTAATAGCGATTGCTTATTTTAAATAAATATACAATAATTAATACAACTAAATATTTTCATAAATATATAGTGAATGAAATATATAATACTAGACAAAATAAATTTAATTATATATATATATATTTATAATGGAATAATAATTTAAAGATGTACTCTATATATGTTAGTACTGACATGTCTTCATCTCAAACTTTTGTGAACCAAATTTATACCAGTTTTTATAAACAATGAAGACTCGTCTGATTGAATTGTAAGTTTTAGTTGTAATTGTAATTTTATATGATGTCTATGTAATATTTTATTTATTTGATATTTAATTTGATTATACACCTTAAAATATACTCCGTAATATACAATATTTATTATGTATAAATACTTTTTACTTATCTATCGATTGTATCCATAATTTTAAATTTCTGGGTTCGTCACTGCTCTATAACCACCTCGTTCCATCCAAGGGTCTTTGCCCATGAGAGCGCTTTCATAAAGCCAACCGTCTCACCTTCATCCTGTTGGTTTATATATTTTACCAACAATGGCTTACAGTATGACGGAATAAATAAAGAGAACGAAAATTACATTTGAAAGAAATTACAATATCTTCAAGCTTTCCGAATATGGTAACTTTCTATTTCGAGCAACTTCTTGAAGTGGCAGGTTTGCTAGTAGGCAGCAACAACGAAAGTAGCAACGAAAACTGAAACAAAGATGGTTAGAGAAAAGGGGAGCCGAGTCAAGGTGATACCTTTTCCCGTAAAACAAACACGTCCCGGCTAGTGTTCACGGAATGACGAGATGGTTCGAAAGGTAAAACGACTTCGTCTTTACACGAGCAACACCGTAGCGTACAAAGCTCCGACGAACTGAAGACACGTCTGAATATGGTAACTTTCTATTTATGTTTGCATCTGCACTAGACTGTTTGCCTTTCCCTTTGTCTTTCTCATCTCGACGAGGAGCCCGACAGTCACGTGCCATGTGGTTTGGCTTACCACACTTATAGCAATCGCCGTTAAATTTTGTCCTTTCCAAGACGGGTTTCTTGCCTTTATCTTCGTAAGGGCATTTCCTTTTTTTTTTTTTACGGTTCTCCACGTTCCGCCAAGTTGGCTCTTGCCTCTATTTTCACTTTATTGGACACTTCGTCCATTCTTCGATTGTCTTCTTCAATTCGAAGTTTTACAATCAAGTTTTCGAGACTCATTTCCTTTCGTTTGTGTTTGAGATAACTTTTGAATTCCCTCCAACTAGGGGGTAACTTCTCAATTACAACAGCTACTTGGAAAGCGTCCGGAAGAACCATACCATCCGCGAGGATATCATGTAGGATCAACTAAAATTTTTGAACTTGTTCAACGACGGACTTTCCATCTACTATTTTGAAGTCCAAGAATTTCTCCACCACGAACTTTTTAGTTCCGGCATCCTCGATTTTGTACTTTCGTTCCAAAGACTCCCACAGTTCTTTGGCAGTACAAAACGACTGGTACACGTTATAGAACGCGTCAACTAGTCCTCAAAGGACGTAGTTCCGACACAGAAAGTCACCATGAGACCATTGGTCAAATGCAACCCTCCTAGCATTGTCCATTTTGCTCTCAACGACAACGGGTAGATCCTCCCGGAGGAACCTTGCTAGGTGAAGTGTCGTGAGGTAAAACAACATCTTTTGTTGCCACCTCTTAAAATCGATTCCCGAGAATATTTCTCAGGTTTTTCACCATGCATGAATCATTAAAGGCATGATTCAGAGGATGGAAAAATAGAAGGAATACTAAAAGGGGGAACCGACGACGTACTAACATTGGTCACGTTCGGTGATTCGGAATGCGTAACGATGGTAGTGTTCTTGTTGTTCTTAGAGTCACTTCAGTCAGATGCCTTTTTAGTGTTTAATACTTATTGTTTGTTTTACAATTATTGGTTTATATATTTTACCAACAATGGCTTGCAGTGTGTCGACGAAATAAATAAAAAGAACGAAAATTACTGTTGAAAGAAATTACAATTTCTTCAAGCTTTCCGAATATGGTGACTTTCTATTTCAAGCAACTTCTTGAAGTGGCAGGTTCGCTAGTAGGCAGCAACAACGAAAGTAGCAACGAAAACTGAAACAAATTAATATAGTTAGAGAAAATGGGAGTCGAGTCAAGGTGATACCGTTTTCCGTAAAACAAACACGTCCGGGCTAGTGTTCACGGAATGACGAGATGTTTCGAAAGGTAAAATGGCTTCGTCTTTGCATGAGCAACACCGCAGCATACAAAGTTTCAACGAACTGAAGACACGTCTAAACTGGACTGCACTCTAATATGTAATGCCTAAAGTCCAATTGCCAAGATCCAAGGCACACAGACTCGTTCAGACTGCACTCTAATATACAATGCCCAAAGTCCAATTGCCAAGATCTAAGGCCAAGGCCCACAGATCCAAGGCCAAGGCCCATGGACCCGGTGCGGCGCTGCACGCAAACAAAGTTCCGACGAACTGGAGACACGTCTGAACTGGACTGCACTCTAATATGCAATGCCCAAAGTCCAATTGCCAAGATATAAGGCCAAGGCCCACGGACCCAAGTCCAATTGCCAAGATTCAAGGCCAAGGCCCACGGACCCGGTGCGGCGCTGCACGCATACAAAGTTCCGACGAACTGAAGACACGTCTGAACTGGACTGCACTCTAATATGTGCAATGCCCGCATACAAAGTTCCGACGAACTGAAGACACGTCTGAACTGGACTGCACTCTAATATGTGCAATGCCCAAAGTCCAATTGCCAAGATCCAAGGCCAAGGCCCAGGTGCGGCGCTGCACGCATACAAAGTTCCGACGAACTGAAGACACGTCTGAACTGGACTGCACTCTAATATGCAATGCCCAAAGTCCAATTGCCAAGATCCAAGACCAAGGCCCACAGACCCGGTGCGGAGCGCGCGTGTGGCTTATTGAATTGTTCAATAGTCACTATAATTTGAGCTCTCTTAACTAACTCCTATTAATAAGGAGGGTATTAACACTAATCCCAATACATCACTTTTAAGTGTTAATCTTTGTACATTAATTTCTCACTCACCGAAATTCGATTTTGAGATTTTAAATATACTACGATCATACGATCATCTACTCCGAGAGTAGAACAATCCACATTTAATTTTTCTCGAAAATTAAATATCCATACTCTAAAATAATTGATTAAATAATAATTAATTAAATATTAAGAAATTGAATAAATCTCAATTTCTCCATAATGCCCGGGAACATCGCTTTGGCCTGGGAAAATTATTTTTTCAGGACCGCAACTTAGGGGTGTTTGCAAAAAGAGGACCGTAACTTTGCGGGCTGGCAAAATTAGGCCCGTAACTTTTTTTTTTTCGCAATTTCAGGCCAAATTAGGCCAATCAATCCAATTTCGGGCTGATTGAGGCCCATTGTTCGGGCCAAACTTATTTATGCCAAAAAGAGGACCGCAACTTTTTTTAATGCAATTTTAGGATCAATTAATATCCCTATTATAATAATTTAGAATCTTTTTTTTTTCTATGTGTCTCAACACAAATTCAATATTCATATTTTATAATTTTCTCATAATTTTACTTTTTTTTCCCTTTTAAAACAGTTTTTTTAATAGGTTTAAAATTGTCTCTAACCACTTCTTGTACCACTCATCTTCCCCAATTTTTAACAATTTAAATTCTAAAAATCGTGTTTTTATTTTAATGCATTTTTTATAACCTTAAAAAAATAAAACTCTTTTTTATTCTTTTGGAGCTGGGTCTCACGAGGAAAATTTTCTAAAGTAAAATCAAATATAACTTTTATAATAAAATAAACTTTAAAATCTTAATTTTTAATGTTACTTAAAAAAAATGAATATCTTGTGTGAAATTGACTTTCATGAATGGGATTGAAATTTATTCTAGAGTTTGTATTTTACTTTATATATAGTCTTTGATGCGGCCTAAAAATGTCATCAAATGAGAAGTCGACACGTGTATTGAGGATAAGGTAGAGGAGGAGATACGGGATTAAATAATATGCTCTAGATACAAAGTCTCTTCTGGAGGTCCTTCCGGAGGGAGCTCTGCCCGGAGAGAAACGATAGAAAGACTCAGTCTTGGTATGACTTGGCAAGCCGAGATTATAAGAGAACCTTCACGAATCAGTTCAGGAGTGATTGGAGGAGGACTTCTTCCTCCATCATCTTAGGAGATGAGATCCACTAAAGGGGGATGATCCCGGTTCTTCAGGAGAAAGAGGGAGAGGGTGATTTTGTCAACACAGCTGAGCTGAGTCCAAGGGGTACCTCCGAAATGGAAGGAAGCCATAACTTCCCTTTGAGGGGGAATTTCCTATAAATAGGTAATTCAAAGGAAGTTTTCAGGTTAGATTCTTTTACTTTTTACCAAACTTAATATACTTCATACAAAGCACATTGTTGATATTATCATAGAGCCTGATTTGATAAACCACGGATCTCGAGATCCTTGTGATATACTGAGAAGCCTTATACTGACTTAGGCATCGGAGTGTCCGCGCCGGACCCCCCTCCGGCGTGTTCTTTGCAGGTTCTCTTGGATTCTATCAGAAGCAGCATATTTGGGCTGCTCCTACGCGTTCGGGAAATCACATATCCAACTTGGAGGATATCCGATCCTCTCGTGCAATTTTTGACACATCAGTCTTTATTTTAAAATACGATTTAAATAAGGTTATAACACTTCATAAAATTTATAAGTGTTAAAAATATGTATGAGTCCGTCTTATATTTTTTTTGTCAAAATATTAATATAATAAATTATCTTCAATCAGGCGTGTTACGCGGGTCTTCCACTAGTAAATATATAATTTTTAAAATATACTCTAGTTTATATTCCCTTCATCAATTAGATCCATTTTCATGTCTTATATTATTTTAAAATATTATACAAAAATTTTCATAAAATTTCGAATCGAATAGTTTAAATAAAAATACTGGAAAATGTTTGATCGAAATTTTGTAATTAATGTTTACTATAATCCTCTCAATAATAAATCTATAAAAAAATTTCCTTCAATAAAATTTATAAGCATTATTTATGTAAATACAATCTAAAATATACTAATTAAACATTTAAAAATTATATTTATATTTAAAAATTGTGACAATCTTTTTAATTAACAATTAAAAATTTATCATCCCAATTTATAATATTTTGTTCTTTCAATTCACTATAATTTATATGTAGTATATATTTGTTTCTTTAAACATAAATAATGTTTTCTAATTCATAACAAATTATTACATCTACAACTTTCAAATTTAATTTTTAAAAGTTTACGAGTATTTTTTTTTTTTTTATTTATTTTGTCATGTTTCATAAATTTGCATTAAAAAAGTTACAGTCCTCTTTTTGCAATAAATAAGTGTGGCCCGAAAAATGGGCTTCAATTAGCCTGATATTGGGTTGATTGGGCTAATTTGTCCTGAAATTGAGAAAAAAAGAAGTTACGGGCCTAATTTTACCAGCCCGTAAAGTTACGGTCCTCTTTTTGCAAACCCACTAAGTTGCGGTCCTGAAAAAATAATATTCCCTCTTGGGCTTCACAAATCCCCCATTAGCTAGCGCCTTTTACCACGTAGGATTTCAATTCCAGTGTTGACCGGAGTCACCAGAGAATGTTGCTGATAGCCTTTAAAGCCATGCACCCACCCCACCACATATATGCATCTATATATATATTACCGGTTTAATATTAACTTATTATTATTATCATATCTTTAGAGCTAGAAAACAAAGAAAATCATGCTAGCCCTGATATTATGCACTTCCATAATAGGTGGTTTCGTTGTCTACTTTTTCCTCCTCCTCCTCCTCAAGAACGGGCGGCGGCTGCCACCAGGGCCTCGGCCCTGGCCTATCATCGGTAACCTATTGCAACTAGGTTCGAAGCCCCACCAGTCGATGGCTGCTTTGGCACAGGAGTACGGACCCCTCGTGCACCTGAAGATGGGGTTGGTGCATGTTGTGGTGGCGGCCTCGGCCCACGTGGCGGAGCAGTTCCTGAAGGTGCACGGCGCCAACTTCTTGAACCGGCCGCCCAGTGCCGGTGCCAAGCACGTCATGTATAATTTCCAGGACATGGTTTTTGGGGCGTACGGGCCGCGGTGGCGGTTGCTCAGAAAAATCTCCACCGTCCACGTATTCTCCGCCAAGGCCTTGGATGACTTCCGCCACGTTCGACAGGTACGTAATTACTCATAATTTCTTGTGAGTCGTCAATTTTAATTTAATTATATTATATTATATTATATTATATTAATGATATGATACATTATTATTATTATTCTCCAAAATACAGTAATTAATTAAATTTGAAAGAGTACTAGTACTCACTCTACTATATATATATATATGTGAGTTTGAAAGATAGCGAATATTAATGTTATATATATATATAAAATATACTCCTCCTGATTTTAATATGAAAATGAAATATAATTAGATCTTACTAATGATTAGGAAGAAGTGGAGGCTCTGATTCGTGCCGTAGCAAGTGCGGGGAATAATCCAGTGCGACTAGTTCAATCGATCAATGTGTGCACCACCAATGGAATCGCGCGTGTGGCATTGGGGAAGCGCGTGGTTAAGCATGAACGCGGCGGCGGAGATGAGAAGCCGGAGGAGTTCAAAGCGACGGTGACGAGCATCCTGGTTTTGGCAGGCGCGTTTAACATCGGCGATTTATCCCAATTCTGAGCGGATTGGACTTGCAAGGAATTGTTGCAAAAATGAAGAAGATTCACAACTGGTTTGATGCTTTTTTAAACAAGATTATTCAAGAGCACAAAATGGACAATACTACTGATGGAGTGAAGAAGGAACACGTGGACTTACTCAGTACGTTGATTTCATTGAAGGACAATGAGGAGGAGGAGGAAAGACTTTCGGAAACTGAAATTAAAGCACTGCTTTTGGTACGTGTATATACCTTTACATTTTTACCATTTATAATTTGGTACTACATTTTTTTGAAATTAAGAAAATTATAATCACATGCATCTAATTTTCATGAAAAACTTACTAAATATATATATGGCAAAAATGCATGTACTATACTTTTCATCAAATATTGTAAACAATGAAGAATTTTCTTTGAAATTTATAATTTCACGGTTATTTATATTGAGAATTTGGATCTTGTGCAGCAGTACAACATTAATCTCAATATAATCATGTGGTTATATATATATGTTGCATACCCTCGTATTCAAATCCCACTTTCCGTTGTGTGTGTGGCAATACGTACGTACTTGGAATGCATAGATATGTCTTCGATCTCACCAATTTTTTCCTAATTATCTTACAGTTAATTAGTTACATGTAATATACGGAGTACAAACTATCAATATTGATGATTTAATTAGTATTTGATTCATAATATTATTGTAGAACTTGTTCATTGGTGGGACAGACACAATATCTAGCGCGGTGGAATGGGGCATAGCTGAACTCATACGACATCCCAACATCATGGCCCGAGCTCAACAAGAGCTCGACTCGATTGTGGGTAAGGATCGATTAGTGACTGAGTCCGATCTTCCTAAATTACCCTTCGTCCAAGCCATTGTCAAGGAAAACTTTCGACTCCATCCTTCCACTCCGCTCTCACTACCAAGAATCGCAAATGAAAGTTGTGAAGTCAACGGATACTTTATACCAAAGGGCTCCACACTTCTAGTCAACATTTGGGCCATTGGCCGTGATCCAAATGTATGGTCAAACCCACTCGAGTTTCAGCCCGACAGATTCTTAACGGGCCAAGAAAAGTGCAATATTGATGTTAAAGGTAATGATTTCGAATTAATACCGTTTGGATCGGGCCGTAGGATTTGTGTCGGATTGAGCTTAGGGACACGAATGGTTCATTTATTGATTGCAAGTTTGATTCATGCATTCAACTTTGAATTGAGCAATGGACAGTTGGGTCAAACATTGAATATGGAGGAAGGTTACGGGCTGGGCTTGCGCCGGGCTGAGCCCTTAATAGTGTACCCCAAGCCCAGGTTGGCATGTCTCGATCTTTACAAAACCCAACTCTAGTCTTTTTATTCAACTTCATTCATATGCCATTGTATTATTGTAATCGATCACCATTTAAGTTGCTTTTCAAATAAAACCCAAGTGTAGTCTTCTTATTCAACTTGGTATGCCATTGTATTATTGTAACCACCGTTTAAGTTGCTTTTCAAATAAAAATAATCATTGTAATGAGATATTCCGTTTATTTACGGGCTATTCTGGTTTTTCTTTTATGAAAAATACTCCCTCATGAAATTTATAATGTTCATTTTTTAATTTTAGGGATACATGTTTTAATAAATATTAATTAGTTCATATATAAAATGAAAATAATGAAATTGAATGATATGCAGTAATGATGGCCCAATAGACATTGTTGAAAATGATTTGGAAACTTGAATTAAATAATATGTTCGAAAATTTTAACCAAATAAAGTTAAGATGTTCGAAAAAATTAATAAACAAACTCAATATATTCGAAAAAAATTCCTAAACAACTTAAATTTGTACGAAAAAAAATCGAACATTTGTTCGAAATTTTTTCCAAAACAAACTCAATATGTTCGAAATTAATTCTCGAACTTCTAAAAACCCTAATTTTTTCAAAAACCCTAATCTTACCTGAAACAACGAGCAGCGGTGAGGGGAGAAGAGAGGGGCGGCGGCCGCGGCGAACGAGGAAGGAGGGTTGCGAGGGAGGAGGGATGCGAGCGGCCGCGTCTTTGAGAGGAGGGCGACGACGACCGCGGTGGACGAGGTTTGCGAGAGAGGGAGGAGGGGTTGCGGCCGCGAAGGAGAAGAGAGGGGAGGGGGTGCGACGGGAGGCCGCCGGCGACGAGAGAAACGACGGAGTTGTAGAATTTTTTTTTTTTATAAGCCGCCAGTGCCGAGAGGAGGGTAAAACGACCTCGAGAGGAGGGGAGGGGGAGCCGGCGACGGCGCCGCTCGTGGAAGGGAAAGGGAGGAGGCGAAAATGGGGGTGTACCAAATGAATGAGTGAAGATATAGGGTATTAAGGTTTTAATGGAAAAAGGATATTTTTATATTTTTACTGTGGGTGTCCTCAATACATTGATGTGTGTCTATAACCCGCCTTATTGCATGCGTCCAATTAAGAAAAGAGAAATTGCATGCGTCCAATTAAGAAAAGAGAAACAGATGGTTCCTAGGTCCAATAGCCCATTAAAGGCCTGAGAAGACAGCAAGCTCACGCCATCTCATTGTTTAATGGGAGTAAATGGGCTTATTTTATTAAATTAGAAGCCTAAAAAAGGCCCATGAGGCGTGAACAATTGAGGAGGGGAGCCAATACGCGGAAGAAGCACACAGAGAACACATTGGCGCATAAAGGGCTCGACTCCATTGGAGGAGAAACCCTCTTTCTTCTCCCCCACACTTCACTCAGTGCATGTTTGGTTGCTATGTTAGGTTAACATATGTTAAGATAACTTGGTGCGTTTGGCCAATGCACGATATTTTAACAATTGTTTGGTAGCAACTTATGTATTTCACGATTGCCTTGAATATCTGAAAAATGGGACCACTCTTTATTGTTAAATTACCAAGTTGTCCTCATTAAAAATCCCAAATTCCATTTGTATCTCTTCACCCTTCCATGTTTTCATATGCAGATGAACAAGCGAGATTTTACAAAATTGATTGTGTAAATCTTCCAATTACTCGATCCAATAGAGGCAATTTCGATCTGCACATTTTTTCCTTTCAGTTCATCCAAAGATCTCAAATTTCTAACACAAAAAAAACATATTCAACACCATGAAGAACAAATCTGAAACGGATCGAACACCATGAAGCTGTCCCTCAAATCCAAAACGAAATCGTACACAAGATCTCACACATACCCTCCGGAGATGAAGATGAAAAGAAAAAAAAGTGGAGAACTCACACTTTTTATTAATGAAATTATCAAATTGTCCTCATAATTAAATTTGCATCATGTCCAGAAAATTGGTTCATCTTCCAATATGGTTCATCAACCAAAGCAAACAATCAACATCGGAGTAATTATTTTTCTCAATCGGCAAAATTGATCATCAATGCTCTCAAAAAGCAGGAAAATCAAGACTCAAGTCCATTTTACAAAATCCACCGTCCTCAACCAAGTCACCAGATTTGCCTCGTTTCAACTTTTACGGCTTTGCACAGCGCCTAATCGGGAGCATCAGATTCGGTTCAACCACATCGTTATCTGATAGCCTCTCATCTAGCTCAACTCCAACTCCATGATCGGCTCCCGATTCATGGATCTCAGTTGAACCCATACTTTCCACAATCGGCTCAACCGCCAAAGATTGATGGAGAATGGTTATGTGTTCGATGGGGACGAAGTGAAAGATAAATACACACAAAGATGAAGAGATATAGAAACTGACCTCGAATCGCCTCACATGGTAGACGGAAGCTATTGAATTTAAAATTAGAGCAAATGATCTTTTATCTGTTTTTATGGATTTATATGCGCGAGGGGTATATTGGTCTTTCATAGCTTCAGACTGAGTTATTGTATAAGCAAGACAACCCAACTCTCCATTTTGGGCTGTTAACTCTACTGAAGTAGAACAGTATTTAGTAAAGGGCATGTAAACTAACACAGGCCGCCAATTAGCATACCAAACATTTGATATGAAAGATAACGTAACTAACGGGGTTTAACGGGTCTACCAAACAAGCACTTAATAGTTAGATTAATTTAGCTTGTTATTTCATTTCTTAAATAGATATTAATTTAGTATTTCATGATTGAAGAATTTGCAGGACTTTGAGGTAATATCTTTCTTTAATTTTATATTTTGTTATTTATATTCTATGTGTTTGTTTTATTTTGTTAATTTAGTTATGTGCTAGGCTTTGATTGCTTTGGGTGTTGGAATTATATAGGTAATTAGTGAGTTTATGGATTAATTATTTAATTAGCCTATGTCTTGATTTAATTGTTTCTATTATTGTGATTTCGTTGATTCAATTGATTAATTCACTATATTAGCTAGCATTGTTGGTTTTGTCGACTTAAACGATCGTATTGGTTTGCATGATTAAGAGTGTGAGTGTGAGCTTGGATTAATTGATTAGAATTCACATAATAATTGACTACACCGACCGGGCTTGATTGCTTAGATCGACAACACTAGACACTAATCGATTAGAGGTCGTCTATTAGATTAGTGAAAGGGCGTCTCATAAACATTAGTAACCGTGTTGAACGTGTTTATGAGACACTATTTTAGAAGTTTATGGTATCGATTAGACCTTATAATTGTTAATTAATGCACGTGTTCACCTAAGCCTCACGAGGGATTGGTCTACACACACGAGTGATAGCCTTTAGCTCAATCCAACACCTTAGGTTTAATTATTGTGATTAGTTCGTTAATTCATTAGTGTTCCCACATAAGGAAGACACCCGAAGAAATTCTTTCACTTGCACTTTCATTTTTTAGAGTTAGTTTAGTTTTTTGCATTAGTTGTTTATTTTCTTAATTGGTATTTGTTTTATCCTCCCGTTTAGCTTCTATAACACCATTTCGACGTATAGTTTTGGGGCTCCACATTATTTCAACTAGGTCCTTGGACGATAACTACTAGGTCGTATACTTAATCAATTATAACGGACTCATACGCTTGTGGGAATTATTTTTGTTGTGCTAAAAAGTGCAAAAATACGAATCAAGTCAAGGCAACATGCCACCAAAATCTTCAAATTGTCACCAAAATCGAGTTAAACGGTAAAATTACATTAATCATTGAGTATTTTAAATTGATATCGGGTATATGTGAATCTACTCGTACACACCAATTTTAATTTTTTTATTTATATTTTAATTGTATCCGTTCATTTAATGAGTTCACCTAAAAATCATTTTTTTACTACGGCCCACTCATTTTATGAGTTCACCCCCAAATCATTTATTTTTATCACAGTTATCTGCACCTTTATGAGTTCACCCCCAAATTATTTTTTACAACGGTTATCTGTACCCCTCATTTTGTGAGTTCACCTCAAAATATTTTTAAAAAATTAATTACATTTAAAAGACTATATTATCCTTTTATTAATTTACACAAAATATAATAAAATCAACCTTAATTTATATATTTACAATCTGCAGCCGAGTCATTGCCGAGTTACCGTCGATTCACCACCAAGTCATCCATATTTTTAGAAAAAAAAAATCGTAAAACATAATTAAAAAAAAAAAAACTATCGAAATTAGCCACAAATCTCGATTTTTTTTCTTTTTAATTTTTCTTCACCTCCTCATTTCCTTTTTTCTTCCCACCAGTTTTTATTCTAAACTTCTAATTTCTTCGTTTTTTTTTCATTTTACTTTTTTTTTATTTTCCTGCCTTTATTTTCCTTTTTTTTCATGTATATTTTTTAAAATTTTAATAAAAAAATAATATTATAGGTATAATTTTATTATAGTCGATAATACAATAAATAATACCATAAATAGTAATCAGTAATACAATAACAAATAACTTCACATATCTAATTATATTTAGTAATAACAAAAATAATTATTAATAATACCACAAACGATAATTAATAATATCATGAACATTAATCAGTAACATTTTATACAATACCAAATAATTTCACACATCTAATTGTATTCAGTAAAACCAAAAACAATTATCATTAATATCATGAACAATAATCAATAATACTATGAACAGTATATACAATAACAAATAATTCGACACATCTAATTATATTCAGTAATATCAAAAACAATTATTAGTAATACCATGAACAGTAATCAGTAATATCATGAATAATAATCAGTAATCAATAATCGATTATACGCACACATGAGCTTTTAGCGCACACCCTGTACGATTAGGACACACCCCATGAAAGATCGAATATACCCTTCTCCTACATAACCATAATCCTCCCCTTATTCTCTCAAACCATATACAGTGAAAAATAAAATACGTCGCTTGGGACACTCACTCCTCTCCTAGCCTCGTCGGTCGCCGTTCAAAGTCTCGCTGCCACAGCCTTTCTTCGTTGCCGCACAAAATCTCGCCGACATAGCTTCGTTCGTCGTCGTCGCATTTGTTTCGCCGATTTCACGGACGTCTGCTTCGCCATCCGTCCAAGGTTGTGTCCCAAGCACCTGCCGTCCGTGGCTACGTCCCAAGCCCACGCCGCTTCCTCCTCACTTCGTCGCATCCCAAGCCTTCTGTCCCTCTTTCGATTGTAAGTTAGAAAAACAGATGCGTTGCCTCTTCCTCATTTCTGCCGCCCCTCCGTCGTCAATTTTCTTCTAGATCTCTCAACCTCAAAATTCAGATACGTAAGTAGTTTTTTTTTTCCTTCTAGACCTTTCAATCTCAAAATCATTGATTTGTAAAAAAAAATTGGTGAATGTCCACCTCAATCTTGTGTGTGCATATATATAATCGCGGTCTTTCATTAGATTTGTATGACCCATTAATTGTCTGCCCCGAAAAAAGTAAATTAGACTCAATTTTTTAATGAAACTGAAGAGTGTATATACACGCGAGCGTAAATAATAATTTGCCTATATAAATTAGGATTGATTTTATTATATTTTGTTTAAATTAATAGAAGGGCACTATAGTAATTTTATGTGTAATTGTTCTAAAAAAATAAATTGGGGGGTGAAGTCAATAAAAGTGGGGTGTAAATAACCGTTGCCAACTGTTTATATATAAATTATGATTAATTGTATTATATTTTGTGTAAATTAATAGAAGAGCATTATAGTAATTTTAGATGTTATTTTTTTAAAATAATAATTATTGGGAGTGAAGTTAACAAAATGGGGATGTAAATAACTGTAATCAATTAACAATATTTGATAAGTTTTGGGCCGACGCACTATATTTGCAAAAGGGTTGGGGTATATACCCCTCCAGCTTTGTTAGATACACTCCCCCGATACATATACTCCCCTTAAAATACATTTGAGATAGATGCACTCCCCCCAAATTGTCTATTATACCCCTTTATCTTAATAATTGGTATGATAAATGCACCCCCATAAAAACCCTAATTTCCCTTCCTTCTTCCCCAACCTTCCCGTTTTCTTCCCTCCTTCCCCCCTCAATTTCTCCCATCGCCGCCCAAGCCACCCGCCTCCGGCACCGCTCGCCTGCTAGCGCCGCTCACCTGCTAGCGCCGCTCGCCTCCGGCGTCGCCCGCCTCCAGCACCACCCTCCTGCTAGCGCCGCTCGCCTCCAACGTCGCCCGCCTGTAAGTGCCGCCCACCTCCTTTTTATCTTTCTTTTTTCTTTTCCATGTCTGCAACAGCGCCGGCGGCGCCCCTTCGCCTAGCGCCGTCGCCGCCTCCTCCTACACCCAAACCGTTGTATCCACCTTCTCTCCCGACTCCTCCTCCCTCCTCCGCCGCCCTAAAACAAGTAAGTTTTTTTTTAATTACTGCAATCGCGCGGTGCCGCCCCTCTCGCCTAGCGGCGCTGCCGCCGCCCCCTCCTCCCCACCGCCCTACTCTCTCCCTGACAACCATCCCACAGTAAGCTTCTGGCAAAAAAAAAATCCCTTTTCTTTCTTTTTTTTTTTTTTTATTTTAATTTTGGATAAAAAATATCGACCAAAAAATTTATGGTCGACGGCAATTTGTCGACCACAATATTTTTGGTCGACATTTCTTCTCCAAAATTAATTTTTTAAAATTTTTCGATACAATGTTGCCGAAGAGGGTCTTTTTCGTCGACTATAATTAGTCGACGATATATTCTTCGGTCGATCAACCAGTGTCGATCGACACTGGTTGGTCGAAAAAAATCTGATTTTTTTTTTAAGTTTCTGGATTGGTGACGCCGGAGGTTGCGGCGGCAGTGGATGTGGAGGCTATCGGAAGTTGCGGCGGCTGCAAAATTAGGTTTAGGGTTTTGTATAAAATTAGGTTTATGGTTTTAAGAAAGGAGGGTGTATGTATCTATACCATTTTACACATTTTACTAAAAGGGCAAATATGGTATTTTACATGTATATTTAATTAATAAAATGGGAAGGAGAGTGTATCTAACAAAACTGGAGGTACCCAACCCTTTGCAAAAACAAAATAAAAGCCAAGAGTTAACAAAAGTTTTGGACTCTTGGAGTATATAATATTTTATTTAAAGAATGGGACGTTCTAACTAAAAACGAAACCAATTGATATAGCAAACTTTCAATTAATGTTTAAAGAAAGAGACATTCTAACTAAAATTACGAAACCAATTGATTTAAGATATTATTCAATTCGTTATCTCTAATTCAAACAAACTCATTAGTACTCTCTCTTTCCCAGAAAAATTTGCACACTTTTTATATATGGATGTTCTATATCAATTTGCACACTCCATAAAAGAAAATATTGTCATAACACTCACCCTCAAAATATACACATATTTACCCATATGCCATTACTTTTTCACACTCAATCTACTTTTTACATTACTTTATTCATAAAAGTTTACAAAATTATCCCTCAAAACATCACTCATTACACATTTTCTTACACATTTATTAAAATGTGTGTCATCCCAGAGGTGCAAGTTTCTCTGAGACGGAGGGAGTAATATAGTATTTCTTCGTCCCATAGGAACTTGCATACCTGCTGGAATGACACATAATTTAAAAAAATGGGTAAAAAAAGTGTAATGAGTGATGTTTTGAAAGGTAGTTTTATAAAGTTTTATAAATAAAATAAAGTAAAAAGTAGATTGAATGTGAAAAAAGTAATGACATATGAGTAAATAAGAGTATATTTTGAGAGTGAGTATTATGAAGATATTTTCTTTTATGGAGTGTATAAATTGGTATGAGACATCAAATTATAGAAAGTGTGCAAATTATTGTGAAACGAAGGAAGTATAATTTAGGTTTAATATATGCAATTTTCACATATACTAGTAATATTTATGAGAAAAAACATATTGTAATTGTAGAATTTAGGTGTGATGGAGTATACATGAACTCTAGCTAGAAATATACAATATATTTTTGTGAAGAATGGACGAACAATTAAATTTATAATAAATTTTATTTAACTCGTTTAGATTCGATTATGTTCTAAAAGACTCATAAACCAGTAATATATTTATTTAATAAACTCGAGCTCAATTAAAAAAAAAAAAAGTAGAGAAATACTATATTTTAAAAAAAAAAGGTAAAAATATAGTGAGATGTTGACTTTTTTTTTTTTTTTTTTTTAGATTAAAGATGACAGAAAGAGGACCGATACTGTATTTATTAAACAACTAAATTCGAGCACAGCTCAAAAATAAGCAAATCAAGCTAAAAGTCCTTAAAGTTAACTTATTACTGACCCTTCGTGCCCCTAGCCCCTACCCGTCTAACTATTAACTAGTCTATTTTCCCACCTAACATTTGCCTTTAAGGCATGCACCCCACCCCATATACCGTACGTACATATATGCATCTATATATTACCGGTTTAATATTAACTTATTATCTTAGAGAAAACAAAGAAATAAATTATCATCATGCAATTGAGCATTTTAGCCCTGATATTATGCACTTCCACAATAGGTTTCCTTGTCTACTATTTCCTCCTCACCGGGCGGCGCAACATCAAGTCGTCGCCCCTGCCACCAGGGCCTCGGCCCTGGCCTATCATCGGAAACCTACCGCATCTAGGGCCGAAGCCCCACCAGTCGATGGCTTCTTTGGCACACGAGTACGGACCCCTCGTGCACCTGAAGATGGGGTTGGTGCATGTTGTGGTGGCGGCCTCGGCCCGCGTGGCGGAGCAGTTCCTGAAGGTGCACGATGCCAACTTCTCGAGCCGGCCGCCCAATGCCGGCGCCAAGTACGTGGCGTATAATTACCAGGACTTGGTTTTTGGGCCGTACGGGCCGCGGTGGCGGTTGCTAAGAAAAATCTCGACCGTCCACATCTTCTCTGCCAAGGCCTTGGATGACTTCCGCTACGTTCGACAGGTT
Source organism: Galeopsis tetrahit (assembly GCA_963675135.1). Taxonomy (NCBI): domain Eukaryota; kingdom Viridiplantae; phylum Streptophyta; class Magnoliopsida; order Lamiales; family Lamiaceae; genus Galeopsis; species Galeopsis tetrahit. The sequence goes on from OY776127.1 coordinate 75,352,867, forward strand.
AGTAGTCATTCTCTTGTGAGTGTGATAGGTATATATACATTAAACTTTAATTAATATTGTCTTTAATTTAATTAATCATACAATACTACTAGTATTATTCAGTGCAATAAATTTGAAAGATGTTAACATATATAGTATTAGAAAATTAATATAAGTGAATTAATTCTATTCATCTCTTTATATATAAGTTCGACTTTTAGATTAGATAACGAAGTAACTCTTTGAATCAGGTAGTTGGTTTCATTTTCTTGGTGTGCACCAAATTACTTTATTCACACTTTATATTTCTGATCAGCTTAATAATGTCATACGTGTGAATGCAAGTATTCGAGTTAAAATTCAATTTGGTTTCATAATTTTGATTTTTTTTTCCCAAGGGGCTCCAAAAAATTTAAGACTTTCAATTTTGTCTAATAATTTCTTAATTCGTTCATTTCCGTCTAAAAGTCAACAAAGTTCCATAAATGACGTAGTATTGAGTATTGACCCACATTTTTTTGCGACCTTTTACAAAAAAATCAATGTTATGGAACAAAAAGTTCCAAATCCTGTGAAAAAAGGACTAAAATCCTAACCCCATATTGAATTTTTTTTAAGGGACGAAATCAAAGTTCATATATTTTTTTTTAAAGTTGGGGTTTACAAGATCATAGCAAAATCAAAATACAATTCACGAGCTTAAGATCTTGATCTTCAAACCAAACGGTATCGCTGTCCACTTCAATCGCGAGAAGAGGAAAACGTACGAGTGCTCTCTTTGCCCTACATAATGAGCATGTCTTCAACCTTTAACAGAGACAACCCCATATATACTAAGGTGTTCTCGTGTCAAGAAAAGGAAACAAAGATTTAGGCAAAATTTCACCGAGTACCGCATTCCAAGAAACCATAACCAAAGGCTCCCGAGTCTATCTCAAAGAGCTCAATCACCACAAAAGAGTCCTACAGCCTCAAAAAAGATCCAAAAAATGAAGAAAGACAGCACATGGCCAAACGGTGAAACAAGCAGCAACTAAAAAAACTAAACAGGAACAATAACAATAGCACTACCTAAAAAACAGTAAATGAGATCAACGAAAAAATACCCGAACGATCACCGTGGCTCCGTAATGGACATTTCTACGGTGATCCCTAACAACAACTAAAAACAACTACATAAACGAAGGGAATAAAACTGATAAGACCGGAGTTACGGCGGCGGCGGCGGCAAAAACTTACTGGACAGAAGCTACAGATCTAGATCTGTAGATCTGCTTATTTGTTCCTTCAAAAGCGTGCTAAAGAGATGATCGGAGAAATGAAGGCATAACGACGGTGATGGTGACAGAGAAGGCGACGACATAATGAAAAACACCACCAAAAGCTCTATCAGATTTGCATAAAAGTGAAGATGAACTGGATGAAGGCAGTAAGCGGTGGAGTCACCACAAAAAACAGCCCATTTAAAGAGGGCAAAGGCGAGGGAATTGCCCTCTTTAAGCGTTTTGGCAACAGCATAGGCGAGGGGCAGTCGCCGTCGCCAAAGTGCTCCTCGCTAATTTATTGGCGAGGGCACCCTCGCCATTTAAAGAGGGTGAAGCCCCACTCGCCAATTAAAGAGGGCGTACCCCCCTCGCCAATTAAAGAGGGCCTTTACCCTCGCCAATTTAATTAATTTAAAAAATTGTGGAATCTGGGTTTGAAAACCCCCCCCCCAACCCCACTGCCTCTTCTATTTAACCCCCCTCCCTCCGCGAGAATCGAACCTGGGACCTCCGGAACAAGAAGTGTTTATGCACTCCTTGTGTGCCGTTTGGGCTAGAAGCTTTAGTCGTTATACTTTGAATGCAATTAATATATATATACATATATTATAATTTTAGTTTTTTCTTTCTTTCCTTTAAAGTAACTTGTTTATTTTTAGATTGTCAAAACACATTTAATATATTTATTTTTAAATGTGAAATTATAATATTATGTGTTACAAATAATTAATTATGTTTATTTTATTTTTCAATTATAAAATTAAAGTTACTTGTTTATTTTTAAATTGTCAAAACATATTTAATATATTTATTTTTAAATAAAAAATTATAAAATTATGTGTTACAAATAATTAGTTGTGTTTAATTTTGTTCTCTAATTACATTTTTTTTAATTCATGATTATTCAATAATTATGTTTAATTAATTTTCTTCATAAATATATATATATATATATATATATTTCAAATTTGTAATTAAATCATTGTTGTTAGTAAAAATTATTTGAATATATATACCTTCAATATAATTAAAATTAAAAATTTAACATTAAAAATAAAAATTAAGTATCATTAATAATCAAAACTTAAAAATAAATACACCATTAAAATTGAAAGTAAAAGATAAATATTTAATCAATCAAATAATGATAATTAACTATTAACCTAATTAATTAATCATATCTAATATTACAGGAATATATATTAATTACAGTAATTAATATATGACCATTAGTATATATATATACTCCCTGGCATTAATTCGATCCGCCCTCGCCAACTTCCAGAAAACCAATTCCTCGCCACCTGGGTTTCTTCATTTCGCGAGGGGTATTAATTTCCCTCGCCAATTTGCGAGGGATTTTGGTACCCTCGCCAACGCGCTCGTAAATTGGCGAGGACACATTTTTCCACTCGCTAATTAGCGAGTGTGATTCCGCCCCTCGCCAATTCCCTCTTTATTTGTGCCCCTCTTTAAATCCCTCGCCAAATAGCAAGGGTTAAATCCCCTCTTTAACTCCCCTCGTTATTTGAGCAATTTTTTGTAGTGAGTAGGGGAGAAGAAATCTCTAGAGAGAGAAACTCTCCCACTCTCTAAACCGCTAAATCAAAGTTCATATAACTAAAGTGTATTCAGCAATTTCCTGCAGCTTTGTAGACTTGTTGATATCGAATCATTTTAGTTCCATAACTTTTTACACCTTCCGTCCCACAGGAATTTACACACTTTTTATAAATGAATGTCTCATACCAATTTGCACACTCCATAAAAGGAAATATCTTCATAACCCTCACTCTCAAAATATACTCTTATCTACCCATATGCTATTACTTTTCCACACTCAATTTACTTTTTACTTTATTTTATTCATAAAACTTTACAAAACTACCCCTCAAAACATTACTCATTATATCTTTTCTTACCCATTTCTTAAATTGTGTGCCCACCCAAGTGTGCAAGTTTCTATGGAACGGAGGGAGTACATTTTTTAAAATTATTCCAAAAAAAGTTAAATGTAATTGCGAAAAAAATGAGACTAAATTGATACATTTAACCTTTTTAAAATCAAAACAGAATAAATTGGACTAAATTGATATTTTTTTTAGACCATTTCCGAAAATGTTGAAAATTGAAATATTGATATACTCCTGATTTTAATGTGAAAATGAAATATAAACATGCATATAAGAACTAATGAGTTATTTGGCCTTTTAAATGAAGTATAATTATTGATTGGATATGCAGGAAGAAGTGGGGGGTCTCATTCGTGCCGTAGCAAGTGCGGGGGACAAGAATCCAGTGCGACTAGGTCAATCGATCAATGTGTGCACCACCAATGGAATCGCGCGTGTGGCGTTGGGGAAGCGCGTGGTTGAGCATGACCGCGGCGGCGGAGATGAGAAGGCGGAGGAGTTCAAAGCGACGGTGACGGAGCTCTTGGTTTTAGCAGGCGCGTTTAACATCGGCGATTTTATACCAATTCTGGAGGGATTGGACTTGCAGGGAATTGTTGCAAAAATGAAGAAGATTCACAAATGGTTTGATGCTTTTTTAAACAACATTATTCAAGAGCACAAAATGGACGGTACTGATGGAGTGAAGGAACACGTGGACTTATTGAGTACGTTGATTTCATTGAAGGACAAAGATGACAATGACGGGGGAAGACTTACCGAAACTGAAATTAAAGCACTGCTTTTGGTACGTTTACATTTTTTTACAATTTTGGTACATCTTTGGAAAATAATTCGCATGCATCTAATTTTGAAAAACTCAATGGCAAAAATGTACTTTTCATCAAATATTGCAAACAAGTGAGAATTTTGTTTTGAAGGGAAGGATTTATATACGTATAAATTTCATGTATTTTTAAATCATTTCATTTGAAATACATTTTCAAAAAAATATTGTAGAACTTGTTCATTGCTGGGACTGACACAACATCCAGCACGGTGGAATGGGGCATAGCTGAACTCATACGACATCCCAACATCATGGCCCGAGCTCAACAAGAGCTCGACTCGATTGTGGGTAAGGATCGATTAGTGACTGAATCTGATCTTCCTAAATTACCCTTCGTCCAAGCCATTGTCAAGGAAAACTTTCGACTCCATCCTTCCACTCCGCTCTCACTACCAAGAATCGCAAATGAAAGTTGTGAAGTCAACGGATACTTTATACCAAAGGGCTCCACACTTCTAGTCAACATTTGGGCCATCGGCCGTGATCCAAATGTATGGTCAAATCCACTCGAGTTTCAGCCCGAAAGATTTTTAACGGGTCAGAAAAAGTGCAACGTTGATGTTAAAGGTAATGATTTCGAATTAATACCGTTTGGATCGGGCCGTAGAATTTGTGCCGGATTGAGCTTAGGGACACGGATGGTTCAATTATTGATTGCAAGTTTGATTCATGCATTCAACTTTGAATTAAGCAATGGACAGTTAGGTCAAACATTGAATATGGAGGAAGCTTACGGGCTGGGCTTGCACCGGGCCGAGCCCTTAATAGTGTACCCTAAGCCCAGGTTGGCATGTCTTGATCTTTACAAAACCCAAGTCTAGTCTGCTTATTCAACTTCATATGTCATTGTATTATTGTAATCACCATTTAAGTTGCTTTTCAAATAAAATAATCATTGTAATGAGATATTCTGTTTTTTAGGGGCTATTATGGTATTTATTTTAATTAAAACATTTTTCTTTTAATGAGAAATACTCCCTCCGCCTCCGTCAAAATTTATAACAATACATATTTTAATGAATATTGATTAGCTTATATATAAAGTAGATAGGTTGAGGGTTAGTGAAATATTGTGGGGTCATTTATAAATAAAATGAACAACAATTTAATTAAATAAGTGATAATTGTATTAGAGAAAAATTAGGAGAAAGATTAGAGTTTACTGTCTCCTTAATTAACCTAAAAGTTCATAATGTAATATATATATATCATCCTAATTGTTAATAAAATATCTCTACCATTCATTTTCAATAAATTGGAGGGTCATGAAGATAAAGTAAAGTGATTGAATACTATTATATTTCTAAAAAATGAATAAAATTAATAATGAATGTGCAAAAATCTTAATAGAAATAGGCTGTTTGAATACACACAACATAATATTTCGGTTAATGCCAAATGAAATTTATCTCTTTAGTAAAATTTATTGATATTGTACGTATGTGTAACACATGTATTGAATGTAAGTACAATAGCACTTAAAAGAGAGAAAATAATGAACACACATTGTATAGTAATGTAGCACTTATAATAGAGAAATTATGAAAGGCACGTTGTATAGATTTGGTGTATCTAAATTTAGGTAGAAATGTCCCCACACCAAAAATGTAGTTAATTGGCAAATTAAATACTTCCACCGACGAGTACTTTCACAATTGACTTATCTTGAAATTATTTGTACACTTTAGTATAAATATACTCCCTCCGTCCTAAAGAAAGCTACTCAACTTTATTTTTTCGTCCGTCCCAAAGAAAGCTATTCATCCCCTTTTTTGGTAACTATTCCCCTCACATTTCATTATATTTTCTCTCTCTCAATCACATCACCTTTAATACATATACTTATTAAATTGATACTATTTCTTAACCTCTGTGTCAGGAGCTCATGGGGAGCTTTCCCTGGGACGGAGGGAGTAATATTTCTTCCCGTTCACTAAATGTAGTTCCATTTATCTCATACATTATATTTCAATCATCACTCTTCCACCATCACTTAATTACTCAAATTGTCATCAACTTTATTCACAAACAATCACTTTATTCACAATGGACCCCACAATACTCTACAATACTCAGGGTGTGTTTGTAAATTATATTGATTGATTCAAAGTGATTAAAATTGATTTTTACAATAAAATTGAAAGTTGATAGTGTTTTAAAATTAAGCACTTTAAATCAATTTTGTATATGTTGTAGGGTGTGTTTGCAAATCATAGTGATTGATTTAAAGTGATTAAAATTGATTTTTGCAATAAAATTGAAAGGTGATAGTGTTTTAAAATTAAGCACTTTAAATTAATTGTGTATATGTTGTGGTGTTTACAAAACAAACCACTTTTTTTTATAAATTTACAAAAAACACTCTTATTACATTTGGATAGGTAATGAGTAAAGATGAAATATTATTCAAATTGTGAGGGTAAAATTGTAAAATTGATTATTGTAATGATGAGAAACACATAGAAGCTATTAGAAGTAAGTGGATGGGTGCTTCACTAAAATCACTTTTAACAAATTAACTTAATCACTTGGTTGTGTTTGAAAACACTCCAAAAGTGATTTTATTTGAAAAAAAAGTGCTTTTAAGCACCTTATATTGTTTGAAAACACCCACTCATAATTTATCTACAATTTGCTTAAAACATGTGCTCACTCTCAATGAGACTACTTATTGTGAACGGAGCTAAAAATTAAAATTATCATAATATTATTTTATTTTTAATATTATCACTTATTTTGGATCTACATTTTACTTTAAACACTCATCCTTTATTTTTATCAAATTTTCTTTAATAAATTTCTTTAAATATATTATTTAATAAAAAAATTATAATTAACTTTTTTGTATATTTAATAATTATATAACAAATTTTAAGTGTATTAGAAAAATATTAGTACTGAAATTATTACTTTCTCCGTCTCATAATGTATAGTATTATTTTGTGTATAACTAAAGAATATTTTTTTTTTACAAATTTATCCTTTATTATAATAAAAAATTGAGAGAAAAATTAGGAGAAATAAAAAGGAATGTAGAATAACTTGCTTCAATATTTATCAAGAAGATATGAAGCAATTGATGAAGTATATAACAATTTAAATTATGATAAATTAAAATATAAAAATTAAAAGATGCTCACCTAGTACATATAAAAAATACTTATATGATATTAAATTTAGATTTATTATTTATAATTGGGTTCCTTTTACTCGGTTCTAGCTAGGGGTGAAAACGGATCGGATACGGACGGATAGTGCTTATACCGTATCCTAAATCATATTTTTTTCTCGAATTCGAAGTCGGATACGGAAAAGTCGGATTCGGATACAAATTAGGAATATTCGGTATACAGATACGGAACGGATATCGGACGAATCCGGGCCGGATTCGAATAACTATAATCGGATAATATATTTCAAATGGAAATCATCAAAATGTGATTGAAACACATAAAAAATCAACAAACATGAAATCATCAAAATATATCCTTCGTAAACACCACCACTCCAGCACAACATAACGCCTAAGAAGACATATATAATATTATACCCAAGCATGAATAAAGCAATCAACAAACTACTCCTAAGTCAAAGAATCATCCACTCATGAAAAAGTAATGTACAACAAAATACAAGCACACTAAGAACCACCTCCTCAATTTTCCTCCATTTCATTTAATGGAGTTTCAACAATTTATACCTTAAATTTTCTCTGAATCTAATCGGGGCTCGGGATGCAGGGTGGCAGCGACGTCAAGATGGGGGCTGGGACGGGCGGTCGACGACGGGGGTCGGGGCTGGGGGTGCAGCCGTGCAGGGGCCAAAAAGGGAAGGGAAGGAGGAGTGGGCGGCGAACGCTGGGGGTGAGGGTTTAGGCTTTTTAGTTTTTAATAAGGCCCAATACTGTTATAAGTTATAATAGAGCTTTAATAAAATTAATATAAAATATAAAATAAAATATATTAAAAAATTCGGGTATCCGGATTTATTATCTGGATAATATCCGATAAAATATGGGAAAACTCGAATACGGTCGGATATTATGTATTCCGAATCCAAAGTCAACTATCCGTATCCGCTCAGATACTAAATTTTTATACCGAATTCGTATCCGACCGGATACGGTTCCGAATCGATTGGTAAATATCCAATCCGTTTTCACCCCTAGTTCTAGCTCGTCACTAATTGACCCCAATTTTTTTTTTCTATTCAATGAATCGTCCAATTAAATATCTCTACTTTATTTAACTGTAGAGCTGAATAAATTATCTTAATTTGTCTGTCATTATACAAGTATTGAATTGGCAGACATAAACTAGTGGCTCTATTTATGTTGATTGTCTTGTCGGCTCAAACCGTGCCGTTATTTTGCATTCTATTTTATATATATATATATTAGAAGAGCAATATTAATGTATTACGTGGAATGTTTGACAATCAATTACATTAAGAAGAGAATAAAATTAAATAAGTAGTGACTTTTTAAATAAAATATATGGATCTCATTTTTTTAACCAATTAGTAATATTAATATAATTATTTATTTAGTTATAATTAATATTGTGATAGTCAAACTTTCTATATTTTATGAACTCAATACAATTTTGATATATGAAAAAAAAAATCATACAATAATTATGATACATATAAAAATCAATCAATAAAATTATATTTACCAAAATATGTAACTCTTTGAGATAATGACACATCAACTAAATTAATATAAGAACGACACGTAAGCAAAAACAATATAAAGACGATACATAAGCAAAATCAATATAAAGACAACACGTAAGCATTTCTTGGTGTGGACCAAATTACTTTATGCACTCACTTTATATATACTTCTATTCAGCTTAATAATGTCTTAGATATTGTGACTTGTGAGCGAATGTATTTGTGTTAATTTGATTCCATAATTTTGAATTTTTTTACAAGGGGTTTCCAAAATTTTAATGATTTTCAATTTTATCTTATAATTTTTTAAATCGTCCACACTACAAAAAACTCGTTGTTTATCGACGGAAATTTCGACGGAATTGTGGTCGGTAGACGTGGTTACCGACGGAATATTTCAGTCGGTTCTAGCCTCGTCGGCAAGGTTTACCGACGGAAATTTTTATTCCGTCGGTAGTCCCGACGGAATAAATCAGTCGAGTCTGCCGACGGATATCATTCCGTCGGTAGCTCGGATGACCCGTTTTCAAACCGGGTCTGAATTCTGTCGGCAATTTCGTCGGTCGTCCGTCGGTACTACCGACGGGCTACCGACGAAATTTTATTTCAACATTTTTTTAAAAAAAATATATCCGTCGGCTTCTGTCGGTACGACCGACGAAATTATCCGTCGGTAACACAACCCGAAATTTAAAAAATAACGGTTGCGGACCCGGACCCGACCCGCGAACTACTATTATGGGCCAACATTTTATTCTGGCCTTGCTGGGAATCGAACCCGGGTGTGTGGGCGCCTAATCAGGGACGCCTACCACTCGAACAAGTGTGTTACTTGTTCGTAATTGTAATATTAATTGTATATGTACTCATTTTCGGCCCATTTTTTTTTTAAATTCACAAAATTAATTTCTTTCACATATATCAAATAATTAAATGTGTAATCTATAATTTATATTTTTATAATTTATATATTTTAAAATACTAAAATATTCACATTTTAACTAAAATACTCATATTTTTTAGTAAAAAGTTCATTTTTTTGCTAATTATTTTTTAAAAAATTTCAAAAAGTTAAATTCATTCACATAAATTAAATAATTAAATTTGTAATCTATAATTTATATATTTTTAAATACTAAAATATTCATTTTTTTTTACTAAAATATTCATTTTTTTGCTAAATATATTTTAAAAATTTTAAAAAATTAATTTCTTTTCACACTTTTTAGTTGTAACTTAATGATAAATAAATATTTTTAAATTGTACATCTAATAAAATAATTCGCTTACATTATATAATTTATTATTCATCTTCTTCCTCTTCATCTTCTTCATCTACATTTTCATTATTTGTCTCATCTTCCTCCTCTTCATCATCCTCCTCCTCTTCGTCCTCTTCCTCTTCATCATCCTCTTCATTTTCACCATCTTCCTCATTTCCATTATCGTTTTCAATTTCGATCAATTGTGAATTTCCGGCCGTCAAGTCTACGTGGATATTCAAATCTCCCATAAAGACTTCAGTTCTAGCCTCTATTTGTTCCGTTTGAAACGGAGAATCATCTTCATCACTCCTTTCCTTTGTAGGGACTTCTACCATTGATCTTGCCTTTACTTTGCAAACAGCGTGCCATTCAATTTTACTACGTGATCGAAAAAAATCAAAAAATTCTTTACTTTATATCAAATATAACGAAAAATCGTGTATTATGTATAAATTAAAAACAATAACATAAATAAACAATCCATTGACAAACAACCATTTACAACATTCTTTAGAAACTTATTACGAACCAACCCGCGAATTAATCAACACAAAATCTACTAAACAAATTAATGAAATGATGTAATCCAAAAATCCACGAATTTAAGAAATCAGAAGTCGCAAACGCATAAACCCAGAAATTAAAAAATAATAATTATGAACACTCGCGGCTTCACTTCGTTTGCACCGTCTCTAAGCGCATCTTTCCCTCGCGTGCCTCCCTTGTCGAAAAGAGAGAGAATCGCCTTGCGAGTAGGGGTGGAAATAGGTCACGCCAAGCTTTGTATGAAAAAGCCTAGCCTATTTAAAAAAAATTAGTCTAGCCCTGGCCTATTATCTATAATAGGCTTTTTTTATGGGTTTGACCCGACCTTTTTAGTAAACAGACCAGCTTTACGAGCCTGTTAGAAGCCTATTTAAAATTTATTCATACGAAAATTAAAAAACGCAATTTAATATTTAAAATTACAAATAAATTCACGATCAAAATAAGTGCAATACAATAGTAAATTCAAATAAAAACTAAAAAAATAGTTTCTCAAGTACAAAAATAGATTTAATTTGCATTAATTTACTATTAATGTTAGCAATATATAAAAATTATTTTATTATAAAACATATAAAAATATTTATCTACAATTAATTTTATATATATATATAACACATAATTTTAAATAGACCAGCCTGATAGGCTTATAAGGCCTTATATAAGACCTAAGTCCGGCCTACTTAAGTAAATAGACTTTTTAAAAAGCCTTAGTTCGGCTCATATTATAAATAGGTTAGGCCAGGCCAAGCCCTTAATAGGCCAGGCCGTAGGCCCCTGTCGGGTGGCCCGGCCTATTTCCACCCCTACTTACGAGGTGCGATTTTGAATGTCAAATTATTGGCTGGAAGATGAAGTCCATCCCAATCTTCTTTCTCTTCGATTGATGATCGATTTAGAGCTTGAGAGTTGAGATTAGGGATTAATTTTTGAAAAGGCATCAGTTAAAATAAAAAAAAAAATTAATTAAACCCGGAGTTGTGGCGATTCCGACAGCCGTAGGATTAAATTAGCCTAAAAATTGGTCGGTGAATTAAATTGCAAAAATAAAAAAAGTGGTGTATCGAATTGCAAAGAAAAAAAAGACATGTTATAATTGATAAACATTCTAAAGGTCATGATTTTTTATGCAATTAACCCTATTGTAAACATGTGTTGTTGAATAAATTGTGTAATGATTGCATAAAAAAATGAGTTTGATACGCTAAATTGTTGTTTTTACTCTCGTTTTTACTTTCAAATCTGTTGATGTGTTGATGGTGTTCGGACAGATTCGTGGCCGCACACTCCTTGTTGTGCACGGTTGAAACTACCGCACAACCAAGAAACAACACAACCATAATGGCTGAACAATATACGAAGTTGCATGAAAAAAATATGTTCGGTTAGAATTTGTTGTACACCCAATGATGTGTTCGGCCTTACATACATTGATGTGTTCGACCACGATTCTAGCCAAATATATTTATGACTGTTGCAGTTCATAATTTGTACTATATATTAGACCACGTTTATCCATGCCATGATCAGGTCATCAAATATAAAATTAATTGGGCTAGTCTTATATGAAATATTGCATATATGCATTTCATCCAAATTAGGCAAGTCAAAAACCCTAAACTCAAAAGTCAAATTAAGTCAATTTTAAAAAATTCGCGGGTCATAAGCCTGGATTCGGATTGTCCAGAAAATTCGCGGGTTGCAAACATGTGGTTTACTACATGACCAAAATATTGTTACTACAAGACCAAAATATTACAACTACAAGGCAAAGAATTTAATACTACATGTCAAAACATTCTGACAAATTCACCAAAAAATCAAGTCTTCAGAATATTTTTGAACATGTATTAATACACTTTTGACCTTGTAGTAACATTGTTTTAGTCATGTAATAGCCGAATAAGTCAAAATGATTTTAGTAATTTTGCCCAAAAAAAATAAGTGTCAAGAATATTTTTGGACTTGCAGTAATATACTTATGGCCTTGTAGTGACAAAATTTAGGTCTTGTAGTAACATAGTTTTGGTCATGTAGTAAGATAATATTTTAGAGTGAAAAAAAATATTCTAATTAAGGTTGATCCGCGTTGACCCACAAATCTTGACCTAATTTACCTTAATTAGTCAATATTACATATAAGTTTTTGCTAATTAATTTCTCACTTCTCCATCTATACATTTTACACCACAACTCAAACTCATGTTTTTTCACACTTTATTCATAACCACCACAACCACGACCAACATTTAATAAATTATTTCTTTTATAATATAATAATTATATATATTATTAATTTTTATAATATTTACACAATATTTAGAAAATATATACAATTATTTAATAGAAAAAAAAATTCAAAATATAAAAAGGATAATTAACACAATTTAGGAGAGAAAAAAATTAGGAGAAGAGAAAAATGAATGTATGAAATTGTGATCCAAAACATATCAAGACTAGTCTCAATTTATAGAGAAATTAATTTTATGAAATTTGATATTTTTTATTTTAATTTTTTAAAAGTAGATAAGTTAAAATCGAAAATTATCTAAATAAAATATAATCGACGAGTAAAAACTGGACACGTGACATGCTTAGATTTTTTTGGGATAAAAATATACCACAAAAAAATTGGTTGTTCTTAGTTGTAGGATAAACATGGTCATCAAATATATTTAATTTTTCTTTTTTTTTTGTCCTATATTGACGGCCTGGACGTCTAAGGCGCGATAAATATAGCCTTATAAAAAAAGTATGAAAAATATTAAATATATTTACATTGATGTTTTACATCACGTTTTCTTCTCTCATGACAATGTTGGTTGTGATTATATCATCATGGTGAGAGTTTATGATGAAGAGTTTTTAAAATAAGTGTGATTTTTTGAAAAAAAAAATAAAAAATGTTGGGATGAGAGTTGAATGATGAAAGTTTTTTTTTTTAGTTACATGATGAAAGGTTAAAAAGTGAAGTGCGTTCTGGTAAGTACACGGTAGCTTCCGGATATGAGTATCTACAAGAAAAGGAATCGAATAATCATAGAAGTAGTGCTGGTGGTCCTTCAAACAAGTTTTTTTTTAAAAACACTATGAAAAGCATTTTGCGTTTAAAAGTACCTCCGAAAGTTAGAATTTTTGTATGGAAGCTCCTAAATAATGCGCTGGTTGTTGGGTTTCGGTGCTGCCGGCCGCCACTCGTACTCGCGGGTTATACGAACGGGCTCAGACTCGTGTGGGATTCTATCGGGATGTAGGGGGATAACCAAACAGAAAGACGGGTAGCACTTCACCCCTATTGTTCTCCACTCTCCAATCTCTTGTTTACATCGCGTATCGTCTCATTGTTAATGGAGAGGGTGACCCAATATATAGGAAGGCTGCCAAGAACTAGGGCACCAATAAGTTGGGCCCTTGTGTGTAGGCCCAATGGCCAAAACCACACTTGGGCTAAATCCCAACATTTCTCCACCTTTTTGGTTATCCCCCTACATCCCGATAGAATCCCACACGAGTCTGAGCCCGTTCGTATAACCCGCGAGTACGAGTGGCGGCCGGCAGCACCGAAACCCAACAGTGGTATCAGAGCCTGGTTTCGTCGTCGGCCGCCCTGCCACCATATCTCTAGCCGGAGTTGTTCACCGGATCGTCGTCCGCCGCCATCTTTGTGGGCGGAACCCTAGCAGCCATCATCGTGGTTCCTGTGACGCCGTCATCGCTGCAATAATCGAAGGAGCCGTCGCCATTTCGAATCTACTCCACCGCCAGCCGCGTTGCACGTCCAGTCGCGCCGCCTCTGCTCGCTTGAAGCTACCACCGCTTGCCGTCGTGAGGACCTCTTCTCTGCGCCGCCGCCTTGCTGTTGCCGTCGCGCCGGTGGCTTCGACGGTTCATCCTCTGCTGGTAAGAGGAAGGTAAGGGGTTGTTTATTTGAATTATTTCAATTATTTTAATTGAGCTACTGTAACTGGTTGTGTAGCTTTAATTTAAATTAATTGTTTTAACTGATGATGATTATGCGTGGATTTATGGTTACTTTAGTCGATTAGTTTATTCCTATGGGGTTATGGGTTATTGTGTTGGCTTGTTATTGTCTGGTGTACTAATTTATGCATATTGAGTTATTTTGGCATTACTCTGTTTAAAAGATGTGGCCAGGACTTGTTCTGGTTAAGTTTGTTGGTGGAAATTTATGTCTCTATTAGTTTTTAGGATATCTTTGTGAGTCCTGTCTATTTGTGATTTTATTTACGTCTTTGTGTGTCGTAAATGTTATTGCTTCCGCTTGTTCTCTGTGATATTTTTCTTTGTGATGACTGTCTTTATGCATTTATCTTTGTGAGGTTTCTTTGTGCAATTTTTATAAGTTGCTTTGTGGTTAATCTCTTGATGCATGTAATTTGCTTGCTTGGTGTCTTTGTGGTTATTTTCTTTGTGGATTGTCTTTGTGCTTATATCTTTGTGTTGCTCCGTGATTTCTTTGTGATGTATGAGTAGATGATGGGCCAGTGGGAAGGTGGGGGAATGGTTGCATGATTATACTTGTTGGTTCCGTGGGAATTATGAGTATGTGTTTATATGTATGTGTGTTATGCATGACTTCATACATTGTGGTTTCATGTTTTCCCCCTACCCCATTTTCATCTAGTTGCATATTAGTATCTTGAGCATGTTTATTGAACTTTGTGTCTTGATCTTTGTGGCATTCTTTGTGCTTATTCAATGCATTCTTCTCTTTGTGTGATTATGAATGATTGATTGTTTCTTGGTGTTTGGAGATCATTCCCAGTAAGGTGGAGTGATTTTGTCTTTGTGAGCTATGTATACGTTATGATATCATGTCTTTGTGCCTTTGTGTTTCCCTTTGTGAATGCTCCGAGTGAGGTGGAGCTTGTCTTTGTGTGCCTTTGTGTCTTTGTGCGAGTCTTTGTGAATGCTCCAAGTGAGGTGGAGCATTGTCTTTGTGAGTTTTTCTTTGTGAACTAACTTCTACGTACGTAGACAATCTTTGTGTTTTCTTTGTGTGTTGTCTTTTGCAGGTACGTGGAAGTGGGTTGGGCGATGATGACAAAACTGTTTGTGGATTGTGGATTGTAGTTGGGGATGACCAAAAAGGTGGAGAAATGTTGGGATTTAGCCCAAGTGTGGTTTTGGCCATTGGGCCTACACACAAGGGCCCAACTTATTGGTGCGCTGGCGACAGAAGGAAATCTCTATGCGCATCATCTGCCAGTCGAGCCAAATTGTAAATGTTGTGGAGCTCCGTATGCTGACACATTACATGTGATTTTTAAGTGCCCCTTTGCCAAAGAAGTATGGAAGAAACATGGATTTTGGAGTTTTTTGAGAGATTATCTTCGAGTAACTTTTATAATTTATATGCTGCACTGCTTGAGCATTTTTCGATGCAGGATTTGGCCGAGATTTTGATTATGGCGTGGGGCGTGTGGAAGGAAAGATGTCGGTGGATCCATCAAGATGATGATAATTCTACTTTACCTCACAAAAAAGCTATTTTGAAGTGGAATGCGCTATCACTTATTATTTTCTGTTCACGGATGCAGCTTTTAACCCGGATCGTAATTTCCTTGCTATTGGTTACATATTGCTTGGGAAGGATGATAGCGTTATGTCAGCAGGATTTTAGAGAATATCAAATCCGGGTTCGGTTGTGGCGACATAATTGAAAGCATTAGAGGTGGGGCTTCTGAAATGTACATCCCGGGATGCTAATATACAATGAGTAAGGTCTGATTGTTCGGATGCTATTAAAACTATTTTGAATCGGGATGTCATATAGTTTATAACATTAGAAATATCCTTAGGAAAATTCTAATGTTGGATTGTCAATATATACCTAGGGATTTTAATCAAGCGGCACATAGGCACATAGACTAGCCCAATTTGCTTTGGACTCTCCAACACCTCAAGATTGGTTTGGAAATGAGGTCCCTCAGTATGTCAAGGAGTTTACGATTCAGCCTACCTTTCTTACGTAACTCTTTGACTTATTGTTTGTTTCAAAAAAAAAAAAAAAAAGAAGTGCGTTATATGTGTGTTTATAATTATTAAAGACGTGTTATAATTTATTAAAGAATTTAAAAAGACACTTTTTATTCAAAAAAAAGTTTGGGGTGTTTAAAACAAAAATTTGGGTGTTGATAGCACCACCCTTCAAATATACAACAGCAGCAGATAATAAAGAACCTCTCCCCTCCGGATACACGAGAGAAGGTAAAGCGAAGATGGCAGAAGAATCTGAAAAGAGGTTTGAAGCAATTATGAACAAGCTCTTTCATACACCGTCCAAATCCAAACGCAGTCAAGATTCCAGGTCCTTATTTAAAATTTCCATCTCCAGATATCGTTTTTATTTTGTGAAATTCGAAGCATCGTGTGACCAATTTCACTTTAGTTTGAGAATTAGTTCTTGTTTCTTCAATTAATTTTCAATTGGAGCTCGGAATTTCTTTTGCGTACAAAATTATTGTCCAACAAAGTAGGTAGCTTTGCAAATTCTGTAGCTCGTTCGCTACTTTGCGTTCTATAATTTAAGATTAGGGATTACCACGTGGTTCTAATGGCGTTTCACCTATATCCCTTGTTGTCTACAGTGGGCACGAAGTTCAAAAACTGAGTGGCCGGAAACGCCTACGTTCATCTCAATTGGGGAGAAAGTTACCTGGAAACGAGCTCGGTATATCGGGTTCGTTAACATCTCCTCAATCCTCACAGTGTAGGCCCTGGGACCGTGGTGATTTGTTTAGGAGGTTATCCACTTTCAAATCAATGACCTGGTTTGCGAAACCACAGGTTTGCAAAGTTCCTGACCTATTCATATGTGGCTACTAAATTGTGGATGTTGGTTTCTGTTAAATTGTTTGCTTGATAGTGAATAGGTTTCTGTAGCATTGTTTTGGAGTCCTTTTATGTTGAGTTAGTTGGATCACAATTGGGTGGATCCCAATCTGATAAACAAATTATGCTCTACTCGCATCATAATGTTTTCAGTTCTGAGTTAAATCCTTGAAATTTTCCTCTTTTTCTTCTGCAGAATTGGAATTATTCTAATTCCATATTCTCTTTGTGGTTTACAATAGCTATCAAGAAGCATACTGTGTAATAAGACCTACCTCCGTGTTAGTTAATGAAAACAATAATCGTATTATATATTAAGAACACTGCTAGTTTTGATAGAAGGAACTTGAGAGTAGAAATATCCTACGTAACCCTTTATTCTAATTCCATATTCTCTTTGTTGGGACTACTTCATCCTACTTAACCCTTTAAATTTAATAGTGATATGAAAGGTAGACATATCCCTTTGCTTCAAAAGAACTAGAAAAATCTTAGAGGATCAAAGGATTCTCTAGAGGGGGTGTGGGATAGGGTAAAATTAGGTGTTGCCTGGTGGGTTTCATAAAAAAAAGAGAAAAAAAGTAAACCTTTTTCTTAGATTTAGCAAGATGGTAGTGATAGTATTGTAGTCTGCTATGTACGAAATCAGGAGACATCTGCCCCTTTGTTTCACCTTTGATGATTTTACTTGTTACCTATTAAAATATAAAATTATAAATCAAGGTGGATATAATATTCATCAATTATATTGTTGTCATAGGATTTTTTAAGTCCCTTAAATGGGATGATTACCATTTTATTGGTCATTGCTTTTAGGAGACATGTTATTCACTTATTTAATGTCTGATTCTAACATTTTGAACCAGAGATGGCACCTTTTCTGTTGATCATTTTTTTAATGATTCCAATGAGTGCATAGTTGTCTTTCAAAATGAGAACAAACACTTACATTATTCACATCTTTTTGTATTAGTATCAATAACTTAAATTAGAAATAACACAATCCCATCCTATTAGGTGGTGAGCCCTTTAGAATGTGTTAGAAGGGGTTGGATTAATGTAGACGTGGACACAATTTCTTGTGCCGCATGTGATGCACGCCTCCTCTTTTCTACTCCATCAGCTTGGACTCGGCAACAAGGCAAGTCACACTTTTATTATCACTTTTCATAGCATTTCTGCTTTTGTTCTAAGGTTTAAGATATTTATTTGTGGGAAGACATCAAAATACAAATGTCTGTTGTTTTAAAATCTTTTTGGTCACCGTGCATCAGTTGAGAAAGCAGGGTTGGTATTCAGCTTGAAGCTGGAAAGTGGACATAAGTTACTTTGCCCTTGGATCAATAATTCCTGTCCAGAAAAACTTGCCCAGTTTCCAATTCTATCACGGGCTAGTTTGATTGAGGATTACAAGAAACGATTTTTTGCTCTATCACAACTAATAGCTCTTCCAGTTATTCTGCCAACTGCCATTGATGCCTTGAGGACATCTGAGATGGAGCAATTTCTAAGTGAGTCTTCAACTTCAGAATCCCAAGAACAGCTTGAAAGTTCTGGTACAGAATTCTCAGGATCTGTATCTGAGACAAGTTCTTCTGTCTTGTATCATCAGGTTTGTCAGAATACTGAACAAGTCAATATTTTAATCACTAATTTAAAGTCATCCCAATGTAAAAGGAACATGACTATGCATTCTAGATTGTCGATACTTGTCCAGTGTTCTAAACGGCATAACATGTTGGGCTAGGCATTCAAATGTCCTTAATGGGATGCAAGCTTGATTAGTGGGGCATATGCCCCCTGCATTTTCATATTTATATATCTAAAAATATGAAGAAAGTATGGTTATTGCAAATCAGTTGACATTTTAGAAACTTGTTGGAACAACTTGAGAGTAAAAGGCTGCATCATATACTGATACTGTAGATGGAAGGAACTTAACTGATGTCTCTTTAGATATTAAAAAATTAAAATGGAAAAAACAAATTTATTTTCCTTATATAAACTTTGAGGTGACTAAAAATGACAATACAAATATAAGACTATTTGACTAAAAGGTCTGTCCTTATCTTGATTTACCTAAATTATCATCAGTTTTGATTGTTCTCTAAATTAGTTGTTTCTAGTTAAAACTAGCATAGTCTGAACAGTTAAAGTTAAGAGTAATGACTTGTGGGAAAGTGCAGGCACAGAAGCTGATAAGTTTGTTTGGCTGGGAACCTCGCGTATTATCTTACGCAGTTGAATTCAAAGATGGACCAAATGTCTCCGTTAAAGATGCCAATGTAATAGTTACAACTGTACGAAAAGCGAAAGACAATTTATATTCTTCAGCTACTAGTGAGGGCCCCGATCCTTCTAATCAACTGCAATTTGATCCTAGTTCTGTTGTTCTGGATTGCAAGCTATGTGGGGCTAGTGTTGGATTATGGGCTTTCTCTACTATCCCGCAGCCTCTCGAGTATATAAGATTTGTTGGCCAATCTGAAGTTACTGGTAAAATTATTACTACCCATGATGAGGTTGGCACACAGGAAGGTTCTGGAAGTAGGGAAGGAATCACGAATTCTGGTGCAACTGCTTCAACATCGTTAGGTTTCACAATTGCAGGTGGGCCCCCACCTGCAATGCTGAATTATGGTGCAACGATATCTTTACCCATCATTGGCCAGAATTTGAGAGCAAGACTGCCATTAAAAGATGGAATTAAGGATCATTCTGATATCAATGCAGAAGAAATCTCTGCAACCATGGGGCCAGGAAACCTGTTAGAAGCCCCAGAATATGTTGCCAAAGGTTCTAATCTGAATTTGAGCTTGACTAAAACTGTGGTCACAGTTGATTCAACAGTAGCAGATCATCCTAGGCTTGATGCTCCAGAGGACAATGCCTCAAGTAGAAAGGGTGGAACAATAAGTAAGTTAATTCATACCTGAATTTTTATGATTCAGTTTTTTAAACATTGGATATCATGTTTTTTAAACAATAAGTAACTTTCACTTTTTTCAGTTACTACATATGTTTTTTAAATTTACAATTCCATACATGACCTTTCCAATTGTTGCAATTCTACACATGACTACTTTCCTGCAAGTCCTGCTGAAGTTGCAGTACATGAAATTGCAAAAGAAATAAAAGGTTGTTATTAATATGTTTGCTGATTTTAAATTGACACGCAATCTGCCAACATCTAAAGTTCAACAACTGTGTGCCTTCTTATTTATGTAAATTAACTTCATATAAATTTCTTGCACCAAAGAATTAAATTTATCATGACTTACAATTTGTGCTACTGGGATCCTGCAATTCGATGAATAGTACATTTGTCGTAATTCTGTTTCTCATTATTATTCACATCAAGTCCTTGATAAGTTCTTTATCTCATTATTGCAGGAGAGAATAAAAAACTACCATCTCTCGATAAATCAACAGAGTTTGATCCAATCAAACAGCACAGACACTTTTGCGCCTGGATTACATCAACTGGCAAAGTTGCTCCTGGATGGCAACAGATGTTATCTGCTTTAGAAGGGCACATGGAGTTCAGCAATGTGCATTCGTCTACCTTGATAGAGGTAAGTGGGACACAATTAGACTTATAACCATAAAGATGATGGCTTTTTCAATATTGCATTATCATCATAGACAAAAGGGGTGAAACCTGTTCAAATGCCTGATGTGCAATTGGGAAAAAGTCGGTGCCTCAGGTTTACACATGAAATATCAATGAAATTAGGCACTCCTATGTCTGTTGCACACTGATGACAAATTTGTTTCAGTAGAGTGAAATTTGTCATTCAAGGCTTGTTTCAACTCTAGTTTCAAAATGACACTTCTCTTAAGGAACAGTAACATTGACCCTGATTAGAAATAGATTGACGATTGTTGGCTTCCATATAGGGGTGGGAATGAGCCGAGCTGAGCTGGACTTGTTGAAAAAACTGGGCCTGGTATATAATTGTCAAGGGGGGTTTATTAATGTTTGAGTTCTTTTATTTGATGTAAAAAAAAATATTATTAGTTATATAATTTTATCAATAATATATATTTAAACGAGCCGGCCTATTGAGCTTATAAGGCTTTTGTAAAGGCCTAAATCTGACTTGTATAAATAGATAGGCTTTTAAAAAAAGTCTAGGCCTGGTTTGTTTATTAAATAGGCCGAGCCAAGCTTAAGTAGGCCGGACTGTAGACCCCTGTTGGACAGCCTTGTTCCCTCCCCTACTTCCATAGTTAGCTAGTGTTAAAGCTCTCTCTCTCTCTCATCTTTATTGGGTTAAGATATTTTTATATGTAATGTGCATCATGCAGGTTGATGATCCAGTTGAGTCTGTACAAAGCCTTTTCTCTAGCCCAAATGAGAAAAGAGCCAAGATATGCGATGCTAGCTAAAGTACGGCATTCTCCTCCATTTTAACGCATGAGCTGTGACGTTTAGTTTGAGAGAGACGTTGTCATGCACACCCTTCAACTCTGCTTTAACCATTTTCTGGTTCCCCCCAAATTACAAAAGCTGAAAAATGAAGGATAAAGGTGAGTGAGTAGCATCATTCTGAACGAGGGCTTCGATTCTTTCAAATAGCACAACAAGATTGTGTTCCTCCTTGAATTTCTAGCCATAAAAGTACATTACATTCATAAAATGATTGAAAGAATGAATTGCATTTGGCAGTCATTCAATCAGGCCACAATTTGTGACGACGACCTTGGAGTAAGGTCTGTTGAACCCTCTTTCTGCAACCACGGCTCTCTTGTCTCCAATCAGCTTTGCTACCCTTTGGGAAAGCAACAACATTAATCAGCATTGATGGTTATAAATGTAGAATTTATATATGTTTTTGGAGTTCATAACTTGTTAAATCTGATTTCAACAACAAATTGCTGAAGTGTTTGAACAAAATAATGTGATTGCAAAGCCAGTAGTAGTAATGATAATTTTGTAGTTTGTCAAGCAAGATTTTATTTTGGAAATAAGCTTCACATCTTTTTGTTACACTATTTACCAAACGTTTTAGTAATTGCTGCCAAAGTTACAACCTTCGACTAAATTTTTTAATAATTTAAAAAAATAATAAAAAAAATCACAACTTAAAATCATGTTGATTTTGATTATTTTTTTAAATGATCTAAAATTTGGGGAAAAAATGCAATTAAGTCAATAACCGTGATTTGTGCTGCTTACACTTAAAAAGGGTAAAACCAATTTTATCACCACTATATTTCCTTGGTTAAAATTTAGCAGTGATCATGTTAGCCACATTATTAGCCTCAAAACACACACAAGGAAGAAAAGAGCATACTTGAAGTATGGAGAAGTAGAATTCTCTTGCACAGTCTTGACTTGCTCAATCCTCTCCACCACATCCATTCCCTCCACCACTGTCCCCACCACCAATGCCGCCGCATCCAACTCCGGCGAGTCCTTTCCGACGATCACAAACTCTGTCCCATTGGGATCACTCCCCATAGCTTCTTCCTCCATTTTGAGCTTCCCTCCCCTGGCCACCAGCTTCATCTTGGGCGCCGGTTTCGCCGGGTCCCTCACGATTATGCTCACACTCTTGGCCACATTCTTTATCCCTTCACAGCTGGCCTGTTGTTTCTCCCATTCACTCATCAAACTATCAACTTCCAATCCTCTACCTGTTTTTTTTGCAAGCTCCACATCTACGCCGTACGATCGGAGGCCGCCATGCTGCACGTAGTTTGGCAATATTTTTACGAACTCTTTTCTCCGGTAGCTCACGCCGGCTCTTCCGGTGACGAGGCTGCTGAATGTGGCGGAGCCGGCGGGGACGGCATCAGTGTAGAGTCCAATGATGATCCGGCCGATGGGTTGTCCGTCGATGGAGATGTCGAGAAAAGCTTGCGTTGTGGGAGGGGGTGGCGTGCAAGTGGTGGTGGTGGTGGCAGCAGCGGGGAGGTGGGGGTTGAGGAGGAGGAGAAGTAACGAGGAAGAGGTGAGATTGCGACGGAGAATGGGGGTGGAATTAATAGTGGGAGGAGATGCAGAGGAAGAGGGAGGTAAGAGTGGTTTAGGTGGTGTTATGAGGTTTAGGTGATGTAAGAGTCGAGCGGAACAATGCATTGTTGAGTTTGACAAATTCTTTCTACTTGTGGTTCTGGAGGGAGGAGTGCTTTTGATTAATGCTTTTTGGATAAGAGCCATCCTTATTTCTTGTGGCACCAAATCTCTTTCCAAAGATCCTCTCATCATATCTATAAACTTAATTTATGACAATAAGAGGTTCGGTATATAAAAAAGAAAAAAATTAACTTAAAACTATAAGCTCACAAATTAAATCAGAGGTCGTATTGCCATTAAAACCTTGCCTGAGAAAATTCTCCTTAGGAACAAAATCTGAGGTGAAGGAAAAAAGTACACTCAATTAAAACAAAGTCTAAAATAGAACCGTGAAAGTAGGAAATTCAAGAACAAATAAAAGGGGGCAAACGTTAGAAAATAAAATTCATAGGCAAAATATAGGTATTGCATTACATGGATCAGTTTTCATATATCACCTAGATACAATGACAGGCGTACAGTAGGCAAAATATATGTTTTTAATGAAACGCTTAACATAATCAGTGCAGGCAATCTAATGACGCAATTAAGGGCGGGCAGCAAGTGAAGCAACTAGATTCAGTTGATATGTATAAAAGTATAACCACGTCTGGAGATCAAATATACATACATAAAAACAAACATTGGTGAAGACAAAACTGACTGACTGACTGACTGACTGACATAACAATTTCATTTCTATATAAACCTCAAATTTGAATGTAGAATGGATAGGCAAGCATATCCTAGTAAAAGTCTCATCTCATCTGCCCTTCAAACAATAACCCACTCCCGACAATCAATCCCCTCTTGTGTTTTAATCAGTCGAAAACTTGGAGATCAACTTATCGACGTGAATTATGATATCATCAATTCGAGGGCGTACTGTAGCCTGGGGCTGTAGCATCCATTTTACAAATTGGTGAAGTGCCTCTGGATACGGAGGCTTGGGTCCTGCTGGCCACTTTATTTGCGCATTTACAATAGCCAGCTGCAAGCTCCCTCCTGATTCTCCCAGTGCGTATTCAAATGGAGACTCCCCATACCTACCAAGTTAAACATCCATGCCATCAATTCTTTTTTATTATGGAGTGAGATGAGTAGGATATAATGCTGCATTCAAATAAGGTTGAAGGAAAATAGAACACACATTCTCATCTACTCCACTTCCTCTAGCCACAAAGAGCAGCATAAAGCTTGATCTGCCCATAGCACCTTACCCCTTTTACTTATATAAAATTCCGAGGTTTGACAAAACTGAACTGCAATAGACTGCAGTGAATCAAGGAAAGAGCAGTAGTTTTTATTTTACGGAACCAAACCGAGCCGAGCTCGAGCCTGATGGTATTCAGCTTAGTTCAGCTCGATTACATCACTACATACTTTTATACTTCCAAATTCCAATGTTTTCCCTAAAAGGTCCTAGCTTACATAGCTAAGCCAAATTAGCTTTGGTCATTCGACCTTTTTAGGAGTTCCTTAGGTGATTGATTTTGTATATTTTTTTGAGAAGATAAATCTGAATACAATGAATCAAGTCAGTTTACCCTAATAACACCTCCAACCTAAAACTAATCCAAGGTTGTTCCTGCTCTTATTGAATGTAAAATGAACTATGTTCTGTTGCCTTTTCTAGATCCATTTAACAAAAAGGATCTCCTTTCATTTTCCAGCGAAGGATAACTGATGGCCACCTTCTAAGTTAAGATGAGTATACAATAGGAACTTTATTTATGCTTCATCAGGTTAAGATTGATGGCTTATTATCAACTTGGATAACATTTCTTTTATTCGGGGAAATCCAAGAACAAAGGATATATGGAGTACACTGTTGACAACTCAAGTATTAAATATATGTTTTAACTTCAACATCAAGGCAATATCGATAATCTGCAATAAGCACATAGGACCTCAACTTGATAAAACCAAAAAAGCTGGTGACATTAGATGCGGGTGCATTTAATAAAGTGCATTTTAGCTAGATTTCCTATACTGGCATCGTTAATGGCTACAGATGCCTGCATATATTTTTTATAAGAGCAATATACCAACCCATCCTCCCTTCTAAAATTAACACAGTTCAATATACCAACCCAACCTCCTACCTACACGCCTTCTCTAAATTAATGAAAAATATGAAGATATTTCTCCATGACCTATATCCAACTTGTTACACGTGTTTTCAGGTAAGACCTTAATTTAATCTTTCATGGATTTGGCACACAAATTGCATTTATTTATTCCATGAGCACATAATTGATTATTATATTTAAAAATATTGTGGATAAGTAAAATTCCTTTAAGAGACGAATGAAACAGTCCTTACATAATTGCATACAAAGTGCAGCCTAATGACCATATATCAGTTCGCTCATCGATGTCTGCTTGGCTTGGGCAATCCCACAACTCAGGAGCTCGGTAAGGGGCAGAACAGTGTTCTGAAGCCCATTCCTGCATAATTACCATTTGAAGACCAAATTATAAATATTTCCGATAGTGGAAATAGTGGGTGCGAAATGCAAACCATGAACACTATAACAGCTCAAGTTCTAGCTCGAAAGCCTTAAAGGAAACAATACACAAATGTCAATTTGGATAAAGCCACATTCTACTTATATTTAACAAACCAAAAAAATCTGCAACTTCAGCTAGAGTGAAACCATATTCCTGTTTGGAGGGCAAAATCCAAAAAAACAGCTTTTTTTGGATACCTGCACAATAATCTGGCATCTGAGGCAGGATCGATTCTAGTATGTTTTGAAATAACCATATCTGACTACTGGCCACCTTGATATTAGTGCCATGTGTACTGTTTCTCTCTTCTCTCTTTACTTTACTCAAGGCAATGCTTCCTCTCTCTATCCATTTTATTTAGAATGAACAAATAAATGCGTCCTCCATCCCTCACTCAACATCTTTCTAGCAGCAATTCAACTTGTTCCTCCCATACTAAATTATCACTGGTTACATTTGATGAAAGGGGAAAATTGATAACAAGGATTTCAAATGACTCTATTGAACTTGAACTTATATCGAGACATAACAGCTCAAAATGAGAGACCAATGATTTAAAATATTGTCATATATAGCTTTAAGGGTTTCTTGTTATGGATCAAACCCATTAGTCCAAATACTCTTCAAGTCTATTCAATTTGAATTTTAACCTTTCCTTTACCTTAAAATGTAATGAGTTTAGAGGGCATATAAGTTTTTTTCTAAATCTTTCCGTCTAAAAAAATGGTATCAAACCTAATAAATATTACTCCCTCTGTCCCTAAAAAGCTTTCATTTGATGGAACGAAGTTTAAGAAAAAAGTGTAATAATTAGAGTCTCGAAGGTAATTTTGTAAACTTGTATACATAAAGTAAATAAAGTAGTTTGATTAAGTGTATGATGGACCCCAAACGATATTGTATGAAGGGTAAATACGTGTATATCGTGAGAGTAACTATGCAAACTTTTCAGGGACGGAGGTAGTACATGAAATGTTAATGCAATTCTAATGGGACATAGAATTACATGTATATCTATATACATATATACTGAGTGTGAATATGTAAACTAAAAATAGATATATAAATAACCTGAATAAGAACGCCAGGATGGGGCAGTTCCAGGATTTAATCAATGATTTTAGCAAATTCAAGTTGTGACTGACAGCCAATTGAGAAAGCCATGATACCTTATAATGAATAATAATAATAAAAAGAACC
Organism: Galeopsis tetrahit; assembly: GCA_963675135.1. Lineage (NCBI taxonomy): Eukaryota > Viridiplantae > Streptophyta > Magnoliopsida > Lamiales > Lamiaceae > Galeopsis > Galeopsis tetrahit. Next base: position 75,379,974 of record OY776127.1, read on the forward strand.
TGCAGTTGTAATGCTTCTGAACGACTTCGAATTTGCTTTCTCGCAGGACGAGCACTCCCAAAATCCATCAGTGTAGCTACAGGTGGTTTCCCTTTCTTGTATGACACAAGGACATTGCCAGGTTTGACATCATTATGTGCATATGGCGGATCAAAACTGTGCATATGCTTAAGTCCTGCGCAAAGCTGCAGATGAACAGTTTTCTGGTAAATTGTTCCCTCATCCTTTGACACAAATGTAGCATAAACAGATATGCCACTGCATAAGAAACCATTTTAAATCTTCACTTCCAAATATTTCAAAGAAGTTTAACTTCATAAGCTGCCGGTTATAGGATTGTCCAGTGTGCATGTGTTGGGGGGTGGGGGAACAATTGAATTTTATTTGAGACAGAAAAATGAGAATTTTCAACAGAAGATGCCCTCCCCACAACCCAACATTCAGAAAAAAAAAGACAAAACAAACCAGCAATCACTTTTTTCTTCTTCATGTTTACCTGGCTTAGTATAAGAAGAACATCTGCAGTGGAAAAAAACTCCTTCTTAGCTTTCATAGCCGTGGTGTTGTCCAATAGTGTTCCATCCAAATGGGCAGGAAATAGCAAGTATGCTTCATGCTTCCAGGATTGTTCTTGGGAAGCCTGGTCAATAAACACTAAGCAGTTTTTAGATAAATAATCTATTGAGGTTCTTACTGCAAATAGTTAATCCCTTTTCTCGGTATAGTCATTCAAGGTTCATACTGTAACTTTTCTTCAACAAACTAAGAACATATTTGCAGGTAAGGAGATGAGATTGAAGACTTAAAAAACACAACAAAAATAAAAATTACCTTGATTGCAATGATTGCATGGTCAAGAAGAGGAAGCAGATTAGGATGGCTAAATTGAGAGGAAACACGAATTTCCTCCCTCACCAACTCTAGTTGCTCAGTAGTTTGAATGAGAACTTTCTTCATTGCATATGTTCCATCACCTGCATACGAGATACAGAGTACAAATCAGGCTGTTATTCCATCTATTGGCCAAACATGACCATCTATTCCCTAAAACAATTATAAACATTAACCACTTCTTGATATTATAGTACACTATTCTTTCTCTCCCCACCATCACATGAGAACATTTTGGAGGCCCCAAGTAATATCTTTAGAAGCTTTCAGTTTGTTTGGGAACACTATTGAAATGGATTTTTAAACTTAAAAAGTCCATTTACAAAATATTCAGATAAATGATACTCCATTTTCTATTTTTGTTGTGTTTTTCAAGTCTTCAATCTGCCAAACATTCATTTTTCTAAAAGTCAAACATTTCCTAAGAATAACCCTACATTTGTATAGTTCTTTCCAAATTCACTTGTCAAAACCTTTTAGCTCGTTTTATAAATCTGTCACTTAACCAGTACATTAGAGAGCAATTCAGGCTGTTGTTTCTCAGATATCTCCATTTTCAACTTACAGGACAACATCTCTTTTACCATCTCGTTACATATTCAATTGGTTTCCCTAGTTTCTCATACAAGTTTTATCACTTTCCCTCAAAATCTGACGCCTTACCAAGCTTGCATAAACAGGTACAAGCAATCTTTTGCATCCTCAATATGACACAATCAACTAGCTAAAATCCTCACTGTTCATCTTTTCTTCCATAGAAAGATCCATATAAACCTCATCTCAATATACACATATATCCGTTCTTCAGATCCTAGTTAAAATTGGAAGAACTACAAAGTACGCAATATCTTCAAGTAGTATTAAATTTCATGATGAGATGTTGTTTAGACATGCAACCAGAAACAGAAATGTAATTCAGATTAAATCAGATCAGCGACACAAAACTAACAAAAGCAAAAGCCCTAAAATCGCGGATCAAATGATGAAATTCGAAAAATTACCGGAGATATGAGAGGAGTCCTTGATTTTGGCGGCAATGCCACCGGAAGGGTTGGATGGATCAGGGAGGAGCTCCTTGACGAGGAAGACGAAGGCGAAACCACCCTCTCCCAGCTGCCTGACGATTCTGAAACGGTTTTCGTTGATCCAAACATCGCCTGAGCCATTGACGGCATCGTAGAGAGCATTCAATCCGGAGAACGAGCAACCCATCCCTCTCTGTGTCTTTGTTTACCAATCTGAGAATCTGTGAAATGGTTATTGCTCTCTCCCCCGAAATTCCAACTCGAAAGAGAGCGAGTGTGTGTTTCTGACACTATAGATCGCTGGATGCAAAGATAAAATAGTAATTTTGAAGCAATATTATGGAAGAATAGGAATATGGAGTATTATTAGTCAACTCAATTAATGTACGCATTTCTCATTCAATGTCTTTCTATTTTTTCAACTTTCAACGTAAATAAACTGAAACTCGTGTAAACTTTACCCGTATCATAAAATTCTTTTTTTAGGTCGAGTAATTTTATTTATCAAGAAACAACTAAATAAGAGAAACTATCAAATAAAATTAATTTCTTTGATTAAAATAATTATTTTCAATTCAAATTTAACAGGTGAGAAGAGTAAAAAAGTAAGCATGTTGTTCACTACCCATAATATATGCACATGTTTTAGAAATTGTTCTCAACTACTTGTACAACTAACGTTAAATCTGAAATTAATCTAACACAATCAAACAAAATAAAGCAAATCAGAACTAGGGACTGACCCCATGGAAAGCAAACGATGGCCATGTCAAAACAAAATAAAGCAAAAATATCATCATTTTGTATCACGAAAAATCGAATAGAATCGAGGAGAGAGCCATCGAGACATGAAAATCACATAATGACAAAGAAAATCATACACTATAAAAAAAAACTATGTGTATAGGAGTGACTCACACAAAACACATTAAGAAAATTGAGTTATTATAACTTTTCTAACTTTTTTAATGACAGAAATTTCTGTTAATAAAAACTTTTACTAAAAAATCTATAATGACATAATTTATGTAATTAAAATTTAATTTTTTTGTAATGAAAATAACTAAACTTACAACAAAACTCTAACAATAACTTTTGCACTCCTCCTTATCATCTATTACATCCTCCCCGATACATTATTTTCGTAATGTGTATATGCCGTATTTTATTTTTAAATTAAATCGAAAATTTATGTGTTAAAGATTAATAATATACATTTTAATTGTTCAGCTAGTTTGTTTCTTTGTTTTGAAAAGAATTAATTTAATTTTTTGAGCAATTTTATAAGTTGTAATGTTCAGACCCACCGACACAAGAAAAGTTGTCATGTACTCATGTGAGAAGATGTGGCCAAAATTTAATTAATACGCTAAAGCAATTGATCGACAGAACGTGTTAAACACGTATCAGTATTAATAAATCATTTATAACATAAACATATGCAAATTTAATTGTTCATTAATTTGTTCCCTCACAGTTGGGAGGGTATATACGGATATACCGTATATAAGTATATTACTCAACCAAACTCGCGAGCTACTTGAAAAAATACTAAAGTCGACTCAAATAGATGTTGAGTTTGAGTGTATAAATACTCGACTCGAAAGTTTTACAAACCTATTCGAACTTGTACAATTTTGCCAGTAATTATGTACTACTCCCTCCATTTTTAATTAAGTGTCATTTTAATATTTTTCAATAAATTAAGATATTAAATTATGGATCATTTTATCCTTCATTAATGATAAATAATTTTATTATTCATTTTTTGTTTAGTAACGAATGTGGTCAATAATGTAGGTGATATTCATATATACAATAATTATGATTTTTTCATGATTTATGTTAATATTATATTCATAAGGGTAAAATTGTCAAAATTAAAGAAAAAAAATGTAGAATGACACTTATTTTAAAAATATTTAAAAAAGCAAAGTGACATTTAATTAAAAACGGAGTGAGTAATTTATAGTTGTATACATGTAATCTAGTCGAGTCGAGACAAATTCGATTTATTTTGTCATTATTATATTAGAAAAAATAAATTATTTTTATAAAATTATACAAGTAATCGAGTCGAGTTTAAGTTTATATAACTTCTTGTACAGTTGAGCTCAAAGTTAAAAAATTTAAGCTTGATCAAGTTCAAGTCAAATTCTAAGCTTCGAGTCGAGTTCGAACTCAATCATTTTCACCCCTAATCACAACCAACCAATAAACGACTGAATTTTATATGAACATGATTCTTATGATGGGATGGGTTTCAGGGTTTGTAAGCCCATATTAAACCGGCCTATTGGATCAAATACGTAAATTAAATCTGCTAGCCTAAAAGTTAAATACCTAATAAGCCCTTCCCCTTCTCATACCTTAATTTGCCTTCTGTAAGAAATTAACCAATTTGATTTATGCCTTTTCTAGAAACAATATTGTTTGGTTAATAATGATATAAAGATTTTCAAATGTGTATGAATGAGTATATATACTGATTTGTTGTGTTATCGCCTGTGTTACTGTCATACATATTTACATTAAAATAATTTCCTAAATATATAGATTTAATTAAAGAAAGAAAGTGAGTGATTTCTTCCGATTCACAAAAATCGATCAACTAATATAACAACCAATTAACTGGATGGTCATATATACAATGTGATATATAAATATATTGCTTAATCAACAAATTAAATGAATGAATCTCCCAGCTAGCCTTCAGAAGAAGATTCAGAGAAAAAGTGATTAATCCCAGCAGTACTAGTTTTACATGCATTATTCATGAAGAAACCTGCAGTTGGCGCCCATCGATCATCACCACTAATTTCTTCTTGTTGCATTATTAATTGCTGCTCTTCATTCCCAATATATGGCCCCATCACTTCACCTATATACATACACCCCAAATTTAATTAATTAATTTTCAAAATATTTAAATAAATAAATACACTAATGCTATATATATTGCCCAAGTCTTCTCAAACTTAGTGAAATAATTAGGATTAGGAATCGGTCAATACTCATAAAGTTGAATATATGCCTACAACACTTTACGCAACTCGCACTCGTTGACTAACTTGGAATCTTCAATTTATTTTTATTATTATCCAATAACACTCGCAATCATCACTTTAATTTATTAACTAAAAAATAATTAATACTTAATTAAGATCATAAAATGGTATAGTATGTGTACCTTGGGTTATAAGATGAGCTGGTGCGGTTGCATCGAATTCCTCCAAGGAACTCCATTTTGCATATGCTTCTTTCACCAAACTTCCAATATAACCCTGCACCACGTACATCAACACATAACAAATAATCATTTATTTGTAAATTATAAATTTCCGCGATACTTTTATTAAATAAATTAAATGAAAAATGAGCACCACAATTTTTATTTTAAAATTTAGATAGTCGATCGTTTTTCTTTTTTTAAATCAATCAAAACAAGTCCATTTGTTAGTTTTCAGAGTCAATCCGGCTTTTTTTGGATGTAAACAAATTAAATCCACATAATAATACCATAAAAAAGATTAATTTAAAAGAAAAAAAACACTATAATACACATTTTCCCTTCAAACAACGAATAAATAACTTGTCACTACTCAATTAAGTAAAATGATATACAAAGTAAAAAAATTGGTAACATTTTTTTAAATTAAAAATACAAATTCTTATATACACTAGTTGCACCACACCCAACTGAATTTTTTTAACAATATTAATTATTTTCGCCGAACATTATTAATAGTTTTACTCGACATTAGTTGTTTTCAATAATATTAGTTGGTTTCATTGAACATTTTTATTAAAAAGAAAAAAAAAAAAAGAGAGTTTGAATCTATAATTACCGAATGTAAGTTTTTGAAGTCGCGTTGATGGAAAACTTGGCCTTCAAAAATAGCGTTGACGAGCTTGCAGATTGGATTCAAAGTGAGAGTGTAATTCGTGCCATAACACCTATACATCTTTGTCCCCATCTCACATGTCTGTGCATGATTTAAGGTTACTTCCCACATTTTCTCCGACATTCCAACTCCAAGTATCTATGTATCCAATTTCAAAATTTATCATTGTTAATGATAAGTATGCAAAATTCATTTAAAATATACATATATAGTGAGTAAATTAAATATTACCTGTTTAAGTTTGCAAGAGTCGACCGTGTTGAGTTTGAGAAAATCTTGAACAGTGTTGATTCCATTGGAGGATAGTTTTCGATGGAAAGCTCCTCCTTTTCCGATCTTCTCAAGTCGCCACACTTCGTCCCCCAATGTTGGCGGGTGATGTTTCTTGTACACTGCAGTCACCAAAATCGAAACTTTATTTCACGATTGTTTGTGTGAGATTTTCTCACAGATCGATAATATTGTATGAAACAAAGCTCTAAACTCAACTTAATTATTAAAATATTAATCTCACACATAATTTTCAAATGATAAATTATACGTATTTAATTCTATATAGTAGTTACGAGTCTATATATATCTAATTGTATGATGGTTGGTTAAGAGGGTAGCGTTGACTCAAAAGTGAATTTGTGCAACTTGGGTTCTACAGTTTGAAAAGAATCTTTGTGGGCGCCAACTAACTTTTCAATCTTTTGCCAACTAACCCTAAAAATTTATTGCCACATGAGAAATGAATAATGTTTGATCTAAAAAAAAAGAATTGAAGAATTAATATAGTAAGAGAACTATGTATACACATCCTATTATAGTGTATTATAAGGATATATAACAAAATAAACGACAAGTGACGATTAGTTAGATCAACTAATAAATAGAAAAGTGCATCCATTTGCTTGAGTAGTTGGACTAAGCAAGTAAAAAGCAACTATACAAGCAAGTGTACATGCAAGATAATGTTTCTCTAATCATATAGAAAATATATACAAGCAAGTGCATATGCAAGATAATACAGAGGAATAAGAAAATAGTGCAAATAATTGTGAATGGGCGGACTAATTATAAAAGGTTGAATCATAAAATTATGAAAAGAATTAGTAAAACTTAATTTAAAATTCTAAGCATATTAATCCTAAGGCTAAATCTTGTACTCACATTTTAAACGACTCCTACATTATCTACTTTTTCTTAAAACATGTGAAAAAAAATATGAGTCTGTAACAATAATAAGATAGAGAGAGTAAACTCACACTCGCCACGATGGTCTTTCACAACAAACGCTTCGGTGATAGCCTCGCCTATGACAACGGGCGGAGAGTGTCCCGGCTGCGCCACGACCCTCGCCGCTAAGCGGAACTTGCGGCTCCGAATCCAGCTAGAATTATCAGTAAACTCAACTTCTCCAATAAAACAAACCCCATCCCTCATGGTAATAGTAAGTTCCCCCGTGAGTAACGGCCTTTTCCCATTCCTCTCCTTGACGATATTTTTGCAAAAGTCGTCACTACTCCACGCGTCTTTATTGTCTCCGTACGGAAAGTCGCCATCCACAACCACGACTTCTACTTTGATCGCGTAAGGGAGACTTGTCGGAACCTTTTGTTGATCCACGAGTATGATCTGAAGAGGCCTTCCGTCACCGTCGGTGATTTTAGTGCCGGTGAAGATGGGGAGAGACAGACTTTTAACGAATGCGAGGCGGAGCGCCATCGCGGTCGCCGGCGCCGGTTGGATCATTCTTAGTGAGGGGCACCGTAGCATTGAGCTCATACGACGCCGTTTCAGCCCGTTTTCCACTTCCTCACTTACCTAATATGGATGCACACGTGACACGTGACAAGTTAGTTACCACAATTAATTTTGCTTTAAATTTCAATGAGAATTTTGGTCCCGTTACAACTAATATTGTTTAATTTAAACGGAAGATATGTACCACTCTACGGAGCATTGGTTCCAAGGATGAGCAAAAATTGTCGAGGAAATTCACCATCACTACTTCTTTGATTACACTGTAAGAACAGTAACACAAACTTCGTTCATATATAAAAAAAAAATAAATACACACACGCACATATGTATATAAATCTTGTCTTACGAAGCAAAAGAGGTTTTGATCCGTTTGTGGTTAGGTTGATCGTCGTCATCGTCAAAAAACCGTTTGGCAGCCATATTTCTTTTTTGAGGAAAGAGCTTGTGATGGAAGATCTTTCGATCACTTTTTTGTTTATAATAAAAATATATAAATAAGTTTAATTAGTTAAAGAAAGAGAAGTAACTGTAGCTTGTTTAGAAGGGGAAGGAATTGGTGTGGTTTGATAGAATAAGAGAGCTAAGTATATATATATATATAAAGGGAAGGGCAGTAGAATAAATAAATGTAGTATATGGAAGTTTCGTGGTACCATGTAAGAAGCAACGCGGTAACAAGGAATTCGTTACATGTGAGTGATGTAATGACTTTGACGTCAACTGTTTTCCTAGTCAATATGCTTAATATATACTCTTATTTTCTCAATTAAATAAAATGCGAACAAATATATATCATGAAACCATCAATAATCCCATCATATTCATTTTTTTTTTTATTAGTACAATAAATTTAGATTGTCTGATGTGCAATAGGGCGAACCATAATAATTTTGAAAATTGGGATATAGTCTTTTTTTTAAATGACAAATTAGGGTTGTCATGAATGCCTATAAAAAAAAGCTCAAAATAAGGGTACTTGCACCACAACTCCTCATTAAAAACAGCACAAGAAATGTTTGAATAGAGGTAGTTAGATTTGAAGTTATGGTTTGAAGGAATCTTAAATTCATTTCAAACTCTCTCTTTGGGCTTACAAGATCCACATGGGGGATTTGATTTTCCATGTCTCATTCCATTTTTTGATTTGCAAGTTCAATCTTTCCATTTAACTACACATGCATCACTTTTTTTTTTAATTTATCATTATTCCGTCTTCTACGCTAAAAAGTATTGATTTGACATAAAGTTTGTTTTACCCTTCCTCATAGAACTACTCTTCATTGGAGTTGTTCCATCCACTTTATTTTTCCATTCAAATTTGCCCCTGTCACCCTCAATCCGAAAAAGAACATATCCTAATGCACTCTTATTTCCAATGGTGGATACAAGATTTAATATTTGGAGTTCCGAAAAATGAATGAAAGACAAAATTTTAGCATGTTTAAGTAAAAAATTATCACCTTTTAGTAAGTGTATTATCAAATTAATGCCTTAAAATGAACCCGATAATATATACCCACCAACATACTCCCTCCGTTTCATATTGTTTATCGCTTTTGATCTTAAATTTTGTTTCAAAATGTTTATCGTTTTAGCTATTTTCTCAGGTTTTTTCTAAATTACCCATTTCTCTCTTTCCCTCTCTTTTTCATGATAATGGAGGTTTGTTAACATTTTCCTTTTCTTTTCCTTATCAATTGAAGGGTGAACTTGTAAAAAAAAAAGAAAAAAGACAAGCATAGTGAGTATAATAAAAGTTAGGGGGAAGATTTCTATATTGACAGGGGAGTATTATGTAAGACGATTTGCCAACCACTATTCATTACCAAAAACATTTGTCGAAAATGGGCAAAAAGACCCCCTCCCTACAGGCACTCCCCCTTTGAAAGAAGACCATTTCGAGGCTGAACTTTGAAGGCTTTGTTAAAATTATTTCCTGTAGAATACTGGGAAACAATACTAACCAGTTCATAAAATATTTGAAGGATCATATATCCTAAACTATCAATTTTCAGCTTCTTTTTTTTTTAAATCCTTAAAACCTAGATCATATGATCACAAAGGAGTATATCCAAATATGCAAAAAGAATGAGTATCATCCATGTTGTACAATGTCCTCAAAATTCAATTGTGGTGAAAGTTGAACATTTCATTTAAATGTTAGTATCATATTACATATGAGGAATTGGCAATGTTTAGACATTTTCTGACCCCAAATTGTTCACTGCATTTTCCTTCCATCTTTTTATTTATATCAATTGAGATTCTGATTAACTAAAGAAATAAAATGACAAGTAATTTTGCGTACGCAAATAAGGTAAAGTAACAAAAATAGAAACAGCTATGGATTAGACATGAAGGCTCTGATATTAAAAAAATAAAAAATAGTTATCACATCATTAGAGTGATACAGCATTCAATATATTTTACTACTTGCGAATTGCCTAGAAAATAATTTATCGTCCAAAAATCAACAATTAAATTACCTAGAAAGGCTTCATACATGCAAAGTCAGCAATCGGCATCAACTAATTTGTCTTTGATGCCATCATTAATTAATTAATTTCCTGTATTATTCTCCTCTTTTCTGTATCAGTACAAGTAATTAAAAAAAATAAAATTATTTATCATGAACAACAGCCAATTCCCATCAAGTTTTTGCAACGATGAATGAATTTCTCATTGAGAGTTGTGCTGTTGGCATCAAGCTTCATAGGTTTCACATCAAGTTTTGCATCAAGCTGTATTAAGTTTGGTGGCTTCCCAGTATACCAAATATATCTGTAATACAGTAATATAATTTCCAAGGAAAAATATTATTGTATTTCCTAATTTTAGTCAATCACCATAGTATATCAAAAATATGCATCTCATCTTTAAGCAAATAAAAAAGGGGATTTAGTTAGGTCAACATTGAAATCTCATACCTATGCTCCTTTTGGTTCAACAAAGATGTGGGTTGTGAGAAATTTATGCAATAAATATTATGTTCACAAAATTTCACCTACACTTGCACAAATCTAACCAAAGAAAAGGTGGAGGAGGCAACTTCAAACCTCTGCTCAGAATTTACGCAATTAATCTCACAGAGATGTGGACCTGAGTGTTCCATCCATGCCCCAAAATTTTGAAGTTTCAGATACAAGAAGATCAAACAACTTTTTGTCCTTTTTTGCTTGTTTTTGGGTGTGTAGCATATGTGGGATGGATGGTAGCCTGGTTGGTAGGCCTCATGTTTCCTCTGTCACACTCCTCCACAGAAAACAAAAACAAAAACTCTAGTCATCCTCAAGCCCATACACACTTGAATTATTTCAGTCACTCATTAACTGCAACATATCCTAACACTTGAAAGAAACGAAACCATGCTTAAGAATAGTTCCTATCTCTTTGTTAAATAAATCACTAAACACGACGCCGGAGATCTTCATATCATCATTTCAACACAAACATTAATCCTATTCAATAACATAATTATGAGCCAAAATCCAGTAAATATGGTTTAAGCTTGATAAACAAAACTCCTAAAAAGCATACTTCCAGTTAGTATACAAACGGGTGTGAGACATGGGATTCTGATGGCAAAACCACAGCTTTTAAGCCATAAAACAGATTGGAGAAACCAAGAGATTTAGAGACGACATTACCTCAAACTCGAAAAGAAAGAAACTGGAAACAACAATTTACAAACTACATTATGAGTTGGGGGAAGTCTGTAAATTTCTGAGGCAAGATTAAAGAATTATTAGTCAGCCCGGTACCTTATGTTGCTTAATTCAACCCTAAATCAAAGATTTTCTGATTTCGTGGGGATTAAACTTTCACGAATCCCACAAGAAACCAGGAATTGGAATTTATAAACACGGCAGAAAGTGGAGATTCCTGACGAAGAAGAATCAAACGTAAAATTCACGAAAGGCATATTCTTGGATGAACAAGTGTAGAGTACAGAGAGGATGCGAGATGAGAGGAGATGGGTTCAATTTCATGAGGCGTACAGAAATAAACAAATCCATGTGTCCAACTCCAAAAATAGTTTTTTTAAGAATCCAAACAAAAGAGAGAGAAGTGTGCCTGTATTTGATTGTGCAGTAACACAGGGTACACACTCAGGGACAGATGGATCAAGTTGAATTAGGGTAGAGGAAGATGGAAAAAAAAATAATGAGGGAAAAAAAACTAACAAACAAAGGGGGGAGGAAAATACAGAATGCCGGAGAAACAACTATACAGTTTTCTTGGACACCTGGTAAAGTCTTTTACCTGGTACTGGGAGGAAACTGACCATCTTAAGCGGATAAGCTGAAATTTAACTCCATAGCAACACACTTACATGGATATCAAAGTATAGTTTTAAATGTATTGAGGTTGATGATTAAATTGCAACATTGGTAGGCAATGTCAGCATGTTACAACAATGAAAAACATATCAGAAATTACACCTTTAGAAATAATAAATAAGCTAAAGACCACAAATTATTTAAAGATACACCCCAATACACCGTTTCAAAATTTCTAAATTACAAGTGGGAAGACTAGGCAAATCTCAGAAATGACATCATCATTTAGTAATTTCACTACAAGATATCTATTTCACTCTAACTCGAGCCTTATCCTTCTATAAGACAGAAGCAATAACTTAAGCCCTCATTCTTTTTCTCTTGACTACTAAGAAAGTTCTAGAAGATATTGGTTCCATTCTTAAGAGTGGTTAAGTAATAGTTCCATCTATACAATAGATTGCTAACAAATCTAAAAGGCACATCAAAGACATTTGATTCAGGCCATAGTTCCACTCACTTCTAAAGTGAGTTTTGAGTAACAAGACAGATAGATAGATAGATAGATAGATAGATAAAACTAGCTTACTGGTTTTCAGACCATAGAAGACTATGACAGAAGAAATATAATAGTCATACCAGATTTCTAATAGCAACAGGTTTATGAAATAGAATATGGGTACAGAGTTCCCAACATATTGACAGCTGTGAAGTCATAGAAACGAACCAATTAGTTTTTTTGTATTAAGAAAATAAGAATACAATGAAACAAACAAAATATAATTATTTTAACAATGTGCATGCATGTGTACTAAGGAATCCTTTTAGCGTCAACGTGATGCTTGAGTGTAGTTCTGGAAAAGAAAGAGAAGAATTTGGAGAAAATTAGAAACAGGAAGTATGTTGAATAGAATGTACTTCCCGACATTGCCCAAATCGGTATCTTGAATTGGGAAGACAGAATTTTAAATGTTAATTATAATTTTAAGTGATTAAGACCAGGCATGCGCCTCCAAAATCTCACTCTATTCTCCCCCTCTGACCACAACCCTAACTGATGGGATGAAATCTGGGTATATTCAGGAAATGAATTTCCATGGACTTCAATCCCATTAACAGAATGAACTCATGTAAACAAACAAAACAGACCACAGGCGAAAGATCTTTATTTCAAACTACAGTTGAACTCTACTGATCAATTAAGCAAAGGGAATCGTGTGGAAGGTAGATTCTGAATTTCCATACAAGACTGAAGGCTGTAAACATTAGGTCCAGAGAACTTCCATGAATCAGGTTCCAATAGGATTCAGTCAGGAGTAAGGTATAAACTTAATTCCACTGCCAGATATGATTTTTTAATACCCTTGTGATAGTAAATGTAATACACACACACATACATATATATAGTATGCTAGTTCTTGATAGTAGCTCTTCACCAAAAGTTTACATGTGGCTCGGTACTGCTACAAAGTACTATATTCTTAGTTCAAGTAAACTGATAATGCATATACTGCACTGTCAAACGAATTGTTTCTACAAGTCTTAGTCTAAAAAACAATGAAAACATGACCTTAATGAGCATAAGCAACATAATACTGCTTTAATGCCACGTCTTACACATATAGGTGTATCAGGGAACATGCAGTGAATTCATGAATATATATACACACACACACAGAGACAAGCACGGAGATTGTGAGATTTGGAACTGCAAAGATAAGGTTGCAATGGAATGATGAGGTCAAGTACCAGAGAGTATCACAAATTACTGTTAAACCTTTATTTCAACGCATCACGATAGAAATACATCAATCTCAAGAGAAAAGAAGAGCAAATATATCCAAAAACCTTCCTTTTTTTTTTTTCAATATGTGATGTAATCTTGTAACCAAAAAGAATGCAACCAAATCCAGTAAAAAAAAAAACAATGGATGGTAATGTTAATTACAACAACTGACCTTAGCTTTTCGGACATGAAAAGGTGCAATATTCCTGCAAGTGTTCAACACTTGCTAACTTCAGTGTAATCTTGCTATAAAAGAAAATCAGGAACCACTGAAGCTTGAGCTTCCACTGCCCTCTGTGCTCTATGCCTAGACTTGCGCTTACCGTGTTCTTTATCCTTCGCTGAACTTCGATGCTTTTTCTCTTTTCCATGACCATGGTGTTTGCTACTTCCTGAACCATCTTTTACGGGCTCAGATTTATCACTTTTGATTTTGGATTCAGCTATACCAGCATCTAATTCACCAATCTCCCTTCTCTTACTTGATTTGTTCGACACTTTTTTCCTCGATGATGATGTTGAAGCTTCATTACCTAAAAGCACTTCTTGCACAGCCCCAGAAATTAGATCTGCCTTAAACTCAGGTTTCTTGGTTGCAACGTTAACTACATCTGCATCATTCAATTTCACAACAACAGGCCTAGGCTTTGCTTTACTTGCCTTTTTCCCAGTGACAAGTGATTGCTCTGTTAACTTCGCAAAATCTTCAGCCTCATCAATGGCCTTATCTTTAGGATCATGAGCAGGTGGGTAGTCATTCGATGTCAACCCTGGATTTTCTGAAGAAAGGTAATATAGACCATGCCTCTTTCGATGTTGTGCAAGTAAAGATGTGGACTCACTTGATGGTTCAGATTCTTCCTTACTCTGGAATTCCACACTACTAGAGGCATTCATCGTTTGAGCTTTCACAAGGGAAAATGCAGATGATAATGGCAACTTAATATCACCGCAGATTTCATCCAAGTCCCCGAGGTTTTCATTGAGAATCAACCCAGCAGGTATGGGTACCCTCTCTTGTGCATTAAATGAAACTGGACCGAGATCTTCTGAGAATGCATCAAAAATCAGCTTTACCATTTCAGAAGCTTCTTGTTCCGCCTTCGTTTCATCTCCTTCACTCTTGTTGAGTAGCATTGGCTTTATCAAGTTAATCAGTCCAAGGACATTGCTTGCTCTCTCCTGTACTTCGACCTCATTACTCCCAGCTAAGGGTCCCAAATTAGTTTCAGCAAGATTTACTATCACCATTAGAGATTCTTGTGTAAGATGATGTGTTGTTGGTTTCTGTCCATTACTAATAACCATATTCTGATCATCAAGTTCATTATCAGAAATCGATTGACTTTCTGCTGCATCAAAACTTCCCTGATCATCAATTTTGGAGACTGAATCATCATCTCCATTTAACTTGAGATACGAGTACACACAGAACGTCAATACTTTAAATGCAGATTGTATATACACAGCTCTTACTGATGGAGTAAGGAGACTAGTCCGAGGCTGTAAGAGTGCTTCCATGATTTCAAGAGGGTTTCTTGATAACTCAATATACTCTCCTGAAACCCAGGCAGAAGCAGCCAAAACTCCGTGTATAAATGGATTACCAAGTAATGCAGGATCAATCACTAGATCACGCGCAACATGAACAAGTTGATGTCTAGCATCATTAACCCTCATACCAATATCAATAAGTTGGACTTCGATTTCCCTCCCCTTCTGGCAATGTGGAACCCTTGCCATTTCCCCAAGAAATGACACGTACGAATCAAAATCGAAAACCACTTCGTAAAAATTCCTTCCACAAGTCAACAGGATGAATCCTAGGATCTCATTGCAAAACTCTGGATCAGATTTCAGAGCATGACTGATCAAGATCCTACAGATCTCCATTACATTATCCTCTGAGACCATACACATCACAAGGCGCAATGCCTCGAGTTTGATATTTACATCAACATCGCTCAAGGCCTTAACAACCAACTCCTTGTTCTCCAAAACAGCCCACATACTCTTCTCTGCAACAATGGCCAGCGCTTGCAACCCAAGATACTTAAGATTCGGATCATCGTCTATCAAAAACTCCCTTAGCTTCTCCACTGCAAGCTTTAGTGCTGAATCGTAGTCACTCAAACTAGTTACTATTGTCTTCACACACTCAAATGCCAACGATTTAGCTCCCGTTCGTCCCATATGTTCACATATAGGCTCCACAACTCTCTTAGCCAACCTAGGCTCAAGAGGAGCCAACTTAGCAAATATCTTAAGTACTTTTATCAGAACCCAATTATTTCTACAATCCACTAAAATCTTGTAAAACTCAGGCGCTAAGGGCAAATAGGATCTGGGGTCATTCACAGTGAGCTCACAAAATAACCCTAGGACCGCCGATAAAATCCCCATATCAGCACTCTCAAGATTCTCAACAACCCTTTTAAAACAAACACGAACGGCATCTGGGTACTGCTCAAAAACCCTCAAAACCGTAGCGATGGCTTTCTTTCTCACAAAATATTTAGTACTACTAAGCAAAGTGAACAACTCGGGCGTCAAATCACGGGCCAAATCGGGATTACAAATGGATGATAAAGTAGATAGAGCGAGACTCACATCATGAACATTAGCCGATGAGAGATCCTTGCGGAGCTGGTGAGTGAGGAGGAGGATAACATCGGTGGTGGAAGGGTTGAAGGAGAGGGCGGCGGCGAGATAAGCGATGCGTTTCTGCGAGTGGGCGGCGGCGGAAGAGAGCTCGACGGAGTGGAAAGCCGCCCAGGAAATGTCGACGCCGTGGAGGGAGTGGAGGTAGGTTAGTTTCTGAAGCGCGGTGGCCTTGGTTTGATGGTCAGTTGATTTGATCTCGCGGCGGATCTCGTCGAGTGATTTAGCGATGAAGGAGGACTCGGTGCCCGGTGGGGTAAGGCGGATGCTCTTGATTAGGTCGTCGATTGAGCGCTGGAAAAGGGAGTCCATCAATGAAGGGCCCGTCATTGATTCGATTCTGCGAATTCTTCAGTTTTGTGAAGTTTTGTGTGTGCAGACATGCAGTAGAGATATACTGAAGTCAAGTGAAACGGTGAATTGGAAGAAGAAGGAGGAGGAGCAAGGATTGGGGGAGAAAGAAGGGGAGGAGTCCGGCGGCCTGAACGTGCAGCTCACGTGCTTGTCTGTTGTAATTATTAACTTTGTTGAATATACGTAATTTTTAAAAGAATGTCGTTGTCATTTAAAAAAAAAAATTATCTTAAATTTTTTTAGAGTGTGAATTTTGACATTCTTTTCAAAAATAATTTTTGACTTCATTACTCTCTCTCTTATAATAAAAATAAGATTAATTTAATTAAAAATCACAAACATTTTCAAGTTTTATTCGAAGGAGTGTGTTTTTAAAATGCATAAGTTAATAACTTAATATACATAGGTTTAAATTTTGCAATCATATCGACTACCGTAAATTTTATTTTAAAAGTCCCCAAAAAAATTCATGATTCTTTTCAATTTAATCTAAAAATATTGTGATTCCAATCACTAGTCTAACACGTCCACTCGGAAAATCTCATGTGATTTGATTGCAACAATTTAAAAGATGTGTATATACGTGGATTTTTATATAAATTGATAATAAGTTATTTCGCGTGGTTTAAAAAATGAGTTGTACTTTTTTTTTTAGTCACACAAAAAATGAGTTGTACTTATTACCACTATTTTCACATAATTTAGTCGTGAGTATACAATGAAAATGAAACACATGAGTAATCCAATTGGTTCTGATATTCAGAGATTGAATCTTTCGACTAAAACATCAATTGAAAAACGTTCAGGTTAAAGTGGGTCTTCTTAAAACTTGCTAGAGAAAAATCATTAGTAAAAAAAAAAGTACTCGAAATGAGTAAAAACTAAAATAAAAAAATGAGTTTATAATTAAGTAAACATGTCACTAGATGAAATTTTTACTAAAGAAACTAGAGAAGAAAGTCTAGGAAAATATTCCACCAATAAATGTTTTATCTTGAAATCTCGTAAGTTTATCCACAAACGCATTATGTTATTTGAAAATATTAAAATCACTATGGGCATGTTTGTTTTGGAATGGGAAATTCGGATTTGGGATTTCGAAACTCCACCCCGTTACACTTTGGGATTTTGATTCAGCATTTCAAAATCCCACCCTATAAATATACCTATAAACTCTATAAAAGTCAACCCTATAAATACCTACAAACCACCTATAAAACTTATAATCCTATACTATAAAGTTAAATTCTACCCTACATAAATGCAAAACAAACACAAAACACAAAAAGCATTAGAATTTTGAAATCCACTAGATTTTGAAATCCGAATTTCAAAAATACTCAAAATCCCAAAACAAACATGCCCTATATTCTTAGACTATCTTTATCCACAACCTCCCCACAACCCAACCTTCTAATAAATAAATAATTTCTCTCTCCTCCAGATACACACCCTCTTACTTTTCTTTTTTTCATACTTTATCAACAACCCACCCCAACCTTCAAATGTATTATTTTTTAATTATATATTATCTATAATCAATTCTTATTATATTTAAAAGAGGTAAGAAATCTATTAAATATTTTGGGATTAATAATTTATAAATTGTAATAAAAAATCATTTTATCATACAATTAAAATAAACTACAATCTCAATAATAAAATTAAATTACAAGAGTTGAAAATTTAAAATACAATATAGTAAATAAACAAATTAAGCTACAAATAGATGCATAAAATTCAACAATGCAAAAAACGAAAATTACATGTTTAATTATCAGTGCCGAATTTATAGACAAAATGATAGAGTAAAAAATTGAAGAAGGGGAATGGGAAGAGAATTTGAAATTGTGATCCAAACCCTATCAATATAGGTCTCTATTTATAGACAAAATTATTTTATGAATTTTGATATAATTTATATATATTTTTTTTATTAATAATATTATCAAATTAAAATTATAAAATTTATCCAAAACAATTTTAAACAACCAATTGTATTTTGACACATGGCAGTAAGGGGTTGGATAATTTGGGGCAAGCCTCCGAGGCTCAGCGTAACTTGGTCACCCAAATTATTTTCATTCTGATTTTTTTTTAATGTTTTTTTTGTCTTTTAGTTGCAGAGGGGCGTACGCCCTTGCCGATAAAGATAGCCTTATATCCTCGTCATTTTCTTGATACTACACCATTTCGATGGAAGTCTTCGAGGAGGAACAAGAGACGATATTGATAGCAAGATGCCCTCACATTCTAGCCAAATATCTCATGTAGGATGTACCCGACGATTTTGCTTTTGCTGAAATCGAACCTTATTTTTATGGTTTTGATCCATTTTTTAATCGAAATCGACAGTTCGATAAACCGATCGGTTTCGATTTCGATTTTACACATGTCTAGCATTAATTAAAATAATGGTCTAAAAACATGGTAGGTGTATGTACCATATATGTGGGTGTGGATAACATGATCCAAAGAGAAAAAATGGAAAACGTCCATCTAGGACTGCCCAAAAATCAATAGGGCGCGGTTAAAGACACCCACCGACCTATTGAGGACACCCACGTGGAAAACCCGAGAGTGCCCTTAAAACTTTTTTCCCTCATTCCCCTCCCTTGTTTTCGGTACACCCACCCCTCCCATCTTCCCCACTCCATCTCTCACTCGCACTCCATTTCAACCTCAATTTCCTCTCTTGAAGCACTCCATTTCCACTCTTGAAGCAGCAACGTCGAACAAGAGAGAGAGAGAACACGGGCGTGTTGTTTTTTTGAGAAGAAGAGGAGGACGCACTTTTTTTTCTTTTTTGCAAAAATGGTTAAAAGTTAGTTTTTCTTGCTTATATTTGAGAATAAGAGGAGGATGCGTGTTTAATTTAGGTTTTTGTTGATTGAAACATTGATTTTATTGTTGTAGGGTTTCATGATTTATGTTTTGTTTTTTGAATTTTGTGTTAATTCATGAATGTGTTGATTAAGGTTGGTTTTTTGTGTTATAATCATGTTTATGTGACAATGTATCAATATTTGATGTGTTAGGATGGAAATAAATCAATAGGCATCTAATTGGCATGGTTTAGAAAGAAATTAAACGTTTTTTTACTGGTTTTTCGAACATGGAGGAGGTGTCCGGAACTAATTTTCAAACATGACTTGTTTATAAATTTCGGATGAGAACACCCGCAATTTTTTATGTTATATGGATGAGGACACCCACAATGTACGAGATAAATTTTCGAACAATGCTATCATGTTGGGAACAAATTTTCGAACATATGCTCAATGTTCGAAAATTTGTTCCCAACAGAGGGTTTTGTGTTGGAAATTCGACCAAGTAAAACACGCAGAACAAATTTTCAAACATTGCTATCATGTTGGGAACAAATTTTCGAACATTGAGCATATGTTCGAAAATTTGTTCCCAACAGAGGGTTTTGGGTTGGAAATTCGACCAAGTAAAACACGCGGAACTAATTTTTGAACAATGCTATTGACTTGAACGAATTTTTGGTCAATAAATGTTGACTAACTACTTCCCCTCAAGCATAAGGGTTCGTAGTAGTAATGGAAGTATTCGACCTAGGAGGTGGGTTTGTGCAATGGATCCCTAGAGTTTTGTGTCGTAATAACTAATGTAACTACGGTTTCGGGTTTTTGGATTTCTAGAATAAAACTAAGTTACTACCAAACTTCAAGAAATTAAATCAAACACCAACCTAGAAACTAATAAGTGATTTAAACTACTAACAAGTAAGCAAATGACTACTAAGAGAAATTGACACAACTTGAGAAGGAAAATTATTATCAAAGCAAGAAATTGACAATTAAAACAAAGAACAACTACGAATTTAATTCAGAGAAGTGCAAGGGTGAGAGAATGCTTTGGGTGTTCTCTACCTAGTGAAATTAAGAGGAATTGTTTCTACTTTGTTAATGCTTCAATGAAGTTTTGCTAAGAGCACCTAAATGCTAGGATGTCAACCATTTCCCTTCGGGTAATATAGCCTTAAATCTAAGGTGTTCTCAAACCCGGTAATAAGGCTTTCTTCCTAATCCTCACCAACCACTCAAACAATCATTCAAGTAATTAATGTCCTTTAATGGGATTCTAATACAATTAACTCTCTCTCAACGAATTAAAAGTATAACGAACACATTTGCATCCCAACAACTCACACCATAAATATAAACATATCCATGTAACTCTCGTCTACGCTAAACATGCGTCTAAATATGGATTAATAGAAGTTAACATACAAAGTACCAATAATACCCAATAAAAGAAGCAATAAACCTAATTTCAAATATAACAAAGCTCAAACAATTCCAAACTTAATATTCACATGGTTTTAGAACACCCAAAGCATAAATAAACTTAGTCCATGGTGTTTTGAGAAACACCCATGGCCAAAACAACACAAAAAAATGAAATAAACATGAAACTTGTGATTAAATAGCAAAAGAGAGTATGGTTTGAATTCACCTTGATGTTTCTTCTAATACCCAAGCTATTACAAAAGAGTTTCACCTTAATCTTCAAAAACCCAAGCTAAATACTTAACTTGGAAGCTAATCTATGAATTAAATGTGCAATAAATGCTAAACTATGCTAAGAGATGAACTAGGGTTTGAGTTTTGCAATAAATGAGGCCAAAGATGTTTTACAAACTGAGTTTGAAGATATTTAAAGCTTTCAAGAGTGTGTGAGACGAAATTAACATTTGGGTCCTTGAAGTTCTTTAAAATTCGCGAAATTTCCCGAAAAATGTAAGTTCAAACGGTCAACCGAGTGGGTTCACTCGACCGCCCGAGTGAAAATGGATTACAGTACAAAACTAGGTTCCAGATCCCAAATGGGTGCCAGTGTGAGCTCACTCGACTGCCCGTTTGAGCTCACTTCACTCTAAACTTTTTGTAACTCGACTCCACTCGGCCGCCAGTGTGAGCTCACTCGACCGTCCGTGTGGTTTCTGCTCCTTGGACTTTTTCTTCTATTTTTCTTGGCTTTCCTTGCTCGTCCTTCAACCGAACTTCAATTCCCATGCGCCCATGCTCGTTTTCCCTAAAAATAGACTATTTCACCTTGTTTCCTACACTTTGAACACATTTCTTGACAACAAGGTTAGTAGCACCATTTCAATCAATTAAGACCAAAATCACATCAAAAAGCTACAATAATATAGCAATAATGAGCACAAATACGAGCAATCTCACACCCAATCAGCTATCATGTTGGGAACAAATTTTCGAACATATGCTCAATGTTCGAAAATTTGTTCCCAACAGAGGGTTTTGGGTTGGAAATTCGACCAAGTAAAACACGCGAAACAAAATTTTAAACATTGTTATCATGTTGGGAACAAATTTTCGAACATTGAGCATATGTTCATGTTTTTTTTTCGGACAAAGAATCGTTGTCAGAAAAAAAAAACACGAACATGATCATCTTCTTCGCGAAACCAGACGCGAATAAGAGTTTTTTTCGATTCAAGCAAATGTCATTCATATTGTCAAAATGTATGTCCTAAATGCATACTATTTAAACTAGATACCATTATAAACTCATATTATGCCAAAAAACACAAGATTAAACTAATAAAACACAACAAAACCCTACACATAAAAAAAACTTCCATTTTCAAAACTAAAAAACCTTCAAAACATGTTAAAAAACTTAAAAATGAATATTTGGCACCCCCACGAGTCACTTTTGCATCACTATCAGCCATTTTCGAGTTCTTCCACACTAAAAATCGTTTTTGCAATTTTTGGAAAGTTTTGGAATGAGAATTTTGATCGACCCTTCTTCTTCCCGCGATAGATACAGTGGTGGGTGTACTCATCCGCAATTTTTTTAAATTTTCAAGGAAGGGTAAAATAGACAATTTACATACCCATTTTTCAAAAAAATCTCTTGGCAGGTGTCCTCAATAGGTCGGTGGATGTCTTTAACCGCGCACAAATCAATAATGGGCTAAAACTAAGGCCCTCCCCAGTGGGGAGGTTTTTTGGTGACATGGAACACACAAAAACCTTGTGGGGAGGTTTTTAGCCATTGGGAAGAAAGTTTGGTGGTTGGGGTTTTTTTGGGGAGGTTGTAACATTTAAACCTAGGTTTTCTTAGAGTTGTCCACGGTTCAAGAACCGCCGGTTCAGCGGTTTTCGAAAGTTGGAACCGGAACCGGACCGGCTAAATGGAGGAGGCGGTTTCGGTTTCGACGGTTCACGGTTCGGAACCGCCGATTCCGGTTCCAGCCGGTTCCGGTCCAAAACCGCCGATTCCGGTTCTTGAACCGTTCACAATATTTATTTATTTTTAAACTGTGATTTATTTAAAATTTGAACTATAAAAAAGAAAAGCGTAGGGAAGTAGACTGTGATTGAGTGTTTGAGGACAAATTTGAAACAAAAAATAAAACCCTAAGGCCCAAATTTTAAAAGCCCAAATTTAAAAACTCTAAAACCCTTACCAATTACCACTGCCTACACAAATAATAGACTTTCTCTGCTAATGCAGTAATGCCTCTGCAACCAATTTGTCTCTTATAATGCCTACACAGATCGAAAACGCCGACGCCCCATTCGTGTTGGCTGTCCGGCGCCTGTACGCCACACACCAAAGACCCAAACCACCGCCTCCAGCCAGGTGCACACGACTGTGAGCCACCGCCGCAGCGATCAATCACCGGCGCCGAAGACGCTAGCGAATAAGTAGCGTAAAGTGAAGAAGAGGAGAGGAGTAATCTTTTTATTGGGCCTGAAGTGAAGAGTTAATTCAATTGTTGCCCAAACGGTATATATACTCTAGTTAATTGGGTATATATATAAAAAAAAAATTAATTTGTGAACCGGTGGTCCTTAAAACTGCAAAGGATGAACCGAAACCGGACCGTGAATTTCACGGTCTCGGTTCGTGTATGTGACGGTTCCGGTTCCGGCGATTTCGATTCCGGTTACGAACCGTCAAACCGCCGGTCCAGAACCGTTTGGGCAACTCTAGGTTTTTTTTTAGAGAGAGAGTGAGGTGGGCCCCCCAATAAGAAATGAAAGAAAATGAGGTGGGCCCCCCAAAAACCTACTTTTTGGGTTTATTGTTGGGGGAGGAGTTTGGTTTTGGAGGTTGGAGTTTTTTGCTTTTGAGGTGGCGCACATGTGGCAAGGAAAAACCTACTTTTTGGGGTTTATGATTGGGGAGGGCCTAATAACAGTTGGGCGCACAAATTCTTTCGGCCTGGGTTATATACCCCTCCAAAATTGTTATATATACTACCTACCCCTTAAAGTAACATATGTTATATGTATTTTCTTCAAATTACTCAAATTACCCTTTTTTTTTCTAAAGCATTCATTGATAAATATACTTCCCGTCTGCGCTTTCAAAGCTTATGCGGCGGCGCTCCCCTTCCCCCTTTTTTTCTTTCTTTTTCTGCAACGTTTCATCAACGCTGCAATGCAAATAGGGTTATGATTTAAATGGGGATTTAGTTATTAGGTTAAATTTATTAAAATGATAGTTTAAATATTTTACATGTGTATTAAATTAAGGGATTAATTTTTTTTTAGTCATTTAAGTTTGGACTAATTTTGAATTTAGTCCTGATAGAACATATATTTTGATTTTGGTTCCATAAGTTGACTAAATTTTGAATTTAGTCCAGTTATCCATCATTACAGGTAAATGAATCGGTCAAATCCTTAGCTCGTGTGCAATTCAAATCAACCGTGAATAATCATGAATTTGCTCATGTGTAGAAAAATGCACGAGTTAAGGATTTGACCGGTTCATTTACCTGCAATGACGGATAATTGGACTGAATTCAAAATTTATGTAACTTATGGGATCAAAATCAAAATGTGTATTCCATCAGGACCAAATTCAAAATTAGTCCAACTTAAAGGAGTAAAGAAACTTTAATCCCTTAAATTAATAAAGGGAAAATATCACTTTTGGTCACTGAACTTTACCACTTTTCACATTTGGTCACCCACATTTCATCACTATCAAAATTGGTCACTCACTTATTCGTCACTATCAAAATTGGTCACTCACTTATTCTTTCTCTATCAATTTTGATGCTGCAGAGAATCCGTCATTTACTAACGGAGAAACGGAGAAAAGGTTTTGAGTGCCCACTTTTATTTTTCCACTTTTAATTCCTTAATCCTAAACCCCTAAACCCATTTTTTTGAATAGATTATCAAGCCAAATGAGTATAAATGGAGAAATGAATTCTAATAATTAACTATTTTGAAATAAGTTTCTATTTTCAATCATTATACAAATTCAATATGAAAATCAGTAATTGAAATATTATTCAAAAAAATCTGAAAAAACAGAGTACAAAAGCAAGTTTGAATACAATAATTATAAACCATCAAACTACACACCATAATTATAAAAACGGAGTACATAACTAGTACATGCCCACCACAATTTGACTAATTTGACTTGCTTTTGTACTCTGTTTTTTTAGATTTTTTTGAATAATATTTCAATTACTAATTTCCATATTGAATTTGTATAATGATTGGGAATATAAACTTATTTCAAAATAGTTAATTATTAGAATTCGTTTCCCCATTTATACTTAGTTGGAGGGTATATAACCCACACCATTCCTTTCCGTACAAACTGGCCCTAAGTCATATTCTAGATATTAAAAAAAAGGGCGCGGCTAAAGGCACCCGACTTTCCTATGAGTACACGCATGCGATGAGTACACACACAAAACGGATGAGGACACCCACATGGAAATTTCAAAAATATCCTTTCTTCCATTAAAACCAATTCTTTCTTTCTCTTCCCACATTCATCCCAGGACACCCACCTCCATTTTTGCCATCTTCATCGCGCCGCCTACCCCTCCCCATCGTCGCGGCGGCCCACGCCGCAGCCCCTCCCCTTCGCGTCGCCCTCCCCGTCGCGCAGCCTCTCCCCTTCGCGCAGCCCCTCCCTCTCACATTCGCGGCCGTTCGCCAACGCCGCCCTCCCCGTCGGGCTGCCTTCCACAGCAACCACAATCGCGGCCGCCGCCCTCCCTTCTCCCCACAGACGCGGCTGTTGCCCTCCCTTCTCCCCACAGTCGCGGCCGCCGACCTCCCTTCTCCCCACAGACGCGGCCGCCGCCAACCCCCTCCTCCCCTTCGCCGCGGTCGTAGTGCTCCTCCCCTCGCCGCCGCCGCCGCCGCCGCTAACAGGTAAGTTTAGGTCTTAAAAATTAGGGTTTTTTGGGAAAAAAAATTAGGATTTTTTTTTAAGTTTGAGAATTATTTTCGAACATAGTGCGTTTGTTTTGGAAAAAATTTCGAACAACTTGAGTTTGTTTTGGAAAAAATTTCGAACAAGATGTTCGATTTTTTTTTTTTCGGGCAAACTTAAGTTGTTTTGAAATTTTTTTCGAACATATTGTGTTTGTTTTGGAAACAATTTCGAACAACTTGAGTTTGTTTTGGAAAAATTTTCGAACTAGATGTTCGATCTTTTTTTTCGAACAAATTTGAGTTGTTTTGAATTTTTTTTCGAACATATTGAGTTTGTTTTGAAAAAAATTTCGAACATGTTGAGTTTGTTTTTGAAAAAATTTCGAACATGTATGTTTTGGAAAAATTTTCGAACAGTTTGTTTTGGATTAATTTTTGTTGAAATTTTGGAGTTTTTTTTGGTGGTGGCGGCGGCGGCGGCGGCGGAGAGGAGGGGATGGTTCTGTTGTGAAACAGAAACGGTGGGTGTACTCATCCGTCCTTTTTTAAAAAATGTGTTGGATGGGTATAAACGACATTTCACGTACCCTTTGTGACAAAAAACAAATCCAGTGGGTGTACTCATAGGAAAGCCGGGTGCCTTTAGCCGCGCCCTTAAAAAAAAAAAAAGTCATATTCTAGGAATGGGCGGCTAAGCCCATGAGAGAAATCGTAGTACTGTAAATCTGGATAAGCCCACGATAGATTTTTTTTTTTAATTTTAAATGAATAATACGGAATACATTTTTTTCCCATTAAATTGTACTCTCTCTCCGTTCTTTAAAATTTTGCTTAAACCTATTTTTGGATCCATAAAATATATGTTTATTTTATTTAAATAGTTAATTTTGAGTATTTTTTTCTACTTCATTAACCAGATTCAGGATGAATATATGTTTATTTTATTTAAATAGTTAATTTTGAGTATTTTTTTCTACTTCATTAACCAGATTCAGGATGTACCAACAATATTCTTACTTGTTATCTCATATATATTTTTTATAATTTTGTCCTCAAAATTTTTAGATTTTAAAATTAGTCTTCTATTTTTATGAAACTATATGTTTTAATCATTTTTTCTGTAAATAGAGTCTAAAATGATAATATAGATGATTTTAATAGTGCTAAATACTTAGATAACAACAATGATGATCATAAGTGTCCCATTTTTAATTCAAGTAAAAAATAAAATATGTTTGTCAGTAAAATGATTAAAATTTTAAATTTTATAAATATAATTAACTAATTTCATAGTCTAAAAATTTAGAGGTCAAAAATAAAACTAGTACAATAGTGAAACCAACATCACACTATTATTCAATTTGGTTATAATATCATTTTAAAATTCATAACAAGATTATCAAAATTAGAGAAAATATCATGTGAAACATCACATAAATTATGAGATAAATTCAAATTAAACATATTTTATTCACAAATTCAATTTGCATCATCCTTTTTAACTGATTAATGAATTTATAATTCATTTAATATCCCACAGAAAAAAAAAGAAAAAAAGAAAAAAAAAGGTGTATATTATTCAAGTTACATATACTACTAGTTTGTGAAGCCAGCAGTACTTAGTACCGAAACAACATGCTTTAATGAAAATTTAAAATCATCTTATTATAGGGTGGGTCTAAAATACAATTTCACTAGAAATGAGTTGAAAGTGCAATTTCTAGTTTAATAAGGCTTCATTTTTAAAAGATTTTAGAGCCCAACGTCTATTGTCCCCGCGATATATTGACGATACGATACGAGATACTAAAACTAGCCGTTGTACATCTTAACTCAAAATCCCAATTCACCGCTCACTGCCTCGTATACTTTTGTCTCTCTCTCTTTCTCTCTCTCTCTCTCTCTCCCCCCCAGCTTTCCATTTTGATTCAATTTTGCTCCTGATTAAACTCCAAAAGTATCAGTTATACAACCTGAATCATCTATTTATTTTTGTTAAATCTGCCTTTGGAAGGAAATTTCAAATCCACCTCTGCTTCTCTCCGTTTACATAAACCTCAGGTACGGATTTAATTTTGCTTACATTCCAAATTCAAAACATGACTGCATTTCTCTGTGTACATTGTCTCTAAAATTGCTTGCAAGAGTTGTCTCACGATCTGGGAATGTGTAAAGTAAATGGGCATCCCTAATTATGATAAGGTGATTGCTTGGGGTTTTATCATCGAATGGAGATGGAGATTTAAGTTAATTGATGTTAATTTGCTGTAAAATGGGGCAATAGGGTAGAGTTTTATACAATAGCAGGTGAATTTTCTTCAAATTGGAGCCGATCTGGTAATATTTGGAAATTATGTTTCTCATTTCGAAGCAAGTGTAAGACAAATTAGGGAAGCATTGTTGGATTGTTTTTTTTTCCAGTTTACACAACAACTGTACAATTTGTACCTATGGTGTGAAAAATAACCAGCTCTAAGGTTTGTAGGAGTGGTGTTTTAGCGTCTTCTGCTGTAAAGTTTCTGATTTCAAAGCTTTTCAATTCCCCCAACTCATTGGTTTTATGAATGTGTTTTGTTAACTCTGTTGTGAAGTTGTTATCATGAATTCACTAAAATACCTCCTGATCTGCAGATTTTTGTCTGCATACCTTCCCAATCAAGGGCTTTTGGATACAGCAATTTTGTATCTGGGCCTCTTCGGGTGTGTTGTGTCAGATAATTTTCATTTGAACAAGATGACTGCTAGAACACCAATCACACCAGCCTCAAAAATGGACAGAACACCAGTGGCCACCCCAAGTGGAAACAAAACGAGGGAAGAGAAAATCGTGGTAACGGTGAGGTTAAGGCCTCTAAATAAGAGAGAGCAGCTATCGAAAGACCAGATGGCCTGGGAATGCCCTGATAATCATACGATTATGTTCAAGCCTAGCTCCCATGAGCGCGTAGCACTGCCAGCATCATTCACATTTGGTAAAGAATAACATAAATATGAATTTCTTCTGGAATTAACTTTGATGCCTTGTTGGTAAAGAGAAACTTAGAAGCAAAATATGATGTTCTTTTCAGATAATGTGTTTGATCCTGATTGTTCAACGGAGACTGTATACGAGGATGGAGTAAAGACTGTTGCATTATCTGCTCTCATGGGAATCAATGGTACTTTCTTTTCCTCATTAGCTAGAAAATAAGATGAAAATGTTTAGGGTTCTCACTGTGATATTTTCTTGACAATTTTGTTGCAGCAACCATATTTGCATATGGACAAACTAGCAGTGGAAAAACATACACAATGAGAGGAATCACAGAGAAAGCTGTTCATGATATATACATGCATATAATGAATGTAAGTCCACACACCAATTAATTTCATCACTATTGCAATTCTGGTCAAATATGTTTGGAGCTAGACAGCTATTAGTAAGAAACTACTAGATTTTGCATATGTTTACAAGATTCAATGAATTGTGAAAAAAATTGTTTTCCACTGAAGAACTAACTAGTGAAGAAAGCCAATTTGAAAACTTTTGTTGGTGGTAACTACAAGATTAGCATTGCATACTTTAAGGTTCATTTAATCTCTTTTTCTTTGTTTTATTCTAAACACTTTTGTTATGTTTTATGGGTTAACACTCATTTGAATCATTATACTTGCATTTTTATTCTTTTTGTGATTTGGATAATTTTGTGCTAATGACATTCTATCATTTTGTACTTTTGACTACTTAACAGACTCCAGAACGAGACTTCCGAATAAAAATATCTGGTCTAGAAATCTATAATGAGAATGTCAGGGATCTGCTGAACTCAGAATCTGGTCGAAATCTTAAACTCCTTGACGATCCAGAGGTGAAACATTTAGCTATTTCTAAGCTACCTTAGTTAGAGTTAAAAGGTTATACATTCTTCATCGTATAGCTTTTTAATGTTAACTCATTTGCAGAAAGGAACTGTGGTTGAGAAACTAGTTGAGGAAACAGCAAAAGATGATCAACACTTGAAACATTTAATTCAGATTTGTGATGGTAACAACTACAGCTCTTTTGTATGATGTGGGTATATAGTTCTATATTTATTAGATGAAATTAACAATAATTAATGAATATTCTGCAGCTCAAAGACAAGTAGGTGAAACTGCACTCAATGATACTAGCTCCAGATCACATCAAATAATAAGACTGGTCTGTTTGCTTTCATTTGCTGTTGGATTAGAGAAAAGACAGTTCTTTTAACTAAATATCTTATGGCTTAATGCAGACTATCGAAAGTACACTTCGTGAGAACTCAGATTGTGTGAGATCATATGTTGCCAGCTTGGTAAATATCAAAGATCTGGTTTCCTTATCTTCTTTTAATTGATTTTAAGTAACATATTAATTACTTTATCTCATATTTATGTTTTGCAGAACTTCGTAGATTTAGCTGGAAGTGAAAGAGCAGCACAGACAAACGCAGAGGGTGCTAGGCTTAGGGAAGGGTGTCATATTAATTTAAGCCTGATGACTCTTACAACAGTAATCAGAAAGCTAAGGTTAGTGTTAGAACTAATAAAATTTTGAATTATCATAATATGCTTCCCATGAAACTGAAAATTACTGTTTTCTTGATGTTTGAATCTAGTGTTGGAAAAAGAAGTGGTCACATACCCTATAGAGATTCAAAGCTGACAAGAATATTGCAGCATTCATTGGGAGGAAATGCACGTACTGCAATTATATGCACATTGAGTCCAGCATCAAGTCACGTAGAACAATCTCGTAACACACTTCTCTTTGCTTCCAGAGCAAAAGAAGTGACGAACAATGCTCAAGTGAACATGGTATTTTGAACGATCATATTCTAGTTTTAATCGAATACCTGAAAATATATTTGCCTTTTTTTGTTTTAACAGCATTAAGTGATCCAGATAATGTTTAACTTGTTTGGATGCTTCTATCAGGTGGTATCAGACAAACAACTTGTGAAGCATTTGCAAAAGGAAGTAGCAAGACTTGCAGCAGAGTTACGTACACCGGAACCATCTAATGACAAAGACATGAAAATCCTTGAGGTTAGATACATCTGATTTGCTCATAGTTGTATGCTAGGGAATTTTATCAGTTCAAAACCTGGAAAATAGTAGTAAAATTATTATTATGGCCTTCTATCTTTCAAGTCGAATTGATAGTTTATTATGGATAAATTATATTGTGTAATTATAGTACTAAATTAATGTTCTTTGCTTAGATGGAGAGGGAAATGGAAGAATTGAGACGTCAACGAGATCTAGCACAGGCTCAGGTGGATGAGCTGCGTAGAAAACTCGAGGAGGATAATAAGGTCTGCAGCTTTCTCCTTCCTTTTCTATCTACCAGTATCTTTTTAAGCCCTTGAATTATTATTTTTATCCAATCGGGACACTTCCTACTTTTTAAAACAGACAAATTGGCCCTGTACTATTGTATCAGGTACAAATTAACCTGTTAACTAATGAAATGGGATGCCTTCCCTTTATTTCAGATTTATCTTACAAAATTTGAATACATTTTTCATGAACTCGTCTTTGAGCCATTTTACACCAAACTTTACTTTATTTTTTATTAAAAAGCTATTTACGTATGCGTTTCAGGGTATAATAAAACCATCTCCATCCGGTTCACCTAACACTGCGGTAAAGAAGTGCCTATCCTTTTCTGGAACTTTATTACCAAAACTCAATGGAAGGCAGACAATGAGGCAATCATCAACTGCTCCTTTCACATTGATGCATGAAATACGAAAACTAGAACATCTCCAGGAGCAGTTAGGCGAAGAAGCTAGTCGAGCCCTCGACGTATTACAGAAGGAGGTTTCATGCCACAGACAAGGCAACCAAAATGCAGCAGAAACTATAGCTAAGCTTCAAGCAGAGATAAGGGAAATGAGGAATGTCAAACCTTGTAATGAAATGTCTGAAGTTGGGAATGTAGAAGTATCAGTTAATAAGAGCGTTAGTGCGAATCTAAAAGACGAAATAACTCGACTTCATTCACAAGGAAGCACGATAGCAGACCTTGAGGAGAAGCTAGAAAATGTTCAGAGGTCAATAGACAAATTAGTAATGTCACTTCCCACAAATAAGAGAGATCAACCAGCGAGTGATCACACCCCAAATTCCAAGAATCCTGAAAAAAGGAAGAAAATGCAGCCATTAGCTTCGAGTAATGGTCTAAATATGCAGAGTTTTATAAAATCCCCATGCTCTCCTTTGTCAGCTGCTCAGCAAGTATCCAACAGTGAGATTGAAAATAGGCCTCCAGTTTATGATGATGCTGTTTCCAGTGAGACTCAAGATACTCCTACAAAGAGTGAAGGTGGTGACGTGTCATCAAAGGAAAACACTCCTTACCGACGTTCAAGTTCTGTGAATATGAGGAAAATGCAGAAAATGTTTCAAAATGCAGCAGAAGAGAATGTCAGAAGCATAAAAGCGTATGTCACTGAGCTTAAAGAACGTGTGGCCAAGCTGCAATATCAGAAACAGCTCCTTGTATGCCAGGTACCGAAAGAAATAATCTTAGTACTTATTTGGAGTTGTTTTTTGTCTCATAACTTGTTTACTGTCCAAGTTTGTTTGGTCCGATTTAGTCTAATATTAAAAATATTGTCTAGTTTTGGCCCAAAAATGCTGGAAATTTGAAAATGGTGTCCTTTTATGCCACATGAATGTCCAATTTTGACCCCAAATTAAAACCTCACATGACGTTTGCATGACAAATATTGGGACTAAATCGAACCTTTTTTGGACCAAAATAAAAAACAGTAAACAAGACTATGTGATCAAAAAACCTTTTGACTCTGCTTATTTGAGCTTGAAAAGAGCTTCACAACACTTTCATTTAACTGTGCTTCCATATGACTAGATCTTCTTTATTCATTCAGGTGCTTGAACTTGAAGCAAACGAAGCAGCTGGATATAATTTAGAGGATGATGAGAATGTTCCTGATATACCAGAGGAGTCACCAGCTTCATGGCATCTGATATTTAAGGAGCAACGACAGCAGATCATTGAGTTATGGGATATTTGCTATGTTTCCATTATTCACAGGACACAATTTTATCTGCTATTTAAGGGAGAGCCTTCTGATCAGATATACATGGAAGTTGAGCTCAGACGTTTAACATGGTTGCAACAGCACTTAACTGAAACTGGAAATGCTAGCCCAGCTCAAGTGGGAAACGAGGCCACTTTATCATTATCTTCAAGGTTTGCTCTCTCTCTCCCAATGAATCCTACAAAATTTAAGCCAAAATATTACTAGGACCAACCTTGATTCAGATAGATAGATACTAAGCTTATATTGTATGATTTTTGTTGTTCAGTGTGAGAGCATTGAAGCGTGAAAGAGAGTTCTTGGCAAAGAGGATGAGTATGCGTATGGGAGAAGAAGAAAGAGAGTCGTTATACATAAAATGGGAAGTGGCATTGGATGGAAAACATAGGAGGATGCAGTTTGTTAACAAGCTGTGGAGCAATCCACACGACGAAAAGCATGTACAAGAGAGTGCTGAGATAGTCGAAAAGCTGGTTGGTTTCGGTGGAGGAAACATGCCCAAAGAGATGTTTGAGCTCAACTTTGCACTCCCATCTCAAAAGCAGTGGTTTATGGATTGGAACCAGCTAATTAATAAGCCTTCATCATTTGTCAAAAATTATATTCTCTAACTTGTACAATATACCTTCGATTCCTTTTTATGCTACAGATTCCTAATTCTTGGAATCTTTGACATTGTTTGGCTCACTATTCTTAGAATATGTACACAAGTGCTGTATTGCTCATTTGTCTATTATTTCATGTAAAATTGATTTTGATAAATTATTCCATTTGTTTTTCTTTTTGAAAGGTCAAGAAAGTGATCATTAATCTGAATACAAACCCATAAGATATTACAGCAAAACCAAACCAAACAGAAATCAAACTAAACATACAAACGGATGAAGAGAATAGCAAAACAAGAGAGGAAAATGTGCTCGAATCCACTTCCAAGCGCAAAAAAAATATACTTTCTACAATCTTCTCGAGTGCCATCGAAAATGGCATCATCATTTCTTGCTTTCCAAATTCTCCAGCATACACTTTGCTACTGAATTCCTCCCCAAACAAGATTACAAGAGATGAAAAGATGCTGGGTCGATTCTGCTGGATAAATGCAAAAAGGCACAACCGTTTGAGCTCAACGCCTCTGTTGTCTGTAGTCGGAATCCAGACTTGGAGTAATTTCCACGAGAAAGCAGAAATTTCAACGAAACTGGATCTTTTGGACAAATGTCTATTATTATCGTTCTCTTGATGTTATAATTCCATCTAAGTAAGGTTTTGATAAATTATTCCATTTAGGTTATTCGTAGGACTGCTACTGGGCAGTTTCACTACATTTATCAGAAAGGTAGCTAGAATTTGCAACTTGAACAAAACTGGATCTTTTGGAATCGTGTTTGATGATTCCGTAAAAAGACCACTCGTGAGCAAATATATTAACGACGAGGAGTTTTATTATGCTTCATCATGGGATGGCAGTTGCTGATAAATGTTAATGAACCAGTCCATACAAAATATCACCATCCCAATAACATTACATATTACATCTTCAAGTACAACAAACATCAACAAATTATTTATCAACAATCCATCCCGACGCAGCCATGGAGTTTCTTATCTGCAGAGATCAACACAAAATTCATATGTAAACACATCTTTCTCATAATCTTTTGATGAAGAATTAAATAAATGTAGAAATCACTTAGTTAAGGACAAATCATACTCTATGTATAGAAAAAAGGAAATTAGGAAAATGATTTGCGTAAGTGTGATGGATAATTCTATCCCCTAGCCAGATTTACTTTCAAGGATGCAACCAAGATCGATAGAGTTCAAACTTCTTGAAAGCTTAGTTTGACAAAAATCTTGAAAAAGTGATTTTTTAATAAGGGATTTAAGGAGGATCTGGTGATGAAATGAAAGTTATTTAGAACTCATTAGTGCTACAGAAATATAGATGCAGTGTAATTAAAAGATGTTGATAAAGCAGAAGAAAGGGATAACCTACCCACAAACTTATATAATTCATGCAGAGTAGTGACAAATGAATATTTTAAGATCATTTGAATAAGTGCATGTTTCATGATGCAAATTATGCAAGCACAAAAGTGTCTTTAATAAAAGTAAATACAATCAAGTACAAATTAGCCTCTTACCATGCAATATTATCCCAATGTAGAAATCCGCCATGACCTCTAGCATTTGTAAACTTATAGACAGGGCCAGAAACTATGAGCAGAGAACAGTTTGAGTTATTAAGCAGTTATGATTCAAAATTGTAACACTAATTACTGAAGCCAAGGCGGAAAATCATTGAGAATGCAGGATTTACCTTCATATCCCTCTAAAACTGGATCCTCCGCCAGTAAGATGGGAGTATCAAGGTCAATGAATCTACAAAACAAATAATCTCAGATACTAAAATGAAGTTTGTGAATATAGATACACAAATTTCTAGTACGAGTTTCTGTAAAATAATCTAAAGGGAAAATAGTTTTATTAGTCCTATAAGTTTCCTGTATTTTGGTTTCAGCCCTGTTGACTTTCACGAAGTGAAAATAGTCTCATTTTTTCGATATTTTAGTTCAGTAACCGTCTGTAGGAGGTTAAAAATCCGGTTGACCTATCAGATTCTACCATGTGCACAACTTAGATCCTGCCACGTCAGCGTCAAGCGGATGTTTCACCTCCTACAGCCGGTTACCAGACTATTTTCAATTTGTGAAAGTTAATAGGACTGAAACCGCAATAGAGGTAACTCACAGGACTAAATAAACTATATATTTTCTTAATCTAGGCAAGCAGAAGCAGTTAGGAATACGAATATGTTTGTTATGCATGATTTGGCTTGAATTTACTCACTTGAAGCATCCAAGACCAGCTGCCAAATTACCAGCAAAGCCCATTGCAAGTCTTGTTTCAACCATACCACCAATCATCAAATCTAATCCTGATGCTCTTGTTAAATCAATAATTGCAAGAGCCTCAAGAACTCCCACTTTAGCAAGCTTAACGTTGATTACATGTGCGAGATCTTCTTTCACTATTTTCTTTACATCATCTAAACTACGACAGCTTTCATCAGCAGCAACAGATACCCCAAACTTGGTTCTTGCAACATGACTAACATAACCAAGACCTTTCCAATCATCTCTGTGAACTGGTTGTTCGAAAAGAATAGGCGTCACCTCCATTTCTGCCAAGAAAATGATGGTTATAAACTGATATCTTTACAGCCTGTGGATCATAATTTGCAATAGGAATAATATCATTACTCCTACATTTGAAACTATTTTCGGGGTGCTAAATGTAAATATTTGAAAATTATTAATTAAATTTAACACCAACAAATAGTTGATTATGTTAGTCAACTGATGGTCAACTAACGGTGGGACCAAACATGGGAGTAAAAAAGAATGTACTTGTAGGATCAATTTTGACAGTGAGTGAAAGAGGGGGAATAAAACTACAAAAAAGGTAAACTTTAGAAACCAAAAATGATATTATCCCTCTGCAATACTGAAGAGTTTTACATGCAAATGCCAGCATTTATGTACATAAGTATGCAAACACACATGCATTCTATATTTTGTTTCACTGCATCTATAACTCATAAGTCCACACCCAGAAAACTTTATTACCATGTAATTTTTCGAGGACTTGAATTGCTTCCTCAGAGTTATAACCTTCATTAGCATCTAAAATAAACAAACAATCGGGATGGACCGTGCGTATGGCTTTAAGAACTTCGATGTCGGCAGTCAAGTTCTTCCCCACTTTGAGTTTTAACGTCTTGAACCCTTGAATACGATATTTTGAAGCCAGCTCAGCTGCTTCAGCTGGGGAAACTATTGGAATCTGGAAATATAATTACAGTGATTAATCAATAAATCAACCACAAATGACATTCTTATCTTCTTAAATAACTTTGCTTTTTTTTTTTTTTTTGTTCCTTTGTATGTCCTCTTTTTCACTAGTCCTCTTTCTGATTGTGATTTTCATGATTTCTATCAACTATCATCACATGAATATTGACTGCTTCATAATTGTGTTAGTTAATTTAGCAAACTTTCTCATATAAAAGAAACACTTTTAATAAATGTTGAATGGAAAAGTATCAAAACCGTTATATCTGTCGTTATCGAATTTGAGAATCCACCAAACAGTCTCCAGAGTGGTATTCCAATGCTTTTTGCAACCGCATCAATCAATGCCATCTCAATTCCTGCTCTGACCTTCATCATAAGATACAGATGTAATGAGCTTAGAATTTGGAATTCGCCTATGATATTCCTCAACTTAAATCTTAAAATGTATTTCTCCAAATCACGTAGGACAAGGCTGTGACAAACTCAAGAATTTCCACTAGAAATTCTGAATTCATTCAAGGAAATTCACTTAAGCTGCAAATGTTTCTGATAAATGCTGAATCAACAAAGGTGATATTTGATTCCGGATTTCAAATCCAAATTTTAATAAACCACCACTACAACATCCATAAACATTGCAACAATATAATAACACAACATCATCCACTACATAAAATCGATTTTCAAAATCCACTATAACCCATATCAAACACTAACTGTTTAACATGACCGTAGTATGAAACACCATTACTTTGGCCTCAATCAGTAGGAAGCCAATTCAAAAATCAAGTAAATAAGCCAATTATATGCATAACACCTAACACAAACCCTGTTATCATAAACAAAAGAGCTGGTGTTGGGTTAGGCCACGAGTGTAAAATCTGAAAAAAGAAAAAAAAAAAAAAAAAAAAAAGGCTATCCAACGAGAAATTATGGGGTATGGGTCAAAAGGATCCGACTCACCAGAAATCTCACTCAAATTTTTCTCGTTACAAAAATTACACCGAATTCAGGAAACAAAGGTCACTAAACCAAAGAACAAGAAGAAAATCAACAATGTAATCATGACCAGAAATCAAAACTGGATCAAAAGTCAAAACCAAAAGATCCAAATCCCCACACGAACAAACAAGTGTATTTAAAAACTCACAGAAGCAGACGAATGGCCGTGAAGCATCGAATCAATCTCATTCAACACAACGCCCAAAGTCTTCCCATGAATCTGTTTCAGAAACAGGCAAGCTTCGGCAGCTTTCGCCAAAGCAGTGGGCTGATCCTCCGCCGTCACGTGAGGCAGAATCGGCGACTCGCCCCATCCGACGCAGCCATTACTGAGTTCAATTCGAATCCCCACATTCTCCACTCGCTCAAGCCTCGACGATGCGATCGTGAAAGGCGCAATTAACGGCACGTTCAACGGTCTCCCCTCTGCTCTGTGAACATTAACTGTAAATGTTTCCAGCAAATTAGTGAATCCCAGACACGCGGCCGGCGGTACGGCCGGCGGCGCCGCGGTCATGCAGGCGGTGACGATGCGTTTAGATTGGGTGGAGAATTTGCGGATTTTGGTTGAGGTGAAAGAAAGAGGTGGCGATTGAAAGAACAAGGCAGCGGGAGCCATTTGATTGGAGAAAAGGGGGCGGTTGATTTGAAGAGGTGCCGCCATTGTTAATATAATTTGTTGCTCTTGTTATAGAGTGAGGTCGGATCTGTCAAACTCTAAAATGCATCAACTTTTGTTTTTAGTGAACATTTGTTTTCTCTTCTCTTACGTCTCAACAATTTGCAGATGCTAAATTGATTTTCCATTTTGTTATGTGTTTTATTAGATTTTTCATGCTACAGTAAAAATAGCAATAAAGTTTCTCCATTTTTTTCTTACTATCTTTAGGAGCATTTTTTAAATTACATCTGATCTCATTGTTTTATTCATGCAAAAAAAAAAATGGATCCCTTTTATAAATGTTATTTTGTCGTTACAATACGATGATTCTTTCCGTCAAATATATATATATATATATATATATATATATATATATATATATATTTATTTACAACTTCATTATTTTTAAGTATGAGTAACTAGTTTTGGTATATAATTTTTTTTTTTTAAATAAAGAATTTGGCCAGGATTGTAGCCTATATTCAGAAATTAAAGTAAAACTTGATGAATGACTGTGTATTTTAAAAATAATTCAAATGTCAATATCACATTTAGGGAGGTGTATTTGGTTGTTGATTCTGTAGGATTTTTTTTAACTTTCAAATTTGGAGTAAATTTGGATTTTAAAGTTTTAAAAATCTTTAGGTTTACCGTCTCTATAAATTTTGTTGGATCCTATTTTTCATCTTTCTCTGAGAGAATCCGTTGAAATCTCTTGTTTTTAGAAGAGATTTTGGATAGTGCAATTTATTTATATTTTTGGAAGAGAATCCAACAAATATTGACATTCCTACTTCTTCTGATCTTTCGTCTTTAGAGTTTTTCGAGAGAATCCGTTGAAATCTCTTGTTTTTATAAGAGATTTTGAATAGTGCAATTTATTTATATTTTTGGAGGAGAATCCAACAAAGATTTTTAAAGACTTTTTAAAATTCGATAGTATATTTTTACAAAAAAATCCTATAGAATCCACACCCAATACACCCCCTTATTAAAAAATGTTAAAAAATGGAGAGATAGTATATTTTTAATTACAAAATAGAAATGATTGAAACACTCTCATAATAAACAATTATTACCTCATACTCCCTACATCCACATAGAGCATGATTGTTTATTTTTACAAAAAAATTTTTTTTAAAAAAGAATTTTTTTATTTTTTTAAAAGTAACCTTAAAGAAAACATTTGTTGTCCCTATTTATTTATTATAATTTGGTAGTTTATTATGAATTTATTTGTCGTTGTCGTTTCTTGACCTTTTCAATTTAACACAAGAAAGGCGCATATCATGATTGTTATTATTTTCTATTTTTTTATGTTAGCAGTTACTACCTGTATGTAGCAAGTAGCAAGTAGCAAGTATGAATAATAAAAAACGCAATTTGGTTGGGGGCTTCTCCACTCGATCATCAAAACGTTGTACTAGTATGTTTTATTCATATATTCAACCCATCAGTGGCGGACCTACGTTATGCCCAGGGGGCCGTGGGCCCCCACTAATTTTGTAAATTTATTAGGGGTATTTTGGTAATTTCACACATATTAAAATTAATACTCCGTACTCTGTTTTATAATTATTTGCACACTTCTGATATAAAAATAATCCACAAAATTAATATATATCCGAACATTATTTTATTTTAAAATCGTCACTCATTTTGGGTCTACATTTTATCCTAAATTTCACTAAATCTATTTTACATCCTACTAAATCCTCCTTACACCTTATCAAATCACTCAAAATACGATTTCTTATTTGACTCTACACTACTAAATTCAATTATTTTTTAAAGTGAATCGGTTAAAATGTGCAAGTTATCACGTGACGGATGGAGTATTAACTTGTACCAAAACATAGCAAAAATCAACTTATCCGATCAATTTAATTTAATGAAATGTGACGTGTTGGCAATTTTATAATGTGAAATTTTGATGAAAATGAGTACATATATTTTTTTTTATAATAATGTTAATCGGGCCCCCCTACCGAAAATTTCTGGGTCCGTCACTGCAACCCATAATGTTAAGTTTAGTAATATAATTATAACTGTTGGAATATAGCACTTACCTATTCCAATCACAAATTATAATACAAAAAAACAATAACGCAATGAATTGAACAAGCAATAAAACGAATAAGAATACAAGATTTACGTGGTTCAATCAAATGATCTACATTCGTGGAGGATAGAAGACTCTCTTTACTAATTTGAACAAGTGTTTACAATACAAGTATGATCACTAAGAAAATTTGCTAACTCGCTCAACTCACAAAGAATACGATTTCACTTATAATGATCTCACACAATTCTATCAACTCTAATCTATGCATATAGTGGTGTATTTATAAATATACAATGTCACTTGAAACTGTCATTAACTAACTAACTAACAGAATAACCGTAAATAATCAACTCTGGAATAACAGAAATCAGCAGACTTGACTCAACTGATATGCCTATCAGCTGACTTGGCTTCATCAAATTTGAACCCCAACTCTCCTTATCTGATCTACTTGCATTAAGTAGAGTTGTCCTTACTTTTCTCAAATTAGTTGACTCCAAATCAGATTGACTAACCTTAATTCTTTTGTTTTGATTTAGTTTCATATTGTTTGATTATGATTTTGA
Organism: Galeopsis tetrahit; assembly: GCA_963675135.1. NCBI lineage: Eukaryota > Viridiplantae > Streptophyta > Magnoliopsida > Lamiales > Lamiaceae > Galeopsis > Galeopsis tetrahit. Next base: position 75,421,046 of record OY776127.1, read on the forward strand.
AGGCTTGCAAATCAAGCTTAATTATTGAACAATCTTGATTAACATAATATGTTTGTTTATACAGTACATAGATTAACAATATGACTTTTACACGTAACATTTTGAATTTTTCCTAACTATTTAGATTATTCATGAATATAAATGAAAAAATAAAATTGAGATGTAGTATTTACTAGATACGAAAGTCCAAAACGAAGAGAGAAAAGTTTGATAGTAATGAATGACTAACAAAAAAGGGAATATCCCCTAATTCGCAATTACGTCAATTAACAATAATCTTGGTGGTTAGATCACCTTATTTCTCTTGGAATATTGAAAAACATGTTGTAATAATTTAACAAAGTAGTACGTCTCTTAGGTTAATCCTAAAGACAACCCTTCCATGCGCCCAAGGGATAAATCTATACCATTGCTCAAATGTTCAAAAAGTACACTTAATTTTCTCTTTAAATGGGGTGGGGTACACTTAATTTTAGTTTGGATTCAGTTGGATAAGATATTGGATTTAATTGCAACCATTTTCTAAGCCTTAATTAATATCAGTGTACATGTACAGTTTGAATCTTTCACGTATTTTTTTCACTTTTTTTTAGTGGAGTATAATTTAACTCAAAAATACCTCGTTGAGCTGTTTACAACTAGTGAGACCCTCTGCCTTGGAACAAACTGATTCTGGAGTTGAATTGTGTATTTTTACTCAATAGTTGCTTAAAAATTGTGAGACCATTTGCCTTGAAACAAACTGATTCTTGAGTTGAATTTTGTATTGTTTACTTAATAGTTGCTTAAAAATGGTCATGCAATTTACTGTTGTATTTGTTTACACGGTAGGTCTCTATTGAAAATCAAACCAAGTTATTTGATACTCGATTCAAGATCGTTCGGTAAAAGTTCGTTTGAACTCGGGTTCGACATAGATATCAAACAAGTTTGAACATATATTTATGTTCAGTACAGTCTAAAGTTCGGGTCGAATTCATGTTCGATAAGTAAAAAAAAGATAAATTTAGTGTAAAAATGTCAAACTACTCGTGTTCGACTTGTTTAATTATCAAACAAATTCCGATAATATTTTAAATAAGTTTGAACTATATCGCGTTCGGCTTGGCTCGACTAATTTACAACCCTATTCACTAGTATGCATTTTCTTACCACTTTATCATGCTGTTACGGAATTGTATCCACAAAGCAACTCCTTACAAATGATAAATCAAGACAACTAGAAACGCAATGAATTGAAACGAATAAAGAACTCAAAGAAAGAACACAGGATTTACGTGGTTCGATCAAATGATCTACGTCCACGGAGGATAGAAGACTCTCTTCACTAATCACAAATGAAAGTTACAGATTACAAGTGTACACAAAGCTTGATCTCTCTCTTAAACTCTCTATGTGTGTCACCCACAATCTATGCACTAGATGGTGTATTTATAGATGTACAATGCAAGTTGTAACTGCCTCTAACAAACTAACTAACTAACAGAAAACAACTAACTCTGAAACTGGAATATCAACTAACTCTGAAACTGGAATATCAGCACAAAAGAACTCAGCACAGTAAAACTCAACACAGTTGTCTCAGCAGACTAAGAACACTAAATCAGCACAGTACTCTTTAGCAGACTAAGAGCAGTACTGTTCTGACCCGACCAGCAGAGTTGATACCTAAGATCACTAAACCTTATCAGCAGAGTACTCATTACTCTACTTGTACTGAAATAACCAAATATCAGAACACTAGTTACTGTGCTTATACTAAGCACAGTTCTGAAAATCAGCACACTACCACTTCTGATAGTAAGAACAGTTCTCCAATATTGCATTAATCTCAACAATTCTCCACCTTAATGCAAGATTGCCTTCTTCCCATCCCTCCCCAAAGCTGTTTGTTCATTCTCTTCTTAATGAACATCCCAGGTACTAAGGTTTACCAACTCCATGCAATGGTTGAACTTATTGCTTGGTAATGTCTTAGTTAACATATCAGCTGCATTCTCTTCTGAAGCTACCTTCTGAACTTCAACAATGCTCTTCTCCAAGATGTCTCTAACAAAATGCAGCTTCACATCAATGTGCTTTGACCTCTCATGAAACACTTGATGTTTTGCTAGATGGATAGTGCTCTGATTATCACACAGCACAGGAACACTCTTCTGGAATATGCCAAAATCTCTCAGAATGCCCTTCAACCACATTGCTTCCTTCACAGCTTCTGTCAAGGCTATGTACTCAGCTTCTGTTGTGGATAAGGTCACCATAGATTGTAAGGCTGCTCTCCATGTTATAGCAGTGCCATACAATGTAAACACATAACCAGATAAAGACTTCCTTGTATCTATGTTTCCAGCAAAATCAGAATCCACAAATCCAATTAAAGGACTCTTGGTATCAGCACATTTCTCGAACAATAATCCTAAGTCTTCTGATCCATTCAGATATCTTAGAATCCACTTCAAAGCTTCCCAATGAAACTTTCCTGGATTTCCCATGAACCTACTCACCATACTAACAGCATAGGCAAGATCTGGTCTGCTACAGACCATAGCATACATGAGACTTCCTACTCCATTTGCATAAGGAACAGTAAGCATCTGCTTCTTCTCTTCATCTGTTTGAGGAGATTGCTTGACTGACAACTTGAATTGCTGACCAAATGAAGTACTAACTGGTCTGGACTGGTGCATAGAAAACCTTCTCAAGACCTTCTGAATATAACTCTTCTGGGATAGGAACAGCTTGCCTGCTTTCCTATTTCTGAGAATATCCATTCCTAATATTCTCTTGGCTTCACCCAAATCCTTCATCTCGAACTTGCTACTCAGCTGCTGCTTCAGCTGGGTAATCTTTCTCATACTCTTGCTAGCTATTAACATATCATCTACATAGATCAGTAGATAGGTGCTCTCTAGATAATCTTGTTTACCAATATATACACATCCATCATATTTGCTTCTTAAGAAACCAATAGAAAGCATGAAGGTATCAAACTTTCTATACCATTGTCTAGGACTCTGCTTGAGCCCATACAATGATTTCTTAAGCAAGCATACCTTACTTTCAGTTTCAGGCATGATAAACCCTTCTGGTTGATGCATATATATTGTTTCAGCTAGTTCTCCATGTAAAAATGCAGTTTTAACATCTAGCTGATGTAACTCAAGATCATCTTGAGCAACCTTAGACAAAAGTAATCTTATTGAACAGTGTTTAACAACAGAAGAGAATACCTCATTGAAGTCTATGCCTTCTCTTTGTGTGAATCCTCTTGCCACTAACCTAGCCTTGAATCTGATCTGCTCTCTAGCACCACCAAATCCAACTTCAAGCTTCTTCTTGAACAGCCACCTGCAGCTCACTAACTTCTGGTTTTTAGGCTTCTCAACAAGGATCCAGGTCTGGTTTTTCTCCAAAGATTGCAACTCTTCTGACATGGCTGCTGCCCACTGCTCTCTTTCAGGACGGGTGATTGCTTCCCTATAGTTTCTTGGCTCATAATGCTCCACCTCTTCTGCTGTGATCAGAGCATATGACACAAGATCAGCTTGGCCAAACCTAGATGGGGGGTGAATCTGCCTTCTGAGCCTATCTCTTGCAAGACTATAATTTCTCAAATCAGCAGGGTTGTCTTCCATGGTATCATCTTCTGAATTATCTTCTGGTACCTGTTCTGGAACAACCTCATCTGGTGTGTTATTTCCCAGATCAGTAGGGTTGGCTACCTCCTCTGGTGCCAACTGATCTGATGTGGGAAACTCCACCTCAGCTGAGAAACTCTCTTCTGACTCATTTCCAATTCTTCCATCTAGGTCATGGGAATTTCCATTATGAGGATATCCCATTACCCTTTCATTAAAATCAACATCTCTGCTGATTATTAGTTTCTTATGACCTGGTTCAAGGCACCACAATCTATAGCCCTTGACACCTATTGGATAGCCAATGAATATACATTTCAGAGCCCTAGGCTCAAGCTTATCCTGTCTAATATGGGCATAAGCTTGACATCCAAACACTTTAAGTTTTGAATAATCACTCAGCTTGCCATACCAGATCTCATCTGGGGTTTTACCTTCTAAAGCAAATGATGGGGTTTTATTTATCAAATAACATGCAGTACATACAGCTTCTCCCCAAAAGCTTTTAGGTAATTTAGCATCAGCTAACATGCATCTGACCCGTTCTAGAATAGTTCTATTCATTCTCTCTGCTAATCCATTTTGCTGTGGATTAAGAGGGACAGTTCTATGTCTAGTAATGCCCTTCTCTTTACAAAATTCATTGAATTCAGCTGATAGATACTCAAGGCCATTATCTGTCCTTAAATGTTTTAAGGACTTTCCTTTCTTGTTCTCTATCTCAAGTAGCCATTCTTTGAATTTTGTAAAGGCCTCACTTTTCTGTTTGAGAATGAACACCCAAACTTTTCTAGAATAGTCATCTATAATTGACATGAAGTACTTACCTCCACCAATGGTTTCTGTTCTTGATGGCCCCCAGACATCTGAATGAACATAATCCAGCAGCTCCTTTGTAGTGTGCTTACCCTTCTGGAATGACTTCTTCTTGGCCTTGCCAAGAATGCACTGCTCACAGAACTCCAGGCTTTTGAATGTCTTCTGGTGGAAAACCCCCTTCTTGGATAACTCCATCAGGCCTTTCTCTCCTACATGTGCCAGCCTCTTATGCCAAAGCATAGCATCTTCAGAACTCATGGTAACATCAGCAGCACCTGTGATTGTCTCACCAATTAAAGAATATAACCCATTAGACTTCTTCCCTTGCATCACTATTCTATCAGCTTTGGTGACAAACAAACATCCTTTTTCAGTCTTGAATTCATAACCCAAAGCATTTAGTGTGCCAAGAGATATAAGGTTTCTCTTCAAATCTGGAACAAATCTGACATTGGTCAGGATCACATGTTTATCATTAAACATCTTCACCCTCACAGTGCCAATCCCTCTCACATTGCAGCTTTCATCATTACCCAACAGAACTGATCCACCATTCATCATCTCCAGGTTTTGAAACCAAGATTTAGTAGGACACATGTGAAATGAACATCCAGAATCCAGCACCCATTCATTAACAAGCTTGCTATCTGTTATGCTCATAACCTCAGCACTATCATATCCTTCTCCTTCTGCTACATCAGCCTTGGCAGGATCAGTAGTCTTCTTATGCTCAGGACAATCTTTTATGAAATGTCCTTCCTTATGGCATTTGTAGCAAGCTCTGTCCTTGGCTACAAATCCATTCTTCTTCTGAGCTGGCTTGGCATGGAACTTCTTGCCTTGCCCTTTCTTCTTGTCATTCTTAAGTTTGATGTTAAGACCCTCAGCTTGGTTCTTGGTCTTCTTGGTTGAGTTTGCTACATGTAAACTCTTAGTTTTCAGAATGGACAAGACTTCTTTGAATTTTGCCTTACCCTCCTTGGTAATCAGCAAAACATCCTTGAAGCTATCATATGAAGGTGGTAAGGACTCCAAAAGTAGAAAAGACTTCTTGTGATCATCTAAAGTAACTCCAACATTTTCAAGATCATCAACAACTTGCATGAACTCTATTAACTGCTCATCAAGGGTCTTATCATCTGTCATCTTGAAATTGTTGAGCTTCCTCTCCATAAACATCTGGTTTGACAAAGATTGTGTCAAATACAGATCATCAAGGGTCTCAAATACTGCAGCAACATCCTTCTCCTTCATAACTTCCCTGAACACATTGTCTCCCAAACTCAGAACAACAATGTTGTAGGCTTTTTCCATAAGCTCTTCTTTCTTGGCCTGGTCTGCATCGGATGCAGCAGGGTCAAGGGGAGTAAGGGCCTCTTTCAGCCCATGGTGTGACAACAGAGCCTTCATCTTGGCTTTCCATAAGCCAAAATCTGTCTTACCATTGAATTTCTCTATCTCCAACTTCACAGAGCCCATTTCTTGATTCTTGACTTTATCTTCGGTTCCCACAGACGGCGCCAATTGTTACGGAATTGTATCCACAAAGCAACTCCTTACAAATGATAAATCAAGACAACTAGAAACGCAATGAATTGAAACGAATAAAGAACTCAAAGAAAGAACACAGGATTTACGTGGTTCGATCAAATGATCTACGTCCACGGAGGATAGAAGACTCTCTTCACTAATCACAAATGAAAGTTACAGATTACAAGTGTACACAAAGCTTGATCTCTCTCTTAAACTCTCTATGTGTGTCACCCACAATCTATGCACTAGATGGTGTATTTATAGATGTACAATGCAAGTTGTAACTGCCTCTAACAAACTAACTAACTAACAGAAAACAACTAACTCTGAAACTGGAATATCAACTAACTCTGAAACTGGAATATCAGCACAGAAGAACTCAGCACAGTAAAACTCAGCACAGTTGTCTCAGCAGACTAAGAACACTAAATCAGCACAGTACTCTTTAGCAGACTAAGAGCAGTACTGTTCTGACCCGACCAGCAGAGTTGATACCTAAGATCACTAAACCTTATCAACAGAGTACTCATTACTCTACTTGTACTGAAATAACCAAATATCAGAACACTAGTTACTGTGCTTATACTAAGCACAGTTCTGAAAATCAGCACACTACCACTTCTGATAGTAAGAACAGTTCTCCAATATTGCATTAATCTCAACACATGCTTTATTATTTGATTGTTTAGTCTCGAAAATATTCAAGAACGAGAAATTTCTACATGTTTAGACAAAATATAGAAATTGATGAACACAATTATATTTTTCTTTTCCTTTATTCATTTTGTTATAGCGTTTAAAGTTCATCACTAAAGAAATCAATATTTGTGAATTTGAATGTAATAAATAAATTAAAGTTGATAGTCTCATTGTATTAATTGATTATTATCATTATTGCTAAATAAATGATTAGAATCATCAAGCCCCACAAAAATATTGAGATTGATTTAATTAGAAAATTTTCACGTAGAGCTTTGATGTAATGAATTATTGTGCAATGGTTCTCCTAGTCAAATAAAAATATCTAATGGTCTGGTGCAATTAAACACATGTGTTTCAAAGCTATAGTAACGGAGTTATATATATCAATTAATAGTTCCATTAAGGATTGGTCTGCTATGGATTCGAGTGCATGTTGTGCACCCTAGTCTATGTTGCACTTTTCAGTTTAACGACTTACACTTTTTGATAAATGGTGTTGCACTTGAGTGCATGCTAAACTTTACCTTCCGTTAAACACAATTCTACATCACTAAGCCCATTTTTCCTATTAATAATCCCACTAAGCACAATCCCACATTACCAAGTCCACTTTACCAAAAGCAAATAATCTAGATGAGATTTCCTACTAAATACGTTTCCTATCTCAATTCAGTTTTTACACTGTGAGACGGAAGGAGTATGCTCTATGAGATTACTGAAATTCTATCACTTTTAAAAATTATATAAAATAAAATTTATGAGAAAAATAGAAGTTATACTCTATACATTAAAATAAGTTAGGTACGTTTGCTGAAATTGTGATAAATTTTCTCACTTGCCCGAAACATACAAAATGCCTAAATGGGACGTTTCACTTAGGATTGGAATGGGAGCGGGTATGGCCTGATTCAAAACCTGTCCCGTCAAAAAAAAAATTTGTTACTTGCCCCGTTTCAATACCCGCCTAAACCCGTTCCGTTCTGCAAATCCGGCGGGTAAACTCGACCCGCCATCACAAACCCCTTTTTTTCTATTTTTTTAAATTTGTTATTTTAATAAAATAAAATATAAAAACTGCTTTTAAACTCCGTCCCACAATAACTTTCACACTTTCCTTTTTATAACGTTCCACAATAATTTTCACATCCTTAAAATGGAAAATTATTCATAAACTTCACCTTCACAATATTCTCAATTTTACACAAGCCATTATTACTTTTTCTCTCCACATACACAAAAATCAACTAATTTATTTACTTTATACATAAAAATTTACAAAATTATCTCACAAAATTTTACTCATTATTACACTTTTTTTAATATGTGTGTCCATAGTTAATATGGGATGGAGGGAGTATAAATTTTATAAATGGATTGAGTATAAGGTATATCCAACCAGAAATGTTTACAGCCAAGATACGGAAAGCTCATAACAGCAGCTAAGAGCTCAAAGTATTGAATTGAATTATTCGTGAACAAATTCAAAGGTAATGAACTACTTAATGGGTATTTCATGGATACCCAACTCCACAGCTTCGATTAATATGTACTAATATACATATATATTTTTTAATAGATATACATGGGGTCGGGATCGGGTATATATAAAATCATTACCCGACTCAGACTCGGTGGATATTGTTTAATTGAGTATTATTTAATCCGGAATCCATTTGATCGAATATTTATCCGTTCGGTATGGGTCGATTTCATACATGTTCGAGTTTTTTTTGGTTTCATTATCATCTCTAGTTTCATTCAAATTTTAGTGTTTTTTTTCCAAAGAAAAAGGGTCAACAATAATTAATGGAATCAGAACTTTATGTTATTCAATTAAATAGTATTCCCTCCGTCCGAAAAGAATTTGTACATCTGGGATGACATATAAAAAAGTGTAATGAGTGATGTTTTGAGGAGTAGTTTTATAAAATTTTATAAATAAAGTAAAGTAAAAGTTAGATTGAGTGTGAAAAAGTAATGAGATATGGGTAAATAAGAGTACATTTTAAAGGTGAGGGTTATGAAGATATTTTCTTTTATAAAGTATGAAAATTGGTATGAGACATTCATATATGAAAAATGTGTAAATTCCTGTGGAATAGAGGAAGTAGTATTGTACTTATAGATATAGTTAAATTCAACCTTTAGTCTAGATTTGTTAGTGTAATGCACTTTGAGCCCGTAAGCCAATAAGGCCTGCCCAATAACAGAATTAGGCGGCCCTATCCAGTTCACTTGCCTCATCTACCTTCTCTTAGGTTCGATTTGATGTGTAGATTAGTTTAAAATAGATCAAAAATTAGATCTAAGATAAATGTCGATTTAAATTTAAAATAATAACTAATACACATTATTTATAATTCAATTTGGACCAGTCTCTAATCATTTCTTGATAGGGGGATCTGCAATTCTGCATCATCAATTTATCGTGTCTCTCATTTCTTCTTAATTTATCTTCTTTATTTAATTCCATGTATACCTGTATAAGTATTCTATTGTTAAACGTCCCATTCTAAAGGTGCATAAAACAAATTGAACAATATTAGTATAAGCCAAATTAAATTTAAATAAGATCACGAAATTGATTAGTAACATGTCGCATCAATCGAGTAACAGTCAACAAATTAAACAACTAGCTCTTCTTCACTTTTAGCCACCGCAGGCACCACCACAGGCGGCGGCACAAGTGGCTCCGCCATAGTCGGATGCAGCAGAGCCGGCTTCTTTGTGTCGGTCGCCACCTTCTGCACATTTCCATATTACAACTGAGAATACCGATAATGAGGCCAAAACTACCCACACAAATTTAATAATACCAATTTCATTTTCATCATCTACAACCATATTTCTATAATTTCTGTTAGTGTATCACATTTTGTTGCGTGAAATGTGTGTATATATGTGAAGATTTACGACTCAACGCCTCCTCCAAGAGCCAAAACTACTCGTCACGTATGAGTTTTTCTCCAAAGTCCAAACCATTCGTCTAGTACGTTGGATTCCCATGCGATTTTCCATTAAAATCCCACTCAAACCTTATCTTTACATGGCGGTACCACATACTTGCGGCCCGGGTGTATTCAATTGAGATTCTATTCGATTTTTTTTAACTTTAAAAAAAGTAAGTGGATTTATAAAATCAATAGAGTCTACGATGAGTTTGACTAACTTTTTTTATTAATTTATATGAATTTTCAAAAGTACGTGAATTTATAAAGTTCATATAGTCTATACATAGTTTTTTTTTTTTAAATGTGAAGTGTTATTTTAAAAATTAATATTATATAAAGTATTTTACCAATAATATATATATATATGTACTATATAAAGTTTATACTCCTATTAGTCCTATATTAATTCGGAGCGAGTCAGATACCTGCGGGTCGGGCATAAGATCCAGACCCGGCCGATACTCAATACGGGGCGGATCCGACCTGACCCAAAGCTCACGGGTGGGGTCAATATTGTCATCCCTTCTGATCTTTCGTCTTCATAGTTGTATGAAAGAATCTTTTGAAATCTTTTATTTTTAGAAGAGATTTTGGATAGTGAAATTTATTAATATTTTTGGAGGATAATCCAACAAAATTCATAAATAGTTGAATACTTAAAGATTTTTAAAGACTTTTTAAAATATGTATTAATACCTCAAAAATTTTAAAGACTTTTGAAAATCTTGATTTTTAAAATTAATGTGTATTTTTTTTATTGAATATAAAAAATTTAAAATTTATTTTAAATTAATGTGTACGATTGAATTAAATTGAATGAAATATTATATTATTGTTGAGTATATATAATTGTGTAATGTACTCCCTCCATGTTTTAATTACTTGACTATATATTTGATAGGAGAAGTCAAATAGAAAAGGAAAACAATAATTTAGTAAAATATGGAGGAAGTATTATTACATTATTGTTAAGAGAAATTATAATAATTAAAATAATATTATAAATATTTAATTTATGTCAAATAAATATGTTTGATAGATTTAAAAAATTCTAAACTTAAGTTTTTAAATTCGAAAGTAAAAATCGCCCGATATTTCAGTTAATCGTTGGGGTCCTGTCCTGTGTATCTACTACATACTAAAATATGAACGAACATAAGGTATGGTACAAATTTTCGTAGGTCCTTCTCATTTATATAAATAAAAAGTCCACTAATACTTAATTTAATTTATTTAAATTTAAATTAAAAATATATATTTTCCATAATTAGATGGGATATTATTCTAGTACAAGAAGTCCAGTACTACTAGAAAGCTGAAACCGCTTGCCACCTCTAGATATAGTCGATTCCCCGTGACGATAAAGTCGGCAAAAATTAATTGGAATGCTACTTAATTTCACGGGGAAATAATCGAAACTCAGTGTAGCCTAACATACCTATACATAGTGTACAAAGAATTTATATAATTAATGAATTCCATAAAATAATATTAAAAAAAGAACCACATTTGGTTATCGTGCAAATAAAATAAATTAGCAAGTGACAAGGGCAAAAATATTATATTGTTGGGTTTCGTCTTCTTCCCTGAATTCGATCTGAACTCATTCGGTTGATCGGACCTGCAGAAGTCACATTGAAAGAGGGTTCTGATGCACGGACTCAGACGTTCAATTTTTATTTTTGTAGAGAAAATGTAAAGTGTATGTATTAAAGTAAATAAAGGGTTTTTATTTGCCTTATAACCTTAGTAAATTTATAGGTTTTTCATATCTATGGTATTAGTATTACACGTGTGAGTGTTATCTCATAATCTCATAATCAGCACACTAAGTGAGTAGTGAGCTGATATGATCAGATAAGATGACTTAGGCCGAAATCAGATGAGTTTAAGGTTTTGAGGTTTTCAATCACTGAGGAGGTGATGTTTAGACTTCAGCAGAGTTGTCCAGCAGAGTTGTCCAGCAGAGTTGGTCAGCACAATGCTGGACCAACACAATAAGGAGTCTATCAGCAGAGTTAGCTTTTGATCAACAGAAGAGTTGAGTATCAGATCACTAAGTAGTGTTCTGATCTTTATGGACAAGTCTTCTGATATGAAAGTTAGTTAGTTTAACTAACTCTATTACAGTTACAACAACTTGAGGGCATAACTACCATTTCAGTTGGGCAATAACAGAGCACATGGGTTGTTACAAGCGGTTGCAAACGGTTGATAACTACTCAAAACAGCTCCTAACAGCAGCAACTACCTTTGGTCTTTATATACTCTTGTTTGTGTACATTGTAAACGTTGGATTGAAAGATTTAGTACGTTATTGTATTCTTTGAGTTGTGTGAGTTCACGAGTGAAGTGAGGAAATATCATATTCCGAGTGAATGAGTGTGTAAACATTCTTTATCAATCAAAGAAGTACTAGTCTGGTCCAGTGGATCTAGATCACATTGATCGAACCACTTAAATTCTTGTGTGTTGTTTGTTTTGTTGCTTACTTTTCTGAATTACTATCCTAGAGCAGTTATTTCTTCTATATTCAAGTGTTCTACTTGGTTGGAGACGTCTAATCGACCCGAATATCTTGACAATTGGCGCCGTCTGTGGGAAACTGAAGTAGTTGCAGATCTAAGATGGGGAATTCTACCAAGTACAACATAGAAAAGTTTACAGGCACAAGAGATTTTGGGATGTGGAAGGTCAAAATGCAGGCCCTCCTTGAACAACAAGGATTATTCGAGGCTCTCAAAGAATCCGAAGAGATTGCAGAAGAAACTGCAACAGCTGCGGCTGAAAGGAGCAAGTTGCTTAGAAAAGCTCGAAGCACGATCCTACTCTGCCTTGGAGATAAGGTCTTGAGGGAGGTTGCTAAAGAGAAGTCAACGAATGAGGTTTGGGATAAGCTTGAGAAGCTATATATGGTGAAAACTCTTGCTAACCGACTCTATTCGAAACAGAAGTTGTATGCCTTTAGAATGGGAGATGACAAACCCATTACGGAGCAGCTAGATTAGAATTCAACAAGATACTTGATGATCTGGAGAATTTGGATGTCAAGCTTAAAGAAGAGGATAAGGCCCTGATCTTGTTGAGTGCTCTTCCTAAGTTCTTTGAAATCCTAAAGGACACCATCTTGTATGGTAGAAAGGAGGCAATCATATTGGAAGATGTGATCTTGGCTGTCAAGTCCAAGCTGTTACACAATAAGACATCTCAAGGAGATAAAAGTAGCAGTGGAGAAGGATTGGCAATCAAGGGAGGTCAGAAGAAGTCTGTCTCCAAGAAGGGGTCTAGTCAACCCAAGGGAGCTGATAAGGGTAAATCAGCAGTGTCAAATCAAGGGGAAGTAGTGTGCCACCACTGCAACAAACCTGGGCACTATAAGAGTACTTGTTTCAAGTACAAACAGCTTATGAAGAAATCTGGTCCTAAGAACCCTATTGATAAGAATCAAGCAAATCAAACCCAATAAGATAAGGAGCAGAAGGGCTATGAGTCAGCTCAGTCCCTATCCATCACTTCCACTAAAGAACAACAAGATTGGATTTTAGATTCAGGGTGTTCTTTCCACATGACTCCAAGAAGAGACTGGTTTCATGATTTTAAGCATCAGAATGGAGGTTCTGTGTTGTTAGGGAATGATCACACTTGCAAAGTCAAAGGTGAAGGTATAGTACACTTGAAGATGTATGATGGAGTAGTGAGGATTCTCAAGAGGGTCAGGTATGTTCCTGAACTCAAGAGAAATTTGATATCTCTTGGTATGCTGGATTCATTGGGCTACAAATTCCAGTCAGAAGATGGAGAGCTCAGAGTTTCAAAGGGGGAGCTTACTGTTCTTAAAGGTGAGAGAAGAAATGATCTCTACTTTCTTAAGGGAGGAAGAGTTATTGGCATATCAGATGTGGCAAGAGTGCAAGACAACTCAATGTTGTGGCACAGAAGACTAGGTCATGTAGGAGAGAAGGGCCTACTTGAGCTAAGTAAGCAAGGATTCCTATGTGGTGACAAGATCACAAAGCTTGATCTGTGTGAGCACTGCATTCTCGGGAAATCCAAGAGATTGAAGTTTGGAAAGAGTTCACACTCTACCAAAGGAATTTTGGACTATGTCCATTCAGATTTATGGGGGCCAGCTAGGAATCAAACCAGAAGTGGTGGTAGATATTTCATGTCTATCATAGATGACTACTCAAGAAAGGTATGGATCACTATCCTCAAATCCAAGTCAGAAGCATTTGAAAAGTTTAAGGAATGGCTCGTCTAGTTCTGTCCCGTGCGAGCTGATAATGTTGAAGATCATTCTCACTTTGAGGATCGCCCTCCTCATCTGGATCAATATCATCTCCAACTGGTCTTGTGGAGTCAACTTGCTCCACCTCGACTTGTGTCTCGTCTGGTTGGTTATCAGCTGCACTAGTACTCGTACTAGTCTGTTCTGATAGAGGCATATGTCTCTCATCAAAAGTAACATCTCTACTGATTATACATTTCTGCATCCCAGCTTCGAGGCACCATAACCTGTATCCTTTCACGCCAGAAGGATACCCAACAAACACGCATAGCAATGCTCGAGGCTCAAGCTTATCTTGCTTGACATGAGCATAAGTTTGACATCCAAATACCTTCAAATGATTGTAATCGGTTGCACGTCCAGACCACAACTCCTCTGGGGTTTTGTATTGCACAGCCGAGGAAGGACTTCTGTTTATCAAATAGGCTGCAGTAGACACAACCTCTCCCCAAAACACCTTCGGCAGACAAAAACTGTTCAACATACACCTGACTCTCTCAAGTAGTGTCTGGTTCATCCTCTCAGCTACTCCGTTTTGCTGAGAGTTCCCTGGCACAGTCCTATGCCGTACTATTCCTTTCGATTTGCAGAACGCATTGAACTCGTGTGATAGGTACTCCAGACCATTATCAGTTCTCAAATGTTTGAGAGTCTTGCCTGTGACATTTTCACATTCAATGAGTCATTCCTCGAATTTCTCAAATGCTTCTAACTTCAATTTCAGAATAGACACCCACACTTTTCTTGAGTAGTCGTCTATGATAGACAAGAAGTATTTTCCACCAGACCTCGTCCGATTCCTCGCTGGCCCCCATAGATCAGAATGGACATAGTCCATGATCCCATTGGTAGAGTGAACACCCTTACCAAACTTAAGTCTCTTGGACTTACCAAGAATACAAGACTCACACAAGTCGAGTTGAGTGATCTTGTCTTTGCCAAGCAGACCTTGCTTAGACAACTCTACTAGGCCCTTCTCGCCTACGTGAGCTAGTCTTTTGTGCCACAACATCGAGTTGTCTTGCACCTTCGCTACATCTGATCTACCAGCTACTGTTTCTCCCTTAAGAAAGTAGAGATCACTCCTTCTCTCGCCTTTCAGGACAGTCAGCTCCCCTTTTGACACACTGAGCTCTCCATCAGCCGACTGGAATTTATAGCCCATAGAATCTAGCATCCCAAGTGAGATCAAATTTCTCTTGAGTTCAGGTACGTACCTAACACTCTTGAGTATTCTTACTACCCCATCGAACATCTTCAGGTGAACACTACCTTCTCCAACAACTTTGCAAGTGTGATCATTCCCAAGCAGAACAGAACCGCCCTTCTGTTGCTTGAAGTCATGAAACCAATCTCGTCTTGGAGTCATATGGAAAGAACACCCTGAATCAAGGATCCATGCTTGCTGTTCTGTAGAGGATGTGATGGTTTGTGCTTGAGCAGACTCGTAGCCTTCATGCTTCTTCTCAACTTGAGTCTGGTTAGCTTGATTCTTGTCATTAGAGGTATTGGCACCAGATTTCCTCAAGAACTGCTTGTATTTGTGACAAGTATTCTTATAGTGCCCAGGCTTATTGCAATGGTAGCACACTGCCTCACCTTGATTGGACACAGCTGATTTTCCCTTATCAGCTCCTTTGGGTTGACTAGACCCCTTCTTCGGGCCACCTCTGATTGCCAATCCTTCTCCGCTACTGACCTTGTCTGCTTGAGACGTCTTGTTGTGCAGCAGCTTGGACTTGACAGCCAGCATTACATCCTCCAATGTAATACTTTCTTTCCTACCATACAGGATGGTGTCCTTTAAGATTTCAAAGGACTTAGGGAGAGCACTCAATAGAATCAGAGCCTTATCCTCTTCCTCTAACTTGACATCTAAATTCTCTAGATCATCAAGAATTCTATTGAACTCATCAAGCTGATCCGGACGGTTAGCTAAGGTTTTAACCATGTAAAGTTTACCTAGCTTGTCCCAGACCTATTTCGCGGATTTCTCTTTAGCCACCTCTCTCAGAACCTTATCACCAAGGCAGAGAAGAATAGTGCTTCGAGCTTTCCTGAGCATCTTGCTCCTTTCAGCAGCAGCTGTTGTAGATTCACCAGCTGGGGCTGTAGACTCTTCGAGCACGTCGAACAAGCCTTGCTGTTCTAGGAGAGCCTGCATCTTGACTCTCCACAACCCAAAGTCACCCGTGCCTGAGAACTTCTCAATATTATACTTGGTCGAATTCTCCATCTTCGAACTGGCAGTTGATTAATGGCTGACAATCGATTCCTCTCGTTTCCGATTCCCACAGACGGCGCCAATTGTTACGATTGTCAATGATAATTCGACTCCGATTAGACGTCTCCAATCACAAGCAAAATAATCGGCCACAATTCAATCCAACGAAAGCATGGCAATTCACAAATATAAACGAAAACGAAAAACAGAGCACAAGAAGATTTAAGTGGTTCGATCAATGTGATCTACATCCACTGGACACACGACTTCAATTTGATTAGTTCAAGAGATGTTTACACACTCATCACTCGGAAAGGGAATTTATCCTCACTTCACTCGTGAACTCTCAACTCTCAAAACGAATGCTCGTACGCGTCAAGAATTACAATTACAAGTAATGGGGTATTTATAGGTTGTCAAGGGTGATTGCAGCGTGTGTTGAAAGCGTGCTCTGTTGCCACGTGGATTCTGTTACAACCGTGTAACAAACTCACACCTTCAGCGTGACCCAATCTGAATTGACCTCCTTGCCCTTCACTTGTCTTCGCAAGACAAGACGACTCCATACTTAGCCAAAAATTAACCCTGCTAACAGGACTCGACTAGTCTGGTCAGACCTCTACTTGTCTGGTCTTCCCAACTCGTCTTGTCCTTCGCAACACCCATCTCATCTGTTTGGACTCCTCCAACTCATCTGATCTGGTCTGAGCTAACTTGTCTGACTCCACCAGCTGATACGCCCAACAGCTGAGTCCTTCAGAAGACTTCTATCGACTAAGTACCTCGACTGATCTGCCCAACAGACGAGTACAGTAGTAGAGTAGAATCTACCTGATCTGTACCAGACGAGTCGCACTCGTCTAGTCTAGGAGATTTGAGATAAACCTCACAGAGTCTTTGACTTGAACGAATTTTTAGACAATATATTTTTGACTAACTACTTCCCCTCAAGCATAAGGGATCGTAGTAGTATGCACGTAAGTATTTCGACCAAGTAGTATCGAACCACGGGAGGTGGGCTAGTGCAATGGATCCCTAGAGTTGTACGTCGTCATAACTAATGTAGCTACGGTTTCGGGAGTTGGATGCAAAACTAAAGCTAAACAATAATCTAAAGACAATACATTTAACTAAAAACAATCCTAATAATTAAATGAACTACTAATCAATAAAACAAGAAAATGAAAATTAAAAATAAATAACAACTACGAATGAAATTCGAAGAAGTGCAAGGGTGGAAAATGCTTCGGGTGTTCTCTACCTAGTGAAATCGAGTGGGATTGTTTATACCATGTATATGCTTCAATTTGGACTTGCTAAGAGCATCAAGATGCTAGGATGAAAATCTTTTCCCTTCGGGTACTATAGCCTTACGTCTAAGGTGTTCCCAAACCCGGTACTACGACCTCTTCCTAATCCTCACCAACTGACTTGGTTCGTATTTTGTACACTTTTTAGTACAACAATAACAATCCCCACAAGCGTATGGGTTCGTTATAGTTGAGTAAGTATACGACCTAGTAGTTATCGTCCAAGGACCTAGAGAGAGCGTGGAGCTCCAAAACTATAAGTTAAAATGGTGTTATAGAAGCTAAATAGGAGGATAAAACAAATACCAACTAAGAAAATAAACAACTAATGCAAACAACTAAAACTAACTCTCAAAAAGATGAAAGTGCAAGGAAAGGGTATTGTCTCGGGTGTTTCCGTTTTGTGAGCAATTAAGTGAACTAGTGAACCAATTACATGATTTTACTACAAATTTTGGTTAAGCTAAAGGCTATCACATAAGTGTGCAAACCCCCTCGAAAGGCATAGGTAAACATCGTGCATTGATTAGCAATTATAGGATCTAACCAAATACCATAAGCTCCTAAGATAGTGTTGCATAAGCACTTTCAACACGGTTACTAATGCCTATGAAACGCCCTCTCACCAAACTCCTAGACGACCTCTACTCGTTTAGTGTCTAAGGTTGTCGGTCTAGCCATTAACACCCCTCTCGGGTGAGCTAATTACTAATTAACTTCTATTCAATTGATCAAAGCTCACACTCACACTCCCAATCATGCTACCCAACTCTCGTTGCAATAAACATAATCAAACATGCTTGCTAATAGGGTTGATCAACCAAATGAATCCATCAAAGTACAACTCTAGAAACATAAAAACCCAAATTATAAGCTAATCATGCAATTAATCCACAATTACACTAAATCCTCATCAAAACATGAACACCCAAGGCAATTGAGGATTAACTCATATCTAAATTAACAACTAGAATAAAAGTCATGAAAACTAAACTACAAAACATGAATTAAAATCAAATATCCAACTAATATTGAAATAAGGAAAGAAAGCACCTCATATGTCTTCAAATCCTCCAATGCTTACAATAAAATTGAAATACTAAATTAAACATTAGCTAAGAAATGAAAGAACAATTAAAACTAACTAATCTATTTAGTGAAAGTGTTTGGAGGAGAGGAGGATTTCTCCCCAATGGAGAGCTCCCCTGTTTCTGCCTGCGCCAATTCCCTTCTGTGTATTTTTTTTTATACCCTCTCAAATTGCCTTGCCCTTAATTGAATATCCACTATTGGGCTCCAACAAGACAATTGGTGGGCTGCATATTAATTTTGCAATGGGCCCAATTTAATTTCCTTTCTTAATCACTGAAAATCATTGCCCTCGACTGTTTTAATTCATGCGGCTGCCTTCCTTTTCATTTGATGCAATGGAATGAATGAATTAATTAATTCTTCTATTTCATGTGGACTCACAAAAATTGCTTCCTTCAATTAATGGGCTTTTGAAAATGGGCTTCAAATTACTCTCTTCTTTTATTCATAAGCCCAACATCAATTTCTTTTCTTCTTGTTGAATTATTCCTTCCGATCGACTCCAAAATATAATCGAGATATGTGTTTTGCTCCAAAATACTCATTTTTCCTATAAAAATAGCAAACAACACCCTTTCTCCAAATCAAAAGCAATGAGTCAAATTAGTGTAAATAATGTATGAAATCCTATAAAATTATGCAAATTAGGCACATGAATTTCACGCAAGAAACTTGTTGGGTGTAAGTGGATCTACAAGAAGAAGGTGGAGGCTCAGAGAGGTGGCAAGATTAGGTACAAGACAAGACTTGTAGCTAAAGGATTTACACAGAAAGAAGGTATTGACTTTAATGAAATCTTCTCACCTGTTTTAAAGCATTGTAGCATCAGAATCTTGTTGGCTATGGTTGCTCAATATGAATTGGAGCTGCATCAGATGGATGTGACCACAACATTTATTCATGGGACTTTAGATGAGAAGATCTACATGAAAATACCAGAAGGGTTGGACATAGAAGATGGAGAAGACAAAGTGTGCTTACTCAGAAAATCAGTCTATGGCCTCAAACAAAGCCCTAAACAATGGTACTTAAGGTTTGATGAGTACATTTGCTCAGCTGGTTTTGCAAGAAGCTTGTATGACAGCTGTGTTTACTTCAGGAGAGTTGGGAGTTTAGTTACCTATCTTTTGCTGTATGTAGATGATATGTTAATAGCAGGGGAGTTTATTAACAGTATCAATCAGGTTAAGGAGATTCTCAAAAGGGAGTTTGAGATGAAAGATCTTGGTGAAGCTAAAGTGATTCTTGGGATGGAGATCAGTAGAGTTGAGGGAGCAATTCAGCTTAGTAAGCCTACCTATCTAAGGAAGGTGTTAGAGAGATTCAGGATGAATCAAGCTAAGTCAGTTTCTACACCAATTGGCCAGCATCAGAAGCTATCCAATCAGATGTGTCCCAAGAACAGCCAAGAAAGAGCTCAGATGAGTAAGGTTCCTTATGCCAGTGCAGTAGGGAGTTTAATGTATGCTATGGTGTGTTGTAGACCAGATTTAACTCATGCAATGAGTGTAATCAACAGATACATGAGTGATCCAGGCTTAAGTCATTGGGAGACAGTTGAGTGGGTCATGAGATATGTTATAGGATCAACTGAGAAAGGTCTGAAATTTCAGAAGATATCAGATGAGGGAGAAACACTTGTGGGATATGTTGATGCCGACTATGCAGCCAATGTAGACACAAGAAAGTCCTTGACAGGGTATGTATTCACCTTATTTAGTACAACTATATCATGGAGGTCAATACATCAGTCCGTAGTTGCATTATCTACTACAGAATCAGAATATGTAGCCTTGACCGAGGCAGTTAAGGAGAGCATGTGGCTTAGGGGGATCTTGAAGGAGTTTGGTATATCACAAAGAAGTGTGACTGTCTTCTGTGATAACCAAAGTGCAATACATCTTGCAAAGCATCAGGGGTATCATGAGAGAACTAAACATATAGATGTAAAACTGTACTTTGTAAGAGATATTGTAGAGAAGGGGGTGGTCCAGGTAGTGAAGATTGCTACAGAGGAGAACCCTGCTGATGCGTTCACTAAGGCATTGCCAAAAGAGAAGTTTGGCTTGTGTCTTAGACTTATTGGACTGCATTAATTCCTCTGAGGAGAAGGCTACTGTTCTTGTGGCAGAAGATCAGTAGTGAAGGCTATTCTTTGAGGAGAATAGTGTTGGTATTTTTTATTTTGGTGGAGATTAGTTCGATTATGAGCTAAAGGTGGAGAATTGTGAGTGTTATCTCATAATCTCATAATCAGCACACTAAGTGAGTAGTGAGCTGATAGGATCAGATAAGATGACTTAGGCCGAAATCAGATGAGTTGAAGGTTTTCAATCAACTGAGGAGGTGATGCTTAGACTTCAGCAGAGTTGGTCAGCACAATACTGGACCAACACAATAAGGAGTCTATCAGCAGAGTTAGCTTTTGATCAACAGAACAGAAGAGTTGAGTATCAGATCACTAAGTAGTGTTCTGATCTTTATGGATAAGTCTTTTGATATGAAAGTTAGTTAGTTTAACTAACTGTATTACAGTTACAACAACTTGAGGGTATAACTACCATTTCAGTTGGGCAATAACAGAGCACATGGGTTGTTACAAGCGGTTGCAAACGGTTGATAACTATTCAAAACAGTTCCTAACAGCAGCAACTACCTTTGGTCTTTATATACTCTTGTTTGTGTACATTGTAAACGTTGGATTGAGAGATTTAGTACGTTATTGTATTCTTTGAGTTGTGTGAGTTCACGAGTGAAGTGAGAAAA
Organism: Galeopsis tetrahit; assembly: GCA_963675135.1. Lineage (NCBI taxonomy): Eukaryota > Viridiplantae > Streptophyta > Magnoliopsida > Lamiales > Lamiaceae > Galeopsis > Galeopsis tetrahit. The sequence continues at coordinate 75,442,369 of OY776127.1, forward strand.
TATCCTATTCCGAGTGAATGAGTGTGTAAACATTCTTTATCAATCAAAGAAGTACTAGTCTGGTCCAGTGGATGTAGATCACATTGATCGAACCACTTAAATTCTTGTGTGCTGTTTGTTTTGTTACTTACTTTTCTGAATTACTATCCTAGAGCAGTTATTTCTTCTATATTCAAGTGTTCTACTTGGTTGGAGACGTCTAATCGACCCGAATATCTTGACAACAGGAACTTCAGGTAATTAGGACACCGTTAGAGCTTATATCGAATTCTCCCACTGGATTGAATTCGACTTGTACTTGATTTTTGTATCGAAAATAGACTTTCAATTACGGACTATTAAACGACCCGGTTTATTGTATCGCACACGCCTCAGCCTCGGTTAGTTTTACACGGAAATATCGTATTAACACCAAAACTGGTGAACAAATTAAAGGACCGTTTGACGTTTCTGAATTAAAATATTGGACTAAAAATAATTCTTGAATTTATCGTGCGTGGTTATCATAATCGCAAACAAATAAAGTTGATTCAAGCTTTTAGACCTTGAAAATTACATCATAAACAATTACTATAATTTTCATGAATAGACTTTTCAACGAGGAATAAAACGCGCGAATTATTGATAAATAAAAATTAAATAAATTCATAGATACAAAATTAGATGATCTCATCTTTTTTCACCTTCTTCTCGCACGGGGTAAAGTTTGTGTTTTAACGTATCTGATATCTCCTTTTTTAAGTTATGGTTATGCTTGTTAATGCGAATGAGTCATCATTAAATACGTATCTTGCCACGAGTAATAACAAATTGTACTTATAAAGTGAGATTATAAGTCTATAAATGAATATCGGATACCATAGTGTGGAGTTTGTCTATCAAGGATTGATAAATACACCTCCTGGTCAGAACCAATAAACCCTCAATATTGGTAGATACACCACTTACTTATAATTAGTTAAGTTAACTGATTGTTGGACAATTATTAGATGGTTTACTTACCCGCTTGTATTTGGTTCATCATATAAGAGCTTGAAGTTCTTTGATACTGTTGACTTTTCATTTTTCCGAGAATAAGAACTCATTTTCTTTGTATTCTCATTTGGGGACTTTACCCTCTTTCAATTTCAACAATGATTCTAGCTTTGCAATTCAACATTGTCTCGTTGTTAAAATGGAGAACTGTACGTTGATTGTAGGCAAAATGTACACTCGCGTCCCCACTTTTCACGATTAAAGCGGATAGCGACACCGTATTGATTCGTCTCAATTTAAAGATCGAGTGCTTACGAATGTATTTATGTTATTTAATTGATCTTTATAAACCTTGAAAAAAAATTAAATAAATAAATAATGAATATTAGTGTATCTTTTTAAAGTTGTATCTTAGTTTTTGCAAGTTTTTTAACTATAAAAAACACTAACATATATTAAATTATAACTAATATTTATGCATATTATATTAACATTAAATTACATTAATATTAATTCTCAAATATATTAATGTCTTTAGTCTATATGCCTACTAATTGAATATATATGCACATTCAAATATTTGAAATGATGATGTTTCTCTTGTAAGAAAATACACATTGTTATTACACATTGTCTTCTAGTATTGATAATTGAGAAAAATAAACAATGATATGTTATTTATTTAGTTTAATGTGTTGTAAATTGAAGAAATTAACAAATTAAACTATTCTTCATCTATCCATTTTTTTTATTGGTGCTAAGTTTTTAATTTATATAATACTATTACATGCGTTAATTATAAACATGTTTCAAAAATATTAAAATAATACAAATATAATCATCTTTGTATCAATAGTAGTCTCAAATATGCAAGATGCTCATGGAAATGCTTGATGAACAATAAGTGGTTTCCCCAAAAAAAAAAAGAAAAAAAACCATAGATACAAAGCTCGTGAATCAAGTCGTTCGACTAAATTAATACTCCGTATAACATTTTGACTATAAAAACTAAATTAATACTCTAGTATTTGACTGATTCTCTTGTGCTCTGTTTAATGAAAATAACTAGTATGGTTAACTGAAAACAATTAATATTGTTGAATGAAAACTATAAATTTTGATATTACTCAATAAAATTAAGTAACATTGGTAAAACCTAATAATATTCAATGCAAACAATTAATATTGTTTAAATGTGTGATGGATTTTGCTTTTATTTTTTATTATTTATTTAGTTTAAATATGTTTTCACATTATTTTGCTAGAACTTCTAGATCATTCCTTAATTCTTTCCATGGGGTCGAACCTCATGCTAATTTTGAATATGGTTTTTCGATTTCATTTGCCCTTGACAATATATGAATAGTTTCAACTTTTTAAAAAATAAGATTTGATGTCAGGATTATTTACAAATTGAAACAATATTTGATTCGTAAAAATACTTGAATATTTGTATTCATTTAATTTTTGAATAATAAATTTGATTCAATATTCAAATGATTATTCGATACTATCCAATTTGAGTATGCGATTCCAGTTTTTTGTAATATATATATATATTTTTGTAACATACAATAATTTTTTCAGTATTCAATTCGAAATTAATTTGATTTGTTGATACTATTCGATTCAAATTTTTATGGAGAAAATATGTAAAATTTTAAACAATATAGGATATGAAACACTTACAAACATCGAATATGGGGTACATTAGATTTTTTAAAATTATACATATGTAAAATATAACTAAAATACTTACGAACATCGAATATTATAATTTTATATTTATTTATTAGTAGAATTAAAAATAATTATATATTATTCAAATAATAAAATTTCAAATACAAATATATAAAAGAGTACTGAATCGATTAAAATTAATTGATTCGTTTAAACCCGTAATATTTTACATAAAAAAAAATATGGTCAAAAAATTAATAAGCATATATCCGAAATCTGATTTGTGTTGGGCCAAATAATCCGATGGGTTCAGATCCAGTCCGCGAGCCATTTTCAATACCCTAAAAAAATCCCCCCCATATAAATTCTGCCGATCGCAATTAGGGTTTCTCCTCTCCTCCTCAAAACCCCTGCGCCCATTTTCACACACTTCACACACTACCACCCGCAGCCATGTCGCAGGAACAACTCATCCTCCGCGGAACAATGCGCGCCCACACCGACTGGGTCACCGCCATCGCCACCCCCATCGACAACTCCGACAAGATCGTCTCCTCCTCCCGCGACAAGTCCTTAATTTTATGGACTCTTACCAAGGAGGACAAGACCTACGGAGTCGCCACCCGCCGTTTGACCGGCCACTCTCACTTTGTGCAAGATGTTGTCCTCTCTTCCGATGGCCAGTTCGCTCTCTCCGGTGCCTGGGACAGTGAGCTCCGTCTCTGGGATCTGCAGACCGGCGTCACTGCCCGCCGTTTCGTCGGACACACGAAGGACGTTCTCTCCGTTGCATTCTCGATCGACAACCGTCAGATCGTGTCTGCGGCGCGTGATAAGACTATTAAACTGTGGAACACTCTTGGGGAGTGCAAGTACACTATTCAGGACGAGAACGCTCACTCCGATTGGGTTTCGTGCGTGCGATTTTCCCCAAACAATACGCAACCAACAATTGTTTCGGGATCGTGGGATAAGACTGTGAAGATTTGGAATTTGTCCAACTGCAAGCTGCGCTCGACGTTGGCCGGTCACAAAGGATACGTGAACACCGTTGCGGTGTCGCCTGATGGTTCGTTGTGCGCAAGTGGGGGCAAAGATGGTGTGGTTTTGTTGTGGGATTTGGCTGAGGGGAAGATGCTGTACTCGTTGGATTCTGGTTCGATTATCCACGCTCTTTGCTTTAGCCCTAACAGGTACTGGCTTTGTGCTGCAACTGAGTCTTGTATTAAGATTTGGGATCTGGAGAGCAAGAGCGTTGTTGTGGATCTCAAGGTAGATGCCAAGCAGGAGAGTGAGATGGACAAAGATAACGCTGTACAAACTGGTGCAGCGAAAAACAAGGTTCGTTTTTTTTATTTTCGTTATTTATTCTTTGGGTTTCTTTTGAACTGTCTGTGTTTTGTTTTATGTTTGTGTTGTCTTTAATTTTGGAGATCATATTATCTGTTAGTTTGTTACTAGGTTTATTGCTTACACTCCTTGGACTAGATGATCTATATTTGTGTTTATCAATGCATTTTGTTGTCTAGTTAACATTTCTTCTGATCAATAGGTGGTGGTGGTTTATATTTATTCATTCAATAATATATTTAATCGGTAAATTGAAGCTACTTTTGAGTTATTTTACTCAATTACCCCATTCCCGATATCTGTAAATTGAAGCTATCAATCCATCCACAGCCTTTCCAAAGCATAGTTTTTTTTTTCTCTAACGAAGCTTTGCTATTTTCTTTTCTCCTAGTTCTTGCAATAGTGATTTTCATGGCATGCCTGATTATTGAACTTTGCCTTTTCTTTGTCAGATGAGAATTGAAATTTGTGTTTTAATAGAAGAACATCTATGTGTATATATGTCCTTTATTCTGTATCAGTTCATAGATTTTAGAGGAAAACAGTTAATGTATTTATGGATCTCAACTGTTTTTTTTTGCTTTATTGAGTTATTTTTCTTGTGATACAAGATTTAGTTACATTGTTAGAAACAACAGTCGTTTATTTTTTCCGTCACAGTTTTGTTCCTTGTAAGTTTCTAATAGAAGTTTGATAATCTTGTATGAATTATAACCTACTGTACTTATTACCTTCTACCACCCAACTTCATAGTGCAGTTATGTTTTAGCTAGTCATGTGTGGATTATAACTTTTCTGTAAAGCTTATGAACTTTTCTGACAGAGCACATAAAATGTATTGTGGTAATGCTTTGAAGATGTGCTTAATACTTTTGTATGCTTTCAAAACAAATCATTAAACAAGGTTCTTGTTAAAAAGATGGAAGTTCCCAACGTTATTTTTATAAGTTGTATACAAATCTTATTATGGCCATCTTGATAAATATCCCTTGTCCAAATCAGAATAAATTTATGTTTCTGAATCATCTGTATGAATGGTTTATTTTGCAAAAACTGAAAGTTATGCAATTGGTTGTTGTAGGTTGTACATTGCACCTGTCTCAACTGGAGTGCTGATGGAAGCACCCTATTCAGTGGTTATACAGACGGCGTTATTCGTGTTTGGGGTGTTGGTCGTTACTAGGAATAACACATGCAGAACAAATCTTGAATGCCTTTTCCTAAAGCATTTTTTTTGGTAACTTAAGTTATGGCAAATACCCAGATTCTAAATTTGGTTGGATCTTTTAAATTTTGAATACTTTTTGTTAGGTATTATGCGTTTCGTTTACTTTTTATTTTTGCTGTTTGCTTAAATATTCTCTGGGTTTCGCCACATGGTTTCTTGTGGGGGAAAAATGGTTTTATGAATCTGCCAGAGGCTTGCTATTTATAACTACTCAAGTAAGATAATGTGTGCGCATTTAGCAATATCCTGTTTTGAAATTAAAAGAATCTTTTTGTTTCTCGTTATATGTATCCAATTACTGATGTTTGAGATAAGAATATCTGTGTATTGTTTTATTGAGCAACTTTGATTTCATATAAACCAGAAAAATATAAAATGGATAAACGCTGCGTTTGATAGGAGATATTGGGGCTTGAATTTTAATTTCACCGTTTAAAACTACTCCACTTGTGAAATACAAAATGAATGAACGTAGAAATATCATTTCAAATTTAAGTAGTCGAGTCTATTGTTGGTTTGTATTTTAATTTTATGCTCCAGTATTCCTTTTCATTTAAATATAGGTGCCTTAAAGTTGAGAATATATATATTTTAATTTGTGAAAAATAATCAATACAAACGAATATACTTTTTCGGTTCAATATAGTATGTAGGATTCATTATGCACTTGAGTTTTAAACAATATTACTAGTAGTTTATATATAAAAGTAGATAATATCGGGGTATGATGAATATTAATGATTCTGGGTTTGTTTTGAGATTTTGAGTAAGATACTATGTAATTCAATTTTATAAGAATGTATAATGTTTATAATGTAGAATATATATGTATTTTTAATGATGTGGGTTTGTTTTGAGATTTTGAGTAGAATATCATGTAATTCAATTTTGTTAGAATGTATAATGTTTATAATGTAGAATATATATGTATTTTTAGGGATGAATATGAAAATTTAAACTAGAATAGGATGAGAGATATTACTTTCCCCATTCTAATGAGATAATCCCGACCGTCAAAAAAAAAAAAAATTTAAACTAGAATAGGATGAGAGATATTACTTTCCCCATTCTTCCCCATTCTAATGAGATAATCCCGACCGTCAAAAAAAAAAAAGAGATAATCCCAAAACAGAAATACCCTAAATTCTTCATTTTAGGACTTACATACTCTCTCCGTCCACGAAAAGTAGTCTCATTTGCCCTATATTCTTTGTTCACAAAATGTAGTCTCATACCTATTTTGGAAACTATCACCCTTCAACCATCACTTAATTACTCAAATTGCCATCAACTTTATTCACAATGGACCCCACAATACCCTACAATACCCTTACTTTATCTACTTTTTTCTTAAAACTTGTGCCCCACTCTAATGGGACTACATACTAATATTAGATGGAGGTAGTAGTATATAATACTCCATTCTCTATAAATTTTTTATTTTATTATTTTGGTCCATTCACATGTAATGTTAAAACTTAAAAGTATGATCCATTTTTTATTTTATTTATTTGTTCCAAAATATAGCTCATTTCCTTTTGGAATTGTGTACAATGTCAAATTTATCCTTAATTAATAAATATCTAAATTATTGTAATATGGAAAAGAGAATATAGTTTTTTTTTAATTCTAAAATTATTTAATTAAGGACATATTTAAAAGTTTATATAAATAAAATTTATAATTTTATGTACAATAAATAATGTTTTATTGATATTATTGAAAAACGAAATGAGACTTTAATTTTAAAACTAAGGAAGTACAAGAATTAAACCTTTTTCATTTAATAGTACTGATATAATTGTCATGTTATATAAGACGTATTAAATTTTTTTTTTTAATTTTTGTAAAGATAGAGTGAAAATAAGTTTTTTAAAATGTTTAAAAATAAATAAATAAACAGGTTTCGACTTTCGAGGCACGATAGCATATCTTCAAAAACATTAAAGAAATTTATTTATAACCCCATTAAACCAAATTAGCAACTTGACATGGGGCCTTAAAAAAAAAATGCAACTTGACATGGGAAATTACCACGGATGTAATTAAATCTAAAAGGTTCAAAATGTTCACGAATTATTCGAGTTTTATTTTTAATCATTCAGTAAAACTACTTACTAAGTATAAATAATAAATAAAATCTTTATTTAAAGGGCCTTTTGATTGTAAACTCGTTATTGAGCTCACGAGCTAATTTCGTATAAATTATAATTTAACTTAAAAATACAATTTCACACTAATAAATAAATAAAATAAAATATTGGAGTATATAATTAAAAATTCTAGTAGTAGAAAAGAAAAAAAATGGTAGGGGAGACTGGAGAGATAATAATTGAAATAAAGTACTAGGACCTAGCGAAAAGAGTTGCTGCATTAATCGTTAGCAGCATTCGGTATTACTGATTTACTTTCTCCGTTTCAACTTTCAGCTCTAAATTTTTTCTACTGAGCAGGAAGGGAAGGCTCGGCCCGGCCATAATCGGGCCCGGTGATAACGCCACAAACACAAAAGGATAGATTGAAAGCTTTTGGAATGTGGTTCGTCGGTTCTTCTTTCATTTTTTGTGTTGATCAAGGCATATCAATCATTTCAACTGCCTGCTCCAATCTTTGATCTTTAATTTTTATGGTAGTTTCAGGGTCAATTCTATCCTCAATCCGAGCATGTATTTTTTGAAATTTTGGAATTAATTGTTGCTTCGGACTGGAATTAATTATTCCTCTTATGAACTCTAATTGTTTTTCTGTTTCTCATGAAAGTCATGCATTTCATCTTAATTTTAGGGTTCTGTTAAATTGTGTTTTTGTTTTTTGTCTGTGTCTATGGTGTAGGCATTTCATATTTTGTTCACAATTCCTTTGTGTGACTATAGGGAGCTGTGGAGAAGGCAAAAGAGAAAAGTTTATGTTACACTTGGATTGTTCGGCAGTGGGTATATATTATACAAGCTCTACGATGCACGAAGGCGTAGGTTAACTGATCTTGAGAAACAGTTTGCACACGAGAGGGCAAATGAGGAACTCGTAAAAGCCCAGTTAAGACTGTTCAATATCTGGGGGCGTTTTGGTTCAAAATTTTCAATGAGAATGATATTGAGAATCATTGAGTTTGTTAACTACATTGAGAATGATGTTACGTTGTTGGTTTTTTTGCTCAAATTTAGTAATAAATGGTGATAATAAATGATTGTTGGTTGATTATAAGAGTGGAGATAGTTAATGATGAACTATTTTTGAGTCTTATTACCTCATATGAAGTATGATGATTGATGAGGGTCAATTGATCATCTTTTATTCTCATTAAGCACCACAATTATAGTAAACTCATTCCCATTCCTATTGAAGAATTTTGAGCCAAGAGCCTCCTGAATCTTGTTTCATTATTGTGATATGCAACTCATAATTTTGACTTTTTTGTTGTTGGTGTGGTCCATAGGGTACAGGCGCATTTTGAGAATGTTCAGAGAATAGCTGATTCTACAACACTTCCTGATGTAATGAATTTCTTAGATATTCGGTTAACTGAGAGTTTGGACCTTACACCCTTGATGGAGAGATTAATTCAGGGAAAGGGTCAACCAAACACTCTAAGTAGGCCCGAGCAACTAGAAGTATGGGATAGACTGAAAATTCTGAGTATGAATCAACTTGGTCTCGATATCTTGATAAACGAGTTTATCTGGTGGATTTCTCTGATTACATTAGCTTGCACCTTATTGACTATGATGCAGGTTTTACGAAAATGGTTTCATCTCTTTGGGCAATGACTATGCTGACCCTCTATATTAGGGTTCAAGTCAACATATTGGGCAGACATCTGTATATCGATACTGCACGAGGTCTTGAAAGTTCTATCCTGCTTGTAAGAATGGTGATATCAGTTGTTCTGTTCTTTGCAATATTGAACATATAGTACTTCTAATATTATAATAATCTTTGGTGCCTTTTTGTAATCTGTAAAAGAGATATTTTACCCTCCCTATCTAAATTAAACAACCTGATTCCTATATGAAAAAATATATTATAATATCAATGCATAAGACGGCTTATGTTTGTCGTTACCTGTGGTTATGCTTGGTCTTTTGTATTCCAGCCAAGATATGGTCGAGATTTTCTAGTGAAAATGAAATTATACCCCCTTTCATATTGTTTACTGTAGTTTTTCTGCATTCAATGTCTCGAAAATTCAAATTCAAGCCATGGAATTTCATAGGACATTAAATTTGAAAAAGAAAATCAAGTTCCCACCTTTTCAAAGGGTACTTTAAATTTGAATCTAACATTAATGAAGGTATCTTTTCTATTCTTGTCAAGATTAAATTATGTCATTATGATTTTCTCGGTAATATGATGGAATAAAGTTTTATAGCATTGAAAAGCCATTTTGAAGCTGATTAAGGTAGTTGAGCTAGTGTGGGCAAAAACCTGATTATCTTTCCTCGATTCTATTGATTAAGTTTTGTTAGTGTTCAGGAGATTGTTTCTATCATTCCAAATAACACAAACATTATGTTTTCATTTATTTCTTGGTAATTGTAGGCAAGTGGTTATTGTTTTCCATAATAGTCTGGAGTAGATTTCTTGCCATTGCATTGCACCGGGGGTCAAAGCTTACATTGATCTTATTTTAGTATCCTGTCCACCCACAGAATATATTTCTGAAGAATGTTTAATTTTTGTGATCCAGAGTGAAGCTGAATTTATGGACAGATATGATGAACAGCAGTTTTTAGCCTGTGCAGACTACCTTTCTAATTATGGCTTGATTGCCTTGATCTCTGATATAGAAGCAGCAACTTCAGAAGTCCTCAAGGGGTAGGGCTTTACATAAATTATAATTTACCATGAGTTGGGCATACTTGTTGATTTAGTATATTTACTCCATTTAATTTTAAGTTTTTTCTTTTTTCTTTTTCTTTTTCTATTGCCTCATTGTGTGCTTGCTGAAAATATTCAGGTCACTTCTTTGAGCTGAAATTATTATTTTTCTTTGCTGTTGCCTCATTTTCAGTTCTCATGTCTCATTTGCCAGAACATATGTTCTTGATTATGCTCCAACGAAAAATAATATTCCATCCCCTCTAGTTTCTCTAGCATAGAAATAGTACACAATTTGCAGACTGATTTAATATATTCGCGTGCTCTCACTGTTCTGTTGGGATCTTTAAGTCTTTCTTTGGTCCTACTCATGCATGATTCCTATGTACGTTCATGAAACAATTTTATATTCAGTCCAAAATTGTTTCTTTTCAAATGGAAGAATGAGCATAATAGACGTTTTTTTTTTAATCTAATTCCTACCTATTCTCCACTTTGTTTTATGACAAAAGCCATGCATTTATATATTCGCTGTGGACCCTTTTCCATGTTGTGCAATCAAATTTGGTGCATCAAACAAGAAGCTCTGTATCTTCTTAAGCAATTTTCTAAATTATGGGAAAGGCACTTGAATGACTTCGTAAATGAAATAAACAAAAGCCAGTTATGCATAAAAAAATTCTGGACCAAGACTTGGATGTTTTTAGGCAGCCAGCATAATTGATGTCTAAGTGTGCTTTTATTCACAATGAGAGTTAAAATATGAAATTTTCTACTTGGGAATCTGGAGAAACTTAGTCCTCCTTCATCAGGCAGCTTTGAGCATATTAGCTCTTGTTAACTTTTTTATTTTCTCTCTTTGAGGACATCTTGTCAAATGTCTAATTACAAAATACTTCGTACTCCTGGCAAGTGCTATGGGATTTCATTTGTTACTTAAGAGGGCCAGGGAGTTCTTTTGCCAATATTTGGTTACCTCAGTGTGAGTCTATTTGATATCTCAGTTATCATGGTGCTATTTGGGATGCTCTTGTTTATATCTAAATATATGAATTGGATATATCTGCTTGCTTAATATCCAAGTAATAAGTTTTTTTTTTTTTTTTTAAAAGCAAGTAATATTCTATTTTTACTAACCATGTGAATAGTTTGTGGATCTAATGCTTTTTGTGGATCTAATGCTTATAATGAACATGGTTAGGTTAACTCACTATGTTTTCTGATTTAGTGAACGCTAGTGCGATTATTGTGAAAAGTAATAATTTTTTTAATAAAGAGAATCATTCATAATTCATCTAAATTGTGCCCCTAAAGTAAGAATTAGTTACTTATAAACATGGAAAGCTAATAGAATAATAGATGAACTATTGTTCATAGCAAAAAGTAGAATGAAATATGGTTTCTTCCCTCACTTAGGTCTGGCCACAAGTCCGGTTCCATAAAAAATATTGAAACCAGCCATCAGAAGGTTCTGGTGACTGGTTCCAGTTATTATTTTTTAACTCTTAATATACTAGAAATCAGAGTTAGAATCTATCAATTAAGTATAAAACAACTGAAGGAAGCTATGCTGAAATTTGAATAAGGCTTGCATTTGCAGAAAACAGCTGAAGGATTCCATCAATGTTGGGGCACTTCATGATACAACTATTCGTATATTAAACGGTTTGATGAGCACGGGAAGCCCTCATCATTGGGTGGGTTATTTGATGGCAGACGATGCTGGAGTTTACAAACTCGTTTCTCCGTCTAGCAGCAGTGCCTCTGATTTTTCTCATTCAAGAAAATTTGAACTACTGATGGAGGAAACTCGTGCAGTGTTATCGAGGTATGTATTATCCTTTGTTGCAAATTTAGCAGCTATGATGCCTTAGTTACCAACATTTAATTTTGTCGTAGCACCCCTTGTTTAGGTTCCTGAATAATTGTAACTGACTAATAATACCTAAAAAGTCATTACCTGCAACAATTTTTTCTTAGGGTTAATATCATTCTGCCACCTGTACTATATCCCCCTTTTATCAAATACTTTTTTTCCCGATTGTATCGTCTACTATTCAGGATTGACCAATTGCAACATGAACTTTGCTTTAGCGGTTTTTTGTGGCCAAAAGACGAACATGTGACTTGCACACCTATTACTCAGGGGTATATCTGTCCATTGCATAATGAGTGGTAAATCCCAGGGCAACTATTTTGTCTGGAATGACCCTTCTATGGGCAAAAAAGAGCGTGGCAGATTATCCCAGACTTATAAGACGAATTAACAAGTCACTTGTTCAACTTTTGGCCGGAAAAAAACCCACTAAAACATAGTACCTGTTGCAACTGGCCAATCTCTAATAGTAGAGGATGCAATCAGAAAAAAAAAAGAGAGTCAAACTTGTGTGCACTCAATTGTATGGTGCAATTGAGCCACAATTTTGACTTGTTCTAATATGGAGGGTCAAATATTCTATTGGACAATTGAAAATTTATCCAAATAACTTAAAATCCAATTGTATGGTTTGCATTCAATTGCATACAAGAATTTGCCCAAAAAAAAAAAGATTGTATACAAGTAGCGGTTTGATAAAAGGGTATATGTGGCAAAATAATATTAACCAGCCCTTATTACATCCTACACCCAGTGGTGTGTAGAAATTTGCTAAAGTGTTAAGTCATTTTGTTTTGGACAGTGCTGAATTTGGCGATGTTGTTGAAGTAACCCTTCACACAGTGGTGAATCTTCTGGTAGAAGATCTAATCTATAATTGTGGAGAAAACAAGTTGGCGTCTGGGATACCTCTTGCTAAACTTGTACCAAGAATCGTACAGATGGGTCAGCTCCTGCTTGAAGAATCCAACAGGGATAGGTATATCCACCTTATCAGATCCATACCAGAAGTTCAACTATTCTTCACCCTTTTATACTCGACCACACCCATTGCATAGCCTAGTTGTTTCGACAAATTTAAACGAGCTCATCTGCAAGGTTGAGGATCACAAACTGTACTCGTGGCAATTGGGGCTTTGAGATACTTTTCAGCAGTGAAATAATTTCAGGTGTTCAAGAAATTGTGGCTTTGTGATGACATACCATTGTACATGTTATGATTTATCAGTTTAAATACGCACATGATGGTACAGAGTTTGTGTACAACAAATTTTCTAAATAATTTATGAATATTCATTACTGTTTTTAGGAGTGTTCAAAAATAAATCGGACCGGAAAAAAGACCGGAACCGGACCGATCGGTTAGATTCCGGTCCGGTCTCCGGTCCGGGAAATTTTGGATTCCGGTCTTCCGGTCCAAGATCGGAATTTTCAGGTCCAGACCGGTTTGGATTGAATTTTTTTTTTTTAATTTTTTTTATATTTTTTACTAATGCACTCTCAATTATTTTTCAAAACCAAGTAATTGGTGAAAATGTGTTGAGATTTTATTACATTCTTCACAAATATATTTAATTTATTTTTAGGGTCAAAAGATCATTAATAACAATGTAAATAAAATTCACATTGACGTAATGAAGAGCAAACACTTTAATTTTCATACACAAATTCATCAATCTTGTTCTTGCTTCCATAAATTTTAAAAAAAAATTAAAAAAAAAATAATTCCGGTCCAAACCCGGACCGGATAGGGTCCGGTCTTCGGTCCAACCTTTTGGTAAGATTCCGGTCCCGATCTAAATCGGTCCCGGTCCGGTTTTAGACCCGTGCACACCCCTAACTGTTTTAAACTCCAAATATTACTGAACTTTTGTATGTGTTTGAAACAATAAAACTGAAAATTATGACCTGATTTTATTTTTGTTAAATTTTTTCCTTCCTACGCATGTCGTTCGTTTGGTAAAAAATGATGAAAGCCTAGACAATCGATTAACCAATTAGCTATAGAGACATCAACCGAAATGTTTTTTTCCCCTTTAGTTAGTGAGCAATAATATTTAATAAATAAATTAAAAAAAAACTTATGATGGGTAATTTAAAAAGGGTTAATTTCATAAATAGTCACGTTTTTCACATTTTTTTCATTATAACATAATATTTTAAAATTTGCGACTTAATACATGGAGTTTTTCAACTTACAATTATGTCATATGACTGCTTTCGGAAAACTTATATTAGTACGTGGTAGTAAAAAAATTTGTGAAAAAATTACAAATAAACTCATGGACTTTTATTAATGTTTCAATTTATGTGAACACACATTTGAAGTCTTCTTTACCCGAGTTTATATTGCAATAAGTTCATATTCAACTCTTTGGTGACAATTTGTGATAGTGACCATTTCACTTTGACTTTATAAATGTGTTAGAAAATGAATCTAATTTGGATCCCCGAAATGTGTTGAGAAAAGAACATGACAGTGACCACCCCATTCGCATTTTTGTAACTAGGAATATGAATAGTTTCATCATATGATCCATATTTAAAGAGCATCATCTGATTGTGACATGTTTATTCCTAATGTCTTATTTAAGGTTTAATAAGATATTTCATATTACATGTAATTGAATCCGTCCCTAAAATAAAAAAACTTATCAATTCAAAACAAATTCTGAATACCAAAATCTAATTATAATATTGATTGTCATCAATATCTCCGTCAGATATTGTAAAAAGAAGTTTTATCAATCAGCATTTTCAGGTCTAAAAAAGTTTGAAGTACATTGAACAACACCTAACAAATAACAATTAGTCATGTGTTTTGAGGAGCTGATTCCAGATCTTCAACAGTGGCCTCCTCTTTAATACTCTGGTTATGCAAATCCCTGGTGAAGCTGGTGGTGGTGTCCAAGAAATAGAGGACGAACGACATAATGCAACAACAAACCAACATCGGAATGGGCCCGAAAACCCAAAGGAATAGAGGGAATGATAAGTAGAAAGCTCGTAGTCCAAGTGACCAAAACAAACTACCTCTGTTCAAGTTTGTTGCCACGTACTCGATAGCGTTTCTTTTATCGCGATACGTAGGCACTGTCACGAGAAAGCTAACGTGCGCGTAGTACCTAATAGATTGCACATTGCAAAGAAAGGCGACGAGAAAGCAGAGCAAGATAGCAAAGAACTTGGCAGAAGACATGATTGAGCTCTTATTCCCATATAGCAATCCTGATGATGGAGAGCTTGATTTGTTGCTCGCGAATACGCTTATCAACGAGCTCAGAGTGATGGCTGTCGTCGCCAAAAGCGTCGATGCCATTATATTGTTGCGTATCGTTTGAACCGCTAAAACACCGTTTTTCAGTGGGTCCTGCAAACAAACACCAACACGAAATCTAATAAGAATCATCAATTTCTCCAATTCGAATTGGACTCTTGTGTAACAATTATATTCGTTGTAACTTATATTTAACCCATTATAACTTAAATACAAAAGCTCAATCTACACCTTATACATCCAACTTATTTATACAAAATGAATCCAGTTACACAACAATTATACCCAAGTACTTGCTACTATTTCTCTTTATATGAATTTTGGAGAATCATCAAGTCCATAAAATAGCTCTGATATCAATTCATATTACAATTAAACACAAACTCTTGTACAAAATAGATTCAATTAGCATTAATTTTCTTTGTGATTAATCAAGATTTCCATGTTCCATGATTTCCAAACAAAACTTATAAGATATGAAAGAATTCCGTCTCATCTAAAAGTCCAAACTTATAGGGAGAGTGAGAATTAATTCTTGTATATTAAATTCCTAACACTCCCCCTCACTCGTGGTCCGGATTAACACCTCCTAGCTCTGATACCTCTGATACCAGAGAGTGGGAATTAATTCTTGTATATTAATTCCTAACTAACAAGATACTCCACTCCACCTTAAATATCCCAATTCCTAAACCCAAAACTTAATCAATTGCAGTTGCAAACTCATTAAATAAACAATTGTTAATCATGAACAGAAAAGTACGAAGGATGAAAAAAATCATAAAAAACAGAGAAGAGAAAATGGTATACTTACAGCCATCAAGCAGAAAACCCATTTATGGCGGCTCTCAGCGTTGATACCGATTACAGTTCTTCGGGGATTGTGAAGAATGGTGTACACAAGCCATACATGATACCCTAAAAGCAAAGCCATTCCAATTGGCACAAGCACAAAATCAAGCTCTTTTTCCTCCATCATCTCATACCCCTCCCCTCTCTTTATCAAACTTAATGTGTTATATGCCTCTCATTTTCCAATACCACTCACTATATGCACCCAAAATCAACAATTGTAGTATAATACTCGTATTCATCCAAATACCGGTACACATGATGTGAATTTGCCCGAGAATGAGATAAAAAGAAAAAGTAATATACCAGAAGTTTATAGATGGACAGAACATATAAAATGGAAAGATTAAAATAAAAGGTCAATATTTTCCTGCCAAAAAATTTTTTCCAAAAAAAAAAAACACCAAATTGTAAATTGCAATAACCTTTTGCATTTACAAGTCTGTTTTAAACATAGTATCAATTTGGTTTTACCGAAATATATTTAATTTTGGGTAAATAAATTAAAATTCAATGGAACGTTGATAATAATTATTACTCCATATAAAAAATCACGAATATTGAAATATATTAAAGCCAAGGAATACTAAAATACTACTTTAAATCGTAATAGTGTCATCCCCAAAAAAAGAAAAAGTAGAAGAGGAAAAAAAAAGTGTACTAATAAACGACTGGAACAACGTTAATGAGGAGAGCATTTGTAATGGAGTACGTGGGAAGCATTAGCATTAAATAATAAATTAGATGATTTACTTTTGGTGTATATATAATAAAGGAGTAGATCTTTCTAAAATTGAGTTTATATAAAAAATTGAGTTTTTTGTTGCACTTTTTAATTGGAGTGACTTACACTTTTTAAAATAATACTGAGTATTTTAATATTTTAAATTATATTGACATACACTTTTTAGTAATGTTATATTACATATTTTAGTTATATAGACTTGCACTTTTTAGTAATATTGTGTTGTACTTTTTAGTTATAATAACTTCCACTTTTCATTAAAAACTGTATTGCACTTTTCAATTATAGCGACTTACACTTTTTAGTAATATTGTGTTGCACTTTTTAATTATAATAACTTACACTTTACAACATACACTTTTTTAAAAAAAAATTTGACTTTTGGTCAACTCGATTCCTTATAGTCTATACAATACCCTGGCATAATAAAGATATCCCTAAGACAAAAAAGACAACTTATAATTATTGTCACAAATTAATGGTTTCCTTATAAACAGTCATTTTCAAGCAAAAGACTTTTGCATATAAATTGCATGATACTCCATAATTGATGTGTTTTTTTTTTTAAATATTAATTATTTTATTAAAAATAATTTGTTAATATTAGTTGTCTAACTATAAAAGTTTTAATTGTGAAAACAAACTAATTCAAACCTATTAGGACCGGTCCTATAGAACTTTAAATTAAATGGGCCTCGGGTCAAACAATATTATAGTGGGATTGGGGCTAAATTGGTTACCATCGGGCTAAGGTATAAATTTTGGGTTGGGGTATATACCCCTCCAGCTTTGTTTAATACACTCCCCCTCAATTTTTTTTAATTCAAAATATATATGAAATACCAATTTTGCCTTTTTACTAAATGGCAGATACATACACTCCCCATAATTTAAACAAATCCTAACCCTAGAATTAGACCGCCGCTGCCGCCGTCGCCACCACCTAAAATTTAGAAAAAAAAAACTTACTATTTTAAAAAATCACTCCGGTCGACACTGATTTGTCGACCAAAAACACTCCAATCGACACTGATTTGTCGACCAAAAATACTCCGGTCGACACTGGTTTGTCGACTAAAAATACTCTGGTCGACACTGGTTTGTCGACCAAATTTAGAAAAAAAAATTTAAAAAAAAAATTGAAATTTTCGACCATTATTGGTCGCTCAAAAGCACTCACGTCGACACCCTATTGTCGACGAGAGTGTTTTTGAGCATCCAATAATGATCGAAAATTAAAAAAAATAAAAATAACAAACCTGCGTTCTCAGGCGGATGAAGGGGGGGACTGAAACGGCTGGAGGTTCGCGGCGGCGGCCCGCGACGGCGAGCGCTGTGGTGGGCACGGCTGGGCCGCGAAGGCGAGCGCCGGGGTGGGCGCGGGCTGGGCCGCGACGGCGAGCGATGGGGATGTCCACAACGGCCGATGGAGATCCGGAGCGGCGACGAGCGCTGGGGATGGGCCGCCACGACCGAGGGAGAGCCGGAGCGGCGGCGGCGGCGAGCGCTGGGTTGAGGCGGCAAGAATTACAAAAAAAAAAGAGAAAGAAGATGGGCGGCGGCGAGGAGGAGGAGAGAAGGGCGTTAGCCGCGGCGGTGGATGGGTGGTGGTGGCGGCGGCGGTGGATGAGAAGGTGGAGAAATGTGGGAGAAAAAGAGAGAATGAGGAAGAAGATAGAGAAAAATTAGGGTTAGGGTTAGGGTTAGGAGGGGGTGTGTATGTATCTATATTATTTTACTAAGGGGCAAAATTGATATTTCATTTATATTTTGAATTAAAAAAAATTGAGGGGGAGTGTATTAAACAAAGCTGGAGGGGTATATACCCCAACTCATAAATTTTAAAAAATAATTAGTACACAATATAATTTAAGTTTTGTATTTAAAATTAAATGATCCAGTATGTAATAATATAACTAATGCAAGGTCTCAAAGCACTTTTCATCCATATTAGTGTGCACGTTTTAATTTCACTTTTTTTAATTAAATTTAATGTATATTTCAATTATATTAGGATACACATTACTCAACATTCAGTGTCGATTTTAGGGTACTCTAAAAAATTACTTGATTATTTAGGAAACTAGACGCTTGCCAATGAATAAAAGGAAAGAAATTAAAAAACTTGTGCCTTTTCATTTAAATTTAAAACAAATTAATTGATAAGTACCAATTCCAATGCCCTCAAAAGGGTTTTCCTAAACCTATTTAAATCAAGCTCCACATCTTGATTTTTCAAATACACCTTACTAAACAATTGAAAATTCTTACTAACCGCTTGAGGATTTCTATAAAATTTACTATCCGGAGGATATTTCCCTAACAATGAGCTTTCACTTAAGGTCACGTTGTACCTTAAATACTTCACCTTATTACTTTCCACCGCACCTTCAAAGCAAACCCTAGCCAAATAATCCAACCCGAACGGTACTATTTGGATCAAAACCGCGTTTTCCCGAAGAAAAACGAGGTTCGAAAGACCCGCCCCGTGCACTCCAACCATAACGTCGAAAGAATTCACAAGTTTCGCGTTTAACGACATGTTCGTACACAATTGTTTCACCACAACGTCGAATCCCAACCTCCGAGCCACGTCCCCAATTGCGTGCTCGTTCCTCAATTTTCGACTCTCGTTCCTCGAAATGATCAGCATTCGAGGATGATCACGAGCACGAGCACGAGCACGAGGCTCGGGCACTATGTCCAATTGAAGGAGTTTTGTGAAGTCCTTTCTTGAGAAATTTGTAGACTCCGATGGAATTATCTCCAAATCCTTGTGGGCTTTGAGGCCTAGAATCATTCTTGAAAAACATAGCACTTCATTCTCCTTGTCAATGTCGTACATTTGGTAATTGGTTAGTTTCTCCATTATTTCTCTATACTTTGTGGCCCATGCAAGGTGGTAGTCACTCACGAGGAAGACCGTTGACCGGTTGAACCGGTGAGAGGTCAAGAAAAGGGGGACGATGACGTCGGTCATGGCGTGGAAGTGGTTGTCGGCGAGGCCGCCCGCCGAGAAAAGGATGGCCGGGGTATCGGCGTGGTGTCGAGTACAATGAGGGGCATTTTCGTCCATTTCGGGTATGATTTGGAATTGTGTTACTTTCTTCATAGCACCAAAATTGTCTTTTCGAGGGTAGGGTCTTATGTAGGGTAAAATTGGTTTGTGGTGATGGCGTGAAGCTATGAATATAGTGGAGGAGGGACCGTGGATTCTTAGGTCACCGTTGATTTCATATACATCGGTTCTATTATTTGAGAAAATAAGGTTTATCATCTTCACTTCATGATCTGATCTTGAAGTCGAGATTTTAGATGCATAATGGGTCGTGCTCGTCACATTTGAATCTGGCAAAAAAAAAAAAAAAGTGTTTATATTAACGGAGTACTAGTGGTACTAAAAAAGTGCAACTCTTTAGTAGTTTAATTGAAAATGTTGCACAAAATTTTTCTGAAAATTACATGAATTTTTCTATATATAGTTTATTAAATCAAGCAAATTTAATTCTCCACTTTTAGTTTCAGAAATGAGTTTGAAGGTAGCTATTTTCTCTATTCCCGTATTTTTCTACGTTGAAAATATTGAAGTATTTTTTTGGAAAAATGGAGAATTTTCTTGAATAATAAATCTCAAGGAGGTTTCGTGCAATTTTTAATTAAAAGATGAAGGAATTTCGCGCAACATTTTTAAACCAGAAGAGAATTTTATGTCATGCATTAACCTATCTAGCTACTATGTCAATAAATAATACAAAAAACAGGGTTACTTGAAAAATAAATCTTTATATGCTCGTGATGAAGCTCAAAATTAACGGAGTACTATATTTAATACTCCTACTTTATTTATTAAAACAAATCTAATTGAACTTATTTTTCAAAAAATAATAATAATATACATATTATTAAAAAAAAAAAAACACATCCATTAAAAAAAAAGTAAAAATTACACATGTAATTGAAAAGATATTCGAAATTAACTGGAAGATTAGATAAACTTACAAATTAGATAGGGCTTAATAGCTGCGTAAATGTTAACTCCCAAAAAAAAGCAACCTATTATTGCAACAATTGACAACGTTTTCTGCATCGGCACTCTTCTATACACCTTTTCATTACCACCTTTTCTCCTCACTGCCACATTTTTTTGTAAATAATTAATTGATGTATTTATATACTAATATTAATTACTTTATGAAAATTAATAAACATTCTCATGTAATGGTGCAACCACATTTTTTGTTTTACTGAATTAACATGAGAATGCGCAGCAGAAGTGAAATACTTGCAGATTTAAATATATAATACTCCGTAAGAAATAAAAACAGAGAAATGCAGAGACTGATTGTAGAATATATATATATATATATATATATTGATATACGAATTGTATTTACCCATTTGACCGCTCTTATCATCAATCCTAAACATGTCTTCAAGAAATTAAAAATAGATTGAGAAATACTAATATATATATATATATATATGGACATCAATTTAGACATGAACAACATGCATCAATTAATTAAAATGCACCTATATATGGACTTTATAATGCTAGGAATTAAATATGATGTGAAAAATATTTTATCAAATCTCGCGTTCCTATATATGCTTGTTATGGAAATTAAATATTTCAAAGATTAGAGGAAAAAAAAGCTTTAATGGAAACATATCAATTTAAAAGCAAAAGATCGATAATATTAATTAGCATAATTTCAATATTGCAACCTTTTTGCCGTTTTTATTGCTTGTGAAGTATTTATCTTATTTTTATGGACTGTTTTTTTTTTTTTTGGGTAGGTCTCTTGATACACTCAAGTCCAATTAAAAGAGAGCAAACCTTCTTCATTTGTATCCTAAAAAATTACTTAATTCTCAATTATGACATCAATTTAGATGAAGACCTTGGCCCTCTCATAACCAAGAGGTTCACAGTTCAAACCCTTTATTTTGAGTAAAAACTATATATTGTAGTACAATTTATATAATTTTCAGTAAAATTTGGTAAGTCTGATATTTATTATTTAAAGTTATTAAATAGAATGGGAAATTTCTTACTATACTCACTCCGTCCAATTTTATTATGCCCACTTCTCCGGGCACGAGTTTTAATGAATACTGATTAATTTATGTATAAAGTAGATATGTTGGGGGTATGCTGGGATGTTGTGGGATTCATTTATAGATAAAGTGATTGTTTATGAATAAAATTAGTGACAATTTGAGTAAATAAGTGATGGTTGGAGGGTGAAGATAAAATACTGTGAATAGTATTATTTCTAAAAAGGGAAGGGACATAATAAAATTGGACAACCAAAAAAAAAAAAAAATTGGAATAATGAAATTGGACGGAGGGAGTATTAGAGATCACTGGTTAATCATTCATGTAGATACTTGTTTCTGGCCCAACTGAGGAAAAACTCGCAAATTAATTATTCACAGGTCAAATGTTTTTTTTTTTAATTCATGCATAAACAAATAAGAAATCCACTCAAAGTCTTTATTACTATAAATAACAATGTTACTTTAATTAATTAAAATTTTTTGCACCTTTCATTAAATGTTTTTCAAATCTTATTTATTTTCTTGTTTTCTATATTTGTTCTTCCATCTTTTTTATCTGAATATTTTATTCACATTTAGTACTAGTGTTTCATTTATACAATATTATACATTTTTTCTTACAGTAATGTCTTTGTATTTATATAGTAACACAACTGTACCTTACATATATATGTTACTATAAAAGCAAGCATGTTTTATTTGTTCTTAACACATAGACTTGAGAGTGAGTTTTTCTAATGGGATAGACATGATTTTTTTAGAAAGATCCTTAACACATACTTATTCACAATAACACATATTTGTCGTAACAAAATCTTGCCCTTATAGTAATAAAGATTTGCCAATGAGTTTTTCTATTTTTATGCCCTATTCTTGGAAAGACTCGTTTGACCCAATTTGACCCCAAATTATTCACAATTTGTTTGTCCTTTCCATACAATGTGTGATTTTTTTTTTAAAACATACATTAATTAACTATATTTATGTTATGAAATATTTCATATAAGTCTCTCTTTTAAGACGAATTCTTGTATGCAATTGAATATGCATACATACAATTGAATTTTAGGTGATTTGAATATATTTTTAATTGTCCAATTGAATTTTTAATCTTTACATTAGCATCAAATTAAATTAAGACTTTTTTTTTTGAAATTGAAAATTAAGACTTAATTGCACCAATTACACTATAGTGCTATACAATTGACTAATTGAGTGTACACAAGAGTTGCTCTTTTCATATAAAGTCCAAAACATTTAGGATTTTCAATTTCGTCTCATAAATCTGTAATTGGTATGAGCTAATTAGTTCTTTTTCAACATAATTTTTCTTTTTTCATTGTATAACTTTGAACCTATTCGACAAGGTCCAAGAAAAATGTATGTCAATACGAATTTTGAAACGTAACTAAAATTCTAAATATTATTGACCTTTTGCATATATGTAGTTACGGAAAACAATGTAAAATTTTGAAAAAAACGACTATATATATAATTGCTTTAAAATTAAATACGAACAAAATCTAATGCTCTCATCAGAGTTTTCCTAAAGCTATGTAAGTCAAGAGTAACATCTTGGTTATTCAAATACACACTACGAAAACGACTATTATTTTTCTCCCTCATGCCTCCAGGGTCTCTATAAACCTCAACATCATCATCATATTTCCCTAACAACGAACTTTCGTTTAAACTCACCTTATACTCTAAATACCTCAACTCCATACTCACCGCAGGCCACTCATAACAAACATACGATTCAATGTCTAATCCAAACGGAATTATTTGCACAAGCACCGCTTTTCCCGGAAGGAAAACCATGTTCGTAAGACCCGCCCCGTGTACGCCCACTAACACGTCGAACGAGTTCACGTGTCGAGCAACCAACGCCATTGGCGCGTTGGTTGCCATCCGCTTCACGACTACTTCGAACCCTAGGGTTCGCGCCATTTTTCCAATTTTACCCTCGTTCAACAACCGTCGGGTTCCTTCCCTCGATATTATTAGCAATCGAGGGCGGTCGCCTGGTTTACGACCGTCCTGTATGGATTCATTTTCCAATGAGTAGGCGCTCCGGACGAGCTTCCGGAAGCTTCCAATTGAGTAGTTTCTAGATTCTTCTGGATGAATGAACAGGGCATTTGGGGTTTTGAGGCCTATCAACATTCTTGAAAAGCATAACACTTGTTTTTCGTTGTCGATATCGTAGACATCGTATTGCGACAGTTTTTGGAGTATTGCTCTGTACCTGTGTTAAATGTTTAAATTACAAATTAATTAACTAGAAGACCTTAAGGCTCCGTTTGGATGGAGGGATTTGGTCTATGAATTTTAAATTCACAATTCAAATTCACTTCACTTGGATTAAAAATTAAATGAATGGATTTCAAATTCTTAACATATTTTTTTAGTTAAAATTGAGAGCTAAAAACATGTCATTTGAAATCGAAATACCTTCTCAAATCAAATCCGTCCAAACGCAACCTAAGACTTCATTTGGATGGAGGAATTTGATCTATGAATTTTAAATTCACTCTACTTATTTGGATAAAAAAGTGAATGAATGAATTTAAAATTCTTAGTAAATTGAGAAAATTTTAAATAATCACTAAAATCATGTCATTTGAAATTCATCAATTTTTAAAACCTTTCATTTAAAATATCTCCTCAAATCAAATATCTCCATCCAGACACAACCTAACGGGCCAGAGGAAGTTAGCATGACTGTTATAATTAGTTAGTTAATTATTAGATGTTGATTGTTGAACAACCTGGACGTCCAGGGGGAGTAGTGGTTGGTGACGAGGAAGACTGTGGAGCGGTTGAAGTGGCGGCAAGTGAGGAAGAGAGGGAAGAGGACGTCGGCGAAGGCGTGGAAGATGTTTTGGGCGTGTCCTTTGCCGGAGAAGAGGATGGCCGGGATGTTTTGGAGGTTTTGAGTGCAGGGGGGTATGTTTTCAGTTGTGTCTAATTTGATGGTGAAATTGGTGACACTTCTGAATTTGGCAGTGTTCATTTTTTGGGCGTAGGGTTTTATGGTCCAGGAATTAGTGAAGTTGTGGAGGTTTGGGGTTGAAGAAGCTATGAAAATGGTGGATGATTTGCCATGGATTCTTATGTCTCCTTCAACTTCATACACGTCAGATCGTGCGTTGGAGAAATTATAAATATTTGGCTTCATGCTCTCTGCCTCATAATCTGAACAAATAAGAATCAAGTCAGTTTACTTAGTTCTTTGATTTTGAAATTAGGCGC
The DNA here is from genome assembly GCA_963675135.1 of Galeopsis tetrahit. NCBI lineage: Eukaryota > Viridiplantae > Streptophyta > Magnoliopsida > Lamiales > Lamiaceae > Galeopsis > Galeopsis tetrahit. Next base: position 75,467,489 of record OY776127.1, read on the forward strand.
CGTGTGACAACTGTTTTACATAACACCAACTTACTATATATACTTAGAAATCTTGTGTGAACTCTTTATTTTTCGAAGGTAACTGTTGTGCAAATGAATAACTTACGAAGAAGATACGGCTTCAGACTATTGAAAACGGTGAAAAAGTGGAGAGCCATAATAAAGCAACCAATGAATGCTCCATATACCAATTTTTTGTGCTCCGGCCTACTAAAGCTTCTTGCCAAGATCTTCTCAATGCCCATTCTGCATACAAAAATTAAGCCTTCAACAATTAAAAATGACAATTGCAGGGGAATTGAAGCTTGCTTAATCTATTCTAATGTATTATCGGACACTATTTCCATTGGTTCTGCATTCATTATAAATATCTAATAACATTAGCAAAATCAAAATGTGTTTTGCATCCATATGTATATATATATATATGTGTGTAAAATGTTATTAGCAAATATAAGAACGACTTAGAATGGAACTCTATTAATTTGAGAAGTAAAGGCTAATAATATTTTCATCATTTTTCCAAAATCCATCTTATTTGGTTTTGAAATTCCTCCTTTTGACATTGTTTCATTTAAACAGAGTGATCTTTTCTCTCCGTTTTAAATACACGTTGCTATATCTATTCAAACGAGTGGTTATTACCTTATAGTTGTACAAGAGAATTGAAAACGTTGTTAATTCTTAGACAGTTGATTAGTATTTATTTAATTAATTGATGAAAAAAATAAGGAAGATATAAATTCCTATTTAATTGAAAAATTCTTTGCCGCATCCGCTTCTTCATGCATTGTTCAAACATTTTGCCTCATGTATTGTATTAGGATTTTTATTTTGTGCATTAATTTTTTGTGTTTGTTCAAATCTTGTATGTACGTACCTGAGATGTGTTACGTTTACAAGTTTTTATAATACTAGTATTTTAAGGCCCCTTTTGATAGGACAAATAAGAAACTTTTTTGTCTTATATAACAACATGTGAGTTGTTTGATAGGCTAAATAAACCTATATCTCAGTTCTATATAGGGATAAAAGTTTCATACTAAAAAGTGTTTTTTTTAGTCTTATTTAGGTCTTATATGTCCAAATCACTGTTCCTCCTTCAAAAACTAATACTACCCCCAATATTAGCTATATGGTCTTTCCATGTATAAGCATGATTACTATATTGCCCCTCCATTTTTTTGCGAACACCCTAAACCCTAATTCATTTTCAAAAAATTCAATCAACTCTTCCATTTTCATTTTTGTTGGATTTCGGTGCCGCCGTCCGCCACACGTACTCGGGTTAGACGAATGGGCTCAAACACGTGTCGGGATTGTATCGGGATATAATAGAGATAACCATCCTCCACCTTTTTTTCCATCCCAACTACAATCCACAATCCACAAACAATTTTGTCATCATCGCCCAACCCACTTCCACGTACCTGCAAAAGACAACACACAAAGAAACACACCAAGTTTGTCTACGTACGTAGAAGTTAGTCCACAAAGAAAACACAGATAGTGCTCCACCTCAATTGGAGCAATCACAAAGATTCACAAAGAGAAACACAAAGACAAGCTCCACCACACTGGGAGCATTCACAAAAATTCACACAAAGGCACAAAGACATGATATCATAACGTATACATAGTTCACAAAGACAAAATCACTCCACCTTACTAGGAATGATCTCCAAACACAAAGAAACAAATAAACATGCAACTAGATGAATATGGGGTAGGGGGAAAACATGAAACCACAATGTATGAAGTCATGCATAACACAGATACATATAAACATATACTCATAATTCTCACGGAACCCACAAGTATAATCATGCAACCATTCCCCCACTTTTCCACTGGCCCATCATCTACTCATTCATCACAAAGAATATCACAGCGCAACACAAAAATATAAGCACAAAGAAAATCCACAAAGACACCAAGCAAGCAAATTACATACATCAAAAGATTAACAACAAAGCAAACTATAAAAATTGCACAAAGAAACCTCACAAAGATAAATACACAAAGACACTGAGCACAAAGAAAAATATCACAGAGAACAAGCGGATGCAATAACATTTACGATGCACACAAACATAAATAAAATCACAAAGAGACAGGACTCACAAAGATATCCTAAAATCTACACAGGGGTAAAATAATTTAAGCAACTCAATTAACTCAAACTAAACCACCATAGAATAATTAGTAGACACATAAACCATAGCCCAAATTAATTCGAACTGATAAGCAGGGAATAACAAAAGTCAAACTCATTTAAATGCAACTATCACCAAACATAGTCCATGGCAAAAATAATCTCAACCCTATCATTTAGAATTAAAAACAATTTACCCTATAGCCTTACTGCATAAACATAATCAAAAAATTAATTCATCTTCTTGCAAAACATAAATGGCTGCGGTAAACTGGAAAAAAAGAAAAAGAACCAAGTAAAAAAAACTTACCTTTTCACCTACCAACTGCAACAATGGACGGCGACATCACAAAGACAGCAAAAAGGGCCGCACTTACAGCGCCTTTCAAAGGCAGCTCCTCATAGCGGCGGACAGCATCGAGCGTGTGCGCAAGCAGAGGAGGACGAAATGCTACAGGCGGCGACGACAACAGCTGCTACAGGCTTCGAGCGGCACGATCTGGAAACGGGCAGCAGTAGGCGGCTGATGTGGAAGTGCACTAAGCGGTGGCACCCACGACGGTAATGGAGATGAGCAGCGGTGACGCGGTTGCTCACGACTGCAAGGATTGGTGCAGTAGAGGCGAACGATTGCGGGTCAGATTCTGGCTGAGGGAGGCGGACTGGCGGCGTCACAAAGGCAGCACAGGCATCCGCGGAGGAGGCTGCTAGGGTTCCACCCATAAAGACGGCAACAGACGACGATCCGATGAACAACTCCGGCTAGCGTTACGGTGGCAAGGCGGCCGACGGCGAAACCAGGCTCTGATACCACTTTTGGATTTCGGTGCCGCCGGCCGCCACACGTACTCGGGTTAGACGAATGGGCTCAGACATGTGTCGGGATTGTATCGGGATATAATGGAGATAACCAAACAAAAAGATGGGTAGCACTTCACATTTACTATTCTCCACTCTCCAATCTCACGTTTACATCACGCATATCATCGTTAATAGAAAGGGTGACTCAATATATAGGAAGGCTGCCAAGAATTAGGGCAACAACAAGTTGGGCCCTTGTGTGTAGGTCCAATGGCCAAAACCACACTTGGGCTAAATCCCAACAATTTCTTCATGGCGATTTCATGTTTCCACCCAAACCAACCACTCTCGTCACGGTCGTTCCGTCGTGCCACCGCCTCTGTAGGCGGAACCCTAGCTTCCGCAGTGAACCCTTCGTGAGATAAACTTTGTATCTATTTTATTTAAACTCTAATTAATTTTAGGTTGAAACCTTTTAATTTTATAAGATTGCCCACACATATGCCTACTGTTGATTCCACATTTTTTAATGTAGTTGAACGTCTACAAGTTTTTTTAAGTTATAGGTGGAATAATTGTACATCATTTAATGTCAATCAACAATGTACTTTGAATGCTGAAAAAATGAGGGTAGAAATGTCTTTTCATAATTTTCATCATTTTTATATGGTGGGTTATGCATTCTATCAAACAAAAAATAATTTTATACAACATACTATTACACAAGAATTAACAATAATATAGTGTTTTTAGTACACTTTTTTGTACTTTTTATCACACAAGATTTTAACTTTATATACCTTTATATGCCACTTTTTGCATTAAATTAGTATGCAGACCTCTTATATGCCATTTTCTATACTAAAATTGTTTTCCCAATCAAACGGGGCCTAAAAGTATTACAAAAACTAGCAAACTTATTACTTCGTCTTATGCAAGATCTTTTATACACTGTGTTAATCTATAATTTGTTGTGGTTCAAAGAGGCATGACCGCATGAGAATAAAATGATTAGTGGAAAGGTTCCACCAATGAGTATTTCAGATGTTGAAAAGAAATGAAAATGACGATACTAAGACAGAGGGAGCAATGTGCAAGTTTCTGAGGCTGCTGCAGATGCTTCATTCAGCAATATCTTACTTCAAGTCTTGAAAGTCACATGGTTAATTAATTCCCCTTAGATGCGAAATCACTCAAATCGTTAATTATTTTACTTTTTTGATATGATGGATAAATTGTCTCTGTTAATTGTTTTTAGTGATTCTCACACTTTGTTTGGTACTGTATTATTTAATTAATTAATTAAAGAATTTTCTACACATTATTCTAGTTTTGTACTCCATGTATTAATTTAAAGAACATACGTTTCAATAAATTTGTATATCTATGTATTTGATAGGTATTGATTTGCAGATATACTCCTATATGATAACACAATTAGTTTTATCTCATTTAAATAATTTAAAGATTTCAATTATAACATTTATATTTATTTTAAAAATCATTTTTCAAATTTATTTCGTACAACTCAATATCATTGGTACCTTTTGGATTCAAACACCAAAAGAAACACAAAGTTCAGCTCTTTAACAAATATAGAATTTCGAAACTCCACATTTTAATACTGCAATTTTTGTGAATTTCAAAGAGAGAACTCACAGAGGAAAAAAATACGTAGGTTTCTTTTTTTCCATCTTCACTTATATATTTTTATTTGTGTTGTATATATATTCACTCCAAATTTCACAAGAACTTATAATGTCGAGGATCAATTCGCATAAAACGTACATGCACATAAAATAGTTAACAAAAAACTACTAAAGAAAAATAAAATTTCAAGTCCTATATTATATATATCTCAAATACAAAAAATAAATAAACAGGATTTTAATTCCCTATGTACTAAGAAGCTCCAATGCTCTCAATAATGTCTTGCTAAACCTATCTATATCAACCTTTACATCTTGATAATCCAAATACACAAAATGAAATTTACCTTTATTCCTATCCCTAATCGCAAGAGGATTTTTATAAACCTCAACATCATTATCATATTTCCCTAACAACGAGCTTTCATTTAAACTCACGTTATACCCCAAGTACCTCAAATTCATACTTTGTGCAGCATATCCGAAGCAAAGCATACCTTCCAACTCCAACCCAAACGGATTAATCTGAATAACCACCGCCTTCTCCGGAAGAAAAACCAAGTTCGTAAGCCCCGCCCCGTGCACGCCCACCATCACGACGAACGAGTTCACGAGTTTTGCAACGACCCCCACCTCCGACGTCAAATTCGCCACCACAACATCGAATCCTAATCTCCGACCCTCGTTCGCAACTTCCCGTTCGTTCAACAGCCTTCGACTATTGTCCCTCGACACGAGTAGCATGCGAGGCTTACTCGTGTCGTTTATTTTATCGCGCACGGAGTCCTGCTCCAGTGCGTAGGCGCTTCGGAGGAAGCCTCCGAAGCGCGTAATGGGGAAAGACCCCGATTCATTAGGGTGGATGAAGGGGTAATTTGGACTTTTGAGTCCTACTATCATTTTAGAGAAGCAAACGACGTCGGTTTGGTTGTCGATGTCGACGACGTCGTATTTGGAGAGACTTTTAAGTATGGTTTTATATTTGGATGTCCATGGAGAGTAGTGATTTGTTATGAGGAAAATGGTTTTACGGTGGAAGTTGTGGGAAGTGGAGAAGAGTGGAAAGAGGAGATCGGCGAAGGCGTGGTAGCTGTTTGCTGCGTGGCCTCTGCCGGAGAAAACGATCGCCGGAATATTGGTGAGATTCCGGCGGCAATGAGGCATTGTGTGAGGTTGCTCCAATTTGAGTTTGAAATTGGTAACTCTTCTGAATTTGAGAGTGTTCATTTTTTTGGGGTAAGGTCTTAGTGTCCATGATTTCAAGTTTTGTTTGTGTGATGAAGCTATGAAAATGGTGGATGAAGTGCCATGGATTCTTATATCACCTTCAATTTCATATACATCTGATCTTGAATTCGAGAAATTCGAGATGGTTGGCTCACAACCTAAAAAAATAATTGAAGTGTTAATTTTACTTTTTTTGTGAAAGAACACGTCACAAAGTGTCACTGTTATATATACAAAGTATCACAATTGTACATATAAAGTGTTACTATCCTACATGTCATAAATATTATAAAAGTGACATATTTTAAAGCAATTAAATTAAGTGGAACAGATATTGTAGTGTTATCTTCGACTAAAAAATTATTTTAATGGTAATAAGAATTGATTTTGGTATTTTTTCATGGTAAATGATACTCCCTCTGTCAGTCTAATTTCATTATTCATATAATTAAAATGATGCAAAAAGTAATTAGTATGATTGGAGGAAGATAATCTCACAATTAGAGGTAGGTGGAAGATGAAGAAACGGCATTATAAGAAACCAATCTGTGGAAAGGTGGACCGCCAGAAAAAATAACCCAATGAATGCTACGCATGCTATTTTTTTCGGCTTCTGCCAACAAATTTTCTTCGCATCGCCCATTATTCTGCGCACATTATTAATATAAAATACTATGTCGTCAATCTCTTAACAAAAAGTACATTTATATTTGGCATTGCTAAATCGTATACATGATGATATAAAAAAAAATGTTGCAATGAAGATGAAAAAACCCAGTAATTCTCTACAAATTCAACTTACATATCTGGTATCTGGATTTACCTGTTGGCTCAGTTTTCAGTGCTGGAAATTAATTATATATAAATATATAAGGAATATGTGAAGCCACATTTTTATTTATGGTTTATAATTCCGCAATTTATCTAAGTTTCATGTTGCTATGCTCCTTTTGGAAATAAAATATTTAAAAGATTTGAAGAAATACAAGTAAATCACAACTCTTTCAATTTAAGAATCAAAGGATGATCAATGATATTAGCACATTTTCAATATCACAAGAAATCCATTTTCTCTTTTTGGAAGTGATTTTATTTTAATGGAGTGATTTTTTCTCCATTTGAATTCATTACATTTTCTTGTGAATATACACATGAATGGGTATAGCGGTCAATTTGGATACACCCTGATGCACCAGCCGGTCCAGCCCAACCAACCTGAAACTTAGTAAAAACTGAAATAAAAAATGGTAAAGTCTAATATGCACTCGAGTGCATGCTGTGCACCCTAGTCCATGTGCACTTTTCAGTGAAGTGACTTACACTTTTTGGTAAATGAAGTTGCACTTTTCAATTATTACTAAAAATATTATTATACAGTTTAACAATTGAAAAGTGCAATATCACTTACCAAAAAGTGTAAATTAGTAAACTGAAAAGTGCAACATGGATTAGAGTGCACAACATGCACTCGAGTCTATAGCAGACCAACCCATAAAAAATTGGTCTGATTCGGCCTGATCCACTGGCCCAACGGGTCTAATGGGTTCAAATCAATTTGGCCCAACATAGGTTGTGGGCGGTCTGCCAGTGTGATTGACCCGGTTTTTTTTTTCATTAGCAGAATGTCAAGATTATGAATTGATTGATGATATTTGGTAGTTTTGACTTTTGAGCATTATACTTAAATATTATTGTTTGGCTTAATTCTATTATGACTTTGAAGTTTAAATTTATGAGTTGTTTATTTGGACTGATCATGTATCGTAATATTATAATCATTATGACAATAAAAGGTTGTAGATTAAAAGAAAAAAGAAAAGATAGAAGTCATAAGTTCACAATCCGAACCAGAGGTCGGGATGCATCGAAAATGGTGCACCCCTGAAATCACCTACCAAGTAAAACGATTAAAAAGTCCGAAAAAACTGATCAAATGAGAACCCGAGACGGGATAAGGGATCTATGGTGGGTCAAAAGTATCGTCCCATCTGTCCTTGAACATGGAGACTCGGGTCATATCATTGTCGATCCCTGCCGAAGGTCTGACAGAGTAGTCCGCGCAGACTCTAGCCTCAAAATCGTCGATAGCGCTATCCGGGATTTGTTGATAGGAGACTCTCCCCACGGGAACCTTGCGACGTCTGAGTTTCTCTTTGGGGCGGATCGGGGTCGCCTGAGCAGGGATGGGAGCGTCGTTGGTCGGCGACTTCAATGATGCACCGACCTCCAAATCTTGAATGTTGCTGACTGCCTCGGCCACAGGCTCCAGAAGAATGTATGTGGGCTCCTCCATGCATGGATCATCGAGGCTAGAGAAGGAGTTGCTAATTGGGACCGGATCGACTCTGCTAGCCGAGGTGGGGTCCTGTGGGGACGGTCGAGGTCGGAGATCCGAAGGGGAAGGCCTCGACCTTCTTCTGTGGCGGGTCCTACCACGGTGATCGTCACGAGAGGGAGGATGTGGGTTCGTGGGTGGCGGGACATGTTCCTTAGAGCAACGTGCAGTCATGTGTCCAACCACCTTACAGTGGTTGCAAAACTCCAGAAGCTGTTCATAGAGCACTTCCACCATCACAGATTGATCCTCAAACTCCGGAAGCTGTTCATAGAGCACTTCCAACAATGTGGTCCCCAACTCCTTTGTGGGAAATTATTATGGGACCACCTTCCCCATCTCCTTTGTGGGGGAATTGTTGGCACTTGTGGGTTATGGACATCACGCCTTTGAGACTCCCGGGAATCTTTCGAGATGCCCTATAGATCTTTTGAAACTATCAGGAATCCTTAATTTGAGACTACTTTAAATTTACCAGGATCTATTTGGGACGTAATTTAAATATGAATTATCATAAATCTAATTTTACAATTTAAACAAATTAAATTAACTAATTCATGTAATGAATGTACGGTAAAATAATTAAATCCCTAAGGGATTACATGTTTACCTTTAAATCGAAGATTACATGTTTACCTTTAAATCGAAGAGATACTTTGAGAAGAGTAACAACTTCAACCCAATTGGCTTCTCAAGTATTCCCTAAGTCCTAGTCCGTTGATCCGGTGGGAGATCTCACGAACTATTAACTCTCAAGGAAGAATTAATTTTCTCTTGTTGCACACACTGTAATTTCGAAAATTACAGATATTTTTTTTTCTTTTCTTGGTCAAGAGTACCGATTTTTTCATCTCTCTTCGTATAAGAGAGAATCAATTTATTCCTTCTCTCTCAAGAAAAAAAATATTGACCGGTCAATTTATCTTGGAATAATATAGATATAATCTCTTATTTCCATATATCTTTTTCCATAAATATCTCTCTCTAATTTTTTTCCAACAAAATTAATCCTTTAATTAATAGACTTTTATTGGGCTACAACCTTTAGGAGAATTATGATTGGACCTCCCAATGGACCCAGAAATCAATATTGAGCCATAATATTTTTCCAGCCCATTAATATTAATTCATTCCACTATAAAATTAATATTGCACTATCCATCCTAACCCATATTACGAAATATGACTCCCGGTTATTATTTCCCGTGTTTAAAATTCAATGTCCATCAATTAATTTAAGCTAGTGAATGCTTTAATTAATTAATATCTTTTATTCCTCGGAGTAAGGACAACTCAACATTATTATCATACCGGAAATAAATTCCACTGATCAGATTTGATATGATAAACCTTCTGAGCCCACCAAGGGGACATAATCAACTTGACACTTCAAGGCACGATTCTCTGTATTAATTTTGACAATCTGTCATGTAATTAATAATATTGCCCAAAATACAAAGTATTGAATCACACTGATTCTTTACCCATAATAAATCAAAGCAATACTTCTTAACTACAGACAATCCCATTTAAGTGACAGAGATTAAGAAATCAACAACCACTGATCAGCACATCATAATGCACTAGTGTAATTCTCCATTCCTTAAGTCAGTCTAGAAGAATTACTTCTTTGTAGGTCCTATTCAGCACATCATAATGCACTAGTGTAATCTCTTGGTCAAGATAAACCAATCCGAGCCTTACACCTCAACTTCTACCAATGGATTGTTCAATTCCATCTAAGTTGTGAATCAATTGTACTTATATACAAGGAATTGACAATGTGATCTTCTACACACCACATTGTCTACAATGTAAAGTACATTTGAACGTTTATGCAATAAATATTTAGCATTCATTATATTTAAAGCAACCAGTAATAAAAAAAATTATTCTCATTGATAAGTGCAAGAATCAATTTGTATACGCATAAGTAGCACTAAAAGCATACTTGTCAGTATAACCCTAACAATCTCCCACTTATACTCAAAGTCTGCTTTTAAGTATACTACAGCACGTCCATGTTCTACATGTAATCATTATGATCGTTTATAAATTAGGCATAGTTAGTATATTAGTAATGTGTATTGTTAATTAGAGAAATTATCGATTTTAGTCTTGTAATTTAGGACGAGTCAAACTTTAGTTCCGTAATTTTACACTTTCTCAATTGTAGTTCTGAAAGTATCAATTTTAATCCTGTAACTTGCACTTTCTCAAATTTAGGAGAAAAATAAAATTATTTACGGTCCATAATTTCAACTTTTTGAAAAATGTCCCAAAAAATATAAAAATCTAATTTACGTCTCATGATTTTGTAACTTAATTAATTCGCGTCCAATTTTTGCTAGAAACCCTAAAAATGATATCATTTTACTCACACTTTTGTCACGTACGCATAAAAATTAGGGATAATCGGCGGAAATTAGAACATGGCCGAGCTTGACTTGTATAGAGTGGAAAAATAATATTGACCATGTGGATTTTTTTTAAAAGTCACTAGTTACAATTTGCATAATAAAGAAAAATGATGTAAATTAACCAAATTACAAATTATGGAACGTAAATAAGATTTTTAAAATTTATTTTAGGATGTTTAAAAAAAAAGGTTAAAGCTACGGTACGTAATATTTTTTTTTTCTCGTTATTGGACTTAAAAAGGCAAAAATTGTACGTAAATTAATCAATTTAAAAAATTATGGAACATAATTGATTTTTTTTTAATCTTTTTTGGGACGTTTTTTAAAAAAAAAAAAGTAAAAGTTGCGAGATTTAAATAATTTTTTTTTTTCAATTTTAGTGCAAATTACAGGACTAAAATTGAAAAAAATGCAAAATTACAGAACTAAAATTGAGTTTTGCCTAAGTTACAAGACTAAAATGGATAATTTCAGAACTACAGTTGATCACAAAAAGTGTAAAGTTACCGGATTAAAGTTGCACAAAGCCTAAGTTACAAAGTTACAAGACTAAAATTGATATTTTCTAGATTAATTATAATTATTTGTATAAATAAATATTAAACAATAAAGATTTTATATATTAGTTTTAATAGAAATATTAAAAAAAATAAAAAAATTCATAGGTTAGACTGACAAGACCTTACACTTATTTATCGTCATTTCAATACACAAGACCTGACACAACCCATGAAACGTCGCTCTTTGCGTCAAAATCCGTTTGGCGTTTGTCTTGCACAGTTCGGTTTCAAACTGTCCAGTCTTAGCAAATAATTTATTAAAAAACCTCTTTAAATTAATACTTTATAAATTAATAAATTCTCTAAAATAATAAAATCTTCCGATCGAGTCTTTATAAAAAGTTATCAAATTCGATAAAATAATAAAATAATATTTTTTAAATTTTTTTTTTTATAAATATTAGATCCATTAAAACTCTAAATTAACAATTCATAAATATTACCACAGTTATAAATATTATGACATGTCTCTTTTATAAATATTTTTCATCAACCCCCACGGTCATACTCTTGTAAATCTTTTTGAGTGCACGTGAGATATCTCTTATTCTCATAAAGCTTTACACATTTGATTATTCATGATTGATTATGCGATATCTTTCAGATGAGAATACATGATTGAGTGTTATTAATTATTTTATTTTCATATTGAGATTTATATAGTAATATATGTTTTATTCATCATACATGAATATATTTAATTGACTATAATAGTAATTTAAGTTCAACAAATTAATGTAAACATGTATATTTAAGTATGTGAGTGTTATCTCATAATCTCAAAATCAGCACAGTAAACTACTGAGCTGATAGGATCAGATAAGATGACTTAGGCCTTATCAGATGAGTTGAAGGGTTTCAATCAGATGAGAAAGTGATGCTTAGAGTTCAGCACAGTTGGGATCAGCACAGTACTAGGTCAGCACAGCTGGGTCAGCACAGTACTTGGTCAGTGCAGTTAAGATCAGCACAGTATGAAGTCTATCAGCAGAGTTAGCTTTTGATCATCAGAGCAGAAGAGTTGGGTATCAGAACACTAAGTAGTGATCTGATCTTTATGGGCAAGTCTTCTGGTTCGAAGTTAGTTAGTTTAGCTAACAGTTTTACAGTTACAACAACTTGAGGGCATAACTACCATTTCAGTTGGGCAATAACAGAGCACATGGGTTGTTACAAGCGGTTGCAAACGGTTGATAACTACTCAAAACAGTTCCTAACAGCAGCAACTACCTTTGGTCTTTATATACTCTTGTTTGTGTACATTGTAAAAGTTGACACCTTTTTTGGGATGAGAGATTTAGTACGTTATTGTATTCTTTGAGTTGTGTGAGTTCACGAGTGAAGTGAGGAAATATCCAATTCCGAGTGAATGAGTGTGTAAACATTCTTTATCAATCAAAGAAGTACTAGTCTGGTCCAGTGGATGTAGATCACATTGATCGAACCACTTAAATCCTTGTGTGCTGTTTGTCTCGTTGATTACTTTTCTGAATTACTATCCTAGAGCAGTTATTTCTCCTATATTCAAGTGTTCTAATTAGTTGGAGACGTCTAGCTGATCGGAATACATCTTGACAATTGGCGCCGTCTGTGGGAAACCGAAGTAGCTGCAGATCTAAAGATGGGGAATTCTACCAAGTACAACATAGAGAAGTTTACAGGCACTGGAGATTTTGGGCTGTGGAAGGTCAAGATGCAGGCCCTCCTTGAACAGCAAGGATTATTCGAAGCTCTCGAAGAATCCGAAGAGATTGCAGAAGAATCTGCAACAGCTGCGGCTGAAAGGAGCAAGTTGCTCAGGAAAGCTCGAAGCACGATCCTACTCTGCCTTGGAGATAAGGTCTTGAGGGAGGTTGCTAAAGAGAAGTCAGCGAAGGAGGTTTGGGATAAGCTTGAGAAGCTATATATGGTGAAAACTCTTGCTAACCGACTCTATTCGAAGCAGAAGCTGTATGCCTTTAGAATGGGAGATGACAAACCCATTACGGAGCAGCTAGATGAGTTCAATAAGATTCTTGATGATCTGGAGAATTTGGATGTCAAGTTAGAGGAAGAGGATAAGGCTCTGATCTTATTGAGTGCTCTGCCTAAGTCCTTTGAAATCCTAAAGGACACCATCTTATATGGTAGAAAGGAAGCAATCACATTGGAGGATGTGATCTTGGCTGTCAAGTCCAAGCTGTTACATAACAAAACATCTCAAGGAGATAAAAGTAGCAGTGGGGAAGGATTGGCAATCAAGGGAGGTCAGAAGAAGTCTGTCTCCAAGAAAGGGTCTAGTCAACCCAAGGGAGCTGATAAGGGAAAATCAGCTGTGTCAAATCAAGGGGAAGTAGTTTGCCACCACTGCAACAAACCCGGGCACTTTAAGAGTACTTGTTACAAGTACAAACAGCTTATGAGAAAATCTGGTCCTAAGAACCCTGTTGATAAGAATCAAGCAAATCAAACCCAAGATGATAAGGAGCAGAAAGGCTATGAGTCAGCTCAGTCCCTATCCATCACTTCCACTAAAGAGCAGCAAGATTGGATTTTAGATTCAGGGTGTTCTTTCCACATGACTCCAAGAAGAGAGTGGTTTCATGATTTTAAGCATCAGAATGGAGGTTCTGTGTTGTTAGGGAATGATCACACTTGCAAAGTCAGAGGTGAAGGTACAGTACACTTGAAGATGTATGATGGAGTAGTGAGGATTCTCAAGAGGGTCAGGTATGTTCCTGAACTCAAGAGAAATTTGATATCTCTTGGTATGCTGGATTCATTGGGCTATAAATTCCAGTCTGAAGATGGAGAGCTCAGAGTTTCAAAGGGGGAGCTTACTGTTCTTAAAGGTGAGAGAAGAAATAATCTCTACTTTCTTAAGGGGGGAACAGTTATTGGCAGATCAGATGTGGCAAGGGTGCAAGACAACTCAATGTTGTGGCACAGAAGATTAGGTCATGTAGGAGAGAAGGGCCTACTTGAGCTAAGTAAGCAAGGATTGATATGTGGTGACAAGATCACAAAGCTGGATTTGTGTGAGCACTGCATTCTTGGGAAATCCAAGAGATTGAAGTTTGGGAAGGGTTCACACTCTACCAAAGGTATTTTGGACTATGTCCATTCAGATTTATGGGGGCCAGCTAGGAATCAGACCAGAAGTGGTGGGAGATACTTCATGTCTATCATAGATGACTACTCAAGAAAGGTATGGATCACTATCCTGAAATCCAAATCAGAAGCATTTGAAAAGTTTAAGGAATGGCTCACTGAGGTGGAGAATATTTCTGGAAAGAATCTAAAGCATTTGAGAACTGATAATGGGCTGGAGTTCATATCAGAAGAGTTCAATGTTTTCTGCAAGAAGAAGAGTATAGTGAGGCATAGAACAGTACCAGGTACACCTCAGCAGAATGGAGTAGCTGAGAGAATGAACCAGACTTTGCTTGAGAGAGTTAGGTGCATGTTGAGCAGCTCTGGATTGCCTAAAGTATTTTGGGGAGAAGCAGTGTCAACAGCAGCCTATTTGATAAACAGAAGCCCTTCCTCAGCTGTGCAATTTAAGACCCCAGAAGAGTTATGGTCTGGCCATGCAGCTGAGTACAGTAATTTGAAGGTGTATGGTTGTTCAGCATATGCCCATGTCAAGCAAGATAAGTTTGAGCCTCGAGCCTTGAAATGTGTGTTCATAGGATATCCTTCAGGTGTGAAAGGATACAGATTGTGGTGCCTAGAAGCTGGAATGCAGAAGTGTATTATCAGCAGAGATGTAACTTTTGATGAGAATAGAATGCCATTGAAAGAGGAGGCAAGCTCCAGTACAGCACACAACAAACCAGATGAGACACAGGTGGAGGTGGAGCATGGTGACATCAGAACACTAACTGAAGATCAGATTGATCCAGATGAGGAGGAGATTACTCATAGTGATACTGACCTTCATGACTATCAGCTGACTAGGGACAGAACCAGAAGAGAAGTCCACCCACCTCAGAGGTATGGTCAAGCTGACATAGTATCATTTGCATTATGTGCAGCCCTTGAGGTGGAGTCTTTGGAGCCTAAAACTTACACAGAAGCCATAAACTGCCATGACAAAGAGAAGTGGTTAGTTGCTATGGAGGAAGAACTGTTATCTCTGAACAAGAACCAGACTTGGGAGATTGTTGAGAGGCCTAAGAACAAGAAACTTGTTGGGTGTAAGTGGATCTACAAGAAAAAGGTGGAGGCTCAAAGAGGTGGCAAGATTAGGTACAAGGCAAGACTTGTAGCTAAAGGATTTACACAGAAAGAAGGTATTGACTTTAATGAAATCTTCTCACCTGTTGTAAAGCATTGTAGCATCAGAATCTTGTTGGCTATGGTTGCTCAATATGAATTGGAGCTGCATCAGATGGATGTGACCACAGCATTTCTTCATGGGACTTTAGATGAGAAGATCTACATGAAAATACCAGAAGGGTTGGACATAGAAGATGGAGGAGACAAAGTGTGCTTACTCAGAAAATCACTCTATGGCCTCAAACAAAGCCCTAGACAATGGTACTTGAGGTTTGATGAGTACATTTGCTCAGCTGATTTTGCAAGAAGCTTGTATGACAGCTGTGTTTACTTCAGGAGGGTTGGGAGTTCAGTTACCTATCTTCTGCTGTATGTAGATGATATGTTAATAGTTGGGGAGTCTATTAACAGTATCAATCAAGTTAAGGAGATTCTCAAAAGGGAGTTTGAGATGAAAGATCTTGGTGAAGCTAAAGTGATTCTTGGGATGGAGATCAGTAGAGTTGAGGGAGCAATTCAGCTTAGTCAGCCTACCTATCTGAGGAAGGTGTTAGAGAGATTCAGGATGAATCAAGCTAAGTCAGTTTCTACACCAATTGGCCAGCATCAGAAGTTATCCAATCAGATGTGTCCCAAGAACAGCCAAGAAAGAGCTCAGATGAGTAAGGTTCCTTATGCCAGTGCAGTAGGGAATTTAATGTATGCTATGGTGTGTTGTAGACCAGATTTAACTCATGCAATGAGTGTAATCAGCAGATACATGAGTGATCCAGGTTTGAGTCATTGGGAGACAGTTAAATGGGTCATGAGATATGTTCTAGGATCAGCTGAGAAAGGTCTGAAATTTCAGAAGATATCAGATGAGGGAGAAGCACTTGTGGGATATGTTGATGCCGACTATGCAGCCAATGTAGACACAAGAAAGTCCTTGACAGGGTATGTATTCACCTTATTTGGTACAGCTATATCATGGAGGTCAATACATCAGTCCGTAGTTGCATTATCTACTACAGAATCAGAATATGTAGCCTTGACTGAAGCAGTAAAGGAGAGCATGTGGCTTAGGGGGATCTTGAAGGAGTTTGGAATATCACAAAGAAGTGTGACTGTCTTCTGTGATAACCAAAGTGCAATACATCTTGCAAAGCATCAGGGGTATCATGAGAGAACTAAACATATTAATGTAAAGTTGTACTTTGTAAGAGATATTGTAGAGAAGGGGGTGGTCCAGGTAGTGAAGATTGCTACAGAGGAGAACCCTGCTGATGCGTTCACTAAGGCATTGCCAAAAGAGAAGTTTGGCTTGTGTCTTAGACTTATTGGACTGCATTAATTCCTCTGAGGAGAAGGCTACTGTTCTTGTGGCAGAAGATCAGTAGTGGAGGCTATTGTTTGAGGAGAATAGTGTTGGTGTTTTTTGTTTTGGTGGAGATTAGTTCGATTATGAGCTAAAGGTGGAGAATTGTGAGTGTTATCTCATAATCTCAAAATCAGCACAGTAAACTACTGAGTTGATAGGATCAGATAAGATGACTTAGGCCTTATCAGATGAGTTGAAGGGTTTCAATCAGATGAGAAGGTGATGCTTAGAGTTCAGCACAGTTGGGATCAGCACAGTACCAGGTCAGCACAGCTGGGTCAGCACAGTACTTGGTCAGTGCAGTTAAGATCAGCACAGTATGAAGTCTATCAGCAGAGTTAGCTTTTGATCATCAGAGCAGAAGAGTTGGGTATCAGAACACTAAGTAGTGATCTGATCTTTATGGGCAAGTCTTCTGGTTCGAAGTTAGTTAGTTTAGCTAACAGTTTTACAGTTACAACAACTTGAGGGCATAACTACCATTTCAGTTGGGCAATAACAGAGCACATGGGTTGTTACAAGCGGTTGCAAACGGTTGATAACTACTCAAAACAGTTCCTAACAGCAGCAACTACCTTTGGTCTTTATATACTCTTGTTTGTGTACATTGTAAAAGTTGACACCTTTTTTGGGATGAGAGATTTAGTACGTTATTGTATTCTTTGAGTTGTGTGAGTTCACGAGTGAAGTGAGGAAATATCCAATTCCGAGTGAATGAGTGTGTAAACATTCTTTATCAATCAAAGAAGTACTAGTCTGGTCCAGTGGATGTAGATCACATTGATCGAACCACTTAAATCCTTGTGTGCTGTTTGTCTCGTTGATTACTTTTCTGAATTACTATCCTAGAGCAGTTATTTCTTCTATATTCAAGTGTTCTAATTAGTTGGAGACGTCTAGCTGATCGGAATACATCTTGACAAAGTAATTTCAATGAATTGATGTATGCGTCTATAAATATAATAGTTAATTGTATATAATGAATTGATATTATACATGAATTATTTGCAAATAATTGGTTAATACATGAATATAATTAATGAAACATATATAAACTTATTTATTTATTTTTAATACATATGTACTAAATTTGTTTAATTTAAAAAGTCTCTCCTTTAATTAATAAACTTTAATTAATAAAATATTAATAAAATTTTATGGTCCTTATTAATTTAGGTAAAGTCTAGTATGCACTCGAGTGCATGCTGTGCACCCTAGTCCATGTGCACTTTTCAGTTTTACTGACTTACACTTTTTGGTAAATGGTGTCAGTTTAATAATTGAAAAGTGCAACACCATTTACCAAAAAGTGTAAGTCAGTAGGGTGCACAACATGCACTCGAGTTCATACCAGACCAACCCATTAATTTACTTATTAATTTACAGAGGTTTTAATGTACTTCATGAATACATGTTTTGTAAAAATAAATCATGATTCGATTTTGAGTTAAAATTCAAAGCAATGTTGTTGTACAGTTTTATAAATAATACTGGATTTATAATTCATAACCGCAACTCTAAATCGTACGAGACTTAAAACCGTGAGTATACATAGTTCATCACCATATTTTTTTGTTTTAGCAAAAAAACCCCCCCTTGTACCGAAAGTCGAATACAAGTATTTTACAATGGAGCTCTTGATCCATTGGAACCAACAACCAATAAGCTAGCAAGAATTTAAATAGCTAACATATACTCGTAATTAAATTCAATGGCGCCGTAAAAGCTTTAGAGCCTTAGATAAAGTGCCTCTAAATCTTTGAATATCAATGGTAACATTCTGATTATCTAAATAAACTTTCCTAAAAGAAACCCACCCCTTCCTAAGTATAGACATTGGATCTCTGATAACCGGATCATCAATCCCATAATCTTGAAATAGAGAACTCTCTTTCATCCCAATCTTATGCTCCAAATACCTTATCTTCATCCCCTCTGTTGGATTTTAAAAATCCAGTTTCGCAAATAGATCCATCGGTCCCAATGGAATTACCTGAAGAATCAATACAAATGAATTAATACAAATCACTACAGGAAAATTGACTTTTAATGACAGAAATTCTGTTATTATAACTTATTTACCTAAAAGTTTTTAATGACAGAAACTAACTTTTAATGACAAGTCCTGTCATTAATTATCAATTTTCTGACATGATTTTTATGTCACAAAAAGTCAATTTTTTTGTAGTAGTGAAAATTGACTTTTAATGACGGAAATTCTGGCATTAACATCAGAACTAAAATTTTCGTTATTAAAAATCAATTTTCTTGTAGTGAATATATCGATGATTCTGATATTCATGTCATCTAAAAACCGGACCTGGATCAAGATTGCATTATCGGGTAAGAAAACCATGTTGGTTAATCCTGCTCCATGGATTCCCATCATCACATCGCAAGAATTCACTACCTCTGCAAATTCTTTCAGGTTTGTCGACGTGTCACCCTCTCCTACCATCACCTCATACCCCAACTTTCTTGCTGCTCGACGAATCTCTCCCTCGTTGGTTATGATTCGTGTTCTTTTTCTTGATATGATCAATAGACGTGGCCTTTTTCCGCTGCCCCTTCTCCATTTGAGCGCCTCCTTTCTCTTCAAGGAGTAGGTGTCTCGTAACAGTTGTCTGAATTTAGACATGGACGCATCTGATGGAGGGTTGATGATGAGCTCCCTGTGATACTGGAGGCCTAGGATCATTTTATTGTAGCAGTGGACGTGTTTTTCGTGATCAATGTCGACTATGGCGTGTTTGGTTAGCCTGTTAAGTAATGCAAGTGATGCAGCAGCGAGAGCGTATAATAAAAAAGATATATACGAAGAACACAAAGAACACACACTATCCGTTGATTCTACGAATACCCGAAAAAGTGGCAAAACTCAGATACGTTGATTCACACAGAATACCGTAAAAGAGATCCTGAGATAAACTCTCGTTTTTTTTTTAATCAAATCACCTCTTCTTACATTGTGAAACACCAAAGCTATAAATAAGCAAACATCAAAACCCTAGTCTTACGGCCCTAACACTGTCGTGGGCTTATACCAAAAAGGAAAAGGAATTTAAAAGGAAACTATTGCAAAAATTAAAAATTTAACCAAAAATGACATCTAATCAACATTAAAATTAACGACATAATTGCCAATTAATATCAGCAAGGAATTTGGAAGGCCACCCTGGCTTGTAATCACTTGCAAGAAAATGAACTTGTGTTTTGAAGGGAATTGAAGTTGTGTATATAGGTATAATGAGATCAGCAAAATCATGGAAATAGTTGCCTGATAATCCTCCGAGTGAGAAAAGGATTGCTGGGAGGAGTGGTGTTTTGAACATTTAGGAATGTTGTCGTCGTCGTCTGCTGCTAACGTAACTGTCCAGTTCTTGACGAATGCAACTCCTTTTCTGGGATAAGGCTGTATGATTGATGTAGTGTTGTTTGTGGGAAATGGAGATGTTTTTATGACAAAGACTGTGGATGAATTGGAATCCACCCTCAATTCCCCTTCATATTCACAATAATCTGCATATGCTTCTAAAATTCTGCACAATCCCTCTGTATCTACCCTGTTTCTTGTTTCATTTTGAGAGGGTATAAGTAATGGTTGGGTGGCCACGGTTGTGTCGTTGAGTACGAGTGCATTTTCAGCAGCACTTTTCAACTTTTGCAGATTTGTAGAGTTTCCGACTGCCACAAACAACAACATTTGGTTCACGTGAATTCCCTTTTTTGGGCAGGGTCGATAGAGTGTGAACAAAGTTCATAAAAGTTTTGTGAAAATTTATATTGCACCCTGAACGTGTACTAGCCTAACCTAAGCTCTGATACCATGAAATAATTACGTGTATGTACATGAAGAATGTTACCTGTTTGGTTGGAGTTTTGAGGCATGTCTTGTTCAGCATGGAAGGACAACTGCAAGTTGACAATATTTCCAACTGAAATAATAAAGAGGAGCATATCATTAGTTTCATTTAATTTATCCACAAATAGTACTTAGGTCTTAATTTGCATTTAGAATTAATAAAGATAATTAAATTTACCTAGTGATAAGGGGTGGAAATGAGGCTTGAAAGATGAAGAAAAACTCAATGCAATGATGAAGCACAAAATAAAGGCACAAAATCCAAATCTTCTGCGTTCATATCGATTGAAGCCAGTGGTGGCCCTGAGGGGTGGGCCTGAGGTGCGACCGCCCTGGACCCCGAATTTTTTGGGCCTACCTTTTATATATATATATATAATATTATAATTAATATTTTTTAAAAAAAATTAAAAGATAAAAATAATAACTAAAATATAAGATTTGTGCTAAAATTAAATTTTAATATGCTAATTACCATTGTATTTCTTGAAAATGATCATAAACTTAATAAACTTAATGCAACATGACACAATTATTTTTGGGTTAATTCTAAATAAATACACCACATTTCATCTCAATATCAATTTAATCACGACCTTTATGATTTTTTTTTTAAAACCCCAACCTTTCATTGTGTTGCAATTAGATACACATTTTTTTTCTCCGTCAACAATTGATGATGTGACTTGCCGGAACTCGCCACGTCATATTACACATATTTTTTTTATTTTCCCTATAAAGATTACACTTTATAAAAATATAATTTTTTATAAAAATAAAAATAAAATTGCACTGTCTCCTCTGCTTCACAAACTAAATCAAGATTTCTTCTACCATTCTCAAACTAAATAAGTTATTCTCTTAACCATAAAAATTAAATAAAAATATAAATAAAACTCTCGGCATCTTCGGCGTCTTCTTCACTTCTTAAACTCAACAGAGTTTTTGTTATGCGCATCTCTCTCACTTCTGAAACTCAATCAATCAAGTTCTTCTCTTCAAATCCTAAAAAATCAAAATCATAAGGGATAGAACATTTTTGTTGCAATAATCATTAGTGTTTAAACACATTAATTCCTAGAATATTTTCCTCTCTCATAAAGCATATAAATTGTAGTTATCGAACTAGTTGAGCAAAATAATAAAAAATCACCAGGTTATCTTCAACATACACCCAAATACAATAATTAATTGAGGTTCATCTAAAAAAATTATAGTTCTCGAAGTAGTTGAACAAAACAACAAAATTATTAAATAATTTAAGAATTCCTGAAGAAATAAACCACCAAATCACCAATGATCATGGATTAGATGCGTGAGATTTTTTTTTTTTTTTATGATTTTTATGGTTATAAGAGAGTAACTTGATTTAGTTTGAGATAGAGAAAACTTGATTTAGTTTGAGAAGCGAGACGCATGAAATTTTATTTTTATAAAATTTTATGACTAAGAGAGAATAAATTGATTTAGTTTGAGAATGGTAGAAGAAAACTAGATTGAGAAGCGAGGAGACGCGTGCAATTTTATTTTTATTTTTATAAAATTTTATATTTTTATAAAGTGTAATTTTATAGGAAAAATAAAAAAATGGGTAGGGCTGCTGTGTACTCAAGTACACGGTGTACGTCCAGCTATATAGGAAATATATATTATATATATGATAAATAATAAAATATTCAACAAAACTCATTGTAGTCTAATGGTTGTCCTGGGATTTCCTTAACAAAACAGGTTCGATTCCCACTTCTATAAATTTTCTATTTTAACAGTTTTAATATAAATTAATAAATAATAAAATTTGTTAAAAAAACAGGTTCGATTCCCACTTCTATAAATTTTCGTTATTTTATTTTAACAAAAAAATTAGGAACAGTTTTTTTATACATTATAAATTAATAAAAAAAATTTGTAATTTTCTATTTTAACAGTTTTAATATAAATTAATAAATAATAAAATTTGTTAAAAAAACAGGTTCGATTCCCACTTCTATAAATTTTCGTTATTTTATTTTAACAAAAAAATTAGGAACAGTTTTTTTATACATTATAAATTAATAAAAAAAATTTGTAAAAAAAACAGGTTCGATTCCCATATAAATTAATAAATAATAAAATTTGTAAAAAAAAAAAGGTTCGATTCCCATATAAATTAATAAATAATAAAATTGATTCCCATATAAATTAATAAATAATAAAATTTGTAAAAAAAACAGGTTCGATTCCCATATAAATTAATAAATAATAAAATTTGTAAAAAAAACAGGTTCGATTCCCACTTCTAAAAATTAAATAATAAAATTTGTAAAAAAAACAGGTTCGATTCCCACTTCTAAAAATTTTCGTTATTTTATTTTAACAAAAAAATTAGGAACAGTTTTTTTATACATTATAAATTAATAAATAATAAAATTTGTAAAATTTTTTATACATTAAAAAGTGCAATTAATAAATAATAAAATTTGTAAAATTAATAATAATTAAAAAAAAATTAGGAACAGTTTTTTTATACATTACAAAAGGTTCGATTCCCATATAAATTAATAAATAATAAAATTGATTCCCATATAAATTAATAAATAATAAAATTTGTAAAAAAAACAGGTTCGATTCCCATATAAATTAATAAATAATAAAATTTGTAAAAAAAACAGGTTCGATTCCCACTTCTAAAAATTAAATAATAAAATTTGTAAAAAAAACAGGTTCGATTCCCACTTCTAAAAATTTTCTAAAAATTTTCGTTATTTTATTTTAACAAAAAAATTAGGAACAGTTTTTTTATACATTATAAATTAATAAATAATAAAATTTGTAAAATTTTTTATACATTAAAAAGTGCAATTAATAAATAATAAAATTTGTAAAATTAATAATAATTAAAAAAAAATTAGGAACAGTTTTTTTATACATTATAAATTAATAAATAATAAAATTTGTAAAAAAAATTGCAACAATTTTTTGTTTTTTTATACAGTAATAAAAGTGCAAGTAAAAAAATAATAAAACGTGTAAAATTACACTTTTCAATTATAATATCATACACTTTTCAATTATAATACCATACACTTTTCATTAATATATAACTTACACTTTTCATTAATAGAACATACACTTTTTAGTTATAATAACATACACTTTTCATTAATAGATCATACACTTTGTAGTTATAATAACATACAATTTTCATTAAATAAACACACTTTTCATTAATAGATCATACACTTTACAGTTATAATAACATACACTTTTCATTAATATATAACTTATATTTTTCATTTATAATATCATACACTTTTCAGTTATAATAACATACACTTTTCATTAAAAACAATGTTGCACTTTTCAATATAGTAACATACACTTTTCATTAAAAAAAACAAAGATACACTTTTCATTAAAAAAAACAAAGATACACTTTTTAGTCATAATAACATACACTTTTTCAAAAAAAAAAAAAAATCGAAAAAAAAAACCAAAAAAAAAAAATTAAAAAAAAAAGTCAAAGTTTGACCGTTGACCGGTCAACGGTGGTCAACGGTCAACATTTGACTAGTAAAAGTCTACTCAAGTACATGGTGTACTTGAGTACATACAAGACTTTGGCTAAAAAAATATGTGTAATATGACGTGGTGAGCTCCGGCAAGCCACATCATCAATTGTTGACCGGAGAAAAAAAGATGTGTATCTAATTGCAACACGATGAAAGGTTGGAGTTTTAAAAAAAAATCGTAAAGGTCGTGATTAAATTGATATTGAGATTAAAGGTGGTGTATTTATTTAGAATTAATCCATTATTTCTAATGAGTAATTAATACTCCGTATCTAGTACCTATTAATTTTGAGTAGTGGATTCAATATGCTTTATTCAATTTCAATCAATTTTTCTTTATTTATTCAATAAAATATTTCATTGTATCTAAGTAGATTTATCTCATCTTGACATCTAATTGGATCGGTGACCACGTTTTGTATTCGACTTTCTTTTTCAATTTTTCACCGTCCACAATTACGGTCATATTATTTTAGTTTTTTTTTTACTTATTGAATACTCCCTCCGTCCGCCTATAAGCTTCCCGCTACTTTTTGGCACAAAGATTAAGAAAAGTGATTAAATAATTAATACTCCCTCCTATTCAAAATATATGTCATCCTAAGCTCATACACACATATTAAGAAAATATTTAACTTCTCATTTTACCCTTAATTAATGCTTGTTATTCTCATTAAAAAAAATACATCTATGTAAATAGTTATTGATCTTAAGGGTAAATTTGAAATAAATGCAATTAATTTGCATTGAAAAGTGCAAAACGACTTATATTTTTCAAAGAAAACGAAAGGTCAAAACGACTTATATTTTGAATAGAAGGGAGTATATGTGATTGGAAGAAGGAGAGAGATAGAGAGAAAAAGTAAAATATAAAGTGAAGTGTAAGAAAAAATACTTACCAAAAAGGGTATGGGAAGCTTATAGGCGGACGGACTAAAATGGTAAAATGGGAAACTTATAAGTGGACGGAGGGAGTATTAATTACTAACTTGTTGTTTCTTTTATTTCTATAATACTTGTGTTTCTTTTATATTTATAATGACTTTTTCATTTATTTTTAGTTAAATTATTATCTTTACTTGAATTTTTATTTTATTCAAATAAATTAAAATCTTGGGATGATAATAAACTAAAAAAAATGTTGCAAAAAAAATCTAGGAAATACTTTGAAGCATGACAACTCTTTAGATATTGATTCAAATGATTTATTTGATTTATTTTTCGAACTAAAAGTGTTGCAAGTAACTTTATCAACAAAAAAAAAACCTTGAAATTATTGAGTTAATTAGTAAATTTTTTTGGTTGCTATTCTTAAAAAAAAAAAAAAAAGACTTTGGGTTGCTATCCTAATGCCTTTTCATATAGAAATAAGATATTTTTTACAATGAGGCACATAGTTTTAGGAATTATAGCAATTACATACATTAGTTTTTTTGTGTTGCAATTACACACAAAATCCAAAGCGAAATGACAATTATACCCTTACCCAAGTTTGTAGTCAATATTTTAAATTTTGGGTTCTCTCTCCTAAAACAACCGTACTCTTTTTCTCTCTCATTCAAACTCTCTCTTCCCAATAAAATTCATTCGCCCATTTGGAGAGATCTGTTCTGAAAGAGATTCGCTAAGAGGTGGGATACGGTGACAAATTGGGGCTGGCCGTGGGGGTGGAGTATGTGAAGCGAGTAGAATTTTGGATTGCAAATGAGAGAGACCAGTTTGTGCGTGGCGGTGGAAGTTGAAGAGATTCGCCGGTCGCCCGTGCTTAGCCGCCGTCCGTTTAGCGGCCTCACCGCTCGACTGGGTTGAGCGGATTCCACCAATAAATGAGGAATCCCAGTTAATTCACTCAGTGAATTGAGCAGATTCCCTGTAACCAAAAATATGATATTGGTTGGAGAAGTATTTCAATTTGAATTTGATACCCATGACTTCAGGTAGAATATCAAAATAAATTTCATACGATTGAAGAGTGCAGAATCTTTACCGCATTTTTAATACTTTGTGTCTCGAGTTTTGCTCATGTAAAATTCTTAGATTTTTTCATTTTTGGGTGTAGAAATTGGGTCACCTTTGAATATGAGGAAGCTTTGATGAATCGATTTGTTTGGATGTGAAATTGATTTAGGAAAGTAGTTCTCTGATGTTATTGAGTTGTTTCAATATTAGAAATATTGCCTTTCACGTGTTTGATGAAAGTCCTAAGTGAAGCCTGAAAGAATTCTTCTCCACAATAAGGTAATTACATTAAGGCTTGAATGCCTTTGATG
This sequence comes from Galeopsis tetrahit, assembly GCA_963675135.1. Classification (NCBI taxonomy): domain Eukaryota; kingdom Viridiplantae; phylum Streptophyta; class Magnoliopsida; order Lamiales; family Lamiaceae; genus Galeopsis; species Galeopsis tetrahit. The sequence continues at coordinate 75,493,939 of OY776127.1, forward strand.
AATCTATTTGTTTAGACGTGAAATTGATTTAGGAAAGTAGTTGTTTTCAAGGGTTACTGAGTTCTTTCAGAAATATTGCCTTTGACGTGTTTGATGAAAGTCTTCGAAGCTTGAAAAAAATCCATCCTCACAATACAAGAGGCAATTACATTAAGGCTTGAATACTTTGTAGTTTGTACCCATTCTAGTTGAACTTAACTTTTCGTATTTGGTGAAAACACCTAAAATTCATCTCATAAATGGCCTTTTTAATTTTTGGTTGGATACATTGGCATTTTAGAAGCCTTCGAGATTTTAGATGCATGCTTAATTGAGCTTTTTAGTTTTTACTTATACTTTTCTTTTTATATAGGTTTTCAAATTAAGGCTGGGGAACTTGGTCGAGTTCTCTATGTGCAATCTTGTAGGAAGCCCAAAAATTCGTTACCATTTTCAAATTAATTCTACCGAGATTGGGTTAATATAACAAGAGTTTTTCTTGCTTTTACAATATTTATTATCATGATTGGAAGAAATCTGCAAACTCATTGGAACCAATACTGCAAACATGTAGACTAATACGAATTGCAGACTTGAAGGTACTTAATATGGTTTAGTGCTCCGTTTTTTTGGTATGAAGATATCATCAAGGAAGGTGTGAAATGGATACATACACACGTGTAGCATTTTTTATGACTGGAGTGTGTAGTCCAATTTAAGGTTATTGATAGGTAACTTATTGACATTCAATTTATATAATGTTAATTTAATAAATCAATTTCAATTTAAGTTTAAGTTTAGTACTTATTTAATATTTAAATTTAATTTAAGGTTTAGAGTTTAGTAACTTAGGTAATATTTAAAATTAAAAAAAATCAATTATAAAGAGAAAAAAAAAAAAAAAAAGACATTATGTGTTCAGATATTTACCTTTTGTGTTCAAATATTCGTCCTATGTAATATTCAAATTCAATTTCAATTTAAATTTTAGATTTTTATGTGATATTCAATTTTCAATTTAAGTTTTAGCAACTTATGTAATATTCAAACTCAATTTAGGTTTAAGATTTATGTTTGCTACCTTATACACTTAAAAGTTAAGTTTTGGTAATTTATGTAATATTCAAATTTAATTTCAATTTAAATTTTAAGAACTTATGTAATATTCAAACTCAATTTAGGTTTAAGGTTTTGTTTAGCACCTTATAAGAATTTTGGATTTTGGGTTTAGTACCTTAGCCCTTAGGTTAGGGTTCGGGACCTTATTGACATTCAATTTATACATGTAAATTTAATGAATGAATAAATCAATTTCAATTTAAGTTTAAGTTTAGTACCTTATATAATACGGAGTATTTAAATTTGATTTAAGATTTAGGGTTTAGAGTTTACCACCTTATGTAATATTTAAATTTAAAAAAAAAAAACATTATCATAAGAAAAATTCTAAAAAGGACACTATTTGTTCATCAGATATTTATCTTTTGTGTTCAAATATGACAAATATTTGAACACAAACGGTGAATATTACATCACTTTGCTACTTATATGTGTATTCTGATTGCATAAATTATTAAAGAATTAATTTAAAAAAAAAAATTCATGTATTTTGTTGAAATTGTGATGCAATCAGAAATTTTGAGATACTTTTTTAAGACTATAGATGAATTTTGTTGATTTTTTTTTTTTTTTTTTTAAGTATAATGTGCCATAGTCACAATAATTGGGGAACTGTTCAACTTTTCAATATTTAGTGTTCAAATATTTAATACTTAATCTTTAACTTTTATTGTTTTGTGAACATGTGTAATATTCTTTATTTTTTTTTAAAATAAGAATTTCAAGTGATGTAATGGTGAGAGAGAAAAGAATAGGTGAGTATCAATTTTTCAATATTTGAACACAAAGGGTAAATATATGAACAAATAGTTTACTTCTTTGAATTTTTCTCCTCATAATGGAAATTTATGAATTCAAATATATAATAAGGTACTAAACTCTAAACCCTAAACCTTAAATTAAATTTAAATATGGTACTAAACTTAAATTGAAATTGATTCAATCATTCATTCATTAGATTTATATATATAAATTGAATGTCAATAAGGTCCCGGACCCTAACCTAAGGTACTAAACTCTAAATTCAAAATAAAATATTCTTATATTACATAAGGTACTAAAATGAAATGAAATTATTCATTTATTAAATTTAAATATATAAAATGAATTGAAATATTACATAAGTTACTAAACTTAAATTGTGTACAAGGTACTAAATACAAACCTTAAATCTAAATTTAGGTTTTAAAAAAAAAACCTAAATTGAGTTTGAGTTTAAATATTACATAAGTTACTAAAACTTAAATTGAAATTAAATTTGAATATTACATAAGTTACTAAACTTAAATTGTATATAAGGTACTAAACACAAACCTTAAACCTAAATTGAGTTTGAATATTATATTCCGTATAAGTTAATAAAACTTAAATTAAAATTAAATTTAAATATTACATAAGTTACTAAACTCAAATTGTGTATAAGGTACTAAATATAAACCTTAAATCTAAATTGAGTTTGAGTTTGAATATTACATAAGTTACTAAAATTTAAATTGAAATTAAATTTGAATATTAAAAAAGTTACTAAATTTAAATTGTATATAAGGTATTAAACATAAACCTAAAACCTAAATTGAGTTTGAATATTACATAAGTTACTAAAACTTAAATTCAAAATTGAATATTACTCCCTCCATCCATCAAATGTAGTCTCGTTGGGGAGAGGCACAAGTTTTAAGAAAAATGTAGATAAAGTAAGAGTATTACAGGGTATTGTGGGGTCAATTGTGAATAAAGTAATTATTTGTGAATAAAGTTGATGACAAATTGAGTAATCAAGTGATGAATAAAGTAATTGTTTGATATTGAGTTTGAATATTACATAAGTTACTAAAATTAAAATATTTGAACACTAAGTGTTGCAAGGTTGAACACTAAGTGTTGCAAAGTTGAACACTAAGTGTTGCAAGATTGAACACTGAGACAAGTACTCTGACGGAAGAGAGAGTTTCTTTTGTAATTAATTATGCTAGCTGATTGATACACCCCTTCCTTCTTAATACTCCCTCCGTCCGCCTATAAGCTTCCCGATACTTTTTGGCACATAGATTAAGAAAAGTGATTAAATAATAGATATAGTACAAGTGATGTGATTGAGAGAGGAGAGAGATAGAGAGAAAAAGTAAGATATAAAGTGATGTGTAAAAATAAGTACTTACCAAAAAGGGTATGGAAAACTTATGGACGGACGGACCAAAATAGTAAAATGGGAAACTTATAGGCGGACGGAGAGAGTATTCAAATTCAATTTAGGGTTTAGAAACTTAGGTAAACTCATGATGTTTGGATGAATGAATTTGATCAAAGAAGTCATTTCAAATGAAAAGATTTAATTAAAAATACATGATTTTCAAATGACATTGTTTTAGTGAGATTTTAACTAAAAAAAAAAATGGTTACAAATATAAATATTTAAAATCTATTCATTTTCTTTTTAATTCAAACAAGTGAAGTGGATTTGGATTGTGGATTTCGACTGTGAATTTAAAATTCATAGACAAAAATCAATTTATCTACATGAAGTCTAAATTGAATTGAGTTTGAATATTACATTTCTTAAAGTACAAAATAATATAAATCCTATATTAAATTTGAACAATACATAAGGTAGTAAATTAAAATTAAAATTGTGATTCTTAAATATATAAATTAAATATCATATAAGACACTAAATCCTAACCATATGATACTGAACCCTGAATCATAAATAGAAAATCTTAATATTACAAAAGATACTAAACTTGAATTGAAATTGAATTATTCATTAAATTGAATTTGAAAATTACATAAATTACTAAAACTTAAATTGAAATTGAATTTACATAAGTTACTAAAAACTTAAATTGAAAGTGAATTTGAAATTGAAATTGAATTTACATAAGTTACGTAAGATACTAAACTTAAATTGAGATCAATTCATTCATTCATTAATTAAATTTACATATATAAATTGAATGTCAATAAGGTATAAGGTCCTCAAACTTAAATTGTATATAACTTACTAAATCTTAAACATAAATTGAGTTTAAAAATTACATAAATTACTAAAACTTAAATTGAAATTGAATTTACACAAGTTACTAAAAATTTAAATTTAAATTAAATTTACATAAGTTATATAAGGTACTAAACTTAAATTGAAACTAATTCCTCAATTCATTAAATTTACATATATAAATTGAATGTCAATAAGTTATCGAACCCTAACCTAAGATAATAAATCCTAAATTTAAAATTCTTATATTACACAATTTACTAAAATGAAATGAAATTGTTCATTTATTAAATTTAAATATATAAGTTACTAAACTTAAATAATATATAAGATACTAAACATAAACTTTAAACCTAAATTGAATTTGAATATTAAACAAGTTACTAAAATTTAAATTGAAATTGAGTTCGAATATTACATAGAGCGAATATTTGAACACAATCATTGAATATTTGAACAAAGAGTGTCATCTTTTAAATATTTCTTCTGATAATGGAAAATTTTGAATTTAAATATTATATAAGGTAATAACTCTAAATACTAAACTTTAAATTAAATTTAAATAAGTATTACATGAGGTACTAAAGTTAAATTAAAATTGATTAATTTATTTATTAAATTTACGTATATTGCCTAAATATTCAGAATATTATGTGTTATTGGACTAATCTGAAGGCCCAAATGCCCAATAAATGATCTAATTCCTAACAGTAGTACGCATCCCCACTCGCAAGATCCAATTCTTCTTCCTCTTCATACCCATTAACGGTTTAATATCAGATCCAAAACAAATCCAAAGAAGCGTACTTGAAATTTCTTCAACTTCATACCCGTCTTCGAATTTTTGGCCTGTGATTCGGGTGGAATTTACACTATTTAGATGCATATTTGAAGCTCATTTGATGTTGATTTCATTTAATTATACATTGAATATGATTGTTTAAGCCGAAATGAGAGAAAGGTTGTGTTTTGTCGATTTTGTAGGAAATACGATGAAATTTGGAGCAAAACACATACCAAAAGTGACCGGACCGGAAATAGGAGTGCACGGTTGGATTCGTCTGGAGAAACGGAGTGAATTAGCCTAAGGAATCGAGTCAATCCGACATCCGAAGCGAAAGTTATGCAAGGAAACGAGATGACATGCCAAAAGACACCACATGGCCGGGTAGAATCGACCCGGCCGGGTCACTTCAACTCGGTCAGGGTGCGATATGGAGGAGCTTCGTGTTGTGCCCGGGTGAGACCCACCCGGCCGGGTGGGGTCGACCCGGGCAAGGCCAAATTATGGAGGAGCTTCGTGTTGTGCCCGGGTGAGACCCACCCGGCCGGGTGGGGTCGACCCGGGCAAGACCCAAAATGCATTTTCTTCGTCTTTTGGCCGGGTGGCATGCCCGGGTGGGAGCCACCCGGCCGGGTCACTTCATTTTCGGGATTTTTGGCCCATTTTCTCCATATTTCAAGGGCCTAATTGCAAAATTAATTCAAGACTTCTACCCCAACTATAAATAGATCAAATTTGAGTTTGAGAAGGACTCTCTTACTCCTTTTACAAGCAATTCCACACACACATTCACATAGTTGTAGGTGTTCATCATTTTTAGTTTAGATTCTTCATTAAATTAGATAGATTAGTGGTTTTTACTTCAAATCAAGCTACGATTATCATCGGGCATCGTCTATTACATCGTTTTGTAGCTACATTTTCATGATCAAGGTGATATTAATCTATTTTGCAATTTATTTTGGTATTTTCTTAATTTCTTCAATATCTTGTTATTCTACTATGAGTTTGATGTTATTAGTTGTTTTAACCATGGAATTCTCTTCTAGAACCATGGGCTAAGCTCTTATTGCCTTGGGTGTGAATGTTTTGATGGGTGTTTAGTGTAATTATAGATTAATTGCATGATTAGCTTAGGAATTGGGTGTATATGTTTCTAGTGTTGTAATTTTCATGATTCAATTGATTAATTCACCCTATTAGCTAGCATTGTTAGTTTTGTCGACTTCAACGACCGTATTGGGTTGCATGATTAAGAGTGTGTGTATGAGCTTGAATTAATCAATGAGAATTCACATAGTAATTAGCTACACCGACCGGGGGTTGATTGCTTAGATCGACGACACTAGACACTAGTCGATTAGAGGTCGTCTATTAGATTAGTGAGAGGGCGTCTCATAAACATTAGTAACCGTGTTGAACGTGTTTATGAAACACTATCTTAGGAGCTTATGGTATTGATTAGACTATATAATTGCTAATCGATGCACGTGTTCACCTAAGCCTCACAAGGGATTGGTCTACACACACGAGTGATAGCCTTTAGCTTAATCCAAAACCATAGTTTAATTCATGCAATTGGTTCGTTAACTCATTGAATTACCCACAAAATGGAAACACCCGAGGCAATACCCTTCCCTTGCACTTTCCAACGAAAGTTAGATAACTTGTTATTTTTGTCACTAGTTTTCATTACTTTAGTTAATCTAGTTTAATATTTTTGTTCTTATTCCCAAAAATCCAAACAAACACGTGTAGTTACTACAATAGCATGCATACTCGTAACTTTAGGGATTCACTAGCACTCAATTAGGTCCTTGGAACGAAATTTTACTTGGTATACTTATCGTACTACTAACGAACCCATACGCTTGTGGGGATCGTATAATTGTTTAAAAAGTGCAAAAATACGAACCAAGTCAATGGCGCCGCTGCCGGGGATTTAAGCGAGTGTTGTTAGTGAAACTTAGAGTTTGTTGAGTGTTATTGATAGTAGCATTTCTTTTTGTTCTTTTGATCTTGTTCATCTTTGTGGATTTGACACTTTTCTTTTGTAGGTGCATGATCACAAGATCACGTGGAGGAAATCTTGAACCATTAGACCTTGAGATCGAAGCACACGCAAGAAGAAGGAATCGAAGTAGAAACCGTCAAAGAGTCATAGAAGAACCACTTGAGATGGAAAACGTTGAAGAGATGAATCCTCCACCGAATGGAGAAGATGAGCTTCAAAGGGAGAATCATCAAGTTGGAAATCAAGTTGGAAATCAAGTTGGAGGGAATCCACCTCAAAACCCAAACCACCCACCAAATCTCCAATTTCCCAATCCACAATATCCACCTCAAAACCTCTTTCCATATCAAGGATACAATCCTTATCCTTATCCACCTCCACAACAAGCCTACTATCCACTACATCAACACCCATATCCTCCACCTCAACAAATTCAAGAGGAATACATCCCTCCTCCTCCACATATGGAAGAACCTCAACGTGTTTACCATGGAAGGCCAATGAGGGAATATTTTGAGCCTCAACCTAGGGAGCATTATGATGGGTTGGCAAGACCAAGGGTGGAGGCAAACAACTTTGAGATTAGTCCCTCTTTATTAAGGATGTTGAGGGAGAGACAATTTGAAGGAAGGACGGAGGAAGGATTTGAGGAAGACCCTAATGAACATCTTGCTCAATTCTTGGAGATATCCGACACTCTCAAGCAAAATGGAGTGTCGGAAGATGCTAAAAAGATGAGGCTATTTCCGTTTACATTGTCGGGGAAAGCAAAAGCTTGGATACAATCAAGCATTCCCGCCGGAGAAGTGAGGACGTGGGAAGATTTGAAGAAAAGATTCCTATTGAAGTACTACCCTCCTTCAAAGACGATGGAAGCCAAGCAAAAGATCTCTACGTTCAAACAAGGTCCAAATGAGGGAATCAAAGAAGCATGGGAAAGATTTACGAGTCTTCTCATCACATGCCCCCATCATGGTTTCCCAATTGAACAAACAACTTGTTGGTTCGTTGGTGGGTTGCGATTGGAAGATCAACACCACATTGACGCTTGTGCGGGGGGTTCAATTTGGATGAAGTCGGTAGAGGAGATCAATGACATCATAGAAGGGATAGCAAGCAATACTTTCAAGACGAGAGTAGACCGTGGAGCACAAAATCGGGTAGCCCAAGTTGATGCTAATGATAGCATAAGAGCAATGATGTCTACACTCATTGAAAAGGTAAATGTTTTATCTCAAACAAGAGATAATCATTTATCTTTTGTGCAAGAAGATCCTCAATTGGGACATATGGAAGAAGTGCAATACATGGGTCAACAAGGATATCCACAAAATTTTCAAGGGAATCGACCATATCAAGGCCAACCACCATATCAAAATCGTGGTCAAGGATATCAAGCTCCTCCCCAAAACCGATTCCAAGGGCAATCTTCATCATCTCAAGGTCAAGGGGGACCATCCCCTCAATACCAAGCTCCTCTAAACCCGAATTTTCGGAGGAATGACAATTTGTCATATGCCAATCCTAAGGGTGCTATTCAATATCCTCCCGGATTTGATCCCGGAGCAAAACTCCCAAGTGGAGAAGGAAAATCCTCCACGGATGAGCTTCTTGCACTCCTCATGAAGAGAATGGAGGCAAGTGAGAAGAAATCCGAAGCATCCGACTCCATCCTTGCCCAACTTGTGAGTAACCAAAAATCTACCGAATCAATGCTTGCTCAACTCACGAGTAACCAAAAATCAATGGAATCCATGATTGGCCAACTTATGAGTAATCAAAAATCAATGGAATTCCAAATGGGTCAATTGGCAACTTCCATTGGATCTCAACATACAAAGGGTAAATTGCCCTCAAACACCGAGGTAAACCCACGTGAGCATTGTAATGCTATTACAATTTCAAGTGGTGAACATTATGGAGTTTCTTCAATTGAATTGGAAGAGGGTGAAGTGTTGAAGGCAAAAGAAAGGGAGGAAGAGAAAAAGAAGAGGATAGAGAAAGTTGGAAGTGAAGAGGTTGCTCCAAGAATTCCAAAGTGGAGAATTGCAAAAGATTTGAAGAAGAAGAAGCTTGAGGTACCTTGTGATAAATGGGGGGTTCCCATTACATATGAGCCACTTCCATACCCGGGAAGATACATGAAGAAAATGGATGAGAAGTTTGGGAAGTTTTTGGATATCTTCAAGAAAATCCACATTGATCTTCCACTTTCGGACGCTTTAGAGCAAGTACCTCATTACATGAAATTTCTAAAGGATGCAATAGCAAACAAGAAGAAACTAGTGGATGATGAGAAGATCAAGTTGACCGAAGAGTGTAGTGCCATCCTTCAACGAACTCCTCCCGAAAAGCTCAAGGATCCGGGTAGTTTCACTCTCCCATGTGAGATTGGTGATGGTCCCATGATGAAAGCTCTTTGTGATTTGGGAGCTAGCATCAATTTGATGCCACTTTCAATCTTCAAGCGTTTGGGACTTGGAGAAGTAGTGCCCACATCAATTACTCTCCAATTAGCGGATCGTTCCATCACCCATCCTAAAGGGATCATTGAAGATGTATTGGTGAAGATTGACAAGTTCATCATTCCGGCCGACTTCGTGGTGTTAGATATGAAAGAAGATGCAAATATCCCATTGATTCTTGGGAGGCCGTTTCTTGCCACGGGGGGAGAAAACATCAATTTGAGAAAAGGGGAGGTAACATTGGAGGTGAATGGAGAGAAAGTGATTTTCTCCAAGTATGGCTCAATTGAGAGTTCCCCAAGAAAGAAGGAATCCCCCTCCATCCAAGAATGTGACATTTATGTGAAAGAGCCATTACCAAAAATCCCATTGAAAGATCCGGGAGATGATAACAAATTGAAGCAAACTCCCAAACTTGAGCAAAACTCAAGTTTGGGGGAGTTTTATAAGGAGAAGAGTTTTGATAAGTTCCTTGAGGGTAGTGAAGATGAAGAGGGAAGAAGAAAGAGTTCAAAGGAGAGAAAGATTGAGAAGGGATTTGAAATTGGAGATAAGGTGGTATGGTGCACCTTGGGAGTGATGGAAGTCCTTGGAAAGATGAAGCTCAAAGAACGAAAAATGTTGGTCATGAAGAAATTGGTCTATGGAGGAGGCATTGCGTTGGAAAGTGAGGAGGATGAAGTGTCCATCACCGATGAGCACAATGTCAAGCACTATCATCCTCCATTCAAAGAAAGGGAAGTATGAACTTGTTAAGTTCCGTCCGGCATAGGACGTTAAACCTAGCGCTAAATGGGAGGCAACCCATTTTTACTTGCTTTATGTCAATTTTGTTCATTTTATTTGCTTTGTTAGTTTAGTTTGATGTGTTTGTGAGTTTTGATGTTAGTTGGAGAAGCTTGGATCAAATGGACGATTGGAGATTGAAAGTGGAACTTTGTGTTAAGAAGAAGGTGTAGCTATAGCAATCGTAAGAGGTACGCCCACCCCAATTCTTAGGAATTGCATAGCAATTACTAAGTTTGGGGGGGTAGTGGAATTTATATTTTTGTTCATGACATTGATTGCTTAGCTACTCTTAGTGTTAATTGATGAGATAGTGGCCCATGTGTGTAGATTTGTATGGTTAGCACTTGGTGTCAATATCAATGCAACACTATTTTTCCAAACTTTTAATTGCTTTGCAATGAAAAAGTTTGGGGGGGTATGTTCGTTTTTACATTTTCTATTGACACCAATGTGTATTCTTGTGTATGTGTGTAATTTGAACTTAAATGATCATTGAGACACATTTGATGGTGATTTGTTGTGAATTTGATTCCTTGAATGTGTACATGATTGGAATGAATCATCTTGTTTGTGTTGTTGTCATCTTGTTGCCTATGGATGTTTTACATGCACAATGAGTTATGTGTGGTGGTGATTGATGAATGATTGAGTATTGAATGAACCGGTGAGAGTTGAGCTTTGAACCGAACATTAATCCGGTTTATTTCATTCTTGAGTGGATCAATTCATTGCTTGTTTTTCTAGAACTTGCCCAAGTTCTTGCTTGAGATCATAATTGTGTGATACTGTGAGAAATGATGTAGGCCATCTTTCGTACTACAAGTCACTTAGCCATATTTTTTCAAATAACCAAAGAAATTTTCCGTAGTTAGCCCGTTTGAGCTTGAGTTCCCATTTTCTTGGCAACCTACAATGTTTAACCATTTAACCTTTTGAGCTTTCGATGCCCAATTCTAGTGGAGAACAAAAAGAGAGTGGAAAAACATATGCTTAAATGCCTTTGGTTTGAGGAGGAAAATTGGCAAGGGTGTGAAACGAAAGAAAAAGATGGAAGTGATGAGAAAATGAGAAAATAAAAAATTGAGAAAGAAAAGAGGGACAATGAGCCCCAAGTGCTTGAGAAGAAAATAAATTGAAAGGTGAAGTGATTGGCTAAAAAAGAGAGGGAGATGATTGCATGAGAGAAATTTGAATGAAAAGTGAGAATGAAGGTGTGTAAACCTTATGAGCATAAGCTTGATGTGTTGAAAAACAACTTTCGTTCTCCACTAGACGAGTCACTTCCTCCATATTCATCATACCCCGTCCAAAGAGCCAACGTTACGTCCTTGGTTAAGACCTATTGATCTCATAGTTGAACATGTTTGTGGTGGAAAGATGGTAGAGCTTGGGCAAGCTTATGGCAATTGCAATGCGTGATTTGATTGATGAGTGTCTATTGTCCTTAATTTGTTTGAGTGTTTGAGAGAAACACTATATCTTGTGAGTTGAACTTGAGCATTTGGATATTGTCATCACCATCACTTGTTATTGTATGTTGAGCATGTGTGAGGTAATTAGTTTGATTTTCAATATTGAACTTGTGATCATTTTTGAGAATGTATCTTGAGGAAGAAGAATTCATTTCATGTCATTTGATACGTGGGATCTTTCATTGATCATCTAGTTGTAAATTTCCCCTCACATTGTAATTCTTTCGTTGCTCGAGGACGAGCAACACTTTAAGTTTGGGGGAGTTGATTCGGGTGGAATTTACACTATTTAGATGCATATTTGAAGCTCATTTGATGTTGATTTCATTGAATTATACATTGAATATGATTGTTTAAGCCGAAATGAGAGAAAGGTTGTGTTTTGTCGATTTTGTAGGAAATACGATGAAATTTGGAGCAAAACACATACCAAAAGTGACCGGACCGGAAATAGGAGTGCACGGTTGGATTCGTCTGGAGAAACGGAGTGAATTAGCCTAAGGAATCGAGTCAATCCGACATCCGAAGCGAAAGTTATGCAAGGAAACGAGATGACATGCCAAAAGACACCACATGGCCGGGTAGACACCACATGGCCGGGTAGAATCGACCCGGCCGGGTCACTTCAACTCGGTCAGGGTGCGATATGGAGGAGCTTCGTGTTGTGCCCGGGTGAGACCCACCCGGCCGGGTGGGGTCGACCCGGGCAAGGCCAAATTATGGAGGAGCTTCGTGTTGTGCCCGGGTGAGACCCACCCGGCCGGGTGGGGTCGACCCGGGCAAGACCCAAAATGCATTTTCTTCGTCTTTTGGCCGGGTGGCATGCCCGGGTGGGAGCCACCCGGCCGGGTCACTTCATTTTCGGGATTTTTGGCCCATTTTCTCCATATTTCAAGGGCCTAATTGCAAAATTAATTCAAGACTTCTACCCCAACTATAAATAGATCAAATTTGAGTTTGAGAAGGACTCTCTTACTCCTTTTACAAGCAATTCCACACACACATTCACATAGTTGTAGGTGTTCATCATTTTTAGTTTAGATTCTTCATTAAATTAGATAGATTAGTGGTTTTTACTTCAAATCAAGCTACGATTATCATCGGGCATCGTCTATTACATCGTTTTGTAGCTACATTTTCATGATCAAGGTGATATTAATCTATTTTGCAATTTATTTTGGTATTTTCTTAATTTCTTCAATATCTTGTTATTCTACTATGAGTTTGATGTTATTAGTTGTTTTAACCATGGAATTCTCTTCTAGAACCATGGGCTAAGCTCTTATTGCCTTGGGTGTGAATGTTTTGATGGGTGTTTAGTGTAATTATAGATTAATTGCATGATTAGCTTAGGAATTGGGTGTATATGTTTCTAGTGTTGTAATTTTCATGATTCAATTGATTAATTCACCCTATTAGCTAGCATTGTTAGTTTTGTCGACTTCAACGACCGTATTGGGTTGCATGATTAAGAGTGTGTGTATGAGCTTGAATTAATCAATGAGAATTCACATAGTAATTAGCTACACCGACCGGGGGTTGATTGCTTAGATCGACGACACTAGACACTAGTCGATTAGAGGTCGTCTATTAGATTAGTGAGAGGGCGTCTCATAAACATTAGTAACCGTGTTGAACGTGTTTATGAAACACTATCTTAGGAGCTTATGGTATTGATTAGACTATATAATTGCTAATCGATGCACGTGTTCACCTAAGCCTCACAAGGGATTGGTCTACACACACGAGTGATAGCCTTTAGCTTAATCCAAAACCATAGTTTAATTCATGCAATTGGTTCGTTAACTCATTGAATTACCCACAAAACGGAAACACCCGAGGCAATACCCTTCCCTTGCACTTTCCAACGAAAGTTAGATAACTTGTTATTTTTGTCACTAGTTTTCATTACTTTAGTTAATCTAGTTTAATATTTTTGTTCTTATTCCCAAAAATCCAAACAAACACGTGTAGTTACTACAATAGCATGCATACTCGTAACTTTAGGGATTCACTAGCACTCAATTAGGTCCTTGGAACGAAATTTTACTTGGTATACTTATCGTACTACTAACGAACCCATACGCTTGTGGGGATCGTATAATTGTTTAAAAAGTGCAAAAATACGAACCAAGTCAGCCTGCGTCTTTATCTTCCCATCTAACGCCCGAGTGTTGAAATTTCTTAAAAAAAATTTGGCCGTTCCAGGATCTTCTAAGCCTTATATTTTTTCCCCAATATTCGCCATTCTTCCCCAGTAAAAAACTCACCCCCAAAATAAATAGGCATTATGGCCGTTTTCCGCCGCCATGTTTATTCTTCATATTGGCTGTCTTCGGCGAAGTCTCAAAACTGCGTTAGAGTGTCCTGTGTCCCTCCATGGGTATGGTAGGTAAGGATGTGACTTTTAGCAGATGCATTGGGAAGAACAACCTTTAGTATTTTTCTTTTTTCCTATTTAATTAAAAAACTGATAGAATGGAGGGGTATCTTGGTCATTTAAACGCCTGTTTTGTATATGGTTGCAACTCTTTTTTTTCTATGGTTCTATTTGCTTTAAGTGCCCCAATTATGTGCCTTACAGTGATTTCCTCTAGAAATAATATTGACTATTCAGAAAGAAGTTTCTCTAAATTAAAATTGCTAAAAACATACCTACGATCCACTATATCAAAAGAAATATTAAAACTTTATATATTGAAAGAGTAAAGATATTATTAATGAATTTGCTTCTCAAAATGCTAAAAAAAAAAAGTCATTTTAAATGATTTGTTTTTAAATGTTCACTCATTTTTAATATGTACATACGTTATTTCACTTATTTTATTTGATGTTGTTCAAAGAAGGGCCCATTTTTTTTTTTTCGCCCCAGGCCTACAAATTCTCAGGACCGGCTCTGATTGAAGCTTTTAGAAAAAATGGAATCACACATCTTTACTTTGCTTAATTATAGTGATAACTGCTTAAATATGATCTATATTGTTAATCTCTAAACAAAAAGTACATTAGTATTTGGCATTGCTAAATCACATATATGATGATATCAAAAAAAAAAAAAAAAGAAGTTGTTGCAATGAACATGAAATTAAAAAACTAGTAATTCTCTACAAATTCAAGTTATATGTATCTGGTATCTGGATTTAATTACCTGTTGGTTTCAGTGCTGCAAATTAATTATATATAAATGCATAAGGAAAATGCGAAGCTACATTTTTATATATTTCCAAAATGACATGGTTTATAATTCCGCAATATATTTAAGTTTCATGTTGCTGTGCTCGTTCTGGAAATAAAATATTTAAAAGATTTGAAGAAATACAAGTAAATCACAACTCTTTTAATTTAAGAATCAAAATGATGATATTAGCACATTTTCAATATCGTAAAAAAAACCATTTTCTCATTTTGGAAGTGGTTTTATTTTAATGGAGTGATTTTTTTTTTCGTTTAAATTATTACATTTTCTAATGAATATACATATTAATGGGTTGAGCTGGCAATTTGGGCCAACACAGTCAACCTGAAGCTTAGTAAGAAGGGCGTGGCTAAATGCACACACGGATGTTATGAGGACACCCGCGCGATGAGGACACCCACAGTAAAAATACAAAAATACCCTTCGTCCTATTAAAACCCTAAATCCCCTCATTCTCAAAATCAAAATAGTACACCCACCTTCTTGAAGACAACCCATTTCCTCCACCTTCTTGAAGGCGACGGCGCCGTCCACGCCCACACCACCGCCTCCTTCCACGCGGCCGCTCGCACAGTGCCTCCTTCCACGCGGCCGCTCGCACAGTGCCGCCGCCCGTTCGCGTCGGCTTGAGCACCCCCTCCGCCGCCGCCCGCCCACTCGCACCACCCCTTTCGCCGCTCGTTCGCACTCTGTAACAAAAAGGCCGCCGTCTTGCCTCGCTGCGCCGCGCACGCCACCGCCTTGCCTCGCTGTGCCGCGCACGCCACCGCCTTGCCTCGCTGCGCCGCACACGCCTCCCTCTCCCCTTCGCGGCCGCACCCTCTCCCCCTCCCCTTCGCAGCCGGCCTCCCTCCGTTCGTGCCTCTCGCCGCCGCCGCTACGCCGCTTCAGATAAGTTTAGTTTCTGGAAAAAATAAATAGGTTTCTGAAAATTGAAAATTAGGGTTTTTGGATGTTGTTCGGGAATTTCTTTCGAACAAGGAAACAAATTCAAGCAATTTATTTTTGTTTTGTAGAAATTTTCGAACAACTTAACCTTGTTCATGTAAAATTTTCGAACATATTGACTTTGTTTTGAATTTTTTTTCGAACATCTGTGTTTGTTTTGGAATTGACAAAAATTTCGAACATATTCACTTTGTTTTGAATTTTTTTCGAACAATCTGTGTTTGTTTTGGAATTTAACATTTTTACAAACCCAACATATTCACATACAGACAAGAGTACACTCAAGAATTTTTCTATTCTATACCCCAATCTCCAACAATATATAATAAACAATGAGCATTCTTTTAAATGTGGCCACAATTTATGCAATTTCAAACAATTTGCTGCATATTAGTTTAAAGAAAATAAAGTGGGCATGTGTACATTTTGTGAGGCAGTTTTCCATGGAGAAAAAGGAAGAAGGACACCATTAGTAGAAGTTTGGAAACGGCAGTTATTAATGTCAATCCAGTTGCTACGAAATTGAAGTAAAACGCAACCAAGATCAATAGTACAATGAGTGTTTTCTTCACGACAAACAAAAACAAAAGCACAATATGACTTCTAAGCCCAACACATTTATAGGGGGAAATAAGAAGAAAATACCAATTTTCTCTGTTTCTAGTCATTTCCTCTGCAGTAGCCCATATCAAACCTTTTGCCATTACAAACTACCTTTACTGCAAACACAACAAATTGGTTAATAAATTTCTGCAGAATTTACAATGTATGCTCATTCAGCCATTTTATCGAACAGTTTCAACGCACATAGTTTTGTTTAACTATTCAATAAAAGGAAAGGAAACTACAGATAAATCGAAACTTTTTGATGCAAATGGATTGGGAAGAAAACTCACCTCTCAAACAATCATCGCATCTTGATTAATAAAAAATACAAGTTTTTGTGGGATACACACATATATGCGAGAAATAATTCGCCCAGTAAAAAAATCTGGAAATGGCGAGAAAGAGATCGACGCAAGAATTTACAAAGTCGCGTCTTCGATTCGTCCAGATCGGCGGTGTACAATCGAACTCACCTCCAATTTATAAACTGTGTTAATATCTTCTTTTTTTTCGAATTTACCATGTATTTTCTTTCCTTTATGATCATGTATTCTTTTTAAATTCCCACCTATATGTAAACATAAAGTTCACGTCCATGAAATTAAGAACTCATTATTATCTATCAATGACACAAATGGGCAAATAAATAGGTGAATACTGCAATTCAAGAGAGAATTTCCAGAGCTCTCCATCTAGTGTACATGCATGCCAGAAGAGTAAAATAATGCAGAATTATATTTTCAAATCCAGTAAAACCAATCAGAAAATTTAATGACACCCCTGATTCTCGATTGCAATGTTTGCTATTTGTTTTACAGACAGTACTCACAAGGAATTTCAAACTTAGAACGATTATGCAACTCGAGCAGCTGCTCGAGAGATACCAGAGACCATCTGTCCTCGGTTTGGGCAAACACCTTCTGATTGAGGGAGTCTACCATTATGCTAATGTTACCAAAGCCATATATTTGATGCCCATCTTGAGTTCTTCCAGGTTTAGGCTTGAACAGCAACCCATTATGCTGAGCATGAGCTTCAATAACTTCTTTCAAGCTCATCTCATTCCAACCAGCTTCAATTCCACTATCCACGCCTGGAGAGGCCCGATTCTGAGTCTCAAACTGCCTTTGTTCAAGCACTCTGAGATAACTGATATTCTCCCTTAAACCAGGTGGGGCCACCTCCATGCCCTAAACTGCCTGGTTCATCATGTCTAGACCAAGATTAAGCCTGTACCGAACATGTTCATTAGCCTGAAGTTCCGGAGGTAGTAGATCTTTCCAGCCAAGATACCACTTGGTCACTTCCTCAAAATTTGGTTTTGAACATAACCAATGATACAAGGCTTCTTGCCACTTATTGAAGAAAATATCATATAACTGCAGCATGTGATGAGTAGGAATAGCCGTTGCCCATGTTCGCACCCAATAAAATTGGTCAAGATTCTGATTGGCAGGATTTATTTGTAATTCATGCATGACGACAGCCAACAGTTTTGGAATGATGTATCGAACCATTAACTGCTCCCAACTGGCAGGATCAAAAACAGTTTTCCAAGGAGACAGTATGTAATAAGCAGATATATCACTGGGGTGCCAAGCATGAAGAACACTGGCCAATCTATTACGTATCGTGTGATAGCAGTTCTCTAAATTGTGCCCCAACAATGGTAACCAAGGATGGATCCAAGAATGTATCGGAATTGTTTCTCTTCGTGGGTCCCAAGACTCCACAGCAGCTGATATTTTTGGCATAACTACGGTATCCAGTATGGTCTGTAGGACAGGAGGAGGCAGAAGTTCCTCCCAAGACTCCAAAAACCTAAGCATAGGCTCTGGATCCCGTGCTTGCCAAGAATTAGTCCCAGATATTCTAACAGCAGGGAATACAACTTCCATAAGGAGATGCACATAAGGAGATCCTGTACCAGAGAAACTGAGTGAATCTTTACCTTGTAACAATTTCTTCCACAAGGATACCAACTCTACTCCATGGGTAGGATTCTGAAGTGGGTCCCATCCCCGGAATATTCTTATAAATAATGGTAAAGCATATGAGCATGCAATGCAAGATAAGTTGAATAATGTATAATCCTCTGCATTTCTTGTCTGCAAATCCTGAAATGACTTAGCAAGTGATTCTAGAGTCGATGCTCCTGACGAGCTCTTCTCACCTATTTGGTCCAGCACACTTAATATTTCCACCATATTTTCAAGCTGTTGTTTCTGGTCACGGGTCACCTTCTGCAGCTTTTCCTTTTCCTTCTGTAAGGCAACCACAGTCTCCCTTTCGTTCCTCAGATCGTTATCAAGCTTTTGAATGTCGAGCTCAGCTAGGTCAATTATCAATCTTATATTGTGCTGAAGTTCTGGCATTGGAACATCATTTTCCCTTGCTTTCTCTTCCGCACCTAAGTTGTCCAGATTTGTCAAAATCCGGACTTGTGGTCCTCTCATGTCAAAAACCTTCTGAACAACTTCAAAACCCCTCTCTTGCTTCTGAGCAAGCAGTTCTTCAGCTGATATATAAACCTTTTTCTTTGTAGCCTTCTTCAACCAAAGCTTCTCTTTTGAGGGGCCTTCTAAAGATTGGCTAGGGGGACGTGGGACAGATTTTTCTTCTGGTTCCTGTAAAGATGGAGCTGCTGCCTCTTTATAGCTCTCAAAACCGATACCACCCATTTTATAGGGCCGCGGCTTCACCTCAATAGGAGCTACAATTCCCCCCTGCCCGTCTTTACCCAAGCTACCTCCTTCGTAACCCATCTTCTTGAACAAGATCATTCCAATACCCTTGGTATGTTTCTCAAATGAACCAAAACCAGTTGGGTACGATTCTCTCTTTCCCACTTGAGTTGATTTCTCCTTTTCCCTTCGCAATTTGGCACCTTGAGATATCTTCTTCCCAAGTTCAGTGGGCAGGAATTCATCATCATCATCATCCTTGTCTTCTTCACCAAATACATAATTTTCCTCCTTGGAAATATGATCAATCTCCTGGCTAGGCATAACAAAATAGGCTGGCTTAGAGTAATCTGTCTTCTTGGACAGATGTTTCCTACGTTTCTTATCATAATCAGAATTTGTATCACCAAAAGCAAATACACCGTAAATAATGTCATCTTTGGTTTGAGTACGTTTCTGCCGGCGCTTCCCACAGAATTCACCAGCAATCCACTGGGCGTCTTCGTAATCATTATCCATCTCCTGATATTCATCCATCTTTTTGTAAACTTGATACGACCAGCACCCTAAAAATAATTAGTATTAACTATCAAAATGATCAAATTAACAAGTTACAGTTTCAGAGCCCTAGCTAGTTTTATTCAAACAATTTGCGCATGGAAACGAACAATAAACAACCAACATAAATCCTAACCCTAATTAAATTGAGGAATCAAAAGAACCATAAGAAGATACGCGGATTACTTGAACGGAAAAGAATTTAGCAAGAGATCATATAACGAACTCACTTGAAGAATCGAAGTCTCACCGACGTTGGGTTTTTGACGTGACGGCCACGGGTATATGTACATTACTAATATTTTAGTATATGAATTTGGATTTAAGATTGGCCCAAATTAATTAAGGCAAGACTTATACATTGATCTAAATAGACCAAATTAACCATAAATATGAGTACTAAATACCCTCTAGTATTGCCGGATCCCTGAGCTCATTGTTTACATTCGATCCGGGGAGAAATTAGAGGTCGGCGGAGAAATATTAAAATACTTGTAAAACTTGGAAAATCATGAAATTAATCAGGGTACCACATAATAACATGAATACAAGTTTTGTAAAAATAAATCATGATCCGATTTTTAGTTAAAATTCAAAGCAAGGCTGTTGTACAATTTTTAGTTATAAATACCTAGCGTCCAATTAAATTCAATGACGTAAAAGCTTCAGAGCCTTAGATAAAGTGCCTCTAAATCTTTGAATATCAATGGTAACATTCTGATTATCTAAATAAACTTTCCTAAGAGAATCCCATCCCTTCCTATGTATAGACATTGGATCTCTAATCACCGGATCATCAATCCCATACTCTTGAATTAGAGAACTCTCTTTCATCCCTATCTTATGCTCCAAATACCTTATCTTCATCCCCTTTGCTGGATTTCCAAAATCGAGCTTCGCAAATACATCAATGCCTCCCAACGGAACTACCTGTTAAAATTAATATAAATGGAGTGACCAAATGACTACATGAAAATTAACTTTTAATGACAGTAAATTGAGAATTAATGACAGGTCAGAATTTCCGTTATTAAAAGTTGGACCTGAATCAAGATTGCATTATCGGGTAAGAAAACCATGTTGGTTAATCCTGCTCCATGGATTCCCATCATCACGTCGCAAGAATTCACTACCTCTGCAAATTCTGTCAGGTTTGTCGACGTGTCACCCTCTGCTAGCATCACCTCGTACCCCAACTTTCTTGCTGCTTGACGAACTTCGCCCTCATTGGTTATGATTCGTGTTCTTTTTCTTGATATGATCATCAGGCGTGGCCTTCTTCCGCTGCCCTTTCTCCACTTGAGCGCCTCCTTTCGCTTTAGGGAGTACGTGTCTCGTAGCAGTTGTCTGAATTCAGACATGGATGTATCTGATGAAGGGTTGATGATGAGCTCCTTGTGAAACTGGAGGCCTAGGATCATTTTACTGTAGCAGTGGACGTGTTTTTCATGATCAATGTCGACTATGGCGTGTTTGGTTAGCCTGTTAAGTAATGCACGGAATTTGGAAGGCCACCATGGCTTGTAATCAGTAGCAAGAAAATGAACTTGTGTTTTGAAGGGAAGTGAAGTTGTGTATATTGGTAGAATGAGATCAGCAAAATCATGGAAATGGTTGCCTGAAAATCCTCCAATTGAGAAAAGGATTGCTGGGAGGGAGTGGTGTTTCGAACATTTAGGAATGTTGTTGTCGTCGTCTGCTGCTAACGTAACTGTCCAGTTCTTGACGAATGCATTTCCTTTTCTGGGATAAGGCTGTATGATTACTGAAGTGTTGTTTGTTGGAAATGGAGATGTTGTTATGACAAAGACTGTGGATGAATTGGAATCCACCCTCAATTCCCCTTCATATTCACAATAATCTGCATTTGCTTCTAAAACTCTGCACAATCCCTCTGTAGTTACCCTATTTGTTGTTTCATTTTGAGAGGGTGTAAGTAGTGGTTGGGAGGCCACGGTTGTGTCGTTGAGTACGAGCGCGTTTTCAGCAGCACTTTTCAACATTCGCAGATTTGTAGAGCTTCCGACTGCCACAAACATTAACATTTGGTTCACGTGAATTCCCCTTTTTTTTACTCGTTTTACAAAATGAGTTAAACAAAAAATTGTAAATATGATGATCTATACAAAGTTTGTTGGGGCAGGACCGATGGAGTTCACTGTGAACAAAGTTCATAAAAGTTTTTGTCTAAACTTTATTGCACCATAACATGAACTAGCTTAAGTTCTGATACCATGAAATAATTGTAGACAAGTGTAAATAAAACGAGGTAAGTGCATGAAAAATGTTACCTGTTTGGTTAGAGTTGTGAGGCATATCATCAATCCTAAGAATGTCTTGTTCAGCATGGATGGACAGCTGCAAGTTGACAGCATTTCCAACTGAAATAATAAAGAGAAACATCATTAATTTCATTTAATTTACCCACAAATAGTGGAGTACTTAATTTGCACTTAGAATTAATAAAGAAAATTGAAATGACATAGAATTACCTAGTGATAAGGGATGCAAATGAGGCTTGAAAGATGAAGAAAAACTCAATGCAATAATGAAGCACAAAATAAGGGCACAAAATCCAAATCTTTTGCGTTCATATCGATTGAAGCTTTTAGAAAAAATGGGATCATACATCTTTACTTGCAAATGAAATAACTTGCAAGTACTCTCTTTTGGAGCTGCTTTTTGAAAGCTTCTCCACTTTGCTTAATTATAGTGCTAAGTGCTTAAACTTAAATACTAGCTAAAAGTCAAGACAATATGCAAATTATGTGTAGCTACTTACTTCCATGCCCTATTGACTTTATTTTCTAACTAATTTAATTTTCTTTTATTCAACTATATGTTAATTTCAAATTTTGCATTTGAAATGACCAATTTATAAAAAAAAAAAATCATGAAGTGTGCTATTGATATGGCATGTAGGTGTTATAACTTATAAACAAAAGATGTTACAATAGTAAGGTAAATTAACACAGGATAAATGAAGATAAATGAAGATAAATGAATAATTAAGTTTAAGATGGTGCTTGATCACGTTTAAATTAAATATACTTTTCATTTTTAAATAAAAGATGTTACAATAGTAAGGTAAATTAACCCAAGATAAATGAATAATTAAGTTTAAGATGGTGCTTGATCATGTTTAAATTAAATATACTTCATTTTTTGACTCAATACGTAAAAATACATATGACTATGTGTATATTAAATTATCGAAAAGCATACCAATCACGATTCAATTTGAATAAATTAAGATACCAAATCGGACTATAGGTAGAAGGACGACATAAAATTTAGGGGTGATAACTCACTCATTATGGTGCAGGCAACAACCAGTAAAATTATCATAATTAGAAGGAAGTGAAACACTGAAAATTGTGGTACATTATAATTACTAATAATTAATGTTTAGGTGACAGTGGTTATTAATTGATACTATAATGATTTGAAAAGATAATCTCAACTAAAGGGATTATAAAATTATGAAATGAAACTCTACTGTTAGTGAGGCTACATCACAAAAGTCTTTGTGCATCACAACAAAACAAAAGAGGTAGTTCATATATATGATAGAAAACAGGTTAGCTTATAACACGAAATAGAAAAGAGATTGATAATAATATATTAATGGTCTTCCTTGCGGTAATACCCATCTTTATTTTATTTTTGGTCTAAAAAGTTGTCTAAATTCCACTAAAGTGTCGGTCAATGAGATGCATCTCACGCAAATAATTACTATAAATTTGTAGAATTAATTAATTTTAAATAAATTCACCACATTTAGTCTTAGTATCAATTTAATCACCAATTTCGAGAGTATTATTAAAAACACCCCAATCATACATGTTATTTCAAATTGTTGGCATGACTTTTCAGAGCTCGTGTAGATTTATCATGTTGGAAAAAAATTGTATATCGAATTGTAACAACATGAAAGGTCAATTTTTTTTTATAATAATCTCGAGTCGTAATTAAATTGATAATAAGATAAAAAATGGTGAATTTCATTTTTAAAAAAGTGGTAAATTGGAAAAAGGTGAATTTATTATGTGCGGAAAATAAGTTGTAGTATAATATATTTGCTCTAATGACTCAAAGAATTGGTGATGGGCCTGCAGCTGCAGACAGAGTAGGAATATGATGTCCAAGGCAATTATGGAGAGGTTAGTTGAAGAGAAAATGACGTCTAAACAAATAAATTCATTTAAATTTGTAACTTTTGCATCATTGCATCTTCTAGTACTAGTAGACATAGGAATCTTAGTTTCAAAATATATATATATATATATTCACATGATAGTGACTGGGATTTAAGCACATTTACTTTGTCTCTCATCTTCACTTCCTTCTCTAAGATAACATATGTTAAGTATAATATTTTATCTGTTGTTGGAAATTTATCAATTTTATCATTGTTCCACCAAAAAATACTCTCCACCTTTTTTATTTTCTAAGTCTTTACACTTTTTCTTTTTCTCATCTCTCTCTAACCCAACAATTTAGTGTACATATAATACTATATTTCTTAATCAATGTGCAAAAAATCAAAAAGTCAATAAACAACATACGAGTCATACGACTAAAATATGATAAAGTTGTGCTAGGTGAAGTGTGACATAAATAAGAGCTCGGACATTGCTACTAATCTTGAGCTTTCAATCTTTTTCAATATGTATATAACTTTCTTCAGAAATTTCAAGATCGAAGTGTGTGACTATTTGTATCGTCGTTAATGTTATATAGAGCTGTCAAGATGGGCTGGCTGGGTTTCGGCGGGCCAATCTAATTTACAAAAAAAAATTATTTATTAAATTTATCATCTTCATTTCCAAAATACAAAGTCTTTTAATATTTGTCACCTATCAAATGCTCATTATTAAATCTACTATCCTAATCTAAAATTTAACAATGAAACTATAATTGAAAGGTCGACATCTGACGTTGGAAGTGAAATAAGCGATGCGAGCAGCACGAGTTTGTGATGCGAGACAGAGACTTGTTCAATTGTTGTGTTTGACTGTGTTTTACTTTTGGTTGTGAATTGTGATATAGCGGCTAAATTTTGAGTTTTTAAATAAGTCTCAAAGATGTGACTAGCTTTTGTTATTTTTCTATAATATTAAACTAATTATAATAATATAATAATAGTATTACTTTTTTTTTTAAAGGCGGGGCCGGCTGCCAAAGCTCGCGGCCCAAACGTGACGGTCCGTGTAGGTCCGTCTCTTAGCGGACTGAAAAAAGTTGAGACTGACTCATGATTTTAATTTTATGGTGGTAAGGGCTAGCCCAACCCAACCCATTTTAACAACTCTAATGTAATATGAATTTTTAGGGCATGTTTGGTTTAATTGATTAAACAGGATAGATTATTTTATCTCAATTATTCCTATGCTTGGTTTACAGGAATTAAATCCGTGATTAAAATAGGCCCGGAATTATTATCCTTCCTAATCATTTATTTGAGTGTTTATTAGTCCCAAAGAGAAGGTGGGATAATTTAATCCATCAATCCAAACACAAATCTTAATTCAAAAAATAATGCAATCCCATCTAATCCTATCCTACCTTATCTATCCCAAACTGTAAACCAAACATGCCCTTATTCTACTAATTTGTGGAATAAGTTATTTTTTTTAAGGATTTAACATAACTGGTTTTGTGGCTATCAAATGGTAGTAGCGTCTCCTACCAAGGAAGTGAATAACTGATTTCGTGGCAATCATACATACGCTAGCATCTTCTACTATTGAAATGGAAGTGAATAATTAACCTTTAGCATATTGTCAATCGATGTAACAAGTCATTCGTTAAAAAAAAATAAAAAATATCTCACACCCCAAACTTTTAACATTTTATGATTTTGAATCTGAAGCCAGATCTACATTATTCATGAAGTTTCCCATAAAGATTTCATTACAATTTCGTGATCAAAAATAAGAAAAATACTCACAAGGGTTGTGAATTGTGATCTTCAGAAACTAAGAGCAGAGAAGAGTAACTGAATAAAAACAAAGATACATAATCAGCCACAGACACAATATTGATATACAAATTCGATAAAGATTTTTACAGGAAAAATCGCAGTCTGCATTACAAATATTAACCTAGAACAAATTTGAAAACTGGAAAGCATCGTTACTTTTAATGGATTTATTCAACTCCCGCAAAAACTTTCAAACCTCTCACGACTTAATACAAGAATACACGAATCATGCGTTGAGCATCAACATCCTAAACCAAAACAAGGACCAAATATGATTAATTAGAAAAGAAAGATGAAAAGGGGAAGTTTTGATCTATCATATGAATTACTCGGTTATAAAGTACGGGATTAAAATCATCAGTTAACTCCATGCATTTGATGGCTCCGTCTTCTGAGAGGATGAGTCTCCAAGCCTGGTTAAACACAGCAATATGTACTAAGATTTGATGATAAGAAACAAATGAGAGTAATCGTTTGAGAGAGGAAGCACGGACCTCAGGCAGGGAAGACTTGTACATAGGACAATCTGGAAATACAGACATACTTTTCAGCAAATTAGTCTTCTTCAGGTAGTTGAAATTCAAGATCAAGTTTCCTCTTTAGATGTGATCTGTCAGCACTGGAAAGGAAGGATAAAAATATTGAAATATTAGAAGAGAAAATAAATTGACAAATAATCAAATGCATTCTAGAGAGCAATGCTTTTTATAGTCTGTTTACTGTTTAGATTGTAACAAATGCTATCATATACTAGTACTAGTATAAAACAAAGATTTTCACAAAGCTATATGAAGTGCATCTCGTCTTTTCTAATATTTTTTTCTGTTTTTATTAGGACTTTGCATTCCCCTTGTATATTTAGTTAATGTTATCTACTTTCTATCTGCCATAATAGAGCATCCAAAGCTATCTCATGCACATGTCCAGGCATCGTAAGCACATTTCTCTATTTTTCTCATCTATTGGGTCTACCCAACTCTTTTTTGTTATTTGTTCTTGTAGTTATTAAAGGCAAAAAGGCACACCGAGCCGCAAAGGGTTCGTGGAGCCTAAGGGTAAGGAGCACAGTTTTTTATTTTATTTTTTTAAAATTTCGAGTATATGATGAAGTCAACAAAAGTCTAACATAAACTATGCTGTGCACAAACATTCTTCGAGATATAAGATAACTTGCATCCATATATGACAAATATAAATTTACATAGCATATATCTACACCCATAGTAAGAAGAACTAAAATGAGAAGAAAAAATTTGTCGAGACAAAAAACCATAACTACAAGCATGTACTGTTAAATAAAGTATAATCCTAAAGCATGTCCATCGGGTAGATTCATCATCATTATGCTCCACTCACAACATAGTAGTCATCATCCTCTCAATTATTAAATTCCTAAATTCCCACATGGTCACACTCAATTGCCTCGTCACATTCGTCAAAATCACACTCTTCACACCCTAGTTTCATTTTATTCAATTAATATAATATTCTAGAAGCCCAACTCACCTTTAACGATCCATTGATATTAATTAGGACTATATAATTTGTATGTGAAACCATCAACTCAAAACCCAACCATTAGCCTGTTTCACTAAGGTGTGCCTTTTCTCAGAAGATGCACCTTAGAGGTTCTAAGACACTATGAGTATGGAGCCTTGTGCGCCTTGCACCTGCTTATTCGATCTAATATAGTGTGTCCACACATCCATCACAACATTCTAATGTCAGACATCCTCATTTATCTCCTTGTTCAACATTCTTTGATCAAAAGTAACCAGAAATGGAACATCAAAATAAATTATCAATATATTTTTAATAAAATGGAAATATGTGATCAATTAAGAATCTTGAAAGAAGTGAGCTTGCATAGACACAAAAGTGGCTTCTACAGTGTGATCTTTATCTATAATAAGATGATTTGACAGGTTCTTCCAACGTGGGAAGTTCCAATGCAAGTTCAGTAGTCAAAAAGGAAAAGTTGACAAAAGTGAAGGTGGGGGAAGATTGTACTGGAAGGAGAGGAAAAACTCAAAAGGGGGGGATTCGTAGATCTGTACCCAACAAATATGAGATGGAGGACGAACATAATAACAGATAGTATGCTAGTAAATCTCAACGAAGTTATCCACTGCTTCTCAGTTATATGTCTTAAAATAGTTGTTATGTTAGTGTGAAATGGAGAAAGATGCAGATATGTATTACTGATTTTATTATGTAAAGATACAAGAATACATACATCTTTACTAGTCAGATAAACAACTAAAGCCAGTCGAGTGGTATCGTTGTCAAAATCACATGACACAAATACTATAAATATCCATCCATAAACATTAAGTCCAGAGGATAAATGCCTACTTGAGTCAATCAGAAGCTTGCACTCGATAGTGGACGTTATCAAAGCTATACAGCCTAAGTACTATCATCTGGCTTTCGTTCTTGTCATAAAGACTTACAATAACTGGATTACTCTAACTCAATGGCTCAACCTTCCAGAATCCATTATCAATACATGTATAAGACTATAAGCACGAGTATAGTATATATATCACAAGGTTACCAAATAAAAAACTAATGATCAAATCATCTATTTTTTACCTTGATGACTTTTTCAACATATTCCCAAGCCCGATTTAAACATATGTCAAATCAATCTGCAAGCTATGCTTTAATATGTACTCTGTGCAAATGATATTCACTTTATCAAAATGACATCATTTGAAGGTTATCTTAAAACCTCAACAACTTCAAAAGGAAATATCACCAGGGAGAAAGTAAGGTGGTTTACCTAGTGTGGAATGGTTTATCCAATATTCCAATGTAAAATAATGTTACTCTTAGAATTCACAAAAAACCATTTCAAGGTTTCCCTATCATATCACATTCAACACAAATTAACACCAAAGCGGACCTCAATTTACGCAGGTGACTAACTTGAATATGCCTAAAATGCAGCCCTGTAGTTGGCTTTCCTGGGGGTCTATTTCAAACGTCAGTACCAATTTTACAGCTGGAACAACTAAACTAAAAGCCTTCAATCCTTCTAGTGGAAAGGAATAAATGTCATCACTTTACATATCTTCCTCTACATTTAAGGAATCTGATATTTTTCCATGTAAGCTTAAATGTTGAAACAGGGAGATAATATCTTATAAATTCGTTTGAGTAAAGGTTTAGCATGACCCTTGTCTATGTATATGATGATGATTCTACACCCTACTCCTATCTCTAGAATCTAGTTCCCTATTTAATTTCACAATATTCTACTACTTTTATCTACAAAACAGGGCAGACAATACTTTTTAGCATATCTTTCTTAGCTGCTGTTCCTGTGCCCTAAACCATACCTCATAACATTCCAAAGTGCATGTTTCAAGAATAGTAAACCAATAGCAAATTACTACAAATGTATTATATGCATAAAAATGCAAATCAACAACAGACATTCAAGGTGTCTACATGTTCATCAAGTGGTGGAAGTATAACAGAAATTGCCTACCTGTTAATAGTTGGTCTATTTGGAGGATTCATTCCAAAAACTGAGAAATCCAGAGACATTGGAGCATGCTCACTCTTTTCCCCAGCTGTCTGCCTTGTCTCATTGGCATGGTCATTCCCCTTAATCGTGTTACTTGAATTTAGATCAAAGCCCTCACGATGAGGCATCACTCTTCTTTGTTTTCTAGGAGGAGACAGTACTGTAGGACCGTCCTGAGGATTAAAGTCTGAGGCCTTTGGATTGACAGAATCCTTCTTTGGCGGAGGTCTTGGAAGCGCAGCAGGTTCTGTAGGTGGAGGTATGGAAGTAAAATACCTACAAGAAAAGCAAAGATCAAAACCCATGTCTGTGAACAAACTATCAAATGAGTAGTTAAAAAATACCGGTGCTCCAGTGCCTGCTGCGCTGAAATTCTTGCTTTAGGGTCATATGCAAACATCTTCCCTAAAAGGTCTAAAGTATCATCACTAACCATGGGGAACAATGTACGCATTGGTTGACCAGACACATACTGATATTCCACATAATCTGGAAGATAGATCATATCTGGCCATTGTGATGGCTTTGGCGTCCCAAAAGCAGCAAAAATCTTTCCCAGTTGATCAATATCACTATTTCCCTGCAAAAATCTAGTTTGAGACCCATAACTTCACTAGTAGAGATGTCAGACATTCAAATTTTATAATGCATCTGACTAACAGATGGATGCTTTTAGACTAGCAAGAAAAGTTGCAGCTTACTTTGCTTTCAGGTAACATTTCCAAGTTACATTCTCCAAAATTTCTAAATTAGCATTATATGTGCATGATTGACGCTGCTGCCAACACATGCATAAGTCGTGGATTTAACACATTTACGTCAACAAAGGAAAGTAAGTGTATTTAAGGCTACCATAAATTTGTAACAAGTTTGAGGGGACCAAATTGACATCAGGAGATTGAATTTCACCTGAAGAAAAGGTCGACGTAAAAGCAGTTCAGCAAATATACAAGCTGCAGCCCATACATCCACCCCCGGACCATATTGCTTGGCACCAAACAGCAACTCAGGAGCTCTATACCATCTGGCAAAAACCTACATAATACTACACAGTTCAATACGATTTCCCCGAAAAATATGTTTGGAGCAAGACTGCATGCAATAGCTTTATATGTTTGGGATTCTTTAAGTATCCGTGAGTTTCACATCAAACAAGCATGCCCAAATGAGCGCCACAGTCTGAGCAGGAAAACAGCCACATAAAGGTGCAAAGCTTATGGTCGGTGTTAGCAACTCCAGGCAACTTTAGTTCATAAATATACTTCTTTTTCACAATTAAAAATTGTATTGATTCCACAGAAATTGGTAAAATAAAACGCCATCTACGTTGCCATAGTTATATAACTAAAGTATGTAAATGCAACAGTAACATGAGTAACTGAACAGAAATGTATACTTGTTCAAACTACGTGGAACACAAATTATTGCAAGCAAATATTCTGAAATGTAATGGAATTCAGATTCTACATAGCTTGGGACAATAAGAGAACATCATACCTGATGTGTGAACCTTCGATCTGGGCTCCCAAATATACGAGCTAACCCAAAATCTGCAAGTTTTAGTTGCCCACTAGGTCCAATCAGCAAGTTGTTTGGTTTCATATCCCTGTTCAAACCAATAGAACTAAATAAGAAACTCAAGGAAATAAAGCACATCAGACTTGATAAGTAGCTCCTACAACAAAAATCACCTATGCAGGACATATTTGTTATGGCAAAATGCAAGCCCCTTCAGTGTCATCTGGATGTATGATTTGATATCAGCAGGAGAAAGGACAATATTTCTGTCACGAATAACGGCTTCTAAATCTGTCTCCATAAACTCAAAAACAAGGTGCAGGTTCCCCTTATGAGGAAAAGTATCAATCAACTCAATGATATAAGGGTCCTTAAGTTCTTTAAGCAATTTGATTTCCCTCAAAGCCGTGAAGTTGACCCCTTCCTTCTGCTTCCCTAGACGAATTTTCTTGATGGCAACTGTTTGCCCTGTCTGCACAGTTATCATACAAAGGCACTGAACCCATTAGCGACCATTCCTTTTGTGTACTTGAGCTAAAGAATAAAGACTCCATTATCACATATAGAAAGTATAAATAGAAATGATGTAGCATATTTATTTGGTGGCCCTGGCAACACCAACAACCAAAAGTCCAAAATAATTAACTCATTCAGATTCGTCCCTAACCTCAGAAACATTACAGCTGCTTTACTACAAGAAAGAAATCGAACAGTGGCGCAAGTGCAAGAACTCATAAAATTAAAAAATATAAAATAAAAGAAGAGGAGAAAACGAGAAACAATAGCAGGAAGAAAAAAAGAAAAAAAATATACACGAAATTTAGTGCCCAGAAAACCCTAGAATATCTAAAACAGAAAGCGTTACTATTGAATTTCACAATATAGTCAGAAACCTAGAGCCCACACACACACATAGAAACTCAAATCGAACCGGCAACAATTGGCGGTACCTTAGTATCGATGGCTTTGTAAACGACCCCATATGTACCTTCACCAAGAACTTCGCGTTTCAGGTAACGATCGGCTACTTTCTTGGACAGTAACTGATCCGCCATTCTTCTTCTCCTCTTTTTTCAGATTAAAATGCTCGGTATTCAGAATTGTCAGTTTTTCGTAGAATCAGAACAATTAGTTCTCATCCTCGAATGAAACTGGGCAACTGGCTGCTAATTAACCCAAAATAAAAGGTAACAATAAAGAATTAGTTGATGAAAGAAAATTGGAAATTCCCGTTTGTGGCGTGTTAACTGCGCGGAGGAGCGTCTGTGCGCCGCCTATTTTTCCAATTATTCAGTCTGGCTCCCTTTTGTATCTTTGGATAATTGGGGGTTTGCTAAAGAGTAAGTTTTGGATGAAGGGAACGTTTGGTAATAAGCCCTCAAATTTTCAATAGTTACATGGGCTACCGTTGCCCAACGGTTCGGAACCACTCTGAACCGTTGGTTTTCGGTTCCAAAATAATGGAATCGAACCCAAACTGAGCATATGTGTTATATAGTTTGGGTTTCAATTTTAAAAATCGACGGTTTGATTTATTTTTTTTCATTATACATACACGAAAACATTGATTTGAACGGGGAACTGGCAGTTTCAGTCTTCCGAAATGAGGAATCGAAATGAAATTGTACATGGTTTCGGTTCCGATTTTGCCATAATTCCAAATCGAAACCGGCTATACCAAACCGAATGAGGAATCGAAATGAAATTGTACATGGTTTCGGTTCCGATTTTGCCATAATTCCAAATCGAAACCGGCTATACCAAACTGTTTGGACAAGTCTTTGACAAAATTTTTTTAATACTCTTTTCGTCCGTCTATAAGCTTTTCGTAACTTTTGAGCACATGTATTAAGAAAAATGATTAAATAATAGATATAGTACGATGATTGAGAGAAAGAGTGAGATAAAGAGAAAAGGTGAGATACAAAGTGAAGTGTAAGAATAAAAGATTAAAAAATATTTGCTAAAAATGATATGAAAAATTTATAGGCAGACGGACCAAAATGACAAAATTGAAAACGTATAGACGGACGGGGGGAGTAGTACAAATGCATTAACATCAAACGTGAAAAAAATAAAATAAAACGAGAGAACAAATGTGTCTGAATTCATTTTCATTTAATATTTGTGTTTTATTCAAGCTTAATAATGGAGTGTTGTTCATATAATGACACATATTTCTCTTTACATTAACACAATTGTTTATATAATAACACAATTTTTAATATCTTACATGTGTTGGTATAAAGATAAATATGTGTAATTGTGTTCTTTATTCTTGTAATAACAAATATTTATTTTTACAGCAACACAAATTTGGAAGCGATTTTTTTTTTATGTGAAATAGAAGTATGTGTTACTTGTATAACCGTGTTTATAGTAATATTGCAAGGTGAAAGCGAGTATTTCGTTTGTTTTGGGAATATCGGTTTGACCTAGTTTAACTCGGTGAATGATCCACAAATTTTGTTTATCCTTCTTTTTTTGACGGATTGTTTATCCTTCTTTAAATTGACTAATATTGCAATATTTCACATGAGACCCACCCATAGTAATAAAACGTAGGAGCATTTGTTTTAAAATTTTGAGTAAGGGTAAAATTTAATTGTATATCAAGTCAATTGTGTAAATCATTTTAATATATTATTGTTAAAGAAGTTAATCAAATGTGTATTAGTGACAATTTAATATTATTATATAAATGTTAGAGAACTTTATATCAAATCAATTACAGTAAATATATATTATTTGAGATAAATGTAATTGTTATGAATAATATTTATTTGTATGAATATCTATTACTTCCTCCTTAATACCCACTATGTGTCCTTTGGTTGTTCATGTACCTACATTTATAGTGCACCTCTCATTTCATCTTCCCAAACTTGTATTGGGACCTATAAAGGGGTGCAAATGTTATAGTAATCACTTGAAGTTGAATCAAATATTTATATACTCCTTTTACATATTGTTCTCTTTTACATACAAAGTTATAAGTTTAAGTTGTTTCACAACACGTTAGCAGCACGAGGCTCGTAAAACATTCCTGCCGACGAAATTCAGATAGTGACCAATTTCAGGTATTGTACAAAATTATGTATTGAAATATTTAGAATATATTATCTAACAATATTTATTTATCACCTCTTATTTTATTACTATTTTGATGATCATTTGTTCTTGAAATTAATCAATCTCTTGTTTATTTGATAGTTTCCATCATGTCGAATTTAACAAAACTTGAATTTGTGGCTCTTGATATTACCGGAAAAAACTATTTGTCATGGATTCTTGATGCTGAAATTCATTTGGATGCCATGGGTCTTGGAGATTCCATAAAAGTGGCAAATCAAGCATCTAATCAAGATAAGGCTAAAGCCATGATTTTCCTTCGCCACCATCTTGATGAAGGATTAAAAACTAAGTACCTCACTGTGAAAGATCCACTTGAATTGTGGACGAATCTTAAAGAAAGGTATTATCACCAAAAAACAGTGATTTTGACAAAGGCTCGTTATAATTGGTTGCATTTAAGATTGCAAGATTATAAATCAGTGAGTGAGTATAACTCAGCTATGTTCAGAATCACTTCTCAATTAAAATTATGTGGAGAAAATATTACTGATGATGATATGCTTGAAAATACATTCTCCACATTTCATGCTTCTAATGTGCTTTTGCAACAACAATATCGTGAGAAGGGTTTTACTAAATATTCTGAACTAATTTCATGTCTTTTGGTGGCTGAGCAAAATAATGAGCTTTTGATGAAAAATCATGAATCTCGTCCAACTGGTTCTGCTCCACTCCCCGAAATGAATGTTGTCTCATTCTATAATAATCACGATTCCTATAACGGTCGTGGAAGGGGACGTGGACGTGGACGGGGTCGGGGTCGGGGACTTGGACGTGGCCGAGGACGTGGATTTGGCCGAGGCATATTTCAAAATGATCATAATTCCCGTCAGAACTTTAAAGGCCCCCACAAAGGAAAACAATTTTTTGAATATCAAAGGAAAGAGAACGACTCACTTGACACAAAGCCCAAATATGACACTTGTCATCGATGTGGGGCGAATGGACATTGGTCTAGAACATGTCGCACGCCTAAGCATCTCATTAATCTATATCAAGAATCGATCAAGGGAAAAGAGAAAAAGGTTGAAACAAATTTTGTGAATAGTGAGTTCGATAATGAGATGTTTGACATAACACAATTGGATGTTGCTGATTACCTTACCCACCCTGAAGGTGGAAATTAGATCGTTCTAATACTCAATCATAATTTCTTTTCAATAATCTATTATGTAATGTTTGTTTTTCTTATGTTATGCAATGTCTTAATATTTTTGTCCTTTATAATATGAGTGACTATTACATTTTCATTTACCTTTCTTATGTTATGCAATGTCTTAATATTTTTGTCCTTTATAATATGAGTGACTATTACATTTTCATTTACCTTAAAAATAAAATAAAACAGTTAAATTTTAAATGTCTTACTATGTATTTCTTTTGTTTTTTTATAAGAAATGGAAAATGGTATGGCAACATCAACTTTCAAGAAAGAAGATGGAGATCTATGTCTCGTGGATAGTGCTACTACGCACACTATATTCAACAATAAAAAATACTTCTCAAATATAAAATGGGGAGAAGCTAATGTAAATACAATATCCGATTGTACAAAAATAATTGAAGGCTTTGGAAGAGCCACTATTCAATTATCCGGAGGGACAAAATTCATTATAAATGATGCCTTATTCTCTGGAAAGTCTCAAAGAAATTTATTGAGTTTTAAAGATATTCGTTTGAATGGATATCATCTTGAGACTACGAAAGAAGGCAATATTGAGTATCTTAATATTACTACAATTGTTGCGGGAAAGAAATGTATGGTGGAAAAGTTACCCGCTTTGTCCTCGGGTTTATATTGCACGAGCATAAGAACAATTGAAATTTATGTCGTAGTAAACCAAAAGTTTACTACCGAATTTAATGTTTGGCATGACCGGTTGGGCCATCCCGGTTCCATAATGATGCGAAAAATTGTAGAAAATTCATGTGGGCATCCATTGAAAAATCGGAAAATACTACATCCCAATGAATTTTCATGTGCTGCTTGTTCACAAGGGAAATTAATTGTAAGACCGTCACCAGCTAAAGTTGAGCATGAAAATCTTATATTCTTGGAACGAATTCAAGGGGATATTTGCGGACCTATACATCCGCCAAGTGGACCATTTAGGTATTTTATGGTCTTGATTGATGCATCGACTAAGTGGTCACATGTATGCTTATTGTCATCTCGCAATTTGGCTTTTGCAAAATTATTTGGACAAATAATACGATTGCAAGCACAGTTTCCTGATAATGCAATTAAGACAATCCGTCTTGATAATGCTGGTGAATTTTCATCCCAGGCTTTCAATGATTATTGCTTATCAATTGGAATACATATTGAGCATCCAGTTGCTCATGTCCATACAAAAAACGGTCTTACTGAATCGCTTATAAAGCGTATTCAATTGATTACCCGACCATTATTGATGAAATCTAAACTCCCCATTTCAGCTTGGGGTCATGCTATATTGCATGCGGCAGCACTTGTGCGCATCAGACCAACAAGTTATCATAGCATTTTCCCCGTACAAATGGTTCAAGGTCAGGAACCAAATATTTTCCATCTAAGAACTTTTGGATGTGCTGTATATGTACCGATTGCTCCACCACAACGTACAAAAATGGGTCCCCAAAGGAGAATGGGGATATATGTTGGGTACGAATCTCCGTCCATTATTAAATATTTAGAACCTTTGACCGGAGATCTATTCACGGCAAGGTTTGCCGATTGTCATTTTGATGAGACAATTTTTCCAACATTAGGGGGGAAAGTAAGTAGCTGGCAAAGAATATTTCTTGGAATGAATTATCATTGAATTGCATGGATCCTCGTAAAAACAATGTGAACTTGAAGTTGAAAAGATAATTCATTTGCAAAAGATTGCGAATCAACTGCCAGACGCATTTACTGACCTTAAAAGAGTTACAAAATCTCATATTCCAGCTGCTAATGATCCTAACAGAATTGATGTCCCTGAAGGACCATCTTCCATTGCAAATGAATCTACGGCGCGCCTGAAGCGTGGTAGACCTCTTGGTTCCAAATACAAAAATCCTCGAAAAAGAAAAGGAGCAAATGAGGATGGCCATAATGTGAACACTCCTGTTGAAAAATCTGACACACTACTTAAAGTCCCAGAAAATGATATTGAAGTCATTGATAAATTTCAGGCGCCTAAAAATGATAAAATATCGATCAATTATGTCAGAATAGGAGAAAGATGGAGCCGAAATGAAATCGACGTCGACGATATCTTTGCATATAATGTAGCGCTCAATATAATGGAAGATGATAAGGATCCTGAACCTACGTCTATTAATGAATGTAGGAAATGAGATGATTGACCAATGTGGAAAGACGCAATAAGTGCAGAATTGCAATCTCTTATTAAACGAAAAGTTTTTGGACCTGTTGTCCGTACACCTAATGGTATAAAACCCGTGGGGCATAAATGGGTATTCGTGCGAAAAAGAAATGAGAAAAATGAAATCGTGAGGTATAAAGCCCGGCTTGTCGCACAAGGTTTTACCCAAAGGCCAGGTGTTGATTATGAGGAGACTTACTCTCCTGTGGTGGATGCAATAACTTTTCGTTATTTAATAAGTCTGGCAGTGCAAGAGAAACTTGACATGCGTCTAACATATGTCGTTACAGCTTATTTGTACGGCTCATTAGAGAAAGATATTTACATGAAAATCCCTGAGGGATTAAAGGTACCTTTAATGAAAAACGAGAATTCTCAAAACATATATTCAGTCAAGTTGAGCAAATCCTTATATGGATTAAAACAATCTGGTCGCATGTGGCACAATTGTTTGAGTGCATTCTTGATTAAGGAGGGGTATAACAATGATCTTATATGCCCTTATGTTTTTATTAAAAGATCTGGATGTGAATATGTGATTATTGTTGTATATGTTGATGATTTGAATATCATTGGGACTCCTACAGAGTTATCAAAGGTCGTGGCTTCCCTCAAGAGAGAATTTGAAATGAAGGATCTTGGTAAAACAAAATTTTGTTTGGGTCTTCAAATTGAACACTTTGATAATGAGATTTTTGTGCATCAATCCACTTATGTTATGAAAGTGTTGAAACAATTTTATATGGATAAAGCACATCCCTTAAGCACACCTATGGTTGTGCGGTCACTGAGTGTAGCGAAAGATCCATTTCGACCCCGCGAAGAAAATGAAGAATTGCTTGGTCAAGGAGTACCATATTTGAGTGCAATAGGTGCACTAATGTATCTTGCTAGCAACACAAGGCCTGATATATCATTTACTGTTAATTTATTAGCAAGATATAGTTCTTCTCCAACTCGTAGGCATTGGAATGGTGTTAAACACGTTTTTCGATACCTTAGAGGAACAATGGATATGGGCTTATATTTTTCAAACTCATCAGAACCTTGTTTAGTTGGTTATGCAGATGCAGGCTACTTATCAGACCCGCACAAAGCTCGATCTCAAACAGGTTATTTGTTTACATATGGAGGTACAACTATTTCATGGCGTTATGTTAAACAAACTCTAGTTGCTACTTCATCTAACCATGCAGAGATCCTAGCAATTCACGAGGCAAGTCGTGAATGTGTTTGGTTGCATTCCGTCACACATCATATTTGCAGGCAGTGTGGATTAAACTCAGAGAAAGATAATCCAACGGTGATTTATGAAGACAATGCTGCATGTGTTGCCCAACTAGCGGAAGGATTTATCAAAGGTGATAGGATAAAACATATTGATCCTAAATTCTTCTTTACTCACGATCTTCAGCAAAAGGGTGACATCAGTGTGCAACAAATTCGTTCAATTGATAATTTGGCAGATTTATTTACCAAGTCTTTACCTACTTCAATGTTTGAGAAATTGAAGTACAAAATTGGAGTGCGTCGTCTTAAGGATGTGAAGTGATGTAATCATCAGGGGGAGTTAATACACGTTTCTTCTCATTGGATTTTAACAAGACATAATTTTATCTACTGGACATTCAAGGGGGAGTGTTATGAATAATATTTATTTGTATGAATGTCCACTACTTCCTCCTTAATACCCACTATGTGTCCTTTGGTTGTTCATGTACCTACATTTATAGTGCACCTCTCATTTCATCTTCCCAAACTTGTATTGGGACCTATAAATAGGGGTGCAAATGTTATAGTAATCACTTGAAGTTGAATCAAATATTTCTATACTCCTTTTACATATTGTTCTCTTTTACATACAAAGTTATAAGTTTAAGTTGTTTCACAACAGTAATTGAATTTTAAAATTATGATTTTAAATCGCAAACTAAAACAAGAGGCATATGGGTAATTCCAAAACATTTACTTTAGACCAATCTAGTGCCAGATTAGGGTTTTCTACGGGCGATTTACACGCACTATTGGTGCGATTTACTTAGGGTTTTCTCTCCTTGCTTGAGAGTGAGTTTCCATCGATGGAGTCGCAATTTAACGACATGTCTCTGGAAGAGGACGAGGAATTGATTCTGGAACCGGAGAATGGGGAGGAGGACTTTGGAACGACGGAACACTGCCTTGTGGGAAAGTTCTTAACGGATGACCCCATAAACTACATGGGCATGAAGAATAGATTAACTACGATCTGGAACCCAAGGAAAGGAGTGGTGATTCGAGCGATAGGTGGGAGGAGATACATCTTCCAGTTTGCCCACCATCCGGATCTAAAGTATGTATTGGAAGGAGGTCCCTGGTCTTTCGGGTCTCACCTACTGATTCTTCACAAACTAGGGCACGGAGATCACCCTCTACATGTCCCTTTGCACCTGGTGGACTTTTGGGTCCAGATACATGACCTTCCCATCGGTTTCTTCACAGAGGCCATTGGAAGACAATTGGGGAATTATGTGGGGGTGTTCGTGGAGTTTGACAAATCGAACAAGGCAGCATCCTGGCTGCCGTATATGCGGATTCGGGTGCGGATCGATGTGAACAAGCCACTGAAGAAATCAATGAAGATCAAGAAAGCCAATGGGGTCGGGGTTGCAGTATCATTCCAGTACGAAAAACTGACTCACTTCTGCTACATATGTGGCCATCTGGGGCACATTGACAAATTCTGTGAGATCCTTTTCAATGCTAAGGAGGGAGAGACTGTTAAACGACATTGGGATCAATCTCTCCGGGCTCTAGATCGCCGCCAAGGGCAATCGGAGGAACTCAAGGGACGAAGCGGAAATCAAGGGAGAGATTCACAAAAGGAAGATGACACGGATAACAAAAGTATGGAAGGAGAGTCAATTGACGCAAATAATGGGGCGGAGGATACGCAAATTATTAGGAAAGAGCGTGAAAGAGGGGGCCACTTTAATTCTGCATTGACAAATCCTAATTTCCGTCAAAACCCTATTTTTGAGGAAGATACCGAAATTACTACTGGACATAATTATGGAGAAGATACGTCCAGCGCTGATGAGGCCAGAAAGAGAAAAAGAGGAAAGATTATACCAGTAGGACCATCAAGATCTTTGGAGGAGGCGAGACTTGAGGACAATGACAAATATTTTTTATCGGCAGGCTCTGGTTCCGGAGCCGGCCGGGACCAATGAGAGCCCGCAGTTGGAATTGTAGAGGGCTTGGCCGGCCAGCTACAGTTCTTTCACTCTCCGAGCTTGTTCGAGCTCAAAGGCCTGATGTTATTTTCCTGTTTGAAACTTTATCACTTTCTGTAGAATTAGAAGAGATTCGTGTTAGTTTAAATTTTCAGTCTTATTTGGCCATCGATTGTCTGGGTCAAAGTGGCGGTATTGCTGTACTTTGGAAAGTTATGAATAAATGCAGTGTTCTGAATTATTTCCGTAATCACATTGATATGGTTGTTTCTGATAATATGGGTGATTGGCGCCTCACCGGTTATTACGGATATCCAAATCGATCACAAAGGTCGCTCTCTTGGGATTTGCTACGAAATCTCTCTAGCCGCAACAACCTGCCTTGGGTGTGCATAGGGGATTTTAATGACTTGTTATCGAAAGACGATAAACGGGGTAGAGTGGACCACCCTGGGTGGCTATACAGAGGCTTTCGAGAAGCTGTGGCAGATTGTCGCTTCACGGATGTTCCCATGCAAGGTCATCGTTATACATGGTCTCGGGGGAAGGGTACAGTGGACATGGTAGAGGAACGAATTGATAGGGCACTGGCAACCCCCTCGTGGCACTCTAGGTTTCCCGAGGCGAAGCTCCTGAATCTGGTCGCACCGGTAAGTGATCATAACCCAATCCTACTAATTATTCAGGACATCCCTACGACTTTTCGCAAGCGGCGATTTAAATTTGAGAATGTGTGGTTAGAGGAGTCGGGCCTCACTGATGTTATTACGAGTGCATGGC
Organism: Galeopsis tetrahit; assembly: GCA_963675135.1. Taxonomy (NCBI): domain Eukaryota; kingdom Viridiplantae; phylum Streptophyta; class Magnoliopsida; order Lamiales; family Lamiaceae; genus Galeopsis; species Galeopsis tetrahit. The sequence continues at coordinate 75,535,067 of OY776127.1, forward strand.
AAGGGTTTGGTGCATTTAATATACTGAAGAGGCTCCATGCAACATTAGATACATTGGCTGTGTGGGGAAAGCGGAGAGCTAGTACGTTAAAGACACAAAAGAAGGAATTGTTGAGGGAGATCGATCGACTCCAGGACTACACGTACGGATAACCAGTCAGTGTTAAGGCAAAGAGAGTGCAAAGAGGAATTTGCACGAATTCTTGTTGATGAAGAGACGTATTGGAAACAACGAGCAAAAATATTTTGGCTTCGGGGTGGTGATCTTAATACTCGCTTCTTTCATCAATCGGCCTCAACAAGAAAGAAATTGAATAGGATTACGCGTCTACATGATGCTTTTGGTCACCTGGTGGAAGATCAGCAAGGGCTTTGTCAGATTGTGCAGCAGTACTTTGCTGAAATTTTTGCAGGAAACACCAATAATGAGGAGGTGGGGGAATTGACACATGCTATCAACCCCATGGTTACAGAAGAGCAGAATTTACTACTCACACGTCCTTTTACCTTGGAGGAGTTTCGAAGGGCCATTTTTTATATGCACCCCGATAAATCGCCGGGCCCCGACGGCTTTAACCCGACTTTCTACCAACGATTTTGGGGTACCGTCGGCCAGGATATTTTTAATGAGGCATCGGCATGGCTGCTAAGGAACGAGTTCCCGAATACGTTAAACGACACCCATGTGGTGCTTATTCCCAAATGTGAGGATCCAAGCTCGATGAAGGATCTCAGACCTATCTCATTATGCAATGTAGTCTACAAAATTGTGTCGAAGGTACTTTGCAATCGACTCAAGTCTGTTTTACCTTGCTTGGTAGACAAATCTCAATCTGCCTTTGTGAGTGGCAGGGCCATTCAAGATAATATCCTTATTGCTTTTGAGACTATACATGCAATGCGCATGAAGAGGAATGGCATAATCGGTGATGTGGCGCTAAAGATCGATATAAGCAAGGCGTGTGATAGAGTAGATTGGAGCTATTTGGAGGGTGTTTTGGCTCGTTTAGGTTTTTCACAAACCTGGATTCGGTGGATGATGCTTTGTGTGAAAACGGTTCAATATTCCTTCCAAGTTAATGGTGATATGGTTGGGCCTATTACGCCCGGACGAGGCCTGCGACAAGGAGACCCGTTATCTTTGTATCTTTTCATTCTTTGTGCGGAGGGGCTCTCAGCTTTGATCCGGCAAGCTGGAACTCAAGGAAAGTTGCATGGAAACAGAATCTGTAGAGGGGCCCCCTCGATATCTCATTTACTTTTTGCGGATGATAGCCTATTGTTCTGTAAGGCTACGATTGAGGAGGTGACAAATTTGAAATCACTGTTGGATGATTACGAGAGGGTGTCAGGCCAGGCTATAAATTATGCCAAGTCTGGTACGTTTTTCAGCCGTAATGTGAGTGATACCCAGAGGAGTACCATTGGTGATGTCCTTGGGGTGCATGGGGTGCTAAACACAGGGAGGTATTTAGGTCTGCCTTCCCTAATTGGGAGAAGGAAAAGACAGATTTTCGGATACTTGAAAGAGAGATTATGGAGTCGTCTGCAGGGGTGGCAGAACAAAAAGATCTCGAAGGCAGGTCGGGAAATTTTGATAAAATCAGCGGCACAGGCGATTCCGACTTTTTGCATGGGTGTTTTTCTTTTGCCCACAACACTCATTGAAGAATTGCAGAGAATAAAGAAAATGGACGACATGGGGCTCTATTTGCTCGGATAAAGAAAAATGAGGGATGGGATTTAGAGATCTTTATCTTTTTAACGTGGCCTTGCTCGGGCGGATGGGCTGGAGGTTGATGACAGAATCGGACGCATTAGTTTGTCGTATTATGAAGGCACGCTATTACCCAAATGACGACTTCTTGACAACAAATATAGGCAGGACACCGAGCTACACGTGGAGAAGTTTACATGAAGCTCAGGCGTTGCTTCGGAAAGGCACAAGATGGCAGGTAGGGAGTGGGGAGCGTCTTCGGATTTGGGGGCAGCCTTGGGTGAATGATGCAGCAGATTTCTGGATTCGTACCCCGGTTATTCCTGAATTGGAGGACTCTAGGGTGGCGAATTTGATGATACCGGGGAGGAAACACTTGGATGCAGACCTGCTAAATCAGATTCTTAACCCGGAAGATGTGTCACGTGTTCTGAAAACGGCTATTCCACCACCACGCTTTGAAGATCGGTTGATTTGGCATCACTCGAGGGATGGTAATTACAGCGTGCGGACATGATATAAATTTGCAAATTATTTGGTACGACGGGTTACTCAACCAATTGGAGAGGAGTGGAGTTTAGTGTGGAAACTCAAGGCTCCACCAAAGGTAAAAAATTTGCTATGGAGAATTTGTAAAGGTTTCATCCCAACTAGAGTGAAACTGTTTCGGAAAGGCATCATTAATATGAAAGAATGTCCACACTGTGCGCTCGAGGATGAATCGGAGTGGCATGCATTTGTGGGATGCCCGTTAGTGTTGGGTGCTTGGAGGGCGGTTTCGTATCGCGGACAATTGAGCAGAGCAATGGTGGCAACAGAGTCGATGCAGAAGCTGACCTTCTTTCTGCTTCGTGAGTTGAATGAGGAGGACGCCGTGCAAATGGGAGTGATTCTTTGGCTGCCATGGAGAGAAAGTGTTGGGAATAAAATGAGATATGTTTTGATTAAATACCAAAACCCCCATGAGACATGCCTAAGTCAAGAAGATTGTGTTCAAAATGTGTTAGAACACATAGCATAAGGCTAGATGAGAAGCTGATATGTTAGGCAGCTCTTAGATGATTAGATGCACATTGTGAGGGGGAACCTATGCTTTGAAGATTATCAAGATCAAGTCCCCTCAAGGCTCAAAATCTGGAACAAACACTAAGGACAAGCATACTCCATAGAAAACCAAATGCTCTGATCAGGAGAGTTGTCCAGAAGAGTTATTTCTATGCAAGAACAAGATTGCAAAGTTCAAAAGGACAAGATTAGCCAAATACTCTGATCAGGAGAGTTGTCCAGAAAGAATTATCCAAAAGAGTTGTCTTAGCAATCAAGCCCAAGTGCTCTGAAAGGCTTGAGGTCAACCATACTGAAAGAATGAAGACAACTACATCCTTAAAGAACTACATTGAATCATGCTAAGATCAATTTCAAGAGAAGCAAAGGATGATAGCCAAGTCATATGAAGAAGAGCAAGCCAACCTTGCTGATAAGCAAAACTGCTGATAGTGATAAAGAGAGTTGTCCATTTGAAAAGGAATGTTGTCCTATCATTGGATCAACCTTCAGAAGCCATGTCCAAGTCTTAACAAGAAGTCAAACATTGGGAAAAGTGCTGCAGAAAGAAGACAAAGTCTTACAAGTCGTTTATTACCCAAATGAGGACATGTCACTATCAAGAAACTGTCTTCCAGTTTGAAGAACAAAAGGAAGACATTTATAGCAATTTGGGACTGCCTCTCCAACGGGCAAATCCTCAAATTTGTCTATAAATACAGAAGTGTGGAGACCATTTGAAGCATCCATTCTACATCCAACTGAACAATTATTCTGAAGCTTCAAAGTCCTCAAAAGACATTCTTAGTCTTAAAACACTTCTTCTAAGATGAACTTATTGTATATCCATACAAAGCTTAGAGAGATATCCTATCCTTATACACTGATCTTCATTGTAAAGAATATCTCATTAGTTGGAACCTTACTTCAACCCTTACCCCTTTCAAGTGAGAAAGTGAGAAGGTTGTAGTTGTAGAAGTGATAGGAGCTGACTGTTGAGAGAAGAACAGTTCAGTTCTGAGTTGAGAAGAGGGTACTAGGACTCTAGACATACTAGGGATCAATTCACCAAAGAGTGGTGTTATTGATCAAGTGCACCTTGGCACTATAAAACAGGTTAATTCCAAGAGTGAAGGAATTATCCTGTTAAATCAGGGAAAGTGGATGTAGAAGCTTGAGTCTCTGAACCACTATAACCTCCTATGTTGATTTGCTTTACAAGTACTTACATTCATTCAACACTGCACACAAAACTGATCTTTCAAAAGATACATATTCAAAGATTGTGCAAGAACTGTTTTGGACAAGTTCCCTGAAAACTGGACTGTATTGAATTGACCAAGTGATTTCAGAAACTAAAGGAGTCTAAACTTAAAGGGCCAACCATTATTCCGCACATATAACTCCCCTAGATAGTTGTTCAACTAAGTACTCAATAGTACTTAGTAGTTTGACTATCTTAGTAGAGTTATTCATCTTCAGCAGAGTTGTCCAAGACAACCTTGCTGAGCTCTGGTTTGATCAAAAGTTGAAAAGAATTGCATACAAGTGTATTCCCCCCCCCCCATACACTTGTTATATACTCCTTTCAGGACCAACAGAAAGAAACAGCAAAGTGTGGACGGGGAGCTGTGCTTCTTTGGAGGGGTTGTCTATGCGGGCCATCACTTACCTAATTGAATGGAGGAGTGCACAAAGTAGGAGAGGACCTTCTACCAGCAGCAACACCTGTAACGCGTGGCATACCCCGAATCACCAATTCTTAAAAGTTAATGTAGACGCAACTTTTTTTGACGATACGAAGGAAATGGGCCTGGGAGCCATCATTCACGATGATGCTGGTCGATTTGTGGCGTGCCGATCAATGGTGGTACCTGGACAATACGATGTGGATGTTGGGGAGGCAATGGGGTTATGTGAAGCATTATCTTGGATAAAAAGGAGAGGAATGGAGAGGGTAGAGGTGGAGGTTGATGCACAGATTGTCTCGGATGCAATTCTATCTTCAACTAAATCGAAGTCGACGTTTGGGAGCTTCATTCTGGATTGCAAGAACTTAATTTCTGAAATTCCACATTGTTCGGTTAGATTCGTGAGTCGTGATGCCAATATTAAGGCACACACTATTGCTAGATCTGCTAGGTCCTATCCTAGGCCTCATGTATGGTCTGACCTACCAAATTTTGTGGTGGGCTTACCTTCGGTAATTTGCGGATGCTAAATAATATTTACTCTTTCATTACTTTAGATTAAAAAAAAATCATAAATAAATCGACTTTTAAATGGAAGGTACCAAAATTTCAAATTATTTTCTCTTTTTCCGCTCAAAGTCATTTTATATACTCGTAATAATTTAAAATTTTAGTAAAAGTCAGACATTTCGGTCCTCTAGTGCAATTAGTGGCAAATGTTAGCCCCAATTTATCTTCAATATAAATAGCAGACTCGTAAAAAAGTGTGGAGGGAAACGAGAAAAATTGCGCATCAGTTCAGCAATGGAGTCTGAAGGAAAAAATTGGCCGAGGGAAACAAAGAAGACGAGGAAAGAGGTATGTAGATGTAAATCCCTGATTTTAGCTTAGATTATTCATGTTAGGATTGTTTACTGGGTTAACAAAAACGAGCATTATCTCTTATTGATAATCTGACTATCTAATTGAAGGGCAGATACTGGAAAAGAAGAAAGCAATTGAAAACATGATCAAGGCTGCTTCTTCGGTGAAAGACCATCTCTCTACTTTCCCCCATTTGCGTCACCACCGAATAAACGGTTTATCTGCTGCTCATATTTTTCTTTTTTAAATTGATGTTTTTGATATTATAATCAATTCGAATGTTCAATTGTTCAAATTGAATGATATTGTATGTATGTTCTTGTTTTGGCTCATTAATACTCATACGAATGCTCTGAATCGTGTCAATTTTTGGGTTTATGGAATTCTATGTAGCTCAGTTTTTCTCTCTCGAGTTTTTAAGACTGCAAAAGAGCGACACATTGTTTGAAACATTAGCTTTGATGTATTAAATGAGTTTTAATGGGTTTTCATGTATGTTGCTGCATAGGAATTGAATAGAATTTGACTTCAAATTTGATAGTAAACCATAAACCCTAAAGAAAGTGATTAGATTACTACAGCTTTGTTTGTATGTATTTGGCTGATGTGTGGCACTCGTTTATGAAGACATGCTCTTGTAAATCATGCATTAGGTACATTCATCTTTACATATCTTAAGGCTGTCTAAATCTTGTCTCTCTAGGCTTGTATATACACTTGGAGTCAGGACGAGGTGACAAGCTTACAGGTCATGCCAAACAATACATACAGAACCTTCTTAAGGTAATGCTGTTCCCATGCAATGGTCCTTCTGTTGTACTTCTCAGATACATATGACTGCATGTGTTTTTTTTCTTTGACAACTTTGATTCATATTTCTTCTTAAGTTAAATATGGAGGCACCTTATGGAACTGAGTGGCCAGATGAAGAAAAGATAAAGCGGCGGGAAATGGTTGCAACAGAAGCTCGTTATATATTTGTGCATGAAATCCCGATAGAAGATGCTGATGAAGTGTTAGAATCAAAAGACAAGAAGGGGACGTGCAGTTGTAAGGGCATTCTTGTTGGTTTTGTACATTACCGATTCATTCTGGAGGAAGAAGTGCCTGTGGTCTATGTTTATGAATTACAGCTTGAGTCTCGTGTTCAAGGAAAGGGAATAGGGAAATTTTTAATGCAGTTAATTGAGCTCATTGCTTGCCAGGTGCAGTTCTATGTTCCTCTTTCCATATTGCTGCTGAATATTTTTCTTATCAACTAAAATAACCTTGTAGAAAAGAAGATATTTATGTTAGAACTATTTGATGAATGACACCAGTGGTATCTGTACTTCTAATGAACCTTCATGCTGGCATCTTTGGATGCTTTCCTCATTGATTTGACTAACATGGCTTATGCAATGAAAATGCTTCTCATTTTCTGGAATATTACATTTGTCATAATGGTGAGATTTTCCTTTTTCAGAATAACTCATTAGTTATCATGCAATTATTTCAGAATAAAATGGGTGCTGTGGTGCTAACTGTTCAAAAAGAAAACATGTCAGCAATGGACTTCTATATCCATAAACTTGGGTAGGTAGTTATGTCAATTACCCTTTTTCATATTTATTTGAAATAATTTAAATGGCCAATTTATTTCTTTTTTAATTTGTGGAATTGGTTAACGGAAACTCTGAATTGTGGAGGACCAAATGCTTTCTCGAGCTTGAAAAGATAATGGTTCACTAGCCAAATGATAACCAGCTTGTCTGTATATGGTAAATGATATATATAGTTGATTCAGTTTTTGTATTGCTACACCAACCAGTCCCATAAAACAGTCATATCAGTTTTTGTATTGCCAGCAATGAGGGATTTTCATATCAAACTACTGGGATATGTTTTCTTTCAACTGAACTTGTAATTCAGCTTTTATTTGTAATGTATACATTACTATAGCATCATGAAGAGAATAAAATAAACATATTTGAATATAACATAAATACTGCAGCCAGCTTCATCAGTTTCATAACTCTATTCTTGCAATTCTTCTGTAGTTTTTGGTGAAATACTTTGCATGATTGCTCAACTATTTTTCTTGAAATTTTAATCTTTTTGCAGATACACCATTTCTGAAATTTCACCTTCGAGAGTTGATCCATTGGTTAGTACACTCTATCATTAATGGCAACACTTTTCTCTTCCAACTCCTACCCCTCGCTCCGCATTTGAAACTTCACTATTTTAACCTTGTAGTCATCAAATTCACTTATGTTCATCTTTACATTCCTTATGCAGTTGGGACCAGAGAAAAGCTATGAGATTCTTTGTAAAACATTTGACCATGAAGCTCAAGAAATCTTGGGGTAGGAGGTGCGTTAAGCATATGCTTAAGAATTAACGGTTTATTATAATGTTAATTAAATGGTAATTTAACATAAATCCAGCTCAATGCAATGACAACATCAATTATTTCAAAATCATGTAAAATGGTTTTGACTTTTGAGTAGGACACTTATGGCCTGGAGAAATGCATTTTATCCTGTACTCAATAATCATTATTTCTTACTGTATGATCTCAAACGTGATTTAACATAGAACTATAAAGCCTGTCCAATTTTTTTCTTGTAGATTTTATTTCTCTTACCCTCTGCAGACATTCCATACTGGAGATGATTGCTTCCTCTGCTTATTGTAATATACACTTCTCTATGTGCGTGGATTTTTTATTTTTTTTTGCTCTATCTTGGTTTCCATATATATATATATATATATATATATATATTAAGTATCTTTATTTCTAATGTAACCTGTGTCTAAAAAAAGGTGTTAGGGAAACAGCAATTTAATGGGATATCAGGCATACTGAGATAAAGACTTTATTTGATGATTTTGTATCAGGCATGAGATTGTATTCACAGTTCATTTTTCTGCGTGTAAATGCCCTTTTGGAGAGATAGTATTTCACTTAAAAGTTTAAACATTGTAAATATATGGGTTATGTCAGATGCTCCTGGGCCATGATGCAATTTGATACTATATGATTATAGGATAGATATCCAATTGAGTGCTAGATCAATTGAGGAAACTGAGATAGAATCATGTGCAAGCTAACCTTATTATCAATAAAGTTTTTAAGGCCAACGAAATCCTTGTGTTTCTTGGCTTGGTGCCTAATCATGCTTTTCTTTGGATTTGGACCACTTTCCTTAGCAGTGTAACTTGATTCTTCTCCCATCTCTCTCCCTCTCGTTTCTGTAGGTCATATCGATACACCCTTGTTCAGAAAGATGAGATAACGTTTAGTGGCAGGGGTGTTGGGGTCCTTATTTCAGCCCTATTTTTCTCGTTTGTAAAAAGGGTGGTAGTTGGCGATTTTGTGTGGATTATACTTGCCTGCGGGGTATCATCATGTATAGGTCCTGAAGACATTCTAATGTCAAGTTTTCAAATATGTTGCAATGCCGTCTGGCCCTACTATACTCTCATATCATGCGTGCTTTAGAAGCTTAGCATGACAAGAAATAACCATATATATACTCTCATTAATGGAGTCCTCTTCTATAGAGATAACATTGCTATATGATCATCTACATCCTGCTAGAATTCCACGACTAAATAGCAGGAGGGCATACACGTACGGTACAATACACGTTCGTTGGTAAGTCTCCGTTGGATCACCGTCTTTGTAGTCAACATGTTTTGCTGGAACGGGTTACGGCCCTTTGTGGATTTTCTATTCAATTTATCTTCAGTTTTTTTTTTCAACTATTACAACCCTTGCTTCTATCAGATGATTCAGATGTTTTTTCTTACCCCCTCCATGATTATGTAACTAGTTGGGACAGGAAAGTTGATAAAACTATCAAGGGTTTCAAAGATTTTTCATGTATATTCAGGGTACTTGAAAAATATGTTGATATTTATACATCATTAGTTGTTTCAATAAATGATATTCGTTGTTTTACTATATTAGTTACAAAACAGTTGTACGAAAAAACTAGTTAACAAAATACCAGCTCATCTTGTATTACTGTGAGCCAAATATAATTTAAAACTAAGTAGCATTCTGGCTATAGAACATAATACCTTTTAAGTTTGTATTTCTTATAAACAGATTCATAGTATATATGTTGCTGCCAATATATATTAGCTGGGTAACTCAAGAAACTAAAATCGATAAGATTAGGCATTCAAATTGATCGAGTCAACAATTCTGTTTGACAAGATGCTACCTGGCTCTTTTGAGTCAACGAGGAGGTCTTGTGTGAGAGGGAACACGGCGCTTTGAAAGGGATGTGCGTTAATTTCTGCTACCGTCTCACACAAGTGTTTGGCTGCTTCGACATATGCAGTAAACGTTGCATGAACAGGTCTATGATCGGATAATCTTGTTTCAACTCTGTTGTACTGGATTTGCTTCAATCCTTCCCCAAACCAAATTATTCTGTCACACCTACACAACTTAATTTCCCCTTAATTCTTCTATCACATAATTAACTTAGATGAATGAATAGAATTAAAGGGCAAAAGTGAGTACTCACCATGCAGGGGCCCTTCCCTTAATTTTGTGATTGGATCCATAATATTCATCTGAGTTTTGGTTGTATTTATATGTTGGTGCAAACTCAATTTGTTTTTCCTTCCAATCCTCAAAAATACGGCCTTTGCTCATCTCCGCTTTCAGCTTTATTAAAATTCATCAACTATATATTAGGATACTTGATCAGATCATGTGCAAATAATCACGGGACAGACGGACATAGTAGTTTGTTCTTACTCGTAGCAATATTTTTATTACCTGGTCATTTTGTAACAATATGCTCCACTCTTTATCCTTCACCAAGGATCTTGTTGTAGCCATAGGCAGGTAAATCCTGTAATTTAAGTCTCCTAACCAAATCACCCGGCTATATCATAAACAAAACAACAAACAACTCTCTACTGTTAGCTACGAGGAGACAGGCAGCATAAATTAGTTAGTATCCAATCCAATCTGTACATACTCATGGTCTAGGATTTTTCTAGGCAAATATTTGTGAGCAGGAAATAGGGTGCGTTGCAATATATTCTCTACATCGGTGTTTCTGCGCCTCTCGTCGCCTTCTTTACCTCCAGAAGCTAAATGACTGCACACAAAACAGAAGCTTGTTGCATGCAACCAAAATCTGATGGAGACTGAGCCCTGTCATAATGTAATACAGTATGTTATACTTAATTATATGTCCAAATGACTACTAACACTATATTTATTACCTTATTTCCCAGGCAGCCCAAGATGCCACAGCCTACACACGAGACGCTCGGATGACTGATATAACGACGTAGCCCTGTTCGCACCCAAATAGTAATATATATTCCCACCATTTGCTTACTTATTAAGCATTCGTAGTCTGGAGCACTTGAGTTGACGTTGATGGAACAGGGATAAATTCTTTGCATCTCTCCAACTTCTGTTTTGTGTTGTGTTATTCTTCTCTTGTTGAGAGCTTCCCTGATTAAAGAATTCCACTTCATTGAAATATTACTATTTTCTGTCACCAAAATGTTTCCAGCATTCAGAGGCACAATTTCCTGAAACCTGCCAATAAATTGTATGCTTATTCCACTACAGGAAAATTGACTTTGAATGATAAAATACTGTCACTATAGCTTCTTTAGCTAAAAGTCTTTAATGTCGAGAAATTGACTTTTAGCTAGAAAAGCTACAGTGCAGAATTAAGTTAAAGGGATTACCCTAATACATATATATCCGCCATGCTGTTTTGAGTGTCGAGAAACTCATTGAGGTCAAGGTTATAAGGTGGTGGGATGCCTCCAACATTCCAAGATCCTACAAACAATCTTATATATGTACAAATATCAAACATTAGGTCTTGTTTACAAGATAAAATATTGCAAAAAAGTTGTAGCTTGGAGCATAAAAAGTAGTAAGTGATTAGTACTTGAAAGTTTCTTGAGAGCTGGAATATGATGCAGGATTTGAGATTTGTGTCGATGTTTCGAGCATACTATCAGAGCGGATATTAGTCGTCTCCATGACGGGGGTGGGGAGCTTGGTTTGCTTCCTTAGCGTCATGAAAATTGTTATGGTTGGACATAACTGGCAGAAGAATTATATAGAGAAGGTGGTGAGGTAAGAGCTGACTGAATCTTACAACAATAGTAGTAGTGGTAGGTTAGTAGTGGGATTAAAATAGAGGGATTTGGCTTTATTCAAAGGGGTTGCTATCCGTGGGCTGTAGTACAAAAAAGGAAAAGATAATCAATGATATAAACTATTAGTAAAAAAGTTGTGCAAGTTAAACAAAGGACCACCCTCCTGGAAACTGGACCACCGTCCATTCAAGGATTATGAGGATGCACAAACTTATTGTGAGCTTATATCATTTTTTTTAAGTCTCGGGTATCCGGTCCAAGAACCGACTAATCCCGGGACCAATTTCATCGTCCACTTGCGGAGGGTCCCGTTTAAAGTCAAAACTTTGCGCTCTGTATGGACTGATCCCATTGAAAGCTTATATCATTATTTTTTATAATCTAATGTAAACTTTTGAGTTTTAACGAGAGTGAATTTACCTACATGTTCGAATGTAATCTTTTTGTCATTTACAACTATTAAACTTATATAGGGATGACAATAGGGCGGGTCTGAGACGGGATTGTCCTGTTCTAGGACCCGTCCAGCCAAAAAATTCCCGTATCTGGTACCTGTCCCACCCTGCATGAAGACCCATCAAGTTCTACCCACCCCGTCACACATAATTTTTAATTAATTTTAATATACATAATATTTTTATTTTGACATTTATATATAGCTGGTCTAGATACAGGTTGACGGGCGCGAGTTTGGAAAAACCCACTAACCGTCTCATACCCAGTTATCCGGGTCCAGACCTGACCTGTGTAAGTGGGTTCACCGCGGACTCAAATTTGAACCCGTCTCATTATCATCCTTAATATTATGCATGGAATGTTTGAAACTTAAAATAATAATAAAAAAAAACACTTAATCTCTTTAGATTTTATTATGTGGTCAGCTAGCTAATTGTGTCCACCAGTCATGTCTGACAAAATTTAGGGGTGTTTGCAAACTTTATAAACAGTTTAAAAACACTTCTCAAAAGTAAAAGTTGTGAGGGACAGGTGTAAAAAAAGTAATTTTGAAAGCAGTTTGTAGAGTTTACAAAGACCCCCTGAGTACCAAACTAAGCTCTTCAAATCTTGAAGCTTTCAGTATTATGATCAGCTGATAATACCTTATACCTAGATGATTTTAAGGTCAATTTAAAGTGCTATTTTTGCTACTATCTACAAGTGAAGCAATAGGAAAATGTAAACCAAAGTTGAATGTATAGGTCACTTTTTTTTTTTTTTAATAGTAATTGTAATATCATTCTTTAGGTCTTAAGTTTAAAATCGATAATGTGTAAATAATTTTGAGATGGTTTAATCAATACAAAACTTTATTTTAACTTCAATAAGGACTCTCGCTAGTAGTCGATGGGATTGAAGTATAGTATTATACTCCCTCCGTCCCAGGGAAAGCTCTCCATGAAGTTCGGATACGGAGGTTAAGAAATATTAATATAATAAGTAGATGTATTAGAGGTGATGTGATTGATAGAGAGAAAAATATAATGAAATGTGAGAAGGAATAGTTACAAAAAAAAAAAGGAATTGGTAGCTTTCATTGGGACGAAAGAAAAAAGAAAGTTGGGTAGCTTTCTCACAAGGTATAATTTTTGTTTAGGTAAATACTTTCAATTAAGAAATGAATCAAGTGTTAGTACTTTCAATCACGCATTAAAGTTTCACGTGTGCAAAGAACCCAATTTCAATTAGGAGGAAAAAAAGAAAGTAAAATACGTATATTTGTACAAATACAAATGAAGATAATAATGACATTGACATACATACCAATGAACAGGCGACACGCAAGCAAATTCAACAAATGATATACTACTAGTATTAAATTGCACATGCAGAGTGACAGCAAAATGTACGCTGCCATTCACTTATCCTACCAACTTGGTTATCGGGCGGCTCTCTAATGTGTATACATACATACATACATTCAAACAACATTGTTACAAATTGGAGTAATAATTTAATTTAATTAAGCGACATTGAATTATTATAATGCATGAAAAAAACAAAAGAAACGCCCAACCAATTAGCTTCCACATTACTGTATAATCTTCTCGATCAACAAATAATAATTTGGTGCATGCAATTGGCACATCAAATTGTATTTTAATTGTTTTGCATTTAGTCCAATCATACTGGAGATCGAGCCGCAAATTTGGAGGACCACATGGGCATTTTATTTTATTTTATTTTATTGTTAAAATTACAATAAGTGCCCATTGAATATGTGTGATATATGAATATGCTTTGATAATAAGGTTCGATGCTAAAGTCAATTCACAGTGTTGTTAATTACATCTTAATAAACTTGGTTATTACGACATAGGTTCGTAATAAAGGGAAGAATTTAGATGCAATATTACATGCACAATATTATTCTATTTAAAAAAAGAATATAATTTTTTTTTGATTTAAAATCAGATTAAATGGATCTTTTCACAAATTTGCATAAAAGCAAACAAAAGAATTTGTTCTTAGATCTGTATTACTATAACAAAATAAATTGTGTTATTGTAAAGACAATTATGTGTTATTCTTATAATATCACGTAATTGTATTTACATTAACACATATTTATCTTTATAATAACACAAATCTGAAAAAGATTAATTTTATGTTTATCTTGCGTAATTTTTTTGAAAAGATTCATTTAACCCGATTTCAACTCATAAGTTTTTCCATCTTTTTTCTAATTTGTATTAATATTGAATACTCCGTATTAGTTTTTTTTTTTTTTTTAAATTTTAAACACTCCGTATTTTTAGTTTTTGTATTATATAAATATTTAAAAGCTAGAAGTCAATACGTCATAGAATGAGATATGAATATAGTGTTATTCACGTTGTTTCCAACTCCAGGACTATTAACATTATAATTATATTTGCATAGATGATGTCAAATCATTGTACTAGCTCTCGATCATTATGAAAGTTGGTTTCTTTATAGTATTACATATTTTTTCTCTTAGATATTTGGAAAAAAAAAAAAAGAATATTTATTGGCAATTTGCGTGTACTTTCAACCAAGCATTTTTCTTAATTCAGCTGAAGAAGTTTATTTATGCCAGAGACATTTAAAATAAAACTATGGTGAGCAGGGAAGATTTGCATTGACCCTTTTTCTAAGAATATAACCTTGCATTATAATTTATAAAATAACGTTTTTTAAAGGTGAATTCGCCACAGAATATCTATGCTGCAGCGGTTAATTGGCTCACCACAGAAAATTTCCCTCAAGGCCTGAATGACACAAATATTACTCTTATTCCAAAGGTGAATTCGCCTCAGTCGGTACGTGACTTACGCCCCATATCTTTATGTAATGTATTGTACAAAATTTTGTCCAAAGTTTTATGCAATAGGTTAAAAGAGGTACTCCCTGGATTAATCAACAAGGCCCAATCTGCATTTGTTTCGGGCCGATTAATTCAAGATAATATTCTTATAGCCTTTGAATCGTTGCATGCCATGAAAAATAAACGCACTGGAAGTCGCGGAGATGTGGCCTTGAAAATTGACATAAGCAAGGCCTATGACAGGGTGAGTTGGGATTATCTTGCTGATATATTGCAGAAGATGGGCTTTTGTGCTAAGTGGATTAGGTGGATGCTACTTTGTATTACCACTGTTACATACTCGGTGAGAGTCAACGAGGATATGGTGGGGCCTATCTCTCCAAGTCGAGGCCTTCGTCAAGGAGATCCACTATCGCCATATTTATTTATCCTATGCTCGGAAGGCCTCTCGGCCGCTTTGAGCCATGCGAGTACATTGGGCGATCTACACGGACATAGAATTTGTCGTCGTGCGCCGGAAATCACCCACCTTCTATTTGCAGACGATAGCCTATTATTTTGTCGTGCCACAGAAGTGGAATGTGAGAAACTCAAAGGTATCCTAAATGATTATGAGATGATATCTGGGCAAGCAATTAATTATGATAAATCTGGAATATTCTTCAGTAAGAATGTTCAAGATGGGAAAAAGGCAGCCATTGAACAGATCTTGGGTGTGCATAATCCGATTAATACAGGCAGGTATCTGGGCCTACCATCCCTCATTGGAAGAAAGAAGAGAGAAATCTTTGGCTATGTAAAGGAGAGATTGTGGCAAAAAATTCAAGGGTGGCGCAAACAAAAATTATCTAAAGCAGGCAAAGAGATCCTAATTAAAGCAGTGGCGCAGGCTATTCCCACTTTTTGTATGACCACTTTCTTACTCCCGTCTACACTTCTGGATGAACTACAAGTCATGATGAACAAATTCTGGTGGGGGAACTCAACTGACACTTCGAAGGGTATTAATTGGATGAAATGGGATAAACTTTGTGTTGAAAAAAAAGCTGGAGGACGGGGATTCAGGGATCTACACAAATTCAACTTAGCTTTATTAGGAAAAATGGGCTGGCGCCTGGTTACAGACGAAGAAGCTTTAGTGTGCCGAGTGCTCAAGGCTCGATATTTTCCTAGGGGTGATTTTCAGTCATCTACCTTGGGGTGGAATCCTAGCTTCACATGGGCAAGTATACATGCTAGTAAAAATCTCATCCGCGCCGGATTGCGATGGAAAGTGGGGACAGGAACATCGATACGTATTTGGGAGGACCCCTGGGTGTCGAATGCTGACAACTTTCTTGTTAATTCGGATACAGTAGAAGGTCTTGAGGATCTTCATGTATCTGCACTTTTTGATCCAGTAATGAGAGAGTGGGATGAAGCCTTACTGCATCACCTCTTACCTCTGGATGTGGATAATATTATTAATATGGCGTTACCTCCAGTAGGTGCTTCCGATAAAGAGGTCTGGAATCCGTCCCATAATGGTTCTTACACTGTGAAATCTGCATACCGACTAGCTTGTACACTCGCAGATGAGCCCAGTTTACATGTGGAAGGGGAGTGGGAAATAATATGGAAGCTACATGCACCTCCACGGGTGAAAGATTTTTTATGGAGAATTGGGAGAAACTGTATCCCAACGAAGAGAAACCTATTGATGAAGCATGTCATAGTCGAACCGTCGTGTATATTTTGTGGCCACGAGATGGAGGATGATTGGCATCTCTTCTTGGAATGTGACTATGCAAAAGGTTGTTGGTTAGCCGCTGGTATTTGGGGTCTTATTGAAAACCGTCTGGACATGGAGACTTGTGTTAAAGATGTCGTGCTTTCCCTGCTACGTGGAACTCATGAAGCGACGAAAGCAAGCGTTGGCATGGTGCTATGGCAAGTTTGGAAAGAACGCAACTCGAAGATATGGAACAACACTTGTAAGTCTCCATCCGAGGCTGTACATGCCTCTGCTGGTTTCTGGATCGAATGGTCCTCTGCTGCTCATCCCCCAACAAATTTGGGTGTCCGAAGTGGATTAAATACTGGACAATGCGAGGCCTGGCACATACCTGCACTCGGGATGGACAAACTGAACACAGACGCTGCCTTTTTCAAAGAATTGCAGCAGACGGGCCTTGGGATGGTGCTATACGATGATCATGGCACGTTCATTATGGGCAAGACCAAACTGGTTCGCGGCAATTTTGAGGTTGAAGTAGGGGAAATAATGGGTTTCTACGAGGCTCTTGCTTGGCTAAAGGAGCAAGGAAGGGACAATTGCATAGTTGAAGGCGATGCAAAAATAGTAGTAGATGCAATAAATGGGTCGGAGTCCTGGGCTTCCACCTTTGGTGATTACGTTTCCTCTTGTCGTAGCTTACTCTCGTATTTCACCAATGTGTCGATTAAATATGTCAAGAGGACAGCTAATGTAGTGGCGCATACTATGGCTAAAAATGCATGTTTCTTCAATTCCTCTCATTCATGGCTAGACCCGCCAAATTTTGTGGTTGGGCTACCAAATTCTGCTTGTCGTTGCAATAATAGAAGCTAAGTCTCTTTTGCTTCAAAAAATAAGTCTTGTATTAAATCGTGCCATACCAAATATTGTGTACATTATTTTTATAAAATGAAGGCAATTTCAAGATTAAGTTTTATTCCTTAATAATTCGGATCTTACGGAGGCTACAAAGATCTATCACCAATCTCATAAATCAATTATGTAAGATTCAAAACTGCACATACTTCATAAAAAAATTCTCAAACTGAAATAAGATGAAGAAGCTTACTGCTTACAACCCTAATCAGAATACGATGATGTGAGTGTTATCTCATAATCTCAGAATCAGCACACTAAGTGAATAGTGAGCTGATAGGATCAGATAAGATAACTTAGGCCGAAATCAGATGAGTGGAATGGTTTCAATCAGCTGAGGAGGTGATGCTTAGACTTCAGCAGAGTTGTCCAGCAGAATTGGTCAGCACAGTACTGGATCAGCACAATAAGGAGTCTATCAGCAGAGTTAGCTTTTGATCATCAAATCAGAAGAGTTGGGTATCAGAACAGTAGACGTGATCTGATCTTTATGGACAAGTCTTCTGGTTCGAAGTTAGTTAGTTTAACTAACAATTTTACAGTTACAACAACTTGAGGGCATAACTACCATTTTCAGTTGGGCAATAAAGGAGCACATGGGTTGTTACAAGCGGTTGCAAACGGTTGATAACTACTCAAACAGTTCCTAACAGCAGCAACTACCTTTGGTCTTTATATATTCTTGTTTGTGTACATTGTAAATGTTGATTTTTGGATTGAGAGATTTAGTACGTTATTGTATTCTTTGAGTTGTGTGAGTTCACGAGTGAAGAGAGGAAATATCCTATTCCGAGTGAATGAGTGTGTAAACATTCTTTATCAATCAAAGAAGTACTAGTCTGGTCCAGTGGATGTAGATCACATTGATCGAACCACTTAAATTTTTGTGTGCTGTTTGTCTCGTTGATTACTTTTCTGAATTACTATCCTAGAGCAGTTATTTCTTCTATATTCAAGAGTTCTGATTAGTTGGAGACGTCTAACCGATCGGAATCATCTTGACAATTGGCACCGTATGTGGGAAACTGAAGTAGCTGCAGATCTAAGATGGGGAATTCTACCAAGTACAACATAGAGAAGTTTACAGGCACTAGAGATTTTGGGCTGTGGAAGGTCAAAATGCAGGCCCTCCTTGAACAACAAGGATTATTCGAAGCTCTCGAAGAATCCGAAGAGATTGCAGAAGAATCTGCAACAGCTGCGGCTGAAAGGATCAAGTTGCTCAGGAAAGCTCGAAGCACGATCCCACTCTGCCTTGGAGATAAGGTCTTGAGGGAGGTTGCTAAAGAGAAGTCAGCGAAGGAGGTTTGGGATAAGCTTGAGAAGCTATATATGGTGAAAACTCTTGTTAACTGACTCTATTCGAAACAGAAGCTGTATGCCTTTAGAATGGGAGATGACAAACCCATAACGGAGCAGCTAGATGAGTTCAACAAGATACTTGATGATCTGGAAAATTTGGATGTCAAGCTTGAAGAAGAGGATAAGACTCTGATCTTGTTGAGTGCTCTGCCTAAGTCCTTTGAAATCCTAAAGGACACCATCTTGTATGGTAGAAAGGAAGCAATCACATTGGAGGATGTGATCTTGGCTGTCAAGTCCAAGCTGTTGCATAATAAGACATCTCAAGGAGATAAAAGTAGCAGTGGGGAAGGATTGACAATCAAGGGAGGACAGAAGAAATCTGTCTCCAAGAAGGGGTCTAGTCAACCCAAGGGAGCTGATAAGGGTAAATCAGCAGTGTCAAATCAAGGGGAAGTAGTGTGCCACCACTGCAACAAACCTGGGCACTATAAGAGTACTTGTTTCAAGTACAAACAGCTTATGAGAAAATCTGGTCCTAAAAACCCTGTTGATAAGAATCAAGCAAATCAAACCCAAGATGATAAGCAGCAGAAAGGTTATGAGTCAGCTCAGTCCCTATCCATCACTTCCACTAAAGAGCAGCAAGATTGGATTTTAGATTCAGGGTGTTCTTTCCACATGACTCCAAGAAGAGAGTGGTTTCATGATTTTAAGCATCAGAATGGAGGTTCTGTGTTGTTAGGGAATGATCACACTTGCAAAGTCAGAGGTGAAGGTACAGTACACTTGAAGATGTATGATGGAGTAGTGAGGATTCTCAAGAGGGTCAGGTATGTTCCTGAACTCAAGAGAAATTTGATATCTCTTGGTATGCTGGATTCATTGGGCTATAAATTCCAGTCAGAAGATGGAGAGCTCAGAGTTTCAAAGGGGAAGCTTACTGTTCTTAAAGGTGAGAGAAGAAATGATCTCTACTTTCTTAAGGGGGGAACAATTATTGACAGATCAGATGTGGCAAGGGTGCAAGACAACTCAATGTTGTGGCACAGAAGACTAGGTTATGTAGGAGAGAATGGCCTACTTGAGCTAAGTAAGCAAGGATTGCTAGGTGGTGACAAGATCACAAAGCTTGATTTGTGTGAGCACTGCATTCTTGGGAAATCCAAGAGATTGAAGTTTGGAAAGAGTTCACACTCTACCAAAGGAATTTTGGACTATGTCCATTCAGATTTATGGGGGCCAGCTAGGAATTAGACCAGAAGTGGTGGGAGATACTTCATGTCTATCATAGATGACTACTCAAGAAAGGTATGGATCACTATCCTGAAATCCAAGTCAGAAGCATTTGAAAAATTTAAGGAATGGCTCACTGAGGTGGAGAACATTTCTAGAAAGAATCTCAAGCATTTGAGAACTGATAATGGGCTGGAGTTCATATGAGAAGAGTTCAATGTTTTCTGCAAGAAGAAGGGTATAGTGAGGCATAGAACAGTACCAGGTACACCTCACCAGAATGGAGTAGCTGAGAGAATGAACCAGACTTTACTTGAGAGTGTTAGATGCATGTTGAGCAGCTCTGGATTGCCTAAAGTATTTTGGGGAGAAGCAGTGTCAACAACAGCCTATTTGATAAACAGAAGCCCTTCCTCAGCTGTGCAATTTAAAACCCCAGAAGAGTTATGGTCTGGCCATGCAGCTGAGTACAGTAATTTGAAGGTGTATGGTTGTTCAGCATATGCCCATGTCAAGCAAGATAAGCTTGAGCCTCGAGCCTTTAAATGTGTGTCCATAGGATATCCTTCAGGTGTGAAAGGATACATATTGTGGTGCCTAAAGCTGGAATGCAGAAGTGTATTATCAGCAGAGATGTAACTTTTGATGAGAATAGAATACCATTGAAAGAGGAGGCAAGCTCCAGTACAGCACACAACAAACCAGATGAGACACATGTGGAGGTGGAGCATGATGACATCAGAACACTAACTGAAGATCAAATTGATCCAGATGAGGAGGAGAATACTCATAGTGATACTGAGCTTCATGACTATCAGCTGACTAGGGACAGATCAAGAAGAGAAGTCCACCCACCTCAGAGGTATGGTCAAGCTGACATAGTATCTTTTGCATTATGTGCAGCTCTTGAGGTGGAGTCTTTGGAGCCTAAAACTTACACAGAAGCCATAAACTGCCATGACAAAGAGAAGTGGTTAGTTGCTATGGAGGAAGAACTGTTATCTCTTAACAAGAACCAGACTTGGGAGATTGTTGAGAGGCCTAAGAACAAGAAGCTTGTTGGGTGTAAGTGGATCTACAAGAAAAAGGTGGAGGCTCAGAGAGGTGGCAAGATTAGGTACAAGGCAAGACTTGTAGCTAAAGGATTTACACAGAAAGAAGGTATTGACTTTAATGAAATCTTCTCACCTGTTGTAAAGTATTGTAGCATCAGAATCTTGTTGACTATGGTTGCTCAATATGAATTGGAGCTGCATCAAATGGATGTGACCACAGCATTTCTTCATGGGACTTTAGATGAGAAGATCTACATGAAAATACCAGAAGGGTTGGACATAGAAGATGGAGAAGACAAAGTGTGCTTACTCAGAAAATCACTCTATGGCCTCAAACAAAGCCCTAGACAATGGTACTTAAGGTTTGATGAGTACATTTGCTCAGCTGGTTTTGCAAGAAGCTTGTATGACAGTTGTGTTTACTTCAGGAGGGTTGGGAGTTCAGTTACCTATCTTCTGTTGTATGTAGATGATATGTTAATAGCTGGGGAGTCTATTAACAGTATCAATCAGGTTAAGGAGATTCTCAAAAGGGAGTTTGAGATTAAAGATCTTGGTGAAGCTAAAGTGATTCTTGGGATGGAGATCAGTAGAGTTGAGGGAGCAATTCAGCTTAGTCAGCCTACCTATCTGAGGAAGGTGTTAGAGAGATTTATGATGAATCAAGCTAAGTCAGTTTCTACACCAATTGGTCAGCATCAGAAGCTATCAAATCAGATGTGTCCCAAGAACAGCCAAGAAAGAGCTCAGATGAGTAAGGTTCCTTATGCCAGTGCAGTAGGGAGTTTAATGTATGCTATGGTATGTTGTAGACCAGATTTAACTCATGCAATGAGTGTAATCAACAGATACATGAGTGATCCAGGCTTAAGTCATTGGGAGACAGTTAAATGGGTCATGATATATGTTCTAGGATCAGCTGAGAAAGGTCTGAAATTTCAGAAGATATCAGATGGGGGAGAAGCACTTGTGGGATATGTTGATGCCGACTATGCAGCCATTGTAGACACAAGAAAGTCCTTAACATGGTATGTATTCACTTTATTTGGTACAGCTATATCATGGAGGTCAATACATCAGCCCGTAGTTGCATTATCTACTACAGAATCAGAATATGTAGCCTTGACTGAAGCAGTAAAGGAGAGCATGTGGCTTAGGGGAATCTTGAAGGAGTTTGGTATATCACAAAGAAGTGTGACTGTCTTCTGTGATAACCAAAGTGCAATACATCTTGCAAAGCATCAGGGGTATCATGAGAGAACTAAACATATAGATGTAAAGCTGTACTTTGTAAGAGATATTGTAGAGAAGGGGGTGGTCCAGGTAGTGAAGATTGCTACAGAGGAGAACCATGTTGATGCGTTCACTAAGGCATTGCCAAAAGAGAAGTTTGGCTTGTGTCTTAGACTTATTGGACTGCATTAATTCCTCTGAGGAGAAGACTACTGTTCTTGTGGCAGAAGATCAGTAGTGGAGGCTATTCTTTGAGGAGAATAGTGTTGGTGTTTTTTTTTTGGTGGAGATTAGTTCTATTATGAGCTAAAGGTGGAGAATTATGAGTGTTATCTCATAATCTCAGAATCAACACACTAAGTGAGTAGTGAGCTGATAGGATCAGATAAGATAACTTAGGCCGAAATCAGATGAGTGGAATGGTTTCAATCAGCTGAGGAGGTGATGCTTAGACTTCAGCAGAGTTGTCCAGTAGAGTTGTTCAGCAGAGTTGGTCAGCAGAGTTGTTCAGCAGAGTTGTCCAGCAGAGTTGGTCAGCAGAGTTGGTCAGCACAGTACTGGATCAGCACAATAAGGAGTCTATCAGCAGAGTTAGCTTTTGATCATCAGATCAGAAGAGTTGGGTATCAGAACAGTAGAAGTGATCTGATCTTTATGGACAAGTCTTCTGGTTCGAAGTTATTTAGTTTAACTAACAGTTTTACAGTTACAACAACTTGAGGGCATAACTACCATTTTCAGTTGGGCAATAACAGAGCACATGGGTTTTTACAAGCGGTTGCAAACGGTTGATAACTACTCAAACAGTTCCTAACAGCAGCAACTACCTTTGGTCTTTATATACTCTTGTTTGTGTACATTGTAAAGGTTGATTTTTGGATTGAGATATTTAGTACGTTATTGTATTCTTTGAGTTGTGTGAGTTCACGAGTGAAGAGAGGAAATATCCTATTCCGAGTGAATGAGTGTGTAAACATTCTTTATCAATCAAAGAAGTACTAGTCTGGTCTAGTGGATGTAGATCACATTGATCGAACCACTTAAATTCTTGTGTGCTGTTTGTCTCGTTGATTACTTTTCTGAATTACTATCCCAGAGCAGTTATTTCTTCTATATTCAAGAGTTCTAATTAGTTGGAGACGTCTAACCGATCGAAATCATCCTGACAGATGAAATACTTAAATTTGTTCTCATTTTGGAAGAGTGAGAGGAAGTTTAATCTTCATCTTTCGTTATATCCAGATACCAATTATTTTGTTATAATAATTAAAATTGAAAAAAAAAAGTTAGAAAATTTAGAGATTTTTTTTATCCTAGTGACTTAAAAATAAAAACGTCTGGATTTAATTTAGTCTCAATAATTTTGTATACGTATTAATTAATTTCGTCTCAAAGTTATTGAAATCCTCGAAATGATGTCATTTTTTGTCAGTAACTATGCCGAATTCGATCGCCCACATGACCAAAACGATGTCGTTTCGAAGATTCCGAAAACTTTAGAACGAAATTGGCACATACAAAAAATAATTTGAACTAGATTCTTACATTTATATTTTTTTTAATCATTTGAAAAAATTAAAGGTGAAAAACTATGAGAGAGAAAAATAATTACATCCCAATTTTTTTTTTTTTTATCAGTTTTAATCTTTGTTTTGTCTTAAGAACGAACGTAACGACTTAGCACTCCTTAAAAATATAGATATTATTAAAGCGAAAGATGTTTAATCGTTAAATACGAAATCCAGGATAATGGTTGAAACTATATAACTTTTCACTTAAATGTTGTATCAATTTTTAATCAATGAAATCTGTGACTCTGTGAGCCGTATGACTTTCTAATAAATTAGTGGATATGACATATAAATCTTCTTTTAAAATATGAATGATATCACTAAAGTGATTTTAACCCAAGGTAAAATGTGTTCGATATATTCCATATATACGACAAAGCTTTATTTTAATATTTGCATTTCAATTTTTCTGAAGAAAGAACCTGCATATTGATAATATCAGTATATCACAAGTTGGTTATATAAAATGGTCTACTTGCACTAAAAATCTAAAATGCAGTACACCCTACTATATTACAACAATATCCTTTTGACATTAAATTTTTAATACATTAATTTTTACTAGTATTTCTTTTCAGTCTTTGTCCTTGTCATTTTTTTTCTGGTTCAAATGAGCCACGTTTCGACTTGTGATAGGGTGTAGGATTTTATATTTTCCATTTAAAGAAGTTAATAGTGTGAGAAGGTCGTAACTTATGGAACTCAAATTATTTTACTTATTTGGAATTGGGAATTGGATATATACCAAAATACTACTACAACGTTATCTTTTATGTTCCAATTTCACTGGTCCTTAAAAACATTTTATAGTATTTGAATGCGTCTCGCTCTATTACCAAATTTTATTTAATGAATAAGACTCATGATGCAATTAGTACATAATTCGACATATATCATTATTAAGTGGACGAATTAAGGTACTAGCATTTTTGTTATTTAAAAAAAAAAAAAGTACAAGCATTAAAGAGTAGGGAAAAATCTTGGATGCAATTATTGATTTTAATATATTATAATTGTCTAACTGACTTGTTGGCGATCACATTAGTACTAAGTTATAATTGTTATTCGATTGCATCAATTACACAATGCAATTTGATGCATATGTGACTCAAACAAAGAAAGGGTAAGACAGACCCCCTTTAAAAAGCTTCATAAAAAATTCAGTGGAAAAAATCGAGTTATAGAAAGAAAAAAAAAAAAAAAAGAGCTACCCATACATGCTCAAAAGACAACTAACGAAAAATCATAAAATATTTTTTCGACTTATCCGTGTATAGCAAAGTAGTAATGAAGTCCGGACATCTTCCAATTCATATCTCATTCAAGTGTTCTCCAAACAAATAGGTATGTTGCCTGATTACGAGAAAAGTCCATTGTTAGTTCCACGCATCACGGAAGCTCACGATTTTCATCTACGTTTGTGTCAGTTTTGGTCACGTTTGTGAGTA
Organism: Galeopsis tetrahit; assembly: GCA_963675135.1. Lineage (NCBI taxonomy): Eukaryota > Viridiplantae > Streptophyta > Magnoliopsida > Lamiales > Lamiaceae > Galeopsis > Galeopsis tetrahit. Next base: position 75,560,286 of record OY776127.1, read on the forward strand.
AAATTACACTTTGAATCCCAATGTCACGTAAAAACGTTAAGTATTGTTGCACTCTTGATCCCAAACCATTAAGTCTTCGAACGGATGTTTCGAGTTTTTTTGGTCATTTTAAAATTTATTTTTTGCGATATGTGGCTGATTTCGAGTGGCGATTCAGCGGAGAATAAATTGTGGCTCGGTGGTTGACTCAATGGCTAATCGGCAACAGTTAGGGGTGTGTAAATTAAGGTTTGAAAGAGTTATGGTTCTGTCAATTTTTTTTTTAGTAGTGAACTAATTAATCTTGACAGTGCAAATAACACTGGGCTATTGTAATCACTAACCAGCACACTCCCGTTGAGAACCCAATTGTGTTATTTCAGCGTTATTTGCTTGACTAAATTCGATTAAAGACAAATTCCAATTAAACCATACAACTTAATCAGAGCAAGCAAGCATGCATGCATGAATAAGCTCATCAAATTAAAATCCAGGACATTTATTTTTTTCCCAACACATGATAAAAAGATCCCCGAAATCTTGTACAGGGAAAGACAGAAGCAAGAGAAGGCATTATTCCTGTACATATAACAGCGCATGCGTCCATGTTCAACTCGACTCTCTCGCAAGTGGTCGATCTGCATCAAGGGCGGGCATGCAGCTGCCTCTTCAGCTTCCAGCATCCATCCATCCACTTCACAATCTACTCTTCAACCATGCAATAATACTCTCCATGATCTCTTCTTTCTCAGGTTCGAACAGAAGATCATGCAAAAGCCCTTCATACAGCACGATCGTTTTGTCAGTAGAAGAAGCCTCGTTGTAGAGCTTCTGTGACGCTTCAGGATCCGTCACTGAATCATCACTGCCGTGAAGTACTAAAAATGGCACTGTCAATCTGCTTAAGTTGTGCTGCAGAAATGTGGTTATCCGAAGGATTTCATAGCCTGTTCTTATCCTAATGGATCCGGTAAATACCAGTGGATCCGAATACTTGGCCACCAGTGCCTCTGGATCTCTAGACACTACAACACCACTCTTGTTCGCTGCGCTGAATTGAAACCTCGGCAATAACCACGAGAAAACGGGAGCAAGAACCTGAATAAAGAATATATGGGTCACACAATTCTCTGAATGACATAAAAACATAACCAAGATTTGGGGATGGCAATAGGGCAGGTCTAAACTCAGAACTACATTCAACCTGAACCGTCTAGTTCTAGGTTCCGTTTCTATCCCTACCAAAATTTACTCATTCTGTAAAGCCAATATATGTTCCGACCTTCGTTGTGAAGGATTAGCTTGTCAGCTAATTTAGTCAGCTAACTGTTTTTTTCTATTTTCCAACATTAACCTGACTAACATAAGATAACTGCCACGAGAACTGATGCTGTGTTTATGCACAACAGAGTATCCCAACCCAGTATGAACAAATTCTTGATTTGAACTTACAGCAAAGATTGGATGGGACGGCTGAACTCCAACAGCAGGTGAAGTCAATACGATGCCTGCAACACGCTGTCTCACTTTCGCATCAAGTACTGTCTGCTCATCATGCACGAAATGTAAAATTTATTCGTTTAGGATATCAGATTTTAGAGACTTAATTGTGCATAAATGGTTGAAAATCTCATCCAATTTTACCTTCAAGACTATAGCTCCACCGGTTGAATGCCCAAAGCAGAAGCAGGGAACTGCTGGATTTTCAGTTAACACCTTGCTAAGAAACATTTTCTGTCACCACAAAAAGAAAAGCAAATCAACAAAAACTCCTAATACTCATTTGTGAACCTACGTGGGCTCCATCCCCCATACCATATCATTAACTGCATAGTCGAGAGAATGAACGTAGGCATGTAGTCCATCGCTGCCACCATGTCCTGCAATACGGCAAAAGAATTGACCAGATTAGCTATATATGTTTTTCATAGTACTTGCAACATATAAGACCACTAAAACCAAAACCCAGAATATAAGTACAATGAACTCTTTGCATCTAAAATCCACAGAATGGAAACTGAATCTATGCTCAACTTAAATAATATGAATAAACAGTAGAATCCATCAGAATCAAAGAGAGTAGTCGAGAAAAACTCAGCTAAAAACAAACCGTTCCAAAGTCACGTCACCCAGAGGGTGTGAACTGACATTTATAACAGAGCTTATTGGTCAACACGTAGAATGACAAGACTGAACTGCGCTATACACATAATTATGCCCTCGTTTCAAATCGCCTGGCTAGATAATACACATGAGGACAATTTGTATGCAAGTACATGCACTGCCAAATATAGAAGAACTATACGGGTAAGTTTGATTTGGGATGTAGAAAATTTTGAAATCTGGATTTCAATAACTAGTGGATTTCAAAATCTTGATAAAATAGTATTGATGTATGTTTGTTTGGAGATTTAAATTGTGAAGAATTTAACTTTATGTCAAGTTAATTGTAATAATTGGTGTGTGTTATTGGAAGTTGTAAAAGTGAGAATAAAAAATGTGAAAAGAATAAATAAAATAAGAGTGGGATTTAAAAAAAAAAACACATGTGTGCATTAATTAGTAATTGGAGAAAATGTGGTGTAAAAAAATACGGAGTAGTATTTAGAGGGTTTATAGGTATTTATAGGGATAAATATATAGAGTTTTTTCAAAACCAGATTCTAAAATCCCAAAGTAAAACCGAATTTAGATTTCAAAATCCAAAATCCAAACAATATTCTAATCCCAAACAAAACATACCCTATAAGTTTGTGCAAAGTTTCATTTCAGTTCCCCCTTTCTTTTTCAAGATCTCTTTTCCTTTTTAAGTTTCCAAAAACAGAGCACCACCTTGTAGTGATTGTTACATTTACGGTATACGTGTAAAGACTCAAAAGACAAGCTTACTCATGAAGGAGGGCTTTCACTGGCATCCTCATTGAAAATACTCATGTCCTGCAACATTCAAATATATATATGCATAGTTGAAGTCTATGATATCCTATGATACAATAGTAAAATAAGGAGGGCACCTTCTGTGATGGTCATCAAATAGATGAAAGACAAAAGAATTACTTGATAAAAAGGATTAAGAACTTCTGTAAATTGTGGAAGGCTGTCTTAGCAATTTAGGATTCAGCCGACCATTAGATTGGATAACAACACAAAACATTTTGTATGGATGCTACATACTAGTGGAACAGATGTGTTCTAAATGTCACGCTCAGACAGACAGACACACTCACACACACATATTTTCTTCCACAAGAAAGTGTTCTCTTGCTACATCAAATATGATAGATACGAGAAGTGTTCTGAACATATATCTGTTACTAGCGTTTGAATCAGCAGGGAAAAACAATCTATGTTAGAAAATCATAGCTCCTCCTTTATTAGGAGATTTCTCATGCAAGGCATTTGACTACAGAATAATTATGACAACAACAATCTAAAATCAAATGGATAACAGCATCTACCTTTAGTTTCATCAGGGCCCCTTCGATGGATATACTCGAAAGATAAAAGGTAGAGCATATGATATTGAAAAATAAGAAAAAATCTAAGGTAAAGAAAACCACTATAGTTAATATTTTTCAGCATATATCATGCTCATTCAGATGTAGGATAGTTTCAACTCACCAATCCAGTCCATTCCGTAAACCTTGAAGCCATTTGCATTCAATTTCTTGGCAAAATCATTATATCTTCCACTGTTTAAAACATACAGATATTTAGCACAAGGAAAGTAAATACAGAAAAACACATTGGAATAAAGTTCATCAGATCGAAAATATGCGTTAGTAAAGAGGGTACAGACCTGTGTTCGTTAAGACCATGCAAGAGAACAACTAGTCCCCTACATAGAAGAAAACAAATATGATCAACTTCTGATCCTGAGAAGTAACTTTAGGACATATATATTAGAGTGAAAACCATACTAGGACATGAGAAGTGGAATATAAAAATACAGCTCATCATATGTTTAGAATCAAAAATTATGATGCAATTGAATTAATTTCAGTGTCTGATTAATTAATTCATGACAAGACTTGTCCAGAAACAACCATGCAGTGACCACATAACTCCATCATCAAGAGAATTTCTACTTCGCTTAACATATGTTTGTAATGCAAATAACCACTAATCTTTAGCTCACAGCAATCGCTTCTGTAATTAGACAGGTGAAGAAAAATAATCAAGTACTTCCCTCTAATTTTTATGTTTCGAAATTTAAACATCATCGTTGACCAAGATATTCATCACTGTTTTTCAAATTGAATGTAGTGTCCTCCCAAGTAAATATCGATTGGCAAAAAAAAAAACAATAACAAAACACAGCAGGCATTAATATCTTGTCCTCCATTTTTGGCCACAAATCATAATTATACTAACAATGAAGAAAACAAGATTTAACCCCACAAAAGCCGCTTGGGTAAACACATGGGCTTTTGAGTTTAGTAGGGGCTCAAAGACAAGAATTGTCACTTTCAATGTGGAACATTCTGACCTTAAATTCCTATGTATAGATATTACCGTTTGCAGCAAATTGTCAGCAGCATCAAGTAATTATATATGGACAAGATATGGCACCATTGTTGTTGCTTCATGAAATTAATCTTTAATAGACGGTGATAACAAGAGCAAATAACAGAAGCCTATAATCTGAGAGCCCAAATAGCAAAATGAACCACAGGATTTTAATTTCCGTCTCTCCAACAAAACATTAGACATCAAGTTCATCAGCGATCGATTCGATTTCTTGGTTTCGTCATAAACCCTAAACTAATGAGAATGCAAGACAAATTAACTTAGTAAGCTTATAAGACAAAAGAAGGTGAAATTGAAAATGAATCTACTATTTTGGGTAAAATTAACTCCAAATTCATCTTTAACTTATCAAACATATAATTAAGATCATCAAAAGCAAATAATGGTTTAAAATAAAGTTAGTTGGAAACTTTACCTAACTTGAACCTTAACAGGGGTCCATGACTGAGTAAAAATGGTGTCGCCTCTCGACGTTACAAACAATGAAAAATCCCTCACTGTTTCATTATTATCATTATCATCTTCCACCACTCTCTTAATCGCCAGCGCCCGCCGCGCCGCCACCTCCTTGTCCACAACAGCAGCGGCGCTCTTCCTCGGAACACTCACCACCTTACCCGTCGTCGCCGAGGATTTTTCCTCCTTTCCGCCACCTCTATCCGACGACTCCGGCGCCACCCTCACGGCCATGCATCGCCGCCTCCCGCGAAACGGAAGCAGGATAAACAAGACAAACGCGCTAATCAGCCGCAATAAACTCCTCCACGCGTGCAAAGATAACAAAGCGTTGATTCTACCGCTCGCCCCTGACGTCAGCATCACAGTAGCTGCGTCGTTCGCTCTCGCCACCATTGTCCTTCTCGGCGATTCGAATATGAAGCAACAACAATACTTGTCGTGATACAGGGTTTTATTGCTGAATTTCAATTTGGAATTTAAGATTTTTATACCGATTTTGGCTTGGAAACGACGCTCATTTGGAATCGGAGGTTTTAATTTCGGAAATGATGAGCAAAGCATAAACTAGAAAAGGGGTAAATTTTGGAAAAAAATTGTGTCAAAAAACAGCAAAAAAATCTTGGAGATTCTAAAAACGGAAAAATTGGAGAAAAAACTGGGTGCAGAATTAGGAAAGAAGGGGATTAATCAGGAAAACCAAAAATTGGAATATGAAGAGACGAAATTGGAATGAATTGAAGAAGAAAAACCGTGGGGAAATTTGCTTTCTCTTTGGTTTCAAATTAAATCAATGGTGTAACAATTTTCTAAAAATAGATAAAAATAGAGGTGTGGGTCAGCTGACCGGCCAGACTTTTGTACCACGTGTCCAAAGATATGAATAAGCACCGCTTTTTGTAATACAAATCACGTGAATTGAAGATTATCCACGGGACACGTGTTACTTTAATTATGGGTGGTATTCAAGGAATTGACGTTACATTGAATTTAATTAAGATAAAGCAATTTAATTTATCAACTCAATCATCTAGAATAAAACTGAAATGGCATAAAACCTTTTTCTTCTAAAATTCTGTTTTTATCCAAAAAAATGGATTATTGAACTATCGTCATGTCATGTTCATGTCCCGACAATACTTAAATTTCAATCAACTAAATTCAACCACAAATATTTGAGACGATATCATCCACGATTTCTTAAATTTTAAATTAGGAGTAATTCATTTAGAATTATATATATATTTTAAGTCCTTTAGGATTAGAATTAGTTTATGAATGTTCAAACAAGAACTCAGGTGGAAAGTATTAACACATTTAAAGATAGATAAAAAAAAAAAAAAATCCCAATTCTACACATTTAAAGACAGTATTAACACATTTTCCGTGAATTGTTTTTTCTTACATTATTATCTGAATTTTGAACATTAATGCCGAAAATATTTAAGAATTAGTTGAGGTGGTTTTCATAATCTATGTTTATATAGATTAGTGCAACATATATACTCCGTATAAAATGATTGTAAAGGTAATATATTACATTTAATACTAAATTACTAATACACGATACATATATTTCTAAGACGAAGTTGGATAGCTCAAGTGGTTAGAGCACCACTACCTAGGCTTGGGTTCGAGTCATGGAGAGGGGAAAAGGGATGGGTATTTAATGTAATTCAAAAAAAAAAAGATACATATATTTCTAAAATTAATTAAATTCTTTTTTCAAATATAAGTTGTTATCATATAGTTTTATTTATATAAATACTTTTAGATACACTATTAAAAATTATAATCATCACTGTAGTATTTGATACTCCTAATAGAGTAAAGGAATAGGGTTTATATTTTTTAATAAAAATACATTGAGCATTTAAAAAAAAAAATCAATATATTATAATAGACGAAATCAATGAATTCCAATCTATAACTTACTCAATATATTTTATATTATATGAATTTCAATTTTTTTTTTTTTTTTGAGGATAATATCCCTGTTGTTTTCATACTAGTCTATATGTCTATCACACATGTATGATGTAATGATGTATGGAGAGGTCTGTACTAGCATTTAGTCGACTGACTTAGTGGTTTGCCTAAATAACAAAATTATTTAATTTTATGTTGGCCGACCATGTGCGATCGATGTGCGCTTATCCGCACACCACCACCACCAGGGGCGGATCTATGCCCAAGGGGGCCCCTACACCACCCACCTCCGTATGTTCTAAAATTTAAGAGTTCAGTAATTTATATTAAATAAAATAAAACTAGTGATAGATTAATCACTGAGTTTATTATAAAAACCATTCCAAAACAATCTTTTTTATCATTGGTACTTATAAATAAAAGTAATTATTCCGTAAGTATTTTAATTGTAAAATTAATTTTAATTTTTTTTTTACATATTTGAGACTATGATTAATAAAAAAATGATTACTTTTATATTACTTTAGTATTTTTAAAACATGTTTGCAATTAACTAATGTAGTAATATTATATAAATTAAGAAATAAACTTATCCCCTTAAAAGAGGATTAATGAAGAAAATATAATTTATAGTAGTTTAATTTGTTAGTTTCCTTAATTTACATAACACATTAAACAAAATAAATAAATAAATAAAATATTGTTTGTTATAATTTGAGTGTTCATTTTTTCAATTATCAAAACTAGACAACAACATCAATTTTTTTTTTTTTTTTTGTCATTCAACAACATCATTTTTAATATATATATATATATATATATATATTTGTATATGCATATTAATTTAATTAGTTAGTGAAGTATAATAGATTAAAGACATGTTGATTTATTTGAGAAGTCTAGAACCCGTCCCTAACCACCATGTAGACTTTTTAACCGAACTTAGAGTTGTAGATTTAACTTGGTAATTAAATTTAGTTTATCCATTTAACTATTTATTTATTTGCGGGATATTCACCTAATTTCAGTGCTTAATTTAGGGTTAATTCTAAATAAATACACCACCTTTTGTCTCAGTATCAATTTAATCACGACCTTTACGATTTTTTTTTCATGTTGCAATTAGATACACATTTTTTTTCTCCGATCAACAATTGATGATGTGGCTTGCCGGAGCTCGCCACGTCATATTACACATATTTTTTTATTTTTCCTATAAAAATTACCCTTTATAAAAATAAACTAAATCAAGTTATTCTCTCTTAACCATAAAATTTTCATGCGTCTCCTAAATCAAGTTTTCTCTATCTCAAACTAAATCAAGTTATTCTCTTCTAACATAAAAATCATACAAAAAAAAAACTCACGCATCTAATCCATGATCATTGGTGATTTGGTGGTTTATTTCTTCAGGAATTCTTAAATTATTTAATAATTTTGTTGTTTTGTTCAACTAGTTCGAGAACTATATTGTATTTGGGTGTATGTTGAAGATAACCTGGTGGTTTTTTTATTATTTTGTTCAACTAGTTCGAGAACTACAATTTATATGCTTTATGAGAGAGGAAAATATTCTAGGAATTAATGTGTTTAATGCTTTATGAGAGAGAAAAATATTCTAGGAATTAATGTGTTTAAACACTAATGATTATTGCAACAAAAATGTTCTATCCCTTATGATTTTGATTTTTAGGATTTGAAGAGAAGAACTTGATTGATTGAGTTTGAGAAGTGAGAGAAACGCGCATAATTTTTATTTTTATTTAATTTTTATGCTCAGGAGAATAACTTGGCGCATAATTTTTATTTTTATTTAATTTTTATGCTCAGGAGAATAACTTGATTTAGTTTGAGAATGGTAGAAGAAAACTTGATTTAGTTTGAAAAGCGGAGAATATAAAGGGTAATCTTTATAGGGAAAATAAAAAAAATATGTGTAATATGACGTGGCGAGCTCCGGCAAGCCACATCATCAATTGTTGATCGGAGAAAAAAAATGTGTATGTAATTGCAACACGATGAAAGGTTGGAGTTTTAAAAAAAAATCGTAAAGATCGTGATTAAATTGATATTGAGATGAAAGGTGGTGTATTTATTTAGAATTAACCCCTTAATTTACAATCCCGTTAGATACTATATTTATACAATGATGGGATAAGCATGTGCACTTAGAGACACATGATTGTGCATTTGGTGCATACAAAAATCTTAGGCTACAAATAATTAAATAGCTAGTTTAATTAGACGGCGGAGTGCATAGGATGTTTGGACATAGTCCATGTATGTAAAATGACACCAAAAACATCATAAAATGAAATCTTAACATCACTTGGTGTCAACTGAACCGACATGAAACCTTGCCCATCATAGAAAAACTTCAACCCTTGATGATTCGAAGTATTAATATCTCCTCTCCACGCCTTTGAACCCGCCCCACTTGTCAAGAATTGCATCTCACTGCAACAAATTATAGATAACACTCTTTTGATTTAATAAATACTATATATAGTATTATAGTGTAATTAATTGGGTAAAGTGTGTAATAAAGTGATATTTTACCTTGTGTCGTCACTGATGCGTTGAAGACAATGATCATGTCCGTTCACGTATAGATCAACATTGTTGGCCTAATTAACAAGATTCACGTATTTGATATTTTCAGACCACGAGAGGGTTTCGTTTTCGTACAATTAAGCCGTGTAAATTTTATATCTTAATTACCTGAAGAATTGGGAGAAGGCGATGAACAAGTTGTTGAGTATCACCATGGTGGCTTACACTTCGGATAGCATGGTGACCCACAACTATTTTCCATCCTGCTCTTGATTCCTTCAAAGCTAATTCAACATCCTATTTAATTATAAATAGCATATTAGCCCGGGAATTTTTGGTAAAAAGATAAAGATCTCTAGCAAACATTCTTACATACTTCCTCAATCTCATTTTAGATACATTAGAAAGTAATAAAATATTGTGAATAATAAATTAATAATTTATATTGTAATTTTAAAATGTTTGTTAGGACAGTGTGATTAAAATGAAATTTTTTATTCATTTTTTTTTTTACAAATGATAAATTTAAAATGGTACTGTTAGAGTATTGGTCGTATTTGAAGAGTACCTTTAAGATGTTGGCAGTATATGTGTTGACAGGAGTGACATCGCGCCAATCATACACGTGATCTTCTGGACTTGTGAAGTAACTATTTACAAAAGGAGTGGTGTCCACAAAAAATAGCTCTGCAACCTCTGTTTCAAAACAGATGAAAAAGACAATGAAATTTGATTCCACTATTAATTTTGATTTCAGACTTTCTTTTGCCACTTTAAAAATCGTCATCTATATTTACCATTTTCTTTCTTTTATCGATTATCACAGGTTAAATAAAAAAAAAAGGAGCAGTGTACCTGTATTAACGATGAAGGACCTCAAGCAAAGCCATCTGGTGTCAATTTTCCTAAGAAGTGGACTCAACTGTGCCAACGCATCACCCCTGTAGTCATGGTTTCCCAAAACTGCCATTCAAATTTTAACCATTTCATTCACATGTCCATATAAAAGATTAAAATTTATTAATGTTGCTCACTTACTTAACAATTTAATTTGAATGGGAATCTTTAAATAAAACCTTCATGATAAAAGATTTAAAAAAGAGGGCAGAAGTTGGATGAAACGAGTGTGACTTGTTATATTATTTTATCCATGAATTTAAAATGCATGCATCAGCTGAAAATATTTTTAAGGAAAATATGTCTTATATTAAAGTAAAATTAAATACACCTACATATACTACAAAATCAAGATTAATTAACTGTAACAGTAATTAGTAATTACTCCCTACTTACCACTAAACCACTGCTTTTGAAGGGACTTAGCCGTGTAAATATTGGTAAAAGAATCAACAAAGTTTAGATCATGGTCTCCCTTCAACCCATTATCGTAAAAATTGTCACCTGTTGAAACCACGAAATCTATATCCAACTCCTCTCCAATTCTTCCCATCTGCCACATCATAAATATTTTAATTTATAAATCCAAGAAAAATACTAGGAAAAAAAGCTAGTGAAGATAATACATATCAGAAAGGCCTGATTTACCTAACCCACCAAACTATTATCAAAATTACACTCAAGTCTGGGCTCGTGAATTAATTGCATAAACAAATTGTGTTTAATTACAATACTTTAATGAAAAAATATTCTTTAAAATGTGGCGTTATAATGTGACCTGAAAAATTAGGTTTTTATGCTGATTTAGGTACCAAACTAAAAAATAAATGATAAATAAGGGAGAATTGTGAAGGCTACTAAAAATAAATAAATATGAAAACTGATTAAGAGAATAATTTGTAAAGTTGAATGCAATAAAAAACAGTTCCCTAATGTTTGTGTAATTTTGACGATAGTTTAATGGGTATAATTCAAAAAACAATAATAAGAGTTGGGTACCTGAAAAGCGACTTGGGATTGGTTAAATAGGCCTTTTCTCCCCCAATCCCCAACGACCAAGAATGCTAGCGTTTGGTCACTCTTTGTTGGGTGTTCAAATCTCTCTAATTCACCTGATGAAATCTTTAATAAGCTGCTTATAACTATCATCATCACAATCACTAACCCAACTCTTCCACATGAACTCCCCATGCCTCTCTCTCTCTCTCTCTCTCTCTCTCTCTCTAACTTAGAAGAACAACCTTGTGGTGAGAGAAAAGTGAAGACTGAAATACATGCTATGTTTTTTGTGTAGTTTTATCACAAGGTTTGAGTGGTTTACGTAGGAGAGAATATTCAGGGATATACCTCTTGTAATTGCAACCGCAAGGGCGTACGACTCGGATACAATACTACAAGATACATACACCTTAATTATACTACTATTCAAACTTTACATTTAATGGGATTTAATTGGACAAATAGATCTAATTTTATTAATCACAATTCGTTAATGCATTGATTGTCATCGTGTTCCAATCAAACTCCGTAGGATGAGATTAGGAAGAAGGCAAGTATGCCAAGTACTAGTAGTACTGTAGTTGCAATGGCCGGTTATGTGAACCCGGTTTACATACAAGACTTACTCATAATATGTTTCAAAAAAAAAAAGACTTACTCATAATACTTCATCCCTTTCAAACTAAGTGTTCTTTTTAATTATTTTTTCATATTTTTATTAATTTGCTTAATATATAGTAGTATCTTTTTAAAAGATTTCTTATTTCACAAATCTAATGAAGTATATTCATAAATTTAAAATTTGTGAAGAGATAAAGATGTAAAGATATTTTTTTTTATTTGATACAAAATTTGTGTAAAATCATTTTATTGAGATAAATTTTCATTACATATACATGTAATAATCCGTAAACTTATAATCCTAACTAATTATATTTTAAAATAAGATGAGATTTAATGATTAGTGGAATTTCGTTCGTACATGAGGTCGCAAACCACAATTATAGAAATAATATTAAATAGGTGGGGCGATTAATGTGGGATTGGGAGTGAAGAGTATAATGCGAATATGCGGAAGGAATCTCCCATCCCAGCCGGATAAAGCGGAAAAACCTCACGAATATTCCATTTCTGTTTGGTGGGCTGTAAGGGCATGTTTACTTTCGTTCGAGATTTAACATTCCATTTCACAATTTAACTATATTTATTTTTAAATATTGAATTAATTAATTAAAAATCATAATTATGAACCCGTAATTCTAATGCAGTATAAGATTCAATAACCTAATTGAATTTCACATTACGTATTATTATGATCCTTGTAGTCAGAACATGATCACATGAATATCCCGAATGGCCGAATAACTTCTAATGTCCATAATCTAAATTCACTTTAATGTGTGGATTAAATATAAATAATTAATATTAATTAATTATTATTCTATTTAACTTTCACTAAAAATATTTATATATTATATTATTGCAATAATACAACATCACCCCAAACTCTTAAACAATTTATTTGACATAAAATTACATTTTATCCTACTCAAAATTTCAAAACAAACATACATAATCACTATATTCTCTATAAGGGTAACACATAGGTACCTCATAGTGTACCGTACGGTTCGTACCCCTAATTTTAATTTATATTTTACCTACACCCGCTAATGAGTTCACCTCCAAATCATTTCCTTTTTACAACGGCTATCTACACCCGCTCATTTTATGAGTCCACCTCCAATTTTTTTACCACAGTTATCTGCACCCGCTCATTTTATGAGTTCACCCCCAAATTATTGTTTTACTACGGTTATCTGCACCCGCTCATTTTATGAATCAAAACGTGAAAAAGTTAGTCGAGTTTTGAATCAGAACGTGAAAAATTAAAGTTGGCAGAGTTTTTATTCAAAACGTGGAACTTTTTTTCGAAAAATCTCATAAAATTCGGCAAACCAATGCTGAGTTTTTGCAAAACGCGATTTTTGTAAAAAAAAAAACTCGAAAAATGAATTACACTACATATATATTGAGTAGTGAGTAGTAAGAAAAGCTTGGAGGCTTTGGTGTGCTGCCGAGGAAAAATGGGGGGAGGGGTGAGACCATCTCGGTAGGGTATATTTGAAGTTTAACTTCATAAATAGAGTTTCGCTTCCTCAAATCGTACTCTATTTTGAAATTTTGAAATATAATTTTGAATAGTAAACTTCATATATGAAGTTCACTATTCAAAACTCTATATTTTATATCTATTATTTTATTAATATTTACAATTCTGTATTACAATTCTATATTAATAATTTGTTAAATATAATTACAAAATAATTTGTTAAATATAATTACAATTATATTGTTATACTAATTTATATTATAATTTTATTGGTCTAATTTTTTTTTTTTTGTGTATTATTATTACCAACAAAAAAATAACGTAAAATACAATAAAACAAAAGTACATTATATATTAAAACGAACATACATGCATTATCTAGTTACATATTGCACCGACATATTAAAATAAGTGAACACAAATTAAAAAGAAATACAAATACAAATAAAAATGATACACTAGTACGGCGGAATGTTGGATCCAGATGGAGAAGTTTCGCTAAAAACGGGTCAAATATTTTAGTCTATTTTAAACGTAATTGTGTTGTATTAGATTATATACTCACATGTATCGTTTTACGTCATTATGTGTTTCGTAATTTTAGATTTAAATAAAAGTAATATTTAAAAATTACAAATTTATTTACATTTTATGATTTTGATAAAACCAATAATATTTAACTTATAATTTAATTTACTAATTGGATATTTAATTGTATAAATTAATTTAAATACGAAGATAAATATATAATTTAATGATGGTAATATATTGAGAATGAATAAAATAATAAATAGAGTTTTATGGTTGGAGAAGGTTTTTAAAATAAAGTATGAAAAAATGTATTATAGAGTTTATAGATCTTTCATTTGAGAGTTTATAGCTGGAGATGATTGAGAAGGGAGGAAAATTAGAGTTTATGAATAAGGAGAGTAATTTTAAAAAATAAGAAATGGGTGAACTCATACGTGAGGGGTGAACACATTTTGTTAGGGGTGAAGACATAATAATTGGGGTCATTTATCTGTTGCCTAAAACAATAATGTTGCTGCTAATGGGTGTATGCACGAAGATTGTGTGTTGGAGGCCCAAATTGTATTGGGCTGTGGGTTTCTTTTTGGGCGCGGCTAAAGGCACCCGGCTTTCCTATGAGTACACCCACTGGAATTTTTTTTTGTCACAAAGGGTATGTGAAATGTCGTTTATACCCATTCTGCACATTTTTTAAAAAAGGACGGATGAGTACACCCACCGTTTCTGTTTCACAACAGAACCATCACCTCCTCTCCACCGCCACCACCGCCGCCGCCGCCACCACCACCACCACCACCACCAAAAAAACTCCAAAATTTCAACAAAAATTAATCCAAAACAAACTGTTCGAAAAAATTTCTAAAACATACATGTTCGGAATTTTTTCAAAAACAAACTTACATGTTCGAAATTTTTTTCAAAACAAACTCAATATGTTCGAAAAAAATTCCAAAACAACTCAAATTTGTTCGAAAAAAAAGATCGAACATCTAGTTCGAAATTTTTTCCAAAACAAACTCAAGTTGTTCGAAATTGTTTCCAAAACAAACCCAATATGTTCGAAATTTTTTTCAAAACAACTTAAGTTTGCCCGAAAAAAAAAAATCGAACATATTGTTCGAAATTTTTTCCAAAACAAACTCAAGTTGTTCGAAATTTTTTCCAAAACAAACGCACTATGTTCGAAAATAATTCTCAAACTTAAAAAAAAATCCTAATTTTTTTTTCCAAAAAACCCTAATTTTTAAGACCTAAACTTACCTGTTAGCGGCGGCGGCGAGGGGAGGAGCACTACGACCGCGGCGAAGGGGAGGAGGGGGTTGGCGGCGGCCGCGACTGTGGGGAGATGGGAGGGCGGCGGCCGCATCTGTGGGGAGAAGGGAGGGCGGCGGCCGCGATTGTGGTTGCTGTGGAAGGCAGCCCGACGGGGAGGGCGGCGTTGGCGAACGGCCGCGAATGTGAGAGGGAGGGGCTGCGCGACGGGAGGGCGGCGTGAAGGGGAGGGCGGCGCGAAGGGGAGGGGCTGCGGCGTGGGCCGCCGCGACGGGAGGGCGGCGTGAAGGGGAGGGCGGCGCGAAGGGGAGGGGCTGCGGCGTGGGCCGCCGCGACGATGGGGAGGGTTTGGCGGCGCGATGAAGATGGCAAAAATGGAGGTGGGTGTCCTGGGATGAATGTGAGAAGAGAAAGAAAGAATTGGTTTTAATGGAAGAAAGGGTATTTTTGAAATTTCGAGGTGGGTGTCCTCATCCGTTTTGTGTGTGTACTCATCGCATGGGTGTACTCATAGGAAAGCCGGGTGCCTTTAGCCGCGCCCTTTCTTTTTAGTTGTGGTGGTACTTGGGCTTTGGCCTTGCAGTCCTTTAATGGCCTCACACCTTTTGTTATGCCACGGTTAAATGCCCCATTTTATTAGGTCTTTCACACCCCAATTTTGAGCTCATCTTAATGAAATACCATAATTACCTTCCTCCACTTTTTCAAAAAAATAATAATAATTACCCCCACTTACCCACTCTCTCATAGACCTTCCTCCCCTTTCCTTCGTTCAAACTTTACCAAGTTCAAATTTGTTGGATATGATTTTCTACGAATTTTATTGATAAAATTGAATTTTTACACAAACATAACTACATAAGTGAAAATCACAAAATTTTATAACAGTGTCAAACTCAATACTGGTTCGTTGAGAAAGAGAGAAAAACTGGAAAGTTTTTTTAGAAATTTTCGGCCAAACATTCATTAGTTTTGTCAAAAAATCTTTTTTTTTTGTTAAAAATCAACAATTTTTTTTTTCTTTTGAGAATTACAGTTGAAGATTTTTTCGAAAAAACTCAGAAATTTCAACCGAGAATTGTGGAAATTCTCAATGAATCGCGATGTTTGTTTAAAAAAATATAAAGAACACTAACATATGTGTATCGAAAATTTCATTTTTCAATCAACGAAACCCAAAACGAATCCTTCCATGTTTATATTCAAGTTTCTTTGAGGTTTCAAAAAAAAAAAAAATTGGACAAAATTTTGGGATTGAGGAGGGAATACATAAAGTTTCTATTTTTGTGTTTTTTGTGTTTGGGGTGAACTTAATAATAGGACAGTCATTTTAATCAAAACTTCAAAAAAATAAATTGAGGCGGGGGCCATGGAGCCGTTGGACTCGTTTGGGTTATTTTGCGGGTGGGACTATTTACACCTCCATTTCGGTTTAGAACACTCCCCTTTTGAGTTTAATAATAAAATAATGAGGTAAAAAACCAAAAATACCCTTCAAGCCCTATTACACTACTAAATGCACCCCCTTCACCTTTTTATCCAGCCTCAGCAGCTGCCACCGCCGCCGCCGCCACCACCACCACCACCAAACAACAAACAACAAAATTTCACAAAAAACAACAAACAAAAAAAATCCAGGAACTCAGAAAATTTTCAATTTTTTTTTAAATTTTCGACAAACCAGTGTCGACCATATTCACTCTCGTCGACACCCTGTTGTCGACGAGAGTGAATATGGTCGACACTGGTTTGTTGAAAATTTAAAAAAAATTGAAATATTTCGACAACTTTAAGTCGATCAAAATACACTCTCGTCGACAACAATATGTCGACCGGAATGTATATGGTCGATCTACAAAGGTCGAAAAAATTTAATTTAAAAAAAAAAAAAAGAAATCGACACAGTTGATCGACCATATACATTCTCGTCGACAATAATTTATCGACGAGAATGCAAAGGGTCGATAGACCAGTGTCGATGAAAAGAAAAAAAAAATTTACCTTTAAAGCCGGAAACAAAAAAATTGACATTCGAGAAGAAAATGAAATAAAAAAACCAAAGAAAGCTGAGAAAAAAGAGAGAAAATGAAGAAGAGCAAAAAAAAAAACCCTAAACCTAAAATTCAAACCTGATGGGCGGCGGCGGACAGCGGACGACGAATCGGGGTGGGGCGGCCGGAGTTTGGGCGTGGGCAGGGGTGATGGGTGGTGGGGGTGGGTGGGTGGGTGGGGTGAATGATTTGTTTTTTTTTTTTTTTTTAATTTACTACGCACACAGAGAGAGGGGAGGGAGGGAGGGAGGGGAGGGTGGCGACCAAGGAGGGGAGGGAGGAGAGTTGAATTTTTTATTTTTTTTTTTGTTTCTGCTGCTGTACGCAGTTTGAGAAAGTGGAGGAGGGAGGGGAGGGGAGGGGAGGGTGGCGACCAAGGAGGGGAGGGCGGCGACGGCGGCGGTTAGAAGAAAGAGAGGGAAGGGAGTAGAAAAAAAGAGAGAGAGAGAGAGAAGATGAAGAATGATCGGAGAAGAAGGAGGAAAAGGAAGAAAATTAGGGGGGTGCGTCCAGTAAGTGGGGTGCATTTAGTATGTACTATTTTACTAATAGGGTATTTTTGGTATTTCACATTATTATTATAATATAAAACAAAACGCAAATGGAGGTGTAAATAGTCCCACCCTTATTTTGCCATTTATCCACTAGTTTTAGGCCTTTGGGCCGTGTAGATACTTTACTTCACTTAATCCCTCTTATTTTCTTTTCACTTTTCTTAATAATATGTTTAATTAATTAATTAATAATTATATATATATATATATATATATATATATATATATATATATATATATATATATATATGAGATTATTACCTAATAAGTCCACTATTATAACCCATTAATCTAATAGAGACACCAATATGTATACTTTTCTAATAGAGTCAAAACAGAGTTAAAAATACAAGAACACCCTTATATAAATAAATAAGAATCCTATACTCATTTAATTTATTCTCCACTTTCACCGAAAACCAAAATTAAAACCCTAACCCCTCCCCAACCTATCCTCTCTGCCGCCGCCCCCTTTTCCCACCGCCTCCCTCTCTTGCAACCGCCCCCTCGATTTCGACGCTGAACCATGGCCGCCGCCCACCAACAAGACCGCTGCCGTCCCCTTCACGACCGTCGCCTCCCAAACCAAGACGAAGCAGCACCTTGACCGCCGACGTTGCTTTGCCGCCGCACTGACCGAGGAAGGCGAAGTGGCCGAAGAAGAAAGCCTTGTGGCCACCGCCGCCTGGCCGTCGAAGATGAAGCGGTCGCCGATCTGCAACCCCCTCGACTCCGATGCGCCGATCTATCGGCCGCGAGCCATCGCCGCCTAGCCGAAGTCCTTCGCACGTTTGAAACGTCGAAATAGATCGAGTTTCCAGCCCCACTGCCGCCGGCTCAATTCAAAGCGATCCAAGGTTATGGTTTATTAGAGGTTCTGTTGATTTTGATTTTTTTGATTTTGAGGATGTAGTATTTGATGAGCACAACAGAGAAGTAGATGGTTTATGGTTTATAGTGTTTATAGATGCAATTCACTCAAGCAGCCTGTTAAAGGCAAGTTATAAGAAAACAAAGGTGTTCGGGCTTGAGATCCCGACTGAGGTTGAAGGTGTGCCATCAGATATATTGGAGCCGATGAACACTGTGAGTTTTCGAAGCCGAGTTTTTTTTTTACCATTCTATCCTTTTATTTTAAATTTGGGAATTCATTGTGAACTATGGACAATGGAGTATGAATTGATGTTTGACTTAAGTTGTTTTTTGTTGTGTTGTCTAGCATTGTGCTTATTTTATTGTGGATTTTATAATTTCATAAGTACATATTTATTTATTTGTGAATTCAATATAAGAGATATTGAAAGTTTGAAATATATATTTATTAAAATTGACAGAGATCATTTTTAACGGTTAGTCAAATAACTTTTTGAATGAAGTTGGTTGTTCTCAACGTGATCTTGAAAACTAAAGCTTCCTCATTGTAAAAGTCCTGTATATTATGTGTAGGCTATGCTGAATTTGAATGTTGACTTATTGTCCTGTCTTCATTCGTCATAGATGCAATAACAAATTCTATCTTGTGGGGTATTTGTTATTTGGTTAGTAAAAATTATGAAGTTTATGTGCTTCTCTGTTAGTGGTGGGAGTGGGTTATCCGGTAGGTCTGGCTGAGCACTCAAATGTGCTTGCAGGTACTTTTATGTATAATTAACTGGAATAAATGAAAATATAGAAGACTAGATTTGATGCAATGAGATGAGATGGAAGTTTAAATTGAAGAGATTAAGTGGAAATCAAATGAAAGGAAACCAAAGGAGTAATGTGAAACAAATGTAGATAATCAGTTCGGACTTCTTGAATTGGAAATAACCCTCTCTTTTCTCTATCTTCCTTTTGCTTGTTGGGCACCTAAATGTGCTTGCAGGTACTTGTTTGGTTAATTAACTGTTGTTTAGCTGTGCTTGCAATTTCTGTTGTTGGACTGCACTGGAAAATCTGATGTTTTATTATATTTTGTTATATTTTTCTGTTGATATTCTTGTTTAGCAATCAACCGTGTGCATTTGTGAATGCAGTGGTCAGATAAAAAGCCCTACAAGGAGACACTCCTGCGTTTGGGAGGGCTTTTCAAGAACAACTTTCAAGGATTTTGTTGCTCACAAGATCGGCAAGGATGACAAGTTGACCGGTGAAATTCTTGTTGCCGGTCCTAATTTCTAAGAGTGTGTGTTGCTGAAGAAGAATAAACCAATATCTGCAAAAAAAAAAAGTTGGAAGTATTTTGATGGAAATTTGAGTTACATTTTGCTATGATTATGTAAATCCATTCTTGAATGAAGAATGAAAGCAAATATTCTTGCTTGTTACTTCTGCAATGCATATTTATATTTTTGTCAATTATGCCTCAAAATGGATACTATTTTTTATTTTGATTTTGATTTTTTCAATTGATTTATGCATAAGTGATATGCAAAATAGTTATCATATTTCAATCGAATGCATTATGCATAACGTGATATGCAATATAATCATCATATTTTGGTAGTATGCACATGCACTAAATACTGCATTGACACATATCCTACATGTGCACATACATGTACAAACATGTCGACTCCTGTGCACAAACATATTCTACCGATATTTAAGTGTTTAAATGATATGCACCTACTCACGCATATTATTATGTATGCACATGATATGCATTCGACACTGCATATACGTGGGTTGAAATGCAGATTTCCAGAATCCCTTAACTTAACGAAATAAATGGAGAGACCTATCTTTTAGGAAAGTTTTTAAATTTTAGAAAGTAATAGATTTTCGGGAATTCGAAAAATTGCATTTAATAATTGATTGGATGTTTAGTTGACTAATAATTGTGTATTTTATAAATTCAAAATTTCAAAATATGGTGGAAGGGCATAATTGACAAAAAATTCAAATTTTGACTACAATAATTTATGGTGTAGGTTTTATTAGAAAAAACTAGTAGTGAAATGACCTTATTAGTTTATAACCCTATATATATATATTATGGGTTGGTCTGTTATGGACTCGAGTGCATGCTGTGCACCCTAGTCCATGTGCACTTTTCAGTTTACTAACTTACACTTTTTAGTAAATGAGTAATAATTGAAACGTGCAACACCATTACCAAAAAGTGTAAGTCAGTAAACTGAAAAGTGCACATTGACTAGAGTGCACAGCATGTACTCGAGTGCATACTAGACCTTACCATATATTATATCTTCATTTAGCATACAAGAAAAAAAAAATGAAGGAAAACCAACGGTCGGCATTGATGGGTTGAAAAAATGAAAATCAGTAGTGTTGGCAGTGATGGGTTTCGCCTAAAGGAAAATAATAGAAAAAAGGAATATCAATAATGTTGGCGCGGATGGGTTTTGCGTACAAGAAAAATAAAGCAATAGTAGTTGATTTTATTGCATACAAGAAAAAGGAATTTTTTTTTTAAAAGCAACAGTATTATATTTGAGGCATATAATGTACTTGAGAATTATATGGAATTTAATCATTAAGAATTAATTAATGAATTCTAATCACTTCTTTTTCTGCATGTAAATGCAAATATCCCTTCTTTAATCTATTCTCTATCCTAGATTTTGACTCGATATAGTCACATTTAATGATGAAAAATGAAAATTAACAATATTGTCCAGTGATCTTCAATCTTCAAAGTTAGAAAAAGCACGATAATTTTCAATACCAAATATAGGTTGATGACAAAAAAAACTTAATCTGTTAGGACTGCTTTTCTTCATTGTTGTACTTTATACCCCAATATTTCCTTCTCTCACGTGATACATCCCTTATATATATATATATATATCATATGCCTTGTAACTAAAAAAAACACCTATTGCCTTGCAATATTCTACTATTATATGCTTTTTGCTTAATTAAAAAAATTATTAGCACGTCCAGTTGTATAGTATACTGCAAAAATGACACATTTTTGCAGTAACTACGGTTTAATGTGTCTGTTGCTCGTGTGTTTTCTTCTGCTAGTGGTGAGCAACTCGGCTGAATTCCCCAAAATCGAACACTCGAGCAGAAGAAAAGACGATTCGATCGACTTTTTGGTGGTAGGAGATTGGGGAAGAGGTGGATATTTCAATCAATCTAGAGTTGCATATCAGGTCACTAGAATATCTAGTTCCAGTTTCTTGATTTTCATGTTTGTTACATTTCACTCCTTATAATATAATCACATGTTACATCATCGAAACAAAATAAAATTGGCCTTTTTCTAGATGTAAAAGATAGTGTTTTTCGATGCACGTGAAACAGTCTCACACAAGAATTTGTTGTGGACTTGAAACATCTTACCACACTTGCATTTTTTTCAGATGGGAGAAATCGGAAAGAAGTTGAAAATCGATTTTGTGATCTCGACGGGCGATAACTTCTACAAAAGTGGATTGAAAGGTGTTGATGATCCATTCTTTCATCAATCATTTACCAACATCTACACAAGAAAAAGCCTTTTAAAGCCATGGTACACAGGTATATAAAATCTTGGTCATAAGTACTCTCCATGCTTAACAAATACACCTATCTATCTATCTAGCTATGTTTTCCTCTTCTTACAACTAAACCCCATATATGAAACAAAGTGTTGGGAAACCACGATTATCTGGGAGACGTCGAGGCTCAGTTAAGCCCCGCGCTTAGGAAACATGACAAACGGTGGATTTGTAAGAGAAACTACATTGTTGGAGCAGGTATTACTTGATCATGTGCCCTGTTTCAACATCTCTAACTCGATATTTCCCTCGCTCAAAAGTACTAATCGTTGTTTCATGTCTTCTATTGCCTAGAACTTCTGGACATCGTCTTCGTTGACACCAATCCCTTCGTTAATAAATACTTCGACAATCCTAAAAACGAGACGTTTGATTGGAGAAATGTGTTGCCAAGAGACAAATACATCTCTGACGTTTTGAAAGTAAGCATGGATGATCAAGCATCATTCTTTATATTTCCAAACAAGTCAATAATTTATATTTGAACATCTATTAGAACCTGGATTTGGCACTCCAACAATCAACGGCTCCATGGAAAATTGTGGTTGGACATCATACAATGAGGAGCATTGGATACCATGGCGACACGCAGGAAATCGTCGATCAGATTCTTCCAATTCTTGAGGTTCTGTAACAAGAATCAACTCATAAACGACGGGTTTATTGCAAAACTCGTCTCAAAAGAAATTTATCATATGCTAAAAACAGTCCTTTTAGTCTAAAAAATGACTGCTTTTACAATGATTTAATTCTTATGGGACCACTTTTGCAATAAACATTGAGTAAACTAAGAAAAATAACAAGTGATTAACTGTTTCTTGAATTTTTTTTCCAGGCACACAAGGTGAGTATGTACATCAATGGACATGATCACTGCTTGCAGCACTTTAGCAACACACATGGGTACGTATAATTCTAAACAAACGTTGAGTACTAACATTCCGTCTGTCAAACTAACAACTGAGTTTTGATGCAGGTCGATGCACTTTTTAACAAGTGGAGGTGGATCGAAGGCTTGGAAAAACATATTTCAAACTGGAACACATAATGAGAGCATTAAGCACTTTTATTATGATGGGGAAGGATTCATGTCTGTGAAGCTCAAAAAGACGCATGGAGAGATCGCATTTTACGACGTTTATGGGAAACGTCTGCATCATCATAAGCTAGGAGACAAGAAGACAACCAAGGGATAGCAGTTGTATTACCTTAAGGGCTAATTATGAAAATAATTTCATCCATTATAAATGTATTACATTCAAATGAAGTATGAAAACAAGCAACAATTATTATCATGATAATCCAAACACATGAACTGTCCAAGATTGTAATAAGTATAATCCCATTTAATTTTCTTTCCACCAAAAGAAAAAAGGAATGGAAAGAAAAGAAAAAGGGAGTGGATATTCATGCATTTGAAAGCAACATAATTTCAAGATAAAAAAGAATATAAACTTTTCAACCAGCATTGAATTAAAATTGCTTAAATTCTATCTATATAAACAAGGAAAAAATGAGCAATCCTTTGTTACATGTTCTTGCATTAGCAGCATAATGACTAATGTTTATAGATTTTGTAATCACATTCTACCATTGTTTATAGCATGTATTTCTCTGAGCAGTAATGTAGTTACAGCTAGATTCTTACAGATTCAACATCCAATCAGAGATAACAGCACTGTAAACTTTTTGGCTGTGGGAGATTGGGGAAGAAAGGGAGATTTCAATCAATCTCTTGTCGCACAGACGGTAAAATTTCGACTCATTTTTAAGTATAATCTCCAAAGCATACATCATCTAAGGCAGACACATTTTTCAGATCATACAAGTCTTTCACTTTAGCTTCAAATTTGAATTTTATTTCACTGAAATGTGGGATGCAGATGGGAGAGGTAGGAGCAGATATAGACATCGACTTGGTAATCTCAACAGGTGATAACTTTTACGAAGATGGATTGACAGGGGTAAATGACCGTGCGTTTACAGAATCATTTACCAAAATATATACTGCAAGAAGCCTCCAAACACCTTGGTATGCAAGTAAGTTCTCAACATCCAACGCTCACTCTCTCGTTATCGTTGTCTATCGCGACACTATCACAGAATTCATCTTAGTCTGTGAGAAAATTCAGAATAGATTAGTGAATAAAGTGCATCTATTTTATTTCAACAATGTAGTTCTGGGAAACCATGATTATAAAGGGGATGTACGGGCACAACTGAGTCCGGCTCTAAAAAGGCGCGATAAGAGATGGAACTGCCACCGGTCTTACGTTGTTCGAGCTGGTTAAGGCCTCCTTTTATGTTCTTACAATGATCTAGACTGTCTTTTCTCCAAAAAAAAAAAAAAACTTAAAAAAAATCTAACATATGATTGAGAATGTTTTACAGGGATGCTGGACATTTTCTTCATCGACACGAATCCTTTCTTGAACTATTATTTCCTTGACAGACCCGGTAACAAGTTCCATTGGAAAGGCGTATTACCCCGAAACAAATACCTTTCAACCCTCTTGCAGGTAAGTTCTATCTAACCTTGGAAAGTAACTCAATGATATTCGATTCAACCTCAATCTGAACCATCAACTCTACAGAATTTGAAGATTGCACTAAAGACATCAAAAGCAACCTGGAAAATAGTTGTTGGACATCACCCCATAAGAAGCATTGGAGATCGTGGAGATACAGAGGAACTTATGAAGCGTGTCCTGCCAATTCTAGAGGTAAAAATTGCCTAACCAAACCCAAAACGACGAGCTAAATACGCCCAATTAACAAGCCAAGAGTGAGCCCTTTTCTCAGGGTATTTGAGCCAAGCTCAAATTGCCACCTCTAGACTTAAAATTCACCTGAAAAACACAATTCAAAACTGTATCAAGATAAAAGCTTATAAGTTAATGTCTGCAACCTTGTCTGTGATTTTTCCAGGCAAACAGGGTTCCCATCTACATAAATGGACACAACCACTGCCTGGAACACATCAACAATACCGGAGTGTAAGTATAGTTCGATTCAAACAAAACTTTTCAGCGTAGTTACATATCCATGTGAATAACAGAAAATCTTTTTATGTAGCCCAATAGAATTCCTAACAAGTGGAGGAGGGTCAAGGGCGTGGAGTAATTCTTTTGACTTAAACAGATACAAGGAAAACCTAAGGTTTTACTACGATGGACAAGGCTTCGTATCAGTTCAACTTACAAGAGTCGAAGCACATGTAACTTTCTACGATGTTTCTGGCGAAAACATGCATAGTTTTACCTTAAAGAAACATGATCAGTAGATCAAAAGAACATTTATGATTAGTAAATCAACTCTGTCAACTGTTATTACAGCATCTCAGAGGATTTCTCGACGTAATAAATCAATAAAAGCGGGGTTTCAAACGAAGTCACTGTGTGAATTAGAGCAAGATAATGTTTTTCTCAAAGTAAATCCAAACATCCATCTTTAATTTCATCAATGGTGCTTAGTTTGCAACTAAATGTTACATTGAATCCGCATAGCTCACAACATCGCTAAGGAATCAATGGTTCTTTCGGGGGTGATTACTATCTCAGGCCTACCATATAATATATAGTACTCATGTCTCAGATAATGAATCAAATCAGCCAACATCGACCATTATGTCCATGAAACTGCAAAAACTTGAATCACACAAAATTTGGACCACGAATTCTCAGATTTATGTTTCCTTCTCTACTGATTTTTCTCTGGTGCTAGTGCATTTATGTTTCTCCATGTATCATTATGGGGCTAAACCTATATCATTAATTCTTAATACTGGCTACATAAGTTCTTAGAAAAATAAGATAGACTCCATTTAGATGGAGGGATTTATATCTATGGATTTTAAATCCACCATCCAAATCCACTCCACTTGTTTGTATTATGAATGAATTTCAAATACTTAGATTTTTGTATTTTTAACTCCTTTCATTTGAAATGTCTCCTCAAATCAAATCCCCCAATCCAAACACAACGTAAAGGTTTCACAAAATACTAATGCATAGAGAAGATGAAATCGGAAATTGTCCTCAGATTATCTCTGCTGCAGATATTTTTCTAAAACACAATACAATACAATACAAAACATCAATTATTAACGAAAACCTTCCACAAAAAGTAAGTTCTCAATCGATCTTCACAAAGTATTACTGAGACACAAAATTCATCTTAGTGTGAGAATATTCAAAATAGATTAATAGATAAGTGAATAAGCATTTCATTTATTAAAAAAAAAAAAGTTGTTCAGGGAAACCATGATTATCACAGGGGTGCAACTGAGTCCAATTCTGAAAAGGCACGATAGAAGATGGAACTGCCACCGGTCTTGTCGTTCGAGCTGGAAATTTTCACTAGGACTATTTTCTTAACACAAAAAAGCTTTCAACACCAAAACAAATACTTTTCGACCCTCTTGCTGGCATGTTTAATTGATCTACCCTGGGATGTTACAACTTACAAGGTCGTTGTAATCTGAACAGCATTTGTACTCTATCCTGGGCGGGCTCAAATTGACAACTCTAATAAACTCATATGACGTAAAATACAAATCAAGACGCTACTTAGATAATAGTTCAAGTATAGATCAACATTGTTGGCCTAATTAAGAAGATTCATGAAAACACAGGAGTTAAGATATAATATCATTTCCAGATCACGAGAGGGTTTCGTACAATTGACCCGTAAAATTTTGGTAAATTTACCTGAAGAATTGGGAGAAGGCGATGAACAAGTTGTTGAGTGTCACCATGGTGGCTTACACTTCGGATGGCATGATGACCCACAACTATTTTCCATCCTGCTCTTGACTCCTTCAAACCTAATTCAACATCCTATTTATCAAAATTGTACTCAAGTCTGGGCTCGTTAATTAATTGCAGAAACAAATCGTGTTTTATTACAATACTTGAATGAAAAAATATTCTTTAAAACATCGCGTTAAAGTCAGGAGTAATGTGACCTTGAAAAATTAGGTTTTTTATGAAAAAAATGATTAAGGGTATATTGTATAAGAAACATTAATGAAATAAAAGATAAATATGTGAGAATTAGGGGTATGAAAAACAAGAGTTGAAGTAGGGTACCTACCTGGAAAGCCACTTGGGATTGGATAAATAGGCCTTTTCTCCCCCAATCACACAAGGTGAGCGGACCTATTCAATGGCTGGGACGGGCTGTAGCCCGCCCAGCCATTTATATTTTCCTTTTTTTTCTTTTATTCGTATTAAAAAAAAAAAAATATATATATATATATATATATACAATATTTATTTATTTGACCACCTAATAATTCTGCTTAAAAATAGAAAGGAACTATGTCCACGTAACATAATCAAATATATAAATTTAACAAAAATAAATTTAAAATGATCATTTGAATTTTATACAGGACTAGTTCAGTGAGTCCCATAAATTATACCGCAGAAATATTAAATCTTTTAAACTAATTAAAATATCTATTAAATTAAGAGGAACAACCTTAGGTATATTTGTTTTGAAAATTTTGAAGATTTCGACATAAAATTAAATTAAATCATAACCTCCTTAAATTCCAAAATAAATTCATACTATTAGAAATATTAGAATTTAAATTTCACTAGATTTTATAATATCTATATATGTGATTGGTAGGTATTTATAAGATTAACTTTTATAGGATATATATGATATATTTTTAAAATTTGGATTCTAAAAATTTCAAAATAGAACTGGGATTAGATTTTAAAATTTCAAACTCGAAACAAATATAACCTTAAGGTTTTAATTAAAATATAAGCAATTTTTTTATTTTTTTATTTTAGCTTAGCCCACCCTATTTTATATTCCTGGTTCCGCCCTTGATCACTGCTTACAGCACTTTAGCAACACAAACGGGTACGTTTAATTCTAAACGAACGTTGAGTATTAACATTCTGTCTGTCTAACAAACGGGTTTTGATGCAGGTCGATGCACTTTTTAACAAGTGGAGGTGGATCAAAGGCTTGGAAAAACATATTTCAAACGTGATGTAAATACAAAGAGATGAACAATACCACGCATACTAGGTGACAATCTCACAAGTTTTATTCAATATCAAAATTCAACAACCCCAAACAAAAACAAAAACACAAACCACAACTATAAATATGCTTTCACTCCAAAACCTAACAAAAGGCCCAAAAACAGTTGTGGACTTCAAACCATAATTAAAAAGGACTGGAATTGAAAATACTTACAAAAAATAACACTCTTTTTCCATAATTATTTCTTTGGTTTGAATATCCTATCATGCACGTCCATAAACTCGGTTGCCACATCATTCTCCCCAGTGGAAAGGAGGTTCGACCTCGAACCGGAATCGTCGTGGGCAAGATCATCATTGTCGCCCGTGTACGGAATCAAGTGCTTCACATTAAATACATCTGAAGTGCGCACATGTGAAGGCAGCCTCAACCGATATGCATTTAGATTGATCTTCTCAAGTACCTCTAGCGGGCCAATTTTTCTAGCGGCCAATTTATTATACTCATGGGCGGGGTATCGATCCCGAGTGAGGACAGCCCACACAAAGTCACCTGGTTCAAAATCAATGTGTCGACGATGTTTATCAGCAACAACTTTATACTCAAGGGTGGACGCGAGCAGCTGGTCATGGGTGGCACGATGCGTGCTGCGCAACGCCTCGATAAAGTCGACAACGCAAGGGTCCGCGCGAACAAGAGAGGGCAGGCTCATTAGATCTGACGGCCCGCGAGGAAGTACAGCATAAATGACCTGGAAAGGGCCAAACCCGTGCTACGATTCACAGCAGAATTATGGGCAAATTCAGCCTGGCTGAGGCGAGAATCCCACGTACGAATGTGCTCTCTGACTAAGCACCTCAATAGATTTCCGAGAGAACGATTAACCACCTCTGTTTGCCTATCCGTTTGAGGGTGATAGACATTGTTATAGTCTAAACGGGGGTTCACCATGCGCCACAGGCTCTTAAAAAAAAAAAACTAAGGAACTGTGTGACTCGATTAGACACAATTGAAGAGGGCAGCCCGTGTAGACGATAAAATTCTCTGAAGAATAAGGCAGCAACGTGCATGACATCCGAAGTTTTGTTGCACGGTATGAAGTGTACCATTTTGGAGAACCGATCGACCACCACAAATATAGAATCAAAGCCCCTTTGAGTTCGGGGTAAACCCAAGACGAAGTCCATGCTCAGGGCTGTCCACGGGGCGTTTGGAACCGGAAGAGGGCGATATAGACCCGCGTTCGTCGCTGCCCCCTTCGGAACGTGGCAGACCCGACAACGTTCAACATAACGAGCAACATCACGCCGTAACGATGGCCAAAAGTACGATCTCTGCACCAGCTCTACAGATCTGTCTCGTCCAACATGCCCAGCCCCATGTAGCTCGACTATAAGGCGATGACGCAGGCTAGTATCCGGAATGCAAAGGCGGGTGCCTTTGAATAAGAAGTCGTCCACAGGGACAAAATCTGAGTGTTCACCTCCTACAATGCGGGCAACAATTGGGCCAAAATATGTGTTCGACGTATACGCTTCCCCCAAAATATCGAAGCCCTGAACCTGTACTCTAAGGTCCGAAATAATCAACGCTCGACGACTCAAAGCGTCGGCCACTCTATTAGACGTCCCCGAACGGTGTTTGAGCACAAAAGTGAATTGTTGCAAGAAAGCAACCCAAGAGGTATGGTGAGCCGAGAGGTTGTTTTGAGTTGCAAAGTGGCGAAGCGCGTCATGATCCGAATAAAGAACAAACTCCCGATGAAATAAGTAATGGCGCCAATGACGCACTGCCCGCACGACTACATAAAATTCTACATCGTAAGCACTGTACCGCGAGCGAGGACTTGCAAGTTTCTCGCTAAAGAAGGCCACGGGGTGGCCATGTTGACTTAATACCGCGCTGATACCCGTTTTGGAGGCATCGCAAGACAGCTCAAAGGGGTACTCGAAGTCAGGGAGCATCAAAATAAGAGCACTCATTAATTTTTGTTTGATCGCGGGGAAAGCCCGGGTCGCTTCGACTGTCCACACAAATGGTTTTCGCCCGATACAATATGCGATAGGAGCAGTGATCGCGCTGAAATGCGCAATAAACCGACGGTAGAAGGAAGCAAGGCCAAGAAAACTTTGAGCCTCGGTGACCGTGGTCGGAGTTGGCTAATCACGGATGGCAGAAATCTTGGAATCATCCACCTGAATCCCTTTGGCAGATATGATATAACCCAGAAACAATACCGAATCAACACAAAAGAGGCACTTCGCTGCGGCGGCATAAAACTGCTCGTTTCGAAGAATCATGAGCACTGACCGCAAATGCTAGCTCCATATGATCGTGTATGTTCTTGCTGTAAATAAGGATGTCGTCGAAATAAACGACGACACACGGACCAATTAAAGCTCGTAAGGCCTGATTCATAACGCGCATGAAGGTGTTTGGGGCTTTGGACAAATCGAAAGGCATGACCAACCATTCAAAAAGTCCTTCTCGTGTCTTGAAGGTTGTTTTCCACTCATCCCCGGGAAGAATTCGAATCTGATGATACCCGCTCTTAAGATCCAATTTTGTGAAAATGGACGCCCCACTCAATCGGTCTAGTAAATCATCCAATCTGGGAATAGGGAACCTATATCAAACCGTAATTCTGTTGATAGCCCGGCTATCAACGCACATCCGCCAAGTCGTATCCTTTTTGGGAATCAGAAGAGTTGGCACAACGCACAGGCTCAAACTCTGTCGGACTGCCCCCTGAGTAATCAATTCTTCCACCTGACGTCGAAGCTCAACATGCTCAATCGGACTCATTATGTAATGTGGGCGGTTTAGAAGGGCTGCCCCTGGCACTAAATCAATGTAATGTTGTATATCATGTAGTGGAGGTAAGCCCTGGAGTAGCTCTGTTGGAAAAACATCAGCAAATTCCTCGATCAAAGAAAGAACTGCATCGAAAAGTTGAGCCTGGTGCTCGTGTGAATCAACCCCAACAAGTAAGAGAAACATGGGAGCGGTAGCCAGTTCCCTCATGCAAGCGGATTTAGAGAGCATCAACACCGAATCATTAATTGTGTCGAGTTTCGGAACAGAAGAATGTAGAATTATTTTGGCCTCATCAAACACAAAACTGTAGGTGTTCTGCCATCCATCATAGGAAACAGAACGATCAAACAGCCACGGTCAGCCCAACAATAAGTGGCAAACATCCATGGGCACCATATCACACCCAATAGAGTCCCTGTACTTAGCACCAATAGACACTACAAGAAAACTGCAATTTAGCCGCGAAAAATATTGTCGCTAATTCTAATATTTTTGTCGCTAACGTGAGTTAGCGATGAAATAAATTTGTCGCTGGATTTGTTGCTATACACCCGTCGCTAACCTGTTTGTGACAAAAAAAATTAATTTTATCGCAAATATTAGCGATGAAAATTTGAGTTTCATCGCAAAATATTAGCGACGAAAATATGAATTTCATCGCAAAATGTTTGCGAGGAAAATCAAACATTTGTCGCAAACACGTTAGCGACGGGTGTATAGCAACAAATCCTGCGACAAAATTATTTCATCGCTAACTAACATTAGCGACGAAAATATTAGAAATAGCGACAAAATTTTTTCGTGTCTAAAATAATAGCTCCTTACACCGTTACTAATTTTTTGCGATAAATATTTTAATTTCGTTGCAAATGTTAGCGATGAAACCCATATTTTTTGTCGCTAATATTTGGCTATGAATATCCTATTTTCGAATTGTTCTCTACACCCAACCCGCACCCGCACCCACACCCAACCCAACCCACCCGACCCGCACCCACACCCAACCCACCCGACCCGCACCCACACCCACACCCAACCGACCCGCACCCACACCCACACCCACACCCACACCCAACCGACCCGCACCCAACCAACATACCCCTCCCCATTTTATTTAAATGACTATTTATTTGGTCTTTGTGGGAATCGATCCCGGGTGGATGGGCATCCAGCTATGGGTGCCCACCACTTGGGCAGACAACTCTTTAGTTTAGTTTTTAATATTAATTATATATGTATTCAATTGTTACTAATTTAGTTAATTTCACTCATTTAATTAATTTATTTCACATATATTATTTTTTAACTTGTAACAATTATATATATATATATATATATATTGTAATTTTTAAAACAATTTCAATTGTAAAAATTCAAAGTTACTTTAACAATTCCAAAAAGATAATAAATATTACATCCATTCATCATGCATCCTCTCATCTTTATGTCCATTTTCATTTGCATCTTCATATTTATAAATATATTTATAAACATTCAAGCTGATTTATATAAGACACAAAATTTTGGAGAATTATTAAAAATTTAAATCGATTTTCTAGATTTAATATGCATAGTTGAAGTAGTACTCTTCCCTCATGCTCAGTAGAAACTACAACAAATAATTAATGAAATCAAGAATCTGAATCAGATGAAATCACATTCTCACACGAATCTGAATCAATCATAAATCGACAAATCTTACCATTAATGGTGCAGGTGGAAGAGAAAATGTGGTGTCTTTAGGCATCCTCCATAGGTCAAGATTTTGGGGTGAGGCACATACGCCATATAATGAGGAGTTGGCCCACGTCCCCTTCAACGTGCTCCTCTGGAAGATCCTTTCCGACCGCCTCATCAAACACCGAAGGGCCCACGTATCTCCTCATCTCCCACTCATCCATAAGTAATGTGCGCTGTCGCTCACGCGGGCAAGCCGAACGCCTACGCCCGACCTCACCACATCCAAAACAACGAATAGAGGAAGATCCCAATTCTGACGCAGCGGCAATTGATGGGTTCAAGTAGACATGCGCAAAACCGAACCGCCAAACCGCCGGTTACGGTTTACTAACCGAACCGTAAACGAAAAATGGTGGTTCAGTTACGGTTTGACATTTTGACAAACCGCAAACCGCCGGTTTGGCCGGTTTTGGCAGTTTTTGTAAAAAAAAAAAAAAAAATTTAATACACAATTCTTCTATTTTTAATGTATAAATTTAAGTTATATAATTTTTATTCAATTCTAGTAATGTGTTTTCTAAAAAATGAGTTAAAACGAATAAAAAACGAACGAAAACGGAGATAATATTAAAAAAAATAAAAAATTTAAACCGCCAAACCAGCGGTTTTCAAACCGAATCGCCGGTTCAAAACCCGTAACCGGCGGTTCACGGTTCGGTTACGGTTCGCCATTTCCGAAAACCGAAACCGGCGGTTTTCAACCGGCGAACATGTCTAGGTTCAAGGCTGGGCGAGGAGTAGATGATGTGCTTGTACTCGGTTGTGCAGATCGGGAAGGAAACCCTTCTGATCCCGATGGACGACGTATCTGCTATTGTTCCAAAAGGAGTGCCCGTTGGTGGGCCTGGGAGACGGACAACAGTGCCAATAAAGTCAGTGTGTCCTGAAGGGCAGGCTTCAATCCCCCCAAGTATCTAGAGACCAATTGAGCTTGTGAATCTTGAACATCGATTCGGGATAAGAACTGATAGAACTCCTCCGTGTATGCATCGACAGATCGTGAACCCTGTCGGAGAGTGTGTAGGCGTTGGTACAAGGTGCTTGCATAATTATGGGAAAGAAATTCGCACTCTAAGTGTTTGCGAAATTTCGCCCATTAAACAATTCGGGCCTTACCCTCGCGAACCCGCGATTGCTTGAGTTGTTGCCACCAGGATGATGCGCGGTGGCGAAAGCGAGTGGCGACCAAGGCAACCCGACGTGTATTAGGGATAGCCTTAAAATCCAAGATGTCCTCCACCGTTGAGATCCAATCAAGAAATTCGCACGGGTCGAGACCCCCCGTGAACTCAAGGATTTCAAGTTTGAACCCCATCTCCCAACGACGATCGTCCTGTCCCCGAGCGGCCTGGTCATAGGCCAACGGTGCAAAAGGATTCACATTCGACATTGTTTCGTCCCCATCTGAATCCTCATTGTCCACTGGTGGTGAACGCACGTGAGGAGGATCGCGGCGTGGACGGAGGCCTGCTGCATTCTGTCTGGGCGGCTACTGGCCGTGTTGTCCTCGCGGTGCATTATTGGCAACAGCCTGGCGAAGATCCTCAAGACCTGCCGTGAGGGCTGCCACTTGACGGCTGAGTTCGGCGATCGTATCGCGTTGTGTGTCGGCCTGAGCAGCTGCTGCGTCGAGTGGAGGCTGACGGCGAGAAGACATCGTGCCCGGTCTCTGTATACCAACTGACGTAGCGGAAGGATAAACACAAAGAGATGAACACCTTGATACTACGTATACTAGGTGACGATCTCACAAGTTTTATTCAATATCAAAATTCAACAACCCCAAACAAAAACACAAACAACAACTATATATATGCTTCACTCCAAAACCTAACAAAAGGCCCAAAAACAGTTGTGGACTTCAAACCATAATTAAAAAGGACTGGAATTGAAAATACTTGCCAAAAATAAAAACAGACAAAAAATAACACTCTTCTTCCATAATTATTTCTTTGGTTTGAATATCCTATCATGCACGTCCATGAACTCGGTTGCCACATCAAAACCGGAATGCATAATGAGAGCATTAAGCACTTTAATTACGATGGGGAAGGATTCATGTCTATGGGGAAGGATTCATGTCTGTGAAGCTCAAAAAGACGCATGGAGAGATCGCATTTTACGACGTTTATGGGAAACGTATGCATCTTCATAAGCTAGGAGACAAGAAGACAACCAAGGGATAGCAGTTGTATTACCTTAAAGGGCTAATTATAAGAGAATAATTTCATCCATTATAAATGTATGGAATGATATCTTATGTAATAACGTAGTACATTCTAATGAAGTATGAAAACAAGCAACAATTATTATCATGATAATCCAAACACATCAACTGTCCAAGATTGTAATAAATATAATATTCCCACTTAATTTTCTTTCCACCAAAAGAAAAAAGGAATGGAAAGAAAAGAAAAAGGGAGTGGATATTCATGCATTTGAAAGCAACATAATTTCAAGATAAAAAGAATATAAACTTTTCAACCAGCATTGAATTAAAATTGCCTAAATTCTATCTATATAAACAAGGAAAAAATGAGCAATCCTATGTTACATGTTCTTGCATTAGCAGCATAATGACTAATGTTTATAGATTTTGTACTCACATTCTGCCATTGTTTATAGCCTGTATTTCTCTGAGCAGTAATGTAGTTACAGCTAGATTCTTACAGATTCAACATCCAATCAGAGATAACAACACTGTAAACTTTTTGGCTGTGGGAGATTGGGGAAGAAAGGGAGATTTCAATCAATCTCTCGTCGCACATACGGTAAAACTTCGACTCACTTTTAAGTATAATCTCCAAATCATCAGTATCTTCTAAGGCAGACACATTTTTCAGATCATACAAGTCTCTTTCACTTTAGCTTCAAATTTGAATTTTATTGCAATGAAATGTGGGATGCAGATGGGAGAGGTAGGAGCAGATATAGGCATCGACTTGGTAGTCTCAACAGGTGATAACTTTTACAAAAATGGATTGACAGGGGTAAATGACCCTGCATTTACAGAATCATTTACCAACATATACACTGCAAGAAGCCTCCAAACACCTTGGTATGCAAGTAAGTTCTCAGCATCCAACACTCACTCTCTCGTTATCGTTATCTATCGCGACACTATCACAGAATTCATCTTAGTCTGTGAGAAAATTCAAAATAGATTAGTAGACAAATGAGAATAAAGTGCATCTATTTTGTTTCAACAATGTAGTTCTCGGAAACCATGATTATCACGGGGATGCAGAAGCACAACTGAGTCCAGCTCTAAAAAGGCGCGATAAGAGATGGAACTGCCACCGGTCTTACGTTGTCCGAGCTGGTTAATGCCTCCTTTTATGTTCTTACAATGATCTAGACTGTCATTACTCCAAAAAAACTTAAATTTTTTTTAACATATGATTGAGAATGTTTTACAGGGATGCTGGACATTATCTTCATTGACACAAATCCTTTCGTGAACAAGTATTTCCTTGACAGACCCGACAACAAGTTCCATTGGAAAGGTGTATTTCCCAGATACAGATACCTTTCAACCCTATTGCGGGTCAGTTCTATCTAACCTTGGATGGTAACTCAATGATATTCGATTCGACCTCTATCTGAACCATCAACTCTACAGGATTTGAAAACTGCACTAAAGACATCAAAAGCAACCTGGAAAATAGTTGTTGGACATCACCCCATAAGAAGCATTGGACAAAGAGGAGATACTAAGGAACTTATGAAGCATGTCTTGCCAATTCTAGAGGTAAAAATTGCCTAACCAAACCCAAAACGACGAGCTAAATACGCCCAATTAACAAGCAAAGAGTGAGCCCTTTTCTCAGGGTATTCGAGCCTAGTTCAAATTGCCACCTCCAGACTTATAATTCACCTGAAAAACACAATTCAAAACAGTATCTAAGTTTTATAAGTTAATGTTTGCAACCTTGTATGTGTTTTTTCCAGGCAAACAGGGTTCCCATCTACATAAACGGACACGACCACTGCCTGGAACACATCAACAATACCGGAGTGTAAGCATAGTTCGATACAACTAAAACTTTTTAGCAAGTTATATATCCATGTGAATAACAGAAAATCTTTTTATGTAGCCCAATAGAATTCCTAACGAGTGGAGGAGGGTCAAGGGCATGGAGTAATACTTTTGACTTAAACAGATACAAGGAAAACCTAAGGTTCTACTACGATGGACAAGGCTTCGTATCAGTTCAACTTACAAGTCTCGAAGCACATGTAACTTTCTACGATGTTTCTGGCAAAAACATGCATAATTTTACCTTAAAGAAACATGATAAGTAGATCAAAAGAACATTTATGATTAGTATTTCAACTCTGTCAACTGTTATTACAGCATATCAGTGGATTTCTCAACGTAATAAATCAATAAAAGTTGGGTTTCAAACGAAGTCACTATGTGAATTAGAGCAAGACAATGTTTTTCTCAAAGTAAATCCATCAGTAGCAGCACATGGCAGTAAACATCCATCTTTAATTTCATCAATGGTGCTTAATTTGCAACTAAATGTTACATTGAATCCGCATAGCTCTCAACATCCCTAAGGAATCAATGGTTCTTTCGGGTGTGATTACTATCGACCACTATGTCCATGAAACTGCAAAAACATGAATCACACAAAATTTGGACCACGAATTCTCAGATTTATGTTTCCTTCTCTACTGATTTTTCTCTGGTAGCACTATCACTAGTGCATTTATGTTTCTCCATGTATCATTATGGGGCTAAACCTTCTCTACATAAGTTCTTAGAAAAATAAGATAAAGGTTTCACAAAATACTAATGCATACTGAAGCTGAAATCGGAAATTGTCCTCAAATTATCTCTGCGGCAGATATTTTTCTAAAACGCAATACAATACAAAACATCAATTATTAACGAAAACCTTCCATAAAAAGTAAGTTCTCAATCGATCTTCACAAATTATTACTGAGACACATAATGTCACAAAATTCATCTTAGTGTGAAAGAATATTCAAAATAGATTAATAGATAAGTGAATAAACATTTCATTTATTGAAAAAAAAACGTAGTTCTGGGAAACCATGATTATCACAGGGGTGCAACTGAGTCTAATTCTGAAAAGGCACGATGGAAGATGGAACTGCCACCGGTCTTGCATCGTTCGAGCTGGAGATTTTCACTAAGCCCTCAACATTTTTTTTTGGCAAAGTTGAACATATAAACTGAGCATGGTTTACAGGGATGTTAAACATTATCTTCATCGACACAAATCTTTTTGTGAACGACTATTTTCTTAACCCAAAAAAGCTTTCAACCCCAAAACAAATACCTTTCGACCCTCTTGCTGGCATGTTTAATTGATCTACTCTGGGATGTTACAACTTACACGGTCGTTGTAATCTGAACAGCATTTGTACTCTATCCTGGGCAGGCTCAAATTGACAACTCTAAACTCATATAACGTAAAATACAATTCAAGACGCTACTAAGATAATACTTCACATGATTTTTCCAGTCAAACAGGGTTCCCATCTACATAAATGGACATGACCACTGCCTAGAACACATTAACAAAACCGGAGTGAAAATATAATCTGATCCAAAGGAAAGTGGAGGAGGGTCAAAGGCATGGGTAATACTTCAAACTGTGATAAATACAAGAATGATTTGAGATGGACAAGGCTTCATATCAGTTCAGCTTAAAAGAACCGAAGCAAATGTAACATTCTATGATGTTTCTGGCAGAACCCTGCACAGTTTTAAGCTAAATAAATATGCTAAGTAGATCACCATGCACATTTTTTTAATATGTAATCACAGCATAATAGAACATTACAATAATAGTGGGTGAATACACTGAATAGGATTTCTATTTCTCGAGGCAATACAATAAATAGAAAGTGGGTTTTTAAACAACAAAGTCACTATGTACAGGTGAATTAGAGCAAGGCAATGTTTTTCTTTAAAGTAAAACCATCATCAACAGCACGTCAGTAAACACCCATCTTTACTATCATCAATGTTGCTTAATTTGCAACAAAATGGTACCTTGAATCCACATAGCTCTCAACATCCCAAAGGAAAGAACCAAAAGTCACAGCTTCCAAAACAAGTCGCCTCAGGCCGCCAAAGCTGATCTTGATGGCTTCATCTTTAGAGGGATCAATGGTTCCTTCGGGTGTGATTACTGTCTCAGGCCTGCCAAATAATGCTTCTGTATGTTTCTCAATGATACTGATAGCCTCTTTAGATCTGATGGATGCATATTTGTGAAGTGTTTCCCCATCGAACGACATAACATAATTTCTCAGTCGCGATTGCTTTACCTCGTCAAAACCAACACCAGCAGACCACGAAGACACTTCGGGATGGGGTTGAGCATTCTTGAAAGCCTCATTATCACCATTAACTTGTTTGATATCATCCTCTTCCCTAACAATACCCTGGGGAAGGATTTTCATAGTCTTCTCTAACTGAAATCTTTGATCAACCCGTTTAAGGAAATAACCATACATCACAGAAGCAGCATAAACCTGGCCAACCCTAATTTTGCTTATTTGAGCAACAGAGTTGGGATCACCTCGACTTCCAAGAATGAGAGATAGGTGATTCTGAATCATATCATAAGCTTCGGGAGAGTGGAGGCGCTCCAGTTTATCTTCTTTGCTTGGCCAAGAATCCACACGACCAGAACCGTATGCTGGTGTAATTGTAGGAACCAAGGGTACACTGGCATCCATGAATTTCTGTACCACCAATGTATATAATATTTCTTCCAAGGCCTTTCTCCTATCACTGGCTTTAACCTCAGCAATTCTCCTGAAACCAAAACAAAAAAAACCATCAAACAATAATCTCTTAACATAACACTTCAAGAATGATATTTCACACAAGAACAACTTTATCGAAGCTTCGCAATCCAAATACTTTATTAGGCCTTAACTGATACAATTCTTTTTTTGTTTTAATTTAAGTTTTTTGCTTGCGGACTAAATTAGGGTTTAGGTTTTGAGTCTTATTATTTTGTTTTGTTTCAGGTTGTTAGGGAATCCATAGGGATCATAGAATTTGGAAAACGGCAATTCTTGCCTGGGAAAATTACTCCTTGTAATTTGGTGGTTTAAACTTCACACTCAAATTAATAACATCTGTTTTTTGACCAAATTGATTGAGTAAAGGGCTTGACACTAAATAAATTGATATTATTAATTTGAGTGTGAAGTTCAAACCACAGAATTACAAGGAGTAATCTACCATTTTCCAAACTCTATGATCCCTTTGGATGCCCTAACAACATAAAACAATGCATTATAAATAAGACTAAAAACCTAAGCCCTAACTTAGCTGTTTATTAAAGACTTAAATTTAAAAGTCCCTAACTATAATAATAATATGACAGTAAATGAATTGTATCAGTAACCAGTATATATTAACAGCATCTTAGAAAATCAAAGAACACCTCCATAGAGGCGTGGCTCTGTCAAATCAAATGCATGGATCACATCATAAGTTGAGGCATTTAGCTGTAAACTATTACTTACCTGTATAAAACAAGGTCAGTTCCAGATGCAGATGCTTCTTCCTTGTCTTTGTCTGCATCATGGTCAGTTTGAAGCTGTTCAAGTTGCTGTTCTACAGCAGCAGGGACAAGATGTGGGTGGCTTACTAATATCTGAGACAGAAATTGTCCGATTGGAGACTCAAGCTGGAGTGGAGCAATACGAGCTTCTGAACTGCCAGAATCAGAAGATTGCATAGACGCCGCCCTGATAGGGATGTGCTTCTTGCTCAAATACCCGACTTTTCTGTTGCTCATCTTCAGGTGAGAAATCGATGTACGCTGAAATTTACAATTCCCAATCATAAGTCCACGGGTCATACAATATATATGAAATACTAGAACCCAGTCAGGTATGGACCATCTCATACAAATTTTTGTCAAGAATAAGATGTTCCCTTTCTATCCAAGCCCCCATGATCAAATTAACAAATACAAATCCCATAAACTGTTATAAGGATATACATACTGAAATTGCAAAGGTCTTCAAAAATATAATCACAATATTCAACAAAAAATAAAGAAGTAAGCAACAAAAATACCCAAGGGCTAAAACCCCAAACTCGCAGTCTTTCAACAAGCGAATTAATTTGCTCAACCTAACATCAAAGCGGGTGGAAAGAAATATCACTACCTGAATCCAAGCGCTGTGGAGTTGAGACCTTGAGCAAGCCCTAGAATCCGGTCGGGTCGACCCGGATCGAGCGGCCCAGTTAGGCGCGACGCTGCTGAAAGAAGTCCGAAAAGCAGCCACCGTTTCCATCTTCAATCAAAGCAACAACCTACCTCCTACACCACAAATAAATTAAAAAATCGATCACTTAATTGCAGAAAATGAACAGCGGAAGAAGGGAGAAAAGGAAATCATCTAGTAAAAATACCTTGACGAAATGATAACGGGAAAATTGGCAGTTTCAGATTCAATTAACGCCCTGTTTGATTTTCTATGCTGCTAGCTAATTAGACTGCAAATCTAAAAATTAAAATCGATAAAAATGTTTGTCGCTCTTTTGTGCGAATACAGTGTGCTGTTGAATCAACAGAATCCATCAAATTTATACACGGCTTCGTTCTCGGACATGTGGTCAACACTGGCTTATTAGGAAAATGCCCGATAGTTTATTTTAATTACTACACTGCCATTTACAGACTTCTTTTTAAACATATGATTTTTTATTTTATTTTTAGAATTAAAGTGGTGTTTGCAAGAAAATTATACTTTCGAAGAATGGAATAAAATTAGTGATTACGAAAAAGTTGATTAATTGTATAAGTAAGAAGTTGATAGTGTTTGCAAAAAAGTTAGTACTCCTAGTATTTCAAAAAAAAAACTCAAAAACATCATATTTATAACTTTTAGATTATAACTTTTGACAGTTTACTTTTAAATTATAGCTCTGATAAAAATACCCTAAGTATGAATAGTCTAGTCTACCCTACTCCAAGCAATTTCGAAATCGAAAAATTATAAGTTTAGATAAATAAAAAAACAAAAGCTTCTATACAAATTGATTGTAGAAATTTTGGAGAAAGAAAATTATGCTCTTTAATATTCAGTTTTGTGTTTTATTAATTGGTTAATGATATATATGTATTACATTTAAGCATGAGTTATTTCTTTTATGTTTATCATGTCTTTAAGAAAAGAACATGTATACCTCTAAGTGTCATCTTATCTTTTAAAACTTGAAGACTCACTATTAAGTGTTTAACATATGAGTTGGACCCTCTTACTCTCTTAGACACGTAGTGTGGATATTTTTCTTGGTCAATATAGTTGTTCGTCCAAGTGGGCTACCATGTGGGTTGGGCTATCGACTTGGACGACGGGTCTTAGACAAGAACTTATATGAACTCGAGTTTATGTGAACTTTTTTATTTTTCAAGTATCACTATTATGCATTCGGACAATCACTATTATATATATTTAGTGTCATTGTTTAAAAATTAAGAGCTTTTTCAAATAGTGATAGTTTGTATGCATAACAGTGACACTTTAAAAAAAAGAATTCACGTGAACTCGGGTTTACACAAGTGTTATTCTGAGTTTTATATATATAACCTCAAAATTATCTAATCGAATTCAAATTTATCAAGGTTTCGAATTTAATCTCACCCTATTGTCATTAAGTCAACTTTGACTGAAATTAGGGGCGGACCCAGCACGTGTATTTAGGGGGGGCAATTTTTTTTTTTTTTAAAGTAGTCAAATTTAAATTATACATTAAAAAGCTTATACGGGGTATATTTTTTGACAAGAATTTATTAATTATTATACTTTTTTTAAAATATAATACACCACGTTAAAATTTAGATTCTACAAAATAATCAAACCCGTACAAATGAATTAATTTGAAGACTACATTAAATTCAAAATCCTAACTCTTATTTAGTAATTAATTAATTATATAATTCTTATTTATCATTGACCTACAAAAATAATCAATTAATAATTGAATAATTAATTTTATACATCAATTATGGACTAACTATTTAGAAAATGATTAAAATAATGAATTAATCAATAATAAAATAAAATAAATAATACGGAGTATATGAATATAAATATAAATTAAAATAACAAAGCTCACAAATTTGTGGCCGCCATCTGCTGTTTATTACAGTTTATACCGTAAACTTATTTTATTTGAGGGGTGCCAACTTAAAAAATTAAAATTAAAAATTAAACTAGTATATAAATATACTACTTGTAGGATAAAATTTGGGGGAGGCCAAGGCCCTCCTTAATCAACACATAGGTCCGCCTCTGATTGAAACTTAACACTAACTTTAGCTAAAGTATAACTGAACAATATTAGTTATCACTATTAAATGAAACGTGACACTAATTTTAACTGAAACGTGATGAATGCGTAAATTTCTCAAAATTAAATATAAATATCGCTAATAAAGAAACAAATAGAAACCCAAGGTTAATTTGGTAAATATACGCATAGTAGGAGAATAATGGGGATATCTTTTGTGAATTGATGTAAACTTTGGATTTGGAATATATGAACGTGGCTCATGTCGATGAATTGTGGCCCATTTTTCTTTTATTTACATTTTTCATGGTGTAGGTTTATTTTCTTTAGATGCCACCAGTTTCGGAGTTGTAATTGCGGTGACGTGTAACTCTGGAAAATCGTAAATCTTAGTAGACCCCCGTCTTACACGAATTTTGCAACTCCTGAGGCCTTAATTAAATGCATTTAGATTTAGTGTATAGTGTATTAGTGTCCAGTTGCATGGTGAACTCGCACGGACATTTTTTGTTACATGGATCTTATATTTTGTACATTTTTAACTTCTAACTTATCGGTTTCTCTCTCTCTACTCTCTCTACTCCTTCATCTTTTCTCTCTTATGGAAGAAAAGAGGTTCATCTTCCTAAGGTGAGAATTAATATCAGCATTTAGTTCTTCTTAAAAAGCCTTTAATTGGTTTTTTTCGTTTGATCACGGGGAATTAACATTAAATGACTGTTGGTTTTTTACAAGACAAATAAACCTCTATTTGGTGGTTTCTTGGATTTCGAAAATTCGGCTCATCATTACCCTTATTTGGTTTTTGGCAAACAAACTAGAGGAAGGTGAATACCACGTGCGTCTACATTGGCGGTGTGAACAACGGCGGGGAGAATTAACTCAATAAACTCACGCTGGGTCGCATCGATTTCTACAATGAAAGGGTGTTGCTTTGGAGAAGATATCCGTAATGATTTATTCATCTCAGATTGGCCAATGGTTTTCAAGAATTTTGGTGGTTTTCTTCTTGGAATTCTGCCTATAAATATGCAACTCAAGGAAAATGAACAGGCACAACTCTTCATTCTCTTCCTTCTTGTGTACGATTCATACTTTTCTCTCCAAAAAATGGCTATGGAGATTCAGCAACAATTTAGTGAGTGTTACATATCGGAGAAGGAGGAAGCTAACACGGCTCTTCAGACAAATGAGCTCATTGTCCCTACTTCCTCTGTTGCTTTAAAGTTTGCTTCAAGAAGGTTCTTTAATGTGATTGAGTTAAAGAAACTTCTTGTTTCAAGCTGGAAAGTTAACTCTACTCTCAAGGTTACTTCTGTGGGAGATGGCCTGTACATTGTTGATTTTCAGGGCAAAGCTGAAATGCAAGAGGTTTTGGACATGCAACCATGGAATCTGAGGCGGTCACTCATGGTTTTGAAGCAACTTTCTGGTGAGGAGTGTTTTGCGAGCATGAAGATGGACCGTGTACCTTTCTGGGTACAGATCCATGGTCTCCCTGCACATGCAATGACCAAGATCACGGGAGAAAGAGTTGGTAC
This sequence comes from Galeopsis tetrahit, assembly GCA_963675135.1. Lineage (NCBI taxonomy): Eukaryota > Viridiplantae > Streptophyta > Magnoliopsida > Lamiales > Lamiaceae > Galeopsis > Galeopsis tetrahit. The sequence goes on from OY776127.1 coordinate 75,605,056, forward strand.
TGTTATTGGTGAGGTTTTGCAAGTTAATGCCAAAGAAGGAGAGGTGGCTTGGGGTGAATCTCTCAGAGTTCGTGTGCTTCTTGACACGGAGGCACCTTTATGCAGATTCTCTAATTTCACTGTTCAAAATGATACTATTTTTATCTTTTTTCGCTATGAAAGGCTTTCTGACTTTTGCTCTTATTGTGGGCATCTGACTCATTCGGTCAGGGTTTGTAGTCAGGCAAAGGATAAAGATGAGGAATGGTGTGAAAGCCACAAGTTCTTTCCTGACTGGTTGAAGGCGGATAAAACAAAAAGACCCAATTTGGGAGACATGCAAGACCTTTCCAGGCTATTGGGGAGGAACTTTGGTTTTCCAAAAGAGGTGATGGCTCCAAAAGCAACGGATCAGAGAGGAATGAATTCAGGTAATATTATAATTGTGGAAGATAATGTTACTTCTGATTCTGAAAAAAGGAGGAGAGCCAAAGGCAAGGCAGTGTTGATAGATGAGGGGGTGAAAGAAATGTGGAAAATGGCGGAGCAGGAGGTTTTGGGGCCTCATTGGAATCTGAATGAAGAAGCTCAATCCAAACAGAATCAGACGGAAGTGGTCTATACCTTTCGGGAGCTAATGACATCGAGAAATGAAGGGGATGAGGTGGCCCGATGTAGAACTGACAAGATTGATCCTAGAACAGGTATGGTGCTTGAACCCCTAACTTTTACTATACCAGTTGGTTACCATCATAGAATGTTTATTGAACATTTGGGGGAAAAAGAGAAAGATAAGGGGAAAGCAATGCGGGTTATTCATCATGTGGGAAGGGATTTCAAGAACTTTGATTTTACGGCATTTGTTGAAATCATTTCTGAAGGGGAAAAGCCTTATGTTCCCTTTCGTGAAGAAATGGGACAGAATAATGTGGAAGAGGTACCGAATGAAGCCAATGAGGATAGTTTTTCAATTCCGGGGGATATGAGGTCTGGAAAAAAAAGATTGTGGAGGGATCACTCTGGGGATCTTGCAGATTTTGTACGAGCAGAAAATGTGCGCAATGAAGTGGAGGGCTTATTTTTTATGAAGAAAGCAAGAAGCATGATTGAAACATATGGATCGGAAATTTCATTTCCAATGATGGCGGGTGTTGAGGTCACTCAACCCCGCCGTGATGAATGAGGCTTATATGTTGGAACGCACGTGGTGTTTGTAGTACACGTGCGTTCAGTTCGATTAGGAAGTTGATTGAGTTGTATCATCCTTCCTATTTCTTTGTGTCTTAAACTAAATGTAATGCTTCACTTGCTGAAACTCTTAGAGTTAGGTTAGGGTTTTCTAATGTGTTTTGTGCTAATGCTTGTGGGAATTCTGGTGGACTTGCTTTATTTTGGAATGAAAGTGAAGTTTCTGTGTTGTCGTATTCTTCAGGCCATATTGATTGTCGTATTTCTGATTCTGTTGGTATTTGGAGGTTCACTGGATTTTATGGTCACCCAACACCTCATGAAAGAGTAGCATCTTGGCAACTCCTTAAAAGACTCAAAAATTATCTACCAAACTTACCAAATCCATGGTTGATTGGTGGAGATTTTAATGAGATTCTCTTTAATCATGAAAAAAAAGGAGGTCTGACTAAACAAAACAGTAATATTGCCTTATTCCAAGATGCATTGATACACAATGAACTTCAAAGCATTAAGATGTTGGGGTCAAAATTCACTTGGCATAATAGGAGAAAAGGAGAATTCCACATTAAGGAGAAGCTGGATAGGTTTTTGGCTAATGAGGCTTGGATGGATGTTGGTAAATTCTATGAGGCGGTTTCTTTGGAGTTTTATAGCTCAGATCATAGGCCAATTATGATTAATTTTGAGAATAAAAAACAGAATGTGGTGAAGGAAAAGGGAAAGAGACCATTCAAATTTGAGAATTATTGGATGAAAGAACCTGATTTTAAAAAGGTGGTGACAGTTTCTTGGAATAAGTTGAATTCTACTGTGCCATTGAAACAGAATCTTAATGCTTGTGGCACAATGTTGAGAAACTGGGCAAAATCTAAAGGAGGCACTCTTACTTATAGGATTAAACGGACCCAAGACCAAGTAAATGAAATTTTGGATGATGATACTGAGGTTCCAAATACTGCAAAACTTGGAGATTTAGAAGAGGAATTGGCAAAACTTCAGTCGCAGGAGGAATGGTTTTGGAAGCAGAGAGCTAGGGTGTCTTGGCTTCAAGAAGGGGATCGAAATACAAAATTTTTTAATTGTCGAGCTAATCAAAGGAAGATGAAGAACACAATTAGTAGAATTCAAGATGAGAATGGGAATTGGATGAATTCAAGGCATGACATTTGGGTTGTTCTTATGGATTACTTCAAGAAAGTGTTCTCTTCAAGCAGTCCAACAAATACTGAAATTAGAAGGGCAACACAATTTATTAGCAATAAGATCTCTACTCAGAATTTCAATGCTCTTAATATTCCATTCTCAAAAATGGAAGTGGTAAAGGCAGTTAAGGATCTTTCTCCTTGGAAGGCCCCGGGTCCGGATGGTTATCCAGCATCATTTTATCAACAGAATTGGAATATCATTGGTGAGGATATATCGAAGGAGGTTCTGAATATTCTAAATGGAGAAGGAACACTCAATAGCTGGAATCATACAGTGATATCTCTTATCCCAAAAAAGAAAGATCCTGTTTCTCCACAAGATTTCCGGCCTATTAGTTTGTGCAATGTTTTTTATCGCATTCTTGCTAGAACAGTAACTAATAGGCTGAAGGGTGTGCTTAATGACCTGATTGATCTTCATCAGAGTGCATTTGTCCCTGGTAGAAATATTACTGATAATATCTTGGTGGCATATGAGGGAATGCATTTTTTAAAATCTTCAAAAAGCAAGGTGGGATATGCGGCTTTAAAATTGGATATGAGTAAAGCATACGATCGAATTGAATGGTCTTTTCTTATGAGAATCCTCACTGCAATGAACTTCCCTGAAAGATGGGTACAGATCATTTGGAAATGCATTTCAACTGTATCCTATTCAATCAAGATCAATGGTTATTTCTCTGAAACATTTGTCCCCTCTAGAGGCTTGAGACAAGGAGATCCTTTGTCACCATACCTTTTTGTGTTGTGTGCACAAGCTTTCTCTTCAATACTATCATCTGTGGTTGAATCTAAACAGGTTTCGGGCATTAGAGTTGCTCGTAATGCGCCGATTCTTTCTCATTTATTCTTTGCGGATGATAGTATATTATTTTTCAAAGCTTCTAAAGAGGAAACACAAGCTGTGGCAAATTGTATTTATGTGTACGAAAAGGCTTCTGGTCAGGTGGTCAACAGGGAGAAATCGTCCATTACTTTTAGCTCCTTAACTTGCCAAACTAATGTGGATCAAGCTAAAGGTATCCTTGGTATTCGGTCCTCTCAAGGTCATGATTTTTATTTAGGGCTTCCCACAAGTGTTCCAAAAGCTAAGAGGTACAAGTTTGGATATCTCACAGATAGGGTGCGGGGGAAAGTGCTATCATGGCAGCACAAATCTTTTTCAGATGGAGGTAAAGAGGTCTTAATCAAGGCTGTTCTTCAAGCAACGGTATCTTACGCTATGTCATGTTTTCGAATTCCGGTGGCAGTGTGCACGGACATTGAAAAATTGATGGCAGGGTTTTGGTGGGGTGATGGGGACTCAGGGATGAAAAAACATTGGAGGAAATGGTCTAAATTATGCATTCCAAAAAGTGGTGGAGGAATTGGTTTTAGGAGTATGGTGCTTTTTAATAAAGCTCTTCTAGCAAAACAATTGTGGAGAATTATCACTAAGCCTGATACACTGCTGGGAAAGGTTTTCAATGCAAAATATATTAAAGGAGCATGTCTTTCGGATATGGATATTGGCCCGAATCCGTCTTTTGTTTGGAGATCACTTTGGTGGAGTAAGGAGCTGCTGGATAAGGGAGCAAGATGGAGAGTTGGTTGTGGAAAAGGGATCAGCTTATTCAAAGATAGATGGGTGAATGGTTTGGAGGGAGGGAGAATTTCTTCCAGAATGGCTAGTGCTTCGACAGTGAATAGGTTTTTGCTAGAGGATGGCTCGTGGAATGTACAACTCATTCGACAAGCTTTCTACACATATGAAGCGGATCAGATTCTCAATACTCCCACTTTTAGCATGAATTATATGGATCATCTTTTCTGGCCACACACATCTACAGGTATGTATTCGGTTTCATCAGGATACTCATTGGCTTTGAATGATGAAAGTAAAGATGAGAGACGTTATGTGGCGGAATCATCCAATAATCAGATGAGTACGAAGACTTTTAAAGCAATTTGGAAACTTGAGGTGCCGCCGAAAGTACGAATCTTCTGCTGTAAAATGGCACAAAATATGTTACCATCCGAGGGTAATCTTGCTGTGCATCATGTGCATATGGAATCGACTTGCCGTTGCTGTGGAGCCTTTTTTGCGGACACTATCCATTGTATTTTTAATTGTGTTATTGCCAGAAGATCGTGGAAAGATACAGGACTATGGATTGATATTAGTCAAGCAACAAAAGGTAATGGTTTGGAGTTTATTAGTTGGTGTGTGCAATATTTGAAAATGGATAAGATGGCTTTGGTAATTATGGTGGCATGGGCTATATGGAAGGAAAGGTGTATTTACACACACAGGGAAGGCCAAAACAATGGAACCGTGGATAAGAGAATGCTTTTTAATGTGAAGTGGGCAATCTCATATTTGTCGGATTTTCAGAGCCTTAAGAACAATGCCAACACTTTGGGTGATCACATATCAAAGAGAAAGGAGCTGTTTGGGTTGGTTTCGGAAGGCATTACTCTCTATACGGATGCAGCTTTTAATGAGGAAAAGGGTTTTTTTGCAGTAGGTTATGCAGTCATTGAGTCCAATTCGAAGATCATACTTGCAGGATCACAGAAAATGAAGCATCTGGGCTCGGTGTGTGGTGCAGAATTAAAGGCAATGGCAACTGGATTACAAAGATGTATTCGTCATAATATTAAAATCAATGCTATTCGTACGGATTCCATGGATGCTATGAATGCTATTGAGAATGGAGATCAGTTAGGAGCTCTGGAACTCAACACAATGAAAGAAGTTAAAGATCTAATACTTAAGCTACTGGTCTGGGATTATCAATGGATTCCGAGAGACCAAAATCAGATTGCGCACGAATTGGCAGTTAAGTCTTTTAACACTTCGTATCCTCAAGATTGGATTGAAGATGATTGTCCTCAATATTACAAGGAAATGCTAGTTAGTCACTCTCCAAGTTGAGAGATTGTATTTATTGTTCCTTGTTATGTTGTCAAAAAAAAAAATAATAATAAAATTAGAGATATTTATTTCGGGCTAATTGGGCTGACCCATTTAACCCTAAAAAATACAGGGTTAGGGTTCATGAATTATAGGCCCATTTAAAATCGGGCTTTTTTGATCCGGACCGATTAGCCCGTGGGCTAAACCGGGCCAGCCCGCTAGCCCGAGTTGTTAGTTTTTTTTTCTTTTTTTAAAATAAATAACCTAAAACAAATTTTAGGTCATTTGACCAATAACCATAACTATAAGCATTAAAAAAGTCCATTACCCTCCATTAGTCATTATTAATATTTTTTATTGGATTATGATATTTATTTAGCTTTATTTGGTCATGAGGAATTGTGTTTAAATTATACTTTTGTTTTCTCATTTACTAATCATTAACTAATTATGTATTTTTTCTATTTTATTTGTTGGTTGGACGTGCCAATTGAGACCTTTAATTTTAAAAAATTATTGTAGCCCGTTAGTGACCCGTTTAGCTCGTAGCCCTGTAGGGCTGGCCCTATAGGGTTAGGGTCAGCCCGATAGACATCTCTACATTTAATAATATTATTTTATTAAATTCGGATAAAAAGAAAGCTGTTAAAATTTTAAATTGTAACCGTATTTAAAATTGATGATTTATTTACAATTATCTAACAGTTTAGATTAAATTGCAAATCAACGAAAGTTGATGATTTAATTTACAATTATCCATTCAATAAAAGTCTTAGATCAATCTGCTCATAACATATAAAATTAACATCGATATCGACATTATATTTCATTTTTATGATTTATTTCATCATAATCTTAATCATTGTGTAATAGGAGTATTTGCTTTGTCATATTTAAATATGCACCTTTAAAGTACCAAACAGACTAGTTATAAAAACACATGGTCAATTTTTATTTTTTTTTATAAATAATATTTTAAATACTTAAAAACATATATATAATATATGTATATAAATAGTAAGAAAAAAAATGAAATAGGAGGGGGCCAATGCCCCTTCTAGAAGCCTAGAACCCATTCCATGCCACCTATTCGGCTATCCCTCCAAACAAACTCATAAAATTCCAATTTAAAAAGAACATTGTAGATTTGATCACATTAATCACGAGTTTGTTGATTTTTGATTTCATGCTATTTGAATCTGATCTTATACGAAATATTTATTACATGTTTAGTCTTATACATAACTTTTATTGTAAACGTGATTCTAGAGTTGCCAAAAATGCAAAATTGGCTCTAAAGGGATCAGGTCACTAGAGTTAATGGAAGTAGTGCCACATGGCCGTCAAATCTTGTAGATTTGGTCCCATGATCTAAGTCTTAATTTTGCAATTGTTATGCCATTAATTCTCAATTCACTTATGAGACCAAAAGTGGAAAAAAATTGTATTATTTAACTATTAATTAGATATAATAAAATTAATATAATAATTAACTATTAATTAATACTCCTTCCGTCTAAATTTATTATGTCTAGTATTTTTTAGGCACGAGCTTTAATAAATATTAATTAGCATAAAGTAGGTATGTTTGTGGTATAATGAAGTATTGTGAGATTCACTTTCAAAAAAAGTTATTGTTTATAAATAAAGTGAATGACAATTAAAGTAAATAAGTAATGGTTGAAGAGTGGAAATGAGATAAAACATTGTGAATAATAAGTTACCACCAACATTCATATATAAAATCATAACGTTTGAAAGGAAATAACTTTATAAAATTCTCAAACAATATTCAATATTGATTACATTACATTGTAGCTTATTTGGTCTCGATTATAACAAATTGAATTTGAAGTACAAAAGTAGATGAATAAATTGCAATTATTAGATATGAATTTTGAAATGCATTTTGTAACACAAATTGTGTGGGAGATAAAAATAGTTATTTGAATAAACCCTTCTTGTTTGAAGATGCACGACGGTTTGACGAAAAGACGAGAAGAACCGCCATGAAAAAGACTCCGAGGAGAAGAAGGGCAGTTGAAATATTTGCCCTGTCAAGATATTTCTTCACTTTGGTATCAATTACTTCACTGAAAGTTCTCTTCACTTCAAATGTCAATCCAAATCCCACACCAACTCCAGTTGCCAATAACAATGCTATCACCTATGTACCAAATAGAGTAGGGAAACTTACTCCGAGACGGAGGAAGTAATAAAAAATAGAGCCTTAATTTCTTTTCTTTCTGTCTGATTAATTTTAAATTTATTTATATGTAAAGTTGTTTTCAGACAACTTAGGGCAATTTTCCTCCTTCAATTACATCTCCATCCAACTCTCATCAAGAATCCGAGTTTATTAATCTTACTCTATTGTCATTCGTATAAATTATTATTGGCTAATATAATTGAGCAATATCAACATATATAAAATAAACACTAGTAAATACACTGTGGTACATTAACTTTAACTGAAATGTGATGCGTATACAAATTTAAAATTCGTACATGGAATGCATATGAGACCTAATAATTGTAATTGAGTCATAAATAATAATCAATAATTTAAATTTTTTAGTGAATATTTACTCATATCTACCAGATTTAGCTCCTCATCACATAAATCTGCAGCTTTTTTTTTCTATTATTGAAAACCACAAAATGGAGGCTAAAACCCCATTTTACCCTTGTGTTGGTAGCAGCACCCATCATTACTCTCTCTCTCCCAATTTCAAAACCATATACTTTTTCCATTTTCCAATTTTCGAAAATCACGTCTCAATTTCTTCATTTCCCATTTGAATTTATATCTCCATTTCTCAAATTTTCAAAAACATAATCCCTCTCTTCTCCTTGGAGCACTTCATCTCAGTCAAATCTCACTCCTCCGGCGACAGCGTTTAATCATTCCCGGCGCCCTTCCCGGCCATCATACGCGCGGCTCCCTTCCGGCCACTACAGATCCATCTGTCGCTGATACAAATCATTCTAGATCTACCGCCTGTCACTTATTTACCGTCGTTGACGTTCCAGATCTGCAACAATTAATCAATAGAGAAAAGAAGGAGAGCGAAATGAGTGAAGGAGAATCTGCGTGATTTTAATACACAGGTATGAAACTCTAAGTCTTTTGATAATTTTCCTGAGTTTTGTATTGGTTGTTCTTCTATTGTTTTTTTCACCTTCATCAGAAAATAAATCTGCTTGTGGAGATCAAGATCTGTGTTTCCCGACACTCTTTTTGTGATTTGGGGTTTTGATTTCTTCTTTTTTTTTTTCTGATTTTTTGTCTCTGTTTCTTCAAGATATATACACCAATGGAGAAGAGTTTGTTTGAGAGAGATTCGATTCTCAAATCTTGAGCCAAAATTCGAAGTCAAGGGTACTTTTAAAAAAATTCAGTGGCGGAGGACAGCAGCGGAATATAGAATGGTCATTTTGATTTTTGAATTTGTTCCACAACTTTCTAACAATCTCTGAACAAGAGAGGGAAGGAGGAAGGATTGATGGCCTTGGTTTGTCATAGTGGTGGCTGTTTAAATATCACTGAGTTATGTGGAAATATCATTGGACGGTCATTTTAATTTTTCAGCTTTGATTTTTTTGTTTATTTCTCTTGTTGATTGAATTATTTTAGAAAGAAATCAGTTGGTTTAAATTTTAAGTTCCGTTGATTTTTTCTTGTTATTGTGATTGCACATATAATTTTGTATTTGCTATGACTGTTGGAATTTAAGATGTAATTTGCTCCTAAACATTCATATTTTGTTGTTTTTTTTTTATGAATTTCTCTATTTTGAAAATGTGTCTGTTACAATTAATTCCTAAGGTTCATTTAAGTAGAGTGGATTTATATTTTATGTTGGTCTTAGAAATGTACATAGTTTATGCATTCTGTATTTCTAGTATGCAATGTTTGTTGTAAATATGCACGACTATATGCATTGTTTGTTGCTAGTTTGCAATATGTTATACAGATATGCAATGTGTCTGTATTGCATATATAACTATAGTATGCAATGTGTTATATGCGTATGCAATGTGTTTTAAATTTACAATGTAAGAGATAAATGTGAATAAAATAATCTTAATTAAAAAAATTGAATATAAAAATCTGAATTAAAAAAATTGAATACAAAATCTAAATAAAAGTTCTGATTGAAATATTTTGAAGAAAAAAATATAATAAAATTTGAAGCACAAATCACAAATGGACGAAAGAAGTGGGTGGTGAAGGAATCAGTATGATGGGACAGATCAGTAACTTTTCAGATAAAAAAGGATTAGTTTGATTTTGTCAAATATGTTGATTTTTTAAATAAGGGGCAAATTTGTCACTTTAACTGCACCTTTGTAGTTATTTGTATTACAATTTTCAGATTGTAGATATATGCAATAGAGTAGGTCCAATTGTAGATATATGTAATTTTCCCAATTTTTTAATATTAACATCCACATATATGCAGTCTACATGATGCATAAACTCATAATTTTTTTATTTAAAAATGAAAAGATTGCAGATTTGATCTCATTAACCATGAGTTCATTAATTTTTTGTCTCATGCTATTTGAATTTGATCGCAAGCAAAACACTACCAAATTAAAACTGGACCGGGACCGGAATCTTACCAAATGGTCGGATCGGAGACCGGACCGTAATCTATTCGGTCCAGATCGGACCGGAACAGAAAATTCCGATCCGGTCCGAGTTTGGACCAGATATATATATATATATATATATTTTTAAGTTTATGGAAGCCATAACAAGATTGATAAATTTGTGTATGAAAATCAAAGTATTGCTCTTTATTTTAAATCAATCTACGCCAATGTGTATTTTATTTACATATATTATTATTAATGATCTTTTGATCCTAAAAATAAATTAAATATGTTCGTTAATGTGAGTGTTATCTCATAATCTCAAAATCAGCACAGTAAACTACTGAGCTGATAGGATCAGATAAGATGACTTAGGCCTTATCAGATGAGTTGAAGGGTTTCAATCAGATGAGAAGGTGATGCTTAGAGTTCAGCACAGTTGGGATCAGCACAGTAAGATCAGCACAGTACTGGATTAAGATCAGTACTTCAGCAGACTGGACTAAGATCAGTACTTCAGCAGAGTGTACCAAGATCAATACTTCAGCAGAGTAGATCAGCTCAGTACCAGATCAGCACAGTACTTAGGTCAGCACAGTACTTGGTCAGTGCAGTTAAGATCAGCACAGTATGAAGTCTATCAGCAGAGTTAGCTTTTGATCATCAGAGCAGAAGAGTTGGGTATCAGAACACTAAGTAGTGATCTGATCTTTATGGACAAGTCTTCTGGTTCGAAGTTAGTTAGTTTAACTAACAGTTTTACAGTTACAACAACTTGAGGGCATAACTACCATTTCAGTTGGGCAGTAACAGAGCACATGGGTTGTTACAAGCGGTTGCAAACAGTTGATAACTACTCAAAACAGTTCCTAACAGCAGCAACTACCTTTGGTCTTTATATACTCTTGTTTGTGTACATTGTAAAGGTTGACACCTTTTTGGGATGAGAGATTTAGTACGTTATTGTATTCTTTGAGTTGTGTGAGTTCACGAGTGAAGTGAGGAAATATCCAATTCCGAGTGAATGAGTGTGTAAACATTCTTTATCAATCAAAGAAGTACTAATCTGGTCCAGTGGATGTAGATCACATTGATCGAACCACTTAAATCCTTGTGTGCTGTTTGTCTCGTTGATTACTTTTCTGAATTACTATCCTAGAGCAGTTATTTCTTCTATATTCAAGTGTTCTAATTAGTTGGAGACGTCTAACCGATCGGAATCATCTTGACAATTGGCGCCGTCTGTGGGAAACCGAAGTAGCTGCAGATCTAAAGATGGGGAATTCTACCAAGTACAACATAGAGAAGTTTACAGGCACTGGAGATTTTGGGCTGTGGAAGGTCAAGATGCAGGCCCTCCTTGAACAGCAAGGATTATTCGAGGCCCTCGAAGAATCCGAAGAGATTGCAGAAGAATCTGCAACAGCTGCGGCTGAAAGGAGCAAGTTGCTCAGGAAAGCTCGAAGCACGATCCTACTCTGCCTTGGAGATAAGGTCTTGAGGGATGTTGCTAAAGAGAAGTCAGCGAAGGAGGTTTGGGATAAGCTTGAGAAGCTATATATGGTGAAAACTCTTGCTAACCGACTCTATTCGAAGCAGAAGTTGTATGCCTTTAGAATGGGAGATGACAAACCCATTACGGAGCAGCTAGATGAGTTCAATAAGATTCTTGATGATCTGGAGAATTTGGATGTCAAGTTAGAGGAAGAGGATAAGGCTCTGATCTTATTGAGTGCTCTGCCTAAGTCCTTTGAAATCCTAAAGGACACCATCTTGTATGGTAGAAAGGAAGCAATCACATTGGAGGATGTGATCTTGGCTGTCAAGTCCAAGCTGTTACATAACAAAACATCTCAAGGAGATAAAAGTAGCAGTGGGGAAGGATTGGCAATCAAGGGAGGTCAGAAGAAGTCTGTCTCCAAGAAGGGGTCTAGTCAACCCAAATGAGCTGATAAGGGAAAATCAGCAGTGTCAAATCAAGGGGAAGTAGTGTGCCACCACTGCAACAAACCTGGGCACTTTAAGAGTACTTGTTTCAAGTACAAACAACTTATGAGAAAATCTGGTCCTAAGAACCCTGTTGATAAGAATCAAGCAAATCAAACCCAAGATGATAAGGAGCAGAAAGGCTATGAGTCAGCTCAGTCCCTATCCATCACTTCCACTAAAGAGCAGCAAGATTGGATTTTAGATTCAGGGTGTTCTTTCCACATGACTCCAAGAAGAGAGTGGTTTCATGATTTTAAGCATCAAAATGGAGGTTCTGTGTTGTTAGGGAATGATCACACTTGCAAAGTCAGAGGTGAAGGTACAGTACACTTGAAGATGTATGATGGAGTAGTGAGGATTCTCAAGAGGGTCAGGTATGTTCCTGAACTCAAGAGAAATTTGATATCTCTTGGTATGCTGGATTCATTGGGCTACAAATTTCAGTCAGAAGATGGTGAGCTCAGAGTTTCAAAGGGGAAGCTTACTGTTCTTAAAGGTGAGAGAAGAAATGATCTCTACTTTCTTAAGGGGGGAACAGTTATTGGCAGATCAGATGTGGCAAGGGTGCAAGACAACTCAATGTTGTGGCACAGAAGATTAGGTCATGTAGGAGAGAAGGGCCTACTTGAGCTAAGTAAGCAAGGATTGCTATGTGGTGACAAGATCACAAAGCTGGATTTGTGTGAGCACTGCATTCTTGGGAAATCCAAGAGATTGAAGTTTGGAAAGAGTTCACACTCTACCAAAGGAATTTTGGACTATGTCCATTCAGATTTATGGGGGCCAGCTAGGAATCAGACCAGAAGTGGTGGGAGATACTTCATGTCTATCATAGATGACTACTCAAGAAAGGTATGGATCACTATCCTGAAATCCAAGTCAGAAGCATTTGAAAAATTTAAGGAATGGCTCACTGAGGTGGAGAATATTTCTGGAAAGAATCTCAAGCATTTGAGAAATGATAACGGGCTGGAGTTCATATCAGAAGAGTTCAATGTTTTCTGCAAGAAGAAGGGTATAGTGAGGCATAGAACAGTACCAGGTACACCTCAGCAGAATGGAGTAGCTGAGAGAATGAATCAGACTTTACTTGAGAGAGTTAGATGCATGTTGAGCAGCTCTGGATTGCCTAAAGTATTTTGGGGAGAAGCAGTGTCAACAGCAGCCTATTTGATAAACAAAAGCCCTTCCTCAGCTGTGCAATTTAAGACCCCAGAAGAGTTATGGTCTGGCCATGCAGCTGAGTACAGTAATTTGAAAGTTTATGGTTGTTCAGCATATGCCCATGTCAAGCAAGATAAGCTTGAGCCTCGAGCCTTGAAATGTGTGTTCGTAGGGTATCCTTCAGGTGTGAAAGGGTATAGGTTGTGGTGCCTTGAAGCTGGGATGCAGAAGTGTATTATCAGCAGAGATGTAATGTAACTTTTGATGAAAGTAGAATGCCATTGAAAGAAGAGGCAAGTTCAAGTGCAGCACACAACAGATCAGATGAGACACAGGTTGAGGTGGAGCATGTTGAAACCAGAACAGTAACTGAAGATCAGATTGATCCAGATGAGGAGGAGAATACTCATAGTGATACTGAGCTTCATGACTATCAGCTGACTAGGGACAGGACCAGAAGAGAAGTCCACCCACCTCAGAGGTATGGTCAAGCTGACATAGTATCATTTGCATTATGTGCAGCTCTTGAGGTGGAGTCTTTGGAGCCTAAAACTTACACAGAAGCCATCAACTGCCATGACAAAGAGAAGTGGTTAGTTGCTATGGAGGAAGAACTGTTATCTCTTAACAAGAACCAGACTTGGGAGATTGTTGAGAGGCCTAAGAACAAGAAACTTGTTGGGTGTAAGTGGATCTACAAGAAAAAGGTGGAGGCTCAGAGAGGTGGCAAGATTAGGTACAAGGCAAGGCTTGTAGCTAAAGGATTTACACAGAAAGAAGGTATTGACTTTAATGAAATCTTCTCACCTGTTGTAAAGCATTGTAGCATCAGAATCTTGTTGGCTATGGTTGCTCAATATGAATTGGAGCGGCATCAGATGGATGTGACCACAACATTTCTTCATGGGACATTAGATGAGAAGATCTACATGAAAATACCAGAAGGGTTGGACATAGAAGATGGAGAAGACAAAGTGTGCTTACTCAGAAAATCACTCTATGGCCTCAAACAAAGCCCTAGACAGTGGTACTTAAGGTTTGATGAGTACATTTGCTCAGTTGGTTTTGCAAGAAGCTTGTATGACAGCTGTGTTTACTTCAGGAGGGTTGGGAGTTCAGTTACCTATCTTCTGCTGTATGTAGATGATATGTTAATAGCTGGGGAGTCTATTAACAGTATCAATCAAGTTAAGGAGATTCTCAAAAGGGAGTTTGAGATGAAAGATCTTGGTGAAGCTAAAGTGATTCTTGGGATGGAGATCAGTAGAGTTGAGGGAGCAATTCAGCTTAGTCAGCCTACCTATCTGAGGAAGGTGTTAGAGAGATTCAGGATGAATCAAGCTAAGTCAGTTTCTACACCAATTGGTCAGCATCAGAAGCTATCCAATCAGATGTGTCCCAAGAACAGCCAAGAAAGAGCTCAGATGAGTAAGGTTCCTTATGCCAGTGCAGTAGCGAGTTTAATGTATGCTATGGTGTGTTGTAGACCAGATTTAACTCATGCAATGAGTGTAATCAGCAGATACATGAGTGATCCAGGCTTAAGTCATTGGGAGACAGTTAAGTGGGTCATGAGATATGTTCTAGGATCAGCTGAGAAAGGTCTGAAATTTCAGAAGATATCAGATGAGGGAGAAGCACTTGTGGGATATGTTGATGCCGACTATGCAGCCAATGTAGACACAAGAAAGTCCTTGACAGGGTATGTATTCACCTTATTTGGTACAGCTATATCATGGAGGTCAATACATCAGTCCGTAGTTGCATTATCTACTACAGAATCAGAATATGTAGCCTTGACTGAAGCAGTAAGGGAGAGCATGTGGCTTAGGGGGATCTTGAAGGAGTTTGGTATATCACAAAGAAGTGTGACTGTCTTCTGTGATAACCAAAGTGCAATACATCTTGCAAAGCATCAGGGGTATCATGAGAGAACTAAGCACATAGATGTGAAGCTGTACTTTGTAAGAGATATTGTAGAGAAGGGGGTGGTCCAGGTAGTGAAGATTGCTACAGAGGAGAACCCTGCTGATGCGTTCACTAAGGCATTGCCAAAAGAGAAGTTTGGCTTGTGTCTTAGACTTATTGGACTGCATTAATTCCTCTGAGGATAAGGCTACTGTTCTTGTGGCAGAAGATCAGTAGTGGAGGCTATTCTTTGAGGAGAATAGTGTTGGTGTTTTTGTTTTGGTGGAGATTAGTTCGATTATGAGCTAAAGGTGGAGAATTGTGAGTGTTATCTCATAATCTCAAAATCAGCACAGTAAACTACTGAGCTGATAGGATCAGATAAGATGACTTAGGCCTTATCAGATGAGTTGAAGGGTTTCAATCAGATGAGAAGGTGATGCTTAGAGTTCAGCACAGTTGGGATCAGCACAGTAAGATCAGCACAGTACTGGATTAAGATCAGTACTTCAGCAGACTGGACTAAGATCAGTACTTCAGCAGAGTGTACCAAGATCAGTACTTCAGCATAGTAGATCAGCTCAGTATCAGATCAGCACAGTACTTGGGTCAGCACAGTACCAGGTCAGCGCAGTACTTGGTCAGTGCAGTTAAGATCAGCACAATATGAAGTCTATCAGCAGAGTTAGCTTTTGATCATCAGAGCAGAAGAGTTGGGTATCAGAACACTAAGTAGTGATCTGATCTTTATGGACAAGTCTTCTGGTTCGAAGTTAGTTAGTGTAACTAACAGTTTTACAGTTACAACAACTTGAGGGCATAACTACCATTTCAGTTGGGCAGTAACAGAGCACATGGGTTGTTACAAGCGGTTGCAAACGGTTGATAACTACTCAAAACAGTTCCTAACAGCAGCAACTACCTTTGGTCTTTATATACTCTTGTTTGTGTACATTGTAAAGGTTGACACCTTTTTGGGATGAGAGATTTAGTACGTTATTGTATTCTTTGAGTTGTGTGAGTTCACGAGTGAAGTGAGGAAATATCCAATTCCGAGTGAATGAGTGTGTAAACATTCTTTATCAATCAAAGAAGTACTAATCTGGTCCAGTGGATGTAGATCACATTGATCGAACCACTTAAATCCTTGTGTGCTGTTTGTCTCGTTGATTACTTTTCTGAATTACTATCCTAGAGCAGTTATTTCTTCTATATTCAAGTGTTCTAATTAGTTGGAGACGTCTAACCGATCGGAATCATCTTGACAGTTAAATTATATATTTGAAAAAATGTAATAGATCTCAACAGTTAAATTATATATTTGATTCGGGTGGAATTTACACGTTTTAGAGGCACATGTGAAGCGTGTTTTGATGTGGATTTCATTGATTTATGCATGGAATATGATTGTTTAAGCCGAAATGAGAGAAAGGTTGTGTTTTGTCGATTTTGTAGGAAATACGTTGAAATTTGGAGCAAAACACCAACCATACCTCACTGGATCAGGAAGAGGAGTACACGGTTGGATTCGTCTCGAAAAACGGAGTGGATTAGCCAAAGGAATCGAGTCAATCCGACACCCGAGGCGAAAGATATGCACGAAACGAGAAGGGGCCGAAGTCGACCGAGCGAGAGCACGCCCGAGACGAGTGCTCGAGCAAGAGGTGCTCGAAACCGAAGGATTTTGGACGAAGAGAGGGCACGGCCGAGCACCTTGCTCGGCCGAGCTGCTGCCAAGACCAATCCATGCGCACGGCCGCGCATTGCTCTCGACGAGGACAGTCTCGAGACCGAGAAACTTGGCCGACCACATGCCACGACCGAGAACTATGCTCGGCCGAGCACTCCATTGCCCCTGCTCCACACGCCTCGGCCGAGAAGCAGCCACGGCCGAGCACACCCCGTTTCCCCTGTCCGCCGAGCACGGCCGAGCCGCCTGCTCGGCCGAGCACCTGCAAGTCAAAAGGCCGTTTTGCACGGCCGTGCTCCGTGCACGGCCGTGCCAATCCCATTTTCGGTGCTTTTTCCACATTTTGGCCATTTTTGAGGGACTAACTTGCAATTCTTGCATCCAAACCCTACCCCAACACTATATAAGCCCCATTTCTTGAATTCCAAGCCATTCTCCCCCAATCCACACATAGTTACACATACTTGGAGGTGTTGTGGCCATATCTTCATCAATTCTCCACCAAATCAAGGAAGAAAGGATGCAATAGCTCCCAAATTCCATTCCTTACCACATTCTAGACTAAGCTTTCTCTTTCTTTTCCTTTTTATTTAGTTATTTCATTTGGGATTTGTAATTTGATTATGTTAGTAGTTAGCTAAACAATTTGTGGTTCTAAGGCATTGTAGAGATTTGGATTGATGTTTATGAGTAATTTCTTGCTTTAATTGGTGTTTATCTCTTATTTGCATGTTTAATTATCCATTTTAAAGCATGTTGTTAGTGGCCATGATGATTTTCTTGATCCATTGTTAATTGGGGTAAGATCGAGAGATTTATTCCATTTAATCGTATGCAAGCATGCAACCCGGTATTATTATGAGCTCGAGAGAGGATTAATTATCGGAGAGGGATTTGAATGATCTTAGGAGCTATTTTAGGTGGTGTAACATTTGTGAGGTAGAGATACGAGCCTATGTTGCATTGCGCCTTTGGTTAATTAGATCGAGAGATTAATTAATTCTTCTTGTGTGATCACCCTATATGAGATAACCTTAATGGCCATTTAAACGAGATAACTCTCATAAACGGACAGCTAAATACTACAATTGTCTTGGAACCCACCTTTCCTTCTTTGCGTTTTTATCCATTTTACCTTCGTTTTCTTGATTTGCATGTTATTTGATCGATTTCGTCATTACTCTTTCGTTGTTTATTTGTGACACATTGTTAGACAATCTTAGGAGTAATTCAACTTTCAAATTATCGATCACGTCTATTTAGAACTCGATTAGCAAACTACCCTTTTACGCTTAACCTCCTTGTGGGATTGACCTCGTGCTTATCACGCTACAATAGACGCCGTACACTTGCGGTTGTTTATTTAGTGTTGCATAACACGTGTATCAAGTTTATGGCGCCGCTGCCGGGGAGGTTTTATAAGCTCTAGAGTGTAGGCTAGGAGAGTTTTAGTTTAGACAATTTATTTGCTTTCTTTATTTGCAAAAATCCAAAAATATTTGTGTTTGTTACTTTGAGCTTATTTGTATTTCTCACTCTCGTTTGCTCTTTTGATAGACATGGTTTATGATCACACGATCTAGGAGGAATCACCAAGAAGTGCTACCTTTAGATCCGGAGATTGAGGCCAATTGTCGAAGAAGGAACGCCGAAAGGAGAAGACTAGAGTTGGAAAGAATGAATCGACGGAAGAATCCGGTTGTAGAAGAAGTTGAGGAGGAGGTTGAGAATCAAGGGGTTGATGGATTTGAGGAACCGAATGGGAATGGGGGAAATCGACCACAAAGGGTACTAAGAGATCATTTCCGCCCAATTCTGAGGCCATATGGAGGAGCGGGTCGAGAACCCGTAGATGCTCACAATTTCGAACTCAAGCCGGCCTTGATCATGATAGTTCAAAACAACCAATTTGGAGGGTTGTCAAAGGAGGATCCTAACCTCCATCTATCTCAATTCTTAGAGATAAGTGGAACGGTTAAGATCAATCGTGTCCCTCAAGACTACATCCGTCTCCAATTGTTCCCATTCTCTCTACGTGATCGTGCTAAGCAATGGTACATGTCTCTTGATTTAAGGACAATCGAAAATTGGGCCGACCTTGTAGATGCCTTCCTCATGAAATACTTCCCTCCAAGAAGGACCATCAAGATAAGAGGAGAAATTTCTTCTTTCATGCAAGACGATGATGAGTCTTTAGCCGAGGCTTGGGAACGTTTCAAGGATCTCATACGGAGTTGTCCTCAACATGGGTTCTCAAGAGATCAATTGATTTGCTATTTCTACAACGGGATGGACCATCGAACGAGAGGGATGGTGGATGCCTCGGCCGGTGGAGGTTCTTTGCTAGGAAAGACGACGGATGAGGGTTATGTGCTCCTAAAGGAGATGGCAAAGAACGGAAACCAATGGCCATCCGAGAGAAGGCAAGCCCGGAAAGTAGCTTCCACTCAAAATTCGGAAGAAAGTGTCAACTTATCCAACAAAGTGGACAAGCTAATCTCTTTGATGACGGCCAAAGCACTAGTGGAGCCCAATAATGATCAATATGAGGAGGCCCATTTCATGAACAACCAACGGGACCGTTATTTTCGAGAAAGAAGTTGGAATGAGAGGCAACCTCTTAATCCGAATCAATATCATCCCGGATTGAGGCAACATGAGAACTTTTCCTATGCCAACACAAGGAATGCCATCATCCCACCTCCAAATTTTAATGTTAGAGATGGAGCTATTGTGGAGTCTTCATCAAAGCCATCAATGGAGGATATGTTTAGTGCCTTCATGGGGGAAACAAAGAACTTCATGAGAGAAACTAGGGAGAATGCAAACATAACTCGGCAAAGACTTGATGAGCATGGTGAGATGATCAAAGATGTGACCACCCACATGAAGGCTATAGAGAAGCAAATAGGTCAACTTGCTACCATCATTGGAAAGCAACACGTTCCGGGGCAATTCCCCTCTAACACGGAGCTAAATCCTAAGGAGCAATGCAAAGCCATAAGGCTAAGAAGTGGGACAAGCTACGAAGGGCCCAAGATGCCGTTAGAGGAGGAAGTGGTAATGGCACCCAAGGGTGTTGACAAAGATGATGGCTTAGTGAAAGAGAAAGAAGGGGAGAAGAAGAGTGGGGAGGCAATCCCTCCTTTGTTTAATAAAAATGTAATGCCCATTCCATATCCGCAAAGGGTGAAGAAGAAGAACTTGGATAACAAGTTTGTCAAGTTCGCGGAGATGTTCAAGAAACTCCATATCAACATCCCTTTCGCCGAAGCTCTTGAACAAATACCACATTATTTCAAATTCTTGAAGGAGATAATGTCAAGCAAGAGGGAAATGGAGGCATATGAGACGGTGCACTTAGCCGAACATTGTAGCTCCGCAATTCAAGCTAAGTTACCTCCAAAGCTTAGGGATCCCGGATCCTTCACTTTATCATGCACTATTGGAGATGGAGGTACATTAAGAGCTCTATGTGATTCGGGAGCAAGCATCAACCTCATGCCATTGTCACTCTTCAAATCACTTGGTTTATGAGAGCTTACACCAACCACAATGAGCCTTCAATTGGCGGATAGGTCTATGACATACCCTTTGGGTATAGCGGAGGATGTATTGGTCAAAATCGGCAACCTCCTCTTTCCGGTAGACTTTGTGGTTTTGGACATGGAGGAAGACAAAAACATTCCATTGATATTGGGAAGACCATTTTTGGCAACCGGAGGGGTTATTCTTGATATGAGGAATGGAAAGTTGGAGCTTCGAATGAACCAAGAGATAGTTACGATTGACATGTTTAGAGCTATCAAACTCCGAAACGATGAGACTGGAGAGTATGGGTTTCCTAAGGGAGAATATCCCCCAATACCCATGAGAAAGGAGGTGGAAGAAGAGCCCAAGATAAATATTGTGGAGGAGGACCCCAAGGTGGAAGACAAGGAGTTAGAGATGGGCAAGAAGGCCAAGTTTGGGGGAGTTTTCTTCAAAAACTCCCCCAAATCAAGAAAAGCTACTTGTACAAACTTGGGGATAAATGAGGCATCAACTTCTTATGACATGGTTGAAGAGCCGGATGAGCTAGCTAGTGGATGTCTTGATGGACTTAAGAAAGTTGTATGGGCAAGGAAGGTCAAGAACAAGGGTGACAAGGGGGTGACTTGATATTCCCCTCAAAGGAGAACCGTCCGGCATAGGACGTTAAAAATAGCGCTTCTTGGGAGGCAACCCAAGGTTTTATTGCTTTCTTGATTTTTATTGCTTTGATAGTTTTGATAGCTTGGTTTATTTTATAGGTATGGATGAAGAATACTATGGATAGCAAGTCTTGGAGAATGAAGAAGAAGCAAAGCCAACTTTGGAGTGGAGGAAGCAAGTGTTGCAATGGTGATCTTTGAAGAAGCATTGGATGTGCAAGGAGGGAGGTAACAACTTGTAGCCCCAAACTTAGAATTTATACATAGTAAAATTCTAAGTTTGGGGGAGTTATTTTTTTCTTTTATTTTTCTACTAGTTGTTACCCTTGCACCGGTTCGTCATTCTACTTGTGTCACATTTTGCACCGGCGCACACTTGGTTTTCACATGTTTATATTGGTTAAGTTGGTTTTGATCATATGTTGGGTAGTAGACATTTGGTGAAATGTGAGCATGAATAGTCATTGGAATCCATTGTTGAGTAGTTGTGGTGATGTCTATTTGCTTTGAATGTATGCATGATTGGTGTTGGAATATGGTATCATGTTGTGTTCATATTTGTGAGCTTTGATAGCATGGATGCATGATGTGTTGTTGGTTGGGAACATTAAATGAATGTGAGAGTCCTATTGAATAAACCGGTGAGAATTGAGCCTTAAATCGAGCATGTAATCCGGTTTAGTTCATTTGAGAGTGGACTATGTTATTGCTAGTAATCCTAGAACTTGCCTAAGTTCTTGTTTGGAAAGCATGATTGTGTGAGATGATGTGATGTGATATAGGCCATCTTGTTCTACAAGAGTCACTTAGCCAAAATTTCCCAAAACCGAAGTAATTTTCCGTAGTTAGCCCCTTGAGCTTAATTCCTCATTTTCTTGGCAAACTACAATGTTAACCACTTAACTTTTTTGAGCCTTTTGATTCCTACATCTAGTGGAGGATAAAAGACAAAGTGGAAAGCATGTGCATTGAATGAATATCTTTGGTGAAAAGAAAAGTTGGAAAAGTTGAAAGAAAAAGAGAAAGATGAAAAGAAAATCAAGGAAAAGAAAAGAGGGACAAAGAGCCCCAAAAGCTTGAAAAGAAAAAAAAAAGAGTGTTCAATGGTTTTGTGGTGTAGAATGTGCTTAAAAGAGAACAAATAAATTGTGGAAGTTAGAGTTTTTGAGTTGCAATCCGCGCAATTGTAACTTTATCTTGAGAAGTTTTTTATTTAGATGTGTCTATGCGTCTTTATCTCTCGCTCTCCACTAGTTTATGAGTTACTTCATCCAAATTTACCCCACCTTGACCAAAGAGCCAATGTTACATCCTTGATAAAGTCCTATTGATCACATTGTTGAGCATTTGAGTGTGTGTAGAAAAGTAGAAGTTGGGCAAGCATATGGTGATTGCATAGCATAACTTGGTTGATGAGTGCATTAATATCCTCAATTTGTTTGCGTGTTTGAGAGAAACACTTTGTCATGTGAGTAGAGGACTTGAGCATTTGGATTGTGTCTCCCATTCACAATGTGTTGTGTGTTTGTGCATTCTTTGATTCATGAACGTGAATTGCAATAATGAGCCTATGACCTTCATTGAGAGATGCACTTTGAGAAAGAGATATCATTACATTCTACTTTGCATGTGTGAATTACATTGAATATTCCATTGTGATCATTCCACCCTCATTGCTTTAAGTGCTTAGTTGTTTGAGGACAAACAACATTTTAAGTTTGGGGGAGTTTGATTCGGGTGGAATTTACACGTTTTAGAGGCACATGTGAAGCGTGTTTTGATGTGGATTTCATTGATTTATGCATGGAATATGATTTTTTAAGCCGAAATGAGAGAAAGGTTGTGTTTTGTCGATTTTGTAGGAAATACGATTAAATTTGGAGCAAAACACCAACCATACCTCACTGGATCAGGAAGAGGAGTGCACGGTTGGATTCGTCTCGAAAAACGGAGTGGATTAGCCAAAGGAATCGAGTCAATCCGACACCCGAGGCGAAAGATATGCACGAAACGAGAAGGGGCCGAAGTCGACCGAGCGAGAGCACGCCCGAGACGAGTGCTCGAGCAAGAGGTGCTCGAAACCGAAGGATTTTGGCCGAAGAGAGGGCACGGCCGAGCACCTTGCTCGGCCGAGCTGCTGCCAAGACCAATCCATGCGCACGGCCGCGCATTGCTCTCGACGAGGACAGTCTCGAGACCGAGAAACTTGGCCGACCACATGCCACGGCCGAGAACTATGCTCGGCCGAGCACTCCATTGCCCCTGCTCCACACGCCTCGGCCGAGAAGCAGCCACGGCCGAGCACACCCCGTTTCCCCTGTCCGCCGAGCACGGCCGAGCCGCCTGCTCGGCCGAGCACCTGCAAGTCAAAAGGCCGTTTTGCACGGCCGTGCTCCGTGCACGGCCGTGCTCCGTGCACGGCCGTGCCAATCCCATTTTCGGTGCTTTTTCCACATTTTGATCATTTTTTAGGGACTAACTTGCAATTCTTGCATCCAAACCCTACCCCAACACTATATAAGCCCCATTTCTTGAATTCCAAGCCATTCTCCCCCAATCCACACATAGTTACACATACTTGGAGGTGTTGTGGCCATATCTTCATCAATTCTCCACCAAATCAAGGAAGAAAGGATGCAATAGCTCCCAAATTCCATTCCTTACCACATTCTAGACTAAGCTTTCTCTTTCTTTTCCTTTTTATTTAGTTATTTCATTTGGGATTTGTAATTTGATTATGTTAGTAGTTAGCTAAACAATTTGTGGTTCTAAGGCATTGTAGATATTTGGATTGATGTTTATGAGTAATTTCTTGCTTTAATTGGTGTTTATCTCTTATTTGCATGTTTAATTATCCATTGTAAAGCATGTTGTTAGTGGCCATGATGATTTGCTTGATCCATTGTTAATTGGGGTAAGATCGAGAGATTTATTCCATTTAATCGTATGCAAGCATGCAACCCGGTATTATTATGAGCTCGAGAGAGGATTAATTATCGGAGAGGGATTTGAATGATCTTAGGAGCTATTTTAGGTGGTGTAACATTTGTGAGGTAGAGATACGAGCCTATGTTGCATTGCGCCTTTGGTTAATTAGATCGAGAGATTAATTAATTCTTCTTGTGTGATCACCCTATATGAGATAACCTTAATGGCCATTTAAACGAGATAACTCTCATAAACGGACAACTAAATACTACAATTGCCTTGGAACCCACCTTTCCTTCTTTGCGTTTTTATCCATTTTACCTTCGTTTTCTTGATTTGCATGTTATTTGATCGATTTCGTCATTACTCTTTCGTTGTTTATTTGTGACACATTGTTAGACAATCTTAGGAGTAATTCAACTTTCAAATTATCGATCACGTCTATTTAGAACTCGATTAGCAAACTACCCTTTTACGCTTAACCTCCTTGTGGGATCGACCTCGTGCTTATCACGCTACAATAGACGCCGTACACTTGCGGTTGTTTATTTAGTGTTGCATAACACGTGTATCATTAAATTATATATTTGAAAAAATGTAATAGATCTCAACAATTTTACCTCACATCCTCACCAATTACTTGGTTTTGAAAAATAAGTGAGAGTGTATTAGTAAAAAAATATAAAAAAATTCCGGTCCGGACCGGAAAATCGGAATCCAAAATTTTAAGGACCGGAGACCGGACCGGAAACTACCGATCCGGTCCGGTTCCGATCTTTTTTACAATCCGATCTTATTTTGTGCACTCCTACCTGTAAACTTGATCTCATAAGAAACATTAGTTGTAAACTTAATTTCAAATGTTAGAAAAATTGCAAAACTGACACAAAAGATGTCAAATCTTACAAACTTTCCCCCATAGGATTCAAGTCCTAATTTTGCAATTATTATGTTATCCCCAATCATTTATGGAACAAAAACAAAAAACTCATTAATTAACTATTAATTAATACGGAGTATATAATAATTAAAATCTATATAATAATTCTAAAATTGATATGATAATTTTTATTATAAAATGAAAATAAATTTTGTATTTATTATAAGAAAAATCTATATACTAAAATATTAAAAATCAAGGGGTAGAAGTCGAAAATCAATAGTGGAATAAATTTTGCCCTCTACGTCTCACCAATATGGATAGAAAGTCATTTGATAACAATTTAAATATATATTTTGTTTATAGGACTATAACGTACCTTTTGTATTTAAATAAAAATTTTTAGCAATAGATATTTTTGATGTAAGTGTGACAAACTTGTGATATAACATGTTTTGTTTATGTGGCCCCTCAAATCAACAAGAGGACCAAAATTGATACACACTGATACAAATGACTAAAATGATCAAAATTGAAAAGGTAAAAAGTTACGGGATTTTTGTGAACCCTGAAAAAGTTGCAAGCCATTTTAAACTATCAAGTAAAAGAAACAATGTTAAGTATAAAATGAGACTGAAAAACAATACTTAAAAGTATGAACATCAGCATATATACTTATCGTTCAAATAAGTTTTTTTGATTGAAATGGTACATTTAGTATCCTCGTCGATGGAACTCTCTCGATCAAACTTTCTCATTCAAATGTTTTTGTTAAAAATGAAATGTATTTGTCGGGGTGTATTAGCATAAATATGTTGGGAATTCGATTGTGTATTTTTTAAAAAATGACTGAAAGTTAAGATAGAATATATAAAGTCAGATATATAAGAGTTAACTTATTAATAGGCCAGGTAATTACCTTTTTATATAAATTGACCACATTTGGTTACCAAAAGTTTCTCTTCAACTTATTATATATTTCCAAGAGCAATTGGTAAATAGTTGTGTTATTTTACGAGTGATCACGTTTCACAAAAGTAATTAACAACTTTAAATAATTATTCACCAAAAAAATATACTCCCTCCGTCCCACTATAACTCTATAAGTTTCCCACTTTCCTTTTTTTGGATGTTCCACAATAAGTTTTTCATTCCATTTTTGACAAATTATTTTTTCTCTCCCAATCACATCACTTATATTTTTCATTCCATTTTTGACAAATTATTTTTTCTCTCACAATCACATCACTTATATTTTATGTTTTTCATTCCATTTTTGACAAATTATTTTTTCTCTCCCAATCACATCACTTATATTTTATCTATTATTTTATCATAGTTCCTCTCATACTAATCTATTATTTTCTCTTTCACAATCACATCACTTGTACTACATCTATTATTTTATCATATTCCTTAATCAAAACACCCAAAAGAAATGGGAAACTTATACCGGGACGGAGGGAGTATATTTTAGAAGAATATCAAGATTCAATTTCAATTCATGTGCACGTTTGAAAGGAATTATAACTATTGATTGCATTCTAGCTTATTTGCTCTCGATCTTAATGAATAGAATTTGAAGTACAAAAGTAGATGGATCAATAAATTGGAATTATTATATATGAGTATTGAAATGCATTGTAGTAAGTATTTGTAATGAAAAAATACAAGTTATTTGAATAAGCCATTCTTGTCTGAAGAACGACGGTTTGATGAAAAGACAAGGAGAATAGCCATAAAAAAGACTCCGAGGAGAAGTAGGGCAGTTGAAATATTGGCCATGTCAAGATAATTCTTGACTTTACTATCAATTACATCACTGAAAGTTCTCTTCACTTCAAATGTCA
Organism: Galeopsis tetrahit; assembly: GCA_963675135.1. NCBI lineage: Eukaryota > Viridiplantae > Streptophyta > Magnoliopsida > Lamiales > Lamiaceae > Galeopsis > Galeopsis tetrahit. The sequence continues at coordinate 75,631,534 of OY776127.1, forward strand.
ATCCAAATCCCACGCCAACTCCAGTTGCCAACAACAATGCTATCACCTATATATCATTTTTTTATATCCAAATAATTAATTAGCACCAAAAAGAAATACATATATGCATGGTGCACGTATATATATGTATTGCGAGTAGTGATCAACAATTTTTATTATGTTAATATAACATCACACATATTAACTAATTATGAAAGTATTGTCTACGACCATTTTATGAATCTCATTGTGTGAATTCAAATAGCGCTTCAATTACTCTTTTTAATCAATTTTCAATCAAAAATATTAATTTTTTATTTGATCATATATATGAAATACTCCCATATTTGTCTCGGATGAATTTTGATACAATCTCCATTTTTTACAATATGAAATAAAAATTAATTACAGTATATTTTATAGAAAATTAAATTCAAGAAAAAATTGAGGAGGGACCTTATCACCAAAGAAGTCGAATTCTTGGAGAAAGCCGTTGCGTATCAACCTCTTGCCTTGTACCACGTTGTATATTGCAAACGGGATTTGAAACAATGTGTACAAAAATCCTACGGCACCCGTTGCAACTACATATCTACCAAAAAAAAAAAACATGCACATAATACGTATTAAATGGGACTTTCATTCTTGTTTCTAGGTATGAAGAAGAAGATAGAGGGGTAGGAAAGATAAAAAGTAGAAAGAAAGAGATAGAAACTAGAAAAGTAGATAGGAATAGTGAATTTTGTCATTTAAAAAAATAAAAAAAGTTTATACCTTGACATATAAAATAGATCATAAATGAGAAGTTTCGACATACAAAAGAAATACTACTATAAAATTTCAACAATTAATTAACAAAGACATAAACTTATAAAAGAATAAACAAAAAAATTGGTTTAACTATACATGGGGCCAGGGGGGTTGGGTGATTCTAGTTTCATGCAAGGTAATTTTTTCAATTAAATCTCATCACATTTAAAATAATGTAATTTAAGTCATATAATAGATTTTTTGGACGTCCCATTTTTTTAAAATTTCATGTAGCAATTAGACTCTAATAACTTGACGCCGCTTACATAAGATAATGAGACTGACTTCAACATATTAATTTCAATTAAATATCGTCACAATTTATTTTTTGTCAATATATATAACTAATTAAATTACAAGATTTTAAATTATGAAAATAAATTGAGAAAATTGATGGTATGGATTTGATTGTAATTACCTGTAAGCAATGAGATCAGTGAACTTAATCTTGGTACCATCATCATCGGTGAAATTGTTGAGGACCATAACCAAGACTGAAGCTGCTAGGGTTAGCAGAGTGATGATCCTTAGAAATAGAACCGACTTCAATACACCCGCATTCGCCATCTCTCTCTCTCTCTCTCTCTCTCTCTCTCTCTCTCTTCGAATTAATTCTCAGTAACTAATTATGTTTTCCAATTAGGTTAATTAGTGGGGGGCTTCTTATAGGAATTAAATTAAATAAATGTTGGAATTATCGATCCATGTTTTTATATATATTGCTGGCGCATACAATACATTACAATTCAATTGCCAGCCGTGTCCAAACTTCATCGACATTATAATCCAATAATTCTTGTTTCTCTACGTTGTAATCAACGTATAATGGCAAAAAAACACTTAAATGAAATATTTATAAGATGAAAATTGGTGGAACAAGTGCCATTTCACAATTCAATTATTGATATTATAAATAACACTAATAAATTATTTTAACCTTCTGATAAGGCTAATTAGACCTAGGAGAAGGGGTGTGAACAAGGGCCTAACCCGCGTAAAAACCAGTGGTTTTTATGGAAAGTATCAACGGGACGGCCAATAGCAGAGAGCTGGTCACACAAAGACTCGAACTTTCGACTATAATCATCAACAGAAAGGGATCCACGACGACGAAGAAAACGGAGTTCCTGGCGAAGTTGGTTGGCACGAGGATGAGAGAAAGCAGCCTCTAGTACTGCCAACCAAGCGGCTCGAGAAGTAGTGCAACCAAGCACTTCCGCTATTGCTTCCACCGTCAAGGTGTAGAGGAACACAGTGAGGACCTTATCGTCATTCATTTTCCAGGTGACGGAAGCTGAATTTGGCGTCGAGGTACCGGCAGCATCAGCAGGACAAGGAGATGTGCCATCAATATGACCGATCAACTCAAAACTAGTGAGCATCCGAATAATCTGCGCTTTCCAAAGAAGATAATTTGATTGTAACCATGTTGATCATGGTCGCCGCAATCGGAACGGAATCAGTGGAAGCAGTAATTGCGGCCATGAGAACAGACGAGTATTCACTTATGAATCGGTGATTAGAATGTATTCAATATTTTAAGAAGAGAGAGTACAACAGATATTGCTAAATACACGGACATAAAAGATACTCCACTATTAATTTTGACTAATTCTAATTAGCTTAATTACCCTTATCAACTTCCAAATAAGCGTTCGTTCCAGTTCTGCCGAAGGTGATGAATTTTAATCAACTACTCCCCCGTTTCTAAATAATACCCCCTCCTATTTTTAATATAAGTCGTTTTGACCTTTCGTTTTCTTTGTAAAATATAAGTCGATTTTGCATTTTTCAATTCGTTTTCTTTGCAAAATATAAGTCGATTTTGCAATTTTCAATGCAAATTAATTGCATTTATTCCAAATTACCCTTAAAATTAATAAATATTTATATACATACTTTTTTTTTAATGAGAATTATAAGCATTAAGCTTAGGATGACATATATTTTGAATAGGAGGGAGTACTAAAATATTGAGTAATAAAGTATAATAAATAACATGTGATATAATTTTAAAATATTTAAAAGGTTTAATTTAAAGTGAAAAATATTTTATTGTCAAATTAAAAAATGGTGAATATAATTTGAGACATCGGACATTCATTTTTGGCAAATACCCAATTTAAATTGAGGGGAAGGAGTATTTTTTTTTTGGCGCGGCTAAAGGCACCCGGATTTCCTATGAGTACACCCACGCTATGAGTACACACACAAAACGGATGAGTACACCCACGTGGAAAACTCAAAATTGCCCTTAACATTTCTCCCCCTTCCTCCCTCCATTCTGTCCATTCGGTACACCCACCCCTCCCAACTTCTCTCTCCCACTCGTCTCTTCTCCCCCATTCCCCACTCTTCTCCCCCACTCCCACTCCACCGTTCCCCCCTCCAAAAACGAAACCTCACTCACCTGCAACATCGAACAGGAGATTGAGAGACACGGCCCTGCATCGTTTTTTTGAGCATTTGAGGAGGACACATTTTTTTATTTTTTTTTTGTAAAAATGGTTAAATGTTAGTTTTTCTTACTTATATTTGAGGAGAAGAGGAGGACGCGTGTTTAATTTCGGTTTTTGTTGATTGAAATATTGATTTTATTGTTGTAGGGTTTAGGTTTTGTTTTTTGAATTTGGTGTTAATTCATGCATGTGTTGATTAAGGTTGATTTTTTGTGTTATAATCATGTTTGTGTGTAGAATGTATCAATTTTTGATGTGTTAGGATGAAAATAAACCAATGGACATCTAATTGGCATGGTTTAGCACGATTGCAGCGTTTTGGACTGGTTTTTCGAACATGGACCCAATGTTGGGAAGTTTTTTTCGAACATGGACCCAATGTTGAGATGTTTTTTTCGAACATTTGTCAAATGTTCGAAAATTTGTTCGTTACAGAGACTTTTGGGTAAAAAATTCGACCAAGTAAAACTCGCGGAAGTTTTTTTCGAACATGGACCGAATGTTGGGAAGTTTTTTTCGAACATTTGTTCGTTACAGAGACTTTTGGGTTAAAAATTCGACCAAGTAAAACTCGCATAAGTTTTTTTCGAACATGGACCCAATGTTGGGAAGTTTTTTTCGAACATTGACCCAATGTTGGAAAGTTTTTTTCGAACATGGACCCAATGTTGAGAAGAAGTGATGACCCTTCGAATTCCCGCGTTTAGATAGAAGGTGGGTGTACTCATCCGACGTTTTTTTTAAAAAGTACAGGAGTGGTAAATACGTCATTTCGCAACACCTTTGGGACAAAAAAAAATTCCCGTGGGTGTACTCATAGGAAATTCGGTGCCTTTAGCCGCGCCCTTTTTTTTTTAGGCAGGAGTTTCAACAAAAATGCATACTATTTAAAACTCAAACGACATTCATCGCATAAAATAAAACTCTTCCAAGTTCCAATTTTCAACGTCTCAATTGAATGCCGAATTAATTTTCTTTACTGAAAATGCAATCTTGCCAAAGAGCATTGAAAATTGATATGGCCCCTAATGTATTTTATTAATGCAAATGAGCCCTTTATCCTTTTGGAATTAAGAAAATCAACTTTCATTATTCTAAATTAAAACAAATTAAAGTAGCACATTTCAATTTATATTTGCATCAAAAAACAATTTAAACAAATTTCATGAACCTGAAATAATACTGAAAATGTTTTGAATACACTAAAAAAATACTTAGAATGAGGGTCCACATTTACCTTTTTCAACAATTTCCCAAGTCTCCTTCGCTCTCCCTGTTTTTTCTCCATTTTTCTCGACCAAACCATACCAACTTCACGACTCAAAGCTCTCGTTGATGGTTCCTTCATTCAAATTCCCATTTTTACTTGACAGTAATGGATGCTTCGCCCAATGCCTGGGAGGAATTGCTGAGAAAAATGTTGCCGGAAGGCGCTCCCTTGCCGGACGAAGACCAGCTCGACTATTCCATTTCCGTCGATTACAGAGGCCCTTCTCCCTTTTTCAAGCCCCCCATTAATCCCATCGTTCCCAAAACCAGGTTCACTGCCTTCCCTAAGCAACTCCCCTCGCTCACTCCCACTAATTCATCCTGGATGAGCTCCAGTTCCACTTCCGACACTACCAATTCCAATAACAAACGCTTGAGTGCCAGTTTCATCACTTTTAACGACGCTACCGATGGATTTAAATTGGAACCTGCCGCTGTTAGCGATCATTTTGATCCCGATTACGATAATCTATCTCCGAAATTGGATGATTGTGCATTGAGTAGGAGGGCTAGGGTTAGAAGGTGTGTTAGATGCGGAAAGGGTGGAAATGAGGTATTAAGGGGAAGAGAGGGGTGCATTGTGTGCGGAGCAGAGTACTGTAAGAAGTGCGTGTTGAAGGCGATGGGGTCCATGCCGGAAGGGAGGAAGTGCGTTGGATGCATAGGTAAGCCGATTGATGTGGCGAATAGGGGGAAATTGGGGAAGGGTTCGAGGTTGTTATCGAGACTCTGCAGTCGATTAGAGGTTCGAAGGATTATGCAAGTGGAAAGAGAGTGTAGGATCAATCAGGTGAGGCCAGAACAGGTTATTTTGAATGGAAGAGAATTAGGGAAGGAGGAATTGGATGAATTGTTGGGATGTGCAGTGCCTCCCAGGGATTTGAAGCCCGGGAGGTATTGGTATGATAAGGATTCTGGGCTTTGGGGGAAGGTGATAATATTGTCCCTTGATCTTGATTATTCATTGTTTTTTGTTCAAGGAGTTGGTGTTTGTTTATTCATTGTTTTATGTGTACATGTAATATGTTTGTTTCTAGGTATATGTGTGTGTGTATAGATATAGATACCCATACTTTCTGGGGCAAATGGTCCCTGGGTTCTTCTTATCACTGTTTCCATGCATACTGTTTTTTTATTTTTGGGATTTTTATGAATTTTTGTCTAGGTAAATCTTGAGAGATTTTACTCCTTTAAAAAAAAAAAAGGATAATGTTTTTGGTGTGCCCGTGATTCTTGGTGGTGATGATTATTTTTTGTTTATTGATTGTTTAGGTGATGGATTTTGTTGTTGTTTGGCTGTTTCAGGAGGGCGAGAAGCCGTTTATGACCATTAGCTCGAAATTGGATGTGGGAGGCAAGTTGCAGACTGGTGCCAGCAAGGGTGATACAAGAGTTTACATGAATGGTCGTGAGATCACTAAACTTGAGCTTAGAGTTTTGAAGGTAAAAACAGAGTAACAAATAAGAAGATAAGCATCTCTGTTCCTGTATATACTGTAGAAATATTTCTTGAGTTCTCCGCAATCCGGCAAAGAATCGATTCTCAACCCGAATAGTCAGTGTGAATGCTGCATATCGAATGAAATGTGTAGGATAATAGCTGGTTTTTACTCTCGAGGGATAGAAAAAGAATGAATATAAGCACAAATCATATTGCAATACTGCTTCTTATCTAACATAGATTCAGCAATATAATAGCTTGTTATAAAATGCAAACTGAGGTTACCATCATAAGAGTTTTACTATATGCTTTAATTACTCCTTGCTTGATAGTTGTGTCACTCAGCTGCACAGTATCTTTTATTATAATCTGCACTGACTGGGTTAGAAACGTTATCTTTGTTATTAAGCAGTTGATATATTCTTGTAAATCATTTCTTCTAGCTGGCCAAGGTTCAATGCCCTCGTGATACGCGCTTTTGGCTATATGAAGATGGATCCTATGAGGAAGAAGGCCAAAATAAAATAAAAGGAAATATATGGGAAAAGGTTCCTTCTTAATTTAAGATGATAACATCTTTTATTTGATTTTTTATTTGGCCATTTGATGTTATGTCCTATTAAAGAGTTTGAACTGGAATTTTTGTTAGGCAGGCATCCATTCGTTTCATATGTTCACTGTTTTCGTTGGCTGTACCGCCTCATCGTGCAAAGAAAGAATGTGCTTCATTTTCATCTAGATTGTTCCCCGAGAATTCGGAGGAGCAGCACAGGGTCCAGAAACTTCTTCTTCTTGGATTAGAAGGTTCTGGAACAAGTACCATCTTCAAGCAGGTACATTCATGGTTTTTATATGAGCATTGACAGTCAACTAATTCTTGATTATTGATGCCAAAATAAAAAAGATAGTCCAGATTATTGATTGTGTTAAGCTTTGGCACGTAAATGAATGCATGTTTGTCGTTGCAGTCTGGTTTACTTTTATTCTATATTTGTGGCTGTATGAGTTCATTGCATTTTGTTTATCAAATTATTTCTTCTTTTTTCACAGGCCAAGCTTATGTATACAAATAAATTCACCCCTGAGGAGTTGCAGAAAATTAAGGTCATAATTCAAAAAACCAAGATGTACACAGTGATTTGGTGACAATAATAATGATGGAGTGCCTCCTCTTACATTTTAACTAATTTTGGCAGGCTGTCAAGATATCAAGCAACGAGTACGAACCTTCAGAGAATGACATTTTATTTGCTGAAGGCATTACTCCCAGCAACGGCCTTGCATGTATTGACTTCTCATTTGATGACCAAACTGCAGTTTCCCAAATATACAACGAACGACCACTGTCAACAACGTAAGACTTCCCCAATCACTAAATTGGCCCTCCGAAAATTAATTAAAACAAAATTTTGATCCTTAGGTACCAATTGATCCTGCTCAGCTCTCCGAGACTAGACAGTGGCTGCTGCAAATGGTTAGAAATGTTTGAAGGGACGAACGCTGTTATCTTGTGTGTTTCATTGAATGACTATAACCAGCATCTCTGGACACACACTAGAGGTTTTCAACAGAACAAAATGGTGGCGAGCAGAGACTTCTTTGAGGGAGTAGCTCGAAAGTCTTGTTTTGAGAATACATCCTTTCTCCTGATCCTGACTAATTACGACATGTTTGAGGAACAAATCAACAAGGCCCCTTTAACTGTCTGTGAATGGTTTAGTGATTTCAAGCCTTTAAAGAATCATGGCCTTGCACCTCAGGCATTCCATTATATTGCTGCCAAGTTCAAGGACCTCTACGCTTCTATAACAGGAAGAAAGCTGTATGTTCATCAACTGATTAATTACGAGAGAAAATCGGTTGATGAGGTGTATAGATATGTACGAGAGATCCTTGACTGGGACGAGCACAAGGATGATGGTTTCTTTGCTGTTAGAGATCAAGATACTGTATCCACTGCTGAAAGCTAGTGATATCTCTCATTGCTTCTAAATTTAAACATATACGGAGTACCTTTTTTTTTTTTTCTGCCCTTGGAAAGTTTTTATATATACAAATTTTTATACGAAAAACAACTACAACATTGCAGCTCTCATAAGCCTATGGACGAAGTTGTGCGTATTTTTCAACCCTTGTGTAAAATAAATGATTAGCTTGCATGCTATTTCAAAGAAAATACCCAGGTGTCCTCCGTAAAAGGATCAATCGTTAGGGCATGTTTAATTGCTAGATATGATGGAGAATATTTTGCAACTCCAAAGTAACTTATCATCTTCAACACTCTAAAAATCCTATATCTAATTTATTTATTTCAACCCCTTATGACTCGAATTCATGACCTCGCGACCTTACCAGTGATTATATATAATTATTGCTTATCACGACGTTCTTAGCGGCCAATTGACATAAAAAAGAGAAAAAGGGAAAGCAGATGAAGAAAGCTCTAAAGCCGATCCTCATCCTGTAGTGGTGAACACTAATAGCAATGAGAGTCGTTGACAAATATATCCCATATTTAATTGTTGACGAATTATTAGTTCACCTACCTGCTCTTGGCTAGTTGGGAAAAAATATTCCATGAAAGAAAAAGAAAAAAAAAAAAAACGGTTTGAAACTGATACCATTATATTTATAAAATAATATCATTAACACTTATCAACTAATATCATTACATTTACAAACTCTTATCATTACATTTATTCACATAATTAGACATGTTTGTGTATGCAAATATTATGACATTACTTTACAAGAGTAATAATATTCGTGAATGAATATTAGTATGATTTTAATTTCATACAGTGAACAAATTTCATAAAAAAGTTTGTTACGAAATTGAACTGGGGATGGAGATCTAATAACAAAATTGAAGTGTATAGTCTAACTGCATAGTGATTTCATAACTGTATAGTCTAACTGCAAATTAAACTAGGGATGGAGATCTAATAACAAAATTTATTACTGGAATCAGCAGAATCCACAATTTAAACAAGTTAAAAGGACCTAAACAAATTACATCAGTACAGTAGTCACATAAACTAGCATGTAGAAATCTCTACTCTTTTGGATATCCTCATATCTATTGTATATAGGAGAGGAAAAAAGATTTAATAAAGACACTACTCTTCCTTGTACCTCTTCTCCACTTCCTCCATGGATTGGATCTCCCTATGATACTTGCAAACCCGAAAGATGCACCTACACCGCAATTGACGAGATATAAGAATATACAACATGATAATTACAAGGCTAAGATGAGGCATACGTTCGGATACTTACCAATAAAGGAAACATGCAGAAACGCACATCAACATGTTCCTCTGAGACTTGTACATCTGTATAAACACCAATTGGAGCTGATAATTATCAACAAAACGAGCTAGCTACTACAATGGTGAAATAAAAAAACAAGCACAAAAAAAACATCAAATGCTATCTTTCAAAAGCGAAATATGGTGACAGAATGTTATATCTGCATTGACTTATTATGTTAAGGACCTCACACTAAACTAAAGATGAATGATGTCATCACTTACTTAAGTGGGAATGTGGGACATGTGACACATGGATAGCTCGAATAATGTCTTTCTAGGTAAGATTTGGAAACTCAAATAATGAAAATGACCAATACAAATGTTTTATACAACCACAATGTTCTTTGAACGATCCATTTAGGTATAAATGTCATGAACATAAACTACTATTTGGACTAATTCATCAACTTCTTTGGATCATTCTTTCACACCTTCAAGAATATCCCAAAATTATTTTGCACACTTATCCAGTTCTATACCCTTATATATCTACTTCAAACTATATGTTCGCTGAAATGACTCAAACAGATCCTTTCAGAATCCATAAGACTACAAGTATCATTGAATAATATTTGACAACCATGCTAGAACTCGTGGGAGATATCAATTCGATAGATTCACACCCAATTTTAACAAATTAATATGAATTACATCAATGATAACAATGACATTAGCCAAAAAATGAACATTTTTTTTAGCTCAGGTTCCAAATAAATCATAAAACTCATTTTAAGACAAACATTTTAACCCATAGCTTATATGGATAATTAATTCCATCATCCCCACATTGATTACTCCAAAAACCTCAACAATAGAGAAATAATAACCAAACTAATTACCGATTTCTCATAGCGATCCCTCTCAGCAGTAGTGCAGGTCTCCCCAGTACACATCAAACGATGCTCATTCTTCCAGTATATATCTAAATATCACATTGAAATTTAACCAGAATAAAATAATAAGCATTCAATTGGGAAATGAGATCATGATAAATCTAAGATCAATTGCGAATGATGTGCATACCTAGAAGCTGAAAACCAGATAATGGTACGATAAAGAGTGCAGGCTGGAGAATAAGCGAGATGAGCGATACGATTCGAATTTTTAGAGCTTTAGGCGACGGTAATGTCAATATAATGGCCACCGCCGCTTCTGCCGCCACCACGTACGCTAGTATCATCCATTGTAACGCCATTTTTTCCCTTTTGATTTGCTGAATTGTTTTGCTAATTCCTCTTGATTTTGGTTAATGGGCAATACGAGTGAAGGTTCTTTGCAATTCTTTTTGTTGTATTGAGTCGGTAATTTAATGGCGTGAATTTTGCAAATGTCAATATCGCCCCGGGGTTTTCATATTTCAGTTTTGGGGAACAATAAAATTGGGCAGGCCTACTTTTCTTAAAAATCCTATCCTATTGCGTATATTGTGAGGTCTTGGGTTCGAATGGGGGAAAGTGTTGGAAATATTTTTTTTTTTAAAAACTCCTCACTTATTCAACAAAATATTAACAATATAATCTGAAATACGTCTTACACATATGCGTGTATATAAAAAAGGAGCGATGAAATTCGAACTTTGTTAGATTGGATCTTAGAATTAAGTCGGCAGCCTCTCTAAAGATGTGAGACACCTTACACTCATTTGTTTTGATATAAATAGTGTTTGTGTACAATTTGACTCCTTCAACTTCTCAATGCTCAATAGTAGCGAGTTGTCACTTGTCTTCCACATATGTACGATGTGAGACACCGAATTAGGCATATATTTGTACAATTTGACTCCTTCAAATTCAATTACAGTGAGTTGTTAAATTTGTCATCCACATATGATGTAAGACGCCAAATTAGGTAAAAATGTATTTTAAAAGGAGATAAGATCGATTGACAAATAATTTGGTTATATTTTATATCAACTACATTTCATAGTACTCCGTATAATAAAAGGATAGATTCAAAACAAAAAATGGTTATATTTTATATCAAGTACATTTCATTAAAATGTACTCCTTAACACCTGTATATATTGTTATCATAAGATCAAAATATTATCATTACAAGATCAAAAGTTTACTATTACATGTTAAAAATATTCTGGAAAATTTGTTCAAAAAATTAAGTGTCCCAAATATTTTTGAACTTGTATTTATAATATTTTGTTAATGTAGTAAAACAATAATTGAAAGAGAAAAAAATATGTTTTAATTAAGTTTAATCCGGATTTGATTCACAAATTTATGTCCTAAATTTATCTTAATTGTTTATATTTGACCCACAAATTTCTTCTCCAAATTTACCTTAATTGTTTATATTTGACCGAGTATAAGCTTTTTGTGTTTTTTAGAATAGTAAAACAAAAACTTAAATGAAATATTTTGTACATTATGTGTTGTTTATTTCAAAATTATTACATACGGACACCTAAATAATAAATATTAGTGATATTAAAAAATAAAATAAGAGTTATACTTATGTACATTTAATTATATTATGCAATTGAGTAATAATTATTTCAATTAAACAATGACTTAAAATCCAATTGTTGGGATGACATATTAAGAAGAATGTGCCCCACCAAAAAAATCGTGCGAATACGATTTCAAATACTACTCCTATAAACTTGTTAATACGTGAATATTAAAAAATGTATTTATACAGTTCATGTCGACGGGGAAACGCGTAGGAGACTTTGACTTAGCAACCAATTACAGCCCAAAGTCAACTCCTAGGGATCATAATATAAACTCCTACAATACCCAATATTTACATAAAAATGGGAAGAGTGAACAACCCATCGCCGGCAGCGGCGGCGCCGTCGTCAGCGGTGAAGCACTTCACCCACCCCCACGATGTCCTCCCTACCCAATTGTACAACCCTCAAAGCGTTTGTTCAGGATGCAAGCTCCAATCCAGTGGAACGATGTACACATGCACTCCCTGCAACTTCAGCCTCCACCAATCATGCGCGACTCTCCCTCAGCTCATCACCCACCCCTCCCACCCCGGCTGCACCCTCTCCCTCCTCCCCGTATCCACCTACCCCGGCGGAGTCTTCAGCTGCAACGCCTGCGCCCGCCGTAGCAACAGCTGGAACTACCACTGCGCCAAATGCGAGTACGACCTCCACGTCAGCTGCGCTATTAAGCCACTCAAGACTCGCCACGTGTCGCACGCGTCGTGTGAGCTGGACCTGACTTTCAAGAACCCGTATGTGAATTCGGAGGGGTTTTCGTGTGACATTTGTCGGAAGATCGGGTCGAAGCAGTGGCTTTACCGGTGCAATTCGTGCGAATTTGATGTGCATTTGGAGTGTACCACCGTTCAACTCCAGCGTCAACAGTCAGCGCCGCCGCCACAAGGAGTGGCGCCTCAGCTGCTGCAGCATAGTATGAGTACGGGTGGGATTCAGAACCCGAATATGTATCATCCGGGTCAACCGTATGCAGTAAACCCGCAAATGAATAATCAGCCGGCTGCAACTTTGGGAGGGGCTTTTGTGGCGGCTGCATTTAAGGGGTTTGTGGAAGGGGCCTTTCAAGAAGTTGGTCAGGCGGTTGTGCAAGAAGTCATCAGTGATGCTGGCGGCGGCAATTATGTTGGAGTAGATGCTGTTGGTGGCGGCGGCGAAGAGGCATGTGCGTAATTTGTTTGGGATCGGAGCGATGCATGATAATTTGAATTTGTTCTTGTTTAAGTTTGTAATGTCCTTCTTGCAGTTTGAATATCTACTTGCAAAAGTTGAACTTGTTGGTAAAATTTGTGGTTTTGACTTCAACTAGCAAACAAGATGTAAGACTTCGTATACTTGTATTGAAGGTTCTTTAATGCTTTATTCAAAATTAGTTGGAATCGGAAATTTAGAGAGAAGTATATACGTATTCGTTTTAAAAAGATGGTCCGACTGTTCCGTTTTTATTTATTTTAAATTACAGTTCACTTGACTTTTACTTCAACATTTTGTTTAAAATGGCTATTTTTATTGATTATTAATGGGAATTGAGATTGATCATTAATATTGATAATTAACAGTAAATAGAGATATAAGAGGAATGCGCAAATTTTTTATATATGCGCGCTCTTAATGTTTTATTGATTTTCTGTATAATGGCTGAAAAATATTTTATTCCTTGATCAAAATCCTATTTATATATATGTATTGTCAAAGCTACGTTAATGATATCTTATATGCTGTCACATGTCCTATGAATTGTCATTCTATTTCTACCTAACAAGGCTTAATTAGCTGCTATATTACAATGGAATTGTGGACCAACTGACCGGGTTATACTATTACATCAAGTTGTTTGTTTAATTAGTAGTATTTTAAATTCAGAAACTAATTACATTGTGGTGTGCATGTATTGATCAATGGTTGTAAACGTGGTAGCACTTGTGGTGTGCACAAGTTAATTGTTTACGGATTTAGGGAAGCTAAAATTGTCTACTCTAGCTAGCTCTTTAATCATTATAGAAAACTAATTAAATATATGCATGTATGATGTATATATGCCGCAGGAAACCCTTGAGTATGGAACCAAGATGTAAGAGAGCGCTGAAATTGGGATTGCATAAGTGGGTTTGTGCGAAAATAGAATGTTAGGCACCACAAGTTGAAGACAGAATAATTTCAGTGGCCTCAATGCAGCCCACTTTTGAAGGCCCATTAGCAATTAATTGGGGCCTAAAATTGAAGATATGATACACCCCATAATCAATTCCTCAATTTTTGAGCTCCAATTTCCAAGGTATAGATACAATTTTCGAGGAAATTTTATTTTTAGTCCGGCACCCTGGATTCCTATGAGTACACCCAGGGGATGAGAACACACACAAATCGGATGAGGATACCCACCTGAAAAACCAAAAAATGCCCTTAACCATTTTCACACTCCCTCCCTCCTCTCCCTCTCTTCTCTAGATTGAGTACACCCACCCCTCCATCTTCCCCAAACCTCTCCCCTCCATTTTCGCACCACTCCCACTCTCCACTACCTACACGCGACGTCGAAGAAGAGAAAGAGAGAGCACCGTTTTCCCCCACTCCATTTTCGCACCACTCGCAGCGTTTTTTTTTCATTTTGCAAAAATGGGTAAAGGTTAGTTTTTCTTGCTTATATTTGAGAAGAAGAGTAGGACGCATGTTTAATTTCGGTTTTTATTGGTTGAAACATTGATTTTATTGTTGTAGGGTTTAGGTTTTGTTTTTTGAATTTGGGGTTAATTCATGCATGTGTTGATTAAGGTTGATTTTTTGTGTTATAATCATGTTTATGTGTAGAATGTATAAATTTTTGATGTGTTAGGATGAAAATAAACAAATGGACATCTAGCTAATTGGCATGGTTTAGCACGAATCAACTGTTGTTGACTGGTTTTTCGAACATTAGATGGTTGTGCGGAACTAATTTTCGGACATGTATGGTTTGTTTTGGATTGGGTTTCGAACATTAGTTATTTGTTTCGAACATGGCTTGGTTGTTTTGGTTTTAATTTCGAACATGGCTTGTTGGTTTTGGTATAATTTTCGAACATTACTTGTTTGTTTTGGTTTTAGTTTCGAACATGGGTTGTTTGTTTTGGTTTAGGTTTCGAACATGGCTTGTTGGTTTTGGTATAATTTTCGAACATTGCTTGTTTGTTTTGGTTTTAGTTTCGAACATGGGTTGTTTGTTTTGGTTTAGGTTTCGAACATGGCTTGTTTGTTTTGGTTTTAATTTCGAACATGGCTTGTTTGTGTTGGTTTTTGTAGAGGGTGTTAGTAGGGCTCGACCGACTGCTTCCAACAGGAAAAAGAAGCAACATATTAGCGATGAGACCGCTCCTCAAGAGCCCAATCCACAAGAGGCCAACCCTCAAGAGGCCAACCCACAAGATGCCAACCCTCAAGAGCCCATTCCACAAGAACCGGTGCCCACTCTACAAGAACTGGAAGTAGATGAGGGAAACGATGACGAGGAAGAGGAAGAGGCAGAGGGAGATGATGAGGGAGAGAAAGAAAGAAGAGTTGTGAATGTTGATCGGCCATTGGTAACCGCACCTCCCCTTCTCAAAAGCTTCCAAGACCATGTAGCCAAATTCATATGGTTGGGTGAGGAGCTAGATGTGTTGAAGTGTCACTGTCATGTGACCAAACTATTGAATTGGGAGTTCGACGATGAAAAGAATTGGCGTCATTGGCGGAGGTTTTTGAGAGGATCTAAATTGATTCATGTTAGACGTGCAGCTTACAAGTATTCAAACAAGAACCTTATCACAGCCTTCGTTGAGAGATGGCACGAAGAGACCAACTCATTCCACTTGCCCTTCGGGGAAATGACAATCACTCTTGATGATGTCTACTATATCACGCGTTTGAAAGTTAATGGTCTCCCGGTGCTATCTACTTCCGAAGAACATATTTTGGCTTCAGATTATTTGATGAAATATTTGGGTTTAACCTTAGTAGAAGCCAAATAAGCATTAAGTGGGCAACGAGGGGGTTATGTGAAGCTAGCGTGGCTAATGGAGACTTTTGTGCCCATGATGTCCTCGGACAACGAGGACGAGGTGTTGTATTCAGCACGAGTGTTTGTGTTGTACATGTTTAGGACCACTTTGTTCCCGGATAAAAGTGGTACTCGTGTTCACGTACAGTGGTTGTAGTATATGGACGACATGGCACAATTTTCTAACTATGCTTGGGGTACCGTAGCACTTGCCTATTTGTATAAACAATTGGGGATGGCATCAAAGTTCAAGTGTAGGCAAATTGTTGGTTACCTTACGTTATTGGAGGTATTAAGTATTTTAAATAAGTTTGTTAATATTTCATGTTTTTCATTTGATATTGACCTAATAATATTGTACTTGTAGGCTTGGATTTATGAGCACTTCCCTCCTCTGATATTGCCGCCTCATAATCCAGACTTTGCCCATACGGATCCACTGTCGATGCGTTATGCACTCGAAGCTCATACAAGCCCCCGCGTCGATCGAGTAAGAGGATTTAGAGAGCGATTAGATACCCTCCTAGCAAGAGAGGTACGTTACTAACCAAATTAATATATTTGTCTGTTGTTTATTTGTTTTTAAGATAAATACGCATTTTTTTATTTAATTTGGTGTTGTAGGTTAACTGGAATCCATATCGCCCCGTACGAGAAAACTATTCATTGGATGAGGTATCTTACTTTCATGGGTGCATTGTGTGCGGAGATATTGTTGAGCCGTACATGCAGAATAGAGTGCTCAGACAGTTCGGGTACGTGCAAACCGTTCTTGAGAAGCCGCTTGCTGCCCGTGTTAAGAGAACCGGTTCCACATCCAAAAAAACAAAGCTAGTGTGGGGTGCTATGGCGGAGTACTTTTCTACGTGGGACGCACACATGCTTACGGAGGATAGACTTGGTGAGCGTTGTATCCAAGATTCGGATTGCAGTGATGGTTATATTGATTGGTACCTCGCCAACGGTCGTCCTTTCGTTTCAAATCCTTCTAACAGGAGACTTCCTCCTCGTGAGCCTCCACGTAGGGCCGAGTCATGGCACTTGGTAGATTTTGCAAAGGTTGAGCTGAACATGTTGTTGCACAAGTGGAGGAACGACGAGCCATTAACAATGGATGGGGTAATGCAAAAGGTTGAAGAAATTGTGAGGCAACTTGGTGGACAAACTTCGGATGACGTAGGAGAAGAGGCACCATCATCATCAAGTGCACGTCGTGGACGTGAAAGAGGTCGGGGACGTGGAAGGGCTAGGCGTTTTTGAGGCGTTACTTGTTTTATATCATTTTGAACAAAAACTTGACAATGTTGTTTTTTAACATGTATGGTAACTTTTATGATAATTTAGTGTTTTAACATGTATGATAACTTGACTAGTTTATGAATGTTATGTTGTATTTATTGAATGGTTTATATATAATGATGTATGGTTTTTATAATGTTATAGTATGGTTTATATATAATGTTGTATGGTTTTTACAAATTTCGGATGACAACACCCACGTGGTAAAGTTATATGGATGAGGACGCCCACTATGTACGGGACAATTTTTCAAAAAAATGAAGACCGTTCGGGACAAATTTGTCGAACAATAAACATTTTCGAACATTTGTAGTATTTGCGGGACAAATTTTCGAAAAAATGAAGACCGTTCGGGACAAATTTTCCGAACAATAACAATTTTCGAACATTGTAGTATTTGCGGGATAAAAATTTTCAAACATTGACACATTTTTTGGGAACTTTTTTTCGAACATGGCCCCAATGTTCGAAAAAATGTTCATTACAGCAACTTTTGGTTTAAAATTCAATCAAGTTAAACTCGCGGAACAAATTTTCGAACATTGGCACGAAGTTGGGAACTTTTTTTCGAACATGGCCCCAATGTTCGAATAAAAGTTCGTTACAACAACTTTTGGTTTAAAATTCGACCAAGTAAAACTCGCGGAACAAATTTTCGAACATGGAACAATTGTTGTGACATTTTCTTCGAACATTGACCAATTGTTGGGAACATTTTTTCGTACATGGCCCCAATGTTCGAAAAAATGTTCGTTACAACAACTTTTGGTTTAAAATTCGACAAAGTAAAACTCGCGGAACAAATTTTCGAACATTGGCACGAAGTTGGGAACTTTTTTTCGAACATGGCCCCAATGTTCGAATAAAAGTTCGTTACAACAACTTTTGGTTTAAAATTCGACCAAGTAAAACTCGCGGAATAAATTTTCGAACATGGAACAATTGTTGTGACCTTTTCTTCGAACATTGACCAATTGTTGGGAACATTTTTTTGTACATTGCCCCAATGTTCGAAAAAAAGTTTGTTACAAAAACTTTTGGTTTTAAAATTCGACCAAAGAAAACGCATGGAACAAATTTTCGAACATGGATCTATTGTTGGGAACTTTTTTTCGAACATGGACCAATTGTTGGGAACCTTTTTTCGAACATGGACCAATTTTCTAACATGGACCTATTGCTGGGAACCTTTTTTCGAACAAAAGTCAATTTTTTGAAAAAAAAAAAGATCACAACTATAGGTTTTAACACAATTGTAGTGCCTCATTCAAAGACGATAAACCATTCAAAAAATAGAGCAATTAAATTACACAGTCATCCATTGTAACGTTGAAACCGTATACATGTTCCAAAAATATTACACATCAAGAATTTGTACACAAATTATCTTTAAATGTTGTTTGTTGACAATTTCTTACACAAATTACACCAAAAAGACAAAAGTATTCCAAAGTTTTTAACCACAAAAGCTAACAAAAGATGGTAACTACATCCATACACTATCATCTAATTAATTCCTCCGGACGCATGATTGGGTGTGAGATTGCTCGTTTTTGTACTCATTATTGCTATGTTATCGTAGCATTTTGATGTGATTTTGGTCGTAATTGATAGAAATGGTGCTACTAACCTTGTTGTTAAGGAATGTGTTCAAAGTGTAGGAAACAAGGTGAAATAGTCCGTTTTAGAAGGAAAACGAGCATCAGCGCGTGGGAATTGAAGTTCGGTTGGAGGACAAGAAGGAAAGCCAAGGAAAAGTGTTAGAAAAATCAAAGTAGCAGAAGTCACTCGGCCGGCCGAGTGGGATCACACTGGCGGCCGAGTGAGAAAAACTTCCAGAAACTTTCTGGAACTGTCTTGTCACTCGGCCGGCCGAGTGATTTCACACTGGCGGCCGAGTGACTTAACACTGGCGTCTGAGGGATTTAACACTGGCGGCCTTCTGGAACCAATTTTGGTTCTGGAAGTTTGACTTTGTTCGAATTTTTGCACTTTTTACAACTATACGATCCCCACAAGCGTATGGGTTCGTTATAGTTGAGTAAGTATACGACCTAGTAGTTATCGTCCAAGGACCTAGTTGAATGAATGTGGAGCCTCGAAACTATAAGTTAAAATGGTGTTATAGAAGCTAAATAGGAGGATAAAACAAATACCAACTAAGAAAATAAACAACTAATGCAAACAACTAAAACTAACTCTCAAAAAGATGAAAGTGCAAGGAAAGGGTATTGCATCGGGTGTTTCCGTTTTGTGAGCAATTAAGTGAACTAGTGAACCAATTACATGATTTTACTACAAATTTTGGTTAAGCTAAAGGCTATCACATTAGTGTGCAAACCCCCTCGAAAGGCATAGGTAAACATCGTGCATTGATTAGCAATTATAGGATCTAACCAAATACCATAAGCCCCTAAGATAGTGTTTCATAAGCACTTTCAACACGGTTACTAATGCTTATGAAACGCCCTCTCACCAAACTCCTAGACGACCTCTACTCGTTTAGTGTCTAAGGTTGTCGGTCTAGCCATTAACACCCCTCTCGGGTGAGCTAATTACTAATTAACTTCTATTCAATTGATCAAAGCTCACACTCACACTCCCAATCATGCTACCCAACTCTCGTTGCAATAAACATAATCGAACATGCTTGCTAATAGGGTTAATCAACCAAATGAATCATCCAAAATACAACCCTAGAAACCTAAACACCAAAATTATAAGCTTATCATGCAATTAATCCACAATTTACACTAAATTCTCATCAAAACATCAACACCCAAAGCAATTGGAGATTAGCCCATGTCTAAATTAACAACTAGAATAAAACTCATGTAAACTAAACTACAAAACATGAATGAAAATGAAATTACCAAATTAAATTTGCAATAAGAAAAATATCACCTCTAGTCTTCAAAATCTTCAATGCCAACATTAAATTGAAACACTACATTAAAATCTATCTAAGAATTGAAAGAACAATTAAAACTAACTAATCTATTGAGTGGAGTGGTGGGGAGAAGAGATTTCTCCCCCAATGGAAGATGCCCCTGTTTTCGCCCCTTCTGTATGCGCGTGTGTGAATCTCCCCTCTTTTCTTCACGAATTGGCTACTGGTATATATATATGTGGGCCTGAGAAATTGGCTTGAAATTCCAGCCTCCAGCTTTTGTGTATCTCCAAATTCAATGGGCCAAATTGATTGATAAATGGGCCCTATAATTCTTGGGCCCAATTAATTAAGTGGGCCTATTAGTCAATACCCAAACAATTAATTAAATGGGCCATCAATTAAATTGTTGGCCCAAATAATCCTCACTTTCCATTTTTATTCGATTCCATTCTCGATTCATTTCTTCAATTGACGTCACCAAATAAACGAGACGTGTTTTGCTCTAAAAATGTTCTTTTTCCTACAAAAATATCAAACTACACCATTTCT
Source organism: Galeopsis tetrahit (assembly GCA_963675135.1). Taxonomy (NCBI): domain Eukaryota; kingdom Viridiplantae; phylum Streptophyta; class Magnoliopsida; order Lamiales; family Lamiaceae; genus Galeopsis; species Galeopsis tetrahit. The sequence goes on from OY776127.1 coordinate 75,652,029, forward strand.
CCAAATCAAGTACAATTAGTCAATTTAGTATAAAAATGCAACGAAACTCTATAAAATTATGCGAATTAAACACATGAATTTCGAGCAATTTTCACACTAATCAACTCCCCCAAACTTAACGTGTTGCTCGTCCCCGAGCAACGAAAGAAAAATAGAACAAGTGGGAGAATTGTGAAGGAATTCATTCAAGACAAAGAAATGAGTAATTGTCAACTTTTTCAATTTAGTCAAGCTATGAGATACAAATATCCACAAACAAGTTCACAAGCTATGCTCAAATCCATGCAAGCTTAAGTGCTCAATTCACATTTTCCTCACAAGTAAGTGTATCACTCATCACTCAAAGTGTATATCAAGGACGTGTATGCTCTCAAAATCAAATCACACAAGTGCACTACCATATGCTTGCCAAGTATCTAAGTTCTCCACCACATGTTATGTGTTCAATCAATGAATCAATAAGGACTTCACATTTGGTTGTAATGTAGGCTCTTTGGTTAGGGTAGGGAAGATTTGGATAAAGTGACTAATAAACTAGTGGAGTGAAAATGAAAGTTACAATTGATCAAGTTGCAACTCAAAGTTTCCAATCTCACACAATTTACTTTGCTTCTTTTCTTTTTAAGCACATTCTTCACCACCAAAACTTTTTGAACACTTTTGAACTTCAAGCTCTACCAAATTCTTGTGCACAAGAGATTTTTCTTTTTTTTCATTTTCTCATCAACTCAATTTTTTTTTTTTATGCACAACTCACAATTCATCTTTTTTTTTTCTTTTTTTCTCTTCACTTTTCAACCAAACAAATCCACCAAATTCACATTTCACCTCAATTCAACCACATTTGTCAACATTCAAGCTCCACTAGTTCATAGGGAAAATTAGGCTCATACAAGATGGACAAATAGGCTAAATTTATAAGTTGCCAAAGAAAATTGATCAATAGGCTCAAAGTGGCTAACTACGGAGAAATTTCATTTGGTATGGAAAATTTGGCCAAGTGACTATTCAAAACAAAGATGGTCTTATATCACTTCCAAAGATTTCACACAAATAGTAGCCTCAAACAAGACAATTGGCAAGTTCTAGAGCACACAAACATGAATGATACTCACATAAAAGAAAATAGACCATAATATATGAAAGTATAAATGCTCTAAAGCTCACAAGCTTGTCTAATCATGAATTAAGAGCACCAAACCAAACACAAATCTTCACATAATCAAGTGAACATGCAAGCATCAATCAATACCAACAAGCTCAACCAAATTTCCAAAATCAACAATCACCATCAATTATGCCTCAAATACCAACAATCCACAAGATATCTCAATCACCAAAACTAGGAACAACGGTGCAATATAAATGAAGGTAAACACACAAAATCTCCCCCAAACTTAAGTGAAACTATCTAGATGAATGCAAAGTTTGAGAATGAGTGTGTTACCTTAGAATTTTACCACCAACCAAGCTCACCAAAAAAGCAAGCTATCGTCACCAATTGTCCATTGGACCTTTAGCACCGAAGCACCACTACCCCTTGAGCTCCACCATGCGTATCTCTCATTCTTGACCACCAACACAACACTCAACCTACAAAACAAAAACTAAACAAAAGATCAAACAAGCTACAAATCTAAAAATAAAAGAAAGCAATAAAGAATGGGTTGCCTCCCATTTAGCGCTAAGTTTAACGTCTTCAGGCCGGACGAAAATAAAAGAACTCATCGGAAAGGCCATGGATATCGATCCTCCTTCCCATTGTATTTCAACTTTTGAGCTTCAAAATCATGGAGGCTCTCATGAATGGAAGACCAATCCCTTGCGTCTTTCTTGCTTATTTCTCTCAATGGCCGTTCTTCTTGCTCTTCCTCCATCCTCTTTTTCCATTGCTCTCCCTTTTGCTCAAGAATGCCCAAGCACTTCTCAATTTCTTTCTTTGGATCAAAGTGATCAAGAGGCAAAATGAAATCAATAGAAGCATCAATATCAAGTAAAGTGTAAATTGAAGAGTTTAAAGGTTTAGAAATGCTCATTTCGCTCTCCAACTCATCTTGGGATGCTTCTTGATCTTCTTGTTCTTTGTTGCTCGTGTCCATCAAAGGACATCCCTCTTCATCTCTTTTGTCAAAGAGCTTGTAATCTTCACTCTCCTCACTTGCATTCTCCTCTTCTTTCATAGCGATAACCAATGCCCCCATTGTTGAGGTCATCCGCTCCATTCCATTCACAAGTAACTTGAGTTGATTATCCCTTTCTTCCACTCTCTTATCATATGCATCCATCCTCTCCATCATGTGTGCAATTAGCTCTTCGGTAGTAGTCCTACCCTCATTACTTCCCCACTCTTGATATTGATAATGAGAGGAAGCTTGTTGCATTTGATGATCGTACTCAAAGCTGCTCTCACTATTATACCAATTTTCTTCCGAAGCTCCATGGAATTCAAAGCAAGGTTCCTCCATAGGTGGAGGAGGAGGTGAATGATACTCCTCTTCAGGTGGTGGGGGAGGATATGGATACAGTGGATATGATTGAGGAGGAGGGTATTGATGTGAAGGTAGAGGAGGAGGGTATTGATGTGGAAGGTATTGATGTGGTGGAGGTTGTGGGAAGTATGTTTGTGGTTGAGGTGGACAAGGATAAGGATAATATCCTTGAGAAGGGGGAGGTGATTCTTCTTCATTCCTCCAATTTCGATAAGAGGAGGGAACTTGTTGAATATGATAGTGGTGATCAAAGTTCTTCCAATCATCGTAGCTCACATCTCCATATTGTGGAGGATAAATCATGCCACGTTGATCATAGTAATGATTCAACAGGTATTGATTATATCCATCCATCTAGTCAATGAAGTGCACACCTGCAAAAAAAAAATCCAAGTATCAAATTCAAAGAAAACAACTAAACACAAGATAACAAAAAAAAAATAAAAAATGCTACTAGTAACACCACTCAACAAGTTTCAAGTCCCACGTAAGACTCTCAACTAGATCCCCGGCAGCGGCGCCATTGACTTTGTTCGAATTTTTGCACTTTTTACAACTATACGATCCCCACAAGCGTATGGGTTCGTTATAGTTGAGTAAGTATACGACCTAGTAGTTATCGTCCAAGGACCTAGTTGAATGAATGTGGAGCCTCGAAACTATAAGTTAAAATGGTGTTATAGAAGCTAAATAGGAGGATAAAACAAATACCAACTAAGAAAATAAACAACTAATGCAAACAACTAAAACTAACTCTCAAAAAGATGAAAGTGCAAGGAAAGGGTATTGCATCGGGTGTTTCCGTTTTGTGAGCAATTAAGTGAACTAGTGAACCAATTACATGATTTTACTACAAATTTTGGTTAAGCTAAAGGCTATCACATTAGTGTGCAAACCCCCTCGAAAGGCATAGGTAAACATCGTGCATTGATTAGCAATTATAGGATCTAACCAAATACCATAAGCCCCTAAGATAGTGTTTCATAAGCACTTTCAACACGGTTACTAATGCTTATGAAACGCCCTCTCACCAAACTCCTAGACGACCTCTACTCGTTTAGTGTCTAAGGTTGTCGGTCTAGCCATTAACACCCCTCTCGGGTGAGCTAATTACTAATTAACTTCTATTCAATTGATCAAAGCTCACACTCACACTCCCAATCATGCTACCCAACTCTCGTTGCAATAAACATAATCGAACATGCTTGCTAATAGGGTTAATCAACCAAATGAATCATCCAAAATACAACCCTAGAAACCTAAACACCAAAATTATAAGCTTATCATGCAATTAATCCACAATTTACACTAAATTCTCATCAAAACATCAACACCCAAAGCAATTGGAGATTAGCCCATGTCTAAATTAACAACTAGAATAAAACTCATGTAAACTAAACTACAAAACATGAATGAAAATGAAATTACCAAATTAAATTTGCAATAAGAAAAATATCACCTCTAGTCTTCAAAATCTTCAATGCCAACATTAAATTGAAACACTACATTAAAATCTATCTAAGAATTGAAAGAACAATTAAAACTAACTAATCTATTGAGTGAGTGGTGGGAAGAAGAGATTTCTCCCCCAATGGAAGATGCCCCTGTTTTCGCCCCTTCTGTATGCGCGTGTGTGAATCTCCCCTCTTTTCTTCACGAATTGGCTACTGGTATATATATATGTGGGCCTGAGAAATGGGCTTGAAATTCCAGCCTCCAGCTTTTGTGTATCTCCAAATTCAATGGGCCAAATTGATTGATAAATGGGCCCTATAATTCTTGGGCCCAATTAATTAAGTGGGCCAATTAGTCAATACCCAAACAATTAATTAAATGGGCCATCAATTAAATTGTTGGCCCAAATAATCCTCACTTTCCATTTTTATTCGATTCCATTCTCGATTCATTTCTTCAATTGACGTCACCAAATAAACGAGACGTGTTTTGCTCTAAAAATGTTCTTTTTCCTACAAAAATATCAAACTACATCATTTCTCCAAATCAAGTACAATTAGTCAATTTAGTATAAAAATGCAACGAAACTCTATAAAATTATGCGAATTAAACACATGAATTTCGAGCAATTTTCACACTAATCAAAGTTCCCCTCACTCGGTTGACCGAGTGATCCACTCGGTTGACCGAGTGATCCACTCGGTTGACCGAGTCAACTCACGATTTTCGGGGTTTTTTGAGAATTTTGAAGAACTTCAAGGACCAAAGTGCTAATTTCGTCTCACACACTCTTGGAAGCTTTAAATAGCTTCAAAAACTCAGTTTGTAGAGACTTTTGGCCCTCATTTATTACAACTCTTGAAACCCTAGTCATCTTAATCTCCATTTCCACATTTATTGCTCATTTAATTCATAGTTTAGCTTCAAGATAGAGTACTTAGCATAGGTTTTTGAAGAAGAAGGCTCCACACTTTTGTAATAGCTAGGTATTTTGAAGAAACAACAAGGTGACTTCAAACCATTCTCTCATTTTCTATATAATTCCATATTTAATGTTTATCTTGAGTTCTTTTTATGTTTTAGCCATGGGTGTTTCTCAAAACACCATGGGCTAAGTTTATTTATGCTTTGGGTGTTCTAAAACCATGTGAATATTGAGTTTGGAATTGTTTAAGCTTTGTTATTGTTAAGATTAGATTTTTTGCTTCTTTTAATGGGTATTATTGGTACTTTGTATGTTAACTTCTATTAATCCATATTTACATGCATGTTTAGCGTAGACGAGAGTTACATGGACATGTCTATATTTATGGTGTGAGTTGTTGGTATGCAAATGTGTTAGTTATACTTTTAATTCGTTGAGAGAGAGTTAATCGTATTAGGACCCCATTAAAGGACATTAATTACTTGAATGGTTGTTTGAGTAGTTGGTGAGGATTAGGAAGAAAACCTTATTACCGGGTTTGGGAACACCTTAGAATTAAGGCTATATTACCCGAAGGGAAATGGTTGTCATCCTAGCATTTAGGTGCTCTTAGCAAATATTGATTAAAGCATTTAACAAAGTAAAAACAATTCCTCTCTATTTCACTAGGTGGAGAACACCCGAAGCATTCTCTCACTCTTGCACTTCTTCGAATTAAATTCGTAGTTGTTCTTTGTTTTAATTGTTAAATTCTTGCTTAGTAGTAATTTTCTTTGTTTAGTTGTGGTAATTTCTCTTATTGGTGCTTTTCTCACTTTTAGTAGTATAAATCACTTGTTAGTTTCTAGGTTGGTAGTTGATTTAATTTCTAGCATCTTGGTAGTAACTTAGCTTTAATTTTAGAAATCCATAAACCCGAAACCGTAGTTACATTAGCTATTACAACACAAAACTCTAGGGATCCATTGCACAAACTCACCTCCTAGGTCGAAACTACTTGGTCGAATACTTCCATTACTACTACGAACCCTTATGCTTGAGGGGAAGTAGTTAGTCAACACTTAGTGACCAAAAATTCGTTCAAGTCAACGAATATGCATTTTTCCATCCGTCCGAAATGTGTTGACCCTCATGCTTCCACGAATTAATGACCGGGGGCAAAGTGCGCCCAGCACCCATCGTAACCTACACGCATTCGAGATTTATGTGTTATATATACGTAATGCAACATATACGTGTAAATAAATTCATTAAATCAATGCAATCTAATACCTGGACGAAATGGTTCTCATTAATTAATCCCAACCAAATACTCCTCGGTTCTTGAGGAGGTTCTTTGTTGAACGGCAGATACGTAAGGGATAGACGGGTATCAAGAACCACCACTGCCACATTGTAGTGTGACGCCACTAGATATCCCATGTACGGCAACACGAACCAATGTTTTTTATGTGCAAACTCCGTAAAGCAATTCAATTTTTGAAGCACAACATGGACGTAATCATCCAACAAGAACACGTTGTTGTACAACGTTAGATTGCGGGACAGTTCGCTCATCAAGTCCATTCGAACCCTCGCCCACTCATCCTCACCCCATCCCATAAGCCCAGTCACTGCTCGAAAATCGCAGTGTCCGTTACCCTTTATATTTTTTATATTGATAATGTAGGGTTGATGCTCGATCGGTAAATTGCCGATGAAGTCCATTCCTTGGGATTGTCGGGTACGACGACGGGATACCTACGCACATTACAACCAAAACACCAAAATATTACCAATCTACAACCAAAACAACAAAACATTACACATCTACAACCAAATCACCAAAATACAACCATCTACAACCAAATCACCAAAATATTACACACATCTACAAAAAAATAAAAATAATAAACACATCTACAAAACACCAAAATAAACATGCAAGGGCTGAGAATTACCGGTTGTTTTTGTGGAATCCCTTTCTTTTGGAAGGACGGGGATGAGAGCGAGTTATCTACAGTGATGACCGTCTGCTCCTTTTGTACCGAGCAACTTGCAACATGACTCTCTAAAAGCTCAAATAGGCTCGGCTCACGTTTGGTGGACGCATCGAACTTCTTCTTCTTCTTTCCTTTTTTGGGTCGACCACGAGTGTCTTCCTTAGGAGGTGGCTCAATAAGTGTCGTAGTCTCGGGGTTTGCAAGCTCCCTCATATGCTTCAAGAAGATGAGTTGCTCCTCCGGAGAGAAGCTCTTATAAACTTTAGCCATATCGTCTACGACATCTTCAAACCGATTTTTATTGTGGGTGGGAACGGAGTCAACCGGTGTGGTGGTTAGGGTAGGCTCCATATCCAGCTTCCTCCAAAAGGGATCAATGGCATTCACGGGTATCGGTTTGTCACAGTAAACATACTCCTCGATCTCATGACCACATACCAAACCGTACACCTTCCTCAAGATATGTTGACACTCTTTAGCATCGAATCCGGGTCATTTGATCACCTTGATTTCATTAAAGATCTTTTCTAGAGCCACAAACGACACCACCCCTCATAAATAATTGAAAACGTTTGACGAGAACCTATGTTGGACAACATTCAAACTCTTTTCGAATGAGGTTTTAATTGAAACATGGCATGCCTCGAATATAGTGTGACATTTCTTCCAACACGTCTCAAAATTTCCTAAGGAATTGCCGAGCATTCTTTTCAAGGCGGCATGATGGCTTTCGACCCTGATCAGAGAAAATTTAAAACGTTAGGCAACTTACAAATTAAAGTAATAATTTAAATAAAGACAAAAGTATAAACATACCTGTTGGTTGTGGTGTTGCCAAAGTGCATAAATTCATTTGTCCAAGCCCTTACGAACCTCTCTTTGTAAGGGGTAATTCAACTCTTCAACACGTAATTCACGGGCTTCTTCGGAAATTTGGACTTGAACTTAGCAAGAGCTTCTTCAAAGTCGGACTGGGTATCGGACCTCCACAAATAGTTGAAATGAGAGTTGAATACCTCCCATTTTTTGACATCTTTAAATGCACCCTTGCAGTTGGCTAATACATTCCGGTCAATGTGGAATGTACAAAGAAAATGACGGGCTTCAGGAAATTTCTTGGCCACAACATTCATCAATGCAAGCTCACGGTCCGTGATAATAACATCGGGAAGAGAAGATGAGCCCAACACGTCTCGAAGCACCTCCAATGCCCATAGATAATTTTCTTCTTTCTCATCCATAAGTACACCGACGCAACACAAAATGTGATCCCAATCGATGTAACCACCACAATCTCCAAATAAGGTAGTCGTTACCTATTCATCTTGTATGTGCAATCTATCATGAGTACCTTCGGAAAAGCACGCACCAGTTGGAGTGAGACGGGATGTGCAAAAAACAACTCGTTAAGAGTGTTTGACTTCTCACATCTTCGTGTGGCATGAAAGTAATTTTGCTCGACAAGTTGACTCATCAAATATTGCAACTGACTACGTCCACAATATTGATGGATTTTATGCTTCAACCGTACATTGTAGATCGTTCGAAGAGTCGAGTGATTGTTCTCATTCTTCTTCTTCAACCTCATCAATACAGATTTAGGAGGAGCGTGTAATTTGGACATTTCGACAACGAAGTCCTCTTCCTCGGTAGTTAGGCGGCCGGCATAAGAATGACCCTCAAGGTAACGGGATATTGGATGGTTATGTGTACCGCAATTCACCTCCAATCTCCACTGCATTTCAGATTCTTCTGTACCCTTCAACATAAACGAACACCCACATTTCTTGGTGCCCGTAACCTTTCCACTCTTTTCTTCTACCACCTCGTTCTTCTTAGCCTTCTTCTTCATAGGAGTTGTAGGCTTCTTCTTTTCACGGTACACACCGCCACGCTCACACGTCAAGAATATACAAGCTTTTTTAGTACCTTGGCCGTTATCCGACCGCTTCATAACAATAATTATGTTGTGTTGTTTCCCCGTCCTACGCACCCAAGACAAGAGTGCATCACGAGACTCGAACAAAGCCATATTCGTGAAGACGTCCGTGTAGTCCATAACAATTTCATGACCCTGGACATCATCATTCTCCCTTTCAACAATGGAGTCATTCACCCACTCATCATCATAATTGTACTCCTCGTACTCCTCTTCGAGACAATATTCGTCCACCCAAACATCGTCCTTCTCATCACCCAAATTCTGAAATTCAAAAAAACAAAAATTAAGTAATGTTCGAAACTTTGTTCAAAACAAAAGCTTCATGTTCGAAAAAAAGTTCAAAACAACAGCTTCATGTTCGAAAAAAAGTTCAAAACATAAGCTTCATGTTCAAAAAAATATTCAAAACAAAAGACCTATGTTCGAAAAAAAGTTCAAAACAAAAGACCTATGTTCGAAAAAAAGTTCAAAACAAAAGATATTTGTTTTGAACTTTTTTTCGGACAACACGACCATGTCCGAAAAAAAAACACGAACATGGTCGTCTTCTTCGCAGAACCAGTCGCGAAAAGGGGCTTTTTTGAAAAACGAAAAAATGCAATACATAATGTCAAAATGTATGTCCTAAATGCATATTATTTCAACTACATACGACTATAAAGTCATAAGATGCGAAAAAAAAACAAACAAAAACACTAAAAAACCCTAAACATAAAAACTCTTTCACTTTCAAAAAAAAAAACTTTCAAAACATGATAAATAACTTACAAATGAGTCTTTGGCACCACCACTCATAGTTATTACATCATAATCGACCATTTTCGACTCCATCTTCGCTCTAAAAATCGAACTTGCAGAAAAAGAAATTTTGGAATGGAGAGAAAGTGATGACTCTCTGCATTCCCGCGTTTAGAAAAGGAGGTGGGTGTACTCATCCAGTGATTTTTTTTAAAAATGTACAGGAGGGATAAATACGTCATTTCGCAACACCCTTTTCACAAAAAAAAAACTTACCTGGGTGTACTCATAGGAATCCAGGGTGCCTTTAGCAGCGCCCCAGAAAAAGCAAGCAACAACCCACTTACAATAATTTTAGTGGCTCAATGCAGCCCACTTCTGAAGGCCCATTAGCAATTAATTGGGGCCCAAAATTGAATATATGATACACCCCCATAATCAATTCCTCAATTTTTGAGCTCCAATTTCCAAGGTATAGACTATAGATACAATTTTCACTCAAATTTATAGAGGTCTATCCACCAAGAAAATATTCCACACACAAACACACATAGTTAAGGTGTTCTTCACCCAAAAAAAAATCATTCCTTCACATTTAGAGTTCCATTGGATGATGTAGCTTTGGATTTTCACTCCCCATCATCTACTTAGACTTAAGAAAATACGTATTCATCACCATATTTTTTGTGTACACTGTTGTTTGGTTGGGCATTCTGCAATAGTTCTTCCACCTAATTATTTTATCGATCCTTTGATTAATTCATACGACAAGTGTCTCACCTTGATTAGTTGTAATTTAGTAATTTAAAAATATTATAGGCACCTAATATTAATCTTCACATGAATTTGATTATATGTTTTTTTATAAATTTTATGCAATATAATAATGCGCTGTGGCTGTCTTATACGAATGGTATTAAATGTTAAAAGACTTCAAACCATAACAAAAATTTGTTGAATTGCCTAGGGAATATGGTGAGGGAGTTTGAAACCCTCGGCATTTCACGAGGAAAATGGCGGCACTGGCGAGGGAATTTAAGTGCTCGCTATTTGGCGAGAGAATTAATGCTCGCGGCCAAGCGAGGGAAACTAGTGCTCGCAGCCGGGCGAGGGAATTAATGCTAGCCATTAAGTGGTGAGGGATTTAAAATGCTCGTCTAAATAATTGATATACTTGTTCAGCCCAAAACAAACTTAAAGGGAGCATTTTAATTTTAGGCCCATATACTTTGAGGGCATTATATAATTAAGACTACCCCTTCACGTTTTCCACATGCTCCCCTGCCTTCACGTTTTTCACATACTCCCTCGCCTTCAGATATGTAACAAATATATTAGGTATGTATGTTATGATAATTTAATAATAAACAAAGTAATTTAAGTTAATTAATTGAATTAAAAAAAATGAAAATATAATATATATATATATATATATATATTAATTGCATTAGACATATTATAACTAAAGTTTCTAGTCTAAATGGCATATAATTAATTCGAATTTTTTGGCTGATGTATTAATAGTAAATTAATTGAATTAAAAAAATGAAAATCTGGGGTTAAAAAATGAAAATGAGTTTGAATTAATTGAACCTCACTCCCCTGAATAGTAAATTAATCGAATTAAAAAAATGAAAATCTGGGGTTAAAAAATGAAAATGAGTTCGAATTAATTGAACCTCACTCCCCTGAATAGTAAATTAATTGAATTTAAAAAATGAAAATCTGGGGTTAAAAAATGAAAATGAGTTCGAATTAATTGAACCTCACTCCCAGGGATCGATTCTCGCTCTTGCATATGAATGCCAGATATTTTGGCTATTAAATCTGGGGGTGTATTAATACTGTGTGGGTTAAAAAAAAAACTGAAAATATAATATATATATATATATATATATTAATTGCATTCAAAATATAATGACTAAAGCTTCTAGTCTAAACGGCACATAAAGAGCGCATAAGCATCTCCTCCTTAGGAGGTCATGAGTACGAATCCTCGCGCTCGTGCCCCTGAAACCTAGGTTTTACATTATTTTTTAAAAATGCTAACGGCGAGGGAATTTAATTGCTCGCCATCTATCTCTCTATTTGGATACTTTTTTGTAGTGAACGGACCCTTTTCAAAAAAATCAAAAGAACAAAATGTTGAGACTTCAAAATATAATGCTACAATACATTTAGAAAAATATTTAAACAATATATCATATTCAGATTTTTTTATTTTTTTCCAAGTATGGTAGCTCCACAGAAGGAGCACAATATATATCCACTACCAAAGTGTTTTTTTTTTAGGGAAAGTGTAGTTTATTGTTGTAAGCACTAAGATGTAGTAAGAGCGATGGCTCCATGAAGTTACCAGTTACTAGAGTACAAAGTACAAACTCATAGCCCAATAAAAGGGCGTGACTGAATTTAGTAATAAATAAATTAATAGGAAAAAGGCATATCGTTTTTTGACGTTACCAACTGATTAAGTGTGGAAAATGACTTTACCTCCCAGATTCAATGAATACCACCAAAATCATAGTAACATACAGTAGCTCCTTTTTTTTATTACGCAGCCGCCTCTGTCCTTTATCGCACGCACATGTTGCCCACTTACAATCATTCTTTACATATTATTCTAAATTACTTCCACAGATTGGATTTTATCCGGGTTCACATTGAATTCGTTTTATATGAACCCGATCAAACAAGTATGAAACAAGTCATGATTTTTACTGAACTCATCCTAATCTACTCAATTCATCTTGGGTTCAACCACACATATATATATAGTAATGTTTTAATATGTTTATATGTTTGTGTACAAATATTACACACATTTTTTTTTTGCACAATATGATATATTAGTTTCAACAATTATATATTTTAGGTGGAACGGGGCGAATCCTCATGTGGGGCGAGTCCTGGATCCAGAGACAGGATAAACTCATTCCAAACATATCCCATTGTCATCACCCATAACACAAAAATAAATCCAATTAATCCTTGATTTAGATTTCAATTTAGAAATATTTCTCAATTAAAATTTATTTTTTATAGGACTTTTTAAATATACCTTTAGTTGAGAAAAAAAACAAATTAAAACAGAAAAAAAGATGATCTCCCGAATTGTAATGTTTCTAAAATGAAAAACTAATGACACTTAATCATGTAAATGAATCTAGTTAAGACAAAATACTTCCAATGAGAAATAACAAATTAAACAAATGCATGTAGACTACTATAGAACTATATTATACTAACCTGTAAGAATAAAAATGAGTAAATATATATATATATATATATATATATATATATATATCATAAAAAATTGCGAGTTGGTTAATAAATTGGAATATATATAGGCTGTATATATACGAGCAGGTCTAGCTTTTAATGCTACCTAGAAGGGAAATAGATTTTTTAATATGTCTTCGATATGTTTTTTTAGCACTATATGTAAGATTCTTTTTCTAATTAATGAGTAAAGAAAAATAACATTTTGGAGAAAGAAAGAAAGATGCAAAAAAGTTTGCTGGATTTTTCTTAAGGTTTTGTGTTGGAAATTTATTCTGAATGTGAAAGTTTTGTTTTATATATCGTATATTGCTGAAATTTGGAACGAGACAATATTATTTTGTATTATTGTCACAACAAACACATGGTTGGTATAAATAATTAAGGCAAAAACTTGTGTGAGACCGTCTCACGGATCTTTTTCTGTGAGACGGATCCCTTTTAACCCATATTTCAAAATTTTGGGTAGGATAACCCATATTTTTTTCCAGATTTTGGTTGGTAAAAAAAGTGATAATGTTTAAGTGAAAAGTGATAATATTTTTAACAAAAGTGACTGTCACTTTTTCCTTAAACACTATCACTTTTTGCTCAAACATTATCACTTTTTATATATGAGGGCCGTCTCACGGATCTCATTCTGTGAGACGGTCTCACCCAAGACTAGCCCAATAATTAATAATTTGTCTTTCTAAGGTCTACAATCTTCTACTCCGTATTATTTTTTTCATTTTTTTGAAAACATGTTTAACAATATTTTTCAATTGATTTTAGGATGATTTTCTATTATATTATTTTCAGGACACAAATTTATATGAACCTAGTTCAAAGATTTGAGATTCGTAAACTTTAAAAATTCTACCTAATAAATTTTAAATGGTTTTTATATATACAATTTTGTTAGACCTATTTTGTAAATGTGTAAAAATTTAGATGAAATTCGATCATGTAAACAAAGTTCACTGTGTTATACGATTTTTAAACTAAGTTGATTGGCATCCCAAGTTATATTAATAAATGTTGGATCTTTAATATTGTGCAAATTAAATTGTGAACCCCACATATTCCATTTCACTATAGAAACATGTAGATATAGAATTATTTCATGATTATATATATATATATATATATATATATATATATATATGTAGGACGGTGTTCTATTGTCATATTTGCATCATTTTTTTTTTTTAATATAATTGGGTGGGGCATCATAAGCCCATTTGGTCATACAATAGATTAAAGTAGGAACATTCTCATATAATTTTAGTTTTTTTAATTAACTTAATGGTTAATTGTTGAGTCTGTGACAAAAAAAAAATGCAACAATACTTAACATTTTTTTGTGAGATTGGGATCAAAAGTTTATTTTTTTAATAAACAGGATTAAAAGTAAAACGTTTGAGACCAAAATCGTAAGGTTCCGTAACAGGTGGAACCAAAACGATTGAAGTGTACTTAATTGTGGTATTTTCTATTGGACCTATATTAGTAAATACACTCTTACTCTTATTTATTGTATAGGCCCATCTTGTTTCCTATGGGCTCCCTTATAAAGCCCATTAGGGTTAGGTTAGACCTAAATATCACTTGTATAAATACCCATTGTAAATTTTCTTCACAACTAATCAAGAAATAATATTTCCCACATATTTATATTTTCTATATGGTATCATCGAGTCATTTGGCTCACGCCTGATCCAAACCCTAGTCGCCGCCGCTGCCGCCGCCGCTCCTCACTCACGCCGCCGCCGCCTTCGTCTCTGAAGAGCCGCCGCCGTCCGTCGCACGACGCCCAGCTTGTTCTGCCCCTCCACTCTCTCCGCTGCTCTACTCAATACAATGGCCGCCTCCTCTCCGTTGCCGGCACCAATCACCTTTAAAGGCCTTGCAAACATGTCCTTGAAGCTCACCTCCACCAACTATGGTGCTTGGTCATTTCAGCTTCGTCTTCTTCTTACTGGACACGACCTCTTTGGCTATGTCTTGGGCACGCATCCATGCCCACCTTCCACAATCCCAGCTGTCGGCACCATCGACACCACCGCCACTGTTCCCAACCCTGCACACGATCTGTGGGTGTGTCAAGACAACCTTATCTTTTCGGCCATGGTTGGATCCATGTCTCTTGAACTTATTCCCTTTGTTGCATCAACCAAATCCTCCTGTGAAGCCTGGTCGATGCTTGAAAGTATGTTTGGAAAACCCTCCAGAGGCCGCATCCTTGCCCTCAAAACCAAGTTTCGCTCTCTGTCCAAAGGTGCTCGCCCGATCTCTGACTTCCTTATGGAAGTTCGCTCCGTGGTCGACGAACTTGCCCTCCTCGGCATTACCTCTGATGCCGAGGACGTCACCCTCCAGGTCCTAACCGGCCTTGATGAGTCTTACAATGATATAGCAAATGCCATCCAAGCTCGCGAACAGCCCATCTCGTTTGCCGAGCTCTGCGACAAGCTCCTCAGTACCGAGGTTCAACTTGCCTCGCGACCAGCCTCGATCATCATACCTGCATCTGCTCTCACTGCTGGTAAACCTCATCATCGCTCCTCGCGACCTGACTCGAGGTCAAAAACTGTTGACACTCGTCCTCGCCAGTCCTCGCAAAGGCCCTATCTTGGCACATGTCAATATTGTCGTACACCGGGGCACACTGCTCGCACCTGCCCTGAGATTCCCTCATCGCCCACTGCTCCATCTACTGGTCCTCGCCGCCCACATGGACAGTACCCACCGACCCCCCGTCACAATCGACCAGGTGCTCGCCCGGCATACTCAGCTCACTCAGCCTCCTCGGCACATCCTGCCGAGCACTGGATTCTTGACTCAGGTGCTTCGCATCACATCACCAACGACCTCGCCAACCTCTCTCTTCACTCACCATTTGATGGGCCTGACAATGTTGAAATTGGTGATGGTAAAGGTTTACACATATCTCACACTGGCTCTATGCGCTCCCCTCAACTTGAGTCTCTCAATTTTTCGAATGTCCTGGTTGTCCCACACATCTCGAAAAACTTGATTTCGGTCTCTAGCCTCTGTCGTGATAATAATGTTAACATTGTCTTTGATCGATCTTCCTTTCAGGTGCGGGATGGTCACTCGGGGAGCATTCTCCTCGTTGGGAGTCGTATCAATAACTTGTATGTCTGGCCGGCACACATGTCCAACACCTCCCCACAAGCCTTCACCACTCAACACCTCACAGCGACTACCTGGCATGCTCGCCTTGGCCACCCATCGACAAAAATCCTTGCTCACACCCTCTCCAAGCTCAGCTTATCCAGTGCACCTTCCAAACACTTCAACTGTAACTCTTGCTCTTGTATCAAAAGTCACAAATTACCTTTTTATGATTCAATCATTGTGTCTACTAAACCACTTGATGTTATCTTTTCTGATGTCTGGTCGTCGCCTGTCTTGTCGCCTGATAATTTCAAATACTACGTGCTATTTGTTGACCACTTCAGCAAGTACATATGGGTTTACCCTCTAAAACGAAAATCAGATGTTCTCCCCACATTTATAACATTCAAAACTCTTGTTGAGAACAACTATCAAAACACAATCAAAACTTTCTACTCAGACAATGGAGGAGAGTTCATTGCTCTTCGCCCCTTTCTTCAAACTCATGGCATTGCACATCTCACCACCCCACCTCACACTCCCGAACATAATGGCATGTCTGAACGTCGTCATCGCCATGTGGTCGACACAGCCCTTGCTCTCCTTCACCATGCTTCTATGCCCCTCACCTATTGGCCCTATGCCGTCTGCTCGGCAGCCTACACCATAAATCGCCTTCCTAAAGTTAACCTTGACATGATCTCTGCCTTTGAAAAACTCACTGCTCGCCCCCCGAATCTGACCAAACTCCGTGTATTTGGTTATCTCTGCTATCCTCTGCTTCACCCCTACACCACCCACAAACTTGATCCTCGCTCTACTCCATGTGTCTTTATTGGGTACTCGCCCACACAGAGTGCTTACCTCTGTCTTGATCGCTCCACAAACCGAATCTACACCTCGCGGCATGTTCAATTTGTTGAACATACGTTTCCCTTTTCCACTCCTCCCATTATTCAACCATCTCCCTCGCCGACCTCCACCTCCTCGCCGCCTACTTCCTCTAACCTCAGCTCCTCGCCCACTCTCCTAACACCTTCGCTGCCTCACTCTGTCGCGACCGTCCTCGACCATAACCAAGTGCCGACCACTACCATTCCCCAACATCCCACACTGGTCGACCAATTGAATATCACCCCGCCGACCATACCCACACCTACCTCCCCGCTGCTCGCCACCACATCCGACATCCCTGTGCCGACCGATGCTCCCTCACGACCTCCTGCACCTCGCATGGTAACTCGAGCTCAGAACAACGTGTTCAAACCAAATCCGAGGTATGGGCTTACTTCTGTCCTCACTTCTGACATTGAACCGAGCTGTGTGTCACAGGCACTCAAGGACAAAAACTGGCGAGCAGCCATGTCGGCTGAGTTTAATGCCCTTCTTCAAAATGGCACTTGGGACTTAGTTCCCCCCACTACATCGCAGAACGTAGTCGGCTCCAAGTGGGTCTTTCGTATCAAACGAAAACTTGATGGATCCCTCGATAAGTACAAAGCTCGCCTGGTTGCCAAGGGTTTTCATCAACGCCCAGGTGTTGACTTCACTGAAACCTTCAGTCCGGTCGTCAAGCCGGCCACTGTGCGAGCAGTCCTCAGCATTGCTATCACTCAGCAATGGCCTCTTCGGCAATTCGACGTCAATAATGCCTTTCTCCATGGCACACTCTCCGACACTGTTTTTATGGCCCAGCCTCCTGGCTTTGCAGATAAGACTTTTCCCACCTATGTCTGCAAATTACACAAATCCATCTATGGTCTGAAGCAGGCTCCTCGCACATGGTACTATGCTCTTCGCTCATTTCTCGAAGAAATTGGCTTCACCCCCACTCACTCTGATGAATCACTGTTCGTTTACAACAACACTGGGGTGGTCGCCTATTTTCTTGTCTACGTCGATGACCTCATTTTAACGGGCAACAACTCGCCTATGCTCACCCGTGTAGCTGCCGACCTCAGTGCCAAGTTCTCAGTCAAGGATCTTGGTCCTCTTTCATATTTCTTGGGAGTGGAAGTTCTTCGCTCCAAAACCTCTTGCTTTCTCTCTCAACGCAAGTACATCACTGACCTGCTCGCCCGGTACAACATGGTTACCTCGAAGCCTGTTCGCACCCCACTACCGACCTCTGCTCGCCTTTCTATCTCGGATGGGTCCCCGCCTGCAGATGCCACTCAATATCGACAAGTCCTTGGTTCACTCCAATACCTGCAACTCACCAGGCCAGACATCGCATTTGCCGTGCACAAGCTGTCCCAATTTATGCATGCACCCACCACTACTCACTGGGGTGCTGCTAAACGTCTTCAAAGGTACCTAAATGGTACAAGGAACGTTGGGATGTCCCTCACCTCCAGTCCGTCCTCGTCACTTCACTGCTTCACTGATGCCGACTGGGCAGGAGACACGGATGACCGGACCTCCACTAGTGCCTACATTGTCTTCCTAGGCTCCAACCCTATCTCCTGGTCGTCCAAGAAACAGAGGTCCGTTGCTCGCTCCTCGACCGAGGCTGAATATCGAGCTATTGCTGCCGCTGCCTCTGAGGTTCAGTGGCTCAAAACTCTTTTTCAGGAACTCCACTTCCCCACCTCGCCTACACCAGCCCTCTACTGCGACAACATTGGTGACACCTACTTGTGCTCGAATCCTGTGTTTCACTCACGAATGAAGCACATTGCAATAGATTTTCACTTTGTTCGTGACCTCATCAAGACGAAACAACTACGTGTGTCTCATGTCTCCTCTGCCGATCAACTTGCGGATGCTCTCACGAAACCTCTCTCCAGCACTCGCCTACAACTTCTCATGTCCAAGATTGGACTCACCGATGGTGCTCCATCTTGAGGGGGCGTGTTGGACCTATATTAGTAAATACACTCTTACTCTTATTTATTGTATAGGCCCATCTTGTTTCCTATGGGCTCCCTTATAAAGCCCATTAGGGTTAGGTTAGACCTAAATATCACTTGTATAAATAGCCATTGTAAATCTTCTTCACAACTAATCAAGAAATAATATTTCCCACATATTTATATTTTCTATATTTTCATTTTTGCATAAATAGCATACACATTGCAATCAAGCTAGTATTTACAAAAAATTAAAGATGTAAATTCTTCCCGAGTCTCGATCAATAGATTAATTAATGTTTACAAACTTAAATAAGTGCAAGAAATTTATAATTTTTTGTTAGGTTCGACCACGGGGAGTCGGGGACTGTTGTAAAGGGGTTTCTTTAATTTTCAAAGAATAATAAATAGTATATTTATCACATTACAGTATAGTTAATGAATTTTGGCAACATTTATTATCTGTCGAAATACTTTGTATGGGGTTGAAGTATCATTACACGCAAATTGGTGAGTACAATCACATGTCACATTAGTCAATTTAAATAGTTATCACTATGTTTAAATTATTCTCCGTCGTCTCATCGTTAACCCACTGGTAAAGATAGAAATAATGAATTAATTAATGATGTAGGACGTAATATATTTTGTGTCTCAACAAAAAGTATCACTTTTAGTTTAAAAATATTTATTTAAAGACATAAATTATTATTTATACTTTCTTTGTAAGAAATAAAATAAATTTTATGAGATAATCTCATGCAACAAATAATTGAATATTATGTCTATTTAAATATGGTGATAGTGAGCTTGCACTAATAATAATCAAGTTGCAAGACAGCTTGCACGTCACTAACAAAGAAAATGAGATGGCCACTTGCTCCTAAAGGCCAAGGGGTTATTAATATTAGTATTATTATTAGGTGTCCTCTCAAAATAAAGGTACTAGTATTATTTTTAGAATTATTGAATAGGTGATAAGATTTTCCACAAATTGAACAGTTGAGAATCTTGAGATGTAAGGATATCGTATATTTTATTGATTTATATTTATATCAGCAAATAAAAAATATATTTCTAAAGTTATATGCAAGCGTGCTAACCAAACGTATATTTAAAGTAATTTAAAATAATTTTCTCTAACACATGATTTAAATAGGTGGTATATATATATTGATCAGACTATCTTATACAAAGTCTAAAATTATGTACATATGTAGAAATTAGTTTCTAATGTGTAATGCAAACTTCATGCGTGGATTTAATCACTAGGGATTAATTCCCTCTTTTTTTTTTTAATATAAATAATTTTTAAGAATTTTTTATGAAATGATTTTATACCTGAGTTGAAGTTCTATAAACTTATGAGTCATATATAGACTAGTAAATGAGATTCATCTCAAGTATAAATCTGCCTTGTTGACCACAAAAATAATTTAGTATATTGATCATACTCCAAAAAACAAAAATTACACAAAAATATGATTCAGACGAGGTGAATCACATAATATTTAACATTTATTGTTTGGAGCAATTGAGAGGTGGAAGTTTTCAGGTCTCTTGAGAACAAAATCTAGTTTGAGTGGTCACACACTTTAAGAAGTGACCAACGAGTGTTATTTATAAAGTGACTAGTATGTGTTAGACAAATAGTAATGCAACTATGAATCTCATGGAGAGTTCGATCCAGACTCAGAATGAACATTGGCAACATGCTTAACACATTCAAATCGGACGAAAAGTGGTATTTCTAGTGGCGAACGTGTAAGTAATGCGTAAGAACCTGCTGGCCGGAAGGGAACAACACCAGGAAACGACTGCTAATACCCCGTAGGTTGAGGAGATAAATGAGGAATACGCCCGAGAAGAGGCTTGCTTCAACATTAGTTGTCGAAATAAAGTATGAGCGGTTGAATGTTGCTAAACTCAACGAACATAACTAGAGACATGACTAACAAATATCGCATGTGAAGTGATTTGCAGGTGCTTATAAGCTCAACATAAGTTGTTGACGATTTGAAGCGCCGTGAGCAGAGGAGAAGCTAACAAATGACGATTGTTGATTTGTAGAGAGTTGACCCAGCTCATCGTTCGTCAATTATGTGTGCGAGCATCGACACAAGTAAATATAATGTAATATTAATTTCAACTTGATATACATTATTAATTCTAACTATAGGTAACGAGTGCACAAATTAAGTTACACGAGCTACTAAAGTAGGTGCACATAGGGGTGGTTCGGTACGGTATACCGATCATACATAACCATACCGTTATCATACCGAAAATTTCGATATTGAAAAAATCCATACCGTTATCTGATTAGTGTGAAAATTGCTTGAAATTCATGTGTTTATTTTGCATAATTTTGAGGATTTTGTTGCATTATTCACACTAAATTGACTAATTGCACTTGAAATGAGAAAGGTATGTGTTTTGCTATTTTTTAGGTAAATTGAACTTATTTGGAAGTAAAATACGTGTCTGAGAATTCATGAAGTCAAGAAAATAATTGCACCATTGGATGCGTCTCGAAAAAATGAGTAGAATGAAAAAAAGAATCAAGTCAATCGGAGGTCGGAAGCTCAAGATATGATCGAAACAAGAAAGTGTGAAACTGTAACAGATTCCACTCGGGCAGCCGTTTGGATCCACACTGGCGGCCGAGTGAGGTGGACTTCCAGAAACTTTCAAGAAATTCCAAGTCAAACGGGCGTCCGTTTAGATCCAAACTGGCGGTCGAGTGACGTTAAACGGGCAGCCGTTTGGATCCACACTGGCGGCCGTTTGAGTTCTGCAGCCCAATATCCCACTGTATGTTCACTCGAAACGGTTGACCGTTTGGCCCACTCGGTTGACCGTTTGAACTTACATTTTTTGGGAAATTTCGCGAATTTTGAAGAACTTCAAGGACCCAAATGCTAATTTCGTCTCACACACTCTTCCAAGCTATAAATAGCTCCCCAATCAGATTGTTTAGGGGGTTTTGGCCTCACTTCTACACACTCAAGCCCTAATTCATTTTCCTCCAACATGTGAGAAATAGAGGAGCAATTAGCTTAGGTTTGAGGAGATTATCTCCTCAAACACACTCTTCATTTTTATGCTTTCTTAGTTTAGAATCATTTGGGTATTTTATTTTCATGTAAGAATGGAGAAATTACAAGACTCTCAAGGTGATATTTTTCTTTTATTTAAGCTTTGTTTGATAAATTTCTTGTTTATTTCTATTTATTTTGTTGTTTTAGCCATGGGTGTTTCATCAAACACCATGGGCTAAGCTTTTTATGCTTTGGGTGTTTGAAACCACTTGAATATTGAATGTGTGAATTGTTTATGCTTTGATTATTGTTGATATGTTGATTATTGCTTCTCTTATTGGGTTTTATTGGTGCTTTGTGTATTAGCTTCTATTAATCCGTATTTTGAGGCATGTTTAGCGTAGACGAGAGTTACATGAACATGTTTAAATTTATGGTGTGAGTTGTTGGTATACAAATGCGTTTATTATACTTTTAATTCGTCGAGAGAGAGTTAATTGTATTAGAACTCCATTAAGAGACATTAATTACTTGAATGGTTATTTGGGTAGTTGGTGAGGATTAGGAAGAGGTCTTATTACCGGGTTTGGGAACACCTTAGACGTAAGGCTATAGTACCCGAAGGGAAATAATTTTCATCCTAGCATCTTGATGCTCTTAGTAAATTCAAATTGAAACATAAACATGGTATAAACAATCCCACTCGATTTCACTAGGTAGAGAACACCCGAAGCATTCTCACACTTACACTTCTTCGAATTTCATTCGTAGTTGTTATTTATTTTTAATTGTCATTTCCTTGTTTTCTTGGTTAGTAGTTAGTTTACTTATTAGGATTGTGTTTAGTTTAATTAAATTCCTTTGATTGCTCTTAGCTTTAGTTCAAATTGCTCCCGAAACCGTAGCTACATTAGTTATGACGACGTACAACTCTAGGGATCCATTGCACTAGTCTACCTCCCGTGGTTCGATACTACTTGGTCGAATACTTTCATTACTACTACGAACCCTTATGCTTGAGGGGAAGTAGTTAGTCAAAATATAGTGACCAAAAATTCGTTCAAGTCATTATCATACCGAAATTTCGGTATACCGTAATCTCGGTATACCGAAATTTTCGGTATGTAAGAATTCATACCGATACCGTACCGTAATTTCGGTATACCGAATTTTCGGTACGGTATATCGGTATACCGTACCATATTGGTATATCGATTCATATCGAAAATATTGAATCATAATTTCATATCGAAATACCGGTATACCAATTCATACCGAAAATATTGAAGCATTGTTTTATATCAAAAATAATTATTTAAGGTTTATTTTATTTAAATTTTAATAATTAAAGTTATTTTAATTTAAAAATAATATAAAATTATAAATTATATTATAAAATTATTATTTTATTAAGGTTTCGGTATTTCGGTATATCGATATACCGTTTCATACTGAATACCGAAAATTTTTCGGTATACCGAAATACCGCGGTATGATCATTTTCCATACCGTTATCGTATCGAAAATTTCGGTATGATATCATACCGTACCGAAAATTTCGGTATACCGAAAACTTCGATAATTTCGATATTTTTTCGGTACGAAAAGCTCGGTATACCGAAATTTCGGTATATTTACCCACCCCTAGGTGCACATAACATTTTGAATACAAGTAGGGGCATGTTTGCTTCATGGGTTTAGGGGGTTTGGTAATGGGTTTGATATGTAGACCCATCTTCTCCCATGTTTGGTTTCTCATAACTTTAAACACCTTGACCCGAGTTTATAATTTGACCCGATTTTATGAACTAGATTCCATGGGTTTAGATAACCTAGCCTCCCCTTGGGTTTATCTAGTCTCCCCCCTTAGGTTTATCTAGCCTCCCACTACATCTTGTCATCTTATCCCTAGGGATGGCAATTTTAACCCGGCTCGGCCCGTCCCGATCCGTGCTATTTGGGTCGCCCCGCCACGGACCCGTATTAAAATGGGGCGAGTCCGGGTATCACCCTCGACCTGTGACCCGGACCCGTGACCCGTTTGTATACTTATTTTCTATATATATTATACATATAAATATAATATATGTTCAATATTTTAATGTTTATTAATATATATAATAATAATTCACCTTCATAAATGTGAAAATAAATTTATAAACATGATTCTAACGCTATTTTATTTATTTTTCAATACAAATCTAAAATTTATGTTATATGTTTTTTTTAAAAATTATTAATTTTCAATTTTTTTAAAATATTTTTTTTATAATGGGTCGCCCCGCCACGTGACCCGAACGGGTCGGCCCGCGTCGGACCCGAATTGAAACGGGTCGGGTCCGGGTATCTAGGTACCCGGCTAATTCGGTTGTAAATTGCATGAGATCTTGTGTGTTTTAGTGATAAACTATGGTGGTTTTACATGCATTTTCATGTTAAAAGGCTTGACTTGATGGAGAAAGGTTTGTGAGCTCGTTTTGTAGGAATACGAAGTGAATTGGGCGTCAAAATCACAAAAAGAGTGTCAATCTTCATTGACACTCGTATGAGACGTAGCAATGAGGCTAGGGAGCATTTACAAAACGTTTGAGAAGACTTGAGACAGAAAACTGAGGAAAAGGATGGAAAGATGGCCAAAGTCGAAGGTTCCGCCCGGCCGGGCGGCATCACTCGCCCGGCCGGGCCGTTCATACTCAGAAATGGCAAATACGAAGGTTCCGCCCGGCCGGGCGGCATCACTCGCCCGGCCGAGCCGTTCACGCCAAATTTTGACAAGAAATACGAAGTTTTCGACCGACCGGGCGGCATCACTCGCCCGGCCGGGCCGTCATGTCCAGAAAGTGCCAGAAGGTCGAAGGGTCCGCCCGGCCGGGCGGCATCACTCGCCCGGCCGGGCCGTTCAAGCACCAATTTATCGCCCCAACTTACGAAGGTTTGGCCCGGCCGGGCCACTTCATCCACCCGGCCGGGCGGTTCATTTTTCGGGGGTATTTGTTAAAACTTGCCAAATTTGAAGGACTTAAGTGCAATTCTTGTTTTGGGGATTTCTCACAACATATATAAAGGGCCCTTAGCCAGTTTTGAAGGGATATACTACCTTGGAGAGGAATTCACACACACAATCACACATAGTCATAGGTGTTTTTAATATTTTGCAATTCCCTTTGATAGATAGCTTAGATTCTTGTTTAGTTTGACAATTCAAGTGAAGATTTCCATTGGGCTTTGTAAGTAATTGAAGTTTGTAGCTACATTTCAAGTTTTAAGGTGATATCTCTTTAATTCTCATTTCAATTTAGTAAATCTCTTATTTCTTTCCATTTATTTCTTAATTGTTATGGGTTTTGTGAATTCTTGCATTGTAGCCATGGGATTCTCTTCTAGAACCATGGGCTAAGCTCTTATTGCCTTGGGTGTGAATGTTTTGATGGGTGTTTAGTGTAATTATGGATTAATTGCATGATTAGCTTAGGATTTGGGTGTTTATGTTTCTAGTGTTGTAATTTTGATGATTCATTTGGTTGATCAACCCTATTAGCAAGCATGTTCGATTATGTTTATTGCAACGAGAGTTGGGTAGCATGATTGGGAGTGTGAGTGTGAGCTTTGATTAATTGAATAGAAGTTAATTAGTAATTAGCTCACCCGAGAGGGGTGTTAATGGCTAGACCGACAACCTTAGACACTAAACAAGTAGAGGTCGTCTAGGAGTTTGGTGAGAGGGCGTTTCATAAGCATTAGTAACCGTGTTGAAAGTGCTTATGAAACACTATCTTAGGGGCTTATGGTATTTGGTTAGATCCTATAATTGCTAATCAATGCACGGTGTTTACCTATGCCTTTCGAGGGGGTTTGCACACTTATGTGATAGCCTTTAGCTTGACACAAAATTGTAGCAAAATCATGTAATTGGTTCACTAGTTCACTTAATTGCTCACAAAACGGAAACACCCGAGGTAATACACTTCTCTTGCACTTTCAATCGAAAGTTAGATAGTTGGTTATTTCTTGTCACTAGTTTTCATTACTTTAGTTAATCTAATTTAATATTTTTGTTCTTATTCCCTAAAATCCAAACAAACTTGTGTGGCTAATACAATAGCATGCCTACTCGTAACTTTAGGGATTCACTAGAACTCAATTAAGTTCTTGGAACGAAATTTTACTTGGTATACTTATCTTACTACTAACGAACCCATACGCTTGTGGGGATCGTATAGTTGTAAAAAAAAGTGTGCAAAAATACGACCAAGTCAATGGCGCCGCTGCCGGGGATTTAAGCGAGTGTTGTTAGTGATACTTAGAGTTTGTTGAGTGTTATTGATAGTAACTTTTTTTTTTTTTTTGTTATTTTGTTTTTCGTTTCTCTTTGTGGGCTTTGATACTTATTTTTGTGTAGGTGTGAACATCATTGCCTTGATGGATGGATACAACCAATACCAATGAAATCAATGTTATAATCAAAATGGTATGGTTTATCCTCCACAACATGGAGATGTGAGCTACGATAATTGGAGGAACTTTGATCACCATTATCATATGCAACAAGTTCCCTCCTATTATCAAGATTGGAGGAATGAAGAAGCATCACCTACTCCTCAAGGATATTACACTCCACCTCCACATCAATACCCTCCTCCTCAACACTTTTATCCACCATATCCATATCCTCCCCCACCACCTGAAGAGTTGTATTGTCCACCTCCTCCTCCACCTATGGAAGAACCGTACTTTGAATTTCATGGAGCTTCAGAAGGAAATTGGTGTAATAGTGAGAGCAGCTTTGAGTACGATCATCAAATGCAACAAGCTTCCTCTCATTATCAATATCAAGAGTGGGGAAGCAATGAGGGTAGGACTACTACCGAAGAGCTAATTGCACACATGATGGAGAGAATGGATGCACATGATAAGAGAATGGAGACAAGTGAGAAGAAATCCGAAGCATCCGACTCCATCCTTGCCCAACTTGTGAGTAATCAAAAATCAACCAACTCCATCCTTGCTCAACTTTTGAGTAGTAAAAAATCGATGGAATTCCAACTTGGACAATTGGCGATCGCCGTGAAAAAAATGCAAGAAGAGGAGAGCTCAAGTGAGGAGAGTGGAGATGTCAAGCTCATTGTCAAAGGAGATGAAGAGAAATGTCCTTTAATGGATATGAGCAACAAGGAACATGAAGATTAAGAAGCATCGAAAGATGAAGTGAAGAGAAAAATGAGCATTTCTAAACCTTTAAACTCTTCAACTCACTCTTTCTTTGATATTGATGCTTCTATTGATTTCATTTTTCCTCTTAATCATTTTGACTCAAAGAAGGAAGTTGAGAAGAGATTAGGTATCCTTGAGGAAAAAGGAAAAAAATGGCAAGAGATGGTAAAGGAGCAAGAAGAACATTCATTGTTGAAACCATGGAAGAAACATGTGGATGATAGGTCTTCCAGTCATAAGAATCTTCTTGACTTTGAGGCTAAAATATTGAAATACAATGGCAATGAGGCCCGATATCCATGGCCTTTTCGATGAGCTCATTTAGTTCCGTCCGGCTTGAAGACGTTAAACTTAGCGCTAAATGGGAGGCAACCCATTTTTACTTGCTTTATTTCAATTCTTGTTCATTTTATTTGCTTTGTTAGTTTAGTTTGATGTGTTTGTGAGTTTTGATGTTAGTTGGAGAAGCTTGGATCGAATGGACAAGTGGATCGAAAGGGGAACCTCGTGCTTCGAAGAAGGTGTAGCTATAGCAATCGTAAGAGATACGCCCACCCCAATTCTTAGGAATTACATAGCAATGACTAAGTTTGGGGGGTAGTGGAATTTATATTCTTGTTCATAATATTGATTGCTTAGTTATATTTTTGCACTTTTACAACTATACGATCCCCACAAGCGTATGGGTTCGTTAGTAGTAAGATAAGTGTCCCAAGTTGATTTTGGCCAAAAATACGCGCAGGGGGTGAACTTATCAAAAAGGTGGGTGCAGATCACTGGCCGGGCGGGTCGGCCCGATCGGGCGGATACTTCGGCCCAGATTTCATCCTCTGTCTTCGTCCCTTCATATCTCGAGCTTCCGAACTCCGATTGACTTGATTCTTTTTTTCATTCCACTCCATTTTTCGAGACAAATTCAATGGTTCAATCCTCTCTTCAGTACAGTGTAGTATGGTCGGTGTTTTACTTTCAAAATACATCGTTTTTCCTACAAAATCGACAAAACAGTACATTTCTCTTATTTTGACCAAAACAATGATAAACAACCAATAATTCAATGAAATCAACATCAAATGAGCTTCAAATATGCATCTAAATCGTGTAAATTCCACCAGAATCAACTCCCCCAAACTTAAAGTGTTGCTCGTCCTCGAGCAACGAAAGAATTACAACATGAGGGTGAAATTTACAACTAGATGATCAATGAAAGATCCCACGTATCAAATGACATGAAATGAATTCTTCTTCCTCGAGATACATTCTCAAATATGATCACAAGTTTAATATTGAAGATCCAACTAATTACCCACACATGCTCAACACACAACAACAAGTGATGGTGATGAAAATATCAAAATATTCAAGTTCAACTCCCTAGATATAGTGTTTCTCTCAAACACTCAAACAAATTAAGGACAATAAGCACTCATCAATCAAATCATGCATTGCAATTGCCATAAGCTTGCTCAAGCTCTACCATCTTTCCACCACAAACATGTTCAACTATGAGATCAATAGGTCTTAACCAAGGACGTAACATTGGCTCTTTGGACGGGGTATGATGAATATGGAAGAAGTGACTCGTCTAGTGGAGAACGAAAGTTGTTATTCAACAATTCAACCTCATGCCCTATTCGATTTACAAGAGGTTAGATATGGGGGAGTTGTTACCAACGACCATAACCTTGCATCTAGCCGATCGATCGGTGAAGACACCAAGAGGGATCGTTGAGGATGTGTTAGTGAAAGTGGACCGATTCATATTTCCCGTGGATTTCGTCATTCTTGTTATGGCGGAAGATGAGCACGTTCCTTTGATCTTGGGAAGACCATTCCTTGCAACGGGGGAGGCAATGATCAATGTGAAGAAAGGAGAATTGAAATTGAGTTTCAATCATGAAGAAATCACATTTTTAATTTACAAGTCTTTGAAAGAGCTTGGAGAAGTGGAGTCATGCAATTTTTTAGATGTGGTTGACAACATTGTGCAAAATGAATGGGAAGATTTTCTCTAACACTTCTTTAACTCATTCTATCTCTTCATTTCTATGTGATTCCTTAGTTGTTTCTAATGAATTGTTGTCAAGCTCTTATAGGGAATCAATAGAAGAAGTTGATGCAATGGAGATGAGAAGGAGACCTTCAATACAACCACTTAATATCCCCGTTGAAGGAGGACAAGGCCCGGAAGAGAAGAAAGAGAAGATGAAGCCGTTACCGGATCACCTCAAGTATGCTTACTTGGATAACGAAATGAGGTACCCCGTTATCGTCTCTTCTTTGTTAAATGATGGTGAGTTGGAAACCAAGTTGGAGGAAATCCACCTCCAAACCCACCACCAAATCTCCACCCGACCCGGCCCATTGCCATACCTATTTATCCCAACCCAGTAGTAACCCCAAGGAGTTGGTCTAGTGGTGTAGGCTTGGGATTTCGGAGTATGCTCCTCTCTAGGTCTCATGTTCGAACTCTTTAAGGTGCAAACAATTTCTATGGGGTCATGTCCATACAGAGCACAAAACTCTGACTTTAAACGGAAACCCCGCAAATGGGCGGTGGAATTGATCCCCCGAAATTAGTCGATCCAAGATCGGATACCGAGACTAAAAAAAAAAAAAACAAACCCCAGTAGTAGGAGATAACATATAAAAAATGGGGATAGGAATTAGGAAATGAAACGCAGCCATAGGCCATAGTAGGAGTAGTTATATATATCCATATGACGTTAAGTATTGTCGTCTTTCCCTCTAAATAAATACAAACCCCAATCTATATGGGACCCACAAATATCCCCCTTCCGCCACCCTTCCACCCACCATTCCACTTATATACACCCACTCCCTCCCTTCTTCAAAATACAACTCTCTCACCTTCTTATCCCATGGCCGTCGTGCGTGATCGCCGCCACCTCAATCTCCGCCTCCCTCTTCCCGAACTCTCCGAACGCCGCTCCCGCTTCCCTCCCCCTCTCCCTCCCTCCGCCGCCTCCACCACCGCCATTTCCGCCTCCGACCTCGAGAAGCTCCAAGTCCTCGGCCACGGCAACGGCGGCACCGTCTACAAAGTCCGCCACAAGCACACTTCCGCTATCTACGCCTTGAAAGTCGTCCACGCCGACACCGATCCCGCCTTCCGCCGCCAAACCCTCCGCGAGGTCTCCATCCTCCGCCGCACTGACTCGCCCTACGTCATCAAGTGCGACGGCGTCTTCGATATTCCCGGCGGCGACATCGCCATCTGTATGCAGTACATGGATATGGGCACTCTCGAAACCCTACTTAAAAACGGCGTCGTTTTCACCGAAACCCTCCTCGCCCAAATCTCCCACCAAGTACTCACCGGATTGGAACATTTGCATTCGCACAAGATTATTCACCGGGATTTAAAGCCCTCTAATATTTTGGTTAATCAGAAAATGCAAGTCAAGATCTCTGATTTCGGAGTGAGTAAAATCATGCAAAGAACATTGGATCCGTGCAATTCATACGTCGGCACGTGCGCATACATGAGCCCGGAGCGGTTTGACCCGGGTACATACGGGTCGAACTACGACGGGTACGCTGGGGATATTTGGAGCCTGGGTTTAACTCTATTGGAATTGTATGTGGGCCACTTTCCCTATTTGGCTCCGGGTCAACGACCCGATTGGGCCACGCTAATGTGCGCAATATGCTTCGGAGACCCGCCGACCTTGCCGGAAGGTACATCGGAAAATTTTAGGAGCTTCATCGAGTGCTGTTTACAGAAGGATTCGAATAAACGATGGAGTGCTACGCAGCTTCTCACGCACCCTTTTGTCACCAAAATCGACCTGCACTCTGTATAAAGTTGCCGGAATTTTCAATCTTGCGGCGGAGCTGCGGTGGCGGAATATTTTCTTTCCTTTTTTCCATTTTTTTGGAAAAATCCTGTGTATATTCTTTCCTCTTCTTTGAAATCCTTTTTTACAAGGAGGACTGATCCATTTCAACACTCAAATTTTATTGTTGAAATTCGAGAAATTAATCAAAATTGCTCTCTTATCAAATAATTCTAACCTTTAAATTTGGTTTTCGATTTTAAAAAAAATATATATAGAGGTGTCCAATTTCTATTCAAATGATATTACAAAGAATTATTTATTACTTTGATAATATCAACAAAAGAATATTCTCTTTTTTAACCAATACTCCTAATCAAAACTAACAATCAAGGGTGCAAGTGGAACAACTTAAGAAATGATGAGTTTTTCTTTTTCTGTGATTTTAAATACTCCGTATGATTCTTCTACTGTAATACTTTAAACTAACTACAGTTTAAACAATATTTTTTCAATATTATGAATATACTGGTATAACACGAATTTTTGGGGCATTTCTCAACACTATAAATATGCACTTCAAATTCATTTGATATTTTATTTTTGGAAGTTAAATAATTTATGCATTCCTAAACCTTTTTTTGAAAAGAAAAATAATGTAGATATTCAAAGTTTGTTCTAATTCTGAGAGGGAATGATTATCCTTCTCAATTTATTGAAATTGAATAAAATTGCAACTGTTAATATTTTATACTATTTCATTTATTTTAAAAATTAGATGATGTTTTATACTTTTTAATTAAAATTTATTATATATTTTTTAAATTTGGTATTGTAATCACTTAAATACTCAAGTAAATATATTATTTTAATAAAATAAATAAATATTTATTAAGAATACAGTAAAAAATTAATTATTTTATTAGTATAAGTGAATTAATCTAAAATAGACCCTTATTTTGAATTAAATGGTATACCTCTTTGATACGTAAAAAAAAACTTGGTGATTTCTAGGTAGATTCATTGTGTTGGAGTGGATTTGAGTTTCAGATAAGATAATACCGATGATATAAAACATGTTTTAAATCACATGTGCCCACGTGAGTTTATTACAAATCTAACTTTAATTATTGCCATTTCTTTATTCTCTCTTTGGTTGGAATATCACTTTCAAATGCCCACTTGTTATCAACTGCCTGTTTCTAATAATTGAAGTCCCAAAAACGACCTTAATATAATTTTTTGTAATGGGGACGGATTTAAAAAGTTTAATTATTGCATAATTTTTAAACGAACATAAATTAATTATTTCATCACGAACATTATTTTTATACATCCCGACAAGACGCTAAAAAATGGAGTTACTTGTTTTTGAGCTGTGTGAACAAATTAGTTTATTACAGTTAATTCATACCGCAAGATTCTCCTTTGTGTTTTTTTTTTTTATTATTATTATTAGATGGTGGG
The DNA here is from genome assembly GCA_963675135.1 of Galeopsis tetrahit. Classification (NCBI taxonomy): domain Eukaryota; kingdom Viridiplantae; phylum Streptophyta; class Magnoliopsida; order Lamiales; family Lamiaceae; genus Galeopsis; species Galeopsis tetrahit. Next base: position 75,684,336 of record OY776127.1, read on the forward strand.
TTTGTAGAATGAAATTTGGGAAAAACCTAATTACCTAACTAAAGTTGTTGGAGAATCTAAACTAAACCTGTTAAATTGTTGAGAGAATCTTAGATCCATGAACCACTTTTCAGGACTTTTTATCTACTTAAATTTCTAAGGACATTTGATTTGTCAAAGATTATACTCCTATGAGATATTATAAATTTCATTAGGAAAGGTTAAATCTCAATCTAAGTACTCATTTTATAAGTATCTATAGAGAAACAATGAATTATGAAATTATAATTTCATTGAGTAATTGTAAAGATTACTTGAATGAAGTATTTATAGATACAAAACGTATCTATCCTAAATCTCTAATTAAGGAAAATAAAGATATATAAAATATATTATACAAGACATATATAATATCTCTTAATATATTTGTATATGCCTAATACGCCCCCTCAAGATGGAGCACCGTAGGAGAGTCCAACCTTGATCATAAGTGGTTGTAGGCGAGAACGAGGAAGTGACTTGATAAGAGCATCAACAAGTTGATCCGCAGAAGAAACATAGAAAACTCGAAGTTGAGGGTCGATTACGGGAATGGGGTAGTAAGGGGTGTATTTAGTAAGTCGGGGGTGGGTTGATCAGGTCAGTGGCTGGATTTGAGGGTCGGGGTGTATTTAGTGGATTAGGGGTGTATTAGGCGGGTTTGTTGGGACTGGGGTGGATCTATCAGAGCAGTATGTGTATTTAGCGGAACTGGTGGTGGTGCATGCAGAAGAGGGGTGAACTTATCAAATCAGTGGGGGTGACAGGTGTATCTATCAATTTAGTGGGTGTATCAGTAGTTCATTTTGATTTGGCATGCTCAACGGCTGCAAGATGTAGGAAAGCCAGGGCCGAGACTTCTATGGATGAGTGGTGAAGCAACGGGGAAGCAGCCATAGATGGAAGCTTGAGGGAGAAGAAGCTTGCCTTCTTGAGGTTGGGGTAATCGTGAGTTTTGTACGACGAAAAACGTCGAACAACGATTACGCAGAAGAAGAAACTTGTTTTCTTGAGGTTGGGGTAATTGTGGATTTTGTACGACAAGAACATTGAACAACAATTACGGGGAAGAAAAAACGTGTCTTCTTGAGGTTGGGGTAATCGTGAGTTTTGTACGAAAGTGGCTGGATTTGAGGGTCGGGGTGTATTTACCAGGGTGTGTAGAAGAGTGTGCATGGATTCTGGGAAGGGGGTGTTTTTACTAGAACTGCGGGTGTGATTACTTGGGGAGTTTGCATGGGCTTCCATGGATGGAGATTTTGGAGAAGAAAGCTTCTTGTGAGTGCACGGTTGTTTTAACCAAAATTAGTTACCGTGAGAGGGTTGCAACCGTGAGTTTTGATCGGTGTTGAGTGCCGAGCAATGGTTAAGGGTGGTAGTCGGGAGTTTGGACGGCGCTGGACGTCGAGCAACGACTACAAGGGAGAGTTTTGGATCGAGGTGTTAGCCGTATGACTCGTTGATGTAGGGGTAATTGTGGGTTTTGTACGACAAGAACATCGAACAACAATTACGGGGAAGAAGAAACGTGTCTTCTTGAGGATAGGGTAATCGTGAGTTTTGTACGACAAGAACGTCGAACAACGATTACGGGGAAGAAGAAACTTGTCTTCTTGAGATTGGGGTAATCGTGAGTTTTGTACGGCAAGAACGTCGAACAACGATTACGGGGAAGAAGAAACTTGTCTTCATGATGAGGTTGGGGTAATCGTGGGTTTTGTACGACGAAGAACGTCGAACAACGATTACGAGGGTTTGGGGTGGGATCGAGAAGAGGCTCTGATACCATATAGAGAAACAATGAATAATTCAATGAATTGTGAAATTATAATTTCATTGAGTAAATGTAAAGATTACTTGAATGAAGTATTTATAGATACAAAACGTATCTATCCTAAATCTCTAATTAAGGAAAATAAAGATATACTGTATAAAATATACTCCCTCCGTTTTTTTATATAAGATGTTTTAAAGTAATTGACTAAAATTAAGAAAATGCATGTTTTAACAAATATACCCTCAGATAATAAAGGAGATTTCTGATTACATTAATGTCATTCTATTACACACATTAAATTCCAAATTTAAAAGAAGGGCATAATTGGAATAAACATTGTAAAAAATCTAAAACATCTTATATTTATGAACAAGAAAAAAGACCTAAAACATCTTATATAAAAAAACGGAGGAAGTATTATACAAGACATATATAATATCTCTTAATATATTTGTATATGCCTAATAGTATCTCAATTCAAATACTTGATTTTCACATATACTTTAAAGTTTGATTCAACAATTTAAGGTCCACATTTAAAAAATAAAAAATAAAAATATTTAAAGTCATATAAGATGAATTTTTTTTTTTAAAGAGAGAATTATTTTGAAAAAAAAATGTAGATTTAAAACAATATATACATATGCAGATTTTCTTGGAAAAATTTTGAAAAAAAAAAATCATATTTTCATATTTTTTATTTTTAATAAAAGGAAACATTTTGGAAAAATAAGTGGACCCCAATTAAAAAAAAAAAAAAAGTAAAAAAATGCTAGATTTCGGTAAGAAATATAAAAAAGAAACGAAATGTGTTCATGGATTCATAAGTACATACATATAGAAATTCAATCAGTTGTATATTCTTAGTACTAAATAAAAAAGAATCCTAATGTGTCCTTTTGTGGTGAAATAGAAGCTTGAGGATTAACTATACAGCTTCTAAATCTCTTGGATCATTCATGTTCCAGTATTTCTATTCTGCAATAACATGAATATTACTATACTTTTGGTACTCATGTTGGAGTTTATAATTATTGGTTAGAAAAAATATTTTTTGGCTATGAATATTCCCAGTTGTTTTTGTGTCAGTTGAGATTTTCAGAGCAAAAATGTGTATATAATTGAGATAATAGGAGATGGAGCTACTTTTTTACATAAAGAAACATAATTTTTATTTTTTCACAGATTTAGATTGATTAAGAAATTAACACTAACAAAATTTATGAATCAGCACATATTAGAGTACTGATAATATGAAAGCTGTGAGTAAACAAGTTAGTTCCAAAATTAAAACAACTGTATTAATGATATCATACTATAAATAGCAAGTTGGTGAGGTTAATAACATTGGAGGTTCAAAGTCAAATTGTATAAACTGTACCAACTTCCAATAGAGCAGCATTAGGGATATTGAGTGCAACTGGAGGCTCTCTACCATTCTTGTCAAGAAAAACATAAATCATTATCAACAGTTTCTTGAAGAAGTTAGACCCTTTCCTTGCTAACAAATGTGACTTTCCCAAGAAGTAAGCCGTCCCACTTTCCCTCGCATCGATGATTTCTTGAAGCTCCTCCCTAACTGACTGCCGCATCTGAGGGCTCTTCGGAGGTAGCGTGAATCGAACCCTCTTCCTATTCACTCCCCCACTTCCAGACGGGATGTCCAACAGATGCCTTCTCGATTCATTCACTGCTGTTATCGTCTGATCAGCGCTTGAGCACATTTCCTCAACCGGGATGAATACATTCCCATCCTCCATTTGGCTTCCCAATATTATCAACCTCCCTTCTGGAGATTCCAATGATTCATAATCATATTCCTCCCGCGTAATAAATTCTCCAATCGAGCTAACTATTTGGTCCTCAAAGTCATCTGTATCTCGTACATTATCACAGTATCCATAGCGCACTATACATCGGTATATCCTGTATTCTCTGGGGCCCACCCTGCCTATAAGGTACCGCCTATTTGCAGGGATTAATGGCACCGGTAAAGACTTGAAAGATACGAAAATCAAGACTTGGTGAAAAGCAGGAAGATTTGTGATGAAATGGGAAAAGAAAGCAGGGATTCCCATATCAATATCAGAGTAGATGAAGCCAATACCGGCTACTCTGGAAACACCAAGACCAGGGCTGTATTCGGTAAGCCAGTCAATAGTTACCTTGTTTTCCACATCAAATTCATACTTCTTGAGAGTGCCATAGTGCCAGGCAGCCATGATTGTCATAAAAAACAAAAATAAGAGAATTAAGCACCACGCCCCACGGAAGAAGCTCGTCAGAATGGTCGAGAGGTACATGGCCTCAATAGTGCCAAAGAACAGCATAAAACACACTGGTATTAAGAAGTTCAACCCCCAGTAAAGTGAAATTACGAGTGACATTAAACAAGTGGTTACTAGCATGCCCGATGTAATAGCCAAACCTGCAATCAAGAAGTTCAGTTTTCTCAGAAACAAGAAAACAACACTATTGCCAATCTAAGAAATTTCTCCGTAATAAGTTTGTTGGGAGAGAAAAATAGTTTTTTTTAGTCATGTAAGTGTGTGAGTAATCCCTATTTTGGTTTCAGTCCTGTCGACTTTCATTAATTGAAAATTGTCCTATAACTTCCAAAATTTGACATTTTGGTCTGGTAACATGCTGTAGAAGGTGTAACATACGATTGACACTGATGTGGCATAATCTGATTTGTCTACGTGGCAAAGTCTGATTGGTCAACAAGATGTTTCACCTCTTATAGTCAGCCACCAGACCAAAATGCCAATCCCTTGTGAAAGTTACATAACTATTTTCAATTCGTGAAAGTCAACATGACTAAAATCAAAATAAGGGTAACTTAAAGGACAAAAAAAAAAAAAATCCCTAAGTGGGAGTGAGTATAATATTATTTTTAATTTAACCAATTCATATGTTATTGAGAATGTAAATGTATTTCAGATTCATCTAAACTAAATTATTCATAACATACCTGTTGCTTTTCCCAGTTGGGAGACATCATGTAAACCAATGGTGAATACTAAGCTCAAGATCATGAACAACCAGTTGACATCGGGAACATAAACTTGGCCGAATATTTTCTCTGATGTATGAACAACTTTGACTCTAGGAAAGCAGTCAAGTGCCTGGCACTGATTTATGATGGAGAAGCCAGCTGTGATGGTAGCTTGACTTCCAACTGCTGAAGCAAACAGCGATAGCACAGCAAATACATGCTGAAGATTCTCTGAAAAGCAACCACATATATCATAACAACTGCTGCTTCTCATGTAAATACAAGGAAAATACAAAGGGATAACAAATCTTACTATCAGGTATAGATTCACTTAGATGAAAAGCTTCAGCAAAATCAAGATTTTTGGAGATGAATGCAGCTTGTCCAGCATAAGTCAACAAAAGGACAGGATATATGAAGCACACAAAAGTTATCTGCATTTATATGAAACCTATGTCATTTGCTGTCTCCTGTTTTATTTAGGCATATAGTCTCTGGTTTTCTGAAGCTTACGGCCATAGGCTCTCTGTTACCTTTTTTTTCCTAGGTACCTTAAATTCTGTAATATGATTATACATTTTTTACCTTGATAGATTTCTTGGAGAAATGGCCTAGATCTGCAAACATTGCTTCCGACCCTAATTGCACAAAAATTAGAAAATTATCATTATCAAAATTCTTAAAAAGCAAGCAGAGTTCACTATTATGATAGGCTGGACCAACCTGCTATGCATAAAACTATGCTGCTTAGGAGTTTCCAGTGTCGAAGATTAATTTTCTTAATGAACCTGATCATGTATACTGGGGAAATTGCATGGAGGATTTGGGTATCCCAATGAATAATATTGTAAAGACCAAATCCACTGATGAAGAAAAGCCATGTGATGACGATTGGAGCGAATATACACCCGATTCTCTTGGTTCCGTGATGCTGTAATGTGAAAAGACAAACTAAAATGGCACATGCAACAGGAGTTGGTACATCTGGAAATATCAAAAACAAAATTAGTATGTAAGCTTTACAACTATATAATTCTCTTTCCTAAGCTTGAAAAAATTGTATACATGTTTGTGTAATAAGGTTGGAATGTGCAGTACAAGATAATTAATCTGTATACCGTAATGAATTAGAACTAAGGATTTTGCAAATTAAAATGCGATTTGTGGAAGGTAACACAGCCAAGTTTAAAAACTCAGCGTAGGACTTGTTCACCTAGCACAACCAACTGTCTTTAAAACTCAAAAGTATAGTCTAAATAAAATAAAATCATAACTAAAAAGCTTGTAACTAGTCCACTTAACAACTTACATTTCTTCATGGCATGTTCAACACGGTCTTTCGTTGTTTCTGAAGAGAGATCTGGTATAAACAGCCAACATTAAGTTTGTGAGTGAAACAAATAATCCATAAGAATAAAAGTTGCTTCTTTTACCCAAATACAAAGAATATCTTACGTTTAACAGATATTTTTGTCAATGAACGTCCAATACCTGATGTTGCTGATAACACTGCACGCAAAATTAAGATTAGTTGTCTAGTCCTGTAAGAATATTCACGAAGAATATATACTTTGAAACAGACAGTTATATATCAAACAACTTCTTCTAGTATTAGGTGCTAACCAGATATAGCTGGTGTGAGAACTGCATCACTTAATATCATGCAAGCACCAAGCAGAGCCAAGAACAAGAGTAAATAATGACTGCTTTTATGTTTCTCTAAAACCCTTTTAGCTTTATTTTCCGATTTGCTCTTTGAAGAGACGTCTTCTTCATGATTCAAGATCTTGCTTGTACCTCTATCAGATGGAATTAGCCCCACTGTAGCATGCCTACAAAGTAACGAATATAATGAAAACGGGCCACCTGCAATTTAATTACCCATGAGATTTGACTGAGGTTCAATTTATCCTTCAACCTTAAAAGATATCAATATCATTATTACCTTCTCCATTGTCATCAGCTCTCAATACAATAAAAGCATACTTGAGCAACGGGATGATGGTTAAAGTCCAGAAAAGAAACGAGAAAAGTTCATGTATCTCACTTGGAGATTTAATATCCTCTGGACTGATTGATTCAAATACATACAATGGAGCTGTGCTCAAGCGACCATATATCACTCCCAGGCTTTGAAAGGACAAAATCAGTGTATGCCTCCATGTCTCTTTCTGCACACATATTTAACATTCATTAGTTTCTGTAATTCAGAACTCTCAAGTTATTACCGATTTTAAGGCAACATACAAAATGGAGAGTGATCAAATCCACATATCCAATTATCCACCAACTACAAGATGATTAGAACATCGGTGGGTCAGTAATTCACCTAATAAAACTAGATTTTCAAGGGCTAATAATTCAAATGTCTTTCAGAGATTATCACACTAACTGTAAGACAAACACGCGAGAACAGGTTGTTTCATATGTAGTTAATCCTGTATATATTATATTCATTCCAGAGTCTTATAATTTGTTCAAGTGCCGTACTATAACCTGGAGGAGGTAAACTTATTTTGCTCATCTTTCAATTAGATCAAGGAGAAAACATTTCTTAACTTCAATTGATTTCTTTTTCCCTCAATTAAAGCATATCATCATCAATTAATATTCAGTACTGTGACAAATCAGAGAAATAAATGCACCTGGATAAGAATATAAGAATCCCACAAACCAAGAGTAAATACGACGAATTGAAATTACTACACAATTTCTTAACAATGAAGGGTAATACACAAAATTAATTAACAAAATTTCTGAAATCAGAATAGGATTCACTCCAGAATCAAGCCGAATGGGAAGTTGAACAGGGCAATAAATACCAGAAAATATAGAACAGAGTCTAGCAAACTTACTCTAAAATCAGCATAAACGGGCACAGAATCGATTGCCAAAGCGTCCATTGATCACCACATCAAGGGAGAAATAGATTTTAATTTATGATTCAAACGAGTACAACATAAGAGATTTGAGAGGCGTTTTTCTTTAGCTTGCTTGATCTGGCAAGAAATGTGTGTATGGAAGTTGAGCTACAGAAAAAAAGGGCGGAAAATCCAAAACTGCAGTCTAGAAGTTTCAGACGGGGGCAAAATTCTAGAGAGAGAGAGTGAGAAGGGGAAGAGATACATAAAATGTATGTATATGTTTGTTTGTTGTGACAGGTGTTGCATCTATATGCATAGTGCATGCATGCTATAGCGGCCTATATGTAATGTATGTACTGTAGAGAGAGAGAGAGAGAGAGAGGGAGTTTTTTATATACAAAATTGATTTGCAGAGATATGGGGGATTTCCAAATGGTAGCAGCAAAGGAAAGGAGGAGACTGCCAAATACTCTGCATATTTGAGTAAGCAGAACAGTATTTTATGAACTACCTAATTTGCCCCCCATCCCCATTATGAAATTTAAGTAAAAATCATTAATGTGAACACCCTAATTATGACATTTTACCTGATACGTCACTTTACAAAAATAATTTCACGTGTTACCTAATATGATTGATTCAGTGATTTTTTTTTTAAAATCATTTTTAAATCTACATTGAAAACATTTCACACAAACTAAGTAGATATGGAGTATATTAAACGTTATTTTTTTGAGCTTAGTCCTAGACACGATGACAAAGAAATAATAAAAAAAATGTTAGAAGTAAACATGGTCGATTTTGTGAAATGGAAAAATAGTTGATGACATGTTAAATTTATTAAAATTGTAATGGTTTCCTTTATTCTTACTATTTTTCCCTTATACAAGACGACGAAAAAAAAAAGATTGAAATTTTATTAAAAGTAAGTGTGTTAAATGAATGGTATTTTGGTGAAATGGAAAATAGTTAATGACTTTAACAAAAAGCAAATTTATAATTTGAAAAGCAATCATGCATAACCATCTTAAAACTGCTTTAAATTGATTTTTACCAATATTTCATATTTTTCTAAAAAAATCAGTTATTTTCAAACATCACTCACCTTTTATTTGAATAAATCAATTTAAATAGCTTATTCCGAACGCAATCTCAATATTACAATTTTCCTAAATTAAGGTCTGGGGATAAGACCTGCTGTATTATTTGATTATTTCATCTTACTCGACCAGAAAACTGATTAAACCTTTTTTTATTCTCTTATATCAGTAATAATAATAATAAAAAAAACTTGATTTCTTCAAAGTAAAGATTTAGCTGAAAGTAGATGTTAAATGTCAATTTTGGAAGGTGGGCATTATATGGAAGTGTGTATAGTGTAGAACGTAATTATTTATTGTATGCAAGGTAGGATTAGGAATAAAATTAATTCAGGACCTACAATTTTACAATAATTCAATTCATTTCAAGTTATACAATAGTTCATTCATTTAAATAATAATCGAGTGTGCTTTGAGATGTCAAACGTGATGTAATCCTCATATTATTTCATGTTTACTACAGTAGCTTTCAAAAAAAAAAACCCATACTTGTATTACTATTATTTCATGTTTACTATTACAGCTTTTTTTAACGATATATGTATCTTTTATTTTTGGCTCAAGTTTCCCAGATTTTCCAAACCCAATTTAATTTAGTTTGTTATTTTTATGAGGTTCAGTTTGCGATTTTAATTGTGTTTAATTTCAGTTCGATTTTCGATTATCGCTAATGAAAATTTCGAATAGCATGTACCGAATCAAATTAATATTATATAAAAAAAATTATATGCGTTATTTGAAATTTAAAAAAAAATCCCAATTTCCTATAATCCTATTTTCTAAATTTACAAGTCATAATCACTTCAATCATAAGTGAGAATTGACACGGTTTTTGTAACTTTGTATTGTTTAAAACTTTAAGAATTTATAACTAGTGACTGATGTCTAAATAATTGTGATAATATATCATTTAAATCCTCTTTATTTTCTTAAAGTTTACTTGTATTTTGTCCATGTATGATGCTTTCTTGAATTTTAGTGCATGAATGAACACCTACCTATTCCCAAATTGGTGGAGCAAGAAGTCCCTATGTATACATCTTTTAAAAACACTACTATCTCTCAAAAATAAAATAAAATAAAAATAAAAATATTGAGATATTGAGCTTGTTTTGTTGTTATTTGTTTATCTAAGTGAGTCTGTCTCGTATGTTTGTTTTGAAGTTATAGTGGATCAAACTTTGAAGTTATAATATTTAAAAAAATTGATAAATAATTATGTTTGTCTTGAAAATTTCATAGGGTTGATGGTGAAAATGTTAATTGATGTTATATTTTTTGTTTATATTATTTTATTATTAGAAGTGTATTGAGAGAATAAAAAGTTAGATGATGGGAGTGTAATTGATAAAAAAAACAGTGGTAATTAATCTTCCGGCTATGCCTAATTCCAATGCTAAGTTGGAATTCAACCTTTAACTTTTGTCAAAAACTTATATACAATATTTCACCATAGTCTTATGGTGCAATATGATATTCTTATGTTTTCATCCGGTATCCCGTCTTTTTCTCTCCTCTGTTTTTTGCGCCGTCGGTCACATCTTTGCTTTTCTCTGTGCTGCCTTCTTTTATGCGCCGATCTCCTTCTTCGCGATGACATATCTTCTGCGCGCTGCAGATTTCTCCTTCTTTGCGATGCCTTATCTTCTGCGCGCTGAGAGAAATCTGCAGGGTTCAATAATAATAATAAAAAAAAAAATCAGAAACTGTTCAGATTTCTGATCTGCTAATTACGAAACAAGCGGAGAAATTATTATTTTTGTTTTTTGAATGAATTAATGAGAAAAAATTAACAATAAATTTATTCCAATTAATTGTTGTTTTTGTAATTGTAGCGATCGATAAATTATTCAACATGGTTGTGTTTTTCGTGTTTTCAATTATTGTTCTTCGTCTTTTTTAATGTGGGTATATCATTCACTCTCAATAATGACGTTTTATTTATACAGTAACACATCTTTTTTAATACAGTAATACACTTGTGTTTATATAGTACCACATTTTTCTGTGTTACTTTAAGGTCAAATATGTGTTACTTGTGTGTTACTTGTACTTACAGTAACACATATTTGCTCGTACAGTAACATATAATTGTTTTTATAGTAACACGGATTAAGAACAAATTTTTCTATTTTATCCTTCCTTAAATTAATTTGTGTTAATATTTTTCTGTAAAAAGACAATTTATGTGTTATTTATACTTAGAGTAACACATATTTGGTCTTGCAATAACATATAATTACCTATATAGTAACACAGACCTGAAACCCGTTATCCTGTTAGCCTCCTGCGCGCGATTTTTCCGCGATTTTTAAGGAAATATTCGTTCGATCGGTTAAACCCGCTACAAATCCGCTAATTTTGACCCTTCCTTAAATATACTAATATTTCACATGAAATATTGCACATAAGTGCGGCCCTTAACTTTTATTCTTACGAGTTTTTAATGGAATATGTCGTGTTTGAAAGTGAAAAAAAAAAGTCATTCAATAATTCTAATCCAACCCTAAATTTGGGTAAAATAATTAGTTCTCTCAAATGATAATCAAATATAAAACATTAAAGAGAAAAAACCAATCATAATCTGAAAATCGTATTGAGTTTATATCGAAATAATATTATAATTATATATTAGGTAATGACGCAAGCTATAGTGCTACTTATTCAACCTCTTTAATAATTAAAATGGAGTAAAAAAATCATAATTTTCATAGAACTATATACTTATTCAAGCAACTAGAGTTGAAAAATGATGCTATGGATCATAGAATGGACTTCACGATGGCGATTTTAATTGATGTAAAGTAACCACGTGGCTTTATTTATGGTTTCCATTTTCAGTTGACAATTCGAAATTTATTACAATAAAATTCCTCATACATGTGACTCACCTGACAGTGGGGGATAAGGTCTAAAGGGCCATAAGGCACATGCCTAAATCCTAATGCCCATTTTACACAATTTGTTTCTCCATTTTCGTGAATAGCTCCTGTACATTTGTATGAAATCAAAAATAAAATTTAACTTTCTATTAGCCATCAATCAATCTAAATCACTTTATAAAGAGCAAATGACTAGTAAATTTGTAATCACCCCGTAAAGAAGTCAGTTTAATGTTAATTTAGAATGACAATAAAATTTTATTTTCCCTTTTCCTTCCAAATACTCCATACTAAAGGAATGGCTTTCTCCATAGTAAATTATTAGTGTTTTGCTATAATTTTGATTAAAAAAGGAAAAAAATTATTGTTGGTTGTGGCATAGAAAAATATTGAAGATAAAAAATAAAATAAAATAAAAGACAGTTAATCAAAATGAAACAATGATTACCTTATATACCCAGTTCTCATTTTCGTTGAAGAATTTCGTACCAAGCGAGCACCAAGTGATAACAGCAAGAATAAAAAAACAAAAAAAAAAAACATAGTGCAGTTCAATTGGTAACTTTTGTTTGATTGAAATGTGTATATGATCAACATAAAGCCCAAAAACTTGTTTGCTACTTTCAAGTATACCCTGCAGAAGAAGATTATGCGAAGAGCTACTCAAAACACAAGATCTTGTAATATAATACTGGAGTATAATTTACCAATATATTATACTCCTTAACGACCTTCTTTCCAACAAAACTATCTTAATTTTTTTTTTTAAAAAATGATACTACTAAACAAGCCCAAAATATCCATAAAAGACTTTTAAGTCATTGATCCGCTAAAGTAATCAAAACTTGAGAAAACGCTTTTTTTGTGTATCTTCAAGTCATTTTGTTTTGAATCTGCCTATGAATATATACAAGGTAGTCGACATATGCGAGCCCACTTGCCATACTGTCTTCTACCATGTAAGAGAAAAACAGCATCCCTGAAAAATAAAACAAATAAACCACAAGTTCAAATTGCAATTTCTTCACTCAACTTTTTTCTATATAGCTCAGTTCTGTATCTTTGTTCTTAGAGGTAAGGTTCGTAACATAGTTTTGAAAGGCGCAATAGGGGTCCCAGCGCCCGAGGCGCAAGGCGCGCGCCTCTTGTCCTTTTTTCTAAACAACATTTTATGATCCTATAACCATATTCTACCCCGACAAAACCACATAATACTACTACAGAGTCATAAATAAACATTAGAACATAATGCAAACATGAAACTAATACTAAAAAGCATAAAGTAGAGAAGATAGACTTCACTAGCACACAAAAAACATAAAAAAACAGCAATTAAGAACTTAAAAATTCATTAGTCTAGTTGAATAGTTCTCACTCTCATCGAAATCAAAGCACTCCTCCTCATCAAATTGCTCATCATCATCAATGTACAACATTCTAGTAGCAACACGGACAAGGTGAGGTGGTGGTGCACCAGGCTGGAGGCGACGCGGTGGAGGAGGGGGCACGTTGCTGCTGGAACATGGAAGGGGGGAGTTTTTCTAAAATCCTAGTTTTTGTGTTTGACCTAATTTATGAATTCAATTATTTATTTCCCCCTCCTATCCTAGAAAAAATGAGTGTTGCAGATCTAAAATCCTAAAACATGTTTTAAAAATAGCTTAAAGTGTGTTTTTTTTCACTGTGAAATGGCTGTGACCAAGAGGCGCGCCTTGGTCGCCTCACAAAAGGCGCAGAATCTGAGGCGCACAAAGGCGCGCGCCTCACTCAGATTCTGCGCCTCAAAAAAGTCCAAAAAGGCGCATTACCCATAGCCTCATGCGCCTTGCGGGCACACCTTTCAAAACTATGGTTCGTAAAACAAGAAAGTGGAGCAATTTCAGATAGAAAATAATTTGTAATTGACTAACCAGATGGATCTCCCTTTCTACAAAATTTCAAGCTGCAAAATCAGAAAAGAGAACACAAGTTAAAAGGTGAGTGATAAAAGCTCAAAAGGTTCAATATAGCAGAGATATATATATCTACTCTATAAAACAGACAAGGGACGAATCAGTGATACCGTAGGTAGGAACATCGTTGGCGCCTCATTTCATTTAGAATAGTATTCAGCTTCTTCGACAAGGGATTTTCGAATTGCTGCAAAATAAACTGAAATAGGAGAATGCCGTAAGTTAAAACTTAAGACTCTTTGTCGGCAAATAACCCAATGTATGTGCTGTCAAATTCTGATATGGAAATATACAACTGTTTTAACAGTATGAAACCGTCAAGCATGTGAAAGAGTACCTGATTTGAAATTTCTTCAGCTGATGATATACCGAAAAGTTGTTTTAGAACATTTTGCTGAACAGAGTTGCCAACATATATTAAACAGTCTATGCTGTTCTCAAGAAGATATATTCCATCGTCAGAAATGTGATCGCTGGATAGTGCGACACTAGTAGGAATAGTGGAATCTCCCGGTTCCTGACGTGTCAGCATCAACAAGTGAGACTATCATATGATATAAAACCAGGGGTTAATTGCATGAAAACCCCTCGTCATTTGGAAATGTTGCGCGGAATCCCCCTGTAGTTTATTAAATAAAGCCAACTCTCCATTTTTTTCAGAAACGAGTTAAGAGTCGTATTTATTTCCTCTATTTCCCATTTTTGTTTTCCAAATACTGAAGTCTTGAGACTATATTATGAAGGACACAGCAGGGAAATAGAAGAAAGAGATAAAACCACTAATTAAGTCGTTTTGGAAAAAACGGGGAGAGTTAGCTTTATTCCATAAGCCAGGGGGAAATTTCATGCAATTTCCAAACCATGAGGGGGTTTCGTGCAATAAACACTAAAAACAAGAGTGACACCATCCATATTTCAAAAAACGCATACATACCTTGTCTTCAAGGTCATGAATGGCTATCATCCTAGGGTACACCAATGGAATTACCAAAGGAGTAGGTAAAGGGGAAACATAACTTATCCAAAAAGACCTATCATCAATCCTACCATCAGAACGCAATCCATTGCTTTTGAGTAAAGCTGGAAAAGACAAAACAACACAACGTTATAATAAACAAAAGTGCTACATACGATTAATACAAAACTCAGATCAATCAATGGAATCCTTATTTTTCATTCTATGTCACAAATCATACCGAGTGTATAGAGAGGCAGTAATTTAAGTGCTTCAGGCAGAATGAGTTGTCCAGAAGATGATACAGTAGCACAGAACTTGCGGTAGGAATACAAAATGTTGATACAAGCATTTGTTGTTTGATCCCTGACTTGGGCAAGAGGAGACGTAGGTATTTCATTAGCCGCTGAGGAATCAGAAGCATACAAGAGTCAGTGTTCTACTTGATGGTCTATGAACCAAAAAAATATTCACATGAATGGAATAACAGCTGCCTAATATAATTATTATTTCAGGGGATACACAAGCAAACACACAATTAACCTGCAAATACAATTGAATAAATCAAGTCCAACATAAGAAAATTACCTTGCTTCAATATACAAGAAAATTGGGTGTCTATGTCGGCCGATCGGAACAAATTATTCAGCATGTTGGTGCAAGGTAGAGATAAAGTTGAAACTCGGATTCTTCTTTGGCCATATACAGTGGTGTATAGGAGAGCACACTAAATATCATTACAAACATATAGTGATTAGATGAGCAAAGACTTCTCCAATGAGGAAATATTGAGTAAATGAAGAAAACATTATTCGAAAACCAATCATAATATTATAAGTTTCCAAGTAAAGAGTATTATACAGTGAATTGCAGTTACACCTGGAAAGAACACTCTGATCCTTCCTGCAACTTATCGTCATGTTTTAGGGACACCATAATGGCCTTGTCACAGTCGATCTGAGAAAAATGAAGAGTCATTGAGGGAAAGTGGAAAACTCTGCCAGCAGTAAACATAAACTGGAAAAGACATGTAAAAATTTACAAATATTTTCTCTTTGTAAATATAGATATCTTATGCACAAAACAACAGAACATTGAGGAGATGTTGTGGCAAAACCAAGGTTATCTGCAACTAGGACGAGGAGTTAGAGAGAACATTAATATACCATCTTTGGTATTCAGATAGGCCCATTGTTCATAATCCATTATGATAAGAATGAATAGGTAGAAATGTGAGCAAGAAATCAAATGTCTTTCAATTAATATTCTACATTGATATAAGGATAATTGAAAAATGTAAGACGGATATAAGGAACTGCTAACATTATGTTTTAACAATGATCTGTGCTGTATGGTTAAGGCTTTTAGTAAATTAGTAAAAGCCTGAGTTCAGATATTCGAGAAGCTATGTCTCTAATATCGTAATCTGCCTTATCAATCAACACAAGGATCAATAGTAAAAAATGTGTGCTGTGAAATAGCAACAGTTATATGTAGTGTATGAAGGGGAGGAGAGGAATACAGCAGGTAGATCCACATCAGTTGGAATGCGCTTGCAGAAGTTTCCAGAATATTCTTGAACTTGAATACCCTAGTCAGAAATACAAATCGTGTCATTTTCTCCAAGGGAACGTATGATTTTCAAATAGTAAGCACATACCTGGCTGCATCTAACACGCATGACCGCCTCATATCCCTGGGGCCTCGTGACATTCCACCGAAGATCATTGTAAAGCTTAGCAGGATCAGAAAGAGCTGAGAAAGGATAGTAGTAGTACACCTGGAGCCAGAAAAAAAAACCATCAATATTCAGCAGCATCTGAATTATGAAGAAGTGCCCATAAAGTTAATGCACACAATATAATTGATTGGAGAGGAGGGGTGTGGGGGTGATGTGATATGAGAATAATCACTCACAATCTAGCATACTACATATTTCAAAAATCTAAATATTTGGCAAATACCTGGCCTCCAGTAGTTCTTGGAACAACAGAGAGAGAAGCAATATCTACATATGATTGAGTTGTGATGAACAAATCAACACAGACCTGAAAATGTTTATTGAAAAATAAATTTTGAAACAAGATTATTAATTAGGTTTTGCAAAAGATCCAGAACATATAAAATACATCACCTGATACTCAGCAAAATCAATCGCCAAAGTTTTTAGTGTTTTGTCCAGTGGTTGGAGTAATTTGTGAGCTTCCTGATATCCAGGAACATTACCGTCAATAGTGTACTTACATGGTTGCAGAATTTAACACGAGTTATAGAACAACAAATGCACTTGGATTTAAGGAGATTTAGCAACCTAATGCATCCCTATAACCTTTTTTAACCAACTATCTTGATATTAATCATGATTCCGAGGACGAAAACATGAAATCACATCAAATAAATTACTCACCTTTTTGGATATTAATCAGCAACGAATTTTCACACATAAAAAATTCGAGAGATTATGAATGAACTTTTAGACAATATTACCTTTTCTCCGGCTGATATGTTACTTCTCCCTTCTGCTTCTCTTTCAGAAAGGGATCCAATACCACTTGAAGGCAAGACTGTAACATTATAACAACTACATCAACCAAAGTGACACAAAGTAGCAGGATATAACACATCAAAAAGCACAAGGCACAAGATCCTACTACAATAATAAGTATACTATAATTTATATCCATACATATAAAAACAAAACCATGCAAAACAAAGAGGAAAATAACAAAATTTCCTGCCCATATACAAATTTAAAATCACGGTGGTGTGGAGAAAGTTGGCAGATCAAATCTCCATATACAGTTCCCAATTTTAATGCATGGAAAATCAAATTGATATTTTTCCACGATATTTAAATTTGACACCCATAGCATTGCCTACCTAAAATTTAAAAAAAAAAATCAGATCTAAAAAGTGGGGTTTTTGGTGAACTAAGTGTTTTAGAATTATTAAAATTTGAATGTGTATTGAATTTGGACATTTGTAATACAAGTAGGTCCCTTGTGAGATCATGTCACATAAAATTTTTTTTATTGTAATAAATCTGAGTATTTTAGACAAATTTAGTTTATATTAAAAAATTAAAAATACATATTTTACATTAGAAAAATACTTAGTAAGGTTACATATATATTTTCCAATTAAATGATTAATAATGAAAATAATAAATTAGTATAATAACCATGCAAGGCACAGGCGCATTTCTAGTATATACGAAAAGAAGATACAAGCAGGATCTTACGGAAAAAAAAAAGGTTCCATAACAATCTAAAAGGCCATGATTCATGATTCTAAATGAGGCTGCTTAACCCTATCTATCTAGGTGCTAATGCCCAGTCCGCAGACCAGCTAGAGCCCAGTGCTTTTTAGAACATCGCCATCAATTAAAATGAAATTAATGATCTCCAACATAATTATTTTTTGGTTTAATTGCGGCTAAAATCCGACTTGACATTCCGTTAAACCAAATATATTTAAAACAGTGTCATATGATTTAAGGGAATGTCAAGTCAGATCAACATGTCAGACTCGGGCAAGAGAGGGGTTGCCCAGAAGTTTCAATTGCAAAATTCTTTTAAATTGGTGTTGTATTTGTTATTATCCAATTGTATTGATTAAACAACAATTAACGCAACGGTCGTGATTTTAGCCACAATTAAGCCTTATTTTTATTGCCTTGCATAAGCCCATATGCATATGAGCAATTTTATAGGCTGCTAAACATTGTAAACTTACCAGATTTAAAAACAAGGAGTTTGCCACCAGTATTTTTCATCGCCAGGTAAGCAGCCTATCGTAGAGCGAATGAAAAGTCAGATCATCTGCAAATATAATAAATTGCAAGGGACAGGTCTTCAAACTAGTGACTTGGCATTTATAGCTACTTCTGATGGATTTAGAGCATGAGATGTCATAAGCCAGAAGTTTTGATATCTCATACCACTTGTCTCACCATGGCTTGTACCTGGAAGCCTTTGTGCTATAGAAGATGTTGTGAATATTTGAGGTCCTAGAAAAATTGCATGCTCTAATTGTAGATATCACACCTTTTTTTTTTTGGAACAAGATGCATGTGATGCCCCTCTCCCCAAGCCTCAACAAGAAGAACAAGGAATGGAGAAAAACAAATATCTATACTAAATAAAATAGACTTGATCACAGGATATATTAATGTGTCATACCTTTGCTGCAGCCCCAAAAGCTGAATCAGCAATTCTATTTTTCTGAAACATTGTAGGAATGCTTTCCAGCAACATCTCCAAATGCTGACGGCACTGCATATTTACCAATATTATTGTCAATAATTTTAAAATTATTGGACATGATCTGTGGCATAGATCACATACCATCGCCAAAGACACCAGAATAATTAAAAAATAAGAAAGAAGTGAGAAGAAAAAGGAAGCTCGATATATAGAACATATAACTGAAACTCATTTTCGCACATGTAATCCCAAGAAAGAATAAGAGATCTAACCTCAGCAAGTTGAACAATAACATCACTTTCAAGAGGGGTGTATACATCTTGTACGTCTGGAACTATAAGCATCAACGGCTGCAATGAGAAGGGAGAGGGACAAAAGTAAGAGTTCAGCAGAAACAACTTCAATTCAATTGTGACAAAAACCATTATCTGCCTATCTGGCTCAATACATGAGGAGATCAAAATAGTAAGACCAGGGGATATCAAACATAGGATCATTGTCAACATGAAATAACAATGAGTATATCAAACACCATATCCCTCTTTGCACACCACCATTTTATTTTGGACTAAAATAATCTTTTATAAACTTAAAATGATAAAAAAAAATAACCTTTTCCGGAAAAAGCAAAAAAAAAAAAACAAAACTTATTTCTTCATCACTAAACTTCAACACTCTACCTCTCTTTCTCACTCTCATAAACCCTAACCTTCTATCTTCAATAAATTCTACTAAAAAAACAACATAAATTAGTTTAAAAAGGATAATGCACCACACAAACTTCAAGGATATGAACAAGATAAGTTTTATTTCACACTTCTACAGCTAAAGTTATATTTTTTGCTTTATTTCTTTGTAACCTGGCAACCAGTGGTTACAGAAATACAGTTCGAACTGTTTTAGTAGTGTTCGTGAAGAATAATTTGAAGGTTACTTAGTTATAAAATCTAAATAACTATAGAAATGTTTATAAAAATAAATTGGACATGCTACACGCTCGTTAGTGAATAAGGGTAAAATTGGATTTTTTTCATGGTGTCTAAGAAATTATGACGATATACACACACACAGATATATATATATATATATATATATATATATATAATTTATATCTATTATGCGTCAAAGAAATTGGATGTTTCCGTGGTGTCTAAGAAATTATGACTAGATATAGATATAGATATAGATATAGATATACACACACCCACACACATATATAAGATTTATATATATTATGTGTGGTGTACATAAAACATGTGATGTGACATGCAAAGAGGATTTAGCAGTAGCATTACTAATACAACAGCCCAAGGTAAAACTGTAAAAGAGCATGTAAAGTTTTCAAGGACAAGATGGTAACTCTCCACCAACCAACCTGCTGTAGTGCACGCTTCAGGTTGTAAAAGTGGATAGTGGAGTCAAATGTAGCAATACCCACCATAGTTCGAGGACTCTCCTGCATGAAAGGAGACTGGTTAATACGAATTCATGTTAAGCTTTTCTTTCTCCGGTAAACCAAAATCTAACAAACCAAACTCAAGTTCTCTTCTCTCAGAGGAAAAAAAGTCCATCTTGGCAAAAAGTTATTATGCCCTTGGGATGATGAAATAAAAAGGAACATCTTGAATACCAAAAATAACATCATAAGCCAAAGAGTTTTGTTTTGCATGGACTTACAGGAAGATCGGGTATAACTTGGCTAATTGCACTGCAAGCTGCCGCAGTTGCACCAGTTTGTACGGCATTCATCGACACATCAATAAGGAAGAAATACACTGCAGGCATTGGATCTCGGACCTGAAAAGGACAAAACATAAGAATAATTAACAAGTAATAAACCTAACCAAAAAAGCTAAAGATCTCAGCAAAAATTGTCTATGCTAAAAAGTACACGTGTCATCCTAGCCACTCCGTGCCCCCAACAACAAATAAATACAACACTCTGGATTTGTGAAATCTACCAGAAATCAGAGTTGCAGAAGAGAAAGGTGAGTTCCAATGAATTTTATCATGATCAATATGTGCATATTCTTTCTTTTTTTTTTTTGATAAGAAACTTAAACTTTAATTGCATCAATAGGGATGAGAAGTCCCTAGCCTGATTACAGATTCAGTTACAAAGCACAGATCCAATTCCTAGATACATCAGAAATAAGATTACCCCTAAAAGCACTATGACTCAGAGACCATAAAGCCACTTTATACTTAATTCTATCCCATATCTCATCAATCGATTCATATCTATCCTCAAAAATCCGTCTATTCCTCTCACGCCAAATCTACCACATCACTACTGAGTACTGATACAGCAATCCTCCCTAGTATTTTTCCTTTTTTCCTAATAGAGCCCGCCAAATTACTTAGAAGCAAGGCCAATACGTGCATATTCTTTATAATACAAAATTCTTCTTAAATCTATATAGAGTACGAGACTTAATGACTTATATCGTACTAGAAAAAATGTCACTTATATGCCTAGTCCAAAATCAATTTTTCATGTGGTGGATGATCCTCAAATTAGGAGGAGCTTTTAGCATAGTTAGTCACAGAGTCAATTATTTAGTAGTTATTATCAATGGAAGGATTCTGAAGTATTTAAGCAGTTGAAAATATATAAAAGGGACCCTGAAATTGATGCTTCGCTATACCAATACTTATTCCCACGTACTAAACCAAACTGATCTGCACTGCTGTACTGATTCCTGATTCACACTGGCATTTGAAGCTACTTAAAGCGGACATTATCTGATCATGATTCTTGAGTGGCAAATGTCTGACTCAATCAAAACAAATTAACCTTATATACTCTGAATCAGCTTAATGGACCCTCTATTCCACTAATCAGTAATCAAGTTTCATTCTAATGCATTTGTGGCCCAATTTGTAACTAAGCTAATTAAATAATTTACCCTCAATCTCCTACTTAGTTAAGTCATCCAGTTAAATATCACGCCAAATCAATATCTAGGTTGCACTGGTCTAACCATGTATTCCTTTGAAGCAATAAATTCGACAGTTCCCCTGTTTAGTTCAGGCCTTTCATCAGCATCTCTGCGGCGACCATCTGGGCCCAAATTGCAGTGATAGTCACGTGGAGTTTCATCTACGAATCCTGCCCAAAAAGAGGATTGTACGCAGTGAAGATCCAAGTTTGATTACTTCAGATGTTCTGAGATCAATTCTGAAAAAAGAGAACTGCATTCACAAAACATATGATGCAAATGCCAATAACAGCAGTAATAGTAAATTACATGTAGTCCTACAATGGAGAAAAATATAGCAGTCAATCATAGAATTGGCCACAATTGAAAAACTTCGTTTGAGTACACAACGTGATAACCTGTCAATCATTAAACAGACATTACCCAAAAAAAAAAAGGTATGTTTCTTACCACATAAGTTGCATATGAAGCGTTTCCCTTGATCAATAAATTTCATGAAAGGATTAATGTAACCTTTGCAACGGGAACATCTAAGCGGACCACTTTCACCGAAATCAACAACCTAACAAGCATAGTAACTCAATTTACATCAATGATTCAATGGCCTGAGATATTATCCTGAACAATGGTTAGCTCCTGAGATAAATAGGTATGTCACAACAATACATGTTTAAAGAAACAATAGTCTGTGATATTATCCTCAACTCTACACTGTGAAAGAATCAGCTAAAGTGGGGCGTAAAAGTACAGGTAGCCAGGTAAAGAAAATTTCAAGCATCAACCAACACGGGCAATAGGAAAAATATAACAACCACACTCCTACACTTTATTAAACAAACTGGAAAACATGAAACAATACATGGATTGCAATATTTCAAATTTTACAATCAACTCATTCCATTTTTCATTTTTGGGACAATTTTTTTTATTCCTAAGCTATATGTCCAATTTTTTTCATGTTTGATATTAGCATTACCATAATCACAAAGCAAAAAATTTCATTTAAAGTCTTGTTACGCAAAAAACAATAGTCATTTAAATTGTGCTACCAGAAAAGAATGAGACCCATAAAATAGATAGGGGAAGAATGTTATTACTTGCATGGGCTCATCAGCTGGGTGTGGAAGAGCTAAAGGCTGGACCAACAAAGCCAACTGCATTGCAGATGTAGACAGAAGATCTAAAGTACAGGGAACCTATAAAAGAAAACAAAAGCATCTTGGAATTTTTCCATATGAAACAAGTCTCACCTATATTGATCATGAAGAAACATACAACAAAATACGAAAGATAACAGAATATGGACATCAATCACAAACAATAATTTTAAATTACTGGTGCATAATATTCCTAACCTGGTTTACAGTGCACCTCATGTAACGTGGACTGCAATTCCCAGTGTCTTTAACTATATAATCACTTGTTGCAGGCTTGACAAAGATAGGACCCAAAAACAAATCAGATAAATTGTAGTATAAACATGCCAAACATAATACATTCAATGGGTGAATATATCACTCAGTTTAAATATTAGAGTAGGCATGTGAAGTTGGACCGCCAAACAAGACCTACATAAAAATCCTAGTTTTCAATATATGAAAAAGTAATAACAAAATACTACATCATACCGGGGGAGGGTTTGCCTGATTATCCTTACGGGTCTCATGCAGAACTACATCAGAACTTGAGCTAAGGTGGGGCATCTGGTTGGGATCAATTCTCGATTGCCCTGCTTGACCCAAATCCATTGACTGGTTTGGAAGTGGCAGTGGGCCCGGTGGCATCCCAAACATTCGCTGCTGCTGGTACATTGGACCAGAGATGAGAGGAGGTGCACCCACCTACGCCAAAACATGAATTTATAGTGTAATTCAAGTGACACAATCTTATAGTGTATTGCACAAATTTAAGTGATTTTATTTTGTTGCTCTCTTCACTAAACACCCAAAGACAAGACAAAATGATGCATTAAGCTTAATTAATAACTTCATATGTCCATACTTTGTGCTGCTTTAAATGAAAAGGCAGACTCTTGAAAGTGAAGCAAGGTCACTCGGTTTCATTTTAGAGTCTTGAGTCTTGTAGCCCAAGAAAAAGTCAAATGCTTTCAAACAAAGGACAGACCATCTAGTGAAACATTAATCAATATTTGAAAAGCACTAGCTACCAATAATTGACCTATGACAACAAAGGTCATTTTTAAAGGGTGAATAGCCCCCCGTATTTCTTTTATATTCTTCCCAATGGCAGCAAAAACTCACTAAAACCACACAACCTTACTTGAACAGGATCTGTTCCGTAGCCTGTGCTCTGTATCCGTGAGTTATAAAAGCTTTATTACAGCTGCATGATAGTTCGGGATTGATTTTAGATAAGATTCACTCAATAAAATCTTATAGATATATAAGATATACTATATAATAATAGCAATTGAATCCCATAAATTTTATAATATTACTCCAAAGGCAAGATTAAATTATCATATCAATTTTTCGGATGTCAGTTTTTTTCATTTAGGCAACTCACAGACACAGGTGTGATTTGTGAGATGGGCGCAAACATTAAAAGTAGATTATTTTTTTTGAACAAGATTCAGTACTTCTTGTAAGTTAAACGGGCAGTTAACAGGCACTTTGTTCAGCGAAAATTGCATCACACAGTTCATATATGAAGTTTCTGCCTCGTTACTGTAAATTATGTCCAAGTATTTAATTGGCAATAATGCAAATAAATACATGAAAATGATTTATTCTTTCATTCTGTATCAATTTTTTTTCGTTTCATTCACTTAACTTCTTTAAAAAGGTTGGTAAGTCTTTTTCTTTTGAATTAAAAGTAAATTCATTATAGTAATAGTAGAGGAGCGGATGTAGCCAAGTGGATAACTCATAACTAGTTGAATAACACATTCCATATCCATGGCATCGATTCAGAACTTGAGCTAAGGTGGGGACCATAGATAAAAAAATAAAAAAAAAGAGCCTAAAGTATTACTGAAATTGTATTAGTTCTTAGATTAGCATGGGAAGATATCAAAGTAGTTAAATCAAAATCCTTTTACATGTCTTTAGTCTTTACTAAACCTTAGGTCCTTAACTAACCTGCAAATCCTAGTAATGCTTAATTATATCTTAAAGGTCACTACTACAAAAACTGAAAATTTGTGCATAGAATAGTAAACAAAGGACAACCACATTTCTGAGGTATCTGTCCACTAGGCAGTCTTTGTTTGTAAGTCATACCCAATCAATCACTCATAACTAATTTGATCACTATTATAGCTGCAGGTCATGTAAATAATTTATTACACAAAGCTCTTTGAAAGGATATAAGCCAACTCATTCTACTCAACTTTCAATTTATATGCATTATGCTCTTTTGCATCCATGCATCAAGATACAAAAGAAGACAACTAAAACCAAATTTGAAGATCTATAGTTACTTTTATCTCTCATCAACAGATAAATTTAATACTTCTTTCATTAATTGTTCGAAAAAGCTAACCGAAGAATAAAATTCTATCAATATAGATAAGTATCACTCAAGGGAAGCCAGTGTAGAGGACTGAACAAGGCAGTAGCATGTCTTGTTACATGGCAAATTCTTTTAACACTACTTATATGGGGTAAATAGTTTAATTTAGTCCACGTAAGTCAGAATGTGAAGTTAGTTTGATAGCTGCAATACCAACCACACTTTATATGGTAAACCTGATTCTGGTTCACCTTCAAGAGCTAAAGATCTGAACAGCTAGATTTGTGAGTAAATCGAATCACCTTATGAAACTTGAGGCAATAATTATGAAAACGAAAAATAACCAAAGCATGAGAAACAATGAATCCTTTAATAGACAAGACAAAAACTGCAAAATTCAAAGAGTGACCTGCTGCTGCGGCTGTGGAGGCCATGTCCGCATCCCATAAGGAGAGGCTGAGGGTTGAAGCATTCCTGGAGGAGGGGGCCTGCTGCTTTGTGGTACACCAGCAGGTAGGCTACCAAAGTTAGGACGCATTTGTGAAGATGCCTCTGATGGCCTTGGCATGGCAGGAAGTCGTGGTGTCATCCCTGGGAGAAATGAAGGTGGAGCATTACCAGTTGGGCCAGGGGAGATCATTTGGGGTGGATTTGATGTCTGAGGGCGAGGGGGTCCTCCAATAGAAGATGGTAATGCCCCGGGTGGAGGAGGTCTTGATGCAAGGGGAGGAGGAGATTGTGAAACTGGTGGTGGGCCAGTGGGTCTAGAAGGCAATGTACTTTGCAAAGGACCTCTCGGAAACATACCATTGGGGGGTGGGCGTGGTTGATTACCACTAAAAGATGGTGGCTGTTGCCCAAATGGTGAACTATTATAAGGTCTGGGGGCATTACCACTGGATTGCAGCTGCTGCTGATCAATTTGAAGATTTTGCATGCTATTAACAAGTGCATTAGGTCTATAATTTGGAGGAAAATTCCCCGGTCTAGGAGTTGCCATCACAAAAATATGTAGTAACAGCCAAAACACCTGATCAAACAACTCTCTATTTATCTCACAACCCAATCCAACTCTACACACAAAAGGCAACCCATAAACAAAGATTAATCAGGAAACAATCTCTTAGGCACAAAACACAAACTCAAACCAAATAATGTATCATCAACATAACAAAACCTGAGATGGGGGCCGAAATTCCGCTCCGTTACGAATATAACCAACCACTTTCTGCCAAAAATCGATCTGTCATAACACAAAACATAGAAATGATTACATTTTACAAAATGGATCTAAAATCCAACTGAAAAAACAACAATAGTACCGGAAAACTGCACTAGTGCGGTTGTACCTCGGGAAGAAAGGGTTTAGAAGTTATTATGAATTAATATGAAGAAGTAGGAGGGAGGTGTGTGTTTCTGTAAGATGGTAGCAGAATTCACGTAATCTTGTAATTTATTTTATAAATAGTCAAAAATCTTAATGGTAATTTGCATCAACTATATAAATAAACTAATGAGGTGTACGCCTGTGATTGGTGCAGGAAAGATTCGTGACCACAAAATGACAATTTTCCAATTTGGGGAATTCAAACCTTTTTTTTATTTTTTTATTACTGTAATATTATTATTTTCAATGCAATGTGCTTTATGAAAAGAAAAAAAAAATGTCTTGTAAATTTGCTACCCTCCAATTTTGATCTAAAGTTCATTTAAAAAAAAAAACCTTTAAATATTATTGCAATTTAAACTTCTAAACAACTACATTTGTACATGAATTTAACGTTTCGAAATTAGATCGAAACAAAAAATAATATTATTTCATTAAGAAAGTGTCACGTCAGCTAGCTACGTTGCATTTGAGCACAAATGACTCTATTAAAAAGTTTAAATTACAACAATATTTAAAGGTGATGATTTTATTTATAATTATTCAAACGTTTAGATTAAATTGTAATTTAAGAAAAAATAATTATTTAATTTCAATTATTAAAGTCTCTATTTACTCTTATAATTCAATGATCAATAAAACTTCCTAAGTGATATCTTTTATTTTGTTGTCGACTTATTTACCTTAAGTATACGTGAAATTCCTATGTTTAACAACTTGCTACATGCCTATCACTGCTATGTGACAATTTCTTTTTACCTTGTAAGTGGATTAGAATTTTAGTCACCTCATAATTTTTAGAAACGAAATTTAATAAATTTCCCTTAAGTGCCGATTTCATTTTATTAAATTAAAAAATTTCCTAAGTCCTAGGAGTAGTATTTAACTATGTGAAGCGTCCTAAATATTTAAATAATTTTTTTATTGAATAGTATTTTAATTTACGATGATTCACGAAAAGCTCGTTTCAAATCGGCTACGAACTAGGGCCTATGACTTGTGTTTATTGGAACGTACTTTTAAAAAAAAATTGTAGTTGCCTTTTGAATTAATATGAATATTGATGGTTGTTTTTTCAATTTTATACTACAGGTTATGACTTATGAGTAAGAATTTCAGTTTGTAACTCAACTTACTATGAAGATATGCGATAAACATGTGTGTATGGCTCAATTTAGTGATTCGGAATGATGTAAAATATATTATTCTATGTACAAAATAATTAATAAAAAAAAGGAAGAAAAAGGGAAACGCTCAAAGGCGGCACGATTCCCCTTTTTTTAATTACAAAACATGCCCTCACATAATTATATTTATTTTATTAAGCCCCAAAACGCGTAGGGGCTACGCATTTTTGGGGCAACTTGTAATTTAAAAAAAAAGTGTTAGTAAGTAAAACACGTGGAACCTTGCATTTTTTTTACAGAAACGCTTGACCCCAAAACTTTTTACTATAATTTAATAAAAGAATTAAATTTTGTCCCATTTTATAAATTATTTATTTAATATGCAATAATCTGATAAAAACCCCATGGATGTGATAGTGACTCCACTTGCATGGTTCATATTTTCAATGCTAATAATCTGTGGATTTGTTGGAGATTTTGGGACAAGTGGCTTGTTGTTAAAAGACAACTTACTAGTATGAGTGATAAGGTGTCTCATGTTTAACTAGAAGCTAACATGGTGGTCGATAAACTTGCAAGAGTTTGATGAGTACAATGGCAAGTACGTTTGATGGCAGCAACCAGCCAACCACCAAGTTGTAATTCTAACTTTGAGTTGGTTCCTTTTTAATATGCTATTTTTCCTCATTTCTCAATACTATGTTCAAATCTAATTCTCTGTTTAAACAGTGACACTTTGTATGTACAACAAAGAGCATATGAAATGATACTATGGTTTATACGAAATAACAATGATACTTGAATGTAAAAAAACAACACTTGAATTCAGTGTAAAAGAAAAAAATTAAAAAATTATACTATCTCCGTCTCTCTCTCCCTGATCTAAAATTTGCATTTTCTTATTTAAGCAAAATTCGCCCTGTATATCTTGGACTACAAAAACTTTATATAGAATAATAAGTTCCACCACAAAATGCAAGTCTAAAATTGTACTCCAATAAACTCCAAAAATAGTCCGAAAAGAGCGCGCAAAATTGAAGGCGAAAAACTGTTTCGGAACCGCACCCGCCATTTCAGACCATTCCCACTTCTTCGCACTCCCACCATTTTTCTTTTACTCTTTCTTATTTTTCGTTATTTCTTCTAGATCATATTACCCACTTCTACACACATTGCTGTTGCAAAGCTTTTCAAAAAAAGAAAAACAAAAAAAATCAGAAATGGCGATCCCGGAGTACCCATCGTCACGGCATTCATTGATCCCCAGCTTTATTTATTCATCGTCGTTGAAGCCGTTGAGGACGGCTAATTTGGACCTTAATTTGACGGCGAATGTAGATAATCCATCTCCTACGCCTGCGCCGCCGTCAACAGGGCCGAATTTGATGATTCCGGCGCCGTCGGAGAAAAAGATTGCGATGTTCTCTCCGGCGTATTACGCTGCTTGTACCGCAGGAGGAATATTTAGCTGTGGACTTACTCATATGGCCGTCACTCCTCTTGATCTTGTCAAGTGTAACATGCAGGTTCTCTCTGTTTCCTTATTTTTGCCTTTAATTTAGTCCTGTAACTTTCATTTTTTTATAAATTGACTGATATTTGTTTGTTTCGTATTATTAATCTGAATACTGACTATTAAGATAGACAATTTTTTACACAAATTATGAAGAAAATATTACTTTTGATTACTGAACTTTATCACTTTTCAAAATTGATAAAAAATAATAACTGAGTGACCAATCAATTTTGAATTAAATGTGCGTGACCAAATCTGAAAAGTGATAAAGTTCAGTGATCAAAAGTGATATTTTTCAAAGACTTATTATATGTTTATTACAGATTAGTTGAAATAAGAGTAGTAGTAATTTGAAGAGTTTTGATATTTTCAGATTAATCCTGCAAAGTATAAGGGCATAAGCTCTGGTTTTGGAGTTCTGTTTGCGGAGCAAGGGGTGAAAGGTTTCTTCAGGGGTTGGGTTCCAACGCTGATTGGATACAGTGCACAGGGGGCGTGCAAGTTCGGATTCTACGAGTTCTTCAAGAAGTACTACTCAGACCTTGCTGGCCCTGTCAATGCTGCTAAATACAAGACACTCATCTTCCTTGCAGGATCTGCATCTGCTGAAATTATAGCTGATATTGCTCTCTGCCCGTTCGAGGCCATTAAGGTTAGAGTCCAAACTCAACCTGGCTTTGCTAAAGGCCTGGCTGATGGATTTCCCAAGTTCATCAAGGCTGAAGGAGCCTCTGGCCTGTACAAGGGACTTGTTCCGCTTTGGGGACGACAGATTCCGTATACCATGATGAAGTTCTCAACTTTTGAGAACATTGTTGGGGCAATTTACAAGAACGCAATCCCGGTGCCAAAGGATCAGTGCAGCAAAAACTTGCAGCTCGGAGTTAGTTTTGCTGGTGGCTACATAGCTGGGGTATTCTGCGCTATAGTTTCACACCCTGCTGATAACTTGGTCTCGTTCCTCAACAACGCCAAAGGAGCAACAATCGGAGATGTAGGTCCATCTACCTAGTATTATTATCACACTTCACAAACCCAATATTATTGATCGTTTACTTTGTGGTATGCAGGCTGTGAGCAAGATAGGTTTAATGGGTCTCTTCACAAGAGGCCTCCCTATTCGTATTGTAATGATTGGAACTCTTACTGGAGCACAATGGGGGATCTACGATGCATTCAAAGTTTTTGTTGGCCTGTAAGTTGAATTCCCCTTTCCTTTCCTCTCCTCTCATTTTATTACCAAACTAGTGATGTAATGATAAAACTTTGTGTCTTTCAGGCCAACAACTGGTGGCGCCGCTCCTGCTCCTGTCCCTGCTCTTGTTCCCACCAAAAAGTAAACTCATTTCATCCTTGTTTATTCAGTGTTAGTCTGATGATGATTCAGAATTAGTGGCTCATAGATAGATAGATAGATATTTCAGAATAATTTTGGTTGATGAAAAGGGTTATTTTTTTCGTCCAGCCAACACAGTAGGATAGTTGTTTGTCCTTGTTTAGTGGAGTATATACTCTTAAGCTTCATGCAAATTCTACCAATGCACATTTTTTTTGTACACATATTGCAATGAACATATTCAGGTTGTTAATACAGAGAATTTATTTTATTCATTTGATCCAAAGATTAAATCAGAAAGTAGCGACAATACATAAGGTACATCTTGGAATGCAATGCAATAGCAGAAGCAGCTTATCCAGCAACAACAAAATTCTCCCAAATCCTCATTTGCTAATTAGTTTCAACACTTTTTTTCTTCTTCTCACACCATTTACCTTTCCATTCTATTATCAATGGATGGGGGGTATATAGTATCAAAGACAACTCTTGCGAATACATGTCTAACTTCCTTTAAACTTCCAATACCTAACAACTCATAATCAATTCTAGTACCATGTTTCGCCACATATCCTTTTTCCTTTCCACCTCCAACACATTCAAATATCTTGCAAGCCCTCAAGAAATTTGCCACTGGGAAAAACACCTGCAAACATCAACCAAACAGAGAACAAAAAAGTTAAAAGTCAATATTAAAGAAAACAGAATTAAAAAAATAGGGAAAAGTGAAGGTTCGAGTGCTTACAAGATCAGAATAGGGCGCTTTGGGATATTTAGCCATTGCCTGGGAGACAAAGTACTCATCTGTCATATGAGTAAGTGCACTTCGAACGAAAGCTGCTAAACTCAAAACCTCATCTAAAAGGTCATCATCAGATTCAGGATATCTCGCTTCTAATACTTCACTAAAACTTTTGTCATGTTGTTTATCAATGCGTCTTGCAATACTCAGAGCTTCTGAAACATCTCCTCCATTGTGGACTGCAAGGCTGAATGCAGCAATAACTAGAGGATCCCTTGGCTGTTGTGAAAGTGCTTCATGAAATGCTAGAAGAGAAAACCTGATAACCACATTTGATCAAAAAAAAGAAGATATCAAAATTTAAGCAATGTGGTCAAATTTGCATTTTCAGAGATCCAGAGTCTAACCATAAGCTATTGTGACATGGCCTGTCGGGTGCAACAAGTTTATCGAGGTTGGAGAATAAAGACTGCAAAATAAAGCAATACACATTTTCATATAAGTCAGAAAATTCATAACATATGTACCTCACATTCTAAGAACAACAACATCCATTATGTAAAATGGATGCTGAAAAAATTACCAAAAGCATGTTATAGCTCTTGTCACGTCTGCGAAAACCATGGCGGACAAAATATGCTGCCTGCAAAAGTAAAGCATTGATTTCCATGTATATGATGGAAATATGAAGAAATTATAGTTAATTAACTGGCCTGAAAAGGGAGGAGTATTTCCAAAAGACCAAGTTTCCATAATAATCTCAACGAGGCCTCTGCAGAGCCATATGCCATCATGTAATTGACTTCCATGAGAAGCCTTGCCTGTAAAAATAATTTATGTCGGTATATCATATAAAATCGTAGAATACAACCATGAAAAGAGAAGGGTCTTCTGGATACCCGATCAAGCCGTAAAACTGAAGCAGATAATCTTTTCACTGCCAGAGCTGTCTCTTTTGAAAATCGAAAATCCAAGCGAGCAGCAATTCTAATAGCACGAAGAATACGAGCTGCGAAGTTAAGGCACAAACAACTGAGTCACAATTAAAAAAAACAGAAAATGATAAATAAAAAATACGGAAGCATGACTAATTAAACAAGAAATAATTATATTGGACATAATTTTGATGCTTCATTTGTAACACCAAATGAATCTAACAACTGTAATATACCCAATGAAACAATGCAACTGAAGTAGAGGAACTATTTCAGGAAGAAATGGCACATACCACAATCCTCAGTAAACGAAAGATGGGCAGGCTTAATGGTCCGCACCTTCATACAGAAAAGTACTCCCGTAAATGCATCATAAAGAAGCAAAAATTCAAGGATATTTGATGTTTACAATAGCTTAGAGATACATGCACACTTTAGCTTTCCAAATGTCATTCACTCCACCCATGTAGTCGTACACCAACTTAGCATAAGGGTCAAACATTAATCTGAAATTTAAAATAAAGGAAATGAAATTCAGCAACTATGGTTGATATAATGAATTTGAAGCAGCACAACATTTCCTGTCAACATGCACACTGAATGAACAAAGTTTTGAACAATTAAAAGATGAGTCAGCATAACAGAAGCGCACAGAGAGAGAGGCGAAAGAAATATTTATGCACACAAAGTCTAAAAGTAAGTGCCTATCCAGTAAATAAGGGTAAACTATTGACCCATTGAGAGAGCAATGAAATAAATAAAGCACACAAAGTTAAAAAGTAAATGCATATAAAGTTAACAAGGGTAAACTAGTTACCCATTTATTGTGAAATAAATAAAGCACACAAAGTTAAAAAGTAAAGCATATAGAGTTAACAGGGGTAAACTAGTTACCCATTTATTGTGAAATCCCGCTGAAGGCAGTTTTTCCAGCGAATGTAGTCCTTCTCGTCACAGCCAACAGGCTTCTCAGGATCTATACTCCTGCCCCTCCCATACCTTGTCGCACGGGTGCTAAAGCTTGAAACCTATAGTATTTCAGAATGTCAATATCAAGAAGTGAAGAAGCAAGAGTGAAAGGAGAGGAGCAATCGTTGTGTCAAAGATAGTAAACCGAGTAAATCAGTAAAATGGAGAAAAGGAAATAGATTGTTCCAACTTCCAAAAGAGAAAACTAGCCTTCAAATATGAATCCAGAACCAATTTGAGAGACAGATAAGACAAATAAGAATTTAGTATGATCAATAAGAGCCTAAGCTGCAAGACAAATGTAAACATTGATTCTATACATCTTAAATATGAGATAGCTGACGAACCTCCACAATAGTATCATCAATGTGCACATGACAGATTGGAAAGCGTCTGCCAATCATCTCACATCGAGAAAATGTTTTCATCACCTGCAAATTAAAATAATCATGATGTTTTTCCATTGGCTGATGAGATGTCTACCAAGAAGTGAAATGTAGTAGAGAAGTAAACATTGTACTTGGTAGTGCAAACAAAGTGATATTGAATTTATGTTTTATCTAAAAATATATACAGTAGTAAATGGCTTACTTATTTATACTAACTACGTATATTATTATTTGTCTATGTAGTGTAGTTCAATAATATGGACAAATAATTACTAGTTTATCTAATTTGATAAAAATCACGAAATAAGTCATTATCTAGTGTTACATTTTTATATAAAAAACTTTCGCTATGAACTTTCCAAACACTCCTTTGTAATTTCCATTCCCTTCAAACACTACTACATTTTGTTTCTCAACTAGTCTAGTATAAAGGCCTCCTTCAAAAGCAAAAGTTATTGCTAAGACTCCCTAACCTCTCTAACAAGGCCCAATAATTGCAAATAAATCATCAACTTTAAATGTTGTTGCAAATTAGTCTGATCTAATCTCAAAATGTCAGATCCGGGCACAAAGGGGGCTGCCCGGAAGACAAATTTGCAACAATACTTAAAGTTTGTGTTTTATTTACAATTAATCCAAATGTCTAGATTGGATTGCAACTAGGCAAAAGGTGATTTGCAATTAAGCCTTATAAATCGATTGTCAATAAAATGTTCATATCTATGTATAATAAATGGAGACACAATCCAGACATACCTCTCTAAGTTCGGCAGAGGTTATTACATCAAAGTCTTTAGGTACTCGCTTGAGTATAAGATCCCTTACACATCCCCCAACGAGGTAAACTTCAAAGCCTATGGAAAGAAGAGCATAAGAACTTCAAATACTAATTGAGCCTTCAATTCAAAATACAGTAACTGTATAGGGGAAACATTCATGGGATGGGATTATTATCAAGTTAAGCTCTAGAGACATGACACATCTTTAAACTTGAGGGCAAAACATCAATCTTCACATGCAGTGATCTTCATAGATAGTTCTCAACAAACCCAAGCAATATTGCAAGTAATAACTCTAAGCTCAAACAGAAATGAATCTTCTTTAAAGTTCAATTACACATTGAAAAACCACGAAATAACGGAGATAAACTGACAAGTTTATTATGCAGAGAAAACAAAATGGCAAAGAAGGGGCCTAGTTCAGGCTCAGTTGGTTGTTTAAGGCGTGGAGTTTAAATATATATTTGCACATATGCACCCAAAAACATTATTCATTCCCCTGCACAGGTGCAATTCGCGTCGAATTCGTGAATCCAGCTGGCACCTGGCGAATCCGTAAATAATCATAAAATAAATTAATGGACTTGCAAATTTGGTGCGCAAATCCAGCTAGATGATTAGACATGGTCATGGTATTAAGCACTAGATGTGTTATTTCAATTGAACTTTATTATATTACTGTATGTAATTTAAACCGACAATACAATGTGGCACTAGTTTTAGTTTGCTATTATGACTTATGTATAAGGCTGATAGCATTTGAATTGCTGTTTTGTTACTTAATTAGATTAAATAATAAAATATGTTTAAGTTTTTGGGTGACAGAAAAATGGAATTACATACATTTGATTTACGAATTTCTAAAATTTATATACATTTTACATGTGTGATACGTAATGAAGTATAAACAATCAGTCGTATTCTTGCAGAAAAAATTAAAAAATCCAAATCCCCGTACTCGCGCCTGTGCAACATAGGTGATAACAGAAAAGGGGGGAAAATGTAACCATAGCTAAGTGTATATACCTCTCTTTCGAAGACCATTAAGAACGATTCTTGTAGGCCTCGAAATTTTTGAAGTACTAATTCCAAGGTCTTTGGATTTCAACTTCTTCCACGCTGGAGTCTTTCCATGTGAACTATCAATTGCTACACAATATAACAAAAAGAAGATAAACTCCACGAAGAAACGTAAAAAGAACTCTCCACTATTATAACTTACAAAATGTAAGGAGGAAGGAAAATGAAGTTAAGTTTCAATTTACCCTTGTCATTTTCTGTACCATCGAAAGCTTCAACAGCAGCAGCAGCAGCATAGCCCACCCTTACCTAAAAAACCAACAAATTAGAAATGTAAATCAATTTATTGACAAACAAGAAAAGGCAGTGAAGATACCTGAAGAACGAAGCAGCGGAGAGTAGGACGGAGAGGCAGACAAGGAAGGCGACAGAATCCGAAGCCTGATGAAATGGCCATTGAAAATCACATCTGAAGTTAGGGTTTATGATGGTTTATCAGCCATAGAAAGAGAAACGGAAGCCTTACAAACGGCGGGGTTTAACGAGATATATCAAATCAAGTTATCACAATTCCAAACAAAACGCTTTTGAGAAAATGCGATTTACTTTGAAATGGATACGGGTTGGGCGTTTCTGGGAACTTCAGACTCACGGTTCCATTTTTAGTCTCCTAATTTAGATTTTTTTACTTTTCTTCCGGGGTTTAATTTAATTTAAATCTTTTAAGTTCTTTTTGTCAGAAAATTTTCAATTTAGTTGAAAATGTGAGTGTGCAGCTGGCACCTGTAAAATTATTAAGAAATTCCAACGAAAAGTTCAATTTACGTTATTTAATATTAAAAATCAGGATAGTATATTTTTTATATAAACTAAAAAAAATAGATGAACATTTTACTCGATTCAGAGATGGAGCACTTGAATATTCATTATGTACCGTCCCCGTGTCATATCCATTTGCATTATACAGTACGTAGTTTCAAAGTGTATAAACTATAAAGTTTCAAGGTGGTTAATTAATTAATAACAGAAATTCAGTTATTTAACTTTCTAATATTCAGATTTTAGCAATTTTATTGCATTAAATTTAGCATATTTTGTTCGGGACAGAGCTAGGATTTTTAACCAAGGACTGCAAGTACATTCTTGAATATTTAGCATTCTTTACAACAATGCAATGACAACAAGAATCATAAGCAACACATACATTTTTTTTTAAACAAAACAGGTTTTGACAAGCTAACACTCATTACTTGTTCACATCTGCAGCTGCAGCTGCAGTTGAGGTGTTTGAATTTGGACCGATGACTTGGATTTCAATTGACGAATCTTCACATGAAATCGGGACTACTGTGGTCCGATGATGTGGATGTGTAATTGAACTTGGAGACGCAGTTGGATCATCGTCTTCATAATTATCTCTTTTACTAGAACGGAATGATTTGGGATCTCTCTGATCAAAATGCCTGCACATAGCTCGGAGTTTGGACCAAATCGTAGTGCCAGAGTTGGAGATTCTCTGAACAAAATCTCTGTTTTGGTAGAGATAAGATGCTAGAAATGTTATAAGGCAAGTTGCTGTGATCCCTCCTGTGATACCAAATAAAATTTTGAAACTCTTCAATGTGATACTAGTACTTTTTTTATCAGTATCATCAGAGTCTTCTACTCCATCTTTACTGCATAATTTCTTGATCCAACGTTCCTTAATCGCTTTTATACTTCCGTTGTCTGTTAGTTTAATGATTGCACGAGAGACGTCCGCGACTAAAGGCGAGCCCTTGGGAAACACAAACGCAAAACCTTCACTGAGATCAGATAAGACATCATTCCTGTACTTGCAGTATTTGGACAAGAAAAGCCTGGTGTATGGTGTAGTAGCAAACATGGCTCTTATGACTCCTTTAGACAAATCATCATCGCATTTCTCGGTTGAATTGTATTTCTTAACCTTGTTTTTGTCGAATTTATGCATATTTATCAATTGTGCACAAACGAAAGAGCCTTCCCTGCATCCAACATTGAATCCGTTTTTTACGAGTGCATTTACATCATCAAGTTTTGCAAGCTTCCCTGTTGTTAATGTTGCAGAAAGGCTAGCTGTGTAGCTTGAGGCTAATACCATCACCGTTAATATCCAAAAGACTACAACGATTCGAGCAAAATTGCTCACTATTCTTTCCCCTGCATGCATATGTTATTATTAGAAAACAAAAATGATACTTGACACAATTTTATTGATAGAACTATACATATGGATACTCACTGTTTGCAAATACTAATGACATGAGGGGAATGTAAAAGATCAAGCCAGCGTGCTCCGAAGGCTGGCCTCTGAAATATTCGTTTAGTCTATGTTCGATAATCCAGAGAGAAAATCCTGTAAAAATGAGAAGGGCTATGGCAGTTAACCACAGTTCTTTACTGAAAGGCTTCAAGAAGAAATCCCAATTGTTTGGATCCTCATAATACTTTTTCTTCTGTATTATGTTGATTCCTCCATCTTCGATTGGGAGACTGAAGTCGACGTATTGTGATCGTTTCTCTGTGAGCGTAATGTCCCCAACAGCAGCATTAAAGGCCTGAAACACAAGAACCAGAATATACATGAGAAGAAGAAGATGTTAGGATACATATATAGATTGATGTAGAACGGACTCTTAGTATGGTTTACCCCAGTAAGGACTTGATACGCTAAATTATCGTAGTCACCCATTATGTCAAACGGAAAAAAATCGTATCGGACAGCGTAAGGAAGTGCGTCCATGACAGAATTAAACAAGTCTATGTAATAACCAGTAATCTTGGAAGCATTGGTTTGAGGATCCTTTTGAACATTCACAAATTCTGGAAAACTAGCTTTTTCTGGAACTCCAACTCTTAGCCTTTTCCCACTAACTGGAATCTCCCATCCCTTTGGTGCACTTGTTGATTCTCCAGGCCAGATAACACCCTTCAATCTCTCACCTGAAAAGCTCATCGCATTTGAACTTGTAGACGGTGTCCATAATCCAACCTCTTTCAATCTGTTTCCAGCGACGTTCACTATCTGGAAAGACGGTGGTTCTAGCTGCCCGTTAACTAGACGAAAGTTCCCTCCAAGTCCTTGAAATTGAGTCTTTAGCATTGCATCATGAAGCTTGGGGCCTGTTTGTGATGTTTCAGTGATGAACATGCTTGTAGAGTTGGAAGAATCACTTGTGTTCAGCAAAGAACTTGATTCCCTAAATCCAACTCTTTCAGCAGCCATAGCCAGAGCCCATAAAGTATCGTACGCCCACACGCCATAGGCGCTTATCTCAACTTGTGACATACTAGGATTATCAAGTAAGAACTTCTCCTTCCACTTCTGTGAAGTGGTTCTGACTTCTTTTGATTCTGGAATCATAGGTTTCACGCCGACAACACCTTGCATGGAGCTGACAACACGCGGCTCTAATGAATGAAACAAATCCATCACCCCACTGGTAACGATCCATGCATAGCCTTCACTCATCATATCAGCTTCTTTCACTTTGGGGAAGAATTTGGAAGCCAGAGCAAATGAAGTATGCATCACAAACACGCGTGTCTGCATAGTTTTCATCTTGTACAGCTCACGAAGAATGAAATCATCGGATGCTGAGGAAGGGATGACGCTTCTGTACGAAATTCGAGCATTGACTTGTTGGAATGCATTGGAGAGGTAAGGAATTATGTCTTTGCCATAACTTGAATCCTCATATATGAAGACAACTTGATGCCATTGAAAGTAGTTAACTATGGCAGCTATAGCATCAACTTGATCAGCATCATTTACAGCTGTCTGAACAAAGTAGGAAGTTTGAGTTCGGAGTGAAAGTGAAGGACTTGTTGCTGAGAAAGATATGACTGGTACTTGTGCTGTGTCGCCCAGACTGATGACAAAGTTCGCCTGTGCAGATGTTTGAGGACCGATTATTGCATCCACTTCAACGTCCTTCAACAGATTGAGAGCTACATCCAAGATTAAAAATGCGATTCTTAAATAGAGCAAAACAATTATAGCCATTTAAGGTGTTACCTCCACACCCTTCCTATGTCTCGAGCTCCACAAGCTCGAGACATTCTGTGTGCAGAGAAGATAAAACTATGCAAGATGATAACATTTTTCTCCCAAAAATCAAGCAAAGGCATTTGCATGGCTTAAGTTAATAGTTACCATGTGTACCATAAAGTAGTAAATCTTTGAATAAAGCTATGATCTTTACGTGCAAGAAAGTAATGATCATAAGATATGAACTTTAAATACAAAGAAGTTTAGCTTCTAAGAAATTTACTACCACAGAGATCAAAGATGGCAAAAAGCAAAAAGTTTAACTCATGTTGTTTACTATGCTTAGTATGCTAAACGCCGCAGCCAAGTAAAAGATAACACAGTAGTATGTGGCTGTGGTGTTTAGAAGTGTTAAAATATACTATATTATATACCACTAGCTGCAGCACCGGTGAGTTGTCCTCTCGAGTCCCTTACATGAAGCACAAGCCTAGTTGAATAATTCGAATTTTCTGTATAAAAATCCGACAAACATAGCGACAAGCTGGTAAGGCCCATGCGCCCCACCAGTGAATCAGCATCAAGAATGACACCAACTTGAAAGGTTGTATTTGTTTGAGCATTGGAGAATGCTCCTAATAGAGCTAGTGAGAGACACAAAATTCTGAACATTTGCATTTTCATATATCTCTGGAGGATCTGTTGTGTTTCCTTGTGGCCTATGTGTGTCTGTGTTATATGTATATATATAATGATCAACAGGGAACTAATGAACTAATGATCAACAAGGGACTAGTGAACTACAAAGCAACTTCCGTAAGTAGAATTTTGAACTGTTAAAAGTCCACTCAAATCTTACATCATTCAATCTAAAAAATTCCAAGTGATGTGGACATAATCCAAGGATTTTGTAAGATGCGTGCTTACATATCAAGAAACGTGAGTGATGAGTATCATCATATAGTAGGTATCCTGTGAACCTAAGTTCACGTGATATTTTTAAATGTCAATTAAATTTTTAAACAATAATATTTTATATGCACAACAGTGATATTTTATATGTACAACTGTGATACTTTATATGTACAAAAATGATACTTAAAAAAAAATTATATGAACTCGAGTTCTCATAAATTTTTGCCATCATCATGACTGTTACTTATTGAGTTTTTTAGCAAGAAAGAAAATGACGGTTATTCTTATCTGTTGCTCAAGATGAGGAATATATATACATATGTTGATAGGTTCAGAAATAGCATTACAATAATCTCTAGTTGATTTATGTCAATGAGCAATCTAAACTGGCTCTTTCTTTGTACTAAAAGTCTAAAACCTAGTTAGCACCATTTCTTTCCTAATAAAAAATAGACTTAACTGTCGTTAGCTACGTACATTCTTGATTTATTATTTGTGTTATATTTCCTCGTTGAGTTGACATGTACTCCCAAGTCGTTTATTAAATACTAATCCTACTCATTTGCTTTCAACAGGAGTTTTAGCCCTCTCGTATTTGTCTACTCATTTGCTAGTTTTAGTGTAAAAGTTATTTATTAGTATTAACAAATATAAAAGAGAGAATATACAAGTTTTTTAAATAATAAAATAGAATAACAAAATAATGACATGTGTAAGTTAAAAGAAATGTAAATTTTTAATGGTTATTGTGGTATGAGTAAACAAGTATAAAATATACGGTTTTAACAAATGGATAAACAAGAATACTTTAATTTTAAAAAGATATAAGAGCAAACTATATCAAGATTAAAATAGTGCAGTATACGTATATAAAATCAGAATTAGGAACATCTATAATATTACTAATTAATTAGAGTTAAATATTCAGAAACTTGTGTGGCAAAGCAAAAACTTATGTAACAAAATCGTATCTCTCTTTTAAAACTCTTCAATACTCAATCATTTTTTAATAAATATGAATCTCACCATTTTTTTTTATTTTTTTTGAGAATACATCAGGGATACAAAAGATCACAAGCAAATAGAATCCCTTATACTGTGAAATGTCATTTCCAACCCAATCGTAAGGCGTTGAAAAATTCCAAGCAGCTTGAGCAATCAAACGAGCAATCTCGTTCTCTTCTCGAGGGATGAAATCACATTTCCATGCCACACTGGTTCCCACAGAAAGCCAAATCCTTTTAACAATATCTTTTTCAAATTCCTCCACCATATGTGGGCAGCTAAGAGCATTGATTGCGATAGTGGAGTCCATACAAAGGTTGGTGACTTTCTTTCCAAGACTGTCGCATTTTGCAAGCCCAATCTCTGCAGCTCTTAATTCAGCAACGACCACAAAGCCTGGATTATCAATACGTTCACCTCCCGCCAAAAGAAAGAGCACATGCATTGTGTCCGCATAAGGAGCACCACAACATAAGCAACAAGGAGAAATAGGGACATGATGTTTGACAAGATTACCTTATGTGGCTAACGAATCGTGGATGATCTTCCATCCAAAAATTTTAATTTTTGGTGGAACTTTAAGTTTCCAAAGAGCATGTGATACACAGTGCAACCTATCCCTTGTTGAAGAACTTGAATGATTGCAACGTCGATCCTTGTAGTTGAGCTGGGAGGCAAGAACATAACCAGAAGCCACCGTATAACCCCCAGACACAATTTTTGGCTAATACCTTTGATCCACACAATGCCTTCCCAGAAGAGGAACACGAACAATGGCCTCCACTTCAACAAGAAGAAAAGCATTATATAAAAGATCCTCATTCCAGTGATAACTCGGGGTTAAGAAGCGACCAACCTGAGAAGCACTTGTAATACGTGAAAAAATTATTCCTTCATTTTCCCCTTGAAGCCATCTATCTTTAAAGATATACACCTTATTGCCATCCCCGATCCTCCAACGCGTACTGTAATCAATAATATCTCGACTCCAAAGCATTGATCTCCAAATAAATGATGAATTAGATCCTAGACTAACATTAAGAATGTTTGTCTCCTTAAAATATCGGGCTTTGAAAATCTTGCTCACAAGTGCTTCCGGTCTTTGCATAATTCTCCAAACTTGTTTAGCCAGAAGGGCTTGATTAAAGGAAACCAGGTTTCGAAAATTCAGCCCTCCCTCCTCACGGGACTTACATAATTCCTTCCATCTCATCCAATGAATTCTGTTATCTTCATTCGAGGATCCCCACCAAAATTTAGCAATGAGTTTCTCAATTTCCGCACAAACCGAAGTGGGAATCCGGATGCATGACATCGCATAAGATGGAATAGCCTGAAGAACCGATTTAATCAATACCTCCCTACCCCTTCCGAGAATTTTTTGTGATTCCAGGAGTTAATTCTTTGTCGCACACGATCAACCAAATAGCCAAACTGAAAACGTTTAGCCTTGATAGAGATAGTAGGGAGACCTAAGTATATATCATGCCCAATTGTTGACCGTACCTGTAAAATTCGTAGCACCTCCTCTTTGTTCACATGCTTTGTCAAAGGGCTAAATGTGATTGCCGACTTATCATAATTAATAAGCTGACCAGAAGCTTCCTCATAGACTTGAAGGCAATTTTTTAAAACCCAAGGATTTTTCCTAGTTGCCTTCATAAAAATCAAGTTATCATCAACAAAAAAGAGGTGAGAAATGGCTGGTGCTTCCCTTGCAATCCTAATTCCCACAAAAGATTTGTGTTCAACATCATTCAAGATCAAGGAAGACAAACTTTGGGCACACATAACAAACAAATAGGGCGACAAATGATCACCTTGGCGAAGGCCCCTGGATGGTCTGAAGGCTGCTGAAAGAGACCTATTGACACAGATTGAATAGGAGACCGAAGATATACATTGATGAATAAGACTAATCCATCTTTGGGAGAACCCCATCCGCTGCATCACTCCCTCAGTAAACCTCCATTCAACCCTATCATACGTCTTACTCATATCAAGTTTAAGGGATGCATAACCTTCCTTACTCTTAGACATACGGAGCCAATGCATGCTTTCGAAAGCAATGAGAATGTTATCTGAAATAAGTCGACCTGGAATAAAAACATTTTGATTGGGATCAATCATATCATCCATAAACACCTTTAATCTATTGGTAATGACCCTAGAAAGCAGACGATAACACACATTGCAAAGACTAATAGGTCAAAAATGTGTAACTTGAAAAGGCTGCTTAATCTTAGGAATCATCACAATCGTGGTATCATTCCAAGTATCCAATGTTTTGCCATCATTTAGAACTCCCAGAATCTTAGCAGAAACCTCCTCACCAATAGTATCCCAATTAGTCTGATAGAATGAAGCAGGGAAACCATCCGGTCAAGACGTCTTCCAAGGGTTAAGGTCCTTCAATGCGCGATTTATCTCTTCTCGTGAAAAAGGGATATCCAACAATTCAATTTGGTATTCAGAGAGCTGAAACTTGATGTCCTTCGTGGCTAGACCAATTAGTTGAGAGCTAGCGTTTTTTGATGTGAAAATACTCAACAAACACCTTAGGAATTGACTTGGATCGTATTTTTGCACTTTTTAAAACTATACGATCCCCACAAACGTATGGGTTCGTTAGTAGTAAGATAAGTGTCCCCAAGTAGATTTTCGTTCCAAGGACTTAATTAAGTGAAAATGAGTCCCTAAAGTTGCAAGTTATCATGCTATTGTAGTAACTAAATGATTATGTTTGGATTTTTGGGAATAATAACAAAGGTATTAAACTAAATTAACTAAAGTAATGAGAACTAGTGACAAGAGTAATAACAACCTATCTAACTTTCTTTTGGAAAGTGCAAGAGGAGTGTATTGCCTCGGGTGTTTCCGTTTCGTGAGCAATTAAGTGAACTAGTGAACCAATTACATGATTTTACTACGAATTTGGGTCAAGCTAAAGGCTATCACAAATGTGTGCAAACCCCCTCGAAAGACATAGGTAAACATCGTGCATTGATTAACAATTATAGGATCTAACCAAATACCATAAGCTCCTAAGATAGTGTTGCATAAGCACTTTCAACACGGTTACTAATGCTTAGGAAACGCCCTCTCACCAAACTCCTAGACGACCTCTATTTGTTTAGTGTCTAAGGTTGTCGGTCTAGCCATTAACACCCCTCTCGGGTGAGCTAATTACTAATTAACTTCTATTCAATTGACCAAAGCTCACACTCAGACTCCCAATCATGCTACCCAACTCTCGTTGCAATAAACATAATTGAACATGCTTGCTAA
Source organism: Galeopsis tetrahit (assembly GCA_963675135.1). Taxonomy (NCBI): domain Eukaryota; kingdom Viridiplantae; phylum Streptophyta; class Magnoliopsida; order Lamiales; family Lamiaceae; genus Galeopsis; species Galeopsis tetrahit. Next base: position 75,728,923 of record OY776127.1, read on the forward strand.
TAGGGTTAATCAACCAAATGAATCAATCAAAGTACAACTCTAGAAACATAAAAACCCAAATTATAAGTTAATCATGCAATTAATCCACAATTACACTAAATTCTCATCAAAACATCAACACCCAAGGCAATTGAGGATTAGCCCATGGTTCTAGAAGAGAATCTCATGGCTACAACAACAAATAACATCAAACTCATAATAAAATAACAAGAGATTGAAGAAATTAAGAAAATACCAAATTGAATTGCAAAATAGAGTAATATCACCTTGATCATGCGAATTTAGCTACAAAACGATGTAATAGACGATGCCCGATGATAATCGTAGCTTGATTTGAAGTAAAAGCCACTATTCTATCTAATCTATTGAAGAAATTAAACTAAAAAAATGAAGAACACCTACTACTATGTGTTTGTGTGTGAGGAAATGCTTGTAAAAGGAGTAAGACTCCCTTCTAAAACTCAAATTAGAGTTATTTATAGTTGAGGTAGAAGTCTTGGACGAAATTTGCACTTAGGTCCCTCGAAAATGGAGAAAATGGGCCAAAACCCCCTAAATGCATGTCACCCGGCCGGGTGGGTTTTACCCGGTCGGGTGGATGAACTAATCAAAAACGTGGGTGTACAGTATTTTGGCCGGGTGGAAGTAACCCGGCCGGGTAGAAATGTGGTCCGGCCTCGTCATTTTTCGTTCCGTTGTATCTCGAGCTTCTGACCTCCGATTGACTCGATTCTTTTTTTCATTCCACTCCGTTTTTCGAGACGAATCCAATGATCAGCTTCTCTTATTGATCCAGTGAAGTATGGTTGGTTTTTTTCTTCCAAAATAAATCGTTTTTCCTACAAAATCGACAAAACACTACCTTTCTCTTACTTTGACCAAAACAATGATAATCGACCAATAATTCAATGAAATCAACATCAAATGAGCTTCAAATATGCATCTAAATCGTGTAAATTCCACCCGAATCAGGAATATCCTCTTCTCTAAGAACCCAGTCCCCCTGGACATTCTTAATCTTAGTTACCTTATTAATCCCCCTACGCTGATTAGCTTTCACGTGAAAAAACATTGTATTTCTATCCCCCTCCTTAAGCCATGAAATTCGAGAACGCTGCTTCCAATACCATTCTTCATGAGAAAAAAGCTTCTCAAGATCCATTTCGTATATATCAACCTGATCAAAATTTGGGGGGGATTCCTCCTTGTTCAATTCAGCATTAAGCAAAGCTTGCACATTAGAAATTATATCTTTCAAAGCTCCCCCTCACAGCCCATTGTTTCAAATTCCTTCCACAGTTCGAAAGAGTTGCATTCAAACTCAGATGCTTTCCTTTAGCCATCCAAACCTGACTAACCACTTTTTTAAAATCAGGTTCCTTCACCCAATGATTCTCAAATCGAAATGTTTGATTGGTTTTCCTCATAGGATGATTTGGACAAGAAGCACATGAAATCATAATGGGTCGGTGGTCAGAACCCATAAAATCAAGATTCTTACACTCATACGACCTATACAAATCTGCCCATTCTTGAGAAGCAACAAAACGATCAAGCCTTTCCGTAATAAACTCATGTCCTTTTCTTTTGTTTGTCCATGTAAATTTAGGGCCATACGCCTTCAAAGTTGACAATTCATTCTGGTTTAATGCATCTTGAAATTGCATGAGTCGATTCAAAAGCTTCTTAATACCCTATTTTTTCTCAGAATGAAAAAGAGTTTCATTAAAATCCCCCCCCCCCCAAGCCAAGCCTTTGTCTCAAATGAGGTATAGTGCTTAAGTCTTTTAAAGAACTCCCAGGAGGCATGACGATCATTCAAATAGGGACTACCATGAAAATCCGTAAATCTCCATTTAAGATCATTTGTCATAATCATACAGTCAATATGGGCTTTTGAAAACGAAAGGATATAAAGATCAATATTTGTCCAAAAAACCAACAATCCACCAGAACCACCACCACCATTCACATAAAAACAAGAACTAAATCCAAGATTGCATTTCAAAACATCGGCTCGAGGCGAAGAACATTTAGCTTCTGAAATAAATAAAACACTAGGACGAAAATTAAAAACTAGTCTACGAAGATAATTGAATGCTCGAGAACCACTAACACCTCGAGCATTCCAATATATCACAATCATTCCCCACGGCGGGGCTGATTAACTTCAGCCTCCGCCAAACCCTGAAACTCAAGCCCCGTTGATTAGTGTGAAAATTGCTCGAAATTATTGTGCTTAATTTGCATAATTATATAGGATTTTGTGCATTATTTACACAAAATTGACTAATTGCACTTGATTTGGAGAAGTGGTGTTGTTTGCTATGTTTATAGAGAAATGAGCATTTTTTGAGCAAAACACGCCTCAATTATATTGTGAAGTCAATCGAAGGAATAAATTGAGAAGAAGAGAAATTTAATAGGTTGAAGAAGAAAAGAAAATAAAAGAAAGTGGTGAAGGCTCAATTCGACAGCCCACGAAATTAATTGTTTTGGCCCAAACAATAAAAACTCAATTGGGCAGGGGTCCCACATCCTAGCAGCCCAAATAAAATAGATCTATCAACAATTAAAAAAAGGGTCCGACTATTTACACCTCCATTTGCGTTGAGAACACTCCCCCTCTGGACGCACCCCCCCTAAAATCTGATGTACCCCCTCAAATTGTCATAAATGCCCTTCTCTTATATAATTCCAATTACTACTCACACCCCCCCTAAACCCTACTTTCTCCCCCAAATCCTCCATCTTCTTCCTCCTCCACCAATTCTTCTTTCATCTTCTCCCCCACCCCTCACCACCACCGTCGGCGACCTGCTCCTCCACCACCCGTCGTCGGCGACGCCACCCCCTCCCTCCCTCGCCCCCACCTCCGCCTGTAAAAAAAAAAAAAAAACAGATCGTGGCCGCGCGCGGCCGCCCCTTCCCTCCCCCCTCCTCCTCCCTCCCTCGCCGAGCCAGTCCCCTCCCTCCCCCCTCCGCCCCACCCCCCGCCTGTAAAAAAAAAAAAAAAACCAGATCGTGGCCGCGCGCGGCCACCCCGTCCATCGGCCGCCGCGGCCGTCCCCTCCCTCCCCCCTCCTCCTCCCTCCCTCGCCGAGCCAGTCCCCTCCCTCCCCCCTCCTTCTCCCATCTCAATTTGTAAAAAAAAAAAAATTTACAGTAATGCCGCCCCCGACCCCGGCCAACGGCCGCCGCCGCCGCCCCCGACCCCGGCCAACGGCCGCCGCCGCCGCTCAACGGCCCTCGCCCCCGCTCCCGTCCATCGGCCAAAAATCCAGGTTTGCTTTTTTTTTATTTTTTTTTTCCTTCTTTTTCTTACCTTTCGACCACTTTAGGTCGATCCAAATACACTCCGTCGACAACAGGGTGTCGACGAGTGTATTTTTGGTCGACCTAAAGTTGTCGACGAGTTTTAATTTTTTTTTTTTTTTTTCGATCAACAAATGTCGAGCATATACAATCTTGTCGATAAACCAGTGTCGACGGGAGTGAATATGGTCGACACTGGTTTGTCGAAATCTTAAAAAAAAAGTTGAAATTTTTTAAGTTGAATTATTTTTGTTTGGGGAGAAATTTTGTTGTTTGGGGAGAAATTTTGGTGTTTGGTGTTTGGTGTTTGGTGGCGGCGGCGACGGTGGCGGCGGAGGATGGATAAAACTTAGATTTAAAGGTGGGGTGCATTTAGTAGTTTAATATGACTTGAAGGGTATTTTTGGTTTTTTACCTCATTATTTTATTATTAAACTCAAAAGGGGGAGTGTTCTAAACCGAAATGGAGGTGTAAATAGTCCCACCCTTAAAAAAATGGAAAGCAGGGGCCCATTTTAAATTTTGGATTCGGTCAATTGTGGAAATAGCACACAGCAGCTGGAATTAATTAAGCCCACACATTATTTAATCAATGGAGGCCCACGCATTTTTTGGGGAGAATAGAAGGGGTATGCGCACACAGAGGCAAAATGGGGGTCAGCAGCTTGAAGAAAACAGAGAACAGAGCACGCAGGAAAAATCTCCTCCACACTCACTCCACTCATTAGTTTAGATTTCATTTAATGTTTTAGCTAGTTTTTAATGTAGTATTTTATTGCAAGCATTCAAGAATTTGAAGACTTTATAAGGTGATACCTTTCCTTTAATTTAATTTAATGTTTTGTTATTTTTGTTTTATAAGCTTGCTTTCATTTGTTAATTTAGTAATTGTTTAGATTTGTTGGTGTTTGGGTGTTTGTATTTATGATAGAATTAAATTTTTAGTTTAGTTTGGATTGTTTAGTTCTATTGGTGGTGTATTAATTAAATTAGTAAGTGTTTATTGATCAATTGCATGATTTCAATTATTACGTTTTATGTTGAAGCATAATTAGTGCAACGAGAGTTGATTAATTGTGTAGATCGTATAATCGAGGGTTGGGATAGTGTGATTTGAGTATATATTGGTTTATTGCAACGAGAGTTGGGTAAATTTCATTAGAACCCCATTAATTTACATTGATTACTTGAATGATAATTTAGTTAATTAGTGAGGAGATCATAGGAGTTTGGTTTCTAGTATTGGAAAAACATAATTAGGGATTAGTTTAGTTAATTAGATAGAGTATAACCCCCCTAGTTGTGTGATTACCCGGGTAAGAACATCTCTATTCTTCCTCTCGATCTGAGGTGCTTTATTAGACATATTTTTATTGATTGTTGTTATCATACACCAACCAATGAATTAAACGTCCAAGTTAGGCTTTAATCGATTTCCACATAATGAAGAACACCCGAACACTACTTCTCACATTTGATATTTGATCATCATTTTACTTGCTTTTCTTAGATAGTATTTATCTTGTTATTTTTGCATTTAATTTTAATAGCTCACCCCCATGTTTCATCACTATAATTACGTGACAACGTACAACACTAAGGCTACGCTAGCTAACTAGTCCCGTGGTTCGATAATTTAACCGGGCACTTACTTTTACTACGAGGACCCTTTTACACTTGACAGGCGAGTATTGAAAAATACGTGTCACCCGTCCCATAAGCCTCAACCATACTGCGAGCTTTCTTGAAGAACTCCTCCGGATTTCGAACAATTTCCCCCTCTGACCAGCCTCTACCACCGCCCAAAACTCCATCATATCCCCCGAATCCTCACGCCAATGCCTCTTCTTACAAGGCAACGCACATCTTTGCATTGACACCAAATCATTCGCCATCTCCTTATCTTGAAACACTCTTTCATTCTCAGTCGTTACATGTGGAGGTGCTTCATTTCGTTCAAAGATCGGAACATAGGGAACCTCCCCCTCGTGTATGATCTCAACGTACATCGTGTAGTCTCGAGTCCTTAAGTCTTTACCAACAAAGTGGACAACGCGATAATCCTTGCCATTGTCAACTCCAGTCAAGAGTTCACTTAAAAAGCAATGTTGGAAACCATCAGGGACAGTAAAAGAGAGGGGAGTCAAAAACTTACCTGTCTGAGGATCTTCTCGACCCTTTTCCACCAGTCCAGCATACCTTCCTTCCTCTGCAGATTCTCCCAATCTAGCCATTAACTCATCGAAATGATGAACCACTTTCCTCTGTAACACCCCCACAACTTCTTGAGTTCCAGAATCTTCTTCAATAACAATACCTTTGCCTTTGTCCAACCTTCGAGCCTGCTCCGCCGCCAGATCTTGCATCCGAGCTTGCTCACCAGCCCCCAACTTTAGTAACTCAAAGAAGCTTTCCAGATCTGCAACAGATGAACTCTTCCGCTTGTCGGCCTGAAGCCATGCAGGGAAAAATCTGTGGCTCTTACACCACTCCTCACTCTTTCCAAAACCAATAGGACACTCCTTCTCAAAATGCTCAAGAAGCCTACAAAGAGAACAAAAACCCGATAACCTCTCATTCCTGAATACCGCAGTCACTGGTTCATCTTCCACAGTGATATAGAAGAACCGACACAAGGGCTTAGTAATGTCCATTAGAACTTTGATCCGAAGAAATTCCCCCCAAGCTTCCTCACCTTCCTTCGCATCGACCGCCAAGACCTCTCCAACAATACTCTCAATCTTCATGCCCAAGATCTTACTCATAGCATAGAGTTGAAGACCGTGGACCTGAAGCTAGAAAGGAACAAAGTTAAGCCTCAACTGGGAGGGTCTCTCCCCCCCCTGCAAAGGCTCCATGACAATGAGGGACTTTCGCAGATTCCATGGCTGGCGAGAAAGCACATCCTGCATCTCAGAATCTTCCCCAAAAGTAAGGAGAAAAAGCCCTTCTCCAACACCAGAAATTTTTAGGGGGGTTCTCAGCCTCCAGGTACGGCCAAGCACCTCCTTTAACTCCAGAATGCTAAAAGTCCTTCTTGCAACAAATCTCATAGCTACCGTGTGTTTTGGAATGGCTAACTCATTTCTTTGGGCAACTATGTGGGTTGTTTCCTTACTAGAAATACGAAAACTCTCCTGTAGATGTTGTTAATTCTTAAATGCCTTAACATTATCAACAACATCTTAATTTGACCTTCCGAGATTTTTTCTAAGTCTTTTCTGAAATGCTACATTAAATGTTGACCTAAATGTTATCGCATTTCTGGCAGGATCTAGAAGCTTCTACAAGGATCTGGAACCTGGAAGATTCCAGAACATTGGAGAACATGCTAGAACAGCCTAGATGCATTTAGAACGACCTGGAGCATACAAGAAGGATCTAGAAAGAACATGGAAGTTGAGCTCCTAAAAAATAGGACCTCAATATGGAAGCCTCTAGAATTCGCATACCACCTCTATAAATACCGATTGAAGGCTTCATAATTCAGTGTGTTCTATTCGAGCAATATCCTAGACCGAGCGTTCAACCCTGTTAGGAATTGTGGCCAATAGTTCTACATTTTAGATCATACGTTGTATACCACCCGTATGGTTGTGTGTCTTCTTATCTATTGAGAGTGTAATCAATAGATAGACTAGGCATTTCGACAGTGTATAATTTATACACTTAGTTCGTTTTCTAAACTTGACACCTGCCTCGTTTATAGTTTCAGTTGTGAAGGTTATTGTTGTAACATTTCACACAACATTTGTACTTGAAGATAAGTATTGATTTACGCCATAAGGCAGACATGGATTTTTATTTATAAAATCTATGTTAAAAGTATTTCCATTGTGTCTTGTTTGTTTTTAGTGTTTCAAGTCTTCCGTTGTGTATCTTAATTTCTGATATTCTGTTAGAGTCAGTGTTGCACTATTTGTCTCAACATTCTGTGCAACATTTATCTACTTATACTTAAACACTTTTATACACCCCAGCACACTTTCAGTTGGTATCAGAGCTGTTACCTGACGACACTAGGTTAGATCTTTGGTCAAGTGTGTTTTTAGTTTAGGTTAGCAATGGAAACACATCACATATCCACTGCACTTAGGCCACCCGTTTTAGATGGTTCGAATTATGCTTATTGGAAGCCTAAGATGCGTATGTACATCAAGTCAATTGATGAACGTGCTTGGAGGACTGTACTTACAGGCTGGGAAGCTCCAAAAAGACCAGCAGATGCAGATGGTGAAGTTCAACTCAAAAGAGAAGTTGATTGGACGGCTGATGAAATAACAACAGCAGGCTACAACTCTAAAGGTTTAAATGCTATTTTTACTTCTGTTGATGTTTCAATGTTTAAAATTATATCTAACTGTTCTACTTCTAAAGATGCATGGGACAGGTTGCAAGAGCATTGTGAGGGTTCAGACAGTGTTCGAAGGACTAAGCTTCGACTGTTGGGGACAAAGTTTGAGAATCTCCGAATGAAGGAAGATGAAACCATTTCATCCTACAATGAAAGGTTAAGTGAGATAATCAATGAATCACATTCTCTTGATGACCCTATTTCTAATGTTAGAGTAGTTCATAAGATATTAAGATCCGTTCCTAAAAGATTTGATGCTAAAATTTGTGCTATTGAAGAGGCAAAAAATACAGATACATTAAGTCAAAATGAGTTAGTGAGTATTCTTAGAACATATGAAATAAACACTAATCAAGTTGATGAAAATGATGCTGATAAGAAAGTTGTGGTTTTTAAAGGGGAAACATCAAACATTTCTGAGATTCAACCTATCATTACTGAAGTTGATTCTGATGAAGAATTGCTTGATAAATGTCTCAAGGATCCTAACAACATTGTCTTACTTACTAAGCACTTTAATAAGTTTCTTAAGAAAACTGTGAACAAATCTAGCAACATTCAGCCTAAGATTCAAATCAACACATCAACACCTCAACCAGAAAGGAGGAAATGTCAATTCACACCAAGACCATCAAAGAGTGAAGGTAAACCAAGGTATGATCCTGAATTTCGAAAATCAGTTCAATGCAATGCTTGTTCTGGTTATGACCATTATGCAAATGAATGTGCCAATACTAGACTTAAGCAAAAACTGAATTTTAGTGCTACCTTGAGTGATGATTCTGATGATGATCTTGATGAATTAAATCAGAATGAATATTCTAATTTTACCAGAATTGAATATAATGATTCCTCAGATGATGATCTGGATGAAACAGATTCTGATGTTGTACCTGATGCTTCAACATCTACAACAACATCAGAACAGAGTCGCCCAGATTTGAACTGTTTTAATGGTTTAGTTGATGATGCAGGAAAAAGGACTGATGACAATAAATACCAAAAGCTGTTAGATGATTGGAAGGATCAGAAACTCACCCTTGATTCTCTGAATAAAAGGAATGAGGATTTGATAGACACAATCACCAAGCTATAAGTTATTCTTACCAAAAGAGATCTGGAAATCTGTAACTTAAATGAGAAACTGATAAATTCTACTTTATGTTTCAAGAAATATTCGAAGAGTGCTTCTGAGGTAAATAATGCTATAGCTACTGGTAAGTCTAACAATCATAGTTTAGGCTATGATGGTACTACTGCTTGTATTTCTGATAAATTTAGAAAACCTGTGAAATTTGTTAAGGCAAATGTTGACACATCTAGTGCAACATCTGCAGAAACAGAGTCTCACAAGGTTAAAAGGAAGTATATCTGTCATTATTGTTTCAAAATTGGTCACATTCGTCCTTACTGTATAAAGTTGTTTGAAGAACAGAAAAACTTGAAAATGCTGCATAAGAAACTGTCACATCCTGGTAAACAGTTTTTGAAATCTGCATGGAAACCAAAAGCTACTTGTAATGTTGTTCATACCTCCTTAAAAGCATGTCTACCTGACTTATGGTACTTTGATAGTGGTTGTTCTAGACATATGACATGTCGTATTGATTTCTTATCTGATTATATGACCTTGAATAGTGGTAGTGTTACATATGGTGGAGGTTCTAAAGGAAAGATTGTTGGTAAATGAACTTTGAATGTTGAAGATTTTCCTAAGCTTAAAAATGTATTTACATGTTGATGGCTTACTTGCAAATCTGATTAGCATTAGTCAACTTTGTGATGATAATTTGCATGTGAAATTTGATAAAGATTCATGTTATGTTCTTAATAAAGATGAAGTTTGTGTCATGACTGGTACTAGGCCAGCTGATAATTGCTATCTTATTGGAACAAATATGTGTAACTTGTCAAAACATGATGAAATTGTTCTATGGCATCAAAGATTGGGTCATGCAAATTACAGAGCAATGAAAAAGCTAATCAAAGCAGATGCAGTAAAAGGAATTCTAGAACTGAGGTTTCACAACACCACTGTATGTGGACCATGCCAAAAAGGTAAGCAAGTAAGAATGTCACACAAAATGCTGTCACATTGTACTACACATCGATACTTTGAATTACTGCACATGGATTTGATGGGTCCTATGGAAACTGAAAGCATTGGAGGAAAGAGGTATTCCTTAGTTGTGGTAGATGATTTTTCTAGATATACCTGGGTAGAGTCTTTGAGAGACAAATCTGAAGCATTTGCTGCATTTAAAATTCTTTATAAGAGGTTCAAAAATGTGTTTAACTTGAAAGTTGGCCGTATTAGAACTGATCATGGTAGGGAATTTGAAAACAACATGCTTAATGATTTTTGTGATAAAAAGGGTATCTTGCAAAAATATTCATCTCCTAAAACTCCACAACAAAATGGAATTGTTGAAAGAAAGAATAGAACTTTACAAAAAATGGCAAGAGTTATGCTTACATCCAAATGTCTTGCTAAGAAATTTTGGGGAGAAGCAATGAATATTGCATGCCATATTATAAATAGGGTTTTTATTCGTTCTGGAACTAGTCAAACACCTTATGAGATTTTGAACAACAGAAAACCTAATGTGAAATATTTTCATGTATTTGGTTGTGTGTGTTATATTTTGAATGATAGGGATCAACTTCATAAGTTTGATTCTAAAAGTGATAAAGGTTTCTGATGCGGCCTAAAAATGTCACTTAATAAGGAGTCGACACGTGTATAGGGGATAGGATGAAAGTGAAAGGATCAGATTATGAAATATGCTCTGAGGAGAAATCCTCTCGGGAGATCCCTTTAGAGGGAGCTACCGCCAAAGAGAAGCTTCCAGAAGTATTACTTTGGAGGAAATTCGTGAGCCTTGAACATAGGGAGGTTCCGCTATTTTCGGCTTGGACTCGATAGAATATGGACCTTATCCTCTATTATCCGGGGGAACCGAGTCAAATAAAGAGGAGATATGGCCGAGTCTTCGGGAAGTGGAGGAGAGAAGGCTTCGTCCACTCCGCAGGACCGAGTCTGGCGGGTAGTTCCGGAAAAGGAGGAAGGCTTGACTTCCTCTCCAGCTAATATCTCTATAAATAGGTAAAATCGAGGAGATTTCCAGGTTAGACTCTCGTACATTACGCATTTACTAAATTGAATACAATCTACCTTTGGGAGATCTTTCAAGAACTGTTTTTTATATATCAAGGATCCCGAGATCCTTGGGAGAGATTAATAAGCCCTATACTGACTTAGGCATCGGAGTGTCCGCGCCGGACTCCCCTTCGGCGTGTTCTTTGCAGGTTCTTGAAGGTTTTGAACGAAGACAACACACTTGAAGCAACTATCCATATTCGAAGAACAGGACGCTTAATCCTGAGGATATATTATCCTCTCGTGCAAATTTTGGCACATCAACTGGCGCCGTCTGTGGGAAAGAATTGAAAGATTTTCCCACGAATTTCTACCTGTTTGAGCAAATGGGTGGCGGAGACAAAACATCTATTTCTGGAAAGAAAAATCTTCCGGGTGAGAATCCCCCTTTGCCGATCGATCCCCTACCAATGGGAGGCCGGGGGAAAAACCCAATTCATGCGCCTTCTGGATCAAATCAGCCGTTGGCGCCCACTCCAGATTTAGGTGATGAGAATCATCCCTTACCGGTCCGGGAGGGAATAACCGGGGATCTTGAAATCCCAGAGCCCCAGACCGCAGATCCTCAGCGAGAGGATATTCCAGACTCAGGGACACTCTTGATCTCTCCCGATCAATTGAACGCCCTCATCCGACAAGCCGTAGATAAAGCCTTTGCGGATCAAAAGGACCAGATTCCCAAGGCTGCACCAGGGAATCCAGAGATACCGCCCCATAGACCCCAGGATGAGGCACCTGGGACCTCCCAAGTGTTGTCCAAAGAGATGGGGATACGAGTGGAAGAGGATGATAAAGTACCCTCGCGCGCGGAAAGAAGCATTCCCCTTCGAAGCACTAGAAGGAACGTAGAACCGGCACCCCGAGGGACAGAACCCCTTGAGACAGAAGAAAGCACTGATGATACCTACGGAGGGCCAGTTAGCGACCAGTTACAGGCTCTGCAGAAAGAGATGAATGATATGAGGAGACAGATGGACAACCGAACCAGTAGATCCGCTCACACATCCGGATGCCAGTTCTCCCCTAACATATTACAGGATGAGTTACCATTCAACTTCAAGCCCCTTAACTTTGAATATGATGGTACGGCAGATCCTTACGAACACTTAGTAAGGTTTGAAAACGCTGCGCTATTACATCGCTACGGAGAAGGAATTAAGTGCAGGGTGTTCTTGACCACCCTGGCCAAAGCAGCGCAGCAATGGTTTACTCAGTTAGAACCTAATACCATCCGATCCTGGGAAGAATTCAGTGAGTTATTTCTCCATCAATTTGCAAGTGCCCGGAGACAACCAAGGGCCACCTTGACCCTCTTCAATCTGAGGCAGGGGGAGAGCGAAAGCTTAAGAGCTTTTCTCCGGAGGTTTAATCAGGCAGCTCTGGAGGTCCCTACAGCCTCTCCGGAGGTGAAGATCAACGCCCTCACTAACGGATTACGAGATGGAGATTTCTTTTCCTCCTTAGCTAAGAAGCCAGTTAAGAATTTCGATGAGCTGCTGCACAGGGCTGAGAAGTACCTCACTTTGGAGGAGGTCCGTAAGGCCAAAAGGCTGGAGGTTAGGCCACCAGATCGAGAGAGAAGAAGGGAAGGTCCCTCCAGACGATCCAGCCCAGAGGTCCCTCGGACCTCTGGATCAACAAGAGATAGTAATCCCTCCGGAGGTCCCCGGTCTGGCCCTCGTGGGAGATTCGAGAAATACACGCCCTTGAGGATTGAGCCTGCTGAAGTACTGGAGGTAGCCGGAGACCATCCAGACTTGAAATTCCCATATTCCAGAAATCGAGGACCTCAGAAACCCAAGTCTGACCGATTTTGTCGATTCCACAATGAGTATGGGCATGATACGAACCAATGTTACCACTTGAAGGACGAAATTGAGAGGATGATCCAAGCGGGTCATCTAAAAGAATTTATATTCAGAGATAGGCAGGGCCCTCGAGGGCAGAAGCGGAAGGATCATGAAAGAAAACCAGAAGAGAAGGAAACCAGAGAAGCAGCTGAAGATATGCCCCCTCCTCCACCGAAGAGAGGAGTAATCCACATGATAGTGGGAGGGCCAGCTGATGGAGATTCTTTTCGGAAGAGGAAGCAAAATGTCCGGGCTCTAAGAGCAGAGCAAGGGAGCCAGTTAAAAGAAGTGGGGCGCATGACGGAGACGCCCAATATCCGATTCGGCCCAGAAGATGTGAAGGGAGTTAAGGAAGATCACAACGACGCTCTGGTGATCACTACCGACATAGCTGGATTCGATGTTGCTCGAATCTTCGTAGATACGGAGAGTTCGGCTGACATCATGTTCTTTGAATGTTTTAAGAGAATGGAGCTGAATGTGAAGCTGCGCCCTGTAGATACCTCTCTGTATGGTTTCTCCGGAGGAGCAATCCAACCTTTGGGGTCAGTGATGTTACAGATAGGATTGGGAAATGCTCCAGCTCGGAAGGTCCACGTCGTACAATGTTGTGATGGGGCGGCCCAGCCTGAATCTTTTTCAGGCAATCATCTCCACATTTCATATGAAAATGAAATTCCCTACAGCCACAGGGGTGGGAGAAGTGAGAGGAGACCAGTATCAAGCACGGAAGTGCTATGCAGAGTCCGTGAAAATGGCAGATAGAGCCCTAACTAGGGGCCTGGAGCGGATGAGAGGAGATGACCCTGAGGTCAAGAGGAAGAAAGTAGAAGGAGTGGCACCTGAACAAGTAAATGTTAAAACAGACGAGGAACTGATGAGCGTGGAGCTCTTTCCAGGGAAACTCGGCTTTGTTACCAAGATAGGTACCCAACTGGGGCCTGAACTCACAGAGAAGGTAATATTTACATTACGTCGAAATTCCGATATATTTGCATTTTCTCCAGCTGACATGACAGGAGTCCCTCCGGAGATAGCAATACATTGCCTTAATGTTGATCCAAAGGCAAGGCCCGTAAAACAAAAACTACGAAATTTCGGGATTGAGAAGAATAACATTGTGAAAGAAGAAATCGAGAAGCTATTGAAAGCAGGGCATGTAGTAGAAGTCCAATTCCCAGAATGGCTCTCCAATGCTGTGCTGGTGCCTAAAGGGGGAGGAAAATGGAGAATGTGCATCGATTTCAGGGACCTCAACAAGGCATGCCCTAAGGACCACTACCCGCTACCAAGAATAGATCAGCTAGTGGATGCAACTTCAGGCTTTGAGTTGCTGAGCATGATGGATGCATACCAAGGGTACCACCAAATCCAACTGAATCCTGCAGATGTCCCCAAAGTGTGCTTCATAGCAGCCTGTGGAACGTTCGGATATGTTCGGATGCCATTTGGATTAATCAATGCCGGAGCAACCTATCAGAGGATGGTCGATGCTGTCTTTCGAAAGCAGCTAGGGAGAAACATGGAGATATATGTACATGATATGTTGGCTAAAAGTGTGAAAGCAGATCAACATATAGAGGATTTGGAAGAAATTTTCCAAGTAATTCGAGAAAACGGCATCAAGTTGAACCCAGCCAAATGCTCTTTTGGAGTAAAATCAGGGAAGTTCTTGGGATATATGGTCACTCAACGAGGTATAGAGGTGAATCCAGCCAAGGTGAAGGCTGTACTGGACATGCGGCCACCCAGAAACATAAAGGAGCTCCAGACACTCAATGGGAGGATTACAGCGTTGAGTAGATTCATAGCTAGGTCTGCTAAAAAGAGCCATCCCTTCTTTAAAATTCTTAAGAAAGGAACCAAGTTTGAATGGAGCGAAACATGCCAAAAGGCCTTTGAAGACCTGAAGCACCATTTGTCTCAGTTGCCGAAACTGACGAAGCCTTCTCCAGGAGATACCCTTATTTTGTATCTCTCCGTAGGGGAATTCTCGCTAAGTACTGCTTTAGTCAAAGAAGAGGGATCTCTGCAGCACCCTATTTATTATGTCAGTAAAATCATTCAGGGGGCCGAAAATCGTTATTCAGAAATTGAGAAGGCTGCTCTAGCTGTGGTAGTTACAGCCCGGAGGCTGCGCCTATATTTCCTTTCTTACAAAATACTGGTCCGCACTAATTACTTGTTGAAACAGGTTATAGGACGAGCAGACCTCTCTGGAAGGATGGTGAAGTGGGCGATCGAGCTCCAAGAATATGACGTAGATTTCGAGCCACGGAAGTCTATAAAAGCTCAAGCTCTGTCAGATTTCATCCAAGAGTCGACTAAACCAGAGGAGGTCGAGGGATGGAAGGTGTACGTAGATGGCTCAGTGACCCTGAGCGGATGCGGAGCAGGGATTGTGTTGATAGGCCCTCGAGGAGAGGACCTACAATTCGCAGTGAGGTTTCAATTCATGACCTCAAATAATGGAGCAGAGTATGAAGCTTTGATCAGAGGGATGGAGATGGCATTGGAATTGGGAGCTCCAAAGGTAACCCTATACTCAGACTCCCAACTAGTTGTTCAGCAGGTGAATGGTGAATATGTAGCCAAAGATAGCAGGATGGCTGCTTATTTGGAACGTGCCAAAGCGGTGATGGGCAAATTCCAAGAGTGCGAGGTAGTCCAAATACCCCGAGAGAAGAACATGCAGGCGGATAGTCTCTCCAAACTCGCTAGCTCCACAGAGTTTGATGGACAGGGAACAATAACTCTAGTAGTTGCGGAAAGAGAGACTCTGGAGAACCCCATTGGCTCCATTGAAGAGGAAGATGATTGGAGAAGGGCTATATGGATAGAACTCACCAAGGAAGCCAATGCCCCTACCACCAGAGAGACCCGAGCCCTTCGGATCAAATATTGTATTATCGGAGGGCACTTATACAAGAAGTTGTTCACACACCCATATTTGAGGTGCATATCGACTAGAGAAGCTATATACACACTTAGAGAGATCCACGAAGGTGATGCAGCCAGTCATGAAGGATACAAAGCGGTGGTGAAGAAAGTTTTAAGGGCAGGGTTATACTGGCCCTCCATGACAAAAGATGCTAGAGAATTTGTGAGGAAATGCGTCAAGTGTCAGAAAAATGCTCCATTGATAAGGACCCCTGCGGAAGAGATGGGAGCGATGCACTCTCCCTGTCCCTTCGCTAAGTGGGGAATCGACTTGGTAGGACCCTTCCCTCCAGCCTCCGGAGGGAGAAAATTTCTAATAGTAGCAGTGGACTATTTTAGCAAATGGGTGGAAGCTGCCCCCCTGGCTACGATAGATGAAGAAAATGTGATTAAATTCTTGAAGAAACAAATCTGCTGTAGATTCGGAGTACCCAGAATATTGGTCTCCGATAATGGAACACAGTTTAATGGCGAAAACGTGCGAGGATGGTGTGCAAGATTGAACATAATACAGAGATTCACTTCTGTAGCTCATCCTCAGGCTAACGGACAGGTGGAGGTTACTAATCGAACAATAGTAGATGGGATCCGAACTAGGTTGACAAAGATAGGAGGAGGATGGGTAAACGAGTTAGATAATGTATTATGGTCATATAGGACTAGCCCGAAGACAGCAACTGGAGAGTCTCCATTTCAGCTGGTCTACGGAGCTACGGCGGTGATACCTCTAGAGGCCGTTTTACGATCGCATCGAGTTGCCCAATTTGAAGAACATCAGAATGAAAGATTGATGAGAGAGGCTCTAGATTTGATGGAAGAAGAGAGAGAGATGGTCAGGGTACGTGTTGAAAGATATAAAAGCAGAATTAAAGCTGCATATGATCGAAGGGTGATCCCGAGGTCCTTTAGAGCAGGGGACCTGGTGCTGAGAAGAGCGGACGCCCTGAAAAACACAGGAAAGCTGGAGCCCAATTGGGAGGGACCCTATAAAATCACACAGGTGTTGAAAGGAGGAGCATACAGACTGCAGAGTATGGAGGGGTTTGACATAGCTAGACCCTGGAACGTTTGCCATTTGAAGAGATTCTTTATTTGAAGACAGTGTAAGGTCTTGAGACCACCTATTACTTTTGTTTTGTGATTTTTTGCATTGATTCGTACTTTACTTGGTGTATTTTGTGGCTTCACCGGAGCTCTTTTTCCCTCTCTGCGGGTTTCCCCTTTGGGGTTTTTCCGTAAAGAGGTTTTTAATGAGACCGGCGTAGGTTATCCATGGCCTATGTTGAAAATTGACAATAAAGCAATGAAGCCTTATCCCTTTTTGAGGAAAGAATTATTCAGAATTATTATGTCTTGTTTATCTTTCTCATATGTGAATGTGCGACGTATGAATATAACTATAACGAGAGTGAAAGACACTCAAAGGCCTAGAGGCCGAGGTGCTCCAGAGAGCCCTCACTTTACTTGAGACCCAAGTGGGTTACTGACATGAGAGGATTTTATGAATTAAAATCCTTTAAGAATAAGAGTGAGAGACACTCAAAGGCCTAGAGGCCGAGGTGCTCCAGAGAGCCCTCACTTTACTTGAGACCCAAGTGGGTTACTGACATGAGAGGATTTTATGAATTAAAATCCTTTAAGAATAAGAGTGAGAGACACTCAAAGGCCTAGAGGCCGAGGTGCTCCAGAGAGCCCTCACTTTACTTGAGACCCAAGTGGGTTACTGACATGAGAGGATTTTATGAATTAAAATCCTTTAAGAATAAGAGTGAGAGACACTCAAAGGCCTAGAGGCCGAGGTGCTCCAGAGAGCCCTCACTTTACTTGAGACCCAAGTGGGTTACTGAAATGAGAGGATTTTATGAATTAAAATCCTTTAAGAATAAGAGTGAGAGACACTCAAAGGCCTAGAGGCCGAGGTGCTCCAGAGAGCCCTCACTTTACTTGAGACCCAAGTGGGTTACTGAAATGAGAGGATTTTATGAATTAAAATCTTTTAAGAATAAGGGTGAGAGACACCCAGAGGCCTAGGGGCCGAGGTGCTCCAGAGAGCCCTCACTTTACTTGAAGACCCAAGTGGGTTACTGAAATGAGAAGATTTTATGAATTAAAATCTTTTAAGAGTAAGAAATATATAGAGGCTCAGAAAACCAAAGCCTTCCAGAAAGCCCTAACCATGCTTGAGAATTACAAAGATTATATGATGAAGAAAACAGGTTCTTATGATTCGGGAGTTAAGAGAAGAGGGAGGATGACCTCCCACAACCGAGGCACCCGAAATCAAAAACAAAAAACTGTACAGTCAAGGAGTGGTTTTCAACATAGCCTACACGACCAACAAAAGGGGGGAAGAAAGAGCCACACCTCCAACACATTCTTTGCTGGTCTTGTAAGTTACTCATGCGCGAAAGAGAAAGACAACAAAAGCATCCAATACCAAGTTAATATGGCTACTGCCAAAAAGCCCCCACATATCCAGGAGTGTGGGGTCCCCTACAAAATATGAGCAAGTGTTATGAGCAGAAAGTAAAGAGTGTAGCAAAACAACAGGAAAATAAATTGTTTGATGTGATCATAAGAATGTGAAATTTAAACTGTTTTCTCAACAGCATCCCCTTCGGCAACGGCCCCCTCGACCTCAACTCCTCCAACAATGCCACCCTCCTCAGCAGCATGATTGCTAGATCCTCCTCCCTCCTCTGGACCCGTAGTACCTCCCATGGTGTCTGCAACGCAAGTTTCTCCATCTATTGCGGTTGCCACGACTAGAGCGGAGTCATAAGGATAAACCAGACGCTCCAGAGGCTTCAGATCAGCCATACCTACCTTGACAGCCTGTAGCTTGGTGATAGCCTGACTCATTCCAGATAGCCACCAAGGACTATCAGGGCTCTCCTTAGAATCCCCCAAGAATTTCGGAGGAGTAGCGAGCCGATCCAAGTGGAACTCGCGAGAGTAGGTTCCATTAAACCCCGGGGCTGAGTGCTCGGCTACGGCATTGCTGAAGCCATGGTCGATGAAATGAGGGATGTGCAGCCCCATGGCACAGAGGAAGCTCGAGCTCTTTAAGAAGCTGGACAGCCACTGAGTATGAAGAGTTTCCAAGAACTCTTGACCCAGAGAAGAAGTGAATAAGGATTTAATGCAAGCCTGCACCCCGACATCCGGCAGCTCGCGCTCCATCCGTTCCACCTCTAGCACCAGGCGCTTAATCCTGGCTACATCCTGCTTACTTTGAGCCTGTAAGAGGGACAACTCCTCAGAAAGAGCTTGAGCTCGCTTATGGGCCTTATCTTTCTCCGTGGTGATACCCTTGAGGGTTGACTGGAAAGAGGATGCTTCAGCCCGGAGAAGTTCAAGCTCAGCTACCATCTCAACGCCTTGGTCGAGTATCTTCGTATAGGTGAGACCAAACTACAAAGGAAGAGAAATTAACACCCGAAGGTATGAAGAAAGCAAAAATTATAAAAAGGGAAAATGCCAGAAAATACCTCAGAGAAAAGATGAGCGCCGCGGATCAGTCGATCCTCAGGAAGAGGCGGGTCGGATAACTCAGCATCAGGAGGAGCAGGACATCGGTCAATGAGGCGATGGAGAGGCTCGAAAACAGTAGAAGGAGGAGTTCCCTTATCAGCACGGGTAACTTTCCCCTTCTTCTTCTTAGATGTACTGCATTCGGAAAAAAATGCATTGGCAGAGGAACGGGTTCTCTTGGCAACTGAGCCTGGGACCTGAGTAGAGGAACTAGGGAGAGGAGGAATCTTCGAAGAACCCTCTGGAGCCGGAGTCTTTGCAGAGCTCTCGAGAGCGGGAGATGGAGGAGCCTTCGGAATATCTTCTAGAGCGGATAACACAGGGGTCTTCACTATGCTGAGAGCAGGGGCATCTCGGGAGATATGAGTCAACCAACTCATTGCTACAAATAATCAAGAAAGTTTTCAGAATTCAGAAAAAACAACCACATGCAAGAAATGAAATATAGCAATAGAAGATTTTTTACCATCTCGGGAACCTAAGGGAAAATCTTGGGGACAAAAGCCGAAGTGGGAGAGGATGCGAGGATTGTTGCAAATGGCAATAACATCGAAATAGTCGTGCAAATGGGTATGAGTGTTGAGATTATTCATAATGGTGAGATTGGAAACTGAGTAAGCTTTCAGGGGAGGAGGAATCACTCCGGGATTTTGGAATAACCAATCCCCGTGAGGAAATGGCCAATCGGTAGGGCTGGTAGCAAAGAAGTAGTAATCTCGCCAAGATGAGTCTTCCTCATGGAGTTTTTCAGAAATTTACAAACACGGGACCTTCGACCACTAACATAGAAGAAGCCATCATTCACCTTACATGAGTGTTGACTCAGAAATAGTTCGGCAGATGGGTCACCCCCATTCCCCTTCACCAAGATGTATAAGCCTATCATGGTACGGATGGCATTCGGAGTAAACTGGTTAAGGGGGATCTGCATGCGGGTGGATATGGCAGCCAGATAAGGATGAATCGGAAACCGTAGTCCGGCCCTAAGATGGGCTTCGAAAAAAGCAAGGGTCCGAGGCTGGGATATATCGGGGCGTTCATCGGAGCGAGGAGCACGAAAGGCGTACTCCGATGGAAAGCCGTAGGCGTGAGCAAGGTCAACTAAGTGAGTATGGTCGATTTGGGAAGCGGGGGAAATCCTATTCTCTGGACTCCCCATTAAAGAGGGAGTCGCTTCAGAGGAATTTTGGCTGGTAGCTTCCGGAAGAGAGGGAGGATTTGACATCGATTTACACTGTTAATAAAAGAAGAACAAGAGAATAGCTGGGTTACCTTGGAGTAGAAGGGCTATGGAATCAGACGAGGCGGTTGACGACAGCAGAGACTCGAGGTGAAGAACACCGGAGACGAAGGATGAAGACGACGAGGAATCTTTGGGAGGAGTGAAATTCTAAAAGTAAAGAGAGAAAAGGGAGATGGTTGCGTGAAGCAAGTGAGGAAAGATAGGGGGAAAAATCGAGGGTTTTCCTCGGGAGAATAACAGAAGAGAGAGAAAGGTGATCGCGTGAAGTTCACGCGTGGAAGCCGAAAAGTCTCCCAGAATTTGAGGCGGGAAAGCCCTCGGAGAAGGACGTTTTTGAAACTTCCTCTCCAAAGCAGGGAAGATACACGTTTCTCCAGGAGGACCTTTGTAACAAGTTCTAGGAAAATTTTTCTACTCTCACAAAAGATGTCCCCCTTTTACGAGAGTAGGGGGGAGTGATGATGCGGCCTAAAAATGTCACTTAATAAGGAGTCGACACGTGTATAGGGGATAGGATGAAAGTGAAAGGATCAAATTATGAAATATGCTCTGAGGAGAAATCCTCTCGGGAGATCCCTTTGGAGGGAGCTACCGCCAAAGAGAAGCTTCCAGAAGTATTACTTTGGAGGAAATTCGTGAGCCTTGAACATAGGGAGGTTCCGCTATTTTCGGCTTGGACTCGATAGAATATGGACCTTATCCTCTATTATCCGGGGGAACCGAGTCAAATAAAGAGGAGATATGGCCGAGTCTTCGGGAAGTGGAGGAGAGAAGGCTTCGTCCACTCCGCAGGACCGAGTCTGGCGGGTAGTTCCGGAAAAGGAGGAAGGCTTGACTTCCTCTCCAGCTAATATCTCTATAAATAGGTAAAATCGAGGAGATTTCCAGGTTAGACTCTCGTACATTACGCATTTACTAAATTGAATACAATCTACCTTTGGGAGATCTTTCAAGAACTGTTTTTTATATATCAAGGATCCCGAGATCCTTGGGAGAGATTAATAAGCCCTATACTGACTTAGGCATCGGAGTGTCCGCGCCGGACTCCCCTCCGGCGTGTTCTTTGCAGGTTCTTGAAGGTTTTGAACGAAGGCAACACACTTGAAGCAACTATCCATATTCGAAGAACAGGACGCTTAATCCTGAGGATATATTATCCTCTCGTGCAAATTTTGGCACATCAGTTTCTTTTTAGGCTATTCTAGAAATAGTAAAGCTTATAGAGTTTATAACCTTAGAACTAACACTGTTCAAGAATCTGTTAATGTTGTGTTTGATGATGATAAAGGTCTTACAGATGACAAAGATGAAGAAGATGTATCACAGGTTACTGACACTTCTGAGAATACACTGAAGTCTGAAAATGTTGCACCAAATGTTAACACATCTGGGTCAACATCTACAGAACAGTCAGCTGTAAATTCACAGAATGATCAGTGCATTCCCAAAACGAATCCTTCTTCAAGAATAGGCAAAAGTCATCCTTCTGACCAGATCATAGGCGATGCTACAGTTGGAGTGCAAACAAGAGGAAGAGTAAGATCAAACAAGGTAGATGTGGTAAGAACAATATGCATGTCTTCTATGTGTAATGTTGTAAATGCTGAATGCTATTTATCTGAAATTGAACCTAAGAGTGCTAAAGAAGCCTTAACTGATAAAAACTGGATTAATTCTATGCATGCAGAACTTGGTCAGTTTGAAAGAAATGAAGTGTGAACACTTGTTCCTAGACCTAGTGATTCACGTGTTATGCAACACTAAAATAAACAACCACAAGTGTACGGTGTCTATCGTAGCGTGATAAGCACGAGGTCGATCCCACAAGGAGGTTAAGCGTAAAAGTGGAGTTTGCTAGTCGAATTCTAAGTAGACGTGATCGAAATTTTGAATAAAATGTTTTACTCTAAAGTTACCTACCAAGTGTCACGAATAAGCAACAAAGAGCAAAGATAAAATCGATCAAATGGCATACAAATCACAAAACGAAAGTAAAATGGATGTAAACTCAAAGAGAAAAGGTGGGTTCCAAGGCAATTGTAGTACTTAGACGTCCGTTTATGAATATTGTCTCGTTTAAAGGGCCATTAAGGTTATCCCGTATAAGGTGATCACACAAAAAGAACTAATCGATCTCCCGATACAAATTAATCCAAAGATGCAATGTAATATAAGCTCGTATGTCTACATCACAAACATTACACCATCTAAAATAGCTCCTAAGATCATTCGATTCCCTCTCCGATAATTAATCCTCTCCCGAGATCATAATAATACCGGGTTGCATATTCGCATACAATTAAATGGAATAAATCTCCCGATACTACCCCAATTAACAATAAATCAAGCAAATCATTATGGCCACTAACAACATGCTTTACAATGAATAATTGAATATGCAAATACGAGATAAACACCAATTAAAGCAAGAAATTACTCATAAACATCAATCCAAGTCTTACAATGCCTTAGAACCACAAATTGTTCAAATTACAAAATCCAAATGAAATAACTAAATGAAAAGAAAAGGGAAAGAGAAAGCTTAGTCTAGAATGTGGTAGGGAATGGAATTCCCAAGCTAATGCCTCTTGTCTTGCATGATTTGGTGGAGAGATGAAGAAGTTATGGCCAAATACCTCCAAATATGTGTAAATGTGTGAAGAATGGGGGAAAGGTTTCTTGGGTTTCAAGAATGAGGTCTTATATAGTGTTGGGGAAGGGTTTGGGTGCCAAAATTGCAAGTTGGTCCCTCAAAAATGGAGAAAATGGCCAAAAACCCCCGAGAATGAGGTCACCCGGGCATGCCACCCGGCCAAAAGTCGAAGCTAGTGATGTTTGGGCCTTGCCCGGGTCGAAACCACCCGGCCGGGTGGGTTTCACCCGGGCCAAATTCGAACCTTCACCAAATTCAGCCTTGCCCGGGTCGTTTTGACCCGCCCGGGTCGTTTTGACCCGCCCGGGTTGATTCTACCCGGGCATGTTTTTTCGTCTCTTCGTATCTCGAGCTTCCGACCTCCGATTGACTCGATTCTTTTTTTCATTCCACTCCATTTTTCGAGACGAATCCAATGGTGCACTCCTCTTCCTGATCCAGTAAAGTATGGTTGGTGTTTTGCTCCAAATTCCATCGTATTTCCTATAAAATCGACAAAACACAACCTTTCCCTCATTTTGGCTTAAACAATCATATCCAATGCAAAAATCAATGAAATCCACATCAAAATATGCTTCACATGTGCCCCTAAAACGCGTAAATTCCACCCGAATCACCTAGTCATACTAATGTCATTGGAACAAAGTGGATATTCAAGAATAAAACTGATGAATCTGGTAATATTGTTAGGAACAAGGCTAGGTTAGTAGCACAGGGTTACACCCAAGTTGAAGGAGTTGATTTTGATGAAACTTTTGCACCTTGATGAAACTTTTGCACCTGTTGCTAGGATATAATCTATTAGATTACTGCTAGCTATTGCATGTTTTATTGATATTAAACTTCATCAAATGGATGTAAAGGCTGCATTTCTAAATGGCATATTAAATGAAGAAGCATATGTTGAACAACCTAAGGGATTTGAAGATCCACAGTATCCTGATCATGTATATAAACTTAAGAAAGCTTTGTATGGTCTTAAACAAGCTCCTAAAGCATGGTATGGTAGGCTTACTGACTTTCTTTTGGAATATGGATTTATTAGAGGAGAGGCAGATAGAACTTTGTTCATTAAGCACACTGAAGGAGATTTACTTATTGCTCAAATATATGTTGATGACATTGTGTTTGGTTCTACTTGTGATAAAATGTTGAGTAAATTTGTTGAGGCAATGACTGCAACATTTGAAATGAGTATGGTTGGAGACTTGAACTATTTTCTAGGTCTTCAAATCAAACAATGCAGTGATGGTATTTTCTTCTCCCAGAGTAAGTATGCTAAGAACTTGGTTAAAAGATTTGGTCTTGAGAATTCAAACCAATGAAAACTCCTATGGGATCTTCTTTGAAACTTTGCAAAGACAGTGCTGGAACAGATGTTGATCCAACACTTTACAGATCCATGATAGGTAGTTTACTGTATTTAACCTCTAGTAGACCAGATATTATGTTCAGTGTGTGTGTTTGTGCTAGGTACCAAGCTAATCCAAAAGAATCTCACCTGAATGCTGTGAAAAGGATTATCATGTATGTTTCAGGTACAAGTGACCTTGGAATCTGGTATACTAAGGACACCAACAACATTTTGATTGGATACAGTGATGCTGATTGGGCTGGAGATATAGATGATAGAAAGAGTACGAGTGGAGGATGTTTCTACATGGGAAACAATCTTGTATCATGGCACAACAAGAAGCAGAATTGTGTTTCACAATCTACTGCAGAATCTGAGTATATAGCTGCTGGAAGCTGCTGTACACAACTCTTGTGGCTGAGCAAGATGTTCCATGACTATGGTATTGAGAATGGTATACTTACAATCTTTTGTGATAATACTAGTGCCATTAACATTTCTAAGAATCCTGTACAACACTCACTCACAAAACACATTAGCATAAGACATCACTTTATGAGAGATTTAATAGAGAAGAACATTGTGAAGTTGGAGTATATACCTACTGAAAAACAAAATGCTGACATTTTCACTAAGGCATTAGACCATGAGAGATTCTCAATCTTGAGGAAATCTCTTGGCATGAGCACTATCTGAAAAATTCGAATGGATGTTGTCACAAATGCGTCAGCATTTGGGACAACATCATGGGTTGTAAAAAATTTATAAGTTGAATTTATTTCTTATTTAGTTAAATAATTTCTTTGTAAAATATCTACGAATCTAAGAACCTTGGAGTGCAAAAATAAACATGTCTTACACCTCTCAAATGCATAAAAATGAGAATGTTATTAGCATACTAAAAGATGTACCAAATCACTGAGTAACTATGGAGCACGGAGTTCACTACTACGATGCCTTCTTTTCAAAAGGTGATTCTTTGGTAAAAACATCAATATATTTGTAATCCATTAAGTAAGTATGGGGCACGGAGTTCGCTACTACGATGTACTCTACAGGAACAATTGATCAATACAAATTAGATGTTATAACACAAAAAGAAAAAATATGGTGCAACACAAATGAAGCAAATTCATGTAAAAACCGTGTTGAGGTGTTTGTAACAGTTTTGAGCACAACATTGCCTGATTCGAATTTATTTTTATAAGTTGTAATTATTTAATTATTTATTGAGATTTATTTTATTTATTTAATTTAAATACTAACCCACGTTTATTTTATTTTTTTCAGATTATGCTTGGACTTAGTAAATTATTCTAGAAATATCTTAATTATTTAATTAATTAATAAAATTGATTTTACCCACTAATTAAACCATGATCAAGGTTGTGGCTAAAAATGTGGAGCACTATCTTTTTTTCTGGAATTAATCGTGTTAATCTCCAACTACACATATTCTCCGTATAAAACTCAATTAATTGTGATTTATATTGCTAATTGTTGTTTGTCGAGCTTTGTTAAGTACACCTCTTGCAGATTTGTTCTTTTGACCGTGTATCTCTCAAATATTGTTTATACACTCCTCAAACCTACCTTGAAAATCCAACTGTTCCTTAAATGGCTGGAAACCAACCTCAATCCCACTCACAATTTCACTCTCACTCACACTCTGCTTCTGAAACTTCCGAACGAACTGCCCAAAATTCTCTAGAAATTCTTGCTTCAATGGCCTCACAACAATCCAACTCCTCAAATGCCGACTCCAATGTCTCTGCAAACCCATCAACAACAGCTCCCACTCGTCAAACTACTCCTTAAACCGTTCCACCAACAACCAACATCCCACAAGATTCGACCGTTGAACAGTTTACTAGGGCTGTCGAAGAGGTGTCTGAGACTCTTCGAGCTACTGGTCATCTGCCTGTGATGATTGATTAGCAATTATAGGATCTAACCAAATACCATAAGCTCCTAAGATAGTGTTGCATAAGCACTTTCAACACGGTTACTAATGCTTATGAAACGCCCTCTCACCAAACTCCTAGACGACCTCTATTCGTTTAGTGTCTAAGGTTGTCGGTCTAGCCATTAACACCCCTCTCGGGTGAGCTAATTACTAATTAACTTCTATTCAATTGATCAAAGCTCACACTCACACTCCCAATCATGCTACCCAACTCTCGTTGCAATAAACATAATCGAACATGCTTGCTAATAGGGTTGATCAACCAAATGAATCAATCAAAGTACAACTCTAGAAACATAAACACCAAAATTATAAGCTAATCATGCAATTAATCCACAATTACACTAAATTCTCATCAAAACATCCACACCCAAGGCAATTGAGGATTAGCCCATGGTTCTAGAAGAGAATCCCATGGCTACAACAACAAATAACATCAAACTCATAATAAAATAACAAGAGATTGAAGAAATTAAGAAAATACCAAATTGAATTGCAAAATAGAGTAATATCACCTTGATCATACGAATTTAGCTACAAAACGATGTAATAGACGATGCCCGATGATAATCGTAGCTTGATTTGAAGTAAACACCACTATTCTATCTAATCTATTGAAGAAATTAAACTAAAAATGAAGAACACCTACAACTATGTGAATGTGTGTGTGGAAAATGCTTGTCAAATGAGTTCTCCTTTGGATTTTAAGAAAGGGAGTTTATATAGTGTTTGGGAAGGGTTTGAATGGCATAATTGCAAGTTGATCCCTCAAAAATGGAGAAAATACAAGTTTGGCACCGAAAATGGGGTGACTCGGCCGAGTTGGGGTCACTCGGCCGAGTGGGACACTTAAGAAGCGTGTAGCAACTCTTTCCAGCCGAGACTCGGCCGAGTGAGGGTCACTCGGCCGAGTGGTCTTCAATTCCAGGAGCTACGGCATTCAACCTTACTCGGCCGACTGGGCTCACTCGGCCGAGTGCGCAGTAAAATGCAAAATTGCAGATTCGGCCGAGTAACCTTACTCGGTCGAGTGATGTCCGATTCCAGGAGCTACGCATTCAACCTTACTCGCCCGAGTGGGCTCACTCGGCCGAGTGCGCAGTAAAATGCAAAATTGCAGATTCGGCCGAGTAACCTCACTCGGTCGAGTGCCTCTCCACCTTCTCGTTCCATGCATAACTTTCGCCTCGGATGTCGGATTGACTCGATTCCTTTGGCTAATCCACTCCGTTTTTTGAGACGAATCCAACCGTGCACTCCTCTTTCCGGTCCGATCACTTGTGGTATGTGTTTTGCTCCGATTTCCATCGTATTTCCTACACAATCGACAAAACACAACCTTTCTCTCATTTCGGCTTAAACAATCATATTCACTGTATAATTCAATGAAATCAACATCAAATGAGCTTCAAATATGCATCTAAATCGTGTAAATTCCACCCGAATCAATGACATTCGGAGATATCACTGTGGATATCTCGAGTTATTTGGCCGATCAAACCGCTCAAATGGCTACCAAAACAAAAAGCCCTAATCCTACTGTTCCTGTTTCAACGGAGGAACATGTCGAAACTGTTGCTGAAGGAGAAGCTACTGCTGCATCCGATTCTAAGGATGAAGAAATGGAGGACGCCCAAGCTTCTGACAGTGGTACAAACTCCTCTCTCTCACCTTCTGATGAGTCTGCACCCATTCCTTTCAAGAAGAATGTGCAGAAAGGGAAAAGATAGAGAAGCCCTGTTCAAAGAAGGAGATCATATCGAGTGTTCACTCGTGTGGATTACTCTGAATCCATGAGGAAGAAGAAGAAAGCTGGAACTGATGCTGGTGAACCCATTCAAGTGTTCACTGATTCTGATGAAGAAACTGAAGTTGCCACTGTTGCTGCAAAGAAGCCAAAGAAAGTTGTTGTTGAGAAACCAATAGAGAAGAAAGCTGCTGCTAATCCCAAAGGCAAAGGGAAGGCCAAAATGATCCATGAAGAAGAACCTGCTGAATCAGACTCTGATTTCAATGTTTGCCTAAGAGACATGCAAGAGTCTCTTAAGAAGAATGCTGAGTCATTTGCTGCTGCAAAAGAGTCCACACTAGAACCTGATGATGGTAGAAGTGGAGACAGCTCATCTTCTGAGGCAAAGAGCTCATCTGCTGAAGCAAAGAGCTCATCCAAAAGCTCCTCTGCACATGATGGAGACATTGATCCTGATGAGGAACTACCTTCTGAGGAAGAAAGCGAAGGTATCTCTGATCACTCTAATTATGTTGAGAAAAGGTTAGAAATTTACTCTAAGAGGAAGCTGTTAATTAAGAAAATGATTAATGTGCCTGATTTTGATAGTAAGGGGATGATTAAGTTTTTAGAGGATAGAAATCTGTTGAATGCTGTTACATTTGGTGAAACTTTTCTTACAAACTGGTCTTATGAGTTCTATGCCTGTATGAAGAAAAGTTTTGGTAAAAGAAGTTCTAGGTCCTATGGTACTGTTAATTTTAGGGGGAGGGATGTGCCATTCACTCCAGAACTTATTAATGAGTTCTTGCACACTCCTAATGTTGATGAGGATGATGATCCAGATATGGATGTTGTGATTACTGCAATCACAGGGAGTAGAAATACTAAGTGGACTAGGAAGATGCTAGCTAGACACTTAACCTCCTTACATTCTGTGCTGTATAAGTTGATAATATACAATTGGATTCCCACTACCAACACCACTAAGATTACAAGAGACCAAGCCATTCTTATGTATAGGATTTCTATACTTAAGAAGTTCAATCTGGGACACACTATCTTTCACCATATGAGGAAATTTACTGGGAAAACTACTGGGAAAGGAAATCTGCCCTATCCAGTCTTGATTTCAAACTATCTGAAGCACCATGGCTTCACTGCTAAGAAGACTGATGTTTTGAGGGGGAGAGTGCCATTGCTTGCTATTGCTCCTGCCTTATTGATTGGGGACAGAATAATTGATCTGCCCATAGTTGCTCCTGGTACTGATAGTCCACAGAGATCTTCCAGACCCTCTACTTCTACTCAACCAGGCCCTTCCAGAACACATCCGAGAAATGCACCCCCAAATGTTGAGAACATTTGTGTCAACATTTCTGGTAATGTGTATCTTTCACAGGAATTCATCAAACTACAGCTCCAACACTTGCAGGAAACAATTGATGAGCTCCAGTTCCTGAAGGACAGGTGGACCAATCTGCTTTCACCTACAACAGGGGGAGTACCACCACCATCAAACTCCAATGTGGTGATTGAAGAGTTGAATGATGATGGAGTTCCTGCTGCTGCTGCTGCTGGTGAACCTGATGCTGGAGTAACTGATGTAGTTGCACATCTTGCATCTACTTACTTTGTGGATGAAGCTGATGATGATGCTGCTGAGATGGAGACCTTGTATGGTGATCTCCATTGATGAACAAGGACAAGCTACAAGGCAGGGGGAGATCTGATTTCATAATGGCTGCTGTTTATGTCATTTATTCAGTTCAATCTCTGTAACTAATGTTTAAGTATTCTGAAATT
The DNA here is from genome assembly GCA_963675135.1 of Galeopsis tetrahit. NCBI lineage: Eukaryota > Viridiplantae > Streptophyta > Magnoliopsida > Lamiales > Lamiaceae > Galeopsis > Galeopsis tetrahit. The sequence goes on from OY776127.1 coordinate 75,758,827, forward strand.
CTGATACACTTGTTATTTATTTCTTAGATGTTAGGTTGTTTATTTGTTGCAACTTGCTTAAATTATGGTTACATTTGATGATATTTGTTTACTGCCTTTGCTTAATATGTTTACAGATTATCATGTGTTTACTGCAGGTTGCTGAGTCTTTGTTTTGTTTGTTGTTTTTGTTCTGATTTTTGTTATTTTGTTTTGTTAGTGTCTTCTTACTTAGATCTTAAGTTAATTCTTCCAGTTCAACTTATGATTTTAGTAAAGTTACTTATGTTGTGAATAAGTGTATTGTTTATACTTATTCTATTTTGGATAAAATTGTTTTGATCCTTTGGCACGGATCATTATAAGGTTACCATTGATCTTCATTCGATTTGATCCAACGATTACAACAGGTATTGTCTTGACTAGTGCTTAGCAATGATGTCAACCTCAACTAAGTACATAAAACTGAGTATGTATAGAAATATATGTGCATCAGGTGTGTTGTAGTCGAAAGGTCAAATTGGGGGAGATTGTAGATGTTGTTAATTCTTAAATGCCTTAACATTATCAACAACATCTTAATTTGACCTTCCGAGATTTTTTCTAAGTCTTTTCTGAAATGCTACATTAAATGTTGACCTAAATGTTGTCGCATTTCTGGCAGGATCTAGAAGCTTCTACAAGGATCTGGAACCTGGAAGATTCCAGAACATTGGAGAACATGCTAGAACAGCCTAGATGCATTTAGAACGATCTGGAGCATACAAGAAGGATCTAGAAAGATCATGGAAGTTGAGCTCCTAAAAAATAGGACCTCAATATGGAAGCCTCTAGAATTTGCATACCACCTCTATAAATACCGATTGAAGGCTTCATAATTCAGTGTGTTCTATTCGAGCAATATCCTAGACCGAGCGTTCATCCCTGTTAGGAATTGTGGCCAATAGTTCTACATTTTAGATCATACGTTGTATACCACCCGTATGGCTGTGTGTCTTCTTATCTATTGAGAGTGTAATCATTAGATAGACTAGGCATTTCGACAGTGTATAATTTATACACTTAGTTCATTTTCTAAACTTGGCACCTGCCTCGTTTATAGTTTCAGTTGTGAAGGTTATTGTTGTAACATTTCACACAACATTTGTACTTGAAGATAAGTATTGATTTACGCCATAAGGCAGACATAGATTTTTATTTATAAAATCTATGTTAAAGTATTTCCATTGTGTCTCGTTTGTTTTTAGTGTTTTAAGTCTTCCGCTGTGTATCTTAATTTCTGATATTCTGTTAGAGTCAGTGTTGCACTATTTGTCTGAACATTCTGTGCAACATTTATCTACTTATACTTAAACACTTTTATACACCCCAACACGCTTTCATCTCCATCATTTCGTTCAAACTCTCCGCCATTGTAGGATACTCAAGAACAGAAGGAAAAAGGGAAGAAGCTTTTAGAGAAGGTGAAAAGACTATTCCCAACAGGGAGGGTGGGAAGGGTATCATTATGGTGGAGGGATGTGTTAAAAGTGGTAGATGAGAGTAATGGGGGCTGGTTCCACGGAAACCTATCTAAGGTCTTAGGGGATGGGAAAAACTCTTTCTTTTGGGAGGAAAATTGGACGGGGGAGGGTACTCTTAAAGATAGATTTAGGAGGTTGTATCAGATTAGCATAGACAAAGGAAAAACTGTGGGTGAAATGGGCCTTTGGGAGGGGGAATCTTGGAGATGGACATGGAGATGGAGAAGGGTACTTTTTGATAGGGAACTATCATCGTTTAACGATCTGATATCTGTGTTGGACAGGTGCAAACCCAAAGACGGAACCGAGGACTCGTGGAAATGGAAAGCATCGAAAATAGGGAAGTTCTCCACAAAAGCAACATACTCGACCCTGTTCAACCAAAGCCAAGATATTAGACCGGACGACAAGATGATTCAAGGATTCAAAAGCATATGGAAAAATTTTGCACCCTCAAAAGTCAAAGCGCACGCATGGAGGCTCTTATGGGGAAGGTTGCCAACAAGATCAAACCTTAGAAGAAGAAACATCCTCAAGCAGAACGATGACCTAAAGTGTGTATTATGTGGTGTGAGCGAGGAGACTGAGAAACACATCTTCCTGGAATGCCCACAAGCAAACCAAGTGTGGACGGAGTGCCTGACTTGGCTCAAAATACCGTCAGCACTACCGTCAGAATTACTAGATCATTTCCTAGGTTTCGGAGGCCTCATCAAAGGAAGAAATGGGAAGAAGATCGCCACATGTACATGGTTATGTATGGTATGGCTCATATGGAAATGGAGAAACGCAATCCTCTTCAGGAACGAGACTTTCTCAATCACAAAAATAAAGGAGGAGCTAAGGGCAAGACTATGGAGTTGGGTCACAATCAAATACCCCACACGAAACACTACATCCTTTAGGACTTGGGTGACAGATCCACTTAAGTGCATAGTTTGAATACTGTGTAGTTTCATTTCTCCTGTTCTCTATGTACTGATAAGAACTGTACACTAAATTAGTTTGGGTATCTCTTGTGCCCAGTTTGAATAAAATTCCTTTTACCGATCAAAAAAAAAAAGAAACGAGAATAAATAGAAGAAGAAGCGCCCCCAATATTAGGCAAAATTCTCAAAACCACTGCACTCCACCCACTTAATGTAGTCTGTAAGAGAAGAAAAAAAATCCCATAAACACTTCGCCAAATCAGAATAAAAGCCCTCATCATTTCTTGTCAGGAAGCAAAACGCACTAAGAGAAAAACCCCAATGCAGTCGCGCGTGCCGTATACCAATCCTGAGACACAAATCTAACTCAATTTAATGATTGAAAATTTCCAAAAACCAAGAATGAAGACGAAAAACAAGAGTGCATAGAAAGGTAACACCCAAAACGATGCTAATCAATAGGGGGAAAAAAGAAGAGGCGGTGGGGAAATCGAAGCGACACCGGTTGGCAAAAGTTTTCCAGGAAAACTAAGAGAGCAAAACTTCTAGAGAGAGAAGTTTTGAGGCTTTTTAACTCGACATAATATGAATCTCAACCTTTTATCTTGAATAAATATTAACTTCAACCCTTTAGGACTTGTTTGGTGGCTCCGTTTGTGGCAAGATAGTTGGGTTATCTAGGCTAAACTGTGGTTTTGGGTACATTTCTGACAGGCCGAAGACGAAATAAGGGGCCGTCTGTAATCACTGTTAGACCATGTTTGATAGCAAATATAATTAAATTGAGATTAAGATGATATATAAAATTTATACATTTTAAAGCATAATCTACCATAGTCTAAGTTATCAAACAACCTATAAAGATGAGATGGAGTAGTTAATCTAAATTTAATCTATCAAACATGATCTTACTCTATTAATAATCATGTTTTCATCATCATCATTTTCAATCTAACTCTATATACATCTTTTATTCCACAATTATTTGCACTAAATTTGTGGCACATAAATTTTAAAAATATGTACAATGAGTGAAGTATTAAAGAGTAATTTTGTAAAATTTTATGAATATAGTAATAAAAATGATTGAATTGAATATAAAAATAACAATATTTTATGTAAATAGGTGAATATTGCAAAAGTATATTGACGAGCTTGTGTGAGGACAAATTGATTCAACATTAATAAAGGACCCAAGAATCCCAATTAGGGGCGCAACAACCATCATGGAATCAAGGTGGGCTTAGTGAAATGGGCCTGGAGAACCAATTTGAAAAGTGGAGCCCTTAATCAAACAGCAGCCATCAGCATTGAAGGAGGATTAGCGACGACCATTCTGGGAAGCAGACATCAGGCGGTGGAAAACAATGGGTTCGATTTTGTTATTGTCGATTCTTTAAACATATCTTTTATAGTCCGAGGATGTGAATTTTTGATAGATTTATGTTTTTTTAATTAATTGATTAATGGTTTATCTCAATTCATATTTCGATTTTGTTATTACTTAATTTTATGCGAAACATGTTTTGATTAATAGATTTATTAGGACTGACCATCCGAGTTTATTTGTCATCAATTATAGTTAATTCAGATTTTTTATAATCCGTAATTGTTATATTATTATTTATATAGTCTATAGTTTATTCTATTGTTTTGGTTTGTTAATGCGTTTCTCGAGTTGAACCTTAAATACATGTTTTGAGGTTATTCGCAGGAATAGATTAATTGGAAGTCGTACTTTCTGATTAATTAAACATAAGAAACAACTCAAACTAGTTTGGTCGTACCACTTGTTTAGGGATAAAATTCGAGATTAGATTAGGATTACCGAGTTCACTAATTAAATTTGTGTTGGTCCTTGGTGGAGTATAACACAAGTGTATGAAGGGGGGGGGGGAATGCACTTGTGTATGCAAATTCTTTTCTTTAAAACAAACTGGTCTTATCAGGCAGGTTGTCTCACAACAGGCCTGAGTGTGAACTTTGATAGATACTTGTCCTACTGATTACTATTAAGTGATCAGTTGGCTAAATATCTAAGAGAGTTACTTTGTGCGGAATGTGGTTGGCCTTTTTCTCAATAAAATACTCCAAGTTGATTTCTGAAAAAATACAGTTATCAGGGACTTTGTCCAAAACTGTTTTTCTTAACTTACTGAGTTTTGCTCTTTGAAATATGATTGAATATAAGTGCAATAAAGAGTGCAGTAAGTAAATGACACACAAGTTTATAGTGGTTCAGAGACTCAAGCTCCTACATCCACTTTCCCTGATTGAACAGGATAATTCCTTCACAATGGAATTAGCTTGTTTTATAGTGCCAAGGTGCACTGATCAACAACACTCTCTTAGTGTTTTGATCCCTAGGATAATCTGAGTCCTAGTGCTCAATCTCTCTGAGTTAAGACTGTTTTCACAATGACAGTCCTTAACTCCTCACTTCTACAACAAACTCTCTCTTCACTTAATGAGATAGGGTTTGAGGTTTGGTTCTAACTAGTAGAGATATCCTTTACAATAAGAGCAGTGTAAAGACTTAGGATATCTCAATGCTAAGCTTTGGATGTTTACAAAGATTGGCTTAGCTAGATGAAGTGATTCAGGAAACTTGGGATTCTAAAGAACAGTTTGGTTTCCTTTGAAAGCTTGATGATAGTTTGATAGCTTGTTGTTGAATAATTGAATCCCTTGATCACTTCTGTATTTATAGGCAAATTTGAGCAGCTAACCGTTGGAGGGATAGCAATTCAAACTTGTCTATTTGCAGCACCACTGAAACGGCTATGAAGCTTGGCATCCTTTTATCCACTGTGTAAAAGGCCTCTTCAATGGTTGCTTGAATGAATGTGTTGACTTCTGAAAAATGCGGCTGAGAAGACTTGTGTCAGATTCCAAATATGCATATTTTCCAAGGTTGATTTGTGGTAGAAGCTACACTCAACCAACGGTCAGATGGGACAAGCTCCCTGAACATTCCTGCTGCAATTTAGAATGTTCCAACACCCATTCAATGCTTCACACTTTAATGCTTCAAGTCTTCAATGCTTGGTTCAGGCATGATTGGCAATAAATGCTTCATTGACTGTGTCTTCTGTGAGCTTTGGCATTCAATGCTCTTGATCATTTGCACTTTAATTGTTCTGATCATTTGCATTTATGAGCATTGCCTTAACATTCTTGATCTCTTCAGCTCAGTTGTCCACTTTGTCAGCTTGTCTTGCAAGTTCAGCAACTTTGACCTAGAAACTTAATACATATCAAGCTGCCTAACATTCAGCTTTGGACAACTATCCTGAACTCTAAAATCTCACAACATTTATGAGATTTTTGACTTAAGCATTCTACTTACTCAAGTGTTCTGAGACAACTTGTCTGAACTAGACTTAAGCATATCTCAACTAATCTGAACATCATCAATCAGGGGTTTTGGTATCTGAATCAAAATCATTTTATTCCCAACAATTTGTACAATTAATCAAGGGTAAACAATCTGAGGGCTAGAACGTTCTTAATATTTGATTCCTATTTATTTTATTGCTTCATGTTATTTTTCATGTTTTTTAATAGTTAGTTAGTCAACCAACCAACCAAACTTCCCCCATTTTATTGATTTCATAACACAATATTTCAATTGAGTTTCACTGCTCCTTGTGGATTCGACATTTACTTACTCTACTACATTAGTGGGTTAGTTAAGGAATTTATTTTTGGGTATCGGCGACATCACATTTTGGCATATCTACATTGCGAGACAATGTTCTCTCCAATCCAGTTCTCATTCCAAGATATCCATTGTTTGTCGGTGTAAAGCTCGTTCAATAATTTGGCATATCTCGGAATTTACTTTTTCAGCTCAACTAATCGTATATTTATCTCAACTGTTGGGATATGAATCCTATAAACAATATTCTAATTGATGAGTGTATGTTTTGATGGCCAAAAGCAACTTAAAGTTAGTGATATATGTGGTTCCAAGTCATCTTAACTAAGTAATCTAAATATAAGCTTACTAATCTGATGAGAAACTTGAGTTGAGATTACTGATCTTAATACTAACTGAAATAAGTTTACTGATCTTATTTAGTAATATTGAGAATAAAATTACTGATCTTAACTGAGTTATCTGGAATAAGATTACTGATCTGAGTATGGAAACTGAGAATAATTTTAGTGATCTTATATGAGATATTTGAAATCTGAGTTACTGATCTGATATACTTACTGATCTTATATGCTTACTGGTCTTATATGTAAGTTACTGATCTTAAGTGTTTACTGATCTTAGTATTTACTGATCTTATATAAAAGTTATTGAACTTACATGAGTTACTGATCTGATATATGAACTGTTAGGAACTAAGCTGATGTTTTGTATTGTATAGACAGCTTATAGTACAGGACTTAGATATACTCATCTGTATATAGTTCAGTTGATGTATAGATAGGTTTTATATATGTAAAGTTGTATTCTATTTGTATTCAGCATTGTAAAGTTCAGAACAGTAGATTAGAAGAAGATCAGAAGACTAATGAAGACTCAGAGGACTACTTCAGAATAAGAAGACTTAAAGAAGAATTGAAGATAAGCTTAGAAGAAATCTGGAGAAGTTTTGAAAGGTTTTAAGTTACTGTGCTGACTGACTCAGCAGAGTAAAATCCGAAGAGTAAAAATCAGAACAGTAAGTTACTGTGCTGATTTGGTAAATTTGAAGAATGAGTTTGGAAAACTTATTTAAAGAGTAACTGAAGATATATTGAAGATATGCTGACTTGGAAGTTGAAGGAAGTTACAAAGTCGGTTACAAGAAGAAGTTACAAAAACAGTTTTAGAGTTAGTTGAGAGTTAGTTCACAAACTGCTAACTGTCATACTAAGTTCTATAAATACTGTGTAATCTCCTACTGCTGAAGACTACTGAACAACTACTGATCTTAAAGCATTCACAAGCAATCTAAGTCTACAGAGCACAAGAAGAACTCACAGAGTTGAAGGAGATTAAAGAAGAGAAGAGCCACTGAATTGAAGAGAAGAATCAAAGGCTATTCAAAGAGAAGTTTTACTTTTCAAGTTTAAGTTTGTATTTTGTAAAACAAGTGTGCTAGTTACTTGTAGAATTACTAGTAGATCGAAGATATACCTGGAGGTATAATCGATAAGATCAAAGTCTTAATCTTGGGACTTTAAGCCACAAGAAACTCAAGAAGGAAGAGTTAATAAAACTTCACAACTGGAGTTGTGAGAGTGGATGTAGACATTTGTCGAACCACTATAAAATTCTGTGTTCTTTACTTTACTGTTTGTTATTTGTTTGAATTGTTTAATAAAGAGAACATTAAGAATTAACAAAGATAAAGATCTAAAGAAAAGTTGAGTATAAACTAGTAAGGCCCATATTATTCTGAAAGTACTGATCTGAGCTGAGTAAGCACAGTACAGTACATAAGAAGACTAAATTCCGCATTGCATATTCTGATATTTTGAAAGATTTTTCAAAGTCTATTCACCCCTCCCCTCTAGACTTTCTTAGCTTACTCAATCTTAACTCAACTTTGGGACCAACAAGTGGTATCAGAGCAGTAGTTCTTTGGACTGCTGTTTCTTGATAACCTTGCAGGGAAAACTTACTGATCTTGCTATTCTTTCTTGATATCTGTCACTATCTGAATACTTGAAATCTATCTGCTATACTACTGATCCTATTTGTCTAATCAAACATGGATGACACTAATGTGAACAAGCTGCCTAAGTTCAAGATTGCAGATTATGACTACTGGAAGCTTAGGATGGAGGCCATCTTTAGCTCGACCCATGATCTAATGGTGTCTGTGGTGACTGAAGGACCAATTGTCATCATGGTGGAAAACACTGCTGTTCTGGATCCATCTAAACCAGTTGGAGCACTGGTCCCTAAACCAAGGTCAGAACTGACTTCGGAAGAAATGAAACAAAACAATTTGGACAGTCTTGCCAAGAACTACATTTTACATACCTTACCAAATGAGTATCTTGGTAAAGTACTAAAATGTAAGACTGCAAAACAGATGTGGGACAAACTGGCTATTCTTTGTGAAGGTACTACACTGATCAAAGAAAGCAAGTTATCCACTGCTGTCCAAAGGTTTGAATCATTTAAGATGAAGCCAGGAGAATCAATTGATGAGCTGGATACTCGATTTACCAAAATTATGAATGATCTTGATGTATTAGGAAAGACTTATACTGACAGAGAAGTTAAAACCACACAAGACATTGATTCTTGGCCAGCAGAAACTATGTTCCAAACACTTAAGGCACATGAGTTTGAGTTAGATGAAGAAGATCCTATTACTGTGATTCATAAGGATAAGGATGCCACTAAGGACATAGCTTTTAAAGCCTCTACCTCTAAGGGGTCTAGATCATCTAAGTCTAAGGCCTCAAGCATAAAGGATGAACTAGATAGTTCTGATCTTAGTCTGAAAGATCAGATGAGCCTTATGATCAAAAGATTTGATAAACTGAATAAGAGGTATGGTAGGTACAAGAGATTCTATAAGGAAACTAAGGGTTCTAATAACAGGGACTCTTCTGTGAACAGAACGGATCAAAACTCTTCTGAAAGAAGGGATGAGATCTCTACTGAGAACAGGAGAGATAGGAACTCATCTGAAAAGAGAGATAGAAAGTATTCTGATAAGAAAGGCAGGAACTCAATTGACAAGCATGACAGGAACAGAAAACATTCTCCTTCTAAAAGAACTTCTAACAATCCTGTTTGCTATAATTGTGATAAGCCAGGTCATTATGCTTATGAATGTCCTGACCTGAGTTCTGAAGATCGAGAAGAAAGGAAAGCCAGAAGAGATCGAAAATATGCCAAGGGTAAGAAGGCAATGATGGCTTACAATGACTCTGATTCGGAATCAGAAGAGTTACCATCGTCTTCATCTGACTACCCCTCTAGCAATGAAGATGAAGCCTTCATAGCAGATGATGGACTGGTAATGATGGCCAAAATAAATGATGAGGTATCATCTGCTAACTCCTTTCAATCTTGTAACAATTCTGACACTGATGAAAGTGATGCTGCTGTTAGCAGTGTAGGAAGTAGTCTTCATCATTCCCAAGGAGTGACTGAAGAAGACTTTCTACAAGCTAACAAAGCATTCATTGAAATTAGTGATGAGAATATATCTTTAAAGCAAGAAATCATTAATCTGAAAGAAGCTCAGTCAAAAGTAGATCCTAATGTAGCTGTCATAAATGCAAGGCTATCAGAAGAGTTGTCCCAACTCCAAGAAAAGTATGCATCCATTGACAAACTATATCAGGGTATGCTTAAAACTCAAGCTAAAGAGACTAATGAATTCAATGATTTAAAGATTAAGTGTGAAAAACTTGAAGAGCGCAATAGATTCTTAGAATCTGAAGTAGTGAGCCTAGATCGAAAGCTATCTGGGATGATTAACTCTACTAAGATTAATCAAACTATCTCAGACAGATATAGAGCTCCAAATGATAAAAGAGGAATAGGTACTGATCTGCCTAGTTCATCTACTTCAGAATTTAAGAACACTAATGGAGCTAGTACAAGTTCTTTGCAACTAGATAAAGGAAAAGAACCTATGACTTATGATGATGATCCAAAACTCAAAGTACAGTCTAAATACATCCCTCCTACTACCAAGATGGTAAAATGAAGAATGTATTAAGACCAGTACAGTCAAGACCATACCAGAAGAGTTATACTCCTCTGACCAGATCAGATCAGTCCTGGAATCAGAAGAGACAAACTCAGAACAGTAGGTCAAGACAAGCACAGGCAAGTTGGGAACAGCCTAGACCTCCTTTCATAAGGCAGTCTCAGCTGTATTCAACTAAACCTAGGAGATTTGTGCCTCATTATCATAACAAACCTGTTCTTTATCCTCCTCCTTTATCCTACAATATCATTGGTGAGGAAAGACCAAAACGCATCTATAAGCCGTATGGTCCACATGCTTTCAGACCATATTCAAACTATTACAGACATACTGATCTTACTGAAAAAGGGATAGAACCAAGGAAAGGCTATCTCAGAAAAATAGATCCTAAGTCTGCTAATAATTCTGAATTGGTTAATAAAGTACTGTTCTGTGATAAATTTGGAAGAAAACTGAAGAGGTCCCATTTATTCAAATCCTCAATGTTCATTTGGGTACCTCTCACTACTAACCCCCAAGGACCCCAATAAACAAGGGTACCTAAGTTATTAAGATCACTACCTTGCAGGATCGACTGGACTTATACAAGAAAGGTGGTTCAGTTGGTGAGACCTGGTACATAGACAGTGGGTGTTCACACCATATGACTGGTACCAAGGCCTTACTTACTGACTATCATGAGAAGGAAGGACCAAAAGTCATCTTTGGTGATAGCTCAATAGCAATCACAAAAGGATTTGGATTCATCAAGAATGGAGATGTTGAAATCCAAGATGTCTCCTATGTTGAAGGTTTGAAATATAATTTGTTATCTGTATCTCAATTCTGTGACAGGGGATACAAAGTTCAGTTCAAGACCAGAAGATGTGAAATAATAGATAAAAGGACTCACAATGTTCTACTTGTTGGCACAAGACAAGGAAGTGTATACATTGTGAATTGGAATAGCTGTCCTAAGAATGCCTGTCTTATTACTAAGAGTCCTAAAGAAAACAGTTGGCTCTGGCATAAACGCCTCTGCCACCTGAACTTTAAGATAATCAACAAGATTGCAAGAGAACATCTTGTTGAGGGCATTCCTAATGAAATTTATTCCAAATCACAAGTATGTGATTCCTGTCAAAAAGGTAAACAGGTAAAGGTTTCATTTAAGTCCATACCAACTCTTTCAACAAGCAGAGTTTTAGAACTCTTGCATATGGATCTTCATGGTCCTATCAATCCTCCTACATTGAATGGAAGAAGGTATACTCTAGTTGTTGTAGATGATTACTCTAAGTTTACTTGGGTAGTCTTTCTACACAAAAAGAGTGATACACAAACACAACTTCCAGATCTATTGAAGAGGTTGCAGGTTGAAAAAGGTCATCCCATTGTCAAGATTAGGAGTGACAAGGGGACTGAATTTATTAATTGTTACATCTCTGACTACTGTTCTAAGTCTGGCATACAACATTTGACAAGTGCAGCCAGAACCCCTCAACAAAATGGTGTTGCAGAAAGGAGAAACAGAACACTAAAAGAAGCTTGCAGAGCCATGATTGCAGAATTCAACACACCTCAGAAATTTTGGGCAGAAGCTATTAACACAGCTTGCCACTCCCAAAATCGAAGTGCTCTTAATAAGGTGCATGGTAAAACACCTTATGAGGTATGGAAAGGCAGAAAACCAAGAGTTTCTTATTTTCATATTTTTGGATGTAAGTGTTTCATACATAACAATGGCAAAAATAAATTAAATGCTTTTGATGCAAAAGCTGATGAAGGGATATTCTTAGGATACTCTTCTGTAAGCAAAGCATTTAGAGTGTTTAATTACTCTACCCTATGTGTGGAAGAAACACCCCATGTAGTCTTTGATGAGAATGTGCAGGACTCTGCTGATCATCAGCTCAGTAAGAAAATAGACAAACTACAGCTTCAAATCAACAATGAAGATGATGATACAGGAATATATGAATCTGTACAAGCATATAATCCTTTCCTGAAAGTCCTAGATCAAGATTCTGATAAAGAAAAGGTAAAAGACAAAGGTGAGTCATCTAAAACTTCTGAAATACAAGAAATGAATGACTGCTCTCCTGTGAACAAATCTGCTGATATAAATGATACTGATCTGCATGATAATTTGCATGATAAAAATGATGATAGTATTTCTGTTAAGAATAGAAGGACATGGAAGTCTGCTCATTCTACTGATCTGATTCTAGGTGATTCTAGTATAGGTGTTAAAACTAGAAAACAATTGTGTGATTCCAAGGAAGAACCTAGCAAGTCTCTATTTTGCTGGTGTTGTTTTCTATCATCTATTGAGCCTAAAACTGTGATTGAAGCTTTAAATGATAGTAACTGGATTATAGCCATGCAGGAAGAACTTAATCAGTTTACTAGAAATGAAGTTTGGGAACTTGTTGATAGACCTAGTAATCATAATGTTGTAGGCACTAAGTGGATTTTCAAGAATAAAAGGGATGAAAATGATCTTGTAGTTAGAAATAAAGCTAGATTAGTTGCTCAGGGCTACTCTCAAGCTGAGGGTATTGATTATGATGAGACTTTTGCCCCTGTAGCTAGACTAGAAGCTATAAGATTGTTCCTTGCTTATGCTGCACATATGAAATTTACTGTGTATCAAATGGATGTGAAAAGTGCATTTTTGAATGGTATACTTGCTGAAGAAGTTTATGTGGAACAACCACCTGGTTTTGAAGTGAATAGTCACCAAGTATACAGGTTAAAGAAAGCACTCTATGGATTGAAACAAGCTCCAAGAGCCTGGTATGATACTCTTTCTCTATTCTTGCTTGAAAATGGTTTTACAAAAGGCAAGGTTGATAGAACTTTGTTCAGAAGACAAGAAGGTAATGATATATTACTTGTTCAAATTTATGTGGATGATATTATTTTTGGATCACCCAACAAAACCTTGAGTGAAAGCTTTTCTACACTCATGCAAAGTAAATTTGAAATGTCTATGATGGGAGAAATGACATATTTTCTTGGTCTTCAAGTAAAACAAACTTCAGAAGGTATCTTTATAAATCAAGCAAAATACACTAAGGGTGCGTTTGGTTTTAAGGAAAAGACTGGATTGGCTGAATTTTCCCAGCTTTTCTTAGGTTTGGTTTGTGGGTTTAAGGCCCGAGAAAGAAGTTGGGCCCGAGACAACTTTCCCACTTAAACCCACCACAGCGTGATTTTCTGTCCTTGGGGTGGGGGTGAGTTTAATTAGTCCAATTTTAGTTTCATATAAGAAAAGTCCATTTTACCCCTCAATTTAATAAAATTGTTCCAAATGAAGTTGTACCTCGTAACTGTATTTTTACTAATGAAACAACTTAATTATGCAAAAATAGTTTTTAGGTGAAACAACTTAATTATGTAATCTGTTTGTAGATATAATTCCGTTTTCTTAATTTTATTTTCATTCCTAAATTGCATCTCAAAAATAATGTACATAAATAGAAAAAAATGCATATCAATTACTGTGAATATAAAAAAATAAAAATTAATGTCAAAAGGGTATGTTTGACATTTGACACTAAAATTCAATTTTATCCCACAATCCAAACAACTTGGATATAAATTATCATATAAACTTCAAAATTCAATCCATCAATCCAAACGTAATTTTTAAATCAATTTTCAAATTATGAACAGTGCAATCCCAATAAATCATATCCTAATGTATCCATCCTGTCTTAAGAACCAAACGAGCCCTAAGAATTTGCTAGATAAATTTGGTATTAAAACCTGTAAGACAGTTGGTGTGCCCATGCAACCTACATACAGAATGGATCCTGATGAAGGAGGTAAGTCTTCTGACCAACCTCACTATCGTGCTTTAATTGGCTCTCTACTCTATCTAACTGCCAGCAGACCTGATATTGCTTTTTCTGTTGGAGTATGTGCAAGATTTCAAGCAAACCCCAAGGAAAGTCATCTGGAAGCTGCTAAAAGGATATTGAAATATCTAAAGGGGACCATTAATCGAGGATTATGGTATCCTGCAGATGATGATATATCCTTAAGTGGTTATTCAGACTCGGACTTTGGAGGATGCAAAATAGATAGAAAATCTACTTCAGGTTCATGTCAATTCTTAGGAACTAAGCTCATTTCATGGTTTTCAAAGAAACAAACAAGTGTGGCAACTTCTACTACTGAAGCAGAATATATGGCTGCAGGTAGTTGTTGTAGTCAGCTTCTTTGGCTAATACAACAACTCAGAGACTACAATGTTGTAGAATCTAATGTACCTATATATTGTGACAGTAATAGTGCCATTGCCATCACACAAAATCCCGTTCTACATACTAGATGCAAACATGTTGACATTAGGCATCATTTTATTAGGGATCATGTTGAAAAGAAAAATATTAGGATGGAAAAGATTCATACTGATATTCAAAGAGCTGACATTTTTACAAAACCATTGGCTGAAGTGAGATTCAGAGAATTGTGCATTAGTTTAGGATTGATAGATATGGATTCTGTTTGTATATAGAACTGTGCTAACATTTCAGGTATTGATCTTATACCAAGAGGAATATGAAGCAGAAACTAAGAGCAGTACATCAAAACTCAAAAGTCAGAAGAGACAATCCAATGTCAGATCACTAAAACAGGTAACAAGGTTACTAAAGTGACCTTAATCCTAATGAGGAAGCTGGTAAAGCTGAGGGACACTGAGAACATACATTAAGGGGGAATCTGTGATTTCTTAAAGATCCTTTTGTTGACTCAGATCACTAAGTCACTTTAGCATAAACCTTGATGTGATCATTAAATTAAACACATTTTTACGGATCTGTACTGAAATTCACCAATTATTGATGAACTAACACTTTTACCAAGGTGAAACAGGCACATAAGAGGAATTCTCCACTGAAGGGGGAACTGATCTGATTACAGATTTGGAAAGTCTACTAATCTGATCTGATTACAGAATATAGCAGTCTACAGATATATTCTGATTAATAAATTGACTTGTCTACAGAACTGTACTGATTACAAAGCTTAGTTGTCTACAGTACTGATCTGATTACAATTCAGTTATTCTACAGAATTAATCTGATTACTGACTAATCTGTCTACAGAAAGATTTGTTTACTACTAATCTGTCTACAAGAAATCTACTGATCTGATTCATCTACTGATCTGATTTCTAAAAAGTTTACTCAGCTGATCACAGTACTCAGCTGATCCAGATAAGTGAAATTTTCTTTAAATATAAGTAAGAAAATGAAGTGAAATAGTTTTGGAAACTACTGTGCTGATTTGCATCAGAACAGTCTTTTGGTTTAGAATACTCTAAGTCAAAAATTGTTCAATTTTAGATTACTAATAGAGTAGATTAATACACTCCTCTATTTCTAACCTAAAAATTGTGGTGTATGTATCAAACACAGATTGGCTCCAAAATTAAGGATGGTACTAGAATATGAACAGTTTATTTTTAAAACTCGAATTTCGAGACTTAATCCCAACCATTCTTTGTGATAATCAAATTTAATCCTAGCCCTAGATTAGTTTTGAATTTGACAAAAACGATCACACTTCATCGTCTTCGTTCTTACGAGTTCATTTCTGGAAATCTCATAACTTCATAACTACTGAAAAATCTGGTTTCTACAAAATTCTCAAATGGCAACTATCAATATTATCAATGAAACTAACGAAGTTGCAAGAACTTTTGATTCGAACTTCTGGATTCGCAAAAAGGGCATTTTTGTGGAAAATGCTGTATATTTCAATGGCCGACACAGTGCTGAGAATCAAGCCATTCTGACTATGTGCGAAGAGTGTGGGCTAAGGAAATTTCTGGAATCATCTCCACTCAATGTCTATGAACCGGAGGCAATGGAATTTTATTTACAGCTCAAAGGAGATAGAAATGGTGTTCACTCCATGCTTGCTGGGCATAAGGTCATTATCACTAGGGAAATCCTAGAAGTGATGTTGGATTTGCCTCAAGGCCCGGTAGATATCATGAATTACAAAGCTGGAGAGGAGAAGGAATGTGTAGGAAGGTGGTCAGGAGTTGAAACAGAGACCTTGACTAATCTAAAGAAGGATGTTCTTCCTACTGGTCTGCAGTTTTTGATGGACATAGCTGGAAAATGCTTGTTAGGGCAACATCATAGCCAGGATGCCTTATCAAGTTTCAAGATTAGAATTATGGCTGCAATCATTGACAGAGTTCAAGGTGATTGGCAAGGATTTTTCTTGGAAAGGCTGCTGATTGAGAAAGAAAAAGTTTTGTTCGATGAGGATACTATGGAATTTTCGATTAAATCGAAATTAGGGTTCGGAAACAAGTTGAGTTTCTTGTTGCCTCAGTTGGTTAAAAAGCCATATTGGAGTAATCCCAAGAAATTCCATCATGGAAAATTCTTGATGAAGAAGGAGTCTGTTCAGTTTGAACAAGAAAACCCTTTGGAACAACCTCATGAGCTTGAAGCACAAGCATCTGGAGATTCAATGTACCGATCTGATGACAATCAACCTGAAGTTAGATCGAAGGCAAGGCATGATCCGAGCAGTATTAGACCAAGGAGAGGAAGGTCTGCTACAGCTGCCTCAGAGCCAACAGTCAGATTTGTGGAGACTGTGGTGCAATCAAGCTCAGAAGAGCAAGAGGTTAGTGTTCCTAGTTCTATTGCTGTGCATAAAAGAACTAAGTCAAGAAGTGCTAGGAGGAAGTTAGTTGTTGTCTCCCCTACCCCTTCAAACTCTGAACCAAGCCAAACTGAAACCCAAAACCCCCAACCTTCATGTTCTGGGCAATCAGAACACTATTTTTCTGTGACTCAGAACACTCCCCAGTCATCCCCTCAGAACACTAATTTTCATCCTACCCCAATTTCTAGTCCTCAACATCAAACTTCACATCAACCTTCACCACACCAATCCCCAACACAGGTTCATGATCACTCTACTGAACATGAATTTGAACCTTCTACTGAACCAATTGACATTTCATCATCCCCTGAACCTGAATTTATTGCTCCTAAACCTGCTGATTTGATGGAGTACACTATATGTGATAAAGAGGATAGAATCAGGATAGATTTGAGGATAGCTTTGTTGAAGCAATTTCCTGGATTGGATGAAAGCTCAGTTGAGTTTGAGAAACTCCTTAGGATAGGCACATGGGTGTATCTTAAGAGGAGTACTTTGAAGGAGAATTTGGTTATAATGGAAGGCATGGGAGGTGCTTCAATCTTTGATGATTGGGAAGCAGAACAGATGCAAGCAGCTGGTGTTAACTCTTTTCTTGAGTTAGTTACTCCAGAATCTGTAGCTCATCTTGTTGAAAGGCTAACAGGTATCAAGTATTCTGTTGAGAAGATTGCAACTCCTAATTCAGATGAAAATTTGTTTATGGAAAGTGAAGAGAAAGGTGTTGATGAAGCTGAGAATGCTGCTGAAAAAGAGTGCATGGAAATTGATGAAGATGTTGACAATGCAACAGAGGTGTTTGAGAACACTGTTGTTATTGAAGAAACAGAAGCCTTGGAGCATCAAGATGTAAATGCTGAAGAGATGGAAAGCATTCCAATTCATTCTACTGATCCTATCATTCTTGAGGATGTACAGGAACAGATCAGAACAGTTCCTGTTGAGAGGGAATCTGACAATTCTGACTTTGAGATGTTGAAAAAGCAGAATGCAGAACTTCAAGCAAAGATGGAAGATGCTGTAAAAATGTTTCAAGAAGCTACTGACAGAATGAATAAGATGACTTCTGAACACTCTTATGAAAAGGTTATGGAATATACAATGTCCAAAATTTATGATCTTCATAGAGTACAAGAGAAGAACCTGTCTCAAGTGTTGCATAAAAAGCTGGAGCAACACA
The DNA here is from genome assembly GCA_963675135.1 of Galeopsis tetrahit. Classification (NCBI taxonomy): domain Eukaryota; kingdom Viridiplantae; phylum Streptophyta; class Magnoliopsida; order Lamiales; family Lamiaceae; genus Galeopsis; species Galeopsis tetrahit. The sequence continues at coordinate 75,776,804 of OY776127.1, forward strand.
TATCTTCCTTGAAAGAGTGGCATGATGAAGCCAAAAAGGGGGAAGATAAGACAAGGAAAGTGATGGAACAAACTCAGTCACAACAAGCTCAGTTGGTTGTGAGTCAGGATGAGTTAAAAGAAGAAATTGCAATTCTGAATGAGAAGCTGAAACTAAGGAAGCAACAGAAGCAACAAGGTCAAGAAATTGTTGAGAAAGGACCTGATATTGCTGAAAGTTCGATTCAGAAGAAGAGAAAGTTAGTCTTGTCTGATGAAGAACAAGAAGAAGAAGAAACTGGTAGACTTACCAGATCAAAGAGCAAATTGAAAGTTGGAATTGCAAGCTCAGAGCAAGAAAAACTTGAAGTCATGAAGAAAAAGAAAGCTGAAGAAGCAGAACTGAAAAAGAAGAAAGAAAAGGATATCAAGTTCTTAAAAACAAGATTTGATAACAAAGTTGCTGCTTTGAAGAAGAAGTTGAAAGCTCAAAGGAAAGCTGAAGGAAAAGAGTTTGACAAAGATTTTCAAGATGAAAACTTTGTGGATTTTATTGTTCTAACTGAGAATATGGAACATTGGAAGAATCTAAAGAAGAAGTGGCAGATTGCAAACTTCATTATGAGGAAATTTGGTGATCATTCGAGCAAGGAAGCATAATTTATTGATTTTGAAGAGTTCATGCTGAACATTGATCAAGAGTTTTGGGAAGATATAGCACAAGTTGCTGCTCGTGCTGGAACCAAAATCTTGTGTCCTGAAGAACCAAATTGGGAACCTCCAAGACTGGAAAATGGAGAACCTGATTACAAGGAGATCAACAACATAATTGCTGAGATTATCAAGGAAGAAGGAATATCTGATCATCAACATATGATGGATATCAAAGCAAGGATGTATGTTGCATTCAGAATCTGAAGATACAAAATGAAGATGAAGGACAAGCTCAGAAGATAACATTTTGTTGGTCCCAAGTTGAGTTAATAACGAGTAAGCTAGTGAAAATGTCTAGAGGGGGGTGAATAGACTTTTCAAAAATCTTTCGAAATATCAAAGTACAATATGCGGAATACAAAATTATCAATGAGCCCAATTCAAGATTATACTCAACTTATTTTCGAGAACTCTGTTCTATACTCAACTAGTCTAGATCAGTTAAGTAGTTCAACCAATTAATCAATTAAGCAATAAAAACAGTAAAGTAAATCAAACACGAGATTTTATAGTGGTTCGACAACTTGTCTACATCCACTCTCACAAACCCAGTTGTGATGTTTCCACTAAACTCTTCCAATCGAGTACAAGTGTATGTTCCTGTCTTTAAAGTCCCAAGAAGAAGACTTAGATCTTCAACAGACTATACCTCCAGATATGTCTACGATCTTACTAGAAATTTTACAAGTATCTAGCACCTTGAAAAATAACAAACAAAAACTAAAAACTTCTCTGATTTTCAGTAGTAGCCTTCTTGATTCTTCACTTGTCTTCTGGCTATCTTTCTGAACTTCAATCAACTCTGAGAGTAAACTTTAATTGAATCTTCAATAACGTTTGTAAGTAGTAATTCTCAATATCTTCAGTAATCAGTAGTCTTTTACCAACGAATACCTTGGGGTATTTATAGACTTTAAATTCAAGAACTTTCAGTTGTGTAACAACCTTTCTTGAAAACTAACTTGTAACTGATTCTTTTTATTCTTCCACGCGTTTCTTCAGTTAATTAGTTATTCCATAACTAATTTCTTCAATTTCATCTTTAATACGCGTTTCTGTAACTAACTCCAATTCAACTTGTCTTGTGTAGTCTAGTAGATGCACTTATCTTGTAGTCCACCTGTCTTGAGTAGTAGACTGGTCTTCTCTTCTTGTGCAGTAGACTTCTAATAGAACTAATCTAGTCCTATCATCTAACCTAACAAGACTATTACATTACATTAAGCTTTTATAATACAAGCTTAGTCAATCTTATAAACTATACAACAAATCTAATCTATTACAAATAAAAACATCATGAGCTCTATACAACAATTATAGCTCAAAAACAATTTAATCAATGTAACCATATATGAACAGATATGAAGTACTTATAACTCGTACTTATCTTTTAATAATACTTGCTTCTTAAAACAACTAGTACTTGTCTTTTGAATTCTACTGATCTGTACAAGATGACTTCAACTCAACTAGACTAGGTTAGTCAACACTTAGAAAATATTCAAGTCTTCTTTTGGCTTATCAAAACTTTATCATTTATCTTTTATTCATCATTTAGGACTTGTTCTAGGATTCATATCCCAACAATTTCCCCCTTTTTGATGAAGCCAAAACTACTTGAATCTTTTCTTATTAGTAGACTAGTTAAGTAGTTACCTTGTCTTAAACATCAAATAGCACTTTATCTTTTCATTCATTCAAAAATAAGATCAGTAGATATTACAAATACTTTGAATAACAAAACATCAGAGCAAAAAAAACTAATCAAACAAACATAAACTAATCTGAAATAGTACCTTCTTCTGAATTTGGAACACAGAATGCATCAAGAAGTCTCCTGTGAATAACACTGATATGATCTTCATCTTCAATCTTCTCTTTATCAAGTAATTCTTCTTCAAACTTCTTGATCTGGTTACGATCTACTCTCTTTCCTGAGCTTGTCATAGGAGTCTTCCATCTTGGAAAGATTGGTATTAGAATGTTGAAATTTGCAGCAGCAGATATCCTCAATATCAGATTCCAAAGCATTCGATTCTGACCTTCCATAAACTTATCAAACATCGAGTATAGTTCATCCGAATTTTCAGAATCACCATACTTTCTGATTATCCAGTGATCAAGTTCCCATTGTCTCTTCACCTTGAGCCAATCTTGACGATGCTCTCTGTCAATAAAATAATCAATGAACTGATCTTCCATTTTCTCTTCATCTTCCTTCAGCTTCTGCAAATTCTCAATATGTTTTTCTATCTTCTTTTTGCTTGCATAGTGAGATTCATCACTTGGATCAACAACCTTCTGCTTTTTCACCTTTGTTGTTGTCTCCATCTCTCTAGGTTCTTCTATCTGAATAGATTTCCTTTTAGATATCATTTTTGTCTGCACTTCAGCTTCTGGAGATGCAATGGCCTTGCCCTTCTCCTTCTTCTTCAACTCATCAGCTTCAACTTTAGCTTGCTCAGCTTCTGCAGTTTTAACCAATCTGCCTCTGCCTCTCTTAGGCCTCTTAAGATCTTGCATAGCTTCAGCAGCATCTTTAGCTTCTGGATCAGCACTTGCCTCTTTCACTCCTTCAGCAGCAAATTCAACTCGACTTGCCTCTTCCCCCTTTTTGGCTTCATCAGATGCCTTGAGAGAGAAAAGAGAAGTGAACCGAGTCATTTCTTCCATCATAGCTTGCTTCATAAGATCTGTAGCCTTCTCAATTTGCTTCTCATGTGACTTGTTTTGACTTAACTTGTCCAGCTTGGTCGCCACCAACTCTAGCTTTTGAGTAGACAAGTTCAACTCATTTTTAAAATGTGTAGCGGTTAAACGTAACTTCTTGTTTTCATCAGTCATAGCTGAGATAAGTTGTTGAGCTTGAGTTAGCTGATCATAAGCTTCCTTCCTCTGAACATCAGCAACTTCGATTCTTGCTCTATAGACTCTTTCCAATTTCCTGGATTCAGTAGCTAGAACGCGAGCAAAATCGACCGAGCTTTTCTCTGAGTATTCAACTTGATCCTGGAGAAATCCTTCAAGTTGTTCAAACATGTGTTGTCTGTATTCATCATCAATCTGATTGACTGCATTGACGATCAAATCTTTTGAACTAGTCACAAGGACATTGTTTTGTTCAATAAGAGTCTTCTGGACATCAGATTTAAGAAACTCAGCAATTGATGCTTTGATGACAGCTTTCAATTCGTCCTTCAACTCATCTATTGAGGCGGCTGAGATAGCTTGAGATGACTGTCCAACCTCAACATGAGTAACATCAAGCATGACTTCATCTTCTGGAGTTAAAACTTTCACCAACCGATCTTCTGAAACAGTAGTCAAGACCTCGTCTTCGACTAGATTAACTTCTGGAAGCACACTTCCAGCAATAGCTCTTAGATTAAGTTGAGGAGAGTAAGAGATAATAGCCAACCTTGCTTCACGAGCCTTCCTTTCAGCAATAGCTATGTCCTTCTTCAATAAGGCATGCAACTTCTCCATGTATCCACAAAGTTCAAATGGCAGTAAATCATCAGAATAACGATTTATAAAAGCAAAATCTGATCTTGGACTATCAGCATGGTCCATCTGAAATTTGAACACAATGCCTCTCAACTGATCTGAGACATTGTCTAAATCTATGACTGGATCAGTAGACTGTATCAACTCAGCTTGATAATCTTCAAATACCACAATGTTTTGCACAACATCAAGATCTGGAACCTGAACACCTACATCAAACTTGAATTCTGAACTCATCAAGTCATCAGAAATACCAAGTAGTCTTTTCGCCAGAGCAGTGATAGCATGATTTGGGAAAAGTTCTGAGTGGTCACTAACACCACTATTCTCCTTCTGCTCCATTTCCCAATCCATGAAATTTGAAATGCCACCTTTTCCTAAGATGACTTCGAAGAGATCATCTGTACCAGACTTCTTTAAGGCCACCCAAGTACAAATTCGAACCAGTTTCTCAAACTGTTCTGAAGAGTAGTCGACTTCAACAGACGAGAGCTGCTTCTTCAAATTCTTGCTCATCTTTGAACGGATTCGCTTCTCTCTTAGACACATGGGATAATAGACCAAGGATTCGAATCTAGCTTCAGTCGGGGTCTGAGTAGATGGGGTCTCTAACTCAGTTGTTGCAGTGGCAACTAACTTCTGATCTGAAGTAGATGAGATAAAGGGTTCAACATATTCTGTTGAGGGAGAGGGTGTGAAAGTACTGGTTTCAAAAAGCTTTGATGTGTCTTGGTTTGGTATGACAACTGTCGGAGTATCAGTTGTATCTATTATGGGAGTGTTTTCAGGTAGGCTGACCCTCAGCGGATATGCTGGCAGCACTTGTGAAGTTGAGGGAATAGGTCTAGGCCTAGATCGATGTGATCTTGCCTTGGTTCGAACAGAAGAGAATGGGAGAGAGAGAGGAATTGAAACAGACTGAGTAGTAGAACCAACCTGTAAACTCGACTCGGCTGGACGAGTATGCGAATCAACTCTCACCAAAGTGTACATCTCAGGTATTTGTTCACTCGACTCTTGCTCTTGAGTCGACTCTTCCTCTGACTGAGTCCTCTCTGAGTCTTCTGTACCAGATGAGTCTTGTGTAGCTTCCACTGACTTGTCTTCAACGGACTCATCTTCTGAAGATCCAGACTCACCAGCATACGGTAAAGCTTCCATGGGGTCAATTCTGACTTGCCTAGGTGCAGATGGCCTGGCCGCAGCTTGTTTCCTCACTGCCCCTTTCTTCAAGTAAAACTTCAAAGGATGGAACGGCTTTCCTTTACTCCATTTCGTCTTGTTTGGTATAAGGAGAGGAAGTAAGATACTTAGCTTGTTTCCATATCCAACTGCAGTAGACACCACCCAATTTCGAGTATTGTCATCTACTCGAACACTGCGTTCAAAATACATAATTCGATCCGCAATCAGCTTGAACCAATTGCATTCAGTGATACCATCAAAAATGACAGCCATAACCCTTGCCTTCATAAAGGTCACAGAGTCATGAGAACCAGTCGAACTTAACAAGATTTTGCTGGCAATATCCAATAAGGTGCGATATTTCTTAAGAAGATCACCCTTCTTGACTGGAACATACTTGCCATCTGATTTCTGTTTCAACTTCTTCCCACAGAAGATACTCAAGTAACGAATTTCTTGTCCAAGAGCATAATTTTCAATGTCAATAGTTCCGATGGGCAACTGTAGACGGTTGAACATAGTTTCTGGAGTGATTTGCACACGATCCTCACCAATGAAGGATTCAAGAATATCACCTTGTCTAATGACGTTGGCATAGAACTCTAGCACCTCCTCCTCCAAGACCACTTGAGGAAATGATTCTAGATACGGTTTGAGCCCACATCGAGTGCATTTAGCCAGAATCTCAGCATCGTCGTCTGAGTGATTGCCTTTGAAGAACACAGATGGTTCAACATTTACTTTGTTATCGGAGATGTACCGGCCTAGGTCGAATGTGACCTGCATGTTAGTTCTAAGATCGAAAATTGATCGAGTAGACATCTCAACAATAATCAGTAATTAGATTGCTTGAAAATAGGGAGAGGCAAAAACTTCTTGAGAAAAACAAGGAATTAACAAAAATGTGACTAAGTCATGTGATAATTTGGGTTTTGATCAAGACGGTTAAGACCTTTGGCATTCGGTTACGGAACCGAGAGTATTATGTAATTTGATATTGTAAACTTTGAAATCCGCCCTTTCTTAGTTAGAATAGAGGAGTGAACTCATCTGTCCTAGTGTAGATGAGTGAGAACTGGATGTATACACCACATCAAATGAGAGTGTATAAATCTAATTCAAGGGTTTTCAAATTCTATCAATACCTAATTACTATAATATCCTTAATCAGTTTTGATTAAACACTTAGCATTAAAAAAACTTAGCTTGTCTGTTCGAGTCCATCCAGAACAGACGAGTAGACATAAGCTCCACCAGACGAGTTGGCTTACGTACACCAGACGAGTTCCCCCTTCGTCTGTGCATGTCTATTCTGAACATCGAACGACTTCATGTACCTATCTTATCACCTTCAACGTGTAATCGATGGTACAAGTAAAGTAACAATAAATAAGATGAATATCAATCTAAGGCAATAATCAAGGTTTCGAACAAGATGACTATTGACCAACATAAGAGTCAACACAAGGATATTTAAGAAATCATAGATTCCCCCTTAAATGTTTATTCCCTTAGTATTACCCTCAGGCTTTACCAGCTTCCTCATCGGGTTGTCTGGTCACCTTGTCTAGCCTTGTATACCTGTCTGTTGCGTGAGTAGACGAGTGCTCTATTCTTTTTGTGGTAACTTGTCTATTTTCTTCTTTCTTTTTAGAACTGTACCTGTCTGGTTAGTACATTTCTACATACTAGTAGGATCAAGATCAATTAGTCCTAGACTAATGCATAATTCATGAAATCGTGCCTCAACTAATGGTTTTGTAAAAATATCAGCTCTTTGAAAATCAGTATGAATCTTTTCCATGCGAATATCCTTCTTTTCTACATGATCACGTATGAAATGGTGTTTCACATCAACATGCTTACAACGTGTGTGCAGAACAGGATTTTGTGTAATGGCAATTGCACTATTACTATCACAGAATATAGGAACATTTGATTCACAAATATTATAATCTCTAAGCTGTTGAATAAGCCATAATAATTGACTACAGCAACTACCAGCTGCCATGTACTCGGCTTCAGTAGTAGAGGTAGCAACACTTGTCTGCTTTTTCGAAAACCATGAAATGAGTTTTGTGCCTAAGAATTGACAAGAACCAGATGTAGATTTCCTATCTATTCTACAGCCACCAAAATCAGAATCAGAGTAGCCACTTAGAGATAAATCATCATTTGAAGGATACCATATACCACGATTGATGGTTCCTTTCAAATATTTCAAAATCCTTTTAGTGGTTTCCATATGACTCTCTTTTGGATTAGCTTGAAAACGAGCACATACACCAACAGAAAATGCAATATCAGGTCTACTAGCAGTTAAGTAGAGTAATGAACCAATTAGACCACGGTAATGAGTTTGATCAGTACACTTACCTTGTTCGTCTGGGTCCATTCTGTATGTAGGTAGCATAGGTACGCCAGCAGACTTGCATGTCTTAATACCATACTTGTCTAGAAGATTTCTAGTATACTTTGCTTGATTTATGAAAATCCCTTCAGGGGTCTGTTTTACTTGAAGTCCAAGAAAGTAATTCATTTCACCCATCATAGACATCTCAAATTTACTTTGCATGAGTGTTGAGAAACTTTCACTCAGCTCTTTGTTAGGTGAACCAAAAATGATGTCATCTACGTAAATTTGGACGAGTAAAATGTCTTTCCCTTCTTGTCTTCTGAACAAGGTTCTGTCTACCTTGCCTTTAGTAAAACCATTTTCTAATAGAAATTGAGAAAGAGTATCGTACCAGGCTCTTGGAGCTTGCTTTAGTCCATATAAGGCCTTCTTTAATTTGTATACCTGATTACCTTTGACTTCGAAACCTGGGGGTTGTTCAACATATACTTCTTCCACAAGAATACCGTTAAGAAATGCACTTTTAACATCCATTTGATATACAATAAATTTCATGTAAGCAGCATATGCAAGAAACAATCGAATGGCTTCTAGTCTAGCAACAGGAGCATATGTTTCATCATAATCTATGCCTTCAGCTTGTGAATAGCCTTGGGCGACTAGTCTAGCTTTATTGCGAACAACTACATCATTCTCATCTTTCTTATTCTTGAAAATCCATCGAGTTCCAACTACATTATGATGTTTCGGTCTATCGACAAGTTCCCAGACGTCGTTTCGAACAAACTGATTCAACTCGTCTTGCATAGCAATGATCCAATTACTATCAGCCAATGCCTCATTAATGGTTTTAGGCTCGATAGATGAGAGGAAACAACACCAGCAAAACAGAGATGGACTAGATTGTTCTTGCGACTCAAAGAGTTGTCGTCTAGTCTTAACACCAACTGTAGAGTCACCAATAATATTTTCAGTATTATGCGCTGATTTCCATGTATTTTTATTCTTAACAATGATACTATCATCTATATCATGTACAGCATCATCCATGTCAGCATCATTATCATCAGAAGATTTAATAGGAGTAGACTAATGCATAATTCATGAAATCGTGCCTCAACTAATGGTTTTGTAAAAATATCAGCTCTTTGAAAATCAGTATGAATCTTTTCCATGCGAATATCCTTCTTTTCTACATGATCACGTATGAAATGGTGTTTCACATCAACATGCTTACAACGTGTGTGCAGAACAGGATTTTGTGTAATGGCAATTGCACTATTACTATCACAGAATATAGGAACATTTGATTCACAAATATTATAATCTCTAAGCTGTTGAATAAGCCATAATAATTGACTACAGCAACTACCAGCTGCCATGTACTCGGCTTCAGTAGTAGAGGTAGCAACACTTGTCTGCTTTTTCGAAAACCATGAAATGAGTTTTGTGCCTAAGAATTGACAAGAACCAGATGTAGATTTCCTATCTATTCTACAGCCACCAAAATCAGAATCAGAGTAGCCACTTAGAGATAAATCATCATTTGAAGGATACCATATACCACGATTGATGGTTCCTTTCAAATATTTCAAAATCCTTTTAGTGGTTTCCATATGACTCTCTTTTGGATTAGCTTGAAAACGAGCACATACACCAACAGAAAATGCAATATCAGGTCTACTAGCAGTTAAGTAGAGTAATGAACCAATTAGACCACGGTAATGAGTTTGATCAGTACACTTACCTTGTTCGTCTGGGTCCATTCTGTATGTAGGTAGCATAGGTACGCCAGCAGACTTGCATGTCTTAATACCATACTTGTCTAGAAGATTTCTAGTATACTTTGCTTGATTTATGAAAATCCCTTCAGGGGTCTGTTTTACTTGAAGTCCAAGAAAGTAATTCATTTCACCCATCATAGACATCTCAAATTTACTTTGCATGAGTGTTGAGAAACTTTCACTCAGCTCTTTGTTAGGTGAACCAAAAATGATGTCATCTACGTAAATTTGGACGAGTAAAATGTCTTTCCCTTCTTGTCTTCTGAACAAGGTTCTGTCTACCTTGCCTTTAGTAAAACCATTTTCTAATAGAAATTGAGAAAGAGTATCGTACCAGGCTCTTGGAGCTTGCTTTAGTCCATATAAGGCCTTCTTTAATTTGTATACCTGATTACCTTTGACTTCGAAACCTGGGGGTTGTTCAACATATACTTCTTCCACAAGAATACCGTTAAGAAATGCACTTTTAACATCCATTTGATATACAATAAATTTCATGTAAGCAGCATATGCAAGAAACAATCGAATGGCTTCTAGTCTAGCAACAGGAGCATATGTTTCATCATAATCTATGCCTTCAGCTTGTGAATAGCCTTGGGCGACTAGTCTAGCTTTATTGCGAACAACTACATCATTCTCATCTTTCTTATTCTTGAAAATCCATCGAGTTCCAACTACATTATGATGTTTCGGTCTATCGACAAGTTCCCAGACGTCGTTTCGAACAAACTGATTCAACTCGTCTTGCATAGCAATGATCCAATTACTATCAGCCAATGCCTCATTAATGGTTTTAGGCTCGATAGATGAGAGGAAACAACACCAGCAAAACAGAGATGGACTAGATTGTTCTTGCGACTCAAAGAGTTGTCGTCTAGTCTTAACACCAACTGTAGAGTCACCAATAATATTTTCAGTATTATGCGCTGATTTCCATGTATTTTTATTCTTAACAATGATACTATCATCTATATCATGTACAGCATCATCCATGTCAGCATCATTATCATCAGAAGATTTAATAGGAGTAGACGAGTCGACTAGTTTAGGTATGTCAACTGGTCTAGTAGAGTTACCTTGAGCACTCACCTTCTTCTGGTCATCTGACTCGAGAGCGTTCATGAATGGATTGTATGCTTGAACGGATTCATATACCTCTGAGTCTTTGTCAGATTCGACAGATAGCTCAGTAGCTTTCTCACTGATCTTGTTGGTAGACGAGTCCTGTTGAGATTCTTCGAAAACCACATGTGGTGTTTCTTCCACACAAAGAGTTGAGTAGTTGAATACTCTAAATGCTTTGCTAGTCGAGGAGTATCCTAAGAATATCCCCTCGTCTGCTTTAGCATCGAATGCATTCAACTTGCTTTTCCCATTGTTATGGATGAAACACTTGCATCCAAATATATGAAAATATGAAACTCTGGGTTTTCTACCTTTCCATACCTCATAAGGCGTCTTACCTAGTGCTTTATTGATAGCACTTCTGTTTTGTGAGTGGCATGCAGTATTGATAGCTTCTGCCCAAAATTTCTGAGGCGTATTATACTCTGTCAGCATGGTCCTGCAGGCCTCCTTAAGAGTTCTGTTCCTTCGTTCTGCTACTCCATTTTGTTGTGGTGTCCTTGCTGCACTAGTAAGGTGCTGGATGCCACGCTTAGAACAAAATTCTTTAATATAGCAGTTAATGAATTCAGTGCCCTTGTCACTACGGATCTTGACAATTGACTGATTCTTCTCAACCTGTAACTTCTTCAATAGGTCAGGCAAAAGTGTTTGTGTATCACTCTTCTTGTGTAAGAAGACTACCCAAGTGAACTTCGAATAGTCGTCTACCACAACAAGTGTGTACCTTCTACCGTTCAAAGTTGGAGGAGTTATTGGGCCATGTAAGTCCATATGTAGAAGTTCAAGAACTCTACTGGTTGAGAGGGATGGAATAGATTTAAAAGAACCCTTCACTTGTTTACCTTTTTGACAGGAGGTGCATACATGTGACTTATAGTAGACTTCATTGGGAATACCTTCCACAAGGTAGTCTCTGGCTATCTTATTAAGAACCTTAAAGTTTAGATGACAAAGGCGTCTATGCCAGAGCCAGCCAAGTTCTTTAGGATTCTTAGTAAGTAGACAGGTGTCCCTCGGACAACTGTTCCAGTTCACTATGTACACACTTCCTTGTCTAATGCCGACTAGTAGGACTGCGTGTGTTTTCTTGTCGATGATTTCACATTTCTGACTCTTGAACTGCACCTTGTATCCACGATCACAAAATTGTGAAACAGAGAGTAAATTGTATTTCAAGCCTTCAACATAAGAAACGTCTTGAATTTCTATGTCACCATTCCGAATGTAACCAAATCCTTTAGTAACAGCAATGGAGCTATCACCAAAAATCACTTTTGGTCCTTCTTGCTCATGGTAGCTTGATAAGAGAGTCTTGGTACCAGTCATGTGGTGTGAACACCCACTGTCTATGTACCAAGTTTCTCCTGTTGAGCCACCTTTCTTGTATAGATCGAGTCGACCCTGCAATAGATGATAATACATAATTTAGGTACCCTCCTTGTTTAATGGGGTCCTTGGGGGTTAGTCGAGTTCAATGGAATCCAAATGTACATTGGAGTCCTGAACAAGTTTGACCTTCTAAGCTTTCGACCATATTTGTTGCAAAATAAGACCTTGTTGTCCTTATCTGGCCTATCAGTCGAGTTCGGGTCTACTCTTTGGAGATAGCCGTTTGACTTAATCTCTACTTGAGCAGGCACTTGTCTATGATAGTCAGAGTAAGGTTTATATGCATTAGGTCCATACGGTTTATAGACATGTTTAGGTCTTTCTTCTCCTTTGATATCATATGACAAAGGTGGAGGATATAGAACAGCTTGTGTACGATATTTTGGACCTTCCTGTCTAGGTCTAGACGAGTAGAGTTGAGACTGCCTTATGAAAGGAGGTCTAGACTCTTGTCGTCTAGTCTGTACTTGTCTAGTACTAGTCTCCTCAGGATACCAGTCCTCGTATCTGACCTGATTTGGTCGTCCACGATTCCTATTCCTTTGTTGACTTGTCTTAAACGGAACAGGCTTGTTGTTAACTTTCTTTTTACCACCTTTGGTAATTGGAATGTTAACTCGAGCTTGTTTTGGTACAGTACCTTTTGATGGAGTGTCAATATCGTATATCAATGGTTCTTTTCCTTTATCATTAGTCAAAGAGCTTGAGATGAAAATAGTAGGGTTCTTAGGAACTTGAGTAGACGAGCTGGGTGTCTCAGCACCTATGCCTGTCTTGTCAGCAGGAGCCCTATACCTATCTGACAATTTAAGGTTAACCTTAGATGAGTTAACCAGGTCAGTAAGTTTAAGGTCTAATGTGACAACCTCGGTTTCTAAGAACTTATTACGTTCTTCAAGCTTTTTGAGCTTGCTTTGTAAGACATTGAATTCATGTTTCTCAGTAGCGTGTGTCTTAAGTAGGTCTTGATACAACTTGTCTGTCAATGCACACTTCTCTCTGAGTTGTCTCAACTCTTCTTGTAAGCGTTCATTTAGGACTGTTATATTAGGATCTACTTTAGACTGAGCTTCCTTAAGATCGATGATTTCTTGTCTTAATATGATGTTTTCGTCACTGACTTCGATGAATGCCTTGTTGGCAAGTAGGAGGTCGTCTTCAACTGCACTAGTAGAGTGCTGAAGACTACTCCCTACTTGGCTACTGGCAGTGTCATTTTCATCAGAGTCTGATTCATCACAAGATTGAAACGAAGTGACAGATGATACCTCTTGGTCGATTTTAGCCATGAAGCATAGACCATCATCTACTATGAAAGCTTTATCTTGATCTGGTTCAGACGGGTAGCTAGATGAGGATGATGGCAACTCGTCTGAGTCAGAGTCAGAGTCACTATTGGCCATCATTGCCTTTTTGCCACGGTTGTATCTTCTTTCCCTTCGTGCTTTGCGTTCTTCTCGATCATCAGTACTCAGGTCTGGACATTCATATATGTAGTGACCTGGTTTCTCACAGTTATAGCACACAAGATCATTAGTAGCCTTTTTAATAGGAGAGTTGTTCCTTCATTTATCACGTCTATCAGAACGAGTAATCTTCCTACTATCAGACTCTCTATCTTGTCTGTTACCTTTCGAGACTTCGTCTCTCCTTTCGGACGAGTTTCGGTCTCGTCTGGTTTCAGACGAGTTCTTAGACGCAGACCCTCTATGCTCTCTATAGAACTTCTTATATCTTCCAAATCGTTTATTCAGCCTATCAAACTTTCTAACCATGAGGCTTACCTGATCCTTCAGACTAAGATCAGTATCTATCTCGTCTTTAACAGAAGCAGACCTAGTCTTAGTCTTAGACCTGTCTATCTTAGACGAACTAGCCTTAAAAGCAACGTTCTTAGATACAGCATGTTCTCTGTCACTACTTACTATGGGTTCATCTTCGTCTAGATCAAACTCATGAGCCTTTAGAGTTTGAAACATAGTCTCTGCTGTCCATACGTCTATATCTTGGGTATTCTTAACAAGCATTTTTACCATCTTCCATCGACTATCAAGGCTTTTTAGAATCCTAAGATTGATTTCACGAGGAGTATAAGATTTACCAAGGACTTCCAAGTCATTCATGATTTTGGTAAAACGAGTATCCAACTGGTCTATTGTTTCACCAGTTTGCATATGAAATGATTCGAATCTTTGGACAGCAGTGGAAAGCTTGCTTTCTTTGATTAGGGATGTCCCTTCACAAATGATAGCTAAGCGGTCCCACATTTCTTTGGCAGTTTTACATTTTAACACTTTTCCCAGATACTCATTAGGAAGAGTGTGTAAGATGTAATTCTTGGCCAAGCTATCCAAATTATTCTGTCTCATTTCTTCAGATGTAAGTTCTGACCTTGGTTTCTTGACGAGAGTACCCACGGGTTGATTTGCGTCGAGGGCAGCAGTGTTTGGGATCATGGTCACAATTGGACCTTCAGTGATGACTGAGATCATTAAGTCATGAGTGGAGCTGAAGATGGCTTCCATCCTTAGCTTCCAATAGTCGTAATCCTGTACCTGGAACTTAGGTAGTTTGTTGGCGCTTATCTCAAGAGTCATGATTTCAAGAAATAAGTGCTAAGTAGAGTTATGATCAAGAACAACAGATAAGTCAAGAACAGGGAGCACGGAAAACAGATGATACAAGAATATGATCAAGAACACGTATACAAGAACAGTCAAGGACCAAGACTTCACCCTAAGTCTTGAGTCGGTTATCAAGAAACAACAGTTCGTAAACTACTGCTCTGATACCACTTGTTGGTCCCAAGTTGAGTTAATAACGAGTAAGCTAGTGAAAATGTCTAGAGGGGGGTGAATAGACTTTTCAAAAATCTTTCGAAATATCAAAGTACAATATGCGGAATACAAAATTATCAATGAGCCCAATTCAAGATTATACTCAACTTATTTTCGAGAACTCTGTTCTATACTCAACTAGTCTAGATCAGTTAAGTAGTTCAACCAATTAATCAATTAAGCAATAAAAACAGTAAAGTAAATCAAACACGAGATTTTATAGTGGTTCGACAACTTGTCTACATCCACTCTCACAAACCCAGTTGTGATGTTTCCACTAAACTCTTCCAATCGAGTACAAGTGTATGTTCCTGTCTTTAAAGTCCCAAGAAGAAGACTTAGATCTTCAACAGACTATACCTCCAGATATGTCTACGATCTTACTAGAAATTTTACAAGTATCTAGCACCTTGAAAAATAACAAACAAAAACTAAAAACTTCTCTGATTTTCAGTAGTAGACTTCTTGATTCTTCACTTGTCTTCTGGCTATCTTTCTGAACTTCAATCAACTCTGAGAGTAAACTTTAATTGAATCTTCAATAACGTTTGTAAGTAGTAATTCTCAATATCTTCAGTAATCAGTAGTCTTTTACCAACGAATACCTTGGGGTATTTATAGACTTTAAATTCAAGAACTTTCAGTTGTGTAACAACCTTTCTTGAAAACTAACTTGTAACTGATTCTTTTTATTCTTCCACGCGTTTCTTCAGTTAATTAGTTATTCCATAACTAATTTCTTCAATTTCATCTTTAATACGCGTTTCTGTAACTAACTCCAATTCAACTTGTCTTGTGTAGTCTAGTAGATGCACTTATCTTGTAGTCCACCTGTCTTGAGTAGTAGACTGGTCTTCTCTTCTTGTGCAGTAGACTTCTAATAGAACTAATCTAGTCCTATCATCTAACCTAACAAGACTATTACATTACATTAAGCTTTTATAATACAAGCTTAGTCAATCTTATAAACTATACAACAAATCTAATCTATTACAAATAAAAACATCATGAGCTCTATACAACAATTATAGCTCAAAAACAATTTAATCAATGTAACCATATATGAACAGATATGAAGTACTTATAACTCGTACTTATCTTTTAATAATACTTGCTTCTTAAAACAACTAGTACTTGTCTTTTGAATTCTACTGATCTGTACAAGATGACTTCAACTCAACTAGACTAGGTTAGTCAACACTTAGAAAATATTCAAGTCTTCTTTTGGCTTATCAAAACTTTATCATTTATCTTTTATTCATCATTTAGGACTTGTTCTAGGATTCATATCCCAACACATTTCTTATCCTTAATCTTTATTTCTATATTTTTGTGTGTTGCATATTTTGTGATTATGTGTAATATGTGAAAGATCTAATCTGATTGTGAATATGATATGATTTCTGAATTGATGAACTGTTATGATTGACTACATACTTAACTACTGATTTATTAACATTTAAGTAGTTTTGGCTTCATCAAAAAGGGGGAAATTGTTGGGATATGAATCCTATAAACAATATTCTAATTGATGAGTGTATGTTTTGATGGCCAAAAGCAACTTAAAGTTAGTGATATATGTGGTTCCAAGTCATCTTAACTAAGTAATCTAAATATAAGCTTACTAATCTGATGAGAAACTTGAGTTGAGATTACTGATCTTAATACTAACTGAAATAAGTTTACTGATCTTATTTAGTAATATTGAGAATAAAATTACTGATCTTAACTGAGTTATCTGGAATAAGATTACTGATCTGAGTATGGAAACTGAGAATAATTTTAGTGATCTTATATGAGATATTTGAAATCTGAGTTACTGATCTGATATACTTACTGATCTTATATGCTTACTGGTCTTATATGTAAGTTACTGATCTTAAGTGTTTACTGATCTTAGTATTTACTGATCTTATATAAAAGTTATTGAACTTACATGAGTTACTGATCTTATTGTTTACTGATCTGATATATGAACTGTTAGGAACTAAGCTGATGTTTTGTATTGTATAGACAGCTTATAGTACAGGACTTAGATATACTCATCTGTATATAGTTCAGTTGATGTATAGATAGGTTTTATATATGTAAAGTTGTATTCTATTTGTATTCAGCATTGTAAAGTTCAGAACAGTAGATTAGAACTAGATTAGAAGAAGATCAAAAGACTAATGAAGACTCAGAGGACTACTTCAGAATAAGAAGACTTAAAGAAGAATTGAAGATACGCTTAGAAGAAATCTGGAGAAGTTTTGAAAGGTTTTAAGTTACTGTGCTGACTGACTCAGCAGAGTAAAATCCGAAGAGTAAAAATCAGAACAGTAAGTTACTGTGCTGATTTGGTAAATTTGAAGAATGAGTTTGGAAAACTTATTTAAAGAGTAACTGAAGATATATTGAAGATATGCTGACTTGGAAGTTGAAGGAAGTTACAAAGTCGGTTACAAGAAGAAGTTACAAAAACAGTTTTAGAGTTAGTTGAGAGTTAGTTCACAAACTGCTAACTGTCATACTAAGTTCTATAAATACTGTGTAATCTCCTACTGCTGAAGACTACTGAACAACTACTGATCTTAAAGCATTCACAAGCAATCTAAGTCTACAGAGCACAAGAAGAACTCACAGAGTTGAAGGAGATTAAAGAAGAGAAGAGCCACTGAATTGAAGAGAAGAATCAAAGGCTATTCAAAGAGAAGTTTTACTTTTCAAGTTTAAGTTTGTATTTTGTAAAACAAGTGTGCTAGTTACTTGTAGAATTACTAGTAGATCGAAGATATACCTGGAGGTATAATCGATAAGATCAAAGTCTTAATCTTGGGACTTTAAGCCACAAGAAACTCAAGAAGGAAGAGTTAATAAAACTTCACAACTGGAGTTGTGAGAGTGGATGTAGACATTTGTCGAACCACTATAAAATTCTGTGTTCTTTACTTTACTGTTTGTTATTTGTTTGAATTGTTTAATAAAGAGAACATTAAGAATTAACAAAGATAAAGATCTAAAGAAAAGTTGAGTATAAACTAGTAAGGCCCATATTATTCTGAAAGTACTGATCTGAGCTGAGTAAGCACAGTACAGTACATAAGAAGACTAAATTCCGCATTGCATATTCTGATATTTTGAAAGTCTATTCACCCCTCCCCTCTAGACTTTCTTAGCTTACTCAATCTTAACTCAACTTTGGGACCAACATCAACACTTTGAAAGACATCGACTAGTTGTTGATCCTTGATATCTTTCTTGACCTTTTTGAGCCCGGAGGGAAAAGGCGTGGAGAACGGTTTTAACTCCGGTTGACTGTTCTCCGAACATATTTATCTTGGTGATAGCCGGTTCTTTAACTTGAGCATCGGAGTCCCCGCACCAAATATCCCTCTAGCGTGTTTTGCAGGTTTTACAGAGCATCGTGAGTTACATGGAAGTCCTGTAACGAGTCATTTACCACCGGTGACCCAATGGCGTTTTGGTAAATTGTTGAGCGTTCAAACCCGACGCATCAACTGGCGTCGTCTGTGGGAAATCAGAGTTAAGGCGTGAGATCCTTGTTTTGATTGATCGTGATTTGATCTGAAGAATACATGAGTATGTGAGGAGAACGTGATAATCCCATACAAGCGAAAGATGGAGATGAAACACCATTACCGGTTGTTCCACCGGAGACGAGTACACCGATGGGAAGGGGAGGCTCATCATCTACGCCGTCGTTGCCCCCATTGAGTGGTACATTACTGAATAGGAGAAAATAGCCTCTGTCCATTCCTTTCCCCCCGATCTTTTCAGCGAGTTCGAGACCAACTATAGGCCGGGGTTAAGGTTGTAAACGAATCAAATCGAAGCGAATACTGTAGTATTCGATTCAATTCGTGAAAATATTCGAATATTCGTATTCGTTTAATTTTCGAATAATAAATTTGATTCGGTATTCGATTCGAATGATTATTCGATACTATTCGATTCGAGTATTCGATTCGAATTTCTTAATACATATTCTAAACATTATTTTTCAAGTATTCGATTTGAAATTGATTCGTATTCGATACTATTCGATTTGACTTGAAACTATTCGATTCAAAAATTTATGGAGAAAAATTTTAAAATAATAATTTAAATAATATTATAGGACATGAGACAAATATACATTAAAAAATATATTTATGTATATATATTATAAATATAATCGAATACTTACGAATATCGAATGGAATATCATAATTTTGTATTTGTATTCGTTTATTAATCGAATCAAAAAAAATATTTGTATTCGAATCATAAAATTTCGAATACAAATATCAAAATTCGAATACGAATACTAGATCGAGCAAAATTATTCGATTCGTTTACAACCTAGCCGGGGTACACCATTGACGGTGGCCCCACCCATTGTGCCTGTAGGAACGGCAATGATGTCGGGAGGGGCTGGTGAGTCTGCTCCTAGTAGATTGGAGGACGTGGCTGGAACCTCGTCAGTTCCTGTGAATGAAGCAAATGATCGAGTGCACTTTGGACCTATAGGTGCTAAAGAGGGTTACTCTTACCATGGAGCAACTTGATGCCATAGTGGCTAAAGAGGTGGAGAATGCCCTAGCAACTCGGAGGGAACCTGTGATTCCTCCACGAGCAATTGATGATGACGGTCCTCGAGGACCTGAACGAGACCCGTGTCATCCCAAACTCCCTCTAAAGATCTGGGAGGCCAGGCTGAAAGAGAAGAGAAACAATCCTCTTGGGCCGAGAAAAGTCCTCTTGCCCAAAACGGTAAAGGAAACCTGAATTCAGTTATTGAGATAACTGAAAACTGTGAGGTGGAAGAAAGCACTGATGACATTCAGGGGATGTGACTAATAAGCTTGAGGCCTTACAGAAAGAAACGAAGGTCATGCAAAAGCGAATGACTGGTAGTGTAAGTAAATCACTGCCTATTAGTGGTTATCAATTTTCTAGTGATATACTTCATGATGAATTGCCAATTAATTTCAAACCTTTGAATTTTGAATACGACGGAACTTCAGACCCGTATAAGCACTTGGTGCGATTCGAGAACGCGGCTCTCCTATATCGATATGGGGAGGGTGTGAAATGTAGAGTCTTTCTGAAGACTCTAGCCAAAGATGCCCAATAGTGGTTCACCCAGTTGGGGCCAGATTCCATCAGTTTTGGGCAGAGTTTAGCGAGTTGTTCCTGCACCAATTTGCCAGTGCCAGGCGACAGCCCCGAGCGAGGTTGACCTTATTCAACCTGAGATAACAAAAAAGTGAGAGCTTGAGAGCCTTTTTGAAAATGTTCAACCAAGCAGCCCTGGAGGTCTCTACAGCCTCACAGGAAGTAAAGATCAATGCCATCACTAATGGGCTCCGAGACGGAGATTTCTTCTCCTCCTTAGCAAAGAAACCAATGCAGAATTTTGACGAGTTGCTGCACAAAGCTAAAAAATACGTGACTTTGAAAGAAGTGAGAAAAGCCAAGAGATCTGAGATGAAGTCCTCCGCAGGGGACAAGAAGAAAGATACAGTATTAAAGAGATCTAACCCTGACCCACCTAAAGACGTTGGAGGTTCTGGAGGTGGGCGGCTAGGGGTGCTAGAAGTCGCGGGAGATCATCCAGAGATGAAGTTCCCATACTCGAGATCCAAAGGGCCCAAAAGGGCCAAGTCTGATAAGTTTTATCGCTTCCATAATGAGTATGGACATGACACCAACAATTGTTTTCATTTGAAAGATGTAATTGAGAGAATGATTTAAGCAGGTCATTTGAAAGAGTTCATATACAAAGACAGACAAGGCCCTCGAGGGCAGAAAAGAACCTGAGAAGAAACCCGAGGATAAGAGGAGAAAGCCTCGAGTAGAAACTGAGGACCAATCACCCCAGGTTCCAAAACGGGGCATGATCCAGATGATTGTGGGAGGTCCAACAGTTGGAGATTTATTCAGACAAAGAAAGATGAGTGTTCGGAGCTTAAGAACCGAACGAGAAAAGAACTAGAAGATCATTAGTTTTGAGCTTGAATTGTATTGACATTTAACTTTGATCTTATAAACCTCTAAATATATATATATATATACTCCCTCTGTCCCACAATTGTTTGCACTACCCAAAATTGAAACTTTTTCATAAACCACACCCTCACAATATTCACATATTTACACAAAATGCCATTACTTTTACCCTCAATCCAATCATTCACTTTACTTTATTCATAAAAGTTTACAAAACTACCCCTCAACACTCCACTCATTACACATTTTTCTTAGTTTGCGTGTCCATAAAATGGTGCAAACAATCTTAGGACGGGACGGAGGGAGTATATTCTTTTGCACCTTTCAAAAATTATAAACACACTCCATTCTTAAACCCTCTATCATTTAATCATACTTCCAACACTTTTTACTTTTACTTCAAAAAAAATCACTCATATCCTAAAAACATTCATGCATAACCCTTTCCATGATGAACATTTACTCGATTCAGAGATAGAGCCTTGCCAAGCTCTTGGATGAGCCTGTTTCTTCAGGGCACTATTAGCTACATTGGTCTAGGTATATCAAATTTTGATCATCTATTATATTGTTAATCAAAATTCAATCTAAATAATGTACATAATTCTTGATAGATATAGTATGTGAGTTTGATATGTACACGTATGGGTAGTTTTGTTGAAATGGAGGCTAGTAGAAGAGCATGTATGAGAGACGTGGTGAAGCAGTGGAAGCAAACTATCTTGTTCACATCTGCAGCTGCTGTTGAGGTGTCTGATCTGCAGCTGCAGTTGAGGTGTCTGAATTTGGACTAATGACTTGGATTTCAATTGACGAATCTTCACATGAAATCGGAACTACTGTGCTCCGATGATGTGGATGTGGATGTGTAATTGAACTTGGAGACGCAGTTGGATCACCGTCTTCATAATTATCTCTTTTACTAGAACGGAATGATTTGGGATCTCTCTGATCAAAATGCCTGCACATAGCTCGGAGTTTGGACCAAATCGTAGTGCCAGAGTTGGAGATTCTCTGAACAAAATCTCTGTTTTGGTAGAGATAGGATGCTAGAAATGCTATAAGGCAAGTTGCTATGATCCCTCCTGTGATACCAAATAAAACCTTGAAACTCTCCAATTTGATAGTATTTTTTTGATCAGCATCCTCAGAGTCTTGTACTCCATCTTCACTGCATGATACGCTGAACCAACGTCCCTTAATCGCTGTTATACTTCCGCTGTCTGTTAGTTGAACGATTGCACGAGAGACATCCGCAACTAAAGGCGAGCCCTTGGGAAAAACAAACGCAAAACCCTCAGTGAGATCAGATAAGACATCATTCCTGTACTTGCAGTATTTTGACATGAAAAGCTTGGTGTATGGTGTAGTAGCAAACATGGCTTTTATGACTCCTTTAGACAAATCAGCATCGCATTCGTCTGCAGAATCGTATTCCTTAATCTTGGTTTTGTCGAAATTATGCGCATTTATCAATTGTGTACAAACGAAAGAGCCTTCTCTGCATCCAACATTGACTCCATTTTTTACGAGGGTACTTACATCATCAAGTTTTGCAAGCCTCTGTGCTGTTAATGTTGCAGAAAGGCTTGCTGTGTAGCTTGAAACTAATACCATCACGGTTAATATCCAAAAGACTATAACGATTCGAGCAAAATTGCTCACTATTCTTTCCCCTGCATGCATATGTTACTATTAGAAAACAAAAATGATACTTGACACAATTTTATTGATGAACTATGGATACTTACTGTTTGCAAATACTAATGACATGAGGGGAATGTAAAAGATCAAGCCAGCGTGCTCCGAAGGCTGGCCTCTGAAATATTCGTTTAGTCTATGTTCAATAATCCAGAGAGTCAATCCTGTAAAAATGAGAAGGGCTATGGCAGTTAACCACAGTTCTTTACTGAAAGGCTTCAAGAAGAAATCCCAATTGTTTGGATCCTCATAATACTGTTTCTTCTGTATCATGTTGATTCCTCCATCTTCAATTGGGAGACTGAAGTCGACGTACTGTGATCGATTCGCTGTGAGCGTAATGTCCCCAACAGCAGCATCAAAGGTCTGAAACACAAGAACCAAAATATACATGAGAAGAAGATGTTAGGATACATAGATAGATAGATAGATATAGAACGGAGTCTTAGTATGGTTTACCCCAGTAAAGACTTGATACGCTAAATTATCGTAGCTACCCATTAGGTCAAACGGGACATACTCGTATCGGACAGCATAAGGAAGTGTAGCCATGACAGAATCAAACAAGTCTATGTAATAACCAGTAATTTTGGTAGCATTGGTTTGAGGATCCTTTTGAACATCCACAAATTCTGGAAAACCAGCTTTTTCTGGAACTCCAACTCTCAGCTTTTTCCCTGTAACTGGAATCTCCCATCCCTTTGGTGCACCTGTTGATTCTCCAGGCCAGATAACACCCTTCAATCTCTCACCTGAAAAGCTCGTCTCATTCGAACTTGTAGATGATGTCCATAGTCCAACCTCTCTCAATCTGTTTCCAGCGACGTTAAGTATCTGGAAAGACGACGGTTCTAGCTGCCCGTTAACCAGACGAAAGTTCCCTCCAAGTCCTTGAAATTGAGTCCTTAAAATTGCTTCACGAAGTTTGGGGCCTGTTTGTGATGTTCCAGTGATGAACATGCTTGTAGAGTTGGAAGCATCACTTGTGTTCTGCAAATAACTTGATTCCCTAAATCCAACTCTTTCAGCAGCCAGAGCTAGAGCCCATAAAGTATCGTACGCCCACACGCCATAGGCGCTTATCTCAGCTTGTGACATATTAGGATTATCAAGTGAGAACTTCTCCTTCCACTTCACAGAAGTGGATCTGATTTCTTTTGATTCTGGAATCAGAGGTTTCACGCCGACAACACCTTGCATGGAGTTGACAACACGCGAATCTAATGAATGAAACAAATCCATCACCCCACTGGTAACAATCCATGCATAGCCTTCACTCATCATATCAGCTTCTTTCACTTTGGGGAAGAATTTGGAAGCCAGAGCGAATGAAGTATGCACCACAAACACGCGTGTCTGCATAGTTTTCATCTTGTACAGCTCACTAAGAATGAAATCGTCAGATGCTGAGGAAGGGATGACACTTCGGTAGGGAACACGAGCATTGACTTGTTGGAATGCATTGGAGAGGTAAGGAATTATGTCTTTTCCATAACTTGAATCCTCATATATGAAGACAACTTGATGCCATTGGAAGTAGTTAAATATGGCAGCTATAGCATCAACTTGAGCAGCATCATTTACAGCTGTCTGAACAAAGTAGGGAGTTTGAGAATGGAGTGAAGGACTTGTTGCTGAGAAAGATATGACTGGTACTTGTGCTGTGTCGCCCAGACTGATGACAAAGTTCGCCTGTGCAGATGTTTGAGGCCCGATTATTGCATCCACTTCAACGTCCTTCAACAGATTGAGAGCTACATCCAAAATTAAAAAACGCGATTCTTAAATAAATAGAGCAAGCAAATTCTAGCCATTTAAGGTATTACCTCCACACCCTTCTTATGTCTCGAGCTCCACAAGCTTGAGACATTCTGTGTGCAGAGAAGACAGAACTATGCAAGAAAATCAAGATTTTGAATGACCATGTGATAGCATTTTTCTCCCAAAAATCAAGCAAAGGCATTTGCATGGCTTAAGTTAATCTTTGAATAAAGCTATGATCTTTACGTGCAAGAAAGTTATGATCATAAGATATGAACTTTAAATACAGAGAAGTTTAGCTTCTAAGAAAGTTACTACCACAAAGATGGCAAAGAGCAAAATGTTTAACTCATGTTGTTTACTATGCTAAACGCCACAACCAAATAAAAAATATTTCACAGTGGTATGTGGCTGTGGGGTTTAGAAGTGTTAAAATATATATACCACTAGCTGCAGCACCGGTGAGTTGTCCTCTCGAGTCCCTTACATGAAGCACAAGCCTAGTTGAATAATTCGGATTTTCTGTGTAAAAATCCGACAAACATAGCGACAAGCTGGTAAGGCCGATGCGCCCCACCAGTGAATCAGCATCAAGAATGACACCAACTTGAAAGGTTGTATTTGTTTGAGCATTGGAGAATGCTACTAATAGAGCAAGTAGTGAGACACGCAAAATTCTGAACATTTGCATTTTCATATATCTCTGGAGGATCTGCTTTGTGTTTCCTTGTGGCATATGTGTGTGATTTATATATACAACTTCAATCTTGAAATACAAGGCAAATACATGGAACTAATGAACTACTAGGCAACTTCTGAAAGTAGAATCTTGAACTATTAAAAGTCCACTCAATTCTTACATCATTCAATCTAAAAAATTTCAAGTGATTTTAGACATAATCCAAGGATTTTGTAAGATGCGTGCTTTACATATCAAGAAACATGAGTGATGAGTATCATTATAGGGTAGGTATCTTGTGAACCGAGTTCTACATTAAATCTTTTTTTTTGTTAATTACTATATTGTGCATATAAAGTATTATGATTTAAAAATATTTTGATTTTTAAACAACGACACTATGTATGTTAATTTTTTTTCATCATCACGACTGTTATGTATTGAGTTTTTTAGTAATATAGAAAATGACCGCTATTCTTATCTATTAGCTTAAGATGAGGGATATATATATACATATAGGTTCAGAAATAGCATTACAATAATCAGTAGTTGATTTATGTCAATGAGCAATCTACTAAACTGGCTATTTCTTGGTACTAAAAGTCTAATTAAAGCCTAGTTAGCACCATTTCTTTCCTAATAAAAAATAGATTAACCGTCGTTAGCTACGTACATTCTTTATTTATTATTTGTGTTATAAAGGAATACTACTACTAAAGTCGTTAGATTGACACACCCCAGGTCTTTACTAGGAGTATTCATTAAAAACATATAAGATCGATCGAGCAAACCCTATCAAGATTAAAATAGTGCAATAAATAAAAATATATATATATATAATTAGAATTAGGAACATCTATAATATTGTACTAAAGTCCTGGAAACTTGTGTGGCAAGATAAAAACTTATGTGATAAAATCAGTGACGGAGGCACATTAGGGCCTAGGGTCACTGGGCCCCCCACGAAAATTATAAATTAAGTACTATATATAGTGTGTTATGTTCTCTATGTAGTGGTGGCCCAGTGGTCAAGTAGTAGTTACTAGTTAGTAAGACTTTATTTTACCGATATTGTTCAATAATTTTATCGACGAATTTGTATTCAATTTTTTATACATATTTTTTTTTTCATAGATATATATTACGAGTACATGATTAGTGATGATGGAAAACACCATTTTTAATCAAAACTTCAATGTTATTCTTGTAAAAAAAAAAAGATTATTAATTTATTTTATTTATTTTTGTTTTTTAGGGTAGTAATATTTTAGCAATTTTGGCACGGTTTCGTCTCTTCTGAAACGAAACAATCAAATGTTCTTCCAAAATCAAACGAAAGTCAATTTGTTTAAAATAATAGAATGAGATTATTGACAATTTTATGTTGAAATTATTTGATAAATATAATATTATAACGTTGAGCAACACTTATATGCAAACTTGAAACTTTTATCTATGTAAACTTCTGTCTACGTTTTTTTTAGTAATGTTAATTGGGCCTCCAACACAAAATTTCTGCTCCGGATAAAACCTATCTCTTTTTTTTTTTAAATAATTGCAATTCTAATCGTTCTTGAATAAATATGAATCTCCACCATTTACCTTGAATAAGTATTAATCTCAATCCATTCTTTTCTAAGCATGATCCCACGTCTAGATCTTGTATACGATTCTATTTGTAATCATGTTTTTCTCATTATTTATTTTTCAATCTCCCTTTCGCTCTCAATATGTTTATGGATTTGCATATATAATCGATTGTATGTTTATATATATACATATAGTATATACGAAAATGATATAGAGTCCACTAGTAGACACTATTTCTCTGTGGATGTCACGTCAATAAATTATTTTTTATTTATATTTAATTTGAACTTAATTTTATAATAATATTTTATTTTATGCATATCAAAATTATAAAATCTTTTTTACACTTAATTTAATAGGTAAAGTCTAGTATGCACTCGAGTGCATGTTGTGCACCCTAGTCTAAAGAAATGTGTATGTTATTAAACCGAAAAGTACAATACAATATTACTAAAAAGTGTAAGTCACTATGACTAAAAATATTATTATACAGTTTAATAATTAAAAAGTGCAACACCATTTACCAAAAAGTGTAAGTCAGTAAAACTGAAAAGTGCAATATGGACTAGGGTGCACAACATGCACTCGAGTCCATAGCAGACCAACTCAATTTAATATTATTGATGCGGTCAAAATGTGTTGTCCTATGAGTTAATGACACGTGAAATATACGGGTAATATTATTATATGTTATTTGTCCATTTATTCATCTAATTATGTGATTAAAGCCCATACTATGATAAGTAGGGCCCATGTTAGTTGATACCCCCAATTGTGGACCACAAAATGTATCGTCCTATAAGATAATGACACGTGGAATATACGGGTAATATTATTATATGTTATTCGTTCATTTATTCATTTAATTATGTGTAAATTATGTGATTTCCACATACAAGTAATATTATTATATGTTATTCCTTCATTTAATTATGTGATTAAAGCTCATAAGTAGGGCCCATGTTAGTTGATACCCCGATTGTGGACCATATTATATGGGTTGGGACCTCCTCTGGGCCTCGAGGCCCAAGACCTAACAAGAGGCCCAGACCCACGTCTTGCACGGGTTTATCAAGATCTGGGCCTAAGCCCAACCATACAGGGCCGATCAAATTAGGGCCCATGAGGAATCATTAGCTTGCCCCTGAATTATCGGAGCTGAATGACCCATAGAGAAAATTGTGGGATTGTTTCCCACTAAGAGGTAATGGTTTGATTGGGCCAGATGGGCCAGAATTGAGCCCTTGCAGGCCAGACTGAAGGGAGACTTTGTCGCCTCCCTTGGAACTTGGGATGAGTGGTTGAATGCAGAGATAGGGGGAGACGGTTATACTTCCCTCAAAGTACCTCTCTAAATACTCCATGCATTCCTTTCATAGTTTTTTCACGTGATTTCAGTGTATAATACACACTATACTTATACACACTTTCACTTGAGCATATTTTTGTGCGTTAATTTGATATTCTATATGAATTAATTTAATAATCTCTTGTGTTTTTTTGATCTATTCCCTCTGTCCCGTGAAATACTAATATAATAAGTAGATGTATTAGAGGTGATGTGATTGAGAGAGAGAAGAATATAATGAAAGGTGAGAGGGAATAGTTACCAAAAAAAAAAGACTTTCATTGGGACAGATGAAAAATGAAAGTCAGATAGTTTTAAATGGTTAGGAGGGAGTATTATTTTGTGGCTCTCAAATATCTTGATATTTTAATTTTTTAATTAATTCAGGTAAAATTGGAACGTATTAGAAGTATACTGACAAGCTTGTGTGAGGAGAAAGGGCGCGGTTATAGACACACACCAACCTATTGAGGATACCCACCAGATGAATACACACACAACTAAGTTGAGGACACCCACTTGGAAATTCCAAAATTAACCTTCACCCTATTAAAACCCATTCCTACTTCATTTCTCAATTTCAGGACACCCACCTCCATTCCTTCCTCTTCCCTCCGTCACCGCGGCGCGGCCACCCACCTCACGTCGGCGCTCGTCGCGGCGGACCACGCTGCCCACTGCGTACCTCTTCCTCTTCCCTCCGTCACTGCGGCACAGCCACCCACCTCAAGTCGGCGCGGTGCAGCAGTTCGCAGCGGCGGCCGCCGCCGCCCTCACACTCACCTCTCCTTCGCGGCCGCGAACGACGCATCCGCTCTTCACCGTCGTTCGCATCCCTCCCCGTCGCACACGCCGCCCTTCCCCGTCACACACGCAGCTTCGCCGCCGTTCGCTGCCCTCCCCATCCCCGTCGCACACGCCTCCGACCCTCCACAGCCACGCATCGTCGCCGTCGGCCTCTTCCCATCAAAACGCACACCGTCGGCCACCTTCCATCAAAACGCAAGCCGTAAGTTTTATATAATTTTTGTAATTTAAAATACATTTGTAATTTTTGTAAGTTTTCTGTAGGATTTCTGTAATTCTTATGGGTTTGATCGAAGATTCTATATTTTCTATAGTTAATTTTTTATCTAATTAGAATTTAGGGTTTGCAGATTAGGATTTAGAGTAAAAATCAACAATTTTTGTGCTATTTTCTTCAAAATCTGAGTTGTTTGATTTATTTTTTCGGATAAATGATAGTTGTTGGGGAATTTTTTTCGGACAAATTGAGTTTATTTATGAAAAAATTTTGAAGGTAAAATTTTCGAACAACTCCTTTTTTTCGAACATGGTTGATGTGCTTGAAAAAAAATATCGAACATCTCTTTTTTTTCTAATTTTGGGTTTGTTAAAGATTTTTTGAAGATCATGGTGATTGTGGGATTATTCTGGAAAAATGAAATGGGTGGGTGTACTCAACTTCTTATTTTTTTTAAATGTTACATAAAGGTTATAAAAGACATTTTACAAGGTTATAAAAGACATTTTACATGTTAGTTAAGATGACAAATTTGTCTGGTGGGTGTACTCAATAAGTTGGTGGGTGTGTATAACCGCGCCCGAGGAGAAATTGATTCAACATTAATAAAGGACCCAAGAATTAATGGCCCAATTAAGGGCGCAACAACCATCCTGAAATCAAAGTGGGCTTAGTGAAATGGGCCTGTAGAACCAATTTGAAAAGTGGAGCCCTTAATCAAACAACAGCCGTCAGTATTAAAGGAGGATTAGCGGCGGCCATTCTGGAAGCAGGCATCAGAGGTGGAAAACAATGGGTTCGATTTTGTTATTATCGATTCTTTGAACACATCTTTCCTAGTTGGAGGCCGGGCACTTCCCAACCACTTTTCTTGATGAATCTGGACATTTGAATTCCTCGACCTGCTAGCACTAGATCTGCTTCCACCTATTACTTTGTTGCTTCTAATATATCTATTGGGTGTTGTTCATCAGCTCGGGCAAGAACGCTAAACTTTCAACTACATCCCCGAGCGGCAGTCAAACGGGGTCGTGAATGCTAGATGCCAGCGGAATGATCGGCCGGACAGAGGCTAGGGCTAATGTGAACTTTTAATAGATTTATGTCTTTTTTAATTAATTGATTAACAGTTTATCTTAATTCATATATCAATTTCGTTTATTTGATTTTATGCGAAATGTTTTTTTATTAATAGATTTATTAGGACTGACCATTTATTTATTATCAATTAGGTTGCGTTTGTATGGGGAGATTTAATTTGAGGAGTCATTTCAAATGAAAGGAGTTAAAAATACATGGATTTCAAATGACAGGGTTTTAGTGAGGATTTGAAATCTCTCTCAATTTTAACTAAAAAGTGTGTTGACACAAATCTAAGTATTTAAAATCCTATCATAATCCAAACATGTAGAATGAATTTGGACTGTGGATTTATAGTTAATTCATTGTTATATTATTGTATATATAGTCTAGTTTATTCTATTGTGTTGGTTCGTTAATGCGTTTTTCGAGTTGAACTTGAAATACATGTTTTGAGGTTATTCGTAGGAATAAATTAATTGGGAGTCGTACTTTCTGATTAATTAAACATAAGAAACAACTCAAATTAGTTTGGTCGTGCCACTAGTTTAGGGATAAAATTCGAGATTAGATTGAGATTACCGAGTTCACTAATTAAATTTGTACAATTAATCAAAGGGAAACAATTTGAGGCTAAATCGTTCTTAATATTTGATTTATATTTATTTTTATTGTTTCCTGTTATTTTTCATGTTTTATAATAGTTACTTAGTCAACCAACCAAACTCCCCCCATTTTATTGCTTTCATAACACAAAATATTTCAATTGAGTTTCACTGTTCCATGTGGATTCGACCCTTACTTACTCTACTACATTAGTGGGTTAGTTAAAGAATTTATTTTTGGGTATCGGCGACAGCCCATCAAATTTTGGCATATCTACATTGCGAAACAATGTTCTCTCCAATCAAGTTCTCATTACAAGATATCAATTGTTTGTCGGTGTAAAGCTCGTTCAATAATTTGGCATATCTCGAAATTTGCTTTTTCGGCTCAACTAATGGTATATTTATCTCAACCCTTCGAAAGACATCGACTAGTTGTTGATCCTTGGTATCTTTCTTGGCCTTGTTGAGCCTGGAGGGAAAAGGCGTGGAGAACGGTTTTAACTTCGGTTGACTGTTCTCCGAACATATTTATCTTGGTGATCACCGGTTCTCTGACTTGAGCGTCGGAGTCCCCGCACCAGAGATCCATCTGGCGTGTTTTGCAGGTTTTACGGAGCACCGTGAGCTACATGGCAGTCCTGTAACGAGTCATTTACCACCGGTGACCCAATGACATTTTGGCAAATTGTTGAGCGTTCAAACCCTTCGCATCAACTAGCGTCGTCTATGGAAAATCAGAGTTAAGGCGTGAGATCCTTGTTTTGATTGATCGTGATTTGATCTGAAGAATACCTGAGTATTGGAGGAGAACGTGATAATCTCATACAAGCGAAAGATGTAGATGAAACACCATTACTAGCTATTCCACTGGAGACAAGTACACAGATGTGAAGGGGAGGCTCATCATCTACGCCGCCATTGCCCCCATCGAGTGGTACATGGTGGCTAAAGAGGTGGAGAATGCCCTAGCAGCTCGGAGGGAAGCTGTGATTCCTCCACGAGCAATTGATGCTGATGGTCCTCGAGGACCTGAACGAGTACCCGTGTCATCCCAGACTCCCTCTAAAGATCTGGGAGGCCAGGCTGAAAGAGGAGAAACAATCCTCTTGTGCCAAGAAAAGTCCTCTTGCCCGAAACGGTAGAGGAAACCTGAACTCAGTTATTGAGAGAACTGAAAACCGTGAGGTGGAAGAAAACACTGATGACACCTATCCAGGGGATGTGACTGATAAACTTGAGGCCTTACAGAAAGAAATGAAGGTCATGCAAAAGCGAATGACTGACTGTGTAAGTAAATCACTACCTATTACTGGTTGTCAATTTTCTAGTGATATACTTCATGATGAATTGTCATTTAATTTCAAACCTTTGAATTTTGAATACGACGGAACTTCGGACCCGTATGAGCACTTGGTGCGATTCGAGAATGCGGCTCTCCTATATCGATATGGGGAGGGTGTGAAATGTAGAGTCTTTCTGAAGACTCTAGCCAAAGTTTCCCAATAGTGGTTCACCTGTTGGTTTATAGATTACCAACAATGGTTTACAAAATTAATTTAGACGGAAAAAATAAAGACAGTAAATGAAATTACAATGTCTTCGAAATCTTCAACTTTCCAAAAGAGGCAGCTTCCTTCTTTAAGCAGCTTTCTTAGAATGGCAGGTCAGTTTGAGAAGAACAGCACTGTAGAGAGACAGAAAAGTTAGGGAAAAGAGCCGAGTTAAGGTGATACCTTTTTTCGTAAAACAAACACGTCTCGACTAGTGTTCATGGAGTGACGAGTTGCTTCGAAAGGTAAAACGGCTTCGTCTTTGCACGAGCAACACCGCAGCGTACAAAGCTCCGACGAACTGACTACACGTTAGAACTGGACTGCACTCTAAATGTAATGCAGAATGCTGAAAACGGAATGCAGGTTTGCTGGAAAATTTCAAATGCTTATGTGTTTTGCAAAAAGTAAGTTTTCCAAAATCATGCACTCCTATTTTCGGAATGGTAACTTCCATTCTTGTAACCTCCAACACATTAATATTGCAGTTTCAGGAATGGTAACTTCCATTCTGAAACCTCCACGCATTAAGACATTGCAGTTTCAGTTTCAATTCAAATTCCAGAAGTCAACTAATCAGCTTAACTTCCACGGACTTGGGCTGCCCTAAATTCGTGTGGGTCAAGGCCCACGTTTTTAGAGCCTCAAAAAGATAGATGGGCCCCCGGCCCAAGCCCAAAGTCCAATTTCCAAGATCCAAGGCCAAGGCCAAGGCCCATGCCCACGGACCCGGACCCGGGCTCGGCACGGCCGGACGGGCGGGCGGTGCGCGCGCGTGTGGCATATTGAATGGTTCAATAGTCACTACAATTTGAATTATCTTAACTAACTCCTACTAATAAGGAGGAGATTAATTCTCACATTAATCAATGTGGGATAGTTATTAACACTAATCCCAATGCATCACTTCGTCTTAATCTTCGTACATTAATTTCTCACTCACCGAAATTCGGTTTTGAGATTTTAAATATACTACGATCATCTACTCCAAGAGTAGAACGATCCTATAACATTTAATTCCTCGGAAATTAAATATTCATACCCTCAAATAATTGATTAATTAAAAATCAATTAAATATTAAGAAATTGAATAAAAACCCAATTTCTCCAACAATCCCCCACATGAGTGGAAATTACCACCTATAATCATGCAGACTCGCAATCCAGTTCAATTGAGACACTATTGCATCCGGAAAGGTGGCTTGTGACCTTGAACCTTCCGTAGTCAAACACTATCGAGTACACTGGCGGCCTAGTGGACTTGATGCCTTGAACTATTCCTCCTTAGTGTGCACTTAAACAAAGGTGCTAACACAACAACATCTCAAACGTGTTTCGTTCTAACGTTTTTGTCCATTTCGGCCATGGACACCCTTTGAGTTCATAAGTGCTATTTGTGAAGCGGCCCCACTTCTCACTTATATAGGTGGATTCCCATATTGAGTATCCCGCAATACTCTACCTCCCGTAGGTCTTTGGGAACTATTAAAAGTCATAGACTTAGCCTTACCACAAATCTTACGGGATAACACCTGGTGTTGTGCTTTTCTAAGGAATGGTTTCAATGACCAAGTGTTCCAACTCAACATTCACAGCTTAGTTTTCCCATTGAACCAAGTTCTTGGGATCTCCAGTCAACATGGTTGGGTTACCACTGTTTCAGCTGTTGCTTTGTGGATTTTAAACCCATTCCTTCTAGTAACTTATTCATCTGATCGCGGTTTATTCCTTTCGTAAGCGGATCCGCTATATTGTCTTTTGACCTTACATGGTCAATTGACATTACACCACTCGAGATCAGATGTCTAACAGAATTATGTCGACGACGTATGTGTCTCAACTTTCCGTTATACATGTCGTTCAAAGCCCTGCCAATGGTGGTTTGACAGTCACAGTGTACCATCACAGTAGGCACAGGTTTATTCCAACATGGAATGTCCTCGAGGAAGTTTCGAAGCCACTCGGCTTCTTCACCAGCTTTATCCAAAGCTATGAATTCTGATTCCATCGTGGACCGGGCAATACAAGTCTGTTTCGTTGATCTCCACGATACGGCAGCACCTCCAATAGTGAACACATATCCACTAGTGGAAAATTATTCATTCGTGTCAGAGATCCAATTGGCGTCACTATACCCTTCAAGTACCGCCGGAAACCTTGTGTAGTGAAGCCCGTAGTCAATAGTGTACTTTAAGTACCTAAGGACCCTTCTAAGAGCCTTCCAATGCTCTTTGTTTGGATTGCTAGTGAATCTACTCAACTTGTTCACTGAACAGGCAAGATCCGGGCGTGTACAATTTGTAATATACATCACACTTCCTATGATTCTTGCATATTCAAGTTGTGCAACCGGATCGCCTCGGTTCTTGCTCAAGTGTACATTGAGCTCCATGGGCGTCTTGGCAGGTGGATCATTAAAGGCATTGAACTTCTTTAGCACACTCTCAACGTAGTGAGATTGTGTCAAGGAGATTCCATTAGTCTTTCTCTCGATCTTGATTTCTAGAATCACATCAGCCAATCCCATGTCTTTCATATCAAAACTGCGTTTTAACATGGTCTTTGTTTCCATGATCATGGCATTGCTACTGCCCATGATCAGCATGTCGTCCACATAAAGACACATAATGACAAATCCTTTTGGTGTATTTTTCACATACACACATTTGTCACATTCGTTTATCTTGAAACCATTGGACAACATGGTTTCATCAAACTTCAGATGCCACTGCTTTGAAGCTTGCTTAAGTCCATACAGTGATCGTACAAGTCTACACACCTTTTTCTCGTTGCCAGGTGCTATAAACCCTTCAGGTTGATCCATATATAGTTCTTCAACTAATTCCCCATTTAGGAATGCAGTTTTAACATCCATTTGATGAATCTCGAGATTGTGCAAGGCAACAATCGCAATTAACACACGAATGGATGTAATCCTCGTAACTGGGGAATAAGTATCAAAGAAATCATACCCTTATTTTTGTCTAAAGCCCTTTGCTACCAAACGAGCTTTATACTTGTCAATTGATCCATCTGCTTTGTATTTTCTTATAAGGATCCACTTGCATCATAAGGTCTTGCAACCTCTAGGGAGATCAACCAACTCACACGTATTGTTCTGCAGAATAGAATCAATTTCGCTATTAATAGCTTCTTGCCAGAATGATGCATCTGGTCTTGATAGAGCGTCCTTGATAGACTTAGGTTCATCTTCAATTACATAAGTAATAAAGTCACTGACCAAAAAAAAAACATAAGTAATAAAGTCAGGACCATAAGTTTTTGCAATCTTTGCTCTTTTGCTGCGTCTCGGGTCTTCATGCTCTTGAGTTGAAGAACTAACAGCTTCTGTTTCGATGTGAGATCTCTTATTTTCATGTCTCACATCATCTTTCTCTCTATTAGGAAAGACATTTTCAAAGAATATTGCATTCCTTGATTCTTGATTGGGTGTGAGATTGCTCGTTTTTGTGCTCACCATTGCTATGTTATCGTAGCATTTTGATGTGATTTTGGTCATAATTGTTAGAAATGGTGGTACTAACCTTGTTGTCAAGAAATGTGTTCAAAGTGTAGGAAACGAGGTGAAATAGTCAATTTTAAAGGGAAAACGAGCATTGGCGCATTGGAAGAGAAGTTCGGTGGAAGGACGAGCAAGGAAAGTTAAGAAAAATCGAAGAAAAAGTCCAAGGGTGCAGGATCCAAACGGCCGGTCGAGTAAGCCCACACTGGCGGTCGAGTGAAGTCGAGTTCTAGAAACTCTCAAACTTTTTCACTTCACTCGACCGGCCGAGTGAGCCCAAACGGGCGGTCGAGTGAGTTCATTTCACTCGACCGGTCGAGTGAGCCCAAACGGGCGATCGAGTGAGTTCTGGAACCACTTTTGGTTCTGAAACTTTTTCTCACTCGGCCGACCGTTTCACCTCACACTGGCGGTCGAGTGAACCTACGTTTTCGGGGTTTTTTGCGAATTTTGAAGAACTTCAAGGACCCAAGTGCTAATTTCGGCTCACACACTTTTGGAAGCTTTAAATAGCTTCAAAACTCAGTTTGTAAAGAATCTTTGGCCCTCATTTATTACAACTCTTAAACCCTAGTTCATCTTAACTCCATCTTCCACATTTATTGCACTTTAATTCATAGTTTAGCTTCAAAGTAGGATACTTAGCATAGGTTTTTGAAGAACAAGGCTCCACACTTTTGTAATAGCTAGGTATTTTGAAGAAACAACAAGGTGACTTCAAACCATTCTCTCATTGTCTATATAATTCCATATTTAATGTTTATCTTGATTTCTTTTGATGTTTTAGCCATGGGTGTTTCTCAAAACACCATGGGCTAAGTTTATTTATGCTTTGGGTGTTCTAAAACCATGTGAATATTAAGTTTGGAATTGTTTGAGCTTTGTTATTGTTAAGATTAGATTTATTGCTTCTTTTAATGGGTATTATTGGTACTTTGTATGTTAACTTCTATTAATCCATATTTAGATGCATGTTTAGCGTAGACGAGAGTTACATGGACATGTCTATATTTATGGTGTGAGTTGTTGGTATGCAAATGTGTTAGTTATACTTTTAATTCGTCGAGAGAGAGTTAATCGTATTAGAACCCCATTAAAGGACATTAATTACTTGAATGGTTGTTTGAGTAGTTGGTGAGGATTAGGAAGAAAACCTTATTACTGGGTTTGGGAACACCTTAGAATTAAGGCTATATTACCCGAAGGGAAATGGTTGTCATCCTAGCATTTAGGTGCTCTTAGCAAATATTGATTAAAGCAATTAACAAAGTAAAAGTAATTCCTCTCTATTTCACTAGGTGGAGAACACCCGAAGCATCCTCTCACCCTTGCACTTCTTCGAATTATATTCGTAGTTGTTCTTTGTTTTAATTGTTAAATTCTTGCTTAGTAGTAATTTTCTTTGTTAAGTTGTGGTAATTTCTCTTATTGGTGTTTTTCTCACTTTTAGTAGTATAAATCACTTGTTAGTTTCTAGGTTGGTAGTTGATTTAATTTCTAGCATCTTGGTAGTAATTTAGCTTTAATTTTAGAAATTCAAAAATCCGAAACCGTAGTTACATTAGCTATTACAACATAAAACTCTAGGGATCCATTGCACAAACCCACCTCCTAGGTCGATACTACTTGGTCGAATACTTCCATTACTACTACGAACCCTTATGCTTGAGGGGAAGTAGTTAGTCAACCTATAGTGACCAAAAATTCGTTCAAGTCAATTCTATCATAGTGCCTTCTGACATGTCAGGTATTTCTGATTTATGAATCAGAAACCTATAAGCACTACTGTTAAGTGCATATCCTACAAAGATACAATCGAATGTTTTAGGGCCAATTCTAACTTGTTTAGGAGCAGGCACTTCAACCTTTGCTAAACACCCCCACACTTTAAGGTATTTGTAGGATGGTTTCCGCTTTTTCCACATTTCATAAGGTGTCAGATCCTTTGTTTTGTGTGGAATTTTGTTTAAAATGTGGTTAGCCGATAGTATGGCTTCCCCCCACAGATTCTGCTGTAAACCCGAGTTGATTAACATTGCGTTCATCATCTCCTTTAGAGTTAGTTGAATACTAGTGCTAGCTACAATTACTTGCTTTATTTTGATTTTATTTTTGTTTCAAGAATTTGATATTTGCAATTTTCCATAGGTGCATGTTAACAAGAGCACGTGGTGGACAAATTGAACTTATCAATCTTGAGATTGAAGCCACCGCAAGAAGGAATCGAGCTATAAATCGAAGAATGGCGGAGAATAGACAAAATCAACCTCCGGGTGCCGTGGTAGATGATGAAAGTGATGAGATCAATACCCAAGAAAATCTCCAAGTTGAACATCAAGGAGATGTTCAAAATACAAGGCGGAGGAGGAAATGGCATGCAACACCCACCTAATGTTCAAATGGGTGGTGTGCTCAATCAAGGCCACTATGGTGGACAACCTCAAGGGTATCCCCCTAATATCCAACAAGGAGGGTATCCCCAAGGCTATCCACCATATCCGTATCCACATTATCCTCAAGGGTATTATCAACTGATTAGTGTGAAAATTGCTCGAAATTCTTGTGCTTAAATTGCATAATTTTATAGGATTTCGTGCATTATTTACACTAAATTGGCTAATTACACGTGATTTGGAGAAATGGTGTAGTTTGTTATTTTTGTAGGTAAAACGAGGTGTTTTGAATCAAATTGTGAGGAAAATCGGCTATTGGATCGAGTCCATGAGTTGACCACATGAAAGAAGGTGAAGTGGGGGTTGAAACGTGATAAGAATCGAGTTGATCGGATACCCAGATCAAAAGATATGAGCAAAACAAGAAGAGAGTGAAGGAGGGGCACGGCCGAGCCCGAGGCTCGAGCTGGACGTGCCCGATACAGCAACAAATCAAAAGTGAGAGTGCACGGCCGAGCTTCATGGCACGGCCGA
The DNA here is from genome assembly GCA_963675135.1 of Galeopsis tetrahit. Lineage (NCBI taxonomy): Eukaryota > Viridiplantae > Streptophyta > Magnoliopsida > Lamiales > Lamiaceae > Galeopsis > Galeopsis tetrahit. Next base: position 75,815,467 of record OY776127.1, read on the forward strand.
GCTCCTGAAATTATTTTTTTGGTCAGGCCGAGCTCCTGAAATGGGAAGGAAGCACTGGAATTTCTAATAGCTTATAGGCCCATTTCACCTTAATTAATTAGGCCCAGGCACATTTCATTAAATGAAAAGCAGCTGCAATTAATTAAAGGGGGCCCATCTCATTCAGCTGGGTTCGGCCAATTGGGGGCAGCAATAGAGGAAGAAACACACGCGCAGCAGGGGACGAACATTTTCATAGAGCACGCAGCTGATTGGGGGTCTCCCACACCATCCACTCCACTCATTGGTTTAATTTTAATTTAATGTTTTAGGTAGACTTTATTGAGTATTTTATTTTATTGCAAGTATTGGAAGATTTGAAGATCATTTGAGGTGATAGTTTTCCTTAAATTCCATGTTTTTTTCTATTTATCTTTCATAAGCTTGATTTTAATTGTTAATTTAGTTATTGGCTAGTTTGTTGGTGTTTGGGTGTTTGGATTTATGATGGAATTAGATTTTTAGTTTAGTTTGGATTGTTTAATTCTCTTGGGTGGTGTATTGATTAAATTAGTGGGTATTTATTGATCATTTGCTTGAATTCAATTATTAGATTATATTTTGATGCATGATTAGTGCAACGAGAGTTGGTTAGTCTTGATGATAGTATAATCGAGGGTTGAAAATCGAGTGGATTGAGTATATATTGGGTTATCGCAACGAGAGTTGGGTAATTTTCATTAGAACCCCATTAATTTACACTAATTATTTGAATGAGAGTTTGAGTGATTAGTGAAGAGACTATAGGAGTTTGGTTTCTAGTATTCAAGTGAAAAAGCATGATTAGGGATTAGATTAGATTAATTTAGATAGAGTAGAACCCCCTAATTGTGTGATTACCCGGGTAAGAACGACTCTATTCTTCCTCCCGATCTTAGGTGCTTTGTTAGATACATTCTTAGTGATTGCTCTTATCATACACCAACCAATGAATTAAACGTCCAAGTTAAGCTTTAATCGATTTCCACATAATGAAGAACACCCGAACACTACTTCTCACATTTGATATTTGATCATCGTTTTACTTGCTTTTCCTAGTTAGTTCTTATCTTATTGTTTTTTACATTTAGTCTTTAGCTCACTCCCATGCTCCTTCACTATATTTATGTGTCGACACACAACACTAAGGCTACACAAGCTAACTAGTCCCGTGGTTCGATAATTTAACCGGGCACTTACTTTTATTACTACGATCCTCTTACACTTGAGAGGGGATTATTGAAAAATACGTGTCAAGTTTTTGAGATTAATGCTTCTTTGTTGAGAATGCTTAGAGAGAAGCAATTTGAAGGGAGGACCGAGGAAGGCTTTGAAGAAGATCCAAATGAGCACTTGGCTCAATTTTTAGAGATAGCCGACACACTCAAACAAAACGGTGTGTTCGAAGATGCAAAGAAATTGAGGCTATTTCCTTTCACACTTTCCGGAAAGGCAAAAGCATGGTTGCAAACAAGCATTCCGGCGGGAGAGGTGAGAACTTGGGAAGAATTGAAGAAGAGATTTTTATTGAAGTACTACCCTCCTTCCAAAACAATGGAAGCAAAGCAAAATATCTCTCAATTTAAACAAGGAACTAATGAGAGCCTCAAAGAAGCATGGGAAAGGTTTACCAACCTACTCATAACTTGCCCTCAACATGGTTTTCCATTGGAGCAAACGACTTGTTGATTCTTTTGTGGCTTGAGAGAAGAAGACCAACAACATTTAGATGCTTTTGCCGGAGGATCTATATGGTTGAAGTCCGCGGAAGAGATCAAGGAAATAATGGAGGGGATAGCAAACAATGCTTTTAAAATGAGGATTGATAGAGGAGGAAGGCATCGAGTTGCTCAAGTTAATGAAGTGGACGCTATGAAAACAATGATCACCACGTTAATTGAGAAGGTGAATGCTCTTTCGTCTAATCAACCAAGTGAAAGCCCATTACCAATGGTTCAAGGAGAGCTTCCGATGAATCAAATGGAAGATGTGAACTACATGGGTCGGCCCCAATATCAAGGAAACCATCAACAAAACTTTCAAGGTGGTCGCCCATATCAAGCTCCTCAACAAAACCGCTTCCAAGGTGGTCAATCTTCAACATTCCACCCCAATCAAGGACCATCCACCTCATTTCAAGGGAATCAAAATCAAAACTTCCGAAGGCACGATAACTTGGCTTATTCTAACCCAAAAGGTGCAATGCAATATCCACCCGGATTTGATCCTGGTGCAAAGCCTCCTAATGGAGAAGGAAAATCCTCAACCGATGAGCTCCTTGCACTTATCATGAAAAACATAGATGCAAGTGACAAGAGGATGGAAGCAAGTGACAAGAGGATGGAAGCAATTGAATTTCAACTTGGGCAATTGGCTACTTCGATTGGGTCTCAACAAACCAAGGGAAAATTTCCCTCAACAACCGAGGTAAATCCCAAAGAGCATTGCAAGGCAATAGAGCTTAGAAGTGGCACCAAATATGAAGGTCCATCCATGCCCTCTCAACCGGGAGAAGATGATGTCAAGGAAAATTGTGAAATTGAAGAAGAATGTGAGGAGGTAGTGATGGGAAGAGCCGAAGATGAGGAAGAGATTGAGATGGAGTCAAAAGAGAAAAAGAAAGTTGAGGGTGAAAAAAGAATACAAAAGTGGAAAAAGATGAAGGAGAAGAAGATTAATGAAGAAAAGAGCATACCATGTGATGAGTGGGGGGTGCCAAAGACAATGGTACCATTCCCTCAAAGATTCATGAAGAAGAAGTTGGATGAAAAATTTGCTAAGTTTCTTGAGGTCTTCAAACAACTTCACATAAATATTCCATTCTCCGATGCTTTAGAGCAAATGCCCCACTATGCCAAATTCCTCAAAGATTTGATCTCCAAGAAAAGACGGATTGATGAACCCGAGATTGTCAAGTTCAACAAGGCATGTAGTGCTATGCTACAAAAGAACATGCCACAAAAGATGAAGGATCCGGGTAGTTTTGTCATCATGTGTGATATTGGCAATGGAATCAAGAGGAATGCTCTTTGTGATTTGGGGGCTAGCATTAACTTGATGCCTCTATCTTTGTTTGAAAAGCTCGAAAGAGGGGAGTTGAAGCCCACTTCCATTGCACTTCAACTTGCCGATCGATCAATCACAATTGCCAAGGGCATAGTTGAGGATATTCTTGTTAGAGTGGACAAGTTTGTATTTCCCGCCGACTTTGTGGTGCTAGAAATGGAGGAAGATGAACAAGTGCCTATAATTCTTGGGAGACCATTTTTAGCAACGGCGGGAGTCGAGCTTGATGTTGGGAGAGGAGAGATAACATTGAAAGTTGGTAAAGAAGAAGTGAAGATATCGATGTACGACGCGATGAAGCATCCCATGGATGTGGAACAATTGAACTTCGTCGATATTGTGGACTTATGTGTCCAAGAATCTTTGGAAGACCCTTCCTACTCTCATATCTTTTATGATTTAAATGATATTGATTCTCATTCATATTTTTCCTCTACTTATGAAAGTTTCAATTTTGACTTTGATAATAGGGAACAAATGGAGATTGAGGAAACTTTAGAGATCAAACATGGAAATTTCACTCTACCACCCTTGTTGAAGTTGGAGGAAGGAGAGCCTAAAATGGAGGAGAAGAAAGAAGGCCTCAAACCACTTCCCGAGCACTTAAAGTATGCCTACCTAGGAGAAAACGAGAAGAATCCGGTAATTTTATCATCTTCTCTTGCATCACATGAATTAGATAGGCTACTAGAAGTGCTATGTAAGCACAAATCGGCCATCGGTTGGTCGATTGAGGATTTGAAGGGCATTAATCCATCAATTTGCATGCATAGGATCCGTCTAGAAAAAGATAGGAAGCCTATAGTCCAACCTCAAAGGAGAGTGAACCCTATTATCCAAGAGGTTATTAGGAAAGAAGTCATAAAATTTCTAGATTCGGGTATGATATTTCCTATTTCGGATAGTCCATGGGTGTCACCTTTACATGTTGTATCTAAAAAAGGGGGATGACGGTTGTACAAGGTGATGGAGATGAGCTAATAGCTATGAGAGTCGCCACGGGGTGGCGTGTGTGTGTTGATTATCATGAATTGAATAAAGCTACTTGCAAGGATCATTTTCCCTTACCTTTCATGGACTAAATGCTTGATAGGTTAGGAGGTTTTTCACACTATTGTTTTCTTGATGGTTATTCGCGTTACAATCAAATTATGATTGCACCGGAAGACCAAGAAAATACCACTTTCACATGCACGTATGGTACATTTGCATGGAGGCGTATGCCTTTTGGGTTGTGTAATGCACCCGCTACTTTTCAACGTTGCATGATGTCAATTTTTCATGGTCTAATTGAACGTATCATGGAGGTTTTTATGGATGATTTCTCCGTCTTTGGAGAGTCATTCGAATCTTGTTTGACTAACCTTGATATTGTTTTGCAAAGGTGTGAGGACACTAACTTAGTGTTGAATTGGGAAAAATGTCACTTTATGGTGAATGAAGGAATTGTGTTGGGCCATCATGTGTCATCCAAGGGGCTCCAAGTTGATAGAGCGAAGGTGGTGGCAATTGAAAAGTTACCTCCACCATCGAATGAGAAGGGCATTCGGTCATTTCTTGGCCATGCGGGTTTCTACCGCCGATTTATCAAAGATTTTTCTAAACTCTCTAAACCCTTATCTCATTTGTTGGAAAAGGATGTTCCTTTTGATTTTACTAATGAGTGTTTTGAAGCTTTTAGGAAACTCAAGGAGTCTTTGGTGAGTTCACCCATCCTTGTGACACCAAATTGGGAGGAGCCGTTCGTGTTGATGTGTGATGCGAGTGACTATGCGATGGGGGTTGTTTTGGGGCAAATGAGGGAAAAGAGATTTCATGCCATATACTATGCCTCAAAAACATTCAACACCACACAAACCAATTACACTACAACCGACAAAGAGCTCTTAGCGGTTGTCTATGCCTTTGACAAATTCCGGCCTTATCTTGTGGGGGCTAGAACCGTTGTCTACACCGATCATGCGGCGATCCGCTATTTGATGAACAAAAAGGATGCCAAACCGAGGCTCATTCGGTGGGTCCTTTTGCTTCAAGAATTTAACATAGAGGTGAGAGACAAGAAAGGAAGTGAGAACGTCATAGCCGATCACCTCTCAAGGTTGGAGCAAAATGAAGAGCAAAAGCAAGATGTGGTTGAGGTTAAGGAAAGCTTTCCCGATGAAAGCTTATTGATGATCGACACTATACCGGTGATGGGAGTGAAAGAAGACATCCCATGGTATGCCGACTTTGCCAACTTTTTGACAAGTGGAATGATCCCCGAAGATTTGGGTCCCTATGAAAGAAAGAAGTTCAACAAGGAAGTGAAAAGCTACATATGGGATGAGCCGTTTATTTTCAAGAGAGGGGTAGATTCGGTGCTTCGGAGATGTGTGCCTCAAGAAGAATGGGAGGACATAATCAAGCATTGTCACTCTCTTCCTTGTGGGGGACATTTTGGTACATCAAAGACGAGCATGAAAATTCTCCAAGCCGGGTTTTATTGGCCAACAATCTTCAAAGATTGTCAAACATTCATCCGAGGATGTGATCGTTGCCAAAGAATGGGGGGAATAACAAAGAGGGATGAGATGCCTTTAAACATGTTCATTGAAGTTGAGCTATTTGATGTTTGGGGCATTGATTTCATGGGGTTGTTTCCTCCATCATGTGGGTACACCTACATTCTTGTTGGTGTTGATTATGTTTCTAAGTGGATCGAGGCTATTCCAACCAAGATGAGTGATGCAAGAGTGGTGATTCAATTCTTGAAGAAGAATATCTTCACTCGATTTGGAGTTCCAAGAGCTTTGATAAGTGATGGGGGGAGTCATTTTGTGAACAAAGTGATGGCTAATCTTCTAGCCAAATATAATGTGAAGCACAAGGTGTCAACCGCCTATCACCCTCAAACAAATGGTTTAGCGGAGGTGTCTAATCGTCAAATCAAGCAAATTCTCGAGAAGACGGTCAACACTACTAGAAAGGATTGGGCATTGAAGTTGGATGATGCTTTGTGGGCATATCGAACGGCATATAAAACTCCATTGGATATGTCCCCATACCAAATTGTCTTTGGGAAGGCTTGTCACTTACCCGTGGAACTAGAGCACCGTGCTTATTGGGCAATCAAGAAGTTGAACTTCGATTGTGACTTGGTTGGAGAGAAGAGGTTGCTCCAATTAAGTGAGCTAGAGGAGTTTCGAGAGCATGCCTATGAGAATTCTAAGATTTTTAAGGAAAAGACCAAGAAATGGCATGATGCTCGTCTCAAGAAGAAGGAGTTCGAAGAAGGAGATGAGGTGCTCGTGTTCAACTCCCGTTTGAAGTTGTTTGCCGGAAAGTTGAAGTCAAAGTGGAGTGGTCCGTTTGTGGTGAAAAAGGTGTTTCCTAGTGGATTTCTTGAGTTACAAAGCAAAGATGGGAGTCGCTTCACCGTGAACGGTCATCGTGTGAAACTCTACTTCAACCCGTGTAAAAATGACGGTGGAGGTACAAAGTCTCTTGAAGAGACTTGAACTCGAGAGAGTTCCGTCCGGCATAGGACGTTAAACCTAGCGCTAAATGGGAGGCAACCCATTCGTTTATTGCTTTCTTTTCGTTTTTGTTTGTTTTAGTTAGTTTTAGTGCTTTTTGATCTTTTTGGTTTAGTTTTGTTTAGTAGGTTGAGGTATGATGTTGATGCTTAATGGAGCTTGGACATGAACTCTTTATTGAGGAGAAAGGATACAAAGAAGAAGATGGAATGGTGTATGGTGCAAACTCAAAGGTAAACATTCATTTCCAAACTTAGATTTGCTTAGCAAAGTCTAAGTTTGGGGGGGTGTGGTCGTTTTTACAATTTCATTTGCACCGTTACACTGAATTTTGGGGCAAAATTTTTGTGAATTGAGGTTGTGTGGTGTTTGAGTATTGCTATGGTGTAGTGTATATTGATTTTTTGTAGGAATTTTGGAGGAAAACATTGAAAAAAGGGGACATTGGGGTGGAAGCAGAACCCACTCGACCAGGCGAGTGAGCCCAAACGGGCGGCCGAGTGGGATAAAAATCTCAAAATATTTCTGGAACTCGTTTTCACTCGGCCGACCGTTTGAGCCCAAACGGGCGGTCGAGTGAGTTCTGGTCGTGGGAGAGTTTCTAGAACTTATTTTCACTCGACCGACCGTTTGGGATCTGGGAGCGCGACAGGTAAGAATTTTCGAAATTTTTTTTTGGGTCGACCCGACCCGAAGCCCGACCCACGCGAATTTTGTGCACATAAAACCCTACTCTTCCTCACTTTTTCACACACTACACACATTCTTACCCCCATTTTCACAAACTCACTCTCTCTCTCTAAATTTTTCTCTTCATTTTCTTGCAACACCTTCAAGAAATCACTCCCCAAGGTATGTAATCTCCTTCACCTCCCTTATGTCATGCAAGTTCTTGCAAAATAAAAGAGGGGAAGGAGATTACATACCTTGGGGAGTGATTTCTTGAAGGTGTTGCAAGAAAATGAAGAGAAAAATTTAGAGAGAGAGAGTGATGAATCAAGTGTGTAGATTTTGTCTTTGCTTGGATCACATTTTGTCTTGAAAGTGGTAGAGAAATTGCATGTGTTGATGAACCATTCATTGGAGACATTGTTTGATCATGCCTACTATGCATTGTATCCATTCGCAAATCTTTCACAATCTCCCTCCTTTTGTTTTTCTTTTTTTCTTTGCTTGGGGACAAGCAAATCTCTAAGTTTGGGGGGGGTTGATTGGGTGTGAGATTGCTCGTTTTTGTGCTCACCATTGCTATGTTATCGTAGCATTTTGATGTGATTTTGGTCATAATTGTTAGAAATGGTGCTACTAACCTTGTTGTCAAGAAATGTGTTCAAAGTGTAGGAAACGAGGTAAAATAGTCCATTTTAAAGGGAAAACGAGCATTGGCGCATTGGAAGAGAAGTTCGGTGGAAGGAAGAGCAAGGAAAGTCAAGAAAATTGAAGAAAAAGTCTAAGGGTGCAGGATCCAAACGGCAGGTCGAGTAAGCCCACACTGGCGGTCGAGTGAAGTCGAGTTCCAGAAACTCTCAAACTTTTTCGCTTCACTTGACCGGCCGAGTGAGCCCAAACGGGCGGTCGAGTGAGTTCATTTCACTCGACCGGTCGAGTGAGCCCAAACGGGCGGTCGAGTGAGTTCTGGAACCACTTTTGGTTCTAGAACTTTTTCTCACTCGGCCGACCGTTTCACCTCACACTGGCGGTCGAGTGAACCTACGTTTTCGGGGTTTTTTGCGAATTTTGAAGAACTTCAAGGACCCAAGTGCTAATTTCGTCTCACACACTTTTAGAAGCTTTAAATAGCTTCAAAACTCAGTTTGTAAAGAATCTTTGGCCCTCATTTATTACAACTCTTAAACCCTAGTTCATCTTAACTCCATCTTCCACATTTATTGCACTTTAATTCATAGTTTTGCTTCAAAGTAGGATACTTAGCATAGGTTTTTGAAGAACAAGGCTCCACACTTTTGTAATAGCTAGGTATTTTGAAGAAACAACAAGGTGACTTCAAACCATTCTCTCATTGTCTATATAATTCCATATTTAATGTTTATCTTGATTTCTTTTGATGTTTTAGCCATGGGTGTTTCTCAAAACACCATGGGCTAAGTTTATTTATGCTTTGGGTGTTCTAAAACCATGTGAATATTAAGTTTGGAATTGTTTGAGCTTTGTTATTGTTAAGATTAGATTTATTGCTTCTTTTAATGGGTATTATTGGTACTTTGTATGTTAACTTCTATTAATCCATATTTAGATGCATGTTTAGCGTAGACGAGAGTTACATGGACATGTCTATATTTATGGTGTGAGTTGTTGGTATGCAAATGTGTTAGTTATACTTTTAATTCGTCGAGAGAGAGTTAATCGTATTAGAACCCCATTAAAGGACATTAATTACTTGAATGGTTGTTTGAGTAGTTGGTGAGGATTAGGAAGAAAACCTTATTACCGGGTTTGGGAACACCTTAGAATTAAGGATATATTACCCGAAGGGAAATGGTTGTCATCCTAGCATTTAGGTGCTCTTAGCAAATATTGATTAAAGTAATTAACAAAGTAAAATCAATTCCTCTCTATTTCACTAGGTGGAGAACACCCGAAGCATCCTCTCACCCTTGCACTTCTTCGAATTATATTCGTAGTTGTTCTTTGTTTTAATTGTTAAATTCTTGCTTAGTAGTAATTTTCTTTGTTAAGTTGTGGTAATTTCTCTTATTGGTGCTTTTCTCACTTTTAGTAGTATAAATCACTTGTTAGTTTCTAGGTTGGTAGTTGATTTAATTTCTAGCATCTTGGTAGTAATTTAGCTTTAATTTTAGAAATTCAAAAACCCGAAACCGTAGTTACATTAGCTATTACAACATAAAACTCTAGGGATCCATTGCACAAACCCACCTCCTAGGTCGATACTACTTGGTCGAATACTTCCATTACTACTACGAACCCTTATGCTTGAGGGGAAGTAGTTAGTTAACCTATAGTGACCAAAAATTCGTTCAAGTCAATTCTATCATAGTGCCTTCTGACATGTCAGGTATTTCTGATTTATGAATCAGAAACCTATAAGCACTACTGTTAAGTGCATATCCTACAAAGATACAATCGAATGTTTTAGGGCCAATTCTAACTTGTTTAGGAGCAGGCACTTCAACCTTTGCTAAACACCCCCACACTTTAAGGTATTTGTAGGATGGTTTCCGCTTTTTCCACATTTCATAAGGTGTCAGATCCTTTGTTTTGTGTGGAATTTTGTTTAAAATGTGGTTAGCCGATAGTATGGCTTCCCCCCACAGATTCTGCTGTAAACCCGAGTTGATTAACATTGCGTTCATCATCTCCTTTAATGTTCGGTTCTTTCTCTCCGCAACACCATTAGATTGAGGTGAGTAAGGAGTTGTAGTTTGTTGTATGATGCCAGACTCAGCACATAACTGTTCAAAAGGTGCTACATATTCTCCTCCTCTATCACTTCGAATTACTTTGATTCGAGTGCTAAGTTGATTTTGTACTTCATTCTTGTAAAGTTTAAAAGCTTCAATAGCTTCATCTTTACTTCGCAAGAGATAAACATAGCAAAATCTTGTGCAATCATCAATAAAAGTAATGAAATACTTTTTGCCACCTCTAGTTTGCACAAACTTCAAGTCACACACATCCGTATGAATTAAATCTAGAGGAGCAGTGTCCCTTTCCACAGAAGTAAATGGCAATTTTGTCATTTTTGCTTCAACACATATCTCACACTTTTTAGGTGTTTCAATATTATTCATTTTAAGTAAATCGAGATTTACTAAGCGCTTTATAGATTTTAGATTTACATGTCCTAATCTCAAATGCCATAAAGAGGAACACTCCACGATGTAAGAGGAAGTAGAAACATTTTCATTGATAACTTTCTTGCCTTTACGGCTTACAACCATTACACTCATTTTGAACAGACCCTTCTCGAGATAACCTCGACCAAGGAACTATCCAAACTTGCTAAGTACAACTTTGTCAGACTCAAAAACTAATTTAAACTAATGACTAACTAGAAGAGAGCTAGAGATCAGATTCTTGCGGATGTCAGCACATCCTTCAGCTTGAGCTCTTTGTCGGACGTAAGCTTAAGCACAACAGTTCCAACACCAGCCATATCAGACGAGGCATGGTTTCCCATATGGAGCTTTCTCCCATCAGCAGGAGCATAAGTCGAGAAGGCACCCTTCTCGGAGCAAACATGGCAGGTGGCGCCGGTATCCACGAACCACTCATTTGGATTGTCAACCATGTTAGTTTCAAACACAATAGCAGACATATCCATGTCAGTGAGGTTGTGTTGTGCCATATTGGCACTCGATTGTCCTCATTTGCCTTTGTTTTTATCAAATTTCTTAGGGACGCGACAATCAGTTGCTTTGTGGCCCGGTTTTCCACACTTGTAGCAATCACCCGTATATTTGGGTTTTACAGGAACATGAGTTTTACCTTTATCATTAGGCCTTTTACGTTTTTTAGACGATTCTCCACGTTCCATTAAGTTAACATTTACCTCATCCGAGACTTGAATTGATTTTCTGTCCATTCTTTTATTATCTTCTTCAATTCGAAGTTTGACGATCAATTCTTCTAGGCTCATTTCATTTCGCTTGTGTTTGAGATAACTTTTAAACTCCCTTCAACTGGGTGGTAGTTTCTCAATCACAGCGGCTACTTGGAAAGCGTCCGGAAGGACCATACCCTCCGCGAGGATATCATGTAGGATTAAATGAAATTTTTGAACTTGTTCAATGATAGATTTACCATCTACCATTTTAAATTCCAAAAATTTCGCCACCACGAACTTTTTAGTTCCGGCATCCTCGGTTTTGTACTTTCGTTCCAAAGATTCCCACAATTCTTTGGTAGTACGAACCGACTGATACACGTTATACAACGCATCAACTAGTCCTCCAATGACATAGTTGCGACACAAAAAGTCATCATGACACCATTGGTCATATGCAACCCTCCTAGCATTGTCCGTATCGTTTTCATCGACTACGGGTGGATCCTCCCGGAGGAACCTTGCTAGGTGAAGTGTCGTGAGGTAAAACAACATTTTTTGTTGCCACCTCTTAAAATCAGTACCCGAGAATTTCTCGGGTTTTTCACCATGCACCATGAAACCACGAGTTTCAGGTGGTGGAAAATACATAGGGGGTAAAAGCAGGGGGCCCGAAGACGTACCCTCAGTGATCAAGTTCGGGGTTGGGGTGTTTACAGTGTTCTCAACAACGGTGTTTTGGGGAGCGTTTCCGTCAGATGCCATTGTGGTATTTTTTTTTTCTTTTTCCTGTTTATTTTACGATTGTTGGTTTATAGATTACCAACAATGGCTTACAAAAGTAATTTAGACGGAAAAAATAAAGACGGTAAATGAAATTACAATGTCTTCGAAATCTTCAACTTTCCAAAAGAGGCAGCTTCCTTCTTTAAGCAGCTTTCTTAGAATGGCAGGTCAGTTTGAGAAGAACAGCACTGTAGAGAGACAGAAAAGTTAGGGAAAAGAGCCGAGTCAAGGTGATACATTTTCCCGTAAAACAAACACGTCCCGGTTAGTGTTCACGGAGTGACGAGTTGCTTCGAAAGGTAAAACGGCTTCGTCTTTGCACGAGCAACACCGCAGCGTACAAAGCTCCGACGAACTGAATACACGTTAGAACTGGACTGCACTCTAAATGTAATGCAGAATGCTGAAAACGGAATGCAGGTTTGCTGGAAAATTTCAAATGCTTATGTGTTTTGCAAAAAGTAAGTTTTCCAAAATCATGCACTCCTATTTCCGGAATGGTAACTTCCATTCTTGTAACCTCCAGCACATTAATATAGTAGTTTCAGGAATGGTAACTTCCATTCTGAAACCTCCACGCATTAAGGCATTGCAGTTTCAGTTTCAATTCAAATTCCAGAAGTCAACTAATCAACTTAACTTCCACGGACTTGGGCTGCCCTAAATTCGTGTGGGTCAAGGCCCACGTTTTTAGAGCCTCAAAAAGATAGATGGGCCCCCGGCCCAAGCCCAAAGTCCAATTGCCAAGATCCAAGGCCCACGGACCCGGGCTCGGCTCGGCGCGGTCGGACAGGAGAGCGGCGCGCGCGCGTGTGGCATATTGAATGGTTCAATAGTCACTACAATTTGAATTATCTTAACTAACTCCTACTAATAAGCAGAAGATTAATTCTCACATTAATCAATGTGGGATAGTTATTAACACTAATCCCAATACATCACTTCGTCTTAATCTTCGTACATTAATTTCTCACTCACCGAAATTCGGTTTTGAGATTTTAAATATACTACGATCATCTACTCCGAGAGTAGAACGATCCTATAACATTTAATTCCTCGGAAATTAAATATTCATACCCTCAAATAATTGATTAATTAAAAATCAATTAAATATTAAGAAATTGAATAAAAACCCAATTTCTCCAACATCACCCAGTTGGGGCCAGATTCCATCAGTTCCTGGGCAGAGTTTAGCGAGTTGTTCCTGTACCAATTTGCCAGTGCCAGGCGACAGCCCCGAGCGACGTTGACCCTGTTCAACCTGAGACAACAAGAAAGTGAGAGCTTGAGAGCCTTTTTGAAAATGTTCAACCAAGCAGCCTTGGAGGTCCCTACAACCTCTCAGGAAGTAAGGATCAATGCCATCACTAATGGGCTCCAAGACGAAGATTTCTTCTCTTCCTTAGCAAAGAAATCAATGCAGAATTTTGACAAGTTGCTGCACAAAGCTGAAAAATACCTGACTTTGAAAGAAGTGAGAAAAGCCAAGAGATCCGAGATGAAGTCCTCCGCAGGGGACAAGAAGAAAGATACAGTATCAAAGAGATCTAACCCTGACCCACCTAAAGACGTTGGAGGTTCCGGAGGTGGGCGGCTAGGGGTGCTGGAAGTCGCGGGAGATCATCTAGAGATGAAGTTCCCCTACTCGAGATCCAAAGGGCCACAGAGGGCCAAGTCTGATAAGTTATGTCGCTTCCATAATGAGTATGGACATGACACCAACAATTGTTTTCATTTGAAAGATGAAATTGAGAGAATGATTTAAGCTGGTCATTTGAAAGAGTTCATATGCAGAGACAGACAAGACCCTCGAGGGCAGAAAAGAAAAGAACCTGAGAAGAAATCTGAGGATAAGAAGAGAAAGCCTCGAGTAGAAACTGAGGACCAATCACCCCAGGTTCCAAAACGGGGCATGATCCAGATGATTGTGGGAGGTCCAACAGATGGAGATTTATTCAGACAAAGAAAGATGATTGTTTGGAGCTTAAGAACCGAACGAGAAAAGAACTGAAAGATCATTAGTTTTGAGCTTGAATTGTATTGACATTTAACTTTGATCTTATAAACCTCTCAAAATATAAATATATATATATATATATATTCTTCTGCACCTTTAAAAAATTATAAACACACTCCATTCTTGATCTCTCTATCATTTAATCCTAGTTCCAACACTTTTTACTTTTACTTCAAAAAAATCGCTCTTATCCTAAAAACATTCATGCATAACCCTTTCCATGATGAACATTTACTCGATTCAGAGATAGAGCCTTGCCAAGCTCTTGGATGAGCCTGTTTCTTCAGGGCACTATTGGCTACATTGCTCTAGGTATATCAAATTTTTATCATCTATTATATTGTTAATCAAAATTTCAATCTAAATAATGTACATAATTCTTGATAGATATAGTATGTGAGTTTGATATGTACACGGAATGGAGGTTAGTAGAAGAGCATGTATGAGAGACGTGGTGAAGCAGTGGAAGCAAACTTTCTTACTGCCGTCTATCTGCACTAAACTTACACATACCCACACGGGTGTGTGTAAAATAGATGGTGGATCCTGCACTTGAATATTCATTATGTACCGTCCCTGTGTCATATCTCATTTGCATTATATGTAGTTCCTTCCAAAGTGTATAAAGTGTCAAGGTTGGTTAATTAGTAACTTTCTGATAATTAGATTTTAGTAATTTTATTGCATTAAATTTAACAGATTTTGTTCGGGAATTGCAAATACATTCTTGAATATTTAGCATTCTTTACAACAATGCAATGAAAACAAGAATCATAATTATCTCTTTTACTTGTTCACATCTGCAGCTGCTGTTGAGGTGTCTGAATTTGGACTAATGACTTGGATTTCAATTGATGAATCTTCACATGAAATCGGAACTACTGTGCTCCGATGATGTGGATGTGTAGTTGGACTTGGGGACGCAGTTGGATCACCGTCTTCATAATTATCTCTTTTACTAGAACGGAATGATATGGGATCTCTCTGATCAAAATGCCTGCACATAGCTCGGAGTTTGGACCAAATCGTAGTGCCAGAGTTGGAGATTCTCTGAACAAAATCTCTGTTTTTGTAGAGATAGGATGCCAGAAATGCTATAAGGCAAGTTGTTGTGATCCCTCCTGTGATAGCAAATAGAAATTTGAAACTCTTCAATGTGATACTAGTACTTTTTTGATCAGCATCATCAGATTCTTCTACTCCATCTTCACTGCATGATACACTGAACCAACGTCCCTTAATTGTTTTTATACTTCCGCCGTCTGTTAGTTCAACGATTGCACGAGAGACATCCGCAACTAAAGGCGAGCCCTTGGGAAAAACAAACGCAAAGCCCTCACTGAGTTCAGGTAAGACATTTTTCCTGTACTTGCAGTGTTTGGACAAGAAAAGCCTCGTGTATGGTGTAGTAGCAAACATGGCTTTTATGACTCCTTTAGACAAATCATCATCGCATACCTCTGCGGAATTGTATTCCTTAACCTTGGTTTTGTCGAATTTATGCGTGTTTATCAACTGTGAACAAACGAAAGAGCCTTCCCTGCATCCAACATTGACTCCATTTTTGACAAGGGTACTTACATCATCAAGTTTTGCAAGCCTCTGTGCTGTTAATGTTGCAGAAAGGCTTGCTGTGTAGCTTGACGCTAATACCATCACGGTTAATATCCAAAACACTACAACGATTCGAGCAAAATTGCTCACTATTCTTTCCCCTGCATGCATATGTTACTATTAGAAAACAAAAATGATACTTGACGACAATTTTATTGATGAACTATGGATACTCACTGTTTGCAAATACTAATGACATGAGGGGAATGTAAAAGATCAAGCCAGCGTGCTCCGAAGGCTGGCCTCTGAAATATTCGTTTAGCCTATGTTCGATAATCCAGAGAGAAAATCCTGTAAAAATGAGAAGGGCCATGGCAGTTAACCACAGTTCTTTACTGAAAGGTTTCAAGAAGAAATCCCAATTGTTTGGATTCTCATAATATTGTTTCTTCTGTATCGTGTTGATTCCTCCATCTTCAATTGGGAGACTGAAGTCTACGTACTGTGATCGATTCGCTGTGAGCGTAATGTCCCCGACAGCAGCATCAAAGGTCTACAACACAAGAACCAGAATATACATGAGAAAAAGATGTTAGGATACATAGATAGATATAGCACAAAGTCTTAGTATGGTTTACCCCAGTAAAGACTTGATACGCTAAATTATCGTAGTTACCCATTATGTCAAATGGGACATAATCGTATCGAACAGCGTAAGGAAGTGCGGCCATGACTGAATCAAACAAGTCTATGTAATAACCAGTAATCTTGGAAGCATTGGTTTGAGGATCCTTTTGAACATTCACAAATTCTGGAAAACTAGCTTTTTCTGGAACTCCAACTCTTAGCCTTTTCCCACTAACTGGAATCTCCCATCCCTTTGGTGCACTTGTTGATTCTCCAGGCCAGATAACACCCTTCAATCTCTCACCTGAAAAGCTCATCGCATTTGAACTTGTAGACGGTGTCCATAATCCAACCTCTTTCAATCTGTTTCCAGCGACGTTCACTATCTGGAAAGACGGTGGTTCTAGCTGCCCGTTAACTAGACGAAAGTTCCCTCCAAGTCCTTGAAATTGAGTCTTTAGCATTGCATCATGAAGCTTGGGGCCTGTTTGTGATGTTTCAGTGATGAACATGCTTGTAGAGTTGGAAGAATCACTTGTGTTCAGCAAAGAACTTGATTCCCTAAATCCAACTCTTTCAGCAGCCATAGCCAGAGCCCATAAAGTATCGTACGCCCACACGCCATAGGCGCTTATCTCAACTTGTGACATACTAGGATTATCAAGTAAGAACTTCTCCTTCCACTTCTGTGAAGTGGTTCTGACTTCTTTTGATTCTGGAATCATAGGTTTCACGCCGACAACACCTTGCATGGAGCTGACAACACGCGGCTCTAATGAATGAAACAAATCCATCACCCCACTGGTAACGATCCATGCATAGCCTTCACTCATCATATCAGCTTCTTTCACTTTGGGGAAGAATTTGGAAGCCAGAGCAAATGAAGTATGCATCACAAACACGCGTGTCTGCATAGTTTTCATCTTGTACAGCTCACGAAGAATGAAATCATCGGATGCTGAGGAAGGGATGACGCTTCTGTACGAAATTCGAGCAT
This sequence comes from Galeopsis tetrahit, assembly GCA_963675135.1. Classification (NCBI taxonomy): domain Eukaryota; kingdom Viridiplantae; phylum Streptophyta; class Magnoliopsida; order Lamiales; family Lamiaceae; genus Galeopsis; species Galeopsis tetrahit. Next base: position 75,832,572 of record OY776127.1, read on the forward strand.
TGACTTGTTGGAATGCATTGGAGAGGTAAGGAATTATGTCTTTGCCATAACTTGAATCCTCATATATGAAGACAACTTGATGCCATTGAAAGTAGTTAACTATGGCAGCTATAGCATCAACTTGATCAGCATCATTTACAGCTGTCTGAACAAAGTAGGAAGTTTGAGTTCGGAGTGAAAGTGAAGGACTTGTTGCTGAGAAAGATATGACTGGTACTTGTGCTGTGTCGCCCAGACTGATGACAAAGTTCGCCTGTGCAGATGTTTGAGGACCGATTATTGCATCCACTTCAACGTCCTTCAACAGATTGAGAGCTACATCCAAGATTAAAAATGCGATTCTTAAATAGAGCAAAACAATTATAGCCATTTAAGGTGTTACCTCCACACCCTTCCTATGTCTCGAGCTCCACAAGCTCGAGACATTCTGTGTGCAGAGAAGATAAAACTATGCAAGATGATAACATTTTTCTCCCAAAAATCAAGCAAAGGCATTTGCATGGCTTAAGTTAATAGTTACCATGTGTACCATAAAGTAGTAAATCTTTGAATAAAGCTATGATCTTTACGTGCAAGAAAGTAATGATCATAAGATATGAACTTTAAATACAAAGAAGTTTAGCTTCTAAGAAATTTACTACCACAGAGATCAAAGATGGCAAAAAGCAAAAAGTTTAACTCATGTTGTTTACTATGCTTAGTATGCTAAACGCCGCAGCCAAGTAAAAGATAACACAGTAGTATGTGGCTGTGGTGTTTAGAAGTGTTAAAATATACTATATTATATACCACTAGCTGCAGCACCGGTGAGTTGTCCTCTCGAGTCCCTTACATGAAGCACAAGCCTAGTTGAATAATTCGAATTTTCTGTATAAAAATCCGACAAACATAGCGACAAGCTGGTAAGGCCCATGCGCCCCACCAGTGAATCAGCATCAAGAATGACACCAACTTGAAAGGTTGTATTTGTTTGAGCATTGGAGAATGCTCCTAATAGAGCTAGTGAGAGACACAAAATTCTGAACATTTGCATTTTCATATATCTCTGGAGGATCTGTTGTGTTTCCTTGTGGCCTATGTGTGTCTGTGTTATATGTATATATATAATGATCAACAGGGAACTAATGAACTAATGATCAACAAGGGACTAGTGAACTACAAAGCAACTTCCGTAAGTAGAATTTTGAACTGTTAAAAGTCCACTCAAATCTTACATCATTCAATCTAAAAAATTCCAAGTGATGTGGACATAATCCAAGGATTTTGTAAGATGCGTGCTTACATATCAAGAAACGTGAGTGATGAGTATCATCATATAGTAGGTATCCTGTGAACCTAAGTTCACGTGATATTTTTAAATGTCAATTAAATTTTTAAACAATAATATTTTATATGCACAACAGTGATATTTTATATGTACAACTGTGATACTTTATATGTACAAAAATGATACTTAAAAAAAAATTATATGAACTCGAGTTCTCATAAATTTTTGCCATCATCATGACTGTTACTTATTGAGTTTTTTAGCAAGAAAGAAAATGACGGTTATTCTTATCTGTTGCTCAAGATGAGGAATATATATACATATGTTGATAGGTTCAGAAATAGCATTACAATAATCTCTAGTTGATTTATGTCAATGAGCAATCTAAACTGGCTCTTTCTTTGTACTAAAAGTCTAAAACCTAGTTAGCACCATTTCTTTCCTAATAAAAAATAGACTTAACTGTCGTTAGCTACGTACATTCTTGATTTATTATTTGTGTTATATTTCCTCGTTGAGTTGACATGTACTCCCAAGTCGTTTATTAAATACTAATCCTACTCATTTGCTTTCAACAGGAGTTTTAGCCCTCTCGTATTTGTCTACTCATTTGCTAGTTTTAGTGTAAAAGTTATTTATTAGTATTAACAAATATAAAAGAGAGAATATACAAGTTTTTTAAATAATAAAATAGAATAACAAAATAATGACATGTGTAAGTTAAAAGAAATGTAAATTTTTAATGGTTATTGTGGTATGAGTAAACAAGTATAAAATATACGGTTTTAACAAATGGATAAACAAGAATACTTTAATTTTAAAAAGATATAAGAGCAAACTATATCAAGATTAAAATAGTGCAGTATACGTATATAAAATCAGAATTAGGAACATCTATAATATTACTAATTAATTAGAGTTAAATATTCAGAAACTTGTGTGGCAAAGCAAAAACTTATGTAACAAAATCGTATCTCTCTTTTAAAACTCTTCAATACTCAATCATTTTTTAATAAATATGAATCTCACCATTTTTTTTTATTTTTTTTGAGAATACATCAGGGATACAAAAGATCACAAGCAAATAGAATCCCTTATACTGTGAAATGTCATTTCCAACCCAATCGTAAGGCGTTGAAAAATTCCAAGCAGCTTGAGCAATCAAACGAGCAATCTCGTTCTCTTCTCGAGGGATGAAATCACATTTCCATGCCACACTGGTTCCCACAGAAAGCCAAATCCTTTTAACAATATCTTTTTCAAATTCCTCCACCATATGTGGGCAGCTAAGAGCATTGATTGCGATAGTGGAGTCCATACAAAGGTTGGTGACTTTCTTTCCAAGACTGTCGCATTTTGCAAGCCCAATCTCTGCAGCTCTTAATTCAGCAACGACCACAAAGCCTGGATTATCAATACGTTCACCTCCCGCCAAAAGAAAGAGCACATGCATTGTGTCCGCATAAGGAGCACCACAACATAAGCAACAAGGAGAAATAGGGACATGATGTTTGACAAGATTACCTTATGTGGCTAACGAATCGTGGATGATCTTCCATCCAAAAATTTTAATTTTTGGTGGAACTTTAAGTTTCCAAAGAGCATGTGATACACAGTGCAACCTATCCCTTGTTGAAGAACTTGAATGATTGCAACGTCGATCCTTGTAGTTGAGCTGGGAGGCAAGAACATAACCAGAAGCCACCGTATAACCCCCAGACACAATTTTTGGCTAATACCTTTGATCCACACAATGCCTTCCCAGAAGAGGAACACGAACAATGGCCTCCACTTCAACAAGAAGAAAAGCATTATATAAAAGATCCTCATTCCAGTGATAACTCGGGGTTAAGAAGCGACCAACCTGAGAAGCACTTGTAATACGTGAAAAAATTATTCCTTCATTTTCCCCTTGAAGCCATCTATCTTTAAAGATATACACCTTATTGCCATCCCCGATCCTCCAACGCGTACTGTAATCAATAATATCTCGACTCCAAAGCATTGATCTCCAAATAAATGATGAATTAGATCCTAGACTAACATTAAGAATGTTTGTCTCCTTAAAATATCGGGCTTTGAAAATCTTGCTCACAAGTGCTTCCGGTCTTTGCATAATTCTCCAAACTTGTTTAGCCAGAAGGGCTTGATTAAAGGAAACCAGGTTTCGAAAATTCAGCCCTCCCTCCTCACGGGACTTACATAATTCCTTCCATCTCATCCAATGAATTCTGTTATCTTCATTCGAGGATCCCCACCAAAATTTAGCAATGAGTTTCTCAATTTCCGCACAAACCGAAGTGGGAATCCGGATGCATGACATCGCATAAGATGGAATAGCCTGAAGAACCGATTTAATCAATACCTCCCTACCCCTTCCGAGAATTTTTTGTGATTCCAGGAGTTAATTCTTTGTCGCACACGATCAACCAAATAGCCAAACTGAAAACGTTTAGCCTTGATAGAGATAGTAGGGAGACCTAAGTATATATCATGCCCAATTGTTGACCGTACCTGTAAAATTCGTAGCACCTCCTCTTTGTTCACATGCTTTGTCAAAGGGCTAAATGTGATTGCCGACTTATCATAATTAATAAGCTGACCAGAAGCTTCCTCATAGACTTGAAGGCAATTTTTTAAAACCCAAGGATTTTTCCTAGTTGCCTTCATAAAAATCAAGTTATCATCAACAAAAAAGAGGTGAGAAATGGCTGGTGCTTCCCTTGCAATCCTAATTCCCACAAAAGATTTGTGTTCAACATCATTCAAGATCAAGGAAGACAAACTTTGGGCACACATAACAAACAAATAGGGCGACAAATGATCACCTTGGCGAAGGCTCCTGGATGGTCTGAAGGCTGCTGAAAGAGACCTATTGACACAGATTGAATAGGAGACCGAAGATATACATTGATGAATAAGACTAATCCATCTTTGGGAGAACCCCATCCGCTGCATCACTCCCTCAGTAAACCTCCATTCAACCCTATCATACGTCTTACTCATATCAAGTTTAAGGGATGCATAACCTTCCTTACTCTTAGACATACGGAGCCAATGCATGCTTTCGAAAGCAATGAGAATGTTATCTGAAATAAGTCGACCTGGAATAAAAACATTTTGATTGGGATCAATCATATCATCCATAAACACCTTTAATCTATTGGTAATGACCCTAGAAAGCAGACGATAACACACATTGCAAAGACTAATAGGTCAAAAATGTGTAACTTGAAAAGGCTGCTTAATCTTAGGAATCATCACAATCGTGGTATCATTCCAAGTATCCAATGTTTTGCCATCATTTAGAACTCCCAGAATCTTAGCAGAAACCTCCTCACCAATAGTATCCCAATTAGTCTGATAGAATGAAGCAGGGAAACCATCCGGTCAAGACGTCTTCCAAGGGTTAAGGTCCTTCAATGCGCGATTTATCTCTTCTCGTGAAAAAGGGATATCCAACAATTCAATTTGGTATTCAGAGAGCTGAAACTTGATGTCCTTCGTGGCTAGACCAATTAGTTGAGAGCTAGCGTTTTTTGATGTGAAAATACTCAACAAACACCTTAGGAATTGACTTGGATCGTATTTTTGCACTTTTTAAAACTATACGATCCCCACAAACGTATGGGTTCGTTAGTAGTAAGATAAGTGTCCCCAAGTAGATTTTCGTTCCAAGGACTTAATTAAGTGAAAATGAGTCCCTAAAGTTGCAAGTTATCATGCTATTGTAGTAACTAAATGATTATGTTTGGATTTTTGGGAATAATAACAAAGGTATTAAACTAAATTAACTAAAGTAATGAGAACTAGTGACAAGAGTAATAACAACCTATCTAACTTTCTTTTGGAAAGTGCAAGAGGAGTGTATTGCCTCGGGTGTTTCCGTTTCGTGAGCAATTAAGTGAACTAGTGAACCAATTACATGATTTTACTACGAATTTGGGTCAAGCTAAAGGCTATCACAAATGTGTGCAAACCCCCTCGAAAGACATAGGTAAACATCGTGCATTGATTAACAATTATAGGATCTAACCAAATACCATAAGCTCCTAAGATAGTGTTGCATAAGCACTTTCAACACGGTTACTAATGCTTAGGAAACGCCCTCTCACCAAACTCCTAGACGACCTCTATTTGTTTAGTGTCTAAGGTTGTCGGTCTAGCCATTAACACCCCTCTCGGGTGAGCTAATTACTAATTAACTTCTATTCAATTGACCAAAGCTCACACTCAGACTCTCAATCATGCTACCCAACTCTCGTTGCAATAAACATAATTGAACATGCTTGCTAATAGGGTTAATCAACCAAATGAATCAATCAAAGTACAACTCTAGAAACATAAAAACCCAAATTATAAGTTAATCATGCAATTAATCCACAATTACACTAAATTCTCATCAAAACATCAACACCCAAGGCAATTGAGGATTAGCCCATGGTTCTAGAAGAGAATCTCATGGCTACAACAACAAATAACATCAAACTCATAATAAAATAACAAGAGATTGAAGAAATTAAGAAAATACCAAATTGAATTGCAAAATAGAGTAATATCACCTTGATCATGCGAATTTAGCTACAAAACGATGTAATAGACGATGCCCGATGATAATCGTAGCTTGATTTGAAGTAAAAGCCACTATTCTATCTAATCTATTGAAGAAATTAAACTAAAAAAATGAAGAACACCTACTACTATGTGTTTGTGTGTGAGGAAATGCTTGTAAAAGGAGTAAGACTCCCTTCTAAAACTCAAATTAGAGTTATTTATAGTTGAGGTAGAAGTCTTGGACGAAATTTGCACTTAGGTCCCTCGAAAATGGAGAAAATGGGCCAAAACCCCCTAAATGCATGTCACCCGGCCGGGTGGGTTTTACCCGGTCGGGTGGATGAACTAATCAAAAACGTGGGTGTACAGTATTTTGGCCGGGTGGAAGTAACCCGGCCGGGTAGAAATGTGGTCCGGCCTCGTCATTTTTCGTTCCGTTGTATCTCGAGCTTCTGACCTCCGATTGACTCGATTCTTTTTTTCATTCCACTCCGTTTTTCGAGACGAATCCAATGATCAGCTTCTCTTATTGATCCAGTGAAGTATGGTTGGTTTTTTTTTCCAAAATAAATCGTTTTTCCTACAAAATCGACAAAACACTACCTTTCTCTTACTTTGACCAAAACAATGATAATCGACCAATAATTCAATGAAATCAACATCAAATGAGCTTCAAATATGCATCTAAATCGTGTAAATTCCACCCGAATCAGGAATATCCTCTTCTCTAAGAACCCAGTCCCCCTGGACATTCTTAATCTTAGTTACCTTATTAATCCCCCTACGCTGATTAGCTTTCACGTGAAAAAACATTGTATTTCTATCCCCCTCCTTAAGCCATGAAATTCGAGAACGCTGCTTCCAATACCATTCTTCATGAGAAAAAAGCTTCTCAAGATCCATTTCGTATATATCAACCTGATCAAAATTTGGGGGGGATTCCTCCTTGTTCAATTCAGCATTAAGCAAAGCTTGCACATTAGAAATTATATCTTTCAAAGCTCCCCCTCACAGCCCATTGTTTCAAATTCCTTCCACAGTTCGAAAGAGTTGCATTCAAACTCAGATGCTTTCCTTTAGCCATCCAAACCTGACTAACCACTTTTTTAAAATCAGGTTCCTTCACCCAATGATTCTCAAATCGAAATGTTTGATTGGTTTTCCTCATAGGATGATTTGGACAAGAAGCACATGAAATCATAATGGGTCGGTGGTCAGAACCCATAAAATCAAGATTCTTACACTCATACGACCTATACAAATCTGCCCATTCTTGAGAAGCAACAAAACGATCAAGCCTTTCCGTAATAAACTCATGTCCTTTTCTTTTGTTTGTCCATGTAAATTTAGGGCCATACGCCTTCAAAGTTGACAATTCATTCTGGTTTAATGCATCTTGAAATTGCATGAGTCGATTCAAAAGCTTCTTAATACCCTATTTTTTCTCAGAATGAAAAAGAGTTTCATTAAAATCCCCCCCCCCCCCAAGCCAAGCCTTTGTCTCAAATGAGGTATAGTGCTTAAGTCTTTTAAAGAACTCCCAGGAGGCATGACGATCATTCAAATAGGGACTACCATGAAAATCCGTAAATCTCCATTTAAGATCATTTGTCATAATCATACAGTCAATATGGGCTTTTGAAAACGAAAGGATATAAAGATCAATATTTGTCCAAAAAACCAACAATCCACCAGAACCACCACCACCATTCACATAAAAACAAGAACTAAATCCAAGATTGCATTTCAAAACATCGGCTCGAGGCGAAGAACATTTAGCTTCTGAAATAAATAAAACACTAGGACGAAAATTAAAAACTAGTCTACGAAGATAATTGAATGCTCGAGAACCACTAACACCTCGAGCATTCCAATATATCACAATCATTCCCCACGGCGGGGCTGATTAACTTCAGCCTCCGCCAAACCCTGAAACTCAAGCCCCGTTGATTAGTGTGAAAATTGCTCGAAATTATTGTGCTTAATTTGCATAATTATATAGGATTTTGTGCATTATTTACACAAAATTGACTAATTGCACTTGATTTGGAGAAGTGGTGTTGTTTGCTATGTTTATAGAGAAATGAGCATTTTTTGAGCAAAACACGCCTCAATTATATTGTGAAGTCAATCGAAGGAATAAATTGAGAAGAAGAGAAATTTAATAGGTTGAAGAAGAAAAGAAAATAAAAGAAAGTGGTGAAGGCTCAATTCGACAGCCCACGAAATTAATTGTTTTGGCCCAAACAATAAAAACTCAATTGGGCAGGGGTCCCACATCCTAGCAGCCCAAATAAAATAGATCTATCAACAATTAAAAAAAGGGTCCGACTATTTACACCTCCATTTGCGTTGAGAACACTCCCCCTCTGGACGCACCCCCCCTAAAATCTGATGTACCCCCTCAAATTGTCATAAATGCCCTTCTCTTATATAATTCCAATTACTACTCACACCCCCCCTAAACCCTACTTTCTCCCCCAAATCCTCCATCTTCTTCCTCCTCCACCAATTCTTCTTTCATCTTCTCCCCCACCCCTCACCACCACCGTCGGCGACCTGCTCCTCCACCACCCGTCGTCGGCGACGCCACCCCCTCCCTCCCTCGCCCCCACCTCCGCCTGTAAAAAAAAAAAAAAACAGATCGTGGCCGCGCGCGGCCGCCCCTTCCCTCCCCCCTCCTCCTCCCTCCCTCGCCGAGCCAGTCCCCTCCCTCCCCCCTCCGCCCCACCCCCCGCCTGTAAAAAAAAAAAAAAAACCAGATCGTGGCCGCGCGCGGCCACCCCGTCCATCGGCCGCCGCGGCCGTCCCCTCCCTCCCCCCTCCTCCTCCCTCCCTCGCCGAGCCAGTCCCCTCCCTCCCCCCTCCTTCTCCCATCTCAATTTGTAAAAAAAAAAAAATTTACAGTAATGCCGCCCCCGACCCCGGCCAACGGCCGCCGCCGCCGCTCAACGGCCCTCGCCCCCGCTCCCGTCCATCGGCCAAAAATCCAGGTTTGCTTTTTTTTTATTTTTTTTTTCCTTCTTTTTCTTACCTTTCGACCACTTTAGGTCGATCCAAATACACTCCGTCGACAACAGGGTGTCGACGAGTGTATTTTTGGTCGACCTAAAGTTGTCGACGAGTTTTAATTTTTTTTTTTTTTTTTCGATCAACAAATGTCGAGCATATACAATCTTGTCGATAAACCAGTGTCGACGGGAGTGAATATGGTCGACACTGGTTTGTCGAAATCTTAAAAAAAAAGTTGAAATTTTTTAAGTTGAATTATTTTTGTTTGGGGAGAAATTTTGTTGTTTGGGGAGAAATTTTGGTGTTTGGTGTTTGGTGTTTGGTGGCGGCGGCGACGGTGGCGGCGGAGGATGGATAAAACTTAGATTTAAAGGTGGGGTGCATTTAGTAGTTTAATATGACTTGAAGGGTATTTTTGGTTTTTTACCTCATTATTTTATTATTAAACTCAAAAGGGGGAGTGTTCTAAACCGAAATGGAGGTGTAAATAGTCCCACCCTTAAAAAAATGGAAAGCAGGGGCCCATTTTAAATTTTGGATTCGGTCAATTGTGGAAATAGCACACAGCAGCTGGAATTAATTAAGCCCACACATTATTTAATCAATGGAGGCCCACGCATTTTTTGGGGAGAATAGAAGGGGTATGCGCACACAGAGGCAAAATGGGGGTCAGCAGCTTGAAGAAAACAGAGAACAGAGCACGCAGGAAAAATCTCCTCCACACTCACTCCACTCATTAGTTTAGATTTCATTTAATGTTTTAGCTAGTTTTTAATGTAGTATTTTATTGCAAGCATTCAAGAATTTGAAGACTTTATAAGGTGATACCTTTCCTTTAATTTAATTTAATGTTTTGTTATTTTTGTTTTATAAGCTTGCTTTCATTTGTTAATTTAGTAATTGTTTAGATTTGTTGGTGTTTGGGTGTTTGTATTTATGATAGAATTAAATTTTTAGTTTAGTTTGGATTGTTTAGTTCTATTGGTGGTGTATTAATTAAATTAGTAAGTGTTTATTGATCAATTGCATGATTTCAATTATTACGTTTTATGTTGAAGCATAATTAGTGCAACGAGAGTTGATTAATTGTGTAGATCGTATAATCGAGGGTTGGGATAGTGTGATTTGAGTATATATTGGTTTATTGCAACGAGAGTTGGGTAAATTTCATTAGAACCCCATTAATTTACATTGATTACTTGAATGATAATTTAGTTAATTAGTGAGGAGATCATAGGAGTTTGGTTTCTAGTATTGGAAAAACATAATTAGGGATTAGTTTAGTTAATTAGATAGAGTATAACCCCCCTAGTTGTGTGATTACCCGGGTAAGAACATCTCTATTCTTCCTCTCGATCTGAGGTGCTTTATTAGACATATTTTTATTGATTGCTGTTATCATACACCAACCAATGAATTAAACGTCCAAGTTAGGCTTTAATCGATTTCCACATAATGAAGAACACCCGAACACTACTTCTCACATTTGATATTTGATCATCATTTTACTTGCTTTTCTTAGATAGTATTTATCTTGTTATTTTTGCATTTAATTTTAATAGCTCACCCCCATGTTTCATCACTATAATTACGTGACAACGTACAACACTAAGGCTACGCTAGCTAACTAGTCCCGTGGTTCGATAATTTAACCGGGCACTTACTTTTACTACGAGGACCCTTTTACACTTGACAGGCGAGTATTGAAAAATACGTGTCACCCGTCCCATAAGCCTCAACCATACTGCGAGCTTTCTTGAAGAACTCCTCCGGATTTCGAACAATTTCCCCCTCTGACCAGCCTCTACCACCGCCCAAAACTCCATCATATCCCCCGAATCCTCACGCCAATGCCTCTTCTTACAAGGCAACGCACATCTTTGCATTGACACCAAATCATTCGCCATCTCCTTATCTTGAAACACTCTTTCATTCTCAGTCGTTACATGTGGAGGTGCTTCATTTCGTTCAAAGATCGGAACATAGGGAACCTCCCCCTCGTGTATGATCTCAACGTACATCGTGTAGTCTCGAGTCCTTAAGTCTTTACCAACAAAGTGGACAACGCGATAATCCTTGCCATTGTCAACTCCAGTCAAGAGTTCACTTAAAAAGCAATGTTGGAAACCATCAGGGACAGTAAAAGAGAGGGGAGTCAAAAACTTACCTGTCTGAGGATCTTCTCGACCCTTTTCCACCAGTCCAGCATACCTTCCTTCCTCTGCAGATTCTCCCAATCTAGCCATTAACTCATCGAAATGATGAACCACTTTCCTCTGTAACACCCCCACAACTTCTTGAGTTCCAGAATCTTCTTCAATAACAATACCTTTGCCTTTGTCCAACCTTCGAGCCTGCTCCGCCGCCAGATCTTGCATCCGAGCTTGCTCACCAGCCCCCAACTTTAGTAACTCAAAGAAGCTTTCCAGATCTGCAACAGATGAACTCTTCCGCTTGTCGGCCTGAAGCCATGCAGGGAAAAATCTGTGGCTCTTACACCACTCCTCACTCTTTCCAAAACCAATAGGACACTCCTTCTCAAAATGCTCAAGAAGCCTACAAAGAGAACAAAAACCCGATAACCTCTCATTCCTGAATACCGCAGTCACTGGTTCATCTTCCACAGTGATATAGAAGAACCGACACAAGGGCTTAGTAATGTCCATTAGAACTTTGATCCGAAGAAATTCCCCCCAAGCTTCCTCACCTTCCTTCGCATCGACCGCCAAGACCTCTCCAACAATACTCTCAATCTTCATGCCCAAGATCTTACTCATAGCATAGAGTTGAAGACCGTGGACCTGAAGCTAGAAAGGAACAAAGTTAAGCCTCAACTGGGAGGGTCTCTCCCCCCCCTGCAAAGGCTCCATGACAATGAGGGACTTTCGCAGATTCCATGGCTGGCGAGAAAGCACATCCTGCATCTCAGAATCTTCCCCAAAAGTAAGGAGAAAAAGCCCTTCTCCAACACCAGAAATTTTTAGGGGGGTTCTCAGCCTCCAGGTACGGCCAAGCACCTCCTTTAACTCCAGAATGCTAAAAGTCCTTCTTGCAACAAATCTCATAGCTACCGTGTGTTTTGGAATGGCTAACTCATTTCTTTGGGCAACTATGTGGGTTGTTTCCTTACTAGAAATACGAAAACTCTCCTGTAGATGTTGTTAATTCTTAAATGCCTTAACATTATCAACAACATCTTAATTTGACCTTCCGAGATTTTTTCTAAGTCTTTTCTGAAATGCTACATTAAATGTTGACCTAAATGTTATCGCATTTCTGGCAGGATCTAGAAGCTTCTACAAGGATCTGGAACCTGGAAGATTCCAGAACATTGGAGAACATGCTAGAACAGCCTAGATGCATTTAGAACGACCTGGAGCATACAAGAAGGATCTAGAAAGAACATGGAAGTTGAGCTCCTAAAAAATAGGACCTCAATATGGAAGCCTCTAGAATTCGCATACCACCTCTATAAATACCGATTGAAGGCTTCATAATTCAGTGTGTTCTATTCGAGCAATATCCTAGACCGAGCGTTCAACCCTGTTAGGAATTGTGGCCAATAGTTCTACATTTTAGATCATACGTTGTATACCACCCGTATGGTTGTGTGTCTTCTTATCTATTGAGAGTGTAATCAATAGATAGACTAGGCATTTCGACAGTGTATAATTTATACACTTAGTTCGTTTTCTAAACTTGACACCTGCCTCGTTTATAGTTTCAGTTGTGAAGGTTATTGTTGTAACATTTCACACAACATTTGTACTTGAAGATAAGTATTGATTTACGCCATAAGGCAGACATGGATTTTTATTTATAAAATCTATGTTAAAAGTATTTCCATTGTGTCTTGTTTGTTTTTAGTGTTTCAAGTCTTCCGTTGTGTATCTTAATTTCTGATATTCTGTTAGAGTCAGTGTTGCACTATTTGTCTCAACATTCTGTGCAACATTTATCTACTTATACTTAAACACTTTTATACACCCCAGCACACTTTCAGTTGGTATCAGAGCTGTTACCTGACGACACTAGGTTAGATCTTTGGTCAAGTGTGTTTTTAGTTTAGGTTAGCAATGGAAACACATCACATATCCACTGCACTTAGGCCACCCGTTTTAGATGGTTCGAATTATGCTTATTGGAAGCCTAAGATGCGTATGTACATCAAGTCAATTGATGAACGTGCTTGGAGGACTGTACTTACAGGCTGGGAAGCTCCAAAAAGACCAGCAGATGCAGATGGTGAAGTTCAACTCAAAAGAGAAGTTGATTGGACGGCTGATGAAATAACAACAGCAGGCTACAACTCTAAAGGTTTAAATGCTATTTTTACTTCTGTTGATGTTTCAATGTTTAAAATTATATCTAACTGTTCTACTTCTAAAGATGCATGGGACAGGTTGCAAGAGCATTGTGAGGGTTCAGACAGTGTTCGAAGGACTAAGCTTCGACTGTTGGGGACAAAGTTTGAGAATCTCCGAATGAAGGAAGATGAAACCATTTCATCCTACAATGAAAGGTTAAGTGAGATAATCAATGAATCACATTCTCTTGATGACCCTATTTCTAATGTTAGAGTAGTTCATAAGATATTAAGATCCGTTCCTAAAAGATTTGATGCTAAAATTTGTGCTATTGAAGAGGCAAAAAATACAGATACATTAAGTCAAAATGAGTTAGTGAGTATTCTTAGAACATATGAAATAAACACTAATCAAGTTGATGAAAATGATGCTGATAAGAAAGTTGTGGTTTTTAAAGGGGAAACATCAAACATTTCTGAGATTCAACCTATCATTACTGAAGTTGATTCTGATGAAGAATTGCTTGATAAATGTCTCAAGGATCCTAACAACATTGTCTTACTTACTAAGCACTTTAATAAGTTTCTTAAGAAAACTGTGAACAAATCTAGCAACATTCAGCCTAAGATTCAAATCAACACATCAACACCTCAACCAGAAAGGAGGAAATGTCAATTCACACCAAGACCATCAAAGAGTGAAGGTAAACCAAGGTATGATCCTGAATTTCGAAAATCAGTTCAATGCAATGCTTGTTCTGGTTATGACCATTATGCAAATGAATGTGCCAATACTAGACTTAAGCAAAAACTGAATTTTAGTGCTACCTTGAGTGATGATTCTGATGATGATCTTGATGAATTAAATCAGAATGAATATTCTAATTTTACCAGAATTGAATATAATGATTCCTCAGATGATGATCTGGATGAAACAGATTCTGATGTTGTACCTGATGCTTCAACATCTACAACAACATCAGAACAGAGTCGCCCAGATTTGAACTGTTTTAATGGTTTAGTTGATGATGCAGGAAAAAGGACTGATGACAATAAATACCAAAAGCTGTTAGATGATTGGAAGGATCAGAAACTCACCCTTGATTCTCTGAATAAAAGGAATGAGGATTTGATAGACACAATCACCAAGCTATAAGTTATTCTTACCAAAAGAGATCTGGAAATCTGTAACTTAAATGAGAAACTGATAAATTCTACTTTATGTTTCAAGAAATATTCGAAGAGTGCTTCTGAGGTAAATAATGCTATAGCTACTGGTAAGTCTAACAATCATAGTTTAGGCTATGATGGTACTACTGCTTGTATTTCTGATAAATTTAGAAAACCTGTGAAATTTGTTAAGGCAAATGTTGACACATCTAGTGCAACATCTGCAGAAACAGAGTCTCACAAGGTTAAAAGGAAGTATATCTGTCATTATTGTTTCAAAATTGGTCACATTCGTCCTTACTGTATAAAGTTGTTTGAAGAACAGAAAAACTTGAAAATGCTGCATAAGAAACTGTCACATCCTGGTAAACAGTTTTTGAAATCTGCATGGAAACCAAAAGCTACTTGTAATGTTGTTCATACCTCCTTAAAAGCATGTCTACCTGACTTATGGTACTTTGATAGTGGTTGTTCTAGACATATGACATGTCGTATTGATTTCTTATCTGATTATATGACCTTGAATAGTGGTAGTGTTACATATGGTGGAGGTTCTAAAGGAAAGATTGTTGGTAAATGAACTTTGAATGTTGAAGATTTTCCTAAGCTTAAAAATGTATTTACATGTTGATGGCTTACTTGCAAATCTGATTAGCATTAGTCAACTTTGTGATGATAATTTGCATGTGAAATTTGATAAAGATTCATGTTATGTTCTTAATAAAGATGAAGTTTGTGTCATGACTGGTACTAGGCCAGCTGATAATTGCTATCTTATTGGAACAAATATGTGTAACTTGTCAAAACATGATGAAATTGTTCTATGGCATCAAAGATTGGGTCATGCAAATTACAGAGCAATGAAAAAGCTAATCAAAGCAGATGCAGTAAAAGGAATTCTAGAACTGAGGTTTCACAACACCACTGTATGTGGACCATGCCAAAAAGGTAAGCAAGTAAGAATGTCACACAAAATGCTGTCACATTGTACTACACATCGATACTTTGAATTACTGCACATGGATTTGATGGGTCCTATGGAAACTGAAAGCATTGGAGGAAAGAGGTATTCCTTAGTTGTGGTAGATGATTTTTCTAGATATACCTGGGTAGAGTCTTTGAGAGACAAATCTGAAGCATTTGCTGCATTTAAAATTCTTTATAAGAGGTTCAAAAATGTGTTTAACTTGAAAGTTGGCCGTATTAGAACTGATCATGGTAGGGAATTTGAAAACAACATGCTTAATGATTTTTGTGATAAAAAGGGTATCTTGCAAAAATATTCATCTCCTAAAACTCCACAACAAAATGGAATTGTTGAAAGAAAGAATAGAACTTTACAAAAAATGGCAAGAGTTATGCTTACATCCAAATGTCTTGCTAAGAAATTTTGGGGAGAAGCAATGAATATTGCATGCCATATTATAAATAGGGTTTTTATTCGTTCTGGAACTAGTCAAACACCTTATGAGATTTTGAACAACAGAAAACCTAATGTGAAATATTTTCATGTATTTGGTTGTGTGTGTTATATTTTGAATGATAGGGATCAACTTCATAAGTTTGATTCTAAAAGTGATAAAGGTTTCTGATGCGGCCTAAAAATGTCACTTAATAAGGAGTCGACACGTGTATAGGGGATAGGATGAAAGTGAAAGGATCAGATTATGAAATATGCTCTGAGGAGAAATCCTCTCGGGAGATCCCTTTAGAGGGAGCTACCGCCAAAGAGAAGCTTCCAGAAGTATTACTTTGGAGGAAATTCGTGAGCCTTGAACATAGGGAGGTTCCGCTATTTTCGGCTTGGACTCGATAGAATATGGACCTTATCCTCTATTATCCGGGGGAACCGAGTCAAATAAAGAGGAGATATGGCCGAGTCTTCGGGAAGTGGAGGAGAGAAGGCTTCGTCCACTCCGCAGGACCGAGTCTGGCGGGTAGTTCCGGAAAAGGAGGAAGGCTTGACTTCCTCTCCAGCTAATATCTCTATAAATAGGTAAAATCGAGGAGATTTCCAGGTTAGACTCTCGTACATTACGCATTTACTAAATTGAATACAATCTACCTTTGGGAGATCTTTCAAGAACTGTTTTTTATATATCAAGGATCCCGAGATCCTTGGGAGAGATTAATAAGCCCTATACTGACTTAGGCATCGGAGTGTCCGCGCCGGACTCCCCTTCGGCGTGTTCTTTGCAGGTTCTTGAAGGTTTTGAACGAAGACAACACACTTGAAGCAACTATCCATATTCGAAGAACAGGACGCTTAATCCTGAGGATATATTATCCTCTCGTGCAAATTTTGGCACATCAACTGGCGCCGTCTGTGGGAAAGAATTGAAAGATTTTCCCACGAATTTCTACCTGTTTGAGCAAATGGGTGGCGGAGACAAAACATCTATTTCTGGAAAGAAAAATCTTCCGGGTGAGAATCCCCCTTTGCCGATCGATCCCCTACCAATGGGAGGCCGGGGGAAAAACCCAATTCATGCGCCTTCTGGATCAAATCAGCCGTTGGCGCCCACTCCAGATTTAGGTGATGAGAATCATCCCTTACCGGTCCGGGAGGGAATAACCGGGGATCTTGAAATCCCAGAGCCCCAGACCGCAGATCCTCAGCGAGAGGATATTCCAGACTCAGGGACACTCTTGATCTCTCCCGATCAATTGAACGCCCTCATCCGACAAGCCGTAGATAAAGCCTTTGCGGATCAAAAGGACCAGATTCCCAAGGCTGCACCAGGGAATCCAGAGATACCGCCCCATAGACCCCAGGATGAGGCACCTGGGACCTCCCAAGTGTTGTCCAAAGAGATGGGGATACGAGTGGAAGAGGATGATAAAGTACCCTCGCGCGCGGAAAGAAGCATTCCCCTTCGAAGCACTAGAAGGAACGTAGAACCGGCACCCCGAGGGACAGAACCCCTTGAGACAGAAGAAAGCACTGATGATACCTACGGAGGGCCAGTTAGCGACCAGTTACAGGCTCTGCAGAAAGAGATGAATGATATGAGGAGACAGATGGACAACCGAACCAGTAGATCCGCTCACACATCCGGATGCCAGTTCTCCCCTAACATATTACAGGATGAGTTACCATTCAACTTCAAGCCCCTTAACTTTGAATATGATGGTACGGCAGATCCTTACGAACACTTAGTAAGGTTTGAAAACGCTGCGCTATTACATCGCTACGGAGAAGGAATTAAGTGCAGGGTGTTCTTGACCACCCTGGCCAAAGCAGCGCAGCAATGGTTTACTCAGTTAGAACCTAATACCATCCGATCCTGGGAAGAATTCAGTGAGTTATTTCTCCATCAATTTGCAAGTGCCCGGAGACAACCAAGGGCCACCTTGACCCTCTTCAATCTGAGGCAGGGGGAGAGCGAAAGCTTAAGAGCTTTTCTCCGGAGGTTTAATCAGGCAGCTCTGGAGGTCCCTACAGCCTCTCCGGAGGTGAAGATCAACGCCCTCACTAACGGATTACGAGATGGAGATTTCTTTTCCTCCTTAGCTAAGAAGCCAGTTAAGAATTTCGATGAGCTGCTGCACAGGGCTGAGAAGTACCTCACTTTGGAGGAGGTCCGTAAGGCCAAAAGGCTGGAGGTTAGGCCACCAGATCGAGAGAGAAGAAGGGAAGGTCCCTCCAGACGATCCAGCCCAGAGGTCCCTCGGACCTCTGGATCAACAAGAGATAGTAATCCCTCCGGAGGTCCCCGGTCTGGCCCTCGTGGGAGATTCGAGAAATACACGCCCTTGAGGATTGAGCCTGCTGAAGTACTGGAGGTAGCCGGAGACCATCCAGACTTGAAATTCCCATATTCCAGAAATCGAGGACCTCAGAAACCCAAGTCTGACCGATTTTGTCGATTCCACAATGAGTATGGGCATGATACGAACCAATGTTACCACTTGAAGGACGAAATTGAGAGGATGATCCAAGCGGGTCATCTAAAAGAATTTATATTCAGAGATAGGCAGGGCCCTCGAGGGCAGAAGCGGAAGGATCATGAAAGAAAACCAGAAGAGAAGGAAACCAGAGAAGCAGCTGAAGATATGCCCCCTCCTCCACCGAAGAGAGGAGTAATCCACATGATAGTGGGAGGGCCAGCTGATGGAGATTCTTTTCGGAAGAGGAAGCAAAATGTCCGGGCTCTAAGAGCAGAGCAAGGGAGCCAGTTAAAAGAAGTGGGGCGCATGACGGAGACGCCCAATATCCGATTCGGCCCAGAAGATGTGAAGGGAGTTAAGGAAGATCACAACGACGCTCTGGTGATCACTACCGACATAGCTGGATTCGATGTTGCTCGAATCTTCGTAGATACGGAGAGTTCGGCTGACATCATGTTCTTTGAATGTTTTAAGAGAATGGAGCTGAATGTGAAGCTGCGCCCTGTAGATACCTCTCTGTATGGTTTCTCCGGAGGAGCAATCCAACCTTTGGGGTCAGTGATGTTACAGATAGGATTGGGAAATGCTCCAGCTCGGAAGGTCCACGTCGTACAATGTTGTGATGGGGCGGCCCAGCCTGAATCTTTTTCAGGCAATCATCTCCACATTTCATATGAAAATGAAATTCCCTACAGCCACAGGGGTGGGAGAAGTGAGAGGAGACCAGTATCAAGCACGGAAGTGCTATGCAGAGTCCGTGAAAATGGCAGATAGAGCCCTAACTAGGGGCCTGGAGCGGATGAGAGGAGATGACCCTGAGGTCAAGAGGAAGAAAGTAGAAGGAGTGGCACCTGAACAAGTAAATGTTAAAACAGACGAGGAACTGATGAGCGTGGAGCTCTTTCCAGGGAAACTCGGCTTTGTTACCAAGATAGGTACCCAACTGGGGCCTGAACTCACAGAGAAGGTAATATTTACATTACGTCGAAATTCCGATATATTTGCATTTTCTCCAGCTGACATGACAGGAGTCCCTCCGGAGATAGCAATACATTGCCTTAATGTTGATCCAAAGGCAAGGCCCGTAAAACAAAAACTACGAAATTTCGGGATTGAGAAGAATAACATTGTGAAAGAAGAAATCGAGAAGCTATTGAAAGCAGGGCATGTAGTAGAAGTCCAATTCCCAGAATGGCTCTCCAATGCTGTGCTGGTGCCTAAAGGGGGAGGAAAATGGAGAATGTGCATCGATTTCAGGGACCTCAACAAGGCATGCCCTAAGGACCACTACCCGCTACCAAGAATAGATCAGCTAGTGGATGCAACTTCAGGCTTTGAGTTGCTGAGCATGATGGATGCATACCAAGGGTACCACCAAATCCAACTGAATCCTGCAGATGTCCCCAAAGTGTGCTTCATAGCAGCCTGTGGAACGTTCGGATATGTTCGGATGCCATTTGGATTAATCAATGCCGGAGCAACCTATCAGAGGATGGTCGATGCTGTCTTTCGAAAGCAGCTAGGGAGAAACATGGAGATATATGTACATGATATGTTGGCTAAAAGTGTGAAAGCAGATCAACATATAGAGGATTTGGAAGAAATTTTCCAAGTAATTCGAGAAAACGGCATCAAGTTGAACCCAGCCAAATGCTCTTTTGGAGTAAAATCAGGGAAGTTCTTGGGATATATGGTCACTCAACGAGGTATAGAGGTGAATCCAGCCAAGGTGAAGGCTGTACTGGACATGCGGCCACCCAGAAACATAAAGGAGCTCCAGACACTCAATGGGAGGATTACAGCGTTGAGTAGATTCATAGCTAGGTCTGCTAAAAAGAGCCATCCCTTCTTTAAAATTCTTAAGAAAGGAACCAAGTTTGAATGGAGCGAAACATGCCAAAAGGCCTTTGAAGACCTGAAGCACCATTTGTCTCAGTTGCCGAAACTGACGAAGCCTTCTCCAGGAGATACCCTTATTTTGTATCTCTCCGTAGGGGAATTCTCGCTAAGTACTGCTTTAGTCAAAGAAGAGGGATCTCTGCAGCACCCTATTTATTATGTCAGTAAAATCATTCAGGGGGCCGAAAATCGTTATTCAGAAATTGAGAAGGCTGCTCTAGCTGTGGTAGTTACAGCCCGGAGGCTGCGCCTATATTTCCTTTCTTACAAAATACTGGTCCGCACTAATTACTTGTTGAAACAGGTTATAGGACGAGCAGACCTCTCTGGAAGGATGGTGAAGTGGGCGATCGAGCTCCAAGAATATGACGTAGATTTCGAGCCACGGAAGTCTATAAAAGCTCAAGCTCTGTCAGATTTCATCCAAGAGTCGACTAAACCAGAGGAGGTCGAGGGATGGAAGGTGTACGTAGATGGCTCAGTGACCCTGAGCGGATGCGGAGCAGGGATTGTGTTGATAGGCCCTCGAGGAGAGGACCTACAATTCGCAGTGAGGTTTCAATTCATGACCTCAAATAATGGAGCAGAGTATGAAGCTTTGATCAGAGGG
Source organism: Galeopsis tetrahit (assembly GCA_963675135.1). NCBI lineage: Eukaryota > Viridiplantae > Streptophyta > Magnoliopsida > Lamiales > Lamiaceae > Galeopsis > Galeopsis tetrahit. Next base: position 75,853,281 of record OY776127.1, read on the forward strand.
ATGGAGATGGCATTGGAATTGGGAGCTCCAAAGGTAACCCTATACTCAGACTCCCAACTAGTTGTTCAGCAGGTGAATGGTGAATATGTAGCCAAAGATAGCAGGATGGCTGCTTATTTGGAACGTGCCAAAGCGGTGATGGGCAAATTCCAAGAGTGCGAGGTAGTCCAAATACCCCGAGAGAAGAACATGCAGGCGGATAGTCTCTCCAAACTCGCTAGCTCCACAGAGTTTGATGGACAGGGAACAATAACTCTAGTAGTTGCGGAAAGAGAGACTCTGGAGAACCCCATTGGCTCCATTGAAGAGGAAGATGATTGGAGAAGGGCTATATGGATAGAACTCACCAAGGAAGCCAATGCCCCTACCACCAGAGAGACCCGAGCCCTTCGGATCAAATATTGTATTATCGGAGGGCACTTATACAAGAAGTTGTTCACACACCCATATTTGAGGTGCATATCGACTAGAGAAGCTATATACACACTTAGAGAGATCCACGAAGGTGATGCAGCCAGTCATGAAGGATACAAAGCGGTGGTGAAGAAAGTTTTAAGGGCAGGGTTATACTGGCCCTCCATGACAAAAGATGCTAGAGAATTTGTGAGGAAATGCGTCAAGTGTCAGAAAAATGCTCCATTGATAAGGACCCCTGCGGAAGAGATGGGAGCGATGCACTCTCCCTGTCCCTTCGCTAAGTGGGGAATCGACTTGGTAGGACCCTTCCCTCCAGCCTCCGGAGGGAGAAAATTTCTAATAGTAGCAGTGGACTATTTTAGCAAATGGGTGGAAGCTGCCCCCCTGGCTACGATAGATGAAGAAAATGTGATTAAATTCTTGAAGAAACAAATCTGCTGTAGATTCGGAGTACCCAGAATATTGGTCTCCGATAATGGAACACAGTTTAATGGCGAAAACGTGCGAGGATGGTGTGCAAGATTGAACATAATACAGAGATTCACTTCTGTAGCTCATCCTCAGGCTAACGGACAGGTGGAGGTTACTAATCGAACAATAGTAGATGGGATCCGAACTAGGTTGACAAAGATAGGAGGAGGATGGGTAAACGAGTTAGATAATGTATTATGGTCATATAGGACTAGCCCGAAGACAGCAACTGGAGAGTCTCCATTTCAGCTGGTCTACGGAGCTACGGCGGTGATACCTCTAGAGGCCGTTTTACGATCGCATCGAGTTGCCCAATTTGAAGAACATCAGAATGAAAGATTGATGAGAGAGGCTCTAGATTTGATGGAAGAAGAGAGAGAGATGGTCAGGGTACGTGTTGAAAGATATAAAAGCAGAATTAAAGCTGCATATGATCGAAGGGTGATCCCGAGGTCCTTTAGAGCAGGGGACCTGGTGCTGAGAAGAGCGGACGCCCTGAAAAACACAGGAAAGCTGGAGCCCAATTGGGAGGGACCCTATAAAATCACACAGGTGTTGAAAGGAGGAGCATACAGACTGCAGAGTATGGAGGGGTTTGACATAGCTAGACCCTGGAACGTTTGCCATTTGAAGAGATTCTTTATTTGAAGACAGTGTAAGGTCTTGAGACCACCTATTACTTTTGTTTTGTGATTTTTTGCATTGATTCGTACTTTACTTGGTGTATTTTGTGGCTTCACCGGAGCTCTTTTTCCCTCTCTGCGGGTTTCCCCTTTGGGGTTTTTCCGTAAAGAGGTTTTTAATGAGACCGGCGTAGGTTATCCATGGCCTATGTTGAAAATTGACAATAAAGCAATGAAGCCTTATCCCTTTTTGAGGAAAGAATTATTCAGAATTATTATGTCTTGTTTATCTTTCTCATATGTGAATGTGCGACGTATGAATATAACTATAACGAGAGTGAAAGACACTCAAAGGCCTAGAGGCCGAGGTGCTCCAGAGAGCCCTCACTTTACTTGAGACCCAAGTGGGTTACTGACATGAGAGGATTTTATGAATTAAAATCCTTTAAGAATAAGAGTGAGAGACACTCAAAGGCCTAGAGGCCGAGGTGCTCCAGAGAGCCCTCACTTTACTTGAGACCCAAGTGGGTTACTGACATGAGAGGATTTTATGAATTAAAATCCTTTAAGAATAAGAGTGAGAGACACTCAAAGGCCTAGAGGCCGAGGTGCTCCAGAGAGCCCTCACTTTACTTGAGACCCAAGTGGGTTACTGACATGAGAGGATTTTATGAATTAAAATCCTTTAAGAATAAGAGTGAGAGACACTCAAAGGCCTAGAGGCCGAGGTGCTCCAGAGAGCCCTCACTTTACTTGAGACCCAAGTGGGTTACTGAAATGAGAGGATTTTATGAATTAAAATCCTTTAAGAATAAGAGTGAGAGACACTCAAAGGCCTAGAGGCCGAGGTGCTCCAGAGAGCCCTCACTTTACTTGAGACCCAAGTGGGTTACTGAAATGAGAGGATTTTATGAATTAAAATCTTTTAAGAATAAGGGTGAGAGACACCCAGAGGCCTAGGGGCCGAGGTGCTCCAGAGAGCCCTCACTTTACTTGAAGACCCAAGTGGGTTACTGAAATGAGAAGATTTTATGAATTAAAATCTTTTAAGAGTAAGAAATATATAGAGGCTCAGAAAACCAAAGCCTTCCAGAAAGCCCTAACCATGCTTGAGAATTACAAAGATTATATGATGAAGAAAACAGGTTCTTATGATTCGGGAGTTAAGAGAAGAGGGAGGATGACCTCCCACAACCGAGGCACCCGAAATCAAAAACAAAAAACTGTACAGTCAAGGAGTGGTTTTCAACATAGCCTACACGACCAACAAAAGGGGGGAAGAAAGAGCCACACCTCCAACACATTCTTTGCTGGTCTTGTAAGTTACTCATGCGCGAAAGAGAAAGACAACAAAAGCATCCAATACCAAGTTAATATGGCTACTGCCAAAAAGCCCCCACATATCCAGGAGTGTGGGGTCCCCTACAAAATATGAGCAAGTGTTATGAGCAGAAAGTAAAGAGTGTAGCAAAACAACAGGAAAATAAATTGTTTGATGTGATCATAAGAATGTGAAATTTAAACTGTTTTCTCAACAGCATCCCCTTCGGCAACGGCCCCCTCGACCTCAACTCCTCCAACAATGCCACCCTCCTCAGCAGCATGATTGCTAGATCCTCCTCCCTCCTCTGGACCCGTAGTACCTCCCATGGTGTCTGCAACGCAAGTTTCTCCATCTATTGCGGTTGCCACGACTAGAGCGGAGTCATAAGGATAAACCAGACGCTCCAGAGGCTTCAGATCAGCCATACCTACCTTGACAGCCTGTAGCTTGGTGATAGCCTGACTCATTCCAGATAGCCACCAAGGACTATCAGGGCTCTCCTTAGAATCCCCCAAGAATTTCGGAGGAGTAGCGAGCCGATCCAAGTGGAACTCGCGAGAGTAGGTTCCATTAAACCCCGGGGCTGAGTGCTCGGCTACGGCATTGCTGAAGCCATGGTCGATGAAATGAGGGATGTGCGGCCCCATGGCACAGAGGAAGCTCGAGCTCTTTAAGAAGCTGGACAGCCACTGAGTATGAAGAGTTTCCAAGAACTCTTGACCCAGAGAAGAAGTGAATAAGGATTTAATGCAAGCCTGCACCCCGACATCCGGCAGCTCGCGCTCCATCCGTTCCACCTCTAGCACCAGGCGCTTAATCCTGGCTACATCCTGCTTACTTTGAGCCTGTAAGAGGGACAACTCCTCAGAAAGAGCTTGAGCTCGCTTATGGGCCTTATCTTTCTCCGTGGTGATACCCTTGAGGGTTGACTGGAAAGAGGATGCTTCAGCCCGGAGAAGTTCAAGCTCAGCTACCATCTCAACGCCTTGGTCGAGTATCTTCGTATAGGTGAGACCAAACTACAAAGGAAGAGAAATTAACACCCGAAGGTATGAAGAAAGCAAAAATTATAAAAAGGGAAAATGCCAGAAAATACCTCAGAGAAAAGATGAGCGCCGCGGATCAGTCGATCCTCAGGAAGAGGCGGGTCGGATAACTCAGCATCAGGAGGAGCAGGACATCGGTCAATGAGGCGATGGAGAGGCTCGAAAACAGTAGAAGGAGGAGTTCCCTTATCAGCACGGGTAACTTTCCCCTTCTTCTTCTTAGATGTACTGCATTCGGAAAAAAATGCATTGGCAGAGGAACGGGTTCTCTTGGCAACTGAGCCTGGGACCTGAGTAGAGGAACTAGGGAGAGGAGGAATCTTCGAAGAACCCTCTGGAGCCGGAGTCTTTGCAGAGCTCTCGAGAGCGGGAGATGGAGGAGCCTTCGGAATATCTTCTGGAGCGGATAACACAGGGGTCTTCACTATGCTGAGAGCAGGGGCATCTCGGGAGATATGAGTCAACCAACTCATTGCTACAAATAATCAAGAAAGTTTTCAGAATTCAGAAAAAACAACCACATGCAAGAAATGAAATATAGCAATAGAAGATTTTTTACCATCTCGGGAACCTAAGGGAAAATCTTGGGGACAAAAGCCGAAGTGGGAGAGGATGCGAGGATTGTTGCAAATGGCAATAACATCGAAATAGTCGTGCAAATGGGTATGAGTGTTGAGATTATTCATAATGGTGAGATTGGAAACTGAGTAAGCTTTCAGGGGAGGAGGAATCACTCCGGGATTTTGGAATAACCAATCCCCGTGAGGAAATGGCCAATCGGTAGGGCTGGTAGCAAAGAAGTAGTAATCTCGCCAAGATGAGTCTTCCTCATGGAGTTTTTCAGAAATTTACAAACACGGGACCTTCGACCACTAACATAGAAGAAGCCATCATTCACCTTACATGAGTGTTGACTCAGAAATAGTTCGGCAGATGGGTCACCCCCATTCCCCTTCACCAAGATGTATAAGCCTATCATGGTACGGATGGCATTCGGAGTAAACTGGTTAAGGGGGATCTGCATGCGGGTGGATATGGCAGCCAGATAAGGATGAATCGGAAACCGTAGTCCGGCCCTAAGATGGGCTTCGAAAAAAGCAAGGGTCCGAGGCTGGGAAATATCGGGGCGTTCATCGGAGCGAGGAGCACGAAAGGCGTACTCCGATGGAAAGCCGTAGGCGTGAGCAAGGTCAACTAAGTGAGTATGGTCGATTTGGGAAGCGGGGGAAATCCTATTCTCTGGACTCCCCATTAAAGAGGGAGTCGCTTCAGAGGAATTTTGGCTGGTAGCTTCCGGAAGAGAGGGAGGATTTGACATCGATTTACACTGTTAATAAAAGAAGAACAAGAGAATAGCTGGGTTACCTTGGAGTAGAAGGGCTATGGAATCAGACGAGGCGGTTGACGACAGCAGAGACTCGAGGTGAAGAACACCGGAGACGAAGGATGAAGACGACGAGGAATCTTTGGGAGGAGTGAAATTCTAAAAGTAAAGAGAGAAAAGGGAGATGGTTGCGTGAAGCAAGTGAGGAAAGATAGGGGGAAAAATCGAGGGTTTTCCTCGGGAGAATAACAGAAGAGAGAGAAAGGTGATCGCGTGAAGTTCACGCGTGGAAGCCGAAAAGTCTCCCAGAATTTGAGGCGGGAAAGCCCTCGGAGAAGGACGTTTTTGAAACTTCCTCTCCAAAGCAGGGAAGATACACGTTTCTCCAGGAGGACCTTTGTAACAAGTTCTAGGAAAATTTTTCTACTCTCACAAAAGATGTCCCCCTTTTACGAGAGTAGGGGGGAGTGATGATGCGGCCTAAAAATGTCACTTAATAAGGAGTCGACACGTGTATAGGGGATAGGATGAAAGTGAAAGGATCAAATTATGAAATATGCTCTGAGGAGAAATCCTCTCGGGAGATCCCTTTGGAGGGAGCTACCGCCAAAGAGAAGCTTCCAGAAGTATTACTTTGGAGGAAATTCGTGAGCCTTGAACATAGGGAGGTTCCGCTATTTTCGGCTTGGACTCGATAGAATATGGACCTTATCCTCTATTATCCGGGGGAACCGAGTCAAATAAAGAGGAGATATGGCCGAGTCTTCGGGAAGTGGAGGAGAGAAGGCTTCGTCCACTCCGCAGGACCGAGTCTGGCGGGTAGTTCCGGAAAAGGAGGAAGGCTTGACTTCCTCTCCAGCTAATATCTCTATAAATAGGTAAAATCGAGGAGATTTCCAGGTTAGACTCTCGTACATTACGCATTTACTAAATTGAATACAATCTACCTTTGGGAGATCTTTCAAGAACTGTTTTTTATATATCAAGGATCCCGAGATCCTTGGGAGAGATTAATAAGCCCTATACTGACTTAGGCATCGGAGTGTCCGCGCCGGACTCCCCTCCGGCGTGTTCTTTGCAGGTTCTTGAAGGTTTTGAACGAAGGCAACACACTTGAAGCAACTATCCATATTCGAAGAACAGGACGCTTAATCCTGAGGATATATTATCCTCTCGTGCAAATTTTGGCACATCAGTTTCTTTTTAGGCTATTCTAGAAATAGTAAAGCTTATAGAGTTTATAACCTTAGAACTAACACTGTTCAAGAATCTGTTAATGTTGTGTTTGATGATGATAAAGGTCTTACAGATGACAAAGATGAAGAAGATGTATCACAGGTTACTGACACTTCTGAGAATACACTGAAGTCTGAAAATGTTGCACCAAATGTTAACACATCTGGGTCAACATCTACAGAACAGTCAGCTGTAAATTCACAGAATGATCAGTGCATTCCCAAAACGAATCCTTCTTCAAGAATAGGCAAAAGTCATCCTTCTGACCAGATCATAGGCGATGCTACAGTTGGAGTGCAAACAAGAGGAAGAGTAAGATCAAACAAGGTAGATGTGGTAAGAACAATATGCATGTCTTCTATGTGTAATGTTGTAAATGCTGAATGCTATTTATCTGAAATTGAACCTAAGAGTGCTAAAGAAGCCTTAACTGATAAAAACTGGATTAATTCTATGCATGCAGAACTTGGTCAGTTTGAAAGAAATGAAGTGTGAACACTTGTTCCTAGACCTAGTGATTCACGTGTTATGCAACACTAAAATAAACAACCACAAGTGTACGGTGTCTATCGTAGCGTGATAAGCACGAGGTCGATCCCACAAGGAGGTTAAGCGTAAAAGTGGAGTTTGCTAGTCGAATTCTAAGTAGACGTGATCGAAATTTTGAATAAAATGTTTTACTCTAAAGTTACCTACCAAGTGTCACGAATAAGCAACAAAGAGCAAAGATAAAATCGATCAAATGGCATACAAATCACAAAACGAAAGTAAAATGGATGTAAACTCAAAGAGAAAAGGTGGGTTCCAAGGCAATTGTAGTACTTAGACGTCCGTTTATGAATATTGTCTCGTTTAAAGGGCCATTAAGGTTATCCCGTATAAGGTGATCACACAAAAAGAACTAATCGATCTCCCGATACAAATTAATCCAAAGATGCAATGTAATATAAGCTCGTATGTCTACATCACAAACATTACACCATCTAAAATAGCTCCTAAGATCATTCGATTCCCTCTCCGATAATTAATCCTCTCCCGAGATCATAATAATACCGGGTTGCATATTCGCATACAATTAAATGGAATAAATCTCCCGATACTACCCCAATTAACAATAAATCAAGCAAATCATTATGGCCACTAACAACATGCTTTACAATGAATAATTGAATATGCAAATACGAGATAAACACCAATTAAAGCAAGAAATTACTCATAAACATCAATCCAAGTCTTACAATGCCTTAGAACCACAAATTGTTCAAATTACAAAATCCAAATGAAATAACTAAATGAAAAGAAAAGGGAAAGAGAAAGCTTAGTCTAGAATGTGGTAGGGAATGGAATTCCCAAGCTAATGCCTCTTGTCTTGCATGATTTGGTGGAGAGATGAAGAAGTTATGGCCAAATACCTCCAAATATGTGTAAATGTGTGAAGAATGGGGGAAAGGTTTCTTGGGTTTCAAGAATGAGGTCTTATATAGTGTTGGGGAAGGGTTTGGGTGCCAAAATTGCAAGTTGGTCCCTCAAAAATGGAGAAAATGGCCAAAAACCCCCGAGAATGAGGTCACCCGGGCATGCCACCCGGCCAAAAGTCGAAGCTAGTGATGTTTGGGCCTTGCCCGGGTCGAAACCACCCGGCCGGGTGGGTTTCACCCGGGCCAAATTCGAACCTTCACCAAATTCAGCCTTGCCCGGGTCGTTTTGACCCGCCCGGGTCGTTTTGACCCGCCCGGGTTGATTCTACCCGGGCATGTTTTTTCGTCTCTTCGTATCTCGAGCTTCCGACCTCCGATTGACTCGATTCTTTTTTTCATTCCACTCCATTTTTCGAGACGAATCCAATGGTGCACTCCTCTTCCTGATCCAGTAAAGTATGGTTGGTGTTTTGCTCCAAATTCCATCGTATTTCCTATAAAATCGACAAAATACAACCTTTCCCTCATTTTGGCTTAAACAATCATATCCAATGCAAAAATCAATGAAATCCACATCAAAATATGCTTCACATGTGCCCCTAAAACGCGTAAATTCCACCCGAATCACCTAGTCATACTAATGTCATTGGAACAAAGTGGATATTCAAGAATAAAACTGATGAATCTGGTAATATTGTTAGGAACAAGGCTAGGTTAGTAGCACAGGGTTACACCCAAGTTGAAGGAGTTGATTTTGATGAAACTTTTGCACCTTGATGAAACTTTTGCACCTGTTGCTAGGATATAATCTATTAGATTACTGCTAGCTATTGCATGTTTTATTGATATTAAACTTCATCAAATGGATGTAAAGGCTGCATTTCTAAATGGCATATTAAATGAAGAAGCATATGTTGAACAACCTAAGGGATTTGAAGATCCACAGTATCCTGATCATGTATATAAACTTAAGAAAGCTTTGTATGGTCTTAAACAAGCTCCTAAAGCATGGTATGGTAGGCTTACTGACTTTCTTTTGGAATATGGATTTATTAGAGGAGAGGCAGATAGAACTTTGTTCATTAAGCACACTGAAGGAGATTTACTTATTGCTCAAATATATGTTGATGACATTGTGTTTGGTTCTACTTGTGATAAAATGTTGAGTAAATTTGTTGAGGCAATGACTGCAACATTTGAAATGAGTATGGTTGGAGACTTGAACTATTTTCTAGGTCTTCAAATCAAACAATGCAGTGATGGTATTTTCTTCTCCCAGAGTAAGTATGCTAAGAACTTGGTTAAAAGATTTGGTCTTGAGAATTCAAACCAATGAAAACTCCTATGGGATCTTCTTTGAAACTTTGCAAAGACAGTGCTGGAACAGATGTTGATCCAACACTTTACAGATCCATGATAGGTAGTTTACTGTATTTAACCTCTAGTAGACCAGATATTATGTTCAGTGTGTGTGTTTGTGCTAGGTACCAAGCTAATCCAAAAGAATCTCACCTGAATGCTGTGAAAAGGATTATCATGTATGTTTCAGGTACAAGTGACCTTGGAATCTGGTATACTAAGGACACCAACAACATTTTGATTGGATACAGTGATGCTGATTGGGCTGGAGATATAGATGATAGAAAGAGTACGAGTGGAGGATGTTTCTACATGGGAAACAATCTTGTATCATGGCACAACAAGAAGCAGAATTGTGTTTCACAATCTACTGCAGAATCTGAGTATATAGCTGCTGGAAGCTGCTGTACACAACTCTTGTGGCTGAGCAAGATGTTCCATGACTATGGTATTGAGAATGGTATACTTACAATCTTTTGTGATAATACTAGTGCCATTAACATTTCTAAGAATCCTGTACAACACTCACTCACAAAACACATTAGCATAAGACATCACTTTATGAGAGATTTAATAGAGAAGAACATTGTGAAGTTGGAGTATATACCTACTGAAAAACAAAATGCTGACATTTTCACTAAGGCATTAGACCATGAGAGATTCTCAATCTTGAGGAAATCTCTTGGCATGAGCACTATCTGAAAAATTCGAATGGATGTTGTCACAAATGCGTCAGCATTTGGGACAACATCATGGGTTGTAAAAAATTTATAAGTTGAATTTATTTCTTATTTAGTTAAATAATTTCTTTGTAAAATATCTACGAATCTAAGAACCTTGGAGTGCAAAAATAAACATGTCTTACACCTCTCAAATGCATAAAAATGAGAATGTTATTAGCATACTAAAAGATGTACCAAATCACTGAGTAACTATGGAGCACGGAGTTCACTACTACGATGCCTTCTTTTCAAAAGGTGATTCTTTGGTAAAAACATCAATATATTTGTAATCCATTAAGTAAGTATGGGGCACGGAGTTCGCTACTACGATGTACTCTACAGGAACAATTGATCAATACAAATTAGATGTTATAACACAAAAAGAAAAAATATGGTGCAACACAAATGAAGCAAATTCATGTAAAAACCGTGTTGAGGTGTTTGTAACAGTTTTGAGCACAACATTGCCTGATTCGAATTTATTTTTATAAGTTGTAATTATTTAATTATTTATTGAGATTTATTTTATTTATTTAATTTAAATACTAACCCACGTTTATTTTATTTTTTTCAGATTATGCTTGGACTTAGTAAATTATTCTAGAAATATCTTAATTATTTAATTAATTAATAAAATTGATTTTACCCACTAATTAAACCATGATCAAGGTTGTGGCTAAAAATGTGGAGCACTATCTTTTTTTCTGGAATTAATCGTGTTAATCTCCAACTACACATATTCTCCGTATAAAACTCAATTAATTGTGATTTATATTGCTAATTGTTGTTTGTCGAGCTTTGTTAAGTACACCTCTTGCAGATTTGTTCTTTTGACCGTGTATCTCTCAAATATTGTTTATACACTCCTCAAACCTACCTTGAAAATCCAACTGTTCCTTAAATGGCTGGAAACCAACCTCAATCCCACTCACAATTTCACTCTCACTCACACTCTGCTTCTGAAACTTCCGAACGAACTGCCCAAAATTCTCTAGAAATTCTTGCTTCAATGGCCTCACAACAATCCAACTCCTCAAATGCCGACTCCAATGTCTCTGCAAACCCATCAACAACAGCTCCCACTCGTCAAACTACTCCTTAAACCGTTCCACCAACAACCAACATCCCACAAGATTCGACCGTTGAACAGTTTACTAGGGCTGTCGAAGAGGTGTCTGAGACTCTTCGAGCTACTGGTCATCTGCCTGTGATGATTGATTAGCAATTATAGGATCTAACCAAATACCATAAGCTCCTAAGATAGTGTTGCATAAGCACTTTCAACACGGTTACTAATGCTTATGAAACGCCCTCTCACCAAACTCCTAGACGACCTCTATTCGTTTAGTGTCTAAGGTTGTCGGTCTAGCCATTAACACCCCTCTCGGGTGAGCTAATTACTAATTAACTTCTATTCAATTGATCAAAGCTCACACTCACACTCCCAATCATGCTACCCAACTCTCGTTGCAATAAACATAATCGAACATGCTTGCTAATAGGGTTGATCAACCAAATGAATCAATCAAAGTACAACTCTAGAAACATAAACACCAAAATTATAAGCTAATCATGCAATTAATCCACAATTACACTAAATTCTCATCAAAACATCCACACCCAAGGCAATTGAGGATTAGCCCATGGTTCTAGAAGAGAATCCCATGGCTACAACAACAAATAACATCAAACTCATAATAAAATAACAAGAGATTGAAGAAATTAAGAAAATACCAAATTGAATTGCAAAATAGAGTAATATCACCTTGATCATACGAATTTAGCTACAAAACGATGTAATAGACGATGCCCGATGATAATCGTAGCTTGATTTGAAGTAAACACCACTATTCTATCTAATCTATTGAAGAAATTAAACTAAAAATGAAGAACACCTACAACTATGTGAATGTGTGTGTGGAAAATGCTTGTCAAATGAGTTCTCCTTTGGATTTTAAGAAAGGGAGTTTATATAGTGTTTGGGAAGGGTTTGAATGGCATAATTGCAAGTTGATCCCTCAAAAATGGAGAAAATACAAGTTTGGCACCGAAAATGGGGTGACTCGGCCGAGTTGGGGTCACTCGGCCGAGTGGGACACTTAAGAAGCGTGTAGCAACTCTTTCCAGCCGAGACTCGGCCGAGTGAGGGTCACTCGGCCGAGTGGTCTTCAATTCCAGGAGCTACGGCATTCAACCTTACTCGGCCGACTGGGCTCACTCGGCCGAGTGCGCAGTAAAATGCAAAATTGCAGATTCGGCCGAGTAACCTTACTCGGTCGAGTGATGTCCGATTCCAGGAGCTACGCATTCAACCTTACTCGCCCGAGTGGGCTCACTCGGCCGAGTGCGCAGTAAAATGCAAAATTGCAGATTCGGCCGAGTAACCTCACTCGGTCGAGTGCCTCTCCACCTTCTCGTTCCATGCATAACTTTCGCCTCGGATGTCGGATTGACTCGATTCCTTTGGCTAATCCACTCCGTTTTTTGAGACGAATCCAACCGTGCACTCCTCTTTCCGGTCCGATCACTTGTGGTATGTGTTTTGCTCCGATTTCCATCGTATTTCCTACACAATCGACAAAACACAACCTTTCTCTCATTTCGGCTTAAACAATCATATTCACTGTATAATTCAATGAAATCAACATCAAATGAGCTTCAAATATGCATCTAAATCGTGTAAATTCCACCCGAATCAATGACATTCGGAGATATCACTGTGGATATCTCGAGTTATTTGGCCGATCAAACCGCTCAAATGGCTACCAAAACAAAAAGCCCTAATCCTACTGTTCCTGTTTCAACGGAGGAACATGTCGAAACTGTTGCTGAAGGAGAAGCTACTGCTGCATCCGATTCTAAGGATGAAGAAATGGAGGACGCCCAAGCTTCTGACAGTGGTACAAACTCCTCTCTCTCACCTTCTGATGAGTCTGCACCCATTCCTTTCAAGAAGAATGTGCAGAAAGGGAAAAGATAGAGAAGCCCTGTTCAAAGAAGGAGATCATATCGAGTGTTCACTCGTGTGGATTACTCTGAATCCATGAGGAAGAAGAAGAAAGCTGGAACTGATGCTGGTGAACCCATTCAAGTGTTCACTGATTCTGATGAAGAAACTGAAGTTGCCACTGTTGCTGCAAAGAAGCCAAAGAAAGTTGTTGTTGAGAAACCAATAGAGAAGAAAGCTGCTGCTAATCCCAAAGGCAAAGGGAAGGCCAAAATGATCCATGAAGAAGAACCTGCTGAATCAGACTCTGATTTCAATGTTTGCCTAAGAGACATGCAAGAGTCTCTTAAGAAGAATGCTGAGTCATTTGCTGCTGCAAAAGAGTCCACACTAGAACCTGATGATGGTAGAAGTGGAGACAGCTCATCTTCTGAGGCAAAGAGCTCATCTGCTGAAGCAAAGAGCTCATCCAAAAGCTCCTCTGCACATGATGGAGACATTGATCCTGATGAGGAACTACCTTCTGAGGAAGAAAGCGAAGGTATCTCTGATCACTCTAATTATGTTGAGAAAAGGTTAGAAATTTACTCTAAGAGGAAGCTGTTAATTAAGAAAATGATTAATGTGCCTGATTTTGATAGTAAGGGGATGATTAAGTTTTTAGAGGATAGAAATCTGTTGAATGCTGTTACATTTGGTGAAACTTTTCTTACAAACTGGTCTTATGAGTTCTATGCCTGTATGAAGAAAAGTTTTGGTAAAAGAAGTTCTAGGTCCTATGGTACTGTTAATTTTAGGGGGAGGGATGTGCCATTCACTCCAGAACTTATTAATGAGTTCTTGCACACTCCTAATGTTGATGAGGATGATGATCCAGATATGGATGTTGTGATTACTGCAATCACAGGGAGTAGAAATACTAAGTGGACTAGGAAGATGCTAGCTAGACACTTAACCTCCTTACATTCTGTGCTGTATAAGTTGATAATATACAATTGGATTCCCACTACCAACACCACTAAGATTACAAGAGACCAAGCCATTCTTATGTATAGGATTTCTATACTTAAGAAGTTCAATCTGGGACACACTATCTTTCACCATATGAGGAAATTTACTGGGAAAACTACTGGGAAAGGAAATCTGCCCTATCCAGTCTTGATTTCAAACTATCTGAAGCACCATGGCTTCACTGCTAAGAAGACTGATGTTTTGAGGGGGAGAGTGCCATTGCTTGCTATTGCTCCTGCCTTATTGATTGGGGACAGAATAATTGATCTGCCCATAGTTGCTCCTGGTACTGATAGTCCACAGAGATCTTCCAGACCCTCTACTTCTACTCAACCAGGCCCTTCCAGAACACATCCGAGAAATGCACCCCCAAATGTTGAGAACATTTGTGTCAACATTTCTGGTAATGTGTATCTTTCACAGGAATTCATCAAACTACAGCTCCAACACTTGCAGGAAACAATTGATGAGCTCCAGTTCCTGAAGGACAGGTGGACCAATCTGCTTTCACCTACAACAGGGGGAGTACCACCACCATCAAACTCCAATGTGGTGATTGAAGAGTTGAATGATGATGGAGTTCCTGCTGCTGCTGCTGCTGGTGAACCTGATGCTGGAGTAACTGATGTAGTTGCACATCTTGCATCTACTTACTTTGTGGATGAAGCTGATGATGATGCTGCTGAGATGGAGACCTTGTATGGTGATCTCCATTGATGAACAAGGACAAGCTACAAGGCAGGGGGAGATCTGATTTCATAATGGCTGCTGTTTATGTCATTTATTCAGTTCAATCTCTGTAACTAATGTTTAAGTATTCTGAAATTCTGATACACTTGTTATTTATTTCTTAGATGTTAGGTTGTTTATTTGTTGCAACTTGCTTAAATTATGGTTACATTTGATGATATTTGTTTACTGCCTTTGCTTAATATGTTTACAGATTATCATGTGTTTACTGCAGGTTGCTGAGTCTTTGTTTTGTTTGTTGTTTTTGTTCTGATTTTTGTTATTTTGTTTTGTTAGTGTCTTCTTACTTAGATCTTAAGTTAATTCTTCCAGTTCAACTTATGATTTTAGTAAAGTTACTTATGTTGTGAATAAGTGTATTGTTTATACTTATTCTATTTTGGATAAAATTGTTTTGATCCTTTGGCACGGATCATTATAAGGTTACCATTGATCTTCATTCGATTTGATCCAACGATTACAACAGGTATTGTCTTGACTAGTGCTTAGCAATGATGTCAACCTCAACTAAGTACATAAAACTGAGTATGTATAGAAATATATGTGCATCAGGTGTGTTGTAGTCGAAAGGTCAAATTGGGGGAGATTGTAGATGTTGTTAATTCTTAAATGCCTTAACATTATCAACAACATCTTAATTTGACCTTCCGAGATTTTTTCTAAGTCTTTTCTGAAATGCTACATTAAATGTTGACCTAAATGTTGTCGCATTTCTGGCAGGATCTAGAAGCTTCTACAAGGATCTGGAACCTGGAAGATTCCAGAACATTGGAGAACATGCTAGAACAGCCTAGATGCATTTAGAACGATCTGGAGCATACAAGAAGGATCTAGAAAGATCATGGAAGTTGAGCTCCTAAAAAATAGGACCTCAATATGGAAGCCTCTAGAATTTGCATACCACCTCTATAAATACCGATTGAAGGCTTCATAATTCAGTGTGTTCTATTCGAGCAATATCCTAGACCGAGCGTTCATCCCTGTTAGGAATTGTGGCCAATAGTTCTACATTTTAGATCATACGTTGTATACCACCCGTATGGCTGTGTGTCTTCTTATCTATTGAGAGTGTAATCATTAGATAGACTAGGCATTTCGACAGTGTATAATTTATACACTTAGTTCATTTTCTAAACTTGGCACCTGCCTCGTTTATAGTTTCAGTTGTGAAGGTTATTGTTGTAACATTTCACACAACATTTGTACTTGAAGATAAGTATTGATTTACGCCATAAGGCAGACATAGATTTTTATTTATAAAATCTATGTTAAAGTATTTCCATTGTGTCTCGTTTGTTTTTAGTGTTTTAAGTCTTCCGCTGTGTATCTTAATTTCTGATATTCTGTTAGAGTCAGTGTTGCACTATTTGTCTGAACATTCTGTGCAACATTTATCTACTTATACTTAAACACTTTTATACACCCCAACACGCTTTCATCTCCATCATTTCGTTCAAACTCTCCGCCATTGTAGGATACTCAAGAACAGAAGGAAAAAGGGAAGAAGCTTTTAGAGAAGGTGAAAAGACTATTCCCAACAGGGAGGGTGGGAAGGGTATCATTATGGTGGAGGGATGTGTTAAAAGTGGTAGATGAGAGTAATGGGGGCTGGTTCCACGGAAACCTATCTAAGGTCTTAGGGGATGGGAAAAACTCTTTCTTTTGGGAGGAAAATTGGACGGGGGAGGGTACTCTTAAAGATAGATTTAGGAGGTTGTATCAGATTAGCATAGACAAAGGAAAAACTGTGGGTGAAATGGGCCTTTGGGAGGGGGAATCTTGGAGATGGACATGGAGATGGAGAAGGGTACTTTTTGATAGGGAACTATCATCGTTTAACGATCTGATATCTGTGTTGGACAGGTGCAAACCCAAAGACGGAACCGAGGACTCGTGGAAATGGAAAGCATCGAAAATAGGGAAGTTCTCCACAAAAGCAACATACTCGACCCTGTTCAACCAAAGCCAAGATATTAGACCGGACGACAAGATGATTCAAGGATTCAAAAGCATATGGAAAAATTTTGCACCCTCAAAAGTCAAAGCGCACGCATGGAGGCTCTTATGGGGAAGGTTGCCAACAAGATCAAACCTTAGAAGAAGAAACATCCTCAAGCAGAACGATGACCTAAAGTGTGTATTATGTGGTGTGAGCGAGGAGACTGAGAAACACATCTTCCTGGAATGCCCACAAGCAAACCAAGTGTGGACGGAGTGCCTGACTTGGCTCAAAATACCGTCAGCACTACCGTCAGAATTACTAGATCATTTCCTAGGTTTCGGAGGCCTCATCAAAGGAAGAAATGGGAAGAAGATCGCCACATGTACATGGTTATGTATGGTATGGCTCATATGGAAATGGAGAAACGCAATCCTCTTCAGGAACGAGACTTTCTCAATCACAAAAATAAAGGAGGAGCTAAGGGCAAGACTATGGAGTTGGGTCACAATCAAATACCCCACACGAAACACTACATCCTTTAGGACTTGGGTGACAGATCCACTTAAGTGCATAGTTTGAATACTGTGTAGTTTCATTTCTCCTGTTCTCTATGTACTGATAAGAACTGTACACTAAATTAGTTTGGGTATCTCTTGTGCCCAGTTTGAATAAAATTCCTTTTACCGATCAAAAAAAAAAAGAAACGAGAATAAATAGAAGAAGAAGCGCCCCCAATATTAGGCAAAATTCTCAAAACCACTGCACTCCACCCACTTAATGTAGTCTGTAAGAGAAGAAAAAAAATCCCATAAACACTTCGCCAAATCAGAATAAAAGCCCTCATCATTTCTTGTCAGGAAGCAAAACGCACTAAGAGAAAAACCCCAATGCAGTCGCGCGTGCCGTATACCAATCCTGAGACACAAATCTAACTCAATTTAATGATTGAAAATTTCCAAAAACCAAGAATGAAGACGAAAAACAAGAGTGCATAGAAAGGTAACACCCAAAACGATGCTAATCAATAGGGGGAAAAAAGAAGAGGCGGTGGGGAAATCGAAGCGACACCGGTTGGCAAAAGTTTTCCAGGAAAACTAAGAGAGCAAAACTTCTAGAGAGAGAAGTTTTGAGGCTTTTTAACTCGACATAATATGAATCTCAACCTTTTATCTTGAATAAATATTAACTTCAACCCTTTAGGACTTGTTTGGTGGCTCCGTTTGTGGCAAGATAGTTGGGTTATCTAGGCTAAACTGTGGTTTTGGGTACATTTCTGACAGGCCGAAGACGAAATAAGGGGCCGTCTGTAATCACTGTTAGACCATGTTTGATAGCAAATATAATTAAATTGAGATTAAGATGATATATAAAATTTATACATTTTAAAGCATAATCTACCATAGTCTAAGTTATCAAACAACCTATAAAGATGAGATGGAGTAGTTAATCTAAATTTAATCTATCAAACATGATCTTACTCTATTAATAATCATGTTTTCATCATCATCATTTTCAATCTAACTCTATATACATCTTTTATTCCACAATTATTTGCACTAAATTTGTGGCACATAAATTTTAAAAATATGTACAATGAGTGAAGTATTAAAGAGTAATTTTGTAAAATTTTATGAATATAGTAATAAAAATGATTGAATTGAATATAAAAATAACAATATTTTATGTAAATAGGTGAATATTGCAAAAGTATATTGACGAGCTTGTGTGAGGACAAATTGATTCAACATTAATAAAGGACCCAAGAATCCCAATTAGGGGCGCAACAACCATCATGGAATCAAGGTGGGCTTAGTGAAATGGGCCTGGAGAACCAATTTGAAAAGTGGAGCCCTTAATCAAACAGCAGCCATCAGCATTGAAGGAGGATTAGCGACGACCATTCTGGGAAGCAGACATCAGGCGGTGGAAAACAATGGGTTCGATTTTGTTATTGTCGATTCTTTAAACATATCTTTTATAGTCCGAGGATGTGAATTTTTGATAGATTTATGTTTTTTTAATTAATTGATTAATGGTTTATCTCAATTCATATTTCGATTTTGTTATTACTTAATTTTATGCGAAACATGTTTTGATTAATAGATTTATTAGGACTGACCATCCGAGTTTATTTGTCATCAATTATAGTTAATTCAGATTTTTTATAATCCGTAATTGTTATATTATTATTTATATAGTCTATAGTTTATTCTATTGTTTTGGTTTGTTAATGCGTTTCTCGAGTTGAACCTTAAATACATGTTTTGAGGTTATTCGCAGGAATAGATTAATTGGAAGTCGTACTTTCTGATTAATTAAACATAAGAAACAACTCAAACTAGTTTGGTCGTACCACTTGTTTAGGGATAAAATTCGAGATTAGATTAGGATTACCGAGTTCACTAATTAAATTTGTGTTGGTCCTTGGTGGAGTATAACACAAGTGTATGAAGGGGGGGGGGGAATGCACTTGTGTATGCAAATTCTTTTCTTTAAAACAAACTGGTCTTATCAGGCAGGTTGTCTCACAACAGGCCTGAGTGTGAACTTTGATAGATACTTGTCCTACTGATTACTATTAAGTGATCAGTTGGCTAAATATCTAAGAGAGTTACTTTGTGCGGAATGTGGTTGGCCTTTTTCTCAATAAAATACTCCAAGTTGATTTCTGAAAAAATACAGTTATCAGGGACTTTGTCCAAAACTGTTTTTCTTAACTTACTGAGTTTTGCTCTTTGAAATATGATTGAATATAAGTGCAATAAAGAGTGCAGTAAGTAAATGACACACAAGTTTATAGTGGTTCAGAGACTCAAGCTCCTACATCCACTTTCCCTGATTGAACAGGATAATTCCTTCACAATGGAATTAGCTTGTTTTATAGTGCCAAGGTGCACTGATCAACAACACTCTCTTAGTGTTTTGATCCCTAGGATAATCTGAGTCCTAGTGCTCAATCTCTCTGAGTTAAGACTGTTTTCACAATGACAGTCCTTAACTCCTCACTTCTACAACAAACTCTCTCTTCACTTAATGAGATAGGGTTTGAGGTTTGGTTCTAACTAGTAGAGATATCCTTTACAATAAGAGCAGTGTAAAGACTTAGGATATCTCAATGCTAAGCTTTGGATGTTTACAAAGATTGGCTTAGCTAGATGAAGTGATTCAGGAAACTTGGGATTCTAAAGAACAGTTTGGTTTCCTTTGAAAGCTTGATGATAGTTTGATAGCTTGTTGTTGAATAATTGAATCCCTTGATCACTTCTGTATTTATAGGCAAATTTGAGCAGCTAACCGTTGGAGGGATAGCAATTCAAACTTGTCTATTTGCAGCACCACTGAAACGGCTATGAAGCTTGGCATCCTTTTATCCACTGTGTAAAAGGCCTCTTCAATGGTTGCTTGAATGAATGTGTTGACTTCTGAAAAATGCGGCTGAGAAGACTTGTGTCAGATTCCAAATATGCATATTTTCCAAGGTTGATTTGTGGTAGAAGCTACACTCAACCAACGGTCAGATGGGACAAGCTCCCTGAACATTCCTGCTGCAATTTAGAATGTTCCAACACCCATTCAATGCTTCACACTTTAATGCTTCAAGTCTTCAATGCTTGGTTCAGGCATGATTGGCAATAAATGCTTCATTGACTGTGTCTTCTGTGAGCTTTGGCATTCAATGCTCTTGATCATTTGCACTTTAATTGTTCTGATCATTTGCATTTATGAGCATTGCCTTAACATTCTTGATCTCTTCAGCTCAGTTGTCCACTTTGTCAGCTTGTCTTGCAAGTTCAGCAACTTTGACCTAGAAACTTAATACATATCAAGCTGCCTAACATTCAGCTTTGGACAACTATCCTGAACTCTAAAATCTCACAACATTTATGAGATTTTTGACTTAAGCATTCTACTTACTCAAGTGTTCTGAGACAACTTGTCTGAACTAGACTTAAGCATATCTCAACTAATCTGAACATCATCAATCAGGGGTTTTGGTATCTGAATCAAAATCATTTTATTCCCAACAATTTGTACAATTAATCAAGGGTAAACAATCTGAGGGCTAGAACGTTCTTAATATTTGATTCCTATTTATTTTATTGCTTCATGTTATTTTTCATGTTTTTTAATAGTTAGTTAGTCAACCAACCAACCAAACTTCCCCCATTTTATTGATTTCATAACACAATATTTCAATTGAGTTTCACTGCTCCTTGTGGATTCGACATTTACTTACTCTACTACATTAGTGGGTTAGTTAAGGAATTTATTTTTGGGTATCGGCGACATCACATTTTGGCATATCTACATTGCGAGACAATGTTCTCTCCAATCCAGTTCTCATTCCAAGATATCCATTGTTTGTCGGTGTAAAGCTCGTTCAATAATTTGGCATATCTCGGAATTTACTTTTTCAGCTCAACTAATCGTATATTTATCTCAACTGTTGGGATATGAATCCTATAAACAATATTCTAATTGATGAGTGTATGTTTTGATGGCCAAAAGCAACTTAAAGTTAGTGATATATGTGGTTCCAAGTCATCTTAACTAAGTAATCTAAATATAAGCTTACTAATCTGATGAGAAACTTGAGTTGAGATTACTGATCTTAATACTAACTGAAATAAGTTTACTGATCTTATTTAGTAATATTGAGAATAAAATTACTGATCTTAACTGAGTTATCTGGAATAAGATTACTGATCTGAGTATGGAAACTGAGAATAATTTTAGTGATCTTATATGAGATATTTGAAATCTGAGTTACTGATCTGATATACTTACTGATCTTATATGCTTACTGGTCTTATATGTAAGTTACTGATCTTAAGTGTTTACTGATCTTAGTATTTACTGATCTTATATAAAAGTTATTGAACTTACATGAGTTACTGATCTGATATATGAACTGTTAGGAACTAAGCTGATGTTTTGTATTGTATAGACAGCTTATAGTACAGGACTTAGATATACTCATCTGTATATAGTTCAGTTGATGTATAGATAGGTTTTATATATGTAAAGTTGTATTCTATTTGTATTCAGCATTGTAAAGTTCAGAACAGTAGATTAGAAGAAGATCAGAAGACTAATGAAGACTCAGAGGACTACTTCAGAATAAGAAGACTTAAAGAAGAATTGAAGATAAGCTTAGAAGAAATCTGGAGAAGTTTTGAAAGGTTTTAAGTTACTGTGCTGACTGACTCAGCAGAGTAAAATCCGAAGAGTAAAAATCAGAACAGTAAGTTACTGTGCTGATTTGGTAAATTTGAAGAATGAGTTTGGAAAACTTATTTAAAGAGTAACTGAAGATATATTGAAGATATGCTGACTTGGAAGTTGAAGGAAGTTACAAAGTCGGTTACAAGAAGAAGTTACAAAAACAGTTTTAGAGTTAGTTGAGAGTTAGTTCACAAACTGCTAACTGTCATACTAAGTTCTATAAATACTGTGTAATCTCCTACTGCTGAAGACTACTGAACAACTACTGATCTTAAAGCATTCACAAGCAATCTAAGTCTACAGAGCACAAGAAGAACTCACAGAGTTGAAGGAGATTAAAGAAGAGAAGAGCCACTGAATTGAAGAGAAGAATCAAAGGCTATTCAAAGAGAAGTTTTACTTTTCAAGTTTAAGTTTGTATTTTGTAAAACAAGTGTGCTAGTTACTTGTAGAATTACTAGTAGATCGAAGATATACCTGGAGGTATAATCGATAAGATCAAAGTCTTAATCTTGGGACTTTAAGCCACAAGAAACTCAAGAAGGAAGAGTTAATAAAACTTCACAACTGGAGTTGTGAGAGTGGATGTAGACATTTGTCGAACCACTATAAAATTCTGTGTTCTTTACTTTACTGTTTGTTATTTGTTTGAATTGTTTAATAAAGAGAACATTAAGAATTAACAAAGATAAAGATCTAAAGAAAAGTTGAGTATAAACTAGTAAGGCCCATATTATTCTGAAAGTACTGATCTGAGCTGAGTAAGCACAGTACAGTACATAAGAAGACTAAATTCCGCATTGCATATTCTGATATTTTGAAAGATTTTTCAAAGTCTATTCACCCCTCCCCTCTAGACTTTCTTAGCTTACTCAATCTTAACTCAACTTTGGGACCAACAAGTGGTATCAGAGCAGTAGTTCTTTGGACTGCTGTTTCTTGATAACCTTGCAGGGAAAACTTACTGATCTTGCTATTCTTTCTTGATATCTGTCACTATCTGAATACTTGAAATCTATCTGCTATACTACTGATCCTATTTGTCTAATCAAACATGGATGACACTAATGTGAACAAGCTGCCTAAGTTCAAGATTGCAGATTATGACTACTGGAAGCTTAGGATGGAGGCCATCTTTAGCTCGACCCATGATCTAATGGTGTCTGTGGTGACTGAAGGACCAATTGTCATCATGGTGGAAAACACTGCTGTTCTGGATCCATCTAAACCAGTTGGAGCACTGGTCCCTAAACCAAGGTCAGAACTGACTTCGGAAGAAATGAAACAAAACAATTTGGACAGTCTTGCCAAGAACTACATTTTACATACCTTACCAAATGAGTATCTTGGTAAAGTACTAAAATGTAAGACTGCAAAACAGATGTGGGACAAACTGGCTATTCTTTGTGAAGGTACTACACTGATCAAAGAAAGCAAGTTATCCACTGCTGTCCAAAGGTTTGAATCATTTAAGATGAAGCCAGGAGAATCAATTGATGAGCTGGATACTCGATTTACCAAAATTATGAATGATCTTGATGTATTAGGAAAGACTTATACTGACAGAGAAGTTAAAACCACACAAGACATTGATTCTTGGCCAGCAGAAACTATGTTCCAAACACTTAAGGCACATGAGTTTGAGTTAGATGAAGAAGATCCTATTACTGTGATTCATAAGGATAAGGATGCCACTAAGGACATAGCTTTTAAAGCCTCTACCTCTAAGGGGTCTAGATCATCTAAGTCTAAGGCCTCAAGCATAAAGGATGAACTAGATAGTTCTGATCTTAGTCTGAAAGATCAGATGAGCCTTATGATCAAAAGATTTGATAAACTGAATAAGAGGTATGGTAGGTACAAGAGATTCTATAAGGAAACTAAGGGTTCTAATAACAGGGACTCTTCTGTGAACAGAACGGATCAAAACTCTTCTGAAAGAAGGGATGAGATCTCTACTGAGAACAGGAGAGATAGGAACTCATCTGAAAAGAGAGATAGAAAGTATTCTGATAAGAAAGGCAGGAACTCAATTGACAAGCATGACAGGAACAGAAAACATTCTCCTTCTAAAAGAACTTCTAACAATCCTGTTTGCTATAATTGTGATAAGCCAGGTCATTATGCTTATGAATGTCCTGACCTGAGTTCTGAAGATCGAGAAGAAAGGAAAGCCAGAAGAGATCGAAAATATGCCAAGGGTAAGAAGGCAATGATGGCTTACAATGACTCTGATTCGGAATCAGAAGAGTTACCATCGTCTTCATCTGACTACCCCTCTAGCAATGAAGATGAAGCCTTCATAGCAGATGATGGACTGGTAATGATGGCCAAAATAAATGATGAGGTATCATCTGCTAACTCCTTTCAATCTTGTAACAATTCTGACACTGATGAAAGTGATACTGCTGTTAGCAGTGTAGGAAGTAGTCTTCATCATTCCCAAGGAGTGACTGAAGAAGACTTTCTACAAGCTAACAAAGCATTCATTGAAATTAGTGATGAGAATATATCTTTAAAGCAAGAAATCATTAATCTGAAAGAAGCTCAGTCAAAAGTAGATCCTAATATAGCTGTCATAAATGCAAGGCTATCAGAAGAGTTGTCCCAACTCCAAGAAAAGTATGCATCCATTGACAAACTATATCAGGGTATGCTTAAAACTCAAGCTAAAGAGACTAATGAATTCAATGATTTAAAGATTAAGTGTGAAAAACTTGAAGAGCGCAATAGATTCTTAGAATCTGAAGTAGTGAGCCTAGATCGAAAGCTATCTGGGATGATTAACTCTACTAAGATTAATCAAACTATCTCAGACAGATATAGAGCTCCAAATGATAAAAGAGGAATAGGTACTGATCTGCCTAGTTCATCTACTTCAGAATTTAAGAACACTAATGGAGCTAGTACAAGTTCTTTGCAACTAGATAAAGGAAAAGAACCTATGACTTATGATGATGATCCAAAACTCAAAGTACAGTCTAAATACATCCCTCCTACTACCAAGATGGTAAAATGAAGAATGTATTAAGACCAGTACAGTCAAGACCATACCAGAAGAGTTATACTCCTCTGACCAGATCAGATCAGTCCTGGAATCAGAAGAGACAAACTCAGAACAGTAGGTCAAGACAAGCACAGGCAAGTTGGGAACAGCCTAGACCTCCTTTCATAAGGCAGTCTCAGCTGTATTCAACTAAACCTAGGAGATTTGTGCCTCATTATCATAACAAACCTGTTCTTTATCCTCCTCCTTTATCCTACAATATCATTGGTGAGGAAAGACCAAAACGCATCTATAAGCCGTATGGTCCACATGCTTTCAGACCATATTCAAACTATTACAGACATACTGATCTTACTGAAAAAGGGATAGAACCAAGGAAAGGCTATCTCAGAAAAATAGATCCTAAGTCTGCTAATAATTCTGAATTGGTTAATAAAGTACTGTTCTGTGATAAATTTGGAAGAAAACTGAAGAGGTCCCATTTATTCAAATCCTCAATGTTCATTTGGGTACCTCTCACTACTAACCCCCAAGGACCCCAATAAACAAGGGTACCTAAGTTATTAAGATCACTACCTTGCAGGATCGACTGGACTTATACAAGAAAGGTGGTTCAGTTGGTGAGACCTGGTACATAGACAGTGGGTGTTCACACCATATGACTGGTACCAAGGCCTTACTTACTGACTATCATGAGAAGGAAGGACCAAAAGTCATCTTTGGTGATAGCTCAATAGCAATCACAAAAGGATTTGGATTCATCAAGAATGGAGATGTTGAAATCCAAGATGTCTCCTATGTTGAAGGTTTGAAATATAATTTGTTATCTGTATCTCAATTCTGTGACAGGGGATACAAAGTTCAGTTCAAGACCAGAAGATGTGAAATAATAGATAAAAGGACTCACAATGTTCTACTTGTTGGCACAAGACAAGGAAGTGTATACATTGTGAATTGGAATAGCTGTCCTAAGAATGCCTGTCTTATTACTAAGAGTCCTAAAGAAAACAGTTGGCTCTGGCATAAACGCCTCTGCCACCTGAACTTTAAGATAATCAACAAGATTGCAAGAGAACATCTTGTTGAGGGCATTCCTAATGAAATTTATTCCAAATCACAAGTATGTGATTCCTGTCAAAAAGGTAAACAGGTAAAGGTTTCATTTAAGTCCATACCAACTCTTTCAACAAGCAGAGTTTTAGAACTCTTGCATATGGATCTTCATGGTCCTATCAATCCTCCTACATTGAATGGAAGAAGGTATACTCTAGTTGTTGTAGATGATTACTCTAAGTTTACTTGGGTAGTCTTTCTACACAAAAAGAGTGATACACAAACACAACTTCCAGATCTATTGAAGAGGTTGCAGGTTGAAAAAGGTCATCCCATTGTCAAGATTAGGAGTGACAAGGGGACTGAATTTATTAATTGTTACATCTCTGACTACTGTTCTAAGTCTGGCATACAACATTTGACAAGTGCAGCCAGAACCCCTCAACAAAATGGTGTTGCAGAAAGGAGAAACAGAACACTAAAAGAAGCTTGCAGAGCCATGATTGCAGAATTCAACACACCTCAGAAATTTTGGGCAGAAGCTATTAACACAGCTTGCCACTCCCAAAATCGAAGTGCTCTTAATAAGGTGCATGGTAAAACACCTTATGAGGTATGGAAAGGCAGAAAACCAAGAGTTTCTTATTTTCATATTTTTGGATGTAAGTGTTTCATACATAACAATGGCAAAAATAAATTAAATGCTTTTGATGCAAAAGCTGATGAAGGGATATTCTTAGGATACTCTTCTGTAAGCAAAGCATTTAGAGTGTTTAATTACTCTACCCTATGTGTGGAAGAAACACCCCATGTAGTCTTTGATGAGAATGTGCAGGACTCTGCTGATCATCAGCTCAGTAAGAAAATAGACAAACTACAGCTTCAAATCAACAATGAAGATGATGATACAGGAATATATGAATCTGTACAAGCATATAATCCTTTCCTGAAAGTCCTAGATCAAGATTCTGATAAAGAAAAGGTAAAAGACAAAGGTGAGTCATCTAAAACTTCTGAAATACAAGAAATGAATGACTGCTCTCCTGTGAACAAATCTGCTGATATAAATGATACTGATCTGCATGATAATTTGCATGATAAAAATGATGATAGTATTTCTGTTAAGAATAGAAGGACATGGAAGTCTGCTCATTCTACTGATCTGATTCTAGGTGATTCTAGTATAGGTGTTAAAACTAGAAAACAATTGTGTGATTCCAAGGAAGAACCTAGCAAGTCTCTATTTTGCTGGTGTTGTTTTCTATCATCTATTGAGCCTAAAACTGTGATTGAAGCTTTAAATGATAGTAACTGGATTATAGCCATGCAGGAAGAACTTAATCAGTTTACTAGAAATGAAGTTTGGGAACTTGTTGATAGACCTAGTAATCATAATGTTGTAGGCACTAAGTGGATTTTCAAGAATAAAAGGGATGAAAATGATCTTGTAGTTAGAAATAAAGCTAGATTAGTTGCTCAGGGCTACTCTCAAGCTGAGGGTATTGATTATGATGAGACTTTTGCCCCTGTAGCTAGACTAGAAGCTATAAGATTGTTCCTTGCTTATGCTGCACATATGAAATTTACTGTGTATCAAATGGATGTGAAAAGTGCATTTTTGAATGGTATACTTGCTGAAGAAGTTTATGTGGAACAACCACCTGGTTTTGAAGTGAATAGTCACCAAGTATACAGGTTAAAGAAAGCACTCTATGGATTGAAACAAGCTCCAAGAGCCTGGTATGATACTCTTTCTCTATTCTTGCTTGAAAATGGTTTTACAAAAGGCAAGGTTGATAGAACTTTGTTCAGAAGACAAGAAGGTAATGATATATTACTTGTTCAAATTTATGTGGATGATATTATTTTTGGATCACCCAACAAAACCTTGAGTGAAAGCTTTTCTACACTCATGCAAAGTAAATTTGAAATGTCTATGATGGGAGAAATGACATATTTTCTTGGTCTTCAAGTAAAACAAACTTCAGAAGGTATCTTTATAAATCAAGCAAAATACACTAAGGGTGCGTTTGGTTTTAAGGAAAAGACTGGATTGGCTGAATTTTCCCAGCTTTTCTTAGGTTTGGTTTGTGGGTTTAAGGCCCGAGAAAGAAGTTGGGCCCGAGACAACTTTCCCACTTAAACCCACCACAGCGTGATTTTCTGTCCTTGGGGTGGGGGTGAGTTTAATTAGTCCAATTTTAGTTTCATATAAGAAAAGTCCATTTTACCCCTCAATTTAATAAAATTGTTCCAAATGAAGTTGTACCTCGTAACTGTATTTTTACTAATGAAACAACTTAATTATGCAAAAATAGTTTTTAGGTGAAACAACTTAATTATGTAATCTGTTTGTAGATATAATTCCGTTTTCTTAATTTTATTTTCATTCCTAAATTGCATCTCAAAAATAATGTACATAAATAGAAAAAAATGCATATCAATTACTGTGAATATAAAAAAATAAAAATTAATGTCAAAAGGGTATGTTTGACATTTGACACTAAAATTCAATTTTATCCCACAATCCAAACAACTTGGATATAAATTATCATATAAACTTCAAAATTCAATCCATCAATCCAAACGTAATTTTTAAATCAATTTTCAAATTATGAACAGTGCAATCCCAATAAATCATATCCTAATGTATCCATCCTGTCTTAAGAACCAAACGAGCCCTAAGAATTTGCTAGATAAATTTGGTATTAAAACCTGTAAGACAGTTGGTGTGCCCATGCAACCTACATACAGAATGGATCCTGATGAAGGAGGTAAGTCTTCTGACCAACCTCACTATCGTGCTTTAATTGGCTCTCTACTCTATCTAACTGCCAGCAGACCTGATATTGCTTTTTCTGTTGGAGTATGTGCAAGATTTCAAGCAAACCCCAAGGAAAGTCATCTGGAAGCTGCTAAAAGGATATTGAAATATCTAAAGGGGACCATTAATCGAGGATTATGGTATCCTGCAGATGATGATATATCCTTAAGTGGTTATTCAGACTCGGACTTTGGAGGATGCAAAATAGATAGAAAATCTACTTCAGGTTCATGTCAATTCTTAGGAACTAAGCTCATTTCATGGTTTTCAAAGAAACAAACAAGTGTGGCAACTTCTACTACTGAAGCAGAATATATGGCTGCAGGTAGTTGTTGTAGTCAGCTTCTTTGGCTAATACAACAACTCAGAGACTACAATGTTGTAGAATCTAATGTACCTATATATTGTGACAGTAATAGTGCCATTGCCATCACACAAAATCCCGTTCTACATACTAGATGCAAACATGTTGACATTAGGCATCATTTTATTAGGGATCATGTTGAAAAGAAAAATATTAGGATGGAAAAGATTCATACTGATATTCAAAGAGCTGACATTTTTACAAAACCATTGGCTGAAGTGAGATTCAGAGAATTGTGCATTAGTTTAGGATTGATAGATATGGATTCTGTTTGTATATAGAACTGTGCTAACATTTCAGGTATTGATCTTATACCAAGAGGAATATGAAGCAGAAACTAAGAGCAGTACATCAAAACTCAAAAGTCAGAAGAGACAATCCAATGTCAGATCACTAAAACAGGTAACAAGGTTACTAAAGTGACCTTAATCCTAATGAGGAAGCTGGTAAAGCTGAGGGACACTGAGAACATACATTAAGGGGGAATCTGTGATTTCTTAAAGATCCTTTTGTTGACTCAGATCACTAAGTCACTTTAGCATAAACCTTGATGTGATCATTAAATTAAACACATTTTTACGGATCTGTACTGAAATTCACCAATTATTGATGAACTAACACTTTTACCAAGGTGAAACAGGCACATAAGAGGAATTCTCCACTGAAGGGGGAACTGATCTGATTACAGATTTGGAAAGTCTACTAATCTGATCTGATTACAGAATATAGCAGTCTACAGATATATTCTGATTAATAAATTGACTTGTCTACAGAACTGTACTGATTACAAAGCTTAGTTGTCTACAGTACTGATCTGATTACAATTCAGTTATTCTACAGAATTAATCTGATTACTGACTAATCTGTCTACAGAAAGATTTGTTTACTACTAATCTGTCTACAAGAAATCTACTGATCTGATTCATCTACTGATCTGATTTCTAAAAAGTTTACTCAGCTGATCACAGTACTCAGCTGATCCAGATAAGTGAAATTTTCTTTAAATATAAGTAAGAAAATGAAGTGAAATAGTTTTGGAAACTACTGTGCTGATTTGCATCAGAACAGTCTTTTGGTTTAGAATACTCTAAGTCAAAAATTGTTCAATTTTAGATTACTAATAGAGTAGATTAATACACTCCTCTATTTCTAACCTAAAAATTGTGGTGTATGTATCAAACACAGATTGGCTCCAAAATTAAGGATGGTACTAGAATATGAACAGTTTATTTTTAAAACTCGAATTTCGAGACTTAATCCCAACCATTCTTTGTGATAATCAAATTTAATCCTAGCCCTAGATTAGTTTTGAATTTGACAAAAACGATCACACTTCATCGTCTTCGTTCTTACGAGTTCATTTCTGGAAATCTCATAACTTCATAACTACTGAAAAATCTGGTTTCTACAAAATTCTCAAATGGCAACTATCAATATTATCAATGAAACTAACGAAGTTGCAAGAACTTTTGATTCGAACTTCTGGATTCGCAAAAAGGGCATTTTTGTGGAAAATGCTGTATATTTCAATGGCCGACACAGTGCTGAGAATCAAGCCATTCTGACTATGTGCGAAGAGTGTGGGCTAAGGAAATTTCTGGAATCATCTCCACTCAATGTCTATGAACCGGAGGCAATGGAATTTTATTTACAGCTCAAAGGAGATAGAAATGGTGTTCACTCCATGCTTGCTGGGCATAAGGTCATTATCACTAGGGAAATCCTAGAAGTGATGTTGGATTTGCCTCAAGGCCCGGTAGATATCATGAATTACAAAGCTGGAGAGGAGAAGGAATGTGTAGGAAGGTGGTCAGGAGTTGAAACAGAGACCTTGACTAATCTAAAGAAGGATGTTCTTCCTACTGGTCTGCAGTTTTTGATGGACATAGCTGGAAAATGCTTGTTAGGGCAACATCATAGCCAGGATGCCTTATCAAGTTTCAAGATTAGAATTATGGCTGCAATCATTGACAGAGTTCAAGGTGATTGGCAAGGATTTTTCTTGGAAAGGCTGCTGATTGAGAAAGAAAAAGTTTTGTTCGATGAGGATACTATGGAATTTTCGATTAAATCGAAATTAGGGTTCGGAAACAAGTTGAGTTTCTTGTTGCCTCAGTTGGTTAAAAAGCCATATTGGAGTAATCCCAAGAAATTCCATCATGGAAAATTCTTGATGAAGAAGGAGTCTGTTCAGTTTGAACAAGAAAACCCTTTGGAACAACCTCATGAGCTTGAAGCACAAGCATCTGGAGATTCAATGTACCGATCTGATGACAATCAACCTGAAGTTAGATCGAAGGCAAGGCATGATCCGAGCAGTATTAGACCAAGGAGAGGAAGGTCTGCTACAGCTGCCTCAGAGCCAACAGTCAGATTTGTGGAGACTGTGGTGCAATCAAGCTCAGAAGAGCAAGAGGTTAGTGTTCCTAGTTCTATTGCTGTGCATAAAAGAACTAAGTCAAGAAGTGCTAGGAGGAAGTTAGTTGTTGTCTCCCCTACCCCTTCAAACTCTGAACCAAGCCAAACTGAAACCCAAAACCCCCAACCTTCATGTTCTGGGCAATCAGAACACTATTTTTCTGTGACTCAGAACACTCCCCAGTCATCCCCTCAGAACACTAATTTTCATCCTACCCCAATTTCTAGTCCTCAACATCAAACTTCACATCAACCTTCACCACACCAATCCCCAACACAGGTTCATGATCACTCTACTGAACATGAATTTGAACCTTCTACTGAACCAATTGACATTTCATCATCCCCTGAACCTGAATTTATTGCTCCTAAACCTGCTGATTTGATGGAGTACACTATATGTGATAAAGAGGATAGAATCAGGATAGATTTGAGGATAGCTTTGTTGAAGCAATTTCCTGGATTGGATGAAAGCTCAGTTGAGTTTGAGAAACTCCTTAGGATAGGCACATGGGTGTATCTTAAGAGGAGTACTTTGAAGGAGAATTTGGTTATAATGGAAGGCATGGGAGGTGCTTCAATCTTTGATGATTGGGAAGCAGAACAGATGCAAGCAGCTGGTGTTAACTCTTTTCTTGAGTTAGTTACTCCAGAATCTGTAGCTCATCTTGTTGAAAGGCTAACAGGTATCAAGTATTCTGTTGAGAAGATTGCAACTCCTAATTCAGATGAAAATTTGTTTATGGAAAGTGAAGAGAAAGGTGTTGATGAAGCTGAGAATGCTGCTGAAAAAGAGTGCATGGAAATTGATGAAGATGTTGACAATGCAACAGAGGTGTTTGAGAACACTGTTGTTATTGAAGAAACAGAAGCCTTGGAGCATCAAGATGTAAATGCTGAAGAGATGGAAAGCATTCCAATTCATTCTACTGATCCTATCATTCTTGAGGATGTACAGGAACAGATCAGAACAGTTCCTGTTGAGAGGGAATCTGACAATTCTGACTTTGAGATGTTGAAAAAGCAGAATGCAGAACTTCAAGCAAAGATGGAAGATGCTGTAAAAATGTTTCAAGAAGCTACTGACAGAATGAATAAGATGACTTCTGAACACTCTTATGAAAAGGTTATGGAATATACAATGTCCAAAATTTATGATCTTCATAGAGTACAAGAGAAGAACCTGTCTCAAGTGTTGCATAAAAAGCTGGAGCAACACATATCTTCCTTGAAAGAGTGGCATGATGAAGCCAAAAAGGGGGAAGATAAGACAAGGAAAGTGATGGAACAAACTCAGTCACAACAAGCTCAGTTGGTTGTGAGTCAGGATGAGTTAAAAGAAGAAATTGCAATTCTGAATGAGAAGCTGAAACTAAGGAAGCAACAGAAGCAACAAGGTCAAGAAATTGTTGAGAAAGGACCTGATATTGCTGAAAGTTCGATTCAGAAGAAGAGAAAGTTAGTCTTGTCTGATGAAGAACAAGAAGAAGAAGAAACTGGTAGACTTACCAGATCAAAGAGCAAATTGAAAGTTGGAATTGCAAGCTCAGAGCAAGAAAAACTTGAAGTCATGAAGAAAAAGAAAGCTGAAGAAGCAGAACTGAAAAAGAAGAAAGAAAAGGATATCAAGTTCTTAAAAACAAGATTTGATAACAAAGTTGCTGCTTTGAAGAAGAAGTTGAAAGCTCAAAGGAAAGCTGAAGGAAAAGAGTTTGACAAAGATTTTCAAGATGAAAACTTTGTGGATTTTATTGTTCTAACTGAGAATATGGAACATTGGAAGAATCTAAAGAAGAAGTGGCAGATTGCAAACTTCATTATGAGGAAATTTGGTGATCATTCGAGCAAGGAAGCATAATTTATTGATTTTGAAGAGTTCATGCTGAACATTGATCAAGAGTTTTGGGAAGATATAGCACAAGTTGCTGCTCGTGCTGGAACCAAAATCTTGTGTCCTGAAGAACCAAATTGGGAACCTCCAAGACTGGAAAATGGAGAACCTGATTACAAGGAGATCAACAACATAATTGCTGAGATTATCAAGGAAGAAGGAATATCTGATCATCAACATATGATGGATATCAAAGCAAGGATGTATGTTGCATTCAGAATCTGAAGATACAAAATGAAGATGAAGGACAAGCTCAGAAGATAACATTTTGTTGGTCCCAAGTTGAGTTAATAACGAGTAAGCTAGTGAAAATGTCTAGAGGGGGGTGAATAGACTTTTCAAAAATCTTTCGAAATATCAAAGTACAATATGCGGAATACAAAATTATCAATGAGCCCAATTCAAGATTATACTCAACTTATTTTCGAGAACTCTGTTCTATACTCAACTAGTCTAGATCAGTTAAGTAGTTCAACCAATTAATCAATTAAGCAATAAAAACAGTAAAGTAAATCAAACACGAGATTTTATAGTGGTTCGACAACTTGTCTACATCCACTCTCACAAACCCAGTTGTGATGTTTCCACTAAACTCTTCCAATCGAGTACAAGTGTATGTTCCTGTCTTTAAAGTCCCAAGAAGAAGACTTAGATCTTCAACAGACTATACCTCCAGATATGTCTACGATCTTACTAGAAATTTTACAAGTATCTAGCACCTTGAAAAATAACAAACAAAAACTAAAAACTTCTCTGATTTTCAGTAGTAGCCTTCTTGATTCTTCACTTGTCTTCTGGCTATCTTTCTGAACTTCAATCAACTCTGAGAGTAAACTTTAATTGAATCTTCAATAACGTTTGTAAGTAGTAATTCTCAATATCTTCAGTAATCAGTAGTCTTTTACCAACGAATACCTTGGGGTATTTATAGACTTTAAATTCAAGAACTTTCAGTTGTGTAACAACCTTTCTTGAAAACTAACTTGTAACTGATTCTTTTTATTCTTCCACGCGTTTCTTCAGTTAATTAGTTATTCCATAACTAATTTCTTCAATTTCATCTTTAATACGCGTTTCTGTAACTAACTCCAATTCAACTTGTCTTGTGTAGTCTAGTAGATGCACTTATCTTGTAGTCCACCTGTCTTGAGTAGTAGACTGGTCTTCTCTTCTTGTGCAGTAGACTTCTAATAGAACTAATCTAGTCCTATCATCTAACCTAACAAGACTATTACATTACATTAAGCTTTTATAATACAAGCTTAGTCAATCTTATAAACTATACAACAAATCTAATCTATTACAAATAAAAACATCATGAGCTCTATACAACAATTATAGCTCAAAAACAATTTAATCAATGTAACCATATATGAACAGATATGAAGTACTTATAACTCGTACTTATCTTTTAATAATACTTGCTTCTTAAAACAACTAGTACTTGTCTTTTGAATTCTACTGATCTGTACAAGATGACTTCAACTCAACTAGACTAGGTTAGTCAACACTTAGAAAATATTCAAGTCTTCTTTTGGCTTATCAAAACTTTATCATTTATCTTTTATTCATCATTTAGGACTTGTTCTAGGATTCATATCCCAACAATTTCCCCCTTTTTGATGAAGCCAAAACTACTTGAATCTTTTCTTATTAGTAGACTAGTTAAGTAGTTACCTTGTCTTAAACATCAAATAGCACTTTATCTTTTCATTCATTCAAAAATAAGATCAGTAGATATTACAAATACTTTGAATAACAAAACATCAGAGCAAAAAAAACTAATCAAACAAACAAAAACTAATCTGAAATAGTACCTTCTTCTGAATTTGGAACACAGAATGCATCAAGAAGTCTCCTGTGAATAACACTGATATGATCTTCATCTTCAATCTTCTCTTTATCAAGTAATTCTTCTTCAAACTTCTTGATCTGGTTACGATCTACTCTCTTTCCTGAGCTTGTCATAGGAGTCTTCCATCTTGGAAAGATTGGTATTAGAATGTTGAAATTTGCAGCAGCAGATATCCTCAATATCAGATTCCAAAGCATTCGATTCTGACCTTCCATAAACTTATCAAACATCGAGTATAGTTCATCCGAATTTTCAGAATCACCATACTTTCTGATTATCCAGTGATCAAGTTCCCATTGTCTCTTCACCTTGAGCCAATCTTGACGATGCTCTCTGTCAATAAAATAATCAATGAACTGATCTTCCATTTTCTCTTCATCTTCCTTCAGCTTCTGCAAATTCTCAATATGTTTTTCTATCTTCTTTTTGCTTGCATAGTGAGATTCATCACTTGGATCAACAACCTTCTGCTTTTTCACCTTTGTTGTTGTCTCCATCTCTCTAGGTTCTTCTATCTGAATAGATTTCCTTTTAGATATCATTTTTGTCTGCACTTCAGCTTCTGGAGATGCAATGGCCTTGCCCTTCTCCTTCTTCTTCAACTCATCAGCTTCAACTTTAGCTTGCTCAGCTTCTGCAGTTTTAACCAATCTGCCTCTGCCTCTCTTAGGCCTCTTAAGATCTTGCATAGCTTCAGCAGCATCTTTAGCTTCTGGATCAGCACTTGCCTCTTTCACTCCTTCAGCAGCAAATTCAACTCGACTTGCCTCTTCCCCCTTTTTGGCTTCATCAGATGCCTTGAGAGAGAAAAGAGAAGTGAACCGAGTCATTTCTTCCATCATAGCTTGCTTCATAAGATCTGTAGCCTTCTCAATTTGCTTCTCATGTGACTTGTTTTGACTTAACTTGTCCAGCTTGGTCGCCACCAACTCTAGCTTTTGAGTAGACAAGTTCAACTCATTTTTAAAATGTGTAGCGGTTAAACGTAACTTCTTGTTTTCATCAGTCATAGCTGAGATAAGTTGTTGAGCTTGAGTTAGCTGATCATAAGCTTCCTTCCTCTGAACATCAGCAACTTCGATTCTTGCTCTATAGACTCTTTCCAATTTCCTGGATTCAGTAGCTAGAACGCGAGCAAAATCGACCGAGCTTTTCTCTGAGTATTCAACTTGATCCTGGAGAAATCCTTCAAGTTGTTCAAACATGTGTTGTCTGTATTCATCATCAATCTGATTGACTGCATTGACGATCAAATCTTTTGAACTAGTCACAAGGACATTGTTTTGTTCAATAAGAGTCTTCTGGACATCAGATTTAAGAAACTCAGCAATTGATGCTTTGATGACAGCTTTCAATTCGTCCTTCAACTCATCTATTGAGGCGGCTGAGATAGCTTGAGATGACTGTCCAACCTCAACATGAGTAACATCAAGCATGACTTCATCTTCTGGAGTTAAAACTTTCACCAACCGATCTTCTGAAACAGTAGTCAAGACCTCGTCTTCGACTAGATTAACTTCTGGAAGCACACTTCCAGCAATAGCTCTTAGATTAAGTTGAGGAGAGTAAGAGATAATAGCCAACCTTGCTTCACGAGCCTTCCTTTCAGCAATAGCTATGTCCTTCTTCAATAAGGCATGCAACTTCTCCATGTATCCACAAAGTTCAAATGGCAGTAAATCATCAGAATAACGATTTATAAAAGCAAAATCTGATCTTGGACTATCAGCATGGTCCATCTGAAATTTGAACACAATGCCTCTCAACTGATCTGAGACATTGTCTAAATCTATGACTGGATCAGTAGACTGTATCAACTCAGCTTGATAATCTTCAAATACCACAATGTTTTGCACAACATCAAGATCTGGAACCTGAACACCTACATCAAACTTGAATTCTGAACTCATCAAGTCATCAGAAATACCAAGTAGTCTTTTCGCCAGAGCAGTGATAGCATGATTTGGGAAAAGTTCTGAGTGGTCACTAACACCACTATTCTCCTTCTGCTCCATTTCCCAATCCATGAAATTTGAAATGCCACCTTTTCCTAAGATGACTTCGAAGAGATCATCTGTACCAGACTTCTTTAAGGCCACCCAAGTACAAATTCGAACCAGTTTCTCAAACTGTTCTGAAGAGTAGTCGACTTCAACAGACGAGAGCTGCTTCTTCAAATTCTTGCTCATCTTTGAACGGATTCGCTTCTCTCTTAGACACATGGGATAATAGACCAAGGATTCGAATCTAGCTTCAGTCGGGGTCTGAGTAGATGGGGTCTCTAACTCAGTTGTTGCAGTGGCAACTAACTTCTGATCTGAAGTAGATGAGATAAAGGGTTCAACATATTCTGTTGAGGGAGAGGGTGTGAAAGTACTGGTTTCAAAAAGCTTTGATGTGTCTTGGTTTGGTATGACAACTGTCGGAGTATCAGTTGTATCTATTATGGGAGTGTTTTCAGGTAGGCTGACCCTCAGCGGATATGCTGGCAGCACTTGTGAAGTTGAGGGAATAGGTCTAGGCCTAGATCGATGTGATCTTGCCTTGGTTCGAACAGAAGAGAATGGGAGAGAGAGAGGAATTGAAACAGACTGAGTAGTAGAACCAACCTGTAAACTCGACTCGGCTGGACGAGTATGCGAATCAACTCTCACCAAAGTGTACATCTCAGGTATTTGTTCACTCGACTCTTGCTCTTGAGTCGACTCTTCCTCTGACTGAGTCCTCTCTGAGTCTTCTGTACCAGATGAGTCTTGTGTAGCTTCCACTGACTTGTCTTCAACGGACTCATCTTCTGAAGATCCAGACTCACCAGCATACGGTAAAGCTTCCATGGGGTCAATTCTGACTTGCCTAGGTGCAGATGGCCTGGCCGCAGCTTGTTTCCTCACTGCCCCTTTCTTCAAGTAAAACTTCAAAGGATGGAACGGCTTTCCTTTACTCCATTTCGTCTTGTTTGGTATAAGGAGAGGAAGTAAGATACTTAGCTTGTTTCCATATCCAACTGCAGTAGACACCACCCAATTTCGAGTATTGTCATCTACTCGAACACTGCGTTCAAAATACATAATTCGATCCGCAATCAGCTTGAACCAATTGCATTCAGTGATACCATCAAAAATGACAGCCATAACCCTTGCCTTCATAAAGGTCACAGAGTCATGAGAACCAGTCGAACTTAACAAGATTTTGCTGGCAATATCCAATAAGGTGCGATATTTCTTAAGAAGATCACCCTTCTTGACTGGAACATACTTGCCATCTGATTTCTGTTTCAACTTCTTCCCACAGAAGATACTCAAGTAACGAATTTCTTGTCCAAGAGCATAATTTTCAATGTCAATAGTTCCGATGGGCAACTGTAGACGGTTGAACATAGTTTCTGGAGTGATTTGCACACGATCCTCACCAATGAAGGATTCAAGAATATCACCTTGTCTAATGACGTTGGCATAGAACTCTAGCACCTCCTCCTCCAAGACCACTTGAGGAAATGATTCTAGATACGGTTTGAGCCCACATCGAGTGCATTTAGCCAGAATCTCAGCATCGTCGTCTGAGTGATTGCCTTTGAAGAACACAGATGGTTCAACATTTACTTTGTTATCGGAGATGTACCGGCCTAGGTCGAATGTGACCTGCATGTTAGTTCTAAGATCGAAAATTGATCGAGTAGACATCTCAACAATAATCAGTAATTAGATTGCTTGAAAATAGGGAGAGGCAAAAACTTCTTGAGAAAAACAAGGAATTAACAAAAATGTGACTAAGTCATGTGATAATTTGGGTTTTGATCAAGACGGTTAAGACCTTTGGCATTCGGTTACGGAACCGAGAGTATTATGTAATTTGATATTGTAAACTTTGAAATCCGCCCTTTCTTAGTTAGAATAGAGGAGTGAACTCATCTGTCCTAGTGTAGATGAGTGAGAACTGGATGTATACACCACATCAAATGAGAGTGTATAAATCTAATTCAAGGGTTTTCAAATTCTATCAATACCTAATTACTATAATATCCTTAATCAGTTTTGATTAAACACTTAGCATTAAAAAAACTTAGCTTGTCTGTTCGAGTCCATCCAGAACAGACGAGTAGACATAAGCTCCACCAGACGAGTTGGCTTACGTACACCAGACGAGTTCCCCCTTCGTCTGTGCATGTCTATTCTGAACATCGAACGACTTCATGTACCTATCTTATCACCTTCAACGTGTAATCGATGGTACAAGTAAAGTAACAATAAATAAGATGAATATCAATCTAAGGCAATAATCAAGGTTTCGAACAAGATGACTATTGACCAACATAAGAGTCAACACAAGGATATTTAAGAAATCATAGATTCCCCCTTAAATGTTTATTCCCTTAGTATTACCCTCAGGCTTTACCAGCTTCCTCATCGGGTTGTCTGGTCACCTTGTCTAGCCTTGTATACCTGTCTGTTGCGTGAGTAGACGAGTGCTCTATTCTTTTTGTGGTAACTTGTCTATTTTCTTCTTTCTTTTTAGAACTGTACCTGTCTGGTTAGTACATTTCTACATACTAGTAGGATCAAGATCAATTAGTCCTAGACTAATGCATAATTCATGAAATCGTGCCTCAACTAATGGTTTTGTAAAAATATCAGCTCTTTGAAAATCAGTATGAATCTTTTCCATGCGAATATCCTTCTTTTCTACATGATCACGTATGAAATGGTGTTTCACATCAACATGCTTACAACGTGTGTGCAGAACAGGATTTTGTGTAATGGCAATTGCACTATTACTATCACAGAATATAGGAACATTTGATTCACAAATATTATAATCTCTAAGCTGTTGAATAAGCCATAATAATTGACTACAGCAACTACCAGCTGCCATGTACTCGGCTTCAGTAGTAGAGGTAGCAACACTTGTCTGCTTTTTCGAAAACCATGAAATGAGTTTTGTGCCTAAGAATTGACAAGAACCAGATGTAGATTTCCTATCTATTCTACAGCCACCAAAATCAGAATCAGAGTAGCCACTTAGAGATAAATCATCATTTGAAGGATACCATATACCACGATTGATGGTTCCTTTCAAATATTTCAAAATCCTTTTAGTGGTTTCCATATGACTCTCTTTTGGATTAGCTTGAAAACGAGCACATACACCAACAGAAAATGCAATATCAGGTCTACTAGCAGTTAAGTAGAGTAATGAACCAATTAGACCACGGTAATGAGTTTGATCAGTACACTTACCTTGTTCGTCTGGGTCCATTCTGTATGTAGGTAGCATAGGTACGCCAGCAGACTTGCATGTCTTAATACCATACTTGTCTAGAAGATTTCTAGTATACTTTGCTTGATTTATGAAAATCCCTTCAGGGGTCTGTTTTACTTGAAGTCCAAGAAAGTAATTCATTTCACCCATCATAGACATCTCAAATTTACTTTGCATGAGTGTTGAGAAACTTTCACTCAGCTCTTTGTTAGGTGAACCAAAAATGATGTCATCTACGTAAATTTGGACGAGTAAAATGTCTTTCCCTTCTTGTCTTCTGAACAAGGTTCTGTCTACCTTGCCTTTAGTAAAACCATTTTCTAATAGAAATTGAGAAAGAGTATCGTACCAGGCTCTTGGAGCTTGCTTTAGTCCATATAAGGCCTTCTTTAATTTGTATACCTGATTACCTTTGACTTCGAAACCTGGGGGTTGTTCAACATATACTTCTTCCACAAGAATACCGTTAAGAAATGCACTTTTAACATCCATTTGATATACAATAAATTTCATGTAAGCAGCATATGCAAGAAACAATCGAATGGCTTCTAGTCTAGCAACAGGAGCATATGTTTCATCATAATCTATGCCTTCAGCTTGTGAATAGCCTTGGGCGACTAGTCTAGCTTTATTGCGAACAACTACATCATTCTCATCTTTCTTATTCTTGAAAATCCATCGAGTTCCAACTACATTATGATGTTTCGGTCTATCGACAAGTTCCCAGACGTCGTTTCGAACAAACTGATTCAACTCGTCTTGCATAGCAATGATCCAATTACTATCAGCCAATGCCTCATTAATGGTTTTAGGCTCGATAGATGAGAGGAAACAACACCAGCAAAACAGAGATGGACTAGATTGTTCTTGCGACTCAAAGAGTTGTCGTCTAGTCTTAACACCAACTGTAGAGTCACCAATAATATTTTCAGTATTATGCGCTGATTTCCATGTATTTTTATTCTTAACAATGATACTATCATCTATATCATGTACAGCATCATCCATGTCAGCATCATTATCATCAGAAGATTTAATAGGAGTAGACTAATGCATAATTCATGAAATCGTGCCTCAACTAATGGTTTTGTAAAAATATCAGCTCTTTGAAAATCAGTATGAATCTTTTCCATGCGAATATCCTTCTTTTCTACATGATCACGTATGAAATGGTGTTTCACATCAACATGCTTACAACGTGTGTGCAGAACAGGATTTTGTGTAATGGCAATTGCACTATTACTATCACAGAATATAGGAACATTTGATTCACAAATATTATAATCTCTAAGTTGTTGAATAAGCCATAATAATTGACTACAGCAACTACCAGCTGCCATGTACTCGGCTTCAGTAGTAGAGGTAGCAACACTTGTCTGCTTTTTCGAAAACCATGAAATGAGTTTTGTGCCTAAGAATTGACAAGAACCAGATGTAGATTTCCTATCTATTCTACAGCCACCAAAATCAGAATCAGAGTAGCCACTTAGAGATAAATCATCATTTGAAGGATACCATATACCACGATTGATGGTTCCTTTCAAATATTTCAAAATCCTTTTAGTGGTTTCCATATGACTCTCTTTTGGATTAGCTTGAAAACGAGCACATACACCAACAGAAAATGCAATATCAGGTCTACTAGCAGTTAAGTAGAGTAATGAACCAATTAGACCACGGTAATGAGTTTGATCAGTACACTTACCTTGTTCGTCTGGGTCCATTCTGTATGTAGGTAGCATAGGTACGCCAGCAGACTTGCATGTCTTAATACCATACTTGTCTAGAAGATTTCTAGTATACTTTGCTTGATTTATGAAAATCCCTTCAGGGGTCTGTTTTACTTGAAGTCCAAGAAAGTAATTCATTTCACCCATCATAGACATCTCAAATTTACTTTGCATGAGTGTTGAGAAACTTTCACTCAGCTCTTTGTTAGGTGAACCAAAAATGATGTCATCTACGTAAATTTGGACGAGTAAAATGTCTTTCCCTTCTTGTCTTCTGAACAAGGTTCTGTCTACCTTGCCTTTAGTAAAACCATTTTCTAATAGAAATTGAGAAAGAGTATCGTACCAGGCTCTTGGAGCTTGCTTTAGTCCATATAAGGCCTTCTTTAATTTGTATACCTGATTACCTTTGACTTCGAAACCTGGGGGTTGTTCAACATATACTTCTTCCACAAGAATACCGTTAAGAAATGCACTTTTAACATCCATTTGATATACAATAAATTTCATGTAAGCAGCATATGCAAGAAACAATCGAATGGCTTCTAGTCTAGCAACAGGAGCATATGTTTCATCATAATCTATGCCTTCAGCTTGTGAATAGCCTTGGGCGACTAGTCTAGCTTTATTGCGAACAACTACATCATTCTCATCTTTCTTATTCTTGAAAATCCATCGAGTTCCAACTACATTATGATGTTTCGGTCTATCGACAAGTTCCCAGACGTCGTTTCGAACAAACTGATTCAACTCGTCTTGCATAGCAATGATCCAATTACTATCAGCCAATGCCTCATTAATGGTTTTAGGCTCGATAGATGAGAGGAAACAACACCAGCAAAACAGAGATGGACTAGATTGTTCTTGCGACTCAAAGAGTTGTCGTCTAGTCTTAACACCAACTGTAGAGTCACCAATAATATTTTCAGTATTATGCGCTGATTTCCATGTATTTTTATTCTTAACAATGATACTATCATCTATATCATGTACAGCATCATCCATGTCAGCATCATTATCATCAGAAGATTTAATAGGAGTAGACGAGTCGACTAGTTTAGGTATGTCAACTGGTCTAGTAGAGTTACCTTGAGCACTCACCTTCTTCTGGTCATCTGACTCGAGAGCGTTCATGAATGGATTGTATGCTTGAACGGATTCATATACCTCTGAGTCTTTGTCAGATTCGACAGATAGCTCAGTAGCTTTCTCACTGATCTTGTTGGTAGACGAGTCCTGTTGAGATTCTTCGAAAACCACATGTGGTGTTTCTTCCACACAAAGAGTTGAGTAGTTGAATACTCTAAATGCTTTGCTAGTCGAGGAGTATCCTAAGAATATCCCCTCGTCTGCTTTAGCATCGAATGCATTCAACTTGCTTTTCCCATTGTTATGGATGAAACACTTGCATCCAAATATATGAAAATATGAAACTCTGGGTTTTCTACCTTTCCATACCTCATAAGGCGTCTTACCTAGTGCTTTATTGATAGCACTTCTGTTTTGTGAGTGGCATGCAGTATTGATAGCTTCTGCCCAAAATTTCTGAGGCGTATTATACTCTGTCAGCATGGTCCTGCAGGCCTCCTTAAGAGTTCTGTTCCTTCGTTCTGCTACTCCATTTTGTTGTGGTGTCCTTGCTGCACTAGTAAGGTGCTGGATGCCACGCTTAGAACAAAATTCTTTAATATAGCAGTTAATGAATTCAGTGCCCTTGTCACTACGGATCTTGACAATTGA
The DNA here is from genome assembly GCA_963675135.1 of Galeopsis tetrahit. Classification (NCBI taxonomy): domain Eukaryota; kingdom Viridiplantae; phylum Streptophyta; class Magnoliopsida; order Lamiales; family Lamiaceae; genus Galeopsis; species Galeopsis tetrahit. The sequence goes on from OY776127.1 coordinate 75,897,235, forward strand.
CTGATTCTTCTCAACCTGTAACTTCTTCAATAGGTCAGGCAAAAGTGTTTGTGTATCACTCTTCTTGTGTAAGAAGACTACCCAAGTGAACTTCGAATAGTCGTCTACCACAACAAGTGTGTACCTTCTACCGTTCAAAGTTGGAGGAGTTATTGGGCCATGTAAGTCCATATGTAGAAGTTCAAGAACTCTACTGGTTGAGAGGGATGGAATAGATTTAAAAGAACCCTTCACTTGTTTACCTTTTTGACAGGAGGTGCATACATGTGACTTATAGTAGACTTCATTGGGAATACCTTCCACAAGGTAGTCTCTGGCTATCTTATTAAGAACCTTAAAGTTTAGATGACAAAGGCGTCTATGCCAGAGCCAGCCAAGTTCTTTAGGATTCTTAGTAAGTAGACAGGTGTCCCTCGGACAACTGTTCCAGTTCACTATGTACACACTTCCTTGTCTAATGCCGACTAGTAGGACTGCGTGTGTTTTCTTGTCGATGATTTCACATTTCTGACTCTTGAACTGCACCTTGTATCCACGATCACAAAATTGTGAAACAGAGAGTAAATTGTATTTCAAGCCTTCAACATAAGAAACGTCTTGAATTTCTATGTCACCATTCCGAATGTAACCAAATCCTTTAGTAACAGCAATGGAGCTATCACCAAAAATCACTTTTGGTCCTTCTTGCTCATGGTAGCTTGATAAGAGAGTCTTGGTACCAGTCATGTGGTGTGAACACCCACTGTCTATGTACCAAGTTTCTCCTGTTGAGCCACCTTTCTTGTATAGATCGAGTCGACCCTGCAATAGATGATAATACATAATTTAGGTACCCTCCTTGTTTAATGGGGTCCTTGGGGGTTAGTCGAGTTCAATGGAATCCAAATGTACATTGGAGTCCTGAACAAGTTTGACCTTCTAAGCTTTCGACCATATTTGTTGCAAAATAAGACCTTGTTGTCCTTATCTGGCCTATCAGTCGAGTTCGGGTCTACTCTTTGGAGATAGCCGTTTGACTTAATCTCTACTTGAGCAGGCACTTGTCTATGATAGTCAGAGTAAGGTTTATATGCATTAGGTCCATACGGTTTATAGACATGTTTAGGTCTTTCTTCTCCTTTGATATCATATGACAAAGGTGGAGGATATAGAACAGCTTGTGTACGATATTTTGGACCTTCCTGTCTAGGTCTAGACGAGTAGAGTTGAGACTGCCTTATGAAAGGAGGTCTAGACTCTTGTCGTCTAGTCTGTACTTGTCTAGTACTAGTCTCCTCAGGATACCAGTCCTCGTATCTGACCTGATTTGGTCGTCCACGATTCCTATTCCTTTGTTGACTTGTCTTAAACGGAACAGGCTTGTTGTTAACTTTCTTTTTACCACCTTTGGTAATTGGAATGTTAACTCGAGCTTGTTTTGGTACAGTACCTTTTGATGGAGTGTCAATATCGTATATCAATGGTTCTTTTCCTTTATCATTAGTCAAAGAGCTTGAGATGAAAATAGTAGGGTTCTTAGGAACTTGAGTAGACGAGCTGGGTGTCTCAGCACCTATGCCTGTCTTGTCAGCAGGAGCCCTATACCTATCTGACAATTTAAGGTTAACCTTAGATGAGTTAACCAGGTCAGTAAGTTTAAGGTCTAATGTGACAACCTCGGTTTCTAAGAACTTATTACGTTCTTCAAGCTTTTTGAGCTTGCTTTGTAAGACATTGAATTCATGTTTCTCAGTAGCGTGTGTCTTAAGTAGGTCTTGATACAACTTGTCTGTCAATGCACACTTCTCTCTGAGTTGTCTCAACTCTTCTTGTAAGCGTTCATTTAGGACTGTTATATTAGGATCTACTTTAGACTGAGCTTCCTTAAGATCGATGATTTCTTGTCTTAATATGATGTTTTCGTCACTGACTTCGATGAATGCCTTGTTGGCAAGTAGGAGGTCGTCTTCAACTGCACTAGTAGAGTGCTGAAGACTACTCCCTACTTGGCTACTGGCAGTGTCATTTTCATCAGAGTCTGATTCATCACAAGATTGAAACGAAGTGACAGATGATACCTCTTGGTCGATTTTAGCCATGAAGCATAGACCATCATCTACTATGAAAGCTTTATCTTGATCTGGTTCAGACGGGTAGCTAGATGAGGATGATGGCAACTCGTCTGAGTCAGAGTCAGAGTCACTATTGGCCATCATTGCCTTTTTGCCACGGTTGTATCTTCTTTCCCTTCGTGCTTTGCGTTCTTCTCGATCATCAGTACTCAGGTCTGGACATTCATATATGTAGTGACCTGGTTTCTCACAGTTATAGCACACAAGATCATTAGTAGCCTTTTTAATAGGAGAGTTGTTCCTTCGTTTATCACGTCTATCAGAACGAGTAATCTTCCTACTATCAGACTCTCTATCTTGTCTGTTACCTTTCGAGACTTCGTCTCTCCTTTCGGACGAGTTTCGGTCTCGTCTGGTTTCAGACGAGTTCTTAGACGCAGACCCTCTATGCTCTCTATAGAACTTCTTATATCTTCCAAATCGTTTATTCAGCCTATCAAACTTTCTAACCATGAGGCTTACCTGATCCTTCAGACTAAGATCAGTATCTATCTCGTCTTTAACAGAAGCAGACCTAGTCTTAGTCTTAGACCTGTCTATCTTAGACGAACTAGCCTTAAAAGCAACGTTCTTAGATACAGCATGTTCTCTGTCACTACTTACTATGGGTTCATCTTCGTCTAGATCAAACTCATGAGCCTTTAGAGTTTGAAACATAGTCTCTGCTGTCCATACGTCTATATCTTGGGTATTCTTAACAAGCATTTTTACCATCTTCCATCGACTATCAAGGCTTTTTAGAATCCTAAGATTGATTTCACGAGGAGTATAAGATTTACCAAGGACTTCCAAGTCATTCATGATTTTGGTAAAACGAGTATCCAACTGGTCTATTGTTTCACCAGTTTGCATATGAAATGATTCGAATCTTTGGACAGCAGTGGAAAGCTTGCTTTCTTTGATTAGGGATGTCCCTTCACAAATGATAGCTAAGCGGTCCCACATTTCTTTGGCAGTTTTACATTTTAACACTTTTCCCAGATACTCATTAGGAAGAGTGTGTAAGATGTAATTCTTGGCCAAGCTATCCAAATTATTCTGTCTCATTTCTTCAGATGTAAGTTCTGACCTTGGTTTCTTGACGAGAGTACCCACGGGTTGATTTGCGTCGAGGGCAGCAGTGTTTGGGATCATGGTCACAATTGGACCTTCAGTGATGACTGAGATCATTAAGTCATGAGTGGAGCTGAAGATGGCTTCCATCCTTAGCTTCCAATAGTCGTAATCCTGTACCTGGAACTTAGGTAGTTTGTTGGCGCTTATCTCAAGAGTCATGATTTCAAGAAATAAGTGCTAAGTAGAGTTATGATCAAGAACAACAGATAAGTCAAGAACAGGGAGCACGGAAAACAGATGATACAAGAATATGATCAAGAACACGTATACAAGAACAGTCAAGGACCAAGACTTCACCCTAAGTCTTGAGTCGGTTATCAAGAAACAACAGTTCGTAAACTACTGCTCTGATACCACTTGTTGGTCCCAAGTTGAGTTAATAACGAGTAAGCTAGTGAAAATGTCTAGAGGGGGGTGAATAGACTTTTCAAAAATCTTTCGAAATATCAAAGTACAATATGCGGAATACAAAATTATCAATGAGCCCAATTCAAGATTATACTCAACTTATTTTCGAGAACTCTGTTCTATACTCAACTAGTCTAGATCAGTTAAGTAGTTCAACCAATTAATCAATTAAGCAATAAAAACAGTAAAGTAAATCAAACACGAGATTTTATAGTGGTTCGACAACTTGTCTACATCCACTCTCACAAACCCAGTTGTGATGTTTCCACTAAACTCTTCCAATCGAGTACAAGTGTATGTTCCTGTCTTTAAAGTCCCAAGAAGAAGACTTAGATCTTCAACAGACTATACCTCCAGATATGTCTACGATCTTACTAGAAATTTTACAAGTATCTAGCACCTTGAAAAATAACAAACAAAAACTAAAAACTTCTCTGATTTTCAGTAGTAGACTTCTTGATTCTTCACTTGTCTTCTGGCTATCTTTCTGAACTTCAATCAACTCTGAGAGTAAACTTTAATTGAATCTTCAATAACGTTTGTAAGTAGTAATTCTCAATATCTTCAGTAATCAGTAGTCTTTTACCAACGAATACCTTGGGGTATTTATAGACTTTAAATTCAAGAACTTTCAGTTGTGTAACAACCTTTCTTGAAAACTAACTTGTAACTGATTCTTTTTATTCTTCCACGCGTTTCTTCAGTTAATTAGTTATTCCATAACTAATTTCTTCAATTTCATCTTTAATACGCGTTTCTGTAACTAACTCCAATTCAACTTGTCTTGTGTAGTCTAGTAGATGCACTTATCTTGTAGTCCACCTGTCTTGAGTAGTAGACTGGTCTTCTCTTCTTGTGCAGTAGACTTCTAATAGAACTAATCTAGTCCTATCATCTAACCTAACAAGACTATTACATTACATTAAGCTTTTATAATACAAGCTTAGTCAATCTTATAAACTATACAACAAATCTAATCTATTACAAATAAAAACATCATGAGCTCTATACAACAATTATAGCTCAAAAACAATTTAATCAATGTAACCATATATGAACAGATATGAAGTACTTATAACTCGTACTTATCTTTTAATAATACTTGCTTCTTAAAACAACTAGTACTTGTCTTTTGAATTCTACTGATCTGTACAAGATGACTTCAACTCAACTAGACTAGGTTAGTCAACACTTAGAAAATATTCAAGTCTTCTTTTGGCTTATCAAAACTTTATCATTTATCTTTTATTCATCATTTAGGACTTGTTCTAGGATTCATATCCCAACACATTTCTTATCCTTAATCTTTATTTCTATATTTTTGTGTGTTGCATATTTTGTGATTATGTGTAATATGTGAAAGATCTAATCTGATTGTGAATATGATATGATTTCTGAATTGATGAACTGTTATGATTGACTACATACTTAACTACTGATTTATTAACATTTAAGTAGTTTTGGCTTCATCAAAAAGGGGGAAATTGTTGGGATATGAATCCTATAAACAATATTCTAATTGATGAGTGTATGTTTTGATGGCCAAAAGCAACTTAAAGTTAGTGATATATGTGGTTCCAAGTCATCTTAACTAAGTAATCTAAATATAAGCTTACTAATCTGATGAGAAACTTGAGTTGAGATTACTGATCTTAATACTAACTGAAATAAGTTTACTGATCTTATTTAGTAATATTGAGAATAAAATTACTGATCTTAACTGAGTTATCTGGAATAAGATTACTGATCTGAGTATGGAAACTGAGAATAATTTTAGTGATCTTATATGAGATATTTGAAATCTGAGTTACTGATCTGATATACTTACTGATCTTATATGCTTACTGGTCTTATATGTAAGTTACTGATCTTAAGTGTTTACTGATCTTAGTATTTACTGATCTTATATAAAAGTTATTGAACTTACATGAGTTACTGATCTTATTGTTTACTGATCTGATATATGAACTGTTAGGAACTAAGCTGATGTTTTGTATTGTATAGACAGCTTATAGTACAGGACTTAGATATACTCATCTGTATATAGTTCAGTTGATGTATAGATAGGTTTTATATATGTAAAGTTGTATTCTATTTGTATTCAGCATTGTAAAGTTCAGAACAGTAGATTAGAACTAGATTAGAAGAAGATCAAAAGACTAATGAAGACTCAGAGGACTACTTCAGAATAAGAAGACTTAAAGAAGAATTGAAGATACGCTTAGAAGAAATCTGGAGAAGTTTTGAAAGGTTTTAAGTTACTGTGCTGACTGACTCAGCAGAGTAAAATCCGAAGAGTAAAAATCAGAACAGTAAGTTACTGTGCTGATTTGGTAAATTTGAAGAATGAGTTTGGAAAACTTATTTAAAGAGTAACTGAAGATATATTGAAGATATGCTGACTTGGAAGTTGAAGGAAGTTACAAAGTCGGTTACAAGAAGAAGTTACAAAAACAGTTTTAGAGTTAGTTGAGAGTTAGTTCACAAACTGCTAACTGTCATACTAAGTTCTATAAATACTGTGTAATCTCCTACTGCTGAAGACTACTGAACAACTACTGATCTTAAAGCATTCACAAGCAATCTAAGTCTACAGAGCACAAGAAGAACTCACAGAGTTGAAGGAGATTAAAGAAGAGAAGAGCCACTGAATTGAAGAGAAGAATCAAAGGCTATTCAAAGAGAAGTTTTACTTTTCAAGTTTAAGTTTGTATTTTGTAAAACAAGTGTGCTAGTTACTTGTAGAATTACTAGTAGATCGAAGATATACCTGGAGGTATAATCGATAAGATCAAAGTCTTAATCTTGGGACTTTAAGCCACAAGAAACTCAAGAAGGAAGAGTTAATAAAACTTCACAACTGGAGTTGTGAGAGTGGATGTAGACATTTGTCGAACCACTATAAAATTCTGTGTTCTTTACTTTACTGTTTGTTATTTGTTTGAATTGTTTAATAAAGAGAACATTAAGAATTAACAAAGATAAAGATCTAAAGAAAAGTTGAGTATAAACTAGTAAGGCCCATATTATTCTGAAAGTACTGATCTGAGCTGAGTAAGCACAGTACAGTACATAAGAAGACTAAATTCCGCATTGCATATTCTGATATTTTGAAAGTCTATTCACCCCTCCCCTCTAGACTTTCTTAGCTTACTCAATCTTAACTCAACTTTGGGACCAACATCAACACTTTGAAAGACATCGACTAGTTGTTGATCCTTGATATCTTTCTTGACCTTTTTGAGCCCGGAGGGAAAAGGCGTGGAGAACGGTTTTAACTCCGGTTGACTGTTCTCCGAACATATTTATCTTGGTGATAGCCGGTTCTTTAACTTGAGCATCGGAGTCCCCGCACCAAATATCCCTCTAGCGTGTTTTGCAGGTTTTACAGAGCATCGTGAGTTACATGGAAGTCCTGTAACGAGTCATTTACCACCGGTGACCCAATGGCGTTTTGGTAAATTGTTGAGCGTTCAAACCCGACGCATCAACTGGCGTCGTCTGTGGGAAATCAGAGTTAAGGCGTGAGATCCTTGTTTTGATTGATCGTGATTTGATCTGAAGAATACATGAGTATGTGAGGAGAACGTGATAATCCCATACAAGCGAAAGATGGAGATGAAACACCATTACCGGTTGTTCCACCGGAGACGAGTACACCGATGGGAAGGGGAGGCTCATCATCTACGCCGTTGTTGCCCCCATTGAGTGGTACATTACTGAATAGGAGAAAATAGCCTCTGTCCATTCCTTTCCCCCCGATCTTTTCAGCGAGTTCGAGACCAACTATAGGCCGGGGTTAAGGTTGTAAACGAATCAAATCGAAGCGAATACTGTAGTATTCGATTCAATTCGTGAAAATATTCGAATATTCGTATTCGTTTAATTTTCGAATAATAAATTTGATTCGGTATTCGATTCGAATGATTATTCGATACTATTCGATTCGAGTATTCGATTCGAATTTCTTAATACATATTCTAAACATTATTTTTCAAGTATTCGATTTGAAATTGATTCGTATTCGATACTATTCGATTTGACTTGAAACTATTCGATTCAAAAATTTATGGAGAAAAATTTTAAAATAATAATTTAAATAATATTATAGGACATGAGACAAATATACATTAAAAAATATATTTATGTATATATATTATAAATATAATCGAATACTTACGAATATCGAATGGAATATCATAATTTTGTATTTGTATTCGTTTATTAATCGAATCAAAAAAAATATTTGTATTCGAATCATAAAATTTCGAATACAAATATCAAAATTCGAATACGAATACTAGATCGAGCAAAATTATTCGATTCGTTTACAACCTAGCCGGGGTACACCATTGACGGTGGCCCCACCCATTGTGCCTGTAGGAACGGCAATGATGTCGGGAGGGGCTGGTGAGTCTGCTCCTAGTAGATTGGAGGACGTGGCTGGAACCTCGTCAGTTCCTGTGAATGAAGCAAATGATCGAGTGCACTTTGGACCTATAGGTGCTAAAGAGGGTTACTCTTACCATGGAGCAACTTGATGCCATAGTGGCTAAAGAGGTGGAGAATGCCCTAGCAACTCGGAGGGAACCTGTGATTCCTCCACGAGCAATTGATGATGACGGTCCTCGAGGACCTGAACGAGACCCGTGTCATCCCAAACTCCCTCTAAAGATCTGGGAGGCCAGGCTGAAAGAGAAGAGAAACAATCCTCTTGGGCCGAGAAAAGTCCTCTTGCCCAAAACGGTAAAGGAAACCTGAATTCAGTTATTGAGATAACTGAAAACTGTGAGGTGGAAGAAAGCACTGATGACATTCAGGGGATGTGACTAATAAGCTTGAGGCCTTACAGAAAGAAACGAAGGTCATGCAAAAGCGAATGACTGGTAGTGTAAGTAAATCACTGCCTATTAGTGGTTATCAATTTTCTAGTGATATACTTCATGATGAATTGCCAATTAATTTCAAACCTTTGAATTTTGAATACGACGGAACTTCAGACCCGTATAAGCACTTGGTGCGATTCGAGAACGCGGCTCTCCTATATCGATATGGGGAGGGTGTGAAATGTAGAGTCTTTCTGAAGACTCTAGCCAAAGATGCCCAATAGTGGTTCACCCAGTTGGGGCCAGATTCCATCAGTTTTGGGCAGAGTTTAGCGAGTTGTTCCTGCACCAATTTGCCAGTGCCAGGCGACAGCCCCGAGCGAGGTTGACCTTATTCAACCTGAGATAACAAAAAAGTGAGAGCTTGAGAGCCTTTTTGAAAATGTTCAACCAAGCAGCCCTGGAGGTCTCTACAGCCTCACAGGAAGTAAAGATCAATGCCATCACTAATGGGCTCCGAGACGGAGATTTCTTCTCCTCCTTAGCAAAGAAACCAATGCAGAATTTTGACGAGTTGCTGCACAAAGCTAAAAAATACGTGACTTTGAAAGAAGTGAGAAAAGCCAAGAGATCTGAGATGAAGTCCTCCGCAGGGGACAAGAAGAAAGATACAGTATTAAAGAGATCTAACCCTGACCCACCTAAAGACGTTGGAGGTTCTGGAGGTGGGCGGCTAGGGGTGCTAGAAGTCGCGGGAGATCATCCAGAGATGAAGTTCCCATACTCGAGATCCAAAGGGCCCAAAAGGGCCAAGTCTGATAAGTTTTATCGCTTCCATAATGAGTATGGACATGACACCAACAATTGTTTTCATTTGAAAGATGTAATTGAGAGAATGATTTAAGCAGGTCATTTGAAAGAGTTCATATACAAAGACAGACAAGGCCCTCGAGGGCAGAAAAGAACCTGAGAAGAAACCCGAGGATAAGAGGAGAAAGCCTCGAGTAGAAACTGAGGACCAATCACCCCAGGTTCCAAAACGGGGCATGATCCAGATGATTGTGGGAGGTCCAACAGTTGGAGATTTATTCAGACAAAGAAAGATGAGTGTTCGGAGCTTAAGAACCGAACGAGAAAAGAACTAGAAGATCATTAGTTTTGAGCTTGAATTGTATTGACATTTAACTTTGATCTTATAAACCTCTAAATATATATATATATATACTCCCTCTGTCCCACAATTGTTTGCACTACCCAAAATTGAAACTTTTTCATAAACCACACCCTCACAATATTCACATATTTACACAAAATGCCATTACTTTTACCCTCAATCCAATCATTCACTTTACTTTATTCATAAAAGTTTACAAAACTACCCCTCAACACTCCACTCATTACACATTTTTCTTAGTTTGCGTGTCCATAAAATGGTGCAAACAATCTTAGGACGGGACGGAGGGAGTATATTCTTTTGCACCTTTCAAAAATTATAAACACACTCCATTCTTAAACCCTCTATCATTTAATCATACTTCCAACACTTTTTACTTTTACTTCAAAAAAAATCACTCATATCCTAAAAACATTCATGCATAACCCTTTCCATGATGAACATTTACTCGATTCAGAGATAGAGCCTTGCCAAGCTCTTGGATGAGCCTGTTTCTTCAGGGCACTATTAGCTACATTGGTCTAGGTATATCAAATTTTGATCATCTATTATATTGTTAATCAAAATTCAATCTAAATAATGTACATAATTCTTGATAGATATAGTATGTGAGTTTGATATGTACACGTATGGGTAGTTTTGTTGAAATGGAGGCTAGTAGAAGAGCATGTATGAGAGACGTGGTGAAGCAGTGGAAGCAAACTATCTTGTTCACATCTGCAGCTGCTGTTGAGGTGTCTGATCTGCAGCTGCAGTTGAGGTGTCTGAATTTGGACTAATGACTTGGATTTCAATTGACGAATCTTCACATGAAATCGGAACTACTGTGCTCCGATGATGTGGATGTGGATGTGTAATTGAACTTGGAGACGCAGTTGGATCACCGTCTTCATAATTATCTCTTTTACTAGAACGGAATGATTTGGGATCTCTCTGATCAAAATGCCTGCACATAGCTCGGAGTTTGGACCAAATCGTAGTGCCAGAGTTGGAGATTCTCTGAACAAAATCTCTGTTTTGGTAGAGATAGGATGCTAGAAATGCTATAAGGCAAGTTGCTATGATCCCTCCTGTGATACCAAATAAAACCTTGAAACTCTCCAATTTGATAGTATTTTTTTGATCAGCATCCTCAGAGTCTTGTACTCCATCTTCACTGCATGATACGCTGAACCAACGTCCCTTAATCGCTGTTATACTTCCGCTGTCTGTTAGTTGAACGATTGCACGAGAGACATCCGCAACTAAAGGCGAGCCCTTGGGAAAAACAAACGCAAAACCCTCAGTGAGATCAGATAAGACATCATTCCTGTACTTGCAGTATTTTGACATGAAAAGCTTGGTGTATGGTGTAGTAGCAAACATGGCTTTTATGACTCCTTTAGACAAATCAGCATCGCATTCGTCTGCAGAATCGTATTCCTTAATCTTGGTTTTGTCGAAATTATGCGCATTTATCAATTGTGTACAAACGAAAGAGCCTTCTCTGCATCCAACATTGACTCCATTTTTTACGAGGGTACTTACATCATCAAGTTTTGCAAGCCTCTGTGCTGTTAATGTTGCAGAAAGGCTTGCTGTGTAGCTTGAAACTAATACCATCACGGTTAATATCCAAAAGACTATAACGATTCGAGCAAAATTGCTCACTATTCTTTCCCCTGCATGCATATGTTACTATTAGAAAACAAAAATGATACTTGACACAATTTTATTGATGAACTATGGATACTTACTGTTTGCAAATACTAATGACATGAGGGGAATGTAAAAGATCAAGCCAGCGTGCTCCGAAGGCTGGCCTCTGAAATATTCGTTTAGTCTATGTTCAATAATCCAGAGAGTCAATCCTGTAAAAATGAGAAGGGCTATGGCAGTTAACCACAGTTCTTTACTGAAAGGCTTCAAGAAGAAATCCCAATTGTTTGGATCCTCATAATACTGTTTCTTCTGTATCATGTTGATTCCTCCATCTTCAATTGGGAGACTGAAGTCGACGTACTGTGATCGATTCGCTGTGAGCGTAATGTCCCCAACAGCAGCATCAAAGGTCTGAAACACAAGAACCAAAATATACATGAGAAGAAGATGTTAGGATACATAGATAGATAGATAGATATAGAACGGAGTCTTAGTATGGTTTACCCCAGTAAAGACTTGATACGCTAAATTATCGTAGCTACCCATTAGGTCAAACGGGACATACTCGTATCGGACAGCATAAGGAAGTGTAGCCATGACAGAATCAAACAAGTCTATGTAATAACCAGTAATTTTGGTAGCATTGGTTTGAGGATCCTTTTGAACATCCACAAATTCTGGAAAACCAGCTTTTTCTGGAACTCCAACTCTCAGCTTTTTCCCTGTAACTGGAATCTCCCATCCCTTTGGTGCACCTGTTGATTCTCCAGGCCAGATAACACCCTTCAATCTCTCACCTGAAAAGCTCGTCTCATTCGAACTTGTAGATGATGTCCATAGTCCAACCTCTCTCAATCTGTTTCCAGCGACGTTAAGTATCTGGAAAGACGACGGTTCTAGCTGCCCGTTAACCAGACGAAAGTTCCCTCCAAGTCCTTGAAATTGAGTCCTTAAAATTGCTTCACGAAGTTTGGGGCCTGTTTGTGATGTTCCAGTGATGAACATGCTTGTAGAGTTGGAAGCATCACTTGTGTTCTGCAAATAACTTGATTCCCTAAATCCAACTCTTTCAGCAGCCAGAGCTAGAGCCCATAAAGTATCGTACGCCCACACGCCATAGGCGCTTATCTCAGCTTGTGACATATTAGGATTATCAAGTGAGAACTTCTCCTTCCACTTCACAGAAGTGGATCTGATTTCTTTTGATTCTGGAATCAGAGGTTTCACGCCGACAACACCTTGCATGGAGTTGACAACACGCGAATCTAATGAATGAAACAAATCCATCACCCCACTGGTAACAATCCATGCATAGCCTTCACTCATCATATCAGCTTCTTTCACTTTGGGGAAGAATTTGGAAGCCAGAGCGAATGAAGTATGCACCACAAACACGCGTGTCTGCATAGTTTTCATCTTGTACAGCTCACTAAGAATGAAATCGTCAGATGCTGAGGAAGGGATGACACTTCGGTAGGGAACACGAGCATTGACTTGTTGGAATGCATTGGAGAGGTAAGGAATTATGTCTTTTCCATAACTTGAATCCTCATATATGAAGACAACTTGATGCCATTGGAAGTAGTTAAATATGGCAGCTATAGCATCAACTTGAGCAGCATCATTTACAGCTGTCTGAACAAAGTAGGGAGTTTGAGAATGGAGTGAAGGACTTGTTGCTGAGAAAGATATGACTGGTACTTGTGCTGTGTCGCCCAGACTGATGACAAAGTTCGCCTGTGCAGATGTTTGAGGCCCGATTATTGCATCCACTTCAACGTCCTTCAACAGATTGAGAGCTACATCCAAAATTAAAAAACGCGATTCTTAAATAAATAGAGCAAGCAAATTCTAGCCATTTAAGGTATTACCTCCACACCCTTCTTATGTCTCGAGCTCCACAAGCTTGAGACATTCTGTGTGCAGAGAAGACAGAACTATGCAAGAAAATCAAGATTTTGAATGACCATGTGATAGCATTTTTCTCCCAAAAATCAAGCAAAGGCATTTGCATGGCTTAAGTTAATCTTTGAATAAAGCTATGATCTTTACGTGCAAGAAAGTTATGATCATAAGATATGAACTTTAAATACAGAGAAGTTTAGCTTCTAAGAAAGTTACTACCACAAAGATGGCAAAGAGCAAAATGTTTAACTCATGTTGTTTACTATGCTAAACGCCACAACCAAATAAAAAATATTTCACAGTGGTATGTGGCTGTGGGGTTTAGAAGTGTTAAAATATATATACCACTAGCTGCAGCACCGGTGAGTTGTCCTCTCGAGTCCCTTACATGAAGCACAAGCCTAGTTGAATAATTCGGATTTTCTGTGTAAAAATCCGACAAACATAGCGACAAGCTGGTAAGGCCGATGCGCCCCACCAGTGAATCAGCATCAAGAATGACACCAACTTGAAAGGTTGTATTTGTTTGAGCATTGGAGAATGCTACTAATAGAGCAAGTAGTGAGACACGCAAAATTCTGAACATTTGCATTTTCATATATCTCTGGAGGATCTGCTTTGTGTTTCCTTGTGGCATATGTGTGTGATTTATATATACAACTTCAATCTTGAAATACAAGGCAAATACATGGAACTAATGAACTACTAGGCAACTTCTGAAAGTAGAATCTTGAACTATTAAAAGTCCACTCAATTCTTACATCATTCAATCTAAAAAATTTCAAGTGATTTTAGACATAATCCAAGGATTTTGTAAGATGCGTGCTTTACATATCAAGAAACATGAGTGATGAGTATCATTATAGGGTAGGTATCTTGTGAACCGAGTTCTACATTAAATCTTTTTTTTTGTTAATTACTATATTGTGCATATAAAGTATTATGATTTAAAAATATTTTGATTTTTAAACAACGACACTATGTATGTTAATTTTTTTTCATCATCACGACTGTTATGTATTGAGTTTTTTAGTAATATAGAAAATGACCGCTATTCTTATCTATTAGCTTAAGATGAGGGATATATATATACATATAGGTTCAGAAATAGCATTACAATAATCAGTAGTTGATTTATGTCAATGAGCAATCTACTAAACTGGCTATTTCTTGGTACTAAAAGTCTAATTAAAGCCTAGTTAGCACCATTTCTTTCCTAATAAAAAATAGATTAACCGTCGTTAGCTACGTACATTCTTTATTTATTATTTGTGTTATAAAGGAATACTACTACTAAAGTCGTTAGATTGACACACCCCAGGTCTTTACTAGGAGTATTCATTAAAAACATATAAGATCGATCGAGCAAACCCTATCAAGATTAAAATAGTGCAATAAATAAATATATATATATATATAATTAGAATTAGGAACATCTATAATATTGTACTAAAGTCCTGGAAACTTGTGTGGCAAGATAAAAACTTATGTGATAAAATCAGTGACGGAGGCACATTAGGGCCTAGGGTCACTGGGCCCCCCACGAAAATTATAAATTAAGTACTATATATAGTGTGTTATGTTCTCTATGTAGTGGTGGCCCAGTGGTCAAGTAGTAGTTACTAGTTAGTAAGACTTTATTTTACCGATATTGTTCAATAATTTTATCGACGAATTTGTATTCAATTTTTTATACATATTTTTTTTTTCATAGATATATATTACGAGTACATGATTAGTGATGATGGAAAACACCATTTTTAATCAAAACTTCAATGTTATTCTTGTAAAAAAAAAAAGATTATTAATTTATTTTATTTATTTTTGTTTTTTAGGGTAGTAATATTTTAGCAATTTTGGCACGGTTTCGTCTCTTCTGAAACGAAACAATCAAATGTTCTTCCAAAATCAAACGAAAGTCAATTTGTTTAAAATAATAGAATGAGATTATTGACAATTTTATGTTGAAATTATTTGATAAATATAATATTATAACGTTGAGCAACACTTATATGCAAACTTGAAACTTTTATCTATGTAAACTTCTGTCTACGTTTTTTTTAGTAATGTTAATTGGGCCTCCAACACAAAATTTCTGCTCCGGATAAAACCTATCTCTTTTTTTTTTTAAATAATTGCAATTCTAATCGTTCTTGAATAAATATGAATCTCCACCATTTACCTTGAATAAGTATTAATCTCAATCCATTCTTTTCTAAGCATGATCCCACGTCTAGATCTTGTATACGATTCTATTTGTAATCATGTTTTTCTCATTATTTATTTTTCAATCTCCCTTTCGCTCTCAATATGTTTATGGATTTGCATATATAATCGATTGTATGTTTATATATATACATATAGTATATACGAAAATGATATAGAGTCCACTAGTAGACACTATTTCTTTGTGGATGTCACGTCAATAAATTATTTTTTATTTATATTTAATTTGAACTTAATTTTATAATAATATTTTATTTTATGCATATCAAAATTATAAAATCTTTTTTACACTTAATTTAATAGGTAAAGTCTAGTATGCACTCGAGTGCATGTTGTGCACCCTAGTCTAAAGAAATGTGTATGTTATTAAACCGAAAAGTACAATACAATATTACTAAAAAGTGTAAGTCACTATGACTAAAAATATTATTATACAGTTTAATAATTAAAAAGTGCAACACCATTTACCAAAAAGTGTAAGTCAGTAAAACTGAAAAGTGCAATATGGACTAGGGTGCACAACATGCACTCGAGTCCATAGCAGACCAACTCAATTTAATATTATTGATGCGGTCAAAATGTGTTGTCCTATGAGTTAATGACACGTGAAATATACGGGTAATATTATTATATGTTATTTGTCCATTTATTCATCTAATTATGTGATTAAAGCCCATACTATGATAAGTAGGGCCCATGTTAGTTGATACCCCCAATTGTGGACCACAAAATGTATCGTCCTATAAGATAATGACACGTGGAATATACGGGTAATATTATTATATGTTATTCGTTCATTTATTCATTTAATTATGTGTAAATTATGTGATTTCCACATACAAGTAATATTATTATATGTTATTCCTTCATTTAATTATGTGATTAAAGCTCATAAGTAGGGCCCATGTTAGTTGATACCCCGATTGTGGACCATATTATATGGGTTGGGACCTCCTCTGGGCCTCGAGGCCCAAGACCTAACAAGAGGCCCAGACCCACGTCTTGCACGGGTTTATCAAGATCTGGGCCTAAGCCCAACCATACAGGGCCGATCAAATTAGGGCCCATGAGGAATCATTAGCTTGCCCCTGAATTATCGGAGCTGAATGACCCATAGAGAAAATTGTGGGATTGTTTCCCACTAAGAGGTAATGGTTTGATTGGGCCAGATGGGCCAGAATTGAGCCCTTGCAGGCCAGACTGAAGGGAGACTTTGTCGCCTCCCTTGGAACTTGGGATGAGTGGTTGAATGCAGAGATAGGGGGAGACGGTTATACTTCCCTCAAAGTACCTCTCTAAATACTCCATGCATTCCTTTCATAGTTTTTTCACGTGATTTCAGTGTATAATACACACTATACTTATACACACTTTCACTTGAGCATATTTTTGTGCGTTAATTTGATATTCTATATGAATTAATTTAATAATCTCTTGTGTTTTTTTGATCTATTCCCTCTGTCCCGTGAAATACTAATATAATAAGTAGATGTATTAGAGGTGATGTGATTGAGAGAGAGAAGAATATAATGAAAGGTGAGAGGGAATAGTTACCAAAAAAAAAAGACTTTCATTGGGACAGATGAAAAATGAAAGTCAGATAGTTTTAAATGGTTAGGAGGGAGTATTATTTTGTGGCTCTCAAATATCTTGATATTTTAATTTTTTAATTAATTCAGGTAAAATTGGAACGTATTAGAAGTATACTGACAAGCTTGTGTGAGGAGAAAGGGCGCGGTTATAGACACACACCAACCTATTGAGGATACCCACCAGATGAATACACACACAACTAAGTTGAGGACACCCACTTGGAAATTCCAAAATTAACCTTCACCCTATTAAAACCCATTCCTACTTCATTTCTCAATTTCAGGACACCCACCTCCATTCCTTCCTCTTCCCTCCGTCACCGCGGCGCGGCCACCCACCTCACGTCGGCGCTCGTCGCGGCGGACCACGCTGCCCACTGCGTACCTCTTCCTCTTCCCTCCGTCACTGCGGCACAGCCACCCACCTCAAGTCGGCGCGGTGCAGCAGTTCGCAGCGGCGGCCGCCGCCGCCCTCACACTCACCTCTCCTTCGCGGCCGCGAACGACGCATCCGCTCTTCACCGTCGTTCGCATCCCTCCCCGTCGCACACGCCGCCCTTCCCCGTCACACACGCAGCTTCGCCGCCGTTCGCTGCCCTCCCCATCCCCGTCGCACACGCCTCCGACCCTCCACAGCCACGCATCGTCGCCGTCGGCCTCTTCCCATCAAAACGCACACCGTCGGCCACCTTCCATCAAAACGCAAGCCGTAAGTTTTATATAATTTTTGTAATTTAAAATACATTTGTAATTTTTGTAAGTTTTCTGTAGGATTTCTGTAATTCTTATGGGTTTGATCGAAGATTCTATATTTTCTATAGTTAATTTTTTATCTAATTAGAATTTAGGGTTTGCAGATTAGGATTTAGAGTAAAAATCAACAATTTTTGTGCTATTTTCTTCAAAATCTGAGTTGTTTGATTTATTTTTTCGGATAAATGATAGTTGTTGGGGAATTTTTTTCGGACAAATTGAGTTTATTTATGAAAAAATTTTGAAGGTAAAATTTTCGAACAACTCCTTTTTTTCGAACATGGTTGATGTGCTTGAAAAAAAATATCGAACATCTCTTTTTTTTCTAATTTTGGGTTTGTTAAAGATTTTTTGAAGATCATGGTGATTGTGGGATTATTCTGGAAAAATGAAATGGGTGGGTGTACTCAACTTCTTATTTTTTTTAAATGTTACATAAAGGTTATAAAAGACATTTTACAAGGTTATAAAAGACATTTTACATGTTAGTTAAGATGACAAATTTGTCTGGTGGGTGTACTCAATAAGTTGGTGGGTGTGTATAACCGCGCCCGAGGAGAAATTGATTCAACATTAATAAAGGACCCAAGAATTAATGGCCCAATTAAGGGCGCAACAACCATCCTGAAATCAAAGTGGGCTTAGTGAAATGGGCCTGTAGAACCAATTTGAAAAGTGGAGCCCTTAATCAAACAACAGCCGTCAGTATTAAAGGAGGATTAGCGGCGGCCATTCTGGAAGCAGGCATCAGAGGTGGAAAACAATGGGTTCGATTTTGTTATTATCGATTCTTTGAACACATCTTTCCTAGTTGGAGGCCGGGCACTTCCCAACCACTTTTCTTGATGAATCTGGACATTTGAATTCCTCGACCTGCTAGCACTAGATCTGCTTCCACCTATTACTTTGTTGCTTCTAATATATCTATTGGGTGTTGTTCATCAGCTCGGGCAAGAACGCTAAACTTTCAACTACATCCCCGAGCGGCAGTCAAACGGGGTCGTGAATGCTAGATGCCAGCGGAATGATCGGCCGGACAGAGGCTAGGGCTAATGTGAACTTTTAATAGATTTATGTCTTTTTTAATTAATTGATTAACAGTTTATCTTAATTCATATATCAATTTCGTTTATTTGATTTTATGCGAAATGTTTTTTTATTAATAGATTTATTAGGACTGACCATTTATTTATTATCAATTAGGTTGCGTTTGTATGGGGAGATTTAATTTGAGGAGTCATTTCAAATGAAAGGAGTTAAAAATACATGGATTTCAAATGACAGGGTTTTAGTGAGGATTTGAAATCTCTCTCAATTTTAACTAAAAAGTGTGTTGACACAAATCTAAGTATTTAAAATCCTATCATAATCCAAACATGTAGAATGAATTTGGACTGTGGATTTATAGTTAATTCATTGTTATATTATTGTATATATAGTCTAGTTTATTCTATTGTGTTGGTTCGTTAATGCGTTTTTCGAGTTGAACTTGAAATACATGTTTTGAGGTTATTCGTAGGAATAAATTAATTGGGAGTCGTACTTTCTGATTAATTAAACATAAGAAACAACTCAAATTAGTTTGGTCGTGCCACTAGTTTAGGGATAAAATTCGAGATTAGATTGAGATTACCGAGTTCACTAATTAAATTTGTACAATTAATCAAAGGGAAACAATTTGAGGCTAAATCGTTCTTAATATTTGATTTATATTTATTTTTATTGTTTCCTGTTATTTTTCATGTTTTATAATAGTTACTTAGTCAACCAACCAAACTCCCCCCATTTTATTGCTTTCATAACACAAAATATTTCAATTGAGTTTCACTGTTCCATGTGGATTCGACCCTTACTTACTCTACTACATTAGTGGGTTAGTTAAAGAATTTATTTTTGGGTATCGGCGACAGCCCATCAAATTTTGGCATATCTACATTGCGAAACAATGTTCTCTCCAATCAAGTTCTCATTACAAGATATCAATTGTTTGTCGGTGTAAAGCTCGTTCAATAATTTGGCATATCTCGAAATTTGCTTTTTCGGCTCAACTAATGGTATATTTATCTCAACCCTTCGAAAGACATCGACTAGTTGTTGATCCTTGGTATCTTTCTTGGCCTTGTTGAGCCTGGAGGGAAAAGGCGTGGAGAACGGTTTTAACTTCGGTTGACTGTTCTCCGAACATATTTATCTTGGTGATCACCGGTTCTCTGACTTGAGCGTCGGAGTCCCCGCACCAGAGATCCATCTGGCGTGTTTTGCAGGTTTTACGGAGCACCGTGAGCTACATGGCAGTCCTGTAACGAGTCATTTACCACCGGTGACCCAATGACATTTTGGCAAATTGTTGAGCGTTCAAACCCTTCGCATCAACTAGCGTCGTCTATGGAAAATCAGAGTTAAGGCGTGAGATCCTTGTTTTGATTGATCGTGATTTGATCTGAAGAATACCTGAGTATTGGAGGAGAACGTGATAATCTCATACAAGCGAAAGATGTAGATGAAACACCATTACTAGCTATTCCACTGGAGACAAGTACACAGATGTGAAGGGGAGGCTCATCATCTACGCCGCCATTGCCCCCATCGAGTGGTACATGGTTGCTAAAGAGGTGGAGAATGCCCTAGCAGCTCGGAGGGAAGCTGTGATTCCTCCACGAGCAATTGATGCTGATGGTCCTCGAGGACCTGAACGAGTACCCGTGTCATCCCAGACTCCCTCTAAAGATCTGGGAGGCCAGGCTGAAAGAGGAGAAACAATCCTCTTGTGCCAAGAAAAGTCCTCTTGCCCGAAACGGTAGAGGAAACCTGAACTCAGTTATTGAGAGAACTGAAAACCGTGAGGTGGAAGAAAACACTGATGACACCTATCCAGGGGATGTGACTGATAAACTTGAGGCCTTACAGAAAGAAATGAAGGTCATGCAAAAGCGAATGACTGACTGTGTAAGTAAATCACTACCTATTACTGGTTGTCAATTTTCTAGTGATATACTTCATGATGAATTGTCATTTAATTTCAAACCTTTGAATTTTGAATACGACGGAACTTCGGACCCGTATGAGCACTTGGTGCGATTCGAGAATGCGGCTCTCCTATATCGATATGGGGAGGGTGTGAAATGTAGAGTCTTTCTGAAGACTCTAGCCAAAGTTTCCCAATAGTGGTTCACCTGTTGGTTTATAGATTACCAACAATGGTTTACAAAAGTAATTTAGACGGAAAAAATAAAGACAGTAAATGAAATTACAATGTCTTCGAAATCTTCAACTTTCCAAAAGAGGCAGCTTCCTTCTTTAAGCAGCTTTCTTAGAATGGCAGGTCAGTTTGAGAAGAACAGCACTGTAGAGAGACAGAAAAGTTAGGGAAAAGAGCCGAGTTAAGGTGATACCTTTTTTCGTAAAACAAACACGTCTCGACTAGTGTTCATGGAGTGACGAGTTGCTTCGAAAGGTAAAACGGCTTCGTCTTTGCACGAGCAACACCGCAGCGTACAAAGCTCCGACGAACTGACTACACGTTAGAACTGGACTGCACTCTAAATGTAATGCAGAATGCTGAAAACGGAATGCAGGTTTGCTGGAAAATTTCAAATGCTTATGTGTTTTGCAAAAAGTAAGTTTTCCAAAATCATGCACTCCTATTTTCGGAATGGTAACTTCCATTCTTGTAACCTCCAACACATTAATATTGCAGTTTCAGGAATGGTAACTTCCATTCTGAAACCTCCACGCATTAAGACATTGCAGTTTCAGTTTCAATTCAAATTCCAGAAGTCAACTAATCAGCTTAACTTCCACGGACTTGGGCTGCCCTAAATTCGTGTGGGTCAAGGCCCACGTTTTTAGAGCCTCAAAAAGATAGATGGGCCCCCGGCCCAAGCCCAAAGTCCAATTTCCAAGATCCAAGGCCAAGGCCAAGGCCCATGCCCACGGACCCGGACCCGGGCTCGGCACGGCCGGACGGGCGGGCGGTGCGCGCGCGTGTGGCATATTGAATGGTTCAATAGTCACTACAATTTGAATTATCTTAACTAACTCCTACTAATAAGGAGGAGATTAATTCTCACATTAATCAATGTGGGATAGTTATTAACACTAATCCCAATGCATCACTTCGTCTTAATCTTCGTACATTAATTTCTCACTCACCGAAATTCGGTTTTGAGATTTTAAATATACTACGATCATCTACTCCAAGAGTAGAACGATCCTATAACATTTAATTCCTCGGAAATTAAATATTCATACCCTCAAATAATTGATTAATTAAAAATCAATTAAATATTAAGAAATTGAATAAAAACCCAATTTCTCCAACAATCCCCCACATGAGTGGAAATTACCACCTATAATCATGCAGACTCGCAATCCAGTTCAATTGAGACACTATTGCATCCGGAAAGGTGGCTTGTGACCTTGAACCTTCCGTAGTCAAACACTATCGAGTACACTGGCGGCCTAGTGGACTTGATGCCTTGAACTATTCCTCCTTAGTGTGCACTTAAACAAAGGTGCTAACACAACAACATCTCAAACGTGTTTCGTTCTAACGTTTTTGTCCATTTCGGCCATGGACACCCTTTGAGTTCATAAGTGCTATTTGTGAAGCGGCCCCACTTCTCACTTATATAGGTGGATTCCCATATTGAGTATCCCGCAATACTCTACCTCCCGTAGGTCTTTGGGAACTATTAAAAGTCATAGACTTAGCCTTACCACAAATCTTACGGGATAACACTTGGTGTTGTGCTTTTCTAAGGAATGGTTTCAATGACCAAGTGTTCCAACTCAACATTCACAGCTTAGTTTTCCCATTGAACCAAGTTCTTGGGATCTCCAGTCAACATGGTTGGGTTACCACTGTTTCAGCTGTTGCTTTGTGGATTTTAAACCCATTCCTTCTAGTAACTTATTCATCTGATCGCGGTTTATTCCTTTCGTAAGCGGATCCGCTATATTGTCTTTTGACCTTACATGGTCAATTGACATTACACCACTCGAGATCAGATGTCTAACAGAATTATGTCGACGACGTATGTGTCTCAACTTTCCGTTATACATGTCGTTCAAAGCCCTGCCAATGGTGGTTTGACAGTCACAGTGTACCATCACAGTAGGCACAGGTTTATTCCAACATGGAATGTCCTCGAGGAAGTTTCGAAGCCACTCGGCTTCTTCACCAGCTTTATCCAAAGCTATGAATTCTGATTCCATCGTGGACCGGGCAATACAAGTCTGTTTCGTTGATCTCCACGATACGGCAGCACCTCCAATAGTGAACACATATCCACTAGTGGAAAATTATTCATTCGTGTCAGAGATCCAATTGGCGTCACTATACCCTTCAAGTACCGCCGGAAACCTTGTGTAGTGAAGCCCGTAGTCAATAGTGTACTTTAAGTACCTAAGGACCCTTCTAAGAGCCTTCCAATGCTCTTTGTTTGGATTGCTAGTGAATCTACTCAACTTGTTCACTGAACAGGCAAGATCCGGGCGTGTACAATTTGTAATATACATCACACTTCCTATGATTCTTGCATATTCAAGTTGTGCAACCGGATCGCCTCGGTTCTTGCTCAAGTGTACATTGAGCTCCATGGGCGTCTTGGCAGGTGGATCATTAAAGGCATTGAACTTCTTTAGCACACTCTCAACGTAGTGAGATTGTGTCAAGGAGATTCCATTAGTCTTTCTCTCGATCTTGATTTCTAGAATCACATCAGCCAATCCCATGTCTTTCATATCAAAACTGCGTTTTAACATGGTCTTTGTTTCCATGATCATGGCATTGCTACTGCCCATGATCAGCATGTCGTCCACATAAAGACACATAATGACAAATCCTTTTGGTGTATTTTTCACATACACACATTTGTCACATTCGTTTATCTTGAAACCATTGGACAACATGGTTTCATCAAACTTCAGATGCCACTGCTTTGAAGCTTGCTTAAGTCCATACAGTGATCGTACAAGTCTACACACCTTTTTCTCGTTGCCAGGTGCTATAAACCCTTCAGGTTGATCCATATATAGTTCTTCAACTAATTCCCCATTTAGGAATGCAGTTTTAACATCCATTTGATGAATCTCGAGATTGTGCAAGGCAACAATCGCAATTAACACACGAATGGATGTAATCCTCGTAACTGGGGAATAGGTATCAAAGAAATCATACCCTTATTTTTGTCTAAAGCCCTTTGCTACCAAACGAGCTTTATACTTGTCAATTGATCCATCTGCTTTGTATTTTCTTATAAGGATCCACTTGCATCATAAGGTCTTGCAACCTCTAGGGAGATCAACCAACTCACACGTATTGTTCTGCAGAATAGAATCAATTTCGCTATTAATAGCTTCTTGCCAGAATGATGCATCTGGTCTTGATAGAGCGTCCTTGATAGACTTAGGTTCATCTTCAATTACATAAGTAATAAAGTCACTGACCAAAAAAAAAACATAAGTAATAAAGTCAGGACCATAAGTTTTTGCAATCTTTGCTCTTTTGCTGCGTCTCGGGTCTTCATGCTCTTGAGTTGAAGAACTAACAGCTTCTGTTTCGATGTGAGATCTCTTATTTTCATGTCTCACATCATCTTTCTCTCTATTAGGAAAGACATTTTCAAAGAATATTGCATTCCTTGATTCTTGATTGGGTGTGAGATTGCTCGTTTTTGTGCTCACCATTGCTATGTTATCGTAGCATTTTGATGTGATTTTGGTCATAATTGTTAGAAATGGTGGTACTAACCTTGTTGTCAAGAAATGTGTTCAAAGTGTAGGAAACGAGGTGAAATAGTCAATTTTAAAGGGAAAACGAGCATTGGCGCATTGGAAGAGAAGTTCGGTGGAAGGACGAGCAAGGAAAGTTAAGAAAAATCGAAGAAAAAGTCCAAGGGTGCAGGATCCAAACGGCCGGTCGAGTAAGCCCACACTGGCGGTCGAGTGAAGTCGAGTTCTAGAAACTCTCAAACTTTTTCACTTCACTCGACCGGCCGAGTGAGCCCAAACGGGCGGTCGAGTGAGTTCATTTCACTCGACCGGTCGAGTGAGCCCAAACGGGCGATCGAGTGAGTTCTGGAACCACTTTTGGTTCTGAAACTTTTTCTCACTCGGCCGACCGTTTCACCTCACACTGGCGGTCGAGTGAACCTACGTTTTCGGGGTTTTTTGCGAATTTTGAAGAACTTCAAGGACCCAAGTGCTAATTTCGGCTCACACACTTTTGGAAGCTTTAAATAGCTTCAAAACTCAGTTTGTAAAGAATCTTTGGCCCTCATTTATTACAACTCTTAAACCCTAGTTCATCTTAACTCCATCTTCCACATTTATTGCACTTTAATTCATAGTTTAGCTTCAAAGTAGGATACTTAGCATAGGTTTTTGAAGAACAAGGCTCCACACTTTTGTAATAGCTAGGTATTTTGAAGAAACAACAAGGTGACTTCAAACCATTCTCTCATTGTCTATATAATTCCATATTTAATGTTTATCTTGATTTCTTTTGATGTTTTAGCCATGGGTGTTTCTCAAAACACCATGGGCTAAGTTTATTTATGCTTTGGGTGTTCTAAAACCATGTGAATATTAAGTTTGGAATTGTTTGAGCTTTGTTATTGTTAAGATTAGATTTATTGCTTCTTTTAATGGGTATTATTGGTACTTTGTATGTTAACTTCTATTAATCCATATTTAGATGCATGTTTAGCGTAGACGAGAGTTACATGGACATGTCTATATTTATGGTGTGAGTTGTTGGTATGCAAATGTGTTAGTTATACTTTTAATTCGTCGAGAGAGAGTTAATCGTATTAGAACCCCATTAAAGGACATTAATTACTTGAATGGTTGTTTGAGTAGTTGGTGAGGATTAGGAAGAAAACCTTATTACTGGGTTTGGGAACACCTTAGAATTAAGGCTATATTACCCGAAGGGAAATGGTTGTCATCCTAGCATTTAGGTGCTCTTAGCAAATATTGATTAAAGCAATTAACAAAGTAAAAGTAATTCCTCTCTATTTCACTAGGTGGAGAACACCCGAAGCATCCTCTCACCCTTGCACTTCTTCGAATTATATTCGTAGTTGTTCTTTGTTTTAATTGTTAAATTCTTGCTTAGTAGTAATTTTCTTTGTTAAGTTGTGGTAATTTCTCTTATTGGTGTTTTTCTCACTTTTAGTAGTATAAATCACTTGTTAGTTTCTAGGTTGGTAGTTGATTTAATTTCTAGCATCTTGGTAGTAATTTAGCTTTAATTTTAGAAATTCAAAAATCCGAAACCGTAGTTACATTAGCTATTACAACATAAAACTCTAGGGATCCATTGCACAAACCCACCTCCTAGGTCGATACTACTTGGTCGAATACTTCCATTACTACTACGAACCCTTATGCTTGAGGGGAAGTAGTTAGTCAACCTATAGTGACCAAAAATTCGTTCAAGTCAATTCTATCATAGTGCCTTCTGACATGTCAGGTATTTCTGATTTATGAATCAGAAACCTATAAGCATTACTGTTAAGTGCATATCCTACAAAGATACAATCGAATGTTTTAGGGCCAATTCTAACTTGTTTAGGAGCAGGCACTTCAACCTTTGCTAAACACCCCCACACTTTAAGGTATTTGTAGGATGGTTTCCGCTTTTTCCACATTTCATAAGGTGTCAGATCCTTTGTTTTGTGTGGAATTTTGTTTAAAATGTGGTTAGCCGATAGTATGGCTTCCCCCCACAGATTCTGCTGTAAACCCGAGTTGATTAACATTGCGTTCATCATCTCCTTTAGAGTTAGTTGAATACTAGTGCTAGCTACAATTACTTGCTTTATTTTGATTTTATTTTTGTTTCAAGAATTTGATATTTGCAATTTTCCATAGGTGCATGTTAACAAGAGCACGTGGTGGACAAATTGAACTTATCAATCTTGAGATTGAAGCCACCGCAAGAAGGAATCGAGCTATAAATCGAAGAATGGCGGAGAATAGACAAAATCAACCTCCGGGTGCCGTGGTAGATGATGAAAGTGATGAGATCAATACCCAAGAAAATCTCCAAGTTGAACATCAAGGAGATGTTCAAAATACAAGGCGGAGGAGGAAATGGCATGCAACACCCACCTAATGTTCAAATGGGTGGTGTGCTCAATCAAGGCCACTATGGTGGACAACCTCAAGGGTATCCCCCTAATATCCAACAAGGAGGGTATCCCCAAGGCTATCCACCATATCCGTATCCACATTATCCTCAAGGGTATTATCAACTGATTAGTGTGAAAATTGCTCGAAATTCTTGTGCTTAAATTGCATAATTTTATAGGATTTCGTGCATTATTTACACTAAATTGGCTAATTACACGTGATTTGGAGAAATGGTGTAGTTTGTTATTTTTGTAGGTAAAACGAGGTGTTTTGAATCAAATTGTGAGGAAAATCGGCTATTGGATCGAGTCCATGAGTTGACCACATGAAAGAAGGTGAAGTGGGGGTTGAAACGTGATAAGAATCGAGTTGATCGGATACCCAGATCAAAAGATATGAGCAAAACAAGAAGAGAGTGAAGGAGGGGCACGGCCGAGCCCGAGGCTCGAGCTGGACGTGCCCGATACAGCAACAAATCAAAAGTGAGAGTGCACGGCCGAGCTTCATGGCACGGCCGAGCTCCTGAAATTATTTTTTTGGTCAGGCCGAGCTCCTGAAATGGGAAGGAAGCACTGGAATTTCTAATAGCTTATAGGCCCATTTCACCTTAATTAATTAGGCCCAGGCACATTTCATTAAATGAAAAGCAGCTGCAATTAATTAAAGGGGGCCCATCTCATTCAGCTGGGTTCGGCCAATTGGGGGCAGCAATAGAGGAAGAAACACACGCGCAGCAGGGGACGAACATTTTCATAGAGCACGCAGCTGATTGGGGGTCTCCCACACCATCCACTCCACTCATTGGTTTAATTTTAATTTAATGTTTTAGGTAGACTTTATTGAGTATTTTATTTTATTGCAAGTATTGGAAGATTTGAAGATCATTTGAGGTGATAGTTTTCCTTAAATTCCATGTTTTTTTCTATTTATCTTTCATAAGCTTGATTTTAATTGTTAATTTAGTTATTGGCTAGTTTGTTGGTGTTTGGGTGTTTGGATTTATGATGGAATTAGATTTTTAGTTTAGTTTGGATTGTTTAATTCTCTTGGGTGGTGTATTGATTAAATTAGTGGGTATTTATTGATCATTTGCTTGAATTCAATTATTAGATTATATTTTGATGCATGATTAGTGCAACGAGAGTTGGTTAGTCTTGATGATAGTATAATCGAGGGTTGAAAATCGAGTGGATTGAGTATATATTGGGTTATCGCAACGAGAGTTGGGTAATTTTCATTAGAACCCCATTAATTTACACTAATTATTTGAATGAGAGTTTGAGTGATTAGTGAAGAGACTATAGGAGTTTGGTTTCTAGTATTCAAGTGGAAAAGCATGATTAGGGATTAGATTAGATTAATTTAGATAGAGTAGAACCCCCTAATTGTGTGATTACCCGGGTAAGAACGACTCTATTCTTCCTCCCGATCTTAGGTGCTTTGTTAGATACATTCTTAGTGATTGCTCTTATCATACACCAACCAATGAATTAAACGTTCAAGTTAAGCTTTAATCGATTTCCACATAATGAAAAACACCCGAACACTACTTCTCACATTTGATATTTGATCATCGTTTTACTTGCTTTTCCTAGTTAGTTCTTATCTTATTGTTTTTTACATTTAGTCTTTAGCTCACTCCCATGCTCCTTCACTATATTTATGTTTCGACACACAACACTAAGGCTACACAAGCTAACTAGTCCCGTGGTTCGATAATTTAACCGGGCACTTACTTTTATTACTACGATCCTCTTACACTTGAGAGGGGATTATTGAAAAATACGTGTCAAGTTTTTTGCGCCGTTGTCGGGGATTAGTTTTGCCTTTTGTGTAACTTAGTGTTAGTTTAGCGTAATTACTAGTGATTTTTATTTTTATTTATTCTACACTATCTTGTGCTTTTTATACTTGATCGTTTGTGTAGGTGAGCTTAATTGCAAGATGGACGGATACAACCAATATTTATGGAATCAATCCTATGATCAATATGATATGGTTTATCATCCTTATCAAGAAGAAGTTTGCTACGATAGTTGGGGGAACTACAATTACGATTATCAAGTGCAACAAGTTCCCACCAATTATCAAGATTATGGTAAAAGGGAGGCTTCACCCTATCTTTGTGAGTTGCTAGGTGCCTTCATTGAGAGTGGTGGAGAGATGGATAGGCCAAGCATGATGAATCAAGTTGAGGAAGCAAGCTACTTGGAAAGGCAACCTTACCCATCGGGAGTTGATCCGGGTGATCATGCACTAGATGATGAGAGGAATGCTTACTTGGAAAACTTGCTAGTCACTTTCATGACTCAATCCAATCAAGTTGTTGCTCACAACAATGCAAGATTGGACAAGATTGATGAGCAAATGGCATCACTTGTGAATCGAATGAAGAATATGAATTTCCAATTGAGTCAAATGGCTTCTTCAAGTGAGACTACTTATGAAGGGTCAAGCATGTCGATTGATGAAGAAGAGGGCTCAAGTGAAGAGGAGGACGAAGACGTCAAGCTTATTGAGTACTTAATGGAGATTGAAGAAGATGAAGAGGAAGAAGAATGTCCCTTGATGGAGGACACGAGCAACAAAGACCAAAAAGATCAAGAAGCATTAGATGACACATTGAAGAGTGGAATGAGCATTTCTAAACCTTTACACTCTTCAATTTTCACTTTAGATTATATTGATGCTTCTATTGATTTTATCTTACCTCTTGTTAACTTTGATCTTAAGAAAGAAATTGAAAAAAGCTTAGGCATCCTCCCACAAGAAGGAAAGGAATGGGAAGAAAGTATGGAAGAAGAGCAAGATGAGCTTCAATTGATGAAGATGCGCATGAAAGGTGCAAATGATTGGCCTACTATTCATGAGAGCCTCCTTGACTTTGAGGCAAAGAGATTGAAGTACAATGGCAAGGAGGATCGATATCCTTGGCCATTCCGATGAGCTTATTTTCTTCCGTCCGGCTTGAAGACGTTAAACTTAGCGCTAAATGGGAGGCAACCCATTCTTTATTGCTTTATTTTCTTTTATTTTAGCTTTGTAGTTTGTTTGATCTTTTTGTTGAGTTTTTGTTTTGTAGGTTGAGTGATGTGTTGGTGGTCAAGGATGGGAGATGTGCATGGTGAAGTTTCAAGGTGGTGGTGCTTTGGTGCTAAGAAAGTTCAAGGGACAAAACGGTTGAGGGAACTTACATTCTTTTGTGAGCTCACTTGGTGGACAATTTTTAAGGTAACACACTCATCTCCAAACTTTGCATTCAACTAGATAGTTTCATTTAAGTTTGGGGGGGTTGATTTCGTGTGTTTACCTTCATTTTTTATTGCACCGTTTGTCCATATTTTGTTTAACTTTGATGGATATGAGATCTTGTGGAAGAAAGTGTTTGAGGCTTCATTGTTGGTGATTGTTGGTTCTTGAAATTTGGTTGAGCTTGTTGGTATTGATTGATACTTGCTTCTTCATTTGCTTATGTGAAGATCTTTGCTTGGTTTGGTGCTTTTAATTCATGATAGACAAGCCCGTGAGCTTTAGAGCTTTTAGACTTTCATATATTTTGGTCTATTTTCCTTCATGTGAGTATCATTCATGCTTGTGTGCTCTAGAACTTGACAATTGTCTTGTTTGAGGCTACTTTTTGTGTGAGATTTGTGAAAGTGATATAAGGCCATCTTTGTTTTGAATAGTCACTTAGCCAAATTATCCATACCAAATGATATTTTTCTGTAGTTAGCCACTTTGAGCCTATTGACTTGTATTCTTTGGCAACCTACAAAATTTAGCCTATTTGTCCATCTTTTGTGAGCCTAATTTCCCTATGAACTAGTGGAGCTTGAATGTTGGCAAATGTGGTTGAATTGAGCTTAAATGTGATTTTGGGTGGATGAGTTTGGTTTGAAAGTGAAAAGATTGAAAGAAAAAAAAAATTGAGAAAAGATGAATTGTAAGTTGTGCATAAAAAAGATTGAGTTGATGAGAAAAGAAAAGAAAAAAAAAACTCTCTTGTGCACAATAATTTGGTAGAGCTTGAAGTTCAAAGGTGTTCAATGGTATTGGTGAAGAAGAACGTGCTTTAAAAAAGTGAGCAAATGAATTATGGGAGTTTGGAATTTGGAGTTGCAACTTGATCAATTGTAACTTTCCTCTTGAAGATTTAGAAATGTTCCTAGGCATTTTTACTTCTTGCTCCACTAGTTTGTGAGTCACTTTATCCAAATTTTCCTCACCCTAACCAAAGAGCCTACATTACAACCAAATGATAAGTCCTTGTTGATTCATGAATTGAACACATAACTTGTGGTGGAGAATTAAGACTTTTGGCAAGCATATGGTAGTGCATTTGTGTGATTTGATTTTGAGAGCATACACATCTTTGATACACTTTGTGTGATGAGTGATACACTTACTTGTGAGGAAGTTGTGAATTGAGCACTTAATCTTGCATGGATTTGAGCATAGCATGTGAACTTGTTTGTTGATATATTTACCTCTTGGCTTGACTAAATTGATTGAACTTGACAATCACTTATTCTATCTCGTCTTGAATGAATTCCTTCGCAATTCTCCCACTTATTATATTTTTCTTTCGTTGCTCGAGGACGAGCAACACTTTATGTTTGGGGGGGTTGATTAGTGTGAAAATTGCTCGAAATTCTTGTGCTTAAATTGCATAATTTTATAGGATTTCGTGCATTATTTACACTAAATTGGCTAATTACACGTGATTTGGAGAAATGGTGTAGTTTGTTATTTTTGTAGGTAAAACGAGGTGTTTTGAATCAAATTGTGAGGAAAATCGGCTGTTGGATCGAGTCCATGAGTTGACCATATGAAAGAAGGTGAAGTGGGGGTTGAAACGTGATAAGAATCGAGTTGATCGGATACCCGGATCAAAAGATATGAGCAAAACAAGAAGAGAGTGAAGGAGGGGCACGGCCGAGCCCGAGGCTCGAGCTGGACGTGCCCGATACAGCAACAAATCAAAAGTGAGAGTGCACGGCCGAGCTTCATGGCACGGCCGAGCTTCATGGCACGGCCGAGCTCCTGAAATTATTTTTTTGGTCAGGCCGAGCTCCTGAAATGGGAAGGAAGCACTGGAATTTCTAATAGCTTATGGGCCCATTTCACCTTAATTAATTAGGCCCAGGCACATTTCATTAAATGAAAGGGCGCGGCTAAAGGCACCCAGGATTCCTATGAGTACACCCAGGTAATTTTTTTTTTGTGAAAAGGGTGCAGCGAAATGACGTTTTTACCCCTTCTGTATATTTTTAAAAAAATCCCCGGATGAGTACACCCACCTCCTTTCTAAATCGCGGGAATGCAGAGAGTCATCACAACTCTCAATTCTCAAATTTCCAGTTCTGCAATTTCGATTTTTAGAGCTAAGATGGGGTCGAAAATGGTCGATTATGATGCAATAACTACGAGTGGTGGTGCCAAAGACTCATTTGCAAGTTATTTATCATGTTTTGAAAGTTTTTTTTTCGAAAGTGAAAGAGTTTTTATATTTAGGGTTTTTGTGTGTTTGTGTTGGTGTTTATGCTTGTTTTTTTTGCATCTTATGACTCTATAGTGGTATGTAATTGAAATAATATGCATTTAGGACATACATTTTGACATTATGTATTGCATTTGGTCATTTTTCAAAAAAAAAACCCTTTTCGCGACTGGTTTTGCGAAGAAGACGACTATGTTCGTGTTTTTTTTTCGGACATTGATGTGTTGTCCGAAAAAAAGACTGGGACAAATCTCTTTTGTTTTGAACTTTTTTTCGAACATATCTCTTATGTTCGAAAAAAAGTTCCCAACATTGGGCCAATGTTCGAAATTTAGTTCCGCGAGTTTTACTTGGTCGAATTTCAAACCCAAAACTCTCTGTAACGAACAAATTTTCGAACATTGGGCTTATGTTCGAAAAAAAGTTCCCAACATTGGGCCAATGTTCGAAATTTAGTTCCGCGAGTTTTACTTGGTCGAATTTAAAACCCAAAACCCTCTGTTGGAAATAAATTTTCGAACATATGCCCAATGTTCGAAAATTAGTTCCCAACATGACACCAATGTTCGAAAATTAGTTCCCAACATGAGACCAATGTTCGAAAATTAGTTCCCAACATGACACCAATGTTCGAAAATTAGTTCCCAACATGACACCAATGTTCAAAAATTAGTTCCCAACAAATAAGCCATGTTCAAAAATTTGTCCCGGACATGTCCTCCATGTTCGAAAAACCAGTCAAAATTCGTTCAATTTTTCCTAAACCGTTTCATTTCTTCCTAAACCATGCCAATTAGATGCCCATTGGTTTATTTTCATCCTAACACATCAAATATTGATACATTGTACACATAAACATGATTATAACACAAAAAACTAACCTTAATCAACACATGCATGAAATTAACACCAAATTCAAAAAACAAAACCTAAACCCTACAACAATAAAAACAATGTTTCAATCAACAAAAACCGAAATTAAACACGCATCCTCCTCTTCTTCTCAAATATAAGCAAGAAAAACTAACCTTTAACCATTTTTGCAAAATGAAAAAAAAAAACGCTTCCTCCTATTCTTCGAAAAAACGATGTAGTGAGAGTGGGGGAGAACGGTGCTCTCTCTCTCTCTTGTTCGGGGGTAACGGTGGAGTGGGAGTAGGGAATGGGGGAGAAGAGTTGAGTGGGGGAGAGGTTTGGGGAAGATGGGAAGGGTGGGTGTACCGAATGGAGAGAATGGAGGGAAGGGGGGAAGAAATGTTAAGGGCAATTTTGGGTTTTCCAGGTGGGTGTCCTCATCTAAATGGCGTGTGTCCTCATCTCATGGGTGTACTCATAGGAACGCCGGGTGCCTTTAGCCGCGCCCTAAATGAAAAGCAGCTGCAATTAATTAAAGGGGGCCCATCTCATTCAGCTGGATTCGGCCAATTGGGGGCAGCAATAGAGGAAGAAACACACGCGCAGCAGGGGACGAACAATTTCATAGAGCACGCAGCTGATTGGGGGTCTCCCACACCATCCACTCCACTCATTAGTTTAATTTTAATTTAATGTTTTAGGTAGACTTTATTGAGTATTTTATTTTATTGCAAGTATTGGAAGATTTGAAGACCATTTGAGGTGATATTTTTCCTTAAATTCCATGTTTTTTTCTATTTATCTTTCATAAGCTTGATTTTAATTGTTAATTTAGTTATTGGCTAGTTTGTTGGTGTTTGGGTGTTTGGATTTATGATGGAATTAGATTTTTAGTTTAGTTTGGATTGTTTAATTCTCTTGGGTGGTGTATTGATTAAATTAGTGGGTATTTATTGATCATTTGCTTGAATTCAATTATTAGATTATATTTTGATGCATGATTAGTGCAACGAGAGTTGGTTAGTCTTGATGATAGTATAATCGAGGGTTGAAAATCGAGTGGATTGAGTATATATTGGGTTATCGCAACGAGAGTTGGGTAATTTTCATTAGAACCCCATTAATTTACACTAATTATTTGAATGAGAGTTTGAGTGATTAGTGAAGAGACTATAGGAGTTTGGTTTCTAGTATTCAAGTGAAAAAGCATGATTAGGGATTAGATTAGATTAATTTAGATAGAGTAGAACCCCCTAATTGTGTGATTACCCGGGTAAGAACGACTCTATTCTTCCTCCCGATCTTAGGTGCTTTGTTAGATACATTCTTAGTGATTGCTCTTATCATACACCAACCAATGAATTAAACGTCCAAGTTAAGCTTTAATCGATTTCCACATAATGAAGAACACCCGAACACTACTTCTCACATTTGATATTTGATCATCGTTTTACTTGCTTTTCCTAGTTAGTTCTTATCTTATTGTTTTTTACATTTAGTCTTTAGCTCACTCCCATGCTCCTTCACTATATTTATGTGTCGACACACAACACTAAGGCTACACAAGCTAACTAGTCCCGTGGTTCGATAATTTAACCGGGCACTTACTTTTATTACTACGATCCTCTTACACTTGAGAGGGGATTATTGAAAAATACGTGTCAAGTTTTTGAGATTAATGCTTCTTTGTTGAGAATGCTTAGAGAGAAGCAATTTGAAGGGAGGACCGAGGAAGGCTTTGAAGAAGATCCAAATGAGCACTTGGCTCAATTTTTAGAGATAGCCGACACACTCAAACAAAACGGTGTGTTCGAAGATGCAAAGAAATTGAGGCTATTTCCTTTCACACTTTCCGGAAAGGCAAAAGCATGGTTGCAAACAAGCATTCCGGCGGGAGAGGTGAGAACTTGGGAAGAATTGAAGAAGAGATTTTTATTGAAGTACTACCCTCCTTCCAAAACAATGGAAGCAAAGCAAAATATCTCTCAATTTAAACAAGGAACTAATGAGAGCCTCAAAGAAGCATGGGAAAGGTTTACCAACCTACTCATAACTTGCCCTCAACATGGTTTTCCATTGGAGCAAACGACTTGTTGATTCTTTTGTGGCTTGAGAGAAGAAGACCAACAACATTTAGATGCTTTTGCCGGAGGATCTATATGGTTGAAGTCCGCGGAAGAGATCAAGGAAATAATGGAGGGGATAGCAAACAATGCTTTTAAAATGAGGATTGATAGAGGAGGAAGGCATCGAGTTGCTCAAGTTAATGAAGTGGACGCTATGAAAACAATGATCACCACGTTAATTGAGAAGGTGAATGCTCTTTCGTCTAATCAACCAAGTGAAAGCCCATTACCAATGGTTCAAGGAGAGCTTCCGATGAATCAAATGGAAGATGTGAACTACATGGGTCGGCCCCAATATCAAGGAAACCATCAACAAAACTTTCAAGGTGGTCGCCCATATCAAGCTCCTCAACAAAACCGCTTCCAAGGTGGTCAATCTTCAACATTCCACCCCAATCAAGGACCATCCACCTCATTTCAAGGGAATCAAAATCAAAACTTCCGAAGGCACGATAACTTGGCTTATTCTAACCCAAAAGGTGCAATGCAATATCCACCCGGATTTGATCCTGGTGCAAAGCCTCCTAATGGAGAAGGAAAATCCTCAACCGATGAGCTCCTTGCACTTATCATGAAAAACATAGATGCAAGTGACAAGAGGATGGAAGCAAGTGACAAGAGGATGGAAGCAATTGAATTTCAACTTGGGCAATTGGCTACTTCGATTGGGTCTCAACAAACCAAGGGAAAATTTCCCTCAACAACCGAGGTAAATCCCAAAGAGCATTGCAAGGCAATAGAGCTTAGAAGTGGCACCAAATATGAAGGTCCATCCATGCCCTCTCAACCGGGAGAAGATGATGTCAAGGAAAATTGTGAAATTGAAGAAGAATGTGAGGAGGTAGTGATGGGAAGAGCCGAAGATGAGGAAGAGATTGAGATGGAGTCAAAAGAGAAAAAGAAAGTTGAGGGTGAAAAAAGAATACAAAAGTGGAAAAAGATGAAGGAGAAGAAGATTAATGAAGAAAAGAGCATACCATGTGATGAGTGGGGGGTGCCAAAGACAATGGTACCATTCCCTCAAAGATTCATGAAGAAGAAGTTGGATGAAAAATTTGCTAAGTTTCTTGAGGTCTTCAAACAACTTCACATAAATATTCCATTCTCCGATGCTTTAGAGCAAATGCCCCACTATGCCAAATTCCTCAAAGATTTGATCTCCAAGAAAAGACGGATTGATGAACCCGAGATTGTCAAGTTCAACAAGGCATGTAGTGCTATGCTACAAAAGAACATGCCACAAAAGATGAAGGATCCGGGTAGTTTTGTCATCATGTGTGATATTGGCAATGGAATCAAGAGGAATGCTCTTTGTGATTTGGGGGCTAGCATTAACTTGATGCCTCTATCTTTGTTTGAAAAGCTCGAAAGAGGGGAGTTGAAGCCCACTTCCATTGCACTTCAACTTGCCGATCGATCAATCACAATTGCCAAGGGCATAGTTGAGGATATTCTTGTTAGAGTGGACAAGTTTGTATTTCCCGCCGACTTTGTGGTGCTAGAAATGGAGGAAGATGAACAAGTGCCTATAATTCTTGGGAGACCATTTTTAGCAACGGCGGGAGTCGAGCTTGATGTTGGGAGAGGAGAGATAACATTGAAAGTTGGTAAAGAAGAAGTGAAGATATCGATGTACGACGCGATGAAGCATCCCATGGATGTGGAACAATTGAACTTCGTCGATATTGTGGACTTATGTGTCCAAGAATCTTTGGAAGACCCTTCCTACTCTCATATCTTTTATGATTTAAATGATATTGATTCTCATTCATATTTTTCCTCTACTTATGAAAGTTTCAATTTTGACTTTGATAATAGGGAACAAATGGAGATTGAGGAAACTTTAGAGATCAAACATGGAAATTTCACTCTACCACCCTTGTTGAAGTTGGAGGAAGGAGAGCCTAAAATGGAGGAGAAGAAAGAAGGCCTCAAACCACTTCCCGAGCACTTAAAGTATGCCTACCTAGGAGAAAACGAGAAGAATCCGGTAATTTTATCATCTTCTCTTGCATCACATGAATTAGATAGGCTACTAGAAGTGCTATGTAAGCACAAATCGGCCATCGGTTGGTCGATTGAGGATTTGAAGGGCATTAATCCATCAATTTGCATGCATAGGATCCGTCTAGAAAAAGATAGGAAGCCTATAGTCCAACCTCAAAGGAGAGTGAACCCTATTATCCAAGAGGTTATTAGGAAAGAAGTCATAAAATTTCTAGATTCGGGTATGATATTTCCTATTTCGGATAGTCCATGGGTGTCACCTTTACATGTTGTATCTAAAAAAGGGGGATGACGGTTGTACAAGGTGATGGAGATGAGCTAATAGCTATGAGAGTCGCCACGGGGTGGCGTGTGTGTGTTGATTATCATGAATTGAATAAAGCTACTTGCAAGGATCATTTTCCCTTACCTTTCATGGACTAAATGCTTGATAGGTTAGGAGGTTTTTCACACTATTGTTTTCTTGATGGTTATTCGCGTTACAATCAAATTATGATTGCACCGGAAGACCAAGAAAATACCACTTTCACATGCACGTATGGTACATTTGCATGGAGGCGTATGCCTTTTGGGTTGTGTAATGCACCCGCTACTTTTCAACGTTGCATGATGTCAATTTTTCATGGTCTAATTGAACGTATCATGGAGGTTTTTATGGATGATTTCTCCGTCTTTGGAGAGTCATTCGAATCTTGTTTGACTAACCTTGATATTGTTTTGCAAAGGTGTGAGGACACTAACTTAGTGTTGAATTGGGAAAAATGTCACTTTATGGTGAATGAAGGAATTGTGTTGGGCCATCATGTGTCATCCAAGGGGCTCCAAGTTGATAGAGCGAAGGTGGTGGCAATTGAAAAGTTACCTCCACCATCGAATGAGAAGGGCATTCGGTCATTTCTTGGCCATGCGGGTTTCTACCGCCGATTTATCAAAGATTTTTCTAAACTCTCTAAACCCTTATCTCATTTGTTGGAAAAGGATGTTCCTTTTGATTTTACTAATGAGTGTTTTGAAGCTTTTAGGAAACTCAAGGAGTCTTTGGTGAGTTCACCCATCCTTGTGACACCAAATTGGGAGGAGCCGTTCGTGTTGATGTGTGATGCGAGTGACTATGCGATGGGGGTTGTTTTGGGGCAAATGAGGGAAAAGAGATTTCATGCCATATACTATGCCTCAAAAACATTCAACACCACACAAACCAATTACACTACAACCGACAAAGAGCTCTTAGCGGTTGTCTATGCCTTTGACAAATTCCGGCCTTATCTTGTGGGGGCTAGAACCGTTGTCTACACCGATCATGCGGCGATCCGCTATTTGATGAACAAAAAGGATGCCAAACCGAGGCTCATTCGGTGGGTCCTTTTGCTTCAAGAATTTAACATAGAGGTGAGAGACAAGAAAGGAAGTGAGAACGTCATAGCCGATCACCTCTCAAGGTTGGAGCAAAATGAAGAGCAAAAGCAAGATGTGGTTGAGGTTAAGGAAAGCTTTCCCGATGAAAGCTTATTGATGATCGACACTATACCGGTGATGGGAGTGAAAGAAGACATCCCATGGTATGCCGACTTTGCCAACTTTTTGACAAGTGGAATGATCCCCGAAGATTTGGGTCCCTATGAAAGAAAGAAGTTCAACAAGGAAGTGAAAAGCTACATATGGGATGAGCCGTTTATTTTCAAGAGAGGGGTAGATTCGGTGCTTCGGAGATGTGTGCCTCAAGAAGAATGGGAGGACATAATCAAGCATTGTCACTCTCTTCCTTGTGGGGGACATTTTGGTACATCAAAGACGAGCATGAAAATTCTCCAAGCCGGGTTTTATTGGCCAACAATCTTCAAAGATTGTCAAACATTCATCCGAGGATGTGATCGTTGCCAAAGAATGGGGGGAATAACAAAGAGGGATGAGATGCCTTTAAACATGTTCATTGAAGTTGAGCTATTTGATGTTTGGGGCATTGATTTCATGGGGTTGTTTCCTCCATCATGTGGGTACACCTACATTCTTGTTGGTGTTGATTATGTTTCTAAGTGGATCGAGGCTATTCCAACCAAGATGAGTGATGCAAGAGTGGTGATTCAATTCTTGAAGAAGAATATCTTCACTCGATTTGGAGTTCCAAGAGCTTTGATAAGTGATGGGGGGAGTCATTTTGTGAACAAAGTGATGGCTAATCTTCTAGCCAAATATAATGTGAAGCACAAGGTGTCAACCGCCTATCACCCTCAAACAAATGGTTTAGCGGAGGTGTCTAATCGTCAAATCAAGCAAATTCTCGAGAAGACGGTCAACACTACTAGAAAGGATTGGGCATTGAAGTTGGATGATGCTTTGTGGGCATATCGAACGGCATATAAAACTCCATTGGATATGTCCCCATACCAAATTGTCTTTGGGAAGGCTTGTCACTTACCCGTGGAACTAGAGCACCGTGCTTATTGGGCAATCAAGAAGTTGAACTTCGATTGTGACTTGGTTGGAGAGAAGAGGTTGCTCCAATTAAGTGAGCTAGAGGAGTTTCGAGAGCATGCCTATGAGAATTCTAAGATTTTTAAGGAAAAGACCAAGAAATGGCATGATGCTCGTCTCAAGAAGAAGGAGTTCGAAGAAGGAGATGAGGTGCTCGTGTTCAACTCCCGTTTGAAGTTGTTTGCCGGAAAGTTGAAGTCAAAGTGGAGTGGTCCGTTTGTGGTGAAAAAGGTGTTTCCTAGTGGATTTCTTGAGTTACAAAGCAAAGATGGGAGTCGCTTCACCGTGAACGGTCATCGTGTGAAACTCTACTTCAACCCGTGTAAAAATGACGGTGGAGGTACAAAGTCTCTTGAAGAGACTTGAACTCGAGAGAGTTCCGTCCGGCATAGGACGTTAAACCTAGCGCTAAATGGGAGGCAACCCATTCGTTTATTGCTTTCTTTTCGTTTTTGTTTGTTTTAGTTAGTTTTAGTGCTTTTTGATCTTTTTGGTTTAGTTTTGTTTAGTAGGTTGAGGTATGATGTTGATGCTTAATGGAGCTTGGACATGAACTCTTTATTGAGGAGAAAGGATACAAAGAAGAAGATGGAATGGTGTATGGTGCAAACTCAAAGGTAAACATTCATTTCCAAACTTAGATTTGCTTAGCAAAGTCTAAGTTTGGGGGGGTGTGGTCGTTTTTACAATTTCATTTGCACCGTTACACTGAATTTTGGGGCAAAATTTTTGTGAATTGAGGTTGTGTGGTGTTTGAGTATTGCTATGGTGTAGTGTATATTGATTTTTTGTAGGAATTTTGGAGGAAAACATTGAAAAAAGGGGACATTGGGGTGGAAGCAGAACCCACTCGACCAGGCGAGTGAGCCCAAACGGGCGGCCGAGTGGGATAAAAATCTCAAAATATTTCTGGAACTCGTTTTCACTCGGCCGACCGTTTGAGCCCAAACGGGCGGTCGAGTGAGTTCTGGTCGTGGGAGAGTTTCTAGAACTTGTTTTCACTCGACCGACCGTTTGGGATCTGGGAGCGCGACAGGTAAGAATTTTCGAAATTTTTTTTTGGGTCGACCCGACCCGAAGCCCGACCCACGCGAATTTTGTGCACATAAAACCCTACTCTTCCTCACTTTTTCACACACTACACACATTCTTACCCCCATTTTCACAAACTCACTCTCTCTCTCTAAATTTTTCTCTTCATTTTCTTGCAACACCTTCAAGAAATCACTCCCCAAGGTATGTAATCTCCTTCACCTCCCTTATGTCATGCAAGTTCTTGCAAAATAAAAGAGGGGAAGGAGATTACATACCTTGGGGAGTGATTTCTTGAAGGTGTTGCAAGAAAATGAAGAGAAAAATTTAGAGAGAGAGAGTGATGAATCAAGTGTGTAGATTTTGTCTTTGCTTGGATCACATTTTGTCTTGAAAGTGGTAGAGAAATTGCATGTGTTGATGAACCATTCATTGGAGACATTGTTTGATCATGCCTACTATGCATTGTATCCATTCGCAAATCTTTCACAATCTCCCTCCTTTTGTTTTTCTTTTTTTCTTTGCTTGGGGACAAGCAAATCTCTAAGTTTGGGGGGGGTTGATTGGGTGTGAGATTGCTCGTTTTTGTGCTCACCATTGCTATGTTATCGTAGCATTTTGATGTGATTTTGGTCATAATTGTTAGAAATGGTGCTACTAACCTTGTTGTCAAGAAATGTGTTCAAAGTGTAGGAAACGAGGTAAAATAGTCCATTTTAAAGGGAAAACGAGCATTGGCGCATTGGAAGAGAAGTTCGGTGGAAGGAAGAGCAAGGAAAGTCAAGAAAATTGAAGAAAAAGTCTAAGGGTGCAGGATCCAAACGGCAGGTCGAGTAAGCCCACACTGGCGGTCGAGTGAAGTCGAGTTCCAGAAACTCTCAAACTTTTTCGCTTCACTTGACCGGCCGAGTGAGCCCAAACGGGCGGTCGAGTGAGTTCATTTCACTCGACCGGTCGAGTGAGCCCAAACGGGCGGTCGAGTGAGTTCTGGAACCACTTTTGGTTCTAGAACTTTTTCTCACTCGGCCGACCGTTTCACCTCACACTGGCGGTCGAGTGAACCTACGTTTTCGGGGTTTTTTGCGAATTTTGAAGAACTTCAAGGACCCAAGTGCTAATTTCGTCTCACACACTTTTAGAAGCTTTAAATAGCTTCAAAACTCAGTTTGTAAAGAATCTTTGGCCCTCATTTATTACAACTCTTAAACCCTAGTTCATCTTAACTCCATCTTCCACATTTATTGCACTTTAATTCATAGTTTTGCTTCAAAGTAGGATACTTAGCATAGGTTTTTGAAGAACAAGGCTCCACACTTTTGTAATAGCTAGGTATTTTGAAGAAACAACAAGGTGACTTCAAACCATTCTCTCATTGTCTATATAATTCCATATTTAATGTTTATCTTGATTTCTTTTGATGTTTTAGCCATGGGTGTTTCTCAAAACACCATGGGCTAAGTTTATTTATGCTTTGGGTGTTCTAAAACCAT
This sequence comes from Galeopsis tetrahit, assembly GCA_963675135.1. NCBI lineage: Eukaryota > Viridiplantae > Streptophyta > Magnoliopsida > Lamiales > Lamiaceae > Galeopsis > Galeopsis tetrahit. The sequence goes on from OY776127.1 coordinate 75,939,610, forward strand.
GTGAATATTAAGTTTGGAATTGTTTGAGCTTTGTTATTGTTAAGATTAGATTTATTGCTTCTTTTAATGGGTATTATTGGTACTTTGTATGTTAACTTCTATTAATCCATATTTAGATGCATGTTTAGCGTAGACGAGAGTTACATGGACATGTCTATATTTATGGTGTGAGTTGTTGGTATGCAAATGTGTTAGTTATACTTTTAATTCGTCGAGAGAGAGTTAATCGTATTAGAACCCCATTAAAGGACATTAATTACTTGAATGGTTGTTTGAGTAGTTGGTGAGGATTAGGAAGAAAACCTTATTACCGGGTTTGGGAACACCTTAGAATTAAGGATATATTACCCGAAGGGAAATGGTTGTCATCCTAGCATTTAGGTGCTCTTAGCAAATATTGATTAAAGTAATTAACAAAGTAAAATCAATTCCTCTCTATTTCACTAGGTGGAGAACACCCGAAGCATCCTCTCACCCTTGCACTTCTTCGAATTATATTCGTAGTTGTTCTTTGTTTTAATTGTTAAATTCTTGCTTAGTAGTAATTTTCTTTGTTAAGTTGTGGTAATTTCTCTTATTGGTGCTTTTCTCACTTTTAGTAGTATAAATCACTTGTTAGTTTCTAGGTTGGTAGTTGATTTAATTTCTAGCATCTTGGTAGTAATTTAGCTTTAATTTTAGAAATTCAAAAACCCGAAACCGTAGTTACATTAGCTATTACAACATAAAACTCTAGGGATCCATTGCACAAACCCACCTCCTAGGTCGATACTACTTGGTCGAATACTTCCATTACTACTACGAACCCTTATGCTTGAGGGGAAGTAGTTAGTTAACCTATAGTGACCAAAAATTCGTTCAAGTCAATTCTATCATAGTGCCTTCTGACATGTCAGGTATTTCTGATTTATGAATCAGAAACCTATAAGCACTACTGTTAAGTGCATATCCTACAAAGATACAATCGAATGTTTTAGGGCCAATTCTAACTTGTTTAGGAGCAGGCACTTCAACCTTTGCTAAACACCCCCACACTTTAAGGTATTTGTAGGATGGTTTCCGCTTTTTCCACATTTCATAAGGTGTCAGATCCTTTGTTTTGTGTGGAATTTTGTTTAAAATGTGGTTAGCCGATAGTATGGCTTCCCCCCACAGATTCTGCTGTAAACCCGAGTTGATTAACATTGCGTTCATCATCTCCTTTAATGTTCGGTTCTTTCTCTCCGCAACACCATTAGATTGAGGTGAGTAAGGAGTTGTAGTTTGTTGTATGATGCCAGACTCAGCACATAACTGTTCAAAAGGTGCTACATATTCTCCTCCTCTATCACTTCGAATTACTTTGATTCGAGTGCTAAGTTGATTTTGTACTTCATTCTTGTAAAGTTTAAAAGCTTCAATAGCTTCATCTTTACTTCGCAAGAGATAAACATAGCAAAATCTTGTGCAATCATCAATAAAAGTAATGAAATACTTTTTGCCACCTCTAGTTTGCACAAACTTCAAGTCACACACATCCGTATGAATTAAATCTAGAGGAGCAGTGTCCCTTTCCACAGAAGTAAATGGCAATTTTGTCATTTTTGCTTCAACACATATCTCACACTTTTTAGGTGTTTCAATATTATTCATTTTAAGTAAATCGAGATTTACTAAGCGCTTTATAGATTTTAGATTTACATGTCCTAATCTCAAATGCCATAAAGAGGAACACTCCACGATGTAAGAGGAAGTAGAAACATTTTCATTGATAACTTTCTTGCCTTTACGGCTTACAACCATTACACTCATTTTGAACAGACCCTTCTCGAGATAACCTCGACCAAGGAACTATCCAAACTTGCTAAGTACAACTTTGTCAGACTCAAAAACTAATTTAAACTAATGACTAACTAGAAGAGAGCTAGAGATCAGATTCTTGCGGATGTCAGCACATCCTTCAGCTTGAGCTCTTTGTCGGACGTAAGCTTAAGCACAACAGTTCCAACACCAGCCATATCAGACGAGGCATGGTTTCCCATATGGAGCTTTCTCCCATCAGCAGGAGCATAAGTCGAGAAGGCACCCTTCTCGGAGCAAACATGGCAGGTGGCGCCGGTATCCACGAACCACTCATTTGGATTGTCAACCATGTTAGTTTCAAACACAATAGCAGACATATCCATGTCAGTGAGGTTGTGTTGTGCCATATTGGCACTCGATTGTCCTCATTTGCCTTTGTTTTTATCAAATTTCTTAGGGACGCGACAATCAGTTGCTTTGTGGCCCGGTTTTCCACACTTGTAGCAATCACCCGTATATTTGGGTTTTACAGGAACATGAGTTTTACCTTTATCATTAGGCCTTTTACGTTTTTTAGACGATTCTCCACGTTCCATTAAGTTAACATTTACCTCATCCGAGACTTGAATTGATTTTCTGTCCATTCTTTTATTATCTTCTTCAATTCGAAGTTTGACGATCAATTCTTCTAGGCTCATTTCATTTCGCTTGTGTTTGAGATAACTTTTAAACTCCCTTCAACTGGGTGGTAGTTTCTCAATCACAGCGGCTACTTGGAAAGCGTCCGGAAGGACCATACCCTCCGCGAGGATATCATGTAGGATTAAATGAAATTTTTGAACTTGTTCAATGATAGATTTACCATCTACCATTTTAAATTCCAAAAATTTCGCCACCACGAACTTTTTAGTTCCGGCATCCTCGGTTTTGTACTTTCGTTCCAAAGATTCCCACAATTCTTTGGTAGTACGAACCGACTGATACACGTTATACAACGCATCAACTAGTCCTCCAATGACATAGTTGCGACACAAAAAGTCATCATGACACCATTGGTCATATGCAACCCTCCTAGCATTGTCCGTATCGTTTTCATCGACTACGGGTGGATCCTCCCGGAGGAACCTTGCTAGGTGAAGTGTCGTGAGGTAAAACAACATTTTTTGTTGCCACCTCTTAAAATCAGTACCCGAGAATTTCTCGGGTTTTTCACCATGCACCATGAAACCACGAGTTTCAGGTGGTGGAAAATACATAGGGGGTAAAAGCAGGGGGCCCGAAGACGTACCCTCAGTGATCAAGTTCGGGGTTGGGGTGTTTACAGTGTTCTCAACAACGGTGTTTTGGGGAGCGTTTCCGTCAGATGCCATTGTGGTATTTTTTTTTTCTTTTTCCTGTTTATTTTACGATTGTTGGTTTATAGATTACCAACAATGGCTTACAAAAGTAATTTAGACGGAAAAAATAAAGACGGTAAATGAAATTACAATGTCTTCGAAATCTTCAACTTTCCAAAAGAGGCAGCTTCCTTCTTTAAGCAGCTTTCTTAGAATGGCAGGTCAGTTTGAGAAGAACAGCACTGTAGAGAGACAGAAAAGTTAGGGAAAAGAGCCGAGTCAAGGTGATACATTTTCCCGTAAAACAAACACGTCCCGGTTAGTGTTCACGGAGTGACGAGTTGCTTCGAAAGGTAAAACGGCTTCGTCTTTGCACGAGCAACACCGCAGCGTACAAAGCTCCGACGAACTGAATACACGTTAGAACTGGACTGCACTCTAAATGTAATGCAGAATGCTGAAAACGGAATGCAGGTTTGCTGGAAAATTTCAAATGCTTATGTGTTTTGCAAAAAGTAAGTTTTCCAAAATCATGCACTCCTATTTCCGGAATGGTAACTTCCATTCTTGTAACCTCCAGCACATTAATATAGTAGTTTCAGGAATGGTAACTTCCATTCTGAAACCTCCACGCATTAAGGCATTGCAGTTTCAGTTTCAATTCAAATTCCAGAAGTCAACTAATCAACTTAACTTCCACGGACTTGGGCTGCCCTAAATTCGTGTGGGTCAAGGCCCACGTTTTTAGAGCCTCAAAAAGATAGATGGGCCCCCGGCCCAAGCCCAAAGTCCAATTGCCAAGATCCAAGGCCCACGGACCCGGGCTCGGCTCGGCGCGGTCGGACAGGAGAGCGGCGCGCGCGCGTGTGGCATATTGAATGGTTCAATAGTCACTACAATTTGAATTATCTTAACTAACTCCTACTAATAAGCAGAAGATTAATTCTCACATTAATCAATGTGGGATAGTTATTAACACTAATCCCAATACATCACTTCGTCTTAATCTTCGTACATTAATTTCTCACTCACCGAAATTCGGTTTTGAGATTTTAAATATACTACGATCATCTACTCCGAGAGTAGAACGATCCTATAACATTTAATTCCTCGGAAATTAAATATTCATACCCTCAAATAATTGATTAATTAAAAATCAATTAAATATTAAGAAATTGAATAAAAACCCAATTTCTCCAACATCACCCAGTTGGGGCCAGATTCCATCAGTTCCTGGGCAGAGTTTAGCGAGTTGTTCCTGTACCAATTTGCCAGTGCCAGGCGACAGCCCCGAGCGACGTTGACCCTGTTCAACCTGAGACAACAAGAAAGTGAGAGCTTGAGAGCCTTTTTGAAAATGTTCAACCAAGCAGCCTTGGAGGTCCCTACAACCTCTCAGGAAGTAAGGATCAATGCCATCACTAATGGGCTCCAAGACGAAGATTTCTTCTCTTCCTTAGCAAAGAAATCAATGCAGAATTTTGACAAGTTGCTGCACAAAGCTGAAAAATACCTGACTTTGAAAGAAGTGAGAAAAGCCAAGAGATCCGAGATGAAGTCCTCCGCAGGGGACAAGAAGAAAGATACAGTATCAAAGAGATCTAACCCTGACCCACCTAAAGACGTTGGAGGTTCCGGAGGTGGGCGGCTAGGGGTGCTGGAAGTCGCGGGAGATCATCTAGAGATGAAGTTCCCCTACTCGAGATCCAAAGGGCCACAGAGGGCCAAGTCTGATAAGTTATGTCGCTTCCATAATGAGTATGGACATGACACCAACAATTGTTTTCATTTGAAAGATGAAATTGAGAGAATGATTTAAGCTGGTCATTTGAAAGAGTTCATATGCAGAGACAGACAAGACCCTCGAGGGCAGAAAAGAAAAGAACCTGAGAAGAAATCTGAGGATAAGAAGAGAAAGCCTCGAGTAGAAACTGAGGACCAATCACCCCAGGTTCCAAAACGGGGCATGATCCAGATGATTGTGGGAGGTCCAACAGATGGAGATTTATTCAGACAAAGAAAGATGATTGTTTGGAGCTTAAGAACCGAACGAGAAAAGAACTGAAAGATCATTAGTTTTGAGCTTGAATTGTATTGACATTTAACTTTGATCTTATAAACCTCTCAAAATATAAATATATATATATATATATATATTCTTCTGCACCTTTAAAAAATTATAAACACACTCCATTCTTGATCTCTCTATCATTTAATCCTAGTTCCAACACTTTTTACTTTTACTTCAAAAAAATCGCTCTTATCCTAAAAACATTCATGCATAACCCTTTCCATGATGAACATTTACTCGATTCAGAGATAGAGCCTTGCCAAGCTCTTGGATGAGCCTGTTTCTTCAGGGCACTATTGGCTACATTGCTCTAGGTATATCAAATTTTTATCATCTATTATATTGTTAATCAAAATTTCAATCTAAATAATGTACATAATTCTTGATAGATATAGTATGTGAGTTTGATATGTACACGGAATGGAGGTTAGTAGAAGAGCATGTATGAGAGACGTGGTGAAGCAGTGGAAGCAAACTTTCTTACTGCCGTCTATCTGCACTAAACTTACACATACCCACACGGGTGTGTGTAAAATAGATGGTGGATCCTGCACTTGAATATTCATTATGTACCGTCCCTGTGTCATATCTCATTTGCATTATATGTAGTTCCTTCCAAAGTGTATAAAGTGTCAAGGTTGGTTAATTAGTAACTTTCTGATAATTAGATTTTAGTAATTTTATTGCATTAAATTTAACAGATTTTGTTCGGGAATTGCAAATACATTCTTGAATATTTAGCATTCTTTACAACAATGCAATGAAAACAAGAATCATAATTATCTCTTTTACTTGTTCACATCTGCAGCTGCTGTTGAGGTGTCTGAATTTGGACTAATGACTTGGATTTCAATTGATGAATCTTCACATGAAATCGGAACTACTGTGCTCCGATGATGTGGATGTGTAGTTGGACTTGGGGACGCAGTTGGATCACCGTCTTCATAATTATCTCTTTTACTAGAACGGAATGATATGGGATCTCTCTGATCAAAATGCCTGCACATAGCTCGGAGTTTGGACCAAATCGTAGTGCCAGAGTTGGAGATTCTCTGAACAAAATCTCTGTTTTTGTAGAGATAGGATGCCAGAAATGCTATAAGGCAAGTTGTTGTGATCCCTCCTGTGATAGCAAATAGAAATTTGAAACTCTTCAATGTGATACTAGTACTTTTTTGATCAGCATCATCAGATTCTTCTACTCCATCTTCACTGCATGATACACTGAACCAACGTCCCTTAATTGTTTTTATACTTCCGCCGTCTGTTAGTTCAACGATTGCACGAGAGACATCCGCAACTAAAGGCGAGCCCTTGGGAAAAACAAACGCAAAGCCCTCACTGAGTTCAGGTAAGACATTTTTCCTGTACTTGCAGTGTTTGGACAAGAAAAGCCTCGTGTATGGTGTAGTAGCAAACATGGCTTTTATGACTCCTTTAGACAAATCATCATCGCATACCTCTGCGGAATTGTATTCCTTAACCTTGGTTTTGTCGAATTTATGCGTGTTTATCAACTGTGAACAAACGAAAGAGCCTTCCCTGCATCCAACATTGACTCCATTTTTGACAAGGGTACTTACATCATCAAGTTTTGCAAGCCTCTGTGCTGTTAATGTTGCAGAAAGGCTTGCTGTGTAGCTTGACGCTAATACCATCACGGTTAATATCCAAAACACTACAACGATTCGAGCAAAATTGCTCACTATTCTTTCCCCTGCATGCATATGTTACTATTAGAAAACAAAAATGATACTTGACGACAATTTTATTGATGAACTATGGATACTCACTGTTTGCAAATACTAATGACATGAGGGGAATGTAAAAGATCAAGCCAGCGTGCTCCGAAGGCTGGCCTCTGAAATATTCGTTTAGCCTATGTTCGATAATCCAGAGAGAAAATCCTGTAAAAATGAGAAGGGCCATGGCAGTTAACCACAGTTCTTTACTGAAAGGTTTCAAGAAGAAATCCCAATTGTTTGGATTCTCATAATATTGTTTCTTCTGTATCGTGTTGATTCCTCCATCTTCAATTGGGAGACTGAAGTCTACGTACTGTGATCGATTCGCTGTGAGCGTAATGTCCCCGACAGCAGCATCAAAGGTCTACAACACAAGAACCAGAATATACATGAGAAAAAGATGTTAGGATACATAGATAGATATAGCACAAAGTCTTAGTATGGTTTACCCCAGTAAAGACTTGATACGCTAAATTATCGTAGTTACCCATTATGTCAAATGGGACATAATCGTATCGAACAGCGTAAGGAAGTGCGGCCATGACTGAATCAAACAAGTCTATGTAATAACCAGTAATCTTGGAAGCATTGGTTTGAGGATCCTTTTGAACATTCACAAATTCTGGAAAACTAGCTTTTTCTGGAACTCCAACTCTTAGCCTTTTCCCACTAACTGGAATCTCCCATCCCTTTGGTGCACTTGTTGATTCTCCAGGCCAGATAACACCCTTCAATCTCTCACCTGAAAAGCTCATCGCATTTGAACTTGTAGACGGTGTCCATAATCCAACCTCTTTCAATCTGTTTCCAGCGACGTTCACTATCTGGAAAGACGGTGGTTCTAGCTGCCCGTTAACTAGACGAAAGTTCCCTCCAAGTCCTTGAAATTGAGTCTTTAGCATTGCATCATGAAGCTTGGGGCCTGTTTGTGATGTTTCAGTGATGAACATGCTTGTAGAGTTGGAAGAATCACTTGTGTTCAGCAAAGAACTTGATTCCCTAAATCCAACTCTTTCAGCAGCCATAGCCAGAGCCCATAAAGTATCGTACGCCCACACGCCATAGGCGCTTATCTCAACTTGTGACATACTAGGATTATCAAGTAAGAACTTCTCCTTCCACTTCTGTGAAGTGGTTCTGACTTCTTTTGATTCTGGAATCATAGGTTTCACGCCGACAACACCTTGCATGGAGCTGACAACACGCGGCTCTAATGAATGAAACAAATCCATCACCCCACTGGTAACGATCCATGCATAGCCTTCACTCATCATATCAGCTTCTTTCACTTTGGGGAAGAATTTGGAAGCCAGAGCAAATGAAGTATGCATCACAAACACGCGTGTCTGCATAGTTTTCATCTTGTACAGCTCACGAAGAATGAAATCATCGGATGCTGAGGAAGGGATGACGCTTCTGTACGAAATTCGAGCATTGACTTGTTGGAATGCATTGGAGAGGTAAGGAATTATGTCTTTGCCATAACTTGAATCCTCATATATGAAGACAACTTGATGCCATTGAAAGTAGTTAACTATGGCAGCTATAGCATCAACTTGATCAGCATCATTTACAGCTGTCTGAACAAAGTAGGAAGTTTGAGTTCGGAGTGAAAGTGAAGGACTTGTTGCTGAGAAAGATATGACTGGTACTTGTGCTGTGTCGCCCAGACTGATGACAAAGTTCGCCTGTGCAGATGTTTGAGGACCGATTATTGCATCCACTTCAACGTCCTTCAACAGATTGAGAGCTACATCCAAGATTAAAAATGCGATTCTTAAATAGAGCAAAACAATTATAGCCATTTAAGGTGTTACCTCCACACCCTTCCTATGTCTCGAGCTCCACAAGCTCGAGACATTCTGTGTGCAGAGAAGATAAAACTATGCAAGATGATAACATTTTTCTCCCAAAAATCAAGCAAAGGCATTTGCATGGCTTAAGTTAATAGTTACCATGTGTACCATAAAGTAGTAAATCTTTGAATAAAGCTATGATCTTTACGTGCAAGAAAGTAATGATCATAAGATATGAACTTTAAATACAAAGAAGTTTAGCTTCTAAGAAATTTACTACCACAGAGATCAAAGATGGCAAAAAGCAAAAAGTTTAACTCATGTTGTTTACTATGCTTAGTATGCTAAACGCCGCAGCCAAGTAAAAGATAACACAGTAGTATGTGGCTGTGGTGTTTAGAAGTGTTAAAATATACTATATTATATACCACTAGCTGCAGCACCGGTGAGTTGTCCTCTCGAGTCCCTTACATGAAGCACAAGCCTAGTTGAATAATTCGAATTTTCTGTATAAAAATCCGACAAACATAGCGACAAGCTGGTAAGGCCCATGCGCCCCACCAGTGAATCAGCATCAAGAATGACACCAACTTGAAAGGTTGTATTTGTTTGAGCATTGGAGAATGCTCCTAATAGAGCTAGTGAGAGACACAAAATTCTGAACATTTGCATTTTCATATATCTCTGGAGGATCTGTTGTGTTTCCTTGTGGCCTAGGTGTGATTTATATATACAACTTCAATCTTGAAATACAAGGAACTAATGAACTACTATGCAACTTCCCTAATTAAGTAGAATCTTGAACTATTAAAAGTCCACTCAATTCTTACATCATTCAATCTAAAAAATTCCAAGTGATATGGACATAATCCAAGGATTTTGTAAGATGCGTGCTTACATATCAACAAACATGAGTGATGAGTATCATTATAGGCTAGGTCACTTGTGAACCACTGAACCCCAACGTTTAAATTTTTTTTTTTTTTTATGTCACTATTGTGCAAAGTGTTATAATTTAAAAATATTTTAATTTTATAAATAATGACACTTTGTATTCACAACCGTTTTGTGACATTTTATATACATAAAAGTGATACTTGAAAAAAAAAAATATCACATGAACTTGAATTTACATCAATTTTTTTTTTTTCCTAAGTAATTTACATCAATTTTATATACTGAAAATAACCGCTATTCTTATCCGTTGCTCTTGATGAGGAATATATATACATATGCTGATAGGTTCAGAAATAGCATTACATTAATCAGTAGTTGATTTATGTCAATGAGCAATCTAAACTGGCTCTTTCTTAGTACTAAAAGTCTAAAAGCTAGTTAGCACCATTTCCTTCATAATAAAATTAGACTAACCGTCGTTAGCTACGTACTTTCTCGGTACATTCATGATTTATTATTTGTGTTATATTTCCTCTTTGAGTTGACATGTACTCCCAAGTCGTTTATTAAATATTAATCCATCTGTCATATATTTGTTTATCCAGTTATTTTCATTATTTGTTAGTATTAAAAATATAAAATATAAAATTATGAATTTTTTTTAAGAAATAAATTAGATCACTAAAATATTATAAATAACAAAGTAGAGTTATAAAATAGGAGTTCTTTTAGGATTGTCTCAGTGTCACCTAAATTATCAATGGTTTGCATGGCATCGTCGCCCTAATTTGATACCTGTTGCCTATTTTTAATATTTTTAAATATTTTTTAAAATTTTATTTTATTATTTACTATCTTATCCTCCATTGAAATTAAAAATAATATTGATATTAGTATTAAAATTAAACAGGAGTGTGAGAATTATATTCAATCACCTTTAATGAGATGATAAGAGTAGTCCATATATATATATATAGAGGGATTACAAGAGATACACAAGGAAATAGATAAACAAGGAAATAAATATAAATCATAAATAAAAGATTATAAATCATAAATAAAAGATTGCTACTTATAATATAATATCATATTCCTATAATACATTAATTATATTTCTATAATATACTCCCTCCATTTTTAATAAGTGTCACTTTGACTTTTTTCAACAAATTAAGATTATAAAGAGTGGTCCATATTATCCTTCATTAATTATAGCTAATTTTGATATAGAAATTTTGTTTGATAAAGAATGTGGTCAAGAATGTAGCTAGTATTCATAAATCAAATTAATTTTGGTATAAACAATGTTTATGGAATTTATGTATGAGCAATATATATGGTAAATGAATAAGGGCAAAATAGTCAAAATTAAAGAAAAAAACTCAGAATGACACTTATTTTAAAATTAGTTAAAAAGCCAAAGTGACATTTATTAAAAAACGGAGGGAGTATTATTCTATTATATTCTCTAATACCTCCGGTCAAGCGAAGCTGAGAATGTAAATGAACACGGGCTTGATACGCAACAATCTGAAACGAGTTTGAGATAGAAGCTTTGTGAAGACATCCGTAAAATAATGCACTTTTGTTGTCATAAAGCAGGAGAAATAATGGAAATTCGGAATCACCAAATAGGACATGCCAAGGCGCAAAAAAGCGGGAAGCAAATTGATCGAAACACCAAAATCCTTTGAAGGACAAACGATGACAAGAAATTTGGCAAGAAACACTTGAAAATATGTCGAAAGCAGTTGAGTTGAGCACAAACCAGATAGATCGAAGGGGCGAGCAACCAATGATATTGATCATGGGCTCTCCGAATAGAGAGAAAAGTAGAAGAAAAAAGATATGGCGTGAGGCTATAGAGAAAATTAGAGTGTAGGTGAGTGTGACTAACACCATATGAGTGAAAACAGTCATGGAGATAGCATGATCGACCATGAGAGAGAACGAGGAGACTTGCTCGCTCGAGAAGAAGGGGACGAGGAGACTTGCTCGCTCGAGAAGAAGAAAAAAAGGGGGAGGGGGGGCGAGGAGACTTGCTCGCTCAAAAAAAAAGGGGGACAATAAATAGAAGCTCGTCGGGACACCTAAAAGCGGCCAGAAGAGGGAACGAGGGAGACCAGCTCGTTCGAGAAGAAGAGGGGGGACGAGGGATACTAGCTCGTCAGAGGCGCTTTTACGGCCAAGAGAGGGAACCAAGGAGACCAGCTCGTTCGAGAAGAAGAAGAAGAAGGGGGACAAGGAATACAAGCTCGTCGGTGGCGGCTAAAAGCGTCCGGGAGAGGGAACGAGGGAGACCAGCTCGTTCGAGATTTAAAAAAAACAAGGCGGCGACGAGGGATACCTGCTCGTCGAGGACGCCGAAAAAGTTTAGAAGAAAAGGGAAGGGGCAAGGCGGCGACGGAGGATACCAGCCCGTCGGAGACGCCGAAAAAATAGGGAGAAGGAGAAAAGAAAAATAGAGAGGAGGAGGAAAGGGTTTCAGTGTATTAGGCTGATACCATGTGAGAATTATATTCAATCACCATTAAATGAGATGATAAGAGTGGTATATATGGGATTACAAGAGATACACGACAAAATAGATAAATAAGGAAATAAATATAAATCATAAATAAAAGATTCCTACATATAATATACTATTCTTATAATATATTATTCTATTATGTTCTCTAATATGCTATAATATATTATTCTATGATATTGTGTGCACACTGACATTGCCACATCAACATTCTTTTAATATTTAATTTAATTGTATGTTTATCAAATATGAGGCATATTTCAATATAAATAAAAATAAAATATAAATAAAATATTGATGTGGCAATGACATGTAAACGGTGGACATTATATTATTTTCGTAAAATTAAATACATATAATAAATTTAAATTTAAAATTAAATAATTATTTCTTAAAACTCAAAAACATAATTTTGAGACGGATTAATGATATGAAAATTAAAATAAAGATTATATATAATCAATTTTTTTTATTAATTATGCAAGGACAAATTTTTAATTTTATAATTATATATTTAAAATTATTAAATTTAATTTAAAAGTACGATAATAAGTGCAATGCAATACAATGAATTTTGCAAACCATTAGATTTCATATCTAATTGCTCAAATTAATAGATTGTTCATAATTTAAGCGGACTATCATGAGAAGACCCCGATAAAGTAATGAGGTAAATAAAAGATGGTTTGAAATATGCGAGTTAAAAAAAAAATGTGATATTTTTATGGTTATTTAATTTGTGATATTTCTTATTGAAAATTATTATACCATTATTTAAATATTAAAAAAATTATATTGTTGAAATTTTTTGTATTATTTTCTATATTATTAAATATTGTTGATAAATAATACTAATTAAACTTGTTAAAATTTAGTATATTCTTATTATTATTTATATTGAGTATATTATTATTTTTATTCTTAAAATTTATTATATCCATAACTATAAGTTTGATTTATTATGTTTAGTCATTTAGTATATAAAGTAGTAAGCTCCTAAATATTTATAAATATTTAAAATAAAAATACTCTATATATAATATCGATATTCGATCCAACCAAATTTTTTCCTTTAAAATCGAACCGCATATCGATTTTTTTATATTTTAAAACCGAATTATATGAGTAAAAACCAAATCGAGTTTAAAATTTCGATTCAATTTTAACCTATTTTTGCTCACCTTTTATCTATTCTGCACAAATCGAAAATTCGATCCTCTAAGGTTTAATTAATTGCAAAGATAAAATTATGTTTTGCAATTTGTTCTGGGGTGTTTATCAACACTCTAGTTTATGTTATACACACCCCACAAAAATTTGAAAATCAATTTAAAATACAATTTGAAAATCAATTTAAAATACGAAAGATATCCCATTTTTTTTCAATCATATTCTTCTCCATTCAAAATATCACTCCCCATTCAAAATCATCTTCTTACTAAGCACACCCCATTTAATTTTGTTTCCTCTCACTCTCTCATTTACCAACACACCTCATTTAACATTTAGGATTTATAGGTATTTTGATATTTTTATCAAGTTATATGATTTGAAGTGATAATATTGTATATATCTAGTTGTTGAATACATTATATAATGATTACATAAAAAAATTGAGTTTAATATGCTAAAATGTTATTTTTACTCTCGTTTTTGTTGTCAAATCTGTTGTTGTGTTGAAGGTGTTCAACCAGATTCGTGGTCGCACACTCCTTGTTGTGCACGGTCGAAACGATCGCACAAACAAAAAAGAGCATGACCATAATGGGCGAACACATATGAAGTTGCATAGAAAAATTATGTTCGATCGGTATTAGCTGTACACCCAATGATGTGTTTAGTCACGATTCTGGCAGAATATATCGACAATTGTTATAGTTCATAATTTGTATATACTGGAGTATAAAAAAACATTAAATATATTATATTAATGTTCTATATCACGTTTTCATCTTTTGTGACTATGTTGACTGTGATTATATTATCATATGAAAGGTTTATGTATAAAGGGTTTTTAGGATAAAAAAAATTTTTGAAGTAAAAGTAAAAATTATTGAAATGAGAGTTAAATGATAAAGGGTTTAAGACACTCTAGGATGTGTTCATAATTTTTTTTTTCGACATCTGTTTATAATTTTTTAAAAGGTGTAAAAGAAGCTTTAAAAAAAAAGTGTAAAAGAATATTACAGTAGATACATTAATACTCCCTCTGTTTATTTTTATAAGATGTTTTAGACTTTTTTTCTTGTGTATAAATATAAGATGTTTTAGATTTTTTACAATGTTTATTTCAATTATACCCTCCCTTAACTTTGGAAAGAATTGAAATTTAATGTGTATTATGGAATGAAATTAATGTAATTAAAAATCTTCTTTATTATCTAAGATATATTTATCAAAACATACACTTTCTTAATTTTAATAAATTTCTTTAAAACATCCTATAAAAAAAAAAAAGTGAAGGGAGTATCTATTTTTGTCCAAATAAATTTAGGCTATGTAGTATAACACAATTTGGGGGCGTTAATAGCTCCTCCCTTTAATAAAATCCTTAAACAAATATCTAGCCACAATCCACATGTAAGAGGCGGGCGGGCGGGCGCACGATTAAACGCAGACCAAGCATGTCCTCATTGCTATTGCTGCCGCCCAACTCGTCTTCTCGCTGCTCTCCTGCTCAACACACCTTCATTCATGCCCGAAACTCTGCTCCCAACCTCATCGTATGGCTCTCAATTCTTCCTTTTCTTTATTTATTTTTACTGACACAAACCTGCAATTCATATATGTTCATAAATCTCATTTTGGGAAGTATATACATAAACGAAAATCGAATTTAAACCGAGTAAACATTCGGCTTCCATTTTCTTCTTTTATGGACTGTAAGTTTTTAGAATTCATAAACCTTTGGACTGTTTTCTGAAATTTTGTCTCCGGTTATGCTGTTAATAGAGATGTGAGCTGACAGAGCCGGTGAATGGAAGGCCTCGTGTCCCTGTTCTCAACGATCAGATTCTGCCTAAGTTTTTACAATCAAAACGATTGGAGAATGCGGGGAAAAATAATAGTAATAACAGGATCAAGATATTCTCTGGTACAGCCAACACTGCACTTTCTCAGGTGGGCCTAGTTTTTCTTGAATTTATTTTAAATATTTCGCCCCTTTATGAATTTTATTAGTGTTCGTTCATAGGATTAGTTGTCACGAGTTCTCAGATGTCTAATTTTTTTTGATTGATTGGAATTAATTTCTTGGTATTCACAAGATTAAACTTCAAGTGTATTGGTATCTAGTTGTTAATCATGTCATGTTGTGGGAGAGTGATGAAGGTGTTAGAATCAGCCTTGCACGAGCGCATAACTTATACGGAGTAGTACATATAGTTAATTCTCTGAATCCGAAGTATATTTGTCATAATTCATCTTCAAAAACAAAAAGATCAATTACAAGATTAGTGGACTATAAGTTTATAACTAACATGAGTCTTTTTGCTTCTGTTCTCTACGTTAAACAAACATGTATGCATTTACCTTTCCCTCTATGCCTGTTGGATATGATAAAAGACATCTGTTATTGGGTTTATTTTCAACTTCCACCAAATGGAAATCAACTAGAAGACTACATCTTTGTCAAATTCACTTATTTTGCCTTTTTATTTCATTCTTTCTTTTAGTTTAATGGTGTTAATGTTGTTAGCATTGTTTTATTTATGTGCTACTACCCTTGTAAATGGATAAAAAATTGCACTGTTATTGACTCTGCTATCCATTCTATCTGAATTTATCTCATTGTCTTAATTTTCTTGTATCAGTTACTGCAAAAGGTTGGCATGTGGAAAATTATCTTTTGGATGGATATGAAATGAAATCATTCTGTTTGTATATTTGTTTTTTCCCATACCAATATACCATTTTTTATTTCTTGATTTATTGAATGCATATGGAAAATTCACCTCTGTATTGTAACTACTCATTCCACTGCAGGCTAAATTTTCTGTCCTTGTGATGGAAAATAAACAATTAAGTCGTTCTCTCTTATTTTTATGCTTTTCAAATTCTTCGTTATATGCTGCATTGAAAGCTTTACGTGAACTTGCTGCTGATCGTATATGAAATTCATTTTACGCAGACAGATGAAAATGTAAAAAGTAGATCTGAGATATAATCATGTTGTCACCTATTATTTAACAGTGCTTGCTTATTTATGATGTAATATGTCTCTCATTCCTACTATTCCTTCTTAGGTCATTGTTTCATTTTGATAAATTTGTCATTCGATCTCATAGGAAACTGCATGGTATATGGGCCTTAACCTTGGAAAAATCAAAATAAAGCGGTTCGCTGATGGAGAGATATATGTTCAGTTGCAAGAGAGTGTGCGCGGCTGTGATGTTTTCCTGGTCCAGCCTACCTGCCCTCCCGCTAATGAAAATCTTATGGAGCTTTTGGTAATGATAGATGCTTGCCGAAGGGCTTCAGCTAAAAATATCACTGCAGTCATTCCGTACTTTGGATATGCTAGAGCTGATAGAAAGGTACCTTTAATGAATTCTTAATGCACTGTTTTTGTGTGAATACTTTCAAGATGTTCAGTCTATAAATTCTCGTCTGCATTAGACCCAAGGACGTGAATCCATTGCGGCAAAATTAGTAGCCAATCTCATAACAGAATCAGGTGCGGATCGTGTTCTTGCTTGCGATCTCCACTCTGGGCAGTCCATGGGTTACTTCGATATTCCAGTGGACCATGTATACTGCCAGGTACGTACTTGCTAAAAGCTCTCCACATTACCGGTCTTTTCATTTAACTATTGACGTTGATATTGTTTTTGCTTTTGGTCAACTGTTTTACTGTGAAGCCTGTCATCCTCGATTACCTTGCCAGCAAGAAGATATCTTCAAGTGACTTAGTAGTGGTTTCACCTGATGTTGGAGGGGTTGCAAGAGCACGAGCTTTCGCAAAGAAGTTATCAGATGCACCTTTGGCCATTGTGGACAAAAGGCGTCAAGGGCATAATGTCGCTGAGGTAGATTTCCTTTTCTCAATCCCCTTACGCCGTGTTTGATTTTATTAATTATGACAAGTGAAAGTCTAGATTAGATGGTTTTGGAACAGTTTTAAGTGGAGCTAGTTACCAAGTTTTTAGCAAGATTATGTAGGAGCTTTGTACAACATAATATGTGCACATGAGCAGTGTAACATATCTAAGGGCAATTTGTGAATAAACTGTTTTTTTTTTTTGGTCGCCGCTTCTAATTTTCTGTAACAGTGTCATTTATGTAATAAGCAAAGTTGACCTCATGTTTAATATAAAGCCTTTGTCCTGCATCTGCCACTTCCATACTTGACTCTGCCAAAATCAAAATGTTTTTACCCTTCCAAAAGGGCTATATTCTCTTGCTGTTTTTTATTAATCTGAAACTGACAAAACAAATTTCCACTACTTGTGCTTTTAGTAGAACTACATTAGAAGTTGTCTAAAACTTTAACTGCATGACATGTCCTGTTATTTTTGTTTTACCATGAGTGCTTTCAGCGTTTTTCTTAAGTTTGTTAGAGGAACGTCATCATTTCTAATTGGGATAGGTTATCCAGCTGGATTTTTTTATATAATCTCCCAGCACATTGAATGCGTGTATCAAATCAGTAAACCAAAATCTGGATATTATCTCTGTTATCTTCCTTGATTTCTTATCCTCTTCTTCTTATCTTCTTCAACTGAGTATAAGGTTTCCAGCATATCTCTTTAAATCGTAGCATGGATTCACCATCCTGTGTGGAAGTAGAGACGTAGAAGGATTGCATAAATCCTTAAACCTTTATATATTGATGTGTTATTTACTTGTTTATTACGCTATT
Source organism: Galeopsis tetrahit (assembly GCA_963675135.1). NCBI lineage: Eukaryota > Viridiplantae > Streptophyta > Magnoliopsida > Lamiales > Lamiaceae > Galeopsis > Galeopsis tetrahit. Next base: position 75,957,625 of record OY776127.1, read on the forward strand.
AAATTGCGACATTCATACACAAAACATACAAGAAGCACGATAACATTAGACTTTATTCAATGAAGATCACGCCCTTTCGAAAGTTCAGTAAGTGAATCTTTGTTAAGATACCATTTTAATTTGCTCATAACTACATATCTTGAGAACATCACTCACAAATATTTTGAAAATTTACTAGCAAACTTGTTGGCATGGTCTGATAATAGTGAAAACACTCTCTTTTACTCTTTCCGGATCCTTTTTAATTTTTTTCTTGTTTCTTGGTTCCACACTTTACAGGTAATGAATTTGATTGGTGATGTAAAAGGAAAAGTTGCAGTTATGGTAGATGACATGATTGATACAGCAGGTAAGTAGAAACAATTTCAAGCTATAAATTTGATCAAGCATGTGATAATTAAGCACCATGCTAAAATAGTCTTAAGAGTCCTTGTTTTAATTTGTTTGCCTGTAATGTCTTGAAACAAGGTTCTGTGCGAAATTTGGTCATATCTATTTACAGTATTGTTGAAGGCTATTATCAGTCTTTACTTCTTGATGAGGAAAAGAAGCTATATGGACACATCATACTTATAGTCTTCCTATCTATATTTGTTTTGAAGTAGTGAAATCCTTTGGAAGAATTTCGTATAAGGGCCCAATTTTTAGGTTGAGTCTCAATTTATGTCTTCAATTTTGAAGTGTCTCAAATTAGGATCTAGTATTTTTTTTTCTCAATTTAAGATTTAATTTTAAACAAAAACTTGTGTGAGACCTTCTCACCGTGAGATCAGGTGAGGCCATTAGCACTTTTCAACATAAATTTATCACTTTTTAATGTAAAGTGTATCACTTTTCAAACTTTTGCCTTAAATGATACGGAGTACATTTTACATATACATTTGAAAAAGTAATATATTTCTGAAAAGTGATAACATTCAATTATAAAGTGATACTGGTCTCACGGTGAGACGGTCTCACACAAGACTTGCTCTTAATTTTATTCATTCTGTCTCAATTCAAGGCCCGATCATTTTGTCTTTATTTCAATATATTTTTTATAAGAAACTCAAATGATAATAACTTTTTTGTTTCTAATAATGATAACTATGGAGTAAGCCCTTATATTCATGAAAACAATGATAATGGAAATGAAACATTAGTCTCCTTTCAGAGATACGATCATGAATTGGACATGGTTCATCATGCCTCTTTGAGAGAGGTAGGGAAACAAATGTGCTAGATAAACCCCAGTTCTAAATATAATAATTGGCTAATTGTCTACATAGATTCTGTTGCAGTTCATGACGGGAGTGTAACTCTTATCAGAACTTCAATCCTTATTTTAAAAAATTATCTAGTTTGATGAACTTATCCGAATTATCATCCTATGGGTGATTAAGCAACCACTTCACCTATATTTTTCGTAATTTTAAGCCATGAAAGCTAACATAATTATTGCTGATGGATTTAAGGAACTATTGCCAAAGGTGCAGCTTTGCTGCATGAGGAAGGTGCTCGAGAAGTCTATGCGTGCTGTACACATGCTGTTTTCAGGTATTAACATTTTATTTCCTGTCCCTCTCTTTGTAATCATTATGTGTATGATGGATGCTCATGAATTTTTTTAAAGACATAATAAACTTTCTTGTGCAGTCCTGTGTTGTAAAATATCCTTTTTTTCCTTAAATTATATAACTTGTGTCAACAATTTCATGCCGAGCAACAATGGTGGTTTTTAATTATTTATCAAATTATACAAACACCAAAAATAGTAAAATTGTTCTTAGTGGAGCACATTGATGAAGAATAATGAACGAACTTTCGAATTCTTGCAATTGAGAGGTTATCTGGTGTTATCTTTTACAGCCCTCCTGCAATTGAGAGATTATCAAGTGGCCTATTCCAAGAAGTGATTATCACAAATACAATCCCAGTAATGGAGAAAAACTACTTCCCACAATTAACAGTTCTATCAGTTGCTAACCTCTTGGGGGAGACAATATGGCGAGTTCATGATGATTCTTCTGTGAGTAGCATTTTCCAATGAAGAAACAAGTTATAGTTGTGAGAATCATCACGCTTGGCTGATGGGGACCCTTAAAGTTGAATTCACATTCTTTAGCATTGACACCATCTACCTACCAAACCTGACGACAATTTATGCCAAGAGAGATTTTGATAAGATTGAAATGTATTTGAAGTGGATTTTACATTTTTTGGAAATGGGTTGAACAAAGAGGGGTAGTAGTTACTAGCTGAAATTCAGCTGGCTCAGTCTTATGCTACCCAAGATTATAGGATCTTACATTGTTTGATTCTTTGCGATTTTCTGAACAAATTTATTTATTTCATTTGAGAAAAGTTTAGGAATTCCCATAGTTTAAGGTCTCTAAATTTGTGTTTGTGAAATTTCCCTTAGTTTATGAAAGATCTTCAAAATAACTATTCAGTTGACTTACGAAGGAGGGATGAGAAACAAATAGAAAAGACATAATGATGAGACAAAATGGGAAAGAGAGGACAAAGAAGAAGGGATGAGAAACAGATAGAAATGACATGGAAAGACATGAAATATAGGGGTAAGTTAGTTTTGCACCAGGTGTAGCGTGCAATTTAAAAGCATTTTTAAATAATAGTACTCCCTCCATTCCAACATTTACTATTTGCACGAGTTTTAATGTAAAAATTGTTTATTGATATTAAAGGTGATAAAACGACCTTATAGGAGGAATATAATGGGTAGTTCAACTTTATTGAAGAAAATCTTAGTTAGTATGCAAAAAGTAATGACATGTGATGTAAATAAGAGATGTTTGAAGAAGTTTTTAAAGGAGTAAGAAATTGTTTTTTTCAAATAAGAAAATGTTCAATTAATAATGAGACAGAGGAAGTATTTGGTGCACTTGTTTTTATTGAACAGTTATAGTGACAAATTGTTAATATTTGGTGACAAATTGTTAATAAGAGATGTTTGAGTGAATTTACGATTGCACTTGTTTTTATTGAATAGTTATAGTGACAAATTGTTAATATTTGGTGACAAATTGTTAATAAGAGATGTTTGAGTGAATTTACGATTGCACTTATTTTTATTGAACAGTTATAGTGACAAATTGTAAATATTTGGTGCAATGCTTGTGCAAGAGCTAACTAAAACTATTGACCTCACTACCCTACTTACAAGTAGGATGACTTGCTCATATGGGAATCCAATCTGGCTGAGGTGGCTGCTCATCCTAGATGAATATGTGTATGCAAGCAGCCAGCTGGCCAAAGGTTGCCGGCTAGGGAGTTGACCTTCGATGTGGACAAGGTGAGTCAAAAACGACCTCCGATTTGGCATTTGATGAGCACCCATATAACCCTTAATTCTTGACTAATTACCATCCCCGCCTCTGAGTTGCCATCCTCCAATTCACTGTTCGGCCCTTCGACTGAACGAGGCCGTTGACTTGAAATTTGTAAGATGTTGATTGGGTACGTATAACATAGCATAATATATAACTTGCTAGATGGATAACTGTGTCTTGAAACGATGATTGAATTTTGTATAAAGCAAACTCTTACTAAATGGATAACAGTAAACACTTAGCTCCCACTGTAGCCGGCCAATTGGTAAAACAAATTAAAGAGGCGAAAGAGAGGATATATATTTCATTCAATTGAATTAACAAACATTAATAAAAGTAGAAACTTGCATTTATAGTAAGGAGATAGGATGTGATGAATAGGCAACATTTAAGAATCCAGCATGGCAGCATGCATTAGTGTATAATTCATTAGGGAAATAGAAAATAAGTTGGTGAATGAGAAAAAGAAGTCAATACCCGAACCACCTGCACGTACCCTTGCTAGCTAGCAAGGAAAGAATATCTGGTGCGCTCTTGACTTTTAATTCTCAAACCCTAGTCTTAACTAACTAACTAACCTACCTAACTTCATTACCATGCATGTCTTGATATATCAAAAGATCAATTGGATGTTGACCCTGCAGGATGATCAGATGCAGCAGCAGCAGGAGGCTTCTTCTCCTCGTGATCGTGATCATGATCATCCTGTGGAGGAGTTTCAGTCTCATGAGTCGCGGCTGCAGCAGCATGATCAAATGTGTTTCCATGAAGCAGCTGGTTGATTTGCTCAACTGTGTTGCATAAATGGTGGTTGATTGCAGTGACACTTGAAAGGCTGAGTTTTGCAGATGGGATTGTGCTAACAACAACTTGAAGGCATACGCTCACAAGGCACGACGACTCATTCTTACTAGGGACTATCACGAATCCCACTGGGAGGAGAGGAATGCACGATGGATCCTGACCGTTCATTGCCATCTGGATCGCCTCCACGTCTATCGTGCTGTACACTACCATGCTCCCTGAATCGTCTGAGCACGTTTCTTGCAGCACCAGTTCTACGTTCTGAGATGAGTTGCTAGCAACCTGCACCCATATTATTATTATCAGGATAAAATTGAAATATGACATTTAATTTGAAGTATGTGTATATACATACATTGATGCGAAGCAGGGAAATGCAGTTTCCGGGATTTGAGCCATTAGCAATGTGAGCCACCTCTTGCAATGAATTCCCATTGGAGAGAAATTCCAGCTGCATAGGAGTAATTATATAAGTAAGATTAATTGCCTCCATTGGAGACAAGCTACACTATTAAGAAAATTGACCTTTAATGACAGAATTATAGCTTCTCTGACTAAAAAATCTTTTAAAATGAAGACTTAAGTCAGTTTTCTTGTAGTGCTAGTTGGTTGTATGATCAATAGAATTAGGTACGTACCTGGGCCCTAAGACGCTCATCCCTCAAGAAATCGAAGAGGTGTTTGTGTGGATAATGGAAGCAAGTAGTGGAGACGGCGCTAAGAATCAAACCGTTTGGTTGTCCAGGCTCGGTGACTTTCCTTGTGGTAACTCGAACAGTGTCATCAGCAGAATCAGAAAGAGCAGTCCAAGATTGGCCGCAACTAGTGGACATGTTGAGACAGAAGGTACGGATCATTCGTTGAGCAAGATTCATCAAACTTTTGCGTGCTTCAGGGGAAGGGATGACTCCGAGGTCTGATATATTTCTAGCCATGAGGCTAGCGAGCCTCTCGCACTGACGCTGCAAAACAGCCAGCCACCGCTGAGCCCCAAACTCGCTTAAACTAGTTACAACATTGTTGCAGGTAGGAGCATCTGCATCCTCAACCTCACAATGCTCAACCCAAGTTACCCTTGAATACCCATTAGGCATATCCTGAATGATGCATCCAGAAGGGCGCCTTTTGCAGTAAGGAGTTGCAGGGACGTAGTCCGAGTTCTGGAAGCCATCGAGGGGGAAATCAACGATGCCCCAACTTCCCTCCTCCGCATTATGCTCACAGTAACGAAGGAAGTGACTCTCTCTTGTACCCACTAGAGGGGAAACCACTTGTACCTCTGCATACATCTGCACAATCAACACATATACTACACTATATCAAACTTCAATTTTATCAAACATTTTGAGAACTAAAAAGGACTAAAATTGATAAAGTAAAACGCAAAAGAACTGTAATTAACATCCAATGTGTACATACCAGATGAATAGAACCACTTGCATGACCTGGCATCTCTGAATGCACAACTTGAAGTGTTTTTGCCCTGGAAACGATTGAAGGGAAAAGCTCCATCCATTTATTCTGAAATTAAAACAACTCTATGATTATATATGGAGTACAAATGAAAGCATAATGAAACTAGTTAAAGTTCATTTTAGTCCTGTTTTCACCAGAATTCGAATTAGGAGTTATGAGATTAAATTGAAACATTTTTTTATGGAGATCTTTTTATGGAAAAAGGCAAAAGTTACGGGACGATGACTTACAGCATCAAGGAATGCATCGACAAGATTAATGGCATTCATTATAACAACAGCAGTATCTCTGGTGGCTTCAGTTCTGAATTGATCATGAGTAGGCTTTGGATGATTCCAAGAAAACAAGGTTGCATACTCTTGAATGTTAAGCAGTAGCTTCCCCGTGTGGGTTTCTGGAATCCAAAGAGGGTCGGCAGTGTGGCACATTTTGAGTAGTTCATCCATGGAGGAGACAGCCATCTCCATAGCCATGGATTTCTCCTCTTCCAAGATCAAAGCCCCGAATTGGGAGGTGGTTTCAGGTATATTCATCATGGACATGGGGTCTTGATGATCAACTATTTTTTCCTGATATGCACATGACATATCCAACTCCAACGAAGAATGGGGAAGTACGACATCAGAGCTGCCCATTGCCCGCCCGTTGTATTGCGAAATCATGCAGCAAACGCGCTCAAACTATATTAACAAAAAATTTAATTACAATTAATCTGTATTCCTCACATTACAGGAAGGAAAACTGACATTTAATGACAGAATTGTGTATTATTAAAGTTAGTTTTTTTTGTAGCGTACTAGCTACTTCTTGCTTTACAAACTCATATAATGCATCATATCAAGGAAATGCATTACATCTCATAAACTATTAACTTTACTAGGTGCATGAGATTGAGAGTGATCACTATATATTCAAATAAAATGTTACTCACTTTGTTCCACAAAAATATGCCTATAATTATTTTTACACAAACTAAAAATTAAATTTATAGTTAACAACATTAATTTTAGAAAAGAAAAGAAAAACAACTATTACTACTTAGATACTTAGGCGTTGATTTGAAAAAAAAAAAAGATACATTAAATAGGAGCAAAAATTGAAGTAAAAAATTAGATATATTAAATATAGTAACTGGCCTATCATTTGTAACAAAAACAATTTATATAGTCTTGCATAGTTTTTCGCCCAATAAAATAGAGTCATTTTATGAGAAAAACTGCAATTAATTAATCAAAACTATATTGATAGAGCTGTAAAAAAAAAACTATATTGATAGATATATATATATATATAGTAGCATGTGTATATGTTGAAGATAAAATTGAAAGAGGAGAGGAGTTGAAAATAAGTTGAGCAATACTGTTGCAACATTAGTTGTTGTTAATTAGAAGGGTAAACTGATTTATTGTAAACTTTGGAGAGAGATTGTTTTTAATTATTTTTATATTTTCAGTCATTATTTTATTATTATTATTATTATTATGTGTATAGCAATTAATAGAGAGAAATGTAAAAGTAGTTGGTTGGGAAGTTGGATTAATTAATATTATAGGGAATTGAAAAATAGAGAGAGTAATTAATTAAATTAATTACCTCCTCCTTAAGACGAGCATTTTCAATTCGTAGGTGCTGTTCATCGTAGCCCATCTCCCCCAACATGGCGGGGCCTCCACAGTTAGGGCATACTATGTTCCTCAGCGTTGCTTGCAACCGATAATTCTCGCTCTTTAAGCTCTCATTTTCTGCCCTAAGCACCACATTCTCCTGTCTGTCTTGTTGCGCCTAATTCCATTCATTTTAACAACACACTATATATTAGTACTATCACTACCATGCATGTATATATAATTAATTAATTAATTTGTTAATGGAATTAACCTCACCTAATTAATTACCACTAAACCCTAGCTAGCTAGCTAGGAAGAAATATGGAGTGGACATTGTTGGCATTAAAGTGATGGATGTTCCGTTGGGGAGCAGCTAGCTGTGGTTGACTGAGCAACCCCCATTAATGCCAGCCAGTGCATTGAAAGCAACCCTAAATTAATGTGTTCTACATTCTCTATACACACACCTAATTCTTTTCACTTTCTTCCTCTTACCACCACTACCTTTCAATTTTTACCTTCTTTTTTTTTACCCTAAACCCAGCCCTCATGGTTCCCACTGTTGTTTTACGGGACCATTTTATTTAATTAATCCTAATTCATCTACAAAATGCTTTTCTTTTTTCTTTTGATCAAATTAGTAATGGTACTCATTTTGTAGAGATCGAATTGATTAATTAATTAAACGTTACTAGCTAGCTATACTCTATATTTTTGTAATAATACTACACATTAATTATATATATTTTAGAATGTACTACCTTCATCTGGGTGCGGCGGTTTTGGAACCAAAACTTGACTTGACGGGGTTTGAGGCCAAGTTCTTGGCTCAGTTTGAGGCGTTGTTTGTCATCTGGATGTGGGCATTCCTTGAACATTCTATTTTATATGCACAAATATTTACTTAATTAATAATATTATATATTGAAGCAAATAAATAAAAAAGAGGCCAGGATAAATAATAAATTACGATTCCATTTCTTGGATCTGCCTGGCGGTGTGGCGGTGGTAGCGTTTTTTCTTGGCTAGTGGTTGAAGGTCCTCTTCCTCCTCCGCCTCACCTTCAATCTGCAACTCACTTCCCGACACACTTTCCATCTCCTCTTTGCTTTTTTCTTCCTTCTACACCAAATTTCATTTTATTAATCATGAACCATTAATATAAGTACAATTAATTGACAAAATAAATCGTTGGCTTACTGGAATGATGTGGGAAAAAATGTTGGTGAAAGGGTTGTTGATGTTGGCCATGAAATTGAAATTAGGGTTCTGGATCGAAGATGAGGGTGAAGAAGAGTAGAGCTGCGAAGAATTATCCGCTGCATTCCCACCCATCGACAGCACTTGACAATCTCCAAACATCTCTCTTTGTATTTCCAAATTTCTTCACTCTATAACAAAAAAATTTAAATAATAAAACCCCAGTTAACTAGGTACCATCAATTTAGAGATGCAAAAAATAGGGGTTTGAATAATAAAACATGCAGAAAATCAGGCAAAAAGGTGGCTAAACGATGTTCTTCACCGTTTCAAAGTCAAAGGGGCCTATACAGAAACACCATGGGATTTAAAGGCAGGAAAAACATAGAATCGAAATTAATGAAAGGGGTTGAAAAAATGAAAAGAGAAGAGAGAGAAGCAGCTAAAACGAGTGATAGTAAATACTCACCTCGTCGTGTCGGTTGTGCTTTAAAGTCTCTCTCTCTCCCTCTGTCGTCTATATTAATAATTTCTCTTCACCAAACACACAACTATGTTTCTCTCTCTACACTGTTGCAGAAGAAGAAGAATCAATGCTTCTCTCTCTATGTAACAGTAATTGTGAAATGGGAATTGGGGTGGTGGGGGTTAAATGCAAGCTTTAACTGCGAGGGTTTAAAAGAAACGTACCGATGAAACGCCTGTTGGGTGGGTGGGTGCCTTTCTTACCAACACGTGCCCCCATTTTTATTGGCTGTAAACGCGTTTCTTCTAATAAGTCAAACCCCCTTTTTTTTCATTGAAACGCTTTTCCTTTTTCCTTTTTATTTTCAACCCTAATACTCCGAAATTACCGATGTATGAAAAAAGAATACTCCCTCAAGGAATTTGCAATGATACATATTTTAAGAAATGGTCTTCTACATGTAGTCAGGATGTCGTAATGACTACCGTAGTCAGTTAATCTAACCCATTAAAAATCTAATCTAAAGGCTTAAATTTGATGACCTGTTACCTTTTGTAAATTTTACGGTATGTATTGTCGTAATGTGTCATAAATTTGTATTTTCTATTAAAGAGAATGTGTCAAACATGGAAGTTTTTATTTTGTAAATAAGGATATGATTTATCAATTTATAATTATCAATAATTTACCATAAATAATTTATATTTATAATTATTTGTAAGAATTATAATTTTTTCCAAAATTAGAGTGTCGATCATGGTCTAGAATTCGTGCATTACCCATAACTTACCATAAATAATTGATATTTATAATTATTAGTATGAATTACAATTATTTCCAAAATTAGAGTGTGCACGGTATAGAAGTCGTGAATTACCAATAATTTACCATATATAATTGATATTTATAATTATTTGTAAGAATTACAATTATTTCCAAAATTTAGTTGTGCACGGTCTAGAGGTCGATATGGGTCGTTCTCTCGTTTATCGGAGTATTCAACACATGTTATACATCGATATCGATCCATGTTCTACACAATACTCGTATAAAATATCACATGGGTCTAGGAGAATGGTCGGTAAGGTGTCGTTAGTGACGGTAACGACCTTCGTTCCGTTATAATGTCACACGGGTCGTTATCTCGTTTTCGTGTGTCAAATATGAAACTTAAGTTTCCCGATATCATCATTTTACAACCTAAAAATATTTTTAAGAATAGAACGACATGGTTAACCTCAAATTTAACGTGTTTGAAAACAATGGATGGTCTGATTGATAAAGAACACATAATTTATATAACCTAGAATATAGTGATTGAGTGAAATGGTCGATTATTAATCAGTGGTGAACTGTCCAATGAACATGGCAACCGAAACGCAAATATTCACTCTATACCCATAATAATAATGGTCATGGAAGTTTTCCGACACTTGAACACAACGTACCGTGTCGTCGGTGACGATAACGATCTTCATTCCGTTAGAATGTCACATGCACTACAAAAAACGCGGAGTTTGCCGACGGAAGGCTACCGACGGAATCCATTCTGTCGGCCGGCCCGACGGATCGCCGACGGAATTCTCGAATCGACTGACTCCCGACGGAATACAAGATCCGTCGGGACCGGCCGACGGACTTCCCGACGGAATTTAGTTCCGCAGCCAAACGGTGTCGTTATAGCCTTGCTTGCCGACGGATTTTTTCCGTCGGTCGTTCAAATTTCGACTGCCGACGGAAATATCCGTCGGTAGCCGCACCGCTTTGACTGACTAATTAATATTCGCGTGCTACCGACGGAAATATCCGTCGGTAGCCACAATTTTTTTTTTTTTATAAGAACTGCCGAAGAGAGGCAGTTCTTCCCCATAATGGAAAAAAAATTTGGCTTTCGTCCCCCTCTCCCTGTTCGTCTCCTGTTCTGTCCTCGTGGATTGGATTTTCTTGTGCGTGGTGCGTGGATTGATCGACAAAGGGCATTACGATTATCTACTCCAATTTTCTTCAATTTAAACGGTACGTTTTTTTCTTAATTAATTTTAATTAAGTTATTGTATTATAAATTGCATGTTAATTATTATTGGTTAATTGTAATTAATTAATGTATGTTAGTTCAAATATATAATGTAGTTTTGTTAGTTCGTTTTGATAATTAAACTAGGTTATTATTGTTGATTAAATTAGTAATTATTCTTATAAGTAGAGGTTATAAATTGCATGTTAATTATTATAAAATTTCATGTACGTAGTTGATGAATATATATGTATAATTCATTCAAATATATGTTAGTACGTGGATTATATGTTTTTTATTGGTTAATTGTAATTAATTAATGTATGTTAGTTCAAATATATAATGTAGTTTTGTTAGTTCGTTTTGATAATTAAACTAGGTTATTATTGTTGATTAAATTAGTAATTATTCTTATAATTAAACTAGGTTATTATTGTTGATTAAATTAGTAATTATTCTTATAAGTAGAGGTGTTGTAAATATAGTAATTATTGTTATTGTTTAAATTAAGTCATTATTAATTAGTTTGGTAAATTATTGATTTCATTAGTAACGTGATTTTGTTATTGATTAAATTAGGAAATTATTGACTTAAATTACTAAAATTTTATTAATTAAAATAGAAAATTATTGATTTCATTACTATATTAATTATTGATTAATTTATTATACTTTTAAATTTTATTTATTAAAATAGATGAGTCAAGATGCTAGTGGGGCCTCAGGATCTCGACGTAGGAGAGGCTCACTTAGGCCTGTTGAGCCTGCTACGTTGACGTCGTCGGCATCCGTTCCACAGCATTCGCCACCGTCATCTCAGTCGTCGGCAGCTCGTGGACATCCCACGCGGGCCCGAGAACACAGACTGAAAATATGGATTGAGGGTGTACAGTAAATAATTAATTAAATAATTTTAAGGTCTAACAATATTTAATAGCATCAATTTTTGTAGGTTTTTTAATTTATAATGTGTTTGTTTCTTAATATATAATGTCACAGCTTACTTCCTGGTAATGAGATATCGAAGATTTGCACTGTGATGATTACTCAGTGCAAAATTGTTGCGAATGCTTACTCTTGGCTGAAGGTGCCGCAGACGAAAAAGGATGAATACTGGGAGGAATTCCAGGTATTTGAGTGCATTCAATTAAATATTAATAAACAATTTATTATATATATTATTTGATAAATATGCTAATCGAATATGTGCAGAAACATGCTTATTGGCATAGGGAGTTATTTTCGGACAACGATATCCACCGTCACTGGCTATCTTCATGTCAGTCTAGGTATAATGAGATAATGTACACCTGGAGGAATGCTTGGCGTAAACGTGGCGTGGTGTAGACGTTGGGGGAGGACGAAAACGGAGTCAACGTGTGGAACACGTTGACCACGTATTGGAGTAGCCCGGAGTACATGAGGAAGTGTGAAATTGCTCGAGCCAACCGTACAAGTGATGGGGGAGGTGGGATGTCAAGGCATCGGGGGGGGGGCCCGATTCGCGTATGAGCACTCAATTGCTCTAGTAAGTGTTCACTAAATTTATTTCAATTATTTATATTATATTATATAAAATAATTTTTATATGCTCATTTGGTACGAAATAGGAGCGGGAACTTGGGCGTGAACCCACACACGTGGATCGGTTGAACGTTCTTCATTCGTTTGATCCAGATTCACAGACGTCCACATATGGACGCACTACCCAGCTTCACGTAAGTTTAATTAAATTGTGATGTTTTTTTAATATTTAATTAATTAAATGTATTGAACTATGTATTAATTTAATTTTTTTGTAATTATGTAGTTGGATGTGAACCGGAGGATTGAAGAGGAGACGACACAGGTTTCTGCTGAAGCCGGGCCCAGCGCTCCGCCTGATCTTAACCGGATTTACCTGGACGTTGCCCCGGCTGATCGAGGACGGGTCCTTGGCCTTGGCCGGATGAGCCGCTCAGTGAGAGCTGCGTCGTCCAATTCGTCCCAGCGTGCATCGCAGGCCTCTTTATCCTCCACTGCTGTTCCGGACCCGAACGTAGTACACATGATGAACCACTACTTCCGACAGCTAACTGACACTATGGGTCGATCGTTGGGGATGTCTTCTGAACAAATAAATACATGTTTTGAACAGGCGAAGAGCGTTCCCCCTCCGCCTTTCGATGCTCCGGTTGGTCCAGTTCCCCCTCCGCATTTCGATGCTCCGGTTGGTTCAGTTCCCCCTTTCAATGCTCCAGATGCAGAGGCAGACGACGGCTTGGATTTCATTGGTGGTGGTGATGATGAGTTTTTTGAGTATAATGGTTGATGTTTGAACTATTTATTTTTCTGTCGAACTATTTAATTTTCTGTCGAACTATTTATTTTTTCTGTCAAACTATTTAATTTTCCGTTGGACATATTTATTTCGGTTGATCAATGTTTGTCAATGGATTGTTTATTTATGTTATTGTTTTTAATTTATACATAATACATAATTTTTCGTTAGATTTTGGTATAAAGTAAAGTATTTTTTATTTTATTTTTTCGATTTTTATTTTATCCCGCCAATATTACCGACGGAAATAAATATTCCGTCGGAAATAAAGTCTGTCGACGGAAATAAATATTCCGTCGGAAATAACGTCTGCCGACGGAAATAAATATTCGTCGGAAATAAAGTCTGCCGACGGAAATAAATATTCCGTCGGAAATAAAGTCTGTCGACGGAAATTCCGTCGGCCAAGTACTCTACCGACGGAAGTTTGGGCGGCACCCTACCGACAGAATTTGGAATCCGTCGGTAGATTCAAAATGTACGCACCGACGGAATTTCAAAATCCGTCGGTAGCGCGTAATATTTACAGAAAGTTTCTTCCCCTTTCTCTCTCTCAGTCGAAAAAAATTGTGGAAATTGTATGAGAGCAAGCAAATTTCGGTACGTTTTTCTTTTTTACTTGGTTAAATTTTCTGGTTTAGTTGTGCATTTTATATGGTTATAGTTTAATTAGTTGTGCAATTTATATATTTGTAGTTTAGTTGTGTAGTTTAATTAGTTGTGCATTTTATATATTTGTAGTTTAGTTGTGTAGTTTAATTAGTTGTGCATTTTTTTATATGTTTGTAAGAATTTTATGTTAAATGTTTAACAGATGGAATTGCCGGATCGTCGATGGATGTATGAAACTCCTAGGTTCATTTTAGGAAATGTGAATAGTGAATTTTACAATGAACTTGTGTCATTTGTTGAATTTGCAAAGCTCCACCCACATTACATGCATGGGGATTGTATCAAGTGTCCGTGTAATGCCAAAAAATGTCAGAATAAAATATTTAAGTCGATTGATGAGGTTTTGGTACATGTTCTGAAGAATGGTTTCACTGTTAATTATTATAACTGGACATTTCACGGCGAAGGACGTTGGCCTTATAACTTTGATCAAATTTTATACTATTACACTGCTGGTATCTATGAAAGACAAATATATGGTAATCAAGCCGGCACGAGTAATGAACAACAGTTTGATGGGGAAGAACAGTTTGGGGAGGGAGAACAGTTTGGGGAGGGAGAACAATTTGGGGAGGGAGAACCCAATATGTATCAAACAATGATAATGGAAGCCGGTTTTTCAAATGTAGAAGAGCAGCCGACGGATGAAGCATTTCGGTTTTATGAAATGCTCAAATTATGCGATCAAGATTTGTATCCGGGTTGTGATTCTCACTCTGAACTGTCATTTAATGCCCGACTTATGGCTATCAAGACCGAGAACAAGCTTTCTAACAGGGCATATGAGCAAATGACACAATTATGTAGTGAGATCTGCCCTCCTGAGAATAAGGTGCCTACAACGTATCATCAAAGCAAGCAAATGATGAAAAATATGGGATTGCCGGTCGAGAAGATTGATTGTTGTGTAAACGGTTGCATGTTATATTGGGGTGATGAAGATAACAATCTGAACATGTGTAAGATGTGTGGTCATCCTCGTTACAAAGAGCCACGTCGGAAGGGGCCCGCTGGTCAATCGAAGTCGTCGAAGAAGAAAGTGGCACACAAGAAGATGTATTATCTTCCAATCATTCCCCGTTTAATGAGATTGTATCAATCTACTGCCACAGCACAACACATGACGTGGCATGCAACAGATTCGTCTTCGACCGAGTCTAGGGATATGCGACATCTGGCGGACTCGGAGGCCTGGAAACACCTTGACAACGTGTATCCCAATTTTTCTTCTAAACCGAGGAATGTGAGGCTAGGTTTGTGTACTGATGGTTTTGCACCGTTTGGGAGCTTTGGAAAGCAGTATTCGTTGTGGCCGGTGATTCTGACTCCGTATAATCTTCCTCCATGGATGTGCTTGAAACCTCAAACAATGTTTCTAACTGTATTGGTGCCAGGTCCGTTGAATCCAAAGGATAAACTTGACGTTTATCTCCAGCCTCTTATAAAAGACTTGATCTTTTATGGGAAAGTGGTGTCCAAACGTATGATGTTTTCAGAAAACAGAATTTCACGATGCGTGCTGCTGTATTGTGGACCATTAGCGACTTTCCTGCATATTCTATGTTGTCTGGGTGGAAAACGGCTGGGTTTCAAGCATGTCCGTATTGTATGGATTTTTCTGAAGCTTTTAGTCTTGAGAAGAGTAGGAAAGTTACATGGTTCGATAATCACCGAAAGTTCTTACCTCAAGATCATCCATTTAGAAGGAATAAGAACAACTTCTTGAAGAACAGAACAGTTACACACAATCGACCGCCCCTTCGAAACGGTATTTTAATTATACAATTATTTGATCTAGTATAATGTTATACGTATATGTTTTATTAATTTCTTCTAGTATAATGTTACCGTACAGGACAAACGTTGTTACATGAGATTCAGTGGACGGGTTTGAAAAAATCTACTGAGGAAAATGCAGCTGAACACAACGGTCGAATCCCAGGTGGATGGAATAGAAAGAGTATTTTTTGGGATTTGCCATACTGGAGTTCACTATTGATCCGACACAATTTGGACGTGATGCACATTGAGAAGAATGTGTTTGATAATGTGTTCCACACAATGATGAACACAGAAGGCAAGGCGAAAGATACTCCAAAGTCCCGGGAAGAGTTGAACATTTATTGTCGTCGCGAAGAGTTGAAAATGGATCCCAGTACAGGTAGATATCCGAAGGCTTGCTACACACTGGATAAGCCACAGAAACAACAACTGTGTCGTTGGATTCACGAGTTGAATTTTCCAGACAACTACGTGTCAAACTTGAGTCGATGCGCAGACATAAACAGGGGTAAGGTTTCAGGGATGAAGAGTCACGATTGTCATGTTTTTATGCAGCGCTTGATACCGATTGCGTTCCGAGACATTGTTCCTCTCAATGTGTGGAGGGCTATCACTGAATTAAGTCTTTTTTTTTAGAGATTTAACATCTTCAACGATCAAGATCGATGATATGATTCGTTTGGAGCAAGACATTCCAGTGATTTTGTGTAAGTTGGAACAAATTTTTCCACCTAGCTTCTTCAACTCCATGGAACACTTACCCGTTCATTTAGCGTATGAAGCCAGAATTTGTGGTCCAGTGCAGTACACGTGGATGTACCCATTTGAAAGGTAAACTCTTACATTTTTCATTTTTTATATATACTACATGCATGCATGTTCACTGAATTAAAATATATATTTTTTATTATAAATCAGATATCTCCACAACTTGAAACGCAATGCTAAACAAAAGGCAAATGTGGAAGCATCGATTGTTAATGCATATTTGAATGAAGAGGTTGGCATGTTTTGTTCTTATTATTTTGAAGACCATGTCAACACTCGGTTGAGAAGTGAACCACGTAACTACGGTGGTAGAGATACAGACAATATCGGTGAAGAGGTTGATGGAATGCTGTCTATATTCAAGTCTAAGGGACGACCAATAGGAAAATTCACTAAACGAGAGTGGGAGTCGAACAGAGAGGCAGAAATAGCACAAACGTATGTGTTATTGAATTGTGATGAAGTTCAGCCTTACATTGAGTAAGTATTTCATATTTTTATCATTACTTCATTTATGTAATTTAATATTAATTGTGATTGGATGTTGTGAATTAGGATGTATACTCAAGAACTAAGACGAACAGAACAAAACATCTCAGATACAGATATAGATGCTCGTCTTCAACGTGATTTTGCCCGATGGTTCCTACGTTGTGTGAGTACCATTTCCTTAAATTTTACGTAAATAAATATGATTCATAATTAATGTTAATTATTTGAACTGTATAGGGACGGTCAAACGATTTTGGGAATCGATTCTTAAAGGATCTCAGCAAAGGACCACTACGTCGTGTAAAGACTTACAACGGCTATATTGTGAAGGGCTACAGATTTCATACATCTGAGTATGCATCAAGAAAAGCGACTACCAATAGTGGTGTTTGCGTTAGCAGTGCAAACTACA
Source organism: Galeopsis tetrahit (assembly GCA_963675135.1). Taxonomy (NCBI): domain Eukaryota; kingdom Viridiplantae; phylum Streptophyta; class Magnoliopsida; order Lamiales; family Lamiaceae; genus Galeopsis; species Galeopsis tetrahit. The sequence continues at coordinate 75,974,970 of OY776127.1, forward strand.
ATGCAGATGCAAGTGACTACTATGGGGTGTTGCACGAAGTCGTTAAAGTAGAATATCCGGGATATCCAACAAAGACTGTAGTGTTGTTCAAGTGTCATTGGTTTGATTCAGGCCCTTCAGGAACAAGGATTCATCCGGAGTACAAACTCGTCGATGTTAATCCGAAAATGAGCTATATCGGTAATGATCCATTTGTATTTGCCCATCAAGTATCTCAAGTATACTACTGCAAGTATCCAGTACGATCACGTAGTAAAATTGAATGGCACGCTGTTTGCAAAGTAAAGGCAAGATCAATGGTAGAAGTCCCTACAAAGGACAGGAGTGATGAAGATGATTCTCCGTTTCAAACGGAACAAATAGAGGCTAGAACTGAAGTCTTTTCGGGAGATTTGAATATCCACGTAGACTTGACGGGTGGAAATTCACAATTGATCGAAATTGAAAACGATAATGAAAATGAGGAAGATGATGAAAATGAAGAGGAAGAGGATGAGGAGGAGGAGGAGGAGGATGATGAAGAGGAGGAAGATGAGACAAATAATCAAAATGTAGATGAAGAAGATGATGAATAATAAATTATATAATGTAAGCTAATTATTTTATTAGATGTACAATTTAAAAATATTTATCATTAAGTTACAACTAAAAATTGTGAAAAAAATTAATTTTTTGAAATTTTTTAAAATATAATTAGCAAAAAAATTAATATTTTAGTAAAAAGAATGAATATTTTAGTAAAAAAAATGAATATTTTAGTATTTAAAAATATATAAATTATAGATTACAAATTTAATTATTTAATTTATGTGAATGACATTAATTTTTTGAAATTTTTTAAAAAATAATTAGCAAAAAAATGAATTTTTTACTAAAAAATATTAGTATTTTAGTTAAAATATGAATATTTTAGTATTTTAAAATATATAAATTATAAAAATATAAATTATAGATTTCAAATTTAATTATTTGATATATATGAAAGAAATTAATTTTATGAATTTTAAAAAAAAAAAAGGGCCGAAAATGAGTACATATACAATTAATATTACAATTACGAACAAGTAACACACTTGTCCGAGTGGTAGGCGCCCCTCTCTAGGCGCCCACACACCCGGGTTCGATTCCTAGCAAGACCAAAATAAATGGTGGCCTTAATAACAGGTAGCGGGTCGGGGTCGGGTCGGGCCCGGGTCCGATCCGCCCCAGTATTTTTTTTTGGGTTACCTTACTACCGACGGAACCACCGACGGGCACCGACAGAATATAATTCCGAATTAAAAAATATAAAATCGAGTTCCGTCGGCAGATCCGTCGGAAAGTACCGACGGAATTCCAGACAGAAGCCGACGGATATATTTTTGAAAAAAAAATTCTAAAATAAATTTCCGTCGGCAAGTCCGTCGGTACTACCGACGGACGTCCGACGGTACTACCGACGGACGTCCGACGGAATTGCCGACAGAAATCAGACCCGGTTTCAAAACGGGTCATTCGGCCTACCGACGGAATGAGATCCGTCGGCAGACTCGACTGATTTATTCCGTCGGGAATCCGTCGGTACTACCGACGGAAAAAAAAAATCCGTCGGTAAACCGGGCCGACGAGCCTAGAACCGACTGAATTATTCCGTCGGTAGTTCCGTCGGAAACCACGCCTACCGACCACAATTCCGTCGGTAGATCCGTCGGTAAACCGCGCGTTTTTTGTAGTGATGGGTCGTTCTCTCGTTTATCGGAGTATTCAACACATGTTATACGTCGATATCCATGTTCTACACAGTACTCGTACAAAATATCACATGGATCTAGGATAATGGTCGGTAAGGTGTCGTTAGTGACGGTAACGACCTTCGTTCCGTTATAATGTCACATGGGTCGTTATCTCGTTTTCGTGTGTCAAATATGAAACTTAAGTTTCCCGATATCATCATTTTACAACCTAAACATGTTTTTAAGAATAGAACGACCCCAAATTTAACGTGTTCGAAAATTTTACAATCTAACATGTTTTTATCTAAATTTTAAAACATGTATTTTATGTTGTTTTTAGGCCGCAATATTTGAACGGGGTATTATTATTCTTTTTTTCTAAATTTCAAGACATGTATTTCACGTTGTTTTTAGGCTGTAATATTTTAAAAAGGTATCCTTATTAGTAATCTTGATGCAAAAAGAATAATTTGAAATGACTACATTCTAAAAGCCCCTTGTTGCTTCTTGGAGTGAGCGAGTCGAGATTGTAGATTGGAGAAGCAGAATCAGTGAGAAAAACTCATTCTTGCTTCAAACCTAATGCTTCAAACCTGATAATGGATTGAATTAAAGATTAGACGGATTTAATTGAGCGACCCTCAAAGAAAAGCCCCTTCTTGTTCTTGGAGTGAGCGAGTTCGATTGTAGAGTGGAGAAGTATAATCAATGAGAAAGATTCATTCTTGCTTCCAACCTAATGCTTCAAACCTGTTTGTTAATGGCGAATCAAGGGACAAGGATCACGAATTTGTGAAAACTCTTAAGAATGTGCGGACTGAATTGAGGAAGACAAAAGACCTAATTACTAATTTAACAAATCTATTTTTTTAATTATTATTTGGATTGATTTCATTAATTTTTAAAATAAGAATGATTGTATTACAAAAGGTTAGAACAGTAATTTTACCTAATATATACATGTATATATTTTAAAAATAATTTAAATAAAATAAGGGTAATATAGTAAATAACAAAATACAACTTAAAAAATGATATAAATAACTTAAACTTGTATAACAGGTAGCAAGTCGTTACGACGTTTACGACGCCATTTTCAAATTCCGTCGGTAAATTCAAAATGTACGCTACCGACGGAATTTCAAAATCCGTCGGTAGCGCGCAGTACTTTACAGAGGCTTTTTCCCCTTTCTTCCCCTATCTCACTCAGTCGAAAAAAATTGTGGAAATTGTATGAAAGCAAGCAAATTTCGGTACGTTTTTCTTTTTTACTTGGTTAAATTTTGTAGTTTAGTTGTGCATTTTATATGGTTTTAGTTTAATTAGTTGTGCATTTTATATATTTGTAGTTTAGTTGTGTATTTTAATTATATTTTTTGTAGTTTAATTAGTTGTGCATTTTTTATATGTTTGTAAGAATTTTATGTTAAATGTTTAACAGATGGAATTGCCGGATCGTCGATGGATGTATTGTACTCCTATGTTCATTTTAGGAAATGTGAATAGGTGGCGCGATTCGACAAAGTGACTATGTAGTCACTTTTTAAAATGTGACTATGGTAAGAATTGCCCTTTTAAGAAATGGATAAGAAAAAATGGTAAAGTCTAATATGCCCTCGAGTGTAGGGGTGAGCATGGCAACCGAACCGAACCGAAAATGAAAAATCGAAACCGAACCGAATTCTATTGTAATTAACCGAAACCGAACCAAAGAAGGGTAAAACCGAAAATAACCGAACCGAATTATTCGGTTTGGTTTCGGTCCTAAACCGAAAACCGAAATTAAAACCGAAAAAACACCTAACAATGCAGATTCGCCGCCTGTGCCTGTGTGTCGCCGAGAACGTCGTCGGTCGCCGCCTGTGCCTGTGTGCTTTGGTCGCCGTTCGCCGAGTGTGCCCGGCGTGAGTCGCAGAGTGTGAGTTCGCCGAGTGTGCCGGACGGTGGGTGAGACCGTGAGAGAGTGAGGAGCTGGATGGAGGGAGAGGCCGCTGGAGGCCTGGAGCGGCTGGACAGAATGTTGTGGGTGCACCGCGCGGAGAGGCAGAATGCCACAAAACCCAAAATGGAATTACTGAATTAGGGCTTAGGATTTAGGAAATTAGGGCTAGGTATTTATATGGGCCCATTTCGGTTCGGTTTTCGGTTAACCGAATTATTACTTAATAAAACCGAAACCGAACCGAATACCGAAATGTATAAAAAATGCTAACCGAAACCGAAGACCGAAAAACCGAACCGAATTCATATTTCGGTTCGGTTTGGTTCGGTTTTTGCTCAGCCCTACTCGAGTGCATGTTGTGCACCCTAGTCCATGTGCACTTTTCAGTTTACTGACTTACACTTTTTGGTAAATGGTGTTGCATTTTTCAATTATTACTAAAAATATTATTATACAGTTTAATAATTGAAAAGTGCAACACCATTTACCAAAAAGTGTAAGTCAGTAAACTGAAAAGTGCAACATGGACTAGGGTGCACAACATGCACTCGAGTCCATAGCAGACTAACCCAGAAAAAATATAATGAACGATGTTTGAGGGGTAGTTTTGTAAATTTTTATAAATAAAAAGAAATAGATTGAGTGTGAAAAAATAATGACATAAGAGGTAATATATGTATATTTTGAAGGTGAAGATTATGAAAATATTTTCTTTTTTGGAGTGTACAATGTTATGAGTTTATGAAATTCAAATATATAATTATGCAAATTTTTGTGGAAGAGAAGGAGGAGTCTAAATCACCTCATATTTATCCCTTCCAAAAAAAATTAAAAAAACTCACACCATGTTTATAGATTTTTTTTTCAATTACCATATATAGAGATGCACGAGGAGTGTTAACTAGGTTTGTAAACGAATCGAATAATTTTGGTCGATTCGGTATTCGTATTCGAATTTTGATATTCGTGATTTGAATTCGAATACAAATATTTTTTTTGATTCGATTAATAAATAAATACAAATACAAAATCATGATATTCGATTCGATATTCGTAAGTATTCGATTATATATAATATATATATATATATATACAGTGGCGGATCCAGGATTTCAAATTCGGGGGTGCGAAAAATATTAAGTCATACGTACGGTTCGAGAAAACTTAAAAAAAAAAAAAAAATTACATAACCTTCAAATAAATTTTTTTTTACACTTATACTCCTTTTATTTTCTTGAATTTGACGTGAATTAAATGATGGGGTTGAAGAAGACTCCATATCCATTGAGACTCATCTATTTGGAAAAGTGCAAGGAGCTTCTTGAGATTTCATTCCCTTGAACATAAATTCTTGAAGATCGAATTATTTTTTCGTTGTCTTAAGCTTCTTTAATATAAGTTTATCTTTCGTCATTTTTTAGTTGAATTAGATAATGAGTTGAAAATAATTAATTTAGCACAATTAGCAAATTAGTAATCTATATATATATAATAACAGGATAGTCTCCATTTTGGGCAACTACCTGTTTTCCCGCTCTTTCTTATTTTCTATTTTTGGAAAATTATTTTTATTTTTTAAAAAGTATTTTTTATTCTGTCCAAAGCAATTATTAATTTTTTGACACAGGCTTCTTTTCTTTTTTCTTTTCTGAGAACCGAGCCTTTTCTGAGAACCCAACTCATATGCCTCTTGAAATTGCTTATGCTGCTTAAAACGAGGTGACTGTTGAGTTTCTTTATTTTGTTCAACAATTCAAATTCAAATATGTAGAAGAGAAATTTATTTTACTTTGTATAAATGTTGATGTAGTGGATGGATGTGGAGCTATTTCTGGGTTTTTCCTCCTTTGCTCTTCAAAATGATTCTTTACAAATTCTTAATTTGTTGGGATTTTTCTCTGCTCCGTCGGGACTCGGGACACCCCATTTACAGGATCTCTTTCTTTCTTATCTCTTTCTCTGCTCTATACATTTTTGCAGAAATACACTCTGCTTTGCAAAAATGGCGGTGGGTGTAATAAGGCAAGGGATATCTTTAGGAAACTCCAACATGGTCAGTTGCTACAGTCACCACAGTCATGGTTTTTGTCTGTTTATTTGCTGAAAAATTAATTTACAGATTTGGGAAGGTGGGTAAAAAATAGTTCAATTTTTTTTTTCATTTTTGTGGATTCTTTTTTTTAATCACTGTAACTTTTTTTCTGATTTTTTCATTTTTTGTGGATTCTTACAGTGGTTGAAGAAAACAAAGAGGAAAGCCCTCTTTGCTTCATTGGAGAAAATTAAAGAAGGTATAATTAGTTCTTGACCCTCTCTGTAATTTCTTGAATTTTAGTGAGATTTTACTGCTGTAATTTGTTATTTGCTACAAATAGTCCAAATTTAATACTTGGAAAAGTATTCTTACCTCTACCAGGATTAGTTTATTTGAGTAATCTGTCTAAATTTTCATTAATGAAATTCTTCTTTATTATATTTTCACTTGATTAATCAAAGTTTCAGAAGAGTTGCTAATTTTCTTTGTTTGCTATTCTTCACAATTTCGTGGAAATTGGTTATTACTGTGATGTGTGGCTGTGTGGCTTTAATTTATTGAGAAGAAAGATATATTTTTTTCTTTGGAGAAGAGTTTAAGTTTGAAGGTTATGGTTATGCCCCACTCCGAAGTAACATGCTTTTTCTGGATTGTCACACATTTTTCTTCAATTCAATTTTTGTTTCATTTTCTTCTTGGTTTGGCCTGTGTAATTTTTGTTTAGGTTCAAATTTATTGACTGTTAAATTTCCATTGAGCTCCTATAAATACATGTACTGTTTCTTGCAACTCAATATTAGTTTCCATTGTCACTGCAGAAAATTGACTATTAAATAAAAAAAAATTATTTTATTTTTATGATATATTGATTTACACTCAAATATATTTGTTTCCTTCCACGGAATTGCAGGAGTTGCTCGAAGCTTAATGTTTGTCATTGAGACTAAATCCCTTACAAAATATATTGGGACTTGAAGATACCGTCTACAGTAGAACCTCTATAAATTAATACTCTATAAATTAATAACCTCTCTAAAATAATAAAATTTTTCGGTCCCGACTTGGGCCTTTGTAAAAAATCATCAAATTCGATAAGATAATATTTTTTTGGAAAATCTCTTTATAAATATTAGGTTCCATTAAAACTCTAAATTAATAATTCATAAATATTACCATTATAAATATTATGGTAATTTGCTAAAATATGAATCTATTGTTACTTGATCTTTCTTAAAATTTAAATCTAATTGGATTGATCCTAACTTTACCCAATTGATCGTTCATGGATGATTTTATGATGTTTTTAGATGAGAAGACATAGTTGGGTGTTATAAATTATTTTATTTTCACATTGAGATTTATATAGTAGTATATGTTTTAATTCATATGTATGAATATATTTAAATGCAACGAGTTAATGTAAACATGTATACAATGAAATGAATTGATATTATACATGATTAATGTATGAATATAATCAATGAAACATATATATGAATTCATTTATTTTTAATACATATGTACTAAATTTGTTGAATTTTAAAAGTTCCTCTTTTAATTAATAAATATTAATTTATCGATAAATTAATACCTCTTTAAATTAATAAAATTGCATAGTCCCAAAGTTATTAATTTATAGAGGTTTTATTGTAATTGTTTGCTTCTTCATTCTTTCTTACATTTCCTTAATTAAATGTATATTAACTTATGAAGTACCTATATTATAAAAATAGAAGATTTGCTTAAAGTTTGCCGAGTTCTTGCAATATCGCTTGAAACAATACTTTATACTTTTTTTTTTATGTGTTTTAGAGTTTGTTCATTTAGAAATAAAATATACTTTGTAGTACAAAATATCCGACTATGATCATCTTATGTCTTATTAAATGGGTTGAAATTATTGATTTGAGATTGGATAAGGTTTTCTCATTGAATTTGGCTAAAGACCTTCGGTTAATCTTTTTATTTGAGTATATTTTTAATAAATTGACTGTTTGCCCTTCCTTTTTAAAGGAAATTGATTGTTTTCTTAAACTTATGTATTTCACGCATACTCACTCAAGAAATAATGATTTTGTTCGTTGATGGTAAAATATCATGAGATGATTTTTAACATTTTACCATTAAGAAATTTATTTTTCCATAAACTTTACTTTCTGCCATCATTTTCAACTATTTACTATGTCTAACTTTCAATTGAAACTGATTATTCAAGATACTTGAATTTAAATTAACATGAGAAGTGAGTATATTACTTACTATGTCAATTTTTAATTGGAACCGATTATTCAAGATACTTGAATTTAAACGAACATGAGAAGTGAGTAATGAGCCACGAGACTCAGATTTATATATATGTTACAAAAATGTGATTTACAAGCTTTAGAGAAGAAAGATAAGTCAAGAAGAAAGGAGGGGGAGAGAGATTTAATGGGCTGATTTTGAAAGTTTAAGTACTAAGCATAATTAAATTAATATCAATTTATATAATTGAGTTCAAATTATGTCAATTGTATAAATAGTGATTTTGTTCGTTGTTTGTAGAGCTGTCAAAATGGGCTAGGCCCGTTGGGTCGGCCCGCCTCCGCCTATTAAAAAGGTGGGTTGGGTTGAATAATACAAGCCCGTTTAAAACGCAGGCCCGTTTGGGCTAGACCGTATGGATTGTGGATTTTGGCGGGTTGGACCGCGGACGGAGCGGGTTGGTCCACGGGCTTTTTATTTTTTAAATTTTATTTTTTATTTTTTAAGGTTTAATGAAACAGTAACGCGTTTTTATTAAGTTGAACTATGATTGTAAGTAAAAATGTGATATTAGAAATTTATTGATTCAATTCAACTTTAAATCAATATACAAAATTATAAAATATCATTCTAAACAAAATTGAGATTTGAGAATGAGAATACACCATTGTCGGAGAGAGACTTGATAATTAATGTAGATTTGAATCTCTTTTTTAACTTTATCTATTTATAAATGTATAATTATCATGAGTAGATTGAAAGAGTAACAAATTGACATTTGTTACTGATAGTTGAGCTGATTTGTCCATTAAACTTTCGTTGAATATTTTATATGTTTGTTACTTATAATTGAGTTGATTTGCCCATTAAACTTTGTTTAAATTTTAGTTCGATTGATTTGTCAGTTAAACAAAAAATCTTTTTTAAGGTTTACTTTTTAATTATAAGAGATTAAAATTATTCACGTGGTGAATTTAATTAAAGATTATTCAAATTTATTCATACTTTATTTTTTATTTTTTTTAGTAATTATTAATGTATTGTTTAAAATTTATTATAAGATTAAATGTCAAAAAGTAAAAAATAAATATATTATATAAAAGCCCGTGGGCTAACCCGCAACCCGTCATGGGTTGGGTTGGGTTGAGTATTTTTCAACCCGTCCCCGCCGTGGACCGGCCCGCCAAAACCCGCAAAATGATGGGTTGAGGTGGGTTATGGACCGCACCGCCCCGTTAGCCCGTTCTGACAGCTCTAGTTGTTTGTGATATTTGTTTTCACGGAATAATGTTTAGTATATAAATTGGTAGGTAATTTAATTGAAAAGTTAAAATAAATTTATATTTCAATCTATATTACGCTGCACCGTGCATCGCACGGGAGAATTACTAGTTATAATACAAACTCTAATGGTTAATTCATAATTTATTCCTAATTGAATTAGATAGTCAAATAATTATTATTATATAAACTCTAATTCATAACTTATAAGTTATAGACCAAAATAAATTTATTCATAAATTAATCACAATAATCAAATAAAATAATAATTACTCCATAAATATAAAATATGCTTACTTGTATAGACTAAATGTCAAGTGCATTTTATAATTCAGATTAGAATGGAGAAACTTATGAATTAACAATTAATGAAATGGTTACGAGTTCAAAGCAGAATGAAGAAAGTATAATATTCGTACTTGTATAGATTAAGTGGTAAGTGCATTTTATAGTTACAAACTTTTTTTGGACCTTTTAATTGTGCGGATGCAGATTGGATTGGCCTTCTACAATTTTTTTTTTTAGTCTTAAATATAAAATGTGAAAAAAAAAAATTCTCAATTAGCTGTACCCCAAATTCTATTCTCCCTCCGCCCCTGTATATATATTTAAGTTAAAATTATTGTATACTAAAAAGTACAGTATTACAGAACGAATAAAAATAAGTATACCAATTACAATTCAAATCTAGAAAAGTCAAAACCCTAATTCCTTTCCTTAGCTTTCCTTAATTAATTTCCAATTTACCCTTTTCCCCTCATTTGAGTCTTTTTTTTCATTCTGTCTTACCCGCCGCCCACTATCATCTCTCTCTATTCTTGCCGCCCGCATCCGATCTCCCATCGCCACTCACGGCTAGTCGGCCACCAACCGCACACACAGACAGTGCGCACATCGGCACTCGGGTATTTAGTAAATTTTTTTTTTGCAGATTAGTGCATTCGTCGACCGCCGTGAATCTCCATGTATTTAGTCGATTTTTTGTTGCAAATTAGCTCTTAGTTTTGACAATTTATGTTTTTGCAGGTTAGTTTTAGTTGTTCTTGTTTTTACTGCTTTTGAATACTAATGTGATTTGATTAATTTTTTGAATACTAATTTTTACAGATTAGTTGCTGTAAAATTTTTATAGATTAGTTTTACAGATTCTTTGGTTATTGAGTGTGATTTAGGTTGTTCGAAATATGTTCTTTGGACACTCGTTTTTTTCAGAAATTTTTGAAGAAGAGAGGACTATGTTTGGAGATGAGTTAATGGGAACTGCAAAATTTGTGATGATGTTGCAGGACAAAGTATTTATCGAATCAAATCAAGAGCAAGAAGAGGTGGAAGATTGAAGGCTTCATTTTTATTGTTTATGTTGTAAACTTGTATTTGTCTCTTGTAAACATTTATTTAATGTTTTATTTGTTAAATATATTGATTATTTTTACAATTTTTCTCCACGAATTTTGAATCGAATAGTTTCGAATCGAATCAAATATTTCTAATCGAATACGAATTAAATTCGAATCGAATACTTAATATTATTTAAAATATATTTTCAAAAAAATCGAATCGAATCGAATAGTATCATATAACAACTCGAATCGAATACCGAATCAAATTTATTATTCGAAAAATAAACGAATACGAATATTCGAATACTTTCACGAATCGAATACACAGGTATTCGCTTCGATTCGTTTACAACCCTAGTGTTAACGTTGTAGGAAACAAAAAATCACTCTCATAATTAAAATCACTATACCAATTTCTAGAAAAAGGAATAAAACTTTACGAAAACAAAAAGGGGAAGGCATAAAAATTGCACAAAATTAAAAGTTTGTTTGTTTTCTTTTATAAAAATGAGCGCAAAAGTTAAAAGTTAAAAAACAATATTCTTGAAATTAATGTAGGGGCCTTCTAAGAACAGTTTAGGTGTCGCCTGGACTATCAACAGTCCAATAATCTGAGCCATCAGATCTGACATCAGATCTGAAATCTAATGGCTTATATTTGATGACCTGCTACCTGTTCCATTTGGCGTCGCAGAATTCATCGCCTTGCATTGCACTTATTATCGTTTTTTGTCGCCCTATCACACTTTTAAATTAAATTTAATAATTTTAAATATATAATTATAAAATTACAAATTTATCCTCACATGATTAATAAAAAATTAATTGATATATATATAATTTTTATTTTAATGTCAAATTCTCTCATACACTCGTATGCACCGTACACACCTAATTTAAATTTTAATTTCAATCTTATAAATGACTACATCCCCACTTTTGTTAACTTTACCCTCACAAATTATATAAACAATTGACCACAGTTAGTTATACCTCCACTTTTGTTAACTTCACCCCCACAAATTATATAAACAATTGATCACAGTTATTTACACCCCCACTTTTATTGACTTCACCGCCTAAATTATTATTTTAAAAAATTATACCTAAAAGTACTATAGTACCCTTCTATTAATTTATATATACTGTATAAACAATTGACCACGGTTATTTACACCCCCACTTTGATTGACTTCACCCCCAATAATTATTATTTAAAAAAAATTACATTTAAAATTACTATAATGCCCTTCTATTAATTTACATAAAATATAATACTATCAATCATAATTTATATATAAACAATTGACCACGGTTATTTACACCCCGCTTTTATTGACTTCACCCCCGTCCCCAAATTATTTTTTAAAAACAATTACACCTAAAATTAATATAGTGCCCTTCTATTAATCTAAACAAAATATAATACAATCAATCATAATTTATACAGGCAAATTTTTATATACACTCTATTGTTTATAAGGATTTACGTATTTTTTCATTTGAATCTATGTAAATATTTTTCAATTCACTTTTAACTTTAGATGTTGCAACATATAATTGTCTGTGCATGAACATGTTTCAGAAGGTACACACTACACATCTACCATGAAAAGAGACTGACCTTTAACTTTTATTTATCGTCATTGTAAAAGACAATAAAATAAGAAATTATCTTATTCGAAACTTTATGGGAGTCGTGTCATCAAAACACTCAATATTATTTTCAGAATAAAAACTTTACTACCAACATTCTTTCCAATATAAAAATGTGTCCTCAATAATGTGATTTTCAAGTCTTGTAACAATCAATTTAGTTTCATTGTACAAATCGGACTTTAGGTCAATGTTCTTAACCAATATTATATGGACACATGTTTTTTAGAACTAATCGATGGTCTGAGCATGACGTTTTCCTATAATATTATTTTGTATTAAATTTTTAAAAAATACACATAAAAAATGGAAAATAAAGGCAGGAAAATAAAAATAAAAAGTAAAAGGAAAAAAAACAAAGAAATTAAAAGTTTGGAATAAAAACTGAAAATGGGAGAAAAAGAGGAAGGGGAAGAAAAATTAAAAAGAAAAAAAAAATCAAGATTTGTGGCTAATTTCGATAGTTTTTTCTTTTAAATTGTGTTTTTCGATTTTTTTTCTAAAAATATGGGTGACTTGATGGTGAATCGACGGTAACTCGATAATGACTCGACTACAAATTGTAAATATACAAATTAAGGTTGGTTTTATTATATTTTTTGTAAATTAATAAAAGGATAATATAGTCTTTTAAATGTAATTATTTTTTAAAAAATATTTTGGAGTGAACTCATAAAATTAGGGGTGCAGATAAACGTGGTAAAAAAATAATTTAGGGGTGAACTCATTAAATGAGCGGTGCAGATAACCGTAGTTAAAAAAATGATTTTTGGGTGAACTAATTAAATGTGTGGGTATAGATAAAATATAAATAAAAAATTAAAATTGGTGTGTACCGATATTTTGCATGTACCCAACTATCACCCTACAAATTAGAGTTGATTTTATTATATTTTGTATAAATTAATAAAAGGATAATATAGTCTTTAAAATGTAATTATTTGAAAAAGAAAATTGGGGTGAACTTATAAAATGAGTAGGTACAAATAAATGTGCTAAGAAAAATAATTTTGGAGTGAACTTATAAAATGAGATAATCATGGTTAAAAAATGGTTTTGGGTGAACTAATAAAATGAGCAAGTGTAGATAAAATATAAATAAAATAATAATCTAATTCTGTTAAAAAATCTAATTTTACGTTCTAATTATTTAATTTTAATTTTAATATTATTATTATTATTATTAATTTTAATTAAGGATAAAATAGTAAATAATAAAATAAATTTTAAATAATTATTTTAAAATATTAAAAAAATGCAACAGGTATTAAGTTAGGGCGACACAAAGCAATACAATTTGACATCCGAACTATTAATAGTCCAAGCGACTCAAAGACTATCCTAAGAAAACCCTATTAATGTATACATATTTTTATTAAAAAGAAAAGAAGATTGCCAAAAAAAAAAAAAGGGAGCAGCCCAACTTTTGAGGGTTTGAAAAAAAAAAAATACTGTTTAGGTCTCCTTAAAATCTTACTCCATGAAACTCAAGCGAAAAAATCATAATAAAGAAAACGAGCATTCAGCTAATATCTAAAATCCAAAAGTGACAATAAGCAAAATATAAGGCATTAAACCTAAAAAAAAGAAGCCTAATGACATAAGAATTATTATTTTCATTTTTAATATAAAACGTATAATTGTGTAAATATATTTTAATTAATTGTTATTATTATTAAGTGTTTAAATTATCACTACTTTTTTTCTTTTTACTCTATGAAAATTGAAATCTCTATATTATCCTAATCAATTTAGTATATTGAGATAACTAAATACAATTTCCCTAAATTGTCAAAACTACAATTTACTCCCTAAAATCCCCTTAAAAGAGTACACCACAAAAACTCTAATTTCTCTTTCTTTTCAACTTTTCTTTTTCATTTTCATCGGCAACCCCATCGCCCACCCTACCTTGCCGTCCACGGGTCCACACCCCCTCTCCCACTAGGTAATTTTTTTATCCCTAGAATGGACACAAATGGATTTTGTGAGACTACTTTCGATTTCTCCTTCCCATTAAATTTAAGACTCCTACCCACTCTGGTAAGTTATTTTTATAAATTTTTTTAGATTTTTGAACTTTCTTGTAAGATTTTGACACAGTAACGAATGATTACAACTTGTTGGGCAGATAGTGTATATTTTTTTTTTTTTGAAAGGGCAGATGTGGTATATCTACTAAACTAAAAATCATGGTTTAAATGTTAAGGATAATATCACCCTTTTTGTGTTGGGACTAGGGTTGTAAATGAGTCGAGTTGAGCCGAATGCGATGTATATAGTTCAAGCTTTGTTTGAAATATATATTATTGAGCTTTTGAAATTATTGTTTGATCTTGTTTGATAATTAAATGAGTCGGGCTTGAGTAGTTTGACATTTTTACACTAAATTTATCTTTTTTTACTTATCGAGCTCGAGCCGAGATTTAGAGCGTACCGAACATAAATATATTTTCAAGCTTGTTTGTCAAACTGAGCTCAAACGAGATTTTACCGAACGATCTCGAATCGAGTATTAAATAACTTGGTTTGATTTTCAGCCCTAGTTGATACTTGAAAGCAGTGTTTTCATAACCGAACCGGTGACCAAACCGGACTGACCACCAATTCACGGTTCAACCGTTAAAATGATTTTTATATTTTTTTATACAATAAATCTATGTTGCATTAAAAATATACATGCACTTCTAAGATTCATATTAAAATAAACATAATAAAGTCATAAATTAACAACACAAAAGTGAAAAGGCTCGAAACAACTCAAATCAAAGTATAAAATTGTAGAAGAAAAAAAACCAATTAAAAAATAAAAAAGAAAAGGAAAAACCGGTTCTAACCAGTTTTGTCCGGTTGTGGCCGGTTCAACCTTTAAAACGGTTTTTAGTGTTGTATCGGACCGGTCCTGTGTCCGGTTCTGAAAACAGTGCTTGAAAGTATATCTACTACTCCCTCCGTCCCATTATTATTTTTACACGTGAAATGGCACACAAAATAAGAAAAGTGAATTTAGTGGAAATTTTGAGGGGTAATTTTGTAAACTTTTATATATAAAGTAAAGAAATGAGTTGACTTTTGTGTATGTGTGAAAAAATGTAATGACATTTGTGTAAAATTATGGATATTATGAACGTGAAGTTTATAAAAAGTTTTCTATTTTAAGAGTGTGAAAGTTATTATAAACCATTCAAAAGACAAAAAAAATCTGGGAAAGTAATTGCGGGATGAAAGGAATTTTTATTCTTTTGGTGTATCTAACATTCTTGAAAGGTGAAAATAACCGTACCAAAATCTGAGCTCTTTTCTCTCACCTAAAGACCAAGAGCCAAGAACATCGGCCCAGTAATTTACCCCTTCCCCCCTCACAAACCCAGAAAGCAGCTCCATAACAGAATACATCTCTCTCTGCAAAATTAACTCGCGACTCGTAAGTAGATTTGAGGAATACATCGAAGACTATTCGTTTTGTTGTTAAGTGGCGAAAGGAAAATTGGCATCCACCTCCTCCCCCGAAGTCATCGTTAGGGCTCCATTCTTACCGATTATCCGCCATGGCTATGCATGCTGGAATGGGCTTTTCCAAGATCATACTCCTTGTTGGAGCAGGTATATGTAACTTATGTATAAATATGTATTCTTCTTCTTCTTTCATCTCGACAAGATATAAATTGTGATTTGGTTTTCACGTGATTAGGTTATACGGGAACTGTACTGGTGAAGAATGGTAAATTATCTGATGTGTTGGGTGAATTACAGGTACTAAATTTTCCGTCGGTTTTTTTTTTCCCCCTCTTCAGAAATTCAGTTGTATTTTTAATCTCAATATAGAACTAGTGGTGATATGATTTCTTTACATCGTGATTCAACCATTTATTGCGAACTGTTTGTGCTCGTGAAAATTCGTATGGTTTTCTGATAATTGACTTCCAAATTCTTTTAGCATTTGGTTAAAGGCATGGAAAAATCTGGTGAGTCTGAGGGGGATGCTGACTATTCAGATGCCATTGCTACTCAGGTATGTACTTGACAACTGACAAATTAATCATATTTGTGTTTTGGATA
This sequence comes from Galeopsis tetrahit, assembly GCA_963675135.1. Lineage (NCBI taxonomy): Eukaryota > Viridiplantae > Streptophyta > Magnoliopsida > Lamiales > Lamiaceae > Galeopsis > Galeopsis tetrahit. The sequence continues at coordinate 75,991,239 of OY776127.1, forward strand.
CAGAGTTTGTTACTAATATTTTTTTTATTTTGTAGACAACTTTTTTGCTTATTCTATTTAATCACTATCTGTTCTGTGTGCTTCACTGGAATTATACTGGATCTCATGCGTTATCATTACCCTTATTATTTTATGCAAGTTATCTAATGGAACCATGAGTACTTCTCTTTATAAGTTTAGTGTGTGGGTACTTGCATTCTTTTTGGACTGTGCAAATGGCTTAATGTTAGGATTTGATTGTGCCTTATGTTGTACTAGTATCAGCTAAAATGTGGGGTCTTCTCATGTTATCACCGTTTTGCCTTGAGAGGATACATGCACAATTGATTTTCTTTATTGAAAGCCTTTTATTAGCACATTTTTGAACATAGGCTGGAAGCACTTGAAGAGTGATGCCTGTGATTATTTGGAAAATCTCTGTAGTTAATATTTGATTTCTGATTTATTCTTTTTCAGGTTCGTCGATTAGCCATGGAGGTTCGTCAATTGGCATCGTCTAGGCAGATTACTGTTCTAAACGGGAACTCTGGCCAAAGTAAGTATTTTATATTAAAGCTTATGGAACCTATACTTTTCCAAGTGGTTAATTCTCACTTTGTTTCTCTTAGGTAATGTAACGTCTCTAGTTGTGCCAGCTGCTACTTTGGGAGCACTGGGTTATGGATACATGTGGTGGAAGGTTGGAAGCATCATTTTACAGTCATTTTCCAAATTTAGTTGCTATTGTTATTTAATTTTTGTGTATTTTGCTGCCAATATGCCTTCTTGGAAATTGATTTAAATTTCTAGTGTTCTGCAGTTTTTGATTCTCTGTCTTTTAAATGACAGGGTATTTCGTTCTCAGACTTGATGTATGTGACAAAGCAAAACATGGCAAATGCTGTTTCAAATTTAACAAGCCATTTGAATAATGTGTCAGAGGCTCTCGCTGTAAGTATATGCTATTTTGTGATTGTTAGTTTCTGATTCCATTGTATTCCGTTTCCCTAATTCATGGATTTTGGTGGTGTTCCTCTATTTGTGTCTTCCTTCATATTTCTTGATCCAACCATTTCTTAGCATGTATGTGATTTTTGTGTAGCTTGATTGTGCATATGGTTTCTGAACAGGCTGCAAAAAGGCACTTGACTCAGAGAATTGAGAACTTGGATGGGAAACTTGATGATCAAATAGAGGTCTCCAAATTAATTAGGAGCGAGGTACATGTGAATTGTAAATTCTGTATATATATTTTTTTAAGCTAGGAATTTGATATTATGTTACGTTAATCTCCCTCCTATTCAAAATGTATTACGTTTTGACCTTTCGTTTTCTTTGCAAATTATATGACGTTTTACACTTTTCAGTGCAAATTAATTACACTTTTTCCTAAACTACCCTCAAACTAATTAATACTAATAATTTAGATAGTAGTAATAATTTTTAATGTATAGTGTAGAATTCTAGAGCAATTAATTTTAGGGGTAAAATAAGAAGTCATTAATTTTCTTAATATGTGTGCATAAGTCTAAAGTGACATACATTTTGAATAGGAGGGAGTATAATAGAAGTAATAAAAGATTCTTCTTAAAAGTTTGAATCTTCATACTCTATGTTCATCTCCAAATGATTGGAACTTTTGAAACAGGTTAATGATGTGCGTGGTGATCTCTCGCAAATTGGCTTTGATCTGGACGAATTGCAGAGGATGGTTTCTGGTTTGGTCAGTTTTTCATTTCCTAGAATCCTTGATTTGTTTTGTTATTTCTGAATTCTGCAGCTCTTTATGTATCTATAAGCTGCTATATAATGGAGCATTTAAATTGAATATTAAATGGTGGACCTTTTTTTTGTTATGTGCTTTTGGATGCCTACATGAATATGAAACTTGAAAATCAAGTTCTGTACCTCTCAATCGTCTCCATGATCATGCACCATACATGAGAAGTATTTTGTTCTAGTATATATAGTTTGATTACAGTCTATAAATTTATTTCTTGAGGTAAACTATTTAGTTATTTATTAACTATTTTAACAATGGTATTGCTTTTGATCTCTTCTGTTCTTGCCTTTTTTTTTTTATTATTATTACAGTTGACCATTGAATATTAAGTATATGTTAATAAGAATGTTTTTTTTAAGTCTCGGTATCCAGCCCAAGTACCAACTAATCCGAGGGACCAATCCCACCAATCAACATGAGAAAAAAATGAACTCTTTTTTGTTGGCTGTTTTCTTTAGGCATATCTTTTGTTTCCCTCATCAACTGGCATATTAGGGTAGCCTGACTTCTTTGTTGATCGCTGCCAAGCGATCTTGCCTCTTGGCCTGAATAGAATACCTTACTAATGAATTTGCGCTTGGTTATTTTCAGTCTTCATTTTCTTTCTCCAGAAATGGAATCTGTTTATTAGTGATGTTTTTTTGGAAATATTATTTTAATTCTCCCTAAGTATCTATCATTTTAAACCCCAGTTACTTCAATAAAACAACATTGACCAGAAATCTACAGTTTAAAATGTTCCCTACCAAGTACCAACCACAACTAAAGTTACAAAACAATGCTAAAAAGACATCTACAGTAGAAATGTCTCCCAAAATACCTCATTTCCAATAAAATTTCCTCACTTTTTTATTCTCAACGTCTTTTCAAATACTCACCGGCTTACATTTTCCCAAAATAAATTTCACAAATGACTGGAATAAAGCCAAACACAGCGTTCTTTTTTTTCTCACGTTGATGAATCCATGGTACTTTGTCTTGTCTGTCGATTAATTATATTTATTACTTGGTTGACACATATTTCATTGGTAATTTTTAGTGCTTTATTTTCCTTCTCTTTGCCTCTTATCATGTATGTTTAATTGCAGGATGGCAAGCTACTCTCATTAGAAGACAAGCAGGTGAAATGCTTATTTTCCAGACTGAAACTTCTGATCAGTCTTTACTCTACTTGACTTTGCATGTTGCTTCTTGGACATAAATATGTTCTATTAATGTGGACTGTTCATTCACCTATATTGTTTTTTTATAGGAGCTTGCAAATGCTGGGGTGATGTACCTATGCAACATGGTAAATGGAAGAAAGGTGAAAATGCCAGAAAGGCTCCAGGTTTGGAATTGTTCTTTCTCTTGTTTCTTCAGTATTTAGAAAAGAAATGTATATCCTACGTAAATTTGCCTATTTGTACTGAAATCTTTAGAGGTATTTTTTTTGTCACCGAAAATGTCTTCCTATAGTTTTTCCTTTTTTTTCTTTTAAGGAATTAGGTATTACGTTCTTACAGGCGAATTACATTGGACTTGTTTTATACAAAAGGATTGAGTTCCAATCCCTTTAGGAGGAATTGTTAAAAAAGTAACTTGCAATTGTTATTATATATATGCAGCAAGAATCTATATGAGCCTTGCCTCTCATTCTGAATTTAATCAGTGTATGAACTATTTCGCATTTAGAAAATATTAATTTTCTGCTCTCCTAGACTTCAAATATACTTGTAGTTAGACAAATAAATTAATTTTAGTTAATTTAGTTTGTCTTTTTGCTTCCCTTTCATGGTGGGTTTTAGGAACTTCTTCGTTATTTTGCATTGCCCTATATTTTTTTCTTATCTTTTTCATTTGGGGCAGGGGGTTATAGATTGGGGAGATTGTATACTGATCATTCTTTCTTGACAAAAATCTAGTTCTCTGATGTGAAGTGATGTAGTTAATACTGATGTGCTTTTATTAACTCCTTTTTTTTCCTTTTCCACAGGATGAATTTAAATTGGCTGGAAACTCAATACAAAGTCTTAAGGTACCTCATTTATGCTTCCACTGCATTATTCTTTTTAAACTACTATGTACTACTGCAATTTTACATGCATGAGTTTTGGGGAAAACATTAATGACTAAAGTTCTATAAAAGAACTAAACTAGTTATGTCATTGCTGTGTGTATTGGTAAACAAATTCACAATTATATTTATTTAAAAACTATTTGCGTATCTTGACTTCCTACTGATGCTGACTGCTTCTAAACAATGTAAAAGGTGGCGGCTAACCCACCTCTCTTTTACACTGTTTGACATTTTTTCCCTTTTATTCTTTTCCTTTTCTAATATAACATTATTCTTTTTCTTCTCACATGCATTTTGACTTGACTTCTTTTCAGGGTCTTAAAGGGATTGCTGATCTTCCTTCTAGAAATAAGTTTCTAACAAATGGAGATGATAAAAAACAAGCTGCATAAAACCAATTAACAAGGTAATGCAAGTTAAATGTGCATTTACATATCAATTGAGACATAAAAACTGTAAATACTCCGTTTATGATCTGAGTTTGAAATAATGAAATGCAGGAGTACTTCAAACAAGTGTTGACTTTGCTGCCTTTGTTGGTGTACTTGTGGAACATGTTCTTAATGTAGCATTATCTGCTGGATTATCATATTATACTTGTAGTATATATAGTCCTTATTCTTCGCTCAACAGGCTCTGAGCATTTGTGTTCTTGGTTGCATTTCTTGTTATGATTGTGGATCTGTTTCAAATCTGGATTATTTTTCAAGAGTTTTTTTTGGAAAATATTCTGGGAACTCATGAAGATACTTATATAAATAATAAAAAATTGTATAATGTTACTCATTTTGATTCTTTTGTAAGTAATTAATGAGTTTGATTTGTCCCACGTATGACGTATGGTTTCAAAAGAGTGAGGGTGTTAAAATAGGATGGCCTAAGGGTAAGGGTGTTTTAGTGTTTACTCCCGTAATTTGAACTATGAAGTCGTGTCATGTTTTATTGAATATTTAATTTCATTTTTGTTTAAATTTTATATCAATTTTTGGATGGGTTATTTTGATTATAATGTAGCACATTTCACAGTAAAGTTTCATGCAAGTTTGACGACGCTGCATTTGGTTTTATTTTCAGCCACTTTAGAAAATTGTACATGAGAACGTATATTAATGATGAGACTGTAAATGTATTGAGAATGGTAATGTGTTTGAATTTTTTATTAATAAAAATGGAGTGATAAACGTGAGAATTTTATTAGTCAAATAATTCTTAATATAAATTACGGGAAAACATTTTAATTCTTATTTTGGGGAATGATAATAATATTTCCTTCGAGATTAGGTGACCATTTTTAAAATTGTGACACTCGTTACATGGAAATAAATAAGGCAGGCCATTTGTCAGTGGATTTCTAAACAGCAGATACTTTGATAATTGTAGTAAACTTGGCAGAAAAAAAATATCTATCCCCTTGGTCCTTTGTTTTCGTTGCTCCTTAAATATTCGTTCATTTTTTACAAGAACTTCAATCTAGGATATGGTTTGTAAAGATGAAATTGATGACTTCGAGTCAGTTGGAGATGAGTAAAAACAGAGTTTTGAAGTCAATCTGAACCAAGAAGAAATTAGCATCTGTTTTTTGTTCAACTTTGCAGTTAAAGTTATGCAAATACTGAAAAATATTTTGAAGCATTAAATGGTCAGGGGTGTGTACCGGTCCGAAATCGGACTGGGATCGGTTTGGATCGGGACCGGAATTTTTCAGTCCGGGTTTGGACCAGTTTTTTTATTTATTTATTTTTGTAAGTATTGTTTTAAAGTTTTTCATGTTTATGGAAACAAGAATTTGAATGATGATTTTGTGTATGAAAATTAAAATATTGGTCATTATTGAAGATCAATCTCCATCCATGTGAATTTAATTTACAATATTATTAATGATTTTTTGGCACTAAAAGTAAATTGAATATTTTTATTAATTAAAATGCAATAGAACTCAACATTTTTACCTCACATCCCCATCAATTACTCGTTTTTAAGCATATTGCGTTTCTCTCATTTTTCAGAGTCTTGTGGAAGAAATAAGTGAGAGTGCATTATTAAAAAAAATAAAGAATATACATAAAAAATAAAAATAAAATCCGATTTTCTGTAGTGAATTGTAGAATACTTAAATTTTTTAAATCTTCTATAAAAAAGTTGATGGACCGGAAACTAACCGGTCGGTCCGATTCCAATCATTTTTTGCACACTGGTATAAATGGTTTTTATAACGATTTAATTCCATGCAAGATAAGAAGAAATTAGAAGATTTGTTATCCCTTCAACTGGAGAATTTCTAAATCTTCTATAAAAAACCAATCTAACAACCCAAAGCATTCAAGTCTTTCAAGTTGAAGAAATTTGGTTATCACTCTAGTTCTATTGTTAGTTTGGCTGAAAATATAGGAAAATGTGAATCCGAGGCTGTGATGTCTTAAAACTATTGTATTCTTCATTCTCGGTGCTAGTGAATGTTTTTCAAGATATAACGGGGATGAGCATTATAATTTGCTCCACTACGAATTGAGATGTTGCCTGAATTTAGAACTGGAGTAGCAAAGAATATTAGAGCAAGGGGCAGTACTAATTGCTGGAATTGTGTCTGCATTTTTTTCTCAAAACGTGGCTCAGGTTGTGTTCAAGACGTGTCTTACAACAGCACCTGAAATGCTACTTATAACATACAAGTACAAAATATGACTATTGGAGTTTGGTCATTTATGAGTTTTGCCAGGCTGCCCCCAATTCGATGCAACATCTTACACAAGTTCGTAATCCAAATACCATTTTCGGTCATAATTTGCACCCTCACACGCGTAGAAGGTGCGTGAGCATAACACCATAGCAATTTACAAAATTGAGATGTGAGGCAAAGGCTCCTTGTCCTTTTTTTTTTTGTTACAAGTTACAACAAAACTTTAAAATTCAATTTAACATTCACTAAAACTCCGAAGTGAGCGAATAATATATTGAATCGAAACTCTTTTTGAAGAGCACATTTTTCAACCGAAACAACTCTTCAGGAACAAGAAGTCATTCAAGTTATAAATTGTTAAACAGTTGAAGAAATCAACAAACCCCTTTCAAAGTGAAGAATTTTTGCGTGGGCTACACACCTGTGGGGTCTTTCTTAAAAAAAAAAAATAGGTGTAAACTTGCAAGTAATGACTTGGAAAAAGTCTAAACGGGGACGGAAATGGGGGAGTGGATGACTTTTTTTTTATTTTTCTTTTCAAGCAAAACTGTTAAACTTAACTTTTGGGCAATGTTGAGAGAGACTTCAAATAATTATCTAAGTAAGAGTGTGTAATAAGCTTGAGAGTGATAACAAGCCTACTAATGATTGTGAAACTTATCTGTTGGACTACTATCACCATTTAGCTTAGAGGGACTTGTGGAGTAAGTCGTCCTAGTTTATGCTCTTTTTTTTATTTGAAAACCTTTTTTTCTTAACTTATGAAAAATTGATCAGTTAATGGAGTGCTTGAATGCATTTCAGTTAAAAATCAAGATGTTTATATAATGGTTTGAAGAACTTCTCGTTCATCTACTCTTCCCTATTAACATGGGAAATACCTTTAAGTTTAATGGAGTGCTTGCTTGAATGAATTTCAGTTCAAACTGCAAGGGGTTTTGCCTATAATACTATTATATTGTGCTTGTAATATTGTTATGTTTGCATGTAATACCATTTAAAATTACAAATTGTTTTGTTTGTTGAGCTTTCAATGAGATTTTTTTTTTTTTTTCGGTATGCTTTTGATCTTTTAAGTTATATTTGTATTTGAGAGAATTATAAATATTTAAAATATTCTGCTAGTTCGTTTCATTTATGTCAAAAAAAAAAAGATAATCCAGTCCACACGTTTTAGTGAGAATTTTGAGAATGATTTTTGAAAAATGTAATTTAGGGAGGCGTGAGAGATTGAGATTTGAAATTCCTGAATCCAACCAAGCACACAGTATAGATGGGTTTGTATGAAATTATAAACATAGTTGAGACGATGATCTGAATGCATCTACCCAGCCCAGGCCACTTCATTTTCGTGCCATACCTTCTTCTTCAACAAAACTAACTCTCCAAACCTGTTGCACATAAAACTAGATCATTCATAACGAAATATATATGATCGAGACGTGACACCAATTCAAATTTAAAACGCGACACAACCAAAATTTATCACACAGTCAAAACAAAAATTAGGAAACTGGCTAAGATACATATAATTTAGATCCGTCTCATACATTAATTTGTCTAAACAATAATAGAAAGTGTTGACAATTTTTGGTTCAACTGTATTGATTTTAGTTGCACTTCAACTCCAATTGCCTGTTTCCCTAGCTATCAATATATTACTAATTAGCATTGGCAAAGAAGAAGAGCACCCCCAAGAAAATTTACGTCCCCACAAGTTTCATACGATGAACAAGTTTAAAAAATGTAGTCACGTCAGCTCAAAAACCGTTGCTCACCTGCTGTAGTCGGTCAAAAGATAAAAAAGTACTGAAAGCTTGAATTTTAAAAGTTAATGAGACAAAAATTCATATTATACAACTAAAAAACACTCTTTACCATTCTGAAATCTTTTATGTTTTACAAAAGTGTTCATAATTCATATTATCTTTTCTAGTATTACCTATACTCATACGGACAAAAATTCCATAAATCAAAGTCCTCTGAATTTCATTAATCAAAATCGATCTTCTCTTTCACTCAAATTCCTGTACTTGTATGAACTTATAAACTCTATTATACAAACACTTTAACAATTTACCCTGTTGAAACATTATATTTTATAACTAACAATTTATAACTTATAAGACGTTGAGGTTGATAAGTGCTTTAAAATACATGTAGCAAACACATAAATTTGTGCAATCAAAGTCACATTTTCATCCTAAGACTTATATACACCCAAAACATAGATGCCATTGTTTCCTACATTCCTTGTAACACAATTTTCATGTATTAATCAGAAAGGAAATTAAAGTAAGAATTGTAATCGACGGGTTTCCTCCATGCTACTCTGCTTGCTGGGTAGATGTCTTGTATCAGAACATTACATAATTTGGTACAACACATTTAAAATCTTAATGTGCACTAACCAACACCAAATTCATTAGAATTGGTAATGTGGTGCATGTTTTACCAGTACCATGAACTGACCAGTTACTAATGCAGCAGCTACCACCTTACACTAATCCAAATCCAACTCAGGATATGCATACAGCCCTTCATCCTTATATTAGATACTAGGATTAATTTAGCCATATAGAATTAAACTAGTTCCTTTTTTGTTTGTCTAATTTTTTTTTTTGAAGTCTCAGTATCCTGCCCTTGATCGACTAATCCGGGGGACCAATCCCACCGTCCATTTGCGGGAGTCCCGTTTAAAGCCAAAGCAAAATCCGGGTTTCGAACCTGAGACCTATAAAGAAGCACAATCATAAGTCTCAAGTCTACACCACTAGGCCAACTCCTTGGGGTTTCGTTTGTCTAATATTAATAATCTCATACCACATTTGACAATAATACTACTTACTTCACCCTCAAATCTTACTTATTTACTCATATTCATGTGATTCACTTCATATTTTTTTTAAGTCTCGGTATTCGGTTCTTAGACCAACTAATTCGGGGGACTAATCCACCTTCTACTTGTGGGAGCCCTATTTTAAATCAGATATTTGCGCTTTGTATAGAGTTTTACGTTATGTATGGACTGAACATTCAAATTATTTGCACACTTGAGACCTAGAGAGTAACATGTCATTCACTTTATTTGTAAATAGACAGCACAATACCTACAATATATCTCATTTATGACAAAGCTTGAGGTGTACACAAGTTATGAATTTTGTGCCAAATTAAAGTTTAGAATATTGAAGGGAGTATTAAATATTAATGTACCTGAAGAAAAGGAAAATTGATGTATGAATTCATGCCCAAGAATTGTCAAAGGCAGCGGAGGTAATGGCCTGAGAGAACTCCTGGAAACTGATTCTTCCGTCGCCGTCGGTGTCGGCTTCCCTAATCATGCCGGTGAGTTCGTCGGCGGTGAGGGCGTGGCCGAGCTTGGCCATGGAGTGAGCGAGCTCCGCGGCGGTGATGTAGCCATTTCCATCTCTATCAAACATCTTAAAGAGCTGCTTCAGCTGCTCCTCCGTGTAGGGGGACTTTGCCGGCAGAAGCTCCGGCGCCACCAGCGCCACAAACTCCGAGAATTCGACCAATCCGTTGTTGTTGGTGTCGGCTTTCTGAATCAGCGCGTCGATCTGATCGCGGCTCGGCTTCAAACCCAACGACCGCAAAAGCGACCCTAGCTCTAACTCCGTTAGGCTTCCGTCGTTGTTTCTGTCGAATGATCGGAATATTTCTCGTAACTCCGTTAATTGCTCGTCGTCTAACTTGGCGGAACCCGACTCTGTAATGTTCATCCTTTTTTTGTGATCAAATTATGCGATTTTGTGAATAATAATATTTGCAGATGGGTGTTGTGGTAATGATCGAAGAATCATGATCCGAATTGCAGGTGCCTCATCATTCGGATCTAATTGAACTCTTCTTCTTTTGTTGTGTTAGGGAAAAAACCAAACGAAATAAATAAATAAAACACAAGAATGAAGGAGAGAGGCGTTTTGTCTGGGTTGACAACACGTACTACATGTACACCATATTCTTTTTTTAACATTTTCCATATACTAGACTAGTAACTGATTTTGACGTTATTTAATTGTTTGACAAATTCAAGCCGGCCATTAATTTATTTATTTTCAATAACTCTTGTGTCATCACATATAAATTTAAATTAATTCATTTCCTCAAATTATGAATTTTAGTTCATCTCATCTATTAGTATCTTGTATTTAGTGTGCACTATGTACATTAAATCTTTTTTAAATTCGGTTTGATAGCATGCATATAACATAAAAATCTAGCTAAATTAAATAAGTAAGACAATGACATAGTGAAACAAAACACTAATTTAACAAAAAAAAACTATGTTGTCTCTTTCTCCTTAAACAATCAGTCGAGAAACTTTTCAATTACGGGGGAGTGGGAACAAACGAATGAAATTGTGTGAAAGAAGTATGTAAATCGGACGAAAAAATTCCTTGTTACAACTTACACGACATGTTAGTATTATTGGTTGAATTAGAAATTTAAAAAAAAATGGAAGTGTAATAAAAATAGGTGACCCCACATATGTATGTGTTAGAACTTAGAAAAGGAGGTGTTGACTGTTGAGCATTGCCCTAACTCCTTTTCATTGACTAATTCCAATCCAACTGCTTTCGAAATGCTTTATACTAGTTTTTTCAATACTTTGACAAGTATTACTCCTATATTTAAAACCTCAAATACAATCCAACTGCTTCCTATCAATCATTTGAGTGAGTGACCCTCCACTTTTTGTATTTTCTATTCGTCTGTGAGTTCATAACTAGATAACCATGATATTGATACCTCAAGATTTATGATTCTCCTTTGATCTAAACACAAATTTTTAAGGAAAACTGATATTTTATGTAAAATGGAACGGGAGAGTATTATTTTCGTTATATATGTAAATCTGTACTGTCTACATATCCTTATCCAAACAATGAAGATTCAAATAAATTTAAAGGTTCACTCACAGCCTTGTGGTTGTTGTGTATAGAAATTTAGTGTCTGGTTCAAAAGTATTTTAAGATATACTATGAAGGTGGGAATAATATCATGATATAGCTTAGTTAATTGTTCAGATTGGATGAGACATACATCTTACAAATCTCATTCGGAAAGACACAACTCCATCACTATTATACTTACCTTCTAAAATATATAGACAGACAGGGTAAAAGGAAATTATGATCAATTTAGACATTAATTCATAAGAAATCTACCCCTTGCGGTCAAGGAAATAAAAAGAACACACAAAAGCCAATAAAAGAAATCGATCATCCACACCAGAAGGCAAAATTTACAAGTTGAAACCAAAGCCTTCAAACAGTTACGAATCTGTACTCGGCCCTCTTAAGTTTGTCCATTTGATTCACAAAACAACGCACACTTCAAACTCCCACAAAGCTTTGCAAATATTGCAAAACATATACAAAGAAAAGAGATTAACGAATTATTGATACTTCTATGTTTGCACCATCTTTCTGAACTCCCCCTATTTTGAAAGATCCCCGATCAGGCAGCGAGTACTATGATCAGTATGAGAAGCACAATGCCGAAAATCACTAGCAATAAGCAAGTCTACAAAAAGGAAAGTAAAAGTTAGAACCCCAACGCAATGCAACCGTATGAGAGAGAGAGCAGAGCGAAGTGGTACAGAAAACATGTTTCATAGAAGCCTATAAGGATCTGTTTGTCTACACTCACCAGAGATGAATTTGACCTTTGGGTCTTAGAGGCTTTGACAAGTTGGGATTTTGCTTGGGCAGTTGCTGCATGAGCACCCTCGACATTCGAGCCAATATCATCTATATACAGATGGTATTCCTATGTTAGTTATGTTAAACCATGATTACATATAATGTCATTTAATTATTTACCAATCATAGTTCCTTGCTCATGAACTAGTACAGCAAGGTCTTTGAAAATCTCATTCACTTCACCAATTTGTTGTTGTATTTCTTGTATTCCTTGCTCTCTTTCCTCTATGATGGCCTCATTGAAAGAAATTTCGTTGTCCAACAGCAAAACCTCCTGCCTGCACCTCAGACATTACGATAATATAAACAAAACTTTCGCGAATGCTGTATACACAACATTCCTACAAATGAGGAATATTAGTTTCACTTTAAATCATGATATGATTTTGTACAAGGCAAAAGGAGACTTCTCTGAGACCTATGAAGGTATTACAAAGTATGACCAAAAATTTAACTTTCATAATTTCCCCAGATGACCGACTTTGCTACGCAACAGAAATTACAAAAGTATAAAGATATAGTTATAAGAATAAAGAAAAGTACAAATGCTTGAGCAGAATATTTTAGCTGACAGTTCGGTATTCTCTTTTAGCTGTTTCACAACTCGTAAGAGTCGCATTTCAGATAACAATTTCTTCTTCAGAGTCTCATGGCAGCTTAATGCAAAACATGACTTATCATCAACACAGTATCCAAAACATCAAAAGCGCTGGCAATTAATTAAACACTGGAAAAGTAAAAGTATGTATTCAGCAGTGAAACCTTACTCTATCATCCTCACAAACAATGGGCTTATTCAGCACCAGTTATATTCAGTACATTAAGTCACAGAAAAATTGCCGGCCGTACATAAGTTGCAATTCAAATCTCTGATTTGATACTACAATGGGCATAACAAGATTAGGGGGTAGTTTATGCATGCAAGGAATGTCATAAAGTATGTATAACCAAATGTAATAAATTTCAATTTTATGCTGTTCTAATAGTTTTTTTAATGAAAATTCATACTTACATGGGCTATCCACAAGAAGCTAAGTTTTTAATACTCCGTATCATTTTGCCACTTTCTAATTAAAATAGTATGCGTAAAGATGTCAACATTGATATACCTCCTAGATTGGAAAAGCAGAGCTTGCTGTTCTGGATTCTTATCTGCACTCCCATGAATATTGCCATCTGAGTAGCTGCAGGAGTAGCAAGTTTCAAAATATAAGGCAGAGATCTCTTCAAAAAATATATCTATATATAAGGCAGAGACGAAACAAGCTATAGTATAGATAAATTACATATCCAATGGTAGGTAAATGATCCATCCCTCACAGCAACACTAACAAACTTTCTAATTTAACAAATATCTACAACTACAAATATGATGTGTTTTGATGTTTGTAAATTGTAGCCTTTACAAAATGTTGTGTTTCGATGTTTGTAGTCTTTTCAAGTCCTTGGACGAAGTTTGGGGCAGGATTAAGAATTTCAAGGGTCTTCATGTAACGGGGATTAACGTTTTTTTAGGACCGTACAGGCTTTATTGTCCTTCAATTGCTACCCCATAGTATGGTAATAGAAAAAAAATATTCCCTCATGTATTGGATCTAGTTAGAGATTGGAGCATCACTGTATCACATTATAAGCATTAATAACTTGTGTTAACTCTATCTACTCGTAAAAAAAAACTACACAGCCATGTATAGTTTCAAAACCAGACCAAAAAAATAAAAAAAAGATCATATAGAACTCATCTGATTTGTAATGAGTTATATTTTCTAGAATATATTACCTTGAAGGATGAACCACTTGGGGAACAAAAGGAGTGTAAGCTGTCTCCCTCTCCGCTGAAAGCCGCTGAGCCTTCTGAAACTCTTTTAATACTGCTTGAAAGTCTTTTGCGAGTTTGGCATCTGTGATTTTCTTGTTAGCCTGAATAAAAAGGATGTTAAAATTAATTATGACATAATGCAAATTACATGTTCATGACGAAAAGACTACAAACATCAAAACACGGCATTTGTAAGCTTTAAGCAACTCAAGGACTACATATAATGTCCACCCACAGTGATTTCATTTTAATAAAATTGGGAATATACATGCTGAAAAAGAATTTTACAGGTAATCATGACACAAGAAAGTAAAGATCAGGACAGATGAATAATGCAAACTCCGAAATCAACAGTCGGATCAAGAAAACAAGCTTACACTAACTCCAGCAGCATGGTCTGTTTCACTAGCTTGTTTAAGTTTAGCCGATGTATCCTTTACCAACTGTCCAATATAGAGCCGAGTTTTATGCCTGAAATTGAGTATAACCAGCATAAGAGCCAGCAACAAGGAATGACTAGAAATACAAAGGATTCAGCAAAATATAAATGGATATTTTGGTCTACAATTTTCACTTTCAAAAATAAAACCTAACATTTAAAACTATTTTCTCTCCAAAACATTGCTCTCATCCCTAAAATTATTTCAGCACACACTAATCATTACACTTCAAAGTTCAAACCACAACAAACACTGCATTCCCAAAATATATTTCACTAAAACAACTTCCCACAGGACACTCAATGATATTAATTACTCTAGAAAGCCCCAAAGTTGGAGATAAAACGTTTCTTGTTAAGGGTGTTAATCAAGATGAAATCAAGCAAAAAGAGTGCATACACAGGCAAGTTGAATATGCTTGATTCTCGTCTACATAGCGCCCAACCATTACTTCCCTAGATAAACCCAATTATGAACTTAAAAACAAGAATTATATATAACGGGATGACAAAACGTCCATTTAAACCCCCACTTGGTACTTCTGTATCTACCAATTACTGGCTAATTGTATTCCCTCTTCGATCCCAACAGCTCTGCACAGATGCATACAAAACCTTTTGTTGCAACAATCCCAACAACCCATGTATCACCAGGAGTTAGTTAATGCACCATGGGCATTTCCCCAATATAAGACATTGATAGGCCCTAGTCCCTAACATCACATAAAGTAGGGTTTGTTACTATTGACCAGTGTATTGAGCTCCTCCTCAGGTCTCTAAAGATACTTTCATGCCTCTCATATCAAAATTTCTCAGTTTAAAACTCTCTTCCAGAATTGACGCTTCCAAGCAAGTATTTAGTAGAAAACCAAAGAGAATTATCTCAATCATCAGCCTTTATTTTCCCCTACCTATGGAGGGGGCCAAGAAGTACTTAGTAGTCAGAGGAGGCACCTTGAAATGGATCATATGATGAGAAAAATGTTTTAAGTTATAACCCTTCAGCAATTGCTAAGACTGGATGAGCCTATAAGAACTGAACTTATAGTTAAGGGAATCTTCCTCCTTACATGACTTTTTCAGCAACTGGCTTACATGTGAAAGTGACATTGAGATAGAACCCCAAAATTCATGGAAGTTTGTGTGCACTGTCCTCCATGAGTGACTTCAAAAGTGCTTTATAAGTAGAACTGTGGAAGATATAGATATAAAGAATTTGGATTTTACCCAAGATTACTGAAAAAAGGTTTCCTTTGATAAGTTGCATGCTTGAAAAAGTTTACTCCAAGGTAAGAAAAATAAGGTCATATAGAAGGAGGAACAATTATTGGTATTATCAATCACTGGAAAATTGATTGATGGGTCCATAAAAAAAATAAAAAAATATCAAACAAGTCCAACAACAACTCCAATGTCAAAATTGAGCGTCCTTAGTTGAAAGTTTCAACAATATAGCAGGGTGACACATTGGAATTGCTCAAGCACAAATTTCTAGTACACCGAAAAAGAAGTATCATAATCCCACACTGAAAGTAACAGCTAATTGTCTCACTTTCTGAAGATGAGCATACTATTCCAAATTCATAATCCGAATTGTAATACCATCTGCCTAATCAAACAGTCCTGAGATAATAATATCAGAAAAATTACTAGCTACAATTCCAGATAACAAACATGTCTCCATTTCAGAATCAATCCAAATTACAAACAAAAATTTCATGGAAGTCAACTTTTTGCAACAAACAATGAAAAGTATAACAAACTAACAGCTTTTCCCGGAGCTCGGGCGTATCCTTGGGAGTGCCGAGAGTATTAACTAGGCGCTGGAATGTGGAAACGGCGGTGTTGATCTGGAATATTCCGGAGGCCACGGCCTGCGTGGGATCCTGCTTGCCATTGCCGTACCCCCGTCGCGCCATATTCCCACGACCCGATTCTAGATCTTGAAAGCTCATGTTTGTTTTAAATAGAAAGTATGTTTCTTTCTTTCTGAAACCGTGAAATCAAAGCAAAATTCAGCAGATATAATTAGAGAAAACAGAGGATTATGGTTGATTTTGTTAAAAGCGTGGAGTGGAGAGAAGGAATCAAAACCCTAGTGATTGGGTTTGAGGAAAATTGCAGGGAAGTGTAGAGATGAAAAGCAGAGAAGTAAGATAGATGAGTAGAGTTATGAGAGCGCATAATCTAAAATAATTAAATACTACTAATGATTCGCCGGGGAATTGAATTGAAGAGAAAAGAGATGAAGAGATTAATAAGAATTTGTGTTGATTTGATTTTGATTATAATTATGATGTTGAATGATGGAGTAATTTTGGGGGATGGAAGGACAGAATGATTTGGTTTAGAGGTGGGGGAGAGGAAGAGCATATTGT
This sequence comes from Galeopsis tetrahit, assembly GCA_963675135.1. Lineage (NCBI taxonomy): Eukaryota > Viridiplantae > Streptophyta > Magnoliopsida > Lamiales > Lamiaceae > Galeopsis > Galeopsis tetrahit. Next base: position 76,008,102 of record OY776127.1, read on the forward strand.
GGTGGAAGCCGAGGCGGCAGCCTTTTTTATTTGACACGTGGGTTCTTCATGGTGGCTCCACACCAAACCAAACCGCCCCTCTTCACATTATTAACCCAAAAAGGTGTCGCCTTTTTCTTTCTTTTTTTATCGATTATATTTTTTTTATTTCATTAATTTTATCTATTTTTTAATTTAGTTCAGATAATTTTGACATTTTGAATTTAATCATTTATTTTTATAATTTATTTTTTTTAGTTCATCGATAGTAGATACGGACCTATGTAATAATGAGTTAATTTATGGAGTAATAAACTATATTTATATTTATTGGTTTGGGCTCCTACTTAATTAACTAATGTGTATATGATATATTAATATCAAGTCATTCCAAATTGTATAAATGAATAAAATATTTAAATAGACATTAAATTTGAGAATTGAAGATCACTATTTTGCATTCCAATTCCTGAGACTTGATAACAAATTATTTAATTTTTTTTGATCGATAAATAGTTTCATTAATAAGGTCATTAGGTATAACCGTATAAATTTGATGCTTACCCTATGAGACATAATACAAATTTAGCAGTACATGTGAGAGCTTACCGCTCAAGCCATGAGCCCTCGAAGAAAAATAATGAATTTGTCACCCACATCTTATATGGATTTGTCACCCACGTCTTATATGAATATTATTGAGAGATGGATATTTGATGCTTAGTCAACTTCAAAGTCTTGCCTTCTAACTTCTCATGAATTTTATGGTGTCAAACTCCTCGCTCTTAAATATTATAGCGTTCCTCCGCTTTCAAATGAGCCAAACTACCTCAAGCCAAATGCAGATTGCCTTTCTTCTCCCCTGTTTGATTTTTACGTGCCGCCAAAGTTGTTCATTTGCAGTATCGTATCTGAGTGCAGTGTCGTGGACTGTCTCAGCCATGCCGAACATGTCATCCAGTTTCCATATGTCTGCGAGCATTCAAAGAAGGTATGCCTCTCGGTTTCTTCGTGGTTCTTGCAAAAGACGCAATTCACTTCATCGTTTGAGTTCAGAATGCCCCTCCTTCGTAGATTAAGTCTTGTTGGCAACCTCCCCCAAATTAGTCTCCAAGCATGTGATTTTACCTTGTTCGGGGCGGGATTTGTCCAAACTGTTTTGCAGCCCTTCCTCATTTCTTCTCCAGCTGTGTGTCTCGATTTTAGCTTAGAAGAAAGGAGTAAGTGTCCTTAGTTGAGAAATTACTCGAAGAGGCGTGTCTCCATTTCCAAGAGTCCTCCACATTAGGTTGAAATTTGTACCTGTCAATACACAAAATCAAATCATTAAGAGACGGTGTCTCTCGGTCAAACAGGTACCTTCTCCACTCACGCTCCCAATACCATTCTAAACCTTACCACCTTTCTCATTTCCTCTATGTTCTTGCCTTTATATAGATTAATTTGATAGAGCCTACATAATTTATTCATTAGTTTCCCTTCCCCAGTCCAATCCTCCCCTAAAATAGTGTGTTTCTACCATTGTCAATGATCCTTTCTAAGCTTCCCTCAAATCAGCCCCCTCTCCCAGTTGATGTAACGTATATAATGTCTCCCCACCATAATAATACCCTCCCCTGCCTCCTCGTCGGTAATCTACTGTGCCCTGAACCCCAATAGTCTCCATATCTAGATTTCAAATTAAACACATACCCAAAGGCTTTCGATCTCATTAAAAATCTTCAAATTCATTTTCCTAAGAGTGTTCTATTGAAGATGTCTACTTCCCGCACCATAGTCTCCCTAAAAATTTTAAGTTACAAATCTTATCCCACCCAACCCAAATCACCTTTTTGTTGTGATCATCACCTCCCAAAGAAAGTTACGTTGAATTTTTTATTTTTTTTATTAATTATTATACATTAATTCCTCAATTTTCAATTTTACCGGACGGATAGAGTTTGATAAATAATTTTCAGCATAATTATGCAGATTTACGTTTTTACGTCCAATTTCTTTTTTCATTTTTATGTTATATTATTATTTTTATTTTTATCATCGTATATTGTTTCATTGTTTAGATTTATTATATCTCGCTTAACCTAAATTTAAAAAAAAACAAAATTCACACGCATACGCACATATATATTGTCAGTAATTAATCCACTCGATTAGACATCTCCAATCCAAGTAGAATAATCAAGCCACAAATAACAATCCAACAAAGAAAGCAATTCACAAATATAAGAACGAGAACAGAAAACAGAGCACACGCAGATTTAAGTGGTTCGATCAATGTGATCTACATCCACTGGACACACGACTTCAATCTTGATTGATATAAGAGATGTTTACACACTCATCACTCGAAAAGGGAATTTATCCTCACTTCACTCGTGAAATCTCAACTCTCAAGAACGAATGCTCGTACGCGTCAAAGATTACAATTGCAAGTAATGGGGTATTTATAGATGCCAATGGTGACTGCAGCGTGCGTTGAAAGCGTGATCCTTGCCACGTGGATTCTGTTACAACCCCCTAACAAACTCACACTTTCAGTGTGACCCAATCTGAATTGACCTCCTTGCCCTTCACTTGTTTCTTGCAAACATACGACACCATCAAAAGACCTCCATTTTCTAATATCCCAACACCTAGTCAAAAGTTTAACCCTGCAAACATAACTCTACTGGTCTGATCTGACCTCTACTAATCTTCTCATCTCAACAGATCCTAAGCAACAGTGCAACACCTTCTCATCTGATTGTATCCAACACTCATCTGATCTGATCTAAGTTAGCTTGCCTGACTCCTTCAGCTGATACGCCCATCAGCCGAGTCCTTCAGAAAACTTCTATAAGCTAAGTAGACCAGCTGATACTTCCAACAACTGAATACTCTAGCAGACTAGACAACTCTCCTTAATGTATCATTAGACGAGTAGAACTCATCTGAATCTCCGAGATTATTTAATCTATATAAACTATATTTTCATATAAAAATATGTTAGTGTTAAATTGTATTTTTTTAGCCCCCACCCCCGAATCCTAGTTCAATCCCTGATTGATCGGCTTTAGCAGGTCATCAAATCGGTCCAGACTTATATACCATGTTGTTTGACCTTATTTTATATATGTGACATTGGTGATTGGACTTTTATGTTTATGTAACACTATTTATATTAATAATTTACTAAACTAGTAAAAAAAAATTGTGGATGACAAGATATTTTAAATTTATTTATAATATTAAAATAAGTAAGTTTTAGTAAGGTGTTTTGACAATTTTAATAAAAAAGATAATTTCAAAGTTTTAAAGATTAATTTTATATTTATTTGAGTAAGTTAATTGATTTTGAAATTGCATTTTTTTAACTAGGCAAGTTAATTGAGTTTTTTAATAATTAATTAATTAGGTAAGTTAACTGACTTTTCTAGTAATTAATTGATTTAGGATTTTTTTTTATATTTGGAGTATAATTTTTTAGATTTTATGGAAAGTTATTCACTAATTTAAATATTATTCTCAATTTATTTTCAAAATTTTTTAAATATTTTTTAATATGTTAACTAATATTCACAATTTTTTAAAATTAATAAATATAAATAAGTTTTTAATTGATATAAAAAATATTATGAAAATGTCACATATTATAAAAAAAAAATATTAAAATTAAATGTGGGTTGACCGGTGACGTACTTATTACGAGTAAAATGACCATTTTCAAAATTTAAGAATACTTATTAGATCGAAATTAAAATGGATAATTTGTTTGGATCAAATTCAGAAACAACTCAAGTTATTGGATTAATAAAATAATTATTAAATATCATATATGGTCGTGTCATATAGATTCCCTCATTTAATTTAAATTAAGAGTCGTTTACTTCTCGGAAGAATAAAGAAATCCAGCCCCGGCCCGGTGATCGAACCACGTCTTGGGAAGATTCTTGTAATAAAAAACAATAATTTATTAGTAATTATTTTTGTGGAATTAATTTTTAGTAAATTTTAGTTTCCGAAATCGGGCTGCATAATTTAGCGACCTCGTCAACGCGCTTTCTTCTGCTTTGCTTTCTTTTAAACCCGTAAGACTAACTTTCAACTCATTTCCCATTTTCTTTCATTATTTTCTTCAAACGGCAGTGACCATGTCGGTGAGTATATTTCTGTTTTTCTTTTCTGATTGGCTGCTTGCATTTTGAGCTATGAGCAATTGGGATTTTTCGATTTTCTGTTTCTCTGGTTTTCGATTAGATTTTGCTCTAGACTCCGTTGATCTGTTAAATAGATTCTTGGTTCTTGCTCGTTTTAGGAAGATTAGTTATTATTTGCAATTTGCAATGTTGATATAAGGTGTGACAACAATTACTTGTCTTCTCTCTTGAACTCATTCAATGTAACTTACTTATTTTTAGATAAATCTGGGCCCTTTTTTGATTTGGCTATATATGGATCGAATTAAATTGATTGATATTCTTCTCTCTTTTGGATATTTGTCTCACCAATTAAATTGAGTAATGATGAATGATTGTGGATCAATTTCTAGATAAATCACGGCCTGAAGAAAATCCAAACTAAGAAGATTTTGACTAGGGTGCCAAATAGTAGTGAATTCTTCATTTTTGGGTTCATTGATTAGCTCAATTGGAAGTCCATTCTCACATCTTTATTTCTAGTTGCATTTTGGGATCGTTTAGTCTAGTAAAATGTTGATCTTATTGCTATTTACTTATTCCCCCAAATAGGGAAGGTATTACTCCAATGAATAAGAGTTTGTTTCAAAGGCGTTTGTATTTTCTTGTAAATTCAAAGTTGAATACTTTTTAGCAACATTTTCTTGTAAAGGAAGAATGAAGTAATGGTATAGGACCCACTTTTTTTTTATATCTTAAATCCCTGATTTTGAAAACATTATCTATGATCATATCTCACCATTGTTGTCCCCTGTTGAGACACATGTTTTCATTTAATATTGAGTATTAACATGTTTTCTTGTAGTTTCTTTACAAGTTTTTTTAGGTCATTCTCATCCCCTTCCAATCTAACTTAATGACTTACTATTTTGTGTATGGTGTGTCGAAAGGTCTGTTATGTACACATGTGCAGAACATCTTAAGAACGTTTTAGAATTTTCTTACCCATCTGGGTTACCACTTACCACTAATTTCTAATGCATTAGTTTCTTATCTACATTATACAATCCCATGTACCCATCTGGATTCTTTTGATTGGTAAGCAATTGATGATAAACTTGTATTTGTATTGAAAGTATGTACTTCAACTGTCCTATTTCATAATTAATTAATACATATGATCTGCAAAATCTGTCATAAATAAGTCTAAAAAAATGGGTGCCAATGTCACATATATGATAGTAGTGAGTAGTCTTTTCTGAAAATCATGTATTTTTTGAGAAAATTATAGATCTAATGGCTTTTCTATTGCCTATTTTTATTGTCCTAGATGACAACTGTCAAGGTCAGCAATCTCTCTCTTGGGGCATCAGAACGTGATATCACAGAGTTCTTTTCTTTTTCTGGTGATATTGAATATGTTGAGATGCGAAGGTTACTTTTAGTTGGTTTCGTGTTTTCTATGCATTGGTCGTTTTGCTAGGTGTAAAATGCTAATATTTACTAAAATGTCCTTATGTAGTGATACTGAACGGTCTCAAATTGCATTTGTTACGTTCAAGGATGCACAAGGAGCAGAGACTGCAGTTCTTCTTTCGGTGATTCTCTCGTTCTCTCTCTCTCATCCTTATTCTGCTTAGCCTTTGTTCTGGGCGCCTTTCTAGAGTTCTATTTGTTACTTCATCCTGTCAATTCTTCTTTTTTGAATGTAATCACTTTTGTTACTCTTTTCTATTAATTCATTTTATGGAAGGTTCTCTTATTTTATATTATGTTGTTTTATGTCGTAAGGGCATCCAGAGGGATCATAAAATTTAGGAAATGACAATTGTTGCTTGGGCAAGATTTTATCCTGTTAAAAAAAACCTTTTATAGTATATACTCCGTATATATTTATTTATTTTTCTTTTTTTCTACGTCTCATTTTTAAACTGATATTAAAATTAAGGGCCTCTAGCTTGTGAAATTGGGTGCAACAATATATCCATATCAAGTTGCCATGATGGCTAAAAATGAGGTGCCATTTTAATAATCTATACCTCCAGTCCTACATCTGTTTTGTCAGAGTTTCTTTGCCCCACCCAACCTTATCACAGATAGAAATACCATTAGGGCTCGTATACTTGATGTATTAACAGAATGGTGGATTAATTATTTTAGTATCACATGTACTAATTCAAAGCTTTACTATAAGGACATGTTTGCTTTGTTGGATTAGGAGGATTGATTGATACTTTTGTCCCATTTACCCTATGTTTGGTTCATGTGACACCGGCCCGTAATGGATCGTCAGCCCGGTAAAGAAACTCTACTTGTCCCATGAATGAGGGATAATTGGTCATAGGAAGAGGGGTAGGAGTAGTTGCCCATGAATGAGGGATAATTACTTATTTATTCTGCTCATTAAAGCAAACGAGCCCTAACTGTCTTCGTGTTTAGGACACAATGCGAATCTTAAATTTTTGTTGGGGCCTTGGGGGTGTTAAATAAGGGGTGCATACCTTGCATTTTATCACGCCAATTTGACTTAGTCAGCCCCTTTACCATAATATAAAGTAAATGTGAGTAAAACAATAGTGTTCCAGGCTGATTGATGGAGATGAAGCGGCTTGATTCTTTATAGATAGGCTTTGATCACACAATATGTTCAGCTAGTTATACTATTTTCTTTTCTATGGGACTCATTACGTATCGTGTTTATTTTGGTATATTTAAGGTTAAAGGCCTTTGTGGTTCAGTTTTGTCCCATCTTCAACGATTCTCCTTAAACTTGGCAATCGCACTGTATTTATTACAATACATTAATTTCATTATCAGGGTGCAACAATTGTAGACATGACGGTGGACATTTGCACAGACCCAGAGTACAAGCTTCCTCCAGCTGCTTCTGCACCACCCCTGGTAATCTATTCATTAAAAAGTTGGTGCTTTTGACTACATTATAGGCATAATGCAACAAAAGGTTCCTAAACTGTCAACTTTTGTTTGGCAATGTTTCTATAGGTTCTTAAACTTTTTTTTTTAAGGCTTGCTTGAAATTTTATTTCACGAGCTCCCTCAAGAGAAAAATTGACGGCATTTTTCAATTTTTCATAATGGTTCCATGAAATAATTATTTTAATTTTATTAATATCCAGGTGTGTTTTTCGTTAGTCATTTTAACCCCAATACTTCAACTGATGGGTATCTAAAATAGCTTGCGAAAAATACTGTTATATATAACTAAAATTATATTGAAACATTATGGCCCTTTTGTATCGAAACAAAGGTTGATAGTTTAGAAACCTTTTGATGCATTAATTTATGCCTACATCATGAAGTGCATATAGATTGTTGCTCTTAAAGAGTTGTTACCTAAATGCTAATTAAAATTTAACAGCCATCAGATAAAAAAGGTGGTGAATCTGCTTTCCAAAAGGCAGAGGATGTTGTGAGCAGTATGCTTGCAAAGGGTTTCATCTTAGGTAAAGAAACTGTTAACAAAGCCAAGTCCTTCGACGAAAAACACAAGTTAACCTCCACAGCAGGTGCTAAAGTTGCTTCATTCGATAAAAAGATTGGGCTGAGTGAGAAAATAACATTAGGCACTTCCATTGTGAACGATAAAGTAAAGGAAGTCGACGACAAACTCCAAGTTTCTGAGAAAGCAAAATCAGCATTTGCTGCTGCTGAGCAATCAGTAAGTAATGCTGGATCTGCTATTATGAAGAACAGGTACATTCTCACGGGGACTACTTGGGTAACGGGAGCTTTCAGTAAAGTGAGTAAAGCGGCTGGGGAAGTTGGCCAAAAGACGAAGGAGAAAGTGGAAAATGTTGAAGATGAGCAGAGAAGAAAGATGGTGGATGATTTTGCGCAAGTTCATTTGTCTGACGAATCGCCCAAAGCATCTGATTCTGGAGACCACCATAATTCAAAGCCTCCTCCACAATATGCTTCCATTCCCTGATTTGGAATTCTACCTTTTATGTGGTAAAACCTTCCTTTCTTCAGACTTGTTTGCAACTTTACATATATACCAAGAACCTAAACTTAGAACCATTGATTTGGTGATTCTTCAATTGATTTATGGAATACATTTTCGAGTAATTAATAATTATTCTGCTCCCATGGTTTAGTTAAGATTGGCTATTTTGGGGTTTGCATTAAAAAAAAATAAAATCATCTCGATTGGTGGATTGTTTAAAGGAAAGCATTATGTGCATCTTGTGTACGTGTAATAACTATTCTTTGTTCCACAAATATAGACTTCCCTTCTTTTTTTGTCCGTCCCACAAAGATAGGTCTATTACTATAGTTAACATATCATTATTTTTTATTTTCATCTATGTTGTTATTTATTCTTATTTAATTTATGTTGTTTTTCTCGAATCAATACTTGTAATTGTCATAGAAAATGAGTAAACATAAGGGTAAAATGGGAAAATAAAAGTAAAAATTTAATGTTCTAACTATAATAACTATTTCTTAATCTGTATGAAAAACATATAAATTAATCTTTGTAATCGACAGAGATGAATATGGAATAATGAAAAACGTGGGGTGAAAAAATCTGAAAGCATAGAGAAGAAAAAATGAACATAGGAAGAACAAAGCACAATTAGAAAAGCGGATCGGATAGGCGAATTTTCCAATGGCCGCTGCCATGAAAGTATGAAACCATTTGGATCTAGTGAGAAAAAATAGATTTGGGTAGAACTTAGAAGTCAGTCATATTGCACGATTTTTGTGTTTATACAATATTACTTGTTTTATTAAATGATACTTATGCCAAAAAAAAATATGATACTCCTTAGGCTAAGTGAGAGACATGTAAAGAGAAATAAAAAAAAAGGTAGAGAAAGTAGTGAAATGTTAAAAAAATGAAAAAAAGTGAGTAATATAGTTTGAAACATCATAAACGGTAAAATGAGACATTTAGCGTGGGATAAAGGAAGACTCGAAGCGTAAAACCGCTCAACTTTTCAACTGCCTACAAGCAGCTGGAAACCAGAAAAGGCCAAACACAGGTTTTTGTAAAAGAAAAAGTTGGAATATATATAACATTTTATGGGTGTTATTAGCTCATCAAAAGAAAATATGGAGGGACTATTTCCCATTTTTATTACTATTGAAGCCCTAACCTTATTCCTATTTTTTTTTCCCCTCCCAGTCTCCCACCATTGAACAACAGACATAAACGCCAACGTTGTGGCGACCAACCTCTTTAATACGTAACAATCAAACCTGATCGTTTTAAAGTAACATAACACAATCCAAACGGCGTAAATATATGGGCGCTGAAAAGTTCAACGGTCCTATTCCAGCTGTTTTCCATTTTCAATAACCACTTTTTTTTCCATCTATTTTTTTAATTCCAGAGATAATAATCATAATTTGTGATTATAATATTCAACGCCCAACAACAACTAGTAAAATAAAATAGAAAAGGGGACAAATAGATTATTCCCAATCAATCAAATTATATATAATCCAGGTTAACATTATTTGTCTTGTCTTATATTATGTGTTGCTATCAAATAATATACGTGTATGGATTAATCAATATAACAGATAGACACAAAAATACACGTGTACAAACAGCTGAAAATTACCCATCCATTCGAAAATAACAATTATATCTGCAAGGTAGATATGCCAACTGCAGGCTGCAGTACCCACCGACTGGAGATTAAGAAAATGAAAAGAAGAAAAAGATGGAATTCAATTGCAATTTAAAAATGGGCGAATTTCCGGTGAAAGCGCCGATGTTCCGGCTCCTGCTCTAAGTTCTTTAAGCTTCGTATTCCCAATATATCGCCTTTCGCCATATTTGAAATACTATTGTTTTCTGAATTCAAATAAAATACACCATTATTATTCATTCTTCAATTTTAGGCAAAAAAAGGAGAAGAAATAGTATTTAATCTAGAAGGCACCTGCAGAATTGAGGAAAACGTTGAGGTCGTTGAACTGAGCCGAATCTGAAGACACAAAAGCATGACAAATAAAATTACAGAGAGAATTGAGCCGATTATAACACCCCCATAATAAATAATTTATAAATCTGAAAAAAAAAGGTACGAACCATTTAGAGAAGGGTCGTGGGAAGAGAGATAAAGAATGAGAAAACAGAGAAGAGTAAGCATTGGAATAAGGTGAATGTAGGTTTCCGGCATAATACCATTTCTGGCCTTGAGCTTCTTCAACCCTACTTCTTGTGCTGTTTCTTCTTCCCGGGGTTCACTAGAGAGTTGCTCATCTTTCACTACCTTTGAGGAAGAGGGGGAACCCAGTGATTGCCTCTGCATTATTCTTTTCTCTAATGGCGATTTTTAGGTTGAAGGAGAGGGAGGGTGTTTGTTTTCTTTTTCTTTTTTACTCTTTTTTTTTTGGGGGTCACTGGTCCTCACAGAGTGCTGTGTTGGTACTTATTTTATTTTTTATGCTATACAGTTGTTGAAGAGCGTTGGGAATGGGGCCGAGCATGATTCTCTCACTTTTTTTTTAAATTTATCCTCTATTTCATTCTATCTATTCATTCTTTAATTTATTAGAATATCAATCAATAAACTTTATTTATTAATACAGCTCATAATTTTATTATTTTTTTAATATTGGGGCACAGTAAATATATCTGAGACGTTGTTTAAAGAAAAACGAAGGTGGTATTTTCCTTTTCTTAATCTTTTTAATCTCAAGAAAAAGATGGAGTAATTAATATAGTAAGAGGAAGTCCACTCTCTAGCTTACAACCGAAGCTAAACTTTCTTATCGATAAATTCATCATTATTCAATTAAAGTTGGCATAAAAAGATTCACGGATTGGATGATATTTCTAACCACTAGTATTGTAGCCGTAGATCGCACGGTGATGTATATTGACGTTGGTTATGTATTATAACCAGTAATTCTTTTGGCTACAAGTTTTTCACTATTTTTTTAAACATATACTCCCTCCGTCCCACAACTGTTTGCACACTTGCCTTATTTATCCGTTCCACAATTGTTTGCACACCTTAAAAAAAGAAACTCCTTCATAAATTTCACCCTCACAAAATTCACATATTTACACAAAATGCCATTACTTTTACACTTATTACAACCACTCTCCTTACTTTATTCATATAACTTTACAAAATTACCCCTCAACACTCCACTCATTACACATTTTTCTTAATAAGTGTGCCCACTTTGTAGTGCAAACACCTCCGGGACGGAGGGAGTAGTAATTAGTAATTTCACTAAGACCATGTTTATCGGGCAATTCACGTTCAGGTCATACATATGCAGACAAAAAATGAAAATGATTTTAATTGGGATGACCTTAGTGGACGGACAACCAAGGATAACCAAGCATTGTGGGCTCTAGTGTAGGCCCCATGAAAGTAATTTTTTATCCCAAAACAATCCAAACATGTCACTTGTCAAAATTTTACTCGTCGGTTATATTCTATTTAGATAATTTCTGATTTTCACTTATGTACTTAATAAAATAAAAAAAATTCATAAAATTAAATTCTCTATAAATAGAATAAATAGAGACCAATCTTGATATATTTTGGATCACAATTTCATACACTCTCTTTTCTCTTCTAAATTGTTTTAATTATCTTTTTTCTCTTCTAAATTGTTTTAATTATTTTTTTTCTCTTCTAATGGATCCAAATGATCCCAATTATCATCATGACTTTCAAAACCAGTCAAGTTCACAAAATTTTCAATCGTGAAACACTAACAGGGCAACGTGAAACAGTTACAGGACAACGTGAAACGATAACAAGCTTAAGTGAAACGGTAACAGGGCAATGTGAAACAGTAACAAGCTTAAGTGGCTACAGGTTTACGTGAAACGGTAACAAGTTTAAGTGAAACTGTTACATGTTTACGTGAAACGCTAACAGGAATTAGGTATTTATTTGTAGTTCGATTTATTTATTTTCAGTTGTATTTCAATTTTTGTAATGGAAATTTTATTATTGAATGTTGTAATTTTTTTTAAGTCTATGGTAATTTTTTATTATAGTTATGAATTTTTTAATATTAAATAACGGTATATATTTTTTAAATATTGTGAAAATATTATAAAGAATTAATAATAGATATAATTATTATATTATAAAAGAAATAATTTATTAAATGTTGGTTGTGGGTGGTTATGGATAAAGTGTGAAAAAAAGATAAATTTGGGTTGTGGTGTAAAATGGATAGGTGGAGGAGTGAGAAATGAATTTTATATTTGATGACCCGGTCATGATCGGGCATGGATAAACATGGTCTAATAATTTGTTCGAAGTGTTGTGCTTGTTCGATTTTTTTTCTTCCTCGTTTCACTTATTATATTTGTTGATCAATAAAACTACATCTTTTCTTTAATTTTTTTTTATCAATTCTCAGAAATAAAGAGGTATTCTTTAAATCAAATAGCTTAAAATATTGCATTTCATCTCGTGTTAGTACCCTCAGCAAATCAAATTGAGTTTGGATACTCTACATTTTTATCCGTGAAGTTGTATGAGGTCTAGAGGGAGAATATGACAAAAAAAAGGGTAGAATCCACTGTTTTTCAGTTTCACTCTTTGTTTCTTTTTATTATGCATGGGCATGGCCAAGAAAATATGCTGAATCAAGAAAACGTCAATCCCAACATTGTGCACATTATTCCGGAAAGTAGTTTGAAGATTACCAAAAACAAAAACTAACATCCTTTCTTGTAAACCCAAATCTTCAACGCTTGGTTTAGTGATGCAGAATCCATTGTTTTATGTCATTCCTAACCACTTGCCCAAACCCAAATTTAGTGTTGTTGACAGTGAAAAGCTCAAACCCACCACTAGAGTATCGCCTATGCTGGATACTACTGCTTTCTTTTGGCCTTGTCATTGTGGGAAAGGGTTTAGACCATACATTTCGTGCCACAGCAAACAGATGCCTGTTCGATTCCCCATCCTTAGTTTTTTCATTGTGTTTTGAGAGACCATTCGGCTGTGATTGTTGTGTTTTCACATTACTAGTTGGAGCAATCGGTTTTCTGATATGAGCATCTGGTTTCATTTTGTCCAGCCACCGAAGGATCCGGTTCCCGAGGTTGCGACCAACTTCTATATCTCTTTCTTGTATCGTGAGATGAACTTTGAGTGCTGCATCAAAAATATTCCGTGTTCTCCTGAAATGCAAATCAGTATAAGATAAGGACTCGTGCACAACTAATATGTTTAATGAATGAAATCAACTAATATAGTACCATTTAAAAATGCAATTGAGTTGCACAATGCAATAGGTGCATAGAAGTATTAGCCATAAGATGGTGGTATAGGAAGGACTCATAAAAGATGCATTGGCTCAGGAGCCATGTTTGTCATGCTCTTCTTTTGATTTTATTTTTTGCATAGTAGCACAGAACTGGAACCTTTTGGTTTACTATAATGGAAATACATATAAACTGGAAACGTTTGAAGAATGACTGAAGGATGCAGTTAAGTGACAATGTGTGTCAGAAAAATATTACTACTAAATAGACAGGTTAACAACAATTCCATCACAATTTACCTTCATTCTCCAATAATAATGCAATTACATAATAACTGCATGTACTCCTCACCAACACATACGTTTATAAACCTATACACCTTATTTATAAACCACCGGATACACTTTTTACAATCCTCTCCTCTCCTCACCCACACAGCCACACTCACCAAAACATACGTTTGGAGCAACTCTATCTCTTTCACTCACTACACAATATAACAGGTAACACAAAAGGATTAATTAGACATAAAGTTACATCAACTATTACAACATCAAACAAACCAAACACAGACTAACTATTCACTGAACTACCCACATCCACTCAAATCTCACTTCCAGACATGACATGTCCACCCAAACCCCAAGCCTAACACACCCTAAGGGCATGTTTGATAGCTTAGATTAAACCTAGATTAATTATATATCATTTTTATTGGTTGTTTGATAACTTAGATTAAGGGTAGATTATGCTTTAAAATTTAAAAAGTTTAGTTATCATCCTAATCTTAGATAATCAGTCTATGCTATCAAACATGCCCTAAAAGTTCTATTTTCATTAAGATGTGAGTTTCACGGCCAGGATGCAAGGCACCATTTTTAACCTAGTTATGAAGGATGTTTGAGCCCAAATTCTTGACCTATTTTGTGATCAATTCTGTAACATTTCTTTATCTTTTCCTAGTATTGTTTGTGCTATTTGTTTGATATAGTTTATGGATATTAATTTAGTTTTAGGCATGCTAGATAAATTTTCTATATTTCTAACACCATATAATAGATTATAACCCGTAATTGCTGTGAAATACAAATTCATTTGAAGCAATTAGTGATCGGGATCGCAACCTTATGGTAATACCAGCCTAAACTAAGTTGATTGAGCTTGTGAATTCAAAATTTAGTCTGCTATATCATCTTCATGCATAATGCATTTGGATATGGAGGTCACAGTTAACATTGGGCAGGCATCAATCAGGAAGCATGGATGATGACGTTACGCTCCCAAAATATTTTTTGAACTATATAATCATGTTGATAATAGAGATATGACAAGAGTTGAACAATCAAAAAAGTAATGGGGAAAAAGAAATAGGCAGCAAAAATCATTATTTAAGTCATGCTAGTATAATAACTCCAGCAGATGGGAAATGAAAAGTGCAATTTCATTGAAACTTGAAAACGTAAGCTAGCATAAGTCAAAGTTGTATAATGAACGTTTCCAAGGGAAATAATTGTATTTTACCCTTTACAGACCAAACAAGTTTGATAACCGTGAAGCACGAATATTGCATTAACATCAGGAGAGCCAAATATATATATATATATATTTAAAAGTCAATGGATAGATAAGAACCTGAAGATAGAATTTGATAATATCATTAGTTTTAGTGATAACTTATTATCGAGTGGCTAATGTTATTATTAAGGCAAGTATCGCCAGTTCTTTAAGAACTACTCTAGGGAGTCACATGTGTAATAACCCTTAAGCAGAGATCTATGCAAATACTAGTTACAAGTATCTGTTAAAACTAACAATATTGATTAGAACAGATGATAACCATTTCAGTCCCAATTGAAAGAAGCAACCCAGCCAAATTTAACTCATGGCCAGATAAGTTTTTTTTTTTTTTTTTTTTAAACGGGCCAGATAAGGTTATAATAGCTGCCAAAGGAATTTGCACCAGTTCCCCAATCCTGAAAACCATGAACTTAGTTTCACTTAATTGATAGGAAGAATTATTAACTTCATAGTTTCACTTAATCACTTAATTCCATTGGTTGTCCAAAAATATTTTTTTGGTATCATCATCAATATTGTCAATACATTGAGAGAGAGGGAGAATATTACTCCTTTTTTTGAACCTGAGAAAGCATAAAAACTACAATTTTGTGCTTGTCTATTAAACTCACAGTTTTGCTACTTGAGTTTGTTTCTATACAAAATTTAGTTATAGATTGAGAAAAGAATTATGATCTTGCCTAAAAAAAAGCAGAAAAGAATTATAATAGTGGGGCTTCAAGAGCATGGAACAAGAACAGGCAAAGAGGGCATGGATTTATCATTTATGGTAAATTCTCAATATTTAGAAGTGAAAATTGAGCATCAGGAGTTATAATAAATACTGGAGTTGCCTATTTTTTTAAGAAGAAATATGACATGGGGAGTAACATAATACTTAATGAAGTGTCTACATCCACAATTGCCTTGCTGTAAAATCAGCTCATGCTCAATGCAAGGTTCTCATAACTCAACCATTAGCCGTTTAGTATTACATGCCCAATACACAGACATTTGACCTATAATTTTCAAATTTATAATGTGTAGGGGTGGGGGTCTACCCAACGTGGAGAATATTAATTCATGCACGTGACCCAACGTGGTTCTATAATTGGTTCATGTAGCCTACCCAAATTGTTTTGGATTAAAGACTCGGGTTGTTTGTTTATTTGTTAGGGGAAGGGGGTCTGAAAATCATGAAACTAACCCACTAATTTCATGTCAATTTACTTCTTAGTGAATTAAAAAGGCCTGAAAACTTATTGTCTGTCCCCACGGTAGAAATGTCAACTAATATACTCATTGTTTTCTTTATAGGCACCAAAAAAGTGGGGAAATAAAGAGAGATTTCAAACACGGTATGATGGATGATGAACATATTCATCATAGGTACAATGAATATTGTAATAAACTACATATTTTACTGGTATACAGTAATAAATTAGATAGGAGAAGCTAAACGGAAATAAAGATTAGTTATCCCAAAAGTCATTACACAGTGACTCTAAATACACCCCTATCCATTTATTTTAACAATCCTGACAAACTAAACGCACCGACCCTACATTACCCCTTTTATTAGAAGACAATTTGTTCAAAATATCTGACAGGTGTGTAAAGAGAAAACCGGAGTTAGTATCCCCACACAAATGCAAATGAAGGTGAACATGTATTAATGTGTGGAAAAGCATGAAGAACACTCAAAGAATCCAAAGACGCCGAGCAATAGCAATAACTAACAAAAATAGAAAGAAAGTTCAGAAACAAAAGAATCTGAAATTTCAAAAGAATAAAATAACTCCTCAGAGATGGAGGATGCTCATTTACCTTTACCATCTCCAACTATATAAATTTTCCTTATCCCCTAGCAATAGCACCACGCCACCGCCCACTTCTTCAGCTTTAAAATTCATTTTCTCACTTCTTTTTTTTTATAAAAAAAAACTTGTACTGCTTCGTACGTTTTCATTTCCTTGGTGAAGAAATAGATTTCTTGCAATATACGAAATATCGGAAATACACCTTGAAAGTCCTATTAGCACCATAACTGGTGGCCTATGCATCAATTTTGAAGCCTTAGTAGTTTTAAGAACGATCGTCGGAACAAACACCGAAAGAAAAGGCTACACCCCAACAAATATAGTACCAATGACAGAAAATTACAAGCAAATCTTACACCAAATAAAATTCTAAAAAGACTGACTTTCAAACAAGCGCAGCATAAGAAAAAAAACACGATCAATGAAACAAAGATAAATTAAGGCAAGAGACACCAAATAACACACTAATCAATCAAATGTGAGGGTGAACAACAGTACCTCTGAGCAAAGTCTCGAAACCTACGGTGTTTAGGATTGATGAGCTTCCGCTGAATTCTGAGAGCAAGCTTGTAGGTTCGTTTCAGACCCAAAAAATACGCCGTTGTCAATGTGATCTCCCACAGAACCATTTTTTATTTTGACGCAACTCCGCATTCAAATCTCCCTCTCTTTGTCTCCCAATTCAATTACGACGGCAATAGCTATAGCAGCTTTTTCAAAGGGGGCTTCGTTTTTCACAAAATATTTGAAGATGTTACCAGAAAATTTTGAAGTGTGCTATTTCTGTTTGGCGTTGAGATTGGTGAGACGGTGAATATGTAGGGAAATTGGGGGTTAATGTGAAGGAATACCCATTTTTTAATACCAACACTTCTTTAATGCTGACATGGTAATTCATAAACTTCTTGTCATTTTAGTCCATTTAATATAAAGAGATTTTTTACTATTAACTCCCAATTGGCCCAACAAAAGCATCTAACTCCCACCTCCTTTTCTGACAATTTTTTCAAGCATCTAACTCCCAAAATAAAGCAGATTTATCTATTTTGCCCTCCATTCCAATCAAATATTATATTGGGGATATTGATTCTACTTTGAGTATTTTTTGCAGCATTCCCGTACAACGTACAAGATATTGCCAGTTCCCTCTCCCATTTCCGGCGACATCAAATCTTCCCTCTTTCCAGGTTATGGCCAGCTCCCTCTCCCATTTCATCATCATTTCAGAATTTGAATTTCAAACTAACTTCTCCTTCTCATCATCACTTTCAAGCTAGGGTTTATCGTTCTTGCCGAAGATTTTTCAAATCTGCTATGGAATATGAAGTATTTGGGTACGTAACCCATAATTCGCTTAGTAAGATGGTTTCTCTTAATCGCAATTCTACTTTCACTTTCTTCTTGTCCCAAGTTCTTGAGTCGTGGCCTGAATTGAAGAACAATGTTGAAAACATTTCATTTTTTTGTCTGGTGGCAGCGTTAGTAATTGCAAATTGGGTGGAGACATTGATGTGAAAAATTTGATTTCTGTTTGCCAAATTACAAATCTGAAACTAGTGTCAGTTTCTATTTCCCAAACCCCCCCTAATCCTCCTTTATGCCCTGTAGGAAATTCTATTTCTGATGCATTTATTGTTGATCATTCTTTATTGCATTCCTCTCAGTCTTCTAATGGTACTGTCCCCACATTTATTTCTCAAAAAATAAATAGGATCCCATTTAAGGTTATTAAGAAAACCAACCCTAGTTCTCAACCAACTGATTTTCATGGTAAATCTGATATACCTGAGTACGATTCGTGCCCAACTATTCCCCAAAAGCCATTGCTGTCGGATTCTTGGTCCCAAATTATGAATGATGGCATAGGTCTTGAATTTAGGGGTGGGGCTGCTGATTTTAGATGTCAATTAATCAAGTATTCAACTCAAATGGGATTTAAGTTTATTTACACCAAAAATGATCGAAGATACATTAATGCTGCATGCAACGAGTCGTTGAACAGTGATTGTGGTTGGTTTATCAAAGCTAAGTGTCTGCCCGTCACTGGATATTTTGTAGTTTCTAAAGCTAATCTCATTCATAGTTGCGTTGGAAAGTTTGTGAAGGATCAGGCTAATAGAATGAGTCCAAAGATCATGTCAGATTTTGTTGTGCAAACTGTTAGGACTGACCCAACTACAGGTGGTAAACAAATCATTGATATTTTGAATGATCATTATGGATTGAAGATACCCTACTGGAAAGCATGACGAACAATAGAGAAAGCGAGGGATCATATATTTGGTAGTTACGACGAGTCGTACGATCAATTACGTTGGTATTGTACTGCAATCGAGCGTACTAACCCAGGAAGCGTTGTTACGCTTGAACCCAATCCTAAAACAGGTCGTTTTGAACGTCTCTTTATTGGTTTCAAAGCTTGCATTGATGGATTTCAAAGTTGTAGGCCAATGTTGTTCATTGATGGTACTTTCATGAAGGGTCGTGCTAAGGGTACCTTATTATCTGCTACAACCAAAGATGGCGACAATGGTAAACTAATTAGCTTCTACATTCATACGTGTCGACCTGTTCAGTTGGTTTTTCATGTATTTTTCTGATTTTTTGGTGTCTAAATGAGATTAATTGTACATTCAGTATAATTGGTTGAGCTGTCTTTCATGTATTTTTCTGATGTTGTGTTTTAGACTATACGTTGTTTTGAATTATAAAAGTTGTGAAATTAATTGTACATTCAGTGGTTTAGTTTGCAGTTTTCCTTTTCAAACTCTATGGAATTCAACATCATATATGGTCAAAACCGATTCAGTGGTTGAGCTGTCTCCCACCTGTGTTATTGGCTGAGCTGTCTTTCATTGAGTTTTGGATGCTGTGTTTAAACTATATGTTTGTTTGAATTATAAAAGTTGTTAATTTAATTGTACATTCAGTGGTTTAGTTTCCATTTTTTCCTTCTCAAACTCGATGGATTTGGTTTGCAGGTTTATTCCCAGTTGCCTTTGCCATAGTATCGGCTGAGAATACAAAAAACTGGGTTTGGTTCCTAGAGAAATTGAGGGATTTCATTAAACATTCCAAGCAGGTCTTTTATATATCGGATAGACATGTTGGTTTAATGGCTGCCTTCCCAATAGTTTTTGAGGATCCAATTCATTTTTTCTGTTTATTTCATTTGTTGACCAACTTGAAAGGCCGATTTTCTAAAGGTTGGAGCAATACTCACCGATCTAACATTGGTGAATCTTTTCGAGAGTGTGCATATGCTCCAACAGTGCGTATTTTTGAAGAGAAAATTGTAAATTTTAAACAGATTGGTGGCTTGATTGCTGAAGAGTGGTTAAAATCGCTTCCAGTCGAGAAGTGGGTTGTTGCTTATTCCCCCCACATTACAAGATACAGAGAAATGACCTCAAATGCTGCCGAATCCTTTAATTCTTGGATTTCAGATTTCAGGGGCCTGCCCATTACATATATGATAGACTCAATTCGAAGTGGTATGGCCTCTCAATGTTTTAAAGTGTTTTATCAATAATTTTAAGATTTAAGTCAACCAAATTATCCTTGATCCATCTTCAAAACTCATTTAGCAATGTAAATTCATTACAGAATTTTGGAAAATTTTCATTTTATCATGTTTAGCAGATCCTTCAAAACGACCAATTTGTTGATTGTTTTGTTAATTATTTGATTATTACAGATTTTACTACTTATCTCTACAGGCATTAACAGATGGCACCTCGAACGCCTGGAAAAAAGTGTCAATTGGACTGGAGCGTTGTGTCCTTCTAAGGAACAGTGGTGGAACCACCTAACCAATAAAGGCCGTACATGGTCAGTCGTTCCATGCCCAGGTGGGGATTTTGAAGTTGGTTCTACTCCATCCGTTCGGGTTGATCTAAGAACTAAATCTTGTTCCTGTTGTCAATGGAGAGTTAGAGGTTTTCCGTGCTCGCATGTTGTTGCTGTAATTCGGAAGAACAGCCCCAGTGTTTTCACTTACGTCGAAGAATGTTTTTTCACATCAAAGTACCGAGAGTGTTATAGCTTTGACCTTCATCCCATTCCTCAAACTGAAAAGTTTGAGATCCAGCCTAAACTTATTTTGGAATCCAAGATCCTGCCACCAAAATTGAAACGGAAGCCTGGCCGTCCAAAAAAGAAGAGGCTACCGTCATATGGTGAACAAAGAAAGAGGAAGCCATCTCTTTGTCCCCGATGTCATAAAATGGGCCGGCACGACCCCTTCTCTTGTTTACTATCAAGTGTGCCGGGTCCTGATCCAGGAGAAACCCCTGAAGAGATAAGTTAAATCCCCGAGTAGTGCTTTTTGTTTTTTGATGGTGTAGTCTGTTATCTTGACAACATTTTGGTCATGCCATGCCTGGAGGCAATGAATACTTCAGCCATTAAACCAACATGTCTATAATAGACATGTTTTTGTCGATAACGTAGTTGGTATTGTAATTAAACCACATGGCAATTGTTGACCTTTATTGACTCTGTCATGTAATTGAACCAAATTATTGTTGGATGCATTTGGGAAATTCTTCTTCGCATTATGTTTTTTATCCAGCCCCAGCATTAGTTCCCAGTAAAATGGATCAGCATCCCAACCTTTATTAAAATCTGGATGAAGTTAAAAAAAACATAATTTATGTTCAAATCAGTGAAATGTATGTTCAGATTTAGATGTTTGTGTTCAAAATAAAAATCTGAAATAATCAACACATTTGTTCAGATGTACGCCCATATGACTTTTGAAAACATGTGGAAGACGAATCTTTAATGAGATTATCACTATCTTTTCTGTAAAAAATCACGAGGGCCGGTTGTTTTATTGATAAAAGGTTTACTTGATTCTGTTGGGGGGCGTTTTATTCAAGTTAAATTGCTTTATTAGCTTAATCGCCTGAGTAATGGTAAAGTTTTATTTGAATTCTTCAAGTGATAACAAAAATTGAGTTAATGCCAAATTTATTTTAATATTAATGAGTTTGGGACAATCTAACACAATCTAGTTGGATCATTACATCATTCATACAAGTTAACGTATTTTGGAAAGTTATGATAACATCAGTTAACTTCGTTAATTCAAACTTTCTTCAAAAGGACACTTCTTGAAGAAGATGAACAAGAACAAATCGTTGCTCTATGTAGAGGTATAATTTGTTCGGCAGATTGCCATGACAATTTCTACATTTTCAACCCATTTGCCATTCGAGTCTACAACCGTCCCTCCTAGTGTCCTTTTGACTGGGGGTCCTAATATTGAGATATGTCATGCTTTCTTTGGTATGGGTTATGTTTTTTCAAGCAACTCTTACATCTTCGTAAGACTAATTTCTTTTCAATCTACTAAAATCAATTGAAGGTTTTCTTTGATGTTAAAAATAGAGAAAGCATGGCGAACAATAGAGAAAGCGAGGGATCATAGATTTGGTAGTTACGATGAGTCGTACGACCAATTACGTTGGTATTGTACTTAAACCAGGGCGAACAATAGAGAAAGCGAGGGATCATATATCTTGACAACATTTTGGTCATGCCATGCTTGAAGGCAATGAATATTTCAGCCATTAAATCAACATGTCTATAATAGACATGTTTTTGTCGATAACGTAGTTTGTATTGTAATTAAACCACATCGCAATTATTGACCTTTATTGAAGGCAATGAATACTTCAGCCATTAAATCAACATGTCTATAATAGACATGTTTTTGTCGATAACGTAGTTTGTATTGTAATTAAATTAAACCACATCGCAATTATTGACCTTTATTGAATATGTCATGTAATTGAACCAAATTAATGTTGGATGCATCTGGGAAATTCTGCTTCGCATTATGTTTTTTTTTCAGCCCCAGCATTACTTCCCAGTAAAATGGATCTGAATTCCAACTTTTATTAAAATCTGGATGAAGTTCAAAAAACCAAATTCTATGTTCAAAACATTGAAATGTATGTTCAGATTTATAGGTTTGTGTTCAAAATTAAAATCTGAAATAATCTAAACATCAATCAACAAATCTGGAAGACGAATCTTTAATGAGATTATCACTATCTTTTCTGTTCAAAATCACGAGGGACAGTTGTTTTATTGATAAAAGGTTTACTTGATTCTGTTGGGGGGGTGTTGTAGTCAAGTTAAATTACTTTATTAGCTTAATCGCCTGAAAAATGGTAAAGTTTTATTTGAATTCTTTGATGTTAAAATCTACTAAAATCAATTGAGGGATTTCTTCGATGTTAAAAATACAGAAAGCGTGGCGAACAATAGAGAAAGCGAGGGATCATATATTTGGTAGTTACGATGAGTCGTACGACCAATTTCGTTTGTATTGTACTGCAATCGAGCGTACTAACCCAGGAAGCGTTGTTATGCTTGAACCCAATCCTAAAACAGGTCGTTTTGAACCCCTCTTTATTGGTTTCAAAGCTTGCATTGATGGATTTCACAGTTGTAGGCCAATGTTTTTCATTGATGGTACCTTCATGACATCATTCATACAAGTTTATTTCGTGTATCTTTCTCCCGTCCTACCGTTGTTGTTTTGATTCTATCATTGTAATTATCCTGGTTGATGGCAGGATATTGGGTTCCAAAATTAGTTTAGGCTGCATCTCAAACTCAGAGGAATGGCAAAAAGGTCAGTACCTGAAACACTCTTTCAAAATATGTCATAAAATTGGACCCTAGCTTAAATTGATTAAGTTTACCATTGTTATCCTTATGTCCCCGATGTCATAAAATTTGACATCGAATGAATGAATAAACAATAAAATAAGTTTAGGTGATGTATGTTTCTCATAACCCATTTTAGACAAGCGTGTTTAAGTGAAACAAACTTATGATAAAAGTCCACCGTTCTAAGAATTTCAAAATTGGAGGTATCAGAGCGGATGTAGACAATGTTTTCTAACCACTTTCCGTACAAATGTGAAAAAACTATAAGTTTCCCATTCAGATTCCTAGTAAATTATTTTCTATATGTCCACCACATCATTTAGACATTTATCTATTATTTTATTATACTTTATCTCGTACTAATATATTATTTGTACGGACAATCACATCACCTGTGCTATATCTATTCAGGCCTTATATTGCTTCCGTTTGAACAACCAACATTAACCTGTAACAATTCGTTGAGTTATTCTGTGATAATGAAGGTAAATTACTCTATTAACCAAAAAATTAAGGTCAGGTATTCGAGTTAAACATTTTAAACATTTCGAATTTCACTAAATAATTGGTCTAACATTAGTAATACGTAAGAAATATAATGCGAAATTTCCCTGCACTTTTTCCCATACAGTAATAGGTGTAGGCCTGACGCTACAGAACTTTTCTCCTGCCACACTCTTCCAATTTGAGAAAATCTAAATCCATTACGATTAAACATAATCTTTACACTACTTCCAAAACTCTTCGAATTTCACAACTACAACTGATATCTACAAACCCCTAAACCATATCATATTCTTCAATCTGCTAGGAAGAAGTGTTGTTACGAAGACCAAAATTCGTCTTGGGAATTTGTTTGCTCTACAGGTTAGTGTAATTCTCAAAGATCGTCTTCGTTTTCAGTTTGATTTTCTAACATCTACGTTGTTAATGTTTCCCCTGGAATTCTACTTAGGGTTTCTATTACTCAAATGGCACCACGCAAGAGGCCTACGAAGTCCATTCCAAAGGATGATGATAACATGAAGCGCATGCACAACAACAACAAGAAAAGAGGTGAAATAATTGTTTTCCCCCAATTTTATAGTTTGAATTTTCTCAAAATGGCATCTTTTTGGAATGGTATCTGTTTTAAAAACCGGTTTTCAGCCACAGCTTGTTTACATATTCACGTCTCTTGGGGAAAGAAAATCATAACAATAGGAACAGTTATCTTGTTTACATATACCCGGATGCTTGTATAACACTTCGTCAATCTTGTTTTTTTCGTCGAAATTTGTCATACCTGTTATCATTGTAACAGAAAAATATATCCTTCAGTCGTTGGACCAATAATCTTGACCTTTTTGTGACTATAGGAAAGAGGCCCGCAACATCTTTCTCCACGTCCTCTGAATCTCAATCATGTGACAAAAATTCCAAGTTTTGTCATTTAATATTTGTTTGTGTTTTTTGGACCCACATATCTGGATTGTAATAATGCTTACTCTCATATCTGGATTGTAATAATGCTTTAATGCAGATAGTGATCTTGAATTTAAGAAACATAGACCACGCAAAAATAGGAGGAGAGAGAATGACTCAACATCTGAAAATAACTCGGAAGACATTGGTATATAAAATGACTGAATGGGGTATGTTTTTTACATATTTTCGGTGTGCGTACGCCTTACTTTTTTGTTGCTCATGTTTTAGTTGTAGATGAGTCTGATGAATGGGTAGATGATGCCCTTGAAGATTCCACATCAAATTCAAGTAGCGATGATGAATTATCACGGAGAATTGATCCCACAAAACCCATAAATTGTTTTGGTTAGTGTTGCCACGGTATCAAATGAAAAATTTCAATAGTGTATCCATATTTATAATTTGTTGGAGGAATGGGTATTAACCATGTATAATATGTGACAGAGTTCGTATCTTGTCTCTTTCAGGTAAGGTTTTGGTGAATCTAAAAGAAACTTATTTCCGTTCTAATCTTAGAACGTTAATTAAGGATATAAATAGCCTTAAATTTTCTGAAGCGCATGTCTGTTGGATCAAAAGAACGCCATTTTGGCTACTTTTTGAGAGCACTTATGGATCCTGTGATAAACAGTTTCTTAAGAGGATGAGAAAGAATGATGATGCTATTAGAAAAATACTTAAGTGCTTTGATCAACAGTCTGAAACCTTTTTTATTGGAGGCAAGATTCTTGAATTGGAGAGGAGGGATGCCCAACTTATTTGGGGGGTCAGTTGTGGAAACAAGCATATATCTTTGAGAGAATCAGACTACATGTTTCCCAAATGGATGTATAGGTGTTTCCCTGAGGAGATAAGAAGACTCCCTGTTTGTCAATTTGTTCTCTACAAAAATCTCATTCTAACCAAGTTGAAAGGAGCTTTACAACGAACTGATATTGACAGCATCAAAGATGTCGCTCGTCTGTTGAGTTTGTTCATCTTAGCTATTCTTCTTTGCCCAAATCAAAATAGTTCAGTTTTTGTGCATTTGGGTTGTTATTTTGAATCATTCACTGAAGTCCGTAATTACGACTGGACAACTTTAATTGTTGAAATGCTCAGAATGCAAATAAAGAACAACAAGAACCTTAAAGCAGGAGGTTGTGCTGCTATGTTGCCCGTAAGTTACAATTCCAACTACATATTCTGTTTCATTTTTGTAATAATTATAAACAATATATTATCCTTTAAAACCTAAGTATTCCTTTTTGTATGCCTAGTTTTGGTTATGTGAACATGCGTCGATCGTTAAGCCAGCAGATAAATTGGCAATCCCTAGATTCTTGAAGTGGGTTTTGCGCAAGGTGAACAAGGAGATTCATCAGCTAAACCTAATAAAGCAAGTCCAGGTTAGTATCATACGTATAGAATTATCATTTTTAATGGTATAAACAACAAATCATTTTTTTCAAACTTAGTATATTAAGCATCTATAATTGGTAAGTGATAATTGTCTCATCTAGATAGAGGTTTTCTTGAATAATCAAGTTTATACCTATTCTTTTCCACTATGTTCAATAATCAATGCCAAAAAATGAAGCTGTTCATTTTTTATACATTCCAGTTCAAATGAAGTAAACTAGATGACTAACCAACAAAATACCAACGTTGGTATATTCAATTTTTGCCAGATTCGGAAGTTCCACCTGAAGGCAACTGCAGATGAAAAGATTAAGCTTAGGGCTTTGATTGAATATAGAGAAGCCGAGAATCTCAATGAAAGCAGGAGCGTAGGAAGAATGTCACCAGAAAATGAAGAAGAGGCAGAGGGAAATTGTTCAGTGAATCAAAATAGGTGTACTAGTATAGTTCTATTACAAAAGCCCAATTCAGAGCTTGGTTCTTCTGGAAGGGGTTTCCCGTCCGGTGAAGGATGTAGTTTCAATGCTAGTATTTAAAGGGGGATTGAAAGCTCTGTGAAGAAAAACCAAAATGTCCCTCATTCAAATGAGGATGCCCCGCTCAGAGCTTCAGAAAATGTAGTTATTGTCCAGAAATCAGGTTGCAAACAAGGAGAATGCAATGGCTCTGAAAGTCGAAGTAAGTGTTTCAATGCTAGTACTCAAAGGTTGATTGAAACAGATGGGAATACCAATCAAAATGTCCCTAAATCAAATGAGGATGTCCCGCTGATGTCCGAGAATGTAGATAATGGCCAGAAAATAACATGCCCACCAGGAGAAGCCACCGAAAGTCGACCACCAGGAGAAGGCACAGAAAGTCGAAGCAAGATGTTAGGTGACAATGCATGTCATCCTGAAAAAGCCATCGCAAAGGAAAAAAGTCTGTCTCCAGATAGTCATTCCCCGGAAAAGCAATCCATTGTTAGATGTACCTCTTCGGACCAAATTGTCGTGTCCAGCAACAATGAACATCTTTCTTCAAAGGTGTCTAAGCTTGATCCTCTCATTGACAGCAATCCACACAATCCACACATTCATCTACGATTGGATAACTTTGCAGGCACCAACACTGGACACATTCCTCCGTTTAAATCTGAGGCCCCATCATGGAGTTTGGGGATGACCCAAGATTTTGGAAACCAAGATTTAGCAAACCAAAGAATTAACAAAGTTATTGCAGATCTTTCTACTATAGGGGATAACGTTCTTCAATCTGTTGAATGTTCATCCCCCGATGTTGCAAGAAACCTTTTGCCTGAATTGGATAGCAATGATAACCTGGAAAACTTTGTAGAAGTAAACGTCGAATCAGATCATGTAATGTATTCTTTGGAAAAAGGTGTCGGGGAGCTTGAAGTTGTCATCGTTCAATTGAGGCAATCTATTATGGAAAAGCATAAGTTAATCCAACAATTGTCTTTGGAAAAGGATCAGTTACAGGATCGTGTATCTGAGCTCACTGAACCTCCTTCAGCTACCCAGGTGATGTCTAACCCGGTTAATATTCATTTAATGGACGCAAGTGTGGAACTCCATGTACTGAAGCAAAACAATAAAGACTTATTGATGGAAAATGCTTATCTTAAGGAATGTCTTGATAAAGTTATTAAGTCCAACCCAGGAGATATCGCTCAGCCTTCAGACACCGGGATTCGAGTGAAAGTAGAAATTTCTCCAGCTGAAGTAAAAAATCTGAAGAGGGGTGCTAAATGCTAATCATCCTGATCCAAGTACTATTACAAGGGTCGTAAAAAGGAGAACTGTCAATGATGAAAGAATTTCAAAGGATTACACTCCACAGCCAAGTACAAAGGAACTAATCATAATTGGTGAAGGAGAACAGACATTGGGGAAAAACAAGGCGAAGGCTGTCAATCAACCGAAGTTCGTCCTGAACGAAAAAATGCAGGCTGTCAAAAGCTTGAGTAACCACATTAAGGAGAAGCTTTTTGATGATTGGGAATTCAAAGGGCCAGAGTAATTTTCTGAAATCTTCCTCTAAAATGCATCAATATATATAAACTAATTTTTCAACTTAATTCATTATATTTCCGTTCAATTAAATTTGTTTATTCCCCCATTATTTTTTTCATCAGATTCCTTGTCTGGACGGGTAATCAGCCATTAGCCGAGGTCTCTGTTCAAAATGTCCTAGATATACTTGAAGAAAGAAGAATTTCTTTCGAGGTTAGCTAATGTACTTGTTATCTACACATATTCTTTAATTTCCTACTCTTGATTTTATATAATACACTGATGGTTATTATAGGTTATTGATGCTTGGGCGGATATCTGTCAATCTCTCCATTCTAACCAGAAACCATGTGTCAAATACACAGTCACCTTTACTGCCATGTGCTGGGTAAGTACATCCCCTATATACTTAGATGACACTCAAATGTTCTAGTTCATATTTTACCATTTTTCAATACATAATCGAGTCTCTTAAATGTGGATTTTACTTTTTGACAGGCTTTAATAAATGATTATGGAAACACCAAGGACAAGAATAAGACCACCTTGATTGACAACATAATTGAAGAGGCATTAGGGGCGGACTGGGTGCTTTTTCCTATTCTTGGGCGAGGTGGATCTCATAAGCACTCCGGATCTTCAAATCATTGGACTCTACTCAAGTTAAATGTTAAGAAGGGCGAGTGGAGGTTTCTAAATTCAATGCTACAACGTTCTAGGAGTCGGGTCGATGTCCATTTGAGAGATGCCCTTGTTGTGGTAATCAATCAACTTCATTCCCGTTTATCCTTCTTCTTTGCAAGAGAATTCATTTAGCTTTTTGCTATAATATTTTTCTGATTATGTGTTGATTGTCATAAATTATATTAATTGAGAACCAATGACGTTGTTGGATTATAAACAGGTCAAATATTTTGATCGAAAGTTTAGAGAAGCCTGTAAGAAGCATTATCCAAACCATCCATATATGAAGAAATCTCTACAACTTCCTCAGATCGAGGAATGCTTACAGCAAAAGGAGGGAACTCTTGACTGCGGTGTCATTGTCTGCTACCATATAGAGAACACTATGATTAGTAAGTCCAGCAGGAAGGGAGAGTATTCCGTTACATGTTCTGCAAACTATCGCAAACGTATGGTGGAATTATTTATGGACCCCCATGGTTCCAAAATCTAAAAGGTGTTTATTATGCCTATTTCAATCTGTCCGAAACAATGGTTTTTGTGGTCTTTTAATCTACCCCATACATTTCTAGACTAGTGTGATGTTTTATAGGGTCTTTTGTTTGTCAAATTTATGCTTCTACTTTTTACGTGCCAGAACAATGCTTTATTTTCTGTTTTGAATCAAATATTTGTGCATGTATGAATTTAAATCTGTTTCCTTTTGTTGGTGTTTTATGTCTTTCAAATTATAGATCGGTGTTACTGCTTCAAATATTTTCCATTTTCAAGTTCAAAAGATTCCAATGTCTGTTCAATAATTTGAGGAAGCAGTTCAATTTAATGATTGTTGGTCCTGAAAGGAGTATATAACAAGTGTATGGGGGGGGGGGAATACACTTGTATGCAATTCTTTTGCTAACTTTGATCAAACCAGAGTTCAGCAAGGTTGTCTTGGACAACTCTGCTGAAGAAGATTAACTCTTCTAAGATAATCAAACTACTAAGTACTATTGAGTACTTAGTTGAATAACTATCTAGGGGAGTTATATGTGCGGAATAGTGGTTGGCCCTTTAAGCTTAGACTCCTTTAATTTCTGAAATCACTTAGTCAATGCAACACAGTCCAGTTTTCAGGGAACTTGTCCAAATAGGTTTTTGCACAGTCTTTGAATGTTTATCCTTGAAAGATCAGTTTTGTGTGCAGTGTTGAGTGTATGAAAGTATTTGAAATGTAAATCAACACAAGAAGTTATAGTGGTTCAGAGACTCAAGCTCCTACATCCACTTTCCCTGATTTAACAGGATAATTCCTTCACTCTTGGAATTAACTTGTTTTATAGTGCCAAGGTGCACTTGATCAAGAACACCACTCCTTGGTGAATTGATCCCTAGGATGTCTAGAGTCCTAGTACCCTCTTCTCAACTAAGAACTGAACTGTTCTTCTCTCAACAGTCAGCTCCTACCACTTCTACTACTACAACCTTCTCACTTTCACTCTTGAAAGATGTAAGGGTTGAAGTAAGGTTCCAACTAATGAGATATCCTTTACAATGAAGATCAGTGTATAAGGATAGGATATCTCTCTAAGCTTGTGTATGGATATACAATTGGGTTCAGCTTAGAAGAAGTGTATAAAGACTAAGATAGTCTCTTTGAAAGCTTGAGAGCACTTGTCAACTTGTATGATAGTTGAATATTTTTTGTCAAGGTTGAGGTGCTTTTGGATTGTGTTGAGGTGCTTTCAAATGGTCTTCACACTTCTGTATTTATAGACAAAATGGAGGATTTGCCCGTTGGAGAGGCAACTCCAAATTGCTATAAATGTCTTCCTTGAGTTCTTCAAACTGGAAGACAGATTCTTGATAGTGACATGTCCTCATTTGGGTAATAAACGGCTTGTAAGACTTTGTCTTCATTCTGCAGCACTTTTCCCAATGTTTGACTTCTTGTTAGGACTTGGACATGGCTTCTGAAGGTTGATCCAATGATAGGACAACATTCCTTATCAACTGGACAACTCTCCTTATCACTATCAGCAGTTTTGCTTTTCAGCAAGGTTGGCTTGCTCTTCTTCAGATGACTTGACTCTTTCCCTTTATTTCACTCCAAGATGATCTTGGCATGTTGTATTGTATTTCTTTAGGGTATGGTTGTCTCTAATTCTTCAGCATAGTTGACCTTCAACCTTTAGAGCATCTGTTCTGATTCAATCATGCTGAGACAACTCTTCTGGACAACTCTTCTGATCAACATATTTGGTCTTTTAGCATCAGAGCACTTTTCATACAGAGTTGGCTTCTCTGGACAACTCTCCTGATCAAAACCTTTGAGTAGTCTTGTCCTTTTGAGCTAGGTGAAGTTGTTCTTGCATATGGCTAGCTTCTTTGGACAACTCTGCTGACCAGAGTCATTAAGCTTGTCCTTTTGATTTTACCAATCTTGCATATGGACACTTTCTCAGGACAACTCTCCTGATCAGATCATCTTATTGGACTTGTCCTTTTGAGCTTTACATTCTTGTTCTTGCATAAGAACATCTTCTCTGGACAACTCTCCTGATCAGTGCATTTGGTTTTCCATAGAGTGTCCTTGCTCTTAAGTGATTGTTCCAGAATTTGAGCCTTGAGGGGACTTGATCTTGATCATCTTAAAAGCATAGGTTCCCCCTCAAATTGTGCATCTAATCGTCTAAGAGCTGCCTAACATTTTCAGCTTCTCATTTAGCCTATAATCTATATGTTCTAACATTTCTAGAACATATTTATCTTGACTTAGGCATGTCTCAGGGGGTTTTGGTATTAGATCAAAACATATCTCATTTTATTCCCAACAATGACAGATATCAATGGTTTGCGAATTTGATGATTTTACTCTTTTTTCCATGTTGAAGATGGAATTTCAGACAACTGCATATTGGTTGCTATTTTTGGTTGAATATTTTTCAGATTATTCATTCTAAAAAAAGTAGATATTATCTTTTAATCACATTCACATAATATGAAAGGAACTAAATACGACAAGGAAAAACATTTGTGTTTCCCTAATATAAACCAAACCAAAACATAATTATATTAATCATTCCATACAACTGACAAAATGTGTTTCCCTAATATAATCATTCTTCTAGCATATTCATGGGGTACACACTAACATTTAAAGGACAACAAAATACTTCTTAGACAACCCACCTAAACCATACTTCATAGTACGTAACTAATTACATATAAACACACTAAAAAATTTCCTGGGCAAACCATACTAGGAATTACATTGATTATCCTGCAATAGCCAAAGTGTTCCACTCCATTTCCAACAGCTTCTTCTTGCATCACCCCACTCATCAAATCATAAGAGAACAAAGTTCCGACAGGTGCTCTTCTAAACATTATTTTTCGGTTTCCAAGTTTGACGAGATACAACGGTTCGGGTTTGAATGAATAAGGCATAAACTCTTGTGGATTAAACCTTATAGTAAATGTAGACCAAGCCTCGTTATACCCATACCCTTGAAGTAGAAGAAACTGGAAATCCCTATCCTCATAATTCATATGCCTGACCGGATAAATAACTATCGTATCATCATCTAAAGCATTCATATCCCATAGACCCCACATAATCCTCTCTCCCCATCGAGGTCTTTGATCTATGGGAGGTTCAATTACACCCCAGGAGTCATCTTGGACATTATAAGTTCCAATTTGCCTTGCCAAAACCCCCATTTTGGATACTTTAAAATGAATTTTCCCCCTAACGAACGATGAAAACTTTGAAACTGAACCATCGAAAGGAAAACCCGACAACCTTCTCCAAACGTTCATTCTCGTAGAGTAAACACTAACCTGCGTACTTCGCAAACAATTGTTGAAAACAACGATCCGCAGCAACACGTAGTCGTCTTTCGCAGCATCGTATCCCATATAGAAAAATGCAGACGCCCAATCTGCACTTGTATCCCATTCTATTAGTGCATGTGGAATCTCCTTACATTCCGTTGAAACTGGATTCACTATAAACATTCGATCGTTTATAGTTGCAACGCATATCAAACCCCTACAATCTGCAACGATCTCCGAAGGCCCGTTGTTGGTCCCAAAGTTGAGTTAATAATATTGAGTAAGCTAGTGAAAATGTCTAGAGGGGAGGGGTGAATAGACTTTTCAAAAATCTTTCAATATATCAGAATATGCAATGCGGAATAATCAGATTACTAATGAGCCCAATCAAGTTTATACTCAACTTTTATCTAGATCTTTATCTTTGTTAATTCTACTATTCTTGATTAAACAATTCAAACAAATATCAAACAGTAAAGTAAAGAACACAGAATTTTATAGTGGTTCGACAAATGTCTACATCCACTCTCACAATCCCAGTTGTGAAGTTTTATTAACTCTTCCTTCTTGAGTTTCTTGTGGCTTAAAGTCCCAAGATTAAGACTTTGATCTTTTCGATTATACCTCCAGGTATATCTTCGATCTACTAGTAATTCTACAAGTAACTAGCACACTTGTTTACAACAATACAAACTTAAACTTGAAAAGTAAAACTTCTCTTTGAATAGCCTTTGATTCTTCTCTTCAATTCAGTGGCTCTTCTTGCTTTGATTTCCTTCAACTCTGTGAGTTCTTGCTTGTAGACTTGCTCTTGAATTCTCTAAGATCAGTAATTGCTTCAGTAGTCTTCAGCAGTAGGAGATCATACAGTATTTATAGAACTTAGTATGACAGTTAGCAGTTTGTGAACTAACTTTCAACTAACTCTAAAACTGTTTTTGTAACTTCTTCTTGTAACCGACTTTGTAACTTCCTTCCAAGTCAGCATCTCTTCAATAAATCTTCAGTTACACTTTAAATAAGCTTTCCAAACTTATTCTTCAATTTCACCAAATCAGCACAGTAACTTACTGCTCTGATTTTTACTCTTCGGATTTTACTCTGCTGATTTTTACTCTTCTGATTTAATCAGCACAGTAACTTAAAACTTTCCAAAACTTCTCCAGATTTCTTCTAAGCTCTTCTTCAATTCTTCTTGAAGTCTTCTTAGTCTGAAGTAGTCCTCTGAGTCTTCATTAGTCTTCTGATCTTCTTCTAATCTATTCTTAATCTAGTGTTCTGATTTTACTGTTCTGAGCTTTACAATGCTGAATACAAATAAACTACAACTTTACATATATAAAACCTATCTATACATCAACTGAACTATATACAGATGAGTATTTCTAAGTCCTATACTATAAGCTGTCTATACAATACAAAATATCAGCTTAGTTCCTATCAGTTCATATATCAGATCAGTAAATAATAAGATCAGTAACTCATAAGATCAGTAAACATTAAGATCAGTAAACATCTAAGATCAGTAAACAACCAAGATCAGTAACTTACATATAAGATCAGTAAGCATATCAGATCAGTAAGTACATCAGATCAGTAACTCAGATTAGTAACTCAGATCAGTAACTCAGTTTCAAATATTTCATATAAGATCACTAAAAATATTCTCAGTTTCCACACTAAGATCAGTAATCTTATTTCACATGACTCAGTTAAGATCAGTAATTTTATTCTTACTATTAACTAGTTAAGATCAGTAAACTTACTTCAGATACAATTAAGATCAGTAAACTCAATTTAAGTTTCTCATCAGATTAGTAAGCTTATATTCAGATGACTTAGTTAAGATGACTTAGAACCACATATATCACTAACTTTAAGTTGCTTTTGGCCATCAAAACATACTTTCATCAACTAGAACATTGTTTATAGGATTCATATCCCAACAATTTCCCCCTTTTTGATGAAGCCAAAACTACTTAAATGTTAATAAATCAGTAGTTAAGTATGTAGTCAATCATAACAGTTCATCAATTCATAATTCCAGATTATATTCAAATAAGATCAGATATTACAACTAATCATAGAATATAAAATAAACACAAAATATACAAATAAAGATTAAGGATAGAAATGTTATCTTCTGAGCTTGTCCTTCATCTTCATTCTGCATTTTCAAATTCTGAATGCAACATACATCCTTGCTTTGATATCCATCATGTGTTGATGGTCAGTGATTCCTTCTTCCTTGATAATCTCAGCAATAATGTTGTTAATCTCCTTATAATCAGGTTCTCCACTTTCCAGTCTTGGAGGTTCCCAATTAGGTTCTTCAGGGCATAAAATCTTTGTTCCAGCACGATTAGCCACTTGTGCTATGTCTTCCCAGAATTCTTGATCAATGTTCAACATGAATTCTTCAAAATCAACAAATTCTGCTTCCTTGCTAGAATGATCACCAAACTTCTTCACAATGAAGTTAGCAATCTGCCACTTCTTCTTCAAATTTTTCCAGTATTCCATATGTTCAGTCAACACTATGAAATCCACAAAGTTTTCATCTTGAAAATCTTTGTCAAACTGTCCTTCAGCTTTCTTCTTAGCATTCATCTTTTTCTTCAAAGCTGTGACTCGATTATCAAATCTTGTCTTCAAGAACTTGACATCCTTTTCTTTCTTCTTTTTCAAGTTTTCCTCTTCACTTGTCATAACAGCTTTCATTTTGCTCTTTGATCTGGTAATTCTTTCAGCTTCTTCCTCTTGTTGTTCTTCATCAGATAGGACTAACTTCCTTTTCCTCTGACTTGAACTTCCAGGAATTTCAGGTCTTTTCTCAACAATCTCTTGACCTAGCTGTTTTTGTTGCTTTCTTTGCTTCAGCTTTTCATTTAACATATGAATTTCTGCTCTTAATTCATCTTGACTTACAACCAGCTGAGCTTGTTGTAACTGTGTTTGTTCCATTACTTGTCTTGTCCTATCTTCCCCCTTTTTGGCTTCATCATGCCACTCCTTCAAGGAAGATATGTGTTGCTCCAGCTTCTTATGCAACACCTGAGACAAATTCTTCTCTTGTACTCTATGAAGGTCAAAAATCTTGGACATTGTATACTCCATTACCTTCTCATAAGAGTGTTCAGAATGCATCTTGTTCATCCTTTCAGTAGCTTCTTGAAACATTTGAACAGCAGCTTCCATCTTTGCTTGAAGTTCAGCATTCTGCTTTTTCAATTTTTCAAATTCAGAAACATCAGATTCCTTCTCAATAGAACCTGTTCTAATCTGTTCTTGCACATCCTCAATAGGATCAGTAGAATGAATAGGAATGCTTTCCAATTCTTCAGCATTTACATCCTGAGTGTCAACAGCATCAGTTACCTCAATCACAACAGTTTCTTCAAGTTCAACAGTGTTCTCAAACACTTCTGTTGCATTGATAATGTCTTCATCAATATCCATAAGATCATCTTCAGCAGCAGTTTCTTCAACATCCTTCTCTTCACTAAATAAATCTTCATCAGAGACAGGAGTTGCAATCTTCTCAACAGTGTACTTGATCCCTGTTAATCTTTCAACAAGAAGTACAACAGATTCTGGAGTGACTAACTCAAGAAAAGAGTTAACACCAGCTGCTTGCATTTGTTCTGCTTCCCAATCATCAAAGATTGAAGCACCTCCCATTCCTTCCATGATAGCTAAACTTTCCTTCAAAGTACTCCTCTTAAGATACACCCAAGTGCCTATCCTAAGGAGCTTTTCAAACTCAACAGAGCTCTCATCCAATCCAGGAAATTGTTTTAACAAAGCTATCCTCAAATCAATTCTGATTCTATCTTCCTTATCACAGATAGTGTACTCCATCAAATCAGCAGGTTTAGGAGTTATAAATTCAGGTTCAGGAGATGAGGAAATGTCAATGGGTTCAGAAGAAGGTTCAAATTCATGTTCAGTAGAGTGAGTATGAACCTGTAATGGGGATTGATGTGGTGAAGATTGATGTGAAGTGTGTTGTTGAGGGGTAGAAATAGAAGTAGGTTCAAAGGTAGTGAGCTGAGGTGATGAATGGGGAGTGTTCTGAGTCTCAGAAAAGTAGTGATCTGATCCTCCAGAACATGAAGGTTGAGGATTTTGGGGTTCAGGTTGGCTTGGTTCAGAATCAGAAGGGGTAGGGGAGATAACAACTAACTTCCTCCTAACACTCCTTGATTTAGTCCTCTTATGAATAGCAATTGGACTAGGAACACTAACCTCTTGCTCATCTGAGCTTGACTGCACCACAGTTTCCACAAACCGAACTGTTGGTTCCGAGGCAGCAGTAGCAGACCTTCCTCTTCTTAAAGTAGTCCTGCTCGAATCATGCTTTGATTTTGATCGAACCTCAGTTTGATCATCCTCCGATTGGTACATTGAAGCTCCAGACTCCTCTGCTTCAATTTCTTGAGTGTGTTCCAAGGGGTTATCTTGTTCAAATTGAACAGACTCCTTCTTCATCAAGAATTTCCCATGATGAAATTTCTTGGGATTACTCCAATAAGGTTTCTTCACCAGCTGAGGTAGCAAGAAACTTAACTTGTTTCCAAACCCTAACTTTGATTTTAGTGAGAATTCCAAAGTGTCCGCATCAAATAACACCTTTTCCTTTTCAGTCAATAACCTCTCCAGGAAGAACCCTTGCCAATCACCTTCCACTCTGTCGATGATCGCAGCCATAATTCTAATTTTAAAACTCGATAAGGCATCCTGGCTATGATGTTGCCCTAACAAGCATTTTCCTGCAATATCCATCAAGAACTGCAATCCAGTAGGAAGTACATCCTTCTTTAAATTCGTCAAGGTCTCTGTCTCAACACCTGTCCATCTTCCTACGCACTCCTTTTCTTCTCCAGCTTTGTAGGTCATGATATCTACTGGACCTTGTGGTAAGTCCAACATTACTTCGAGAATGTCTCTTGTAATGGTGACTTTGTGTCCAGCTAGCATGGAGTGAACACCATTTTTGTCTCCTTGGAGTTGTAGATAAAATTCCACCGCTTCCGGTTCGTAGACATTTACGGGAAATGACTCCAGAAACTTCCGTAGGCCGCATTCTTCACACATATTTAAGATAGCTTGATTTTCTGCACTGTGTCTGCCATTGAAGTAGACAGCGTTCTCCACGAAAATTCCTTTCTTTCGCATCCATAAATTCGAATCAAAAGTTCCTGCGACTTGGTTAGCTTCATTGATAATATTGACAGTTGCCATTTGAGAATTTTGTAGAAATCAAATTTTGCAGAAGTTATGAAATTAAGATATTTCCAGAAATAAGCTCGTAAGAACGAAGAAGATGAAGTGTGATTGTTTTTGTTATAATTCAAAACCAATCTAGGGCTAGGATTGAATTAGATTATTACAAAGAATGGTTGGGATTAAATCTCGAAATTCGAGTTAAACAATAACTGTTCACATTCTAGAAACATTCTTAATTTTTGGAGCCAACTAGTGTTTGATAAATACACCACAATTTTTAGGTTTAGAAATAGAGGAGTGTATTAATCTTCTCTATCAATAATCTAAAAATATGAACAATTTTTGACTTAGAGTAATCTAAACCAAAAGACTGTTCTGATGCAAATCAGCACAGTAGTTTCCAAAACAATTTCACTTCATTTTCTTACTTATATTTAAAGAAAATTTCACTTATCTGGATCAGCTGAGTACTGTGATCAGCTGAGTAACCTTTTTAGAAATCAGATCAGTAGATGAATCAGCACAGTAGATTTCAGATCAGTAGATGGGTCAGCACAGTAATCCTCAGATCAGTACCCAAATTCCCTGATTTCATCTTTTTGATATCAGCACAGTAATCCTCAGATCAGTACTGTGTCAGATTAGTAGATTTCTTGTAGACAGATTAGTAGTAAACAAATCTCTCTGTAGACAGATTAGTCAGTAATCAGATTAGTTCTGTAGAATAACTGAATTGTAATCAGATCAGTACTGTAGACAAAGAAACTTTGTAATCAGCACAGTTCTGTAGACAAGTCAATGTATTAATCAGAATATATCTGTAGACTGCTATAGTCTGTAATCAGATCAGATTAGTAGACTTCTTCAATTTTGTAATCAGATCAGTTCCCCCTTCAATGGAGAATTCCTCTTCTGTGCCTGTTTCACCTTGGTAGAAGTGTTAGTTCATAAGGTATAAGTGTAAAACAGTACAGATTAGTAACAATATGCATAATTTAATGATCATATCAAGGTTTATGCTAAAGTGACTTAGTGATCTGAGTCAACAAAAGGATCTTTAAGAAATCACAGATTCCCCCTTAATGTGTATTCTCAATGTCCCTCAGCTTTACCAGCTTCCTCATTGGGATTAAGGTCACTTTAGTAACCTTGTTACCTGTTTTAGTGATCTGACATAGGATTGTCTAGATACCACTTGAGTTTTGATGTACTGCTCTTACTTTCTGCTTTATCTTTCTCTTGGTATAAGATCAGTACCTGAAATGTTAGCACAATTCTATATACAAACAGAATCCATATCTATCAATCCTAAACTAATGCACAATTCTCTGAATCTCACTTCAGCCAATGGTTTTGTAAAAATGTCAGCTCTTTGAATATCAGTATGAATCTTTTCCATTCTAATATTCTTCTTTTCAACATGATCCCTAATAAAATGATGCCTAATATCAACATGTTTGCATCTAGTATGGAGAACAGGATTTTGAGTGATGGCAATGGCACTATTACTGTCACAATATATAGGTACATTAGATTCTACAACATTGTAGTCTCTGAGTTGTTGTATTAGCCAAAGAAGCTGACTACAACAACTACCTGCAGCCATATATTCTGCTTCAGTAGTAGAAGTTGCCACACTTGTTTGTTTCTTTGAAAACCATGAAATGAGCTTAGTTCCTAAGAATTGACATGAACCTGAAGTAGATTTTCTATCTATTTTGCAACCTCCAAAGTCCGAGTCTGAATAACCACTTAAAGATATATCATCATCTGCAGGATACCATAATCCTCGATTAATGGTCCCCTTTAGATATTTCAATATCCTTTTAGCAGCTTCCAGATGACTTTCCTTGGGGTTTGCTTGAAATCTTGCACATACTCCAACAGAAAAAGCAATATCAGGTCTGCTGGCAGTTAGATAGAGTAGAGAGCCAATTAAAGCACGATAGTGAGGTTGGTCAGAAGACTTACCTCCTTCATCAGGATCCATTCTGTATGTAGGTTGCATGGGCACACCAACTGTTTTACAGGTTTTAATACCAAATTTATCTAGCAAATTCTTAGTGTACTTTGCTTGATTTATAAAGATACCATCTGAAGTTTGTTTTACTTGAAGACCAAGAAAATATGTCATTTCTCCCATCATGGACATTTCAAATTTACTTTGCATGAGTGTAGAAAAGCTTTCACTCAAGTTTTTGTTGGGTGATCCAAAGATAATATCATCCACATAAATTTGAACAAGTAATATATCTTTACCTTCTTGTCTTCTAAACAAAGTTCTATCAATTTTGCCTTTTGTAAAACCATTTTCAAGTAAGAATAGAGAAAGAGTATCATACCATGCTCTTGGGGCTTGTTTCAATCCATAGAGTGCTTTCTTTAACCTGTATACTTGGTGACTATTCACTTCAAAACCAGGTGGTTGTTCTACATAAACTTCTTCAGCAAGTATACCATTCAAAAATGCACTTTTCACATCCATTTGATATACAGTAAATTTCATATGTGCAGCATAAGCAAGGAACAATCTTATAGCTTCTAGTCTGGCTACAGGAGCAAAAGTTTCATCATAATCAATACCCTCAGCTTGAGAGTAGCCCTGAGCAACTAGTCTAGCTTTGTTTCTAACTACAAGATCATTTTCATCCCTTTTGTTTTTGAATATCCACTTAGTGCCTACAACATTATGATTACTAGGTCTATCAACAAGTTCCCAGACTTCATTTCTAGTGAACTGATTGAGTTCTTCCTGCATGGCTATAATCCAGTTACTATCACTTAAAGCTTCAATCACAGTTTTAGGCTCAATAGATGATAGAAAGCAACACCAGCAAAATAAAGACTTACTAGGTTCTTCTTTTGAATCAAACAATTGTTTTCTAGTTTTAACACCTATACTAGAATCACCTAGAATCAGATCAGTAGAATGAGCAGACTTCCATGTCCTTCTATTCTTAACAGTATCATCATTTACATCATGCAAATTATCATGCAGATCAGTATCATTTATATCAGCAGTTTTGTTCATAGGAGAGCAGTCATTCAATTCTTTTATTTCAGAAGTATTAGATGACTCACCTTTGTCTTTTACCTTTTCTTTGTCAGAATCTTGATCTAGAACATTCAGGAAAGGATTATAAGCTTGTACAGATTCATATATTCCTGCATCATCATCTTCATTGTTGATCTGAAGCTGTAGTTTGTCAACTTTCTTACTGAGCTGATGATCAGCAGAGTCCTGTACATTCTCATCAAAGACAACATGGGGTGTTTCTTCCACACATAGGGTAGAGTAATTAAACACTCTAAAAGCTTTGCTTACAGAAGAGTATCCTAAGAATATCCCTTCATCAGCTTTTGCATCAAAAGCATTTAATTTACTTTTTCCATTGTTATGTATGAAACACTTACAGCCAAAAATATGAAAATAAGAAACTCTTGGTTTTCTACCTTTCCATACCTCATAAGGTGTTTTACCATGTACCTTATTAAGAGCACTTCGATTTTGAGAGTGGCAAGCTGTGTTAATAGCTTCTGCCCAAAATTTCTGAGGTGTGTTGAATTCTGTAATCATGGCTCTGCAAGCTTCTTTTAGTGTTCTGTTTCTCCTTTCTGCAACACCATTTTGTTGAGGGGTTCTGGCTGCACTTGTCAAATGCTGTATGCCAGACTTAGAACAATAGTCAGAAATGTAACAATTAATAAATTCAGTCCCCTTGTCACTCCTAATCTTGACAATGGGATGACCTTTTTCAACCTGCAATTTCTTCAATAGATCTGGAAGTAGTGTTTGTGTATCACTCTTTTTGTGTAGAAAGACTACCCAAGTGAACTTAGAATAATCATCTACAACAACTAGAGTATACCTTCTTCCATTTAATGTAGGAGGAGTGATAGGACCATGAAGATCCATATGCAAGAGTTCTAAAACTCTGCTTGTTGAAAGAGTAGGAATGGACTTAAATGAAACCCTTACCTGTTTACCTTTTTGACAGGAATCACATACTTGTGACTTGGAATAGATTTCATTAGGAATGCCCTCAACAAGATGTTCTCTAGCAATCTTGTTGATTATCTTAAAGTTTAGATGGCAGAGGCGTTTATGCCAGAGCCAACTGTTTTCTTTAGGA
Source organism: Galeopsis tetrahit (assembly GCA_963675135.1). NCBI lineage: Eukaryota > Viridiplantae > Streptophyta > Magnoliopsida > Lamiales > Lamiaceae > Galeopsis > Galeopsis tetrahit. The sequence continues at coordinate 76,050,234 of OY776127.1, forward strand.
CTCTTAGTAATAAGACAGGCATTCTTAGGACAACTATTCCAGTTCACAATGTATATACTTCCTTGTCTTGTGCCAACAAGTAGAACATTGTGAGTCCTTTTATCAATTATTTCACATTTTCTGGTCTTGAACTGAACCTTGTATCCCCTGTCACAAAATTGAGATACAGATAACAAATTATACTTCAAACCTTCAACATAGGATACATCTTGGATTTCAACATCTCCATTCTTGATGAATCCAAATCCTTTTGTGATTGCCACTGAGCTATCACCAAAGATGACTTTTGGTCCTTCCTTCTCATGATAGTCAGTAAGTAAGGCCTTGGTACCAGTCATGTGGTGTGAGCACCCACTGTCTATGTACCAGGTCTCACCAACTGAACCACCTTTCTTGTATAAGTCCAGTCGATCCTGCAAAGTAGTGATCTTAATAATTTAGGTACCCTAGTTTATTGGGGTCCTTGGGGGTTAGTAGCAAGAGGTACCCAAATGAACATTGAGGATTTGAATAAGTGGGACCTCTTCAGTTTCCTTCCAAATTTATCACAGAACAGTACTTTATTAACCAGTTCAGAATTATCAGCAGACTTAGGATCTATTTTTCTGAGATAGCCTTTCCTTGGTTCTATCCCTTTTTCAGTAAGATCAGTAGGCCTGTGATAGTTTGAATATGGTCTAAAAGCATGTGGACCATAAGGCTTATAGATTTGCTTAGGTCTTTCCTTACCAATGATATTATAAGATAAAGGAGGAGGATAAAGAACAGGTTTGTTATGATAATGAGGCACAAATCTCCTAGGTTTAGTTGAATACAGCTGAGACTGCCTTATGAAAGGAGGTCTAGGCTGTTCCCAACTTGCCTGTGCTTGTCTTGACCTACTGTTCTGAGTTTGTCTCTTCTGATACCAGGACTGATCTGATCTGGTCAGAGGAGTATAACTCTTCTGGTATGGTCTTGACTGTACTGGTCTTAATACATTCTTCATTTTACCATTCTTGGTAGTAGGAGGGATGTATTTAGACTGTACTTTGAGTTTTGGATCATCATCATAAGTCATAGGTTCTTTCCCTTTATCTAGTTGCAAAGAACTTGTACTAGCTCCATTAGTGTTCTTAAATTCTGAAGTGGATGGACTAGGCAGATCAGTACCTATTCCTCTTTTATCATTTGGAGCTCTATATCTGTCTGAGATTGTTTGATTAATCTTAGTAGAGTTAATCATCCCAGATAGCTTTCGATCTAGGCTCACTACTTCAGATTCTAAGAATCTATTGCGCTCTTCAAGTTTTTCACATTTAATCTTTAAGTCATTGAATTCATTAGTCTCTTTGGCTTGAGTTTTAAGCATACCCTGATATAGATTGTCAATGGATGCATACTTTTCTTGGAGTTTGGACAACTCTTCTGATAGTCTTGCATTTATGACAGCTATATTAGGATCCACTTGTAACTGAGCTTCTTTTAGCTTAATGATTTCTTGCTTTAAAGATATATTCTCATCACTAATTTCCATGAATGCTTTGTTAGCTTGTAGAAGGTCTTCTTCAGTCACTCCTTGGGAATGATGAAGACTACTTCCTACACTGCTAACAACAGCATCACTTTCATCAGTGTCAGAATTGTCACATGATTGAAATGAGTTAACAGATGATACCTCATCATTTATTTTGGCCATCATTGCCAGTCCATCATCTGCTATGAAAGCTTCATCTTCATTGCTAGAGGGGTAGTCAGATGAAGTCGATGGTAGCTCTTCTGATTCCGAATCAGAGTCATTGTAAGACATCATTGCCTTCTTACCCTTAGCATATTTTCGATCTCTTCTGGCTTTCCTTTCTTCTCGATCTTCAGAACTCAGATCAGGACATTCATATATGTAATGACCTGGCTTATCACAATTATAGCAAACAGGATTGTTAGAAGTTCTTTTAGGAGGAGAATGTTTTCTGTTCCTGTCATGCTTGTCAATTGAGTTCCTGTCTTTCTTATCAGAATACTTTCTGTCTCTCTTTTCAGATGAGTTCCTGTCTCTCCTGTTCTCATTAGAGATCTCATCCCTTCTTTCAGAAGAGTTTTGATCCCTTCTGTTCACAGAAGAGTCCCTGTTATTAGAACCCTTAGATTCCTTATAGAACCTCTTGTACCTGCCATATCTCTTGTTCAGTTTATCAAATCTTTTGATCATAAGGCTCATCTGATCTTTCAGACTTAGATCAGAACCATCTAGTTCATCTTTTATGCTTGAAGCCTTTGTTTTAGATGATCTAGACCCCTTTGAAGTAGAGGCTTTGAAAGCTATGTCTTTAGAGACATCCTTATCCTTATGGATCACAGAAATAGGATCTTCTTCATCTAACTCAAACTCATGTGCCTTAAGTGTTTGAAACATAGTTTCTGCTGGCCAAGAATCAATGTCTTGTGTGGTTTTAATGATCATCTTGACCATTTTCCACCTTTCATCCAATGCTTTCAAGATTCTCAGGTTAATCTCTCTTTCAGTATAAGTTTTTCCCAATACATCAAGATCATTCATAATTTTGGTAAATCGAGTATCTATCTCATCAATTGATTCTCCTGGCTTCATTTTAAATGATTCAAACTTTTGGACAGCAGTGGATAACTTGCTTTCTTTGATCAGAGTAGTACCTTCACAAAGAATAGCCAGTTTGTCCCACATCTGTTTTGCAGTCTTACATTTTAATACTTTACCAAGATACTCATTTGGTAAGGTATGTAAAATATAGTTCTTGGCAAGACTATCCAAATTGTTTTGTTTCATCTCTTCTGAAGTCAGTTCTGACCTGGGTTTGGGGACCAGTGCTCCAACTGGTTTAGATGGATCCAGAACAGCAGTGTTTTCCACCATGATGACAATTGGTCCTTCAGTCACCACAGACACCATTAGATCATGGGTCGAGCTAAAGATAGCCTCCATCCTAAGCTTCCAGTAGTCATAATCTGCAATCTTGAACTTAGGCAGCTTGTTCACATTAGTGTCATCCATGTTTGATTAGACAAATAGGATCAGTAGTATAGCAGATAAATTTCAGGTATTCAGATAGTAACAAGTATCAAGAGATAACAGTAAGATCAGTAAAATATCCCTCAAGATCTGTAAGGTTATCAAGAAACAGCAGTCCAATGAACTACTGCTCTGATACCACTTGTTGGTCCCAAAGTTGAGTTAATAATATTGAGTAAGCTAGTGAAAATGTCTAGAGGGGAGGGGTGAATAGACTTTTCAAAAATCTTTCAATATATCAGAATATGCAATGCGGAATAATCAGATTACTAATGAGCCCAATCAAGTTTATACTCAACTTTTATCTAGATCTTTATCTTTGTTAATTCTACTATTCTTGATTAAACAATTCAAACAAATATCAAACAGTAAAGTAAAGAACACAGAATTTTATAGTGGTTCGACAAATGTCTACATCCACTCTCACAATCCCAGTTGTGAAGTTTTATTAACTCTTCCTTCTTGAGTTTCTTGTGGCTTAAAGTCCCAAGATTAAGACTTTGATCTTTTCGATTATACCTCCAGGTATATCTTCGATCTACTAGTAATTCTACAAGTAACTAGCACACTTGTTTACAACAATACAAACTTAAACTTGAAAAGTAAAACTTCTCTTTGAATAGCCTTTGATTCTTCTCTTCAATTCAGTGGCTCTTCTTGCTTTGATTTCCTTCAACTCTGTGAGTTCTTGCTTGTAGACTTGCTCTTGAATTCTCTAAGATCAGTAATTGCTTCAGTAGTCTTCAGCAGTAGGAGATCATACAGTATTTATAGAACTTAGTATGACAGTTAGCAGTTTGTGAACTAACTTTCAACTAACTCTAAAACTGTTTTTGTAACTTCTTCTTGTAACCGACTTTGTAACTTCCTTCCAAGTCAGCATCTCTTCAATAAATCTTCAGTTACACTTTAAATAAGCTTTCCAAACTTATTCTTCAATTTCACCAAATCAGCACAGTAACTTACTGCTCTGATTTTTACTCTTCGGATTTTACTCTGCTGATTTTTACTCTTCTGATTTAATCAGCACAGTAACTTAAAACTTTCCAAAACTTCTCCAGATTTCTTCTAAGCTCTTCTTCAATTCTTCTTGAAGTCTTCTTAGTCTGAAGTAGTCCTCTGAGTCTTCATTAGTCTTCTGATCTTCTTCTAATCTATTCTTAATCTAGTGTTCTGATTTTACTGTTCTGAGCTTTACAATGCTGAATACAAATAAACTACAACTTTACATATATAAAACCTATCTATACATCAACTGAACTATATACAGATGAGTATTTCTAAGTCCTATACTATAAGCTGTCTATACAATACAAAATATCAGCTTAGTTCCTATCAGTTCATATATCAGATCAGTAAATAATAAGATCAGTAACTCATAAGATCAGTAAACATTAAGATCAGTAAACATCTAAGATCAGTAAACAACCAAGATCAGTAACTTACATATAAGATCAGTAAGCATATCAGATCAGTAAGTACATCAGATCAGTAACTCAGATTAGTAACTCAGATCAGTAACTCAGTTTCAAATATTTCATATAAGATCACTAAAAATATTCTCAGTTTCCACACTAAGATCAGTAATCTTATTTCACATGACTCAGTTAAGATCAGTAATTTTATTCTTACTATTAACTAGTTAAGATCAGTAAACTTACTTCAGATACAATTAAGATCAGTAAACTCAATTTAAGTTTCTCATCAGATTAGTAAGCTTATATTCAGATGACTTAGTTAAGATGACTTAGAACCACATATATCACTAACTTTAAGTTGCTTTTGGCCATCAAAACATACTTTCATCAACTAGAACATTGTTTATAGGATTCATATCCCAACAATTTCCCCCTTTTTGATGAAGCCAAAACTACTTAAATGTTAATAAATCAGTAGTTAAGTATGTAGTCAATCATAACAGTTCATCAATTCATAATTCCAGATTATATTCAAATAAGATCAGATATTACAACTAATCATAGAATATAAAATAAACACAAAATATACAAATAAAGATTAAGGATAGAAATGTTATCTTCTGAGCTTGTCCTTCATCTTCATTCTGCATTTTCAAATTCTGAATGCAACATACATCCTTGCTTTGATATCCATCATGTGTTGATGGTCAGTGATTCCTTCTTCCTTGATAATCTCAGCAATAATGTTGTTAATCTCCTTATAATCAGGTTCTCCACTTTCCAGTCTTGGAGGTTCCCAATTAGGTTCTTCAGGGCATAAAATCTTTGTTCCAGCACGATTAGCCACTTGTGCTATGTCTTCCCAGAATTCTTGATCAATGTTCAACATGAATTCTTCAAAATCAACAAATTCTGCTTCCTTGCTAGAATGATCACCAAACTTCTTCACAATGAAGTTAGCAATCTGCCACTTCTTCTTCAAATTTTTCCAGTATTCCATATGTTCAGTCAACACTATGAAATCCACAAAGTTTTCATCTTGAAAATCTTTGTCAAACTGTCCTTCAGCTTTCTTCTTAGCATTCATCTTTTTCTTCAAAGCTGTGACTCGATTATCAAATCTTGTCTTCAAGAACTTGACATCCTTTTCTTTCTTCTTTTTCAAGTTTTCCTCTTCACTTGTCATAACAGCTTTCATTTTGCTCTTTGATCTGGTAATTCTTTCAGCTTCTTCCTCTTGTTGTTCTTCATCAGATAGGACTAACTTCCTTTTCCTCTGACTTGAACTTCCAGGAATTTCAGGTCTTTTCTCAACAATCTCTTGACCTAGCTGTTTTTGTTGCTTTCTTTGCTTCAGCTTTTCATTTAACATATGAATTTCTGCTCTTAATTCATCTTGACTTACAACCAGCTGAGCTTGTTGTAACTGTGTTTGTTCCATTACTTGTCTTGTCCTATCTTCCCCCTTTTTGGCTTCATCATGCCACTCCTTCAAGGAAGATATGTGTTGCTCCAGCTTCTTATGCAACACCTGAGACAAATTCTTCTCTTGTACTCTATGAAGGTCAAAAATCTTGGACATTGTATACTCCATTACCTTCTCATAAGAGTGTTCAGAATGCATCTTGTTCATCCTTTCAGTAGCTTCTTGAAACATTTGAACAGCAGCTTCCATCTTTGCTTGAAGTTCAGCATTCTGCTTTTTCAATTTTTCAAATTCAGAAACATCAGATTCCTTCTCAATAGAACCTGTTCTAATCTGTTCTTGCACATCCTCAATAGGATCAGTAGAATGAATAGGAATGCTTTCCAATTCTTCAGCATTTACATCCTGAGTGTCAACAGCATCAGTTACCTCAATCACAACAGTTTCTTCAAGTTCAACAGTGTTCTCAAACACTTCTGTTGCATTGATAATGTCTTCATCAATATCCATAAGATCATCTTCAGCAGCAGTTTCTTCAACATCCTTCTCTTCACTAAATAAATCTTCATCAGAGACAGGAGTTGCAATCTTCTCAACAGTGTACTTGATCCCTGTTAATCTTTCAACAAGAAGTACAACAGATTCTGGAGTGACTAACTCAAGAAAAGAGTTAACACCAGCTGCTTGCATTTGTTCTGCTTCCCAATCATCAAAGATTGAAGCACCTCCCATTCCTTCCATGATAGCTAAACTTTCCTTCAAAGTACTCCTCTTAAGATACACCCAAGTGCCTATCCTAAGGAGCTTTTCAAACTCAACAGAGCTCTCATCCAATCCAGGAAATTGTTTTAACAAAGCTATCCTCAAATCAATTCTGATTCTATCTTCCTTATCACAGATAGTGTACTCCATCAAATCAGCAGGTTTAGGAGTTATAAATTCAGGTTCAGGAGATGAGGAAATGTCAATGGGTTCAGAAGAAGGTTCAAATTCATGTTCAGTAGAGTGAGTATGAACCTGTAATGGGGATTGATGTGGTGAAGATTGATGTGAAGTGTGTTGTTGAGGGGTAGAAATAGAAGTAGGTTCAAAGGTAGTGAGCTGAGGTGATGAATGGGGAGTGTTCTGAGTCTCAGAAAAGTAGTGATCTGATCCTCCAGAACATGAAGGTTGAGGATTTTGGGGTTCAGGTTGGCTTGGTTCAGAATCAGAAGGGGTAGGGGAGATAACAACTAACTTCCTCCTAACACTCCTTGATTTAGTCCTCTTATGAATAGCAATTGGACTAGGAACACTAACCTCTTGCTCATCTGAGCTTGACTGCACCACAGTTTCCACAAACCGAACTGTTGGTTCCGAGGCAGCAGTAGCAGACCTTCCTCTTCTTAAAGTAGTCCTGCTCGAATCATGCTTTGATTTTGATCGAACCTCAGTTTGATCATCCTCCGATTGGTACATTGAAGCTCCAGACTCCTCTGCTTCAATTTCTTGAGTGTGTTCCAAGGGGTTATCTTGTTCAAATTGAACAGACTCCTTCTTCATCAAGAATTTCCCATGATGAAATTTCTTGGGATTACTCCAATAAGGTTTCTTCACCAGCTGAGGTAGCAAGAAACTTAACTTGTTTCCAAACCCTAACTTTGATTTTAGTGAGAATTCCAAAGTGTCCGCATCAAATAACACCTTTTCCTTTTCAGTCAATAACCTCTCCAGGAAGAACCCTTGCCAATCACCTTCCACTCTGTCGATGATCGCAGCCATAATTCTAATTTTAAAACTCGATAAGGCATCCTGGCTATGATGTTGCCCTAACAAGCATTTTCCTGCAATATCCATCAAGAACTGCAATCCAGTAGGAAGTACATCCTTCTTTAAATTCGTCAAGGTCTCTGTCTCAACACCTGTCCATCTTCCTACGCACTCCTTTTCTTCTCCAGCTTTGTAGGTCATGATATCTACTGGACCTTGTGGTAAGTCCAACATTACTTCGAGAATGTCTCTTGTAATGGTGACTTTGTGTCCAGCTAGCATGGAGTGAACACCATTTTTGTCTCCTTGGAGTTGTAGATAAAATTCCACCGCTTCCGGTTCGTAGACATTTACGGGAAATGACTCCAGAAACTTCCGTAGGCCGCATTCTTCACACATATTTAAGATAGCTTGATTTTCTGCACTGTGTCTGCCATTGAAGTAGACAGCGTTCTCCACGAAAATTCCTTTCTTTCGCATCCATAAATTCGAATCAAAAGTTCCTGCGACTTGGTTAGCTTCATTGATAATATTGACAGTTGCCATTTGAGAATTTTGTAGAAATCAAATTTTGCAGAAGTTATGAAATTAAGATATTTCCAGAAATAAGCTCGTAAGAACGAAGAAGATGAAGTGTGATTGTTTTTGTTATAATTCAAAACCAATCTAGGGCTAGGATTGAATTAGATTATTACAAAGAATGGTTGGGATTAAATCTCGAAATTCGAGTTAAACAATAACTGTTCACATTCTAGAAACATTCTTAATTTTTGGAGCCAACTAGTGTTTGATAAATACACCACAATTTTTAGGTTTAGAAATAGAGGAGTGTATTAATCTTCTCTATCAATAATCTAAAAATATGAACAATTTTTGACTTAGAGTAATCTAAACCAAAAGACTGTTCTGATGCAAATCAGCACAGTAGTTTCCAAAACAATTTCACTTCATTTTCTTACTTATATTTAAAGAAAATTTCACTTATCTGGATCAGCTGAGTACTGTGATCAGCTGAGTAACCTTTTTAGAAATCAGATCAGTAGATGAATCAGCACAGTAGATTTCAGATCAGTAGATGGGTCAGCACAGTAATCCTCAGATCAGTACCCAAATTCCCTGATTTCATCTTTTTGATATCAGCACAGTAATCCTCAGATCAGTACTGTGTCAGATTAGTAGATTTCTTGTAGACAGATTAGTAGTAAACAAATCTCTCTGTAGACAGATTAGTCAGTAATCAGATTAGTTCTGTAGAATAACTGAATTGTAATCAGATCAGTACTGTAGACAAAGAAACTTTGTAATCAGCACAGTTCTGTAGACAAGTCAATGTATTAATCAGAATATATCTGTAGACTGCTATAGTCTGTAATCAGATCAGATTAGTAGACTTCTTCAATTTTGTAATCAGATCAGTTCCCCCTTCAATGGAGAATTCCTCTTCTGTGCCTGTTTCACCTTGGTAGAAGTGTTAGTTCATAAGGTATAAGTGTAAAACAGTACAGATTAGTAACAATATGCATAATTTAATGATCATATCAAGGTTTATGCTAAAGTGACTTAGTGATCTGAGTCAACAAAAGGATCTTTAAGAAATCACAGATTCCCCCTTAATGTGTATTCTCAATGTCCCTCAGCTTTACCAGCTTCCTCATTGGGATTAAGGTCACTTTAGTAACCTTGTTACCTGTTTTAGTGATCTGACATAGGATTGTCTAGATACCACTTGAGTTTTGATGTACTGCTCTTACTTTCTGCTTTATCTTTCTCTTGGTATAAGATCAGTACCTGAAATGTTAGCACAATTCTATATACAAACAGAATCCATATCTATCAATCCTAAACTAATGCACAATTCTCTGAATCTCACTTCAGCCAATGGTTTTGTAAAAATGTCAGCTCTTTGAATATCAGTATGAATCTTTTCCATTCTAATATTCTTCTTTTCAACAAGTAACTAGCACACTTGTTTACAACAATACAAACTTAAACTTGAAAAGTAAAACTTCTCTTTGAATAGCCTTTGATTCTTCTCTTCAATTCAGTGGCTCTTCTTGCTTTGATTTCCTTCAACTCTGTGAGTTCTTGCTTGTAGACTTGCTCTTGAATTCTCTAAGATCAGTAATTGCTTCAGTAGTCTTCAGCAGTAGGAGATCATACAGTATTTATAGAACTTAGTATGACAGTTAGCAGTTTGTGAACTAACTTTCAACTAACTCTAAAACTGTTTTTGTAACTTCTTCTTGTAACCGACTTTGTAACTTCCTTCCAAGTCAGCATCTCTTCAATAAATCTTCAGTTACACTTTAAATAAGCTTTCCAAACTTATTCTTCAATTTCACCAAATCAGCACAGTAACTTACTGCTCTGATTTTTACTCTTCGGATTTTACTCTGCTGATTTTTACTCTTCTGATTTAATCAGCACAGTAACTTAAAACTTTCCAAAACTTCTCCAGATTTCTTCTAAGCTCTTCTTCAATTCTTCTTGAAGTCTTCTTAGTCTGAAGTAGTCCTCTGAGTCTTCATTAGTCTTCTGATCTTCTTCTAATCTATTCTTAATCTAGTGTTCTGATTTTACTGTTCTGAGCTTTACAATGCTGAATACAAATAAACTACAACTTTACATATATAAAACCTATCTATACATCAACTGAACTATATACAGATGAGTATTTCTAAGTCCTATACTATAAGCTGTCTATACAATACAAAATATCAGCTTAGTTCCTATCAGTTCATATATCAGATCAGTAAATAATAAGATCAGTAACTCATAAGATCAGTAAACATTAAGATCAGTAAACATCTAAGATCAGTAAACAACCAAGATCAGTAACTTACATATAAGATCAGTAAGCATATCAGATCAGTAAGTACATCAGATCAGTAACTCAGATTAGTAACTCAGATCAGTAACTCAGTTTCAAATATTTCATATAAGATCACTAAAAATATTCTCAGTTTCCACACTAAGATCAGTAATCTTATTTCACATGACTCAGTTAAGATCAGTAATTTTATTCTTACTATTAACTAGTTAAGATCAGTAAACTTACTTCAGATACAATTAAGATCAGTAAACTCAATTTAAGTTTCTCATCAGATTAGTAAGCTTATATTCAGATGACTTAGTTAAGATGACTTAGAACCACATATATCACTAACTTTAAGTTGCTTTTGGCCATCAAAACATACTTTCATCAACTAGAACATTGTTTATAGGATTCATATCCCAACACCCGTCATCTTCAGTAATAAGCCTGTAGTAAGATAACAAATTGACCCCCCTCCTCCTGTAAACAACTGGTGGAAACGATAGCTGATCTTGAACGATCGGAGAGAAATTATTCTGCATTCTCATTTTTTGAAGGTGGACGTTCGTAAACTCACTAGATGAAATCATGGAATTTCATTCCATGCAAACCACCTTCAGCCGTGTAGCATCCTCGGGGAGTAACATCGAAGATATCTCCTCCTTCAAATCAAATGGCATTGAAGACAAATCCATTTTTGTGGTGAATAAATTTAGAAGCACTTTAACACAGTGAATGAAAATGTCAACTACAATATTAATAGGACTAGAGTTATAATAGAGATTTGTTAGGTGAAGGAATTTAGTGGATTTCAGCCGTATTTTTGTTTTTGCCATTAATGTAGTAATGGTGAAACTAATTAGATGTGACTCATTTCTGCTCTCACAAGATATGGAAAAACGAAATCCCTTCTCCCACCTGTTCAAGTAATTGATTCAAGTAGTCAAATCGATTTTATGGCTCTTCAAAGTGGGTGGTTAGTACATTTAATCAATTAAAACTTCAACATTTCATGGTTAGTATATTTTATGGTTTTTTAAACTACATCATTTTTTTTCTATATTTTTTAATGTTGCCAATTATGCTTGAACTCCTTTTATTTTAATTTATTCGTTCAACAAGATTTTATTTCCAAGATTTTAATGTTTATTTTTTTATCCTTTTTAAATAATTATTGATATACAAGATGAAAAAAATACATTACATAGTAACAACTTCTCTAAAATGACATTTTTTTTTATTAATAATACATTTTATGAAAGTACATAATAATATGTATTCCTTTTTTTTTTTTTTCACCCATAAAATATACCGAATATTCCTAGGGGTTTGTTATACATATTATTATTGTTCTTCTACCCAAAAAGAAAATAATTCAATTTCTATATCTCATTATTAATTTAATATATTAGCTAGTATTAATAGGCCATACTAGAAGTTGACTTTAAAAATCAAATCCAATCTTCCATTAGTCATTCAAAATAATTAATGTTAAAATTAATTGAAGGATTTCTTTGATGTTAAAAATCAAATCCAATCTTCCATTAGTCATTCAAAATAATTAATGCTAAAATCAATTGAAGGATTTCCCATTATAAATAATAACAACCCAAGCTAATATCACTCACTTTCCTACTTCGTTTCTTATACCAAAGGAATTTCCTATCCATTCCAAATGAAATATCAGAAGATATAGCATCCAGATTATCGCCAAGAAATGCTACCCGTTTAAAAACGGTTAACATATTTTGGAAAGATATGATAACATCAGTTAACTTCGTTAATTCTAACCTTCTTCGTATGATTGAAAAGAACTGTTTTTTACTAATATATGATGAAAGTGTTTTTTTTTTCTCCTATAGCTTATGAAATTTCAGGCTCATCTTTCAAAAGGACACTTCTTGAAGAAGATGAACAAGAACAAATCGTTGCTCTATGTAGAGGTCTCATTTGTTCGGCAGATTGCCATGCCAATTTCTACATTTTCAACCCATTGTCATTCGAGTCTACAACTGTCCCTCCTTGTGCAATTGACTGGGGTCCTACTATTGAGATATGTGATGCTTTCTTTGGTATGGGTTATGTTTTTTCAAGTAACTCTTACATCTTGTTAAGACTAATTACTTTTCAATCTACTATATCAACTACTCAAGTTGACTTATTTTCAACAAAGTCTCTCGCTTGGAAAAGATTAAAGTCAATCAACTTTGTTATACCGTTTGGGAAGAGTTGTGTTTGGGTTCGTGGCCAAATTCACTTTCAGGTGTTCAAGATTGATTCGCCAAGAAAGGAGATTCTAACATTCAACGTTGACACTGAGTCATGGGGATATATTCAATTTCCAAAATCTGTTGAATATTCCGACAACTTATGGGAAATATCTTCATTGGATGAAGATACGCTTGTTGCATTTCCTATTTACCCCTCGTCTCAGATTACATGCACATTCAAGTTTTGGATCCTCCAAGGTTACGGGGCAACTGAAAATTGGATTAAACTTATGATTTATTTCGACCCAGATCAGGTTCTTCATAGTCCTTTCACTCTACAACCCATATTTTTTTAGGACCATGTAAAAACCAAAATAGTATTTAGGAAAGATCCACTAGGAACATATGGGTGTTATGATACTATTTCGAAAATGTGGAAAGACATTGATGTCTTTCATGGCGACATAATTAATAGGTCGTGTAGGATTTTAAATGTAACACAAAGTTTAGTATGTCCATAATTTATGTCTCTTACTAAAATTAAATATCATTTCTATTTTCCATAAGGTCTCTTCATTACAATCTGGAGTTTGTACTATTTCTTTATCTCGAATTCTATTTATTTGCTCGTTTTCTTAAATGTCTTCCATGTTATAATTTTAAGTAAGATGATACTCACACAAATCGTAATTACAAAAAATTTTGAAGGAGTGCTGATTTTCACTTTTGAACAGTACTGTAAACAATTTGAATTTGAAAATTATAAATTGAACAGTATGCATAAAAATTTGAACACCGTCAAAGTCTCCTTCCATATCTATGATTTACGCAAATATAACCGTTAGTTTATCATCTGGGCCCCCTCTTCAAAGATTTACGCAAATATAACCGTTACAAATTCTTTGTTGTATATAAGGACGTTAACCATCATCAAATTTATTCACAACGCAAACTTCAAAAATATGTCTCAGAATAGTTCTTCAAATTCCATGCTTCGCTACTTGAGATACGCTAATTCTACCTGCAGAAAGTGTGGAACTCCTACCGTTATAACACTCTCTACATCCACTGCAAATCCGGGGAGAGTATTCCATCAATGTAAAGCTCATAATTTCTCCCATTGGTGTCTTCCAGAAAATGGCCCAGACACTTTTACTTTCCATGAATCTCAGGCATTCAGATCTTTTCAAGATCAAGACCCCATGAATCAAAATCAGGCCAATATCCCATCTGCCTCTGCAAGCGTCAATTTGATGACTAGTAATACAATTCATAACCTTTTGGTTGCAAATATGTGTATGATATTGTTCTTCCTTCTACTATCAATTTTTAGGGCTATGTTGTCCATTTAGAATTATCAATTAGAAGATGTATCAAGTATTTCATTATCAATGAAAATTCTTTTGCAATGTCTAATTTTTCCTGCATTTTATATTATACCCTGTTTTGAAAGAGTTAGCCAAAAAATTCAATTTCTTGTTCTTCATCGAGGTTGGATACAGAAAAAATTCAAAATTCAACAGAAATAACTCAAACAAGACCTAAATGTTGGAGGAATAATCAAACGAGGACGAACAAATTTCAAAACACAAGATCGACGAACCTGAACAAACATATTTCGCTGGTGGCTAGTACAGACAAATTTCTCCGGTCATCGTCTTTATTCATCGATTATTATTCCCAAATATCTGCAGGTGATGAAATCTTCCAACCAAGCCATATTCTCATCGTCACTTCAACCAAACAAAACTAAAATAACATGTTTATCGCCGGCGAGATGAAATATAAATTTTTCGCCGGTGAGATGAAGCCTGAATTTTTCGCCGGAAAGAGAGTGGAAATGATGGTTATGGAGAAGACATGCTTTTGGGGAGAAGTGATACATTGGGAAGAGCAAAAGTGAAAAAGCAAAAAAGTAAGAAATTGGTTGTAATATTTTCAATTCAAATATAAGTTAGGGGTAAAGTAGTCTTTTTATTTGTTATTTGGGAGCTAATTTCAGCCTTAATTTCCAGTGGAAGTGGGTTGCTATTTTCAAGCCCACATGGGAGTTAATGGTGATCTCCCTAATATAAATTTTTCATACATTTTTTTATAAATATCTTTTAAATTTATATGGTTATATTTTACTCTTATTTACACACAGTGGAACTAAATTTTACCATAATACAGTATTTCATTTTTTTATCTTTCTCAGTCAAATACTATATTTATTATTTATCTTAATTTTTGTGCAAAAAACAAGTCTCTTGTACTAATGAAACATTTGAAAAGGCATGGTGATGATTACAACTATGTATCAAAATTTTATGAATATATCAAGTTGAAAAACTTAAATGGAAATGAGACATTTTTCTAAAAGTTAGGAAGCAATTCGTTCCTGCTGACACTTTTTTAAATATGTAATTTTTTAAATATGCAAGACTAGCACTATTTTGTAAAATTGTTACTAACACTTTTCACTATAGCACTAGCACCGTTCAATAACTAATATTAGCACTTTTCATTCATTTTGTAATAGTTCATCAAGGATCATCAGCCACCACCACCTCAAATCGCGTTGCATCCACCGATGTCTTCATCTACCTTGATTCTAAGATGAACCGTTAAGAAAACGAATAAAGGAATTCCAAAAACAGATTCGTGTTTACTATATTTTCTAAACATGGCTACCAAAGGTGGCCTTACAATATTAGAGAATGTATAGAAAAATAATGCAAAAAAAAAAAAAAAAGAATATTAGTCATAAACATTTAAATATATTAATTTCATATTAACCTCTCAATTAAAACTATAAAAACACGTTATTAAATGTGAGAAATAAAGTGGATGCATAAAACATAATTATCACATATACTATGAACATGGAATGCTCAGAGTAATTTTTTTAAATAAATCATGATATTTGTAATACATCATTTTAAACTCCCTATGCTCAACTTCGAATTATTAAGACATTGATAGCCAACATTTTTTTTTCATAACTTAGGCAAGAATAAATTTTATAGCAGAGGCTGCAGAGCATATTTAACTATGTTACTTGCTCAGTTGCTCTGCGTTAAACTCTGGTTAACAATCTTTGACAAGCATTCACTTGCACCAATTTCTCGACGTACATAGACGAAGTCAAGGGGGAGGAGGGGGCAAATGCATGATCTCTATCCTGCCTTAAAAGCAAAGTTTTTGACTGAAACTTTTTCCTCTCCTCTTAGCCTTCTTTTTCTGCTTAAAAAAATCTTTGACAAGCTCCTCAAGTTTAGTTAAAAAAAAAAAAAAAGATGGTACACACACTAAAGGCAAAAATCATACGTATTAGTATATACAACAACAGTGAGTTGATCATATTCACTCAAAAGCATATTGAAAAAGTACCAGAATAAGCTGACCATATTCACTCAAAAGTTTACATACTACATAGATACAAAAAACACAAGATAACACATTGTAGCACATAGTACAGATTTTTGGGTCTGTAACTATCTGTCTGATATTATTGATGCAGCCCAAACACAGAGCCAAGCATCTCCAATAGCTTAAGAACACTGACGTGTCTTCAAATTCTTTTGGCGATGCTCCAATCGCAACTCTCTTGATTCACTTTAGAGAGTTAGCAATATCAATCACAAAGCGATATTTCACATCTTTATTTATCAGCCTCTCTAGGGCCTCATTGCAATATTCAATTGGAATCAATTCAATATCAGGGTAAATCTTGTGAGAAGCACAAAAATCCAGCATTTCTTGTGTGTGTTTAGTTCCACCTGTTATACTCCCCGTAACTGTCTTTGCACCTACGACATATCAGTCAATTTAGTTGATAACATTTCAACTCCAATCCAAAATAATGACATTTGCAACATCAATTAGAAATTATTACCTAAGTTGAGGCTACCAGGATTAAACTTCACTTCACTTGGAAATCCAACCAAAACTAGCAGACCAGCAGTCTTCAAAAGCGATAAGAATAAATCGAACGAGGTATCTCCTGATGCTGTATTTATGATGAAATCAAATGATTTTTCCAAGGCCTGCACCACAAGATAGTCAACAACTTTAAAACCTACACCATTCAATCTTTTGAGAATTGAGTAAAATTGAAAAATTGGTTGTAATTATTGGGTGTTGGCGATTTTAGTCCCATACGAATCAATTTTCTCAATTAAGTCGCATCACTTTTAAAATAATGCAATTTTAGTCCTATATTGACAATTTTTTATTTTAGATGAGAATGAATTTGTGATTTTTTAACAATTGAAACTAATGTGTTGAGATATTATTATGCCTCGTAAAGCGATACCAAGTCATTAGCCTGGTTGCTACATGAAAAAAACTGGAAGCTTGTCATTGTAGGACTAAAAAATTGCATCAATCTATAAATTATGGAACTTAATTGAGAAAATTAATTTGTATGAGACTAAAATCGTCAACACCCAATATATACGGAACCAATTTTGCTATTACTCTAAGAAAATGATATGTACCTTCATCTCCTTTTCATCAGAAGAGATGACAAAATTGTCTGCCCCTAAAACATGCAATGCCTCTTCCTTCTTGGAGATACTAGTGCTGAAAACCGTTACTTTCAATCCAAAAGCCTTGCCAAATTTCACAGCCAAGTGGCCAAGGCCTCCTAACCCAACTACCCCTAATGATTTTCCAGGTTGATTCATGTTATGCCGTATCATGGGGGTATAAGTGGTAATTCCAGCACACAATAACGGTGCTGCTAACTGTGGAGGGTAGTTTTCCGGTATCTTGAAGCAGTACCTTTAAACCATAGTTCATAAACAAGATTAAGACTAACTCAACCATTTTCTTTAATGAAAAACACTATGTAAGAGCAGGACGTACACACCTTTGATGAACAACAATGAAACTAGAGTACCCTCCCTTAGTGATGGTACCATCGACATCTACGCTATCGAATGTCATTATTGCCCCTTTCGAGCAATGAACTTCTAATTCACTTTCACAATACTCACACTCTCTGCAAGAATCAACGTAAGTTCCAACTCCCACATGATCACCCACTTTAAAACGATCAACACGGGTTCCGATTTGTGTCACAATCCCAACAATCTCATGTCTATAAAGCACAGGAACCATATGTTAGAGCCAAAACTACAACAAGGGATATATAGCAATATAAATAACATAAAATGAATCTCAATACCCGGGAACCAAAGGGTAATTTGAATGCCCCAATTTGTTCCTGCTCCAAATTACATCAGCATAACATACTCCACAATACAAAATGCTTACAGAAACATCATCACCACCAACAGTCCTGAGAGAGATCATCGTTTTAGAAGTTGAAAAGCACAAAAAAAAAAAACTCGTGGTTTGAAAGTGTTGAATTTAAAAAACGATCAGGATCAGATTTCACGCAAAATATAAACATCCGAGATGAGTAAAACAAGAAATATGGAAAGATGTTAGATACCTGCGGGTAAATTTGTAAGGTGAGAGGGTTCCAGAGGGATCTCTGGCAGCCCATCCCAAGCATTCCCGATTTGCATCACCCATTTAGATTGCTCCACTAAACAAACAAATACAGAGAAAACTATTGAAATTCAATTGAAAAAACGTCGTTGTGTGATTTATTAATAAGTGTGTGCCTCCATCACCCACCCTGTTCTTTCCGTTGGGAGATTTTTGCAGCTATCCGGAACTCTGTTCTCCTTTGTGTGTTCTGCAAGTATCGAGGTTATATATGGATTTGTTCCTCGAGATTTTAAGTATCAACTAGTGAGGGTACGCCTAAGCCTAACCCAGACTTTTATGTTTTAATATTGACAAATACTTGTGTCACTATAATATTACTCCCTCCGTCCCGAGATAATTTGCACACTTTGATCGACACGTTGTTTAAGAAAAGTAGATTTAGTGGTTGATGATGTAAGATAAAGGAGGGGTATTTTAGGTAATTTGATGATGTGTAAAGTGGATTTGATGATGTGTAAAGTGAAATGTATGGAAAAAATGAGTGGCAAATTTAAAAATAAAATGATGTTGTGAGGTTATTAATTTTGTGGGGTATTTCCATATTAAGAGTGTGCAAGTAATTTTGGGACGTCCCAAAAAGGAAAGTGTGCAAGTAATCACGGGACGAAGGGAGTACTATATTAGTGAAAATTGTTAATATAATATTAGTGAAAAATAGAGTATGATATTAGTTTAAATATAATATTTGCGTAAGTAATCGACTAACCGAAAAGGCTTTCACTCCATGTTTAGCCCTCTTTATAAAGTAATAGTAGTTCACACTAAATTAAAAAAGAACATTCTTTACCTTATGTTGGAGACTTGTAATGTCCATACTCAGTTACAATACTTATTAATATTTGTGGTATTTGATTTGTTAATAAAATGCTGAAATTTATGAGAAGAAGTTATAAGTTATACTCCGTATTAAGTTGTATAAGTATACATATATATCATAAAGAATTTTTTTGTAAGAGTATTATGTGATTGATTTTTTTCACATGCAAAGCAATATGCATACTATAATATTGTTCTTTCACTTATTCTTATATGTCATATAATCTGTGAAATCATTGTTATCTTGTAATCAAATAAAATCAAAAAAAGATGTTGAAAACTCGGAAGTTGAAAATATTATTCTACCCGTAGTGTTGGTAGGCTATAGATACCCTCTTTATTTGTTCATATATAATATACTAGTATTAATTTATATACAAATGTAAGTTAGTTTCGAAGTATAATATGAAATTATGTAAGCTCTAAGCTTAAAAATGTATAGTATTACTTAACCTACATTATAATTTTAGTTCACATACAATAAATATTATTTCATATACAATAATAGCATTAATGCATATATAAGTATAAGTTTTAATGTTTTCGAGTTTTGAAGTATAACATAATAATATGATATGTTATAACTCTAATCTTGAAAAATGTATAATATTGTTTCACATACAATATAAGTATTAGTATGTATGTGTACAATATAATTTACAAGTGTTATGGTATAGAGTATAGTAGTAGTTCACACACAATATAGTATTAGTTCATACGCAGTATAATACTAGTTCAATATATTATAATACTCCCTCCGTTTTTTTTTATAAGATGTTTTAGACTTTTTTTCTTGTGTATAAATATAAGATGTTTTAGATTTTTTACAATGTTTATTCCAATTATGCCCTCCCTTAACTTTGGAAAGAATTGAAATTTAATGTGTATTATGGAATGAAATTAATTTAATTAAAAACTTTCTTTATTATCTAAGGGTATATTTGTCAAAACATACCCTTTCTTAATTCTAATAAATTTCTCCAAAACATCTTATAAAAAAAACGGAGGGAGTATTAATTTGTATTATTTATTTCAAATCACACCCTTGGTGTACTGAAACTTTAAAATACATCTTTATTGTCTACAATCAAAGACAAATAAAAAAATCATGACTTTTTTTTAACAAAAGTTACCATTAACATGGACTTATTATTAGGCTTGATAAATTGTGATATCGTGTCGTGTTTTGCGTCAAAATGATAGTGACACGACACGATAAGCCCAAACAAGAACACGAAATGATAAAGATATGTCTCGACACGACATATACACGATAAGAATATGTGTCGACATGACACAAACACAATAATTTTTGTGTCGACATGACACAATATTTTTCGTGTCGACATGGCACAACACGCAACACGATAATAAAATGATAATGACACAGTAAAAAAAACTAATTTTTCATTTAAATATAAAAAAATATTGTGTTATTACCGTGTCGTGTCAGGTAAATAATAGGTAACAGGTTGTTAACGAGTTACAGTACTTGTTAATTTTATCGTGCTTAACGAGTTGACACGAATTAGACATGAACACGACATACAAAAAACAGTCGTTATCAGGTTGACATGGACACGATAAGGTCAAAAACACTAACCCGTAATTTTTGTGTCGAATTCATGTCATGCTATCGTGTCGTGTCAAAAATTGTCAATACCAATTTTTCGATTTAACACAACAACATCCTCTAAAAAATATCGTAAAAAAAAAGTTTAGTTGTTTTTTATTTTTCCAATTTTTTTTTCTTTATTCAGAAGTTTTTTCTAAAAATGTTGTTTTTCTCCCTTAATTTATGTCCTTTTTTTTTTAATTGAATATTTTTACTTTGATTTAGTTTTCGATATTCAATGTTTTTCTGATAGTCATTTTTCATATTCATATTTTTTTTTTAATATTTTTCAAAATTTTAAAATTTGGTAGTATTTGTTGACCGGTGACGCAGTGGAGTGGTGGGTGTATAATTAAATTTTATTGAGTTGTATTTTAATTTAATTGATAAGAGAGTAATATAATTATTTTATATATATATATATATATATTTTTTTTTTTAAATGGAGGGTGAATAGTATTACATATGTTTTTTTTAGGTCCAACTAAACTTATTCTGTTTAAATAATTAATTTTGAATATCTTTACTATTCTACTAAAGATATCAACAATATTTTTTAATTGTTACCCATATATTTTTTTTATATTTAAAATATTGTTTTTAAAAACATATAAAAGAAAAAGTGAATACATAAAATTTACTATGTAATAAATATATATAAAATATACTTAATTAAATTAAACTATTTTACTAAAGATATCAACAATATTTTTTTAATTGTTACCCACATATTTTTTTTTAGAATATAGATTATATATTATTAAAAAAATGTAAAATAAATTGTTAAGAATTTTTTTTTTTAAAACCGACCGTTCATTCTTTCAATAATATGGAAATCCAAACCATGTTTGTTTCCAATAATCTCCAACATTCCTCACAAGATTCCTAACCAACAACACTAGCTTCTAATTCTCTCTTTCTCATATAATAATTTGCAAAAAAAAAAAATAATATGATTTATATTTTGAAATTAAGAAAAATTGATTTTTATTTTTAATTTTATGGAAATTAATATAACATCAAAAACTATAGATTTTTATAAAATGTAAACTACAGTATATATAGAGTGAGCGCGTATTCTAAAATATTTTAAAAAACTTTATAAGATATATATAATATTGTTGAGAATTTTAGAGAATTTTTAGTAAATGTCAAAAAAAAATCAGAATTTAAATTTATTCTAGAATAATTTAAAAACTTTATATATAAGATATATAGAGTATTGTTTAGGATTTTAGATAAGTTTTAGTAATCTTAATACTCATATTTGTGAGAATATAATGACACGTGTCACAATTTTATTGCTCTACACAATCTCTCAGATTCTCTCTCTTCACCAAAATAGTGTATTTCAAAATCCCTACATATTTTGATTAAAAAAATCAATTTTTCATATTTTAATCTCAAAATAATAATTCAAAATTTTAAATCATAATTATTATTTTTAATCTCTCTTCAAATTCTTTCATTTCAAAATTCCAATATTAACATACATTCTTATTAAAATTTTATAATTCTCCTATTCTAATATTTATTCTAATTTAAATATTATCTAATTTTGATTTTATATTTTATATATCTACAATGAACCATTTGTTTGCTTCGGTTAGTCTATATGATACCTATATATATATTTTTTTTTTATGGAAGTTAAATACCTATCCCTTTTTTTCCCCACGAGTCTATATGATACACTATATAATTTTTTCCCCTCCCCATGAGTCTATATGATACCTATATATATATATATACTAGTGTAGAACCCGTGTATTACACGGAATTTTAAATATATTTTTAAATATTTAATAATAAATTTTTATTTATTTACTTAATTTAATTTTTCATATTTTTATAATTATATTTTTAAAAAAATGATTTCGCAGAATTATAATTATTTTGTTAAAAAAATTAACATTTTTTTAATTATATTTATTATAACGTTGTATTATATCATAACCTTTTCCTCATTTGCAATCTAATCTAAACTCTTAATAAATTGTAAGTAAACATTCCATATCAACCATTACACAATTAAATAAATAAATATTTTAGTTAATTGCAAATTAAATCATAGCCTTTTCCTCATTTGCAATCTAATCTAAACTTTAAGGTAATTGCAAATTGATGTGCCAAAATTTGCACGAGAGGATTATGTATCCTCGGGATTAAACGTCCTATTCTTCGAACACGTATAATTGCTTCGAGTGTGCTGCCTTCGCTCAAAACCTTCAAGAACCTGCAAAGAACACGCCGGAGGGGAGTCCGGCGTGGACACTCCGATGCCTAAGTCAGTATAGGGCTTATCAATCTCTTCCAAGGATCTCAAGATCCTTGATGTATAAAAATAGTTCTCAAAAGATTTTCGAAAGGTGTATCGTATTCAGTATATTAAGTGTGTAGTATATGAGTGTCTAACCTGGAAATCTCCTCGATTTTACCTATTTATAGAGATACTTTCTGGAGAGGAAGTCAAGTCTTCCTCTCTTTTCGGAACTGCCCATAAGACTCGGTCCTGCGGAGTGGACGAGGCCTTCTCTTTCCTCCACTTCCCGAAGACTCGGCCGTATTCCTTCTCATTTGACTTGGTTCCCAAGATAAAGGAGGATAAGGCTTATCTTTTATCCAGTCTAAGCCGAAAATGGCGGCAGTCCCCTACATTCACGGTCCACAACTGTACGTTAAGACTGCTTCTTTCTGGTGCTCCTCTCCAGACGGAGTTCCCTCTAGAGAGACCTCCAGAGGGGATTTATTATCCAAAGAGCATTAGATAATCCAATCCTTCCATCCTGATCTTATCTTTTATACACGTGTCGACTCCTTATTAAGTGACATTTTTAGGCCGCATCATTTACTCCCCCCTACTCTCGTAAAAGGGAGCCATCTTTTGTGAGAGTAGAAAAATTTTCCTAGAGCTTATTACAGAGGTCGTTCTGGAGAGACGTGTATTGTTCCTGCTTCGGAGAGGAAGTTTTAAAACATGTCCTTCTCCAAAGGCTTTTCCCGCCTCCGGTTCTGGGAGACTTTTCGGTTTCCGCGCGTGGGCTCCACGCGATTACTTTTCTCTCTCCTTTGTTATCCTCCCGAGGAAAACCCTCGATTCTTCCCCTTATCTCTCCTCATTTACTTCACGCAACCACCCCCTTTTTCCTCTCTTCACTTTTCAAATTTCGTTCTTCCCAAAAATTTCTCATCGTCTTCATCCTTCTTCTCCGGTGTTCTTCATCTCGAGTTTCTACCGTCGCCAGCCGCCTCGTCTGATTCCATAGCCCTTCCACTCAAGGTAACCCAGCTATCCTTCTGTTCTTCTTTTATTATCACTGTAAATCGATGTCCAATCCTCTCTCCCCATCGGAAGCTGCTAGCCAAAACTCCTCTGAAGTGACTCCCTCTCTGATGGGGAGTCCAGAGAATAGGATTTCCCCCGCTTCCCAAATCGACCATACTCACCTAGTTAACCTCACTCATGCTTATGGTTTTCCGTCGGAGTACGCCTTTCGCGCTCCTCGCTCGAATGAACGCCCAGATATCTCCCAGCCTCGAACTCTTGCTTTTTTCGAAGCACATCTTAGGGCAGGACTACGATTTTCGATTCATCCCTATTTGGCTGCCATTTCCACCCGCATGCAGATCCCTCTTAACCAGTTTACTCCGAATGCTATCCGTACCATGATAGGTTTTTTCATCTTGGTAAAGGGGAATGGGGGTGATCCGTCTGCCGAATTATTTCTGAGCCAACATTCTTGTAAGGTGAATGATGGTTTTTTCTATGTTAGTGGGCGAAGGTCCCGTGTTTGTAAATTTCTGAAAAAACTCCATGAAGAAGACTCATCTTGGCGAGATTATTATTTCTTTGCTACCAGCCCCACTGATTGGCCATTTCCTCACGGGGATTGGTTATTCCACAATCCCGGAGTAATTCCTCCTCCTCTGAAAGCTTACTCTGTTTCCAATCACACTATTATGAGCAATCTCAATACTCATATCCGTTTGCACGACTATTTCGATGTTATTGGCATTTGCAACAATCCTCGCATCCTCTCCCACTTCGGCTTTTGTCCTCAAGATTTTACCTTAGATTCTCGGGATGGTAAAAAATCTTCTATTGCTGTATTTTATTTCTTACGCGTGGTTGTTTTCTGAGTTCTGAAAATTTTCTTGATGATTTGTAGCAATGAGTTGGTTAACTCATATCTCCCGAGATGCCCCTGCTCTCAGCATAGTGAAGACCCCTGTGCTATCCGCTCCAGAAGATCCTCCAAAGGCTCCTCCGTCTCCCTCTGTCGAGAGCTCTGCAAAGACTCCGGCTCTAGAGGGTTCTTAGAAAATTCCTCCTCTCCCTAGTTCTTCTACTCAGGTCCCAGGTTCAGTTGCCAAAAGAACCCGTTCCTCTACAATGCTTTCTTTTCTGAATGTGGTACATCTAAGAAGAAGAAGGGGAAAGCTACTCGTGCTGATAAGGGAACTCCTCCTTCTACTGTATACGAGCCTCTCCATCGCCTCATTGACCGATGTCCTGCTCCTGCGGATGCTGAGTTATCCGATACGCCCCTTCCTGAGGATCGACTGATCCATGGCGCTCATCTTCTTTCTGAGGTATTTTCTGGCATTTTCCATTTTTATAATCTTTGCCTTCTTCATATCTTCAAGCGTTATTTCCTTTTCCTTTGTAGTTTGGTCTTACTTGTGCTAAGATACTCGACCAAGGCGTTGAGATGGTAGCTGAGCTTGAACTTCTCCGGGCTGAAGCGTCCTCTTTCCAGTCAACCCTCAAGGGTATCACCACGGAGAAAGATAAAGCCCATAAGCGAGCTCAAGCTCTATCCGAGGAGTTGTCTTTCTTACAGACTCAGAGCAAGCAGGATGTAGCCAGGATTAAGCACTTGGTGCTAGAGGTGGAGCGGATGGAGCGCGAGCTGCCAGATGTCGGAGTGCAGGCTTGCATTAAGTCCTTATTTACTTCTTCTTTGGGTCAAGAGTTCTTGGAAACTCTTCATACTCAGTGGCTGTCCAGCTTCTTAAAGAGCTCGAGCTTCCTCTGTGCCATGGGGCCGCATATCCCTCACTTCATCGACCACGGCTTCAGCAATGCCGTAGCCGAGCACTCAGCCCCGGGGTTTAATGGAACTTACTCTCGTGAATTCCACTTGGATCGACTCGCTACTCCTCCAAAATTCTTGGGGGATCCTAAGGAGAGCCCTGATAGTCCTTGGTGGCTACCCGGAATGAGTCAGGCTATCACCAAGCTGCAGGCTGTCAAAATAGGTATGGCTGAGCTAAAGCCTCTGGAGCGCCTGGTTTATCCTTATGACTCTGCTCTAGCCGTGGCAACCGCAGTAGATGGAGGAACGGGCGTTGCAGACACCATGGGAGGTATTACGGGTCCAGAGGAGGGCAGAGGATCTAGCAACCATGCTGCTGAGGAGGATGGCATTGTTGGAGGAGTTGAGGTCGAGGGGACTATTGCTGAGGAGGTTGCTGTTGAGAAAGCAGTTTAAGTTTCATATTTCTATGATCACATCAAACAATTTATTTTTCTGTTGTTTTGCTACACTCTTTACTTTCTGCTCATAATACTTGCTCTCCGTACTTTGCAGGGGACCCCACACTCCTGGATATGTGGGGGCTTTTTGTAGTAACCGTGTTAGCTTGATGTTGGATGTTTTTGTTGTCTTTCTCTTTCGTGCATGAGTAACTTACAAGACCAGCAAATAATGTGTTGGAGGTGTGGCTCTTTTCTTCCCCCCTTTTTGTTGGTCTTGTAGGCTACGTTGAAATCACTCCTTGGCTGTACAATTTTTGTTTTTGATTTCGGGTGACTTGGTTGTGGGAGTCATCCTCCCTCTTCTCTTGACTCTTGGATCATAAAACCTGTTTTCTTCATCATATAGTCTTTGTAATTCTCAAGCATGGTTAAGGCTTTCTGGAGCAACTTGGCCTCTAGGCCTCTGAGTGTTTCTTACTCTTATTCTTAGAAGATCTTAATTCATAAAATCTTCTCATTTCAGTAACCCACTTGGGTCTCAAGTAAAGTGAGGGCTCTCTGGAGCACCTCGGCCTCTAAGCCTTAGAGTGTCTCTCACTCTTATTCTTAAAAGATCTTAATTCATAAAATCTTCTCATTTCAGTAACCCACTTGGGTCTCAAGTAAAGTGAGGGATCTCTGGAGCACCTCGGCCTCTAAGCCTTAGAGTGTCTCTCACTCTTATTCTTAAAAGATCTTAATTCATAAAATCTTCTCATTTCAGTAACCCACTTGGGTCTCAAGTAAAGTGAGGGCTCTCTGGAGCACCTCGGCCTCTAAGCCTTAGAGTGTCTCTCACTCTTATTCTTAAAAGATCTTAATTCATAAAATCTTCTCATTTCAGTAACCCACTTGGGTCTCAAGTAAAGTGAGGGCTCTCTGGAGCACCTCGGCCTCTAAGCCTTAGAGTGTCTCTCACTCTTATTCTTAAAAGATCTTAATTCATAAAATCTTCTCATTTCAGTAACCCACTTGGGTCTCAAGTAAAGTGAGGGCTCTCTGGAGCACCTCGGCCTCTAAGCCTTAGAGTGTCTCTCACTCTTATTCTTAAAAGATCTTAATTCATAAAATCTTCTCATTTCAGTAACCCATTTGGGTCTCAAGTAAAGTGAGGGCTCTCTGGAGCACCTCGGCCTTTAAGCCTTAGAGTGTCTCTCACTCTTGTTATTGTTATATTCATACATAGCATGTTCAAATATGAGAAAGATAATCAAGACACAATAATTCTGAATAATTCTTTCTTCAAAAAGGGATAAGGCTTCATTGCTTTATTGTCAATTTTCAACATAGGCCATAGATAACCTACGCCGGTCTCATTAAAAATCTCTTTACACTGTCTTCAAATAAAGAATCTTTTCAAATGGCAAACGTTCCAGGGTCTAGCTATGTCGACCCCTTCCATGCTCTGCAGTCTATATGCTCCTCCTTTCAGCACCTGTGTGATTTTATAAGGTCCCTCCCAGTTGGGCTCCAGCTTTCCAGTATTTTTCAGGGCGTCTGCTCTTCTTAGCACCAGGTCTCCCGCTCTTAAGGACCTCGGGATCACCCTTCGGTCATATGCAGCTTTAATTCTGCTTTTATATCTTTCAGCACGTACCCTAACCATCTCTCTTTCTTCCTCCATCAAATCTAGAGCCTCTCTCATCAATCTTTCATTCTGATGTTCTTCAAATTGGGCAACTCGGTGCGATCGTAAAACGGCCTCTGGAGGTATCACCGCCGTAGCTCCGTAGACCAGCTAAAATGGGGACTCTCCAGTTGCTGTCTTCGGACTAGTTCTATATGACCATAATACATTATCTAGCTCGTTTACCCATCCTCCTCCTATCTTTATCAATCTGGTTCGAATCCCATCTACTATTGTTCGATTAGTAACCTCCACTTGTCCGTTAGCTTGAGGATGCGCTACAGAAGTGAATCTCTGTATTATGTTCAGTCTTGCGCACCATCCTTGCACGTTTTCACCGTTAAACTGTGTTCCATTATCAGAGACCAATATTCTGGGTACTCCGAACCTACAACAGATTTGTTTTTTCAAGAATTTAATCACATTTTCTTCATCTATCGTAGCCAGAGGAGCAGCTTCCACCCATTTGCTAAAATAGTCCACTGCTACTATCAGAAATTTTCTCCCTCCGGAGGCTGGAGGGAAAGGTCCTACCAAGTCAATTCCCCACTTAGCAAAGGGACAGGGAGAGTGCATTGCTCCCATCTCTTCTGCAGGGGTCCTTATCAATGGACCATTTTTCTGACACTTGACACATTTTCTCACAAATTCTCTAGCGTCTTTTGTCATGGAGGGCCAATATAATCCAGCCCTTAAGACTTTCTTCACCACCGCTTTGTATCCTTCATGACTGGCTGCATCACCTTCGTGGATCTCTCTGAGCGTGTACAGAGCTTTTCTGGTTGATATACACCTCAAATATGGGTGCGTGAATGATTTCTTGTATAAGTGCCCTCCGATAATACAATATTTGATCCGAAGGGCTCGGGTCTCTCTGGTGGTAGGGGCATCTGCTCCTTTGGTGAGTTCTATCCATATTGCTCTTCTCCAACCGTCTTCCTCCTCAATGGAGCCAATGGGGTTCTCCAGAGTCTCTCTTTCTGCAACTACTAGAGTTACTGTTCCTTGCCCATCAAACTCTGTGGAGCTAGCGAGTTTGGAGAGGTTGTCTGCCTGCATGTTCTTCTCTCGGGGTATTTGGACCACCTCGCACTCTTGGAATTTGCCCATCACTGCTTTGGCTCGTTCCAAATAAGCAGCCATCCTGCTGTCTTTGGCCACGTATTCACCATTCACCTGCTGAACAACTAATTGAGAGTCTGAGTACAGAGTTACCTTCGGAGCTCCCAATTCCAATGCCATCTCCATCCCTCTGATCAAAGCTTCGTATTCTGCTCCATTATTTGAGGTCATGAATTGAAACCTCACTGCGAATTGTAGGTCCTCCCCTCGAGGGCCTGTTAGCACAATCCCTGCTCCACATCCGCTCAGGGTCACTTAGCCATCTACATACACCTTCCATCCCTCGACTTCTTCTGGTTTGGTCGACTCTTGGATGAAATCTGACAAAGCTTGGGCTTTTATAGCCTTCCGTGGCTCGAAATCCACGTCATATTCTTGGAGCTCGATCGCCCACTTCACCATCCTTCCAGAGAGGTCTGCTCGCCCTATAACCTGTTTCAACAAGTAATTAGTGCGGACCAGTATTTTGTAAGAAAGGAAATATGGGCTTAGCCTCCGCGCTGTAACTACCACAGCCAGAACAGCCTTCTCAATTTCTAAATATCGATTTTCGGCCCCCTGAATGACCTTACTGACATAATAAATAGGGTGCTGTAGAGGTCCC
This sequence comes from Galeopsis tetrahit, assembly GCA_963675135.1. Classification (NCBI taxonomy): domain Eukaryota; kingdom Viridiplantae; phylum Streptophyta; class Magnoliopsida; order Lamiales; family Lamiaceae; genus Galeopsis; species Galeopsis tetrahit. Next base: position 76,079,687 of record OY776127.1, read on the forward strand.
TCTTCTTTGACTAAGGTGGTGCTTAATGAGAATTCCCCCACGGAGAGGTACAAAATGAGGGTATCTCCTGGAGAAGGCTTCGTCAGCTTCGGCAACTGAGACAAATGATGCTTCAGGTCTTCAAATGCCTTTTGGCATGTTTCACTCCATTCAAACTTGGTCCCTTTCTTAAGAATTTTAAAGAATGGATGGCTCTTTTCAGCAGACCTGGCTATGAATCTGCTCAATGCTGTAATCCTCCCATTGAGTGTCTGGAGCTCCTTTATATTTCTCGGTGGCCGCATGTCTAGTACAGCCTTCACCTTGGCTGGATTCACTTCTATACCTCTTTGAGTGACCATATATCCGAGGAACTTCCCTGATTTTACTCCAAAAGAGCATTTGGCTGGGTTCAACTTGATGCCGTTTTCTCGAATTACTTGGAAAATTTCTTCCAAATCCTCTATATGTTGATCTGCTTTCACACTCTTGGCCAACATATCATCTACATATATTTCCATGTTCCTTCCTAGCTGCCTTCGAAAGACAGCATCGACCATCCTCTGGTATGTTGCTCCGGCATTGATTAATCCGAATGGCATCCGAACATATCCGAACGTTCCACAGGCTGCTATGAAGCACACTTTGGGGACATCTGCAGGGTTCAGTTGGATTTGGTGGTACCCTTGGTATGCATCCATCATGCTTAGCAGCTCAAAGCCTGAAGTTGCATCCACTAGCTGATCTATCCTTGGTAGCGGGTAGTGGTCCTTAGGGTATGCCTTGTTGAGGTCCCTGAAATCGATGCACATTCTCCACTTTCCTCCCCCTTTAGGCACTAGCACGGCATTGGAGAGCCATTCTGGGAATTGGACTTCTACTACATGCCCTGCTTTCAATAGCTTCTCGACTTCTTCTTTCACAATGTTATTCTTCTCAATCCCAAAATTTCGTAGTTTCTGTTTTACAGGCCTTGCCTTTGGATCAACATTAAGGCAATGTATTGCTATCTCCGGAGGGACTCCTGTCATGTCAGCTGGAGAAAATGCAAATATATCGGAATTTCGACGTAATGTAAATATTACCTTCTCTGTGAGTTCAGGCCCCAGTTGGGTACCTATCTTAGTAACAAAGCCGGGTTTCCCCGGAAAGAGCTCCACACTCATCAGTTCCTCGTCTGTTTTAACACTCACTTGTTCAGGTGCTGCTCCCTCTACTTTCTTCCTCTTGACCTCAGGGTCATCTCCTCTTGTCCGCTCCAGGCCCCTAGTTAGGGCCCTATCTGCCATCTTCACAGACTCTGCATAGCACTTCTGTGCTTGGTACTGGTCTCCTCTCACTTCTCCCACCCCTGTGGCTGTAGGGAATTTTATTTTCATATGAAATGTGGAAATGATTGCCTGAAAGAGATTCAGGCTGGGTCGTCCCATCACAACATTGTACGACGAGGGAATGTCTACAATAAGGAACTCCACCACGTGGACCTTCCGAGCTGGAGCGTCCCCCAATCCTACCTGCAACATTACTGACCCCAAAGGTTGGATCGCACCTCCAGAGAAACCATACAGAGAGGTATCTACAGGGCGCAGCTTCACACTCAGCTCCATTCTCTTAAAACATTAAAAAAACATGATGTCAGCCGAACTCCCCGTATCTACGAAGATTCGAGCAACATCGAATCCCGCTATGTCAGTAGTGATCACCAGAGCATCGTTGTGATCTTCCTTAACTCCCTTCACATCCTCCGGGCCGAATCGAATATTGGGCGTCTCCGTCATACGCCCCACTTCTCTTAACTGGCTTCCTTGCTCTGCTTTTAGAGCCCGGACATTCTGCTTTCTCTTCCGAAAGGAATCTCCATCAGCTGGTCCTCCCACAATCATGTGAATCACTCCTCTTTTCGGCGGTGGAGGGGGCATATCTTCGGTTGCCTCTCTGGTTTCCTTCTCTTCCGGTTTTCTTTCATGATCTTTTCGCTTCTGCCCTCGAGGGCCTTGTCTGTCTCTAAATATAAATTCTTTCAGATGACCCGCTTGGATCATCCTCTCGATCTCGTCTTTCAGGTGGTAGCACTGATTTGTATCATGCCCATATTCATTGTGAAATCGGCAGAATCGATCAGACTTAGGCTTCTGAGGTCCTCGACCTCTAGAATATGGAAATTTCAAGTCTGGATGATCTCCGGCTACCTCCAGTACTTCAACAGGCTCAATCCTCAAGGGTGTGTATTTCTCGAACCTCCCACGAGGGCCAGACCGGGGGCCTCCAGAGAGATTGCTATCTCTTGTTGATCCAGAGGTCCGAGGGACCTCTGGGCTGGATCGTCTGGAGGGACCTTCCCTTCTTCTCTCTCGGTCCTGTGGCCTAACCTCCAGCCTTTTAGCCTTACGGACCTCCTCCAGAGTAAGGTACTTCTCTGCTCTGTGCAGCAGCTCATCGAAATTCTTAACTGGCTTCTTAGCTAAGGAGGAAAAGAAATCTCCATCCCGTAATACGTTGGTGAGGGCGTTGATCTTCACCTCCGGAGAGGCTGTAGGGACCTCCAGAGCTGCCTGATTGAACCTCCGGAGAAAAGCGCTTAAGCTTTCGCTCTCCCCCTGCCTCAGATTGAAGAGGGTCAAGGTGGCCCGTGGCTGTCTCCGGGCACTTGCAAACTGATGGAGAAATAACTCACTGAATTCCTCCCAGGATCGGATAGTATTAGGTTCTAGTTGAGTGAACCATTGCTGCGCTGCTTTCGCCAGGGTGGTCAGGAACACCCTGCACTTAATTCCTTCTCCGTAGCGATGTAATAGCGCAGCGTTCTCAAATCTTACTAAGTGTTCGTTAGGGTCTGCTGTACCGTCATACTCAAAATTAAGGGGCTTGAAATTGAATGGTAGTTCATCCTGTAATATGTTAGGGGAGAACTGGCATCCGGATGCATGAGCGGATCTACTGGTTCGGTTGTTCATCTGTCTCCTCATATCCTTCATCTCCTTCTGCAGAGCCTGTAGCTGGTCGCTAACCGGCCCTCCGTAGGTATCATCAGTGCTTTCTTCTGTCTCAAGGGGTTCCGTCCCTCGGGGTGCTAGATCTGCATTCCTTCTAGTACTCCGAAGGGGAATGCTTCTTTCTGCGCGCGAGGGCACTTTATCGTCTTCCTCCACTCGTATCCCCATCTCCTTGGACAACACTTGGGAGGTTCCAGGTGCTTCATCTTGGGGTCTATGGGTCGGTACCTCTGGATTCCCTGGTGCAGCCCTGGGAGTTTGGTCCCTTTGATCTGCAAAGGCTTTCTCTACAGCTTGCTTGATGAGGGCGTTCAATTGATCGGGAGAGATCAAGAGTGGCCCTGAGTCTGGAATATCCTCTCGCTGAGGATCTGCGGTCTGGAACTCTGGGGTTTCAAGGTTCCCTGTTATTCCCTCCCTGACCGGTAAGGGATGATTTTCGTCACCCAAACCTAGAGTGCGTGCCAATGGCTGATTTGATCCAGAAGGAGTATGGATTGGGTTTTTCCCCCGGCCTCCCATTGGTGGGGGATCAGTCGGCAAAGGGGAATTCCCCCCTGGAAGATTCTTCTTTCCAGAAGTAGATGTTTTGTCTCCGCCACCCATTTGCTCGAACAGGTAGAAATTCGTGAGAAATTCTTTCAACTCGTTCCCACAGACGGCGCCAGTTGATGTGCCAAAATTTGCACGAGAGGATTATGTATCCTCGGGATTAAACGTCCTATTCTTCGAACACGTATAATTGCTTCGAGTGTGCTGCCTTCGCTCAAAACCTTCAAGAACCTGCAAAGAACACGTCGGAGGGGAGTCCGGCGTGGACACTCCGATGCCTAAGTCAGTATAGGGCTTATCAATCTCTTCCAAGGATCTCAAGATCCTTGATGTATAAAAATAGTTCTCAAAAGATTTTCGAAAGGTGTATCGTATTCAGTATATTAAGTGTGTAGTATATGAGTGTCTAACCTGGAAATCTCCTCGATTTTACCTATTTATAGAGATACTTTCTGGAGAGGACGTCAAGTCTTCCTCTCTTTTCGGAACTGTCCATAAGACTCGGTCCTGCGGAGTGGACGAGGCCTTCTCTTTCCTCCACTTCCCGAAGACTCGACCGTATTCCTTCTCATTTGACTTGGTTCCCAAGATAAAGGAGGATAAGGCTTATCTTTTATCCAGTCTAAGCCGAAAATGGCGGCAGTCCCCTACATTCACGGTCCACAACTGTACGTTAAGACTGCTTTTTTCTGGTGCTCCTCTCCAGACGGAGTTCCCTCTGGAGAGACCTCCAGAGGGGATTTATTATCCAAAGAGCATTAGATAATCCAATCCTTCCATCCTGATCTTATCTTTTATACACATGTCGACTCCTTATTAAGTGACATTTTTAGGCCGCATCACAAATAAATCACAAACTTTAAATATAGTTGCAATTTAGTCTTTTTGACAATTTTAATTGTGTTCGAATCTAACATAATTTAGACTTCTTAATGACATAACAACACCTTAATAAAACAATATTGTTTTTCAATCAAACCAAATATCAAAAGTTATGATTTAGGGACAAAGTAAACTTGTAAGAAGTCTAATTTGCAATAATATTTAAAGTTTGTGTTTTATTTGTAATTCTTTTAAGGTTTAGATTAGATTGCAAATGAGCGAAAGGTCGTGATTTAATTTGCAATTACCTCTTTTTAAAATTAACAACTTCATTAAATTATGACACATAAGCCAAATCAACCACAAAATTACACATAAGTCAAATTAACCACAAAATGACACATCATCAATTTAAACTCCATATTAGTATATAAGGGGATTATATACTATAGAAGTAGTGTATTATGTATATATAACAAATTTGGTAATCTTGTAAAATAATATAATTATTTATATAATAAATATTATGTATAAAATTATATAATAAGTTTTACATATATATTTTCGAGCTCTATTTTTTAAATGCATTAAACTTATAATAAATTTAAAATAATTGTAGAAAAAATTACTTGAAATATAAGATAAAAGTAATTATAAAATACAATTGAATAACTAATTAAATAAAGAATTGTACACCCCAATAAAAATAACTTTTAGATTAATGTATTTTACTCAGAAAAACATTAAATAGTTCTAAAATAAATTAAACTAAAGAATAAAATGAATACTAAAATAAAGTTAAGTAAATAAAATAAAATTTAATTTAATTAGTCAATGTTAAAATAATAAGAATATAATATTTGGAAAGAGTTTATTAATCATATCTTACTCAACCAATAACTTAATTACACATCATACTTTTTTAAATTAACAACTTCATTAAATTATGACACATAAGCCAAATCAACCACAAAATGACACATAAGTCAAATTAACCACAAAATGACACATCATCAATTTAAACTCCCTATTAGTATATAAGGGGATTATATACTGTTGGGATATGAATCCTATAAACAACGTTCTAGTTGATGAAAATATGTTTTGATGGCCAAAAGCAACTTAAAGTTAGTGATATATGTGGTTCTAAGTCATCTTAACTAAGTCATCTGAATATAAGCTTACTAATCTGATGAGAAACTTAAATTGAGATTACTGATCTTAATGCTAACTGAAGTAAGTTTACTGATCTTATTTAATAATATTGAGAATAAAATTACTGATCTTAACTGAGTCATATGAAATAAGATTACTGATCTGAGTATGGAAACTGAGAATAATTTTAGTGATCTTATATGAGATAGTTGAAATCTGAGTTACTGATCTGATATACTTATTGATCGTATATGCTTACTGATCTTATATGTAAGTTACTGATCTTAAGTGTTTACTAATCTTAGTATTTACTGATCTTATATGAAAGTTATTGAACTTACATGAGTTACTGATCTTAGGTGTTTACTGATCTTATTGTTTACTGATCTGATATATGAACTGTTAGGAACTAAGCTGATGTTTTGTATTGTATAGACAGCTTATAGTGTAGGACTTAGATATACTCATCTGTATATAGTTCAGTTGATGTATAGATAGGTTTTATAAATGTAAGTTTGTATTCTATTTGTATTCAGCAATGTAAAGTTCAGAACAATAGTTTAGAACTAGATTAGAAGAAGATCAGAAGACTAATGAAGAATCAGAGGACTACTTCAGAATAAGAAGACTTCAAGAAGAGTTGAAGAGAAGCTTAGAAGAAATCTGAAGAAGTACAGAACAGTTTTTGGAGAACTGTGCTGATTGACTAAGAAGAGTAAAAATCAGAGCAGTGAGATACTGTGCTGATTTGGTAAAATTAAAGAATAAGTTTGGAAAGCTTATTTAAAGTATAACTGAAGATTTATTGAAGATATGCTGACTTGGAAGTTGAAAGAAGTTACAAAGTCGGTTACAAAAAGAAGTTACAAAAACAGTTTAGAGTTAGTTGAGAGTTAGTTCACAAACTGCTAACTGTCATACTAAATTCTATAAATACTGTATGATCTCCTACTGCTAAAGACTACTGAGCAATTACTGATCTTAGAAGAATTCAAGAGCAAGTCTACAAAGCAAAAACTCACAGAGCTGAAGGAGATTAAAGAAGAAGAGCCACTGAATTGAAGAGAAGAATCAAAGGCTATTCAAAGAGAAGTTTTACTTTTCAAGTTTAAGTTTGTATTTTGTAAAACAAGTGTGCTAGTTACTTGGAGAATTACTAGTAGATCGAAGATATACCTGGAGGTATAATCGAAAAGATCAAAGTCTTAATCTTGGGACTTTAAGCCACAAGAAGCTCAAGAAGAGTAATAAAACTTCACAACTGGAGTTGTGAGAGTGGATGTAGACATTTGTCGAACCACTATAAAATTCTGTGTTCTTTACATTTACTGTTTGATATTTGTTTGAGCTGTTTTAATCAAGAACATTAAGAATTAACAAAGATAAAGATCTATAGAAAAGTTGAGTATAAACTTGATTGGGCTCATTAGTAATCTGATTATTCCGCATTGTGTATTCTGATATATTGAAAGATTTTTGAAAAGTCTATTCACCCCTCCCCTCTAGACATTTTCACTAGCTTACTCAATATTATTAACTCAACTTTGGGACCAACAAGTGGTATCAGAGCAGTAGTTCATTGGACTGCTGTTTCTTGATAACCTTACAGATCTTGAGGGATATTTTACTGATCTTGCTGTTATTTCTTGATATTTGTCACTATCTGAATACTTGAAATCTATCTGCTATACTACTGATCCTATTTGTCTAATCAAACATGGATGACACTAATGTGAACAAGCTGCCCAAGTTCAAGATTGCAGATTATGACTACTGGAAGCTTAGGATGGAGGCCATCTTTAGCTCAACCCATGATCTAATGGTGTCTGTGGTGACTGAAGGACCAATTGTCATCATGGTGGAAAACACTGCTGTTCTGGATCCATCAAAACCAGTTGGAGCACTGGTCCCTAAACCAAGGTCAGAACTGACTTCGGAAGAAATGAAACAAAACAATTTGGACAGTCTTGCCAAGAACTACATTTTACATACCTTACCAAATGAGTATCTTGGTAAAGTATTAAAATGTAAGACTGCAAAACAGATGTGGGACAAACTGGCTATTCTTTGTGAAGGTACTACTCTGATCAAAGAAATCAAGTTATCCACTGCTGTCCAAAGGTTTGAATCATTTAAGATGAAGCCAGGAGAATCAATTGATGAGTTGGATACTCGATTTACCAAAATTATGAATGATCTTGATGTATTAGGAAAGACTTATACTGACAGAGAAGTTAACCTGAGAATCTTGAAAGCCTTGGATGAAAGGTGGAAAATGGTCAAGATGATCATTAAAACCACACAAGACATTGATTCTTGGCCAGCAGAAACTATGTTCCAAACACTTAAGGCACATGAGTTTGAGTTAGATGAAGAAGATCCTATTACTGTGATTCATAAGGATAAGGATGCCTCTAAGGACATAGCTTTTAAAGCCTCTACCTCTAAAGGGTCTAGATCATCTAAGTCTAAGGCATCAAGCATAAAAGATGAACTAGATAGTTCTGATCTAAGTCTGAAAGATCAGATGAGCCTTATGATCAAAAGATTTGATAAACTGAATAAGAGGTATGGTAGATACAAAAGATTCTATAAGGAAAATAAGGGTTCTAATAACAGGGACTCTTCTGTGAACAGAAGGGATCAAAACTCTTCTGAAAGAAGGGATGAGATCTCTAATGAGAACAGGAGAGATAGGAACTCATCTGAAAAGAGAGATAGAAAGTATTCTGATAAGAAAGACAGGAACTCAATTGACAAGCATGACAGGAACAGAAAGCATTCTCCTCCTAAAAGAACTTCTAACAATCCTGTTTGCTATAATTGTGATAAGCCAGGTCATTATGCTTATGAATGTCCTGATCTGAGTTCTGAAGATCGAGAAGAAAGGAAAGCCAGAAGAGATCGAAAATATGCAAAGGGTAAGAAGGCAATGATGGCTTACAATAACTCTGATTCGGAATCAGAAGAGTTACCATCGTCTTCATCTGACTACCCCTCTAGCAATGAAGATGAAGCTTTCATAGCAGATGATGGACTGGTAATGATGGCCAAAATAAATGATGAGGTATCATCTGTTAACTCTTTTTGTGACAATTCTGACACTGATGAAAGTAATGCTGCTGTTAGCAGTGTAGGAAGCAGTCTTCATCATTCCCAAGGAGTGACTGAAGAAGACCTTCTACAAGCTAACAAAGCATTCATTGAAATTAGTGATGAGAATATATCTTTAAAGCAAGAAATCATTAAGCTAAAAGAAGCTCAGTCAAAAGTAGATCCTAATATAGCTGTCATAAATGCAAGGCTATCAGAAGATTTGTCTCAACTCCAAGAAAAGTATGCATCCATTGACAAACTATATTAGGGTATGCTTAAAACTCAAGCCAAATAGACTAATGAATTCAATGATTTAAAGATTAAGTGTGAAAAACTTGAAGAGCGCAATAGATTCTTAGAATCTGAAGTAGTGAGCCTAGATCGAAAGCTATCTGGGATGATTAACTCTACTAAGATTAATCAAACTATCTCAGACAGATATAGAGCTCCAAATGATAAAAGAGGAATAGGTACTGATCTGCCTAGTCCATCTACTTCAGAATTTAAGAACACTAATGGAGCTAGTACAAGTTCTTTGCAACTAGATAAAGGAAAAGAACCTATGACTTATGATGATGATCCAAAACTCAAAGTACAGTCTAAATACATCCCTCCTACTACCAAGAATGGTAAAATGAAGAGTGTATTAAGACCAGTACAGTCAAGACCATACCAGAAGAGTTATACTTCTCTGACCAGATCAGATCAGTCCTGGAATCAGAAGAGACAAACTCAGAACAGTAGGTCAAGACAAGCACAGGCAAGTTGGGAACAGCCTAGACCTCCTTTTATAAGGCAGTCTCAGCTGTATTCAACTAAACCTAGGAGATTTGTGCCTCATTATCATAACAAACCTGTTCTTTATCCTCCTCCTTTATCTTATGATATCTATGGAGAGAAAAGACCAAAGCAAATTTATAAGCCTTATGGTCCACATGCTTTTAGACCATATTCAAACTATTACAGACATACTGATCTTACTGAAAAAGGGATAGAACCAAGGAAAGGCTATCTCAGAAAAATAGATCCTAAGTCTGCTGATAATTCTGAACTGGTTAATAAAGTACTGTTCTGTGATAAATTTGGAAGGAAACTGAAGAGGTCCCACTTATTCAAATCCTCAATGTTCATTTGGGTACCTCTCACTACTAACCCCCAAGGACCCCAATAAATAAGGGTACCTAAGTTATTAAGATCACTACTTTGCAGAATCGACTGGACTTATACAAGAAAGGTGGTTCAGTTGGTGAGACCTGGTTCATAGACAGTGGGTGCTCACACCACATGACTGGTACCAAGGCCTTACTTACTGACTATCAAGAGAAGGAAGGACCAAAAGTCATATTTGGTGATAGCTCAATAGCAATCACAAAAGGATTTAGATTCATCAAGAATGGAGATGTTGAAATCCAAGATGTCTCCTATGTTGAAGGTTTGAAGTATAATTTGTTATCTGTATCTCAATTCTGTGACAGGGGATACAAGGTTCAGTTCAAAACCAGAAGATGTGAAATAATAGATAAAAGGACTCACAATGTTTTACTTGTTGGCACAAGACAAGGAAGTGTATACATTGTGAATTGGAATAGCTGTCCTAAGAATGCCTGTCTTATTACTAAGAGTCCTAAAGAAAACAGTTGGCTCTGGCATAAACGCCTCTGCCATCTGAACTTTAAGATAATCAACAAGATTGCTAGAGAACATCTTGTTGAGGGCATTCCTAATGAAATCTATTCCAAATCACAAGTATGTGATTCCTGTCAAAAAGGTAAACAGGTAAAGGTTTCATTTAAGTCCATTCCAACTCTTTCAACAAGCAGAGTCTTAGAACTCTTGCATATGGATCTTCATGGTCCTATCAACCCTCCTACATTGAATGGAAGAAGGTATACTCTAGTTGTTGTAGATGATTATTCTAAGTTTACTTGGGTAGTCTTTCTACACAAAAAGAGTGATACACAAACACTACTTCCAGATCTATTGAAGAGGTTGCAGGTTGAAAAAGGTCATCCCATTGTCAAGATTAGGAGTGACAAGGGGACTGAATTTATTAATTGTTACATTTCTGACTACTGTTCTAAGTCTGGCATACAGCATTTGACAAGTGCAGCCAGAACCCCTCAACAAAATGGTGTTGCAGAAAGGAGAAACAGAACACTAAAAGAAGCTTGCAGAGCCATGATTGCAGAATTCAACACACCTCAGAAATTTTGGGCAGAAGCTATTAACACAGCTTGCCACTCCCAAAATCGAAGTGCTCTTAATAAGGTGCATGGTAAAACACCTTATGAGGTATGGAAAGGCAGAAAACCAAGAGTTTCTTATTTTCATATCTTTGGATGTAAGTGTTTCATACATAACAATGGCAAAAGTAAATTAAATGCTTTTGATGCAAAAGCTGATGAAGGGATATTCTTAGGATACTCTTCAGTAAGCAAAGCATTTAGAGTATTTAATTACTCTACCCTATGTGTGGAAGAAACACCCCATGTTGTCTTTGATGAGAATGTGCAGGACTCTGCTGATCATCAGCTCAGTAAGAAAATTGACAAACTACAGCTTCAAATCAACAATGAAGATGATGATACAGGAATATATGAATCTGTACAAGCTTATAATCCTTTCCTGAATGTTCTAGATCAAGATTCTGATAAAGAAAAGGTAAAAGACAAAGGTGAGTCATCTAAAACTTCTGAAATACAAGAATTGAATGACTGCTCTCCTGTGAACAAAACTGCTGATATAAATAATACTGATCTGCATGATAATTTGCATGATGTAAATGATAATAGCATTTCTGTTAAGAATAGAAGGACATGGAAGTCTGCTCATTCTACTGATCTGATTCTAGGCGATTCTAGTATAGGTGTTAAAACTAGAAAACAATTGTTTGATTCAAAGGAAGAACCTGGTAAGTCTTTATTTTGCTGGTGTTGTTTTCTATCATCTATTGAGCCTAAAACTGTGATTGAAGCTTTAAGTGATAGTAACTGGATTATAGCCATGCAAGAAGAACTTAATCAGTTCACTAGAAATGAAGTCTGGGAACTTGTTGATAGACCTAGTAATCATAATGTTGTAGGCACTAAGTGGATATTCAAGAACAAAAGGGATGAAAATGATCTTGTAGTTAGAAACAAAGCTAGATTAGTTGCTCAGGGCTACTCTCAAGCTGAGGGTATTGATTATGATGAAACTTTTGCCCCTGTAGCTAGACTAGAAGCTATAAGATTGTTCCTTGCTTATGCTGCACATATGAAATTTACTGTGTATCAAATGGATGTGAAAAGTGCATTTTTGAATGGTATACTTGCTGAAGAAGTTTATGTAGAACAACCACCTGGTTTTGAAGTGAATAGTCACCAAGTATACAGGTTAAAGAAAGCACTCTATGGATTGAAACAAGCCCCAAGAGCATGGTATGATACTCTTTCTCTATTCTTACTTGAAAATGGTTTTACAAAAGGCAAAGTTGATAGAACTTTGTTTAGAAGACAAGAAGGTAATGATATATTACTTGTTCAAATTTATGTGGATGATATTATTTTTGGATCACCCAACAAAACCTTGAGTGAAAGCTTTTCTACACTCATGCAAAGTAAATTTGAAATGTCTATGATGGGAGAAATGACATATTTTCTTGGTCTTCAAGTAAAACAAACTTCAGAAGGTATCTTTATAAATCAAGCAAAGTACACTAAGAATTTGCTAGATAAATTTGGTATTAAAACCTGTAAGACAGTTGGTGTGCCCATGCAACCTACATACAGAATGGATCCTGATGAAGGAGGTAAGTCTTCTGACCAACCTCACTATCGTGCTTTAATTGGCTCTCTACTCTATCTAACTGCCAGCAGACCTGATATTGCTTTTTCTGTTGGAGTATGTGCAAGATTTCAAGCAAACCCCAAGGAAAGTCATCTGGAAGCTGCTAAAAGGATATTGAAATATCTAAAGGGGACCATTAATCGAGGATTATGGTATCCTGCAGATGATGATATATCTTTAAGTGGTTATTCAGACTCGGACTTTGGAGGTTGCAAAATAGATAGAAAATCTAATTCAGGTTCATGTCAATTCTTAGGAACTAAGCTCATTTCATGGTTTTCAAAGAAACAAACAAGTGTGGCAACTTCTACTACTGAAGCAGAATATATGGCTGCAGGTAGTTGTTGTAGTCAGCTTCTTTGGCTAATACAACAACTCAGAGACTACAATGTTGTAGAATCTAATGTACCTGTATATTGTGACAGTAATAGTGCCATTGCCATCACACAAAATCCTGTTCTACATACTAGATGCAAACATGTTGACATTAGGCATCATTTTATTAGGGATCATGTTGAAAAGAAGAATATTAGAATGGAAAAGATTCATACTGATATTCAAAGAGCTGACATTTTTACAAAACCATTGGCTGAAGTGAGATTCAGAGAATTGTGCATTAGTTTAGGATTGATAGATATGGATTCTGTTTGTATATAGAACTGTGCTAACATTTCAGGTACTGATCTTATACCAAGAAGGACATGAATCAGAAACTAAGAGCAGTACACCAAAACTCAAAAGTCAGAAGAGACAATCCAATGTCAGATCACTAAAACAGGTAACAAAGTTACTAAAGTGACCTTAATCCCAATGAGGAAGCTGGTAAAGCTGAGGGACACTGAGAACACACATTAAGGGGGAATCTGTGATTTCTTAAAGATCCTTTTGTTGACTCGGATCACTAAGTCACTTTAGTACAAACCTTGATGTGATCATTAAATTATACATATTGTTACTAATCTGTACTGTTTTACACTTATATCTCATGAACTAACACTTCTACCAAGGTGAAACAGGCACAGAAGAGGAATTCTCCATTGAAGGGGGAACTGATCTGATTACAGATTTGAAAAGTCTACTAATCTGATCTGAGTACAGACTATAGCAGTCTACAGATATATTCTGATTAATAAATTGACTTGTCTACAGTACTGATCTGATTACAAATCAGTTATTCTACAGAACTAATCTGATTACTGACTAATCTGTCTACAAAAAGATTTGTTTACAACTAATCTGTCTACAAGAAATCTACTGATCTGACACAGTACTGATCTGAGGATTACTGTGCTGATATCAAAAAGATGAAATCAGAAAATTTGGGTACTGATCTGAGGATTACTGTGCTGACCCATCTACTGATCTGAAATCTACTGTGCTGATTCATCTACTGATCTGATTTCTAAAAAGGTTACTCAGCTGATCACAGTACTCAGCTGATCCAGATAAGTGATATTTTCTTTATATACTTGTAAGAAAATGAAGTGAAATAGCTTTGGAAACTACTGTGCTGATTTGCATCAGAACAGTCTTTTGGTTTAGATTCCTCTAAGTCAAAAATTGTTCATATTTTTAGATTACTAATAGAGAAGATTAATACACTCTTCTATTTCTAACCTAAAAATTGTGGTGTATTTATCAAATACAAGTTGGCTCCAAAAATTAAGAATGTTACTAGAATGTGAACAGTTATTGTTTAACTCGAATTTCGAGACTTAATCCCAACCATTCTTTGTAATAATCTAATTCAATCCTAGCCCTAGATTGGTTTTGAATTTAACAAAAACAATCACACTTCATCTTCTTCGTTCTTACGAGTTCATTTCTGGAAATTTCTTAACTTCATAACTTCTGAAAATCTGATTTCTACAAAATTCTCAAATGGCAACCATTAATATTATCAATGAAGCTAACCAAGTTGCAGGAACATTCGATTCGAATTTGTGGATTCGCAAGAAGGGCATTTTCGTGGAGAACGCTGTCTATTTCAATGGCCGACACAGTGCTGAAAATCAAGCCATTCTAACTATGTGTGAAGAGTGCGGGCTACGAAAATTTCTGGAATCATTTCCCATGAATGTCTATGAACCAGAAGCTTTGGAATTTTATTTACAACTTCAAGGTGATAAAAATGGTGTTCACTCCATGCTTGCTGGACACAAGGTCACCATTACTAGGGACATCCTCGAAGTAATGTTGGATTTACCACAAGGCCCAGTGGATATTTTGACTTACAAAACTGGAGAGGAAAAGGAGTGTGTGGGAAGGTGGTCAGGTGTTGAAACAGAGACCTTGACTAATCTGAAGAAGGATGTTCTTCCCACTGGTCTGCAGTTCTTGATGGATATAGTTGGAAAGTGCTTGTTAGGGCAACATCATAGCCAGGATGCCTTATCAAGTTTCAAGATTAGAATTATGGCTGCAATCATCGACAGAGTGCAAGGTGATTGGCAAGGATTCTTCTTGGAAAGGCTACTGACTGAAAAAGAAAAAGTTTTATTTGATGAGGATACAATGGAATTTTCGATTAAATCGAAATTAGGGTTTGGAAGCAAGCTGAGTTTCTTGCTGCCTCAGCTGGTGAAAAAGCCATATTGGAGTAATCCCAAGAAATTCCATCATGGGAAATTCTTGATGAAGAAAGAGTCTGTTCAGTTTGAACAAGAGAACCCCTTGGAACACTCTCAAGAGATTGAAGCAGAAGAGTCTGGAGCTTCAATGTACCAATCGGAGGACAATCAGCCTGAAGTTAGGTCAAAGGCAAGGCATGATCCGAGCAGTACTAGACCAAGGAGAGGAAGGTCTGCTACAGCTGCCTCAGAACCAACAGTTCGATTTGTGGAAACTGTGGTGCAATCAAGCTCAGATGAGCAAGAGGTTAGTGTTCCTAGTCCTGTTGCTATTCATAAAAGGACTAAGACAAGGAGTGTTAGGAGGAAATTGATTGTTGTCTCCCTTACCCCTTCAAACTCTGAACCAAGCCAAACTGAAACCCAAAACCCTCAACCTTCATGTTCTGGAAGATCAGATCACTATTTTTCTGAGACTCAGAACACTCCCCATTCATCACCTCAGCACACTAACTTTGAGCCTACTTCAATTCCTAGCCCTCAACATCAAACTTCACATCAATCTTCACCACATCAATCCCCAATACAGGTTCATGCTCACTCTACTGAACATGAATTTGAGCCTTCTACTGAACCAATTGACATTTCATCATCCCCTGAACCTGAATTTATAACTCCTAAACCTGCTGATTTGATGGAGTACACTATCTGTGATAAAGAGGATAGAATCAGGATAGATTTGAGGATAGCATTGTTGAAGCAATTTCCTGGATTAGATGAGAGCTCAGTTGAGTTTGAGAAACTCCTTAGGATAGGCACATGGGTGTATCTTAAGAGGAGTACTTTGAAGGAGAGTTTAGCCATCATGGAAGGTATGGGAGGTGCTTCAATCTTTGATGATTGGGAAGCAGAACAAATGCAAGCAGCTGGTGTTAACTCTTTTCTTGAGTTAGTCACTCCAGAATCTGTGGTACTTCTTGTTGAGAGATTAACAGGAATCAAGTACACTGTTGAGAAGATTACAACTCCTAACTCTGATGAGGATTTGTTTAGTGAAGAGAAAGGTCTTGATGAAACTGAAACTGCTGCTGAAAAAGATTTTATGGAAATTGATGAAGATATTGTCAATGCAACAGAGGTGTTTGAGAACACTGTTGTGATTGAAGAAACTGAGGTTGTTGATAATCAAGCTTTGGATGCTGAAGAGATGGAAAGCATTCCAATTCACACTGCTGATCCTATTGTTCTTGAGGATGTGCAAGAACATATCAGAACAGGTCCTATTGAGAAAGAATCTGAAAATTCTGACTTTGAGATGCTGAAAAAGCAGAATGCACAACTTCAAGCAAAGTTGGAAGCTGCTGTGAAGATGTTCCAAGAAGCTACTGAGAGAATGAACAAGATGCATTCCGAACACTCTTATGAAAAGGTGATGGAGCATACAATGTCCAAAATTTTTGACCTTCATAGAGTACAAGAAAGGAATTTGTCTCAAGTGTTGCATAAAAAACTGGAGCAACACATATCTTCCTTGAAAGAATGGCATGATGAAGCCAAAAAGGGGGAAGATAGGACAAGGGAAGTAATGGAACAAACACAGTCACAACAAGCTCAATTGGTTGTGAGTCAGGATGAGTTAAAAGAGCAAATTGAAATTCTGAATGAGAAGCTGAAACAAAGGAAGCAACAGAAGCAACAAGGTCAAGAGATTGTTGAGAAAAGACCTAATATTGCTGGAAGTTCAAGTCAGAAGAAAAGGAAGTTAGTCCTGTCTGATGAAGAACAACAAGAAGAAGAAGCTGGAAGAATGACTAGATCAAAAAGCAAAATGAAAGCTGTTATGACAAGTGAAGAAGAAAACTTGAAAAAGAAGAAAGAAAAGGATGTCAAGTTCTTGAAGACAAGATTTGATAATCGAGTTACAGCTTTGAAGAGAAAGATGAATGCTCAAAAGAAAGCTGAAGGAAAACAGTTTGACAAAGATTTTCAAGATGAAAACTTTGTGGATTTTATTGTTTTAACAGAACATATCGAATACTGGAAGAATTTAAAGAAGAAATGGCAGATTGCTAACTTCATTGTGAAGAAGTTTGGTGATCATTCGAGCAAGGAAGCAGAATTTATTGATTTTGAAGAATTCATGCTGAATATTGATCAAGAGTTCTGGGAAGACATAGCACAGGTTGCTAATCGTGCTGGAACAAAAATATTGTGTCCTGAAGAACCTAATTGGGAACCTCCAAGACTGGAAAGTGGAGAACCTGATTACAAAGAGATCAACAACATTATTGCTGAAATTATCAATGAAGAAGGAATATCTGATCATCAACACATGATGGATATCAAGGCAAGGATGTATGTGGCATTCAGAATCTAAAGATGCAGAATGAAGATGAAGGACAAGCTCAGAAGATAACATTTCTATCCTTAATCTTTATTTTTATATTTTGTGATCATTTCATATTTTGTTAGTATGTGTAATATGTGCATTATCTGATCTAACTTGAATATGAATCTGGAATTTCTGAATTGATGAACTGTTATGATAGACTACATACTTAACTACTGATTTATTAACATTTAAGTAGTTTTGGCTTCATCAAAAAGGGGGAAATTGTTGGGATATGAATCCTATAAACAATGTTCTAGTTGATGAAAGTATGTTTTGATGGCCAAAAGCAACTTAAAGTTAGTGATATATGTGGTTCTAAGTCATCTTAACTAAGTCATCTGAATATAAGCTTAATAATCTGATGAGAAACTTAAATTGAGATTACTGATCTTAATGCTAACTGAAGTAAGTTTACTGATCTTATTTAATAATATTGAGAATAAAATTACTGATCTTAACTGAGTCATATGAAATAAGATTACTGATCTGAGTATGGAAACTGAGAATAATTTTAGTGATCTTATATGAGATAGTTGAAATCTGAGTTACTGATCTGATATACTTATTGATCGTATATGCTTACTGATCTTATATGTAAGTTACTGATCTTAAGTGTTTACTAATCTTAGTATTTACTGATCTTATATGAAAGTTATTGAACTTACATGAGTTACTGATCTTAGGTGTTTACTGATCTTATTGTTTACTGATCTGATATATGAACTGTTAGGAACTAAGCTGATGTTTTGTATTGTATAGACAGCTTATAGTGTAGGACTTAGATATACTCATCTGTATATAGTTCAGGTGATGTATAGATAGGTTTTATAATTGTAAGTTTGTATTCTATTTGTATTCAGCAATGTAAAGTTCAGAACAATAGTTTAGAACTAGATTAGAAGAAGATCAGAAGACTAATGAAGAATCAGAGGACTACTTCAGAATAAGAAGACTTCAAGAAGAGTTGAAGAGAAGCTTAGAAGAAATCTGAAGAAGTACAGAACAGTTTTTGGAGAACTGTGCTGATTGACTAAGAAGAGTAAAAATCAGAGCAGTGAGATACTGTGCTGATTTGGTAAAATTAAAGAATAAGTTTGGAAAGCTTATTTAAAGTATAACTGAAGATTTATTGAAGATATGCTGACTTGGAAGTTGAAAGAAGTTACAAAGTCGGTTACAAGAAGAAGTTACAAAATCAGTTTAGAGTTAGTTCACAAACTGCTAACTGTCATACTAAATTCTATAAATACTGTATGATCTCCTACTGCTAAAGACTACTGAGCAATTACTGATCTTAGAAGAATTCAAGAGCAAGTCTACAAAGCAAAAACTCACAGAGCTGAAGGAGATTAAAGAAGAAGAGCCACTGAATTGAAGAGAAGAATCAAAGGCTATTCAAAGAGAAGTTTTACTTTTTAAGTTTAAGTTTGTATTTTGTAAAACAAGTGTGCTAGTTACTTGGAGAATTACTAGTAGATCGAAGATATACCTGGAGGTATAATCGAAAAGATCAAAGTCTTAATCTTGGGACTTTAAGCCACAAGAAGCTCAAGAAGAGTAATAAAACTTCACAACTGGAGTTGTGAGAGTGGATGTAGACATTTGTCGAACCACTATAAAATTATGTGTTCTTTACATTTACTGTTTGATATTTGTTGGAGGTATAATCGAAAAGATCAAAGTCTTAATCTTGGGACTTTAAGCCACAAGAAGCTCAAGAAGAGTAATAAAACTTCACAACTGGAGTTGTGAGAGTGGATGTAGACATTTGTCGAACCACTATAAAATTCTGTGTTCTTTACATTTACTGTTTGATATTTGTTTGAGCTGTTTTAATCAAGAACATTAAGAATTAACAAAGATAAAGATCTATAGAAAAGTTGAGTATAAACTTGATTGGGCTCATTAGTAATCTGATTATTCCGCATTGTGTATTCTGATATATTGAAAGATTTTTGAAAAGTCTATTCACCCCTCCCCTCTAGACATTTTCACTAGCTTACTCAATATTATTAACTCAACTTTGGGACCAACATATACTATAGAAGTGGTGTATTATGTATATATAACAAATTTGGTAATCTTGTAAAATAATATAATTATTTATATAATAAATATTATGTATAAAATTATATAATAAGTTTTACATATATATTTTCGAGCTCTATTTTTTAAATGCATTAAACTTATAATAAATTTAAAATAATTGTAGAAAAAATTACTTGAAATATAAGATAAAAGTAATTATAAAATACAATTGAATAACTAATTAAATAAAGAATTGTACACCCCAATAAAAATAAATTTTAGATTAATGTATTTTACTCAGAAAAACATTAAATAGTTCTAAAATAAATTAAACTAAAGAATAAAATGAATACTAAAATAAAGTTAAGTAAATAAAATAAAATTTAATTAAATTAGTCAATGTTAAAATAATAAGAATATAATATTTGGAAAGAGTTTATTAATCATATCTTACTCAACCAAGCCAAATTAACCACAAAATGACAAATACCTATGCCTTTTTTCCCCTCCCCATGACTCGAACCCAGGACCTAAGGCCTAGGTAGTGGTGCTCTAACCACTTGAGCTATCCCACTTTGTCATATGATACCTATATGAGACTATAATATTTTAGCTTGCGTTTTATATGACGGTAAATTTATGCTTTCAGATCATCTACAACTATTTCGATCTTTTATATTTTTGTTAAATAATTGTTTCAGTTCTCTCTCCTTTCCGTTCTCTACAACTTTCTTCAATTTTCATTTACTTTTTTTTTTTTTTACAATTTCCTTTTCCTCTGTATTTTCAATTATTTTTTTGGTTCTCTCTTTTTTTTTTTTTGATGTCTACATTAATGGTTTTATTTAAAAAAAAAAATTGTTGCTTTTACAATTTTCTTAAATTTCTCTCTCTTTACAATTTTTTTTAAATTTTTTCTTCAATTATTTTTTCCCCACTCTTTCATTTTTCTTTTACAATTTTAGTTTTTTTTTTTTTTAACAACTTTCTTAAAATTTTCTCTCTTTGTCAATTATTTTCTTTTAAACTTTTCTTCAATTATTTTTTTTTGTTCTCGCTCAATTTTTTTCTTTTTCTCGGTGTCCACAGCTATTTTTACTTAATTATTTTCTTTTACTAAAAGAATATAAGAATTATTTGAGTTGATGGTCATTGATGAAAATGTGTGAATTTTTAAATCTTTCTCGGTTTTACGTAGGACTCTAAAATTTCTTTGGTGTCCCTTAATTTCCATTTCATTTTTTTATTCTCCATTTTATGTAGGTTTAGGGAATAAAAATATAAGTTACTCTCCTTTCTCGATTTCTTCAAAAAAAATTTTTTTACAGTTTTCTAAAAAAAAATTAGTTATCTTCTTTTTTTTTCTTCTATTTAATTATTTTTTTTTACAATTTTTTTTTTTTGCTTTCACTTTCTTTGTAAAAAACACCACTTATTATGACTTGTATTTGAAAATGTGACTATTTCTAAATCTTTCTCTGTTTTACATACTAATGTTTATTTTTTTATTTGAAGATATTATAGCATTTATTTTGAACATTTTTGACATTTTTTATTTGAAGATATTATAGCATTCGTTGTGAACGCATTAAAAAGTTATTGGATATTGAACTACATGATAACAAATACTCTCTCCGTCCCATTATTAATTGAACAATTACTGTCAAATACTCCCTCCGTCCCATTATTAATTGAACAAATATTGTTTGCACGAAGTTTAATGCAAGAATTGTTTATTGGTATTAAAGGTGATAAAGTGGCTTTTTATGAGGGATATAATGGGTAATTCAACTTTATTGGAGAGATAATCTTTAGTTAGTGTGTAAAACATAATGGCATGTGGTGTAAATAAGAGATGTTTGAGGAAGTCTTTTTAAAAGGGTATGAAGTTGTTTTTTCCAAATAAAGAAATGTTCAATTAATAATGGGACAGAGGGAGTAAAATGTTCCATTAATGATGGGACAGAGGGAGTAAAAAATATGTACTCAGTTTTCTAATATTTTTTTCAAATAACAATTTATTTACACAAAATATTAAGTTCTTTCATTTATTTGATATCATCTTCTTTTGTTAGACATACGAAGATGAGTTGCACTCAGTCCATTATAATTGTTTTGGACTATGCTAAAGTTTAAACATTGTATAGGCCTAATATTGAAAATACTTGCCCTTATGCACTCAATCCATTATAATTGTTTTGGACTATGCTAAAGTTTAAACATTGTATAAGCCTAATATTGAAAATACTTGCCCTTATGTTGAAGACAACCCATGTTGTTTTGAAGTGTTTAGGAATTTATAATGTATAATACTACTACTTCTGCTTATTCACTACAAATCTTTTATATCATTCCTATTATAAATTTCTGCTTATTCACTACAAATCTTTATATCATAATAAATAAATAAATAATTTTCTACAATATATAATAAATAAAAATTAGTTAATAGTGATTTATTTTATAAATAAAATTTTAATTTTTTTATTATATTATTGTTATCTTAATACTCTATATTTGTGAGAATATAATCGACATTGGTTAGAAAACTTAATCGAAATTATAATTAGTGACATCGTATAAAAAGGGATGTTGAGTTAGTTGAAAAAATAATGTGATTATTTAAATTTTAAAATAATTAAAATAGATAAAATTGTTATAAAATGGTTTATAAGATAATTATTTAAAAATTTAAAATAAAAATTTATGAAAAAATAAAGCTATAAAACGCAACTCGTAGCTTTATACCTCAATATATTCAACCCCACAACTCATACCTTCACCACCTACCGGAAAAAGCTCCGGCAAGGTGGTCCACCAATAAAACAGGCGGCGTACCGACGGAGAGTCGCCGGAAAACAGGAGAGAGAGAGAGTATGAAAGTGAGAAGGAAATAAAGTAGATTCTAAAAGTTTTCAAACACTTTGACTGGACATAACTAGATTTTTATAACTCCGATTTAAAAACTAAAATATGTTCTGGAAAGCTTATGAAAACAGCTTTCAAACAAGACAAAAAATATAAAAATCGGACTTATGTACTAAAAGTTATGGCCTAAAGAACAAGTTCCGACTATAAGGGTTTTAACCCATCTTTGACCAGCCATAACTGGAGATCTAGAACTCCGATCGAGAATCGGAAAAGTGTTCCAGAAAGCTCTCGACGAGAACTTTCCAACGGTGCTGGACGATCAATGATCGGACGTCGGAAAGTTGACCGGAGTTTGGACAGAAGCTGAAGTGTGTGTGGGTAAGGTGTGTGTCTTGAGTGTGAGTGTGAAGTATGTTCTATGGATACATAAATGCTTATGATTATGCATGTCCATATATGAAGAAGTATGTTACATGAATGTTTTCATACATGCACGTTTCAAACGTGAAGATATATGATATACGGTCAAGACCGTGCAAGATGTATGGTATACGGATAATAACCGTACTAGCTATGATAAGATTACGGGTAACACCGTTCCAAGAATTGATCGAAAGATCACATTCGGGTAGCTCCCGAACA
This sequence comes from Galeopsis tetrahit, assembly GCA_963675135.1. Taxonomy (NCBI): domain Eukaryota; kingdom Viridiplantae; phylum Streptophyta; class Magnoliopsida; order Lamiales; family Lamiaceae; genus Galeopsis; species Galeopsis tetrahit. Next base: position 76,102,615 of record OY776127.1, read on the forward strand.
AGATGCTCGAGCGGGGTAAAGCGTGCCCCAACAAGATTGATGTGCTCTTACGTGTATTATATTTTAACTATCACTATTTATTAATATAAAACATGATGTTGAACGTATTGCATGGTTAACATATGATTGATGATACGTGAAGGTTGTGATTTGAGTTGTCGCTATGTGACTTAATGCCATGATTGAGAGTAATGAATCTCAAATTTATGTTTATCATATACATTGATTCCCATGGTTAACCTTTATTATGGTGGATTGTATGATATTCGAGTGGGTGTTGAGTGAACCCACTGAGTATTTTTCAAATGCTCACTGTTGGTCCTGAAAGGAGTAGATAACAAGTGTATGGGGGGGGGGGAATACACTTGTATGCAAATTCTTTTCAACTAGATCAAACCAGAACTCAGCAAGGTTGTCTTGGACAACACTGCTGAAGATGATTAACTCTTCTAAGATAATCAATCTACTAAGTACTATTGAGTACTTAGTTGAATAACTATCTAGGGGAGTTATATGTGCGGAATAGTGGTTGGCCCTTTAAGTTTAGACTCCTTTAATTTCTGAAATCACTTAGTCAATGTAACACAGTCCAGTTAAGCTTCAGGGAAGTTGTCCAAGACAGTTTTTCACAGTCTTTGAATATGTATCTTTGAAAGATCAGTTTTGTGTGCAGTGTTGAGTGAATGTAAGTACTTGTAAAGTAAATCAACACAAGAGTTTATAGTGGTTCAGAGACTCAAGCTCCTACATCCACTTTCCCTGATTTAACAGGATAATTCCTTCACTCTTGGAATTAACTTGTTTTATAGTGCCAAGGTGCACTTGATCAAGAACACCACTCCTTGGTGAATTGATCCCTAGGATGTCTAGAGTCCTAGTACCCTCTTCTCAACTCAGAACTGAACTGTTCTTCTCTCAACAGTCAGCTCCTACCACTTCTACTACTACAACCTTCTCACTTTCACTCTTGAAAGGTGTAAGGGTTGAAGTAAGGTTCCAACTAATGAGATATCCTTTACAATGAAGATCAGTGTATAAGGATAGGATATCTCTCTAAGCTTGTGTATGGATATACAATTTGGTTCAGCTTAGAAGAAGTGTTTGAAGACTAAGATAGTCTTTGAAAGCACTCTAGCTTGTAAGAACTTTGAGCTAGGTTGGATTATGTTGAGGTCAGTTGGATGCTTTCAAATGGTCTTCACACTTCTGTATTTATAGACAAAATGGAGGATTTGCCCGTTGGAGAGGCAGCCCCAAATTGCTATAAATGTCTTCCTTGAGTTCTTCAAACTGGAAGACAGATTCTTGATAGTGACATGTCCTCATTTGGGTAATAAACGGCTGTAACAGTTTTGTCTTCATTCTGCAGCACTTTTCCCAATGTTTGACTTCTTGTTAGGACTTGGACATGGCTTCTGAAGGTTGATCCAATGATAGGACAACATTCCTTATCATCTGGACAACTCTCCTTATCACTATCAGCAGTTTTGCTTTTCAGCATGGTTGGCTTGCTCTTCTTCAGATGACTTGGCTCATTCCCTTTATTTCTCTTAAGGATGGTCTTAGCTTATTTCTTTGAAGACCTTTAGGGAGTGATTGTCTCAATCTCTTCAGCATAGTTGACCTCAGGCTTTCAGAGCATTTCATCTTGATCAATTTTGCTGAGACAACTCCTCTGGACAACTCTTCTGATCAGCATGATTGGTCTTTTTGCATCAGAGCACTTTATACTTTAGAGTTGGCTTATCTGGACAACTCTCCTGACCAAAACCTTTGAGTAGTCTTGTCCTTTTGAGCTAGGTAGGTTTGTTCTTGCATATGGCTAGCTTCTTTGGACAACTCTCCTGATCAGAGCTTTATGAATATTTTCTCTAGACAACTCTCCTGAACAGAGAATCTTCATTAGACTTGTCCTTTTGAGCTTTACAATCTTGTTCTTGCATAAGAACATCTTCTCTGGACAACTCTCCTGATCAGAGTATCTTAGATTTCATAGAGTGTCCTTGCTCTTAAGTGATTGTTCCAGAATTTGAGCCTTGAGGGGACTTGATCTTGATTATCTTTAAAGCATAGGTTCCCCCTCAAATTGTGCATCTAATTGTCTAAGAGCTGCCTAACATTTCAGCTTCTCATCTAGCCTTATGCTATATGTTCTAACATTTCTAGAACATATTCATTTATAAATTAGGCATGTCTCAGGGGGTTTTTGGTATTTAATCAAAACGTAGCTCATTTTATTCCCAACAATTTCCCCCTTTTTGATGATGCCAAAACCTACATAATCTAAGCAAAAGTGACTTGTATACACCTATTACATATATCTTCAGAAGACATGACTAAGATCAATGTTCCTGAAAAGACAATGTGTTAGTGTATTCACTGTTTTTGTTGCAAGTAGGTTTCAAGGATAGGCATAGAGAGATTTTTGTATAAGTGTATCTTGATTCAAAAGTAAGTTCAAATATCATTCATTCAAAAATCATTACAGGCATGTTGATAGTTGAAATTAACATATCAGAGCATGAATCAATACATCAGAGCAATTCATTACAATAATTCAAGACAAAAATAATATTTTCAGCATCAGAGCACAGAGCTTGTATCAGAGCAATCCATAACAAATCAGAGCAAACAGATTAGCACACCACATCAGCAATCTTGATCATATTTCAGCATAGTTGATTAATCAAGAAAGGTCAGAAGACTTAGCCATTTCAAAGATCATCCTCAGGAGGTGGCAGCATTCCATACTGTGCCCACACTCTTCTTTTCAGTGCCATGGCTTCTTGGTTGGTTCCCTTAGGTCCAAGAACCATCTTGTTCAGCTTAAGGATCTCAGTGAATTCCCTCAGAATTCTTGCTTGGTCAATCCATCCTTCAAGCTTTGGAGGCATGTATATGATTGGCTTGGGAGCTGTGAGTTCAAATCTTGCAATGTCAGCAGCTGCAAGTAGTTGTTGATACAACTCTCTGTAGTATTCTAGCATGAACTCAGTGAAGGCAGAGTTTGCATCTCCTCCATTCCATCTGTCAATGACATAATAGTCATAGACAAACTCCCTTTTAGCTTCTTCCCATGTGTCATTCAGTTGAATTGGCACCCATTTATCCAAGTGTGGATATTTGGTGTCCATTGGGATTAGAAGCTGAGGCTTCATCTTGCTGTAAGTTGCTCTCCTTCTTCTTGGTTTCTGAAAGTTTGCTCTCCTTTCATCTCTTGCTCTGTTGGCTTCTTCCATCAGATCCATTTTCTCTTGGGCCCTCATCATGGCTAGTTTCTGTTGTGTTTCAGGGTCTTTGCCATACCCTTCATGAAACAGTTTTGATGGATCGAGAGTTAGGACTGTTGTCTTCTTCTTAGGTTCAGATCCAAATCCTTCAGCAAATAAGTCTTCAATGTCTTCAGAGGACTTGGTACCTTCAGCAGTTTTGCCAGATTCAGAAGATTTGTCCTTTTCAGCAGCTTTGGGATCTTCAGCAGTTTTGGCTTTCTTTGATGTATGCTCATCCTCATCAATTCTGAATTCTGGTGGAAGATCAAGGCTGCTAGGAAAGTCAGTGAATGTCTCAACTTGCCTCTTCTTTCCTTGGGCTTTCTTGATCTTTCCTCTAGTTTGGACACCTTCAGCTACCTTGTCCAGACCAGATACTTCACCACCTGGTCTTTGCTGTTTCCTTGCCCTTTCTTCTTGAGCTGAGGCCATTGAGTTCTTCAATGCCAATGCTAACTGCTCCTCTTCATCCAAATCTTCCAAGTTCAGCATTTCTGGCTCTTTTCCCTTTCCTTCAGGGACTTTGTCTTTCCCTTTCACTGGACTCCCAATCACCAAGGCACCTTTTGCTCTTGCTCTTTCCCTTTCCCCCTTTTTGGCAGCATCAAAGCACTGTGGCTTTAGGTCACTCATTGTTGTGGCCATTAGGGATTGGGCCTGGTTCAGGGACTTCATCTCCTCCAACAAATATACATTCTCATCATGTATATTTTGCATCCTATCACTGCTCAAGCTAAGGAAGGCTAGAACAGGCTTCATCTTTTGTTGGACAACCTCTTCCATGGCTGTTTTCAGAGATGCATCCAGTTGGGCTTTTAAGAGCTCAGTGAGGTTGGCCACTGCACCTTCAGCAATGTTGGCCAACACTTCTTGGGAAAATTTTTCTGAGGCTGCTTTGACTATAGCTAGCCTTTGCTCTTCAGCTCTTCTCTTTTGTAGTGCTGTCTTCTTTCCAAGAGCTTGCTTGACAGTGAGCCTGAGAGCTTTGACATTAGCATTGTGATTATCTCTCAGCAGCTTCTGTTCTTTCTTGACCTCCTCTGAGATGGCTTCCATGGTAGACTTGGCATTTTGAACTTCAGTGGAGATGGTTTGAAGACCAGATTCCACACCACTGATTCTTGCCTCAAGAGTTGGTAGCACAACATCTTCAGAGCCAGTGAGCCTCATTTCTACAGATGCTAGAGTCCTTCCTTGCTCATTCAATGCTCCTGAAGTTTCAGCATGAGCAGATTGGACTTGATGAGCCAAGGAGTCCAACTTCTCTGATTGCATGCCAAGTAAGGCTTGAGCTGAGCCTGTATCAACTTGGATAGGTGCATCTGTGAGGAACTCTTCTGCAAAAATTTGGTCAAGAGAAATACCTGCAACATCAGATAAATCAAACAAGTTAGGAAATAAGCACTCATCACCCTCAATTTCTTTTACATAAGACTCTGATACATCAGCAGTCTTCTTCTCATTTTCAACTTTTTCTTTTCTCCCTTCTGTAATAATGATCTCTCTCAAGGAATCAGGCCTCCTTTCATCAAGGGATTCCTGAAGTTCAGATTTGACTTCAAGAATAACCTGTCCTTCCTCACTTATTCCACCCTCATATGTTGGTACACTCACTATCTTAGTGATGACTACCTCTCTGTCATCCACAACTCCCTCTGATTTTTCAACTATTCTCTCCTTTTCAACTCCTTCTCCTAAACCTGCAGCATCTCCACCTTCAACAAGGTTCAAAGATGGCAGTTGTGGGGAGATCACAGTGCTTATATCAGCAGCCACTGAGTCATCCTGAATGATTAAGGGCTGATCAATGTCCAACTCTTCTGACACTGAATAGGCCTTAATCAAACTAGCCTCTAGTACAGGAACCTCAACATCTTTAGGCTGTGCCTTGGGTTCAGAAGAACCTTCATTGGCAGATGTGTCTTTGGTTGTGTTACCACCCTTGGTCAACACCTCTGAAGTTACAGAGCCTTTCCTATGATAGGTTTTGGGAGGATTGGAAAGTCTATCTGCTACAGAAGACTTGGGTTGAAAGGGTTCAGGGAGGTTGGCTTGAGGGGTTTCAGGAGGGTTGGGATTTGAAGGGATTGAGGGATCATCAGGGGAATTATCATCATTAGAGCCACTGTCAGGGTGTTTGATTCCCTTGGCTTTTCTTTCTTTCTCCTCTTCAATCTTATTGGCTACCAACTTTGCAAAAATCTCCTCATCAATGAGGAATCTTGTCTTTGAAACTCCAGCAAAGTGTAGCAATCTGTTCTCCTCTATTTGCCACCAGTTTGCACCTTTATCTTGGATGACTTGTGATATCTCCATCATAGATTTATCTTTTACATCAACAAGCATCCTCAAATCATGAAAGGCCTTCTGAATTCTTGGAAATTCAGCAAGTTGTGGATACAAACTGTCCACAGTAGCCTTGGCTCCTCCTCTGAGCATACTTTCAAAAGTATACTCCTCCTCATCTCCACTTGAATGGGGACTTTGGTTTATAGGGGAGTTGGCTCTGGGTTCTCCTAATGTGGCTTCAGGTAGATTAAGTTCAGGGATCTTGGCTTCAGATGGGTTTGGTACAGTAGAAGGATCTTCAGTTGCTTTAGAGAGCAATGAATCTGAAGGGGCTTTACTCAGGGGGGTTGGCTCATGAAGTGCATGCTCTAAGAGCTTTGAATAGTTGAGCATGGATGAGTCAAGGGGAGACATGAGTCTTGTCTCATCTACTGCTAAATCAGCAAGCACATCTATGCCACTTCTTTGCTCATTCCCTTCAGGAGAATATCTCTTAGTGAGATTTACAGGGGTAATGGGTTGGTTGGAAGGGGTAACATGGGTTTCAGGGGAGTTGGGCTCAAGATACTGAATTTCAGGGAGGTTGGCCTCTATGGGTTGACCTTCAGGGACTTTGGATTCTGGAGTTCCAGAACCAGATGAATTGGTCCTTGACATGGATTTGGCCCTGCTTTCAGCTCTGCTCTCCCTTAGAGCCAATTGAAGAGACCTCTCTTCTTGCAGCTCCAACACCTTTTCAGTAGGTTTGGCCCTTCTCTTGCTGGCCCTGCTACTTCCACTTCCTTCCTTCTCAGGGACAACTTCCCTGATTCTCTTATCACCCTTAGACTTTTGTCTAGTCTCATTGTACTTTTGCCTGAGTTCTTCTGAATGATCAGATGGCACTTGTACACCTTCTCTAGCAACTTCTTCAATCTCAGCTGAAGCATCTGAATTCTCTTCTGAGATTCTCTGAGACATTTTTCTTGTCTTTACAGCCCTGGCCTTTGTTCTCTTTTTCATCTTAGGCTTCTCTTCCTCCTGTTCTTCAGCAGGCTTGGCCAGTAGCATCCTTCTTTTCTCAGTTTTCTTACTGAGCTTTCTGAACAGGATCTTTTGGGCTGGGAGGGGCTTTGCAAAGGTCTGCATCTGGGAATAGTGGGAAAACCTCTCAATCAACAAGCTTGCCCTGGTGCAATACTTGATTTTCCCTTCTAGCACCACCTTGTTGTGGGCTTTCACCTTAAATTTAGCCTTCTCCTTCATCATCTCAGACATGATGAAGGTCCTCCAATCAAACTTGATGCCCTTATCACTGGCATCAATAATGGCAGCCATGATTCTGATCCTTGGATGGCTGACTTGCTCTAAGCTTCCAGTGTTGCTTAAGAGACTTTTAGCAACTACCTCAAACAGATTGAGAAACTCTGGCTTGAGAGTTTTCTTGTTTTGAGTTGAGGAGAGAGGGCCTGGAACTAATAGCCATTCTTGGGCTATTTCTTCTTCATGTCCAGTACCATAGACTTCTGGATTCCTTCCCTCATAAGGCAATCCAAAGGCTCCTTCCAGATCCTCTGAGGAGAATCTAACTCTATGGAATCTCTCCTCTTCCTCTCCTTCAGCTGTGTAGGATAGCCTGGTTGATACTTCACCATCTTCAGGCTTGCCTCTCCACTTGAGGAAGGCAAAGAATTCTGCCATATAGCTTTCCAAGCAAGAGCTTGGTCTTTCTTCCAAGAACTTTTGGAGACCAGCCCTTCTCAACCATCTCAGGGTTGGAGTAATCTCAGGATCTTCACTTTCAAAAGAGATAATTGGCTCAAAGTGAAGATTGTTCTTGTTGCTTAGATAGCCAAAATCTAGGTCTAGATCTTTGTTGGAGAAATCAACAAGCATTTCAGGTCTAACCTTGGGGGCCATTGAAATTTACAGAGAGAAGTTTGATGAAGAATGAGAGAGTTTGAAGAATTTTGAGTTAGGGTTTCGAATACTTGGGGAAGAAGTGTTTGTGGGTATCTTAAGACTTGTGAATATTCTAAAAAGAATGTTTGTCAATGAGTTGGTAAGGTCTTGAGACAATTCAAAGGTGAACAAAAATGGAAATCCAAAATGGACGGCTAGGATTGATTTCAGGGGAGTTGTCCATTTTTGATCCAATGGTCAAAAACCAATGTAACAGTGAGATAACTGTTTTATTCAAAACGTGGGTGGTTTTTAATGTTTGTTTAAGGCTGGGGATTTTTCGAGATAGATCATGTCCCAAAAAGTTTAATGCAAACAAGAGTTAAATCTTGGCATTTAATGCATGGAAAGTGACCTTTTGGGTGGGAGACAAATTAAATCCCAGAAAGGTGAAAACTGTATTTCAATGGGACAGATTTCGAAATAGGTATTGATCACCAAAAATAGGTGCTTATCATACCAAGATTTGGTTTGATAGCTAGGACAACTTATCTGACCCTACATGGACAAGTGTCCTGAAGAACTGTGGACAAGTGTCCTGAAGAGGTAAGGTCATGTTTCTGAATTTCAGTAGACTTGACCAAGTCTGCTGAAGTTTGAGTTTGTTTCCCCCTTAATCAATGAGCTTCTTTGGACTTATTTGTCCAACTTCCCTGGATCAAGTAATCCCAACTCTGCTGATAGCTCCAGAAATCTTGCCTCTGCAAGTGGCTTGGTTAGTATATCAGCTTTTTGATGGTCTGTGTGAATTTTCACTAGCTTGATATCCTTCTTCTCCACATGATCTCTAATGAAGTGGTGCTTGATGTCCACATGCTTGCATCTTGTGTGCAAGACAGGATTTTGTGATATAGCAATGGCACTATTGTTATCACAGAAAATTGGCACTTCAGTAGAGTTGACTTTGTAGTCTCTTAGTTGTTGTCTCAACCATAGGATTTGAGCACAACAACTTCCAGCAGCAACATATTCAGCTTCAGTGGTGGAAGTGGCCACTGTGTTCTGCTTCTTGGAGAACCATGAAATAAGCTTGTTGCCCAAGAATTGACAAGTCCCTGAAGTGGACTTTCTGTCAATCCTACATCCTCCATAATCAGCATCTGAGTAGCCAGTTAGCTCAATATTGTCATCAGCAGGGTACCAAAGGCCTAGATTCTCAGTGCCTTTGAGGTACCTCAAAATCCTCTTTGCAGCCTCAAGGTGGCTTTTCTTAGGATTCGCTTGAAATCTTGCACAAACACCTACTGCAAAGGTGATGTCAGGTCTGCTGGCAGTGAGATAGAGGAGTGATCCAATGATTCCTCTATACTCAGTAGAGTTGGTTGGAATGCCACTCTCATCAGGATCCATCTTCCAATTTGTGTTCATTGGGATCCTTACTGGCTTGCTAGTTGTACACCCAAACTTTTTGATCATTTCTCTTGTGTACTTAGCTTGGTTGATGAAGATTCCTTCTTTAGATTGCTTGACTTGTAGACCCAAAAAGAAGTTCATCAACCCCATCATGGACATCTCAAACTTGCTTTGCATGAGCTTGGAGAATTTTTCACACAGCTTCTCATTAGGGGATCCAAAAATTATGTCATCTACATAAATTTGGACAAGCAAGATGTCCTCTCCTTCAGAGATTCTGAAGAGAGTTCTGTCCACAGTTCCCTTGGTGAATCCATGATCCAAGAGGAATTGTGACAGTGTATCATACCAAGCCCTAGGGGCTTGTTTGAGTCCATATAGAGCTTTCTTGAGTCTGTAAACTTGGTTTCCAACTTCAAAACCTGGTGGTTGCTCCACATAGACTTCTTCTTTCAAGACTCCATTCAGAAAGGCACTCTTGACATCCATTTGGTATACTTTGAATCTCTTGTGGGCTGCATAGGCCAAAAAGAGCCTTATTGCTTCTAGCCTTGCCACAGGTGCAAATGTCTCATCATAGTCAATGCCTTCATGTTGGCAATATCCTTTTGCCACTAGTCTTGCTTTGTTTCTGACAATCACATCATTTTCATTTTTCTTGTTCTTGAACACCCACTTTGTTCCAATAACATCTTGATGTGAGGGTCTATCCACCAGCTCCCATACTTCATTTCTGGTGAATTGGTTCAGTTCTTCCTGCATGGCTGTGATCCAATTGGCATCTTGAAGTGCTTCCTCAATATCTTTTGGTTCCTGTTCTGACAAGAAACAACAGAACATAGCACTTTCACCATGAAACTTTCTGGTTCTGACTCCTATACTTGGATCACCAAGTATCAGGTCAGTAGGATGGTCAGACAACCAAGTCCTTCTTTTTCTGATCTCTTCAGTAGAGTTGTCCTCTACTGAAGTTGTGTCATTTTGATCATAAAATTCAGGATAATTTAATGCAGGATCTAATTCAGGATCATAATCAGGGGTGTTGTCCTCAATGTCAGGGACATTGGTATTTTCAACATTTTGAGTTCCCCCTTGATTATTTGACCCATTAACTACCTCAGCAGGAACTGCTTCTTCATTGGTAGTTGTTACCTGGATATGAACTGGGATTGGATCATTCAGTTCATCATTTCCATCAGTGGGATTTGTCTCAGGAAGGTTGCCTTCAGGATGGTTGTCCAATGTTGTATGTTCAGGTAGGTTGATTTGAACAACTTCTATGAATTCAGTGTCTTTGTCTTTTAGGCTTAATCTGGTTGTCCTCTGTGTGATTTCTTCAGGTTCCAAATGATCATTCCTGATCTCAAAGATAGATTCATCAAACACAACATGAGGTGTTTCTTCCACTATAAGGGATTTCTTGTTGTAGACTCTGAAAGCTCTACTGATTTGAGAGTATCCAAGAAATATTCCCTCATCAGCTTTGCTGTCAAAAGCTTTCAACTGTTCTTTCCCATTATTGTGAATGAAACATTTACAGCCAAATATATGAAAATATGACACTTTAGGCATTCTCCCTTTCCAGAGTTCATAGGGGGTTTTGCCTTGCCCCTTAGTGATCAAACATCTATTTTGAGTATGGCATGCAATGTTTATAGCTTCAGCCCAAAACCTCTTAGGTAAATTTGAGTCAGCAATTAAAGTTCTAGCAGCTTCTTTTAAAGTTCTATTCCTTCTTTCTGCAACTCCATTTTGTTGGGGAGTTCTAGCTGCTGAGGTTTCATGAGCTATTCCATTTGATGTGCAGTACTCATTGATGTATGAGTTAATGAACTCAGTGCCTTTATCAGATCTTATCTTGATAATGCTAAGGCTTTTCTCATTTGACAACCTCTTTAGAAGTTCAGGCAGTTTGACTTGTGTTTCCTTCTTATTAAGGAGATATACTACCCATGTGAACCTAGAGAAGTCATCTACTACCACTAATGTGTATTTTCTACCATTTATGCTTGAAGGGGTAATTGGTCCAAATAGATCCATATGTAGAAGTTCAAGTACCCTTTCAGTGGAAATGACTGGTTTTCCTTTGAATGAGGCTTTAATCTGTTTTCCTTCTTGACATGGTTTACACACATGTTCTTTAATGAAAACCTCATTAGGTAGTCCTTTAACTAATGCATTTCTAGCAAGTTTATTCATAGATTTGAAGTTCAGGTGATTTAGCCTCTTATGCCATAACCAACTTTGTTCACTAGAACTTTTAGCAATGAAACATGCAGCATCAGTAGACTTGTCCCAGTCTGCAAAATACACATTTCCCTTCCTAGTTCCAGTCAATAGAGTTTGTTGAGCCTTATCTTTGATTAGACATTTTCCACTTGAGAACTCAACATTAAAATCTTTATCACAGAATTGACTGATACTCAGGAGGTTATATTTGAGACCAGCTACATAAGATACATTGGTTACTTTGATGTTACCAATCATCAAAGTACCATAACCTTTTGTTGTTGCTTGTGAGCTGTCTCCAAAGGTGACATTTGGGCCTTCTTTTTCAATAAAATCAGAGAGGAGTTCTTTGTTTCCAGTCATGTGCCTTGAGCATCCACTGTCAAGATACCATGCTGTCTTTTTGTTCATGCTCCTCTTCTTGTGGCCCAGTGGTACCTGCAATTAGATAGGTTTAGGTACCCTTTGAGTTTTGGGTCCTGAGAGGTTAGCTGTACCTTTGGGAACCCAAACTTGCCTAATAACCCTGATTGATTCAAGGTGGCTGAGTTGATTTCCTAGTGTATCAACATACACTGTCTTTCCCTTAAATGCCTTTGGGAAAGTGTGTGTGAATGTGTTAACTCTGTAAGTTTCAGGAGAGTTGACCACTTTCCTGAACTTATGAGTTCTTTGTGCAGCTTGAGGAAATCTTTGAGGAAAGGCATTTTTATGACCATTACCCTTTGGCATGAAGGGTTTTGGTTGTCTCATTTTATTCTGCCTTTGAGAATAGTTGTCCTTAGGTCTATTCAGCTGAGGCTTTCTCAGATGAGTTGGCCTAGGCTGATTATACCTTGGATAATTCCTCTGAACATTGTTCAGGAGAGTTGCCCTTCCATTGGGTCTACTCTGCTGACCAATATTCCTCTTGTGTTCAGGAGCCTTGGCCATTTCCTTAGGTTTTGGCCTATTCTCCTGAATCACTTGAGTAGGCATTTCATTCAATTTGCCCTTTCCTTTGTTCAGTGGCTGAATTACTTCATTTTCAGCTTGTTGTGCCACTGACTTAACAAAGATTCTCTTAGTGATACTTGTGGATGCAACACTAAGACAAGGTGAAGATTCAAATGGATCAAAACCCAATCCACTTCTTTGAGCCATAGGTCTTTGATAACTTTGAATTTCCTCTATTGCTCTAGAGGATTTGTTCAAAGCAGACATCTTTAATTTCAGGCTCTCTTCACTTGATTTAAGAATATCATACTCATGTGAGAGATTTTCAAATTTGGCATTTAGAATTTTAAGTTCAAATTCTTTTCTTTTCTGAGAGAGAAGTTGATCATCAATCTCCTTTTGTTGGTCAACTATCCTGAGATTTGCTTCCTCAAGCTTTCTCAAGACTTGTTGATACAACTCAGTAGACTTGACATCAACAGCTACCTCAGAGTTCTTGGTGAGTTCAGTAGCTAATCTTTCATTTTCTCTCACACAATTGTCATGAAATTCTTGTAATCTAGTGAAATCTTCCATCAACTTTCCCAAGGAAAGTTTCAGGTTAACCTCACTAGTGTTTTGTGAGATAAATGATGGTGAACTAGAAGTAGAGGATACCTCATCATCCTCAAGAGCCATGTTGCAGACATCATCATCATCATCACTGTTGGAGAACAATCCATCAGAAGAGTTGAAGCTTTCAGCACTATCAGATTCTTCACCAGCCATCATGGTCTTTCTATTGGTGAATTTTCTGTCTCTTTTGGCTTGTCTCTCTCTTCTTTCTTTAGAGCTCAATTCAGGGCAGTCATATTGGAAGTGCCCTTTCTTTTTGCAGTTATAGCACAGATCTTCATCATCATCCTTCTTGGATTCTTCTCTTTTCTTAGATGAAGAAGGATCAGCTCTACTGGATCTTCTCCTATCAGAGGACTTGTCCTCTGATCTTTTCTCTTCAGGCTTTTTGTCCTCAGCCTGATCTTCAGGGGAGTTGTATCTTCTCCTGAATTTGTTGTCTTGGTAGAATTTCTTGTATCTACCAAACCTTGTGTTGAGCTTGTCAAACCTTCTAGCCATCAAGGCTAGTTCTTCCTTCATCTCAGTCTTAGAGACTGTCTTTGATGATCTGGGAGTGGGTTGCATTTCTGGTTCAGCAACTTTGGCTTTGAATGCCACTCCCTTAGTAGGATTTGAAGGTTCCTCAACAGGCTTTCTTCTATTGAGGTCAAACTCATAGGCTTTAAGTTCTGAGAATATTTGTTGCATGGGCATGGTGGAGAGATCTTTGGTATTCTGCATCATTACAGCATAGACATCCCACTTTTGAGTGAGACTCCTTAGGATTTTCAGTCCAACCTCTCTCTTGGTGTAGACCTTGCCCAATGAGTTAATCTCATTCATCACATTAGTGAATCTACCAGCAAATTTGTCAATGGACTCATCAGACTCCATTGAAAATTGTTCAAACTTCTGCACAGCAACTTGGAGCTTGTTCTCCTTGATCTTTTCAGTGCCCTCACACATTTCAGCAAGGGTGTCCCAAATTTCTTTGGCTGTTGTGCAGTGGTAGACTCTTCCCATGATTGCATCTGGAATTGTTTGATAAAGAGTATTCATGGCAAGATACTTCAGGTTATCTTTTCTCTTTTCATCAGCAGTGAAATCATCCTCATCCTTGGGAATCAGTTCCCTTACATCTGCTTTTTGTGCATCTGTTACCCTGGGGTTAGTTTGAGTAAACACAAAAGGTCCTCTTGTGATTACTCTTAACATGTCAGTATGAAGAGATGCAAGATGAGCCCTCATTCTAATTTTCCAGAATTCATAATTGTCTATTGAAAACATGGGCAGTTTGTGATGAGAAATGTGGTTGACTGGATTTGTGGCCATATTGTCCAAACCTTGAACAGCAGGTGGAGGGACAGCATTGTTGTTAGCCATATCTCAATAAGAATCAATCAATCAACAAGTAATGGATTTCAGATAGAGATCAGTTCAGTGACCACACCAAATATGTGAGTTTTGAAAATCAAGATGGATTTTCAGAAGCAGTGGTCTTTGAACCCCTGCTCTGATACCACTTGTTGGTCCTGAAAGGAGTAGATAACAAGTGTATGGGGGGGGGGGGGGAATACACTTGTATGCAAATTCTTTTCAACTAGATCAAACCAGAACTCAGCAAGGTTGTCTTGGACAACACTGCTGAAGATGATTAACTCTTCTAAGATAATCAATCTACTAAGTACTATTGAGTACTTAGTTGAATAACTGTCTAGGGGAGTTATATGTGCGGAATAGTGGTTGGCCCTTTAAGTTTAGACTCCTTTAATTTCTGAAATCACTTAGTCAATGTAACACAGTCCAGTTAAGCTTCAGGGAAGTTGTCCAAGACAGTTTTTCACAGTCTTCGAATATGTATCTTTGAAAGATCAGTTTTGTGTGCAGTGTTGAGTGAATGTAAGTACTTGTAAAGTAAATCAACACAAGAGTTTATAGTGGTTCAGAGACTCAAGCTCCTACATCCACTTTCCCTGATTTAACAGGATAATTCCTTCACTCTTGGAATTAACTTGTTTTATAGTGCCAAGGTGCACTTGATCAAGAACACCACTCCTTGGTGAATTGATCCCTAAGATGTCTAGAGTCCTAGTACCCTCTTCTCAACTCAGAACTGAACTGTTCTTCTCTCAACAGTCAGCTCCTACCACTTCTACTACTACAACCTTCTCACTTTCACTCTTGAAAGGTGTAAGGGTTGAAGTAAGGTTCCAACTAATGAGATATCCTTTACAATGAAGATCAGTGTATAAGGATAGGATATCTCTCTAAGCTTGTGTATGGATATACAATTTGGTTCAGCTTAGAAGAAGTGTTTGAAGACTAAGATAGTCTTTGAAAGCACTCTAGCTTGTAAGAACTTTGAGCTAGGTTGGATTATGTTGAGGTCAGTTGGATGCTTTCAAATGGTCTTCACACTTCTGTATTTATAGACAAAATGGAGGATTTGCCCGTTGGAGAGGCAGCCCCAAATTGCTATAAATGTCTTCCTTGAGTTCTTCAAACTGGAAGACAGATTCTTGATAGTGACATGTCCTCATTTGGGTAATAAACGGCTGTAACAGTTGTGTCTTCATTCTGCAGCACTTTTCCCAATGTTTGACTTCTTGTTAGGACTTGGACATGGCTTCTGAAGGTTGATCCAATGATAGGACAACATTCCTTATCATCTGGACAACTCTCCTTATCACTATCAGCAGTTTTGCTTTTCAGCATGGTTGGCTTGCTCTTCTTCAGATGACTTGGCTCATTCCCTTTATTTCTCTTAAGGATGGTCTTAGCTTATTTCTTTGAAGACCTTTAGGGAGTGATTGTCTCAATCTCTTCAGCATAGTTGACCTCAGGCTTTCAGAGCATTTCATCTTGATCAATTTTGCTGAGACAACTCCTCTGGACAACTCTTCTGATCAGCATGATTGGTCTTTTTGCATCAGAGCACTTTATACTTTAGAGTTGGCTTATCTGGACAACTCTCCTGACCAAAACCTTTGAGTAGTCTTGTCCTTTTGAGCTAGGTAGGTTTGTTCTTGCATATGGCTAGCTTCTTTGGACAACTCTCCTGATCAGAGCTTTATGAATATTTTCTCTAGACAACTCTCCTGAACAGAGAATCTTCATTGGACTTGTCCTTTTGAGCTTTACAATCTTGTTCTTGCATAAGAACATCTTCTCTGGACAACTCTCCTGATCAGAGTATCTTAGATTTCATAGAGTGTCCTTGCTCTTAAGTGATTGTTCCAGAATTTGAGCCTTGAGGGGACTTGATCTTGATTATCTTTAAAGCATAGGTTCCCCCTCAAATTGTGCATCTAATTGTCTAAGAGCTGCCTAACATTTCAGCTTCTCATCTAGCCTTATGCTATATGTTCTAACATTTCTAGAACATATTCATTTATAAATTAGGCATGTCTCAGGGGGTTTTTGGTATTTAATCAAAACGTAGCTCATTTTATTCCCAACACTCACCCCTTCCACTTTCAGGTGGGAACGTTCGGGAGGATTGAAGGTGGATGTGAGCACTCGATCCCAAAAGTACAACCCTTTAATTCATGTCTTTTGAAATTTAAAATTTTATTTTGGATGACTATTTGAAATTGTAGTATTTTATTGTAAGACAAATCCTTAAGGACTTTACTTGCTACTTTACTTCCGCTGTTGTCACTTCTTAATTATTTTGAGGGTTTTGGTGGTGATCACCTTGGTTTGAATGGTTGCATTCATTTAAATTATTAGGTTATTTTCAAGCGTAGTAATGCCCCTTACTCCCTATTTAAAAAATAATAATAATAAATAAAATCTATGTTTATTCTTTTAAAATTTTTGGGGTCGTTACAGTGTGAATTTATAAATAATATATAAAGAAAACTTTACAAATATTGAAGGGGTATAAATCTAATGGTATTTATTCTTTATTTATTATTAATATTTTTTATATATTTAATATTTATCAAATTATTATACTAATTTTTTAATTTATTTATAAATACTCTTTAATAAATATACACTTTAAATAAAAAAAAAAAAATTCAAATGTCATTGTTTTTGTCCACACACATGTAAATATCAAATTTTATGACTTGATAAATTTCGTTCTTTCTTCTAGAAGATACCGAAGATCTATTCTTACATAATATTGCATAGTTATCTTTAAATAAATTAAATATTTTCTGTAATATTTTATGCAAATAAATTATTAACTAAACAGAAATAAATTTTCACGACTTCAAATATTGAAAAGTAAAGTTTATTTTTTATATAATATATAAATTTTGAATTTTATGTTAACTTATTATAAATGGAGGGACTATTTTATGTAAATAATTATTTATAATATACATGTACTACTATGTATTTATTTTGTTAAAGTTTTTTTTAATTGTATATTATTTTTTTCATAAATGAACGAAGATGTATTTTCTTTATATTTAAAGAATTTTTTAGTAATTGTCAATAAAAAAATTAGAGAGTGGGTTATTTTCTACAATAATTTAAAAAACTTTACTTAGAGAAGTTTTAGTAATTGTTAATAAAAAAAGTTAAAATCTTTCAACAAAGTTTGATTAGTTAATTGATCGAATAAATATGAAGAGTGATTGAACCGTTTTTAATAATTTTTTTTTGGGTACCACTAATAATACCCCAAAACATGTTATACACACCCCATCAATTTAAAAATAAAAATAGATAATTGTAAAATGACTAAGTAACCCTTATACAAATTAAAGATAATTTTTTTTAAAAAATTGAAAAAATCTTAAAAAATGTAATTAAAATCTGAAAATTATTTTAAAAGATAAATAAAATCTTAAAAAATAATTAATTTAAATAAATCAAATATTTTTTAAAAATAATCTGAAAAAATTAAATATTTTTAAAAAGAAAATAAAAACATTATTCAAATAAAAAAAATTCAAAAATCAATTAAAAATAAATAAATTTGTAAATATTTTAATAAATCGTAAAAAAAAAAATTTAAATTAAGAATTTGAAAAATGATAAATAAAATCTAAAAAATTAAAAATCACCGAAATCTTACGAATTAATTAAATTAATTATAAATATTAAAAATATAATTTATTTAATTATTTTTTAAAATTTAATTGAAAATTTTAATTTTTATTTAGCTTTATTTTATTTTTAAAGATTTTATTTTTTTTAATTTAATATTGAGTTGATTTTTCTTTATTTTTAAAAAAAAATTGTTAATCCTTAATTTTTTTTATTTAATTTATTTTTCAAACTTTATTTAAATTTAATTATTATTATTATTTTCATTTTTTTTATTTTCTTAATTTTTTAATTGACTGTTCCATTTTTAAATGATTTTTAAAATTTAGCTGATTTTATAAAATATTTTCGATATTTTTGGCATTTACACGTATTGTATTATAAATTTGTTTTTATGTTAATTAAATTTTAAATTTTATATGTTTTTAAAGATTTAGTTAGTTTTTATTAGTTATGAGGGTTGAAGGGTAAATAGGAAATAACTGGGGTGTGTATAGTAATAAAAATTGAATTTTAAATTTTAATGGGGTGTGTTTAACATTTGGGGTGGGTATAACATTTTATGGGGTGTTATTAGCCCCACCCTTTTTTTTTTTATATTTTATTATTGTTTATATAATATTAATTTATTATACTTAAAAATATCATCATTGTAATGTTAAAATTGAAAGGAAAAAAATTTAGACATGAAAATTAAGTACTATTTTGTGTCATGAAAATAGATTACTAGGAAGATGTGACAGTTCTTTCTTTAAGGGAGATTTGTTTTGGAATGGAAAATTTCACTCATGTTCTACTTTAAAATTTAGATTTAGAATTTTTAAATCTTATCCTATAAATAACTATACACCCTACAAAAGTCAACCCTATAAATATAAATATAAATATGTACAAACTCTATATAGATATCTATAATAACCTATATAAACACCTATAATTATATATTATAAAGTTAAATCATACCTACTTAAATTAAAAAACAAACACAAAACATATAAATCATTAGATTTCAAAATTCTCAAAATCCCAAAACAAATATTCCCTTAGGGGGTGTTTACTTTGGGCTTTGGGTGGTTTTAAAAATCGAGTTTTTGAAATTCCGATGAATAGTAATATGAGTGTTTCTTTTGGGTTTTGAAATAGTGAAAGATTTAACTTTATGTCAAATCAAGTTGTAAGATTGAATAAGTTTGTATTATTATATTATTGTTTGATGAGATTATAATGATTAGTTAAGTGTATTATATTATTGTATTATTATATTATTGTTGAAAACGAATATAATGATTGGAGTAATATTATATAGATATAACTTTATGTCAAATCAATATGTTTGATAGTGGTGGTTTTGAGTGGATTTTGAAAATCGGTTTTTAAATCTCGAAGTAAAACGGGTTTTGGATCTTAAAATCCAAAACCTGGTTTTTAAAACCAAAAGTAAACATACCCTTAGTTTTGTAAAAGTCAATTTTATTGTATTTTGTCATTGTGAAAAATAATGCCATCATACTACAACGTTGTGAAGTTTTTAAAAATTTGTAAATTTATATATATTTTTTATTAATAACATTATTTTATAATGCCTTTACTTATTAAAAATATTTTCTTAATTTTACAATTAAATCATAATTTTATTAATGCATGTTATTAATATAATAAAAATATTATAATATATAAAAATATAAATACAATAATATAGATTCAAATTTGTTGAAATGTATATGTTATAAATATATTAGAATAATTTTTTTTAACTTTCAAGCACTCTAACAATGAAAAAGATATAAAAATTATATTTAAAGTTATTATTTTAATAAATTGACCCTAATATAATATTTAATGTTATTATTTTAATAAATCGACCCCGCGTAAAACACGGGTATAGGGCTAGTTTTGTCAATAAAAAGATCTAAAATCCTTAAGTTTTATAATATTATGACAAATATAGAATTTAAAAAAATAATAATAAGATTTCAATTATTTGAAAAAATTAAGATTAAAATTAAAATTACTTCAACATAAATATGAAGATAAATATGAAGGGAGATGTACGTCGACTTAGTGGAGAAAATCAATTACTCCATCTGTCCATCAAAAGTTTGCTCACTTTTTTTTATACATGTTTTTAAAAAAATCATATTTTAATTATAAAAAAAATTATGTGAGGTAACGAGTAAAGAATATGGTTAGTAGATACTCAATTGTTAATAAAATAGAAAAAATAGTTAAAAGTTAACTATTTAAATAGAATAAACACGTGGATCTAAAAATAAATGAGCACACTTTTGTTTTTTTTTTTTTAGATGGAGGGAGTATTTGTTATCTTTAAGTATAATCATTTTTAATAATTTGTTTATTTTTTATAAAAAAAATTATGTTTTAGTGTTGTTTATATAATATTAACTCATTATATTAAAAATATCACTGTATTTATTGTATGTATAATGTTGAAATTGTTAGCATCGGAAGGAAAAATGGTTTTATCATGTCTAAAAAAACAAATTTTAATTATGTGACACTACGTATATTTTTTTTGATATTTGATTGTTCAAATTGAGAGTTTATATTGTAATTTTTATTTTTGTAAAAATCAATATTTATAGAATGTGAAATTATTTAAGAATAATTTGAAAAACTTTAGTAGATGTGTTATATAATGCTTATTAGGTCTAGAAGTTATGTATGTGTGTCTAATGCTTATTAGAAATATTGATCTAAAATCTGATTTGTGTAATGAAAATAGGTTAATTGTTATGAGACCTGAAAATCACATTATTAAAGAACAAATGCTTTCTAGAAAAGAAGTTGAAAGTAAAATATTCATTATAAGAATGACATCGAGTGTTTCAGTTATTAAGTTTTGAAGAAGACATTTCCTATTTTATTATGTTTTGACATTACGATCAATTTGAAATTTTTTGTCTCAATTCAAATGAAAAACCATGCAAGCATACTACAAACGTAAGTTTTTAAAAAATTGTACTCCCTCCGTTCAATTTTAAAATGACTATTTTTTCAGGCACAAGGTTTATTGAATATTGATTAATTTATTTATAAAGTAGATAAATTGAGAGTATGATGAGAGTATTGTGAAGTCCATTTGTAAATAAAGTGAATGACAAAGTGAGGGTAAATAAGTGAAGGTAAAAGGATGAAGATAAAGCAATATTCAGATATTTTTGTCAACTATTATAAAGAAAAATATACCGTAATTACTTTTAGTATTACTAAATTTTTTACTATATTTAATTATTGGAGTACATATTAGAGTACTATATTTTATACATAAATAAAGTTAAATAAATTTAGTTGGACTTGAAAGGTCTATAAAAAGTCTGGAATCCAATCAATTTAATTAAATACACTTAAAAAAAAATAATTGAGCCCAATTTCTTTATTAAACGAATCTTAACATAACTTTAATATAAGTCGAGGTCGGGTCGACCCGTAGGATACCTAGCTCATTCCCACCCAAATGAAAAATTAGGGCTCCTTTTCTATCGGTGTAGGTAGCCCATTCCCACCCTTGATGAAAACCTAGTTAGGGCGTTTCTAAAATTTCTTTGTACTCAGTCTTCAATTTTGTTGTAATGGCAAAGAAATCCAAATCTTCTCTGAAGAATGAATCAAACAACGATTCCAAAACAAATGATGGTTCAAATTCATCCACGTTTTTCAATACCCTGTTTGGTGAATCTCCCGAACAAAATCCAGCTTCTAATTCTCTTTTCTCCGAAAATAATCCGTTCCGCAGAAAACTCATAGGAACGCGCAGGCCGAATGAAGATTTGGAATTAGGGCTTGCAGAAAAAGATGCCAAATACGACGGTAATGTGGGCGATTCTAATGATTCTGAGATACAGCAACCAAAGAAAAGAAAGAAAGACAAATTGAAGAAAGTAAGCGCGGATCTTGACACTGAATTGATTGAGGATGAGAGCAAGGAGTTGAAGATAGCTGAACATGATAAAGTTTTAGGTTTTGAATCAAAGGGAACTCTGGAAAAAGATACAGGACATGAAAATGATATCAGTGTTGTTAAAAGAGAAAAGGAGAAAAAGAAGAGGAAGAGAGATGAGGTGGAGACAGCATATGAGACAAAGCGATATGGAATCACAGAGGAGATTGAGGAAAATAAGGAGGAAAGTAGTGTTTTGGGTGGGAAGAGGAAGAAAATGGATAATCCGGAGGATATGATTGTGTCGAATGAAGGTTTTGATGATGAAAGTAAGCTATTAAGGACTATATTTGTTGGGAATTTGCCACTCAAGTTAAGGAAAAAGGAGATAGAGAAGGCCTTTAGTACGTTTGGTGAAGTCGAGTCTGTAAGGATACGATCTGTTCCCATTATTGATGTGAGTATGTTTTGAAGTTTAGGTACCTCATTCTTGGGAGTTTTGTACAGGCTAGGGAATACTGATGGTGTTCATTTTGTTCTTACAGGGCAAGATTCCAAGGAAAGGTGCTGTAATCAAGAAGCAAATCAATGAAAATTGCGATAGGTACTTCTAAATGCAGTTCATTCGATCATTTGTTGGTTCATTTTGTGAGTTTGATAGATATTATTATATTGTTGGGGATATTGCAATTGTAGATTTTATCTATAAGGGGTATGCCCACTACATTGTTTCCACTTAAAACAATGAATAAGGCTGGTGTGGCCATTAAATATTTAATTTTGTAGATTTTAGGCCTCTTGTCCATCAAACCCGTATGAGGTGATATGTTGGTTTGATTGTAGACAGACCGCATTATGACTTCCCGCCTGTATTGCCTAAAATAATATTGTTGCAAAAAACTCTAGCAAATTCGTTTGTCTAAATTTGAGGGTTAGACTAGTGAAATTGCTCAATTTTATAAGGTCCATTTATCCAGTTGATATTATTGGTGGTTAATGGTGAATGAACTCACGCTTTGTTTATTTCCATATGTTATAGTTTCTTTTTCTTTGCTATGGGGTATGTCCTATTCTTGCTAGAGAAATCAAGGCTCCATAGTTCCTTTAGACTTTTAGTCTTATTCCGCAAGATGTTACAAGCCCATTTTGGCATTTATATGAAGACAAATGGTGGTTTTAATTGAATTATCAAGAGTATGCATTAATTGGCTATTACATTGTTGCAGTGTTCACGCTTATATTGTTTTCAAAACAGAGGAGTCCGCACAAGCATCATTGGCTCATAATATGGCTGTGGTATTTTCCATTTTGACATTATTTCTGTTCTATTCTATGATAAAAATATACTTCCAGTTAATTAAACAGTTATAACATGGGTGATATTCCATGTGCTCGAATTCAGGTTGGTGGAAAGCATATCCGTGTGGACAGGGCATGCCCACCGCGCAAGAAAGTGAAAGGAGAGACATCTTTCTTATATGACAATAAGAGGACAGTTTTCTTAGGAAACCTCCCGTTTGATGTGAAGGTTAATATGTTTGATCTAAAATAGCTGCTTGCTTTGTGTGTGTATGTGTCTTATTCTACCAATTTAACAATGTTATGCATGCTCTTACTTTCAGGATGAAGAAATTTATCAGTTATTTTCTGGTATAAAAACTCTTGAAACTAGTGTTGAAGCTGTTCGGGTTATCAGAGATCCTGGATCAAGCTTGGGGAAAGGCATTGCATATGTCCTGTTCAAAACCATGGTACAAATTATATTTTTGCTTCTGTGATATGTTTGCACACTTTTTTTTTTTGCCTGATTCCATACTACATTTCTTACTCTGATCTAGTTGTTTATTCACAGTAAATTTTGTTGAGCGTTTTCTTGTGAAAACAGAACATGCATTTTCCTTTTGGATTTTATAATTTCTTGATGAAATGTGTGATTAGCTGTATGGTGTTATGTGAATGAATTGCTCGCTGGACGCTGGGTTTGGATATTGCTCTATTAATTCAGTGAATTATCAATCTCTCAGTTAATTGCCTAATTAAAGCTGTGGTCTCCTTCACCAACATAAATGCTTTATATTCAAAATGGTCTTAACTGCTATATAGTCTTAATTGGCATCACGCTAATTAGTCTAGTGATTATAGTTTCAATTGACATTTTTGGAGAAATCAAACTTAAATGAAAATAGTGTGTCCTGTCAAAATGACTCTGTAAAGAATTATATTGTCATGAATTGATTGTTTCTGTGTTTCAGTTTCTTTGATCAAGAATGTATGTTCGTTGGAATGCAGTTTCTTTCAAGCAGTCTGTGTTTCTTTTTCTTTGTTTTCTTGCCCTCCATATCTGCTGTCTAGAAAAGGAAGGAGAGGGTTGGGTGTGGTGGGGGGTTTGGTTAAACAGCTTTCAACATGTCTGAATTGTTTAATGGTGGCAAAATGACCTGAATCACATATGTTGATGACAAAAACTTGTATACATTAGGTGCATAGTGCACTTCGAATGTATTTTTTTAATTAGTATTAGTTGTTTTACTAAAAATTTGTAGTTGTGTGCACAAGAGTGTTACTATATGGTGATGGGTGACTGCTTTTTTAAGTGTACTCTCTTTTTTTTTTTATGTTTTTGGCGAACTGATTAATTTGATTATTTGTGGGGGGCAATGAAGGATGCTGCAAACGCTATACTCAAGAAACGCAACTTGTGGATCCGGAATCGTGAGCTTAGGTTGAGTCATGCCAAATCAGACACTTCCTCAAAGACAGCAAACACTACACAACAACAGAGTGGTAGCCATTATTCAGCTAAGAAGTTAGCAGTTGCTTACAAAAGTCCAGAGAGTGGTAATAAGGAGAAAGCTAAGGCAAACATGTCCTACCAGGGCTTGCATGCAAGCAAGTCGGGTGAACAGAAGAAGGTGGTCCATACAAGGGCTAAAAGTTTGCCTTCAAACTCCAAATATCAAGCTGATAGAGAGCACGTGTTTAGTAGGACAAAGAAAAGACCATCGGTGGCTGCTAGAAAGCAAAAAGCCCTAGATGCTGCAAGTGGTTTGAAAGTGGCTGGAACAAAGCGCAAGGTGGGTAATCGAACACCTGAGAGTGGTGGACAAAATAAGAAGGCTAGAAAATTCAGGTAAAACTAAGAGAAACCTCAGTGTTGTTTCAACTGCATACATTAATTATACTGAATGGAACTATCTCTAAGAAAAATAGATTTTGTTGCATCTGAATGTGGATTGCTTTAGATGTTGGTTGCATGAATTCCCTTGGTTTGGACAATTGGCTTTGTAACAGTAAACTGTTCTTTTTTTATTATTATTTGAATGGTTTTTTAGGTCTCGGTTTGAGGCCTTTATGGCGGTCGTTATTTGGATTTGTAATTTCGTTTTCATAAAATGGTAAATATAAATTTTTTGTTTGTTTTTTTCTTGGGGGTGGTGTGGGGGAATCATTTCTCATTTACTACGAGGAAAAGTGTGGTGGATGAAATTGATCGTTTCTAGTCATTGATGGAAAAGGCAAAATAAAATTGTAGTCACTTTTGAGCTCTAATCTTGATTATGTTGTATTTAGTTTTCTGATTCGGAATATACATAAAATCTTTTCCAAGACAAATTTATATGAGACAATTTAGGGGTGCATTACATATATTTTACATGACCTTTTAAACATTAAATATAAAATAAATATTAAAATGGGATTTTGTTTCACACATCAAGTTGTTTCACACAAAAGTCCATCACAAGAGTTTCTCATTTTCCAAATGATGATGGATCGCTAAATAAATTAACAATTAAAAAAAATATTTAACTTGGAAAGAAGTTGATTTTTTTTTTTTACGTTCAAACATAAAGTCGAAGGCGGAACAAAAAGGTCAACGTAAAGTACCAAAAATAGTCAGATGTGAGGCTGAATTTAACTCTTGAATTACAACCGTGTAATCTTTTATAATATAATAACTTATATGAGACGATTATATACTTGATATGAAGTTCATCACATATAGTATGTTTCAAATGATTGGTGTCCACTCAAATATTCATAAATAGAACTCATAATTTAAAAATATCAGGCTCAGTTGGGTAGTGTGTAGCCTGTTACCTATCATATTTCAGTTAGAAGTCATTCCCCTATTTCCAACAACTTTTGGCCAAAGGGCAAAGGGACTACTTCTGGACGCCCTAATCTTTATTATAAATCTAATTTAAATCATTCCTTGGAGAGCAAAATCAATAAGACCCTCTAAGGAAGTGAAATACCATTAGCTAAGTTAGTGCTGCCATGAATTCGTATCACCCGAAATAATGAAGGGGTTAAAAAAACTCTATAAAATTTCTGCAGGGACTGTTCAGTAATATTCGAAAAATAGGGGTTCAAATTCAAACATTCATAAACGAATAATGGTGAAAACAGTGATTCAGGACCATAATAACAAATTTACATATCCCAGTCCCATGTGTGGACAAATCGTGGAAATAGGGTAAAAACATCCCATGTGTTGAACTTGTCTATAATAAGCATGACATGATGCTAACCTTTACAATGATCAGGCAAAGAGTTGACTGAAGAGAGAGATGCTGTTGGCTGTTGCTGTAATAGTTGATGAGAAGAGTATCATGAATTACTTTTGTTGCTTATCAAAGTGGGAGTAATAGAGACAACCCCTATGAGGAAGAGAGTGGCTAAAGACTGCAAGTCATACAGGTCACCAACCGATTTCAGTTCCCCAAGAGCTATTCCAGCCTACACAAAATTCACAAATCATTGCTCAATATACTGTTTTGTTATGGGTTAATTGCATTAAATCCCCTCATAGTTTGAAAATATTGCGCAAAATTCCCTCCTGATTTGGAAATTGCAAGAAATCCCCTTGTGCTTCATTAATTAAAGCTAACTCTTCATTTTATTTTTTTCAGAAACGAGTTGACAGTGTTATATATTTCCTCAATCTCACGTATCTTGCTTTTCCAAATAAGGACATAACAGGAAATTTTAAAAAATAGATAAAACCGTTAGCTCATTTCCGAGAAAAATGAAGAGTTATCTTTATTTAATAAACCACAAATGAATTTTGTGCAATTTTCAAACGATCTCGCGCAAAATTTCCAAACCACGAGGGAGTTTCGTGTAATAAGCCCGAGTTATTATGAAGATCTCATAAGATGGTTGAAAATCCTATTCCAATTGGAGCAATTTGACATTTAAAACAATTTACTAGGGAAATTTCATTTAAAGAAGTGGTACCCTGACTGTAACGAAAGCAGCAGGAATGAGGCCAATGGAAGTAGCCAGGAAGAATATATGGTATGGGACATCAACAATTGGTGAAGCAACATTTATAAATGTGTTTGGCAGTGTTGGAGTCACCCTTAAGAATAGCATGTAGTTTAGCAGCCGTTCACGCCTTTTAGCCACCTAGAAAAATGGAAACATACAAAATTGCAATCAGAAGATGAAATGACAATAGGTACATACAAGATCTTCTTGTTCAAATCACGTTTCATCTCTTATTTAAATTTCACCAATACACACAATGTATATAAAATGACATGATCCATAAACAAATTGTGAGTATTGAAAAGGAGATTGAAGGGCCGTTTGGTTCAAAATTCTTCAACAGTAATGCTAATTACCTCAT
Source organism: Galeopsis tetrahit (assembly GCA_963675135.1). NCBI lineage: Eukaryota > Viridiplantae > Streptophyta > Magnoliopsida > Lamiales > Lamiaceae > Galeopsis > Galeopsis tetrahit. The sequence goes on from OY776127.1 coordinate 76,129,772, forward strand.
TTGGATTAATTACCTCCCTTCATATAATTATTTCTCCTCAATCATTCTATTATCATCAACCAACAATCAGTTTTTGTCCTCATTTATTCCAAAATCAGAGCAAATTCTCACTGTAGTTCACAATTAAATAATTCTCATTGAAAAATTTAAACCAAGCATCCCTTGAGTATATTTTGGGATGGGGGAAGCATAGCTGCATAGAGCCCGTTCGGCTGAGCTTCTAAGCTCTTTGAAATAGCTTAAGCTCTCAAAAAGTGTGGTAAACAAGTTTTTTATAGCTTATAAGATCTTAAAATAAGCTACTTACAGCTTATAAGCTCCAAAAAAAAAAAAAGTACCAACACCCCAACTTATTTTTCTAAAATATTTTAAGCTATAAATTATTAATTTTTATAAAGAAAAAATTACCCCATTGACCCCACCCACCCACCAACCAATGAATGGGTTGATAATCACCTGGGTCTGAAAAAAGGTCAGTTTGTCAGGCCACAGAGAGAAGACGAGTGGTCGACCAATTATTTTGGACAAAAAGAAGCAAGAAGATGCACCCGCAGTAGCTGCAAACACAACAAGAGCTACACCTTTGAAGACCCCGAAAAGTGCTCCAGCAAGTAAGGACATAAAAACAGTTCCAGGAATCATAAAAGTCTGCATAAAAATGTAGACCAGACAGTATCCCACAAGAACCTGTATGGTGTAGTCACTTGTATAGCTCTCCAGGTCATCCCTTTAAACACAACCAAAATCATTATACGAATCAGCATTAGTAGTTTTAATGTATAAAATTCAAGTGAACTAGAAATATCAGCACTCAAATAGAGAGGCTCCGTTTAACAAATTAAGAAGAAAGGAAAAATAAATCTAAAGAAAGCACATGCAGAATCAGCATCTAGAGGGGATGTCATGATCACTGGGGAAACACGTGTTCCGTTGATAACTTTCCTGGCAGGATTTACGTTTAAAACAAATAAAATTAGATTCAGTCAAAAAATCATACTTGCAGACTATTTTGTGTACTTGCATTGGACTTTTGTATTATTTTAGATGTTCTATCTTGTTAGTTGCATCAAATCCAATCCTTGTTGCAGAAAAGTTACAACAGTCCTAGAGTTACCTTGTTTTATTTTCCTAGCAGGGTTGAGTTCATTGAACTAATTTACGGCATTTTTTGCTATTTAGTAATAGTACAACTTCCATCAACTTCTGCTAAGAGAGATTCAGACAAAGTAGGACTTGCGAGTTTCTAAGGTTTTACTTCAGGTGTGGAGCGTGACAAGGATATTAAGAGCCGAAACTTAATATTCACAGGTATTTATCAGGATTCATAAGTATCCCAGAAGGTATAATTGGCCACTTTACAGTACACATACTCAAGAAATATGCCAAGTATGGAATTTATACGTGGACCAAGGATATTAAGAGGTGAAACTTATTATTCATATCCTCGATTACTACACTTACCTTGATCAAAATAAATCTCATTTTTTACGAAATCGAGGCTCAGCCATAAGCAAGTTCATACTTCCTGGGAATTTGTCAATTACCAATGTAAAGCTAAGAGTTAGTTCTATTACATCCACATACATGATACATTAAACGGACAATGAAAATATAAGTAGGATATAAGGGCCTCAAATTGAAGCCATGCTTTGATACCCCCAGCAAAGATGGGAAAGTAGACAGATTGCAATAAGCAAGAGATGACAAATCTTAGGCTCATAAATTGTTTGAACCACATGATCATCTGTGGAACAGTTTTTTTATGTATCTTCATATAAGCTGCACCCATACTGCAGACATTTTAAGGTACCGATGATGGCTGAAGCAATTTACCATACATAATTATAACAAACCTCCCATTTTCTAAATTGATAGATGGGAAATCTATACTTGGCTAATCCCATTAATCAGTTTGAATTTACTCTATATTGCATAAAATTAAAATGTCAATGCAAATGTTGCAAACTCAACTACTTAATAATGTCAAAGCCTAAGCAATCCACAGTCTAACAAGTGATCAATCACAAAACACCGAAAAAACTATCCACACTTGATCAGTTCCATCTTTAACTACAGTTCAAAGTCCAGCTAAACCAATTACAAAACATCAAAATCCATCCAATTCCAAAGAGGGATACAATTAGACTCAACCAAAAAGAGAATCTAATAGAAAATATGTTGAAGCAATTGAAATTACCTGAGGATTTGTAGATCTTGTAAAGAACGGGGAAGCTTGAGGAAGCTGTAATCGGATGCGGGCATAGTAAGATACATCCCCAACAAACCTACCACAAACCCCAATACGACGCCGCTAGCCACCGTCACTTCCCATACCGTCAATGGAAACTTTCCCACTTTCCTCTCATTCTTCACATCCTGCGCTCTTGTTTCCATCTTCTATTAAAATATACAATCGACAAATTGAAGAAACCAATTAATGGGGTTCGACGTTTTTTGTATCTGGATTGTCCAAATTGCAGGACAAGAATTGCAGCACATATGATTTACGTCAAATGCGAATTTCCTGAAAATCCATTAAAGGTCAGATTTTCATAGATAACAAAAGTTGGTTAGAGAAGGAGAGAGTTTGAGAGGATTTGCTCTTCTTCTTCTTCTCCTTCTTCTCTCTCTCTCTATGGTGAGTTTCAACTGGAACGAGTAACAGATTATAGATAAAATGGACCCATGTGACAGAGATTTAAAATATACATAGAATAATATACATGCTCTCTCTCTTTTTGGAATTTGTCATAAATATACGTAGAATAATACTCCCTCCCTCCGTATATACATATGTTATATGATTATCCCACATGTAATCATTTATCCTTATTTTTTAAAAAACTTTTATCAAATAAATTTTAGTTTAAAATATTTATCGACATTTTTTAAAATTTGCATACATTTTCGTGATATTTTTAAATAGAGAAAAAGTCTCGTATAAAGGTTGTATCATATACTTAATCCGTTTCATTTAAAACGAGTCATGAGCTTTGAATACTAGAGTTTTTTTTTTAATTACATTAAATATTCATCCATTTTTCCTTCTCCATGACTCGAGTCATGAGCTTTGAATACTAGAGTTTTTTTTTTTTAATTACATTAAATATCCATCCATTTTTCCTTCTCCATGACTCGAGTCATGAGGTTTGAATACTAGAGTTTTTTTTTTAATTACATTAAATATAAAAGAATAAATAGATGTATTAGAGGTAATGTGACTAAAAATAGATAGAAGAATATAATGAGATGTGAGATGTCTTTGTTTTCAAAAAAAAGAATAAGTAACTTTCATTTAAACAGACAAAATAATAAAAGTTGGATAGATTTCAATAAGACGAATAGAGTGAATTTTTGTGTTTTAAATATTTTTGATACTTTATATTAGATGAACTTATGTGCAAAATATTGCACATGCAATACACATCAATTGAAATAATTTCAAAATTAGCGGGTTAAAGCATGAGTTTTTAGGTCACTTTTAAATAATGCAGAACACGCTCAGCGCGCAAAAACCAAAAAAAGACAAGAAACGCTTAAATGGGGAGAACAAATTCGGCGAAGAAGGATATTAATACTTTTGAAAATAATTCGCAATAGTGTATTGAAAATCAACAAGAAATTTTTTTAGATGAAAAACACAAATATGAACAATATCATATAGCTGTGTGACATCAAACTCTCCTGATTCTCTGGTAACGAGTGAAAAAACGTATTTTTTATTTCATTGTCGTTATACTAAACCATTCATACCAAAACAAAAACTAAAACGTTGTACGATAATACATAATGTTTCACAAAGTAACACATCAAGTTTCATAGGGTAACACATGTATATAGAACATAGAAAAAAAAATCGTTCATAGAATTTAAATGTGTTATCGCAGCATGAATCATACTCCTTGCGTCCCAGGTTAAGTGTTCAGACTAAGTTGCAAATTTACATTTTTGTCAACACTCCACTATATATTTCTACATTTTTATTTTTTTTATCTGTATATATCTTTTTATCTTTCACGTCTCTATGTATCTTTTCTATTTCTCTTTATCTTAATATTTCACTATCCATTTATTACGGTATGTTACTATATAAACACAAAAATATGTTACTACTGTAATTGTAAATTAAACTCCAGGAGGAACACATGCATCTGTTGTAAGGGGCGGAGGATCCACCTAATTTGGATAATTGAACAAACTTAGTGTTAACAAATTCCCATAATAAAGAAATTGAAGGAGAAAACTATGATTGTGATGAATTCAGTGGCTCACTGATTGAAATGAAAAGAGAAACAATAAGTCAATATTCATGCCTGTACCATGTAATTGAGTTTGCATAATATTTAAAAAATATAGAGTGACGACGAGATCTGATCAAAAATCTCAAATGAAAGCAAAAATTACTGAAGATGGACAGTTTGAAGTAGTGAAATATAATGAAAGAATTTTGTCTTATTTAAAAGTTTAAACTTATAGAAAAAAAATGAAAATTAATGTTGAAGGTGAGTAACATGTTGACAGATCACTTGTATGAAAGTTTATCAAAAAAATAAAGTCAATATCTCAAATGGCACATAATTATTGTACCAATAAAAAAACTTTTAGGTCAAACTCATAAACAATATGGTTAGGAATAGTTATATAGGGAGGAGTTGAACAACTAATTTTCAGAAACTCATCATATTTAAGATTCCACAAATTAAATCTATTCAACACTTATTACTGTACGTACTGTGTATTTGTAGGAAAAAAAAAAAAAAGGTTAAGTATGAGAAACAGCGTCTGCCTCGTCTCTTGTTTCATACAGTAGTAATTAGATGGTTGTTAATTTATTAGAAATATAAACAAGGGTGCGTAATAGGAACAGTAGTAGTACGTATTCAGTGAGTTTGCAGCATGGCTGCAATTGGCGCTGTACCACCTCCCCTCTTCATTTCTTCTTCGTCTTCTTCCTGTTTCTCCTCCTCTACTTCCCACAAGAAATGAGCATACGAACCCAAAACCATACTGCAAAACAATTAGTAACTAATTAGACCCCCAATTATCATTCAATTTCTTCTTAGTAATAGTGAGAGAGAGAGAGAGAATAGGTATATACGAATCGTGAGGAGAAGTTTGAAGGGCGTGAGTGAAGTAAGATCTGGCTCTGCTCTCGTCTCTGTGCGTTTCCCATATCAGTTTTCCATACAGAGAAAGCACTTCTCCGTCCCCAGGGCTTGCCAGTATTGCCCTCCCGTAATACTCTTCCGCTTTCACTGCATCTCCCTCCACCTATTTATTCCTAATTCAAATTAGCTATGATCCACTGAATCGACAATTTAAATACTATAAGCATTAATGCCTATTAATTAATTAATTAATTACCTCGTGCAAATATTTAGCGTAGTTTCGCAACAGCAGACCGTTGGTAGAATTCGATTTGATCATTTCTCGGTAATAAGCTCCCATCCTGTGCCCATCGCCTCCTCCATTTCTCTTCTTGTTCCCTCCTCCTCCTCCGCCACGTAGCTCCAGTTCCTCCGTCAGAGCCCTTATCTCTGGTACAGAACAACATCGGCGAATATTCCGGCGAGGTGCCACACCAAGAGCCACGGACGGTCGAGGTGGGAGGTGGGCCGGAATCGAACCGGAAACGGTTCTTAAAAGCAGAGACTTGGAATTCATAGTTAATTTTCAATTGAGTAGACAAGGAAAAAGAAAGCAGTAATGATGAATTTGTAAGATACTTGGACTGTGCATTGCATATGAATATATATATAGTTACAGAAGTAGGTTGAGTGTGGGCGGTGGTGGAATCTGGTGATTTGTTAACAATGGGCGGGGAGAGGTATTTAGACGCCACGTGCAGTGGTGCACGTGAGGGGAAGAAGGGGCGACGCCTGAGCAAGTGCCGTGAAGAGTGTGGGGGCCACGTTGTCACACACAATGCGTGAATTGATTGTCCATCGCCAAGCCACGTGGGTGATAATCGACAAATGCCGCCCTAGTTACGACGATTATCACAACAATAATATCCGTACCAAGCATGATTTTCCGACGCTAGATTTCAATTTTGTTTTGGAATATGCGAATTTCATAAAATAAAGTCAGATTTCTTTGTTCTAATCCTAAATTTATACACAATCTATCAATTAAATATTTGAAGTATTTAATATAAAATTAATAATATAACTGATAAAACAAAAACGAGTTCAGATATGAACTTCTCTGAAAATGGGTGAAGTGGAATAATACCTAGTTTGATCCTTTGGAAATCCCTTAATGCTGGCTTGGATGATCGGATGGAGATCTGGAACTTGTGGACCTGCAACAAAACCGGGCCGGAGAGGGTTCCGGCGACGGCGCTCCGACGCTCAAGTCAGTGAATCTTTTATGAGTGGGTTGTGTATTGAGAGTGATAAAAGAGAGAGAAAGTTTTATGTGAAAAAGTGAGTTAACCTTTAAGATATTAAAATGATGTTATTTATACGTGCAAGGCCTGAGGGCAATATTGTAATTTCTGGAGCTAGGGTTTTAGCCTAGGGGACCACGCCATGTCATCGTCCTATTCTATTATTTGAATGAAGAAAAAGGGGATTTTCACCTACAATAAATTTTGTTATGGACAGAGAATAGTACATGGTGTGGACCACCAAGATGAGCTGTCCTGGATTCAAATCCGCATGATGAGAGTCTCAGCTCTGTGGATACATGATTCTAAGTTAAGGTCTTTGAGGGTATGATCATAAAGATATTCGGTTCTGCTTCGGTGTCTCTTTCCATCATGATTCTGAGCCCCGAGATGAGGCTAACCAACACAGTTAGAAGAGATGATATTCAGATCTGAATATTTAAAAGGATACCCACAAAATTTGGAGACACGGTCTCATTCAGACATCAATAATATCTCATCTGCAGATAATCTTTACTCAAAGGGTGAGTATCTTTCAGATGGACGTTTTCCAGATGATATGACATCATTATGTCCTATCAATAACTTTTTCGCATAATATACAAAGTTCAACAGCTAGTTATAAAGAATTTTTAATATATATAAATTAGAAATTTGTTTATTTGAGATTTTTTGGAAAGAGCTTGGTGTTGGGCCTTGACTGCCTTCATTTTGGGTTTAGTATTTAGTGGGTTTGACTATATGCACTTCCGTTTCGGAGAGATGCACTCCCCCAATTCATTTAATAATAAAATAATAGGGTGAAAACCCGAAAATACCCTTTTAAGTAAATTGTTGGGCACTAAATGCACCCCTCTTACTGGACGCACCCCCTTTAATCATTCCTTTCCCTTTTCTCCTAAATCACAACTTCCTGCCGACGCCGACACCATTTTCGGTGACCACCAAGTCAAAAAAATTCCAAAAATTACAATAAATACTTGAAAAAATCACAAATTTTTTTTTAATTGTTCGACCAACCAGGGTCGACTATATACACTCCCGTCGACAAATCGTTGTCGACGAAAGTATATACTGTCGAGACTGATTGGTCGAAAAATAATAAAAAAAAAAATTTGGCAGCTTAATGTCGATCAAACACACTCTCGTAGACAACAATTAGTCGACGAGGGTGTGTTTCATCCACATTAAGCTGTCGAAAATAATTAAAAAAACAAAGAGGTTTATGCAGATTTTTTCTGCAGAAAACCCTAACAAAAAAAAAGTGAAATCAAGATCGAGGGAGGGGGAGGTAGAACGAATAAACAAACCTGAATGGAGTGGCCGACATCTTGGACAAACAAGGAGGCGGCGGCGAGCGGGAGGACACCGAACGGGGAAGAGAGAAGACAAAAAAAAAAGGGGGTGCGGACGGGCCGCGACGGCCCAAGGCAGTGGCTAGGTCGGGGCCAACGCGTCGACTGGATAGATGGAGGGGGCGGACGGACGGGTTTGCGGGGAGGGGGGAATTTACAGAAATTTGGGGGAGAGGGAGGGGGGCGGCGGCGGGCTCACGGTGGCGTGGGGATGGGGGCGGCAGCGGGCTCGCGGTGGCGTGGCGATTGGGGCGGCGGCTGGTGGACGGGGTGGCCGCAAAATCTGCAAAAAAAAATTTTTCCAGAAAACTGGAGTGGAGGAGTCTGCCGCCGGCGATGGAGGGTGGGGTGGGGTGGGCGTCGCTGGCGACGGAGGGTGGGGTAGGGGTCGCCGACGACGGTGGTGGTGGTTAGGAGGGGTTGGATTGGGGGAAATGGAAGGAGAAAGATGGAGGAGGAAGATGAATTTAGGGTTTTGGGGGTGTGTGGGTAGTAATAGGAGTTTTAGGAAGGTAGGGGTATTTATGACAATTAAGGGTGGGGGTGTGCCAATTTTATAGGAGTGTATAAATCGAGGGAGTGCATCTCTCCGAAATGGAGGTGCATATAGTCAAACCCGTATTTAGTATACTAGTTTTGGGTTGTCCGATATTTGTTATAGGTGGGCCGGCTATTGTTTTTAGTAGGCCTGATGGTTTTGGTTGGGTGTGGGTTATTTACGGGTCTGACTATATGCACCTCCATTTCGGAGGATGCACTCCCCCTTTCCATTTATTAATAAAATAATAGAGTAAAAAGTCAAAAATACCCTTCATTAAAATACAGCGTACTAGATGCACCCCCTTTACTAAACGCAACCTCTACTATCCTTTTTTTCACCTTATCCCTAACCCAAAATTCCGGCCACCGTCACCATTTTTTCCGGTAACAAAGAAATAAAAAAAAATCAAAAATTTCCACAAATTACCATTATCAAACCCATTAACAAACACCATTATCAAAACTTAGAAAACTAACATTTTTAAAAAAAAAAAATCGTCATACCAGTGCCAAACATATATCTTCCCGTCGACCACATTTCGTCGACCATATATCTTCCCGTCGACCGCATTTTGTCGACGGAAGAATATATGGTCGACCAACAAATGTCGATCGACACTGTAATGTCGACCATATACACTCTCGTCGACATTGTTATGTCGACGAAAGTGTACATGGTCGACATTACAGTGTCGAAGTAAAAAAAAAAAAACCTGGTGTTTAACGCTGACGAATCGGGGTGGGCTAACGCCGGTGAAGAGAGGGAGAGAAGAGAGAGGTGGGGGCGGCCCTGAAACTTTTTTTTTTTACAGATCGGGGTGGTGTTTGGAGGGGGGGGGAGGGATGGAGGGGAGAGGGCAGCCGCGGCGGTCGATTGACGAGTCGGCCGCGCGGCCGCTGTATTTTTTTTTACAGATCGGGGAGATTCCGGCGGCGGGGGAAATGGAGGGGAGAGAAGAGATCGGGGGAGGGGGAGGAAGGAGGGGGGCAAACCTGGGGGGCGGTCGCGCGACCGCCAATCTGTTTTTTTTTTTTAACAGGAGGCGAGGCGGATGTGGGGGCGGCGAGGCGAGGCGGGGGTGGCCGCGGCGAGGCGAGGCGGGGGTGGCGCGACGAGGGGAGGCGTGGGTGGCCGGCGACGAGGTGGAAGGAGGGGGGAGGGTGAAGGTGGGGTGGGTTGGGTTGGGGAAGATGAAGAATGAATTTAGGGTTGGGGTGTGGGTAGTAATAGGTATATTATGAAGGGAGGGGTATTTATGACATTTGAGGGGGTGACCTAAATTTCTGGGAGTGTATAAATTGGGGGAGTGCATCTCTCAGAAATGGAGGTGCATATAGTCAGACCCGTTATTTACCCATCTAGTTACGTTAGATATACTCCCCTCACGTTTATTATTAAAATATGGGTCTGACTATTTACACCTCCATTTCGGTTTAGAACATAACCCAGTCAGTTTAATAATATAATAATAATGTGAAAAACCAAAAATACCCTTTAAGTCATATTACACTACTAAATGCATCCCTATTATTGACTACACCCCTCATTCACCTTTAAACCCTAAACCTAGTTTTTACCCCATCACCACTGCTGCGGCTGCCACAGCCACCCTTAACCCCATAACCACCAAACACCAATAAAAAAAAATTAGATAAAACTTAGAAAATTTCAAATTTTTATTTTTAATTTTCGACAAATCAGTGTCGACCATAATCACTCTCGTCGACACCCTCTTGTCGACGAGAGTGAATATGGTCGACATTTGTTGATCGACAAAAAAAATATTTAAAAACTCGTCGACAAGTTTAGGTCAACCAAAAATACACTCGTCGACACCCTGTTGTCAACGAAGGTGTATTTTGATCGACCTAAAGTGGTCGAAATTAAGAAAAAGAAGAAAAAAAAAATAAAAAAAAATAATCATTGGCAGGGGGGCGGCCGCGCGATTGCTGTTTTTTTTTTTTTACAGATCGAGAAGGGAGGGGGAGAGCGGCGGAAGGATGGGTTGAGCGGGGACGGGGCACCAGGGAGGGGGCGGCCACTGGAAACAATTTTTTTTTTTTACAAAAAGCGGCGAGGGGGCGGAAGGGTTGGGCAAGGGCGGCCGCGGGGGCTGGTGGAGTGGTTTGGGGGAGGGGGAGAGAAGAAGATGATGAAAGATAAGGAAAAATTAGGGTTTGAGGGGGTGGGTAGTAATTGAAATTTTATGAGAGAAGGACATTTATGACAATTAAGGGGGGTGCATCTATCTCAAGCCGATTTTAGGGGGTTGCATCAAACGGGGAGTGTTCTAAACCGAAATGGAGGTGTAAATAGTCAGACCCTTTTAATAATCGTATAAAATATCTAAATTACTCTTTGAGTGGAATGGAGTTAATAAATACACCCCAGACATTTAAACCTAACCTTAACCCTAAATAATTGCAGCCGCCACCATCTTCGTCGACTGTCGCCACCAACCACATAAATTAAAAGAACTAAAAAATTAATAATAATAATATACTTTCGACAACTGTTGGTCGAAAATTTACACTATTGCCAACAATAGTGTAAATTAATGAGTACTATATATTGAAAAAAAAAAAACAAAACAACAAAAATGTGTGTACAAGAAGAGAAATTGATGAATTTTGGGAGATGTCAACCGTCAATGAGAGGTGGGCAGCGTGGCGTAGGGACGGTGGGAGGCACAACGGGGCTGGGGTGGGGTGATGGGGGTCGAGGTCCGGCGGCGGTGGAGTGGGGAAACGGGACCGACGGGGGTCGGTGGAGGAAGGGAAGAAGATAGAAAATTAGGATTTTGGTGGGTGAAGTGTAGGGAGATATATATATATATATTTTTTTTTTAATAAACTGTAGTTTAGATAATTTAGAGATAGTACATCTGTAATTTTTTTTTTTTTTTTGGTGGGGAGTATATCATGGAGAGGTATATAACCCAGGCCCTTTGGTTGGCTTTTGAAGGCCATTTTTGTGTATATAACGCCCGTTTTCCATCACCGCAGTCCACAAAGTACAAATCATTTTTTTTTTCAAAATTGTCTCTTACATTTTCTTAAAATGATTCTTGAAGCAATCTTATAAATTTTAAAAATACACCCTTAGTATGTGGACAAATAAAGTTATTGTATTAAATGTATAAGAAAAAAATAAGATAAAGAGAGATCATAAAGTAATTCTAACAAAAAAACAATCCATGAGCACATAAGTGACTCAATGACCAAAAAAGCTCAAAAGTAACTCGCAATACAATACAATACAGGGTTTTTTTTAAATAATATATTATTATTTAAATTTTGAATTAATAAAGTGGGGGTGGGAAGCTTTTAATGAAATAAATTGAAGCGCCACATCTAATGGCGCTTAAAGGACACCATGTAAGATAAATTAGCAGGTTGATTTTGATGGGGGTAGCGCCAACAAAATCGGCGCCCATAGAATCTTTTTTGGGTGTTGGGAGTGAGGGTGGGGTAGAGGTGGGGATCGCCTGCGTTGAGTTGGGGGGAGTTTATATATATATATATAATATTTATTTATTTATTTTCACTATTTTACTATATATTTTTCATTTTAGGTGATTTTAATAGAGAATTTTTTCTATTATAGTCACTTTTATATCTCATTCTAATAACAAGTTTAAACAATTTCTATTAGATTCAAAAATTTTGAACCTAAAAATGACAAATGGGTCTATTTATATTTTTACAGGTGTCGAAGCTTTTTTTGAGACGAAGAACTCAGTCATAATTCAGTCTATGATCGACGAATTCCAGGTGTGAGATTACTAATAGTTTTGAGTTCTTTTTTGATGCATCGTACTCTAATAATAATAATAATAATTTTTCAATAATAAATAGTAATAATGACAAATCATTTGAAGAACAAAAATTTACAATAATAATACAAAATACCAAATTTTCATTCTTGTACATAGCAATCATAACAATTGTCATTTCTAATTCATTTTATTTAGTGTTCCATTAATTTTATAGACAAAAACTTCTTTAAATGAAAAAAAAAGGAAGGAAATAAATAGAATATAATAAAACAAGGGAAAGTTACTTCATTTCACTTCTATTTTTTTTTTAAATAGATTCAACCTAATTTTTTTATTTCTAATATATTCAAATTGAAGATAAATAGACAATCGGTCATTTTTAGGTTTAAATTTTTTAAATTTAATAGAAATAGTTTAAACTTGTTGTTATGATGAGATATAAAAGTGACTATAATAGGAAAATTCTCTATTAAAATCACCTAATATTAAAAATATATAGTAAAATAGAGAAAATAAATAAATATTATATATATATATAAACTCCCCCAACTCAACGCATGTAGTCCCCACCTTTACCCTACCCTCACTCCCAACACCCAAAAAAGATTCTATGGGCGCCGATTTTGTTGCGCCACTCTCCCCATTGACATGGTGTCCTTTAAGCGCCATTTGATGTGGCGCTTCAATTTATTTCATTAAAAGTTCCCCAAACATCCACACTTTATTAATTTAAAATTTAAATAATAATATATTATTAAAAAAGCCCGCAATACAGGCTAAAAAAAGTAAATCTATCAACCGAGTCTAAAAATATTACTTACAAACAATTTATCTAATATCTTGACAAGTATATGTTTCAATTACATACTACTAATTTGGATTTTTAGTTGTGCTCCTCAGGTTGTACTATTTCTTTGCAGCTTCTCGTTTCTTAATTTTCTTTTCAATTGTGGATACAAATCCTTAAATAACTTTTTGCTCCTACCCGTATGATCATATACGACGTCATGCATCACAAGGATTATGCAGCAGATCATAAGCCCACACATGTGTACCAAAACATTGATGGAAATGCTGAAAAAGTATTAGTGTGTTACCCTGAAAAATGAATGAGCTAGGGGTATATGTTTACCTTACTATGACGAGGGAATTAAAGATGGTCTTTTTAGGTTTTCAACTAACTCCAGCCACATCGTCGTACAACTTTGACATTTGGGGGATATTCTCATGATTTGGTGGTAGTGCTTCTTCTTCATTCTTACATAGATAACAACTTTGTACGTACCTTTGCGTTAAGAGGGAGAGATTGACACTCATGAGCTTATAGACATCCGTCTTGAGGTTTTGAGAATTGATCGAAGATGTGCACTTCCTCCGACCTCTTTCTCTCTTTTGATATAATACTCTTCAAATATGTTAGTTTTGATGAGTTCAAACTTTATTAAGTGTGAAGTTAGTTTAGAGCTAAAGATATATGTTGTCCGAGTCCTGACCATTAAAGTTTAACTTTGATTACTTCGGAGAATAAGTGAGCATAGTCCTTACTCCTTAGTGATGGCTATATCTAGCTGATCTGACTTGATATATACTCCCTCCGTTTTTTTTTTTGTTTTTTTGTTTTAGAGTAATTTATTAGAATTAAGAAAGTGTATGTTTTGACAAATATACCCTTAGATAATAAATGAGGTTTATAATTACATTAATTTCATTCCATATATAATACACATTAAATTTCAATTCTTTCCAAAGTTAAGGGAGGACATAATTGGAATAAATAGTATAAAAATTCTAAAACATTATATAATTATGCACAAGAGAAAATGTCTAAAACATCGTATAAAAAACGGAAGGAGTATATGCTCTCTTCGATCTGATGATGGGCCTGTCTCACTTTTGGAGGTGGGCCGAGCCATTGCATATTTTGATGTGAGTTAAGTTGGTTCAATAAGATCTATTCAAACTTGATCCACATCAACTAGGTATATTAATATGCAATTGACAGCTCTACTAGAGCTGTCGAGACGGGCAGACGGGGCGGGCCAAAACCGCAAAAGCCTGTCAATGGACGGGGCGGTCCATTTGTTAAGCGGGCTGCGAAAACCTCAACCCAACCCACAAAGGGGCGGTCGCGGGTTTCGACAGACGAACACATTTCTTTTAAAAAAAAAATGTTTATTAAATTTATTATCTTCATTTCTAAAATTCAAAGTCTCTTAATATTTGTCTTCTACTGGACGTTCAATATTAAATCTATTATCTTGTTTGTGATGTGAGACATATATTTGTTGTGTTTGACTGTTTTTTACTTTTAGATTTTGGTTGTGAATTGCGATGCAACATCTAGATTATGAGTTAATGAATACGTTTCAATGATGTGACTAACTTTTGTTATTTTTCTATAATATTAAACTAATAATAATAATAATATTACTAATATTTTATTTAAAAAAAATGTGGGTTGGTCCGTCACCAACCCGTCAAAGCCCGTGGTCCAAATGAGACGGTCCGTGTAGGTCTGCCTCTTAGCGGGTTGAAAAAAAACTAGGTCAAGTGCTATTTTTTTTATGACAAAGGGCTCAGTCCATTTTAGAAGCTATAATTGTCTCCCACTGTGACATACTTTTGTATATTAACTCTTTGGTAAAGTCAAGTAATTCTAAGTTTATAAATTAAAGAATTTTACTTCCGCTTTCCGCATGCAATATTAATTTTACAAAAGTTTGTCAGTTGTTGGCGTGTTAATTTTGAAACCAAAATCAATGATTTGAGCATAAGAATTTACCAAAACCCCATCATTAATAAAAGATATAAACGTACGTAATACTTATTCTAATTTAGAAATAAAAATAGAAAATGGGAAGGGAGAGACATATATATGTAATGTAGAGTTATCTGGAAAAAAGGGAAAGGTGCAGTAGTAGAGTCTGGGAGGTGTTTGGACCATGGTCCAATCTGTCAGAGAAGAAAGGGAGACCTGCAGCAGCCGAATCCATGTGACCTTACCCCACCCACGACTCCTTCGATCCCTTTGCATTGGGAACTACACATAACACATACACACTCTCTCTTTAGGTCTTTTGTATTTACTATATGATATAATGAATATGAGTGAGGGAGAGGTATTTTTGTTGTTTTTCTGATATATAATTAATGCACGTACGATGCTACGGACACCCCTTTCTTTTCTTCTAGCAATTGTGCTCTTTTTTTTTGCAGATTAGAAGGAAATAGAAACGAATAGAAACAATACTCCAGTGGACTGTGATAACTAATTAATAATTAGTCTCACACCATTTTTTTTTTTATGAATAATTTAGTCCCAAAACCATTTGAATTAATCCTAAGTCAGCTCAATGAGATCTCCAACGGAGATAGATCAGTTTGAGAGGGGTAGGGGTGGATTGGGGATAGCTAGTTAATTCAAATATAAAATAATACTAATAGTAGATGATTTTTAAATAATAATATTGGTAGGTAATTTACATAAGACAAAAACTTGCTCATACCATTTGACGTTTTTTTAAGACGGATCTCATTTGATCCATATTTTAGACTTTTTAGGCTGGACAATTTTTTTCTTAAAGATTTTATGTTAACAATAATAAAATACAATACTTTTAATAAAATTGACTATCATTTTTTATTTAAACATAGAGTAAAAATAGGTCGTGCCATCTGACAAGGGCCTACGACCTGACTTATTAAGAGTTTTGTCTAATCCAACCTATTTATAACATGAGTTGAGTTAAGACTTTTTAAAAAACATATTTGCTTGTATATGACCGGACTTAGAACTTGTATAAAACCTTATATACTTGTATATAAATATTTATATATATTTTATAATAAAATCATTTTTAAAATATAATACTAACATTAATAGTAAATTAAATTTATTTTAGTACTTGAGAAAATATTTTTTAGTTTTTATTTTAATTTATCAGCACTTATTTTGATCGTGAATTTATTTGTAATTTTAACTATTAAATTGCGTTTTTAAATTTTTGCATTAAATAAATTTTAAATAGATTTCTAAAAGAGTCGTAGGTCTGTTTACTATAAATTAAAGGTCGGGCCAACCCCATAAAAAAAACCAATAGACCAGGTTTATACTAATTTTTTTTTAAAATAGGACCAGGTCTTTTTTATATAAAGTTTGGTCTGATCTATTTCCATCTTAAACATTATCACTTTTAACATCAGATTAGGAAAGAACCGTCACACAAATCTCAATCCATGAGACGGTCTCACCCAAGCCTTTTTACATATAATCTGTCTTTTTTTATATATATATTCTGTCATTTTTGAAAGCCTTTTAAAATTGAAAAATGTTCAATTCAATATTTTTTTTATTTTTATGTTCGATATTACAATGTCACGTTTTATTTACATTGTAAAATATTATACAAAATTAGAGATGTTTATCCGGGTCGGGCTGGCCCGTTTAACCCTGAAAAATGTAGGGTTAGGGTTCATGAATCATAGGCCCGTTTAATTCCGGGCTTTTTTGACCCGGACCGGTTAGCCCGTGGGCTAAACCGGGCCAGCCCGCAGGGCTACAGGGCTAGCCCGCTAGCCCGAGTTATTACTTTTTTTTTTTAATAAATAACATACAAATAAATTTTGAGTCATTTATTAGTTATTATTACTATTTTTTATTAGATTATGAATTTTTTTTTAGCTTTATTTGACATATTGAGTTTTAGAATTGTGTTTAAATCATACTTTTGTTTTCTCATTTCCCGATCATTAACTAATTATATATTTTTCTATTTTATTTTCTTGTTGGACGTGTCAATTGGAACCTTTAATTCGAAAAGAAAAAAAATTATTATAGCTCGTTAGTGGCCCGTTTAGCCCGTGGCCCGCTAGGGTTAGGGTTAGGTCCCAACAATTATAGGACCGTTAAGTATGAACCGGTTAAGGCCCTAACCCATTTAGCTCGTAACCCTGTAGGGCTGGCCCTATAGGATTAGGGCCAGCCTGATAGACATCTCTCTATACAAAATCAACGTACTCCTAATTTACACAAAAAAATATGTGCTCTGATTCTAAATCTAAATTTTTTGATTGTGAAATTACTAGTTTTGTGTAAATATATTGTACGAACATATGATTTAAAAAGCCGAATCCGTTTTACATAATTAAAACTCGTGTCTTTATAATAGAGCATATGTGTTGAATATTACGGTAATTAAGTAAGTTGTCGCGCGAACCGAACAAGACATCAACTAAAAAATCAAGTCGAGTCATGTTTAATTATCACATTTGATCGTAAAATAATACGTCATGACTAGTGCCTACAAAAATCAAAACAGCGAATTAACTCTCTCACTTGGAATAAATTAACTACTTTAACTAATTCATACTAATAAGAAATAAATTAATGTACACATTAATCAATATGAAATAGTTAGTTATTACGCTAATTTCTAAAGCGTACTCCCTCCTATTGAATGTAAATGTCGTTTTGACATTTTTTTTTTTTTAATTTAATTGTCGTTTTGCATTTTTTAATATCAATTAAATGTATTTTTTTTTAATTTATTCTTAAATTTATTAATAATTACTTAGATAATGGAGTAGTAATAGTTTTCAAAATTCTACAAGAATAATTAATTAAGGACATGTTTGTTTCATGGGTTGGGATAAGATGGATTTAGATGTGGTGGGTTGGCTAGATAAACTCAAGAAGGGGGCTAGATAAACCCGAGGGAGGGCTAGGTTATCTAAACCCATGGAATCTAGTTTATAAAAATTGGATCAAATTATAAACTCGGATCAAGGTGTTTAAAGTTATGATAAACCAAACATGGGAGAAAATGGATTTACATATCAAATCCATCACTAAACCCCTCCTAAATCCATAAAGCAAACGTGCCCTAAGGGTATAGTTGAATATGCGGGATTATCGTTTAACTAAAATCTGTACTCTGTATTAATATTCACTCGCCGAAATTTGTTATTTAGATTTTAAATACAGAACAGTTTTGCGCCGACATATAATTCCTGAAAATTACTACTATATTCTAACGAGTGGATTAATTAATAAAATTGATAATAAAGCCAATTTGTCCAAAATAATATATCAGCGCAGGAAGTTATGATTGAGTGTGAAAATACATCACATTCAAAGATTTAACAGCGGCGTAGCATAAACCCCACCGCCGTATACGTGTTTGTATTGTCTACGGGGCCCAATTCAACAAGTCCCTATCTAAATTACACAAAATGACACTGTTCATAATGAGGATACAGATTAATATGATACATAAAAACAAAAACCAGGGCCAAAAATCAGTGCAAATGGCAATTTGCATCGATATTCGACACCCCCACAAGATAAAAAATTAAATAAAAAAAAAAAGATGCCTGCAGAGCCTAAACATATAAATGGGACACGATATATATAATAAGATGCATGCTGAAAGATGTCATTCACGATGAACATCTCTCTGCCCCTACCTTAATTCTTTCTTTACCAAAAACTAAATAAACAAATATATATGTGTGTCCCTGCACATGGACACAAATTCAAACACACACAACAATTGATTGAACGCAACTCGTTGGACCACATATAATTAAGCAGCTACGTTTCCGATAATTGATATGATGATGATGATGAAGAAGGTCGGATACATTATCCCTTCGTAACCCGTAAAGTTACCCGTTATGACATGTTTGATTCATGGGTTGGGATAAGATTGATTTAAATGTAGTGGATATGTAAACCTTGGCTTCATAAACCCAAGGGGAGGTTAATTTGTCTAAACTTATGGAATCTAGTTTATAAAAATCGAGTCAATTATAAACCCGGGTCAAAGTGTTTAAAGTTATGAGAAATCAAATAGAAGATAGGTTTACATATAAACCCATCACTAAACCTCCTAAACCCATGAAATAAACATGCCCTTAATGTGTAGTGAAGTATTGAAGTAGATATAGATAAAAACGAGAGAAAAATAGAGAGAGAGATGAAATAGAAAAAATAGAGAAAGATGGTAAGATGTTGACTAAAATGAAGTGAGAAGTATATCTCAAAATCAACTGAGGTAAATCAGATGAGAAGACAACTGAGATCGATCAACGGAGGTATTCAGATGACATGTGTTCAAATTCAATAGAGGTGGAACAGCGAAAAAGGTTAAGGCTGTGTTTGGATGAGGGGATTTCAAATGAAATGATTTAAAATTAGATGAATTTCAAATGACATAATTTTTAGTGAGAATTTGAAATCCTCTCAATTTTAACTAAAAAAGATGTTAAATATTTAAAATTCATTCATTTAATTATCCAAACAGGTGGAGTGGATTTAGATCATGAATTTAAAATCCATACCTAAATCCCTCCATCCAAAACACAACCTAAGTGGTATTATTTAGTGAAGTTGTCCAAAGTTAAATAAAGTTGTCTCGTTGATTATAAGAGTCGATTGAATCAGTTGAGGTTATCTAGTAATCTAAAAGCCAGTTATAAGGCAATTGTGAAATTAGTTACGTAAATGAATAGGATTTCTTAACTACTTTGTGATTGGATATTTCAGATGTCATAACTTCCATACGGTTTGGCTATTTACTCATGATATTTAGCAACATGAAGCCGATGTGACAAGCTAACTACCAATGCAAATAATTGTTGCCATTATGGAGGGGAAGACAATGATAGTATGATATATAGGCTTGAAGATCAACCTAAGTCAAGTTGACGATACTTGTTCATTTTCTGGTGTAATTGTGTTTCTTTAGATTGAAGGTCAATTATTTTTAATCTTGTAACACAATATTTATTCATAATAAATGAATTATTATGGATGTAGATCACATTTATCAAACAAACCACTTAAATTCTTGTGTGTTGTTCATATTTCTTTCAAGTTTGTTTTAGTTTGAGCTTATACTTCATTCATATTTGATCATCTTGGCTAAGTATTTTGAGAAATTGAGACTTCATAGCTCAAGTTTGTTTAACAAATGAAAATAGTAACTTAAAAAGTCGGTTTATATTATTGTGAAAGGATGATAATTACATTAATGATTGAAAATTATCATATCCAAGTTATATTAGTAACCTAATTAGCAACTGTAAATTTGGGCCATATGACTAATAACCTGGACTCTTTTGTAACTCCCGTATTTCTTCATAGTGGCTCAGTTTTGTTATTTATATACATTATGTCTGGTCAACAAGTCAGCATTTGTTTTATTGATCGGTCAACAATTTAACAAAGAAAAGTCAAAGTCGTCGAACCTAGTCAGTCAGGTCAAATGCGAGCAACCAATAAGAAGCGAGCAAGGTAAGTATATATTTAATTGTCAAACAGGTCAAGAGTGTCCACGTGTCAGCGAGCAAGAACCTTCATGTTCGGCGAGCAAGGATGATGAGAGATGGTGGCAAAATGATATAAGTAGGATCACAAGTGAAGATCGATGGTCGACATAGTCCATAATGACGAGCTATATCCGGGGCGAATAGGATGTCTTGAAGACAGAAGGAGTGTAGTTATGCTAGAAGATTTCAAGTGCAGATGCTCGCCACGAGTCCAGGATAGAGCAGCAATGACCGATTAAAGATATAATTCATAGTACGAGCATTGACAAGTCAAATGCGGTGCAAGTGGTATGATCGGCGACGAGTACAACGATGGATGGGACTTAAATTGGCTGAATGCAGAGACATTTAATGCAAAGTAGCTGCATTAAATGCATGAAATGATCACACTAATAGGAGTTGTATTTACATTAATAGGTGGATTAATGCTGAGCTGCCAGCAATGAATGCATGCAAATTGTAACCTAGTATAAAAGACATTGAAGGCATAATAAACAGATTCGAATTTCATTTCCCTACATACAAAACCATAATTTCGATCATCTTCTCTCTCAAGTTTTCAAATGTTCTTCCTCAAGAACACACCTTTCTTATTAAGAGTTCATCAAGAACATTCTAAATCATCTACCAATCTGTAAAACATCACTCACAAATAAATGATATTGTTTGTTGTCGTTTGATCGATACACCCCGACAAAAAAGGTTACAATAAGTTTCATGCCTCATTTCAAAGGCACTATTCAATTCCCTTGAAATCCTTTTCTACAAAATCTCCTATATAAATAACTAATTAATGAAACAATCCAATTACTCAGTGAAGATTGTATACATTCACTTTTTTACTTCTAAATTGTAGGTCCCAAAATAAGTTAATTAATAACACTAGTTAAAAATATATATATATAAAAAAAAAAAAAAAAACTGGTCGACAACGAGGGTCATCAGGTGGAAGTTGTCATTTCCATGTTCTCTACTCAATTTTTGCCTCATGCACTTTTCATATGATTATATTAATTACCTTATTATATACTTATATTTTAACCGTGACTTGTAATAAACATTTTTCTTGACTTGCTAAGAGTAATATATATTTTTGTCTTTGGCTTTTGCCCAAAATGCCTAAAAAAAAGCACTTCAATAATTATTACTACGTTTTTCCCACTGATTTTCTTCATTATCAATTATTTTCCACAAATGGAGTCGAGTAGAGTTTAAATACTTTCTTGTTCATATTTTGAATGGCTTTATGCATAAGGGTAGGTAGATGCCTAGCCAATTTTGTGGCCAGAGTTTGAACTAGCGACCTAGTGTTGCGGAGACTTAAGGCCACCGTTTAGATTAAAATTGGTTTTCATAATTTATATTTTTGTAAATTATTAAACATTTACATTAAAATTATATTAACACATATGTATAAAACAATAACAATAAATTAAATTACATACATTTGTACCAATTGTACGTACATTTTTATTAATTTATACATACATTTGCACATTTTTATTGATTTCTAACATATCATACTTAGTAGTATATATTCCGTATATATGATTTTGTCATGGCTTCCCAACTACTCCACTAGTTTTGAAATCTCATTATAAATACAAGATCAACCTACATAGTAAGATTACAAAATTTCAAGAGCGAAAAACCAAGCTTACAAGTTTTCGAGCAAGATTTTTATAGTAATTTCAAGAACGCAACATGTCCATGTATTCTTAGGTGTTCATCCTAGCTTGTAATTCCGATCTTATAATTCCAAATCCTTAAATTTAGAAAAAAATCTCTCAAACCCAACTTGTAAATAGATTTTGCATATATAGTTGAAAACTATTTACAAACCTATCTACCCTCAAGAGATGGAGTGTTAGTTTCATTTTGCTTAGTATCAATTGTTGTAAGAGAGTTAAAACTTGTATAAATTTCAAGAAGCAAAGTCCACGAAAGATGATAAGTCTAAAAGTGTCCCTCGATGCTTCAAAGTTCAAATCAATAAGGGAACACATATTTCTACACTCAACTTATTTTGATGCATGGTTGTCCAACTGTCCAACTTAGTTATCAACTTGAGTTGAACACTTCGCACTCTCAACTTTTATTTACAACTGACTTTCTTCAAATTAGTTGAACAATTGATCACATAATTTTTTTTTTGTAAAAAGTCTATTCACTTAATTATCATCTCTAATGTTACCCTCATGTAATTCGTTCAGGACCTATAGTATTATTTTATGAACAATATTTAAAGACTTTTTTTGTATGCAATACTTTGTATGTTAATTAGAGCATCTCCAAACCCTGACGACGAATTTGTCACCAAAATCATCAATATGTCAATCAAATTTAAATTAAACGGTAAAACTATATATCTTTAACCATTCAATTCAAATTTTAATTGATCAATGTGAATATTCTCTTAAAATATTTTTAATTAAATAAATTAAATCAAACGTAAAACTATATATCTTTAACCATTCAACTCAAATTTTAATTCAATGTGAATATTCTCTTAAAATATTTTTAATTAAATAAATTAAATCAAACGGTTAAACTAACTTTAACCATTCAATTCTATTTTATTAAAAAAAAATTATATATAATAAGATATATAATTTTATATTTACATTTAAATTAAATAGATTAAACAAAAAGGTTATATATTTAATACAAAATTTAAAATACAAATTAATTTCAGTAAAACTATAAACACCAAATTCAATTACACAATATTCACATATTTACCCAAAATGTTACTATTATTTTTATCCTCATTCCAATCAATTTCTTTATTTTATTTATAAAAAATTACAAAATATGATAATTCAATGTGGTAGGAATTTATTCATCAGTAAATATGACTAAAAAAGGGTTCTGAGGTTAGACCTATTTATTTAAACCTCTTTTAAAAAATCAATGTTAGGTAATAGGTTAGACTTTGTGCCAAAATAAATAAATATAAGATCTAAACTTTTTTATATGAGAAGTTTGATTTGTCCTGATCCATAGCCCACCTCTATCGTGAACCAGTAATGCTTATGAGCCGAATCCTGACTTCACGATTCAAATGCCTTTAAAAAATACGGTATACAGTAAATTAAATTGACGTTTGGAAAAAATCAAACAATTTAAAAATTATACTATGAATTTGACGATAATTCAGCATAAGAGAGTACTATATGTTAGTGAGAATTTTAATCAATAAATATTTGTTCTCTGCTGGTAACTCGGTTTTGAACTTTGGCAAGAACATTTTCTTTTAATATTTTGTGTTTTTGTACAGTAAAAACTGAAAGAGTAAAAATGTGTCAAATGAGAATCAAACTAAAACATTAGTTCACAACTCTAAGCCTATGTTTACTTTGAATTTTGAAAACAAGTTTTAGATTTTAGACTTCTACATGGATCTTACATTTTTACTTTGAGATTTAAATGCCCTTTTCAAAAATCACCAAAAATCACTTATACCATAAAACTAATTAAATTCTTACTGTATAATTTACTACAATCATTATAATACAGCAATATAATAGCTTAAATTATTACACAATCATCTAATCCTCCATCTTACATATTCATTCGACATAAAGTTAAATAATCATCTACTCGAAAAACTCGAAACAAACATATTAGTACTACTATTTATCAAAATTTAAAAGTCCAAAATCTAAAATAGACATAGCTCTAATGGTCTTGTAGAGAAAAATGACTGACCCGCGAACTGTGACTTTTAATTTTGTAAATTATTTGTATGTTATAAATTTTGACAAGAGAACTACTCAATGTTTTATACTCCTTTCTAAAATTTTATTTAATTCCTCAAAAACAAAATTGCACATATATATCCTAATCAGTCGACATACCCTAAATCCATCCACATGACACCTACATGGACATATGGAAATTGGAAAGAAGCATATAATTAAATAACCATACATTAATTAATTAATAGACATCATAATACTCCATTAATTTAGACTACTTAATATATAGAGGAACCCTAGGATTGAGAACCTAGGATAGCTTCGTCCTCAATTATTCGAAGCATGTGGTGAACAGCACCGGCTATGTCATCTGCTGAATTCAGTTGGCAACCTTCTTCCACCTGCAATTAAATAAAAAATTAAATATTTGTTCATCCCAAAAAATACTTGGAATATTTTCCCTAAAATTACGAGTGTAAGGACAAGAAATAAGGAGTCATATATAGGAAACAACCCAGTAAATTATTAGGGGGAGAAATTCCCTTTTCTTCATCATTGCACATGGAAATTCAATACAAAATTATTTCCTTTTCAGTGCCCGAAACACCCTTGCAAATAACGTGTAATTACACGGCTAGAATCTTTCTTTGACAGTACACATAGTTGGGTGTGGAAGTAGGTGCAGTGAGAGAGAGAAAAAAAAAAAAAAAGTAGATTCTTTTGCATGCTGAGGTCACTTTCTTACAGTCCCAGTTTTGTTACCATATATCAGATTATATATTACTTACTTACTGTCTAGTAGAGTAGAGTACAAAATGTGGAGATGAAGTTAGGACCATGGTTAATAATTATTTGCTAGACCACACAGGCCCTAATTAATGAATCAAGACAATAACATTATTTTGTAACATAGAGACAAATAATCCAATGTGTGAACCAACCGATTTCATCTATCCAATCCGACAGTTTGTGCTTTAATGTGTTGTACTGCGTACCTTAGCGCTAACGGAGTAGAGCACCAGGGAGTCCAGCGTCGTTACATTAAGGTGGAGAATTGTGAGGAAGATTGATTGAAACGAGGCGACGATCTTCGACAGCTGTCGGACTCGTCTACGCGAGAGGATGCGTATGTTAGCGTGGGTTTCGATTAAGGTTACTTCAATGTCCGCGATGGCCGCCTTGCTTTGTGAAGTGAACTTGTTGCCGTGAGAGCAGCTGAATTGAGGGTATGTGAAGAATTGTGAAAATGGGCACCCTAAAACTTGCTTCACATCCTCATTTTCGGCCTGGTGATTTGAAGAGGAGGGGGCTGCAGCAAATTTCTTGGCTTCAAGTGATTGTACAATGTGTTCTAGCTCCTTCACAAATTCAATTGCACCACCAACAATTGAGGCTTGGTCACCCTACAATTTTTTTTTTACTAAATTATCAACAAAGGTACTGTGAAAAGGGCTAATTAATAGCATATAGTATAAAAAAATTGAAAAAAAGAATTTTTTTTGTTCCAACAGTTGAATCATTAAATGATATGACGAGAATGAAATTAAATAGGACAGAGACAATAAGAAGACATGGGTACGTCATTATATTCTCTCTTCCAGAACACGAAGAAATTAAATAGTGGATAAATTAAAACTATTTTGAGCTAGAACAACTATTGAAGACGAGATTAATTTTATTATTAATTAAGTATATGAAATCTACTGCTGCATCTGATATATTAATATAATTAGCTAATTTTCTTAAATATGAATATAGCTCGGACTATCCTTTGTCATACATGTTTGGCTTAGCGAACGAAGACAACAAGATACGTCCAAAATAAGACAGATGAAAGAGGAAGATAATTGTAGGAAGAACAACTATTTTCGAATCAAATCGTACCCTAACGAAATTCAATTTTTTCTCTTTCTTGAATGAAGAATCAATTATTATGAAAAAAAAAAAAGGGGATTTGGGTTCTTGGAAGCAATAATTAAATTCAACGAGAAATAGTTCAATTTCTCAAAAAGCAACCAATTAGAAAAAAAAGCTTCTTAGCTTGTACACACATGGTGAAATTAAAAAAAAAAAGAAAAAAAAAGAAACATACTCTTTGGACATAAGATTCAGGCATGAGAGAGCGCAAGACAGCAAGATGCTCATTCATTTGCTTTCGGCGATTTCTTTCAACGGCAATGTGAGTCATTCTCTGTGTCTCAGCCTCCTCTTTGTTCTTGCAAACCTTGGGCCTCCTCCGCCGCTTCTTGCGGCCCTGTGCGGCGGTTTCCGGCGGGGGAGGCGGCATGGAGGAGATCTCTAGAGGGCAGGTGGTTTCAGAAGAAATAGGGTCATTATTATACATGATGAAGTTGAAGAGTTCAGTAGAAGAAAGTGCTGCTTCTAAAGCCATTTTTAATTTGGTAGTAGTAGTAGTAATGTTGCTTTCATCTTTTATATATCAGAGATTTGAGAGCCCCAATACTATTGACTATTGCTAGATTATAAAGGCTTCAATCATTTTATTGTCTTCTTCAACTTTTCAGAGAGGAAGAGAGATAGATAGAGAGAGAAAGAGAAAGAGAGAGAAAGAGAGAAGGCTTCTTTCCTTGTTTCACCAACTTTTTGATGCAGAAAGGCACAACATCTATAGTGTCCTCTCACGTGCATGATATCCTCATTATACCTTTTTGTTTAATTAATTTCACTTTTAATTGTGTTTATGTTATCCCTATGTAGCTACCTACCATATATTCCAGTTGGAAATTTTTTGAGATTTTAAGTTTGTAAATATATCATAAAAAAATTTAATACATAGATTTAAACAAATTTTACATCATTCATTATAAAAGTCCTAAATTTATTAATAGGTGAATTTTATCTAAATTAAGATGTCATGTATTTGTACCCCATGTCGGTGTGGGAGATAGTCTCATTAATTTCATTTTAGATATATATTTAATCAATCATTAATATGTTAATTGTAAAAAATTTGTTCATATGAAAAATGCATATGTTTAAGTGAATTTCAGTAGTTTTTAATTCAAAGTCATGTGTGTAATATTTAACCGCATTTATAATTTTCTAGCTCAAAGATACGTTCAAAATGTGGTATACATGACAGTAACTTTTTATATTTATTCAAAAGAAAGAGTTGTTTTTCCAAACGAGAAGTCATTATATTTTAAGTGAAAAGTGGTAGTTTTCAAGTTCACCGTTACAAGTTTGTTCATCAAAATACCAATGAAAAATATACATCACTTTTTTACTTAAAATGGAGTATCAATTTTTAAATAAAATGGAGTATCAATTTTTAAATAAAATTTTGTCAAAGTTTGTACGGAGTACAATTTAAAAAGGTGTGATACATACTCCTATATAATTAGGCATGTTAAATTATGTTATCATGTCGTGTTTCATATCGGTACGATAGTGACACAACACGATAAGGCTAGATCAAATACGAACACGACACGATAAGGAATTATGTCGACACGACACGAACACAATAATTTTCGCGTCAACACAACACGATAACAACACAATAAGAAAATAAATAAATTTAAAATTGCATTTAAATATAAAAAATAATAGATTTATATATGTATAAAAAATTATCGTATTATTATCGGATACCTTTCATTATCATGTCGTGTCATATCAAGTAAATAACAGGTTAATGAGTTGTCTGTTAATTTTATTGTGTTTAACGGGTTGACACAGATTCGACACGAATACAACATGAACCCGATAAAATCAAACACTAACTCGCAATTTTCGTGTCGTGTCGAAAATTGACACCCCTGTATATAATAATTTATATAGGTTACACAAAAAAATGATATTTTTACTTGTATAACGATAGTGTTCAAGTTAAAGTGATGCGCATGTACATATATGTTTTAAGTTAATAACAGCCGTTAACTATAGTAGTGACCAGTTTACGGGAAATAGGTATGTACATGGACGAATTTCAATTATTAAATATGACTCAAATTTCAAGGAGATTGTAGGATTTTATTTTATATTTTGGTATGCATTAGATATGAGTTGAGACAATGTAATTTTCTGTAAAAAAAGAAAAGTGATTAGACACGGAAGAGTGGACCAAAATTGTTGACAATTTAAGGGCTCGCGATGAATAATAATAACCGCAAATCGTTGAGTTGTGGTAGATAAATGAATGTAGGAAAATGATGGGGTGGAGAGACGGTCAAACGGTATTTGGTAGATAAGGCTCGCAAGTCGCAAGTCACCAATTTGAAAAACACCAAAAAAATAAAAACATCACTAAACTTGAGTTCATATAATTTTTTTTTTGAAGTACACGTATATGTACTATCATTATTTAATTGATAAACAAATAATGTATTTTTAATTGATTTAATGTAATTGATTACTTTTTCATTTTTTTTTTTCGATTGTTATTGATGTACAGAGAGATATATACGTGTCATCGGTTAGCAAACGCTTCCACCAAAACAAAAAAAAATTACAGGCTTTTCATTTATTATATTATAAAATAAATTAATGACACTGATATTATCGTAGCAGAGTTTTAACTATGATCGTATGGACCAAGATTTTCTCTCCTTTCTATGCCTCTGCTGAAAAAAACCAATTTCTCTACTTACTAAATAAATATTATTATTTCTTGAACTTCGTTTCGTTTCAGTTATCTCATCAATTTCATTATCATATCCATCGCTTCTATTGTGTTATATCTTCAAAATTAAAAAAAATCATTTATTTGGTCAAATTTGTTTGCGGGTGATAAATTTTGTATATGGAATTTATCAGACTGTTATATTTATATTCTTCCTACATTTTTATATATTACTCATTGAACATATATATTAAAAATTATAATAAAATAATATTATGTACAGTAAAATTTCTATAAATCTTTATAATAATAAAATCTTGTAAAAAAATCTCTTTTTATAAATATTAGGTCTCATTAAAACTCTAAATTAATAATTCATAAATGTTACATTTATAAATATTACAATTATAAATATTATGGTATGGTCTCTCTTATAAATATTTTTCATCAACCCACTCTTATGTAAATCGTTTTGAGTGCATATGGGATAGTCTCTCTTATACTCCATAATGTTTTACACATAATGTTTTACACATTTTATCATTCATAGATTATTTTTGCAATGTTTTTTTAGATGGAAATACATGTTTGGGTGTTATAAATTATTTTATTTCCATATTGAGATTTATATAATATATGTTTCATTCATCGTGAATGAATATATTTAATTGACTATAATAGTTATTTAAGTGTAACAAATTAATGTAAACATGTATATTTAAGTAATGACAAAGTGGGATAGCTCAAGTGGTTAGAGCACCGTATATTATTTTATTGGGAATGACCATTCCATCATTCCCAAAACTTAAGAATGATTATTTCTTCCCTATTCCATGTCATTAGAAATGCATTATTTTAAATTATTTTATAAAGAATATCATTACTTATTTTTATTTTCACAATATTGTTTTTCACTTGGTACCGTAATAATATTAATAATTTAAAAAATTAATAAATTTAAATTTTGATATTATAATTATTAAATAAATAAAAATATATCATCAATATCATAAATTTTGAAAATCAATAAAAAAATCCATATTATAAAATATATATTAATATTAATAAATTATAAACATATTAATAATAGATACAATAAAAAAAATGAATAA
Organism: Galeopsis tetrahit; assembly: GCA_963675135.1. Taxonomy (NCBI): domain Eukaryota; kingdom Viridiplantae; phylum Streptophyta; class Magnoliopsida; order Lamiales; family Lamiaceae; genus Galeopsis; species Galeopsis tetrahit. The sequence continues at coordinate 76,159,566 of OY776127.1, forward strand.
TTATAACAGTATAAATTAATGGTAATAGTAATACTTAATAATAATATTTTTCATATACTAAAAATAATATATTAATATATAATATTGTAGTAATATTTAATAATAATAATTTCTTTAATAAATAGTAATAATAACATATAATCTCAACCGTAAAAAAAAAAAATTTAATTAAGCTTACACAAATTTTATGTTTAATTTCTTATTCATACTGTAGAATGGAAGGACTCTCTAAAAATGAGAGCCAAGACTTGTATTCAAGTATATATAGAAGAGGTTTACAAGAAGATATATATAGGGTAGTTGTAACTAACAAGATAAACTACCCTAACTACTAAACTACCCTAACTACTACTTAACTACTTAATATTCCCCCTCAAGCGAAGCGGGAGCGAAGAGACGGTGAGCTTGTGTCGAAAGAATTCAAAAAGAGGTCGAGCAAGGCTCTTTGTAAAGATGTCGGCCAATTGATATTGAGAAGGCACGAACTGAGTAACTAGGCGACCAGTGGTGACGAGCTCTCGAACAAAATGATAGTCTATGTCAATGTGTTTGGCTCGCTTGTGAGCGACTGGATTTTGAGAAAGAAAAATGGCACTCTTGTTGTCGCAGAGTAGAGTAGGCGTAGTAGTGGGAAAAGCTTTAAGTTCCTTCAGTAGCGAGCAGATCCAGACAATTTCTGATGAAGTGGTCGCCATTGCTCGATATTCGGACTCACAGCTCGATCTGGAGACCGTAGGTTGTTTCTTAGCCGCCCAGGAGACAAGGTTGGTGCCAAAAAATATAGCATAACCAAAAGTGGAACGACGAGTGTCAAGGCATCGAGCCCAGTCGGCATCTGAGTAGGCGAGCAGTGTTGGGCGACCAGTAGAGAAGGTAATGCCAAGATGCGAAGTCCCTTTAACATAGCGAAGAATGCGTTTGACAGCCTGAAAGTGGTCAATTGTCGGTTTTGCTTGAAATTGACTAACAGTGTTGACCGCAAAAGCGAGATCAGGGCGAGTAATGGTGAGGTATTGGAGGGCGCCGACCAGTGACCTGAACAAGGTAGGATCGGAGAAGGGAGTACCATCTAGGCGAAGAAGGTCAGTGGTGGAAAGAGGAGTTGCAACAGGCTTACAATCTAGCATGTCGGCACGAGTGAGGATGTCGGCAGCATATTTAGACTGGCCAAGGAAGAGGCCGCGATCAGTGTAGGTGACCTCAAGGCCAAGGAAGTATGTTAGACGACCAAGATCCTTGATGGCAAACTCTTTATTGATCCTGGTAATAAGACGAGTAGTAAAAGACTGATCATTTCCAGTGATTATAATGTCGTCAACATAAACGAGGAGAAAAAGAGAGGTACGACCTGACATGTAGATGAACAGGGAGGTGTCCGATTTGCTCTCAACAAAACCAAGGGCGAGAAGGAAGTCACAAAAGCGTTGGAACCAGGCGCGAGGAGCTTGCTTCAAGCCATATAGAGCTTTGTTGAGTTTGCAAACGTGCTGAGGGCGAGAAGGATCAACAAAACCAGGTGGTTGTTTCATGTAAATGGGTTTGTCTAGGAGACCATGAAGAAAAGCGTTGTTGACGTCCAATTGATGGAGCGACCAGTTATTCATGACGGCGAGAGCGAGGATAATACGAACAGTAGAGGACTTAACGACCGGGCTGAAGGTGTGATCATAGTCGAAACCAGGAATTTGAGTGTAGCCTTGGGCGACCAGCCGAGCTTTGTGACGATCAATAGTGCCATCAGCAAGAAACTTTGTTCGATATACCCATTTAGAGCCAACAATGTTCGCGTCGGGGGGAGGAGGAACCAAGTCCCAAGTTTTGTTTTTGTGAAGGGCATTGAGCTCCTCGTCCATGGCGGTCAACCAGTGTTGTTGTTTTGCCGCCGAGGAGAAACCTTTGGGTTCAGGAGAAGTATGAATGGCAGTGAGCAAGGATGTGGTGGTGATGAGGGAGGAATCAAAGGGATGTTTGGTTTTAAAAATGCCATCCTGAGATCTTGTCCGCATGGCATGAGATGGAGGAGGGCGAGGAGCAGGAGGTGGAGGGCGAGGAGCAGGAGGAGGAGAGCGAGCAGTTGGTTGGATGGTCGGAGGCGTAATATCAGGCTGCAGACATAGCGAGCAGGGAGGAGCAGGTGAAACATTGGGGCGACCAGTCATAGATGGAGAAGAAGAGAGCGGTAAGGGAAGAGAGCTATCAAAAGAAGCAACATCGAGCGAGGAGAAATCTGGGTATGGTCCGCTTGCAGCAAATGGAAAAAGAGACTCATCGAAGCGAGCATGCCTAGAAATGTACATGCGCTGCGAGCAGGGGTCAAAGCAGCAGAACCCCTTATGGCGAGAACTGTATCCAAGAAAGACGCAAGGAATACTGCGAGGAGAGAATTTGTTAGTAGTATATGGACGAAGACAGGGATAGACACAACATCCAAAGACACGGAGATTATCATATAGAGGCGGAGTAGATAGAAGCATTTCATAAGGGGATTTGGAGGTAAGAACAGGAGAAGGTAATCGATTTATAAGATAGACGGCCGTGCAAAAAGCCTCAACCCAAAAGGTGGTCGGAACAGAAGAAGAAAACAGTAAGGCAAGCCCCATTTCAGTGATATGGCGGTGTTTTCTCTCTGCTCGGCCATTTTGGGCCGGAGTGTAGGGGCATGACATAGTATGTATAATTCCGGAAGAAAGAAAAATGTCACGGAGTTTATGGTTGGTGAATTCAGTCCCACCATCCGATTGGAAGCGTTTTATCTTACAATTAAATTGGTTTTCAACCAAACTTTTAAAGTTAACGAAGATGGAGACAAATTCGGATTTTTGACGGAGAGGATAAAACCAAGTAAAACGAGAATAATCATCAATGAACAAGGCATAATAACGAAAACCATCATGAGATTTAATAGGTGAGGGGCCCCATAGGTCACAGTGAACAATGTCAAGAACATGAGTAGCACGTTTTGAATTTAGAGAGAAAGAAAGCCGAGTACTCTTAGATTTTTGACATGCCGAGCAAATAACAGGGCGAGGAAGCAAAGAAGTGGTGGAAATATGTCCTTGTTGTTTAAGTACATTTACAACATCTAAAGCAACATGCCCTAATCTACTATGCCATAATTCAAAGGAGCTATGGTTCGAGCGAGCACGTAAAGAGGAAGCAAAACTAGAGTGACATTTTTCCAGAACATATAAACCATGATCAAGACGGCCGTGAGCAAGAGTCAAACCTGTAGTCCGATTCTGAATTTCAAACGAAGTGTTAGAAAAGATAAGACGAACAGGAAAGTCATTGGTTAATTTGCTTACAGAGAGAAGATTTTTCGTAATGGAAGGAACGACAAGAACATTGGAGAAAGATAAATCAGAATTATAGAGATGAGTCGCACAGGTATTTAAAAGCGGCCCCATAATCAGAAACGGATCTTGAACCTTTCTGGATGAGTTGAAGCTCGTCTTTTAGTCGTAATTCACGAGCTTTGGAGGGTTGATTGAAAGCCTCAGCGAGGGCATTCCAGATTTCTAGCGAGGTCGAGCAGCCAACGGTCACCGCCATTGCCTCTTCGGTGAGGGTGGACGTCAAGAAAACACTCACGATTTGATCACGAGAGTACCAAGTCGTGTAGAGGGGATTAGAAGAAGACGCACCATTGGTGATGACGGTGGTAGGAGGGGCCGGCGAGGAGCCATCAACGTAGGGCAAAAACTTTTGAGTAACAAGAAGCGGATGGACTTGTCGATACCACATTGGATAATTTGTGGGTTTTAATTTGATGGTGACAAGATGAGTCATAGCATGAAGAGTAAGGGTGGCGTCAAAGACGGAGGTGGTCGCCGGTGGATCGGCCATGGAGGAGAGAGATGAAGAAGAGACGAGAAGAAGGAGGGGAAAAAAAAAGGCCCAGAAGAGTTTAGGCTGATACCATGTAGAATGGAAGGACTCTCTAAAAATGAGAGCCAAGACTTGTATTCAAGTATATATAGAAGAGGTTTACAAGAAGATATATATAGGGTAGTTGTAACTAACAAGATAAACTACCCTAACTACTTAAACTACCCTAACTACTACTTAACTACTTAATACATACCAATCATGAGAATCATTATTCTTATTCAATTTCAATTTCATTTATAGTTCATTCCATTCATGTATATTTTCATTACATGCCCTAATAAGAAGAGTGAAAATTAAAGATAGAGTATATAAAAGTATACATGCCCTAATAAGAAGAGTGAAAATTAAAGATAGAGTATATAAAAGTAACAAATACTCAATCCGTCCATCAAAAGTGTATCCAGTTCTATTTTGTAGGTCCATAAATAATATATTTATTTTATTTAAATAGTTAACTTTTGAGTATATTTCTACTTTATTAACAAGTAACTAGCAGCAATATTATTTACTCATTGTCCCACATATATTTCTTATAATTAAAATATGAACAGACTTTTGATGAAAATGTGTTAAAATAATTTTGTCAAATATAAAATGAGTAATATATAATGGAATAACTTAAATGAAAAAAATGGGTAACATATTGCAAGACAAACGGAAACTTTATTTATAGTCTTTCCCGTTTCGAAATTGATGGCAATACAACATTAAACATAAAGATAAATTCTTATATACAATTGAGTATATATATATATATATATATAATTGAATTTTAGATGATTTTTTTAAATATATCTCCAATTGCTCAATTAATATTTTTAATCATTCTCATTAGAATCAAATTAAAATTGGGGCTCGTTTACTCAAATTGCACCATTCAATTGGATGTACACAATATTCACTCTAAACATAATAAACGATAATATTGTATGAACAAGATTGTAATAGTCATTTCAATTCATGATTATTTACATACTTTTTTATTGAGCCGTTTTAAAATTACTTGCATAAATACAATCAAAATTAATTCTCTTACAACAAAATTTTATTTTTAAAATTTTCACTCGTTTTAGGTTCATATTTTACCATAAATCTCACTAAATCACTCAAAAAAACATTTTCTTTTATTTAACCTTTAATTAAAATGTAATTTATTTTATTCATTGATGAATCCACAATATCACATTATACCCCAATTTATTTATACATAAACAAATCAACCAATAAATTTTGTACTCGAATAAATGAATATTTTGAATTTCGGATTACTATTTCGGTAACTCGATCCAACCAGATTTAACATGTGATATTTTTTTAACTTAAATATGTGTAGATGTTATGTAAATATGTAAATTTCTATGACTTAATATACTCAATTTTAATATTAATTTTTTTAATTGCGAGATTTTATTTCCTATATTTCGATAAAAAAAACTTTTACTGTGTAATATTATACTCTTCAAACTTTATATTTTATTATTTTAGATGTTCCACTTAAAATTTTACATTTTTTGCTAAGCTGGATTTTACATTTATTAACAATTATTCATATTTTTACGTCGTATTAATTGTTACTTTTTTTTTTTCTTACATTTTTTTTTGTTCTTCACATCTCTACTTTCTTTTACACTTCCACCAACAACTTTACATAAAACACTACAATATAATATTTCTTAAAATTTGTGTCATCTCGAAATGCCAAATGTAAAGTTTAATTGAAGGAAGGTGGGAGGAGTATATAATACCTCCATTTTAGATTAGCAGTAAAGAAAAACAACTAACTAATAATTTAAACGTTAAAAGTCAAAATATTTTATGGTATAGGAAAGATAATTGAAGAATTTAAAATATTAAAGTATGTGAAGAATAAAAAATTTTATTAATAAAAAAAATTAAATTTTGAGTTTTAAGATCTTAGCTACATTGATTTTAGTCTGAGGTTAAAAAATAGGCTTTCAAAAATCAACGTTATTAAACATTCTCATTAATTTGACAATGTCAAATTAATTTCTACACATTGATTTGACTAAAGTTAAATCATTGAGATTTCAAAAAATTCACGATAAAATCGATTAACAAAAATACTCAAAATTTAAAGTAAACACTACCCGAAAAGATTTGGATGGATAAAATTAGATCAGTAAAAGTTGTGTTCCCGAAATAAGTTTACATTTTTTAAAAAAGTTAATCAAGTAATGAGTAAAATATTGCAGGACATTTAGTAATTTTTTTTATGTATAAAGTATATAAATAAATTAGATTGATAACTCAAAAGTAATGAAATTTTGTAAAATAGTATAATAAAATATTAAACTTATAAATTTTTGTGGTGCATAAATATAATATGATAGAAAAGTTTCACTAAAATACACCGTTTTGGAATAAGGTGATTAGATCTGGGTAGCCTCTAGTTCCGATGCATAATATTGCTTAATTAGTGTTAAAAAAAAGAAGTATGCATTATTTTAAATATGGAAAAAGGAAGAATTGACGGGTGGTGTCAAATACTGAGACAATTTCTGAAATGTAGGGACAAGTGGGACCCAAATCTATTTTGAAGTATGGATAAAAACAATAAATCAAGCTGTACGCATACACGTATTTTCAAGTATGGGAGGGACCCTAATCTACTCCTTCACGTTCTATTTTCATTTTGGAATGTGTAAAACCATTCTCACCACTCTCCCTACATACACGTATGCATGTATCAGACACATATAATATTGGGATTTTTTTTAAAAAAAAATTGATCATTCACACTTAATCACTACTCCATATTAAAATTGATTACTCAATTACGAAGTATTATTTTCTATCAAAAATTTTAATATATGCTATGTCATTAACTAACGGGAGAAAATGTTTTGAATTTGAACTTTTAATTCTTAAACCCCAAATTCCAATTTTTTTTCAATTTTTAATAAATTTATTTTCAAGAATATGCAACAATAATGATAACATAAAACTTTTTTTAACCATATTTCAATTACTGGTTTTATATAATGATTAGGAATATAAACTTATTTTAAAATAGTTAATTATTAGAATTTATTTTTCTATTTATAATTATTAGAACATGATCATCAACAAACATTTGTGATGAAAATTAATTATAAAGAATTCTCTAAAATTATCAATTTATATTAAGAGTATTTCAAAAACTTTTTTCACTAACAGAACAGAAGCATCAAATAAAGTTCGGTGACGTGATATTTTCTCTATAATATTCATATAATCCCCACAACTAACATATATAATCATTTGTTAAATACTCTAAAATATAAGCCACGAATATTTTTATGAATTGGGATATCGGTACTCCATAACTCTCTTTTTTTTTTCTCTATGTTTTCTCTTTGATACCTCTCTTTGCATTTTCTGGTTGGTCTCTCTCTCCCCAATGCTCCAGGCCCCACCAACTATATAATACTTCCTCGATACGGGATTGGTCGGTCCAAGGTGTTGATGGTATAATAAGATATTGTAAATCTCTTGTTTATTAATAATACAATGACAATTTGAGTAATAAGGGGTGTTTGTTTTGTGACTCTAACGTTCCCGTCTTGTTTCAGTTCCAAATTTAACATCCGAATTTCACCATTCAATTACATTTACCCCTAAAAATACTTATATATTATACTATTATAATAATACAACTTTGCTCTCTCTTATACAATTAATTTAACATAAAATTACATTATATAATACAATATCATCTACTCTTACACGATTAATTTGATACTCCCTCTGTCCCAAAGAACCTTTCACATCCATTAGAAACTCCATCCGTACAATATCTACAATATATTTTTTTTATAAAATTATATCTCAAAATTCTATTTATTATAATATTTTTTTAAAAGTGAGCGACAGTAAGTATATGAAAGGTTTTCTGGGATTGAGGAAGTATAAAGTTATATCTCAACCTACTCAAAATTCCAAACAAACACATATAATCACTATTTATCAGGCTTTCTCCATCTAGATTTCACCATTCTACATATTTCCAAAATAAATACTCCCTAAGTATTTATTGAAGGATAAATATAAAATAATGTGAATGATATTATTTTTAAGCCAAATTCTTGTATGTTTCTGAGTACATGGTGTACTCTAGGCTCATGTGTAGCCCTACCCTACCCAATGTTTTTACCCAGCCCAATTTTTGCGACCCGGCCCGCAACCCAGTAGACTTTGACCAGTCAAACTTTGACTTTTTTTTTTCGATTTTTTTTTCGATTTTTTTTTAAAAAAGTGTATGTTATTATAACTAAAAAATGTATCTTTGTTTTTTTAATTAAAAGTGTATGTTACTATATTAAAAAGTGCAACATTGTTTTTAATGAAAAATGTATGTTATTATAATTGAAAAGTGTATGATATTATAACTAAAAAGTGTAATTTATATATTAAAGAAAAGTGTATGTTATTATAACTACAAAGTGTATGATCTATTAATGAAAAGTGTATGTTTTATTAATGAAAAATATATGTTATTATAACTGCAAAGTGTATGATTTGTTTAATGAAAAATGTATGTTCTATTAATGAAAAGTGTAAATTATATATTAATGAAAAATGTATATTATTATAATTGAAAAGTGTATGATATTATAACTGAAAAGTGTATGCTAATGATACACCTTTATAATCTAAATAAACTGTTCCTATTTTTTTTTTTTAAATGTTATTAATTTCACTCATTTTTTTATTTATTCTTGCACTTTTATGACAATTAAAATACACCTTTTGGTTATTAGTACTTGCACTTTTATAATCTACATAAACTGATCCTAATTTTTTGAAAAACATTGTTATTAATTTGACACATTTTATTATTTACACTTGCACTTTTATGACTATCAATGATACATACACCTTTTGGTTATTAGTCTTGCACTTTTATAATCTTGATAAACTGTTCCTAATTTTTTTTAAAAAAATTGTTATTAATTTAACAAATTTTATTATTACTCTTGCACTTTTATAATCTTGATAAACTGTTCCTAATTTTTTAAAAAAAAAATTGTTATTAATTTAACAAATTTTATTATGATACACCTTTTGATTATTAGTCTTGCACTTTTATAATCTATATAAACGAGTGCTAAAATATTTATTAGGTGCGAAAAAAAAAAACAGATGATAAAATAAAATTAAATTCAAAATTTGTTGTAGTTGGGAATCGAACATAAACGAGTGCTTTATAATCTTGATAACTGTTCCTAATTTTTTTTTTAAAAAATTGTTATTAATTTAACAAATTTTATTATTTAATCTTGCACTTTTATGACTATTAGTTGGTGCGAAAAAAAAAAAAAAACAGATGATAAAATAAAATTAAATTCAAAATTTGTTGTAGTTGGAAATCGAACATAAACGAGTGCTAAAATAGTTGGGAATCGAACGCATGACCTTGTGGTAAATAACTCAAGGGGACCACTAGGCTATAACAGCTAATTGATATATTTGCGTGGAATATATTATTTATCCACATAAGTAGGGCTGCAAGTGGACTCAAGTACACCGTGTACTTGAGTACACAGCAGCCCTACCCTATTTTTAAAAAAGAAAATAGATACCCTCAAAAAAAAAAATAGATATAATGAAATTGAAAAACTAAAGAATAGCTAGAATATAAAACTGGAGGGAGTATTATTATTTCTACAAAATATTACATAGAGTAAAAGAAATACTTAAGTTTAAGACGTGGGAGTATATAACATTAACTCTAAATACATCTGTAATTCTCTACTCCACATATATATATATATATATATATATATATATAGAACTAGAACCAAATTTTAAAAATAAAATAGATGTATGATATACTTATATAATCACCATCTATGATCTATGTACAATATGCTATTACTAATCATGCACAATAAAGTTATAATGACACGTTTAAGTATGATATCCATTGAATTATAATTTTAATGTAAGAATTAAAGATTCAATTAATTAATAATTTAAAATCTAATTATATGTATACATCTAATTATATGAAAAAGTATGCATAGTAATATTTCACCATATTAAAATCGTTCGCGGGGGTGATTGAGTTTTTCATTTAAATATAAAAGTTATTTTAATTATTTAAAAATAGTTATTTGAATTGAGTAGCTTATGCTCATTTACAAATCACAAGTCATTGTTTGATGTCCAAAATTAAAAATAAATTCAAAGGGGGTTTACAAAGGCCACGGATAGATGCCCCATTTATTATGTCTTTCACCCCACCCCAATTTAGTTAAAATCACTATCCTATCCATGTATGTTAAGTTCACCCCACTCCAACAAAAAAAAACTTTATGCATTCCTATCTTCTAAAACTACCGTCCCTTCTTATCAACGTTAAAAAAAATAAAAAAATTGAAGCCGTTTATTCTAAGAAGCTAGCTTAAGAAACTTGGTAATAATGGTTAAAAAACGAAGTGTTCGTTACGTATATGTAAATTTTCTTTGTATTTTTTAATGGTTGAAAAAAAATATTTCACGAAATTTCTCATTTTTCAGAAAAACTTTTCACGTAATGTCACAATTGGCGAAAAAAAATTCCACACAAAGTCTCAATTGTCGGAAAAAAAATTCCACACATAGTCTCCATTTTCGAAACATAGTTCCACATAAAGTCTCAATTTTTGAAAAAACTTTCCACGTAATGTCCCAATTGTCGGAAAAAATTTCCACACAAGGTCCCAATTTTCGAAAAATAGTTCCACATAATGTCTCAATTTTTGGAAAAAATGTTCAAACAGTAGAAAATTAAGATTTTCGGAATTCTTGGTCGAGTTCCTACTTAAAATGTGGGATTTTTTGTCGAGTTTAGGCGTTACAACTCGAAACTATTGGACGAGTTTTTACACCTAACTTGACGAACCAGTCTCGGCTCGAACCAAAAACCCAGTTCGTCGTTTCGTCTTCTAATGCCCCGTTTTGTGCAAAAATCAAGTTTATTCAACGAGTAAAAGTCAAAATCTAGCTTTGAGATTTAAATCAAAAAATTAACATTCGAGTTTAACATTGAAATTTAAAATTTAAACATTCAAAATACACTTACCTTTGTCCATGAAAGAGCATGGAGGAGGGGTTGTAGGCGGCTGATGGAAATGAGGGTCGTGAGCTCAAAATCATGGTTGAGAAAGACTGTAAGGTTGCGTTTGGTTGGGTGGATTTGGACTTATGGATTTCAAATCCACAATCCAAATTCATTCTACATGTTTGGATTATTGGTGAATTTCAAATACTTAGATTTATGTAACACACTTTTTAGTTTAAATTGTGAGAGATTTCAAATCCTCACTAAAACCATGTCATTTGAAATTCATCCATTTTTAAATCATTTCATTTGAAATACCTTCTCAAATCAAATCCCTTCATCCAAACACAACCTAAGAGATTGTTCGGAAATTTAACATTGGTTTACATGCAACACAAAGACTTCAAATTTGTCGAAAAATATTGCAGAAAAGCACGTTCGTATTAACCGGATATGACCAAACATGTTTTCCTGATCAACGTCGGTGGATCGAACTTCGATAATTCTAAATTCATCCTTGAAGACAAGGATGTTCGTGAAGGAGATGGAATGAGGGTCGTGGGCTCAAAATTACGTACCGTCGAGAGCCAGGTTGAAGGGCGGCCCAACGAATTTAGCAGGCCAAGGTCAAGTCGAGACCAAGAATGTTGTTGAGCCAATTAGAGACTATCTTTTTATTTTGTTGCCTTATTTTTAAGAATATGGATATGCATTAGTTTGTGATTTATTTTGATTAGTTAGGATAATAAAAGATAATATTGAGTAATTAATTTGTTAGGATATTTGCATATTTTGTGGAGAAATTACATTGTTATATATTTTGAGGTGGAAATCGTATGAATAGTGAAGAAAATAATATAATTAATTTTGCAAAATTGTTTGCAGCCCCGTTTCTTGCTAGCCTGAGCTAGGAATTACAGATTTATTCGTATTTCGTATCGTGGTTCTCATCAGCGACACTGTGGTGGAGCTGCAAGCGGCGACGATCGGTGCAAGCAGCGGTGACGGGTATTTCCTCCAAGAGTTTTTTTTTTTTGAAAAGTGGGTGAAGTCAAAACATTTTTGTAATGTATATTAAAGTGATGGAATGGAAAAAAGTTATTTGTGGTATTTTATGGGGGGGAGGGGCGAGGGTGAACTCATATTTTGGGGGTGAAGCCATCCGACGAGTGAAGTCATAATAAATGGGGGGCATTTATCCGTGGCCGTTTAGAAAACACAGATTAAAAATAGGTGTGGGGTATATACCCCTCCAACTTTGTTTAATACACTCCCCCGATACATGCACTCCCTCAAAATACACATAAGATCGATGCACTCCCCTCTCCAAATTATCTATTATACCATTTCTTTTAAAATTTTGTAAGATAAATACACACCCTTAAAACCTCATTTTCTTCTTCTTCAATCCTTAAAAAAACCCTAAAATTATACTTCTTCTCCCACCTTCCCCCACCGCTGCTGATGCCCGCCACCTGTGCCGCCCGCCTCCCGCCCCAAGTTTTTTTCTGTTGCGCGCACATCTCCCTTCTCCTCCAGCCTTTTTTTATTTTCGACAATATTGAGTCGACCAAAAACACTCCCGTGCACAAATTATTGTCGACGGGAGTGTTTTTGGTTGACTCAATACTGTCGAAAATTTAAATTTTAAATTAAAAAAAAAAAATTCTTTCGAAAAAATCTTATTGATCGAAGTGTTTTTGGTCGATAAATCAGTGTCGACGTAAGAAATTTTGGTCGACGCTAATTTGTCGAAAAATAAGATTTTTTTTTAATTTCTAAATTATGTTTTTTAATTTTTGAATTTTTTTTTGGGGCGGCGGTGGTTGTCGGAGGTTGGGCGACGACTAATACCTCTCAAATTAGGGTTAGGGTTAGAATTAGAGTTATAGTTAGTTTAATTTATGGGGAGTGTATGTATCTTTTTGTATTTTATTAAAAGGTAAAATACATGAATATTTAATTAAAAAAAGTGGAGGGGGCGTGCATTAAACAAAGCTGGAGGGGTATATACCCCACGCCTTAAAAATAAACCCATAACACCAGGAGGCCGCTCCATCGAAGAAGGCCCATGTACAAGAGTTGTAACTATGGCCCAATTTAATTATGTGAAGGTCCTTGCAATTTACTAACTTGTTATACATGAATATGGCAATTGGTTATATTGGATAAATTTTACTATTGATTAATTTTGGTGTGAGGTCGTACAAATGGTAATATACATTTAAATTTCTATCATATCTTAATATTTTAGCGCACCAATGACATAATTTGACCCACAAATGAGATACCTGAACTACTTGCTACTAATTGTAAAATATATTTTATACATTGCATGTATTTCATAGTATTATTTTACATATGTTGCTTATGATTTTACTATGATCAAAGGTTTAGGTGAATAATGTAAATGTTAATTTTTTTTTAAATCTTATCATTCTTATCTCAATTTTTTTTAGAACAATACTATTTACATTATTTTACGGTATATGTACGTTTTACACGATCTTATAAATTATAACAAACAATTTTTTAATTACTAGTGGATCGTTTATCCAACAGATGAATTTTATTTTATATGATTGCACTTCGTATAAGTGCATTTGCTCTATGCAACATGAAGTCATACTGCATGCTCTACTAATAAATTATATTAGTGAATAAAAAATAAAGAACATAACATTTTAATTTAAAATAAATAAAAATATTTATTTAAAAAATGACAAATATATCTAAACTTGTCAAATAGATTGTTCAGCCCACTGGATTGTCGGTTTCTCTCAGGCCAAGCCCATCAAATATTTGTTACCCTTGGACCGGACCCGAGTCGGTTGCTATCGGACTTGAAAATCTGCGGCGCAATCTGGCTTGAAATTACAGTAATTTTTTTTTTTTTTATATGGAACAGGATGTTGTATTTTTTAAAATTAATTAAAAAAATTAGATTAATGAAAAAATTAAAATTGTAAATAGAAAAACAGGACGAGAACACAAGGCGAGATTTGCAAGGATGAGGTTTCGTTTTTTCAGAGTAGAATTGTGTAGGACGCGTTTGTTGGGCTAAACCCCAGCCCCTTTCAAATTAAAAAAGGAGTAGTTTATAAATAAAATAAAATAAAATAAAATGAAAAACCGGCATCAGTGTGTGTAAAAGCATTTCGCTGACTGTAGGAGACAATTGAATTCCATTCCAAGTCGTGTACAATTTGTTGAGGGGGAAGCAGATCTCTTTCTCATCTGAGTGGATCGGAGCTCCAAGCCATGCCGTTGGCAGCTTCAGCTATTTACTTCCTCAATCTTCGCGGCGATGTCCTCATTAATCGCCTCTATCGTGATGACGTCGGGTTAGCCCCCTCCTTTAAATCTCATTTGTGTTTGTGCTTGCGACTGCTCCTTTTGCTGTAATCTTGTTTTGATACTGAATTTACTGCAACTGCTGTGCACATATTGAATTTGCTAAGTATTTCTGTTATTAAATTGCCTTTCTTGTTATTTTCTGTTATCGGGAAATATAGTTGAAGATGTAGTGAAAGCTAAGTTGTGGCTGTTGTGCCATTACAAAATTGAATTAAAAGGCACAGGTACTCTGGAGTTGTAGTGAAAGAAAAATAATTTGATGGATCGGATTTGGAGTTAAGGACTTTCTTCAGCTGTTAAGATTACAAAATTGAGTAAAATTCATGGCCATATGTTATCATGAAATAAACAGTAATAGATCTTAAAATTATTATCCCTTTCATCTGGCTATCTGTTATCAAGAATTCGATTGCTTGCATAAGTTCCCTCCCATTTACTCAAGGCAGCCTGCAAATGTGCAGCCAGCATCAGCTTCTGTTTTATTCTTTGTGAATAATTTCACCTAAGGAACTAACACGAATACAACCCCCCTTGAGGCCTTACCCTTTCTACAAACTATCATTTGCATTTTGCCAATTGATGTTGATTCCTAAAAACGACTAGGAACTTTTGTCCCTCAATTAACTTAAAATATTTGTGACTTCTGCATGAAGTGCACTTATTTCACATGAAATAGAAATTTCAAAAGTTGTATTATCTGATATGATTTCATATCATTAAATAGGCAAGGACAGTGCATAAATGAAGATGTATATAGATACTTAACCAAACTTAAGAAGCCTTGATAACTTGGGGCTCTTCTCACTTGATCACCACTTCACAAGGTGGACAGATTTCAATTTTGTCATGGATTAAATGAAAATAAAGAAAAGCTGATGCATTGTCTAATAATGTACTACATTTACAGGTTTGTAGAACAACATTCCATTTAGGTGCAACATATAATCTTCCTCTCAAGGGTTCATGTAAACAAGTAGAGTGTTCATATAGTACATTGGAGTAATTTAAATTGCTATATTTATATGGATTCAATAATACTTTAGAAATTTTGTATTTTTCAGTCTTGTTTTACTTTTTCCATTGCCTATTTTCCTACTTTGGTGAACATGTAAGACCAAGTTACGTAGTCAATTACAAGAGCCTTAAACATGAATAAACAATGGAAGAGTCTCAACATGTAATTATACAAAAGTCAATGCGCTAGTCTATGATATACTTGAGTGTTGCTCTGATGAAGAACACGATGTTGCCAATCCTTGTTTTTCTAGCCACTCGGCCCATTCTTTACGAATAGTCATCTGCATGTCCAAATGAAGTATGTGTGGCCTTTTGATACCTTTATCTTTTTCATCAGTCCTCCTCTGTCCTGAGCTTTACTGGTAGCCAAATTAACACTTTCAATCACCTTCTTGTACATCATGGACACATATTGCATCTGAAATATGTCCCATGTCCCATGTCCCATACTTAAATATAACTTAAATGCATCTGGTTAAATTGTAATTAGAGGGTGGAAGAAAAGACCTTGCGTACTATTTCACCTGTTGTTTTGATTTAAATCAAATTCGATGCTAATGCCTCTCTGAGGGGGCTCAAGCGTGTTCCTACCCATGGAATGATTTGAATAAATAAGAAAATCTTATCAACCATGACTGTGTTGGTGATCATAGAATCATCAGATATCATCTTATGCATATTTTCTGAAGAGCTGATTGGCCTGACTTCCTAATATATACATACCCTTTTTTGGCATGACTACCGAATATCAAAGCACCTTTTTTGGAGCTAAAGACCATGAAAGGTTGAATGAAGTGTGCATTAAATTCAAATTTGAAATTCCACTTTCAATATACTCTTCTCAGAGAAATGTCAAAACTGATTATCTGCATTTAAGCCCCTGCTTTGGTTGTTTTAGAGTTCAGTTTGGTTTATGAGTATATAGTTGATTTAGTTTTACTGCAAAAGAGTAATTCTTGATTGCATAAAACTACATATTCTTATTCAATTTTCTATTGAAACTAATCAGAGGCAACATGGTGGATGCTTTCCGAGTACATATAATGCAAACAAAGGAACTTGGCACTTGTCCTGTTCGGCAGATTGGGGGTTGCTCTTTCTTTTACATGAGAATTAGCAATGTCTACATCGTGATTGTTGTGAGCAGTAACGCAAATGTCGCTTGTGCCTTTAAGTTTGTGGTTGAGGTATATCATGCATCCTGTTATTTTATTATGTGTAGAGTGTACTTCATTAACTAGGCTAGCTTGTGAACCTTTTCTGTGTATTTTGTGCTCTTTCAAATTATTTTGTAGTCAAAGGAGCCATTGAATGTGCATTAGGTAGGTAATGGACACTTTTTCCCAATTTTCAGTTTCAATTGTCTCAGATTTTGAGCAGGCCATTTCCTGCTCCTCCCATTGGTCCTCTAACATAGATATCTTTTGCTATTATATACTCTGAAGACGTGCACTTTAAATCACCTTTTCTGGCTCTGAATGAGCTGTGAATATAACTGACATTCCGTTATGGATGTTTCTTTTAGCTTGCTTGATGCATTTATCTTCTTGTTTTGCAGGCTGTCACATTATTTAAATCTTATTTTGGTGGGGCTTTTGATGAGGATGCTATCCGCAATAATTTCGTTTTGATATATGAACTATTGGATGGTATGCCTACTGGAAGTATTTTCTAGTTATTTTTTTGTCAACCAAAATGTGCACTTTATACGAGTTGTCTTCATTAACGAAATGTGTATGAGAAGTCTGGTAAAGGAGTATCTGTAATGATTATTTTTCCAGGCTTAGTTCTCTTTTCCATTCCCCCCCTTGACTTCTCTAGTTGTTTTGCTTGTACTTTTGATTTATCTACCATCACTTGGCAGATAATGTTCATACCCTTGAAATCACTCAAGTTTGATTATTAAAGTAACCAAAACTAGTGTACGAGGAAGACTACTTGCACTAAATTTTTTCCTCACAACCGTTTGGGAGCACCCACATCATACTTCCGCAACATATCTGTGAAGAAAACAGTAAAAAGGAATATATAACATCTTTATGAAGCTAAATTGACTAAAATGGTTGGATTCTTCTGAGTTTGTTTTTCAATTGCAGAAATCATGGATTTTGGTTACCCTCAGAACCTTTCTCCTGAAATCTTGAAGCTTTACATAACTCAAGAAGGTGTACGTTCTCCATTTTCATCCAAGGTTAGAGATTCATTCAATATATTCTTATGGATGTGTCGTAGTTTTGATATCAATATTTAATTGATACACATTTTCTATATTCTTACGGGTGGATTATCGTCACCTTTTTCATGTGTGAATAACCAAGCAGACTGCTGATAAACCAGTTCCGAATGCAACTTTACAAGTTACCGGTGCTGTTGGCTGGCGCAGGGAAGGCCTGGCATATAAGAAAAATGAGGTGGAATTTTAAATTCCTCCACTACTGTATATTTTTTTAAAGTTAATTGCTATTAATAAGGATTGATCAAATTGATTTTCTTTACAGGTGTTCCTTGATATTGTTGAAAGTGTCAATCTTCTTATGTCTTCAAAAGGTAAATAGTCCGTTTCTTTCTCATAATGTTTGATCAATTCATTTTTCTTCTTGTTTTCCTGTGATTGCAGAACAGTTATTGTGATTATGTTTTTGACCATCATTTCGACATTTTCCATTGTCATTTGTAGGTAGTGTCCTACGCTGTGATGTAACTGGGAAGATTCTTATGAAATGCTTCCTTTCTGGAATGCCTGATTTGAAGTTGGGATTGAATGATAAAATTGGACTTGAGAAAGAGTCGCAACTAAAATCCCGTCCGGCTAAGAGGTAGTACTATCTTCATTTTAATCCATTATAACTGTTTTAATAAATGGGAATTTGTTGATGACATGTTAATAGCATTGCATGGAGATTTCCTTTTACATCTAATTGAAAAGTCTATCAAAGTACTGGTCTGGCAAATTAATGCTACTGAAGTATGTATACAAACGAAAATTTGGTGATATGCTGGTCTGGCATTTCAGTGGTATTGCAGTAAGTAACAGGAGGTATATAGATGGAGATTTGATGAAATGGCATGTTAATAGAAACACATAGATGTATCTCTTTTACTTCTAATTGAAAAGTATATCAAAATACTGGTCTGGCAATTTAATGATTTTACCCTCTCAAAAAAAAAAAAAAATTTTTTTTTTTACAGTAACATAACTCTTGAATATGCCTGATTCATGTTTCAAGATTGTTGATGTCCTTGACTCTTGATTATTAGGGTGTGCTTTGAGAATTGAGATTTCAAATCCAAATCTTCGTTTGCCAAAATGAATTTTCTTACAGGATTTCAAATCCTTCAAAATTCTACCCTATAATACCTATAATACATCTGTTAGTTTTCTTATAGGAATCCAATCCTCGTTGGAGTTGCAATATTTTTTTATGGGCAACTTTTGTTTTCACTTATATCATTATTTGCATTTGCAGTCTTTCCATGTTGTCCTTAATCAAATTGTTTCTCCTTGTTGAATTGCAGTGGAAAAACTATTGAGCTTGATGATGTCACTTTCCATCAATGTGTAAACCTTACAAGATTCAATTCAGAGAAGACTGTTAGTTTCGTTCCTCCAGATGGTGAATTTGAATTGATGAAGTAAGCTGATCAATAATTTCTGGGCTTGATTTCACTGCAGGATAAATTAATGATTAAAGTCTTACTACTATTTTTGTTTTGACTGTCTTTCGTAGACATCATCATATCTGGCCACATCTATAAAATCTGTCCTATGATTTGTGAAATATCCTTTTACTTTCAATCGGTCATGAGATAACACCAGCCCTAAGTAGGAAAACTCTTGCCTAATTATATTTCAAGTGTATTCGTGGACATTAAAAGATTTTTTAAAAAGATCCAGATGATGCCTTATTTTCTTTGTTCTAATGTTCAGCATATTTACAGTGTTGTTTCATTGTTGTTCCCTTGACTACAATCCCATGAGCTTTGAGATTGATAAATGCAAATTAGAGATTTAGGGGCAAATACCCATATAAAGTTCTTACTTGGCTTGCTACAAATAAGGTTTCCCTTTAGTTTCACTTGCTTTAATACAAGTATAAATGCCTTCACCATAGGTATCGTATCACAGAGGGAGTTAATCTTCCGTTTCGTGTTTTGCCGACTATCAAGGAATTGGGTCGAACACGTATGGAAGTGAATGTTAAGGTTAGTCATGCAATTTTGACATCATGTCACTGTTAATATCTCAACACTTCTTCACACTTGGTCTTCCTTTTAGGTGAAGAGTGTTTTTGGAGCAAAAATGTTTGCACTTGGAGTGGTTGTTAAGATTCCAGTACCAAAGCAAACAGCAAAAACAAGTTTTCAGGTGACATCAGGCCGAGCAAAATACAGTCCCTCTACTGACTGTTTAGTCTGGAAGTAAGTCAGTTATTTAGGCTGCTTAATTGATTTTATTCAATTTGTTATATTTATAGATATGATTATTTACTTTTGAGTTGTTTGGCCCACGGGCATAGATTAGTAGAGTATTTATTGTTTGATTAGGGTTTGTGGAGGTTTTTACGCAAAAATTAATTGAGAACTCACAACACATTGCTGATTACTAGAATTTCATGCATTCATTCAAATTTCTAGAATACTTGGCGTAGAGGTTTCATCATCATTACTGTTTCTTTTAAAGTTGGTTTTAAAGGAAATCTAATATTGTACAATTAAAAACTGAAGAGCTACTGAGCTAAGAAGATCACTGTAAATGGTGCACTTTTCTTATTATTTGAGTCTCTGAGCGCTTGGGCACTTGTATTGAAACATAAAGCATTTGGAAATTTTCTTGGCATTTATATTGAAACATAAAGTGCACGTAAATAAAAACTGGGAGGCAATCTGAGACTGACTTAATTCAATTATTTTGAATAAAGCACGAATTTGATACTGAAAATGCGTGAAATTGTTGACCTTTTATTTTATTTTACTTTCACCAAAACAATTTATTTCTGCTGCTGCTGGAGTATTATTTTGAAATTAAAGTGTTCAGAGTGCTAGTGAATAAACGATTTCATTATATGTTTTATAGTTTGTTTTTCAATAATGAGTTTTGTTTGCATGCTTTACTTAGCATCTGTTGGTTATCCTCCTTATCCCCTTCAACAAAGGATGTGTTGCTTAGTTAATGTTGTTTTATATATTTAGGTTTATGTCAATGTAAATAGCCTAGATGACTGTTGTTAAAGATAAACTACTACGGAGTATTTGATATTTATTGTGAAGCTTTATCATGTGCATGCTGGGTTTTTTGCAGGATAAGAAAATTCCCTGGACAAACTGAGCCAACACTGAGTGCTGAAGTAGAACTAATATCCACCATAACTGAAAAGAAATCCTGGACTCGCCCTCCAATTCAGATGGAATTTCAGGTGACTTATGTTATGTGACAATAAGTTTAATTTGTAGCAAGGCATAATGCATCAAAATGTCCCTAAACTATCACCTTTTGTTTTGATAGGTCCCTTAATATTTTTTGTTTTAATAAAAGCCTTTTAAGTATCAAAATTTGTTTCACGAGCTCCTTCAAGACGAAAATTGACAAAAATGCGATTCACCTTAACGGCCTCGTTATAAAATGTACGTGTCAGCTTTATTTTATCTTAATTTATATACACAAGTATTTTTCACTAGTCATTTTAGGCACCCATCACCCTAAACATGATGAAATTTTCTGGATATTAATAAAATTAATGTACATATTATTTAACGGGACAATGGAGATAAATTGAAATATTCCATCAATTTTCGTCTGGAGGGGGCTCGTGAAGTAAAATTTCCATACGTAAGGGCTTTTTAAAACTAAAAATAGGTTAGGGATTTGTCGATGCATTATGCCTTTGTAGCAATGCATCATATTCAACAACCTCAGCAGGAAGCTGCATAAAGAATATGCAGTTGACATGTGAAAGTTCTTTCCTATGCAGTCTGTTGGGAAAATTAATATGTAGGAAGTTAAAAGAACTGTAGAATCTATTTTTATACAATATCCTCACCCCTCCACCCCCCACCCCACACACACACCTTTCCTTACCAAAATGTAGATTCTTTCTATGTTTTTCATTTCTCACAAATAGAACATCATATGCAGGTTCCTATGTTTACAGCATCTGGATTGCGTGTTCGTTTCCTCAAGGTATTTGCTATCTCATATGATATTGACAAGGGTTAATTGCATAAAAATCTGCAACCTTTTTGGCGTTTATCAATTACAATGTGTCTTTTTAAAAAAATTTCAATTCGGTATATTATCTAATTAATTGTTGCAATTCTAAGCACTAGACTAATATCCGGTGTGACTAAAGATGTTGTGGCAGCCTGAAATTAGCCCGGTGCAAGGTTGGTTGCCACATCATCTATTGTCATGCCGGAAATTCGCCCGGCACAATGAATTGCAACAATTAATTAGTTTGTCTATTGAATTGCAAATTAAAAAAAACACGTTATTGATATTGATAAACACCCAAAACTCGTGATTTTTTATGCAGTTAACCCTATTTACAAATTACATGTATTGTAGAACTGCAACACTTATGGTCAAAATTTTGCAGGTATGGGAGAAGAGTGGATACAACACGGTTGAATGGGTTCGTTACATCACAAAAGCTGGTTCATATGAAATAAGGTGTTAAAAAATGAGCAGAGGAATTCTGGGATGTTTGTTATTATTCATGGCCTATTTTACGAGAAAATGTCTGTGAGATACAAAAGGAATTAATCCAGCTTAATGGCCCCTCTCGTCCCAACTTGATTCAGTCTCGTTCTGCACCACGTATTCTTCTTCAAGGTAAAAGGTTATTCACTGAAGCAAGAAAATCCAAAAGATAATTTGAAACTTGTTTGCAGATTTTTCATGTATAGTGTAGGCCAAAATTAGGAATCGAAGGTGGGATTACATCATTTTATTATTGTATCAAACATTAATCTATATCCATCTGAATTTCAACGTGTGAGGATCGAGGTCATTTCGAGATTCGATTGGAACTATAGGAGCTGCGTTTGTGTTATATCAGATTCTATTGTTTGTGGCAATTATTTGATGAGTTTGTCTATTTTTGGATTCACATATTTTAGTCAATACATTTGTTTCCGTCGAGGCTTCTAACTGAAGATGTTATCGTGGTATTGAAGTCTTATTATTCTGGTGTATGCTATTGACTAAAAGATAAGAGACTTGAAAGTATGCTATTAATTCAACATTTGTAGTATTCTTGCTCCACTAAAACATAATTATCCTTTGTGAAGATAGATTTCACCGTTGAAAATGCAACCATTGCATGGTTTGTGATTTGAAACTTTGATGAACTTGTTAATTTGAATTGTGAACTCTTGGACTTGATTTTTATTAAATCGGTTTGAACAAAAATGGTTTCGGTTTTATTTTTTTAATTTCGATTATTTTGGTTCGATTGAAAAAAAGTTTAAAATCGTACTGAACCGATCGGATGCTCACTCCTAGCTGAAATCTCCTCGATAAAAGACGATTTCACAGTTGCGGAGAGACAGTTGGAGAAAGCCACATCTGCGTCTGCAATAAAATCAACTATCAATGAGGTAAAAAAGAAGAGCATATCCACTGTAAACGATATAAAGTCAAATGTTCAAGAAAAGGTGAAGAAATGGATTTATTATGGAAACTTGTGGAAGCGGATTTGGATGAAGGCATAGCAACCGAAGAGATGAAGACTTTGTAATAGCTATTTGGTTATTCATGTGATTGTAACTAATATGTAATTTTATAGACTCCATTATATTGATCAAAAGTATATTCACTTACTTTATTGTATTTATCTGTCAATTAAAAGTATGTCAATTTTTTTTATAGAAATATCACTTTATATATTCACACTCCAACCACTACTTATTTACTTAATTTTACTTACAAAAATTACTTTATCATAAATAGACCCTAAAATATTATACAATTCCCTTATTTTATTTATTGTATTAATTTTTTCTTAAAACTTGTGCCCTAAATTATGAACATTAATAGAACGGGGAGTATAATTTTATAACTTCACTATTAATATAACCTCTCATTATTTTATTTTCCCTCATTCCATATTTATATTGAATATATAGAGTAAATGGCTTTTGGAAAAAAGAAAATATCTTAAAAAAGAAAATGTACTCCCTATAAAACCGCAATTCAAATTTGTAAAAGCCCATTATTTGGAGTGAGGGCGGGACTATATAATCCCTCCTCCACTCCGGTAGCTCCAAATTAGATTCACTTAGTCAAATTCAATAACTGACACTCCCCATGGATTCGGAAGATTCCGCGTCTGACATCCGCCGCCTCAACCTCGTGGATTTTTCCCCGGAGGAGACGTTTATCTGTGTTCCGGTGAATTATCCCTCTCCTGAACCCCCCAAAGGCAAAAGTCCAGATGTTTCTCCGGAGGATAATCGTGGAGGGCCTCTAGGTATGTATCCTTTGATCCTCCCTCTGTTTTGGTTTAAATTTAGTGGGATCTTCATTCTTGATGGATTTGTGGCAGAGCTGCAAGGACATGATCTTACACCTCATATAATTACAGTAAATGCAGGAGAGGTAAATTAACATAATAATAATGCAAGATTCTGTTTCTTTTTCTTAATTTATCCTTTGGTATTTAGTACTCAAGTTGAGAGAAAATGGTGTTGTAATTGTAGGACATAGTTTCAGTGATTTTGGGTTTCTCACGGCAGCAAAGACCACGTAGAGTTTGCATTCTATCTGCTGCTGGTTACATCTCTAGTGCTACCCTACAACCATACAAACAACCAACCAAGGCTGGCACAAATATATATGAGGTCTGCCTTTTTTTCTTTTATATTAAATATTGTGTATAGTATTTCTAGAATTGAGAAAGTTTATATAGTGGAGGTTGTTGTTATGGATTTGCAGGGGAAGTTTGGAATCGTATCGTTGAATTTTTTGAGTGAAGATAATAGTAGTGGAATAGGCAGTCTTAGTTTGGCAATGTCCGGGGAGGACTATCGAGTATATGGTGGTGTCGTTGCTGGAGTCGTAACAGCACAATCACCCATTCAGGTACTATCTTTTACTCCATTCTTTTCTTTTGCAATTGCAGCATGTGTCTTAAGTATTGAATTCATGGCATTTCCAGATTGTGTTGGGCAGCTTCATATGTCAAGAAAGCAGCAAAGAGGACTAAAATCACAATTCACATTTCAGAGGGGGTATTTTGTGCTTGTTACATATTCAGATTCTTTTCATTGCTGTTATTCCTCATTCATTCTATGGGTTTTTATTCCATTCAAATGGGGACCCACGCAATAAATTGGGCCATTCTTTTTAAGCCATCTTCTCATTATTTGCGTTTTATATCCTAAATTCATTTTTAAGGTTATTTGCATCTCTGTTTGATTCACTCCCCTGATTTAGTTCACTTCTCTAAAATATTAAAAATATTACTTCATCCGTCCAATTTTATTACGTTCACTTCTTCGATATTGATTAGTTTATTCATAGAGGTTGTAATGAGGTATTGTGGGGTTCATTTATAAATAAATGATTGTTTATTAATAAAGTGAATGAGAGTAATAAGTGATGGTAGGAGGGTGAAGATAAATGAATAATATTGTTTTAAAAAAAGTATGAGCATAATAAAATTGGACAACAATAAATTGTTTAAACTTTAAACTACCATTTTCTCCCTAAAATGCCCTAACTAGATATACCCCAATAAACACTAAGGGCATGTTTGTTTTGGGATGGGAAATCCGGATTTGGGATTTCGAAACTCCACCCCCGTTACACTTTGAGATTTTGATTCAGGATTTCAAAATCCTACCCTGTAAATCCTATAAAAGTCAACCCTATAAATACCTACAATCCCTATATAAATATCTATAAAACCTATAACCCTATTCTATAAAGTTAAATTCTAACCTACATAAATCCCAAAACAAACACAAAACATAAAAAACATTAGGATTTTAAAATCCACTAGATTTTGAAATCCGGATTTCAAAATCCTCAAAATCCCAAAACAAACATGCCCTAAGAGCATGTTTACTTTTGGTTTTAAAAACCAGGTTTTGGATTTCAAGATCCAAAACCCGTTTTACTTCGGGATTTAAAAACCTTATCAAACATATTGATTTGACATAAAGTTATATCTATATAATATTACTCCAATCATTATATTCTTTCTCAACAATAATATAATAATATTATACATTTAATCATTATACAATTAACTAATCATTATAATCTTACCCAACAATAATATATAATAATACAAACTCATTCAATCTTACAAGAAACACTATTACAAGAAACATTCATATTACTATTAACCCAAAAGAAACACTCATATAACTATACAAGAAACACTATTACAAGAAACAC
Organism: Galeopsis tetrahit; assembly: GCA_963675135.1. Classification (NCBI taxonomy): domain Eukaryota; kingdom Viridiplantae; phylum Streptophyta; class Magnoliopsida; order Lamiales; family Lamiaceae; genus Galeopsis; species Galeopsis tetrahit. Next base: position 76,185,278 of record OY776127.1, read on the forward strand.
TCATATTACTATTAACCCAAAAGAAACACTCATATAACTATTCATTGGGATTTGGATTTCAAAAACCCGATTTTTAAAACCACCCAAAGTCCAAAGTAAACATCCCCTAATTTTTCTCTTCTCCATTTCTTTTGTAAATTTTCCCCACCGCTCCCACGCCTCCTCTACCTTCCTTTCCATTCTTCTTATTTCTTTGTAAGACATCAAAGTTTGATCCAACTAAGGTTGAGCTAATGGCTAAAAGCAACTCTAAAAAAGAGGACAACTTTTAAATTATTTTATTTTTGTTGAATCAGACGATTGTATAATTATTGGATTTATTATATTATTGTTGAGAGTTGAGACTTTGAGAGACACTATAAAGATTTATTAATAAGTTTGATAATATTGGTTTTAGCTGATTTTTTAAATATTAAAGTTTAATTAATGTAAGATTTTAAATCTAAACCCAATATTTAAATAAAAAAGTAAATATCCTCTTAATGTGATAGAAGAAGACAGCTAATGAGAAACAATTTCCCTTAATGATGTGATAGCAGTATGTAATTTCACATATCATTTTATAATGAAGATGAATTTACCTTAAGAATTAAGATAATTTCGAAATCATCAAAATTAAAAAATAATAATAAAAAATCTTTAAAAAGAAAATAAGATATTAAAATAAGATAAATATTTTTAAAAGATTGAAAAAATAAAAAAGATACACTGCTATTCATAATATATGATTTTTTAACCATTCATTTTCTTTGTAAATTATATTACACTAGTGTAAGACCCGCGTTTTACGCGGGATTGAAAAAAATAAATTTATAATATACTTTAATTTATTAATTAAAATATTATTTTTAATATATATATAAAGTTTTAAATTTCTTTATTCTATTAAAAGATTAAGAAAATGTTGTAGAAATATAAGTTAAATTTGTATAAAAAACAATAATATAAAAGAGAATTATAAATGAATTTATAAAAGTAATTAATATAATAAATTAAAATTAAAAAAAACCTCCTTATAGATAACATTCGTGGTATGTCTACATATTTTTTCATTTGAATTTAAAAAAAAAAAAAATCACTTTTATTCTTCACTTTAGAGGCAACAACATATAGACAATTGTTGTGTATAAACATAGGCTTCGAAAGGTAGAGACATATCATTGAAATTGACTGCTCTTAACTTTTATTTATAGTTATTGCAAAAAACAATAGAATAAGAAATTGTTTCCTTCAAAACTTGATAGGAACAATGTCATCTGAAATAGTTAGTGTCATTCTCGAAATAAAAACTTACTATCAACACTCATTTCCGAAAGAATTTGTGCTTCAATTATATAATTTTCAAGTCTTGTAACAACCAGTTTAGTTTCATTACACAAACTTGACTTCAAATCAATGTTTCTAAACAACATTATAGAGAGACCGGTTAATGATTTAGTAACACAAAGTTAAATTAAATATATGGTACTCTAAATAACCCTTACTATAAATTAATTACAATCACATCCATTAATACGTAATAACATATAATTATGAAATAAAATTAATTCATAATGGTAACAAATCTTGCAATAATAGATAAACCATTTATTTTTAAAATAGTTTTTTTGTAGCATAATTTATTACTGCCGCCTAGAATTAAAAACAATTAGTCACTATCTTAGTTTTATCAAGGTAGAACACAAACAATGTAATTAATTGAATTGAAAATAACTTGCATACATTCCAATCCAGTGACGGAACCAGAAATTTTGTGTTTGAGACGCAATTAACATTATTATAAAAATGTACGTAGATAAAAGTTTCAAGTTCACATAAGTGTTACTCGACGTTATAATATTATATTTATCAAATAATTTCATCATAAAATTATTTTCAGTAAAAAACCAAGTTTATTTAATTATAACCAACCACTGGACCAACATTACATTACATAGTAAACATTATATTGTATACATAGTAAATAACTTAAATATTTTGTGGGGGGGGGGGGGGAGTCACCCCGGCCCCCTTGCCCCATTGTCCCTTCGTCACTGTTCCAATCCTTTAAACACGCGTCCCACCGTCGACTTTTTATCACGCGTTCACTTTTAGAATGTAAACGGATTCCAAACGAAAATTGAAAAAGATTTATTTCGATTTAAGAGTATAAAATATTCAAATTGAAGTTGACATCTTCGTCTTTTTGAATGCTCAAATAGAATTTTCTTCCGGTCTTAGAATTTATAGTTTGGACCAACTGAATTTTATAACTGTTCTATTTTCTTCATTTCTCATGTGGTTTCAATATATTTGTAGAAAATGAAAGTCCCCTCTTTTAAATACGATGAGATTAAAAAACAGTTTGTCAAAAAAAAAAAAAAAACTAAATAGTTTAACATCACACTCTATTAAAAACCAATAAGTCATTCAAATAAAAATATAAACAAATAAAAAAACTACTCAGTTCAGTAATAAAAAACAATAAAAAATTTCAATAAATTTCATTCTTTCGAAAATTATTAGAGTTTTATTCATTTCCTTCATTAATTACCTTAAACTTTTTATTAGATGACATCTGAAAATCCTTATTAATGTTATTTCTCGGAGTTACTTCTACATCATATATCGACATTTTACTTATCACATATTTACGAAGAAGTAATACACTAAAATAAGAAGTAATTAAATAAAATTAACATACAACATTAAAAAAAAGGAAAAATCTTAAATGCACAGTGTGCACCAAAATAACATCGGTGCACAAGAAGGAAGACTAAACCTCTATATTTATCGACGATCTCTCCAAACTGTCTTTCAATTTACACTCCCTCCTCTTTTTACTTTCTCTCCCTGCCCATTCTCTCTCAAGGCTACTTCAACAATGGCGCAAGTGGTAGTGACGCGGCTAATTCACGGCGCATTTTGTTGGGAATAAAATGAGCTATGTTTTGATTGAATTCCAAAAACCCCCTGAGACATGCCTAAGTCAATGAAAAATATGTTCTAAGAATGTTAGAACATATAGATTATAGGCTAGATGAGAAGCTGAAATGTTAGGCAGCTCTTAGACAATTAGATGCACAATTTGAGGGGGAACCTATGCTTTGAAGATGATCAAGATCAAGTCTCCCCAAGGCTCAAATTCTGGAACAAAGAGTAAGGACACTCTATGAAATCTAAGATGCTCTTATCAGGAGAGTTGTCCAGAGAAAATATTCTTAAAGCACTGATCTGGAGAGTTGTCCAAAGAAGCTAGCCATATGCAAGAACAAACCTACCTAGCTCAAAAGGACAAGACTACTCAAAGGTTTTGGTCAGGAAGAGTTGTCCAGATAAGCCAACTCTAAAGTATAAAGTGCTCTGATGCAAAAAGACCAATCATGCTGATCAGGAGAGTTGTCCAGAGGAGTTGTCTCAGCTAATTTGACCAAGATCAAGTGCTCTGAAAGCCTAAGATCAACTATGCTGAAGAGATTGAGACAACCAGTCCCTAAAGGTCCTCAAAGGAATGAGCTAAGACCATACACAAGAGAAATAAAGGGAAAGAGCCAAGTCATCTGAAGAAGAGCAAGCCAACCATGCTGAAAAGCAAAACTGCTGATAGTGATAAGGAGAGTTGTCCAGATGATAAGGAATGTTGTCCTATCATTGGATCAACCTTCAGAAGCCATGTCCAAGTCCTAACAAGAAGTCAAACATTGGGAAAAGTGCTGCAGAATGAAGACAAAACTGTTACAGCCGTTTATTACCCAAATGAGGACATGTCACTATCAAGAATCTGTCTTCCAGTTTGAAGAACTCAAGGAAGACATTTATAGCAATTTGGGGCTGCCTCTCCAACGGGCAAATCCTCCATTTTGTCTATAAATACAGAAGTGTGAAGACCATTTGAAAGCACCTCAACCTTGACAAGAATATCCAACTATCCTACAAGTTGACAAGTGCTCTTAAGCTTTCAAAGAGACTATCTTAGTCTTTATACACTTCTTCTAAGCTGAACCCAATTGTATATTCATACACAAGCTTAGAGAGATATCCTATCCTTATACACTGATCATCATTGTAAAGGATATCTCATTAGTTGGAACCTTACTTCAATCCTCATATCTTTCAAGAGTGAAAGTGAGAAGGTTGTAGTAGTAGAAGTGGTAGGAACTGACTGTTGAGAGAAGAACAGTTCAGTTCTGAGTTGAGAAGAGGGTACTAGGACTCTAGACATCCTAGGGATCAATTCACCAAGGAGTGGTGTTCTTGATCAAGTGCACCTTGGCACTATAAAACAAGTTAATTCCAAGAGTGAAGGAATTATCCTGTTAAATCAGGGAAAGTGGATGTAGGAGCTTGAGTCTCTGAACCACTATAAACTCTTGTGTTGATTTACTTTACAAGTACTTACATTCACTCAACACTGCACACAAAACTGATCTTTCAAAGATACACATTCAAAGACTGTGCAAAACTGTTTTGGACAACTTCCCTGAAGCTTAACTGGACTGTTTTACATTGACTAAGTGATTTCAGAAATTAAAGGAGTCTAAACTTAAAGGGCCAACCACTATTCCGCACATATAACTCCCCTAGATAGTTATTCAACTAAGTACTCAATAGTACTTAGTGGATTGATTATCTTAGAAGAGTTAATCACCTTCAGCAGAGTTGTCCAAGACAACCTTGCTGAGTTCTGGTTTGATCAAAGTTCAAAAAGAATTGCATACAAGTGTATTCCCCCCCCCATACACTTGTTATCTACTCCTTTCAGGACCAACAAGTGGTATCAGAGCAGGGGTTCAAAGACCACTGCTTCTGAAAATCCATCTTGATTTTCAAAACTCACATATTTGGTGTGGTCACTGAACTGATCTCTATCTGAAATCCATTACTTGTTGATTGATTGATTCTTATTGAGATATGGCCAACAACAATGCTGTTCCTCCACCTGCTGTTCAAGGATTAGACAACATGGCCACAAATCCAGTCAATCATATTTCTCATCACAAACTGCCCATGTTTTCAATAGACAATTATGATTTCTGGAAAATTAGAATGAGGGCTCATCTTGCATCTCTTCATACTGATATGCTTAGAGTAATCACAAGAGGACCTTTTGTGTTTACTCAAACTAACCCCAGATTGACAGATGAGCAAAGAGCAGATATAAGGGAATTGATTCCCAAAGATGAGGATGACTTCACTGCTGATGAAAAGAGGAAAGATAATTTGAATTATCTTGCCATGAACACCCTCTATCAAACAATTCCAGATGCAGTTATGGGTAGAGTCTACCACTGCACCACATCTAAAGAAATTTGGGATACCCTTGCTGAAATGTGTGAGGGCACTGAAAAAATCAAGGAGAACAAGCTCCAAGTTGCTGTGCAGAAGTTTGAACAATTCTCAATGGAGACTGATGAGTCCATTGACAAATTTGCTGGTAGATTCACTGATGTGATGAATGAGATTAATTCACTGGGCAAGGTTTACACCAAGAGAGAGGTTGGACTGAAAATCCTAAGGAGTCTCACTCAAAAGTGGGATGTCTATGCTGTAATGATGCAGAATACCAAAGATCTCTCCACTATGCCCATGCAACAAATATTCTCAGAACTTAAAGCCTATGAGTTTGACCTCAATAGAAGAAAGCCTGTTGAGGAACCTTCAAATCCTACTAAGGGAGTGGCATTCAAAGCCAAAGTTGCTGAACCAGAAATGCAGCCCACTCCCAGATCATCAAAGTCAGTCTCTAAGACTGAAATGAAGGAAGAACTAGCCTTGATGGCTAGAAGGTTTGACAAGCTCAACACAAGGTTTGGAAGATACAAGAAATTCTACCAAGATAACAAATTCAGGAGAAGATACAATTCCCCTGAAGATCAGGCTGAGGACAAAAAGCCTGAAGAGAGAAGATCAGAGGACAAGTCCTCTGATAGGAGAAGATCCAGTAGAGCTGAACCCTCATCATCTAAGAGAAGAGATGAATCCAAGAAGGATGATGATGAAGATCTGTGTTACAACTGCAAAAAGAAAGGGCACTTCCAATATGACTGCCCTGAACTAAGCTCTAAAGAAAGAAGAGAAAGACAAGCAAAAAGAGACAGAAAATTCACCAATAGAAAAGCCATGATGGCTGGTGAAGAATCTGATAGTGCTGAAAGTTTCAACTCTTCTGATGGATTGTTCTCCAACAGTGATGATGATGATGATGTCTGCAACATGGCTCTTGAGGATGATGAGGTATCCTCTACTTCTAGTTCACCATCATTTATCTCACAGAACACTAGTGAGGTTAACCTGAAACTTTCCTTGGGAAAGTTGATGGAAGATTTCACTAGATTACAAGAATTTCATGACAATTGTGTGAGAGAAAATGAAAGACTAGCTACTGAACTCACCAAGAACTCTGAGGTAGCTGTTGATGTCAAGTCTACTGAGTTGTATCAACAAGTCTTGAGAAAGCTTGAGGAAGCAAATCTCAGGATAGTTGACCAACAAAAGGAGATTGATGATCAACTTCTCTCTCAGAAAAGAAAAGAATTTGAACTTAAAATTCTAAATGCCAAATTTGAAAATCTCTCACATGAGTATGATATTCTTAAATCAAGTGAAGAGAGCCTGAAATTAAAGATGTCTGCTTTGAACAAATCCTCTAGAGCAATAGAGGAAATTCAAAGTTATCAAAGACCTATGGCTCAAAGAAGTGGATTAGGTTTTGATCCACTTGAATCTTCACCTTGTCTTAGTGTTGCATCTACAAGTAACCCTAAGAGAATCTTTGTTAAGTCAGTGGCACAACAAGCTGAAAATGAAGTAATTCAGCCACTGAACAAAGGAAAGGGCAAATTGAATGAAATGCCTACTCAAGTAATTCAGGAGAATAGGCCAAAACCTAAGGAAATGGCCAAAGCTCCTGAGCACAAGAGGAATATTGGTCAGCAGAGTAGACCCAATGGAAGGGCAACTCTCCTGAACAATGTTCAGAGGAATTATCCAAGGTATAATCAGCCTAGGCCAACTCATCTGAGAAAGCCTCAGCTGAATAGACCTAAAGAAAACCATCCTTTAAGGCAGAATAAAATGAGACAACCAAAACCCTTCATGCCAAAGGGTAATGGTCATAAAAAGGCCTTTCCTCAAAGATTTCATCAAGCTGCACAAAGAACTCATAAGTTCAGAAGAGTGGTCAACTCCTCTGAAACTTACAGAGTTAACACATTCACACATACTTTCCCAAAGGCATTTAAGGGAAAGACAATGTATGTTGATGCACTAGGAAAACAACTTAGCCACCTTGAATCAATCAGGGTTATTAGGCAAGTTTGGGTTCCCAAAGGTACAGCTAACCTCTCAGGACCCAAAACTCAAAGGGTACCTAAACCTATCTAATTGCAGGTACCAATGGGCCACAAGAAGAGGAGCATGAACAAAAAGACAGCATGGTACCTTGACAGTGGATGCTCAAGGCACATGACTGGAAACAAGGAACTCCTCTCTGATTTTATTGAAAAAGAAGGCCCAAATGTCACCTTTGGAGACAGCTCACAAGCAACAACAAAAGGTTATGGTACTTTGATGATTGGTAACATCAAAGTAACCAATGTATCTTATGTAGCTGGTCTCAAATATAATCTCCTGAGTATCAGTCAATTCTGTGATAAAGATTTTAATGTTGAGTTCTCAAGTGGAAAGTGCCTAATTAAAGATAAAACTCAACAAACCCTATTGACTGGAACTAGGAAGGGAAATGTGTATTTTGCAGACTGGGACAAGTCTACTGATGCTACATGTTTCATTGCTAAAAGTTCTAGTGAACAAAGTTGGCTATGGCACAAGAGGCTAAACCACCTGAACTTCAAATCTATGAATAAACTTGCTAGAAATGCATTAGTTAAAGGACTACCTAATGAGGTTTTCATTAAGGAACATGTGTGTAAACCATGTCAAGAAGGAAAACAGATTAAAGCCTCATTCAAAGGAAAACCAGTCATTTCCACTGAAAGGGTACTTGAACTTCTACATATGGATCTATTTGGACCAATCACCCCTTCAAGCATAAATGGTAGAAAATACACATTAGTGGTAGTAGATGACTTCTCTAGGTTCACATGGGTAGTATTTCTCCTTAATAAGAAGGAAACACAAGTCAAACTACCTGAACTTCTCAAGAGATTGTCAAATGAGAAAAGCCTTAGTATTATCAAGATAAGATCTGATAAAGGCACTGAGTTCATTAATTCATACATCAATGAGTACTGCACATCAAATGGAATAGCTCATGAAACCTCAGCAGCTAGAACTCCCCAACAAAATGGAGTTGCAGAAAGAAGGAATAGAACCTTAAAAGAAGCTGCTAGAACTCTAATTGCTGATTCAAATCTACCTAAGAGGTTTTGGGCTGAAGCTATAAACACTGCATGCCATACTCAAAATAGATGTTTGATCACTAAGGGGCAAGGCAAAACCCCCTATGAACTCTGGAAAGGAAGAATGCCTAAAGTGTCATACTTTCATATATTTGGTTGTAAATGTTTCATTCACAATAATGGGAAAGAAAAGTTGAAAGCTTTTGACAGCAAAGCTGATGAGGGAGTATTTCTTGGATACTCTCAAATCAGTAGAGCTTTCAGAGTCTACAACAAGAAATCCCTTATAGTGGAAGAAACACCTCATGTTGTGTTTGATGAATCTATCTTTGAGATCAGGAATGATCAGTTGGAACCTGAAGAAATCACACAGAGGACAACCAGATTAAGCCTAAAAGACAAAGACACTGAACTCATAGAAATTGTCCCAATCAACCTACCAGAACATACAACATTGGACAACCATCCTGAAGGCAACCTTCCTGAGACAAATCCCACTGATGGAAATGATGAACTGAATGATCCAATCCCAGTTCACATCCAGGTAACAACTACCAATGAAGAAGCAGCTCCTGCTGAGGTAGTTAATGGGTCAAATAATCAAGGGGGAACTCAAAATGTTGAAAATGCCAATGTCCCTGACATTGAGGACAACACCCCTGATTATGATCCTGAATTAGATCCTGCATTAAATTATCCTGAATTCTATGATCAAATTGACTCACCTTCAGTAGAGGACAACTCTACTGAAGAGATCAGGAAAAGAAGGACCTGGTTATCTGACCATCCTACTGACCTGATACTTGGTGATCCAAGTATAGGAGTCAGAACCAGAAAGTTTCATGGTGAAAGTGCTATGTTCTGTTGTTTCTTGTCAGAACAGGAACCAAAAGATATTGAGGAAGCACTTCAAGATGCCAATTGGATCACAGCCATGCAGGAAGAACTGAACCAATTCACCAGAAATGAAGTATGGGAGCTGGTGGACAGACCCTCACATCAAAATGTTATTGGAACAAAGTGGGTGTTCAAGAACAAGAAAAATGAAAATGATGTGATTGTCAGAAACAAAGCAAGACTAGTGGCAAAAGGGTATTGCCAACATGAAGGCATTGACTATGATGAGACATTTGCACCTGTGGCAAGGCTAGAAGCAATAAGGCTCTTTCTAGCCTATGCAGCCCACAAGAGGTTCAAAGTATACCAAATGGATGTCAAGAGTGCCTTTCTGAATGGAGTCTTGAAAGAAGAAGTCTATGTGGAGCAACCACCAGGGTTTGAAATTGGAAACCAAGTTTACAGACTCAAGAAAGCTCTATATGGACTCAAACAAGCCCCTAGGGCTTGGTATGATACACTGTCACAATTCCTCTTGGAACATGGATTCACCAAGGGAACTGTGGACAGAACTCTCTTCAGAATCTCTGAAGGAGAGGACATCTTGCTTGTCCAAATTTATGTGGATGACATAATTTTTGGATCCCCTAATGAGAAGCTATGTGAGAAATTCTCCAAGCTCATGCAAAGCAAGTTTGAGATGTCCATGATGGGGTTGATGAACTTCTTTTTGGGTCTACAAGTCAAGCAATCTAAAGAAGGAATCTTCATCAACCAAGCTAAGTACACAAGAGAAATGATCAAAAAGTTTGGGTGTACAACCAGCAAGCCAGTAAGGATCCCTATGAACACAAATTGGAAGATGGATCCTGATGAGAGTGGTATTCCAACCAACTCTACTGAGTATAGAGGAATAATTGGTTCACTCCTCTATCTCACTGCCAGCAGACCTGATATCACCTTTGCAGTAGGTGTTTGTGCAAGATTTCAAGCAAATCCCAAGAAAAGCCACCTTGAGGCTGCAAAGAGGATTTTGAGGTATCTCAAAGGCACTGAGAATCTAGGCCTTTGGTACCCTGCTGATGACAATATTGAGCTAACTGGCTACTCAGATGCTGATTATGGAGGATGTAGGATTGACAGAAAGTCCACTTCAGGGACTTGTCAATTCTTGGGCAACAAGCTTATTTCATGGTTCTCCAAGAAGCAGAACACAGTGGCCACTTCCACCACTGAAGCTGAATATGTTGCTGCTGGAAGTTGTTGTGCTCAAATTCTTTGGCTAAGTCAACAACTCAGAGACTACAAAGTCAACTCTACTGAAGTGCCAATTTTCTGTGATAACAATAGTGCCATTGCTATATCACAAAATCCTGTCTTACACACAAGATGCAAGCATGTGGACATCAAGCACCACTTCATTAGAGATCATGTGGAGAAGAAGGATATCAAGCTAATGAAAATTCACACAGACCATCAAAAAGCTGATATATTAACCAAGCCACTTGCAGAGGCAAGATTTCTGGAGCTATCAGCAGAGTTGGGATTACTTGATCCAGGGAAGTTGGACAAATAAGTCCAAAGAAGCTCATTGATTAAGGGGGAAACAAACTCAAGCTTCAGCAGACTTGGTCAAGTCTACTGAAATTCAGAAACATGACCTTACCTCTTCAGGACACTTGTCCACAGTTCTTCAGGATACTTGTCCATGTAGGGTCAGATAAGTTGTCCTAGCTATCAAACCAAATCTTGGTATGATAAGCACCTATTTTTGGTGATCAAAACCCATTTCGAAATCTGTCCCATTGAAATACAGTTTTCACCTTTTTGGGATTTAATTTGTCTCCCACCCAAAAGGTCACTTTCCATGCATTAAATGCCAAGATTTAACTCTTGTTTGCATTAAACTTTTTGGGACATGATCTATCTCGAAAAATCCCCAGCCTTAAACAAACATTTAAAACCACCCACGTTTTGAATAAAACAGTTATTTCACTGTTACATTGGTTTTTGACCATTGGATCAAAAATGGACAACTCCCCTGAAATCAATCCTAGCCGTCTATTTTGGATTTCCATTTTTGCTCACCTTTGAATTGTATCAAGACCTTACCAACTCATTGACAAACATTCTTTTTAGAATATTCACAAGTCTTAAGATATCCACAAACACTTCTTCCCCAAGTATTCGAAACCCTAACTCAAAAGTTCTTCAAACTCTCTCATTCTTCATCAAACCTTTTTCTGCAATTTTCAATGGCCCCCAAGGTTAGACCTGAGATGCTTGTAGATTTCTCCAACAAAGATCTAGACCTAGATTTTGGCTATCTAAGCAACAAGAACAATCTTCACTTCGAGCCAATTATCTCTTTTGAAAGTGAAGATCCTGAGGTTACTCCAACCCTGAGATGGTTGAGAAGGGCTGGTCTCCAAAAGTTCTTGGAAGAAAGACCAAGCTCTTGCCTGGAAAGCTATATGGCAGAATTCTTTGCCTTCCTCAAGTGGAGAGGCAAGCCTGAAGATGGTGAAGTATCAACCAGGCTATCCTACACAGCTGAAGGAGAGGAAGAGGAGAGATTCCATAGAGTTAGATTCTCCTCAGAGGATCTGGAAGGAGCCTTTGGATTGCCTCATGAGGGTAGGAATCCAGAAGTATATGGCACTGGACATGAAGAGGAAATAGCCCAAGAGTGGTTATTAGTTCCAGGCCCTCTCTCCTCAACTCAAAACAAGAAAACTCTCAAGCCAGAGTTTCTAAATCTTTTTGAGGTAGTTGCAAAGAGCCTCCTAAGCAACACTGGAAGCCTAGAGCAGGTCAGCCAGCCAAGGATCAGAATCATGGCTGCCATTATTGATGCCAGTGATAAGGGCATCAAGTTTGATTGGAGGACCTTCATCATGTCTGAGATGATGAAGGAGAAGGCTAAATTTAAGGTGAAAGCCCACAATAAGGTGGTGCTAGAAGGGAAAATCAAGTATTGCACCAGGGCAATCTTGTTGATTGAGAGGTTTTCCCACTATTCCCAGATGCAGACCTTTGCAAAGCCCCTCCCAGCCCAAAAGATCCTGTTCAGAAAGCTCAGTAAGAAAACTGAGAAAAGAAGGATGCTATTGGCCAAGCCTGCTGAAGAACAGAAGGAAGAGAAGCCTAAGATGAAAAAGAGAACAAAGGCCAGGGCTGTCAAGACAAGGAAAATGTCTCAGAGAATCTCAGAAGAGAATTCAGATGCTTCAGCTGAGATTGAAGAAGTTGCTAGAGAAGGTGTACAAGTGCCATCTGATCATTCAGAAGAACTCAGACAAAAGTACAATGAGACTAGACAAAAGTCTAAGGGTGATAAGAGAATCAGGGAAGTTGTCCCTGAGAAGGAAGGAAGTGGAAGTAGCAGGGCCAGCAAGAGAAGAGCCAAACCTACTGAAAAGGTGTTGGAGCTGCAAGAAGAGAGGTCTCTTCAATTGGCTCTAAGGGAGAGCAGAGCTGAAAGCAGGGCCAAATCCATGTCAAGGACCAATTCATCTGGTTCTGGAACTCCAGAATCCAAAGTCCCTGAAGGTCAACCCATAGAGGCCAACCTCCCTGAAATTCAGTATCTTGGGCCCAACTCCCCTGAAACCTATGTCACCCCTTCCAACCAACCCATTACCCCTGTAAATCTCACTAAGAGATATTCTCCTGAAGGAAATGTGCAAAGAAGTGGCATAGATGTGCTTGCTGACTTAGCAGTAGATGAGACAAGACTCCTGTCTCCCCTTGACTCATCCATACTGAATTATTCAAAACTCTTAGAGCATGCACTCAATGAGCCAACCCCCTTGAGTAAAGCCCCTTCAGACCCATTGCTCTCAAAAGCAACTGAAGATCCTTCTACTGCACCCAACCCTTCTGAAGCCAACATCCCTGAACTTAATCTGCCTGAAGCCTTGATAGGAGAACCCAGAGCCAACTCCCCTATAACCCAAAGTCCCCATTCAAGTGGAGATGAGGAGGAGTATACCTATGAAAGTATGCTCAGAGGAGGAGCCAAGGCTACTGTGGACAGTTTGTATCCACAACTTGCTGAATTTCCAAGAATTCAGAAGGCCTTTCAAGATTTAAGGATGCTTGTTGATGTGAAAGACAAATCCTTGATGGAGATATCACAAGTCATCCAAGATAAGGGTGCAAACTGGTGGCAGATAGAGGAGAACAGATTGCTACACTTTGCTGGAGTTTCAAAGACAAGATTCCTCATAGATGAGGAGATTTTTGCAAAGTTGGTAGCTGATAAGATTGAAGAGGAGAAAGAAAGAAAAGCCAAGGGAATCAAACACCCTGACAGTGGTTCTAATGATGATGATTCCCCTGATGATCCCTCAAACCCTTCAAATCCCAACCCTCCTGAAACCCTTCAAGCCAACCTCCCTGAACCCTTTCAACCCAAGTCTTCTGTAGCAGATAGACTTTCCAATCCTCCCAAAACCTATCATAGGAAAGGCTCTGTAACTTCAGAGGTGTTGACCAAGGGTGGTAACACAACCAAAGATACATCTGCCAATGAAGGTTCCTCTGAACCCAAGGCACAGCCTAAAGATGTTGAGGTTCCTGTATTAGAGGCTAGTTTGATTAAGGCCTATTCAGTGTCAGAAGAGTTGGACATTGATCAGCCCTTAATCATTCAGGATGACTCAGTGGCTGCTGATATAAGCACTGTGATCTCCCCACAACTGCCATCTTTGAACCTTGTTGAAGGTGGAGATGCTGCAGGTTTAGGAGAAGGAGTTGAAAAGGAGAGCATAGTTGAAAAATCAGAGGGAGTTATGGATGAAAGAGAGGTAGTCATCACTAAGATAGTGAGTGTACCAACATATGAGGGTGGAATAAGTGAGGAAGGACAGGTTATTCTTGAAGTCAAATCTGAACTTCAGGAATCCCTTGGTGAAAGGAGGCCTGATTCCTTGAGTGAGAACATTATCCATGAAGGGAGAAAAGAACAAGTTGAAAATGAGAAGAAGACTGCTGATGTATCAGAGTCTTATGTAAAAGAAATTGAGGGTGATGAGTGCTTATTTCCTAACTTGTTTGATTTATCTGATGTTGCAGGTATTTCTCTTGACCAAATTTTTGCAGATGAGTTCCTCACAGATGCACCTATCCAAGTTGATACAGGCTCAGCTCAAGCCTTACTTGGCATGCAATCAGAGAAGTTGGACTCCTTGGCTCATCAAGTCCAATCTGCTCATACTGAAACTTCAGGAGCATTGAATGAGCAAGGAAGGACTCTAGCATCTGTAGAAATGAGGCTCACTGGCTCTGAAGATGTTGTGCTACCAACCCTTGAGGCAAGAATCAGTGGTGTGGAATCTGGTCTTCAAACCATCTCCACTGAAGTTCAAAGTGCCAAATCTACCATGGAAGCCATCTCAGAGGAGGTCAAGAAAGAACAGAGGTTGCTGAGAGATAATCACAATGCAAATGTCAAAGCTCTCAGGCTCACTGTCAAGCAAGCTCTTGGAAAGAAGACAACACTACAAAAGAGAAGAGCTGAAGAGCAAAGGCTAGCTATGGTCAAAGCTGCCTCAGAAAAATTTTCCCAAGAAGTGTTGGCCAACATTGCTGAAGGTGCAGTGGCCAACCTCACTGAGCTCTTAAAAGCCCAACTGGATGCATCTCTGAAAACAGCCATGGAAGAGGTTGTCCAACAAAAGATGAAGCCTGTTCTAGCTTTCCTTAGCTTGAGCAGTGACAGAATGCAGAATATACATGATGAAAATGTATATTTGTTGGAAGAGATGAAGTCCCTAAACCAGGCCCAATCCCTGATGGCCTCAACAATGAGTGACCTAAAGCCCCAGTGCTTTGATGCTGCCAAAAAGGGGGAAAGGGAAAGAGCTAGAGCAAAAGGTGCCTTGGTGATTGGGAGTCCAGTGAAAGGGAAGGACAAAGTCCCTGAAGGAAAGGGAAAAGAGCCAGAAATGCTGAATTTGGAAGATTTGGATGAAGAGGAGCAGTTAGCATTGGCATTGAAGAACTCAATGGCCTCAGCTCAAGAAGAAAGGGCAAGGAAACAGCAAAGACCAGGTGGTGAAGTGTCAGGTTTGGACAAAGATGCTGAAGTTGTCCAAACCAGAGGAAAAATCAAGAAGGCCCAAGGAAAGAAGAGACAAATTGAGAAATTCACTGACTTTCCTAGCAGCCTTGATCTTCCACCTGAATTCAGAATTGATGAGGATGAGCCTACATCAAAGAAAGCCAAAACTGCTGAAGAGGACAAATCTTCTGAATCTGGAAAAACTGCTGAAGGTGCCAAATCAACTGAAGAGACTGAAGAGTTATTTGCTGAAGGATTTGGATCTGAACCTAAGAAGAAGACAACTGTTCTAGCCCATGATCCATCAAAGCTGTTTCATGAAGGGTATGGCAAAGACCCTGAAACACAACAGAAACTGGCCATGATGAGGGCCCATGAGAAAATTGATCTGATGGAAGAAGCCAACAGAGCAAGAGATGAAAGGAGAGCAAACTTTCAGAAACCAAGAAGGAGAAGAGCAACTTACAGCAAGATGAAGCCTCAGCTTCTAATCCCAATGGACACCAAATATCCACACTTGGATAAATGGGTGCCAATTCAACTGAATGACACATGGGAAGAAGCCAAAAGGGAGTTTGTCTATGACTTTTATGTCATTGACAGATGGAATGGAGGAGATGCAAACTCTGCCTTCACTGAGTTCATGCTAGAATACTACAGAGAGTTGTATCAACAACTACTTGCAGCTGCTGACATTGCAAGATTTGAACTCACAGCTCCCAAGCCAATCATATACATGCCTCCAAAGCTTGAAGGATGGATTGACCAAGCAAGAATTCTGAGGGAATTCACTGAGATCCTTAAGCTGAACAAGATGGTTCTTGGACCTAAGGGAACCAACCAAGAAGCCATGGCACTGAAAAGAAGAGTGTGGGCACAGTATGGAATGCTGCCACCTCCTGAGGATGATCTTTGAAATGGCTAAGTCTTCTGACCTTACTTGAATGATCAACTATGCTGAAATATGGTCAAGTTTGCTGATGTGTTAATCTGGTTGCTCTGATCTGTTAAAGATTGCTCTGATACAAGTTCTGTGCTCTGATGCTGAAAATATCATTTTGAATTATTGTAATGAAGTGCTCTGATATGCTTAAGTGTTATTGATTCATGCTCTGATATGTTAATTTCAACTATCAACATGCCTGTAATGATTTTTGAATGAATGATAGTTGAACTTATTTTGAATCAAGAAACTCAAATCTCTCTATGCCTATCTTAAAACCTACTTGCAACAAAAACAGTGAATACACTAACACATTACTTTTCAGGAATATTGACCTCAGTCATGTCTTCTGAAGATACATGTAATAGGTGTAGACAAGTCACTTTTGCTTAAAATTGTATAGGTTTTGGCATCATCAAAAAGGGGGAAATTGTTGGGAATAAAATGAGCTATGTTTTGATTGAATTCCAAAAACCCCCTGAGACATGCCTAAGTCAATGAAAAATATGTTCTAAGAATGTTAGAACATATAGATTATAGGCTAGATGAGAAGCTGAAATGTTAGGCAGCTCTTAGACAATTAGATGCACAATTTGAGGGGGAACCTATGCTTTGAAGATGATCAAGATCAAGTCTCCCCAAGGCTCAAATTCTGGAACAAAGAGTAAGGACACTCTATGAAATCTAAGATGCTCTTATCAGGAGAGTTGTCCAGAGAAAATATTCTTAAAGCACTGATCTGGAGAGTTGTCCAAAGAAGCTAGCCATATGCAAGAACAAACCTACCTAGCTCAAAAGGACAAGACTACTCAAAGGTTTTGGTCAGGAAGAGTTGTCCAGATAAGCCAACTCTAAAGTATAAAGTGCTCTGATGCAAAAAGACCAATCATGCTGATCAGGAGAGTTGTCCAGAGGAGTTGTCTCAGCTAATTTGACCAAGATCAAGTGCTCTGAAAGCCTAAGATCAACTATGCTGAAGAGATTGAGACAACCAGTCCCTAAAGGTCCTCAAAGGAATGAGCTAAGACCATACACAAGAGAAATAAAGGGAAAGAGCCAAGTCATCTGAAGAAGAGCAAGCCAACCATGCTGAAAAGCAAAACTGCTGATAGTGATAAGGAGAGTTGTCCAGATGATAAGGAATGTTGTCCTATCATTGGATCAACCTTCAGAAGCCATGTCCAAGTCCTAACAAGAAGTCAAACATTGGGAAAAGTGCTGCAGAATGAAGACAAAACTGTTACAGCCGTTTATTACCCAAATGAGGACATGTCACTATCAAGAATCTGTCTTCCAGTTTGAAGAACTCAAGGAAGACATTTATAGCAATTTGGGGCTGCCTCTCCAACGGGCAAATCCTCCATTTTGTCTATAAATACAGAAGTGTGAAGACCATTTGAAAGCACCTCAACCTTGACAAGAATATCCAACTATCCTACAAGTTGACAAGTGCTCTTAAGCTTTCAAAGAGACTATCTTAGTCTTTATACACTTCTTCTAAGCTGAACCCAATTGTATATTCATACACAAGCTTAGAGAGATATCCTATCCTTATACACTGATCATCATTGTAAAGGATATCTCATTAGTTGGAACCTTACTTCAATCCTCATATCTTTCAAGAGTGAAAGTGAGAAGGTTGTAGTAGTAGAAGTGGTAGGAACTGACTGTTGAGAGAAGAACAGTTCAGTTCTGAGTTGAGAAGAGGGTACTAGGACTCTAGACATCCTAGGGATCAATTCACCAAGGAGTGGTGTTCTTGATCAAGTGCACCTTGGCACTATAAAACAAGTTAATTCCAAGAGTGAAGGAATTATCCTGTTAAATCAGGGAAAGTGGATGTAGGAGCTTGAGTCTCTGAACCACTATAAACTCTTGTGTTGATTTACTTTACAAGTACTTACATTCACTCAACACTGCACACAAAACTGATCTTTCAAAGATACACATTCAAAGACTGTGCAAAACTGTTTTGGACAACTTCCCTGAAGCTTAACTGGACTGTTTTACATTGACTAAGTGATTTCAGAAATTAAAGGAGTCTAAACTTAAAGGGCCAACCACTATTCCGCACATATAACTCCCCTAGATAGTTATTCAACTAAGTACTCAATAGTACTTAGTGGATTGATTATCTTAGAAGAGTTAATCACCTTCAGCAGAGTTGTCCAAGACAACCTTGCTGAGTTCTGGTTTGATCAAAGTTCAAAAAGAATTGCATACAAGTGTATTCCCCCCCCATACACTTGTTATCTACTCCTTTCAGGACCAACACATTTGCGGTGAATCATGCCCTGTAGAGCCGAGCGGAAAAGTTTAGGCCTGTTAGGAAGAGCCGTCGCGGAGTTGTGCAGCTCTGCGCACCGATTATTGCGAGATTTACGCATTATGAGCCGCGAGTGATTCCGGTGTCTTCTGAAGACGTGCCAAGGGAATGGTGTGCGTTTGTGCAGTTTTTAACTTGAGAATGTTGGTATATCTCATCGAGGAGCTGGACCTTGATTTGCAAGTGTATTGTGGTTGGGAAAAACATCTTGATTTATCTTCTTCTCTAGTTGCATTTTCGTATAGATTTTGGGGAATCTGAAGAAATGTGAGCTGGACCTTGATTTGCAAGTGTATTGTGGTTGGGAAAAACATCTTGATTTATCTTCTTCTCTAGTTGCATTTTCGTATAGATTTTGGGGAATCTGAAGAAATGTGTACTCTAAGGAGCGGAGCTTTGGAAGTTAGAGTTTCTGCTTCAATACCCTACGCAATTGGTTTTCATATCCTTCTACATGCTATCAAAAAGAACTTTGAGTGATTTATTTTCCTTACAACAAAACTTTCTTAGGGGTGAGAGCGAGAACAATGGCAAAGTAGCATGGGTTAAGTGGGGTAGGATATGTCTGTGGGTGTGCATTGTGTGCGTAATATATCTTCAACAATCTGGTTCTTAGGGGTGAGAGCGAGAACAATGGCAAAGTAGCATGGGTTAAGTGGGGTAGGAATGCTGATAGCTAATGCAATAGTGAGAACTTTGCTCAAATTTTTGTAAACTCTGTGGAGTATGTTTTTATGCTTTTTTTTTTTTTGATGGAAAGTTAAATACCCATCCCTTTTTTCCCCTCCCCATGACTCGAACCCAGGACCTAAGACCTAGGTAGTGGTGCTCTAACCACTTGAGCTATCCCACTTTGTCATGTTTTTATGCTTCTGGACACCTCTTATAGCTGAAAGCATTTGTGAAATAAAGTCTTTTTTTACTAATTAAAAAAAAAAACGCTATGGCTAATTAAACTTAGCATTTATGGTGTGTATATACCTGGTTAAGGCATAATTCTAATTGTTTGAGAATGTTAGGACAATGCGTTACCGTAGTCGTGGTAACACACTGCCAGAAATGGCAATTGTGACAAAATTAGTAGAGAATGTATATAGTGTAGTTTCATAGGGATTGATTTCCCTTTGTTTTAGTTTCAGAATATGAAATTTGAGTTTTTTTTTTCTTCAAAAAACAGAGATGAGTGAGGTATTAAAAAGTGGTAACTACGAGTATTATTATTGAAAAGTGGTAATTTTGTTATTGAAAAGTGGTAACTATTATTATTAAAAAGTGGTAATTTTGTTACTGAAAAGTGATAACTATTTTTTTTTTTTTTTTTTTTGAAAGCCAACTATTATTTTTAAAAAGTGGTAATTTTATTATTATTGAAAAGTGTAACTCTCGTAAGTGAAAAGTGGTAATTATTATTATTGAAAAGTTGTAATTGTTCTTATTGGAAAAAATAAAAAGTGATAAATTTATTATGGTTTATTATTGAAAAGTGGTAAATTTATTATTGAAAGATGGTGATTTTTGTTATTGAAAAGTGGTGTTTTTTATTATTTAAAAGTGGTAATTGTTGTTATTGAATTTGATTTTAAACTTTTGAAGTGTTCAATTGTTAGTCTCAGATTATGCGATATGTCCTAGAATTATCATGTTTCTTGATTGATAGCTTAGGTATGAATATTCACTTCGGCTTCCCCTTTCTGCTTTCATTCAAGGGGTGGTTTTGGTAGATTTGAAATAGAAATGAGTTTCGATTTAGAATTTGAAAAGTGGTAATTTTGTTACTGAAAAATGGTAATTATTATTATTAAAAAGTGGTGATTTTTTTAATGAAAAATGGTAACTATTATTAATGAAAAATGGTAATTTTGTTACTGAAAAGTGGTAACTATTATTAATAAAAAGTGATAAATATTATTAATGAAAAAGTGGTAAATATTATTAGTGAAAAATGGTAATTTTATTACTGAAAAGTGGTAACTATTATTACTGAAAAAGTGGTAACTATTACTAGGGAAAAGTGGTAATATTACTGAAGTGATAACTATTACTAGTGAAAAGTGGTAATATTACTGAAGTGGTAATTATTACTAGTGAAAAATGGTAACTTTAATTAGAGAAAAATGGTACTCCCTCCGTCCCATACTTGAAGGCTCAAACCAATTAGACACGGGTTTTAATGAATGAATTGTTTATTAATATTGTGTAAGATAAAGTGGAGGTAGTAAAGACTTTTTAATTTTATAAATAGTAATAAAGTTACTTTTTAGTGTAATAAAGTAGTGTCAATTGTTGTAATATTGTGATGTTTTAAGGGAAGTGTTTAAAAGTGTTTTTGCTATTTTAAGTAATGTGCCTTCAAGTGTGGGACGTCCAAAAATGGTAAAATGTGCCTTCAAGTATGGGACGGAGGGAGTAATATTTAATAATATTATTTTTTTATATATATTGAAAAGTGAATTATTTTAATTAAAAAAAATTAAAAATTGAGACTGATTAAAAAATTAAAAAAAATTAAAAATTGAGACCGATTAAAAAATTTAAAATGAAAAGTGAATTTTTTTAATAAAAAATTAAGTTCACAAGGTCTTGAACAAAATTATTAAAAAAAATTAAAAATTGAGACCGATTAAAAAATTAAAAATGAAAAGTGAATTTTTTTAATAAAAAATTAAAAATGAAAAGTGAATTTTTTTAATAAAAAATTAAGGTCACGAGGTCTTGAACCTATGACCTAAAATTTAAGTTAAATGGCTATAACCACTATAAAAGCGTCTACTATCTTTCTAATTTTCGCTTTTCCTAAGTTATACTCCTAAGTTATAAGGGTTGATTTGTACATTAGTGTGCACGTGCACACTATGTGCAGGAGACCAACTCTAAAAAAAATTGTATTAATAGATATATAAAAAATGGATAAAAAATATTATTACCGTTGCTTTCGAAGTAGGAGTATTATATTCACTTTTAATAAAAGTGGAAATTTCAACTGAAAGTTCCTTCAATTAAAATAAGAAAATAATTAATACGGAGTACAAAGTTTTACAATATTGTATATTGTGTGTTACTCCCTCCGTCCACCAAAAGTGTGCTCACTTGTTTTTTTAGGTCCACAAAAAATGCGTTTATTCTATTTAAATAGTTCACTTTTGAATATTTTTTTTACTTTAATAACAAGATTGAGTATCTAACAAATATATTCTTTACTCGTTATCCCAAATATATTCTTTATAAATATAATATGATTTTTTTAAAAACATATATAAAAAAAAGTGAGCACACTTTTGGTGGACAGAGGGAGTATTTCTTAAGTTAAAATTACAAATAAGGAATCGAAATGTGAATTCATCGGAACAAATCTTCACAATACTGTATTAAAGAATTAACTCTTGAGATGAAACAATCAATGGTACATTAATCCGGTTCTAAAATTCCATAATTTGTGGAGGTAATCAATAAATATTATATTATAAAATTGCATATATTCATTTTTTATTAAACCATAATAAATTAGTTTTAGATAACATAAGGTACAAAAGTGTATTTTCCTTTCAAGAAATTAATATCTATAAATCATATAGGAGTAATTTATAATTAATGTCTTTGAAGAACAACAAAAATAATTAAAAAAATGTCCATGATATAGTTTATTCAATTTTTTAAGAAATTAATAAATTAAACTTTAATTTTGATTATGATGCATTTAATCAACACATTTATATTTTTCATATAATTAGATAACCACTTAATTTAAATTTAATTATATTAATAGTGTAATTAATTACATTTCTTTAAACTCATCATTAATTTAGAGTATAACCACAAATATTAAATTTAAACTTTAAAGAGATCATTGACTTGAAGAACCCACACAATATTTGAAATAAATAATTATAAAATTATATATTACATTAAAATCATTAATTTAAAGTTTTTTTATTCATAAAAATATTTCTTCGCTTCACACGTTATTTATACAATCCAGGTGAAGTTCTTAGCCTTTTGATTTTTTTCAATTCAACTTCAGATCACAATAATTTTTTTTTAATCTTTAAATGTTTTTTTTGCACTTCGACATTATATTATTCAGTCCTTCAAACATCAATGTCTCATACCTTATCAAGACAAAAAAAACTTAAAATTAAGCAAAATAAATATTGTATATTTGACTTAAAAACATTAAATATGATTTCAATTATAAAGGGATGAAATTAAGCACAAATATTAAGTCAAATATTTATTAACTATTTGTTACCATTCATATAATTTACCAATTTTTAAAATAAAAATAGAGTTTATAATTTAGATTTATTAAATATTTGACTAATACTTATACTTAATTGATTAAATTATGCAAGATAATAATGACCTTAGTTGTTACAATCTTTAATGTGGTTATACAACTACATAATTTATAGAGATAATGAAATAAATGCAATATATATATATATTAATATAATAATCTATATTCTTATTTAATATAAAGTAAAAAAGAATTTAATTATGCAAATAATAATTGATTTTATGGGAATACCTTATAAATTTGGATTTAATATTGACACGTGCAAATAATTAGCATTACATTTTCAAAATAATTCATTAAATTTATCTGTTCTTGTGCCTAAAGTTTCGCCTAATAAGTAGCAATACCGAAATTTAGATTTAGAATTAGCAATAATTAGCATTAAATTTTTTAATTAATTCATGAAATAATTAGTATTAAATTGTCGCATAAAACCACTTACATTAATTATTCAAATTAAAAAAAATTAAATTATAAATTAAATGTAAATTTTTTGAACATAGATATTAAATTTAATTTAAAAATACTTAACAAATAAATAAATAACACTAAAATAACCCAAAATAAAAGATGATTGACTATGAGATCTGACACTATAATTGAAATCAATATTATAATAATTATAAAATTATATTACATCAAAAATTAAGCAAAATAAATATTGTATATTTTACTTAACCACATTAAATATGATTTCAATTATAAAGGGATGAAATTAAGCACAAATATTAAGTCAAATATTTATTAACTATTTATTACCATTCATATAATTTAGTCATTTTTAAAATAAAAATAGAGTTTATAATGCAAGGTAATAATGATCTTAGTTGTTATAATCTTTAATGTGGTTATACAACTACATAATTTCTAGAGATAATAAAATAAATGCAATATACATCTATATATATTAATATAATAACATATATTCTTGTTTAATATAAAGTAAAAAAGAATTTAATTATGCAAATAATTATTGATTTTATAGAAATACCTTATAGATTTGGATTTAATATTGACATGTGTGCAAATAATTAGCGTTACATTTTTAAATTAATTCATTAAATTTTTCTGTTAAATTGTGCCTAAAGTTTCGCCTTATAAGTAGCAATACCGAAATTTAGATTTAGATTTAAAATTAGCAATAATTAGCATTAAAATTTTGAATTAATTCATAAAATAATTAGTATTAAATTGTCGCATAAAACCGCTTACATTAATTATTCAAATTTAAAAAAAAAATTAATCTAGTACTCCTACTACAATTTAATTAGGAGTAAGGAAAATCTTCATTTAATTAATTTATATTTCAAATATTATACACAGTTTAATCTATATCCTAATTAAATATACTTGTGATTGATATTACAATTTAATCAATCTTCAAAGTGTAGCAAATTGCAGTCCACTCCCTTGCATCTGACATTAAATACCAAGAATATTACAATTATTAAGTACTATACAAAATTTTCTTTAATTTTTCATTTCCATAATTCTCCATTTCTTTAGTAATATTTACATTCCACAAATTCCCAAAATCCAACCTCTACTAACTCCCACTCCAAAGAAATTCTTCTGAAAGAGAAAAGAAAAAGAAAAAAAAAATACAATCTATCACTCGACATTGTTTATTGGTCATTTCTCATCCAAATTAAATTACATTTAATATTCTTTATCCAATCTAATACTTTTTGACAATGCTTATCAATGGAGAAGCGAACTCATGAGAAATGAGTGAGACTAAATCCTCCCTCACAAAATCTTTTATAAGTGATGAACGACAACGGAAAAGCGAACTTATGAGAAATGAGTGAGATTAAATCCTTCCTCACAAATTCTTTTGTAAGTGATGAACGGAATAATTATCGAAGAGCGAATTTCGAAGAAGACAAAGTTAAGAGATTGAAACTTAGGTTGAAATGAGAAGATATCGCTATTTATATAGGAGTAAAAAATAAGAACGTGCGGTTGAGATTAAAACTTTAAATGGAGGGTTGAGATTAAAATTAATGAGAATGGAGAAATTTCGAAATGGAGAGATTTGAAGGAGAGAGATTAAGGTAGAAGAATGTGGTTGTGCCATGTGCCACTAAAAAGTTTGCAAATATATATATATAATTATATATAGATTTTGCACTACTCAATATGCAATTACACTGCCTTTTAAATTATCCTTAAACTGACAAAGTGGGATAGCTCAAGTGGTTAGAGCACCACTACCTAGGCCTTAGGTCTGGGTTCGAGTCATGGGGAGGGGAAAAAAAGGGATGGGTATTTAACTTCAATCAAAAAAAAAAAAATTATCCTTAAACTAATTAATATTATTATTAGATAATAATAATTTTTAATTTACTATATAGTGTAAAATTTCAAAATAATTAATTAGGGATATAGTAAAAAATTATTAATTTTTTTAAATATATATACATAAGTTTAAAGTGACATACATTCAAAAAGGTAGATGAAATAATATAATAAAATAATTTATAATGTATTTATTAAAAGTAGAATGAATAATAAAAAATAAATACTCCCTCCATCCACGTGTAGTTCCAAAAAAGATAGTATAGATTATTGTGGGGTCATTTTGAATAAAGACGGTAGATAATAGTTTTCATAAAGTGTATGAGACTACAAAAAAATATGAGGCAAATGAGACTATATTTTGTGAAATGAGACTATATTTTGTGAAATGAGACTACAAAAAATATGAGTCAAATGAGACTATATTTTATGAAATGAGACTACATTTTTTGTGGACGGAGGGAGTAGTAAAATAAAAAAAATAAATAAATATTATTTTATATATAAAAAAAAGTGCACTACCGCCCCACCTCCACGCCTAACAAATTCCAACTCCCAAAAAAATTTACATGGGCGCCAATAATGTCGGCGACACTCCCTCCACTAATCACTTTTCTGATAATGTTTCTTAAGAGAGCCAGTTGATGTGATGTGGCGCTTTAATTTATTTTTTAAAAACACCATAAAACATTTACATTCTATTAATTCAAATTATAAACAATAATATACTTCAGATTTAAAGAAGTCCGGTAGCTCCAAATTAGATTCACTTAACTGTCAATTAGATTCATGGCTGTAGTTTCGCGGTTTCTGCCACCTGGTGGGCGGCGGCGGCGCAACCGCTCCGTTCGGCTCCATGCTGAGTTCCAACAACGTCCCTTAAACAACGAGCCACTGCTGAACCTCAACGTCCGTCAAACAACGCCCGACGTAATGCACCAACAGAATTTCCTCTTCGGTGCTTTCGCCGACTCAACACCCACGATATCATACCCGCGGGGCCCACCCACAACCTTTTCTGAACCCCCGAAGCGCAATGTTTCTCCGGTACTCCTTAGCTTGTCTCCGGTGGGGAATGTGTATTCCGGCAGGGGTGGTGGGAGGATCCCCTCTTTTGACCCCTTGAAGCGCAATAGTCCAGGTGTTTCTCCGGTGGGTAATGTGTATTCCGGCAGGGGTGGTGGGAGGATCCCCTCTTTTGACCCCACGAAGCGCAATAGTCCAGGCGTTTCTCCGGTGGGTAATGTGTATTCCGGAAGGGGTGGTGGTGGGATCCCCTCCTTTGACCCCTCGAAGCGCAATAGTCCAGGCGTTTCTCCGGTGGATAATCGTGGAAGGCCTCTAGGTATATATCCTTTGATCCTCCCTCTGTTTTCGTTTAAATTTTGTTTTGTGGGATCTTCATTCTTGATGGATTTGTGGCAGGGCTGCAAGGATTTGATTATACACCTCATGTAATTACAGTAAATAGAGGAGAGGTAAATTGCTATTGCTATTGCTAATGCTTCTTCTTTTGTGTTACTAGAATTTATTAGTAATGCTACTTTCAAGATTCTGTTTCTTTTTCTTTATCCTTTGGTATTTAGTAGTAGTTAAATTCTTGCTACTTCTTCTTGTCTATTGTCTTGTGTGTTCATCTAAGGAGTAACTCCTTGGGTAGTTTCTTGTACATGTTCAATTTTAGTACTACTCCCAATTTGCTAAAGGAATTTTGTAGGTGTAGAGTAAAACCACCCAAATCAGACCTCACAAAATGGTTTAGATCCTTTCGAATTGGCAATGACAAAGAAAGTCTGATAAACTTGTCTTGTTTTGTAGGACATAGCTTCAACCATTTCAGCTTTCTCACGGCGGAAAGAACCACGTAATGTTTGCATTCTATCTGCTAATGGCTCCATTGCTAATGTTACCCTACTCCATCAACCACCCTTTGGTGGCACGGTCTCATATGAGGTGTGTATGTATTACACAACTTCTTTTCTTTTAGATAGATAGATAGATATGCCTTGAATGATGTTTAGGTAAATTGATGATTACAAATGAATATTTGCATGCAGGGGAGGTTTGAGATCTTATTGTTGAAGGGTACGTTCCATAATAGTGGAATGGGCGTTCTTACTTTGTCAATGTCCGGGATAGATTATAGAGTACATGCTGGTGAGGTTGCTGGAATCTTAATAGCAGCATCACCCATTCAGGTACCTTTTCTAGTACTATATTTTTTGAAATGCTGCTGCAACTTTAATCACCAATTGCAATTTAGTCTTATTAGATAGTAAATAAAGTAGCAGGTGTGCAATACTGAATAGCGGTTTAATTTTCCAGATTGTGTTGGGCAGCTTCATATGTTCAAGTGGGCTCTGAAGAAGTACATGATGTGCCTCCTGTATTGCAAGCTGACTAAAATGATTTTTGTGGTTGTGTTAGCTATTCACATTCTTTTGTATCATGTAATGTAATACTTGGGTGAATGAATGAAAAGTTGATTCATTTGATTTTCCTCTTCATTTTACAATCGACTTTGTAGAATTGTTCAAAAAATTCCAGCATTTGCATGGTGTCAGAATGGATGGACCTATTTCGTCGTTCCAAAATAAGATACGGAGTATTACGGTGCAAGAATGGCCTAATGGAAATGCTGGGTTTTATGGGCCCACGCAATAAATTGGGTATTCATTTTAAGCCGGTCTGACTATTTACACCTCCATCTTGAAGAGATGCACTCCCCCTTTTATTTAATTAATATAATAATTATACAAAAACTCAAAAATACCCTTTACTAAAATGGGTCATACTCCCCATAAAAAAAATGGGTCATACTAGATGGACTCCCCTTACTGAATGCACCCGATTGTCATTTCTTTCTTCTTTTCCATAAACCACAATTTCCGGCCATCGACACTATTTTCGTCTTTTCGATGACCAACAAACCAAAATAAATTCAGAAATTCTAAAAAAATACTTAGAAAAATTACAATTTTTTTTTTATAAATTTCGACAAACCAGTGTGGACCATATACACACTCGTCGACAACAATTTATCAACGAGAATGTATATGATCGAATGTCGAAATTTATAAAATAAAATAAAAATCGACAACAGTTGACTGATAATATACACTCTCATCGACAACAATTTGTCGACGAGAGTGTATATAGTCGAACCTAGTGTGTCGAATTAAAAAAAAAAAAAAACTTACCTGGCGCACAACTTTTTTCTTCTTTTGGGGAGATTGGAGTGGGCTGGGGGCCGGGGCGATGTGGGTGGGTTCAGATGATTTTTTTTTCTTGGATTTTTCTGTTATAGGAGGGAGGGAGAGAG
Organism: Galeopsis tetrahit; assembly: GCA_963675135.1. Classification (NCBI taxonomy): domain Eukaryota; kingdom Viridiplantae; phylum Streptophyta; class Magnoliopsida; order Lamiales; family Lamiaceae; genus Galeopsis; species Galeopsis tetrahit. The sequence continues at coordinate 76,213,707 of OY776127.1, forward strand.
TGAGGGGAAGAGGGGCAGGCGATGGCGGTTGGCAGGCAGTGGCGAGCGAAGGGGTGGCGAGCGGTGGTGGAGGGATGGAGAAAATCACATTGTGGCGAGCGAAGGGGTGGCGAGCGGTGGTGGAGGGATGGAGAAAATAAATGTGATGGGAGAAGGAGAAAATAAATGTAATGGGAGAAGAAGAAGGGGGTGAGGCGGCGGGAGGAAGAAGGAAATTAGGGTTTTAGAGTGGGGTGTAGTTAGTAAAGGTATTTTATAAGACAAAAAGATATTTGGAACAATTCGAGGGGTACAACTATCATAGATAAATTTGAAGGAGGGTGCATCAATCGGGGGAGTGCATCAAATCCCACAATAAATACCCCTACTTTATCTACTTTATTTACCTTTTCCTTAAAATTTGTGCCCCACCACGAGACTACATTTGGTGGATGGTGGATAGAGGGAGTACTTATTCTACCTTTAACAAATATTTTATTATACTTTATATATTCTTTCCATTATTTAATAAATGATTTGATTTATTTTTTTAAATGCTTATCTATATTTTTCTTCAAATGTTTTAATTTTATCCTTATCTATTTTTAGGGGTGGAAATTAGCCAGACTATCTAACAGGGGCTACGACTCGAACTATTAAAGTTGGCAAATTTAATAAACAAGTTTTTAAGCGTATTTATTAAATAGATTTTTTTAAGACATTTTAATAAATATATTTATGAAAAAACTTACTCCGTATTTAATAAATAGGTGTGAAGGTCTTCTTAGTTCTATTAGTGCTTTTAAAAAAAAAAAAAACATACAACATTTTATTATAATTATGTAGTGGTTAGTATTACTAAACTACCTTACTATATTTAATTATATATATATTTTATTTATATATAAATAAAGTTAAATAGATCGACATGTTAAACTTAAAATATCTGTAAAAAGGCTCGAGCCAGTCCTACTTAACTAAATAGATTTAAAAAAAGTTTGAACTTTAATAGATCGAGTTGTAAGTCCTGTTAGATAGTTTGACCCATTGTCACTCTTAGCAATGGATAAGGGTAAAATTGAAATATTTGAAGAAAAATGGGTGGATAGTTAGGCATTTAAAAAAATAAATCAAATCTATATATATAATAACAGAATAGTTTGACTAAAGTCAATTTCCGCTCAAATTGTCCATCCCAGCTTTTTTTTAATAAAGCAAATGGCCCAGCTGTTCTAATTATTATCTGTGGGCCCAATTTTTTTTTTCTGAAGCAAATGGCCCAATTGTTCTAATTCTAATTTTTTTTTTTTTTTTTATGGAAGTTAAATACCCATCCCTTTTTTCCCCTCCTCATGACTCGAACCCAGAACCTAAGGTGAGCTATCCCACTTTGTCATTGTTCTAATTCTAAATCTGTATAAATTTTAAATACAATTTATTTTTGTGGATATTTTATAATTTAAAATAAATAAATATTTTAGTGGCATTTTATTATGAGTATTATTTGTTTGAACAATATATAATTTAACATTGTTTAATTAATCATCCAGACTTAAATCTATTTTATTTAAAAATATTTTATTTAATTACATTTTATAAAATTTTAATCTACTATAAATATCTATAAATCTTATAATATACACACATAAATTTTATAACATAAAGTTAAATTATAATTTACTTAAATTTTAAAACAAACACATGTGATTATAAGTATTATAATTTTAATTATTAAAAAAACATTTGTAATTAAGTATACACCTATAGATTTGAATTATTAAAAAAATATTTGTAATTACTTTATGTATATTTGACTATTTGTATATATACTTTTGTTTTCCAAGATCATATATAGATTAATTATAAGTTGAAATTTGTACTAGATAGTTTTATAAATCTTATTTCGTAAATTTTAATTTTAATTAATTACTTTTTTCGTTAGTATTAGAGAATTTTTTCTAATAAATAGTATAATGTATTATAGGATTAGTATAATATATTACAGTTAGTAATATTTTATTTATGTTTTATATTTTATGGTATCAGTCTAATACACTGAAACCCTTCTCTCCTCCTCCCTATTTTTTCGGCGTCTTCGACGGGCTGATATCCTCCGTCGTCGCCTTGCCTCTTCCCCCTTCTTAATTTTTTCGGCGTTCTCGACGAGCAGGTATCCCTCGTCGCCACCTTATTTTTTATTTATTTTTTATCTTGAACGAGCTGGTCTCCCTCGTTCCCTCTTCCGGCCGCTTTTAGCCGCCACCGATAAGCTTGTATTCCTCGTCCCCCTTCTTCATCTTCTTCTCGAACGAGCTGGTCTCCCTCATTCCCTCTCTTGGCCGCTTTTAGCCGCCACCGACGAGCTTGTATTCCTCGTCCCCCTTCTTCTTCTCGAGCGAGCAAGTCTCCTCGTTCCCCCTTCTTCTCGAGCGAGCAAGTCTCCTCGTCCCCCCTTCTTTTTCTTCTCGAGCGAGGAAGTCTCATTGCCCCCAATTTTCTTTTTCTTATCGAGCGAGCAAGTCTCCTCGTCCCCCTTCTTCTTCTTCTCGAGCGAGCAAGTTTCTTCATCCTCCCTTCTTCTTCTTCTTCTTGAACGAGCTGGTTTCCCTCATTCCCTCTCTTGGCCGCTTTTAGCCGCCACCAACAAGCTTGTATTCCTCGTCCCCCTTCTTCTTCTCGAGCGAGCAAGTCTCCTCGTCCCCTCTCATGATCGATCAAGTTATCTCCATGACTGTTTTCACTCATATGGTGCTAGTCACACTTACCTACCTCTAATTTTCTCTATAGCCTCACGTTACATCTTTTTTCTTCTACTTTCCTCTATATCCGGAGAGCCCATGATCGATATCATTGGTTGCTCGCCCCTCCAATCTATCTGGTTTGTGCTCGAATCAACTGTTTTCGACACACTTGCAAGTGTTTCTTGCCTAATTTTTTGTCATCGTTCGTCCTTCAAAGGATTTCGGTGTTTCGATCCATTTGCTTCTCGATTTTTTGCGCCTTGGCATCATGTCTTATTTGGTGATTCTGAATTTCCGTTATTTCTCCTGTTGTATGACAACAAAAGTGCATTGTTTTGCGGATGGCTTCACGAAGTTTCTATCTCAAACTCGCTTCAGATTGTTGCGTACCAAACTCGTGTACATTTACATTCCCACCTTCGCTTGACCGGGGGTATTAGAGTATTAGAGAATATAATAGAATAATATAATATAGGAATAATATAATATATTATAGGTAGCAATATTTTATTTATGTTTTATATTTATTTCCTTATTTATCTATTTCCTATATATATAGTGGACCACTCTTATTATCTCATTAACGGTGATTGAATATAATTCTCACAGTTAGAAGCTTTCATATTTTCATTTAGATGTTTCACATAAAATTTCTCATTTCATTTTTTTTAATACATTGTGGCCCCACCTCTTTTACTCTTAATTTATTCTACAATCCATTTCATTTCCTCTTTTCAATCATATCAATTTTACTACACCTCATTTTATATTAATGTTCTTCAAATTATGTGATAATTAGATGTTAGAAGAATGGAGTAATATTCCATCAATAATTATAATTGAAAATAGATTAAAAAAATGTAACTGAAGCTTCATTCACATTAAATCAATGATATGGTCTCATATAATGATGTGCCAAAATTTGCACGAGAGGATTGCGTATCCTCGGGATTAAATGTCCTACTCTTCGAACACGTATGATCGCTTCGAACGTGCTGCCTTCACTCGAAATCTTCAAGAACCTGCAAAGAACACGCCGGAGGGGGGTCCGGCGTGGACACTCCGATGCCTAAGTCAGTATAGGGCTTTTCAATATCTCATAGGGATCTCAAGATCCTTAATGTATCAGATCAGTTCTCAAAGAATCTCAAAAGTGTATTTCGTTTAAAGTATATCAAGTTCGGTAATGTAAAATTGTCTAACCTGGAAATCTCCCCGAATTTACCTATTTATAGAGATACTTTCTGGAGAGGAAGTCAAGCCTTCCTCTTATTTCGGAGCTGCCCATAAGACTCGGCCCTGCAGAGTGGACGAAGTCCTCTTTTCTCTCCACTCCCTGAAGACTCGGCGACACTCCTTCTTAGTGGACTTTGTTCCCTAAGATAAAGGAGGATAAGGTCTTCCTTTTATCGAGTCTAGACCGAAAATGGCGGGATTCCCCTATATTTACGGCCCATAAATTCATATCAAGACTGATTCTTCTCGCTGCCCTTCTCCAGCCGAAGCTCTCTCCAGAGGGACCTCTAGAGAGGATTCCCTATCCAGGGAGTATTACACAATCCAATCCTTTCACTTTGACCTTATCTTTTATACACGTGTCGACTTCTTATCGGATGACATTTTTAGGCCGCATCATCTACTCCCCCCTACTCTCGTAAAAGGGGTATATCTTTTGTGAGAGTAGAAAATTCCAGTGAGCCTAGTACAGAGGCGTTTCTGGAGAGACGTGTATTATTCTTGTTTCGGAGAGGAATTTCAAAAGTGCTCCCCTTCGGAGATTTTTCCCGCCTTGGCCGCCTGTAATTTGGCAATGGCCTGGCTCTTGGTTTCATAACCTTCAAAGAATTTTCTCAAGAACTTTAGGGAATTTCTCCCCCTTTCACGGAATCACCTCTGGTTTCAGGTGGCTCGAGAAGGTTTTCCTTGACTTTAGCGAAATTTTTGTTTTCTAAGTATCCATCTTGGGTCTTGGTTATGGGGGGATGCTCCCCAGTTCTCCTTGGCCTCTGAGCCTCTACTTGTCTCTTACTTTCGTTTAAAAGATTTTGATTCATAAAATCTTCTCATTTCATTGATTAACCCTTTTGGGTTTCACACATGGTGAGGGCTCTCTGGAGCTCTTCGGCCTCTAGGCCTCTGAGTGTTTCTCACTCTCGTTCTTAAAAGATTTTGATTCATAAAATCTTCTCATTTCATTGACTAACCCTTTTGGGTTTCAAGCATGGTGAGGGCTCTCTGGAGCTCTTCGGCCTCTAGGCCTCTGAGTGTTTCTCACTCTCGTTCTTAAAAGATTTTGATTCATAAAATCTTCTCATTTCATTGACCAACCCTTTTGGGTTTCAAGCATGGTGAGGGCTCTCTGGAGCACCTCGGCCTCTAGGCCTCTGAGTGTTTCTCACTCTTATTCTTAAAAGATTTTAATTCAAAAAATCTTCTCATTTCAGTAACCCACTTGGGTCTCGAATATTGTGAGGGCTCTCTGGAGCACCTCGGCCTCTAGGCCTCTGAGTGTTTCTCACTTTTATTCTTAAAAGATTTTAATTCAAAAAATCTTCTCATTTCAGTAACCCACTTGGGTCTCGAGTAGGATGAGGGATCTCTGGAGCACCTCGGCCTCTAGGCCTCTGAGTGTTTCTCACTCTTATTCTTAAAAGATTTTAATTCAAAAAATCTTCTCATTTCAGTAACCCACTTGGGTCTCGAATATTGTGAGGGCTCTCTGGAGCACCTCGGCCTCTAGGCACTGAGTGTTTCTCACTCTTATTCTTAAAAGATTTTAATTCAAAAAATCTTCTCATTTCAGTAACCCACTTGGGTCTCGAATATTGTGAGGGCTCTCTGGAGCACCTCGACCTCTAGGCCTCTGAGTGTTTCTCACTCTTATTCTTAAAAGATTTTAATTCAAAAAATCTTCTCATTTCAGTAACCCACTTGGGTCTCGAGTAGGATGAGGGCTCTCTGGAGCACCTCGGCCTCTAGGTCTCTGAGTGTTTCTCACTCTTATTCTTAAAAGATTTTAATTCATAAAATCTTCTCATTTCAGTAACCCACTTGGGTCTCAAGTAAGATGAGGGCTCTCCAGCTCTCTTCGGCCTCTAGGCCTCCGAGTGTCTTTCACTCTTATTCTCAGAAGATTTTGATTCATAAAATCTTTCTTTTCATTGAATAACCCTTTTGGGTCTCAAGCATGATGAGGGCTCTCCGGAGCTCCTTGACCTCTAGGCCTCTGAGTGTCTCTCACTCTTATTCTTAAAAGATTTTAATTTATAAAATCTTCTCATTTCATTGATCCACTTGGGTCTCAATTAAGATGAGGGCTCTCTGGAGCACCTCGGCCTCTAGGCCTCTGAGTGTTTCTCACTCTTATTCTTAAAAGATTTTAATTCATAAAATCTTCTCACTTCAGTAACCCACTTGGGTCTCGAGTAGGATGAGGGCTCTCTGGAGCACCTCGGCCTCTAGGCCTCTGAGTGTTTCTCACTCTTATTCTTAAAAGATTTTAATTCATAAAATCTTCTCATTTCAGTAACCCACTTGGGTCTCAAGTAGGATGAGGGCTCTCTGGAGCACCTCGGCCTCTAGGCCTCTGAGTGTTTCTCACTCTTATTCTTAAAAGATTTTAATTTAAAAAATCTTCTCATTTCAGTAACCCACTTGGGTCTCAAGTAAGATGAGGGCTCTCTGGAGCACCTCGGCCTCTAGGCCTCTGAGTGTTTCTCACTCTTAATTTTCAAACTTAGCCATCCGGCTACTCAGGGTGGTTAGCCCTCACGCGTTTCAGGATGCTCAAAGTATGCTTATGAATCATATCTTAAATTGTTAGGAAATATGTGCTCATACAAGTTTCCAAAAATCTCCAAATGTTTTCATCACATCTCATAAAATCTACAAATATTCATCAAAGATAAACATGCCTTTTAACATAATTTAGAAAAACTTAGACTCATCACTAATCAAAAACACATTCTCAACCATGCCTAAATTCTCAATCATTCTCTCGATTCAATCACGAAATTCTCCTAAGTAATTACCTTAGCGTTTCTCAAATCAATCATTTCTGAAGCTTTAGCAAATGCTCATATGCTTCGAGGTTTTATGCTCTAAACAACTACGTCAAGGTAACTCATATCATTTTACAAAGTCAAATCTAAAGTAAAAAAGTAAAATATACACTTTTCACTTACGTGGCTTCATATCAGCATCTCGGAGGTAGTAGGCCTAGACCCTTCATCACCCCCTTTAAGCATCGAAGTGTAAGGCATTTGCAAGGTCCGTCATCATGCTCGTCTCCGAATAGCGCATCTCAACACCCTAGATGATCTTAATCACCTAATAGATAGACTCTTGGGTATATCCTTCTTTACAGTAGCCTTGTAGCCCTCATGACTACCTGCTCATCCTTCATGGGTTTCTTTTATCACGTAATCTCCTTCGGGAGACATCTTAGATAGGGATGGGTCAACGATCGTTTGTATAATTGGCCACCCAAGATGTAGTATCTTAACCGCAAAGCTCGAGCTTCTCCAGAAGCTGCAGGGGCTGGTCCTTTATTCAGCTCTTCTCAACTTTTGAATATCAAATTTCAGCACCCTAGGGAGGGTTTGGTCAGCTTCAGCAGCTAGACTCGGTGGAGCTTCAATCATACAAGCTTAATCTGAGATTTGAAGTCACATCGGTGGTATCGATATTTGGGAGTCAGCACCATAGCAGGCTGAATATCATAATCCAGCTACTCGTTTGGTTCTCCATAGTTCCCTACTCTTTCGGGCTCCTCCAGGACCTCTAGGTTCTCCAGGTTTACTCGTATATCAATCCCGAATCGATCCTGTAAAGATACACCAAAAAGAAAAAGGGGCCTCCAACACAGGCTTTCGAGTGCTCAAATAAGCTTCATAAGCCTCAATTATATAATTTAAATATGAAATAAGGGAATTTCAGATCTGGATGATCTCCAGCAACCTCCAAGACCTCTGTAGGTTCCAATCTCAGTTGGGTATATTTCTAAAACCTCCCTCGAGGCCCAGATCGGTATCCTTCCGCAGCATTGCGGTTTCCTGTTCCTCCAGAGTTGCGGGGAGCTTCTGGGCTGGACCTCCCTGCTGTAGATTCTCTCTTCCTCTCTCCACTAGCTGGTTTTACCTCCAGCTTCTTGGATTGCCTCACCTCTTCGAGGGTGAGATATTTTTCGGCTCTGAAGATTCTCAAATTCTTTACCCGCTTCAGGTAATCAATCATCCTCTCACCCACTCTAGTTTTCGGACTTATCATTTTGTCTGTTTAGGGCTATTGGCCTTAATCTCAGGGACCTAAATAGGCTTAATCTTCACTTTCCATTTCCGAGCTTATCCCGAAATCCTCCAGGACTTGGATAGAATCAACCTATAATCTGAAATCTTCTGAACCTATCCAGAGATCCTCCAGAGCTTGGATAGACTTAATCTGTAATCTGAAATCTTCTGAACCTATCCAAAGATCCTCCAGAGCTTGGATAGACTTAATCTGTAATCTGAAATCTTCTGAACCTACCCAGAGGTCCTCCAGAACTTGGGTAGACTTAATCTGTAATCTGAAATCTTCTGAACCTACCCAGAGGTCCTCCAGAACTTGGGTAGACTTAATCTATAATCTGAAATCTTCTGAACCTACCCAGAGGTCCTCCAGAACTTGGGTAGACTTAATCTGTAATCTGAAATCTTCTGAACCTACCCAGAGGTCCTCCAGAACTTGGGTAGACTTAATCTATAATCTGAAATCTTCTGAACCTACCCAGAGGTCCTCCAGAACTTGGGTAGACTTAATCTGTAATCTGAAATCTTCTGAACCTACCCAGAGGTCCTCCAGAACTTGGGTAGACTTAATCTATAATCTGAAATCTTCTGAACCTACCCAGAGGTCCTCCAGAACTTGGATAGGTTCGGTCTGTAATATGAAATTATATCTAAAATATGGAAACATGTTAATCGTGTGCAAAATCATAATCATCGTCCGCATCTAATCATTAATCATCATCAACGTCTAATCGTTAATTCTACCACATAAAGTAATCAAAAGACTCAACATGTGAATTGCTTACCCATGCTTCTACGATTTCAAGTAATTCTCAATTCTAAAATTGTTTCTAGAGTATCAATCATGTAAGCTTAGGAGAATCATGCTTTATTCATTGGAAAAGGTAAGTTCGTGTCATATATGTCAATATCATTAAAATATGCTCATAGCAATATCACATTACTATAAAAGATCTAATACTTTAGACTCTATCAAACACATGTACTAACCTGTAGTACCAATGCATTTTATCATATCTCTGCTTCGTACTCCCACGTTTTAGATTTTGGACCTCGAGGCCCTAAATACTCTTCCTCATACCTTCAAGTTCTGATTCTGGACCTCGGGGTCCTGAATACTCTGCCTCGTACCTCCAAGTTCTGATTCTGGACCTCGGGGTCCTGAATACTCTGCCTCGTACCTCCAGATGGATTACTATCTCTTGGTGACCCGGAGGTCTGAGAGACCTCTGGACTGGAACGTCTGGAGGGGCCCTTTCTTCTTCTCTCTCGATCTGGGGGCCTAGTCTCCAATCTCTTGGCTTTCCGAACCTCCTCCAGGGTGAGGTACTTCTCTGCTCTATGTAGCAACTCATCAAAGTTCTTAACCGGCTTCTTAGCTAGGGAGGAGAAGAAGTCTCCATCCCTTAATCCGTTAGTATGAGCGCTGATCTTCACCTCCGGAGAGGCTGTAGGGACCTCCAGAGCTGCCTGATTGAATCTCCGGAGAAAAGCTCTTAAACTTTCGTTCTCCCCCTGCCTCAGATTGAAGAGGGTCAAAGTGGCCCGCGGCTGCCTCCGAGCACTTGCAAATTGATGGAGAAATAACTCACTGAATTCCCCCCAGGATCGGATTGTATTGGGTTCCAATTGAGTGAACCACTGCTGTGCCGCTTTTGCTAGGGTGGTCAGGAACACCCTGCACTTGATTCCCTCTCCGTAGCGGTGTAATAACGCGGCATTCTCGAACCTTGTTAGGTGTTCATAGGGGTCTGCCGTACCATCGTACTCAAAATTGAATGGTAGTTCATCCTGTTATATGTTAGGAGAGAAATGACATCCAGAAACATAAGAGGATCTACTCGCTCGATTGTTAATTTGTTTTCTCATATCTCTCATCTCCTTCTGTAGGGCTAGTATTTGGTCGCTAACTGGCCCTCCGTAGGTATCGTCGGTGCTTTCTTCTGCTTCAGGGAGCTCTGTCTCTCGGGGTGCCAAATCTGCATTCCTTCTTGTACTTCGAAGGGGAATGCTTCTTTCCGCTCGGGAGGGCACCTTATCGTCTTCTTCTGCCCGCATCCCCATTTCTTTGGACAGCACTTGGGAGGCTCCAGGTGCCTCTTCCTGGAGTCTCGGGGTAGGTATCTCCAGATTCCCTGGTGCAGCTCTGGGAACTCGATCTCTTTGAGCCACGAAGGCTCTCTCTACAGCTTGCTTGATGAGGGCATTCAATTGATCGGAAGAGATCAGGAGTGGCCCTGAATCTGGAATATCCTCTCGCTGAGGATCCGCGGTCTGGGACTCTGGGGCTTCAATGTTCCCTGTGGTTCCCTCTTCGATTGGGAGGGGATGGTTTTCCTCTCCCAAGCCTGTATTAGGCGTCACTGGTGGATTTGCTCCAGAAGGAGTATGAACTGGATCCTTCCCTCGGGCTCCCCTCGGTGAGGGATCAGTTGGCAAAGGGGAATTTTCCCCCGGAAGATTCTTCTTTCCAGAAGTAGATGTTTTATTTCCGCCACCCATTTGCTCGAACGGATAGAAATTCGTGAGAAAATCTTTCAACTCTTTCCCACAGACGGCGCCAGTTGATGTGCCAAAATTTGCACGAGAGGATTGCGTATCCTCGGGATTAAATGTCCTACTCTTCGAACACGTATGATCGCTTCGAACGTGCTGCCTTCACTCGAAATCTTCAAGAACCTGCAAAGAACACGCCGGAGGGGGGTCCGGCGTGGACACTCCGATGCCTAAGTCAGTATAGGGCTTTTCAATATCTCATAGGGATCTCAAGATCCTTAATGTATCAGATCAGTTCTCAAAGAATCTCAAAAGTGTATTTCGTTTAAAGTATATCAAGTTCGGTAATGTAAAATTGTCTAACCTGGAAATCTCCCCGAATTTACCTATTTATAGAGATACTTTCTAGAGAGGAAGTCAAGCCTTCCTCTTATTTCGGAGCTGCCCATAAGACTCGGCCCTGCAGAGTGGACAAAGTCCTCTTTTCTCTCCACTCCCTGAAGACTCGGCCCTGCAGAGTGGACGAAGTCCTCTTTTCTCTCCACTCCCTGAAGACTCGGCGACACTCCTTCTTAGTGGACTTTGTTCCCTAAGATAAAGGAGGATAAGGTCTTCCTTTTATCGAGTCTAGACCGAAAATGGCGGGATTCCCCTATATTTACGGCCCATAAATTCATATCAAGACTGATTCTTCTCGCTGCCCTTCTCCAGCCGAAGCTCTCTCCAGAGGGACCTCTAGAGAGGATTCCCTATCCAGGGAGTATTACACAATCCAATCCTTTCACTTTGACCTTATCTTTTATACACGTGTCGACTTCTTATCGGATGACATTTTTAGGCCGCATCATATAATATTATTTTTCTTTAAATTTTGTAGAATTCAACCATTGAAAATTTTAAATCACACGAATGAAGTAATATTCTATAAACAAGGGCGGAACCAGAATTGAAAAATAGGGTGAGCTAGACTAAAAAAAATACTTACACTTTTATTAAAACATTAAGATTATGTTTATTTTCGATTTTGAGATTTTAAAATTTAATATTTTACTTTGAAATTCTAGAATTCAAATTTTAAAAACATATTATATTGATACTTATAAATTTTATAAAAGTTAACTTTATAAATATCTATTAAACATATACAGTACCTATCGATCAAATTGAGTGGATTTTAAATTTTAATATTAGTAATAGTATATATTTATTTTGGAATTTAAGTCGATTATGATTAATTTAATTTTATGTCAAAATTTTCAAAAAAAATATAATGTTGTACCTTTTATTTTAATTAGTTTAAAGAATTTAATATTCTTATCTTATAAAATTCAAAAGATTATTCTAAATTTGTTAATTGATTTAATGTTTAGTGGACGCTGGATAAATATAAGTCAACTTTCTTCCTAATTTTAAGCAACAAATTATTAAATAATTAATTTTTTATTTTATTTTAAAATATACACATAATAATAATAATAATAATAATAATAATAATAATAATAATAAAAAAGAGAATTCTAGATGGGCGGGCTACAGCCCGTCCCAGCCATCACATAGGTCCGCCCTTGTCTATAAATGATCAATTAAAATTTATTAATAATCAAGCAAACGGGAGAATTTATAGTAGTTATTTATTAAAGAATGGTGGAAATATATAGAGTGTAATAAAATAATTAAATAACATGTTTGTTAAAAGTGGAATGAATAATATATAGTGAAATACTTAAAATGAAAAATTAACTAATATATATTGGACCACCTAAAATAAAAAATGAATAATATATAGTAAAATAGAGAAAAAAATAAAAATACGAAGTATTATTTTACTTAACCCCACACGCCCCCACCTTCCCTCACCCCCTCCACCATCCACCCATACCATACCATACAGGAAAAAACTAGAGTAAATATTTTTATCCAACTCCACACTCCAAATTAGATTCACTTATATTGAGGACCAAGTCAAAGATTAGAACTTATCTAGAATATTCTTAAGATAAGATTGATTGTATATTTGTAATTTAATTCTTCCGCATTACTTGGAAGTAGTTGTACATATCTTACAATATATACTGCAATACATCTATCACCAATTAACACAGTGAAATTATATTTTTAGTTCCCCTCTACATGGTATCAGAGCAAAACCGAGCAAACGACCTGGGTTCGATTCCTGTTGAAAGCACTCCACCCATTTAAATTGTCCACTCGATGGGCCTCCTCCCCAAAAAGGGTAAGAGGTGTTAATCCGGCCCACGAGTGAGGGGGAGTGTTAGGAATTAATATACAAGGATTAATTCCCACCCTCTCTAAAAGTTCGGACTTTTAGATGAGACAAAATTCTTCGCCATCACGGCATAACTCTCTCTTCTCTACTATGGTGCCACCGACCACCGACTCCCAATCTCTTTCCATCAACACCATGATCCATATGGTGTCGCTCAAGCTATCCTCGACGAACTACTTGTTGTGGCGTCACCAGGTTCTTCCAATGTTGACCTGTCATGAATTACTTGGTTACATCGACAGCACCACCCCTGCGCCGCCCACCAAGCTAACCACTGAAGCCGGTTCTGCTCCAAATCCTGCTTACACCACCTGGAAAACTAATGATCAAAAAATTCTGGGCGTTCTTCTCTCCTCATTAACAGAGGATGTAGATGTTGTTAATCCTTAAATGCCTTAACATTATCAACAACATCTTAATTTGACCTTCCGAGATTTTTTCTAAGTCTTTTCTGAAATGCTACATTAAATGTTGATCTAAATGTTGTCGCATTTCTGGCAGGATCTAGAAGCTTCTACAAGGATCTGGAACCTGGAAGATTCCAGAACATTGGAGAACATGCTAGAACGGCCTGGAACCATTTGGAACGACCTGGAGCATTCAAGAAAGATCTAGAAAGATCATGGAAGTTGAGTTCCTAAAAAATAGGACCTCATTGTGGAAGCCTCTAGAATCAGCACCCCACTACTATAAATACCGATGGAAGGCTTCTCAAATCAGTGTACTCTATTCGATCAACTTCCTAGACCGAGCGTATATCCCTGTTAGGAATTGTGGCCAGTAGAACTACCTTTTAGATCATACGTTCGTATCCCACCCGTATGGTTGTGTGTCTTCTTATCTATTGAGAGTGTAATCTTTAGATAGACTAGGCATTTCGACAGTGTATACATTATACACTTAGTTCGTTTTTAGAACAAGGCACCTGCCTCGTTTGTAGTTTCTGTTGTGAATGTTAATGCTGTAACATTTCACACAACATTTATACTTGAAGATAAGTATTGGTTTTGCCGTAAGGCTAGCATAGATTTTTATTTATAAAATCTATGTGAAAAATTATTTCCATTGTGTCTCGTTTGTTTTTAGTGTTTCAAGTCTTCCGCTGTGTTAATCATAATTTCTGATATTCTGTTAGAGCCAGTGTTGTACCAATTGTCACAACATTTAGTACAACATTATTCTACTTAAACTTAAACACTTCATATTCATACACACCCAGCACACTTTCAGTTGGTATCAGAGCTGATACCTGACGACACTAGGTTAGATCTTTGGTCAAGTGTGTTTTTAGTGTAGGTTAGCAATGGAAACACATCACATATCCACGACACTTAGGCCACCCGTATTAGATGGATCGAATTACGCTTATTGGAAGCCTAAGATGCGTATGTACATCAAGTCAGTTGATGAACGTGCTTGGAGGACTGTACTTACAGGTTGGGAAGCTCCAAAAAGACCAGCAGACGCAGATGGTGAAATACAACTCAAGAGAGAAGTTTACTGGACGGCTGATGAAATAACAACAGCAAGCTACAATTCTAAAGCTTTAAATGCAATTTTTACTTCTGTTGATGTTTCAATGTTTAAAATTATATCTAACTGTTCTACTTCTAAAGATGCATGGGACAGGTTGCAAGAGCATTGTGAAGGTTCAGAAAGTGTTCGAAGGACTAAGCTTCGAATGTTGGGAACAAAATTTGAGAATCTCCGAATGAAGGAAGATGAAACAATTACAGCCTACAATGAAAGGTTAAGTGAGATTATCAATGAATCACATTCTCTTGGTGACCCTATTTCTAATGTTAGAGTAGTTCATAAGATATTAAGATCTGTTCCTAAAAGATTTGATGCTAAAATTTGTGCTATTGAAGAGGCAAAAGATACAGATAAGTTAAGTCAAAATGAGTTAGTGAGTATTCTTAGAACATATGAAATAAACACTAATCAAGATGATGAAGCTAATGCTGATAAGAAAGTTGTAGTTTTTAAAGGGGAAACATCAAACACTTCTGAAGCTCAACCCATCATTACTGAAGTTGACTCTGATGAAGAATTGCTTGATGTATGCCTCAAAAATCCGAACAACGTTGCCTTGCTCACTAAGCACTTTAATAAGTTTCTTAAGAAATCTGTGAACAAATCTAGAAACATTCAGCCTAAAATTCAAATCAATACATCAACACCTCATCCAGAAAGGAGGAAAGGTCAATTCACACCAAGACTGTCAAAGAGTGAAGGTAAACCAAGGTATGATCCTGAATTTCGAAAATCAGTTCAATGCAATGCTTGTTCTGGTTATGGCCATTATGCAAATGAATGTGCCAACACTAGACTTAAGCAAAAGCTGAACTTTAGTGCTACCTTGAGTGATGAATCTGATGATGATGATCTTGATGAATTAAATCAGAATGAATATTCTAATTTTACCAGAATTGATTATAATGATTCCTCAGATGATGATCTGGATGAAACAGATTCTGATGCTGTACCTGATGTCTCAACATCTACAGCAACATCAGAACAGAGTCACCCAGATTTGAATTGTTTTAATGGTTTAGTTGATGATGCAGGAAAAAGGACTGATGACAAGGAACACCAAAAGTTGTTAGATGATTGGAACAATCAGAAACTCACTCTTAATTTCTTGAATAAAGAGAATGAGGATCTGAAAGACACAATCACCAAGCTAGAGGTTATTCTTACCAAAAGAGATCTGGAAATCTGTAACTTAAAGGAGAAATTGATAAATTCCACCTTATGTTTCAAGAAATATTCCAAGAGTGCTTCTGAGGTAAATAATGCTATAGCTATTGGTAAGTCTAATAATCATGGTTTAGGTTATGATGGTACTACTGCTTCTATTTCTGAGAAATTTAGAAAACCTGTGAAATTTGTGAAGGCAAATGTTGTCACATCTGATGCAACATCTGCACAATCAAATCCTCACAAGGTTAAAAGGAAGTATATCTGTCATTACTGTTCTAAAGTTGGTCATATTCGCCCTTACTGTGTAAAATTGTTTGAAGAACAGAAAACTTTGAAAATGCTGCATAAAAAACTGTCACATTCTGGTAAACAGTTTATGAAATCTGCTTGGAAACCAAAAACTACCTGTAATGTTGCTCATACCTCCTTAAAAGCATGTCTACCTGACTCATGGTACTTTGATAGTGGTTGTTCTAGACATATGACAGGTCGTACTGATTTCTTATCTGATTATGTGACCTTGAATAGTGGTAATGTTACATATGGTGGAGGTTCTAAAGGAAAGATTCTTGGTAAAGGAACTTTGAATGTTAAAGGTTTTCCTAAGCTTAAAAATGTCTTACATGTTGATGGCTTACTTGCAAATCTGATTAGCATTAGTCAACTTTGTGATGATAATTTGCATGTGAAATTTGATAAAGATTCATGTTATGTTCTTAATAAAGATGAAGTTTGTGTTATGACTGGTACTAGGTCAGCTGATAATTGCTATCTTATTGGAACAAATATGTGTAACTTGTCAAAATATGATGAAAATGTCTTATGGCATCAAAGATTGGGTCATGCAAATTACAGAGCAATGAATAGACTAATCAAAGCAGACGCAGTAAAAGGGATTCCAAAACTAAATCTTCACAACAACACTGTATGTGGACCATGCCAAAAAGGTAAGCAGGTAAGAATGTCGCACAAAATGCTGTCACATTGTACTACACATCGATGTTTTGAATTACTGCACATGGACTTGATGGGTCCTATGGAAACTGAAAGCATTGGAGGAAAGAGGTATTCCTTAGTTGTGGTAGATGATTTTTCTAGATATACCTGGGTAGAGTCTTTAAGAGACAAATCTGAAGCATTTGCTGCATTTAAAATTCTTTATAAAAGGTTCAAAAATATGTTTAACTTGAAAGTTGGCCGTATTAGAACTGATCATGGTAGGGAATTTGAAAACAGCATGTTTAATGATTTTTGTGATAAAAAGGGTATCTTGCAAGAGTATTCATCTCCTAAAACTCCACAACAAAATGGAATTGTTGAAAGAAAGAATAGAACTTTACAAGAAATGGCTAGAGTTATGCTAACATCCAAATGTCTTGCTAAGAAATTTTGGGGAGAAGCATTGAATACTGCATGTCATGTTATTAATAGGGTTTTTATTCGTTCTGGCACAAGTCAAACACCATATGAGATTTTGAACAACAGAAAACCAAGTGTGAAATATTTTCATGTATTTGGTTGTGTGTGTTATATTTTGAACGATAGGGATCAACTTCATAAGTTCGATTCTAAAAGCGATAAAGGTTTCTTTTTAGGCTATTCTAGAAATAGTAAAGCTTATAGAGTATATAACCTTAGAACTAACACTGTTCAAGAATCTGTTAATGTTGTGTTTGATGATGATAAAGGTCTTACAGATGACAAAGATGAAGAAGATGTATCACAGGTTACTGACACTTCAGAGAATACACTGAAGTCTGAAAATGTTGCACCAAATGTTAACACATCTGGGTCAACATCTACAGAACAGACAGCTGTAAATTCACAGAATGATCAGTACATCCCCAAAACAAATCCTTCTTCAAGAATAGGTAAAAGTCATCCTTCTGACCAGATCATAGGCGATGCTACAGTTGGAGTGCAAACAAGAGGAAGAGTAAGATCAAACAAGGTAGATGTGGTAAGAACAATATGCATGTCTTCTATGTGTAATGTTGTAAATGCTGAATGCTATTTATCTGAAATTGAACCTAAGAGTGCTAAAGAAGCCTTAACTGATGAAAACTGGATTAATGCTATGCATGAAGAACTTGGTCAGTTTGAAAGAAATGAAGTGTGGACACTTGTTCCTAGGCCTAGTCATACTAATGTCATTGGAACAAAGTGGATATTCAAGAATAAAACTGATGAATCTGGTAATATTGTTAGGAACAAGGCTAGGTTAGTAGCACAAGGTTACACCCAAGTTGAAGGAGTTGATTTTGATGAGACTTTTGCACCTGTTGCTAGGATAGAATCTATTAGATTACTGCTAGCTATTGCATGTTTTATTGATATTAAGCTTCATCAAATGGATGTAAAGGCTGCATTTCTAAATGGCATATTAAATGAAGAAGCATATGTTGAACAACCTATAGGATTTGAAGATCCACTATATCCTGATCATGTATATAAACTTAAGAAAGCATTGTATGGTCTTAAACAAGCTCCTAGAGCATGGTATGGTAGGCTTACTGACTTTCTTTTGGAATATGGATTTATTAGAGGAGAAGCTGATAGAACTTTGTTCATTAAGCACACTGAAAATGATATACTAATTGCTCAAATATATGTTGATGACATTGTGTTTGGTTCTACTTGTGATAAAATGTTGAGTAAATTTGTTGAGGCAATGACTGCAACATTTGAAATGAGTATGGTTGGAGACTTGAACTATTTTCTAGGTCTTCAAATCAAACAGTGCAGAGATGGTATTTTCTTTTCCCAGAGTAAGTATGCTAAGAACTTGGTTAAAAGATTTGGTCTTGAGAATTCAAAACCAATGAAAACTCCTATGGGATCTACGTTGAAACTTTGCAAAGACAGTGCTGGAACAGATGTTGATCCAACACTTTACAGATCCATGATAAGTAGTTTACTATATTTAACCTTTAGTAGACCAGATATTATGTACAGTGTGTGTGTTTGTGCTAGGTACCAAGCAAATCCAAAGGAATCACACCTGAATGCTATGAAGAGAATCATCAAGTATGTTTCAGGAACAAGTGACCTTGGAATCTGGTATACTAAGGACACCAACAACATTTTGATTGGTTATAGTGATGCTGATTGGGCTGGAGACATAGATGATAGAAAGAGTACGAGTGGAGGATGTTTCTACATGGGAAACAATCTTGTATCATGGCACAGCAAGAAACAGAATTGTGTTTCACAATCCACTGCAGAATCTGAGTATATTGCTGCTGGAAGCTGCTGCACACAACTCTTGTGGGCTGAGTAAGATGTTCCATGACTATGGTATGGAGAATGGTATACTTACTATCTTTTGTGATAATACTAGTGCCATTAACATTTCTAAAAATCCTGTACAACACTCACTCACAAAACACATTAGCATTAGACACCATTTTATGAGAGATTTAGTAGAGAAGAATATTGTTAAGTTGGAGTATGTACCTACTGAAAAACAGAATGCTGATATCTTTACTAAAGCCTTAGACCATGAGAGATTCTCTATCTTGAGGAAATCTCTTGGCATGAGCACTATCTGAAAAAATTCGGATGGATGTTGTCACAAATGCGGTAGCATTTGGGACAACATCATGGGTTGTATAAATTTTATAAGTTGAATTTATTTCTTACTTAGTTAAATAATTCCTTTGTAAAATATCTACGAATCTAAGAACATTGGAGTGCAAAAATAAACATGTCTTACACCTCTCAAATGCATAAAAATGAGAATGTTATTAGCATACTAAAAGATGTACCAAATCACTGAGTAACTATGGAGCACGGAGTTCACTACTACGATGCCTTCTTTTCAAAAGGTGATATTTGGTAAAAACATCAACATATTTGTAATCCATTAAGTAAGTATGGGGCACGGAGTTCGCTACTACGATGTACTCTACAGGAACAATGGATCAATACAAATTAGATGCTATAACACAAAAAAGAAAAGAAATATGGTGCAACACTAATGAAGCAAATTCATGTAAAAACCGTGTTGAGGTGTTTGTAACAGTTTTGAGCACAACATTGCCTGATTCGAATTTATTTTTATCTGTGTAATTATTTAATTATTTATTGAAATTAAGTTTATTTATTTAATTAATTACTGACCCGTATCTATTTCTTTCAGATTATGCGAAATTAATTCTGGAATCTTCCTAATTATCTAATTAATTTAATTAATTGATTTTTTCCCACTAATTAACCATGATCTAGGTTGTGGCTAATAATGTGGAGCACTTTCGAAAATTCTAGATTAATTCTTCTGTTGTATTTTCTTAAACCTCCAACTACATTACTCTCTCTATAAATATCGAACATAAGATGCCATTTATTTGCTAAATTGTGATTTCTGATTGTGTTGAGTACTAAGATTGCAAAATTGTTATTTGGTTGTGTATATCTCAAAGAAGTGTGTGCAAATTTCCATCCTTACCTTGAAATTCCAACCGCCTAACTTAAATGGCTGGAACAAACTCGAATTCCTCACAACCTCTCTCTGATTCGAAAACCTCATCTCACTCTCGCACAAATCCTCTCGAAATTCTTGCTTCCATGGCTTCACAAAACTCTACCGCTTCAAATGCTGACTCGAATGTCTCTGCAACTCCATCAACAACTGTTCCCACTCCTCAAACCACTCCTCAAACCACTCCTCAAACTGCTCCTCAAACAAACTTCCCTCGAGATGCAACTGTTGAACAGGTCACTAGGGCTATCGATGAGGTGTCTGATACTCTTCGAACCACAGGCCATTTGCCCGTGATGACTTTTGGAGGAATCACGGTGGACATATCAAGCTATTTGACTGAGCAAACTGCCCAAATGGCTTCTGCTTCAAAAAGCCCCAAATCACCCTCTGTTCACGAACTGCAAACTGAGAATGTTGAAGCTTCTGTTGAAGAAGAAGCCACTGCCACGTCTGACCCTGAAGACGTTGAAATGGAGGATGCAAACATTTCTGTAGGTACAAACTCTTCACTCTCTGTTTCAGATGAGTCTGCTCCAATTCCTTTCAAGAAAATTGCACAGAAAGGAAAAAGGCAGAGAAGCCCTGTACAAAGAAGGAGATCATACCGTGTATTCACTCGTGTGGATTACTCTGAATCCATGAGGAAGAAGAAGAAAGCTGGAGCTGATGCTGGTGAACCTTTTCAAGTGTTCACAGATTCTGAAAATGAAGCTCCTATTGTTGCTGAGAAACCAAAGAAAACTAAGACTGTTGTTGCTGAAAAATCCAAAAAGAAGGTTGTTGCTGCAGAAAAAGGGAAAGGAAAGTCTGTTGCTGAACCAAAAGGCAAAGAAAAGATGATCACTGAAGATGAACCAGCTGAGTCAGAGTCCAATTCTGATTCTGAAAGATGCTTGAGAGACATTCTGAAGTCTCTTAGGAAAAATGCTGAGCACTATGCTGCTGCAAAGGAAGCTGCACCAGAACCTGAAGATGGTGGCAGTGGAGATAGCTCTTCCAGTGCAGCAAGCAGCCCTGAACAGAGCTCTGCTAAAAGCTCTACACCAAGCTCAGATGACCTTGCTTCTGAAGAGGGAGGTATTTCTGATTCTCTTGATACACTAGAGAATAGATTGGCCATTTATTCTAAAAGAAAACTGCTGATAGAGAAGAGGATCAATATACCTGATTTTGATAGTAAAGGCATGGTTAGTTTCTTAGAAGAAAGGAATTTGATGCATGCTGTAAATTTTGGTGAATCTTTCTTGACAAATTGGGCATATGAATTCTATGCATGTTTGAAAAAGAGCACTGGTAGGAGATCTTCTAAGTGGTATGGAACTGTTAATTTTAGGGGGAGGGATGTACCTTTTACTCCTGAGTTGATAAATGAGTTTTTAGAAATTCCCAATGTTGAGGTTGATGAAGAACCTGACATGGATGTGGTCATTTCTGCTATAACTGCTGGTAGGGTAGTTAAATGGACTAGACACATGCTAGCCAAAGACCTCACTTCCCTACACTCTGTGTTATACAAACTCATCATTTACAATTGGATTCCCACCACAAATACTACCAAGATCACTAAGGATCAAGCTGTTTTGATATATAGGATTTCTGTGCTTAAGAAGTTTAATTTGGGTCTCACAATATTCCAACATATGATGAGATTTACTGGGAGAGTTTCTGAAAAAGGCAATTTACCCTATCCTGTTCTGATTTCTAACTACTTGAGGCATCATGGT
Organism: Galeopsis tetrahit; assembly: GCA_963675135.1. Classification (NCBI taxonomy): domain Eukaryota; kingdom Viridiplantae; phylum Streptophyta; class Magnoliopsida; order Lamiales; family Lamiaceae; genus Galeopsis; species Galeopsis tetrahit. The sequence continues at coordinate 76,235,411 of OY776127.1, forward strand.
TTTGTTGCCAAGAACACTGATGTGTTGAGGGGGAGAGTTCCATTGTTGGCCATAGCTCCTGCCTTACTCACTGGGGATAGAGTAATTGATCTGCCCTTGCTTGCTCCTGGTACTGAACATCAGCAAAGACCCTCTACTTCTGCTCAACCAGAACCAACCAGACCCTCTACTACTGATCATCCTGAATCATCCAGACAAAGACAGAGAAATGCAACCCCAAATGTTGAGAACATCCGTATCAACATTTCTGGTAATGTGTATCTTTCACAGGAATTCATGAAACTCCAACTCCAACACTTGCAGGACACAATAGATGAGCTTCAGTTCCTGAAGAACAGGTGGACCAACCTACTTTCACCTACAACAGGGGGAGTACCACCACCATCCAACTCCAATGTGGTCATTGAGGAGATTAATGATGATGGAGTTCCAGCTGCTGCTGATGCTGGTGATGGACCTGATGCTGGAGAAGATGCTGCTGTTACTGATATTGTTGCACACCTTGCAACTACTTACTTTGTTGATGAAGGAGATGATGATGATACTACTGAGATGGACACCTTGTATGGTGATCTACCTGGAGAAAGCTGTTAGACAGGGGGAGATCTGAATTCCACAATGGCTATGGTGCAGGAAGATGATGCTGCAGCTGTTTCCACAACAATATAAGCCATTTATTCAGTTCTACCTTTGTATTAATGTTTAAGTTTGAATTCTGAAATTCTGATACAATTGTTTTTTATTGTCTAGATTATAGGATGTTTATTTCTGCAACTTGGTTAATGGTTCCACTTGATATTTGTTTACTGCCTTGCTTAAGTTGTTTGCAGATTGTCATGTGTCTACTATTGCAGGTTGTGTATAGTGTAGTTTCTGTTTTGTTTTTGTTTATGTTTTTGTTTTCTATGTTTGTTGCTCTGATTTTTTTGTTTTGTTTTTGTTAGTGTCATACTTAGATTCTAAGTGAATTTCTTCCAGTTCAACTTATTATCTTAGTATAGTTACTTATGTTGTGAATAAGTGTAGTGTTTATACTTGTTCTATTTTGGATAAAATTTATCTTGATCTTATGGCACGGATCATTGTAAAATTATCCCTGATCTTCATTTGATTTGATCGAACGGTTACAACAGGTATTGTCTTGACTAGTGCTTAGCAATGATGTTAACCTCAACTAAGTACATAATACTGAGTATGTATAGAAATATATGTGCATCAGGTGTGTTGTAGTCGAAAGGTCAAATTGGGGGAGATTGTAGATGTTGTTAATCCTTAAATGCCTTAACATTATCAACAACATCTTAATTTGACCTTCCGAGATTTTTTCTAAGTCTTTTCTGAAATGCTACATTAAATGTTGATCTAAATGTTGTCGCATTTCTGGCAGGATCTAGAAGCTTCTACAAGGATCTGGAACCTGGAAGATTCCAGAACATTGGAGAACATGCTAGAACGGCCTGGAACCATTTGGAACGACCTGAAGCATTCAAGAAAGATCTAGAAAGATCATGGAAGTTGAGTTCCTAAAAAATAGGACCTCATTGTGGAAGCCTCTAGAATCAGCACCCCACTACTATAAATACCGATGGAAGGCTTCTCAAATCAGTGTACTCTATTCGATCAACTTCCTAGACCGAGCGTATATCCCTGTTAGGAATTGTGGCCAGTAGAACTACCTTTTAGATCATACGTTCGTATCCCACCCGTATGGCTGTGTGTCTTCTTATCTATTGAGAGTGTAATCTTTAGATAGACTAGGCATTTCGACAGTGTATACATTATACACTTAGTTCGTTTTTAGAACAAGGCACCTGCCTCGTTTGTAGTTTCTGTTGTGAATGTTAATGCTGTAACATTTCACACAACATTTATACTTGAAGATAAGTATTGGTTTTCGCCGTAAGGCTAGCATAGATTTTTATTTATAAAATCTATGTGAAAAATTATTTCCATTGTGTCTCGTTTGTTTTTAGTGTTTCAAGTCTTCCGCTGTGTTAATCATAATTTCTGATATTCTGTTAGAGCCAGTGTTGTACCAATTGTCACAACATTTAGTACAACATTATTCTACTTAAACTTAAACACTTCATATTCATACACACCCAGCACACTTTCAGAGGAAGCCATGGCCGAAGTAATAGGGTGTACGACAGCACGGGCCGCATGGCTTGCATTAGAGGCTGCCTTCTCGCACTCCTCTCAGTCCCGTGTTAACCAGCTTCGTGAGGAGCTTTTATTTCTTAAACGTGGATCCCTCTCTGTGCAAGAATATGGTCGAAAATTTAAACTTCTTTGTGATCAGTTAGCCGCGATCGGTCGACCGGTTGATGAAACGGACAAAAGCCATTGGTTCCTTCGCGGTTTGGGACCAGAATTTACAAGCTTTTCAGATACTCGTATGGCTTTCTCGCCTGTTCTACCGATCCGTGATTTACTGCATCAGGCGATGCAATATGAAGTGTTTCAGCGCTCCATGGACTCTAATCCTGCACCTGCTGCGTTTGTTGCATCAGAAAGACGTGGTCAGTCGTCGCGATCTGGTTCCCAACAGCGTGACTTCTCTTCTTCGCATCAGTCCCGTAATTACCGTGGCCAACAGCATGGCGGTCAATCTGGACAGCAGCGTGGAGGCTCGCATGGACAGCAACAGCGCCGTCCTCCTCGTTGTCAAATATGCCGGGGTGAACACTACGCGAATAAATGCCCGCAACGGTATGTCCGACATTCTGACCCACCTTCTGCTCAGCTAGCTCATGCATTCAATGCCGCCTGCAACATCTCTTCTACGCCGGCCTCGGATTGGTACGTCGACACGGGTGCAACGACTCATATGACCTCTCAATCATCTGGGTTGGACGAGTTTGCCCCATACACTGGTAAATGTCAAGTGGTTGTTGGTAATGGTCATGCATTAGATATTACACATATTGTCTCTCATTTGGTTTCTGACAATGTTAAATTATTGGATGTTCTTGTTGTTCCACATATTACAAAAAACTTGCTCTCTATCAGCAAACTTACACATGATCTGCCTGTTGACGTCTTATTCTCTGATAAATCTTTTACCGTTCAGAATCGAGTAACGAAGCAGATTCTAGCTCAAGGAAGATGTGAAAATGGGCTATACGTGTTGGATAGAAGTCATCCAGCTTTGGTTGCGGCTATTCGCACCAAAAACTCAAAGGCATCATTTAATTTATGGCATTTACGATTAGGGCATGTCCCATTTGATGTTATTTCTTTACTAAGTAAACAAGGGCATTTATCTTTGACGTCTTTATTACCGAATCCAGAAATTTGTTCCTCTTGCCAGTTAGCCAAGAGTAAACGATTATCGTTTTCTTTGAATGACAAACGTGCTACTTCTGTTTTGGATTTGATACATTGTGATCTATGGGGGCCTGCTCCACTGTCTACCTTTGATGGTTATAAATATTATGTGGTGTTTGTGGACGATTTCTCTCGTTTTTCATGGTTATATCCATTAAAAACAAAATCCGAATTTTTTGATGTGTTAGTCCGTTTTCACACATTTGTCTGCAACCAATTCTCTTGTTCAATTAAGTCTTTTCAAAGTGACGGAGGGACAGAATTCATAAATACTCGAGTGCAACAGTTTATGACTCAGCATGGCATTCACCATCGTGTGTCATGTTCGTACACTCCACAGTGAGCTGGGCGTAAACATCGCCATATTTCTGAAATGGGCTTGTCTATGATGTTTCATGCACATGTTTCTGCTTCTCATTGGTTTGATGCCTTTGCAACGGCAATTTATGTCATCAATCGGTTACCTTCTTCGGTATTGGGTAACAAATCCCCCTTTGAAGTGCTATATAATGTCGTGCCGAATTATTCTAATTTTAAGCCCTTTGGTTGTCGTGTCTTTCCTTATTTACGTGATTATGCAGCTAACAAATTGGCTCCTCGTAGCAGGCCCTGCATTTTTTTGGGATACAGTGGCACACATAAAGGTTTTCGATGTTATGATCCTGTGGACTCTCGCATATATATTACTCGACATGCTATATTCGATGAACAAAATTTTCCACAATCTGGGAAGCCTGCTGCCCTTTCGGATTTACAGACGGATATTTCCTATTTTCTAGAGCAGCCTACTTATTCCCGCCGGCCTACCTCCTCGACTCCGCATCTACCACCTGAGCCAGCCCCGGCCCACACTCCCAAGCCCTGCACCTTATGCCCTACACATGTTCCCTCTCAGGATCAAACTGTTCTTACTGGGCCCCCGGTGCAGCCCCACACTCCTCCACCAGTACAGACCCCTTCACCTTTGGTGTCTCAACAACCTACTCCTGCCCCACACCCGATGGTCACTCGGGCGAGAGCTGGCATCTTCAAACGAAAATATCCGGTCAATATGCATACTACATCTCTTCTTTCAGCTCTTATTACCTCTACTGAGCCACGGGGCTTCAAATCTGCCTCTAAATCACCTAAATGGGTAGCTGCTATGCAGGAGGAGATCGACGCACTACACTCAAATCAGACGTGGGATCTTGTCCCTCGTCCGCCCGATACTAATATTGTTGGTTCAAAATGGGTGTTTCGAACCAAGTATCATGCTGACGGCTCCATTGAACGTTATAAAGCTCGCTTGGTTGCTCAGGGATTCACTCAAATTCCTGGTCTTGATTTCTCTCACACTTTCAGTCCGGTGGTCAAAGCATCTACAGTTCGGGTTATCCTAGCTCTATCTGTCCAACATAAGTGGCCTTTGCATCAGCTTGATGTCAAGAATGCCTTCCTTAATGGTGTTCTTGATAAACCTGTCTTCATGTTCCAGCCGCCTGGATTCATTGATCCTCGCTTTCCAGATCACGTCTGTCGTCTTAAGAAGGCGCTCTATGGGCTGCGTCAAGCACCGTTGGCATGGTTTCAACGTTTCAGCTCTTTTCTGTTCACTCTGGGGTTTCATGTTAGCAAATCCGACTCTTCTCTATTCTTTTGTCATCACGGTACATCTATCATCTACCTATTGTTGTACGTCGATGATATCATTATCACAGGAAATGACCCGGTCTTTCTTCGCCGATTCATTGATCGAACTCACAATGAGTTTGCTATTAAGGATTTGGGTCGTTTAAATTATTTTTTGGGCCTCGAGATCTCCTAAACTAATAATGGCTTGTTTGTGGGGCAAGCCAAGTATGCTCATGACGTCTTTTGATGGCTTCGCTCGGGCGATCCTTTTGATGATCCGACCTTATATCGTTCGGTTGTCGGTGCCTTGCAATATCTTACTATTACTCGGCCAGATCTCTCTTTTGCCGTCAATCAAGTCAGTCAGTTCTTGCAGTCACCCACGGTTGATCACTTTGCCGCATTCAAGCGAATTCTTCGGTATGTTAAGGGAACTGTTCACTTCGGCTTAACATTCACTCATCGACCAGATACTACCATCGTCGGCTACTCTGATGCGGACTGGGCCCGCTGTATTGAAACTCGTCGATCAACCTATGGCTATTCCATTTTCTTAGGAGGAAATCTTGTTTCTTGGAGTGCAAAGAAACAACCCACAGTGTCTCGTTCAAGCTGTGAATCTGAGTATCTGCTTTAGCAAACGTCGCCTCTGAAGTCGTTTGGCTTACCAACCTCCTTCGGGAACTCCGCGCACTACCATCTACGTGTCCAACCTTGCTTTGTGACAACAAAAGTGCACTCTTCCTCAGTCAAAATCCGGTTGCCCATAAACGGGCAAAACACATTGACATTGACTGTCACTTTGTTCGGGAGTTAGTCTCTGCAGGCAAACTCGTCACTCGCTTTGTCCCATCTCATCTTCAACTGGCCGACATCTTCACAAAGAGTTTACCGCGCCCTGCCTTTGAATTTCTCCGATCCAAGCTATGCATCTCACCAAATCCGACGCAACGCTTGACGGGGGTATTGAGGACCAAGTCAAAGATTAGAACTTATCTAGAATATTCTTAAGATAAGATTGATTGTATATTTGTAATTTATTTCTTCCGCATTACTTGGAAGTAGTTGTACATATCTTACAATATATACTGCAATACATCTATCACCAATTAACACGGTGAAATTATATTTTTAGTTCCCCTTTACAACTTAACTGTCAAATTAGATTCTCGTCTTCAATTCATGGCTGTAGTTTCGCGGTTTCTGCCACCTGGTGGGCGGCGGCGGCGCAACCGCTCCGTTCGGCTCCATGCTGAGTTCCAACAACGTCCCTTAAACAACGAGCCACTGCTGAACCTCAACGTCCGTCAAACAACGCCCGACGTAATGCACCAACAGAATTTCCTCTTCGGTGCTTTCGCCGACTCAACACCCACGATATCATACCACCATGCCGGTGGCCTACCCACAACCTTTTCTGAACCCCCGAAGCGCAATGTTTCTCCGGCACCCCTTAGAGGGGCTCCGGTGGGTAATGTGGATTCCGGCAGGGGTGGTGGGAGGATCCCCTCTTTTGAACCCCCGAAGCGCAATAGTCCAGGTGTTTCTCCGGCACCCCTTAGAGAGTCTCCGGTGGGTAAAGTGTATTCCGGCAGGGGTGGTGGGTGGATCCCCTCTTTTGACCCCAATAATCCAGGTGTTTCTCCGGTGGGTAATGTGGATTCCGGCAGGTGTGGTGGGACCCCCTCTTTTGAACCCTCGAAAAAGCGCAAAAATCCAGGTGTTTCTCCGGTGGGTAATGTGTATTCCGGCAGGGGTGGTGGGATCCCCTGTTTTGAATCCTCGAAGCTCAATAGTCCAGGTGTTTCTCCGGTGGGTAATGTGGATTCCGGCGGGGGTGGAAGGCCTCTAGGTATGTATCCTTTGATCCTCCCTCTGTTTTGGTTTAAATTTAGTGGGATCTTCATTCTTGATGGATTTGTGGCAGGGCTGCAAGGATTTGATTATACACCTCATGTAATTACAGTAAATAGAGGAGAGGTAAATTCTTTTGTGTTACTACAATTTATTAGTAATGCTACTTTCTGGTGTTCAAGATTCTGTTTCTTTATCATTTGGTATTTAATTAGTAGTTAAATGTGCCAATTCTTGCTACTTCCTCTTGTCTATTGTGTGTTCATCTAAAAGAAAGCATTGCAACAACTCCTTAGCTAGTTTTTTTGTACGTGTTCAATTTTAGTACTACTCCCAATTTGCTAAAGGAATTTTGTAGGTGCAGAGTAATACCCAAATCAGAACTCACAAAATCGTTTAGAGCAATAGATGTGAATAATATTGAACACGAGAATCTATCAAGTATTCTACTATCTTTGATTTTAGAACACTATATCCTTTCCAATTGGCAATGACAAAGAAAGTCTGATAAACTTGTCTTGTTTTGTAGGACATAGCTTCAACCATTTTGACTTTCTCACGGCGGCAAGAACCACGCAAAGTTTGCATTCTATCTGCTAATGGCTCCATTGCTAATGTTACCCTTCTCCGACAACCACCGTCAGGTGGCGCAGTCTCATATGAGGTGTGTATTACACAACTTCTTTTCTTTTAGATATGCCTGATGATGTTTAGGTAAATTGATGATGCATAAGTCTTTGTTTTATGTATAGAGATTAGAGAAAGATCCAAATCTGGTTGCATTTATATTTCTATATATATGAGCTTACAGATGAATATTTGCATACATAAAGGTAAGTTTTGTTTGTTTGGAGATTTCTTCTATATATATGACCTTACAAATGAATATTTGCATAGAGTAAGGTAAGTTTTGTTTGTTTCTTCTCCAATGATTATGAATTGCAGGGGAGGTTTGAGATCTTATTGTTGAAGTGTACGTTCGATAATAGTGGAATGGGCGTTCTTACTTTGTCAATGTCGGGGATAGATTATAAAGTACATGGTGGTGAGGTTGCTGGAATCTTAAGAGCAGCATCACCCATTCAGGTACCTTTTCTAGTATATTTTTTGAAATGCTGCTGCAACTTTAATCACCAATTGCAATTTAGTCTTATTAGATAGTAAATAAAGTAGCAGGTGTGCAATACTGAATAGCGGTTTAATTTTCCAGATTGTGTTGGGCAGCTTCATATGTTCAAGTGGGCTCTGAAGAAGTACATGATGTGCCTCCTGTATTGCAAGCTGACTAAAATGATTTTTGTGGTTGTGTTAGCTATTCACATTCTTTTGTATCATGTAATGTAATACTTGGGTGAATGAATGAAAAGTTGATTCATTTGATTTTCCTCTTCATTTTACAATCGACTTTGTAGAATTGTTCAAAAAATTCCAGCATTTGCATGGTGTCAGAATGGATGGACCTATTTCGTCGTTCCAAAATAAGATATTACGGTGGGGCGAGGCTAAAGGATGAGGACACCCACGCGATGAGGACACACACAAAATGGATGAGGACACCCACGTGTAAATCCCAAAATTACCCTCCTCTAAATTAAAACCCCTCATTCTCTATTTCTCCCAAAATTACCCTCCTCTAAATTAAAACCCCTCATTCTCTCTTTCTTCTTCTCAAAATTCAGGACACCCACCTCAATTTCTCTCTTCACGTCGACGCGGAGCGGCGCCGCCTACCTCTCTGTGCCGCCCCTCTTCCTGCGTTCCGGCGTCGCCCGCCCGTCTGCAGCGCCGCCTCTTCGCCTTCCAAGCCACGCACGCCGGTGGCGGATTCTCTCCCCCAGCCCCCTGCTTCTCTTCCTCTGCTCCCACGTCGCCGCGTCGTCGCCTCCTTAAAGAAGGACGCGGCCGCTGTCGCCCCTTCTCCAAGCGACGCGTCGCGCTGTTGAAGAAGAAGCCAAGCGACGGGCGACCGTTCGCACCCCTCCTCCCTCGTTCGCTCCTCCTCCATGTTTCAAGAAGACGGCTACCGACGCCTTTCGAGGGCTGTCGCCGCCGCCCACCGACGCCGTTCGAGGGCTCTCCCCCTCCCCTTCGCGGCCGCAACCCCTCCCTTTCATCGCACCCATGCACGTCGTCGGCACCCACGCACGTCGCCGAAGGTAAGTTTTTTTTTTTACAATTTTTATAGATAAAAAAATTAGGGTTTTGAAAATTTTAGAAAATTTAGGAAAATTAGGGTTTTTAGTAGTTCGGGAATTATTTTCGAACATGTTGAGTTTGTTTTGGAATTTTTTTTGAACATATTGTGTTTGTTTTGGAAAAAATTTCGAACAACTTGAGTTTGTTTTGAAATTTTTTTCGAACAACTTGAGTTTGTTTTGAAAAAAATTTCGAACAAGATGTTCGATCTTTTTTTTCGGACAAATTTGAGTTGTTTTGGAATTTTTTTCGAACATATTTAGTTTGTTTTGGAAAAAATTTCGAACATGTTTATTTTGGAATTTTTTTCAAACAGTTGTGTTTTGGATTTATTTTTGTTGCAATTTTGGAGTTTTTTTTTGTTGAAGAATGGTGTTTGTGGTGGTAGAGATAATTCTGTGAAATAGAATGGGCGGGTGTACTCATCTTTGTTTTTTCATAAATTTTACCCTAGGAGTATATGAGACATTTCACATGTTTTGAAAAATTAAAAAAATGTTTGATGGGTGTACTCATAGGAAGTTTCGGGTGCCTTTAGCCGCGCCCGTTACGGTGCAAGAATGGCCTAATGGAAATGTTGGGTTTTATGGGCCCACGCAATAAATTGGGTATTCATTTTAAGCTGGTCTGACTATTTACACCTTCATTTCAAAGAGATGCACTCCTCCTTTTATTTAATTAATATAATGATACACGTGTTATGCAACACTAAAATAAACAACCGCAAGTGTACGGCGTCTATCGTAGCGTGATAAGCACGAGGTCGATCCCACAAGGAGGTTAAGCGTAAAAGTGGAGTTTGCTAGTCGAATTCTAAATAGACGTGATCGAATAGATTGAGTGTTGAATTACCCCTAAGATTGCCTAACTATGTGTCACAAATAGACAACGAAAGAGTAAATATAAAATCGATCAACTAATCATGCAAAGTAAGAAAACGAAAGTAAAAACGGATGAAAACTCAAAGAAAGAAAGTGGGTTCCAAGGCAATTGTAGTTCTTAGACGTCCGTTTATGAATATTGTCTCGTTTAAAGGGCCATTAAGGTTATCCCGTATAAGGTGATCACACAAAAAGAACTAATCGATCTCCCGATACAAATTAATCCAAAGACGCAATGTAATATAAGCTCGTATGTCTACATCACAAACATTACACCATCTAAAGTAGCTCCTAAGATCATTCGATTCCCTCTCCGATAATTAATCCTCTCCCGAGATCATAATAATACCGGGTTGCATATTCGCATACGATTAAATAGAATAGATCTCCCGATACTACCCCAATTAACAATAAATCAAGCAAATCATTATGGCTACTAACAACATGCTTTACAATGAATAATTGAATATGCAAATACGAGATAAACACCAATTAAAGCAAGAAATTACTCATAAACATCAATCCAAGTCTTACAATGCCTTAGAACCACAAAGTTGTTTAGCTACTAACTAGCATAATGAAATTACAAAATCCAAGTGAAATAACTAAATAAAAAGGAAAAGAAAGAGAAAGCTTAGTCTAGAATGTGGTAGGGAATGGAATTTGGGAGCTATTGCATCTTTCCTTCCTTGATTTGGTGGAGAAATGAGAGAGAAATGGCCAAAACACCTCCAAGTATGTGTAACTATGTGTGGATTGGGGAATTGGGGGAGAATGGCTTGGAATTCAAGAAATGAGGCTTATATAGTGTTGGGGTAGGGTTTGGGTGCAAGAATTGCAAGTTAGTCCCTAAAAAATGGCCAAAATGGACAAAAGGCACCGAAAATGGACAAAAGGCACCAAAAATGGGGTAGCACGGCCGTGCACGGTGCACGGCCGTGCTCCATCATGGCCCAAAAATCCCTGTTTCGAGCACGGCCAGCTCGAGCATGGTGCTCGGCCGTGCTCGCTCGGTCGACTTCGGCCCTTTCTCGTTTCGTGCATAACTTTCGCCTCGGGTGTCCGATTGACTCGATTCTTTTGGCTATTCCACTCCGTTTTTCGAGACGAATCCAACCGTGCACTCCTCTTCCTGATCCAGTAAAGTATGGTTGATGTTTTGCTCCAAATTCCATCGTATTTCCTACAAAATCGACAAAACACAACCTTTCTCTCATTTCGGCTTAAACAATCATATTCAATGCATAAATCAATGAAATCCACATCAAAACACGCTTGACATGTGCCTCTAAAACGTGTAAATTCCACCCGAATCATATAATAATTATTAAAAAACTCAAAAATAACTTTACTAAAATGGGTCATACTCCCCATAAAAAAATGGGTCATACTAGATGCACTTCCCTTACTGAATGCACCCGATTATCATTTCTTTCTTCTTTTCCATAAACCACAATTTTCGGCTATCGACACTATTTTCGATGACCGACAAACCAAAATAAATTCAAAAGTTCTAAAAAAATACTTAGAAAAATTACATTTTTTTTTATAAATTTCGATAAATCAGTGTGGACCATATACACCCTTGTCGACAACAATTTATCGACGAGAGTGTATATGATCGAATGTCGAAATTTATAAAATAAAATAAAAATCGACAACTTAAAAAAACTTAAAAAAAAAACTTACCTGACGCGCAACTTTTTTCTTCTTTTGGGGAGATTGGAGTGGGCTGGGGGCGGGGGCAGAGTGTGGTGGGTGGTGGGGGCGAGGTGGGTGGGTTGAGATGATTTTTTTTTCTTGGTTTTTTTTGTTACAGGAGGGAGGGAGAGAGTGAGGGGAAGAGGGGCAGGCGGTGGCGGTTGGCAGGCAGTGGCTAGCGGTGGTGGAGGGATGGAGAAAATAAATGTGATGGGAGAAGGAGAAAATAAATGTGATGGAGAAGGAGAAGGGGGTGAGGCGGCAGAAAAGAAAGAAGGGAGGAAGAAGGAAATTAGGGTTTTTAGGGTGGAGGGTAGTTAGTAAAGGTATTTTATAAGATAAAAAGATATTTGGGACAATTCGAGGGGTACATCTATCATAGATAAATTTTAAGGAGGGTGCATCAATCGGGGGAGTGCATCTATCCAAAATGGAGGTGTAAATAGTCAAACCCTTTTAAGCCATCTTTTTTTCTTAATTGGGCCCACCCAATAAATTGGGGACTGGCGTATATACCCCTCCAACCTTGTTAAATATACCCCCATGATTTTCATACCCCTTAATATGTTAATTAGATACTCTTTAATCTTCTCTTTATTTATCTTTAGGCCCAATTTCAATGTCCTAGCACTTTCTCTATTACTCGCTTCGTTGAAAAAAAGTTAAGAACGAAATATTTAGTCTCTACGTGTCGCCGATACATATAGTTTTGATAGTCGAATCATTGTGCTCATTTTTCCTCTTTAACGCATTCTATACAACCTTGAACAAACATTACATTTGGACATATATATGAACTCCATCTCTTTAATAAGTAGACGACCCACATAAAAATGCTCATCGAGATTGTTACACCAGGTCAAATAAGTCAATCTTTGATAAGTCAATTCTAGTCATCAGCTTGCGTGGCGACGACTAGTCAACCAGGTCATGCGACGACTAGTCAACTTTGTGGAGAAAGTGTAAGTGTGTGTTCGCCCTAAGAGTAGTTGACGAGCACATGCAAAGTTATTTAGGAAACACAAGTAATTATGATCTTTAGAGAAGGGGCGAGCATGAGCTCTTCCCATGAAGAAGTTATGACGAGGACGACCACCATGGCCCAACTCCTCGCTGAGGACGAGGACGACCACCATTAAGGCGGTTTAGCATCGAACCGACCGCCCAGAAGCATTAAATGCGATGTCCCATCATCTGTTTTGATGGGATCTCAGGGCCAATATATGCCCGCCACGTGTAAAGGCTGGGCAGCCAAAAAACCAAGTATATAATGCCTAAAAGGCTCATTGTAAACATAAGTGAGATTTCCTACAACAAAACCAAAGCAATATACATCAAAAGCTCTCAAAGCTCTTTAGCTTCTCCAAGAAGCTACATCTTTTGTTCATCAATTGTTCTTCACTAAGATCATCATAAATCATCCGTTTAATCCATAAATACACATAATAACCCTGTGAGGTTTATCTCAAATCTATAAGACCAGACGGGTTCGACTCGTCTGGTAAGGATCAGGTAGATTCTAGTCTACTACTGTACTCGTCTGTTGGGCAGATCAGTCGAGGTACTTAGTCGATAGAAGTCTTCTGAAGGACTCAGCTGTTGGGCGTATCAGCTGGTGGAGTCAGACAAGTTTACTTAGACCAGATCAGATGATGTGGAAGAGTCCAATCAGATGAGATGGGGTTGCGTAGAATCAGACGAGTTGGGAAGACCAGACAGGTTGGACCAGATCAATCGAGTTCTGTTAGCAGAGTTAATTTTTAGCTAAGTGTTGACTCGTCTTGTTTGCGAGAACAAGTGAAGGGCAAGGAGGTCATTTCAGATTGGGTAACGCTGAAGGTGTGAGTTTGTTACATGGTTGTAACAGAATCCATGTGGCAATCTTCATGCTTTTCGCACACGCTGCAATCACCATTGGCAACCTATAAATACCCCATTGCTTGTAATTGTAATCTTTGACGCGTACGAGCATTCGTTTTGAGAGTTGAGAGTTCACGAGTGAAGTGAGGATAAATTCCCTTTCCGAGTGATGAGTGTGTAAACATCTCTTGAACTAATCAAATTGAAGTCATGTGTCCAGTGGATGTAGATCACATTGATCGAACCACTTAAATCGTTCTTGTGCTCTGTTTTTCCAGTTTTCGTTTATATTTGTGAATTGCCATGCTTTCGTTGGATTGAATATTGGCCGATTATTTTGCTTGTGATTGGAGACGTCTAGTCAAAGTGAATTATCATTGACAATCGTCACAATTGGCGCCGTGTGTGGGAATCGAGAGGAATCGATTGTCAGCCATTAATCAACTGCCAGTTCGAAGATGGAGAATTCGACCAAGTATAATATTGAGAAGTTCTCAGGCACAGGTGACTTTGGGCTGTGGAGAGTCAAGATGCATGCTCTCCTAGAACAGCAAGGCTTGTTCGACGTGCTCGAAGAGTCTACAGCCCCAGCAAGTGAATCTGCAACTGCTGTTGAAAGAAACAAGATGTTACGGAAAGCTCGAAGTAATATTCTGCTCTGCCTTGGTGATAAGGTCCTGAGAGAAGTTGCTAAAGAGAAAACCGCGAAAGAGGTCTGGGACAAGCTAGGTAAACTCTACATGGTTAAAACCTTAACTAACCGTCTCTATTCGAAACAGAAGCTGTATGCCTTTAGAATGGTGGATGACAAACCCATTCCGGATCAGCTTGATGAGTTCAATAGAATTTTTGATGATCTAGAGAATTTAGATGTCAAGTTAGAGGAAGAGGATAAGGCTCTGATTCTATTGAGTGCTCTCCCTAAGTCCTTTGAAATCTTAAAGGACACCATCCTGTATGGTAGGAAGGAAAGTATTACATTGGAGGATGTAATGCTGGCTGTCAAGTCTAAGCTGCTGCACAACAAAACGTCTCAAGTAGACAAGGTCAGTAGCGGAGAAGGATTGGCAATCAGAGGTAGCCAGAAGCGATCTGGTGCCAAGAAGGGGTCTAGTCAACCCAAATGAGCTGATAAGGGAAAATCAGCTGTGTCCACTCAAGGTGATGCAGTGTGCTACCATTGCAACAAACCTGGGCACTATAAGAATGTTTGTCATAAATACAAGCAGTTATTGAGGAAATCTGGTGCCAAGACCTCTAATGACAAGAATCAAGCTAATCAGACTCAAGTTGAGAAGGAGCAAGAAGGCTATGAGTCTGCTCAAGCGCTAACCATCACATCCTCTACAGAACAACAAGTATGGATCCTTGATTCAGGGTGTTCTTTCCATATGACTCCAAGACGAGATTGGTTTCATGACTTCAAGCAACAGAAGGGCGGTTCTGTTTTGCTTGGGAATGATCACACTTGCAAAGTTGTTGGAGAAGGTAGTGTTCACCTGAAGATGTTCGATGGTGTAGTAAGAATACTCAAGAGTGTTAGGTACGTACCTGAACTCAAGAGGAATTTGATATCACTTGGGATGCTGGATTCTATGGGCTATAAATTCCAGTCGGCTGATGGAGAGCTCAGTGTGTCAAAAGGGGAGCTGACTATCCTGAAAGGCGAGAGAAGGAGTGATCTCTACTTTTTAAGGGAGAAATAGTAGCTGGTAGATCAGATGTAGCGGAGGTGCAAGACAACTCGATGTTTTGGCACAGACGACTAGCTCATATAGGCGAGAAAGGCCTAGTAGAGTTGTCGAAGCAAGGTCTGCTTGGCAAAGACAAGATAACTAAGCTAGACTTGTGTGAGTCTTGTATTCTTGGTAAGTCCAAGAGACTTAAGTTTGGTAAGGGTGTTCACTCTACCAACGGGATCATGGACTATGTCCATTATGATCTATGGGGGCCAGCGAGGAATCAGACGAGGTCTGGTGGAAAATACTTCTTGTCTATCATAGACGACTACTCAAGGAAAGTGTGGGTGTCTATTCTGAAATCGAAGTCAGAAGCTTTTGAGAAATTCAAGGAATGGCTCATTGAATGTGAAAATGTCACAGGCAAGACTCTCAAACATTTGAGAACTGATAACGGTCTGGAGTACCTATCAGACGAGTTCAATGCGTTCTGCAAATCGAAAGGAATAGTAAGGCATAGGACTGTGCCAGGGACCCCTCAGCAAAACGGAGTAGCTGAGAGGATGAACCAGACACTACTTGAGAGAGTCAGGTGTATGTTGAACAACTCTTGTCTGCCAAAGGCGTTTTGGGGAGAGGTTGTGTCTACTGCAACCTATTTGATAAACAGAAGTCCTTCCTCTGCTGTGCAATACAAAACCCCAGAGGAGTTATGGTCTGGACGTGCAGTCGATTACAATTATTTGAAGGTATTTGGATGTGCAGCTTATGCCCATGTCAAGCAGGATAAGCTTGAGCCTCGAGCATTGCGATGCGTGTTTGTTGGGTATCCTTCAGGTGTGAAAGGATACAGGTTATGGTGCCTCGAAGCTGGAATGCAGAAATGTATAATCAGTAGAGATGTTACGTTTGATGAGAGTTGGATGCCTCTATTAGAACAGACTAGTACGAGTACTAGTGCAGCTGATAACCAACCAGACGAGACACAAGTCGAGGTGGAGCAAGTTGACACCATAAGACCAGTTGAAGAACATATTGATCCAGATGAGGAGGGCGATCCTCATAGTGAGAATGATCTTCAACATTATCAACTGGCACGGGACAGAACCAGACGAGAAGTCCACCCACCTCAGAGGTATGGGCAAGCTGACATTGTCTTATTTGCATTATGTGCAACTCTTGAGGTGGAGTCTCTGGAGCCGAAGTCTTATTCAGAAGCCATCAGCTGCCACGACAAGGAGAAGTGGATAGTTGCTATGGAGGAGGAGTTGCTTTCTCTGAACAAGAACCAGACCTGCGAAATTGTTCAGAGGCCCAAGAACAAGAAGTTGGTTGGGTGTAAGTGGATCTATAAAAAGAAGGTGGAGGCTCAGAAGGGTGGCAAGCTTAGATACAAGGCGAGGCTTGTAGCTAAGGGTTTTACGCAGAAAGAAGGTATTGATTTCAATGAAATCTTCTCACCTGTTGTGAAGCATTGTAGCATCAGAATCTTGTTAGCTATGGTTGCTCAATATGAATTGGAGCTACATCAGATGGATGTGACCACAGCTTTCTTACATGGATCTCTAGACGAGAGCATCTATATGAAGCTACCAGAAGGGTTGGACATAGAAGAAGGGGAAGACAAGGTCTGTCTACTGAAAAAAATTCCTCTATGGCCTCAAACAAAGCCCTCGACAATGGTACTTGAGATTTGATGAGTACATTTGCTCAGCTGGTTTTACAAGGAGCTTGTACGACAACTGTGTCTATTTCAGACGGGTTGGGACTGGTGTTACTTATCTTCTGTTGTATGTTGATGACATGTTAATAGCAGGTGAGTCTATTGACAGTGTTAATCAAGTTAAGGAGATCCTCAAACAGGAGTTTGAGATGAAAGATCTTGGTGACGCCAAAGTGATTCTTGGGATGGAGATCAGTAGACTAGACAGGTCTATTCTGATGAGTCAGCCTACTTATCTTCAGAAGGTGTTAGAGAGGTTCAGAATGCATAAGGTTAAAACTGTCTCTACTCCTATTGGCCAACATCATTGTTTGTCCAATCAGATGAGTCCCAGGAACAACCAAGACAGAACTCAGATGAGCAAGATACCTTATGCTAGTGCTGTAGAGAGTTTGATGTATGTTATGGTGTGTTGTAGACCAAACTTGACTCATGCTATGAGTGTGACCAGCAGATACATGAGTGATCCAGGCTTAAGCCATTGGGAAACGGTTAAGTGGGTTATGAGATATGTTCTGGGATCAGCACAGAAGGGTCTGAAATTTCAGAAGATGCCAAGTGAGGGGGATGCACTTGTGGGATACGTGGATGCAGATTACGCAGCCAATGTTGACACTCGAAAGTCCTTAACAAGATATGTGTTCACTCTATTTAGTACGGCTGTGTCTTGGAGGTCTATACATCAATCTGTAGTTGCACATTATCTACTACTGAAGCGGAGTACGTGGCCTTGACTGAAGCAGTTAAGGAAAGCATGTGGCTGAAAGAGATTCTTAAGGAATTTGGTTTATCTCAGAACAGTGTGACTGTTTAATAGTTATAATCAAAGCGCAATTCATCTCGCAAAGCATCAGGGGTATCATGAACGAACCAAGCACATTGATGTGAAACTGTACTTTGTGAGAGATATTGTGGAGAAGGGGAGCGTCCAGGTGGTTAAGATAGCTACTGAGGAGAACCCTGTTGATGCGTTTACTAAGGCATTACCAAAAGAGAAGTTTGGTTTATGTCTTAGGTTCGTTGGTTTGCATTAGTGACCTCTGCGGAGAAGGCTACTGGTCTGGTGGCGGCAGATCAGTAGTGGAGTCTGTCATTTGAGAAGGATAGATCAGAGCTGTTTAGTTCAAGGTGGAGATTTTGAGCTAAAGGTGGAGAATTGTGAGGTTTATCTCAAATCTCTAAGACCAAACGGGTTCGACTCGTCTGGTAAGGATCAGGTAGATTCTAGTCTACTACTTTACTCGTCTGTTGGGCGGATCAGTCGAGGTACTTAGTCGATAGAAGTCTTCTGAAGGACTCAGCTGGTGGAGTCAGACAAATTAACTTAGACCAGATCAGATGATGTGGAAGAGTCCAATCAGATGAGATGGGGTTGCGTAGAATCAGACGAGTTGGGAAGACCAGACAGGTTGGACCAGATCAATCGAGTTCTGTTAGCAGAGTTAATTTTTGGCTAAGTGTTGACTCGTCTTGTTTGCGAGAACAAGTGAAGGGCAAGGAGGTCATTTCAGATTGGGTCACGCTGAAGGTGTGAGTTTGTTACATGGTTGTAACAGAATCCACGTGGCAATCTTCACGCTTTCCGCACACGCTGCAATCACCATTGGCAACCTATAAATACCCCATTGCTTGTAATTGTAATCTTTGACGCGTACGCGCATTCGTTTTGAGAGTTGAGATGTCACGAGTGAAGTGAGGATAAATTCCCTTTCCGAGTGATGAGTGTGTAAACATCTCTTGAACTAATCAAATTGAAGTCGTGTGTCCAGTAGATGTAGATCACATTGATCGAACCACTTAAATCGTTCTTGTGCTCTGCTTTTTCAGTTTTCGTTTATATTTGTGAATTGCCATGCTTTCGTTGGATTGAATATTGACCGATTATTTTGCTTGTGATTGGAGACGTCTAGTCAAAGTGAATTATCATTGACAATCGTAATAAACCCCGATATAAATTACATGTTTGTTTAGTGCTTACGAAGTCCACATCCAGATCAACCGATCAAAAGCACGTGCAACAGAGATAAGAGTATATGAGATGATTATAAGTCTCACATTTGACCTCCAACATCCCTTTAGTATGAAATATTTGCTATTGGATCTTTAACACATACTGGTTGCTTTCACAATTATGAAACATTGATTTTTTTATTTTTTTATAGACATATAAGTCAATAAATCAGATAATAAAACACAAAATAAACTGACACATGTGATTCATACCCTCAATTGTATATAAGAACAAAGAGATACAATTTGAAAATTTGGGAAGTTACACGCCGAAGTTATAACTAACTAAGAACTACTTCTACTCTAATAAGAATACAAGTCATTTATTTGACTCATTCTTTTGACATGTTTCCTTGAGATGTTCCACAAGAAACTATTGAGATGTCCCTAGAAGAAATTAAAATGTCCATCCAATCTATGCAAAGTTGAAAGAAAAAGATTGTTCGACATTGACTTTGTGACGTTGAAGCCAATGCACCAAGCGTTGCCTTTATTTATGCGCTACTAGATAACCCCATAACCAAAGAAGGGAAGGGGGATCCAATTATTTCTAATTCTATACATCTACATAAAAGACAAAAGACATGCGTGAAACAGTTGTAAAGTGTTAAAACGTCATGCCCAAATTATACTCTGTCGACTGCGTACTAATATTTATAATCATTCACAACTAGAATCCAGCTACATACTCGAAAGCTAGCTAGCCTTGTTGATATCTTCGTTCAGTGTTTTGTCCCCATTTCCCCACTAAGCCCATCCCCTATTTTAGCCACTTTTGCATCACCTTTATTATAATCAACTTCAATTCTCTCATGGCTTCTGATTTTGGATTAAACCATTCCCCAACACAATTCTTTTCTCCTTCAATGTCAAGAGAAGAAGAAGAGTACGATGATTCGTGGGAAGTTCGAGCCTTCGAAGAGGATACGACGGGCAACGCGTTGGGCTGCACGTGGCCCCCACGCTCTTACACTTGCACCTTTTGCCGAAGGGAGTTCCGCTCCGCCCAAGCCCTCGGCGGCCACATGAATGTACACCGCCGGGATCGTGCACGCCTCCACGATGCGCCACCACTTCCACCGCCACCCCTACTTCCCCAAGAATTCATGCCTAAGGGGTTATGCCTTATCTACCCCTTACCTAACCCTAGTTC
The DNA here is from genome assembly GCA_963675135.1 of Galeopsis tetrahit. Taxonomy (NCBI): domain Eukaryota; kingdom Viridiplantae; phylum Streptophyta; class Magnoliopsida; order Lamiales; family Lamiaceae; genus Galeopsis; species Galeopsis tetrahit. The sequence goes on from OY776127.1 coordinate 76,255,412, forward strand.
TATCCTATTCCCTACTCCTCCACCCATAGATTATACTAATTCATTTCCTACCGATACGGCACCCAACAACGTCGTTTCCATTACGGTGCCGTCAACATCAAACATCATTGATAATAACCGTGGTAATAATTATGAAGAAAACGGTAAAGATTTTCGGATTCATCATCAAGAAGAAGTCGACCTAGAGCTCCGTTTGGGAAGCCGCAGATGAATGTGTTCTAAACTTGTATTTTATTTTCCTTTCTTTTTTTTTTTTAATATAAAGAAAACAAGATTGTGTCAAATTACTTAATTATTATACTATATGTTATTTTTGCCCATTTTTTTTAATGCACTGTTTGATTGAACGAGGTGGTAATTTTTGAATGACCTAGAAGAGGAGAGGGATTAGGGTACGAGTAAAAATGAAAAAAAAAAAAGGTGCTAGGGTTGGGATTGGCAGCAGGTTGCAGTGCAGTGTCGTTTTCGAAGATTGAATTCTGAGCACATATATATATATGCATACACAGTGCAGGGAATCTGAACGTATATTTCTCCGTGGGGATTATTATGTTTCTTGCAGCTGTCTGTCACTAATCATGTTAATGCTACATCACAGGCAGCATAGGGAACCAGGACATAAATATTATCGTAACAAGGATGGTTTAATTTTAACTTATGCAGTATCAAATGAATTAAAATTAACTTCAGATTTTTTATTTGGTTATCTTTCTATTTCTCAAGTTTAATTAATTTGACATGTTCTTAAACCTGAGATTTTTTTTAACGACAAATTCCTACATGTGAGGGTTTTGTGCATCAGACTTTTATTTTTCCATCTAAGTATCCATTTAAAAATACCGTATTGCATGTTGTTACGGAATTGTATCCACAAAGCAACTCCTTACAAATGATAAATCAAGACAACTAGAAACGCAATGAATTGAAACGAATAAAGAACTCAAAGAAAGAACACGGGATTTACGTGGTTCGATCAAATGATCTACGTCCACGGAGGATAGAAGACTCTCTTCACTAATCACAAATGAAAGTTATAGATTACAAGTATTCACTAAGCTTGATCTCTCAAAACTCTCAAATTCAGTAACCCACAACCTATGCACTAGATGGTGTATTTATAGATGTACAATGCATTGGATAACCGCCACTAACCAACTAACTAACTAACAGAAAAACCAGAATTAACTAACTCTGAAAATCTAGACTTCAGCGGAGTTGTCTCAGCAGACTTGGCTAAGCAGACTTGTCTCAACAGACTTGTCTCAGCAGACTTGTCTTCAGCAGACTTGTCTCAGCAGACTTGTCCAAACTCAATAATATCAGATTAGTTGACTCCTAACCAGACCACTAAACCTTATCAGTTGAATTACTCCTTAACTCAACTTTGCTGAACTCCAAGATCAAAACAATAGCAACTCTTCTGATAGATAGAATTAGATGACATCCAATATTGCATTAATCCTAACAATTCTCCACCTTAATGCAAGATTGCCTTCTTCCCAGCCCTCCTCAAGGCTGTTTGTCCATTCTCTTCTTAATGAACATCCCAGGTGCTAAGGTTTACCAACTCCATGCAATGGTTGAACTTATTGCTTGGTAATGCCTTAGTTAACATATCAGCTGCATTCTCTTCTGAAGCTACCTTCTGAACTTCAACAATGCTCTTCTCCAAGATGTCTCTAACAAAGTGTAACTTCACATCAATGTGCTTTGACCTCTCATGAAACACTTGATGTTTTGCTAGATGAATTGTACTCTGATTATCACACAGCACAGGAACACTTTTCTGAAATATGCCAAAATCTCTCAGAATGCCCTTCAACCACATTGCTTCCTTCACAGCTTCTGTTAAGGCTATGTATTCAGCTTCTGTTGTGGATAAGGTCACCATAGATTGTAAAGCTGCTCTCCAGGTGATAGCAGTGCCATACAATGTAAACACATAACCAGATAAAGACTTCCTTGTATCTATGTTTCCAGCAAAATCAGAATCCACAAATCCAATCAAAGGTCTCTTGGTATCAACTGATTTTTCAAACAATAATCCTAAGTCTTCTGAACCATTCAGATATCTTAGAATCCACTTCAAAGCTTCCCAATGTAGCTTTCCTGGATTTCCCATGAACCTACTCACCATACTAACAGCATAGGCAAGATCTGGTCTGCTACAAACCATAGCATACATGAGACTTCCTACTCCATTTGCATAAGGAACAGTAAGCATCTGCTTCTTCTCTTCAGCTGTTTGAGGAGATTGCTTGGCTGACAACTTAAATTGCTGGCCAAATGAAGTACTAACAGGTCTGGACTGGTGCATAAGGAATCTTCTCAACACCTTCTGGATGTAACCTTTCTGGGACAAGAACAGCTTCCCTGCTTTCCTGTTTCTGAGAATATCCATGCCTAATATTCTCTTGGCTTCACCCAAATCCTTCATCTCGAACTTGCTATTCAGCTGCTGCTTCACCTGGGTAATCTTTCTCATACTCTTGCTAGCTATTAACATATCATCTACATAGATCAGTAGATAGGTGCTCTCTAGATAATCTTGTTTACCAATATATACACATCCATCATATTTGCTTCTTAAGAAACCAATAGAAAGCATGAATGTATCAAACTTTCTATACCATTGTCTAGGACTCTGCTTGAGCCCATACAATGATTTCTTAAGCAAGCATACCTTACTTTGAGTTTCAGGCATGATAAACTCTTCTGGTTGATGCATATATATTGTTTCAGCTAGTTCTCCATGTAGGAATGCAGTTTTAACATCTAGCTGATGTAACTCAAGATCATCTTGAGCAACCTTAGACAAAAGTAATCTTATTGAACAGTGTTTAACAACAGGAGAGAATAGCTCATTGAAGTCTATGCCTTCTCTTTGTGTGAATCCTCTTGCCACCAACCTAGCCTTGAATCTGATCTGCTCTCTATCACCACCAAATCCAACTTCAAGCTTCTTCTTGAACAGCCATCTACAGCTGACCAACTTCTGGTTGTCTGGCTTCTCCACAAGGATCCAGGTCTCATTCTTCTCTAAGGATTGCAACTCTTCTGACATGGCTGCTATCCACTGCTCTCTTTCAGGACTGGTGATAGCTTCCTTATAGTTTCTTGGCTCATAATGCTCCACCTCTTATGCTGTGATCAGAGCATATGACACAAGATCAGCCTGACCAAACCTAGATGGGGGGTGAATCTGCCTCCTGAGCCTATCTCTTGCAAGGCTGTAATTTCTCAGATCAGCAGGGTTGTCCTCCATGGCCTCATCTTCTGAATGATCTTCTGGATCATCTTCTGGGACCTGTTCTGGAACAACCTCATCAGGGGTGTTGTCTCCTGTATCAGCAAAGTTGTCCACCTCCTCTGGGGTCAACTCTCCTGATGTGGGAAACTCCACCTCAGCTGAGAAACTCTCTTCTGACTCATTTACAATTCTTCCATCTAGGTCATGGGAGTTTCCATTATGAGGATATCCCATTACCTTCTCATTAAAATCAACATCTCTGCTGATTATCACTTTCTTATGACCAGGTTCAAGGCACCACAGTCTATAGCCCTTGACACCTATTGGATAGCCAATGAATATACATTTCAGAGCCCTTGGCTCAAGCTTATCCTGTCTAATATGTGCATATGCCTGACATCCAAACACTTTAAGTTTTGAATAATCAGACAACTTGTCATACCAGATCTCATCTGGGGTTTTACCTTCTAAAGCATATGAGGGAGTTTTGTTTATCAAGTAACATGCAGTACATACAGCTTCTCCCCAAAAGCTTTTAGGTAATTTAGCATCAGCTAACATGCATCTGACCCGTTCTAGAATAGTTCTATTCATTCTCTCTGCTAATCCATTTTGCTGTGGATTAAGAGGGACAGTTCTATGTCTAGTAATGCCCTTCTCTTTACAAAATTCATTGAATTCAGCTGATAGATACTCAAGGCCATTATCTGTCCTCAAATGTTTTAAGGACTTTCCTTTCTTGTTCTCTATCTCAAGTAGCCATTCTTTGAATTTTGTAAAGGCCTCACTCTTCTGTTTGAGAATGAACACCCAAACTTTTCTAGAATAGTCATCTATAATTGACATGAAATACTTACCTCCACCAATGGTTTCAGTCCTTGATGGCCCCCAAACATCTGAATGAACATAATCCAGCAGCTCCTTGGTAGTGTACTCACCCTTCTGGAATGACTTCTTCTTGGCCTTGCCAAGAATGCACTGCTCACAGAACTCCAGGCTTTTGAATGTCTTCTGGTGGAATGCCCCCTTCTTGGATAACTCCATCAGACCTTTCTCACCCACATGTGCCAGCCTCTTATGCCAAAGCATAGCATCTTCAGAACTCATGGTAACATCAGCAGCACCTGTGATTGTCTCACCAATTAAAGAATATAGACCATTAGACTTCTTCCCTTGCATCACTATTCTATCAGCTTTGGTGACAAACAAACATCCTTTTTCAGTCTTGAATTCATAACCCAAAGCATTTAGTGTGCCAAGAGATATAAGGTTTCTCTTCAAATCTGGAACAAATCTGACATTGGTCAGGATCACATGTTTATCATTAAACATCTTCACCCTCACAGTGCCAATACCCCTCACATTGCAGCTTTCATCATTACCCAACAGAACTGATCCACCATCCATCATTTCCAGGTTTTGAAACCAAGATTTGGTGGGACACATATGGAATGAACATCCAGAATCCAACACCCATTCATTAACAAGTTTGCTATCTGTTATGCTCATGACTTCTGCACTATCATATCCTTTTGCCTCTGCTACATCAGCTTTGGCAGGATCAGTAGACTTCTTATGCTCAGGACAGTCTTTAAAGAAATGTCCTTCTTTACGGCATTTGTAGCAAGCTCTGCTCTTGGCTACAAACCCATTCTTCTTTTGATTTGGCTTGGCATGAAACTTCTTGCCTTGCCCTCCTTTCTTATCATTCTTGAGTTTGATATTAAGACCCTCAGCTTGGTTCTTGATCTTCTTGGTTGAGTTTGCTACATGTAAACTCTTAGTTTTCAGAATGGACAAGACTTCTTTGAATTTTGCCTTACCCTCCTTGGTAATCAGCAAAGCATCCTTGAAGCTATCATATGAAGGTGGTAAGGACTCCAATAGTAGAAAAGACTTCTTGTGATCATCTAAGGTGACTCCAACATTTTCAAGATCATCAACAGCTTGCATGAACTCTATTAACTGCTCATCAAGGGTCTTATCATCTGTCATCTTGAAATTGTTGAGCTTCCTCTCCATAAACATCTGGTTTGACAAAGATTGTGTCAAATACAGATCATCAAGGGTCTCAAATACAGCAGCAACATCCTTCTCCTTCATAACTTCCCTGAACACATTGTCTCCCAAACTTAGAACAACAATGTTGTAAGCTTTTTCCATAAGCTCTTCTTTCTTAGCCTGGTCTGCATCGGATGCAGCAGGATCAAGAGGAGTAAGGGCCTCTTTCAGCCCATGGTGTGACAGCAGAGCCTTCATCTTGGCTTTCCATAAGCCAAAATCTGTCTTACCATTGAATTTCTCTATCTCCAACTTCACAGAGCCCATTTCTGATTCTTGACTTTATCTTCGACTTCCCACAGACGGCGCCAATTGTTACGGAATTGTATCCACAAAGCAACTCCTTACAAATGATAAATCAAGACAACTAGAAACGCAATGAATTGAAACGAATAAAGAACTCAAAGAAAGAACACGGGATTTACGTGGTTCGATCAAATGATCTACGTCCACGGAGGATAGAAGACTCTCTTCACTAATCACAAATGAAAGTTATAGATTTCAAGTATTCACTAAGCTTGATCTCTCAAAACTCTCAAATTCAGTAACCCACAACCTATGCACTAGATGGTGTATTTATAGATGTACAATGCATTGGATAACCGCCACTAACCAACTAACTAACTAACAGAAAAACCAGAATTAACTAACTCTGAAAATCTAGACTTCAGCGGAGTTGTCTCAGCAGACTTGGCTAAGCAGACTTGTCTCAGCAGACTTGTCTCAGCAGACTTGTCTTCAGCAGACTTGTCTCAGCAGACTTGTCCAAACTCAATAATATCAGATTAGTTGACTCCTAACCAGACCACTAAACCTTATCAGTTGAATTACTCCTTAACTCAACTTTGCTGAACTCCAAGATCAGAACAATAGCAACTCTTCTGATAGATAGAATTAGATGACATCCAATATTGCATTAATCCTAACACATGTAGAATTAGAGTAAGTATTGGTATTGTGTTAACAAGTTTTTGCCGTGTAGCTATCTTGGAACCCCCTACATGTAGTTAGAGTGATGTATTGTGTCGTATGAACCATTAAAAATCAAATTCAAAGGCTTAAACTTGATGACATGTAATTACCTTTTGTACTTTATGTTGAAAATATTCATTGTATGTGTCGTATGTTGTCGTGTTTATTATTAATTTAATTAATTAAAATATATAATTTACATTTTTATCCTTAATTTAATAATAAAAAATTATTATATTTATTAATTTAATTAAATATATAATGGTAAAACAACTTATATATCTACCCTTATATTATTATTAAAATTAACAACAAAAAACAAATTAAATTAAACAAAAAAAAAAGTCATATGAATCTAAACCTAAAACACGAATACGGTGGTTTTCTTCCCCCTGCGAACACGCACTCCACTGTCCCCAACAAGCCGCTGTTCTATTTGTGGTTCGAGCACGTGAACAAGAAAATAACATTTTTTTTTTTGGATTGCACGGTTTACTGAGTATCGACTGTGCAACCGTGCATGGCTGTTGGACCGTGCAAGTGAGTACTTTCAATACATGTTTCGATTTACACGGGTGACTGAGTATCGACCGTGCAACCGTGCACGACTGTTGAACCGTGAAAGTGAGCATTTACAACACATTGTTTGGATTACACAGTTTACTAATTATCAACCGTGCAACCGCGCACAGTTGTTGGACCGTGCAAGTGAGTACTTCCAGTACATTTATTATTTAATTATTTTTTTGATTGATTTATTTAAATTTTATAATAATAATATTTATATAAAAAAGGGTAGAAAAGTAATTTTGCTTGTATAAAAAAGGGTAGAATAGTAATTTTGCTTAATATATATAAGGGTAATATAGTAAATAACAAAATACAATTTTAAAAATAATTTAATTAATTTAAACTTGTATAACAGGTAGCAGGTTCATACGACGAATACGACGCCACGTGATTCGATTCGACGCGCTGACTATATAGTCACTTTGTACAATTTGACTATACTAAGAAAAATCTAAATACCTTTCAGCAAGCAATACATTTTAACATTATGAATTACAATTAATTAATACATTTTCATAATTTAATTAGTGATACCCTTTATTAATATTACGACAGCTAATACATGTCAGTAAATTTAAGTGATAAACTAATGTCGGGAAATAATTTTTTTACGTCCCATAACTTTACAACTTTTTCAAAAACGTCCCAAAAAAGTTAAGTTTTCCAATTACGTCCCAAATTTTAGCTAACTTTTTCAATTACATCCCAAAGTCGCCGGAAACATCAAAACGACGTCGTATTACGTCATGGTTACGACGTCGTTTTGATTTTCCGGCGATTTTGGGACGTAATTGAAAAAGTTAGCTAAAATTTGGGACGTAATTGAAAAACTTAACTTTTTTGGGACGTTTTTGAAAAAATAGAATAGTTATGGGACCTAAAAAATATTTTATTGAAATTGTTTGATTAATTGATTGTATATGTTTATATACTTTTTTTAAAAAAATTTATATACTTGATATTTATATATATTTTTTAAATTTTCTTTGTAATGTAAATCTAAACAAAAAATTTACTTATATTTTATTATCGGTATATCCTCGTCGCCGTAAATGTATATAGTCGATATATATATATATATATATATTATTTATATAAATAAATTAGTGACTATAGTTTTTGAATAATATTAAATAGTAAGTTATCACATTTATTTATTTTATAATAATTTTAGTCTTTATTTCATTCAATTTTAGAACATAAAATTATATTGAATAGAATTACATGATATTTTGTTAACATATTATATTTATAGTCATTAATATTAGCATAATTCGTAATTATTAATTATTAATATTTTTATTTTTTAAAGTTAAATCAATTCACAATTCTTAATTAATATGGATATATGAAATTTTATTATTTATTTATTATTACTCATTATTTTTAAAGTAAATAATTTTAATATTAATTTATTTTATACAATTAAAAAAAAATTTAGTCTTTATTTCGTTCAATTTTAGAATATAAAATTATATTGAACAGAATTACATGATATTTTGTTAAATATTATATTTATGGTCATTAATATTAGCATAATTCCTTATGGTAATTATTAATTTTTATATTTAATTTTTTAAAGTTAAATCGATTCATAATTTTTAATTAATACGGAGTGTATGAAATTTTATTATCAATCTATTTATTTATTATTATTAATTATTTTTAAAGTAGATGATTATAATTTTAATATTAATTTATCTTATACAATTCAAAATTTTAATATTAGTGTACATTTTAATATATTATATGTATATAATAATTCAATGAAATATTATACGGAGTATATAATATTGTCATGTTTATTAGTGTTAAAATTTTATTAGTTTCATATTTTTTTAATTTTTTCAAAAACGTCCCAAAAAAGTTAAGTTTTTCAATTACGTCCCAAATTTTAGTTAACTTTTTCAATTACGTCCCAAAGTCGCCGGAATATCAAAACGACGTCGTAACCATGACGTAATACGACGTCGTTTTGATGTTTCCGGTGACTTTGGGACGTAATTGGAAAAGTTAGTTAAAATTTGGGACGTAATTGGAAAACTTAACTTTTTTGGGACATTTTTGAAAAAGTTGTAAAGTTATGGGACCACTACAAAAAACGCGCGCTACAGGGACGGACAAATGCCGACGGATTATAATCCGTCAGCATTTTCGACGGAAATGCTGACGGAATGCTGACGGATTGAAAAGTCAACGTCAATGCTGACGGATTTCTGATCCGTCAGCATTTACCGAGGGAAAATGCTGACGGATTTTTGAAATATTTTTGCCGACGGAAATGCCGACAGATAATCCGTCGGCATCTGACCCGTTGAATCCGCACCGCCTCGTTTTCCAAAAAGGTAACGGTTACCATTAATAGTGGGCGGTTACCGAGGGAAATGCCGACGAAAAATCCGTCGGCAAATTTTTTTTTTTTTAATATATAAGGGCCTCAAATCAATCAGTTCATTTTAGAAAAAAAAAAGGGGCGTGCGTGAGTGAGGATTCGGTGGGGAAGACGAAGACGAGGACGAGGTTATTGAAGCAAATTTCTTCGATTACATTGATACGGTACGTTTTCTTAATTAGTTTTATTACTTAATTTTAATACTTATATATGTTTATGCATGGATATATGTAAATATGAATAATTTAATGTTGATTTGCATGTTATATTGATTTAGTTAGTTGTTAAAATATTATGATCATGTTAGTATGTACGTTAGTTAATTTAATTTATTGATTAAGAATAATTTTGATAGATCGAGTAGGTTTTTAAGGTTAATTAATTAATTAATTAATTGTTATATGTATACATTAATTAATTGTTATATAGTTAATTACTAGTTTAATTTAATGGTGTAATTTTGATATAGAATATTTTAATGTAGGTAGTGCATGTTTCAATCAATTGTTTAAATTAGAAAATTATTATTTTAATTAGTTTTAGGTTTGTTAATTTAGGAATATATATGTTCAATTTTTTATTATTGATAAAGTTAGGTAGAAAAATAATAATTAAATTAGGTTATTGTTGATTAAATTAGGAATATGTTGATTAATTAAATTAGGAATATGCTATATTAGTAAAAAAATTAAATTAGGAATATGTTCATTAAATTGATAATTAGAAAACTCCAATTAGAAAAGTATTATTTTAATTATGTTTAGATTTGTTAATTTAGGAATATGTTAATTTAGAAATATTTTTAATGTAGGTGATGCATGTTTCAATCAATTGTTTAAATTATTAGTTAATTAGATGGTTCGACGGTGGTATCACGTTGTAATTAGGTTATATATATATTGTTTTGATTTAAATTAGGAATATGTTGATTAAATTAGGAATATGATATATTAGTAAAAAATTTAAATTAGCAATATGATCATTAAATTGATAATTAGTAAAATTATGTATTTTTTATTGATTGAAACAGATGAGTGAACAAGTACCGAATCAGGGTTCGGGTTCACGTCGTAGGTTGTCACTTTGGTCACGTGCAAGGAGGTCTCGGGATGAATCAGTTCCTGTGATGGCTCCTCCTCCTCCTCCTGTGGCAGTGTCGCCGCCGCCGCCGACTACGATGTCGGTTGGTTCGTCATCCTCTTCTCGTCAGCATCCTGTTCGAGACAAAAGGAAAGTCATTGACATCGTTTCAGGAGCGTAAGTCAATAATTCTAATGTTTGATGAGATTCAATAACGATTAACTTTATTTATTTATTTATAATGTGTTAGTTTATAAATTTGTTAATAATTTTACAGGTTGGTGCCCGGTAATGAGGTGTCCAGGATGTGCACAAAATCCTTTAAGGATTGCAAGATTTCTAAGGGTGCTATCACTTGGTCGAAGGTGCCACAATCTAAAAATGATGATTATTTCGAGGAGTTCCAGGTATATAATTACAATATTTAAAGTTTATTAAAAACTAATTATTCATATTATTTGATAAATATGTTGAATATTTATTTGTATAGAAAAAGGCATGTTGGGATACGACGATCTACTCGGACGCCGCTATTTACGAGATGTGGTACAATCTTTGTTCTACTCGGTACACGAACATGATGTACGACTGGAGAAAGGTCTGGCGTGATGAAGACAAAAATCTTGTTCTGGGGAAAGACGAGGATGGTGTTGACCTGTGGGAGTCGTTGGTTGAGAAGTGGATGGACCAGGATTACCAAGACAAGTGTGACAAAGCTCGGGCCAACCGCAGAACCGACGTTGGAGGCGGGATGGCAGTGCATCGGGGGGGAGCTCGGTCCGTCCTCGAGCAATCACTTGCTATCGTAAGTTTTCATTAATTTTTAAAAATTAAATAATTATAGTTAATTATTTTATATTAGTTATCTAAATTAATTTGTATATGTTTATTTGATACGTAATAGGAGCGGGAGACTGGACGTCCACACATCCACTTGGATCGGATGAGTCTTCTTCATCCGTTTAATACCGATACACAGACGTCCACCTACGGGCGCACTACTGACCTCCACGTAAGTTTAATTAAATTTATGTATTAATTACATTATATATATATATATATATATATATAGATAATTAAATTAATTTTAATTTTTTAATTATGTAGTTGAGCGTCCGACAGAGGATTGAAGAGGCTGAGACGCAAGCCACCGCCACGACTACTGCTGAATCCGGAAGCAGCGGTACCCCTCCGGTTGTTGACGTGGACCAGTGTTACCTTGACGTTGCCCCGACCTCCAAGGGAAGGGTCCTTGGCCTTGGTGGGATGAGCAGCGCCGTGAGGACACCAAGTGGTCGGTCGGCCCGGAGTGCATCGCAGCCGTCCGTATCCTCCACTGCCGTCCCGGATCCGAACGTCATGGCAACGTTCGAGAACTACTTCCGCCTCTGGAGTACGAATGCGGGTCGGACGTTGGGGATGTCTGCTGAGCAGATCGAGGCCATCTATCAACAGACGATGGGGCAACCACCGCCAGCTCCAGCTCCAGATCAAGCTGCAGGTCAAGATGCAGGTCAGGCCGACGGTGGCAACGTCAACTTGAATGATGATATGGATGAATATTTTAACTTTCCCGGCACTGGCAACTATCCTGGTTGAACAATTTGAACAATTTAATTTTGTGTTGAACTAATTTATTTTTTTGTTGAACTTATTTAATTTTCTGTTGAACTTATTTATCTTTATGTATATATTTATGTTTATGTTGAAAAATATGTTGAACTATATATTGCAGTTTATTTGTGTAGTTTATTGGTGTATAGATGAAAATAGGGTGCATTCATTTGTTTCATTGAGTACAAAATAATCTCATTTAGAGTGCATTCTAGATATAGATTTAAACCACTTGAAGAGTGCATTTTAGTACAAATTAAAATAGCCTCATATAGAGTGCATTATACATATATTTAACCAAACCACTTGAAGGTGGTAGATGCAACCATGACAACTAGCACAATCAAAATGATTTTGTTCACTTTGATTAAATCCTTGATTTCTTCAGCCAAATTCTTGATCTCTGTAACCAATTTCTTCATCTCTTGAGTCATTTTCTTCATGTCTTCAGTTTCTTGGTCACTTTGATTAGATCCTTGATTCTTGTCAACAACACACTTTTCTAGAGTGTCAGCCCATACAAAGAAACCACATCCACCACCATCACTTTGGGAGTCAGGACAATTATGAAATATCCTCCCTTTACTTCTAGGTTGTTTAGAAGCATATGTACGACATGCCTTTCCACAATAACAAACAAGGCCTTGCTGAAATCGAATAGAAGATGAAGAAGACATGATATTTCTTTGCAAAATAGAAAAAATCGAATATGGTGTGTGTGAGCTTTGTGTTGTTGCTATATATACAAAAAAATTGAATTAATTAATAAAAAAAAAAAAAATAACACGCCAAATGCCGACGGAATTAAGTTTCCGTCGGAATTCACCATTTGATAAATGCCAACGGATAATCCGTCGGCATATATCTTGACTGACGAAAATTTTGGGCGGTGAAATGCCGACGGAATTAAGTTTCCGTCGGAATTCACCATTTGATAAATGCCGACGGAGAATCCGTCGGCATTTATCTTGACTGACGGAAATTTTGGGCGGTGAAATGCCGACGGAATTAAGTTTCCGTCGGAATTCACCATTTGATAAATGCCGACGGATAATCCGTCGGCATTTATCTTGACTGACAGAAATTTTGGGCGGTGAAATGCCGACGGAAAGATAAGTCCGTCGGCATTTCCGTCGGGAAATTCCTAAAACTTTCTTTTTTTCCACTTCACTTTCGTATTGCAAATTTACACCAAAACTTTCTACTGCCTAATTTTTTTATGCTCATGCTCGGGTATTCAGAAACATCAAATTACGGTACATTTTCTACCATTTTTAATTTACTCTATATATAAAATTCAATATAATGTAATTACATGTTTTATATATATCATAAGTTTTGTTTGAATTTATTATAAGTTTAGTTTAGTAATGTGTTGCTCCACTTAAATGTTTAGCAGATGGATTTGCCTGACCGTCGTTGGATGTATTGTACTCCTAGAATGATTAGAGGAAATGTGAATGTGGAATTTTATAATGAACTCGTGTTATTTGTTGAATTTGCAAAAAGCCAGCCACATTACATGAGTGGAAATTGCATTAGGTGTCCGTGTAATGCTAAGAAATGTCAGAATAAGCAATATAAAGAGATTGATGAGGTCCTAGTGCATATTGTGAAGAATGGTTTCGTTGATAATTATTATAATTGGACTAGTCATGGCGAAACACGTTGGCCTTATAGATTTGATGAAGTGTTTTACTATTACACTGCTGGAATCTATCAAGAAGAAGTAAATTTTGATCATGTTGGCACTAGTAACGAGGTAGAACAACGGTTTGGGGACGAAGAACAACAGTTTGGGGACGAAGAACAACAGTTTGGGGACGAAGAACAACAGTTTGGGGATGAAGAACCGAATATGTATCAAACAATGATCAGGGAAGCTGGTTTTTCAAACATGGAAGAGGAGCCGACGAATGAGGCATTTCGGTTTTATGAGATGCTCAAATTAGTCGAAGAAGATTTATATCCGGGTTGTGAATCTCACTCACAGTTGTCATTTAATGCACGACTCATGAACATTAAGACCGAGAACAAGCTTTCTAACAGGGCATATGAGCAAGTGACACAGTTATGCAGTGAAATTTGTCCTCAAAATAATAAGGTGCCTACGACGTTTCATCAAAGCAAACAAATGTTGAAGAATGTTGGTTTGCCGGTTGAGAAGATTGATTGTTGTGTGAATGGTTGCATGTTATATTGGGGTGACGAAGATAGCAGTCTGAATATGTGTAGATTGTGTGGCCATCCCCGGTACAAAGAGGCACGTCGAAAGGGACCTGGTGGTCAATCGAAGAAGACAAAGAAGAAAGTGCCATATAAGAAGATGTACTACCTTCCTATCATTCCCCGTTTGATGAGATTATATCAATTAAGTGCCACTGCACAACACATGACGTGGCATGCTACAGATTCCTCTTCGGCTGAGTCGAGGGAGATGCGACATCCGGCAGACTCAGAGGCCTGGAAACATCTTGACAACGTGTTTCCAAATTTTGGTTGTGAACCGAGGAATGTGAGATTAGGTTTGTGTACTGATGGTTTTGCACCGTTTGGGATGCATGGGAAGCAGTATTCTTTGTGGCCGGTGATACTGACTCCATATAATCTTCCTCCGTGGATGTGCATGAAACCTCAAACAATGTTTCTGACTGTATTGGTGCCTGGACCAACGAATCCAAAGGACAAACTGGATGTTTATCTCCAACCTCTTATAAAAGACTTGATCTTCTTATGGGAGAATGGAGTCCAAACATACGATATTTTTAGAAAGCAGAACTTCACGATGCGTGCTGCTCTTTTATGGACCATTAGCGACTTTCCTGCATATGGTATGTTGTCCGGGTAGAGTACGGTCGGAAAGAAAGCATGTCCGTATTGTATGGAGAATTCTGAAGCTTTCAGTCTCCCGGTGAGTAGAAAAGTTTCATGGTTCGATAATCACCGTAGGTTCTTACCTCAAGGTCACCCGTTTCGAAGAAATAAGAAGAACTTCTTAAAAAACAGAGCAGTCACAAACAATCGACCTCCACTACGAGATGGTATTTTATACATTTATTTAATAATCGAGTACTAAACGTATATTTATCTATTGCTTTTAGTGTCACTTATAATTTACTCTCCGTACAGGACGTAGGTTGTTATATGAGGTTCAAGTGACGGGGTTGAAAAAAAGTACTGAGGAAAATGCAGCGGAACACAACAGAGGAATTGAGGGTGGTTGGAACAAAAAGAGTATTTTTTGGGACTTACCATACTGGAGTTCACTATTGATACGACACAATTTGGATGTGATGCACATTGAAAAGAATGTGTTTGACAATGTGTTCCACACAATCATGAACACGGAAGGCAAGACGAAAGACACTCCAAAGTCTCGGGAGGATTTGGACACTCTTTGTCGCCGTCCAGAGTTGAAAAAGGATGAGCGTACAGGTAAATTTCCAAAGGCTACCTACACACTGGATAAGCCACAAAAACAAAGATTGTGTAGGTGGATAAAGGAGTTGAACTTTCCGGACGGCTACGTGTCGAACTTGAGTCGATGCGTAGACACAACAACGGGTAAGGTTGCAAGGATGAAGAGTCATGATTGTCATGTGTTTATGCAACGCTTGATACCGATTGCGTTCAATGAACTTCTTCCTAACAATGTGTGGAGGGCTATCACTGAATTAAGTCTATTTTTTAGAGATTTAACGGCTACAACGATCACGATCGATGATATGATTCGTTTAGATGAAGACATTCCAGTGATTTTGTGTAAGTTGGAACAAATTTTTCCACCTAGCTTCTTTAACTCGATGGAACACTTACCCGTTCACTTAGCGTATGAAGCGAGAATTTGTGGTCCGGTGCAATACAGGTGGATGTACCCATTTGAAAGGTAAAATCTTACTTTTTTTTTATTTCATTACAATTACACATGCATTCTTATAAGTTTTATATATATATATATATATATATATATGTGTGTGTGTGTGTGTGTGTGTATGTATCAGGTATCTCCACAACTTGAAACGTAATGCTAAACAAAAGGCAAACGTTGAAGCATCGATTGTGAATGCTTATTTGAATGAAGAGGTTGGCATGTTTTGTTCTTATTACTTTGAAGACCACGTCAACACAAAGTTAAGAAGTGCTCCACGTAACTTCGGTGGTACATCCGCTGACGATATCAGTGAAGAGGTCGATGGAATGCTCTCCATATTCAAGTCTAAGGGACGGCCAATAGGAAAACCCACTGAACGATATTGGGAGACGAACTCGGAGGCGGAAATAGCACAAACGTATGTGTTATTGAATTGTGATGAAGTTCAGCCATACATCGAGTAAGTATTTCATATATAAATCGTCTATTTAAATACCACTTCATTTATGTCATTTAATATTAACCAAGTTTTTGAATGTTGTGAATTAGGATGTACGCTCAAGAACTACGACGAGCAGAACCAAACATCTCAGATGCATATATAGATGCTCGTATTCAACGTGAATTTTCTCGATGGTTCGAACGTTATGTGAGTACCATTTAATTAATTATGTTTTACGTAAATAAATTAATATTTATTTTAATTAATTTTAAATTGAGCCGTATAGGGACGGGATAACGCTCTAGACAGTCCATTCTTACGAGATCTCAGCAAGGGACCACTACGTCGTGTAAAGACTTACAACGGTTATATTGTGAAGGGCTACAGATTTCATACGTCTGGGTATGCATCGACAAAGGGGACTACCAACAGTGGCGTCTGCGTTAGCAGTGCGAATTACAATGCAGATGCAAGTGATTACTTTGGGGTGTTACGGGAAGTCGTCGAAGTAGAATATCCAGGATATCCAGCAAAGACTGTAGTGTTGTTCAAGTGTCATTGGTTTGATTCAGGCCATCTAGGAACAAGAATTCACCCGGAGTACAAGCTCGTTGATGTTAGTTCGAAAAGGACGTATGTTGCGGATGATCCATTTGTATTTGCCCATCAAGTATCTCAAGTATACTACTGCACATATCCGGGAGCTCCACGTGGTTATGAATGGCACGCTGTTTGCAAAGTAAAGGCAAGGTCAATGGTAGAAGTCCCTAAAAAGGACAGAAATACTGAAGATGAATCTCCATTTCAAACAGAACAAATACAGACTCCAACTGAAGTCTTTACGGGAAATTTCAATCTTTCTGTACCCTTGACGGCTGCAAATCCCCAATTAATCGAAATTGAAGGTGAAGAGGAGGGGGATGAAGAAGAGGATGAAGAGGAGAATGAAGATGAGGATGAAGAGGAGAATGAAGAAGATGAGGATGAGGAGGATGATGAGGATGAGGAAGATGATGAGGAGGAGGAGGATGAAGACGATGAAGATGAAAATTAATTCAATTAATGTAATGTATTTATTTCTTATTTTATAAAAGTTAATTAATTATTTATCATTTAGGTACAAATTATAAAAATTAAATTTACTATAAATATAAGCCACAACCAATATATTTATTAATATATGTGGAAGAAATGAATTTCGTGATTTTTTAAAAAAATATTTTGGTAATTTAGTAAGTATATAGAAAAAATTGAATTATTTAAAAAAAAAAAAAAAATCACCAAAATGCTGACGGAATTCACTTTCCGTCCGTATTTACTTTTTGAAAAATACCGACGGATTATCCGTCGGTATTTACCCTTATATAAAACCTTTTCTTTCAGAAATTTCCTCTCTCCCACCTCGCCTCCCTCGCCCAGCAACGCCGCCGCCGCCGCCTCCTCCCCCACCCAAACCTCTGTATCCACCTTCTCCCCCCACTCCTCCTCCCTCCTTCCTCCCCTTTTACCTTTCACAAGTAGAATTTTTTTTTCGGCAAATGGCTGTCGCCTCTCTCGCACAGTGGCGGCGCCTCCTCCTCCTCCCCTCCGCCGTCCTCTCTCCGCGTCGTAAACCACCGTCCTCCCCTTTTCTCTGTCGTGGTACGCTTTCCTTTTTTTTTTTGAGTTGTCAATTTGTATTTTGTTGTTTGAACAAACTGATTTGATTTTGTATTTCAGTTTCGGATGATGATGAAAACGACGAATTGTGGGCTCAACAAGCACACCGAAGCCATTGACAGTTGCAACGAGATATGTTCCAGGTTTGATGATTCCATAATATGTCTGATGCGTCGAAAAAGAACGTCTTTTGATATACGTCGTTCCTCTACGAGCACTGCTAATCTCGAATCTAGTTATCCGTTTGTCTTTGGCGATCTTCAAGCGACTCTCCTTGAGAATCAGAAAAGTGACCTGCAAAAACACACCGGAGGGGAGCTCCGGCGTAGAAGCTCCGACGCTCAAGTCAGATTCGATCGTAGGAGAAATCAAAGAGGAATTTCCCTGTATGTCTAGGGAAATTCCGGCGAACACAATGGTGTTTTATCTCAATTCACTGTATCTTTCTTCTTAATTCTTTAAGTATTTTTTAAATACGTGTGTGATTCGTAAGAAAATGTAAATAAAAAATAGAAATCGTCCCTGATAATGTAAAAATAAGAGGCTTATATACCTGGACTGTTTCTTGGGAGAGAGAAAGACTCTTTCTCCCTATATTCTCGGCCCATTCCCATAAATCCGGCCCCAAATCCCTGAAGACTTGGTCTTCCTCCTTCAAGACGGACTCCTTCCTTTTGACTTAGTTAGATAGGATTGATCTGTATCATGCATTCCCTTTTGGGCCAACTCCCTGGGCCTAAAGGCTGTTAATTCCCCTTCGTGGGCCGAGAGCCCAATTATCTTAATCCTTTCAAGGGTCCAGGGGTGTATTAATCCAATTCCTCAGGCCCATTGACTTAATGGAGACTACCATTTTTTATCCCGTTTCCACGTGTCGACTCCTCTGAGGGCGACATATTTATCCACATCAATGTCCATAAACATGAGTTTGGGATTAAAGGCTCAGTTTGTTTGTTTGTTTTGGTAAATAAACCTACAATTTAAAAAATAAAAAAAACTGTAATTCGAACTTCAACAGGCAGGTTGACTCTTGCCCATTTGAGTAGTTTTTAGGGTGAACAACGTTGTAGAAGTTCGAATTGCAATTTTTTTAATTAATTGATCGACTTATTAGTTAAATGTCTTCCGATGCTTTACTACTCTTTGTTTGGATTGCCCCCTCTATTTGTTATAGATTCTAGTGTAGTATATGTAATTTATTGGTTTGTGTTAGTGGTAATTTTGACAAACCAATGCCAATTAATTGTCCCCTCTATTGTATCCATGCATTATATTTCGACAAACCAATGCCAATTAATTGTGGTCGGAAAATGAAATTCTGGTCGGGGCCTCCCCGGCCACCCATATTTTTTTTATTAATATTTTGTTTTACTGACGGATATTCCGTCGGTAAAATGCCAACGGATATTCCGTCGGTCAAATGCCGACGGATATTCCGTCGATATGTGAATTTCGAAATCATATTTTTTTTATTCATTTTTTGTTTTACTGACGGATATTCCCTCGGTATATTGCCGACGGATATTCCGTCGGCATATGACCGACGGAAATTCCGTCGGCATGTGAATTTCGAAATCAATATTTATTCAAAAATTAATTTCTTTTATAATTATTTTAATTCATTCTAATTTATTTTATAATTATTTTAATCCATTCTTTCCGACGGAATTACCGACGGAATGTTGACCCGGTTTGTTAAACGGGTTGTCCGAAATACCGACGGAATATCCCTCGGTAAATCCGTCGGCAATTCCGACGGAAAATCCGTCAGCAAATCCGTCGGAAATCCCGACGGAATTCAAAAATCCGTCGGTATAAAATACTGACGACGAAAAAGGGGACGGCCGACTTTCCGTCGGTAACATCGGCGGCCGACGGAAATTCCGTCGGTAAATCCGTCTCTAAAACGCCCTTTTTTTTGTAGTGGACGTAAAAAAATTATTTCCCAACTAATGTCTTTCAATAATATGAGTGATATTATATTTTTACATTATGACTAATATATTTCAATAGTTTAAGTGATACAATATTCTTTAACATTACGATTAACACATTTTAGTAATTTTGTGACGCATTACCCGTCACAATTTGAAAAGACCCACACCCGTCAGTAAAATTTCGAAAGGACCATGAAAACATATTGCAAATATTTGTGACATTCAATTGCAAAGGATGTTTTTTTTCAAGATTGACGACGGATACCGGTCTCAAATTTCCATCTTTAATAGCCGATTTTTTGTAGTGCCCATCAAACTAACAAGATGTTGGAGAATGGAGCTTGGCCCAAGTGGGGAAATGTTGGAGAATTGGGCTTGATTCAAATGGAAAATGCCTTGACCCATTTTAAATAATTTTTAAAGAGTTTAATTAAATTTAAATATGTTAAGTGTACATTTTGAGTAGTAGTAATTAATATTTATTGTGAGAGTAATAAAGGTGTGTTTCTTTTGGAAGAATAATCATAGTCAGCCCAACATAGTACGGAGCATTAATTAGGCTAGTCAAACCCATTATCTCAAAAAAAACGTTTTATATCCAAATTAAATAATTTTTCAAATTTGAGCTCAATTACCTAAATTGTTGGAATTTGACTGCATAATTATTCAATAATTAATTTTGTGCCTTTGCAAATCTACAAATGCAAAGTTAACGAATGTTTAACCAAACAAAAACATGCCAAATTCCGGGTCAACTTGGCCAATTTAAAAGAACAAATTAAGTGCACTGATATCTGCCTATATTTCTATCTCATTAACTCTTTCATCCATGTATATATATTAGCTCTTTCATACAATATTTATCCCAATTAATCCCTACCCTCTCTTTCATCATTTTCTATACATCTTTTTGCATATATAAATAGCCACGTCATCATTTTCTATATATTTCTATCTTTTTTCTAGTTGTAATAAGAAATTAGATTTAAATGGGGAAATGTTTGTTGTTTGTTCTTCTAGTATTGTTTTATGTTGTTCCTTCATCAATGGCGAAACATGACTACGGCGACGCTCTCTCAAAGAGCATTCTCTTCTTTGAAGCTCAACGTTCTGGTTACTTGCCCTCTAACCAAAGACTTCCATGGAGAGCCAATTCTGCCCTCAATGATGGAAAAACTAGTGGGGTGCGTAACTTTTATTTCTACTAGCATAATATATTTTTGACAATTTTGCATGCCCATCTTTGTTTCGATAATTCAGCTCACTCCAACTCTGTGTCAAACGCTTGATTTCATACCTCTTTATGAGTTCAAATTTTTAGATGAAACAATTTTTTTGATATTAAAGTCATTGGCTCATGTAGACAAGTTCAAATTCGTTCAAACTTTTAGATAAAATGAAATAACTTCAACAAATATTGTCCAATTTAAAATCTCAAAGACCATTCGACTTGTAATCAACGTAGGACTTATATTGCATAACAAATACTATTTTAATTAGCAAAAAAAATGTTGTTGTAATACGTACATTAGTGGTGCAGGTAGATTTGGTGGGAGGATACTATGATGCAGGGGACAACGTTAAATTTGGATTGCCAATGGCCTTCACCATAACAATGATGAGTTGGAGCATACTAGAATATGGAACCCAAATGGATGCTAGTGGTCAACTCCAAAATGCTATTGATGCTGTAAAATGGGGCACTGATTATCTCATCAAAGCTCACCCCCAACCTTATGTCTTATATGGACAGGTAATATAATCAACTTACAAATATTTTCATAAAAATGTCTAGTAGTAATTAGATGCTACTACTAGTCAACCTGTATTTTTATCAACATTTTTAAAGTTGCAATAGATTTTTTCCTAAGAAATACTTATGGGACACATTTAAAAAATATATATTATGAATTGATGTGAATATGTTTTGTAGGTAGGAGATGGAGACACAGACCACTCCTGCTGGCAACGACCGGAGGACATGACCACTTCCAGGGCTGCCTACAAAATTGACTCCACCCACCCTGGTTCCGACCTTGCCGGAGAGACTGCCGCTGCCATGGCCGCCGCTTCCCTCGTTTTCCGCACCTACAATTCTTCATACTCCGCTGAGCTCCTCAAACATGCCCTTGAGGTAAACTTATTATAGTTACATAAGTGATCTATTTTCAAATGTATATCCGTCAAGATTGTTTTGTTAGCATAAATAATTAGGATGATTAAGATATTTGACTTTGTTTCAGCTTTTCGATTTTGCGGACAAGTACAGGGGCAAATATGACAGTTCAATCACCGTAGCACAGAACTACTACCGATCATTTAGTGGATATGGCGTACGTGATTCTTACTTGTATTTGTTAAATGAAAATAATGTACTGTATATACTAATATATGTAATGGGCATGCTGCAGGATGAATTGTTGTGGGGTGGTGCATGGCTATACAAGGCAACAAATAATGATTACTACTTGAATTACTTAGCGGAAAATGGTGATGCACTTGGAGGAACTGGTTGGGCCATAACTGAATTTGGTTGGGATGTTAAGTATGCTGGAGTTCAGACCCTAGTTGCCAAGGTACATTAGTAATGCCCTGTTTGCTTTTCGTGGTACGGGTTAGGGAGTGTTCCACTTTGTGTTTCATTATCTGGTTTAATGACACGTGTCATGTCAAAAAGTGATCAAATGACTCGTGCTAAAGATCCAGCAGGGTTAGTGTTAGATGATAAATGGTTTCTGATGGATGTTTAATTTTACAGCTGTTGATGGCTGGAAAAGGCGGTAAACACAGAGCAATCTTTGAGAAATACCAAGACAATGCTGAGTATTTCATGTGTTCATGTATTGGTAAAAGCAGCCGCAATGTGCAAATGAGTCCTGGAGGCCTCATTTTCCATCAAGCATGGAACAACATGCAGTTCGTCACCAGCGCTTCATTCCTCCTCACCGTCTACTCTGATTATCTTACATCTGCCCGAAAGACCCTCAACTGTGCCAACACCAAAGTCTCGCCCTCTCAGCTTCTCTCCTTTGCTAAATCCCAGGTCAAACTAATGTCTGCTAACTTTTGACTTTGAAATTTGTTTCTTAATGTTACAAAATTCGATTTTTTTGTCATTTTGGCAGTTAAAATGTTTTAGCTGGTAAAACACTCAAAACTTGAATTTGATAAACTTAATTAGAGGCTATATAATTCAACTAATTAGATCAACGGTTCATTCTTGATCATGATTAGGTTGACTACATTCTTGGGGACAACCCACGAGCTATGAGTTACATGGTAGGATACGGGAGCAATTATCCACAACAAGTGCACCACAGGGGTTCCTCCATTGTGTCCTACAAGGTAGACCCTTCATTCGTCAGCTGCAAGGGAGGTTACGCCGATTGGTTCAACAGAAACACGAGCAATCCGAATCCTCTCATTGGAGCAATTGTCGGAGGCCCTGATGCAGACGACAACTTTTCTGATCGACGGGATAATTACGCGCAAACCGAGACAACTACCTACAACAATGCTCCACTTGTTGGTGTACTGGCTCGATTGCACGGCGGCCATAGTGGCTACAATCAGCTCCTTGTCGAGCATTCGTCTGCAAAGCAACGGGTAAACCACCCGATTCGTGTTACTCAGAAGATGACAAATTCATGGGACCAGAATGGAACGACATTCTACAGATACTCAGCAAAACTTACCAACAGGTCTTTGAAAAAGTTGAACAAGTTGAAGCTTTACATTTCGAAGCTTGATGGTCAACTATGGGGTCTCAAAAAGTCAGGGAATTATTACACATTTCCGGAATGGATGGAGTGTTTGGATGCAGGGAAAAGCTTGGAGTTTGTGTATATTCAGCCTGCTTCTCCAGCAAAGGTCTCTGTATCAAGCTACACTCTTGTATAGATAATAGATTGATTGTAAATTATAGAATTTTGAGCAACATTAATTCTTCAATAGACCCACAGCTAATTCTTTACCAACTTGTACTTGTGCTCATGATTTAAACACAAAAAAGGAGAGAAACAGTCTGAGAGTTACAGATACGAATCAGAAAACACCAAGACAATGACACACACCCACTTTTACACAATTCAATTTAGGATTACAACACGGTCCTGAAAAGAAAGAGAAGTGACCCTACCACTCTTAAGAGAAAAAAAAAAAAAAAACACCACGTTTTAAATGTAGCTTTTTTGAAAGTCTTTTGTTGTTTCTGATCAAGACTAAGATACTGACTATGTTTGTTTTGAAACTCACCCGAAATGATTTAGGAAGTTTGCTATGTGCATCTCATTCTAGTTCCGAATTTAAAAGGAGGAAGAGAGAATCAAGTTATACACATATTCACTATTATGAGAATTTTAAAAACATCCATGGTGAGATTAGTTGATTAATAAATGGAGGTGGATTGAAAAATGGAATACATATGGTTTTGGTAATAATCTTACCTACAAATAACTATGTTGCGTACCATCATTTCCTTCATTGTTTTTTTTAAAGCAATCATGACAATGACATTGACGGGATCATGTGGAACCATTTCACACTGTTATCTTTCTTTTTATAAAGCAGATCTATCAATTCTTGAATAGCATTAATTCTATTTTTAATCTTAAATAATATTTACTCCATTTCAAAAGGTTTGTCGTTTTTAGTTTTAAATCTTGTTTTCAAAAAGTTTAATTTTAGTTTTTTTTACCAAGAATCTCTTTAAACTACCCTTATATAATCTCTATAAATTTTCATTTTTATTGAAATATGAGTAAATATATCCCTATTTTTACACTTTTTCTTTCTTTAAAAAGGAAAGTTGACATTCTCTTTCACATATCAATACTTATGTTTTGAAGAATAATTCCTCTTAGCTTGTTCATTCGCAATATAAAAATATATTTGTGCGTCGATTTTAGAAGGAGATATACTTTTTCACCAATCGAGGCACAATATCTATTATATTCATATTCAACGATTTTCCACAAAGTGGCAACAAAACACATAACTTGTACTTCCATTTAATTTTCTAAGTCAACACGATTCATTCATTCGTAGAACTATTTACTCGATCCCAACATGTTTGGAACACTTCAAAACTTCAAATAGTCAATTTTGAAAGAATTTCATGTCAACCTCTTTTGAATATATAAATCCATCCGTCTTTTCATTTTCAAAGTCAAAAATATTCATTCTTTTGTAGAACTATTTACTTGATTGCAAACATGTTTGTAACACTTCTAACAAATGGACGAACAGTCAATTTTGAAAGAATTTATTGTCATTTAAAAGGGAAGAACTTGCATCAATATCTCAATTCAAATGTTTTTTGAACCAGGAGAAAAAAGAAATCTACTTCCCTGTATATAAATTTCACCTGCGCACTGCATTTCTCATTTAAGTTACACTAGACAAAATTCGTTTATACAATGCATGTAACTCTATTTGGCTAAATATATCTGTTTCTTTCATAGATTCAACATTGGCACTAATATGTACAAAGTTTCAAGGCTATACTATACTTACAGTTTCCTCGAGTTATTCCCTCCCACTTTAAGCTTATGAACTCTTTGGCGTAATCTTCGTTGATGATCATGTATTTTCCAAAGGCCATGACCAAGGACCACGGATGAGTATATGCCGTGTGTTAAAATAGGCGCTAGAATGTTGTTCGTCTGTAAACCACAAAACTAGATTAATCATTCTGATAAATGGGCGATTGTAATCAAGGTTGAAAATATTGATATTCACGGTTATATCAATACCTTGAATTACATAAATATCAGGGGATATCCATAATATACAATCAAGGATATATTGAGGTAATATCTGGATATTTAAATTTAAAATGCAAGTAAAGTAATCAATTAAACTTAGACTTACTTGAATCCATTCAAATCCAAGATAAAGTGCCAAAAGTGCCTCTAGTAGTGGGGAGTATATCTTTTTCATTTGCCTCCTCTCATACCAGGCTGCAAAATTTTGTCACTTGTTAGAAATTAAACAAACAATTAACGTAAGCACTTGGTCTCAATGAAGGGTCGAGCAGTCGGCTATATAGATCACATCTCATTATAAATTGCAGGAATGTGAAAGTGTTCTTAGATGAGGAACCGGATACGAAAAGATCGGTAGACGAAAGATCGGTAGACAGTATTAAAATCAATATTTGGTCTTGATTAGGTGCTAGAAAATTGATCACTGAAAATTCTTCAATTTTGGCATGGATTTGCGACCCAAATATTCGTCTTAGTGGGTAATTTTATTTCATATTTGTGAAACAAGAGGCCAGTGTAATTATGGGTTGAGTACGAGTTTTAATGAAACTTTCTTTGACTGTTCAAAAATAAATAAATTGCAGTCCTCATGCAAAATGTAGAAAATTGATAATACAGTAATATTTATAGATATGCACAAGAAGCAATATTTATTTTGAAGGAAGAGATTTGACCTGCAAAGAGCTTTTTTAGATCTTCACGGCCGGAGCGGGACTTGAGTACTGGTGCAACTACATAGGTAGGGTCTGAAATCAAAAGTAGAATTAAGCTACATGTTGAGGTTATAATTAAATTGATAAAAGGGAAAGTATTTGAGGCATTCATTTTGGAGAAGAAGACTGCAGACCTTTAGGAGAGGCAGCCATGTAATATAGGGAACCGGTAAGAGCAGCAGTGATGACAGCAGCAAACGCCTGTGCAAACGGGACAAATGGAGGTAGTACACCAGCCTGCAGTATCGGAGCAAAATGAAGTTGAGAATAACTTCAATTTTTTTAATCTTTTATAGCATCGATCAAAGAATGGATTTTTTTAGCGTCTTAATTTACCAGTGATGCCATTCCACGTGCATCAGTAATCAAATCGCTGCTCTTCAAAAATATTTCAGCTACTGCTCCCTGCAAACACGTGAATTTTACGTAAATATTACAGACTAGAACACTACAACTATATATGAAGCCTCACCCGATGTCATGATAAGTTGATAACATAAACATTATTACTATCAGAGGGTGCTTGGTTCAAAAAAATTCAAAGGGAATGGTAATGAAAATGAGTACAAGTTAATTGTAGTGATTAAATAGAATAAGAGATGATTAATTCACCTTCATCATACTTTGTCACAATGAAACTCAAAATAAGTTAATCATTTCTCCTCAATCATTCCATTATTCCTCAACCGACAATCAATTTTTATTCCCACTAATTCCAATATTAGAGCAAGACACTAACAATTCAATCACCATTCTCATTGTGATTCAATGATTCTCACGGAAGAATTTGAACCAAGCGCCTCCTTAGTAAATAGGAGTTATTTGTAGGTAATGTAGGATCGAACTCCAATTTATAAGTGATTTTGAGTTTGGATGGAGTGATGAAGCAAACCTGAACAGCAGCTCGGTAAAAGAGCTCCTCTCCTACAGAGCTTGCCGCAACAATGAGCATAAACTGCACGTATACATGAAAATGAAAGAATTTACTTTGGAAAGTAACATAATAAGGATTGGATATATATCGAACATGTTGATCTTATGTAAACAGTTTTATGTGCAACTGGATCGCAACTATCACTTTACAGTAAAACAACTAATATTGTTTAAGAAAAAACAAAATGCAAACCTATTGCACGGTAAAATTGGTTTACATAAGACTTTATGATATTGAAAAGCTTCCTAGTCAGATATTTTACCTGCCATGGCGACATCCCATAAAAGAAACTCCGCAGCTCCTCATCCTCTACGTCTCTGATAGCACGAGCATGAGGAGACAGCTTTACAACTTCATCCTGTATCAAAACAGTTTACTTATAAAATCAAGCAACATAAATAAGAGCTCAAATATTGTGTGCTTTTATGTAATTCACGAGACAAATAAATAGGAGTAACATTTTTCTGAGTTTATTAGTATCAGAGTTTATAATAAAGTAAAGCTGGCCATACATCTAGTATAAAGAGAAGGGCCATAATTGGAGGAGCTGCATATCCCAGTCCTTCAACAATAGCATCTAATGATAGATCAAAACCTCCACTGTAATCAATCCCAGAAATGGAGCATATAAACCGCCCTGCCAAAGCCATCGCGCCGTATATCCCTGAAGTTCAAAAGGCAGATAAAAGTTACATCACAAAGTATTGAGAGACAAATGAAATTTTTATATAAATGCCAATTATCCTGAAGGAACAATTACTAGAGGCAAAGTAGACAGCAGCCCAAAACAGGACAAGTAACTATAAGAACTAAACCAAAGTATATAGTCACTAAGGTTGCATTTGGATGGAAGGATTTTGATTTGAGGGAAGGGATTAGCTGACACTATAGTGTGTGTGTGAATCTCAAACTCAATATGATAAATCAAAACGTAGCTCAGACTCAGAGTAGGAGCTCAAGGATTTAAACCCATATGATATGTAGATTTCCTATCATGTTCAATTGCTTGTTAATAAATTTAATATCCTTAGCTTGAAATCAAGTGTTAATGCTCAAAGATAAATTTAAGTCACTTCTGACACACTGCATCTCTAGTTAATTAATTATTTGCCCATTTTACGCGGAAAATCAAACAGGGCCTAGTGTTTATTTCTGTGGCTTGATTATAAACTTAACAAGACATCTCAAGTGTCCATTTGCAGGTCGAAATTTGATTCGAGCAACACAAGGTTTTGAACACCTGAGATGCACCTACTTCAAATTAAAGATTGAAGAAATACAATATAGAGGGTCGTCTTAGAATTAAAGACATCTAGATTTTGTAATTTGTCAATTTTCCAGTGGGTTCAAGAAAGACCTCTTTACCAAACTCAGAACACAGGACAGAGAAATTACATGGTTAGTCAAAAGACGCAACAAATTCTCATTTGAGATGGTGTAATGTTAGAAGAAGGGTTGGAAGTTAGCCTGATCAAAACCTATTAATCTTAAAAGACGCTTGGTGCGGCTAATATGAGTAGAACTGAAACAATTAATGGAAAAGAAGATTAAAAAGGTATCTGTAACTAGAGCGTTTATCTTCTGATTTAAAATCAACTTTCCAGTTAAAACTTTACTAATATGCCACTCTCAAAGTATTTAAAGACTCATAAACTTTATGGTTAAATGCGCTCTTTCCCAAAAAGGATCATAGGGTTTTGTTTTCCTTTATTAATCTCCATCACTTCAACAACTTATAGAAATTCGGAGAACTTGTACTGCCCACACTGAAAAACACTAGCCAACTCAAGTGAGATATGAATTGCTCTCTGGGTTTATAACCTAATTTTTCAATTATTCAAATAATTTGAGTGAGAATAATTTGAGTGTGACAACTCACACTTAACATCATCAGTGCAATTCTCTCCCATTATACTTCGAATCTCAACAGTAGAAATTTAAAATCGTTTAGAATTTCTCTCAACATTCGTCATCGATTATTCTAATCATATAATCCAATATTCTCATAACTACAGGCAATTTATCTCCTCAACATGGAAATTCCAGCTCTAACGCCTATACGTATATAAACAGCCACTTCAGAAAAGCGATAATGAAAAATCGGGAATCATCCAGCAACCATAAAAAACATACATAAAGTAGATCTAATAAAACAAAGCGAAAGCAAAATAAAATAAAACATTCAAAAAAACTAACCGATTCCATAACCAAGTCTGACAATAGCTCCAATCTTCTCCCAAACAGGGAAATCAGCAGCAGCAGCATCATTGAAGCTCTGATTGAATGTGGTGACCTCCATACCCGAGACACTGTACCCTCCTCCACTCTCTCTCTCCCCACTCTCAACTGCTTCTCCACCACCGCCATTTGTCTCCGCCCAAACCATCCCGTACCTTTTCTTCTTTCTATTCTTCATCACCTTCACCGGCATAACTAGATGCGTGCTAAAACCACCGGCGCCACTCCAAATCCACGCCGCCGTGGGCGGTTTCGGAGCCACCGAGGCTAAGGAGATTTCCATCGGAGTAAATTTGATTATAGAATCAGAGGAAGGCTAACTGTGATTAAGGCAGAGCATATTGATGTGGTGAAGATTTTTGGGGTCTGAGGGCCGTTGGTTTTATGGGTCTTGTTCGTAGTTTTATGTGGCGCCAGAGAATAGTCAACACATATATGACGTGCATTTCTTTTTTCGGAGGGGGTATCTGACGGGCCAATCAGGTTAAGATAATTTCAGATAATGCTCTGCAGATTATCTTACTAAAATAATTGCAGGCTTAATTGTCGTATATCCTTTCTAAGCTTTAACTAACTAATAAACTTGGTCACACCAGGTAACCCTACTTATTTAGCATATTCCTTTCCCGTTTTCATTAATCATCATAAATTAACTATTCGAGAGAGAAAAGTAGTAAAAAGAAAGAGACCCCTCTCTTCAGATCAGTCATTGCCACCATTATTCTTAAGTCTCACAATTTCAACCGTTCTTTGTAGTTATTGTAGTTTTGAACCAATAGTTTGATCATTTCAATGGTATTGTTCTTGTTTTTTTAACAAAAACAGGAAATAAACTAGACAACTACAAAGAACGGTAATTTTCGGGAGTTGTGGAGGACAGGCTTCGTCACAGCTATTTGGTTCGTCTGGACAATGCGGAATAGAGTAATTTTCGATGGGATTTTGCCCTCTGTTAGGAGATGCATGGCACAAATCATTTCAGGTATCAAGGAGGCCAACATCATTTGTAGGGGTTATTCGGACGGTACGGTTCGAGATCTTCTGATTGCTCGGGCCCTTGGGGTTTCGAGCAGACATAGACCGACGAGACACGGCTCGTCTGTGGTATGGCTCCCGCCTGATCCGGGTTGGTACAAGTATTAAGGAATAATTTCATGATTATCTCTACCTTCCTTGCATATAGTCATTTATTGTAAATCGTAACGGTAAATCATCATTAGTATAAATCGTAACGGTAAATTATCATTAGTATAAATCGTAACGTTAGCTAATCAATGTAATATAAATAGGAGTACCCTTATCAATGATAAACATCTATCTCATTCATCATTCTCACATGGTATCAGCCTTCTCTCGATCCTAAATCTTTTCTCCCTCCGCTCTCACGGCAGCCTCTGCCCTTTTCCGACGAGCCAGTCCCCCTCGTCCTCTTTCATACTCGAGCTTGTCCCCCTCGATCTACATTTCAATGGTCGATTCCTCAATCCCCATGAATGTCTTAATACATATGGTTACGGTCAAACTAACCTCCACTAATTTTCTTCTATGGAAGAAACAGGTTCTTCCGATGCTCCACTGTGCCGATCTGTTTGGCCATGTTGATGGCACCATTGTCGCCCCTCCCACCAGAGTCAACAACGCCGTAAATCCGGCCTACACCGTCTGGCGTGCTAAGGATCAGAAAGTCCTTGGCCTTCTCCTCTCCTCTCTCACCGAGGAATCCCTCTCTGAAGTGATCGATTGTGATACTTCTCGAGATGCTTGGCTCGCCCTTGAGGCCGCCTTCAGTCACTCCTCCCAATCGCGAATAACTCAATTACGCGAGGAAATCCTTCTCCTTAAGAGTAATGACATACCCGTTGCTGATTACGGTCGCAAATTCAAGGTCATTTGCGATCAACTTGCTGCCATTGGTAAGCCCATCGATAAATCCGATAAGTCCCACTGGTTCTTACGAGGCTTGGGGCCACACTTTGGAGGCTTTGCTGACACTCGAATGGCCATGACCCCTGTCCCGACCTTTCGGGATCTCCTGCACCAGGCCACAACCTTCGAAATCATGAACAATACCTCTGAGCCTCCTGCTCCTCAGGCCGCTTTTGTTGCTCATGCTCGTCCTCGCAATCAACCCTACCATCGATCTGGTGGTTCCTCACAGTCTTCGTCAACTAGGGGTGGTCGGCACGACACTGGTCGCAGCGAGGGCAGGCCTTTCATTCCCCGTTGCCAAATATGTTGGGGTGAGCACTATGTTGACAAATGCCCCACTCGGTATGCTCGCCCCCCCCCTACCGACCACATTGCTGCCTCGCCATATGCTCGTCAGCCCGATCGCTCCGCACATCTAGCTTAGTCTTTTCACTCTGCCTGCTCGCTAGACCCAGCCCCAACCTCTGACTGGTTTATTGATTCTGGTGCTTCGGCGCACATGACATCTCGCCCTTCCGACCTGAATTCCTGCTCGCCCCACTCTGGTAATGGTTCCGTGATTGTTGGTAACGGTTCTGCTTTGCCTATTTCACATATTGGTTCTCGCTCTATATCCAATTCAGTTCGTCTTCGTGATGTGTTGGTTGTGTCGAATATCACGAAGAATCTTTTGTCTATCAGTAAATTAACCTCTGATCTAGGTGTTGATGTTGTCTTTTCCGACAAATCATTTCACATTCAGAAGCGGAACACCAAGGCATATATGTGTTGGACTCCTCGCTTCCAGCCTTTGTTGCTGCTGTTCGCTCCACCATATCCAAGGCTTCTTTCAATTTGTGGCACTTAAGATTGGGCCATGTACCCATTGAGGTTTTGAAAAATTTACACAGGCTAGGAGCTATTTCCGTTACATCTATATTACCCACTCCGGGAGTTTGCTCTTCTTGTCAGTTAGCCAAGAGCAAAAAATTATCATTTCCAGTTAATGAAAAATGAGCTTTATTTGTCCTTAATTTGGTGCATTGTGATTTATGGGGCCCTGCACCCGTTTTGTCCACAGATGGTTATGGATATTATGTCGTGTTCGTTGATGATTTCTCCAGATTTTCTTGGTTATATCCTATGCGAGCTAAAAGTGAATTTTCGAGCATACTGGAGACTTTCCACACCTTTGCTTGCAACCAATTCTCTACCTCTATGAAAGTGTTTCAGAGTGATGGGGGAACGGAGTTCGTCAATAATAGAGTCTCCGGCTTCTTGCGAAAACATGGAGTTCTTCATAGACTGTCCTGTCCATATACTCCTGAGCAAAATGGCAAGCTGAGCGCAAACACCGACACATCATTGATGAACATGAAAGTATGTTTTGATGGCCAAAAGCAACTTAAAGTTAGTGATATATGTGGTTCTAAGTCATCTTAACTAAGTCATCTGAATCTAAGCTTACTAATCTGATGAGAAACTTAAATTGAGATTACTGATCTTAATGCTAACTGAAGTAAGTTTACTGATCTTATGAAGTAATATTAAGAGTAAAATTACTGATCTTAACTGAGTTATATGAAATAAGATTACTGATCTGAGTATGGAAACTGAGAACAATTTTAGTGATCTTATATGAGATATTTGAATCTGAGTTACTGATCTTATATATATATATATACTTACTGATCTTATATGCTTACTGATCTTATATGTAAGTTACTGATCTTAAGTGTTTACTGATCTTAGTATTTACTGATCTTATATGGAAGTTATTGAACTTACATGAGTTACTGATCTTATTGGTTACTGATCTGATATATGAACTGTTAGGTACTAAGCTGATGTTTTGTGTTGTATAGACAGCTTATAGTATAGGACTTAGATATACTCTTCTGTATATAGTTCAGTTGATGTATGGATAGGTTTTATATATGTAAAGTTGTATTCTATTGTAATCAGCATTGTAAAGTTCAGAACAGTAGATTAGAACTAGATTAGGAGAAGATCAGAAGACTAAAGAAGACTAAAGAAGACTCAGAGGACTACTTCAGAATAAGAAGACTTCAAAGAAGAATTGAAGAAGAGTTTAGAAGAAAACTGGAGAAGTTTTGAAAGTCTTAAGTTACTGTGCTGACTGACTCAGCAGAGTAAAAATCCGAAGAGTAAAAATCAGAACAGTAAGTTACTGTGCTGATTTATTAAAATTGAAGAATAAGTTTGGAAAGCTTATTTAAAGAGTAACTGAAGATATATTGAAGATATGCTGACTTGGAAGTTGAAGGAAGTTACAAAGTCGGTTACAAGAAGAAGTTACAAAAACAGTTTTAGAGTTAGTTGAGAGTTAGTTCACAAACTGCTAACTGTCATACTAAGTTCTATAAATACTGTGTGATCTCCTACTGCTGAAGACTACTGAACATTTTACTGATCTTAAAGCAATCTAAGTCTACAGAGCACAAGAAGAACTCACAGAGTTGAAGGAGATTAAAGAAGAGAAGAAGCCACAGAATTGAAGAGAAGAATCAAAGGCTATTCAAAGAGAAGTTTTACTTTTCAAGTTTAAGTTTGTATTTTGTAAAACAAGTGTGCTAGTTACTTGTAGAATTACTAGTAGATCGAAGATATACCTGGTGGTATAATCGATAAGATCAAAGTCTTAATCTTGGGACTCTAAGCCACAAGAAGCTCAAGAAGAGTAATAAAACTTCACAACTGGAGTTGTGAGAGTGGATGTAGACATTTGTCGAACCACTATAAAATTCTGTGTTCTTTACTTTTCTGTTTGATTTGAGTGAATTGTTTAACTAAGAACATTAAGAACATTAAGAATTAACAAAGATAAAGATCTATAGAAAAGTTGAGTATAAATTTGATTGGGCTCATTAGTAATCTGATTATTCCGCATTGTGTATTCTGATATATTGAAAGATTTTTGAAAAGTCTATTCACCCCTCCCCTCTAGACATTTTCACTAGCTTACTCAATATTATTAACTCAACTTTGGGACCAACAAGTGGTATCAGAGCAGTAGTTCATTGGACTGCTGTTTCTTGATAACCTTACAGATCTTGAGGGATATTTTACTGATCTTGCTGTTATTTCTTGATATTTGTTACTATCTGAATACTTGAAATCTATCTGCTATACTACTGATCCTATTTGTCTAATCAAAGATGGATGACACTAATGTGAACAAACTGCCTAAGTTCAAGATTGCAGATTATGACTACTGGAAGCTTAGGATGGAGGCCATCTTTAGCTCAACCCATGATCTAATGGTGTCTGTGGTGACTGAAGGACCAATTGTTACCATGGTGGAGAACACTGCTGTTCTGGATCCATCAAAACCAGTTGGAGCACTGGTCCCAAAACCAAGGTCAGAACTGACTTCGGAAGAAATGAAACAAAATAATTTGGACAGTCTTGCCAAGAACTACATTTTACATACCTTACCAAATGAGTATCTTGGTAAAGTATTAAAATGTAAGACTGCAAAACAGATGTGGGACAAACTGGCCATTCTTTGTGAAGGTACTACACTGATCAAAGAAAGCAAGTTATCCACTGCTGTCCAAAAGTTTGAATCATTTAAGATGAAGCCAGGAGAATCAATTGATGAGTTGGATACTCGATTTACCAAAATTATGAATGATCTTGATGTATTAGGAAAGACTTATACTGACAGAGAAGTTAACCTGAGAATCTTGAAAGCCTTGGATGAAAGGTGGAAAATGGTCAAGATGATCATTAAGACAACACAAGACATTGACTCTTGGCCAGTAGAAACTATGTTCCAAACACTTAAGGCACATGAGTTTGAGTTAGATGAAGAAGATCCTATTACTGTGATTCATAAGGATAAGGATGCCACTAAGGACATAGCTTTTAAAGCTTCTACTTCTAAAGGGTCTAGATCATCTAAGTCTAAGGCCTCAAGCATAAAAGATGAACTAGATAGTTCTGATCTTAGTCTGAAAGATCAGATGAGCCTTATGATCAAAAGATTTGATAAACTGAATAAGAGGTATGGTAGATACAAAAGATTCTATAAGGAAAATAAGGGTTCTAATAACAGGGACTCTTCTGTGAACAGAAGGGATCAAAACTCTTCTGAAAGAAGGGATGAGATCTCTAATGAGAACAGGAGAGATAGGAACTCATCTGAAAAGAGAGATAGAAAGTATTCTGATAAGAAAGACAGGAACTCAATTGACAAGCATGACAGGAACAGAAAACATTCTCCTACTAAAAGAACTTCTAACAATCCTGTTTGCTATAATTGTGATAAGCCAGGTCATTATGCTTATGAATGTCCTGATCTAAGTTCTGAAGATCGAGAAGAAAGGAAAGCCAGAAGAGATCAAAAATATGCAAAGGGTAAGAAGGCAATGATGGCCTACAATGACTCTGATTCGGAATCAGAAGAGTTACCATCGTCTTCATCTGACTACCCCTCTAGTAATGAAGATGAAGCCTTCATAGCAGATGATGGACTGGTAATGATGGCCAAAATAAATGATGAGGTATCATCTGCTAACTCATTTCAATCTTGTGACAATTCTGACACTGATGAAAGTGATGCTGCTGTTAGCAGTGTAGGAAGTAGTCTTCATCATTCCCAAGGAGTGACTGAAGAAGACCTTCTACAAGCTAACAAAGCATTCATTGAAATTAGTGATGAGAATATATCTTTAAAACAAGAAATCATTAATCTGAAAGAAGCTCAGTCAAAAGTAGATCCTAATATAGTTGTCATAAATGCAAGGCTATCAGAAGAGTTGTCTCAACTCCAAGAAAAGTATGCATCCATTGACAAACTATATCAGGGTATGCTTAAAACTCAAGCTAAAGAGACTAATGAATTCAATGATTTAAAGATCAAGTGTGAAAAACTTGAAGAGCGCAATAGATTCTTAGAATCTGAAGTAGTGAGCCTAGATCGAAAACTATCTGGGATGATTAACTCTACTAAGATTAATCAAACTATCTCAGACAGATATAGAGCTCCAAATGATAAAAGAGGAATAGGTACTGATCTGCCTAGTCCATCGACTTCAGAATTTAAGAACACTAATGGAGCTAGTACAAGTTCTTTGCAACTAGATAAAGGAAAAGAACCTATGACTTATGATGATGATCCAAAACTCAAAGTACAGTCTAAATACATCCCTCCTACTACCAAGAATGGTAAAATGAAGAATGTATTAAGACCAGTACAGTCAAGACCATACCAGAAGAGTTATACTCCTCTGACCAGATCAGATCAGTCCTGGAATCAGAAGAGACAAACTCAGAACAGTAGGTCAAGACAAGTACAGGCAAGTTGGGAACAGCCTAGACCTCCTTTCATAAGGCAGTCTCAGCTGTATTCAACTAAACCTAGGAGATTTGTGCCTCATTATCATAACAAACCTGTTCTTTATCCTCCTCCTTTATCCTATGATATCTATGGAGAGGAAAGACCAAAGCAAATTTATAAGCCTTATGGTCCACATGCTTTTAGACCATATTCAAATTATTACAGACATACTGATCTTACTGAAAAAGGGATAGAACCAAGGAAAGGCTATCTCAGAAAAATAGATCCTAAGTCTGCTGATAATTCTGAACTGGTTAATAAAGTACTGTTCTGTGATAAATTTGGAAGGAAACTGAAGAGGTCCCATTTATTCAAATCCTCAATGTTCATTTGGGTACCTCTCACTACTAACCCCCAAGGACCCCAATAAATAAGGGTATCTAAGTTATTAAGATCACTACTTTGCAGAATCGACTGGACTTATACAAGAAAGGTGGTTCAGTTGGAGAGACCTGGTACATAGACAGTGGGTGCTCACACCACATGACTGGTACCAAGGCCTTACTTACTAACTATCATGAGAAGGAAGGACCAAAAGTCATCTTTGGTGATAGCTCAATAGCAATCACAAAAGGATTTGGATTCATCAAGAATGGAGATGTTGAAATCCAAGATGTCTCCTATGTTGAAGGTTTGAAGTATAATTTGTTATCTGTATCTCAATTCTGTGACAGGGGATACAAGGTTCAGTTCAAAACCAGAAGATGTGAAATAATTGATAAAAGGACTCACAATGTTCTACTTGTTGGCACAAGACAAGGAAGTGTATACATTGTGAATTGGAATAGTTGTCCTAAGAATGCCTGTCTTATTACTAAGAGTCCTAAAGAAAACAGTTGGCTCTGGCATAAACGCCTCTGCCATCTGAACTTTAAGATAATCAACAAGATTGCTAGAGAACATCTTGTTGAGGGCATTCCTAATGAAATCTATTCCAAATCACAAGTATGTGATTCCTGTCAAAAAGGTAAACAGGTAAAGGTTTCATTTAAGTCCATTCCAACTCTTTCAACAAGCAGAGTTCTAGAACTCTTGCATATGGATCTTCATGGTCCTATCAATCCTCCTACATTGAATGGAAGAAGGTATACTCTAGTTGTTGTAGATGATTATTCTAAGTTTACTTGGGTAGTCTTTCTACACAAAAAGAGTGATACACAAACACTACTTCCAGATCTATTGAAGAGGTTGCAGGTTGAAAAAGGCCATCCCATTGTCAAGATTAGGAGTGACAAGGGGACTGAATTTATTAATTGTTACATTTCTGACTACTGTTCTAAGTCTGGCATACAACATTTGACAAGTGCAGCCAGAACCCCTCAACAAAATGGTGTTGCAGAGAGGAGAAACAGAACACTAAAAGAAGCTTGCAGAGCCATGATTGCAGAATTTAACACACCTCAGAAATTTTGGGCAGAAGCTATTAACACAGCTTGCCACTCCCAAAATCGAAGTGCTCTTAATAAGGTGCATGGTAAAACACCTTATGAGGTATGGAAAGGTAGAAAACCAAGAGTTTCTTATTTTCATATTTTTGGTTGTAAGTGTTTCATACATAACAATGGCAAAAGTAAATTAAATGCTTTTGATGCAAAAGCTGATGAAGGGATATTCTTAGGATACTCTTCTGTAAGCAAAGCATTTAGAGTGTTTAATTACTCTACCCTATGTGTGGAAGAAACACCCCATGTTGTCTTTGATGAGAATGTGCAGGACTCTGCTGATCATCAGCTCAGTAAGAAAATTGACAAACTACAGCTTCAAATCAACAATGAAGATGATGATACAGGAATATATGAATCTGTACAAGCATATAATCTTTTCCTGAATGTTCTAGATCAAGAATCTGATAAAGAAAAGGTAAAAGACAAAGGTGAGTCATCTAAAACTTCTGAAATACAAGAATTGAATGACTGCTCTCCTGTGAACAAATCTGCTGATATAAATAATACTGATCTGCATGATAATTTGCATGATGTAAATGATGATAGCATTTCTGTTAAGAATAGAAGGACGTGGAAGTCTGCTCATTCTACTGATCTGATTCTAGGTGATTCTAGTATAGGTGTTAAAACTAGAAAACAATTGTTTGATTCAAAAGAAGAACCTAGTAAGTCTTTATTTTGCTGGTGTTGTTTTCTATCATCTATTGAGCCTAAAACTGTGATTGAAGCTTTAAGTGATAGTAACTGGATTATAGCCATGCAGG
Source organism: Galeopsis tetrahit (assembly GCA_963675135.1). NCBI lineage: Eukaryota > Viridiplantae > Streptophyta > Magnoliopsida > Lamiales > Lamiaceae > Galeopsis > Galeopsis tetrahit. The sequence continues at coordinate 76,294,392 of OY776127.1, forward strand.
AAGAACTCAATCAGTTCACTAGAAATGAAGTCTGGGAACTTGTTGATAGACCTAGTAATCATAATGTTGTAGGCACTAAGTGGATTTTCAAGAACAAAAGGGATGAAAATGATCTTGTAGTTAGAAACAAAGCAAGATTAGTTGCTCAGGGCTACTCTCAAGCTGAGGGTATTGATTATGATGAAACTTTTGCTCCTGTAGCTAGATTAGAAGCTATAAGATTGTTCCTTGCTTATGCTGCACATATGAAATTTACTGTGTATCAAATGGATGTGAAAAGTGCATTTTTGAATGGTATACTTGCTGAAGAAGTTTATGTGGAACAACCACCTGGTTTTGAAGTGAATAGTCACCAAGTATACAGGTTAAAGAAAGCACTCTATGGATTGAAACAAGCCCCAAGAGCATGGTATGATACTCTTTCTTTATTCTTACTTGAAAATGGTTTTACAAAAGGCAAAGTTGATAGAACTTTGTTTAGAAGACAAGAAGGTAATGATATATTACTTGTTCAAATTTATGTGGATGATATTATCTTTGGATCACCCAACAAAAACTTGAGTGAAAGCTTTTCTACACTCATGCAAAGTAAATTTGAAATGTCTATGATGGGAGAAATGACATATTTTCTTGGTCTTCAAGTAAAACAAACTTCAGAAGGTATCTTTATAAATCAAGCAAAGTACACTAAGAATTTGCTAGATAAATTTGGTATTAAAACCTGTAAGACAGTTGGTGTGCCCATGCAACCTACATACAGAATGGATCCTGATGAAGGAGGTAAGTCTTCTGACCAACCTCACTATCGTGCTTTAATTGGATCTCTACTCTATCTAACTGCCAGCAGACCTGATATTGCTTTTTCTGTTGGAGTATGTGCAAGATTTCAAGCAAACCCCAAGGAAAGTCATCTGGAAGCTGCTAAAAGGATATTGAAATATCTAAAGGGGACCATTAATCGAGGATTATGGTATCCTGCAGATGATGATATATCTTTAAGTGGTTATTCAGACTCGGACTTTGGAGGTTGCAAAATAGATAGAAAATCTACTTCAGGTTCATGTCAATTCTTAGGAACTAAGATCATTTCATGGTTTTCAAAGAAACAAACAAGTGTGGCAACTTCTACTACTGAAGCAGAATATATGGCTGCAGGTAGTTGTTGTAGTCAGCTTCTTTGGCTAATACAACAACTCAGAGACTACAATGTTGTAGAATCTAATGTACCTATATATTGTGACAGTAATAGTGCCATTGCCATCACTCAAAATCCCGTTCTTCATACTAGATGCAAACATGTTGACATTAGGCATCATTTTATTAGGGATCATGTTGAAAAGAAGAATATTAGAATGGAAAAGATTCATACTGATATTCAAAGAGCTGACATTTTTACAAAACCATTGGCTGAAGTGAGATTCAGAGAATTGTGCATTAGTTTAGGATTGATAGATATGGATTCTGTTTGTATATAGAACTGTGCTAACATTTCAGGTACTGATCTTATACCAAGAAGGACATGAAGCAGAAACTAAAAGCAGTACAACAAAACTCAAAAGTCAGAAGAGACAACCCTATGTCAGATCACTACACTAAAACAGGTAACAAGGTTACTAAAGGGACCTTAATCCCAATGAGGAAGCTGGTAAAGCTGAGGGACACTGAGAACACACATTAAGGGGGAATCTGTGATTTCTTAAAGATCCTTTTGTTGACTCAGATCACTAAGTCACTTTAGCATAAACCTTGATGTGATCATTAAATTATACATATTGTTATTAATTTGTACTGTTTTACACTTATATCTCATGAACTAACACTTCTACCAAGGTGAAACAGGCACAGAAGAGGAATTCTCCATTGAAGGGGGAACTGATCTGATTACAGATTTGAAAAGTCTACTAATCTGATCTGATTACAAAACATAGCAGTCTACAGATATATTCTGATTAATAAATTGACTTGTCTACAGTACTGATCTGATTACAATTCAGTTATTCTACAGAACTAATCTGATTACTGACTAATCTGTCTACAGAAAAACTTGTTTACTACTAATCTGTCTACAAGAAATCTACTGATCTGACACAGTACTGATCTGAGGATCACTGTGCTGATATCAAAAAGATGAAATCTGGAAATTTGGGTACTGATCTGAGGATTACTGTGCTGACCCATCTACTGATCTGAAATCTACTGTGCTGATTCATCTACTGATCTGATTTCTAAAAAGGTTACTCAGCTGATCTCAGTACTCAGCTGATCCAGATAAGTGAAATTTTCTTTATATACTAGTAAGAAAATGAAGTGAAATAGTTTTGGAAACTACTGTGCTGATTTGCATCAGAACAGTCTTTTGGTTTAGATTACTCTAAGTCAAAAATTGTTCAAATTTTTAGATTACTAATAGAGAAGATTAATACACTCTTCTATTTCTGACCTAAAAATTGTGGTGTATTTATCAAACACTAGTTGGCTCCAAAAATTAAGAATGTTACTAGAATGTGAACAGTTATTGTTTAACTCGAATTTCGAGACTTAATCCCAACCATTCTTTGTAATAATCTAATTCAATCCTAGCCCTAGATTGGTTTTGAATTTAACAAAAACGATCACACTTCATCTTCTTCGTTCCTACGAGCTCATTTCTGGAAATCTCTTAACCTCATAACTTCTGAAAAAAAAATTGATTTCTACAAAATTCTCAAATGGCAACTATCAATATTATCAATGAAGCTAACCAAGTTGCAGGAACTTTCGATTCGGATTTATGGATTCGCAAAAAGGGCATTTTCGTGGAGAATGCTGTCTATTTCAATGGCCGACACAGTGCCGAAAATCAAGCCATTCTAACTATGTGTGAAGAGTGCGGACTACGAAAATTTCTGGAATCATTTCCCATGAATGTATATGAACCAGAAGCTGTGGAATTTTATTTACAACTTCAAGGTGATAAAAATGGTGTTCACTCCATGCTTGCTGGACACAAGGTCACTATTACAAGGGACATCCTCGAAGTAATGTTGGATTTACCACAAGGCCCAGTGGATATTTTAACTTACAAAGCTGGAGAGGAAAAGGAGTGTGTGGGAAGATGGTCAGGTGTTGAAACAGAGACCTTGACTAATCTGAAGAAGGATGTTCTTCCTACTGGTCTGCAGTTCTTGATGGATATAGCTGGAAAGTGCTTGTTAGGGCAACATCATAGCCAGGATGCCTTATCGAGTTTCAAGATTAGAATTATGGCTGCAATCATCGACAGAGTGCAAGGTGATTGGCAAGGATTCTTCTTGGAAAGGCTGCTGACTGAAAAGGAAAAAGTTTTGTTTGATGAGGATACAATGGAATTTTCAATTAAATCAAAATTAGGGTTTGGAAGCAAGCTGAGTTTCTTGCTGCCTCAGCTGGTGAAAAAGCCATATTGGAGTAATCCCAAGAAATTCCATCATGGGAAATTCTTGATGAAGAAGGAGTCTGTTCAGTTTGAACAAGAGAACCCCTTGGAACACTCTCAAGAGATTGAAGCAGAAGAGTCTGGAGCTTCAATGTACCAATCGGAGGACAATCAGCCTGAAGTTAGGTCAAAGGCAAGGCATGGTCCGGGCAGTATTAGACCTAGGAGAGGAAGGTCTGCTACAGCTGCCTCAGAACCAACAGTTCGATTTGTGGAAACTGTGGTGCAATCGAGCTCAGAAGAGCAAGAGGTTAGTGTTCCCAGTCCTGTTGCTGTTCATAAAAGGACTAAGTCAAGGAGTGCTAGGAGGAAATTGATTGTTGTCTCCCCTACCCCTTCAAACTCTGAACCAAGTCAAACTGAAACCCAACATCCTCAACCTTCATGTTCTGGAAGATCAGATCACTATTTTTCTGAGACTCAGAACACTCCCCATTCATCACCTCAGCACACTAACTTTGAGCCTACTTCAATTCCTAGCCCTCAACATCAAACTTCACATCAATCTTCACCACATCAATCCCCAATACAGGTTCATGCTCACTCTACTGAACATGAATTTGAGCCTTCTACTGAACCAATTGATATTTCATCATCCCCTGAACCTGAATTTATTACTCCTAAACCTGCTGATTTGATGGAGTACAATATCTGTGATAAAGAGGATAGAATCAGGATAGATTTAAGGATAGCCTTGTTGAAGCAATTTCCTGGATTAGATGAGAGCTCAGTTGAGTTTGAGAAACTCCTTAGGATTGGCACTTGGGTGTATCTTAAGAGGAGTACTTTGAAGGAGAGTTTAGCCATCATGGAAGGGATGGGAGGTGCTTCAATCTTTGATGATTGGGAAGCAGAGCAAATGCAAGCAGCTGGTGTTAACTCTTTTCTTGAGTTGGTCACTCCAGAATCTGTTGTACTTCTTGTTGAGAGATTAACAGGAATTAAGTACACTGTTGAGAAGATTACAACTCCTAACTCTGATGAGGATTTGTTTAGTGAAGAGAAAGGTCTTGATGAAACTGAAACTGCTACTGAAGAAGATTTTATGGAAATTGATGAAGATATTGTCAATGCAACAGAGGTGTTTGAGAACACTGTTGTGATTGAAGAAACTGAAGCTGTTGACACTCAGGATGTAAATGCTGAAGAAATGGAGAGCAAGAACAGATCAGAACAGGTCCTGTTGAGAAGGAATCTGATATTTCTGACTTTGAGATGTTGAAAAAGCAGAATGCAGAGCTTCAAGCAAAGTTGGAAGCTGCTGTCCAGATGTTTCAAGAAGCTACTGAAAGAATGAACAAGATGCATTCTGAACACTCTTATGAAAAGGTAATGGAGCATACAATGTCCAAAATTTTTGACCTTCATAGAGTACAAGAGAAGAACCTGTCTCAGGTGTTGCATAAAAAGCTGGAGCAACACATATCTTCCTTGAAAGAGTGGCATGATGAAGCCAAAAAGGGGGAAGATAGGACAAGACAAGTGATGGAACAAACACAGTCACAACAAGCTCAGTTGGTTGTGAGTCAGGATGAATTAAGAGCTGAAATTGCAATGTTGAATGAGAAGCTGAAACTAAGGAAGAAACAGAAGCAACAAGGTCAAGAAATTGTTGAGAAGAGACCTGATATTGCTGGAAGTTCAAGTCAGAAGAAAAGGAAGTTAGTCCTGTCTGATGAAGAACAACAAGAGGAAGAAGCTGGAAGAATTACCAGATCAAAAAGCAAAATGAAAGCTGTTATGACAAGTGAAGAAGAAAACTTGAAAAAGAAGAAAGAAAAGGATGTCAAGTTCTTGAAGACAAGATTTGATAATCGAGTTACAGCTTTGAAGAAAAAGATGAATGCTCAAAAGAAAGCTGAAGGAAAACAGTTTGACAAAGATTTTCAAGATGAAAACTTTGTGGATTTCATTGTTTTAACAGAACATATGGAATACTGGAAGAATTTAAAGAAGAAATGGCAGATTGCTAACTTCATTGTGAAGAAGTTTGGTGATCATTCGAGCAAGGAAGCAGAATTTATTGATTTTGAAGAATTTATGCTGAATATTGATCAAGAGTTCTGGGAAGACATAGCACAAGTTGCTAATCGTGCTGGAACAAAGATTTTGTGTCCTGAAGAACCTAATTGGGAACCTCCAAGACTGGAAAATGGAGAACCTGATTACAAAGAGATAAACAACATTATTGCTGAGATTATTAAGGAAGAAGAAATCACTGATCATCAACATATGATGGATATCAAAGCAAGAATGTATGTGGCATTCAGAATCTAAAGATGCAGAATGAAGATGAAGGACAAGCTCAGAAGATAACATTTCTATCCTTAATCTTTATTTCTATATTTTTTGTTCATTTCATATTTTGTTAGTATGTGTAATATGTGCATTACCTGATCTAAATATGATTATGAATTTGAATCTGGAATTTTGAAATGATGAACTGTTATGATTGACTACATACTTAACTACTGATTTATTAACATTTAAGTAGTTTTGGCTTCATCAAAAAGGGGGAAATTGTTGGGATATGAATCCTTTAAACAATGTTCTAGTTGATGAAAGTATGTTTTGATGGCCAAAAGCAACTTAAAGTTAGTGATATATGTGGTTCTAAGTCATCTTAACTAAGTCATCTGAATCTAAGCTTACTAATCTGATGAGAAACTTAAATTGAGATTACTGATCTTAATGCTAACTGAAGTAAGTTTACTGATCTTATGAAGTAATATTAAGAGTAAAATTACTGATCTTAACTGAGTTATATGAAATAAGATTACTGATCTGAGTATGGAAACTGAGAACAATTTTAGTGATCTTATATGAGATATTTGAATCTGAGTTACTGATCTTATATATATATATATATACTTACTGATCTTATATGCTTACTGATCTTATATGTAAGTTACTGATCTTAAGTGTTTACTGATCTTAGTATTTACTGATCTTATATGGAAGTTATTGAACTTACATGAGTTACTGATCTTATTGGTTACTGATCTGATATATGAACTGTTAGGTACTAAGCTGATGTTTTGTGTTGTATAGACAGCTTATAGTATAGGACTTAGATATACTCTTCTGTATATAGTTTAGTTGATGTATGGATAGGTTTTATATATGTAAAGTTGTATTCTATTGTAATCAGCATTGTAAAGTTCAGAACAGTAGATTAGAACTAGATTAGGAGAAGATCAGAAGACTAAAGAAGACTAAAGAAGACTCAGAGGACTACTTCAGAATAAGAAGACTTCAAAGAAGAATTGAAGAAGAGTTTAGAAGAAAACTGGAGAAGTTTTGAAAGTCTTAAGTTACTGTGCTGACTGACTCAGCAGAGTAAAAATCCGAAGAGTAAAAATCAGAACAGTAAGTTACTGTGCTGATTTATTAAAATTGAAGAATAAGTTTGGAAAGCTTATTTAAAGAGTAACTGAAGATATATTGAAGATATGCTGACTTGGAAGTTGAAGGAAGTTACAAAGTCGGTTACAAGAAGAAGTTACAAAAACAGTTTTAGAGTTAGTTGAGAGTTAGTTCACAAACTGCTAACTGTCATACTAAGTTCTATAAATACTGTGTGATCTCCTACTGCTGAAGACTACTGAACATTTTACTGATCTTAAAGCAATCTAAGTCTACAGAGCACAAGAAGAACTCACAGAGTTGAAGGAGATTAAAGAAGAGAAGAAGCCACAGAATTGAAGAGAAGAATCAAAGGCTATTCAAAGAGAAGTTTTACTTTTCAAGTTTAAGTTTGTATTTTGTAAAACAAGTGTGCTAGTTACTTGTAGAATTACTAGTAGATCGAAGATATACCTGGTGGTATAATCGATAAGATCAAAGTCTTAATCTTGGGACTCTAAGCCACAAGAAGCTCAAGAAGAGTAATAAAACTTCACAACTGGAGTTGTGAGAGTGGATGTAGACATTTGTCGAACCACTATAAAATTCTGTGTTCTTTACTTTTCTGTTTGATTTGAGTGAATTGTTTAACTAAGAACATTAAGAACATTAAGAATTAACAAAGATAAAGATCTATAGAAAAGTTGAGTATAAATTTGATTGGGCTCATTAGTAATCTGATTATTCCGCATTGTGTATTCTGATATATTGAAAGATTTTTGAAAAGTCTATTCACCCCTCCCCTCTAGACATTTTCACTAGCTTACTCAATATTATTAACTCAACTTTGGGACCAACAAGTGGTATCAGAGCAGTAGTTCATTGGACTGCTGTTTCTTGATAACCTTACAGATCTTGAGGGATATTTTACTGATCTTGCTGTTATTTCTTGATATTTGTTACTATCTGAATACTTGAAATCTATCTGCTATACTACTGATCCTATTTGTCTAATCAAAGATGGATGACACTAATGTGAACAAACTGCCTAAGTTCAAGATTGCAGATTATGACTACTGGAAGCTTAGGATGGAGGCCATCTTTAGCTCAACCCATGATCTAATGGTGTCTGTGGTGACTGAAGGACCAATTGTTACCATGGTGGAGAACACTGCTGTTCTGGATCCATCAAAACCAGTTGGAGCACTGGTCCCAAAACCAAGGTCAGAACTGACTTCGGAAGAAATGAAACAAAATAATTTGGACAGTCTTGCCAAGAACTACATTTTACATACCTTACCAAATGAGTATCTTGGTAAAGTATTAAAATGTAAGACTGCAAAACAGATGTGGGACAAACTGGCCATTCTTTGTGAAGGTACTACACTGATCAAAGAAAGCAAGTTATCCACTGCTGTCCAAAAGTTTGAATCATTTAAGATGAAGCCAGGAGAATCAATTGATGAGTTGGATACTCGATTTACCAAAATTATGAATGATCTTGATGTATTAGGAAAGACTTATACTGACAGAGAAGTTAACCTGAGAATCTTGAAAGCCTTGGATGAAAGGTGGAAAATGGTCAAGATGATCATTAAGACAACACAAGACATTGACTCTTGGCCAGTAGAAACTATGTTCCAAACACTTAAGGCACATGAGTTTGAGTTAGATGAAGAAGATCCTATTACTGTGATTCATAAGGATAAGGATGCCACTAAGGACATAGCTTTTAAAGCTTCTACTTCTAAAGGGTCTAGATCATCTAAGTCTAAGGCCTCAAGCATAAAAGATGAACTAGATAGTTCTGATCTTAGTCTGAAAGATCAGATGAGCCTTATGATCAAAAGATTTGATAAACTGAATAAGAGGTATGGTAGATACAAAAGATTCTATAAGGAAAATAAGGGTTCTAATAACAGGGACTCTTCTGTGAACAGAAGGGATCAAAACTCTTCTGAAAGAAGGGATGAGATCTCTAATGAGAACAGGAGAGATAGGAACTCATCTGAAAAGAGAGATAGAAAGTATTCTGATAAGAAAGACAGGAACTCAATTGACAAGCATGACAGGAACAGAAAACATTCTCCTACTAAAAGAACTTCTAACAATCCTGTTTGCTATAATTGTGATAAGCCAGGTCATTATGCTTATGAATGTCCTGATCTAAGTTCTGAAGATCGAGAAGAAAGGAAAGCCAGAAGAGATCAAAAATATGCAAAGGGTAAGAAGGCAATGATGGCCTACAATGACTCTGATTCGGAATCAGAAGAGTTACCATCGTCTTCATCTGACTACCCCTCTAGTAATGAAGATGAAGCCTTCATAGCAGATGATGGACTGGTAATGATGGCCAAAATAAATGATGAGGTATCATCTGCTAACTCATTTCAATCTTGTGACAATTCTGACACTGATGAAAGTGATGCTGCTGTTAGCAGTGTAGGAAGTAGTCTTCATCATTCCCAAGGAGTGACTGAAGAAGACCTTCTACAAGCTAACAAAGCATTCATTGAAATTAGTGATGAGAATATATCTTTAAAACAAGAAATCATTAATCTGAAAGAAGCTCAGTCAAAAGTAGATCCTAATATAGTTGTCATAAATGCAAGGCTATCAGAAGAGTTGTCTCAACTCCAAGAAAAGTATGCATCCATTGACAAACTATATCAGGGTATGCTTAAAACTCAAGCTAAAGAGACTAATGAATTCAATGATTTAAAGATCAAGTGTGAAAAACTTGAAGAGCGCAATAGATTCTTAGAATCTGAAGTAGTGAGCCTAGATCGAAAACTATCTGGGATGATTAACTCTACTAAGATTAATCAAACTATCTCAGACAGATATAGAGCTCCAAATGATAAAAGAGGAATAGGTACTGATCTGCCTAGTCCATCGACTTCAGAATTTAAGAACACTAATGGAGCTAGTACAAGTTCTTTGCAACTAGATAAAGGAAAAGAACCTATGACTTATGATGATGATCCAAAACTCAAAGTACAGTCTAAATACATCCCTCCTACTACCAAGAATGGTAAAATGAAGAATGTATTAAGACCAGTACAGTCAAGACCATACCAGAAGAGTTATACTCCTCTGACCAGATCAGATCAGTCCTGGAATCAGAAGAGACAAACTCAGAACAGTAGGTCAAGACAAGTACAGGCAAGTTGGGAACAGCCTAGACCTCCTTTCATAAGGCAGTCTCAGCTGTATTCAACTAAACCTAGGAGATTTGTGCCTCATTATCATAACAAACCTGTTCTTTATCCTCCTCCTTTATCCTATGATATCTATGGAGAGGAAAGACCAAAGCAAATTTATAAGCCTTATGGTCCACATGCTTTTAGACCATATTCAAATTATTACAGACATACTGATCTTACTGAAAAAGGGATAGAACCAAGGAAAGGCTATCTCAGAAAAATAGATCCTAAGTCTGCTGATAATTCTGAACTGGTTAATAAAGTACTGTTCTGTGATAAATTTGGAAGGAAACTGAAGAGGTCCCATTTATTCAAATCCTCAATGTTCATTTGGGTACCTCTCACTACTAACCCCCAAGGACCCCAATAAATAAGGGTATCTAAGTTATTAAGATCACTACTTTGCAGAATCGACTGGACTTATACAAGAAAGGTGGTTCAGTTGGAGAGACCTGGTACATAGACAGTGGGTGCTCACACCACATGACTGGTACCAAGGCCTTACTTACTAACTATCATGAGAAGGAAGGACCAAAAGTCATCTTTGGTGATAGCTCAATAGCAATCACAAAAGGATTTGGATTCATCAAGAATGGAGATGTTGAAATCCAAGATGTCTCCTATGTTGAAGGTTTGAAGTATAATTTGTTATCTGTATCTCAATTCTGTGACAGGGGATACAAGGTTCAGTTCAAAACCAGAAGATGTGAAATAATTGATAAAAGGACTCACAATGTTCTACTTGTTGGCACAAGACAAGGAAGTGTATACATTGTGAATTGGAATAGTTGTCCTAAGAATGCCTGTCTTATTACTAAGAGTCCTAAAGAAAACAGTTGGCTCTGGCATAAACGCCTCTGCCATCTGAACTTTAAGATAATCAACAAGATTGCTAGAGAACATCTTGTTGAGGGCATTCCTAATGAAATCTATTCCAAATCACAAGTATGTGATTCCTGTCAAAAAGGTAAACAGGTAAAGGTTTCATTTAAGTCCATTCCAACTCTTTCAACAAGCAGAGTTCTAGAACTCTTGCATATGGATCTTCATGGTCCTATCAATCCTCCTACATTGAATGGAAGAAGGTATACTCTAGTTGTTGTAGATGATTATTCTAAGTTTACTTGGGTAGTCTTTCTACACAAAAAGAGTGATACACAAACACTACTTCCAGATCTATTGAAGAGGTTGCAGGTTGAAAAAGGCCATCCCATTGTCAAGATTAGGAGTGACAAGGGGACTGAATTTATTAATTGTTACATTTCTGACTACTGTTCTAAGTCTGGCATACAACATTTGACAAGTGCAGCCAGAACCCCTCAACAAAATGGTGTTGCAGAGAGGAGAAACAGAACACTAAAAGAAGCTTGCAGAGCCATGATTGCAGAATTTAACACACCTCAGAAATTTTGGGCAGAAGCTATTAACACAGCTTGCCACTCCCAAAATCGAAGTGCTCTTAATAAGGTGCATGGTAAAACACCTTATGAGGTATGGAAAGGTAGAAAACCAAGAGTTTCTTATTTTCATATTTTTGGTTGTAAGTGTTTCATACATAACAATGGCAAAAGTAAATTAAATGCTTTTGATGCAAAAGCTGATGAAGGGATATTCTTAGGATACTCTTCTGTAAGCAAAGCATTTAGAGTGTTTAATTACTCTACCCTATGTGTGGAAGAAACACCCCATGTTGTCTTTGATGAGAATGTGCAGGACTCTGCTGATCATCAGCTCAGTAAGAAAATTGACAAACTACAGCTTCAAATCAACAATGAAGATGATGATACAGGAATATATGAATCTGTACAAGCATATAATCCTTTCCTGAATGTTCTAGATCAAGAATCTGATAAAGAAAAGGTAAAAGACAAAGGTGAGTCATCTAAAACTTCTGAAATACAAGAATTGAATGACTCCTCTCCTGTGAACAAATCTGCTGATATAAATAATACTGATCTGCATGATAATTTGCATGATGTAAATGATGATAGCATTTCTGTTAAGAATAGAAGGACATGGAAGTCTGCTCATTCTACTGATCTGATTCTAGGTGATTCTAGTATAGGTGTTAAAACTAGAAAACAATTGTTTGATTCAAAAGAAGAACCTAGTAAGTCTTTATTTTGCTGGTGTTGTTTTCTATCATCTATTGAGCCTAAAACTGTGATTGAAGCTTTAAGTGATAGTAACTGGATTATAGCCATGCAGGAAGAACTCAATCAGTTCACTAGAAATGAAGTCTGGGAACTTGTTGATAGACCTAGTAATCATAATGTTGTAGGCACTAAGTGGATTTTCAAGAACAAAAGGGATGAAAATGATCTTGTAGTTAGAAACAAAGCAAGATTAGTTGCTCAGGGCTACTCTCAAGCTGAGGGTATTGATTATGATGAAACTTTTGCTCCTGTAGCTAGATTAGAAGCTATAAGATTGTTCCTTGCTTATGCTGCACATATGAAATTTACTGTGTATCAAATGGATGTGAAAAGTGCATTTTTGAATGGTATACTTGCTGAAGAAGTTTATGTGGAACAACCACCTGGTTTTGAAGTGAATAGTCACCAAGTATACAGGTTAAAGAAAGCACTCTATGGATTGAAACAAGCCCCAAGAGCATGGTATGATACTCTTTCTTTATTCTTACTTGAAAATGGTTTTACAAAAGGCAAAGTTGATAGAACTTTGTTTAGAAGACAAGAAGGTAATGATATATTACTTGTTCAAATTTATGTGGATGATATTATCTTTGGATCACCCAACAAAAACTTGAGTGAAAGCTTTTCTACACTCATGCAAAGTAAATTTGAAATGTCTATGATGGGAGAAATGACATATTTTCTTGGTCTTCAAGTAAAACAAACTTCAGAAGGTATCTTTATAAATCAAGCAAAGTACACTAAGAATTTGCTAGATAAATTTGGTATTAAAACCTGTAAGACAGTTGGTGTGCCCATGCAACCTACATACAGAATGGATCCTGATGAAGGAGGTAAGTCTTCTGACCAACCTCACTATCGTGCTTTAATTGGATCTCTACTCTATCTAACTGCCAGCAGACCTGATATTGCTTTTTCTGTTGGAGTATGTGCAAGATTTCAAGCAAACCCCAAGGAAAGTCATCTGGAAGCTGCTAAAAGGATATTGAAATATCTAAAGGGGACCATTAATCGAGGATTATGGTATCCTGCAGATGATGATATATCTTTAAGTGGTTATTCAGACTCGGACTTTGGAGGTTGCAAAATAGATAGAAAATCTACTTCAGGTTCATGTCAATTCTTAGGAACTAAGATCATTTCATGGTTTTCAAAGAAACAAACAAGTGTGGCAACTTCTACTACTGAAGCAGAATATATGGCTGCAGGTAGTTGTTGTAGTCAGCTTCTTTGGCTAATACAACAACTCAGAGACTACAATGTTGTAGAATCTAATGTACCTATATATTGTGACAGTAATAGTGCCATTGCCATCACTCAAAATCCCGTTCTTCATACTAGATGCAAACATGTTGACATTAGGCATCATTTTATTAGGGATCATGTTGAAAAGAAGAATATTAGAATGGAAAAGATTCATACTGATATTCAAAGAGCTGACATTTTTACAAAACCATTGGCTGAAGTGAGATTCAGAGAATTGTGCATTAGTTTAGGATTGATAGATATGGATTCTGTTTGTATATAGAACTGTGCTAACATTTCAGGTACTGATCTTATACCAAGAAGGACATGAAGCAGAAACTAAAAGCAGTACAACAAAACTCAAAAGTCAGAAGAGACAACCCTATGTCAGATCACTACACTAAAACAGGTAACAAGGTTACTAAAGGGACCTTAATCCCAATGAGGAAGCTGGTAAAGCTGAGGGACACTGAGAACACACATTAAGGGGGAATCTGTGATTTCTTAAAGATCCTTTTGTTGACTCAGATCACTAAGTCACTTTAGCATAAACCTTGATGTGATCATTAAATTATACATATTGTTATTAATTTGTACTGTTTTACACTTATATCTCATGAACTAACACTTCTACCAAGGTGAAACAGGCACAGAAGAGGAATTCTCCATTGAAGGGGGAACTGATCTGATTACAGATTTGAAAAGTCTACTAATCTGATCTGATTACAAAACATAGCAGTCTACAGATATATTCTGATTAATAAATTGACTTGTCTACAGTACTGATCTGATTACAATTCAGTTATTCTACAGAACTAATCTGATTACTGACTAATCTGTCTACAGAAAAACTTGTTTACTACTAATCTGTCTACAAGAAATCTACTGATCTGACACAGTACTGATCTGAGGATCACTGTGCTGATATCAAAAAGATGAAATCTGGAAATTTGGGTACTGATCTGAGGATTACTGTGCTGACCCATCTACTGATCTGAAATCTACTGTGCTGATTCATCTACTGATCTGATTTCTAAAAAGGTTACTCAGCTGATCTCAGTACTCAGCTGATCCAGATAAGTGAAATTTTCTTTATATACTAGTAAGAAAATGAAGTGAAATAGTTTTGGAAACTACTGTGCTGATTTGCATCAGAACAGTCTTTTGGTTTAGATTACTCTAAGTCAAAAATTGTTCAAATTTTTAGATTACTAATAGAGAAGATTAATACACTCTTCTATTTCTGACCTAAAAATTGTGGTGTATTTATCAAACACTAGTTGGCTCCAAAAATTAAGAATGTTACTAGAATGTGAACAGTTATTGTTTAACTCGAATTTCGAGACTTAATCCCAACCATTCTTTGTAATAATCTAATTCAATCCTAGCCCTAGATTGGTTTTGAATTTAACAAAAACGATCACACTTCATCTTCTTCGTTCCTACGAGCTCATTTCTGGAAATCTCTTAACCTCATAACTTCTGAAAAAAAAATTGATTTCTACAAAATTCTCAAATGGCAACTATCAATATTATCAATGAAGCTAACCAAGTTGCAGGAACTTTCGATTCGGATTTATGGATTCGCAAAAAGGGCATTTTCGTGGAGAATGCTGTCTATTTCAATGGCCGACACAGTGCCGAAAATCAAGCCATTCTAACTATGTGTGAAGAGTGCGGACTACGAAAATTTCTGGAATCATTTCCCATGAATGTATATGAACCAGAAGCTGTGGAATTTTATTTACAACTTCAAGGTGATAAAAATGGTGTTCACTCCATGCTTGCTGGACACAAGGTCACTATTACAAGGGACATCCTCGAAGTAATGTTGGATTTACCACAAGGCCCAGTGGATATTTTAACTTACAAAGCTGGAGAGGAAAAGGAGTGTGTGGGAAGATGGTCAGGTGTTGAAACAGAGACCTTGACTAATCTGAAGAAGGATGTTCTTCCTACTGGTCTGCAGTTCTTGATGGATATAGCTGGAAAGTGCTTGTTAGGGCAACATCATAGCCAGGATGCCTTATCGAGTTTCAAGATTAGAATTATGGCTGCAATCATCGACAGAGTGCAAGGTGATTGGCAAGGATTCTTCTTGGAAAGGCTGCTGACTGAAAAGGAAAAAGTTTTGTTTGATGAGGATACAATGGAATTTTCAATTAAATCAAAATTAGGGTTTGGAAGCAAGCTGAGTTTCTTGCTGCCTCAGCTGGTGAAAAAGCCATATTGGAGTAATCCCAAGAAATTCCATCATGGGAAATTCTTGATGAAGAAGGAGTCTGTTCAGTTTGAACAAGAGAACCCCTTGGAACACTCTCAAGAGATTGAAGCAGAAGAGTCTGGAGCTTCAATGTACCAATCGGAGGACAATCAGCCTGAAGTTAGGTCAAAGGCAAGGCATGGTCCGGGCAGTATTAGACCTAGGAGAGGAAGGTCTGCTACAGCTGCCTCAGAACCAACAGTTCGATTTGTGGAAACTGTGGTGCAATCGAGCTCAGAAGAGCAAGAGGTTAGTGTTCCCAGTCCTGTTGCTGTTCATAAAAGGACTAAGTCAAGGAGTGCTAGGAGGAAATTGATTGTTGTCTCCCCTACCCCTTCAAACTCTGAACCAAGTCAAACTGAAACCCAACATCCTCAACCTTCATGTTCTGGAAGATCAGATCACTATTTTTCTGAGACTCAGAACACTCCCCATTCATCACCTCAGCACACTAACTTTGAGCCTACTTCAATTCCTAGCCCTCAACATCAAACTTCACATCAATCTTCACCACATCAATCCCCAATACAGGTTCATGCTCACTCTACTGAACATGAATTTGAGCCTTCTACTGAACCAATTGATATTTCATCATCCCCTGAACCTGAATTTATTACTCCTAAACCTGCTGATTTGATGGAGTACAATATCTGTGATAAAGAGGATAGAATCAGGATAGATTTAAGGATAGCCTTGTTGAAGCAATTTCCTGGATTAGATGAGAGCTCAGTTGAGTTTGAGAAACTCCTTAGGATTGGCACTTGGGTGTATCTTAAGAGGAGTACTTTGAAGGAGAGTTTAGCCATCATGGAAGGGATGGGAGGTGCTTCAATCTTTGATGATTGGGAAGCAGAGCAAATGCAAGCAGCTGGTGTTAACTCTTTTCTTGAGTTGGTCACTCCAGAATCTGTTGTACTTCTTGTTGAGAGATTAACAGGAATTAAGTACACTGTTGAGAAGATTACAACTCCTAACTCTGATGAGGATTTGTTTAGTGAAGAGAAAGGTCTTGATGAAACTGAAACTGCTGCTGAAGAAGATTTTATGGAAATTGATGAAGATATTGTCAATGCAACAGAGGTGTTTGAGAACACTGTTGTGATTGAAGAAACTGAAGCTGTTGACACTCAGGATGTAAATGCTGAAGAAATGGAGAGCATTCCAATTCACTCTGCTGATCCTATTGTTCTTGAGGATGTGCAAGAACAGATCAGAACAGGTCCTGTTGAGAAGGAATCTGATATTTCTGACTTTGAGATGTTGAAAAAGCAGAATGCAGAGCTTCAAGCAAAGTTGGAAGCTGCTGTCCAGATGTTTCAAGAAGCTACTGAAAGAATGAACAAGATGCATTCTGAACACTCTTATGAAAAGGTAATGGAGCATACAATGTCCAAAATTTTTGACCTTCATAGAGTACAAGAGAAGAACCTGTCTCAGGTGTTGCATAAAAAGCTGGAGCAACACATATCTTCCTTGAAAGAGTGGCATGATGAAGCCAAAAAGGGGGAAGATAGGACAAGACAAGTGATGGAACAAACACAGTCACAACAAGCTCAGTTGGTTGTGAGTCAGGATGAATTAAGAGCTGAAATTGCAATGTTGAATGAGAAGCTGAAACTAAGGAAGAAACAGAAGCAACAAGGTCAAGAAATTGTTGAGAAGAGACCTGATATTGCTGGAAGTTCAAGTCAGAAGAAAAGGAAGTTAGTCCTGTCTGATGAAGAACAACAAGAGGAAGAAGCTGGAAGAATTACCAGATCAAAAAGCAAAATGAAAGCTGTTATGACAAGTGAAGAAGAAAACTTGAAAAAGAAGAAAGAAAAGGATGTCAAGTTCTTGAAGACAAGATTTGATAATCGAGTTACAGCTTTGAAGAAAAAGATGAATGCTCAAAAGAAAGCTGAAGGAAAACAGTTTGACAAAGATTTTCAAGATGAAAACTTTGTGGATTTCATTGTTTTAACAGAACATATGGAATACTGGAAGAATTTAAAGAAGAAATGGCAGATTGCTAACTTCATTGTGAAGAAGTTTGGTGATCATTCGAGCAAGGAAGCAGAATTTATTGATTTTGAAGAATTTATGCTGAATATTGATCAAGAGTTCTGGGAAGACATAGCACAA
Organism: Galeopsis tetrahit; assembly: GCA_963675135.1. NCBI lineage: Eukaryota > Viridiplantae > Streptophyta > Magnoliopsida > Lamiales > Lamiaceae > Galeopsis > Galeopsis tetrahit. The sequence continues at coordinate 76,312,185 of OY776127.1, forward strand.
GTTGCTAATCGTGCTGGAACAAAGATTTTGTGTCCTGAAGAACCTAATTGGGAACCTCCAAGACTGGAAAATGGAGAACCTGATTACAAAGAGATAAACAACATTATTGCTGAGATTATTAAGGAAGAAGAAATCACTGATCATCAACATATGATGGATATCAAAGCAAGAATGTATGTGGCATTCAGAATCTAAAGATGCAAAATGAAGATGAAGGACAAGCTCAGAAGATAACATTTCTATCCTTAATCTTTATTTCTATATTTTTTGTTCATTTCATATTTTGTTAGTATGTGTAATATGTGCATTACCTGATCTAAATATGATTATGAATTTGAATCTGGAATTTTGAAATGATGAACTGTTATGATTGACTACATACTTAACTACTGATTTATTAACATTTAAGTAGTTTTGGCTTCATCAAAAAGGGGGAAATTGTTGGGATATGAATCCTTTAAACAATGTTCTAGTTGATGAAAGTATGTTTTGATGGCCAAAAGCAACTTAAAGTTAGTGATATATGTGGTTCTAAGTCATCTTAACTAAGTCATCTGAATCTAAGCTTACTAATCTGATGAGAAACTTAAATTGAGATTACTGATCTTAATGCTAACTGAAGTAAGTTTACTGATCTTATGAAGTAATATTAAGAGTAAAATTACTGATCTTAACTGAGTTATATGAAATAAGATTACTGATCTGAGTATGGAAACTGAGAACAATTTTAGTGATCTTATATGAGATATTTGAATCTGAGTTACTGATCTTATATATATATATATATACTTACTGATCTTATATGCTTACTGATCTTATATGTAAGTTACTGATCTTAAGTGTTTACTGATCTTAGTATTTACTGATCTTATATGGAAGTTATTGAACTTACATGAGTTACTGATCTTATTGGTTACTGATCTGATATATGAACTGTTAGGTACTAAGCTGATGTTTTGTGTTGTATAGACAGCTTATAGTATAGGACTTAGATATACTCTTCTGTATATAGTTTAGTTGATGTATGGATAGGTTTTATATATGTAAAGTTGTATTCTATTGTAATCAGCATTGTAAAGTTCAGAACAGTAGATTAGAACTAGATTAGGAGAAGATCAGAAGACTAAAGAAGACTAAAGAAGACTCAGAGGACTACTTCAGAATAAGAAGACTTCAAAGAAGAATTGAAGAAGAGTTTAGAAGAAAACTGGAGAAGTTTTGAAAGTCTTAAGTTACTGTGCTGACTGACTCAGCAGAGTAAAAATCCGAAGAGTAAAAATCAGAACAGTAAGTTACTGTGCTGATTTATTAAAATTGAAGAATAAGTTTGGAAAGCTTATTTAAAGAGTAACTGAAGATATATTGAAGATATGCTGACTTGGAAGTTGAAGGAAGTTACAAAGTCGGTTACAAGAAGAAGTTACAAAAACAGTTTTAGAGTTAGTTGAGAGTTAGTTCACAAACTGCTAACTGTCATACTAAGTTCTATAAATACTGTGTGATCTCCTACTGCTGAAGACTACTGAACATTTTACTGATCTTAAAGCAATCTAAGTCTACAGAGCACAAGAAGAACTCACAGAGTTGAAGGAGATTAAAGAAGAGAAGAAGCCACAGAATTGAAGAGAAGAATCAAAGGCTATTCAAAGAGAAGTTTTACTTTTCAAGTTTAAGTTTGTATTTTGTAAAACAAGTGTGCTAGTTACTTGTAGAATTACTAGTAGATCGAAGATATACCTGGTGGTATAATCGATAAGATCAAAGTCTTAATCTTGGGACTCTAAGCCACAAGAAGCTCAAGAAGAGTAATAAAACTTCACAACTGGAGTTGTGAGAGTGGATGTAGACATTTGTCGAACCACTATAAAATTCTGTGTTCTTTACTTTTCTGTTTGATTTGAGTGAATTGTTTAACTAAGAACATTAAGAACATTAAGAATTAACAAAGATAAAGATCTATAGAAAAGTTGAGTATAAATTTGATTGGGCTCATTAGTAATCTGATTATTCCGCATTGTGTATTCTGATATATTGAAAGATTTTTGAAAAGTCTATTCACCCCTCCCCTCTAGACATTTTCACTAGCTTACTCAATATTATTAACTCAACTTTGGGACCAACAAGTGGTATCAGAGCAGTAGTTCATTGGACTGCTGTTTCTTGATAACCTTACAGATCTTGAGGGATATTTTACTGATCTTGCTGTTATTTCTTGATATTTGTTACTATCTGAATACTTGAAATCTATCTGCTATACTACTGATCCTATTTGTCTAATCAAAGATGGATGACACTAATGTGAACAAACTGCCTAAGTTCAAGATTGCAGATTATGACTACTGGAAGCTTAGGATGGAGGCCATCTTTAGCTCAACCCATGATCTAATGGTGTCTGTGGTGACTGAAGGACCAATTGTTACCATGGTGGAGAACACTGCTGTTCTGGATCCATCAAAACCAGTTGGAGCACTGGTCCCAAAACCAAGGTCAGAACTGACTTCGGAAGAAATGAAACAAAATAATTTGGACAGTCTTGCCAAGAACTACATTTTACATACCTTACCAAATGAGTATCTTGGTAAAGTATTAAAATGTAAGACTGCAAAACAGATGTGGGACAAACTGGCCATTCTTTGTGAAGGTACTACACTGATCAAAGAAAGCAAGTTATCCACTGCTGTCCAAAAGTTTGAATCATTTAAGATGAAGCCAGGAGAATCAATTGATGAGTTGGATACTCGATTTACCAAAATTATGAATGATCTTGATGTATTAGGAAAGACTTATACTGACAGAGAAGTTAACCTGAGAATCTTGAAAGCCTTGGATGAAAGGTGGAAAATGGTCAAGATGATCATTAAGACAACACAAGACATTGACTCTTGGCCAGTAGAAACTATGTTCCAAACACTTAAGGCACATGAGTTTGAGTTAGATGAAGAAGATCCTATTACTGTGATTCATAAGGATAAGGATGCCACTAAGGACATAGCTTTTAAAGCTTCTACTTCTAAAGGGTCTAGATCATCTAAGTCTAAGGCCTCAAGCATAAAAGATGAACTAGATAGTTCTGATCTTAGTCTGAAAGATCAGATGAGCCTTATGATCAAAAGATTTGATAAACTGAATAAGAGGTATGGTAGATACAAAAGATTCTATAAGGAAAATAAGGGTTCTAATAACAGGGACTCTTCTGTGAACAGAAGGGATCAAAACTCTTCTGAAAGAAGGGATGAGATCTCTAATGAGAACAGGAGAGATAGGAACTCATCTGAAAAGAGAGATAGAAAGTATTCTGATAAGAAAGACAGGAACTCAATTGACAAGCATGACAGGAACAGAAAACATTCTCCTACTAAAAGAACTTCTAACAATCCTGTTTGCTATAATTGTGATAAGCCAGGTCATTATGCTTATGAATGTCCTGATCTAAGTTCTGAAGATCGAGAAGAAAGGAAAGCCAGAAGAGATCAAAAATATGCAAAGGGTAAGAAGGCAATGATGGCCTACAATGACTCTGATTCGGAATCAGAAGAGTTACCATCGTCTTCATCTGACTACCCCTCTAGTAATGAAGATGAAGCCTTCATAGCAGATGATGGACTGGTAATGATGGCCAAAATAAATGATGAGGTATCATCTGCTAACTCATTTCAATCTTGTGACAATTCTGACACTGATGAAAGTGATGCTGCTGTTAGCAGTGTAGGAAGTAGTCTTCATCATTCCCAAGGAGTGACTGAAGAAGACCTTCTACAAGCTAACAAAGCATTCATTGAAATTAGTGATGAGAATATATCTTTAAAACAAGAAATCATTAATCTGAAAGAAGCTCAGTCAAAAGTAGATCCTAATATAGTTGTCATAAATGCAAGGCTATCAGAAGAGTTGTCTCAACTCCAAGAAAAGTATGCATCCATTGACAAACTATATCAGGGTATGCTTAAAACTCAAGCTAAAGAGACTAATGAATTCAATGATTTAAAGATCAAGTGTGAAAAACTTGAAGAGCGCAATAGATTCTTAGAATCTGAAGTAGTGAGCCTAGATCGAAAACTATCTGGGATGATTAACTCTACTAAGATTAATCAAACTATCTCAGACAGATATAGAGCTCCAAATGATAAAAGAGGAATAGGTACTGATCTGCCTAGTCCATCGACTTCAGAATTTAAGAACACTAATGGAGCTAGTACAAGTTCTTTGCAACTAGATAAAGGAAAAGAACCTATGACTTATGATGATGATCCAAAACTCAAAGTACAGTCTAAATACATCCCTCCTACTACCAAGAATGGTAAAATGAAGAATGTATTAAGACCAGTACAGTCAAGACCATACCAGAAGAGTTATACTCCTCTGACCAGATCAGATCAGTCCTGGAATCAGAAGAGACAAACTCAGAACAGTAGGTCAAGACAAGTACAGGCAAGTTGGGAACAGCCTAGACCTCCTTTCATAAGGCAGTCTCAGCTGTATTCAACTAAACCTAGGAGATTTGTGCCTCATTATCATAACAAACCTGTTCTTTATCCTCCTCCTTTATCCTATGATATCTATGGAGAGGAAAGACCAAAGCAAATTTATAAGCCTTATGGTCCACATGCTTTTAGACCATATTCAAATTATTACAGACATACTGATCTTACTGAAAAAGGGATAGAACCAAGGAAAGGCTATCTCAGAAAAATAGATCCTAAGTCTGCTGATAATTCTGAACTGGTTAATAAAGTACTGTTCTGTGATAAATTTGGAAGGAAACTGAAGAGGTCCCATTTATTCAAATCCTCAATGTTCATTTGGGTACCTCTCACTACTAACCCCCAAGGACCCCAATAAATAAGGGTATCTAAGTTATTAAGATCACTACTTTGCAGAATCGACTGGACTTATACAAGAAAGGTGGTTCAGTTGGAGAGACCTGGTACATAGACAGTGGGTGCTCACACCACATGACTGGTACCAAGGCCTTACTTACTAACTATCATGAGAAGGAAGGACCAAAAGTCATCTTTGGTGATAGCTCAATAGCAATCACAAAAGGATTTGGATTCATCAAGAATGGAGATGTTGAAATCCAAGATGTCTCCTATGTTGAAGGTTTGAAGTATAATTTGTTATCTGTATCTCAATTCTGTGACAGGGGATACAAGGTTCAGTTCAAAACCAGAAGATGTGAAATAATTGATAAAAGGACTCACAATGTTCTACTTGTTGGCACAAGACAAGGAAGTGTATACATTGTGAATTGGAATAGTTGTCCTAAGAATGCCTGTCTTATTACTAAGAGTCCTAAAGAAAACAGTTGGCTCTGGCATAAACGCCTCTGCCATCTGAACTTTAAGATAATCAACAAGATTGCTAGAGAACATCTTGTTGAGGGCATTCCTAATGAAATCTATTCCAAATCACAAGTATGTGATTCCTGTCAAAAAGGTAAACAGGTAAAGGTTTCATTTAAGTCCATTCCAACTCTTTCAACAAGCAGAGTTCTAGAACTCTTGCATATGGATCTTCATGGTCCTATCAATCCTCCTACATTGAATGGAAGAAGGTATACTCTAGTTGTTGTAGATGATTATTCTAAGTTTACTTGGGTAGTCTTTCTACACAAAAAGAGTGATACACAAACACTACTTCCAGATCTATTGAAGAGGTTGCAGGTTGAAAAAGGCCATCCCATTGTCAAGATTAGGAGTGACAAGGGGACTGAATTTATTAATTGTTACATTTCTGACTACTGTTCTAAGTCTGGCATACAACATTTGACAAGTGCAGCCAGAACCCCTCAACAAAATGGTGTTGCAGAGAGGAGAAACAGAACACTAAAAGAAGCTTGCAGAGCCATGATTGCAGAATTTAACACACCTCAGAAATTTTGGGCAGAAGCTATTAACACAGCTTGCCACTCCCAAAATCGAAGTGCTCTTAATAAGGTGCATGGTAAAACACCTTATGAGGTATGGAAAGGTAGAAAACCAAGAGTTTCTTATTTTCATATTTTTGGTTGTAAGTGTTTCATACATAACAATGGCAAAAGTAAATTAAATGCTTTTGATGCAAAAGCTGATGAAGGGATATTCTTAGGATACTCTTCTGTAAGCAAAGCATTTAGAGTGTTTAATTACTCTACCCTATGTGTGGAAGAAACACCCCATGTTGTCTTTGATGAGAATGTGCAGGACTCTGCTGATCATCAGCTCAGTAAGAAAATTGACAAACTACAGCTTCAAATCAACAATGAAGATGATGATACAGGAATATATGAATCTGTACAAGCATATAATCCTTTCCTGAATGTTCTAGATCAAGAATCTGATAAAGAAAAGGTAAAAGACAAAGGTGAGTCATCTAAAACTTCTGAAATACAAGAATTGAATGACTCCTCTCCTGTGAACAAATCTGCTGATATAAATAATACTGATCTGCATGATAATTTGCATGATGTAAATGATGATAGCATTTCTGTTAAGAATAGAAGGACATGGAAGTCTGCTCATTCTACTGATCTGATTCTAGGTGATTCTAGTATAGGTGTTAAAACTAGAAAACAATTGTTTGATTCAAAAGAAGAACCTAGTAAGTCTTTATTTTGCTGGTGTTGTTTTCTATCATCTATTGAGCCTAAAACTGTGATTGAAGCTTTAAGTGATAGTAACTGGATTATAGCCATGCAGGAAGAACTCAATCAGTTCACTAGAAATGAAGTCTGGGAACTTGTTGATAGACCTAGTAATCATAATGTTGTAGGCACTAAGTGGATTTTCAAGAACAAAAGGGATGAAAATGATCTTGTAGTTAGAAACAAAGCAAGATTAGTTGCTCAGGGCTACTCTCAAGCTGAGGGTATTGATTATGATGAAACTTTTGCTCCTGTAGCTAGATTAGAAGCTATAAGATTGTTCCTTGCTTATGCTGCACATATGAAATTTACTGTGTATCAAATGGATGTGAAAAGTGCATTTTTGAATGGTATACTTGCTGAAGAAGTTTATGTGGAACAACCACCTGGTTTTGAAGTGAATAGTCACCAAGTATACAGGTTAAAGAAAGCACTCTATGGATTGAAACAAGCCCCAAGAGCATGGTATGATACTCTTTCTTTATTCTTACTTGAAAATGGTTTTACAAAAGGCAAAGTTGATAGAACTTTGTTTAGAAGACAAGAAGGTAATGATATATTACTTGTTCAAATTTATGTGGATGATATTATCTTTGGATCACCCAACAAAAACTTGAGTGAAAGCTTTTCTACACTCATGCAAAGTAAATTTGAAATGTCTATGATGGGAGAAATGACATATTTTCTTGGTCTTCAAGTAAAACAAACTTCAGAAGGTATCTTTATAAATCAAGCAAAGTACACTAAGAATTTGCTAGATAAATTTGGTATTAAAACCTGTAAGACAGTTGGTGTGCCCATGCAACCTACATACAGAATGGATCCTGATGAAGGAGGTAAGTCTTCTGACCAACCTCACTATCGTGCTTTAATTGGATCTCTACTCTATCTAACTGCCAGCAGACCTGATATTGCTTTTTCTGTTGGAGTATGTGCAAGATTTCAAGCAAACCCCAAGGAAAGTCATCTGGAAGCTGCTAAAAGGATATTGAAATATCTAAAGGGGACCATTAATCGAGGATTATGGTATCCTGCAGATGATGATATATCTTTAAGTGGTTATTCAGACTCGGACTTTGGAGGTTGCAAAATAGATAGAAAATCTACTTCAGGTTCATGTCAATTCTTAGGAACTAAGATCATTTCATGGTTTTCAAAGAAACAAACAAGTGTGGCAACTTCTACTACTGAAGCAGAATATATGGCTGCAGGTAGTTGTTGTAGTCAGCTTCTTTGGCTAATACAACAACTCAGAGACTACAATGTTGTAGAATCTAATGTACCTATATATTGTGACAGTAATAGTGCCATTGCCATCACTCAAAATCCCGTTCTTCATACTAGATGCAAACATGTTGACATTAGGCATCATTTTATTAGGGATCATGTTGAAAAGAAGAATATTAGAATGGAAAAGATTCATACTGATATTCAAAGAGCTGACATTTTTACAAAACCATTGGCTGAAGTGAGATTCAGAGAATTGTGCATTAGTTTAGGATTGATAGATATGGATTCTGTTTGTATATAGAACTGTGCTAACATTTCAGGTACTGATCTTATACCAAGAAGGACATGAAGCAGAAACTAAAAGCAGTACAACAAAACTCAAAAGTCAGAAGAGACAACCCTATGTCAGATCACTACACTAAAACAGGTAACAAGGTTACTAAAGGGACCTTAATCCCAATGAGGAAGCTGGTAAAGCTGAGGGACACTGAGAACACACATTAAGGGGGAATCTGTGATTTCTTAAAGATCCTTTTGTTGACTCAGATCACTAAGTCACTTTAGCATAAACCTTGATGTGATCATTAAATTATACATATTGTTATTAATTTGTACTGTTTTACACTTATATCTCATGAACTAACACTTCTACCAAGGTGAAACAGGCACAGAAGAGGAATTCTCCATTGAAGGGGGAACTGATCTGATTACAGATTTGAAAAGTCTACTAATCTGATCTGATTACAAAACATAGCAGTCTACAGATATATTCTGATTAATAAATTGACTTGTCTACAGTACTGATCTGATTACAATTCAGTTATTCTACAGAACTAATCTGATTACTGACTAATCTGTCTACAGAAAAACTTGTTTACTACTAATCTGTCTACAAGAAATCTACTGATCTGACACAGTACTGATCTGAGGATCACTGTGCTGATATCAAAAAGATGAAATCTGGAAATTTGGGTACTGATCTGAGGATTACTGTGCTGACCCATCTACTGATCTGAAATCTACTGTGCTGATTCATCTACTGATCTGATTTCTAAAAAGGTTACTCAGCTGATCTCAGTACTCAGCTGATCCAGATAAGTGAAATTTTCTTTATATACTAGTAAGAAAATGAAGTGAAATAGTTTTGGAAACTACTGTGCTGATTTGCATCAGAACAGTCTTTTGGTTTAGATTACTCTAAGTCAAAAATTGTTCAAATTTTTAGATTACTAATAGAGAAGATTAATACACTCTTCTATTTCTGACCTAAAAATTGTGGTGTATTTATCAAACACTAGTTGGCTCCAAAAATTAAGAATGTTACTAGAATGTGAACAGTTATTGTTTAACTCGAATTTCGAGACTTAATCCCAACCATTCTTTGTAATAATCTAATTCAATCCTAGCCCTAGATTGGTTTTGAATTTAACAAAAACGATCACACTTCATCTTCTTCGTTCCTACGAGCTCATTTCTGGAAATCTCTTAACCTCATAACTTCTGAAAAAAAAATTGATTTCTACAAAATTCTCAAATGGCAACTATCAATATTATCAATGAAGCTAACCAAGTTGCAGGAACTTTCGATTCGGATTTATGGATTCGCAAAAAGGGCATTTTCGTGGAGAATGCTGTCTATTTCAATGGCCGACACAGTGCCGAAAATCAAGCCATTCTAACTATGTGTGAAGAGTGCGGACTACGAAAATTTCTGGAATCATTTCCCATGAATGTATATGAACCAGAAGCTGTGGAATTTTATTTACAACTTCAAGGTGATAAAAATGGTGTTCACTCCATGCTTGCTGGACACAAGGTCACTATTACAAGGGACATCCTCGAAGTAATGTTGGATTTACCACAAGGCCCAGTGGATATTTTAACTTACAAAGCTGGAGAGGAAAAGGAGTGTGTGGGAAGATGGTCAGGTGTTGAAACAGAGACCTTGACTAATCTGAAGAAGGATGTTCTTCCTACTGGTCTGCAGTTCTTGATGGATATAGCTGGAAAGTGCTTGTTAGGGCAACATCATAGCCAGGATGCCTTATCGAGTTTCAAGATTAGAATTATGGCTGCAATCATCGACAGAGTGCAAGGTGATTGGCAAGGATTCTTCTTGGAAAGGCTGCTGACTGAAAAGGAAAAAGTTTTGTTTGATGAGGATACAATGGAATTTTCAATTAAATCAAAATTAGGGTTTGGAAGCAAGCTGAGTTTCTTGCTGCCTCAGCTGGTGAAAAAGCCATATTGGAGTAATCCCAAGAAATTCCATCATGGGAAATTCTTGATGAAGAAGGAGTCTGTTCAGTTTGAACAAGAGAACCCCTTGGAACACTCTCAAGAGATTGAAGCAGAAGAGTCTGGAGCTTCAATGTACCAATCGGAGGACAATCAGCCTGAAGTTAGGTCAAAGGCAAGGCATGGTCCGGGCAGTATTAGACCTAGGAGAGGAAGGTCTGCTACAGCTGCCTCAGAACCAACAGTTCGATTTGTGGAAACTGTGGTGCAATCGAGCTCAGAAGAGCAAGAGGTTAGTGTTCCCAGTCCTGTTGCTGTTCATAAAAGGACTAAGTCAAGGAGTGCTAGGAGGAAATTGATTGTTGTCTCCCCTACCCCTTCAAACTCTGAACCAAGTCAAACTGAAACCCAACATCCTCAACCTTCATGTTCTGGAAGATCAGATCACTATTTTTCTGAGACTCAGAACACTCCCCATTCATCACCTCAGCACACTAACTTTGAGCCTACTTCAATTCCTAGCCCTCAACATCAAACTTCACATCAATCTTCACCACATCAATCCCCAATACAGGTTCATGCTCACTCTACTGAACATGAATTTGAGCCTTCTACTGAACCAATTGATATTTCATCATCCCCTGAACCTGAATTTATTACTCCTAAACCTGCTGATTTGATGGAGTACAATATCTGTGATAAAGAGGATAGAATCAGGATAGATTTAAGGATAGCCTTGTTGAAGCAATTTCCTGGATTAGATGAGAGCTCAGTTGAGTTTGAGAAACTCCTTAGGATTGGCACTTGGGTGTATCTTAAGAGGAGTACTTTGAAGGAGAGTTTAGCCATCATGGAAGGGATGGGAGGTGCTTCAATCTTTGATGATTGGGAAGCAGAGCAAATGCAAGCAGCTGGTGTTAACTCTTTTCTTGAGTTGGTCACTCCAGAATCTGTTGTACTTCTTGTTGAGAGATTAACAGGAATTAAGTACACTGTTGAGAAGATTACAACTCCTAACTCTGATGAGGATTTGTTTAGTGAAGAGAAAGGTCTTGATGAAACTGAAACTGCTGCTGAAGAAGATTTTATGGAAATTGATGAAGATATTGTCAATGCAACAGAGGTGTTTGAGAACACTGTTGTGATTGAAGAAACTGAAGCTGTTGACACTCAGGATGTAAATGCTGAAGAAATGGAGAGCATTCCAATTCACTCTGCTGATCCTATTGTTCTTGAGGATGTGCAAGAACAGATCAGAACAGGTCCTGTTGAGAAGGAATCTGATATTTCTGACTTTGAGATGTTGAAAAAGCAGAATGCAGAGCTTCAAGCAAAGTTGGAAGCTGCTGTCCAGATGTTTCAAGAAGCTACTGAAAGAATGAACAAGATGCATTCTGAACACTCTTATGAAAAGGTAATGGAGCATACAATGTCCAAAATTTTTGACCTTCATAGAGTACAAGAGAAGAACCTGTCTCAGGTGTTGCATAAAAAGCTGGAGCAACACATATCTTCCTTGAAAGAGTGGCATGATGAAGCCAAAAAGGGGGAAGATAGGACAAGACAAGTGATGGAACAAACACAGTCACAACAAGCTCAGTTGGTTGTGAGTCAGGATGAATTAAGAGCTGAAATTGCAATGTTGAATGAGAAGCTGAAACTAAGGAAGAAACAGAAGCAACAAGGTCAAGAAATTGTTGAGAAGAGACCTGATATTGCTGGAAGTTCAAGTCAGAAGAAAAGGAAGTTAGTCCTGTCTGATGAAGAACAACAAGAGGAAGAAGCTGGAAGAATTACCAGATCAAAAAGCAAAATGAAAGCTGTTATGACAAGTGAAGAAGAAAACTTGAAAAAGAAGAAAGAAAAGGATGTCAAGTTCTTGAAGACAAGATTTGATAATCGAGTTACAGCTTTGAAGAAAAAGATGAATGCTCAAAAGAAAGCTGAAGGAAAACAGTTTGACAAAGATTTTCAAGATGAAAACTTTGTGGATTTCATTGTTTTAACAGAACATATGGAATACTGGAAGAATTTAAAGAAGAAATGGCAGATTGCTAACTTCATTGTGAAGAAGTTTGGTGATCATTCGAGCAAGGAAGCAGAATTTATTGATTTTGAAGAATTTATGCTGAATATTGATCAAGAGTTCTGGGAAGACATAGCACAAGTTGCTAATCGTGCTGGAACAAAGATTTTGTGTCCTGAAGAACCTAATTGGGAACCTCCAAGACTGGAAAATGGAGAACCTGATTACAAAGAGATAAACAACATTATTGCTGAGATTATTAAGGAAGAAGAAATCACTGATCATCAACATATGATGGATATCAAAGCAAGAATGTATGTGGCATTCAGAATCTAAAGATGCAGAATGAAGATGAAGGACAAGCTCAGAAGATAACATTTCTATCCTTAATCTTTATTTCTATATTTTTTGTTCATTTCATATTTTGTTAGTATGTGTAATATGTGCATTACCTGATCTAAATATGATTATGAATTTGAATCTGGAATTTTGAAATGATGAACTGTTATGATTGACTACATACTTAACTACTGATTTATTAACATTTAAGTAGTTTTGGCTTCATCAAAAAGGGGGAAATTGTTGGGATATGAATCCTTTAAACAATGTTCTAGTTGATGAAAGTATGTTTTGATGGCCAAAAGCAACTTAAAGTTAGTGATATATGTGGTTCTAAGTCATCTTAACTAAGTCATCTGAATCTAAGCTTACTAATCTGATGAGAAACTTAAATTGAGATTACTGATCTTAATGCTAACTGAAGTAAGTTTACTGATCTTATGAAGTAATATTAAGAGTAAAATTACTGATCTTAACTGAGTTATATGAAATAAGATTACTGATCTGAGTATGGAAACTGAGAACAATTTTAGTGATCTTATATGAGATATTTGAATCTGAGTTACTGATCTTATATATATATATATATACTTACTGATCTTATATGCTTACTGATCTTATATGTAAGTTACTGATCTTAAGTGTTTACTGATCTTAGTATTTACTGATCTTATATGGAAGTTATTGAACTTACATGAGTTACTGATCTTATTGGTTACTGATCTGATATATGAACTGTTAGGTACTAAGCTGATGTTTTGTGTTGTATAGACAGCTTATAGTATAGGACTTAGATATACTCTTCTGTATATAGTTTAGTTGATGTATGGATAGGTTTTATATATGTAAAGTTGTATTCTATTGTAATCAGCATTGTAAAGTTCAGAACAGTAGATTAGAACTAGATTAGGAGAAGATCAGAAGACTAAAGAAGACTAAAGAAGACTCAGAGGACTACTTCAGAATAAGAAGACTTCAAAGAAGAATTGAAGAAGAGTTTAGAAGAAAACTGGAGAAGTTTTGAAAGTCTTAAGTTACTGTGCTGACTGACTCAGCAGAGTAAAAATCCGAAGAGTAAAAATCAGAACAGTAAGTTACTGTGCTGATTTATTAAAATTGAAGAATAAGTTTGGAAAGCTTATTTAAAGAGTAACTGAAGATATATTGAAGATATGCTGACTTGGAAGTTGAAGGAAGTTACAAAGTCGGTTACAAGAAGAAGTTACAAAAACAGTTTAAGAGTTAGTTGAGAGTTAGTTCACAAACTGCTAACTGTCATACTAAGTTCTATAAATACTGTGTGATCTCCTACTGCTGAAGACTACTGAACATTTTACTGATCTTAAAGCAATCTAAGTCTACAGAGCACAAGAAGAACTCACAGAGTTGAAGGAGATTAAAGAAGAGAAGAAGCCACAGAATTGAAGAGAAGAATCAAAGGCTATTCAAAGAGAAGTTTTACTTTTCAAGTTTAAGTTTGTATTTTGTACAACAAGTGTGCTAGTTACTTGTAGAATTACTAGTAGATCGAAGATATACCTGGTGGTATAATCGATAAGATCAAAGTCTTAATCTTGGGACTCTAAGCCACAAGAAGCTCAAGAAGAGTAATAAAACTTCACAACTGGAGTTGTGAGAGTGGATGTAGACATTTGTCGAACCACTATAAAATTCTGTGTTCTTTACTTTTCTGTTTGATTTGAGTGAATTGTTTAACTAAGAACATTAAGAACATTAAGAATTAACAAAGATAAAGATCTATAGAAAAGTTGAGTATAAATTTGATTGGGCTCATTAGTAATCTGATTATTCCGCATTGTGTATTCTGATATATTGAAAGATTTTTGAAAAGTCTATTCACCCCTCCCCTCTAGACATTTTCACTAGCTTACTCAATATTATTAACTCAACTTTGGGACCAACAACCAATTACATGATTTTACTACGAATTTGGGTCAAGCTAAAGGCTATCACATATGTGTGCAAACCCCCTCGAAAGGCATAGGTAAACATCGTGCATTGATTAGCAATTATAGGATCTAACCAAATACCATAAACCCCTAAGATAGTGTTTCATAAGCACTTTAAACACGGTTACTAATGCTTATGAAACGCCCTCTCACCAAACTCCTAGACGACCTCTACTCGTTTAATGTCTAAGGTTGTCGGTCTAGCCATTAACCCCCTCCCGGGTTAGCTAATTACGAATTAACTTATATTCAATTGACCAAAGCTCACACTCACACTCCCAATCATGCTACCCAACTCTCGTTGCAATAAACATAATCGAGCATGCTTGCTAATAGGGTTGATCAACCAAATGAATCATCAAAGTACAACTCTAGAAACATAAAAACCCAAATTATAAGCTAATCATGCAATTAATCCACAATTACACTAAATTCTCATCAAAACATCCACATCCAAGACAATTGAGGATTAGCCCATGGTTCTATGTGAGAATCCCATGGCTATAATACAAGAATTCACAAAACCCATAACAATTAAGAAATCAATGGCAAGAAATAAGAGAATTACTAAATTAAAATTGAGAATTAAAGAGATATCACCTTAAAAGTTGAAATGTAGCTATAAACTTCAATTACTTACAAAGCCCAATAGAAATCTTCCTTGAATTGTAAATTGTAACTCTAATCTAGGCTAACTTCTAATTGAAATAGCAAAAATAACAAGAACATCTAATACTATGTGTGATTGTGTGTAGATGTTGCTCTCTAAAGTGTGTTCTCTTTCCAAAACTGAAATAGGCCCCTTTTATATGTTGTAAGAAGTCTAAAGATGAATTTTTGCACTTTAGTCCCTCAAAATTGGAGAAAATTGCCAAAAACCCCCGAGAAGCATGTCACCCGACCGGGTGGGTTCTACCCGGGCACCCCACCCGGCCTAAATACGAAGCTGGAAGTAGATTGGCCTTACCCGGGTAGAATCCACCCAGCCGGGTGGGTTTTACCCGGGCACAATACGAACCCTCCAAGTTGACTTAGCTAGGCCGGGCTAAAACCACCCGGCCGGGTGGGTTTTACCCGGCCTAAATACGAACCTCCTCTTTTGCACACATTATGTCGGGTTGAAGTTACCCGGCCGAGTGGATTCTACCCGGCCAGGTCGATTCTACCCGGCCGGGTGGTTTCTACCTAGCCACTTGTCTTTTGTCTCTTACTTTTCTTCTCTTGTCTAATCCCTTCGTATCATGACTCGTTTCTTCCGACTTTCCTCATTCCAGTTCATGTTGCTCGTCATTTCTCCTCATACGAGTATCAATGATGATCGATCACTCGTTTCTTGTGATTTTTAATCCAACATAAGCTCCATATTCCTACAAAAACACCTCACAAACCTTTCTCAACCAATATACACAAAATCAAGTGATTATGAGTGAAAATTACATGCAAATAAATCAATTTGGATCAAATATGCATGTGAATTATGAGCAATTTACACCCTAATCAAATCTTCCTCCTCGATTTTGGTTTGATGCGTTTTCGGCAACTGTCTATGTCATCAATCGCCTACCCTCCACCATCTTGAAAGGCACTTCTCTGTTTCAGGAGTTATTCTCTGAGCTGCCGAACTATGGGAACTTCAAACCTTTTGGTTGCCGAGTTTACCCATTTCTCTGTGATTATGCTTCGCACAAGTTGGCACCTCGTAGTCGGCCCTGTATTTTCTTGGGTTACAGCAGTGTTCACAAAGGATTCCGATGTCTTAATCCAGATTCGAACAGAGTCTTCATCACTCGTCATGTAAAATTTGACGAGCAATGCTTTCCTTTCTCGGCATCTGCTCGCTCATCTCCCGAGCCTATGTTGGATGTTTTTGTGTTTTTGGAGCCTACTTGTTCATCACACCGTCTGACCCTTGCTCGCTTTGCTCATCTGAGCTAGATCCAGTCATTGCTCCGGTGGTCGCCCAACCACCACCTCCTGCTCGCACCTTGCCTCCACCTATTTCTTCGCACCCAATGATTACTCGGGGAAAGGCAGGCATTTTTAAACCAAAATATCCAGTTGCTTCAACCTCCTCGGCACTCATCTCTGCCCTGGCCCTTTCATCTGAACCTGGGGGATTCAAGTCGGCTGCCAAATCTCCCCTCTGGCTGGCAACCATGCAAGAAGAAATTGATGCTCTTCGCAACAATCACACCTGGGATTTAGTTCCTCGCCCCTCTGGTGCAAACATTGTTGACTCCAAATGGGTATTTCGAACAAAATATCACTATGATGGATCTGTGGAACGTCATAAAGCTCGCTTGGTCGCTCAGGGTTTCACTCAAATCCCCGGCGATGACTTCTCCCACACTTTCAGCCCGGTGGTCAAGGCTGCGACTGTTCGAATCATCCTAACCATCGTCGTCCAATCAAACTGGTCCCTCCACCAGCTTGATGTTAAAAATGCCTTTCTAAATGGTGTTTTGGATAAGCCCGTATTCATGGCCCAACCCCCTGGTTATGTTGATGCTCGTTTCCCAGATCACGTTTGTCGCCTCAAAAAGGCGTTGTATGGTCTGCGGCAAGCCCCTCTTGCCTGGTTTCAAAGATTTAACACCTTCTTATTCGGCCTCGGTTTTTCTGCCTGCAAGTCCGACTCCTCGCTGTTTTTCCTTCACAAGGGCAAGTCCGTTGTCTACCTACTTCTCTATGTGGACGACATTATCATTACAGGCAATGATCCTCCTCTTCTTGCTCGATTCATCTCGCAGGCACACAAGGAGTTCGCCTTGAAGGATTTAGGTCGCCTAAACTATTTTTTGGGCCTAGAGATCTCTTACACTTCAGATGGCCTGTTTCTTGGTCAGTCCAAGTATGCTCGTGACATCCTCGATCACGCATCCCTCGCTGACTCCTGACCAATTGCCACACCACTGGTCGCTGGTGAATCCTTGACGAGCACTGGTGCCCCGTTCTCAGATCCAACCCTCTACCGCTCGCTTGTTGGTGCTCTTCAATATCTGACAATCACTTGACCTGGCCTCTCCTTCGCGGTAAATCATGTCAGCCAATTTTTTCAGGCGCCTTCTGTTGATCACTTCTCTGCGGTTAAGCGCATCATTCGCTATGTCAAAGGCACCATTCACTATGGACTCTCCTTTGCTCGTCGGTCCGATCAATCCATTGTGGGCTATTCGGATGCTGATTGGGCTCGGTGTCTTGAAACGCGTCGTTCCACTTATGGCTACTCAATATTCTTGGGAGGAAATCTTGTTTCTTGGAGTTCCAAGAAGCAACCAACTGTTGCTCGCTCGAGTTGCGAGTCCGAATATCGGGCAATGGAGAACACAGCTGCTGATATTATCTGGTTGACGAATCTACTGCGGGAACTTCGTCAGCTACCACCTGCTCGCTCGGTCCTTCTAACTGATAATAGAAGTGCTTTCTTTCTCAGCCAAAATCCGGTCGCCCATAAGCGGGCAAAGCACATTGACATCGACTGTCATTTTGTTCGAGAAATGGTAACTTCTAGAAAACTATTCACCGACTTTGTACCGTCCCATCTACAGCTTGCAGACATGTTCATGAAAAGTCTTCCTCGTCCGGCTTTCGAGTTCCTGCGTTCCAAGCTTTGCGTGTTTCCGCATCCCACGCAACGCTTGACGGGGATATTAAGGAATAATTTCGTGATTATCTCTACCTTCCTTGCATATAGTCATTTATTGTAAATCGTAACGGTAAATCATCATTAGTATAAATCGTAACGTTAGCTAATCAATGTAATATAAATAGGAGTACCCTTATCAATGATAAACATCTATCCCATTCATCATTCTCACAACAAGGTTAACACGGACGACAGTGCTACTTCTTCCCCGGGTAACCTTCATGTTGGGGCGGTTTTCAGGACATTCGGGGGATTCTTTGTGGCCGCGGTTGCGTCAAAGGTAGGTTGGTGCCTCCCTCTTGAGGCTGAGCTGGCAGCTGCTCTTATGGCCATCAAGTATGCTCATGATCAGGGATGGCACTTCCTTTGGATTGAGTCGGACTCGACTCTCACGATTGACACTCTTATGAGCACCAACCCCTCTATTCCTTGGCGTCTGCAAGGCCTTTGGAGCCAAGTCCACCCTCTTACACAGGACATGCACATTAGATACTCATATGTCTTTAGAGAGGCCAACCAAGTGGCGGATGTTGTGGCAAAGACTGGCCTTGATTGTGTCTGGAGAGGCTTTCCCCCAGACTTTTTACTCTCATTTCTGCATAATGATCTATATTCTGTCTTCTATAGACATTGACTTGTAGAGGAGTGTACCTTTTTCCTTGATCTGGGTTTTATCCCTAAGGAGGATTTTCCCAGACAAGGTTTTAATGGCACTCCGACCTCTGGCTCGACCTGTGAGCTTATGGTCCTAGGTTTTTTTTCTTTTATTTGATCTACCTTTTATTGTCAGGAAATAAACCAAATAAAAAGAAATCAAAAGTCAAACATCCTAAAACAATTTTTTTTAGAATCATAAGCTAGTCTTCACTATGGGTTAAATATACTGACTTGAATGTATTTTTGCACACTTTTTTTTTTACAACTATACGATCCCCACAAGCGTATGGGTTCGTTAGTAGTAAGATAAGTATACCAAGTAAAATTTCGTTCCAAGGACTTAATTAAGTAAGAATGAGTCCCTAAAGTTGCAAGTTATCATGCTATTGTAGTAACTAAATGATGTTGTTTGGATTTTCGGGAATAAGCACAAAAGTAGTAAACTATATTAACTAAAGTAATAAGAACTAGTGACAAGAAATGACAATCTATCTAACTTTTTTTTGGAAAGTGCAAGAGAAGTGTATTGCCTCGGGTGTTTCCGTTTTGTGAGCAATTAAGTGAACTAGTGAACCAATTACATGATTTTACGACAAATTTGGGTCAAGCTAAAGGCTATCACATAAGTGTGCAAACCCCCTCGAAAGGCATAGGTAAACATTGTGCATTGATTAGAAATTATAGGATCTAACCAAATACCATAAGCCCCCTAAGATAGTGTTTCATAAGAACTTTCAACGCGGTTACTAATGCTTATGAAACGCCATCTCACCAAACTCCTAGACGACCTCTACTCGTTTAGTGTCTAAGGTTGTCGGTCTAGCCATTAACACCCCTCTCGGGTGAGCTAATTACTAATTAACTTCAATTCAATTGATCAAAGCTCACACTCACACTCACACTCCCACTCTCAATCATGCTACCCAACTCTCGTTGCAATAAACATAATCGAACATGCTCGCTAATAGGGTTGATCAACCAAATGAATCAAATAAAACACAACCCTAGAAACCTAAACACCAAAATTATAAGTTAATCATGCAATTAATTCTCAATTACACCAAATTCTCATCAAAACATCCACACCCAAGGCAATTTAGGATTAGCCCATGGTTCTAGAAGAGAATCCCATGGCTACAATGCAAGAATTCACAAAACCCATAACAATTAAGAAAGAAATGGAAAGAAATAAGAGATTTACTAAATTGAAACGAGAATTAAAGAGATATCACCTTAAAACTTGAAATGTAGCTACAAACTTCAATTACTTACAAAGCCCAATGGAAATCTTCACTTGAATTGTCAAACTAAGCAAGAATCTAAGCTATCTATCAAAGGAAATTGCAAAATATGAAAAACACCTATAACTATGTGTGATTGTGTGTGTGAATTGCTCCCCAAGGTAGTATATATCTCCAAAAACTGAAATAGGGCTCCTTTTATATGTTGCAAGGATTCCAAAAATGAGTTTTTGCACTTTAGCCCTTCGAAATTGGAGAAAATGGTCAAAAAACCCCGAAATTGATGTCACCCGGCCGGGTGGCTCCCACCCGGGCATGCCACCCGGCCAAAACACGAACCAACTTATTTTTATGGCCTTGCCCGGGTTGAAACCACCCGGCCGGGTGGGTTTCACCCGGGCCAAATACGAACTGCATGAACTTTTAGCCTTGCCCGGGTAGAATCCCACCAGGCCGGGTGGGTTCCACCCGGGCCAAATACGAACCGCCTCCTTTTCGCACCTTGGCCGAGTTGAAGTGACCCGGCCGGGTCGATTCTACCCGGCCGGGTGATGTCTACCCGGCGAAGTGACCCGGCCGGGTGATGTCTACCCGACCATGTTGAATCTACCCGGCCACTTGTGTTTTTGGCTCGTCCTCTCGTTTTCTTGTCTAATCCCTTCGTATCATGGCCCATTTCTTCCGAATTTCCTCATTTCAGTTCATGTTGCTCGTCCTTTCTCCTCATACGAGTATCGATGATGATCGATCACTCGTTTCTTGTGATCCTTAGTCCCAAATAGGCTCATATTCCTACAAAAACACCTCACAAACCTTTCTCAACCAATATACACCAAATCAAGTGATAATGAGTGAAAATTGCATGCAAACAAATCAATTTGGATCAACTATGCATGTGAAATATGAGCAATCGACAACCTAATCATATACCTAAATTTCGGTATACCGAGCTTATCGTACCAAAAAAATTATTGAAATTTTTTGTATACCGAATTTTTTGATACGGTATGATATCGTACCGAAAATTTTGATACGATAACGGTATGGAATATAATCATACCGCGGTATTTCGGTATACTGAAAAAAATTCGGTATGAAACCGTATATCGATATACCGAAATATCGAAACATTAATAAAATAATAATTTAATAATATAATTTATAATTTTATATTATTTTTAAATAAAAATAACTTTAATGGGTTGGTCTGCTATGGACTCGAGTGCATGTTGTGCACCCTAGTCCATGTTGCACTTTTCAGTTTACTGACTTACACTTTTTAATTATTAAACTGTATAATAATATTTTTAGTAATAATTGAAAAGTGCAACACCATTTACCAAAAAGTGTAAGTCAGTAAAACTGAAAAGTGCACATGGACTAGGGTGCACAGCATGCACTCGAGTGCATACTAGACTTTACCAACTTTAATTATTAAAACTTAAATAAAATAAACCTTAAATAATTAATTTGGATATAAAATTATGCTTCAATATTTTTGAAAGGTCTAGTATACCCTAGTCTAATTTTTTTTTTTTTTTATTTCATTTTTTTTTCTTCATTTTATTTCATTTTTTTGCTTTTTTTTTCTTTTTATTTTATTTTTATACCTTTTTTTTTTTACTTAAAAATATACCCATTCTCCATTTAAATTAAAATTTTATTCAATAAAAAGTGCAACACAAAATTACTAAAAAATGTAAGTCGATATAACAAAAAAGTGCAACACCATATTTACTAAAAGTATAAGTTAGTATAACTAAAAGTGACATACAATGTTTCTGAAATTGCAAGTCGGTATTACTGAAAAGAGCATCACAATATTAATGAAAAATGTAAGTCAATATAACTAAAAAGTGTAAGAGTCTATAAATGAAAAGTGCAACAAATTTTTTTACTGAAAAGTGTAACACAATATTATTAAAAAGTGCAAGTCAGTATCACAATTTTTAATGAAAAGTGTAAGTTATTAAACTGAAAAGTGCAACACAATATTACTAAAAAGTGTAAGTCACTATAAATAAAAATATTATTATACAGTTTAATAATTGAAAAGTGGAACACCATTTTACCAAAAAGTGTAAGCCATGAAAAAGTGCAAGTCAGTACAACTAAAAAGTGCAACATGGACTAGAGTGCAGAACATGCACTCGAGTCCATAGCAGGCCAACCCTTTTCGATATGAATTGGTATACTGGTATTTCAATATGAATCTATACCGATATCGAAAATTCGGTATACTGAAATTACGGTACGGTATCGATGTGAATATTTACATACCGAAATTTCGGTATACGAGATTACGGTATACTAAAATTTTAGATACAATAACAATATGAATTTTTTCAATATCGAAATTTTTGGTATGATAACGGTATAATTCGATATGGTCGGCATATTGAACCGCCCCTCTTTCACTATCTTTCAATGCTTCCAACAACACTCCCATTAGTGTATCAATGAGACAGTCAATTGTTCCCTTGGCGCTAGTGCTGTTATTCGAACTGAGCCTTAACGAGACTCGGCTCGGCTCGTTAAGGCTCGACTCGTTTAGCTTAACGAGCCGAGCTAGAGCTCGTTAAATACTCGATTTACTAACGAGCCGGTTCGAGCTCGACTTGTTAGGCTCGATAACTAAATTTTTGTAAAAATTTCCATTAGGCTCGTTAGGCTCGGCTCGACTCGATAGACTCGTTAAGCTCGTTAGACTCGTTAACGAGTCGAGTCGAGCTCAATTTTTAACTCGGTAATGTTATCGAGCCGAACTCGGCTCGGCTCGATAAGAGCTCGAGTCGAGCTCGAACCTCAAATACTCAGCTCGACTCGGCTCGAATAACAGCCCTACTTGGCGCACAATATCTTTACAACCTCAATCTCATGCTCTACATTCTCTGTTTCATTAAGCACCACATCCTTTCTTTTTTTCTCCACTTTTTCCTTTGTTCATCTTCAAGGTTTGAAATTCCTTCATCTTCTTCTCTTACAACCCTCAGTTCATCTCTAGATATTCTATTGTAAATTAAACACTCATGAATTTAGACATGGGAACATTATTAAAATGGCTAAAGTTAAAGAGATCTCACCTAAAATCCCACTTTGGTGAAGCCATTGTAGTATGAGGTATATCCATGCAAAAGTACCCTCAAACTTGGTTCTTTCTCTTCTTATCTTTATCATTTTTTGATTTCTCTTCTTCATTAGAAGAATTGCTCGAGCACAATGGATTTTTTTGTGGGTCAATTGGTGCTTATTGAAGAAACATAGAGTTTGAAACAACATTATTCTTTTTTGGGGCACTACAATTAAATGATTTTTGTAGACTAAGTGCATATGGGATCCCGTGATCCTTGAGCAAATGTATTGGGCATTCCTCAAACAAGCGAGTGTTCGATATGCAGATATATATACTCTGCAAGTGGAAGATGGATTTTTGCAATCTAAAGGGAAAGTCAATGCTAGGCCTACTAAAACCGGGAAGACGTGAAGGCCTGGAGTAAATAGTGTTAGAAGAACTGACTAGTGATGTCAATTTCAACCCACCCCTACCTGTGCTATTTGGGTCCCTCCGTCCCGGACCCGTATTGAAATGGGGCGGGTTCGGGTATCACCCTCGATCCGTGACCCAAACTCGTGACCCGTTTTTTATTTATTTTTTTATATATATTATACATATAAATATAATATATATTTAATATTTTGATGTTTATTAATATATATGACAATAATTCACTTTTGAAAATAAATTTATAAACATGCTTCTAAGACTATTTTATTTATTTTTCAATACAAATATAAATTTTATATTATATGTTTTTAAAAAAATTACTCCCTTCGTTCCACTATAAGTTTCCCACTTTCTTTTTATGATGTCCCACTATAAGTTTCTCATTTCATTTTTGGCATATTATTTTCTCTCTCCCAATCAAATCACTTCTACTTTATCTATTATTTTATCATACTTCATTTAATACCTATCTACTCCGTATTATTTTCTCTCTCACCATCACATCATTTATATTTTATCTATTATTTTATCATATTTCTTAATCAAAACACCCAAAAGAAATGGGAAGTTTATAGCGGGACGGAGGGAGTATTATTTTTAATTTTTTTTTAAATTTAATAATGGGTCGCCCCGTGACCCGAACGGGTCGGCTCGACCCGAACCCGAATTGAAACGGACCAGGTACGGGTATCTAGGTACCCGACCCGGCCCATTGCCATCCCTAGAACCAACTGTCTCTACAAAAAGGGTTGGACTTTTGACATTGGCAATTTGATCAAGTCCAGGTGTCTCATTTCCGGCGTTTCCTTGTTGGCCTCAGACGCAACAAGGATTCCTAGCTTATCAAGGAAATATTGATTGAAGGGCATAACAGGAGGAAATAAATCAGCTGAAAAAAGACGATGATTGATACACCAATGCTAGAGATGACCTTTCTCACACATATTTTCCTGCTTATCCTACATAAATTTTATTAGAAGCTGAAAGTGTGGTGTGGGGTGTATAGAAGTGTTTAAGTATAAGTAGATAAATGATGCACAGAATGTTGAGACAAATAGTGCAACACTGACTCTAACAGAATATCAGAAATTAAGATTCACAGCGGAAGACTTGAAACACTAAAAACAAACGAGACACAATGGAAATACTTTTAACATAGATTTTATAAATAAAAATCTATGTCTGCCTTATGGCGTAAAATCAATACTTATCTTCAAGTACAAATGTTGTGTGAAATGTTACAACAATAACTTTCACAACGAAACTATAAACGAGGCAGGTGCCAAGTCTAGAAAACGAACTAAGTGTATAAATTATACACTGTCGAAATGCCTAGTCTATCTAATGATTACACTCTCAATAGATAAGAAGACACACAGTCATACGGGTGGTATACAACGTATGAACTAAAATGTAGAACTATTGGCCACAATTTCCTAACAGGGATGAACGCTCGGTCTAGGATATTGATCGAATAGAGCACACTGAATTATGAAGCCTTCAATGGGTATTTATAGATGTGGGATACGAATTCTAGAGGCTTCCACATTGAGGTCCTATTTTTTAGGAAACTCAACTTTCACAACTTCCATGATCTTTCTAAATCCTTCTAGCATGCTCCAGGTCGTTCCAAATGCATCCAGGCTGTTCTAGCATGTTCTCCAATGTTTTGGAATCTTCCAGGTTCCAGATCCTTGTAGAAGCTTCTAGATCCTGCCAGAAATGCGACAACATTTAGATCAACATTTAATGTAGCATTTCAGAAAAGAATTAGAAAAAATCTCGGAAGGTCAAATTTAGATGTTGTTGATAATGTTAAGACATTTAAGAATTAACAACATCTACAGAAGCTAAAGCAGGGACAGGGTGTTGAAGGTGGAGAGAGGTGTTAAGTTGAAGCAATTGCTATAATTTGGCATGGTTGGGGAGTAGAATTGATGTATGGATTGTGAATATCGATTGATGTTTGATCCCATCTAATAATAATACTAGTAACTTTGGCCACTATTGCTACAATTTGGTAGGGTTAAGTTGAGGAGTAGAATTGGAGTTCAATGTCAACTTCAAGTATTTTCAATGGGGTCGCAACAATAAAATTAAAAATAAATAATTGAGCAAGGTCATTACAAAATGGTCTAGCTTGTTCATTTCATAATTGTAGGGAAACTTAATAATTTTTTCTTAAACTTTTTAAAACAATTAAACAACATTACACGTTCGACAAAATAATTAAATGAATATTGTTTGTATTCATAAATCTCATGTACTCGACCAAATTTGCTTGGATATATTTACACATGAAATTGATCATTTATCACCTGAAAAATATCACTTTTTAAAAGTGATAGTAACATGAGAAAGATAATGTTTAATTGAAAGTGGTAAATTTTTTCCAAACTATTGCAATACTTGACGAATATCGAACACATCCAAAATATAATTCATGTACACTTGTAAATTGTAATGCATAAATGTGATTTTTTTTTTTTAAATAGTAAATTTTCAAGTTAAAAATAATACATTTTGAAAAACGTTTTATTTGCTTTTTAAGTAAAAAGTAATACTCCATGTATTTAAAAAGACAAGGTTTAAATAAATGGTGATTTAAAGCTAAAAGTCATACAATGTTTACTTACAAGTTTTTCTAAATTATATTTTAAAATCTTTATAATTTTTTGTATTTTTGAGTGGAGAATAATTTAATTTTTTATCAAATTAAACTTTAAGAGTGAATGACATTACATTATTATATTATTGTTGAAAATGATTTAATTATGTGAATTATATTAAAATATAATGGGAGAAAATTGATTGTATATAAAATAGTGATAGTAAATTTATAAGTGTTGTACGGGTAATTTTTTTTTTAAAAAAAATTAAAACTCAAAGAGTAAAATCGATGTAGAATTTAAAAAATAAAATTGAATTTTTAATCAAAAGTGAACATAACTTATAAAAGTTACTCCTATACTTTTTGATATGCATGCATGTATGTATGAAATTCAAAATAGTAATATTCCAACCCACTCAACTACATTATTGCAATTATAAAAATCACAATAATTATGCCCAATGAACATTTCCCATTTTACCCTCTACCTCCCATCAATTTTCTTATAACTTTTAAATATGTAGGACTCAATATTTCCATTCTCGCATCTAAATCTAATCCCATTAAAAGTAAAAGAAAAGGAGAAACCCCACTCACTCTGATGGCGAATGCAATTCCAAGCACGGCGGAGGAGGAGGCGGTTTCCACCCTCCATCTGGTAGTCCCGCCGGGCCTGTCACCGGAAGAATTCGAAGATCTAAAACCCGCGGCGGCCGAGTTCCACAACTACACAGTCAACGCCGGGCAATGCTCTTCTCTACTGGCGCAACGCATCCACGCGCCGGCGCAGGACGTGTGGTCCATCGTCCGCCAGTTCGACAAGCCGCAGACGTACAAGCACTTTATCAAGAGCTCCGCCGTGAGGCCGGATTTCAGCATGAAGGTCGGCGAGTTGAGGGACGTCAACGTCATCTCCGGATTGCCGGCGGCCACCAGCACGGAGAGGCTGGATATACTTGACGACGAGCGGCGCGTGACAGGGTTCAGCATCGTGGGTGGGGACCACCGATTGAAGAATTACAGATCGGTTACTTCCGTACATGAGGTGGCGCGTGAGGGCGACGCGATCCACACGGTTGTGTTGGAATCGTATGTGGTGGATGTGCCGGAGGGGAACACGGAGGAGGACACGCGCCTGTTTGCCGATACTGTTGTTAAGTTAAATCTACAGAAATTGGCTTCTGTAGCTGAAGCAAACGCCAACGATTAACAGGTAGTAATTATTATTTATTAATATAAAAGAAAATGGAATGAATTAATTCATCATCTGTAGTAGAAATTATTAATTCGTGTATAATTACGAAACTACTTTTTTTGTTTTGTTCTTCCAGCATAAGTGCTCTTCTTTAAAAAGAATTTTCCATTTATTCTTATTCGATTGGCAAATTTGGAATTGGGAACTGTGGAGTTTTTTTTTTTTTTTTTATGAGGGGTGAGGATGAAAAGTAAAATGTACATGAAACTTTATATTAATTTTTCCATGTTTGATTCACTTGTTATTATCGTAAAATAATTTGGTCTTACATAAAAGTCATCCAACGGTACCTACTGGGCTAGCTACAGAGGCTGTATGGTCTGTCACAATGTGGTGAGATCATTATTACAAAATAATGGTAGGGTTTGGTATACCCGTTGGTTATTAAAATGATTAAGAAGCTTTTGGAAACAAAGATTCAAATAAGTTAAGTTTAATAAATTTTGATTCGTCTCATAATTTATTTTAATATCATGCTACATGGTAAATCATATTAACGCTACGCATTCAACATAGATTCTTATGTTGTAGATATTTATAATTAGACTTAAATGTTTTAATTGAATCAAATTAAATCGTAAATAGTATAACTTTCAATATAATTGAATGTATTTTATGACGTTGTATATAAATTTTATTTTAAATCTAATTAAACATTTTTATCTTGAGCTCAAATTGGATTAATGGATAAGTGAGTACTCCGTATAACCTTTATAATACTGATTGAAAGAAATTTTAAATTGGAGTATAAATTTATACTCTCCCCGCCGTGGCGGACCCAGGATTTAAAAAATGGGGGTACGATTAGTTTTGTTAAACAAATCGAGCTGCTTGTGAACTCGACTCGTTAAGACTCGAGTTTGGTTTGACTCGTTAAACGGGTCAATCTCGTTAGATACTCGATTTACTTAACGAGCCGACTCGAACTCGTTAGGCTCAATATTAAAAAAATCATTTTAATTTCATTAGGCTTGTCAACTAGTCGAACTCTTTTTTTTTGCTCGTCAATGTAATTGAGTCAAGCTCGGACTTGAAGTACTCGACTTGGCTCGAATAACACCTCTAGGTACGAGTACAATCGATAGATAATTTAAAAATATTTCATGTCAATCATATTTTTTAATTAAACTAAACATATGAATGCTCCAACATTTCTTTGAGGAAAATTCTATGAATTTTCCTTAAGCATAAATCATAGTCTTCCATCTAAATATTTCATCTCTCATTTTCTAATTAAATTATACAAAATGAGAATACAATCAAATTGTATAAACTACCACTCTATTGTAAAAAAAAAATATCACAGTAGAAAAATTTAACAAGTCCTAAATTTTTTAGCATCAAATTTAATTAAATAAAATTATAATTAGAAATAAATAAAATTAAAAAATTACCTACAACTCACAAAGGGACAATAGCCCTTAGAATTGTTGGATTGGGTGGTGCAAGCAGATGTGTTAAACTAACAGCCCATGTTAACTTTGGGCTAAAAGTCTTTTACTTTTACTACCACTAATCGCACTAATTACTGGGGTAATTGTGTATAATAAAAAAAAAATTGGATTTGGGGTACAGTTGTACCCCATGTCTCTATGTGGGTCCGCCAGTACTCTCCGGTTATCAAAAGTATGTTTATAACTTTGGACACATGTTTTAAAAAAAAAAGTAAATAAACTAAAATTGTTGTGGGATTGTTGTAAGGTAAAACCGTAAAAATAAAGTGATTGTTCACATAAAAAGAAAATGAAGATTGGATAGACAAATAAAAAAATTAAACATAATTTTGGTGGACAAAATATTGACAGTTTTACAAATGGTATGATTATTTCCAGACTTGAAACAGAGCATAAAATCATGGAATTACTCAAGTTAGTATGAAATGATTTGGTAATGCAAGAAAGGTGAAAGCAGATATGATAATATTTCCAGGTGAGGATGTAACTTTTCATTTTTAAAGAGCGAATTTGGCGCAGTGAAGTTCCATTTTGGTATATTTATGTTACCTTACTGCAGAAAGTAGGTGGGTAAGGAATGGAATGCTTTTATGGTTTTTTACAATTGGATGGGTGCTGTTTGGGTAATAGGGAACACCACTGCATATATATGGCCCAAATAACATTCAAATACGGCCCTCTCCATACTAAATAAGTATATGCACACTATTAAAACTCTTTGTACTAAGATGTATCGATTTAACATATGAGAAATGTGAAGATTTTTACTCTTTCCATTTCATAAAGTTTATCGCATTTGATCTTTATTTTTATTTTAAAAAGTTTGTCGTTTTTCCTATTTTTACCATGAATTTTTGCCGAAGACACAGTCGTACCTGAATCTCCTTTGTACGAACTGGTTATTAGGTGATTATATTGTGGTTTTGCACGTTCCAAAAAGTTGTGTGGTTGATCGACCATATTATGGTCTTTCAATTCTGATGAAATAAGTAGTGATATGAAGGTGTTTTGTCCATGAATGACAACACTCGTCTTGGTTTAGTTGGTTACCCATACCAAGTCACCATTTGTCTCGATAGAATGTGTTCTTCATTCAATAGCTTGAATTTAACTTGATCTTATGAACAGTTCTTCATCTAAGTACTCAACTACCAACTTAGTAGTCAGGTTTTGTACGTAATAGTTTTTCTTTAATTGCTTGTTAATCAACTTCTTTAACAACTAACCTATCAACCTGTGAAAGTCTATATTATCAGCTGCTCTATTTGCTCAAAATATTCTTATCGACACTTTAGCATGTTTTCACATCCATTCAAAATATTAAATTTATATTTTAACACAAACAATATGATTAATGACACAAATCCCACTCCTGGTTTAAAAATATTGCGCGAAATTTCCTGAATTTTTAAAAAATGTACGAAACCCTATTATGGTTTATTGAATAAGTTAACTATCCATTAAAAAAATGAGTTAACCTTGTCATCTATTCCCTCTACTCTCGTATCTTTTTTTTTTTTTAAATACTGATTTTTTTTACACTATATCATGAATGGCGTAATAAAAGGAAAGAGTTTTGTATGAGACGGTGTCATGTTATTCATGTATAAGACGTAACTTTACTTTAGCATTTGCACCTTCTTTTTCTTTAAACAATTATTCGGGTAGGATCATAAGTTTATGAATTATTCAATATACATGTGATAAAAACTCGTTCATGTGTGAGAACTGAGAACGTTTAATAATACTTGATCCTATTCAAAATATAAGTCGTTTTCACCTTTCGCTTTCTTTGCAAAATATAAGTCGTTTTGCACTTTTCAATGAAAATTAATTGCATTTATTCCAAATTTACCCTTAAGGTCAATAACTATTTACATAGATGTATTTTTTTAAAATGAGAATTACAAGCATTGATTAAGGGTAAATTAAGAAGTCAATTGTTTTCTTAATATGTGTGCATGAGCTTAGGATGACATATATTTTGAATAGGAGGGAGTATAAGTTTGATTTTATCTAACGAAAATAAAGAAATCCCCTATATTACTAATAGGGAGTTCTTTTCTGCTGAGGTGTCGCTCTAAGAGCGATTTCGCCTATGTGTAATTTTAAGAATAATCGTACTACAGCTGTCATTTTATTACTCACATCCGTTCCAGCTCATAACATGATCTGTACACCCACGTTTGCTCCACATAAGAATTGAAAATCCATGTTTGTATTCCAGAAGCTACATATTTTTCAATCGGTTCTTCTATGAATTAGGGTTTTCGCCGCTGCATCTGTTCGCCTTTCTCCCCAGTGCATCTGTTCGCCTTTCTCCCCGCTGCACATGTTCTTCGCCTCTATCGTCGTCCTCCATTGATGAAAGGTAATACTCAATCGAATCGATTCCTTTACCCTCTCCTCACCCCAAAGTCAAGATCATTTTTGAATGTTCAAGATTTATATAGTACCCACAAATCTGAATTTGTTTTTCAGAAATCTGTAATTAATGGAGTCATAGATTTGCAACCCTTGATCCAAGTTATTTTTGACAATTTGTTTGAGTTTTTCAATGAACATTTCATTTCCTTATTACTAGAATCGACAAGTTGCAATCACATAATTGATTTTCCTAGATTATTTCCCAAATTGCGCAACAAAGAAATCAAAACACAAGCGTTAATCACATTTCATTTTCTACAAGTGAGTCTTATCTTTTTTGTTTCTATTTGTTGGGATAATTGTGTATGATTAAAGTGAGAATGTTGTAATGGTTTAATAATCGCATATTTGTGTTCATTCTTCTTGGTGAAGCAGGGAGAGTGCATAAACATTTTTTTTCTTTGCATTGAATGTGTATATAATTAAATTGAAAAGGATTGCTTAATTATACTGTCAAGAAGAAATATGGCCTTTCTCAGTTATTAAAAGGTTCAATTTATGCATATCTAAATTTGGTATTTCAGTGTCATAAAGAAAGACAAAAAAAAAACTTTTTATGCACGGCCTTGAAGGGATTATTGCAATGACATGAAGTTGATCTATTCAACCTTTAAACATTTGGGTGTCACTCTATTAGAGATTTCGCCTACGTGTCATTTTAAGAAAAATCGAATTCCACGTTTCATTTTATTACACCACTTCATTTTGGAAAGCCACGTCTGGATTCTTCTAATCAACTAATGTATAAAATGGGGTTTCTCTCCTCCATCACCTCTCGCTACTACTCCTCGCCTCTACCGGCCCCTCTGTCGTTGCCTACCTTTGACGTTGTTGCTATTCATTGCCGCCCACATTGACGCCATTGTTTCTTTTAATCGTTTTTTAATGAAGTAGGGTTTTCACAGTCTAGCGCCCCCTCTGTCATCGCCACTCCCTTGATGCCCTCCCTGAAAGCCGTTGTTGCTCTGTCCCAGGTAACAAATCAATATTGTGTCGCCCCATTCTCTCAAAATAATTAATTGTCGTAACTTTCATCATGTTCTTTGCTATCCTATCTTTCCTACACGTATGCTATTTGGTATTTCTCCTTTGTATTTTTTAGTTTTTCACATGTTTCCTTTCTCTTTTGAAGGATAGGGAGGATATTGTTATGTTCAATGTTCGATTTTCATGGTAATTCATTTATTTTTAGATTTGATTACACGAAAATATATGTGTTCAAATTTCATATTTTAATTTTTTTTTTCGTATTCCTATTTTTAGGTCCATCTTCCCGTCTTTGTTTTCTTCCTGCAGGTTATATTTATGTGAGCGGATATGGTTTCATTGTAGGTGAGCGTCGTCTTCGTATTCGTCCTCTCTCTGAAAAGCAGACCTCCATCTCTCTAAATTCCTAGCAGTATATGTATATATTTATATACTGTATTTTTTTTTCTTTATGCATGCATCTATTTAAAAAAAAATTAAAAAAAATCCACACGATTTAAGGTACATGTAGTTCTGAACATCTTTATGGTTTATGAATAATAGAGTTCATGTTTTTTCCCTTGCGATCATCTTTGAGGATGATGCAATTGTCTACAATAATTTTTTAACATCTTATTTTTTCGATTTCCGCTTCCAACTATGGAAACTTTTCTATGGAAAATTTTGTCAAAGTTAATTAGCTGTGAAAAAACTATTGATTGTATAGAGCATTGAAGAATATAATTGAGAGATTTTTAACATCTTATTATTTTGTAGGGCAAAAGGTTTAAATTTGTGGGTTGATTTACTTTGTCAATCTTTTTGGTGTGACAATTGACTACATGACATTGGATTGGAGGATCTATCCTAGCTTTCCTTAGTACTTTCCTGCACGTTACTATTGTTTTGCTCAAGAATTTCATTCTATCTTCATGACTCTTACATATATTTTTTTAAATAAAAATGATAAGTGTGCAGATGACGATAATTTGCGTTAGGCATTATGAGGATATGTTCATTGTTCTGTATTCATTTTGGGGAGAACTGTTTTTGGTTGGAACAACATAAGTTTGGGGATAAAATAATTTATCATACACTAGGGATGTTAAATTATTTTTGGTTGCGATACTGGTATCTCCGATGTCAAAGTTGAAATTCATTATCTAAAAAACAATCTTATTACTAATAATTGTTGAAATTTCACTAAATTTATGTGGGGTGTGCTTAAAGGATTTTTTTAGTGTGAGTAGTGTGAGCATTATCTAAAAAACTTACCTTTTGATATGCTAACCATCCTGCATGAGAGGAAAATTGTTAAGACTGTTGAAGGTTAAGGTTTGCATTTTATACCTAAGGATATTTTGATTTTTATCAATGATGAATTATTATTCAGGTCATTCTGTTGAGAATACAACAAGTTCAACTATTGAAGCAGGGTTCTTCATTCGAGCCATGATTGTATTGAAGAAGCACTTTCGAATATCGGGCTTAACCCCGTAATTCTTTTTGTGCACCATCTTTTAATTTATTTATTTTCTCATGTTACTGAACACATTTTATTTGCTCTGAGACAAGTTTATGTTGATACAAGATGGTATATGGCTAAGATTTGTGTGACTTAATTTTCAGCACATATATATTTAATTATTATTTGTATTTCACTGTTGTTCATTGTGAAGTCCATTTTTTTAACCAAATTCATTCTATCATATACAACTGCCTCTAAATTTTTAGAATTTTTTTTTATTGATTTTGTATCAGTGTTTTTCAATAATTTCCTTCTATTTTTTCTTTGGGTAGTTTAACACATATTAGTACAAACACATTTATTTGGGTATAATAACTTATTATTTTCTTATGTTAATTCTCAATTACACCAATTATTCAAACTTTACTCTCTCTTTTTTACTTAATTTGTAATATTATGTGTTTTCAAGAATTTCAATTGAATTACAACACAATGTAGAAATGAAGATAATAAAATTTAAATTAAGTATATATATAAATTAAAAGATACAGTATAATATAAAATATTAAAATGTTTATTTAAAATTCCGTGTAATACACGGGTTCTACACTAGTAGATAATTAAAATACACTTTCAAATCAATGTTACTATAATGGAAAATATGTATTACTATAAATAAAGTCGGCAATTTGGGCCCGATCCGATGCACCGATCCGATGGACTGATCCGACCAACCCGAAGCCCAGTATAGGCTAGACTCTAAAATTATAGATGCATATAGAACTGAGTCTATTTGGCCCGACCCGATGGGCCTGACAGGCCTAATGAGCTAGACTGAATTTGGCTGGACAGGCCGTGGGCAGCCCATTTGATCTGATCAATTTTTTTTCTTTATAAAAATAAATAATTAAAATTAGTAAAGTAATGTATACTTAAATATTACTGTATTTTTTATTTTATTTTGATTTTGAAATTTGAACTTATAAATTATTTATAATTCTATTTAAATTTTCTATATAATGTAATGTTATAGTAATTCTCATTATATTCGTTTATGAATTATGTATAATTAATATATTATAAATATATATTTTTAATTATAATTATTTGTATAAATAAAAATATTAGTAAGACGATGTATTTTATAAGCCCTTTAGACTAGGATGAACTCCCATTTTATAGACCCGGTCAATTCATGGGCCGACTCAACTAAGCTCGTAAACATCGCTTGGTTCGATGGACTGGACCCGAACAACCCAATTTTCCAATTATAATTGTAAAGACAAGTATGTATTATAAATAACATATATTTTCCATTACAGTAACATTGATCTAAGAGTATACTTGTATTTGAACAATTTTTTAAAAGATTATTATTAGTTATTTATTTTACAATAATTAGTTATTTGCGTTTATAGTACGGAGTAATAAATTTCTGATTTTTTTTGTTTGTTTGTTTGTTTGTCTTTATAATTTTTTGTCGTTTCTTAAATCAAATGTGACTTGTACGGTGTACAAAAAGCTTTTAAATAGACGGCCCAGATTAAATCGGAGCTGCTGATGTCTTTTATTGCTTAGTAGAGTAGCGATTAGAGACCCAACGCCGAAATGCAGCTCAAATGAACCCAAAATAAATTCTAAATTCAACTCAAATTCCTCCACCTAATATACACGCACCAAACGCTCTCTCCTCGCCCGCTTTTTTCTTTTCATCATTAGCCGCCCCTTTCTCTCTCTCTCTCTGATCTACCCAAAATAACCAAAGGATAATACAATAGAAAAAAAAAAAATCCCTTTTTACTTGACTCATTTCGCTTCGAATTCCGGGTATGAATTGATTGATTATCGTCTACCGACACCCTCACAGAGCTTGCACCCATGAATCCATGGTCTACCAATACCGCCGATGAATCTATGGACACCTTCATCTCTTCAGCCTCCGATCTCACTTCTTTCTGGCCTTCCTCCTATGCCCTCACTCCATCGCCGCCTCCCGCCGCCGTACACCTCTTCAATCAAGACACCCTCCAGCAGCGCCTACTCTCGTTGATTGAAAATGCCCGCGAGAGCTGGACTTACGCCATCTTCTGGCAATCTTCCGTGGTTGACTATGGAGGTCCATCGCTCTTAAGTTGGGGCGACGGCTACTACAAAGGCGAGGACGATAAATCCAGGCGCAGAACGACGTCGTCCGCATCTGAGCAGGAGCATCGGAAGAAGGTTCTCCGAGATCTGAATTCTCTAATTGCTGGTCCTCAAGCTACTGTTGCCGATGAAGCTGTTGATGAAGAGGTAACTGATACCGAGTGGTTCTTTCTCATATCCATGACCCAGTCTTTCGGTAACGGGTCGGGTATTCCGGGTCAGGCGCTGTATACGTTGAGCCCGGTTTGGGTTACTGGACCCGATAGGCTTGCGTCGTCTCACTGTGACCGGGCCCGCCAGGCGCAGGGGTTTGGGATTCAGACACTGGTGTGCATACCCTCTTGCAACGGCGTCGTTGAGCTTGGATCCACGGAGGTCATCTTTCAAAGCTCTGATCTTATGAAAAAGGTTAAAACTCTGTTCAATTTTAATGGGGTCGAAACGGGTTCGGTCGCCGGGTCGGGCTTGCTGGACAATGATCCCGCAGCCCTCTGGTTGACCGACCCTGATATCAAAGAGAATAACACTAATATTCAATGTAATGAGAATCCAACTTCTTCTGCTGCTTTAAATTCTGTTCCTAGGGAGTTAAAATTCTCTGAATTTGGGTTCAATGGAAGTAATAGTGGGACTTATTGTAAGCCTGAATCGGGGGAGATTCTAGATTTTGGTGAGAGTTCAAAAATGAATAGGAATGTGATTGATAACAAGAAAAGGCCCCCAACTTCAAAGGGAAGTAATGAGGAAGGCGGGATGCTTTCATTTACCTCTAGTGGGATCAAGAATGACAACATTTGTGTTGTCGAATCCGACCAGTCGGATCTTGAGGTATCGGTGGTGAAGGAGGTGGAGAGTAGCACGGTGGTTGACCCGGAGAAACGGCCCAAAAAACGGGGCAGAAAGCCCGCCAATGGGAGAGATGAGCCTCTGAATCATGTGGAGGCAGAGAGGCAGAGGAGGGAGAAGTTGAACCAAAAGTTCTACGCCCTTAGAGCAGTAGTACCAAACGTGTCGAAAATGGACAAAGCTTCACTGCTAGGAGACGCTATTTCTTACATCAATGAGTTGAAATCGAAGCTTCAAAGCGTGGAGGTGGATAAACAGGAACTAAGAAGGCTACTCGAGTTTCAAAAGAAGGAAACGTCGAGTAAGGAGGTGGTGAGGGGAAAGAGAATATTGGGTGTAGATGTAGATGTGAAGATAATTGGTAGGGATGCGATGATAAGAATCCAATGTAGCAAGAGGAATCATCCAGCAGCAGTTGTGATGGTGGCCCTTAAGGAGTTGGAGTTAGATGTTCATCATGCTAGTGTGTCGGTTGTTGATGATTTGATGATCCAACAAGCGACGGTTAAGATGGAGGGACGCCTTTTTAGCCAAGATCAGCTTAGAATAGCTTTGATGTCAAAGATTGCTGAAACCCCATGAATTTGTTTTGTTGACAATTGAACTAGCTTG
This sequence comes from Galeopsis tetrahit, assembly GCA_963675135.1. Classification (NCBI taxonomy): domain Eukaryota; kingdom Viridiplantae; phylum Streptophyta; class Magnoliopsida; order Lamiales; family Lamiaceae; genus Galeopsis; species Galeopsis tetrahit. The sequence continues at coordinate 76,349,443 of OY776127.1, forward strand.
AGCAGCTTATGTGAGTGAGGGCTCTTTCTATTAGTATTAGTGCATGCATTTGTGCTTTCACTAGTTTTGAGTATGTAGTTTAAGTTGAGATGCCAACTGGCCTTGCATACTACGATGATCACTTCATCGGGCTGCTCCGTTTGGCCAACGGATCAAGCAGGGAGCTCGTCTGCGAGTCTTTACGTCTTGTACATATTGTAATTAGGGGAACTCTCGCACATTTTTGGAATTTATCTATGCTACACAGCATGGTAGTGCCACTGCCAAGCATGTACGTGTCTTAATATTATTGGTTAAGTTGAAATAAAAAAAGAGGTGTTCGAGGAATATCCAACCTCCGCTGAACTCATTTTGTGTTGTCATTTTTTTTCCTCAACTCATTCATAGTGGTTTGTAATCGTGATACTATGTAGTACTAGTAATTACTTCTGTAATGATATAAATCTAGCTTTCAACTTTTGTTTTGTTTTTTTGCTGGAGCTCCCCAACAAATTGAGATTCAAGTAATTGGTGAAAATTAGAGTGGTTAAATCTTGATAAGTGTATATTTGTTTGGAGTTTTTGTGTACGACTTAATGTAATTTTATGCCTAATTAAGTGTATAAGAATAAGTGATGTAATATTATTAAATTTGTTGATGGTGCTTAGGGATATACTCATTCTTTCTACTGAAGCTATTCATGAACTGTGGACACGTAAATTTTAAAAATATAATAAAATAAGTAAATGTAAGAAAATATAATAAAATAAGTAAATGTAGTAGGAATGATAAGATTGTAAAAGAAAAAAGAATGGCCTAGTCTTATAATATAAAATATTGTATATATGCATTTCAACTATTTACATTCACATTCTTTATAAATACATTCACTGTTCAATTCACACCCAATTTTTTTATAAATACACCCACTAGCATAAATTGTACTTAGTCGTCTTCTCCGAGCACTTTTCGGTCACCCAAGCCGCGGCCGAACGCTGCAATTTACGACGGCCTTAATTTTTAAATATTTTCTATTTCTTTAAATATTCTTTAATAATTATTATGGATCAAGGTTATTTAATATTATTACATACAATAATATATGTTACTCTATGTTATAATGTGAGTTACTTAATCAATAAAAATTCTAGAAAAAAATACTACATAAAAGAATCGGTATTACTATATAAAAAATTATATGTTACTACATACTACAGTTTGAATTACTACATTGAATATGCGTTTGTTACTATATGTAATTTTATCAATTGATTTGCATTACAACATGGTTATTGTGTTTACTACATTCCTACGTATTATATGCCTACGTATTATAATGTGAGTTACTACATTAACAAAAACACTAGAAAAAATGAGTTACTAAATAAAAGAATTTGTATTATTATATAAAATAGTTTGTGTTATTACTACATAAAATAATGTGTATTACTAGATATTACTCGTACAATTTAAATTACTACATTTAATATCTCGCGTTCGGCAATAAAATAAAAGATAAAAAAATTACAAAAACATGAAAAATAAACGGGTTAAAATTTTTGGTCAAAATTAGAACACAAGGGGGGTCAGTTGACAAATAAATTAAGAATTAATTCAAATGAATTAATGATGGCCCAATAATATATATATTCAGCGCATTGACTTAATAAGTCAATATTTTCAGTTCAATTGACTTAATTGGTCAATATTACATGCTCATATAAATTTTTATGAAAAAAAATATAATAAAATGTAAAAAGAATTTGATAAAAAAGATGAATAATTTTCATTACCTCAAAACGAAAATTGAGTAGTTTACGTCGGAGGAGACGTGATGATACAGTATATGGCAACTTCCATAAATAAATAATTTATAAACATTTCCTTTTTCATAATTAATTTATTGAATATTTTAAAGTTGAGGGAGGCACTTGAGTCCAATGAGTGGGGTGAAGAGAAAGGGGCTGATGCCTGATGGGACAAATGAGAGTGCGCACGCATTCAATGAATGTTATCAACAAATAGGGTCATATGACAAGTGGATGATGAGTTACTGGTACTGACACATGCATCGGTTATCTTACTAATCAGTACGACAGTACACATGCACAGTAAATTTTACTCTATGATAAAGCTAATCAATTTTTTTTTCATCAGTATTATTTATATTTCATTATATTCTTCTCTCTTTTAATTACATTTCATCTAATACATTTTTTTATTTTTTTATATTTTTTAATCTCCCTATCTAAAATTTATGAATAACTTTCAACAAACAGAGAAAGTATATAAGTTGTGTAGGCCACAAGTTTAATGAGGTTAAAAAAATTAGGAGGAGATGAATAGACGTTTTACAAGAAAATGTTGTTCTAGGCATTGTGTTAGGCGTACATGCAACTGCGCGACAACATGTTTTATGAACTCAAATGGCATATGGACTACAAATGAGTTTTCCTCGAGGATGTGGCCTAGTTTGGTTGAGTACGGAACAGACGATTGTAGTCTACTCTGGTCTTTGTGTTACGCAGTCATGTAGTGTTGCGGTAACACGTTTCGCAAGATTTGTCAGAGGTGTTCACGAAGATCTTACTAGTACGATTTTCTCTTCTATTTGGGTTGATTTGGAGTTCCCGGTTTGAATCGAGGGTGTTGTACAATAAAACCTCTATAAATTAATAATTTGAGTTGAACTGGAGTTCTCGACTTGAATCGAGTGTGTTGTAAAATAAAATCTCCATAAATTAATAATTTTCTCCGATCAGCTTGGGCACTAATAATTTTAATAAATTAATAAGATAATTTTTTTGTAGACCCTTGTATATATAAATACATAATCCCATCAACATCATAAATTAAAAGTTTCAAAAATTACAAAGATAACTAGGATAATTTAGTAAAATATTAATCTATTATTATTTTCTTTTTATTGAAATTTAAATTAAAATGAATCTCATCTCTAACTTTTTTCACATCCAAAAGCTTTGGTGTGACGTTCTCAAACTACAAATAAAACTTATGAAGGGTTGCCGATGTTATTATCGGCTTCCTTTTAGATGAGAAGCCTTTGTTCTGTTATGATTTTTTAAACTTTTTATTTGTTTATATAGTACTAGTTCTTTCATCATTTTAGTATATCAAATAACTAGATTCATGTTACTGATATTTAGTTCGAGTATATTTAAGATTCAAGTTCATGTTTGTTCACATAAAGATTCATAGTATTTACTTTAAGTACATCAAATAACTAAATTCAAATTCATTGTACATTTAACATTCATCTTTGTTCACAAAAAGATTTATAGTAGTTGTTGAGATTAATGCAATATTGGAGAACTGTTCTTACTATCAGAAGTGGTAGTGTGCTGATTTTCAGAACTGTGCTTAGTATAAGAACAGGAACTAGTGTTCTGATATTTGGTTATTTCAGTACAAGTAGAGTAATGAGTACTCTGCTGATAAGGTTTAGTGATCTTAGGTATCAACTCTGCTGGTCGGGTCAGAACAGTACTGCTCTTAGTCTGCTAAAGAGTACTGTGCTGATATAGTGTTCTTAGTCTGCTGAGACAACTGTGCTGAGTTTTACTGCGCTGAGTTCTACTGTGCTGTTATTCCAATTTCAGAGTTAGTTGTTTTCTATTAGTTAGTTAGTTAGTTAGTTTGTTGGAGGCAGTTTCAACTTGCATTGTACATCTATAAATACACCATCTAGTGCATAGATTGTGGGTTACTGAATTTGAGAGTTTTGAGAGATCAAGCTTAGTGAATACTTGTAATCTGTAACTTTCATTTGAGATTAGTGAAGAGAGTCTTCTATCCTCCGTGGACGTAGATCATTTGATCGAACCACGTAAATCCCGAGTCTTATTTTGTTTTCTTTATTCGTTTCAATTCATTGCGTTTCTAGTTGTCTTGATTTATCATTTGTAAGGAGTTGCTTTGTGAATACAATTCCATAACAATTGGCGTCGTCTGTGGGAACCGAAGATAAAGTCAAGAATCAAGAAATGGGCTCTGTGAAGTTGGAGATAGAGAAATTCAATGGTAAGACAGATTTTGGCTTATGGAAAGCCAAGATGAAGGCTCTGCTGTCACACCATGGGCTGAAAGAGGTCCTTACTCCTCTTGATCCTGCTGCATCCGATGCAGACCAGGCTAAGAAAGAAGAGCTTATGGAAAAAGCTTACAACATTGTTGTTCTAAGTTTGGGAGACAATGTGTTCAGGGAAGTTATGAAGGAGAAGGATGTTGCTGCTGTATTTGAGACCCTTGATGATCTGTATTTGACACAATCTTTGTCAAACCAGATGTTTATGGAGAGGAAGCTCAACAATTTCAAGATGACAGATGATAAGACCCTTGATGAGCAGTTAATAGAGTTCATGCAAGCTGTTGATGATCTTGAAAATGTTGGAGTTAGTTTAGATGATCACAAGAAGTCTTTTCTACTTTTGGAGTCCTTACCACCTTCATATGATAGCTTTAAGGATGCTTTGCTGATTACCAAGGAGGGTAAGGCAAAATTCAAAGAAGTTTTGTCTATTCTGAAAACTAAGAGTTTGCATGTGGCAAACTCAAACAAGAAGACCAAGAACCAAGCTGAGGGTCTTAACACCAAACTTAAGAATGACAAGAAGAAAGGGCAAGGCAAGAAGTTCCATGCCAAGCCAGCTCAGAAGAAGAATGAATTTGTAGCCAAGAATAGAGCTTGCTACAAATGTCATAAAGAAGGACATTTCTTTAAAGATTGTCCAGAGCAAAAGAAGTCTACTGATGCTGCTAAAGTTGATGTAGCAGAAGGAGAAGGATATGATAGTGCTGAGGTTATGAGCATAACAGATAGCAAGCTTTTTAATGAATGGGTGCTGGATTCTGGATGTTCATTTCACATGTGTCCTACCAAATCTTGGTTTCAAAACCTGGAAATGATGAATGGTGGATCAGTTCTGTTGGGTAATGATGAAAGCTGCAATGTGAGAGGGATTGGCACTGTGAGGGTGAAGATGTTTAATGATAAACATGTGATCCTGACCAATGTCAGATTTGTTCCAGATTTGAAGAGAAACCTTATATCTCTTGGCACACTAAATGCTTTGGGTTATGAATTCAAGACTGAAAAAGGATGTCTGTTTGTAACCAAAGCTGATAGAATAGTGATGCAAGGGAAGAAGTCTAATGGATTATATTCTTTAATTGGTGAGACAATCACAGGTGCTGCTGAAGTTACCATGAGTGCTGATGATGCCATGCTTTGGCATAAGAGGCTAGCACATGTGGGAGAGAAAAGCCTGCTGGAGTTATCCAAGAAGGGGGCATTCCACCAGAAGACATTCAAAAGCCTGGAGTTCTGTGAGCAGTGCATTCTTGGCAAGGCCAAGAAGAAGTCATTCCAGAAGGGTAAGCACACTACAAAGGAGCTGCTGGATTATGTTCATTTAGATGTCCGACGGCCATCAAGAACAGAAACCATTGGTGGAGGTAAGTACTTCATGTCAATTATAGATGACTATTCTAGAAAAGTTTGGGTGTTCATTCTCAAACAGAAAAGTGAGGCCTTTACAAAATTCAAAGAATGGCTACTTGAGATAGAGAACAAGAAAGGAAAGTCCTTAAAACATTTAAGGACAGATAATGGCCTTGAGTATCTATCAGCTGAATTCAATGAATTTTGTAAAGAGAAGGACATTACTAGACATAGAACTGTCCATCTTAATCCACAGCAAAATGGATTAGCAGAGAGAATGAATATAACTATTCTAGAACGGGTCAGATGCATGTTAGCTGATGCTAAATTACCTAAAAGCTTTTGGGGAGAAGCTGTATGTACTGCATGTTATTTGATAAATAAAACCCCATCATTTGCTTTAGAAGGTAAAACCCCAGATGAGATCTGGTATGGCAAGCTGAGTGATTATTCAAAACTTAAAGTGTTTGGATGTCAAGTTTATGCCCATATTAGACAGGATAAGCTTGAGCCTAGGGCTCTGAAATGTATATTCAAACGCTATCCAATAGGTGTCAAGGGCTATAGATTGTGGTGCCTTGAAGCAGGTCATAAGAAACTAATAATCAACAGAGATGTTGATTTTAATGAAAAGGAAATGGGATATCCACATAATGGAAATTCCCATGACCTAGATGGAAGAATTGTAAATGAGTCAGAAGAGAGTTTCTCAGCTGAGGTGGAGTTTCCCACATCAGATCAGTTGGCACCAGAGGAGGTGGTCAACCCTACTGATCTGGGAAATAACACACCAGATGAGGTTGTTCCAGAACAGGTACCAGAAGATAATTCAGAAGATGATACCATGGAGGACAACCCTGCTGATTTGAGAAATTATAGTCTTGCAAGAGATAGGCTCAGAAGGCAGATTCACCCCCCATCTAGGTTTGGCCAGGCTGATCTTGTGTCATATGCTCTGATCACAGCAGAAGAGGTGGAGCATTATGAGCCAAGAAACTATAGGGAAGCAATCACCAGTCCTGAAAGAGAGCAGTGGGCAGCAGCCATGTCAGAAGAGTTGCAATCTTTGGAGAAAAACCAGACCTGGATCCTTGTTGAGAAGCCTAAAAACCAGAAGTTAGTGAGCTGCAGGTGGCTGTTCAAGAAAAAGCTTGAAGTTGGATTTGCTGGTGCTAGAGAGCAGATCAGATTCAAGGCTAGGTTGGTGGCAAGAGGATTCACACAAAGAGAAGGCATAGACTTCAATGAGGTATTCTCTTCTGTTGTTAAACACTGTTCAATAAGATTACTTTTGTCTAAGGTTGCCCAAGATGATCTTGAGTTACATCAGCTAGATGTTAAAACTGCATTTTTACATGGAGAACTAGCTGAAACAATATATATGCATCAACCAGAAGGGTTTATCATGCCTGAAACTGAAAGTAAGGTATGCTTGCTTAAGAAATCATTGTATGGGCTCAAGCAGAGTCCTAGACAATAGTATAGAAAGTTTGATACATTCATGCTTTCTATTGGTTTCTTAAGAAGCAAATATGATGGATGTGTATATATTGGTAAACAAGATTATATAGAGAGCACCTATCTACTGATCTATGTAGATGATATGTTAATAGCTAGCAAGAGTATGAGAAAGATTACCCAGCTGAAGCAGTAGCTGAGTAGCAAGTTCGAGATGAAGGATTTGGGTGAAGCCAAGAGAATATTAGGAATGGATATTCTCAGAAATAGGAAAGCAGGCAAGTTGTTCCTATCCCAGAAGAGTTATATTCAGAAGGTCTTGAGAAGGTTTCTTATGCACCAGTCCAGACCAGTTAGTACTTCATTTGGTTAGCAATTCAAGTTGTCAGTCAAGCAATCTCCTCAAACAGATGAAGAGAAGAAGCAGATGTTTACTGTTCCTTATGCAAATGGAGTAGGAAGTCTCATGTATGCTATGGTCTGTAGCAGACCAGATCTTGCCTATGCTGTTAGTATGGTGAGTAGGTTCATGGGAAATCCAGGAAAGTTTCATTGGGAATCTTTGAAGTGGATTCTAAGATATCTGAATGGATCAGAAGACTTAGGATTATTGTTCGAGAAGTGTGCTGATACCAAGAGTCCTTTAATTGGATTTGTGGATTCTGATTTTGCTGGAAACATAGATACAAGGAAGTCTTTATCTGGTTATGTGTTTACATTGTATGGCACTGCTATAACATGGAGAGCAGCTTTACAATCTATGGTGACCTTATCCACAACAGAAGCTGAATACATAGCCTTGACAGAAGCTGTGAAGGAAGTAATGTGGTTGAAGGGCATTCTGAGAGATTTTGGCGTATTCCAGAAGAGTGTTCCTGTGCTGTGTGATAATCAGAGCACTATCCATCTAGCAAAACATCAAGTGTTTCATGAGAGGTCAAAGCACATTGATGTGAAGTTGCATTTTGTTAGAGACATCTTGGAAAAGAGCATTGTTGAAGTTCAGAAGGTAGCTTCAGAAGAGAATGCAGCTGATATGTTAACTAAGGCATTACCAAGCAATAAGTTCAATCATTGCATGGAGTTGGTAAACCTTAGTACTTGGGATGTTCATTAAGAAGAGAATGAACAAACAGCCTTGAGGAGGGCTGGGAAGAAGACAATCTTGCATTAAGGTGGAGAATTGTTGAGATTAATGCAATATTGGAGAACTGTTCTTACTATCAGAAGTGGTAGTGTGCTGATTTTCAGAACTGTGCTTAGTATAAGAACAGTAACTAGTGTTCTGATATTTGGTTATTTCAGTACAAGTAGAGTAATGAGTACTCTGCTGATAAGGTTTAGTGATCTTAGGTATCAACTCTGCTGGTCGGGTCAGAACAGTACTGCTCTTAGTCTGCTAAAGAGTACTGTGCTGATATAGTGTTCTTAGTCTGCTGAGACAACTGTGCTGAGTTTTACTGCGCTGTTATTCCAGTTTCAGAGTTAGTTGTTTTCTGTTAGTTAGTTAGTTTGTTTGTTGGAGGCAGTTTCAACTTGCATTGTACATCTATAAATACACCATCTAGTGCATAGATTGTGGGTTACTGAATTTGAGAGTTTTGAGAGATCAAGCTTAGTGAATACTTGTAATCTGTAACTTTCATTTGAGATTAGTGAAGAGAGTCTTCTATCCTCCGTGAACGTAGATTATTTGATCGAACCACGTAAATCCCGAGTCTTATTTTGTTTTCTTTATTCGTTTCAATTCATTGCGTTTCTAGTTGTCTTGATTTATCATTTGTAAGGAGTTGTTTTGTGAATACAATTCCATAACAGTAGTGTTTAATTTAAGTACTAGATTCAAGCATCTATATATTTAGTAATCATGTTTGTTCAAAAACATATTTAATATTCATATTTTTTTTTATGTAATTAAGTTTAAGTTCACTAAATATAAATACCTTTATCAATTAATAAATTATTAATATATTTATTAATTAATAAATTATCAATTAATTAATACCTCCCTAAATTAATGAAATTTCATGATCCTTACAATATTAATTTAAAGAGGTTTTATTGTACTTGTCATTTTTATGAATACTCGAGTAATTAATTAACATTAAAAAGTACCAAAAAAAAAATCGTCGGAAAAAAAATACAATTTATTTAAATTGCAAATAGCCAAAATAAACATTTTAAATAGGACGGAATATTTAAGTTAAAGGGGAGGGAATTAAGAAAAAAAAATTGAAACCAGGATGGAATTCATTTTATAGAATTTTAATGTCTAGAATTCTCAAAATTGTTAGTGTTACTAGAACAACGTTTTTATTTAGTCAATATCGATTAAAAGGAATTAAATTGCCAATTTAATCCACCATTATTTACATGTCCAAAATTGTAAATGGTGGCAAACAATAAGCACTGAAAAGATAATACACACTCCATGTAAAGCAAAGCAACTAGAACATAGAGACAATTAACACATACATACCTTGAAAACAGAGTAAATTTAGTAACTAACATTTTACAATAAACATACAGACACTACATAATGCATTGAAAATGAAGTAGGCGACATATAATACTAATACTATTAACTAACTCCAATGTAAATGAAAGATAATAAATGATCTAATTTGTTTTCGATTGCACTCACCTTCAAGAAAATGCAACTGCATATTAGGATTTTGTTGTTGAGATGATTCATGTCTGAAACTGCAAGAGAAAAATATTTATTTGAGAAATTGTTCGAAACAGGGAATATTTGTCAATCCTATATATATAGCACCAGGATCCTCTCTAGCAACAGGAGGGTCCTGCTACATTTGGACCCTTGGATCACCCATGTGTGAAAGAGAGCGATCCAAGGGTCCAAATGCAACAGGACCCTCTTGTTAATGGAGACATCTGGATCCGTAAGTATAAGCATAGTACAGAGACATACCCATCCCACCAGTTCGGTCCCAGTCACTCTAAACTTCTCTTATTTCTTGCCTCGACCTTCCAATGTCTCCGGCTAGATTGTGATTCTGGTGTCAGGCTATTATCAAGAATTGGAATATTTGAACTATTCGACTCTAAATCTGCTGGAACGCCACATTCCTCAAAGGTCGGTAAAGGGGTTGTGATGGCAGTGTTGGTCGGGCCAACAGGGCCCGTTTCTTGTTTTTTGTGAATATGGGCCATTCGGGCATCTTTCTTCCAATCTCTTTGACAATGAACACGGGTCAAGCAATCAGGGGAAGTTATATTTACAGAGATGTCAACTTCCACAGGTACAGATACTATCTGAGTAGGTAGTTGCTGATAATGAGTTGATTGATCAACACTTGATGCCTTTCTTAAATCAGCTTCCTGACGTTTTCGAGCCCTATATCTGCGTTGCCTCTCTCGATTCTTTAAACGACGTACCAAAATGTCGCCAGGACTTCCCACTGCATCTTTTTCATCATGATGCATCAGCACAGAGCCATCCATTCTGCAATGATCAAAATTCTGTCCATTATCCATTTTAATATACAAGTTCAGTCTGTTTTGAGGCACTAAATAATCAAAAACAAGAAATTTCCCAACCCAAAATATCAAATATTCTCTCTGCAAGTCAAGTCTGTTTGAGGCACTAAATATCTGTAGATGCAGAAACCAGCTCCAGTTTCCATGCACAGCCAAATTCATTTATATTGACTTTCAAGAGAAAGAAATTGCACCAGACTTCGTTTCTACAACATAAAATTGGACTTAGAATAAATCACCATACATCTAATGAGCTGCAACAGGAGCAGATGAAAATATGTTTGACAGCCAACTGAAGATTCCTATGATGATATGTAATTGTGTGTGGGCAAAATGCGTTTTCAAGTCCCTAAAGTATGTTTTGTTTCGATAGATCCCTAAAGTATATTTTTGGTTTAAAATTGCCAAGTATCAAAGAGTGAAAATGTCTAGAGAGAGATTCTTTCATATTTGGGCAAGCCAAATATCTTACTTACGGTAATGTTGCAGTTACATAATAGAGATCTTTAAAAACTAAATGCCAAACCGTTTTTGTCTCCTTAGATGGTAGGTTAATCCATAATATATTGTCTTTCAGTAAGCAACACCAGTACTAAGCCCCTGTACAAGCTCAACTGCAATTAACAGATAACAAACAGAGCTTCTAAATAGAACCTATTAATCTAAGTAAATTGCAATAGCAACAGCACATCCTAGATGGTCTAATGCATGTTAGCTCCACCAGAAGGCATAGAACCGCCATAAGAAAAGAGGGCCTAAAGGTAAAAAAGTCTCACACGAACAAATCTTTTTTAACAACTCTGGAAACTATAAATCGATGTGGCTAACTTCAGCAGAGATATTCAGTTGGCAAAAAAGATAGAGATGGAAAATCAATCAAATAAATTAGCAGCACAATGCTGCCAGTGAATACACAATTAACTGATGGTAAAATCACTTGAATCATTTCACACCAAACTTTATAGAGAAGTTTTCTACTCATTTTATTCTTCTTTGCGGTTGTTATCATGTCACTACTACTGTCTTTCAACTGTATGAAAGATGGCTAGACATCCACTCCAATGGTGGATTTACTGGATTAGGATTAAAATAGGTCCTACCTTAGAAGTATTAGATTTCTTGGACATGAGAACTTCAATTCTTAGTTTTCTTTTGGCGCCCACCGATGACCAAGCTGCTATGTACCTAATATTAAATACTCCGTATTTGATTTACATATTCAAGTATTTCTTTATTTTTTATAGGAAACCATTTTTTTTTTAAAATAGGGAAGGTCATAGCATGTTCAAGAAACCTGAAGTCAAACACTGGGAACCTAAGAATTGGTATGTTGCATGTTGAACCCAATAGTGCAAGTCTTAAAGTTACAACTCAAGGAGGTGAACTCAAATTTGAAACTTTTACTCAAGTTGACAGATCCATCTACTGCAATGATAAGCCTATAGCAGTAGTATTAGTCGTGCCATTTTAATGACACGTTATGACTACCTGAAGTTCACCTACTTTATAAAAGCACCTTTACTACTTTCAGGAGAAAATAACTAGTGGACCATGTTATCAATCCTGTAATGTGATAACTAATAACTGGTGGGCGTGTCAATATAACTCGTTTCTATACCAAGAAGGTGTTTCTTCTTTTGTGGTACTCGTTTCAATTGAACTCTCAAGTTAAATGTGATTGACTAGGAGTAATCTATGGATGGTTGACCTTCTGACTTCTGAGACATTTCTTAAGGAACGTGTAAATGAAGACAAAACATGCTAGAAAAGATTCACCTTGGTTTGGGGGGACAGTCGGCAATCAGGAGAGTGGGTCGTTAGCACACCCCTTCAGCAAATTTGTGGTTCCAAATTTTCTTGTTATCTTTACAAGCCAAAACCATTAGCATGCATGGAAGCTAACTAGGCTGGCTTCACAATCTTTGTTATTCTCTCTTTCAACTAATCGATGGGTCGGTATACCTATCCCAAATAGCAGATTTAAGTAACTGCTACTCTCATTATGTTATAACTTGTGTGTAAAATACAGGAAATGAACTTTTCACTCAACATAAATCCTTATTCCAAAACTCCCTAATACCTTGCTATACAGTGAGAGAGACGAAAAAATTCAGCAAAGTCACCACCTTCAAGAGGTTGATCACAACTTGAACTGACAATCGAAGAAGAATATTGCTGGAGAAACGAAGATGCAAGCATGCTTCAAGGCATTTAAATATTAGAAAATTTTCATTTCACCATAGTTGTTAAGGGCGTGAGGCGCAAGAGGGTTTCCTAGTGCTAGAGTTGTACATGGGAAAAAATAAAACTTCAAAGAAATAATATTGGAGCCCCTATACGAGGAATTGTACAATAGACTAATCTCATCTAAAATCAAGACTTAGTTTCTTCTTTCTTTTCCAATTTTCCCTTGAACCCTAGGCCTAAAATAAACATTGTTTTCTTTCGAGTTATTTTTGTCAAAAATGGTTTTTCATTTCCAAAATTGTACACAAACTGCGTTTTTGGGGTGGGAAGATCTGGAAAGTAACTTGAATTCATCATAGAATTTAATTATCATTAAGTTTCAAACCAGCCATTACCAATTTAAGTACACTCAAAATTTGCAAGCTGCCATTTTCTTCTGTTTGATTTATTGAAACACTTGTCAATTTCTTACAAATTCATAATCCATCTCCTAATTTAGTTAAACATGAAAAAGAGAGAGAAAACAGGAACCAAATTAAATAATGTCTTTCACTCTTCACACCATAGTGACAGCACATAATTGGGAGCCCATTCACACAATAAGAATAACAAAAACAAATCTATGAGCTTCCCATAAGCCTAAAAAATGTCTGTTACTTAACATTCTAAACAGCTTTCTAGAGAAAATTCGGCCGCACAGCTCCACCCACGAAAGCCTTTCTGGTGCGTAAATTCAAATAAATAAGTTGAAACCACCATCCACCAATTCATCTAATTCACCTATAAATTAAAGAATTTAGGCCTAATTCTAAACATAAATAAGGAAAGAAATTAATGAATAAATCTTAAAATTAGAGATAAAAAATCACCTGGCCCAAGATTTCCCGTGGCCAAAACTACCACAAGCGGAAAAAATAGGCGCAGGGAAACACCATCAACAGCACTCCAGCAACAGAGAGACCGCCGTAGCACAGCACAGAACATGCGATTATGGGATTGGTCCAAGAGATAGGCGATTGCAAATGAGATTGATCTTCGATGCAGTAATTGCAAACGCTATTTCTTTGGCCCTTTTCCCCCTAAATTAATTCTTTGTATGGAGTATTTTTCGGGGTTGGGGGGCATAAACGTGTTGTTACTTATATTTATTTATCAGTTTTTTCATAAAAGTAAATTGTAAAGTTGTACTTACCGAATTAAATTTTGTAGGTAAGTATTTTGTTCAAATTTAATATATATCAAAATAAAATTCACGTCAAAAAAAAAAAAAATTAATATTTTTATCATAATTCTTCTAATCAGTGCTTATTTATTTAAATTGTAATTTATTTATCATACCTAATCACTGTAGCTGCAGTATTCCAAAAAAAAAAAACATGTATACAAAATAAGGAAAGGAGTATAATCTTTTGAATGGTAAGTAGTATTTTGTTAAACGCATAGTCTAAAATAAGTTAAAATGGGTAATTTGTTGCATTTTACGTGTATATTTAGCTTCTTTTTTTTTTTTTAATGAGTTTGTTAGTTTAGTATTAGTCGTAGTATTATACTATTATTAAAAAAAAAATTATTTCCTATCTCTATAAAATTTATTTTCACTTACTTTGTTTGTCTATCTATCAAATTTATTTTTACTTCCAACTATCATCTAACTAATTATTTAAATTATCATTAATTTTACTTACAAATAATTATTTTATTCATAATGAACCAACACGGAAATGATATAGAGCCCACCAATTGTGCCCACTGCTTATGTGGCATACGTCAATAAATTCTTATTTATATTTAATTTAAATTTATTCTAATATCAATATTTTATTTTTTTATCCATATCAATATTTAAATTTTTTTTTTTATATTTAATTTAATATTATCTCTATCAAATTACAACGTCCATCAATCTTTTCTCAAATCTTTCCATCATCATTAATTTTTCTCCACAAAAAAAAAACACAAATAATAAAAAAACTCAGGAAACCTAAAAAATTGATGGTAATGTGTAAGATGCTCCCGTAAAAGTTGATACTTGTTCATTAGTTCCCTTGCGTACATTGTTCTTCTACTTGTGACCTATTACCAATCATCATGAAATAGTCGTGTTAGCTTAAAAAACAAAAAGTTAAAAAAAAAAAAGCGTACTTCTTAGGGTCTAGAGTGGGACAGGTTCGTTTATCATGGCTGCTTCGACTGCAAACACGGCATGTCCTACTGCTTTGTGCGATTAATGGTGATGGAAAGATTTGAGAAAAGATTGATGACGTTAGTTAGCGTAATTTGATAGAGATAATATTAAATTAAATATAAACAAAGATTTTTTTAAAATATTGATATGGATAAAAAAATAAAATATTGATATTAGATTAAATTTAAATTAAATATAAATAAGAATTTATTGACGTGGTAATGCATATAGGCAGTGGGCAAAATTGGTGGGCACAATTGGTGGGCTCTATATCATTTCCGTGAACCAACAATACCCTTTATATATATTTTTTGCCTGTTTTTTTGTTTGTAGGCCACAAATGCGGATTTTTTTTTTTTTGTGAGAAAACGAATGCATTATATTTATTTTTAGAAGAACTACAAACCATAACAAAATAAATAAATAAATTCTTTCAAAAATTACAGTAATACGTCAGAAATATTACAATATAATTAGGTATGATATATAAATAAGCACTGATTAGAAGAATTATGATAAGCAAAACTGCATTAATCAAATGCTACAAAAATAAAATATGTTAAAAAAACTTTATTTTGTATACATGTTTTTTTTTTTTTTTGGAATACTGCAGCCACAGTGATTAGGTATGATAAATAAATTACAATTTAAATAAATAAGCACTGATTAGAAGAATTATGATAAGCAAAACTGCACTAATCAAATGCTACAAAATAAAATATGTTAAAAAACTTTATTACGTCAGAAATATTACAATATAATTATTTTATTAACATAATTGTAATTATTAAAACATATAGAATAAAACGCGTGATTTGCTTTATTAATTGCATCTTGATTTTTTATTAATAGGATGAGGTTATTCACAACCAGTCAAATTGTGTAAAGATGTTAAAAGAAATTATTTTATAACCTTAAAAAACATCACAGTTTTGCTTTCTAAAGGTCACATTTCATTAATTCTGAGTATTTATTCTTTTTAATTTCAATCATAAAAAGTGAGATAAATAAACATAGGTTCTAAATTTCTAATATGACTTTCATGATATATAAAAAAAAAAGAACTTTAAGGTGAAAGATACAGCCCTTAAAAAGAATTTGGGTCACTTTTTTGGGTCTGTTATACTATTAATTTTCCAAATTTGATTTCACTAGATAGTTCAATCTAAAATTTGTGGGTCTTTATTGTAATTCTCTTCATATATATTTGAAGTTAGTTGTTGGTAAGAAAACTTGGACCGTTGTTATTGCATAGTGAAAGTTTATAGAGTGCGTTGAGACTTTTGAGCCAAAACGAGAATTTCAATTTCAAAGTTCAATTTTCTCTCTTTTTGCCTTTTTTGTGAGTAAAAGTCAATCCCTGTATTAATTTTTATTATTATGCAGCAGGTAAGTAGACCACAGAAACAACCAATCAATTAATTGATATTCATGGTAAAAGCTTTGTAATAATTTGATGAGGCATAACAATATTTTATCCATTTTGACTCATGTTTTAATGTTGAAATTATTTATTATTATTAAATGATATAAGAGAATGGTTTCAAGTCTTTTATGATTATTTATGATAGGAATTAATCCAATATAGAACAAACTACTCTGATAAATGAGTAATCTAGTATGAGACGAAGAGTAACATTTTAAAGTTCTGATTTTTTTTTCTTTTTTCCTTTCAATAATGTATTAATTAGTAGTAGCAGCTTGAAATGTAGAGTAATTTCCAAACTTGCACAACCGTTTTGTAGTGTTGATATTGGTTTCAATTAAGTAATTAAATATCCCTAGATTAATTTATACAAAATATAAATAATCTCAAATAAAGTTATTCAATTAATATGAAGCTTGGTACAAGTGTGTATGAATGAGCTAGGACGAGGATTCGATGGTTCGAGATTTGTAGTGCCAACATACACTGTCCCACAACACAAAAAATATCTACTACTTTTTTTTCTTTTTTATATGGGAAATTCTCAAATGCACCATGTGCACCTTTTATCCTTATCCTCCTATTCTAACTTATTATCCTTTTTTCTCTACTTATAGTTATAATTATATTTTTTTCTATTAATTAATTAATTAATTTATAATCTATTACTTTATTAATTAATTAATAAATTACAGTCCTTTCAAACTTTTTTTTTTTAGTTTTTTTTTTTAGTTTTTTTTTTCGTTTTTTTTTTTTGTTTTTTTTTTCGTTTTTTTTTTAGTTTTTTTTTTCGTTTTTTTTTTTTTTCGTTTTCTTTTTTTCGTTACTCACCCCCACTTTTCAATAATAATAGTTGCTACTTTTTATTAATAAAATTTTCACTTTTCACTAATAACAGTTACCACTATTCAGTAACAAAATTTCCACTTTTCACTAATAATAATCACCACTTTTCAGTAACAAAATTTCCACTTTTCAATAATAATAGTTACCACTTTTCAGTAACAAAATTCCCACTTTTCAATAATAAGAATTATACTTTTCAGTTAAAATATTTACCACCAGTAACAAAATCTCCACTTTTCAATAATAAGAATTACACTTTTACTGAAAAGTGTAATTCTTATTATTGAAAAGTGTAATCTTATTATTGAAAAGTGGTAGATATTTGAACTGAAAAGTGTAATTCTTATTATTGAAAATAGTAGATATTTTAACTTAAAAATGTAATTTTTATTATTGAAAAGTGATAAATATTTTAACTGAAAAGTGTAATTCTTATTATTGAAAAGTGGAAATTTTGTTACTGAAAAGTGGTAGATATTTTAACTGAAAAAATGTAATTTTTATTATTGAAAAGTGGTAGATATTTTAACTGAAAAGTGTAATTCTTATTATTGAAAAGTGGTAACTATTATTATTGAAAAGTGGAAATTTTGTTACTGAAAAGTGGTAGCTATTATTAATGAAAAGTGGTAATTTTATTATGAAAAGTGATAATTATTATTAGTGAAAAGTGGAAATATTAATTAATTAAAACGGGTATATTTAATTATAAATTGTACAGTTAAAAATATTATTAAAATTGAAAACATGTTATTCTTATTATTGAAAAGTGGTAGATATTTGAACTAAAAAGTGTAATTCTTATTATTGAAAAGTGGTAAATATTTTAACTGAAAAATGTAGTTTTTATTATTGAAAGTGGTAGATATTTGAACTGAAAAGTGTAATTCTTATTATTGAAAAGTGGTAGATATTTTAACTTAAAAGTGTAATTCTTATTATTGAAAAGTGGTAGATATTTTAACTTAAAAATGTAATTTTTATTATTGAAAAGTGATAAATATTTTAACTGAAAAGTGTAATTCTTATTATTGAAAAGTGGAAATTTTGTTACTGAAAAGTGGTAGATATTTTAACTGAAAAATGTAATTTTTATTATTGAAAAGTGGTAGATATTTTAACTGAAAAGTGTAATTCTTATTATTGAAAAGTGGTAACTATTATTATTGAAAAGTGGAAATTTTGTTACTGAAAAGTGGTAGCTATTATTAGTGAAAAGTGTTAATTTTGTTATGAAAAGTGATAATTATTATTAGTGAAAAGTGGAAATTTTATTAATGAAAAGTAGAGACTATTATTATTAAAAAGTGGAAGTGAGTAACGAAAAAAACAAGTTTGAAAAAAAAAATCGAAAAAAAACACAGAAAAAAAAAACGAAAAAAAAAAAGGAAAAAAAAACAGAAAAAAAAAACGAAAAAAAATGAAAAATAAACAAATTTGAAAAAAAAAAAAAACAGAAAAAAAACGAAAAAATAAACAGAAAATAAAATGAAAAAATAAACAAGTTTGAAAAAAAAAATCGAAAAAAAACACAGAAAAAAAAAACGAAAAAAAAACAGAAAAAAAAAAAAAACAAGTTTGAAAGGATTTGAACTGTGACCTCAAGCTTTTAAAAATATATCTAGAACCACTAGAACATTCATTACTTAATTATTTATGTTTATCTTTATAAATAGATATAGGATTGGTCTGTGCATTAGTGTGCACGTGCACGGTGTGCACAGGAGACCAACTCTTTTTATATATATATATTATGGAGTATATATAAAATAACAAGGGATTGTTTAATTATCAAGTCAAGTAGAATACAAAAAAATACAATTTTGATGTAAGATAGTATAATATATCGAGTTCTGAGATAAATGCAAAGATTTAAATCCTATGTATACTCATTTCTAATTAATTCTATGTATACTCAATCACTTTATTTATAAATAGATTTCACAGTATTCAATTATACCTTTAATTCTTGTCAAAAAAAATTATACTTCCTTCGTTCCACAAAGATAGCAACATATTTCTTTTTTGGATGTTCTAAATTATAGCCACATTTCCTCGTTTACTTTAGTATTAAATGTTTTATTGTCAATTTTACCCCTAATTAATAAGAGTAATTAATGCTTAGAAGATTTTGGAGTATGAGATTTCAAGGATAAAATTGACACATTAGCTAAATTTTATTACATTTTTATTGATTTTTCTTAATTTGTGTGTAGAGTCAAATGTGTCTATTTTTTGTATCTTTAATTCATCTGTTGTATACATGAATTAATTAAGAAATAAATATAATAAATTAGGATAGTGATTATTTTGAATGAGGGTGGGAAAGGATGATGAAAGAGTTAGGAGTCGTATAGGTGCCAATAGCGAAAAAAGTGATTAAGCCAGCGTACGCGTCCTGCTGTATACCACAATTTACTAATTATAGTCTGGTCAACCTAAGACCGCTTCATCCGTCTCTCTATATATATACACACGCACAATTAATATTATTAGAAACAAAGCAGCAGTCTCTCACTTGAAAATAGAAAGAATGGCGATCTACGTGGAAGAAGAAGACGTCTGGAAATGCCCCAAACACCACTCCAGGAGACGACGCAACGGCGTCTGCCCCGCCTGCCTCCGCGACCGCCTCGGCTCTCTCTGCCCCGATTGTGGCGCCATCCGCCCTTGCAATTGCCCCTGCGCCGCCTCCACGGCCTCCTCTTCCTCCTCCTCCTCCGGCGAGCCCTCTTTCCGTCGCTCCAGATCCCTCGCCGTTCCATTCCTCCGCTCAAATAACACCGCCGTCAAAACGCCGTCGTTCCTCTCGGGCCTGATGAGAAGCAAGACGACAAGAACCGATCCGCTAAAGGGGGCGATCGGAGGTGGTGGAGAGAATTCCGACAGCAGCAATGACAAAATTGAAGATTTCGCGAGGATGGTGACGAGGTCGAGGTCGGTAAGCGGCGCCACCACTCTGACGGCGTCTGGATCCCTCCGCCGACAACCCAAATTAACTAAGTTTTGGAATTTTAGTAGTCCCTTCAAGGCTTTCCGAACTTCCAAGAATACCACTACTACTCTCCTCCCTCCCTTGCACAGACCAGCTGGTTTAACTAATTAATTTTCCTTTCTTTCTTTTTTTTCAAATTATAAACACTGATACGATATATGTGTGTTCATCATAATTATCACTCACAACTAATTAATGTAATAACCGATTGTTTTATTTTTCTAATACTACTATAGTTTTGTAAAATATTAAATATATATGAACATGTGTTTGGATTATGTGGATATACTTCCATAGTGATTAGTGAGTACTTGCTTAGTATTATATACTTCCTCATTTTAGATGAATACAGAGAAAATGATTAGTTTTTCATTTTTCACTTAATTAATACTTGTAAATTATAAACACATTTATCTAAGTATTTATTAATTTTAAAGATAAATTTTAAAAAATTACAATTAATTTATGTTAAAAAGTGTAAAACGTTGTACAATTTACAAAAAAAAATAAAACGTGATGTATATATATTATAATGGCTTATAAGTAAGTAATGAAATTAATGATTTTTAAATTTATCATAACTTAATTTTGTTTAATTTCATTGGTTCGGAAAATCTTGCGAGAGTCGGATTAGGATGGCAATTTTGCCTATTACTAACCAGCCCCTTCCTATATGATGGGCGGGTCCATGTATATTTTCTACCCGGCTTTGTCTTGTTTTGGTCTATATCACTATATGCATTATTAAAATTTTAGTACTAACATATATGATATATAAAAATGTTATGTATCATTATATTAATTTTAATTTATTAATTAGCTAGTATATATAGCATACATATGAGTAATAATAATTCAACTTTATGAATATATGATACACGCGTTATGCAACACTAAATAAACAACAGCAAGTATACGGCGTCTATTGTAGCGTGATAAGCACGAGGTCGATCCCACGAGGAGGTTAAGGCATAAAAGGGTAGTTTGCTAGTCGAATTCTAAATAGACGTGATCGAATAGATTGAGTGTTGAATTACCCCTAAGATTGCCTAACTATGTGTCACAAATAGACAACGAAAGAGTAAATATAAAATCGATCAACTAATCATGCAAAGTAAGAAAACGAAAGTAAAAACGGATGAAAACTCAAAGAAGAAAGGGTGGGTTCCAAGGCGATTGTAACACTTAGATGTCCGTTTATGAATGTTATCTCGTTTAGATGGCCATTAAGTTTATCTCATATAGGGTGATCACACAAGAAGAATTAATTAATCTCTCGATCTAATTAACCAAAGGCGCAATGCAACATAGGCTCGTATTTCTACCTCACAAACATTACACCGCCTAAAAGAGCTCCTAAGACCATTCGATTCCCTCTCCGATAATTAATCCTCTCTCGAGCTCATAATAATATCGGGTTGCATGCTTGCATACGATTAAATGAAATAAATCTCTCGATCTTACTCCAATTAACAATAGATAAGCAAATCATCATGGCCAATAACAACATGCTTGACAATAGATAATTAAACATGCAAATAGGAAATAAACACCAATTAAAGCAAGAAATTACTCATAAACATCAATCCAAGTCTTACAATGCCTTAGAACCACAAGTTGTCAAATTACAAAATCCAAATGAAATAACTAAATAAAAAGAAAGGGAAAGAGAAAGCTTAGTCTAGAATGTGGTAGGGAATGGAATTCACAAGCTAATGCCTCCTCTCTTGCATGGATTGGTGGAGAGATGAAGAAGATATGGCCAAAACACCTCCAAGTATGTGTAACTATGTGTGGATTGGGGGAGAATGTCTTGGGTTTCAAGAATGAGGCCTTATATAGTGTTGGGGTAGGGTTTAAGGATGAAAATTGCACTTAAGTCCTTGGAAATTGGACAAAATATGCAAAAGGCACCGAGAGCAGGGGTGACTCGGCCGAGTGGGACAGCTCGGCCGAGTTGGGGTGTTAAAATCGTGGCCAAAATCTTCAGGGCTCGGCCGAGTTGCCCCACTCGGCCGAGTGCAATTGATTCCAGCGTCCAAACTTTGTTCAGCAGCTCGGCCGGATCAGCTAGCTCGGCCGGATGGAAATTGGTTCCAGATTCTGCATCCTTCAGTAGCTCGGCCAAGTGGTCCAACTCGGCCGGATTGTCTCTCCAAGCTTTTCCTCGCACTCGGCCGGATCAGCTAGCTCGGCCGGATGGAAGTTGATTCCAGAATCTGCCTTGATCAGGGGCTCGGCCGAGTTGGCTAGCTCGGCCGAGTTGCTGGGCACTCCAAACTTGTTTCGTGCATATCTTTCGCCTCGGTTGTCTGATTGTCTCGATTCTTTAGGCTATTCCACTCCGATTTTCGAGACAAACCCAACGGTGCACTCCTCTTCCTGATCCAGTAAAGTGTGGTTGGTGTTTTGCTCCAAATTCCATCGTATTTCCTACAAAATCGACAAAACACGATCTTTCCCTCATTTAGGCTCAAATCATCATAATCCATGCATAAATCAATGAAATCTCATCAAAAACATGCTTCACATGTACCTCTAAATTGTGTAAATTCCACCCGAATCAATATATTTTAAGCAAATATGTATTGATAAACGCAACAAAATATTTTTATTGATATCAACATCTTTAAAAAGTAAATAGTATCATTTGTCTACTTTTTCAATTGAAATTTTAGGGTTTATGATAAACATGCAACTTGAAATATAATATTGTGGATAAGTTATTATATACGCCATGTGCATCGGGTAAAAAATAGTATTAATGTTGTACGGTGCATAAGGTGTACATAATATTTTTTTTATTATGTAAATGTGACCCGTGTGAAATGTCCTGCCCCGCATAAGTGACTGGCCGGACGGGTTTGAATCTTCAAGTACTAACTCTGTCATTTTTCATTGTCATCCCTAAGTACTAACTCTGTCTTTTTTCATTGTCATCCCTAAGTCGGATCAATGCAAAAGCATTACTTATTAACCTTCACATTAATTAACACTATCACTGCATGAGCAACACTGGCATACTATATGTCTTACATTGCATTACTGTTTAACGTAACATTACATGTGCCAAGACGTAATAGCGTTAGGAAAAATAACTAACTTTGTTTTTATAATCCGATTCTACCCATTTTTGAGCTGTGAGGTTTTATTTCTCAATTTAAAAAATATTACACTACGTAATATTGTACTAATTCTTTGTGAAATTTTAAATAGAGAAAAAAGTTTTACTATTGACATGTGCATTAATCCCAAAAGAAATAGTCTTCAAATGACTTGTGTACACAATTAAGGTTTAAGAGAAATGACGTACATTTATCAAGTTTCCTTCTCAAGTACTGTAGATAATAAGATATATATATTTATACAAATTCTACGGTTAAAATTAAGGGTAATTCTTTATTTATTCATATAGTTTGAGATTTTTTAATTAATTTATAAATGTGAAACAACGATCTAAAAATATCTATATGGAATAAACCAATGTTGACCAATTTGATTTGAATTGTCCAAGGTCACATTTATTCTGTGGAGTTGTGCATTTTTTCTTATGTTTTGACTATATTGTTAATTTAATTGGTCATCTGTGATAACTGATGACAATGATAATCTTTGACTCTGATTTTATTTTTATATAAAAAATATTTGTATATAGTAAAATGTAGAGGAAATTTTATTTTTAGTCCTATAAGTTTGATACATTTCAAAATAAATCATTTAAGTTTCAACTTTACAAAATACGTCATTTACCTTTCAATTTTTGTCCTTTTTTACATCAATTTTTATCCTTTATGTTTTGTAGGCATTAAAATTGGTAAAGTTGGTGCCACATATATTTAAAAAAACCACATCATCATGCCACATCACATTATATTAAAAAAATAAAGCTAATAACACCCCAAAATATTCTACACACACCCCATAATTTTAAATACAAAAATAGATGTATATAAAATGACTAAATAGCCCTTATATAAATAAAGAGAAAAATAATTAAAAAAAATAACATGAAAAATCTGAAAAATATGTAATTAAAATTTAAAAGTATTTAAAAAAAAACTAACAAAATCTTTAAAAATAATTAATTTACATAAATTAATTAATTTTTTTGAAAAAAATCTTAAAAAATTAAATAGAATCTGAAATTAAAAAAAAATCATAAAAAAAAATTAAATTAAAATTATTGAAAAATTCAATAAAACATTAAAAAATCTTACTTGCTTAATAGTCGAGTAAGGTAACAATGCATGATGAACTTGTATTAAAAATTTTGGAATTTAGCATATCACTTGTTGTAAATCTATAAGTGCAAACTTTTGAAGAATGCAAAGTGTATTACTGCATTAGTGTTCATCTCATACTTATTACTGTGGAACAAATTAGGAAATACATTCTTTTTGGTGGGGGTCTTACTTGGCCACAACTCATTTCTCTTTTTTTGCTAATTTCTAGGTGAGGTTCTGGGAGGGTCAATTTCAAGAATTCATGTTGATCTGTTGTAACTTGCAGTAAGAATTCAAGAAAATTAAATTGAAGTAAGATTTTATTTTTTTATTTAATTTTCTTAATATTTATTTTTGATTGAGTTGATTTTTATTTCATTTTTTATTTTTTTTTAGTTTTTTTTTAAATTTAATCATTAATTGATATTTTTAATTTAATTATTTTATAAATTTTATTTGATTTATTTAATATTTTTAGATTTTATTTGGATTTAATTGATTTTTTCATTCAAATATTTTTTAATATGTAGTTGATTTTTTAAAATATTTTAAAATTTTATTTAGTTTCTCGTATTATTGAATATTTTTTAAATTTATATTTTTAATCATTTAATTGAATTTTAAATCATAATTTTATTTTTTATTCAATTTGTATTTATTTTGAGGGATAAAGGGTAAATTGAAAATAACTAGGGTGTGTTTATTAATAAAAATTGATTTTTAAATTTTAGTGGGGTGTGTACAACATTTGAAGTTTGTATAACATTGTATTGGGTGTAATTAGTAGCATCATTCAAAAAAATTATTTTCACCTAGTTATACATTTCAATTAATAAAGTAAAATAAGATTCACATAATTAACATATATATATATAACACCCTGTGAATTTGTTTCTGAAATTTATTTTGTTTCATATTTTTTCAAGTTATTTTTTAAAATTATTTTAATCTTTATTTATTTATTTATGTAAGAGTTACTTAGTTATTTTATATGGACTATACATTTATTTTTATTTAAAATTATGGGGTGTGTATAGAATATTTTGGGGTGTTATTAGCTCTATTTTTTTAATATAATGTGATGTGGCATGATGATGTGGCTTTTTTAAATATATGTGGCATCAACTTTACTAATTTTAATTCCTACAAAACATAAAGGATAAAAATTGATGTAAAAAAGGACAAAAATTGAAAGGTAAAGGACGTATTTTGTAAAGTTGAAACTTAAAGGATTTATTTTGGAATGTATCAAACTTATAGGACTAAAAATAAAATTTCCTCTAAAATGTACTTTTGAGTTGTGAAGAATATTGGGCTACACCTTTGACAAGAATATTGGGCTACACCTTTGACAGAGGCTCAAAACTTTAACAACGAGACCAACGTACATACAATATTTTTTTTATATAGATAATCTTACTGAAATCCATGAAGATATGCAAGTAACTTGAATTAGTGACTATGCATGGTATGCCATAATGTATTTTATTTCATACTTTACTATATAACTAATTATATGATAATTAGCTTGCTGAATTTGTATTCTCTGATAAATCAAGCAGCTGTTTTCTTTGTTCAACATCATCGGAGTAACTAATAATAAAAGGCATAATTTTTTTAAGCATCTACATTTATTTCGAAAGGTATTTAAAATATTTTTTGAACTTTATGAGGCCCGTTTACAAATTTTTAAAATTAAAATGCTAGTCAATATATTCTGACATTGAAAGGGCTATGAGAAATTTAATTTGGTCAGGTAGTGTGGATAAATGGGGGTTGCTCGGTTTCTACTTGTGATCGTCTATTCGCTACGCTAGCTAATGATGCTTTAATTTCATGCGTAAAATGACTTGGAATTTCATCCCATCCAACAACCTGGGCATGCAGTTTATTTGTGGTCGTCTCATCCGGATGGGGTGCTTCGATCGTCCGTACCCCATCTAATTGGCGTGGTTTGCGACCGCATGTAGAATTCTCGTGGATCATAGGATCGACGAGGCTTGATAGTTCTCCATACCTTCTCGGGAGAAGGTTCTCATAATTTTTTGGACACAAATTTTTTAAATTATATGTATTAAAGTTGATGTGATTGAGTAAAAGGAAAATATTTATACAATTTTTTTTTTTTGAAACAGGAAAAATATATTATATACGAGTATAGGGAGTACCCAACCCGTAATGTTACACTATAGTTTCTACTGTTCTACATATTTTCGAGTAGCTTTACTCAATCATACATATAAATGGATCACAACACCAAGCTGAAATCGATGAGTTCGGTGATATTAGTTTCTCCCCTCCTAGCCATGTCCATAAGCTAATTTTTATGTTCTTTATCCCCTTTGTCACACTCGGTCTCTCCCCTGAGAAATGCACATTATTTATGCATCTCCATATTTCCGTAGCTATACAATTAAATGTAAAGGTGAGTAATTGACCACAAAAGGAATAAAAAGCATTTATTCTGACAAACGAAAAAGAAAAATTGAGAAGTAATTTATAGTTGGACAAATTTACACAGTTATATGCTTGCAAATGGGTTAAATATGCTTCAATTCGCAGGGCCTATCTCACGTTTAATATTTCATATTACAATAATACTGTACTATATATTTGGCATTTAGATGCCGTTTTTGTTCATAAATTTTCGCTTATAGTGGGTGATATTTTGTAGTAGTCTTGCAAATTGGAAGTGGATCGTAGGGTGTGGCCAAGGACTCTCTATATGGGGGAGGTCACGACTAAGTCGGCCTATGCTCAAATTTGGCTGCAATTTCCGAACTTCAGTTTGGAGAGAACTAATTTGTGTATATTAATTTTTTAATACTCTCATTTACTTATATTAATTTTTTTAATACTACTCTCCTACCCCATGAACAAATTATTGAGTGAACAATTTAAATTAGTGAAATTATTTTTAACGAAAATTTTGAGATTTTGATACAATAAGAGAATTTACGCCCAAACAGAGAATTTGAAAATGAATGAAAACTCTGGCTTTGATGGAACCGGAATCGTATAAAAATTGGAGATGGTGATGAAAAGTAAACCAACCCCGTTGAAAAGTGTCCACTATTATTTATTAATTAATACTACTAATATTGACGGACATTAGAGCACCTGGCCCCTACCCACCCACCCAACTCGGGAAACCCAAGTAATATTGCTATTATCACCAAAGTCGGCTTCACCTAATTAAAAAATTAACGCTTCATTCCGAGAATCAAGACGCCTCGCTTTTCTTCACCCAATCACATCTCGACACCTACCCTCTTCAAAACCCCCCATCAATTTACCCTCCTATGCACGTGTAGACCTACCTTCAAATTAAATGTTTCAATATTAATATTTCAAATTTTATACTCCCCTTTTCAATTTATTTTCTTATGTCCACTTCTTTGAACATAAATTTTAATGAATATTATTAATTTGATAAGTTAGGGTATGATGAATGTGGTAGGAGTAAAGTAGTGTAAATAGTAAAAATTTTAAATAAGGAATGAGAATAATAAAATTGGAGGGTGAGAATTATAAAATTTGAGTAGATTTTTAAATTGTTAATATGTGCCTTTTATAAATATAATTATCTTTCCATATTCTCATAATAATTCACTTAAATGAAAATATTTGTGTGCAATTTAGGCATGCAATTAAAAAATTATTCCTTTTATCATATTTATTCATTGTTCATTTTATTGAAAATTCCCAGGACGGAACTAAATGATAAAAATCGGCGTACAATTAATGCATGCAATTTCTTCATATTTCTATCTATATTAGTACATGAAGTGATTTAATAATTATTTAATACTAGAAAAAATGATGAAGTTTTTGTAAATTTTGTAAAAAGCAGAAGCTGACGTGTTTGATTTTTTTTTTTTTCCCGAATAACATAGAAAGAAAACACACTTCAAACATCTTTTATATGTTCTCGTTACAAACTTAATAAGTCGTCTAAGTTATTTTTTTATCTTTCAAATTTAATACTTTATGTACACTTTTATAAATACAAATAATTTTTTCCTTAATACATCAATACATTCTTTCACTTTTCAATTTAAAAAACAACTGTTTATACATAAACACAAAGTAATGTTATTAATTGAAGGATATTAATTATAAATGATTAATTTAAAGTAAACATAAATTATTTACAAATACCCCATGTTCTTACTGAATTTTTAAAAGATAAAATTGAATTACATCACATGGTGCACCCGAAACTAACTCTAGTTAAATAGATTCCCATTTAACCAATCCAAAATCATTAACTTAGGCAAGTGCATACTTGTACACCAATCCACTACATGTTATTCCACTGTATATAATACATTTTCTTGATGCTTTGATTTGAATTATTAAAAGCAAATATCTAATGTACAATTAAAACTACGCATATAAATCTTACTTTAAATTATGTACAATTCCATGCCTCTTCTCTAAAATTAAAAAACATAAAATATCGTGAAAAACGGTGTCAAGAGAGCTTTAATTCACCAATAACTCATCCATCGATTCAATTAACTCAGTCCCGTGATTACTTACACATTTTTTTTATTAAAACATTTTAAAATTATTTGTACACTTTTAATATAAAAATACCCATAAAATTAATTCTCTTTTCAATTAAAAATTATTACTACTTTTTTACTTACATTTTAATTTACACCTTTTAAGTATTTTATTAATTTTAAGGGGGTTCTTGTTTTATTAGAAAATGCCAAAACGTCCAATTTCAGCTTTCAATTTATCTTTCACTCTCTGGATCATTCAATTCAAACAAACTAAAACCTGCCAACTGAAATTAGAATTGAATTAATTCAGATATTTCACATATACAGTATACGTCAATCCAATCCAACAGAATGTACAGTAATTTTATTGAAACTGAAATTAAGCTTTATACATATCTTCAAACTATAACTTATTTTTCCAAATTTATTCTTGTGTATATTTCATCATCACTCACATTCTAGGCATTAATACTTAGCTTTTGTATATACAATGTAGTACTCCCATAGCATAGCTGCCGGAAACTGTTACCTTTCTCTGGCTGCTTCAAATTCTAATCCTTCTATATTTCTAAAGTCAGCCCTCCCATGGGAGCCCTATGCGGAATCCCCTTTCTTCGCTTGGCCGGTACACCACTTCGCGGCGGCGTTGACGGGGTGAAGCTCGGGAGAGCCGCCGTGTTCCGGGGGCCTCCGTAGGAGTCCGATTGGTTCTTCGATGTCCCAACAATCTGAAAGAAAGTCAATGAAATCAGATGAGAAAAGAAAAGTCAACCCTGGAAGAGAATTAAGATAAAATGAAATTTAATATACTTTGCATCCGAGAGAGCAGAATCGGAAGGAATCAAGAAGGGTGCGATCACAGACTTGGCAGGTATTGGTAACCCCTTTACCGGGGCGGGGCTGCGGCCTCTCGTTCAAGAAAACAACCTTAGCGCTGTTGATTACGTATGTTTGGACGCAGCTTATATCCAAATACTTTTGAATTTCTGAAACTCTGATAACATCGTGGTATGAAGACCTCCTTATCTGTAAATCATGTTACAATTAATTAACCAAACAATAGAGAGATAGACCAATTAATTAATTAATAAATTACCTGAATGGCGCGGTGATCTTTGTGATGCGATAAACAGAGTGTACAGAGGGGGCCGTTTATGCAGTCCAAACAGTACATGTTGCATTCGCTTTTGTGGGAATCAGCATGAATACTGCATTGAACGAAGAATTGCTCTTTTAGTAGAGGCTTCAGCCATTGCGGCCATCGCTTTTCAACCTCCTCCTCTGCTACTTCACCTCCCTATTCAATAATCAATTCAATAAAACAAGTCAAAAAACTAAAATGCAATAATCAATAAAAAAGAAAATGCAATAGATGGAGTACCGTGATCATTGTTGTGACTTTGGGCTTATTAATTTGAGGAAGGGGGGTTTCTTGATTATCAATCGCCAGGGTGAATGATTGGGGTGGATTGTTGGAGAGAAAGTGGAAGAAAAGGAGGGTGGACTGGAGTGTTGGAAAGTTTATGAGTGGAGGCGGAGAGAAAGAGAGTTGTGAGAGTCGTTCTTATCCGTAGGAAACAAGTCTTGCGTAAGCAAACTCCGAACCTAGCTCCGACCCTAAGCTACCAGATACGTTGTGTGCAAGGTATTGGCCGACCTCTTGCTTTCCTTTCTTTTAGTATTTTATTTTCTAATTAAATAAATTATTTCCTTGTCTTCTTCATTTCATTTCATTTGATTTCTAATACTACTAATAATTTCCTTGTCATTATTCCATCACATTACAACCGATAATGTTTATCTACACTCCATATTTTATTGTAACTTGTAACCGTCTTATCAGCACACAATAAATACATCACATTTTTCACTTTACTAAATTAATACTCATTCCATTAATTCAACTTACTTACATTTTACTAGATTTTTAATATGTATCATTCTCAATATTTTAAAACAAATTAACACTCCTTAGAATATTTCTATTGAATTTTATAATATTATAGAACGAATTAACACTCATTTCATCAATGTATATTGTCTTTCTTTTTTTCTACCCATATTTTAAGGAATATTATGATATAATTTACAAAAAGAAAATTAGCACATTTTAGGTAGACGGGGGATTTCATCGTTCTCGTTAAAATTACACTTTTTTTTTACACTTGTTTTAAAAAATATAATCTATTTATTTCACCATAAATTTCATATTTACCTATTTGACATTTCATTGTAAGCTTCTCATTTTATTAAATGATAAAATTTAATAAATTTCTACAATTTTTTACCTTTTATCTCTATATTTTATTCATCTTACTTTTTTTGGTGTTGACAAAAATAAAAAAATATATTTTAATAAAAAAAATGTTTAAAATGACTACCGTTTGTACTCATGGCTATACAATTTTTTTTTACTATTAAAAAAAAAATGATAAAATGAGTAATTTAACTGGGTTGGAGGAGTATTATTGCTTTGATGTTCACTTAATTAGGTAATTTAAACATTATGTTTGGTGGAGTAAACACCATTATATTTGGTGGATGTGATAGTTGATTGGGTGTGAGTTGGCGCATTATCTTGATTCTTGATTCCTTTCATTTTATTTCTTAGCTGCATTAGAGGATATTTCCAAACCCCTAGGTGGAAAACGGTTTTATCTCCATTATTTTCACTGGTATTTTATTTTGTTGGATTTTTAATATGGGTTGTTTCAACATTATAAGACATTCAATATTATAAGACAGTAATTATTTTTTAATATAATACATGTCAATTATCTATACTTTTGAAATAAAATGTGAAACAAAAAAATTGAAACATGTGATGTGATCTCATAATGAGATCTAATTTTAAATAAACTCGATATTTTTATACTTACTAAAAACATTTAAACTATAATAATAATTTGTCCCTTTTTATTCCATGACTACATAATTAGAACTCTCAAAAATGCAAATAAACTCTCGGTCTTTGAATCTTATTGCATTTTAATGATTTTGCAATGTAAATGAAATCGATAAACATAGTTTCATATACAGAAAACTGCTCGAACATCTTGTATTTTGCAAGAACACGCAAGAAAGTAGGTCAATTCTCAAGTTAAAATCCCTTAATTAACTTAACCTTAAAATACGATTTTATAAGAAATTCATAGTTGGATTTCATATCAAAGTTGTACTAATATATATGTAAAAAAAATGTTAAGAACCTTAAATTTTAAGATATTTTAATGTCTACGGATGTGGTTACGTGGCATTTAACTTGATGCGTCAGATGACTCAGATCAGACAAGTGACTGACTTGGCAGGCTAATATGGGTAAGTTGGTTATAATAATAATGAATAAAGCGATTACAATAATACGAGTAAACAAAAAAACTTTGGAATTGGAAAAACAACTTGGAAATTGAAATTGGAATGGTCCCCTTTATATAGAGGTGAGAACAAGATTCTAAACGAAAGTTTGTTGGTGAATAAAATTCAAGTGAAGAAATTCAATTAGTCGACAAATTATAACTAGATTCAAGATAAATATTTAATCAAATTTAAAATTAAATTTATATCGAGTATGTAAAAATACATTCAATTGTATACCTATCAAATAATTTTAAAATATAAATTGTAATTTAGGAGGATGTATTCAATTGAGATTCTGGTGGATTTAGAAAATTCATAGACTCTATGCAGAGTTTTACTGACTTTTTTATTGATTTATATGGATTTTCATAGATTTGACAGGATTCTGAAATACACATTTTTTTATTTATTTACATGGATTTTCATAAACTATATCGAACACACTTGTATATAAAAAAAATTATCTAAATTATTTAGAAAAAATATCAAAAATATATTAGTTCAAAAAAAATATTATTATTCATCATTATTATTCTTATCTTCATTTCCATTATACATCTACTCATTTTCCACATAGCATTAACAATACTAGTTCTCAATGCATTAGTTTCAATTCTTTGTTATGGTTGACTTTGAGAAAACAATTCTTCTTCATATTCGACTGAAATTAATCGACATTCTTTTCGAATAAAGTTATGTAATCCTAGTACTAACTTTGCTTGTGTTTGAAATGGGAACGTGTGAATAGCTATTTATAATTGCATTTCTGGAGTGACGACCTTGACCACCACAAAGTGTTCAATATACTATAATTTTTAAAGAAAAAAATATAATTTTAAAATACAGTTTTCACGATAATAATGGTGGTGAAGAATCTGTGATTCTTATCGAAGAATATAGTTAGATTTTATTTCGTTTGAAGAAGAGAGGTTGTGTAGGATTTTGTGGTTCCAAATATAGTAAGAATGTTTGTTTTTTCTCTACTTTCTTCTCTTTCTCTTTCAGAGTTTGTGAGAGAATCATTGAAATATCTGCTTTTTAGAAGAGATTTTGAATAGTGAAATTTATTTATATTTTTGAAGGAGAATCCAACAAAATTCATAGAGTATTAAAATCTATAGATTGTTCAATACCTAAAGATTTCTAAAGACTTTCTAAAATCCGTATTGAATACCTCAAAATTTTGAAAGACTTTTAAAAATCCGGATTGAATACCCCAAATTTTAAAAGTCCAATAAAATCCAACAGAATCTCATATGAATACACCCTCCTTAATTTAGATCCGTTAAAATATACGAACTTGATTATAGATATTTCAATATATCTATAAAATGGGACTAACAATAATTCAAGAGTGAGATTTTCAAATACTCTAGATCTTTGTTAAATGGGTCAATTAAGATGTTGAAGGTGGGCTATAAAAATAAATACTTTTCGTTGGCCCATCAAAGTTGAACTTCTCTACTTAAAAAAAATAAAAATAAAATTGAACTTGTCTAACCCAAGTACCCAACCAACTCCAAGTCCAAGTCAAACAAAGTCGTCCGAATAAAAAACTGTGAGGTCTCTCTCTAATATTAATCAATTTTTATTACAAATGTATGAATTAATCAATCAAAATATAATTTCTATAAAAATCCTCTAATTCTGTCTCCTCCTATAACTTGATTTGAGCTCCTTGGTATGGGATATTCCATCATATCATTTCGGCATTTTATTTGTCTGGTCAGAGAAGAATTTTTGTTCCTAAAAAGTTGTTATTTTGTACTAATATAAGAAAATGAAATGGCATGTTTCAATTTTACCTTTATATTTATAAATATGCATTCAATGACCATATATAAGTAAACATGATCTATTACACATATATATTTACAACATAATGTGAATAAGATCATATGTCCACATTCTATAATTTTAGCTTATCATAGAAGGAAGTTGTAAATTATGAATATTTTTTTAAAGTTAAAAGGATGGTAAAATTGATTGAAAGAAAAAATGCAAAAATGCTAAAACATCATTCAATTTAGATATAATAATGGAATGTTAAAACATCATTTATTCATTTATGAAGTATAGTTTAATTAATCATAAATAACATATATGCTTGTTTAAATTTAATTTTAAATTAATTAATTTTACCATAATGCATGCTTAGATATATATTAGAATTGTGGGAAATGGTATTAAAAATTCATTTTTATTTCACTGTTAATATATATATATATATATATATATATATATATTATAATTATATTCACTTAGTTTTTAATAATAATATTATTTATACTTCCTCCGTCTCGGAATACCTTTCATAGGTAAGTGGACACACACTTTTTAAGAAAGTGTAATAATGAGTAGAGTTCTCTTCAAGTGCAATTTAACATGGACAACTCCCACTTGGAGAGCTCTTTTAAAAGCTCTCCAAGCCAAATATGTATTAGTGATTTTGTAAATCTTTATGTATAAATTAAAGTAAATAAATGAGTTGACTTGTACGTGTATATGTGTAAGGCCAAAAATAATGACATTTTATGTAAATTCGTGAATATTATAAGGATGAAATTTATAAAAGAGTTTTCATTTTAAGGGTATGAAATATATTGGGAAAATTGCATTTTTAGTCCTGTAGAAATTATTCAAAATCACTTTGAGTCCTTAGATTTGTAAATTGTCCTATTTATTGCAGATTTGGTCCTGTAAAATAATTTTTGGATGGAAACCGTTATTTTTTGGGTGGAAACGTTAGTTGACTAAAAAATATTCTTAAAAAAGTAATTATAATTAAAAAATACAAAAATATTTTTAAAACTAATAATAAATTATACTTATAGAATTAATAAATAAATAAAATCAATAGAATTTAGA
The DNA here is from genome assembly GCA_963675135.1 of Galeopsis tetrahit. Taxonomy (NCBI): domain Eukaryota; kingdom Viridiplantae; phylum Streptophyta; class Magnoliopsida; order Lamiales; family Lamiaceae; genus Galeopsis; species Galeopsis tetrahit. The sequence goes on from OY776127.1 coordinate 76,384,444, forward strand.
ATATATTTTTTTTACTATAAATGAACAAATCTCACTAAGTTATATAATTTGGATTTTTTTTTATAGAATCTAAATATATATTTTTTAATTCAAGAATCTGAATATAATTAAAAATTACTAAAAAAAATAATGCAACTTAAAATTAAACAAATTTTAAGAAATTTCTTGTATTAAAACTGAAATATACAAAAAAAAAAAATACAAATTTAAAAGTAAATTTTGAAAAATAATTTGAATCTAAAAAAAAATCAAATTGAAAAATATACAAAGTATATTCAAATATAATCTCCAAACTGAAATTAATTTTTAACCCCATATAATTTGGATATAATATGAAAATACAAAAAACAAATATCAAAATCAAGCCAAATACTTTTTATTTTTTTTGCATTGATTTTAGACCAGTTTCATTTCAGATTTAATTGAATAATTTAATTTTAATATTACATATCATTGATTGAATTTTTAGATCATAAAATTATTTTTAAGTAAATCTACCAATTTTAAATAATTATTTAAATAAAATGTTAAAATACGATAATTTTATAATTTTAGTGATATTACTAAAATTTTAATCCGATATTAGGTTTCTGGGTGTGTTTGTAGGGATGCGTGACTATCACGCAATTTTCATTTGTTAAAACAAACATAAATTTATTATGAGAATAAAAGTGTATGAAAAAAGACGTGATTTAATCTCATTCTCACATGACCAAAAATGAAATCTTTAACGGTTTATGCAATTTTCATCCGTTAAAAACTAGCAGAAATATACTACAGGACCAAAAGTGTATAAAAATGATCAAAAGTGATTTGACTTCATTCTTATAGAACCAAAAGTGTAATTTTTCCGAAATATATTGTGGGACATTAAAAAAGAAAACTGTGAAAGATAATGTGAGACGGAGAGAGTATATATTAATTAAATGTATGGAATAGATTTAGTCATCATACACATATCATCATTAATATTCAAACTCTCTATATATATTTGAATTTTGACATCTAATCACACATATAATTTTAATTTTTTTCATTAATGAACTCATCATTAAAACTCACAAATTCAAATTCAACCCATAATCAGTAAGAACTCTCTATTAGTATATATATGTATACATAAGGATAAAAATGTTATATTACACATATATTTATTACCCTCGTTTAATAATTAGTTTCATATCCTTAAACTTAGAAGTTAGTAGGAATAGACTAATACGGAGTAGAATTAAAAATTGTCTCAGAAACATAAAAGCTCAAGTCTCAAATGATATCATCAGTTCGTTATATAATTAAAAATAGAATTGAGATGTAAAAACACGATTTCATTATTTAAATTTGAGGAAACAATTAATCTTATATATACTCTCAATTAAGTGTCAAATAATAATATCAGATGGATATACATATATGTAATTAAAAATAGTTGGACGGTGCAACTTGAGTTGTGTATTGGGTGGGGGTGGGGATCACTCCTACCTGTAGCCATACACCTGGATAATTAAAGTATATATTTAAATAAAACACACGGTCGACGTATGCATGTAAATTACAGTACTAATCACATACTGTAGTATTTCTTTCCAATAAAAAATCACATTGTATTGTTTCTTTTTAACTATGTAAGGCGGTGGGGGTCGGTAATTCAAATTTCTTTCCAATATTTACTGTACATCAACATTGATTTTCAGTTCCTCGCACTACACGCACTGCTATATTAATCTTTTATTCCTTTTATACCCTACTCAATTTATTTTTCTCTCTAACTTAATATAAATATTTACACATTTCTAAAAGAAATATAAATATTTACATTTTTTTTTGAAGAATTAATCCTTATACATCTATTTAGATTTTTTTTTGACATGCATCAACTTATTTCATAGTAAGTCATTGCCACGTTTTTCTAAATTTAGTACTATCTCATTGTAAAAAATTATTTGGAACTGTTGTAATTTGAAAATATATATGTTAATTGTTAGTGTTAGTTTAGAAATTATAAATTATTTTACTAAAATCATGATCGTGTTAGTTACATCGTGTAACTAATGACTACATGAGTGTTACACTATTACATAGCTAAATTTTGTATATAAAACATTTTTTTATATAGTGAGTAATCGAACTAATTAAGTCGAGTCAAATCTTAGAGTATTTGTACTTGACTCATATATTTTTTTCAAACCAAACTCGAACTTATTTAATGAATATATTGTTGGTTCCCAATTTTTTCGAGCTAAATGAACTTAATTACTAATTCATAATATATATATATAGTACTCCGTATAAATTATTCTAAGTAAAATTGAGTTTGTATTTGTTTGATAATAAATTCTTACGATTTTATTTTTTTAGCTACGTCCTATCATATTTGGATCTGTCACCGGGTACAAGAATGCATGTGTTGAAAACATAAGTGCTCGTGGAAGATTACATATTATACCGACATGATTCCACCAAAATGTTGTTTTTTTCTTTCTTTTTTCAAAATCTGAAAATAATTAATTGATATATAGAAGAATCAAGAATGTGTAGAAATTACATAAGTGCTCGTGGAAGATCAAATATACCGACATGATTCCACCAAATGTTTTTCTAAAAATTTTAAGGGAATACACTCATAATTACCACACACTTTAAAAAAAAATAAAAAAAAATAGCACAACTATAATTGCATGTTTCCCTTTTGTGGTGATTTCATATGTGGAGGATGAGAGAGTAGCTGTTAGGGTTTGGTCGACTAGATGAAATGGGTCATATCCCCACTAGTAGCTCTCCCATTTGCACGCTTTACATTTTGAGTAAGTGTCTGTCAGATTTCATATTCCTAAGGTTTTGTTTATGGATTTTTGGGAATTTTTGGGAATTTGAAATAGAGTAAAGGTGTATTTAGACTTTGTATAAGCACTATATAGTAATTTATAGAATTTACTAGGGTGTAATTTTGAAAAAGTAGATAATAGTGATCGATCAGATTATTTTAATTGTAAAATGTATTATCAAGAAAATTAATTTTTAAAGATATAAATTATCTCATTAGCTAAAAATCAATTTTTTATCATTAAAACTTTTAATTATAAAATTTATAATAACATAATTTATATCATTAAAAATGAGTTTTAAGGTAGCCAAGAAGGAAGAAGGGTAATATATATATATATATATAAGAAGATGGGGGTATTGAGTTGGATACATACTAATAATAAAATAATGTGTGATAGATGATTGGTAGGGTAGGTAAGATAGGTATTATAGAGTAGAATTTTAATGGATTTAAAACTTTGTACCAAAATCCAGATAAATAGGCAAGCATTGGGTTTTAAAATATTATAATACTAGTGCAAAACCCACGAATTTCGTGGGGATTGTAAAAAAAATTATAAAAGAAAATGATAAAAAGAATCAAGAAAAAAAAAAGAGGGAGAGAAATTCGTATAAAAAAATTTAGGAGATTGAGAGAAAAGGAAGAAAGGTGAGAGAGAAAAATTGAAAAAAACTTAAAAAAAAAAAAAAAAGTAAAAGAAAATACTGAGAAGACATATAAAAAGAAAGGGGAAAGAGAGAGAGAGAGAGGGGGGAGGAGAGATGAGAGAGAAGAATTGAAAAAAACTATAAAACAAAATAATTGTAAATCGTGAGAAAATTAGAATCGGAGAAAAATGAAGAATAAGAGGAAAAAATTAATATGAGAAATTTTGATGGTCGAAAAAAGAAAATAAGAAAGAGAAAATAAAAAGGATAAGTAGATAATGCAGTTCGTTAAAAGAGAGATGAGAGAGAAAAAAAATAATGTGAAATTCTTATAAAATGAGAAAATGTAAATGGAAAGAATTTGGAGTGACACGTAGGAGAGAGAAGATTCAGAATTAGTATATAAGGGTAGATTCCACTCGATATTTCATAAACAAATACGGGAGTATACCTTATTTTTCAAACATTTTTTGTTATTTTAACTTAACAATATTAGTTATTTTAATTTGTCTATTAATTATTTTTATTGAACAATATTAATTGTTTTTAATAAATAATATTAATTGATGAATATTAATTTTCACTAGGAGGATGTTTACTTTTGGTTTTAAAAATCAGGTTTTGGATTTCAAGATTAAAAACCCGTTTTACTTCGGGATTTAAAAACCGGTTTTCAAAATCCACTCAAAATCACCTCTATCAAACATATTGATTTGACATAAAGTTATATTTATATAATATTACTTCAATCATTATATTCTTTCTCAACAATAATATAATAATACTATAATAATATAATAATACAATAATATAATACATTTAATCATTACACAATCAACTAATCATTATAATCTCACAAAATAATAATATAATAATACAAACTCATTCAATCTTACAACTTGATTTGACATAAAGTTAAATCCTCCACTATTTCAAAACCCAAAAGAAACACTCATATTACTATTTATCGGGATTTCAAAAACCCGATTTTTAAAACCACTCAAAACCCAAAGTAAACATCCCCTATGAGTATTTGTATAAGGTGAAAGATGCACATTAAACTTACTATTTCCTTTCAAGTTATCCGCAAATACACGAATAGTAAACGTATATATGTAGAGTATTTGTTTTGGAAATTTTGGTAGGTTAAATTTTGTTTTATGTTAAATTAATATTTAATAATAATATTATGTTGTAATAATGCGATGTAACTCTCAAATTAACTACTTAGTCTTAAACACTTTTCTTTGGACACCAACTTTTGTAAACAAATTATTTATATATTTATTTATTTTTTATCGGTAAGGTATTTATTTATAAAAATGGGTACAAGTGATACCCAAAACTGATTACATAATTACAAAGCTAAGAGGGTTAATCGGTTAGAGAGAACATTATTCAACCCCCTTTTTCAACCAATGCATCTAAGAGGATCTACAACCCAGTCTTTGAAAGAAAAACTGCATCGGGTAGGATATTTAATGGTAAACCAACTTCATAGTCTCGCCTTGAGTTCTTCGTTGAATCTTGGAATTGAAAGTGTCTCGTTCCTGAATATTGTTGCGTTTCTCCATTTCCAGATTTGCCACACCATACAAAGCCATATATGCATGTTGCGTTCTTCCTACTGTTCTTTCCTCTCATGATGCCGCCGAAACCTGTCATATTACCCAGGGGCTCGGAAGGTAGTGCAGTCGATATCTTGAGCCATGCCTAGAGATGGCAATGGGCTGGGTCGGGTACCACGATACCCGGACCCGACCCATTTTAATTCAGGTCCGGGCCATGCTAACCCGTTCGGGTCACGGGGCGGGCCGGGGCAAAACGGGGCGACCCAATATAAATTGTTTTTTAGAAAAAAAATTAAAAAAAAAAAACATATAACATAAAATTTAGATTTGTATTGAAAAATAAATAAAATAGTGTTAGAAACATTTTTATAAATTTATTTTGACACTTTTTTAAGGTAAATTATTGTTATATATATTAATAAACATCAAAATATTGAAAATATATTATATTTATATGTATAATATATATAAAAAAATAAATATAAAAACGGGTCACGGGTGATACCCGGACCCGTCCCATTTCAATACGGGTCCGGGGTGGGGCGACCCAAATAGCACGGGTCGGATCGGGGCGGGCCGGGTTGAAATTGACATCCCTAGCCATGCCAGACAGTCCACCCACAGTTTATAGGTGTGGGTGCATTCAAAGAAAACATGTCGCTCAGTTTCTTCATATGTTTTACAGAAAACACACCTTATGTCGTCATTTTGGTTGAAAATATTTCGTCTTCTGAGATTTGTCCTTGTGGGTAGTCGTCCCCAAAGTAGTCTCCATGCGTGTGCCTTTACTTTTGGTGGGGCAAAATTCTTCCATATGCACTTGAAACCTTGTAACAATCTGTCTTCTATTTGATTGTCCCGGTTCTGATTGTGTAGGGCCATGTAAGTTTCCTTTGTAGAGTATTTTCCTGTGCTTGATAAGTTCCATCTCCATGAGTCCTCAATTCCATTTTTCGGTTGATACTTGTCCAATACAGAAATAAGGTTATTGAAAGATGTCAGATCTATATCAAGTAGTGGCCTCCTCCATGTCCAAACCCACTTCCAGGTCCCCCCCCCCTCCCAAATACCCATCTCCCCAACTGTTTTTTCCTTGTCTAAGCTTAACTGGAACAATTTAGTGAATCTGTTTTTCAGAACCCCTTCTCCCGTCCAATCTTCCTCCCAAAACACTGAATTTTTCCCATCCCCCAGTACCTTACTTAAGTTTCCCAGAAACCACTCACTATTGCCCTCTCCTATTGCCTTTAGAATATCCTTCCACCACAATGAGACCCTCCCTCCCCTCCCAGATGGTAATAGACTAAAACCATTTAACCCATTATTCCCGTACCTAGACCTAATGACTCTAGTCCATAAACTCCCTTTTTTCCATAGAAATCTTCACCCCCATTTCCCTAGTAGAGTTCTATTAAAGACTTCTATATCTCTAACCCATAAGCCCCCCAGTTGTTTTGAATTGCACACTTTTTTTCAGTCAATCCACGCCACTTTCCTATTTTTACTCCCACCCACCCGAAGAAAATTACGTTGAAGACACACAATCTCACTCAAGGTTTTTTTCGGTATGTGATAGTAGGACAGATAGTAGGTTGGAAGTGAAGAAATAACCGAGTTTAACAATGTGATTCTGTCGCCCATTGAGATCTTCTTGTCATCCCATCTTGCTAGCCGATTCCTTATTCTTTCCACAATTGTCATCCACTCCGATACTTTCTTGTGGTTGGTTCCGACTCTCATTCCTAGATAGGTGAAAGGTACTATGTCGGTTCTGCATCCCAGGATTTCAGCCATGCCATGTAGAGTATGCTCTTCCACATTTAATCCAATCACTGAACATTTATCAAAGTTAATGTTCAGCCCCGACATCAGCTCCATATTTCTTAACACCCGTCTCATTACCCATACATTCTCCAAGCTAGCTTCACCCATGAGGATTGTGTCATCTACAAACTGGAGGTGTGATATTTTGATTCTATCCTGGCCTATCTCAACCCCTTTGAATGTCCCTCCATCGGTTGCTCTTTCCATTAGAATGCTCAGACCTTCAGCTGCAATCAAGAATAAGAGAGGAGGTAGTGGGTCTCCTTGTCTTAGTCCTCTCTCCAATTTGAATTCACCCTAGGGGCTTCCATGTACAAGAACCGAGGCCGAAGCTGTCGTTACACATTCCATGATCCATTTCCTCCATTTGGGGTGGAAGTTGAATCTCTCCATCATTTTCTCCAGGTACCCCCAGTCGACCGAGTCATAGGCTTTTGCGAAATCAATCTTGAAGAAAACTCGTTGAAGTCTCTCCCTTTTTGCTTCGTCTATCGCTTCGTTTAAGATTGCTACGCTGTCCAAAATGTTTCTATTTCCAATGAACGCACTTTGGGCAGGAGAAATGATGGATGGTAGAACTGAGCCAAACCTATTTGCTAGGATTTTAGCGATGATTTTGTATAATCCTCCCACCAGAGATATTGGTCGGAACTCGTTCATGTTTGTGCTCACCTCTTTCTTAGGAATAAGCACAATGAAAGTTGGGTTGAAACCTCTCACCAAGCGGCCGTGGGTGTGGAACTCCTCCATGAGTTGGGTGAACTCAGGTTCTAGTATGTGCCAAAACTCCTTTAAGAAGGTAAAGTTGAAACCATCCGGACCTGGGCTCTTGTTGTTGTCGAAAGCGTTGACTGCCTCTCGTATTTCTTCCTTTGTAAAAGGGGCTGTTAGGATGTCATTCTCCCTCGCAGATATGTTTTTCTTTGCGAAGTCTTCTCCTGGGATTGGTCTAGTTATCTCCTGTTTTCTAAAGTGGTTCTGGAAGTGTTGGAAGATACCATTCTTCACAGTTGTGACCTCCTCTTGCCATTCTCCATGTATGTTGAGACCCAGAATCTCATTCATTTTCCTCCTCCTGTTGATGTAGTTGTGGAAGAAGCGAGAGTTACAGTCCCCTTCCTTCACCCATTTGCATCTTGATTTCTAGTAATCCAACATACTTTTTTTCTTTAGTTCCCTAATGAGGATAGCCGCCGCCTTATTTCTGTCTATGATTTCAGTATCCTCTAGCCCGAACACTTCATCAATCATATCCAACTTTTTGATTTCAGCTCTCTGTGCTTCAATATTACGCTCTATCCGGCCAAAGGAGTTGGTGTTCCACGCCTTTAGATCGGCTTTCAACAATTTTAGCTTTTCTTTTATGACATAGCTCCCCCGTCCTTGGATTGAGTAGCTATTCCATCTTTCTTTGACAAAGTTCCTGAAATCTGGGTGTGTTAGCCATACGTTTAAGCTGCGGAAAGGTTTTGGCCCCCAGTCCTTCACTTTGATGCCCATTACGATGGGGCAATGGTCTGAAACTGATCGGCCTAGGCCTCGGAGGTGGGTGTTCGGCCATTGATTAAGCCACAATTGGTTTATCAGAGCTCTGTCGATTTTGCTTTTGCATGACCCGTCCGCTTTGTACCATGTGTACTTTCTGCCATGTAGTGGGAGATCGATGAGGTTTGAGGCGTGGATGAACCCATCGAAGGCCGATATCTCCCTGCGGTTTTGTTGTACACTCCTTCCATCCCTCTCTGACCCACACCGGATAGCGTTGAAATCTCCAATGATACATATGCAGACAGTTGGGTTTTGAGAGATTATTAGGGTTAGTCGATCCCATAGATCACTCTTTTCGGTTTGAGTACATGGGGCGTAAATATTAATGATGCAACATTGTACTCTATCTTGACCCCACAATCCATTCAGGATTACCCCTCCAGGCATATGCCAAGTACTTAAGCACATGAAAATGTCTGGATTCCAGATGGAGATGATTCCTCCTGATCTTCCAATAGCTTCTCTGTAGTACCATTCCATTCTTCCTTCCCCCCATATGGTTCGGCAAATTGATTCATCGACGGTTTCGAGTTTCGACTCTTGGATGCAGCAAACATCCACCCCCTGGTTCTTAATGATCTTTCGTATCTCGTCTTTCTTGATTCTGTTCTCCAAGCCACGAATGTTCCAAGAGAGAATCTTCATTAATAACATTTCTTGGAGACTCCTTCTTCGGTTCGCTTTGACTGTATTTGAGCCTCTATATCCGCTAGACTTTTTATTACCTGGGCGTCTGAATAACTGGTTTGGGCTTGGAGTCCAAGGCTTTTTCCCAACATCCACGTGTTTGTGGCTTCAGTTGCTGCATCGAGTTCCAGCGAAGGGGGTGGTGGATTATCTCTCTTCCCTTTATTTTTCTTTTTGTTTCCATTTGCTATCATATCCTCCTCCGATTCGAAATCCTTTACAAAGACACCCCCATCTCTTTGCTTCCAATTGTTTTAGTTCCCGTTTACTTGGGCCTTTCTTTTTGGAGTTTGGTTTGCGGTTCCGGGCTAAGGGTAAGTCGGGTTGGGTGGCCAGTTTTTGGGAGTGCTCAGGGAGAGGGGTGACCGAGGGGACAGGGGGTACAACAATAGGAGGGGGGTCAGACCATTGGTGGGGGGTGGTTAGTGGGTTAGGGGGCGGATGGGGTAGTATCGAGTGTGGGTGGGTGGGGGGTCGGTTGATGACTGGGGGCGATATTTGACTGGGGGTATAGGAATGGGAGGCAGGTGGCATGGGGTTAGAAAGGATAAGGAGGTTTGAGAGGGGTGGGTGGGGTGTATAAATCGGGTGGGTTAAATTGGGGAGGCTATATTATGAGGGAAAATTGGGCTCAGAAGAGAAGCAGGTCTGATATTTAGTGGGCTCAGAAATACCGGGAGTACTAGGGTTTTTGTTTACCAGCCCCTTTTCTGTTTGGCGTGTTTCTCCCAGGTAGAAAGCATGATCACTCTTTTGTTTGGCGTGTTTCTCCCAGGTAGAAAGCATGATCATGCGAATCGTCCGTATCAAGTAGCCCACACATATCGGATCTGGAGTTGTTAGGATTTTTCTCGATTTCTGATGACGGCGCAATGATTTGATTTGGTTCACGCTGTTCCCCTGACATGTCCTTCTCTCCTTTTTCCAAGACTGCATTTATTTCTTTGTCGAGCGAACCGTTTTGGGCCCCATCTGGATCGCCTCCCGATTCGATCTGTACACGCTCCCTAGTGTGCCTTTCCGTATCCCTCTCGCCTGCAACAACTGCGATCGGTGCGTCGCCGGTAGCCTTCTCTCCTGCTACCGCGATCGGTGTATCGTCGGAATCCCTCTCGCCTGCTACTGTGGTCGGCGCGTCGTCGGCCTTCACACTCCGCTCGATTGACTTGGAGTCCATCGCTTCTCCGGAACCCGTCGCCCATCCGACTGACGGCTTCTCGCCTGCAAACGCGATCGGCGCATCGCCGGGAGCCCTTTCCCCTGCTACTGTGATTGGCTCATCGCCGGCCCTCACACTCCGTTCAATTGACTGGGCGTCCGTCGCCTCTCCGGTAGCCGCCGCCCGCCCGACTGACGGGGAGTTCCTCGATTTTTCAGTGACCTGCATCTCCTCCTCGTTTATAATCGCCTTCGCAGGGCCCCCCGACAGTGGTTCTTGACGATCGTCGATTTCTTCACGGTCATCGATTTCATTCGACCAATGGGAGAGCTCCGATTCCGATTCTGATGAGTACTGTTCGGGTTGCCACGGGATCTCAAATTCCTCCATTATTTTGCATTTGAAATTTGTGCCGTCCACATCAAGGTTGAGAACCTGGGATACGTCGTTTAGGTACGGGACTAAGAGCAAAACTCTAGCTACATCCAGGCGTGACTTCTTCAAGGTTGAATCATCAATCTTAATCATTTTTCCCATTGTTTCACTCATTTTTGTGAAGAAACGCTCGTTCCAAACATGTGTTGGGACTCCAAGCCATCTTGTCCAGGTTAGGCGTTTGTGGCTCACGTCGTTTGATCTCCATTCTCTAACCCATTCGAACCAATGTTGGAACCATTCATTCATATCTCCCATCATTTCTTGGCCGTTTTTCCCGATAGGTTTTGGATGAGCACAGCATCCCCACCAAGAGTTCTGAGTTTGAGGAGGTTTCCACATTCCTGCTGTATTTCTTCTCCGTACTCCTCCCAAGAGAAGTTTTTCCTTAGGATTCCTGTAAAGCATGATTTTAGCCAGTCTGTTTCCTCCGGATTTTTTTTGAAACGGAACGTTGGCTCCGCCCTGGGGTGAGTCCTATTTCCTTTGCCTTTGGGCCCGTTCCTCCGCCCTCCTATTTTTTCATTGCCTTAATGAACGATACATCAGGCTTTCTGATGTTTCTGCTGGCTTCAAAGGGTATTCTGGCGTTTGTTGTCGTCGGCTTATTTGGTGCAGCCTTCTCTCTATCGAATCTGGGTATGAAAGCCCTGATCTTGTAGCTTCCCATCCACACCTCATTTAGCGCTCGTAATGTATTGGTTTCGTCCATGCCTCTTTCGAATCTGACAAAGCCAAAAGGCTTGCCAGTCTTATCACTTTTCTGTGGCCTGAATACATCCACCACCTTTCCCACTTTGTTGAAACTATACTCTAGGTCCTCAATACTGCATTCTGGTGGGAAGTTTCTCACAAAAAAGGATATCACATTTCTCGTTTTCAAGGATACAAGCTTTTCTCTCCAAGCAGCTTCACGACTCGGTAAGCGTCGATTATGTCCTTCACTTTCCTGTTTCCTATCTGCCTTCTGGGGATAACTACGGATTTGGTTGAATCTAAGGTTCGGGGAATATGGTTGCCTCACCGGAAGACTCTCGGAAAAGGGACGGTGGTTCCTACGGCTAACTCTCACCCACTCTCCTCCCCCTCTCTCTCTCTCTACCGCTCTCACTCTCTCTCTAGACATTTTCAATTTTCATATTTATATATTTAGTTATTTAGTTATTTAAGAGTACTAATTTGCAATACTACTACTCCAATTTATTCAATGCATGTCCCAATTAGTCGTGTGGGTTGAATAATCAACGTATGTTCTGCACCACAATCTATTGTAAACTTCCTCCCTTGATTTGAAGTATTGATTAACAGATAAAACTAGTAAATATGAATATATGATAATACAATTAAAGCATAAATATATCATTTCAGTTGTTCTTGATAACTTGAACCTATATACAGTGACGGAGCCAGGAATTTTAGATTGGGGGGCCCGATTTACATTAATATAAAGATAAAATAATATTATATTTAATTCATTATAAATTTTATAATATCTCACTTCATTAATTTAAATTTAACGATTTTTGTTATGTTTCGAAAAAAATTAATTTTGATTGTTCCGACTCATAATATGTGAAACGGTGTTAAAATTATTAGACAAATGTATAGCTTAAAATATATTCCCTCCGGCCCGTAATGACTTGAATACGTTGACAAGTTTATTTTTTAAGAAATGTGAATTTAGTGAGAGGTGTGGGGTCAAATAAATGAGGAGTATTTTTGGTGATTTAGTGAGGTATAAAAGAAATTTAATGAGGTGTTAAAAAGAATTTAGTGAGATGTAAGGAAGAATATAGATTAAAATGAGTAATAATTTTAAAAATAAAATGATGTAGTGAGAATATTAATTTTGTAGATTATTTACGTATGAGTTTACAATAATCTTGAAATGTCTCAAATTAAAAAATGTATATAAATAATTATAAAACGTAAGAAATATACATTAAAAAAAATTTGGTGGGGGGCCCACTGCCCCGGCTGGGCCCTATGTGGCTCCGTCCTTGCCTATATATGATTGGAGTTGGACAGAGTCGTGCCAGGCCCTTTATTTTTTTGAAAAGTCTGGTATAGAACTGTTAGGCTTAAACTCAATAAGCTTCCATAAATAAAAAAATTTAGTAGACTCCAACCTCACATTTTTAATAGGGCTAGTGTTGCATGAAATATTTCATACATGCAATTCATACTAATTTGACCAAGTCAAAACTCTAAACCCATTTAGCTCAAAAGTCAAGTTAAGATCATTTTAAAAAATTCGCGGGTCATAAGCCCAAATTCGGTTGCCCATAAAATTCGCGGATCACAAACATGTGGTTTACTACATGACCAAAATATTGTTACTACAAAGTCAAAAAATTACCACTACAAGGCCAAAAATTTAATACTACATGTCAAAACATTCTGTAAATTCATCCAAAAAATTAAGGGGTAGTTAGTATATAGGACATTTCACCTATAAAAACTCAAAATAAAGACAAAAATTTTAAAAGTTAAGAAAGAGGACAATTTGATTTATAAAAGTACAATTTTAACCTTCTTTTATAATTAAAACCGAAATTTGCATATTCAATTAAGATAAAATATTAAATTCAAAATAGGAGCTGATAAAATATTAAATTCTCGGAAATCTCGGTCATAATTGCGTTCGAAATTTCAAACCTTCCTAATAAGATAAAATATTAAATTAAAATAGGAACTGATAAAATATTAAATTCTCGGAAATCTCGGTCATAATTGCGTTCGAAATTTCAAACCTTCCTAAAACATAATTGGAGTATTGGAGAAGCTTATTTCAAAAAAAATAAAATACACATGATGTAATTAATTCAGTAACGTGGAACAGATCGTAATGGAATATATGCGCACGTATATGCCAAACAAATATGCACATTGTGATATGTGCACTAAGAATGCAAAATACACCATTTTTATCTATATTTATGATTACTACGATAATCATAGTATTATTACGTGAATCATTTGTTTATAGATGTTATATATAAAAAGTATTATTATAGTATTGACGTGTACATATTATGCAAACGTGGATATCAAAATAAACTATTCATTTTAGAAATTGTAAATTGTAATTATAATATTATTTATAGAAAAAAAATTACCATTGAATATCAATATGTTTGAAAATGTCAAAAATATATTGTTGGTTTGGATTACGTGAGATAATTGTGGGGAGTAGTGGATATATTTAAAATTAATAATATTATATTAATGATGATTGACTTAAAACTTGTGAATTGTAACTTTCTATGAAATGAAACTGGTAATAACTGTCCATAATTATGATTGGTAAATTAAATGATGATTGAATTAAAACTTGTGGGTTGTAACTTTCCATGAAATGTAACTGGTAATAATTGCCCATAATTATGATTGGTAAATTATAATCTTTTAATATTAATTTTATATTTGTATGCATTATTTTAATATGAGATTCATTATTCTGGTAATGAAGACATATCTAATTAATGCATATATTGAAATATATGCTAAATATTTAGAGCATATGTGAAAATATACGTTGCATATAAGCTAAGATTGTAAACCATATGCAAAAAAATATCATCTAAACAAACAAAAAAAAAAACATACGCAATGTCAACACGATTATCAGGTATATTTGACAATTGAGTCTGGGATGCAGAAGCATTAACACGATCATCACTGATTGCCAAACTAACGCCCAAACTTTGTGAATTATGCATATCAAGTACTAAATTCTTAGACTGTGTAGAACAAACATAAAGTTCAATTAATTTTTCCGATGAAATAAACTAACCAAATCAGAATCAGATGATAAAGAACAATTCTTTATGCAACCAACAGAATAACACATGCCTATCTTAGAATTCGATAATATGGGCCACATACCGATTATTTCATTAACAATGTCTTCGAACTTTGAAGATTGTTGAACACGGATCAACTTGGTTTTATCCTCGAATTCGAACTTTAAAATCACAGCATATTCCATCTTTGATTCTGTAAATTAGCTTCTCCAATTAACTCCTTCAATAAAGCCCTAAATCGCATAATATAAAATAGTGACGGTGCAGAAAATATCGAAGATCAAACTTTATGAATTTGGAAGAACCATGAACTAAACGAATTATTGATTATTGCATTAAGACAACACCAAATAAAATTGCATATCTTGATAATGGAATGATTATCGGATGAGATATTGCAGATTGAACTTTCTGTATTTTGGGAATTTCGGTCATGATCGCCAGATTTTATATATTTTGGGGCAGTGATCGCGTATATCATATGGAATTTGGGTATCGAATTATTGCGTATAGCATATGGGATTTGGGTATCGAATTATTGCGTATAGCATATGGAATTTGGGTATTGAATTGTTGATTATGTATGAGATATCGAAGATTGGATAGTTGGCCATGAAATGATTCTGGTATGAGATATTATGATTTAAAATTTAAAATCTAATTTTATATTAAATTGATTTAAAATTTAAAATCTAATTTTAATTTCTATTATTAGTGTCTTATAAGGATAAAGGGCATAATAGGTTATTTGGTTATGAATTTGACCTTAATTCTAATACTATAATTTTTTGTCTTTATTTTTAGTTGTGTCTATAGGATTGTCCCTTATCTTAGTTAAACTCAAAAATTAACTGGCCAGAATATTTTTTGACATGTAGTAATACACTTTTGACCTTGTAATGATAAATTTTTGGTCTTGTAGTAACATTGTTTTAGTCATGTAGTAGCCGAATAAGTCAAAATTATTTTAGTAATTTTGCTCAAAAAAAAATAAGTGTCCAGAATATTTTTGAACTTGCAGTAATACACTTTTGGTCTTGTAGTGATAAATTTTATGTCATGTAGTAACATAGTTTTGATCATGTAGTAAGATATTAATATTTTAGAGCGATAATAAATATTATAATTAAAGTTGACCCTCTTTAACCGCGTTGACCCGCGAATTTTGACCAAATTGGTCAATATTGCATATATGCAATATTTCATATAAGTTTTTGCTTTTTTTAATAAACGAGCTGAGTCTGAAAAGCATATTTAAAGTATTTTTAAGCTCACGTCACCTTAAATATCAAATTTAAAAGTAATTAATAATTGTATTTATATTGTGATTTAGAGGTTTATTAATTACTCCATTAAGGTTGAGCTTGAGCTATTTTACTAATTAAATATTTGTTTAAATGTATATTACTGTTTATTTAATATTTATTAATATAAAAACAGTTACTATTAAATATAAATATGTTGGACTAAAATACTAACTAAATATGTTTTGTATAAATAAAAAGATTTTAAAAAATCAAAGCCTGATTTAATTTGTTCATGAGCTTTAATGGATTTCAAATGGGTAGTCTAGTATGTTCCCCAATAACAATAATTTATTGTCATCAAGTTAATCAAGTTAGCGTAAAAAACAATAAAGTTAGGTCATGTTTGATAGCTTAGATTAAACCTAGATTAACTATATATCATTTTTATTGGTTGTTTGATAACTTAGATTAAGGGTAGATAATGCTTTAAAATTTATAAAGTTTAGTTATCATCCTAATCTTAGATAATCCGTCTATGCTATCAAACATGCCCTTAGCGTTGAAAGCTAATGCGGCCAACCTTTTTACCAAGCCATGGCATTACCTATATGGTGTCTGTCAAAACAAATACTAACAAAAAACAAAAACAAAAAGACATTATTTACCTATATATGCAATCAAAATTAATTCCACAACTGGTATACGTACGAATCAAGAGAGAGGGGTCAGTTTTATATATGTGTAAAAATTAACTAGAATAATGTTGTTCATAAATAAAAAATTATTACAGGTTAAAAAATGCAATTGATGCATGGATTGGGGCATGTGATTCAAGACTCTAATCAACATTTGATTGGTGCAAGGTTTAGACAGATCCAACACCCGGGTCGATTCTTGGGGCATAGTTGAATAATATATGTTTAATTTGGATATCCACAAATGCTTAATTGGCTCTAGATCGATTTGATGAATTTAAGGGTGTGATCTAATGCACTCGTGGTTGTACGAGCAATTAAGCTTAGAGATCATGTTGGGTCCGAAAGGATGGTACCTTGATGACATTCAAAAAGTAATGACTAAAGTGTGCGACATGAGTCACTTCTCCAGAAAGATCAACAAGACGGTTTACGAGTTGACAAGGATGTCAATGAATTGAAGCACATCTCTCATGAAGATTGAAGTGACAATGAACAGCGTGTTTGGATGAGGAAGATAATCGATTGAACATTGTATTCGATTGATCCTAATGTACTCCGTTATTCTTTTCTTAAAAAAAAATCAAAATGCAATTGTTGCAATTGAGATTCAATTTTAACTTAAGAATAAAAATTTTAATTTAACAATTAAAAATTTATCAAAATCACTTAAAATTCCTTTATAAGAATATTTAGCTATTTCCAACCATTAACGTATCTGTCAGTACTGCAACTCGATCACAACACTTGTGATTACTACATAAATAAATAATTAGTGTATAATAGTGAATCATGCAAGAAACAAACAGATGTTGCATGGGATATTCTAATTAATATATATGTGGACGACTTCAAATATTATAATAAATAAATGAAATTATTACTGTAGATGTCAACGCCACGTTTTCGTATGCTAAACCGGTAAGAATTTAGCCATTATCAAAACAAATTCAGAATTTTAAATTGTGAATATTTACCCTCTAATACATTTTTTGTAATGTTTTCACCCTCTTAACACAACCCCTTTTATTTATTACTATCCAACACATTTGTAGTGTCAAAAAGTCTAATATACCCTC
The DNA here is from genome assembly GCA_963675135.1 of Galeopsis tetrahit. Taxonomy (NCBI): domain Eukaryota; kingdom Viridiplantae; phylum Streptophyta; class Magnoliopsida; order Lamiales; family Lamiaceae; genus Galeopsis; species Galeopsis tetrahit. The sequence goes on from OY776127.1 coordinate 76,401,966, forward strand.
CTAACTTTATTTCCACCGAAAAGAAAAAAATGGGTCAGAGAGATTCTCATGTCAATTGTACTTTCACTGCCCATCTCCTCTTTCGTATTGAAATTCAAATTTTAAAAAAAAATCACACAGCACCAACGAAAAGAAAAAAATGGGTCTGAAAAGGAAAAGGAAGCTATGTCAATTGTAAGAAAGTTGGGGTTTGAAGACAGAGAGGCCGCCGGATTTGTAAGAAGGTCGCCGCGAGTCCGCGACGGTTTGTAGAGGGCGGCGACGCCGTTTGAACAAAAAAGTATCGATCTGTAGAAGACAGTGACGGGGGTTGCGTCGACGTTCTGACTAATCCTCCGTTCTGCCGACGTTCCGACGCCTCCGACGATTTGTAGAAGACAGTGAGGGGTGCAGATTTGTCATACTCTCCGGCGATGGCGGTGGCTCCGCCCGTCTTCGTCTTCGGCGATGGTGGCTACGATTCCATCTCCGTCACCAGATCTGTGTCGGTTGCGATCTGTAACAGATCGGCAAAATCGGAAACCGATCTATACTCAGCCGGTGGGTTTCTTCGACGGTGGTGGGTTTCTTCGACGGTGGTGGCCTTGGGGTGGGTTTCTTTGCCCGACAGTGCCGATCTGCAACCCCCTCGACTCCGGTGCGCCATGATCTGCAATCGGTCGCGACCTGCAACCCCGTCGGCCGCGAGCCGCCATGGACGCCAGAAAGCTTCCACCGTACTGAAAAGCCATGTTTTTATTGTTATACCTACGCTGTAGGTCTATTTTTTTCCCCAAAACTCGAACTATTCTCCCTCTTCCCTTCTTATTTCTTGGGTTGGTTATTCTTTGTTACTAGAAGACTTTTTTTTCAAAATTAGTTCATGTGAATAAACTATGATGCTCTGTTTTTTTTATATTTTCATTCCCTAATGTTTTTTTTCAATTGAAAGTTGGTTTACATTGATTATAGCTTGCTTGTTGTTATCATATTTTTTTAGTTTATGTATTTTTGGAAGACTGGTAGAAACAAATATGAATTTTGAAGGATGGGAAGAATTAATTTTGGATAATTTGTTGTGATAGTTGGTTGAAGTCATTTATTTTGAATTAAAAAAAAAAGCGTCGAAATGTGCAATATAAGTGTAAATGTGCAATATATATGTAAATGTGCAATATATGTATAAATGTGCAATATAAGTGTAAATGTGCAATATATGTGTAAATGTGCAATGTGGAATTAAGCAATTTTTATAAAAAAAATTGAATAAAAAAGTTTTAATTGAAAAAAATTTGTTCAATGTTTATTAAATTTTTAATAATTTTTTTTTTAAAAAAATGTTTGAATATCACAAATTAAAATTTTTGAATAAGAAATATGTATAAAAAAATTTTGAATTAAAGAAATTAATAAATAAATCTGAATTTAAAAAGTTTTAATTAAAAAAATTAATAAAAAAATTGTATTAAAAAATTTGTATAAAAAATTGACATTTCAAGGGGACAGGGGCAAAATTGACATTTTAAGGGGCATTTTGTATTGGGAAGTAATTCAAGTTTGATAATTTCACATTTTTACCCTTAAATCAATATTGAACCTCTCCAACTTTCTTTCTCTCTATCATATTTATTCATATTAATTATGAGATCGATTCTCATTATAATTATAACTAAAAAGAAGTAAATTAAGAAGAAATAAGGTGACATTAATAACTAAAAAGGAAAACAATTAAAACAAAATTCATAGTCTAAGAAAATATTTATTATGACACAAAGAAAGTGTTAATTAGAAGGTCGCTACTCCTCACACCCCATAAAGTTGCAAACACACCCCAAATGGTTAAACTCAAATTTAAAAATCACACATTATAATTATACTAGATCTAGAAGTATATGTTTTATTACTATATATATAGTATACACACTCCATTTCGGAACTATATATTCTAAACATAGAAAATAATTATTCCATGCCCTTCCCCATTACCTTTTATTTGTCCCCTGCATGGTTCTTCTCTTGCTATGAAAAGGAATTTCAAACTTTGATCGAATAAAATTTTTGGTGACTTAATTTGGACGAACACTATGGATATAATTAGACAATTCTAAGGAAACAGGAGTACTATACAGTCTATACCCATTGATTCTTGCTATATGTTATTTTTCAAATTTTTAGGGTACGTTTATAATATTTTAATAATTAAAAAATCTTGAATTCGTGTTGTTTGTTGATATGGTTTGAAGTATTATAGAGTACATAAGAAAATATTTTTTGATTGAATTGAATCGAAAAATTAGCATTTGGGGTAGAAAGAAGTGCGATAAATTTGTTGTCAATTGCGTATGTATTATTTTGTTGGAACCAGCCGAATGGTTCTTTGACTATTCAATGAGCAAAAGTGTTCATCCAAACTACAAAATTGGTAACTTAGTGAGAATAGAGACTGAGTATTATTTATCAATTAATATAGAATACAAAAAAATATTAAAAAATGAGAAAACATATATTAATGGAAATTAGAATAAAAAATCTTAAATATGTCACTTTAAATAAAAAATTCAATTTAAAATCTATAAATCTAAAATTTTAAAAATATTTGAGATTTTGGGAATTATCTAAAATTATTGAATTGTAAAGTGTTTTACAAAGGAATTTTTTTTTTTAAATAATAGTATTAAATAATATATAGCAAGAATCAATGTGTATAGTACAAAAAAAGTATGCTTATACATTGGATAAGAGAAATAATATGGACTAAATTTAATGAAAACAGAAAAAAGGAATTGAAAAGAGTTTTACAAATGAATTTTTTTTATATATACATTTTTCAGAATAAAAATTATAGTATATATTTTTTTGTATAAAAGTAAGGTATTTTTAGTAAGGTATATACATAAAAAGTATGCTTATAAATTTGGTAAGGAGAAATAATATGGGCTAAATTTAATGAAAACAGAAAAAAGGGAACTAAAATTAATGATTTTACATTGTAGTAGTAGTATTTAAGAAGGAATTATATATTGTTTGGTAAGAACAAAATTTAAGGGTGCAGATAACATAATAATACTGTTTGTATTTATTATTGGAAAATCTCAGGAATTGACTACAACACGTTGATAGCTACTTTGAAAAAAATGAAGGAGGAGTATTATGGGGGTGAGTTTGATTAAAATGATAGCTTTTGAATTTGAAGATGAAAATGACAGGATTTGTGAGGACCATCAAGCATTATGAGTGCAAGTTGAGGTTGGCAGTGGATATCTGTGAAGCTTAACCATTACTTTTTCCCCATTTTCCCTTTCTTTCATCTGTCGTTTTTTGTCTGGCCTAAAACACGAATCTTCCGTGTATTTGGCATCAAATTCCTAACAATCGTACGTACTCTTCCGTAAATCATGTATTTATACTCCACCCACAGGAGTAGAGTTTGAGCGTTTTGCTTCTGAGTCAAGTTGTCTGATTGATTACAGCATGAGAGCTAGAACTGGAAAGCGTTCTGAGGTAAAATCTTATTTCTTGCACTTAACATGTTCGATGAATTGCTTGACTGAAAATGCAGTTTTATGATGAATGAATGGTTTGCGTTCAGCGTTCTCAGCCGTTTTGGCCTTCCATTGTGATGAAGAAATGGCTCAACATTAAGCCCCAGGCTCACGATTTTAGCGAAGATGAAGTTGACACGGAGAGCGAGGATGACGGTATGGATTTAATGATGTCTTTTTACTATAATATCATATCTTGCGTGTTTCTTGCTTGATCACCCTTGTTTTCCTTTTGGTTTTTGCTTAGCTTGCTCGCTTAAAGATGAAGTTATGCACGATGATCATGATGTAACTCCAAGATTTCAATCTGTTTGCTCGAGGAAAACTCCAGAGAGTATGTATATGATTTATGCATTGGTTAACGTCCAATCATGTAAATATAATTATCTCAGCCTCGTATTGATGCTTGAAAATCTGACAATCTAGGGAAACCTTCAAAAGAAATTTCAGTAAAACACCGGAGAGGAAAGTCGGAGACTCTGCGAGCCCAGTACATAAATACGAAAGATGTGAGGTTTGGCTCAGTAAGAAATCTTTGATTTCTGACTCACTTGGATTTATTTTTCCATCCGTTAATTGATAGGAGTATTATTTATTGCTCTATTAGCTCACTAATTATGATTTGGTGTATGCAGAGTCACAATAGGCACTTGGAATGTTGCTGGAAGAGTTCCAGATGATTGTCTTGAGATTGATGAGTGGTTGTGTATGCAAGATCCAGCAGATATATACATTCTTGGGTAAGGATAAACATTTATTTTTTTATTTTTTTTAAGATTGATATATTCAGGCGTCAAGTAAGCTATCAAGTACTGAGTTAAGTTAATATTTTAGTTTTGAACTAGATAAATTTTGGAATAAAAAGCATTTATTTTCTCTTGAGATATAATTTCTAAGGCATCAAGTGAACTTTTAGTGATTCATGCCTTCTAGAGACTAGGTATCAACTCATATCAATTGCTTATAATTCCTTCTAAAGTGTTAATTTCCATGAAAGTATCCAGAAGAGTATCTAAGCCTGTTCAAGCTCTGCTTTTTAAAATTTTCCTCTCATATGATCCTGCATCTGGTGAAACTCTTCTTCTCATATCGAGATTGGTTCTGTATTTTGAGTATTTGTTGCGTCCCAAATTTTTCTATAATATATTTTTAAAACAATTGATTATACAAACATAAAAGGCGTGAACTGAAATCTTGACATAAGAAATAAGACTTACGAATTTATTTGATTAAAATACTTGACAATCAGCGGAAGACTTAAAGATTAATAAAAAGTCTCAAATAAAAATTTAACTTAACAGACCTACCGTACCAAATCACAATTGAATAACTTGAGAAAGAAATAATCTTGTTCATAAAGTTCCTAATAATATATAAGAACATGAAAGATTGGCACATATTTCCTATTTCATTTTCGTGATTCATATCGCGTTTCACTGCTTTTACTGCATGACATTGGCACATAACAGTATTCTTGGCACATATTTCCTATTACATTTTCGTGATTCATATCGTGTTTCGCTGCTTTTACTGCATGACATATGTAATTAATGACATCACAAATTATCATTAGTGACACATGTCATATCAAAGGCAATGAAACACAAGATGTTGATATATCTATGCCAAATTCTTTTATTGTGTTTCATCGTCTTCATTTTATCGTGTTTCATCATCTTCATTTTATCACTGAAGAGTTAATATATCTATGCCTTAAATTCTTTTATTTCTGTATTTTGGAATAAGTTGTTGTTTGCTAGCTCATAATTCTCATGTGACTCAGTTTCCAAGAAGTGGTTCCTTTGAATGCTGGAAATGTACTCGGAGCAGAAACTAGACGACCCATTTCCAAATGGGAAGATGTAATCCGCAAGAATTTGAACAAGTCGTTAGAACCCGAAACTAGGCATAAGAGCTACAGCGCACCTCCCTCGCCTGTTCTTAGAACTTCCTCTGCTTCTGACATATTAGCTGATGTGGCAGACACTCCTGCGGTAGATATGTTTGGAGGGAATTCCACAATCACTGAGAAGAACATCCAGTTAAAGAGAATGTATGACGATAATTTGGAGCTCAAATTAGATTGGCCAGAACAATCATTAGATGCTACACCTCAAGCTCAATCGTCCCGTTCCTTACGAAGAGTATTCAGCAGTTCAGCAAGAATTGGGATGGGAATTACTCCATTGATCGGTTCTGGCTTAAAAAGAATGCACCGTAGCTCTGGAAACCTAGCGTTGATGTATATGGACAAGGAAGAAGACCTTGAAGAAGTTCTTGATTCTGTTTCTGATGAACTTGATCATAATTCTGCTGAGGAAGAAGATTCGTTTGGAGAAATGACAGAGTTTGATGCCTTTGTGGATGATTCAATGCAGTCGCGTTTAAGTTATGTACGGATAGTGAGTAAGCAGATGGTTGGGATATATGTATCGGTGTGGGTACGTAGAAGGTTAAGGCGGCATGTAAACAATTTGAGAGTCTCTCCAGTTGGAGTTGGACTTATGGGCTACATGGGTAATAAGGTATCAATTTCCTCCTTCCTTTTGTTTCTTTTGCCTTCACTAAAAGTAGCATCATCTATGAAACTTGGCCCCACCACTTCGATAACCATTGTCTTAATATCAATTTATGTCTCGTGACTTATAATGGATTCGGTATAAATTCTTTTCTTTCTACTTTATCAATTTTAGTTCTAGGTTGTTCAATTTCAGTCCTAGATAAGCAATTTTCCGTCCATTTTGGATTTTCCTGCAAAAAAAAAAAAGGACTAAAAGTGGACACAAAATGATTGAAATTGGACACTATGACTAAAATTGAATAAGTAGAAAGAAAAATGATTTATACTGGATCTACCCTAAGTTATGCGTAAACTGATATTAACTCACATCTTCATCATTAAACAACGAGCAATAATATTATTTGGAATTTCCCATCCAAATTCGTTGGCCATAAACTATTACTATAATTTGCACATTATCAAGATACAAGTTACTTATGTATCTAGAGTTCTGAACTACCTCATGGCTTCAACCAGGGATCTGTGTCTGTGAGTATGTCTCTTTTCCAGAGTCGTCTATGCTTTGTGTGTTCTCATTTAACCTCTGGTGAAAAGAACGGGGCGGAGATTAGGCGTAATTCAGATGTTCTTGAAATCATAAGGCGTACTCATTTTTCATCCGTCTTTGACATTGATCAGCCACAGACTATTCCATCTCACGAGTAAGTTTGCTATCTTGTTGAAGCTTCTCTTTTGTTTCTTTTTTGTTGTCAAGAACTTGCAGTTGCTTCTTTTTCTTGGTGCTACTATTTGACCCTATGGGAATATTTTTTTAAGTCCTATATGTTACTCATGTAGTCATGTTGATTTTAGTTCTGTGGACTTTCACGAATTGAAATTTGTCGTGTAGTAACTTTTTTTTTTATATTTTGGTTTGGTGATCGGTTGTAAGAGGTGAAACATCCGGTTGATCAATCGGACTTTTTTGCCACGTGGACAAATCAGACTCTGCCACGTCAGTGTTTTACCTCCTACGGCCGGTTACCGGACCAAAATGTCAAAAATTGAAAGTTTTAGGACTATTTTCAATTTACGAAAGTTGACAGGATTGAACCAAAATAAGGAAAATATTTCATGACGTTGTCTGCTGTATAGGTTTCAGTTTTAAGACTTGACTTTTTCTGCTTTGACAAGAATTTTCCATCAACCAACAAACTTTTTTGCCAAATTTCTCGTCTAGAACGGTGTAATGTCAACGAGCATAGACTATTTAAGATCAAGTCCTTTAGAACAATATTTTCAGCACTACGTAAGGAAGTATTTAGGTTGGATAAAATGTGAAAATCGTTACAAATTTCTCTCATGAATGCTCTTTTCTTTTAACAAACCAATGTCTGAATGATCAGTCAGATATTCTGGTTCGGGGACTTGAATTATCGCATCAATATGGGAGATGCAGAAGTGAGGAAGCTTGTTGATAAGAAGCAGTGGGCTAAGCTTCAAAACCATGATCAGGTATACTAGTAGTTCATATTATAATCGAAAAATCAGCATCTTATATTAAAGAACTTCACATCATTCAGATGAAGTAATTTGCCTATGAAATCATAAAGTATTGTCTTTTTCTTGTTGATAATTTATCTAACAGTCTGCTATTGATCATTGGATATGCATACTAGATCCCGTGTTCCACTTTTCATGTTACCTTATATATTCAACTACTTGGACGTTTATCATATGTATTTGTGATTGTTTTATAGTATTACAAAAAGTGATGCAGATGATTTGATGCATAGTGTGAATTGAGATTAGAAATTTTAATACGGGGAAACATTGCAGTTAAGCAAGGCAATGCAAAATGGACACGTGTTTGATGGGTGGAAAGAAGGGATAATAAACTTTGCCCCCACATACAAGTATGAGATCAACTCTGATAGGTATGTTGGACAAAACCCTAGGGAAGGAGAAAAGAAGAGATCTCCAGCATGGTAAGTCATGTGCTTCTTTGAATTAAGGAATTTTGTCAATTCAGGACCTGATAATAAAATTATGTTGGAGACTAATGCAACCATTTCATTCTATATATCTAGACAAATTTATGTAACAAGGAAGGCATGCATGCATTACCACCTTTTAGCATATATACATCATAAAGTCTAGTATGCACTCGAGTGCATGTTCTGCACCCTAGTCCATATTGCACTTTTCAGTTTTACTGACTTACACTTTTTGGTAAATGGTGTTGCACTTTTCAATTATTATACTAAAAATATTATTATACAATTTAATAATTGAAAAGTGCAACAACATTTACCAAAAAGTGTAAGTCAGTAAAAAGTGCAACATGGACTAGGGTGCACAACATGCACTCGAGTGCATACTAGACCAACCCATATACATATATATATATGGAGTGCAAAGGTTAACAAGAAATTGCAATTGCACAGGTGTGACCGTATACTATGGTTTGGTAAAGGCATTAAACAGCTTATGTACAGACGAGCAGAGATGGCTCTATCAGATCATCGACCTGTCACTGCAACCTTCTTGGTTGAAGTCGAGATCTTTGATCAAAGAAAGCTCAAAAAAGCACTTAATTTTTCTAGTGCTGTCGTACATCCTGAGATTTTCGTCAATCAACATGAAGAATATTAACTTTTCCAGCATGTAGATAGATAGCTAGAGATCTCCATATGTGATCATATATACCATATACAGTGTGTGGATATTGTCAAAGGGGAGTATTGTTTTCTTAGGCCCGTAACATGGGGGGTAGCAATTGTAGGACATTATGTTCGCGGGCTGACACATTTACACCATTATATTTTAATTTTCACACATTTAGGCTTAAATGTGCGAAAATCAAAACCAACTGGTCTAAATGCTGCCCCCATTCTTTCTTAGTTTTCATGATTGCAGTTTCAGCATGTAGCTTCAATTGTTGTTTCAGATGTTAGATGTTCATGGATTGTAAACCTGATGTTACTTGTCATTAGACTCATAAAATGCCTAAATCCATTTTGTTATATATTGTGTTCAAACATTAATTTCTTGGCACCACTTTCAACTGCTAATTAGTCATCATCATGATATATATGATTTTACAAAAAAAAAAAAAAAAAAGATAGGTGAACGGAACTTCAAGATCATTGTTCTAGTTGGCCACACCCACACCATTCATGAGACCTTCCCAATGAGTCTTTTCAGGTTCTGCCACATACTTGCTCATCAAGTTCACTGAATATGCTAAACCGATCTACTGCACATCATAGTCAAGGCTCTAACTTATCTTGTTTGACATGTGTATAAGCTTGATATCCAAAAACTCTTAGCTTTGAATAATCCAAGATCTTTCCATACCTTATTCAAAAAAAAAAATCTTTCCATACCACATTTCATCTAGGATTTTGAAGTAGATTGTGGTGGATGGTGATTTGTTGATCAAATTAGTGATTCTCTTGGCTCTGCAAAATTCTTTTAATTCCTCTCATAAATACTATATAGTCCATTATAGTTCCCAAGTGTTCGATGCTCCTGCCCCTCTTATTTTCTTATCAAATAACCTTACTAATAATTTATATTTGAAAATATAAATTTCAATTTAGTAATCCAAATTTGGCCAAATTGCACATTAACATTTAAAAAAAAAAACTCACGCTTTAGGAAAAAATAATAAAGTTGAAAATATAAAAACTCCCATTTAGTTTTAAAATCAATTTTAAAAAGCAACTGCATACACAACCTAAATTTTCCCAAAAGCCATATACGGAGTACTATTTTATACTATTTCATCTTGCGTACTATTTTATACTATTTCATCTTCCCGGTGGCACTTTGTAAGTAGACGATGAATGAAGACTCAAATAACCTGAGACAACTCGAGTGTACAAGAGACAATTCAAGCACACACACGTTTTTTTAATCGTAGGGTAATATATTCCAGAAGATGCAGGATTTATGTCTTTATGATACAAAAAAAAAAAAAAAAACTCACAACAATCAATTTCAATCACATCCAAAAGTACAATCCAAATTTGTGGAAAATCAAAGAGGCCATCACATTATGATGCAGCGACTCGTTTCCTCCGCCGCTTGTGTGGGAGCTTGCTGGTACCTATTTGACTCAGATGGGTTGTATGTAAATTCTGAGGTATCTAGCCCATACTGTTACACAAGTACCAAATCAGTAACTGTGCATATGCTAATTATTCTCTAAAATAGCATTATAGATCATCAACACTTCAACAGAATATAAATTTTTAATTCAACTAAAATGATTTATCATGGGAATAGTCTATAACTTTAGTCTTAGTAACCACAAAAGTGAGGAAATTCGAATCACATAACTGCCGTGCCCTTCATTACACTCTCAAAACCCAGGTAACGACTAACTTCTACCTTCAGGAAAATTCATTGTCAAATAGCTAGAGTGAAACAATGCATCAAATGGTTCAACATGCTTTGATTTTTTATTTTTTTTAAATATCTCAGAGGTAAAATAGAGCAGTAAAAAGAGATTGTTATTATATTCAAGCATTATCATTTCACTAACACATGCATCGTTTGGATAAATAATGAATGTCAGTAGATGATTTTAGTTATTCTAAATTTGATTAAATTTTACAGCTGAACATGAATTTAAGATGACAATATACTTGCTTTGTCCTAAATTTATTTATCCTTTTTCCCTACTGGGACAGCCACATTTTCTAAAACTCGGTGCCAAATGAAGACTATCTCATTTTGTATGGCTTTTGAAAATTAGCTTCCAGTATGAGCCAATAGAATTCTAAGCTTACTATTTACTTTGAAGATAACACTGCCATTTACTTGAACGAAACTAAAAGAAGCTTAGAAATACCATTAAAGAGAATTCTGAACCTTCTCATGCTATCAGAACTTATAAGCTTTGAGGCAACTTAAGTTTAAGGTTATGAATGCATTTCCTAAATTCTCCAAATTAATTTGGGGGTGTTTGCAATCACTGCTCAATAGTGAGAATCACTTCTAAAATTCAAAAGTTGTGAAGAAACAGCTATAAAAAAATCCCCTGAGCATCTAAGAGATGCTTTTTTATTTTTAGAACACGATAAGCTTTGCCAAAACCATCTTTTACAGCTTAAAATTTACCAAAACTAATTACTTAAACTCAAATCTGCTACATGAAGAAAACCAATCCAAATCATTATAAACCTAGAACCAAGACTAATCACTTTTATGAAGAGCTTTATAAGCTCTTAAGTAACTCTACATCAAAGTAGCTAAATAGTGAAAACTAAGCATTACTAATATTTATTAACTAGCATGAATTCAAATAATATAACTTTCTCAAAGAAAAAAGAATCTTCTCACCTTTTCCCTCATACGAGTACTCCAAGCATCATTCCTACTTGCACGCTGATCAAGGGTAGCAACAGCAGGGCCACCACTGGCTGGAGCAGCTGGCCTATTATTTATGAGTGGTTGCCGAATCTGTTGCCTTGGGCCACCTATATACTCTTCATCACTATCATAATCTGCCGGTCTATTTGCAGCCCTTACAACAAGTGCTAACAAAAATACAAGTGCCTGCAATTGCATACGGAGTTCATAAAAACGAAAAAAAGCTAAAGGATTAAGTAACTAATATACACTACGTTTGCTGACTGAGCTTTAATTGTCTTATATTTGTATATTTGAGATCAATAGTCAGAGACCACAGTAAGAAATAACTTGTAGCACAGATAAGATAATAGCAATTGACAACCAATTTTAAATAATTGGGTAAGCACCAGAAAAGCACTAAGAGTAAGGGCCTAGGGGCCTCAACAGCCGATAGGCACCAAACAGGGTGTGCTGCTGATGACCACTGTTCCGCCACATAAAATATTATTCTTCTCAACAAGCATTTTAAATCATTTTGTATATGTGCAAACAAATAAGGGATTTAAGCTCATATAAAGGTTTTTCTTGGAAACATTAACATAGTAGTCAACTGATCTGAATTCTAACCATATACTGTACAAAATCATAAACGAAAAATCTTAGAATCTGGAGGTTTAAGTGTACTGTAAAATTTTGGCCCAAAAATATTGTGAAAAAGAAAAATAAACTTTTAAGCCGATTAGGCTGGGACCTGCACCAGCCGCACGCACGCACCTAGCTCAATTTTTTTCAACAAGCAATTTTCTTTAAAATGAGAGTTATATATGCACTTAAGCAATCTGGTTCACATGTGAGCACAACATAAGGCGAAAAGAGTCCTGTAACCTTACCTCAAGTGTAACAGCACCGAGAGCCACCCATTTCACAATTTTCCAGTTGTCCTCCAGAAATTCATAAATCGTATCAAAATTTCCAGTTTTGTCATTTGGAATTTCCTGTTCATTGTGCTTGCTATCAGACTCGCAAAAAAAAAAATTGAATCAAGAGAAACAGTCACATTCCAACTAACCTCTTTCCAGCTTTTGTCAAAAAATATAAAAGCAGCCAATCCGAGCTCCAGCAATATCAGCAAGATCACAAGTAGCGAATACTTTATTATCTTAAGGAACCCAACCATCACCATAAACAAAGATAATGTGTTCACAACCTAAAATAAATCTATACAGCACACATCTTAACAGAGTACAGCAAAAACAAACAATAAAGTTAATTGTGTTTGTTCCAAGCAACCAACATATCCATAACAGTATTCTCATCAACAACGATCAACATGTTCAATATTGAACTAAACAATCTTCCAGATCCATGGACTTGACTGTTACTCAATTAATAGTCACGTTTGAAAGCATAACTTAACTTTTCCTCGTTTAATGCAAAAGGCTAAAGCATAAGTACGATAGCTAGACATATTTTCAACAAGGATCAACTTCACCGATGACCTATTACAGGAGCAGTTAATACCCGAAAAACACAAACACAAGTATTGTAGAAAGGATACACACGTCAGGCAGCACCCGTTCCTTGTAGCCGTCCCAATGCAACCACAACAAGCAATGAAAAGAACAACAGCACCAAGGCCAGTGAAGAGATATATAAACCTGCATTGGGTGCTTGGGATTAGCGTAATCATTACTGGTAACAAATATCAACTAAGGGAGGGATAGATGCAACTTCATAATTCTTTCTTGAAAGAGCCATCAGACACTAAGAATCTTAAAATTACCCAAATTGGCTCCCCTTTGGATCAAAAAAAATGAAAATGCTCAATTACTGACATTTAGAATACAAACAATTGCATACTTTAATTATGGGTAAAAGAATGAGATGTCAGAGAAAAGCGAAAAGGTGATATTTTTATCACCATCAGATAAAAATCATTCCATTTCTAATTGTCTGAACTTAAATTAAAATCCAGAAACAAGTGTAATGTTATACTTGGACAGGCGAGACTATTAAAGTAGTTTAAGCATATCTTGAACTTTCGTTTTCCTTTTAACATCAAGCAATTGATAATATTATCTAGAGTGCTGTTGCTTAGAACCCTGCCACAGGAGCCAAATCAATAAGACATTCCCCCCCCCCCCCCCCCCCTCTCTTCAAAAATCATTGAATAGACACTATAAATATCCTTAATTCATGTCAAAGGAAGAAGAAACCAGTTCCATCAAGACATGCAATAGCACAACATAAATATCTTACAAATGATCTAAAACACATCTCAATGCAAAGGAAGAAATCAAGACAATAAGTCATCTTTTCCATGAAATTATGAAAACAAGAGTAGTTCTTCATACCAAGCCTTGGGCAGTTTGTCAAAAATGTTATCACCCAAAGATACAGCAAGTAGCATGGGCCGACCGAGCTGAATAAATTCCCCACTTGTTGGGCTAATGGGGGTATCATCGTCCGGTAAATCAGCAGCATTCTTATACTCCACAAAGAGGTATACTCCATACCCGATCATTGCTAAACCCACAAGAATTAACAAGAAGTTCAAAACCTTCAAGAGGCACTCCCAGAATCCCCTACACGCCATTCTCTACAGTAACTACGATGCAATCCCTTTTATATTACACTCTTCAACCAAATTGAGCTTTTCTAATTAGTCAACTCAATCTGTTGTCTTCCTGCAAAGTAAGTCCCCGTATTCCGTCAATAATCAAATCTGATAGGAAACCATACAGAAATGAAATTAATACTAGCAGATTACGAGAAAATATCACTGATGCATATGCAGAATTGAAAAAATGGAAAAAGAAACTTGCTAAATCGAAAATATTAGGAGACAATGCGCCCTAATTCTGCATCAACGAGGTCAATTCTCAATTGATGTGCTACGATTGAATTAAAAAGAACCCCCACGCACTGGAAAAAAGCTATTTTATTCAATAGATAAAGAAATTGAGAGGTCTTACAGAATAATTGGGCGAAATTGTAGATCAAAGCGTCACAAGAAAGGCCGGGAGAGGGAGATTGATGAGCGGGGTGAAGGAGGAGGGTCAAAGTGGCTTTTGCGGTGTCACTTTTGTCTGAAGATCATGGAGAGGAGAGCATATTCTTTATTTCAAATTAAATTTAATTTCATGGGATATTATCATTTCCCCACCCAGCTGGCATTCTCATCACCATGGGATAAGTTTTACAAAAAATTGTTTCAATTTTTTGTCCTAACAATGGCAAATTCTTCAATTTTTAATGTTTAATTTTTGTCAAATTTTTGCCCCGTACATATCTAATTTTAATTTCATTTTCAATTTTAAGATTGACTACATTCTACTTTTTTATTAACTTCACCCCCATAAATTATACTTCTATAAAAAAAATTGACCACAATTATTTATTGACTTCACCGTTTAAATTATTATTTTTAAAAATTATATCTAAAATTACTATAGTGCCTTCTATTAATTTAAACAAAATATAATACAATCAATCTTAATTTATATATAAACAATTTACCATGATTATTTACACTCATTTGTTGACTTCACACCCCAATAATTATTATTTTTAAAGAAATACATCTAAAATTACTATAATGCCATTTTATTAATTTACACCAAATATAATACAATCAATCATAATTTATATATAAACAATTGGCAACAGTTATTTACATCCCACTTTTGTTGACTTCACCTCCCAAATTATTTTTTAAAAACAATTACACCTAAAATTACTATAATACCCTTCTATTAATTTAAACATAATATAATACAATCAATCTTAATTTATATAGGCAAATTCTTATATACACTTGCGTGTATATACACTCTTCAATTTCATTAAAAGTTTGAGCATAATTTACTTTTTTCGGTGCAGATAATTAATGGGTCGCACAAATCTAATGAAAGGTCACGATTATATGCACAAACAAGATTGAGGTGGACACCCACCAATTTTTTTTACAAATCAATAATTTTGAGATTGAGAGGTTTAGAAGAAAAAAAAATTTAAATATCTTAATTTTTGAGGTTGAGAGATCTATAAGAAAATTGATGACGGATGGGGGCAGAAACGTGGAGGAGACAACGAATCTGTTTTTCTAACTTACAATCGAAAGAGGGACAGACGGCTTGGGACGTAGCCACGGACAGCGGCGGCTTGGGACGCAACCTTGGACGGACAGTGAGGCCTGGACGAACGGCGAAGCAGACGCACGTGAAATCGGCAAAACAAATGCGGCGACAACGGACGAGGCTATGGCGGCGAGACTTTGTACGACAACGAAGAGAAACTTTGAGTGGCGACCGACGAGGCTGGGAGAGGAGTGGGTGTCCCAAGCGACGTATTTTTATTTTCACGCTATATGGTTTGAGAGAATAATGGGAGAATTATGGTTATGTAGGAGAAAGGTATCTTCGTTCTTTCATGGGGTGTGTCCTAATCGTACGGGGTGTGCTCTAAAATCTCGTGTGTTCGTATAACCGACTATTGATTACTGATTATTGTTCATGTTATTACTTATAATTGTTTTTGGTATTACTAAATATAATTAGATATGTGGAATTATTTGTTATTATATATATTGTTCATGGTATTACTGATTACTGTTCATAGTATTACTGATGATTGTTTTTTGTATTATTTAATACAATTAGATGTATGGAATTATTTGTTATTGTATAAAATGTGACTGATTAATGTTCATAGTATTGTTGATTATTGTTCGTGGTATTACTCAGAATTATTTTTGATATTATTGAATATAATTAGATGTGTAGAATTATTTGTTATTGTATTAGATATTACTAATTACTGTTAATGGTATTACTGAGTACTATTTATGGTATTACTAGTTATTATTTATTGTATTATCGATTATAATAAAATCATACCTATAATATTATTTTATATTAAAATTTAAAAAATACTCATGAAAAAATGAAAAATAAAAGAAAAATAAAAAAGAAAAAAATCGAGAATTGTGCCTAATTTCGATAGTTTTTTTTAATTATGTTTTACGATTTTTTTTAAAAAATATTGATGACTTGGTGGTGAATCGACACTGACTCGGTTACAAATTGTAAATATACAAATTAAGGTTGATTTTATTATATTCTATGTAAATTAATAAAAGGATAATATAGTTTTTTCAAATGTAATTATTTTTTAAAAAATATTTTGGGGTAAACTCATAAAATGAGGGGTGCAGATAATTGTTTAAAAAAAAAAAAATTGGTGTGAACTCATAAAATGAGCGGGTGTAGATAACCGTAATATAATGAAATGATTTGAGGGTAAACTCATAAAATAAGCAGGTGCAGAGAATTGTAGTAAAAAAATGTTTGTTGAGTGAACTCATTAAATGAGCGAGTGCAGATAAAATATAAATAAAAAATTAAAATTGGTATGTACCTTACACACTCATATACCCAAGTATCACCCTTAATTTCTTAATTTAATATTTAATTCAATTTATTGAAACTCAATTTAAGTGCAAATTCGTATAAGAACATGTAACTCTTTTAATTGATCCTATTAAGATTTTTTTAATAAAATTATTTAACATTAATAAATTAACGTTGTATTTGTACGATTAATTAATCTTTTACTTAATAATCACATCAATTATTAAGTAATATCACTATGCTTATAAAATAATATTACATTACTCCATATTTTATACATATAAACACGCTAATTGCATGAAGTACAACTTGTTCGTACAAAAATTTGACAAGTAAATAACTAATGTTAATATAACGATATTTGAGTTGCACGGTACACAATTTTTTATTCATAAGAAACTAGTATAGAACCCACATGCCGATAAATAAATAAAAATCAAACATTTAGGTTGTGTTTTGATAGGTGTATTTGATTTGAAGAGACATTTATTTGAGTTGCATGGTACACAATTTTTTATTCATAAGAAACTAGTATAGAACCCACATGTCGATAAATAAATAAAAATAAAACATTTAGGTTGTGTTTGGATAGGTAGATTTGATTTGAAGGGACATTTTTAATGAAATTATTTAAAAACACATGCATTTCAAATGAATTTTAGTCAGGATTTAAAATTCTCTCAATTTTAACTTTAAAAAAATGAGTGCAAATGTAAGTATTTAAAATTCATTCATTTAATTTTTAATCTAAACAAGTATAGTGAATTTAAATTATGAATTTAAAATTTATAAACCTAAATCCCTCCCTACAAATTGAATCTGGATCAATTTGATTATTTCAATTCAAGAATTTTGTTGTTGAAAGCACATTAAAAATTTGTCGAATCAAATAACCAAATTTGAATAAATATATATTAAAATCAAGTTAATTTACTATTAATATTTTTGAATTTAATTAAATTTAATCTTGAATTAATAGTTAAATATATATATATATATTTTTTTTTTTTGCAACAAAATAATTTATATTTCAAATACACATTATGGCCTAATTAAATTTCATAATTTCATAAGTATTCAAATACTTTGTATTTATTATTATATATGTATTTATTATTATATATGGAGGAAATTAATTAATATATCATTGTGAGTTGTGATGGAAGGAAATAAAATAAAATAAATCAATCATATTAAACTCAAGTTAGATTGATATCTCCACAAAATTGAAGAAAGTAATAATATTAGAAAATGTCATGTAACGACTTAAAGAAAGAAAATTATTCACTTCATCGCATATAAATATGGCTCTCATTTAATTCATTATAGATGCCAACAAGATTGAAGATTTGAAAAGACTTCATAATTCTCTATAGACATTCTTCAAGATTCGAAGGAGTTTCAAAGTGTTCTTCGTAAAAGTGATCAAGAAACGTCATTTGATCTGAGGTGAAGGTGTCAAGTCTCTTCAATCGGTGTTCTTTCCAAGGCCTTCTTCATGAATTCTTAAAGATTCAAAGATGTTTACGGATTCTAGAAGATCCATATGCATTTGTCGTAATATTCAAAGATGTTCATCCACAAAGTTTTCAAAATAACATTTTAATTCAAAATAAGAGGTCAAGCCCTTGAATACACACTATATAACTTAAAATTCATTTTTGGACGAGATCAAAGTAAACATCATAGGCACAAATCATTATGTTGGTTTCAAGTGGTAAAAGATTTAGATGGGGTGCATTGGCATTCTAAATAAGTTAAAATTTCATATTCTACAGAAACCTTTTTAAACATTGTTAGTTTTTTATAAAATAACTAACATTAAGTGTTAAAACAAATCTAACTAGTCGTGGACTAAGACAAGAAATTAATCATTTATGTCAAGTGTTTGTGTTAATTAGAGTTTGAATTGTTCTTGATAGTCATTTGTGAAAGTATACTTAAGAGCGTTTTATGCAATAGAATAAACAATACAGTGATCTTTGAAAAATCTACACAACTAAAAAATAAACTAAACAATTTTACAAACATCTGTAACTAAAGATTTTATGTAATAAAACAAATTGTAAAGTTTGCAAACAGTAAATATAAAATGATATGAATTTGGACACATCAACATATAATGGTTCAAATGTTAATGTAATCATTCTTTGTTCACTGTTACACAATCAAGTGTCAGTCTCCACTAGAACAGATCATAAGGTTACACAAATCTCTATTCTCGTTGAAATCTCTTTTTTCATAACTTGATGGCCTCACTCAAACTAATCACATAAGCAGTGTAACTTTGAATAAGAGTTCACGCTAAGTTTCCTCACAATTCTCTTAATAACCACTCAAATTAGAATCTCACTCTAAATTGAATAGGTTATAAGAAAAATGTTTATTTTCAGACTTTTGAAGTTTCTCAAATAATATAAAAATCAAAAGCTTATGAATTACTTCCAGTTGACAAAATAATGAACAACTATTCTAAGGTTTTAAAACTTTGTATGTTAGTTAGCAGCTACGCTTGATTGCTGATGTCTTACAATACCACACCCATTATTCTATTTATATAGCTCTAAGGTGATATATAAGTTGTAAGAGACAATAGAACTCTTGTCTCCTTGTATTGGTCTTCAGAGAGTAAAGGTTGACTTGCATTAAATGCATACAACCTCTTTCATGAAGTGCAAATAGTATGTCTCGTCTTCTTATGACTTCTAGTTACTAACAATGTCACATGTAAACTTCTCACTTGTTGACTTTTTAACAAACTAAAACGATGTGTCTATTGTTAATTTAACTTTCAACAAATACTTGACATGTAGTACACTTGCTTTCAATTATCTTTTAGTACAACTCAATTCAGAATGGTCTTTAAGTTGTATTCAAATAATTTAGCATCTGGAGTACAATGAACTTTTATTTGTCAACTTGATAGTTGTCAACGGTTTATATGTTAATTACCTAGATGTCAACTCATTTTTCTCCATCCTAGTAGTTGTTGTCTTTTGATTATTCAAATGCAGACTTAAATCAAACTAACGTCCTAATCATAACGTTTCCAACTGAGCCTTTATTTTGATTTCAACTGCTTTGCTTATTCAAGAGATTCTTCGATTTTGAAAAAAATGAGTAGAGGAAATTTAATTTAAAAGAGTGGAACGGGAGTAGAGAGAGAGAGTAAGGGAGAGAAAATGATTTAAATGAGTAGATCAAATAATTTCCTCAGCAAAATTCAATGTCACGTAGAATGAGATTTGTGGAATAATCTTCCACAATTTTGTTGTCTTTTTAAAATACGTATTTTGGACCCTTATTTTTTTTTTTGGGTCTGACTACAATTAATTCATATGAACTAATATTTTATATAAATTTTATTTTAGTCTTGTAAGTTAAAATTTGGTGAGGTGAATGGTGAACCTCCACTTTTTTTTTTTCTTTTTCTTTTCATATTGTTTATATTTCAACAATTATATATATAAGAAAAACTTAAACTTAACAAAGTTGTATATAAAAAAAAACTTAAACATAACAAAGCCTGCTACAGAATATATATCCTCTCCAATTTTGTCTGTATTTTTTTTTTTGTAAATTTAGAAAGAAATAAATGGCACCACATTTTTTTTTTCTATATCTATACTTCCTAAATTTACAATAATTTATTTAAAAAAAAAGTGGAGTAACAAAGATGATCCATCTCCGTAGAATAGATGATTGGTTTTCGTACTATTTGGGAATACTTATTTAGGTCCGTGGGAGAAGAGGAGGGCACCAATTTCAATAGTGTGTTTGGAGAAAGAGTCAAGGCCCATGCACCAAAAAGAGGACAAAAGTAAACAATTAAAATTTAAATAAAGTGTCGTAGACCAAAGAGACAAATACTAGTCCAGCATATTCCACGTTGACCCTTGCTCCTCCTTCCTTCGCTACCAGATCTGGGTCATTCTTTGTCATTTCCCCCAATTCTCATGTCTAACTTCGTCATTACAGACATAAATAATTAAAATTCGACCACCTGGCTCTTTTTTCTTTACGTGGGCCCCATCCCCTCCATTTTTTTGAAAGAGGAGTTGCTAGGTCAGCAAACCCCAACTAAAATATTTTCAAATACCTCTCCCTCTCTTTCTCTTGCCCCAATCTCCTACTTCTCACCATCCTATACTTACTTGTACCTTTCATACCAATACTCTATCTATCTTGTAATAAAATAAAATCATTTTTATCATCAATAACTAATCCAAATATTATATCTAATTCTACCCATCTCACCAAGTTCAACTTTTAAATGAAAATATAATAATATTTTCATTCAAATCAACCTACAAACTCTTTCAAATATTGAGAGTTTATAAATGTTTGAGACAAACACTTAAGGAATGTTTAATTTGTTATAAAGTAAAGGTAACTTATATACTCCATTTTTTATAAAGCTTACAATTTTTTATGGAACTTATGAGTTATTTTGAATAAAAGGGAATCCAGTTCATTTTCTTTTTCGACTTTCATGAATCACGTGAATTGTTTAAAATCTTTTAAAGAAAGCGGACGCTTTAAATTCGTTCTTATCTTGACGCGTTCATTTAAATTTGTCTTTAAATACACTTTTGTCTTATCTAAAAACTTTCACCACCTTGTTTAATTTAAAAAATATAAATTTGTATAATACAATTTCATATATGAGATGAAGTCTAATTACATACTCCATTATTAGATAATTCGTGATCTTATGACCTTAATGCAATGGGGCTTTATAAAAAAAAGTGAGGTCAAAAAATTAAAGTAAAACCTTGTTTTATGTACGAATGTTTGTCACGTAAAATTCCTTTTAAATTTTAAAATATTAAAACTTTATATTTAAAATAAATTCTAACATCTTATTACAAGCACTCAAAATAAATGCGAAAAAATACTACTCCATAAAAGTAGAGATACTCTATTATTAAATGCTAAGTAATTAAATAAACATTAAATACAGATTAATAAATAAAGAGTTGGTAATAGCTAAATCTAACCAATTTACCATGAATGTTAATTTGTACATAAATGTACACTATGTAACAGGTTGTACATCGTTAGACACTATATCAGCTGTTCATTGATGGACAGTATATCATTGCATTGGAGGTAGTACATTAAAAGCAAAAAAGGTGTTGTAGGGGAGATGCAGGTGATAAAAGCCAGTGACACACATTAGTCTGACTCTCCCTCTCGAAAATCGAAAGAAAAACACCTACTTCTACTACTACTCAGCTGCTTCCACCTTCTCCACCTTCTCTAACATTTATTTCTTCTCAATTTCTTTCTCTGATACACATACCAAATGATGCCTGGAACTTGCCAGTGTTGTTGTTAGCTCTCTCTATCTCTCTGGGAATCTTTTAGTAGTTAGAGGAAATTTTACTTTTGAGATTATTTGATTTGGGGTTAGGGGAAGGATGAATCGTGGGATGTAATGGGGGCGGGCTTTTCGCAGGTGTTTCCATGTTTTAATCCGGCCGGCGGCGGCCAGAACCGGTCCGACTCGGATGTAGTCTTCTCTGCGAATGCGCCGCTCGACGAAACCCTCGGCCACTCCTTCTGCTACGTCCGCTCCTCCGCACGGTTCGTCTCCCCTACTCATTCCGATCGCTTTATTTCGCCGTCTCAGTCGCTCCGCTTCGACGATCCAAGGCCGTCTAAACCGGCCGGTTATCCGGAGACCGGTTTCCGAGCCATCTCCGGAGCCTCCGTCAGTGCCAACACCTCCACTCCAGTAACCGTCGATAATTGCAATGATGCCATCGATACTTTTGCTTATAGCAGCAGCAAGGGTTTTGTAGCTGGGGATGTTTTCGAGAGTACATCGTCGTTTAGTGCCTTGCCCCTGCAGCGTGTGCCACGCGGCGGCGAGCTGCCCTCCGGCCCGCTTGAGCGGGCCTTCTTCATGTCTGGTCCGATTGAGCGCGGAGCCCTCTCTGGCCCTCTGGATGCTGCTGCCACCAACGACAACAATGGTGGAGTGCCATTTTCTGCACCATTGGGGGGGATGTACCTCAAGAAGAGGAGAAAGAGGAGCCTCTCTGGAATACGAAAAGCTTTGTACCGGAACTTTTCTGTGGTGCCTGTGAGGAACTTCATTCATAGGAAGGAGGGTCCGCAGGAAGATGAAAGCTGCAGAGAAACAGCTGAGATTGGATGCGAGAGCAAAAACGTGCAGTGGGCGTTAATGAAGGCAGGGGAGGATCGGGTGCACGTGGTTGTATCGGAGGAGTTAGGTTGGCTGTTTGTTGGGATTTACGATGGGTTTAATGGACCTGATGCCCCTGAGTTTCTGATGAGCCATTTATACAAAGCAATGTATAATGAATTAGAGGGTTTGTTTTGGGACACAGAAGATGCAGCTGTAGCTCCGGAGTATGCAGATGTTGTGGGGAATTCTTGTCCGTCGGATGTTAATAGAGATGATGGCCCTGAGGTAAAAGAAATCAAAGAAGGTGGAGTGGGATCTAAATTGGTTAAAAAAGTGATGTTTGGAGGGGAAGAAATTGAAGTTAGAAGGAGGAGATTATGGGAATACTTGGTTGAGGATGATCACGAATATGGGCTTGATCTATCGGGTTCTGAAAGATTTGCATTCTCAGTTGATGATGCATTGAGTGTGAACAATGCAGGTTCAGCAGTGAGTAGGAGGTCTTTGTTGTTGTCAAAATTGAAAAATGGGTTGTTGAATAGGCATAGGGATAAAGAGGGTAGTAAGAGATTATTTCCTTGGAGGTTTTGGTTGGAGGGGAAACAAAAAGGAATGGAGGTAATGAAGGAGGATAATATAGCAGATGATGGGGAGGTCGAGGAGCAGAGAACTAATATAACTGGTAGGAGGAGAAGGATAGGGTTAGTTGATCATGAGTTAGTTTTAAGTGCAATGTCCAGAGCGCTTGAAAAGACTGAGCAAGCATATTTAGATATGACCGATAGGGTTCTTGATCGTTATCCAGAGCTTGCATTGATGGGTTCTTGCTTGTTGGTTGCTTTGATGAGGGATGAAGATGTGTATGTGATGAATGTTGGGGATAGTCGAGCCATTGTGGCACAGTACGAGTCTGAAATAGAGAGTTGTGGTACAGAACTGCAAGGTTCTGGGGATGATGGGATTAATGGTGAGGGAATAATTGAAGAGTCTGCTGTTGTTAGTCCGAGGGAGGGTAAAATAGTAAATGAAGCTCGTGCTCGAGAATCTATGGGTTTGGCAGCATTGCAATTGTCCACTGACCATAGTACAAGCATAGAAGAGGTACGCTTTCCTCATTTCTTTGCATTGAGATTTAGATAATTGAGGAACTTTTTCGTGTATAATATCTTGCTGTTTAAGCACTGTTAACTAGTTTGAGTAGGTATTTATTGAATTTCTGTCGGGAGTTTTAACTGAACATGATGGATACATATGGAGTAAACTGAGACAAATGTAGGGAATGTCTCTCCATATATCTTACATGCTAGTTTTTATGTTGTGATGCCTTGTCATGGGTGAACCTGGCCATTCTTTTGTCTAACACTCTAACTTATTAACTGTCTCTTTAATGCAAAAGGATTCTTGGATAGATTCCTTTTCTTACTTCAGATCGGTCTCTCTCTCTCTCTCTCTCTCTCTCTCTCTCTTTTTCTTTCTTCCAAGCATATAAACTCCTTGTCATTTACTCATTCAGTCATTCTCACAATGTAGTGTCTGAGTTGTTTGCCGTCTGAATTTCAACAAAGATAAAGTTTTGATGGGAGAAATTCCATTTCTCTTCGTTAGTTTTGGATTAGTTCATTAACCTAGTGGATCATATATTAAATTGGTTTCTTGCTGTAGTTAATTTACATAATCTTTCAATTTTAGTTTGTTGTTACTGGTAAATCCTATGAATCAACCAACTTGTATGGATAGTGATCATAAAGATAAGTATGGCAATACTTTGACTACATGTCCATCCATGTTTCTCGGGGTCCAAGAGCTATCAGTGGCCTGACTTTTGTTTAGTCATAAAATAATTTATGGTACTCTGATTTTGTTGTAGAATTATATATGGTATGACCGAGTTCTTTCTGTTGCATGTTTATGTTTTCTGAAACCTCTTCTTTCATGATGGCCTTGCTCTATTGCAAGGGTCTTTCAAGGGGTATTCTGCCTTTGTAGTCCACCTTAAGCTTTAAGTCATAATTTGCATCCTTATCTCCATTATCTTGATTCTTCCTTTAACTCAACACACCCTTAGCTCGAATAATAAAATTTCCTTTTCCTATCAAAAAATAAAGATGCACATATAATTTTCTGTGATTAATATAAGGTAGAAATAATTTTGTGGAATTTGATGCAATTGTAGATGTATCAATGTTCTCGCAAGCATTATTCACTAAATACAGTATACTCTTCCCATTTTGTTGGTCCTGAAATTATAGTCAGTTTGCTTGTTAAAAGTGTATTAAATGTTTGTTTCCCTAATATACCCCTTGATTAATGTTCTTTGAAATTGACCTTTTATATTTATCATCTCTCAATCAACAATAAATAAGGCTATAATAGGAATTTCAACCATCGAAATTACATTTATCATCTTTTTGGCAAATTTAGTTACTGACCTGTTCTTGTTCAATTTGGCAGTTATATAAGTAAAAGGTATCAAATTATATGGGGGATGATTGTCCCAGCTTTGTGTTGGTCTATTTGGCTGGAAAGAAGTAAAATAATTATTGGGTACTATGAGGATTCTCTGTAGGAGGTCTGGATAGGGTTACATGTTGGGTGGTCTAGTGGATTTCAAATTATATAGATAATTCAAGACTCTTTTTATAAGATATCATGAGGGATTGGAGTTATGCTTTAAAAATTAATACAATTGTAATGTGAGGGATAACTCATCCCTTTGTACTGACTATCGCTTTTTACGTAAAATAATTCTCTATCTAAAATAGACTCAGAAAGATAAACATGTGTTAAATTTAGGTAAGAATCTTCGCTTATTTTGCTCTGGTGGGATTGCTAGACAGGTTGAGAGATGCTTCTGACTAGGATGAAACATGAGATATTATAAATCAGTATTTAATTGACCTACTTTAAGAATTTGATGCCAAGAATTATAGTCAGTGCTTGCCATGGTGCTGCATTTAAAACATGAAGTACCACTGTCTATTCTTTCAAAGAGGATCTCATAAGTGGTGCCCGCTTAGTTTTTAGGAAGCAGTTTTACTACAATGTGTTATTTTAGTATATTGACCAATGTTTGATCATGATAATTAGCATTAAGATAGGACTACTACGTTCTGGAGCTAGTTCTTGTTATTCACTAATTACTAATACGGAGTAATTAATAACGTTTGATTGAGATAATTAACATTAAGAATTAAGATAGGACTACTACGTTTAGCAGCCTCAGTTATATCAACTCTTATATAAGTAGATATGATTAGTTGAGTTATGACTATGTCTTGTACAATGCATTTATAGACAATAACATGCTTTACATTTGCGCAACTCGACATTCACCCCTGAGTTATTGTGCATGATAATGAGATGTAATATTAAAATTTTAATTCAAAATAATTTCTGAAATATATGATTACTCTCTCTCACCGCTCGTGCTCTCATACTTTTTATAGACTAGCATCCGCATTTTCTTTTGCATTAGAGTGATTTGTTGCCAGCAAATTTTGCTTTGCTTTGCTTTCTTTATCCCCCCCCCCCCCCCCCCCCCATTTTTTTTTTTAAACCTCAACTTCTTTTGCTTCTTCAGTCATATTCTGAAATGATAAAATTTCAGGAAGTAATTAGAATCAAGAATGAGCACCCAGATGATGGCAATTGCATAGTAAATGACAGAGTTAAAGGCCGTCTTAAAGTTACCCGCGCATTTGGGGCTGGATTCCTCAAACAGGTTAGTCCTTTGAACGCCTAGTCAATGTGTACCTCAGTCAGCCTGTGTATGCTATGCATCTTTACCACTTTGTGTGTTTTTCTGTTGAGCTTCTGTTGGTTAAAATACTCTATTAGTTATTTATACCATAGATTTGGAGTGTGTTTTCAATTTGTCAGTTCTTAGATGAAGAAAATTATTTCTAAAGAAATGACTGTTATCATTTTCCTTCTTTTCCTCTGGTGCAAGTAGAGTTGAAGGATTACACACGTGTTGATTCAAGAGAAAATTGGTTTATTACATCAGCTTAAGAAATCATTATTTTCAGAGTACATTTATTTAGACTGCATACCATGCATTCTACGTCTGTTCTCCTTTCGTTCTACTAAGCTATTTTGTTCTGCCCAGCACCTTCTTTTGTGATTTTTTAGTGACCAGTTTTTGTGTCTCTTGATGTGTTGGAACATGTTTGTTTTTTCTGAAACAGGCTTTATTATAGAGTTCTAAAATATATAATTACTTGGTGAGTTATTTATTTTTTCATGTTGCCTCACTAATGGTTTGTAATACATTTTGATGCAGCATAAATGGAATGATGCCTTGTTAGAAATGTTTCGTAACGATTATATTGGGAGTGCACCCTACATCTCATGTTCACCTTCCCTTCGTCACCACAAACTGGGTCCCAGAGATCAATTTTTGGTGCTTTCGTCTGATGGGTTGTATCAGTATTTCAGTAATCAAGAAGTGGTTTCACATGTGCAGAATTTTTTGGAGAGGTTCCCTGATGGAGACCCTGCTCAGCATCTAATAGAGGAGCTTCTGTTTCGTGCTGCCAGAAAAGCTGGTAAGTTTTTCACCTTAAAAAAAAAAAAACTTTATTTAAGCATCCATACTTAGCCAGAGTTCCAATTAATGCTAGGGGTATGCATATGTCTCATAATCTATGGGTGTACTTGGAATGCCAACTTAATAGTGTAATAAAAACTTTTTTTTTTTAATCTGTTAGATTCAAGGTCTCTAATTGTGTTTGCATACAAACACACCCTTATTTAATGGGGGTAGATGGTGATCTAAATGTACATACCTAATTTACATGCCCATGGTTATTAGCAATTGAGTTGATAATTTGCTATTCTTACATAACCCTAGTACAGGACCTCAATCAGGTCCCCAAACCTCCAACACTCTTTATTCGAGCTTGTGACCATCTGCCACTACAAGCTTTATTTGCTTGCTTATACCACCATATCAAACTTTTATCCTTTTCTGGGTTAATTGCTTAAAAAATTATGACATTTTCACTTTTTTTCAGCTACAAAAATGTCTTTAATTGTAATTCCAAACTTTTAAAATTTCACAATTATATCATACGACTATTTTCCGGTAATTGATGTTGACGTAGCAACCATAATTTTTTTTAAAAGTGAAAATAAATTCACAATCTTTTGTTATTGTTTCAATTTAATCACAACCTTTATTTACTTATTTTTTTGCAATTTTATACACTGTCAGTTACGTTAGCTAGACTTGTCGGAAAATAGTCATCTGATAGAATTGCAATAAAGTTCGTGCATCGAATTGCAAATTTTAAAAACATATGTTGTAACTGAAATAACATGAAAAAATCATGAATTATTTGGCAATTAACCTTTTTTTTAATTAAGAAAATCCTGATAGCTCAACTCTATTGTGAATTACAAAATGTCACTAGCACATAGACATCCAACTTGGTATTTGGTTGTTATTTCCTCATTGGTGTTAGATTCTGTCTCCTTGCTGCCTGCAATGTGACAGTTAAAAAAGGCACGGTTAGTTTTGAGGTGTAATGTGAAATCTTTGACAGTTTTATTCACACAAAATTTAATATATAAACTCTTTTTTGCAGGAATGGATTTTCATGAGCTTCTGGACATACCTCAAGGGGACCGTAGGAAGTACCATGATGACGTAACTGTAATGGTGGTATCCCTTGAAGGAAGAATTTGGAAGTCATCAGGCAAGTATCTTTGAAAGAGCATTTGAAATCTGCCAGTTAGTTATCATACTCTAAGTCGGAATTTGATCATCACCTGATTGATGATGATGGTTTGTTGGAAAAGTGACTTCATCTCTGATGGTTTAGAGGATTGCTCGATTTTCTGATCAATCAATCTTGTCATCTGATGAGAAAAACGATGTGATAACTGCCAACAAGTTCGTTGTCATGCCAAGAAATCTGCTGCTCGTAAATGTTGAAACCTTCGATAGGGAAATTTTTGTAGTTGCTGCTGTAAACTTGTTTTAGGCAGGAAAATGAACTTTTTTTTTTTATCTTTTTTGAATTTTTTTTTGGGGGTAAAGATGGGTGGAGAGCCTTCTCATTCGTTTCTTCTTATTTAATTTTGGTGGGGTGGTTCCTTTTTAGTTACTTTCAGCTTTTGACATCTCCCTGCCTTGAAGGTGAAATTTGTAATTCTGGAACTACATTCATTCCAAATGTACTGTTTTATGTTTCCAAATGATATTCAAATCCAAAAGCATGTGGAAGTTATCTTGTCATTTATCAAGTTTGGAAAACCTTACCATATCAATATTAAAATTACTGCTGAAAGTTCGAACCTTGTTGAGCATATATTTTTTTCTTGCTTTTTATAATAAACTGGCAGCAGAAAATATGATACTATGAACAAAAATGTATAATTACATAAATAAAAATGTGATAATGATAGTCATAAGATGTGATGTTACATGAATATGAATATTACATGAACAGCAGAATAAACAATACAACACCAGAAAAAATCGACAGAGGCATAGTGTAAAAAAGTTGATAGTACAGTAAAAGAAATTTAGAGAACACTGTTGGAAGCATATGATTTTGATGGCCCAAAAATTCTTTCACAAAATAATTATTTTCTATTTTATTGGTTTTGTAATAAAAAGTTTATGATTTTGTCACCTCTCCAGCTATCTCCATTGGCCAGGATTTTAGTAGCCCAAAACGCTTATTTATTGAGGAGAAACTAATTCAATTCGTAGATATTGGTGTTTATATCGATTAATCATAGAATATAAATTCGGAAAGAGATTGATTGAGATGTGATTCACCCCTCTAAATGACGAGATTTTGACTGCGTCGGCCACTGAACCATGAATGCAATTTTATGAAATGAAGCGGGTCAGCGGGAAGCAAATCGCACGGATCTAAAATTCATGCAATATTGCATATAAGCCTTTGTCTACAGAAAGCAACCACTTGATTATTTCCAGAAATGACAAAACGCAACAAAAACACAACTTGATGAGTTATTTTACTGAAACTGCCACCAACCTTTATACTTCTATGTAAGATGTACCCCGAAAACATTTTGTATGTGACATCCACACCTCCAAAATAATAAATAAATTTAGAGTTGAATCAAATGCTCCCCATATTTGCCAGTTAGATAAATCATCTCATGCTCCAGCAAAGTATAAAAGTAAATCAAAGGCAAAGACCCAGTAAAAAACCAACATAAGGAATTTAATGAGAGTAGATAACAAGTCTCAAAAGGCATGCCCAATAATGGATAACTTATTGCCAATGGTAAACGTTACAGTTGTATAAATTCACCAATGTTGCTCTTTAAATATCATATAGTTTCCGGGAACTGCTGCTGATAGTTCCCACCTTTACTTTTAGTCATGCATACACACGATTTGTCCACGGTTTTTTTCGGTTAGAAGAGATAGATAAAGGGCGCAATCTTAAAAATGCTAGTTAGAACAACGAGGACTGTCATAATTTTGAGTGTTGTCTCCAAGGACAACCCCCCTCAAAAGCATGCTCCAGCACATCCTCCATCCGCTTTGCAAGTAATATCTGTTGCAACAACATTCATTGAAAAACAAATCAATTTACTAGTTCTAAGTTCTAACCTCATTACTCTGGTCATTAAAACATTTATACTTTGCTAAAGTGATGCATCTAAAATATACTACCCCCATTTCGCAACAAGTGTCTTTTTAGAGTGAATTATTTGTCCTTGTCATTTCTTCCCAATTTACCCACATCTAAAAGAAATACTCTGTATTAGTTTTCTTTCATCTCATACTTTTAATTCTTCAATTATCTCTCATATCTTTCATATACCAAAAATTACTCTTTCCTTGATTGAGGGCAAAAGTGTCTAAATTTTATATTCCTTGATTTTCTTGTAAATCTCTAAAAAGACATTTATTGCGAACCAAAGGTAGTATCACAACAGAAGAAAACTAAACAAATAGGTTCTAGGTAAACCCGACTCTTAACCTTGATCTAGTTTAAACTAATAAATACAAGTTAGATGTGAGAATTTCCCGATGAATAATCTTGACTTCAAGGAATATGAAATATACAAACATGATAATCAAAACTTACCTCCAGATTAGAGAGCACGGCTGATGGGACCTCCACTAAGTCTTTTAAGTTCCTCTCAGGTAGAATAACTCTCTTAATCCCGTACCGGTGGGCTGCTAAAACCTGTATAGAAACAAGAGATACTGTCACTAATAAATTGATACCTTAATCATTCTAAAATGAAGTGAACTTTATTTATTTATGCAGTCCATATCCCTGGCATAATGCATAAAATGTAATTTGTTCCTTTTCAAGGAAGTATCAGTACACCATAACATAAAAAAACAAGACATGTAATAGTTTTGGCCCAAAATGTTTGGGGTAGCCAAGAGATTAGTAGAGACATTTAAAAACAGTCTTCTAAATGCAGGCATTTTCGTAACCGATTTATTTTCCAAAGTAAACCTAATGATGAAGGCACTAAGGGTGGCATGTCTAGCTCAAGTTTTTAATAATAAAAATAATTATTATAACAATAGTTAAAAAAGAATTAACAAAAACAAAAATGTGATTTTAAAAATACCATGAATTGGGTTTGAACATAGTTCACAAATCAGGGCAAGGTTCCTAAGAATGTTTAAGACCAAGCAGACAAGAAAACGAGGAGACACGGATATCATATAGGCTAGTGCTGTCAACAATATCAGTGTATATAGCAAGGATATAGTTTTGAGATATGGACTCTGCAAATAAATAATTCAACAAGTCGAAGTCATGATTTATAACGAGGGTTTTGAGATATGGACTGCAAATAAAATTCAATAATATCAGTCCTTAGAATTGCTCTTTAAAAACATCTTTAAAACTTGAGCTTCCATAAAAAGGATTCTCCTTACTCAAAACATTGCAGAAATGAAGAATCGTGATTTATAACGAGGGTTTGATGGCTACTTATATATGGACTTGATGGGTATTAATACTGTGTTTGAATAGCCTATATATTTAACCTGCTGAAATGCAATTCAAGCATCTCTTAAGCCACACCTTGTTCAGATTATGAAAATAAAACCAGCTCTCATACAATATTATCACTGCTATCAATGAGTCTGTAGAAGAACTGGTTCAGATGATAAAGTTGCCTATTGTATTAGAATAATAATTAAAAAAAAAAATACCTTATCCTTGATGCCACCTACAGGTAAAACTAAACCCCGCAAGGTCATCTCTCCAGTCATTGCTGTATCTGCTCTAACTCTTCTCTGACTAAAGAGTGAAACCAATGCTGTAACGAGAGTTACACCAGCTGAGGGCCCATCCTTGGGTACAGCCCCAGCTGGAAAGTGTATATGAATATCTTTGCCTTCAAGGAGATTGCTATCTTCAGCAGTAACCAATTTAAGTTCCGTTGCTCTTGCTCTAACCTATATATGAAAGACAACCACTAATCCATTACCAAAATAAAACATTACCTATATGAACGAAAAACAAATTCACAGAAAATGAAAACACGAAATGCATCAACTATATTTAGTTATCCCAGGAAATATTTAGACTCAAGAGGACCTGATTTTGCATTTTATATCCAAAATTTGTTACAGCATAGTCTTTAATATTTAAGTAGCAAGACAAAGTTGGTTTATTGTAGCATCATTAATTCCAACAGTCACTATGGGGGTGTTTTCAACAGCTTTAAGCTGATTATTTAATCAGCTTTTGCTTTGCAAAAGCTAATTTGAGTGTTTTCAAATTGAATGCTTCTACATAATTTAATCACCTAGAATCTAAAATCTAAAAGCTGGGAAGGGTATGCTTCTAGCTGATTCTTGCTTTTGTCTAATATTACACATTTTACCAAACGCTCAACTTCTACTTTCTACAATTTTCTCAAAATCACCAAATTAAATCACTTTCTCAAAATCAATTTTTTGCAAACATCCCCTATATCTTGAGCGAACTGAAAACCTCAAGCCAACGTACATTCACAATCATATCAGAAAATTTGAAACATTAACTAGAACTCCTGAAGACAGCCTCCAGAAAACTTAGTACTCGGTTGAGGAGACACCAGAAAAAGTACAATCGGGCCCAGTTCTTATATGGCATATTGTACATCTTGCAAAAACCCAAAAGAAAACTCCCACTTCTCAACAAACAAGAACGATACGTTCTAGGGTGTATGATAAGACATGCAGTTAAAGAGAGTGGAAATGATTACCCATGTCAGTGCAATTTGTGCTGATTCCTTTATAACATCCCCAAGTTGGCCTGTGAGATGCAAATCACCTTTTCCAACCATTGCAGTAGCCTCAACAAACTGAACCTCCCCTCCGAAAGCTGTCCATACTAGTCCAACAGACACCCCAGCAGTAGCAACTCGTTCCGCTGTTTCTTTATCATCATATCTTGGGGGCTTCAGAACATACATAATCAAATCATTTCTTTAGTTATATCCTTTGAGTGGGGACAGGGGAACAAATCCCAGAGTTCATAGACAAGACGAATTAGAACGAAATCAAGCTGAACAAATAGCCTTTTAGTTAAGTAATTAACATTTCCAACTAGATTTACACTAACGAATTTTGGAACATACTAGAAATTCTCCCGTGTGATTGACATTTATTTGTGTGAATTGTGTTATGTGAGACATATCTAAAATATATAAATTCAATAATACAAAAAAAAAATTAAATCACAATAAATTCATATTTTAAATTTGAAATTTATTTTTATGTACGCAATATGGATGTCAATTAAAGACCACAAAAAAATCTTTATTTTGATATATTATGTCGAAAACGGAATTCAAACGAAAAAATTATGGCATTAAAATTTAGTGGAAATTAGTAAAAACAATCTATTTTTAGAATATGGCTTTGGCAGGAAATTTTTTAACTTACTCCAAGCACTTTCTCCAACATAGCTTCATCCACAATAAAGGGTGAGGTGACCCTGAACGCATTTGATATATCCTGCTTGTTAACACCAATTGGAATCACTTCCATTTCCACTTCAGCCTCATCAGCAAGTCTACCATCCAGCAATGGTGAAGCTAGCCGCTGAACATCTTTGCTTAGTGGCACAGAATGGTCTTGTTCAGCAACTCTGACCGCCGCAGAACGAGCTAAGGCAGCCAAGTTCCTCTCCAGGTTACGAACACCAGCTTCTCTAGTGTACCTTTGAATGACAAGTTTTACCGTAGCCTGGCATAAAATCACAAAAGCCCATATGGGATCCATGAGTTTTACGTGACATTTTGAAAGGACTCCCTAAAAATGAATGCCCATTACATGCTTCAAGCTTAAACAGAAACAAAAAAAAATTATACAAGACATGAAGTAAAAATTTCAGCAAACAATTTAAATAAATTGATGGTTACAGATAGCTGAAAGCATACTGGCAGGATTAAAAGGAGAGCACGACTTTTGGGAGAAAAGAATAAATAATCATTACAGTATCTCCTCAAGTAAACCAGAATATTAATCTGAATAAATAATCATTACAGTATCTCCTCAAGTAAACCAGAATATTAATCTAAAAACAAATTATAATGTTTTGCCATCACCCGAAACACTGTGGCTAAACCAGTATTTGACTTGATACCATTTAATAAAAGCAAAACACAAATATATATCAAAATGCATTATCATGTATATTTAGTGAAACAATTTGTATAATACTTTTATACCTCGGGAATTTGGAGAAAATCAAGGCTCAAACCATGCTGATCAAGAACTCGTGGAAGCAAATGCTGCATTGCTATTTTAAGTTTTTCTTCAGGTGTGTATCCTGGCAATTCAATGACTTCCATCCTGTCTAAGAGTGCTGGAGGAATAGGCTGTACTCTATTCGCAGTAGCGACAAAAATTACCTTTGACAGGTCAAACGGTACATTCAAATAGCTAAAAAACTCAGTTAAGGATCACTATAATACTAAGTAACCACAGTAATCATATATTCACATAATTATGTTTCACGATGCTAGTGTGACATTATCATTTTTCATGTTTCGCAGATAAGCAAAAATTATGTCCAATAGACAGATTTTTTTCGACCCCCAAACTTGAGGAGAAAGAGTAAAGGAATCCACAGGAAAAATTAAAGAATACCAAACTTAAGGAGAAAGAAAAAGAAGGTGTTTCGACACATCCCCCCCCCCCCCCCCCCCCCCCCCCCCCCTGTCCACACCCCACCCACAACGTGTTAAGCATTTATTGAAGTATTAAAAAGCTATGATAAGAACAAGATGCATTTTAACTATAGTATTAGTGGGAAAATAAATGCAGGAGCTTATTGGCCACAACATGATCACATAATTTACTCAAAAAACACAGTGAAGGGATACTGATCATTAAAAGTTCTGTTCTGTTCCGGATCGAGGACCTCAAGCAACGCTGAAGCTGGATCACCCCGAACGTCAGAACCAGTTTTGTCAATCTCATCCAGCAGCATAACTGGATTGCAAACACCTACTCTCTGAGAGAGCCAAAAGAACACTTCAGTTCCCTTTAGGAAAAGTATAATATTCAATAATATCCATATTCAATTCATTAAGGGTATGTTTGTTTTGGGATTTAAGTGTACGGGGGAAGTCATGACTTTTAAATCCTTTGATTCAAAATTCCTAATGAATAGTAAAAGTATGTGTTTGTTTTGAGACTTTGGTAGGGTGGGATTTTGCTTTATGTCAAATCAAATGTAGGTAGGGATTAAGTGAGTGGAATATGTTATAGTGTATAAAGTGGGTTGTATTGGGAAGAGTAATAATACGTTTATAGGTGGGGATTGAGTATGAGATTTGAAATCCGAATTTTAAATATCTAACTCGTATGAGACAGGGACCGCAAAGTCCTAAGTCCATCTGTGTGAGTCCCAAAATAAGCATACCCCAAGGTCTAAAAACAGAAGTTTGACAAAGCAAGTCACTAGTTTGACAAAAGTCCTAAGATCCACCGGAAATTAATTCTACCACTCTTAAGGAAAAAAGGTCTTCCCCTAGGATGAGGAACCCACTTCATAGACTCACCAATCAAACAGTTTGGGAAAGAGAGGGGTAAAGCCCTTCCAGAAAATCTCTCTACAAATCATT
Organism: Galeopsis tetrahit; assembly: GCA_963675135.1. Classification (NCBI taxonomy): domain Eukaryota; kingdom Viridiplantae; phylum Streptophyta; class Magnoliopsida; order Lamiales; family Lamiaceae; genus Galeopsis; species Galeopsis tetrahit. Next base: position 76,438,005 of record OY776127.1, read on the forward strand.
TCACTGGATTCCCTTACTTATACTGCACACTGAGTTACGTCTGCATCTATTCATCACTAGTTTGCCGTGTGCCAAAAATGACGTCACAGGAAATGGCAACCACAAATCAACTAAAATCATATACCTGAAGTCACACAATCAGGCCAAATCCCTCACTTTTCTAAGAAAAAGCTACAACTTAACCTATCACAAAGACTAGATTCTGTAAGATACCTTTAATCCATCAATAAGACGCCCAGGCATGCTCCCAATATATGTACGCCTATGCCCTCTAATGTCAGCCTCATCTTTTACACCACCTAGGGATAGACGGACAAATTTTCTGCCCAAAGCAGCAGCAATCGATGAAGCTAAGGATGTCTTTCCAACACCTGGAGGACCAACAAAACACAATACTGGACCTCTTGCATCTGGTTTGAGCTGCATGACGCATTTGATGCAGAGTCACGTAATCAACAGATACATCAGTAAATATCAATAAAATGGTAGCAAGATATAACCTTGCGAACGGCTAAATATTCAATTATGCGTTGCTTGACTTTTACTAGACCATAATGGTCAATGTCAAGACGCTCCTTTGCAGCCTTTAAGTCCAACTCCTGTTCTTCACTAGCTTTCTGCCAGGGAAGATCAGCAAGAAGTTCCAGATATACACGAGAGCTATTATATCCAGGTTGAGCAGGCTGCATTTTTTTCAGCCTCCTGTAAAAAAATCAGAACTATGAATCATGATAAAGTGGATTTGAATATAAGATCACTTGGCCACATTAGGTCAACCACAACACAAGTGATTCCTTCAAAAACTGAGCATCTTTCAGATAACTGTGGGGTGATAATACTTAAAAAAAAAAAAATTGGGGCCCAAGGGATTACTTCTCCTAGTCTATTTACAGATGGTGGTTCAAAGACAGAACTGATACCCAAAACTGAATCAAGATCATGAATTAATAGAGGTCAGACTCTTATAAGCATATAAATAAAATATTTTTTTCTTTGAAGTCTTCACAGTAAATTTGTACCTTAATTCTCTTTGAGCATGTTTCCAGATATTTGCTGGCATCCCTGCATCCTGCATCTTCCTCTCTAAAGCAGCCACGTCATCCTCCTCGTCATCATTATCACCAAGTTCTTCCTTTATGGCCCTCATCTGGTGAATGTCCCAAAAAGCATAAAGAAATGCACACCATCAGAATCTATTACTCACTCCGTCCCACTATATATTACCCATTTCTCCATTTTGGGTTGTCCCACTATATATTACCCATTCTACTTTTGGCAAACACTTTATCTATTATTTTATTATACTCTATCTATTGTTTTCTCTCTCCCTATAACATCACTCGTACTACATCTATTATTTTATCATGCCCGATAGACACTCTTCTTACAAAGGGAAATTACCATGAAAGGAAACATTGAAAGATATGACTATAGCTTTGTTTCCTTTTAATTGGTCAACCAAATATGGTAGATATGATACGGCCTCCATAAGTGTGTGCACGAGGAGCAAGATAGCTAACAAGTTTTCGTCATTTATCAGATTCTTGGCAAATAATAATAAAAGAAATAAAACTAATCAGTCGAGAAAAAATATTTAAAGAAATTACACAATTTTTTCAGGTCGAGATAATAAGAATGAGATTGATAGGTCATGAAACAGGTAAGAGTAAACATATTTGAGATTTTCCAAGTCATAACTTTATATTTTCAATGCACAGAATTGAATGCTTAAGCTGCTCAGTAGATGATGCTACACAATCAGCCAAAAAAAGATAAAAAAGTATTCAAAATTAGAAAATTTGCATGGCAGAAAAGCTCGCTAAGGGTTTGTTTTCACAGAATAACTGAATTTCTCTAGAATTACACCAATATGAAATGCAAACCTGCTGACGGAGGAGAAATTCTTTCTGTGACTTTGACAATTGCCCCTCGACCTTTTGTGTAATCTTCTCTGCCACCCGAATCGACTACACAAGGAAAGAAAAAATAGCACGAGTCATGATACTACAGGATCCTAAAATTTAAAAACCCACATAGCTTATACAGATACCTGTAAATGCCTATCAACCAATTCAGTTGCTTTAGAAAGCCTCACTTTCACGTCAACAGAGTCTAACATGGATAGCTGTTCTTCAAAGCTAATTTCAAAACTTGCTACAAATATATCAGCCAACTTGTGCACAGGAACTGTCTCCAGGAGAACTTTAGTCCTTCCACCTGTTTTTTGTTTCTAGAAATAGAAATAACTCAAATAAAAGAACATATGTGGGTCTTCAACTAATCAAGCACCAAGTATTACCTGCTCAAGAACAGAAATAAGCTCTGTAGCTGTGGCCTTGAATTGTCTGGATAATGCTACGAAATCAGGATCTTGCTCCACTTGATCCATCTCTAATAATATGACAAGATTATATTCAATCAGCATCTTGATAAAGCTAGTCAATGAAATTAAAGTCGGTTTTTCAAAATGAAATGTGTATATAAAAAAATAATTTGTCAGTGAAAGATGAAATATCACATTCAATGGATCATTTTGCAGCCTAAGCAGAATGAAACTAACATTAATTACATGGTGATAATTTACTGCATATGTCCTTGGAAATTTAAAGAGAGCAAAGGGTAACATGTAAGAGTCCAATTCTCTTATCATTCTGGTCACATGGTTCAGAATCTTAATTCAAATCTTTATTTAGGATGTGTCAGTTTGTTAAAGCATGAATACAAACCTTTAAACCACACCTCTCATCCATTCTCATTTTGGCATTAAGCTAACAATTGGTACAGTCAGAACAATTCTGAATCTCTTAACTTTAAACAATGACTATAAACTTCCAACAACTATCTCAATCTAGCAGCAATACAGACTTCATTAGATGCAGTAGTTTCCTGATAATAAATACTATCCACATAAATCAAAATCCACCTTCAGCATCTTCATATAAATACCTAACCCCATAATGTATTAATGTCAAATGGAAAAATTTTATATATAATATATATTAATAATAATAGAATCTACTTCTCCCTGTAATCCATTTTTAAAAGTAAAGAAGTAGAAAAACTGTAGACTATTGCTGAAAGAGGACACAAAAGAGATTGTTTCAACTCAAATTCACCCTCAGTGGCCGTAAGTTTTTCCCTTTTACAACTCACACAAAGTTCAGACTGGCTTCATCACATGTTATACATCCACAACTTTTAATTTGGCAAGCTGACAATATTTGTCTGGAGCGTTTCAAGTAAGAAACTGGTGGTTCGAGTAATTCAACATCTAACCAGAAGCAGCTCACATAAAAGTTGTACAATTCCAAAACAGTAAAACAGACAAGACAAATTAACTTGATTAACTGCTCTACCCAGACTAAATTTTTCTAATAATTCCAAACATACTAAAATTGTGTTTATTCCAAACATACAAAAGTTGTCGAGACACTATTAACAGAAGGTTAAAAAAAATCAACCAATCCTTTATTGAGAGTTGGTGAGGAATCAATTGTGGATTTTAGTGGACTGATTCAATTTTGGGGTTTAGTCTTGGTAATGAATTGAAGACTGCCATCATAATTGAACACTTTTCCCCAGTAGCCCTCATATCATAATCCTCATTCGATCTCATCACTGGTTGAGTTTTCTTTATGCATAATATTCTGAAGAGCATGTTGTGGCTTTTTAATGTGTAAAATAATTTGCCATTGTATTATTATTGGGTTGAGACAACTAGCATTTGCTGAAACATTTTGACCTTTCTCCCATTAATCCCTTATAATCAACTCCTCACTTTCTTTTCAAGAAAGCATTGGTTGGATTTTCTTTAGTGTAGGATGAATGGTGCATTTAGTCTTTCGATCCAAGTAACAGATCTCAGGCGACTTTATATTTTGAGCGTTCATCAGATTTGTGGGATTCGGTCAAAAGTAATAAATAGGTGTGGCAAGAGTTTCTACACAAATATCAGAGGAACAAGTAAATTACAAGTTTTTAACACCAAAAGTTAGTAAAACAATCAATAAGTAAACAGGATGAACTACTCTAGCTATTCATCTCATCACATACTACAAATAATGCCTTAGTGTAGTTAACCAGCTGAACCTCTATAATTTTCTTTCCCCCATTTATGCCAGTAGTCATTAACATGCTAATCAAATTATTCAACTCTACAGGGGAAGAGCAACACAATAGATGAAGTCAGGAAGCCCATTCATTTTTTTTAAAAGAAAGCAGCAAAAGGCCTTCTATTTATGAGCAATTAACCTAACTGACACAAGAAGAAAGCTAGCTAACTAACTCGTACGACTTTACTTCTTCGAGCACCAGTTCAACAACTATCAATTTAATATTCCTGAGCACAATCACACAGAAGCCAGGAGAGTATGGGTGATATTACTTGGTTTTAGGTAGCCTTAGCTTGAGAACTACAACAACTATTTGTGCAGACCACGATCTCCATGCGTATAGATAACATGTTTCTTGTCTCTAACTATTTATCTGCACTTCAGTACAAAAGTTTGACAGGTGCTAACCAATTTTTGTCATATCAAGAGGAGTGATCCTGGCCGTGTAATATGTTCCTCTCGTGCTCAGCTCCTGCACACTGAATCTGCACAGGCCTTCAAGAACAACAATGTACGTGACCCTTCCACTTGGTTTCTCCACTCCCCTTGACAGATGTAAAGCTCGGGCAGCAACTCCCCTATAGAGAAACAAAAAATAGATCACTAACCAACAAAATTTAGCAATAACAAGAGCTAAGAGATTACAACTTCTGTAATATCACTATATACCTATTGTGCCAGTGGATAACTTCCTGTTGATTCTTACCACCATGCTCATCTTGGGTTTTCGAGCTTCGTTCTCCTAAATTAGTTGCCATACCTAAAAAGACAATCCATGAAACCTCACCATTTCATGATAGTTCTAGCACTGCAACTAAGACCACCTCTTAGAAAGATGTTTTTCAACTTCTTCCCATCAAAACTGAATTAGAAGCCCTTTCAATTATACCATGTGCAACAATTATTCTCCGATCAAACAATAAGGTGTTGGAACTGATATACAATAGTTTTTTCATAGAAAAATAAATATAAGACTCATCACCTGCAGATGGCACGAGGCCAGACGACGGAGATTCCAAAGCAGCATCGCGAACCGGTAGGATACCAATTAGTCCTTTCTCTTCCCTCTGCCACAACTCTTGCTCCACCAACTTGACGCTACGACCAGAATCATTCCAATTAAGATATCATATACAAAAATAGTATGATAATTGGAAACCAAATAATCATGAAGTACCCACCTGCTGGAAGAGGTGCATCGGATACGAATTATAGCACCAGGAAGCAACACTTTGTTCCGAAATGGAAGAATTGCGAGTCGACCAGGCAGCTCCACCGATTCCGCCATACCAGTACCCCTTTCGTAGAGAAATAACAAGAAAGGAATTGCGTGGGGGCTTGCACGTTTGCGTGTGCGTGTGTCTATCTGATTTTGGTGCTATGGGAAATAGGAGGAGAGTGGAGAAGAAAAACTAGCAAGAGAAAATAGGAGAAACGAAAATGATGGAAGAAGAAGAAGAAAGAAAAAATGCAATAAGTATCATTGAATAGACTACAGACTTGCAACTTGCCACAGCCCCACATTAGGAGGACTATGAATTTATTATTTTGTCGGGTGTGATCAAATTAATCACATTTAACTTAACTTGCCCTAATCTTTTGCTTCATACACCCGTAATTATCAATCAATCCTAGTTTAATTTATTCAAATATTGTGTTTTCGGGTTAAGGTACGCGTTTTGACACGTCAAATCAAAGTCGCACGTTCATAATGCGCTTGTTGCGATTCTAACAATTATTATATGTGGTGTGTGTGTATGAAGACATGTGCCTAAAGTGCGCATGTTGTTGACGTGGCAAAAAATCGCATGTCGAAAACGTGTTTTATACAATCGTGCACACGCATTCCATAACGTTCTCGTGGTATCCGAATTTTTCAATCAAGATGCGTGTTCTTCAAACCCGAAGTCGCATGTTCAATATGTGTTTCATGCAAGTCGTTACTCCCCACACACACGACATTAAAGTATCATGTCCATCCCCACCTACATCACCTCTCCACAAATAAATACACCATGCACTATAGGCATGCGCAACCAAAATCGAACCAAAATTCTATCGATTTTAGTTACGATTTTTTGAACCAACAGTTTTGAAAATATTATCGTATCTTATTATTGTATAATATAAGTTTTCACCTTTACATATTTGTATTAGTCTTTTATTACTATATAATTATTATTTAAATTATATACCTAAACAAAATTGAAACCACATTCAACTCATATAAAACAACAAAAAGAATTATTGAAAAAAGAAAAAGGGAATTACAATTATTTTACAGATTAAATAGGAAGTCGGCGGCGATTTTGGAAGACCAACGACAAATCCAATTATCCATTATAAGGCGATAAGGAGAGGCCGCGCAGGCGCAGCCCTATATGATGATGAACACGCCTTGTGGTGGATCACAAAAAAATTAGTGGCTGCACCGCTTTCTTGGTATTGTATTGGATGTGGATAAAATAAAACCATGGATAGGAGGAATATGATTAATTCCAATTTCCACCACTTATATATGCATCACTCACCCAATTCACCAGGATTGTAAACCTTCTATTTGGGGTGGGCCTTCATTTTCCTATTTTATCTCATATTATCTACGTCTCTATCTACAATGAGACAAAAACATATACTCCGTATACAATATTATCACAAATTAAAAACAGGCCCAAAAAAAAATGCAATTTAATTCTATGTTACTATAAAAAAAAAGTATGTGTTACTGTAAAAATGTGGGACATACATATTGAGAGAATTGATTACAAACTTACAATAACCAATGTGGGACATCTAGACTAGAATACAAATTATGCAATATACAACACATTTCTAATACATATCATAGATAAAGTGCCTCATGGTGGCCTGTGCACGCAGCCCCACAAAATTGTAGTTCGAGTTGACTACCTGACGTCTCTCTTTCCTTTCCTTATAACTATGCTTAGCTCTCAAACATAAACACTTTAAACTCAGATTGTCATTTAGTGATTTGAAAAATTGAACCTAAAAATTTCTTTAAAAATATAACATAAGTTGCAATAGAAAATGTACAAGACCTTTTACTTAACTTAATTTGTGAAGAATTTATTTATCACAATGAAAAAATGATATTAACCCTCTCAATCCAAGCAATCACACAACACCTTGATATCCCAATTCCATCAAACAGTTTAAAGCAAAGTTCAGCATGAACTGATTGTTTGAGACTTGAGTATGAATAGAAGAGAGTGATGGAGCTGCAGAGTAGGTACAAGTCAGTAAACATAAACAAATAATTTTTGGAAAAATGTCAACTGATATACATTAAATATTTCTTATCCAAGCGGAAAAGAAATAAATCTTAAGATTCAGGGGAACAAATATCAAATAATTCCCAGTTCTATTTAGTATAGGTAAAAATATTGGTAGCTGTTACTTGAAAATGTCGTATGGCTGATACATGTATTTGATCAGTCAACTCAGATACCTCTCTCCACAACACCAACCAAACATGATCCATCCCATATCAAAAGTGATGTGATTGTACACTCCTCAATCAGAAATCCATAGAAGTTTCCGGGCCGGAGCTGGAGGAGCTAATCCTGGTATATCTCGAATGTCTTTGTTATTTGGGTTCACAATCTGAAAGTCAACCAGAATAATGTCTCAGACAAGTTAGATATATAAGCAAGATGATGATGATGAACTACTCAATGAATAACAAATCATTTTGCATTGCTAATTCAAAAAAATTACAGTAGCTTCCGGAAAACTGATCTAATAAATTGTTGTGCTATGTAGAGCTGCAATCATGATGCATGTCAAGAATGGTCTTTTTCTATTTTAGAAGACTTTCATTTGGTTCATTAGTTTGGTCTTTTTCTATATACATTTTTTTTTGTCCAACACTAGTGGAGTATATTTCAAAACTGGTCCCGTATTTATTGGGTGTTAGGCGATTTTAGTCCCATACAATTCAATTTTTTTCAATTAAGTCCCATAACTTTTTAAATGATGCAATTTTAGTCCTATATTAACAAGGTTGCTGGATTTTAAAAGTTATATGAGACTTAATTGAGGAAAGTGATTTGTATGGGACTAATATTGCAAACACCCAATAGATATGGGACAAATTTTGCTATTTACTCTACACTAGTGTGTGGCTTTCTGTTAACGTATTGGGGGTGTTACTTTGCATGAGTCATTAATTTCTCCTCGGTATACCCAAGCCTCAAAGTTCTTTTCTAGAGAATACCATCAGAACCAAATGCATCAAGACTTTTTACCAGTAGGAGTCAGAAAAGGCTAGGCGATCATGTATCCCACCCCCACCCCCACCCCAACAAATAGGTGCACAAGAAAAACCCCAACAAAAAATCATCAAAATTGCTATGTCGTCTATAGAGAGAAAAATCAGAGAACAGTTTAATTAAGCAAACAATGAGAAAATGAAGAGCAAACGGGCACCAGACCTTCACTATAATGATAGATATGACACCAATGACGATAAGGAAAAGGAGGGCCATGATACACCGATCAGTTGCAACCTAAATAAAAAATAATGTAAGGAAACATGTATAATGACAATAATAGATGTATGAGAGAGATGTTTATCAAAGATATTGACCTGCCTACCGATTTCCCTGACTAGTTGTGAGGCCTTCTTGATAGAAAAATGGATAGAGTCCAGCTCATTAACAATTCTGCTCATTTGATCAGTCTAAAAGAACATGAATATGGGAAGGTTAATCGGCATATTTCAGATTATGAAATTACTTGAATCCTGAATATCTCGTTCAAAACACAAACCTGAGCTTTGAGTGCTGCAGCAGTCTCGGTTCCAACATCAATGGTATCATGGACAACCTATAGAAAAATAGAGAGCATGAATCAATCATGTTTTGGAGTTATGAGTAGTATCTTTAAAACATTTTTCTTACATCCTCATCCTAAATATACCTCCTCAATGACCAAAAATAGGTTTTCTTACCTTTCTCAAACATTAGAAAAGACAAACAAATCAAGGTAAAATTGTTAGCCTAATGGCTTTCAGTCAAACCAACTTTTTGCACATCAATTTTTAAACAATCATGAATAAAGTTGTGAGTTTTCCTCCATTTAATATTATATCAGAACTGGGAAAAGGAATTTGCTATCACAGATCACCTAGCAGGAGCAGTGGAGAATTTTCCTAAAAGACACAAGAATCTTATATGCATTTAATAGTACCTTTTTCGCTCTGTCAATTGCTTGATCAGTATCATCCATCATACGATTTCCTTGATCAAATAGCTGCTGATTTGTCATGTCTGCAATATTACATTTTCACCCAAGAGTTCGATGGATAAAGATCAGAAGATAAACAACGAATTTTGTCAATGTCAAGTTCATAAAGAATTAATAGATACTCCCTACGTCCCGCGATTATTTGCACACTTTCCTTTTCGGTCTGTTAAAAAATTATTTGCACACTCCCAATATGGAAATAACATACAAAATTAATACTCTCACAACCTCATTTTATTTTCAAAATTGTCACTCATTTTGGACCCACATTTTACCTCACACCTCACTAAATTTGTTTTACACCTCCCTAAACCCCCTTTATACCTCACTAAATCACCCAAAATGCCCCTCCTTTATGTGACCCCACAGCGCACTAAATTTACTTTTCTTAATTTGTGTGCCATTGTAGTATTGTACACATGCAAATAATCCAAAACTCATTGGAGTCAGACCGGATTCACTGGAAGAGAATGGGATTCTATTATGTGCCAACGAAAAGCTTTGAACGGAAATAAATTGCACAGTTCAAAATGTTTTCCATGCTACCATTCATATGTTTTTAAAATTTGCAATTCAATACACAACCTTTTAAATTGTAGCAATTATTTCACATGACAATATTCCAACAAGACTTGCTGACTGACAGTGTATGGAATTGCAAAAAATTAAAAGGTTTTGATTAAATTAAAACAATAACAAAAGGTCATGAATTTATTTGCAACTTTTTCAAAACAAATCTGGCTGCCACGTCAGCATAAGTTGCCAAAAAGTAGTTAATATGATACAATTGCAAAATTTAAAAAGTCCGTTTATTGAATAGCAAATTTTAAAAACATATGCTATAACTGAAAAAACATGAAAAGGTCGTGATTTTAATGCAATGAACTATATTATCAAGAATAAAGTGGGGATGTCAAGCAAGTTGTTTTAAAAACAGAGGAAGAGGAAGAATAAACTGAACATATCAAGAAAACAAAAAGGAATTGAAGAGGTCACATAATTAATTGTTTCATCACCTAGCATCAATCGATTCAAGGCACGTTATGAAATCCCAAAAAATATTGACAATCTGGACATTTACAGACACGAATAGAAAGTTATCATTGGATGGACGATGCTTACTTGAAGCAAGCAGCACATTCTCTTCTGGAAAACCTTCAGCTGGGCCCTCAAAGAGATCCACTCGCTTGTTTTCAAGATTACTTGCATACCTACAGCATCACCAAAAAAGCTGTTAAATTGCATGTGATTGACTGCCTTGACTTCATGCCATTTTTTTACCTTAAGATAACTATCGCTCGCCTATATTGACTTTATGGTAGCTATCTCATATTGATTGTACAGCAAACTTATTGCAAATAAATCAAGTATAATAGGCAGCAGTGAAATAAAGAAGAAACAGAACAGACAACATGAACAGGTTTATTGTATATTCGCTAACAGGTCACATGTTGATATATAAATGGCTTAATTGCTGCTAAAAACACCACCTTTTCGCAAGTTGCAATTTAGTCTAAACCTTTGAGTTTTGGCAGATAAAATCGCAATTTAAAAAAAAAAATGCAATTTGAACTTTCGGGCAGATTGACTCTTGCCCTTTATTGACATGTCGAACAGTACATGCTGGGTACTGACATGGTTAATTGTTTGACACGTCATGAACAGGCAATTGTCAATCTGCCTGGAAGTCGGAATTGCAATTTTTTTAAAGGAGGTTTCATTTGCCAAAACACAAAATTTTAGATTAGATTGCAATTTGTGAAAGGTGGTGGTTTTAATTTTTAGCAGCAATTAAGCCAATTTAAATATATATACATGTGTGTGTGAGTATGTGTGCGTGAACTTGCATCCCATGCATAGAAGCTTTTCAGTTGCAGGGAAAAAGTACTATTAATTCAACTAGGTAACAGGTCTTAGATTGGTAGAATAGTCTCTTATACTTAATCACCACTTGCTCAAATAATCACTTAGCATCTTTGTCATAAAAGACATAATAGCTGATGAGCTCACTGCTCAGCAAAAGAAAATAAGCTGAACATCTTTCAATAAATCATAAAACAGGAAACACAAGATACGTTGCATCAATAATATATCACCACGAAAGAGAATCTTGAAAGGTACATTATTGGGAAAGGTTCCAGAGTATTTATTGCAGCTACACTAATATGCATTCAGTTTAATTTTGAAGTTATCAGAAATATAACTCTTTCAGAACAAGCAGAGAGGAAAAAACTACATAAAGAGATGAATTAGGCCAAGTGTAAACTGTAAAGATAACAAACTGATTGATGCTGTAAAACTACAAAAAAGGTAAAAAATCACATGCTCCATAATCCAATTCTGATTATTCATAAGGAACTTACTGTTTCTTGAGAGCTACATAAGAGTTCAACTCTTTGATCTGCACAAGAAGGAATATAGGTTTAAGAGATATAAAGCAAGGAAAAGGTTATTTTGTGGCATGCACACAAGTAAAAATTGCAAACAGAAGTTTACCATTGACTGTTTTTTCTCATTGAGCATCTTGTTTGTGTCAGGGTCATTTTTGTAGTCTGAGTCCTTTACCTCTCGGTCAAAGTCTTTAATAAGCCTGGAGCCAAAAGAAAGATCATTTCAAATTTATGGTTAAAATGTGTGAATAAACTCACTAACTCAGGCATGATCTCATGGGTATATGGGAGTTTTTTTATGGAGAGATTTACTTTTGGGATTAGGAGGGTGCTACAAGACACTTTGTAGCCAAGATTCTGCACGCTAAAAGATAAACAAGTGGCCTCCCGCGTGGCTATTGATATTTTATCTTTGTTACCCAATTAGTTTTTTAATTTATAAAGCAGCCAGCACCCAAATGCATCAAGCCTTATTGCCTCTGAGTTTAATTGATTTTGTAAATTTTAAATGCAAATTGTTGCAACTCAATATAGGAACAGATTTTTTATTGGAGTGCAATATTTGGGGACGCAATATAACATTTCTAGTACTGGCAAAACAACTGTATATTCTAAACATAAGATCATCTTCATCCAGAGAAGTGTTCCAGAACTAATACATTTGAAAGTCAATGTTTTAACAATTTATTTAATCTCATTTCATTTATCACAAGTCCCCTAACAACAATGTCAGTTAACTCCTCAGAGGCTTAAAACAGCATCATGTATCCATAGTGAATCATAGTACGCAAGAAGAATTCAAAGTTAAAATCATTACGCATCCTTTATGCTAAAAATTTGTCTGTACAATCACGCCATAAAACATTTTTTCACATCCCAAGTGCTTACTTCTTGAGGGATTTATAAGTGATATGAGGTGAGTCCTTTCTACTAATTTTAATTACCTACCATATTAAAATGTAATCTCTAGAAAATATAATGGGTTTTACATTCATGTTTGGACATCTTTTCTCAATTCAAATGGAAGAAATTGCCTCTCCCTTCAGAAGACGCATCTAGCTTTGGTTTGTATCAAGCTCAAATGGGCAGCCAAAACATCAACAGGCGAAAACCCCAAGTTGATTAGTTGCACTTCTATTGTTTAACGATGTTAAATAATTAATCCCAACATGGAGAAGAAATAAGACCGTAGAAGTTGATTCAACAAAATTTTGGAAAAAGTTTCCACCCTTTATATATAGGTGACAATGACTATATGCAAACAAGAAAAATACAATTTCATAACAGTGTCCAATCCTGATATTCATTGACCATTCTATTTGAAATGTCTTCATACATCAATGGTTCCACTTTGTTGCTATGCCCAATTCAAGATTTAATCCAAACACATTCAATTTTGTCTTGTTAAAATTCAAAGAGCTAACTGAAAACACAAAATTAGAGGTTAGCAAAGCACATTCCTACCAATAGCTAACTCAGAAAGCTCACTTGTCCACTCGGCGACACAACAATAACAACAACAACTAAGGAGCAAATCAAATACCTCTTACAGTCACGCATCTTTTCGGTGAGCTCCTCCAGCTGCCTGCTCTGCCGGCTGGAGTCCTTAATTTTCTCCAATTTTTGGAATCCATTCCTTTTAAGATGCAATTAACAATAATCAATACACGAAATGCTTAAAGGTTCAAAAAATCCACTATAGCGAAAAAACACATATGAGGATTTGGTTTTTAACAGGTAACATACACATAGACCCACAAAATTCAAGTGTCAAACCATTATTTGCAATTTGTCAGCCTTCCAGATACATACCGATAATAAATGGAAAAGGAAAACAACTTACGAAAGAGCTCGAAAAATATCTGAAATCTGGCCCTCGATCTCCGCGAGCTCTTCGCTCACCATTTCTCCAGGGAGTCAAGAACCGGAATCCAAGTCAAAGATGCCAAAATAAATGATTTTCACCAGGAAAAAGATTATTACTCCAATCAAGAAAACGTCGACGACGGATCAAATAACCGCATTCATGGGATTGGATGCAATGTGGGTGATGGACGGATCTGATTGAAATTTTGTGAGGAGGATGAGCAGAAGGAGGAGAGAGGCATCTGCTATTACCTGGCGCTCTCGTGATTTACAAACATTTTCGTCATTGTTTAAATTTCTTTCTCTGTCATACAAATAATTTAATTCTTTTTTTTATTTTTTATGAAACGATATTCAACTTTGATATTTTACTATTTTATTTAATTAAATTATTAATTTTAATCCATATTTTTCAGTGTTTTTTATCGAATCAAATTTTACCTGATTTTTTTATCAAATTTTGTGTACATTTTTCTCTTAACCAAATTATATTGTATTTTTTAATAAATGTAAATAGTATTGAATAATAAAATAAATTGTATAATATAAAAAATTTATATACTCTTAATATTTTCAGATTTTTTATATAATTTTTCATTTTTTATATTTTTCTGAATAATAAACATTATATAATTTTATTTTTTTATTTAAGAATCTTACCATTTTAAAAAGTAAATCGGGCTCGGAAAAAAAATCATAAAAAAATCTTAATTTAATGTCAATAGACAGTCAATCATCAAAAAATTGTTAATTATGGGTTGGTCTGCTATGGACTCGAGTGCATGTTGTGCACCCTAGTGCATGTTGCACTTTTTGGTAAATGTTGTTGCACTTTTCAATTATTAAACTGTATAATAATATTTTTAGTAATAATTGAAAAGTGCAACACCATTTACCAAAAGTGTAAGTCAGTAAACTGAAAAGTGCACGTGGACTAGGGTGCACAGCATGCACTCGAGTGCATACTAGACTTTACCGTTAATTATTGGAGTGCAACTCCATTAAAAAAATCGGTAATTAGTATTTTTAAAAATTAGTGTTACTTTTTATTTTGTAAATGTTGAAGTCAAACTTTAGATGGTGTTTGGTTTGGGATTGAGTTTGGAATAAAGTGGATGAATAGTAATCCATGAATAAGGGTAAGTGATGTTCGGTAATTAGTATTTTTAAAAATTAGTGTTACTTTTTATTTTGTAAATGTTGAAGTCAAACTTTAGATGGTGTTTGGTTTTGGGATTGAGTTTGGAATAAAGTGGATGAATAGTAATCCATGAATAAGGGTAAGTGATGTTGTAATATTTTATTATTGTTAGTTAGTACAATAATGATTTTTTTTTTTTATGGAAGTTAAATACTCATCCCTTTTTTCCCCTCCTCATGACTTGAACCCAGGACCTAAAGCCTAGGTAGTTGTGCTCTAACCACTTGAGTTATCCCACTTTGTCATTTAGCACAATAATGATTGAATGAGAGTAAATGATATTCGAGTATTATTTTATTATTGATAATTAGTGAGGAAATAATTGAATAAGATTTAATTATTAGTATTTTGTTTATAGTGTAAATATATGTATTTAATATCTAATATTCTTATATATATTTATACTCCATTAATTTGTTATTATTTGTATTTAATGTACTAATTATTATTTATCTAATTAATATTAAATATATTTATACACATTATAAGTAATATATATAGTAAGCCTTGCCCAGAGAAACTTAGCAAGATATACGGACCAGGAGCCTTATGCTTTGCCGTGGTGGATCGGTTCTCCTGCTCTCCTAGCTTCGGTGGCTGCTTTTGCAGAAAACGGGTGCTTCACTTCATTCATTTTAGCCATGAGCTGTCCTTGCAAGCATCGTCTTCTATTGAATTGAATGTCTATAACTTTTGTGCCAACCTTCTTTTGAGCCTAAATCGAATATTCAGACCCGGGGTTGGTTGCCCCTATGGCTCTCCTAAAACCCTTCATATATATATATATATATATTACATATGTCCATAACTACATATTATTGATTCAACTATGTGTGAGCTTGATTCAATTTTTAAGATATAGGAGTAATAATTATTTTTCTAAAGTAAGGTATATATAAATATAATAATTATTATTTTTATATGTTTAACATAATAAAATTAAATATAAGTAGTTGTTATTTTTTATAATATATAATATTAGTTAGTATATAATTTTTATATGATTGTATAAAAATAAGAGTGAGAGTGACAATAAAATGTAGATCAAATAAAATAAAATAAATCTAGGACCATAAGCTCACAGGTCGAGTTAAAGGTCGGAGTGCCGCCAGTCGTTGCCACAGCATCCGCCGTTTGGTTGGCCTCTCTAAAGACATGTGAGTATCTAATGTGCATGTCCTATGTAAGAGGGTGGACTTGGCTCCAAAGGCCTTGCAGACGCCAAGGAATAAAGGGATTGGTGCTCATAAAAGTGTCAATCATGAGAGTCGAGTCCGACTCAATCCAAAGGGAGTGTCATCCCTGATCACGAGCATACTTGATGGCCATAATAGCAGCTGTCAGCTCAGCCTCAAGAGGGAGGCCCCAACCCACCTTTGAGGCAACCGCGGCCACAAAGAATGTCCTGAAAACCGCCCCTGCATGAAGGTTACCCGGGGAAGAAGTAGCACTGCCGTCCGTGTTAACCTTGTACCAACCCGGATCAGGCGGGAGCCAAACCACAAACGAGTCGTGTCTCGTCGGTTTATGTCTGCTCGAAACCCCAAAGGCCCGAGCAATCAGAAGACCTCGAACCATACCGTCCGAATATTTCATGTCTTCAAAATTAGTGATATTTTTCAATTTTTGAAGTAACGCATTTTAGTTTCTTTTAATTAGTAACACTTTTCGCACTTATCACACAAGTTTGAAAAATGCCGATATAATGATTTCAATTTTAGTGTAACAAGTGTTATTGTAATATTTTTTTTCTTCTAGTTAGTAACACTCCTTGCACTTATCACACAATTTAAAAAATGTAGTTCTATAATCGACAGTTAATCATAGAAATAATCGATCATTTCATGTCTTCAAAATCAGTGATATTTTTTATTTTTTGGAGAGACTTTTTAATTTTACAAATGTTACTGTAATATTTTATTCTAAGTGTTAATTTAATAACACTTATCGCGTTTATCGCACTTGTTCAAAAATTGCACTTCTCATGATTTAAATTTAGCTTATATCAATCGACAGTCAATCGTAAAAAATTGGTAATTTTATATCTTCAAAATCAGTGTTACTTTTCAATTGTTGGAGTGACACTTTATAGCTTTACAAGTGTTCCTATAATATATTTTTCATTGTAACTAGTAACACTTCTCGCAGTTATCAACTGACAGTTGATCATATAAATTATTTTTCATTTCATGTCATTAAAATCAGTGTTACTTTTCAATTTTTAGAGTTTATTTTTATTTTTTTAAACTTTACAAGTGTTACTATAATATAGGAGAATATATTTTTTAATTAGTAACACTTCTCGCACTTATGACACATGTTTAAAAAATGCCGTTCTAATTATTTCAATTTAGTCTATATGAGTCAGTAGTAAATCATAAAAAAAAAAAGATTATTTAATGTCTTCAAAATAAGTGCTATTTTACAATTGTTGGAATGTCACTTTTTAGTTTTACACATGTTACTGTAATATTTTTTCTTTTAATTAGCAACACAATTCGCACTTATCACACTTTTTCAAAAATGCGTTTCTAATGATATCAACTTGTAATATATTAATCGACAGTCAATCATAAAATAATCGGTCATCATATTTTTTAAACACTTTTTAGTTTTACTAATGATTATAATTTTATTTCTTTAATTTGTAACACTTTTCGCACTTATCACACAAGTTTGAAATCTAGCATATATCGATCTAATGACTTTCAATTGTTGGAACGACCCTTCTTAGTTCTACAAGTGTTACTATCATATTCCTCCTTCTAATTACTAACACTTCTCACACGTAAATCATAAAAATAATCGGTCATTTCATTTCTTCAAAATCAGTTATACTTGTTAATTTTTGAAGCGACACCTTTTAATTTTACAAGTGTTACTTTTCACGCTTATCACACATGTTTAAAGTATGTAAACTTTTACATGACAAATTAATAATGAAATTATGAAAACTTGTATGAAATGAAATAAATTAATATTTCACCAAATATTCATATAACTAAATCTCGAATAAATCTAGTTTGAAAATCTAGTTTGCTATTTCAAATCTATTCAACAATAAGCAGACCAATCAACACATAGAAGTGGCTCTCATTCTCAACTCTAAGTTTGCTTTAATTGTGATTTGTGAGGGCCCTTTCTGCAATTTAAATAATTTAAAGCACGATGAATATGGTTTTTAAAGAAAAGTAAAACAACCTTTTTGGCGCCTTACAGGTTCTAAAATTTTGTTGTAAACGAGTGGCAAATTCTTGTCATGTCAAAAATGATGAAATGATAAAAAAGCTATGAATTTAAATTAAATTTGTAATTTATTGATAAATTGTTTACGAATAACTTTTTTTGGTTAATATATTAATTTTGATCCGTCTTTTATAAAAGAATGTCTCAAAACAAATTTCCCCATTAATTATTTTTGAACACAAAGTGACAATCTAGCTAATGCTTAATAATAATAAATAATAATGAAGGACCTGCGCTATTTTCGTCCCTCCCATGATAATTATCATGACAAAAGGTGCTCCATCACATGATGTTTGCAGGGTATGTTAAAAAGAAACAATATTACGAATAGTGATGCATGAAAATGCATTGCATATGCTCATTATTGTAGTACAGAGTATTATTTAATTGAAAATAAGAATTTGGGTAATACTCCATTTCTCCGTGTATTCAGTTTTATTTTTTGGTTCATTAAAATATATTTATTTTATTTAAATAGTTAATATTTAAGTATTTTTTTACTTAATTAACAAAATTGAGTATTTATCAATAATATTTTTTACTCACTACCGAAGTAAACACATTTTAATGAACAAAAAAAGTATTTAATTACCATTACAATAAAACATTTAAACATTTTTTTAATAAACTAATCTGGCTTAAATGATCAAAATCTATAAATAATAATTAAACTAAGGAGTAAGTCATACTCCTATTTGCGCACCATTTTTTTTCTTCAATTTGTGTCATTCGTACACTCTTAATATAAAAAATATCCCCTCCACTCTATAATAATTTTTATAGGGATGAACACACATATTAAAAATGTAATAATAAAAAAAGTTTTAAGGGGTAATTTTGTAAATTTTTATGCATGTGTGAAAAAATTAATGACATTTATATAAAATTAAGGATATTGTGAAAGTGGAATTTAGAAACAATTTTATACAAGGTGTGAAAGTTATTGTGAAATATCTAAAAAAAAAAAAAAGTATAAAAATTATTGTGAAACAGAAGAATTAATACTACTACTACTTAATACTATATTTTTTAAAATACACCTTATTAAATATTCTTTAAACCTTACTAAATTCTAAATACATTTCACTAAATTAGTATATAAATTTATGTGTGATAGAATTGATGAATTATTTAATTTGATTGACCATCTCACCTATATCTCATGCGGTCCCAATAGTCAAAAGAAGAAAAAACTTTTAGTTGAATTAATAAGACCATAATCCAAATCTAAAGTGTGTTTATGAGATGTGGATCATACTTATTATCGAAGCTACATTTGGGTAGGGTAGAGGGTAGTTGCCTAGTTGATCATTCAGTTTCCCCACCCCCACCTTTCCAACCCAACATATATTTCCATTCAACACTCAACAAACTCCACACACGAAATATGTCTACCAATTCCTACAGAAATGGCAGCACATTATCAAAGGGAGGTGCTATCAAGTCTGAGAATTATAATTCCAAGACCTCTTCGCCTTCCTCTGTTAAGTCAAAGGTGCGGCAGTCAACGGCGGCTTCTTCTAGTCTTCGTCGGAGCCGAGATGATTCCACAAGTAATTTTAGCGTAATTTAGCTAAATGTGTATTTCGTTTAAAATGTGGTTAATGTTGGTTGTTTCTTCTGTAATGAGTATGTTTTACAAAAAATTTGAGTCACCATAATGCTTAATGTAAATTTGCTGGCCTGCGGATGAGTTCCAAAAGTTGATCTCGAAATTCTTGCATTGACTAGAGAGGATAAGTGAAATGCTGGCCTTTTATGTAATATATTGATGGCTCTTTTGGAATGCAACACCATTTTCTGCAATCAATTTATAGTAATGGCGCCAGCGCCACAGTAAAGCCACTAAATTAGTTGAGTATCGCACATTTTGTGATAATTTTTTTATGAGGGTTAGAGAAAGAGTTCTAAAGTGAGAAACAGATCGGCTTGAAAATGGTAGGATTTGCAAAGTGTGGAGGATGTCCTCTTGCGATTTACCTGAAAATATACGCTGCTTTATGATTTTATGCATCTTTGATTGTAGTAAGACTTTTTCTATTCAGGTTAAAAAATGATTGCATCTAAATATTGCACTTGTAAATTGTAGTTTCTGGGAGAGTGCGAGTTGCTGTTAGATTAAGGCCTCAAAATTCAGATGAGATGGTCGCGGATGCTGATTTTTCTGATTGTGTGGAATTGCAACCAGAGGTACAATCATGTAATTTCTATCATTATATCATTAGGGTACCTTTTTCAGATTTTGCTTTCAGAAATGATAATATGATTAAGGTCAATTTTTTTTGTTTGCATCTCAACTGTCAATTTTCTTGGCTTTATTTCAGCTCAAACGGTTGAAACTTCGGAAAAACAATTGGGATTCTGATACTTATGAGTTCGATGAAGTTTTAACCGAGTTTGCATCACAAAAGCGTGTATATGAAGTTGTGGCAAGACCTGTTGTTGAGGTAAATACAAGTTTGACTAATTTGTTGATTCTCATTATTGTCCATTTACTTCCAATATCACAGATCCTGTTCTGTCGTGTGGGAAAAGTTCATTTCTATCATATTAATCTTTTCTTGTAGAAATAGAATTTGAACAGTATTTGATCATGTATAAGTTGTAGATAGTACCGGAGGTTGGCAATGTCATCATTTAGAAAATTCATTTATGTGTTCTGTTCAATGTTATTAATCTTGATTTACCAGTTTAGCAGTTCGCTTCTCATGACTCAGCAACTTGATTTGTGCTAAGTTACAGTTAATCAATGTTCCTGGGATGCTACTACTGTTGAATGCACTAACGGCTAGTTTGATAGGGAAAATTACTTAGTATGGGAAAATGAGATAAAATAATAGGGAGATTATTAGTAAGGGGGAAGGTGAGATATGTATTATGCATGGGTGTTTGATAGGACGTAGTAAAAAATTATAATTATATTATGATTTTTGGTACGAGAAATAATCCATAGGAAAAGGAATAAATATTACAGTAATATTTTCCTTGCTTTGGTGTAAAAATACCAAATTACCCCTTATCTAAATTACCCTCATTTTGAATCAAGAACTCAACATTGCTAATATTCAACATCTAAATGCACTAAGGGCTAGTTTGGCCAGGAGTGATTAATATATTTGTCCTTAGCCTGGTTATGCATGTAGCATATTTTAATTTCATTGCACTGCGAAGTATTGCTAATAATTTTACTCCACAGATTCATAATAAATTCTTCAGTTTATTTTCAATAAAAATCTTTCTTCATTGAGTTATTGTGCTGCTCTGAAATTCTTTTGGTTGATGTAAAGTGATAGTTTGTTTCTACGTGGTCTTCATCCTGGGTGGACCTCAAAATATGCAAGTCTTCTGATTTAAAATATAAAATGCATTTATGTTGTTTCCTGCAGAGTGTTTTAGATGGATACAATGGAACGGTGATGGCATATGGGCAGACTGGTACAGGGAAAACCTACACTCTTGGACGACTCGGAGAAGAAGATGCTGCTGATCGTGGAATAATGTTACGTGCAATGGAGGATATATTGGCAGAAGTATCACCTGAGAATGATCAAATCTCGGTTTCTTATTTGCAGGTTTTGTTTTCTATGAATATTTTCATCATTTCAATTGGCAATACTAGTTATTTATTTAAGTTCGGAGTTTTGTTTCAAGTGAACTTAAGTGTAAACATATTATTGAGTCATCATTCTTATGGTTCTCCTTCCTTATTTTTAGTGCAGCTTTACATGGAAATGATACAAGACCTTCTCAATCCATCTAATGACAATATAGCTATTGTGGAAGACCCCAAAAGCGGAGACGTGTCACTACCTGGGGCAACTTTGGTTGAAATTAGAGATCATAAAAGTTTTATAGAATTGCTGCAATTAGGGGAAGCTCATCGGTTCGCTGCAAATACAAAATTAAATACAGAATCCTCACGTAGTCATGCCATTCTAATGGTGAATAACGTGCAGTTCTTGTTGTGATATTCGGTTTCCATTAATTTGTGATTCACACGACATATATATAATGTGTGTGTGTGCATATGTAAATGAGATATTATTAAAAAAGAAAAAGGTAAAAAGTAATTTATGACTACAACCCAGCTCTGGTGTCAAATGGGCCTTGTTAAAACCTGCTAATGAAAAACCCAATGAGAAAAACCATTAGCAGGAACAAGAGTACCCCAATGAGAATAAAACAATGACAAGGATTAAACATTTTATGACTATTGTATTTGGGCTTTTTTTTCTTTGCAGGTACATGTAAAGAGGTCTGTGAAAGGAAAAAATTCTTCTCTGTTAAATGAAAATGGTAACATGGCCCCAGTGGGTAAAACATTGAAGCCCCCCATTATACGCAAAAGCAAGCTAGTTATTGTGGACCTTGCTGGTTCTGAGCGCATTGACAAGTCAGGTATTGCTCTAATATCGTATGTGAATATGGATTCAGTTGCATAGTCTTGGAAAGTCATTGAAATAGTAAGATATACCTTTTGACCCTTGAAGTAGGGGGAATGGGCTTGATGATAAACTTTTGAGTTTTGATCTATGCAGGAGTTAGCAAGTTCTTGAAAAGAGGATGTGTTTTTTTATGTTTGCACATGTCCTGAATCCATATTGACATTTGATGTATCCACTGAGTTGTTTGCAAAAATTATAGGTTGACTGAATCAACGTCTTTAATGACTCCCCACAAAAAGAGCAAACTTTTTGAAGAAGTATTTTTGTTTTCCCGGTTTAACCGATTATTTTATTTTATTAAATAAGCTGAATTTTTGAAGGAAAAAGAATAAACTGTCTCAATACAATCAGAAATGCAAATGTAAAGAAAAATTGAGCTCTTGTAAAATAAAAATAAAAATCCAAGACCAAGCCACAAGTGGAAAGTGAATGGGGAAACCACTGCTGGCCTTGTTAAAACCTCTTCATGGTAAAAGCCAAATGCAACATGCATACCGTAATCTTGACCATATAAATCATGATCAACCAACTCCAAAAGGAATGACTTAGTTGGAGATGAATTCCCAAGTAGTGGAGTGAATCCTTCTAAAACCTCATATCTAAAAGTCGTGAATTATTAATCATCGATCATCTTTCTTACAATGAGGATTTTCTTTTCATCTATCATCTTTCTTACAAGGATGATTTTCTTTTCTCTAAGTTACCTCTTGGCTTCCTGCATCGGTTTATTTTTTCTTCATTCTTGTATTGGAGAATTGAATGTACCATTTTCTACTTAGATAAGATACTCAGTGATTCTCTTGTCTACTTTTTGTAGCTGAACAAATCATACTTGACATTCATTTTATTTTAGTGGTTGCTTCTTTGGTATTATTCCAAGTACTCAAAAGAAGGTACTGCATTAGCATGTTTATGCGTGAGCTTTAACCGCCACTTCTGACAATCGTTTATTGCCATCTGGCAGGGAGTGAGGGTCATACAATGGAGGAAGCTAAGTCTATCAATCTGTCTCTGAGTGCACTAGGAAAGTGTATTAATGCATTGGCAGAGAACAGCGCTCATGTTCCTGTTCGCGACTCAAAACTCACAAGACTGCTTCGAGATTCTTTTGGAGGTGACAATTTGCTTAAAAATTAAAGTTTCTATCATAAAATCATATTGCAATGTGCAAATTTATCATGATAGAATAGAAAAACTAAAAGATCTTCCTGCCATTAAGTCTTCTCTTCATTCCCCTGCATACATTCTTCAAATTTGAATTTCTGTTGGAGAACATGTGCTGTTATTATCGATTTCAGATGAATTTTGTTGAAGATAATCAAGATATAAAAGTTTTAGGAATCACTTGGTACTTGTTTTATAAGTTTGATGCTGATGTGTGTATATCTTTCCACATTATTTTGTTACAAGATGAAGGTCCAATGAATGATCTGTTCCCTAATTCCTTGTTATCTTTGCCTATTTCTGGTTAATGTGGCTAAGTTTTGTGATTACATTACCAGGATTGTGTAACGAGGAGTGATCAACAACAAAATCTCTTGAGTAGGACAGATTGTTTCCCTTTTACTTTTCCTTGAGCGACCTATGGTGCTAGAATGGATTAAGCCCGTTAAAGGGAGTTTCGACATTAGGACTCATTAATAGAGAGTCCCAAATTTCTTGGAATACTACTAATATTTCTTCTTATCTTTATTCACTAGTCACTACCTCTTTATGTAGAGGTTACAGGGGTTGTAGAATACAAATAACTAGGATTAGAGGAACCGCATATTAGGGATTCTGCCCTAATTTAATGATAAGGTTGACATAAACATAGCTAAAATCTGACTGAAAATTAAGCTCCAAAATATCAGACTAAAATCAAGCTCCAACCAGGAAAAAGTTCATTAATATAATTCTCAATTCTCAGGTACAGCTAGAACCTCATTGATTATTACTATCGGTCCATCACCACGCCACCGAGGAGAGACATCTAGTACCATCATGTTTGGACAACGGGTGAATTTTACTTCTTTGCTGCATTTATTCAGAAAATGAGTATTTAAATATTAGTTTTTTTTATATTAATTTACCTTTTTAAAGTTACTTATGGGAGATCCAATTGCTTATAGTAGTCAATGTTTTCATACTTTAAGAAATTTAGTATGGAACTTTGAAAAGTTTTTTTCTTGAAAAGCCTAGTGAAACACTAATTATTGGGTGCAAGACAAGTTTTAATCAAGTTGTTTATTATTTGGTTGTTGCTATAGATGTATTCATGGTTACTATGTTATTTTCTGCAGGCTATGAAGGTCGAGAATATGGTCAAAATTAAAGAGGAATTTGATTATAAAAGTTTATCAAGAAGGCTCGAAATACAATTAGACAAACTAATTGCTGAACATGAAAGGCAGCAAAAAGCATTTCAGGATGAGGTTGAAAGGATAGCTTTGGAGGCTCAGCAGCATGTTGCTGAGATGGAACAAAACTTTGCTGATGCATTGGAGGTATGTTAATGCAGAAAATCTGTCCATCTTAATGCCATTAATTTAAATTCTATAAGATAAATATAATCTCCCTCCTTTGTTTATGTGCTAAATACAATATATATCATACATCGAAATATATAATACTCCATATGGTATCTAAGCGTTCAGTGTCAAAATTTTGTTGCTCAGAATTTGGTGACCTAAAATTTACACATAAGCTAGTTGATGCCTTGCCAGTGTTTGGATTGTTTTTTGTTTATGACCGATTAGTAAAATGCTAAAGCTGATATTCTATAGGTCCTTATCCTCATTTCTGTTTGATTCTGATTGGGCTTGCACCTGGTAGATATCTATTAAGTGTGGTTGTTTCTTTTAGAAGGAGAAACTTAAATCTCAGAAAGTCTATATGGAGTCAGTAAAGAGGCTTGATGAACAATCAGTTGGAAAACAAGAGAAGCATGGACGTCGAGAAGTAAAATTTGGGCCATCTGAGGATGGCATTGGTCAGAAATCAAACTCAGAGGTATTGCATACTCATTTTTATTTTTTTACATAACAAGGAAGGAGCTTTAATGTGGTGCTGGCTGTTGTGACTATCAAGGTTTAAGAGTAGTGCTAAGCCACTACTTCTACAAATAATTAAATATTGGATGCTAAAACTAATACTCCAATATAATGATCTGGTGATAACGTTTCATGAACTTTCTTCCCTTGTGATGATTATATTTCATAGTACAGAGGAATCTATTTTTATGAACCAATTTGTTATTTTTGCTTTCTTACAAACAAACAAAGCTTGGAATTACTCTAGACATCATTACTGGACGCCTTCAATTCTTGGTTTCATATTTTTGAACGTGTTTAGAAAGAAAGCAGTAGATTGCATATGTGAAAGACAATTATCTAATTAAGATTTTAGCCAGTTGGTGAAATTTTTGCTAATAATCTATGAATTTGTTATTTAATATACTACTTGCATATTTGTTGACCTGCAGCCTCCAGTGCTGTTTCCTTCCAGTGAACTTGGAGAGTTGAAACAAAAGCTTCGGAATGAAATCCTTTTACGCAAAGCTGCAGAAGCTGAAGTTGATAATCTCAAAAATCAATTGAATCACTGGAAAAGCAGTGAGGTGATTGTTGTATTTGTTAATTTTTTCATTTATCCAACCATTATTTTTTGTTTCTCAATAGCTTGGCTTCTAATAAAGAGTTGCACTATTAGGCTGCCAGAAATGCTGAAGTCTTACAGCTTCGTAAGATGCTGGAAGATGAGGAATTTGAAAGAGCAAAACTTGAAGACGAAATTGGAACACTACAAAGTCAGCTACTGCAAATAAGTTTGGAAGCAGATCAGGTAACTAGTGTGAGGAAACCATTCTGTTTGATGTCATTACCAAATAAACAAAACCTGGATTCAGTGATGTATCTCCAGTTAAACGAATACAGAAAGTTTGTCTTCCAACTATCCCCGCTTTTCCTGAGCATAAGAGCATTATCATTATTATCTCCCAATTTTTGTTTTTTATCATCATTATCGTATTACTCTCTTTTTGGGCAAAGGTTGGGGATTCTATGAAAGTAACATTTTTGTAGAGCTCTCATAAGTCATAACTGCCCTAACAGCCTATTTTCATTTCGGTGGGTTAAACAAACATCAACCGACCCAACCCTCCTTGGACTGCAATAAGGTAGGCTAACCTGTTATTAATATATTTAGCAAAAAAACCTGAGAAAAAGAAGCACTGTGTCATTCAATATTTCATATATTATCCTTTACATTTAGCCAAATAGTTCAATAATCAATAAAATTAGCATAAGAAATTAATAGTGCATAAAGTTCAAAATGTGTTGAAAAATTGTGATGTTGAAAGCTTTTTTTATTGGTTTGATTTCAGTTTGTCTTTATATTACATCTTTACATTTCAGTTTTACCTTTTAGTTTTATCTTATCACAGTTTTGAAATTTAGATTTTGTTTTTTTAAATGATTAATAACAAGCTACTGTCCCAACCCATGTCAACCCATAATCCAATCAGGTTAGCCCATTGGCCCCCTTTGGAATTGGTTGAAAGTTCAACCAAACCCACCTTTTGGATTAGTTCGTTGTATTTTTTTAGTTCGAAATTAATTTATCCATTGCATAGTGATGTTTGAATTGTAGTATATACAGTGAATTAGCTACCTTTAAGCTAATCACTTTAAGAAATTCATACTAGTTGATATCCGATTGTTATCTAAAGCTCTTGTCCCATTTGTGTAAGTTTTCTTCTGGTATACAGGTTTGAATTAATTGTAGTAAATGTGCTAGATAATTGAAGATTTCTTAATGAAACATAAGCTGGCTACAGGATATTTCTAAGGATCATTGATGATCACTTAATAACTCAACCGTTTTACTTCAATGGTACTAGTTTGCATGTGTTCGTTTTAGTTTTCAGTGCCATTATTCTCTAGCACTATGTTATGCACTGGATTTTGCGGGGACTATATGGATGGAAGTCTGCAAAAAAAAAAAACATGTTACTATATATTTTTTTGCACGATGAATTATCAGCTTTTCTCACTTTGTAGGCAAGAAGAAATCTTTGTAAGGATTTGAGTGGAGAAGTATCTAGATCCCTGGACTCTCCCAGCCCTCAGATCAAGCATCAACATCTAAGAGAGTCTGATGATGGAGAGAAAGCATCAATGGTGAAACTCTTTGAACAAGGTGGCTGAACCAATACGTATTTCTTAAAATTTAATTCCTATATTAATTGTTTGCTCTTTAATCATTTTTATTGCTGACATTTACTGTGCTGCAACAGTGGGACTGCACAAAATATTGTCATTACTTGAATCAGAAGAAGCAGATGTACGTATTCATGCGGTGAAAGTAGTAGCCAATCTGGCAGCAGAAGGTATGATCTAAATCACTTTAGCATTCCTTCTGGTATTCGTTCTGATACAAACCGTGTTCCACTTCTGTTCTCAGTTTATTTTATTAATTAGCGTAAAATTGTGTACAGTGAGACAGATTTGATAGTAATTTAAATTAAACTTACATGAAATATTGATGTCAAATTACAGAGAGTAAAAGGACGATTAATTTGATATATAGTGCGTTAAATATAAATTTAAAAGGAAAACTCCACTTGCTCAAAAAGAATTTGACCAATCACCCTCTCTACTTGTGTTTATATAGTTATAGATTATTAATTATATAGGAGTTAAATAAATGCCCGCGGGCTTTGTTTGCCTTAAATGTAAGCATCTTCCTTTAAGTACCAGGTCTTAGGTTTTGGGTTAATCATTGGATCTTGATTATTGTTACAGCATAGGCTGGGCAAGACTTGGTCTTGATGGTACCTTGTTTTTTTTTTTTTTTGATGGAAACTTAAATACCCATCCCTTTTTTCCCTTCCCATGACTCGAACCCAGGACCTAAGGTCTAGGTAGTGGTGCTCTAACCACTTAAGCTATCCCACTTTGTCTTGATGGTACCTTGTTAATCTTTCATATCTCTGGCTTTTTTTTTAATTGGAAGTTTGATTCAATTTTGTAAACACGGATTCTTGTCTTGTGCTTCTTCTGTTTACTTTTCCCAATTTGTAAAGTTTTCTCTTTTCACATTGCTGACCAATGTTCATTTTATCATCTTTCCTGAATGTTCAGAGTCAAATCAGGGAAGAATTGTAGAGGCTGGTGGGCTTACATCCTTGCTTGCACTCCTGAAGGGTTCCAATGATGAGACAATTCATAGAGTTGCAGCTGGGGCTTTAGCAAATCTTGCAATGAACGGTAATTTTCCATCTGGATACACATGTACCGAGGAAGATTCTTTTTTATCTTTATTCTGCTCTTGCGTCTATGTTTAATATGTGGTGATAACGTGATGGACAGAAAACAATCAAGAGCTCATAATGTCACAAGGGGGCATAAGCTTGTTGTCTCTAACAGCAGCCAAGGCAGAGGACCCTCAGACGCTCCGCATGGTTGCTGGAGCCATCGCTAATCTTTGTGGGAACGGTCAGTAATTATGTTTCAACTTTCTATTTAGTATTTATACACTGAGGAATGATGCCCTAGGGACGGTATCTGCGCATGTGCAGGAATGTGATACGGTCTATATTATTATCTTATTATTACATTATTATTATAGTTAGGGTCTTTTAAATTCAAGTTCTTTAAAATAGTGTGGATTTATTGATTGTGGGCTAAGTTAGGGTTTAGCTGTAGAGTCTTATTTATATCACATTGTTTTATGAAGTTAGGGCATCCAGGGGATCATAGTCCATAGAAATTGGGAAACAGACAATTGTTGCCTGGGGAGGATTTAATCCTGTAAAACCATTCATATTAATATTTTTATTGTTTTCTTGTGTCTCGACCTTCTATTCAATCAACCGAACCAACCAAATTGAAGGAATAAAGGGTTGAGACACAAGAAAACAATAGCTGTTTCCCAAATTCTATGATCCCTCCTCTGGATGCCCTAACGACATGAAAACAATGCGATATAAATAAGACTCTAAGCCTAAAACCCTCACTTAGCTTAGCCCACAAGCAATAAAGTCCACTGGCTTTTTATTAAAGACCTTGGAGTCAAAAGACCCTAACTATAACTATAATAAGACAATAATATTGACCATTTCAGAATGTACCGGAAATGAAGCCTATTAATGTGAATTTCTGTTGATAGTTCCTTATGTGTCTCAGTGTCTCACATAAATATCTTTGCCACCACTGCTATTGTTTCCTTCTCACATGGACCTGCTTTCAGCTATGAACAATTTTTCGTAATTGTATGTCTGTTGTGTTTTCCCAGTTCATGCTCTAAGATGATGATGCCTATGTCTGATTATCTCCACATTCAGCAGGGCCCTTTCTATATGTGTTTCTGCACTTTTTCCCAGTTAATTAAGAATTTGCAATAAAGGGCATAGTGTCAGTCAGGATAATATCATTTTTGGTTCCCCTTTTTCACTCACTATCAAACTTACACTTTTACTTCCACATCAAGTCAACGGAATCAATTATTTTGGAGTGCTAAATGTAATTATTCGAAAAATATTAATTACTAGCACCCCAAAATACTCA
Organism: Galeopsis tetrahit; assembly: GCA_963675135.1. Classification (NCBI taxonomy): domain Eukaryota; kingdom Viridiplantae; phylum Streptophyta; class Magnoliopsida; order Lamiales; family Lamiaceae; genus Galeopsis; species Galeopsis tetrahit. The sequence continues at coordinate 76,468,080 of OY776127.1, forward strand.
AGTCATTTACCAGTCAGCAGACGGTCAGCTAACAAATGTGGGAGTACATGACCAAGTTTGATAGTGAGTGAAAGAGGGAGACCAAAACTAGAAAAAAGAAAACTTTAGGAACAAAAAAGGATATTATCCAGTGTCAGCCATTCGAAAATTATGAGACCCAACTATGAAACGGAAGCTGGAATCCAGTTTTTTCTGTTGCTAAGATCTGCATATCACATTTTCAGATAAGTTGCAAATTAAGCTAAGAGCTGAAGGTGGTATTAGAGCTCTATTGGGAATGGTCAGGTGCAGACATCCGGATGTTCTTGCTCAAGTTGCTCGTGGAATTGCAAACTTTGCAAAATGCGAGTCTAGGGCATCGTCTCAAGGTGAAGTGCTCTCACTCCTTTCTCACCCACTAAGTTATAATTATGTGTCCAACCGTATGCTTCTACTGACAGTTTTCTACAAGTCTCTTGCTGATTATATTCAGTTGTATAAACTTAAGGAACAAATTTCAAAGTCGAGAAAGTAAACATACTAAAATCAAAATTGGTGCAAGTTAAGGGACAAAAATATACTCCTCACTATATTCTGTACGGTAGTACATTTGCAATCATTCTCTATAAATGTACATCACGCATGCATAAATATCTATACGGCTTGTTGTTACAGGGACTAAGAGTGGGAGATCAGTCCTAATTGAAGATGGCGCCCTTCCTTGGATTGTGCAGAATGCTAATAATGAAGCCTCACTAATCAGGCGCCACATTGAGCTAGCACTTTGTCATTTAGCTCAACATGGTAACAACTTATTTTATTTAACATTTACTTGAATTATAATGAGATTACTAGATTTATGGTACCTAAAATTTTAGATTTCTTCATTATAGAGGTGAATGCAAGGGACATGATCAACGGGGGTGCGTTGTGGGAGCTCGTTCGTGTATCACGGGATTGTTCACGCGAGGATATAAAGGCTCTCGCACTACGAACACTGAAGTCCAGTTCTAGTTTCCAAGCTGAGTTGAAAAGGTTGTATAAGGATTGATTATGGGTGAAGTTATGTAGAAAGAATGGTATTTCAGGAGTAAAGGCAAATAACTTAGGTTAACAATATTAGAGTGTGAGTCTTTGGGTTTTAATAGTATTGTTTTTATAGCAAGTTATGTATCTAATTTAAATTCAATTTTTTTCCTCTTCATTCACTGGTCTTAGTAGTTGTACATAGAATTACGGGTAAGTTAGAAATCATATTATTTTTGTATATTTGAGTTCCGCCTGTTGTATTGCATACATTTTATATTCATAACTTTGTGTGAGATTATGTAGTAAATGTTTTACATGGTTGTTTTATCCAACTACATAAATATAGTTTCAAAACAATGTCAAACATTTTCTCCCACTTATTCCGTTGAAAGCAACTTCACCCATATTAAATCGATCAAAATTCATCAAGCTACATATTGAATTTGGATTCATATATGAACTCCTTATGCTAAAAGTTAATTTTTTTGGAGCATATAACTATGCCAACCGGCTAGTTAAATTATTTGTCTTGTTCTTCCTCTCTCTCTTTATAAAGACTAATAAGAATGTTGATGGATATATGAGAATAATGGCGTCGAGAAGAGTAGTTATTGTGGTTCTGATGATTGCTGTTGCTATTGTAGCTATGTCATTACATCTGGTGGTTAAAGGCTTAGACAAGGAAATAAGGAGTGTGAGGCCAACTTCAAAGTTTGTTGATAAAAGAGTCTGCTCCAGGTTTAAATTGAAGAAAACATTAGAATCAACACTCTATAACGTTCTAAGTTTAATGAATCTAGTCATTTTTGTATTTGTTGTAGAAATAATTTTTGGTTGATCGTGATTCAATATCCAATTGAGCTGGCAGATAGTCAGTTTTGGTTGTTATGTCATGTACTTCAAAAACACTACTCCTGATCCTGATTGCTTTGCTTGGTTTGATCTAGCTCATCACTTGGGATTTCACATTAATAATTACTGTAGTTCTTTTTGTTTTGTTTTTTATACTCATTTTGTCACTCCAAAAACGGTTCATTCGTTTTTTGTACATTGACTAAGAAGTTTATTATTATACGTGTAGCAAGTTGTTGAAGTAGAAAGAGAAAAGAAAAAAAAATGTATAAATAAAGAGGTAAAAAAGAGAAAATGTATTGTAGATGTTGTAATTTTTTTTTTTTAATAACTTTCAATGAGATACTGAAAATGATAAAATAATCAACTTTTAAAGTATATGAGGTGTATATAAGATACATATATAGATAATATAGAAAGAAATACAACACTATAAATAAACACCAAGACTTCATTGCTTAATAAACTGTGAATTTTTAGAGGTGTACAATTTTATATACTACACGTGTATATATGTAGAAGAAAAATATCATTTTTTTACTGAAGTTTATCTTTTTTTTTTCAAGATTTAGTCATCCACATTTTATTTTAGTCACTATTAAAATTGGTTACTCAATTATTATTTTTTATCAAAATCGATTATGTTGTTAGTCAATCTATTATAACTAATGGAGACAACATATTTTGAGCGTGAAATTCACCTATGCTTATAAGCATTTTCAAAATTCAGAGCTAGTTTTTCCTAGGGCTGGCAAATCGTGCTATCGTGTCGTGTTTCGTGTCGACACGATAGTGACACGACACGATAAGGCTAAACACGAACACGACACGATAAGGATTTGTGTCAACACGACACGAACACGATAATTTTCGTGTCGACACGACACGACACGATAACAACACGATAATTTTCATGTCGACGTGACACGACACGTAACACGATAACAACACGATAACGACACGATAAGAAAATAAATCAATTTAAAATTGTATTAAATATATAAAAAATAATATATTTATATAAATATATAAAATTATCGTGTCATTATCGTGTTATTATCAGATACGTGTCATTATCGTGTCGTGTCATATCAGGTAAATAACAGGTTAACGGGTTGTTAACAGGTTCATGGGTTACCTGTTAATTTTATCGTGCTTAACGGGTTGACACAAACCCGATGACTTGAACGAATTTTTAGGCAATATATTTTTGACTAACTACTTCCCCTCAAGCATAAGGGATCGTAGTAGTATGCACGTAAGTATATCGACCAAGTAGTATCGAACCACGGGAGGTGGGCTAGTGCAATGGATCCCTAGAGTTGTATGTTGTAATAGCTAATGTAACTACGGTTTCGGGTTTTTGGATTTCTAAAATTAAAGCTAACTTACTACTAAGATGCTAGAAATTAAATCAACTACCAACCTAGAAACTAACAAATGATTTATACTACTAAAAGTGAGAAAAGTACCAATAAGAGAAATTACCACAACTTAGCAAAGAAAATCACTAATAAAGCAAGAGATCAACAATTAAAACAAAGAACAACTACGAATATAATTCGAAGAAGTGCAAGGGTGAGAGAATGCTTCGGGTGTTCCCTACCTAGTGAAATCGAGAAGAATTGCTTTTACTTTGTTAATGCTTCAATTAAGTCTTGCTAAGAGCACCTAAATGCTAGGATGACAACCATTTCCCTTCGGGTAATATAGCCTTAAATCTAAGGTGTTCCCAAACCCGGTAATAAGGTTTTCGTCCCAATCCTCACCAACTACTCAAACAACCATTCAAGTAATTAATGTCCTTCAATGGCTCTCTCGACGAATTAAAAGTATAACTAACACATTTGCATACCAACAACTCACACCATAAATATAATCATGTTCATGTAACTCTCGTCTACGCTAAACATGCATCTAAATATGGATTAATAGAAGTTAACATACAAAGTACCCATAATACCCATTAAAAGAAGCAATAAATCTAATATTAGCAATAACTAGACACGGGCGGTTTCTAACCGTCGAACCGCCGAAACCGGCGGTTTGGCTAACCGGCGGTTTCGGTTTTGAAACCGCACCGTAACCATAATTTCACGGTTCGGTTACGGTTCCCCCAAAGTGGAACCGGCGGTTTCCCGGTTAACCGGCGGTTATTTATTTATTTTTTAAATTTTTTTAAATATTTTTATATACAAATATTTAAATTTAATACTGAAATTAGATACATATAAATTAAATACTTAACATTTCACTTAAATCTTAACTTAATACACTTAAAAAAAATAACATTTAGCCATTTAGGTTTAGGACTTTAGGCTAAACTTAAGTCTTAAACTCTTAATTCTTAAAAAACAAACTCAACAAAGTTACAACTTACAAAATACAACTTACAAGATAAAAATAAACTAAAACACTTCAAAGTTCAAATACTTAATTAGTAAAATTACTAATACTTAATTAGTAGAATCGAGGGGGAAGTCCCAATTGACCCAATGCCTCCGGATGAACTTTTTCAATGTGTGACTTGAAAACTCCGTATCCTCCACCGCGCTTAAATTTATATTTTTTTTGGCAATACTTGCAACAAACTTCACGTGAATTGTCTATTGGATTTGTATCACTCACGTGAAAGTGATTTAGCAAATTGGAGTGAGGAGGGTGAAAGTTTGGTTGAATTCGAGGCGGCGGTTGATTGACTTCTTCTTCATCACGTAACTCACGTTGACCGTTTGTAACTCCGGATGATCCTTGGGTTGCCATTTGAAAGAGAGTCTTTTGAGAGAATAAGAGAGAAATAGATAATTGATATAAGTTATAACTTATAACTTATAAGAGAGTTGAGGTGTGAAAAATGAGAAGAGAAAATGGGGTATTTATAGGTGAAAAATGGGATATTTTCGGATTTAAAAACAAATAAAAATAAATAAATAAATTTTCCGGCCAAACCGGCGGTTAAACCGCCGGTCCGGTTAACCGGCGGTTAATTATTCAAAAATCTGACCGTTGGCGATTCAACGGTCCAGATCATCCGACCGTTTGAATCTCAACGGTCCAGATTAAAAGCGTTTTTAAATTAAAAAAAATAAAAAATTTACAACGGTAATAACCGGCGATTAACCGCCGGTTTGGCCCGGTTTCCCCAAATTTGAATTTTCTAGCCGTTGGAGATCAACGGTCCAGATCATCTGACCGTTGAATCTCAACGACTACGATTGATCTGGCAGTCGGTTAACCGCCGGTCCGGTTGTAACCGGCGGTTTGGCCGAATTTTTTTTTTTTTTAAAATCCGAAAATATCCCATTTTTCACCTATAAATACCCCATTTTCTCTTCTCATTTTTCACACCTCAAGTCCTCAACTCTGAATCTCATCTCTTATCTCAATTCTCTATTCTCTCTTAATTCTTATTATCTCAAATTCTCAATTCTCTCAACACAAGTCCTCAACTCTCAATCTCATCTCTTAATTCTTATTTTCTTTTCTCTAATTCTCTCAAATCTCAATTTACTAATATGTCTTCTTCAAGATCATCAAGAGGAAAGGCTATCGTATCTTCTTCACAACAACCTCGACGAAGACGCGTTCCATTGTTCAACGACACCGATGAAGAAGATCAACATATGCGTAGAATTCTTGGTGACAATATCATCGACCACATGAACGAAATTGCCACCGATGATGATGATGAAGAAGAGGTTGAACGTGGTCCAACTCAAGAAAGTGCAACCGAGTATCCACCACCTTCGGCTTCGGCGCCCTCAACCGAAATTCCACCTCCTACTTCTTCTTCCCAAGCTCGAAGTTTTAAATCCGAAATTTTTGCACGTCACTTTCAAAAAGTTCCAACCGGTGAGGTCGATAGATTTATAATTCATTGTAATTATTGTCCAAAGGAGTATAAATTTAAAAAAGGAGGAGGATATGGTACCTTCAAGCTCCACCTCGAAAACCACCATCCAGATAAAATGGGAATTACAACGAGCCAAACGCAACTACGAGGACACTACAAAATAATGGCCAGAAGGCAACAGCAAAAGGCAACGGTAGGCTGCCGTTGCCAATTGGCAACGACATTAATAACGGCAAGGAAAAAGGCGACGGGGGCGGGTGCCGTTGCCTTAAGGCAACGGATAAGGCAACGGGAGTGGGCCCCGTTGCAAAAAGGCGACGGCATTTAAGGCCCGTTGCCAAAAGGCGACGGCAGTGGGCCCCGTTGCCATTTGGTAACGGGCCCCCCGATGCTAATTGGCAACGGCAGTGGGCCCGTTGCCTTCCCCGTCGCCCTAATTCAATTAAAATCATTCCAGAACCTCATTCTTCTTCATTCCAGCGCCGCACACACCTCCATTTTTACACAAATTAAACCTCAAACCTCAAAACTCAACATCCACGTTCGTTTGCAGATCGGACTCGGTTCTTGGCCATTTGTGTTCTACACTTCGACGGGAGCATTTCTACGGTAATTTTTTTCGTTTTAATCGGTTAAATTTAATTGAAATTATATATATGTATATATATAGTTTAGTATATATATGTATATATATGCATATATGTTGTATGTATATATAAAATTGTTAGAATTGTTAGAATTTAATTGTTAGAATTATATTTGTGTTAGGCATGTATTTTATATGTATGTATGTTTTATATAATTAATTAATTCAGTTATATGAATTTAGTTGTTAATTAGGGTGTTAGAATTATATATATAATTGTGTTATGTCTATATATGAATTTATTTGTTAATTAGGGTGTTAGAATAATTATTAGAATATATTTGGATTTATATTAATTAATTTTAATAGAGTTGGAGGAATTGAATGAGACGTTGGTTGTTATATTTGTGTGTTGTAGACGTACGTCGATTGACATGATGAATTATTCAAGTCGTAGTTGGATGTATAGTCCAAGATTAGTGAATGGGATTATGAACCCCAGATTTATTAGTGGAGTAAATGAATGATGTTGTTAATTAATTGCTAAACAATGTTATCTAAATATTAATTCCTTAATTATATTCCTTATTTATATTCTAGTGTTAATCATTACAGTGATGTTCATATATAATGTTTTTTAATTGTTACAATGTTAAACGTTAATAATGTTTTAATGTACGTTCATTTTGACAGATGAGTGGTCGTAGACATGGTTCTGGACAGGGCTCTGGTCAGGGTGGCTCTGGTCAGGGTTCTACTGGACATCGGCCAGGTAGAGGTAGAAGTACTAGAGGTAGAGGAGAGCCGGTGGATGAGACACCGATTGTGCACACACCACAGGGTTTATATATGCCCGATATGACCCAGCTACAGTTGCCCGGAATGAACCTAGATTCTTATTACACTCAGGTGCCTCATTTCATTCCACCCACACAGCAACCATCCCCTCCACCGATACATTCGCCAGTTAGACCTTCGTCTGTCGGGACACAGGCCAGCATGTCTTATGATGCACCCGAGAGTCGCATTTTACTGTCGATCTACCTTGATACGTAAGTATATTCCTTATTTCATTTTCATTAGACGTATGTATAGCGTGTTTATTAATAATTTTTTAAATTATTATAAAATACGTGTAACAGGTTGATGCCTTCAAATTTGATTTCGAGGACGATCAGGTCGATTATGTATAGGAATATGGAGCTTGGGGCACACAATTTTGCCAAGGTATCACCCGGCACGATACAGCGGTGGTGGGAGACATTCCAGGTATAAAATCACTTTACATTAACATTTTGTTATTTTTTTATATTAATTCATTAATTCATTTTTTTTGGCAGACCGAGGTCAGGTGGGACCCTCGAATCACATCTACTGAAGAGGTGTACAGGCTCTTTCTTCAAAGAGCAGCAGGTCGGTACACTGACATGTTATCAAACGTCAAGAAAGCGTGGGTGAAGCAAAAGAAGAGGCCGAGGTGGGATGTCAATGTTTGGAACGACTTAGTTCGTCACTGGAGCGATCCTGAAACAATTAAGAAGAGCGAACAGGCTCGTAAGAACCGCTTATCCGAGCCTGGAGGTCCGGGTACTGGCTGTGGTACTCATAAAGGCGGAGCTCGTGGAGCAGCAGAGGTCGCACGGCGCATTGTAAGTATTTGTGGTCAATTATAATTCATTTTAATTAGTTAATTATTTAGTTAATTAATTATACGTATATGTCTTCAATTCAAAATACAGGAGGAGAAGATGGGACGCCCTGCCCACGACTGGGAGATAGCTGAATATTACCACCGTTACGAAAACGGCACATACAGCTATGGTTATATGGGTGATATACTTGTAAGTGTGTACATATATATATACATTACATTATATAACAAATATATATTTAATTTTACTTGAAAATGTATTAACCCACTTTTAAATGTGCACGTATAGGACCAGGTACAGGAGGAGTTGACCAATCAATCAGGAGATCCGTCAGATGAACCTACTTCAGAGGATGGTTCCCAGGGCCCAGCTTTACCCGACATGTCTAATTTGTTCGTGAAGAAGGTCGGTAGGTCTCATGGACGTGTTAGGGGCCTTGGACAAGTAGGCAAGAACAGACGGGTCTCCTCCGGTCCTGGCGAGACGTCAAGTGGTACGACTTATGGACGATTCTCCCAGGAAGACATGGACAATGCTCTTGCCGAAGAACGGAGAATCAATGAGGAGAGAGAACAGCGCTTACTCCTACAAATGCAGAAGACGGAGGAGCGCATAACCAAGAAATTTCAGGATCAGTTGGCAGCGATGATGGGTCAGATGACAGGTCAGACGATGGGTGGGATGGGTGTGATGGGTCAGATGGGTGGGATGGGTCAGCAGATGGGTGGGATGGGTCAGATGGGTGGGATGGGTCAGCAGATGGGTGGGATGGGTCAGCAGATGGGTGGGATGGGTGGGGCGCCGAGGGCGCCGAGGCCGTCGGGGGCGTCGCACGACGTTCATGATCGTAACCAGGTTGATCGGGATGAGGATGATACTGAGGATGATGGTGGTGATGAGGAGTGATACATTTTTATATTATTTTATTACATTGACGTTGAAGATTAATTTTTATTTTAATGTTGTGTGTGATGTTATTTTAATTAAATGGATAAGCGAATTGATATTTTTAAATGGATAAGTGAATTGAAAATTAGAATGAATTTAAATGAAGTGATTAGAATAAATTTACATGTATAATCGAAAATTAAATAATTATATATACTCAATGTTGTATGTAATTATAATGTTTTGAATTGAAAATTAGAATGAATTTAAATGAAGTGATTAGAATAAATTTACATGTATAATCGAAAATCAAATAATTATACTCAATGTTGTATGTAATTATAATGTTGTGAATTGAAAATTAGAATGAATTTAAATGAAGTGATTAGAATAAATTTACATGTATAATCGAAAATAATTATACTCAATGTTGTATGTAATTATAATGTTGTGAATTGAAGATTAGAATAAATTTAAATAGTGTAAATTAATTAATGATACCGTAATTAAATTATTTAATTTGAAAAACATTATAATTTAATTAATTCTCATTTAGAAATAATTATGATATGCTTTGACAATTTAAATTTAATAAGCAACAATTAAACTTAAAATGGATAGAAATAAAGAATTGAAACTAAAATTATATTGAATATATATTAATTGTGTTCACAACATGACGACTAAAGCTCCTAGCCTAAACGGCACACAGGGGGCGCCCAAAACTCTACAGGACCGAGAGGTCCCGTGTTCGAAACCCAGCTGGAGCGAAAATTCGCGATTATTGGTGGCCTAGTGGTGGGGGGGGTGTGTTGGTTGCCTTAGAGACCTGGGTTCGAAACCCAGGTTCTCATTTTTTTAAAGGTAACAAAAAGGCAACGGCTGGGCCCCGTTGCGTAAAGGCGACGGCTGGGCCCGTTGCGAAAAGGCGACGGCCTCCCCGCCCTTGCCAAAAGGCGACGGCCATATACCGTTGCCAAAAGGCAACGGTTTTCCCAAAGTCCGTTGCCTATAAAATAGCAACGCCCATATTGGCAACGGCGGAGTGCCGTTGCCTTTGCCGTTGCCTTCTTCATTAGTGAGGGGGAATCCGTTGCCTTCCCCCTCGCCATTTTCACTGTTTTTTGTAGTGGGATTACCGGGTCCTCCGGAGGAGGAGTTCAAGGTGAGGTAAGTAATCCGACTTCTCTTTTTAAATATGATCAAGCATATTTTAGAAAAATGTTAGCTAAAATGATAAGTGTTCAACATCTTCCTTATAGTTTTGTTGAAAATTTTGCTTTTAATGATTTGGTACAACTTTCACTACAACCAAGCATGAAAAAAATTTCTCGTTCTACGGTTACTCGTGATATTGCTAATATTGTTGGTGAATATAAACTTGCTTTGATCAATACTTTTCGTTCACTTAAGAGTAAAGTTTCTATTTGTTCCGATATTTGGAGTGATAATTTTCAAAAACATTCATATATGGGAGTTACTTGTCATTGGATTGATGATTCTTGGACATTAAACAAAAGATTAATTGCTTATAGGGATTTTGATTGTGTGCACTCGGCCGATGCTATTAAAAAGAAAATTGTTGAAATTTTAAAATCTTATGGTTTAATTAACAAAATTTTTTCAATTGGTTTTGATAATGCTAGTGCTAATAATGCTAGTATCGAACAACTTCGCATTGCATGTCAACCGTATGTTGGTGGAAATTTTTTTCATATTAGATGCATGTGTCATATTTTAAATTTATGTGTTCAAGATGGTTTAAATGCTTTGAGAATTTATATTTCTCCTATTAAAGATGCTATTACTTATTTGACGAGGCGTAGTAGTTTGATGAAAAAATGGAAACATTTTTGTAGAAGTAGGAATGTGCATCCAAAAAATTTTTCTCTTGATGTGTCAACAAGGTGGAATTCTACTTATAAGTTGTTAAAAGAGTCGGTTGATTATAAAGAGACTTTATGTGATTTTTTTGAAGAAGAAAAATGTGGTTTTGGTTTACTTCCTGAAGATTGGAATCATTGCATAAACATAATTAAGGTTTTGGAAACTTTTAATAATGCTACTTTTGCTATGTCTAAAGTTTACGAACCTACTTCTCATTTGGCATTTGAACATTGTCTAAAAATTGTCAACGTTTTAGCACGTTACAAAAACGATCCAATATTATATCTTGCTATTGCTCCTATGTTGGAAAAATGGAAAAAATATTTTGCTATAATTCCCCCTATATTTTTAGTTGCTAAAGTTTTTGATCCTAGATATAAGTTAGATGGTGTTAAAGCTATGTTAGCCTTGTATTATAAAAAATTATATCCTATTGCCGAATTTCCGAATGATCAACCGAACACCGATCATTTCATATTTGAAGTTCAACAACTTATATTATCATTAATTAAGGAGTATATGGATACACATGGTTTATCCAACCCTAGTCATAGTTCTTCTTCTAGTTCTAGTGCTAGTTTTAACGTACAAAATAATGATGACGACATGGATGATGATGATGTTGATAGCTTTCTTTTTCAACGTAATTGTAAAAAATCAAAATTTACTTATACTCAAGAATATGAAAGCTATGAAGCGAATACATCCATGGAAAATATGGAAGGAGACTTTGATATACTAAGGTGTTGGTCGACGGTGACTCAAGTATTTCCGGCAATGTCAATGCTTGCAAGAGAAATTTTAGCGGCTCCCGCCTCAACCGTTGCCGTTGAGCAAGCATTTAGTGTAGGAGGTTATACTTTGGATGCAACAAGATCCAATATGACCGTTGAAAACGTAGAGAACCAATGTTTACTTGATGATTGGATAAGAGCCGAAAAAAGAGCCCAATCGTTAGAAGAAGATAATGAAGAAGACGAGGAATGGACCTCTACGGGCGGAAGTGAAGAATGAAGAACCTCCTTCAAGTTCAACAACAACGAGGTAAGTTGAGGTAAGAGAACTACGTGGACTTTGATTCCAATTTCCGTTGAATTTGGATACGTAGGCAACTTAATTTAAAATTTTTGAACTTAGAATTTCTAAGTTTAATTTTTTAAATTAAGCTCAAGTCCAATTTCTTTTAACCCCTCCCCAAAATTCCAAATTGATTGTAAGTTGTAATTCTAAAGTTTTTAATTTATATAAGTTTGATTTAGTTTTTATAAGTTGTAAGTTTTCTAATGTAAATTATAATTAATTTATTTTTTTAAGAAATAGGCCTAAGTTACATTAAATTTATTCTCTTAATATTTAATAAGTTATAAGTTAAAGTTATAAGAATATAAGTTATCGACTTAAAGTTATAATATAATAATTTATAAAAAAAACGATAAACAAAAGTTAAAACGAGTATAATTTTAATTTTAAGTTGTACAAATAATTTTAACTTAAAACGATCGAAAAAAGAGGCGAAAACGATCGAAAAAAGAGGCGAAAACGAGCTTAAAAAAATAAAAAAATAAAAAAATAAAAAAATAACCGGCGAACCGCCGGTTCAAAAACCGTAACCGTAACCGGCGGTTCGCGGTTCGGTTACGGTTGCCGAAAACTGAAAACCGTAACCGCCGATTTCTAACCGAAACCGGCGGTTTTCAACCGCTGCACATGTCTAGCAATAACAAAGCTCAAATAATTCCAAACTTAATATTCACATGGTTTTAGAACACCCAAAGCATAAATAAACTTAGCCCATGGTGTTTTGAGAAACACCCATGGCTAAAACATCACAAAAGAATGAAATAAACATGAAACTTGTGATTAAATAGCAAAAGAGAGTATGGTTTGAAGTCACCTTGATGTTTCTTCTAATACCCAAGCTATTACAAAAGAGTTTCACCTTAATCTTAAAAAACCCAAGCTAAATACTTAACTTGGAAGCTAATCTATGAATTAAATGTGCAATAAATGCTAAACTATGCTAAGAGATGAACTAGGGTTTGAGTTTTGCAATAAATGAGGCCAAAGATATTTTACAAACTGAGTTTTGAAGCTATTTAAAGCTTCCAAAAGTGTGTGAGACGAAATTTGCATTTGGGTCCTTGAAGTTCTTCAAAATTCGCGAAAAACCCCGAAAACGTGAGTTCACTCGACTGCCAGTGTGAGGTGAAACGGCCGGCCGAGTGAGAAAAACATACAGAACCAAAACTGGGTTCCAGATCCCAAACGGGTGCCAGTGTGGGCTCAAACGGGCGCCAGTGTGAAATCATTTCACTCGGCCGCCAGTGTGGGCTCACTCGACCACCCGTTTGGTTTCTGCTCCTTGGACTTTTTCTTCTATTTTTCTTGGCTTTCCTTGCTCGTCCTTCCACCGAACTTCACTTCCAATGCGCCAATGCTCGTTTTCCCTTTAAAATGGATTATTTCACCTCGTTTCCTACACTTTGAACACATTTCTAGACAACAAGGTTAGTAGCACCATTTCTAACAATTATGACCAAAATCACATCAAAATGCTACGATAACATAGCAATAGTGAGCACAAAAACGAGCAATCTCACACCCAATCACCCGACACGAAATTTTCGTGTCGTTATCAGGTCGACCCGATAACGACACGAACCCGATAAGGCCAAACACTAACCTGCAATTTTCGTGTCGGATTCGTATCGTGCTATCGTGTCGTGTCGAAAATTGTCACCCCTAGTTTTTCCCTTTCTCCAAAATTTGTACGTCATGTTTTTAGGGGTGCGCACCGGTCCAAAATCGGATCGTAACCGAAATCTACCCTAAAGGGTGGACCGAAGATTGGTACGGAATTAATGCGGTCCAAACCCGGACCGAAAAATTCTGGTCCGGTCCGGGTTTGAACCGGTTTGGACCAGTTTTTAAAAATTAGTGTTGGTTCTTCATTTGAGATCAATCTCCATCAATGAGAATTTTATTTACAATATTATTAATGGTATTTTGACATTAAAAGTAAATTAATTATTTTTGTTCAATTATATACTTGAAAAAATGTAATTGATCTCAACATTTTTATCTCACATCCTCACCAATTATTTGATTCTAAGCATATTGTGTTTTCATTATTTTTTTAGACTATTAATGAAAGAAATATCTTTCGGGGCATGATTGGTATGTAGGAATGAATTAGGAATGAAATGATCATTCCTTAATTCATTCCAAATATCATGATTGGTATATTTATTTATAAGGAATGTTCATTCCATTTGGAATTGTCATTATCAAAAATTAAGGAATAACCATTCCTTCCATACCCCATGTATTATGTATTCCATGGTGTAAGGAATGAGTTTTATTATTATTATATAAAATATTACTCCCTTCGTTCAATTTTATTATGTCCATTTCTCCGGGCACGGGTTTTAATGAATATTGATTAGTTTATTCATAAAGTAGATAAGTTGAGGGTATGATGGGGGTATTGTGGGGTCCATTTATAAATAAATGATTGTTTATGAATAAAGTGAATGTCAAAGTGGGTAAATAAGTGATGGTGGGAGGGGAAGCGTTCGCCTCGACTCTATTCTAGCCTAGGAATAAAGTAGTATGAATAGTATTGTTTCCAAAAATGGTATAGGCATAATAAAATTGGACAACCAAAAAAGGAAAGTGGGAATAATGAAATTGGACGGAGGAGTATTATTTATTTTTTCACATATTATTTTTCATTTTCAATAAAAATAATTTAAAAAATAAAAAAAATTACCATAATAAAATTTTGAAAATCAATAATAAAAAATAAATTTAAAAATTATATAATACATAAGGATAAATTAACAAAGAGTTGTGCTCTTGTGTTCCATTACATACATATAACTGGATCCAATTAGAAAATTCAACCCAAACCCATTTTCAATAACTTGACCCATTTACTCTAATTAAAACCCCATGGCCCATCTAATTTTAAACCTGCGCTCCTCATAGTTTTAAAGAAACTCGCGCGTCCAACACTAATAATTCCAAAATAGAGCTCTACAACTCAAAAACTCACGAGGAGAAATTTCAAGAAGGCGCGCATTGTTAATTCATGGCAGAAATTGAGAAGATTTTAGCCATACAATCAAATACATACACATCTGCTTCAGATCGTGAATCAAATAGAGGCATCATCACAGGTTCAATTCTTTATGTCATCTTTGCCTTTTTTTTCTAATTGAATCACCAATAGATCGATTTTTATGATACATTAAGGGCATGTTTGTTTTGGGATGGGAAATCCGGATTTGGGATTTCAAAACTCCACCCCCGTTATAGTTTGGGATTTTGATTCAGGATTTCAAAATCCCACCCTATAACCCTATAAAAGTCAACTCTATAAATACCTACAAACCCTATATAAATACCTATAAAACCTATAATCCTATACTATAAAGTTAAATCCAACCCTACATAAATCTCTATACAAACACAAAACATAAAAAGTATTAGGATTTTGAAATCCACTAGATTTTGAAATCCGGATTTCAAAATCCTCAAAATCCCAAAACAAACATGCCCTAAGAATTTATTGATCTCTGTTCATTGGATTATAATGTATTGCTGTAAATTCTTGGATTTTGACTGCGCTAATTATTTTGTATTTATACACACACAAATTCACTTACCTTGAAAATTTTAGGTATGGAGAATTTTGAAGATTGAATTTAGAGAACAATTTGTCGTTTGAGAGGGAGAGAAAATTGGGGATTTATTGTGGAGGGCGATGTACGTAGCTAGCTAGTGTGGTGTCGTATTTTGAACACAAGAGCTAATCTCACTTTTTTATATGGTTATGCTTGTTTTTGCTGATTAAACTATCTGCTGAAATAGTAGAGGCCTTCTTTTAGGTTATCTGCTACTTAAACTCTACCCAATTTTAACAAGTAGTACTAAATCAATGTTTAGTATCGATACTATTTAGAATTTTTGCATATGTGCTTAAACTGAATTATAACAACATAATGTTGTATATATGTTTCACATTATTTGGCATGCCTATTTAACAAATCTTCAAAAGAAAAAAAAGTTATGAGAATTATAGAAAAGTTGTTTCCTTCAATTCGAAAGTGATGGATTTTGAAAATCAAGATTTTGTTTGCTGCCAAACTGCTGCTAATTAAAACTCTTGCTGACATATTCATTTGCATTGCAAAAAATAGGTGTTGAACAAGGTGTTGAGATAGAAGAACAAAATGATGGTCTCAAAATACTTGAGCATGATGATGAAATTTCAAATGAAGGTATGATTATGCATTGACAATGAACAAAAATATATAACATTAGTTCTCGTACAGTATGATATACTATAGTATTAGTTTGGTTACAATATAATATAAGTTTGGTTACAATATAGTATTAGTTTGATTCAAATTTTATATTTACAAATAAATTAACCTAAACTTTATGAAAACAAAATGCAATGTTGAATTTGAAGATATAAGTGGTAGTTTACTTGGGATGACAAGACAAACAACTAAAGAGATGTACGAACTATACTGTCAACATGCTCGAGCAAGAGGATTTAGTGTACGAAAGGGAACTACAAGATATTCAACTGCAAATATTGAATTAACAAGATATTTTTACTGTTCTTCTAAAGGATTGAAAAAAGAATCAACTACATTGAAGCAAAGGAGGGTGAGGATTACAAGAACAGACTGCAAAGCGAAGTTAAGTATCAAGTTAAACAAATACGGTGTTTATGAAGTTGTACTACATGAAATGACGCATAATCATTCATTGACAAGAGCAGAATGGAGTCATTATCACCGTTCAGAGAGACGTATAACAACTGCTAAAAGAGAAGTTATAGAAAATATGATTTTGTCGGGGATGAAAACTACGGAATCGTATCGCTACATGGCACATGATGCTGGAGGAGAAGAAAATGTAGGTCACACATTAAAGGATCACAGAAACTTCGTGAATCGTAAGAAGATGCAAACAATAGAAGGTTGGGATGCACCGACATTCGTAAAAATGATGAACACTGAAAAAACTCAAGATCCTGATTTTTATTATAGTGTGAAAGTGGATGAGGAATCAAAATTGTGTAACATCTTTTGGAGAGATTCAATAATGAAGGAAGATTACTCTATCTATGGAGATGTGGTTGTTTTTGACACAACATACAGAACAAACAAGTATAGTCTCATATGTGGGCCATTTGTTGGTGTCAATAACCACTAGAAAAACGTGATGTTTGGATGTGCTTTTATATCTAATGAAAAAACAGAAACGTTTGAGTGGGTATTCAATGAGTTCAGGAAATCAATGGAAGACAAATACTCGATAACAATATTCACAGATCAAGATTTGGCAATGGCGAATGGGATAAAAAAGGTATGAATCGTATTTTAAAATATGATTGACAGTTTTTTCAGAATTTATGAACTAATATTTTGCTTTATGTTTGAACTAATACCATACTGTGTTTGAACTAATACCATACTGTGTTTGAACTAATACTATAATGTATATTATCATTTTTATAAATTATCACATCTGTATCTTTTATTTTATTTTATATACAATGAATAATCATCAACCAATTTTTGTACATACCAACCAAAATATAGTAGATCCTGCCCTGCTACTACAAAGATTTAAATTAAAAAAGAAAAAATCGAAAGTTTATAGATTTTTGAGTTGAGAATGAGGCACAAAGATTCCATGGAAGCCATAGGGAACTCTTCCGGGGAGCTTAACGGCAGGAACAATCTCAAGAGTTGGAGATTTTGGATCCATTACTAAAAACTTGGATTCTTCACTATTTTCATCGTGTACATATGTCACTAAATATCCATCGTCCTCTTCGTCCGCCGAGTTATTTGGCACGAAAAATGGTTTGCCGCCGTAGCATCCGACGTAAAATAGGTGGGAAGTCACCGTGCAGTCAGTGGCTGAAAGTGATAGGTCCAGCTTCACCACAAAAAGGAATGAAAATCTGCACAAAACATTAATATATTAAAAAAAACTAAAAAAAAAAAAAATTAAAGCTAAAGTAAACAAGCAATTAAATACTCTAAAAAAATTTATGCATCATGTTGATTAAAAAAATTACAAAAAAAAACTAATACTATACAGTATCTAACCAATACTATACAACTATAAAACTAATACTATACAAAAAATAAACTAAAATATACAAAAATTAAACTAATACTATACAATATTATAACTAATACTATACAACACTTAAACTAATACTACACAGAAAATAAACTAAAAATAATTATTGTATCTTACCATGTTAGCCGAGTTTAATGTGTTCTTTGAAATAATAGACCAATTGTCCCATGCCGCATGGCATTGTAACATGCCATCTTTATCATCTATTTCCTCATCCAAAATCTGTCTAATCACATTCTATGAAAAAAAATAAAAACAAATTATTAATAGTAGTTAAAAATTAAATAGATAAAAATAAAAAAATAGATTTTTTTACTTACACTATGTTCACATGTAAGAACAAACAGACTGCGCCGACCTTCAACAACAGAATCATCATGGTTTATCAAGTTAGAAAAACTGTTGATGATTGGCATGTAAATTTGAGTATTTGGGTTAAGCAAGGACATCAGATCACCAATCTCCAAGTACAAGTACACCCCTACGCGATAATATCGTCATCATCGAGGTCAGCAATTGGCGTTTTAGTAGCTTGAGCGCCATGATCCCTGCATTTAATTAAGGATCAAATCAAAACATAGAAAATAAATTATGAATTGCGTTTAAAGGATTACAAAAAAACCTGATATCGAAATCATCAAGGTCATTATTAGCAGTTGTATCGCTTTTTTGCTTCTGTTGACGACAATGACAGGAGCTTGTTGAAAGACGTGCATTTATTTCTGTTCTAGACCTCGTCCGAGAAGAAATGCTTAACTTCCTTTTCTTAATACTAGCGTAAGGACCCATGTCCTTAGTTGCACATTGTTTGCTTCTCATAATCTGGAGAAAAAAAAGGTGAGAAAGAACACACTAACTACACAAATTTGGACACTATCACATTATCACCATTAATACCAGCTTTACCCTCAAGTACTGATACTACTAAAACTCAAAAGTCCACTACTAAAACTTCACAAGTTCAAGCAATTTTAAAGAAAATAAAACAGGTATTATTACATAGTACACAATGTTTATTATGTATCAAGATTGTAACATCAGATAAACTTGAAATTAAACAAGTCAAATTAACTTAAAACACTCAGAATATATATGCCCAAGTATAATTTAGTTTCTGGATTTATTACAATCAAAACATTTACATGACAAAGATTTTAAAATCTGAAACCACCACAAAATTTTCAAGAAATTAAATCGCAAGACCCAAGCTGTATACAATCTGATTCATGGAAACATGCATATATCATCTCATCTGTTATAATCAAACACACAAGTCAATCCTCTAGCTTCAGACCCTTTCATGATTCTTAATCTCTTGTTTGATGACATACACATTCTGCACAAATTACACATCAACTTTGATTCAAAAAAAAAAAAAAACACCAAACATCTTTGCAAATTATATTTGCCTTTAAAATACACAAAATAATTCACAAACAGTCTGCACAAAATAAATAAAATCATAAAATAGGGTTTAAAACTACAAATATATGGTTTAATTAAAACTAAAAATCTGGGGTTTAAACTGAAAATTAAAAGGTGTGATAACAAAATTCCCTCAATCTAACACCTCCACAAGTTAAATCACTTCGGCACAAGACTGTCCAACAAAGTATAATAAAGAATAAAAAAGCAATGGCACTCACCAATCTTTCCACAGATAATCAAATTTGAAGATGATCGTTCAAATTTCTCAACCAACGAACCAAGGAAATTGTGGTTGAAAGATGTGGATGCGCTCTTCTATTCTACTGACGATTTGCTGGATTACGTTTTCATAGATCGATCGAAATGCAGGGAGAAACGAGAGTTCGAGAGAAAGAAAGAGAAGAAGGGAATATCACGCAAAGAAAATGTGAAATTCGAGAAAGAGTGGAGCAAACACGAGTTTCGAGAGCGGAAGTTTTTTTGATGAATTAAGGGAGATGAATGGTACAGCCCATGACCCAATGGATTGTGTATCCGGCCCATTTAAAAATATGGGTACTAGTTACATATATGTAACTGGTACACATAAGTAAGTGCCATTAACAAAATATTTATTATTTGATAATAGTAATTTAAACACTCAACAACAATATTTTTTATATATTAATATATAATACTATACTCCGTAATATTTAATAATAATAATAATTTTTAAATTATAAATAGTAATAATAACAAACAATCCCAACAACAAAAATTAACAATAATAATAATTTAGGTAATTTTACACAATACCAATTTTTCATTCCTTGTTCATACAAATCATAACAATTGTCATTCATATTTTATTCTTTTCTCACTTTCATTCGAGTTCATTCAATTCAGCCATATTTTCATTCCATCATACCAATCATGCCGTGAAAGTTTTCAAATTAGCAATCCTAATTTTATTTAGTTTATAATAATTAATGTTGAATTATTAGAAAATATAAAGAATATAAATAAATAAAAAATAATTCGGTCCGGACCGGTAAATTTTGGTCTTAACCCGGACCGGAAATTCGAAATCCTAAAATTCAATGGATCGGAGACCGGACCGGACCGGACCGAAAACTAATCGGTCGGTCCGATTTTGATTCGGTTCGGTTCCTGGTCTTTTTTCGATCCGATTTTTTTTGCACACTCCTACATGTTTCTATATGTCCTATTATAAAAGAGCTTGCAAGCATAAATCTAATCATTTGATAAATCTGAATAATGGTTATTGTTGAGCTAAATCTGCAATAATGATTTTAATAGAAAAATATCTAGAATAGAAAAGAAAGAAGAAAAATAAGTTTTTGAAATAGTTTTAATATGAATTGATAATTTTAGAGAATTCTTTTACCATTTATCTTCACCACAAGTGTTAGTAGATGATTATGCTCAAATAATTATAAATAGGAATACGAATTCAAATAAATAACTACTTTGATCATTATACAAATTCAATATCAAAATTAGTAATTAGAATATTGTTAAAAAAAAAATTTAAGTTTAAAATTTTTGATAAAAATGCAAACAATTCTTTGTACAGATTCAAAAATACTTTATTTGATTTAACCTTTTGCTAAAAAAAAAATACTTTATTTGTAGATTTTTTATTAATATTAATTGAAGATAACTTTAGTAAAAATGAAAAAAATGGGATTTAGGAAAAGGAATTAAAATAGTAAAAATAGATGTCAATTTTTTTATTTTTTTATTTTGAAAGTATTCGCGGCTAGTCAATAGACATATTAACTAGATCAATTTTAGAAAATTGCATTAATTTTACTAATAATTAGGAGAAATAAGCCTTGGTCTTAAACAACAGAAAGTTGGGAGACTTATCAATTCACAAACTGAATTTACCGACCTATGCATAAGATGAAATCAATGATGATTTGGACGGAAGACCTAAAGACCAAAATATCTAGATGAAGACATCCAAAATAAATTGCCATTTAAAAATAGTTAGGAGAAGGTTTTTTTTGACGGGTAAGAGAGGGTTTTGACGCCGTCTAGTCGTTTCATTTTTTTTAAACCTAAAATCATATTAATCCTAAAAATAAATCATAATATATCATAATAAAATTATGAAATCAGAAACATCAATTTACATTCCAATAAAATAACTATAGTAATTCCTTTGACGGTCCCAGGTAGTGCCCAGGGGGGCCCATGGGCCCCCCACTGATTTTTTTTAATTTTTTTTATATATATATTTCTTCCGTCTCGTAATTATTCGTTCATTTTTTTATTGAGACATTTCAAAGTATTTAGCACACTTATAATACGTAAATAATCTAAAAAATAAATAATCTTACTACATTATTTTATTTTCAAAATTGTCACTCATTTTGGATCCACATTCTTTCCTACATCTCACTAAATTATCTTTTACACCTCACTAAATTACATTTAAGCCTCACTAAATCACCTAAAAATATACTCTCCTACATTATTTTATTTCTAAAATTGTCACCACATTCTTTCTTACACCTCACTGGATCACATTTAAACCCTTCTCATTTATTTAACCTCATTAAACTCCATTTAAATCTCACTAAATCACTCAAAATACTCCTCATTTATTTGACCTCACACATCACTAAAAATTCAAAAGTGAACTTGTTAAGGTATGCAAGTCATCACTGGATATGAGAGATATATTTTAAGTTCTACATTTGTTGACTAATGTCTCAACGAGAATGCACGTTAAATTTTAACACTGTTTCACTTATTATGAGGTAAGACAGTTAAAATTAATTTTTTTTTAACAAAAGTCTTTAAATTTAAATTAATAAAATGAGGTTTATTGAAAATTTTATAATAAATTTTTGTTTGTAGATACAAAATTTTATAATATTATTTTTTTTTATAGTATTGTAAATCGGGCCCCCCAATCCAAAATTTCTGGGTCCGTCACTGCCTTTGAATAAAAAAAAATATAAAAAATATATATCACTGTTATTTTTTTATAAAAACCGTCTAGGTGTTGTCTAATTTCATGTCTAATTTCATTTGGATTTGATCTGTGTGACTGACACCTAGCTGCGGCTAACTAGATTTTGAATCGATCACTAGTTATAAAATATTAGTTGGGAAATAGATGCATGGTAAAATTTGTAATTTTTTTTAACACGTTACATCTTATTATAAAATTGGTAGCGACTTAAAAATTCGAATTATCCCCGCATAAAATTCATTACTAATTTGATCGGAAAAGGGCCGGGGAGAGAGTTGATAATCTGATAATATTACCTTTAAAGAGAAGTAGGACTAGACCATCTCAGGATAAGATAATAACATAACTTGGATATAGACATGTACAAAATTGAATCGAAAAATCATCGGCAAAATCAGCGGTTACGGTTCAAAAACCGAACCGTAAAATGATGGTTCGGTTTTATATTTTGACAATCTGCAAACCGCCGTTTTTTTTAATTTTTATTTTTAATACACAATTTTTCTATTTTCTATGTATAAATTTAAGTTATATAATTTTTATTAAATTCTAGTAATGTATTTTCTAAAATAGGAGTTAAAATGAATAAAAAACGAGCGAAAACGAGCAAAAATGGAGATTTAAAAAAAAAAAAACCGGCGAACCGGCGGTTTATAACCGAACCGTGGTTTGACAGTTCGATTACGATTGCTGATTTCCCCAAACCGTAACCGACAGTTTCTAACCGTTGGACATGTCTACTTGGATATAACCCTATAACACTTTAGAAGAATGGATGGTAAATTGTGCTATAGTTTAAATACATGTTTCAAGGTGATATCATCTCATATAAATATTTGTCTAATGAACTAATCTTTTTTAATATAATGTTATTAAATTGTAAAATCTTAAAATTGTCGTAAATTTATTTGCGATCATGACGGTGCAACCTCGATCAGTCACCTATATAGGGGTGGTTCGGTACGGTATATCGACCATACATAACCATACCGTTATTATACCGAAAATTTCGATATTGAAAAAATCCATATCGTTATCATATCGATATTTCGGTATACCATAATCTCGGTATTATGTAATAATTCATACCGATACCGTACCGTAATTTCGGTATACCGAATTTTCGGTACGATATATCGGTATATCGATTCATATCGAAAATATTGAATCATAATTTCATATCGAAATACTGGTATACCAATTCATACGGAAAATATTGAAGCATTGTTTTATATCAAAAATAATTATTTAAGTTTATTTTATTTAAATTTTAATAATTAATGTTATTTTAATTTAAAAATAATATAAAATTATAAATTATATTATAAAATTATTATTTTATTAAGGTTTCAGTATTTCGGTATATGGATATATTGTTTCATGCCGAATACCAAAAAAAATTTCGGTATACCGAAATACTGCGGTATGATCATTTTCCATACCGTTACCGTACCGAAAATTTGAGCGTACCGAAAATTTCGGTATACCGAAAACTTCGATAATTTCGATATTTTTTCGGTACGAAAAGCTCGGTATACCGAAATTTCGGTACAATATATCGGTATATCGAAAATATTGAATCATAATTTCATATCGAAATACTGGTATACCAATTCATACCGAAAATATTGAAGCATTAATGTTTTATATCAAAAATAATTACTCCGTATTTAAGTTTATTTTATTTAAATTTTAATAATTAATGTTATTTTAATTTAAAAATAATATAAAATTATAAATTATATTATAAAATTATTATTTTATTAAGGTTTCGGTATTTCGGTATATCGATATACCGTTTCATGCCGAATACCAAAAAAATTTCGGTATACCAAAATATCGCGGTATGATCATTTTCCATACCGTTACCGTACCGAAAATTTCGGTATGATATCATACCGCGCGTACCGAAAATTTCGGTATACCGAAAACTTCGATAATTTCGATATTTTTTCGGTACGAAAAGCTCAGTATACCGAAATTTCGGTATATTTACCCACCCCAACACCTATATACCCCCTTTATACATGAGTTAGGCTGAAGCTATAGTAATTAATTTATTACGTAGAACAAGGTTTATATATAATTAAAGCCAGTTGTAACTTAGTGATAATCAGCTTACATTGTAATGCCATTTTACATTGTTTGAGGATATTAACTAGATGCATATATAAAATTAACACTAATATTCTGCCGCGTTTAGCCGGCCGCATATACACGTATTTTCCCATGCCATTGACAATACTACTATAAATGTACAAATTTATCAACTTCCTCAATCAAGAAAATTCATTTCCAAAAAATTCAATAATGGCGTTGGGACCTTTCTTGATCTCCATGATCGTTGCAATAGCCATTGCTCCAGCTTTGGCCGATGAATTTTTGGTTGGGGGTGCTCCGGGCTGGAATACAAACGCCAATCTCACTTCATGGCCCCAGAATTACGACTTCCGCGTTGGTGACTCCCTCGGTATGTTATTTTTTTCTATTCTTGTATAACGAAGTAATTTTTTATTTTTTTTTAAGTCTCAGTATCCGATCTCATAAAATAAATTAAATGATACTCATATAGTTAATTTAGTAATTCCGTCTCACAATATTCAATTATTCATATACAAATTTGTGTCTGTTTTTCTCATGGTCCCACAAATCATGGACATTATTATATATTTGAGCTACCGGTGTAAGACAATTATTTGTAAATCTATATATCAAAGAACTTGGAATTAATTGGTTCCAAAGTCCTCAGTGCAAAACTTTTATAGAAAAATTAATTAATGTTGCAAAACTTGTATTAATTGGTGCAGTGTTTATATATACACCAAACGTTCACAATGTGATAAAGGTGAATGCAAGCGAATACAAAACTTGCACTTATTCAAACGAAACATCAAAGATCTTCACAAGTGGAAAAGACATAATTCCTCTTGCCAGTCCGGGGAAGAAGTGGTACATAAGTGGCGTCGGTCAAGATTGCACGAATGGGATGAAGCTCGTCATCACCGTATCTGCAGCTGAGGGACCAGCCCCGTCTCCGACGCCCGGAACTTCCACTCCACCATCGGGTACTTCGGCCGCCGCTTCCCTCAACTCATGTGTGTGGATGGTTGCAGTTATGGCTGTCTTATTAATTAGTAACTTTTGATTAATTTATAGTATCATCGTCTATTTCTAGTCATGTTTATGTTGTGCTTCCACATCATAAATTAAACATGATATAACTAGTTTTTTTTTGTTTTTAATTTATTGAATTTGTGACCAGATGGTTTGACCATGTTGTGGAAATAAAAGATGAGAACTGATTTACATTTTATTCGTCGACTTGTTATATATATATACACATTCAACCAAAGGTTTAAGTACTACGTACGTACGGTATAATTGTATACTTTTGCCAAAGTATCATGTCAATCAGTTCAGTATGGTGCAACAATTTGTATATTTTTAAATAACATTAATTTTGTTAATATATAAGTTCGATAGTACACGTATTAGTTAGTTATTTTATTAAAAAATTCTCATTTGGTATATATGCACGCAATTGAGTGTGTCTTGCATGCTAAATATAAATTTTATTTAATGTCTGATTAACCTCTTATGTTGAGTTAATTTATCCTATCAAACTGGATCTAAACGTATCAATCCTCATATTTATCGAGTGCTTGGTTTATAATTCTTGGATAAGAATGATAATGAAAATGATAACATTGTGTATGTAATCTAAAGATTCTAAACCTTACACACCCATGATCAGCTATTACTTTTTCTTATCATTGACATGTTTCAGCTATAACAAGTATCACTTTTCTTCATGGACCACTAAAACATTAAATTTAATTGAATTTAATTTGATAATACATTTTTGTATCAATATCATACACGTTTCAGTGATAGCAGGTGTCACATTTTTCCATAAATTACTAAAATTGGTCAAGTGAAAGAAGGAAACAAAACATTAAATTTTGATGATAGCAATTAGCAAGTTTCACGTTTTTTCATAAACCACTAAAACTGTTTAAGTGAATTAAAAAAATAAAACTTTAAATTTTGTTGATATTTTTTAGTATCATTGCCATACACATCTCAATAAAAATAACTAATACTATTCAATATGTTTGACTTCTCTACAAGACCACTTATATTTATTTGGAACTAAAAAGATGAAAAAAGAAACAAAAAAGAACAAAAAGAATGGGGTGATTTAAGTTCGAAATCGCGTTACAATTACAAAAAGTATGTTTTTTTTTTCTTTTCGTAGTCATGAGATCTAGTCAAAATTCATCTCAATTAAAGTGATAAATAATGCAAACCGGGGTGGTAATAGATAATTGAGTGGATCGAATATATATAATAATTTGGATACCCTGCGTGCAATATTGATCATGTACAAATTCTCTCTTTTTTCAATTAAGACGACAACGTACTATTTGAAAATCTATGAGTATAAAAAACATTCATTGGATCCAAAGTATGTACAATATTTATAATTTTATAGAAAAAAAAAAAAGAATGTTACAAATTTCCAGCCTAGCTAGCACATGGGACATTCAAATGTGAAATTTTTATATATAAATTAAAATATTATTTGTAAATTAATTGTTGTACTGTATTAATGGGTGTGCAGTGTTCCTAGCTATATACACCAAACGTTCACAATGTGATAATGGTGAATGGGAGTGAATTCAAAAGTTGCACCTATTCGATCAAATGGAACATCAAAGATTAATTCACAAGTACGTGGAAGCGATGTGTTTCCTCTTGCTATTCCGGGGAAGAAGTGGTACATAAGTGGCGTTGGTAGCGATTGCGC
This sequence comes from Galeopsis tetrahit, assembly GCA_963675135.1. Taxonomy (NCBI): domain Eukaryota; kingdom Viridiplantae; phylum Streptophyta; class Magnoliopsida; order Lamiales; family Lamiaceae; genus Galeopsis; species Galeopsis tetrahit. Next base: position 76,495,209 of record OY776127.1, read on the forward strand.
GAGTTCGTCATCACCGTATCTACTGCAGGCACGGCCGAGGGAGGACCATCCCCATCTCCATTGCCGGGATCTTTCTATTAGTAGCTAGTAACTTTGTCTCATATTTAATTAATTGTATTCTAATTAATCTTAATTAATGTTTGTTTTGCAAAAAATAAAATTTATTAATTAATGTATCCTTCGTCCTATATTCATCTCACTCAGACGATATTTTTAACGTATCAGTCCTCATATGTACATGGTATTTCATTTATAATTATTGGATAATGAAAATAAATATTAAGTATTTATGATGGTTATATATATGAGAACAAGAAATTATCTATCTTACCTTCATCCACTGTAATCATTTTTTTCCATCTTAATATAATTTCCATTATACCACAAGGTCCACAAATCAAGAAACATTTTTTTTGTCTCAACTTATTAAGATATTAGAGAAATTTATTAACAATTTATAAGGTAATATTAATTAATATTATTAATTATATATGTTATACACGCTCGGCGTTCATTTTACAATCGTAATAATTTTTTATATCACTTCAGCAACCTAAATAGTAAATACTCCGTACATCATTTAATCAAAAGTAACTAATTATATATATTTTTTTAAATAAAAATTGTATGCAATTGAATGTGTACTTGCAATTGAATTTTAAATGTTTGATATATTCTCAATTGCTAAATTAAAATTTTGAAATCAAGATTGTGCTCATTTGAATGCATTGTGGAACTCAACATGCATGTTAACTTAGAAATAAATATGAATGTAATTATTTGAGTTCATCGATGAAGTTTTCCCACAATGTGACCTTCGTATGATTGCCCTAATACTCTATTTTTAATACTCTCTCCGTCCATGAAATTTAGTCTCATTAGAGTGGGGCACGTGTTTTTAAAAAAAATAGATAAAGTAAGAATATTGTAGGTTATTGTGGAGTCCATTGTGAATAAAGTGATTGATTGTGAATAAAGTTGATGACAATTTGAGTAATTAAGTGATGGTTGAAAGATGATAGTTTTCATAAAGGTTATGAGACCACATTTTGTGGACAAGGAATATAAGTCAAATGAGACTATTTTTCATGGATGGAGGGAGTATATAATACGTACGAATTACTAATTAAGATTTAAGAATATGTACACACATAAAAATAATAATGCAATCTAAGATGTTAAACGAATGTCCCAAAAGTCGAATACAAAGTTTAGTTTAATTCAACAGTAAAAGGAATAGTATATAATAAAGGAAATGAATCAGGGCTGCAATCACTCTTCATCAATCTTGACGCTGTCCACCCTTTTTTTTTTCCTAGTATAAGTATTTATGTGGTTAAATATATTTACGTGATTTATAATTTAATTTGACTAACAAACCAGAGTTAATAACTTCAATAGGTGTCTCGAGAGAGTAAGAGTCCTACTATGTAAGAAAATTGTTTTCCTTGTAATTAAGATTATGTCTTTATTAGTTGGTCAATTATATAATACATCTAAACATGCACGGTCATTGTTACATTTATTATAACCTTTAATGAGGTCACATGTCTACCTAGATGTCATCTTATCTTTTAAAACTTGACCGATTTTTTACTTAGTGCTCATTAAACGAGTTAACTTAATTATCCTATAAATAGGTAGGACGAGATGATTTATGTGGAAAATAATCTTGATCGAGGTGGTTGTTAATCTTAGGTGGGTATAGCCACGTAGGATGAGCTTGCTGACCTGATCAAACAGAGTGGTCGATCGGAGGTTGACCTTCAAGGTTTTAGCATAATTGTCGAGGTGACATTACCGACCAGTTTTTGAACCTTAATGATTGACCGGTCTTCATTAGTCAACTTAAGACTCTGTTTGCTTAATGAGTTCAGTACGAGTCCTTAGGGACACATGCATTTTTTTATTTTATTTTTTTGCTGTTGAACTAAATGTCAATACCGTTAGTTAATTTATTTGCAATTTACAGAGGTGAAAATCAGAAAACCTATTTTCTAGATCATGACTGACTCTACAGCTATGGTAATTAATTTATTAGTAATTGGAAATATCGTAGAACAAGGTTATAAATAATTAATTAAACAAGATTAGTAAGTTATGAGTTGACAATCATCAGCCGCCTTTTTATCTCTTTGATCACATACTGGTACATACATACAAGCAAAACACACATCATTGTAATGCCATTTTGCATTGTTTCAGGAGGATATTACCAGCTTAAGCATAGAATAATTAGTTAATACTATGCATGCCGCGTTTAGCCGGCCACATATAATTCAATATAAATACACAAATTCATCAATAACACGAAATCAAAAGTAGAACAAAACTCCATTATATTTCCAAAATTCCATTATGGCGTTGAGAGCTTTCTTGATCGCCATGATCATCGTTGCTACAACTCCAGCTATTTTGGCCGAAGATTTTATGGTGGGGGGTGACCCCGGTTGGAATTCAGGCGTCAATTTTACTTTATGGTCTCAGAATCTCGTTTTCCGTGTTGGCGACTCTCTCAGTATGTTTTCTTTTTTCGTACCTAAAAATGGTGTGATAAACTCTAATTTGAATTTGTGTAGTGATCATAGTACCTAAAAATGATATTGTATTTATGGATGCAGTGTTCATGTACACACCGAAAACTCACAATGTGATAAAGGTGAATGCAAGTGAATTCAAAACTTGCACCTATTCAAACGAAACATCCAAGATTTTCACAAGTGGAAGCGACACGATTTCTCTTGCCGTTCCGGGGAAGAAGTGGTACATTAGTGGCATTGGTGACGACTGCAAGAATGGGATGAAGCTCGTCATCACCGTATCTGCGGCTGAGGGGCCATCCCCGTCCCCAATGCCGGGATCTTCGACTCCACCACCGGGTACTTCCGCTGCCACTCCCCTCAAGTCATGTCTGTGGATGATTGCGGCTATGCTGCTTGTGTATATCATCATGGCTTAATTAGGAGTAACTATGTACTCTTTGATTTCATATCCTCTATTTTCTGTCTTCTTATATATCATATAACCATATTCATGTTTTGACTGTGTTATGGAAATAAATAGTCAAGAGTTGATTCACATTTTATTTGTTGACTTCGCTGATTTACATTTGAATTGGTTTTCTGTATTCAACAACTGCGGTAGAAAACCCCAAGTCTGCAACTGTACATTTTCTTACTACTAATACGAGGATTTAAAAACATATATAGTTAATCATAGAATACATCTAATAAAAGTTCAAGACTAATTTTGAAATTAAGAGAATGATAAATCACAAATAATTTAACAGCATGTCACATTTTTAACAACTGTATCACAACAATTCATCCCCACCACAATACTCTATAAGTTGTGCATCATTTGTGTGTGTTTCTTCTTCACTTTCTATTAGGTGTGTATTTAAACTAGTAACTCTTTTTGATAAGAGATGATAAGACTCTCTCACCCAAGTCGTTGATCCGTTAGTCGGGTGGAATGTAAATTGAGTAATACGCGTGAGTGACAAACACTTGTGCGAGACAATCAACAAAATTCAAATCCTCTGAACAAACCTCCACAATGTCTCCCCACATCACCACAAGCCTTACGGACTTGGCTGTGCCCTCGAAGGCTGTGTGTTTACACTTGTATGGTCCAATGGCCAGAATGATGTGTTGGTGCATACAAGTCATACTAGTTTTCTTATAATGTTCTCGAATCAATTCATTATGTTCCCACAAGTCATAGTTGAATTTTTTTAGTACGGAAAAAGAAAAATAAGTGAAAGTCTGGTGGAATAAAAAAGTACAACAAATTAAAACTCTGTTTTTTTCAAAACACAGTAGACACTAGACTTTGTTTAGCAGGTATAGTAAGGGTCATATCATTACAACTCAAAAACATGTAAAATCCACAACTCATTACACTATTAGTGAAAACACAATCCAGTTTAAGTCACCATGCTTAAGTAACAGAACAAGCCCTGCTCTTTTTCCGTAATACCATGTTTGGTTAGGGATGGCAACACATACAAATACCTATCAAAATACACAATTATCTCTATAAAATTTGTTTTCATATAGTCATTCTCACCCTCATCCACCTTTTCATTTGTTTAGAATCCAGTTTTAAAAAATCTAATACATTCACCCTACAAATATCAATAAACCCGAAATAAAAATAATTCTACATGACACTCCACATTTTTTTAGTCTCGCACTTATTTTATTACTCAATCCATTCTGCAATTACTTTCTTATACATTTATTTTACATATAATTAAATCTTAAATCCCAAAACAAAAATATACCATTTCAAAATCCCAAAAAAACAAACATACCCTAACTGTTTTTGCACTTGTGTTTAAGCAGACATTCACAATAGAAATCAAATAACTAATTCTTTATGCTGCCAAGTATTACTCTTTACTAAATGTAAAATTCAATCAATAAATAGATTCAGGAGAATCAAAACATAGGAAACGCAAGATTATGGAATGATGAAATTTATCAAATGGCAACAAGATATTGTAAGCTAAAAAGAGTAATTTCCACATAAAAAATGGACCAACAAATGAGATATACCTCAATAATATCAAAAGAATCGAGTTATATATAATTTTGTCCAAGGAACATTTGAAATGAAAGGGAGAGGTAAAGTAAAAGAGAGCTTATCCTCTCTCAAAACCCCTTCCATTTCACAAAATCAAATGTACAAAAGCAAAACCAAAAGATAAAAGCAGCCAATTAAATCCATCTTCCTATACATCACATGCTCTGATCAATCAATCAAAGCCACAAAAAGGGGGAGGGGGTGGGTGATACGGTACCGTTTTAATCAAGATCAGCTGTCAATGAGCTGTGACTTTGGATCTCTTCTTAGCCTCACTGTAAAGTATCACTCCCATTATTGTAACTCCGAATCCGGTGATCCCCATCGCCGTCACCGGATTTCTGAATATCAGCACCGACACCACGGCGGCCACCGCCGCCTTGGCGTTTCCCAGCACTTGCAGCGTTAAAGCACTCGTATGCTTTGTGACCAAGAAATTGGTGAGATTTACCAGATATGCAATTGTGGCATTACCGATTAGTAGAAACACAATGAACCCATCTCCCCTGCCTTTCTCTATAGTTACCGCCAGTACATTTCCTTCAATGTAGAGGGTGAAGGGGAGCAGGATTATAGCCGCCATTGGAGCCATGTAGAGCAACAGATTCATCGAGTGCAATTTCTCACCGTCGGATGTTAACAACAAACCCTGAACCACGGATTTCAAAGCCCTCCCAGCCGTTGATCCAAGGCACATCAAGAATCCAAATAGATGGAAAAGGGGCTCACTGTTGCTGGCCAATACAATTCCAAGAACCACAGGGACAAGTGCGAGATAAACCTCGGCAGATTCCTTTTTCCAAGTGATGACAAAGGCGAAAATGGCGGTGAAAAACGGCGTCGTAGCGCCAATGGCCTGGTTGAAGGAAACAGGGAGGTACCTCAGTGAGGTATTTCCACAAACAACTGAGAAGCAAAAGATGACACTCAAAGCAAGAATCTTGAAAAACTGCTTACGGCTATGAATTTGCTGGAAAGGCACGATTTCAAGGCCTTTAATTGCGATTAAACTATAACAGGCGCAAGATATCATGTGCAACATTGTGAGGAAAATTGGGTATCGGAAACCATAGAAGCTAAGGAGATATTTGTTCGATATTAGAACTCCGATGTTGGAGAAATACCATGATGCGATAATAGCGGCGGTGATGATGGCCGGAGAGAAGAGAGAAGCGTATTGCTGCTGCCGCACCTCCGCCGTGGGAGTCACCGGAATATCCAAAACCTGGTCATTGCTGGGCTCGAACCGCGGGTTGCTTCCCCTCCTGGTTGTCCATGATTGCGCTTCAACCATTAGTAAAAATGGAGTCTTTGAGCAGCAGCAACCTGGGTTTTTCGGAGCAGCCTAGAATTGGGGGTGGGCGGGACTCTGATTCCGATATGTGAGTAACATAGATAGGGTGGGTGTTTGTTTGTTTGTTTGGAGGGTGGATCTCATTAGATGGTGCAGATTTAGATTTGACTCATGATTTAATCCGGGCCGTCCGATGGAAAATGCAAGAGCTATTTCATAAAGTATTCAAAATTATTTGAATTAATTTAGATTAGATTTGTTAAAGATGAGAGAGAGTGTCGGTCGATATTATACTGTGTGAGATATTCTCTCCTAGATTATTTCACCAAATCAAATTAATAGGAAGTGGGGATTTTTCACATGAATAATTTATTATTTAGATAATAATATATCAATTAATAAATACTTTATTTATTAAATCATCTATATGTATATTAATTATAATATGTAACTAACAAAAATTTATGTGAAAAAAATCATTAATAAAAACCTAAGAAACTATTCTTTCACTAGGAATGTTGAGACTTAATGACGGTGCCCTACATGCATGTGATACTTACATGAAAACACACCTAATTGACCTTTCAAGCTCATGCTTGTTTTTCATTCCTACTATACAAAGAAAATTTATGCTACAACTTTGAAAGAGTATAAATTTAAAATTACACTTTTAAAGTATATAACAAAAGTAAAAGTTTCTATATACATCATTCCGTGCTAGTCAAAACAAGTAATATAAGGGGACGTTTGATTGACAATTCATGATAATGGTAATGGAAATAAATATAAGTAATTGTGTTTGTTAATGATAATAAAAAATATCAATGCACAAATAAGTTAAATCATGAATCCATTTTCCCTAGTCATTTATTCTTAATCATTTCAAGTTTTCAACAATCATTTTACGTCTCAAACATATTTCAAGGATCATTCCAAGAATTTGAACGAAACACCCATTAAAAAAGTAACAAAATAAAAGACTAAAATTGAAACACCCTAAGTTGCAAACAATTCTTAATATTAACTCTGTAAACCTCTAAACGGGAAGCAGCAATTTCTCGATCTCAGGTTAATACGCGGTCAGGAATTTACCAAAGTTGGATGGAAAAAGATGATTCTATCATGGAAGAAATGGCCTGCAAGTTCTTTTAGATTCATTATTAATCAAGTCACAAGATTGAATCTCCCAAATGTTAAGTCATATATTCTCATATAATTAAACTTTGAGCTCAACAAAATCCAGGAGGCAGATCAGGATCTTCATCGCTAGCATCTCCTGAATTCTTATGCTTGAGGACAGATGAAAAGCCAGGTGGAGGCAAGTCCTCGTTTTCTTCTATTCCTCCTCGTTTTCCTTTAGAAGGGGGGCTCGACTCACCTAAATTCTTCAGTTGATTCATTTGGTTCTTCTCGTTTCTTCCTTTTATATCAACACCAAATCCTGGAGGTGCATTTAGCTCTCCATCAAGTTCCAAATCTCCAGTAGCATCATCCTTATGAGAAGATGACTCGCCTTCGTCTTTTCCTTGAGGATTTGATAATTTCTCATAAACTGATTCCACAGTTTCTTTTATTTCAGTATTCATGCCATCAGAAGATCTAATTATATCCCACAAACCATCCGAGATTTGGCTCATAAGTTTGTCCCTGAAACAAAAAGGATTCAAATGAAATTTCAGAAGCTGAATGATAATTGTGTAAGCTGAAATTTACCATGTAAGTTTTTTCTTTTTCGTATTGAGAAACAGAAAAAACAGTTTTTTATCAAAATTCTAACAATGATAAGGAATCCCCAAAATTTTACCTAAAGTGCACTGCTCCAATCCTTTTCAATATCATGCAGAAAGAATAAACTCTTTATCACTAGAAACTGACCACGCAACCCTGAACCATAACACCCAAAGGAATCCCTTTTCTTAATGAAACCTCCAAGGTCTGAGGAGAACAAGGCAGTAACGGATTGTGGAAAACCCCTTGCTAAGCCCAAACTCTTTTCACACCCTATTGGGATAATATCATTTTTGGTCCTTAAAGTTTATTGTTTCCCAGTGTTGGTCTCCCTCTTTCACTTACTACCAAACTTGGTCCTGGAAATACACTAATACTCCCACATTTGGTCCTACGATTGACCGTTTGTTGACTGGCATAGTTAACTATTGGGGGTGCTAAATGTAATTATAAATTATTTTGGGGGTGCTAAATGTAATTAATAATTTTCAAATAATTATATTTAGCACCCTCAAATAGTTGATTCCATCAGTCAACGGAAGGTGGGACCAAATGTGAGTAAAAAGTGTTCTTCCGGGACAAATTTGATAGTGAGTGAAAGTAGGGGGGCAATAGAGACCAAAAATGATATTTGCCCCCAAATCCCACAAGTTGGAAGAAAAAGTGCAACTCAGAAACCTTTCCCCACTCAGTGTAATGTGCAGTTGTGTTGACTAGATATAGTTGACAAGTCATCCTACCCAATTTCTTGGTGTATTGCATCAGAGAGCTGCCGTGGCTTCATATTTTCAGTACCAGGACGATTAAGTGCAGCTGATTGTTTCACCATTGATATAATACTGCTTCGCAATTCTTCCTGTGGAAATTTACAGAAACTAAATGATACATATCAGAAGGCAAAGTCGAGTGAGAGAGAATGGAGAAGGAAACTAGAAGTGATAGATATTAAATGCATCCAGTGCAACATAATAGGAATCTAAAACTTTTCATAAAAGGCAAACAGCAAGATAACCTAAACATGCATGTAGTGAACAAAATAAACGTCCAACGCATTATCACAGCCATCCTTCACAATTTTCTCTTCCATTTAATATCACAAAGAACAGTTATCATTTCCAAAAGATTAAACAATTTCGAATCAGGAAAATTCTCCCAAACAGTATTTAAAAAAACATTTAAAAAATGACGAGAGTTAACACTAAACTAAGTGGGTAATGCAAAAGGAAAATAGCTCAAGCTTTTAGGCATGGTGCTATACCCTTTCCACCTCCATACAAGCTTAGGCCAACAAGAATTGATTTTTAGTTAGAAATATTATTTTAAATTTTGCCTTTCACCAAAAATATTTTATGCTACCTTTGAATTTATTTGTATACAACATTGGTGTAATGGTTAAGCTAGCTCAATAAAAGCTTTGAAGTTAAGCATACCATTACTGGATAAAATCTTTTGCCATATTATTATTAAGGAATATAGCTATTCCTAGGGAGATGATCACAAGCTTAGAGGATCAAAAGACAATACCTAATTTGATTGATACAATTTATTTTGGTAATGAATGCCTACAAACATGTTTAACCAAAGACAAAAGGCTTATTCTCCTTGGAATGCATTTAGCAACTAAATAGACTGGCTTGTATCAGATGTCTTGTTCTATTGGTTTGAATCTGTCTCCTGATTCTTGATGTCCTCAGAAAGATCCTTGTATAACTGGTTAAAGTCACCCGAATCCTGTGAATTATCTATATTGATTTTCGCTTATGCTTCTCAAAAAAGGCAAGCGTTGTAACAGTATTATTTCTTGTACAAATGGTTCTGACATTGGAAACATCAGAAAAGCAGCAAGGAGACAATTCTACTCATAGATTCAAATTAGTAACATCTTACAGAAGAAGACGATTTAAAAGTATGCCACTTTCTTTCCCTATACAAATACTTCTTTTAAGGTCATCATCTTAATTAATTTTATTGTACAGCAGAGCACTGGGTCATGTTATCATAAAATCATTGAATTGATACCAAAAATTTATTAAATTCAAATTATGCTTTTCCACCAAAGGGTACATTGCATTTGCACCTGTGGCATTTAATTTAAGAACATATACACAAATTGGGCAACAGTATACACCAGTTCTGGAAATGGAAACACAGGTACTAATCACCAAACCATGAAAATAGCACATTAAATAAACGTATATTCCCCATACCAAATAAGAATACAATTGCATTTTGTGTCGTACGTTGATACACTGCATAAATAACGAAATCATATTTGTGTCATTTTACCCAGTTCATATATGCAAAACTACGGGCATGGATTATGCTTGCCTTTATGTCCTTGTGTCTCAATAATATCAACGTTAATCATGTCCCTTGGTTCAAAGTGGTTTGGAAGGCTTCGGTTCCAAAGAAAATTCAGATTTTTTTGTGGCTGATTGTTTTGGGAAAGCTGCCTACTTGTGATTTTATTCAAAAACGATATCCTAACTGCTCTGTCTCTCCAAGTTGGTGTGTTTTGTGCAGGAACTCCGCAGAGGATCTAAATCACTTACTCTTACACTGTCCTTTTGCTCGAGAATTGTGGTACAGGGTGTTCAACGAAGTGGGCATTAATTGGGTTATCCCAGACTCGACTTTGGCCCTACTTCTTAGTAACTTGGGGGGCACTATTAGCAAAAAAGGAAAAATACTAGGGAGGGTTGCTGTATCAGTAGTGATGTGGTTCATCTGGGGTGAGAGGAATAAACGTATTTTTGAGGATGGAAATGAATCGATTGATGAGATATGGGATAGAATTAAGTATAAAGTGGCCTTATGGTCTCTTAGTCATAAAGCTTTTAGGGGTAATCTTATTTCTGAGGTGTCTAGGAATTGGATCTATGCCTTGTAACTGAATATGTAATCATAATAGGGACTTCTCATCCCTATGCATGGAATAAAAGTATAAGTTTCTTATCAAAAAAAAAAAAATATTCCATGTTAGTATAAATTAATACTTACACATTAATTATATACTATCAAATTTCCAAAAAATAAGAAACCCACTTGCGAAATTAAAAGATTTAAATAATATAAATTGTTGGTCTTTTCTTATTTATTCTATTAGAAAAAACAATAATTCCAACCCCATGCCAACCATTTATGATTAATTTCTTTACCTCAACTCAAACCCCTGAATTTATTCTCTTCACCTTGCATCGTATTTATCGTTTTCATTTTTATACTTGACACATATTTTTGTCCTCAACAACCACACTTTATTCTATCTTTCGGTCCAAGCCCAATGATCAACGCCCAATATGGCAATATCTTCACTTTAGCTCTACTTATTGTCTTTTTTCTAACTCATATCCTAAACAAATAAAGGTATTAATTTATTTCTTGAACTTTAATTATTATTTCTTGAAGTAGAAATTGTCACTACTTTTTCCACATAATCCAAAATCAATAATTTAAAATCAACAAGAAAACACCGTATATATTTGTCTAGGTTTAGATGATGAATGTATGAAAAATAGCTAAATTCTTTATGGTTTGTACATTATACATTACATCTCATTATTTTACGACATCAAATATTGGCTATAAATATGATCAACATGCCTAGTTTTATTCCTACCTGCTTACCTTTACGTATGGCTAACGTAAAGATAGATTTGATCAATTGAAAATGCCAATAGTTAGAAAATTAACAGTTTGACACTCCAGTTAACGCTTATATGGAAAACCTAGGCCGTGAAAGATGAGGCAAGAGCAAGGCGTGCTCTTAAAGCAACAAAACTCAAATTTGTCTTTTCATTATTATTCTGGTGGCAGGTGCATTATCCTACCCCAATTTCTTAACTTTCCTTCTTTTTTTTTTTTTTTGACTTTCAAGAAGATAAAACAAAAGTAATAGTACATGAAAACGTGTCAAACTAAAGTCTTTAACTATCCTTCACCTTTGCTTACCCTCCTTCTTATCTGCTTTAATTTCTCTTGCATTCTCAACTTTTACCATTTGCTTTTGGCCTTTTGCATTTTCATCTTATATTACAGAGCTACTATTAACGCTTAAAGCTTCCGAAAGCAGGGCTCTAATGTCAATGTCCTCAAGTGCTTAGCATTCGCCAGATGCTAAGGGTAGCTCGAGAATTAGGTCATCTAGAGAGCAAAACTATTGATGTCCACAAAACATTAGTTCTTATGCCATAGAACACTTACAACAAGATAACATATATTATGGGATTATTTATATAAATAAAGTTGCTTTGTGCTTCCTCAGAAAAGAATTCATGGACCCTCCTTCTTTGTACCCCAAGTACAAGCATAACCCACAAATTGTAACTATATCCAGATATAACTTCCACAACACTAACCAGATATGGTAACAGACACAAAGTGCTGCAAATTAGCACGCAAAAACACAGTAACTGCCAGAATGTCCCAAGGCAATACAAGACCCATGACCTTTATTAAGCAATCAAAACAAAGATATGCAAACATTGGATGACCAACTCATACGGTGGGAGCATGAGAGAGAAGGGGGGAGGGGAAATCAGATACAGGTCAAGTGCAGGTCTGAGAAGATGTATTGATTATGTGCATCAATATAGATAGTGATAAACTTGACGGAAAGTTTTTTTATCTAATTTTTTTGTTCTTTCTTTTTAATGATTAATATAGTCATTAAGTGCAATTAGTCGGGAGAGAGGTATCTGTTTTCCATGTTAATCACGAAAAGCAATTCCAAGACTGATCTTGTAGCTACTTTGGAGAAATTTCTTTTACTACCATTTTAAACAGTAAAGATGTTATATCAGTATAATTTTGAAGCTCGTTATTTCGAAAGATGTAAAACAAAACTGCATGTGATGCTATGCTATTACTTTTATGTCTCAAGATCAAGAATATGCATGAGCACCATGTGCCAACGCTGCTGATATATAGGTCTACATTTTCATCAGCCTCTCTGAGGAGAACCATTGTTTCCATGCATTTCAAATTACCAATCGGTGCTCAACACCAAGACATATACTAACCTACACTAGCAGCCCACACTACAAAAGTAGCTTGCTACACTCAGGAGCAGCGGGTCCGCTCCTCAGGGTTATATAGGTCTTATTTAGTCCACAAACGGATGGTATTTATTTCTGGAACCATGCAGCAACACTAGACCCATAGCAGACAAAATTGATCAATTGGCACATGTCCTAAATTGGAAGTAATTTAAGAGAAGATGAAAATCATTTAAAATAAATTTTACCCAAATAGCATCCTCTACCTTGCTCCCAAACAACTCAAAACCTAAACCTTATTATCCAATTAGGGATTGTTCATCTTAATCGAAGATAATAATCAGATAAATTTACTATCACCAATGTGCATGCACAGGATACAGCTAAATTAATAGGTACATTCGTCCAGAATGTTAGAAGATAATAGGTGAGTACAAGGCAAACAGAAGCCACAATTTGAAAGCAATAAAGCCCAAAGTAAAAACACGAGTGAGTGTGTGTAGGACGACAAACTCACATTCTCTTTAAGCTTGCGGATGATTTTGAGACGAAGCCGGTCGAAATCACCGTCGTCTTTCAGCTTCGAAATGACATCTTCTGCTCTTACACGGCCGCCGCCGTCGCCGTTGAAGCCAGTATTTTGCATCAGTTCTTGTGGATGCGAACAAACACCTACATATATCCCCTAAGCCCTGACTGTGTGATTCGATGTTTTTCTTCTTGAAAGAGATTAAAGGGGAAGAAGAACACGGTTTAAGCGAAACATTTTGACAGAAATTCAGTTCATTTGTGTTGGATTAATGATTTGTTGCAGGTATAGATGAATGCTGACGCCAGTCAAGCTGCTGGATTAACTGGGCCGGGTAAGACCCGTTTGCTATACAGAAAATTGGTTTGAATTGTTAATGAAAATTATCCTACACAATGGACGGCCCAAATTTACTTTGACTGATTTAGGAATCTTTTTTTTTTTCTCATTATATATTACTCATTTATTTATTTTACTATTCATTCTACTTTTAGTAAATATTTGATTTATTATTTTATCATAATTATTAATTTAGTGCACTGTTCATTAAATTAATCATCTTTACGACTTTACTAATGGCTACGTACTAGTGTACTACCCTAAGAATTCCCTCCATAAATTGATATCTGTATTCTTCAATTATTATCCGTTGATATTTCGTTAGTATTGTTATCAATGGACAATTGTTCCATTAGCTATATGCCAATGAAAATATTTGTCCAAATTTGCAAGTAAATGGGTTTTTTTTTTTTTTTGTTAGAGACGGAATTGCAATAAAAGGCAAAAATCCTGAACTGTGACAGTGAGAGAACACCAAATACAATTAAAGGCACAAGATCCCAATTCACATAACACGTAAACTAAAAAATTAACACGACTCACATGAGTAGGCGTCTCTAGAATTTCATTTTAGCTAGCGACACATATTGTATTACTAGTGCAAACCCCCACGAATTTCGTGGGAATTGTAAAAAAGATTATAAAAGCAAATGGTAAAAAGAATCGAGAAAAAAAAAAAAAAAAGAGGGGGAGAGAAATTTGTATAAAGAAAATTTAGGAGATCGAGAGAAAAGGAAGAGAGAGGAGAGATAAAAATTGAAAAAAATAAAAGAAAAAGAAAATATTGAGAAGATCTATAAAAAAAAGGAGAGAGAGGAGAGATGAGATGAGAGAGATGAATTGAAAAAAACTATAAAACAAAATAATTGTAAATTGTGAGAAAATTAGAAAATTAGAATCGGAGAAAAATGAGATGCCATAGTAGGAGAGAAGAAGATTCCGTATATAAGGGTAGATAATAATGTGCATTTAAAATTTAAGAGCACAAACCATCATAAATTAACATTTTAACCAAAAAAAAAAATCTTTAAGGGGCGGTTGCTACTTGCCTCTTTGAAATTAAATTTTTTTTTTCTATTATATGTAGATTTTTTTTATTTATGCCTTTATTTATTTTAAAATTTCATATTCAAATATTACAATCAAGGCTTTGGCTTGTGATGATCATCATCCTCAGGCTCAGTCTTCCTAAAGAGCTTGTGCTTAATATGCTGAGCAAAAGTCCGAGGCGGGAAGCGTGGCGGGTCCGCCTCGGATACCGTCTCGGGCAGCGGCTGAAGGATGATTTTGTCCTTTGGTGGTTCACAAAAAACCGCCCAAGAAATCCTGACCTTCTCCTTGTTAACTAGCCCCCTGTGGAGAATACTCTTGTACTTGCCATTGCTCAGAATCTCGACGGTATCTCCGATGTGCATGATGATGGAATTTGGGACACATTTTGCAGTGACCCATTTGCCCTCGTAGAAGAGCTGGAGACCCGGAACCATGTTGTGGAGGATGAAGGTGAGGGCACTGACATCCGTGTGAGCTTCGACTCCGAGGGCGAGCTCCGGCTGAGGGCATTTTGGGTAATAGTTAATCTTCATTTGGAGGATCATATCGTCCATTCCACCAACTTCTTTTTCTAGTCTGTCTTGTTCCAATCCTAACCCTATTGATAGGATTGAGAGTATCTTGGTTGTTAGGCCTCTCAGCTCCTTTGCATACTCTCTTGTAGCACCTCTATCACACACATATTAAGAAATTGTAATAATGAGTGAAATTTTGGAGTAATTTTGTAAAATTTTATGTATAAAGTAAATAAATAAGTTAACTTTTGTGTACGTGTGTAGAAAAAATAATGACATTTGACTAAAATTAAAATACTGTAAGGATGAAGTTTATAAAGAGTTTTCCATGTAGAACGTTCAAAAATAAAATGGGACTTACATATAATCAGGTGGATTGTTGGGCCAAATGGAGAGGTCCGTTTTGTGTTCAGGGAAGACAGAGTGAAAGAAATAGTCCTCCCACTCGAGCTGGCCACTGGCATTATTGGCTAGCTTGCTACCGTACCCCTGCACGTTCCCTGTCTCCTGCTCGTTCGCGTACTTCTCCTTCTCCTCCACGGGGAGCTCGAAGAATGCCTGACCCGCATTCTTGACCCGCTCCATCAGCTCCTCGGGTATTCCGTGGTTGATGAGGTGCATCACCCCCCAATCCATTGCCGCCTTCTTCACCTCCTCGTGGCATTTCTTTCGCCTATCTTCGTCGTCTGAGTTGATGGCTTCCAAGTCGATGGTGGGGAGCTGCGGGCCCTCGTTGCTCTTTTCTTCTACGAAAATGTCTCCAATGCTTTTCAGCTCTTCTTCGGGCCTCACGTAGTCTTTTGGGATCGTTTTCAGTCCACTTCGGGCCAACACTTCCACCCGTGGGCTTGGAGATGCAGGAGAAGTAACCATTTTAATTTTCTTGTGTAGAAATGAGATATCAAAGGAAAGATGTGCAGATGCATGGTTTGAGAGTGGTGTATGCATATATAAATAGGGAAATTGCGGTTTGTTTTAAGGATTGGTAAGTAGAAAGGGATTGGGGAGTAAGTTGATTGGAGAGTAGAGGCACGAGGAGGAATTGTTGCTGGTGGTTAGAATGGACTTGTTGGTTTATTTATGGATTTTCTACTCTTATAATTGAGTCACACAAACATATTAGAAAAATTGTAAAGTATTACTTAATAAATGCAATAATAATATTAATAACTGACGTGGTATTATAAATTGAAAAAAATTATATTATGAAATGATTTGTCTGTATGTATATGTTATGAAGTGATGTGGTTTAGCGTTGGGGTATCAAGAAAAAGGAAGAAACATATGGAGTAGTATGTAGTATGCAAAAACAGAGTAGTTATTGCATTTCCTTATGTTACACTAGGCTATTTTCTGTCCACAAGCTAGCTTTGGCATCATAATTAGTAGATGAATCGAAGTGTAAGTGGATTGTTAGTAGAAAATTTAGTTTGTTTAATATATAAAGGGTTAATACCATATAAATACACAACATTTGAACGTATGCGAATTTTCTCGAGAGAATCTACTGTTGCACAGCCATAAAATGGCCAAGCATTACAATGTTATGGTTTGAACGACCATTATTGAGCAAGGATGACACATATAACTCGCTTGAACGGCCATTACTAATTCTGTTAGTTAAACGAACCAAGTTGCTCATGAGTTCGGCTCAGTTAAATGAGTCGAACTTGTTAGATACTCGATTTACTAACGAGTCGGCTCGAACTCGACTCCTTTTTTTTCTTTTTTCTTTTAATTCCATTAAACTCGTTAGACACGTTAACGAGTCGAGCCGAACTCATTTCTTAGCTTGTAAATGTTATCTAGCCGAGCTCGAGTTGAGCTCAAACTTCAAGTACTTGACTCGGCTCGAATAACAACTCTATTCATCACCAGGACGAAGTTGGATAGCCCAAGTGGTTAGAGCACCAAGACTTTAGATCCTGAATTCGAGTCATGGGAGGGGAAAAGGGATATGTATTTAATGTAATTCAAAAAAAAAAAAAAAACTCTATTCATCACCAGCGTGATAAACAGGTGAAACACCTTTAAACTGCGCGTGAGCATTGACAGAGACATCATAAACCTTGTATGAGTATAATTAATTAGCCACACCCACACCCACACCCACACGGTCCCACACCCGAGGAAGAAACAAGATTTTCTTTGAAATGAGCTACACGACAAAGCATCGAGGTAATTTCCCTCCACATATCCTTCATTTGCCTTATCCTTCACTTCCACCATAACCATCAAATTAAAATCCTAGGCTACAATGCCCCAATCCACATTACCCCAACAACCTCCACTCCGCCGCCGTCGCAAATGGCCGCCGGACTTGGTTTCGCGTTACCAAAATTAACTACCCACTTTAGAAAGCCCTTCATTTCTGTTTCTTCCCTCCCATCCTCTGCGCCTGGGCTTCACTCCATTCAATTTGGTACTGGTACGACGCCGTGTAGACGCCGTTTGGTTGTTATTTCTCCTAAGGCCACCGCTGATCAACCGGGTTGGTCTCTGTTTATAGAATATTTAATCAGTAAATTAATCATCAAACTATTTGTTTTTTTAATGTGTAATTGTACTTCAATACAAGCTCTCTTGTCCTTGAATAGAATCAGTTGGTTTTAGGTGTATTTTGATGTTTCTGGGGGCTTTATTTCAACTAATCTTTATTCATGTAAATGGATTTTTGTATTTTGTTCCTTGAATAGAATCAGTTGATTTTTTCCTCTAATTTTGGAATAGAGTGGAGACAAAATGATTGTATGATTTAAGTTATTTCGAGTAGGATGAGGGTGAACTGACTATATTTATTCTCGTGTTAACCATCACAATTATCTCATGCTCATTCAGATTACCATTCTCACTGAAGAATTTGAAATTATCTCATGCCCCCTAAGTGTGAAATTTTCATTGTATTGCTTGTTTTTTACTTCAGGTCCGACACAAGAAGATGATGTTGTCGATAGCAATGTGTTGCAGTATTGCAGCTTAGATAAGAAACAAAAGAAATCAGTGGGGGAGATGGAGCAAGAATTTCTTCAAGCACTTCAGGTAATAACATGGACTCTTCTTCATCATTTTAATTGCTGCTTTCGACTCATATTTTTCTTAGTTTTCGTTGTTTCATTTGAAAGTTGTTATCCTCTGTTGCTTTTGCAGGCATTCTATTATGAAGGCAAATCTGTGATGTCCAATGAAGAGTTTGATAACCTCAAAGAAGAACTAATGTGGGAGGGAAGCAGTGTTGTAATGCTAAGTAATGAAAGTCTTAATTTTTTTCTTGTATCTTATGATTTAGTATTCGTATTCTATCCAGGGATCCAGCTATAAACGATTAAATTGCTTCCATTTGTTGCAATGTAGGTGCTGATGAACAGAGGTTTCTTGAGGCTTCCATGGCTTATGTCTCTGGGAAACCCATCATTTCGGACAAAGAGTTTAATGATCTGAAGCAAAAACTTAAGGTAGTTATAAGATATTCTATATTTGATAAGAATCTCTTAATTATACAATCTCTTAATTCATAATTATAAGAGTTAATACTCCAATGAAGGCAAATCTGTATAATTTTTTGTCACCTGCAGTGGTGCAATTTTTTTTTCCCCGATTTATCAGGATTGACGGGTTGCAATTTGTTTAAGTGTTTTTTTCGGCCAAAATTTGAACCTGTGACTTGCAGAAAGAGTGGTAAATCCCAGGGCAACTATTTCGTCTGGACTGATGTCACCTCCTATGGGTGAAAGAGCTCGCCAGAGTATCTCAAGGCTTATAAGACGAAGTAACAAGCAACTTGTAAGTTACGAGTTCGATTTTTGGCCAGATGTATCGCTGAGAAACAGGCGTGCAAGTCCCATGTTCGACTTTTGATAGGAAAAAACCACTAAAACAAAGTACATGTTGCACCTGGTCAATCCGAATAGTAGAGGTGCAATCTTAAAAAAATAAATAAATTGTACATGTATATAGAAGGGGATATTACAGGTGGCAAAATGATATTACCCTAAATATAAACCATGCTGCCAGTTAAGTTGTTCGGTGCTGCTGTCCTAAATCTACCTCATTGCATTATTCATAGTGTACTTTTCTGGGGTCTTTACATTTTCTTCATTCATTAATCTCACTCCTCAGCATGTTGTAGATGGATGGGAGTGAAATTGTGGTTGAGGGTCCTCGATGCAGTCTTCGCAGTCGAAAGGTGATTTTCTTTCTTAATAATTGTCTTCATAGTTTTCTTAGGGGACTTGATTATTCTATTGGCTATATAAATCATAGGTTCTCAATCACCTAAAGATCAGATAAGTATTCTAGTAATGTACAAAGAATTATGGGCTCATAGCTTATAAGAGGGAGCAGAAAGCAAGAAACTTATTCAAGGGGAAGCATGTTATGTATTCTGCCTTAATAATTAGACTAATTTTCTTCAAAGTATTCCTGTTTATTCCTATCTAGATGATAAATTTCTCGATGGTGAAGATTTTAAATTATATCATGTCAAAGAACCATGAGGAAATATCCTCTTTAATTATGTTGAAAAGAATAATAACAAAAAAAGAAAGAAGAAGAAATCCGTGCTATTTGAAGTATTGAAGTATCCTCTCATTTATATTGGGTATCATCAGATTATGCAGCATGTTCCGTAACTCGGGATTCCTATAGGAGTAGAAAGAAAGAAAAATGGGGAAGTGGGAACTAGGGAAATAAATGATTGTTGGTTATCTGCTCAAGTATTTACAAACAATGTCTCATAGTTTTATTGCAAAGATGTTTTGTTTTCTTCATTTTGTTTATATCTGTCAATTCATTTATAATGCAGGTTTATAGCGACCTTTCTGTTGACTACCTAAAGATGTTTCTTCTGAACGTTCCAGCTGTACTTGTCGCATTAGGATTGTAAGTGATTCCATTTCAAGAATAAACTTTCTCTTTTGTCATATGCTGTAGTGGACATACATTACACCATCTTGTTTCTGCAGGTTTTTCTTTCTTGATGATATAACTGGATTTGAAATCACCTTTCTCTTAGAGGTAATAATTTATCAGTTCTCGTTTTTTGATAAGTGTGTATATTAAGCAAGTCCTTCGTTGATCTACAGCACAACTGAAGCTTAAAAGACTCAACAACATGCATTCTTTCATGAATCTAATCAATATGTATTGTTTTTTCAGCTTCCGGAGCCATTCAGTTTCCTTTTCACATGGTTTGCTGCTTTGCCCTTGATAGTATGGTTATCATTCACAATTACAAACGCTATCGTGAAAGACTTTTTGATCTTAGGGGTAAGATTGCGTTCAATTTTCAAATCTAGAGAGTAAAGGGGATCTTTTTTTCACGGGTTCATTTTTAATGTTTCAGGGACTGTGTCCAAACTGTGGTACTGAAAACACTTCATTTTTTGGTACCATATTGTCAATATCTAGTGGGGGTTCCACCAATACAGTGAAATGTTCCAAGTAAGTTCAATATAGAGTAGGTCTCCATTGAATTGTGTACTCTCTTCTTCAGAGTAATACTGTTTAGTATACATAATAATACAATTTTGCATACGAAGTATCACGTATTGAAAACTGCTTGATTTTATGTGTTATTCTGTGTTATTCTATTCAAAATTGTTATAACGTCAGTATTGCTTTGTATAACAAAAAGTATTACTGAGTTTACCATAAAACTTTCGTGACCTAGGGTTCATAGAAGATTTTGTCTCAATAATAAGCTGCACCATCATTGATAATACTTTAATGGAGAACTTGCATGAGACATATTACTTTTGCAGGATTTTGTGATACTTAAAAAAATCAAGTTTCAGATGTATCACAAAAATTTACAAAAGTATCACACTTCATGCTAGTTCTTGTGATTACCTTGTCTTTGCATCTAAGGAACTTATTTCCTTCGTATAATCAGCTGTCAAACTGCGTTGGTGTATGATTCTAAGACGCGATTGATTACATTGCCTGAAGGAAGTGAGGCATGAATTCAGGTACTAACTTAAATCTTCAAAGATGTATCCAATAATATGGACAGATGTTGTTCAAAATCAAGCGACCTTCCCATATTTTCGCTCTTTATATCTCTGTGATCTGTTTATTTGATTCATGCATCTGCAGGAATTTGTGGTATGATTTTCAAATGAACTAGTACCTGCACGAGCAAGATTTATAAGATCAACGAACACATAGTTGATGAAAATGTAAGAACGTAAAGGAGATTCTCAATGCAGAAATAATTTTAGCATGTACAAATGTTTGTGTACATATATATGTATCATTCAATGGGCTGTATTATCATCTTATACCGGTTTGGGATTCAATCACGCGCTTATGCCATGTGATTATGGGTGTAAATGAACTGAATTGAGTAGTGTAGGATTGAAAATAAACTTAATTGGAAACTCAATCGATAACTTGCATAATATTAACAAGGGTAGTATAATAAAATATTTCAGATGTCATGTAAATTTTTATCACCGATGAGTATTTGAAGTTCTACATTATCGAATATATTGCATGTGTCATGTACGTAATTAAAATTCAATCAAACATCAGATTATAGTTACTAAATATAAATAATTTACTCTCATATATTATCTGAAAAATTGGAAGTATTTACTTGAGTTCCGTGGGGAAGAGCAAACAAACAATTCCTTGGTGGATATTGTAAAGAGCATGTTTTAAAAGTGGGTTTTTAATTGGACTCTTCCACACAATGACATCTATTAAACGGTTTCACAAAAAATATATTTGAGTTCTGTATAATGGTCTCCATCTATCTCATGATCTCATCCCTTCGTTTCATATTAACGGTTGCTTTTGAAATTTTGTATAAAATTAACATGATTTTTGACAAATTTACATTTCAATTCAAAAGAAGAAACTTGTGCACGTACATGACAGAAAGGGAATGTGTATGAGTGAAAAATGCATTTTTCAATTACAATAAGAAAATTTAAACAATTGAATGCATAAGTGCAATTGAACTTTAAGTGATATAAATATATTTTCGATTGTTTGATTGAATTTTAAACTCATCAATTGTGTCTCAATTACATTAATTGTACTATGCAATTGAGTGTACACAAGTGTAACTCTTAGAAGAGAGGTGAAAACATATCTAAAACAACAATTACTGTAAATTGAAACAAAAGTTATCCCTAAAGCTAGGGTTAATATGAAACGGTACAATATTTCTCACTTGGAAAGATACATAAGTGGCGTTTAAATTGAAATGATATTGTGTTCGAAAATAAAATAAAAATTGAAATACTATTTGTGCTTTAAATATTTTAAAAAGGGGGGACCTCACCAACTTAAGAAAATGTAATTGTAACTATCTAAATTTTAAATTGAAGTTGAAAGCAAGTCATAATGCGATTAAAACAGGACGTATCTAAATTGGAAAATGAGAACCTTGTGGAACAACATTTTACCATCTTATATTCAATTAGTAAAGGAGAATCCTTGTGGGACACTTATTGATTTTCTTGTTTCTTTTT
Organism: Galeopsis tetrahit; assembly: GCA_963675135.1. Lineage (NCBI taxonomy): Eukaryota > Viridiplantae > Streptophyta > Magnoliopsida > Lamiales > Lamiaceae > Galeopsis > Galeopsis tetrahit. Next base: position 76,517,732 of record OY776127.1, read on the forward strand.
TTGCTTTTATCAAATACGAGATCATAAATTATTCCAACCAATTCTCATATAACTCCTCATTGATCATCCAAACCCTCATGCAATTGTATTCCCATACATTTTATTTTTTTTACATAAAATATGCAATACTTTATAATTACAATGTGTTACTTTAAAGACAAATATGTGTTATTAAAAGAATAAATATGTATTATTAACACATAATTGTACTTTAGTAACATAAATCTGAATCGAGTTTTTCTGTCAAAAACATTAGTTTGACCGAAATATTGCAAAATGGTAATCAATATACAAAGTTACATATATTAACAAAAAAATGAATCAAAATAAAATATATACGATCTTACCTATAAATCGTTAGCTATCTTGAAAAGTGTGCCATCATCCTTATGAAAAATTGCGGTTGCCACTAGCCTATTCTATACACCAAACTTTTCTATTTATATATATAGATTAGAAAATGAGAATCCTTTGTGGTCGGACCATTTTGTCACATCTTTTTACCACTATTGATTTTGACATATCTTTCAATTTTAATCAAATACTACTACATTTGAAATCATATATATATATATATACACGTTGTGTGTCTGAGGTAGCTAGCATTGAGAAATGACTTACCCAAAACCTCATGCCATTGTATTTGCATACCCATTCCAAGGCCACATAACTCCAACCCTCAATTTCTCAATAAAGCTTGCTTCCCATGGCTTCACAATCACTTACATCCAAATTGAATTCATTCATCACACCATTGCCAAAGCCCATAATAATTATGAAGACGACTTATTCGTCGAGGCCCGAAAATTGGGCCTCGACATGCGTTATGCCACCATCTCCGACGGGTTTCCACTCGATTTCGATCGACACCTCAACCTTTGCGAGTATTGGGAGAGCATGATGCTTGAGTTTCCGGGTAGGGCCGATGAAATGGTGGGGAACATAATAGCATCTCATGCACCTTCAACAGCACCATTCTTTCTCGTTGCTGATTCGATGTACACGTGGGCATCAGCCATTGCAATGAAGCACAAGCTTGTGCATGTTTCATTTTGGACAGCTTCAGCTACAACCTTTTCATTAAACTCTAACTTGGACCATGGTATATATGATCAATTAATTCACTTTTTATCTATTTATTTATATCCTTTGTGTTTATCTGTTTAGTTTAGTGGGATCTATAATTGTCCAAAAAATGACGTATATTTATTTTGAAAATTTAACCAATCTTGGAAAAATCATGTTAGACTCTCGGTATTCTTTACCAATCGAATATTTTAATGATGACTATGTGATAGTATAGGATTATAGGTGTTTATAGATTATCTATATAGGATTTGTAGAACCAATTTATGCACGACTCTCGATATTCATTACAAATCGAATATTTTAATGATAGTATAAAATTATAGGATTTATATATAGTTATTTATAGGGTTGACGTTTGTAGAGTTTATATAGATAGTTATAGGGTATGATTCAGATTTCTCATCCCAAAATAAACATTCCAATGGTGATTTGATTTCAATGAATTAATACCTAAAATTAGGTTGTTCGCCTAACTTAAGCGGTGTCCAATTATCTTGCCAGATTGATTTTGTTATAGGGTATATTTTGTTACTTTTTCAAATTTGACCAGATTGATTTTTTTGTCTTTATCTTGCCAATATATTTTGCCCTCTTTTGTTTTTACTTTCTTCAAATTTGGTATTTTGATGTCATTTTTTTGGTACGCATGTTTTTACTATATTCTTATTTGGTCCAAAATAACTAAAATTGACACCAAAATATAATGGATAAAAAAAAAAATCAAGTGACAAAAAACTCCCTCAGTCCATTTTCACACTCTTCTTTTTTATTTTATATATCTCACATTAATTTTCACTCTTAAAAAAGATTTTTTCCCTCAAAATTTTCTCATTACCATTTTTTACACAGTACCTTACTTTATCATTTTTTTTCTTAATTTGCGTGCCCCATGAAAAAATAATTTGGAACAAAGGGAGTACAACTATAAGATTAAAATTAGATCCGATTTAAGTTACATGACGATTTTTTATATTTAAAATTGCAATTGCAGCAAAGGTCGTGATTTTTTAAAATGAGCATAACAGAGGATCCATGCCATATATCGTTAATTTTCCTTATGCTTCTCAGCTACGATGTCGAAAATGGCAGATGCTGTAACTCTGCTGATGATGAAAGTTGTTAACAAGGCATTTGAGCAGGCAAAGAATGCAGAAATCATATTATGTAACACAGTGCAACAACTCGAATCTGAAACCTTGTTACCTCTAAATCAAAAGCAACCAACCTACGCGATTGGCCCCTGTAATTTCTTCCCTGAAATTACAAAAACAAAAGTCGAAAATAGAATGTTTTGTGCATCTGACTGCAGCCAATGGCTCAACTCTAAGCCTCCTGCCTCTGTTCTCTACATCTCATTTGGAAGCATTTATTCCCTGCTCAATAAACAAGAGATTAAGGAGATTGCTCATGGCCTCCTCCTTAGTGAAGTTAACTTTATTTGGGTTATTGGCAAGACAAATGACATTAATGATGTTTTCCCTATTGGGTTTTTAGAGCATGTTAAAGATAGAGGGCTTATTGTTCCTTGGTGTGATCAAAATATGGTACTTTCTAATCGTGCGGTGGTGGGGTTTCTGACGCACTGTGGATGGAACTCGATTATGGAGAGTGTGTGGAATGGTGTGCCGATGATTTGTCGACCGGTTTCGGTTGATCAACCGGTGAATAGGAAGTTGGTGGTGGAAGATTGGAAGGTTGGGGTTGATCTTTGTGATGAGGGGCAAGTGGTTACAAGAGAGGAAGTTGTTAGTAAGATTGAAGATTTAATGGTGGGTGTTGAATTGAGGAAAGAAATGAAGAAAGTGAGGGAGTTATTGAGGAGTGCGTTGGACAAAGATGGATCATCACAAATAAACTTTGATCAATTTGTTCAACATCTCAAGGCCAGGCTGTATGGGGCAAGGGAGGGTGTGCATATATCAAACGGATTAATTAAGTGAGCAAGTCTCAAATGATGTAGACTTGTTGAACCTCTTTATCTAATATTGAAATTATGTTTAACTTAACTGTCAAAACTTATACTCTCCTCCCGTTTAACAATTTTATTCTCAATTGTCTTATTAGTCCTTTAACCAAATTTATTCTTATAATTTTATATGAAAAAGTTTAACTTTATCTTTATTTTCCAACCTCATTCAAAAGTGTAATATTTTTGCACACTAATCTTATACTATTATTAAGCAATTTCTTCTGTACATTTCTTCAAAAGTGTAATTATTTTTTTTGCGGACACCCATTAGTGTAAAGTTTTCTTTATTATTTTGTGTGAATCGGTATGTTCTTTGATAGGTACATTGTGAGATAGATCAAAATGTGAATTTTTTCTTCTACATCTGATTAATTAACTTTGACGGTTTCGGTACAAGAGGAAAGAGATAAGAAAACTATGTCGATACAAAAATTATCGTGTTGTTATCGTGTCGTGTCGACACGAAAATTATCGTATTGTTATCGTGTCGTGTCGACACATATCCTTATCGTGTCGTGTTCGTATTTGACTTTATCGTGTCGTGTCACTATCGTGTCGACACGAAATCCGACACGATAGCACGATTTGTCAGCCCTAGTAGTTGTAGACATCTAAAGTGAAAGAAATATCTTGTAACATATACGTGTAAACAATACGGGTTGAGTACTACTAATACTCGTGTGAAATATAATTGTGAAGAAGAAACAGAAACTAAAGTTCTTCTTCACAATAATTTTTACCGTTTAAATAAAAAAAACTTTGATTGTGTCGGTGGACTGTACGATGTGATAGAGCACAATTTATGTCTCACAGTAACACACTAGATAAACGTGTACGTAGCATATTTTCAGTGGACATGTAATCAATTCTTCTAACAGTTGGCTTGGACATTGATGTGACAATTATATACTCCATTTGAGAGAAGAAATACTTTGATTTATATATGCATATACAGTGCAACCCTCAAGAAAGCTAGCCAACATGATGATGTGACAATATATATAGTGGTGGGATTGCACGATATAAATAATATAATGTCCAAAATCTGCTAACGGAGAAGTACGCTTTCTATGACGCAAAAAAGAACCATTCATATACTCCATCGTTTCATAAAAAATATACAAATTTTTTAAAAAGTAAAAGTGTCAGGGAGCTATTGTAAAGTAAAAATAAAGTTATTGTTTTCATAAAAGAAAATAAACATATTTTTGATGGACAGACAAATAAAAAAATTGAATATACTTTTGATGGATCGAGAGAGTAGTTATTTCTTTGGAACATATGTTTAATATTCGTCGATTTTTTATTTATTTTTTAGACATGTCGATCTTTTATTCTTTGAGGTTTATTATTGACATGATATTAAAGTATATTTATATCTTACTTATTTATTTCACAGCAATTCGTACACTTGTTATATTAGGACGTTCCATTTTCACATTAAAAAAAAAAGAAGCATTTTCCTAATATTTCTCCTCAAAACATCACTTATTACCTCAATTTTATTCCTATCCGAATTACGGAGTAATATAACAATATTGTTGAAATTTACATGGCATACTAAGTTTGTGAATTTCATACATAATTTTAAAGCTGGGCCATTAACCGTTAATGTGAGGTTTAATCATAATCTTAAAATCAGATTTACTCAGTAGATGAATATCAGCTGATGATTCAAAATCGATGGAGTCAGATAAGCTAACTTAGGCCTGATCAGAAGAGTTGAAGGTTTCCAGTTTGATGAGAAGGTGATGTTTAGGAGTTAGAATCAACTTAAATTGTTATGATCAGAAAATGTTATATCAGCTGAAGAGGATGTTTGGTGGCAGATTTAGTCTTTTGACTAAGGAGTGGATATCAGAAGAGTAGACCAGAGGTCTTCTGATTAGTTTTCTGATGGATGTCATTTGTTACGAGTAGTAGAAGAAAGGAAAAAACTGTCATTTCGATTGGGCAATGCAGAACACGTGAGTTTGTTAGGCGGTTACAACAACCTGACAGGGGCACGCTTTCAACGCACGCAACAATCTACCTTGATCAATATAAACACCCCACCTCTTGCATTTTTGTAAAGTTTGAAGCTTACGAGCATTCGTCTTGAATTGTGAGTTCACGAGTGAAGTGAGAATAAATTCATTTTTCGAGTGAATGAGTGTGTAAACATTCTTTGATCAATCAAGTTGAAGTCGTGTGTCCAGTACAATGTAGATCAAATTGATCGAACCACTTAAATCTTTGTGTGCTCTGTTTTCTGTTCTTGTTTCTTATATTTGTGAATTTCTATCTTGTTGGATTGTTTGAGAAATCTGTTTTCTATTTGATTGGAGACTTGCTTGACACTAAATTTTAACGTTCACCCTCAGTGTTGGTCAATGATCGATGGGCTTATTTTGCTCCACAAACACAACATGAAGGCAAATGCTACTTGCACCCACGTTTTAGGACTACTATACGTGGTACAACATAAAACTTGTTAACCGTCCATAACTAAATAAACTAAAATTTAAATTTCAAGGATTCAATGTTTTTTTATTCGAAAAAATCTTTAAATGTTCGTGAGGGTCACGAAGGCAAACATTATTCATTCTAACTACTAAAAACAATTATATAAACACCATACAATATTCCAATCAATTCAACTCATTTGTACATATATATAGAAAGAGTCAAGTAGCTCTAGCTACTACGAGCAAATTCAGGCCCAGAAATTAAAATTCATGGCTGCTTCTTGCTTTCACTCATGGTGCCAGCTTGGCTTCTTCTTGGTGCTGCTCGTCGGTGGAGCATCCGCGGGCGGATATGCGGCCCCGGGATTTCAACCTACACCGTGGCAACAAGCCCATGCAACATTTTATGGTGACGAAACTGCTTCAGATACAAACGGTGAGTTATAGTAATATATATTGTTGTCTCAACATACTCTCTTATATATTACTCCCTATATTCTATAATAACTTTTACATTTTTTTTTTTTTGACATTCCACAATAATCCACAATTTTATATAAAATGTCATTATTTTTTTCACGCATACACACAAGTCAAATCATTTATTTACTTTCATTACAAGAAAATTTGACTTTTAATGAAAAAAATCTTGTCATTATAGCTTCTACAGCTAAAAGTTTTTAATGACAAAAATTGACTTTTAGTGAAAGGTAATCAATTTATTCATTTATTGTATATATGAAATTTACTATAGGAAGGATGGGGTATCAATAAAGTTGGACGAAAAAAATTCAAATTGATCGAGTTAGTAGGCGATTGTGTAAGTGAGTAGGATTAATATTTTGATATGTCACAGCTTTTTTATGCTTGATAATTGAATGTCAATTGAATTTATATAGATATATCTTACTTTTTTTTAAAAAACTTAATTTTTTTTAATTTCTTATAAGATTTTTAATGAGATCGATAAATTTCTCCTTAAAAAACCATGGTTTTTAAAATGAAATGCCAACCTCATCAATATGATCAATTGAAGAGATCGAATTTGAAATTTTAATTATAGAAAATCCTGGAACATAAATATTTCACTATAGAGCAATTATACCCCGAAATTCTAGCTCACAGTAGATACTACTAGTATTTTACTTTTAATTTATTTTTCATATATGGTAACATTTTTTTAATTACAAGATGTTTGGTTGCGCATGCAGGTGGAGCATGTGGGTATGGAAACATATACAGCAGTGGTTACGGCACGGATACGGCGGCGCTGAGCTCAGCACTATACCAGAATGGGTATGCTTGTGGCCAGTGCTTCCAGATCAGATGCGTTAACTCCCCCTCCTGCTACAAGGGATCGCCTATCACTACCGTCACCGCCACCAATCTCTGCCCTCCCAACTGGGGCCAGGACTCCAACAACGGCGGCTGGTGCAACCCGCCACGAGCCCATTTCGACATGGCCAAGCCCGCCTTCATGAAGATTGCCCAGTGGTCTGCTGGCATTGTGCCCGTCACCTACCGTAGGTAGGTTAATTAATTAATTAATTTTAAATCAATTTTTGTATTTTACCTGTACACACACAGTACATAAAAGTTTACAAAATTATCCCTGATCCTGTCTGTCTGCAGGGTAAGTTGCGTTACAAAGGGGGGTATCCGGTTCAACTTGCAGGGAAACGGGTACTGGTTGCTGGCGTACGTGATGAACGTGGGAGGCGGGGGAGACATAGCCAACATGTGGGTGAAGGGGACCAGAACTGGGTGGATTAGCATGAGCCACAACTGGGGGGCTACGTACCAAGCCTACGCCAGCCTTGGTGGACAAGCCCTTTCATTCAAGATAACATCTTATACTTCACATCAAACTGTCATTGCTTACAATGTTGCCCCTGCTAATTGGCAAGTAGGCTTGTCTTATGTTGCCAATGTCAACTTCACTTGATCAATCACTACTAGACTATTTATTTCTCATTATTCCCCATATGCTATTTTTTTTTTTTTTTCATTTTTTTAAATTTGCATGTAAGTCATGATATAAGAATAGGATTTTTTTTTTTTGGGGGGTCGAGATTTTGTGTTGCAGTTGTAGATGAAATATTGAGACAAGCAAGAGAAGAGTAATGTAAATTTACACTACTACCTTCTCATTTTCTTTTGTTAATGTGATTTAATTTGCGTAATAATTAAATCTAGGTTTTGTATTTAAAATGTGTAATTCAATCAAATTAAATATACAAATAAAAAGATAATGTATATATATATATATAGATTCAAATAAAAGAACAAAATATTATTACTAAAAAGAATTATTACTAGCTAGCACATGTTGCCCCTCGAGCAGAATGGGAGGAGGTCTGGATCGAAGAAGTTCCAAATTGTTGTATTTCCTTTGTTATCAATGATGTAAGGCGTGAGCCTACATTTTCTAGTGAAAAATAAATACAAATTATTAAGGCCCAACAAATAAAGCATATTAAACCGGTCCAATTAATAGTAGGAGAAATTATTGTTAAGGTAATTTCACTAAGAGATTTATCTAATAGGGAATAGATTTTTTTTTTTTTAAATCTATTAGAGTCAAAATGACACCTAATAAGACATAGTTGCCCTTTACCAATTTAAATAATTTGAAATTAATAAAAATTAATTGAATTTACATCAAATCTTTTGAATTAATGCAGTTCCTTTAATTGTTGGGTAGGTCTCTTGTAGACTCAATTCCTTATAAGGAATTGAGTCCATTTTAGAAAATGGATAGGGTCAACAATAAATAAATATTACGCGGAATATGTTTAAATAATTTGCTGTAGCTGAAATGGTTAAGGTCAAACCATTTTATCTTCAGTGACTTACTATTTTCAACATTTTTTTAGTTATATTGACTTACACTTTTTAGTAATGTTATGCTACACCTTTTAGTCATATTTTGTTACACTTTTCACAACATTTTTTTAGTTATATTGACTTACACTTTTTAGTAATGTTATGCTACACCTTTTAGTCATATTTTGTTACACTTTTCAGTTGTAGTGACTTACAATTTTCAACAATATGTTCAGTTATAGTGGCTTACACTTTTTAGTAATGTTATGTTACACTTTTCAGTTATAACAACTTACATTTTTCATTAAAATATTGTGTTGCACTTTTCAAGTATATTGACATGCACTTTTCAAGTATATTGACATGCACTTTTTAATAATATTGTGTTGCACTTTCTAGTTATACTAACTTGCATTTTCTACTTATACTAACTTGCATTTTCTACTTATAATGACTTATACTTTTCATTAAAAGTTGTGTTGCACTTTTCAATTATAGTGACTTACACTTTTTAGTAATATTGTGTTACACTTTTTAGTAATATTAACTTACACTTTTCAACACACAATTTCGAAAAAAAATAATCAATAAAAAAAATTACAAAAAAAAATAATAATAATAATAAAAAAAATTAACCAAATCAAAATTTTTATTCACAATAATCATGAATATTTAGGGTTCACAATATTTTTGAATATTTAAGATTTAAATTGACTAAGTCAACTCAATTCCTTATAAGGAATTGATTCTATATGAGACCAATCCTTAATTGTTAATTATTCAAACAAATAAAGTATTCAAATATTTCTAAAATTAAGCAATTCGAATTAATTGTTAATTATCCAAACAAATAAAGTTAAAAAATCTGCATTTTATGATCCAAAAATAAGCGTGTCATAGAGTATACAATTCCCCATATGTTGAATATGCATATATATATATATATGTGTGTGAAAAAGATTATGAATTTTAATATGAATAGTGAAATGAATTTTGGTATGTAGAAAATCAGTTATGAAGATATATGTTCATTTCAATATGAAGTTTAAAACGGCATACATGACTGAATTTTTTGGTATGCATAAAATAACATGAACCAATGTGCACAGAGTGACATGCATATCAATATGCAAAATAGATGTGCACATTTGTAAATGACATATTCAAAAAGCGGTTTGTTGTGATGTAGGGATTTCATACTTAATTCCGTTAATATCACTGAAAAGAATTGTTTAGAATAATAAGACGAAGACATAAAATGATAATGCCTACATCGGTATCCATGTTTCATATGGAAAGTTCATTTTGATATGAAGTTGTAGGAGTAGTATATGCACCTTTCAAATGCAGTGCGAATAGCAATTGAATAATAAGTCTATCGAAATTCAAGCTGGAAAAGCTGATTGTAAACCAAACTAACATATGAATAAAAATAAAGGTCGTTTCAATTTTGATGAATTTCCAGCAAGTACATACTACAAAAAGAAATACAGTTTAGTATGTAACCTGAAAATGTAACAAGCATCCAATTCTAGAAAATTCTCTGTATCTATAGTTTCTTGCTACTAACTTTCAATTACAGATTTCAAAAAATTTGTTCAACTATATTCATCTTCTTTGTCCATGGACTCCACACTCTGATTATCCAATGCAACTAATAGATTCTCGAGAACAAATAAATGTTTCAATTTCTCTGCAAAATGAAAAATATTCGGTCAATTTAATTTCAAAAGCATGGTTCTAAGGGAGCTCAAATCTTAACAGGGAAGCAATGAAAGTTCAGATAAAAAAGAATGAAGAAAATTTGAGCAAGCAATGTACCTGATCTTTGCACAATTTTATAACTGAAATTAACACTCTGTCTCCCACTAAACTTTCTCACAAATCCATGATTCACAAATAAAGTCTTCAACAAGTACAAATATCAGCAGCAACATTCACAAACCAAAAGCATACAAGTCCCCTTAGGATACAGAAATCCAAATTATTTATTACGGAGTACATTATGAGTACAAATTCTTGCCAGACATGTATCAATATAATGCATCACGATGAAATTAATCTAGAGATGCCAATCGAAACAGTTAAAACATGTTGGAAATCAAGAATCCTAAAAAAAAAGGGTCAATAATTGTAAACAAAACTGAAAACAACATTAATCCAAATCCAACCAATCCTCTCTGAAAACAAATTCTCCGCTCATATTCTCCAAAATTTCCCAAATCACTCGAATATAAGCGCGTAACAATACTCAAACAGCAGTAATCCAGAAAAAAGCTACCAAATTCCAAAAAAACGAGAGAATTTACCTAAATTAGCAGTAAAATCATCCACGAGGAAGACGAAAAGGATCAAATAAAGCTTCAGAAACAAGAGAAAACAGAGATCTGCTGACCCTTCAAATGAAGTGACAAACACAAAGGAAAAATAGCAAACAAGAAAAACTTACTGAATAGAACCTTATCGAGGCTCTGATTAACCACATATTCGTAAACAAGGAGGTTTTCAGTATCATGGACACAGTATCCTACCAAATTCACCACATTTTTATGTTGCACACGCGACAATAATTTGGCCTCATTCAGAAATTCTTTTTTCCCCTGTATTGATCTCTGTGACAATTTCTTCACAGCTATATCTCTCCCATCACCCAATTTTCCCTAATCAAAATCCAAGATACCCAAAACATCAAAACCCTAATCAAGCCCATTTTATTTTAGGTCAAATGAACATGTGCCTTGGTATTAATTAAAATCAAGCTTTGATTACCTGGAAATCAGGACCAAATCCGCCTTCTCCAAGCTTGAGAGAGGGGTGAAAATTCTTGGTTGCCGCAACAAGGGCGTGAAATGGAAAGTTTTTTCTGCTCTTGTGCAGCAATTTTCTCCAAATCCACTTCGTGTTCGTCTTTTTTCGCGCATTCAAAACCACAAAAACAAGTCAGAAATTTAGAAGCCGATTTTATGAAGCTTGAAGAGAAGAGAAGAAAACTGACCTCTAGTTGAGGGGTTTGCGAAGGGTTTGATGAGATCGTCCTCTCCTGCCATTAATGGAGTCGGTCGACGGCCACCACTAAGAACAAAACAGATCGTGGTCGGCTAGGTGACTTAGTTCGTATTTTGCACACTTTTTAGTACAACAATAACAATCCCCACAAGCGTATGGGTTCGTTATAGTTGAGTAAGTATACGACCTAGTAGTTATCGTCCAAGGACCTAGAGAGAGCGTGGAGCCCCAAAACTATACGTCAAAATGGTGTTATAGAAGCTAAATGTGAGGAGTAAGCAAATACCAACTAATAAAATAGAAAACTAATGCAATCAACTAAACTAACTCTCAATAATGAAAGTGCAAGGTGAGAAAGCATTGCCTCGGGTGTTTCCGTTTTGTGAGCAATTAAGTGAATTAGTGAACCAATTATATGATTTTACTACGAATTCGGGTTAAGCTAAAGGCTATCACATAAGTGTGCAAACCCCCTCGAAAGGCATAGGTAAACATCGTGCATTGATTAGCAATTATAGGATCTAATCAAATACCATAAGCCCCTAAGATAGTGTTTCATAAGCACTTTCAACACGGTTACTAATGCTTATGAAACGCCCTCTCACCAAACTCATAGACGACCTCTACTCATTTAGTGTCTAAGGTTGTCGGTCTAGCCATTAACACCCCTCTCGGGTGAGCTAATTACTAATTAACTTCTATTCAATTGATCAAAGCTCACACTCACACTCCCAATCATGCTACCCAACTCTCGTTGCAATAAACATAATCGAACATGCTTGCTAATAGGGTTAATCAACTAAATGAATCATCCAAAATACAACCCTAGAAACCTAAACACCAAAATTATAAGCTTATCATGCAATTAATCCACAATTTACACTAAATTCTCATCAAAACATCAACACCCAAAGCAATTGGAGATTAGCCCATGTCTAAATTAACAACTAGAATAAAACTCATGTAAATTAAACTACAAAACATGAATGAAAATGAAATTACCAAATTAAATTTGCAATAAGAAAAATATCACCTCTAGTCTTCAAAATCCTTCAATGCTTACAATAAAATGAAATACTAAATTAAACACTAACTAAAAAATGAAAGAACAATTAAAACTAACTAATATATTGAGTGGAGTGGTGGAGGAGGAGAAGAGATTTCTCCCCCAATGGAAGAGCCCCTGCTTTCGCCAATTCCTTCTGTGTGCCTATCCCCCCTCCTCCTTCTGGAGTCGCGTATTAGTGCAAGTAATTGGGCCTAAAACAATTCTTTTTGTTTTTTTAATAAATGGGCCAGCTTTTTAAATTCACTTGGACCCAGCTGGAATGGTTTCCTAATTTCCGTAAGTTGCTGAAGTGCCACCTCACTGCAACTCAGCATCAATTTATTTAATAGCTCATCAATTTATTTAATAGCTCATGCCATTTTTCATTCCAGTGGGCCACCAGCTTCCTGAAATTCAATTAATAATACGATCCAATTGCCAACTTTTCTCAATTTTCTCGGTTTCACTCCTTCAATTGACTTCACAACCTTCAATTGACTTCACAAAATTATTGAGATGTATTTTTGTTTCAAAATGCTCATTTTTCCTATAAAAATAGCAAACAACACCCTTTCTCCAAATCAAGTGTAATTAGTCAATTTAGTATAAATAATGCATGAAATCCTATAAAATTAAACAAAATAAATCCATGAATTTCAAGCAATTTTCATACTAATCACTAGGCGTCTTCGACTTCACGCACGGCGGCGGTAGAGACAGGTCAACAGCGAAGAGGCTCGGCGGCAACGAAGCTTCGTCTTCGACCATCTTCTTCGTCCAGTGCGACGACGGCGGCAAGGTGAGTGCGGCGGCCAAGGTGGGGGAGGGAGCTCGACCGATTGGGGTGGGGGGAGGAATCTAGGGTTTTGTTTTTTTGGGAAATGAATTAAATTAGTGGAGAGATTTGAATTTAAATTTCGAATTAATGTGTAAAATATATTAATTAAGAGGTTATATTAATATAAAGGGCAAATACGGTTTTTTTACAAAAAATTTACCTTATTAGGAAATTTTAAAAGTGGTATGTTTTAGTTGTTTAATAGGCTATAGAAATGACCTTATTATTAGTGAATATTCTCTTAATAGTATTAATTGAAACAAGTGAGGAAGCAGATGGAAACTGAATAAATTCAAAATTCTGGAATCAGAGATTTGAGCAGAAAAAATCACCATTCAAATCCGTCCCCTTTTCATTTTGGTTGTCCCACAGCAATAAGTCTCTTCATTTTGATTAATTTCTCTATCCATTTTTTGAAAGCTCAAGGGTCCTACACCATTAAATAGTTGTTGTTATAATACTTCACTTTATTAATAACAAATGTCACTCTTTTTTTTTTGGTCACTCATTTTTTATTTTTTTTGGTCAGTGAAATGTCACTCATTTTACTTTTAATTATTCATTCATTCACTTCTCATTCTCTTCAATTACATTAATTTACTGCATCTTATTTTATATTAATATTGCTTAAATGGTATGAAATCTCACTATGGAAGAACGGAGATAATACATACTACCAAAAAAATAAATTAGGGTCACAATCGTACCCCATGTCACCACGCGATGCTCTGTCAAAATGTTGTGTCTAGTCAAATAATTGACACTTGTGAGGCCGAACAACGTAACACTTTTCTTGCCACCCGACCCCTATCACTTGGTGGGTTCTTGATATCAAGACAGTGCGTACGATGTCGTGTGTGTTCGATCGGACTGGGATATGCCGTGTGGATCGACACGAGTGCCATGTCACCCCCTGTGGGTCCAACTTAAACTCCATCTTCAATTCAAAGGAGTGGGAAAGGATGTCATTTAAGAGAGGAAAATAATGATTGATTGATTCGGTTTCATTACATTTTTCAACACATATAAATTCAATTTTGTTACCTGTTCCTCAATAGTCCAAACCTCCCTCGGATGGGTGGGTGCCCACAAAGTGAAAGTGGGAGACATGTAATGAAACACATGCATATATTATTAATTACTCCCTCCTTCATCCCACAAAAATAGCCACAATTTTCTTTTACGAATATTCTAAATTATAGTCACATTTCCTCTTTTACTTAAATATTAAATATTTTATTAATTGACAATTTTACCCTTAATTAAACTTACTCCGTAATTACTCATTGATTTGGAGTTTACACCAAATTTATGAAATATTAAGGGTGAAATAGACATACGTACTCCAAAATCTGCTAAGTGTGTCAGTTTTGCCCTTAAAATCATATACTCCAAAATCTGTTAAGTCTTAATTACTCTTATTAATTAGGGGTAAAATTGACAATAAAACATTTAATACTAAAGTAAAAGATGAAATATAGCTATAATTTGGGACATCAAAAAAAGAATATGTAGATATCTTTGTGGGATAGAGGGAGTAGTAGTTAAATTTGACCACATTTAATTTGTGTGTAAAGTCAAATATGAATATATTTGTGGGTGGGAGGGAGTAATTAATTAATGTCCAAAGCTATCGCGCCTTCATTAATACTAGCACGCTATTATCCCCTTTTCTTATCCTTTTTTACTTTAATCATTATTATTATCCCCACGCTCAAATAATTATTCTCCTAGCTCCTCTTAAGTCCTCGCCCTACCTTTTCAATTTCAACTTCTATTTAACTTAACATACTCTCATTCTAGTGTGAAATCATTTTATACATTAATTTAAAATCATATTCAAATTTAATGTACAAATTATTAATATATGTGATGGTATAAGGAATTTAATTTAATCTTAAACATTGACAATTGAAAAATTCAGCTGTCACATCTTGTTTTACCCCATTTTTCGGTGTGCAAGAAAAAAGAGTAAATATAAGCTAAAAGAGTAAACATAAGGCATAAGCTGCCATAAATCAATTATATATTTTTAAGTAGTAGTATTGATTATATTACTACTACAAAGTGAAAGTTGTGAGATGTGGTTTTAATTTGACTAACATATAAGTATTTATGATTGTGTAAGAATTCTTGTGTTCGAAATATTCTTGATAAGAGCTTGATAGAGTTTAAGATAGATGATTACTTCAGACGACTCTTTTTATAGTACATGCAGGCATGAGTTGCTTTCTTTAACAAAACATTGCTGACTTGGACGAACAGAGTAGCCGATCATATGTTGATCTCTAAGGTGGGCGACAAGAGGTGTCGAGGTGACATTGACAAACAGTTTTCGAGTTGTTGACTTTTTGACCAGTCTTCATTGATTCTAAGATGTCATCGTCTCATTCGATAGTTGTTTGTAAGACGCGGACAAGCTTATGAACTTAACTTTATTAATGAAGACCGGATATAACATTAATAATAAAATAAAAAAGTATTTTCCCTTTCCAATAGCTTTTGATAATCACACAATTTCCTAATCCCATAACAGAGCATTTGCTTAACAAGGTGCAAGAAGACCGTTAACCACACCAACCTTAATCACAAACAAATTATCAAAACTCCTCTTTCCATTTCTTAAACCAGAAGCAAACACACTACATCATTAGTCCCTCATCTGATCATGGCCTTCCAATATCTTCCCTTAGCAATAACATTTCTCTCATTAGCACTTCTACACCCCTCCAAATCCCAATTCCACGACATCAAATCAGTCGACCTCGCCATCAGAGACTCCACATTCCGATCCAACAACACCAGCTTCAAAACAGGCGAAGTACGCACGATCAGCCTCGCCCCCAACCTCTCGGACATAAACGTAGACTTGTTAAGACTAAGGTGCGGTAGTCTCCAAAGATACGGCGCAAGAATCAAGGAATTTTACTTAACAAGTGGTGTGAATGTGTATCCTTGTGCAACAAGAGTATTTCTTGTTAGACAAAGCTTAGGATACAATTGGTCTTCTCTTTACTACACTAGCTACGAGTTATCCGGTTATCAACTCATTTCCCCTGTTTTAGGCCTCAAAGCTTACAGCTTTGATAAAGATCCAATCGAGCTTAACATCCAGAGTGGAAAAACGCCTATAATTATAGATTTTAGCAGCACGGAACTACTCAACACTTCGTCGAGAATCAGCCCTTTATGTGTCACGTTTGCTCGTGATGGGAAAGTGAGTCTGTCGAACCAAAAGAAGGCGAATGTGTGCGTGGCGAAGGGGAATGGGCACTTTGGTTTGG
Organism: Galeopsis tetrahit; assembly: GCA_963675135.1. Lineage (NCBI taxonomy): Eukaryota > Viridiplantae > Streptophyta > Magnoliopsida > Lamiales > Lamiaceae > Galeopsis > Galeopsis tetrahit. The sequence goes on from OY776127.1 coordinate 76,534,239, forward strand.
TGGTGGAGTCGCCTTTGATGCCGTTTAAAGGGAAGGTTAGTAAAGTGAAGATAGTGGTGGTGAGCTCGATTGGAGCTGCATTGGGAGCTTTTCTTTTGAGTTTGTTGATGGTTGCTATGTTGGCTAAGGCGAAGAAGAAGAAGAAAGAAAGAATGGACGAGATGGAGCGGAGGGCTTACGAAGAGGAGGCTTTGCAGGTTTCAATGGTGGGGCATGTTAGAGCTGTTACAGCTTCTGCTACAAGAACTGCACCCACAATACAGCATCATCAATATCCAACTCCATATTCTTGAAAATTTTAGATTTAAGAAAGATGTTATGATAATTTTTGTTCTGCTTTTCTGGAAACAAGAGGTTAATTAGGCCTTTTTTTGTTCTAATTTTATGGATTCGACTTGCTCTTAATACTAGTTTCGTATTACAATAATAACAGCTTAAGTTGGCCTGGTTGTATAGACTTAAAATTTAAAAGTACGAGTGTTTTAAATGTATGTGACGAAGGTTGATTTTTTTTCAATTCAAAGCCCGTTCCATCCCTTTTTCATCTACAATCTTCACAACAGTCATCCAAGTGGCCAATTTTGATGAATAACATTGTGTGATGCGTCATGTTTATCGTATGGCCAACGAGAAGGCACATCGAATTGATAGAGTTGTTAGAGATTTTTCGAACCCTCATATATGGTTTGACCCTTCGAATGTTGTGGATGACATACCTACTCGAATTTGCAACTTTTAATAAATTTTAAAAATTAATTGGATCAAAATTGATTTGTTGGAGCTTGATCTAATTGGATCCTATATCACGTTCCTATAGTGCCTCCATTATGGACTCAGGTGCAGATTTGATAACTTCATAAATTAATCATTGTCCATAATAATTTTAATTTATTTGATCATCTATGATAATGAGATTGATATCTGAAAATATTCTTTGAATTAGAATGGAAACAAGATTATGAGATTGTCAAAGAATGCTTCAAATGTAGTCCTACTAGTTTTATGTCCAATTAATTAATTCTGTTAAATACACATCATATTTAGATCATTTGTAAAAGTTATTTGAATTGATTGTTATGGGTCGAATAATTTAATTGTATGAACAATTTATTGTCCTATATTTATTGTTTTACAAAATATACAGTATTTGTGACTTGTGATTTTGAATACTGTGAAACAAGATGGTGGATTGCGACTTCATTAATTATCCTTTTTAGATTTAAAATAAACTGCAAACTTGTTCTTTTTATTCAGGCTTTGAGCAAGGCCCAGGCTATATATCCCTCCATCTTTGTTAAATATACTCCCTCGATGTATACACCCCATTTTAAAGTGACAAATTATGTTATACTAGTTATGGGTGCACCTCAAGGATTGAGGTGTTGACCCAGATATATACTCTTTTTTTTTTTAATCAGTAAATGATTTAATTGAGAAAGAATAGGGTAAAAGGAACAATTTCAAAGTCTAATTTACATTCAAAAGTAATCATCATTCTTGCTCAGTAAAAATTAAGTGCTCATATAGTTAATAATACAATACAAAAACTTAGAAGTGGGTTCTCACGTCACAGTCGACTGATTGTAATTGACTCCCAAATCTCTCAATCCAATAGCTTCCATCCAAATTCAAGTGCGTGATTTTAGTTCTGTGAAGATCTTCTCGAGGTTTAGCTGCTCATTTTAGAACACATGTTTGCATATTAACCATATTAATAAAAACTTCATACAAGACAATAGTCATCATTCATAGGTACCACAAAATCTAGAGCTTTTTTTTTTTTCCAATGATAACAAGTATAATGTCTTGAAAAGACGATAAAATAAAAAATTACCATAACTTTCAATTACCTTTGGGGACTTCGATCAACACAACTTTCATTCTTTGTATTGATTTCCCTCATTGAAGAACATTATGTATGACTATTTGTACTGCATAGACCAAATAACTAAGTTATGCTAAAAACCTCATCCATTATAAGCATAGAGCACTCATTTAAGTGGCACATCCCTTTTCTCGCAAGATCAAGAATTCTTCCAGGTGTCCCAAGTAAATGAACTGGTTGATAGGGACACATTATGCCATCCTTTTAGCCAGTTCCATCAGTTGTAGCCATGACTTCAATTTTTAAGTGTTTCCCAAGTTCTTTACAAACTTGTGACGTTTGAAGAGCTAATTCTCTTGTTCGGACAAGAATAACGACTGCAAAGAGTAATCTACCAAGATGAGTGTTGAATATTATTAAGGTTAACCACTGCAACTATTAGTCAACTGATGAATGCATCTGTGTGTATTAAAACTGGCACAATTACTTGAAAATAGCAGCAGATACATAAATTCTGAAAGACAAATATGATAACAAGACTAATAAAAGGTGGTATGAAACATTATTCCCTTAAAGTCGCGAATTTTAGCATATGAAAATATCTAATATTACCATAGACCAAGACTCCAGCCACAAGACTCTTGGTATCCTACATCCACATTAAACCATTACATGTTTTATCAGATGCTTATAATTTTCTTGACTCGTACAACTCCAGGTGAAAAAGAAAAAACTAAAACTATGAACCAAATTTCTCTTGTTCTCATTTTCAGCGCCAGAATTCATTAGGTCTAGCATATAAACGTAAGTCCGTATTTCCAAGAAACTACAGAGGTACAAAATCTGAAGGAACATAAATGGTTATAGGACAAACCTTGAATAACATTTTTATCTTGGTCAATTTTCTCCAAGGCAGGAATGCAAAACACATCAGTTTTTCCAATTCCATTGTTTGCCCTGGCTAAGATATCGCTTTCTGTGAGAGCAATTGGGATACTCTCCTCTTGAATTGGGGATGGGTTTTCAAATACCCATAAAAAGTGGGTAAAGTAAATATGATTTAAAAAAAATTGACGCTTTAATCCACACAAAGCTGTTGTAGTCGGTTTTTTCCTAATTTGCTACATATGAGAAACATAACCTAAGGCAACAAGACACTATTCAAGTGGAAATGAGGAAAATAAATGAATGAATAATGATGGCTTTGTAGGCAATTATGGTAAGTGGTAGTAGGATGCTCATGTCTATTACGGCGACTAAGAACACGCCTTTCTTTGACAACTCTAATAATACGAATATTTTAATTTACACAACAATTTGAAATAATGTGTATTTATACCTGGAACTAAAACTTGAGAAACGCGCCAAAAAAAACTGAGAACACAAAGAAACCAAACAAAATATTAGACATAGGAAAGATCAGGGAGAAATAAAAAATAAAATGCAGACACAGAGCAGCGACACAAAGAGAAAAGTAACAATTTCACAATTTAGATGAAGATGATCTCAAGAAACAATTTATCAAACACTTGGTGAATCCATACAAACCAACAAAATAGAAGCAAAGTCATTTTAGTTGTCTACAATCTGAAAATTTGTGTTTAACATCTAAAGAATAAAAGTAAGCTTATATACATTTTGGAGCTAGAATGATAACAAGGTGATGGAAGAATTAAAGGCAACTTATGGAGCTGGGTGAGGGTAAGAAATCTACTGAGAAATACTGCTACCTTCTCGGACTGGATGCTTAATCCTGTCAATACTCTGCAAACTATATCACCTAATTAGCTTCGAATGTGTTAGACCACTGTGACAATTCCTTTCTACTTTTTTGATAGCTTATACTCATGTAACCTTGCTTACTGCAGATTACAATGTACAGGCACCTCTTGTGCCTTAAACAATATGCAGTAAAAGATTAGGGAGAAAAAATAAATGAAAAAGCAGACATAGAGCAGGGGCACGAAGAAGGAAAGTAACAATTTCGAAATTTAGATTAAGATGATCTCAAGTAACAATTTACCAAACACTTAGTGAGCGTATAAATGTACAACAATCATAATGTAATCTCTCATTCAGATGTAATCAATAAGCAAAAAATAAATCAAGTGTAGGTAATAATTAAATGGAAAAGAGTGTATCAGTCTGCACCAACAATTATCAGATTACTAAATCCATTTGGTGACAAAATTATCATCAACACAAACAAACAAAATAGAAGCAAATTCAACTTAGTTGTCTACAATCTTAAAATTTGTGCTTAACATAAGAAGAATAAGAGTAAGTTTGAGAAAAAAAAAATTGCGTCCCGTAACTTTTACCTTTTTTGAAAAACGTCCCAAAAAAATTAAAATTTTAATTTACGTCCCATAACTTTTTCAATTGCTTAATTTACGTCCAATTTTTGCTAAAAATCCCCGAATTTATGTAAATGGGACGTAAATTGAGCAATTGAAGAAGTTATGGGACGTAAATTAAATTTTTAATTAAAATGGGACGTTATGCGAAAAAGATAATTATATTAAAAAAATGTGTACAATTCACTATAAAATTAATGTAGTTTATGTTATACAATCAAATAAAAAAATAATTCATTTATTCATAAAGTAATTAATTATTATAAAAACAATTAATTTACCTAATTTATTATTAGAAAAATTATTAACTTACCTAATTAGAAAAAAGTTATAATTACAATATAATTATTATAAAAATTATTTATTTTAAAGTAATCAAATAAATATAAAAATAATCTAAGTATTACACAAAATATAAAAATAATCTAAGTAATACTCAGAGAATTGTAGTTCTTTTATTGTTGTACAGGAAATGCCACATATTATTATTTAACAAAGGTATTGTGTAGTTCTATTAACTGCAAGAAAACTGGACTATCATTTTTCACTATAATACAGCAGTGGCCGGTCAGAATTATGAAACTGGAGCTAAGAAGATAAGAAATGATCTTATGTCAACATTGCTTCTTTGCTTGGATGATCTCAATTCATATCTATTACTTAGCGCACAACAAAGTGCACAGGAAGATACGCAAAAGCCTCAAATTAAATAAATCTCATCCCACTTGTCGCCTTTACCAACAAAACCACTAATTGAGAGAGGGGGTTAAAAGGATGGTATTAGCGAACAAACGAGTCAACCCCTGCCACCTCTAATTCACATAGCCGTCGACATTGATCCAGTGGTTGGATGATTTAAATCCATATACAGAAACAAAGTCCACAAGAAAGATATGTAAAAACCCCCCAATTAATTAATTAAACCCCAACCCACCTCCGTCGCTGCCAAAAAAACCACTAATTGAGGGAAGTGGTGAAATGGACGGCAGCAAGACAACACAAAAAATGTGAGAATTCAAATTAAAATTCAAGGAGAGGCGAGAAACGGACCAACAAATTAAAAGAAAATTACACCAATAAATTACCTTTCTTGAAACTTTGACAACGACGAAGATTAGGGGCGTAAGAGCGGCGACGACGACTAAGTACGGAGTTGTTGCGGATACAAATCGGCGGCAGGCGGAGTGAAAGAAATAGAAAATCTGAGAAAATTTTACAAACAAAATACAGTAGAAAAAGGGATAGAAAGATCGAGAAAGAAAATCTGAGAAATTTTTAAAAACAAAATACAATAAAAAAAGAGAAAGATGAAGGAAGAGATGAGGAATTGACACGTATTAAAAATGCTCTCCTGCCACCGGAAGGAAACTGGCCAAGTTTGCGCAACTCCCTCTTTACAGTAGTAATAGATATAATCTCTTCAAATTACCCTTTTCTCTTTAATACATTAATTTGTTAAATATACCCCTTTCAAACTCTAATCTCTACTTCATTCCTTCAAAATTTCCAAAAAAAAATCCACATTTCTCCAACAAAGTCTCCGCCTGCTCCATCCACTCCACTCCTCCGGCTCCGTCCACGCTCGGTGATCGACATTGATTTATCGGAAAAATGTAATTTTTTATAAGATTTTTAAGTTTTTATTTTTATTTTTTAAATTGATTTGGACGACGGCCGCCGGAGATGGGGCGAAGACTAGCGGAGGTGGGCGGCAGCGAAAGTTCACATGTAATTAGGGTTAGGGTTTAAAGTGTGAATTTTAGGTGAGTGTATCTATCGTGAGTTATTTGAGTTATTTTACTAAAATGGTAAATTGAGTATTTTACATTAATATTAAATTAATACTCCCTCCGTCCTGGGATAATTTGCACACTTTGATCGGCACGTTGTTTAAGTAAAGTGAATTTAGTGATTGATGATGTAAGATAAAGGAGGGGTATTTTAGGTAATTTAATGATATGTAAAGTGGATTTGATGATGTGTAAAGTGAAATGTATGGAAAAAATGAGTGACAAATTTGAAAATAAAATGATGTTGTGAGGTTATTAATTTTGTGGGGTATTTCCATATTAAGAGTGTGCAAGTAATTTTAGAACGTCCCAATAAAAAAAGTGTGCAAGTAATCACGGAATGGAGGAAGTAAATGTGACTGGGGAGTATATTTTTCAAAGATGGAAGGGTATATAGCCTGCGCCTTTGAGCATACATGTACTCCAACAAACACCAAAACCTTAGTGGACCAATTCTTGCTTTACACTTTTGGGTTAAACATTGGGCGCGGCTAAATGCACTCGGATTTACTATGAGTACATCTACGGGAAATTTTTTTTGTTCCAAGAGTGGTGCGAAAAGACGTTTTTACCCTTTCTGCACTTTTTATAAAAAAATATCGGATGAGTACACCCATCTATTCCATTTCACACCCGATTCATCATTTCACACCCGAAATCATCCGGATCCCCACCATCACCACCAAAACATCAAAAATTCTAAAAATTCAAAATTTCAACGACAAAAATAAAATCTTAATATGTTCAAAAATTTTACCAAAACAAAGTTGAGATGTTCGAAAATTTTACCAAAACAAACTCAATATGTTCGAAAAAAATTTCAAAACAACTTAAATTTGTCCGAAAAAAAAAATCGAACATCTTGTTCGAAATTTTTTCCAAAACAAACTCAATATATTCGAAAATAATTCCCGAACTACTAAAAACCCTAATTTTCCTAAATTTTCAAAACCCTAATTTTTTGGGACTGTAAAAATTGTAAAAAAAAAACTTACCTTTGGCGACGTGCGTAGGTGGCTGGGTGCGATGAAGGGGAGGGGGGAGTGGTTACGACCGCGAAGGGGAGAGGGAGGGGCTGCGGCCGCGAACGGGAGAGGGAAGAGCCGCAACTGTTCGGGGGAGAGGGAGGGGCCGCGGCCTCCGCGACGAGGTGGGCCGCGCCGGAGGTGGCAAAACTGGAGTTGGAAGATGGGTGTCCGGTTGAATAGAAGAGAAAGAATGCTTTTAAGGTTTTAATTGAGAAGAGGGTAATTTTGGGTTTTCCACATGTGTGTTCTTATCGCGTGGGTGTACTCATAGTAAACATTTGGGTTGCTGCTGTGAATTGGTCAATTGGCTACGCTTATATGGACACAGGGAATTAGTTAGGACACCCATCAGTAAGATTTTTTTTTTTTTAATCACGTGATAAATACAGTCACCCACATTTCTTACTCAAAAATTCGAATCGTCTTTTCTTCTCTCTGAAAATTAAAAGTTTCGTAAAGAAAAAAATGCATTTCTGCGCAATTATGGTGGCCTCGATTTTAAAATAAATGCGTCTATTGGTGTTTTTTTTGTTTTTTTTTTTACTTTGAGAAAAATGTCAAATTAAAAGAAATCGGATTCAAAAAAACAACCAAATTTCGAATATTTTATTCAAAAACAAAAATCATAAATTTCTTCTTAAAACAATAATATATTTCAGCAAAAGTGAGGCGAATGGAAGAAAATATGGCGGCAGGTAGGGGTGTGCATCGGTCCAGAATCGGATCGGGACCGAAATTTTAAAATTTTACAGATCGGAGATCGGATCGTAATTAATCCGGTCCGGTTAATTCCGGTTCGGTCCGAGTTTGGACCAGTTGGATCGGGTTTTTTTTTTTATAATTTTTTTTTTTTTTTTAAGTTTATGGAAGCAAGAACAAAATTGATGAATTTGTGTATGAAAATTAAAGTGTTTGTTCTTCATTACGCCAATGTGAATTTTATTTACATTATTATTAATGATCTTTTGACCCTAATAAATTAAATATGTTTGTTAAATTATATATTTACAAAAAATGTAATAGATCTCAACACATTTTCACCAATTACTTGGTTTTGAAAAATAATTGAGAGTGCATGATTAGTGTGATAATTGCTTGAAATTCACATACTTATTGAGTACAATTTTATAGAATTTCATGCATTATTTACATTAAATTGACAAACTACACTTAAAATGAGAAAGGTATTTCATTTGCTATTTTTATAGGAAAAATGAGAAATTTTGGAGCAAAACACGTCTCGATTGTATTGAGGAGTACATCGAAAGAATCGAAAGAGAAGCAAGGAAGCCCATTAAGAAAAGAAAAGGCACAAAGGCTATTGGGCTAACTCACGTGAGAAACAAAAGAAGAAAAACAAGTAGCTGGATTTATTTTTGGGGCCATCTCATGGGTTGAGGTATATACCCCTCCAGCTTTGTTAGATACACTCCCCCGATACATATACTCCCATTAAAGTACATCTGAGATAGATGCACTCCCCCCAAATTGTCTATTATACCCTTTTAACTTAAAAATTGGTGTGATAAATGCACACCCCCAATAAAAAGCCTAATTTCCTCATTTCTTCCCCCAAATCCTCATTTCTTTCCCCAAACCCTCATATCTCCCACCGCCTCCAACGCCGGCCGCCTCCAACGTCTCCCTCCTCCAGCGCCCATCGCCGCCCAAGCCACCGCCTCCAGCGCCGCCTGCCTCCAGCGTCTCCCTCCTCCAGCGTCGCCCGCCTGCTAGCGCCGCCCGCCTCTCTCTCTCTCTCTCTTTTTTTTTTTCTTTTTCATTTCTGCAACCAGCGGCGGCGGCGCCCCCTCGCCCAGCGCCGTCGCCGCCTCCTCCTCCACCGACCCTAACCGTTGTATCCACCTTCTCCCCCGAATCCTCCTCCCTCCGTCGCCGCGCTGAAACAGGTTCTTTTTTTTTTTTTTTTTCATTTCTGCAAGCGGCGGCGCCGCCGCTGCCGCCCTCTTCTCTCCCCAACGGTATTCCCCACTGTAAGCCTCCGCCCTAATTTTTTTTCCTTTTTTCCGCTTTTCTTTCTCAGCAAGACTGCAACATTCTTTCTTTTCTGTTTTTTTTTTCTTTTTTTTAATAATTTTGTACAAGAAATATCGATCAAAAAAATTGTGGTCGACAGCAATTTGTCGACCGTAATGTTTTTGGTCGACATTTCTTGTCCAAAATTAATTTTTTTTATTTTATCGATACAATGTTGTCGACGAAGGTTTTTTTCGTCGACTAAAATTAGTCGACGATATATTCTACGGTCGACCAACCAGTGTCGATCGACACTGGTTGGTCGAAAAAAAACTATTTTTTTTTTAGTTTTCTAAATTTATTTTGATTGGGTGACGAAGAAGGTTGTGGCGGCAGAGGAGGTGGAGGCTGTCGGAAAGTGGCGGCGGCGGCCGCAAAATTAGGGTTAGGGTTTTTATAAAATTAGGTTTAGTGTTTTAAGTGAGGAGGTGTATGTATCTATAACATTTTGCAAATTTTACTAAACGGGTAAATATGGTATTTTACATACATATTTAATTAATAAAATGGAAGGGGGAGTGTATCTAACAAAGCTGGAGGGGTATATACCTCGACCCCCATCTCATTTTATACAATGATTAGCAACCCACATGCGTGAATATTTACGAAGCTAGCAGCTGAAGGGTCTGACTATTTACACCTCCATTTCGGAGAGATGCACTCCCCCGATTTGTACACACCCCCCTCAAATGTCATAAATACCCCTCCCTTCATAACATATATATTGCTACTCACACCCCATCCTAAACTCTTCATCTTCCTCAACCCAACCTCCATCTTCCCCCTCCCCCTTCACCCCGTCGCCGGCAACCCCCGCCTCGCCGCAGCCGCCCCTACCTCCGCCTCGCCACGAACGCGGCCGCCCCTACCTCCGCCTCGCCACGCCCGCGGTTGCCCCGCCTCGGCGCCTTAAAAAAAAATAAAGCAGATTGGCGGCCGCGCGCGACCGCCACGTCCATCGGCCGCCTCCTCCCGTCCGACGCCGCCCCCCTCCTCCCTCCGCCCCTCCCCTGTCTGTAAAAAAAAAAACCTCTGCGGCCGCGCGGCCGCCCCCTCCCGTCTGACGCCGACCCCAGGTTTGCCCCCCTACTCCCCCCAGTCTGTAAAAAAAAAAATTTAGAAGTTTTGCGGCCGCCCCCATCCATCGGCCACTGCGGCCGCCCGCTCCCTACCCCCTCTCCGACGCCGAACCACCCCACTCCACCCCAGATTTGCCCCCTCCCAATTGCTCGTAAGGGTTTTTGCAGAAAACCCTAATTTTTTTCTTTTTTTTCATTTTTGACTATGTAATGTCGAACAAACACGCTCTCATCGGCAAATTGTTGTCGACGAGGGTGTATTTGATCGACATAACATAGTCGAAAATGGAAACAAATTTTTTTTTATCTTTTTTTGCCGAAACCGAGTCGACCATATACACTTCCGTCGACAACGATTTGTCGACGAGAGAGTATATGGTCGACACTGGTTGGTCGAAATTTATAAAAAATAATTTTGATTTTTTTGAATATATATTGATTTCTGTAATTTTTTTTTTTTTGAGTTTGATGGTCGCCGAAAATGGTGTCGCCGGCGACGACAGGAAGTTGTGGGTTAGGGAAAGGTGAAAGAAATGAAGTTGGGGTGCATTCAGTAGGGAGGTGCATCTAGTATACTGTATATTTAATGAAGGGTATTTTGGATTTTTTTATCTTATTATTAAATTAAAAAACTGTAAGGGGGAGTACATCTCTCCGAAATGGAGGTGCATATAGTTAAACCCTTAAGTTAAAGCGTGCAAACCCACCCAACCTATCTCTAAACCAACCAAGTAAACCATTATGGGTGGGACTATTTACACCTCCATTTCGGTTTAGAACACTCCCCATATGAGTTTAATAATAAAATAATGATGTAAAAAACCTCATTTTCACTACTAAATGCACCCCCTTTTCACCTTTAAACTCTAAATCTAAGTTTTATCCAGCCACAGTCGCCGCCGCCGCCACTACACACCACCACCACCAAACACAAACAACAAACAACAAAATTCAGAACTTAAAAAATTTTCAAATTTTATTTTTAAATTTCGACAAACCAGTGTCGACCATATTCACTCTCGTCGACACTGGTTGGTCGACGAGAATGCATATGGTCGACATTTGTTGATCGGAAAAAAAAAATTTAAAACTCGTCGACAACTTTAGGTCGACCAAAAAAACACTCGTCAACACCCTGTTGTTGACGGGGTGTATTTTGATCGACCTAGAGTGGTCGAAATTAAGAAAAAGAAGAAAAAAAAAACAAACTCCTTAACAGTTTGCAACTCCATTTTGGAGGAGAAACCCTCCTCTCCTCCAAACACTCCATTCATTAGATAGTTAGCTTGTTCTTTTCATTTCTTACATAGATTTTGATTTAGTGTTTCATTTTAATGTTAGCTTTGAAAGATTTGAAGACAAGAGGTGATATTTTTCTATTATTGGAATTTTAATTTGGTAATTTCAATTTCATTAATGTTTTGTAGTTTAATTTACATGAGTTTAGTCTAGTTGTTAATTTAGATATGGGCTAATCCTCAATTGCCTTTGGGTGTTGATGTTTTGATGAGAATTTAGTGTAATTGTGAGTAATTGCATGATTAGCTTAGGATTTGGGTGTTATATGTTTCTAGAGTTGTACTTTGATTGATTCATTTGGTTGATCAACCCTAATAGCGAGCATGTTCGATTATGTTTATTGCAACGAGAGTTGGGTAGCATGATTGGGAGTGTGAGTGTGAGCTTTGGTCAATTGAATAGAAGTTAATTAGTAATTAGTTAACCGAGAGGGGGGTTAATGGCTAGACCGACAACTTTAGACACTAAACAAATAGAGGTCGTCTAGGAGTTTGGTGAGAGGGCGTTTTATGCATATTAGTAACCGTGTTGAAGGTATGTATAAAACACTATCTTACGCGCTTATGATATTTGGTTAGATCCTATAATTGCTAATCAATGCACGTTGTTAGCCTATGCCTTTCGAGGGGGTTTGCACACATATGTGATAGCCTTTAGCTTAATCCGAATTCATAGCTAATTCATGTAATTGGTTCACTAGTTCATTTAATTACTCACAAAACGGAAACACCTGAGGAAATAAACTTCATTTGCACTTTCCAAAAGAAAGTTAGATAGATTGTTATTTCTTGTCACTAGTTCTTATTACTTTAGTTAATCTAGTTTACTACTTTTGTGCTTATTGATTTGTGGTGAGATTGCATGAATTTATAGTGTGAATATGCTTGAATTGTCGTATTAAGAGTGCAAAAGTTATGTAAAAATAGTTTGTTTATCGAATTATTGATACATGATTGTTTTGCATTGTTTTTAAGGAAAACTGTGAGTTTTGAAGCAAATCACACGAAGGAATCAATCTGAAGAAAATGTCAGATGAAAGAAGATGAAGAGAGAGTGCATATGCAAGAAGAATCGAGCTAATCGGAGCCACAGATTGGAATTGGTGCACAAAAGAACATGGAAGAGGCAATTCGGCCAAGCTACACAATTCGGCCGAGTGCAAATTGAGTCCAGAATCTGGAAGATTGGATAACTCGGCCGAGCTCTACAACTCGGCCGAGCTACGCTATCCGGCCGAGTGGGAAGGGTGCACAACTCGGCCGAGTCCCATAACTCGGCTGAATGGAAGGTCGAATGCAGAATCTTGAAGTCGGGGTGATCCGGCCGAGCTGTACAATCCGACCGAGTGCACTGAAAAGTCTAAGAAATTGGTTAAGGCATGACTCGGCCGAGCTCTGTAACTCGGCCGAGTGGAATTTCATTCCAGAATCTGGAATGATTGGTAACTCGGTCGAGTTGCCTGAAAAAAAGGGAAAAGGATTCTACGGCCCGACTCGGCCGAGCTACAGCACTCGACCGAGCTGCTGAGTGAACAAAGTGCATTACACGTTTTTAATGGAGCCCGACTCGACCGAGCTGTCCAACCCGGCCGAGTGACCTCCTATTTTTACCTAAAAACGTGTTTCGACTTAAGGGCACGTGTTCAGCACTTTTGGAAGAGTATATAAGGTCCAAAGTTCATTTTTTAAAGGGGATTCCACACATTAAGAAGTCTCTACACATAGTGATAGGTTTTTGAGATAGTTTTCTTCTTGTTTTCCATAGATTAGCTTAGAATTTAGTTAATTTGGTGTTCTCAATCAAGGATTGTAAGTGGGCTTTGCTTATTCCATCCTATTGTAGCTACAATTTCATGATCAAGGTGATATTACTCTATTTTGCAATTCAATTTGGTATTTTCTTAAATTCTCATTTCTATTGCTATTTCACCATGAGTTTGATATAATTTGTTGTTATAGCCATGGGACTCTCTCAAGAAACCATGGGCTAATCCCTAATTGCCTTGGGTGTGTGATGTTTTTATGGGTGTTAGTGTAATCGTGGATTAATTGCATGATGAGCTTATAATTTTGGTGTTTAGGTTTCTAGGGTTGTATTTTGATGATTCATTTGGTTGATTAACCCTATTAGCAAGCATGTTCGATTATGTTTATTGCAACGAGAGTTGGGTAGCATGATTGGGAGTGTGAGCTTTGATCAATTGAATAGAAGTTAATTAGTAATTAGCTCACCCGAAAGGGGTGTTAATGGCTAGACCGACAACCTTAGACACTAAACGAGTAGAGGTCGTCTAGGAGTTTGGTGAGAGGGCGTTTCATAAGCATTAGTAACCGTGTTGAAAGTGCTTATGAAACACTATCTAATGGGCTTATTGTTAGGGTTATACTGGCAAGTATGCTTTTAGTGCTACTTATGTATACAAACTGATTCTTGCACTTATAAATGCGAATAATATTTTTATCACTGGTTGCTTTAAATATAATGAATGTTAATTATTTATTGCATAAACGTTCAGATGTATTTTACATTGTAGACAATGTGGTGTGTAGAAGATCACAGAAGATCACATTGTCAGTTCCTTGTATATAAGTACAATTGATTCACAACTTAGATGGAATTGAACAATCAATTGGTAGAAGTTGAGGTGTAAGGCTCGGATTGGTTTATCTTGACCAAGAGATTACACTAGTGCATTATGATGTGCTGAATAGGACCTACAGAGAGGTAATTCTTTTAGACTGACTTAAGGAATGAAGAATTAGACCTCAGTGGTTGTTGATTTCTTAATCTCTGTCACTTAAATGGGATTGTCTGTAGTTAAGAAGTATTGCTTTGATTTATTATGGGTAAAGAATCAATTTGATTCAATACTTTGTATTTTGGGCAATATTATTAATTATAGGACAGATTGCCAAAATTAATACAGAGAATCGTGTCTTGGAGTGTCAAGTTGATTATGTCCCCTTGGTGGGCTCAGAAGGTTTATCATATCAAATCTGATCAGTGGAATTTATTTCCGGTATAATAATAATGTTGAGCTGTCCTTACTCCGAGAAATAAAAGATATTAATTAATTAAAGCATTCAGTAGCTTAAATTAATTAATTGACATTGAATCTTAAACACGGGAAATAATAACCGGGAGCCATATTTCGTAATATGGGTTAGGATGGATAGTGCAATATTAATTCTATAGTGGAATGAATTAATATTAATGGGCTGGAAAAATGTTGTGGCTCAATATTGATTTTTGGGCCCATTGGGAGGTCCAATCCTAATTCTCCTAAAGGACCATCAAGTAGCCGAATAAAAGTCTATTAATTAAGGTAATTAAAAAATAAGGATTAATTTTGTTGCAAAAAATTAGAGAGAGATATTTATGGAAAAAGATATATGGAAATAAGAGATTATTTCTATATTATTCCAAGATAAATTGACCGGTCAATTTTTCTTTCTTGTAAGAGAAGAAACATAGATTCTCTCTTATAAAAGGAGAAGAAAAAAATTGGTACTCTTCAGACCAAAAAAATATTCTGTAATTTTCGAAATTACAGTGTGTGCAACAAGAGAAAATTAATTCTTCCTTGAGAATTAATAGTTCGTGAGATCTCCCACCGGGTCAACGGACTAGGACTTAGGGAATACTTGAGAAGGCAATTGGGTTGAAGTCGTTACTCTTCTCAACGGTATCTCTCCGATTTAAAGGTAAACACGTAATCCCTTAATTAGGGATTTAATTATTTTACCGTACATTCATTACATAAATTAGTTGATTTAATTTGTTTAAATTATGAAATTAGATTTATGATAATTCATATTTAAATTACGTCCCAAATAGATCCGGGTAATTTTAAAGGAGTCTCAAAGGATTCCCGAGAGTCTCAAAAGATCCCTAGGCATCTCAAAAGATTCCCAGGAGTCTCAAAGGATTCCTAGCGTGATGGTCCATAACCCACAAGTGCCAATAATTCCCCACAAAGGAGATGGGGAATGTGGTCCCATAATAATTTCCCACAAAGGAGTTAGGGACCACAAGAGTTGGGGACCACATTGTTGGGGGACTATTATTGGGTATTGGGATTAATTTCCCAACACTTATGGTATTTGGTTAGATCCTATAATTGATAATCAATGCACGATATTTACCTATGCCTTTCGAGGGGGTTTGCATACTTATGTGATAGTCTTTAGCTTGACCAAAATTTGTCGTAAAATCATGTAATTGGTTCACTAGTTCACTTAATTGCTCACAAAACGGAAACACCCGAGGCAATACACTTCTCTTACACTTTCAATCGAAAGTTAGATAACTTGTTATTTCTTGTCACTAGTTCTCATCACTTTAGTTAATTTAGTTTAATATTTTTTGTGCTTATTCCCGAAAATCCAAACGAAATCACTTAGTTACTACAATAGCATGATAACTTGCAACTTTAGGGACTCACTTTCACTTAATTAAGTCCTTGGAACGAAAATCTACTTGGGGACACTTATCTTACTACTAACGAACCCATACGCTTGTGGGGATCGTATAGTTTTAAAAAGTGCAAAAATATGAACCAAGTCACTTATTCCCGAAAATCCAAACAACATCATTTAGTTACTACAATAGCATGATAACTTGCAACTTTAGGGACTCATTTTCACTCAATTAAGTTCTTGGAACGAAAATCTACTTGGGACACTTATCATACTACTAACGAACCCATACGCTTGTGGAGATCGTATAGTTGTAAAAAGTGCAAAAATTCGAACCAAGTCAGTGCATTAGTAAAAAATAAAAAATAAAAAAAACTGGTCCGGACCGAAAAATTCCTGTCTTCGACCGGACCGGATCGGAAGACCGAAATCCAAAATTTGCCGGACCGGAATCTAACCGATCGGTCCGGTTCCGATCCGGTCCGATTTCGATCATTTTTCCGGTCCGTTTTTTTTTTTGAACACTCCTAGCGTCAGGGCAAAGAAAGAGAGAATAAAAGGAAAATTATATATATATATAAATGAGGATTATAACAGTAAAGAAATAAATTTATAAATGATCATGTAACTTTGTATCATGAATCCCCAAAACGTTCTACAAATTTTTATTTGATCAATTTTACTTCTTTTAATTTCAATTTTGGTCTTTTTATTCTAATTTCATTCCTCATAGTTCAATTTCTGTTCAATTTCATCCTTCACACCAGAATAAAACATGTGTTTTTTACATGACAAATTTTTTTTAACATTTTTAAGAAATCATTTTTAAGAAATAAGAGTGATATGTTTAATACAAAATTTTAATAAATATTTATTTATAATCTAATATACATAATTTCATCAAAATCTTAGTTTTATTTTTTATGTTCTATTTATCAAATATTTATTTATAATCAAATATATAATTTCGTGTTATTCATTTAAATTAGACGGAAAAAGTGATATATCTAATACAAATTTAAAAAATAAATAAGACAAGTTAATTTCAATGAAACAAATTAAAACATCAAATTCAATTAAGTATTAATACTAAAAAAGTACATATTAATACATATGTATGTATTTGAGTGTATATATGCAATTTTAAGTTGATATTATGTATTTTTAGTCCTCCAAATAACTTATGTGTTGGATGATGTGTTAAAAGATACTAAAAATTTGTTGTGTAAAATACACATGTTCAATTCCAGTGAGTAAGATTGGAATTGGATTAAAGGGACTGAAATTGAATTGATTGGACTTAAATTGGACTCGAGTAACTGAAATTGGGACTAAAATGACCAAAATTGAGACTAAGGGGGTGTATTCAATTGAGATTCTGTTAGATTTTTTTGGACTTTAAAAAGTCCGTGGATTTAGAAAATTCATAGACTCTATGCAGAGTTTGACTAACATTTTTATTGATTTATATGGATTTTTATAGATTTGACATGATTCTGAAATACACATTTTTTTATTGATTTACATGGATTTCCATAAACTACGCCTTTAAAAAAAATTATTATTCATCATTATTATACATTTTTTTATTAATTTACATGGATTTCCATAAACTACGCCTCTAAAACTAGTTTTAAAAAAAATTATTATTCATCATTATTATACATTTTTTTATTGATTTACATGGATTTCCATAAACTACGCCCCTAAAACTAGTTAAAAAAAATTATTATTCATCGTTATTATTCTCATCTTCATTTCCATCACGGTTATACCTAGGCCTCATTTTCCACATAGTATTAGCAATACTCGTTCTCCATGCATTAGCTTCAGTTCTTTGTTGTAATTGGCTTTGAGAAAGCAATTCCAAATTTTCCATTTTTCTCTTCCACGACAGAGCGACATTCTTTCCGAAAAAAAGTTATGTAATCCAGCACGAGTCAATACTAACTCTGCTTGTGTTTGAAATGGGAACTTGTGAATCGCAATTTAAAAATACCAAAAATTCAATTGAATAATTGCATTTTTGGGGTGACGACCTTGACCACCAAAATCTTTTAGATGATATCGATCACTACGTAATGGGGAATTGACGTCGATTAGATTAATTTGCTAACCTAACGGTGTACAATATACTATAACTTTTAAAGAAAGAACATAATTTTAAAATACAGAGATGTTCTTTTTCACGATAATAATGATGGTGAAAAATCTGTGATGCTTATCGAAGAATATAGTTAACAAATTTTTTTTTTCTTCTCTTTCAAGTCTTCTAAGAGAATCTGTTGAAATCTCTACTTTTTAGAAGAGATTTTGAATAGTGAAATTTATTTATATTTTTTAAAGAGAATCCAACGAAATCCATAGAGTATTAAAATCCATAGACTGTTGAATATCTAAAGATTTCTAAAGACTTTTTAAAATCTGTATTGAATACCTCAAAATTTTGAAAGACTTTTAAAAATTCGGATTGAATACCCCATATTTTAAAAGTCCAAAAAAAATCCAACAGATTCTTAATTGAATACACCCCCCTAAAAGACAAGATTGGACCTTTTACGGATTTAGACAAAGTTACATGACCATTTATGGATTTATCTCACTAAAAAGTGCAACGCATTACTAAAAAGTGTAAAGTTACTATAATTAAAAAGTACAATAAAATATTAATTTATCTATCCCACAATAACTTTTCACACTCTTAAAATGTATAAAGTTCTATAAACTTCACCCTCACAAAATCCTCAGTTTTACACTAATTTATTATTTTTGTCCACACATACACATAAGTCAACTCATTTTTTACCTTATACATAAATGTTTATAAAATTACCCCTCAAAACTCCACTCATTATTACACTTTCTGGGTTCTAAATAGTAAATAGTGTAAGATTTTATAATTGAAAATTGTAACATAATATTAATGTACACTTACTATAACTGAGAAGTGCAACACAATATTATTAAAAAGTTTAAATCGTTGTAACTAAAAAATACAATACAATATTATTAATTATTATATATACTAAAGAAAGAATTTTCATTTATTAGGTATGACAACCACCTAATATTAATGGTAAGTGAGCATGTCTCTAAGGTTGACTTAAATGGTTTGAAATTATCACTTTCACTAATATTTTTTTCTTTCTTTTCTTTTTGTAATTAATATGATCGCAATTAATATGATATACACAAATAAATTTATTTATTGACTATGACAAAAATTTAATAGTAAGGGAGCATATTTATAAGGTCGAATTACATGGTTTGTACCTCTTTCCCATTTATTTTTTTTGGATTTATTTTAATGTTTGAAACTCACCCTTTTCACTAATATTTTTTATTCCTTTTCATTTTGCAATTAATATGATATATACAAAAGAAAATTATTTATTTATTAAGCATGTCAACAATTTAGATAGTAAATGAACATTTTTATAAGATCGAATTTACACGGTTTGAACTCATTCCCCATTTACTTTATTTTTGTCCTTTTTTATTTAATCGAGTAATTTGATAAAAGCGACCACATAATATTAATAAAAATTGTTATGAATTGTAGCTGAAAAATGCATATGATGTTACTAAAAAATGCAACACAATATAACTAAAAAGTGTAAAACAGTATTACCGCCCACAAAAAAAAAAATATGTGAAAAGATATAGGCGAGATTTGAACTATTGACTTCAAATGCGCAGTTTTTATCCTATAATTTGTTCCTGGCACATTTGGAAAGTGCATATATGTAATTGAGTGCACACAAGAACAACCTTAACTTTTACACTTTTAAAATGAAAAATCTTTATAAACTTCATATTCACAATATTCTCAATTTTATATAAAATATCAGTACTTTTTGTTCATTCATATAAATAAGTCAACTTATTTATTTTATATATAAAAGTTTATAAAATTATTCTTAAAAATCTATCCATTAAGTTTTCAAAAAAAAAAAAAAAATCTATCCATTATTACCCTTTTTTTAATATGTGTGTAACTAGTATTTATTTATTTTTAGAAAGGTAAAGAGGATAACAATTGTATCATTTTGAGGGTTGGTCTCGAGCAAATGGGTTAAAACAAGTAAATAAAGATATTTCACGAATCTATCCCACATTTCGTGCATTTATCCCCAGTCAACCCATTTTCTCTTACATTTTTACACCAACTCATTATTTCTTTCTATTTTTCAATCATCAATTTATTATACTTCCCTTTTCACTAAGAATGTGCTCATTTCTTTTTTTAGTCCATAAAAAATATGTTTACTTTATTTAATTAATTAACTTTTAAATATTTTTTTTACTTTATTAATAAAATTAGTATCTAACCAATAATATTCATTACTCGTTATCCTACATATATTTTTTATAATTAAAATATAATATTTTAAAAAACATGTATAAAAAAAAAATGTAAACACACTTTTAATTAATGGAGAGGGAGTATATCCTACTTTTCTGACATTAATTCATTATTTGACTAACTACTATTTTATTAATATTGATGTTATATTTAATGTAAAGTTGAGGAAAAGAAAAAAAATATAAATGTAAAGATTATAATAATAATATTTTTAGAGTTGGTCTCTTTTGCTTAAAAAAAAAATGTATCTGCCCGCAATTCGTGAATTTACCACCAATTCATTTTATTTCTTACTTTTTTTTTTCTTATATCAATTCATTATTGATATATATTGTATTTAACTACCATTTTTTTTCTATTTTATTAATACTGATTTTATATTAAATGTAAAGATAGGAAAAGGGAAAAAAAAGTTAATTGTTACCCCCTCTTTTCTATATTTATTTGAACATCAAATTTTAATGTAGAAATTGTTAACTGGTATATATTAAAGGTGTTAAAATTAACTTTTGAGAAGGATGTTATGCATATTTTTACTTTATTTGAAAGAATTCTTTTTTAGTGAGAAAAAATAATAATATTTGGTATAAATAAGAGATTATTAAGGACAATATTCAAAAGAATAAGGAGTCATTTTTTATAAATAAAAAAATGTTCAATTAAGTATGAACAAAAGTTTTTAACAAATGTTCAAATTAATACGAGACGAAATGTAAATATGATAACAATTGTATCATGCATTTTTAGTGTTGGTGTCTTGTGAAATTTTTCACATGGCAAATATTTTTAAATAGGTAATAAAAGATTTCGGAATCTACTCTGTATTTTGTGAATTTATTATCAACTAATTTTCTCTTACTTTTCTTATATCAATTCATTATATTACTCGTATTATTTTATCACTAATTCATTATTTCTTACTTTTCTTATATCAATTCATTAACTACCATTTTTTCTACTTTATCAATATTGATTTTATGTTAAATGTGAAGATGAGGGAAAGCAAACAACACAATTAATTGTTAGTATAATAATTTGAAAGGTAAAGATGATAGAATCGTTTTTAAAGTTGATTTCTTGTGAACATTTTCAGCTATTATGTAAATAAATGTATTTTGCGAATCTAATTTCGCATTTTGTGAATTTATCCCCAAGTCAACATTTCTCTTACTTTATTTTTTTGTATTTTTATTATTAATGATTTTATATTAAATGTAAAGATGATGAAAAGAAAAAGACACATTTATTTGTTATAATAATATGAAATGTAAAGATAATAACAATTGTATCATTTTAGAGACGTTCTCCTATTAAAAATCGGTTAAAATAGGTAAATAACGACATTTCACGAATCTATCTCGTATTTCGTGAGTTATTCAGGGTAAGACCGTTAACAAATTTTTACAACCATTAACGGTTTTGTATCAACTATATTTTTTGATTGCATAAATTGTACTCTCTTGATCTTACAATAACTTTTCACACTTTTTCTTTTGAATGTCTCACAATACTTTTCACACCCTTAAAATTAAAACACTTTATAAATTTCAATCTTACAATATCCACAATTTTACATAAAATGTTATTACTTTTGAATTCACAAATACAAACAAGTCAACTCATTTATTTATTTTATAGATAAGGTATTACTTATTTATCTATATAGTCTTACGTTCAATTGACAGCTTAAAATTGCTTTACCGTATAAGGTATTAATAAATTATCATTAATATAATATAATTGATAAAATAATATTTTTTGACAATTAAAGTAATAGATTTTAAGAATAAATATTTAGATCCATCGATTCAGATCAGATCTCAGATTTGCTGGAAATATACCTACAATGATTTGCATTAAAATTTACGTAAAAGTCTTTGCCATATTTTTATTAACTTATATTTTCATTTAATGAAAGAATGGAATGATTTAGAGAATTTTATTTTAAAGGTGAAGAATATAAAATATTTATATTTAAGATTATTAATTGCAGATATATTACTCATTATACCTTGGTAAAATTTCGGCAATAATAAATAATCGGCGAAAACTCACTTTTATCTCTTATAAATTAATTTAACCAACACATGTGCATAAATTGTCCGCGAAAGTTTACCTTATTCGACAGATTCCCGGGAGCACAACCGAAGCACCTGCGATCCGCCGCCGTGAACCGTATGGACACCCCAACCACCAGCTCTGACCCGAAAACTCCGGCGTCCAGCATTCCCAGCTCCACCTACCGCCGCCCCTCGACTTCCCGCACAATTTACAGCGATCGTTTCATCCCCTGCCGCGCATCTTCCAATTTCGCCCTCTTCAATCTCCCTAATTCCAATTCCAATTCCGACGATGCGAATTCTGCCTACACTAACCTCTTGAAGTCGGCACTTTTTGGACCGGAATGTGTCGGTGGTGCTAATTGGTATCACCCATCGACTCCCGAGAAATCTTTTTCTGGAGGAAGATTTGGCGCTCGGAATAGTGATGGTGGTGTTTTGAACTTCACTCCTCCCAATTGCAATATTTTCAGGTACAAGACTGAGACGCGGAGGTCTTTGAATTCTCTAACGCCGTTTGGGTTTGATGATCAGCTCCCTGGGATTTCTCACAGTCCTGTTAAGGCTCCCAGAAAAGTTCCAAGGTCTCCTTACAAGGTTTTGGAATCTTCTCTCTTTTATCTATTTTCAGTGGATTTTTCGATTTGTTGTGTTGGACATTATACATTGATTTACAATGCCTCATCTTGGGTTTGGATTTGGGGTTCTTAAGTTAGTGGTTTTTATTTATGTATTTATTCTTGTGGTGGTAAGATTGTTTCCAGTATCGTTTTCTGGTTCTTAATTGTTTCTTCTTGAATCAATTGCCGTTTGTTCTGTTTCAGTAGTGTGGTTCTTCAGTTGACCTTTGCATATGTAGTATCTTTGATTCATGATTTATTGCCATTGTGTTTTTACTTCTTGAGCTGTGGATGAATTTCTAGTTTGATTTGGTATTCTTGTTAATTTTAACATGCTATTTTTCTATCCATGTTTTCGCGATTAATATGGTGAATTGGAATATTTTACTTTTGTGAATGAATTTGTGATTTGAACTCTTCCAATGG
This sequence comes from Galeopsis tetrahit, assembly GCA_963675135.1. Classification (NCBI taxonomy): domain Eukaryota; kingdom Viridiplantae; phylum Streptophyta; class Magnoliopsida; order Lamiales; family Lamiaceae; genus Galeopsis; species Galeopsis tetrahit. Next base: position 76,557,541 of record OY776127.1, read on the forward strand.
ACATTCTGTCTAGGTTTTGGACGCACCTGCTTTGCAAGATGATTTCTATCTCAACCTCGTAGACTGGTCTTCGCATAATGTTCTAGCTGTGGGGCTTGGAAACTGTGTTTATTTATGGCATGCTTCTAGCAGCAAGGTGAGACTTTGTTCTTTTGATCTCTTTCCATTATCATTGCCATCATAATGACAAAGCTCATCTTTCTGTATGTTAATGCAGGTGGTGAAGTTGTGTGATTTAGGATCTGATGATAATGTCTGTTCTGTTGGTTGGGCACAACGTGGCACGCATCTTGCTGTTGGAACTAGCAACGGGAAACTCCAAGTATGCTTTGAAACTTTTACTTACATTATATTGTTTGCAAATCTGATAAATCGGCCTTTTACCTTTTTGTTGAATTTTGAAATTTTTAGTCCACGTGGAGTCTGTATAATAAAAATTGATGAATCTCATTTATGGTCATCCACTATGGCTTACGTTTCCTACTCTTGTTGATTCTCCAACCATTCAACATTAGTGGGGCTGATACACTTCATATACAGCGTTATTAGTATTACTATCTGTTATTGAATAAATTGTCCGTGGTCTTTATTGCTTAGGACTTGAGTTAGGGTTAAGTTTTGAGAGTCTATCTGCATTGCTTAGTTACGCATCTTTGGATCGTTGGTTTTGAATGGCTTCGGACGTGATTATTTGTTTTCTGCAAGTCTACAATTATTTTTGGTATTTTCTGTGTGGTGAACTCTCTTAACTCCAACAGGGGATTTCTTTGCAATAAGAGCTATATAAATAAAACAAAAAATAGACGCTTATATTCATGGCATCTTCTATTCTGAACTTGAGAAGATTCGATGGCTCAATTTTAAGATATAAAAGCATTAACAAAACTTGTGCATTGAAGTCATTCATCAGTGCTCACATTTGATTGAGGACGGAAAAGTTATGGTTGGAAGTTCTTTAAATTTGAAACTTAGGGTATCTGTATGACTGTGTCTCAACCTTAAGAATTTGTAAGTTTCTTTCAGTGGGGCTGGGTCTGTATTCTTTGCTTGTTGATCTCTGGTTATCTTTAAAGTAAACTGAACTGAATTACATCCTTTTACGTAGTATTTTACTCTACATCAAATTAGAACATACTTCAGAAAGCCAGAACCCAACCCTAACTGTAATTTTCTGGTTCTTTACACTCCATATTTGGCTTCACATTCTCATGTCAGGATTTCAATCTTATGCCATGTTGCTATGGGATGCCTCTGCTCTTGACAATTCTTGTTTTTGTGCTACTTTCATGGGCCAATAATTTGGTACATTTGAGCTGGATTTGCAGATTTGGTTGGGCCTTTTGTGCTTCGGCAATTTTGTAGTAAAATTTACATGATTTGAGCTTTTTGAGCTCTTTTAAATTGAGGCCATTGTGTAATGTGACATACTTTGGGCCTCTTGTTCCACTTTGGTTTACTTCAAGGCCATTTGGGGTTTTCAGAGTCAGGCTTCATTTGGAGCCTTTTTCTTACTCCCTTCTGTAATTCTTTTTTCGTATCTCTTATCAATAAAAGAACTTTATTTGTCATGTAGCTATGGGATGCTGCTCGTTGCTGTAAGATTAGAACCATGGAGGGACATCGTCTGAGAGTTGGTGCCCTTGCCTGGAGTTCATCAATGTTATCTTCTGGAAGCCGCGACAAAAGTATTCTTCAGCGTGATATTCGAGCTCCAGAAGATTATGTTAGCAAGTTAAGTGGACATAAATCAGAGGTATGGCCCTTCATAAATTTTCTTTGGTTGTGTCTTTATGTAGCAAGTTACTTTCACTCCAACAACTATTTTCGTATGAGCTAATTTTGGGGAAGTTCCGACAACTTGTGGTTTAAGGTCTGCGGATTGAAATGGTCTTATGATAATCGAGAGTTAGCATCTGGTGGAAATGATAATAGGGTAAGTAGTTAACTTCCTTTTTTTCTTCACATTAATTTTTTTAGAGAAAATTGCAAAATTGCTCCTATATTTATTGGGTGTTGACGACTTAATCCCACATTAATTGTAAATTGCATTTTAAAAGTTATGGATCTTAATTGCGAAAATGATTCATACGGGACTAAAAATCGCCAACACCCAATAAATATATTACCAATTTTGCAATTTACTCTTTATTTTCTTTCAATGTCAAATTCATTCCGACATGGATATAATTTCTCCTTGTAGCTTTTTGTGTGGAACCAACATTCAACTCAGCCAGTACTCAAGTACTGCGAACACACTGCTGCTGTTAAAGCAATTGCATGGTCACCACATCTTCATGGGCTCCTTGCTTCTGGGGGTGGGACTGCTGATCGATGCATTCGTTTCTGGAACACCACTACAAACTCACACCTAAGTTGCATGGATACAGGAAGCCAGGTAACCTGCTTGTCTTTTAGTGCAATTTAGATCTACTCATAATTATTTTTAGTTAGTCAACATATTCTTATTAGCTTGGTCAGATTGGATCTGTATTATTATTATTATACTTGAGCTTTGTTGACTTAAGAAATGAAAGAATCTGTTGATTTACTTCTGTTACCATGTAATTATGGATGACACCAGAGGCAGATATTAATAATGGGATGGGCTATGATATAAATTTTGATACAATAAAATCTCAATAAAAGTAAAGATGATCCTGTTGGGTATTGCTGAAGGTTCTCGAGTTCTATGGACTCACTAGCAAAGTGAGAATATTGTAAAGTAAAAAGTGATTTCAATTTCGATTAGAAAAAGAAAAGGACAATAAAATGTGTTACAAAATAAAAAAGTATAAGTGGTGGGGTTGTGGTTTTTTGTTTATGTGGAATTTTGTTTAAATTTGACTTTTTATTGAGCTTAAATAATTAAGAAATAAAATAAAAAATTATTTGGACTAGGCTAGACCATAGTGTAAAATAGAAATATAAGTGGTGGCACTCTTGAGCTGAATTTATGTTTGTGGCTCTGGAGTGATGTTTTGATGCTACTATTCCTACTTCTGAATCTCACTTAAAAATCTAAGGAATTTCGTTATGGTGGCTAGTTAGCTACTCTAAGAACAATCTCTAATATTCATGAGTTATGATTTGTGAAAGATAAGATGGCATGACTTGATAGTATATTGCTATGGCAGGTTTGCAATCTCGTGTGGTCTAAGAATGTCAACGAACTTGTGAGCACCCATGGATACTCCCAAAACCAAATTATAGTGTGGAGATATCCCACAATGTCAAAGGTAACTTGTACAAGCTTGACGTATAATACTGATACAATTCATTTATTGTCTTATTATTATTATTAGTACTATTTGTATTGTATTTAGGGCTTTTTAAATTCGAGAATTTAATAAACAGTACATGAGCTCTATTACACGTGGGCTAAGTTAGGGTTTAGGTTTTGAATCTTATTTATATTGCGTTGTTTTATGTCATTAGGGCATCCAGAGGGATCATAGAATTTTGGAAACGACAATTGTCGCTTGGGCAGGATTTAATCCTCTTAAACTTTTTATACTAATATTTTTACTGTGTTCTTGTTTCTCGACCCTTTTACTCCATCAAATACGATGTCAGAATTGTATTTCCGTTGTCATTTTGTACAATCATCAATAATTTTGAGTTACTTATTCACTTCCAACGCAGTTGGCAACTCTAACAGGCCATACATACAGAGTACTGTACCTTGCTATTTCACCAGATGGGCAGGTATGTATAAGAGAAACAACTTCGTGCTTCTTTGTTTAAATCATTCTTCATTAGTTGATATGATCGTCTTTTAACTGGAACATTTCTTCAGACGATTGTAACAGGAGCAGGAGACGAAACACTTAGGTTCTGGAATGTTTTCCCGTCACCCAAGTCTCAGGTGAGTACTTCAATTTCATAATAGTGAAATCACCAGCTTGTCTCATTTCCAAATTATTCTTCCAAGTGAACCGTAAAAATTGATTCTAGCTGACAAGTAACAAAATGATTTCGCATCAACATTATCCCGTCTTATAGCCTGTGATGTCTGATTAAAGAAAAAATCTTGATTGCAGAACACTGAAAGTGAAATCGGGGCATCATCCCTTGGGAGAACACAGATTCGTTGATCTTCTAAGGTGTACTCGTTTTTGCGACTTGTAGTTAGGAGATGCATGATGAATCAAGTCGGAATTTGCAGATGGAAGGCCAAACAAATTAAGTTGGTTTTCTGGCGGCCAATAAGTTTATTATTAATGTTAATAATGTGTTGTTTTGGATGAGCAACTGTATATAACTTGTTATTTGAGCCTTGGTATGGCAACACCTCGGTTGCCCTGACAATGTTCATAAATGATAAGTTTTTTATTGTGAATAATTATAGTATTTTTTATTTTAGAAAATACTGTAACAATGATTAATTAGATGCGGTTTTTGGCCACTAAACGGCTGTTTAATTAGTTAATCGTGACCTAATCTGCTTCAGCAAAAAAACATGCATAATATTATACTGTATCTTCTAGTTACTACTTATTTGAGATTCAAAATTTGATATTCAAAATTAGGAAGTTAGCTTTATTTTTCAGGATTTAATTTTTAAAAAAATATAGAACGGGCATAAAATCTTATACATTATTACATCGTTTATACTTTTTAGTACAATATTCATTAAAACATACTCCAGTTTGAGTATATTAATTGTTTTCTTAAGATGATCTCAGAAACTAGGGGGTTAGTATATAATAGTGAGATTTACAAAGTTTACAACAAACTTCCACAATGATAGGAAGACCAAATCATAAAAGATATATTCTAAGAATACAATAAAATCTCTAACAAATAATACTATTTAACATTATCTCTATTACCCCCCGTCAAGCGCTGCGTGGGGTGAAGACACACGCAAAGCTTGGAACGTAAAAACTCAAAGGCTGGACGCGGAAGACTCTTAGTGAAGATATCTGCTAGCTGTAGATGAGATGGGACAAACCCGGTAGAAATTCTGCCCAAAGACACTAGCTCACGAACAAAGTGATAATCCAAATCTATATGCTTGGCTCTCTTGTGTGCAACAGGATTTTGACTCAGAAAGATGGCGCTTTTGTTATCACATAACAGAGTAGGCCGAGTAGAAGGAAGAGCTCGAAGTTCCTTCAGAAGATTGATAACCCAAACAAGTTCGGCCGCAGCATTGGCAATAGCACGGTACTCAGATTCACAACTAGAGCGAGAAACAGTCGGTTGTTTCTTGGCACTCCAGGATACAAGATTACCTCCAAGAAAAATAGAGTACCCATATGTCGAACGACGAGTCTCAATGCAGCGAGCCCAGTCTGCATCAGAATAGGCCAGAATGGAAATATCCGAGCGCTTAGTGAAGGATAAACCGAAATGAATTGTACCTTTCACGTAGCGAAGGATACGCTTAACTGCCAGAAAATGGTCCTCCGTTGGAGACTGGAGGAACTGACTCACAGAGCTTACAGCATACGAGAGATCAGGTCTAGTGATAGTTAAATACTGCAAAGCACCAACAAGCGATCGATATAGGGTGGGATCCTTGAACGTAGGACCTGTGCTGACAAGTGATTCACCTGTTGCTAAGGGAGTTGAGACAGGTTTAGCCTCGACCAAGTCTGCACGCTCAAGGATGTCAAGTGCATACTTGGTCTGGCCAACAAACAAACCAGCGTCAGTGGAGGAGACCTCAAGGCCAAGGAAATAACTCAAAGAGCCAAGATCCTTGATAGCAAATTCGTCACCAGTACGAGCAATAAAGCGACGAAGGGCAGCAGAATCATTGCCTGTAACAATGATATCATCAACATACAAAAGGAGATAAATAATAGAATTACCCTGATGCAGATGAAAGAGAGACGAGTCAGAACGACTCTGAGAGAAGCCCAAGCTGAACAGAAATGAAAGAGAGACGAGTCAGAACGACTCTGAGAGAAGCCCAAGCTGAACAGAAATGTGCTAAAACGCTGGTACCAGGCAAGAGGGGCCTGGCGAAGGCCATATAGAGCCTTCTTAAGGCGACAAACATGATCAGGATGTTGAGGATCAACAAAGCCAGGAGGCTGAGACATGAAGACAGGGTTGTCAAGAACTCCATTAAGGAAAGCATTCTTGACATCAAGCTGATGAAGAGGCCACCCATGCTGAACCGATAATGCCAAGACTATCCGAACTGTAGCTGCCTTCACAACAGGACTAAATGTATGATGAAAATCCAAACCAGGAATCTGAGTGAAGCCCTGCGCCACTAAACGAGCCTTGTGACGTTCAATCGAACCATCTGCCAGAAATTTCGTACGAAAAACCCACTTTGAACCAACTATGTTCGTTCCAGATGGACGAGGCACCAGATCCCAAGTGGAATTCGAACGAAGTGCATCAATCTCCTCTTGCATAGCAGCAAGCCAGTGGGAATGCTTAGCAGCAGACTTGAAACCACGAGGCTCAGAGGTGGTAACAAGTGCAGAGAGTAGAGCCGAAGAAGCGAAGTCGACTGGATAACGAGGTTTAAATGTCCCAACACGAGCTCGGGTGATCATGGGATGAGTGGATACAAGTGGCAAGTCCTGAGCTGGAGGCGGAACAGGAGGCCCAACGTCGGGAACATGCGCTATAATAGGATCAGGCACATGTGGCGGCATAACCAGTTCATCATGAACCAGCGAGGGAGGACGAGTATCATGATCAACAGAAAACCGATGCGGTTGTCTGATAGGTGCCGAAACAGGAGCCAAAGGGGAATCAGAGGAGATGTCGAGAAAAGTCGAGATATCCAAATCAGTGACCTGTGTGAGAGATGGAGCTCGAGAAAATGGAAAATAGAGCTCATCAAACTGAGCATGGCGAGTGATAAAAACTCGAGAAGACTCTGGATCAAAGCAACGAAACCCCTTCTGAGTACTACTATACCCAAGAAAGATGCACGGCCGACTGCGAGGTTCTAATTTGTGAGCAACATAATCCCGAAGATAAGGATAAACACGACATCCAAATGGTTTAAAGGTATCATAACTAGGCGAGTATCCAAATAATACCTGAAAGGGAGAAATATTATCAAGTATCGCAGATGGAAGCCTGTTAATAACATATACTGCAGTAGCAAAGGCATCAAACCAAAGAGAAGCTGGAGCATGTGCATGAAAAAGCATGGACAACCCAGTTTCAGAGATGTGACGATGTTTACGTTCAGCCCTGCCATTTTGTTGAGGTGTATATGGACATGAAATTCGATGATGTATACCATGCTCGTGCATAAAGTGACGAACCCTCCCATTTACAAACTCAGTACCACCATCAGACTGAAATATCTTCACAGTTCGAGAAAATTGATTGCAGACAAAGGCATGAAATCGAACAAATACATCATAAAATTCTGACTTAGCACGTAATGGATATATCCAGGAAAAACGTGAAAAATCATCGACAAAGGCAACATAATACTTAAAGCCATCAGATGTAGAAACAGGTGATGGACCCCACAAATCACAATGAATTAAATCAAGAACAGCAGTAGCTCGTTTTTCATTCAACATAAATGGTAAACGTTTGCTCTTGGCCAACTGGCAAGAAGAGCATAAACGAGGGTTTGGTAAAACTGAAGTAACAGATAAACAACCCTGTTTATTTAACAATGAGATAACTGAAAACGGGACATGCCCCAAACGCAAATGCCACAAGTCAAAGCTAGCTTTCAATCTCCTGACCCGAATTGCTGTAACCAAAGCTGGAACACCCCGATCAAGTAGGTAAAGCCCCTGATTACACCTTCCCTGAGCCAGTATTTTCTTTGTGAGTCGGTTCTGGATCGCAAAGAATTTATCAGAAAAAATAACATCGACAGGATAATCCGCAGTTAATTTACTGATAGATAGGAGGTTCTTTGTGATATGAGGTACAACAAGTACATCTAACAACTTAACATCGTCTGAAAGTTTAGTAGTGCCAATATGAGAAATATTCAACGCATTACCATTACCAACTATAACAGAACCGTTACCAGAATAAGACTCATGAGAGTCAAGGGCGGACAGTTGGTTCGTCATGTGAGCGGAGGCTCCGGAATCGAGATACCAATCAGGGGTAGAGTTTGAGACGTTGCAAGTCGAGGTGAAAGCTTCAGCAAGATTTGCAGCAGAGTTCAAACCAATAGCATTCAGATACCTGGGGCATTTATCTGCGTAGTGCTCCCCACGACAGAGTTGGCATTTAGGCACGAAAGGACGACGGAAACCACCTCCAGAGGGCTGCCCATCACGCCTGCCAGAGCCACCCGCATTACCAGAAAAACCTGACGGCCTGGACTGCTGCTGGGACTGAGATTGGCCACGGTTCTGGGATCGGGACACCTGCCTGGACCCAGCCGAAGAAGGCTGCCCATCTCGAGTAGCAGAAAACGCCGCAGGTGCATGAGAAGGCCCTTCCATCGACTTCATCATCATGTCGAATTGCACAGCCTGGTGCAAAAGGTCACGAAACGCGGGGATCGGAGACATAGCCATACGGGTATCGGCAAAACCCGCAAACTGAAGTCCTAACCCACGTAAAAACCAGTGAGCTTTATCAGATGAATCAATCGGACGATCAATTGCTTGCAGCTGGTCACAGAGATGTTTAAACTTGCGCCCATACTCCTCCACAGACAGATCACCGCGACGGAGAGATAACAATTCTTCACGTAATTGATGCGATCGTGAAGATGAGGCATAAACAGATTCGAGCGCCACCCATGCCTGATTTGCAGAGGTGCAATCAATCACTTCAGACGCGGCATCAGGGGATAGAGAGGTGTACAAAACGCTGAGCAACCGTTTGTCCTTGAGTCGCCATGTCGTATACTCCGGATTCGGTGTCGGATCAACAGCAGGTGCAACCGCCGGTACAGTGGCCGCGGGAGAGGGAGAAGTGCCGTCAAGATGCCCGAGTATATCGAAGCATTCGGCCATGTGAATAGTTTGACGACGCCACATAAGATAAGTGGACGCTTCAAGCTTGATTTGCATCATATTAATCATCGTCGTCACCGGAAGAGGATCGGTGGCGGAGGATGTCATCTTGTCGATCGAGAGAGATGAAGGAGGGGACCAGTCCTTGATATAACACTCGACGAGAAGGAAAACTGGACGGAGGCTACCAGTCCGTGCAGTGGGAGGAAGAGAGAATCGGATGTAGAAGCGAAAGAAAAGAATTAGGGTTTAGGATCGGTAATATTAGGCTGATACCATAACAGAATATGTAGAATACATATTTTGGAAAAGAATAATTGAGAGGAAAATCACCGTAATCTGGTGATTGAGTATTCTGAAATATATAATAGTGAGATTTACAAAGTCTACAACAAACTTCCACAATTATAGGAAGACCAAATCATAAAAGATATATTCTAAGAATACAATAAAATCTCTAACAAATAATACTATTTAACATTATCTCTATTAGTATTATTGTTCAATAAAGATTTTATCATTAGGAAATATAAAAATAATTAGTATTTAAATTATACCCACTTTATAATTATACATGTTAAAAGATAAAAATACAAGTATTAGATTATTAGTGAATACAAATTCATCCAGGGTCATAGTATAATAATCATATGATATGATGTGCCAAAAATAAGTTTATTTTCACAAGTTATATATATATATATTAGTATGGAAGGTTTAGCATGAAGTGAGATAAGTATAATTTAGACACAACGTTTTAACACTTTAAAAAAGATAAGTGTTATTTTGTGTTAGTTTATAAATGGTTTCAGCGAAAGATCGTCATGCAAGTCTTACATGTCTATATCTATTATCTACTCCCGCTTTTAATAATGTAAAACGCATGTGAATGCCTGCCCAATATATTGAATATTTGGACACTAAACTTGTGCATTCGAATGGAGACAATTAACAATGGGACCTCAACACTCGGTCGGTTACACCTAAAAACCTAAAATTCTAACTTCAGGTAAACATATATATGTCACAAACTAATTGGTAATCAAGAAGAATACAAAAATGATTTTTTTTTTTAAATAAAATGCATGTATCCCTTTTTTAAAAATAATTAGCCGTATTAATATTGTGATGGCAAACCATCATTCTTTATGAATTCAATACAATCTTAATATATCAATAAAAATTGCACAATAATAATGATACATAGTGGCTTATCGTAATTTACGATAAAAATTGTAAAAAGCAATTGTTGACGCTATAAACTCAACTGTAATTTATGATTCCATATTTGATGATTACATAGTGGCTTGTCGTAATTTATTGGTCCAATTTGTTAATGTCTCTGTTTCGTTTGTTAAAAGAAGTGTCAACATGATGGCACATAGATTTGCTGGAGATCAGTCTCGTTCTTTTGTAAACGTTTGTACTTGGGAATACCCCCATCCTTTGTGGACGTGATCCCTAATAATCTTTCTCTATGCAATAATGGAAGCTAAGTCTTCCTTGATTAGAAAAAAAAATAATGACACATTAATATCCAATCAATAAAATTACATTTAACACACGTGTAACTTTTTTAAATATCAACACATGAACTTAAGCATTCTAAACTCCCTATTAATATATAAGTACAATTTAATTTCTACATAAATTTCTCTCTTTCAAGGGAATATATTCACATAACTAATTAAGAAGTTTTCCTAAAAAGTAACTAAATGGAGAAAAGAGGGTTGATCAAGAGATTAATTCTGTAGGAGGGGAATTATCAAGCTGATCTTGTTGGTGTGCCCAAGGAATGGAGCTGGTTGGTGGAAAGCAGCATGAACAGTCCTGTGGGCACGGCTGTAGAGTATCCAAACCCAATGGAGGGTTTTGCTCTGGTGCTGCTGGTGGTGGTGTACCGGAAGGAGCTGCAGCCTCCTTGAGTGGGCCCCAGCATTCCACCTTGTTGAATTCTGCAATACTGGAGTGAAAATAAACCCAAACTAAAGCATCCTCTAGCTCTGGGTAATACTTGAACAAGTCCTCATCCCCATGCACAAATGCCTTCAACACCTAATCAATTTTAAAAGGTGAAAATTAAATTAAATTAAAATTACATATATATAGTTGATTAGAAAAAGAGAAAAAAAAGATAATTACCACAGGAAGTTCTTTGGAGAAAATGTAGTATCGAAGCTTAGCAAATATGTTCAAGAGAAAGTGTCCACCGCTAATGTGACAATGAACGTGAAGGGACATTTTTCCTTTAATTTTCTTCCATTCTGCCACCACTTCATCTCTTTGAAATTTACTGTACCATCCCTGCAACTGCAACCATTCATTTTCAAATGAATTATTAGTTTCTACAGTTCATGTTTTTTTAAATAAGAAAATAACATGTCCATATCATAATGATTAATGACCAACTCTTAATTGAAAATAGGTGTCAAGACAAAAATTCTCAACTAGAAATAAAATAAAAGGACATTTCCAGACCAGTAGTTAAATTTACCTCACAAACACAAAGATGCATGCGAAAATGTCAGACCGAAACTACATTATTATACATGTAGGTGGGCTCACAGCTCACTCTACACCCTCAAAAAAATATAGGTGGGCTCACTACACATCTTTTTCATTAAATTCAATTCATTCTGCATTATTTTATGGTCCCACAAATAGTTCATTTAATATATAATAAAATAGTTTTATGTTAATTAAAATATTTAATGTATTATATTTGAACTTGCATTTTCTTGAAATTATACTTTTATCTGAATGTATGTTTTTATTAACTAGAATATTTTAGTGTGAATTTATATATTGCAACGGTTATCTTTCAATTTTGAGGTAATCAATTTTGTGTTCAATTTAAATTATAAATCCTTCATAAACTTCATTTCACAGTAATTTATATTTTATCTATTCAATTACAACCTCAAACTCATTTCAAATTTCCATCTAGGAGTATATTCATAATTTAATGCCGACAAAAACGAAAAACACGAGGAAGATATCAAATATTTTGGCAATTCTCTCTCGTGGGACCCATCATTCAACCAAGCACTTCTTTGTACTCATTAATAGTTATAGGAGTATTTTCACTTTTAAAAAATAATACTCCAAGCACTTAAGCAATCTATAAAATTTATTATGTACCAATTTTTCGTACACGGTTTTTATATGTAAAATAGATAAATTATTATTGTGAAATTCATTTATTAATTAATAAAATAATTATTTATAAATAAAATGAATAATTATCTGAATAAATAAGTTGATAAATGGAGGGAAAAAAAGAAAAAAGACACTTGGGAAAAAATAATTTCAGCAACAATCTTAATTAGGACTGTAGTCCTCAAAACAAAATTTAATGTTGCGTTTCTTCAAGAACTACAGGTTTTACATTTCTAATTTCTTACGAAAGCTATTTTCCAAAAAAAAAAAAAAAAAGAAAAAACCAAAATGTTTTGCAACCACAAAAAAGGAAAATTAATAAAACAACTCTGAAATGAAAGTATCTATGTTTGACAACGCACATAGTCATGTTTAACTTGCAAAAATATATATATATATATACAAAGCAAAAACTTTTTACACCTCGAGTTTTAGGGCATGCTTGTAACTTATATTCTATTTTAAGATTTAGAATTATAATTTTAAAATTTTATCCTATAATTCTAGTAAAAGTTAACAGCATATATGTTAAATTCTACACTGTTTAAATTCGAAAATAAACAAGACTTTTTAAACTATCACTATTGTAAATAGTGATATGCATAGATCATTTGTAGGTACAATAATAACACTAAAAAAATGGTTTCATGAAAACTCAAATTCACAAATGTCACTAAAATAAAATGAATTCTACCCTTTAAAAATATCATAAATTAAGGACATAGGGAAATCGTAAAAAAATAAAAAAACAGTTGATGTAATTTGGTGCAATTTTGAAATGAGAGTTGATTAGGTGAATGATTTAAATTATATACCTGAGAATTGTTAATGGTGTGAGAGATAGCAAGAGTGAGCTTAGCGGTGACATCACTGTGTGTAAGTGTGTATGTTCTTGGGAATTTCCCTGGATGCTTCTTCTCCGCCCCTAAAAACAGGACTTTCAGCTTCGACGCCTCAAATATCGCCGGCCCGAATAATCTAGCAACCTGCGCACCAATCAATTTAATTACATACTCCTTTTAAAACACACAATTATTTACTAGAAAAAGAAAAACTTACAGGGGCGATAGAGTACTGATTGTTGTTGTTTTTAGATGGTCTCCTCCTTCTTGCTCTGTGCAGAAAGAAAGAGGGATTTTCATCTGATTTGAATTTAGATGGGAGCAATAAGGCTGCAGATAAACTCCCCATCTCGATTTCTCCTACAATTCGATAGATCCAAGTTTGATGGAATTAATCACTCAATAACAGAGCACAGAATTATAAAATAAAGGCTGATTCGGTTGTTGCTTTGAAGGCTTTTTTGCTTTTGCTTTGCTTGGATGCCTAGACTTTTTAGATTGTTTGGAAAACTTTCAAGGTTTGTAATACATAGAGTGTATTTGTATAGAAGAAAAAGAAAAGGATGGAAGTTAATTGCGTGTTAAAATAGAATGGGGAAGTAAGCGGGATTGCTTTGAGGTTCAAACTTGTTGTTGAATACATGTGGAAAGGGAAAGTTACGCTTAACAATTAGGAGGAATACTTTGCATGGTTATCGCTACACCACGTTTATTCACCTATTCTTTTTTGTCTTTTTTATATGATTAATTCATTTATATGAATTACTTCACAAATATCTTACAATGAATTTGCAACATGTGCTATGACCTTTTGTCAATTTGCAACTGTGACAATATTACAATTTATAATGTACGAAATTGATCAATTGTAATTCAATAATTTTATATAATACATGTTAAAATTTGATAAATTGTTTTTGTAAAAGATTGCAAAATAATAAAAGAGTAAATGGATATTAACTCTAAAAAATAAGAAGAGAGTTATCAGGAAACAGATATACTCTCAAAATAGATAATTCCAAATAGTGTATACTCTTTAAATAAATAGAGTTATTTCCTAACCACGTTCCCTATATCTAATTTTCCTTGTTACAACATGCAGTTTGGTCAAAACATACCACTCTACTTTAGTTAGTAGTCTCAATTCTATACCTTACACGTATTAGTTAATAGTTAATTATTAAGAATGAAATAGAAAAACATTCGAGGCCCTCCCTCCACCTCCTTTTTTTAATTTAATAGGTGCCACATGATTTGTCCAATGAAAATTACATATTTTAATTTTGGTGTTTCAAATGAATCAAATCTCATTACACTATATTAATGATATGGGTGTATTCTATTAAAAATAATCAACATTTTATAATATTGAAAATTAATTAAAGTGAAACACAAAATGAGAAACAGACGAATTAAACCGTGATTTGTCCTCTTGTAAATTGTAATTCATCTAATAATATCGTTAACAAGATCACAAATTCTAAAGGAATTTACTAGATACACTTCCTTTTTCCTTTGTTAACAGATTTGTTCACCCTTAATAGATAAGGGTAGTTTGTTAGTTAGTAGCAGTTGGTTAGTTAGTTAAGCTAAATCTCAAGGTTAAATACTTGATTGAGATTAGTAGTTAGATGGTGATTTTATCTTTTGTAATCAAAACAGATTCCTTCTTCTTCAATATAGCATCTTGCTCTTTTCTTCTTCATTTCTCTCATCAATGGAGAAGTTGATCTATGTTTCAATTATCAACATGGTATCAGTTTTTTGATATATATTTTAGGCATTGAAATTGCCAGAAATAACAAGGGTATGACTTTATGTCAAAGGAAATATGCTCTTGATCTTCTACATGATTCTGGTTATCTAGGGTGTAAACCCTGTTCTACACCAATGGATTCCTCTGTTAGCTTTGATCCACAGTCTCCAGCTCTTCAACATCCAGATCAATACAGAAGATTGATTGGTAAGCTCCTTTATTTGACTATAACTAGACCTGATATCTCCTATGCAGTCCAAACATTGAGCCAGTTCATGCAATCACCAACTGAAGCTCATTTAACTGCTGTGCACAGAATCTTGAGATACATCAAAGGTAGTCCAGGTACTGGTATTTTTTACCCCACAAATAATTCTTCCAAATTATATGCCTTCTCTGATTCAGACTGGGCTAGATGCATCCAAACTAGAAGGAGCATTACAGGTTATAGCATATATTTTGGGAATTCTCTAATCTCTTGGAAATCCAAGAAACAATCTACTGTCAGCAGGTCTTCAACAGAGGCTGAGTATAGAGCTTTGGCCTCAACTTCTTGTGAGCTTCAATGGATCCACTACATCCTTGCAGACTTGAAGATCCAGCACTCCACTCCTTCATCCATGTACACTGACAGCAAGAGTGCATTCTCTATTGCTCACAACCCCTGTCTTCACCAAAGGACTAAGCATATCTCTTTGGACTACCATTTCACAAGGGAAAAAATCCAAGAAGGCCTTCTCCAACTTGTTCATATACCTACTGCCCAGAATTTGGCTGACATGCTCACCAAACCTTTGCCTCCTTCTCTCTTTGGTCTACATGTTTCCAAAATGGGCTTGATGAATATCCACTCCCATTTTGAGGGGGGGTCTAAAGGAATTTACTAGATACACTTCCTTTTTCCTTTGTTAACAGATTTGTTCACCCTTAATAGATAAGGGTAGTTTGTTAGTTAGTAGCAGTTGGTTAGTTAGTTAAGCTAAATCTCAAGGTTAAATACTTGATTGAGATTAGTAGTTAGATGGTGATTTTATCTTCTGTAATCAAAACAGATTCCTTCTTCAATATAGCATCTTACTCTTTTCTTCTTCATTTCTCTCATCAATGGAGAAGTTGATCTATGTTTCAATTATCAACACAAATATTTAAAAAAAAAAATAAAAAAGGCCTCGGGTCCTAGAAGAGACGTACTATTTGAATGAGTTTAAGGTGCATGCTTTTGTTTACGGGTTATTGTATTATTATGAATATACTACTAGATTCACCATTTTAAAAATGAATATTGCAAATTAAATTCATCTTCTTAATTTGTTAAGTAAAATAGTTTTACCACTTTAAAGTACTCCCTTAAAAAATCTCAAAATTAGACTAATGTCAGGTGTTCATTGTGGTTTTGAACGACATGATTGACAGCTGAATTTATTAGTGTAAATTAAATTTCTAATTTAGGAACTAGATTTTCGTGGAGTATTTGGCCCCTTCCCAAAATATTTCGAAGATATCTTGTGGGAGACGTGGACAGATAGATCTCAATTTTATTATTAAAATATTACTTTATTTTTAAAATATGATTCATATTGAATCAAAAGTTCATAGATCATTTTCTATAAATTTGTGTCAAATATTTTTGTACACCCTCTTGCTAATTTTGTTAAATTGAACTTTATTCCGTATCGTTCTTAGTCCAAGTCTCTGGACTTTATTTTGTCATCAAAGCCAACTAATTTCAGCATTCTTAATATATTTTTGTTTAATAAAAACAGTTAATAGTATTATTTTGTCATCTGTACTATATTCAATGTAATCAAATTGATACATGTAATTCTTTATTTGATTGCATCCTCCATTGCAATAAAATAATTTCTTGGGCTATTAATGTAATTGATGTCCAAAATTTTCATTTTCATTTTTATGTGAATTTTGGGCATTCTCAAGGAGAGGAATTAGATTATTGTGCTTGTGTTTAATCTTAAATTATAGACTGGTGTACCTCTGAGAATTTCTTTTTTGGTCAAATTATGTGTTTGATTTTTGAAAAAAAAAAAAGTACATGCATTTTACAACTTATCAATACCTAATATTAGAAAATGCAATAGAATAAAATAATATAAGTTTCAAGATCTTGTGAGATGGTTTAAGTGAAAGAAACTCCACTTTAATATTTATATTTTACTTTATTTTAAAATACAATACGAATAAGATTATAAACGTATTAATCAAAAAAATTATAAGTAATATGAATCTGTTTTGTGTACAAGATTCTGTCCTATAAATTTTAATAAAAAGAGTATAATACGGGTGACAATATATTGTTAGCCAAGGTTTGTATAGATTCGATTCCTTAGTTTGTTTAAAATGTGTATATTCAACTCAACTATACAATGTGTGTAGAACTACATTATATAGAGAACTCACTCTTTTAGAGTGTTCTATCTAACTAACTCTAACAAACTATTAGTTTAAATATAATCACTGTCTTGTATGTATATGTATGAGCATGCTTCTACATTTGGGTATGAATTGCATGCATGTGTGTGTGTGTTTCATAAACAGAGCATGCATGGCTACGCTGTGTGTATACTGCATGCATGGCTACGTTGTGTGTATACTCTACGCTGTGTGTATACTCCAACATGCCCCCGAAGAAACTTAACCACCATCTTTCGTGAGCTTGAACCAGGAGAGAAGATGAGTAAAACGAGTTGGTGCTAGTGGCTTTGTAAGGAGATCAGCAGGTTGATCCTCCGAAGATATGAATCGAACGTCAAGAACACCATTTTGTACCTTTTCCCGAAGAAAATGGACGTCGACCTCAATGTGCTTGGTGCGTGAGTGAAAAGCAGGGCTGAAAGCTAAGGTGATCGCCCCTTGATTGTCGCACCAAAGCAAGTTGGGATTGGAGACTGGAATATGAAGCTCTCTGCACAAGCTAGCAATCCATAATATATCTGTGGTGGCAAGAGCTAGTGCCAGGTACTCAGCCTCCGTGCTGCTCCGAGCAACAACAGTTTGTTTTCTCGAGTTCCATGAGATTAAGTTGTGACCTAGAGTTATGCAAAAACCAGAGGTGCTACGCCTATCATCCAAGCTTGAAGCATAATCTGCATCCACAAAACCTTGCAACCTGAAATCAGAAATAGGAGAAAAGGAAATACCATGAGAAAGAGAGCCTTTGATATATCTAAGAACCCTCTTGCAAGCTTTCCAATGATTTTGTGTTGGATTTTGCAAGAACTGGGATAGTTTGTTTACACAGAAGGCTATATCAGGTCTGGTTAATGTGAGATATTGGAGAGCTCCAACAATACTACGATATAGGATGGGTTTTTCAAAAGGAGGACTATCAGACAAAGAGAGCTTGGAAGATGGACATATGGGAGTGGAGCATGGTTTGGAATCAGTGAGATGGGCTTTAGAGATTATGTCACTTGCATACTTGGATTGAGTAAGCTTGATGCATGTGTGTGTGGAATGAGCTTCAATGCCCAAGAAATAGTTGACCTCCCCCAAGTGTTTGAGAGAGAACTGAGAATGGAGTGCATCAATAAGAAGCTTCACTAGAGCAGAATCCTCCCCAGTTATTAGTATATCATCCACATAAACCAAGAGAAGTGTGATCTTGCCATCTAATAGTCTGTGAAACAGACAATGGTCAGAAGATGAGTGTGTGAACCCATGCTGGAGCAGGAATGCCTTGAGTGTATCATACCATGCCTTTGGGGCCTGTTTTAATCCATAGAGAGCCTTACGAAGTTTGCAAATATGCGTGGGTTTAAAATTATCCACAAATCCCTAAGGTTGTTCAATATAAACAGTTTCATTCAACAAACCCTTGAGAAAAGCATTATTGATGTCGACCTGTTGAATGGGCCAGCCTTTAGAAACAGCAAGGGTGAACACAATTCGTAGAGTAACAGACTTGATCACAGGGCTAAAAGTGCTGAAATAGTCAATGCCAGCCTGTTGTTGAAACCCCCTAGCCACTAAACGAGCTTTGTATCTTTCCACTGTGCCATCTTTGTTATATTTGACTCTAAAGATCCACTTGGTAGTAATTTGATGAATGTCAGAAGATGGGGGTACAAGAATCCAAGTGCCATTTTGCAGTAGTGCATCATACTCAAGCTGCATTGCCTGTTTCCATGCTGAACTCTTAACAACCTCAGTGACAGATGTTGGTTCAGGAATAGTTGTAGTGGAAAGAAGAGCTTTTGGTTTATAGATACCAGATTTAGAACGAGTTTGCATAGGGTGAGAGGGATGAGAGGCAGCTGAGATGATAGAAGGAGAGGGAACAAGGGGTAATGATGGAAGCATGTACCTGGAGGAACTGGATGAAGAATGTAAGGAGTCATTGATAGAACAATTGAGATGTGAAGAGACAGATGGAGGGGAGGTAGGATGAGGAGGAGAATCTGGATGAGAAAAAGAATCTGGAGTATGTATGGGAACAACAGCAGGAATCTGTGTTGTGAATAGATGATTTGATGGTATGGAGGGTGTTTTGGAAGTGGTGAAAGATGGAAATTCATGTTCATTGAATTGGACAGAGGCTGAGATGAAGATCTTGCCAGATTCATGAAGGCACTGATATCCTTTGTGAATGGAGCTATATCCAAGAAAGATACATTTGGTACTCCTGAATTGTAGTTTAGAGGTGTTGTAAGGCCTTAGAAAGGGAAAGCAGGCACATCCAAACACTCTAAGTGAAAGATAATCAGGTGATTTGTGAAACAAAAGTTCAAAAGGAGAGATGTGTTGGGTGACTGGAGAGGGAAGTAAGTTTATGATGTGCACAGCAGTGGAGAAGGCATGCCACCAAAAATTCATTGACAACTTTGATCTAGCAAGCATGGCCAAGCCAAATTCAGTAATGTGTTGATGTTTCCTCTCAACTAAGCCATTTTGAGGGTAAGTATATGCACAAGACAACCGAATTTGAACACCAAGAGGTTTAACTAATCTTGCAATAGGCAGAAATTTTGATCCCATATCATGTTGTAATGCTTTTATCTTCAAGCCAAAGGACCTCTCAACAGTATGCATGAACTGAGTGAACACTGAAACAACCTCTGATTTGGCCATGAGAGGGAAAATCCATACAAATCTAGTGCAATCATCAACAATAGACAAGTAATATCTGTAACCCTCAAGAGAAGTACAAGCAGCAGGTCCCCACACATCCATATGCAACAATTCAAAAGGAGATGTGGAATGATGAACAACTGACTTAAAATGCTTCAAATGCATCTTGCCCATTTTACATTCATCACAAAAATCAGCAATAGCTTTTGTACAAGAGATATTCATGCTTTTCAAAACAGTAGAGAGGACAGAATCACTAGGGTGCCCCAATCTACAATGCCATAGTTTCCACTTATTTGCATTCACATATGCATTATTCTCAACAATACTACAGTGAGACTTATTCACAAGATGAGTAGAACAACTTGTGTTACTTCTAGTACTTGAAGCTTTATGAGACTTTAAGCAGCCAAAGTCCAGCATGTACAATCCATCCTTAAGCACCCCTTTCAATAGTGTCTTGTGTGACCTCAGATCCTTAACAAGACAGCAATCAACATAAAACTCAATGACTGCATCATTATCTTTAAGAAATTGAGATATGCTCATAAGATTTTTAGTAATGGCAGGAACATGCAGCACATTATTCATAATCACTGATCCAGATTCATCATGTAATGGAAGAGATAAAGCACCAGTATGTAATATAGGGGTGGAAACACCATTTCCAACAATGAGAGAATCCATACCTTGATATGGAGTGGTGATTTGAAGATTGGCAAGCTGGGGGGTAACATGATGTGTAGCACCACTGTCAACACACCATGGTGAGGAAGGATATGCAGTGTTAGATGCAGAGGCTCCATGATCAATGTGACCAGTGAGAGTAAGCGGTGAAGAATTGGCATAGTAGTTTGAAAGAGGAGACTGGAATTTTGATTGAGTAGATTGAAAGTGTGAGTGAGTATGCTGATAGTGGGAATGATTAGGCTGGTAGTTTGAGTGAGGAGATTGATAGTGAGTGAGATGATCTTGGAAGGGAGATGGTCGAGGAGTAGATGGATTCAAAGGACCTGGCCGAGCATTCTCAAGACCAGTGAAGGATTGATCAAAGCGTTTGTAGCATTTGGCTGCAACATGAAATTTTCTACCACATAACTGACAAATAACTCTAGGTTTAGAATAAACTTTTCCCTTGCCATAGTTCCTACCACCATCTCTATGATCTCTAGCAACAATATTTGCAGAAGGAGACAAAGTAGGAGCAATAATACCTCCTGGAAGTTGAATAGAGTATGCACTGTGATTATGCAAACGCACCTCATAGGCTTGTAAAATTGACTGTACCTCCAGTAGAGTTGGAATGGTTCCTCGAGTAGTAAGTGAAACCACCACAGCATCAAACTCAGCACCTAATCCACCAAGAATGTACAGGACTAACTCATCATCCTTAATAGGCTGTCCAGCATGGTGTAAACCATCAGCAATGGATCTCATTTTTAAGATAAAAGCATAAATGCTTAAGTCTCCTTTCTTCAAGGTCTGAAGCTGCAATCGAAGGATCATAGCCTTGGCACTAGACTAAGATTGAAACAGTAGCTCAAATATCATCCACAATTGAAACGAGTGATCACATCGACTAACATGACCAAGCATCGAGTCTGAAACAGAGCTTAAAAGCCAGCTCAGGAGAAACTGATCTCTTCGTTGCCACGAAAGAGAATCCGATGAGGACTCAGTAGAATTCATCGGAACTGCAGTGCACAATAGAACATCTTCAAAGCAATGTGCTCTGACTGAGGCAAGTACTTGATTTATCCAAAACGGATAGTTATCATTATCGAGACGAATCGATAGAGTGATGAAGCGAGGAAGAGGAGAGGAATTGGTTTGAGTAGCCATGGAAGAGTATAGAACAGAGTACGAGCGGAAAAACGGATCGAGAAGTTGAATTCAGAAAGAATTGATGGTGTTTGAGAGAGAAACAGAGCAGTTATAACTCTTTTAGGAAGAACAGGTTGAACAGAAGATATGAAGATACACGCAAGAGTAGGATGAAAATATGAACAGAAGTTAGTTAGATGAAGAACAGAGCGGTTACAGCTCGTGAATGAAGGAGAGAATGGTTGAAGATTTGAAGATACACAGGGAAGAAGAACAGATTCATGCAAAACACAAAATAAAATCAAAAGAAAATTTGGATCTCATGATACCATGTTTAAAATGTGTATATTCAACTCAACTATACAATGTGTGTAGAACTACATTATATAGAGAACTCACTCTTCTAGAGTGTTCTATCTAACTAACTCTAACAAACTATTAGTTTAAATATAATCACTCTCTTGTATGTATATGTATGAGCATGCTTCTACATTTGTGTATGCATTGCATGCATGTGTGTGTGTGTTTCATAAACAGAGCATGCATGGCTACACTGTGTGTATACTGCATGCATGGCTACGCTGTGTGTATACTCTACGCTGTGTGTATACTCCAACATAGTTGTACAAAAGTCTTTTTTTTTTTTGAAAAAGTCTATATTGAAAAGTGTAAGTTATTATAACTATAAAAAGTGCAACATAATATTACTAAAAAGTGTAAGTCACTATAATTAAAAAAAGTGCAACACAGTTTTTAATGAAAAGTGTAATATTACTGAAAAGTGCACGTCTATAATACTAAAATGTGCAATATAACATTACAAAAAAAATGTACGTCAATATAACTTAAAATATTATTTTAAAAAGTGTAAGTCACTACAATTAAAAAGTGTAACAAAAAACTCAATTTTTTATATAGACTCAATTTCACAAGAGACCTATCCATAATGTTAAATAAATTAAAAAAACATGTGCAATTTGGTTGATGGGTAAAAAAGAATAAAAAATTAGAAGGGATGTAAAAACTAAAAAGAGTGTGGTTGATGGGTAAAAAAGGAATAAAAAATTAGAAGGGATGTAAAAAAGAGTGTGTGTGTGTTGGAGGTTGAATGCAATCGGTGCCCCCTAAGCTAAGGGGTCCATAGTGTTCATCCCCTGACCCCGCATGTTTATCTGCAATTTTGTGGGAGGGATGGTTTGCAAACGATTTATATCACTTTTTCAGTTTTCAAATAAGAGTTTTATATTAGTTATTTTTTTAATAAATTATAGGAGTATTTAAATTGATTTTGAGATGTAGAATAGTAGATGGATGGACATAAAATTAATTCTAGTCTAGGTAGGTTCAAATCTTGATATTTACAGACTACTTCTAAATATTTAGATTTTCACATAAATATTTATTTAAACACTAATCAAGAGTTGATGTCATGTTGAATTATTTGGGACTTGTTAAATAATATCAGTTCGAACTCATTTAATAAAGTTTGTTACATAAACAAATAAATTCAAACTTAATACAGTGCATTATTTGGCTTGTGTGGAAAACCAGAAACAACGTCATATTCGAGAAAGAGGAGGCAAAACTAGAACAACTACTGGAAGAATTAAAGTCACGAATGTGGAGCTGGGGCATAGAAAAGGGCTTCTTGAAGCCAGGTAACTTCACGGACTGGGCAACTCAACCTAGAGAACTGCTGGTAATTTAGAACATGGGTGCACAGCCTAGGCGCTAATGTTGGAAACTGGTAGAATTTTCAAACTTTTGTAACATGTACTGTGGGTATGTCTTATACCCCAATCTCATTTATTTGAATAAGACTCTATTTACCTATCAAAAAAAAAAATACAGTACGGAGTAATATTCAATTCATTGGCTCCTGAAAAGGTTCGTTAATGAACTCGTAAGCTAACTCATATAAATTGTAATGAATAGTTTGACTTTAGGTTATATTTTTCACACTTAATATTTACTCCCTCCGTCCGCCTATAAGTTTTCCATTTTACCATTTTGGTCCGTCCGTCTATAAGCTTCTCATACCCTTTTTGGTAAGTATTTTTTCTTACACATCACTTTATATCTTACTTTTTCTCTCTATCTCTCTCCTTTTTCCAATCAAATCACTTTTACTATATCTATTATTTAATCACTTTTCTTAATCTCTGTGCAAAAAAGTAACGGAAAGCTTATAGGACGGAGGAGTATTATAAATAAAAATATTTAATTAAAAATATTTAAGTAAATAATATTAAAAGTATTTATATATTATTTTTAGAAATATATTGTTTTATTTTTGTAATAAATTGATGAATAATCAAATTTAAGTTTGATATCATAAAACTTGTTTAAACTCGTTAAAATTCAATAATTAAGTTTGAAATTAAATTGATAATAAAATAAGTCAAGTTTTAAACACTTAAATAATTGACTCTGACTCGATTCAATTACATTCCTAACAAATTCAATCTTTCAATTTAGTTCTATGAGTGGTTGCAGTCCAAGTAATACCATTTTTTATGTCGGAGATGTTTATTCAGATCTAACTAAATAGATCTACCATATATTAGTCCTAAAAAATGTAGAGTTAAAGTTAACGATTGAAAAAAATTGTTTAAAAATTAAATATATAGTTTTACTATATTTCCACCTCAATAGATAAAACACATTTTTTTTTAATGAAATGATAAAACTCCAATTTCTGGAGAGGCAAAAGAAAATTGGAGAATTTATTTAAAGTGCGCACACGTAGCTTATTTATCACATAAATCTTTTTTCTTTTTTTTTTGACATATTTATCACATAAATCTTAGTAGTATATATTTTGCATATTTATCCTTTTTTCCCGTTTCATCTATAGCTTTCCAGAACCCTATTTCATAATACCATATGGATAGGGATAGGGGTGGTACATATAATTAAATTATTGGCGGCACCGCAATTAATTCTGTCATTTAAATCTACAATTGGTATCTATCATCTATGGCTATGCATACAACTCATTCACAATAATCCCTATAGTATACTATTTTCTTTAATATTATTAAAAAAATAGACAAAATTCGCTTTTAAGTATAATAATCTTCATTATAGTGAATAATTAAGCTATGCACTTCCAGCTTTTCTGTGGAGAAAATTTGTGAATAATTAAGTTTTGGAGTTATTAATATTCTCCACAAACGTTTTGAAAAGAAAAAGAAAGTCATGGGTATGGTGTACCCATATTTTGACCTTGTACTTCATTTATTCACAAATTAATTACTTTCACCGGGATATACTTTCTCAGTCCCAATACTTATTTATTTTATTTATATATAATTATTTTTTTATATAGAATAATATTTTTTAATTCATTTACTAACATAATCCAATACATTAATTACACTTATCTAATGTGTATACATTCCAAAAAAAAATGTAATCTTTGTGAAAAATAAACCAATTTATCTAAGTGGAACAGAGAGAGTTTTACAGAATTAAAGGCCATGTTGATGAAGTGGCTTATTTAATTATGAACATTTTAGGACTACAATATAATTCTTAATATTCCCCTTGTGCTCCGAATTGTTATTTATGAAGAATTGGAGGGGGTATATTTTATAAGATGTAAATGGTAAGATCTTTTTGGGTGGATTTTGGAAACATTGTGTTTTCATTCTAAGAAATCAATTTCTTTTTTAAGAAATTGACTTATTTAATTATTTATTTTGTACCAGAAATCGATAACTATCTACGTACAATCCAGAATTCAAGTCCAAACTTATACGGAGTATGATTCAACAAAAATGGATAGGAGGTTTGGAGGTGGTTAAAACGTGAAAGAGAAAATCTCTCAGCTGAGTTGTCAGCCGTAACGAATGTTTGATTATTAGTAAATGAATAGAATAAACTTTCAAGTTTTACAACAAGTTGTTAACTCACTTTCTTGAAGCACGTCCTGCAATTTCCATCAATATTCATGAAATCTTGAGTAATAGGGTTCAACATTTAAAGGAGTTGGAAAAACAAAAGGAGCAACAGAGTGAGCTAATTAACATGGGTGAGTTTTGAGCCCATTCTACCACCAATATAAGAAGCCCATGAATAGACTAGACTATACACCCACTTGTCACTTTTGTGGCTCGGAGTCCAATGGGCTTCACAAAATAAATAAATAAAATTTGGAGAATGAGTTATGATGAGCCCATTTGAAGTAATTGTATATAACTATCATTTTTAGTACCTTTCAAAAAAAAAAAAAAAACTATCATTTTTAGTAAGAAAAACTAATACTTGTCAATTATATAATTAACATTACTAAATTAATTCCTTTAATAATACAATTATTATCTTTTAAAATTACTCATGAATTTGAACTACTTTATTGTTATTACATAGAGAATTTTTTAAAATTATTTCATTTTCAGTAGTGTAGAAATAAGATATTTTGAGTATTATAATTGGATATTTTCGGAGGGGCTAGTTTTGGGTGAGACCGTCTCACAGAATGAGATTTGTGAGACGGTCTTTATATATAAAAAGTGATAATGTTTGAGCAAAAAGTGATAGTGTTTAAGTAAAAAGTGACAGTCATTTTTATTTAAAATATTATCACTTTTTACATAAACATTGTCACTTTTTTTATAAACTAAAATTTGGAAAAAAAATATGGGTTATCCTACCCAAAATTTTGAAAAATGGGTTAAAAGGATCTGTCTCACAGAAAAAATTCATGAGAAGGTTTCATACAAGTTTTTGCCTTTTCGGAGAATGAATGTATGGTTTTCAAATGTAATAGACCATAATAATATTGGGTAAGTTACCTCACAAATTTACAAACTTTACCACAATTTTTTTTTATGGACAAATACTTGTCCAAGCGGTATTAAGTTTTAAAACAACCCTAAATTAATAAGTACTTTGCTTGATTCGTGGTAAGGAATGAGAATATGAATGATTTAAATATTATATTAGTAGTGAAAGGGGTTAGGGGTGGCTCTGAGACAAAGTAGGGGCCATCCGGGGCAATTTTGAGGGCCTACTTGAGAGGGAGGGAGAGGTTTGACACATTTTTATAGTGTGATAGATCAAAGATGTGTGTCAAAATGTTTTTTTTCTTGTAGTGAATTTATACAAATATTATGTGCGCGATCCGTACGTGCATATTTTGTACACGATCCATATGTACACATTTCGTTTACATTTGCATTGGTTGAGGACACGCCGGATCACATCGTTGAACATTATGCTCCCCTTTGATCTCCCATCAGAGGGAGGTGTAAACCAGATTATGGATCACTTAGAGAAACAACCAACGAACCATTTGTCATTGGTTCAAGCAGTCCTGGTTCAGCCGACTCTGGCTTTTCAGAGATCGTGAGTGTGGTCCTTCACAAACGATGGTAACACATGTTGGATGACACCGAATGATGTGTTATCATGGAATATTTTTTGCTTGCTTACAACTTGCTTTATTGTTCATCATTTATTTTAGACATTGATGTTTAGAGGAGCGTACCTTTTTCCTTAACCTCAGATTTTAACGGCACTCCGGCCTCTAGCTCGATTTGTGAGCTTATGGTTCTAGGTTTTCTTTTTCTTTTATACATCATACCTTTTATTGGCGTATGTGCACATTTCGTGTAAATTTTGTGCATGATATGTATATGCATATTTCATACTTATTTTAAGAGTTTTTTTTTACCCTTAGCACCCTTTTTTTTTTACATTTTAGTGCTAATTTTTTTCAAAGTTACTATTAGATACAAAATAAGTGATAAAATACCTTTTATACCCTCTATAAAAAGTAATTTCCTTCCTCATCCATCCCCATTATGAAAAAACCAATTTAATCGCAAAATGCTTAAAAAAAAAAAGGTCTTTTTTTTTGTTCACTTCATGCCTACAAAATCTCACTATCGACTCTGAAAGATTATATATAATCTTTATAATAATTGTATTGTTTTGAAGGTAACGAATCTCACTATCGACTCTGAAAGATTATATATAATCTATATATATATAATAACACAATAGTGGAGTTCCCGCCCAAAATGCTGAATTATTAAAATATTAATAATTTGTGGGGTCCACCAATAATAATTTGCATATTCATATCATTTCAGATTTTTCAATTTTACTCCTTTGTGTCCGTTGGTTTCACCGAGACCACTCTAGGGTTTTCTTTGTTACACATTTACTGCGTGCGATTTTCACACAGTGAAATCGCATAGCCGCCATCCTCTCTCCTTGCAACGCCGGCGGCCGATCGGCCATTCCCAGGCTATGAAATCTGACTGGCTGCCTCTTCCAGTTGTGGGTCTCCCCAGGCCCCAGCCCCTTCTGCAACCTGTGCCCGACATTCACGGCGGACCATGGCGGTAGAACTCTCCTTCGTCGTCGGACAGTTCGCAGCACGTCGGCGCACTCCAGCCCCTTCTGCAACCTGAATTTCTGGATCAGATCCTAGATAGTTGATGGGTATTTTAAATTCAATTTTAAGTTTAGGGGTACATTTCTGTTTTTTCTTTTGTGTTTTGTCTGTTTTGAAACAGAGCATAAAGAACACCATTCTATTTCTTTGTTCAGGATTTTTTTATTAATTTAGAGAAGAGTCTAAAAGCAGCGTCTTTTCATTTCAGAGAAATTGGTGGAATGTTAAGCACTCATGGCCAAAGAAAGCAGGAGTGGGAGGAGGCATGAAGCCATTGTCACTGGTGTTCAACTCTGAAACGATGTTACTCAGTTTCTTCTCTGCAACTTTGACAGCGTCTAAAGCGGGGGATTCACAAGTCTTCGGCTCCGACATTCAGGTTTTTTTTTTTTTTTGAAGTTTTAGGTTTCCTGTTTGATAGGGTTGGGCTTGATAGACAAGTTTAGTCATTAACTGACCGTTTTTGTTATCATTGGATTTAGACTCATCATCATTATAATCGAGGCTCGGGATTATCGAGTTTCATCTTCTATTGTTGTATGTCTAACAAACCATTTGGAGTTTTTGCAGGTATTTACCTTGATTGTAAAGCAACTGGAGAGAAATATATTGTTGTATGTCTAACAAACTTCTGCAGGACCCGAATCTTCTCTAATTTGCTCTATACATTTTTTAATTTTGATCTTTTAACACATATCTTGCTTATGCTCTTCAAGTGTTTGATGTTTTGCCTTTGACGGCTATTATGCTTTGCATGTCTAGACCCCTGGTAAGTGGTAACTTCTTATTGATCAACTATTTTTCTATTTATTTTCCAAGTAAACTTATAATCTTAATCTATATATATATAATAACACAATAGTGGAGTTCCCGCCCAAAATGCTGAATTATTAAAATATTAATAATTTGTGGGGTCCACCAATAATAATTTGCATATTCATATCATTTCAGATTTTTCAATTTTACTCCTTTGTGTCCGTTGGTTTCACCGAGACCACTCTAGGGTTTTCTTTGTTACACATTTACTGCGTGCGATTTTCACACAGTGAAATCGCATAGCCGCCATCCTCTCTCCTTGCAACGCCGGCGGCCGATCGGCCATTCCCAGGCTATGAAATCTGACTGGCTGCCTCTTCCAGTTGTGGGTCTCCCCAGGCCCCAGCCCCTTCTGCAACCTGTGCCCGACATTCACGGCGGACCATGGCGGTAGAACTCTCCTTCGTCGTCGGACAGTTCGCAGCACGTCGGCGCACTCCAGCCCCTTCTGCAACCTGAATTTCTGGATCAGATCCTAGATAGTTGATGGGTATTTTAAATTCAATTTTAAGTTTAGGGGTGCATTTCTGTTTTTTCTTTTGTGTTTTGTCTGTTTTGAAACAGAGCATAAAGAACACCATTCTATTTCTTTGTTCAGGATTTTTTTATTAATTTAGAGAAGAGTCTAAAAGCAGCGTCTTTTCATTTCAGAGAAATTGGTGGAATGTTAAGCACTCATGGCCAAAGAAAGCAGGAGTGGGAGGAGGCATGAAGCCATTGTCACTGGTGTTCAACTCTGAAACGATGTTACTCAGTTTCTTCTCTGCAACTTTGACAGCGTCTAAAGCGGGGGATTCACAAGTCTTCGGCTCCGACATTCAGGTTTTTTTTTTTTTTGAAGTTTTAGGTTTCCTGTTTGATAGGGTTGGGCTTGATAGACAAGTTTAGTCATTAACTGACCGTTTTTGTTATCATTGGATTTAGACTCATCATCATTATAATCGAGGCTCGGGATTATCGAGTTTCATCTTCTATTGTTGTATGTCTAACAAACCATTTGGAGTTTTTGCAGGTATTTACCTTGATTGTAAAGCAACTGGAGAGAAATATATTGTTGTATGTCTAACAAACTTCTGCAGGACCCGAATCTTCTCTAATTTGCTCTATACATTTTTTAATTTTGATCTTTTAACACATATCTTGCTTATGCTCTTCAAGTGTTTGATGTTTTGCCTTTGACGGCTATTATGCTTTGCATGTCTAGACCCCTGGTAAGTGGTAACTTCTTATTGATCAACTATTTTTCTATTTATTTTCCAAGTAAACTTATAATCTTAATATTTATTAATTTTTGAATAGTTTGTTCATTTCTTTCCTATATTAACAATAACTTTTGTTAGTGTTTTCTTTAGGTGGTGGGTTTTAGCATAATGTAGTCAGCCAATTCATGAAGTAATTCAAGTAGGTGATGCTACCTGATTATCATTTTTTTACAAGGGTAGACTTCCTTCGACTTCAGGTATATATAATAATATACCATGTGTTTCGAAATATTAATCCATGTGTTATATATTGATTTGTATCTAGATTTTGGGTTTAATATCTCTATTGATTTTAATTGTTAAGTGTTTATTTCTTATGCATTAATTATTTATCCTTTTCTATATTTGTCTAATATTGCGTGGTCATTTAGTACTGCTAGATTCCATTTCTCTAACGTTCATGTTCATTGTGGATTTTATTTTTGTACTAATTCATATTCATTTGTTTTGCATATTATATCAATCCATGAATATCTATTTTTTTCCCGATATTTGGTTCCGATTGGTTTTGTTGGTACATGCATATTTTCAATCTTCTTTTTTAGTTTGTTGTTTAATGTACTTTTCAATGTATTTCACTCAACCGTTCATTCTGATTTTCTGCTACCGTGTGGTCAATCTCATTATTCTAGATATACATTCTCATAAAACTTATTTGTCATTCAATCAAATAACGTTTTAGTGTTTTCAAGTTCATTCTTTTCCTGTTCTGATGTGCTTATGGTTTTCATTGTTTTCTTCTATATGAATGAATTATGAATCTTTTGTTGCTCTGAAACGGTGAGATCCATTCATTACTTCATTCATTTCATTTTTATTCTTTATTGGGCACTGTTATGTAGCCAATGAATTTATTGATGTGAGAACAAATGTTATGTGTTTCAAAAGATTTTGATAGAGGAATTTGAACTTTAGGTGTCTGAATTTGTTATTTATTTGATAAATGTGAAGCCACTATTTTTAATGTTTGATTAGTATTTCGGATAAATTAAAATTACACAAATAATTTCTTATAGGGATATGCATGTTTCAGCATCCGCACTGGAATATCCATAGTTTCCCCTGATGGGGCACTTTTCCCATTTGTGGTCCATTTTTCTTTGCATATGAAATTTTATCTAATCCTTTTCATGTTAGTCATTTGTAAATTTTCGAACTCCATGGTAGGTGAATTGATGTGTGTCTACTTGGTATGAACGAATTGTCAAAACTGTTTTAGAAGAATACTTACTCTGTTGTCAACATATTTGATGTTACTTTGTGACCGTAGCTTAATATAATGGGCGTAGTCAAGGTAAAGTAGTTATTCACCGGTAGATATATTATATTTAGTAGAAGTAAAAGATAATCAATTGAATGTGAGGTCGATCAAAAGAAGGATCATCAAAGAATCCGTGTAATGGAGAATTCAAATTATATGACAGTGAAGCTCTGTGAGATTTAAAATGATGCTTGAGATTGTTATTGTACTAGAGTAGAGGGGCTCAAAATAAATATAAAGATAATCCATTGATTGAAGAACTACATTTTTTGGTCCCTACTTTTGTGGATTCTTTTGCTCCTTCACATGTGTTGCTTCCTTTTTCATGCACCCAAGGTTTTGATCACAACAATGTCTTTGTTTTTTTCTTTTTTCACGTATTTGTCGCATCCACTTATTTTCTAGATCAAGTTTCAAATCTTAGGAAGTCGAATAAAGTCTCAATGTGGCCATTGCATACTAGCTGGTATATCCTACATTCAAATACTTTGATGACTTAAATTAATAACATGAATGTATAGTAGTGCTTCCGTTGATGTGAACATAATTTCTTTCCTTCTTTTAATATCAATTTTGCATTGTCATTTTCCATTCAGGAAAGGGTTTCTTATCACAGCAACCATTACGTCTGGAGCTGGTTTTCTAAGTGCATTTTCCCCAAATCTTGCTTTGCTGATTGTTCTCCGTGGTTTAGTTGGTGTTGGCTTGGGAGGAGGACCTGTGCTTTCATTGTGGTTTCTGAAATTTATTCCTGCTCCACAGAGAGGCACTTGGATGGTAGTTTTCTCATCTTTCTGGACACTTGGAACAGTTCTTGAAGCTTCTATTGCTTGGGTAGGCCATATATAACACACCTGATTTGTTCATTTTTCATAATGAATTCATGAAGTCTGTTGATTGTTGTTTTTCTTTTAAGCCTTCAGGTACTGATGCATTCCCTCAACCCTTCTCTCTTATGCTATTCTAACAATTGTGGAAGAAATACCTAAATGCTATACTGAATCACTGATAGTGGAGTATAATTGTAGAAAAAGGATTGGTTAACTATGCATAGCTGTTAATTTATTCAGTTGCTTTAAATAAAAGATTAGATTGAATATCTGCTTTCTAGAAATTAAATTGGTTCTCTGTTAATTGGACAGGTGATTTTACCTTATTAGCAACTTTCAGCCGTGTAACAACCACTTCGGAGTCAGAATTGTAAATGGCTCTTTCTCTCATGTTGCTGGAACATGATCCTTTTATTTAACAAATGATCCTCATCTTTCTTCCGTCCTTTATGTTCATAAGCCAACTTACTCAGACAGTGGATTCAGAGAAATGATTTGACAATATATTGAATTAAATGATTTTTTTATGCAATACTAATAATTTATACTCCATCAAAAAAATATTAATATAAGAATTATAAATTGAATTAATCATAAGCGTAGTGAAATATTTCAATTGATAAAGAGAATCAATGCTGAAGTCAATTCCATGAATTCAAGTCATCATATGAGCCGACGGAATTTTCTGTTAATACACCATTTAGATTTGTCCATCTATTAAATTTATGGATATGAGAATAACACCTAAACATAACCATTTACCTTATTATTATTTAAGTAACGTATTTTTCTTCTAAAATTATATCCCAAAAAAGTCCTATACTACTAATATCTATAATAATTTTATAATTATAAATTGGATCATTATCTTTATAATTTTTAAACTATTCCTTTCAAAAGGATTAGTGTATTTTCACACTTTATGTTATTCTTGCGGTGAATTTTCACATTTAATTTTCAATTTGTGAATTTTCACATTAGTTTTCAATTTTACAGTAATTAAATTACATT
Source organism: Galeopsis tetrahit (assembly GCA_963675135.1). NCBI lineage: Eukaryota > Viridiplantae > Streptophyta > Magnoliopsida > Lamiales > Lamiaceae > Galeopsis > Galeopsis tetrahit. The sequence continues at coordinate 76,590,720 of OY776127.1, forward strand.
CATTTGGTTGATTGGTTATACTTTGGTAGAATATTGAATTAAATGGATTTTTTTTACACAATACTAATTTTTTTAATTAATATTAACATAAGAATTGTATTGATAATGAATGAAATGGGATATGTATTTTAAGAAATTGAGACTTTATTTAATTGTCTAATTAAGTGTAGGATCTTTTCAATTTTCAAATAGTTCTTTTAAAAAGGCAATACAAATTTTACAACATACAAAGTATATACTGTTCGTGCAACGCACGGGTGAATTACTAGTCTTTATAATAATTGTATTGTTTTGAAGGTAACGAGATTGACTAGTCATGTCATGGTCATTAATTTTGTTTTGTTTGTCAAACTATTTAGAAATGGAATCATCTTAATTTGATAAAGTTTTATTTATTTTTTAAATAGAAGAACATTACATAAATAAATATGATAAAGTTGACTTTCAACTAAACCAATTTTTTTTATTTTTTTACCTAGAATAAATAAATATGAAGATATTTATTTCAGGCATGGAACGAAAAAATAAATTGAAGATATAAAAATAAATAATACTACCTTTGTCATGTACAAACGATTAAAATCGTCAGTTACGATTTGATCATTTTACAAACTGAAATCGAACTGTAATCGGATCGATTACGATTTTGAACTGCCGATTTGGGTTTTTTTTTTCTTTTTTAATTTTCTCGACCATCTTTTGTTTGTTTTCCCTCATTTTTTTTTTAGAAAATAAACTGCTAAATAAGAGATGAGAGGAATCGATGTGAAAAAATGAGTTGAAATTAAGGTATGTATAGAGGAATATTAAAAAAAATAGAAAAAATGGGCAAAACTACTGGTTTGATCGGTTTAACCCCAAACTGCCGGTTTCTTAAATTTCCGTAACCGAAACCGAACCTTAATTTTAAGGTTAGGATTCGGTTTCCAAAGAGAAACCGACGGTTTGGCGAACCGGTTGGCCGGTTCGTCAGGTTTTTGTTTCGATTTTGCACATATCTTCCTCCGTTCACAAAATGTAGTCTCATTTACCTTATATATTCCCATTATTCCGTTTACAAAATGTACAGTCATATGCATTTTATGAAAATCATCACACTTCAATTATCGACAAAGTGGGATAGCTCAAGTGGTTAGAGCACCACCACTTAAGCCTTAGGTCCTGGGTTCCGTGTCATGGGGAGAGGAAAAATTATCAATTTTATTCTCAAACAATTATTTTATTCACAATAAACTCTACAATATTCTACTATACACTTATTTTATCTATCTTTTTCTTAAAATATATGTCCACTCAAATGAGATTGCATTTAGTAAGTGGATGGAATATTGGTTTGATTAAATAATTCACCAACATTACAAATGAGAGAGAAGTAAATAACATTAATTTGGTTGGAGTAAAAAAAGTGAGAAATGAATGGGGCAACCACAATATTGTATTATGGCGCCGCTATATTAATTAAAATGGTTATGGCGTGCTTGAATTATTGGTTGTATTATTATTAGATTAATTAAATACTCCATAATTGCTTTAGTAGTTTGGTGGGAGGTCATGTAAGTTAGGCCAAAACTGAAGAGGAAGAAGAGGAACCGGCAACTGTGACACTGACACTTCACCTCACCTTCTTAAATCACAATATAATTCGAATTACCGCAACCCCCCACCTTAATTACATTTTTTCATTTTAATATCACAATTATGTATATATTTATATCTTTTATTTCGACATAATTATATTGATAATACAGTATTATGTGTACATGATTTCATAAATGATTATTTTATTTAATAAAAAACTTTCTTACAATTAGTATATAATTTCACCAATTAATTAAGGATATCCATGTAAATGAGAGAATACAAGTTGTCACTTGATAGATTGTTTAACTAACGTGATATAAATCGAAATTAATGCATCTATAAATTAAATTATTGGTAAAGTGCATTTAATTTAAATTTATTTCACAATCATCTAAGACTATAGTGTCTCGTACAATATATAATTTTTAATTAACAGAGGGGAAGATGTAGTTAGTGTAGGTTTCAAACATCCAAAAATAAACTAAACCATCAATGTGCGGGCGAACGAACGTTTTGCTTATTCAATTTGCAGTGTAACAAATTAAATTTAAAGGGTTTAACATATGCACGTTGCACGTGACCTAAATTTCTATTTGAAATTAATAGTGATGACCGAGATAATAAGTAGCTAGCGACGTGGCATAATTGAGCGAGTTGAATCTTAGGCTTCATTTGGATGGAGAAATTTGGGTATATGAATTTTAAATTTAATGTACAATCCAAATTTACTTAAGTATTTAGATTAAAAAGTAAATGATGGATTTTAAATACTTAGATTTGAACTCAATTTTTTTTTTTTAGTTAAAATTGAGAAAATTTTAAATTTTTACTAAAATTATGTCATTTGAAATCAATGTATTTTTAACTCCTTTCATTTGAAATGTCTCCTCAAATCAAATTCAGCCTTTTCAAACTTTATTGATCAAACCTAAACAAGTTTACTAATATCAATAATATATATTTATTCATTAATTATTTCATTACAAAAATAAAAGTATATATATATAACAATCATATATATATATATATATATTAAATTCTATAATTTTATTTATTTTAGGTAAGCATTTTTATATTTATCATAAATATTAAATTTGAAAATTATATTTTATAAAATCTAAGTTATTTATTACTCTTACCATCCAAATTTATTATGTTCATTATTTTCGGTATGAAGTTTTAATAAATGTTGATTAGTTTATGTATAAAGTAATAAATTAAGGTATAATGAGATATGACGTGATCCACTTATAAAATGATTGTGTTATGAATAAGTGATGGTTAGAAGATGTAAATAGGATGAATAATATTATTTAAAAAAAATAAACATAATAAAACCAGACAATGAAAAAAATGTAAAAATAATAAAATTGAACGGATAAAGTATAATTTAAACAAAATGTGTTAATGAGTTAGTATAATATAAAGTTGTATTAAAAGTACTCAAACAAATAATTTTCGAGTGTAGTTTCGAATACATCACAAACGTCTTTTGTTTAATTACATGGGAAGAGGTCAGTTGTAAAAAGGATGATATTAAAACACATCATATATATAAAAGAAAACATTACTTTATCCATTATTTACATAATGACTTATTTTGCCTTTTTTTTTTGTCTCTTTCTTAATGACATATACTTAAAATAGTAGTAATAGAAAATATTTTAACTATAATTTCATTAAAACATCTCAATATTAAATTAAATGTTATCACTTTATTCATACTAAAAACACATTTTTACTACTAATAAGATTGAAAAATCTTTACAACCGTCACTTTTATTTTCTATAATACTAGTAATAAACAATTTATTCCCTCCATCCCAGAATAATTTTCATGTGTAGATGAACATGTAAATTAAGAAAATGTAATAATGAGTGAAGTTTTGAGGGGTAATTTTGTAAAATTTTATGTATAAAGTAAAAAATGAATTGACTTTTGTTGTGTATATGTGGAGAAAAAGTAATGACATTTGTGTAAAATTGAGGATATTGTGAGGGTGTAGTTTATAAAGGATTTTCCATTTTAAGAGTGTGAAAGTTATTGGCCAATAAAAAAAAAAAAAAAGTGTGAAAATTATTGTGGGATGAAGAGAGTATAAATTAAAACTATAAATTAAAACTACCAAAAGATATCTAACTATAAGTAAGTATGAAAATTGAGGGCATTGATGCATATATCTTTATGAATGATGCATCTTAATCTGACCCGACCCTGTTTCCTTGTTGGGCAAAGATTCTACAGTCCTTTCTTCCTCGCCCACTTACCTATGCAATTTATTACTCGGACCACCAAAAGTGACAAAACTAGTAAAGATTTGAGTCTAATTTGTTTATATAATAGAGTAGATTTCTTTTGGTGTGTATGTGATCTGTGGTGAGTAGGTACAGAAAGTTTTGTGCCTCTGATCCCAATATAATCTCCTCCCTCTTCCATCCCTTTCAAACTCTCTCTCTCCACTCATATATATATATATACACACCAATTAATTTGCGTAACATCTGAAACAAAGTTATAAAAAATCAGATATCACATCAGAGCTAGGCTTGCTTGCTTGTATGAACATAAACAACTCCTTTTTCTAAGTGGTCCTCACCTCATCACTTCAAACTTCAACATCACCTTTAAAACTCTCCTCCTCTTCTCTTCCTTTTGCTTTGATTTCCTCACGAATCGTGTCAAATATTATATTTGAATTTGTTTTATTTCTAGGCAGAAAGAGCTAGAGATGCAAGAACAAGGAATAGGAGGAGGAATGATGCAGGGGTGTGGGTCAATCGGAGTAAGTGATGATGCGGCGGAGCTGAAGGCGGAGATAGCTTCCAACCCGCTTTACGAGCAGCTGCTGGCAGCACACGTGGCGTGTCTCCGGGTGGCGACGCCAATCGATCAGCTCCCCCTCATCGACGCGCAGCTCTCTCAGTCTCACCATATCTTGCGCTCTTATGCTCAAAACACTACTAACCATTCTCTCTCTCCTCATCAGAGGCAAGACCTTGACAACTTCTTGGTAAGTCTTTTTTAAGATAAAACCTGATTTTGAGTTTCTTATGGTTACATATCAAGACTTTTTGAAATGGTTACACAATTTTTTACTCTTTAAACTTAGTCTCAGTACTGTCTATTCGAATTATATAAATTTGTTCCCAAAAATACTAAAATGACTTTGTAAAAAATTGTTGGACCGTCAACTCCTTCAATTTCATAATAAATTTTAAACGAACTTAAATGGACACACTTATTATTAAGAAAATGTTAATCCCTATTTTATTTTCCTTTGATTAATTTAATTATTCGGTATTTTGTTTTTCTTGTTTTTACATACAGTAATATTTTTCTGGGTTTATTTGTTCTCCCTTTGAAAACTCATTCATATATATATGCGATTTTGAAGTTTTTTATTTAATGTATGGTGCAGACGCAGTACTTGGTGGTATTGTGTTCATTTAGAGAGCAGCTGCAGCAACATGTGAGGGTCCACGCCGTTGAAGCTGTCATGGCTTGCCGTGAAATTGAACACAACTTACAATCACTCACCGGTATCTCTCTCTCTCTCTTAACTAATGGAGTATTATTTTATTATGTCATGTTAATTTACACGTTTTAATTAAAAATAATACTTCATTCGTCCAATTTTATTATGTCCACTCCATTCGTCCAATTTTAATGAATATTGATTAGTTTATGTATAAAATAAATAAGTTGGTGGTACGATGAGATGTTGTGGGGTCCATTTATAGGTAAAATGATTGTTTATAAATAAAATTAGTGTCAATTTGAGTAAATAAGTGATGGCTGGAGGGTGGAGATAAAGTAGTGTGAATAGTATTATTTCCAAAAAAGAATGGACATAATAAAATTGAACAACCAAAAAAGAAAAGTGAGAATAATGAAATTGAACGAGGGAGTATCATGTTTTCGATCAAATCAGTGTCTATGTGTCACGTTGCACCAGTGCAAAAAAATATTATTCAGTGGATAAAATGCTGTGGATATGTTGGTCTAATATTTTGTCTAAGTTACTTGAATGAGCAAAAGAGGCTGGGCTACGATAGGTCAGGAAATGAGTAGAGTGTAAGAAACTTACACATAATATTTATGTATTCAGAATTAATGCCAGAAAGCGCATGACACTTTGATGTAAGATTTTGAATCTATTAAATTATTTTGTCTGGTGGGTTTAGAGGTGAGATTGGGATATGACTAAACGAAAAATATAAATAATGTTAGCACTTGGATGGATGAGGATTATTTTTTTTATTTTTTTTGTTGATTTGATATTTTTATGTACTAGTCTAGTAGTATATATGTTAATATTGGTTAGTTAGGCAAGAGAATAAGACAGTGATTTAAGATATTTTGTTTAGTGTGACCGTACAACAAGAGGTGGGTAGAGTGGGGCCCATGATCATAGAGTAGTAGTTTGTTAGTATATAGTTAGGACTTAGTAGTAGAGGAAATTCAACAGACGACAATAAACAAAGAGATGAACAGTCGGTAGATTTCCCACTAACATCTATTCTAGTTGTTTCTTGCCATACATCTATTATGATTGCTTCTTGTTTGAACAAGTTCATATATATATAGAGAGAGAGAGTGATGGATAAAATAAAAAGTGAAAGAGTGTATAAATGTTAAGTTATCGAAAGAATAAATAATTTTATTTATAAAAAAAAATGTATACTAAACTTGAATGAGCCAAAAAAAAAAAAATTAAACATATTAATTTTAAACTGAAAAAAAATACTATTTAAATACTTATGGTCCCATCATCACCTCCAAAGCATTGGACAACTTATCCCTTCACTCTCTCATAATGTCACAATGATTTTAAATGACATATATCATCTATCAAATCATTCATTGAATGCCTATTAGAAGGCTAGGGTCATTGTGGATGCTCTTTAGGTGGTGTCCAAAAAAATTATGCTTTGAAGAAGTGGTAGTGAAAGCTATGAATGTTTGCAAAAATTGTACTCCCTATAAGTAGAACAGCTCAATTTGAAAGCATTATGTTTACCCTTAGTTCTAGGTAATTATAATCACTTAGGGGTTGTTTACTTTCGGTGGTTTTAAAAATCGGCTTTTTGAAATCCTGGTTTTTTAAATCTCAATAAATAAATAGTAATATGAGTGTTTCTTTTGGGTTTTGAAATAGTGGAAGATTTAACTTTATGTCAAATCAACTTGTAAGATTGAATGAGTTTGTATTATTATATTATTGTTTGGTGTGATTATAATGATCAGTTGATTGTCCAATGATTAAATGTATTATTATATTATTATATTATTATTATATTATTGTTGAGAAAGAATATAATGATTGGAGTAATACTATATAAATATAACTTTATGCTAAATCAATATGTTTGATAGGGGTGGATTTGAGTGGATTTTTAAATCCCGAAGTAAAACGGGTTTTGGATCTTGAAATCCAAAACCTGATTTTTAAAACCAAAAGTAAACATCCCCTTAGGTCATGTTTGGAAAAAAGATGGTACCGGAGGAGACGATGCCGAAGATGAAAAAATGTGGATGATGTAATAAATTGAAAATTAAGCACACGTTTGGATCGAAAAGTAGGGATGAATGTAACGTTATGTCATATCAAGAGTGATGTTATATTATTTTATTAGTAGATGAATGAATATATAAATGGGACGAGAGATCATTTCCTTCAGACAAGACTTGCAGAAAATATTTTATTTTAGGCTTGTAATTTTGGAGGTAACAGTGAGAGAAAATTGTGTCTGCAGGCTAACACAATTAGATGATTATGCTAATTAAAATGTCACATGTTGGACCTAAACATGCATAAATTAAAATATAATTACCTAAAGAAACACGATAATTTGACATAAATGTGGGAAAATCAAAATTTATAGATGTGGGAAACTAACTAATTATAATAATGAGGTGATGGATGGGAGATGGTGCATGCAGGAGCAAGTCTAGGTGAAGGGTGTGGAGCAACAATGTCAGATGATGAGGTTGATGACCTCCAAATGGATTACTGTTTAGATCAATCTGATGACCCCATGGGCTTGGGCCCTCTGCTTCCCACTGAATCAGAAAGGTCTTTAATGGACAGAGTCCGCCAAGAACTCAAGATTGAACTCAAACAGGCCAGTCTCTTTTCATTCCCATTTCTTCTTCATCTACTACTATCATCGATCTAAAACCTTTTCTGGAACACAGGGATTCAAGTCGAGAATCGAAGACGTGAGGGAAGAAATTCTACGTAAACGAAGGGCCGGAAAGTTACCGGGCGACACAACTACCGTGCTCAAAAACTGGTGGCAACAGCACTCCAAGTGGCCTTATCCAACTGTAAGTAGATAGAGTTAAAGAAGTTTTTTGATCCAATCTTGATCCAAAAAGTGTCAACTTTTTTAAAATTGAAAATAATGTGTTGTTTTATGTTGCGTCAATGTCATGTGTTTGACCAAAATTTGACATTCACATGACACAGTCCAATTTATATGATAAAAAACAGACCCGTTCCATATTTCGTGTTCCACGGGTCTTTTAAGTAATTGGTATGGTTGATGATGTGTGCAGGAAGATGACAAGGCAAAGCTTGTAGAGCAAACTGGACTGCAACTGAAGCAGATAAATAACTGGTTCATCAACCAAAGGAAGCGCAACTGGCACACCAATTCACAGTCGGCAACCTCTCTCAAGTCCAAGCGCAAGAGATAGATAAATATATTGGTAATTAGCCAAGTGTTAGATCTTCACGAATATTATTGAATGAACAAAAACTACTAACAAAATTACTACTCCATGTTACCCTCGATCGGCTTATATTATATGCACCCAAACACACAAAAAACCTCTTGTCTACTGATTTTGGTTAATCTTTTTGTGCATCTTCTTACACTATTCTCATCTAATTTCTGTCCATTATCTCTACTCTCGACCATATACATATAATTTAATTTATTTTTTACTTTTATAAAAATTGTTAATCAAGATTTTGTTCATAAGCATTTAATGATGTGAAATTGTGAATGCTTATTTGGATGATGATTATGTATTTATTTGTACAGATGAGCTTTGAACAAGAGAGAAATTACCTCAAGTTTGAATTGCAAAAAAAATAAAAGAATAAATGTACTTTTTTTTTAAGACAACTCTTCAAATTTATTAGCAACTGCAAATATCATTTGATATGACGTCCGCCACAAAGTCTAGAAGATCATACCATTCACGAAAACTCGAAAACATCCTAGCTACCCTAGTAAAATTGTGTGCCATAATATTGGTCACACGAGATATATAAGAAGAAACTGTACGTGAAATAAAATTGGTAAAGTCTAGTATGCACTCGAGTGCATGTTGTGCACCCTAGTTCATGTGCACTTTTCAGTTTAGTGACTTACATTTTTTGATAAATTGGGGTTGCACTTTTCAATTATTACTAAAATTATTATTATACAGTTTAATAATTGAAAAGTGCAACACCAATTACCAAAAAAGTGTAAGTCAGTAAACTGAAAAGTGCAACATGGACTAGGGTGCACAACATGCACTCAAGTGCATAGCAGACCAACCCAATAAAATTAAAGGTACTTAAGTTGATAAATATTAAATTAAAACTTGCAAAAATGTTATGATTAACATAAAATTCACAATAGCTACGGAGTATTAAATAAAAAACTCACACTAAATTACGTACTCTTGTGCAATAATATAAACCATACAAGAAAGTAAACCTAGATAAAATTAGACTGTCATCAATATTTGTTGTGCTACAAGCATCAACACGCAGATCCATAGAAAGTTTAATTACATCAGAGATGTTGTTTCCATTTGACTTGGCATAGAAGTTTTTGAGAAGGTTTGCAGATAAATGAATTGAAAATGTCTTTGGTGAAGATCGTTGAAAATACTTGCTTGCTGCAAGTAATTCAGTTGATTCATTACAAGCTTTCACATTAGTAGTATATATAAAATAAAAAATCAAACAAAACTTACGCGTGACAAAATCAGTATGTTTACATGAGCAAAGTTGAAAAGTCTATTAGTTATATTTATTATTTAATTAATATGTTAATGAATGTAATTAAATAAAATTAAGACAATTCATGCATGCATGTTAATTTTTTTTTTTTTTTAAAGTTCGTTAAATTAATATTGTAATTATATATAAGGATATACATGTAAATACTAAGATACATAGATGATAAAAACATAACAAAAAATAAAAAAATAACAGTGTTTCACCTTAAGCTACCTTTATAGATTAGTGGGCTATGGCCTATGGGATAGAATGGGTAAAATTGAAAAATATGTATTCATCACATGAAAGAGATCGAGTATAGATTTTCTTTGAGTTTAATCACTAAGAAGAACATTCTTATAGACCAATATTCAAATAAAGGAAACAAATTAAAACAATATAATTAAGGTCAAATTAACTTGTTAATACCCAATTATGCCCCTTATCTTATAAAACAATATTAATTCATTAATATAATTAAATTTGAAATTAAAATACCATTTTCAAGAATTTGATATTATTCAAATTCAAACTAAATTCCATTCCCCAACTTCCGTAAATTACTCAAGATTTACCAAAATTCCAAAACTACCAAAATTTCCTAAATAGAAAAATTTCCTTTCGTATGCCCATTGACAACTAATTTCCATTCTTATTTTCACCGATTCCAAAATCATAACCCTATCTTGCTCCCACCATGGCCGCTCCGCCTTGCCACCGTAACTCTCACCGGAGTTGTTCACCGGATCGTTGTCCGTCGTCCGCCGACTTTGTGGGTTGAAATCGTCGTCGATCTGTGGGCGATATTACGGGTTTATTCGGAGCCTTAATCGAAGGCCCAAGAATCGGCCGCTTCGACCATTCGATATGGGTCGTCGCTCTTCGCAGGCACATCACGGTGGCGGCAGCGCGGGCCGATCTGTTAAAAAATGTGTCGATCTCGGCGGATTTGTGGTTGTAGAGGTGAGGAGGACGAGTTATCTAAAAATTTGACTAATTTCGTTGGCCTTGATTTTGTTTCTGTATAATTTTCTCGAGATTCATTTCCTGTTAGATTTATTCACTGTATAATTTGACATAAGGAATGTGATTGTTCTTGTCTGTAGTTGGTGTTCTCTCCATCTGTTACGGTTTATGGTCAACCAGATGAAATTCCTTGTCTAGAAGATTCTGAATTGAAGGCTATGAATTATGATTGGGAGAGAAGGAATTCATTAGACCGAAATTCATACGATTTGATTGGAAGAGAAGCTAGAACTGACAACAATCTACCTAATTATGATTCAGAAGAAGGGCTTTGGGATGCAGATTTAACATTGGAGTAGATTTTTTTAGAAGGAGAAGATGAAATATTCCTAAGCTTACCATGTGATCTTAATTTTTTTTTTATTCATTTGTATTTTTATTATATATTTGAGGTGTTTATCTCTTAGTATTGTTCATATTATCTGTAATATTTCTTATAATTTTTTTTTTGGTTTCGTATTATATACCCTTATCCCCCTCCAATCGAAACGAACACAATTATTATATTATTTTACTAATATACATTTATAGATGTAACTTTATTTCCACATCCAATTAATCCTCCGCACATATGCAACCAATTAATATTATTTTCGTATTTATTCAGATGCAAAATGGACATATGCAGAATATATGATGCACATATTCAAATGTGCATTTTTATTTAGCATATCACCAAACCTATATTATTTTAATCAATAAATAATAAATTAATTAGTTTAATAGAATAATATTATAAGTAGATTTTATCTAAAAAAATCTTTTTATATATATAAATTATAAACTGATATAAATTCTGCAAAAAAATTATGTTGATACAAAATATTTAGTTTTCTTATATTAATTATATTATATATTTTTTTAGGTATAACACCATGTTTATATAATAATACTATGATTATATAAATTATAAATGAAGATAAAATTCGTGGATTTTGCATATATAAATGTGCATATCTTTTTAGCATATCACCAATCATATATTCTGTTAATTGTTAATTAAATAATTAATTAGTTTGTGCTTCTTTATTTTTGGTTTGATACGGTTTTATATCAAGCTTATTTAATTTTGTCGATTGTTGTGCTTAAACGGTTTTTTTAGTTTCCCTAAAGATAACATTAATGCATTTTAATTTAAAATTAATGCTTATTAGTAGTTATTCCTAATTTAATGGAGGAGTTACAATCATTAACATGACAATAATTTATTATTAATATTTTATTGATAAATATAATTTAATTCGAATATTTACTTTTCTTGTATATTAAATTATATACTATTATATTTTGATTTTAAACTCTTATTTGTTTGAATATATATATATATATCATCGGTATAAGATTCATGGTATGTTTATATTTTAATTTATTTAAAACTTTAATATTATAAGTAGATTTTTATCTAAAAAGTCTTTCGATATTTCTGTAATTTAACTTCTCCAAAACTCCAGCTCAATTTTAGGAATGTTTTGAATTTTGAGAGTGTAGTTATTACCGTGATTTACGATGATTTGGTATTTATGAAATCTTATTCAATTAATATAATTTCATATTATTCAATAATATGAATTTTCGGATGTAATTATAAAGAAAGGGTACAATTGTACATCTATCCACCATTTTGTTCTTTTTTTTAACTTTAAAAAATGTTGTTTCTATTTGTTGTTTCTATAGGTGAAATGACTCTTATAACAACTCCCCCATTTTCTTTTTGACAGAAGAGATCGAGTATAGATAAAGATGTAGAATTGATGTCGTCATACTAGTTTGTAATTGAGTTTTAGACTGTAATTGAGTTCTAGACTAAGGGGATGTATTTTTTTTTGATGGATACATGTATTCAATTAAAATTCTGTTGAATTTTTTTGGACTTAAAAAAGTTAGTAGATTTAGAAAATCCATAGATAGAGTTTAACTGACTTTTTTATTGATTTATATGGATTTTTATAGATTTGACAGGATTCTGAAATACACATTTTTTATTAATTTATATGGATTTCCATAAACTACGCCCCCTAAAACCTAGTTAAAAAAAAAATTATTATTTATCATTATTATTCTCATATTCATTTTCATCACAGTTATATCTCGCCCTCATTTTCACATAGTTAGCAATACTAGTTCTCTTAGCTAGTTCTCCATGCATTAGTTTAAGTTCTTTGTTTGTTGTAGTTGTCTTTAGAAAACAATTCCAAATTTTCCTCTTTCATGAGATGTGGTGAATCTTGATCTTCTTTATATTCGACTGGAAATTCATCAAAAAGTTATGTAATCCAGCGAATTTGAAAATTCCAAAAATTCGATTGAATAATTGCATTTCTGGGTGACGACCTTAACCACCAAAATCTTTTTGATGATATCGAACACCACGTAATGGGGAATTGACGTCGATTAGATATTATTGACGGTGTTCGATATACTATAATTTTTAAAGAAATAACATAATTTTAAAATACAGAGATGTGAAGAATCTGTGATGCTTATCAAAGAATATAGTTAACACAATTTTTTTTTCTTTCTCTTTCAGATTTCTAAGAGAATCCGTTGAAATCTCTACTTTTTAGAAGAGATTTTGATTAGTGCAATTTATTTATATTTTTGAAAGAGAATCCAACGAAATCGATAGAATATTAAAATCCATTGTTGAATACCTAAAGATTTCTAAAGACTTTTTAAAATTCGTATTGAATACCTCAAAATTTTGAAAGACTTTTAAAAATCCGGATTGAATACCCCAAATTTTAAAAGTCCAAAAAAATTCAACAGAATCTTAATTGAATACACCCCCTAAGATAAACCCATTTTCGTTGTTTTCCTAATCTATTTGTTCTTGAATTTAATTGAGAATCACTTTGCCCATGATTTGTTGACCACTATTGCCTCTCACAGTTTTTTTTCTTCTATATATATATATATATATATATATATATATTTTGTCGAATACATAATTAGTAGTAGGTCAATAGATTTTTGCTTTTTAACCAGAATATTAAAAATATACCCAATTTTTTTTTATTTAAATTGAATTGGTAAAAAGACTCTAGGACTGAGGTATCAATAGAGTTGAATAAAAATTTGCCCTTAACATTAATTTAATAGTGACAGTTGAAGAGTCGCCTTGGACTATGTCTCCCCTGCTTCTGGAAGCTAGACTAGTCTCGCCGCCGGCGCCGGCCATGATCGTTGCTCCCAATTTCTTCCCTATCCTATCATACCCTACTCTACATACTATTTTCTTAGTTGACGAACAATTCGAGAAGGATAGTTTTGTATACAATACAATTCCACATTCCCCGCTTTGTTCACTTACCCCCACTCCCTTTTCCCCGAATCTTCCCTAATTCTTTATTATTTCTACGACCGTTGGTGTCGCTGGACCTCTTCTGAATCTATTGGAGCCTTAAATTGTTGAATATTCCACCAATTGGCTTTCTTCAGTATTTAATGCGCCCCCATCCCCTTGTATCTTGTCAACTTCATCTGTATTTAATAACTTTTTATCCCCCCTCCCCACACGTTTCTTCCTTTGTTTATTCTGGGTCAAAGTCTTGTTACGCCAAGCAACTACGTTTTGCAGTTTTGTTATGGTGTTTATCTGAGCTAGATAAGCATTTAGATTTGCTTCTTGCTTCAGATTACTTATCTGGGTAGTCTTGATTTTCGATTTTCAAGTTTTGTTTAGACCTTTTGAGGTGGATCGGGTGCTCCCCGAGGAATTTTTTCTGATCCTTGATCTCATCTGTTGTTAGTTGTATAAGCATCTGGTTTTTATTTACGTTTTCAGCATATTTGAGCACAATCTAGATCATTTATTATCTTTGGTTTTGCATTTACTGTGATATTGAGATACATTTCTTTTATTGTTATTGTAACACAACATTAATTGGATCTTGATGAATTTATGACTTTTCATTTTGCAATCTGTTGAGCCTTTTGGTCCCATTTAGTCATTTCAAATAGAAAGATTTTGTAATCAATAACATGGCTCATTTAAGTTATTCTGATTCAATGTCTGGTAGTTCACAACATGGTCAAGGTATGCAATTTGTGCCATTCAAGACCTCAACAGGGTCACTTAGGGTGTTGTTGTTGCATGGAAATCTCGATATTTGGGTTCAGGAAGCAAGAAACCTTCCAAACATGGATTTATTCCACAAAAGCTTAGGAGATATGTTTGGTAGATTATCTGGGAAGTTCATATCTAAAGTGGAAGGAACCACACCCCCCAAGATTACAAGTGATCCCTACGTTACTATATCAGTATCTGATGCTGTAGTTGGTAGGACTTTTGTGATTAGTAACTCCGAAAACCCTGTTTGGGGGCAGCATTTTTACGTCCCAGTGGCGCATAACGGTGCAGAAGTGCACTTCGTGGTTAAAGATAGTGATGTAGTGGGGTCCCAGATTATAGGGGCTGTAGGAATCCCTGTAGAACAGTTGATTTCAGGCCAAATAATTGAGGGCACTTATCCAATTCTTGGTGCAAATGGGAAGCAATGCAATCCAGGGGCAGTTTTGACCTTAAAGATTCAGTATATACCTATGGATAAGGTGCCCCTTTATCATGGTGGAGTTGGGGGGGATCTTTCTTATCAAGGAGTACCTGGGACTTATTTTCCTGTTCGGAAGGGCGGAACGGTCACTCTCTATCAAGATGCTCATGTAGAAGATGATGTGTTGCCCAAGTTGTGGTTGGCTAATGGGAGGCTGTATAAAAATGGACATTGCTGGCGCGATATTTATGATGCAATAAGTCAAGCTCGTCGTTTAATTTATATTACAGGGTGGTCTGTTAATCATCTTGTTCAGCTTGTGAGAGATGATCCTAATGTGGCAAATAGTAAGTTGGGTGAGATTTTGAAAGCTAAGTCTCAGGAAGGTGTGAGGGTGCTTCTCTTAGTGTGGGATGATCCTACTTCCACCAGCATATTGGGGTATAAAACTGTAAGAACTGAACTGTGTACTCTTTTATTTTTATATTAGTACATTACCTTATTTGCTATCTTTTATGTTTCTATGTTTGATCACTTTAGTTATGAATACAATCACATTATTGCTACCATCCTTTTACTATCACATAATTGGATTTGAAATCCAGCAGGTGGATTTGATGAATATTAAAAGGTGTATTTGGACTTCGTATATGTTTGGGGGTGTGGATTTTGTAGGATTTTGAAAATATAGATGATTGATTGAGTATTGAAAATTGTGTATAAAGTATGAAAGAGTTTGTGTAAAGTACCTCCACCGGCATATTGGGGTATAAAACTGTAAGAAATTTTCACTCTTTTCTTTTCTTTTTATATTAGTATAGCACCTTCTTTGAAATCTTTTATATTTAAGGGGGCGTTTGGTTCAAATTATTGAATTGGAATGGGAATGAGAAATATTCAACAGTGAATTTACAATGAGGATGGTGCTTACATTGTTAATGTTTTGGTCTAATCTAGAGATAAAAAATGATTGTTGGTTGTGGAATAGTGAAAAAAATTGAGAAATGATTATAGGAGGGGAGGTAGTTAATCCAAATGTGGGTAATTGTTACCTTATTTTGAGTCTTATTACCTCATATAATGTATGATTAGTAAATTGATCACCTTTATTCTCATTCTCATTCATATTGAAGAATTTTGAACCAAGCACCCCCTAAATGTAATATGATAGGTCTTTCTGATCACCTTAGTTATGAATCCAAGCACGTTATTGCTACCTATACTTAATTCTAAGAGTGTTCAGTGTTGCATGTATGAAGGTCAAATGCATATATATTCTGGTCACATATGCATCCTAACAAAATCGACTGCAACATACATTCTGCATGTTAGGTGATATGTTTGATGCAAAACATAACTGTTTGCAGTGCTATTGCTTGTTAACTAATAGCCATCATGGCATATACTCTCTAGTTTTTTGTTAAAATTCTTTGACTTAAATATGCTTCATTCAGTAGCTAGTTTTCTTCTTGTACATTCAGGATGGCTTAATGGGTACAAGTGATGAGGAAACACGTCGTTATTTCAAGCATTCGTCTGTGCAAGTTCTGCTGTGTCCACGAAGTGCTAAGAAAGGCAGCTGGGCAAAAAAGCAGGTTTGATCATATCATATAAGTTTTTTTATTTTCGTTAGGGCAAAAACTTCTACGTGCAATTTTGACTAAAGTTTGAATTCACAAAAAGCACTGAAATATATAATGAGAGAAGTATTTGTTTATATGAAGAAAAATATAAGTTCATACGGACTAAAAGTATTAGTTCATAGGTTGAACGATATTATTACTTTTTCAATATACAATTAATTTTTTTCATTATGTAAGCTAATACTTTTCACCACATGAACTAATACTATTTGACCGCTTTTTTATGTACTCCCTCCATCCATTTTTTTTTCCACTTTCCTTTTTTGCTTTCCAATTTTATAATTCTCATTTCCTCTAAAGGAAATACTATTCACGCACTATTTTATCTCCACTCTCACACTTATTTATCTTCACCCTCAAACTTCCATTTTTTACATAAACAATCAATTTTACTTAAAACCCGTGTCCAACCCATATTGAGAATTATGAAAATCAACGGAGGGAGTATTAAGTTTATATGAAGAAAAGTATAAGTTCATACAAAAGATTATTAGTTATAGGTTGAACAATATTACCTTTTCAATATAAAAGTAATACTTTTCATTATGTGAGTAATACTTTTCATACATGAACTAATATTATTCGACCACTTTTTTTTTTATGATTCATGAAAAAATATTAAAAAAAATAGTTTGGTTGAAATTTTTTGGTCAAAATTGGCCGAAATGTTGCTCCTTCTTAAGAATTATTTTTCATGCACGGGGTCATCAGTTACGATTGACTTTGCTAAACCTGAATCTGAACATGATTTTTTCATTACATTTTTTAGTTTATATGAAGAAAAGTATAAGTTCATACAAAAGAAGAGTAATGCTTTTACAATATACAACTAATATATTTCATTAGGTGAGCTAATACTTTTCATCACATGAACTGATACTATTCAACCACTTTTTTCTTTGATTCTTGAAAAAATATAGAAAAAAAATAGTTTGGTTGAAGGACGAGGGTTCAATTGTATTTTTTCATTTGGCATCAGGAAACAGGATCAATCTATACACATCATCAGAAAAGTGTGATAGTAGATGCCGATGCAGGTAACAACCGGAGAAAGATCATATCATTTATTGGAGGCCTTGACCTGTGCACTGGAAGATATGATACCCCCAAGCACCAAATATTTAGCACATTGCAAACTGTTCACAAAGGCGATTTTCATAATCCTAATTTCACTGTAAGATTTTACTTAGTTTTTCTCTAGGCATAGGGCATCAACGGATGCCTAAATTATTAAATTTTGTTTTGATAACTATTTTTTTGTTTTAAAAGCCCTTTTTCATTCAGTGAAACAAAATTTCAATACTTCAAGATCTTTTAACACAAAAAATAATATAGGGACCTATCAAAACAAAATTTGATAGTTTAGGGACGTTGTGATGGATTCTGTCTTTTGACCAATGTTTTGTACGATCACTATAAGTTATTTCTTTCTCCTTTACTTTTTGTGTATAACATAGGGGCCTGCTCCTGGCGTTCCACGCGAGCCTTGGCATGATTTACACTCTAAAATTGATGGTCCAGCTGCATATGATGTGTTGACAAACTTTGAAGAGCGTTGGCTGAAGGCCTCAAAGCGCCATGGCCTTAAGAAAATGAAAGGATCGCTTGATGATTCTTTACTCAAGCTTGAAAGAATGCCTGATGTATTAGGAATGGCCGAGGCTGCTACCCAAAGAGAAGGTGATCCAGAGGGTTGGCATGTCCAGGTTTGAACTTTTTTTAGAAAAATATATAGGTTTAATTGCATTAAATATCACATTTTTTTCAATTACAACGTATATTTTAAACATTTGCAATTCAGTACATTGACTTTTTAAACTTTGCCATTATATCATATGACCATTTTCAGCAGCCAGAGGTTTTTTTAAATATTGCAAATAAATTCACGAGTTTTTGTTATTATTTCAGTTTAATTTAATTACAACCTTTTAATTTTTGACAGACTTACAGAATGAGTCTGTGAGACAAAGCTCCATTTAACCATAATATTAAGGAAAAAAATGGGTTTTCTGCTTTGGACCTTATGTGGTCATGTGACGGAATCAGATCAGTTTTTTGCAATTTTATACACTGCCACATCAGAAGGACTTGCCGAAAAATAGTCATGTGATAGAATTGCAGCAATTTGAAAGTTCATGTTTCGAAATGCAAATTTTGAAAACATAGTTGTAATTGAAAAAGTGAAAAGGTCATGGATTTTTTGCAATTAACCCTTTAATTATATTAATGTTTACTTTATTTGGAGGGGCTAAAATTTACTACATGATTTAGATTTTTCGTTCAATTGACTCGAACTCAGTTAAAGGCTTCCCCAAGGAGCCACAAGAGGCTACAAGCAAGGTAAGAAAACCATCTTGCCTTTTACTTTTAGATGAGTTTCAATTTCATGATGATGGTATTGATTTAGGAACTTTTGTGCATTGAACAGAACCTGGTATGTGGGAAGAATCTACTTATAGATATGAGTATACATACTGCTTATGTAAAAGCAATTCGAGCAGCACAACATTTTATCTATATTGAGAACCAGTACTTCCTTGGATCATCATTTAACTGGGCTAATTATAAGGATTTAGGTAAGGAACCCAATTTATTTGTAGAACTCATCATACCCAATCAAATTAGCAGTTAATGTAGTTGCAGAATATTTCGTTATAAAGTATTCTTTTTGCATCTTATTTTAGAAAGAAGCAAATAATGCTTTTAATTTTCAGGTGCAAATAACTTAATTCCTATGGAAATAGCTCTCAAAGTTGCCAATAAAATCAGAGCAAGGGAGAGGTTTTCTGTGTATATTATTATCCCAATGTGGCCGGAGGGAGTTCCTACCAGTACTCCCACTCAAAGAATTCTTTTTTGGCAGGTACGTTCTTCAGACCCTCGGTTAAAGATTGTTGACAACATTTATTTTAGCCTATTACAAAGTTTTAATTCAACTCATTGCATATATTATGAGAAATTGGATCTCTAGGAATTCCTTTTAATAAAAAGGAACTGTCTTTTTGTTTGGTACCGCAGTCGATAAGACTAAATGAAAGCAGCAGAGTTGTTAACTATTTAGAAGGTGGTAAAGGGTAGTAACTTAAGGAAATGCATACTACGCCTTGAATAAATGTTTTTATAAAGCGGTCCTGAGATATTTTTACACATTCATCACCTAAAATCGTGATTGGGAAATCCTGAAATAGTAAAAAGGTGAATTTAACTTTTGCGTATGCTTGGTTGATAGATGTAGTGAGGTAGGATTGAGAAAAAAATAGTGAAAAAGTAAGTGATAGTGGGATTTTTATATTGTGAGAAATAAAGGTGTGTTATTGGGAAAAGAAAAGGCATGTGAGAGAATGTTGAAATCTAGCTTACATAATGCTACAAACAAACATGCATTAGGATTTTGGACGTAAAATCTTGTGTTCTGTAAGCTAGAAACAACATACCTTCATAGATTCAATATGTTGAGGAGTCGATTCATTTTCTTGTAAGGAATCAGTGGTATTTGTTCAGTTCAGGAGATGCAAAAGGTTAATGAATTTCTCTTATGGATGTACTTTACTTGTTACCTTATAAACACTCATAATAGTATTCTGCATATCTGCAGTATAATACAATGCAAATGATGTATGAAACCATCTACAAGGCTTTAGAAGAGATGGGGCTCGAGAAAGAGTATGAACCTCAAGATTATCTCAACTTCTTTTGCCTTGGGAATCGTGAGACCGAAGCCAGTACGCCAAAGAAAAGCTCTAATGGAAATACTCCACAGGTATGTATATTCTCATGACCCCTACCTATTTTTAATGATTCACATTCATGCTTTGTTGACTTAATTTTGAACGTCTCATCTGGTGTAGGCACTCGCAAGGAAAAACAGGCGTTTTATGATCTATGTCCATTCAAAGGGAATGATAGTGGATGATGAATTTGTGTTAATGGGTTCTGCAAACATCAATCAACGATCTCTAGAAGGTACCCGGGATACTGAAATTGCTATGGGCGCGTATCAGCCTCATTATACTTGGGCTAGCAAGCATGCTAATCCACATGGAGAGGTACGTTCATATTCTTTCTTCATCACATATGGATAACTTGATTCAAAAATTGCATTTCAACTTTGCTCTTCATATAGCTATTGATCAAGCTGCATCAAGTTTGAGGATGTATAGATAGTCGTAACTTGTATAGTTGTATCTTCAGGCAATGTTTGATAGCTTAGATTAAACCTAAACTAACTATATATCATTTTTATTGGTTGTTTGATAACTTAGATTAAGGGTAGATTATGTTTTAAAATTTATAAAGTTTAGTTATCATCCTAATCTTAGATATTCCGTCTATGCTATCAAACATGCCCTCAATAGTTATTTCATATCCGAGATTTGAGTAGTTTGATTTGGGATTAAAAAAATCAGATTTGGCGAAATCTAATTTTAGTTCTACTTTTTACACCTTTTACTTTCACTTTGCAACTTCTAATAAAACACACTAATTATTTCTATTACAATTCAATCATTACTATTACAATTTACAACCAACAATAATAATAATATAACAATACAACATCACACAATCTTACGCTTTGGTTTGACATAAATCTCAAAATCCACTAAATCTCTAATCAAACATTGTCCACCCTTATGTGTAGGACAACTAATCATATCACATCATCATGTTTCTCGTTTTGCCTCTGTGTCTGAAAAATGGGACGATTCTTAGTATACTGAAAGGATTTTATCTGCAGACTGCAGTTATTAATTCAATTATCCTTTTTGTGACGAACTGTACAGATATATGGATACCGAATGTCATTGTGGGCAGAGCACACGGGTACATTAGAGAAATGCTTTGAACAACCAGAGAGCTTAGAATGCGTAAGACGTGTGAGATGGATGAGCGAGCTCAACTGGAAACAGTTTGCAGCTGATGAAATATCTGACATTACTGGTCACCTTCTCAAGTATCCCGTTGAAGTTGACAGAACTGGAAAAGTCAGGCCTCTCCCGGGCTGTGAAACTTTTCCAGACATGGGTGGCAAGATAATAGGCACATTTACAGGTATTCAAGAGAATCTCACTATTTGATCACAACACCCCATTTTTTTGCTAGTCATTCCTTAATTTTAAAGCCAGATATTTTCCTAGTTTCTGAAACTAGATTATACTCCACATATGATTAGGTTGTGGTGGTTACATTTGTAAAAGAGACTTTTTATACATTGTGTTCGACCGTTGAGAATTCATGTTTCGCAATGGTACTGTAATAAATTATACTCCCTCCGTCCACGAAAAGTAGTCACATTTGTCCTATATTATTTGTCCACAAAATGTAGTCTCATACCCTTTTTTTAAAACTATCATCCTTCAACCATCACTTAATTACTCAAATTGCCATCAACTTTATTCACAAACAATCATTTTATTCAAAATGGACCCCACAATACCCTATAATACCCTTACTTTATCTACTTTATCTACCTTCTTCTTAAAACATGTGCCCCATCCCCATGTCCCTACTTTTCATGGATGGAGGGAGTATACATTTTTAAATGATGTGTAAGACGAGAAAGAGAAGAGCAACAGAAAGAAGATGACATTGGTTTATTACATTATTTACGTTTCATTCTTGTACGTTTAATAGAAGAATCCCAATCATGCTTTTAGGACAAAATGTGTGCAATTTGCTAGTTACATTTGGGGAGTGAACCAATATCAATTTATTATGAGTAAGGGTTATGTGATAATTATAGAGGATGTCAATATATATTTTAAATTCCTTTTTAACTTTTATCGTAAATAACATACCTTCGGAAAAAAAGGAGAGGAAATTGGTATTTTTATCCAATCATAAAAAGTATTTTACATGGGGTTATAAAGAACATGATTTTTTTTTACCAAATTTTAGGTATAAAAAATCCAAATACCCTTAAAATTAAATATACTCACTCTCACTCCCACAAATACACACACCCAATTTCAGGAAGTTGTCCCTCTACTTGTTTTCCTCATTTCTTCCGTCGGCGCAATTTCAACTGGGGCCAGTGAGCGGCGGACACATAGAGGCTCTGGGCAAACATCGGATCTGGAACTGCACAGCTGCAGCAGTCGAATCACTTTCTCCCCCATGGATTTGTATATTTTGCAGCTTTTGATTTGTAGAATTCTTGTGAAACAAAATATTTTGCAGATTTTGTTATATATATAACGAGACAAATATATATTTACCTAGCGTAATTTTACCAATCGAGTTAAGTATTTATCTAGCTAATTAACATGGCAAACATCACATAAAATTGTCACTGTGGATATATTATGTCTTGTCTCAATGAGTCTCATGACGGATATATAATTATGTTTTACAACATCCGAACCACTCAATCCAAATACATACACCCTCACATTCAACAACTGCCAATAATTTACACAACATTGCAAGAAAAAAAAAACCTTTCACATTAATTTATTAGAAAAAAACAAATTATCTGTAATTTAAATATTTTCAAGCTTCGAATCTGTCTTTTAGAATCTTCACTCCCATATACCTGCAGTATCCATGCACAACCAAATTAATAAAATCCGAGTAAAAATCATCAAGTTATTATACTAAATAACATGTACCTTTAATGACACAAATCCTGACATGATCCGTTATTAAAAGTCATTTTTTTGTTATTAAAAATTTTAACTTGAAAAACTACCATTTCATATATTACCTGCCAAGCATCATAACGGTGGCCTGAGGATTAGTGCCCGGAGAGTCAAGAAACGTTGAGCCGTCGATAACACGCAAAGCATCAACACCAAGAACCCTATAATCTGTAGAGTTGACCACCCTCCCAAGTTGGCACCCTCCATGATAATGCCATATGGTCATCACAGTGTCCTTACAGAACTGCTCCAACGAGGTCGACACGTTAGCATGACGTGGCAGCAGGTTCACGGGCGCGTTGGCTGTCATGTTGAGGAGGAGAGGGAGTGGGAGAGAGTCGTATCGGAAGGCCGAAAATGGCCTCGATTCGATCACGGATTCAATGAGTTTAAGGCCATCCACACATGTTTGCAAATCCTGAGGGTCCTCGAAGTAGTTGAAAGTTACCGAGGGGTTGTCGTTAGGGTTGGTGTTATTGAGGTGCAGATGGCCTCTGGATATAGGGGCCCTTATTTTTTCAAGAAGGAATCCACCTCTGAAAACAGAAGGGTCTAGTGCTTCCATACCCTTAATTGCTTGGAATAGAGCTTTTTCAGTTCTTTGCTTTGGTGGCAACGTGGACAGCTGACCAATCTAGGTGCATATTATATCATTAGACGGACAAATAAGGAAAGTGAACATACTTTTATAAGAAAAAAAATAAAAATAGAACTAGTCTTGGTGAGACCTCTCAATTCTCATGTAAAAAGTGATAGTCACTTTTTTTAAAAACATTATCCCTTTTTAATTAAACAATATCACTTTTTTTACAAACAAAATTTTTTTAAAAAAAAGAATTATCCAACACAAAATTTTAAAATATAAATTAAAAGTCCAACAAATATGTGCCATAAAGATATATATATATATATATATATATACCTTAGGAGAGAACATGCCATAGTCTAAGTCTCTTTGGGTAGGGCCACCGGCGAAGTTTTCGCCGGAGGCAGCTTCGATGTAACTTCCGACGGGGGTGATGCCGACCACCTGAATCAACGAAACCTCCACCGGAATCGGCGATGGTACGAAAATTGCGTTCATTGGGTTATCGGACATGCCTTGGCCCACTAATGGCTGGTCCAAGACTACTGTTATGTTATGGGCCTTGAGGTGATCCATTGGGCCTACCCCACTCAGCATTAACAGTTGTGGGCTTCCTAATGCCCCAGCTGATAATATCACCTCATTTTTCGGCCCATGCTTTAAGTATGCCTTGTGCTTATTCCCTAAACTATCTCTAAACGTCACTCCGTGAGCTAATGGCCTCTTTTTCCCTGCAGATTCATTCAAATCAATTCTTATGCATATAATGGCTTGATTAAGAACATATGAAAAATCTTGTTTCGATGTTCCACTTTGTATTCCACATTACGAATTATTAATATGTGCCGTTTTTAAAAAAAATAGTCAATGTTTCATAATAATTTATGGGTTAATTGCAAATTTAATCACCATCTTTCCCTAAATTGCAATTTAATCTAAACTTTTAAATAATTTGCAAATAAAATCACAAATTTTAAATATTGTTACAATTTAAATCTAACATGCTAGTTGATGTGACATTTCCTTAATGAAATAATATTGTTTTTTTATTTCGATCTAATCTCAAAACGTTAAATTAGAGCACAAATAAAATTGTTTAGAAATCTAAATTGCAATTAAACCAAAATTTAATAATGCAATCAAATATGAAAAATGGAACGGAATGTACCTTTGATTCTGAACAAAATTTTATGGACAGAAGCATGCAAAAAGACAGTTAGGCCCTTGGGATTGGCATATTTCAAGAGATCCGCCGCCGTGTGGCGCCGCCCCTGGCCGTCAAAAATGGTGCCGCCGATTTTGGTCCCAATCAAATGATCATACGTGAAACCGTTGTACGGATTGACCCCAGCTTCCAGCAATCCATCTCTCACCGCCGTTTGCCACTCCTTTAGCTCCGGCCTAAACGCCACCACGTCCTCCACCCACCGGTACGACTCTTCCACAAGGCTCTGGTTCCATCCTGCGGCGCGTACGTATTCGGCGTCGGCGCGTGAGTAAAACCCGGCGTTGATGCAGCTTCCGCCGCCCAGTACACGCGCGCGCGCGTTGATGACGCCGTCTTCCGATATGAAGCGCTGCGAAGGCGAGGTGTGTAATGGATCGGAGAGGGCTCTTCCGAAGGCGGAGAGATTAGTGATGTTGGGGTTTCCGTACGGTGAGCCGCCGCGTTCGAGGAGGAGCACGGTGGAGTTTTGGGAGAGCGTGGCGGCGAGTGGGCAGCCGGTGGTGCCGCCGCCGATTATGATGTAGTCGTAGTACGAGGTAGATGGGGCGGAGGTTGCTTGGTGCATGAAAGTGTAATTTGAAGCTGAAATTTAAAAATTAAAAGAAATTACACTCATCATATTAGTAATTAAAACTATTACACTCATCATATTAGTAATTAAAACTAAGGCCATAAAACTTTCACATTTTTTATTTCAAAAAAATTAGTAATATTTAAAATAATATTGTCAAATTTTGACTTTAAAATCGATTTTTTTTTTTAAAACAACATCGTCTAAAAATAATTTTGAGTCAAATTTAAATTGTAGACAAATTATGATTTTATATTTTCTATGACATAAAATGACATTAGTTTTTATTTTTCGGCAGTTAATTGCCCAACCAATTTTTGTGGCACTTCTTTTCATCGCATTGAAGTTGTTATCCACCAACTACGCACAATAAATAGGTAGAGGGACCGATTTGGTTTAAAGAATTTCTTGACTAATGCAGCCTAGTTTGTAGGTATAATTAACATTAGTATTTTAATCATCTTAGTTTTATAAGAAACTAATACTCCCTCCGTCCCGTCCCGGTATAAGTTTTCAATTTCTTTTTGGTGTTTTGATTAAGAAATATGATAAAATAATAGATGTAGTACAATTGATGTGATGGAGAGAGAAAAAATAATAGATTAGTATGAGATGAAGTATGATAAAATAATAGATAAAGTATAAAGTGAAAAACTTATAGTGGGACGAAGGGAGTATTAGATAATTGTTACCTCAAGTCAAGTTCAACATAAAATACTATATATTTTAATGTATAATAACTTGTATGTGTGGAGTTTGATTTCATAAAAAACTTATATATATATATATATATACTTTCTGTACAATTTTATTCATTTTCTTTCTATCTTATCCAATTTACTATATATTACGCCATGAATAAAAAAATGCCAAATTGGCGAGAAAGAAATTCATGAATCATGATAAGTTCTTTTTCATCACAGCAATGACTACAGTAACAAATGTGGTGAAACCTGGTTATGAAAACGACATTTGTAATGAATATTATGGTTCAATTTTCCAGATGAAAATTACTTAACCTATTCTCCTTGAAAAATGAAGTTCCTTTAATGCGATTTTAGCTATAGGCCAAACAAGAAGGTGGTATAATAAGTTAAAGAATTGAATGCAGAAAAAGGAGTAATTAACGGTAGCAAGCTGAGAAAGCAGAAAAAGAGAGTTTGAAAGTACGTACCTTGATGTTGTGATAAGCCATGAAAGAACAAACTTGCAGAAAATACAAGAAAGATCCACATCCAAGAACAACCCATGTATGTATGTATCAACTTTATGAACAAAAAATTGAATTTCTTTTGTTAAATTAGAAAATAAAATGGAATGTGATGTGAAAACTAAAGTGATGAGTGGATGAGTTATATACTATAATTGAAGAGGGGAACGATTGAGGCGGCTAAAGTTGATGAGAATGGAAAGATGGTTTGAAATGCATGGAAGAAATAAGAGGCTAAAGGGTAGGGAATAACTCAAGAAATATGTCCTCACATTTTAGTAGTTGGAGAGGTGTACGTGCCACTCCCAACTAATTAATGAATTGATTAATTGTATATTTAATGAAGAGATGACGGTATAGAGGCCAGAGTAGCTGTGTAATAGGAGTGGCAATTAATGGATGGGAATGAGTGTTATCACATAATTTCATAGGATCAAATAAGATGATTTAGGTCAAATCAAATGAGTTGAATGTATTCAGTCAGCTGAGGAGGAGATGCTTAGAGTTCAGCACAGTTGATCATATCAGCAGAGTAACATCAACATAGTATGAAGTCTATCAGCAGAGTCAGCTTTTGATCAAGATCAAAAGAGTTGATATCAGATGAATAGAAATCATCTAATCTTTACGGACAAGTCTTCTGATATGGAAGTTAGTTAGTTTAACTAACTGTATTACAATTTCAACTACTTAGGGCATAACTACCATTTCAATGGGTTGTTACAAACGGTTGCTAACTACTCAACGGTTCTTAACAACGACAATTACCTTGGTCTTTATATACTCATGTAATTGCTCATTGTAAAGGTTGATTTTGGATTCAAGTACGATTGTAATCTTTAAGTTGTGTGAGTTCATGAGTGAAGTGAGGAAATATCATATTTCGAGTGAATGAGTGTGTAAACATTATTTATCAATCAAAGAAGTATTGATCTGGTCCAGTGGATGTAAATCACATTGATCGAATCATTTAAATCATGTGTGTGTTGTTTATCTCGTTAATTACTTTTTCGAATTATTATTTTAGTTATGTTATTTCTTATATCTTTAAGTCTTCAAGTTTTCTACGTGAAATACTAATAAAATTAAAATAAAATATTGAAAAAATTGAAAGTCATATTCTAGACTTCTTTTCCAATTAATTTTCAATTTTATTAATCTTCATGAATTATGAGGACTAATTGAGGGACTCTCCAATTCAAAGAATAATTGATTTGTGGGCTAGGACTTAGGATGCAACTAAACTTAAGGTGGGATATTGATTTGCAATTATAAAAAAAATTTAGCTAGCTTTGAAGAATTGATCTCATGTGTATACGTTTATAGATGGAACCATATGAATAATTTAATTTATATCTTCAAAAAGGACCCCAATTACATAGTACATTACAAAAGAGTTTTTGCGAAATTAAAAGTCGTGCAATTGTCCCCATTATTAATATTTTTAGAGTCACATAATGCCACTTGTTGTGACAATATGAAGATAAATTGAGGTGCTTTTCTAAATAATAAAAATGTCTCTAGTACAAGGAATTGTATGTACAACAAGTAGCAACGATTGAGGCG
The DNA here is from genome assembly GCA_963675135.1 of Galeopsis tetrahit. NCBI lineage: Eukaryota > Viridiplantae > Streptophyta > Magnoliopsida > Lamiales > Lamiaceae > Galeopsis > Galeopsis tetrahit. The sequence goes on from OY776127.1 coordinate 76,619,268, forward strand.
ACGCAAATCACAAGGGAAGGAAGAAGGGTGATGTTTAAGAGCCTGCTCTCGCCCAGAAACCCTGCCAGGGTGATTGTTGCATCAGCAACAACTCGTGCTAGTGTCCCAGCTTCTGTCGACAGAAGGCCACCGTTGTAGGTCCCACGGGAAAGCCGTGACGACATTACTCTCGAGAGGAGAGACAAATTTACCCCTGCAATAATACAAACCATAGCCCACTGTTATTATATACTACTAACTTTTGACTGCAATCCCCAATTACCAACCAAGAGAGAAAAGCTTATAGGTGGGATTAAGTATCTGGCCCATAAACATTATCATGACAGTTAGGATGTGGATGAGTCAAATTAATAGTGATTAATTTAAAAGGTCTCGTTTAAAGCAAAATAGCTGCAGAACTCTTTAAAGTCATGAATCACTTCACATGGATGATTCATTCAATTTTATATCGAGGGATCAATAGTACTTTTTAGATAAGTACATGTTATTAATCAAAATAGCAGGAAATCAATTCAAGCCGCATATTTCTGCCAAAGAAATGCTTAACCCTTAGAAAGCGATAGATGTGGATATGCTTCTTCCTCAATAATTGAAAAGAGCGCCACATTATATATAGCAAAATGAGAAACACCCAATTATTCAGAAAAACATGAAAAGACTAAGATGCCTTTAAAGACCATTAGACTTGGGAAAAGAGAACACAAGAAAGTGGCTCAAGCTTGAGAAGCTCATACAAGACAATCAAAGGATAATCAAGTCACTGTAGAAACTATGGACATGCTTTATAATGCAAAACACCAGTAATGTGGCAAGGCAAAGCCATACCAAAATGTTTGTAAATACCAAATAAAATGGTTTCAGATAACAAGATCATCAGAGTATTTATTAGTCTGAAAATGCTTTGACAGCTAAGTTGCAGTAGAAAAACTAAAAAGAGAATATTACCTTCCAATACTTCAGCAGATACAAACATGACAAGACCTGAACACACATATTGTGGCACAGAATATGGAATAATGAAGTCGAAGCTGAAAAGTATACCCAAGAAGACCACAATTTCAGATGCCACTAATATTTGCCTGCAAACATATCAATGATAATAGTAAGTGGATGACGTAAATTAATCACAAAATTTTGATGCATTTAATCACAAAATTTTAATTTTTGGCGCTGTAACACACTGCCACGTCATCAATAAGTTGCCCAAAAAATAGTCACGTGCTATAATTGCAAAAAAAATAAAAATTAAGGCTTAATTGCAGATAAAATCACAACCATTTTGCAAATTGCAATATAATCTGAACTTTTGAATCTTGGTAAGCAAAACTTCAATTAATTATATTTTTGCAATTCAAACCAACAGGCATATTCGCTCTTGCCTGAAAATGGCGATTATTTATTCGTTGCCATCCGAACCAATCTAAACATATTAAATACGATTAATTATTCGTTGTCAGGTAGGTGATAGGTGGTAGGTTGGTTTGAATTGCCAAAAAAAAATTGTTTACCAAAATTCAAAAGTTTATATTAGATTGCAATTTTCGAAAAATCTGCAATTAACGCCAAAAATAAGAGGTGGTGTATGATGTTGCTAAAATTAAAAGTCGTGATATACGGGTAATAAGTTTAGAAACATTGAAAGAAAGGCTAATACTCTATTTGACATAACACAGATTTAAGGTCTAACTTGGTAAAAAAAATACCTGTCCTCAAACATATTGCTTATGTAACTTCCAACAACGATATTTACTGGAAGAACAGTAAGGCCTAGGCAAGCAAGAAAAATTGACACGGTACTAGTGGTCCAACCAAAATAGTATGTCGTAACAACACTTGATTCTGAAAGTAGGATCTCCATTGCATATTTAAGCATAAAGTAAATCAGCAATTGAACCTGCAAAATAGCATGAATACAGCTTCATAAACATGACATTACATAAGGGAGATAGAAAAATATGGCACAAAATAATTTCAGTGTAATGCTTGCTTCAATTGAAAATAAACTTTTGTTTCTAAAATTTATAATTAAATTTGGAAACTTTTTCATTTATTTTTTTCCAAATATAAAGAATTAGAATCCGTCGCATGCTAAGCTTCTACTTTTGTTTCAATTTATACTTGGAGTCCATCATCACCAAGAATTGTCCAAGTTCGGACAAAATTAGTAGTTTCAGTGTAGAGTTATAGTTGTTAACCTTGTTAACCAATTCTTTTACAACGATATAAAATTTGTTCCAATCTATCTTTTCAGTAGATTGGATTAAAGCACTAACTCAACTGTTCTCTATTCCCTTTTCAACTAACGTTGAAATCCTCCAAATTATAGATTAAACACAAAACATTTACTTTCTTGTTAAAAAACTACAGTAATACTCGCATTATAAGTCACATATTTTCAACTATTTTTTTAGCACAGCCAAGTCCTATTGATTCTAATCAATAATTAGTCCCACAAATTTGTGATATTAGATCAATCATATTGAGTTTTAATAGAACGTGTTTTACTACTTAAAATGCCAAAAGCTTTACTTGAAAGTTTACCATATAGAAAATATAGTAATAAAACAGATGTATGCATGAATCATATGGAAATTTGACATAGTTATCTCATATTTTGGAAAAATTATAAAAATTGCAATCTATTATGCATTACCTTCACTGAAGGCGTAAGTAACCTATAGGCTGATCCTAGTGAGTTGGCTGGCCGACGAGATTCCTCTGGGGCCTCTTCACTCACATCATGTTCTTCATCCCCAACTTCATCTTGTTCATTTTCAGTTGACTTCAGAAGTAATGTTTGTTCAAGACCATGTTCAAGCTTATCATGTTCTGCTGAAAAAAGAGAAAAAGCAATCAAGATATCAGGTCTCCAATATTTTCGGCCATCCTGCAACTAGAAACCAGTTAGTAGGCTTATTTAGGCCTTTGCATACTCTAAAAAAGTACCAAATCTTGAGAGGTATACAATCTACAGAACTTATTTTGAAAACTTTTGAAATTCTAATAAACTGTAATAGTTAAGCAAATCAGCATAGTTCTCTAGAACAACTGTGTGCGTTTAAAATGATGCTATTTAGGAATTCCTCTATATGTATATTATCCCTATACATGTATTATGTATATGTGTGTGTATATTTTGAACAAAATCACTACTAAAAATCATGGCAGAGTTTCTTCAGGAGACAAGTAGAAAGATATAAAGTCCACAGAAGAGTTTGCTTAGCAATAACATATGCATATAATGTCCCTCCTCTCTCACGTAAAAGGCTAGAAGAAGCAGCAGTTCATTTTATTACATGGAATAGTCATAATAATGTGAATTGTGGAAAAAAAGAGAGTAAAGAGTGTTACAAGTGTGTAATTCGAATGTGTCTATTAGAAACTATTTGGATAAATTACATCCACGCCATGTTAATCAGATATTACATCTGGGTTCAGCTATAATTGACAGACAAAGTTAAAAGATAATTTATCTATATAATGTTATGAATATAATATTGCATAATTATGACCGGATAGTTTAGAGGACTGCAAAGCCAGTTATAACAAATTATACCACCTGTATCCAACTAATATGCAACGACAGTAATGACTGATAAGACACACATACCAGCCGAGGTTGCCTCCGCGGAATGGTTGACCTCAGTCTCACGGGCAGGTTCTCTGAACGAGATCCAACACCATACTAAATAGACTAACCAAGCAAGAGCCATCACCCAACCGGGTAGAGTTTCTTGATTGAAAGTGATATTATAGATTTTGAATTTGGTTTGAAGTAATCCAGCTAGTGCCGGACCGCACGCCATTCCTAGAGCACTAGCACTAACGAAACCTGCTGAAGCCTGCATACGAACTTTAAGTGGCACACAGTCGCTAATGTAACGTCGGTTGACTGCTCTAGCAGAACCCAACCTACAAGTGCATTCAAAGGGATAAGGTTTTAGAATAGCTGTAATAACAACCAATATGTGTGTCTTAGAATTAAGCAGTTTATAAGACAGTTTATTCAGCCATTATTATTATAATGATTCATTATCATCATCATAATTGGACGGTTCAATCTGGTGGATTGGTCTCCTACACATAGTTGATACAACTGTATGGCCTAGAGAACAAATTTTAAAACGAAACTATACAATCTGGTGGATTGGTCTCCTACACATAATTGGTCTCCTACGCAGAAACTAGTTCCCCGTTAATTTTAATAACAAAAAAATAATTTTAGTACATGATAGGCAATCATGTGCTCCCTATTCTAATCCAGAAAATTAGTGGGACCTAAAATTCCAAGATTTGTTGTAATTTCTCAAAAAATATGATCATCTCAGAAAATTCCTGACTTTAATTGATATGATCAATCTGATTGATAGCATGATAGGTCAAATAGATAGTCAATATTAATAAATATTTATAGCATCTGTATTTATTTGGGAACAATATATTTTTTAGGACCGTAACTACGGGAGCGGCAATTGTAGGACAATATGTAAGGGTTGGCACATTTAGGACATTAAATTTTAATTTGGCACATCTAGGCCAAACTGGGTGTTTCGGGCTGGCAAACTTAGGCTATTATTTATTAATTTTCGCACATTTAGGGTCAAACACGTGAGCAGCATGGGGAATAATCTAGGACCGTAACTATGGGAGTAGCAACTGAAGGACAATATGTTTTCAATTTGGCAAATGTAGGCCGTACATTATTTTTTTTCGCACATTTAGGCCCGTAAAATTTAATTTTCAAACATTTAGGCCAGTAAGTGTGGGGGTGTCGGGCCAATCTGGCCTAAATGTGCGGAAAAATAATTTAATGGCCTGCATTTGCCAAACCAAAAACATATTTTCCTTCAATTGCTAGCCCATAGTCGCGGGCCTAAAAACTAAAAATAAATCCCCAGCATCACATGACATTTTAGCCCAAATTGGGTGTCTGGGCCAATTTGGCCAAAATGTGTGAAAATTTTAAATATATGGTCTAAACTTGCTAACCCGCAAACACAATCTCCTATAATTGCTAACACACACACACCCCCCCCCCCCACCCCCCAAAGTTACTGGCCAGTATTATTTACACAATCTAGCTGAAACATGACAGTGCACGACAACCAACACGCAGCACTGCCATAAAAAAAAAGTCAGGTATATTTGGCAAAAGTAAATTAATAAGTGGAAGTAAAAGACATCCAAAGAGAGAGGTCAACAGGATATAGTCTATCAAACCACACACACTGAGAGAGAGCAATAGAAGGGAGATACATACCCGCAAAAGAGTCTACCAATCAGAAGTACTGATATCGAATTGAGATCGTAAGCTAGTGCATACATACAATTTCCCACACAAAGGACTATGCTGCTAAATATCAGGGGCCAGAAGTACGACTTATTGGACCATGCACTGAAATACACAGAAGAAAATATCTGTGCAACTGCCATCGCTCCAATTACAATACCGCAAACTGTTGCTGCTGCTCCAAGTCTAGTCGCATAGTCATCTGCTGTTGGAACAATAATGTATGTATTGACCATGTACAAAAATGTATTTGCCAAGTTCAGAATAAGTGACATGAAATGGTATCTTTGGTCATCAACAAGTTCGTCCTCAGCAGGAGAAGGGAACTCTTCATCTTCATTCATGATCAGGGCAGATTGGGCCAAAAAGTTGAGGGAATTTGTTGAGTGGTTTAATCTGTCAATAGCTGATTTTATAGAGTCAATAATAGGATCCTGCAGATTAATTGTGCTTAGTATAAGGACTAGATAAAGTACTTCCATGATAGCTACATTACACAACGAGATAACTGACTGTTGGACATGTACATACCGAGTTAAAAGGTTTTTTGGTCTCATAACTTATCTACTACCGATTTTTGGTCCAAAAATGTTACCAATATTCAAAACTTTGCCCAATTTGACACTAAAATCACCGGGAAATTGAAAATGGCATTGTTTTATATCACACACATGTCACATGAGGATTTAATTTGGGGCCAAAATTGGACACATTTTCTAATATTGAGACTAAATCGAAAAATATGTAACTTTTTTGGGATCAAAATTGGGTAATAGGGAACTTATGAGACCAAAAAAACTTTTTAACTCTGTAGATACCTGAAGTGGAAGGGCGGTCTGGTCATATATCGATAAGTAGCTTCCTTGGCGGTCCTGAAGATCTACAAGATTTCGAGATATGGCTCCAAAAACAGCTCCAAGTCCCTGCAATCATCAATTAGTTCAGTAAAGGTCTCTTGTTTTCTTTTCCTAGAGGAAAATGGAAAGCAGGGATATCCCGATTTAAGCATATTACCACATGCTTGAAAACTTGCTGAAGTTGGGAATAAGGATGATTAGCACGAGTTTTTACATAGTAATCAGTGAACTTGTAACCAAATCGCTTATCAAACTTCTTAAGGATCTTCCTCAAACCAATGGCATTCATTTCGACAAACGAGAGAAGCTTTAAGAGGTCATGCCCAAGATCTATATAAGCTTCTCGTAGCTCAGACATTTTGGATATATCAGGCTGCTCTTGAAGATATTCTTGCAGCTTACTGTGCTGCACAATCCTTTTTGCCAGAAGGCCTTGTTGTTCTAAGATGAACAGAACAGTCCTTTCAATCTGGAAAGGGACAGAAGAACTTCACTAGCTATGATATAAAAGAGTAAGCAGATACTGAAACTTATTTGTAAACATGATTTTTTTTCTTAAACTAATGTACGAAGAACAATGCAATATCATATTAGTCTTTTTCTCGAGCATTTGTGGCAACAAATGTGCAGCTTCATTAATCCAGACGCAGAATTTCTCAAGGAACATAAAGATATACAGCAATACCACCAAGAAAGGAAGAATTGAAAATTTTGTGAAAGAGATATATGCACAACAAAAGATACAGATTGCTTTTCTCTTTCAGTTTTCTTTTCAAAACTCTATTATTTCCATGTAAATAGAAAACTCTATTATTTCCGTTGTGAAAGTTCTGCTCTTTTCAGGAAAAATTCCCTGTAGGCTTTGTACCCACCTCAAAAACAATAACAAGCTGAATAAGAAGAGATGCTGAATAATGTAACATCTCCATGGAAAAACATTGAGATCTTCCAAAACATCAACTGGACTGTGCTTGCAGAATAGATGAGATCGCAGTATTTACATAGAGAATATCAGTTTTCAAACTATATATACTGCTATATGTGATTTATTACCTGATTATCCAGAATTCTCGAGAAATCTTTGAGAACATGCCGGCGATCCAGTGCTCCAGCTTGAATTTGATTAGAGTATTGCTTCACTTTTTTCTTCATTAGTTTGTAGTTGATGTAGTATCTGTTTGATATCAAAATGTTTCAAGTTATGGATCTGTAAAGCCATTTTATAATGATCCACTCTTACTTCACACTATACCGCATTATGCTGGATTTTCATTGCAATAAAAAATGTCAAAGATCATACAAATAAGCACTGAAATACCATCCATTTCTTCCTATTTATATCAACCGGTAATCTTATCATAAAACAAGTGATAGTATGAATAAGCTGAATAACATAATGACCTCAAACACTTTAACATTAAAAAAGATTGTAAACCTTAACCAATAAATGACAAGATACAAAAATCATGCAGAAAAAGTTATTTCTCATTTTATCAAACTGAATCGTTTTTCATACCCTTGCCATTCTTGTATTTGCCTTTGCTTCAACTTTTTCCCGAATTCAACCATCTCTATCTGCAATAAAATGAATCAGATTCAGATAAGTTTTCAACAGTTGAACTTAATTTCTAATTCGTAGTGGTCGTTTAAAGCTTTAGACCAAAAAAGAAGTCAAGTTTTGGCACACTCTCACTACCACTTTTTTCTAATTTCCTTAATAGGGAAATAATGCCAATGAGAAATAAAGAAGAAAGCATTGAAGTATGCAGAATAGATTCTTACTCGACCAAATCAAATGTTGTATAGTTTACCAATGTATTAGATATAACATTAAAATGATTACCTTTTGAACTTTATCTCCACCTCAGACAAAATGAGATCATTAAAGGGGACTAATCAGATCCTGACTCTTCCTACAACTTTCAATTTTCCTCTCAAATAGTTTCAAAATTGCATAATTAAAACAGTAAAATACTCGATTCAAATGGATTGCCACGGTTTCATGCCACCCGTTTTTCTATATCAAAGACAAATAAATTAGTAGAACTAAATCAGGTAAACATGATCAAGCTCTGTTTCTAGTTTCTACTGACTCAGCTTCCAGATCAGTCAATTGCACAAGTTATGAACTACAATTCGTCAAACAAGATGTTCCATCACACGATCGCATCACATAAATCACTAATTTATTCATTACATATAAATCAAAACATAAACCTACAAGAGAAAATAAATATATATAACTTCTAATTTCTTAAAAAGCGCATAATATTGTTGTTTCGTATAAGATTTTCCAACCACAAAATGTGCACATATGATATAGAGAGAAAGAACAACCGGAGAGGGCGCCGGAATTCAGAGCAGCTAGAACTCGATTTCGATTAGCACCAACTAAAAAATACTCCGCTGCCTCCTGCCGGGATATTGCTATAGTCACAGACAGTTCCCCAAATTTTGGATTACTAGAGATTACTGGAATTTACTAGCAGTAAAAACAAAGATTAGCTCAGAATCAAACTACCTTTATGTACTTCCAAAGGCTGTCAGCCAAAAATTACTGGCGCCAGTTTAGAAGTGAGAGAGCGAGAACCACGGTTGAGGACATATAGATATTTTATACAGTATATATATGTGGAGAGAGAGAGAGAAAAGATAAGAAGAGAGAGAATGATAATTGACAAGTGTTTCCATACAGAGCGGGCACGAGACACGACGTTTTTGTTGTTAATCCATATGACAATCCCGTGATTAAAAAATTTAAACTGTATAATAATTTTCAAGAAATACAATTTATTTTTATACATTTTATTTATACATCCCTCGAATACTTTTAAATTGTAAGGAAAGAGTTTGTCCATCCTATGTCAAAGGAGATAATTCCAGGTCACATTCGTTTAGGACTATGACTCTTGATTTTCTACAAACGAGCGTCACTTTAGGTTCTCCCGAACTGAACATTTATGTATTCTCCATTTGGTATAATATTGTCAGTTTTGAACTTGTCAAACCCTCACAGTTTTACTTTTAAATTTTTTCAAAAGACTTCATACCAATAAGAATACTAGTTCACCCCAGGGGCGGACCTACGTATAGCATGGGGGTGGCCATGGCCCCCCTCAACTTTTTTTTTTTTAATATATATTATATGTACTAATTATTAAATTAATTGATTAGTTTTGTTATAACTGTTCTCCACTTTTTAAGTAACAAGACTCTTATCTAAATACTAATATTAAAATATACTTTAATTTCTTATATTTTAGTTTTACAAGTTAATAATTTTTGAAAAGGCCAATATCAAATATTAGTATATATTTTTATTGATAAATTCTTATATACAATTGAGTGTATTTTGAATATATTCTCAATTATTCAATTGAATTTCGACAGTTAGAATTAAGGTAAAATTGCACCATATAATACAAATGTGTCTCATTTCAATTCCTTATATTTTAAGATGTGATTTAGTGATTATAATTTATTTTTTACTAGTTAAGTTCTTTTCCTCGTGTTAACAAATTCACAACACAAGTAGGAAAAACATATTATAGAGTTTGAAATATTTATAGAGTTTTAGATATTTAACAGGGACAAAAGATATAAATATATAATATTTAAATTTTATTAACGAGTATATAAAATTGAGGGAAATTAATTTTCGAACATATAAAATTGACCCCCTCAATACCAGTCCTGGGTCCGCCCCTAGTTCACCCTATTATATCACATGATCCTTCCTCAATGTGTTTACTATTTCAAATTATTTTTAACCCTCAACAATATCAAATCATTGTAAGTTGTAGCATTAGGCCTATATATGCTTGGTTTTAAGTTTACGGAACTGACCCAGGAATGCAGATTTAGTCCAATCCTAAGTGATAATAAAGTGAATCGACCTTTTGGGTTAGCTAAGACTTTTAGTCCAATCCTAAGAAACAAAACCATGCAAATTTAATTCATTATCGTCATGTTTGGAAAAAGATGATAGTAGAAATGGAAACATGTAGTAAACTAAAAAATAAGTACATTTTAGTTAGAAATGTAATTTTTTGATATATTATTTTATTATTATTAATTAATGAAACGATAATTGATTTAAATTGTCATTTACTTAATTTATATATAATTGAACTTTACAATATTAAAAAATATTAACAACAAATCTATTTTATACATAAATAAGTAAATGTTTATTAAAATTTATATGTAGAATTTCTATATTTTTTTTTTAAGATAGATGTAGTTAGACGGTGAAATGATTTATTTAAAATGTTGTTGGCCATAAGAGGTCTAACGAATGAGTTCATTCATAAGCTCATGGTATATAAATGAAATTTAATCACATACTCCCTCCTTTGAAAGCCGTCATCCTGGATTTTATTTTCGTATGACGGGGAAAGTACCTCACCTTTATACATGAATTTGGATTTCAATTTCCTACTCGGGTCTCTATAAAACAGGGCCCCCACTCATTCAATCACTTGCTTGTGATTGCAGCCATTCCCCGAAAAGGGAGAGGCGAGGAATCGTCCGCTCCCATTCAGTTCATGTGACGAACCGAACATTGTTAGGTCCCGAATTCTTCGAACTATCGGATCTAGATTAATTTGCACACTTTCCATATATGGATGTCCCATACTAATTTGCACACTCCATTAAAGGAAATATCTTCACAACCCTCACCCTTGAAATATACTCATATTTACCCATATGCCATTACTTTTTCACACTCAATCTACTTTTTACTTTACTTTATTCATAAAAATTTACAAAACTACCCTTCAAAACATCAATCATTACACATTTTCTTACACATTTCTTAAAATGTGTGCCGGTCAAAGGGTGCAAGTTCCTCCGGAACGGAGGGAGTACAATTTTTTTACTGTATAGAGGAAGCTTCAGCTTGACAACACAAATTAGGTTCATCTGCGGCTGACCTGACTGCAAAATGCAGAAAAAAAAAGAGAAAATCTGAGTAGCTTCTTTTCAAAGATACAGTAACTCACTTGGATCTTATAATATTTAATGTGCACATGGATAGTTGGCTACACGACAGACATTCTGCTGTTAAATGATCTTTCCACAGATAAATTAAATTCATTAAATAAAATACAAACTTGCCTGGTAGATGTATATATACAATGTATTATTAAATTTATTTATATTTATCTAAACTCACATCAGCTATTGTATTAAATTCATTTAAATAATCATAGAATAAAATACAAACTTATCTGGTAAGTGCATAATGTACTATTAAATCTAGCTTATTTCAATTATTTTAACTGATACTCCGTATTTCAATTATTTTTCATGAACTTATAATTTGCAAGTGTTTGGCTGTTAAAGTGTATACATTTCTTGGCATTTTAAAAAGAAATGTTTATTTTAATTTTAATGTATATAATAATTGTATTTTATTTCATTAGGTTTAGAGATCATTGATCACCACTGCTACTACTTTCGAATTACCTTAAATTATTTTAAAGAGTCTATAAGCTCTTGAAACCATGAACTACCCACGTTCATCTACTAATGTATTTGCAAGTTCGTTAATCAGCGGGCCTACACGTATTAGACCGTGTAGGTGTAAGGTGGCGCACATTTTTTTCATACTAATGAGTAAAAACATGTAAAACCTCATATTCTATATATGTTTCTTGAGAATTTTTTATCTTTGGTTTGCACACGTAATTAGTTGTATGGTTTTGTATCTATCAGTAAGTTACACTACAATTTAAATCATGTTATTTTTGTTTATTTTTTATATTCAACTATTGTCTTTTATATGTAAAAGAAGACTGCACGTATCGTGAAAACTTTGTTAAGTGGAAAATTTTCATCTAATGTTGCTGAGAATAGAGAGTATGAACCGAAAGGAAATGAAGAAGAATTCGATGATGATGATTTTTTATTCAGAAAATGTTGATGTATTTTAACTTAAGAGCCCATTTTGATTGTTTATTTGTTTATACATTATTTAAATTTTATTATAAATAATACATGTGAAAATATAAAAACTAAATATTTAATGAAAAAAATATGTTAACTAGCATGTCAAGATTGTAAATTGCTTTGGATTGAGTAGTTTCTAACTCATTTCAATTGTAGGACGAAGTTAAAGTTTGTAAAATGATGGATTGAAATGAGTTATGGATCAGGGCGTTCATCAACCCTAGCTACACCTAAAATAATACACTCGGAGTCTTGGATTGTGTGGGCTACAACTTGCTACTTATGAATTACATTCCTTAGAAACGACATAGAAGATAACATAATACGTTCTACTGTCATCTAAGAAACAAAACACATATAATTATACAAAATGACACACCATACCTAACACCTTATCCATCCTTTTCTTTCAACTTCTAAACACTAAAAAAACAACGGTAATGATATGCATCCAGATTCTGGATATTCAGAATCTGGATTTTAATTTAATTAATTGTTTATTAATTGCGATATTACTATTTTACCCTTACTTAGTCATAATACTAATAAATTAATTAAAATAGCATGCGTCAGAATTATTGCAATTAAATATTGGGGCTGCATTTAATGCATTGTGATGATTAAATTATTTTGACGGCACATTTAATGCATTGTGATGATTAATTCTTCTCCCACACTCTTTCTCTTTCTCCCACCATTAAAGCCATTGACATTTAACTTAAGTTTCCACCATTATCACCATTTCATCTGTTAAACAAACAAAAAAAAAGTTTCCGCCATTATCAACCATACCTCCATCAACACACGAAATCTGAACAATTTTTTGCTCTAGAGATTTCTCCTTCACAATCACATGTTTTCAATTACAGATTTAATTTTGACCGTAAATTATATCATTATTTATTTATTCTTAAATCTGACTGGAGTTTTAAAGAAAAATAAACACTCATCTACGCCGTCGGCACCGCCACTCTTTGCCCCAACCTCGCCGCCCTCAAAAGCCGACCGAAGTCGTTTCTCCGGCAGTCCACCACCGCCAGATCCACCCCTTCCAGACCTTCCATGGCTTCCTCCGGCCGCCCCACGATGACGTCAGTCAGGTGCCCGCCGGACTTCCTCATCGCCGCCACGTACTCTGTCCTGGACTCCTCGTCGGGGACTATGCAAATGTGTCGTCCGCCGAATAATTGGAATGTTAAAACTTAATTTTTAATTAATTTAATTTTTGAAATGTTAAAACTTAAAAATTTGTCATTGGGAATATGAAGGGACGTGAATCTAATATATATAATTTTAATTGATTTAAGATTTTTTTAAACATTTCGATAATTTAGATTATATTTTTTTTTAATAAAAATGCATGTGTGGATAATTGGATATTAATATCATAATCTTAATTATTATTAATATCATAATCTTAATTAATATTATAATCTTAATTATATTTTTTTTAATTTTTATTTTACGTGAGAACGAATTTAAAGAAAAAAAGATATTTATATATATCAAAATATATAATTATTATTAATATCATAATCTTAATTATTATTACAAGTAAGATTATTTAAAGTGTGGATCAATTCGATTTAAATTTAAAAAAATATATATTTGTATATATCTAAATAATAATTATTATTGCCATAATCTTAATGATTATCAATGAATCAATTCAAATTAAAAAATTTAAATGGTTAATAATATTTATTAAAATTAAAATTATGAAATAAGAAAAAAGTCTAACCCTGGACAGTAATCACTATATGCTAAGAAACGAGTAGTCTAAGATAAGTCTACCATATTGAATATAAATTCATAATACATATTTGAAATTTATTTATTAATGAAGTCTAAGTATACACGTTGAAAGGAATAGTCGGACACTTTACCCTGAACCCTTTACCCTAAATCGTAAACAATATATGCTGAGAAACGAGTAGTCGGAGATAAGTGTACTATATTAAATATAAATTCATAATACAAATTTGAAATTTATTTATTAATGAAGTCTAAGTATACACGTTGAAATGAGTAGTCGGACCCTTTACCCTAAATCCTGAACCGTAAACACTATATGCTGAAAAACGAGTAATCGGAGATAACTGTACCATATTGAATAAAAATTCATACTAATACACATTTGAAATTTATTTATTAATGAACCCTATATGTACACGTTGAAAGGAGTAGTCGAACCCTTTACCCTGAACCCTAAACCCTAAACTCTATACCCTATACCCTAAACCCTGAATCATCTACTTCATCAATGGAAATTATTTAAAATAAATTAAATAATTCGAATAAATAATTTAAATTTTCTAAAAAGTTAACTTTAATAATTTATGAGAATAATAATTTTTACATGAGTTATTATTACGTGTCAATGTTACATACTCCCTCCACTTTTAAATAAGTGTCACTTTGCCATTTTAATTATTTTTATAATAAGTGTCATTCTATGTTTTTTTCTTCAATTTTGACAATTTTACCCTTATAAAATAATTTGCCTTCAATTTCAATTAATGTAGTAGCATAAATCATGGAAAAATCATAAATATTGTACATATGAATACCACATACATTCTTGACCACATTCTTTATTAAACAAAAATTTAATATCAAAATTATTTATCATTAATGAAGGGTAATATTGACCACAATTTAATATCTTAATTTGTTGAAAAATGTTAAAGTGACACTTATTCAAAAATGGAGGGAGTAATATATATATTTTTTAAAAATTTAGATTATCCCTATTTTATATCACAAATCTTATCTCTTTCATGTAAATAGGATTCACAAAAATTAAAAAATATTGTATTCCTAAAAAAAATTAATCAATCCATATTTAGTAAATAAAATAATCTTTAGATCTAAATACAAGATTTTAAAAATAAACAAGTTTAATTATCTTGAAAATAATAATATATGATTTATAAAAGAACCTTTTCAACAATGTATGAAATAAATCATTTTATCATACATTAAATAATTTTATTTTATAAAAAAATATTGTTTAATACTCCAATGCATAATTTTTAAACTTATTCATTTAAAAACTATATATTACATCATTGAAAATTAATTTAATCAACACATTGAAAATTAATTTAATCATTTCTAAGTATAAGTGTACACTGTTGAAAATTAATCTAATCAATACATTGAAAATTAATTTAATCTTCCCTAAGTATAAGTGTACATCATATGAAATTAATTTTATCATACATTAAATGATTAAATTAATTTTCTATAACAACGATATTTTGTATTTGTAACCGTGATACCGCGCCTACGAGAGACGAAGGACTCGTAAAAGTGATACCGCGTATACGAGAATCAAAGTGCTCGTAAAAGTGATATCTCATATACAAAAGTCGAAATTGTCATAATAGTGATACTTCGTATACGAGAATCATATTATTCTTAATAGTGATTATTTGTATCTGTAACAATGATATCTTGCATACGAGAGTCGGGTACTCATAATAGTGATAACTCGTATACAAGTGTCGGAGTACTCATAACAGTGATACTTCGTCTGCGAGTGATATCTCATGTACAAGAGTGAGAGTACTCCTAATATTTTATTTTTTTACTTTAATTTTATAATATTTTAATTTATAATTATTTTTTTAGCCCAATAAAAAAATAAAAATAAATGAAAATCATGAAGTGAATGTCAACTCTCTCGAGAAATATAATCATATACCCAAGTTAAATTTTAAAATTAATTATAAATTAAAATATTATAAAATTAAATTAAAGTAATGAATTGAATTGAATGTCAGAATTTCCTCATACTATATTTATCAATGACCTTCCCACAACCCAATCTTCTAATAAATAAATAATTTCTCTCTCCTCCACATACACACCCTTTTACTTTTCTTTTTTTCATACTTTATCAACAACACACCCCAATCTTCAAATATATTATTTTTTAATTATATATTATCTATAATCAATTCTTATTATATTTAAAAGAAGTAAGAAATTTATTAAATATTTTGTGATTAATAATTTATAAATGATAATAAAAAGACATTTTATCAATTGAAATAAACTACAATCTCAATAATAAAATTAAATTACAAGAGTTGAAAATTGTGATCCAAAACTTATCAATATGAAATTGTGATCCAAAACCTATCAATATTGGTCTCTATTTATAGACAAAATTATTTTATGAATTTTGATATAATTTATATATATATTTTTTATTAATAATATTATCAAATTAAAATTATAAAATTTATCCAAAATAATTTTAAACAATCAATTGTATTTTGACACATGGCATTAAGTGGTTGGATAATTTGGAGGAAGCCTTGGAGGCTCAAGATGACCTGGTCACGCAAACTTTTTTCATTCGGAATTTTTTTAATTTTTTTTTTTTTGGTTTTTTAGTTGGCAGAGGGGCGTACGCCCTTCATCTATGGGAAAACTTTTCTTCTTTCACAAACACAGTTGCTGGAGAATTTTAATTAGTAATACTTAACAGTATACTTGAGTCTTCATAAAAAAAATTAAATTACAAGCAGAACTCCCCTAAGAAAACATTGAAGAACTCAGAGGCAGTGAAATGATTTTTTTCCCGGCCAACCTCCCCGGCAACGAGATGACAAGAAAGGTCGTTCTTCATCGGTCGAGCTCGTCCACGACTTCTACCTTTTTATCAGAGTTGTTCTACTCCGTGTTCACAACATTTTTTTAGATAATTTTTGTCTGACCATTTTTTCAAATTGATTTAAACTTTTCCGGTCGTCTTCTCCGAGGACATGTGGAGCACAATCACTCCAACTATCGTATATACTTACTCGTACGCCTTTGAAGACGACGTAAAATTTTTCAACTTTTTTTTCGTTAGACATTCTGACGAAAGTTTTTATTTTTTTCCGGCACAAAAATGAAGATGAAGTTCTTAGAAAGAAGAAAGAGAAAGAAGAATGAAGATAGAGATGGAGTGTAATTAAATAAACTTTTGAAATGAGTTGGTGTATAATTATTACTGCCTTGAAAACACAAAAAGAGAGAGAGAGAGAGAGAGAATAAAGGCAGATTTTATTATTTAATTCAAATTACACTTAAGGGTATATTCGTCATTTCAACACAACTTAAAACATAAAATTACCAAAATGCCCTTTTCTGGATATCCAGATTCTGGATGTTTAGCACCACCCAAAAAAACAATTACTATAGTTAGTGTGTAGGCAAAAATGAACCATCAATTATTGTCGTCCATCAAATCAAGTCAGTTACCAAATTCGACCTAATTCACTACTGGACAAAAAGTTACTCTTTAGTTTGTGTTTCTTTTGACTGGATTTTAAATATATATTTCCATTTATAAATATCATGTAACTGTAATTAATTTTTTTTTAAAAAATCAGCAATTATACTATCTTTTGCATTAATGCCGGGTCGTTTTTTTTTTTTTCCTTGACAAATTGTATGATTTTAATTTGATAGTGCATTAGTAATATTTTCAAATAGTTTACTAATAAATAAAATTGCTACTTGTATATATATATATTTTTTTTGGCAACGATTGGAACTCACTGGATAGTCTTGTAATTTGGTAATAATTGTTTTCATAAAGTCTAGTATGCACTCGAGTGCATGTTGTGCACCCTAGTCCATGTTGCACTTTTCAGTTTTAACGAATTACACTTTTTAGTAAATGGTGTTGCACTTTTCAATTATTATACTAAAAATATTATTATACAGTTTAATAATTGAAAAGTGCAACACCATTTACCAAAAAGTGTAAGTCAATAAAATTGAAAAGTGCAACATGGACTAGGGTACAAAACATGCATTCGAGTGCATACTAGACCAACCCAATTGTTTTTGGTGGTCTCCAACCAATTAAATTATATGACTAAAAATAAATTACTGTATTTTTTTATTTTACATCTTCGCCTCTATGTTGTGCATAATTTCTACTTCATTTTTAATTATATAAAGGGGAAATTATTGTTAAGGTCATTTCACTAAGAGTTTTATCTAATAGGGCATATGTTTTTTTTTTAAATCTATTAAGGTGAAAATGGCACCTAATAAGACATTGTTGCCCTTTACATATTTAAATAATTTGAAATTAATAAATATTAATAATTTGAAATTAATAATTTTGAATTAATGCAGTTCCTAGTTATACGCACCTTCCAATTATTAAAAAATTCCTAAAATTAAGCAATTCGAATTAATTGTTAATTATTCAAACCAATAAAATTAAAAAATCTGCATTTTATGATCCTTCCAATTATTCAAATATTTCTAAAATTAAGCAATTCGAATTAATTGTTAATTATCCAAACAAAAAAACGGCATAGAGTATACAATTCCCCATATGTTGAATATGCATATATATATATATATGAAATAGATTATGAATTTTAATATGAACAGTGAAATGAATTTTGGTATGTAGAAATGGGTTATGAAGACATATGTTCATTTCAATATGAAGTTTAAAACGGCATACAGGACTGAATTTTTTGGTATGCATAAATGTGCACAGAGTGACATGCATATCAATATGCAAAATAGATGTGCACATTTGTAAATGGCATATTCAAACAGCGGTTTGTTGTGATGTAGGGATTTCATACTTAATTCAGTTAATATCACTGAAAAGAATTGTTCAGAATAATAAGACGAAGACATAAAATGATAATGCCTACATCGGTATCCATGTTTCATATTGAAAGTTCATTTTGATATGAAGTTGTAAGAGTAGTATATGCACCTTTCAGATGCACTGCGAATAGCAATTGAATACTAAGTCTATCGAAATTCAAGCTGGAAAAGCTGATTGTAAACCAAACAACATGTGAATAAACAACTTTTTTTTCCATAAACTTAAGTATAATCGCATAAAACAACACCAAAATTACATGTTACATTGCAACTCTCTCAAATTCTGCACTCTCTAACCATAGATCATGCTAATGGGTACCCATTCATCCATGTCATCACCCCAGATAAATGTATGCTTGTCAATTATTCCGGCACCCCAGGCTGTTTTGAGCTGTATTAGTTCCATTGGTCCTCTTGAACGACCCAATCGATCTTTATAGAACCACCCCCCACTTCTCATGATAACTACGATAAGCATAATATAAACACATCAATTCACTGAAACAGCAATTAATTGAACAATCCTCACAGAAGACAGAACATAAACAAGATGAAACGAAAAATCATGCAATGATGATAAAAACAACACTAAGAAATAAGCCTTGCAAGTAGCATGCTCAATTGTTAAAAGGACACAAGATGAAGGATATTACATATGATAGAACAAAAACCAAATCAAGTTCAGCTGTCTGGTGGAGTATGGTTTCCAACGTAATTTCGGTCCCAAAAACATAGAGCTAAAGCAGTGGGCATAGTCTTTAAGCAAAAATACAGAGCCAGCTAATAAAAAAATTGATGATCTATTGTACTTACAGTCATAGTACCGCCTCTCAAGTGCTTTATAACCGATAGCCTGAACGACTACAATCTGTTCAATTGATTTCATCACATTCATGAAAGAAATAATTAAGCTGTGATAATGCTAAACTTAGAGGAAGATGCCTACAAAAGATAATTTCAAGTAGCATTTTCTGCCAAAGAAAAATTCTGCTGATTATGGAATTAATTACCACAGACCAAAATCAAATAATGTGAACAGTTCTTCAAGTACTACAACATGGAATGAAAATTTACAAAAAAAGTTCTTGCACCAAGATTGCTTAAAACAATTGAAAAATAAGTATCTCAGTTAGAATCTTTTTACCAGAACTTGAAACTACTAAATATTGAACTTCAAAGCAATAAACCACAATTAAGGCTTGTTAAATACAATTAACGTTCCCCATCAATCAATCAATCAGAAAGCTATAAACAGAACAAATAATCTGAACACACGCACACTATATAACTGTAAACTTAAAAGAACAAATGTAATTAAACTAAAAAGATCAAATGGCTTCTAATTCGTGTAGAAATTTGGCACCTTATCTGAGGCGTGGAGTTGTGTAGCGAAACCTTGAAATTCTCCTTCTTCTATTTCGTGTAGAAATTTGGCACCTTATCTGAGGCGTGGAGTTGCTCTAAGTTTTCAGAAAAACTTTGCTGATGGTTTGGTCGCCGCCTTTATTCCCCTTCTTCTTCACGCACGACAAGGCATCGGCGTCTTCAGATCTGGAAAAGCCGTAGCATCGACGACGATCGTCCTTCGTCTTCGCCGTCAGTGGCGACCACGATTCCGGCTACAGATCGGCGACGATTTCAGCCCCCGCGGGTGCCGCCTCATCTATTTTCGTACCCTCCTTTTTGCTCAATTTTCTCCGGCGACTAGCGGCGGAAGGCCTCCATCTTCATCGTCCCTCTGTCTAGGTTAACGATCTAGGGGTTAAATCCACTAGCGCGGGGAGGTAATGGGCAGCGATGACGGCGGCAAGGTGGGTGCGGCGGCCAAGGTGGGGAGGGAGCTCGACCGATTGGGTGGGGTGGGGGAAGGGATCTAGGGTTTTGTTTATTTTGGAATGAATGTGCCCTATAATTTGGGAATTAATTGATAACAATTAATTATGAATTTAAATTTTGAATTACATTTCAAATATATAAATTAAAGGAGTATATGAATATTAAGGGCAAATACGGTTTTTTGACACAAAAATGACCTTATTAGAAAATTTTAGTAGTCTATAAAAATGACCTTATTAGGTAATATTCTCTTATATAAAGGTCTTGTAATAAATATTTGCAGATCATGCCCGTCAAAAAGTTTTTTTTTTTTTACAGATCATGCATTACAATTTACAATACAACTTAAATATGTATTATTAAATATAGAGCATGAATTATAATCGATAAAATTAATTTTATTTAAAGCCCCTCCAAATAATTTTGTCTAGCCCCGTTCTTATTAGGGGATCATCAATCGAGAAGCACTATAGTGGAATTGTGGTCTTTGAAAAAAATGTGTATCTAGGATCGGGGAGAAAAAGAAATATATTACAGTATGATCTTTGAAAAAATGTGAGAAAAATCAGTGATTTTCTTCATGCAATTAACCATTAATAATGCTACTAGTACAGTATGTACAAAATATCTACTATAGAACGAAAGAAAGCCTAGTAATTTAACCAAGAAGATGAACTATACATAAGTGCAAATAAATAAGAGAACTAACTAACTATTTAATCAAAAAGTAATAACGAATGCACCAAGATATACATATAAAGTTACAACTGGTGTCTGAATATAATTCACTATGAAGTTACTTCTTTATTTGCTCTCTGTTACTCCACAACTCACTAACAGTAACTGCATACTTCCCATGAACAAAGCCTGCGACTATATAAACAGTAAGTAATAAACTAATCATTCAACTACAACAAGTTCAGGCCCGCGGCCTTCCTCCTTCGCGCATAAACCAACCATGGCTTATCACAATTGCCAACTTTGACCTCTGTGCCTTCCTCCAAATACTTCCTTTTGCCTGCTGTCAAGGCTTTATCATTTGACTCCCCTTTTCTCTCAACTCCAATTAACGCTCGGGATGACTTTTCTGTCAACACCTACAACAATTTTTTCTTGCACTTTTTAACAAAGGGCCAAAAAGAGTATAGGAGAATAGTATGCAAGTTACTGTAGATTATTTGCATGCTTTTGAAAGGAATTTTAGTGAACAGGTGAACAAATTTGGGATGACAGCTGTGTAATTTACTTGACACATCAGCTTCAGGCAAGAGGGGGCTGCTCGAAAGACTCAATTGCAAACAAAATTTAAATTGGTGATTGATTTTCTTTTATTCAATCGTGTAAATTAGACTGCAAGTAATGCAAAGATTGCAATTATGCCACCCTATTATGCAGCCACACCTCGTGATAGAAGCCAAAAAAAAATCATGCAATATGTAAATTTGACACTATTTATAAAAAACAAACTCCATTGCTCAAATTTAGAGAGAATAGCCTTAACATTTTGATGATGCTCGAGTTTGCCAGTATAAAAATTCCATCAACATTAGAAACTCAAATATGTGTGAATGCACACACGTAAAAAGGAACACAATGCTCGACTCACATTCATTATAAGTTAATATGAACCTTTCAAATATGAATCCAAATGTTGAGTGCTTACTTGTCTAAATTTATTGTGAGCTTCTTGTAATTCACCATTTCTCTTGCATTCTTTAACAACAAGAGCTTGACTGATTTCTTCGAGATGTTCAAGTTCTTCTTTCTTCCCTTGTAGTTCTTGTTGATTGGTATGGAACTTTTCTTCCTTATCCTCATCCCCATCATCTGCCATGTGCTTTACAACTTGCAAATTTCCCCTGAGACGTTGCATCTCCAGATCCAATGCTTGCTTTGCATCTAGTTCCTTTTCTAAGTTGATTATTTTCCTCTGAAGTTCTTCTTTTTCTCCCTACAAGATAGTTTTGGTTTATGAAATTTCTTAGGTATTGATAGAAATCTATATTTTGATTGCTCAATTATTACGAAAAAGGGATTAGTTACATATTAAATCACGAATTTTTCAAATGTTTTCAATTACAACATAACTTTTTAAGATTTGTAATTCAATACACAAACTTTAAAAATTTGCAATTATATCATATGTCTATTTTCCGGCAATTTATGCTGACTTAGCTGCAGAAAATCGTTGAAAAAATTGCAAATAAATTCAAGACCTTTTAGTATTGTCACAAACTTATTTTTCTGCAATTTCGTACACTGCCATGTCAACAAGACTTGTTGGAATATAGTCATTTGATAGAATTGCAATAATTTGAATGGTTACGTTTCGAATTGCAAATTTTAAAAACATATGTTATAATTGAAAATTCGTGATTTATTCTAATCCAAAAAATTTAGAAATAAAATAAAATAGCCCCTAATGATCCTCAGCTCTCTTTTGCTCCAAGATTGCTCTAATTCTAAATGCAATTTCTGCATCAATTGAGGCTAGGTCGAAAACATAATAAAAATACTACTCGTACTATATACTTCAGAATTGTTTTTGAAAGACCAGTATATAATAAATAAGCTACAACTAAAGCACTTAGTCAAAATCAGCATTGCCCTGATAATTTCATACTCTGCCTGAGCTCTGGTAAGAAATGGATTGAGTAAGGTTCTGTAAGACTGGAAACAATAGCTGATTGGGTGACTCATGTAATTATTTAATACGCAAATCAAAATAAAAAATTATCTAATCCTCAAATGGGAATCACAAATCGTTTAATTAAATTACCTGTTCCCTCTCAGAATAGAGCCTTAGTCTCCAATATTCATTCTGAACCTCAAGAACCTTCGATTCTTGCTCGAGCTTCTCGAGCATATACTTCTGTACTTCCAGCTTCAGTTCTTGTCTTTCTAATAGTTATCATTGCAAAAGAAAGATCCATATCAGCTTTATTAAAAAGGAAAAGTACGAAAATAACATTCTAGAAAACAATTAATGGAAACAATTTATGTTATATATTACTATAGCCAATGGTGAAAATTATACAGACCTTTATCAAAAGCTCGAGCCATTTCATCTTTTTCGCTCATCAAACTGCACATGGATATGCAAGTTTCTTTGTATCTAGTCTCAATTTCTCTGATATGCATATCTTGAACTTCAATTGTATTTGTCAACTTGGAGGTGAGACTGCCATTTTTAATCTTCTCTCCATTGTGATATTGTGCTATTGTCTTCAGATTTCCATTCTTCTGTAGATAATCACCAATTTTATTTTCTGAGTGGAAATCAACATCACGAGCCACCCAGCAATATATCTTATCTCCCTTTTCTGTAATTCCAAAATAGTCTTTCTTTCCTTGATGGAGAGCCTCATAAGCCTTCTCAAACCTTAAGGCATCAAAGAGTCCAAGAAACTCATTCCTAAATTCTACTATTGCATACCCAGAGTGACCCTTAGAGTTCCACAATGGGTGCACCCTCACTGGATTAAAACCCTTCTTGGTCAGTTCATCTCTAAGTTTCGAAGCACTCTTTCTAACATTTGCAATAACTCCCACCCAAGGCCACACAAAAATCTCATCTAGCTCATACTCATCGTCGTCTTCTATAATTTCAGATGAACTCTCTCCATTCATTTCTTTTCGCATATATTTCTCCAAACCTAAATGGTTTGCCCTATCTTTTGTCCTTCTTTTACTTGATCCCTGGCTTACCCCAGCTGCGTGTTGCAAAAGAGCATTGAAGCTGAAGGCCTGCTTCTTTTTTCCACAACAGAAGGGGCAACGGTATGCATCTTCTGAAGCTTTGACCATCTGACTCCCTAGCTTCAGCTGATCATAGCATGATTCTGCATATGATTCTAACTCAGATTCACTGATATCTGTATCCTCTTCTGAGTCAGACATCTTCAACACCACCTGTAGTAGATAAATAAGAGTTTGAAAAAAATGGTCTCATAACTTTTCTATTGTCCAATTTTGATCCAAAAAATGTTAACTTTCTTGATTTAGATCTAATGTTAAAAAAATTGTTCAATTTTAGCCCCAAAGTCTCCGGAAAACTGAGAAAGACATCTTTTCATATCACGTGAGGCCAAAATTGGACATTCATGTGATAAAAAATGACACCATTTTCAAATTTCCGTCGATTATGTCTCAAAATAAGACAGTACACACGTCATGGAACAAAAAACCTTTTAACTTGATAAATAATGTAAAGGAGTTTGTTAATAATGAAATTTGATGGCACTCACTGTCACACAAAGCGGCAGCTATAAGGCGGAAAAAAGACAAATTGTAGAAATGACTAGTTTACATACCAAGTAGATTTGTTAAGCTTCATACAGGGAAAGGGCTGTCATTTCTTTTGAGTTTTGTGAGCATTAACAACA
The DNA here is from genome assembly GCA_963675135.1 of Galeopsis tetrahit. Taxonomy (NCBI): domain Eukaryota; kingdom Viridiplantae; phylum Streptophyta; class Magnoliopsida; order Lamiales; family Lamiaceae; genus Galeopsis; species Galeopsis tetrahit. The sequence goes on from OY776127.1 coordinate 76,644,233, forward strand.
TGGAGGAGCTAAAACATAAACCCTAAACCCAAACGATAAACAAACATTTATCTCTTTAAGTTAATGGCAATAGCTGAGTTAAAAGAAGTCATTTTTCAGTTCATAGTGAAATCTTTCGGCTTAATAACAGAGCATCAGTTTAGACGTAAAATTAAATCTGAAAACTAGATAAACACTAAAACAGAATAATAATTTGGAAGGAAGCTCAGAAGGTTTTTACAGCTATGCACACCTCCCAGGAATCAGACTCCCATAAATTAGATAATGAATTGACTTGAATTTTTTCAGTTTGAATGCCCTAAACATTTGATAACAAAACGGAAGTAGAATCAAAAGGCAAACTAGCCCTAGCGTAATTATCCAAAAGCAACCACAATTCATCAATATCATTTGAAAATCAGCCAATTTACACCAACGAGGAAAAAGGGGGGGAAATTGTCCAACATTAGAAACATAAATTGCCCGAAATCAAAGCGGCACATAATACGAGCGTCGAAATTTTAAACTAGGGCATTCAAAAAACAGCAATCAAAAGAGGGAAGAATGAGAATAAAATTTCTTACTAAGCAACCAAAACAGAGCACCGTCAAACATAAGATAAGATCACAAGAACCGGAATTCAAACAATCGACGACGAAAAACTACCTTTCGAGAGTAAAAAGTAGAAAGGAGAAGGGGCGAAGCCTGTGTTAGATTTAGGGGACTTGAGTGTTGAGTCTGTTAGAGTGAGGAGGAGCGCTACAGCTGCATGGCCATTAATGGAAATAGTCTCACGCCCAGAATCTTCTATTTTATATTCCTATATTTTCGGGGGCAAAAATCTCATTGTTGATAAAATATGCATAAAAAGCTCACTTATATTTTATTAATTGCATAAACCAGACACTAAATACTCACTATTCACTTCTTTCAAAAAAAAAAAAAATACTCACTATTCACTTCCGTTCAAAAAAAAAAAAAAAAACACTAACAATATTAAATTAAAGTGTCTCATTAGGATTGAGAGAGTTTGTCATTAATATTTAACTTTGGTTCTGATTTTTCGTTTTTATTAATAATACTACAACATTAGATCCGGAAATTTTGGGCCCACTCGATGGACTGGCCTGATCAACCCGAAGTCCATCCTAAAATTACAGGTTCATATAGAATCAGATCTTTTTAATCCGACTCTACGAGTCGGTTAGACTGATTTTGGCCCGATCAATTTTTTAGGCAAATAAACAATTAAAATTAGTAAAATATTATATACTTAAATATTATTGGATTTTTAATGTTATTTGAACTTATGAATAAAAATAGTAAAAATTATCCCATGAGGTAATGGTTAGGGTCGTTTATAAATTATATGTAAACTAGTTATTATATAATTTTTTCAAGAATCTTTTTTTTAAAATAATATAATGAACGAGTCTGTTAGACTAGACTTCAATTTTGCCCAGCCTAACCCAGGAACATTGCTTGACACATTGGACTGGGCTGGATTGAGTCGAAGGTCCGAATTACCAACTCTATACAACATACATGTAGCAAACAAGTAATTATATTAAAGACAATGAAACCATAATAGGTGAAAGCTACAACCCAGCTTTCTAAGATCGAGCAGATGAAAATAGGCCTCCTTAAAACCAGTAAAATTATATATATATGCAGTGGCTATACACACCACCAGTTTACCACTTATATTTCTTAATTAATAGGAGTAGTAATGTATGTGTTGAGTACTCGTATTTTGGAAGCCAAAATCATGTTACCTTTTCTGGGATGGGAATTTGGCCTTATTATTAGTATAATATGCTTAGTACACGCGGGCCCATGAAATCAAAATCAAAAGGAGTTACTAGTAACTCCAGAGCGCCACCTCAGCATCACTCTCCACGTCATCATCCCAACCGAAATCCCCCTCAACCGACGGCGACATCAAAGCCCCTCCCGACGATCCTTCATTCATGCTAAAAACGCCGCCGCCCGCCGCCACATTCTCATTGACATTAGTTCGTGGAACCTCCTGACGACGAAACGCCTCCGCAGCCTCCATGGCGGTTTTCCGAATATCTTTGGGGTCATTGGAGGGCGGAAGCGGCAAGTTCACGGAGTCGGCAAAGTTGAGGCAAGCCGTCTGGCCGCGCAGGGCCAAGGCGCCGACGTCGTGAGCTCTGGCAGCCATCTCCGCCGTTGGATAGGTTCCGAGCCAGACCCTCTTCTGCTGGGTAGGCTCCCGGATCTCGCAAACCCACCTGTCGGAGTTGCGCTGCCTGATGCCGCGGTAAACCGGGTGGCGGGTTTCGTTGACCTTCTTCCTCCCGGCAGGCTTTTTGGGGTTGCTGGACGCCAGATTGAGCTCCGAATCCATGAGTATACTTTAATTATTGTTGATGAGTGAGTAGTATTTCATTTTACAGTTGGAGAGTGGCAAATTTATATTCAAATTTTGGTGGGAAGACAAGAGAAGAGAATACGAGCTACACACGTACAACAGTTACACAAGTTTTTTATTTTTATTTTATGGTGGGGGTCCCGTCAAACTAAAACGTGCGATTGTCGCAATTTAATAGTACTGATTTGCTTTTATATATCAAAAATATTCTCTCACCCAAATTTCCTCAATGCATATAAAATATTAGGGATAATTTACATCCGTATTCTTTATAAATTCACACCCATTGACAACTAAATTCACACCTATATTCTTTATAAATACACCCACTAACACTCCAATTCACATCCACATTTTTTTATAAATACACCCACCAACAGAAATTGTACCTGATCGACGTGGTCTTCTTCTCCGTGCAATTCCGACTATCCAGACCGCAGCCGGACAAATTTACGACGGTCTTAATCTTTAAATATTTTCTATTTCTTTGAATATTCTTTAATAATTATTATGGGTCAAGGTTATTTTGTATTATAAGACTACAATATATCTTCATACATACAATAATATATGTTACTACATATTACAATGTGAGTTACTACATTAACAAAAATATTAGAAAAAAAAATGTTTTACTACATAAAAGAATTTGTATTACTATATAAAATAGTTTGTGTTATTACTACATGTAATAATGTGTCTAACTACATAAAAAATTATATGTTACTACATACTACAATTTGAATTACTACTTTGAATAGACGTTTGTTACTATATGTAACTTTATCAAATGATCTAATATTTTTTGCATCATCCTGCAATAAAACAATTTGTATTATAACATGGTTATTATGTTTACTACATGCGATAATATAGGTTACTACATATTCTAATGTGAGTTACTATATCAATAAAAACACTAGAAAAAAACGTGTTACTAAATAAAAGAATTTGTATTATTATATTAATACTTTGTGTTATTACTACATAAAATAATGTGTGTTACTACATATTACAATTTGAATTACTACATTTAATAGCCCGCATTCGACAATAAAATAAAAAAATAAAAAATCACAGAAACGGGTAAAATAAACGGGTTAAAATATTTGGTCAAAATTAAAACACAAGCGAGCCAGTTGACAAATAAATTAAGAATTAACCCAAATTAATTAATGGTGATCCAATAATATATATTTTCAACCCATTGACTTAACAAGTCAATATTTCTAGTCAAATTGACTTAATAGTTCAATATTGCATATAAGTTTTGTGAAAATATTATTGTTGTAGTTTAAAAATATTTTTTAAACAATATTTGTTCAATCTCAAGAAGTTGGTCTAATTGTGTAAATTTGAAACTTAGGAAAGACAAAAATCACCAAAGAGGTATACGATAAGTCATCATATTATTGTTGTAGTTTAAAAATATTTTTTAAACAATATTTATTGAACCTCTCTAGTGGTGTGCATCTTTTATTTTTAGGCCACAATATCTGATTCAAAAAGATCGACTAATTTGAAGGAACCAATTTCACCGTTCACTTACAAGGTGTGCATCTAATAACCTACTAATGACGGAGAGTATTGTGGTGGTTAATCATTAAGGGCGGACCTATGTGATGGCTGGGACGGACTATAGTGTAAATTATATGATTCTAAAAATCGAAAAATCTAAATTATATGATTCTAAAAATCGAAAAAATGTGTAATTTTATTTTTCTTTCTAAAAACTCATAAAAAAATCTATAAATTAAAATGTTTAAAATAAAAAATTCCACAATTTTAAAAGTACCGTGAAAATGAATCTGGGATGGTTCCAAAATCGATCAAGGTGTGGAACTTCCACTCAACCTCGAAAGTGAGTTGAAAAATCTCGTGGGTCCCAAAACTTTAAGAAGTTCAAACAAAACTTTAATGCAGACGAGTCTGAATCAAGTCTGATTTTTAATGAAATTAAATGTTAATAATTTTTATTATTCTTATTAGATTTTTAGATTTAGTAATTTTTAATCTACATATTTTTTAAAAATTAATGAGATTTTTAGAGTTTTTAGAAATTTTAATGAGATTTTGAATTTCTTAATTTTTAAATTACATATTTTCCATTCTTTGAATTTTAGAATTTTTTATGTTTTGTATTTTCAAAATTTTGGAATTTTTTATTTTTATTTTACACATTTTATAATTTGTAATGATATTTTTAAAAATTTTAGTGAGATATTTTGAATTTTATTTTACGCATTTTGTAGTTTATAATTTTAAGGAGATTTTTGGATTTTAAATAATACTTTTAGATTTTTTTAAATCTTTAATGGGATTTTTAGAATATTTTAATTATTAAATTTAAAATTTTAAACTTAAAGGATGTAAATTGGACTATTTGGCCGAAATCCCAATTTATTCCTCACATTCCGGTGAGTTTTAAAATTTTCCGGCGGAAAGGGCGTAAATTGGATAAAAAAGGACGTAAATCGAAAAAGTAAAAACTTAAAGGATATAAACTGGATTAGGCCTAAGTTACAGGACGTAAAATGAAATTTTCTCATCAACGTCCACTAAACATTAAATCATATTACAAATTTAAAATAATCTTTTAAATTTTATACATGGTTAGTTTAATGAGGTCCATAAATTATAAGATAAAAATATTAAATTCTTTAAAATAATTAAATTAAAAGGTACATTAGGGTATATTTGTTTTGAGAATTTTGATATAAAATTAAATTAATCATAATTTACTTAAATTTCAAAATAAATATATACTATTACAAATATTAAAATTTAAAATTCACTCGATTTTATAGGTATCTATATATATGGTTGATATATATTTATAGAGTTAACTTTTATAGAATTTATAAGTATTTATATAATATGTTTTTAAAATTCGGATTCTAGAATATCAAAATAAAATCGTTGTTAAATTTTAAAATCTTAAATTCGAAAGTAATCATTTTTTTAAAGCCTAGCCCATCCTATTTTATAATTCTGATTCCGCCTTGTCAATCATCTAAACAAGTTCATATGATCATCGTCCAATTGAGCTCGATCTTTTGAGAGATTGATTTAAATGTTAAGGTACAATCCCTAATCTTGTTGTCTTATTTACCATATTGTTGGAGTAAGACGGTTACAACTATAAGTGTTTTGACAAGAAATGTGAAGCTCTGGTTGGATAAGGTCATTAATCTAGTTATTAGTAAAGGGGTTGGTCGGACTCGAGTGCATGTTGTGCATCCTAGTTCATGTTGCACTTTTCAGTTTACTGACTTACACTTTTTGGTAAATGGTGTTGCACTTTTCAATTATTAAACTGTATAATAATATTTTTAATAATAATTGAAAAGTGCAACATCATTTATCAAAAAGTGTAAGTCAGTAAACTGAAAAGTGTAACATGGACTAGGGTGCACAACATGCACTCGAGTACATACTAGATTTTACCTTAGCAAAGATATTAGAAGGAAGAACTAGGTGTGGCTACGGGATCAACTTTGAGTACGTGGAATAAAAACAAATCAGATCGAATTAAAATCGAAATTAAAGTGAGGTACATTGAAATCGAAATAACAAAAAAATTAAAAAACTCATATATCGGTATACACCAAAAAAATTCAATCATTATATTGTTGCCGTGCAGAATTTTTTGTATCATACCAAATATTTTCGATGAATTCGTTAATTATCAAGTACGTACAGTTAGTGCAGTATATCAAAATTTCCAATCTTCTTTCCCATCCTAAGTACATCTATACATAAAATAAAATTATACTAGTATTTTGTGTTGTACGTTAGTATATTAATTATAAAAAAATCAGAATATTGCTTTAATAAATTTATATTCCCCTACATTATAATAGTATTTTTTTTTAATTAGGGATTAATAGTGAGGTGGTTAAGAAGCAAGCAGCTAGCATGATGGTGAATAATGGGACACTGAATTCACACACTCTTACTGAATTTTTTATAATTATAGTTGTTTTGTACCCCACACTCATTAAATTACTTACAATCCATTTACAGTTGTCCCTCACCAGCCCCTTCTAATCAAGCTTAATTATGCGAATATATATATTATTATTAATTACCCCATTTTGCACACGTCTCTCACGTCGAACGTATTAGTATATTACTATACTCCTTCCTTTTATGTGTAACGGATAAATTTTGTCATTTTTTAGTCGTTTCAACTCAACTTAATATATTTTTTTACATGTAAACATTTTTGGGTTCGAAAAAAAACATGTAAACATTTTACTATTTCTTTATCTTTTCTAATTATCTTTTATTAATTATAGGGGGACGGAGGGAGAATATGTAAGTGGAATATTATATTTTAATCCTTGAACTTCGTTCATTTATTATGTCAAATGTTTTTACACTTTATTACGTGAAAATGTTTTTTTAAAGAAAAAAAAAGTTATCTATAGCAAATGCTTTTTAGGTTTTAAGGCATAATAAATCAAAAGTGAAAGTGTGCGTGCGTTCGATATACAAAGATGTTGTCTGTAGTGTTGGCACAGTCCAGACAACAATGAGCAGCGGAATTTAAACAAACACTTTGCAAAGAGTATTTCAAAAATTGTGTAGATTAAATAATTAATCTACACGAATCACTTATATTATCTCTTAATATCAGTGAAATAAAATCAACAACCTCGTAAGGTTTTGAACAACTACAACTCAAATTGAGTTTGAAAAGTTACTAGAAAAATACGAAACTATCTCCCTTATAGATCTAACATATTTTCCTAATAAACGACTATGATTGAGTACACAAATATTCGGGTTTATACAAGTGCACTAATCTACAAGAGGGAACAAAATGTTTTTCTAACTAGAAGCGTTTCGCATTCCATATGTAGTAATCGAGTTTAGCTTTCTCTCTTGTTGTCCTTTGAAGTGAAGGCAGTGAGTTCTATTTATAGGCTTGAGTTCGAACTGCCTTGCAACTCCTACAACTCCCTTGATCAATCTTAGCCATTGGATCAAGGTGGTTTCTTGTAACTTCTCTTCACACTCCATAAATGTAGGAACTTGCACATTGGTGCTTAGAAACTTCTCACTCCCATGCAACTGCTTGACCTGGGTGTTGCCCATGTCTTCTACCTGCATTTGGGACATCACTAAGCAACACAAGTTAGGTTAGAGTTAGTAAAAGGAGAAAGGGCAAATTCTGATGTTGTGGTAGGTGTTGGCACATTTAGTACAACATGTAACTGAAATGTTGGATCATAAAATACAACACCTATTCCAACATCAACAATCTCCCCCAATTTGGCCTTTCTACATCAACACCCCTAATATTCACACATTCAGAATTTTGATAAAGAAAACAATACCATGATATTTCAAATCAGAACCAATATCAGTATTTAACCAAATTTAATCACAGCATCTAAGTTAAAAACAATGTACTTAGATTTAAAAACAGTAAAAACAGAAAACATAAGGCAATGTATGTGGGACAACATAAGTAAGACTTTACAAATTGAGGAAATAAATGAAAGCAGTAAAGGGGAGGATTGGGCTGATAGAATTAGCTGCATCTTTAGGAGTCTGCACGAACTCCCTCATACTCTACACTTCCTCATTCTTCAAGCCTTCAAACTACATTGAAATCTCCATAGAGATCTTCAATGTCTTGAGCATCAGCATCTGCATCTTCTTGGTTTGGATTAGGAACATCACTCTCTTCTTGAACTGGAACAACATTATCTTGACCTGGAATTGGAACAACAACTGCATTGTGAACATTGGAACTCACTCCCCCTGTTGAGGTAGAAAGCAGCTCCTCCCAGAACTGTTTTTGGATGATCAAGTCCTCAACTGTACTCTGGAGGTTAGTGATTGTGCCTTGAAGAATATCTACCTGCCTGAGAATGAAGTGTGAAGACAAATAAACAGAGGTTACACAACCTGATGAAGGGTGTGTTCTGGAGGTTGATGGCATATTTGGATCAACACTTCTGGGGGCAGTAGTCTTTGGTATAGGCAGATCCACAATCCGGTCACCACCACGAAGCAGGAGCTGTAGTGAAATTGAGAGGCTAGGAACATATCCACTAATGACCTCAGTGTCCAATCTTTGGAACTCCTTGTCTGCTAGCAACTTATAAACCAAACAGGGATATGGAAGAAGACCCTTACCAGTCGTGTTGCAAGTGAAGTTCATCATATTCTGAAATATCACATGGCCTAGATTAAACTGCTTAAGGTGTTCAATCTTATAGAGTAGGACAGCTTGTTCCAAGGTAAGAGTGGTGTTGTTTGTTGTTGGTATCCAATTATAACACACAATCTTATGTAAAACGGAATATAAGCTAGTTAACCGAGATGCAAGCAATTTTGGCACCCAATGAGTAATTTTACCTCCTGTAAGCACATTGATCATCAAATCAAAGTCTGTGACTACTGGATCTTCCACAATTCTCGTTTTCAACAGCATGTTGATCTTCCTAGGTGTAACAATAATCTCAAGACCCCGAAACGGTACACAACCATATCTTCTAGAATTCGTATCACCAGTTTTAGCACTAACATTTGCATAGAATTCGTGAACCCAATCAACTACGTACGGTACATCAAACAATAAGGCATCCAAAATAGATCTTTCCCTAAACCAATCCATGAGATTTGCTTCTTCAAAATCAGAAATTTTTAGAATTCGTTCACTGAGAATTGTCCTATTACGAATTGTTTTATAACGTGTACTCTTATGATCGTTGTATTCAACCTCGTCATCACTAAAGTCCGTGTCAGAAGAAAAAGGTACCTCTTCTTCGGGAGCAGAGGCGTATGAGCTGGATTCGGAGGATGAGCTTTTGGATTTGGCCACTGGAGAGGCAATTGGTTGAGTTTTTCGAGCCTTTTTGTGTACTGCCTGAGGAGTGGGGATGTCTTCATCTGCATGCTCAACAGACACGGCTTCGGGAAAGTTATCGATGATATCATCGATACTTTGAGGCTCCCCCTCAGATTCTGAATTAGATACGACAATCTGTTGAGCTATTCCTCCGTCCATTCTGGGCTTTTTCTTTCCAAAGTAGTCGACTCGTTTCCCAAGAGTCCTGTAAGAAACACGACGACCTCCAGGCCATCTGCGAGTGACGGGAGCAGGGGCTTTTGCTGTTTTAGTGGTGAATTTCCTCTTTTGCCTTAAACGAGCTATCTTTGCTGCCAAAATCTCCCCATCAGATGAGGAGGCTTCTTCCATTTGTACATCACTTTTCTCCACCGTTGGAACAGCATCTCGGAACATTGCATTATCAAGAATTTCTCCTTCCAAGATAATTTTTGGAGAGGCTGTTCTGCGGGCTAGGGCATCGTATGCCCTTTTCAGTTTTTCGAACGGAGTTCCTAGAGGGAATGATTTTTGGGCGATTGGTGATGGAGGAGGTGAGCGATTATCTGCAGCAGCACTCTTTGGCTCAGGGATGTTTGCATGTGCCATTTCGGTTCGGATATCAAGAGGATTGTAAACAACCAGTGGTAAGGCGGAGGATTCAGGCTCAAACGGAACAACCATGGTTCCAACAACGAACGATGGTGAACCAGGTGCGGGAGAGTTTGGAATTTCAGTGATTGTCACCATTTTAGGATTGATTTTGAGTTGTTTGGAGAAGAAATCGCAGGGTAGTTGAGAATGGCTCTGTTTGAATTTTGAATTGAGAAAAACCAGTTGTTGTTCGAATGATGATGAGTACCTGCAAAAGTAAGAATTAAATTGATTAGACCTCTTCGAATTCTGGAAGGAGGAGATAATCATAAAAAATTCAACCAATTATACTAATTTGTGAAGTAACACTTATGCCAAAAATTATATTCTTGAATGAGTGTTGCATAAACAGAAGTAAGCTCGATGGTATAAAATAGCATTCATATGAGATCTATTTATAGAGGATTTCAGGCGGGAGTTGAAACACGATTTCATGAAAAACTGAAATGAAGAGAGTGGAAGAAAAAAACTTATCTCCAGTAAATCTATCGTGTGTTGTGGCAAATAATTACTGAGAATTAATGAATAAATGAAACAAATTAATTAATAACTGAACAAATAAAATAATTAAATTCAGATAAATATTTGCAGATAATAAAAATAATAATTATCAGAAATTAATTAATTCTATAAATAATCAAAATCATAAGTCTGAGTCAGGTGTTGAATAGATTGTTGGCATTTTGTACATCTCAACACAGTTTTTTTTCATGAATTTGCTTCATATGTGTTGCACTTTAATTTTTATCACATTTACACATTGATCCATCTTTTCAAAAGAGTGCATCGTAGCAGCGAACTCCGTGCCCCATAGTTACTCAATGAATTTGTGTTTAATTTGATGCAATATATATCACCTTTAGAAAAGAGAACATCGTAGTAGCGAGCTCCGTGTCCTTAGTTACTCAGTGAATTTCAAAGCATCTAATTTGTGATTTCCTTTGCATTTGAGAGATTGTACAAGCTTTTCTCATATTCCACATGACTCAATTTAAGACTTTAAATTTTAAACTAAGATTATGAAGAATTATGTTAAATCCGACACTTACGAAATTTATACAAAGAAATAATTAAATGAACAATTCTGGTGTTGTCCTAAATGCTGCTGCATTTGGTACAACACTTTTGATACAGTGTTCAGATATTGCATAATCCAAGAGACTTCCTTAGAGAGGAAAATCTCTTATCATCTAAAGCTTTTGTGAATATATCAGCAAGTTGTTTTTCTGTAGAAACATATTCCAACTTGACCACCTCTTTTTCTACTAGATCTCTTATGAAATGATGTCTTATACTTATGTGCTTAGTCAAAGAATGTTGCACTAGATTCTTTGATATATTTATGGCACTAGTGTTATCACAAAAAACAGTTAGAGTATCACAGGGTAAACCATAATCACACAACATTTTTTGTAACCAAAGTAATTGTGTATAGCAACTCCCTACTGCAATATATTCAGATTCGGCTGTGGATTTTGATACACAGTTCTGTTTCCTGCTATGCCAAGATATGAGATTATTTCTCATGTAGAAGCAGCCACCACTGGTGCTCTTTCTATCATCAGCATCTCCTGCCCAGTCAGCATCACTATAGCCAATTAAGGGACAATTTGTGTCCTTGATGTACCATAAGCCTAGGTCACAAGTTCCTGCAACATATCTGATAATTCATTTTACAGCATGCATATGAGATTCTTTTGGATCAGACTGATATCTAGCACATAAACATACACTAAACATAATATCAGGCCTAGTAGAGCTCAAGTAAAGAAGACTACCTATCATTGATCTGTACAATGTTGGATCAACATTCTGGCCAACACTGTCTTTACTCAATTTCTGAGTTGATCCCATAGGAGTTTTCATGTGTTTAGCATTCTCTAAACCAAACCTTTTCACAAGATTTTTAGCATATTTACTCTGTGATATAAAGATACCATCATTTTGCTGTTTGATTTGCAAGCCAGGGAAATAGTTTAATTCACCAACCATGGACATTTCAAAGGTTGATGTCATTTCATTCACAAACAGTTTTAGCATATCATCACAAGTAGAGCCAAACACTATATCATCAACATAAATTTGAGCTACCATAATATCATTTTTCTCATGCTTAATGAATAGAGTTCTATCAGCTTCTCCTCTAGTGAAACCAAATTCAATCATAAAATCAGTTAATCTTTCATACCAAGCTCTAGGTGCTTGCTTCAAGCCATAAAGAGCCTTTTTTAACTTAAACATATGGTCAGAAATTCTGGATTTTCAAAGCCTTTTGGTTGCTCAACATAAGCTTCTTCCATTAAGATTCCATTTAGAAAGGCTGCTTTAACATCCATTTGGTATAGTTTTATGTTGATAAAGCATGCAATAGCAAGTAAAAGTCTAATAGATTCTATTTTAGCAACTGGAGCAAATGTTTCATCAAAATCTACTCCCTCTACTTGAGTATACCCTTGAGCAACAAGCCTTGCTTTGTTTCTGATAATATTGCCTATTTCATCAGTTTTGTTTTTGAAAATCCATTTAATACCAATAACATTTGTATGATCTGGCCTAGGTACTAAAGTCCATACATCATTCCTAACAAATTGATTCAATTCTTCATGCATAGCTTCTACCCAATGTTCATCATTTAATGCTTCTTTTACTGTTTTAGGTTCAATAGCAGAATGATAACACTCATGATTTACCTTGTTACACAGAAGTCATGCAAATAGATCTTACCACATCTTTTGGATTTATACCCAACCTTCTTCTGGTCTGAATTCCAGTAGATTGATCACCTATAATCAGCTCATGTGGATGATTCTTTTGAACTCTCCTTGAAGGAGTTTTATGCAGATTGTACAGATTTTCTGGATTTTCTGTAACTTCAGCAGATGTGTCTGTGAGTGTTCCCTCATTCTGTTCATCATCTTTGATCTGATCTGTTCTGTCAGTAATTATTGGACTATCAACAAGGTCTGAGACATCCTCTTCAATATTGTTTCCTATAATACTTATATTATCATCAAAAACCACATTTACAGATTCTTGAACAGTATTTGTTCTGAGATTATAGATTCTATATGCCTTACTATTCCTTGAATAACCAAGGAAAAAACCTTTGTCATTTTTAGAATCAAATTTATGCAATTGTTCTCTATCATTTAGAATGTAGCAAACACAGCCAAATACATGAAAATACTTAAGATTAAGATTTCTATTATTCAGTATTTCATAAGGTGTACTATTAGAATCTGTTCTAATCAAGACTCTATTAGAAATATGACAAGTTGTATTTAGAGCTTCAGCCCAAAACCTTTTAGCTAAATTTTTAGAACATAGCATAACTCTAGCCATCTCTTGAAGAGTTCTATTTTTCCTTTCTGCTATTCCATTCTGTTGAGGAGTTTTAGGTGAAGAGAACTCCTGTAATATGCCTTTAGATTCACAGAATTCAGTGAAAGCACTGTTATCAAACTCTCTTCCATGGTCTGATCTAATTCTACAAACTTTAGAATTATAAACAGTCTTGAATCTTTTGCATAGAGTTTTAAAAACAGAAAAAGTTTCTGATTTTTCTTTTAGGAATTCTATCCATGTGAATCTAGAATAATCATCAACAATGACAAAAGAATACCTTTTTCCACCTATACTATCAATTTCCATAGGACCCATAAGATCCATATGAAGCAATTCAAAACAATGTTTTGTAGAACACTGGCCTAATAGTTTGTGAGAAGCTCTTACCTGTTTGCCCTTTTGACATGGTCCACAGATGTGTTTGTCTGAAAATTTCAGCATTGGTAAACCTGTAACAACTTTGAGTCTAATTAATCTATCAATCTGTCTATGATTAACATGCCCAAGTCTATGATGCCATAGTGTACTTTCATCATTTTTCACATTATTGCAGCTCACTTTGGATTCAATTAAATAGCAATTATCAGCAGATCTATTACCCATCATAATGCAATCAGAATTTTCATCTAGCACATAGTATGAATTTTTATCAAACTTTACATGCAAGTCATCATCACATAATTGGCTTATACTAATAAGGTTGGCAAGTAATCCATCAACATGTAAAACATTTTGTAATCTAGGAAATCCAGGAACATTTAAGGTTCCTTTACCAATGATCTTCCCTTTAGATCCACCTCCATAAGTAACATTACCACCATTATAAGCTTTGTAATCAGAAAGATAATCAATTTGACCTGTCATATGTTTTGAGCAGCCACTGTCAAAATACCATAAACCAGGAACACATGCTTTCAAAGACATATGCACAACATTACATATAGTATTTTTAGAAATCCATTATGTTTTCTGTGAATGTTGCTTTGTGTGTGGTGTCATTTTAGGCAATCCAGTAGCATTTAAATCCTTCTGTATTCTTAAACAATAATAAGCTTTATGTCCCTTTTTAAAGCAGTAGTTACACATATTAACAGGATTTTTCTTTGAAACAGTAGCATCATTTTTTTGTTCAGCTTTGACAAAAACAGTAGATCCATTACTTTGAGAATTAAGAACTGTTTTACCTTTATAACTAATACCTGCTTTCCTTGTATTGTTGAACAGCAGTGATTCATCCAATTTTGCTTTTCCTTCAGAGAATTTCTTGAAGCTTAAAGACACTTCCTTCATCTTTTCTTCAAGTTTTTCAATCTCACAATCCTTCTTGGTCAAAACACTCTCAAGTTTTAAAACAGAGTTTCTTAAATCATCATTTTCAAATGTTAAAGATTTGATAATGCGATTTAATTTTTCAGTTTCAGAATATGAATTGTGTTGTTCTTCATTTGTCAAAGGATTTTCATAGGAATATTTTCTGAAATCAAGAACAGATACTTCTAGTCTATCTTTTAGATTAGAAATTTCTTTATCTTTCTTTGTTAAAATACTTTCCAGTTTGAACACAGTGTTAGATAAGTCTTGAATATCAGCAGCTTTTCTGGATGTACCTGTTTCTGTAACAGAACTTGTGAAACAATTAAATTCTGGAATTTTATTACTCAGTGATTTCTCAAATGATGGTTCATCTGTCTTCACATCATAATACAAATCATCCAGATCATCATCAAAGGTATCATCATAAATAATTTTAGCAGAAAAAGCTTGTTCAATGTCTTTTTCAGGATCATGCTCAACATCAGATTCATCACTTAAAGTAGCACTGAAATTTAGTTTCTTTTTCAGAATAGTGTTAGCACATTCATTAGCATAATGACCAAATCCAGAACATGCATCACATTTAACATTCTTCCTATAGTCTTGGTCAGACCTAAACCTGTTTCCTCTTTCTAATTGTCTAGAAGGATTAAAAGTGTTCTTCCTAATAGGCAATTGTTGATTATTAGTAATCTGAACCTTAGGTTGAATATTGTCTTTAAATTTCTTATTCTTCATGAAGTTTTTAAACTGTCTAGTCATAAAAGCCATGTAATCAGGATCATTATAATATTCCTCAAGATTTTCTTCATCAGAATCAATTTCAGTAACATAAGGGGATTTTCCAGAACTGCATGTTGCAGATAATGATGCATCACCTTTGAAAACAAGTACTTTCTTTTCATTATCAGCCTTTTCAGATATGTTCATCTCATATGTTATCAAAATACCAATTAATTCATTTTGACTGAGCACATCTGTATCTTTAGCTTCTTCTATAGCACATATCTTAGGTTCAAAACGTTTAGGAACAGATCTAAGAATTTTATGTACTAACCTTGTATTAGAGATTGGATCACCAAGAGAATGAGCTTCATTTGAGATTTCAGTCAGCTTTTCATTTTAAGATGAGATGGTCTCATCTTCTTTCATCCTCAGATTTTCGAATTTTGTTCCAAGCATACGAAGTCTGGTCCTTCGTACACTGTCCGATCCTTCACAATGTTCTTGTAATCGATCCCATGCATCCTTGGATGAAATGCAGCTTGAAATGATTTTGAACATTGATGCATCAGTTGAGGTGAAAATTGCATTCAATGCCTTTGAATTGTAACTAGCTGTTGTGATTTCTTCGGCTGTCCAGTCTAGCTCTCTCTTGATTTGGGCTTCATTGTCCTCATCTGCAGCAGTTCTTGGCTGAGTCCAGCCACCTAGAACACTCCTCCATGCTCTTTCATCAATAGATTTGATGTACATCCTCATTTTAGGTTTCCAGAAGGCATAATTTGTGCCGTCCAGAATTGGAGGTTTTAGTGCGGACGAAAGTGGATACTCCATTGCAAATAAACACACACTCTAAGAAGAATCTCTACTTAGTGTATCAAGTAGTTGGCTCTGATACCAACTGAAAGTGTGCGTGCGTGCGATATACAGAGATGTTGTCTGTAGTGTTGGCACAGTCCAGACAACAATGAGCAGCGGAATTTAAACAAACACTTTGCAAAGAGTATTTCAAAAATTGTGTAGATTAAATAATTAATCTACACGAATCACTTATATTATCTCTTAATATCAGTGAAACAAAATCAACAACCTCGTAAGGTTTTGAACAACTACAACTCAAATTGAGTTTGAAAAGTTACTAGAAAAATATGAAACTATCTCCCTTATAGATCTAACATATTTTCCTAATAAACGACTATGATTGAGTACACAAATATTCGGGTTTATACAAGTGCACTAATCTACAAGAGGGAACAAAATGTTTTTCTAACTAGAAGCGTTTCGCATTCCATAGGTAGTAATCGAGTTTAGCTTTCTCTCTTGTTGTCCTTTGAAGTGAAGGCAGTGAGTTCTATTTATAGGCTTGAGTTCGAACTGCCTTGCAACTCCTACAACTCCCTTGATCAATCTTAGCCATTGGATCAAGGTGGTTTCTTGTAACTTCCCTTCACACTCCATAAATGTAGGAACTTGCACATTGGCGCTTAGAAACTTCTCACTCCCATGCAACTGCTTGACCTGGGTGTTGCCCACGTCTTCTACCTGCATTTGGGACATCACTAAGCAACACAAGTTACGTTAGAGTTAGTAAAAGGAGAAAGGACAAATTCTGATGTTGTGGTAGGTGTTGGCACATTTAGTACAACATGTAACTGAAATGTTAGATCATAAAATACAACACCTATTCCAACATCAACAAAAAGGAAAAGTTTTTTTTTATCAAGTTTTTTTTGCAGGTTTCTTATAATATATTTTGATTAAATATAGTAGTATCATTGATCTTTTTAAAATTGAACAAAAATACACTTTTGTTAGTATAAATGTATGTTTATTTCAACTAATTAATGTGGTTTATTGATAATTGTTTTTTAAAAATAAAATATAATTAAAATTTTCAAAAAAATCATGTCAACATAAAAACAATCATAAATAACAAATACAAATTCATATTTTTCTATAAATAAAAAGTAAAAATACATACATGAATAGAGAAATAAAAGCCCTAAACTAAAATTTAAAAACAAAAAACTAATGTCAAATTTAGTGGTATACACATAAGATTTTTTTTTTATTAATAAAAATGTCTTTTAATTAATTTTAAGAGGAAAATTATCTATTTGCACCAAATATAAAATTTTAAAATTCAGGCCACAATCACGGTCCTCGCTCACCACCTTTTATATATATATTTTCCTTTTTCTTTCTTAATATATATATATATTTTTTTCATAAAACCGCATGAAGATCCATTTTATAAGACGGAATTCAAAATTATTAAAAACTCAATCCAAGTTTCAAATAATAAAACACAATTTGAATAATTTATTAATAATCTTAAATATTGAGCAATAGTTGGAAAAAGGGAGGGGGCCGTTTTTACAGTTTTACGTGGTAAAGCATAGGTATAAGTTCCTTCGGTCAAATCAAATTAAAACAATACAAAGAAGATTAGCATGACACCCCAGTGCAAAGATAACACGCATAAATCGAAAAATGACATAGATCGAGAAATGACATAGGTATTAAAAAAAATAAAAGAGGATTGAGAGTGAATTTTACAATTGTGCAATATTCATTTTCCCTTATACCACGACCACGATAGTACAACATGTAGCATATAAGTTCCAAACTCCCTAACAAATAAATAATCACTCAGAGCTAAATTGACACATTTTATTCATTTTCCCTATCAGATCAGAGATCCCATCTATGGGAAGCAAAATGAACATTTTCTGTACAAAATTACAATCTCCACAACCTAACAAATCTTGTGGACTCCAATTCTTCCTGCTAAAAATAATTTCACAACTCCATAACATGCCCAACAAATCAAATAATGGGAATTTAAAAAAAAAAAAAAAAGATTCTGACTCAGCAAATGATGCAAGAACAAAGGATCACTCCACTTGATACTTGAGTAGCTTGTCCTTCACATGTGGCTCCAAAGCAGACATGCATTGCTCCCATGCTCCCTCCTTAAGCATCTGGAAATGTTTCAACTCGTTTATTGAACAAAAACCGAAGCAAAGAAAATCAAACGCAATCATAGTCCCCCACGTCTCCTTCTGGACCCAACCCTGGTGTGTGGTTGGGTACGAGCAAATATTCTAAGCAAGGAACTTCAAAAGTCAAAACAGAGCTGCTTACTTGTTTATAGCCATGCAACACCTGGCAAACTTCATTGTGTAAATCTTCACTCTTGATTTGCTGTAAAGGGAACACAATACGAGAAAAACAAACTGTCACATCTTTTGCACAAAGAAAAATTGCAAGCGATTGATAATGCATCACTTACATGCCAACTTGCAATAGCCTTGCACATGAAAACAAGAGAATTTAAAGCCCCAGACGGGTTTGCTCTAACCTGCAAATCGACAATATAGTGAAATGACACAAGTTTATAGTCTTAAATTCCATCGGTGTATAAGAATACAAAATTCTTACCATTGCGCATAAACCTCTGAATGCATCCTCCTTCTCAACATCATCACGTATCCTGTCTCAAGTTAAACAATTAGCTGATGCACAAGTTGAATTTTTATCATTTAGAAAAGGGGCATATTGATGCTAAGAAGGATAATTTGATAAGTCACAAAATGTAGGGAAAAAGATTCAGAGGAATCGATTATTTTCCTCCGTACTGTAGTGGTGTGCATGGAAAATGAGAATGCTATATTTAAAGAAGCAAGTAGTAATATCGTCTGAAATGATACATCAGATGCAATTGGTTCCAAGATTGGTTGTTATCAAACCATCATTTATCATGAGCACTAATGTAGCAAAAACTTACATAGACAAAGCAATACACCATGACTGCATAAAATGCTCCATATGTGGTGAGACAAGTTCTGGGCAAACCCATCCAAGTCTTCCGAGAGTAATAGCGCTATTTTCTATGAGTGATTTATTCAGGCCCTAAACAATCAAAATCAGCAGTAAGAGAAGAGCATTCACACAAGTTTAACAACTACAATATCTTCGAAGTTCGAATTTGACCATCAGCAATACATTTATGGGGGAAAAACAGTCAGACAGATTTTCCAGCAGATCAACTCCAAAATAACCATTGATATACAATTGAAATAGGCAATTACATCAACTTTCATTCATAGAAAGATAATAGTACCAATCTAGAGAACTCGGCAATAGAATGAGAAGTAACTCATGAGCAGATGGCATAAGATAAATACAAAAATAATGTTTTAAAAAAAAAGATGGGTAATTAGTAATTACCTCTGGACGCAGAAGAATGGGGACCAAGCATGATACTACAGAAAGAACTATAGGAGACATCTGCTTGTGAACCTGAAGTTTAAAACATTTAGAGATATAAGTTGAACCTCATTTAACAAACAAAATGCAAAGAAAGTTTTTCTACCAAACATTTGGAGTAGAAATCAGAAGATAATTAATGCTCAACATACTATCCATAAGGAATCATCAAAATCAAAATAAAATTATGTAGAAAACAAGAAAAAGAACAGGCATGCAGGCAAAAAAAAAGAAGTGCAATATTAAAGAACATATTGGAGTAAAATATTAAACAAAATGCAAAGAAAGTTTTTCTACCAAACATTTGGAGTAGAAATCAGAAGGCAATAAATGCTCATCATACTATCCATAAGGAATGTAAAGCGCAAAATGAAAAGAGTACCAAATGTCCAATTACAACAGGAATGTTGTCATATGAAGAGTATACATCTAACCGCATAAAAGTTTCCTCAGTGCAAAAGAACATGCACAAATATGTGCTTGTGGGATTATGTCCTCTAGATTACCTATCAGGTTACCTCCTGTGATATTATGTTGCAATATTTTGCATTTAAAAAAATTCACAGCCATTAGCATGAATGCTATGACATCTCATGTTTCAGAGATTTAAAACGCATGTTGATTTCAAACAGAACTAGACCCCCTTTTATGGAGTGTATATATTGTCAGCATCACATACAAAAGAATATAATAGGTAACTCTATGCCCAAATAAATCAATTTTCCAACATTACAAATAGAACATAAAATAACTTAAGCCAGATGCTCATGCCAATGAAACTGATATCAGGTTTGACACAGAGAAAATGCATTCCATAATTCTGTGTGAAAAGGACCACACCTTTACAGCTAGTTCTCCAATAGCCCAGCATGCATTGTTGGCAACAGATATTGTTTCCTTCAGTTTTGGAGTGTTCTGATGAGACAAATGTTAATTAAATGACAGAAATGAAGGTGCAGAGTTATTTCCTAATACTTCAGATTAATGTTATACTTACCAATTGCTTAGTAGCAACATCAAGAAATTCAGCTACACGTCCATGCAAATGGGCTGGGCAAACCTAAACTCAACATTAAAAATAAATCATAAGCCTGAGCATCACATTGCTTCAAGAGTAAATTAGGATATCACTTGAGGACAAAAGGAAGGAGGCTCTTAATTTGAATTGTCTTATTGGAAATGCTATAGGGGAGGAGGAATGAATAGCTCTAATAAGCAAGCTTAAATAAATAATTTGGATCGACACTGAAATAAATTGGATAAGGCATCAACAGGTCCCTAAACTATTTTTTGTGTTAAAAAGCCCTTCCAGTATTGAAATTATTTCACGAGCTCCAAAGGACTCACGGAATTTTTTTTATTCATCTCAATTTTCCAATTAAATAGTACATATGTTAATTTAATAAATATCCAGATGTGTTTTGTGCAAGTTATTTCAACCCTAATTCTTCATGTGATGGGTATCTTAAATGGCTTGAGGAAATTACTCTTGTATATAATTAAAACTAAATAAAGCCGGCATGTATATTATTTGACAGGGCAATTAAGGTGAATCGAGAAATTCTGTCAATTTTCGTACTGAGGGAGCTCGTGAAATAAAATTTTGATACTTGGGACATTTTAAAACAAAAAATAGTTCAGGGACCTATTGAAACAAAAGTTTATAATAGTTTAGGAACCTTTTGATGCATTAAGCCAAATAAATTCATCCTCAAATTACCCTAGCAAGGTCTCCCAGCAGTGCAAAAGCACTTTGACGTATGTCATATGCATCATCCACACAACATTGAAGCAGCAAGTCACGTAAATTGCTTTGTGAAACCTAAAAGGACAAACAAGGAAAAGCAATTATGAAACTGTGAACCCTGCATGACTCAAGAAATATGAGTATGTTGTTTCCTAATTAATTGTTAAAAACTTATGAATTGAGCAAGTATTAAAGGCAGAGCAAGTTTACCAATATGGTCACAGATTTCAACAAAGAAACTGCTACAAAAAGTATCCACTGTACAACATAATGATTCAAAAGAGGAAAGAACTTCAACGGGAATCAGCTTCTCTCTTCTTTTCATCTCCATTTCTAATTTCAGGCTTCCTCCTACCGTACTATATAAATTGGGTTAATAATATTAATTTGCAACCTGTACTATGACCATTTTATCAATTTGCTACCTGTATAATTTCTTTCATCCAATTGCAACCTATATTATACGAAATTGACCCATTGCAAGTATGTAAATTTGCATAATTTACAACACAACTGAGCAGGAATACACTAAAGCAGAATGACACCGATAATCATGATAACTTCTCAAGAACTATAATTTTGAAGAACAAGCAAGATAAAAGCAGACATGAGATTATAGTGCAGTAGTGTTATACAAGGCATTATGGAAAAACTGATTACCAGACTCTCAATGCCAGGGCCAAGACCCTCAGCAAGTCCAGAGAGAAGATCCAAACAGCAAACAATGAACTCCTTATCATACTGTGCGCCAGCTGAAACAGGATCAACCTAAAAACAGAAGTTCAGTTTGTCACCAGAGTGATTAAAACGTACAAACATGTAAATGTATGTCTTGTCAGATTCCTAAATTAACAAAAGAGCATGGACAAATTAAATGTATCAAAGCCCAGTTGTGTTAATAGGACCATATTTCACAAACTGAACTGCATCAGGAATATTCGATTTTGAAATCCGATTTCAAGATCACCAAACAGAAGAGGATTAGGATTTTGAAATCCCAAATCCGGATTCTTTAACTCCAAACCAAAACATAACCTGAGGCGCTATAGGCAACAACGATGTGGAAAGAAGCAATAAATGCTACTGGAGCCATAACTACAGGGTCAGAAGCTACCATTCAAGTAATACCAGAGTAGCAAGACACTTGAAGTAACGATTCAGTAAACAGCAATCATGTCAATTGAAACCTTGGCCAGTTGTTGAGTCTGAATTATGTTTATGCACCTCTGCAACACTGGCTGTGCAAACTGTGAAAATCCGGTACCCAGTGCCTGAATAAAAATCATGTTATTTAGTCCTCCACTATCTTGTCGTCATATTTAGGGAACATAGTTTTTCTAGCCCTGTAAGTTACCATTGTTTTAGTCTTTTTGACTTTCACGAATTGAAAATAGTCCTGTAACTTTCAATTTTTTGGCATTTTGGTCTGGTAATCGGCTGTAGGACTAGGAGGTGAAACATCCAGTTGACAAATCAGACTATGCCACATCAGCGTTTACACCTAATGGTTCACCTCTACTACGGCTGGTTACCGGACCAAAATGTCAAAAATTGGAAGTTACAGGACTATTTTCAATTCGTGAAAGTCAACAGGACTGGAACCAAAATAGGAATAACTTATAGGACTAAAAAACTATGTTCCCGTCATATTTACATACCAATTATTCAAACAGAAGTTCCACGCTAGAAACTAATAATTGTCAACTGACATATACAGTTGCCTTCCATCGGATTCAACTGAATTTAGCAGAAGGGTTGCTAGATACCTGTACTATTAACGTAAAGCATTCCAACAGTGGTAAAAGATCTTTGTCAGAGTTCGAAAGCTGCTGCCACTTTGTAATTAATGGGGGCATCAGGATTTCAAGATATGTAGGCTGCAATTGTCAATAAAATGCCATTAGCAAGCAATTTTGACTGTGCATATAATGCTCAACAAGGATAAGACGTGTTTAAATGGAAACAAAAGAAGCTACATTAAGCAAATAAAACAATGATCAGATAAAACAATTTTTTAGAATAGCACTAATCTTTATGATCAAAAAGATGTTGGAACTCTTCTGCACCATGTTATGAATAAAACATATGTTCAGAATAGAACAAAAAGAACAACTATAATGTGCTATTATGCATATTAGTATACCTGGTTGAGTTCCCCTCCAACAGCATCTGCTAATGTTCCAAGAGCATCATATACAATTCTGAGGTTTCGTCTCTGAAAATAATGGAACTTTTAAAAATGAGAGAAAGAAGAAACCAGAGCAAGATACACTGAACTTATAGATGCTTTTAAATCCTTATTGAAGGTTCTGTTGCTCCAACCCACATAACAAGAATAGATTACAGTCAGGAATGGGAGCACGACTTAACCTGATACTTCCCAAAGGCCCACATCAAGTGTTTCAAAATGATATCTAATCGTGGTACCAAATCTTCTGCAGCTTCCTGAAAGTATGCACAAATATATGTGAATTAATAGTAAATTAGTAATTGCAATGTGAAGTTATGATGAACACAAGAGCTTCCTAGAAAGGGGGAGGGGTGGGGTGGAGTGGTGGAAAGAGAGAGACAGACTTCTTCAAGTGTCGCAAAGGCTGAACAAGCAGATTCTTGCACCCTCTTATTATCATCCAATAGTCTTCGCAGCAACCCCATCAGAACTTTGTCAAATTGGTCATGACCATCTCGATGAACATTACCCTAGAACATGCAAAGAAAGTGCTAACAATTCAGAAAAAATCCTATTCATCATGATAACTAAGCAAGAATACAAATAAGTGAAGAACACAACAATTTATAAGAAAACCAACAGTAGTTTCAGTCTAAGAATCCTTTTTCTTCCAACTGTAAAAGAAGGGCTAAGAAATGAACATTGCAAAGCTGGTTATTATAAGATCTAAAATGGAATGACTAAAGAGAGAACAAAAAGTTCCAAGTTAAATGAAGTTATATTGTCCGATGGGACTGAATTGCAAGATTGGTGCCTATAAAATCCTATGTCTGCAAGGGCTTTTCTGTAATTTGCTAATATCCACAATCAAACACTTTAAGATTCTGTCTAGAAGTTAATAAGTATTGCATCCTCATTGCGGGACTATCAGGTGCCCTTAGATTTTGTCTAGAAGTTAATAAGTATCTATCAGGTTAAAAACTTACGCTGAGCAGTCTTGTCATACTTCTTCAATCGTTTGGGGTTATTTCCAACTATTTGGGAGAATTAATTATGAGATTGGAGAACAAGTGGAAAATGAGTGTATTCAGATATTTATCGGGAAATACGGCATATTGTTAAAGGCACTTTCTCCTTCAGAAGTCATGTTAATATTATTTCTTAAGCTTAATCAATGTTGTTGTTTTGATGTAAACACATAATCAATGTTGCTTTTTTTGTGGTAATTGGCGATACAGTAGTATAATGATTATTTAACTGAAGTAATGATTAGTAAGTATATTTGGACAATAAAAATGCATCCTATTTATTTTAAGAAAAAAAATGAAAATAAAATTTTGAATCCTTTTACAAATTTAGAAGAAGGGGAGAGAAAGGGTAGGTTTATCACTTCTTCTAACAAAATGACACCCTACAAGGAGCAAGATTGTTTACAAATAGAAAACCAGTAATAGTATATATTACCTGAACAATATATTTGCTGAAACGCGACAATGTCCAACAAGAGATGCTTCGTATCAGAGGAAACTTGTCATCTAAGAGGGGAATAAGAAATGCAATAATCTGCACAAGAAAATCATCCAGGAATATCAGAGTAAGGGAAAAAAACAAAACTACACAAGTTGTCGTAGCCGTAGGTTGAAAATACAACATAATGACAAACAGAGACCACATTTAAGGGATTTTTTCCAACTAGAATGAAGTAAGCATCAAATTACGCAGTCAAGATCCATGAGAAACATTAAGCGAGAAAAAATTGTCACATCTCTAAGAATAGACGGCAAGTGATGGAATTGGTGTGAAATAAAGAGCTTAACCTTTACAAAACAGTATCTTTTCTTTTTATATAGGGACAATGCATCAACAGATCCCTATACTATCAACTTTTGTTTCAATAGGTCCCTAAATTATTTTTTGTTTTAAAAAGCACTTTAAATAATGAAATTTTATTTCACGCGCTCTCGCGGGACGAATATTGACATAATTTTTTGATTAATCTTAATGGTCCTTACGTTACTTTTACTAATATCTCGAAGTATTTTGTGCAAGTCATTTTAACCATATTTCTTCAGGTGATGGGTACCGAAAATGACTTACGAAAAATACTAATTGTTTATATAATTAAGATTAAATAAAGCTGAAACGTATATTAATAGAATCATTAAGATAATTGATAGGTTCGGCAATTGTCGCGTTGAGGGAGCTTGTGAAATGTTGATAGCTATCAAAACAAAAAGTTGATAGCTTAGGGGCCTTTTGACGTGTGATATGTTTTATATGTTGTATTTGTATTAAAACTTACCTCAGACAAGTGTGGATAGAGGCCGCTAATGCATCCCTCACCTATGGCACCAAGCGCTAAAACAGCAGCTTCCTTATCTTTCCAAGCCTCATCACCAGTAGCGGACAACTTTGCCTGCAAAAAATCAAACACAAGTCCTACAAGTTTAAGAAAGTTTTCTCAAGGAAATCAAGGATTGGTTAAACATCATTCAGCCTAGAACAAAGCAGAAGTATCTATCTTTCCATGTTTTTCATGCCATAAAATATTCTTCATCTGATGTGCCAATAATTGCTACAGATGTTTCCTTACCCATTTTGTTCATATAGGATTCACTGCTTCCAAGGGCTCACCGAATTACAAAAGTCATTGTGAGAGTCCACCTATGTGTACTGTTCAAAACATATGAGTAATTGCTGTATTTGGAACATTTTTCCCATTCAAAAACCAAAATAAGTAACTATTGTAATTAAGATCTTCATTAACTCACACAAACTGAGGCATTCTATACTATTCAATAATGCCATATAGTATATAAGTAAGCTGCCTTAAACTGCAACAGCCACTATCTAAAATGCAAGTTAGCAGAGTGTAATTAAGCAAGTTGTATACTCAAATCAAATTCGTCAAACACGTTTACCCTACACAATAGTTTATTAAAAGTTCTTTATACGTGCAATGCAATTACTATCACTTTCAATTCAAATGTATGTCAAACAAAGAATTCAAAATCAAGGTCCACAGATGAGAGTCTACAAAATCAGGGTGATGCTACTCTACCCTTAAGCTTCCAATATATGCCCGAACTCTCAACTAGGATTATTTCTAGTAACTCCCAAAAAATTCAAAGATTATTATAAATAATAAAAAATTAAAGACCAAGCAACTTATCAACAAGCCTTTAACCTGGAGATTCTAATCAGGATGAAAATGGATATATAAATTAGGAAGGTAAAAGCAAAAAAACTACAAAGCTTCAATGAGACAATGACCATACAACTTAATTTAGTTAATTACCTGAACAATAGGCATCAAGGTGGGCAAGATCCCGACCCCAAACACATTGGAGAGGTTGTCTAATGCAGCTGCACTGCATTTACGTAAGTTCCAAACATTTACAATGTCATCATCCTGAAATCACAGAAAACAAAGAACCAACATAAAAATACCATGCAAAGGACTAGACACAGATACTGACTAAGCAAGAAACAAAATGCAATTGGTTGTGTTATGTATTTTTCACTTCTGGGCTTGAAATGAAGTTTCTGAATGTGATTCATACACATGTGTATTGGCGTAGAGAGAAGAAGGCCAGGCCCGTTAATTTAATTGTCTTTTATTCTAATATGTTTATTTTCGTTAGAGTCTGGTTTCATCTTTCGTGGGCTTTAGGTTTACTATAAGTATGTTTTGTTTCATAGACTAGCGTATCTTTTGATCACTTGGAATATTGGATTCGGTCGTGAGGCTTGGGCGGAAGGATTTCTTCCATGGTGTTTTGAATTTATGAAAAAAGGTGTAGTAATAATAGTTTAAGTGACATGTCTTTTTCCGTAGAGATGAAAAAAGGTGTAGTAATAATAGTTTAAGTGACATGTCTTTTTCCGTAGAGATGGTATATGGATTTGAAAATTTCTGTTTGATTTTATTTCAGGGTGTGTATCTATGTAGTCTAATTAGTTCCATTAGTGGCATCTCATCTTCCATCAACTTCTCCAACAAAAAAAAGGTAAAATGGAGTCTAACTTAGTTCTTAAAGCATTTTGATAATGTGTACGCAATCAAAATTCGAGCTTATTTTATTATCTAGTCCAAATTTGTCATTTTTCTTCAAAAGTGGAAAAGAGATGTGAAGAAAAATAGTTAAATGATAAACAATGGCATACAGAATTTTCTACATTAAAAAAAAAAAAAAAAAGCCATATTTTTCCTAAAATTGCATAATTGGCAACAAAAAAAAAAAGCAATCACCGTGAGGCCACAAGCACGAGATCATCCATTCTAGTCCAATTGATCTAATGATCAATGAGCCTTATATGTACCTCATCTACTGCATCCTCAGAACCATGAAAACGTGATGTATGAAAATGAGGCTTCATATCCTACAATTAATGTTATGAGCAAGATATATCAAAATCATCATGTGATATCCAAAGCAAACACTAGAAATAGCAATAGAACCTGATCTCGGTCTGGAAGAGATCCATCCTCCTACAAAAAGTGACATATTGCACAATAAAAACCAGCCTAATTTAACAAACACTGAAATAAGAAGGTTTAGAAAATGAATCAGGAACAAACCTCAGCTTCCACAAGAGATTCATCATCGTCAGCATATACCATGTTTGAGAGTAAGATCTATTGAAATGCACAAATAAATTGATGAATAGAGAACTAGCATAGTAAGGGTATGTTTGATTTGGGATTTGAAAACCCGATTCGGGATTTCGAAATCTAAATCCGATTCTACTTTGGGATTTTAGAATCCAGTTTTTAGATCCATTTCTACAGCTACAAATACCTATAAACCCTACAAATAATATTTTTTCTATACCGCACTCTCTTCAATGACTCATTATGCAAATGTTGTTTTTTCTATTCACGCTCTTATTCTAATCATCACTCTTCATACCTTTCATTCTCATTTTTGCAGCTTCCAATAAAACACACTAATTATTACAATTACAATTCACAATACTAAAAAAATACAACATCACACACTTTTACACATCGATTTGACAAAAAGTAATATCATATACTCCCCCCGTCCCCCATTAAGTTACTCATTTACTGTTTGCACAGGTTTTAAGAAATGTAATATTTAATGTGTAGTGGAGTATTGAGGTAGAGAGAGATAGGAAAGAGAAAATGTAGAGAGAGACAGTGGGGTGTTGACAAAAATGGAAATGAGTAACTTAACTAGCAACGCCCAAAATGGCAAACTTAACGAGGGACGGAGGGAGTACTATTTAAATCTCAAAACAACACACACCATTACTGTTTATCCAGATTTTGAAAACCAGATTTCAAAATCCTCTAAATTCCAAATCAAACATACCTTAAGTGATTATATAGAAAATATTGTAAAACATAACATGATTCATACCGGTATAAGACGTGGTAAAAACTCTCTCAAGTTTTCAGAAGGCAATTCAGATTCACAATAAGAAGACCTGTCAAGCAATAGTTACCTACTTAATTGCAATAATAGAGTTCAACAATAAGGCATTAAAGACTAAAAGGAATGAAAAACATATAGGAAATTAGGAATAAAGTGAAAATTTCAGAAGTAGCAAATACATGGCAACAAACTGATAAACTCGGCTTCCTTCAATCTATTTGCAAGAAAGCTAATAGCTATTAACAGTATAGCTGAAGCTATTAAAACTCAACAAGCAATAATCAAGTTAGATAAATAGTTAAATACCAAACAAACTGTGACTATTAACATAAAAAAAAAAGTGCTTAATGTTATCAATCTAGCACTTTTGGAAGTTCCAGTGTAGTTCAACATCATCTCATGCATCTTTGTTTTGATACAGTAGTGCAGTACAGTTTCTTCATTTCAACTAACGAACATTTTGTTATTCACAACTATCATTTTAAAAGGCTATAAAAATATAAACAGGAGATAATCCACCATAATATGAAAATCTATTTATGTGTTCATTTAACACTATATTGGTTTTTGCAGAATTATCTTCACAGGGATCATCTTACTCTAATAAGGAAGCATTGAAACTCTTTTTTAGTTTATGATAACAAAGAATTTATTGATTAAAATAAAAATAAGTATAACGGGACGAAGAATCCCAAAAACTAACACTACACTCTATTGCACAATACTCCAATTTCTAGCATATTATTATATTTTTATTATTTTTGGAAACAGTTTAGCTCAATCTCACACTAATAAAGATCTGGGCTAAAATTAAAAGAACAGAGCAAAGTTTTCTTAACCATGAACTAAAGATAATAATGCCTTAAAGGTGACTACTTATAAAGATATAAATCTTGGGAGCAACTATAGTACCAAAATTCGCAGGCCTCCAGAGCCACTTCGTCATCTGGATCTTTGTTGACTAGCAACATATATTCAATAACGTTCCTTATATGTGGCTGCAGTCAAATTGAAATGACATCAGGAACATCAACAGAAAAGCTTTTGGAATATTAAAAATCAGTAGATATATTAGGTCAAAATCAATAGGTAATAGCATCTGAAAAGAAGTGTGAAGATTGGTGGAATTTTACAAGTAAGCAAGAATTTGAAAATGTCAAGTGGCAAAGAATTACCCACCTCCAAGAAACCAGGACGAACTTCAATTAGCTGAACAAATGCAGCACATACCTATTGACCAGAAAGTTCAAAGGCAAACTACAATTAAGAAACATACAGCGTTGAATAACTTGAATTAAAAATTGGAAAAGCCCTCAAAGTTAAATGCTAAGAGAAGGAATAATAAAAATTCCACAGGCTGACAAATCAATCCAGACAAAACAGAGATTATCCTAAGAGGAACAAAATTATTACAGGACAAACAAAAGCGAGCTCAAATGTACAAGGGATTGTTCGAAAATCCTTTGGCACATATCCATAGTATAAGGAATAAACTATTACAGGACAAGTAAAAGCTAGGCCAAACGTACTCGCATGATTGTTTGAAAAAAACTTTGGCACGTATTTAGACAACATTGCTATTGACTTTTCACCAATTCAAGAAAACAACAGGAGTTCCTTACCAGCTTCCGCACCTCTGGTGCTGGGTCATTGGCAAGAACAAACAAACCTTGCAAATATTTATCCACAGATGCAAACAGGACCTGCAAATTAATTCTATCACATATGAGAGAGTGGCCCAAGTGAGAGACTAGTAGCTAATAATTCCAATACAAATTTTTGAGCTGCATTCACCGTAGGCATTAGCATAATGTACTGATTCACCGAACCCAAGGAAAGCTTTCTTAGTGTAGCATGTGGCGACTGGAAAAGCTGTTCCACACAAATTAAAGAGAAAATATGATATTTCTTAAATCATAGATCCATCAAGTTCTCTTGCCTTATGACAACATAAGGAGGGGCAGGGCAGAGCTGGCAAAAAGGGACATCATGAGTACCTGAATAAATCTTGGAAGAAAAGCATTAATAGGTCGTTCAGACAATCCAGAGATATCGCAGTCAAGCACTTGGGGTGCATCTTCACAAATCTGCACTAAAAGATACATTAGACTCCTCATTCCTCAACTGCACAAACTAAATATTCAGCCTTACATATCTCTTCTCAAAAAGAATAAGTCAGTGAAAAGGGTTAGTGCCTCCGTTCAAAATGAGAAGTATGAGTAATTAAAGCTTAATAACATGGAATTGTACAATGAGCAGCTTCTCTCTTCTTTTTTTCCTTCCTTTTGTACTTCAATAAGTAAGAATTAGTAGAGTGAAGAGGATATAAACAAAATCTAAACGAAATTTAAAAGCAGCTTTATGATTCAAAAAATATTCTTGAATGTCGTCATTACCATTCAAAAAAAAAAAAAAACAGAATGAAAAATTGCAGTTAGGATCTCATCAACCACATTCCACCCTATTAGGGCTACATATGTACGTGATATAATAACATCATGCTTGTTCAGGTAATCAAAAATAGTGCATGAAGAACTTAGGGGGCCCTTGGTTCAAATTCTTAAATGGGAATGGTAGGGATTCATTTAACAGAGTAATAGAAAATTACAATGAGAATGTGGTTACATTGTTATTGTATTGTTCAAATCTTCGAATAAGTTGAGACAAAAAATGATTGTTAGTTGAGAAATAGTGAAATGATTAGGTAGCTAATCAAAATGGGGGTAATAATTAACTTATTTTTTTAGTCTCGTTGCCTCATAAGAAGTTGGATGATGGTGAATTGATCACTATTTAACCACCACAATTACTTATATTTATTTTCATTCTCAATCCCCTTGAAGAATTGCATACCAAGCACCCCCTTAATGTATGGTAAATCAAGTGAAAAACCACTGTGAAACAAAGACGAGTTTTGTGATACTGTATTTCATATACAGCCAAGAAAGGCACTAAATTATACCTTAGACAAAGCATCCATAGCACCTTCCTTGTGATTGACATCATTACTATCTAAACACTTCACAAGCGCATGCAGCAATTCAGGCCATTCCGCAACTCCCCCAATCTGCACGAACGTGCTAATAATGGTTCCAGCTGTAGACCTGATTTGCCTATCTAATGCCCCCATACAGGGTAACAACTCTAACTTTATATATTGTTGGTTTGCAGGTGGCATGGTTTTCAAAGCACTTCTGAGGTTGTTTTTCAGAAGCAAACCTGCTGCTTGCCTAACCTCCACCGAAATCCCCTGTTATATTAAATCCAAACACAGAAGTTGAATAACTAAGATAGCACAAATTTCCATTCAAAAGGCTCATTGGCCGTAACTTTAAAGTTTTAGTATATGCACCCTATTAACCAATAACCACAAAGAAATGCAACCAAGGTCATAATAGTTAGTGTTTGATTCCCATATCAAAGTTTCTGACTTCTGCAACTATACCCATGCTACTTGATAGTACTCACAACCCCCAGTTTGTATTGGTATTCGAGTTTCTTGTCATACAACTCGCCATTCATTTCTTAAATTGCCATACCTATTCAAATTAAGGCTTATTAACTTCATAATTTCTTCCCAGTTCAACTTTCTGGTATACTTTTTAACATCATAACATGGCAACACAACTTGCTCAGAATAGTGCAGCATTAGATTATTATATCAAGTTAAATGAAGTTGATATACTATTACTAATTCACACGGGTAGAGTACTAACTAAATCAAAATACAAAAACGTGATTAACTAATATATCCTCCAAAGTCCTTACTGGCGTAGACTTACAAAACTGGCTTTCTTTCCATTCAATTAGATTATTCAACCAAACTTGAAAAGCTACAAGCAATCATAAGCACAATTCGAACTTTAATCACCTCCAATTTTAAACTAAGTCAAATATCCAGAATTTTCAATACGAAAAAAGACCTCAGAGCGCGCGAAAATAAAGGCGAGATAATTGTTGAAATCGGGGTACTGAGAGTAGTGTTGAAGCCTCTGCCAAATCATCGACTTGTCATCGGAGGTAGGAGCAATCTGCTGCTCCAACAGCCCACAGATCTCCCGAAGTCCATCCTCCTGCGGCCGCCATCCCGCCGCTCCGCCGCCGCTCGCCGCCATCCTTCTCTTCTTAAACACAAAAATGTAATCGAAAAAGGAAGAGAAAAATAGGGAGTATAATTTTGTATAGTATTCGCAAAAGATTTTACAGTTCTTAGCCTTGAGGATTGATGAAGCAGGGTTTTCCGTAGGCAACTAACTAAAGAGGCTCACTAGTGCAAAATTCAGATGCTAACAAAAGATTTATTTATACTAAGTACAAAGTTAATAAGCCTAAATTTATTTTTGTTATGCACACTTACATAAATGGTGATATTTTTTTTATAAATAAACCATCAATAACTTGTGTCAAATTGATCATATTTATTAATTTAGTACGGGTGAATAATTTAAATGGTTAGTGCAAAAACACACAAAACATGGTATTTTTACAGATTTTGTAATTTTTTTAAACTTAATGTTGCATCTTGTACAATTCTTTCCCTGAAACATTAAATTTCTTACCCATTTACGTAATTACATTCATAAGTTTCGTGCAAATTGAGATAATTTGATAATTAATTAAAATCTCAAATCACATGTTACAATGCAACAACATGAAGATTAACCAGAATCTCTACTCTGTTAATTTCACTAATCTAATAACTCTGAATTAAACAAAATTCGGAATTGATCCTAGCTCACTGATCCTTTCCAGCTTTGGATCTGGATGGCCTGATGAGTTTTCCTAGCAGGATTAAGGCTATTGGAAGAATGGTGCCAATGTAGTATACACTTCCATAAGCTGCTAGTGTTTCTGGTAGGCTTAGTACCTGCATATCAGATATCGATTCGTAAACCAAAATCTAAATTACCCTATACTCATTCATCAGAACAAATGTACGTACATTGAAACCAACGCTCGAGTAGTTAAGAACAACAACAGTGTAAGCCATGTTAGAGAATACCAAGAGATTCTTAACTAGAGCAGACTTGCTAGCTTGTTGCCATCTGTAAAGAACTGCACACACACCCAAACAAGGTAAAAAATCTTTTTTTATCACACACTTTTTGAAAGCATATAAGCTTCTAAAGTTCTTACAATATGTTTTAAGAAGATTATAAGCTCAGCCAAACACCCCATAAGTCAATAAAAAGGAAACATATTGATAGTTACCTCTTGAACCAGCAATCAATATAGCAGTGTGAACAAAGAAGATGATGTAACCAGGATATACACCCTGTAAAACAATGAAACCATTCAGCTCAGTTCTATGAATACCTTCACTAATTCTTGGTTGGTTCTTTTCTCTTTTTGGGATCCCATAAGTATGTAATTTCGTCGTGTAATAAACTTATACGTACATGCCAGATTGCGCTCGTAGATTGAGTTGCCAGCAACTGGAAGAAGCCTGGTTTCTTGCCCTTCTGAACCAGCCTCTCGTACACATCTAAACAAATAGAAATACCAGGTTACTACAAATAAAATACCTATGATGGATGTCAAATATATAATGAACTTACAGTGTCTGAGCCAGGTGCTGACTTGAATATTCCAGGAAAGTGGTATTTGCACAGAACTCTTTGCCAACTCAACTCCTAATATATCGATATTTTTTGCACGATCCCATCGTGGTTTGGGAGGATTAGAATCTGTCCAACCACTAAATCCAAGGCCAGAAATAATAATAGAAGCCTCTGAGATGGACCAAATGAAATAATACTTCCAACGAGAAGTGAAGCTTGACATATACTGGTAGCCTAATCGTTTCCAAAATCCATATTCATGGTAAACTGGTTCTGTGAATCGCGAAAGTGGAAAATGTGGTAAGAGATACAGATACACCCCCATACATATAGCACCTTGAACAAAAGCTCGCAAAGCTGCACAATAAGGAGATGGGGACAATTCTTGCTTTGTGGGCTGCCAGATCTGTCACAGAGAATACCAAAGCATATATAATACATTCTGAAGCCTTAAATTATATATATGATACATTCTGAAGCATTAAATTAGGTGACTAAAATTGTACCCCTTTTCTCTCACTCCATTCTAGATAATCTTTTACTTCAAAAACAGGACCAGCAAAGTGACTTCCACAACAAAGACAGTAACCAAAGTACTCTGGTAATGATGGCAGCTTGAGCAACCGGTTTCTCTTTTGAGTGTCGCGTAAACCTTCCTCTTTTAGCAATCCATCGTTGTAATTGATGGCACATGATATAATTTTTAGTGTTATCACCATCATAGCTCCTGTAAATTGGCAACACTGAGATTAATGTGAACTAAGTCAAACTGATATGTCACGAGATATTTCATTTTAGAGGAAGAACGTAAGATAGTCTGCATAATATGTGACAAAATTGAGAAAACGTGCGAGTTTCTGTTTCGAAATCTAATTTTGACAAATATATGAGCTCCAGATATCAGAAAAGGAAAAAAAGAAAAGAAATTGCATTTACAACTTGATCAGTTGCCTCAAATTAAAGAAACGGCAAAATGAGAAGGAAAAACTATCTCAACTTAAGAAACTGTAAAATGAAAAATGTTGCTGTTCAACCATTATTGAGAATAAACATACTATAGTCGTTCGTTCACCTATATTTAACTTTCTGAAAAGAGTTAGCACATCAAGAAAGGGTCACAATTCGGCGAAGATATGTACGTACATTGGTACATACATGCCTGCAAGTCTCTATTGGACTTTGTGATTGAAAGAATTTGCTTGTTTGTGGCTTAATTAGATTTCCACAACTGAAGAGAAGATCATCAAGAATTTAATGTAACTTGTAGCTAGTACATTAAATAGAGTGATTAAGATAGTGCAAACCTGTAACATCTATATCTCCTTCCTTCCATGCATCACCACTCATGTAGTATACATGGCTACACATGTACACCATTTGTTAGTTATTATGCAGAACCAATGCACATATATTAACTCATAAAGAATCAATACAGAGTACTACCTCCGTCCCATAATTACTTTCACACTTTCCTTTTCGGGACGTCCCACAATAACTTTCACCAAGGATGAAAAAATCGAGAAATTTCGCCGAAATATCGGCGATATTTCGGATTTTTTGACTCCCCGATATCGATATGCATCGGAACGAGATATCTTCCAAAATATCGGTAAAATATCGGGATATATCGGAAAATATCGGTATCGATATCGGTATCGGTTATGTTTAGTACAAATTTTCCTTGATATCGCCGAAATATCGACGAAAATCGGAAAATGTCGGAAAAAAATCGGTAATATCGGTTTGAATTGTTTTGTTCCGTTTTTTTAGAGTTTTAATTGTTATGTTCCTTTTTTTTCAAAACAAGCAAGTATCTTGTGTCTTGTCTATCATTTTGGTATTAATTGTCCAGTGTGAAATAATTATGAACAAATATTGTATCGCTTTAGACTGATTTTGTATTTTTTACTAACATGTTTGTCATAAAAAAATCATTTTGTAGTGATTTTAGGCTAAATTTATGTATTAATGTTAGTTATAACATTTTCTAAAATTTCATCTTAAATTTTCATCATTTTAATAAGATTTCCGTCAATTTTCTATATTTTACCGATATCGATATTTGATATCGATATTTCCATCGATATATCCGTAAATTTAAGGTACCGATAATTACACCGATATCGATATTTTCATCCTTGACTTTCACACCCTTAAAATGGAAAACTCTTTATAAACTTCACCCTCACAATATTCTTAGTTTTAGACAAATGTGTTACTTTTTCTCTCTCCGTACACAAAAGTCAACTCATTTATTTACTTTATACATAAAGTTTTACAAAATTACCCTTCAAAATTCTACTCCTTATTACACTTTCTTAATATGCTTGCCCATCTACCTGAAAGTATCCGGAGAGAGTATTAAATTGTTCATTTACAAGTCACATAGATTTTTTTTAAGAAAAAGCATCCAATTTCTTGTAAATCATACAAGAAAAACTTATGTCAGTATTCCCACGATCATTTAATTTGGAGGAAAATAAATAAAAATCAGAACAATTGAAAATAGGCAACGACAGATCAAGAATACAAATAATGTAAAAACGCACCATCCAATTAGGTATCCCATGGCAAGGACGAAAGTGATGATCCCACAATGCTCTCTGCAAACAACCATGGACGCGTATCCCAAAAACATGGCCACAACAAAATGCAAATTCGACGAAAATCCAAAGGAAACGTACGACAGAGCGGCGCCAGTTGCGGCGGCGTAGAAATGGCGCACCGGCGGGCCGCCCGGGACAAAGCGGTGGAAAAAGCTGACAGGGATGGTGGCGACGAAACAGAGTAGGAAGCGGAGCACCGGCACAGATACGCCAATGGCGGCGGCCATGAAATCCATCTCTGGTAGCTCCATGATGGGCGGTTGTGAAAGACAACGGATTTTTGAATGAATGTGAGTATGAAATCAGAGAATTCCATGGTTTTTTATTCTCTTTTTGAATTCCAAGGGTGTGGCCTTTTTGAATTCCAAGGGTGTGGCTTTTGTTTTGGCGCACCAAGGGGCACTACGTTGATTTTCCTGTGGTTATTTGATACTAATATTTTTTTATTTTTAGTTAAAAAAAAAGTATTAAGTGTAAAAAAATTGGCAAAAATTCATTCGTAATATTGCCAGATTAATTATTCTTATAGTGACACATGATTTAATAGCCTGAATTCTTATAGCACCAGCCATTGCTGTGCAAATTTTCTTCGCTGCCATCGTCGGTGGCACGCTCACCGGACCTTTGTCTCTCTCGTATCTTTTTCCTTTCTTGTGCCCACATTTTAAGACTTTTAGGTGAGTTAATTTTTATTTTATTTTTACAAAAACTTGTGTGAAACGTTTCACGTCCGTGAGTCGGATTTCTTTTAATTCATGTTTTAAAATTTTGGACAGAATAACTCATATTTTTACAGATTTTTTGTTTGTAAAAAAAATGATAATGCTAATATTTTTAACAAAAGTGATCGTTCTCAAACACTATCATTTTTTGCATGAGGATAAAGGGAGATCCGTCTCACGAACCTCATTATGTCAACTTCATTATGTGAGACGGTCTCACCCAAAACTATCCCATATTTTTTTAATGGTACTATATAATATATTCTAGGGGAAATTTGTTTTTTTTTTAAGGTAGTAGAATTACAGATAGGGTTAAATAACATATCACTTGCCCTCACCTATCCAAACAACAAATTCTACCAAAAGATCACAAATTCCAGACTCAATCGTGAGAGGGTGGAACTCAATCGTGAGAGGGTGGAACTCAATCGTGAGAGGGTGGAAGGATCAACGAACAGCCAGCATACCTCGAAACTCCGCGATCTAAGAAGATAGCAACGGCCGTGCTACAAACCTCCCAAACCACATAGGTACGGACCCAAGGCCTACCAGCTCCAACATACACAACAAAGTGCCACCATGGGAAAACCCGAAAACGGGAAGAAAACCCATCATAACCAGGAAGAAGACAAACCAACGGGGAAAGGGAAAATACCGACAACGGGTACATGGAAATACCGAAAGCAGAAAATAACGGCATAGAAAGAAGAAAAGAAAAAAACGATCCTAAAAACAAAAACACTAGATCAAACTAAAAAGCAGACTA
Source organism: Galeopsis tetrahit (assembly GCA_963675135.1). Lineage (NCBI taxonomy): Eukaryota > Viridiplantae > Streptophyta > Magnoliopsida > Lamiales > Lamiaceae > Galeopsis > Galeopsis tetrahit. The sequence goes on from OY776127.1 coordinate 76,682,739, forward strand.
AATAAACATGCAGAAAGAAAAAAACGAAAATAAAATGGGATCAGACGGATGACTCACCTGATCGGTCACCGTGGCTCCGACGGGGAGATTCACCCATTGATCCCAACTAAATCCCTAAAAAAACCCTTTCGCCCAACCGTTCAACGGTGGTTTTACAAGCGACGCGGCGGCGGTGTTGCAGGCGGCAGCGGTGGTGTTGCAAGCAGCGCGGCGGCAGACGCTGGAATTCCAAGCGGCGCGGCGGCGGTGCTTCAAGCGGCGAGCGCTGTTGGACGACGGAGGAGTTTTGGGGACGGTGCTTATTCTCTATGCAGAGAGAATATTAGAGAGAGAGGGGGTTTGATTAAGTTTAGGGGAAATTTGTTTTGCAAGGTGGAACAACGAATTGGTAAGATAATTTTTACTCGTTAAAGAATTTCCTTCAACAATTGTTGACACTGTTTGGTTCGTTGACTTTTTTACAGTTTCCAAACACAGTAGAAGATTGCATAATTTTTAGGGAAAATATCACTTTTGTTAATGAAAGTTTACTTCTTTTCAAATTTAGTCACTCACATTTATATTTAGTCACTATTAAAATTGATCATTCAATTACAGTATTTGATATTATTTTATATTATTTTATATTTATATTAAAATTTACTTCAATTGTGGAGAGTGAAACTAAAAATATTTGAGGGTGGTTTCTAACATTGCTAGATAATGATATTGAGTTTGATAATCAATATGTTTGCACTTTCATGAGTGACAAAAAAAAATATTGACCCCCTACATTTGAGAGTCTATTCCCTACTACTAATGAAGATAACAGATTTTGTAATATAAAAAGAGTCTATTCCCTACTAATGAAAATAACAGATTTGATATCGTGGACAGCAGCTAAAAGAACTAGAATTTAACATTAAAAAAAGAAACAAAAGATGGTTTCAATGCTAGAATGGAAGCAATGAAAAATCTAGATGGATGAAAAAGCATAGGATTTGTATAGAGAATTTTTTTTTTTTTTTGGAATTCTTTAACCTCGTTCCGTTGGTCCATGACAGATTGTTCCGAAGACAATTTTTTTAGAACAAAAAAGACAACTTTAAACATTGCCAAAAAGGAAATTTCAAACAAAGAAACGAATTTTACAACAGATTCCTCAAGACAACAGATATAAGTTATACAATGTGAATGTCTGGATACATTGAAGCTAACAGTCAACAACACCCCTCCACATATTGCCTATAATGTAGAGAAGAAACGCACTCTGTTTCTTGATTCAAACCGGGAGTCTGTCGCCCACACCCCTCCGTATATTGTTCCACAACCGCCGAACCCCAAATCCTGCTTCATCCTCCTCTCTAACAACTTTATGGTACAACCAATATAGCAATTCCAGGAACCCAAAAATGGAATAAACGAATGGGCTAAAAGAATCCGGCAATAAAACAGAGGCGAGAGATGCAACCGTGGCGTGACCCGACAAGACTAGACATTGAAAAGCGAAACGATGGAGGCGAGGAAATCGCAGCAGGGCGAGCTGTAGTAAGTAGTAGACGACGTAGCTGGCGACGGCGAGGCCCATTGCTTTGGGGTGGGTTGTGAAAGGGGAATTACTTCCCGGATACTTCAACTGCAACAATGCCGTTAGGACCGGAATTATGATACCAATTGTTTGATTGAAGTATATCATGTAATGCTGCTGAGTTACATGGAAGAAGTAGTGTCTCATAGTGGAAAAAGTTGAATTCAACTTTTGGAAAATGGAGTGGAGATACAGTAGGATGTTTCTTGCGTAATCCGCCATTAAATTTGATTGAAGTGCAGAGAGTATATATAGGTTGTGTGTGTGTTTGTTGTGTGGGAGAAATTTCCTAGTAGGGGATTGAGAGATATATATATAGGTTGTGGGTTGTGTGCATATGCTGCTGCCTTTTTCAATAAAAAAAAAAAAAGGTTCAAAAGGTTCAAATGGATCTAGTATATCTTATGTTTTCATCCATGTGTTTATTAAATGAAAAGTCAATGAAAATTCTATGTTTTTGCCATATTGAGGAAATCTGAAATTTAAAATTTAGTGAATTTTTTAAAATTCTTATTCCTCTTCCTTGTGTATAAAAATTCAAATTTTATACCTAATACCTAGAGTTATTAAAATTGGTTAAGCTCGATGGGACAGTCCGCCCCGTCATAAAAAATTACGGGTTAGACTCAATTTTTTTCAGTCCACTAAAAGGCGGGCCTACAGGACCGTCCCGTTTGGGTCACGGGTTTTGGCGGGTTGGCCCGCCACCCCACCTTTTTTATTTTAAATAAAAAATTAATAATATTATTATTATTATATTATTATAATTAGTTTAAAATTATAGAAAAATAACAAAAGTTTGTCACGTCTTTGAAACTTATTCAACACTCAAAATATATTTGTTGCATGCAATTAACAATCAAAATTTAGATGCAAAATAAGTCTTTGTCTGGCAACATCAGACATTGACCTTTTAATTATAGTTTCATTGTTAAACTTTATATTATGATAATAGATTTAATAATGAGCTTGCAGTAAGTAAGAGATAAATATTAAGAGACTCTGAATTTTGGAAATGAAGATGATGAATTTAATAAATAATTTTTTTAAAAAAAAAACTTGGGTTGGTCCGCCGTCGTCGATACCTGCAGCCCCTTTATGGGTTGGATTGAGGTTTTGAGAACTCGCCTAATAAATGGGCCGGCCCCGTCCCGCTAATTGGCGGACTGTTGCGGTTTTGGTCCGTTCCGCCCCGCCGACCCATTTTGATAATACCCCATAGATAGTCTGAACTGTATATAGGAACTAGAACCAATTTTAGCGCGACTGGTTTGTAGGGGAATCCGACCCTATTTGATCCATTCGACACGTGCAATTTCTTTTCCGTCGATACGCCCTGCAATTTGTACTTTAATTTCTTTTGTATTTGCTTGTTCAGTCAGTGACTTATAATATTGTGTTGTTTTGAAATTTAAGTGGGTTATAATTTAACTCTATGTTATACTCCCTCCATTTTTTAATAAGTGAAGTTTTAGTCTTTTTTTATTGTACATAATTAAATGATGTTTTAGCATTTTTTACACTGTTTGTTTGTTCGAATTATACACTCCCTTCAACTTAGGAAATTTATGTGGTTAGAGATCTCCTTTATTAATTTATTAATTAAGGGTTTATTGGTCAATACATACTCTCTCTTAATTTCAATAAATTTCATGAAAACTTTCTTTATTTAAAAACTGAGGGAGTATGATTTAATTTATGGGCAGTTACATACATGTAACTTATTCCTATTTAATATTTGAATTAATATTATATTGTATTTGTCATAATTGATGGAATGATTTTTGTAAAATTAAATGAAATTTTAAAAAAAATATTCTAAATTTCAAATTGAATCTGAGTTAGATTTTATTTTAAAATCTTTATTTAGAACACCAAAACAGTATCGTAATATTATCATCGGAAGTGAAGTGGGGTGTTTTTTTTTAGGCAGAAACAGAAAAGGGTTAAAGGGTTCAAAAGAGCATTTGCCACTCTTCGTATTGACACACCTTGTGAAAGGGCCGGTTCAAAAGAGTCATTTGGACTTTAATCTTTGCTTGGTGGTGTCAATTGTTTTGTATATTAGATTATTTTTTTCCAAAAGTCCATAAAGGAGAGTGACATGGCCTTGCAAAAAAATTAATCCAAAATTTTAAATTCCATATATTTTCATTTCAAATTTATTTTTAAAGTGCCATGTAGTCAAATTAATCGGCTTCTTACCGTCTTTATTTTTACATCAATACTACACATATGTAAATAGGTCCAATTCTAAAATACGGAGTATGAATTTTATTGTTTTTGCAGTGTTTTTTATTGTTTCTAGTAAATGAGTTAAATTTAAGATTACGAGTCACTGAATTTTAATACAATATCGTATTATTTTGTTGTAACGATTTTTGTCGTGATGTATCTAACAAACATAATCATTTATATTTAAGTGGTTTTTACTGATTATAAGATGATCCTTGATGATCTTGGATGAAAGACAATATATAGGGTTTTGATGTTCTTGATGAAACTTAGAGAGTAAGTTATCAAGAATGTTTGATTTTTTTTTAGGAAAGTTGGAATGTGTAGTATATTCAGCCTTCAAGGGGCTTTTACAATAGGTTGCATTGCATGCAATTAATTGCTAGCAGTTTAGCATTAATCCACCTATTAATCGATAATACGGCTGTCATTAAATGATCATTTCATGCATTTAATGCAGCTACTCTGCATTAAATGTCTCTGAAACTAGCCATTATATGTCTCATCCTACACGGTGCTCGTCGCAGAACACCCTAATTACACCGTCTTTGACTTGTCAACGCTCCTAAGATGAATTTCATAGTCTGTTGCTCGATTATGCTGGATTCTGGTCATTCTCACCCTGACTTGGCTATTGGGTGAGCATCTAGTCTTGGATCTTCTCATTTTAACTACACTCTTGGGTCTTCAAGGCTTCTTCTACGTAATCATGGCGCTGCTCGTCATCTTTGTCTCTGTCAACCATTTTAACTTGATAACACAAATTATCTTGATAAAGTCTCTAATTCTTATAATTTAGGCGACCATCCATTAACTGTTCGCTAATATAATACTATTGTTCCTTCTCGCTTTCTCGTGGATTTATTTAACTTGTTGACCATTTTATGAATACTTTCTTACTCCTCTCCTATTAGTTGTTCGTTTTCGTCATTGTTGACTAGGATTGAAGATTTTGACTATTCGTCGCTAACTATTTGACCGTTCAACATTTGACTTGTTGACTTCCTTGACCCATATAACATAATATATTAGTGGTGAATTTGGTACATAACTAAAAATTATCTATATATATATAAAAACAACAAAGTCCACTCCTTGAGTCTTTTTTTATTCTATTCGCAACCCAGTTACAAATTAATTATTAAAAAATATTTGTAATTAAGTATACTCTTATAAATTTTAATTATTAAAAAACATTTATTTAATCTGTGTATATTTGTACATATACTTTTGTTTCCCAAGATTATATGTATATTTTAATTATAAGATAAAATTTGTATGAGATAGTTTCATGAATCTATTTCGTAAAATTGAATTTTAATTAATTACTTTATTTTTGCAGAAGCTTCCATCTTTTCATTTAGATGTCTCACAAAAAAAAAAATTCTAATTTTATTTGTGTATACATTGTGACTCCACCTCTTTTACTCTTAAATTATTTTACACTCCATTTTATTTTCTCTCTTCAATCATACTCCGTCCGTCCCATACTTGAAGACACATTTTACCATTTTGGGCGTCCCATACTTGAAGGCACATTACCTAAAATAGCAAAAACACTTTTAAACACTCCCCTTAAAACATCACAATATTACAACAAATGTCACTACTTTATTACACTAAAAAGTAATTTTATTACTATTTATAAAGTTGAAAAGTCTTTACTACCCCCACTTTATCTTACACAATACTAATAAACAATTCATTCATTAAAACCCGTGCCCAATTGTTTTGAGCCTTCAAGTATGGGATGGAGGGAGTATCAATTTTACTACACCTCATTTTATATTAATGTTTTTCAAATTCTGTGATAAGACAGATGGAGTAATATTCCATCAATAATTATAAGTGAAAATAGATTTAAAAAAATGTAATTGAAGCTTCATTCTCAAGATGAAATCAATAATATGGTTTCACATAGTACTATTATTCTTTAAATTCTATAAAATTCAACTATTGAAAATTTTAGATTGCACGAATGTATTTTATAAATAATTAATTAAAATTTATTAATAATCAATCCGTCGTGCAACGCACATATAATTACTAGTTTAATTAATTAAATAATTGTGAACTACTCCCACAAATATAATGTCGAAAATTCAAATATTTGTAAATAAATTTAATAAGATTAGTGGGTTTTTTTTCGACAACAATAAGATTAGTGGGTTGAACAACAACACAAATTTAATTTAGATTCATATCATAAGCATGTCTCACGTTATATGATCCCTACAAACCTTTTAATAAGCTATTGTTAATTTTAAATAAGATTAATATCGTGCTGGCCAACAAATTTTCCGATCATCAAATTACACTCGTTGTTAAAAGTAGTCATGAAATTACACTTTTTAATTACGTTTGGTCTAAAAGATAGTTGATTGTTTGCTAGTTAACTACATAACGATGGTGTGGCTACCACCTCTACCTGTTGTCGCCCTGTCACGTCGCACAAGTCCCGAAAAATTAATGATAAGTCAATTGGGAGGTGACACAATTCAAAATTCTAAAACTCAATACGGGGTATTGTAAGTTTTTCTTGTACTAAAATACAAGTATAATACAAAAGAAAACGAAAACTAAGAGAAAAAGAAATTAAAGAAAAAATTAATAATCGGGCTCAGCGCCTAGATTCAAGTGGAACGTCACACGATGCAGGGAACAACCTCGAGACCTTCCTCTGTCACTGAATTCTCACTCTTAGTAGCTCTTTCTCTTTTCTCACTCATACAAGAATTGTATTGTAAACCACACTTTTCACCAAAGGACCAATCCCCTCTATATAGTGAAGACCACCCACGATTTCCGACCATTAGACATAATTCCCAATGAAGGGAAAGGAAAGTAAGTAAATCGTGGGATTGATACAAATTACCCGTGATTAAGAGAAAGACTGCCTAAAGTGTGAGATTCCATAAAAAAGGAAAGTAGGTTTTTCTTATATGGGTCAAAGCCATATAGTGTGGGCCAATAAACCGGCCAAGAAACCATTCCACTAAAATAGTGAGACTAGACAAAGTCAAAACAAGTACTCCTATAATTTTACATCCATTTTTATTATGACAAAAACACATAGAAGAAGAAAGATCCGAATTGCAAAGGACAAAATATGCGTGCGTGCAAATCAACTGAGGAGACTGGGAGGCTGAGTAGGCGTTGGTGTGAAGAATTGAGCATTAGCAGGCCCCTCAACATATTGTTAAAAAACCGGGGAAAGCTCATATTTCTCATGATCTATTTTTGTTTAAGAGAGATGGACAGAGGGAATGAGATGGTTTTTTTTTTAATTATAATGTTGAGGCTTTTAATTTAACTGAAATTTTAGTTATTTTAGGTCTCATTTGATATTGATAGAAATGTTGAGTTATCTATGGTTAGTTTTAGATATTTCAATCGATTCACAGTAAATAGAAAAAAAAAAATTCTCTCATTTGATATGTATACAATTGAATGTCTTTTTAATATAGATAAACAAATATTTTAAACTTAATTAGACATCTCTTAAATAATTGAATGAAAATGAATTTGAGTTAGTACTATAGTGTTAATCTTGTAAGTTAAGTTATTAGATTTTTAAGTTGATTAGTATATATTTTTATTTTTTTAAATACATAAAAAAAAAAAAAAAAACTAAATGGCTGGAGCCCACCCCACAACAGTGACAACACTTGAAAGTTGAAACTCCTTGTATCTAAATTTAACTTCACTCAAAAAATGCAGTGGGCGAGTGCAGGCCACGCGGGTGATTTCACGTAGTAACATGTGCGATGGTAGGTGCGATTCCCGATTGAAACAGATTGGAATGTTCTTCTAGGTTTTCTTGTTCTCTGAGCCCTAATCCCTCACGCTTCGTCACAATCATTACGATTGTATTTTGTTTATTGGTGCATTCTGATTGCTTTGGCGTATCAGAAATAAATTGGTCGGATTCTACTCTTCCCCAAATTGCGATTTGGTATTTCGCGTGTCCACATTCATTTTCTTAGCCGTTCATTTCTTTCTCCGATACACCGTTTCATCTTCCATTGTAGAGGTATGATGGAGGCTAGGTCTAGGTGGGAGCTATGTTGCAGCAAGCTTCCAGCATTGGTCAGATATGCGTTGAGAGCTGGTATAAATAGAGCTTTCTCCATAGCTTTGATCACAACCCATCTTTCTTCTCCTTCTTGCCTCCTTTTCGAAACAATGGCGGACAATCTCAGGAGCCCTTTTCGCAGAGTCTCTCTTTCAGAAACGGAGGATATCCCAGTGGTGGTTGGTGATCATGAGCTGATTCTTCCCCGTTTTGCTCTTCTGGGGAGATTTACTGTCAGAAAGCCCATTAGCCTCAAAGAGTTGCTGGTCACCATGAGAAAGATTTGGAGATCTGAGAGCAATGTCAATGCTGTTCATCTTGGAGAGGGCTACTTCCTCTTTGATTTTAAAGATGAGTTCGACTGGAGCAAAGCTTTTCATCGTCAGCCATGGATAGTTAACGGCCCTATGCTGATTTTGTCGAAGGTTCGGGGTGATGAACAACCTAGGGATCTGGTGATTAACATGATTCCAATGTGGATTCAGGTTCATGGTCTGCCCTTGTATTCCATGACGAGGCAGATAGCTTACAAACTGGGGGAAAGGCTAGGAGATGTGATTGAAATTGATTGTCCCAATGGAGAGACTGCCTGGGGCCGCTGCCTCAGAATCAGAGTGCTCATGAATCTCAGTAAGGCACTTTTCCGTACTTCTCATATTATTGTCAGGGGGGAAACTATCACTCTTCCGCTTCGATATGAGAAATTAGGGGAGTTCTGCTACTTCTGTGGCTCTTTAACTCATGTGGACAAAGAATGCCCAGAGAGGTATTATGAGAATGGTCATCAACACTCTATCAGCAAGCGTTTCCCACTGTGGCTGAGGGCAGAAGGTATGAGGGGTCTGGCCCAAAGCAGTATGAATTTTTGAAGAGGGAAAATAACATGGCAACTCCTGGGAAGGTAAACTCTGACAATGACAACAATGCTGGAGCTTCCTCTTCCAACCCCCCTCAGAGATCCACTTCTTTTCTGGGCATGGAGCTGGCCCCAGTTGTGTGGAGAGGTAATTCTAACAGATTTTCTGATGAAGATAGGTTTTTCGCTGAATCGGCTCTGAAGGATGAGGACATTCTTCTCATGGATAATGATAATGCTAGGGCTCTTTTGAGGGAATCTCAGGTAACACATTTTGAAGAGGAGGCTTTCAATGTTAACAGGCTCTATGGACCTCCCCGTGGTATTCAAATCAGGGAAGGTATGGGTGCAGGCAAAGGTACTATGATTAGGGTGGAGAATGGTGACAGTAGCGGCAAGTTGAAGGGACCAATGTATCCTGAGAAAGGTAAGGGTAAAGCTATCATGGGCACGTCAAAAGGCTTGAAGAAGAGGGGGCGCCCCGTTGAGTTAAGTGACAAGGATGGTACAATGCAGGCTGTGAATGAGGAAGTTTTTCCGGAAGAAGAGATTGGTCGGAAGAGGCACAAAAGTCATGATGATGGAGCAAGCTCAAGTATGGTGGAGAAGGGTGAGTCCGTTCGGAATGAGAATCTTGGTTTGGAACGCTCGTGGTTTGAGGGGATCACAAGCATTCCAGAAAATTAGGCGAGTTATTGCCATAAATAAACCCTCTTTGATGTTTGTAATGGAAACAAAGGTGTCCTCTAGAATAGTTCAGAATTGGAATTCTGTTTTTTGTTTTAAATATTGTATTGTAGTGGACGTCATTGGCAGGCATGGAGGCCTAATTCTGTTTGCAACTCATGAAATGGATATTAAGTTGCAGTCTTACTCTCTTGGGCATATTGATGTTTGCATTAATTCGAATGATAGAGCTTGGTTCTTCACAGGATTCCAAGGAAACCCTAACAGTAACTTAAGACATTTTTCTCATGAATTATTGGGTAAGATTAAGGATTCACATGGTAATATTAAAGAATGGGTGATAGGGGGGGATTTTAATGAGATTCTTAATTCTTATGAGAAAAAGGGTGGCATATACAACTGGAAAACAAGAAAGTGTATAGATAAATTCAGAGAGTGTTTATTGAATCTGGAAATGGTGGATTTGGGTTACAAGGGCCCTTGTTTCACTTGGAATAATAAGAGAAAGGGGGACCATAATATTCTGGAAAGACTCGATAGATATGTAGCAAGCATTGAATGGAAGAATTTGTTCAAAAACTTTGAAGTGCAAAATCTACACTGGTGGGGTTCGGATCATCGAGTTATCAGTTTAGAGTGTAATTTGAACTTAGTTCGATGGCAGAAATGTGGTAAAAAACAGTTTCGTTTTGAGAATGCCTGGATGGTGGATTCATTGTGCTTAGATACTATCAAAAATGCTTGGAAAGGCCATAACTTGGGAGTTCCTCTATTCAGACTTCTTGAGCAGTGTGCTTCTGATCTCTCAGTATGGGCAAAGCATAACATTGGAGTTATTGACAGGAGGACGAAAGATTTGGTTACAAAAATCTCTAACATTGAGGCTGAGAATATGACACAAGAAAGTCTAGAGGTACTGAAATTTTTGGAAAGAGATCTTGAAACTCTTTTATCTCAGCAAGAGGAGTATTGGCACCAGAGAGCCCGTACTAATTGGATTTTAAGTGGAGATAGAAACACAACATATTTCCATAGACGTGCATCGGAAAGATCTAAAAAGAACTCTATCAAGGGTTTTATGGATGTGGAAGGCAACTGGATTACTTCCAATTCAGGAATTGAGAAGGAGCTTAAAGTGTACTTTGGAAAAAAATTCTCATCTTCTAATCCATCTTCTGAAGAAATCCGGTCATTCTCATCAAGTTCTCAGGCACAAGTTTCTCATCAGATGAACAATTTTCTTGATAATGACTACTCTAGGCAAGAGATCAAGGTGGCAGTATTCAATCTTAATCCTAATAAAGCCCCTGGCCCGGATGGTTTTAATTCAAGATTTTTTCAAGATAATTGGGACATTGTTGGAGAGTCGGTTCTGGATGCTGCACAACTTATCCTTAACAATAATGGTGAATTATCGAATTGGAATAATACTCTTATTTCTTTGATTCTGAAGATTAATGATCTTACTACGCCAGCCCACTTCAGGCCTATAAGCCTGAGTAATGTATTCTACAGGATCATTGCAAAATCCATTGCCAATCATCTTGCAGTGATCATGCCTGAAATTATTGATGAAAATTAGAGTGCATTCATCAAGGATAGACAAATTTTTGACAACATCCTTATTAGCTATGAATGTATGCACTGGTTGAGAGGAAACAAAAGCGTTTCAGGTTATGCGGCACTCAAACTCGATATGAGTAAAACATATGATCGTATTGAATGGTCTTTCTTGAATGAGCAGATGAGAAGTCTTGGCTTTTCTGATAAATTTACTAAAATGATATTGAAGTGCATATCTTCAGTTTCATATTCTTTCAAGGTTAATGACTCAATTGTGGATGGATTTAAACCGTCGAGAGGGCTGAGACAAGGAGATCCCCTTTCCCCCTTTTTGTTTCTTTTGTGTGCTCAAGCATTGTCATCTCACATTAATCATTTGGCTAAGCAAGGCCTTATTGAAGGTATCAGGATTGCTCGTTCGGCTCCTATGATCACTCATCTTCTATTTGCAGATGATAGCATTGTATTTTTCAAAGCTAATCCTGATTATGCAACTCAGCTGTCTCAGGCATTATTGAAGTATGAAAATGCTTCTGGCCAAGTTGTCAATTTTGACAAATCCTCTATTATGTTTAGCCCTTCAACCTCAGATCAAGTCAAGGATCAGGTAACCAACCTTCTCAAAGTCAATCCTTCACAGGGACATTCGATTTATCTGGGCCTTCCAACTTTTTCTCTGAGGGGTAAGAGAATTCAATTCTCATACTTATTGGATAGGCTTAAGAATAAAGTGGATAATTGGAAAAACAAAAATTTCTCGGAGGGGGGAAAAGAAGTTTTGATCAAGGCAGTGCTTCAAGCTATTCCCGCATATGTTATGTATTGTTTCAAGATTCCAATTCAATTGTGTGGGGATATGGAAAAAATCATAGCTAATTTCTGGTGGGGTAATGATCAGGGTCGTAATAAACTTCATTGGATTCGATGGGATAATATGTGTAAATCAAAAGAAGAGGGAGGCATGGGTTTTAGAAAACTGCATCTATTCAACCAAGCCCTATTAGCTAAACAAGTCTGGAGATTGATGACTAATCCGGACACGTTGATTGCAAAGATGTTCAAGGCTAGATACTTTAAACATGGTGATATCCTTGAGGCCCAAATAGGGAGTAATCCCTCCTTAGTTTGGAGGTCGTCCCTTGTATCCAGTTTCCCTGTCATTTTGAGCGGCACTCGATGGACTATCGGGAATGGTAGGCAGATCTCTTTATTCAAACACGCGTGGGTGCAAGGCCTGGACAAAGGAATGCTTAACTCTAGAATAGCTTCAGGCCACAACATTTCATTTTTTCTGGACGATGAGCGATTCTGGAGGGAGGATGTCCTTCGCATAGCTTTCTGGCCATTTGAAGTTGAAGCTATATTAAATACCCCGGTTGGAAGGCACGACGATGAAGATCAAAGGTTTTGGAAATACGACGCAAAAGGGAATTATTCTGTCAAATCTGGGTATTGGGAGGCTTTTAAAATGAGCAGGTTCAGTTCGGACAGCCCTGGACATTCAAATGAGGAATCCAAGAAAACATGGTGGAAATTTTTGTGGAATCTCAATTTGCCTCCAAAAATCCGAATTTTTGTTTTGAAGATTTGTATGGATATTGTCGCAACGGAGGGTAACATAGTGAATCATCATGTTCCTATCGATCCAATTTGCGGATTGTGTGGAGCTTATTACCCTACTACTCTTCATGCCATATTTTTTTGTCAAGAAGTTAAGAGTGTATGGAAACAGGCGTATTATTGGGAAGTTATTAAACAAGGTAAGGGCCTGAGTACTCTGGATTTTATTAAATTCCTCAAGGAGTCTTTAGACTTATGTGAATTGGAAAAAATACTTATGATTGCTTGGGGAATTTGGAAGGAAAGATGCTGTATTATTCATAACAAACACGACCGGAGACCTAAGATTAAGAATCATATTGGTAACCAGCTTGTGGAATACTTAAGATCTTACCAGGATATCAGGCGGAGGGGGTCCAAGGATGGCAAAAAGGGCAATGCTATGAATGATGATGAGAATATTCAAGGGATTGATTGGCAAACGATTGTGGAAGTTGATGGGGCTTTTAATCAAGATTTGCATTAGTTTGGCATTGAAGGAGTCTTTTACTGCCAAGATGGCACCTGGTCTAAATCGTTTTCTATGAAGATCCCTCCTCAGAGAAGTCCTCTGGGCTCGGAGCTTATGGCTATTGATATGGCGCTGAGCTTGGCAAGTCGAGAAAGGATTAGTAGAATCTTGATCAAGACGGATTCTATGCAAGCAATCAACCTTTGCAGTAAAGATAACCAAAATTCATATAGGGGCCCTGAAAATGGTATTATCTGAAGAATTCTAGATCTTAAAAATAAATTTGTTGTGTGCAAATTTATACATTTACCTCGGAATGGAAACAAGATGGCCCACAGATTGGCGCATGAAGTCTTCAGTACTACCGATTCTCACGACAGAGTTGGAGATACGTGATGAGGAAACCTAGTTTTTTTCTTGATCTTAATGTTGTATGATTTTCTCCTTTTGGTTCCAAAAAAAAGAAAGTTGAAACTCCCTAACCGTGTTACAAAAACAGAGATACTGTAATAAATTAATGGATTGATGGATGAGATAATTTGTGATAAATTAACTCACCCTCCTCTATGATTAATAATCCCACACATGCATTAAAAGTAGTATAAAATTGTCGGGCCTTGAATTAATCCCAGGCCATAATCAATCAAACCAAACATTTGATTAGTTGAGAATAAAAAGTAAATCAAGCCTAATCAAGTAAACCAACCAAACTAGGCCTAAATATTACTCCGAGGATAACTAATGCCAACCATTGCTAATTTCCATTTAGGTGATCAGTAAAAAAAAAAAAAAAAAAAACCTCTTAAAATCACGTACTATATCCAGTGACGGATGCTCAGGTGCCCGTGCACCTCCCACTAATTTTGTAAATTTGTTAGGAGCATTTTGATAATTATACACATATTAAAATTAATACTCTATTTTATAATTATTTGCACATTTCGAATATAAAAATAATCCATAAAATTAATATATATCCGAACATCATTTTATTTTAAAATCGTCACTCATTTTATCCTAAATTTCACTAAATCTATTTTACATTCTACTAAATCCTCCTCGCACCTTATCAAATCACTCAAAATACGCTTTCTTATTTGACTCTACACCACTAAATTCAATTGTTTTTTAAAGTGAATCGGTTAAAATGTGCAAGTTATCACATGACAGAGGGAGTATTAACTTGTACCAAAACATAGCAAAGTCAACTTATCCGATCAATTTAATTTAATAAAATGTGACGTATTGACAATTTTATAATGTGAAATTTTGATGAAAATAATGAATACATATTTTTTTATTTTTATAATAATGTTAATCGGGCCCCCCTACCGAAAATTCCTGGGTCCGTCATTGACTATATCTATTATTTATCATATTTAAAAAATAAAATAAAAAATGAAACTTATATAGTAGAGAAAATATTAATCAGAAAAAAAAAGTGAAACTTATATCTCCATGTAAATATGAATAAAAAATTTATATCTTCCAAAGGCAGAAAACAAACACAAAACGTGAACATTTGTTATAAATCTTTTTTTTTTCATGTTAAAGGATTCACACAAAATGTTTAATTATTTATTTTGTAAATTCTTAAATATAATATGGAGAAAAGATTAATGATATTTGTTCATGTTTTGTGTTCTGTTTTTTTTCTTTTGAGAAAGATAGATAAATCTTATTCCTATTTAAATTTAAATAAGAAATATAATTTAAATATGGAGTATTTGATATGAATAAAATTAGGGTGGGGCTAATAACACCCCAAATGTTAAACACACCCCGTTAAAATTTAAAATTCAATTTTTATTACTATACACACCCCAGTTATTTCCTATTTACCCTTTAACACTCATAACTAATAAAAACTAACTAAATCTTTAAAAACATATAAAATTTAAAATTTAATTAACAGAAAAACAAATCAATAATACAATACGTGTAAATGCCGAAAATATTTTATAAAATCAGCTAAATTTTAAAAATCATTTAAAAATGGAACAGTTAATTAAAAAATTAAGAAAATAAAAAAATGGAAATAATAATAATAATTAAATTTAAATAAAATCTGAAAAAAAAATTAAATAAAAAAAAATTAAGGATTAACGATTTTTTTTAAAAATAAAGAAAAATCAACTTAATATTAAATTAAAAAAATAAAATCTTTAAAAATAAAATAAAGCTAAATAAAAATTAAAAATTTCAATTAAATTTTAAAAAATAATTAAATCAATTATATTTTTAATATTTATAATTAATTTAATTAATTTGTAAGATTTCAGTGATTTTTAAGTTTTTAGATTTTATTTATCATTATTCAAATTCTTAATTTTAATTAAAAAAAATTTACGATTTATTAAAATATTTACAAATTTATTTATTTTTAATTGATTTTTGAATTTTTTTATTTGAATAATTTTTTTATTTTCTTTTTAAAAAATATTTAATTTTTTCAGATTATTTTTAAAAAATATTTGATTTATTTAAATTAATTATTTTTTAAGATTTTATTTATCTTTTAAAATAATTTTCAGATTTTAATTACATTTTTTTAAGATTTTTTCAATTTTTTTAAAAAAATTATCTTTAATTTGTATTAGGGTTACTTAGTCATTTTACAATTATCAATTTTTATTTTCAAATTGATGGAGTGTGTATAACATATTTTGGGGTGTTATTAGTGGTACCTAAAATTAACTAAAAAAATAATTTATTCGAACATAAATTAGACTAAACCAAACCCTACCGCACTACTAGCCCAGTTTCTCACATCGGCACAGGTACACAACACAGGTCTAAAAAAACTAGTGCACACCTCCATAAACCTTCGCCGCACCCACGGCTCACCTTCCTAACCCTTCGTCGATCTCTCGCCAACTCCCTACACCACCTACCTTCGCCGCACCCAGCGGCCAGCCACCCTCGTTCTCGTCAGTAAGAGCCAATAGGTAAGTTTCGACTTGTTTATGTATTTTGGACAAAATTATGTATGAATTCCGTTTGATTTCTGCATTTAGTTTCCCAATTTTAAAAATCCAACAACATTTGGTATTTCGGCCAATAACCGAACCAACAGAATGCCGGCCCTGAGTATTTAGATACCCGTCCGCACCATTGCCATTCATAGAGAGGATCCTTTGTTTTCTGTAGATTTTACTGAGATAATTAGGAAATAATTGGAGGGACTACTAAGTGTTGATGCTTTTGTGTATGTTTTCATTTTACTTTTTTTTGTTGGTCTATAATACTCAATTCAGCTATGAAACATGTTTGCAACAAGTCTGGACAGATTATCTGTTTTATATTATTAGGGTATGATAATATTTTTATCAACCTCGTTTAACTTGATAATGAGCTTTATGTGAGCTGAGTTAAGCTCATTTTACTTGCTAATGTCTAACGTGCTTTTTGCGAGCAAATCTCTAGCCTATATAAATTCAAATGAGCCTAGCTCGAGTCTGGTGATATTTGGCACGATTTGGCTCGATTACATCCCTGTGCATATTTACTTAATCGATGGTAAGAATTTTTTATAGGGTTTTTTTTTCTCCCCAGAATTGAGATGAAGAAATCCGAGCCCACAGTTGCAGCTTCAAGTAAAATTAGATTTGAAGACAGTGATGACCATGAATCCTCCTCTGAAGAGGTAAGAATTTACATGCCCCAAAAATATTTTGCATGTTGAGTTGCTCAAGTGCTGTTTTTGCCCATCTGTTGCAGTATTTCTTTTATTTTGATTATTTTGTCAACAAAAATATGTCATTGGGAATGAAGAAAATATTGGGCTATCCTGCCAAAGATGAAGATATTTATTTCTTTTTGACAATTTGAGATTAATATTGTTTGTATGATTATTAAGAGTGTGAAAAGGGCATGAATCATTGCAGTCTCTATTTTTGTGTGCTAGCTTAAGAATCTAAAATTGTATATAGGAGGACGAAATAGAACGTGAACTTGCTGATGTCACATTTGAGGAGCTGCAAAGGGCAAGGTCTGATGGTTCTGACATGGTTTACAGGAAGTCTAATCCGGAGAAAAAAGGGGGTCGAGCAAATAAGAACAGGTCTTCTATTCTTGCAAGTCTTTTGCATATTGTGTTTTTGATGATCTTTTACTTAGTTATTTGTTATAAGATTTGTTTAGGCCAATGGAGATGACTAGCAAGAAGCCTGTAAGCAGATTTAGAGAAGTTATTCAAGCTCCTAAAAAGGTGGGTATATGTGCCTTCTTGTATGATTCTGTGTACAAGTAATTGAAGCAATCTTTTGCATCCTTCCCCATTGTTATTCAGCCAATCAGCCACATATTCTAATATTTATAGCTTATCATGTATGGGTTTTATTCATTCAACTATTCCAATTATTTTTTATTTCAAGACTTAAAACTTTAAAAGATGCTTCTACTTCTCTAGCACGAATGAATTTTCCTTGCGCCAATCATAAATACTATATATTTCATCATTACAGTAACAAATTTTATTATCTCTGTGATGAGTCTATTTTAAATAAAATTGATTAATACCCTGGATCTAAATGAAGAGGTCTGGGGCCTGGGGGCATGGTTATTTTCATCATTACAGTAACAAATTTTATTATCTCTGTGATGAGTCTATTTTAAATAAAATTGATTAATACCCTGGTTCTAAATGAAGAGGTCTGGGTCCTGGGGGCATGGTTATTCGGATTTGATTGGATGATTATCTGCCCATTTTGCTTATGTTTATTGGATAGAAATCCTGGATAAGTGTTGTGATTAATTTGACTCAGTTGTTATGAGTTTCTTATGCACGTTGGGTGGTCCTAATTGAGTCCTCATGTTTACCTATGGGCATGTTTGATATAGGATATAGGATTTTCAAAATCTAGTGGATTCTAAAATCCAGATAAATAGTAATGGTGTGTGTTTGTTTGAGATTTAATTTTAGTATGATTTAACTTTATGTCAAATCGATGTGGAAGAGCGTGTCTTTGTAATATTATATTATTCTTGATTGTAATTGTAATGATTGTATAAAAAATTGTGTGTTTTATTGGAAGTTCAAAAGTGAGAGTAAAAGGTGTGGAAAGTAATAAATAAAATAAAGGTGAGAATTAAAAACCATTTGAAGCTCGTTCGAGTTCCTCTACCTTCTACCTAGATATTGAATCAAGAAAGCTCAACATGCTTGTGCCTCCTAAAATACCATCATATCCTTTCTATGCCATCTGAATAAATAAGTTGCTCCCTGCTACTGTGAATCGAATCACTTTTGCTCAGTCAAGTGTTGGCCATATTTTGGTCTTGCCTTTTGCTGCTTGCTCATTATCTCTTTATAGTTTAAAAACGGGGTTTTATCAATCCAGGGCCTGCAAAATAGGAAAACTGTCAATTAGGGGTCTGAATTTTTTTTCCTATTGATTCAGGACCTAAAAAAATAAGAAATTATCAATTCGAGACCTAAAAGATAGAAACTATCAATTTAGGACTCACACATTTTAAGACCATGTTTGACATCTTATAGTTTCTAGTTATCCAACAATATTTTTATAAATCAGAATCCAAAAAAAGAAAATAGGAGTATGTATTAACTTCACACGAGGGAAAAAATATGAGAAAGTAAGAAAAAAGATAATTATGTATATTAATAAATAGGACTATAAGATATCACACATGGTCTTTAAATTTGTAAGTCCTAAATTGATAGTTTCTATCTTTTAGACCTCAAATTGATAGTTTTTTATTTTGCAGATCTTGAATCGATAAGAATTTTTTTTCAATCCCGTAATTGAGAGTCTTACTATTTTATGGATCATTAAAGAAATTTTTTCTTTAAAATACACTGTAGTTGCTTTTCGGATTAATGTGATTAAAGTTGTTCTATATTTCATCTTTAGATGGTACGGGATCCTCGTTTTGAATCGTTATGCGGCGAACTCGATGTGGATGGGTAAACTTTCTTTCTCCTGCTAGGATGGTCTCTGTTAGTTCATTAGTGACTAATATCTCATGATGTACAGAGTTGTTTTCTTATGATACAGTTTCTTGCAGTATAGCTAACATTAAACTCTGGAACTGCAGGTTCAAAAAGAGATACAACTTCATTTATGAGAATACACTTCCTGCTGAAAAAGAGGTACAATTCGATATTTAGATGCTTTCTTAACTCAGGCACTTCTGTTTAATCTTCTGCTTGCATTCATGTTTGCTCTTTTGGGTTATGTAGGAACTTAAGAAACAGATGAAGAAAACAAAAGATCCTGAAGCCATAATTGAACTAAAGGAGCGAATGTCTCACATCGTGAGTGCTTATTCTTGTTTTTGCTTTATTGTTCCGTTCCTGTACAACCACTTATGTCTCACTTTTAATATTTTTGACATTCTTTCTAGAATAAAGAATTGAAGTCTGCAGCACCACCAAACCATTCAGGGAAGAATATTTTGGCCGATCATAAGAAGAAAGAGAGAGAAGCTGCAAAGAAAGGAAAACAACCTTATTACCTGAAAAAATGTAAGTATCCTCTCTCTGATAAACTTATTGGTTTTATGAAGCAGCTGGAAGAAAAAACATAGGCTTTCTTTATGTTTTGTAGCATAAGTTTTTGCCATCAGATTAAGAATCTAGAATTTAGGAAAGGAAAAAGATAAGGAGTTTATTCCTGTTAGATGATAAGCACTCTACAAATCTTATTGTTTTAAAGTTGTTAAAATGGCTTTGAAGATGATAAAGATGAGAAGCACTAGGAAAGTTTGTGTAAGGAGTTGTGAGATAATTGATAAATTAATTAAGATGATGAATTAATAATATCTTTATTTGGTTGCAGCGGAACTAAATAAGCAAATGCTTGTTGAGAAATACAAGGAACTCAAGGTACGTGAATTAGTATGGTTTATTGTTAATATTGGTGAGGCCAGATTTATGACAAATATTTCGTTCTTGTAACTAAACAGGAGTCTGGCAAACTGGAGTCATTTATCGAGAAGAAGAGAAAGAAGAATGCTGCCAAGGAGCACAGGTACATTCCATATCGACGCCCTACTCAACAAGAGAACAATTAGAGATTCGTCGCTTTTCGGTCCCATCATCTTCAGATGGAAGTGTAATGAAACGAGAAAAAATGCATGCTGTTAACCGTTTCTTGTAACGTTTCCAGCAATTTAGTTGTTTGATTCCACCTATCATCCTTCTGTTTTTGGTGTTTTCCATTCTAATATTCAGCCAAAAAGAAAAAGGGAGTATATTTTATTGATCAATTATTGAATTTCCAATTAAACTTATAATGGTTCCTATAAGCCAAGAGAATTATCGTGTAAGATGGAATATGTTTCGACTTTTTGTATTAGGGTAATGATAAATTCTTATATGCAATTGACAATTGTTGAATTGCATATATACACTTGAATTTTAATGTTCAATTTATTAAGTTTTGATTCAATTGCATTCATATATACACTTAAATTTTAATGTTCAATTTATTAAATTTTGATTCAACATTTGATCCAATTGCATTCAAGTATCATTTTTGGGTAAATGGATATATACCTCAATGTTTTAATTTTGTAAATAATAAAAAAACATTTTAAAAATAAAATATTTCGTCAATTACTACGTAAACATTTAGTAACATTGATTGTCTCTTTTAGATAGTAAAATCGATTTTTTATTCTCTATTTTCATTTTATTTACTTTTGGCTTGAATTGAAGGGGGGTTTTTGTGAGTCCTACGAACTGTGAACTGTTTACTGTTGTATATTTTTGCTTCTAATTTTAGCAATTTCACATATAATTTTTTTTAAGTTTTTCAAAATCATATCACGGGTTAATTCCAACAATTTATTGCTTATACGATAGGCATTGCAAAATTTTGAAAGTGGTGATTAAAATGTAAAAAACGTTCAAAATGCGTGAAATTATTTAGAAAAACTTATTGTCACGTCAATTAAAAGTTGCCAGAAAATATGGCGTATGACACTTAAAACTCAAAATTTGAAACGTCGGTTATAGTTAAAAAAACTGAACCGTAATAAAAAAAATGGCGGTTCAATTTCTTATTTATTTTTTTAATATACAACTTTTTATTTTCTATGTATAAATTTAAGTTATATAATTTTTATTGAATTCTAGTAATGTATTTTCTAAAAAAAAAGTTAAAATAAATAAAAAAATGAGCGAAAAAGAGAAGAAAAAAAAAAAAAGGAACCGGTGGTATGCTGGATCGGTTTTGGTTCCAATTTTTCGATAAACCGTAACCGGCGGTTGTGCATGTCTAGTGCCTAAGCCCTGTCTAGGAGGTCTAGACACTAGGCTGTGTCAATCCGCCCGACTACCGATTTTCGACTTCTGCAACCTTAATATGGTTGACATTTTACGGGAGTTGATGACAACTCGCCTGGACTCCAAAGATCTCCGTTTATTTTGCATGAGATTATGGACAATATGGTGTAAACGATGTGCAATCAAACACGATACTTATCGGCAGACATCGAGAGGAGCCCCAGCCCCTCCTCTCTCAACGGGTTGGGTGGAATCATTCCTAAAGGACTATCAGGAGGCAAACCTGACTGTAACTCACACAACACCAATCATCAACGGAAATGGAGAGGATCAAAACATCGGAGCATTCGCCGAAAGTAAGTTGATAGTCGATGCTTGCTTCGACGAAGATAGGAAAAACTTCTCAATAGGATACGACCTCCTTGATGAATCAAACATAATCGTGGCAGCCGGGTGCACCAAAATACGGCCTCCTGGCTTAGTACTCGGGGCAGAAATACGAGCAACAATCTTTGGGGCGGAAGCTGCTTGCAGCGTAACAACGGGGGCCCTCCGCATCTACACAGAGTCTATGGAAACAGTGACGGCGTGTCGAAAGGAGACAACCAACGAAGATAGGAAAAACTTCTCAGTAGGATACGACCTCCTTGATGAATCAAACATAATCGTGGCAGCCGGGTGCACCAAAATACGGCCTCCTGGCCCAGTACTCGGGGCAGAAATACGAGCAACAATCTTTAGGGCGGAAGCTACTTGCAGCGTAACAACGGGGGCCCTCCGCATCTACACAGACTCTATGGAAATAGTGACAGCGTGTCGAAAGGAGACAACCAGATATTTTGGACCGGAAGAAGATGCCATTCAAGAACTCGAGCACATTTTGAACACATGGCAAGCTCAAGGAATTTGTTACCTCCCAAGAGCTAAAACCATGGCGGCACACAAATTGGCCAAATTCGCTACCAGCTCTCTTCATCCTCATGCTTGGATAAGAGTAGAGATCCCTTAATGGGTTAGAAAGATAGCTCGAGATACCTACTAGAATAACATTTGTAGAGCCTCTTTACCTTAAAAAAAATAAAAAAATAATACTACATAATACATTCGTCCAATCATTTATTTCACACGTTTTAATTATTTTATTACCAGAACTCAACTCAATACCCTCTTTTCCTTTTTAGTTACACATTTCTCCATTTCATTCCCCTACTTTACACAATTTTCAATACACACCCAATCAACTACTATCATCTTTAAATTCAAAATCAGATTCCTAACTAATTCTACAAAATCCACATTCTCAAACTTATTAAAAAAATCAATACAATTTTATTATTCATCAAATTCACATATATAAACCATGGATGGATCTATTTTGGTTTGCACTGGGCAATCTCTTCACAAACTCTGAATTTATGTATATATCAGTATTACCTTTTATGAATTAATTCATTTTTTTATATTAAATCAGCCCACCTTTTTACAGTAATGTAAAACTAAAAATTGCACACGATTGTTAGTTTATCAAATTCATATATTTATAGCAAACTTGAACATAATTCTAGACCACTTAGTTATGAAAAATGTGAAATTGGGAGTAAAACGATTACAAGTTCATGTAAAAAGAATGAAAAATCTATTTAGATAATTTTCCAACTAAGCTAAATTAGATAAAATTAGACAATAATGCACAATCTGTGAGAAAAAAGATAAGATAAGAACAAAAATTCTCAATATTTTATGATTACTGAAATTTCACAATATTCTGCACGATTTGAACCATAATCCTATTGATCAATATTACTGATATTTTCAATATTTTATAAAGAATCTCATTCGACGAAATAGTTAAGGTCAAAAAGCCTGAAATTTCGGTGATATTTCCCGACTTTTTCTTAGAATCTTATTCTGCTGTCACTTTTAGAAAAGTCACATTAGAAAATTTCTACCGCAAATAATACTTCATCAGGCATACATTTCTCAGAAAAAATGTCACTAGTTGAAACGAGTTCCTATTACAAAATAACATAAGTCGCATAACTGACTACGTGTAAACCGTTAAAATCAGCATTATACACGTAGCATTCGCGGATACATACGTCAAGAACAAACACCGTGCAGCACACACGTACTAGGGAGAGAGTTAGATAAAGAGTACCATGGGCCAAACAAAAATCATGAACCCTTAAACTCTCGGACACCAGTTCTTCACTGCTCATTCTTCTACATACACTAGGACTTCAAAAGATCACTGCTTCTAAGAGTTTGATTGCAATTAAAACGCTGCAACCTCTCTCTATACTCTGAAGGATAGATAATTACAGTATCTACACAAAGGCCACCTTTCGTATGTGTGCAATCAATTTGTGTCATCGAAAACTTGACTTTCATTGATTTGCACGTTTTGGCCACAACAAAATCCCCAGCATGATAATGGATCCACTTTCCTGGTTCTTTCAAGTAACATTCCTTGGTTGCTTGTTGGCCATCTGAAGTTGAAAGCTGGAATCTAACGGGTTTCTTGTCCCAACCATGAACATGCTCTGTATTACAAACTCTACGCCCAAATCTTTTATTTGTTCGTCCCAGTTGCACTCTGAAAAAAAGGCTGTATGATCCTGCTGGGAAAGGGAACTCGATCTCCCCATCAACTTCAAACCACCATATTTGCTGGAGATATGCAACCGAACAAAATCTACATGGAAGAATGATTCAAATTTTAGTATGAAACGGAAGATCAATGAACAAGTACGTTTACAGCACATAAAATCCCCTCGTTCTTTGAAAATGCAGAAGAAGCATCATTGTGGTTAAAAGAAGATTTTAATTCATTGACCACTAGTAGTCCAATTAATTGCATAGGGTGGTAGGGTTTTCGTTGCTTATGAATTCAGCCAATTTATGTGGCTCAGTGCTGGTTTCCATTTCCTGCTTTTGGCCAGATGAAAAATAAAAATTGGTCACTTTTCCCCAACCGTTAAAATTGGTGGATGATATTGTCCAGAATGAAATAAGGTTATCAAATTCAAGAATCCCAGTTTGAGGCTAAAATTATCTCTGGCTTACTTCTCCAGAACACAAACTTAAGTGTATTAATGATGTAAATATGATCATCACTAGTAGAAAATTAGAAATACAAAAAGATTCTCATGGTTCTAGATATAGCAAATGAGAAACACACTACGATTCTTCTTCTATTGTTGTATCAAGAAAGGATTTTTGTCAAGGCTACTACATTTATTTATTGATAAAAATAAGATTAGGATACCATATCTTCCCTACAACTTCATCACCGCCCACTTAGAGTCACAAACAAACATATTCATGGACATGGCTTTACACCTTGGGATTTATTAACTATATAGGTGAGGATTCTCCTAACGTTATGATTTCTGATCTAATGTTTCCTAAATACCATGGATTCATTGAGTATAGACACAATCTGCAGAACAAAACTTGAACAAAACTTATATCAGAGTCTGTAAAATGATTAAAAGGGTGCCAAATCTAACAACACATACATCAGAAAACGACCAACGAGCCTGATTTTATTTTTCTTTACAAGGTACATAAAACAACAAAAGATACTTCAATCCTCACCTTGATTCTTCAGTTGGAATACGAGTCCAGTATCTCCTGTCATCAATCCCTGTTATTGTCAACCCGTTTGATGAAACTGACATACAAGTCTTTCCAGTGCTCTTATCCAACCACACTTTCTGCACATAATTCCAAATAACAACAAAATCAATAACAATTAAGAAACTATTCTGAACACTTTTAAAAGAAAAAAGAAAACCCCCCAAAATTTCATTCGATAAGGATTCGCGCAGTGGAGATTATGAATTCAATTTAAATTAGGGAAAATCCAAAAAACAGGGAAGGAAGAAGAAAAGGGTATAGAGATCGAACCTTGGTGCCATCATCAAAGGAATTGGGTGTACAAAGTGTGGAATAAATATCCCTCTTACACAAACCCTTAACAGGAGAGCGATTTTTGTCAAACACTCGATCGATAACATCTCCGTAATTGAGAGGCAACTTGGACTCCCAAACAAAATCGGCGGAGGAAGCTCCCCTAAAAGCCCGGTTCAACATTGCCAAACGGCAGATCTGAGGCGGGTCAAGGTGTACCAGCACCGCCGCCACACAACCCTCCGGCAAGTCCCCCATCCCCGGCTCCGGCCCGCTGCCGGTGACGGAGGCTTTGTTGGCAGAAAAGAATGAAAACGATGAGCCCATATCATAAGATTAAGATCTGAGTAGAATTAGTGATGCGAAATCGGAAAAGAAAGGAATATAATGAGAATGGATGAGGGGGTTTGTGGATAGTTATAGAGAGAGAGAGAAAGGATTGAATATATAGGTAACAGCTGGACGCGTACGGGGCGTAGTTGTCCTGTCCTTTTTTTCCAGTGGGCGATTATGGGTGTGAATTGAAATTTGGGGGACGACTGTGACTAAATTTACAAACAGTATGCAATATCAAGAGAATATAAAAAAAAAATTAAAAAATGTGTAAAAATTATTTTGTTAAATTTGAGAGTTTATTATTAATTTTTCGTAATATATCTATCATATTTCCATTATTTTGACTATAATATATCATGGTTGTCATTATTATAGTTATTGGAAAATGAGTAAATTACATTGCCGTTTGGTTGAGAATGTAAATATTTCAAAAACACCAGTAAAATTATACTCCGTAGTAGTATAGTAATAAAAAATATTATAATGAACTTGCCTAAAAAAAAATTAATAATTTAATGAAATAATTAATATACGATCTAAAACAATGATAACAAAATTAGTAATTATTTTAGGGACATAAGTAACTTTTAAATGACTTTTCATATTCTACATACCATCAAAATCAATGCCAAAAATTTCATTTAAACCCTTACTTTGATCATCCTTTTTCTACATAAAAATGAATTTGCCATTGAACTTTAATTCGTCAATTCCATATGAGATTGTCACACAATTTTTAATTAATATATAAATCTTAATTCATTTAACAGTCGATTTCATATGAAATGTTTTTTATGCATACATACAATGCTAAAAATATAACAAAAAAAATATATTGAAAATCTTTTCATTTCTTGAACCTCCTAAATAGTCTACCTTGAATATTTCTAAATCTGGACCAAATATGACCAGATTTTTGTAATGGAAGCGTATTTCCTTCCCATATTGTTTGGATTTTTTATTTTTTTTGTTGATAGCATTCGTTTGTATATTATGGTGGTGTTTTTATGTTAGACTAATTTTATCGCTAGTGTAATCGACACCTCATCACCACTCCAATCGCGAGGAATGGACGAATGGTACGTATGCATAGCAAATTTATGCGCACTCTTGTTCCCTTCTATCTGGACGTAAGAGACTTCACACGCTACGAACCTCTCCATCATCCTCCAAAATGCCAACTCCGCCGATTTTGGTGTGACTCTATTTAAGTGTATCGTCTTAATTTATTCATTTTAGTGTAAAATGTTCAAGTAGTCATTGAGTAACACTTTTTTTTTTTTTTACGGGATAACACGTCTTTCTAAATTATATGAAAACAACAACTTATTATTGAACACCCGTTAGACTATCCTCATCAGTGACCTTCCTTCAACCCAATCTTTCAATATTATATTAATTTCTCTATCATCCACATATACAATTTACAATTCAACCTAAATTTAACTTTATCACAATATTATATTAATTTCTCTATCATCCACATATACAATTTACAATTCAACCTAAATTTAACTTTATCATACTTACCAGTGACACTAATCCAACCCAATCCAACCCAAAAATAATAACAATTTTTTAAATACATATTATATTATTAATTTTTACTATATTTTAATGTGTAAATTGATATATACAAATTACTTGATATTCTAAATTTGTAATTATAATATGATTTTTTTTATTACACACTTAAAATAAATAATGAACTCAATAACAAAATTAAAATTACAAGATTTGAAAATACGAAATTGAAAAGCAAGCTACAAATGGATGCATGAAATATTAAATTACAAATAGAGAAAAAAAATTTACTTATTTAATTAATTCTGTATGCCGAATTTTTGCCATATATGCTCAGAATTTGAAAGAGAATGATTAAAATAAGATCCAAAATTTGGATAATCTTGAGAGTTTAGAAAATTTGGATAATCTCGAGAGTTTGAAAAATTTTGAGAGTTTGAAAAAAATTGGGATAATTTGGATGCATAATAGCTAGAAATATTAGAAGATAAAAGAGAGAATTTTAGTTTGTGTTTCAAAATAGCTCGATATTGGACTTTATTTATAGAAAAAAAAGTTACGAATTTTGATATATACATATATGGGTTGGTCTAGTATGCACTCGAGTGCATGTTGTGCACCCTAGTCCATGTTGCACTTTTCAGTTTTACTGACTTACACTTTTTGGTAAATGGTATTGCACTTTTCAATTATTAAACTGTATAATAATATTTTTAGTATAATAATTGAAAAGTGCAACACCATTTACCAAAAAGTGTAAGTCAGTAAAACTGAAAAGTGCAACATGGACTAGGGTGCACAACATGCACTCGAGTGCATACTAGACTTTATGTATATATATATATATATATTTAATACATATTATTTTCAATATCTACAAATCTAATTATATCACACAAAAAATTACAAACAACCAATGAAATTTTGACACTTGTCATTTTAATTAATAATATTAAATTGATGACCTTAGGTTGGCCATCCAACCCAGGTCACGCAATTGTCAAAGGATTTCTATTATTTTAATGTTATAAAATTTGTCTGTTTGCTATAACATTTTGGTGGAGGGCACCGATGATGATAGTCTTACAGCCGGGTGGCTTCGACTGCGTCCGTCGTCCAAGGACTTTGGTGTGGCGGTTGACTATTTTTTTCCTTTTTTTGACCCGGCCCTTCTTGAATTTTTGTAGATTGCCACTTGACTCCCTGAATCCATATTCAATAAATATTAGGTTTGACTCTAGTAAATATAACAAAAAAAAAAAAAGTTGGTGGTATAACCTATAAACAACTTTTTTTGTAAACAACTTTCGGCTATAGCATCGACACTTATAGGTCTCATACCGTCTAAATTATTCGAAACCACATGCACATATTATCCCATCGCTTCACCTACAAATAAAATATATTAAAATTATTAATATTAATTTTAAAATTTATTAATTAATAGTAGTGAAACTTGACTCCGCGTACCATATATCTTCCGGAATCCGAATGCCAACTATCGGTTTTCTTTTTTATTTTATTTTTTTGAAATTGCCAACTATCGGTTTTCGATCATACTTAGGCACACCTAAATTTTATTAAATTTCCCAGGTCTCAATGGATAATATCAATTTTTATTAAATTTTCAAAGTATTATATTTTGTGTAAATTCTAATTTTAAAGATAAAATTATTATATTGTATGGAGTATCTTTAAACTTTAAGACTCAGTTTGTACTATAAAAATAAATTTTCAATAGTGTAAAGGAATAAGTTACAGAGAACTCCATTAGTTTTTTATTTTCTTATTCTAGATAAAATCTTTCTACCAGACTTGCTAAGGCCCCATATCAATAGATAAATATAACCCATCTTGTAAGGATAAACTTTGAAATATATCAAAATGATAAATGCCGCCAAGATTCGGCTACTTATTTAGTTGTATCTGAAATGGAAAAATATGAATTAATTCGAGAACATAATTTAAAGAAGAATCACACACTTTTTATATTGGCATATTTCTAAAATCTACAAGTCACAAATTTAATATTATTTTAATGTCTCAATTAAAAATCTAATTGAGCATATTTAAATCACTTAAAACAAATGGTAGATATACCCAATTACATAAAAAAAAAAAATATTATATCCCAAATCAAATAGACATTCAATATTTACCTTCATTAACCTTTACTATCCAAACACATTTTTAAGGATAATTTGCCACACAATTTTTAAAATTCAATCTACAAATTCGAACATACACTTAATTTCTCTAATAATATCAACAGATTAGCTTAAGTTAATTTGTCATACACTTAATTTAAATTTCACTTTTTATGGACTTTAATACAGCCCTACTAAAATTTATTCTAATACCAACAATATATTTCCGAAATTTTAAATTAGGCATGAGTATTCTGATAATAGGCCTCGACAATTCAACTAAATCTCAGATTTAAGTCTTTATTTTACCGTTAATTTGTAACTCAAAAGGTATTTTTGCCAAAATTATATAATTTCGATTGGTTAAATGTCTTTTTTCGAGGAGAAATTATCCATTCATGGAAGAGGTTTATCCGTTTATTAATGCACAGAATTCTTTTCTCCAAAGTATAAAAATATTATATTTCCATCTTTGCCATTATTATTAAAATGTATATTATATATGCAAAAGGATAAAATGTGAAAGCAGGTAATAAAAGACAACGTGTGTATGAGTCAGCCAAATATGGCAAACAGAATTACGCGGTCGGCCGTGCAGAATCAACCACGTGGTTCATTGTCAGCTTCAAATTTATAATTATAAAAGAATAGCTTAAAATTCAATTTGATATACATAACTTTAGATTTTTTTACTAAAGCTTCCAAAATCTTAGGATTTTTTAATTTTGTTTCATAATTTTATAATTGGTCTGGATTCAGTTCACAAGTCGTCTAAATTCTATGAACGGCGTTGTATTGTTACATATTTTCTTTAAAAAAATTGGTAAAAAAGTTCAAATTTATGAGTAGAAAAAGTACAAAATTCAGTAAAAGAATAATCAAACTCCAAACAAGTATTGAGTTATGGTATAAAATTAAAATTCTAATTTTTTTTTAAAAAAAATTACAAAAAGGTTTAAAGTTATGTGTCCCTTCTATATGATTTTTTTTAAAATATATTTTAATCATATTAATTTACATGGTTTAGTTAAAGGTTATAGTAAACATGAATAATAAACTTGATCGTTTGGAAGAAGTACCAAAATAAAAGCCAATCAATTATGTGGTGCTATAAATTTGATATTCGTGTGGAGTATAATAAAAGTTTGGAATATATATATAGTTGCGCCGATAGCACCGAACAGTCTAGATTGGGTGCTCTTATGTCCTACTTCTACTTGTCTGTGTTTTACATACAGTATTATAACATAGTTTTGGGAAAATATCATAAATCCTAACCCCACCCACTATGGTTGCATAATTCACAAAAATCGAACAAACAGGTCAAATCAAATTAAATTCATCAATTTTGATTTATTTATTTTTTTTACTCGATTATTGATTTTTTTTCTTTTAAAATTTAAATTTCGATTTGTTGGAATTAATGGGAATTAATTGGGTTTTGACACCCTGATCTAATTTAATTAATTAGACGGACTAAACGTTAATTAAGAAATAATTGAACGTGACATAGTCGATCTACTCGCGGAGTAGATGAACGTGGTATATTTAATATCTCAAAACCGAGTTAAGGTGAGTGAGAAATTAATTGTTGAAGTTGAAGAGGTTCAACTTGGAAAGTTTGAGAAAGTGGGAATTTGTCCCACATAGGAAACCTACAAAACATTTATGATGTATAAAGGTATTGAAGTAACTTGGTAGTTCAACTATCTAAAAGAGGGACACTCCTCTAAGAGCCACACGCGCGCACACCCGGTCGGCTCGGCTTCGGATTTGGCAATTGGTCTTTGGGGCCTACCTATCTTTTTGCAGACCCAAAAACTCCGAAAGCCCAACTCAGGAATGGGCTCGGCCCAATTCGAACTACTTCAGTCTCAAACTTAGTCTTCAAGATTCGGTCTTAGACTTATCCACGTGTGAGATATTATCTCAACCGCTGCAATATTTTTGCAATATATTTCCACGATTTTCTCAACAACCTCCTAGGGTTTCTTGTGCCGCTGCAATATTTTTGCAATATATTCCCACGATTTTCTCAACAACCTCCTAGGGTTTCTTGTGCCTATAAATACAGACTCTTCCCTCATTCCAAATTTACGCTGAAATTCGCCCCTCTACCTTTCTCTCTCCTCTCGTCCCTACGCAGTGTATTGAGCTACCGAAAGCCTTACACTGTTCTTTCTTGTGCCGGATTTATTTCCGAGAGTGTTCAGTTCGTACTACGTACGTTCGTCGATACTTCTTATACAGTGGTGCTACTGTGTATTAAGTGAAAGTCGTTTTACCTTTGGGAACAGAACGCCGTAACAGTCGAGCACTATCCTGGGCGTATTCTGTTCTGCGGGAAAAGGGTTTCCCTTGACTCGACTTATTTGTGGAATTTACTTGTTATTCTGACATTTTTGATATTGCAGTTTACACGGCGTAGACCAGTTTCCAACAATCGCAGAACAGAATATTTAATTAGTATTTTCGGACTTAATTAATTGAATTAATATTTTCGAAACTAATTAATTTAATTAAAATTTACTGCAGTATCAAAGATGAATGATAACATGGATGTCGATCCCGTTAATTCGGAAGCAGTGCGTGGCACTGAAAATATTGGCAACAATGCTAATAACGGAGCATCTCCCGATCGCTCGGAGTCGCACAGTTCCGACTTGAGATCACAAGGAAAACAAAGTGATCATGCGGAAAGAGTCAAAAACAGAAGCAATCCGCATGAACCACTCCCTGCCTTCCACAATCCCGTAAGGGATCCCGTGTTTACCTTCTCCGCACCAGGGCCGAGGCCTATGGTCGTACAAGGAGAAAAGCCGGAAAAATTTTCCGGAACTGAATTCAAGCGATGGCAAAGTAAGATGCGATTTTACTTGACCATGCTTGGAATGGATAGGTTTCTAACCGAAACAAAACCTACACAGCCTGAGGCAAATGCTAGCCAACAAGAAATGATCTTCTATGATCAATGGCTAAGTGGTGATTATCTATGCAGAAATCACATTATTGGAGGACTTTCTGATGCCCTCTACAGTGTCTACTGTGACATTCAATCTGCCAAGGAACTGTGGGAATCCTTGGAGAAGAAATACAGAACTGAAGGCGCCGGATTAAAGAAATTCGTCGTTTCACAACTGTACGATTTTAAGATGGATGACAATAAGTCTGTAGTGGATCAAGTCCAGAAACTGCAGATTATTTTCCACAAGATTGCTGCTGAGGATATGGTGTTACCTGATGCATTTCAAGTAGCGACCGTGGTCGAGAAACTGCCTTCATCGTGGAAGGATTTCAAATCATATCTAAAGCACAAACGAAAGCTGATGAGCTTGGAGGACCTGATTATCCGTCTCAGGATTGAGGAGGACAATCGGAAGAGAGAAGGCAAGGGCTCTGCCCCCCAGATTGAAGCCAAAGCTAACTTGATGGAACAAGAGGGTCCGTCAAGGAAAAGGAGACGTCCAAACGAATCTGCTGCCCCCACAACGAAGAATGTGAAGGGGAAGGGTCCAGCCACAAAGCAGAAATTCACTGGAAACTGCTACAACTGTGGGAAACCAAACCATAGGTCCAGTGAGTGTCGTCAACCTCGTCGTGACGATAAGGGAAAGGGCAAACAGAAAGCACAAGATTCTGTGAACCTTACAGATTTGGACATGTCCGCAGTGGTGACGGAGGTCAACATGGTGGACAACAAGAAAGAGTGGTTTGTGGACACTGGTGCCACCTGCCACGTCTGCTCGGAGAGATCTGCATTCACAGACTACTCTCCATCTGATGGGAGAAAATTGTTCATGGGCAATCAAGCCTCATCTGAAGTGGCTGGAATTGGGTCAGTGGTGCTTAAACTGACATCTGGAAAGGAGCTAACATTGAAGAACGTGCTGCATGTCCCAGACATCCGGAAGAATCTGATTTCGGGATCTCTTCTAGTTAACAACAAATTTAGACTAGTCTTTGAAGCTGATAAGATAGTTCTAAGTAAGTTTGGTCAATTTCTCGGGAAGGGTTATCTCGAGAATGGTTTGTTTAAATTAAGCACAATGGTTGTAAGCCCCAAAGGCAAACAAGTTATTAATGAAATTGCTTCCACTTCTGCTTATATCGTTGAGTGTTCCTCTTTATGGCATTCTAGATTAGGACATGTGAATCTAAAATCCTTAAAGCGATTAGTAAATCTCGATTTACTTAAAATTGACAACGTTGATACATCCAAACGATGTGAAATATGCACGGAAGCAAAAATGACCAAACTACCGTTTAAAACTGTTGAAAGGAACACTGCTGCTCCTCTAGACTTAATTCACACGGATGTATGTGATTTGAAGTTTGTACAAACTAGAGGAGGGAAAAAGTATTTTATTACTTTTATAGACGATTGTACAAGATTCTGCTACGTTTACCTCTTAAAGAGTAAAGACGAAGCTATTGAAGCTTTTAAACGTTACAAAACTGAAGTAGAGAATCAATTGGACACTCGAATTAAATCAATTCGTAGTGATAGAGGAGGAGAGTACGTAGCTCCGTTTGAACAATTATGTATTGAATCAGGGATTATACATCAAACGACAGCCCCTTACTCACCTCAGTCTAATGGTGTGGCGGAAAGGAAAAACCGAACACTAAAGGAGATGATGAACGCAATGTTAATCAGCTCTGGTCTACCTCAGAACTTGTGGGGGGAAGCTATCCTGTCGGCTAACCACATTCTGAATAAGATTCCTCATAAAATTAAGGATCAAACTCCTTATGAAGTATGGAGGAAACGAAAACCTTCATACAACTACCTCAAAGTGTGGGGGTGTTTGGCTAAGGTTGAAGTACCGCTTCCTAAACAAGTTAAAATCGGACCTAAAACCGTCGATTGTATCTTTATAGGATATGCTTCAAATAGCAGTGCCTATCGATTTCTGATTCACAAATCCGAAGTACCGGATATGACAGAAGGCACTACAATTGAGTCAAGGAACGCAGTATTCTTTGAAAACATTTTTCCTCTTAAGGAAAGAGAGGAAGACTGTTCGAGTAAAAGAACTCTCGAAGCAACGGACGGCACTGTTAGTCCTTCCACTCAAGAGAGTGAAGAACCGAGACGCAGTAAGAGAGCTAGAATTGATAAAGACTTTGGTTCAGACTTCATTACTTATGTTTTGGAGGAAGAAGAACCTAAAACTATCAAGGAAGCAATGGCAAGACCAGATGCACACCTCTGGAAAGAAGCCATAAAAAGTGAATATGAGTCTATTCTCTTAAACCACACGTGGGAGTTGGTTGACCTCCCTAAAGGTTGTAAGCCCTTAGGATACAAGTGGATCCTTAGAAGAAAGTACAAAGCAGATGGATCTGTTGATAAGTACAAAGCTCGTCTAGTTGCAAAGGGTTTTAAACAAAAGGAAGGGTATGATTTCTTCGATACATACTCACCAGTGACAAGGATCACCTCCATTCGGGTGTTGGTCGCCATTGCTGCGTTGCACAATCTCGAAATACACCAAATGGACGTTAAGACGGCATTTCTTAATGGTGAGATGGATGCTGAAATATACATGGATCAACCTGAAGGATATGTTGCTCCTGGGAACGAGAAAAAGGTGTGCAAACTCGTTCGATCACTGTATGGACTTAAGCAAGCTCCTAAACAGTGGCACCTGAAATTTGACAATACGATGTTGTCAAATGGGTTTCGAATTAACGAATGTGATAAGTGTGT
This sequence comes from Galeopsis tetrahit, assembly GCA_963675135.1. Classification (NCBI taxonomy): domain Eukaryota; kingdom Viridiplantae; phylum Streptophyta; class Magnoliopsida; order Lamiales; family Lamiaceae; genus Galeopsis; species Galeopsis tetrahit. The sequence continues at coordinate 76,717,679 of OY776127.1, forward strand.
ATACGTGAAGGACACACCAAATGGATATGTTATTGTGTGCTTATATGTCGATGACATGTTAATCATGAGTAACAATCACGATATCATAGTTAATACGAAGAACATGTTAAGTAGAAACTTCGACATGAAAGACATGGGATTAGCAGATGTGATTCTTGGAATCAAGATAGAGAAAACGTCCAATGGAATTACCTTGACACAATCTCACTATGTGGAGAAGGTACTAAAGCAATTTAAGGCCTTTGACGATCCACCTGCTAAGACACCTTTGGAACTCAATGTTCACTTGAAAAAGAACAGAGGAGAACCAGTGGCTCAATTAGGATACGCAAGGATCATTGGAAGTGTGATGTACATCACGAACTGTACACGCCCTGATCTTGCATGTTCGGTAAACAAGTTGAGTCAATACACGAACAATCCAAGTCATGAGCACTGGAAAGCGTTGAAAAGGGTATTAAGATACTTGAAGTACACCATTGATTATGGGCTTCACTACACAAGACATCCAGCTGTAGTCGAAGGATACAGTGATGCAAATTGGATATCAGACACCAAAGACTCGTTGTCCACTAGTGGATATGTATTCACTATTGGAGGAGCAGCAGTGTCGTGGAGGTCCAAGAAACAAACATGTATTGCTCGTTCCACAATGGAATCAGAATTTATAGCGTTAGACCTAGCCGCTGCAGAGGCTGAATGGTTGCGTAATTTTCTGGAAGACATTCCTTGTTGGAGAAAGCCTGTACCTGCGGTGACGGTACACAGTGACAGTCAAGCTGCCATTGGGAGAGCTACGAATGTCATGTACAACGGAAAGTCGAGACACATACGTCGTCGACACAACTCCGTTAGAGAATTGATCTCCACTGGAGTAATGTCCATTGATTATGTCAATACGAAGGACAATATAGCGGATCCGCTCACGAAGAGCATAAACCGAGATCAATTGAACAAGCTGGTAGAAGGAATGGGTCTAAAACCCACAATAAAAACCAAAGCAGTGGTAACCCAACCATGATGACTGGAGATCCCAAGAACTTGGTTCAATGGGAAAACGAAGCTGTGGAGGTGAGTGATAAAACACTTGAAAATTACGACTATTCCGGACAGCACTATCTCAAGTGTTAAAGACCCGTAAGATGTGGTAAAGGCTGAGTCTTCGACTCTTAATGATTCCTAGAGTATAACGGGATACTCGAAAGGAAGTCACCTATATAAATGAGAAGTGAGGGCCGCTTCGACCAAACATTTATGAACACAAAGGACGTCCATGGCCAAAACGGACAAAAACGTGAGAACGTTACAAAGACGAGATTGAAGTGTGCTGACACTGTTGTCTAGGTATACACTTTGGAGGAATAGTTCAAGGCATCGCGTCCACTAAGCCGCCGGTATATCCGATAGTGTTTGACTACGGAAAGTTCAAGGCCAAAAACCACTTATCCGGAAGCACGGAGATCTCACTCGAACTGAACACTGAGTCTGATGTTGTATAGATACGATTTTCACTCATGTGGGGGATTGTTGGAATTAATGGGAATTAATTGGGTTTTGACACCCTGATCTAATTTAATTAATTAGACGGACTAAACGTTAATTAAGAAATAATTGAACGTGACATAGTCGATCTACTCGCGGAGTAGATGAACGTGGTATATTTAATATCTCAAAACCGAGTTAAGGTGAGTGAGAAATTAATTGTTGAAGTTGAAGAGGTTCAACTTGGAAAGTTTGAGAAAGTGGGAATTTGTCCCACATAGGAAACCTACAAAACATTTATGATGTATAAAGGTATTGAAGTAACTTGGTAGTTCAACTATCTAAAAGAGGGACACTCCTCTAAGAGCCACACGCGCGCGCGCGCCTGCCCGCCCGTCCGGCCTTTGGTGGTCTTTGGGGCCCACCTATCTTTTTGCAGACCCAAAAACTCCGAAAGCCCAACTCAGGAATGGGCTCGGCCCAATTCGAACTACTTCAGTCTCAAACTTAGTCTTCAAGATTCGGTCTTAGACGACTTATCCACGTGTGAGATATTATCTCAACCGCTGCAATATTTTTGCAATATATTCCCACGATTTTCTCAACAACCTCCTAGGGTTTCTTGTGCCTATAAATACAGACTCTTCCCTCATTCCAAATTTACGCTGAAATTCGCCCCTCTACCTTTCTCTCTCCTCTCGTCCCTACGCAGTGTATTGAGCTACCGAAAGCCTTACACTGTTCTTTCTTGTGCCGGATTTATTTCCGAGAGTGTTCAGTTCGTACTACGTACGTTCGTCGATACTTCTTATACAGTGGTGCTACTGTGTATTAAGTGAAAGTCGTTTTACCTTTGGGAACGGAACGCCGTAACAGTCGAGCACTATCCTGGGCGTATTCTGTTCTGCGGGAAAAGGGTTTCCCTTGACTCGACTTATTTGTGGAATTTACTTGTTATTCTGACATTTTTGATATTGCAGTTTACACGGCGTAGACCAGTTTCCAACACGATTTGATTTTAGCTAGTATTGTAATATGAATTCGAATTAATTTAACTACTCCGTATTTAATCAATTGTTTGATGACTTTTTATCCAAGGGTACGTTTTTTAAATTCTCTTACGTCAGCTTCTCTAAAGCCCTCGTTAACTTAATTAGCGAATGCTTTTTTCTTGCTAATGTCCTCGCTAAACTTTTTTTTTTTTGTGGTGTTATATAAAATATTTAATTTTATAATAATTATAATTCAATTATTCGGATTATCAATTGACCAAATCAATTATTTTTTGTAACTGATAATTTATCTATATATTATTTCATGCATACATATTGATTTTTGTAAGATCTTAATTTAATGATTCCCAACACCTCTCCATTCTCACGAGAGGTTTAGCGTACATTGTGAATTTGTGAATACATGCACCAATACAAACTACCCTTAATTATTCTCAATTTAATATATTTAATTCTTGATATAATTGATTACGAGTTAATGGAGTAGATGTGAAGAGGAAAACATAATAATTGGAGCAATAATTAAGACAAGTTATCAATGTCGACCCACTTGTTCTTATCAAAAGAAAATGCCCCAAAATAATACAACGATAGTACGACTTTATAGGAGATGATAAGCTGTCATGTTGAGTACTTATCAATCTTGATAGAATCATTGTATTCATGTTATGCATGTGCATGCTTTTGTCAGCTACCACCATCAACTTCCTAAACAATTTATTTATTTATTATAATGCTATGGCAATTAGAGAAGACGATTAACAATTCAATCCATACATATATAGAAATTGGCCGTAAAATCGTTGCAAGTGTGACATATCAAAGTTAGAAGGAAAATTATATATTAAGTTATGTGTATTTTGACAAATGAGCAAGATGTATTACATCTGAGTCTATCTCACAATTTATCTAATATTACGTACACCGTTCCACATAAAATTTTATCTTAGAATAATCGGATTAATTTATTAGACAATAAAAGGTACATGTATAAAAGAAGAAAAAGAGAATCTGGAACTATAAGCTCACAAACTGAGCTAGATGTTGGAGTGCCGTTAAAATCTTGTTTGAAAAAACTCTACCAATACATGAGGTTAAAAAGGTATACTCTTCTAAACATTAATGTCTAAAGTAAACAATAAATGATGATAAAGCAAAGTTATAAGCAAGTTAAAAATGTTTCATGATATACAGTAAAACCTCTATAAATTAATACTCTATAAATTAATAACCTCTCTAAAATAATAAAATCTTCCGGTCCCGACTTGGGCCTTTGTAAAAAAACATCAAATTCGATAAGATAATAAGATAATAATTTTTCGAAAAATCCATTTATAAATATTAGGTCCCATTAAAACTCTAAATTAATAATTCATAAATATTACAATTATAAATATTATGGTAATTTTCTAAAATATGAATTTATTGTTACTTGATTTTTCTTAAAATTTAAATCTAATTGAATTTTATCCCTAACTTTTTTAATTGCAGCCAAGAGTTCTGGTGTCGAGTTCTCTAGGAGCAACAAAAAATTGTGAAGAGTTGTTGTCGCGCACAAAGCATCAAATTTGAAGCAATGTGGCTTTGCATATTTTTCATCAATCCACTCTTGTAAATCTTTTTGAGTGCATGTGGGATGATCTCTCTTATACTCACATAATGCTTTACGCATTTGATCATTCATGGATGATTTTGCGATGCCTTTTAGATGAGAAGACATGTTGGGTGTTATGAATTATTTTATTTCTATATTGAGATTTATATTTCTATATTGAGATTTATATAGTATATATTTCCTTCATCATGCATGAATATGTTTAAATGCAACTAATTAATTGAAACATGTATACAATGAATATATTTAATTAGTTACAAAGAATTGGTTGATATGCATGAATATAATCAATGAAACATTTATGAATTCATTTATTTTCAATACATATGTACTAAATTTGATGAATTCAAAAAATCTCTCTTTTAATTAATAAATATTAATTTATCGATAAATTAATACCTCTCTCTTTAAATTAATAAAATTCCATGGTCGGTTATTAATTTAAAGAGGTTTAACTGTATATATAACATTATCATTCGGTGTCATCCAACATATATATCCGATCAACGTTTATGAATGACCACACTCATGATCTTTGAAGAGCCATAGCCAACTAAATCAGACCTCCGCTTGAACCGATGACGAAGGGTTCATTAACTGTTTTTCTAAGTGATTCATAACCTCTAGATCAATTTTATAGAATAAATGCAAATTTATAACAAAATTGCAATTATTGATAGGTTGGACAACGTGGGAACGACTAAGTCAAATTTGAGATAATGCAACTGTCTCTTAAGCATGTAAGTTCCGTAATTGTATAAAATACTCCATTTATATCGCTTAATAAACTATTTTCTCTGGTTTGGAATTTTTTTTTTTTTAACTACTTTCTCCCTCCCTTTCAAACAATTTTGTCATTTTAAATGTCGTAACCAAAATTACTTATATCATTTTTTTTTATATAAAATTCACAATCTCTCTACTTTTACCCTTTCATATCTCTCTAAATTTTCTTTATACTTTCTCTGTACCAAAAATTCAATATACATATAATAATATAATTCATTAATAAATGTACAAAAAATAAAAAAATAACTTTTAAAGGAACGAAAGAAGTATATGATATGAGCAACTTGTGTAATATTTTACCCCTGAGATATATTTAATTAAATAATATTTAAAACTTTACCGTTGACCTGCGAATTTTTGGCTAATTTAGCTCATAAGTTATACTAGTATTTCATACCGGCTAATTTAGCTCATTAAGTTATATTTTATGTATGAAATATTTTATAGTTTAAAGTATGGAATATTGTATATAGGTTTTGTTGGTACGATATTGTGATTGGGTTGGTCAGCTGTGGACTCGAGTGCATGTTGTGCACCCTAGTCCATGTTGCACTTTTCAGTTTACTGACTTACATTTTTTGGTAAATGGTGTTGCACTTTTCAATTATTAAACTGTATAATAATATTTTTAGTAATGCAACACCATTTATCAAAAAGTGTAAGTCAGTAAACTGAAAAGTGCACATGAACTAGGGTGCACAACATGCACTCGAGTGCATACTAGACTTTATCATTGTGATTCTATGCAAACTTAATTATCGCATTTGATTGTCTGGTAGATCAACAATTTGATTTGGCAGTCTATTTTTTTTTTTATAATTATAGTAGTGTATTGTGGCCCTTGTGGGTAGGTTCATGTGAACTTACAATTTAATTCACTTATTAATTAATTTATTTAGGGTAAATTTTTATGTGTAATTGAATATATATATATATATATACAATTGAATTTTAAGTGATTGTTCAATTAAATTTTAATCTTTATATTAGTATTGAATTAAAATTATGATTCAATTATACTATGTAGCTAGTTGTTTGTACGCAAAAGTGATTGTTATTAAAATAATGAATTTTTTGTCCACTACAAAAATGCGCAGTTTTGTCGACGGAACTATACAGACGGATTACCTTTTCGTCGGTTATGCCGACGGATTGCCGACGGAATAGAAAGTGAAAAGACGCTACCTACGGAAATCAAATTCCGTCGGCTTTTCCGACGGACTGCCGACGGAAAAGCCGACGGACACACAGTACTCTCTACACGGTGTCGTTTTTGGGTCACTGGACGACGGATATTTTCCGTGGTAACCGCGCCTTAGGCGCGAAATAATTTAAATTCGGCCGTACCGACGGAAATTTCCGTCGGTAACCGACCCGCTTTAACTAACCGCCTCTTGATAGAGGCGCAATTTAATGTGGTCATTACCGACGGAAATTTCCGTCGGTAAAGGCAATTTTTTTTTGTATATAATCTGCATACAAATTACTCTTTCTTTCGAAAGAAAGAAAAAAAACTCCTCTTTCAATTCGTTCGTGTTCGTCTTCATCGCGCGAAGAGGCTCTGCCGAGGTGATCTCTCGATTAGAAAATCTATACGGTACGCTTTCTTAATTTGTTAATAATTAATTTTTAAATTATATTGTAATGCCTATAATTATGAATTAAATTGGATGTGTTAATTTAATTTGTTATATAGATTAATATGAAATTGTTTGTAGTTGATGTATATAGTTAATTAGTTTGCATGTATGTAGTTGATATATCTAATTAATTAGTTGATATTGTTCGTGGATAATTGCCTATATATATAGTTGATGTATATTTGATTTGATGGAAAGTTAAATACCCATCCCTTTTTTTTCCCCTCCCCATGACTCGAACCCAGGACCTAAGGCCTAGGTAGTGGTGCTCTAACCACTTGAGCTATCCCACTTTGTCAGTTGATGTATATAATTATTTATAATAAATTGATGTGATTTGTTAAGATCGATATTGCATGTTTTGCATAATTTATGTTATATATATAGTGAATATTATTGTTTAATTTGCATATACATTGGAGTGGAGTTAATTACGTAATTAAATTATGATATTGTACGTTATAATTAGCTAGATTAATATTGTTGTTTAATTATGAAATTATTGATTAAATTAGGGGCTTTGTTAATTATATTAGGAAATTGTTATTTTAAAGATAGAAAATTATTACTAAATTTATTAGGTTATAGATTGTTAATTAAAATAGAAAATTGTTAATTAAAATAGGAAATTATTGATTAAATTAGTTATTGTTGAATAAAATAGGAAATTATTTATTAAAATAGAAAATTATTGATTAAATTAGTTATTGTTGAATAAAATAGGAAATTATTTATTAAAATAGGAAATTATTGATTAAATTAGTTATTGTTGAATAAAATAGGAAATTATTGATTAAATTAGGTATTGTTGATTGAATAGAAAATTATTTATTAAAATAAATTATTATTGATTAAAATAGGTTATTATTTATGGATTAAATTTTAATTTATTAGATTATTATTTTTTTATTAAATTAAGAAATTTATTATTAATTAATTAGTATTATATATATATTTATTAATTTGAATGTTTAAATTAAATAGATGAGTGGAGATGGAGATGGTGATGGTGCTGGTGGCTCGGGATCTCACGGGGCCTCCGGGTCACGTAGCCGATCGAGAAAGAGCCGAGCCACACTTAGACCCGAGGCGCCGCCTATACTGTCTTGGGCACCATTGTCGTCGCCTCCGCCACCCATTCCGCACCCGTCGCCTCCGCTGTCGTCTCAGTCATCTGCCCGGGAGCATCCTGCTGTTCCTGCTCGGGATGGCCGACAGCCCGTTTGGGTCGACAGAAGAGTGTAAGTAATTAAATACTTTTATTGTTTAATAATTAATTTCACATTCGTTTTAATTTATAATGTGTTTTGTTTGTTAATTAATGTCACAGATTGTTACCTGGTAACGAGGTCTCCAGGGTATGCACGATTGCTTTTGGCGCTTTACCGATCTCTGCGAGTGCAATTACCTGGAGGAAGGTCCCAAAATAAAAAAAGTGGGCGTACTTCGAGGAATTTCAGGTAGTAATTAATTACTTAATTATTTAATTAATGTTTGTTAATTTGTTCAATAATAAACAATTTATTATATGTGCAGAAAGATGTCACTTGGGATCGGGATATGTACTCGGACCAGGCTATGTTCAAGCATTTCAGTAAATCGGCGCAAGAGCGGTATAAGGATTTAATGTACGAATGGAGAATGGCATGGCGGACCGATGGGAAGACGCGGAGCTTGGGTAAGGATGCTAATGATGTTGAATTGTGGGATTCATTGACGAGGGAGTGGCTGGATCCTGAGTACATCAGGAAGTGTGAGATTGCTAAGGCCAATCGGAGATCCGACGTTGGGGGTGGGATGTCCAAGCATCGGTGTGGAGCCCGGTCCATCCTTGAGCGGTCACTTGTCATTGTAAGTGTTTAATATTTTTTTAATTAATTTCAATAAATTTAATTATTTAGTATATATAATACATAAATTTAACTATTAGGAACGGGAGACGGGGCGTGTACCCACTCACTTGGACCGGTTGAGCATTGCTCATCCGTTTGACGAGAATACACAGCAATCCACATACGGGCGCACAACTAACCTCCACGTAAGTAATAAAATTGTTTAATTAAATACATTTTTTTATAGTTTATTCTATTAATTTACAATTATTAATTATGTAGTTGGAGATGAATCGGAGGATGGCCGAGATCGGAACTCAAGTCGACCCTACTCAAGCCGGAACCAACAGTGCCCCTACAGTCGAGGTGGTGGACCGGACTTATTTGGAAGTTGCCCCCACCACCCGCGGACGAGTTCTGGGCCTTGGTCGTATGAGCAGTGATGTCAGGTCCGGCGCTGGTCCGTCCCAGACGGCATCGCAGGGTTCCGTATCTTCCACCCCAACTCCTGATATGATGACACAATTCAACCATTACATCAATGTGATGCATATGAATATGGGTCGAGAGTTGGGGTGGTCGGACGAGAGGATCGAGGAGGTTTATCAGAGAACCATGCAAGCTCCTCCACCGACGGCCAACGTGAACGTGTTTGTTCCCCAAGCCCCCTCAGCCCCCTCAGGCTATGTCCCGACCATGCTTGATGATGACATGATGGCTCAGTAGTTCGTTGGCAACGATGATGGCCTTGATATGTATATGTATGGTGATTGAGTGACTTTGAACAAATTTTTTTTTATGTGTTGAACAATTTTATTTTTATGTCTCGTAGAACTATTTACTTTTATGTCTCGTAGAACTATTTATTTTTATCTGCATTATTGTTGAACTATTTACTTTTATGTTTAAGTATTAGTTGTTTAATTTTAGTTATGTGTGTTTTATGTGTTAAGAATGTGTATATTAATTTTAGTTATGTTTTATGTGTGATTTTGGATGTTATCTGTATTGGATCTTCATTTATGTTTGAATGTACTCTGTTTTTTCATGTTTGTGTTTATGTGAATGTGAATGTGAATGTGATGGGAGACTATATGTGATAGATAAACAACATTTTCATTGAAAATTGCCTTGAAGAAAGGCTGTTGTTGTGGTTACATTACATGCATACACTTAGCATTACATAAACTTAACAATACATATTAAACTTAGCAATACATATTAGAGACATAAACTTAGGATTACATCCAACCTATAAACTTGAACACATAGGGTAGAACACAGAATATTATGGCCACAATAAGAAAGTTCATCTGCTTCTTTAGCTCTTCAACCTTTCCAGCTTCAAATCCTAATTCTGATGTTAGTTGGTCAGATGTATCCTTATACATATCCCCAACTAGTTGCGCATGATTCAACTTGTTGTTGAGCTCTTGATTTTCAAGCAAAAGTGAGTCAATTCTCCTCACAATTCCCGGAAACATTCCGTGTGAACCCGTTCCTTGTTCGTGGATTTCGTGTTCATCGGCCCAAACAAAAAAAGAGCATCCAGAACCATTTAGTGAATCTGGGCAAGTATAAAATAGTCTACCTCTGCTTTTTTCTTGCTTCGACATGCACACACGAGCTTCTTTTCCACAATGGTATACCACAATTTTCATGGATGCCGAAGATGAAGACATGAGTTTCTGTATTTTTTTATTTTTTGATGTTTGTGAAGAAGTAGGTTGTTTTGAGTGTGGTTGGAGTGTTAAGAATGCGCATTTTAATTTTTTTTATACGCGTCTTTTACCGACGGAAAGTGATTCCGTCGGTATTGACACATGTTCAATGCCGACGGAAATTTCCATCGGCAATGTAAATACCGACTGAAACTTGGTCAACGAAATCTGACTGATTTGACATACATTTGAAATCTGTGTTACCGACTGAAATTATCCGTCGGTATTACCAATACCGACGGAATTTCGGCGCGTGATATACCGACGGAATGACATTTATGTCGGCATGTAGTATTGAAAATTGTTCCAGAACCCAAAACACGCGAAAATTTTGGAGTAGAGCAAAAATTTTGGAGTGGAGTGAAAATTTAAGGTATGTTTTTCTATTAAGTGTACATAGTTTTACTGCAATTAATTTTTATGAAATGTATATAGTTTTATAACTTTTAGTGTTTAATTTTTGTGAAATGTATATAGTTTTTACTTTTAGTGTTTAATTTTTAGTGTGTAATTTTAATTTGGTCAAATTGTTTAACAGATGGAATTGTCGGATCGTCGGTGGATGTATTGTACTCCTAGGCTCGTTTTAGGAAATGTGAATGGTGAATTTTATGATAAACTCGTGTCATTTGTTGAATTTGCAAAGCTACACCCACATTACATGTCTGGGGATTGTATTAGGTGTCCGTGTAATGCTAAGAAATGTCGGAATAGATCATTTAAATACATTGATGAATTCTTATGCCACATTGTCATGAATGAGTTCGTTGATAATTACTATAATTGGACAGGTCATGGCGAACAACGGTGGCCTTATAATTTTGATCAAATCTTGTATTATTACATTATTGCAATTTATGAACAACCAGTACACGTCGAGCATGTCGGCACCAGTAACGATCAAGAGTTTAGAGTGGAAGAACTCGATATGTATCAAACAATGGTGATGAAAGCCAGTATGTCAAATATAGAGGAGGAACCAACGGATGAAGCATTTTAGTTTTATGAGATGCTCAAATTAGTCGATCAAGATTTGTATCCAGGGTGTGATTCTCATTCTCAGTTGTCATTTAATGCTCGACTTATAGCTATCAAGACGGAGAACAAGCTATCTAATAGAGCATATGAGCAAATGACACAATTATGCAGTGAGATTTGTCCTGTCGATAATAAAGTACCTACGACGTTTCATCAGAGCAAACAACTGATGAAGAATATGGGTTTGCCGGTTGAGAAGATTGATTGTTGTGTGAATGGTTGCATGTTATACTGGAGTGATGACGATAGTGATCTTCTTATGTGTAGAATGTGTGGCCATCCCCGGTACAAAGAGCCACGACGGAAGGGACCAGGTGGTCAATCGAGCAAGACAAAAAAGAAAGTGCCACATAAGAAGATGTATTATCTTCCTATCATTCCTCGTTTAATGAGATTGTTTCAATCTAGTGCTACAGCTCAACACATGACGTGGCATGCAAGAAATTCTGAAGATACTGAGGCTGGGGATATGAGACATCCGTCTGACTCTGAAGCCTGGAAACACCTTGATAACGTGTTTCCAGGATTTTCTTGTGAATCGAGGAATGTGAGATTAGGCTTGAGTACTGATGGTTTTGCACCGTTTGGGAGTTATGGAAAGAAGTATTCTTTGTGGCCGGTGATACTGACTCCGTATAATCTACCTCCATGGATGTGCATGAAACCTCAAACAATTTTTCTGACTGTATTGGTGCCTAGTCCGTCGAATCCAAAGCATAAACTTGATGTTTATCTCCAGCCTCTTATTAAAGACTTGATCTTCCTATGGGATAACGGAGTCCAAACGTATGATGTTTCTAGGAAACAGAACTTCACGATGCGTGCTGCTTTATTGTGGACCATTATCGACTTTTCTGCATATGCTATGTTGTCCGGGTGGAGTACAGCCGGAAAGCAAGCTTGTCCGTATTGTATGGAACATTCTGAAGCTTTCAGTCTCCCGAAGAGTAGAAAAGTTTCATGGTTCGATAATCACCGAAGGTTTTTACCTCGAGATCATCCATTTCGAAGGAATAAGGTCGACTTCACGAAGAATATAACAATCACAAACAATCGACCGCCCCTTCGAAATGGTATTTTATACATTTATTTAACATGTTTTTTTGGGTTACATTTATTATAACATTTATTAATCGTACAGGACGAACCTTGTTATATGAGATTGAGTGGACGGGTTTGAAAAAAACTACGGAGGAAAATGCAGAAGAACACAACAAAGGAATCCCAGGTAACTAGAAGAAAAAGAGTATTTTTTGGGACTTGCCATATTGGAGTTCACTATTGATCCGACACAATTTGGATTTCATGCACATTGAGAAGAATGTGTTTGACAATGTGTTTTACACAATGATGAACACAGAAGGCAAGACGAAAGATACTCCAAAGTCCAGGGGAGAGTTGAACACTATCTGTCGCCGTGATGAGTTGGAACAGGATACCCGTACAGGTAAATATCCGAAGGCTTGCTACACACTAGATAAGGCACAAAAACAGGAATTGTGTAGGTGGATTAAAGAGTTAAGATTTCCAGACGGCTACGTGTCAAACATGAGTCGATGCGTAGACACAACAAAAGGCAAAGTTGTAGGGATGAAGAGTCATGATTGTCATGTTTTTATGCAGCGCTTGATACCTATTGCGTTTCGAGAATTTCTTCCTCTGAATGTGTGGAGGGCTATCACTGAATTAAGTCTCTTTTTTAGAGATTTAACGTCTACAACAATCAAGGTTGATGATATGAATCGTTTGGAACGAGACATTCCAGTTATTTGGTGTAAGTCGGAACGTTTTTTCCCACCTAGCTTCTTTGACTCGATGGAACACTTACTTGTTCACTTAGCGTATGAAGCTAGGATTGGTGGTCCAGTGCAGTACAGGTGGATGTACCCATTTGAGAGGTGAACAATTCTATTTCTCTCATTTAATTAGTTTTTAGTATAAGAAGCCTTATTTTAATTTGTTAACTATTATAATTTTAGGTATCTCCACAACTTGAAGCGCAATGCTAAACAAAAGGCAAACGTCGAAGCATCGATTGTTAATGCATATTTGAATGAAGAGGTTGGCATGTTTTGTTCATATTATTTTGAAGACCATGTCAACACGAGGATTAGGAATGAACCACGTAACTTCGATGGTAGAGGTACGCAACAAGAAGTCGATGGCATGCTCTCTGTATTCAAGTCTAAGGGGCGACCTATAGGAAAAGCCACTGAACGATATTGGTCAACAAACACAGAGGCTGAAATAGCACAAACGTACGTGTTATTGAATTGTGATGAAGTTCAGCCTTACATTGAGTAAGTATTTCATATATTTATCATCTAATTAAATAGCACAAACGTACGTCATTTATCATCTAATTGTGTTGTGAATTATTAGGATGTATACACAAGAACTACGACATGCAGATCAAAACATCTCAGATAGAGACATAGATACTAGTCTTCAACGTCAATTTGCCCGATGGTTCCAACGTTATGTGAGTATCATTAATTGAATTTTACGTGAACAAATAATTGTTTTGATTAATGTTAATTTTAACTGTATAGGGTCAATCGCACGATTTTCAGAGCCGGTTCTTACAGGATCTCAGCAAAGGACCACTACGGCGTGTGAGGACTTACAACAGCTATATTGTGAAAGGCTACAGGTTTCATACATCAGAGTATGCATCAATAAGAACGACTAACAACAGTGGTGTTTGTGTTAGCAGTGCGAATTACAATGCAGATGCAAGTGATTACTTTGGGGTGTTGCACGAAATCGTTGAAATTGAATATCCGGGATATCCAATGAAAACCATAATGTTGTTCAAGTGCCATTGGTTTGACACATCCCCTTTAGGAACCAAAATTCATCCGAAGTACAAGCTTGTGGATGTTAATTCGAAAAGGACGTATAGTGGGGATGATCCGTTTGTATTTGCCTCTCAGGTATCTCAAGTCTACTACTGCACGTATCAAGGAGCTGGAAAACGTAATAGAGAATGGCACGCTGTTTGCAAAGTGAAGGCAAGGTCAATGGTGGAGGTCCCCCAAAAGGAAAACAACGATGAAGATGAACCTCCGTTTCAAATGGAACAAATAGAGAATCAAACTGAAGTGTTTGCGGGAGATTTTAATCTTTCGGTAGACTTGACGGCTGCAAATCCACAATTGATTGTTATTGAAAACGATAGTGGACATGAGGAGGAGGATGAACATGACGAGAGGGAGGATGAAGAAGATAAGGAGGAAGAGGAATATGTGACAAATAATGAAAATGAAGACGAAGATGAAGATTAAATTAATGTAACCTTGCTATTTTATTTTGTACAATTTATAAGATTTAATTATTTATCATTTGGTTATAACTCATAATTTAATTATTTATCATTTGGTTATAAAAATACAATGAAAATAAACAAACGAATTTTTTATAAAAAAAAAATTCAATGGCGACGGAAAATATCCGTCGCCAACGGCAACGAGCGAATACCGACCGATATATCCGTCGCCAACGGCAAAGAGTCAAAGCCGACCGATATATCCGTCGCCAACGGCAAAGAGTCAATACCGACCGATATATCCGTCGCCATTTCCGTCGCCAACGGCAAAGAGTCAAAGCCGACCGATATATCCGTCGGCATATCCGTCGCCAACGGCAAAGAGTCAATACCGACCGATATATCCGTCGCCAACGACAAAGAGTCAAAGCCGACCGATATATCCGTCGGCATATCCGTCGCCAACGGCAAAGAGTCAATGCCAACGGATATATCCGTCGGCATTTCCGTCGGCATTTCTGAATATAAATTTATCTTTCTCTCATTTCACGCGTTATTTCCCCCACCTTCCCTAGTGTTGGGATATGAATCCTAGAACAAGTCCTAAATGATGAATAAAAGATGAAGTTTTGATAAAGCCAAAAGTAGTATGAATATTTTCTAAGTGTTGACTGATCTAGTCTAGTTGAGTTAAGTCATCTTGTACAAGACCAGTAGAAGTTCACATAAGTTCATATGAAAAGATAAGTACAGTTTATAAGTACTTCATATGTGTTTACAGTATTTGTTTAAGTTTGTTACTGAGCTATTTAAATGTTGTATAGAGCTCATGATGTTTTTATATGTAATAGATTAGTTTTATTGTATAGTGTATAAGTTGACTAAGCTTGTATTATGAAAGCTTAAAGTAATGTAATAGTCTTGATAGGTTTAGTATAGTCTACTGTTTGAACAAGGAAGACCAGACAAGAAGAGTGGAAGTCTGCTACTCAAGACAGAAGGACTACAAGACAAGACAAGTACATACAAGTCTACTCAAGACAAGTAAACGTGAAGATAGTTAGTTAAAAGCGCGTGAAAAGATAAAGATATAGAAGTTAGTTATGGAATAACTAATTCACAACAAGAAACGCGTATATGGATAAGAAGATTCAGTTGAAAGTAGTTATCAAGAAAAATTGGTTACAACTGATTAGTTCTTGATTTCAGAAGTTTATAAATACTTCATGATAGTAATCATTTGACTACTACTGATACTAATACGCTGAAAATCTACATACTCAAAGTAAAGATATATTCGAAGTTTACTCTCAGAGTTGATTGAAGTTCAGATAGAAGCCAGAAGACAAGTGAAGAATCAAGAAGGCTACTACTGAAGATCAGAGAAGTTTTTAGTTTTGTTTTGTTACTTTTCAAGGTGCTAGATACTTGTAAAATTTCTAGTTAGATCGTAGACATATCTGGAGGTATAGTCTGTTGAAGATCTAAGTCTTCTTCTTGAGACTTTAAAGACAGGAACATACACTTGTACTCGATTGGAAGAGTTTAGTGGGAACATCACAACTGGGTTTGTGAGAGTGGATGTAGACAAGTTGTCGAACCACTATAAATCTCGTGTTTGATTTACTTTACTGTTTTGTTTGTTGTTTAATTGATTAATTGTTTAGTTAATTGAATTACATAATTGAACTAGACTAGCTGAGTATACATAAAACAGAGTTCTCGAATTAAGTTGAGTATAAACTTTAATTGGGCTCATTGTTAATTTCGTATTCCGCATATTGTAATTCTGATATATCGAAAGATTTTAGAAAAGTCTATTCACCCCCCTCTAGACATTTTCTTTAGCTTCCCTCGAAATTAACTCAACTTAGGGACCTACACCTAGTTTTTTGTATTAGGCCCTCTCCCTCACCACCCATTTTCCTCCTCCTTCAGCCGTTGCCCGCCTCCCAAACGACGCGGCCGTCATCCCCCTTATTGCAAAGCGACGCGACGCGGCCGCTACACCCTCCTCCCAATCGACGCGGCCGCCTTATTTTCAAGATCATCTTATCGGTTTTCAATTTTCTCCTTTTCTTTATTACTAATGATTAGGATGATTTTTTATTTATTTCTGATGATGTATATTTGTGTTAGACGAAGTTCAACTTTTGTGATCGACGAAGATGAGGCCGATTTTCTGCGGGAATTTTGAGTATGATACTCGTCAGTCCGACTTGGAGCGGTTGTTCTCCAAATATGGAAGAGTTGAACGTGTTGACATGAAATCTGGTATATTTTCCTTGGAGTTATATTTCTTGTCTACTTTGATTCTCGCCGTTGGTTTCTATTAAAAATCTGTTTTGTTCCTTGTTCGTCAAGGGTGATATGAGATTCTAGCATTCTTTCTAATGTTGCTATTTTATTTTGCCATGGGTATAGTTGCGTCCCATTAGCATTCGTCCGTTAGATCTCCTATGTATTTGGAAGGTACTAATATAAAGTCTAGCATTTTGTGGATTTAGATATGTCCGTCTTGTTAATCATCTGTAGGATATTAACTGAATTGGCATATGTATGTGATAAACTGTACTAATGGATATGCTTAAATAGCTCAACAACAATGATACATATTAATTTGACATGCATAAATGCTCCTTTTTCTGCTCTTTTGATTTATTTATAAAGTTAAAAACACATGACGAATCTTCTTCCCGAATTTGCACGTGTGTTTACTAGTTGTCGTTGCCTTGTGGTGTGGCTGTTGGTTCAACTTAGAGATGTCTATCGGGCTGGCCCTAGCCCTATAGGGCCAGCCCTACAGGGCTACGGGTTAAACGGGTTAGGTGCTTAACCGGTTCATATTTAACGGGCCTACAATTGTTGGGACCTAACCCTAACCCTAGCGGGCCACGGGCTAAACGGGCCACTAACGGGCTACAATAATTTTTTTTTCTTTTAAAATTAAAAGTCTCAATTGGCACGTCTAACAAACAAATTAAATAGAAAAAATACATAATTAGTTAATGATCAATAAATGAGAAAAAAAATTTAATTTAAACACAATTCTAGAACTCAATGGGCCTTAATATGACCAAATAAAGCTAAACAAATATCGTAATCTAATAAAAAATAGTAATAATAACTAATAGATGGTAATCGGCTTCTTAATGCTTATAGTTATGGTTATTGGTCAAATGACCCAAAATTTATTCTTAGTTTATTTATTAAAAAAAAGAAAAAAAATGTAACAACTCGGGCTAGCGGGCTGGCCCGGTTTAGCCCACGGGCTAACCGGTCCGGGTAAAAAAAGCCCGGTTTTAAACGGGCCTATAATTCATGAACCCTAACCCTGTATTTTCCAGGGTTAAACGGGCCAGCCCGGTTAGCCCGGCCCGGATAAACATCTCTAGTTCAACTGCGCTTGTTTTAACAGATTAAGAAAGAGAATATATGTTTTGTCGAAACTGTTTTATCAAATATATGATTCGATTTTACTGCTAATCAAATCAATAGCATTCTAACCCCTTAATTAGCTAGCTTTTTCGTATTCCATTTCACGAGAAATTTCATCAAATATTCTAAAGTAAATATATAAACATGTAGTAGTAATGAAGTTTGCTGAGATCGACCGAATTATGCGAGCCTAATGAAGTTACTTGATCTCGTAGTATTGTTGAGGTATGTTCAATTTTTATGATAATTTAATTTATGTTTAAATATATAAAATGACAATTGAATCTTGATTCTTTGAAATTGATTTTGAAATGGCAGGGATGGAGTCGGCGAAGGACAGTTTAATCAAGTTCTTCTCTTTCCTGGTATAAATTTTGATTTCAGCAATTTAATAACCCAACTGATCTAATTCTTACTCTGTGAATAAATGAAAAATAAGATTCTTACCCTCTTGTAATTCTTTTTTAAACGATTTATCTTATAATTCTCTTGTAATTTTATATATTAATTAATTTCTTTATGTGAAAAATAGGTTGTGGATTTGCTTAAGCTGTCTTTAATTTCTCAAACTCCGTTGTATGACCTCCTACTCAATACTACAACACACACAAAGATTGCTAGATTAATAAAATCTGAAGCAAGCAACGCCTAAAGCCAAGGATGATATTGAAAGTAATGTTTCAAAAATCAACCAACAAGTTGCTGTTTGCTCAGGCAAAGGAGGATTTTGTTTATTCTGTTGGATCTAATGTAGATTTGTGTCACCCAACTGAGTTCGGTTTTGTTTATTATGTTGGATCTAATGTAGTAGATTTGTGTATTGAATTATTTAACTTGATTTTCTTCATTTCTTTGGAATGAATTTTGTTATTAATAATGAATTAATGCAATTTTGATCGGGTCGGATCCCGATCACAAAGAAATTTTTTAAAAAAAATTTTGGTACTTACCGACGGAATATTCTGTCGGTTTAGCGTCGGTAATGCCGACGGACGGGCCGACGGAATATAATTTTTTTAAAAATATTTTTGGTACTTACCGACGGAAAATGTCGTCGGTGTCCAAAATATACCGACAGCTCCACCGACGGATGTACCGACAGAATCTTGACCCGGTTTGAAAAAGGGTTGGTTTGACTGCCGACGGAAATGAATCTGTCGGTACAGGCGACCCGGTTTGAAAACGGGTTGGTTTGAATGCCGACGGAATTGAATCAGTCGGTACTGGCGACGGGCAGAAACCGTCGGGAATCCGTCGCCACATACCGACGGAATCATATTTTCCGTCGGTAAACCATACCGACCCATTCCTGGCCGACGGATAAAATCCGTCGGTATTTCCGTCGACAAGAGCCAATACCGACTGAATATCCGTCGGCATTTCCGTCGGTAAAACACCTCTTTTTTGTAGTGGTCCCTTTTTAATTTTTTTATTGGCAATTGACATGATCATATTCTCTTATAAGAAATAATTTTTTTTGAGAAAGACTTGCTTAAAAGGGTTTCATTGTCAATCCGTTCACACAAATTAACACTAATTTTTTTTTTTTAAATATTAAAACAAGATGCTCAAATTATAATCCGTGTGAGACGTAGGTTCTCATGCAAGACTTCGATCTTCTCATTCTTTTTATTATAAAAGATGAGTTTGTTCATAGTTGCATTTACACAATATGTAATCGTACAGAGTAAACCACCTAATTTATACCTCACATGGAAATGAAGGCGTGGGAATCATTAAATTAAGGACGTCTTTAAAAAAAAATTAAAAAAATTGTTTAATTCTTTTCTTTCATATTTGTAGAATTTATCTGTCATATCTTTCAGGAATATGATCTTAAAAATATCTGTACGTAAGTGATTAGAAATTATACGAAATCAAACAATGTACTATTAAATTGACATATGTATGTTGAATCTTTCATATCAATATGTTATCCTTAGGTGACAAAATATCTTCAGAATGATATGGTCAAACCTGCAGAGTTGATGTATGATACAATGAATCGAAATGCAGACATGCATATTAAAGACAGATTCACAATAGTTTTGATTTGGGAGGGTTCAACTACAATTAGTAAAACAACATATCAAACTCTAAATCATATACTGTATATACTCGCTCTTTACAATCTCAAAGCATCATACTTATATTTTGAAAAAAAATGCATAATTGATTATTTATTGAAGCACTCTTGTGTGCACCAATGCAATTGGTACTATTAAATCACAGTTTTAATTTGATTATAATATATATATTAAAAATTCAATTGAACAATAATTTAAAATTTAATTGTATAAAATAATTCACCTTATTTTATTAGTATTAATTTATGAACAGTCTGACACACATCTTTGTTAGCATATATTTCTGATGAAATTGAGCAAATATAAGAGATATTTAAACTCATATAAATAAAAAGAAAACATTTGAAATGAAACCAAACAAAATTTCCAATTTTCTTTCTAAAAATAGTTGTTGTCTTTTTTACTTATGTTAGAATGTAATTAAGAGAAAGAGTGGCATACAGCTCAACACCAGCATGAATGTTGTGACTTGTTGTGAGACTAACATTTTTGGTGACGCTGAACTCACCCTCACACTTTCACTTTGTGTAAACGAGAAATTTTGGGGTTGAAATTTGAATACGTGACACCTTAAAAGTTTTACACTTCTACCTCAAAAAAATTACTCCCTACAATTCACTATAAATTTTCTTCTTTTCTTTTTTGGATATTTCACAATAAATTTTTCATTTCATAAATTATTTTCTCTCTCCCAATCAAATCACTTATATTTCATCTCATACGAGTACTAATCTATTATTTTATCTTTCACCATCACATCATTTGTACTACATCTATTATTTTATTATATTTCTCAATCTAAACACCCAAAAAAAGTGGGAAAACTTATTCCGGGACGGAGAGAGTATTTCCATCTCAATATTTTTTACCTCAAAACTTTGCATAGTCCCACTATTAAATCTTCTTTTTTATTCTATTCATATTTATTTATTAAATATTTTTATTTATAATATAACTTCTACAATTAAAAATCACAATAAATATTAATTATAAAATTTAAGTTATAAAAATAAAATAGTGTTAATATATTTTTTGATAAAATATTGTTGAAATAACACAAAGAGTATAAAATAAAAAATACATCATTGGTAAATACAATTAAAAATAATAATTAAATGCTTAATAAATTAAAATAAAATAAATAAAAAGACATGAAAAGAAAGCAAAACAAAACATAAGTTAATAAAATGTACTCCATACTAAATAAATAAGAAACAATATGAATAAAAAGTAAAAAAAAAAAAATATGTTGGCGATCACTTGAAATTGAGATGGAATAGGAGTATTCCTCACCCATTTCTCATACTCATATCACATCACATTCTCATACTCATATCACATCACATTCGTTCAATCCCTTTTACTTTTAATTTGAGTTAGAAGTAGAAATTCACATAGAACTTCTATCTTCCATTAATCATTATAGATGCTCCTACATAATCACATTAGTTGTCGATAATAATAGCGAGATGGTTGAAAATACAACTCTATATAAGTTCAAACTTTTAAATTAGACGAAAATTTTCTTGCGTACACCTACTTAATTCGATTGATTTATAGGGGTGATGAGTCATGGGTATGAGGTGCCATTGAGAGGCCACAAAATTCCAAATTAAGTTGCATTGTATTGCGTGGTTTATCGTTATCACTTTATCACTAATCAATCATTGTGAAAAATATATAGAAGAATTTATATATATGATGACATCATTTTCTCTCTCTCTCTTTCTCTTTCTCATTCTCAATCTCAATCTCATAAGTTGTCCGATTGATATACAGTTACACCTCTATAAATTAATAACCTTGGGACCATGAAAATTTATTAATTCTCTATAAATTAATAACCTTAGGACTATGAAAATTTATTAATTTAAAGAGGTATTAATTTATCAATAAATTAATATTTATTAATTAAAAGAGAGACTTTTAAAATTCATCAAATTTAGTGCATATTATTGAAAATAAATGAATTCATATATGTTTACTTGATTATATTCCTGCATCAACCAATTTTTTGTAACTAATTAAATATATTCATCAACCAATTTTTTGTAACTAATTAAATATATTCATTGTATACATTTTTACATTAATTTGTTGCACTTAAATATATTTGAATGAAACATATACTCCACTATATAAATCTCAATATAGAAATAAAATAATTCATAATACCCATTCATGTCTTCTCATCTAAAAGACATTGCAAAATCATCCAAAAACATTATATGAGTAATTTATGAATTATTAATTTAGAGTTTTAATGGGACCTCACATGCACTCAAAAAGATTTACAAGAATGGATTGATGAAAAATATCATTTAAAAGTTAATCAAGGTATCCCACTTTGTGAAACATAACAAGATTCGATTTTTATTCATTTCCATTTATCATTGATCATTCATTTTTTTTCCTTCCCCGAGTCATTTATAATACCCATTCATGTCTTCTCATCTAAAAGACATTGCAAAATCATCCAAAAACATTATATGAGTAATTTATGAATTATTAATTTAGAGTTTTAATGGGACCTCACATGCACTCAAAAAGATTTACAAGAATGGATTGATGAAAAATATCATTTAAAAGTTAATCAAGGTATCCCACTTTGTGAAACATAACAAGATTCGATTTTTATTCCTTTCCATTTATCATTGATCATTCATTTTTTTTCCCTCCCCATGACTCGAACCCAGGACCTAAGGCCTAGGTAGTGGTGCTCTAACCACTTGAGCTATCCCACTTTGTCGTACACGTTGCAAATTGATATTAATAATAAAAACAATCAAATAACAATAATAAGAAAAAGCATTGAGACGCGTCCAAATGTTAAAGAATTTAAAAACATCTACATATTGTTAATTAACTTTTAACAATATAATATTCATATAAAAATTGTAATGATAAAAAACCCGCGATAGAAATTAATTAAATTATAGAAAAAGAAGAGTGAAATTCATGAATTTTGTCACTCAGTAATTTTTCTTTATAGATATGTCGATTTAGCAGGTCGTTTATATTTCCAGGGGCGCGGCTAAAGGCACCCGGATTTCCTATGAGTACACTCACGGAGAATTTTTTTCGTCACAAGGGTTGTGCGAAAAGATGTTTTTACCCCTCTTGTAGTTTTTTAAAAAAACGTCGGATGAGTACACCCATCTATTCCGATTCACATGCGATTCACCATTTCACATACGAATCATTCCGATTCCCACCATCAACACCAAAACATCAAAAATCCTAAAAAAATCAAAATTTCAACAACAAAAATAAAATCTTCACATGTTCGAAAATTTTAACAAAACAAAGTTGAGATGTTCGAAAATTTTACCAAAACAAACTCAATATGTTCGAAAAAAATTTCAAAACAACTTATATTTGTTCGAAATTTTTTTTTTCCAAAACAAACTCAAGTTATTCGAAAAAAATTTCAAAACAAACGCAATATATTCGAAATTTTTTCCAAAACAAACTCGATATGTTCGAAAATAATTCCCGAACTACTAAAAACCCTAATTTTCCTAAATTTTCAAAATCCAAATTTTTTTAAAAACTGTAAAAATTGAAAAAAAAAGAAAAAACTTACCTTCGAACGGCGGCGGCGTGGGTAGCTGGGTGCGATGAAGGGGAGTGGGAGGAGCTGCGGCCGCGAAAGGGAGGGGAAGGGACTGCGGCCGCGAACGGCCGCGAAGGGGAGAGGGAAGAGCTGCGGCCGCGAAGGGGAGGGGAAGGGACTGCGGCCGCGAACGGTCGCGAAGGGGAGGGGGAGAGGCTGCGGCCGCGAAATGGAGAGGGAGGCGTGTGCGGCGCAGCGAGGCAAAGGCAAAGGCGGTGGCGTGGGCGGCGGCGGCACTGTGCGAGCGGCCGCGTGGAAGGAGGCGGCGGCGTGGGCGCGGATGGCGCCGTCGTCTTCAAGAGAGTGGAGGAGGCGGAGGAAATGGGTAAGGTGGGTGTACTCTTTTAATTTTGAGAATGGGGAGGATTTAGGGTTTTAATAGGACGGAGGGTATTTTTGTATTTTCCACGTGGGTGTCCTCATAGGATCCTTGGGTGCCTTTAGCCGCCCTTCTGGAATTTCAAATCTGATGAGACCAAGTCGCTTATTGTCCATGGGCTGGGCCAAGGGGCCTGCTCTTCATTTTTATTTTTTTTCATACAAAAATAGTGACCTGCAATTTTTTGAAATATTGTTTCTAATTTTATTTTTTGTCATGGAATGCTAAAACATTTAAAACTAAAGTATTATGTGAGACAAAAAACATAACTCAATCTATCTAATTTTGATTAATTTATCATTTTACTCAATTTTTACCTAATAAACAAAAAACACATTGATGAGTTCATATTATTGCATATTTTTGTGTTTTAATTTGATATTCTATGTTAGTGTGCTTTTTCGACTCATTATTTTGTGGTTTCAATTTCTTTGATTTTTTAAAATTTTTTATTTAATTCAGGTATAATTAAGATATTTTGAAGATAGATGGACAGACCACTTATGCGGAGAGTCGATTAGAAATCGAACGAGTCGAAAAGAGAAAGCCTAATACTAATGAGCTAATGTTGGGCCATGCAGATTAATTAAGGGTTTGACTATATGCACCTCCATTTCGGAGAGATGCACTCCCCCGATCTATACACTCCCCGAATTTTAGGTCACACCCCCCTCAAATGTCATAAATACCCCTCCTTCATAAAAATCCTTTTACTACCCACACCCCCAAATCCTCCATCTTTCTCCCTCCTCCATTTCTTCTTTCATCTTCTCCCCCACCCCTCACCACCACCGCCGGCGACCTGCCCCTCCACCACCCGTCGCCGGCGACGCCAGCCCCTCCCTCCATCGCCGAGCCCGTCGCCCCTCCTCCCTCCCTCGCCAAGCCCGTCGCCCCCCCCCCCCCCACCGCCTGTTAAAAAAAAAAAAAAAAACAAATCTTGGCCGCGCGCGGCCGTCCCCTCCTCCTCCCTCCCTCACCGAGCCCGTCGCCCCACCCCCACTGTAAAAAAAGAACAGATCGCGGTCGCCCCCTCCCTCGCCCCTCGTCCCTCGTCCCCCCCTCCTCTCTCCCTCGCCGAGCCCGTCACCCCACCCCCAACTCTAAAAAAAAAAAAATGAGCAGATCGCGGCCGCCCCCTCCCTCCCCATCCTCCCTCCGACGCCGACACACCCCACCAGGTTTCCCCCCCCCCCCTTCCCAATGTTAGGGTTTTCTGCAAAAATGCAGAAAATCCTAGTTTTTTTCTTCTTTTTTTTTTCAATTTTCGACGACTGTATAAGGTCGATTACATACACCTTCGTCGACAAATTGTTGTCGACGAGAGTGTATTTGATCGACCTTACATAGTCGAATTTAAAAAAAATTGTTTTTTTTTTTTTTCGACCAACTGTTTCGACCATATACATTCCCGTCGACAACGATTTGTTGACGAGAGTGTATATGGTCGACACTGGTTGGTCAAAAGTTGAAAAAAAATTGTAATTTTTTGGAGTATATAGTTGACCATTTTTTATTTTTTTTGAGTTGATGGTCGCCGGAAATTGTGTCGCCGGCGACCGGAAGTTGTGTGTTAAGGGAAGGTTAAAGAAATGAAGGCGAGGTGCATTCAGTCGGGAGGGTGCATCTAGTATAGTGTATATTTAATGAAGGGTATTTTAAGTTTTTTACCTATTATTTTATTAATAAAAAGTGTATATTTAATGAAGGGTATTTTAAGTTTTTTACCTATTATTTTATTAATAAAATTGAAAGGGGGAGTGCATCTCTCCGAAATGGAGGTGCATATAGTCAGACCCTTAATTAAGGGATTAATCCCAATTGATGGGCCCAACCATTTGTGATCTAATGTATTTGGACGCATGCAGCAAAAGAAAGAAATAAAGAAGAAGTCTTGGGCCTAATCTATTGTGAAGCAAGTGGGCTGGGTTGACTAATTGGTGCTAATTAATTCATCTAATGTTTTTGGGCTTTAAGGGCAATATATAGCAGCCGTGGAAAACACGTAGCCGCCATTCTGGATAATTGGAGGCGTGGGATTGGAAGGAAGTAGCGGCTGTCACGTTGGAAAACAATGAGTTTGATTTTATTTTTATTTATTGTTCCTTTACTTATATTTAGTTGGTAAACTATTTTCTAGTCCAACGATGTAAAACTTTTATTTAGGTATGTCGTTTTAAAGATATGATTCACGGTTTATTTCGATCCCTATTTTGATTTCGTTATTATTTGATTGATTAATAAATTTATTAGTTATCCGAGTTTATTTGTTATTAATTCTAGTTAATTCACAATTTATAATCCTTAATTGTTATTTTATTGCGGATATCGTAGCAATTAAGTCAGAACACCCAGGAAATAATAACGTCAGGGGTTGTATATGAAACGAGTGTCTCATATTCATAGTCTAGTTTATTCTATTGTTTTGGTTCGTTAATGCATTTTTCGAGTTGAATCTTAAATACACGTTTTAGGGATGTTTTAGGATTATTTGTAGGAATAGATTAATTGGGGTCGTATTTTCTGATTAATTAAACATAAGAAATAATTCGAACTAGTTTGCTGTACCATTGATTTAGGGATAAGATTTGAGATTAGATTGAGATTACGGAGTTCACTAATTAAATTTGTTAAATTGTTCAATGGGAAGCAATACGAGGTTAGGGATAAGATTTGAGATTAGATTGAGATTACGGAGTTCACTAATTAAATTTGTTAAATTGTTCAATGGGAAGCAATACGAGGCTAGACCGTTCTTAATATCATATTTTCTAATAGTTAGTTAGTCAACCACATTTAACTCCCCCCATTTTATTGCTTTCGTGCACAAATTTATTCAATTAAACTACACCGTTCTATGTGGATCGACCCTTACTTAATCTACTACATTAGTGGATTTAGCTAAGATATTATTTTTGGGTGACTGCGAAACCAAATTTTGAAGTGCAATGTATATATACAGAAGATAATGGCCATAATCGTCTGTAGGTCAAGATACCGAAATATGAGGAAAATAAAATAAAATAAGATATTCTAAATATTAAATATAAATCTAAGATATTTTGATATACTCCAATACTCCCCCTCAAGTTGGAGTGTGAAGGTCTCGAACACCCAACTTGTTGCGAAGAAAACAGAAACGATCAGCTCCAAGTGGTTTAGTGAAAATGTCCGCCACTTGGTTAGAAGTCGAGACCATGCATGGCTGGATATCTCCATGCGTCACCCTCTCCCGAACGAAGTAACAATCCATCTCAACATGTTTCGTACGTTCATGAAATACCGGATTTACAGCAATGTGTCGCGGCGCTTAGTTGTCACAGTAGAGTGGTGTCGCGGCAGTTTGCTTGATGCCAAAATCATTCAACAACCAACGTAGCCAAATGATTTCACATACAGTTGTGGCCATGGCCCTATATTCAGCTTCCGCAGAGGACTGAGAGACAACATACTGCTTCTTTGTTCGCTACGAGACAGGGGAACCTCCAAGAGTGATAAAATAGCCAGAAGACGATCGCCGAGAAAATGGGCAACCACCCCAATCAGCATCACAATATCCTTCAAGCGCGAAGCCTCCACGGGACGAGAGGAAAATACCTTGGCCAGGTGTTTGTTTTAAGTAACGCAAGACGCGATGGACGGCATTTATGTGACTTTGACGGGGTTGACTAAGAAATTGACTCAACTGATTGACGGGGAATACAATGTCCGGTCGCGTTACGGTCAAGTAAAGGAGACGGCCGACTAAGCGGCGGTATTGCGTAGCATCAACAATAGGCGTCCCGTCGTCGGGACGAAGTTTGAGGTTCTGCTCCATGGGAAAAGTACAAGGTCGACAGCCTTGCAACCCGCTTTCTTCCAATATAACAAGAGTGTATTTTCGTTGGCTAAGTACGAAGCCCTCTAAAGAGCGAGCTAATTCTATCCCCAAAAAATACTTCAACTTGCCCAAATCCTTAATGCTAAACTTGGCGTCTAGATAACCTTTAACATGGGCAATGTATGTGGGATCATTCCCGGCTAGAAGAACGTCATCGACGTAGATGAGAGCGGAAACATAGGTGGCACCCTTTCGAAAAATGAAAAGGGAATGATCGGCCCGTGATTGACAAAATCCAATTGTCGTAAGAGCATGCATGAATTTTTCATACCAATTTCGAGAGGCTTGTCGCAGGCCGTAAAGTGATTTCTGAAGCTTGCAAACTCGCGTGTCCCCCTCCTTTGCAAATCCATGCGGAATCCGCATGTAAACTTCTTCATGTAAATCACCATGAAGGAATGCGTTGTTAACGTCAAGTTGATGAACTTCCCAGTTTTGTTGAGCGGCCACACTTAACATGCAACGAACAGTAACAAGTTTGGCAACGGGAGCAAAAGTCTCATGAAAATCAACCCCTTCTATTTGAGTGAACCCCTTTGCAACTAAACGAGCTTTAAATCTCTCCACATCACCGTTTGGTTTGTATTTAATTTTGTATACCCATTTCGATCCAACTGCTTTCTTTCCGGGAGGTAAATCGGTTAGAACCCATGTCCCATTGCTTTCCAATGCATTGATCTCCTTCTTCATTGCCTCACACCAAAGGGGATCTTTAATAGCTTGTGAAAAATATTTAGGCTCATCGCGCGATGTGATGGCCGCTAAAAAGGCTTTATGAGGAGGAGAAAATTTGTTATAAGTGATAAATCGAGAGAGAGGGTATACCAGTGAGTCGATTGAATTGGTAGTGGGCCTTGAATGGTCTACTGAGGGGGGTAAAGTAGTTTCATAAGAGTCCAAATGCTTTGGCCGTTTTTAGTGCGATTACTCACTCGCAAATCTGTCGAATCTGCTGAAGAGACTGGTGCAGGATCAGCCTGTTGTGTGGGATTGGCGTCTGCTGGAATTTCGGGCAGCAAGCTGGTGCATGGGCTATGCTGCTCGACCAGCTTGGGTGGCTCATCCCAGGGACGACGTATGTGAGGTTGTACTGTAAGGGGCGCACGAGTGTCGTTCGACGAGGAGGAACGCACAACAGTATGCGCTTTGTCCAGAGCATCTTGAAGTGGAAGATCTTCACACCCACGGAATGGAAAAATGTGCTCGGCAAAGGTGACGTCCCGAGAATAAAAAAATTTATGTGAATGTAGGTCGAAGACTCGATATGCCTTTTGCCCGAGAGGGTATCCAACAAAAATACAAGCACTCCCCCTTTCGCCAAACTTATCATTTTGCCGGTTTTCATGTGCATATACCAAGGATCCAAACGTGCGGAGGTGGTCATATTGTGCCGACTTATTATATAGCATTTCATGGGGCGTTCGATTTCCAATGACTGGGGATGGAAGGCGATTTATGATGTAAACGGCCATGAGAATGCAATCTCCCCAAAATTCAATTGGGAGGCCTGCTTCAAAGCGCAAGGCTCGTGCGACTTCTAAGATGTGGCGGTGTTTGCGTTCGACAACTCCGTTTTGTTGGGGTGTGTCGGTGCAAGATGTTTCAACCAAAATTCTATTTGCCGTGTAATAAGCTAGGAGTGGAGAAGCTTGAAACTCCAGTCCATTGTCCGAACGAATTCTTTTGACATTTTGATTAAATTGTGTGCGAATCATAATGAGAAATTTGATTAATGAGGGCACAACTTCAGATTTCTGTCGTACTGGGAAAAACCAAATGCTTCTACTGTAATCATCGACAATTGATAAGAAATATCGGGCTCCGGTGAAAGTATCGCATTTATAAGGCCCCCAAATATCACAATGGAGCAACTCAAAGCATGTAGAAGTGACAGTTTTGCTAATGGGAAAAGGTAGACGAGTCTGTTTAGCACGAATACAAGAGTCACAAAATATTACATTGTTTTTAACGCCTTTCAAACAACCTATAGTTTGAAGCTTATTTCCAGGGGCATGACCTAGACGTCGATGCCATAATTCTGAATTCCCAACAACAGCAAAAACAGCCCCCTCAGTTTTCGAAGGCTCCATGTAGTATAGACCATCAAGGTGTTTACCCACTCCAATCAGCGTCCCGAAGGCAAGGCCTGTAAAATGCAAAAATCCGGAAAGAACGTGAATACACAATTTAACTCGTTAGTAATACGACTAACGAATAAAAGATTGCAACGAAATTCGGGGATATAAAGGACGCGGTGTAAAGGCAAGTGGTTTCCTAAGTGTGCTTGGCCAACACCCTGAACAGGGACAATATCACCATTTGGTATGCGCACGGAAGGCTCAGAATGTTCACGCGACATGTTTTGTAAAATATTGGCTTGACAGCTAATGTGTTCGGTTGCACCCGAATCGATCACCCAATTTTGAGAAAGAATTGGCCTTATACCTGCCATGTTCGCCGTTGGTCTTGACTGCTCGCCCGTGTCCGCCTCTGTTCGCATGTACTCCGTTAGCCGCTGCAATTGATCGGCGGTGAGACCAGGGACTGAGCTGGGCCCTCCTCCAACCTGGCTTGCTCGCGGTTGGATCAACTGCCCTCCAGTTGTCTCAGTCGCACAGTTATCGCGATTTCCCGTCCACGTTCCAGATTGTTTGGCCGTCCGATGACCTCTTCCTGAGCCACCCTTCCGATCTCCACCCCGTCGATTCCAGTTTGGCGGATACCCAATTCGCTCGAAGCATGTGTCAAAGGTATGATTCGTCTTTCCGCAATGACTACAGTGGTGACCTTCTTTTGGTGGTGGGCGACGAACAGAATCTTGAATTTTCTTGGTTTGAGTTTGGAATGCAGCTCCTTCCATTGGAGCCTTTAGTGCCGAGGTGATAGAGCGATGTTGCTCGTTCTCAGAAACTAAATGGTATGCCGCCCCTAGTGAACTTATCGGACGTGTGCTCAAAATCTGAGTGCGAATCGGGTCGTATTCATCATCGAGACCCATCAAGAAATCATACAGTCTGTCACGATCTCTTGCCTCTATCAGCTGCTTTGCCAGGTTGCACTTACAGCCGTTGCACGAACATGTGGGAGTTGGGGTTATGGAGGCTGCCTCGTCCCATATACATCGCAGTCTTCCATAGTAGACTGAGACCGATTGATTTTCTTGCTTGATTGATCCCAAAGCTCGCCGGAGCTCATAGGCACGAGGTGCACTCTCCTGCCCGAAATGTTCCTCGAGGTCTTCCCGTATTTCACGTGCCGTGCGAAATTTAACGGTTTGTCGAATCGTCGGTTCCATGTTGTTCAATAACCAACCCTTCACCATGGCGTTGACCCGCTTCCAATGCGAAAGGTACGGATCCGAGGTTGTGGGCATCTCGATTTCTCCGTCCACAAAACCGATCTTGTTTTTCGCATAAAGAGAATTGGTCATATCATCGACCCAGTCTCCATAATTGTTGTCTTTGAGTAGCACTCCAACAAAGACGTCTCCTGGTTTATCCGATGAATGCAGGTAGTACGGCGACATGGCATCTACGGTTACTCCCGACGCCTTAACCCCACTGCTCTCTGTTTCTTTGTTTTCCCCCATGAATCAACGGCGATGGATAATTTCCGTGTGTTTCCGAAATCTTGGAAATAATCACCAAGAACTCGGCTTGGTACCATGTCAAGTTTTATAGGAATAAGCATGAAAGGGAAAATAATAATCTCATTGAATAAACTGCCACAAAGTGCAATGTATATATACAGAAGATAATGGCCATAACCGTCTGTAGGCCAAGATACCGAAATATGAGGAAAATAAAATAAAATAAGATATTCTAAATATTAAATATAAATCTAAGATATTTTGATATACTCCAATAAGATTTGAGATTAGATTGAGATTACGGAGTTCACTAATTAAATTTGTTAAATTGTTCAATGGGAAGCAATACGAGGCTAGACCGTTCTTAATATCATATTTTCTAATAGTTAGTTAGTCGACCACATTTAACTCCTCCATTTTATTGCTTTCGTGCACAAATTTATTCAATTAAACTACACCGTTCTATGTGGATTGATCCTTACTTAATCTACTACATTAGTGGATTTAGTTAAGATATTATTTTTGGGTGACTGCGAAACCAAATTTTGAAAACACATATTGCAACCTAAGCAAATGACAAATAACTGAGAAGAAAGCAAAAATACACGATGGCGTCGGTCTTTAAACTTCCTTAGCTTCACTTTTGAGTTGAAGTACCTTTCCAACCCCTGCTTATAGATAATGTTTCACCCTTTTTTGTTGATGGTGGTCCGTGGACGTGACCAATCAACTCACGGTCTTTCTTGGGCCTATTCCAGGTTCTTAGACTTCTAGGTTATTCATAGCAATTTCTGATATCACTGGTTACATGGCCTTGCCTTTTAAAGGGGTGTTTGCAAACTCTATGCTTCTAAAATCATTTTTTTTAAGTTGTCATCTCACAGCTGTTACTTTTGAGAAGTGTTTTTAAGCTGGTTATAGAGTTTGCAAACACCCTCTAACGGTGACTCAATTTCGACTTTTTTGTTGTTGTTCATGTTAGAGAGGTAGGGTCATTGTTGGCAGTTTTGTGAACCTACCAAGTTTGGAAAGTTTGTCCGTTTGAAAATTTCGGAGTGTAAATTTCGTTTTATTGCAATTTATATTTTTGTTGTTTATTTTTGTCCATTCTTTATAGTTTCATAAACCAAGCAAAAAGTTATACTAGTATGCTTTTGGTGAGAAGTGATGCATTTACAACCATAATCAATCAATCCTCTGTTTTCTATTCAATCAAAAGTAAACATATATACACTTGATTAAAAGAATAATCAAAGACAAAACAGAGAATAATAAAATTGTAGAACTTTAATAATATTCAGACATCTGGACCAGGTACAATGAGTAGTCTATAATCTTAATACAAAAGAATTCCTAGAAAGAAAATGGCAGATTACATCATCACAAAGAATCAAAGAATATAAACCATAACAATTCCTATATCTGCAAATTGAATGAATCAAAGAATGAATGAAACAAATCCTATACTTCTTACTAGTATCATCATCTGTGTTCAAAATATAACAAATAATTTTTCAAACCAGCTCCCACGCTGACACCGTGTACAACGGCTCATCCAACCACCTCAGAGTAATAGCGGCTGCGCCGCCCCTCATCTCCACCGTATACCTCTCCTCCTCCTCCTCCGCGCCTGCCTCGTACATCTTGAGCATCATCCTCCCTTGAAGCACCTCCCTCTCAGTAACTCCCCTGCATCGGAAACCCGCTCCTTCCATCAACTCCCGCCACGTGTCGAACCCCACGTGGCGCTCGTGCCTCTCCCGCCCCTCGCAAGCAATAATATTCCTGATCTCCCGCCCGAATATCTCCTCCTCAATCTTCACCCTCGCTGGACTATTGATCGGAAGGCTGGAATCAATGGAATCAAATACCGCAGAATAGTATCTCAACGAATTGTACAGCCTGGCATCCAACGTGGCATCATTGTGCGCCCCTTCCTGCTCCCCCATTAGCAAAACTTCAGCATTCGTACTCCGAATCAACCCCAGAAAATCCTTCAACGCTGACTCCTCGTACAACATTTTATGCAGCTGGAACACGCAGTTAACCGCCACGGTTTCCTTCTCCTTAACATGAAGCATCCACAGCCGCACATCCTCAAGCCTATCGACCACCGGATGAAACTCGAACGCCAAATCGAACGCTTCCGCAAATCCCGCCAATCTATCCCCCGTTTCGATTAGTTCCTGTTTCGACTCGCCTACCCCCGTGATTCGTACGTGGGCGGGCCTTCCGCCCGCCCTCGTCGCCAAGCTCTGGAACAATCCAGGCCATTGCAAGCCCTGCTTGATGTCGAAATCGATAATGTGTATCCTCTCCTTCCCCTGGAAGGCTCTTAATAGAATCTCATTGGAAGTGAAGTGAATGAACTTCGGAATCGGGCTTACTTGATTTAAAGCCCGCAATGCAGAGCCCGAATCCTCGTCAACTTCACGGGGAGTTGGTAATGATGACATGTGAAAGATTTGAGGCCATAATCTTGAGACTCGTGAAGCTAAGGCCTCTGTGAAGTAGGCGATGACGCGGTGAATGGTGGTGCCGCCACGTGGCGAAGCCAGCTCCCCTAGCCTAGCTAAGCAATGGTTGATTGCAGGTATGTTCTTTGAGGCTATCTGTTCAGCACAAGCCACTACTAAGCTGATCAGCTCAATGCACTCATGGCTATTGTGTTCCCCATTATGCCCTCCTGCTTCAATGCCTTCAGTTGGGTAGGGTATTGGAGATGACCCTGACCCGTTTCCCGCTCCATGCTCCGCTACCTGGTTGACCCGTGACCGTGACCCGAGAACCAACCCTTGGCTCCCGGAAGAAGTGCTTGAAGAAGAACCTGAGGCTGAGGCCTCTTTGACTACTGTATCAACAGTTTTTCCAAGATCAGTAATTTCAGTAATTACAGAATCAAACCAGGGGATATTTGATAAGGGGGGTAAAGGGGGAGGCACAGGCAAGAAACAGTCCCTCTCTTCATCTCCAGAACATGAGAGAGAGAAGGGTACTTGGGGATGATGAAACCAGAAATGCCCTTCTTCTTCATCTGAATTTCCAAGATTACCCTTTTTCCTCTTGACTCTACTACTCAAATAAGTACTATCCTCATCTTCTGCTGCTGCAAATCTCTTCTTCTTCTTCTTCTCAGTTGCAAGAGGGGCAAGTTTGATACTTTGCCTTAGGGAAGAATTCTTGTTGGGTTCAATGTTGTTGTCAATTGAAAGGCCAACAACAGGCCTAACAGGCTGAGACCTAGAACCGTCTTTTCTGGCGAAACTGCAGGGGGGGATGTCTAACCTCTGTGTGCTCATTGTGGGGATATGACAAGAAGACCTGTGCCTTGGTGATGACAGCAATGTAGAAGAACAACCAGCCAACATACTTCTTCTTCACAAACCTTACCAATTTTGATTTTTCCTCTGTTTTTTTCAAGAACCCACCTTTTTCAATCCTTGTATGTTTCTCTATCTATCACTCTTTTGTTTTTATACTTAAACCCCCCCAAGAAAATTATATTATTGTAAGGAGAAATCAAGAGAAACAGAACAATGCTTTTCTATAGTGAGTGTGTGAGTGAGTTTCAAGAAATGAAAAAAACAAGAAAAAAGAAAATTGGAATCCGATGTCAAAACAACAACTCCCTCTCTATCTCTCAGTGTATATATTAATTATAGATATAGATAACGCTATTTTGTGTCCTATTATGAATATATTTGTATGTATGAAACACTTATATGTGCAACAAAGAATTTAAAGAATTACTATCAAACAATAGCACCCCCCAAAATAAAGAATCAAAGAATCAAGCAATATATTGATATATCAACACATCTAACTAAGAAAAAAAAATGACAATCGGATTCCTCAACTTTCAAAGACGAATCATTCGCAATTTTTCATCAAACAATGCAAAGACATTTCCCCAGAAAACACATCTTCCCTCAAATAAGAACACAGAATATGACTTTCCAATTGCTTCCTTAAAAACGTCCATGCTCTGTAAATCAATTCAACCAAACAAAAAACACCCCTAAATCAAGCATGCATGCATGTATATATCATATAAATTCAAGAACGCCTAATACCCACCCAAAAAGCCATAAAACAAAAATATGAGTAAGTTTTTAAATTTAAATACTGAACAGGGCACCCTCCTCTTCTATATAGTTTCCACAATTTTTACCTTGAAAAAAAGATAGGTGGGTAAAAAGGGAGGGGAGATTGTGGACGTTGGGTGGAGATCGGACGGTGGATATTGCAGGAGAAATGTGACCGTTATGATGTCGGTGGAATATGACCGTTGAGGGGGGGAGTTGGTGAGACATAATTTTCTGGAGAATTCAGGAAGGGCGCACGTGCATGTCCCCTGACCTTTTCTTTTTTGTTTTGTTTTTAACTTTGGGTGTGACTTGACCGTTGGGTTTTAACATTATCGACTTTCGTTGCTTTTATGACATTCACCACACATCATTATTAAACTATTCAATCTTTCACTCTCAAACCATACATCATTATTAACTTTCTAAGTTTTGTTTTTTTTTACTGTGTATCAAAATTAAGTTTCAGGTTTAGTCCTTTTTAAATGGGTTTATTAGAGTTGGGACCCACGCATGACATGCTCCAAATTTGGCTATAATCGTTGTCGACTTTGTGTTCTTTTCGATCGAATTAAATATGTACTCACTTTGTCTAATACTCCCTCCGTACATGAAAAGTAGTCTCATTTGCCTTATATTTTTTGTCCACAAAATGTAGTCCCATACCCTTTATGAAAACTATCACCCTTCAACCATCACTTAATTACTCAAAATGTCATCAATTTTATTCATAAAAAACCACTTTATTCAAAATGGACCTCACAATATCCTATAATACCTTTACTTTATCTATTTTTTTCTTAAAACATGTGCCCCACTCTCATGTGACTACTTTTCATGGATGGAGGGAGTATCATTATCTCAATTTTATCTTTATTTATTTATTTATAAATAAATAAATTTGGGTACGATGAGGTATGGTGAAGTTCATTTTAAATAAAGTAATTATATTTTTCATAAAGTAAATAATAATTTAAGTAAATTTGATAATTGAAAAGTAGAAATAGAATAAACATAAAAAAAAATTGAAAAAAAAAAAACATAAAAATAATGTAATTTGACGGAGGGGGTACCTTCCTGGTAAAACGAAGAATTTTTGTTGCAGGGTTGACACAAACCAATTTTTGTATGATCAATGTGATGTGAGCACTAACGATCTAGAATTAGCCTGAGTTGAAATTAATAATTGGGATACTTGTAATTTTTTTTTCTATATGAACTAAAATACCCAATTAGTAGCGATTGCTTTGGCTTTTGAAAATGAATAAAGTGATTAAAAAGAAATAGTCCAATAAATTGGATTAATTTTAATTTAATTTTGATTTCTATCTAACAAATATGCTCAAAATTTGAAAATTATGTGATTTTAATTTTTTAAAATATGTGACATTTTTAAAAAATTTTATATCAATTAAAGACTTATTTATATTTATTAATTCATAAAAATTATGAATATTAGATAAAATACTAAATACTCTGAAAATAAATTAAGAATAATATTTAAATTAGTAAATATTTTTCCATAAAATCTGAAAAATTATAATATGATTTTTTTAAAATAAATATATTTTTAAATTAATTAATTACTAGAAAATTTAATTAACTTATCTAATTTATGATTAGTAAACTTAATTAGCTTACTCAAATAAATATAAAATTTATATAAAAATAATAAAACTCCCAAATAAAAAAAAATTGTCAAAAACCTTTGTTAAAACCTAACAATTATTTAAATATTTTAAATAAATACAAAAATCCACAACTATTTTAAATCCCCAAATAAATCCAAAATTCTCATCTCTCCCCCGTTGTAATAGGAAGATGATGATAATAAACTTTTCATACCATTTTTTTCAAATATCTTTCTAAATTTTTTATCATTACACTTCACTTTATATCTTATTTTTTTTCTTTAATTTTAATCACGTTATTTGTGTTATATCTATTATTTAATTTTTTTTTTAAAACTTACGTGCTCAAAAAAAAGTAGTGAAAAACATATAGGGGTCATAGGAGAATTAAGAGTGGAAAAATAATCATTTGTACTTAAAAATAAATAATATTTGGAATTGAAGTTAGAATAATTTTGACCAAAAAAGTTGTTTGTACTCGTGAACTATTTGACACTTGTTGTATGTTGTTTGACACTTGTACTCAACTACTTGACACTTGCTCTATTTTATACATGCATGCATGCATCAATATAAATGAGGGTTTCAACTTCCAACCACATATGGAATCACATCAATAAATAGTTCACTCATATATGCCTATATATATAGAGCAGCATTCCTACTTAATTCACACACAAATTAACTAGAATTATATATATTAAGAGAGTGGAAGATGAAGAAGGTTGTAATTATTATGTGGTGCTTGGTAGCAGCAGCAGCATACCTGCAGTCGACGGCAGCCAATTGCAACCCGCTGGAGTTGAGCCCTTGCCTTGGTGCTATGA
The DNA here is from genome assembly GCA_963675135.1 of Galeopsis tetrahit. Taxonomy (NCBI): domain Eukaryota; kingdom Viridiplantae; phylum Streptophyta; class Magnoliopsida; order Lamiales; family Lamiaceae; genus Galeopsis; species Galeopsis tetrahit. The sequence goes on from OY776127.1 coordinate 76,755,609, forward strand.
CGGGGGGCCAGGCTCCGTCGTCCCTATGTTGCAACAAACTAAAGGCGCAACAGCCTTGCTTTTGCAATTATGTCAACAACCCAGCGTTGAAGCCATACGTTGCTTCGCCGAATGCCAAAAAGGTCGCCAACAGCTGTGGCGTCGCCATTCCAGCCACATGTTGAATTAATTGCATATCCCCATTTTCAAATAAACTTCATGTGTTGAATGAGGAGGCTGAGTTGTGTCGTGTTCCAATGTAGCAATTCACTTCAATAAATTAAAGGGAAACATTTGGTTTTGATATATGCATGCATGATTGGCATTGCGGTTGCTTTTTACAAAATAGTAAATCATTAACTTCATTTTCTAGCTACTAAAATTATATATATATAGGTAACTCTCCTTGGAATTCAATTACTCCGTATGACTTTTAGGTTGTGTTTGGACGAGGGGATTTGATCTGAGGAGTCATTTCAAATGAAAGGAATTAAAAATGCATAGATTTCAAATGACATGGTTTTAGTGAGGATTTGAAATCTCTTTCAGTTTTAACTAAAAAGTGTATTAACATAAATCTAAGTATTTCAAATTCATTCATAATCCAAACATGTAGAATGGATTTGAACTGTGAATTTGAAATCCATATGCACAAATTCACCCAACCAAACACAACCTTATTGAATAAGTCATCTTTATCAACAACCCCTTAATAAATTATTCAATTTTTTCTTCTTTACGTACACAACTTTCTATCCAATTCAACTTCTAATTTTTTACTTTATCAACAATACAATTCAATTTTAAAATATTATTTTCATTTAAAATAAACTACAATCTCAATAATAAAATTAAAATTTAAAACACAATATTATAAATAAATAAAACTAAAAATAAATGCATAAAATATAACAATGCAGAAAATATAAAAAATTTGTGAAATTCAAATAATAATTTGAATGACTTGAATAATTTGGGGGAGTTTAAAGAATAATTTGGATCCATGATTAAAAAAAACACAGTAAAAATTAGAAGAGATGATATAAATTATAAGAGAATATGAGATTGTGATACAAAATATTGATCTCTGTTTATAGCCAAAAAAATAGGAATTTTGATATATAAGTAGGTATTTTCGACAACCGATGGAACACATACACACAACTCAATTATCTCTTAAAATTTTACTTATTGCACTTTTTCCTAAAAAATGAATTAATCATGAGGTGAAAGCAAATGTGGGACAAAAATACTAGATTTTTGACGTCTTGAATCTCTTCTGGAAAAAATAATATCCACATCATGATCAAAATTGCAAAATTCATATGTGATTTATTAAATTGCAAAATTGCATGAAATTCATATGTGATTTATTAAATTAAACGAACTCTCACATTCAATTCCATATAGAAGTTACTAATTTTTATTTAAAAATAATAATACAAAAAATAAATGAAATAAATAAAACCGCTTAGCTCAACTCATTTTTAAAAATTTAATAAATCATATGAGAGTTTGATGCAATTTATAAACTACAAGAGGAAATTTTATGCAACATTTTCAAATCACAAGAAGGTTTGATGCAATTACCCAAAAACAGATTCAACAATGCCTTGTTATTTCTTCAGAAGTATCTAAAATAAAAAGATAGGTATACATCTTCCTAATCATGTAGCACAAAAACAAGCATGTATTAGTATTAAGGAGGTGCCAAATTCAAATTTCTGCAAAAAAACTGTCACCTCACTTTCAGAACCTAGAAATCACCTTCCTAGGAATGCAAAATGCCCAAGAATCGTTGGGGACGGACACAAACAAAGAAATTTAGTACCATGTTATGACATCATCAGAACCAATAAAATTCTTACTTCTTCATGTCACTTAATATGGTCTAGCCTGCCTGCATAATTAGAAAGTTTACAGAATAAGAATATACTATATCGACTCCAGATACAAGGCTTCTTGTTTGCTCGTGAGACCCAATTCTTCTAGAGTTGAACCACTCTCTTCATCACTAAACGCACGCCGAGGATAAGGCCTCACCTAATATAACAAGAAAAATTAAAACATTCAAAACCAACTAGTGATGACCTGACAACTATAGGCATAAAAAGCGATTTCTATAACTTCAGGGGCAAATTACAAAGCTACACCTTGTGATATAATGTTTTAAAATTACAAATAAACTGTACTAAATCACCCCCCTGAGATTTATATTAGGGAGAAAACATTTTTGTTACTTGAATGTGTGTATATTTGGGCATTGTCGGTTGTCAAAAAAAAAAAAAGGGTAATGTCAGTGGAGAAAATATTTTCTATCCACTACCATAACAAAAATGTTTTCCAACACTTCAAATATAAAAAAAAAATCTACCCACTTTTAAGTGAAATGACCCCAATAAACTAGTAAAAAAAATATTCTACCCACATGACCCACCAATCCCCCTCAAAGATCTGGGTCTATTTGGGTTTTTGCCAGTTTATATTATTGTAAAATACCTAAGGTTAGAATAATTTTAACGAAGGACCAACACTAACAAGGAGTATGATAAAAGAGTTTTACCAATCTGTAACAGCCAGGTTTGACCACTCTCCCAACATCAATGAAGTCAAATAAGCACTGCAAAAATCCAGAACAAAGCATGAGCAGGATCACACTGAATCGCTGAAGATCAAGTTCTTAGGCATGAACAATGGAGACATACATACAAGTCTAACGACATGAACATCAATAAGTATACAACAATTTGTGGAAGACTAAACTACACAACCCAAGTGATCAGATCGTATTTAATTATCAAAGTACATCTACTTTTATGTCGTGAAATATATTCAAATACGCACCAGCTGATGTTATCAACTGGACAACGTCATCTAAAAGGCAAGAAAAGGAATAGCTGAATACAAAGGTTTACAAAAGCTGAAGGGGATTGTCTGATATGGGAAAATAGTTCTTTTATAGTCTAATATGGGAAAATAATTCTTTTATAGTCTTGTAAGTTATCCCTATTTTGGTTCCAGTCCTGTCGACTCGCACAAATACAAAGTAGTCCTGTAACTTCCGATATTTGGCAATTTGGTCCGGATGTTTTCCATGTGTCAAAAGTCTGATTGGCCAACTGGATTTTCACCTCTTACAGCCAGTCACCAGACCAAAATGTCGAAAAACTGTAACTTACAGGACCAATTTCAATTCATGGGACTAAAAGCAAAATAAGGGTAACTTACAGGACTAGAAAACTATCTCCGTCTAGTATGAACCTCCATTATTCATGAACACAGATAATACGCACCATTGAGTGGATAAATTTGAAGGAGCTTGGGGATATTCTTCATTATCAATTAAACATGTTGGCACTCAATTATCTTAAATTTAAAAACTGATCAAACAATAATGTCAAGTGAATTAAATAACTAATTTTGACCACAAAAGATTTTTTCAGAGTGAGTGCCTATATTTCCAGTGTGGTATCAACATATTCAGTAGTGAAAAAGGTAAGTATATCTGCATCTGGCATTGCAACTTTTAGCCCAGAGAATAGAGATCATGTAATTCTCAGGCAACAGATTACCTGTAGCTTATCTGTTTTGAGAAAACGTCTTCCTCGCCTACTTCCATCAGGCATTCGCACAAGGAGAGTAACAGCATTCTCGTCACCAGCTGTTGGTTCCTGGGGAAGGGAAGCTTCTTTTGCAGCTAATTGTCTTTCATTTTCCTGGAAAAAAATGACATGCAAATTCAGGACAAGAGTATGTAATGCCTTTGAACAATTTGTAATAAGTAGTTGGAGGAGCGTATGATCTTATCCAATTAGAGACAAAAACATTATACAACTGCTGGTCAACAACTCCCCAACAAAACAAAAAAAGAGCTCAAAATGATACAATTTGGCTGTGTCACATTTTCTGCAGAGCTACAATGGTTTCATAATATGACCCCAGAAGAATCTAGAGAGAAACTATCTATACATTACCCCATCAAATTTCTCTAACTTCCAACTTTGCATCTGTGTAGTACAATATTTGAGAAAGAAGGCCTGGGTATATATATGTATGATGTTAAAACAATCAATTGAGGACTTCAACTTCTGCATGATTATAGTGCAATGTATGGAATAGCCATAAAAAATAAAACAATAACCAACATGGAGAATGAAACTTAGAATTGAAAACACTAATAAGAAGTTCGCAAATCTGAACGTGAATACACATTTAAATAGTGCAAACAACGAAGTGCAATATATGATGCACAAATTAAATCTTCCGAAAGCTACAAAAAGGACTCTCTTTCCAGAGAAAATGGTGCTCTCGCTACTTTGGATTTATTAAATATGTAAAAATGTGTTTGTAATAGAGTATAACCTATCTTGTGTCTCTCGGCACAAATCTGTTTGGAAAGCACCAGTTCCAAAGAAAGTTCAGGTTTTTCTTTGGCTGATAGCATTGGGAAAGCTGAACACTTCTGATGTTATGCAGAAAAGCAAACCTAATATGTCTCTCTTTCCTAGTTGGTGTGTTCTGTGCAGGATATCATCGGAGGATCTGAATCACCTATTCCTGGAATGTCCCTTCTCGAAGGGTTTATGGGTTCGAGCTATTGGAAAAGTCGGAGTCCAATGGGTCTGCCCTGAATCTGCCACTGAGTTGCTACACTACAATCTTGGAGCGCCCATTAATAGAAAAGGAAAAGTCCTGTGGAGTATCGTGGTGGCTGTCTTATTATGGTCTATTTGGCTAGAAAGTAATAAGAGAATTTTTGAGGATATTAGTGAGTCCACGAATGAGATTTGGGAAAAGATTAAACACAGAGTAGCATTATGGGCAGTGAGTCAGTGTCTTCAAGGGGATATCCTTATCGGATTTTGCTAGGGATTGGCGTTATGGCTTGTAGACTTTGAGCTTTAAGTCAGAGTGGTTGTGAGGGTCTATAATTCTGAATTCATATAGGGCTGCACAACTTACTGTATTCAATAGGGACTTCTCGTCCATAACATTTTTAGCAATAAAATTATTGTTTCTTATCAAAAAAAAAAAGTGTTTGTAATAGATATCCAGTAAAAAAATATGAATGGAAAAAAATACAAAAGAAAAACCTAAAATATTCTTTAGGAGTAAAATTTGGCATAAACCATTTTCAGTGGTTTTAGTCTGCACCAAATTGGTGCAAAATGATTGATATCATGAAATGGGAATTTTGTATATAATTCCATTGGTTGATAAGAGGCAAAATCAGATGATAATTAGGCACAGATAGTTTAGGAACAGTCTGCTGTGCACAAGCACCCAAGAGCATACATACATATACAAACATAACAGCACACAATGAATCAATCATTAGAAATGCATCCCATCACATTCATGCAAATGCACACATTATGTGCCCAAAAGAGACAGTGATGCATTAGCTGCTTGATACCATGCTAAGTTTAGATCCCAAAGTCATATAAAAGCACAAAGTAGATAATTTCTCAGTGTTTGTGGCAGGAATAGCCAGCAGCGAATAATAAAAGGTAGAACATAAAAGCATTTAGTGTATCATATAAAATCTTGAATAAGACGTAAAATACGGTGAGCACATGGGCTCTACAAGTGCTAAAACAGACTCATATCCAACATCTTAAAATTTAGATACCTGTTCCTCTTGCAAATTTCTGCGCAAAACTTCCTCCCTGTGCATGTTTTCTGCCAGAGCAGCTTCAGCTTCTTCCTTGGCTTTCAATTCCTTTTCTTGGTCAGCTTGCAATGCAGCAAGATACTCATCGTTCTACATACAAAATAATATATTGGTAATCAAAGCAAGCTGAAAAGTTTACTGGCATTACAAGTTTGCAATAGAAACCTGTTGTTCTCTTATCAACCGCTGGGCGGTAAGAGAAGGTGATGGAGGACGAGGTACATGTCCGGGGTAAGGACCCACATATCCACCTAAACCTCCTTCAGGGATCCCTCCAAACATTGCAGCTTCAAGCATTACAGCTTCATCATGCTCCTCAGATGAGATGCCCCCCCACTTTAATGTATGCACAGATAAAGAAGAATAAAGTTCAATTGTGCCTCATCATATAAAAGATTTTTGGCTTAATTGAGTCAAAAATCACGACCTTTGTGATGATTGTAGTTTAATCTAAACAATTGGATAATAGCAAATCAAACACCAATTTAATTTTTGTGCAATTGAATCTTCTGGACTGCCCCCTGTTGCCCGAGTCCAACATGATTAGGCCCTAAGTCACAGTATACTGTGATTTACTGCGGTGTTGAATTGTATACTATGATTTAGGGCTTAATAACACCGGAAAATCGGGCAAGAGGGGGATGTCCCGAAGTTCCAATTGCAACTTTAAAAAAAAAGTGATGTTTGATTTGCTATTATCCAATGGTCTAGATTAAACTACAATTAACGGAAAGGTCGTGATTTTATCCCCAATCAAGCCAAAAAAAAAAAAATTCATGAATATCAAGAGAGAGGAAGTCACCACCTCAGATAGGAAGTCACTCCCAATTTGCTCTGGGTAATGAACGTTATCACTTGGTGGAGGACCCAAAGGTGGCGTAGTTTCAATAGAACCTGAAGACACTTGACTCCTCCTACGTCTAACCAGTGGTCGCTCTTCTAAATCGACAGCTTCATCTTGGAGGGACGAGCTCCCAACTTCCATCAGAGATTGCCTACAGACACCAAATGCTTTATCTAACTTGAGGGAACAAACATAATATGCAGACACAATTTTAATACAGAGGCATTCTAATGTAGACAGTAGTCTTATCCATCATATTGACAACAGCCAATACTGACCTTCCATTTGAGGGTAATTTCCCAACCTCATCTGAGGCAGCTACTTCTGAGGCTCCAACCTTCCCTCCTTCTAGTTCCCTGAGCACTTTTTCTTGCTCTGCGGTCTAGAACCAAATTTGTTTAACTGAAGCAATTACAATCTAAAAGTATTAGATAAGGAGAGCAAACCTGTAATGACAAGGAAACAGCATGTTCCAGCTCAGCATCTTCTGAGTGAGGCTGTACTGACTCAGGAGCAGGAATCCTGACATCCTGTGTTAGGATGAGCAGATGAAAATGGTTTCTAAAGCTGACAAAAAAAATACCACAAAATTCAAAGGAAATAGCAACTCGTGTTCTGTAATAGATTAGGGTCAATTGCATAAAATATCACAACCCTTTTCGCGTTTTTTTTAATTACAACATATGTTGTTAAAATTTGCAATTATATCATTTGACTATTTTCCGTCAGCGAATGCTGACATGGCAGCTGAAAAATCTTGGGAAAAATCGCAAATTAATTTAATTACAACCTTTTAATTTATTTATTTTTGCAATTTCATACACTAACAGTCTAACACATCGGCAAAACTCGCTAGAAAATAGTCATGTGGTAGAATTGCAACAATTTTAAAGGTCGTATACATTGCAAATCTTAAAAACATACGGAGTATATTGTAATTGAGTAAACATGAAAATGTCGTGATTTAATTTGCAATTAACCCAATAGATTATGTACCTGATTTGAAATTGCAGCATCCTGCTTGGAAGCCTTAATGGCAGCTCGTATCATTTCTTCTTCTATATCATTTCCATTGTCTGGCACATCAACAATATTTGGAGCACTTGGTTCAGAATTCATTGAGCTACCTCCAGCCCCATGCCCTATTGGTGAACTCGGAGAATCTTCGTCCTCATCAATCACGACTGTTCCACGTACTTCCGGTCCATGTTCATGTCCGGTTTGAGTAACATCCACAATGATGGGAGCATTAGCAGAATGGCCATGGGCACCAGGTTCGTCTCTCACCTCAATTGGGATCGCTCTCACCTCTCTTGGAAATGAGACAAAGGGTAACCGAGCTGAAGCATCATATATATTTCTGGGGTTTTCTCTCACCTCTCTTGGACGTAAGACAAAGGGTAACCGAGCTGAAGCATCACCAACATCAAACATATTTCTGGGGTTCTCTCTCGCCTCTCTTGGACGTGAGGCGAAGGGCCGAGCTGAAGCATCATCAGCATCAAATAAATTTCTGGGGACCTCTCTCCCCTCTCTTGGAAGTGAGCCGTAGGGTAACCGAGCTGAATCATCAACAACATCAAATATATTTCTGGGGAAGTTGGGGTCAAGGAGCGAGAAAGGATTTAAATCTCGGCCAAAAAAGGGTAATAAGGGAGACGGTGGTCTATGGGGCACAAACGATAATGGATCATCTATGTCCATAACATCACCTCCGGCAGAGGTGAAAGATGCCTGCTGATTTCTGCAAGCACAGAGAGAAAAAAAAATAAGATCTTATAACATCAAAGAATTTTGTTTATCATCATTCAACATGAATAAATATAAAGAGACAAGGTAAAGCACTAACAGATTTCTATCCGCTTCACTGAAATGGGCATTAATAGCTTCATTGAGGTTGCCCTGATGCTCCTGCTCAACCAAGGTCAGAAAAATGTAACAAAATTGACTTATAAATAGCAGTATTTAGTTCTAGCGTGTAAAATTCCTTGAAAAATCCTCAAATATCTTACAGAAAAATAGATAATTTACAGCCATAAGAACTATAACAGGATTGGATTACATATAATCCTTCAGATTATGCAGATAGTTTGTCAGTGATGGAAATCCAATTAGAGTGTGTAAAATTGCTTGAAAAATCCTCAAATATCTTACAGAAAAATAGATAATTTACAGCCATAAGAACTATAACAGGATTGCATTACATATAATCCTTCAGATTATGCAGATAGTTTGTCAGTGATGGAAATCCAATTAGAGTGTACGTTAGAAAGAAGAAGGCACAGCAAGAGACTCTTTTTTATATCGTTGTTAGGGTTAAGAATTATGAATGAAGTATTTCTGAGTATTTTCTACTTTCTACTGGTTAATAGGATAAGGGTTAATCCTTGGGTTGCTAGGATTTCTTGCAAGAGAATTCATCAATTGGCACCAAAGCCAGGTTGTGATCAAATCACCATGTCCCTGCATGATGGTTTCAAATTGGCAGAGGTTCGAAAAGATCAAGACTTCGAACAAGAAGCTAAATGAGATGATGCAAATTGTATCCCTGAACCCCTGCAACTTGGGGATTGTGAGCAGGCGAACCCTCAAGCTAATGGGCGTCAGCATTAACACTATGAAGGGGGGAGAAACCAAGGAACTCGATGAAACCAGCGGCATGAGAAGGATAACACGCGTTTTGGAGATGTTCAACGAAAAACTCATCATGGATACAGAGGGCATGGCGGCCGCGATTACTACATGCCAAGAAGTCAGCGATGAGATGGCGAAGAAAATCATATCCGAGGACACACCGCGACTTATGCGATTCAACCAACCAGCGACAACACCAGTTAAGATAATTTCACAGCTATTCAATTGGCCAGGGTTAAAAAAAAGGAACGTTGCTGAATTCATTCGGGCTTGTGATGTGTGTCAATGTAATAAAGCCGACAGCAGGAGTCCTGCAAGATTATTGGCATCACTACCGATTCCCGAACAAGTTTGGGTATAGATTCAAATGGATTTCTTACGGGTTTACCTCATTCAAAAGGAAAAGCCACCATTCTTGTGGTGGTTGATAGGTTATCAAAGTATGCTCGTTCTATATAGCTTTGAGTCACCCGTATTCCGCAAAGGAAGTTGCGGATCTATTTGTTAGACGAGTGGTGAATTGCATGGGGTTCCCAAGCCCATTGTTTCTGATAGGGATCGTGTGTTTGTAAGTGCATTTTGGCGAGAATTGTTGCAAGGAACTCAACTAAGGATGAGTTTGTCTTCCCATCCTCATACGGAGGGGCAAAAGGAGGTGGTGAATAGGTGCTTGAAGCAATTATCTCCGCTGCTTTTCTTTCCGCTGCTTTTCTTTCAATAAACCGAAGGAAGAGAGAGATGCTTGTTATGGGCTGAATATTGGTACAACACTACCTATCAACGATCCATTGGTGACAACTGACATGACTCCATTCGAGGTAGTGTTTGGAGTCTTTGGACGCGGTACCAGCTCATGAACCCAGGTCAACAGATGTACATGAGGTGGATGTACAGTTACGTGATAAGATGTCTTTCCAAGAGAGCTGCGCTTCAATCTAGAGAGTGCACAGAGCCACATGAAGTAGTATGCAGATGCCAAGAGGAGACCAGAGGAGTTTGAGGTAGGGGATTGGGTCTATTTAATGTTGCAGCCATATCGGTGTTTAAACGAGCGAATCAGAAGCTCACAAGAAAATATTTTGGAGCTTTTCAAGTCAAGGAGTGTATTGGTTGCCTATCGCCTAGAGTTGCTTGCAGAATCTAATATTCACCCAATATTTCATGTTTTGTTGTTGCGACAGAAGATTGGGGAAGCTGAAATTGTTCGTTCGACATTACCCCCTTCTTCGTACGTGGGCTTACCTGCACTGGAACATGGGAGTCTGTCGAGGAGCTGCGAGTTTGTTTTCCTGAGTTTAGCCTTGAGGACAAGGTTCATTTCGAAGGGGGGGAGATGATAGAAATCCAATTAGAGTGTACGTTAGAAAGAAGAAGGCACAGCAGAAGTTTAAGGATATGGAAATATCTGTTTTGATTTTGTTTTGATACTTTTAGATTTAGAGTTGTGATATGCTTTTGATTTATTTCCTATTTTTTAGACTCCTTTTAATATCGTTGTTTTAGGGTTAGGAATTATGAATGAAATATTTCTGAGTATTCTACAGTAAATTCTATTGGTTACTAGGATAATTCAAGGGTTAATCCTTGGGTGGCTAGCCTTGCTCGCAAGAGAATTCATTAGTCAGCAAAAACATACTTCAACAAGGAGACGAAAAAAAGATCTCAAACCATTTTCCCAAATCAAATACCATAAATATATCTCAAGGAACCGGCAAGCTTACTCGGAGCTTGCTTATTTATGTTAAGCTCCGGAGGAGATGACAAAAGAGCTATGTAAAGCTATGAGCTCCAACATAGTCCTTTTTGTCATATCGGAGTAACTTAAAAGAGAATAGGGCAGAAATGGTATACGGGAATAGGAAGATCTTAATCTCCCCCGAGACTACTGAATGACATTGGCCAGAGGGGAAGCACGATAATTAGTGAGAGTGGAGGGATATAAATGAGCTTAATCAAGCATCTACAAGGAGCTAGATTAGGAAAGATGTAAACTCGATATGACTTTGGGAACACTGTTAAGCAGATGAAACAGTTAATAAAGCGGGGGACCAATAATCAATTTCAAAATCTTTAGCATATGAATCTTCTGACCCTAGCATATGGATCTTCTATTAGAGCTAATTCTAAGAATTCCAACAAAATATAACAACGGAGATTGTGAAGTAGCTAGCGAAAGACACTGATGAATCAAGCAGAATGGAGAACTAAATTGCCAATAGATACTTAAGCCTCATAAGTCATAAGAAAACAAAAATGATTTACTACGGTAACAGCTGGGATAAACCTGTTAGTTGGAGGAATCATTTGATGTAATATATAAAATAATAATACCAAGTTTATTGTTTCTAGAATATTATAACATCAAACCCACACTCATTTTCACTATTCCTAAATAGCAATATCCTTCTAGTTTTTCATCTGCCCAACATTTTCTTCTTGATAAGGAACCAACATTTGTATAAAGCCAACAACTCGTTTTTGCAATATTATTTCATCCGGCTCACTTTTTTCTTCTTGAACAAGAACTGTAAATTTAAATAGACATACCAATCAATTGGTAAATCTTGTTCAGTATGGAAAAATGAAAGACAGCACTCAAAAACACTATGAGTTTATAAGCCCAATGAGTAAAAGCATACAAGTGATTAGTGAAAGAAAAAAAAAAAACTTGGATGATTAATTATTTTTTAATGTCATATTTGTACTTCCCAATCCCAGTTATCTCTTTAGGTGCCACAAGTGCTGTTTTCAGCAGCCAAATTCCCAAGGAATCCAAATTAGGAATTGAAGAATCAGATCTAAACACTTTCTGGTTGTGTTGGATCAACGGTCCTTAATGCTAAAAGGACACACAAAGAATTAGAACAATCGTAGGACAATGGTTCTCATATAAGTTACACAGCGCACATATTACAGTCTCTAAATCTTACTCGAATTTCCTAGCCAACCAGATCAGGTTATGCAACCTCATGGAGTGGAATTATTCCATTAATTCATCTTAACAGTAAAAAAATAAGTTTTTTTTTTTTTTTTAAGCGGACATTGCCAATTTCAAATTCTATTCAGGGTTTTTCATTCCACCAAATACTTGGATGCTTGTTACCGCGTTTATGTTGAATTCAATTATTCAGTTTGTGAGCTCCAATCACAAGTATAAAAAAAATGCTCATAAATTTTCCTAGAACTCTGGTAATTTGATCTGTGTTCAATTCCACAAAAGAAAATCAGAACAGAAAACTCTAGATTCCTACAAGCAAAATATCTGCCCACCGCTTATCTCTGATCAAAATTCAACTAAAAAAACTTCGATAGAAAAACGAAAATACTCAAAAGAATAAAAATAAGTAAATTTTCACATACAATAACACTCGAAAAGAACTATCGTAAACTTAAAACCACCTCAAGTTTTCTAGCAGCGGCGGCTTCATCATCGACGCCGGTAATGCTCATGAACATTTGAATAGCGTCTTGATCAGTTCTCACCATTTTCTTCTTTTTCGTAAAGACGGAAAAGAGAAAAATGTATTTGCGTGTGCCAGTTATATTTCGTGTGCGCTAAATGTGAAAATGAAATGGAAAGAGATACGTCGTGTCGAACAGAAGATATACCGAGAGGTGAGGACTGAGTTGTACTTTCTTAACCGATCGAAGGGTAGTTTGGGAAGTAAAAGATATGTGATGGTTCCTTCTATAATGTTCCACGCTTATCTTCCCGATTTTCTTTGCTTAAACTAGCGAATGTTTTTTTAAATGAAGAAACACTTTTATTGCTACCTTGAAAAAACAAGTATCAAAAAAAGCTAAATCCTACACAAACCTGTCAATATTAAATCTGAACGAACACGATTAAATCTAAAAAAATTATCAATGTAGGGGAATTATGCACAAAGGTGCTGAAAATCTCAAGAACCCTAATGTTTGCATATATTCTCAAAGCATAATGTGAGATTCATTAATAATACCATACATTTTTATTTGAAATATCATATCGTATTTTATTATGTAATATCTATATATATTTTCACCTAAAAATATTTATAAAATTGAATTATTGTTATGTATATTAGAGCTGTCAAAATGGGTTGGGCCCGTTGGGTCGGCTCGCCCCCACTTATTAATATAATAAGTTGGACTGCGTATTTAAAAACCTGTTTAGAAGTCGGTCCGTACAGTCTAGACCGTATGGGTCGCGGGTTTTAGCGAGTTGGACCGCGGACGGGGCGGGTTGGCCCGTGAACTTTCACTACAAAATAATGGCCAGAAGGCAACGGCAGGCTACCGTTGCCAATTGGCAACGACATTAATAACGGGAAGGAAAAAGGCGACGGGGGCGGGTGTTGTTGCCTTAAGGCAACGGATAAGGCAACGGGAGTGGGCCCCGTTGCAAAAAGGCGACGGCATATAAGGCCCGTTGCCAAAAGGCGACGGCAGTGGGCCCCGTTGCCATTTGGTAACGGGCCCCCCGATGCTAATTGGCAACGGCAGTGGGCCCGTTGCCTTCCCCGTCGCCCTAATTCAATTAAAATCATTTCAGAACCTCATTCTTCTTCATTCCAGCGCCGCACACACCTCCATTTTACACAAACCTCAAAACTCAACATCCACGTTCGTTTGCAGATCGAACTCGGTTCTTGGCCATTTGTGTTCTACACTTCGACGGGAGCATTTCTATGGTAATTTTTTTCGTTTTAATCGGTTAAATTTAATTGAAATTATATATATATATATATATATATATATAGTTTAGTATATATATTTATATATATGCATATATGTTGTATGTATATATAAAATTGTTAGAATTGTTAGAATTTAATTGTTACAATTATATTTGTGTTAGGCATGTATTTTATATGTATGTATGTTTTAATTAATTAATTAAGTTATATGAATTTAGTTGTTAATTAGGGTGTTAGAATTATATATATAATTGTGTTATGTCTATATATGAATTTATTTGTTAATTAGGGTGTTAGAATAATTATTAGAATATATTTGGATTTATATTAATTAATTTTAATAGAGTTGGAGGAATTGAATGAGACGTTGGTTGTTATATTTGTGTGTTGTAGACGTACGTCGATTGACATGATGAATTATTCAAGTCGTAGTTGGATGTATAGTCCAAGATTAGTGAATGGGATTATGAACCCCGAATTTATTAGTGGAGTAAATGGATTTATTGAAGCTGTCACTAGTAATCCGAATTCGATTTGGGAAGGAAAAATTAGGTGTCCTTGTTCGAAAGCTAGATGTCGAAATCAAACTTATAGAGATCCTAATGAAGTGAAATCTCATTTATATCGAAATTGTTTTACACTGAATTATTATAATTGGATTTATCACGGGGAAGAGAGTTGGGGTCCACGTCCATTTCAAAACACTAATGAATTTGCGTCAACTTCAAACGACGTTTACCCAGCGGGACCTAGTTCGTACCACAGTATGGTAGAAGAGTTAATGGGTGACCCAAACATTGATTTTGGAATAGACGTGGAAGATGAGGCACTTAATGAAGAACCCCCTAACGAGAATGCGGCACAGTTTTACGGCATGCTTCGTGCAGCGGACCAAGACTTGTATCCTGGTTGTGAATCTCATTCGCAGTTGTCATTCAATTCCAGATTGTTGAACATTAAAACGGAAAACAGATTGTCTGAAAGGGGATACAATCAGGTCGTTGAGTTGATTCGTGAGATTTGTCCTCCTGAAAATAAGGTTCCCAAGAAATTTAACGACACCAAACATTTGATGAGTGGGATGGGTCTTCCGGTAGAAAGGATTGATTGTTGTGCACAGAATTGCATGTTATTCTGGGGTGCAGACAGCGAACTAGATTTTTGTAAGATTTGTGGTCGATCACGGTATAAGGCGAGTAGGGTTGATGCAGATAGTCGGTTGAAAAAGAAACGTCCGGTTAAGGAGATGTTCTACTTTCCGATAATTCCTCGTTTGCAAAGATTGTACATGTCCAAGGCCACTGCGAAGGATATGACATGGCATGCCTCGTGCGCTTCTGATGACTCTGGTGTTATGCGTCACCCGGCAGACTCGTTGGTTTGGAAGCATTTGGACCGTTCGTATCCTCATTTTGCATCTGAAATTAGAAATGTTAGGTTGGGCTTGAGCACAGACGGTTTTGCACCGTTTGGAATGACGGGAAAACAATATTCGTCATGGCCAGTTATACTTACTCCGTACAATCTACCCCCGTGGTTATGCATGAAGGATCAATTCATGTTTCTTTCGATTCTCGTGCCCGGGCCTAAAAGTCCGAAGGACAAACTTGATGTGTTTTTGCAACCACTGATAGCAGATTTGAGATTTTTATGGGAAAATGGTGTGCAAACTTACGATGTTGGTAGAAAGCAAAACTTTTTGATGCGAGCTGCACTTATCTGGACCATTAGTGACTTCCCAGCATACTCGATGTTGTCTGGTTGGAGTACAGCCGGAAGGCTTGCTTGTCCATATTGTGGAGAGTACACCGATGCATTCTATTTGAATAAAAGTAGAAAGCAGTCGTGGTTCGACAACCACCGAAAGTTTTTACCACTGAATCACACGTGGCGAACGAATAAAACTGCATTCAAAGCTGGAGTGGTAGTCACAAATGATCCACCGCCTATTCGAACGGGTGCAAGTCTCCTATACGAAATTGATCATTTGGGATATAGAAAGGTTACAGAGGAGGGTGCTGAGGCCCACAACAAAAAACTTTCTGGAGGGTGGAAGTGGAAAAGCATTTTCTGGGAGTTGCCCTATTGGAGTACCTTGTTGATACGACACAATTTAGACGTGATGCATATTGAGAAAAATGTGTTTGATAACGTATTCAACACGGTGATGAATGTGGAGGGGAAAACAAAGGACACGTCTAAATCAAGAGATGAGCTGAATGATTATTGTCGTCGTCCCTCTCTCAAGAAATGTCCACGTACATCAAAGTATCCTAAGGCTTCTTTTTCGCTTGATAAGAAGCAAAATGATGTTATTTGTAAGTGGATAAGTGAGTTGAAGTTTCCAGATGGATATGTGTCTAACATGTCCCGTTGCATTGACTGGTCGAAATTGAAATTGTATGGGATGAAGAGTCATGATTGTCACGTGTTTATGCAGAGACTACTACCGATTGCTTTTTACAAAATTCTGCCGCTCAATGTGTGGAAAGCAATCACTGAGCTTAGTCTATTTTTTAAGGAGTTGACTTCTACAACCATCACAGTTGACAACATGGCTCGACTGGAAACAAATATTCCAGTGATCTTGTGCAAGTTGGAACGTATATTTCCACCCAACTTCTTCAACTCTATGGAACATCTACCTGTGCACCTTGCATATGAAGCAAAAGTGTGTGGTCCAGTTCAATACAGATGGATGTATCCATACGAGAGGTAATTGTCATTCAATTTCTCATACGATTCTTCAAATTATATGAACTTACGATTCTTATAATTTAATCAAGTATCTTCGCACCTTGAAATTAAGTGTGGGTAACAAAGCATGTGTTGAAGCTTCGATTGCCAATGCATATTTAACTAAAGAGGCGTCAATGTTTTGTTCTCACTATTTCGAGGACTATGTTACGACAAGGATACACAATGTACCTCGTAATTACGATGGTCGGGACGAAGTACACGAGTATGTCGATGGCACCTTTTCAATATTTAAGGCGCCTGGCAAACGATTTGGTGGCAAACGATTTGGAAAGCCTAAGAAAAGATGGATTTTAGACGAGGAGAAAAAAGTTGCTCATACGTACGTGTTGTTGAATTGTGATGAGGTGCAGCCATGTTCAGTAAGTCAATCTGACCAAAATGTTTGTCAATCAAATACTTAGTGTTGACATGTCTTATTAATCTTATATCGATCGTATGTAGGTTATTCATGCAACAACTTCAAGTTCGTCAACCAAATCTCTCGGCCGCTGAATCAGATTTAAGGCTACAAGATGGATTTGCGTCGTGGTTTGAAGAAATTGTAAGTTATCTTAAAATAACGATCTGTGTAAAGTGTTAAGTTATAGAAATTCTCACATCGTCGTGGCTTATAAATATATAGGTGAAGATAAATCACATCGAGAACGGGTTTTTATACGATCTCTCGGCCGGTCCGTCTGGTCAAGTTCTTACGTACGCAGGGTATTACGTGAACGGGTACAAATTCCACACTATGGCTTATGGTGCATCTAGAGCAGCAGAGGTCGCACGGCGCATTGTAAGTATTTGTGGTCAATTATAATTCATTTTAATTAGTTAATTAATTATACGTATATGTCTTCAATTCAAAATACAGGAAGAGAAGATGGGACGCCCTGCCCACGACTGGGAGATAGCTGAATATTACCACTGTTACGAAAACGGCACATACATCTATGGTTATATGGGTGATATACTTGTAAGTGTGTACATATATATATACATTACATTATATAACAAATATATATTTAATTTTACTTGAAAATGTATTAACCCACTTTTAAATGTGCACGTATAGGACCAGGTACAGGAGGAGTTGACCAATCAATCAGGAGATCCGTCAGATGAACCTACTTCAGAGGATGGTTCCCAGGGCCCAACTTTACCCGACATGTCTAATTTGTTCGTGAAGAAGGTTGGTAGGTCTCATGGACGTGTTAGGTGCCTTGGACAAGTAGGCAAGAACAGACGGGTCTCCTCCGGTCCTGGCGAGACGTCAGGTGGTACGACTTATGGACGATTCTTCCAGGAAGACATGGACAATGCTCTTGCCGAAGAACGAAGAATCAATGAGGAGAGAGAGCAGCGCTTACTCCTACAAATGCAGAAGACGGAGGAGCGCATAACCAAGAAATTTCAGGATCAGTTGGCAGCGATGATGGGTCAGATGACAGGTCAGACGATGGGTGGGATGGGTGTGATGGGTCAGATGGGTGGGATGGGTCAGCAGATGGGTGGGATGGGTCAGCAGATGGGTGGGATGGGTGGGGCGCCGAGGACGCCGAGGCCGTCGGGGGCGTCGCACGACGTTCATGATCGTAGCCAGGTTGATCGGGATCAGGATGATACTGAGGATGATGGTGGTGATGAGGAGTGATACATTTTTATATTACTTTATTACATTGACGTTGAAGATTAATTTTTATTTTAATGTTGTGTGTGATGTTATTTTAATTAAATGGATAAGCGAATTGATATTTTTAAATGGATAAGTGAATTGAAAATTAGAATGAATTTAAATGAAGTGATTAGAATAAATTTACATGTATAATCGAATATTAAATAATTATACTCAATGTTGTATGTAATTATAATGTTGTGAACTGAAAATTATAATGAATTTAAATGAAGTGATTAGAATAAATTTACATGTATAATCGAAAATTAAATAATTATACTCAATGTTGTATGTAATTATAATGTTGTGAATTGAAAATTAGAATGAATTTAAATGAAGTGATTAGAATAAATTTACATGTATAATCGAAAATAATTATACTCGATGTTGTATGTAATTATAATGTTGTGAATTGAAAATTAGAATGAATTTAAATGATGTGATTAGAATAAATTTACATGTATAATCGAAAATAATTATACTCAATGTTGTATGTAATTATAATGTTGTGAATTGAAGATTAGAATAAATTTAAATAGTGTAAATTAATTAATGATACCGTAATTAAATTATTTAATTTGAAAAACATTATAATTTAATTAATTCTCATTTAGAAATAATTATGATATGCTTTGACAATCTATATATATATATAAAAACACAATAGTAACTTGCTGGGGAAGTTCCCGCCTAAAATTACTGAAATAATAAAATATTTTTTTTAGTTGGGCCTAGATATAGATTAGTAGCCCCTATTTGCTTATTCTCCACGCCTGAATCGTCCAACTTCACTCCAGTCACTCCATCTCCACTTTGACTCCTTCGAAAAAAATTGGATTTTCTCACACCCTCTCATCTGAACTTTTTACAAAGCCATTTTCTCATTTTCATCTTATCAGCCAGCACAACATTGATTCTGGTGCCGTCACTACAAAATTGCATTCATTGTACACGTCGCCTTTGTCGTCGGTCGCTATGTCGCCTTTGTCATCGGCCGCAATGTCCTATAATACTACCGATCCTGGCCCCTTCGCCGACGATGCTATCTCTCCTTTCCTGGTAATTTACTAAATCACATCTGTCAATTTTATGAATTTGTTTATTCAATTTACCCATTACTTTGTGTTAATTGCACTTATTATGTTTGTTAGTTTCGTGAATTTCTTTTATTCGTAATCCTTAGGTGGAATATTTTGCTGTATCTAAATTTGAGGTTGGGTGAATGAAATTGGGATGAACAGTTGGTACGGTGTTGGTGAAAGGTAAACTATCTTTCTCATTCACAGTAAACTACTTGAACCCTCTTTCCCAATTCTTAGAATTTTCTTTATTTGGTTCCAATTGTAAATTCTTTATTGGCATAGATCTTCAATTGAATATTGAGATTAGTTGTAATTTGCTACTCAAATCTCTTAGGATTGTTGTTTGTTTGGTTTTATTCCTTGCATTAGGATTGTTTCCTCTTGCATATTAGCTTCTTTAGTTATTGCTATTGCAGATTGTTTTATTTCACATGTTTTCGATTGCCCTTTTATTAACCTGAGTTGTGATTTTGACCAATTTTTTATTCTGATCAAAATCAACTGCCTGAATCAACTCTTCAAGTAATGATTTCTCTTCATGGAATGAGAGGCTTTAGCCTTTATGTCGATAAATTAAATATTATAATGGTTCACATAATTTCTTGAAATGATGTTTAGAAATTATCATTGCAATTGATTTTATGCCTTTTTTATTTATTAAAGCACTATTATTTTTCAATCTTGATTGTCTAGATTGTGTTTGTTAGATTTAGATATTGGGTGGACCAGCTTGGTGGCGAAGGTTCACCCCTAATTGGTTGCAACAATAAAGGTGGCGAAGGTTCACCCCTAATTGGTTGCAACAATAAAGATAAGTGAAACCATCTTAAAACTTGTGCAGTTATTCTCAACGTAAGTTATCTTGATTTTTTCTTCTGACAACGTCTGATTAACTTGAAGAGGTTATCTGCCAGCTTCTAAGCAAAGAAATCTTAGACCATTTCATGACATGAAATGGTTCAACAAAATATTCATGACATGAAATGGTTCAACAAAATATTGAAGAGTTTAAACAATCTTTGAATCACTAAACATAGAATGAAATTGCATTAATTTTTTATTTGTTTGGCTTTTTTTGAAAATCTCTTCTCATCTGTGGCTGATGGATACAGTGTAAAAATCAATATATAAATTTAAATAATCAAATCCATTGTTGATATCTCATATCTGTAATATACTGTACTACACATTTTAAGTTTTTGTTGTTGTGAAACTGACCCTTTAAGAGTATATTTGGTCGAACTTATAATCTTCTTTAAACATTTGTACATTTCATCTTTTAGCATTTTATGTTTAGTATGCCATTGATGGAGTTGAGAATTAAATAACTCAAATTTATTGTTTTCAATTCCTTTTTCAGAGATTTGATGGCGATGAAATGTAAAGCGATCAAAGACGCGAAGTAGCAAAAATGAGATGAAAATGGACGAAGGCATGAAACAAAAACACTAATCAACACTTGGTATGAACATTCTTTGTGTTGCTTTCAAATATTTCCCGAGTGTTTTTTCGATTTTGTTTAATTAGACTACGTGTTGAAGAATTCTTCAATATTTTCTAAGAATGGCAATGGAGTAGTCTCTAACCGAGAGTCAGTGATGGTCAGATAACCGATGTCTGTGGCGTTCTCGATGGTGCTTATATACCAAAGTTATCTCAAATTTTCTTTACCTTTTAAGATATTCTTTTAAAGAAATTTTCATTTAGCTCTCTCTGCCCTAATTCTCTATTTTAAAGATACATGTTATCCCATTTCTTTCTGTCATATTGAAGGATTCTTTCTTCGGGTGCAAATGATTCACCTTACAGGTAAACAAACTGATTTTTGGAACATAAAGAATTCACAATATAATTGGGATCAAACAAAGAAAATTCTAAGGATTGGGAAAGAGGGTTCAAGTAGTTTACTATAAATGAGAAAGATAGTTTACCTTTCCATGGTACAATAAATATTCCACCTATAAAGATTATGAAACCAACACTCCAAAAAATGCATAGAATTTTCTTTATTATGTTTATTGAGTTACAAATATTTTCTTTTACTGCTTATTTTCCATTTTTCTTTTCGAGTTATAGAATACTAATTCTTGAATGTTGGGATTTTATATTATATTGATAAATCTCATAGTTATTGCATGTATTTTCTGTAAATTTAGATACTAGCAAAATATTTCACCTATAAGGATTTTTTCTTTATTATGTTTATTGAATTACAAATATTTTATTTCGCTGCTTATTTTCCATTTTCCTTTTCGAGATATAGAATACTAATTCTTGAATGTTTGGATTTTATATTATATTGATAAATCTCATAAGTATTGCATGTATTTTCTGCATATTTTTCGCACCAGTGTTTTTCATTTTTTCTGTCCAATTTTTTGCTTTGTTTTCGATTTACAGAATATACCCATTCTAGGATCGTTGAGAGTTCCTACATCATTGATAAATCAAATATTTTATTATAAGTACCTATTTTAAATTCATCATCCCAAGTAGTTATTCAACTTTCTTGAAATATTTCAGCCGATTAAATTTTGTGTTGTGTACGATGAGGAGTTGGATTAATGATTTTTTGTTGCTTTAACTGCAGAGTAAATGAGAAAGTTGTTACAGTCTTACAGAGGAAACAAGTCCGGTAAGTTACATTCCAACACTCTAAATTTGTTTATGATTCTTATACATGCAAACAATTTTTACATGCACGCTCAACACTACTTATTTTTTTATTCAGATGACGTCCTCTGATTTCTTTTATTGTATTAGATTTTGGTTTTTACTCGGTTAGTATTTATGTTTTGACATTATACACATAAGCAATTTATTTTTAGGATATTTGTCCCACGCGGGCTGATTTGGACTCAATTCGCAACTTTTAAAAATTACTGTCCTTAAATTGTCAGACCGAAAAGTTACAGTTCTCATTTTGCCACCCCTAAATACGATCCTTAAAAATCATTTTGCCATTTAAATAATAAGCATATTGTTATACTTTCTACATAATAATTGAGTGTACATATTATATAGTACTGTAAAATATAATTTTTTTTGTATGCAGAATAAAGTTCTGATCATGCTCTAGAGATAGGGGAGGCTCTCATGTACGGATGTACGGGAGGGTACTGTGCAAGAGGGGAGCCTTGAATTAATGTGTTATGCATTAGTAAATGTTTGTATATATATTTTTAGCCCAAAAACCAAGCATATATAATGTTTTTAGGTGGCTACTTATAATGTTGACATAATAGGTAATCAAGTTCTCGATAGTAAATATGTTGTAAATGGTGTTGATATGTCTTCAATTGTTGCAGAGTGATTACACAACTTGGGCCTTTGAAATATAAAAAATCATATTTAAAAAACAAAGAGTGATTACACAACTTGGGCCTTTGAAATATAAAAAAACATATTTAAAAAACAATAGATTGGCTGGGATGCATTTTAGTGGTTGACAGATGTGCGAATTGTCAAACCTTGCTGCTACATGTATGCCTCGATCTTCATTGTCTACCCAAACTTTCCACTCGATCTTCATTGTCTACCCAAACTTTCCAAGATTCTTGCTCTTAGAAAGACATGCATGCCTTCATTCACTAGAATTTAGTAGAAATACATTTGTCAAACCTTAGGAAATCGATTGAAAATGTATACAATCAAATATTGTTTTACATGTTAGTTTTTATTTGGACAATATACAATTTTTGTGTAAAACAATATTGTAATTATAATAATTGAAATTATTGACATGTGAATAGTGTATTGGGATATTTGAGATGCAGTCTATAAATGTGGATATTAAAGTGTGCATTTTTTGTACTAGAGAGTATAGTATACTGTCAAATTCAAAACAATGATTTATTATATGATTAAGTGGATAAATGTAATTGCCAACTCAACAAAAATTACATAAATAATTGATTATTGACAAATATATTATATGATTAAGTGGATAAATGTAATTGCCAACTCAACTAAAATTACATAAATAATTGATTATTGACAAATATATAACCGTGCATCGCACGGGTACAATACTAGTTTAAATTTAATAAGCAACAATTAAACTTAAAATGGATAGAAATAAAGAATTGAAACTAAAATTAAATTGAATATATATTAATTGTGTTCACAACATGACGACTAAAGCTCCTAGCCTAAACGGCACACAGGGGGCGCCCAAAACTCTACAGGACCGAGAGGTCCCGTGTTCGAAACCCAGCTGGAGCGAAAAATCGCGAATATTGGTGGCTTAGTGGTGGGGGTGTGTTGGTTGCCTTAGAGACCTGGGTTCGAAACCCAGGTTCTCATTTTTTTAAAGGTAACAAAAAGGCGACGGCCTTGGCAACGGCTGGGCCCCGTTGCGAAAAGGCGACGGCTGGGCCCCGAAGGCGACGGCCATATACCGTTGCCAAAAGGCAACGGTTTTCCCAAAGTCCGTTGCCTATAAAATAGCAACGCCCATATTGGCAACGGCGTAAATCATAAAAACTAACTTTTTAAATCTCAAAATGAAGAAATAAGAACAATAAATGTCACATATCATTATTATATTATATATTTATTGTATTTTTATATATTATATATTTATACATATCACTACTATATATTTGGTCTTGGAGAGGTTTTAGAAGAGCTCTCCAAGTGGGAGCTGTCCAAGTGCAAAAAGAGCTTACGAAAAAGCTCAAGTCCGGCCTATTTAATTAAAAAGGCTTTTAAAAAAGCTTGAGTCTGGCTTGTTTATTAAACAAGCCGAGCCGAACTTTAGAAGGTCGAGTCGTAGGCCCATGTCGAGTAGCCTGACCCATTCCCACCCCTAACTATATACACTCAAGCTATAATTTTGTATTAATTATTAATTAAATTTCACTTATAAATTGATTAGACATATGCTTATATTTTTGTTTATAAATTGCTACCTTGATTTATTAGTAATTTCTTTTATTACACGTTGTATATACGTTCCCATGAGAATTTATTTAGCCTTTATTCATATTAATTGCAGATTTTAAGACAAACAAAGTTATGGACAGTATTAACTTAGACAATACTCCTAATAATTTAGGAGAAAATTACAAGTTAAAGTCTAGAGTGTTTTCTGATGTTTGGAATTATTTTACAAAAAAAAAAAATGAAAAAGATTATGTTTCTGAATACAAAGACTGCAAAAAAATCTATAAAGATGGGGCTTCTACTTTGAAGCGTCACATGGAAGTATGTAAACAGGTAAAATTTCATGATGTAGGTCAAATGTTTGTTAATTGCAGATTTTAAGCCATATTTGTGTTTATTTTTCATATTCAACTATTTAACTATTATGTTTTATATGTAGACGAGGATTGTGCACGTACTGAAACAACTTTGTTGAATGTGAGATTTTTATCTAATGTCGTTGAAAATTGTGAGGATGAACGAGAATGAAATGAAGATTGAAGAGGACTTTGATGATGATATGGAAGATGATTTTTAATTTAGAAGGTGTTTGACTATTTGAACTTAAATAACTATTTTAATATCTTATGTTTTATGTTGAGGAACTTTGAACGCTATTTCAGAACTTTATGTTTATGTGGATGAACTTTTATACGTACGTTTTATTTATTTGGACTATTTTGTGGACATTATTGCTTGAATTTTAAGTTTATGTAAACTTTGTTTTTTATTTTTATTAATTTTTTATATTGTGTTTAAAATATAATAATAATATATGTAAAAAAATAAATATTTAATGAAAAAGTCTGTGGACTAGCCCGCCACCCGCCATGAGTTGGGTTGACTGTTTTTCAATCCATTCCCGTCGTGGACCGGCCCATCAAAGTCCACAAAATGATGGGTTGAGGTGGATTTTGGATCGGTCCGCACAGTTAGCACGTTTTGACAGGTCTAATGTATATACTTATATATATATTTATAAATATAAAAAATATATTACAATTATATGCATCATAGAAGTATATTGTATACATATATAATTTAAGATGCAATTGAAATTTTAAGTTATTTAAATATAATTATATAGGAGTATATTGTATACATATATAATTTAAGATGCAATTGAAATTTTAAGTTATTTAAATATAATTTTAATTGTCAAATTAATTTTTTTACACACCAAATTAAAATAAATAAAAAATTGTTGTTTAATTTCACCATGTAATTGGACATACATAAGTGAAGCACGTAATTTGATACTATAAAAAACGGGGCACAAAGCATAAGTAGTACCTAAACCCGCCCCGAAGTGGAGCATGGTGCGGGTGATCCAAACAATACGTGTCATGGTGACATGGCAGGCTAGGTTAAATTATCATTCATAAACTAAAGTAAGGTCTCACATTTTAAGGTACTAGTTTTTGCCCGTGCGATGCACGAGTCTATTTGTTGTTGTTAGTGAAAAAACATATGAATGTTCTTTTATATATATTAACATATGACATAAAAAGAGTTTGAAGTTTATCTTACTCTTCATCGAAAGGTTTCTTTTTATGGAACCCCTTTTTAAGCTCTTCTTATTCATAAATTCACTATCCACCGTTCATTCCTTCCACAAAACTTTCTTCTTTGGACAATTCAATTACAAAACCAATGAATCAGTAATTTGAGACTGATGTTGACAGGAGAACAACCTTATATCGATGTTTATATGGGTGGTTGTGGTGGCCGTGAAAGGAGAGGTGAATAATTGTTTTCTCGATTATTGTGAAATTGATTGAGTACTACCTGTTTGAGAGTCTCTCTTTATCTCTACTTTTAACGAACATGACACGTGACTTTAAAATTACACTTGGCAAAATAGGTTTTTTAGGAGAGGCTCATTCTCCTTTTATACAATAAGATTCATTGTACTAACGATTTTCAAGCTCTTGTAAAGATGGATGTTGTTGTAGAAATATGGTACAAAAATAAATGATTTGGGCATCACGAATTTTTCACTCATATTCCTTTGGACTTTGGGCGCAACACATTTCTTTGGATAATGAAATATGACGTGATCAATTAGGGATAAATTTATCTGTAAACTTTATTCGAGAACTAAATTTCTTTAAAACAACAAACTAAATCTGAAAAATAGAATTCCCACCATCCACATCACATCTAATAAATTTATTACCAAAATAACAATATTTGCACATTTAAAATCCATCTTATAATAAATAAGTTGATAACACGTCGATTCAAATAACTCTAAAAAACGAAATATATATATACAACAAAGTCAGTCTTGAGATGGAAAAACATTAAACGGCTAATTTTTGCATTCCAAGAAAATAAAAATTGAGCAGTCATGCTACCCATTGCACCAGATAGAACATGAAACTTCACAAGAACATGCATTGTTTCTCTTACGATTCTTGAAGTGGATTTTGAGTCTAATGACATCAAAGTTGACTACAATAGCAAGAAGAGCAACATCTCCGGTCAAAGAAAATCAAATTTCTTCCATCTCTTCTTCTTTTCAATCTCCTGGTACATGTACAATCAAATTAATTGAAATGGAATGATGAGAATTAAGAACAAAAATAACAAATTAAGAGATAATTCGAGAGAACTAAAAAAGTTAACAAATATATTAAAATTTTGAAAAAAACTACCTATTCATTTTCTTGAAGTCTTCTTCTTTTCGAAATCAGGAAGAACTTCACTGAACCCCGATAATAGATCATTATAAGTATTAGCCGTATTTAATATTGGAGTGAGACTTGGTCTCTCCATCTCCCTACTTTTAATGCACACGTGACCAATCTCTTCATCTCCCTACTTCAGTTGCGTTAATTAAGATTTATGATAATTAATTGGTTTAACACTTAACATGACGAATTAATACCACAGAACGTGAATAACATGTGACCTTTCACTTCATCTACAACAGTAAAATTTTAAATTAGGTAAATGAATTGTCTTAATTGCAACAATAGCATATGACACGTGAAAACACATGGCCAGACGTGAAATGTGACACATAGAATGACACATAACGAAACCTTAGCATATATAAAACGACACATGGCGAAATCAGGAGAGCCATCTCCTCCTTTTATTATATAAGATTTTTAGGTTTAATGAAAACTTATATATCATGCCTATTTTTTTTTTGGAGTATTTTAATTTATTGCAATGTTTAATATTACTACTCCATATTGTGGTTCAAACTGAGATTTTGTATTAATTAACCTATTCAAATTAAATACCAAAATCACCCACCTTTTCTAAGGATGCGTATATGATTTTTAATAGTTTTAATGCTCAATTAATATACTAATAGTATTATATAGTATAAAATAATATATTAATAGTTAACAATTAATAACTTGACTATATCTATTTAAAAAAAATGTAAGAGCATAATTGGTATGGTGAAATAGTTCAGGAATGGAATCACCATTCATGAGTCTATTCCAAATTTTATGATAAGTATAATTTTTGGAATTTGAATCGTTATTCCATAGGAAATGGTGATTCTCAAATGTATGGAATTGTGATTCCTTCTCATCCCCAATGGGTTTAAGGAAGGAATCAAAATTTTAATAAGCACGGTAATAAAAATATTATTTAATAATAAAAATAAAAAATTATAATATTTAATATAAATATTAATATAATATATAATCTAAAAAATAAAAAATAAAAAATTTAAAAAATATAAATAATAATATATTAATTTTAACGATAATATTATTTCTCAATAATATTAAATTATAAATATAATAACATAAAAAATAATTTAAATTTTTTTAAAAATATAAATAATACGAAGTACTATATACAATATATTATTTTTAATAATATAAAATTATAGTATAATAATTCTTGATAATATAAATAATAATGGAGTATTATTTTTTAAATTTATTTAATATTAAATATAATGATAATATTCTTATTTTAAAAATAAAAAATATTATTTTTATAAAAAATATACATTTATTATAAATAATAAAATCAAGACAAATATATATTAATAATAATAATAACTCTTCAGTCAACAATAATTGTTAAAATATTAATAATAAAAATAATATATTTTTAACAATAATTAATAATAATAATATTAATTTTAAATAATAATATATTTTTAACAACACTCAATAATAATAATTTAAAATAAATTTATACAATACTACATTTCATTCCACATTCATTCCTATGATATACCAATCATATGAATAATCATTCTTACGTTATTCCATTCACACCTTCAACCTTCATTCCATACTTGAATTCATTCAATTCAGGGCCCGTTTGGCTCAGCTTATAAGCTACTTAAAACAGCTTATAAGTTGTTTAAAAGCTTATAAGCTCTGTAAATGTGTTTGGCAATTTTTTTTTTAAAACATCTTATAAGTTGTATAAATAAGCTACTTGGAGCTTATAAGCTCCAAAATAAAAAGTAGGACAACCTCAATTTATTTTTTTAGAAACTTATAAGATATATGTAAATTACAAAAATATCCCTAATACTTTTAATTATTTACATGAATATTAATACAAAAAATAACAATTTCATTAATCATAATTTTTTTATTTTCTCTCTCCCCTCTCTCTCTCTCCCTCCTCGCGATCTCTCCCCCTTTTCTCCCTTCTCGCGATGCTTCTCTCTCAAAACCCTATCTCTCCACCCTAATCGAACGAGAGAATTGCAGGAGAAGATTTGGATCTCCATATCTCCTCCCTAATCGCAACAATTCCGACGAATCCGCTCTCCATATCTCCACCGACACCGGGATAACATTTTCCGGCGACGAAATTGAAGACAATCGGCGTTCGCTCTTCTGGAATTGAAGAGAGAGAGAATTGCTCGCCATTCTACCGTGTGAGAGCAACTGTTGTTTTGCACAGATATACAGTTTTCCTGTTTCGTTTCTCAGATTCCATTTTCCTCTGTTTTGCGCTTTATTCCTGTGCTTGCATGTAATACCCTAAAATTTTATAATATAGTTTTATAAATAAATATTTAATTATTCTTTTAAATTATTTTAAAGTTTTATAATTAAATATTCATAGTCCATTTAAAGACCTCTTTAAAATTCTAAACTTCTACTTATTATCTCATTCAAGCCCAAGCCCAAACTTAATTCTAAAACACTATAAATATACCAATGAGAATTTTACTCTAGAGGATTTTTCGTCAAAATGCACAATCTCAATTCAACTCCAGGGACTCACGGCACCCTCAACAACTCATGGTATTTTGCTGCCCTTTTTCTTTGAATTGATGTACAAATTTATTTCGTATTTCATCCAATTTGTTTAGTATATATACGTGTGAATATATACACCATACAATGAAGGGTTTTGATGATTTATATGATTAAGACGGCGGCGAATGGTGTGTATTGAGAAAGATGAATAATGTACAGTGGCATGTTCTAGGCTAATTATTGAATTGTTGAACGGTGCATGAGATTTGATCATATATTAGTATACATGTAATTAGGATATATATATATATGTATTCACCACAAGATGTGTAATTGGAAAAGCTTTATTCCACAAAGTGTAATGATGTTCTGAATTAGATTTAGTGCGTGGAAAAATTATTTAATTTAATTAAACTAGGAGTGTATAGTTAATGGTCCGTGTTATAAACTTTAGAAGTTTAATTGAGATTTCAGAAATATTTAAGTTTATTATTTATGTTAGGTGACGGACATCACGAGAAGGATTAAAGTTACACTTCCTTCATCAAACATATTTCACGAGAGTTTGAGGTGGAGATTTCTATCTTAATTGTTTGTCATTATTAAATGCGATATGTGATTATATTGTTATTCGTGCAAATTATGATTTTTAACTTACTATGTTTGTCACTATTAAATATCGTATATGACTATTTTGATATTCTTGTGAAAGATGTATGAGGATAGGTCATTTGACCTTTATAAACGAGGATAGGTCATCTGACCTTTATAAACGAGGATTAGGTCATCTGACCTTTATAAACGAGGATAGGTCATCTGACCTTAATAAACGAGGATATATCATTTGATATTTATTTACGAGGTGATGTTACTGAAATTATTATGGAATTATACATGTTAATGTGAATTGATGATTTAATTGCTTATTGTATTTAGTTTTGACAAACCTGTCCCCACTGAGCTGTGGTTTTGCTCACCCCTTATTTAACATTTTCAGATTAAGGAGCTGGTGGCGAGGAGGGCGGTGGATGACAAAATAATTATCATTTTGTAAAATTAATTTAGACAAAAGGTTATTTATTTATTAAACTTTTTCATGAGATAGTAGAGATTTGGTATGATTAGTATTTTAAACTTAAAAATTCTTTTGAGCCTTCTGCTGTTTGTCAAGTAATTTTATTATTAATTAAATAGATTCAAAAATCTCATTGTTATAAGTTAAAATTTCAGCTCATGTCCCTCTATTTTGAAATTGTTACTTATTTTATGTATAATCTACTTTTATGAAAATTGGGGCGTGACAGAGTGGTATCAGAGCAGGTCTACGTTCTTGTAGACTTGTTAAAAAAAAAAAATCTACAATTTTAGTTGCATTATTTAAACTGAACCAATGATCGAGTAAATTTTAGAAAATTTAAGGTTGTCCATCAACGCCTCCTGCTTCAGCTCTACGAGGTACGTACACCATACTTTTATTCAATGTTAAAGCAAAGGCTATTATGACTGTATATGTTTAATGTGCATCATCTACATGTAAATAAAAAAAAAAAAAAAAAATCATCATGGAACAGTATTTACAAGAACGTATACTCAACATGCATATTAATTTGCATCACTTGTTACGTGCATTTTAACTCTCAATTGTTTTCCTGAGTTCGTGTCATTAAGTGCATTCCCTACATGACTATTTACAATTTTATAATACATATGCATAATTTATAATAAATTCTGATTTTCGAGGACGAAAATTTTTCAAGGTGGATAGAATGTAATACCCTAAAATTTTATAATATAGTTTTATAAATAAATATTTAATTATTCTTTTAAATTATTTTAAAGTTTTATAATTAAATATTCATAGTCCATTTAAAGACCTCTTTAAAATTCTAAACTTCTACTTATTATCTCATTCAAGCCCAAGCCCAAACTTAATTCTAAAACACTATAAATATACCAATGAGAATTTTACCCTAGAGGATTTTTCGTCAAAATGCACAATCTCAATTCAACTCCAGGGACTCACGGCACCCTCAACAACTCATGGTATTTTGCTGCCCTTTTTCTTTGAATTGATGTACAAATTTATTTCGTATTTCATCCAATTTGTTTAGTATATATACGTGTGAATATATACACCATACAATGAAGGGTTTTGATGATTTATATGATTAAGACGGCGGCGAATGGTGTGTATTGAGAAAGATGAATAATGTACAGTGGCATGTTCTAGGCTAATTATTGAATTGTTGAACGGTGCATGAGATTTGATCATATATTAGTATACATGTAATTAGGATATATATATATATGTATTCACCACAAGATGTGTAATTGGAAAAGCTTTATTCCACAAAGTGTAATGATGTTCTGAATTAGATTTAGTGCGTGGAAAAATTATTTAATTTAATTAAACTAGGAGTGTATAGTTAATGGTCCGTGTTATAAACTTTAGAAGTTTAATTGAGATTTCAGAAATATTTAAGTTTATTATTTATGTTAGGTGACGGACATCACGAGAAGGATTAAAGTTACACTTCCTTCATCAAACATATTTCACGAGAGTTTGAGGTGGAGATTTCTATCTTAATTGTTTGTCATTATTAAATGCGATATGTGATTATATTGTTATTCGTGCAAATTATGATTTTTAACTTACTATGTTTGTCACTATTAAATATCGTATATGACTATTTTGATATTCTTGTGAAAGATGTATGAGGATAGGTCATTTGACCTTTATAAACGAGGATAGGTCATCTGACCTTTATAAACGAGGATAGGTCATCTGACCTTTATAAACGAGGATAGGTCATCTGACCTTAATAAACGAGGATATATCATTTGATATTTATTTACGAGGTGATGTTACTGAAATTATTATGGAATTATACATGTTAATGTGAATTGATGATTTAATTGCTTATTGTATTTAGTTTTGACAAACCTGTCCCCACTGAGCTGTGGTTTTGCTCACCCCTTATTTAACATTTTCAGATTAAGGAGCTGGTGGCGAGGAGGGCGGTGGATGACAAAATAATTATCATTTTGTAAAATTAATTTAGACAAAAGGTTATTTATTTATTAAACTTTTTCATGAGATAGTAGAGATTTGGTATGATTAGTATTTTAAACTTAAAAATTCTTTTGAGCCTTCTGCTGTTTGTCAAGTAATTTTATTATTAATTAAATAGATTCAAAAATCTCATTGTTATAAGTTAAAATTTCAGCTCATGTCCCTCTATTTTGAAATTGTTACTTATTTTATGTATAATCTACTTTTATGAAAATTGGGGCGTGACATTGCATGTCTCTTTTCTTCAGACTTTTTTTTAATTTTTTTAATTTTGGGGTTTTTACCCTGTTTTTGGGGGTTTTGATGAGCTAAATTTCGATTTTCAATTCGCTTTATTCCTAAGTTTCTTTCTATCATAAGTATTATGCAGTTTTATCAATGATGTATGTGCATTCATAAAATTTTCATTATTTTTTATTGCCTATCAGATTGATTGGTATTATTGTGGGTTGAAAATCTTTGTTATTAGATGCAGAAATTTCTTTTGTTTTGTCTGTTTGTACGCCAATGTGTGTTTGATATGTGGATTTGATTTCACCTTGATTGCTCTATTACATTGTCTAATTTTATGAAGGTTCATAAAGTAATTGGTTCTGTTGCGTATTGGGATGGTTCCCATTTTTCTGAGATAGTAATACATTTGGAGTGCAATTTATGTTTGTTAGAGAAAGCAATAAAGGAATGCTATAGGATGAGTTGAGGTTCAGGAATTTTGTTCTGGAGCAATGTGGTCTGTCTAACTAGGGCTCTTTTAAATGACTACAAGTACTATTTAAGGTTTTACACTTTACTTCTTTTGAGATCCTGAAGTGTGGTAAGTGACAAATTTCTTCCATATAAGTGTGGTAAAGTACTATCTCTTAGGTGTGCCTTTATTTAGGTTTGAGAATTGTGACTGCTAGTAGTTGAAGTGTTACACCCACGTTGTGTTTTCTTAGGAGCTGCCTCAAAAGTCAAAATCCTCAAAACTGCAAACTCATAACACATTAGGGATACCAATTGAATAACCCCTGCATGCCACTTTTTCTGGACTATATTGTGCTGAAATTGCTCATTAAAGTTGAATAATTCTATAGACATATAATCGATTGCAATGAGTTTTGTGGATTTGTTCCATTGAAGAAAGTTTTTAGCAGAAGTAATAACTTTAAATTTTTCAAACTCGAACTTTGAAATATTGTTTTATGATTATCTTGGATAAGCTAGTCAATGATCATTCTGGAATTATGGAGTAGGTGTTGAATCAATAACGTGGAACCACTATTTCTGATCTTTTTTGCTAGCTATTAATCTGTTATCATTACCATTCAAATCCTAGACAAGTAGGTGTTGAATCAATAACGTGGAACCACTATTTTTCATCCCTAAGAAATGACGAATTGTAGAGAAGAAAAGGGTGAAGGGATTCTAGAATCTGCGATAATCTCAGAACTCAATTGCATTGATCTTTCAAGTCCTGATATTCACTCCTCAGTCTCTCTCGTTAAACAGGCAACTTTCTTCTCCTCTTCCTCTTTAAGCTTTTGTAGCATTCACGGAGATTGTGTGATTTATTATGCTGGAACGATTATGTTAACTTAATAGTGTATGCTCAATTTTGTTATTGAATAAATGTTCTGTAAGAATACTATGATTTGAAGGTTTAAATCTAGTTTACAATTATTTACCATTAAAAGAAGGAAGAACAAAAACTTTTGAGAGAGAGAGAAAGGGGCAACTACGGAATTTGAAATTTGACCAGATTTTCGGCATAGGATGTGCTTCCGTTGATATTTATATTTAATTGATGTAGCACACACTTTGCTTGGATTTCATTAAAGATGTTTGATGGTATTCTTGATTTTTCTCATTTTTGATTTTATGAGGAGGTTGAAGAGAATTTCAAACTGAGAAGATATATTTTCTGTAGCTTTGTGGCACTACTCAATCAGAAATAGACTAGGATATTCTTGCCGTTTTCCTACATCTTGTTGATGTGTAGAGTAACTAGTTAAACCTGAGATGTATTCTCTTCTAAATCCTTAACACATACTATGGACAATAGGCTTGCTTGGATTCTGGCTTCTTCTATGTAATTAACCATGAAATGGATGAGGTTTTCTTTCAAAGTAACACACTTCTTTATAATTGGAACAGCTTTTAGTTGAACCATCTGAACATTTACTAAATAAAATATCATCTGTTGCCTTTTCTGTAAGAAGCTTCATTGTTAAACACCACTAATAATATGTATGTGTATGTTTGTGTGTATTTGTATATAAGAAGTATCGTCTTGTGCCATAAATGTGGGGGAAAAATAAAACAAATGTGCTGCATATTGGGGGAATGGGGGCAGAACTGCAGGGGAAGAAGTTTAAACACTCAAGAGTATAGTTTCCACTAATGATGAAACAAACAACTCAACTATATAGCCTCAAGGATGTTGTATGTTCATCGATTTTGAAGCGATATGTTCATCTATATAGCCTAACACTCTATTCTACCATTTTGTATGTACATGATGTTGTATGCTTTCTCTGCCTTTCATTGTGTACTTTCTTGATGAATTCGAATTCTTGTTTTTGATTGATCTACTTTTAGCTAATATCTGTGTTGCAGATCTTGATCAACAACTGTATAGTGTTTGTGTTAATCTGTGTCTTTGGTAATCGTTTTGATGAGCTTGGATGTAGTAGTAGTAGTACTAATTTTAAAACAAAAGGAGGAGGAGGGGTGGGTGGGTGGTTGAGACACCTTCTTCTTCTTTTCCAAAACTCCTTTTTGCTGTAATTTGGAGTTTTACCTTACTTTTGGGGTTTCAATTCCACCTTTTATTTATGCTTCAAAACATACACTTCATACCTTTAGTAGTTGTATCCTTGTTTTGTGATCAAAAAAATTAAGCATACTATGCTTGGTGAATTGATAGATGTATTTGGTTTAATCAAAAATTCAAAATCGCTTCCTTGGTGGAATCATATCTTCTTACTATACTCTTGAGTGTACTGATAGATTTGAAAAATATATTAGGGAATCAATTCAAACGTTGAGGATGTTGGAACATCTGTGGGAGCTTCTAATGTAGAAGACGTAATTGGTCATCAGAACACCTACTGGATGGCAGTGCGAGATTCAATTGCTGTGAAAATTGCTAAGCAAAGTTGATAATCTTGAATTCGATTAATAGGTGATGGTAATTATTATTTAGTATTTGAAGAATTTTGTTTAACAAAGTTTATGTGCTTACGCGTTGTAAAAAATTTTTTTGTTGAATTTAATATATTTTTAGCACCATTTTAATCAAAGTAAATAGTTTTTGCTTTTTTTTTTAATTATTATTTTGGTTTAGATAAAATAAAAAAATCAAATTTGAATTTATATTTTAAGATTTTGTTAAGTAGTAACAAAAAAAATCCAAATTTAAAAAATTAAAAGATTAGATTTTAAATTGTTTAGTAGTATTTATTAAAAAAAACAAGAATGATAATAAATTCAAAAAAAGTTGCGTTAATAAATTTTATTTAAAAAAAAAAGACTATTTGCATTTTTCGAGAAAAGAAAAAATGAAAAGACTATCTAAAATTATTGCGTTAACAAGAGATTTTGTTTAAAAAAAATTGCATTAACAAAAACATGGAGTAAACATGTCTTTTTTGGTAATTACAATACTAAAAATAGCTTATAATGCCAAACACATCATCATCTTATAAGATTGTATAAGAACTTATAAGTTCCATTAGCCAAACACTTTTATAACTTATAAACTACTTAAAAATTACATCTTATAAGTTGTTTTAAGAGCTTATAAGATGTTATAGCTTATAAGCAATTTAAAATAATTTGAGCCAAACACCCTCTCAGTCACAAATTAACATTTATAACTTGGTTTATGTCTTCTATATAACAAAGGTTCATGTCAAGAAGCGCGTGTTGGAACACGATTCTGTTATAAGCACATGTTGAACATATGTGATGATAATCACGATTTTGCAATAGAAAAATCGTTACCATAGGCTCAGACTAGCAAGAAATGATTTGGTAAAAAATGGTTTGCACCAGGATTGGATTAATTTCTGATAACTGATAAATTGGTTTACATCTGCGTTTTAAAGGAAAGGCCCTGGCTAGCAATAGTAAACTGTAATTGACCGCTTATTTGCATTGCGGCCCACTCAAGTTTTATTCTTCATATTCGGCCCTTCGTGCTCGATTATACGTAGGGCTGTAAATGAGTCGAGTCGAACGCGATGTAGTTCAAGCCTATTTGAAATATTATCGAGTTTCGAAATTATTGTTTGAGTTTGTTTGATAATTAAACGAGTCGAGCTCGAGTAGTTTGACATTTTACCCTAAATTTATCTTTTTTTTTTAACTTATTAAGCTATAGTTGAGTTTTAGACCGTTCAGAATCTTTTTTACTTATCAAGATCGAGTTGAACTTTAGACCGTTTCGAACATAAATATATGTTCAAGCTTGTTTGATTTTTATATCTAATTGAGCTCAAACGAGCTTTTACCAAACAATCTCGAATCTAAGTTTCTAATAGCTACGATTGATTTTCAACCCAAATTATACGTCTTTGTTTTAAAAAAATACTACTACCAAGTGATTTTTTTTGTTTTTTGAGTTGAACAAGTGAAGTTCGGTAAAGGAAAAGGGAAAAAATTCCCCAAAAACGACCCGCTTAGACCAAAAACAGCAGGCCACTTCCCCTCGTAATTTCTTTCCGATCCGAAAGCTAGCGAAGCATTTTTCAAACGAATCAATGGAGGAGAAAATCGAAACTGCAAGTAAGAAAACGAAGATAGGGTTTTGGAAATGGACAATAGCTGCGGTGGTTTTCAGGCTAATTCTCAGTTATTTTTCCAAAAATCTCAACCTCTCCTCTCGCCCCGAAGTCTCCACTCCGCTTACCAGCCTGCGCCGCCGTAAAACCTATCTACCTTTCATATATAATGTATAGTACATCTTGTACTTGCTTACAAAGTTTAATTTATCTTTATTGTTATTGTTTATTTTGTGCTGCAGTGGCAGAGGGCTACTGGCTAAAGCAATTATCAATGTCGCCATATTCAGGTTCGCGCAATTTGAATTTTAGTGCTAAAATCTCTGGTTTTTGCTTGGTGATTCTTAGCTGTTAGATAATTTTAATGAATGTGATGAGCAGGATCAATGTACCATGGATCGCCCTTGTTGCTCTCGGTTCTCGGCCCTCTTACTGTGAGAAAGTAATTTTTCATATACAAAGATACACAAATTTCAATAACTTCGTGCTAGGCTTGATCAGCAATGTTATCTGACTATTGATGTTTACTGATTCAGAAATGGAGGACTACCTAGCCATCTGTTATGCAGGTAATGCCTAATATCTCTGTTTTTGTGGTGCTCATCACCCATGTTGCAAGTTAAATTGAGTGCACATTAGTGGACAGTGGTACACTAATGGTTTTGATGTGTATTCCTGTTTGTTGGAGAAACTACCATAAAAACTGCTGACAACTCAAGAATGGTTTCATATTTAAATAGTTGGTAAATTTAGCCATTGGATTGGCATATTAGTTTGCATTGCTGTCCAATCTACTGCATAATCCTGAGAAAATTTTATCTCTTTTAATAGCTGGCAAAGTTAACAACTTATTGGTTATCTATAGATATTCCTATGCCACACCAGTTATGATAAGTTTTTGGGAATGTTGCACTTTTTTTTTTGTTTGTTTGAAGGCCATCCAGAAATATGTTTGCTGCTTTTATCTTCTATTTCCTTTATTTGGTAATCTGTTATTTAAATATCATTTGGCTGTATAGAATGTCAACACACTTTTGGATATAGTCTGGTTTCTGTGGTTGCAGATTTTATCAGTGCAATTCTTATCCGTGCAACTGGACGCACTCTTGTAACAGCACATGGTCACAATTTGAAATCATTAGGACTTGGAAAGCTGTTCAACGACATAGGTAATGCATTTGAGTCCTTTATGTCGTTAAATCTGTCTTTAAAGTTCTGACCAAATACATCCATCCAGGAAGCTGATAAATAACTTGAACTATTTTTCTAGAGGTTCTGTCTTCTGGTGATATTGCTGCCCTTGTGTATTTGTGGAATCCTTTCACAATTGTCTCTTGCATTGGCTTTAATACATCGCCTATTGAAAACCTGTTTGTCATCTTGTCTCTTTTTGGAGCATCTTCAGGTATGAATGAGCAACCTTTCTCCATGCATTCATGATTTTTGCTTATTGGTCTTTAACCTTCTTCCCACGTATTTTTCACCTATTGCTTATAAGCTTTTGAAGTGAAAGAAGTGGTTCAGCTTGTTGTAATCTTTAGCTATATTTCCGACCCAACTTCCAAAATTGTGTCCCATAAATACTTCCTATAATCCTATTCATAAATCCCAATTTGTATTGCCTCGACTTATACCAATATAAGCATGTTATATTTGGCGAGGCTTGTTATTTTGGCCATGTATACCCTTACTCACATGTATATATAGTGCATCGGCCGGTTTGGTAACCGAACTGAATTAACATAACCGAATCCAAACCGAAATTTGATGGTTCGTAACCGAAACCAATCTGGATAGAATCAAAACCGAAACTTACCAAACCAAATAGTTGGGTTCGGGTTCGGTTAAAAATTGGATAACTTGATGTTTCTAGTAGGTGTTTCTTGAGGTAGGTGTTCTGAAAGACTTAAGAGGTTATTTTTATTTTTTTCATAGCCCTTTATGTGTTTCAACATTTTTTAACGTACTTTAGCCAGATATGTATAAGATGAATGAAAGATTATAACAGTATTAGTCCTAGTTATGTTTGATCTGATGAGCATCTAAATTATTGATTCCAATATACACAGGGATAATACCTTTGGCAGCTTTTGGGTGGGTCATTGCATCACATTTGTCTCTTTATCCCTTGGTTCTAGTCATTCCGGTATGTCTTGGTGGAGAAATATGCTATTACCTTGACAGTCCTTTTAAGCACATACAGGTGCTAAAGGAAAACTTTATGTTCAACTTTTTGCAGGTGATCTTTTTGTTAGGTTATGGTCTCGATGCTCCCCCAAGAAAATTGTTTTTGCAAAGTAAAGTACGAGTTGGATTAGAGACATCAACCAATCATGTTGAACTCAAGTCGCTGACTGATAAACCCACAATTTTCTCCTGGCGGCGAGTCATCGTATTCTTTTTGTGGGCATCTATATGGGCATCATATGTGTTAATTTTGTGTGCCATTTCTATGAAAGAGTATGGTGGTCTTGGGGCAATGTTTAAGAGGTATGGCATATTTATCATGTAGCAATACCACCAATTTTCAAAGAGTTGGTCTTATGTTAAACAATTTTAGCGCACAGTTGGTTTGCAACTATCACTTTATAGTATAACAAAATACTTTTGAATGAAACAAACTAATATTGAAAAACTAATACGCTCTAATGAAACAAGTATTACTGTTTAAAAATGCACACAAAATGCAAACTAATTGTATTTTGAAACTGGTTTGCATAAGACTTCTCCATTTTCAAATTGGTATTAGTTAGATATATCCTTTCATATAGCACCAATCTTAATGGCTGGATGTGATTTCATTCACGCATTTCAGATACATGTTAATTTTGGTATTTGCCTCCTAACAAATGAATTGAACTTGTTTCAAACTGGATTTTTTTTTTTCAACTCAATTAGTTGAACACTTGAACTTAGATTCTCACCTAATTGAAGCTGGAATTACTGCAATGGTTCTTTGTTTTGTGGTATTGATGTTTCTTCCTTCTTTTTACCATTCCTCTTCCGGGCATATATTTGGAAATTTGCCCATGATACATAGTTTCTTGTATGTCTGACGTAGTGATCCCCACAACATAGTTTTATAACTTTAGTCATAGCACCCTGTTTGTCTGTTTCATTCAAAGATGCACATATGTGGTGGCTACATTGATGTTTTATGTTTGAAATATTTTACATGTATACTTATTGTGGGATTTTATTAATTACACCTCATCATATTTTAAATGTTGTGTATGATTGTTGGTGTCGGATGAAGATCTCCAAGTTGGTATGTTTACCTCTCGTTTTTTGCTTCATTAATTACTTCTAATATTATTTTGCAGCACCTATGGGTTTATTCTTGCTATTGAAGATTTATCTCCAAATATTGGTGTCTTATGGTAAGTGTCGAGTGACTTTGTTTTTAGTTAAATGTGTATTACTTTGCATAGTTGTTTGTTTCTTTTCCTACTGCTGTAACATATATGCTTCTATATTGCAGGTACTTCTTTGCAGAAGTGTTTGATTTCTTCAAGGATTTTTTCCTGATAGTTTTTCATGTGAACATTGTGTTCATGATATTGCCTTTAGCTATACGGCTAAATCACAGGCCCTGCTTTTTAGTATTTGTTTACTTGGCAATCTCCTCGATGCTAAAATCGTATCCTTCGGTGAGCCCTCTCATCTTCTCAAAATTTATGAATATGCATGTTTTCTATTTATCTGGCTGTTTTTCCTTATTCCTTCACAGAATTCATTGTATTTGTTAATGTTGCCAAATGGAACCAATAACTACTCTGTTTTGTGACTATTGCCAAAGAAACTTTACTCTCCCTTTTTGAAAAAGGAAATAAGCATGTAAACTTATGACTAGAATATTAGCTTCTTTAATATAAGATAGCCACACGGTTCGATAATTAATTGTAGAGCAACATATACAGTAGATCCCCATCAGCAATACCTACATTTTGGATAACTTTTATACTAATTCTCAAAAAGCATATGAATAAGATAATGAACATCAGATACACATTTTTTAAATACTTGATCAGCTTAAGGAAACTTGAATCTAAGCTAGTTCTGAAAAATATCCTTGGATTAGTATTTGGAAGTTGCAGAAACCTGACTGATTTGCTCCTGTTAAGTTGAATGTCGGGTACAAAACCTAATTTTGGATAAGTCTATGGCATAGTTTTAAAAGGCGCGCCTAAGGCTCTCGGCACTCGAGGCTATAGGGTGTGCACTTTTTTGTGTTTAGTCAGGTACAGTTTCTAAGGTGCGCCTCATGTCCTTTCAAATTTTCTTCACCCCAAAACGTGGTTTGTGTAAAATTATTGAAAAAAAAATTCATTTCTGCCAAAAAATAGCTCGAAAGAAAACAAAGGCATTTCATAAAACAAGAAGACTTTGTTGAATTTAGGCCTAGAGTTTAAGAAAAAATTGGTAAAGAAAGGAGATATTGAGAAACAGCACCGTTGCCCCTATATGTTAGGTTCTTTTCCCCCTTTTTCTTTGTGGATCTTATCTCTGTTGTTACAATTTTTATTTATGATGAGAATGAAAACGACTATTGATTAGTTGTTGTCTTTGTTACATTTGATGTTTTTTCATGTTTACATTAGCTCTGACGTTCATTAGTTGACTTTGGGTTTTATTATGTGATTTTATGTGGT
Source organism: Galeopsis tetrahit (assembly GCA_963675135.1). Taxonomy (NCBI): domain Eukaryota; kingdom Viridiplantae; phylum Streptophyta; class Magnoliopsida; order Lamiales; family Lamiaceae; genus Galeopsis; species Galeopsis tetrahit. Next base: position 76,797,542 of record OY776127.1, read on the forward strand.
ACTGAACTTTAATGCGTAGGACAATATGTGTCAAATATGTTATATAAATATAAGAAAAATGTTTAGAGAAAAAGGACAAGAGACGCCTCGGGCGCTGGGACCCCTCTTGCACCTTTTGAAACTATGGTAAAAAAAAAAAAGAAAAATCATTGGAAATGTGTTGGTAGATTTGTGTAATTGGCCGAAATTATTTTGGAATTTGGACCTCAATTGGGCCTTGATACAATCAACACGAAGCTCCAAAAACACCTAGAATTTTCAAAGTTACATATGTTGGAATTGGAACTGGGTCTAAGCAGTAATTGTCATTGATTAGATTATTTAGTATATATATTCGCAGCAATTGCATTTAAATAGCTCTGTCAACTGTAGTGCTTTGATTTTATTTAACACAGTATTATTATATATTATGAGTATAGATAATGACTCTTGCTAATTTTTACAGTAGACTGGCTTTCTATAGATGGCTGAATATTTTGGATGTCCTAATTTACTCCTGGTTTTTTATCAGGTGGGGGACTCAGCTTTATACTTGAGTTTACTGATGCTATTCGTTAACGAGTTAGCAGGTCAGTAGCCTCTCTCTCTGTCTCTTTTGGTACAAAGTAGATAAAGTATGGTGAAGATAAGGAGAGTTATTTCCAAAAATAGAAATGAGAATAATAAAATTGGACATCCTAAAGGAAAGTGAGAATAATAAAATTGGACGGAGGAAATACCTTTTATTAAAACAACTACAATACTATTTAAAATGCACTTGAGTTGCCTGGCGTGCATATAAATTGTCTCCTTAACAATATCTGACGTCTCATGATTTGGTATGCAGAAATGCAATTTACATTCTTCCTCTTTTGTGGATATGTTGGGGTTTCACTTCTCAGCCCTGTAATGCACAACCTATGGATTTGGAGGGTATGTATCCCTGGGAATCGAACGTCATCTGAGATAGCAGATGGAGTATCTCTGCTGGTTTACTAACTTGTTGTGTTCTTGCAGGGAACTGGAAATGCAAACTTTTACTTTGCAACTGCAATAGGATATGCATGTTTCCAGGTTTTTCCTTTCTCTTTATTCCATAATAATTAACATACTTTTTAATTGTTGTACATCTGCATCTTGAGAAGAAATGTATGTGTCTTGTTTCTTATCTTCATTCATATTTGGGCTATGGTGCAGTAACTAAACTAAGCCATCTTATCTTTTTTAATTGGACTTTTGTCAATTTAGGGACAGAAAGAGAAATAACTATCAATTCAGGACCTGACCGAATAAACCATCAATTTAAGACCTAAAAGATAAACTTATCAATTAAAGACCACAAATTTAAGAACATGTTTGACATCTTGTGTTTCATAATCTTAATACTAAATATAATTATTTTATTCATTCATTCATTTATTCTTTTTTTTTTTTTAGTCATTCTCATACATATGAAATTTTCTATCCTAATTTTGTAGAATTATCATAAAATAACTAAAACTTATAAGATGTCAACAAAGTCTTAAATTTCTAGGGCTTTAATTGATTAGTTTTATCTTTAAGCCCTTTATTGATGTTTTTATCTTTCAACCCCTGCAATGAGATAGTTATTCTATCTTTTAGGTCTCGATTTGATAAAAGACCTTTATTATTTTCCTTTTACACTAAAGCTACTGGCAAAAAAATTTCCAATCTGCAAGAAAACAAAATACGATGCTGTGCTTTTTTAAATAGCTATTGGTGTTTTCCGAATATATGTGGGAAGCTCCATGGTTGAAACCGTTTTGTGGATTACAATCAACATGTTTTGTTTTTTGCTAATGCTAAAATTGATATTTCACTAGAGAGAGTACTTAGATCTCACTACAATTCAGCAAAAGAAATTTGTTTCAAACTTGATATTCATTAGACCATGAAAAACATAGCTATTGGAGTTTGTATGCTTGTATTTCTGCCTAGAGCTCTATTAATGAAATTCTGTATTGTTGTAGATCATTCTGGTGGTTGAGAGTGTGAGTGGTATGCTGAACTATGACAGGAAGATTAGAAAACTATGCAATAAAGTTTGAGATGCCTTTTGATTGCCTATGAGTAATGATTTGAAGATTTACGGTGCTGGAAGTTGGCAAAAGCAAATATATGATTCAGTTGAAAAGAAATTTGTGATTCACGAGATGTTTTTCGTCTATTGTTTGAATCCGTGTTTGACGTTGTTGCTCGATATGTGATGAAAAGAAAAGTGGATGGTTTGTCAAGGTAATTGATAGTGTTTGGAATAGGATAAGACATACTTTGCTAGTTGCTATTACACGAGGAAATAGTTATCTTTGTACTTGTCATTTTAGATACAGCAGCTGATTTCATGTAGCTAGTTCTCGAATGTTGGTATGATTTGGTTTGGTAATATACGAAAGAGATACTCAATTGCCTCACATATGACTTAACAATCAAAATTACACGAAAGAAAAATTCAAATTATATCATCTCGTGCAACAATAGGCTTGTCAATTGGTAGGGAAAACTCCTCCGCAGGCACAGGGATTGTATCCCCCGTCCCGTTCTCTGCAGGACCTGATCAAGTATGACTAATATTTTTATTTATACACTCTCTGCCCCTTTAAAAGTTACCTATTTATTTTTTCACATAAATTAAGGAATATAATATTATATGTGTATTGAGTTGTTGCAGTAGATATATGTAGTAAAAAGAAAATGATAGGAGGTAAAAAATAGAAAGTAATAGAAAAAAATAGAGAGAGATAATGAGTGTTACCGAAAAAATAAATGTACAACTTTTGATGAAACGTTTAAAATGACAAAATGAATAGCTTTCGAAGAGGAGTGAGACTATTATTGTATATATTTATCATAGTCACTATTTTGTTTTTGGCCGACTAGGCACTATTGTGTCATATTCTTTCATGTAATTACAAACACAGTAGAAAATAAAAACATAAACGGAGAATGGGGATGAAGTTGACATCCCTATGCAAGAATTTGATTATGGGGTCAACATGTGAGCGTTACATGGTGTTGCTCGAAAATTATTATAGTATAGTATTGTATTGTTGAGCAACATCTTAGTGGTAAACTTTTTTTATATTAAAACCAGCTGCAAAATAAAATCAAAAGGTTCAATTTCCCATGAGAGAGTTAATTTGACTTAATTAGAGTACTGTGTATGTCATGGATGACCACACCCAACAATCCACAATTATTTGCGAGTTTTACTGCTCTGCAAAAAATAATCTCTCTCTCATTATATACACAAGGCTATCTGCATGCATCATTTCTCAGTGTTGAAGGGTATTTATTTGGCTTAAGTTTATAACCTTCTTAAAACATGCCTTCGTTACAGATAACAATTGTAACCTTTTCGTAAAATGTAATGCAATATTTATTTGCGAGTTTAATGAATATTAATTAATTTATAATTTTCCTTGGAATGAAAGAGCATTACTGTAAAATTTAGAATTACTTAGAAGCAGCAGTTATGCCATGATACTTGAGGAGTATTGTTTAAGTTATCCAAGACAATTAATATTGCGTAAGATATGTACACACCAATTATGGATTAATTAATTAGTTTCATTACACTACGTACATTAATTAACTGCATCATCTCATAATATCCTATGGTTCTGAGACTGTAAACGTGGCAGATTCTGTATCAGAATTCTCTTTAATTATAAATATAGTTACCTTTATTAGTGATGATTGATCATTATTTTTCTTTGGGAAATTAATTCCACGAGCAGATACATCTTAAAAAAAAAAATACTATGTGCATTCGAGTACACGGGATCTTATTTGTTAATAGTTAATGTGAAATATTACATTTGTCAATATCAATATGAGAAGAATAAATCATACTACAATTTAAAGGGTTGTCTGCTATGGACTCGAGTGCATGTTGTGCACCCTAGTCCATGTTGCACTTTTCAGTTTACTGACTTACACTTTTGTTAAATGGTGTTGCACTTTTCAATTATTAAACTGTATAATAATATTTTTAGTAACAATTGAAAAGTGCAACACCATTTACCAAAAGTGTAAGTCAGTAAACTAAAAAGTGCACATGGACTAGGGTGCGCAACATACACTCGAGTGCATACTAGACTTTACCCAATTTAAATGTTTTTAGTTAAATTTATTGCATGTTTATGAAAATATTGTTTTGTTGCTATAAAGTACTCCTTTCCCTTTTTTTTTCATAATTGCTTTTACACTTTCATTTTTAAGATGTTCCACAATAACTTTCACTTAAAATGGAAAATTCTTTATAAATTTCACACTCACAATATGAGAAAAAACTATTTACGTCCCATAACTTTTACGTTTTTTAAAAAACATCCCAAAATAGTTAAAATTTTAATTTACGTCCCATAACTTTTTTAATTGCTTAATTTACGTTCAATTTTACCGGAGTTGAAAAAATTCATCGGAAATCCCCAAATTTAATATAGAAACGACGTCGTTTTGGTCACTCCGACGTAAATAAGACGTAAATTAAGCAATTAAAAAAGTTATGGAACGTAAATTAAATTTTTAACTAAAACGGGACGTTATGCGAAAAAGATAAAAATACTCAACAAATGAGTACATTTCACTATAAAATTAATCTAACATTTTAATATTTATTAAAAAAATAAAACTATAGCATCTATTATTTTCTTTTTTTTGGTATTAATTAATTAATCGAAAAATTATATTAATCGGAAAACTATAGCATCTATTCTTTCTATTGAGAGATTACATTTTAGACTTTTTTTCTCCAAAAATGCATTAATTAATCGGAAAATTATATTAATAAATATAATTTTGATAAGTGTTTGTTAAATATATATATATATATATATATATATATATAAGTTTAATAAATATAAATATAAGTTTAATCTAAATTAAATGCAGGTGTTTGTTGTTCAATTATATTTATATTTATTAATATAATTTTCCGATTAATTAATTAACACACACACACAAAAAAAAAAAAGATGCTATAGTGTTATTTGTTTAATAAATATAAATATTAAAATGTTAGATTAATTTTATAGTGAAATGAACACATTTGTAGAGTATTTTAATCCTTTTCACATAACGTCCCGTTTTAATTAAAAATTTAATTTACGTCCCATAACTTTTTTAATTGCTTAATTTACGTCTCATTTACATCGGAGTGACCAAAACCACGTCGTTTCTATATCAAATTTGGGAATTTCTGGCGAAATTGGAAGTAAATTAAGCAATTAAAAAAGTTATGGGACGTAAATTAAAATTTTAACTTTTTTGGGACGTTTTTCATAAAAGATAAAAGTTAGGGGTCGTAAATAGTTTTTTCCTTCTCACAATATCTTCAATTTTATACAAATGTCATTACGTTTTCTCCACACATACATAAAAAGTCAACTCATTTTTTTATTTTATACATAAATACTTATAAAATTATCCTTCAAAATTTTCACTAAATTCACTTTTCTTATTTTGTGGTGTCTCCACGTATTAAAGAAATTATGAGATAGATGGAGTAATTGATAATTAGAATGTGCAAACATGTAAAAGTGTAATTTCAGATGATGAGTTAGACGAATATATTACAAGAGAAGAATATTTATCCAAAATCATCCCAAATGCCTTGTTTTGAAATTTGAGGTGTGAATATGATTAATATAACACCAGGAATTGAACCAATAGTTAAATATATAAGACGACCAATGTAAATCTTATAGAGTTTAAATATTTAAATCATATATGGTCTATAATTTTCTGACAACACAGATTTATTCTCTAAGAATTAATCTCGTCGATTTTTCTTTTCAATTTCTCTAACAATAATTGATTAATTTGGTACCAAATCTACACATAAGATTAAAAACGACACTGTTTTTGCACGTGATTATCACGTGAAATAAAATATTGAAGGTTTCCGACAATTGTGCAACTGTGGTGCCATCTCCCATTTGTTTCATCAATTTAGAACAAAAATGTCACCTCATAAAATTAACAACACCAAATAAATATTTAATAATTAAATTACAAAATATAAAAGTAAAACGTAGATAAGAGAGCTTGAGAGGAGTGAGATAACATCAAATATTGAGGGAGAAATACCTCAAATTGAAATCTCCGAACCATTAATGTATTCTTGCTAAAAAAATTCGGCAAAACTTGTCATTTTAGTCAATTTTCTCGCCCAAAATTCTACTATCAACCTCATAGGTACTAAAACGAGTGATCTGTAAAAGAAATTTTAAAAGGAAAGATAAATCGATTTTTTTGCCTTTCCAAAAGAAGCATGTAAACGTAGTTGATCAACTAAGGTTGGGGTCAATTGACTTGTTAGGCCAGCTTCAAATAAGCGACTAAGTATTAGTGTGAATGTGTTAAGCTTTAGAATTATAATGACACTTTAGACGGTCGATAAGCTGATTAGTTGAACTACTAACAAACTTAACTTGTACTCCTACACTTGCTACATAGGTGTAGACTGTAGACTGAAGATTATACTCGTTTTAACTTAATTAAGAGATACTTTAACTTGAGAAAACACATGCACAATGTATATTTCGAAACTTTTGGACCGATAAATATATGAAATTTATCAACTAATATTTCAAAGATCAAGATAGGATTTTAAGTTTCTAATTAACTAAGTTGTGATTTTCTTTACAGTTTAACCTCATAAGCCATTGATATGAAATCTCTTTTAGCTTATGAATATTTTACTAAAGCTGAGTAGTTAGTACTACGGATTAGAATAGAAAACACTTGAAAAATTCTTGGTAGGATCAAATTATTTACTTAAAAAATTCTCGGTAGGAAACATCAGTTATTATGAAATAGAAGTAGTAAATTACAAAAAACTCCTCGAAATTTGTTCAAATTACTAAAATAATGCAGTTTGATCAACTATTTAACTCAGTTTGTTTGATCAAAAAGTACATAAAAAAAAATTGATCAGTCGGTCACTTTTGAGACTCTAAATATTTGTCTCTTTAATTTTTTTAATAATATTATTGATATTCTTCCAACTTAATTTGTCTTTTTATTTTATATTTTGTAATATGTTCATTTAAAAAATATATATATATATATATATATATATATATAATAGTCCTGTTATACAAATAATTATTGATATAAATGACTTTTATTATTTTGTGTGAAATTTTAAATGTAAGCGTAATATAGTAGAAAAAACAATGAATAATTTAATTTGCATTTTAAGGTTGTGGCCCCTGGATGTGGTGCCCTTTGAGGACGTACCCCTTCACCTTCTCCTCTAAACCTCTAATTAATAACGTGCTTAGCAGTAAAAATATGTCAACCCTAATTAATATTATGATTAATTGACCAGACAACTCTTCCCAATATACTATTTTGTTTTCGTAATCTCAATGGAAAGAAGAAATATAAATAATCGTATAATTAATACCCTGCCCTCAGAAAAAAAATTAGTATATATATATACACACTTCCATAGTCTCATGATAATAAAAAATAATGTAGACTGTTAGAAATAAAGGGACAAGTTTAATCTGATTGAGAATGTTTCGACTATATATGTTATAGAGTTATAGGGTTATAGAGCTAGGGACATATCTTATTTATCACTCACAAGTAGTAATTAATAATTAATCTCATTTTTATTCATTTATATATCTTATTGATTTATTTTGTTTTACGGTTCTACCAGTTCTTGAAGAGTAGCATTTTTATGTTGTATAATTAAAAAATATTGTTTGGATGCTACAATTGAAGAGGAAAATTTACATTATACATACCTTATATGAGATATCAATTATGTCACTAAAATAAATAAATTAGTAGCTAGGTTCAATAAACAATATTGTTTATTATATTGGATAATGGTTGTACAATGCAAATGTTACTCAAATAACAAATTGAATCGGATAAATATATACAGAATCACATGTTCGAGTCTTGTAATTTCGATGATCTATTTGAATATCATTTAATTTACGGATACAATATGAGTAGAATAATTTTTTTTAAAAAAAAATTGGTGAATATTCAAGAATCTGACAATTTTGAGGAACCAATTTTACTAATGAAGCTAAAGTTTAGATATGTGGATGATTAAAGAAAGAATTAATAAAACAACCGACTTTGTATTAATTCATGCTTATAAGCAATTAGCCAACCAAAAAAGACACACACATATATTACATTTGTAGAAGCTTTACAGGTCCACACATGAATTGCTGCATCGTACCATCTTAACACGTGGGGCACATAATTGGCTCTTCAACACTAGGGCTGTAAATGAGTCGAGCCGAGCCGAACGCGATGATGTTCAAGCTTGTTTGAAATATTATCGAGCTTTGAAATTAGTGTTTGAGCTTGTTTGATAATTAAACGAGCCGAGCTCGAACGAGCTTTATTCGAGCCGAACACGAGCCGAGCTCGAGTAGTTTGACATTTTTACACTAAATTTATCTTTTTTTACTTATCGAGCTCGAGCTCGAGCCGAGCTTTGGACCATACCGAACGTAAATTTATGTTCAAGCTTGTTTGATATCTATGTCGAACCGAGCTCAAACGAGCTTTTACCGAACGATCTCGAATCGAGTATCGAATAGCTTGGTTTGATTTTCAGGCCTATGAATCAACACAATTCTTAAAATAAAATAAAACAAAATAAATACATTAATTAATGACACAAAACGATCTTTAAGGTTACATGAAATACTAACCCTCCCCCCTTTTTTAATTTAACTCTTAAATTCGTAGTAATAAAAAAGGGGACCTTTTTAGTCCAGAGAATTTGACTTCAACAGCACTTTTGATTAATCAATGTATTACAAGTTGCAACAAGTAGCTTTCAACATATGAAGTGATCGAGCTGTCTTTATTCTGCCATATATGACATCTTCCCTCTCAAGCAATCCTCACATTCAACACATGCATCACACTCTTTACATTTCTGTGACATGGAATATTAATTAATTATTGCTTTATATTTTTTTTTAAAGAAAAAACCAAGCTAAGTTATTTGATATTTGATGAAAGTTCATTTGAACTCAATTAAAACCTTTATGTTTAATAATAAACTTGACGAAGCTAAAAACTCATATTAAAAATATTACTGTAATTTTTTTAATTTATTTTATCTCATATTAGTATTCTCGTAACATATAATTTTAAAGTCCGGACCATCCATCGATAACATACGATCGAAATACCTTTGACATTGTCTATATATGACTCAGACTATATGAGCATCTTCATTTTTTATGCTTTAATTTTTATAATTTTTTTATTATTGTATAATATTTATGTGTTGTCAATATTTAAAAATACATTCATATACCATTAATTAATCATTAAAAACACACAAAACATTGGATTAATTTTCTTTTATTTTTTATTAAATAATTAATATATATATTAATACCTGAAAAGGAAATGAGAGGGGTTATTTTTTCCACGAGGCAGGACACGAAACTTATGATTCATTTTCCTCGTCGCGTTTCTCGCGATACATTTCTATCATTGTAATATATTACATAGTTATATACTCCACTATATATATATATATAATGTTGGAAGAAATTAAAAAACTTTTCATTCATCGTTGTTCTTAATCTTAATTATATATTGACATGTCTTTTTCTTGATTACTTAGGAGTAGTGATTGACATGTCTACTCTCTTATATAATTTATTGTAATTGGAAGAAAAAAAAAACTGAAAAATAGAAAAGAAAAGAAACGGTAACGGAAATTATGTCACAATATTTTTCCGATCATTTCGTGGGGGAACTTGTCTCTTACTTGATACGTTTGTTTGATTGAAGTGGACTAATATTTTGTTCAATTAAAGCTCAATAACATTTTAAATAATTGAAGTGTATGTATGTGTTCGACTGGACTCGACTCGATTCATTTTTCAATAATACAACCTATATTAATTAATCACCGGTTCTGCTCAGCCCTAAAAAGAAACAAAAAACAAAGTGCAGAAAAGGCCAAGAAAAAAAATTATAGTAAAAACTGAAAAGTCCCTCCGACATAAAATTCCTTCAACCCTACCACAGTCGATAATCTATTCTAATTATGTCCCCATTTGACCATTGTGCACACGAGTGTTGATGAATTTGGACAAAAAAGATAGGAGACAATATTTCTTGATTAGTGTGTGCAGGTAACTCAAGGCCCTTAAAATGATTCTTTAAATTAAGATATATTATATTAGTAATACACAGTTAATTAAAGAAGATTAAAGCAAGAATTACTGCTAATAATGGATGGTCTTACACAGTAACCTACCTATATGAATTAGTGGTTGAATGAATATAAGCCCGTGGCTCAAAGGGGTGGTGCTCTATGTGTTGAATGAGGTTAATTTGAACGGATTTAGTGGTTGTAAGAAAATCTAGAAAGACTTATAAAATGATGATGATGTGATTAAGATTCAAAATTGGATACGACAGCTAAAGAAGATCTAGGATGAGATCCAAACGAACTGGTTTTGTGCCATCAATTAATATACTTTTACATGACAAAAGTATTTAGCACAGATATAGGGAATATTTGTGATATCCTTCCGATTCTCATAATTTGTTTATGTTTCAAATAATAATACTAATATGATTGCAAGAATAAAAAAGACGAGCGAGTAATACCTCTTGTCACACATGAATTTCTGATCCATAAATATATTTTGTATAGATTATACCTTAGCATAAGTTTACCATGAATCATAGGTCCAAGATCCTTATTAACCCACCCGTGTGACCCGGAAGTCTGCTTCCATGATTCGAAAACTGATGATGGATCTATTTTCATGCTAAACATAGCATGGAAATGGTCCATATAATACTTTTTCGTATTTTTTTGGTCCATGAAAACGTACGGTTGAAAAATATTATGATAAAAAATGTAACTTTCTAACTATGCCTCTATGGCTGGACACTGGTTTTAAGAGAAAATAGATAAATAAATAAAGTAAGGGTATTGTGAGATTGTTCCATAAAAGAAAATGAGCATACTTTTGATAGATAGAGGAAGTACAAACTAATATTTTTATATGAATCAATATTTTTTTTATATATTTTAATTTTTTAGGGTTTTCTGCTATGACTCATTAAAATATTAGTTAAAATTGTACCAATTGTTTGTGCAACCGATGTGCAAAATCTTTTATCAAAAAAGGAACGTGTTTAAAAATTCTAATGTGAGATCGTGTTTGCATTGGAGCTCCAAGTTCCAAAATCCATTAAGAAAAACTCAACCTATTTAGGAATGACAAATTGTATTTGGGTAGTTGAAGGTCGGTTGCTTTATTTTATTAAAATGAGAACATTTTGTTTGTAATGAATTCAAATTCATGTTAACCTTTTTAACCGAGTATCACTTCATATACACAACAATAATGCATAACAAAAAAAGTTTACATGAATTCAGGTTCGAAAAAAACCTCACGTGAATCCGGGTTCACAGTAAACCTACACATAAAAAAAATAGAAAAAATGAGTTAGAATGAAATATATAACACGCCTAACACCTACAAAGCATAACATTTATTTTTATGGATATACATACACTCGTAGGGTACTTTTTTTTTTTTTTAAATTCTTGAAAGGTTATATATAGGAAGTATCGTGTAAGCTTCACCCATCATCCTCGGCTTTATGGACCAATTTTATATAGGCGTTGACCATGGATAACAAGATGCTCTAGACAAAAATTATTCTAGTAATTATAAAATTGTAAAAAGTACAGCTTTTAGAGCAACCAACTTGAGAAGACAAAGCTGAGCTAACTTAAATTAAAATAATGTTACTTTAATGAGTTACAAATTCTTGCCTCCCCCACTTCTTATTTAAGCTCCATTTTCTTCCAAACTCTCTCCCATCCTCCTTAAACTCTCTACTTTCTAACATATATACATATAATTAAGCAATCATGTTTACAATGTTTTTGTGTTTGGGAGCTTTTGTAGTCATCATAATCACAAACTGGGTTTATCATTGGTTTAATCCCAAGTGCAATGGAGTCCTCCCACCAGGCTCCATGGGCTGGCCTATTCTTGGGGAATCTCTTCATTTCTTTGCTCCAACTTCCACTTCTGACATTCCTCCTTTTATCAAGAAGAGAATGCAAAAGTAATTACTTCACATATAGTAATATAGATTAATGATATGAAGCTTCGTGGTTTGTTATGGAACTAAACACCTGCATAAAACATTTGTACACTGTAGCATTCTGATAGTTTTGTGCATGCATTCTCATGTGTTTATTTAATTTTGCAGATACGGGCCTATCTTCAAGACTAGCTTAGTGGGGCGGCCCGTGATAGTGTCGACGGATGCGGATCTTAACTACTTCATATTTCAACAAGAGGGGCAGCTGTTTCAGAGCTGGTATCCAGATACTTTCACCGAGATTTTCGGGAAGCAGAATGTGGGTTCTTTGCATGGATTTATGTACAAGTATCTTAAGAACATGGTGCTCAATCTGTTCGGGCCCGAAAGCCTTAAGAAGATGCTTCCGGAAGTTGAACAGGCCTCCATTTGCAGCTTGAACAACTGGTCTTTCCAGCCTAGTTTTGATGTCAAGGATGGCATTGCACAGGTAGCTAGCTACTTTTATTGATTGTGTTTTTAATGGGATGAAAAGGCATGTTGAGGATTCTGATTTTTGTATGTTCTTGATTGTGCAGATGATATTTGATCTCACTGCAAAAAAGTTAATCAGTTATGATCCACAAAAATCATCTGACAATCTAAGGGGAAGTTTTGTAGCTTTCATACAGGGATTGATCTCCTTTCCTCTGGACATTCCTGGAACAGCATACCATAGATGTTTACAGGTCTGTTCAATCATCAATCTCCACTCTAAACTATGATTAATTTATATCAACTTTTATTTTCATTAACCACTACAGTTACTCTATGATCATTCCTATTGAAGCTAACTTAACTTGTCAATTCTATTGATCAGGGAAGAAAGAAGGCAATGAAGATGTTGACAAACATGCTACAGGAGAGACGAGAAAGGCCAAGAAAAACTCGAACTGATTTCTTCGATTATGTGTTGGAAGAGCTTCAACGAAAGGATACGTTGCTCACAGAGGCAATTGCTCTGGATTTGATGTTTGTGCTGCTCTTTGCAAGCTTTGAAACTACCTCCCTAGCACTTACTTTAGCAATGAAATTTCTTGTGGACCACCCACTGGTGTTAGAAGAATTGACAGTGAGTGAAATTAAACCAACAATTTACCATTATGCAAACAACTTTGCCATCCCTTTTGGTGTTCTAACTTGCTTCTAACTATATCGCAGAAAGAACACGAGGCGATCATCGAAAGGAGGGCGAATCCAGACTCTGGACTAACATGGAGTGAATACAAATCAATGAAATTCACATTTCAGGTGATCACCAATGTGTATATATAGAGTAATGATATGAAGCCCGGAATCTGCATAAAACACTTGTACATTGTACAAATAGTTTATGATGATGGTGGTCTCCATAAAAACTCATCATCGGACTCCATATCAAAACTGTATATTGTGTGTGTATATATAGCTAACAGGGTTTGATTTCTTGCAGTTTATAAATGAAACAGTGAGGCTGGCAAATATAGTTCCTGGGATTTTCAGAAAAACTCTGAGAGAAACCAAGTTTAAAGGTGAGAAAGATTCAAACTTTACAAGTAATTCTTGATATGGAATAATAAAAATAATACTAACAATTGTTGGTGGTGCAGAATATACAATTCCAGCTGGGTGGGCGGTGATGGTGTGTCCTCCAGCTGTGCACTTAAATCCCAGCAAATATACAGATCCCCTTGACTTTAATCCATGGAGATGGGAGGCAAGCACATTCTTGATTCTTTACACACTAATTAACATATATTATCTTCATAATCACAATTAATTAACAACACAAGTATGAATGTGTACAGGGAATAGACACAAATGGTGCATCAAAAAACTTCATGGCCTTTGGAGGAGGCATGAGATTCTGTGTGGGAACAGATTTCACTAAGGTGCAAATGGCTGTTTTTCTCCATTGCTTGGTTACCAAATACAGGTAAGGAGATTTTACTAGATGTATGAAACCAAAGAGGTTATATTGGAATACATGTGTGATTAAGCTTAACCTGTGTGTTTGGTTTGTGATAGGTGGAAAGCTATCAAAGGAGGGGAAATTCTTCGAACACCTGGTCTGCAATTTCCTAATGGATATCACATTCATTTATCTGATAAGACAAACGGAAGCAAAGATGGTTTATATACGGGAAATTAAGACGCTGAATTAGTGCGTTTCAACTGAGAAGCAGAGAATTTCAAGAAGCAAATGGAAGAGATCCCTCTAGATTTTTGGTTTTTATACATAGTTTAGAGAAATAGACAAGTGAAAAAGATGATGTATCACTCAAAATACAAGATACATAGTATATATACTACTACAAGTTTAAAGAACGTAATTATATATATCTCTTGCAGGAGCAAACCAAAGTTTTGATTTACAACGAGTAATTGAAAAAGTGTAACTTATCTTTGCCACCAACTACCTGAACACCCACCACGTTCAATGTTATCGCAACAAATATTACAACTTGATATATTGACGTAGCAAAATTTTTTTAAAAAAATGATCGAAATTTTGTTAAAATTTTAATATAAAATTTGAGATTATTATAATATGTTATCTTATATTTCATTCAAAAAGCACTGTAAAATTATATGTATAAAAGATGTATTTTCATCATTGAGTCAATTGAAGGAGTAATACAAAAATTGAGTGAAAAAAATCTAACTCTAATTCAGTCGACGCCAACATCAACCGCCAACTTCATTCAAACAGTATCAAAATCTCGTAAAAATTTCAAAAATTCAAAAAAATATATATAAATCACATTTTTTTTTAAAAATAATTTTTGATAAATCAGTGTCGAACATATACACTTTCGTCGACACATTGTTGTCGACGATGGTGTATATCTATTAACACAAACTCCCTCCGTCCTTGAAAAGTTTGTATTTGATGGAACGAAGTTTAAGTAAAAAGAATATTAATTAGAATCTTGAATATTTTGTAAACTTTTATATATGGAATATAAAGTAAATAAAGTAATTTGATTAACTACGATGAACTCCAAAAAAATATTGTATTAAGAATAAATACATGTATATAGTGAAAGTCACTGTGCAATCTTTACTTCACCAGCTTGCTAATGAGCTAACGAATGAATATTATTAAACTCAAATTTGTTTGTTTATGTTTACGAGATTTATTAGACGAGCTCGAACGAAATTCTTTAAATCGTGTGGCAGGAGTTACAGTTACATAGTGGCGCGATTATTTGTCCGATAGTTTGGTTATTTGGAGTTATCCACCAAACACATGAATCGTATGCATTCGTATTATCCTTTAAAAAGGGAAAATTGGGAAATTTCAGCCGTTTCAGATAAGGTATTAATTAATCCGTTTGAAAGAGGAAAGCAGAAATGGAGAAAGCGGCAGCAGTGGATGATTGCCTTGTTTTTTATGTTAATGGGGAGAGATTTGAGGTCTCAGATACTCATCCTTCCACTACTTTACTCCACTTTTTGCGCTCACAAACCCCTTTCAAGAGTGTTAAGCTTGGTTGTGGTGAAGGTCAATTTCTCCCTCTTTTTCTTTTTTAATTTTTATTCACTCTGTGTTTCTGATAATTCAGAGTTGTTGCAATTTTCTTAATGCATCTTTCAGTCATTTGTTTTGGGTGGGTAGAAATTGTAGAGTTGATATGATCAGAATTGATGATTTATTGTATTGATCAAAATTGAATAAATACATACTACACATTTACAATTTATGAGAGTATACGATGTGGGACAACTATACTAAACTAGTATGTACAAAGGTGTAAGCTAATAAAACCAATAGAAATCTATCTTGGGTTCAGTTAATTTGATTTTCAGTATTTTGCATTTTGTGAAGATTTGTATGATTTTCTTTAGGTGGTTGTGGAGCTTGCGTTGTTCTGCTATCCAAGTATGATAGTGCAGTCAACAAGGTTGAAAGTTACAACATCAATTCATGTCTTACGCTTCTTTGTAGCATTAATGGCTGTTCAATTACAACAAGTGAAGGCCTTGGAAACAGCAAAGATGGATTCCATGCAATCCATCAAAGGTTTGCTGGATTCCATGCTTCTCAGTGTGGTTTCTGCACCCCTGGAATGTGCATGTCTTTTTTCTCAGCACTCGTAAACGCTGAACAAACCGATCGATCAGAAGCTCCCACTGGATTTTCCAAGCTGACAGTTTCCGAAGCTGAGAAATCCATAACAGGAAATCTTTGCAGATGTACTGGATATAGGCCAATTGTTGATGCTTGCAAGAGTTTTGCTGCAGACGTCGACTTGGAGGATTTGGGAATCAATTGCTTTTGGACAAAGGGAGAAACGAACAAGGACCGCAAATTACCATTCTATCATCCAAAAGATCATGCCTCTGAAAAACCAGGGGTTGAAACAAGGATATTTAATTCTAAAAAGTTCTCGTGGTATAGTCCTGTAACTGTTGAGGAGCTTCAAAAATTATTATTTCACTCTGAAAATGTCAAACTAGTTGTTGGAAACACCTCGAATGGCTATTACAAAGAAACTAAGAAGTACGACATGTACGTTGATCTGAGATACATTCCAGAGCTTTCAGTAGTTAAAAAGGACGAGTCTGGTATTGAATTTGGAGCAGCTCTGTCTATTTCAAAAGTTGTACTACATTTGAAAGAAAAAAGTAGTGAAGCCAACTTATGCTTCACCAAAATAGCTGAGCATATGGAAAAGATTGCATCAGGCTTTGTTAGGAACTCAGCTAGTATTGGTGGCAATTTAATTATGGCACAGAGGAAGTATTTTCCTTCGGATATTGCTACTTTACTTCTTGCTGTCGGCTCTAGTGTGAGCCTACTCTCACGTAATGAACACGAAAAGATTAGTTTGGAAGATTTCTTGAGTAGACCACCTTTGGACCCCAAAATCGTGCTTTTGAGTGTTCACATTCCTCTTCTCAAACCAACTAATGCAGCAGCAACATTGTTGTTTGAAACCTACCGTGCTGCACCACGGCCCCTTGGAAATGCGTTGCCCTATTTAAATGCTGCCTTTTTAGCTGATATTTCTTCTGTTAAGAATGGAATATTAGTAAATAATATATATCTTGCTTTTGGTGCTTATGGGACAAAAGTTGCAATAAGGGCAGGGAAAGTTGAGAAATATTTGAGGGGAAAAATACTTAGTGTCGAAGTTGTGGCTGAAGCAATCAAAATGGTGAAAGGTGTTGTGGTGCCTGAAGAAGGAACTTCGTACGCTGCTTATAGGACAAGCTTAGCTACCGGTTTTCTCTTTGAGTTTCTTAATAGCTTCTCCAGTGTGGGTTCTTCAAGTGAAAACAAGCCGTTGCTATCATCTGCAAAACAAGTGGTGAACTCTAGTAGGGATTATTATCCTGTGGGTGAACCGATGTCCAAATTTGGTGCTGAAATCCAAGCTTCTGGTCTGTATTGTCCGTTTCATTTTTTGTTATATGAATTTAGCTTAAACTTGACTCATTTCATTTAGGATATTGTGCCTTTAATCTTGCTGCTAGTGAAGTATTAGTGTATTTGATTGTTAAAAATCCAACTTCTACCTTGTATTTCACATTTTCTAAGTAGTGTTAATTAGTTGTTTGTCCTGGTGATGTTCAATCTTCAGGTGAAGCTGTGTTCGTAGATGACATTCCTTCACCCCCAAGTTGTTTGCATGGAGCGTTTGTTTATAGCACAAAGCCGTTAGCTCGAGTGAAAGGCATATCTTTCACGTCGGACCCCCAACCAACTGCTGTTATATCACTCAAAGATATCCCGAAAGAAGGGGAAAACGTGGGGTGTGTAGCCCTGTTTGGTAATGAACCTTTATTTGCTGAAGAAGATGTTGCTAAGTTCGCTGGTGACCTCGTTGCTTTTGTGGTAATTATACTTTGTTGTTCTTGATTTGTAGGATTAGACAAACAATTGATTTCTTGGACAAATCTTTTTAGGTTGCGGATACACAGAAGAATGCAAATTTGGCTGCAAAAGGTGCTCAAATTGATTATGATACAAATGGCTTAGATCCCCCCATTTTAACTGTTGAAGAGGCTGTCAAACAATCAAGTTTCTTTGATGTTCCTCCTTATCTCTATCCACAACAAATTGGTGATTTCGAGAAAGGAATGGCTGAAGCTGATCACAAGATTCTTTCTGCTGAGGTTCTTATACCTCTATTATGCATGCTTCAATTCTAACTATTTTGTTGAATAATGCCTAATTCTGGTAATGGCTATTTATTTTGAATCAAAATTTTCAGTTAAGACTTGGTTCACAATACTACTTTTATATGGAGACCCAAACTGCCCTTGCAATTCCAGATGAAGACAACTGTATGGTGGTTTACAGTTCAATTCAACGTCCCGAATCTGCACAAAGAGTAATTGCGCGATGTCTTGGTGTTCCCGATCATAATGTCCGAGTCCTCACACGAAGAGTTGGTGGAGGTTTTGGTGGCAAGTCATATAGATCAATGCCCGTGAGTATGTTAAATATCATGATTAAAATTAAACTCGGTTATACATCCTTTTTAGCTTTTCACTTTGACAAACAAGTGGCATAGCTCGTTTGGCTAAGTTTATTTTAAACGTCTTATAAGCTCTAATATCTTATAGGCTTCAGAGTGTATGATTTTCAGGTTGCTGCGGTGTGTGCTCTTGCAGCTCATAAATTACGGCGTCCAGTAAGAATATATCTTGACCGAAAGACAGACATGATAATCGCAGGAGGAAGACATCCAATGAAAATAAGTTACACGGTTGGATTCAAATCGGATGGGAAGATGACAGCTTTGCATCTTGACATATTGGTTAATGCAGGGATAACTGTAGATGTGAGCCCCTTAATGCCAAATTTCATTATACCTGCATTGAAAAAGTATGATTGGGGAGCTCTTTCTTTCGATATAAAAGTATGCAAGACCAACCTTTCGTCCAAATCAGCAATGCGCGCCCCTGGGAAGGTCCAGGGATCTTTTATTGCTGAAGCTATAATCGAGCATGTAGCTTCCTTGCTATCAATGGAAGTCGATTCTGTTAGGAACAGGAATTTCCACACGTACGAAAGCCTGAAATTGTTTTATGGGAGCGCCTCTGGGGAATCCCTGGAGTTTACTCTGCCTTCTTTATGGGATAAGGTTGCAATAACATCCAGCTTCCAGCAAAGGATCTCGGCGATACAACAATTTAATAGGTCTAATATCTGGCTTAAGAGGGCTATTTCTCGAATACCAGTCGTGTATGAAGTGACAGTGAGGCCAGCCCCAGGGAAAGTAAGTATACTTTGGGATGGATCGATCGTTGTGGAAGTTGGAGGCATAGAACTGGGGCAGGGACTTTGGACAAAGGTCAAACAAGTAGCTGCTTATGCTCTAAGCTTAATCGGATGCGATGGAACTGAAGATCTCGTGGGGAAAGTGCGAGTCGTACAAGCAGACACGTTGAGTTTAGTACAAGGAGGAATTACGGCTGGGAGCACGACTTCTGAATCGAGTTGTGAAGCTGTTAGACTATGCTGCAATGTCTTGGTTGAAAGATTAGCCCCTCTTAAGGAGAAGTTGGGTTCTTTGAAATGGAATGATCTCATTCTCCAGGTATGTGTTTTCCCTATTTGAGTTGTGTTGTTATTCTCTGTCTCAGAGATAATTTCATTCTCCAGGGCTAAATTGTTCTTGTGTTTTCTCATCAAGAATTTTAACCCTGTGAATGCAGGCACACTATGCAAATGTTAACTTAGCAGCGAATTCTTTCTTTGTCCCTGATGCCAGTTCAACGAAATATCTCAACTATGGTGCTGCAGCAAGTGAGGTAAAAGTTTCTTCAACTATGGTTGTTGTAACTTGTAAACAGCACTTCCACTACAATTGCATTAGTTTTAGGTGTTTATGTTTTACACCACGAATTATGGACAGGTAGAGGTAAATATCCTTACAGGAGAAACAAGAATATTGAGAACAGACATCGTGTATGATTGTGGCCAAAGTATGAATCCAGCTGTTGACTTGGGACAGGTTGTTTAATGTTTATACCTTCAAAATCACAATTTATATAACGTGCATCACTCTTTTATTTCATTTTTGGTAACTGGTTCACACAGATTGAAGGGTCTTTTGTACAAGGACTAGGATTCTTCATGCTAGAAGAATACCCAAGTAATTCAGAGGGGTTGGTGGTTGCAAATGGTACCTGGACATATAAGATCCCAACTAATGACACTATACCAAAACACTTCAATGTTGAATTGGTTAACAGCGGACATCATCAAAAACGTGTTCTCTCCTCTAAGGGTATGTTTATTGTCCAATTTAGTCCTAATATTAAAAAATTGTCCAAAGTTCGTGGGAAAATTGAAAACCTTTCGTTTTATGCCATGCGAATGGTCATGTGAGGCATTTGGAGGGACATTCGTGTGACATAAAATGACATTGTTTCAATTTTTGTGTGATATAATTAAATGTTTTGCAGCTTCTGGGGAGCCCCCACTGTTGTTGGCTGCATCAGTTCATTGTGCAACAAGAGCAGCCATTAAAGAGGCAAGAACACAACTTAAATCATGGGGAGCTCTGCATGGGACTGATTCAACGTTCCAGCTGGACGTTCCGGCTACTATGCCTGTCGTTAAGCAACTCTGTGGCCTCGATTCTGTGGAGATCTACTTGCAGCACAATTTGCATTCTCCCTCGTAAAGATCATCATTTTTACGAGTCTATTTGCTTTGCTATATATTGTACATTTGTGAGTAAATATTTAACTGCAATAAATTAACATGTATAGAATGTTGTTGTAATCTGCAGCTTCATGAATGTATGGACCTCTGGGCGGAGGGAGAATAGAATAAATTGAGAATATTTTTTTTCTTCACATTTTATATTTAAGGCTAAAAAAAAAAAATTGTAGAAGATCAACCCAATCTGCATCCCCACAATTAAACGGTCAAAAAAACAGTTTGTAACTATAAAATAAAATGCTTATAAAAAAAAAAACTATAAAATAAAATGCACTTAGCACTTAATGTATACAAGTACGAATATTACACTTTCTTCATTCTGCTCTGAACTCGTAATGCACTTGACACTTAGTCTATACAAGTATGCATATTTTATATTTATGGAGTAATTATTATTTTATTTGATTATTGTGATTAATTTATGAATAAATTTATTTTGGTCTATAACTTATAAGTTATGAATTAGAGTTTATATAATAATAATTATTTGACTATCTAATTCAATTAGGAATAAGTTATGAATTAACAATTAGAGTTTGTATTATAATTACTAATTTGCTACATTGTGCTAAATTAATTATTTTCAACTCACTATCTAATTCAATTAAAAAATGACGAAAGATAAACTTATATTAAAGAAGCTTAAGACAACGAAAAAATAATTCGATCTTCGAAAATTTATGTTCAAGGGAATGAAATCTCAAGAAGCTCCTTGCACTTTTCCAAATAGATGAGTCTCAATGGATATGAAGTCTTCTTCAACCCCATCATTTAATTCACGTCAAATTCAAGAAAATAAAAGGAATATAAGTGTTTTTTTTTTTTTGAAGGTTATGTAATTTTTTTATTTTTTTAAGTTTTCTCGGACCGTACGTATGACTTAATATTTTTCGCACCCCCGAATTTGAAATCCTGGATCCGCCACTGAACCTCCCCTCGTTGTTTGCTTAATTTTCCAGCCTCTGCTTATGTTGTAGGTTCACAATTAATAATTTGGATGAGTAACATTAGGATGGATGGAATTACTGGAATGTTTTCTCTGTCTTCCGCAAGAATGCTCTCCTTTCCTTGGGGGACTTCTTGAATTTTGGGGTTTTTTAATAAAACCTTTTGCACCGCTTCGTTTTCTGCTCCCCTTTTTCCCGATTTGTGTTCTTTTTTTCTTGGGTTTGGTGAATCCCTTTCTTCTAAGATTGGTTTTGTTGTGTATTGGCCATTAAAATCTTTTAATCATTAGATTTTGGTTTAGAATTTTTGTTGCAGAAATCGCAGAACCACTCGCGTTAGTATTGGGGGGTAAGATGTGGTTTCATCATTTTTCAAGGAGACAATTTTTGAGAAGAAGCCTATGGATTGGTCGAAGGAAATACGGGGGATTTTCCCTTAATCACAATGATCATATGGTGGATTTTGCTGGTTTTACTTTGATGGTTTTATTTTTACCACCGGCGATTCATATATCCTCATTTATATATTGGGTGGAGGGGTTCATTCTATTCTCACTCTTACACAGAAATCCTCATCTTTACATATATCTCTTCCCTTTTTGCTCTATGGCGGATTCTATCAATCACATGATGGAAAACTTTCGGATCTCCCAAAGAGAAACAACACATTTGGTGGCGCAACGAACCGATTTGGCAATCCCACATAATACACTTGTTTTGAAGTTTGTGGCGAGACGACCAATTACTGTTGCTGAACTGAAGGAGATTCTTGGTAGGGCGTAGAGGTTGAGAAATCCGTTGAGGATTGTGGGTGTTGGGGAGGGGCTATTTCTTCTTACTTTTGAGACTGCTGCTAAAGTTAATGAGGTGTTGTTGGAGCAGCCTTGGAATGTTAGGAGATCACTGGTGGTGTTGGAGAAATTGCATGGGGGGAAAGGGTGTCTCAACTCAAACTTAACTTTGTCCCTTTTTGGATCCAGGTCCATGGTCTTCAACTCTTTGCCATGAGTCCTGTTCTAGGCATGAAAATCGGTAGTATTGTGGGCGATGTTATGGAGGTAGATGTTAAGGAAGGTGAGGTGGCTTGGGGGGAGTGTCTTCGAATTCGGGTGCTTCTGGATGTATCAAAACCTCTTTGTCGGTTTTTTTACATTACGGTGGAAGAGGAACCAATTACAGCGGTGTTTCGATATGAGCGGCTATCAGGATTTTGTACAATATGTGGAATGATGGACCATTCGGAAAAAGAATGTGTGCTTGCTTATGGTAAATCTGATGCATGGTGTAAGGAACATCGTTTTTTTCCTTTATGGTTGCAGGCAGACAAGAAAAAAAGCCCAACAGATGATGAGTTGGCCAGTTTCTTCCAACTTCTTCAGATCGGAGAGGGAGATCTAACAAATCGGCCTTTGCAGTTGGATGAGGAGGCCCGAAGACGTGAGAAAGGAAAGGCGGTGATAGTGGAGAATGATGAGGTGGAAACTCGATTGGAGATAGGCCCACAGAAAAGGCAGTCAGTTCGTCACTTTGAGGAGCTTGTTCTTGACAAAGGTGGTATGGAGGAGGGCCGATGTAGCAAGATGTCTAACAAGTTAGCTCGTTTTGACCCAAGAACTGGTAAGTATTTGGAACCTATTTCTTTTTCTGTTCCTTTGGGTTTTCAACACTGTTTCTTGAAGGAACCTTTGTATGGGGTGGAAAATGGATGTGATTATCGGGTGGTTCACTTTGTGGGTCAAGATCTTAGTAATTCTTACCACTCTTCTTATGTGGAGATCATTTATGAAGGAGAGGAGCCGTTTATGCCTATCTATGAAACAACAGCTGTGCCTCCACATGCAGTCCCAGAAGTTGACAAGGGCGCTCAAGCCAAGGATATTCCGATGCAGGCAGATTCGGCTAACAGCTACGTGACTCCTTATAAGAAGCGGCCAAGGGATGATGGTTCGGGAGCAGTGATGGAGTTCTGGGGTGATGGGAAAGGATGGTCTGAAGGGGAAATTGTGAGAGATGTTGCTGAAAAGTGTAAGAGGGCAAGGAGCATGTTTGAGTCATACGGGGCACCACTTGTGATTCGGGATACGGCGGAGGTTGAAGTGAATCAGCCCCGCCATGGAAAATGATTATAATTTGTTGGAATGCCCGAGGGGTTCGTGGAGCTCGGGCATTCAATAATCTTAGTCGTTTAGTTTTTAAATTTCGTCCGTCTGTTTTGTTTGTTTCTGAATCTCGATGTTCATCGGCAAGAGCCGATCTTTTGAAGTCCAGACTTGGTTTTCATTGTTGCTTTTCTGTTAATGCAAAGGGTTATTCTGGAGGCTTGTTGATGTTTTGGAAGAATGTTGTTCTTGATATTGTTTCTTACTCCTCTGCTCATATTGATTGCTTGTTGTCTTCTCATAATTTTAAATGGAGGTTCACGGGATTTCAAGGAAGTCTGAAACTAGAGGATCGTAAGTTTTCTTGGGATCTGCTTAATCGACTTGGGAGTTTTACTCAATTTGCAAATAAAGCTTGGCTTGTGGGTGGGGATTTTAATGAAACTTTGTTGCATTCTGAGAAGCGGGGGGGGGGGGGGGGGGGGTATTAAAAAACCATTATCAAGATTATTGAATTTTCAAGATGCCCTTACTCATAATGGTTTAATTAATTTGAAGGTTAATGGCCCTCGTTTTACATGGATGAATAAGAGAAGAGGATTGGATTTTATTCAAGAGAAACTTGATAGATTGTTGCTACTTATGAATGGATTAAATTCTTCCCCGTATATGAAGTTAAAGTATTGGATTTCATGGGGTCGGATCATAGGCCAATTCTAATAGCATGTGACATAAACAATGGGGTTGATATTGATAATCTGAAGAGGGGGTTTCGGTTTGAGAATCATTGGATTAAGGAACCGGATTTTAAGAATATGATTGGAAAAGTATGGGCGGTTAAAAGGAAAACTTTGGATCTACCAGTTTCTTTGAAACAGTGTGGTGAATCAATTAAGAGATGGGCAATCAAAAAAGGGGATTCTTTGACAAGCCGTATTAATCATGTTCAAAATCAAATCAAGGTGGAAGTGGATAGGGAAGAGTGTATTCCGGATGTTCAAAGAGTGAAAACTCTGGAGAAAGAATTGGATAAATTGCATTCACAAGAAGAATGGTATTGGAAACAACGGTCTAGGGTTACGTGGCTCAAAGAAGGTGATCGAAACACAAAATTTTTTCATAGTAGGGCTAATCAACGGAAATGCACAAATCGTATTTCTAGAATTCAAAATGATTCTGGAGAATGGGTGCATAATTACTATGGAATCAAACAATTGTTTGTTGATTATTTTGTGAATATTTTCAAGTCATGCAACCCTAATTCACAAGTTCTTCATGAGGCAACAAATGAGATGCATAATCGGCTTTCAAATGAACAGGTTCGTTTGCTTGATGTTCCATTTTCCAAGGAAGAGGTAAACAAAGCTATTAAAGATCTTAATCCATGGAAGGCTGCTGGACCTGATGGTTTTCCAGCATCGTTTTATCAGACTAATTGGAGTACGATCGGGGAAGAGGTGAGTGAACAGATCTTGATTCATTTGAATAGTGCGAAACCACTAACTTCTTGGAACAAAACTACAATTGTTCTCATTCCCAAGGTTAAGAATCCGGTTAATGTGCTTCAGTTTCGGCCTATAAGTTTATGCAATGTTAGCTATCGGATCCTTTCTCGTGTTATCACAAATCGTTTAAAGGTGGTTATGAACGATCTTATTGACCTCTCTCAAAGTGCTTTTATTTCAGGAAGGCTCATTTCGGATAACATTTTAATTGCCTTTGAATGCCTTCATTGGATTCGAACTTCTAAAAGTTGTGAAGGTTATGTTGCGCTAAAACTGGATATGAGTAAGGCATATGATCGAGTGGAATGGCCTTTTTTGATACATATTATGAAGAAGATGGGCTTTTCTGAGAAATGGACACAGCTTATTTATAAATGTATTGCATCGGTGTCCTATGAGGTGTGTGTTAATGGTACGACTTCTGAGTCATTTATACCATCAAGAGGTCTTCGACAAGGTGATCCGCTCTCTCCGTTCTTATTTGTTTTTTGTGCT
Organism: Galeopsis tetrahit; assembly: GCA_963675135.1. Classification (NCBI taxonomy): domain Eukaryota; kingdom Viridiplantae; phylum Streptophyta; class Magnoliopsida; order Lamiales; family Lamiaceae; genus Galeopsis; species Galeopsis tetrahit. The sequence goes on from OY776127.1 coordinate 76,823,382, forward strand.
CAAGCTTTTTCATCCCTTATTCAGGCGGCCATGAGGAGAAATGTTTTCTCAGGGGTTAGGATTGCAAGAAGTGCTCCATCTGTCTCTCATTTATTCTTTGCAGATGATAGTCTGATATTCTTGAAAGCCACGCGACACGAGGCTGTGACTTTAAAGGAATGTATTCGTCTGTATGAAACTGCTTCAGGCCAATTGATTAATTTTGAGAAGTCAGCCATTACCTTTAGTCCTTTTACTAAAACGGTAAACCGAGATGTTGTGAAGCAAGTCCTTCAAGTTCGATCTACAAATGGCCATGATATTTATCTAGGTTTGCCTACTTTTTCCATCAGGGCAAAGCGACAACAATTTGGTTATTTGGTGGATCGGGCAAAACAGAAAATCAACACTTGGGGTCATAAACAATTTTCGGAAGGTGGTAAAGAGGTACTCATTAAATCTGTTCTGCAAGCTATCCCATGTTATGCTATGTCTTGTTTCAGGATTCCTACCTCGATTTGCATGGATCTGGAGAGGATGACTGCAAATTTTTGGTGGGGATCAAAAGAGGAACGTAATAAACTTCATTGGCATAAATGGAGTGAGTTATGCAAATCAAGAGAAGCTGGTGGACTTGGCTTTCGTAACTTGGTAATGTTTAATAAGGCTCTATTGGCTAAGCAGGTATGGAGGATTTTGATTCGTCCGGAGTCTCTTGTGGGAAAGATCTTCAAAGCAAAATATTTCAGACAAACAGATATTTTAAATGCTGATTTGGGGTCGAATCCTTCGTTTGTGTGGAGATCTTTGATGTGGAGTAAAGATTTATTAGAACAAGGCATTCGATGGCGAATTGGGAATGGAATGAGGGTACATATTTTCAAGGATCGATGGGTTATGGGTACTGAAGATGGACTTATAAAATCAGGAGTTGCTAGTGCATCTGCAGTTGGTCGATTTATTTTGGCATCATCAGAATGGAATATGGAGTTAGTCAATCAAGCTTTTTGGCCTAACGAAATAGAGGCGATTCTCAAAACTCCTATATGTGGTAATGGGCAATTGGATCAACAGTACTGGCCGGAAGATGCGTCTGGTAATTATTCTGTGGCATCGGGGTACAAATTATTAGATAGATTGTCTATTCGGGCAAGAAGTAACTTTTTGCCAAGTTCTTCTGGTGGTAATCATGATAAATTGTTATGGAATCATCTATGGAAATTGAGAGTTCCGCCAAAAGTTCGTATTTTTGGTTGGAAACTCTTGAATGATTCAATAGCAGCAGAAGGAAATCTGGCCAAGCACCATGTACCCATTTCTTCATCATGTTTATGCTGTGGTGCTTTTTATGCAGATACGATGCATGTCCTCTTTCGTTGTGTGTTTGCTAAGCGCGTATGGAAGGATCAAGGATTATGGGAGCAAGTAAAAAGAATAAATAAAGGTTCGATTTATCAGCTTTTATGTATTCTTAAGGATAGTTCTGATCAGAAGCTCTTTTCTTTATGCCTAATCATTGCATGGGCTATTTGGAGGGAGAGATGTGGTTGGTTGCACTCGGATGAGATTGATAAACAGGATAGGGCTTATTGGAAAGTGTTTAAAGTGCAATGGGCTATTGATTATTGGGAGGATTTTCAAAACATAGGAATGTTGGAAGCAGATAAGAATTTGGTTACTACCAGGGGAAAGAGAGATGGAATCATACAGCATAATCAAGGTACCCTCTTTTCTGATGCAGCTTTTAATAATGGAAAGAATTTTTTTGCTGTTGGTTTTGTGGTTCTGGATTCTGGGGGAGGTGTTGTGTTGGCTGGAGGTGAACGTATTATCAATCCAGGATCTGTTGTGGCTGCAGAACTTATTGGGGTTAAAAAGGGAATCGAATGTTGCATTAAGCACAAGATTCAAATCTCAAGTATCAAAATGGATTCTGCAGATTCAATTGGGACCATTAATTTTTCTTTAAGATTTGAAGGCTTGGAAAATGAGTTGGTTCAAGAGATTAGAAGATATTTGCAAAGTCTCTTGATTTGGGATTGTGATGCTATTCCTAGAGAAAATAATCAAGCGGCACACAAGATGGCACAGGAAGCTTGGAATTTTTCAGCACCTTACGATTGGGTTGAAAATGATATTCCACAATATATTAAGGAGTTATGTTTACTTTAAAATTTTATGTACTCCTTGTATATTTTCAAAAAAAAAAAAAAAACATTAGGATGGATGGATCGATAGATTAAAATTTATCAACAAAATTATGCAAGAGGTGCAGGGTTTAAATCTATGTTATATACTCCCTCCGTCCCAACTTAACTTTCATACTTACTATTCACCCTTTTTTTAAAAAATATTATAATAAATAGAATTTTAAGATATAATTTTATAAAAAAATAAATAAGTGAGTTGACTTGTGTGTATATATGTACCATAAAAATAATAACATTAAATATAATATTTTAGATATTGTATGAGTAGAGTTTTTAAAGAACCTAAAAAGGTATGAAAGTTAAGTTGAGACGGAGGGAGTATATTTTTAATTGAACTATGTCACATACTATCAAATAAAAATTAATAGAAATTGCTTTTTTTTTTCACACAAATCAATGTAAACATTTTGTACATGTAAAATTTATTTTACATTTTTTATTATACTCTTATTTAATGTTAATGAACAATATTATTAATTAATCCCAATAATTATTAAATAAAAGTATTTTAAGTAAAAAATATTAAAATAAAAATAAAATAGACTATAATTTGAGATACACTAAAAAGAAATAATTACTACAAGTATCTTTTTGAGATGGAAGGAGCGGGAGTGTGCACTTTAGGAGAATGCAACACCTTCAAATAAATTTCACGTGCATATGACCATTCATTCAAATTATATCTAGGATGAGGTTTGCTTTTCATTTTAAAAATCAGTTTTTTTATTTTAAGATTTTACACCAATTTTAGTTCGAAATTTAAAAATTAATTTTCATAATTCATTTCTATTAAATATATTTATTGATCTAACATAAAGTTTAAACTCTCCCTTATTCAAAAATCTTTAAAAAAAACATAGGTTACTATCTACGCAAAAACACGTTTTCAAAACCATTTAATAAAACTCAAAATAACATTAATGGACAAACAAATTACTCCATGAAATATATTATCTCCGTTTGGTTATAAATTTTCGTTACTTTTGGATACATAGATTAAAAAAAATTATTAAATAATAAATATAATACAAATAATGTGATGAAAAGAGAAAAAAAAATTAAGATATAAAGTGGAGGTAAAAATAAAAAATTAATTAAAGATATTTATTAAAAATAATACTCCCTCCGTCCTGGGATAAGTTTCCCATTTCTTTTGGGTGTTTAGATTAAGGAATATGATAAAATAATAGATGTAGTACAAATGATATGATGGTGAGAGAGAAAATAATAGATTAGATCGGTAGTATGAGATGAAATATAATAAAATAATAGATAAAGTGTAAGTGATGTGATTGGGAGAGAGAAAATAATTTGCTAAAAATGGAATGGAAAACTTATTGTGCGACATCAAAAAAAAAAATGGAAAACTTATAGTGTACCAGAGAGAGTATGAAAAACACCAACAAAATGAAAATTAGATAGACGGATGGAATATTTGAATATAGATATATTATCTCATTTCCTTTTTTTTTTTTTTTAAACGAAACTCACAATCCCTCTCTCTGTGATATAAATAAATAAATTAAACATTGGTAAGGACAATATAGAAATAAAATGGGAAAGAAAAGTATGGTCAGACGGGCAGATGGGAAAAGTGTAGATTCTGTTTAACTGCGAATTACCAATACCTGAAACCAAATCCTGATGATAGTGACTTGCCCCTGTCTGTCTCGTGATCCATTGCACGCAATCACTTATATTTAATATTGGTCAAATACTCCCTCCGTCCCGGTATAAGTTTCCCCTTTCTTTTGGGTGTTTAGATTAAGGAATATGATAAAATAATAGATGTAGTAGAAGTGATGTGATGGTGAGAGAGAAAATAATAGATTAGTAAGAGATGAAGTATAATAAAATAATAGATAAAGTAGAAGTGATGTGATTGGGAGAGAGAAAATAATTTGTCAAAAATAGAATGGAAAACTTATAGTGGGACATCCAAAAAAGGAAAGTGGGAAACTTATATTGGGACGGAGGGAGTATAATAATGGAATAGTATATTCTAACTAGTAGGATTAAATCTTTTCTGTACATTCCAACTACAATTATTTAACTTGTCAAAAAAAATATACTCCCTCTGTCCGCCTATAAGCTTCCCATTTTACCATTTTGGTCCGTCCGCCTATAAGCTTCCCATACCTTTTTAGGTAATTACTTTTTCTTACACTTCACTTTATATCTTACTTTTTCTCTCTATCTCTCTCCTCTCTCAATCATATCACTTGTACTATATCTATTATTTAATCACTTTTCTTAATCTTTGTGCCAAAAAGTAACGTAACACTTATAGGCGGACGGAGGGAGTATATATATACTCACTTTTAACAAGAAATTATTTTGATACCAAAATCAGTGGGATGAATAAAAATAGCCAAGTCATATTGGTCTTAACGATATTTATAGGATTTGAAGTGGGCCTTTTGAATGTAAAATCAAGGTTCAAGGACATGTTGACAAGGGCTCCGAGATATGAAGAACTCATATTGCCATTAACACATATTGTTCGTGTCCACCCAAACTTTTATTTACATCACAAAAAAAATGTTCAAGAAAAAGGTTACAACCAAATAAACAGCATAACATAGACAGGTTTACTAAAACCTATGCCAATGGCCACCACTAAACCTGGAAACATCTCCTCGAACGGGCATCCCGAGCCTGTCCAAACGCCCCGACCCGGGATAAACCTTGTTCGTAAAGTTTGCATGCAATGTCGAAGCTTTCTGGAAAGAGTATCTATTCGTCGAGCTTGATCTCTCGTATTGAGGAGGCCTTTGTTTCGGGGCACTCAAAGACCTCACCTTTGCTTTTGATGACTCGGTATAGGCCATGTAACTCGGGTAGTCAGACGAGCCATCGCTCTTTGTAGGGGTATGAAACAGGGCCCTTCTTGAGCCCATTGATGATGATGCAGAGTAGTAGTGTGGGCTGTTTTCAGCAGTAGTGAAATTGTTGTGATCATCTTCTAGATTGAACTTCACGTAGCTTAAAGGACGAATTTCACCTGATATAGAAAAGTTTTGGAAGTATTGGTTAGAGTTGCGAGTTAGTTGCGGAGAGAAGTGGTGGAAGATGTGGTTATGTTTAGGTTTCCACGTGTCGACTTGGAGAATCTTGTCGTTTCTTTCGTCGTCTGGGGATATGATTCTAGTGAAAGATGGTTGTTGCCATGATCTTGTGTGATGATCATATCTTGAGCCTTTTCCCTGCTTTTAGTTAAAAAAAAAAAAAAAAGGAAGTGCATTTACTTATTAACAATGTGTATTATGGACTTTAGAGACAAATTAAAAGTCATGTATGGTCCAATGCAATAATCTTGATTTTTCTTCTCAACTTGTGCTTAGTTACCAACTTAAATTGAATCCTTGGGAGAGAATAGAACTATTAGCACGCACGCACCCACCGAATTGCTCTATACTACGCCCGTATGTACAACATATTTTTAGCTATTTGCACAATTAATCGAGACAAGTATAAAGTAATTTAGTGGCCATATAGTAACTTACAGAATGGTAGATAGGAGAGGTGGGGCGTAGGAGTTGAAGATGCTTCCTCACAATCTGACCTCTCACCAGCGCTTGAAGCATCACCAATGCTTTCAAAGCCTTCAGAGCTTGTCTTGACTGCATTTTTTTTTTTTTTAATTAAATTCATGTCATTTTTTAGTGAACTTTACTATTGAAAAGATATAATATATGTGACCCCAGTAAAATGAAGTGAAGAAAAAGTAAAGCAACAATCTGATTATCCCAAAAGATAAGCACCTTTTTCATGACTTTGAGTTGGCATGTAACTTTCGTGGAACTAAAACTCTGCTTTAGTAAACAAGATTCTATTCTTCTCTATTCGTTAATATGAGACATGCATTTAGAAGTATAAGGAAAGTTACGCCATAATAATACTACTGTATATTAATTCACGCTAATTCCTACCAATAATCACATACAGTAGTTATCAAGACTATTATTATTATTAGAATATGAATGAATACACTAATCAATTTAAATTAATAATTACTGTTGCTAGATTTTGGTGGTCCACACACTATACTCTCGACTTCCCCCAACCCCAAGATAATTAGATACACCTGACCTGACATTGGACCACACTATAAGCTTCCTCAGCTCTCTATTATCAGCTTAGAGAAAGGAGACGGTACAATTAATACAAATACGGATTTTCAATCTGACAAAATATCCCTCATTTAAATATACAAATAATGTATATAGTTCAATTTGTACATGACGGCAAGTACTTACAAGATAAGCACGAAAATGAGACTGAATCATAACGGCTGCCCTCTCCTCCCTTCTCCCGTAACCTCCCACATTTTCCGAGTTGTAACCGCCGCCCGACGTTGTTAGGCTGACTACGACGGCTGCTGCTTGAGCTGCGGCCACCGCTGCCTCGGCCACGGCGGCGGAGGCAGCTGCAACGGCGATGGCGTGCCTGGTGGCCTCCTCGTCGCCTTGAGATGTCCGGCGATCTTTTTCCCTGGCGAAGGTCCATCTCCTCTTGGAATGCGGGTCGGGTTTGTTGAAGCCCAACACACGTTTCAACCATTTCGAAGCTTTTCCCATTTTCTGTCTAAACTACACCAAACAGACAACTTTTTTAACGACAAGAGAAAGAGAGAGAGAGAGAGAGAGCGCTTGGGGATTAGCATGAATTTATTGTACACATTATCGACTCTAGTGTAGTGTGTTGTCACTAGTCTGTCCCTACTAATAGGGATTCATCATTTCTCTTTTTTATTTAATTAATGAGTTAATTCCAAATAAATACACCACATTTTATCTCAATATCAATTTAATCACGACTTTTACGATTTTTTTTTAAAATCCCAATCTTTTATCGTGTTGCAATTAGATACACGTTTTTTTTCTCCGATCAACAATTGATGATGTGGTTCACCACATCATATTACACATATTTTTTTTATTTTCCCTATAAAGATTACACTTTATAAAAATATAAAATTTTATAAAAATAAAAATAAAATTGTAGTCTCCCCCGCTTCTCAAACTAAATAAGTTTTATTCTACCATTCTCAAACTAAATCAATAAAATTTTATAAAAATAAAAATAAAATTGTAGTCTCCCCCGCTTCTCAAACTAAATAAGTTTTCTTCTACCATTCTCAAACTAAATCAAGACTCTCGGCATCTTCGACGTCTTCTTTGCTTCTCAAACTGAACAGAGTTCTTCTTATGCGCGTCTCTCTCACTTCTCACTTCTCAAACTCAATCAATCAAATTCTTCCCTTCAAATCCTAAAAATCAAAATCATAAGGGATAGAACATTTTTGTTGCACTCTCATAATAAAGCATATAAATTGTAGTTCTCGAACAATAATCATTAGTGTTAAACACATTAATTCCTAGAATATTTTCCTCTCTCATAAAGCATATAAATTGTAGTTCTCGAACTAGTTGACCAAAATAATAAAAAACCACCAACAAGGTTATCTTCCGTATACACCCAAATACAATAATTAATTGAGGTCCACCGAAAAAAATTATAGTTCTCGAACTAGTTGAACAAAACAACAAAATTATTAAATAATTTAAGAATTCCTGAAGAAAAAACCATCAAATCACCAATGATCATGGATTAGATGCGTGAGTTTTTTTGTATGATTTTTATGGTTAGAGGAGAATAACTTGATTTAGTTTGAGAATGGTAGAGAAAACTTGGTTTAGTTTGAGAAGTATTTTTATTTTTATAAAATTTTATATTTTTATAAAGTGTAATCTTTATAGGAAAAATAAAAAAAATATGTGTAATATGACGTGGCGAGCTCCGGCAAGCCACATCATCAATTGTTGACCGGAGAAAAAAAAATGTGTATCTAATTGCAACACGATGAAATGTTGGGGTTTTAAAAAAAATCGTAAAGATCGTGATTAAATTGATATTGAGACTAAATGTGGTATATTTATTTAGAATCAACCAATAAATTTAACTAAGGGATTATTATTAGGGTTTACAATCGGATCCTCTACATGCACTCCACACTGATCCGTCGACCCTTTAATACCTAATTTTTAATTCTTCTATATATTCAATTCTTATATGAGAATGTATTATGCCATCATACTAAATTATCTTCATATATAGCTATAGGATTGTTATGGTTTTAAATAATACGTATTAATTTGGAATGTTTATAATTTGTTTTTTTTGTGAAGCAACACATTTAAATTGGTTCATCCAATGCTGCTAATGTGTGGAAAATATTATGTGCGAGTCAACTACGAATTCATTTTTTTTAATTTTGGAGTACAAAATTTTTTAATATGATATGATCTATAAATTGTCGAGTCTATATTTTTCTGAAGCAATCTATGACATTATTACCAGAATTTTTTTTAAGATCGGATTGATTTTCTGTTGTTTTGAATAGTTTTTTTTGACTTGAATGAATCCTACATTATTTCCTGCTTCAAGGAAACCGCTCGTATTTTACAAATATCTTTGAAAACTTAAATCAAACAAGAAGTCGTTGTAGTATAGTGGTAAGTATTCCCGCCTGTCACGCGGGTGACCCGGGTTCGATCCCCGGCAGCGGCGTCGTTTTTTGTTTTTTTATAAATTTAATATATTTATTATCTACAAAACTAACTGTTACGAAAACAAATAGCCCGTCTAGCTCAGTTGGTAGAGCGCAAGGCTCTTAACCTTGTGGTCGAGGGTTCGAGCCCCTCGGTGGGCGTCTTTTGAGTTTTTTTAGAAAGAAAATAAATTTTCAAGTTTTTGTCATTTAAATAAATTGAGAAAATTGATTGATGGAGAAGAGAATGTTTACAGTGTGAGAAGCCAAAATTTTTTTGAGGAAAGCTGCAATTAAACCTTAAAATTAATTACTACTTGTATATTGTATCCAATTCTTTATTTAAAACATTAATTAATTTTTACCTAAGCCAAAATTAATTCATTTTGGTCATGAACTTTACCACTTTTCACATTTGGTCACTCACTTATTCAAACTTTTATTTTCTCTCTTTTAATTCCTTAACCCTATACTCTCAAACCCATTTTTTTTAAAAAAATTTACTGAATAAGGAAAATCAATAATTGAAATATTATTCAAAAAAGTCACAGAGTACAAAAGCTAGACATAGTGATGTAATTCACTCCTCCTTTCACAATAATTGGATTATGTACTCTTGATGCACAATCTATAAAATAAAAAATTAGTCACGTAACATTAATTATAAAATGACATTGTAAGCCAAGACACACTCACATTTGCTTCATTGTGATTTTTTCTTTTCCTATCACCTCCTGAGTTTCTTACCCTGTAAAATGAAAAGTAAACCAACAACAACAACAATTAGATGATAATAAATTATAATTGAGTTATATGATTATTAATAACTTACTGATAATTCTTGGCTACTCTGGAAAGGGTTGGTTGATGAATCACCCAATGTTCTACAAAATTAATTAACCCCATATATTTAAACGTAAAAGTTATAGAAACTTACCGTATTGGGGTGCAGAAGTATTCTGCTTCCTTTTAGACATCTTTCGTTCGTACAAACTCAAAATCACATGGTTTCGGAATTTAGGGTTAAAGAATTAAAAGAGGGAAAATAAAAGTTGGCGTTCAAAACCTTTTCTCTGTTAGTAAATGACGGATTCTCTAACAGCAGCATCAAAATTGACCGACAAAGAATAAGTGAGTGATCAATTTTGATTGTGAAGAATAAGTGAGTGACCAATTTTGATAGTGATGAAATGTGGGTGACCAAATGTAAAAAGTGATAAAGTTCAGTGACCAAAAGTGATATTTTCCCACAATTTTTTTGAGGAAAGCTGCAATTAAACCTTAAAATTAATTACTACTTGTATATTGTATCCAATTCTTTATTTAAAACATTAATTATTATTTTTTATTTAGCCCTAATTGCAATTTGAAGATTTTTTTTAAGATTAAATTAATTTTTAATATTTTTAAAGGTTTTTTCTGTTTTGTTTTTTAAATACTTGTTGTTAATGAAAAGTGTAGTTCTTTCTTATTGAAAAGTTAGACTAGTATATTATTGAAAAATGGTAGATATTTTAACTGAAAAATGTTGTTCTTATTGAAAAGTGTAATTTTTATTATTGAAAAATGGTAGATATTTTAATTGAAAAGTGTATTTTTTATTATTGAAAAGTGAGTAGATATTTTAACTAAAAAGTGTAATTTTTATTATTAAAAAGTGATAGATATTTTAACTGAAAAATATAATTCTTATTATTGAAAAGTAGTAGATATTTTAACTGAAAAAATGTGATAGATATTTTAACTGAAAAAATGTGATAGATATTTTAATGAAAAGTGTAATTTTTATTATTGAAAAGTGTATTTGAAAAGTGATAGATATTTTTATTGAAAATTTTAATGTGTTAAAAAAATTTAAGTGAAGATATTGAAAATTTTACTGTTTACTGTGTTAAAAAATTTAACTGAATAAAAAAAAATATTTTTAACAGAAGATGGTTAACTGGTTCGAACCAGTGACATTAAACAAGAGTTAAATTAAAGTAACACTTGGGCAGAGGTTTACCTTGTTAAAAATTCTGTTTTAAATAATACATATTGATTGACTTGTGCATTAGTGTGCAGGTGCACACTATGCGTAGGAGACCAGCTCTAAAATTAAACATTAAAACTTGGATGATTACTAACCCTAACTATCGTAATATTGGGATTGAAATTATACATAAAAATCAGATACAAATGTAAGCGCTATATATAGGTAGGGAACACCTCAAAAGTTTGGGGAGTTAACCCGGATATTTGTGTTATAATTATTGTATATTTATATTTTTATATTTAATTGTATTAGAAATAAATAAAGAAGTTTTGATTAAATACATTATTAGAATGATGAGTAATAAAAGTTTACAATATGAATATATATATATATATATATATATATTTAAATACTTGTATTATACAACTACACAATAAAAAGAGATTTTTATTAAATATTATGACGAGTGTTAACAAGAGTTTATAATATGTAAATAAGCGTATATTTACAAATACGCATTTCTAATATTACAAATAATACTACAAAGTATTTAATATAATATTGTGTTACGGAGTACTATATATTGTGAGTTTGATGCGTACTATTGACATTTATAACTTCTTCAATATTTGCAACATAATCTAGCAGTAAAGTGAGTCTTCAGTCTATATTTAGTACCCTTCGTAAAATGACGGCCCATACTGAATTAGAAAGGAACCTTCTTATTAACGTTTCAACTGAATTAAAAATGAACCTTCTTATTAACGTTTCAACTTCTTGTTGGAATGTGGAATTGTATTGACACTGTCCACAGTCGATATAGCTGCAATACCTATTAATATCCATGGTATTTGTAAAAGTAACGGTGAAGAATTTATAATTTATATGAAGTTAAGGTATATGTATACATATACAATGAAGAATGGTTTGTGAGGAAATTGTGTGACTCATTTTTTCCACTTGTCAAACAACATGCATATAATAATTTTATTGGTACATGTATACTTATATGTGTTATGAAATGTGTGAAACGACTTTTGTTTTGTATCCATATAAAAACAAGGAAAGTAAGATAATGCATAATTGTTGAAATTGAAAATAAATAATATGATAAATTTTGAACTAACGGACATGCGATATCAAAGTCTCAGGCTTCACTAATTGTATGAACTAAAAAATAAATTATGAGGTTTAGAAAATTCTAAACACAGAAGACGTGATTATTATACCTGATTAGGAATTTTAGTCATGGAATGCGAGTATTCGAGATTAGAGTTTAGCCTCCTAGAAAGTTAGAAGGGTTGAGTGACATGGGAGGGATTCAGCCTCCTTTCCCACACTTTGGAGGAAGATTTAAGTTTGTAATCGGATATATGGTACGCAAGAGACATGTGAGAGAGAGAGAAAGATATGCTGGAAACCTGAGCTAAGGAGAGAAGAAAACATACACAAATTCATAAACTTTTTTTTTTTTTTTGACGGGTACAAATTCATAAACTAGATACACAAGATTAGGGAAAAACCGTGAAAGATAATGAAGTACTAGCCTGACAAGTAGAGAAGAAAATCAGAAACACTGTAGAGTTAACAAAGAGTTAACAAACTTGTGCATAGGGTAAATGAAGAACCACCGTGAGTGACACGTTATCAAAAGATTACCTTCAACTTATTCACACTTTAGACATAGTGTAAAATAATTAGCTTAATGAGTCAATTTCACTTATTTAAATGTATAATGTCAAAAAAAATAAAAATACTAATAATAGTGATAGGCAACATGTTAAAAATTCAATAGAATAAAATAACAAATGAAATATGGAAAACACAAAGACAGTAAGAAACACATGTACAAAGATTAAAAAATTTAAGCAAATGATTTGAACATTTACAGAATATATTTTATACAGGAGGGGGAAAATAAAAAAAACTACACTCCCATAGAGACAAAATTAAAATACTGAGAGAGAGAGAGAGATGTGCAACCAAACACAAGTACAAAGACTTTTATAAATTAAACGAACAACGTAGAAGCCTTGCAAGATAATGCACCAAAACAAACAACAGTTTGACTTGACCAGATTAGCATCATTGTTCTAACGTGCTCAAAATATACAACTGATTTTGAAAACATCAACATTCATCTCTTGCCACCACCACCACCAATCTTAACCTTGAAAACCCCTTGGAAAAAGCACCCCACTAAATGAGCAGAAGAATTCCAAACTCAAATTGATTTTTAGGATAAAATGTGTAATTAATGTACGCAACAGTTGAAGAAGTAATACATTTATAAAGTAAACTGAGTCTAGCAGACTTACAAGCTAATGCTCCAATACAAAGAACAACTCGCAAGTACAAAAATAAAATTAACACAAAAAGCAAAGGGAGATAGATCATCTGTGTTCCAAAGTGATTAAAATATCAATGCAATCTAAGATTTGCTCAACATCACCGTTCATCTCTTGCCTCCTCCCCCACCAATCTTTGGACCCTTGGAAACGGCACTCTTGGGTACGTTACTTTTCGTCTTCTGCTTGGAAGTGGTTTCCGCTTTCTTTGCTTTCTTCTCATCCTTAGTTTTCTTGATTCTTTCCTTGATCTCACTGATATGATACAAAATCCAAATTCAAAATTCACACTAACCAAACATTATAAAGGGGTGTTTGCAAAAAAATATGATTTTTGGAAAGAAATATAATATAGTGATTGTGAGAAAACTTGATTAACACTAAAAATGGTTTGTGTTTGCAATAATTGTAATCCTAGGACGTAAAAGTTTGAGTTTTTGATAAAAGGTAAAACATTAGAGAAAAACAGAATCAGCTAGAAACACAGCCTTAATTCATGTAAAAGCACTGAATTTAGAACACAATCGAATTGGCTTTTGCAAAGTAGATGGTGATTCAATAATAGGTTTCTGATTAAATAAACGATTTAAAGATATTGATTACACTACGTAAGTTACAAAATAATATTCTGATGCATACCGTAAAGCAGCTTCACGAGCAGCATCACGAACCTCTGACTTCTCACTCCTACGCTTCTGAATAACTTCCAAAGTGGCACCAACAATAGACCTTGAATAGGGCTTCTTGGTGGCACGACGCCTCCTCTTCACAGATTCAGCAGCAGCATCCTGATTAAACATTTAAGGACAACAGTCAAAGGCAATTAAGGAATGTATAAAAAAATGAAAAAACATAGAAGGTTTTAACAGTGAATATAGACCTTCTTATGTTGTTTCCTGTACATAGAAGTCCAACAAAGTTTTGCTGGCTTCAGGCGATTGTGGAAGTACCGCTTGCATTTTGAGTTAAAAAAGAGGAAAACCTGAAAAAGCCCATAAAGGCACAACTTTAATAAGTCTTGTGAATTATAAAGATTGGGACAAAAACAGAGGTCTCTCTCTCTTGAATCCCACCTGGGAATCTGATCGGATAAATCTAATCCCTCTTCCAGGATAGATCTTCTGACCACTAAAACGGCAAAGCTCTGTCCTGATAGCCAAGATCAATAAAGAATAAGACATCACTCAAATGAAAAATCAAAGAGAAGATATAAAATATTGGCAAACAAATACAATATATACAAACCTTCTCAAGAAATGGAATCACTTTGTTACACAAATTAAACAAAATCATGTGTTAAGAGGAATCAAAATCTATTACTCTAACCCTACTTGATATTAGACATCTCAAAAAAAAAAACACGAGTTTATATAACAAATCTAGAAAAGGTTCAAAATATATACACAGTCAAGGTTTCACATAAAAAATTATAGCAAAGAAATACAATTGACTCGATTCTTGTTTTCTACTCTGCAATAGACAACTTAAACTTATAATACAGAAGAAGGATCCACATAAAAATCTCTGATCAGATAATCAAGGGCAGATAGCTTATAATTAGTTTCTACCCCCAACACAATATTTTTGCCTCACAAAAAAAAATTACAGTCAGCACAAATGAGATTACCTATGGATTTCAACCCAATTTTAAAGAAGAATCAAATTGAAGGCTAAACACCTATTGAAAATATGTAAAAGCAGCATACATCCCAGAATTCAATATATACACTCAAAAACTAATAATAACAAAGAAATTATTCATTTTCGGGTCAAATCACAGACACTGAAATACATCCAACAAACATCTAAGGCCTTCGATAATTTCTCCAAAAAAACATTTGACTCAACAAAAATCAATCGTCTCCACGACCAGAAGAAGGTCACAGATTAGAAAAAACGTGCATTTTCGAATTGAAGAATACAAAAATATCATAAAGAGAGACATCCTCTTACTTGAGAACCATGGCGGCACGGTTGGTGGTGACTGGTGCTGTCGCAGCTTGTGTATTCTCTGTGGCAATACAAAACCCTAATGCTCAAAAATATATAATATTGGGCTTAGGAGGGTTCTCCATAAATGACCAAAACAATTGGGCTTTAGAGGGTTCTAAGAAAAAAATAATTGGGCTTTAGGGTTATCAAAAATATTATTTTAAAAAAAAAAAAATAGATGGTTCTCAAAAAAAAAAAATTCATAGATATTTCACTCATTTCGTCTATTGTATAACAACCTCTTTATTTTATTAATTGTGTTATAATAATTAAAAACATACATGAGAATAAAATAATGGCACAAATACACAAAATCACGAGCAAGTACAAAAAAGAATATCCATCAAAAAAAAAAAAAGTACAAAAAAGAATATGTCAAATGAGGACAATACCTGGAAAAACTCTTGTGCCTTTAACAATATACTGTATATACTATGGAGTACATGATATCTATTACTCCCTCCATTTATTATTAAATTTCATTCTAACAATTTTCAACAAATTAAAATAATAATTTATGGACCATTTTACCGTTCATTAATGTTAAATAATTTTAGAAAGAATCACAATATTTTAGAAAGCAATTAATTGACTAGAGTGGACAATTCAATTTTAAATTAAGACAAGGAAAAAAAAAAAAAAACTTAAATCAAGGTAAAGAAAATGGAGAAATTATAATGTATAAGGGTAAAATTGTGAAAAAAATGTAGAATGACATTTATTTTAAAAATATTAAAAAAGGCAAAGTGACATTTAATAAAAAATGGAGGGAGTATAAAATTTAACTTTACAACATTATGTATTACAGAGTATATATAAATTAATTTGTTCATCATAAAAAAAAGATCTCAATGTTAAATTAACCACAAATCACCACGTAAAAATACTAAGTATATTCATGTCAATATATAATGTGGCTTCAAAATTTTATTATATTTCAATTGTATGATTTAATTAATGATAATCACTACAAAAAAAGGCTTGATTACCGATGGAATTGCCGACGGATTTTCAGTCGGTATTGGCTCTTGGCGACGGATATACTCCGTCGCCACTGGATCGGTCGTCATGGTTTACCGACCGAAAATATGTTTCCGTTGGTATGTGCCGATGGATTACCGACGGTTTTTGTCAGTCGCCAGTACCGACGGATTCAGTTCCGTCGGCACTCAATCCAACCCGTTTTCGAAGCGGGTCAAGATTACCGACGGATTCATTTCCGTCAGCACTGTATCCAACCCGTTTTCGAACCGGGTCAAGATTACCGACGGATTCAGTTCCGTTGGCAACCCATTTTCGAACCGGGTCAAGATATCCGTCGGTAGCGTTCCGTCGTTATAGCCGTCGGTATATTTTGGACACATTTTAAAAAAAAAAAAAAAACACAAAAAATTCCGTCGGCCCGTGTTAATGTCCGTCGGTATTACCGACGGAATTCCGTCGGTAAGTACCAAAAAGTTAAAAAAAAAATTATTTGTGATCGGGATCCGACCCGGGTCCTACTATACCCGACCCGACCGACCCGCTCAAAATTGCAGTAATTCAAAACTAATAACAAACTTCGTTCCAAACAGAAGGCTTATGAGATTTTTTTAAATTAGTTACAAGAAATCACAAAATTGCAGTAAACTCAAGAGAGAATAAACAACAAATCACAAAATTGCTCTGTGACGGGCTACAACGAGATTTAAAGTAAGCAAGAAGAATTTGAACTCTAGCATACAAGAACACATATACACGAGCACATATACACGAACACATATACACGAACACTTGCATGAAACGGTCTCACGGTATACTACTACTAGTGCATAAACATATAGTATAATAATAATAATAATGTTAATTGTAAACAACAAATTAAATGTACCTCCTCCTTGAACAAACTCTACGTCTCTCCCCACCACACTTGCCTCTTCCTAAGCATGATAGAAAGAAATCCTGCAATCACAAGAATTTCATATCATATATCATATCACAAAAAAAAAAAAAAGTGTAATGTGTAGGGAATTTGAGGGGAAAAATAAAGGACAAGAATGGTTGGTACCTGTTCGGGGGCGACGAGGGCAGTGCTCTCCCTTCGTTTGTGCCGCGGCGAAACCACCACGCAGGCGAGGGAGAGGCGACGGCGGCGATCGTTAAGAAGGGTGGGCGTGGGGGAGAGGGAGAGAGAGAGAGAGAAATTAAGATGGGTGGGGGAGAGGCAAATAACGCGTGAAATGAGAAAAAGGTTGATTTATATTCGGAAATGCCGACGGATATATTCGATCGGTATTGGCTCTTTGCCGTTGGCGACGGAAATACCGACGGATTGTTCGGTCGGTATTGGCTCCTTGCCGTTGGCGACGGATTTTGTCGGTCGGTATTGGCTCTTTGCCGTTGGCGACGGATATACCGACGGATTTTGTCGGTCGGTATTGGCTCTTTGCCGTTGGCGACGGATTACCGACGGATTTTGTTGGTCGGTATTGGCTCTTTGCCGTTGGCGACGGATTACCGACGGTTTCTGTCCGTCACCACTGGATTTTATTTTTTTATAAAAAAATCGTTTATTTATTTTCATTCTCACATATATTAGTGGGGATTAAATTATAAGTTATAACCAAATGATAAATAATTAAATCTTATAAATTGTACAAAATAAAGTAGGTTACATTAATTTAATATTCATCTTCGTCTTCATTTTCATTATTTGCCTCATCTTCCTCTTCCTCCTCGTCTTCTTCATCCTCCCTCTCGTCATGTTCATCCTCCTCCTCATGTCTACTATCGTTTTCAATGACAATCAATTGTGGATTTGCAGCCGTCAAGTCTGTCGAAAGATTAAAATCTCCCGCAAACACTTCAGTTTGATTCTCTATTTGTTCCGTTTGAAACGAAGGTTCATCTTCATCGTTGTTTTCCTTTTGGGGGACCTCCACCATTGACCTTGTCTTCACTTTGCAAACAGCGTGCCATTCTCTATTACGTTTTCCAGCTCCTGGATACGTGCAGTAGTAGACTTGAGATACCTGAGAGGCAAATACAAACGGATCATCCCCGCTATACTTCCTTTTCGAATTAACATCCACAAGCTTGTACTCCGGATGAATTTTGGTTCCTAAAGGGGATGTGTCAAACCAATGACACTTGAACAACATTACGGTTTTCATTGGATATCCCGGATATTCAACTTCAACGACTTCGTGCAACACCCCAAAGTAATCACTTGCATCTGCATTGTAATTCGCACTGCTAATACAAACACCACTGTTGGTAGTCGTTTTTGTTGATGCAAACTCTGATGTATGAAACCTGTAGCCTTTCACAATATAGCCGTTGTAAGTCCTCACACGCCGTAGTGGTCCTTTGTTGAGATCCTGTAAGAACCGGCTCTGAAAATCATGCGATTGTCCCTATACAGTTAAAATTAACATTAATCAAAACAATTATTTGTTCACGTAAAATTCAATTAATGATACTCACATAACGTTGGAACCATCGGGCAAATTGACGTTGAAGACTAGTATCTATGTCTCTATCTGAGATGTTTTGATCTGCATGTCGTAGTTCTTGTGTATACATCCTAATAATTGACAACATCCAACCATATTTAATAAATGACGTGGTACGGTATTTAATTAGATGATAAATATATGAAATAATTACTCAATGTAAGGCTGAACTTCATCACAATTCAATAACACGTACGTATGTGCTATTTCAGCATATGTGTTTGTTGACCAATATCGTTCAGTGGCTTTTCCTATAGGTCGTCCCTTAGACTTGAATACAGAGAGCATGACATCGACTTCTTGTTGCGTACCTCTACCATCGAAGTTACGTGGTTCATTCCTGATCCTCGTGTTGACATGGTCTTCAAAATAATATGAACAAAACATGCCAACCTCTTCATTCAAATACGCATTAACAATCGATGCTTCGAAGTTTGCCTTTTGTTTAGCATTGCACTTCAAGTTGTGGAGATACCTAAAATTATAATAGTTAACAAATTAAAATAAGGCTTCTTATACTAAAAACTAATTAAATGAGAGAAATAGAATTGTTCACCTCTCAAATGGGTACATCCACCTGTACTGCACTGGACCACCAATCCTAGCTTCATACGCTAAGTGAACAGGTAAGTGTTTCATCGAGTCAAAGAAGTTAGGTGGGAAAAGACGTTCCAACTTACACAAAATAACTGGAATGTCACATTCCAAACGATTCATATCATCAACCTTGATTGTTGTAGACGTTAAATCTCTAAAAAAGAGACTTAATTCAGTGATAGCCCTCCACACATTCAGAGGAAGAAATTCTCGAAACGCAATAGGTATCAAGCGCTGCATAAAAACATGACAATCATGACTCTTCATCCCTGCAACTTTGCCTTTTGTTATGTCTACGCATCGACTCATGTTTGACACGTAGCCGTCTGGAAATCTTTACTCTTTAATCCACCTACACAATTCCTGTTTTTGTGCCTTGTCTAGTGTGTAGCAAGCCTTCAGATATTTACTTGTACGGGAATCCTGTTCCAACTCATCACGACGACAGATAGTGTTCAACTCTCCCCTACACTTTGGAGTATCTTCCGTCTTGCCTTCTGTGTTCATGATTGTGTGAAACACATTGTCAAATACATTCTTCTCAATGTGCATGACATCCAAATTGTGTCGGATCAATAGTGAACTCCAATATGGCAAGTCCCGAAAAATACTCTTTTTCTTCCAGTTACCTGGGATTCCTTTGTTGTGTTCTTCTGCATTTTCATCCTTAGTATTTTTCAAACTCGTCCGCTCAATCTCATATAACAGCCTTTGTCCTGCACGATTAATAAATGTTAGAATAAATGTAACCCAAAAAAACATGTTAAAATAAATGTATAAAATACCATTTCGAAGGGGCGGTCGATTGTTTGTGACTGTTCTATTTTTCGTGAAGTCCACCTTATTCCTTCGAAATGGATGATCTCGAGGTAAAAACTTTCGGTGATTATCGAACCATGAAACTTTTCTACTCATCGGGAGACTGAAAGCTTCAGAACGTTCCATACAATACAGACAAGCTTACTTTCCGGCTGTACTCCACCCGGACTACATAGCATATGCAGGAAAATCGCTAATGGTCCACAATAAAGCAGCACGCATCGTGAAGTTCTGTTTCCTAGAAACATCATACGTTTGGACTCCGTTATCCCATAGGAAGATCAAGTCTTTAATAAGAGGCTGGAGATAAACATCAAGTTTATGCTTTGGATTCGACGGACCAGGCACCAATACAGTCAGAAACATTGTTTGAGGTTTCATGCACATCCATGGAGGTAGATTATACGGAGTCAGTATCACCGGCCACAAAGAATACTTCTTTCCATAACTCTCAAACGGTGCAAAACCATCAGTACTCAAGCCTAATCTCACATTCCTTGATTCACAAGCAAATCCTGGAAACACGTTATCAAGGTGTTTCTAGGCTTCAGAGTCGGACGGATGTCTCATATCCCCAGCCTCAGTATCTTCAGAATTTCTTGCATGCCACGTCATGTGTTGAGCTGTAGCACTAGATTGAAACAATCTCATTAAACGAGGAATGATAGGAAGATAATACATCCTCTTATGTGACACTTTATTTTTTGTCTTGCTCGATTGACCACCTAGTCCCTTCCGTCGTGGCTCTTTGTACCGGGGATGGCCACACATTCTACACATAAGAAGATCGCTATCGTCATCACCCCAGTATAACATGCAACCATTCACACAACAATCAATCTTCTCAACCGGCAAACTCATATTCTTCATCAGTTGTTTGCTCTGATGAAACGTCGTAGGTACTTTATTATCGACAGGACAAATCTCACTGCATAATTGTGTCATTTGCTCATATGCTCTGTTAGATAGCTTGTTTTCCGTCTTGATAGCCATAAGTCGAGCATTAAATGACAACTGAGAATGAGAATCACACCCTGGATACAAATCTTGATCGACTAATTTGAGCATCTCATAAAACTGGAATGCTTCATCCGTTGGTTCCTCCTCTATATTTGACATACCGACTTCCATCACCATTGTTTGATACATGTCGGGTTCTTCCACTCCAAACTCTTGATCGTTACTGGTGCCGACATGCTCAACGTGTATTGGTTGTTCATAAATTGCAGTAGTGTAATAGTACAAGACTTGATCAAAATTATAAGGCCACCGTTGTTCGCCATGACTTGTCCAATTATAGTAATTATCAACGAACCCATTCATGACAACGTGGCATAAGACTTCATCAATGCTTTTAAATGATCTATTCCGACATTTCTTAACATTACACGGATACATAATACAATCCCCAGACATGTAATGTGGGTGTAGTTTTGCAAATTCAACAAATGACACGAGTTTATCATAAAATTCACCATTCACATTTCCTAAAACGAGCCTAGGAGTACAATACATCCACCGACGATCCGACAATTCCATTTGTTAAACACTAAAAATTATAAAACTATATACATTTCATGAAAATTAAACACTAAAAGTTATAAAACTATATACATTTCATAAAAATTAAACATTAAAAGTTATAAAACTATATACATTTCATAAAATTTAAACACTAAAAGTTATAAAACTATATATACATTTCATAAAATTTAAACACTAAAAGTTATAAAACTACATACATTTCATAAAATTTAAACACTAAAAGTTATAAAACTATATACATTTCATAAAATTTAAACACAAAACGTTATAAAACTATATACATTTAATAAAATTTAATTGCAGTAAAACTATATACACTTAACAGAAAAACACACCTTAAATTTTCGCTCCACTCCAAATTTTTTCCTTAATTTTTCGCTCCACTCCAAAATTTTCGCGTGTTTTGAGGTTCTGGAACATTTTTCAACAATACATACCGACGGAAATGTCATTCTGTCGGTACATCACGCGACTAAATTCCGTTGGTAATGTCGATACCGACGGATAATTTCCGTCGTTAAACCCATTTCAAATGTATGTCAAATCAGTCAGATTTCGTTGACCAAAATTCCGTCGGTATTTACATTTCCGACGGAAATTATCCGTCGGCATGCATTGAACATTTCCATTACCGACGGAATGACTTTCTGTCGGTAAAGGACGCGTATAAAAAAAAAACAAAAAATAATATACACATTCTTGTTGGGATATGAATCCTAGAACAAGTCCTGAATGATGAATAAAAGATAAAAGATAAAGTTTTGATAAGCCAAAAAGAAGACTTGAATATTTTCTAAGTGTTGACTAATCTAGTCTAGTTGAGTTGAAGTCATCTTGTACAGATCAGTAGAATTCAAAAGACAAGTACAGTTTAAAAGAAAAGTATTCAAATGATAAGTACGATTTATAAGTACTTCATATATGTTAGATTGTTACTGAGCTATTTAATTGATGTATAGAGAGCTCATGATTTTTATATGTAATAAATTAGATTTTGTGTATAGTTTATAAGTTGACTAAGCTTGTATTATAAAAGCTTAAAGTAATGTAATAGTCTTGATAAGATTAGTATAGTCTACTCTACTGTTTGAAGAAGGAAGACCAGACAAGAAGAGTCGAAGTCTACTACTCAAGATAAGAAGACTACACAAGACAAGTCAACTTGAAGTTAGTTACAAATACGCGTGAAGAGATAAAGATATAAAAGTTAGTTATGGAATAACTAATTCATAACAGAAACGCGTGGATTGATAAGAAGATTCAGTTGAAGGTAGTTATCAAGAAAAGTTGGTTACAACTTACTAAGTTCTTGAAGATTGAAGTCTATAAATACTTCATGATGGTGATCAATTGAAAACTACTATACACTGACGTTCATACTCAAGTGAAGCATTATCAAAGATATATTTGAAGTTTACTCTCAGAGATTGATTGAAGTTCAGAAAGATAGCCAGAAGACAAGTGAAGAATCAAGAAGGCTACTACTGAAGAACAGAGAAGTTTTTAGTTTTTGTTTGTTATTTTCAAGGTGCTAGATACTTGTAAAATTTCTAGTAAGATCGTAGACATATCTGGAGGTATAGTCTGTTGAAGATCTAAGTCTTCTTCTTGGGACTTTAAAGACAGGAACATACACTTGTACTCGATTGGAAGAGTTTAGTGGAAACATCACAACTGGGTTTGTGAGAGTGGATGTAGACAAGTTGTCGAACCACTATAAATCTCGTGTTTGATTTACTTTACTGTTTTGTTTGTTGTTTAATTGATTAATTGTTTATTTGATTGAATTACATAACTGATCTAGACTAGTTGAGTATAGAACAGAGTTCTCGAAAATAAGTTGAGTATAATCTTGAATTGGGCTCATTGATAATTTCGTATTCCGCATATTGTACTTTGATATTTCGAAAGAATTTTGAAAAGTCTATTCACCCCCCTCTAGACATTTTCACTAGCTTACTCGTTATTAACTCAACTTTGGGACCAACAAGTGGTATCAGAGCAGTAGTTTACGAACTGCTGTTTCTTGATAACCGACTCAAGACTTAGGGTGAAGTCTTGGTCCTTGACTGTTCTTGTATACGTGTTCTTGATCATATTCTTGTATCATCTGTTTTCCGTGCTCCCTGTTCTTGACTTATCTGTTGTTCTTGATCATAACTCTACTTAGCACTTATTTCTTGAAATCATGTCTCTTGAGATAAGCGCCAACAAACTACCTAAGTTCCAGGTACAGGATTACGACTATTGGAAGCTAAGGATGGAAGCCATCTTCAGCTCCACTCATGACTTAATGATCTCTGTCATCACTGAAGGTCCAATTGTGACCATGATCCCAAACACTGCTGCCCTCGACGCAAATCAACCCGTGGGTACTCTCGTCAAGAAACCAAGGTCAGAACTTACATCTGAAGAAATGAGACAGAATAATTTGGATAGCTTGGCCAAGAATTACATCTTACACACTCTTCCTAATGAGTATCTGGGAAAAGTGTTAAAATGTAAAACTGCCAAAGAAATGTGGGACCGCTTAGCTATCATTTGTGAAGGGACATCCCTAATCAAAGAAAGCAAGCTTTCCACTGCTGTCCAAAGATTCGAATCATTTCATATGCAAACTGGTGAAACAATAGACCAGTTGGATACTCGATTTACCAAAATCATGAATGACTTGGAAGTCCTTGGTAAATCTTATACTCCTCGTGAAATCAATCTTAGGATTCTAAAAAGCCTTGATAGTCGATGGAAGATGGTAAAAATGCTTGTTAAGAATACCCAAGATATAGACGTATGGACAGCAGAGACTATGTTTCAAACTCTAAAGGCTCATGAGTTTGATCTAGACGAAGATGAACCCATAGTAAGTAGTGACAGAGAATATGCTGTATCTAAGAACGTTGCTTTTAAGGCTAGTTCGTCTAAGATAGACAGGTCTAAGACTAAGACTAGGTCTGCTTCTGTAAAAGACGAGTTAGATACTGATCTTAGTCTGAAGGATCAGGTAAGCCTCATGGTTAGAAAGTTTGATAGGCTGAATAAACGTTTCGGAAGATATAAGAAGTTCTATAGAGAACATAGAGGGTCTGCTTCTAAGAACTCGTCTGAGACCAGACGAGACCGAAACTCGTCCGAAAGGAGAGACGAAGTCTCGAAAGGTAACAGACAAGATAGAGAGTCTGATAGTAGGAAGATTACTCGTTCTGATAGACGTGATAAACGAAGGAACAACTCTCCTATTAAAAAGGCTACTAATGATCTTGTGTGCTATAACTGTGAGAAACCAGGTCACTACATATATGAATGTCCAGACCTGAGTACTGATGATCGAGAAGAACGCAAAGCACGAAGGGAACGAAGATACAACCGTGGTAAAAAGGCAATGATGGCCAATAATGACTCTGACTCTGACTCAGACGAGTTGCCATCATCCTCATCTAGCTACCCGTCTGAACCAGATCACGATGAAGCATTCATAGTTGATGATGGTCTATGCTTCATGGCTAAAATCGACCAAGAGGTATCATCTATTACTTCTTTTCAATCATGTGATGAATCAGATTCTGATGAAAGTGACACTGCCAGTAGCCAAGTAGGAAGTAGTCTTCAGCACTCTACTAGTGCAGTTGAAGACGACCTCCTACTTGCCAACAAGGCATTCATTGAAGTCAGTGATGAAAACATCACCTTAAGACAAGAAATCATTGATCTTAAGGAAGCTCAGTCTAAAGTAGATCCTAATATAACAGTCCTAAATGAACGCTTGCAAGAAGAGTTGAGACAACTCAAAGACAAGTGTGCATTGACAGACAAGTTGTATCAAGACCTACTTAAGACACATGCGACTGAGAAACATGAATTCAATGTCTTACAAAGCAAGCTCAAAAAGCTTGAAGAACGTAATAAGTTCTTAGAAACCGAGGTTGTCACATTAGACCTTAAACTTACTGACCTGGTTAACTCATCTAAGGTTAACCTTGAATTGTCAGATAGGTATAGGGCTCCTGCTGACAAGACAGGCATAGGTGCTGAGACACCCAGCTCGTCTACTCTAGTTCCTAAGAACCCTACTATTTTCATCTCAAGCTCTTTGACTAATGATAAAGGAAAAGAACCATTGATATACGATATTGACACTCCATCAAAAGGTACTGTACCAAAACAAGCTCGAGTTAACATTCCAATTACCAAAGGTGGTAAAAAGAAAGTTAACAACAAGCCTGTTCCGTTTAAGACAAGTCAACAAAGGACTAGGAATCGTGGACGACCAAATCAGGTCAGATACGAGGACTGGTATCCAGAGGAGACTAGTACTAGACAAGTACAGACTAGACGACAAGAATCTAGACCTCCTTTCATAAGGCAGTCTCAACTCTACTCGTCTAGACCTAGACAGGAAGGTCCAAAATATCGTACACAACCTGTTCTATATCCTCCACCTTTGTCATATGATATCCAAGGAGAAGAAAGACCTAAACATGTCTATAAACCGTATGGACCTAATGCTTATAAACCCTATTCTGACTATCATAGACAAGTGCCTGCTCAAGTAGAGATTAAGTCAAAAGGCTATCTCCAAAGAGTAGACCCGAACTCGACTGATAGGCCAGATAAGGACAACAAGGTCTTATTTTGCAACAAATATGGTCGAAAGCTTAGAAGGTCAAACTTGTTCAGGACTCCAATGTACATTTGGATTCTGTTGGTCCCTGAACGAGTAGTGAATGGGATTAAAGTCTAGAGGGGAGGGGTGAATAGACTTTAAAACTTTTTCAAACAGAGTTGGGAACCTCTTCTGATTGCTATGTCAACTGGACTGCAAGTCTGCTGGTCCAGATGACTATAGTGATCTGACTGAAGAAGTTATATGCGGAAATATGGTGGCCCTGGTTTAGACTCGTTCTTGTAACTTGTTTTACTTTGTGAAATTACTCAGCTGATGCTGGTTTGAAAGTTATGGCCCTTTTTGAAGAGTGTTGAAATCACAGTATGCACTATATAATAATGAATGTAAAAGCAGAAATGTAAAGTGCAGAAAGTAAATAACACCGGATTTATAGTGGTTCGGATATACGATCCTACGTCCACTCTCACGTCCTAACGTGATGTTTAATCCCTTTAATTTCCACAAATTACAAGGGTCTTGTCCTTTATAGTCCCAAGGTTAGGACTTTGAGATCTGAGCCGTCCTAACAGCTGCGGTCTCCACAAGTGATTGTAAGCACTTGCACTTTGGGGGGTTTCAAAAACTTAAACCTTTCGGTGAGGGTTTGGGGTTTTTGAGATGTATCCAACTAATGGTTCAAGCTTATAATTTGCTTAACCACTATGCCTAAAACAATTGATATACAGTATGAATAAGTTTCAGGTTCTTAAGGGTTGGATAAGAAGTACTTAAGAGCTATGGATAATCTAATGGATTTCAGGCTCTTTGAGAATTCTTAGAACAATGTGGCTTTTTGCTTGATGGCTTGCTTAGCTTGTGAATTCTCTCTTGTTTTTTTTCTGTGTTCCAACCTCTTGTATTTATAATGGAGATTGAGTGCAACTAGCCGTTGGAGTTGACTAGCCGTTTGAACAATCTTCCCATAATAGCTTGATTCCTTGATTCCAGCCGCTTGATTGCTTCAATCCTGGGATCATGTCAATCTTCTAAATAAGGTAGGTCTTCGTTTGAATTGCAAGATGACTTGGGAATCAGCCGAGTCCTGAAAGAGCACATAGTCTTCTGATCTGTACTACTAGTCTTCTGACTGCTCTTCTGGCCTTAGGTCTTCTGTCTTCTGGTATCAGACGAGTACTACTCTTCTGATCTGGAAATTCTTTGTAATACTTTAGGCCATCTTTAGTCTGGGACTCCATCAGATAAGTAGGTATACAAGCACCTTAACATATCTGGTCTTCAAGGATCTTCTAGTCTTCATGTCTTCTACTCTTCTTATCTTGAGGATAGGCATGTAAGCCATGACTGTGCTGATCAGCTGCTATCAATACAGTTGATCACACAAGACTAGTCTAAGCTGTTCTATACAAGTCAGCTGATCCTATTACATTTATAAACTCTAAGTGTTTTGGCCATCAAAACTATTCTAACATCAAATGGGGCTTAGGGTGAATTTATATCCCAACAATTTCCCCCTTTTTGATGAAGCCAAAACTATATCTATGATAAATGCTCTTACTAAGGTAAGATAGGAGTTTATAAACTTCATAAAAACTGAAGTATCTGATGAAGACAATGAGAGTTTGTCTTGAAAGCAAAGAGAACTAAACTTGAATATATATATAACTTTTACAGATTACAAGTAATAGTTTCTTAAGACTTTGAAAGTGGTCTTCATCAGGTCTTTTGTCTTCAGATGCGGAAGGCAAGGTACAGACGAGATCGAACTTCTTCCATGTGCTGCAGGTCTGTAACATTCTCCTCTTCATAGATCTTCTCTAGGATCTTTTTGACTTCAATGGAGTCAGTTCTTCCAGAATCCAGTTTGGGTGGATCCCATTTGGGTTCTTCAGGAGTTAAGATTCTGCAGTTATCAAGTTCTTTGGCTGTCTTGACTACTTCTTTCCAGAACTCTGGATCTTCAATGTTCATGAATTGATTGAACTGGAAGAATTCATCTTCATAGGTTGGGAGAGGGCCAAATCTTCTTACAATGTGGTGTTGAATTTGCCATTTCTTCTTCAGAGGGTACCACCTTGGCAGCTCATCTTGAAGGGCTAGATAGTCCACATAGTTGCTATCAAACACCAGAACTTTATCTTTCTGTGCCAGAGCATTTTCTTTCAGTGCTTTCTCCTTGAGAGCTTTCCTGAGTTTGGCTATCTTCCTGTCAAATTTGGCTTTGACTGCCTTCGCATCTTTTAGCTTCTTTTGTTTAAGCTCTTGAGCTTCAAGCTCTTTTCTTTTCTTCAACTCTAAAGCCTCTTTCTCTTCTGCAGTGGGCTCTGCTGGAGTTGACTTCTGAGCTTGCTCTTCTGCTAGCTCATTCTGCTTTCCTTTTCCTAGACATTCTTTTCTCGGAAACTTGTTCTGTAGAAGCAGTGATCTGCAGGCTATTGGCAGTTGCTTGAGTGGGAGCTTGGTTGTCTTCTTAAGCAATTTCTTTGCCTTTGCCTTTCTTGCTCTTGACTTTGCTTGATAAATCACCCAAGGTTTCATTCAACTCATCTTGAGATACTACCATTACAGCTTGCTGTGCAGTAGTCTTCTCTAGAGCTTTTATCAATACATCTTCCCCCTTTTTGGCTTCAGCAAGTGCAGCCGCAAAAGGTTTCATGGCATTCAGAATTTCCACCCTAAGAGTTTGTTGAAGAGCCATGGCGTTGACTCTGCCAATATGAGTCAGATGTGTGATGCTATGTTCTAGAATCTGAGCATGAGAGTTGGAGGAGGAGGCAGCTTCTAGTTTAGCTGTAATTGCTTCCAGTCTCGTTGCTGTCTCCTTCAGCTGAATCTGAAGTTGTTCATTCTCTGCTGTAGCTGATTGGAGAAGAGCTCGACCTTCAGTAGCTCTTGCTTCAGCATCTTCAAGTCGTGTTTTGTAGGTGTTTTCCATGCGGTTGACCTCATTGGTGTAGAGATCAGCAAACCTGGTGGAATGTTCACCTGCCATCTTCAGAATGCTGGTCAGATACTCACTTATCTGATCGTGAAGAGATTCTCCAAACTTGTCCTCAATGTCAATGATCTGGTTTTGAAGACGAGTTCTCTGCTCCTTGACTGCCTTTTCAACATATCTTCCAAGCTGTAGGCCTAAACCCTTTTCAAAGTGTAGGTCTATAGCAGTCTTGACCTGTGAGCATATGTCTGCCGTATAGTCAGCTGTTGAAGTAGAAGTTGAGGCTGTACCTTGAGGCTTTGGATGGACTGTTAGGGCTTTGCCTCTTTCTTCAGCTGAAAGGTACTCTTCATTGAGAAATGTGGTAGTGGCCTTAACCAGGTGAGACATGATGGTGTCTCCTTTGTCAATGAAGTGAGGTAGAGTATCCTTAGGCATGAAGTGATCAGGAATAGTGATTACTTCTCTTTCAATCTCGGTTCTCTCAGCTGGTTCAGCGGAGTCTTCTGCAGGAACTGACGCAGCTGAGTCAATCACTTTTGCTGTGCCAGCTGCCTGATGATCTGATATGTCTTCTGGGATAGGTTGAATACCTAGAATTCTGTTGCATACTGCTGTAAAGGCTGCCTCAGGTAGCAGTTGAGTAAAAGATGTGACTTGAGCAACTTCTTTTTGCTCCATTTCCCAGTCGAGGAAATTAGCTTTTCCTCCCATTCCTTCCATGACTTCAATAAGGTCATCCACATCATCTCTCCTGAGTTCAATCCAGGTGCAGATTCTGAGAATTTGTTCGAACTGAACTGATTCCTCATCAATACCAGGAATAGTAGACTTGAGCAGATTTGCTATCTTCATCCTCATTATCTTCTCCCTTGTGCACATAGGATAGTGTACCATTCTGGATTGAGGTTGAGAGGTACCAGCTTGAGCAAGGTCTGCTGGTGCCATGTCTTCTGGAACAGAAGCAATAATGATGGTAGGAGTTTGAGTATGTGGGGTAGTTTCCTCTGCTGTGTGAGTATCAGCAGGGATTTGGGAAGTGATATGTTCTTGATCTTTAGTCGTCTGTTCATCAGCAGGGGTTTGGGTCTGCTGGTCTGGTATGGTGCCTTCATGAAGATCAGTAGAAGTTTGAACACGTGGATCTTGAACATCAGCAGGGTTAGGCAATAGGGTTTCTGGGGTTGAGGTAGGTGGAGCTTGTTCCTCTACTGTGTGAGTATCAGCAGGGATTTGGATATCAGTGTTTGAGTGGTCAGATGAGGTGGAATCATCAGAAGGGTTGAAGGATGCAATCGGGGCTATTAATATGGGAGTAGGAAGCCTCGATTTCTTGGACTTTTTGTTGGAAGAAGAATTATTCTTCTTTCTCTTCTGACCCTTTGATAATTTAGAAGGAGTAAAAGAAGGAGAGGGTTTAGAGGTACCTGCCTTCTTCAAGGGAGAGGCAGTGGGAGTAGCATCTGAATCAGATGGGGAGATGAGCCCAGATCTGATTAGATATCGTCTTTGTGCTAAGGTCTGATTGTCATCATCATCATCATCCTCAGCAACCTTCTTCTGAGCCTCTTCTTTGGTTGGCTCCTCTTCTTCAGCAGAGTCATGATCAGACTCTTGTGTTGCCTTCTCAGCCAACAGCTTCCTCTTCTCTTCTTTTAACCTTTCTGCCTCAGCAAGAGCTTCCTTTCTCAAATAATATTTGGAGATGTGAAAGGTCTTATGAGGTCCCATCTTGTACTTCTTTGGGAGAATATCTGGAAGGATGATGCTCAGCTTGTTGACAAAGCTGACTGTGGCTGCTACCTTCCATACCTTTGATTGTAAGTCCAAAGTGACTTTCTTTGCCTCAAGAGCAATTCTTTCTAAGAATAGTCCTTGCCAGTCTCCATCGATCTGATCCCAGATTGCAGCCATTACTCGAACCTTTAAAGTAGTAACAGCATCATGGCTGAATGTGTTACCAAGTAACATCTTCCCTGCAATATCCAACAAGGTTTGGAATTTTGGTTCAAGTTGGGATTTCTTTAGTCCAGTTGCATCAGTAGCCTTGATTCGTCCACCAGTAAACATCTCCATATACTCTTTTTCTTTATTCATGATGTAGTTGGAGATATTTATTTTCCCCCTTGAAAGGCCAAACAATTCCTGAAGAATTTCCCTTGTAACTTTGACTTTGTGTCCGTTCATGACACTTTCAACATGAGAACCCTTCATCACGGCGTTTGCATAGAATGTCAGAACGTCTTGTTCATAGACATTAGTCGGAGCTGCTTCCAAAAAGTCCCTGAGTTTAAGATTGACGCACCGAAGCAGTATCTCCTTGTTCTCATCTGTGTGTTTTCCTTTGAAAAACAGAGCATTCTCCGTAAAAATCTTCCCTTCCTTGGACCACTTTGCAGCATCCAAGGTGCCAGTATTCTTGGTCTTCTCGTCGTAAATTTCAATGATTGCCATAGTAGAGTCTGAGTGTTAGGGTTTGAAGGCTTGAAAGAGATTTGCAGAACGAGAGAGAGTAATGTGAGTAATTGAGTAATAAGAGTGGCAGGGATTAGGGATGTGAATATATATATACTCCACAGAATTTGATCTAACGGTCAGATTTGCGTTTGAATTTGGAGTAGAGCCCAAGATTTCTTTCTTTGATTTCTTAAATTTGCCGGCTGGTTATGCCATTTGGCAATTGTTGATTTGCTGGCGATGTGATACTTGAGTATTAATGACATCATTACCAAAAATAGCCGTTGAGACTAATTTATGGTAAGAATTGATCATCAAGGCCGTTTTCTATAAGAAAATTGCATTCCTTATATAAGCCAATTTGTTTAATTACATTCAGGAATAAATCTAGAATGAATTACATGATCAAGACTAGTCATTATACTCTAAATTTGTGTGATTTGATCAGCAGAGTGAGGTCTTCTGAGTTCTTCAAGATGTCTGCTGATTGTCTTTGAAAAGTCTTCTGGTTAGCTGAGTTGGTCTTCTGATCAGCTGAGTAGAGGAAACTGTGTTTGCTCTCATGATCCAACCTGGATGGATCCTTCCAGCTTTATTGTGAGTGATGATCCAACCTGGTTTGATGGATCTGTCAGCTCCTTCTTCAAATCAAGTGGAGCTAGTCTAGACGTAGTCCCACTGATTTAAATGTTCCTCACCATCGGATGTTCCTCATCATCAGATGGGATGTAGCATCTAATGTGCTCTTGTTGAATTTCTTCGCTTCTCTAGAAGGGGAAGGAAGGTTGAGGGGTGCTTCAATGGAGTTGAAGAGAGGGCCATGGACTCAGCCTTCTTGTTCTGTTTAGACACAGTAGCTTTTGATAACAAGCTCTCCATGTAGAACTTCCTTCTGGAGAAGAAGCTCTGCTTGTTTGCTACTTTGTCCTCTGCATCTCTTCCTCCTTTAGCTTTCAACAAGAACGTCTCTTCTTCCTTTAGCTTTCATGAACATACTCATGTTGAGTAAGCCATGGATCTGCATCATCTTCATCTTCTGGACAAATCTTCATCTCCTTTACCCAAGATTTTGGTTGAAGAATGATCTCCATTCCATCTCTTCTTTCAACTGTCTCCATACCTGAAATAAGAAAAGTGTTAGGTGTTTTGTGTTCTTAGGTGTTCTCATAACTTCTCCTTTTATAGAGGTAGAAATGAGGTAGTGGAGAGAAAGATGACAAAACTATAGGGATGATAGGTCTGAATTTCTGAAAAGTGATTCTTTAAGATCAGCAGTGAGTTTCTTGATCCAAGGGTTCACATTTAAGGATATTCAGACTTTATCTAATGGAATGCAGAAATTATGAATTTTGACCATGAGTTATTTGAAATCCGTACTGTGCATGCATACTGTTGAGTCGGTGAGGATGGTGTATTAATCCAGCCAAGTATGACTCACTTAGTATACTGTATTTATGTATATGAATAAAGTATTTTATGAAGAATAGTTTATTAATATACATAGTTGTACATTGCTTAGAGTAGGAAGATCAAATAGCTTTGTTCAAGTCTGCTATATATATGTATATGTATATTATGCAATGCAGATTTTAGAGTATTTCATCAAGGATTCTTAAGGTATCATTGATTCCCCCTTGATTAGATAACTCTAAGTTTTCCCTCAGCTCTATTTGTCTTCATTGGGATAGAACTTACCTGAAGATGAGGGTGTCTATTCACCTCATCTGATTCTCCTAGTCTGCTGCACTTGGGTCAGCTGAGGTTTTCAGCTGTTTTCTCCTTCTTCATGTGCTTGGGTCCAGGAGTCCTAAGCTGTAACATAAGGTCTTGAACCTGTCTTCAGCTAGGGGCTTAGTCAAGATGTCTGCTCTTTGGATATCTGTGTGAATTTTCTCCATCTTGATGTCCTTCTTTTCAAGGTGATCTCTTATGAAGTGGTGTCTAATGTCGACATGCTTGCACCTTGTGTGGAGGACTGGATTTTGAGTGATGGCAATGGCGCTGCTGCTATCACAATAAATAGGGACTTCTCTTGCCTCTACATTGTAATCCTTGAGTTGTTGAACTAGCCAGAGCAGCTGACTACAACAACTACCAGCTGCCATGTATTCTGCTTCAGTGGTGCAGTTCAAGAGTCAGAAATGTGAAATCATCGACAAGAAAACACACACAGTCCTACTAGTCGGCATTAGACAAGGAAGTGTGTACATAGTGAACTGGAACAGTTGTCCGAGGGACACCTGTCTACTTACTAAGAATCCTAAAGAACTTGGCTGGCTCTGGCATAGACGCCTTTGTCATCTAAACTTTAAGGTTCTTAATAAGATAGCCAGAGACTACCTTGTGGAAGGTATTCCCAATGAAGTCTACTATAAGTCACATGTATGCACCTCCTGTCAAAAAGGTAAACAGGTGAAGGGCTCTTTTAAATCTATTCCATCCCTCTCAACCAGTAGAGTTCTTGAACTTCTACATATGGACTTACATGGCCCAATAACTCCTCCAACTTTGAACGGTAGAAGGTACACACTTGTTGTAGTAGACGACTATTCTAAGTTCACTTGGGTAGTCTTCTTACACAAGAAGAGTGATACACAAACACTTTTGCCTGATCTATTGAAGAAGTTACAGGTTGAGAAGAATCAGTCAATTGTCAAGATACGTAGTGACAAGGGTACTGAATTCATTAACTGCTATATTAACGAATTTTGTTCCAAGCGTGGCATCCAGCACCTTACTAGTGCAGCTAGGACACCACAGCAAAATGGAGTAGCAGAACGAAGGAACAGAACTCTTAAGGAGGCCTGCAGGACCATGCTGACAGAGTATAATACGCCTCAGAAATTTTGGGCAGAAGCTATCAACACTGCTTGCCACTCACAAAATAGAAGTGCTATCAATAAAGCACTAGGTAAGACGCCCTATGAGGTATGGAAAGGTAGAAAACCCAGAGTTTCATATTTTCATATATTTGGATGCAAGTGTTTCATCCATAACAATGGGAAAAGCAAGTTGAATGCATTCGATGCTAAAGCAGACGAGGGGATATTCTTAGGATACTCCTCGACTAGCAAAGCATTTAGAGTATTCAACTACTCAACCCTTTGTGTGGAAGAAACACCACATGTGGTTTTCGAAGAATCCCAACAGGACCCGTCTGCCAACAAGATCAGTGAGAAAGCTACTGAGCTAACTGTCGAATCTGACAAAGACTCAGAGGTATATGAATCCGTTCAAGCATATAATCCATTTATAAAAGCTCTCGAGTCAGACGACCAGAAGAAGGTGAGTGCTCAAGGTAACTCTACTAGACCAGTTGACATACCTAAACTAGTCGACTCGTCTACTCCTATTAAATCTTCTGATGATAATGATGTTGACATGCATGATGCTGTACATGATATAGATGATAGTATTTTTGTTAAGAATAGAAATACATGGAAATCAGCGCATAATACTGAAAATATTATTGGTGACTCTACTGTTGGTGTTAAGACTAGAAGACAACTCTTTGAGTCGCAAGAACAATCTAGTCCATCTCTGTTTTGCTGGTGTTGTTTCCTCTCATCTATCGAGCCAAAAACCATTAATGAGACATTGGCTGATAGTAATTGGATCATTGCTATGCAAGACGAGTTGAATCAGTTTGTTCGAAACGACGTCTGGGAACTTGTTGATAGACCAAAACATCATAATGTAGTTGGCACCAGATGGATTTTCAAGAATAAGAAAGATGAGAATGATGTAGTTGTTCGTAATAAGGCTAGACTAGTCGCCCAAGGCTACTCACAAGCTGAAGGCATAGATTATGATGAAACTTATGCTCCTGTTGCTAGACTAGAAGCCATTCGATTGTTTCTTGCATATGCTGCTTACATGAAATTTACTGTATATCAAATGGATGTTAAAAGTGCATTTCTTAACGGTATTCTTGTGGAAGAAGTATATGTTGAACAACCCCCAGGTTTCGAAGTCAAAGGTAATCAGGTATACAAATTAAAGAAGGCCTTATATGGACTAAAGCAAGCTCCAAGAGCCTGGTACGATACTCTTTCTCAATTTCTATTAGAAAATGGTTTTACTAAAGGCAAGGTAGACAGAACCTTGTTTAGAAGACAAGAAGGGAAAGACATTTTACTCGTCCAAATTTACGTAGATGACATCATTTTTGGTTCACCTAACAAAGAGCTGAGTGAAAGTTTCTCAACACTCATGCAAAGTAAATTTGAGATGTCTATGATGGGTGAAATGAATTACTTTCTTGGACTTCAAGTAAAACAGACCCCTGAAGGGATTTTCATAAATCAAGCAAAATATACTAGAAATCTTCTAGACAAGTATGGTATTAAGACATGCAAGTCTGCTGGCGTACCTATGCTACCTACATACAGAATGGACCCAGACGAACAAGGTAAGTGTACTGATCAAACTCATTATCGTGGTCTAATTGGTTCATTACTGTACTTGACTGCTAGCAGACCTGATATTGCATTTTCTGTTGGTGTATGTGCTCGCTTTCAAGCTAATCCAAAAGAGAGTCATATGGAAACCACTAAAAGGATTTTGAAATATTTGAAAGGAACCATCAATCGTGGTATATGGTATCCTTCAAATGATGATTTATCTCTAAGTGGCTACTCTGATTCTGATTTTGGTGGTTGTAGAATAGATAGGAAATCTACATCTGGTTCTTGTCAATTCTTAGGCACAAAACTCATTTCATGGTTTTCGAAAAAGCAGACAAGTGTTGCTACCTCTACTACTGAAGCCGAGTATATGGCTGCTGGTAGTTGCTGTAGTCAATTATTATGGCTTATTCAACAGCTTAGAGATTATAATATTTGTGAATCAAATGTTCCTATATTCTGTGATAGTAATAGTGCAATTGCCATTACACAAAATCCTGTTCTGCACACACGTTGTAAGCATGTTGATGTGAAACATCATTTCATACGTGATCATGTAGAAAAGAAGGATATTCGCATGGAAAAGATTCATACTGAGTTTCAAAGAGCTGATATTTTTACAAAACCATTAGCTGAGGCACGATTTCGTGAATTATGCATTAGTTTAGGGCTAATTGATTTAGATCCTACTTGCCTATAGCTGTGTACTAACCAGACAGGTACATCAAATGAAGTATGGAGACAAGATCACTAGACTAGGGCACTCGTCTACTCACTCAATAGACAGGTATACAAGGCTAGACAAGGTGACTAGACAACCCGATGAGGAAGCTGGTAAAGCTGAGGGTAAAACTAAGGGAATAAACATTTAAGGGGGAATTTATGATTTCTTAAATATCCTTATGTTGACTCTTATGTGGGTCAATAGTCATCTTGTTCGAAACCTTGATCATTACCTTAGATTGATATTCATCTTATTTATTGTTACTTTACTTGTATCATCGATTACACGTTGAATGTGATAAGATAGGTACATGAAGTCGTTCGATGTTCAGAATAGATATGCACAGACGAAGGGGGAACTCGTCTTGTGTACTTAAGTCAACTCGACTGGTGGAGCTTATGTCTACTCGTCTGTTCTGGATGGACTCGAACAAGACAAGCTAAGTTTTGTTAAATGCTAAGTGTTTAATCAAAACGGATTAAGGATATTATAGTAATTAGGTATTGATAGAATTTGAAAAACCCTTGAATTAGATTTATACACTCTCATTTGATGTGGTGTATACATCCAGTTCTCACTTATCTACACTAAGACAGATGAGTTCACTCCTCTGTTCTAACTAAGAAAGGGCGGATTTCAAATTTTACAATATCAAATTACATACTACTCTCGGTTCCGTAACCGAATGCCAAAGGTCTTAACCGTCTTGATCAAAACCCAATTATCACACGACTTAGTCACATTTGTGTTAATTCCTTGTTTTTCTCAAGAAGTTTTTGCCTCTCCCTATTTTCAAGCATTTCAGTTACTGATTATTATTGAGATGTCTACTCGATCAATTTTCGATCTTAGAACTAACATGCAGGTCACATTCGACCTCGGACGGTACATTTCCGATAACAAAGTAAATGTAGAACCATCTGTGTTCTTCAAGGGCAATCACTCAGACGACGATGCTGAGATTCTGGCTAAATGCACTCGATGTGGGCTCAAACCGTATCTAGAATCATTTCCTCAAGTGGTCTTGGAGGAGGAGGTGCTAGAATTTTATGCCAACGTCATCAGACAGGGTGATATTATTGAGTCGTTTATTGGTGAAGATCGTGTGCAAATCACTCCAGAAACGATGTTCAACCATCTACAGCTGCCCATCGGTTCAATTGACATTGATAATTATGCACTTGGACAAGAAATTCGATATTTGAGCATCTTCTGTGGCAAGAAGTTGAAACAGAAACCGGATGGCAAGTATGCTCCAGTCAAGAAGGGTGATCTTCTTAAAAAATATCGCACATTGTTGGATATTGCCAGCAAAATTCTGTTAAGTTCGACTGGTTCTCATGACTCTGTGACCTTTGTGAAGGCAAGGGTTATGGCTGTAATTTTTGACGGTATCACTGAATGCAATTGGTTCAAGCTGATTGCAGACCGCATTATGTATTTTGAGCGCAGTGTTCGAGTAGATGACAATACTCGAAATTGGGTGGTGTCTACTGCTGTTGGTTATGGTAATAAGCTAAGTATCTTACTTCCTCTCCTAATGCCAAACAAGACGAAATGGAGCAAAGGAAAGCCATTTCATCCTTTGAAGTTTTACTTGAAGAAAGGGGCAGTAAGGAAACAGGCTGCTGCTAGGCCATCTGCACCTAGACAAGCCAGAATTGACCCCATGGAGGCTTTGCCATATGCTGGTGAATCTGGATCTTCAGAAGATAAGTCCGTTGAAGACAAGCCAATGGAAGCTACACAAGACTCATCTAGTGCAGAAGACTCAGAGCAGACTCAGTCAGAAGAAGAGTCGACTCAAGAGCAGGAGTCGAGTGGACAAATACCTGAGATGTACACTTTGATGAGAGTCGATTCGCCTACTCGTCCAGCCGAGTCGAGTGTACAGGTTGGTTCTACTACTCAATCTGTTTCAATTCCTCTCTCTCTCCCATCCTCTTCTGTTCGAACCAAGGCAAGATCACATCGATCTAGGCCTAGACCTATTCCCACAACTTCACAAGTGCTGCCAGCATATCCGCTGAGGGTCAGCCTACCTGAAAACACTCCCATAATGGATACAACTGATACTCCGACAGTTGTCATACCAAACCAAGACACATCAAAGCTTTTTGAAACCAGTCCTTTCACACCCTCTCCCTCAACAGAATATGTTGAATCCTTGATCCCATCTACTTCAGATCAGACGATAGTTGCCACTGCAACAACTGAGTTAGAGACCCCATCTACTCAGACCCCGACTGAAGTTAGATTCGAATCCTTGGTCTATTATCCCATGTGTCTAAGAGAGAAGCGAGTCCGTTCAAAGATGAGCAAGAATTTGAAGAAGCAGCTCTCATCTGTTGAAGTCGATTACTCCTCAGAACAGTTTGAGAAACTGGTTCGAATTTGTACTTGGGTGGCCTTGAAAAAGTCTGGTACAGATGATCTCTTCGAAGTCATCTTAGGAAAGGGTGGTATTTCAAACTTCATGGATTGGGAAATGGAGCAGAAGGAGAACAGTGGTGTTAGTGATCACTCAGAGCTTTTCCCAAATCATGCTATCACTGCTCTTGCGAAAAGACTACTTGGTATTTCTGATGCCTTGATGAGTTCCGAATTCAAGATTGATGTTGGTGTTCAGGTTCCAGATCTTGATGATGTGCAAGACATTGTGGTGATTGAAGGTGATCAAGCTGCGTTGATTCAATCTACTGATCCAGTCTTAGATTTGGACAATGTCTCAGATCAGTTGAGAGGCATTGTGTTCAAATTTCAGATAGAACATGCTGATAGTCCAAGATCAGATTTTTCTTTTATAAATCGTTATTCTGATGATTTACTGCCATTTGAACTTTGTGGATACATGAAGAAGTTGCATGCCTTATTGAAGAAGGACATAGCTATTGCTGAAAAGAAGGCTCATGAAGCGAAGTTTGCTATTATCTCTTACTCTCCTCAACTTAATCTAAGAGCTATTGCTGGAAGTGTGCTTCCAGAGGTTGATCCAGTTGAAGACGAGGTCTTGGCTACTGTTCCAGCAGATCAGTTGGTGAAAGTTTTAATTCCGGCAGATGAAGTCATGCTTGATGCTCCTCATGTTGAGATTGGACAGTCATCTCATGCTATCTCAGCCGCCTCAATAGATGAGTTGAAGGACGAATTGAAAGCTGTTGTCAAAGCATCGATTGATAAGTTTCTTAAATCTGATATCCAGAAGATTCTTACTGAACAAAACAATGTCCTTGTGACAAGTTCAAAAGATTTGATAGTTGATGCAGTCAGTCAGGTAGATGAAGAATACAGACAGCACATGTTTGAGCAACTTGAGGGATTTCTTCAAAATCAAGTTGAATACTCAGAGAAAAGCTCAGTCGATTTTGCTCGCGTACTAGCTACTGAATCCAGGAAGTTGGAACGAGTCTATAGAGCAAGAATCGAAGTTGCTGATGTTCAGAGGAAGGAAGCATATGATCAGCTAACTCAAGCTCAACAACTTATCTCAGCTATGACTGATGAAAACAAGAAGTTACGTTTAACTGCTACACATTTTAAGAATGAGTTGAATTTATCTACTCAGAAGCTAGAGTTGGTTGCGACCAAGCTGGACAAGTTAAGTCAAAACAAGTCGCATGAGAAGCAAATTGAGAAAGCTACAGATCTTATGAAGCAGGCGATGATGGAAGAAATGACTCGGTTCACTTCTCTTTTCTCTCTCAAGGCATCTGATGAAGCCAAAAAGGGGGAAGAGGCAAGTCGAGTTGAATTTGCTGCTGAAGGAGTGAAAGAGGCAAGTGCTGAACCAGAAGCTAAAGATGCTGCTGAAGCTATGCAAGATCTTAAGAGGCCTAAGAGAGGCAGGGGCAGATTGGTTAAAACTGCAGAAGCTGAGCAAGCTAAAGTTGAAGCTGAAGAGTTGAAGAAGAAGGAGAAGGGCAAATCTATTGTGTCTCCAGAAGCTGAAGTGCAGAAGAGAATGGTATCGAAAAGGAAGTCTATTACCATTGAAGAGCCTACTCCTGAAGCTGGTATTTTGAAGAAGCAAAAGATTGATGAGCCAAGTGATGAAGCTCATTATGCTAAGAAGAAGAAGATAGAAAAACACATTGAAAGTTTGTTGAAGCAGAAGCCTGATGAAGATCAAATAGAAGACAAGCTCATTGATCACTTTATTGACAAAGAACATCGTCAAGATTGGATGAAAGTGAAAAGGCAATGGGAACTAGATCACTGGATTATCAGGAAGTTTGGAGATTCTGATAACTCTGACGATCTTTATGCTATGTTTGACAAGTTCATGGAAGGACAGCATAAGATGCTATGGAACTTAATCATAAGGATATCTGCTGCTGCTAATTTTAATATTCTTGTTCCTGGTTTTCCGAAATGGAAGTGTCCTATGACTAGTTCAGGTAAAAGGGCAGATGTGAACCAGATCAAGAAGTATGAAGATGAGTTGCTAGACAATGAGAAGATTGAAGACGAAGAACATATCAAAGGAATTCATACTAGACTACTCAATGCTTTCTGTGTTCCAGATTCAGAAAGAGGTAATTTTCAAGTATAGTTTAGTTTGTTTTGATTTCGTTATTCTTGAAGTATTTGTAATATCTACTGATCTACTTCTGAATGAATGAAAAAGATAAAATACTATTTTGATGTTAAAAGACAAGATAACTACTTAACTAGTCTACTAATAAGAAAAGATTCAAGTAGTTTTGGCTTCATCAAAAAGGGGGAAATTGTTGGGATATGAATCCTAGAACAAGTCCTGAATGATGAATAAAAGATAAAAGATAAAGTTTTGATAAGCCAAAAAGAAGACTTGAATATTTTCTAAGTGTTGACTAATCTAGTCTAGTTGAGTTGAAGTCATCTTGTACAGATCAGTAGAATTCAAAAGACAAGTACAGTTTAAAAGAAAAGTATTCAAATGATAAGTACGATTTATAAGTACTTCATATATGTTAGATTGTTACTGAGCTATTTAATTGATGTATAGAGAGCTCATGATTTTTATATGTAATAGATTAGATTTTGTGTATAGTTTATAAGTTGACTAAGCTTGTATTATAAAAGCTTAAAGTAATGTAATAGTCTTGATAAGATTAGTATAGTCTACTCTACTGTTTGAAGAAGGAAGACCAGACAAGAAGAGTCGAAGTCTACTACTCAAGATAAGAAGACTACACAAGACAAGTCAACTTGAAGTTAGTTACAAATACGCGTGAAGAGATAAAGATATAAAAGTTAGTTATGGAATAACTAATTCATAACAGAAACGCGTGGATTGATAAGAAGATTCAGTTGAAGGTAGTTATCAAGAAAAGTTGGTTACAACTTACTAAGTTCTTGAAGATTGAAGTCTATAAATACTTCATGATGGTGATCAATTGAAAACTACTATACACTGACGTTCATACTCAAGTGAAGCATTATCAAAGATATATTTGAAGTTTACTCTCAGAGATTGATTGAAGTTCAGAAAGATAGCCAGAAGACAAGTGAAGAATCAAGAAGGCTACTACTGAAGAACAGAGAAGTTTTTAGTTTTTGTTTGTTATTTTCAAGGTGCTAGATACTTGTAAAATTTCTAGTAAGATCGTAGACATATCTGGAGGTATAGTCTGTTGAAGATCTAAGTCTTCTTCTTGGGACTTTAAAGACAGGAACATACACTTGTACTCGATTGGAAGAGTTTAGTGGAAACATCACAACTGGGTTTGTGAGAGTGGATGTAGACAAGTTGTCGAACCACTATAAATCTCGTGTTTGATTTACTTTACTGTTTTGTTTGTTGTTTAATTGATTAATTGTTTATTTGATTGAATTACATAACTGATCTAGACTAGTTGAGTATAGAACAGAGTTCTCGAAAATAAGTTGAGTATAATCTTGAATTGGGCTCATTGATAATTTCGTATTCCGCATATTGTACTTTGATATTTCGAAAGAATTTTGAAAAGTCTATTCACCCCCCTCTAGACATTTTCACTAGCTTACTCGTTATTAACTCAACTTTGGGACCAACAATTCTTAACACATAAAACAAACAATAAATATAAATAAACATAAACTTAAACTACTTAAACTACTTAACACAAAAAACAAACCATAACTAAAATTAAACAACTAATACTTAAACATAAAAAAGTAAATAGTTCAACAATAATGCAGATAAAAAAAAACATAAAAGTAAATAGTTCTACGAGACATAAAAATAAAATTGTTCAACATAAATAAAAAATAAATTGTTCAGAGACACTCAATCACCAAAGTTCCACATATCAAGCTCATCGTCGTCGCCACTGAAGTGCTGACCTAAGATGTCGTCATCACGCATGGTCGGGACATACGCTGAGGGGGCTGGGGGAACGGGCACGTTCACGTTGGCCGTCGGTAGAGGAGCTTGCATGGTTCTCTGATAAACCTCCTCGATCTTCTCGTCCGACCACCCGAATTCTCGACCCATATTCATATGCACCACATAGATGTAATGGTTGAATTGTGCCATCATATCATGAGTTGGGGTGGAAGATACGGAACCCTGCGATGTCGTCTGGGACGGACCAGCGAACCTGACATCACTGCTCAAACGACCAAGGCCCAGAACTCGTCCTCGAGTGATCGGGGCAACTTCCAAATAAGTTTGGTCCACCTCCTCGACTGTAGGAGGGGCACTGCTGGTTCCGTCTTGAGTAGGGTCGACTTGAGTTTGGACCTCGGCCATCCTCCGGTTCATTTCCAACTACATAATTAATAATTATAAATTAATAGAATAAACTATAAAAAATGTATTTAATTAAACAATTTTATTACTTACGTGGAGGTTAGTTGTGCGCCCGTATGTGGATTGCTGTGTATTCTCGTCAAACGGATGAGCAATGCTCAACCGGTCCAAGTGAGTGGGTACACGCCCCGTCTCCTGTTCCTAATAATTAAATTTATGTATTATATATACTAAATAATTAAATTTATTGAAATTAATTTAAAAATTAATAAACACTTACCATGGCAAGCGACTGCTCAAAGATGGACCGGGCTCCACACCGATGCCTTGACATCCCACCTCCAACGTCGGATCTGCGGTTGGCCTTAGCAATCTCACACTTCCTGATGTACTCCAGGTCCATCCACTCCCTCGTCAATGAATCCCACAACTCAACATCATTAGCATCCTTACCCAAGCTCTGCGTCATCCCATCCTTCCGCCATGCCATTCTCCATACGTACATTAAATCCTTATACCGCTCTTGCGCCGATTTACTGAAATACTTGAACATAACCTCGTCCGAGTAGATATCCCGATCCCAAGTGGTATTTTTCTACACATATAATAAATTGTTTATTATTGAACAAACAACAAACATTAATTAATTAATTAAGTAATTAATTACTACCTGAAATTCCTCGAAGAACGCCCACTTTTTTTGTTTTGAGACCTTCGTCCAGTTAATTTCACCCGCACTGATCGGTAAAGTGGAAAAAGCAATTGTGCATGCCCTGGAGACCTCGTTACCAGGTAACAATCTGTGACATTAATTAACAAACAAAACACATTATAAATTAAAACGAATGCGAAATTAATTATTAAACAATAAAAGTATTTAATTACTTACACTCCTCTGCTAACCCAAAGGCGCTCTCGGACATCCCGAGCAGGAACAACAGGATGCTCCCGGGCCCCGGCCATCTACATGTGCAGACGACTGAGACGACGGCGGAGGCGACGAGTG
This sequence comes from Galeopsis tetrahit, assembly GCA_963675135.1. Classification (NCBI taxonomy): domain Eukaryota; kingdom Viridiplantae; phylum Streptophyta; class Magnoliopsida; order Lamiales; family Lamiaceae; genus Galeopsis; species Galeopsis tetrahit. The sequence goes on from OY776127.1 coordinate 76,867,761, forward strand.
TGGAATGGGTGGCGGCGGCGACGACAATGGTGCCTGAGGCAGTATAGGCGGCGCCTGGGGTCTAAGTGTGGCTCGACTCTTCCTCGACCGGCTACGTGACCCGGAGGCCCCGCGAGATCCCGAGCCACCAGCACCATCTTCACTCATCTATTTAATTTAAACATTCAAATTAATAAATATATATATATATATATATAATACTAATTAATTAATAATAAATTTCTTAATTTAATAACTTACAATAATCTAATAAATTAAAATTTAATCCCTAAATAAACGCCTATTTTAATCAATAATAACCTATTTTAATCAATAATAACATATTTTAATAAATAATTTTCTATTTAATCAACAATACCTAATTTAATCAATAATTTCATATTTTAATTAACAATTTTCTATTTTAATTAATTAACAATCTATAACCTAATAAACAATTTCCTAATATAATTAACAAAGCCCCTAATTTAATCAATAATTTCATAATTAGTAAATCAACAATATTAATCTAGCTAATTATAACGTAATTATAACGTACAATATCATAATTTAATTATGTAATTAACTCCACTCCAACGTATATGCAAATTAAACAATATCCACTATATAACATCAATTATGCAAAACACTATCGATTTTAACAAATCACATCAATTTATTATAAATAATTATATACATCAACTATAGGCAATTATCCACGTACAATATCAACTAATTAATTAAATATATCAACTACATACATGCAAACTAATTAACTATATACATCAACTACATACATGCAAACTAATTAACTATATACATCAACTACAAACAATTTCATATTAATCTATATAACAAATTAAATTAACACATGCAATTTAATTCATAATAGGCATTACAATATAACTTAAAATTTAATTATTAACAAATTAAGAAAGCGTACCGTATAGATTTTTTAATAGAGAGATCACCTCGGCAGAGCCTCCTCGCGATGAAGACGAAGACGACGAAAGAGGTAAGTTTTTTCTTTCTTTCTTTCGAAAGAGTAATCTGTATGCAGATTATATAAAAAAAAATCGCCTTTACCGAGGGAAATTTCTGTCGGTAATACCAAATATTAAATTTTACGCGTCAGTCAAGGGACGGTTAGTTAAGGCGGGCGGAAAGGTAATCCGTCGGTATAATTCTGTCGACAAAACTGTACGTTTTTGTAGTAAATTTAAATTATAATTTTTTATACGGAGTATTATTTATTGCAAGAACTATAAACATAACACCTCATAGAATTACTCTATTCACATGATTTTTCAATAATAATAATAATATATTGAATTGACTGAGTCAATTATTTCTTTTTTATTATGTTACTCAAAATATTAATATACACATCAAAACACACTCACCAAAATTCATTAAAATTTGATAAATAAGCAATAAAAACTCCCTATTAATATATGAAGAATATTCTCACTCCATTGAAAGATGGGTTTTTCTTAATGTAGTCAAATTGTACAAAATGATTATGTAGTCAGCACGTCGAATCGCGCTATGTGGCATCGTATGAACCTTCTACCTGTTATAGAGATTTAAATTAATTAAATTATTTTTTAAATTGTATTTTGTTATTTACTATATTACCCTACTTTTATTAAAATTATTTTTAATATATATATATATATATATATTAAGCAAAATTACTATTCTGCCCTTTTTATATAAGTAAAATTTTGATTGTGCACGGTCCAGCAGTCGTGCACAATTGCACGGTCTATTATCAGTAACCCGTGTAAATTGAAATATGTATTGTAAGTGGTATTGTGCACAATTCAGAAGTCGTGCACGATTGCACGGTCGATACTCAGTCACCCATGTAAATAAAAAAAAATGTACTGGAAGTACTCACTTGCACGGTCCAACAGTCGTGTCTGGTTGCACGTAGGGCTGTTATTCGAGCCGAGCCGAGCCGAGTATTTAAAGTTCGAGTTCGGCTCGATAACATTGACGAGCTAAGAAACGAGCTCCTCGTTAAAGGGTCTAACGAGCCTAATGGAATTTAAAGAAAAAAATTAGATATCGAGCCTAACAAATCGAGCTCGAGCCGGCTCGTTAGTAAATCGAGTATCTAACGAGCCGAGCCGAACTCGAGCCAAGCCGAGCTCACGAGCGGCTCGGTTCGTGTAACAGCCACTTGCACGGTCGATATTCAGTAAAAAATCTTATTTTAGTTTATTACTCCCTCCGTCCCACAAAAATAGCCACATTTGACTTTACACACAGATTAAGAAAAATCAATAAATGTAGTCAAGTTTAGCTAATGTGTCAATTTTGCCCTTGAAATCTCATACTCCAAAATCTGCTATGCATTAATTACTCTTGTTAAGTAGGGGTAAAATTGACAATAATGCATTTAATGCTAAAGTAAAAGAGGATATGTGGCTATAATTTGGGACATCCAAAAAAGGAATATGTGGCTATCTTTGTGGGACGGAGGGAGTATGATTTTTATTTTAGTTTAGTTTAATTTGATTTGTTAATTTTATTAATAATATAATATAAGGGTGAATAGATAATTTTAAAAATACATATTTTAATTAAATTAAAAAATATAATATAATATTTGAATGTCTTAGGATAAAAATGTAATTTTATAATTATATATTTTAATTAATTAAATTAAATATAAAAAAATTAATGTATGACACCATACGACACATAAATGAATATTTTCAATACAAAGTACAAAAAGTAACAGGTCGTCAGGTTTAAGTCTTTAAATTTAATTTTTAATGGTTCAAATTTAATTGATTATGATAGTTATACAACACTATACCATACTCTGACTACATGTAGAAGATCCCTTCAAAGAATAATTGAATTAGTTGAAGATGGCAGTTGTAAGTGTGGTGACAAGTGCCTTATTCTTTACTAGGTTTTGCTCTCTAGAAGGGATGCTCATTTGATATTATTCGTTCTTAGAGCGAGATCTAACTCTAAGTCAACTTATGTTATCCATTCAATTCTGATTAACTCAAACCTACGAGGGTGTTTGCAAACTCAATTGGTGGTGCCATAATCACTTTTTTTTAAAGCTATCCACTCACAGCTTTAACTTCTGAGAAATGTTTTTAAACTGTGAGTAGAATTTGAAAACACCCCCTAAACAACGGTTCGAATACGCCATATATGATTTGAGTAAGGTAGGCTTACAAGCACTGGTAATATAAGGCCTTTGGGCCTAATATCCACGTCATATCAGAGATGGGTCAATGTTCACTCAATAGCCTCAATTGGTTGATATTGTTCCAAAACTTCCTATCACTAGATAATCTCTAATGCAATATGCAGAATGTTCGTAAAATTAATATTTATAGATTTAAATGTGATGTGGACAAAATATGTGCGCCTTATGTGGATAAAATTAATGTAGTTTACTTATCTTTATTATTATTATTGATAATAATTGTTTATATTGATGATGGACTTTTATAATATTGGATTGAGTAAGTTTGGGTCCAAATCCACAAGAATTGAGATAAACAGACTAAGGTGATGATGAAGATAGGCCCTAGCAAGAAAAAGTCATAAGCCTTCCACTTTTATAGGCGAGTTGTTGGGCCTGAGCTCGAATTTCCAGAGTTTAAACTCGGAGGGGCTCGAGATTTAAACCGCAGAACTTGCGCACGAAGCTTTGATTCCGCAACGTGGATAAGGGACTTGCGAATATATCGCATCTGTCCCCCTTTTTGCGGAAAACTCGGAGGGGCTGATTGGCCTTTGGTCCAAGCTCACTACCTGGGCAGTTGAGAGAATTGGGGAAGTCTATAACCCTTCCCCCAAGGTACGTTTTATATGCTTTTACACGCATCATTTCTGATAACTAACAACGAAAACACATACTTAACACACTTTTACACACACTCACGCGAAAGTTCATTGATACTCTTTTCGAGAACGATCTCACCCTATTTTCCGATCATATTATCTTTGAGATCATTGATTTTCTAACTTGTGGGTCGGAGTTCCTGCGCTGAATATCTCTACGGCTTGTTTGCAGGTACTGAAGCTAGTGCATGTTTATCTATAAAGAAAAATGTAAAATTTTGAAACTACAAGATATTCTTAAGAGATATTCCCCAAACATAACAAAACACAATGTAACCATCATTTTTAAGATTTCAAATATTTGTTGAATTTTCATTGAAACCCAATTGACAAACTGCAGGTCTAGATGGCTTGTTAATTATGAAATTTCAATTGCCTCTTCAACTTCAAGTGCGTGTACTTCTTTGACTTCATGCTAAATCTTCTACTCCACTCTAAACAATACTCTTCAACCCATTTTAACCATTCCGTCGCATTTTGTTTTATAAAAGAAATAATTATTGCTTTCAAAAAAAAATTCTTTCAATTTTACCCTTTCTTAATTTTTGTGATGGGTAGAATAAATGACAAATAATGTATTAGTCACACCGAGCTGCTGCCCGTTTTGCAGGTCAGCCCAAGAATCTATTTTTCATGTTCTTTACTGATATGGAATATTGTGAGTTTTTGTATTGGGTGCCCCTTTTGCTCTCAAATAATTTGAAGGACCATTTTTTTTTTTTTTGAGCTTTGACAAGAGTGCGATGGCTAGGAAGATTTATCGTTGATATGGATTTGGAAGGCTAGGAACAAGTTAATATTTAACGAGACCGTCTTATCATTGGATGAGATTTTTGAAGGTATTAAACTTTATTCGTGAAAATGATTAAGAACATATTTTTCTCGTGTTTTTAGTGTCCATCTCAATGGGTAAAAAGATTTTCAGTAGAATTGTATACCAATTAAATTGTAATATATTTTGTCAACTCACATTGGGTTTAAATATCCCATAATTTGTAATACATTGAGTTTGAATATCTCATACACTTATGGTAATAAAATCATCTTTACCTTTTTTTTTTTTTTTTAATTGTTAATATTAAATAACTTTATCAATATATATGAAAATTAAACATCGAAAATTAAAATGAATCGGGGTTAATTTCACTAATTGATAGAGATGAGGTTAGGGGTGGTTCGGTACGGTATACCGATCATACCGAACTATACCGTTATCATACCGAAAATTTCGATATTGAAAAAATGCATACCGTTACCGTACCGAAATTTCGGTATACCAAAATTTTCGGTATGTAAAAATTCATACCGATAGCGTACCGTAATTTCGGTATACCGAATTTTCGGTACGGTATATCGGTATACCGTACCATATCGGTATACCGATTCATACCGAAAATATTGAACCATCATTTCATATTGAAATACCGGTATACCAATTCATACCGAAAATATTGAAGTATAATTTATACGGAAATTTATTATTTAAGGTTTATTTTATTTATGTTTTAATAATTAAAGTTATTTTAATTTAAAAATAATATAAAATTATTATTTTATTAAAGTTTCGGTATTTCGGTATATCGATATACCGTTTCATACCGAATACCGAAAAAATTTCGGTATACCGAAATACCGCGGTATGGTCATTTTCCATACCGTTGCCGTACCGAAAATTTCGGTATGATATCATACCATACCGAAAATCTCGGTATATCGAAAATTTCGGTATACCGAAAATTTCGATATTTTTTTAGTATGAAAAGCTCGGTATACCGAAATTTCGATATATTTACCCACCCCTAGATGAGGTAGCTTATTTAATTGAATTTAATTAAGTAGTATAATTAATTTTCTTTTACTACATATATTATGCACGTGATTAGATTTGATTTTAATATAATCAGTAACAAATTGTGTACGTCGGATCTCTAATAATATTAGAATTTAAATGTCTTTTAAAATATTTTAAACAACAAGTCGTTGTAGTATAGTGGTAAGTATTCCCGCCTGTCACGCGGGTGACCCGGGTTCGATCCCCGGCAGCGGCGTCGTTTTTTGTTTTTTATAAATTTAATATATTTATTATCTACAAAACTAACTGTTACGAAAACAAATAGCCCGTCTAGCTCAGTTGGTAGAGCGCAAGGCTCTTAACCTTGTGGTCGAGTGTTCGAGCCCCTCGGTGGGCGTCTTTGATTTTAAAAAGCAACAAATTTTTTTATAAAAAAAAAAGAAAAAAGAAACAATGTTTTTCCATATAAAGAAATTGAGAAGCCAGATTAAGAAAAACAAATAAAGTTTAAAATCTTGTTCGGAAAAAATTGAAGGAAAACAAAGTCAGATTAAGAAAAGTGGTTGGAGGAGTAGATAGTTTAGAGTGGGAGAGGATCAATTTTTTATATAAACTTCAAAAAATAAATTTATATATTGTCTTTTTTTTTTTGGGTAGAATTATAGATAGGAATATTAGAATTACATCCCTCTCGCTCATTTATATATACATAGAAAATTCTATCAAAAACTTCTTACTCCAAACTCAATTTTGAGAGAGTGGAAAGTCAAAATAGGCATCAGGACTCGGTGAGGTTCCTCGATCCAGAAATATAGCAAACCTGCTCCAAGACTGAAACAAATTGTCGCACACAATGACAAGCGCTACACCTCCCAAATCATAGAAGACGTCCGTCCCTAAAGACAACCAGTGTCGAGCCCAACATTGGCGCAGCAGAGTCCCACTAAGGGGACGGATACCCACAACCGGGGGAAAATGACCCATAACGGAAAGAAAATAACAACGGAAAAAAAAAAATACAGAAATAAACAGGTCTAAAGCAAAGAATAAACTAATACACTAATCAACAAAAGTCAAAGACGAAAATAAAATAAATAAAATGGGATCAAAAGAGAGACATAGCCATATATTATTGATTATAGAGGAGGATCAATGTAAGCACTAGATTTTGAGAGTTCAATTTTTTGTATATATCTCCTTCATCCAATTATTTGCACGAGAGTGAATCCCAAAGTGAATGTATCTTAAAAAAAATTAAGTAATGATAATTAAATCATTTTATGTTTGTCTTACTTGGTCTATAAAATTATTAAGTGTGCAAAAAGATTTAGGTGGATGAATAGTGATATTCTATTATTAAAAGTATAGTGTGTTGAAATTGACCAGTTTACAAAATCACAATTAAGTAAACGTCCTATTTGTATATAATTTTTATGTTGTTTTCTAAAATTATTATTAGCCCAATATTTAAATTAAACATTAAAACCTCATTGGATATAAACTATATTTCAGTTATGAGATATCTAAAAAAATATTCAACGAAAAAACAAGACACGTGCGCATGATTAAAAAATTTAAGCATATGATTCGAACATTTACAAAATACATTTATACAGGAAGGGGGAAAAAAGATTCACTACCAAAGAGACAAAATTAAAATACTGAGAAAAAAAGATGTGCAACCAAACACAAGTAACATTTATAAATTAAACCAACAATGTAGAAGCCTAGCAAGATAATAAACCAAAACAAACAACAATTTGACCAGATTATAATCATTGTTCTAATGTGCTCAAAATATAGAAGTAACAGATTTTGAAAACATCAACATTCATCTCTTGCCTCCACCACCACCAATCTTAGTCTTAGAACCCTTGGAAACAGCACCCCACAAAATGAGAAAAAGAATTCCAACCTCAATTTGATTTTTAGGATAAAATTCGTAATGAATGTAAGCAACAGTTGAAGAAGTAATACACTTATAAAGTAAACTGAGTCTAGCAGCATTACAAGCTAATGCTCCAATACAAAGAACAAAGAACAACTCGCAAGTACAAAAAACAAATTTAACACAAAAGGCAAAGGGAGATAGATCATCTGTGTTCCAAGGTGATTAAAATATAAATGCAATCTAAGATTTGCTAAACATCACCGTTCATCTCTTTCCTCCGCCACCACCAATCTTTGGACCCTTGGAAACAGCACTCTTGGGTACATTGCCCTTCGTCTTCTGCTTGGAAGTGGTTTCGGCTTTCTTGGCCTTCTTCTCATCTTTAGTTTTCTTGATTCTCTCCTTGATTTCACTAATATGATATAAATTCAAAATTCACTAATCAAACATCATAAAGGGGTTATATTAAAAAAAAATGACAGGCATCGAGTAGTAAAAATGGTATGTATTTGCAAAAGTTGTGGGATGTAGAAGTTGAGAGTTTAGGTAAAATGTAAAACATTAGAGCAAAAACAGAATCAGCTAGAAACATAGGCATAATTCAAGTAAAAGCACTCAATTTAGAACTCATTCAAATTAGATTTAGCAAAGTAGATGGTGATTAAATAATCAGTTTAAAGATCATGATTACACAACCTAAGTTAGAAAAGAATTTTCTAATGCATACCGTAAAGCAGCTTCGCGAGCAGCATCACGAACCTCTGACTTCTCACTCCTACGCTTCTGAATAACTTCCAAAGTGGCACCCACAATAGACCTTGAATAGGGCTTCTTGGTGGCACGACGCCTCCTCTTCACAGATTCAGCAGCAGCATCCTGATTAAACATTCAAGGACAACAGTCAAATGCAATTAAGGAATTCGCAAAAAGGAAAAAACATAGAAGGGATTAGCAGTGAATATAGACCTTCTTATGTTGTTTCCGGTACATAGCAGTCCAACAAAGTTTTGCTGGCCTCAGGCGATTGTGGAAGTACCTCTTGCATTTTGAGTTAGCAAAGAGGAAAACCTGAAAAAGCCCATTAAAACACCACTTTAATAAGACCTACAAGCTATAACGATTGGGACAAAAACAAATCTCTATTGAATCCCACCTGGGAATCTGATCGGATAAATCTAATTCCTCTTCCAGGATAGATCTTCTGACCACTAAAACGGCAAAGCTCGGTCCTGGTAGCCAAGTTCAATCAATAATGAGAACACAGCTCATATGAACAATGAAAAAGAAGATATAACATCGGCGTATAATCTAATTCATCAAACTTTAAAGAAGAGTCAAATTAAAGTTAAAACACAGGTAACAGGAGCATACATTCCAGAATGTAATATATAAACTCAAAAACTAATAATAACAAAGAAACTATTCATGTTCTGGGTCAAATCACAAACACCACCGTCCAACTAACATCTAAAGCCTCCGATAATTTACCCAAAAAAACATTTGATTGAACAAAAATCAATTGTCACCACGACTAGACGAAGGCCACAGATTCGAATAAATTTGCATTTTCGAATTGCGGAAAACAAAAATCATGGTAAAGAGAGAGATCTCTTACTTGAGTACCATGGCTCCACGGTTGGGGGTGACCGATGCAGGCGATGCTGTCGTCTATTCTCTGTCCAAGATAAAACCCTAATGCAGAGAACCAGAAATATATACTATTGGGCTGGGCTTCAGAGGGTTCTCAAAAAAGAAAACGAAAATAGGGTTTTAGAGGGTTATCAAAAAGGCCACGGTTATACACACACACCAACATATTGAGTACACCCACCCAATAAAATTACAGCTAAACAGTATGTAAAATGTCAAATATACCCTTTACTAAAATTTTGAAAAATAATGATAGACCCACACGTTCCATTCCACGATATAATCCTTCCCCACCAGGCCACGAATACCATGATATTAAAAAACACAACATAAATAAAAAAAACATTACAAATGCAAAACAACATTTCAAAAAACATTCCAATTATAAACATCTCAAAAATCTGTCCAAAAATAATTTATGTACAAACTCAAGTTCTACCAAAAAAATTTTTCGAACAAACATAAATTGTACGTAATTTTTTTTGAAAAAAAAAATGGTGTTCATGGAACATCTAAGAGCGGTGGCCTTGTGGCGGGGAAGAGAAGGATCGGAGCGGCCAGGGGAGAAGAGGGTCGGTCGTGACGTAGATCGAGAACCCTACTAAAGTGGTGTGCGCGGACGCTGGGCGACGACCAGAACGGGGAGAGGGCGGGAATGATCATGTAGTAAGTAGTAGTACACTTTTGATCTTATAATGATATTATTTTAACATTGTAGTAAGTAGTAACAATATATTGATCATGTAGTAACTCACATGCTTACGACCCGTGAATTTTTTGTGTTTGACCTGGATCCAAACTTTTGATCTAGTACATATAATTACGAGGGTTCGGTATTAAAAAAAAAAAGCTTGTTCCAGTTGCCAAAGAGAGATGGAACATTGAATTATCAAAAGTTGATATTAAAAGTTATAGAATGAGGGGTGTTTGCAAACTCTATAAACAGCTTAAAAGCACTTCTGAAAAGTAAAAGTTGTGAGATGGCAGCTTTAAAAAAAGTGATTCTGGAAGCTTGTTGTAGTGTTTGAAAACACCCCCTGAATTAAAGAGAATGAGATGAGATCCAACTCGTTCCAGTTGCCAAAGAGAGATGGAACATTGAATTATCAAAGGTTGAAATTAAAAGTTATACGGAGTAGTGAATTAAAGAGAATGAGATGAGATCTAGTATAAAAAAAAGTTTGTTGCCAAGGAGAGATGGAACATTGAATTATCAAAAGTTATAGAGTGAATTAAAGAGAATGAGATGAGATCCAATATAAAAAAAAAAAAACTCGTTTCAGTTGTCAAAGAGAGATGGAACATTGATTTATTAAAGGTAGAAATTAAAAGTTATAGAAAGAATTAAAGAGGATGAGATGAGAATAAGAATTAAAAGTTAAGATTAAAAAATTTAAAATAAAGGATTAACATTAAAACATAAATGTCAAATGAGAGTTTCAAAATTAAAAAAAGAAGTGATTTTTTTTTAGATAGATCAATTAAACAGTCTGTTAAAATATTTACAAATATATGATATAAAAATAACACAAAAAGAATAATGAGTTATTAAACCATAACAAAAAACAAAATATAACCATCATTTTCAAGATTCAAACATTTGTTGACTTTTCATTGAAATCAATTGTTTTTTCAAAGCACAGAAGATTAACTCTCATTATTGCAACGACAAAGGTCAATTGATAGTCAATCCACAAATTTCGGAGGATCTACCCAACAAAAAAGGACTCCCATAAGATTGAGACGTCCTTGCAAATTCGTGTGCCATCATATTGGCACCCCTTCTTACAAACTTAACCAACACTTGATTTAAGATTCTAAGAGAGTTTATACACACATTTATGTAATCCCCAAAGATAGAGTGAAAGATATTTCTAGAATACACAACATCTATCACAAATTTTGAATCACTTTCTACCACTACTCTTTTCAAGCCAAGGTTCTGGATCCAAGACAATGCTTCAGTTAAGGCCATAACCTCTCCCACCTCCACAGCAAAAGCACCTTCAACTACCTTCGTCGTTCCCACCATAAAGGCTCCATATTCATCTCGAAATACCATCCCAAATCCCGCCTGCTGCGACTCTTCGAAAAATGCGGCATCCACATTTAGTTTTGAAACACCAACTTCCGGAGCATGCCATGCGTCACACCGTTGCACCCCCACGTTCCTTCGACCGCCGCTTGGCTCATTAGACGATTTCTAGTCTCTTAGTTCCGAAGCTGAGGTAGCAGCCACTGCTAGCGGATATCTACAACTACCCTCCCACAGTTTGTAGTTTCTTTCTCTCCATAATTGCCATATCAGCATCACACATTTTGATGTAACAATTGGGTCAAGAAGAGCGAGTAACCAGAACACGAGTCCTTTAATCCCATCCACTTCCACACATGATGTGTCAATGATATGTTTTAGCCTTGCTTCTTCCCAGCATGCCATGGCATACATGCACGCTATTAAGAGATGCCAAGATCCTTCGTGAGCATCCCCACATTGCACACACCACTTGTCGTCTATTATCCTCTTCGAGTATAACATGTCCTCATTAGGGAGACGGTCATGACAAACTCTCCACAGGAAATCTCGAACGCGTGGCGGGACTTCCAAACGCCACAACTGCTTCCAATTCCCCGTAATGTCTAAGGAATCACCGCGTGTCAACATCAAACCAATCTGATATCCTGATTTAACCGAGTAATTACTGTTCCTTTCATAATGCCAGATTATACGATCATTAACACCGTGAGGCGCCACTTGAGTTTTCCAGACCCGTCGAGCCTCTTCATGCGACATAATTGAATCGACTAGCTCCTTATTCCAAGTCCGTCGCTCCATGTCTATCAATTTAACAACTGTCCAGTTCTCCGTACCAGTTGGAGCCACGGATCTTATGCAGAATCCATAGTCCCCATCGATCCAAGGAGTCTCCCAAATATTGATATTGTGTTCATCTCCCACTTTCCACCGTGTTCCACAACTAATTAAATCTTGACTGGCATGTATACTCCTCCATGTGTAACTTGGATTACCCCCGACTGCGGCATCCAGAAAGCCTATTGAAGGAAAATATTTTGCCTTCAAGACTCGACACACCAAAGCATCCGGACAGTGATCAATCTCCATGCCATCTTGCCAAGCAATGCAAGATTGAAAAGATGCAAATCTTTGAAACCCTTATCCCCTTTCTCCTTACGAACACACAATTTCTCCCATTTCATCTCCCCACCAAAATTTGTTAAGCATAACCTGCAACTCATCCAGAAATGTAGTCGGGAGAAGAAATGTAGTCATGCAATAGGTGGGAATAGCCTGCGCCGCTGCCTTAATTAACACTTCCTTGCTTGCCTTTGATAATTTGCGGCCTCTCCACCCTTGCAATCGTTTCCACATACTCTCTTTTATATAATTAAAGATCTCATTTTTCTTCCTTCCCACCATCGAAGGCAGACCTAGATACCTGCCGGTGTTAAGCGTATTGTGGACATTGAGGATATCCGACAACGCCATACGATGAGCATCTGATACATTCTTGCTAAAAAAGATTCCAGACTTAGCATAATTTATTGCTTGTCCCGATATCGCCTCATAATTATTCAGAATATTTCGAAGGTTTGTGCACTCCTCAATCGAAGCTCTACAAAAAAAGAAAGCAATCGTCTGCAAAGAGGAGATGAGATACCTCCGGAGCTTGGCGACAAACCTTGTGTCCATGAATTTCACCCCGACTGCACGAGTTGTTCATAACAGCTGAAAGGCCTTCTGCGCAAATAATAAATAAGTATGGAGAAAGGGGGTCACCTTGTCTCAAGCCTCGTCCTGAAATTATAGGCCCCACTCCTTCCTCGTTTACTTGTATCGTATATTGAACCGACCTCACACACATCATCATCCAATGTATCCACTTAGTCGAGAAACCCATTCTCAATAGGATTTTTTCCAGATATTACCACCCCACTCGATCATACGTCTTGCTAATATCAATTTTGATCGCTTACATTCCCATATTCATTGAAACCCAATTGACAACTGTAGATCTGAATGATCGGTTAATTCTGAATTTTCAATTGCCTCATCAAGTGCATATACTGTACTTATTTGATTTCATGCTAAATCTTTTACTCCACTTTTAAATAATACTACTCTTCGTCCCATTTTAACCATTCCATCGCATTTTGTATTTTAGAAGAAATAATTGTTGCTTTCAATTTATTTTATTTTTTTCAATTTTACCCGTTTCTTAATTTTTGTGATGAATATAATAAGACAAATTATTTTATTCAATTAAGTGTATATACACATTTGTATTATAATGTTTAATTTACATAATTTAATATTTGATCAAACATTTGACTCAATTAAATTGGGGTTGCACTTTACCAGTTATATGCATGTAACTTATTTTTATTTAATATTTTAACTAATATTATACAATATGTAAATTAATACTATATTTTATTTAAACTAATATTATAATATATTTGTAACTCATGCGTAACATTCACTCATTTAAAAATTAGATCAAAGTGGTGGTACACACAAATATTTGTCATTAAATTGAGTTAAAAATTTCAATTATATATAGTAAAGTCAATTGTACACAAGTATCACCCATAAAATAAATAATGATGCATTAATAGTGTGTGAAGAGTATATTAGACTATTAGTCATTTTATAAAAATAATTGTGAGTATTAAATAATTTTATTAATATATATAAAATTTTACTGCTAAGAAAAAATTAATATATATAAAAATTAAGAGCGATAATTAAAATGAATTGGAGTTAAATGATAGGGATGAGGTAGCTTATTTAATTGAATTTAATTAATTATGTTTCTTTTACTACATATATTATGCACGTGATCAGATTTGTTTTTAATATTTTATAATCAGTAAAAAATTGTGTCAGTCGGATCTCTAATAATATTAGACTTTAAATGGGTTTTAAAAAAATCAAACAAGTCGTTGTAGTATAGTGGTAAGTATTCCCGCCTGTCACGCGGGTGACCCGTGTTCGATCCCCGGCAGCGGCGTCTCTTTTTTGTTTTTTTAGATTTAATATATTTATTAATTACAAATATAATTGTTAACGAAAACAAGTTGCCCGTCTAGCTCAGTTGGTAGAGCGCAAGGCTCTTAACCTTGTGGTCGAGGGTTCGAGCCCCTCAGTGGGCGTGTTAATTTTTTTTCCATAATTAATTAGTTTTTTAATGCAATATACAAAAACTTTTTTAAATACAAACAATTTTACAACACATTTTATTTTAATATCTTTACTATTTTTAACCTAGTTTGTAGTAGACGTTGTTGTTAAACAATTAAATGTCTTAACATTATCAACAACATCTTAATTTGATATTTTTTTATTTTTTCTAAATCTTTACTAAAATGTTACATTAAATATTGAGTTAAATGTTATCACATTCAGATAACATCTTAGTTTGTAGATGTTGAATGTTAAACAATTAAAATGCTTCTACAAACGTTTGAAACCTGAAAGATTCCAGAACCTATGAGAACATGCTAGAGTAGCCTGCCAACCTGAAACATATTGGAACGACTTGAAACATTAAAAATGATATGGAGAGATCATGGGAGTTGAGATCCTAAGAAGTAGGATCTCATATGGAAAAACCTCTAGAACTCATTTCTACCTCTATAAATACAAAAGGAAGGCTTCATTATTCAGTGTGTACTACTCGGTTAACTTTCTAGATCGAGCGTTCATCCCTCTTAGGAGTTATGACCAATAACTATACTGTTGCGTCGAAAAGTAACAACTACGGATATGGAATCTTCCCGTGCGGATTAGGGTAATTACGGGCTCGCGCTGTCACTTTCCTCGCAAGTTTCACCACGAACAATTCTTCTTCAAGCCTCCTAAAGACCTGCAAAAACACGCCGGAGGGGATTCCGGCGTGGAATCTCCGACGCTCAAGTCAGAAGTCTTTTTCGGAAGAATTATGGAGGAATTTCCCTATGTTTTCAGGGAAATTCTTACAAGAATATCGTGGTGTTCTTCGTGAATTCGGTGTTTATTATAGGATAGTTCTTCAGAATAGTCTGATAAGAATCGTAATAATGTAAAACGTGAATAATAATATGAAAACAAACCTCTTTTTATACCTTTCCTAAATTCGGGGGAGAGAGGGAGACTCCCTCTCCCTGAAATTCCTCAACCTTCCGCCAGACCCGGTCCACTTCGTGGACTCTCCACTACTTACTCCTTGAACATTTCTTCGGCCCTATCCATTGAGGACAACGCTCCAATCTTTATTACCTGGGCTGGAAATATTGGCCCAAGGATATTAAGACCCTTAATATGGGCTTTCGGCCCAATAACCCCTTTTTCCCCTTTGGGCTCAGGGGTGTATTAATCGCACTTCTTAATTTATCATCCCTACTAAGACGAACTTAATTCATCTTATGTCCACGTGTCGCCCTCTCGGAGGACGACATATTTTGGCCACATCAACCACTCCCCACTACTCTCGTAAAAAACGTTCGTAATTTTATGAGAGTAGGAAAAGAACATAAGAGGAATTTAAGAGAAACGTTTCCTTCCCTTAATCACTTTTAATCTACAGCTTCACCAAGGCGTACTATATTTATTGTTATTTTTTGATAATAACTTTTCCGTTTTCGTGCTTTGAATCAGCCTCGAACCCCTCACCAATCTTTACTCCATAGGTCTGCAGAGGACAAGACCTCTCGCCATCCTCTTTTTCCCACGCGCCTTCTTACTGGTTCTCGACAATACCCCCTTTTCGATCTTCCCCCGCTTCATCATAACTTCCCCCAATTTGAAATTCTTCATATCCATAAAACTTCCCATCTCTCTTTCTTATCGGTTCTTTTCAACCTCCGTCTTCAACATCTTCCCTCTGTCTCCTGCACTTCACTACCTTTTTCACACGGTCGCCGGTGCACTCGTTATTTTCCGGAGGTGCCTTCGCTTTCAGGTATCCATCTCTGTTTCCTCCTTTCTTTTTTCATTTACTTTACAGTCATGTCCTCCTCATCACACCCTTCATCGGAAAGTATTTCAAGAGAAACTTTCGGCTCCTCTTCCCCTCAGATCCATTACTTTCCTATAACTACCTTAGCCTTGAGAAATAAGATATCTACTTCTTCTTCTCTTTCGGAGGATCGCTTGGTCTCCTTTCTCCGATCAGGCATATTTCCCTCGAATTATCTAGTAAGAGTCGCCCATCCAAAAGAGCGCCCCAACTTCACCGGTCCCCAGAGCCTAGCTTTTTGGGAGGCTCAACTGAAGGTTGGACTACGTTTTCCTCTTAACCCTTATTTGACTGAGATCTCCTCATATACTCGCATTCCTATCAACCAGTTCACCCCTAATGCCATTAGAGCGATGTTAGGGTTTTATATCCTCGTAAAAGGGAACGGGGGAGAACCTTCGACTCAACTCTTCCTAACCCAATATGCTTGCAAACTAGCAGATGGATTTTTCTATGTATGCGGACGCGCTAACCGAACTAGAAAGTTCATGGAGAAGCTCCATGAAGGGGTTCAAGACTGGAGAGATTAATATTTCTTTGTTACTCATCCTTCCTCTTGGGATTTCCCTCACGAGAAGTGGGTTTATGAAAATCCAGGGGTGCCCTATCCTTCCCTTACTCCTTGCTCCTTCTTAACTTAACTGTGATGGAAAATCTAAACCACCATGTAACCCAGCATGGGTATTTTGATGTCATGAGCATTTGTAAAAATCCTAGGGCTTTATCCCACTTTGGTTTTGGCCGCACTGATTACCCATTAGGTCCTGATGATGGTAATGCCATTTCTTTTCCCCCTGTTATTGCTTTCTAGACTCATATCTTTTTTCCTAATATTTATGTTTTCTTGCTGCAGCTATGAGTTGGCTATCCCAAATATCTCGAGATGCTGCTCCTCTCTCTATGGTGAACAAATTGGCTGCCCCAGAAAATTCTCAAAAGGCTCCTCTTCCTCCTTCCCCGATGAAACCTTCGGTGGGCTCTGTTGCCAAACAGACCAGGTCATCCGCCGGTAGGGCCGCCTTTTCCTCCGGACTCCCTACCTATGGGGCCTCCAAGAAGAAGGAGGTCAGGGGCCAAACTTCTGCTCCCCCCTCTGAAACTATTGATCTTGATGCTATAGGAGGGAGCCACGTCGAGCAGTTTGCCTCTTTCGTAGAGCGCTACCTTACACTGACAGCTATCAAGGACTCCGACACTCCTACCTTGGAGGAGAGGGTGATGCATACGGCCCACCGTTTCTCCCAGGTAAACTGTCACTATGTATCCTTACAATATAAATAGTCAAGAATGAAGTGGATTTCTTAATCTTTTTCCTGGTTTCCTGTAGTTTGGTCTGCTTTACTCGGACGTCTTCGACCAGGTCCTTCAATCTCTTCGTGTCCATGAAGATCTTCGGAGTCAGATAGATCAAGAGAAAGTGAAGAAGGAGATGGTTGAGGCAGAGCTACGGGATGCTACCTTAGGCAAGAAGGCGGCCACAACTGAGAAGGTTCAGGCCCTAACGCAGAACAGAGCTTTGTCTGAAGAGCTTTCCTCGCTCCGAGCCCAGGTGGCCGAGCAGGGCACAGAGATCCAACGTTTGAAAGCCGAATTACCTTCAACTGGAGTAAAGCTTTGTGTCAATTCTCTCTTTCTCTCCGCAGCTGGGCATACTTTTTTGGGAACTTTGCATCGAGAGTGGCTGGAGGCTTTCCTCAAAAGTACCAGCTTCTTGGGGGCCATGGGGGCATACATTCCCCATTTCATCGACCATGGCTTCTCCAATGTCGTAGCTGAACACTCTGCTGCCGGGTTTGATGGCCATTACACTCGTGCCCTTCGCTTGGATGAATTAGCCACTCCCCCAAAATTTCCTGGAGATCCTAAAGAAGATGTCGACACTCCTTGGTGGTTACCAAGCATGAGGAGGGCTGTCTTGGAGCTACAGAGTGTTACTCTGGGGGTGGATGACTTGGTGCCTGCCAGCCATTTGGACTTTCCTATCGGCATAGCTGATCCTGACCCTCTAGCTACCGTGGCCGCTAGTATTTCGGGAGAGAATGAGGAAGGTGGTGGTTCCAGTGGTCAAGTTGACGAGGCGGTGGAAAACATTGGGAGGGGGGTTGAAGATCCTCACTCTTCTTAATTTTCTCTATTTACTTCATATAACAATGTTCTGCTACACTTTCTTTTGTTAAGGGCCTTCGTGCTCCTTTGGTATTTTCAGGAGACTCCACACTCCTGGATTTTTCTGTGGAGGGCCAAGGCATGGTGCCTCTGGTTTTGAATATTTTCCTATCTTCTGAATGCTATATCGTGTCTTTTCTTCTCGTACCTGCATATCATTTGATTGTGTGCGCATATATGTATGTTGTTTTCTTTGTCTATCAGTGTACCGTATATTATGTCTAAGATATTGAGCATGTCAGATGTTATGTATTTTAATTCTTCTCAGTTGTGTTTCAGTGCATATCTCTAGTATTTTCTTGACACATATAGGCTCTAAGGCTTCAGATTCAGGTGTAGAGAATTTCAAGGTAAAAACAGAGAATTCAAGCTTTTGTACTTACTTGATGATTTGATGATGCTCATAGGATCTCTTCTTAGCTTCCCTTGTAGGATCCTCTTTTTTCATAGCTTCTACTCTATAGCTCTTACTCCCCCTAGCCTTAGAGGTTATAGTGGATAGAGATTTTTACTCATATAACTCTGGATTTTTTCCTGGGGCCGAAATTCCTTTCGGACCTGCATTTTCTCTCAAAGGGAGGCTTATCGGATCTCGTTCTCTTTCTCCTTCTGGGGTTTATTGATTCGGGTGAAATTTACACGTTTTAGGAGCACATGTGAAGCATGTTTTGATGTGGATTTCATTGAATTATGCATTGAATATGATTGTTTAAGCCGAAATGAGAGAAAGGTTGTGTTTTGTCGATTTTGTAGGAAATACGAGGGAATTTGAAGCAAAACACCAACCATACTTTAATGGATCAGAAAGAGGAGTGCACCGTTGGATTCGTCTCGAAAAACGAAGTGGAATGAAAAAAAGAATCGAGTCAATCGGAGGTCGGAAGCTCGAGATATGAAGAGACGAAAAAGCATGCCCGGGTAGAATCGACCCGGGCGGGTCAAAACCACCCGGGCAAGGGCAAATTTTCATCACTTTCGTATTGTGCCCGGGTGAAACCCACCCGGCCGGGTGGTTTCGACCCGGGCAATGCCAATTTTCCAAGAGTTTCGTATTTTGGCCGGGTGGCATGCCCGGGTGGGAGCCACCCGGCCGGGTCACATCAATTTCGGGGTGTTTTGGCCATTTTCTCCATTTTCGAGGGACCTAAGTGCAAATTTCGTCCAAGACTTCTACCCCAACTATAAATAGCTCCAATTTGAGTTTTAGAAGGGAGTCTTACTCCTTTTCCAAGCATTTTCTCACACACAAACACATAGTGGTAGGTGTTCTTCATTTTTAGTTTAATTTCTTCAATAGATTAGATAGAATAGTGGTTTTTACTTCAAATCAAGCTACGATTATCATCGGGCATCGTCTATTACATCGTTTTGTAGCTAAATTCGCATGATCAAGGTGATATTACTCTATTTTGCAATTCAATTTGGTATTTTCTTAAATTCTTCAATCTCTTGTTATTTTATTATGAGTTTGATGTTATTTGTTGTTGTAGCCATGGGATTCTCTTCTAGAACCATGGGCTAATCCTCAATTGCCTTGGGTGTGGATGTTTTGATGAGAATTTAGTGTAATTGTGGATTAATTGCATGATTAGCTTATAATTTGGATTTTTATGTTTCTAGAGTTGTACTTTGATTGATTCATTTGGTTGATTAACCCTATTAGCGAGCATATTCGATTATGTTTATTGCAACGAGAGTTGGGTAGCATGATTGGGGGTGTGAGTGTGAGCTTTGGTCAATTGAATAGAAGTTAATTAGTAATTAGCTCACCCGAGAGGGGTGTTAATGGCTAGACCGATAACCTTAGACACTAAACGAGTAGAGGTCGTCTAGGAGTTTGGTGAGAGGGCGTTTCATAAGCATTAGTAACCGTGTTGAAAGTGCTTATGAAACACTATCTTAGGGGCTTATGGTATTTGGTTAGATCCTATAATTGCTAATCAATGCACGATGTTTACCTATGCCTTTCGAGGGGGTTTGCACACTTATGTGATAGCATTTAGCTTGACCCAAATTTGTAGTAAAATCATGTAATTAGTTCACTAGTTCACTTAATTGCTCACAAAACGGAAACACCCGAGGCAATACCCTTCCCTTGCACTTTCAATCGAAAGTTAGATAGCTTGTTATTTCTTATCACTAGTTATCATCACTTTAGTTAATTTAGTTTAATATTTTTTGTGGTTATTCCCGAAAATCCAAACATAATCATTTAGTTACTACAATAGCATGATAACTTGCAACTTTAGGGACTCATTTTCACTTAATTAAGTCCTTGGAACGAAAATCTACTTGGGGACACTTATCTTACTACTAACGAACTCATACGCTTGTGGGGATCCTATAGTTTTAAAAAGTGCAAAAATACGATCCAAGTCAATGGCGCCGCTGCCGGGGACTTAAGCGAGTGTTGTTAGTGAGACTTATAGTTTGTTGAGTGTTATTGATAGTAGCATTTCCTTTTGTTATTTTGTTTTTGTTCATCTTTGTGGGCTTTGACATTTTCCTTTTGTAGGTGCATGATCACAAGATCACGTGGAGGAACTCTTGAACCATTAGACCTTGAGATCGAGGCACACGCAAGAAGAAGGAATCGAAGTAGGAATCGACAAAGAGTCATAGAAGAACCATTTGAGATGGAGAACATTGAAGAGATGAATCTTCCACCAAATGGAGATGATGAGCCTCAAAGAGAGAATCCCCAAATTGGGAATCAACAAGGAGGTAATCCACCTCAAAATCCTCCACCAATTCTCCATAATCCGAATCCACCTCAAAATCACCTTCCATATCAAGGATACTATCCTTACCCTTATCCACCTCCACAACAAGCCTACTATCCACCTCCACCACATCAATTTCCACCACCTCAACACCCTTACCCTCGACCTTACCAATACCCTCAACCTCAACACATTCAAGAGGAATACATCCCTCCTCTTCCACATATGGAAGAGCCTCAACGTGTGTATCATGGAAGACCAATGAGGGAATATTTTGAGCCTCAACCTAGGGAGCATTACGATGGGTTGGCAAGACCAAGGGTGGAGGCAAACAATTTTGAGATTAGTGCCTCTTTATTAAGGATGTTGAGGGAGAGACAATTTGAAGGAAGGACGGAGGAAGGATTTGAGGAAGACCCAAATGAACACCTTGCTCAATTTTTAGAGATGGCCGACACTCTCAAGCAAAACGGAGTGTCGGAAGATGCTAAAAAGATGAGGATATTCCCATTCACATTAACGGGGAAAGCAAAAGCTTGGCTACAATCAAGCATTCCCGCCGGAGAAGTGAGGACGTGGGAAGAGTTGAAGAAAAGATTTCTATTGAAGTACTACCCTCCTTCAAAGACTATGGAAGCCAAGCAAAAGATCTCTACGTTCCAACAAGGTCCAAATGAGGGAATCAAAGAAGCATGGGAAAGGTTTACGAATCTTCTCATTTCATGTCCCCATCATGGTTTTCCAATAGAACAAACAACATGTTGGTTCGTTGGTGGGTTACGAGTGGAAGATCAACACCACATTGATGCTTGTGCGGGGGGTTCAATTTGGATGAAATCGGTGGAGGAGATCAATGACATAATTGAAGGAATATCAAGCAATACTTTCAAGATGAGAGTAGACCGTGGAGCACAAAATCGGGTAGCTCAAGTGGATGTTAATGATAGCATGAGAGAGATGATGGCCACACTCATTGAAAAGGTGAATGTTTTATCTCAATCAAGAGATAATCATTTACCCTTTGTGCAAGAGGACCCTCAAATGGGACCTACGGAAGAAGTGCAATACATGGGTCAACAAGGGTATCCTCAAAACTTTCAAGGGAATAGACAATATCAAGGGCAACCACCATATCAAAATCGTGGTCAAGGTTTCCAAGCTCCTCCTCAAAACCGATTCCAAGGGCAACCTTCATCATCTCAAGGACAAGGGGGACCATCCCCTCAATACCAAGCTCCCCAAAACCCGAATTTTCGGAGGAATGACAATTTGTCCTATTCCAATCCTAAAGGTGCTATTCAATATCCTCCCGGGTTTGATCCCGGAGCAAAACTTCCAAGTGGAGAAGGGAAATCCTCCAACGATGAGCTTCTTGCACACCTCATGAAGAAGATGGATATGAGTGATAAAAGATTTGAAACAATTGAGAAGAAAGTCGAAGCAACCGAGTCCATCCTTGCTCAACTCTTGAGTAATCAAAAAGCGATGGAATTCCAAATGGGACAATTGGCAACTTCCATTGGATCTCAACATACAAAGGGGAAATTGCCCTCAAACACCGAGGTAAACCCACGTGAGCATTGTAATGCTATTACAATTTCAAGTGGTGAACAATATGGAGTTTCTTCAATTGAATTGGAAGAGGGTGAAGTGTTGAAGGCAAAAGAAATGGAGAAAGCGGAAAAGAAGAGAATAGAAAAAGTTGGAAGTGGAAAGGTTACTCCAAGAATTCCAAAGTGGAGAATTGCCAAAGATTTGAAAAAGAAGAAGCTTGAGGTACCTTGTGATAGATGGGGGGTGCCCACTACATATGAGCCACTTCCATACCCGGGAAGATACATGAAGAAAATGGATGAGAAGTTTGGGAAGTTTTTGGATATCTTCAAGAAAATCCACATTGATCTTCCACTTTCGGATGCTTTAGAGCAAATACCTCATTACATGAAGTTTCTAAAGGATGCAATAGCAAACAAAAAGAAACTAGTGGATGATGAGAAGATCAAGTTGACCGAAGAGTGTAGTGCTATCCTTCAACGAACTCCTCCCGAAAAGCTCAAGGATCCCGGTAGTTTCACTCTCCCATGTGAAATTGGTGATGGTCCCATGATGAAAGCTCTTTGTGATTTGGGAGCTAACATCAATTTGATGCCACTTTCAATCTTCAAGCGTTTGGGACTTGGAGAAGTAGTGCCCACATCAATTACTCTCCAATTAGCGTATCGTTCCATCACCCATCCTAAAGGGATCATTGAAGATGTATTGGTGAAGATTGACAAGTTCATCATTCCGGCCGACTTCGTGGTGTTAGATATGAAAGAAGATGCAAATATCCCATTGATTCTTGGGAGGCCATTTCTTGCCACGGGGGGAGCAAACATCGATTTGAGAAAAGGGGAGGTAACATTGGAGGTGAATGGAGAGAAAGTGATTTTCTCCAAGTATGGCTCAATTGAGAGTTCCCCAAGAAAGAAGGAATCCCCCTCCATCCAAGAATGTGACATTTATGTGAAATAGCCATTACCAAAAGTCCCATTGAAAGATCCGGGAGATGATAACAAATTGAAGCAAACTCCCAAACTTGAGCAAAACTCAAGTTTGGGGGAGTTTTATAAGGAGAAGAGTTTTGATAATTTCCTTGAGGATAGTGAAGATGAAGAAGGGAAAAGGAAGAGTTTAAAGGAGAGAAAGATCGAAAAGGGCTTTGAAATTGGAGATACGGTGGTATGGGGCACCTTGGGAGTGATGGAAGTCCTTGGAAAGATGAAGATCAAGGAACGAAAAATGTTGGTCATGAAGAAATTGGTCTATGGAGGAGGCATTGCGTTGGAAAGTGAGGAGGATGAAGTGTTCATCACCGATGAGCACAATGTCAAGTACTATCATCCTCCATTCAAAGAAAGAGAAGTATGAACTTGTTAAGTTCCGTCCGGCATAGGACGTTAAACCTAGCGCTAAATGGGAGGCAACCCATTTTTACTTGCTTTATTTCATTTCTTGCTCATTTTATTTGCTTTATTAGTTTAGTTTGATGTGTTTGTGAGTTTTGATGTTAGTTGGAGAAGCTTGGATCGAATGGACGATTGGAGATCGAAAGTGGAACTTTGAGCTTCGAAGAAGGTGTAGCTATAGCAATCGTGAGAGGTACGCCCACTCCAAACTTAGGAATTGCATAGCAATTACTAAGTTTGGGGGGGGTAGTGGAATTTATATTCTTGTTCATAATATTGATTGCTTAGCTACTCTTAGTGTTAATTGTTGGGATAGTGGCCCATGTGTGTAGATTTGTATGGTTAGCACTTGGTGTCAATATCAATGCAACACTATTTTTCCAAACTTTTAATTGCTTTGCAATGAAAAAGTTTGGGGGGGTATGTTTGTTTTTACATTTTCTATTGACACCAATGTGTACTCTTGTGTATGTGTGCAATTTGAGCTTTAATGATCATTGAGGCACATTTGATGGTGATTTGTTGTGAAATTGATTCCTTGAATGCATGATTGGAATGGATCATCTTGTTGGTGTTGTTGTCATCTTGTTGCCTATGGATGTTTTGCATGCACAATGAGTTATGTGTGGTGGGGATTGATGAATGTTCGAGTCTTGAATGAACCGGTGAGAGTTGAGCTTTGAACCGAGCATTAATCCGGTTTATTTCATTTGTGAGTGAATCAATTCATTGCTTGCTTTTCTAGAACTTGCCCAAGTTCTTGCTTGAAATCATGTTTGTGTGATACTTTGAGATAGGATGTAGGCCATCTTTCATACTACACGTCACTTAGCCAAAAATTTCCCAATAACCAAAGTAATCTTCCGTAGTTAGCCCGTTTGAGCTTGATTTCCCATTTTCTTGGCAACCTACAATGTTTAACCACTTAACCTTTTGAGCCTTTGATATCCAAATCTAGTGGAGAATAAAAAGAAAGTGGTAAAACATGTGCTTTAGTGCCTTTGGTTTGAAGAGACAATTTGGCAAATTTGTGAAAAGAGAAAAAAGAGATGGAAGTGAAAAAAAAAAAAATGATGTGAAAGAAAAGAGGGACAATGAACCCCAAGAGCTTAAAAGAAAATAAATTGGCTAGAAAAAGATGAGGAGATGAATGCATTTGAGGAACTTAAAGGAAAAGTGAGAAGGAAGGTTGTAAACCTTAAGAGCACGAGCTTGAATTGTTGAATAACAACTTTCATTCTCCACTAGACAAGTCACTTTTTCCATATTCATCTTACCCGTCCAAAGAGCCAATGTTACGTCCTTGGTTAAGCCCTATTGATCCCATTGTTGAACATGGTTGTGGTGGAAAGATGGTAGAGCTTGGGCAAGCATATGGGAATTGCAATGCATGATTTGATTGATGAGTGCTTATTGTCCTTAATTTGTTTGAGTGTTTGAGAGAAACACTATATCTTGGGAGTTGAACTTGAACATCTTGATATTGTCAATGTCATCACCATCACTTGTTGTTGTGTGTAGAGCATGTGTGAGTAATGAGTTGGATCTTCAATATTGAACTTGTGATCATTTTAAGAATGTATCTTGAGGAAGAAGAATTCATTTCATGTCATTTGATACGTGGGATCTTTCATTGATCATCTAGTTGTAAATTTCACCCTCATGTTGTAATTCTTTCGTTGCTCGAGGACGAGCAACACTTTAAGTTTGGGGGAGTTGATTCGGGTGAAATTTACACGTTTTAGGAGCACATGTGAAGCATGTTTTGATGTGGATTTCATTGAATTATGCATTGAATATGATTGTTTAAGCCGAAATGAGAGAAAGGTTGTGTTTTGTCGATTTTGTAGGAAATACGAGGGAATTTGAAGCAAAACACAAACCATACTTTACTGGATCAGAAAGAGGAGTGCACCGTTGGATTCGTCTCGAAAAACGGAGTGGAATAAAAAAACGAATCGAGTCAATCGGAGGTCGGAAGCTCGAGATATGAAGAGACGAAAAAGTATGCCCGGGTAGAATCGACCCGGGCGGGTAGAATCGACCCGGGCGGGTCAAAACCACTCGGACAAGGGCAGATTTTCATCACTTTCGTATTGTGCCCGGGTGAAACCCACCCGGCCGGGTGGTTTCGACCCGGGCAAGGCCAATTTTCCAAGAGTTTCGTATTTTGGCCGGGTGGCATGCCCGGGTGGGAGCCACCCGGCCGGGTCACATCAATTTCGGGGTATTTTGGCCATTTTCTCCATTTTCGAGGGACCTAAGTGCAAATTTCGTCCAAGACTTCTACCCCAACTATAAATAGCTCCAATTTGAGTTTTAGAAGGGAGTCTTACTCCTTTTCCAAGCATTTTCTCACACACAAACACATAGTGGTAGGTGTTCTTCATTTTTAGTTTAATTTCTTCAATAGATTAGATAGAATAGTGGTTTTTACTTCAAATCAAGCTACGATTATCATCGGGCATCGTCTATTACATCGTTTTGTAGCTAAATTCGCATGATCAAGGTGATATTACTCTATTTTGCAATTCAATTTGGTATTTTCTTAAATTCTTCAATCTCTTGTTATTTTATTATGAGTTTGATGTTATTTGTTGTTGTAGCCATGGGATTCTCTTCTAGAACCATGGGCTAATCCTCAATTGCCTTGGGTGTGGATGTTTTGATGAGAATTTAGTGTAATTGTGGATTAATTGCATGATTAGCTTATAATTTGGATTTTTATGTTTCTAGAGTTGTACTTTGATTGATTCATTTGGTTGATTAACCCTATTAGCGAGCATATTCGATTATGTTTATTGCAACGAGAGTTGGGTAGCATGATTGGGGGTGTGAGTGTGAGCTTTGGTCAATTGAATAGAAGTTAATTAGTAATTAGCTCACCCGAGAGGGGTGTTAATGACTAGACCGATAACCTTAGACACTAAACGAGTAGAGGTCGTCTAGGAGTTTGGTGAGAGGGCGTTTCATAAGCATTAGTAACCGTGTTGAAAGTGCTTATGAAACACTATCTTAGGGGCTTATGGTATTTGGTTAGATCCTATAATTGCTAATCAATGCACGATGTTTACCTATGCCTTTCGAGGGGGTTTGCACACTTATGTGATAGCATTTAGCTTGACCCAAATTTGTAGTAAAATCATGTAATTAGTTCACTAGTTCACTTAATTGCTCACAAAACGGAAACACCCGAGGCAATACCCTTCCCTTGCACTTTCAATCGAAAGTTAGATAGCTTGTTATTTCTTATCACTAGTTATCATCACTTTAGTTAATTTAGTTTAATATTTTTTGTGGTTATTCCCGAAAATCCAAACATAATCATTTAGTTACTACAATAGCATGATAACTTGCAACTTTAGGGACTCATTTTCACTTAATTAAGTCCTTGGAACGAAAATCTACTTGGGGACACTTATCTTACTACTAACGAACTCATACGCTTGTGGGGATCCTATAGTTTTAAAAAGTGCAAAAATACGATCCAAGTCAATGGCACCGCTGCCGGGGACTTAAGCGAGTGTTGGTAGTGAGACTTATAGTTTGTTGAGTGTTATTGATAGTAGCATTTCCTTTTGTTATTTTGTTTTTGTTCATCTTTGTGGGCTTTGACATTTTCCTTTTGTAGGTGCATGATCACAAGATCACGTGGAGGAACTCTTGAACCATTAGACCTTGAGATCGAGGCACACGCAAGAAGAAGGAATCGAAGTAGGAATCGACAAAGAGTCATAGAAGAACCATTTGAGATGGAGAACATTGAAGAGATTAATCTTCCACCAAATGGAGATGATGAGCCTCAAAGAGAGAATCCCCAAATTGGGAATCAACAAGGAGGTAATCCACCTCAAAATCCTCCACCAATTCTCCATAATCCGAATCCACCTCAAAATCACCTTCCATATCAAGGATACTATCCTTACCCTTATCCACCTCCACAACAAGCCTACTATCCACCTCCACCACATCAATTTCCACCACCTCAACACCCTTACCCTCGACCTTACCAATACCCTCAACCTCAACACATTCAAGAGGAATACATCCCTCCTCTTCCACATATGGAAGAGCCTCAACGTGTGTATCATGGAAGACCAATGAGGGAATATTTTGAGCCTCAACCTAGGGAGCATTACGATGGGTTGGCAAGACCAAGGGTGGAGACAAACAATTTTGAGATTAGTGCCTCTTTATTAAGGATGTTGAGGGAGAGACAATTTGAAGGAAGGACGGAGGAAGGATTTGAGGAAGACCCAAATGAACACCTTGCTCAATTTTTAGAGATGGCCGACACTCTCAAGCAAAACGGAGTGTCGGAAGATGCTAAAAAGATGAGGATATTCCCATTCACATTAACGGGGAAAGCAAAAGCTTGGCTACAATCAAGCATTCCCGCCGGAGAAGTGAGGACGTGGGAAGAGTTGAAGAAAAGATTTCTATTGAAGTACTACCCTCCTTCAAAGACTATGGAAGCCAAGCAAAAGATCTCTATGTTCCAACAAGGTCCAAATGAGGGAATCAAAGAAGCATGGGAAAGGTTTACGAATCTTCTCATTTCATGTCCCCATCATGGTTTTCCAATAGAACAAACAACATGTTGGTTCGTTGGTGGGTTACGAGTGGAAGATCAACACCACATTGATGCTTGTGCGGGGGGTTCAATTTGGATGAAATCGGTGGAGGAGATCAATGACATAATTGAAGGAATATCAAGCAATACTTTCAAGATGAGAGTAGACCGTGGAGCACAAAATCGGGTAGCTCAAGTGGATGTTAATGATAGCATGAGAGAGATGATGGCCACACTCATTGAAAAGGTGAATGTTTTATCTCAATCAAGAGATAATCATTTACCCTTTGTGCAAGAGGACCCTCAAATGGGACCTACGGAAGAAGTGCAATACATGGGTCAACAAGGGTATCCTCAAAACTTTCAAGGGAATAGACAATATCAAGGGCAACCACCATATCAAAATCGTGGTCAAGGTTTCCAAGCTCCTCCTCAAAACCGATTCCAAGGGCAACCTTCATCATCTCAAGGACAAGGGGGACCATCCCCTCAATACCAAGCTCCCCAAAACCCGAATTTTCGGAGGAATGACAATTTGTCCTATTCCAATCCTAAAGGTGCTATTCAATATCCTCCCGGGTTTGATCCCGGAGCAAAACTTCCAAGTGGAGAAGGGAAATCCTCCAACGATGAGCTTCTTGCACACCTCATGAAGAAGATGGATATGAGTGATAAAAGATTTGAAACAATTGAGAAGAAAGTCGAAGCAACCGAGTCCATCCTTGCTCAACTCTTGAGTAATCAAAAAGCGATGGAATTCCAAATGGGACAATTGGCAACTTCCATTGGATCTCAACATACAAAGGGGAAATTGCCCTCAAACACCGAGGTAAACCCACGTGAGCATTGTAATGCTATTACAATTTCAAGTGGTGAACAATATGGAGTTTCTTCAATTGAATTGGAAGAGGGTGAAGTGTTGAAGGCAAAAGAAATGGAGGAAGCGGAAAAGAAGAGAATAGAAAAAGTTGGAAGTGGAAAGGTTACTCCAAGAATTCCAAAGTGGAGAATTGCCAAAGATTTGAAAAAGAAGAAGCTTGAGGTACCTTGTGATAGATGGGGGGTGCCCACTACATATGAGCCACTTCCATACCCGGGAAGATACATGAAGAAAATGGATGAGAAGTTTGGGAAGTTTTTGGATATCTTCAAGAAAATCCACATTGATCTTCCACTTTCGGATGCTTTAGAGCAAATACCTCATTACATGAAGTTTCTAAAGGATGCAATAGCAAACAAAAAGAAACTAGTGGATGATGAGAAGATCAAGTTGACCGAAGAGTGTAGTGCTATCCTTCAACGAACTCCTCCCGAAAAGCTCAAGGATCCCGGTAGTTTCACTCTCCCATGTGAAATTGGTGATGGTCCCATGATGAAAGCTCTTTGTGATTTGGGAGCTGTAGGTCCCTAAGTTGAGTTAATATCGAGGGAAGCTAAAGAAAATGTCTAGAGGGGGGTGAATAGACTTTTCTAAAATCTTTCGATATATCAGAATTACAATTTGCGGAATACGAAATTAACAATGAGCCCAATTAAAGTTTATACTCAACTTAATTCGAGAACTCTGTTTTATGTATACTCAGCTTGTCTAGTTCAGTTATGTAGTTCAATTAACTAAACACTTAATCAATTAAATCAACAAAAACAGTAAAGTAAATCAAACACGAAATTTATAGTGGTTCGACAACTTGTCTACATCCACTCTCACAAACCCAGTTGTGATGTTTCCACTAAACTCTTCCAATCGAGTACAAGTGTATGTTCCTGTCTTTAAAGTCCCAAGAAGAAGACTTAGATCTTCAACAGACTATACCTCCAGATATATCTACGATCTAACTAGAATTTTTACAAGTATCTAGCACCTTGAGAAATAACAAAACAAAAACTAAAAACTTCTCTGATCTTCAGTAGTAGCCTTCTTGATTCTTCACTTGTCTTCTGGCTTCTATCTGAACTTCAATCAACTCTGAGAGTAAACTTTGAATATATCTTTACTTTGAGTATGTAGATTTTCAGCGTATCCGTCGTCTTCAACTAATTATCATCATGAAGTATTTATAAACTTCTGAAATCAAGAACTAATCAGTTGTAACCAACTTTTCTTGATAACTACCTTCAACTGAATCTTCTTATATCCATATACGCGTTTCTTGTTGTGTATTAGTTATTCCATAACTAACTTCTATATCTTTTTTTTCACGCGTTTCTAACTTTCACTTATCTTGAGTAGACTTGTATTTACTTGTCTTGTCTTGTAGTCCTTCTGTCTTGAGTAGTAGACTTCAACTCTTCTTGTCTGATCTTCCTTGTTCAAACAGTAGACTACACTAAACCTATCAAGACTATTACATTACTTTAAGCTTTTATAATACAAGCTTAGTCAACTTATAAACTATACAATAAAACTAATCTATTACATATAAAACATCATGAGCTCTATACAACATTTAAATAGCTCAGTAACAAATTTAAACAAATACTGTAAACACATATGAAGTACTTATAAACTGTACTTATCTTTTCATGTGAACTTATGTGAACTCTACTGATTTTGTACAAGATGACTTAACTCAACTAGACTAGATCAGTCAATACTTAGAAAATATTCATACTACTTTTGGCTTTATCAAAACTTCATCTTTTATTCATCATTTAGGACTTGTTCTAGGATTCATATCCCAACAATTTCCCCCTTTTTGATGAAGCCAAAACTACTTGAACCTTTTCTCATAAGTAGACTAGTTAAGTAGTTACCTTGTCTTTTAACATCAAATAGTACTTATCTTTCATTCATTCAAAATAGATCAGTAGATTACACATACTTAAAAAAAACTAAGTATCAGAGCAACACAAACTAATCTGAAAACAAACAACAAAAACTAATCTGAAAGAGTACCTCCTTCTGAATTTGGAACGCAGAATGCATCAAGGAGTCTCTTGTGAATTAAACATATATGATCTTCATCTTCAATCTTCTCTTTATCTAGCAGCTCTTCTTCGAATTTCTTGATCTGATTATGATCAACTCTTTTACCTGAGCTGGTCATGGGACTTTTCCATTCAGGAAATATAGGAACAAGAATGTTGAAGTTAGCACCAGCAGAAATCCTTAAGATTAGATGCCATAACTTCCTGTGTTGTCCTTCCATGAACCTGTCAAATAACGAATACAGTTCATCTTGATTTTCAGCATCACCATATTTCCTAATTATCCAATGATCAAGTTCCCATTGACTCTTCACTTCAATCCATTCAGCTCTATGCTCATTATCTATGAAGTGATCAATGAACTTGTCTTCCATTTTGTCTTCATCAGCTTTCAACTTTTGCAGCCTTTCAATATGCTTAGTAATCTTCTTTTTACTTGCATAATGAATCTCATCATCAGTAATCCTTTGTTTCTTCTCAGCTGTAGCAGTAGCAGTAGGCTCTTCAATTTCCAGCTTTCTCTTAACTCGTCTGGTCTGAATCTCTGCTTCAGGAGAAGCAACAGCTTTGCCTTTGTCTAATCTCTTCTGCTTTTCTGTTTCAGCATGCTCTAGATCTGCCTTCTTCACTAATCTGCCTCTTTTAGGCCTACTTAGTTCTTCAATTGCAGTAGCAGCAGCTTTCATCTCCGGTTCAGCACTAGCAGACTTCACAACTTCAACTAGACTTGTCTCTTCCCCCTTTTTGGCTTCATCACTTGCCTTAAGAGTGAAAAGAGAAGTAAAACGAGTCATCTCTTCTTTCAAAGCTACCTTCATAGCTTCAGCAGCTGACTCAATGTGCATCTTATGCGCTTTCTCATTACTCATCTTATCTAATCTATCAGTAACCAATTCCAGCTTCCTTGTACATGAAACTAGTTCATCTTTCAAATGAGTAGCCGTCTGTCGAAGAAAAGTATTCTGTGTAGTCAGCTCATTCAGAACATCCCGAGAACGCACTAATTGATCCTGTGCTTCCCTTCTCTGTTCATCAGCAATAGCAATTTTGACTCTGTAAAGTCTCTCCATTTTGCTTGACTCTTCAGCTAGTGAACGAGCAAACGAGATTGACCTCTTCTCTGAACGATCAACTTGTTTCTTCAGAAAGTCTTCAAATTGAGCAAACATCTCTTCTCGAAAAGTTGCGTCCATCTTGTTGACCTCACTAACAAATAAGTCTCTGGATTTGTCAACAAGTGACTGATTTTGTTCAATGAGCACATCCTTCATTTTCAAGTTTAAGAACTTGTCTATGGCAGTATGAACAACATTTCCTAGATCCGTCTTCAATTCATCCAGGAATCTTTCAGGAACAACTTGAGTAGAATTGGAAGTTCCAACAAATTCAGCATCAAAAGCTTTGATCTCGTCCTCATCAAACATTTCAGCATCCAAGAACTCATCATCTTCTTTACCAATCATGAGTGAGTCGACTTCATCTTCAGCACTTTCAACAATATCTTCCAATTGTTCTGAAGTCAGTACGGCTATCTCAGCTACGTCCGGCTTGATCTCGTCTTCCACCAGATCAGTCTGAGTTCCGACGTCAAAAGCGAATACATCCTCAATAACACCATCTGGAATATTCAGCAACCTTTTGACTAAATCAACTAAGGTTTTGCGAGGAAATAGCTCGGAGTGATCCTTAACTCCACTATTTTCTTTCTGTTCCATCTCCCAATCCATAAAGTTGGAGATTCCGCCATTGCCTTGAATGACTTCAAAAAGATCATCCGTAGATGACTTCTTCAATGCGAACCATGTGCAAATCCTGACTAGCTTCTCAAACTGTTCAGAAGCTGTGTCGATGTCAAGAGTTGAGAGCGTCTTCTGCAGATTTCTTGAAACTCGAGCACGAATCCTCTTCTCTCGTAGACACATTGGATAATATACTAGGGATTCAAATCTAACATCAGACGGGTCCTGAGTAGATGGGGTCTCTAACTCAGCTGTTGCAGTGGCAAATGGCGTCTTGTCTGAAGTAGATGGGTTAGAGGGTTCACCATATTCTGGTGAGGGAGAGGGAGTAAAGGCAGTGGTTTCTGTGGGCTGTGATGTGACTAGGTCAGGTATGACAACTGTAGGAGTATCAGTTGTATCTTGTCTGGGAGTGATTTGGGGATGACTGGCTCTAAGCGGTAATGCCGCCAGTACATGTGAGGGTGAGGATAAAGGACGAGGCCTAGATCGATGTGATCTAGCCTTGGTTCGAACAGTAGAGAGAGAGAGAGACGGAATTGACAAAGATTGTGAAGATGTACCAACCTGGTGACTCGTCTCTTCTAGTGGAGGTGGGGTTCCAACTCTCACAAGAGTATACCTCTCTGGAACTTGGTCACTCGACTCCTTCTCATGTAGCGACTCTTCATCTGATTGAGTCTTCTCCGAGTCGTCTGCACTGGACTCTGCTTCCTCAGACTCAGCTTGTGAAGAACTCTCTGAATCCGCGTACGGCAACACTTCAGATTCATCAAATTGAACGTGCCTAGGAGCAGCTGTCCTGACAGCAGCTTGCTTCTTCAGTGCTTCTTTCTTCAAATAGAACTTCAGAGGATGAAATGGCTTCCCCTTGCTCCAAGTAGTCTTGTTGGGCATCAAAATTGGGAGTAAGATGCTCAGCTTGTTACCATATCCAACTGCTTGAGATATTACCCAGTTCCTAGTATCAACATCCACCCTAACACTCTTCTCGAAGTGCATCATCCTGTCAGCTATCAACTTGAACCAATTTCCCTCAGTAATTCCATCATAGATAGCTGCCATAATTCTTGTTTTGACTTGGGTAACTAAGTCATGAGACCCAGTGGCACATAGAAGCATCTTGCTTGCTATGTCCAGTAGAGTGCGATACTTTTCCAACAATTCACCCTTCTTGGCTGTTATAGCTTTCCCATCCGGTTTCAACCTCATTTTCTTCCCACAGAAGATACTCAAATATCTCATCTCCTGTCCTTCAGCGTACTTTTCCACATCAATCGTTCCGATGGGCAACTTTAATCGTTCAAATAGGGCTTCACGAGTGATTTCCACTCGATTTAAACCGATAAATGATTCGATAATATCTCCCCTTCTGCTGGCGTTTGCATAGAATTCCAAAACCTCTTCCTCAAGAACAACTTTAGGAAACGCCTCCAAGTAGGGTCGTAGACCACATCTGGTACACTTGGTCAAGATTTCTGCATTTCCGACCGTATGAGTTCCTTCGAAAAACAGAGATGACTCAACATGCACCTTGTTGTCATTTATATATCTCCCTAGATCAAATGTTGCCTGAATGTTGGTGCTGACATCAAAGATAGATCGAATAGACATATTAAACGATTTGTAATGAACACGAAAGTAGATTATGCAGGAGATCACTGTTAGCAAGTAGTAGAGGAGTTATGAAACGTGAGGCAAGACGTGTGCAAGTGTTGGGTTTTGTTTAAAACAGAATTTTGATCCAATCGGTCAAGATCGAAGGATTAGATCCAACGGTTAAGACCTTTGGCATTCAGTTACGGAACCGAGACAAAAATTGTGTTTTGATTTTGTAAGAATTGAGATCCACCTTTCTTATTGGTAGAAAGAGGAGTGTACTCATCTGACCTAACATATTCATATTTTGGCGCGAGATGAATGTGTACACCTCATTAACTTAGGGGTGTATAAATCCAATTTCTAGGATATTCAAATTTTAACACTATCAAATTATGTTAATACCCTTAGTTTGTTTCGAGTAAACACTTAACACATAATCCATTTAAATTAAAGAAAACTTAGCTTGTCTGTTCGAGTCCATCCAGAACAGATGAGTAGATCTAATCTTCATAAGGCGAGTAGACTTAATTTCACAAGACGAGTAGTCTTATGAGTACTAGTCGAGTTCCCCCTTCGACTGTGCGTGTCTATTCTGAGCGTCGAACAACTTTATGTACCTGTCTTATTTTGTACGACAGATATTCGAGTAGAATAATTCGAATGAATATTAATTTAAGTCAATGATCAAGGTGCAAGCAAGATGACTGTTACAAAACTAAAGAGTCAACATAAGGATCTTTAAGGAATCAAGGATTCCCCCTTAAATGTTTATTCCCTTAGTGTTACCCTCAGCTTTACCAGCTTCCTCATCGGGTTGTTTGGTCAACTTGGCTGACCTTGTATACCTGTCTGTTGAGTGAGTAGATGAGTGCTCCGCTCTTTTGTGGTAACTTGTCTATTTCTCTCATCTTCTTAGGACTGTACCTGTCTGGTTAGTACATTGCTATATACTAGTAGGATCAAGATCAATTAGTCCTAGACTAATGCATAATTCATGAAATCGGGTCTCACCTAATGGTTTTGTGAAAATATCAGCTCTTTGAAAATCAGTATGAATCTTTTCCATGCGTATATCCTTCTTTTCTACATGATCACGTATGAAATGGTGTTTCACATCAACATGCTTACAACGTGTGTGCAGAACAGGATTTTGTGTAATGGCAATAGCACTATTACTATCACAGAATATAGGAACATTTGATTCACAAATATTATAATCTCTAAGCTGTTGAATAAGCCATAATAATTGACTACAACAACTACCAGCAGCCATGTACTCGGCTTCAGTAGTAGAGGTAGCAACACTTGTCTGCTTTTTCGAAAACCATGAAATGAGTTTTGTGCCTAAGAATTGACAAGAACCAGATGTAGATTTCCTATCTATTCTACAACCACCAAAATCAGAATCAGAGTAGCCACTTAGAGATAAATCATCATTTGAAGGATACCATATACCACGATTGATAGTTCCTTTCAAATATTTCAATATCCTTTTAGTGGTTTCCATATGACTCTCTTTTGGATTAGCTTGAAAACGAGCACATACACAAACAGAAAATGCAATATCAGGTCTACTAGCAGTCAAGTAGAGTAATGAACCAATAAGACCACGGTAGTGAGTTTGATCAGTACATTTACCATTCTCGTCTGGATCCATCCTGTAAGTAGGTTGCATAGGTACTCCAGAAGATTTACATGTCTTAATACCATACTTGTCTAGTAGATTACGAGTATATTTTGCTTGATTTATGAAAATCCCTTATGAGGTCTGTTTTACTTGAAGTCCAAGAAAGTAATTCATTTCACCCATCATAGACATCTCAAATTTACTTTGCATGAGTGTTGAGAAACTTTCACTCAGCTTTTTGTTAGGTGACCCAAAAATTATGTCATCTACGTAAATTTGGACGAGTAAAATGTCTTTCCCTTCTTGTCTTCTGAACAAGGTTCTATCTACCTTGCCTTTAGTAAAACCATTTTCTAATAGAAATTGAGAAAGAGTATCGTACCAGGCTCTTGGAGCTTGCTTTAGTCCATATAAGGCTTTCTTTAGTTTGTATACCTGGTTACCTTTGACTTCGAAACCTGGGGGTTGTTCAACATACACTTCTTCCGCAAGAATACCATTAAGAAATGCACTTTTAACATCCATTTGATATACAGTAAATTTCATGTAAGCATCATATGCAAGGAACAATCGAATGGCTTCTAGTCTAGCAACAGGAGCATATGTTTCATCATAATCTATGCCTTCAGCTTGTGAATAGCCTTGGGCTAATAGTCTAGCCTTATTACGAACAACTACATCATTCTCATCTTTCTTATTCTTGAAAATCCATCGAGTGCCAACTACATTATGATGTTTCGGTCTATCAACAAGTTCCCATACGTCGTTTCGAACAAACTGATTCAACTCGTCTTGCATAGCAATGATCCAATTACTATCAGCCAATGCCTCATTAATGGTTTTAGGCTCGATAGATGAGAGGAAACAACACCAGCAAAACAGAGATGGACTAGATTGTTCTTGCGACTCAAAGAGTTGTCGTCTAGTCTTCACACCAACAGTAGAGTCACCAATAATATTTTCAGTATTATGCGCTGATTTCCATGTATTTCTATTCTTAACAATAGTACTATCATCTATATCATGTACGGCATCATGCATGTCAACATCATTATCATCAGAAGATTTAATAGGAGTAGACGAGTCGACTAGTTTAGGCATGTCAACTGGTCTAGTAGAGTTACCTTGAGCACTTACCTTCTTCTGGTCATCTGACTCTAGAGCTTTCATGAATGGATTGTATGCTTGAACGGATTCATATATCTCTGAATCTTTGTCAGATTCGATAGTTAGCTCAGTAACTTTCTCACTGATCTTGTTGGCAGACGTGTCCTGTTGAGATTCTTCGAAAACCACATGTGGTGTTTCTTCCACACATAGGGTAGAGTAGTTGAATACTCTGAATGCTTTGCTAGTTGAGGAGTATCCTAAGAATATCCCCTCGTCTGCTTTAGCATCGAATGCATTCAACTTGCTTTTCCCATTGTTATGGATAAAACACTTACATCCAAATATATGAAAATATGAAACTCTGGGTTTTCTACCTTTCCATACCTCATAGGGTGTCTTACCTAGTGCTTTATTGATAACACTTCTGTTTTGTGAGTGGCATGCAGTATTGATGGCTTCTGCCCAAAACTTCTGAGGCGTATTATACTCTGTCAGCATGGTCCTGCAGGCCTCCTTAAGAGTTCTGTTCCTTCGCTCTGCTACTCCATTTTGTTGTGGTGTCCTTGCTGCACTAGTAAGGTGCTGGATGCCACGCTTAGAACAAAATTCTTTAATATAGCAGTTAATGAATTCAGTACCCTTGTCACTACGGATCTTGACAATTGACTGATTCTTCTCAACCTGTAACTTCTTCAATAGATCAGGCAAAAGTGTTTGTGTATCACTCTTCTTATGTAAGAAGACTACCCAAGTGAACTTAGAATAGTCGTCTACCACAACAAGTGTGTACCTTCTACCGTTCAAAGTTGGAGGAGTTATTGGGTCATGTAAGTCCATATGTAGAAGTTCAAGAACTCTACTTGTTGAGAGGGATGGAATATATTTAAAAGAACCCTTTACCTGTTTACCTTTTTGACAGGATGTGCATACATGTGACTTATAGTAGACTTCATTGGGAATACCTTCCACAAGGTAGTCTCTGGCTATCTTATTAAGAACCTTGAAGTTTAGATGACAGAGGCGTCTGTGCCAGAGCCAGCCAAGTTCTTTAGGATTCTTAGTAAGTAGACAGGTGTCCCTCGGACAACTGTTCCAGTTCACTATGTACACACTTCCTTGTCTTATGCCGACCAGTAGGACTGTGTGTGTTCTTTTGTCAATTATTTCACATTTGCGACTCTTGAACTGCACCTTGTATCCACGATCACAAAATTGTGAAACAGAGAGTAAATTGTATTTCAAGCCTTCAACATAAGAAACATCTTGAATCTCTATGTCTCCATTCCGAATGTAACCAAATCCTTTAGTAACAGCAGTGGAGCTATCACCAAATATCACTTTTGGTCCTTCTTGCTCATGGTAGCTTGATAAGAGAGTCTTGGTACCAGTCATGTGGTGCGAACAGCCACTGTCTATGTACCAAGTTTCTCCTGTTGAGCCACCCTTCTTGTATAGATCGAGTCGACCCTGCAATAGATGATATTTCATAATTTAGGTACCCTCCTTGTTTATTGGGGTCCTTGGGGGTTAGTCGAGTTCAATGGAATCCAAATGTACATTGGAGTCCTGAACAAGTTTGACCTTCTAAGCTTTCGACCATATTTGTTGCAAAATAAGACCTTGTTGTCCCTATCTGGCCTATCAGTTGAGTTTGGGTCTACTCTTTGGAGATAGCCTTTTGACTTAATCTCTACTTGAGCAGGCACTTGTCTATGATAGTCAGAGTAAGGTTTGTATGCATTAGGTCCATACGGTTTATAGACATGTTTAGGTCTTTCTTCTCCTTTGATATCATATGACAAAGGTGGAGGATATAGAACAGCTTGTGTACGATATTTTGGACCTTCCTGTCTAGGTCTAGACGAGTAGAGTTGAGACTGCCTTATAAAAGGAGGTCTAGACTCTTGTTGTCTAGTCTGTACTTGTCTCCTCAGGATACCAATCCTCGTATCTGACCTGATTTGGTCGTCCACGATTCCTAGTCCTTTGTTGACTTGTCTTAAACGAAACAGGCTTGTTGTTAACTTTCTTTTTACCTCCTTTGGTAATTGGAATGTTAACTCGAGCTTGTTTTGGTACAGTACCTTTAGTTGGAGTCTCAATATCGTATATCATTGGTTCTTTTCCTTTATCATTAGTCAAAGAGCTTGAGATGAAAATAGTAGGGTTCTTAGGAACTAGAGTAGACGAGCTTGATGTCTCAGCACCTATGCCTGTCTTGTCAGCAGGAGCCCTATACCTATCTGACAGTTCAAAGTTAACCTTAGATGAGTTAACCAGGTCAGTAAGTTTAAGGTCTAGAGTGACAACCTCGGTTTCTAAGAACTTATTACGTTCTTCAAGCTTTTTTAACTTGCTTTGTAAAACATTGAATTCATGTTTCTCAGTAGCATGTGTCTTAAGTAGGTCTTGATACAACTTGTCTGTCAATGCACACTTCTCTTTGAGTTGTCTCAACTCTTCTTGCAAGCGTTCATTTAGGACTGTTATATTAGGATCTACTTTAGACTGGGCTTCCTTAAGATCAATGATTTCTTGTCTTAAGATGATGTTTTCGTCACTGACTTCAATGAATGCCTTGTTGGCAAGTAGGAGGTCGTCTTCAACTGCACTAGTAGAGTGCTAAAGACTACTCCCTACTTTGCTACTGGCAGTATCACTTTCATCAGATTCCGATTCATCACAAGATTGAAACGAAGTAGCAGATGATACCTCTTGGTCGATTTTAGCCATGCAGCATAGACCATCATCCACTATGAAAGCTTCATCGTGATCTGGTTCAGACGGGTAGCTAGATGAGGATGATGGCAACTCGTCTGAGTCAGAGTCAGAGTCATCATTGGCCAACATTGCCTTCTTACCACGGTTGTATCTTCTTTCCCTTCGTGCTTTGCGTTCTTCTCGATCATCGGTACTCAGGTCTGGACATTCATATATGTAGTGACCTGGCTTCTCACAGTTATAACACAAGATATCATTAGTAGCCTTTTTAATAGGAGAGTTGTTCCTTCGTTTATCACGTCTATCAGAACGAGTAATCTTCCTACTATCAGACTCTCTATCTTGTCTGTTACCTTTCGAGACTTCGTCTCTCCTTTCGAACGAGTTTCGGTCTCGTCTGGTCTCAGACGAGTTCTTAGAAGCAGATCCTCTATGCTCTCTATAGAACTTCTTATATCTTCCGAAACGTTTATTCAGCCTATCAAACTTTCTAACCATGAGGCTTACCTGATCCTTCAGACTAAGATCAGTATCTAACTCGTCTTTCACAGAAGCAGACCTAGTTTTAGACTTAGACCTGTCTACCTTAGACGAACTAGCCTTAAAAGCAACGTTCTTAGATACAGCATGTTCTCTGTCACTGCTTACTATGGGTTCATCTTCGTCTAGATCAAACTCATGGGCCTTTAGAGTTTGAAACATAGTTTCTACTGTCCATACGTCTATATCTTGGGTATTCTTAACAAGCATTTTTACCATTTTCCATCGACTATCAAGGCTTTTGAGAATCCTAAGATTGATTTCTCGTGGAGTATAAGATTTACCAAGGACTTCCAAGTCATTCATGATTTTAGTAAAACGAGTATCCAACTGGTCTATTGTTTCACCAGCTTTCATATGAAATGATTCGAATCTTTGGACTGCAGTGGAAAGCTTGCTTTCTTTGATTAGGGATGTCCCTTCACAAATGATAGCTAAGCGATCCCACATTTCTTTGGCAGTTTTACATTTTAACACTTTTCCTAGATACTCATTAGGAAGAGTGTGTAAGATGTAATTCTTGGCCAAGCTATCCAAATTATTCTGTCTCATTTCTTCTGAGGTTAGTTCTGACCTTGGTTTCTTGACGAGTGTACCCACGGGTTGATTTGCGTCGAGGGCAGCAGTATTGGGGATCATGGTCACAATTGGACCTTCAGTGATGACGGAGATCATTAAGTCGTGAGTGGAGCTGAAGATGGCTTCCATCCTTAGCTTCCAATAGTCATAGTCTTGAACCTGGAACTTAGGTAACTTGTTAGCGCTGATCTCAAGAGACATGATTTCAAGAAATAAGTGCTAAGTAGAGTTATGATCAAGAATAACAGATAAGTCAAGAACAGGGAGCACGAAACAGATATAACAAGAATATTTGATCAAGAACACGTATATAAGAGCAATCAAAGACCAAGATTTCACCCTAAATCTTAAATCGGTTATCAAGAAACAGCAGTTCGAAAACTACTGCTCTGATACCACTTGTAGGTCCCTAAGTTGAGTTAATATCGAGGGAAGCTAAAGAAAATGTCTAGAGGGGGGTGAATAGACTTTTCTAAAATCTTTCGATATATCAAAATTACAATTTGCGGAATACGAAATTAACAATGAGCCCAATTAAAGTTTATACTCAACTTAATTCGAGAACTCTGTTTTATGTATACTCAGCTTGTCTAGTTCAGTTATGTAGTTCAATTAACTAAACACTTAATCAATTAAATCAACAAAAACAGTAAAGTAAATCAAACACGAAATTTATAGTGGTTCGACAACTTGTCTACATCCACTCTCACAAACCCAGTTGTGATGTTTCCACTAAACTCTTCCAATCGAGTACAAGTGTATGTTCCTGTCTTTAAAGTCCCAAGAAGAAGACTTAGATCTTCAACAGACTATACCTCCAGATATATCTACGATCTAACTAGAATTTTTACAAGTATCTAGCACCTTGAGAAATAACAAAACAAAAACTAAAAACTTCTCTGATCTTCAGTAGTAGCCTTCTTGATTCTTCACTTGTCTTCTGGCTTCTATCTGAACTTCAATCAACTCTGAGAGTAAACTTTGAATATATCTTTACTTTGAGTATGTAGATTTTCAGCGTATCCGTCGTCTTCAACTAATTATCATCATGAAGTATTTATAAACTTCTGAAATCAAGAACTAATCAGTTGTAACCAACTTTTCTTGATAACTACCTTCAACTGAATCTTATTATATCCATATACGCGTTTCTTGTTGTGTATTAGTTATTCCATAACTAACTTCTATATCTTTTTTTTCACGCGTTTCTAACTTTCACTTATCTTGAGTAGACTTGTATTTACTTGTCTTGTCTTGTAGTCCTTCTGTCTTGAGTAGTAGACTTCAACTCTTCTTGTCTGATCTTCCTTGTTCAAACAGTAGACTACACTAAACCTATCAAGACTATTACATTACTTTAAGCTTTTATAATACAAGCTTAGTCAACTTATAAACTATACAATAAAACTAATCTATTACATATAAAACATCATGAGCTCTATACAACATTTAAATAGCTCAGTAACAAATTTAAACAAATACTGTAAACACATATGAAGTACTTATAAACTGTACTTATCTTTTCATGTGAACTTATGTGAACTCTACTGATTTTGTACAAGATGACTTAACTCAACTAGACTAGATCAGTCAATACTTAGAAAATATTCATACTACTTTTGGCTTTATCAAAACTTCATCTTTTATTCATCATTTAGGACTTGTTCTAGGATTCATATCCCAACAGGAGCTAACATCAATTTGATGCCACTTTCAATCTTCAAGCGTTTGGGACTTGGAGAAGTAGTGCCCACATCAATTACTCTCCAATTAGCGGATCGTTCCATCACCCATCCTAAAGGGATCATTGAAGATGTATTGGTGAATATTGACAAGTTCATCATTCCGGCCGACTTCGTGGTGTTAGATATGAAAGAAGATGCAAATATCCCATTGATTCTTGGGAGGCCATTTCTTGCCACGGGGGGAGCAAACATCGATTTGAGAAAAGGGGAGGTAACATTGGAGGTGAATGGAGAGAAAGTGGTTTTCTCCAAGTATGGCTCAATTGAGAGTTCCCCAAGAAAGAAGGAATCCCCCTCCATCCAAGAATGTGACATTTATGTGAAATAGCCATTACCAAAAGTCCCATTGAAAGATCCGGGAGATGATAACAAATTGAAGCAAACTCCCAAACTTGAGCAAAACTCAAGTTTGGGGGAGTTTTATAAGGAGAAGAGTTTTGATAATTTCCTTGAGGATAGTGAAGATGAAGAAGGGAAAAGGAAGAGTTTAAAGGAGAGAAAGATCGAAAAGGGCTTTGAAATTGGAGATACGGTGGTATGGGGCACCTTGGGAGTGATGGAAGTCCTTGGAAAGATGAAGATCAAGGAACGAAAAATGTTGGTCATGAAGAAATTGGTCTATGGAGGAGGCATTGCGTTGGAAAGTGAGGAGGATGAAGTGTTCATCACCGATGAGCACAATGTCAAGTACTATCATCCTCCATTCAAAGAAAGAGAAGTATGAACTTGTTAAGTTCCGTCCGGCATAGGACGTTAAACCTAGCGCTAAATGGGAGGCAACCCATTTTTACTTGCTTTATTTCATTTCTTGCTCATTTTATTTGCTTTGTTAG
Source organism: Galeopsis tetrahit (assembly GCA_963675135.1). Taxonomy (NCBI): domain Eukaryota; kingdom Viridiplantae; phylum Streptophyta; class Magnoliopsida; order Lamiales; family Lamiaceae; genus Galeopsis; species Galeopsis tetrahit. Next base: position 76,911,808 of record OY776127.1, read on the forward strand.
TTTAGTTTGATGTGTTTGTGAGTTTTGATGTTAGTTGGAGAAGCTTGGATCGAATGGACGATTGGAGATCGAAAGTGGAACTTTGAGCTTCGAAGAAGGTGTAGCTATAGCAATCGTGAGAGGTACGCCCACTCCAAACTTAGGAATTGCATAGCAATTACTAAGTTTGGGGGGGGGGGGTAGTGGAATTTATATTCTTGTTCATAATATTGATTGTTTAGCTACTCTTAGTGTTAATTGTTGGGATAGTGGCCCATGTGTGTAGATTTGTATGGTTAGCACTTGGTGTCAATATCAATGCAACACTATTTTTCCAAACTTTTAATTGCTTTGCAATGAAAAAGTTTGGGGGGGTATGTTTGTTTTTACATTTTCTATTGACACCAATGTGTACTCTTGTGTATGTGTGCAATTTGAGCTTTAATGATCATTGAGGCACATTTGATGGTGATTTGTTGTGAAATTGATTCCTTGAATGCATGATTGGAATGGATCATCTTGTTGGTGTTGTTGTCATCTTGTTGCCTATGGATGTTTTGCATGCACAATGAGTTATGTGTGGTGGGGATTGATGAATGTTCGAGTCTTGAATGAACCGGTGAGAGTTGAGCTTTGAACCGAGCATTAATCCGGTTTATTTCATTTGTGAGTGAATCAATTCATTGCTTGCTTTTCTAGAACTTGCCCAAGTTCTTGCTTGAAATCATGTTTGTGTGATACTTTGAGATAGGATGTAGGCCATCTTTCGTACTACACGTCACTTAGCCAAAAATTTCCCAATAACCAAAGTAATCTTCCGTAGTTAGCCCGTTTGAGCTTGATTTCCCATTTTCTTGGCAACCTACAATGTTTAACCACTTAACCTTTTGAGCCTTTGATATCCAAATCTAGTGGAGAATAAAAAGAAAGTGGTAAAACATGTGCTTTAGTGCCTTTGGTTTGAAGAGACAATTTGGCAAATTTGTGAAAAGAGAAAAAAGAGATGGAAGTGGAAAAAAAAAAATGATGTGAAAGAAAAGAGGGACAATGAACCCCAAGAGCTTAAAAGAAAATAAATTGGCTAGAAAAAGATGAGGAGATGAATGCATTTGAGGAACTTAAAGGAAAAGTGAGAAGGAAGGTTGTAAACCTTAAGAGCACGAGCTTGAATTGTTGAATAACAACTTTCATTCTCCACTAGACAAGTCACTTTTTCCATATTCATCTTACCCGTCCAAAGAGCCAATGTTACGTCCTTGGTTAAGCCCTATTGATCCCATTGTTGAACATGGTTGTGGTGGAAAGATGGTAGAGCTTGGGCAAGCATATGGGAATTGCAATGCATGATTTGATTTATGAGTGCTTATTGTCCTTAATTTGTTTGAGTGTTTGAGAGAAACACTATATCTTGGGAGTTGAACTTGAACATCTTGATATTGTCAATGTCATCACCATCACTTGTTGTTGTGTGTAGAGCATGTGTGAGTAATGAGTTGGATCTTCAATATTGAACTTGTGATCATTTTAAGAATGTATCTTGAGGAAGAATAATTCATTTCATGTCATTTGATACGTGGGATCTTTCATTGATCATCTAGTTGTAAATTTCACCCTCATGTTGTAATTCTTTCGTTGCTCGAGGACGAGCAACACTTTAAGTTTGGGGGAGTTGATTCGGGTGAAATTTACACGTTTTAGGAGCACATGTGAAGCATGTTTTGATGTGGATTTCATTGAATTATGCATTGAATATGATTGTTTAAGCCGAAATGAGAGAAAGGTTGTGTTTTGTCGATTTTGTAGGAAATACGAGGGAATTTGAAGCAAAACACCAACCATACTTTACTGGATCAGAAAGAGGAGTGCACCGTTGGATTCGTCTCGAAAAACGGAGTGGAATAAAAAAAAGAATCGAGTCAATCGGAGGTCGGAAGCTCGAGATATGAAGAGACGAAAAAGCATGCCCGGGTAGAATCGACCCGGGCGGGTCAAAACCACCCGGGCAAGGGCAGATTTTCATCACTTTCGTATTGTGCCCGGGTGAAACCCACCCGGCCGGGTGGTTTCGACCCGGGCAAGGCCAATTTTCCAAGAGTTTCGTATTTTGGCCGGGTGGCATGCCCGGGTGGGAGCCACCCGGCCGGGTCACATCAATTTCGGGGTGTTTTGGCCATTTTCTCCATTTTCGAGGGACCTAAGTGCAAATTTCGTCCAAGACTTCTACCCCAACTATAAATAGCTCCAATTTGAGTTTTAGAAGGGAGTCTTACTCCTTTTCCAAGCATTTTCTCACACACAATCACATAGTGGTAGGTGTTCTTCATTTTTAGTTTAATTTCTTCAATAGATTAGATAGAATAGTGGTTTTTACTTCAAATCAAGCTACGATTATCATCGGGCATCGTCTATTACATCGTTTTGTAGCTAAATTCGCATGATCAAGGTGATATTACTCTATTTTGCAATTCAATTTGGTATTTTCTTAAATTCTTCAATCTCTTGTTATTTTATTATGAGTTTGATGTTATTTGTTGTTGTAGCCATGAGATTCTCTTCTAGAACCATGGGCTAATCCTCAATTGCCTTGGGTGTGGATGTTTTGATGAGAATTTAGTGTAATTGTGGATTAATTGCATGATTAGCTTATAATTTGGATTTTTATGTTTCTAGAGTTGTACTTTGATTGATTCATTTGGTTGATTAACCCTATTAGCGAGCATATTCGATTATGTTTATTGCAACGAGAGTTGGGTAGCATGATTGGGGGTGTGAGTGTGAGCTTTGGTCAATTGAATAGAAGTTAATTAGTAATTAGCTCACCCGAGAGGGGTGTTAATGGCTAGACCGATAACCTTAGACACTAAACGAGTAGAGGTCGTCTAGGAGTTTGGTGAGAGGGCGTTTCATAAGCATTAGTAACCGTGTTGAAAGTGCTTATGAAACACTATCTTAGGGGCTTATGGTATTTGGTTAGATCCTATAATTGTTAATCAATGCACGATGTTTACCTATGCCTTTCGAGGGGGTTTGCACACTTATGTGATAGCCTTTAGCTTGACCCAAATTTGTAGTAAAATCATGTAATTAGTTCACTAGTTCACTTAATTGCTCACAAAACGGAAACACCCGAGGCAATACCCTTCCCTTGCACTTTCAATCGAAAGTTAGATAGCTTGTTATTTCTTATCACTAGTTATCATCACTTTAGTTAATTTAGTTTAATATTTTTTGTGGTTATTCCCGAAAATCCAAACATAATCATTTAGTTACTACAATAGCATGATAACTTGCAACTTTAGAGACTCATTTTCACTTAATTAAGTCCTTGGAACGAAAATCTACTTGGGGACACTTATCTTACTACTAACGAACCCATACGCTTGTGGGGATCCTATAGTTTTAAAAAGTGCAAAAATACGATCCAAGTCATTTATGTGGATTTTCCATTTTCCCAAGCGAAGTTTATATAAACCTGCGCGTTTTTTCTAAGTGAAGTCCATCAGAACTCACTTATTTTTTCAGGGAGAGGTTTGTATAAACCTACCATTTTCTCTAAGTGGAGTTCCTCGGAACTCACTTATTTTTTCAGGGATAGGTTTGTATAAAACTACACATTTTCTCTAAGTGGAGTTCATCGGAACTCACTTATTTTTTCAGGGAGAGGTTTGTATAAACCTACGCATTTTCTCTAAGTGGAGTTCATCGGAACTCACTTATTTTTTCAGGGAGAGGTTTGTATAAACCTACGCATTTTCTCTAAGTGGAGTTCATCGGAACTCACTTATTTTTTCAGGGAGAGGTTTGTATAAACCTACGCATTTTCTCTAAGTGAAGTTCATCGGAACTCACTTATTTTTTCAGGGAGAGGTTTATATAAACCTACGCATTTTCTCTAAGTGAAATTCATCGGAACTCACTTATTTTTTCAGGGAGAGGTTTGTATAAATCTACGCATTTTTGTGTCTTAGTCATCGGGACATATCCATCATCTCAACATAATACCAACATATATCAATCCTCCCGTCACAACGCTTAACATATATCAATCATCTCATCACCATGCTTAACATATATCAAGAGAAATCACTGCAATTCTTTCAAAAGTAACACTCCATTGATCAAAAAATGTTCATCAACATAGGTAGACAAGGGGAACCTATGTCGGCCTCATTAAAAATCTCTTTGTGGTAAAACCCAAAGGGAAACCCACGTAGAGGGAAAAAGAGTGCCGGTGAAGCGCGGTGTACAATTATTCGAATGGAAATAAATGTCAACATTGTGCAAAAAGAAAAAAAATAAAGGAATAACACCTTCTTAAACGTAAAACCTCTTAAGGTGACACACATTCCACGAGCGCAATATCTCTTTTCCCTCCATGTCCTGGAGTTTGTAAGCTCCTCCCCTCAGCACCTGTGTCACTTTGTACGGGCCCTCCCAATTGACCTCCATCTTTCCTGTATTCCTCAAAGCATCCGCTCTCCGGAGGACTAAGTCTCCAGCTCTAAAGGAGCGGGGGACTACTCTACGATCATATGCTGCATTTATCCTGCTCTTGTATCTCTCTGCTTTCAACTTTGCTATCTCACTTTCTTCCTCTACCAGGTCCAGGGCCTCTCTCATTAGCTCTTCATTTCTCTTCTCATTAAAATAAATGATTCGATGTGATCCTAGCCGAGCCTCTAGGGGTATCACTGCAGTTGTCCCGTACACTAATTGGAAGGGGATTCCTCCGTGGCTGACTTAGGGCTGGTCCTGTAAGACTAGAGGACATTGTCCAGCACTTTCACCCATCCTCCCCCTATCTTTTGCAGGCGTGTTCGGATGCCGTCCACTTTGATCCTGTTTGTGACCTCCACTTGACCATTAGCTTGAGGGTGGGCCACTAAGGTGAACCTTTGTGAGATGTTCCACCTCGAGCACCATCTTCTCACTTTCTCCATGTTGAACTGCATACCATTATCTGAGTAGAATCCTTGGTACTCCAAACCTGCAACAGATGTGTCTTGCCAGGAAGTTAATCACATTATCTTCTTCTATCTTGGCTAAGGGTGCAGCCTCTACCCACTTACTAAAGTAGTCTATGGCCACAATTAAAAACTTCCTTCCCCCTGGTGCCAAGGGGAAGGGCCCTACTAGATCTATTCCCCACTTTGCGAATGGGCAGGGCGAATACATGGCTCTCATCTCCTCTGCAGGTACACGTATCAGAGGTCCATTCTTCTGACATTTTTCGCATTTCCTTACGAACTCTCTAGCATCTCTCATCACACTAGGCCAGTAGAAACCTGCTCTAAACACCTTCTTCACAATAGCCTTGTAACCCTCATGACTAGCTGCACAGCCTTCATGGATATCCTTGATCACAAATTCCGCTTCTTGTTTTGAGAAACACTTCAAGTAGGGCTGGGTAAAAGATCTCTTGTATAACTGATCCCCAAGGATACAATATTTCACTCTTTTGGCTTTGGCTTCCCTGGACATTGGGGCTGCAGGGTCTTTATTCAACTCTTCCCAAATCTATTTTCTCCAGTCATCCCCTTCTGTTATCTCTCCGACAAGGGCTTCGGTGGCCAGTCGATCTGCCACCAACAGGGTTATCTTTCTTTGTCCTTCAAACTCGGTAGAACTGGCTAACTTGGACAACCCATCTGCCTTCGTGTTTTCTTCCCTTGGTATCTGTATCACTTCAAAAGTATGGAATTTGCTTCTTAAGTTCTTTACCTGTTCTAGGTACGCAATCATCTTTTCATCTTTAGCGAGATACTCTCCCATGACATGTTGCACCACCAGCTGTGAGTCTGAATACAGGGTGACTTTTTGTGCTCCCAGCTCTACTGCCATGTTGGCCCCTCTAATTAGGGCCTCATATTTCGCTCTGTTATTAGAGGTTGAGAATCGGAACTTAATTGCGACTTGTACCTCCTAACCCTCGGGGTCAACTAACACTATCCCTGCTCCACATCCTAGCGCAGATGCGGACCCATCGACATACACTTTCCAGCCCTGCATCTCCTCTGCTCTGGTGGATTCTTGGATAAAGTCTGCTAGGGCCTGGGCTTTGATAGCCCTCCTAGGTTCATAATCAACATCCTACTCTTGTAATTCAACGGCCCATTTTACCATTCTCCCTGACAAGTCTGCCCTTCCTAGTACCTGCTTCAAAGGGTAGTTAGTCTGCACCATAATTTTATAAGACAAGAAATAAGGGCGCAATCGCCTAGCTGTCACTACCACCGCCAGGGCTGCCTTTTCTACCTCTGAATACCTGACCTCTGCTCCCTGGATCACCTTACTCACGTAATATATGGGTTGTTGTGTGGAGCCCTCTTCTTTCATTAACGTTGTGCTTAAGGAATGCTCCCCCACTGAAAGATACAGGAATAGAATATCCCCCTGAGAGGGTTTCGTCAACTTTGGGAGTTGTTCCAGGTGGCGTTTGAGCTCTTCAAAGGCCTTCTGGCAAGGCTCATCCCACTCGAATTTCGCCCCTTTCCTCAAGGTTCTGAAGAAGTGATGACTTTTCTCTGCCGATCTCGATATGAATCTACTTAGGGCTGCTATTCTCCCGTTCAAAGTTTGCAGTTCCTTCAAATTTCGGGGAGGCTGCATGTCCAGCACAGCTTTTACCTTGGCAGGGTTGACTTCTATTCCCCTCTGGGTCACCATGTATCCCAGAAATTTCCCCGATCTCACTCCGAAGGAGCATTTAACTGGATTCAGCTTTATGCCGTTATTCCTGATCACCTGGAATATCTCTTCCAGGTCTTTCACATGTTCCTCTGCCCTAACGCTCTTGGCTAACATATCATCCACATAAATCTCCATGTTTTTACCAATTTGCTCTCTAAAAACTGAGTCTACCATTCTCTGATAGGTGGCTCCTGCGTTTATCAGTCCGAAAGACATACGTATATATCCGAAAGTACCACAGGCTGCTATGAAACATACCTTCGAGATATCCATGGGATTGAGTTGGATATGATGGTATCCCTGGTATGCGTCCATCATGCTGAGCAGCTCAAATTCTGATGTTGCGTCTACCAATTGATCGATTCTGGGCAAGGGATAATGGTCCTTGGGGCATGCTTTATTTAAGTCTCTAAAGTCGATGCACATCCTCCACTTACCGTCTCCTTTAGACACTAGCACTGCATTTGAAAGCCATTCAGGAAATTGTACCCTCTTTATATGCCCTGCTTTCAACAACTTATCAATTTATTCTTTCACGATGAGATTCTTTTCTTTACCGAAATTCCTCAATTTTTGCTTCACTGGTCTTGCTTTAGGGTCCACGTTAAGGTGATGTGTTGCTATCTCTGGAGGGATACCCGTCATATCCGCTGGGGTGAAGGCAAATATATCCACGTTCTTTCGGAGGGTGGCTATTATTTTTTCCTTGAGCTCTAGGTCCATCTGAGTCCCAACTCTAGTCGTGAACCCCTCCTTCTCTGCGTAAAGTTCGATGCTCATTAGTTCCTCATCTGCTCTGACTTTGGGCTGCTCTTCCGCCAATTCAGCTATTTTCAGTTTCTTCAGTTCGGGGTCTTCCCCTTTACATCTTTCCAAACCTCGAAATGTAGTCTTATCCGCTATCTTAACTGACTCTACATAACATTTCCTTGCTTGGTACTGGTCTACGCATATCTCTCCAACTCCCCCTGAGGCAGGGAATTTCATCTTCATATGGAAGGTGGAAATTATGGCCTGAAAAATATTCAAGCTTGGTCTTCCCATCACCACATTGTATGAAGAAGGAACGTCTACTATCAGGAATTCTATCACTTGTACCCGTCGGTGGGGGGCAGTCCCTAGCCCTACCTGTAACAGGGCTCTGATCCCAGGGGCTGGATTGCTCCCCCTGAAAATCCATAAAGGGTCGTTTTCACTGGTCTAAGCTTTATATTCAACTCCATCCTTTTGAAGCACTCCAAGAACATAATATCCGCCGAGCTCCCCATGTCTACAAAAATTCGTGCTACGTCATACCCCGCGATATCCGTAGTGATCACCAGAGCATCATTGTGGGTCTCTCTGGAAGCTCCCCTGTCTTCAGGTCCGAAGTGGATATCGGGAATCACTGTCATTTCTCCTATTTCTCGATACTCCATGCTCTGCTTCACCTTCAATGATCGGACACTTTGCTTCCTTTGTCTGAAGGAGTCGCCATCAGCAGGGCCACCCATGATCATATGGATCGTTCCCCTCTTTTGGGGAGGGGGAGGTTGATCTTGCACCTCCTTCCTTTGTTCCCTCTTATTTTCCTCTGTCTTTCCCTCCGGATCCTTCCTCTTTTGCCCTCGAGGACCCTGTCTATCTTTGAACGTAAACTCCTTCAGATGCCCTGCTTGGATCATCCTTTATATTTCGTCTTTTAGGTGCCAACATTGGTTCGTATCGTGTCCATAGTCATTATGGAACCTGCAAAACCTATCGGACTTTGGATTCTGGGGACCCCTATTCCTAGAATAGGGGAATTTCATATTGGGATGATCTCGCGCTACTTCTAAAACTTCCGCTGGCTCTATCTTCAAAGGGGTATATTTATCAAACCTTCCCCTAGGACCCAAGCGCACAACTTCCTCCTCTTTTACATTTCCCAGCCTCCTTGAACCTCAGTGTCTCTCTGGGCTAGGCCTCCTTGGTATTATTTCCCTTCTTCGTTCTCCATTTCCCCCCACCGGCCTGGTTTCCGAGCGCTTAGCCTTCCTTACCTCCTCCAGGGTGAGGTATTTTTCCGCTCTTCTTAGTAACTCATCAAAGGTCTGTACTGGTTTCTTGGCTAGGGATGTAAAGAGGTCTCTGTCTCTTAACCCATTAGTAAGAGCGTTGATCTTGACTTCCGAAGAGGCTGTGGGTACCTCTAAGGCTGCCTGATTGAATCTCTTCAGGAAAGCCCGAAGGCTCTCATTCTCCCCTTGCCGCATGTTGAACAGGGTAAGGGTAGCCCTAGGCTGCCTCCTAGCACTGGCGAATTGATGCAGGAATAGTTCACTAAATTCTGACCATGAATGAATGGTATCCGACCCCAGCTGTGTAAACCACTGCTGCGCAGCTTTAGATAGAGCAGTTAGGAATACCCTGCACTTGACACCTTCTCTGTATCGGTGTAATAGGGCGGCATTCTCGAACCTCATCAGGTGTTCGTACGGATCCGTGGTGCCATCATATTCAAAATTTAGAGATTTAAAATTAGAAGGCAGTTCATCTTGCAAGATACTGGAAGAAAACTGGTAGCGAGTAACGCAAGAAGGTTTACTTACATTGTCAATCATCTGTTTTCGCATGTCCTTCATTTCTTTCTTCAGAGCCTGTATTTGGTCGCTGAATGCCCCTTGGTAAGTATCATCCGTGATCTCTCCGACTTCCGTGTCCAGAGTTCTTTCAGGGAGTATCTCCGTATTCCTTCTGGGAGTTTGGTTGGGGACACTTCTTTCCACTTGGGAAGGCACCTTATCCTCTTGGTCTCGAGGGACTCCCTCGTTCTTGGAAGGGGCCAGAGAGGAATCGATCATGTGCTCCGGGTTCTTCGACATCGCCTTCCCCTCCCCCGGTGGAACAGCGTCAGAGTTAGGAATCCCTCGGGCAACGATTATCTTCTCCACTTCTTGGGCTATCATAATGTTTAGCTGGTCCTGAGAGATAGTAAGGAGTTCCAGTTGAGCCGGGGGAGGGGGTATATCCCTGTAGATCCCGCTTCCAGAAGCTCCCGGAATACTCGTCGTGTTTCCTTCCGGTGCCAGGGGGTTGTCCTCCAGTACTGGAGTTGAGGGTTGTTTCCCTAAGTTCCGATTTAAGGGAAAACCTAGAGGGGGCGGAGGGAAAGGAGGGGAAGTAAGATCTCCCTTTTCCTTCGTCTGTTTCATCAAATCTTGTTCTCCACCCATTTCGTATGGAACTCTTCTCACTTCTTAGCTCGAATTTTTTCCCACAGACGGCGCCAGTTGTTGCATCGAAAAGTAACAACTACGAATAACGAATCTTCCCGTGCGGATTAGGGTAATTACGGGCTCGCGCTGTCACTTTCCTTGCAAGTTTCACCACGAACAATTCTTCTTCAAGCCTCCTAAAGACCTGCAAAAACACGCTGGAGGGGATTCCGGCGTGGAATCTCCGACGCTCAAGTCAGAAGTCTTTTTCGGTAGAATTATGGAGGAATTTCCCTATTTTTTCAGGGAAATTCTCACAAGAATATCATGGTGTTCTTCGTGAATTCGGTGTTTATTATAGGATAGTTCTTCAGAATAGTCTGATAAGAATCGTAATAATGTAAAACGTGAATAATAATATGAAAACAAACCTCTTTTTATACCTTTTCTAAATTCGGGGGAGAGAGAGAGACTCCCTCTCCCCGAAATTCCTCAACCTTCCGCCAAACCCGGTCCACTTCGTGGACTCTCCACTACTTACTCCTTGAACATTTCTTCGGTCCTATACATTGAGGACAACGCTCCAATCTTTATTACCTGGGCTGGAAATATTGGCCCAAGGATATTAAGACCCTTAATATGGGCTTTCGGCCCAATAACCCCTTTTTCCCCTTTGGGCTCAGGGGTGTATTAATCTCGCTTCTTAATTTATCATCCCTACTAAGACGAACTTAATTCATCTTATGTCCACGTGTCGCCCTCTCGGAGGACGACATATTTTGGCCGCATCATATACCTTTTAAATTGTGCTGAAGTATACCAACTTCTCGTGCAACTAGACACTTTTCTATTTATCTATCGAGAGTGTAGTCATAGATTAGTATTTGGATTGTGTATTTTATGTTGTTAGACCCGTTTTCAGATTTAAACTTGTCTCAATTGTAGTTTCTATTGTAAAAGTTATTGCTGTAACATTTCACACAACATTTGTACTTACAAGTTAAGTAAAAGTTTTTCGCTGTAAGACTCGCATATATTTTATTATATAAAATCTATGTTAAAAAGCATTTCATTGTGTTCATTGTCTTTATTTCGTTTTTAGTGTTTTAGACTCCCGTTGTGTTTTATTATTTATGATATTCTGTTAGAATTAATGTTACATCATTTGTCTCAACATTTCGTGTAACATTATTCTGTTTTTCACTTAAACACTAGTAAGCACACTTTCAGTATTAAATATGTCTTATTTTGAGTTTATCGAATTTTTGTCAAGTTGAGCTTAAAAAAATAATCTTGTTCTAGTTCGAATCAAGTTTGAGTATATTAATCGAATTAAAAAGCTTTAACAGAGCACTCTTTTGGAAATTGGGCTTAGGAGTGAGTTTCGATTCAATATCTTATTCGTCCATTTTAGAGTGGGGATGAATAATAAATAATAAATAATTTTTAAATATTGTTGTTAATAAAATTTGAGTAGGAAAAAACTTTTACACGAACCCATTACAAGCTATTTTTTGCTTCAAATTTTTTGGTAACTGTTAAAATAATTAGATTAGTTTCAAAAAATTAAATTAGTAAAGGTTATTTAAAAAAAAAAAACCTTGAATTTAATTGGTTGAATGTTAAAACTTACAAATGTGTCATTTTTGGGGCCGTGACAGTTTCAGTCCATTTTAAAATTCAAGTGTTAGAAATTTGTTCGAAAACTTAAGATCGGCATTAAGGGTGTGTTTGCAAATCATAGTGATTGATTCAAAGTGATTAAAATTGATTTTTGCAATAAAATTGAAAGTTGATAGTGTTTTAAAATTAAGCACTTTAAATCAATTGTGTATATGTTGTGGTGTTTACTTAACAAACCACTTTTTTTTATAAATTTACAAAAAACACCCTTATTACATTTGAATATGTAATGTGTAAAGATGAAATATTATTTAAATTGTGAGGGTAAAATTGTAAAATTGATTATTGTAATGATGAGAAGCACATAGAAGCTATTAGAAGTAGGTGGAGGGGTACTTCATCAAAATCACTTTTAACAAATTAACTTAATCACTTGGTTGTGTTTGTCTGATCAAAAAAAAACTTGGTTGTGTTTGAAAACACTCCAAAAGTGATTCTATTTGAAAAGAAAGTGATTTTAAGCACCTTCTAGTGTTTGAAAACACCCACTAAATGACTTAAGTTTACAAATGTGGTTGCAACAGTTAAAAAAAAAAACTGAAATTATTTTAAATTTCCTAGGACCTGGTGTGTTATATTCTATGGTTGAAGGAGGAATCAGTAGGTCGTTGTAGTATAGTGGTAAGTATTCCCGCCTGTCACGCGGGTGACCCGGGTTCGATCCCCGGCAGCGGCGTCTCTTTTTTGTTTTTTTAGATTTAATATATTTATTAATTACAAATATAATTGTTAACGAAAACAAGTTGCCCGTCTAGCTCAGTTGGTAGAGCGCAAGGCTCTTAACCTTGTGGTCGAGGGTTCGAGCCCCTCGGTGGGCGATTTTTTGCTTGAAGATATATTTAAATATAAATAATTTAAGAATTTAGTTTTTGATTCTTCTCTAAATTGTGAGAGACTTCCAGACCGGTGAGGTTTAACGGATTTTGTGCACAATTCAGAAAATATAAGGATGGTTGTTAGTGCTTAAATTAGAAATATAAAACATAATTGCATGTGTTTTTCAGTACACAAGGGTGGTTTTGTGAAGTGAATGTATATTTATTAAGTGTTTTAAAATAAAATGTTCATTCTTAATTTAATCATTTAGAATTCACAATATGTTTCAACCTGATATTTATTATCAAACACTCAACATCTAATTCTAATCTACCACCTGCAGACTCAATCAAAGATCTAGAATCACATTTTTTTACAAAAAAACTGAAAAAAGGTAAATATAGCACTGTTCAGTAGAAACTGAAAACATAAAAACTTCATTAAGGAGGGTACAAAAAGGATGATCTCATGGTGCATAATGTGGAGATTTACAACAGATTAAGTTGGTGAAACAGTTAATGTTGAAAAGGGCTGAAAAGTTGCAATTAAACTTAAGGTGCTTTAGCTGTTTCCCTGACCAGCGACAGGTTGGCAAGCAAACCACACAACTGAAGATACGAACCAACTCCTTCACAAATCCTCATGTGCCCAAATCCTGTTTCCTGCAAGTAAAACCATCATAAAAGACAGACAAGTTATGAGACCAAATAACTCTTTAAACTCTAGTATTTATATATATAGGCATTGGCATAAATGACAAACCTTCATGAATTCCAACTTCAAATACTCAGGCATATCATAATTCTTGATGATTCGGAAAAGGGTAGTGATTATATCAGTGGGTGAATAACCCATATCATAAAGCTGCTTCAATCCACCACAAGCGTCGTCAAATTTCCCCTCAATTACTTGTCGTACTAAGTTTTTCACATGCAATGGATGGGGTTGATCACAAACCTGGAACCAACCAAAAACCTTGGTTGTTACATACACTGCCGCTCTCCAATTTTCACAATAATAGATATTACAAAAAACATGTGACAAAATATCACTAAAAGGTGTGAACTGAATTTTTGACATAAACTAACCAACTAAATTTTTTGTATTCAATTAAAAGGTAATAAAATTAATGCATCAGAAGACTTTAAAGATTTGAAAATATCTCAATTTTTTTTTACTTAATAAGAGACATATTCTACCAAAATAAAAGAATCTCATGGAAAGTTTCACGAACGAATAACATGAAAAATAAATAAACCTGTAACAACGAATATAAACAATGTTCAGTTTCATGCACTGACCTTGAAAACATTTTCTTGACTGACAAACCCAAATCCACTGTTTGTAGCTTGCAAGTTATTCAATGCTTGCCGCATATCACCATCAGCAGTGAAAATAATTGCTTCAAGACCTTCCGGAGCATAAGGTACCTACATCAGTATTCAAATTGGATAATATATGAAGGTTCATCTCAAACTTGGATTAAAGCTTCAATCCATTTCGATGAAATTATGGCAACTTACACCTTATTGATCTAAAACAATTATCTAATATTCGAGACAATCATGCAATGATAGTGAAAACTCAAATGATGATAAATGATAATTTTTTCTGTAGTGCTGCCTAGGCAAAAAATATACATTGGATGGAACGTGAGATGCATATTGCATCAAGTCACCAAAAACCAAAGTATTTCCACATAAGATTTTTTATTCAAAACAAAAGCAAATAGCTAAATAAATAAAAATGCCTCCATGTCAATGTTAATTTCCACCTTGTGAGATGAATAATGAGGAATCGCCTTTTCTTATGTCAATAAGCAAGTGCAGTATTCATTTCATTCAAATACTAGCATGACATCTTCAAAAGCTGTGTACAATACTGCAATATCTACCCTAGGAAAGCATTTTGGTCAGCAATTTTCTGGATATAACAAATTCATTCCCTCAAGAAGCATAAAATAAATTATTCTACTTTCCTTCTTTTATAAAGAGACCACATACATGATTTCCAAGATCAACATTTACCAGTCATTAGTCATCATAAGACATTCATTAGCCTTCTCTCAAATAATCGAAGGTTTTAGATGATGTAGTCAACTAGTCATTGGTCGTTCAATAAATTGGCCTGACACATGTATAACCACCATGCAAAGGAACGTAGTTCAATTATTCTATAGAACCAAAGTGGAAAATAAATAAATAAATTTGCAGGCAATAGGACTTAATTTGAGATCACAAACATGCAGAACAATCTGTTTCCACTCTAGAATTTCTGCATGAACGAAAGGAGAAACAAATTATCTTTAATTAAATGTTACAACCGAAACATTAACAACTTTGTCAATGAGATAAATGTGATGCATGGGATTGCAGATGAGCAAGGAATAGTTCTTGAAAAGAAAGTGATTACCTTTTCGGCTGCAACCACCACCTTGAGACGTCCAAGGATCTCTTTATCAGATAATCTAGAAAAACGGACAAGGGCACATCGACTCTGAATAGGCTCAATAATCTTTGATGAAGTGTTACAAGCTAGTCCAAAACGTGTAGAATTTGAGTATATTTCCATTGTCCTCCTCAAGGCTTGTTGAGCTCCGGAAGTCATGCTTATTTCCATCCAATGTGGAAAAAACAGAAAAGGTAACAGCACACAACAAGTGTAAGTAATTAAGGTTGAATAAGTCAAAAATTACATATGAATTATGCAACAAATCCATAAGGTTGAACTCGAATAAGTCAATAGTTACATAAGAATCATGCAACAAAACCATCTATATAAAGTAAGCCAGCCAATCTTGGACTACAGGTAGGGGTGTTACGGGTGTAAGTGAGTAGAGCTTGACTCAGAAAAAGCTCGAGCCCAGTAATACTGGATTCATCAGGCTCCCGAGCCTAATCGAGATGACATAATTTTACTATTTTACCAATAATATTATAATTATTTACAAATACTACTCCATAATCATAATAAAATTAAAATCTCTAATTAATTATAAATGTTATGTATGTTATTGAGTCGAGCTGAGTTCAAAAGAATTGAGGTTGATAGAGTTCGAGTCAACTTTCGAGCTTTGAGTTTTTTAACCGAGTCGAGTTTGAGCTTGACACTACTCGCCTTGACTCGGCTCATTTACACCCCTACCTACAGGTGAAGAAAAAGCAACATGGATGTAGAGTTAAAAACAATAAAGCCTTTTATTGCCCGTACATTTCACTTACCTGTCAGCTTCGTCCAAAATTATTATCTTGTGTCTTCCAGGAGGCAATGTAACTTTCTTCTGGGCAAACATCTTTATTTTGTTTCTCACAACATCGATCCCTCTGGTTAAAAATATTAAGAAATATGTAAGCGAGCAACAAAAAGTGGCATCAATTAAACAAAGTCAATATTTTACATACCTATCGTCTGATGCGTTTAGCTCCAAAACTGCCTCTCGGTAATTTGGTCCTAGGAGCTCATGAGCAAGCGCTAGAATGCTAGTAGTCTTACCAGTTCCGGGTGGGCCCTACCGAATTCATTCAACACTTATTACTTATAGATTATAACTTTGCACTTAAATTTCTAATCACAAAAGAAATGTATATCATCTCTGTTTATTTGCATGAAAAGTGAGTAGGCAAGATAGATAAGATGACATTAAGTTTAATAACTAACAAGGTGAAATAACAATTTCTTCTCCACAAGTGCACAGTAAAATTAGACTTTCAGATTAATTTGCCTCATTTTCAGGAACTCAAATTTCTTATTACAGAAGAAATATATATCAGCTCTGACTTTATACTATAACATCAACTTTCATAACTAGCAATTTCTTTTCCACGGAAACATGTGTAACAGCAGGTGCAACCAGGTTACACCTTCAATTATGAATACTTTGTCTAATTGAAAACTAATATCAAGAAAACAAAAGGATTTAATGCGTCACAGTTCATAAGAGCGGGGAATACAATTTCACCTTTTGAAAATACAGATCTGGAGCTAAAACACCACTATGTTTCCAACAATAACAACTACCACCACCATTACCCAATATCTTTTCAATGGAATTCAGATATTCGCTCCAAATTCAAGAGATGATACAAAAAAGGGGTTATCAGTACAAATACCGAAGCACAAAGTACAACATGGACAAACAGCAGCTTGTAGCAATTTTCTAGCATCTTGACTAAAACCTCGCACACCGTAATGCGGCATAGTTTCGAACTAAACAATTAAAAATGCTACTACTTCAATATCCATATTCTAGTTGACACCGAAATTCAAATTTACACAGTTAACGAAGAAAAAATTAATGGAAAGAGAGAGAAAGTTGAGTGGTTGGTTACGGCTAGAATAAGGTTAGGCATGTTGCCACCGCGGGCGATGACTTGGAGCCTATCGACGGCGTCCTCATTGCCGACTATATCGCACACCTTAGAGGGCCGATACTTCTCCACCCACGGGATCTCTGGCCCCACCGCACCCGAAGAAGTTGACGACGCCATTGACGATTCAGTCGAAAGGATTTCGTATTCGCAAGAATTGTCGAGTGGAATTGGGTGTTAAAACCCTCGTTGTAACTTGTTAGGGAGAGGCGGGAGTTCCTTTTTTTTTTTCTTTTTCTTTTCCCTCTCAATTAATAAATATAAAATGATAAAATTGTTTTTTTTTTAATTTAAAATAAGCTTCAATTAAAAGACAAAAAAACCTTGAACCTTCCCTCTAAAAAACATGGAATATTAAACACTAAGAAAACCCCTAAATCATTTGAGATGAAAAACACAAATTTAAATCGTTTAAGATTTAATCGGGACTAAAATAAAAAAATTATCAGCAAGAAAAAAAAAAAAAACTCTTGTATATATCATATGATAAAAAAAATTGTATTAAAAAAAAGATAAAAAAATAAATGAAAACCTAAATCAAATTGAGACCCCAAGGTTAAAGATTTAGAGTGCTTTAACAAAGCACTACTAGGTAAGTGGGCTTGGAGGTTCTGTACTGAAAGGAATCGATTGTGGGTGCGGGTAGTAAAATCGAGGTAGGGAGAGCCGGAGAGCTAGGGGGCTTAAGACAGGGGTAGATAGTGAAAGGTAATGGGTGAAATCGAGCGAAATGTGAGGGAAAATTGGGAAGGTTACATGGAAGTGAGAAGGGGACTGGTTCGAGAGGGTATGGAGAAGATTATGGGGAAGGGGAGGTGCCTCTAAAAATCAGATATTCTAGGCTCTACAACTTATGCTCTGACAAGAAGATGAGGGTAGGGGACATGAGGAAGTGGAGTTGGAGAAGAGACTTACTTGATAGAGAAACAAACACTTTTAACGAACAAATCTTTTTGATCAACAGGTGCAAGTCAAAACAGGGAGAAGACAGTAAATGGAGATGAAAACAAGGGGCAAAAGGAAAATACACAACTAGAGAGTTCCATCCTACGCCAACCTAATTCAACAACTATACAATGATACAAGTGATGCAAATGAAGATTTCACAGCAATATGGAAAAGCATGGTACCACTAAAAGTTCGACTACATGCTTGGTGACCACTATGGGGAAGATTACCGGCAACGACAAACTTTAAAAAAAAAAAAAAAGTCTATCGGTCGGGGTAAACACAAATTGCTGCTTTTGCAATGAAACCTTAGACATGGTACGCAACGTTATGTTAAAGTATCCTTCTACATACCGAGTATGGATGTACGTGATTAAGTGGATGAGAATGATAACGACACTGCAAACAGATTCATTAGTAAACTTACTACAATTCACTAGGCGCTAATGACTATTGTGGAAGGTAAGAAACTCCATTATCTTTCAAAACGAACAACTTCAATTTGAAAGACTAATGAAAGATATGAAATCACACGTATGAACCTAAGACCAATTCAAGAGACCGTTCAAAAGAATAAATATTTTTACTAGCCAGATGAGCAACCAGTGCTATGTAATAAAAAATACTTCTATCTAAAAGTAGAAAAATCATGAAACTTTCTTAAATACTGGAACAATCATATAATTGCTTCTTAGGCATTACTTATACCCAATATAATGAATCAAAACTTAGGCTCCATTAAATTCACCATTCAAATCCACTCCACTTATTTGGATTAAAAAGTAAATGAATGAATTTAAAATGCTTAGCATATTTTTTTAGTTAAAATTGAGAGGATTTTAAATCCTCCCTAAAATCATGTAATTTGAAATCCATCTATTTTCAAAACCTTTCATTTCAAATAACTCCTCAAATCAAATTCCTCCACCCAAACACAACCTTAGATTAAAAAAACAAATCAAATTCCTCCACCCAAACACAACCTTAGATTAAAAAAAAAAAAAAAAGGAAAACTAATGTTATTTTTTTAATTTAACCTTTCCATGTTACCATGGGACATGGGGTAACACGATAAAGACTAGTGAATACTGGAATACAATTTTAAGAGGAACCTAAACCCAGGAGTTGAGGCCACAATTCTCCGGCAAGTTTCCCGGTGGCCGCCGTTTCAATGTCCATCTCAGCTTTGGACTCGTATATTCCGAAACTGTGCATCCCGCGCAGCTCCGGCAGACTACCGCCACTAACCACCAGAGTCAGAGTCTTCGCCCACCCCCAAACACTCGCAATCCTCTCAGACCCACACGTTCTCCGGTTAGCAGAGTCTCTCGAAGATTCCATTGCCGTCTCCTCGGCTTCTCCTCCGCCGCCTCTCCAAAAGCTGAGGGACATCTCCTCCCAATCCCTTCTTTCCACGCCATGGCCGTCGCGTAAGGACGAGCCGTTCAGATTCACCGATACTTCTTTTATTAAGAATTCCGATATTCAACCGGCGACTCCCTCGAAAACGCAGTCGTTTGGCTCCTTGACAGCTTTGACGGACTCAATTTCCCCCAATCTTGCTATAGTTGATGGCTATTTAGTCGATTCATTGTCGCAGATATCTGGATTGCCGGATGGGGTTTTTGTTGGGGCTTTATCGAGCCTGAATTCGGAGGCCATAATGGAAAGGGTTTCCAAATATGTTTCCAATTTCCAGGGGGATTTGTTTTGGTCTCTCAATGGTGTGGGCGCTCCTGATTTGCTTCTTGTCTATGTGCCTGAGGGTTGCAAGGTTGAGAATCCATTGAATTTGAGATTCGTTTCACTGAATTCGAGTGACAAGGGATCGAAAGCTCTGCCAATTTCTAACCCTAGGGTGCTAGTTTTGGTGGAGAAAGGTGGGGAGATTAGTGTAGTTGAGGAGTATGTAGGTGGAGATGGGGATGATAGGTGCTATTGGACGAATTCAGTCATGGAAGTCTTCATTGGGGATGGAGGAAAGCTCCAACACTCTTATATCCAAACACAGTCCTTAGGTGCTGCACATGTTAAGTGGACTTCAGTTCTCCAGGTAGATTCTTGTTTCTGATCTGCTTCTTGACCTTTGTTGATCCCTATATGTGTTAGTTTTTTAATTTTCAACAGCATTTGAGTGATATATACTAGGAATAAATCAAGAAAATTAATGTTGTACTAGAACTATATGTTTGCTGACCAATCTTCCATTTGTTGAAGAACAAAGGTGTAAACCAATAAATTTAAACACCTGCAAATATGTACAAAAGAATGGTGATAAAAATAAGGTAAACATATTTTTATTAAGAATGTGGGTTACAACTCTCGTTGATTTGTGATACCGGGGTCTCAACGACGTGTTCCGGATTTTGATTTGACCTACAATTTAGTAGCAGGGAGTTGATGGAGTCATTTGTGACTTATTCCATCATACTCAATTTGACCTACAATTTAGTAGTAGGGAGTTGATGGAGTCGTGACTGACTTATTCCATCTGAAAACTACTACAATTCTATTTGCACTCTCTTATTTATTAGAGATGAACAACTTAGAGAGCAAGAAAATGATATTCGAAAATCCTAAAAATAAGGAAAGAGATAATCCTCAATTTTAGAGATATTATTTTATATTCTTATCTCCAAAACTAGGATTTACAATATTAGACACGTTCAAAATTTAATAAAATTTCAGTGTCTACAAAAGGATTCACATGATTATGGTACACTTGCGCCATAGTTGTGTTTTACTGTTATTGGATGAAAGATAAACTGGATTGCATCTGTGGAATATTGGACTTTACAGTTTGTGTGTTTGTTCTTTAAGGTGCCATGAAAGTAGTAGTTCATCACTTTATCTTTAGTTCCTAAGTAGATACTTAATATCTTCTGCTATTGCTGTGAATGGTAAACGCCAATAATTCATGATCTCACTTTGAAAATTATATGTCTGATTATAATTAGCTGCTGCAAATCGACTGTTGATTCAACGTGGATAGAAAAAGCAAGATATGCATTTACCTGTCTGCTTTGAATGTTACTGATGCTTTTGTCTGTATATATCTTGTCAGAATTCAGACTTCTTTAGCTTTGTTTTTTGTTGACCCCTAGTGTTACACATGATCTAGAACTAGTCCTATAATACCTCATTTATCCAATAAGTGGGATGTAGGAGTAGTTTTTGATGTTTGAGGAATGGATTCTAAAATAAGTTCTCTCAAAAAGACGGATTGTCAGACACATCAACTTGCCTTATGAAATATAGCTAACTTTCGGTTAAGGGAAATAAATTGTAAAGAAATAACCCAATGTTTTTATGACTAACCTTGCCTCATTAAAACATGATTGGTACTTTCAAATCATTTTTGTTAGGACATATAACTTTTCTACATCTGGGCACTATTTTTTCTGCTGAAAACCATTTTCAGGAGTTACAATACAAAGCGATAAACTATTTGCCATAAAAAAATTACACCAATCGTATGATCATGTTAATCCCAGAAAATTGTCAAATATATTTTCTTTTCTGCTCATGTTTTAATTCTGTCGATGAATAAAATAATTTGTTTCTAGAGCTCATATGCTGCGCAATTTGCAGAGAATATTACTAATATCTGTCATGGTGAACATTTGATGCTCCAGTTTACTAAGATTAAAAAACTGCTCAATTTTATCTACCAAGTTATTAAGCTTATAACCCCATCAAGAACTTCATATTTGATTAGTGACTGCAAGAAGCTTTGAGGTTGATCTTTACTAATCTTTACCTTTGAAAGATTTTATACGAAAACATTTTTATCATCTTCATGGATTCAAACTGATTTGTGGCTATCAATTATTGTTACAAAGCTAGTAGAATGGCTATATGCAGTAATTTTGAACCATTTTGTGCATATCTACCCTTTTTTTCTGGGTTGAAAAGTTTTTTGATCTCATGACTTGTCTACTGTCCAATTTTGGCAAAAAAAAGTTCACCTTTTCGATTTAGTCCCAATATTAAGAAACTTGTCCAATTTGGCCCCAAAATTGCCAGAAAATTGAAATCAATGTTTTCAAATTTCCGGTGATTTTCAGCAAAAAATTGACAATCTTAAAAATGTTGGGACTAAATAATAAACGTGAACTTTTTTGGAACCAAAATTGGACAGTCGACGAGTTATGAGACCAAAAAACATTTTAACTCCTTTTTTCCCTTTTTGCATTATGAATTACAAACCTTTCTTGTGGTTTCATTTTCAAAATTGGGCTGATTTGCAGGAATCTAAAAGCACTTATGAGTTAAGCGAAGTGAGCACTGGTGGAAAATTGAGCAGGCACAATGTCCATGTCCAACAAGTGGGGGCCGACACGGTAACAGAGTTATCAACATTTCACTTATCAATGGGTGATCAGTTGCAAGACTTGCATAGTAAACTTGTGTTGGACCATCCACGAGGGTATTCTCGTCAACTTCACAAATGTATCGTAGCACATTCGCTTGGACAAGCTGTTTTTGATGGAAATGTTCAAGTCAATAGGTATGCATTCCTCTAATACCTTGCCTTATAGTCTTATAGAGTATGTGAAATTTTGTTTGTCCTTTTTTTGTCATTTTACCCTGATGCTTGGTCACACAATCCTGAGGTAGTTTAATTGCTGAAAGTGCATACTGTCTCATTGTTAAACATGTATTGCTGACTTTTCATATTAATACCTATTTTTGAAGTAGTTTTAGAGGGTGTTTGACCGAGCTGATATGCTCAGTAAAACAGCTTATAAGATGTTTATGAGCTTATAACCTCTCAAAAAGCGTTTGGTAAATAAAGATATTTAATACGGAGTAGCTTATAAGATCTTAAAATAAACTCTTTACAACTGATAAGCTCCAAAAAGAGTATCCACATTCCACACCCCCAACTTATTTTTCTAAAATCTTATAAGCTATAGATTTAAAAAAAATTAAGAAATAAAAATCACCAAATCTATCCCTCCACCTCCAAATTTGACAATGGTGATAGAGGTCCAGCGGTCTAAAAAAACAAAAAATGAAAAAAAAAACATTTACCTCAAATTATCATTGAACTCATACGTTTTATTAGCCAAACACTTTAGCAACTTATAAGCTACTTAAAAATTAGTACGGAGTACATCTTATAAGATTTTAGAACTTATAAGGTCATGTTTGATAGGTTAGATTAAACCTAGATTAACTATACAATATATCATTTTTATTGGTTGTTTGATAACTTAGATTAATGGTAGATTATGCTTTAAAATTTATAAAGTTTAGTTATCATCCTAATCTTAGATAATCCATCTTTGCTATCAAACATGCCCTAAGTTGTTTAGAATAAGTTTAGTCTAATGGGCCGTTATTTTCATTGTTTTATTCTTGACTTGTACATATTTGAGACTATTCTCACTACTGTTGTTAGTACATTGCACTGATTCATATATATATTTAATTGGTTACGCAGAGAGGCTCAGCAGACAGACGCAGGACAATTAACAAGGAGCCTTCTTTTAGAGCCTCGAGCGAGTGTGAATGTGAAACCTAACCTCCAAATCATTGCAGATGATGTCAAGTGCTCCCATGGAGCTGCAATTAGTGATTTGGAAGCGAATCAGCTCTTCTACTTCCAATCACGTGGAATTGACATAAAAGCTGCAAGAAAAGCTCTCATATTTTCATTCGCAGCTGAGGTGATACAACGGTTCCCCCACGCTTCTATCAGAAAGAAGGTTGAGAGTCATATTAAAACGTTGCTTGATCCTTCACTTCCTTCTAGGTAAGAATCGGTTCATTGCTTAAAACTATCATGTCTTGTAAGTTGTAAATTATTGCTTCTTGAAGAGGGTTTTTTGTTTGTACGAACCATTGCATTCCACTAATCAATTTTAGGCCAATACAAATCAATTTTCTCAATTAAGTCCCATAACATTTAAAATGATGCAATTTTAGTCCTACATTGAGTGTTGACGTTTTTAATCTCTACGAAAATTGCATCATTCATATGAGACTAAAATCGTCAACACTCAATAGAGCTACATGTACATCAGATGCATTACTGTCGATTCTTTTATTTTGAAGATGCTAAATCGAGTGAAACATTTGTTTTCAGGGAAGAAAAGTGAGCAAGAGAAGATTCACTCCCCTTCCAAGTTTGTGCAAATAGCAGCAAATGGTAATGGTTCATACGTTTATCTCTTCCTCTTTATTTCCCTCTTAATTGATCCCAATTTGGAATTCATACAACATTGAAGACCAATAAGCTGTAAAATTTTTCTGAGAGATATAATAATTGATATTCAATGAAATTATTGTTGTAAAAATACCTATAGCTTGGTCTCTTTACAAACCACATGAATAAAGATACTTCTCCAGTTGTGTATCTATATGAAGCTATAGGATATTCATGCCGCCATTTTGGCAAAAATTTACTTCAGCTTGTTTCATAAGATGAAGCTTCAAAGCCAGTTATTAAATCAACAAACAAAGTTCAAATTGTAAGGTGCTTTGGAGCTGAAGATTTAAGAATGTATTTGAATTCAATGAGGAAAACATTTGGAATTATCTGAAGTCTGAACTTTGTATTGGTATGTCAAGAAGATATGTTTTTTTTTTATCCAAGTATCATTTTTGTGTATGTGAAGTGTCATTGTTTGAAAATTAAACATTTTTTTTAAACTGACACTTTGTATGCATAACAGTGATATTTGATTATATAGTGACACTAAAAAAAGAGTTTACTTCAAATCCTTCCATCCAATGTAAACCTTTTTACATCGTTGGATGATCCAATTAAAGAAAATAGACTTAGATCTTTTCTTTAAGCCAGTCAAATTTCATTAATTAGTTAAAACAAAATTAGTGTGTTAGCTAGTTAAGTGTTTATAATTTAAGTTCGTCTCATAAATTACCGGATATTCTATTACGCTGTCTCAGAAAGTAAATTTGTCTTTTTTCAAGTAAAAAAATAAAATTATTTTCTGGTAGCATACTAACACGAGTCTTTTTACTGTCTTCCAAAACTTCTGTTTTTGTGAAGCAATATCAACAAGCTATTGTTATATGATCCACTTCGATTTAACATATTTTTTTTAGTACGGAGTAATTTTAATCCGACTTAAATATATGTTTCAAAAAAAAAAAAAAAAACCCATCACAAATTCTCATGAAAAATGAGAACAAAAATTACTCCCTCCGTCTCGTACTCATACTTGATGACCTAAATCAATTGAACATGAGTTTTAATAAATAAATTGTTTATTAGTTGTGTAAGATAAAGTGAACTAGTAAAGATTTTTCAACTATATAAATAGTAATAAAATTATCTTTTAATGTAATAAAGTAGTGTCATTTGTTGTAATACTGTGATGTTTTAAGAAGAAGTTTAAAAGTGTTTTTATTATTTTAAGTAAGAAAAACAAGATTTAGATAGTTTTTCAGATTAAAAATGATTATTTCAATGATCTTGATGTGTACTAAATACTAATATAATCTGCTCTTAAATTTTCCGTTTTCTTCACTTGATTCGATCCAAAATTTAGCTTGTTAGATTCGCAAAAATCACACCATACGAGGGTCTTGGTGTGGGAACTTGGATACTCAAATTAAATGAAAGTAAGTTGACATTTTGATCCATATAAGTTCTGTTGTAAAAATTTAAATGCGATTTACTTAATTTTATAAACTTCAATTTCTCCTCAATTTTGTTATTTTTATATCATCCTCAACTGTTGTTAAATTGCACAAAGAGCCCATGAAAATAAATTACTCCTACTACACTACAGTAGAGTGTGCTCTGTTATTTCAATTCAAGATAAGGTTGTAGAAAAAACATCTCATCTCACCACACCAGAGCAACAGAGTGAAAGTTTATTTAGCAAACAAAACACATTCATATCATTCAAAATCTCCATTTCCATGGCAACATCTACAAATCTCTCAACGCCGGTATCACCATATCTCCCCTCCCACACCACTCACCACCGCCGCACCCCACTTTTACTCCCTATCAGAAAAAGGTTCACCATTTCTTGCAACACATCCCCGCCTTCCGCCCTAGCCCAGGAAGAAAACCACCCATCTTTGGCGGAGCAGCTCAAACCCTTATCCAACACCATTCTTTCCGACCAACCGAACCAAGCCCCTCTCTTATCCAAACCTAAATCCACATGGGTAAACCCCACAAAGCCTAAACCCTCCGTTCTCTCTCTCCAACGCCACAAGCGCTCTTCTTCCTACTCCTACAATCCCCAAATCAAGGACCTCAGACAATTCGCAAAGAAGCTCAATGACTGTGACGAATCCGATTTTCCAGCCCTTGTTGTGGAAATGCCTAATCCGCCCTCGAGGGAAAATGTCCTTTTGGTGCTGCACAGCCTGCGCCCATGGAAGAAAACCCTTCTTTTCTTCAATTGGGTAAAATCCCAGAACGCGCTTCCCATGGAGACTATCCTTTACAACGTTGCTATGAAGTCTCTCAGATTTGGGAGGCAGTTTCAGCACATTGATGACCTTGCTTGTGAGATGATTGAAAAAGGTATTGAGCTTGATAACATTACGTATTCCACCATTATTACATGCGCTAAGAGGTGTAATCTTTTCGATAAGGCGGTTGAGTGGTTTGAAAGGATGTATAAAACAGGGTTAATGCCGGATGAGGTTACTTATTCTGCTGTTTTAGATGTGTATGCTAAGTTGGGTAAAGTTGAGGAGGTTATGAGTTTGTATGAGAGGGGTAGGGCTAGTGGGTGGAAGCCTGATCCTATTGCTTTTGCTGTGTTGGCAAAGGTGTTTGGTGAAGCAGGGGATTATGATGGTATTAGGTTTGTTTTGCAAGAAATGAGGTCTCTTGAGGTACAACCCAATTTGGTGGTCTACAACACCTTATTAGAGGCCATGGGTAAAGCTGGGAAACCTGGTTTAGCTCGAAGTTTATTCGAGGAGATGGTGGATTCTGGGGTTACTCCTAATGAGAAAACTTTGACAGCATTGATCAAGATTTACGGGAAGGCTAGGTGGGCTAAAGACGCGTTGCAGCTTTGGGAGCGAATGAGGTTAAACGGATGGCCCGTTGATTTCATCTTGTACAATACATTGCTAAGCATGTGTGCTGATTTGGGGTTGGTTGAAGAAGCTGAAAGATTGTTTGAGGATATGAAGGGATCAGAGAGACGAAAGCCTGATAGTTGGAGCTATACAGCAATGCTTAACATTTATGGGAGTGGGGGGAATGTTGATAAGGCCATGGTTTTGTTTGAGGAAATGTCTGAAAAGGGTGTGGATCTTAATGTAATGGGACTCACTTGTCTGATTCAATGTTTGGGACGAGCAAAGAAGATCGATGACTTGGTGAGGGTGTTTGAGACCTCCATTGAAGCTGGTGTTAAGACAGACGATAGATTATGCGGGTGTTTGCTCTCTGTGATATCGTATAACGAAGGAGACGATGCAGATAAGGTCCTCGCTTGTTTATCAAGAGCAAACCCGAGTTTGGTTTCATTTGTGAAGATGCTTTGTGGCAATGAGAGCTCTAATTTCGACATCGTGAAAGAGGAGTTTAAGAACATACTTAGCAACACAGCTATTGATGCTCGGAGACCATTTTGCAACTGTTTGATCGATATATGTAGAAATAGGAATCACCACGAGAGAGCTCACGAGCTCCTGTATTTGGGAACTATTTATGGATTATATCCCGGTTTGCATACTAAAACTGATGAGGAATGGAGGTTGAATGTACGGTCTCTATCAGTAGGGGCTGCTCAAACTGCATTGGAAGAATGGATGGGGACTTTAGCTAAGATTGTTCAGCGTGACGAAACTTTGCCAGCTGTGTTTTCGGCTAATACTGGGTCGGGAACTCATAAGTTTTCTCAAGGTTTAGGGAATGCGTTTGCCTCCCATGCGGAGAAGCTAGCAGCTCCCTTTAGGGAGAGTGAGGTTAAAGCTGGTTTTTTCATTGCTACAAGAGAAGATTTGGTATCATGGCTGCAATCTAAGGCTCCTTCAGCTATGATTTCAGCATGAACAAACTAACTCTAGTTATGAAGGCCCCAAACTCATGGCTTGAAACGTTATATACACGTGTAATTGTAGCTTGAGATCTTTATTTGGGAAGTGCTATACATAGTTTGTTATTAGGCAAATGATTTTTGAAAGCAATTCAAGATTTTGGCACTTGCATGTGAGACATCTTAAATCCATTCCCTACAGTTTTGTAGCTTGCTTTTTTGTTAAAGTAATGGAGAATATGAGAAGAACAGAAAGTGGGATATGAAAATTAATTGATTTATGTTTCTTATAATGTGTATTTATTTATACTAATATTCTGCAAGATTAGAAGTTTTATTTGATTAGTAACAAATTTGTGCTTTTGTTTATGTTGGGTATTCTTAGAATCAACCCATTGGGAAATGAAGGCATTGTACAACAAATGATTACCATATGGTTGTTTTATTGTTACCAAGGTTGCAGAAGTTGAAAATCGGTAGTCGGGTGAATTGGCGTTGCCTAGCTTTTTACATATTCTTCTAGCTTTTTAAAAAAATGCTTGATCTTATGTGTTATTCTTTTCGAAATCACTAAACCGTGATTCTTCGTATTACTTCGTTGACTAACAGTACTACTGAGTTCAACATAAAACTTCTGTGAACTAAGTGAGTCCAATTAATCAAAATAGTTAGAGCATGTATGCTTCTAAGAACAGTTTTTATGACCAATAATGCTGTTTCACATAGCTTCATATTTTTCTTAACCAAATTAATCAACCCTGGGGAGAAAAATGATGGGTCAAAATCACCTGTCCTGTGCCTAAATTTTCACATTGGCGGGCGGACACACACCGCCAATCCTAGTAAAGGAATGAATCTGTTAAATGCAGTTGCAAATGAAGAAGCAAATCTAAGCCTCTATAGGATTCATTGTTCATTAACAGACTACAAAATAGTAAAGAGAATGAGGATGAGAAGTTTAGGCTTCATTTGAAGTTCATAAAATTATATTCGGAGCCTTGGGCTTTGGAAAAAAACATTGTAAAGTTCAACCCAAAGTGTGTTTGGTATGTAGGTTTTTTTTTGGCTGAGTGGTTTGGGAATGGGTAATGAAAATGAGAATTAGTGTGTGTGTTTTGTATGTAGGAACTAGGAATGAATGGCATCAAATATCACTTTGGAGGAATGAGTCATTCCTCTCTTAAATGGGAGCAATCACAGCCTTAAGTGTGTTCTTAAAAACTCTACTGTATTTGAAGATAGCTCTTCATCTGTCAAGCCAAATTGCTTGTATATTATGCATGATTGATGAAGAATAAATTAGATACAGATGTGTTTGGCTTTCCTTAATGCTCAAGCTAGTTAAATTTCATATTTGTTTTAAATTGATTAGTTGTACATCTGTAATGTCAGATAAATGTCTCTACTAAGAAAGAGCTATCCATCTGTTTTGTATTTCTGAGAACCATATGACTTAACACTCTTATTCTTCATATCAACTGCAAACACATACCCGAGCCTCAGAAAAAAAAAACCTCCGGCTTTTGGGTGATCACCACATGATTCTCTTGCAAAGCTTGTAGCCTGATAGGATTGCAGTAGCTGCAATAACTAGGAATGAAGCAAAAGACATGCAGACAGAGACTATCGTTGCCTTCTGGAATGAGTTTCCGTTATACATACGTTGAAGGACTGGTATACCAACAGAAGACGCTGAAATCAGAAGGTATCCTGCAAACTGTTACATCATACAGATTATAAGATTACTGGAATGAATCATCGCACAAAATGACTAACTTGCAGTGGACAGTAATTGAAAAGTGCATATTCATCTGTTTTCATTTCTCAGTATTCTTACCTTTTGGTTTTCTTACGTTTATTAAAGCTGGAAATCCTTATTGATGTTGGAAAAAGCTCTTATGTGTCGCATCTACGTTGATTTTTAGATTGAACTAACGAGTTTTAGTAAGAACCAGTATATCAATAAAAATAACACCTCCACACTTGTTTTGTGGTTGTGTTCTTGAAAATATGTTCTTCCCTATACTTGATTTTTTGATAGGCTACGTTTCAAGATTTCTACAATTGTTTCTTGGCTATCCTACTCTCTCGAGTTGTATAAATGAATGAAAAGCAGTTGTCGTCGTTACCTGATAAAAAATGAAGGTGATATAGTCAGATACCATGTCTGAGATGAAAATACCTCTATGGGCCATGTCACACATAATTTTGAATAGCTGATACGAACCATAAACCACTATCACAATGTTCACACTGAACAAGTACCTGTACGTATACAAATTCTGTTAATACTTGTTTACCTTACTTTTGAATAGATTGATGTGATGCATCTAATTAGTAACTTTGTATTTCTGGGAAATCATTGATGATGCTTACTGTAATTCAGGGTGTTCCTTGAGCTTTTTATTGGTTGATGATAAGGCAACCAGTGAGATAGCAGAGCCAAACGACAAAATGAAAGAGAGAAGCCTAAGGCAGAGATCGGCGGTTTGAATTGGAGGTCTAGAGCTCCACCTGGTCGAAGCTACTGAAAACGAGAAAGGAGACGGAGTTTGCTGTGGCAGCTGTGCTGGTGAGTATGCTGCAAGCGGAGAAACGGTAACAGTAGACATCGACCCATGGGCTACCATTGCAACATGCCTTTCTTCTTTCATTTTCTTTCTTAAAACAACCAGAGCGAGGTGGTTGATATTTGTTTCTCAGTGAGAATTTTAAGAAGATATGCTGTATGTTTGATCTTAAAATTGTTGACTTGACGACACCAATGGTTGTGGTCATTTTTTTATATTTTTAAAGGTTTCTTTAAATGTTATCAGTTGGTGATATATTGCTGCGTAACTGCTACTATAAGTTTAAGAGTATTAGGTGAATGATGTTGAAAATTCTTGCAGAACATATAAACTATTCCTCCAGTTGCAATAATCAACTTAGGAGACGTGAAGCCTATCCAAAGTTGTCACTTCCACAACACGTTTTTTTTCTAAAGGATCAAGAAAAGCGTGCAACAATTTTATAAGGGAGACTTGACATTTGAAAAGGATAACTGGGAGAATGAAGAAGCTACAAATCATCCTTGTTGATTTGCTGAAGACAACCAAAAAAAGAATAAACAAACACACTCATTGGTGCATTTGCACATACATATATATAATTTGTAAAATCACAAATATTATTTCAAATTTTGTGCGACTTTGAGCTCAAGGCTTGGACTGATATCCCCATGGATTCTGGCTTGCCCACTTCCATTGGTCCCTGCACATTTCGTCTATACCGTATTTTGCCCTGAAAAAACACAACCATCCCATTTGCAATCAATTTTTCTTCATTTTATTCCAAGATTTATGTGCTATTTTGGCCTTTCAATGAAGAGTGAAATACTTACTTCCAACCAAGCTCTTTTGCAGCTTTGTCTGTGGATGCATAAACAGCTGTTGCATCTCCTGGTCGTCTTGGACAAAGTTTAATCGGGATTTTCTGACATATGAAACAAACTTATTAGCCTCCTAGACATATATCAATTATCATGTGCGGTAATAATTTTTTTAGCCCAGTAATAAGGGGTGACAATTATATGACAATATGTTTACGGGCTGACACATTCAAGCCATTAAATCTGAATTTGGCACATTCAGGCTCATAAATTTTATTTTTCACACAGTTATGCCAAATTTGGATGTTTTGGGCTGACAATTTAGGTCATCATATTTTAATTTCTGCATATTTAGGCCAACCACGTGACATTTTAGCCCAAAGTGGGGTGTTTAGGGCCAATTTAGCCTAAATATATAAAAAAAATTAAAATATACTCCATAATAACTTGAATGTGCCAGCCTGCAAACATAATGTCCTAATATTGCTTATCCCCTAAATTGCAGGCTCAAGAGAAAATAAAGGCACCTTATTTGATGCCTTTTCAAAAGCCGCCACCATCTCAAGAACAGATGTCCCACGACCAGTTCCCAAATTGTACGCAACACAACCTTAAACCAAACATTTGTAAGATTATTTAGTATGCATGAATAACATCATCAAATCATTTAGAGGCGAGACCGAATGAGGTTTGAACTAATGACCAAAGGCCTAGTGCTCAGCTGTTTCTTCTAATGAGATCCAAAGATTAAAGACATTGAAGATGACTAAAAAGTATTCACCATTAAAAAAGGTACTCACCTGTGTCCTTCCGTTCCATAAGTTTCTCAACTGAAACTACGTGACCATCTGCTAAATCCATGACATGGATGTAGTCTCGAATCTGTGGAAGAAGAAATTATCAAGCATTCTAATCTTCAAACTGTAGAGTATGATGGAGTAAAAGGGCCGAGACACCAAGAAAACAATAAAAATTACAACATAAAAGGTTTACAGGATTAAATTCTGCCAAAGCAACAATCACAGTTTATCAAATTCTATGATCCCTCTGGATGTCCTAACGACATAAAACGACGTAATATAAATAAGACTCTAATATAGTCCCTAACTATAATTAGGACAATAATATAGTCTGTATCATAGTATGATTCACAATTAACTCGGTATGTTTGCTTTGAAGTGTGGAATTAAAGCTAATGGAATATCCCATCACACCATGGTGGCATGTAAGAGAAGCTGGACACCAAGTTTATTTTGAGAATCTTAAGTACATGTCAAAACCGTGCTTTCTAAATGCTAAAAACATTCTCAAGAACTTAATTTTGGGCACTCCTCAAAGAATGTAATAGAGCACATGAAACTGTTACACTGAAAGACTCGAGTTCAAAAGAGCAGTGTAATTGCATACAGTTTTCATAAGCATTAAGTATTGCAATGAGAAGGAAAATGTTTAAATTTCAGTACTACTTCCACGAGTTGTCCAAAATTTACTTTCAGCTTGTTATTCCCCACATTCCCTTGTTATGGCCATCAGCCTATGCATAGATTTCAAATTTCGATAACCTGTTCCTAAAATTATCAAAATCCCATGTGACAAATATGAATCTCTAATTGTCTATATACCCCTGTTCTTGTTTCTGCTCCCAATTCAAAATCAGAACAACTAGACAAAGGATAATTCAGTATATAACAGGCAAATTAATCGTGAGTTTCAAAGAGGCTACATACCGCACTACCATCATGTGTGGGATAATCATGACCATAGACATTTAGCTCAGGTAATCTACCAACAGCCACTTGTGTTATATAAGGCATAAGATTGTTGGGAATTCCTTTTGGATCTTCTCCGAGCATCCCACTCTCGTGGGCACCCACAGGATTAAAATATCTGAGCAAAATAATTCTCCACTCTGGATCGGCCCTCTGAATATCTCGGGCGATTTCTTCTAGAAAGAGCTAATTATAACAAGAACAAGAAAATGTTATAACCAGCAACAAACTCAAATTACAGTTCCTATAAGCCCATATTAGAAGATTTCAACTAGTATCAAGAATGAAATAAAACCATCTACTCCATATTATGGAGACACACCTTTGTACGGCCATATGGATTCATAGCCTTCAATTCAGAATCTTCTAGACAAGGAATTTCATCTGGTTGACCATAAACCGTAGCAGATGAAGAGAACACCAACTACAAACAAGAATAATCACATTCCTTATGTCAACCATGTGAGTTAAATAGATAGTTACCTAAACAAGATACATGATAAATGGTGGTAAATCATGTAATAATAGAAACTAGCATTTGTTTACATATTCTTTCAAATTGTAGTTAAGCAGGCTTATCCATCCATTTTCTATCCTTATTTTGATACTTTCCAATCATTTCCACTTGTGAATCAACAGATTAGCAGTAACTCGAGTAAAAAAAGGACATACCTTCTTACAATTATATTTCGCCATAACTTTGTACAAATTAATCGACCCAACCAAATTATTGTCGAAGTATCTCATGGGATTAGCAACACTTTCCCCAACAGCTTTAAGCCCCGCGAAATGGATAACTGCATCAAACCTATGAAGAGTTCCAATAAAATTAGATCTTATCGGATACAACATTCCTCGTCCAAATTGAGTTAAAAATAAGCATCAATAAAATCGTATTACTTGCTCTGAGAAAACAATTTCTCCAAATCCTCCACATTCCTAATATCGCCCTGCAACCAAAAGCAAAATATCCAGAACATCTAAGATACATTGATTTCAAATACAATCCAGCTTTGTAAATTGAAGGATACAAACAAAATCCAGAATCTGTGCTGGATGATTACCGATCAGAAAAGTAATTCTCGACAACTAGCACACATACATACCAAATGGAAGTCGAGATCGTCGGAGAGTTTGTCGCCGACCAACTGGCGAAGCCTGTGAACGGCTTCCTCAACAGCATTGTCGAGATTGTCTATGATTGAAACCTTAAAGCCCTGCTTCAGAAGCTGAAGCGCTGTGTGAGTGCCGATGAAGCCCGCACCTCCGGTCACCAGAATTCTCCCTTTCGAAACCATTGTTTGTTGCCGCTTAATCACACAAACTGATTCAGAAAGCAATGCTTTTATAGTGGAGTAGCATACTTTGATTTCGCCAGGCTGGGATTAGAAATGCGTGTATGTATCAATCTGTATCGTGTGTGTGTGGATGATGAGTCAACATCAGTAAATGAAGAGAGAGAGAGAGATAACGATAATAATAATAATATGTCGTGCAAATCAAGGAAATATTTTCCAAATGGATAACCAAAATAACCAAATTTATATAAATATATCTTCTTGTTAGGCTGAAAAAAAATATCCATACTCGAAAGAACGATCATACTTTTTGGACACAAATTTTAAAAAATATAGATAAAATAAAAATGTTGTGAATTTATTGTGAAATAATAATAAAGTAATTATTTCGTAAAAGAAAATAAACACATAAATAAATAAATTATATCTTCTTGTTAAGCTGAAAAAATTATCCATATCCAAAAGAATGCTTTTACTTTTGGACATAGATTTTAAAAAATTAGATAAAATAAAGATGTTATGAATTTATTGTGAAGTAATAATAAAATGATTATTTTTATAAAAAGAAATAAATAAATAAATAAAGTGAGTATAATTTTAATGGAGAATATATATATATGCCTTTTAATTTCAATCTCTTTTTTTATATTTATATGTCCAATTTTATAATTTCATTTTTAAAAAGGGAAATATTACATACACACCTTACCTCATCTTCATTTTCAAATTTTTATTTTTTTTACTCCCTCCGTCCCACACACTTTCCATATATGGATGTCCAAAGCAATTTGCACACTCCTCATATTTACCCATATGTCATTACTTTTCCACACTCAATCTACTTTTTACTTTACTTTATTCATAAAAGTTTACAAAACTACCCCTCAAACATCAATCATTACACCTTTTCTTACACATTTCTTAAAATGTGTGCCGGTCAAAGGGTGCAAGTTTCTCCGGAACGGAACGGAGGGAGTATAATTTATGTCCAACTCAAATAAAAATTATATAAAAATTGTAATGAGAGAGTATTTTATAAAATTTTCAATTAATTAATTAAATTTTAAATGAAAAATATGATTAAAAACAAAGAAACCTGGTAATGACATTTAAATGTAGGTAAAGTCTAGTATGCACTCGAGTGCATGCTGTGCACCCTAGTCTATGTGCACTTTTCAGTTTACTGACTTACATTTTTTGGTAATGGTGTTGCACTTTTCAATTATTACTCATTTATCAAAAAGTGTAAGTCAATAAACTGAAAAGTGCACATGGACTAGGGTGCAGAGCATGCACTCGAGTCCATAGCAGACCAACCCTTGATTTCTCAATTAATTAAGTTTGCGATTCTAATTAAATTTTAAACAAAGAAACCTGAAATATTCGGAAATAGATGTAGAACTAGAAATATATTGATTCAAAATTATTTCAATTTCCAAAATTGGATAAATTCTAACGTGGAGTGTATTCAATTTCTAAATTTAATCATTTTCCTAAAGAATTAGGATCATTATAGAATGAAATTCATGATTTTTTTTTTCATACAGAATATTTAAAAACTCTCACATTTATCTATTGAAATCATCAATAAGTTTCACACTAATAAAACAAAAAATTTATAAACTTTATCTTACAATATTTATAATTTTACATGAAATATCATAATTTATAGATCTATCCATACATCAAATTCAACTTATTTATATATTTTATACATAAATGTTTATAAAATTAGGTGTTCCATCAAATTGAGCATGGGACATAATTACTTTTCAGGTTTTAAATATACTGTACTAGAGATTATAGGTAGGAGCATAATAATGAATAATGAGGTGTGTGTGTGTTTGGTTGGCGGGCGGAACTCGGAAGCATGTGAGGAGGGACACAAATACAAGCAACAATCCTCGTTAAAATGAGCCCACCACCAAATGGGAGTGATGCGGACTTCAGTGTTACGTGATAATGTAAAATAAGTATTCTCTTTCATCTATTTTATTTGTATAGGGTCGTTCCGTATACCATAATGGCACATTTCGGTATTGTACCAAAAAAAAAATGGTATTTCAAAATCAGTAACAATATCGTATCAAAAAGTTTAGTATATCGATTTTAGCATAAACAATTGCACATCACACACTGTACCGAAAATTGATATTAGTCAGTGGCGGATGTAGTATAGGACATGGGGTATAGCTGTACCCCCGAATTGAATTTTTTTAAATTATTTAAGGTAAAAAAAAATTAAAAATTAAAATAACAACTTAAAAAAGGTAACTGCATCCCATCATTCTCTAACGCCTTCTCCATTTTAAATTTAAAGTCTAGTCATTTCTAAAATTTCCATTAAAAGCTCAATATAAATTTAATTTCTCCTCTAGTAGATTAACGCCCAAATAATAATTTTATTTCTCCTTTAATAGATGATGCATAATAAAGATTTAATTTTCCCTCTTAGTAAATGGAGACCAATACAAATTTAATTTTTTTCTTTTAATAGATGGAGGTCCAAAAAAAAAGGGGTCAAATATCATAGGAATAGATCATTTTTTTAAAATATGAGGATTCATCGTCTCAGTTGTAATTGTAATTTAATTTAAATGTTATATATAAAATTTTAAGTTACCACGAATTGTATGGTTTTTATTATTAAATACTCCCTCTGTTCATAAAAAAATATGTTTCTTTGGCTGAACACATATTTTAAGAATAATTCATATTTTAATGTATAAAATAGATATGTGAATTAAAGAGTAAAGAGTATTGTAACTTTGTTAATAAAATAGAAAAAATACTTAAAATTTAACTACTATTTAAATAGAATGAACTTATTTTTTTATAAACGAAAAAATAAGATTGGACATATTTTAGGTGGACGGAGAAAGTAGTATTTTACTTAATATATTCCGTACCCCCAAATTTGAAATCCTGGATTCGCCACTGATATTAGTATAATATCAACTTTTTGGTAATTACCGACTGAAAATATTGAAGCAGTCGGTATAGTGTTTCATACTGAAATATTGATATACCTTTTTATATTATATTATTAATAGAAATAAATATTGTAAAATTATTGTTCTATAGATTTTGGTATCTGGTATATCGTTTTATAAAAGGAAAAGAAAAATTGATATACCGAAATATTGCAATATGCTCCTTTTTAACGACGTTATCGTATCAATTTTTTTTTTTTATACAATTAATTTGTGAACGAACCTTAGTTTCGAAATTCCAACTGACAGTTTGTTCACCTGTACATTCACATTGTTGCAGAGTCAAATCCTCACTTCCTCATGCCAATAACTATCAATCATTTCTCTCTTCAACATTACGCAATTTTTTATGCAATTCTTATCTTTTCTTTTTTATTATTAATACTGGTATTAAACTTGAAATCCCCACTTTCAACCTCAAATATATTTTACCCACCTTTAAGTAAAAAGGGATTTTTTTTTAACCCATATTAACCAGAAAATACCATATTACCTATATTTAAAATTATTTTACACACGTGACCCACAAAAACAAAAAGTTAAATATTATCATCTAACCCTAGACACGCGCAAAATCGAACCGTCAAATTGGCCAACCGGTCAAACCGCCGGTTACGGTTTAAAAACCGAATCGTAACCGGAAAATGGCGGTTCAGTTACGGTTTGACATTTTGACAAACCGACGGTTTGGCCGATTTTGGCGATTAACCGACGGTTTGGCGGTTTTTTTATTAAAAAAAAATTAATTTTTTTAATACACAATTCTTCTATTTTTAATGTATAAATTAAAGTTATATAATTTTTATTCAATTATAGTAATGTATTTTCTAAAAAATGAGTTAAAACGAATAAAAAAACGAACGAAAATGAAGTGAAAACGAGCGAAAACGGATATAATATTTTTTTTAAAAAAAGGATAAAACCGTCAAACCGGCGGTTTTCGAACCGAACCGAACCGACGGTTCGCCGAAAACCGAAACCGACGGTTTTCAACTGGCGCCCATGTCTATCTAACCCCCTCCTTTCATATGGTTGACCTTTCCATCTTATATTATCCATAAAGGATTTCAAAATCACGAGTTCATCCGTACACCTAAATCTCAATTGTTGAATATTTTGAGCACCAACAATAGTTATACAAAATTGACGGAATATAAATAACATAAAATGAAATTTACACAAAAGTGTTCGACTTCCCTTTTGATAGTTTTTCTCATTTAGTAGCTTTTCAAAATAAGCATGTGCTTGGAATCAGCAGTAATGATCCGAACACACGAACACAAACAACAACAATAGTAGGCAAAGTCGAGTCAAGGTTAGACCTTTGCCTGCAAAATGAATACGTCTTGATTAGTGTTCACGGTTTGACGTAAAGTTTTTAAAGATAAAACGATTTTCATCTAGTTGACGAGTAGCACCTTAACGTCAAGAGCTCTGACGAACTGAACAAATATGAAAATTGGATGTTACTCTATATGCCGGATGCAAGAATGATGTGAATTTTATGTAAAATTATTTCTGCAAAATTTTAGGTGAAAATCTAACAAAATTCAAGTGTTTCAACTTTTTTTTTTTTATTAAGTGTAGTGCCTTTTCTATAACACAAAAATTCAACAAAATTCAAGTGTTTCAAATTTTTTTTTTTTTTTTTAAGTGTAGTGTCTTTTCTATCGATACAAAACATGCACCCTATTTATAGATGGTAATAAATATTAAAAATTTAATTCCATTTCAAATGTGACCTAAAAAAAAGTTATATGTACACTTTCATATTTGAAATGTAAGAACTTACACTTACTAATCCATCATGTAATAATTCACTTGTCCAATTTATGTATCAAAATTTCATAAACCCTCAGCCAAATTGGTGGAGATTGATGGAGATCAATCAATTGACAACAATTAAGACGTGATTTGAGAGTATTATTGTAGCATTAATCAACTTTGTTAATTTGAGCATGTTTCCCTTCTATATTGTAATCCTTTATTTTTTGTATTAGCCCACGATAGTGTTGGACCTCAATTATTAGGGTTTTAGAAGTCTCGTACTATTTATACTCAAAGTGCGGCATTGTAATAGGAAGTTGATTTTTAATATTGAATAAAGTTAAGATCGTCACCGGATGTTCATCTTTTTCGTGTTTATCCTTAAGACATGTGACAAATTTATTGATGGAACAACACATATGCCTCAAATAATAATTCACACTCTCCCGAATAAAGTCCATCGATGACGTAAGAATTCACATGCATTCATATAATAAGACTTACAATCTCTACAAAATTTATTGTGAGAACAACACAAATATGTTTCCAGTAATATATAATTCACACTAGTCTGTACAATAAATTTACAAAAGAAATAAAGTGAAAATAACCGTATGCATGCCTCTTATAACAAACATATATAGAGGACCGCGCGAGTTTTGAAAAGTTAGAAGCAAATCAAAAGAGGTGTTGGCAGAATTCATGGAAGTTAATTAATTCAAAAGCATTTATAGTTGACCCACCATTCATGAAAATCGAAAACAGAGTATAAAAATAAGGAATAAAAGAGAAATTAAAGAAAAATACATCATAAAATCCACAAACAAGCCCAAGAACGTAATTCCTCACCAATGAATATGAAAATTGGGCCTGGCCTGACCATATAACGAACATGGGCGCGGCTAAAGGCACCCAAAGATACTATGAGGACACCCACCGGAATTTTTTTTGTCACAAGGGTGATGCGAAATGACTATTTACCCCTCTTGTACTTTAAAAAAAAATGTCGGATGAGTACACCCACCGCTTCTATTTCACGACAGAATCATCTCCACCACCACCAAAATAAACACCATTCTTCAACAAAACACAAAAAATCAACAAAAATAATAAAAAAAAATTCTTAAGATGTTCGAAAATATTAACCGAATAAAGTTAAGATGTACGAAAATTTCTATCCAACAAACTCAATGTGTTCGAAAAAAATTCATGAACAACTTTCATTTGTCCGAAAAAAATTGGACATCTTGTTCGAAAATTTTTACCCAACAAACTCAAGTTGTTCGAAATTTTTTAATGAACAAACTTAATATGTTCGAAAAAATATTCAAAACAACTTAAATTTGTCCGAAAAAAAATCGAACAAGATGTTCGAAATTTTTTCAAAAACAAAAACAGAATGTTCGAATTTTTTTTTCAAAACGAACACAGATTATTCGAAAATGTTTCCAAAACAAACTCAATATGTTCGAAAATAATTCCCGAACTTTCTAAAAACCCTAATTTTTCTACAATTCCTAAAATTTTAAAAAACTTTCAAAAACCTAACTTGAAACGGACCGTGGCGGACGAGGGCAGGGGCGGCGGCGGCGGACGATTCGCCCTTCTCCAGCGGCGGTGGCGTTCGTTCGAACAAGAAAGTGGGCGGCGACGTGGGGAGTGAAGCGGCGCTGTCGTCGCGTGGGGAGGGGAGGAGCGGCGCCACTAGGGAGGGAGGGGGAGGTGGGTGCACCCTTTTTGTGTGTGAAAATGTGAGAAATGGTGGAAGATATGGATTTAATTAGGGTTCGAAATGAGAAGGTTATTTTTTAGATTTCCACGTGGGTGTCCTCATCCGTTTTGTGTGTGTCCTCATCGCGTGGGTGTACTCATAGTATCCTTGGGTGTCTTTAGCCGCGCCCAACGAACATCTCAGAAATGAAAGCCCAAAATTATCTTTAAACGAAGGGCTGACTATATACACCTCCATTTCGGTTGAGAACACACCCCTATCGATGCATCCCCTCCAAAATTTGTTCTCGAATTATCCTAAATACACTTTTGTCTATAAAATATCTTTACTATCACCACCCCAAACCCTAACTTATAATTTCTCACAATTCATCCCTCATCTCCTACCCAGTTCTTCTTTTGCGCCGCCTCTTTCGCCGCCCCCTCCCTCTCTTCTCCCTTTTTTCTTTTTTTTTTCTTTCCCCTTCTCCCTTTTCTGTTGCCATCGCCCACCCATTCGCCGTCGCCGACCGTCCCACCTTGATCCCGTTGCACAATTTTCTTATTCGTCTGTCTTACAATCATTTGTACAATTTTTTTATTCGTTCGTCCTATAATTATTTTGACACACATATTTTAAAGAAAAATGATACACACTTATAAATAAAACTATTATTTATAAATAAGTGAAGAATAATTTAAATATTTAAAGAGATAGTTGAAAGGAAAAAATAGGGTGTTAGCAGTTGTACGGACCATTGATGAAAGTGGGGGAAGTTAAGTTAATATTTATATTAGCATTGAATATCTTGAGAGTAAATCGGATACTTGGGCTCTGCATTTAACACATTTTGATGAATAAATTTAAAATGCTTGATTGAGGTCATTTTCATTCGGATTTTGAGAGAGAGAGATTTCAATTGTAACTTAATATGGACGCACGTAATTCTTCTTGATGCCGCCGTACTATTCCATCATTTTTTATTTTTTTTAATAGAGACAGATGGTTCTCTCTTATATTTGAAAAAGAAATATAAATAGAGCGTATGCACTTGTCATAAATTTGATAAAAATATTTGAGTTTCTTTCCTCGAAAACGGAAAGGTAAAGGTTGAAAACGTTAACATATGATATGATACATAAGTCCACATTTCCCAAATATTGACATAGCCCCCTAATCAAAAATCAAATTGACCGCAACGGTAAAAACGTGACATCCGTTTGGACATGAGATGTGACATTACTTTTAACTGGGTAGGGCTGCTGTGTACTCAAGTACACGGTGTACTTGAGTCCAGCTATATAGGAAATATATATTATATATATGATAAATAATAAAATATTCAACAAAACTCATTGTAGTCTAATGGTTGTCTTGAGATTTCCTTAACAACCTGTCCCAGATTCGATTCCCCCTTCTAGCAAAAAATTTTGTTATTTTATTTTAACAGTTTTAATATAAATTAATAAATAATAAAATTTGTAAAAAACAGGTTCGATTCCCCCTTCTAGCAAAAAATTTTGTTATTTTATTTTAACAGTTTTAATATAAATTAATAAATAATAAAATTTGTAAAAAATTTTGTTATTTTATTTTAACAGTTTTAATATAAATTAATAAATAATAAAATTTGTAAAAAAAACAGGTTCGATTCCCACTTCTAAAAATTTTCGTTATTTTATTTTAACAGTTTTAACATTCACTAGCAACAGTTTTTTTTATATGTAAAAAAAATAGCAACAATTTTTTGTTTTTTATACATTGTGCAAGTACTAGTAATATCATTAATTGCACTTACTAATAATATAATTAATAGTAATAAAAGTGCAAGTTAAAAATTTTCGTTATTTTATTTTAACAGTTTTAACATTCACTAGCAACAGTTTTTTTTTATATTTATACATTATAAATTAATAAATAATAAAATTTGTAAAAAAAATAGCAACAGTTTTTTGTTTTTTATACATTATAAAAAAAGTGCAAGTACTAGTAATATCATTAATTGCACTTACTAATAATATAATTAATAGTAATAAAAGTGCAAGTAAAAAATAATAAAACGTGTAAAATTAATAATATTTTTTTAAAAAAAAATTAGCACCCGTTTTTCTAGATTATGAAAGTGCAAGTACAAATAAACAAAAAGGTGTATCATTAGCATACACTTTTTAGTTATAATATCATACACTTTTCAATTATAATATCATACACTTTTCAATTATAATACCATACACTTTTCATTAATATATAACTTACACTTTTCATTAATAGAACATACACTTTTTAGTTATAATAACATACACTTTTCATTAATAGATCATACACTCTGCAGTTATAATAACATACAATTTTCATTAAATAAACACACTTTTCATTAATAGATCATACACTTTATAGTTATAATAACATACACTTTTCATTAATATATAACTTACATTTTTCATTTATAATATCATACACTTTTCAGTTATAATAACATACACTTTTCATTAAAAACAATGTTGCACTTTTCAATATAGTAACATACACTTTTCATTAAAAAAAACAAAGATACACTTTTTAGTCATAATAACATACACTTTTTCAAAAAAAAAAAAAATCGAAAAAAAAATTTCGAAAAAAAAAAAAAAAAAAAACCAAAAAAAAAAAAATTTAAAAAAAAATAGTCAAAGTTTGACCGTTGACCGGTCAACGGTGGTCAACGGTCAACATTTAACTAGTAAAAGTCTACATGGTGTACTTGAGTACGTACAAGACTTTGGCTTTTTAACTCTAGCTAACCTTAGATAAAATATGTAAACTAATGTAATAAAATAACTTGTCTTCTACACTAAATTATGCTAGTAATATATATATATACTAGTGTAAGACCCGCGTTTTACGCGGGGTTAAATCAAATTTATAAATTAATTAATAAATATACATAGATTTTTTATTTTTTTTATTCTATTAAAAGATGAAAAATAAAATATTGTAGGGATATAGATTATGTCATTTATATAAAAAACAATAACAGAAAAAGAGAATTATAAAAATGAATTTATAAAAGAGACTAATTCAATACATTACAAATTTCGAAAAACTTCCTTGCAGACAACATTTGTTGTACGTTTACATATTTTTCCATTTGATTGCTCTTAACTTTAGAGGCTGCAACATACAACTGTATGTGTGTGAACACGGGTTTCGGAAGGTACACCTACCATGGAAAGATACTGGTCTTGGCTTTTGTTTATCCTCATTGCAAAAGACAATAGAATAGGAAATTGCCTCCTTCGAAACTTTATAGGAGCAGTGGCATCCAAAACAGTCAATGTCATTCTCGGGATAAAAAAGGACACTTATTTTAAGAACCAATCTATGATGTGGTAGACCAGAACACTTTAAAGAATTAAGTTAATTGAAAAGACATGTCCCATACCACATTGTCTAAACTTGGACGGATAAACACTGTCTGAACTCAAATATTCCCTTGTATCACCAGGTATCATCGCCAACACAGTCTCATTAATGCTTTCAACTTATTCATGTGTTGGAGCAAGTATAACTTTATCCTCAAAATATGTCTGTACCAAAGTTATCAGAGACAGATGGGTAAATGATGTCAACTATAGCAGCAACAGGATCACATGCATCTAAGATCAAATTCTCTTCAGGAATATCAATATTAGAAAAACCCTCATCACTATCTCCAATCTCT
This sequence comes from Galeopsis tetrahit, assembly GCA_963675135.1. Lineage (NCBI taxonomy): Eukaryota > Viridiplantae > Streptophyta > Magnoliopsida > Lamiales > Lamiaceae > Galeopsis > Galeopsis tetrahit. Next base: position 76,956,067 of record OY776127.1, read on the forward strand.
CCATCTCCAACTTTCAAAATTCAATCTGAGAATTGAGTTATCTCATCAGATGAATCGCTGTCGTTAAAATTTCTAATCTGCAACCTCATATTTCTCGTCAGCCTCAATACCTTGCAATGTTCCTAGATTGAAAGCTAAAATAAAATAAAAACGACTATTATAAATATATTAAGATACACAATGTAAATCTAATTTGAATAATAATTTAAATAAGTATTACCCGTTTCTAAAATCATCCACTTCAGGAATATCAGGATTGATTGATAGTCGGCTCGCAAACATTGAATTCGAAATATATTTCTCTAAAAAAAATTGAAGCATAACATTAATTATAATATCGCATTTGCATGAAAATTACTGTAAATTATTAAAAATAAAAACTACCTCTATATTGGTGTTGGACCTTAGTGTAATCCAAGATGAAAATAATGGGATCGATTGAATTATTTCTATTGTATTCCAACAAATGTTCAAAGTGTCCCTCCCATAGTGTTAACGTCATCCTTGTACGATTGTATAATATTTTTTAATATTTATTTAATAATGTTAAAGTATAAAGTTAAATTTAACATCTTATTAAGTTTATTAATAAATAGATAAAAGATAAAGTTACCCTTCGTATTCAATACCGTGCATACGTACGACAAAAACAATGATATCTTAAAAAAAAATAGAGTATTGTTATTTAAAATAAATAGTGTAAAATATAGACATTTTTATTTATTTTACCTATAAGATATTTTCTTCATCTTGACGGAACAGTTTAATTTCCTCAAAACTCTTGAAAAGAATAGGGAGATTTTAACAACTCTATATCCGAACAACGTTGGATTTCCGTATAATTCTGGAATAGAAGTTTGTAAAGGTTATTGGTTGACAATAATTTTTCCTTATTATTAAGGCTGACTGGAAAGTTTTGTATAATATAATTTGAGTCTTCTTGAAAAAATTTCTCAAATTTCCAAATAATTTTTTTTCGAATAGTAACCTGAATTTTGTAGCCTTGTTCAAAATTAAATATTAATAAATAATTAATTTATATCACATGTCAAAATTAGAATAAGATAAATGAAGAGTTTCTAATAAAAAATGTTATTAAAAAAATACTTCCACGTCCATAAGAATAAGCTTATAAAAAATTATTACTTAATAGTCTATAATCATGTATATTTGATCAGTTTCTTCGGACTTTTTAATCGTTTTACTTGGTAGGTGATTTCAGGAGTGCACCATTTTTTATGCATCCCGACCTCTGGTTCGGATTGTGAACTTATGCCTTCTATCTTTTCTTTTTCCTTTTAATCTACAACCTTTTATTGTCATGTATATTTAATAGAATAGATTATGCAATTCCTTAGAAATAGCTATAAGTCTATAACCGTTTGCCAAATTATTTTGATCGACATGTGTATAAATTATTTATACTTTATAATGGCTATAACCATTACTTTATATTAATTTTTGTATTATTTTTATAGTGATTAAAATTAAAAATGATCTATTTTAAAATTGATTTTATGAAACTTTGACTAATGAATATCAATAAATATGTTTTAACTATATATATTTTAAAGTAAATTAAGATAATCAATTAACATTATATCTTTGTGTACAAATAATTGTTTGTATTAAAACGAAAAAATAAATTAAGATAATCAATTCACATTATATCTTTGTGTACAAATATTTATCTTTATTAAAACACTTTAGATAATATGAAGTAAAAAAATTATTTAATTATCAACATTTATTAGAGAATAGTTTTTTTTTTTTTTTTTGGAATTAAGTTATAGTTGAATTAAATATAATGAAAAGTGTTTAACTTAAATTTAAATTGGAGAGAAATTTATTAAATAATATAAAAAAATGAAACTATAATTATGCATATTTGATAGAATAAATTATGTCATTCTTTAGAAATAGCTATAACCGCCTAAATTATTTTGACACATGTTTAAATTATTTATACTTAATAATGGAATAGCTATAACCGTTCCTTAATTAGTGTTTATGATATCTTAAAATAGATTTCATGAAACTTTGATTAATAAGTAATAATAAATATGTTTTAATTTGGGTTTTTTTATAATTGGGTATTAATAAGTAGTAAAGACTTTAAAAAAAATAGAAATAATATTCATTTAGAATTTAATTCTAAATATATTTAAATGTGTTTAACTTAAATTTAAATTGAAGAGAAATTTATTAATAATTAAATTTTAATTATGTAATTATAAATTAAGAATTGTATTCTTAAATTATGGAATCCCTTAAAAATAGCTTTTAACCCTGCTAAATTTGTGAATTATTATAATTAAATTTTGACATTTTTTTAATTAAATATAAAAAATGAAACACTTTAAAAGAAATATGAAAGAAATATAAATTAGTCAGTTTGCTCCAAATATAGTAAATATTTACATTATCTCCTTATTAATATCATATTAATAATATAACGTCATTTGAAGAATTAATTTAAAATATCAAACAAATTATGAGAAATTGAAATTTTAATCTTATAATCTATTTATGAAAACTATTAATTTAATTTTAATTATGAAACACGTTTTTCCTTAATTAGTGTGTGTATGATAAAGAGAAATTTGGTTTCTTTAATTTTAGGAAACCATACAATTGACTAAATTAATTTTATATTTGACAATTGGATTGATGAATCTCAATTATTTTTCTATTAATTGAATTTTATATTTGTCAATCAGATTTGGGGAATTGAATATTAGATCGATTTCACGATCATTTTAATTAGTTTTGAATTCCTTAATATTTTTGTAAATTCGAAATAAAGTACACAACCTTAATAGAATTAAAGAAACTTTATAGTAAAATTAAATTGGATTTTTTAATGGAAATTAAAGAAATATTTAATTATGATTTTATTTTTATATTAATGTTTGACCAATTATATATTAAACTTATGATTACATTTAGATACTTTAAAATTCATTCCTTTCACAAAATCAAGTATTTACAATTAAATTTGACTTTCTTAATAGAATTAAAGAAATATTTAAATTATAATTTTATTTTTATATTAAAATTTGACAAATTCTATTAAAAAATTTATAATTTTCTCCTGAGTAGAGTAGCTAATAGCACAAAGATTTAAGCAAGTTTGATGATAGGAAAAGATACTTATGTTAATAGATAGAATTAAGATTTTATCAAGTTCATTAATTGTAAATATAGTATATTTACAATAAATGATTAACATATTTACATAAATATAGACTTAGTCAAAAACAAATTATAAGTAGAATTAAAAACGTGCCTTATAAAGGTGGAATTAAGTTTGCAAAATTAACTCAATATATTTTTATGGAAGAAATTAAATAACATAGTCATACATACCTTTTTTATTTTTTGAATTTATGTACTAATCAATTTGTATTTACTATAAATTAATGCGGTTATAATTAACATTTAAACACATTTAAAAGATAAAATAATTTTGAGTCAATATGATTTAATTAACTATTTTTTATATAATTACGATCTCAATAGATTAAATTTAAAAAAAAACATAGAATCAAAGATAATTAAAATGGACAATAAAAAGGTTTTTAGATTAGAAAAGAAATAAAAGAAAAGATAATTACAATGGTAGAAGTGAATATAGAATTATTCAAACCTTTTTAACTTAATTTTATCTCAATTAATTAATTATTTTCATTGTTTGGTATAATTTGATCAGATATACGATTCATTGAATCATTGTATTGATATGCATTATCGACTTATACAAAGTTGAAAACTATCTTGTTTACTTGTTTATAAAAAGATTGATAATAATTTCGATCAACTTGAACATAATATTCTACATTAATATATTTCAATTTTTATTTATAAATATATTAAATTATCTTGCATTAGAAAAGACAACAAAAAATTATAACAAAGCCCTAAAAAGTGTACATACACTGAATCCAATAATAATACATCAACAATGAACCAATTTATCTACATATATTCAATCAATTGAATTCATAAAAAATTACATATCTTTTCGTGGTGCCGAAAAAATAACTACAACTTATGAACTGCATATTGTATTCGAACTATACATAGGATCATTAGAATCTGCAAAATAAAAATAATTGAAAAAAAAAATTATTAGCCAAGAGATAAAGAAATATTGTAGGTAGAATGAAAAAAAAAACTCAACGAATCACATTAAGCATAAATGAAAAATAATCGAATAAGACTTCTATCTACTTCAAGTATTTAATCAATAAGAACATATATATACCTTAACACCACAATTGGTTCAAGATCCATGAAAAAATCTGGACAAAGAAAAAGAAAACAAAAGAATGAATAGAAGATGATAGTGAAGGAGAAAAGGTACAGAACGAAAATAAATAAATGGATAGCAATACAAAATTTAAAATTACCTTGTGAGTGATCGAAAAAATTTAACTAATAATTTCGGAGAGGATAAACAAATTCAAGAGTTGAGTGATGGACAAATCCTAAAGATAAAAGTTGAGTGATTGAAATGAGAAGAAGGGTGTTGAAATTTATAAGAGTAAATATAAGAATGTAGGGTTGTGATTAAAAGTTATAATGAAAGGTTGAGATTAAAAGATAAAGTTAAAATGAATGAGAATGAAAGGATTTTGAAATGGTGTGAAATGAGAAGAGAGAGATTGAAGGGGATGAATAGAATTGTGACACGTGTCACTAAAAAGTTTACAAATATATAAGATTAAGATATATATATATATATATATTTTGCAACGTGATAATAAGTTAATGACATTAACTTAAACATACTTAGCTTCCACCTATTTAAAATGGGATTAGGCTGCTGTGGACTCGAGTGTACCGTGTACACTTGAGTCAAGCTTTTAACTACATATATAAAAATGTGCGAATATTTATCATAATTTGGTTATAGTCTGTTGGTAGTACCTTACTTATTATACTGTGAGGTTCGAATCCCATTCTCAACTTTTTTTTAATACGGTGTGCACCCGGGTGTATATTAGACTAAACCTTTAAAATGTATGATGTTTTGACCTTTCGTTTTCTTTATAAATTATATGACGTTTTGCACTTTTCAATGAAAATTAATTACATTTTTTTCTAAATTACCCTCAAACTAACTTAATAATAACTTATATAGTAATAATTTGTAGAATTCTAGAGAAATTAATTATGGATATGATATAGTAACTAATACTCCTTCCGTCCCTTAAATAAATTTACAAGGGTACAATTTTAACTTAAAATTCAAGAATTGGTAACAAATACACCATATGAATACAAGGTTTGACAATAAATAATTAGACGATTCTTACCTATAAGCGGAAAAGTAAAAGCTGAAAATCTTGTCATATGACATTAGTCCACATTTTGCCAAATATTGACCTAGTCCAAATTAAAAATAACCAAAATTCAAACTAATTGAAAATTCCAACTAAATTTCCCCACGTAACCACTTTCCCCCTTCTTTCCTTATAAACTCCCCCCCCCTATCACAATCCTCATTCTATCAACAACACTAAAACAAAAAATGGCCAACTCCATTAAGTCAATTATCTTCATTCTCCTCCCCATCCTCTTCCTCCAAACCCACGCCATCTTCTTCACCGTCCGGAACAACTGCCCCTACCCCGTCTGGGCGGCAGCCGTCCCCGGGGGCGGCCGCCGCCTCGACAGCGGCCAAACTTGGACGTTAGGCTTCCGTGACGGCCCCAAACTCGCCAAAATCTGGGCCCGAACAAACTGCAGCTTCAACTCAGCCGGTCAGGGCCGCTGCCTGACTGGCGACTGCGACGGGCAGCTCCAGTGCCGGTCGTACGGCGCTCCGCCGCACACCGTCGCCGAATACGGGCTCAACACCTTCGCACATAAAGACTACTACGACGTGTCCGTTTTGGAAGGCTTCAACGTCCCGATAGCGTTCACGCCCACAACAAACGGGTGCACCCGACCCGCCAGCTGCTCCGCGGATATCACGGGTCAGTGCCCGACCCAACTGAAGGCCCCCGGTGGGTGCCACAACCCGTGTACGGTGTACAAAACGCCCGAGTATTGCTGCGAGTCGGGCGGGGCGTGTCGACCCACCGATTTATCGCGGTTTTTTAAGACGAGATGTAGGGACGCTTTTACGTATCCTCAGGATGATCCGACTAGCACTTTTACTTGCCCGGAGGGGACTAGTTACAGGGTTGTCTTCTGTCCTTAATTAATTTCTTTATTTTTATAAGTACTTAAATAAAATTATACTATTAATTGGATATAATTAAAAAGAATAAATGTAGTTGCATGTATGCTGGAGGAGTTGAAGATATTATATATGAGCTTGCATTTGTATGCTAGCTAAAACGTTCTCAGCTCCACTTAAATATTTGGTTCATATTCTCATTTTAAAGTATAAATATTTATGTAAGAAATATTTTTAATTTGATTTATAGACATTTTTATTATAATATTTGTTTGATTTAGCCTAAGTGTTGTTTTGGTCATTGTTTATTGTTGTCGTGTGTGTTGAAAAATGTAAGTCAATATTACTAAAGAGTAAAACACAATATTACTAAAAAGTGTAACACATTTTTTTATTAAAAAGTGTAAGTCACTATAATTGAAAAGTGCAACACAACTTTTAATGAAAAATGTAAGTCATTATAACTAGAAAGGTCAAATTAGTATAACTAAAAAGTGCAACACAATATTTTAATAGCCTTCCCATGTCACCCTCTCTATTGACAATGAGATGCCTAATGAAAACGTGAGATATTAGATTTTTTATTATCTCCACTAATACAATTCGAGCCATGTCAGAGCCCATTCGGGTGACCCGTGTGAAGTGGCTGCGTACCAAAACCCAACAATATTTTTATTGTTTGTTAAGAATCAAAGAAAAACTGTGCATAGTTCATTGAAATCGGCTGTACGTATCTTACTGAATGAAAATATCTCTCCAGCTTTGTTAGGTATACTCCCCACCCTCATTTATTAATTTTATAAAATACTTAAATTACCCCTTACAATAAAATGTTCATGATAAATACACTCCCCTCTACTTTTAAACCCTAAATCTAATTCTAATTTAAAGAGCAGTCGCCGCACCTCCAGCCGGTGCACCCCACAGAGTAAAAAAAACTTAGATTTAAAAAAAAAAATACAATTTTGACACTAGTTTATCGACGAGAAACACTCGTGTCGACATTGGTTTGTCGACAAGAGTGTTTCTCGTCGATAAACCTGTGTCGAAAATGTATTTTTTTAAAAAAAATTTAAAAATTTTGACAACTCTTGGTCGATAATATACACTATCGTCGACAACGATTTGTCGACGAGAGTGTATATTATCGATCAAGAGTTGTCGAAAATTGAAAAAAAAAAGTAACGGGACAAATCGTAGAAAAGGGGGAGAAAATAAAAAGGGACGACCGGGCTGCCGCCGTGAGACTGGGGGAGGAGGGTTTAGGGAGGAGGTTGCCGTGGGAGGGAGACGGCGTCGCCGCCCACAACATAAATTTGAAAAAAAAACCCTAAACTTACCTGCTCGACGGTAACAAGCGGCGCGCGCGGGAGGAAGGTGGCGAGCGGGGGGAAGAGAGAGCGGCGGGCGGCACTGGGCAAAGGGGCGTCGCCGCGTCGCCTGAACAGAAAATAAGGAAAAAAAATGTACCTTCGATCTTCGGCGGTGCACGGCGAGGAAAGGGGCGGCGGCGAGCTAGGGAGGCAGACATCACTAGAGGCGGCGACACTTAAAGGCGGAGGCAATTTGGGGAGGAAGAAGAAGAGGTGTGGAGTGTTGGGAGGAGGAAGAATGAAAGAATTAGGGTTTATGATTTAATAGAGGGAGTGTATTTATAAGGGTAGATTAGGTATTTTATAGGAGTATCTAACGTATGATATTTTAGGGGTACAAAAATGTGGGGTTAATATTTAACAAGGATGGAGGGGTATATAACTAGGGCCATGAATTAATTCGGCCCTCACGGCCAGCAATACATGATATATAGGGCACAGGCTCACGAAGCAAGTAAATTAAGTGTGGGCCAAAATATAGATGTGGACCGAAATAACAAAACACCATAAATAATAAAAGGGTCCGACTATTTACACTTCCATTTCGGTTTAGAACACTATCCTTTTAGTTTAATAATATAATAATAATGTAAAAAACTAAAAATACCCTTTAAGTCATATTACACTACTAAATGCTCCCCTATTACTAATTGTATCACTCCACCTTTAAACCCTAAACCTAATTTTTACCCGCCACCACCGCCGCTGCCGCCGTCACAACCATCATCACTACCACCACCACCACCACCAAACAACAAATAAACAACAAAATTTCACCACAAACAACAAAAATTCAGGAATTTAGAAAAATTTCAATTTTTTTTTAATATTTTCGACAAACCAATGTCGACCATATTCACTCTCGTCGACACTCTGTTATCAAGAGTTGTGGTGATGTCTATTCGCAAATTAAAAAAAATGATGGGAATCTTATTAAAATTTAACATAAATTTTTAGAAATTATTAGTATAACATACTATTAAACATATATTTCATTCAAAAGCACAACAAAATTATATGTTTAAAACAAATTATATGTTTACAATGGGCCCAGTTATATGTACACACGTGCTTATTGAGGACACCCACTGACTAAATTATATGTTCAATTTTTTTTTTTTAATTTAACCATTTTTCAGATTTTTAGAATTGTAGAATTTTTTTTTATTTTACACAATTTATAAAATTTAATGAGATTTTTAGATTTTTTAATGTTATTTTCAGAAAATTTTATTTACTAATTTCAAATTTTCAATGTTAAAGAACGTAAATTGGACTATTTGATCGGAATTCCATTTTTTCGGCAAAAATGATGTAAATTGGATCGAAAATGACGTAAATTGAACACCCTAAAACGTAAATTAAAAAAGTGATAACTTAAGGGCATGTTTGTTTTGGGATGGGAAATCCGGATTTGGGATTTCGAAACTCCACCCCGTTACAGTTTGGGATTTTGATTCAGTATTTCAAAATCCCACCCTATAACCCTATAAAAGTCAACTCTATAAATACCTACAAACTAGGGCTGGCAAATCGTGCTATCGTGTCGTGTTTCGGGTCGACACGATAGTGACACGACATGATAAGGCCAAACACGAACACGACACGATAAGGATCTGTGTCAACACGACACGAACACGATAATTTTCGTGTCGACACGACACGACACGATAACGACACGATAATTTTTGTGTCGACGTGACACGACACGATAACGACACGTAACACGATAACAACACGATAACGACACGATAAGAAATAAATCAATTTAAAATTGTATTAAATATATAAAAATATTATATTTATATAAATATTTATCAGGTAAATAACAGGTTAACGGGTTGTTAACAGGTTAATGGGTTACCTGTTAATTTTATCGTGCTTAACGGGTTGACACAAACCCGACACGAAATTTTCGTGTCGTTATCAGGTCGACCCGATAACGACACGAACCCGATAAGGCCAAACACTAACCCGCAATTTTCGTGTCAGATTCGTATCGTGCTATCGTGTCGTGTCGAAAATTGCCACCCCTACTACAAACCCTATATAAATACCTATAAAACCTATAATCCTATACTATAAAGTTAAATTCCACCCTATTTAAATCTCAAAACAAACACAAAACATAAAAAACATTAGGATTTTGAAATCCACTAGATTTTGAAATCCGAATTTCAAAATCCTCAAAACCCAAAACAAACATGCTCTAAAGGATATAAACTGAATTATGCCTAAGTTACAGGCTAGGATGTAAAATAAAATTTTCTCATTTTTGAATGTGCAAGTTACTGTAGAACGTTCGAATAAGAAACATATGCAAGTTATTATGAGTGGATGGAGTAGTATTATATACGAAATATAACTATATTTTATTTTTAAATTGAAATCATAGCCAATAATTGGTGGAGACACAGTAGAAATTTTGTTTAGCAGAGTCAAATAAAAAATACTCCATATACATTCCTACGTAATTTATATATATTGTATTTTTAATATTTTTTTGGGTGACTTATTATTTTAAAATTTTGGGTATGATATTATTTTTAACATAATATATACTATATATATATATTTTGTATTTTAAAGGTACTCGATCGATCGAGTTTCAAACTAAATTTATAACGAATTAAAATTAAGCCTGGCCTGGAGAGACATAAACAAATTAATTGCATGCAGGATATACGATTCCAGCAAATTGGGCAATTATGGTGTGTCCTCCAGCAGTGCATTTAAAGATGTTGAATTGGTGAGTGACGTATAACTTATATTTATAGTGGTAATTACATTATAACTTAATTACACGAATTTAGGAAAAGATAAATACAAAAGGTAATTACAACAATCAAGTTCTATATACAAGAAATGTTTGACTATTTCTTAATATCTCCCGTCAAGCGATGCGTGGGATGAGGAAAAACGCAAAGCTTGGGAGAAAAAAATTATTTACGTCCCGTAACTTTGACCTTTTTTGAAAAACGTCCCAAAAAAGTTAAAATTTTAATTTACGTCCCATAACTTTTTCAATTGCTTAATTTACGTCCAATTTTTGCTAAAAATCCCCAAATTTATATAAATGGGACGTAAATTGAGCAATTGAAGAAGTTATGGGACGTAAATTAAATTTTTAATTAAAATTGGACGTTATGCAAAAAAGATAATTATATTCAACAAATGTGTACAATTCACTATAAAATTAATGTAGTTTATGTTATACAATCAAATAAAAAAATAATTCATTTATTCATAAATTAATTATTCATAAATTAACTTATTTTAATATAAAAAATAATTTATTTATTCATAAAGTAATTAATTATTATAAAAATCAATTAACTTACCTAATTTATTATTACGAAAATTATTAACTTACCTAATTAGAAAAAAATTATAATTACAATATAAGTATTATAAAATTATTTATTTTAAAGTAATCAAATAAATATAAAAAATAATCTAAGTATTACACAAACTAGGTCCACATATTTTTGTACGAACTAATATCAAACTAAAATTTATATAATAAAAATGAAAAACAAAAAAAAAAAATTAACAAATTGTTAAAAAATATATTGTTCATCATTATCTTTCAATTACCGTGGGTAAGGGGTGAGAATTTTGAATATATTTGAATATTTTTTAATTTATTTGGGAATTTTAAATATTTATGGATTTTTGTATTTATTTAAAATATTAAGGGTTAATTCTAAATAAATACACCACCTTTAGTCTCAGTATCAATTTAATCACGACCTTTACGATTTTTTTTTAAAACCCCAACCTTTCATCGTGTTGCAATTAGATACACATTTTTTTTTCTCCGGTCAACAATTGATGATGTGGCTTGCCGGAGCTCGCCACGTCATATTACACATATTTTTTTATTTTCCCTATAAAAATTACACCTTATAAAAATATAAAATTTTATAAAAATAAAACTGTATGCGTCTACCCCTTCTCAAACTAGTTTTCTTCTCCCATTCTCAAACTAAATCAAGTTATTCTCTCCTACCATAAAATTTTATAAAAATAAAATTTCATGCATCTACTCTGCTTCTCAAACTAAATCAAGTTTTCTCTACCATTCTCAAACTAAATCAAGTTATTCTCCTCTAACCATAAAAATCATACAAAAAAAACTCACGCATCTAATCCATGATCATTGGTGATTTGGTGGTTTATTTCTTGAGGAATTCTTAAATTATTTAATAATTTTGTTGTTTTGTTCAATTAGTTCGAGAACTATAATTTTTTTCGGTGGACCTCAATTAATTATTGTATTTGGGTGTATACTCAAGATAACCTTGTTGGTGGTTTTTTATTATTTTGGTCAACTAGTTCGAGAACTACAATTTATATGCTTTATGAGAGAGGAAAATATTCTAGGAATTAATGTGTTTAACACTAATGATTATTGTTCGAGAACTACAATTTATATGCTTTATGAGAGAGGAAAATATTCTAGGAATTAATGTGTTTAACACTAATGATTATTGCAACAAAAATGTTATATCCCTTATGATTTTGATTTTTAGGATTTGAAGAGAAGAATTTGATTGATTGAGTTTGAGAAGTGAGAAGTGAGAGAGACGCGCATAACAAGAACTATGTTCAGTTTGAGAAGCGAAGAAGACGTCGAAGATGCCGAGAGTTTTATTTTTATTTAATTTTTATGGTTAGGAGAGAATAACTTGATTTATTAGTTTGAGAATGATTGAAGAAAACTTGATTTAGTTTGATAAGCTGGAGAGACACTACAATTTTATTTTTATTTTTATAAAATTTATATTTTTATAAAGTGTAAGGGAAAATAAAAAAAATATGTGTAATATGACGTGGCGAACTCCGGCAACCACATCATCAATTGTTGACCGGAGAAAAAAAAACGTGTATCTAATTGCAACACGATGAAAGGTTGGGATTTTAAAAAAAAATCGTAAAGGTCGTGATTAAATTGATATTGAGATGAAATGTGGTGTATTTATTTGGAATTAACCCAAATATTAAAATAATTGTTAAGTTTTAATAAGAGTTTTTGACCATTTTAATAAAAAAAATTATTTGGGATTTTTATTATTTTAAAGATAAAAATTATATTTATTTGAGTATGTTAATTGATTTTTTAATTTTTTTTGATAATATATATATTTTTTGATATTATGAAAAATTATTTACTTATTTAAATATTATTCTAAATTTATTTTCATATATTTTAAAATATTATTTAGTATTTTATTTAATATCCATAATTTATTTTATAATACTTATATTGTAATTATAATTTTTTTCTAATTATGTAAGTTAATAATTTTCCTAATAATGAATTAGGTAAATTAATTGATTTTTATAATAATTAATTAATTTGTGAATTTATAAATTATTTTTTATTTGATTGTATAACATAAACTACATTAATTTTATAGTGAATTGTACACATTTATTGAATATTTTTATCTTTTTCGCATAACGTCCCATTTTAATTAAAAATTTAATTTACGTCCCATAACTTTTTCAATTGCTCAATTTACGTCCCATTTATATAAATTTGGGAATTTCTAGTGAAAATTGGACGTAAATTAAGCAATTGAAAAAGTTATGGGACGTAAATTAAAATTTTAACTATTTTGGGACGTTTTTCAAAAAAGGTAAAAGTTACGGGACGTAAATAGTTTTTTTCTCCAAAGCTTGGAGCGAAGGAATTCGAACGTCGGGCGAGGAAGGCTTTTCGTGAATATGTCGGCGAGCTGGAGATGTGTGGGGACAAACTGTGTGGACTGCTTGCCAGAGGTGACGAGCTCGCGAACAAAGTGACAATCGATGTCAATGTGCTTCGCCCGTTTGTGATGCACTGGATTCTGGTTGAGAAAAAGGGCACTGTTGTTGTCGGAGAGGAGAACAGGGCGAACAGCTATTGGAATGCGGAGCTGGGAAGCAGAGAAGTTAGCCAAACGACCTCGGCAGCAGCGTTGGCTAAGACACGATACTCCGATTCACAGCTGGAGCGAGCAACGGTGGGTTGTTTCTTGGCACTCCAAGACACCAGATTTCCACCCAAGAACACCGAGTAACCATAGGTAGATCGGCGAGTTTCCACACATCGAGCCCAGTCAGCATCTGAGTAGGCGACCACGGAGGAGTCTGGTCGATCGACGAGTGAAGAAAATTAAAGGCCGTAGGTGATAGTGTGCTTGATATAGCGAAGAATCCTCTTTACTGCCGAGAAGTGGTCGGTGGTCGGCGCTTGGAGAAACTGGCTGACATGATTTACCGAAAAGGATAGACCATGTCGAGTAATGGTGAGGTATTGGAGGGGGCCTACCAATGAGCGATAAAGAGTCGGATCCGAGAATGAGTCTCCAGTGCTGACCAGGGTCTCGCCCGCGACCAAGGGAGTTGCAAGGATCTCGCGAGCATATTTGGACTGCCCGACGAACAGTCCAGAAGAGGTGTAAGATATTTCCAATCCCAAAAAATAGTTGAGGCGACCAAGATCTTTGAGTGCGAACTCCTTGTTTGCCTGAGCAATGAAGCGAGCAAGAGTGGCGGGATCATTACTAGTAACAATAATATCATCCACATACAAGAGTAGATAAACGACCGAGGAACCTTGAAATAGGTAAAACAACGAGGAGTCAGACTTGCACTCCTTGAAGCCAATGTCGAGCAGGAAAGGGCGAGGGAATTTAATGCTCGCGGTCAGACGAGGGTATTATTAAAATGCTTGGCAAAAGTAGTGAGAAAATTCCAGCAAGGGAATTAAATGCTAGCTATTTCCCTCGTTATTCATGTTAAAGATGATTTTTCCTTCGCCAAATACCTCTCTATTTGGATACTTTTTTGTAGTATGATACTATGTTAGTACTAACACCACCATCTTCCATCATGACCAAAAATGAAAATGCTTCGGTAATATGCCAAGCTTTGCACAGCCCTGACCTCGGGAGTCGGCCCCTACCCCATTTTTTCTGTTTCTTTCTGCATTTTTTTTTTTTTGCATTTTTTCTATTTTTTTTCCATTCCATCGGCGCTGCTCCACCGGTCACCCCGCCACACACCTCCCAAGTCGCCGGCCGCGCCCAATAGGTATTTTTAATTTTTTTCCCTCTTGCCCTAATTTTTTCATCTCTTCTACGCATTCAGTTTTTTTTTTTTCGATAAACAATGATCGATCATATACACTATTGTCGACAATAGTGTATATTGTGAATCCTTATTTATCGATTTTTTTTAAAATTTTCGACAACTTTAGGTCAACCATATACACCATGTCGACAATAATGTATATGGTCGACCCTGATTTTTGAGATAATTTTTTATTTTTTTAAAATTTCTAACACTGTTTGGGTGGCGGCAACGGCTGTCAAAAGTGATGGGTGGCGGCGGCGACAGTCGGAAGTGGTGGTTGTGGTGACTGCAATTATGGTTAGGGTTTAAATGTTGAAAAAGAAGTGTATTTAGTTGTGGGGTGCATTTAGTGGTGATATTTTACTTAAAAGGATATTTTAATTTTTTTGCATTTAGTGGTGATATTTTACTTAAAGGATATTTTAATTTTTTTTACACCATTATTAAATTAATAAATTGAGAGGGGGAGTGCGGTTAACAAAGATGGAGGTGCATATAGCCGTATCCTTTGTTAAAACCATAGGATCAACAAGATTTGTGCAATATAAAATTTCAAAGGGCGCGGCTAAAGGCACCCGGATTTCCTATGAGTACACCCACGCGATGAGTACACACACAAAATGGATGAGGACACCCACCTGGAAATCCCAAAATTACCCTCCACTCAATTAAAACCTCATTCTCTCTTTCTCAATTAATTAGACACCCACCTCCCACCTCCATTTCTCTCTTCACTCATGGTCCGCCGCCGCCACCTCCCGCAACCCCTCCCCTCCCACTCATGGTCCGCTCGACGATCTCCTCCACCTCCCGCAGACTCGCGACTCTCTTCGCGGCGGTGAGTACTCGGATCTGATGGAGAAGCTTCTCGAAGATTTCCTCCGATTCGTCGACGTCCTCCCCTTCGCGTCCGCAACCCTCCCCCTCCCCTTCATCGCGGCTGCAACTCCTCCCCCTCCCCTTCATCGCGGCCGTTCGCGGCTGCAACTCCTCCCTCTCCCCTTCGCGGCCGCAACCCCTCCCCCTCCCCTTCATCGCACCCACACACGTCGCCGACACCCAACCCAACGTAAGTTTTTTTTTTTTTTTTACAATTTTTACATTTTTACAGAAAATTAGGGTTTTGAAAATTTAGGAAAATTAGGGTTTTTAGTAGTTTGGGAATTTTTTTCGAAAATATCGAGTTTGTTTTGGAAAAAATTTCGAACATATTGCATTTGTTTTGGAAAAAATTTCGAACAACTTGAGTTTTTTTTGCAAAAAATTTCGAACAAGATGTTCGAATTTTTTTTTTGAACAAATCTAAGTTGTTTTGAATTTTTTTTCGAACATATTGAGTTTGTTTTGGTAAAATTTTCGAACATCTCAATTTTGTTTTGGTAAAATTTTTGAACATGTTATGATTTTATTTTTGTTGTTGAAATTTTGAATTTTTAGGATTTTTTATGTTTTGGTGTTATGGTGGGAATCCGGAATGATTCGGATGTGAAATGATGAATTCCGTGTGAACCGGAATAGATGGGTGTACTCATCGGGCGTTTTTTTTTAAAACTACAGGAGGGGTAAAAATGTATTTTCGCACCACCCTTGGGACAAAAAAAATTCACCGTGGGTGTACTTATAGGAAATCCGGGTGCCTTTAGCCGCGCCCAATTTCAAATTATAGTCTTGTTACTTCGCGGCCCATTGTAATCAATTGGGCCGCCTCAAATATATAATACGAGGGTTTGACTATTTACACCTTCATTTCAGATGGATGCACTCTTTAAAATCAGTCTAAAATAGATGCATCCCCTTAATTGTCATAAATGTTCCTTTCTTCAAAAAAATTCTATTACTATTCACACCCCCACCAAAACCTAATTCCCCCTTCATCTTCATTCTCTCATTTTCCCCCACCAACCCACCCACACCAATCGTCGGGCACTGCGCCCCAGCCACTGTGGCCCGTCCCTCTCCTCCATTTTTTTTCTATGTTTTTGTCCGTCCGGCCCCGGCAACGGCGCCAAAAACTTGACACGTGATTTTACCAACACGCTCCTCTCAAGTATAAGAGGATCGTATGTAATAAAAGTAAGTGCCCGATTAAATTATCGAACCACGGGACTAGTTAGCTAGTGTAGCCTTAGTGTTGTGTGTGTCACGAAATTATAGTGAAAGACTATGGGGGTGAGCTAAAGACTAAATACTAAATGCAAAAATCAACAAGGTAAAAATTAACTAGGAAAAGCAAGTAAAATGATGATCAAATATCAAATAAAAAAGTAGTGTTCGGGTGTTCTTCATTATGTGGAAATCGATTAAAGCTTAACTTGGACGTTTAATTCATTGGTTGGTGTATGATAAGAGCAATCACTAAGAATGTATATAATAAAACACCTAAGATCGGGAGGAAGGATAGAGTCGTTCTCACCCGGGTAATCACACAATTAGAGGATTCTACCTAAACTATACTAATTTAATCCCTAATCATGCTTTTCCACTTGAATACTAGAAACCAAACTCCTATGATCTCCTCACTAATCACTCAAACTCTCATTCAAATAATTAGTGTAAATTAATGGGGTTCTAATGCAATTTACCCACCTCTCGTTGCGATAAACCAATATATATATACTCAAATCACATTTATCCCAACCCTCGATTATACGATCTACACGACTAACCAACTCTCGTTGCACTAATCATGTTGCAACATAAAATCTAATAATTGAAATCATGCAATTGATCAATAAATATAATTTAATCAATACACCATCAATAGAATTAAACAATCAAAACTAAACTAAAAATCTAATTCCATCATAAATTCAAACACCCAAACACCAACAAACCTAGCTAATAACTAAATTAACAAATGAAAGCAAGTTTATGAAAGATAAACAACTAAACATTAAATTAAAGAAAAATACCACCTCATTTGTCTTCAAATTCTTCAATACTATAAAATACTTAATTTAAAATTAGCTAAAAAATTGAAATTAACTTAATCTAATCTATTTTGAGTGAAGTGGAGTGGGAGAATTTCCCCCTATTGGAGCTGCTGCGTATCTGCGTGTGTGTCCTCCCTCCCGCTTTTGCGTTCCCAGCTTAAGGAATTAAAAATGGCTTCATTTAGTCATTTACGTGTGCTGGGTTTAAGGAATGGGCCAGGTGCTTGCTTTTTCTTTCATCTCAAATGGATGGCTGCATGTCTTTTAGATAATGGGCTTAGGCTAAATGAATGGGTGTTGGGAATAAAATGATACATGTTTTGATTAAATACCAAAATCCCCTGAGACATGCCTAAGTCAAGATGATTGTGTTCAAAATGTGTTAGAACACATAGCATAAGGCTAGATGAGAAGCTGATATGTTAGGCAGCTCTTAGATGATTAGATGCACATTGTAAGGGGGAACCTATGCTTGGAAAATGATCAAGATCAAGCTCCCTCAAGGCTCAAAATCTGGAACAAACACTAAGGACAAGCATGCTCCATAGAAAAACAAATGCTATGATCAGGAGAGTTGTCCAGAAGAGTTACTTCTGTGCAAGAACAAGATTGCAAAGCTCAAAAGGACAAGATTAGTCAAAAACTCTGATCAGGAGAGTTGTCCAGAGAAGTTAACTCTGTAAAATCAACAGCTCTGAAGCTAAAAGGCCAAACATGCTGATCAGGAGAGTTGTCCCAGAAGAGTTGTCTCAGCAAGCTTGAACCAGAACAAAAGGTCAACCATGCTGAAGAGTTAGAGGCAACTATTCCCTAAAGAATCTCAATACAAAGATCACATTGAAGTGAAGAAAAGGGAAAGAGCCAAGTCATCTGATGAAGAGCAAGCCAACTTTGCTGATAAGCAAAAATGCTGATAGTGATAAGGAGAGTTGTCCATTTGATAAGGAATGTTGTCCTATCATTGGATCAACCTTCAGAAGCCATGTCCAAGTCCTAACTAGAAGTCAAACATTGGGAAAAGTGCTGCAGAATAAAGACAAAGCCTTACAAGCCGTTTATTACCCAAATGAGGACATGTCACTATCAAGAAACTGTCTTCCAGTTTGAAGAACTCAAGGAAGACATTTATAGCAATTTGGGGCTGCCTCTCCAACGGGAAAATCCTCATTTTGTCTATAAATACAAGAAGTGTGAAGACCATTTGAAGCACCAACTACCAAGCCAACTATCCTACAAGAAAACAGTGCTTACAAAGCTTTCAAAGACTATCTTAGTCTTCAAAACACTTCTTCTAAGCTGAACTCACTGTATATCCATACACAAGCTTAGAGAGATATCCTAATCCTTATACACTGATCTTCATTGTAAAGGATATCACATTAGTTGGAACCTTACTTCAACCCATACCTCTTTCAAGTGAGAAAGTGAGAAGGTTGTAGTAGTAGAAGTGGTAGGAGCTGACTGTTGAGAGAAGAACAGTTCAGTTCTGAGTTGAGAAGAGGGTACTAGGACTCTAGACATCCTAGGGATCAATTCACCAAGGAGAGGTGTTATTGATCAAGTGCACCTTGGCACTATAAAACAAGTTAATTCCAAGAGTGAAGGAATTATCCTGTTAAATCAGGGAAAGTGGATGTAGGAGCTTGAGTCTCTGAACCACTATAACCTCCTGTGTTGATTTGCCTTACAAGTACTTACATTCATTCAACACTGCACACAAAACTGATCTTTCAAGGAAACTTACTCAAAGATTGTGCAAAAACTGTTTTGGACAAGTTCCCTGAAAACTGGACTGTATTGTATAAACCAAGTGATTTCAGAAATTAAAGGAGTCTAAATATAAAGGGCCAACCACTATTCCGCACATATAACTCCCCTAGATAGTTATTCAACTAAGTACTCAATAGTACTTAGTGGTTTGATTATTCTAGAAGAGTTATTCATCTTCAGCAGAGTTGTCCATGGCCAAGACAACCTTGCTGAGCTCTGGTTTGATCATAAGTTGAAAAGATTTGCATACAAGTGTATTCCCCCCCCCATACACTTGTTATATACTCCCTTCAGGATCAACAAGTGGTATCAGAGCAGGGGTTCAAAGACCACTGCTTCTGAAAATCCATCTTGATTTTCAAAACTCACATATTTGTGTGGTCACTGAGCTAATCTCTATCTGAAATCCTTTACTAGTTGACTAACTGTTTATTCTTGAGATATGGCCAACAACAATGCTGTTCCTCCACCTGCTGTTCAAGGATTGGACAACATGGCCACAAATCCAGTCAACCACATTTCACATCATAAACTGCCCATGTTTTCAATAGATAATTATGACTTCTGGAAAATTAGAATGAGAGCTCATCTTGCATCTCTTCATACTGATACCTTGAGAGTAATCACAAGAGGTCCTTTTGTGTTCACTCAAACTAACCCAAGATTGACAGATGAGCAAAGAGCAGATGTAAGGGAACTGATTCCCAAAGATGAAGATGACTTCACTGCTGATGAAAAGAGGAAGGATAACTTGAACTATCTTGCAATGAACACCCTCTATCAAACAATTCCAGATGCAATCATGGGAAGAGTCTACCACTGCACCACAGCCAAAGAAATTTGGGATACCCTTGCTGAAATGTGTGAGGGTACAGAAAAGATCAAGGAGAACAAGCTCCAAGTTGCTGTGCAAAAGTTTGAACAATTCTCAATGGAAGCTGATGAATCCATTGATAAATATGCTGGTAGATTCACTGATGTGATGAATGAAATCAACTCATTGGGCAATGTTTACTCCAGGAGAGAAGTTGGATTGAAGATCTTGAGAAGTCTCACTCAAAAGTGGGATGTCTATGCTGTGATGATGCAGAATACCAAAGATCTCTCCTCCATGCCCATGCAACAAATCTTCTCAGAACTCAAAGCCTATGAGTTCGATCTCAACAGAAGAAAGCCTGTTGAGGAACCTTCAAATCCTACTAAGGGAGTGGCATTCAAAGCCAAAGTTGCTGAACCTGAAATGCAACCCACTCCCAAATCATCAAAGTCAGTTTCAAAGACTGAAATGAAGGAAGAACTAGCCTTGATGGCTAGAAGGTTTGACAAGCTCAACACAAGGTTTGGTAGATACAAGAAATTCTACCAAGACAACAAATTCAGGAGAAGGTACAACTCCCCTGAAGATCAGGCCAAGGACAAAAAGCCTGAAGAGAAAAGATCAGAGGACAAGTACTTTGATAGGAGAAGGTCCAGTAGAACTGACCCTTCATCATCAAAAGGAAGAGATGAATCCAAGAAGGATGATGATGAAGACCTGTGCTACAACTGCAAAAAGAAAGGGCACTTCCAGTATGACTGCCCTGAACTGAGCTCTAAAGAAAGAAGAGAAAGACAAGCTAAGAGAGACAGAAAGTTCACCAATAGAAAAGCCATGATGGCTGGTGAAGAATCTGATAGTGCTGAAAGCTTCAACTCTTATGATGGACTATTCTCAAATAGTGATGATGATGATGATGTGTGCAACATGGCTCTTGAGGATGATGAGGTATCCTCCACTTCTAGCTCACCATCATCTTTATCACAGAACACTAGTGAAGTCAACTTGAAACTTTCTTTTGGGAAGTTGATGGAAGATTTCACTAGATTACAAGAATTTCATGATAACTGTGTGAGAGAAAATGAAAGATTGGCTATTGAACTTACCAAAAACTCTGAGGCTGCTGTTGATGTTAAATCTACTAAGTTGTATCAACAAGTCTTGAGAGAGCTTAAGGAAGCAAATCTCAGGATAGTTGACCAACAAAAGGAGATTGATGATCAACTACTTTCTCAGAAAAGAAAAGACTTTGAACTAAAAATTCTAAATGCCAAGTTTGAAAATCTCTCACATGAATATGATATTCTTAAATCAAGTGAAGAGAGCCTGAAATTAAAGATGTCTGCTTTGAACAAGTCCTCTAGAGCAATAGAGGAAATTCAGAGTTATCAAAGACCTATGGCTCAAAGAAGTGGATTAGGTTTTGATCCATTTGAATCTTCACCTTGTCTCAATGTTGCTTCTACAAGTAACACTAAGAAAATCTTTGTTAAATCAGTGGCACAACAAGCTGAAAATGAAATAACTCAGCCACTGAACAAAGGAAAGGGCAAAATGAATGAAATGCCTACTCTAGTGGTTCAGGAGACTAGGCCTAAACCTTTGGAAAAGGTCAAGGCTCCTGAACACAAGAGGAATATTGGTCAGCAGAGTAGACCCAATGGGATGGCAACTCTACTGAACAATGTTCAGAGAAGTTATCCAAGGTATAATCAGCCTAGGCCAACTCATCTGAGAAAGCCTCAGCTGAATAGACCTAAGGAAAACTATCCTCAAAGGCAGAATAAAATGAGACAACTAAAACCCTTCATGCCAAAGGTTAATGGTCATAAAAATGCCTTTCCTCAAAGATTTCATCAAGCTGTACAAAGAACTCATAAGTTCAGGAGAGTTGACAATTCCCCTGAAACTTACAGAGTTAACACATTCACACATACTTTCCCCAAGGCATTTAAAGGAAAGAAAGTGTATGTTGATGCACAAGGAAAACAACTTAGCCACCTTGAATCAATCAGGGTAATTAGGCAAGTTTGGGTTCCAAAAGGTACAACTAACCTCTCAGGACCCAAAACTCAAAGGGTACCTAAACTTATCTAATTGCAGGTACCAATGGGCCACAAAAAGAGGAGCATGAACAAAAAGACAGCATGGTACCTTGACAGTGGATGCTCAAGGCACATGACTGGAAACAAGGAACTCCTCACTGATTTTATTGAAAAAGAAGGCCCAAATGTCACTTTTGGAGACAACTCACAAGCAACAACAAAAGGTTATGGTACTTTGATGATTGGTAACATCAAAGTAACCAATGTATCTTATGTAGCTGGTCTCAAATATAATCTCCTAAGTATCAGTCAATTCTGTGATAAAGATTTTAAAGTTGAGTTCTCAAGTGGAAAATGCTTAATTAAGGATAAAACTCAACAAACTCTATTGACTGGAACTAGGAAGGGAAATGTGTATTTTGCAGACTGGGACAAGTCTACTGATGCTGCATGTTTCATTGCTAAGAGCACTAGTGAACAAAGTTGGTTATGGCACAAGAGGCTAAACCATCTGAACTTCAAATCAATGAACAAACTTTCTAGAAATGCATTAGTTAAAGGACTGCCTAATGAGGTTTTCATAAAAGAACATGTGTGTAAACCATGTCAAGAAGGAAAACAGATTAAAGCCTCATTCAAAGGTAAACCAGTCATTTCTACTGAAAGGGTACTTGAACTTCTACATATGGATCTTTTTGGACCAATCACCCCTTCAAGCATAAATGGAAGAAAATACACATTGGTTGTAGTAGATGACTTCTCTAGATTCACTTGGGTAGTATTTCTCCTTAATAAGAAAGAAACACAAGTCAAACTACCTGAACTTCTCAAGAGACTGTCAAAAGAGAAAAGCCTTAGCATTATCAAGATAAGATCTGATAAAGGCACTGAGTTCATAAATTCATACATCAATGAGTATTGCACATCTAATGGAATAGCTCATGAAACCTCAGCAGCTAGAACTCCTCAGCAAAATGGAGTTGCAGAAAGAAGGAATATAACATTAAAGGAAGCTGCTAGAACTTTAATTGCTGATTCAAATTTACCTAAGAGGTTTTGGGCTGAAGCCATAAACACTGCATGCCATACTCAAAATAGATGTTTAATTACTAAGGGGCAAGGCAAAACTCCCTATGAACTCTGGAAAGGAAGAATGCCTAAAGTGTCATACTTTCACATTTTTGGTTGTAAATGTTTCATTCACAATAATGGGAAAGAACAGCTAAAAGCCTTTGATAGCAAAGCTGATGAGGGAGTATTTCTTGGATACTCTCAAATCAGTAAAGCTTTCAGAGTCTACAACAAGAAAACCCTTATAGTGGAAGAAACACCTCATGTTGTGTTTGATGAATCTATCTTTGAGATCAGGAATGATAGTTTGGAACCTGAAGAAATCACACAGAGGACAACCAGATTGAGCCTAAAAGACAAAGACACTGAATTCATAGATGTTGTCCAAGCCAATCTACCTGAACATACTATATTGGACAACAATCCTGAAGGCAACCTTCCTGAGACAAACCCCACTGATGGAAATGGTAAACTGAATGAGCCAATCCCAGTTCACATCCAGGTAACAACTACCAATGAAGAAGAAGTTCGTGCTGAGGTAGTTAATGGGTCAAATAATCAAGGGGGAACTCAAAATGTTGAAAATACCAATGTCCCTGACATTGAGGACAACACCCCTGATTATGATCCTGAATTAGATCCTGCACTAAATTATCCTGAATTCTATAATCAAAATGACTCAACTCCAGTAGAGGACAACCCTACTGAAGGGATCAGAAAAAGAAGGACTTGGTTATATGACCATCCTCCTGATCTGATACTTGGTGACCCAAGTATAGGAGTCAAAACCAGAAGTTTTCATGGTGAAAGTGCTATGTTTTGTTGTTTCTTGTCAGAACAAGAACCAAGTAATATTGAAGAAGCACTTCAAGATGCCAACTGGATCACAGCCATGCAGGAAGAACTGAATCAATTCACCAGAAATGAAGTATGGGAGCTGGTGGATAGACCTTCACATCAAGATGTTATTGGAACCAAGTGGGTATTCAAGAACAAGAAGAATGAAAATGATGTGATTATCAGAAACAAAGCAAGACTAGTGGCAAAAGGTTACTGCCAGCATGAAGGCATTGACTATGATGAGACATTTGCACCTGTGGCAAGGCTAGAAGCAATAAGGCTTTTCCTAGCCTATGCAGCCCACAAGAGGTTCAAAGTGTACCAAATGGATGTCAAGAGTGCCTTTCTGAATGGAGTCTTGAAAGAAGAAGTCTATGTGGAGCAACCACCAGGTTTTGAGATTGGAAACCAAGTATACAGGCTGAAGAAGGCTCTATATGGACTCAAGCAAGCCCCTAGGGCTTGGTATGACACACTGTCACAATTCCTATTAGATCATGGTTTCACCAAGGGAACTGTGGACAGAACTCTCTTCAGAATCTCTGAAGGAGAGGACATCTTGCTTGTCCAAATATATGTAGATGACATAATTTTTGGATCCCCTAATGAGAAGCTGTGTGAGAAATTCTCCAAGCTCATGCAAAGCAAGTTTGAGATGTCCATGATGGGGTTGATGAACTTCTTTTTGGGTCTACAAGTCAAGCAATCTAAAGAAGGAATCTTCATCAACCAAGCTAAGTACACCAGAGAAATGATCAAGAAATTTGGGTGTACAACAAGCAAGCCAGTAAGGATCCCAATGAATACTAATTGGAAGATGGATCCTGATGAAAGTGGTGTTTCAACCAACTCCACTGAGTATAGAGGAATCATTGGATCACTCCTCTATCTCACTGCCAGCAGGCCTGACATCACCTTTGCAGTAGGTGTTTGTGCAAGGTTTCAAGCAAATCCTAAGAAAAGCCACCTTGAGGCTGCAAAGAGGATCTTGAGGTATCTCAAAGGCACTGAAAATCTAGGCCTTTGGTACCCTGCTGATGACAACATTGAGTTAACTGGCTACTCAGATGCTGATTATGGAGGATGCAGAATTGACAGAAAATCCACTTCTGGAACTTGTCAATTCTTAGGCAACAAACTCATATCTTGGTTTTCCAAGAAGCAAAACACAGTGGCTACCTCCACCACTGAAGCTGAATATGTTGCTGCTGGAAGTTGTTGTGCTCAAATCTTTTGGCTGAGACAACAACTCAAAGACTACAAAGTCAACTCTACTGAAGTACCAATATTCTGTGACAATAATAATGCAATTGCCATATCACAGAATCCTGTATTGCACACAAGATGCAAACATGTGGACATCAAGCATCAATTCATTAGAGATCATGTGGAGAAGAAGGATATCAAGTTGGTGAAGATCCACACAGATCATCAAAAAGCTGATATATTGACAAAGCCACTTGCAGAGGCGAGATTTCTGGAATTATCAGCAGAGTTGGGTCTTCTTGATCCAGGGAAGTTGGACAAATGAGTCCAGAGGAGTTTATTCATTAAGGGGGAAATAAATTCAAACTTCAGCAGACTTGGTCAAGTCTACTGAAACTCAGAAAAGTTGACCTTACTTATTCAGGACACTTGTCCACAGCTCTTTAGGACACTTGTCCATGTAGGGTCAGATAAGTTGTCTTGGCTATCAAACCACATCTTGGTCTGATAAGCACCTATTTTAGGTAATCATTGTCTATTTCGAAATCTGTCCCATTGAAAATACAGTTTTCACCTTTCTAGGATTTAATTTGTCTCCCACCCAAAAGGTCACTTTCAATGCATTAAATGCCAAGATTTAACTCTTGTTTGCATTAAACTTTTTGGGACATGATCTATCTCGAAAAACTCCCACCCTTAAACAAACATTAAACTCCACCCACGTTTTGAATAAAACAGTTTTTCACTGTTACATTGAATTTTGACCATTGGATCAAAATTGGACAACTCCCCTGAAATCAATCCTAGCCGTTCATTTTGAATTTCCATTTTTGTCCACCTTTGAATTGCATCAAGACTTCACCAACTCATTGACAAACATTCTTTTTAGAATATTCACAAGTCTTAAGATCCCCCACAAACACTTCTTCCCCAAGTATTCGAAACCCTAACTCAAATTTTCTTCAAACCCTCTCAATCTTTCCCAAACTTTTCTCTGTAACTTTCAAATGGCCCCCAAGGTAAGACCAGAGATGATTATTGATTTCTCCAACAAGGCTCTAGACCTTGATTTTGGATACTTGAGCAACAAAAATAATCTTCATTTTGAGCCCATAGTATCCTTTGAGAGTGAAGATCCTGAAATTACACCAACTCTAAGATGGCTGAGAAGAGCTGGTTTGCAAAAGTTCATGGAGGAAAGACCAAGTTCATGCTTGGAAAGTTACATGGCTGAATTCTTTGCCTTTCTCAAGTGGAAGGGTAAGCCTGAAGATGGTGAAGTTTCCACCAGACTATCATATGTTGCTGAGGGAGAAGAAGAAGAGAGATTTCATAGAGTGAAATTCTCTTCAGAAGATCTTGAAGGAGCCTTTGGATTTCCTTTTGAGGGAAGAAATCCAGAAGTCTATGGAACTGGACATGAAGATGAAATAGCTCAAGAATGGCTATTGGTTCCAGGCCCCATTTCTTCAACACAAAACAAGAAGACTCTCAAGCCAGAATTTCTCAACCTGTTTGAGGTAGTTGCTAAGAGTCTCTTGAGCAATACTGGAAGCTTGGAGCAGGTCAGCCATCCAAGAATCAGAATTATGGCTGCTGTGATTGATGCTAGTGACAAGGGCATCAAGTTTGATTGGAGGACCTTCATTATGTCTGAGATGATGAAGGAAAAGGCTAAATTCAAGGTGAGAGCTCACAACAAGGTTGTGCTAGAAGGGAAACTCAAGTATTGCACCAGGGCAAGCTTGCTGATTGAAAGATTTTCCCACTACTCTCAAATGCAAACATTTGCAAAGCCTCTCCCAGCCCAAAAGATCTTGTTTAGGAAGCTCAGCAAGAAAACTGAGCAAAGAAGGATGCTTCTGGCCAAACCTGCTGAAGAACAGGGTGAAGAAAAGCCTAAGATGAAGAAGAGAACCAAGGCCAGGGCTGTCAAAACAAGGAAAATGTCTCAATTATCTTCAAGAGAAGCCTCAGGAGCATCAGCTGAAGTTGATGAAGTGGCAGAAGAGGGAGTAAGTGTGCCTTCTGACCACTCAGAAGAGTTGAGGCTGAAGTATAATGAGACAAGGCAAAAGAAGAAAGGAGATAAGAGGATCAGGGAAGTTGTCCCTGAGAAGGAAGGTGAAGGAAGTGGGAGCAGTAGGGCTAGCAAGAGAAGGGCCAAGCCTACTGAGAAAGTGTTGGAGCTGCAGGAAGAAAGGTCTCTACAATTGGCTCTAAGAGAGAGCAGAGCTGAAAGCAGGACCAAATCCAAGTCAAGGACTAGCTCATCTGGATCTGGAACTCCAGAATCCAAAGTCCCTGAAGGTCAACCTAAAGAGGCCAACATCCCTGAAATTCAGTACCCTGAGCCCAACTCCCCTGAAACCCACATTACCCCTCCCAACCAACCCATTACCCCTGTAGATCTCACTAAGAGATATTCTCCAGAAGGAAGTGTGCAAAGAAGTGGCATTGATGTGCTTGCAGATTTAGCAGTAGATGAGACAAGACTCCTATCTCCCCTTGACTCATCCATGATCAACTACTCCAAACTCTTAGAACATGCAGTCAATGAACCGACTCCCTTAAGCAAAGCCCCTTCAGATTCATTGCTCTCTAAAGCAACTGAAGTACCTTCAATTGAGCCTAATCCTTCTGAAGCCAACCCTCCTGAACTTAACTTGCCTGAAGCTGCAATTAAGGAAACCACAGCCAACTCCCATATAGCCCAAAGTTCTCCATTCTATTGAGAATGAGGAGGAGTATACTTATGAAAGTATGCTCAGAGGTGGAGCTAAGGCCACAGTGGACAGTTTGTACCCACAACTTGCTGAATTTCCAAGAATTCAGAAGATGTTACATGATTTGAGGATGCTTGTGGATGTCAAAGATAAGACCTTAATGGAAATATCACAAGTCATCCAAGATAGGGGTGCTAACTGGTGGCAAATAGAGGAGAGCAGATTGCTACACTTTGCTGGTGTGATGAAAACAAGATTCCTCACTGATGAGGAAGTTTTTGCAAAGTTGGTAGCTGAGAAGATTATTGAGGAGAAAGAAAGGAAAGCTAAGGGAATCAAACACCCTGACAGTAGCTCAAATGATGATGATTCCCCTGATGATCCCTCAAACCCTTCAAACCCCAACCCTCCTGAAACCCCTCAAGCCAACCTCCCTGAGTCTTCTCAACCCAAGTCTTCTGTAGCAGATAGACTTTCAAACCCTCCTAGAACCTATCATAGGAAAGGCTCTATATCTTCAGAGGTGTTGACCAAGGGTGGTAACACAACCAAAGAAACATCTGCCAATGAAGGTTCTTCTGAACCCAAGGCACAACCTAAAGATGTTGAGGTTCCTATGCTAGAGGCTGGTTTGATTAAGGCCTATTCAGTGTCAGAAGAGTTGGACACTGATCAGCCCTTAATCATTCAGGATGACTCAGTGGCTGTTGAAATAAGCACTGTGATCTCCCCACAACTGCCATCTTTGAACCTTGTTGAAGGTGGAGATGTTTCAGGTTTAGGAGAAGGAGTTGAAAAGGAGAAGTTAGTGGAAAAACCAGAGGGAGTAGTAGATGAGAGAGATGTGGTGATCACTAGAATAATGAGTGTACCATCAAATGAGGGTGATATAAGTGAGGAAGGGCAGGCTATTCTTGAAGTCAAATCTGAACTTCAGGAATCCCTTGATGAGAGGAGGCCTGTTTCTTTAAGTGAGGAAATTATTGAAGAAGGAAGAAAAGAAATAGTTGAAAATGAGAAGAAGGCTGCTGATGAATCAGAGTCTTATATAAAAGAAATTGAGGGTGATGAGTGTTTATTTCCTAATCTGTTTGATTTGTCTAATGTTGCAGGTATTTCCCTTGACCAAATTTTTGCAGATGAGTTCTTAACAGATGCCCCTATCCAAGTAGATACAGGCTCAGCTCAAGCCTTACTTGGAATGCAATCAGAGAAATTGGACTCCTTGGCTCATCAAGTCCAATCTGCTCATGCTGAAACTTCAGGAGTATTGAATGAGCAAGGAAGGACTCTAGCATCTGTAGAAATGAGACTCACTGGCTCTGAAGATGTTGTGCTCCCAACTCTGGAAGCAAGGATTAGTGGTGTGGAAACTGGCCTCCAAACCATTTCCACTGAAGTACAAAATGCCAAATCCACCGTGGAAGCCATCTCAGAGGAGGTCAAGAAGGAGCAAAAGCTGCTGAGAGACAATCATAATGTCAATGTCAAGGCTCTCAAGCTCACTGTCAAGCAAGCTCTTGGAAAGAAGACTGCATTGCAAAAGAGAAGAGCTGAAGAGCAAAGGCTAGCTATGGTGAAAGCAGCCTCTGAAAAGTTTTCCCAAGAGGTATTGGCCAACATTGCTGAAGGTGCAGTGGCCAACCTCACTGAGTTCCTCAAAGCCCAACTTGATGCATCCCTGAAAGCAACCTTGGAGGAGGTTGTCCAACAAAACATGAAGCCTGTTCTAGCTTTTCTTAGCTTGAGCAGTGACAGGATGCAAAATATACATGATGAAAATGTATATTTGTTGGAGGAAATGAAGTCCCTGAACCAGGCCCAATCCCTAATGGCCACAACAATGAGTGAACTAAAACCCCAGTGCTTTGATGCTGCCAAAAAGGGGGAAAGGGAAAGAGCTAGAGCAAAAGGTGCCTTGGTGATTGGAGGCTCAGACAAGGGAAAAGACAAAGCTGCTGAAACAAAAGGAAAAGAACCTGCAGTGCTAAACTTAGAAGAATTGGATGAAGAAGAGCAACTAGCACTTGCATTGAAGAATTCAATAACATCAGCACAAGAAGAAAGGATGAGGCTACAGCAGAGACCAGGTGGTGAGGTGTCTGGTTTGGACAAAGATGCTGAAGGTGTCCAAACTAGAGGAAAGATCAGGAAGGCAAAGGGAAAGAAAAGACAAGCTGAGACATTTACTGACTTTCCTAACAGCCTTGATCTTCCACCTGAATTCAGAATTGATGAGGATGAGCCTACATCAAAGAAAGCCAAAGTTGCTGAAGAGCCCAAAGTTGCTGAAAAAGACAAATCTTCTGAAATGGTCAACATTGCTGAAGGTGCCAAAGCTACTGAAGATGTGGAAGCTTTATATGAAGAAGGCTTTGGACGTGGACCCAAGAAGACAAAGATTGTAGTACTAAATGATCCATCAAAGTTGTTTCATGAAGGGTATGGCAAAGACCCTGAAACACAACAGAAATTGGCCATGATGAAGGCCCAAGAGAAAATGGATCTGTTAGAAGAAGCACAAAGAGCAAGAGACAAGAGAAGAGCTAACTTTCAGAAACCAAGAAGAAGGAGAGCAACCTACAGCAAGATGAAGCCTCAGCTCTTGGTCCCAATGGACACTAAATATCCACACTTGGATAAATGGGTGCCAATTCAGCTGAATGATACATGGGAAGAGGCTAAAAGGGAGTTTGTCTATGACTACTATGTCATTGACAGATGGAATGGTGGAGATGCCAACTCTGCCTTTGCTGAGTTCATGATAGAATACTACAGAGAGTTGTATCAACAACTACTTGCAGCTGCTGACATTGCAAGAATTGAACTCAATGCTCCCAAGCCTATCATCTACATGCCTCCAAAGCTTGATGGATGGATTGACCAAGCAAGGATCCTAAGGGAGTTCACAGAAATTCTGAAGCTGAACAAGATGACCCTTGAACCCAAAGGAACCAACCAGGAAGCCATGGGACTCAAGAAGAGAGTGTGGGCACAATATGGGATGAACCCACCTCCTGAGGACGATCTTTAAATGGCTAAGTCTTCTGACTCTTTCTGGATAGAAAACTATCTTATCTGAAGATATTTTTGCTAAGTGGTCAAATCTACTGAAGTTTGGACAAGCCTGCTGATGTGATGTGCATTGATATGCTGATTGCTCTAACATGTTTTGGATTGCTCTGATACAAGAATTGATGTGTTCTACTTTGATATCTGGAATATTTTGTATTAGCTCTGATACTTGAAGTAGTTTGTTTTGCTCTGATCCTATGTTTAGTATGTATATGTAGTGAAATGTTAATTTGTAATGTTATCTTGAATTCATGCTCTGATAAGTTATCTTCAACTATCAACATGCCTGTAATGACTTTTACATGAATGATAGTTGAACCACCTTTGAATCAAGATACATTATTGCAGAAATCTCTCTATGCCTATCCTTGAAACCTACTTGCAACAAAAACAGTGAATACACTAACACATTGTCTTTTCAGGAATATTGACCTTAGTCATGTCTTCTGAAGACATATGTAATAGGTGTAGACAAGTCACTTTTGCATAGAATGTGTAGGTTTTGGCATCATCAAAAAGGGGGAAATTGTTGGGAATAAAATGATACATGTTTTGATTAAATACCAAAACCCCCTGAGACATGCCTAAGTCAAGATGATTGTGTTCAAAATGTGTTAGAACACATAGCATAAGGCTAGATATATGAGAAGCTGATATGTTAGGCAGCTCTTAGATGATTAGATGCACATTGTAAGGGGGAACCTATGCTTGGAAAATGATCAAGATCAAGCTCCCTCAAGGCTCAAAATCTGGAACAAACACTAAGGACAAGCATGCTCCATAGAAAAACAAATGCTATGATCAGGAGAGTTGTCCAGAAGAGTTACTTCTGTGCAAGAACAAGATTGCAAAACTCAAAAGGACAATATTAGTCAAAAACTCTGATCAGGAGAGTTGTCCAAAGAAGTTAACTCTGTAAAATCAACAGCTCTGAAGCTAAAAGGCCAAACATGCTGATCAGGAGAGTTGTCCTAGAAGAGTTGTCTCAGCAAGCTTGAACCAGAACAAAAGGTCAACCATGCTGAAGAGTTAGAGGCAACTATTCCCTAAAGAATCTCAATACAAAGATCACATTGAAGTGAAGAAAAGGGAAAGAGCCAAGTCATCTGATGAAGAGCAAGCCAACTTTGCTGATAAGCAAAAATGCTGATAGTGATAAGGAGAGTTGTCCATTTGATAAGGAATGTTGTCCTATCATTGGATCAACCTTCAGAAGCCATGTCCAAGTCCTAACTAGAAGTCAAACATTGGGAAAAGTGCTGCAGAATAAAGACAAAGCCTTACAAGCCGTTTATTACCCAAATGAGGACATGTCACTATCAAGAAACTGTCTTCCAGTTTGAAGAACTCAAGGAAGACATTTATAGCAATTTGGGGCTGCCTCTCCAACGGGAAAATCCTCATTTTGTCTATAAATACAAGAAGTGTGAAGACCATTTGAAGCACCAACTACCAAGCCAACTATCCTACAAGAAAACAGTGCTTACAAAGCTTTCAAAGACTATCTTAGTCTTCAAAACACTTCTTCTAAGCTGAACTCACTGTATATCCATACACAAGCTTAGAGAGATATCCTAATCCTTATACACTGATCTTCATTGTAAAGGATATCACATTAGTTGGAACCTTACTTCAACCCATACCTCTTTCAAGTGAGAAAGTGAGAAGGTTGTAGTAGTAGAAGTGGTAGGAGCTGACTGTTGAGAGAAGAACAGTTCAGTTCTGAGTTGAGAAGAGGGTACTAGGACTCTAGACATCCTAGGGATCAATTCACCAAGGAGAGGTGTTATTGATCAAGTGCACCTTGGCACTATAAAACAAGTTAATTCCAAGAGTGAAGGAATTATCCTGTTAAATCAGGGAAAGTGGATGTAGGAGCTTGAGTCTCTGAACCACTATAACCTCCTGTGTTGATTTGCCTTACAAGTACTTACATTCATTCAACACTGCACACAAAACTGATCTTTCAAGGAAACTTACTCAAAGATTGTGCAAAAACTGTTTTGGACAAGTTCCCTGAAAACTGGACTGTATTGTATAAATCAAGTGATTTCAGAAATTAAAGGAGTCTAAATATAAAGGGCCAACCACTATTCCGCACATATAACTCCCCTAGATAGTTATTCAACTAAGTACTCAATAGTACTTAGTGGTTTGATTATCTTAGAAGAGTTATTCATCTTCAGCAGAGTTGTCCAAGACAACCTTGCTGAGCTCTGGTTTGATCATAAGTTGAAAAGATTTGCATACAAGTGTATTCCCCCCATACACTTGTTATATACTCCCTTCAGGACCAACAATGGGCCTGCAATTAATTCCAGCTGCATGATTTTGCTTTAAATCCTTTAAATTCTTTTTTTTTTTTGGAGCTCGGCCGTGCCACCAATTTTTCCTAACTCTCTGTCACGAGCACGCCTTGCTCGAGCTTTGGGCTCGACCGTGCCCCTCCTCTCTTGTTTTGCTCATATCTTTTGATTCGAGTGTCCGATCGACTCGATTCTTGTCTCGTTTCGACCCTCACTTCACCTTCTTTCATGTGGTCAACTCATGGACTCGATCCAACGGCTGACTTTTTCGTAATTTGATTCAAAACACCTCGTTTTACCTACAACAATAGCAAACTACACCATTTTTCCAAATCACGTGTAATTAGCCAATTTAATGTAAATAATGCACGAAATCCTATAAAATTATGCAAATTAAATACAAGAATTTCGAGCAATTTTCACACTAATCAGCGACCCAGCCACTGCCCAGGACCGCCGCGGCCCGTCCCTCTCCCCTATTTTTTTTGTGTTTTTGTCCCCCCTCCCCCGTCCAGCGGCCTCCATCTTCCTCTCCCTCGATTTCGGCGCGGCCCCCTCCATTTTTTGCGTTGATATTTTCTGCAAAAAAATAAAATAAAAACTGTTCATCCATTTTTTGCGTCGATTCCGCGCGACCTCCCTCTCCCGCTCCCGATCGACGTTGCCGCCACCTCCTTGTCCAAGATGCCGGCCACCCCACCTCAGGTTTGTAAAGATGTCGGTGACTTGAACGAAATTTTTAGGTCAATAAGTTTTGACTAACTACTTCCCCTCAAGCATAAGGGATCGTAGTAGTATACACACAAGTATTTCGACCAAGTAGTATCGAACCACGGGAGGTAGGCTAGTGCAATGGATCCCTAGAGTTGTACGTCGTCATAACTAATGTAGCTACGGTTTCGGGAGTTGGATGCAAAACTAAAGCTAAACAATAAACTAAAGACAATAAATTAAACTAAACACAATGCTAGTTAGTAAATTAACTACTAAACTAAGAAAACGAGAAAATGACAATTAAAGTAAAGAACAACTACGAATCTAAATTCGAAGAAGTGAAATCGAGTGAGATTGTTTATACCATTTTTATGCTTCAATTTGGATTTGATAAGAGCATCAAGATGCTAGGATGAAAATCATTTCCCTTCGGGTACTATCAGGGGCGGACTCACGTGTTGGGTGGGGGTGGCCATGGCCCCCCTCAACTTTTTCTTTTTTAATAATATATATATTACTTGTAATTATTAAATTAATTAATAAATTAATTGGTTTTGTTATAAATAAACCTATTTCTTAGTTATTAGTTCGACTACTAATTAAATGGTTTCTACTTTTTAAGTAACGGTTGTTACTCAAATCTTAATATTAAAATATACTTTAATTTCTTGTATTTTAATTATATAAGTTAATAATTTTCTAGAAGGTCACTATCAAATATTAGTATATATTTTTATTGACAAATTCTTATATACAATTGAATTTCAAGTGTTTTTAATATACTTTTAATTATTCAATTGAATTTCGATCTACCACGTGTTAGAACCTAGTTAAAATTGCACCATATAATGTAAATGTGTCTCATTTTAATTCCTTATATTTTATGATTTGAATTAGAGATTATAATTTATTTTTTACTAGTTAAGTTTTCTTTTCTCGTTTTAACAAGTTCACTACACAAAAACACATTATAGGGTTTGAGATATTTATGTATTTTGATATATTTAACAGTGAAAAAATATTATAAATCACTACAACAAAATGCATTTTTTGTAACAGAAAAATTGGTTACAAAAAGTCCATTTTTGGTTACAAAAACCATTTGTAACGAAACAATTTGTTACAAAAGTTGGTCTTGTAAAGTTCGTTGCAAAAAGTTTTTGTAACCAAAAAAATTATATTTCGTTACCAATACAATTGTAACGAAACCTTTTTTAGTTACAAGAACCTTAGTAGTAGTAACCAATGTTTTGTTACAAAATATTGTACATTTATTCAAATAATCAATTTCGTTACAAATAAATTGTTACTTTTTGGTGCTAAAATATTTAATTCATTTTCAATATTTTTGTTACAATTAATTGCTCATTAGTTTCAAGAATAAAAAATTGTTACAAATAACTCACCACTTTATTTACACATTAAAAACCCATTAAAACAAAGGGTCATACACAATAATTCCGTTACAAGAAAATATCAATTTTTCGAATGCTGAACAAATTTTCTAATGCAGAAACAACCTATCAACTATATATTTCACATGTATCTAGCTAAGTACATTAATCATCATACTCCATCTCAGCTTGGAGTAATTGGCCGTTTGAGAGGAATACATACTTTTTTCCATGTCTCTTGATCAAGCCTTCCTCATCCTAATAAAAGAGAAAACAAAACATAAAAAAAATAAAAAAGAGAAGATATATAATATTAGTAAAAAAAATTAGAGTCAAGAGGATAAAACAATAAACTTCCTCAGAATCATCATCCAATCCATCTTCAACGTGTCAATGCAAGGAAATATTAATTATTTAATTTCAATACCTTCTCGTGCATCTTGATGGCAGGTCTCTACCACTTGAATAAAGAAGTTGTCTTCAATATAAAGAGTCGTACAAGTTTAGCAAAATTAAAATTTTATGTAAGAATCCAAGAGACAGGAGTATAACAATGCATTGCATCAAATAAAGTTTGATGAGCTTTTTTCAGTATAAAGTGAAGCCAAGTGAACAATGTCTCATAGTAGTGATAAATATTAATCTGGTTAATATTAATCTCAACTAATTCCAGTATAAAGTGGTTAGTGGTTAGTTCAGGTAAGTTACCACATCAACTGGAGAGCCTAAATTTGTAGGAAATCCCAGAATAGAAAAACGTCAAGCCTGCACAAGACCCTATAAAATTAATGTTATTTAATAACATGAACCAATTGTTCAGATTAAAAAGAGCACAAAGTCACTAAAAAGAAAGACAGTTAACCCAGTGGCCAATTAGGCACAAACTCAAACTAAAATAAGCATTTAATAGCTTAAACGTGCATCTAATCACCCGAACTTTGCTATGACTGAAACTGATTCTAAACCATTCTTTGATATTCAATTTTTTCATTTGAACTAAGGTAGAATGCAATTGATAAATAAAATGCAACTAGAATAATGAATTCAGGAACAAAGCATGCACATGAAGGGAAATTATGTTATCACTTATATCCTTACAACTACATTGTTCATCGCAAACATGTGCATATCAAACCAAATGAAATTATATTATAATTTATAGCTAAATATAAATGAATAGAAACATGTAATATTCAACATGCTTATTAAAATATTTCACTTTATGCCACAAAAACAAACAATCAGAGTAAATTATTTCTTGAAACCATATGACATGATGATTTTCTATCCTTCACTTTAAAAAATTCTCTCGCAGAGAACTTAACAGGCATATATTTGAATGAAAACTAGGTAGCTTCCACAATCAGTATTAATATTCTCTCAATCTTTTCTAAAATTTAAGAGTCAACATAGAGCTATAATCATAATGAATACTATTACCAGTGAGCAATCTATGCCAGTGTATCCATTTTCACATGCACGAGTCCTATTTGTAAGCCCAATATGCACCACGTTGTTGTCAGCAACTGCTTGCCTCAGAAAAAGAAATTTTGCTTTGAGTGCATTGGGTTAATTTACAAATAGCTTGACTACTAATATCCTTTTAATTCGTAGAGATCTCCAAGAACGTGTCAACTAGAACATTTGCAAACTTGAGATCATTGATATGATGTGGGAAAGCTTAAATCTGTAGAAGGAAGTTAAAATTAAAAATTACTCTTCAATACACTAAAATGAGATTGAAGAAATCAACACCTATAAACAGAAATTTGATAAGTAGTAGAACCTGACAACATTCATTTGTTTCAATTAGCCTTCTCATTTCCTCCAGCATCAGGAAGCAGGGTGCCATAATGTTCCCCTGCTCCGGAACAAACACGAAAGAACATCACTTTGATCTAAATCCTAAATGATCACAACTCCCAACATCTTAATTAACAGAGGAGACATCTACCACTATAACAAGCAATTGCATTCATATATATATATATATAAATAAAAATCGACAACAAAAATAAGCATCCGCTATGAAGAAACTTAACAAAATAATTTTAACACTAATCTCGACCTAGAAGCAAGACATCTATCTGCAAGATGAAAATGACATTCAAATTTCAATATGAGTAAAATAATAAAATATAGTCTAATAGCAAATTTTCATTCACAAAATTCATTCTTCTCATAATTTATCAGATGAGATGTTTATAGAACACCCAAATCACAGCCTTTTGTTGTAACTACTGCTGTTAACTACTGCATAATCAGATCTTAAATAGGAAGTCTCGCTTACCTTCCCCTGTCATTCAATTTCCAGAAAGGGGTGAATATATATCAAATCAATTCCAACCATCAAATATACTCACTCAACTAAAATATGTAATCACCTAAAATATCCCTTCATTAACATAACATAATGTCGGACATCAATTACACGAATTGCACAATTTTTTACTTTTTAGTGGTGTGTTTGTTTAAGAAAAAAAACACAAATAAGCCAATAAGGACACATTTTTATTTTACATGATATTATATTACTAACCGAATAAAAATTGGATGGAGATTGAATCTCGATAGCTACCGCCACGCGTCACCTGTTACTGCTAATATACACTTGTATATTCACCCCACACTCATCGTTAGTGGTCAACCTTACCACTTCAGCAGCCACATGACTGTTGCAAGACCTTACCACTTCAGCAGCCACCTGACTATTGCAAGAGCAGCCTCCACCATGAATTGTTGAAGATAGACAATGATTTTGAGCAATTGATATTGAATTAAAAGTTAGAATAACGTTTTTTCCCGCAAATATTCTATTCCCTACACACAGAGACACACAAACACATACTGTCAACATGTTATTTATACTCGCCGAATTGATTCCTATCACCATTACAAAATCTCAGCAAACATGGCGAGCAACATATGAAAATTATTAATCTATTATGTTTCATTATTCACATTATCAAAAAATATATACAGCCCCCAATAAACGCTAATTTAATTTTTAATTCTCACTTCCATGAAAGAGCAGAATCAATAGAACATTTATTTCTCACCTGCGTCTCTCTGAAATTCTTCAACAGCAAGGGGCATGGGAGCGCCGGCCTAGAGCGTGGGTCACGGTAGGCGTAAATGCCCTGAGAATTAGCGTGCTTCGCAACAGAGTGAAGGGAGAAGGGAGATCGTGGCAAGAATAGACAGCGTAATCTCAGAGGGGAATTAGGGATTATGAATTAGGGTTTTAGGTATTAGGAGCATAGTTCTTTAAAAAAACATTCTAAGTCAAAATATCCTCCATACCTCCCCGCGTTTTTGATAAAAAAAAATCTGTAGCGCGCTACTGGAAATTTTTTAGATACAACCCCGTACAGTATTTCTAAAAAAGAAATGGTCTTAAATAATTGAATTAAACAAAAAAATTAATTATAAGCCTCAAAACAGGGGAAACTTATGTTGCGCCAATTCTTATTAAAAAAATATATATATTTATATAGTATATTGTAATAATAATTAAATAAAAATAAGATAAAATAAGAACACATTTAATCCGTGTGGCAAAATAAGGCAAATCATCTTTAATTTACACAAGTTTTGAAAAATGAATACAACAAAGTAAGAAAGATAATTATGTGGTGGGATAACATAAATAGTTTTTTGATTTACACATGTTTTAAAAAATGAATGAAAAAAATAAAAAGGAAGTTATTTACTATTTGTAACTAACATTTTACTGTTTGTAACAAAAATTGCTTGTTGTTATTTAAAATAGGACTTTTTGTAACGAAAATATAATTTCGTTACAATAAGTCATCTTTTTGTAACCAATTAAATGTTGGTTACAAATAAATTCGTTACAAAAAATGCATTTTGTTGTAGTGAATATAGAATATTTAAATTTTATTAATGAACATATAAAATTGGCCCCCCCTCCGTGTCCATCCTGGATCCGCCCCTGGGTACTATAGCCTTACGTCTAAGGTGTTCCCAAACCCAGTAATAAGACCTCTTCCTAATCCTCACCAACTACTCAAATAACCATTCAAGTAATTGACGTCTCTTAATGGGGGTTCTAATACGATTAACTCTCTCTCGACGAATTAAAAGTATAATAAAACGCATTTGTATACTAACAACTCACACCATAAATTTAAACATGTTCATGTAACTCTCGTCTACGCTAAACATGCCTCAAAATACGGATTAATAGAAGTTAATACACAAAGCACCAATAAAACCCAATAAGAGAAGCAATAATCCAAATATCAACAATAATCAAAGCTTAAACAATCCACACATTCAATATTCACATGGTTTCAAACACCCAAAGCATAAAAAACTTAGCCCATGGTGTTTGAGAAAACACTCATGGCTAAAACAACAAAATAAATAGAAATAAACAAGAAATTTATCAAACAAAGCTTAAATAAAAGAAAAATATCACCTTGAGAGTCTTGTAATTTCTCCATTCTTACATGAAAATAAAATACCCAATAATTCTAAACTAAGAAAGCATAAAAATGAAGAGTGTGTTTGAGGAGATAACTCCTCAAACCTAAGCTAATTGCTCCTCTATTTCTCACATGTTGGAGGAAAATGAACTAGGGTTTGAGTGTGTAGAAGTGAGGCAAAACCTCCTTAATAATCTGATTTGGGGAGGTATTTATAGTTGTGAAGAGTGTTTGAGACAAAATTAACATTTGGGTCCTTGAAGTTCTTCAAAATTCGTGAAATTCTCCAAAAAACGTAAGTTCAAACGGCCAACCGAGTGAGTTCACTCGACCGCCCGAGTGAAAATGGATTACAATACAAAACTGGGTTCCAGATCCCAAACGGGTGCCAGTGTGGGCTCACTCGACCGCCAGTGTGAACTCAACTCCACCCGGCCGTCAGTGTGGGCTCACTCGGCCGCCAGTGTGGGATGAATTCCCTCGAAATCTTCTGTAACTCGACCTCACTCGGCCGCCAGTGTGGGCTCACTCGACCGCCCGTTTGGTTTCTGCTCCTTGGACTTTTTCTTCTATTTTTCTTGGCTTTTCTTGCTCGCCCTTCAACCGAACATCAATTCCCATGCGCCAATGCTCGTTTTCCTTCTAAAATGGACTATTTCACCTTGTTTCCTACACTTTGAACACATTTCTTGACAACAAGGTTAGTAGCACCATTTCTATCAATTACGACCAAAATCACATCAAAATGCTACAATAATATAGCAATAATGAGAACAAATACGAGCAATCTCACACCCAATCAGCCGGCCACCGCGTGTTTTTTTGTTAGGGTTTTCTGCAAAACCTTTTTTTTTTCGACAGTGTAATGTTGACCATATACACCATCATCGACAACAATTTATCGACGAGAGTGTATATGGTTGACAATAATTGGTCAATTTTTTTTAAATATATTTTTTTAATTTTTTTCAACCAATTAGTGTCGACCATATGCATTTTCATTGAAAAATTGTTGTCGACGAGGGTGTATATGGTCGACACTAATTGATTGAAATTTATAAAAAATATTATGATTTTTCTAAGTATTTTTTGAAATTTCTAATTTTTTTTTTCTGATTTCGTGGTCATCGAATATAGTGTCGGAGGCGGCCGGAAGTGATAGGAAAAAGGTGAAAGAAATGACAATATGGGAGTGCGTTCAGTACATGGTGCATATACTATGATACATTTTCCTTAAGGCCCCATTTGGTAGACATGATTAGGCCTGATTAGACACAGATTAAGGCCTTATCAGGGCATTTTTAATGTTTGGTAGGTATCTTACAAGCCCACTACTAGAGCTAGGCCCGATACTAATTGAAGATAAATATGTGTTTTTAATCTTACCAAAAAAGCGGAGATTAGGTATCATGACCCAACTTACATTCTGATAAATACACACTTGACAAAAATGCCCTTTCATATTTAAGTGTAACCATAACAAATTTTCATTATTTCCCCATTCCTGCATTTGTGCTCCCCTCTCTCCCAAGATTGGCGATTTTTTAGGGTTTTCTTCCGCCTGTTTCATTTTTGGGCGAATGGTGTATCTTCACGATTTTCAACCAAGGCCGAACCACCAGTCAATGAAGATGAGTATTGTGGATAAATAAATGTATGATTTTTTTTTTAGCAATAAGCGTTTACTAGAAGATGAGGAGATGAAAACAGTTGAAAAAGTCACGCTTCTGCAAATCTCTTGTCAAAATTTCAGTCCATTCACTCTCTACAAGATGCAAAAATTATAAGATATCTTGGATCAATCTCGAAACCCAGGCGTGTTAACAACAAATTGAGGGTTAAAGCTGTGAAGGAGAAAACGGAAGAAATAAAAATAAAAAACCTCTTCTACCGAAGAAAATACCAATGGCCTTTGGAAGGTGCCCCTGTTTTTCTTTGTTGAATTTAGGCGTTTGTGTTCTTAAAAAGAGATGGAGTATTAATTAATGATTTATTTTGTAATAATAATTATTCAGAAAAGAGAAATCAAGAACCCAACATTCTTTATTCTTGAAATGCATATATTTTATTCCCTTCGACTGTATTTTTTTTTATGATAATACATTTGGATTTTTAATTTGCTGTTGAGGACTGCAGTATTACTCTTATCTGGTTCTCCGATCTGTAATGACATGGTCGTCGGAGACGAATGGGTCAACGACGGAAGAACTTGAAAGGGCACGGTGTGTTGAATTTGAATGATCTAGAATCAAAGGATTCAAAGCGTATTCAAGAGGACAAAGTTGGTAATTTAAATTTTTATTGAGGACACATGCGTAAATGGAGGGGTTGGAAGTGTTGAATGGTATACCCTAATCACACATCCACTATGTGTAAATCAAACAACATACAAATTAATAATCTGCTACTAAAGCCCATACAATTGTTTATCGGCCATTAAAGGAAGATATTGTATCTGGCTACCAAATGGGGCCTAAGGGTATTACAATCACCTTTAAAAAAAAAAAAATTGTTCGTACTTTTTCAGCCTGTGGATGTGTAGTACGTGTATACATCTTTTCAATTTCAATGAGTTGAGTCGATTATAAATCTACATCTAACATTCGTACCTTTCATGAGTTTATGAATTATTGCAAAAAATTAATTGGTTGATGCACAGTAGAAATTTTGTTTGGTAAATGAAGGATATTTTAAGTAATTTGGTGATATGTAAAGTAGATATATATGATGAGGTGTAAAGTAAAATTTATGTAAAAAGAGGATGACAATTTTGAAAATAAAATAATGTTAAAAGGGTATTAATTTTGTGGGGGTATTTTCATATTAAAATTTTTGTGAGATATTATTTTTAATAATTTATATATATTGTATTTTTTAAAAATTATTGATTTCTAGAATTTAAGCATAGAAATTTTAATTTCTATATATTAAAAAAATTAAAGGACGTAAATTTCTCCGAAATCCCCAATTCATTTCACATGTGCAAATCACACGCTTACATTTCCTACGAATTTGTAAAAAAATTGACAAACAGATCGTAAATTTAATAAAAAATGACATAAATTGAACACCTTAAGATGTAAATTGAAAAAGTGAATACTTAACGTATTAAAAATTTAAGTTGTATTAGACTTAAGTTACGAGAAGCAAAATGTATAATATATTTATCCTGGAAATTTATAAGATTTTTTTTTTCTTCAAATTTTCAAAAACCGTTAATGTTCTATTGGTCGGCGTAAATATAATGTGTGATTATATATTTTTTGAAAAATATAAACCCAATAGCAAGGATTAGAGAACCGATGAGACTCCCTAGCCAAGATGTGCTATAACATTTACACCTCGTCGAACAAAAGAATCGGAAACATTCGTAAATTGAGCCACTAAGGCTAGCTCTACAAGCATGAGTTTATAGATGTGTGGTGTTTGTCTCATTAGTTTGTGTTATACATAAGAAGAAATATTGTCTCCCTGATTAAATGTTTTTTTTAACAATTTATATAGAAAAAAAAAAAAACTTAAAATTAGATATTTCTACCATCAATTAATTTTTTTCTTAGTTAAAGAACTAGAAAAGGAAAAAAAAAATACTAAAAAAATTGCTAGGTGAGGTAAATTGAGCAGGAATAATAATAAAATAATTATATATAAATATAATTTAAAGAGATGTTTAATTCAAAACGGGGTAGCAATTAATTAGTCAGGTGCAAGTTTTTACAAGTATTTATTACTATTAATGAACTTTTTTCTTGTAATTACTGATTTAGATAGATAATATTTTTTTTGCTATTATATTGTACATTAATTTAAAATTGATTAATTGTGTTTTGGAGTCTACCCAGAAATAATTGTCATTTTCAAAATTTTTATTTGTAATAATTGATCGGACACTGGCTATAAAACGTGTCCTTTTATCTGCTGAATAATTGGAGGGAGATAAACCCACAAGGCCATCTCCAACCACAAACTTCCAAATGAAGATTTTTAAACTTTAAAATACACTTTTTCATACTCTATTTTAAAAACTTTCTCCAACCATAACTCTATATCTTACTCTATTTATTATTTTAATCATTTTTAATATATTACAATCATTAAATAATATATTTATCTTCGTATTTAAATTAATTTATACAATTAAATATTCAATTAGTAAATTAAATTATAAATTAAATATTACTCCCTCCGTTTTTGAATAAATGTCACTTTGCCTTTTTTAATATTTTTATAATAAGTGTCATTCTACACTTTTTTTCTTTAATTTTGACAATTTTACCCTTGTACATTATACTCCCTTCATTTTCTTTACCTTAATTTAAACTTTTTCCTTTTTTGAGCTAGTCTTAATTTAAAGTCAAATTGGCCACTATTCTTGGTAGATTCCAGCCAATTGATTGTCAATTGATTTCGAAAAAGCGACCCATTAATTAAAACCAAATTTTCCAACGTTAATCTAGTAGCCATTTGATTTCTAATTTATTTTCAAGATATTAGCTTTGTTTTAATTTTTGTTTATAGCATGATTTAGGAGAGCCACCCATAACAACAGTGTTTCTTCGCCATATAGGATTGGGGTTTCTTTGCTTCCAATTCAATTGGTTCGTTATACATCACACTTTTTTCGTTTACATTTGTCTATATATATGTATATCTGTGTTGTTTAATTTGAGTATTTTTTGTTGTTGCAAGGGTGACTACTGTATTTTCGTTTTGAATCATAAACGAAAATGAGAATGATGGATTAAAATTAGATATGTAATCTCATATTCTTTGAATACTCTTATGAATTTGAGTACTCTTATGAATTTTCCATATTCTTTGAACTG
This sequence comes from Galeopsis tetrahit, assembly GCA_963675135.1. Classification (NCBI taxonomy): domain Eukaryota; kingdom Viridiplantae; phylum Streptophyta; class Magnoliopsida; order Lamiales; family Lamiaceae; genus Galeopsis; species Galeopsis tetrahit. The sequence goes on from OY776127.1 coordinate 77,000,929, forward strand.
TTCGTAAACTCTCAACATTGAACATATCTTTCACCTCTCTTGTTGTGTTCTTCTTCAATTTACCATTAAGACTCTTCTCTAATAAAACATGGTAAATTGCCCATCGTTCATCATTACTTAGGTTTCTTTTTCTTCTTCTCTCTCGAACATTACCTATTTAACATTATAGTCAATTATCTAAAAAAATTACATTCATATATATTGATGTGTTATTCAACTCTAATAATTAAACGTAATTAAAATAAAATTTCACAAGCCAACGTGACTTTGAACCCAATATAAATTTATGTTTGTAAATTTTTGAGTAAATTGTAATCAAAAGTAGGGCATGTGTGTGTACAAGAAATTAAACATTCATTCCAAAAAATTAATTAAAGTAGAATCAAGTAAACAATGTTAAACATTAAATTAATATTTCGTATAGTACCTTGTTGGCCATCTTCATTTTCTCCTGTTTGCCCATTAGTATCCTCGGTTTGTTGGTCATCCTCATCTGAGGAATCTGACCACATTCCATCACCATCTTCATTTAACTGATTTAAGTCGAGCTCTATAACAGGACTTTGAATCTCATTCTCGTTATTAAGTGTGATTATGACATTTCTGGATGAAGAAGGCATCACAAAGATTGAATTTTCTCCTTCGTTATGTAATTCATGGTTGACAACAGGTTGGTTTAAATCGATATTCATGGTGGGGATGTGAAAAATTGTAAGATTCATTATCATATTTATAGGTAAAAGAGTAAAAAATTTCAATATTTTGAAATTGAAAATTTTGGCTCCATTGTTGAGTAGTTGGTTCAATATTAAAATTATCAAAATTTTAGGCTCCATTGTTGTGTAGTTTTCATAAATTTTGAATTTGCCTCCAATGTTATTTGTATAGTTGACTTAAATTTTAAATCATCAAAATTTTGGCATTGGCATAGTTGGCGTAAATAAATTATTTCAAGGATGTGCATATCAACAATTTTGCCACAATCATGGATAAACTTTAATTGAGTATATACATTATCACCTACAATAGTGGCCACATACATTACTAAACATTAATTTAATATTAAAATTAGTTATCATTAATGAAGGGTAAAATGGTCCATAATTATATATCTTAATTTGTTGAATTTTGCTAAAACGACACTTATTCAAAAGTGGAGGGAGTATTAATTTTATCAAAATCATAAAAGGTAAATAAACTTGTAGTTTTCAAATATTACTTTTATTTAAAATTATGAAACATATAATAACGTAAAACGATACATGTGAGTATAATCTAATATAACACAATTACACTTATTACGTTTAAAATAGACATAAAACGATACTTTGTATTTCTTTTCAGTTTATGTTCACTTATTTTAATATTTCGGTATTATATGTAGCTAGGTAATGCATGTATGTCCGTTTTAATATGTAATGTATTTCATATTTAATATATAATGTATGTTTTATTGTATTTTACGTTATTTTTTTGTAGGTAATAATAATACACAAAAAAAAAAAAATTAATTACACAATTAAAATTAAATTATAAATTAGTATAACAATAGAATTGTAATTATATTTAACAAATTATTAATATAGAATTGTAATACAAAATTGTAAATATTAATAAAATAATAGATATAAAATATAGAGTTTTGAATAGTAAACTTCATATATAGAGTTTACTATTCAAAACTCTATTTCACATTTTCAAAATAAAGTACGGTTGGAGGGAGCAAAACTCTATAAATAAGATAAACTTCATTTATAGTGTACGGATGGAGATGGTCTAACAACATGAAAAAGTAAAAAACAACAAGATCTAAAAAAGGAAAAATAAAAAAAAACACCATATAATAAAAGTAAAAGCGAAAATTAAACGGATCGATCAACGGATGACCCGAACGGTCACCGTGGCTCCGTCAGAGAGATTTACCCGTAGATCCCAACTAAATTCATGAAAAAAAATCATTTTTTTATTTGTCATATACATTTTTGGCCGTCCAATGCAATGCTCCATCTTATGCCCATATTCATTTTTGGTGATCCAATGCCAATGGTCCATTTCATGAAATGCCCACATGGAAAACAAAACAAAAATTAAATCATTTTCTACTGTTTCGCAGTTATCGTAATCTTCTTATCCTTTGCTTTTCTCTTCTTCCAATAAATTAAACATGTCCTATACTATACTGTACACTACCTCTTCCAAAATACTACGTGCCTTTTTCTGACCAAATTTCCAGAAAAAAAAAAGAGAGTGAAAAATTACAACGATAACCCTTGAATTTATTTACCTCAATTATTAATGAATTCCGCGATTTATAAATTACAATTACCCCATTCCGAATGAAATAATTCCGTCTCATCTAAAAATTCAATTTGTAGAGAGGGTGTAAATTAATTCTTTATATTAACTCCTAACATTCCCCCTCACTCGTGGACCGGATTAACACCTCTTACCCTTTTTGGGGAGGAGGCCCATCGAGTGAACAATTTAAATGGGTGGAGTGCTTTCAACAGAAATCAAACCCAGGTCATTTTGCCCGATTTACTCTGATACTATAAAAGAATTCCGTCTCATTTAAAAGTCCGAACTTGTAGAGAGGGTGATAATTAATTCTTGTATATTAATTTCTAACACCGAATTTATCAAAATTTCCAAATAAATCATTTAATTTAGGTAAATTACCTGAAACATGAAGCTCATTAATTTTTTGATTTTTTACAAACTTAATTAAAATACTCTTTTGTTTTTTTAAATGAGTACTATTAGATGTAGAACTGTTAAAATGGGTTGGGTCCATTGGGTCGACTCATCCTTGTCTATTAAAAATGTGGGCTGAATTGAATAATACAAGCCCGTTTAAGATGTGAGTCTGTATAGACTAGACCGTATGATTTGTGGATGGGCTGGTCCGCTATGGACTCGAGTGCATGTTGTGCACCCTAGTCCATGTTGCACTTTTCAGTTTACTGACTTACACTTTTTGATAAATGGTGTTGCACTTTTCAATTATTAAACTGTATAATAATATTTTTAATAATAATTGAAAAGGACAACACCATTTAACAAAAAGTGTAAGTCAGTAAACTGAAAAGTGCACATGGACTAGGGTGCACAGCATGCACTCGAGTGCATACTAGACTTTACCTTTGTGAATTTTGGTGGGTTGAACCACGGACGGGGCGGGTTGGCCAGCGGGCTTTTAAATTTTTTTAAGGATAAGTGAAGCAGTAACACATTTTTATTAAGTTGAACTATGAATGTGAGTAAATATCTCATATTAGAAATTTATGGATTCAATTCAACTTTAAATCAAGATATACAAAATTACAAAATATTATACTAAACAAAATTGAGATTTAATATTGAGAATAAATCGATGTCAATTCACATGAGTCAGAAATAGACTTGATAATTAATGTAGATTTGATTTTTTTTTAACTTTCTCTTTATAAATGCATAATTATCATGAGTAGAATGAGAGAGAATGTGGTGATATTTGTATTCAGAAATTGACATTTGTTGCTGATTGTTGAGTTGATTTGCCATTAAACTTTCGTTGAATATTATATATTTTTGTTACTGATAATTGAGTTGAATATTCACCCATTAAACTTTCGCGGAATATTATATATTGATTCTACCCTTTTGAAAACAAGAATTTAAATATTATTAAAGTTTAAATTTTAGTTCGATTAATTTGACAATTAAACAAAAAAATCTTATTTGAGGTTTTCTTTTTTATTATAGGAGATTAAAATTATTTAGACGGTGGATTTAATTAAAGATTATCCAAAATTATTCATACTTTATTTTTTTTATTTTGTAATTATTTATGTGTTGGTCCCAAAAGGAGTGTGACACGTGTATGGGGGGTGGGGAATACACGTGTATGTGTTTTTCAAAAACTTTTTGCAAGTAATTGATTCGGGTGGAATTTACACGATTTAGATGCATATTTGAAGCTCATTTGATGTTGATTTCATTGAATTATACAGTAAATATGATTGTTTAAGCCGAAATGAGAGAAAGGTTGTGTTTTGTCGATTGTGTAGGAAATACGATGGAATTTGGAGCAAAACACATACCACAAGTGATCGGACCGGAAAGAGGAGTGGACGGTTGGATTCGTCTCGAAAAACGGAGTGGATTAGCCAAATGAATCGAGTCAATCCAACATACGAGGCGAAAGTTATGCATGGAACGAGAAGAGGAAACTCGGCCGAGTGCGTCAACTCGGCCGAATCTGCAACTTTGAACTCTACTGCGCACTCGGCCGAGTAAGCCAACTCGGCCGAGTAAGGATGAATGCGTAGCTCCTGGAATCGGACATCACTCGACCGAGTAAGGTTACTCGGCCGAATTTGCAATTTTGCACTTTACTGCGCACTCGGCCGAGTGAGCCAACTCGGCCGAGTAAGGTTGAATGCCGTAGCTACTGAAATTGAAGACCACTCGGCCGAGTGACCCTCACTCGGCCGAGTCTCGGCTGGAAAGAGTTACTACACGCTTCTTAAGTGTTCCACTCGGCCGAGTGACCCCAACTCGGCCGAGTCACCCCATTTTCGGTGCCAAACTTGTATTTTCTCCATTTTTTAGGGATCAACTTGCAATTATGCCATTCAAACCCTTCCCAAACACTATATAAACTCCCTTTCTTAAAATCCAAAAGGAGGGACTCCTTTTACAAGCATTTTTCCACACACACATTCACATAGTTGTAGGTGTTCTTCATTTTTAGTTTAATTTCTTCAATATATTATATAGAATAGTGGTGTTTACTTCAAATCAAGCTACGATTATCATCGGGCATCGTCTATTACATCGTTTTGTAGCTAAATTCGTATGATCAAGGTGATATTACTCTATTTTGCAATTCAATTTGGTATTTTCTTAATTTCTTCAATCTCTTGTTATTTTATTATGAGTTTGATGTTATTTGTTGTTGTACCCATGAGATTCTCTTCTAGAACCATGGGCTAATCTCCTCAATTGCCTTGGGTGTGGATGTTTTGATGAGAATTTAGTGTAATTGTGGATTAATTGCATGATTAGCTTATAATTTTGGTGTTTATGTTTCTAGAGTTGTACTTTGATTGATTCATTTGGTTGATCAACCCTATTAGCAAGCATGTTCGATTATGTTTATTGCAACGAGAGTTGGGTAGCATGATTGGGAGTGTGAGTGTGTGCTTTGATCAATTGAATAGAAGTTAATTAGTAATTAGCTCACCCGAGAGGGGTGTTAATGGCTAGACCGACAACCTTAGACACTAAACGAATAGAGGTTGTTGGTCCCAAAGTTGAGTTAAGATTGATTAAGCTAGTAAAAGTCTAGAGGGGAGGGGTGAATAGACTTTTAAAAATCTTTCAAAATATCAGAATATGCAATGCGGAATTTAGTCTTCTTATGTACTGTACTGTGCTTACTCAGCTCAGATCAGTACTTTCAGAACAATATGGGCCTTACTAGTTTATACTCAACTTTTATTTAGATCTTTATCTTTGTAACTCTTAATGTTCTTAGTTAAACAATTCAAACAGATATCAAACAGAAAAGTAAAGAACACAGAATTTTATAGTGGTTCGACCAATAAGTCTACATCCACTCTCACAATCCCAGTTGTGATGTTTTATTAACTCTTCCTTCTTGAGTTTCTTGTGGCTTAAAGTCCCAAGATTAAGACTTTGATCTTTTCGATTATACCTCCAGGTATATCTTCGATCTACTAGTAATTCTACAAGTAACTAGCACACTTGTTTACAAAATACAAACTTAAAACTTGAAAAGTAAAAATTCTCTTTGAATAGCCTTTGATTTCTTCTCTTCAATTCAGTGACTTCTTCTCTTCTTTAATCTCCTTCAACTCTGTGAGTTCTTCTTGTGCTCTGTAGACTTAGATTGCTTGTGAATGCTTTAAGATCAGTAAATGTTCAATAGTCTTCAGCAGTAGGAGATCACACAGTACTTATAGACCTTAGTATGACAGTTAGCAGTTTGTGAACTAACTCTCAACTAACTCTAAAACTGTTTTTGTAACTTCTTCTTGTTGTAACCGACTTTGTAACTTCCTTCTTATTCCAAGTCAGCATATCTTCAAAATATATCTTCAGTTACACCTTAAATAAGCTTTCCAAACTTATTCTTCAAACTTACCAACTCAACACAGTAAACTACTCTTCTTAGTTTTACTGTTCTTAGTCAGTCAGCACAGTTCTCCAAAACTGTTCAAAACTTCTTCAGATTTCTTCTAAGCTTCTTTTCAACTCTTCTTGAAGTCTTCTTATTCTGAAGTAGTCTTCTGATCTTCTTCTTCTAATCTATTCCTAATCTACTGTTCTGAACTTTACAATGCTGATTACAATAGAATACAACTTTACAATCATAAAACCTATCTATACACCAACTGAACTATATACAGATGAGTATATCTAAGTCCTATACTATAAGCTGTCTATACAATACAAAACATCAGCTTAGTTCCTAACAGTTCATATATCAGACCAGTAAACAATAAGATCAGTAACTTACATATAAGATCAGTAATCATATATAAGATCAGTAAGCATATAAGATCAGTAAGTATACAAGATCAGTAACTCAGATTCAAATATCTCATATAAGATCAGTAATCTCATTCTCAGTTTCCACACTAAGATCAGTAAACTTGTCTTATATAGAACTCTTATATCAACATATAAACACATATATCATTATCCTTAAGTTGCTTTTGGCCATCAAAACATACACATCAATTAGAACATTGTTTCACAGATTCATATCCCAACAATTTCCCCCTTTTTGATGAAGCCAAAACCACTTAAATGCAATCAGATCAGTAGTTTAAGATATATGGTTGATCATACTTAGTTCATCAATTTCAACATCAGAATAGTTTCACATAACCAAATATTACATATACACCACATAATCACAAAAAACATCAAAATGAAGAAAATAAAGATAAGGTTAAGAAGTGTTATCTTGTGAGCTTAGTCCTTCATCTTTAGTCTTCATTTGGTATTCTGAATGCCAAATACATCCGGTTCTTGATCTCTAGCATGTGCTTGTGATCTGTAATACCTTCATCTTGAATGATTTTTGAAATGATATTTCCAACCTCTTTCAGATCAGGTTCTCCATTTTCTAATCTTGGAGGTTCCCATACTGGTTCTTCAGGACACAATATCTGAATGTGTGCACCAGCAGTTAGCAACAAAACATCTTCCCAGAAGATTCTTGCAACATTCAGCATAAAGTCTTCAAAATCAGCATACTCATCCTCTTTGGTAGGATGATCACCAAACTTCTTCACAATGAAATTTGCAATTTGCCACTTCTTCTTAAGATTATTCCAGTATTCCAAATGTTCATCATCAATAACAAATTCTATGTAATTCTCATTAAGAGTACCAACAACAGACTTAGATTTCATTTTCCTTTTTAATGCAGCAACTCGATTATCAAATTTCTTCCTAGCAGCTTCTGCATCTTTCAACTTTTGTTTCCTAATCTGCTCATCAGCTTTCCTTTTCTCAATCAATTCAGCTTTCTTCTTAGAAAGCAACTCATTATGCTTCTCAATAGCTTCAGCCATCTTCTCATCACTCGGCCTACTACTAGCAACAACATGCTTCAGCTTACTCTTAGACCTGGTAACTCTCCCAGACTCTTCAGCTTCTTCTTCATCTTCGCTCAATACTAACTTCCTTTTCCTTTTTCCAGATGAAGATTCAACAATGTTCTTTTCAACAGTTGCTATGATTTGAGTTTCAGCTCTTTGAGTTTCTGCTTCAGAAGATTTTCCATGACTTCTGAGATCAGCAATATTCTTTTTCAAACTAATGATCTCTTCTTTCAGATCATCCATACTCTCTTTAAGTTCATCTTGACTTACAACTAATTGAGCTTGCTGAGTTTGAGTTTGCTCCATGACCTTCATGACCCTAATTTCCCCCTTTTTGGCTTCATCCTGCCATTCTTTCAAGGGTGTGATGAGCAACTCAACTTTCCTTTGCAAATCAGCAGACAATTTCTTTTCCTGCAATCTATGCAGATCATAGACTTTGGACATAGTGTGATTTATCACTTGCTCATATGAACTTGTAGCACATAACTTTTCCAATTTCTCAGTAGCCTCTTGAAATTGTGTCAAAGTAGCCTCCAGCTTACTTTGCAATTCTTCATTAAGCTTCTTCAACATCTCAAAGCTTGAGCTATCTGGAACAGTATTAGTAGGAACAGGTCTTACTGTCTCTTGAACATCATTCAACACAGTATTTTGATCAGCCTCAATTGGTGTACTATTCAACTCATCAGTACCCAAAGTTTGTTCCTCTATGACTTCAGTTTCTTCAATTACAACTGTGTTCTCAAACACCTCAGTTGCATTGATATCAGCTTCATAGTCAGCTTCCATATCAGCTTGATTATTAAACTCTTCAGCACCAACATCCTCAGCACCCAAATTGACATCAGAATCAACATGAGTCTCAGCAGGGTTAACCATAGAATATTTACATCCTGTTAATCTTTCAATCAACTGAATAACAGAATCCAATGTAAACAATTCTGAACAATTTTGAACACCTGCAGCTTCTCTCTGCTCTTGTTCCCAATTATGAAAAACAGACAAACCTCCCATGCCTTCTGCCACAACCAACAAATCTTTCAAACCAATCCTTCTAAGATATATCCAAGTACCTATCCTTAGAAGTTGTTCAAACACCATAGAACTGTCATCTAATCCATGAAAACATTTTAGGAGTGCATTTCTCAGTTTAAACCTAATCCTCTCTTCCTTGTCACAAATAAGATAGTCCATCAAAAACACTGAATGAGGTTGAATAACCTCAGTTTCTGGAGATGAGGAGATTTCAATAGGTTCAGAAGAAGGTATATGTTCATGCTCAGTAGATTGATCATGAACTGGTTCAGGGGAAAAATGAGTAGCAGGAATATGTTGAGGACTAGAAAGGGGAGTGGCATGAAAAGAAGTGTTCTGAATGGGTGAGGATGGAGTGTTCTGTCTGATAGGAGAGTAGTGTACTGACTCCTCAGAACAGGTTGAAACTCGATCAGTGGGTTGAGTTTGAAATGGAACAGAATTTGATGGAGTAGGGGTAGAATCAAGAATTTCCCTAGGTCTAGAAGAACTAACCTCATGATCATCAGAGCTGCTTCTCTCCACAGTTTCAAGAAATCTGACTGTGTGCTCTGCTGAGGCTTTTGCAGACCTCCCTCTTCTTAATCCAGAACTCATAGGATCATGCTTTGCCTTGGTTCTTTTCTCTGGTTGATCATCATCTGATTTGTACATAGAAGCACCAGATTCTTGAGCTTCTAGTTCTTGAAGAGGTAGAACCAAAGGATTCTCTTGTTCATAACGCACATATTCCTTTTTCATCAAGAATTTCCCTTGATGAAACTTCTTGGGATTACTCCAGTATGCTTTCTTAACAACAATCTGAGGCAGCAGAATGCTCAGCTTGTTCCCGAACCCTAATTTTGATTTGATTGAAAACTCTTCGGAGTCCTCATCGAACATAATTTTCTCCTTTTTGCTTAAAAGTCTTTCAAGAAAGAAACCTTGCCAATCACCTTGAACACGGTCAATTATTGCTGCCATTATACGAATTTTCAGATTCGATAGAGCGTCTTGACTATGATGTTGCCCTAACAAACACTTTCCAGCAATATCCATAAAAAATTGGAGACCAGTAGGTAACACGGCTTTCTTCAAGTTGTTTAGAGTGTCTGGTTCCTCATTTGTCCATCTACCAACACACTATTTTTCTTCTCCGGCTTTGTAATTCAGGATATCAACAGGTCCTTGTGGTAAATCCAACATAACCTCAAGAATTTCTCGAGTTATTTCGACCTTGTGTCCGGACAGTGTTGAACGAACACCATTGGTATCACCTTCTAGCTGGAAAAAGAATTCCACTGCTTCGGGTTCATACACATTGAGAGGGTATGATTCCAAAAATTTCCTGAGACCGCTTTCTTCGCACATAGTTAAAACAGCTTGATTCTCTGGACAATGTCGATCATTAAAGTAGACAGCGTTCTCTACAAAAATGCCTTTCTCGCGCATCCAAAATCCAGAATCAAATGTTCCAATAACTTCATTAGATTCGCTTAGAACATTAATAATAGCCATTTGTAGAAGTGTAGAAGATAGAATAATTTTGAGTGAAGAAATTTCCAGAAATGATTTCGTAAGGAAGACGAAGATGTAAAGTGATCGTGTTTGATAAATTCAAAACCAATCTAGGGCGTGGATTGAGTTTATTTTCACGATGAATGGTTGCGATTAAATCTCGAAATTCGTGAAACAAAAAAAACTGTTCATATTCGAATACCATTCTTATTTCTTGGAGCCATTTTGTGTTTGATAAATACACCACAGTAGTTAGGTTAAAAATAGAGGAGTGTACTGATCATCTCTATTAGTAATCTAAAAGACTGTTCTGATGCATATCAGCACAGTAGGTTTCAGAAATAATTCACTTTATTTTCTTGCCTTTTTAAAATATTAATATGTACTTATCTGGATCAGCTGAGTACTGTGATCAGCTGAGTAACCTTTTGAGCATCAGATCAGTAGTCGGGTCAGCACAGTAGTACTCAGATCAGTTCCCAACTTCCCTGATTTCACCTTTTTGATATCAGCACAGTAATCCTCAGATCAGTACTGTGACAGATCATTTCTCTTCTGTAGACAGATTATTAGTAGTCAATTTTTTCTGTAGACAGATTATTAGTAGTCAGATCAGTTCTGTAGAGTAATTGAATTTGTAGTCAGATCAGTTCTGTAGACAAAGAAACTTTGTAATCAGATCAGTTCTGTAGACAAGTCAACTTATTAATCAGAACAGATCTGTAGACTAATATAGTCTGTAATCAGATCAGACTTGTAGACTTTCAAATCTGTAATCAGATCAGTTCCCCCTTCAATGGAGAATTCCTCTTCTGTGCCTGTTTCACCTTGGTAGAAGTGTTAGTTCATGAGATATAAGTGCAAAACAGTACAGAGTAGTAACTGTATAATTAAATTAATGAATACATCAAGGTTTATGCTAAAGTGACTTAGTGATCTGAGTCAACAAAAGGATCTTTAAGAAATCACAGATTCCCCCTTAATGTGTGTTCTCAGTGTCCCTCAGCTTTACCAGCTTCCTCATCGGGATTAAGGTCACTTTAGTAACCTTGTTACCTGTTTTAAGTGTAGTGTTCTGACATAGGGTTGTCTCTTCTGAATTTTGAGTTTTGATGTACTGCTCTTAGTTTCTGCTTCATTTTCTTCTTGGTATAAGATCAGTACCTGAAATGTTAGCACAGTTCTATACACATACAGAATCCATATCTATCAATCCTAAACTAATGCATAACTCTCTGAATCTCACTTCAGCCAATGGTTTTGTAAAAATGTCAGCTCTTTGAATATCAGTATGAATCTTTTCCATCCTAATATTCTTCTTTTCCACATGATCCCTAATAAAATGATGCCTAATGTCAACATGCTTGCATCTAGTATGTAAAACGGGATTTTGAGTGATGGCAATGGCACTATTACTGTCACAATATATAGGTACATTAGATTCTACAACATTGTAGTCTCTGAGTTGTTGTATTAGCCAAAGAAGCTGACTACAACAACTACCTGCAGCCATATATTCTGCTTCAGTAGTAGAAGTTGCCACACTTGTTTGTTTCTTTGAAAACCATGAAATGAGCTTAGTTCCTAAGAATTGACATGAACCTGAAGTAGATTTTCTATCTATTTTGCAACCTCCAAAGTCCGAGTCTGAATAACCACTTAAAGATACATCATCATCTGTAGGATACCATAATCCTCGATTAATGGTCCCCTTTAGATATTTCAATATCCTTTTGGCAGCTTCCAGATGACTTTCCTTGGGGTTTGCTTGAAATCTTGCACATACTCCAACAGAAAAAGCAATATCAGGTCTGCTGGCAGTTAGATAGAGTAGAGAGCCAATCAAAGCACGATAGTGAGGTTGGTCAGAAGACTTACCTCCTTCATCAGGATCCATTCTGTATGTAGGTTGCATGGGCACACCAACTGTCTTACAGGTTTTAATACCAAATTTATCTAGCAGATTCTTAGTGTATTTTGCTTGATTTATAAAGATACCTTCTGGAGTTTGTTTTACTTGAAGACCAAGAAAATATGTCATTTCTCCCATCATAGACATTTCAAATTTACTTTGCATGAGTGTAGAAAAACTTTCACTCAAGTTTTTGTTGGGTGATCCAAAAATAATATCATCCACATAAATTTGAACAAGTAATATATCATTACCTTCTTGTCTTCTGAACAAAGTTCTATCAACCTTGCCTTTAGTAAAACCATTTTCAAGTAAGAATAGAGAAAGAGTATCATACCAGGCTCTTGGGGCTTGTTTCAATCCATAGAGTGCTTTCTTTAACCTGTATACTTGGTGACTATTCACTTCAAAACCAGGTGGTTGTTCTACATAAACTTCTTCAGCAAGTATACCATTCAAAAATGCACTTTTCACATCCATTTGATACACAGTGAATTTCATATGTGCAGCATAAGCAAGGAACAGTCTTATAGCTTCTAGTCTAGCTACAGGGGCAAAAGTTTCATCATAATCAATACCCTCAGCTTGAGAGTAGCCCTGAGCAACTAATCTAGCTTTGTTTCTTACTACAAGATCATTTTCATTCCTTTTGTTCTTGAAAATCCACTTAGTGCCTACAACATTATGATCACTAGGTCTATCAACAAGTTCCCAAACTTCATTTCTAGTGAACTGATTAAGTTCTTCCTGCATGGCTATAATCCAGTTACTATCACTTAAAGCTTCAATCACAGTTTTAGGCTCAATAGATGATAGAAAACAACACCAGCAAAATAGAGACTTACTAGGTTCTTCCTGGGAATCAAACAATTGTTTTCTAGTTTTAACACCTTTACTAGAATCACCTAGAATCAGATCAGTAGTATGAGCAGACTTCCATGTCCTTCTATTCTTAACAGAAATGCTATCATCATTTACATCATGCAAATCATCATGCAGATCAGTATTATTTATATCAGCAGATTTGTTCATAGGAGAACAGTCATTCAATTCTGGCATATCAGAAGTTTTAGAAGACTCACCTTTGTCTTTTACCTTTTCTTTATCAGAATCTTGATCTAGGACTTTCAGGAAAGGATTATATGCTTGTACAGATTCATATGTTTCTGTATCATCATCTTCATTGTTGATTTGGAGCTGTAATTTGTCAATTTTCTTACTGAGCTGATGATGAGCAAAGTCCTGCACATTCCCATTAAAGACTACATGGGGTGTTTCTTCCACACATAGGGTAGAGTAATTAAACACTCTAAATGCTTTACTTACAGAAGAGTATCCTAAGAATATTCCTTCATCAGCTTTTGCATCAAAAGCATTTAATTTACTTTTGCCATTGTTATGTATGAAACACTTACATCCAAAGATATGAAAATAAGAAACTCTTGGTTTTCTGCCTTTCCATACCTCATAAGGTGTTTTACCATGCACCTTATTAAGAGCACTTCGATTCTGGGAGTAGCAAGCTGTGTTCATATCTTCTGCCCAAAATTTCTGAGGTGTGTTGAATTCTGCAATCATGGCTCTGCAAGCTTCTTTTAGTGTTCTGTTTCTCCTTTCTGCAACCCCATTTTGTTGAGGGGTTCTGGCTGCACTTGTCAGATGCTGTATGCCAGACTTAGAACAGTAGTCAGAGATGTAACAATTAATAAATTCAGTCCCCTTGTCACTCCTAATCTTGACAATGGGATGACCTTTTTCAACCTGCAACCTCTTCAATAGATCTGGAAGTAGTGTTTGTGTATCACTCTTTTTGTGTAGAAAGACTACCCAAGTAAACTTAGAGTAATCATCTACTACAACTAGAGTATACCTTCTTCCATTCAATGTAGGAGGGTTGATAGGACCATGAAGATCCATATGCAAGAGTTCTAAAACTCTGCTTGTTGAAAGAGTTGGAATGGACTTAAATGAAACCTTTACCTGTTTACCTTTTTGACAGGAATCACATACTTGTGATTTGGAATAGATTTCATTAGGAATGCCCTCAACAAGATGTTCTCTAGCAATCTTGTTGATTATCTTAAAGTTCAGGTGGCATAGGCGCTTATGCCAGAGCCAACTGTTTTCTTTAGGACTCTTAGTCATAAGACAAGCATTCTTAGGACAACTATTCCAATTCACAATGTATACACTTCCTTGTCTTGTGCCAACAAGTAGAACATTGTGAGCCCTTTTGTCTATTATTTCACATCTTCTGGTCTTGAACTGAACTTTGTATCCCCTGTCACAGAATTGAGATACAGATAACAAATTATATTTCAAACCTTCAACATAAGAGACATCTTGGATCTCAACATCTCCATTCTTGATGAATCCAAATCCTTTTGTGATTGCTATTGAGCTATCACCAAAGATGACTTTTGGTCCTTCCTTCTCATGATAGTCAGTAAGTAAGGCCTTGGTACCAGTCATGTGGTGTGAACACCCACTGTCTATGTACCAGGTCTCACCAACTGAACCACCCTTCTTGTATAAGTCCAGTCGATCCTGCAAGGTAGTGATCTTAATAATTTAGGTACCCTAGTTTATTGGGGTCCTTGGTGGTTAGTAGTGAGAGGTACCCAAATGAACATTGAGGATTTGAATAAATGGGACCTCTTCAGTTTCCTTCCAAATTTATCACAGAACAGTACTTTATTAACCAGTTCAGAATTATCAGCAGACTTAGGATCTATTTTTCTGAGATAGCCTTTCCTTGGTTCTATCCCTTTTTCAGTAAGATCAGTATGCCTGTAATAGTTTGAATATGGTCTAAAAGCATGTGGACCATACGGCTTATAGATGCGTTTTGGTCTTTCCTCACCAATGATATTGTAAGATAAAGGAGGAGGATAAAGAACAGGTTTGTTATGATAATGAGGCACAAATCTCCTAGGTTTAGTTGAATACAGCTGAGACTGCCTTATAAAAGGAGGTCTAGTCTGTTCCCAACTTGCCTGTGCTTGTCTTGACTTACTGTTCTGAGTTTGTCTCTTCTGATTCCAGGACTGATCTGATCTGGTCAGAGGAGTATAACTCTTCTGGTATGGTCTTGACTGTACTGGTCTTAATACATTCTTCATTTTACCAACCTTGGTAGTAGGAGGGATGTATTTAGACTGTACTTTGAGTTTTGGATCATCATCATAAGTCATAGGTTCTTTTCCTTTATCTAGTTGCAAAGAACTTGAACTAGCTCCATTAGTGTTCTTAAATTCTGAAGTAGAGGAACTAGGCAGATCAGTACCTATTCCACTTTTATCATTTGGAGCTCTATATCTGTCTGAGATAGTTTGATTAATCTTAATAGAGTTAATCATCCCAGATAGCTTTCGATCTAGGCTCACTACTTCAGATTCTAAGAATCTATTGCGCTCTTCAAGTTTTTCACACTTAATCTTTAAATCATGGAATTCATTAGTCTCTTTGGCTTGAGTTTTAAGCATACCCTGATATAGTTTATCAATAGATGCATACTTTTCTTGGAGTTGGGACAACTCTTCTGATAGCCTTGCATTTATGACAGCTATATTAGGATCTACTTTTGACTGAGCTTCTTTCAGATTAATGATTTCTTGCTTTAAAGATATATTCTCATCACTAATTTCAATGAATGCTTTGTTAGCTTGTAGAAGGTCTTCTTCAGTCACTCCTTGGGAATGATGAAGACTACTTCCTACACTGCTAACAGCAGCATCACTTTCATCAGTGTCAGAATTGTTACAAGATTGAAAAGAGTTAGCAGATGATACCTCATCATTTATTTTGGCCATCATTACCAGTCCATCATCTGCTATGAAGGCTTCATCTTCATTGCTAGAGGGGTAGTCAGATGAAGACGATGGCAACTCTTCCGATTCCGAATCAGAATCATTGTAAGCCATCATTGCCTTCTTACCCTTGGCATATTTTCGATCTCTTCTGGCTTTCCTTTCTTCTCGATCTTCAGAACTTAGATCAGGACATTCATAAGCATAATGACCTGGCTTATCACAATTATAGCAAACAGGATTGTTAGAAGTTCTTTTAGGAGGTGAATGATTTCGGTTCCTGTCATGCTTGTCAATTGAGTTCCTATCTTTCTTATCAGAATACTTTCTATCCCTCTTATCAAATGAGTTCCTATCTCTCCTGTTCTCATTAGAGATCTCATCCCTTCTTTCAGAAGAGTTTTGATCCCTTCTGTTCACAGAAGAGTCCCTGTTACTAGAACCCTTAGTTTCCTTATAGAATCTCTTGTATCTACCATACCTCTTATTGAGTTTATCAAATCTTTTGATCATAAGGCTCATCTGATCTTTAAGACTCAGATTAGAACTATCTAGTTCATCTTTTATGCTTGAGGCCTTAGACTTAGATGTTCTAGGCCCCTTAGAGGTAGAGGCTTTAAAAGCTATGTCCTTAGAGGCATCCTTATCCTTATGAATCACAATAATAGGATCTTCTTCATCTAACTCAAACTCATGTGCCTTAAGTGTTTGGAACATAGTTTCTGCTGGCCAAGAATCAATGTCTTGTGTGGTTTTAATGATCATCTTGACCATTTTCCATCTTTCATCCAAAGCTTTCAAGATTCTCAAGTTAACTTCTCTGTCAGTATAAGTCTTGCCTAACACATCAAGATCATTCATGATTTTGGTAAATCGAGTATCCAATTCATCAATTGATTCTCCTGGCTTCATCTTAAATGATTCAAACTTTTGGACAACTGTGGATAATTTGCTTTCTTTGATCAGTGTAGTACCTTCACAAAGAATAGCCAATTTGTCCCACATTTGCTTTGCAGTCTTACATTTTAACACTTTACCAAGATACTCATTTGGCAAGGTGTGTAAAATATAATTCTTAGCAAGACTATCCAAATTGTTTTGTCTCATTTCTTCAGAAGTCAGTTCTGACCTTGGTTTAGGGACCAGTGCTCCAACTGGTTGAGAAGGATCCAGAACAGCAGTGTTCTCCACCATGGTAACAATTGGTCCTTCTGTTAGTGTATACTGTAAAGCAAACTTTTAGTGGGCTTTTGTGACGTATATTTGATTTCCTTTTTTATCTGAAATAAATGGTTTTTCACATTATCGCATTCTTTGTGATTACTTGTATGTCTGCTTATCTTGCATTGTAGACGATGTGGTGGGTTTGTAGTCACACAGAAGATCACATTGTCAGTTCCTTGTAAGATATAAAATGTATTCACAACTGAGATAGTTATGGACAAAACTATTGGTTTAAGTTGTAGTGTAAACTTGTTAGTGGTTTGTCTTGGCCATTAGTTTATACTAGTGCGCTGTGGCGTATTGAATGGATCACAGATAAGACATGTTCTTCTGTTCTGACTGTTATGAAGAACTAGAAGTCTTGGTGACTTTTATGATTCTTAACCCTAAGTGTGATATTTAGATGTGTGGGGTGCTTGTTCACTACTTTGATGTACCATAGGTGAGAATCTTGTTAGATTCTTCACGCTCCGTATTTTGGGTAGTGGCATCGCTCGCATGATGTCTACTTATTGGCATTAGGGCACCGTGTCCTGTACATCCAGGCTGATGACGTCCCCTTGAGGAAACTCATAAAGGATTGTCGTACTAAACCCTGCAGGTGGATTTAATCCGTACGACAACGAGGTTGAGTGGTACTACTCAAAGGAATTATAGAGATTAATTATTTAAAGAAGTCAGAAGCTTTAATAATTAATGGACGTGCGATATCTTTAACACGGGGAATTATAAAGTCTAATAGAAGCCCTGATTCGGTTTGGGATAGGACGGGAGTGCAACATTAATTCTCTAGTGGAATGAATTAATGTTCTCGGGCCAAATTATATGTTCTGGGCTGAACATAAGAGTATTTGGGCCTGTAAGAAGCCCAAGCCCTATACCTTCTAATGGATCCCTAGTCTGGCCCATGAAACTTATGGAAATTATAAATAGGAGCCTCAATTCAGTTTTGAAACCCTAGCACACACGAAATTAAGAAAAACGGCTAGGGTTTCAAGGAGACAAAAATGAGGCACCTTCTCCACGTTTGATAGCGCGCCGTCCACCCGGTGTTCGAGCGAGGTTGGGAGACAGGCTAGAAGATCCGTAGATTGGAATCAACGTCTCGATCTTCAAGGGTAACGAATCTAAATTCTGCTTTAGATGCATGTTTAGGTTTTAATTCGTTATTTATACGTTTGGCATCCGACAACGATCCCGGTGATGGACCGCCTTCGCCGGCGCGTTCCAGCACCTTCAGTCACCACAGACACCATCAGATCATGGGTTGAGCTAAAGATGGCCTCCATCCTAAGCTTTCAGTATTCATAATCTGCAATCTTGAACTTAGGCAGTTTGTTCACATTAGTGTCATCCATGTTTGATTAGACAAATAGGATCAGTAGTATAGCAGATAAATTTCAAGTATTCAGATAGTGACAGATATCAAGAAATAGTAGCAAGATCAGTAAGTTTTCCCTCAAGATCTGCAAGGTTATCAAGAAACAACAGTCCAAAGAACTACTGCTCTGATACCACTTGTTGGTCCCAAAGTTGAGTTAAGATTGATTAAGCTAGTAAAAGTCTAGAGGGGAGGGGTGAATAGACTTTTAA
The DNA here is from genome assembly GCA_963675135.1 of Galeopsis tetrahit. Lineage (NCBI taxonomy): Eukaryota > Viridiplantae > Streptophyta > Magnoliopsida > Lamiales > Lamiaceae > Galeopsis > Galeopsis tetrahit. The sequence goes on from OY776127.1 coordinate 77,019,624, forward strand.
AAATCTTTCAAAATATCAGAATATGCAATGCGGAATTTAGTCTTCTTATGTACTGTACTGTGCTTACTCAGCTCAGATTAGTACTTTCAGAACAATATGAGCCTTACTAGTTTATACTCAACTTTTATTTAGATCTTTATCTTTGTAACTCTTAATGTTCTTAGTTAAACAATTCAAACAGATATCAAACAGAAAAGTAAAGAACACAGAATTTTATTGTGGTTCGACCAATAAGTCTACATCCACTCTCACAATCCCAGTTGTGATGTTTTATTAACTCTTCCTTCTTGAGTTTCTTGTGGCTTAAAGTCCCAAGATTAAGACTTTGATCTTTTCGATTATACCTCCAGGTATATCTTCGATCTACTAGTAATTCTACAAGTAACTAGCACACTTGTTTACAAAATACAAACTTAAAACTTGAAAAGTAAAACTTCTCTTTGAATAGCCTTTGATTTCTTCTCTTCAATTCAGTGGCTTCTTCTCTTCTTTAATCTCCTTCAACTCTGTGAGTTCTTCTTGTGCTCTGTAGACTTAGATTGCTTGTGAATGCTTTAAGATCAGTAAATGTTCAATAGTCTTCAGCAGTAGGAGATCACACAGTACTTATAGAACTTAGTATGACAGTTAGCAGTTTGTGAACTAACTCTCAACTAACTCTAAAACTGTTTTTGTAACTTCTTCTTGTTGTAACCGACTTTGTAACTTCCTTCTTATTCCAAGTCAGCATATCTTCAAAATATATCTTCAGTTACACCTTAAATAAGCTTTCCAAACTTATTCTTCAAACTTACCAACTCAGCACAGTAAACTACTCTTCTTAGTTTTACTGTTCTTAGTCAGTCAGCACAGTTCTCCAAAACTGTTCAAAACTTCTTCAGATTTCTTCTAAGCTTCTTTTCAACTCTTCTTGAAGTCTTCTTATTCTGAAGTAGTCTTCTGATCTTCTTCTTCTAATCTATTCCTAATCTACTGTTCTGAACTTTACAATGCTGATTACAATAGAATACAACTTTACAATCATAAAACCTATCTATACACCAACTGAACTATATACAGATGAGTATATCTAAGTCCTATACTATAAGCTGTCTATACAATACAAAACATCAGCTTAGTTCCTAACAGTTCATATATCAGATCAGTAAACAATAAGATCAGTAACTTACATATAAGATCAGTAATCATATATAAGATCAGTAAGCATATAAGATCAGTAAGTATACAAGATCAGTAACTCAGATTCAAATATCTCATATAAGATCAGTAATCTCATTCTCAGTTTCCACACTAAGATCAGTAAACTTGTCTTATATAGAACTCTTATATCAACATATAAACACATATATCATTATCCTTAAGTTGCTTTTGGCCATCAAAACATACACATCAATTAGAACATTGTTTCACAGATTCATATCCCAACAATGTTTGGTGAGAGGGCGTTTCATAAGCATTAGTAACCGTGTTGAAAGTGCTTATGCAACACTATCTTAGGAGCTTATGGTATTTGGTTAGATCCTATAATTGCTAATCAATGCACGATGTTTACCTATGCCTTTCGAGGGGGTTTGCACACTTATGTGATAGCCTTTAGCTTAACCAAAATTTGTAGTAAAATCATGTAATTGGTTCACTAGTTCACTTAATTGCTCACAAAACAGAAACACCCGAGGCAATACACTTCCCTTGCACTTTCCAAAAGAAAGTTAGATAGATTGTCATTTCTTGTCACTAGTTCTTATTACTTTAGTTAATATAGTTTACTATTTTTGTGCTTATTCCCGAAAATCCAAAACACATCATTTAGTTACTACAATAACATGCCTACTTGTAACTTTAGGGATTCACTAGCACTCAATTAAGTCCTTGGAACGAAATTTTACTTGGTATACTTATCGTACTACTAACGAACCCATACGCTTGTGGGGATCCTATAGTTGTAAAAAGTGTGCAAAAATACATCCAAGTCAATGGCGCCGCTGCCGGGGATTTAAGCGAGTGTTATTTGTGAAACTTAAAGTTTGTTGAGTGTTATTGATAGTAACATTTCTTTTTGGTTATTTTGTTTTAGTTCGTCTTTGTGGGCTTTGATACTTGTCTTTTGTAGGTGTATGATCACAAGATCTCGTGGAGGAAATTTGGAACCATTGGATCTTGAGATCGAGGCACACGCAAGAAGAAGGAATCGAAGTAGGAATCGACAAAGAGTCATAGAAGAACCATTTGAGATGGAGAACATTGAAGAGATGAATCCTCCACCAAATGGAGATGATGAGCCTCAAAGAGAGAATCCCCAAGTTGAGAATCAACAAGGAGGTAATCCACCTCAAAACCACCTTCCATATCAAGGATACTATCCTTACCCTTATCCACCTCCACAACAAGCCTACTATCCACCTCCTCAACCTTATCAATATCCACCACCTCAACACCCTTACCCTCCACCTTACCAATATCCTCCACCTCAACACATTCAAGAAGAATACATCTGTTGGTCCCTGAACGAGTAGTGAATGGGATTAAAGTCTAGAGGGGAGGGGTGAATAGACTTTAAAACTTTTTCAAGAGAGTTGGGAACCTCTTCTGATTGCTATGTCAGCTGGACTACAAGTCTGCTGGTCTAGATAACTATAGTGATCTGATAGAGGAGGTTATATGCGGAATTATGGTAGGCCTTGTTTAGACTCGTTCTTTTATTTCTTGTGAAAGTGTTTAACTTGTTTTCTTTAATGAAAGTACTCAGCTGATGCTGGTTTGAAAGCTGTGGCCTTGTTTTGAAGAATATTGAAATCACAGTATGCACTATATAACAGTTAATGAAATGACAGAATGTAAAGTGCAATAAGTAAATAACACCAGGTTTATAGTGGTTCGGATATACGATCCTACGTCCACTCTCACGTCCTAACGTGATATTTAATCCCTTTAATTTACCGCAAATTACAAGGGTCTTGACCTTTATAGTCCCAAGGATAGGACTTTGAGATCTGAGCCGTCCTAACAACTACGGTCTCCACAAGTGATTGTAAGCACTTGCACTTTGAGGGTTTCAAAAACTTTAACCTTTTGGAGAGGGTTTGGGGTTTTTGAAGGGTATCCAACTAGTGATTCAAGCTTATAATTTTCTTAATCACTTTGCCTAAAACAAATGATATACAATATGAATAGGTTTCAGGTTCTTATGGGTTGGATAGAAATCACTTAAGAGCTATGGATAATCTAATGGATTCTGGCTCTTTGAGAATTCTTGAGACAGTATGACTTTAGCTTGATTGCTTGCTAGACTTTGTTGAATTCTCTCGTTGTGACTTCTTTTTTTTGTGATTTCTCATCCTCTTGTATTTATAGTGGTGATTGCTTGCAACTAGCCGTTGGAGTTGACTAGCCGTTTGAGCAATCTTCCCATAATAGCTTGATTCCTTGATTCCAGTCGCTTGATTGCTTCAATCCTGGGATCATGTCAATCTTCTAAATAAGGTAGGTCTTTGTTTAAATTGCAAGATGACTTTGGAATCAGCCGAGTCCTGGAAGAACACATAGTCTTCTGATCTGAACTTCTAGTCTTCTGACTACTCTTCTGATCTTGTGTCTTCTGTCTTCTGGCATCAGCAGAGTAGAACTCTTCTGATCTGGCAATTCTTTGTCCTGTTTTAGGCCATCTTCAATCTGGGACTCCATCAGTTAAATAGGTATACAAGCACCTTACTTAACTGGTCTTCAAGGATCTCCTAGTCTTCATATCTTCTACTCTTCTCATCTTGAGGTAGCGCATGTAAGCCGGGACTGTGTTGATCAGCTGATATCTATATAGTTGATCACACAAGACTAGTCTAAGCTGTTCTATACAAAGTCAGCTGATCCTATTACATTTATAAACTCTAAGTGTTTTGGCCATCAAAACTATTCTAACATCAAGTGGGGCTTAGGGTGAATTTATATCCCAACAATTTCCCCCTTTTTGATGAAGCCAAAACTATATATGATAAATGCTCTTAATAAGATAAGATATGAGTTTATAAACTTCATAAAAACTGAAGTATCTGATGAAGACAATGAGAGTTTGTCTTGAAAGCATAGAGAACTAAACTTGAATATATATAGAGCTTTTACAGATTACAAGTAATAGTTTCTTTAAAGCTTTGAAAGTGGTCTTCATCAGGTCTTCTGATCTTCAGATGCGGAAAGCAAGGTACAAACGAGATCGAACTTCTTTCATGTGCTGCAGGTCTGTAACATTCTCCTCTTCATAGATCTTCTCTAGGATCCTTTTGACTTCAATTAAGTCTGTTCTTCCAGAATCTAGAGTGGGAGGATCCCATTTGGGTTCTTCAGGAGTTAGGATTCTGCAGTTGTCAAGTTCTTTGGCTGTCTTGACTACTTCATTCCAGAACTCTTGATCTTCAATGTTCATGAATTGATTGAACTGGAATAATTCATCTTCATAGGTTGAGAGAGGGCCAAATTTTCTTACAATGTGGTGTTGAATTTGCCATTTCTTCTTCAGAGGGTACCACCTTGGTAGTTCATCTTGAAGGGCTAAATAATCCACATAGTTGCTATTCCTCTGTATAGATTTGGGGTTAACTTTTCTTTTACCATTTTTGGTGTTGGAATAGTTAGCGTTAGTTGGTACAGATGCCTTTTGGTTCATATTGATCGTGAGAATGGGCGGTGTCGATGGAAGATCTGAAAACAGTAATCTGAGTTTTTCGGGTTATGGCCTTGGACGGTGAAAACTGTTTTGGCCATAACTGTTGGTCCCTGAACGAGTAGTGAATGGGATTAAAGTCTAGAGGGGAGGGGTGAATAGACTTTAAAACTTTTTTTTAAACAGAGTTGGGAACCTCTTCTGATTGCTATGTCAACTGGACTGCAAGTCTGCTGGTCCAGATGACTATAGTGATCTGACTGAAGAGGTTATATGCGGAAATATGGTGGCCCTGGTTTAGACTCGTTCTTGTAACTTGTTTTACTTAATGAAACTACTCAGCTGATGCTGGTTTGAAAGTTATGGCCCTTTTTGAAGAGTGTTGAAATCACAGTATGCACTATATATAACAATGAATGTAAAAGCAGAAATGTAAAGTGCAGAAAGTAAATAACACCGGATTTATAGTGGTTCGGATATACGATCCTACGTCCACTCTCACGTCCTAACGTGATGTTTAATCCCTTTAATTTCCACAAATTACAAGGGTCTTGTCCTTTATAGTCCCAAGGTTAGGACTTTGAGATCTGAGCCGTCCTAACAGCTGCGGTCTCCACAAGTGATTGTAAGCACTTGCACTTTGGGGGGTTTCAAAAACTTTAACCTTTTGGTGAGGGTTTGGGGTTTTTGAGATGTATCCAACTAATGGTTCAAGCTTATAATTTGCTTAACCACTATGCCTAAAACAACTGATATACAATATGAATAAGTTTCAGGTTCTTAAGGGTTGGATAGGAAGCACTTAAGAGCTATGGATAATCTAATGGATTTCTGGCTCTTGGAGAATTCTTAGAACAATGTGGCTTTTTGCTTGATTGCTTGCTTAGCTTGTGAATTCTCTCTTGTTGCTTCTGTGTTCATCCTCTTGTATTTATAATGGAGATTGAGTGCAACTAGCCGTTGGAGTTGACTAGCCGTTTGAGCAATCTTCCCATAATAGCTTGATTCCTTGATTCCAGCCGCTTGATTGCTTCAATCCTGGGATCATGTCAATCTTCTAAATAAGGTAGGTCTTCGTTTAAATTGCAAGATGACTTGGGAATCAGCCGAGTCCTGGAAGAGCACATAGTCTTCTGATCTGTACTTCTAGTCTTCTGACTACTCTTCTGGCCTTAGGTCTTCTGTCTTCTGATATCAGACGAGTACTACTCTTCTGATCTGGAAATTCTTTGTACTGCTTTAGGCCATCTTCAATCTGGGACTCCATCAGATAAGTAGGTATACAAGCACCTTAACATATCTGGTCTTCAAGGATCTTCCAGTCTTCATGTCTTCTACTCTTCTCATCTTGAGGATAGGCATGTAAGCCATGACTGTGCTGATCAGCTGCTATCAATACAGTTGATCACACAAGACTAGTCTAAGCTGTTCTATACAAGTCAGCTGATCCTATTACATTTATAAACTCTAAGTGTTTTGGCCATCAAAACTATTCTAACATCAAGTGGGGCTTAGGGTGAATTTATATCCCAACAATTTCCCCCTTTTTGATGAAGCCAAAACTATATATGATAAATGCTCTTAATAAGATAAGATAAGAGTTTATAAACTTCATAAAAACTGAAGTATCTGATGAAGACAATGAGAGTTTGTCTTGAAAGCAAAGAGAACTAAACTTGAATATATAGAACTTTTACAGATTACAAGTAATAGTTTCTTAAAGCTTTGAAAGTGGTCTTCATCAGGTCTTCTGATCTTCAGATGCGGAAGGCAAGGTACAGACGAGATCGAACTTCTTCCATGTGCTGCAGGTCTGTAACATTCTCCTCTTCATAGATCTTCTCTAGGATCCTTTTGACTTCAATGAAGTCTGTTCTTCCAGAATCCAGAGTGGGAGGATCCCATTTGGGTTCTTCAGGAGTTAGGATTCTGCAGTTGTCAAGTTCTTTGGCTGTCTTGACTACTTCTTTCCAGAACTCTGGATCTACAATGTTCATGAATTGATTGAACTGGAAGAATTCTTCTTCATAGGTTGGGAGAGGGCCAAATTTTCTTACAATGTGGTGTTGAATTTGCCATTTCTTCTTCAGAGGGTACCACCTTGGTAGCTCATCTTGAAGGGCTAGATAGTCCACATAGTTGCTATCAAATACCAGAACTTTATCTTTCTGTGCCAGTTTCAGTGCTTTCTCCTTGAGAATTTTCCTGAGTTTGGCTATCTTCCTGTCAAATTTGGCTTTGACTGCTTTCGCATCTTTTAGCTTCTTTTGTTTAAGCTCTTGAGCTTCAAGCTCTTTTCTTTTCTTCAACTCTAAAGCCTCTTTCTCTTCTGCAGTAGGCTCTGCTGGAGTTGACTTCTGAGCTTGCTCATCTGCTTGCTCATTTGCCTTCCTTTTCCTAGTCATTCTTTTCTCGGAAACTTGTTCTGTTGAGGCAGTGATCTGCAGACCAGATGCTTGAGTGGGAGCTTGAATGTCTTCTTGAGCAATTTCTTTGCCTTTGCCTTTCTTGCTCTTGATTTTGCTTGATAAATCACCCAAGGTTTCATTCAGCTCATCTTGAGATACTACCATTACAGCTTGTTGTGCAGTAGTCTTCTCAAGAGCTTTTATCAATACATCTTCCCCCTTTTTGGCTTCAGCAAGCGCAGCCGCAAAAGGCTTCATGGCATTCAGAATCTCCACTCTAAGAGTTTGTTGAAGAGCCATGGCGTTGACTCTGCCAACATGAGTCAGATGAGTGATGCTATGGTCTAGAATCTGAGCATGAGAGTTGGAGGAGGAGGCAGCTTCTAGTTTAGCTGTAATTGCTTCCAGTCTGGCTGCTGTCTCCTTCAGCTGAATCTGAAGTTTTTCATTCTCTGCTGTAGCTGATTGGAGAAGAGCTCGACCTTCAGTAGCTCTTGCTTCAACATCTTCAATTCTTTTCTTGTAGGTGTTTTCCATGCGGTTGACCTCATTGGTGTAGAGATCAGCAAACCTGGTGGAATGGTCACCTGCCATCTTCAGAATGCTGGTCAGATACTCACTTATCTGATCGTGAAGAGATTCTCCAAACTTGTCTTCAATGTCAATGATCTGGTTATGAAGACGAGTTCTCTGCTCCTTGACTGCCTTTTCAACATATCTTCCAAGCTGTAGGCCTAAACCCTTTTCAAAGTGTAGGTCTATGGCAGCCTTGACCTGTGAGCATATGTCTGCTGTATAGTCAGCTGTTGAAGTAGAAGTCGAGGCAGTACCTTGAGGCTTTGGATGCACTGTCAGGGCTTTGCCTCTGTCTTCAGCTGAAAGGTACTCTTCATTGAGAAATGAGGTAGTGGCCTTAACCAGGTGGGACATAATGGTGTCTCCTTTGTCAATGAAGTGAGGTAGAGTATCCTTAGGCATGAAGTGATCAGGAATAGTGATTACTTCTCTTTCAATCTCGGTTCTGTCATCTGGTTCAGCTGAGTCTTCCGCAGGAACAGAAGCAGCTGAGTCATTCATTTTTGCTGTGCCATCCGTCTGTTGACCTGATATGCCTTCTGGGATAGAGGCATCATTAGGTGGAATTCCTAGAATTCTGTGGCATACTGCTGTAAAGGCTTCCTCGGGCAGCAGTTGAGCAAAAGATGTAACTTGAGCAACTTCTTTTTGCTCCATTTCCCAGTCGAGGAAATTAGCTTTTCCTCCCATTCCTTCCATGACTTCAATAAGGTCATCCACATCATCTCTCCTGAGTTCAATCCAGGTGCAGATTCTGAGAATTTGTTCGAACTGAACTGATTCCTCATCAATACCAGGAATAGTAGACTTGAGCAGATTTGCTATCTTCATCCGCATTATCTTCTCCCTTGTGCACATAGGATAGTGGACCATTCTGGATTGAGGTTGAGAGGGACCAGCTTGAGCAAGGTCTGCTGGTGCCATATCTTCTGGAACAGAAGAAACAATGATGGTAGGAGTTTGAGTATTTGGGGTAGTTTCCTCTGCTGTGTGAGTATCAGCAGGGATTTGGGAAGTGATATGTTCTTGATCTTCAGTGGTCTGTTCATCAGCAGGGATTTGGGTCTGCTGGTCTGGTATAGTTTCTTCATGAAGATCAGTAGAAGTTTGAACACTTGGATCTTGAACATCAGCAGGGTTAGGTAATAGGGTTTCAGGGGTTGAGGTAGGTGGAGCTTGTTCCTCTGCTGTGTGAGTATCAGCAGGGATTTGGATATCAGTGTTTGAGTGGTCAGATGGGTTGGAGTCATCAGAAGGGTTGAAGGATGCAATCGGGGCTATTAGAATGGGAGTAGGAAGCCTCGATTTCTTGGACTTTTTGTTGAAAGAAGAATTATTCTTCTTTCTTTTCTGACCCTTCGACAATTTAGAAGGAGTAAATGAGGGAGAGGATTTAGAGGTACCTGCCTTCTTCAAGGGAGAGGCAGTGGGGGTGGCATCTGAATCAGACGGGGAGATGAGCCCAGATCTGATTAGATATCGTCTTTGTGCTAAGGTCTGATTGTCATCATCATCATCCTCATCAACCTTCTTCTGAACTTCTTCTTTGGTTGGCTCCTCTTCTTCTTCGGCAGAGTTATGATCAGACTCTTGTGCTGCCTTCTCAGCCAACAGCTTCCTCTTCTCTTCTTTTAACCTTTCTGCCTCAGCAAGAGCTTCCTTTCTCAAATAATATTTGGAGATGTGAAAGGTCTTATGAGGTCCCATCTTGTACTTCTTTGGGAGAATATCTGGAAGGATGATGCTCAGCTTGTTGACAAAGCTGACTGTGGCTGCTACCTTCCATACCTTCGATTGTAAGTCCAAAGTGACTTTCTTTGCCTCAAGAGCAATTCTTTCTAAGAATAGTCCTTGCCAGTCTCCATCGATCTGATCCCAAATTGCAGCCATTACTCGAACCTTTAAAGTAGTAACAGCATCATGACTAAATGTGTTACCAAGTAACATTTTTCCTGCAATATCTAACAAGGTTTGGAATTTTGGTTCAAGTTGGGATTTCTTGAGTCCAGTTGCATCAGTAGCCTTGATTCTTCCACCAGTATACATCTCCATATACTCCTTTTCTCTATTCATGATGTAGTTGGAGATATTTATTTTCCCCCTTGACAGGCCAAACAATTCCTGAAGAATTTCCCTTGTAACCTTGACTTTGTGTCCATTCATGATACTTCAACATGAGAACCCTTCATCACGGCGTTTGCATAGAATGTCAGAACGTCTTGTTCATAGACATTAGTTGGAGCTGCTTCCAGAAAGTCTCTGAGTTTAAGATTGACGCACCGAAGCAATATCTCCTTGTTCTCATCTGAGTGTTTGCCTTTGAAAAACAGAGCATTCTCCGTAAAAATCTTCCCTTCCTTGGACCATTTTGCAGCATCCAAGGTGCCAGTGTTCTTGGTCTTCTCGTCGTAAATTTCAATGATTGCCATAGTAGAGTCTGAGTGTTAGGGTTTGAGGGCTTGAAAGAAATTTGCAGAACGAGAGAGAGTAATGTGATTAATTGAGTAATATGAGCGACAGGGATTGGAAGAGGTTTTAGGGGTGTGAATATATACTCCAGAAAATCTTGATCTAACGGTCAGATTTGGGTTTGATTTTGGAGTAGAGCCCAAGATTTCCTTCTTTGATTTCTTTAAATTTGCCGGCTGGTTATGCCATTTGGCAATATTTGATTTGCTGGCAATATGGTACTTGAGTATTAATGACATCATTACCAAAAATAGCCGTTGAGACTAATTTATGGTAAGAATTGATCATCAAGGCCGTTTTCTATAAGAAAATTGCATTCCTTATATAAGCCAATTTGTTTAATTACATTCAGGAATAACTCTAGAATGAATTACATGATCAAGACTAGGCATTATACTCTAAATTTGTGTGATTTGATCAGCAGAGTGAGGTCTTCTGAGTTCTTCAAGATGTCTGCTGATTGTCTTTGAAAAGTCTTCTGGTCAGCTGAGTTGGTCTTCTGATCAGCTGAGTAGAGGAAACGGTGTTTGCTGTGATGATCCAACCTGGATGGATCCTTCCAGCTTTATTGTGAGTGATGATCCAACCTGGTTTGATGGATCTTTCAACTCCTTCTTTAGATCAAGTGGAGCTAGTTTAGACATAGTCCCACTGATTTTAAATGTTTCTCACCATCGGATGTTCCTCATCATCAGATGGGATGTAGCATCTAATGTGCTCTTGTTGAATTTCTTCGCTTCTCTAGAAGGGGAAGGAAGGTTGAGGGGTGCTTCAATGGAGTTGAAGAGAGGGCCATGGACGCAGCCTTCATGTTCTGTTTAGACATAGTAGCTTTTGATAATAAGTTCTTCATGTAGAACTTCTTTCTGGAGAAGAAGCTCTGCTTGCTTGCTACTTTGTCCTCTGCATCTCTTCCTCCTTTAGCTTTCAACAAGAACGTCTCTTCTTCCTTTAGCTTTCATGAACATACTCATGTTGAGTAAGCCATGTATATGGATCTGCATCATCTTCATTTTCTGGACAAATCTTCATCTCCTTCACCCAAGATTTTGGTTGAAGAATGATCTCCGTTCCATCTCTTCTTTCAATTGTCTCCATACCTGAAACAAGAAAAGTGTTAGATGTTTTGTGTTCTTAGGTGTTCTCATAACTTCTCCTTTTATAGGGGTAGAAATGAGGTAGTGGAGAGAAAGATGACAAAACTATAGAGGTGATAGGTCTGAATTTCTGAAAAGTGATTTCTTAAGATTAGCAGTGAGTTTCTTGATCCAAGGGTGCACATTTAAAGATATTCAGACTTTATCTAATGGAATGCAGAAATTATAAATTTTGTTCATGAGTTATTTGAAATCCGTACTGTGCATGTATACTGTTGAGTCGGTGAGGATGGTGTATTAATCCAGCCAAGTATGACTCAGTTAGTATACTGTATTTATGTATATGAATAAAGTATTTTATGAAGAATAGTTTATTAATATACATAGTTATACATTGCTTAGAGTAAGGAGATCAAATAGCTTTGTTCAAGTCTGCTATATATATATATGTATATGTATACTATGTAATGCAGATTTTAGAGTATTTCATCAAGGATTCTTAAGGTATCATTGATTCCCCCTTGATTAGATAACTCTATGTTTTCCCTCAGCTCTATCTGTCTTCATTGGGAAAGAACTTACCTGAAGATGAGGGTGTCTATTCACCTCATCTGATTCTCCTAGTCTGCTGCACTTGGGTCAGCTGAGGTTTTCAGCTGATCTTTCCTTCTTCATGTGCTTGGGTCCAGGAGTCCTAAGCTGTAACATAAGGTCTTGAACCTTTCTTCAGCTAGGGGCTTAGTCAAGATGTCTGCTCTTTGGATATCTGTGTGAATTTTCTCCATCTTGATGTCCTTCTTTTCAAGGTGATCTCTTATGAAGTGGTGTCGAATGTCGACATGCTTGCACCTTGTGTGGAGGACTGGATTTTGAGTGATGGCAATGGCGCTGCTGCTATCACAATAAATAGGGACTTCTCTTGCCTCTACATTGTAATCCTTGAGTTGTTGAACTAGCCAGAGCAGCTGACTACAACAACTACCAGCTGCCATGTATTCTGCTTCAGTGGTGGAGGTTGCAACTGAGGTTTGCTTCTTAGAGAACCATGATATCAGCTTGTTTCCTAGAAATTGACAGGTTCCTAATGTGGACTTCCTATCAATTCTGCATCCTCCAAAGTCTGAGTCAGAATAGCCACTTAATTCTAGATTGTCATCAGCAGGGTACCATAGTCCTAGGTTGACTGTTCCTTTTAGGTACTTGAGAATCTTCCTTGCTGCTTCTAGATGACTTTGCTTTGGGTTTGCTTGAAACCTAGCACATACTCCTACAGCGAATGTTATGTCAGGTCTGCTGGCTGTAAGGTATAGTAGAGATCCAATCAGTGCTCTATATTCAGCTTGATTAACTGCCTTTCCGGACTCATCTGGTTCCATTTTGAAAGATGTCATCATAGGAATCCTTGCAGTCTTGCTTTGTAGAGCTTTGAATCTTTCTAGCAGACTCTTGGTATACTTGGACTGGTTGATGAAGATCCCTTCTGGACTCTGCTTGACTTGAAGTCCTAGGAAATAATTCATCTCACCCATCATGCTCATTTCGAATTTTCCTTGCATAAGTTCAGAGAACTTCTTGCACATTTCTTGATTGGGTGATCCAAATATAATGTCATCTACATATATTTGTACCATTAAAATGTCTTCTCCTTCTTGTATTCTGAAGAGGGTTCTATCAACTTTGCCTTTTGTATATCCATTGTCAAGTAGGAATTGTGACAATGTGTCATACCAAGCTCTAGGGGCTTGTTTTAGACCATAGAGAGCCTTCTTCAGTCGATATACTTGATCACCTTTTTCAAATCCTGGAGGCTGCTCTACATATACTTCTTCTATCAGAATACCATTTAGAAAAGCACTCTTGACATCCATTTGATATACCTTGAAGCCCATATATGATGCATAAGCTAGAAATAGTCGAATGGCTTCTAATCTGGCTACTGGTGCAAAAGTTTCATCATAGTCGATTCCTTCAGATTGTGAATATCCTTTTGCAACTAGCCTTGCCTTATTTCTAGTTATCACATCATTTTCGTCCTTCTTGTTCTTGAATACCCACTTTGTTCCTACTACATTGTGGTTTTCAGGACGATCTACCAATTCCCAGACTTCATTTCTTTCGAATTGGTTTAGTTCTTCTTGCATAGCAGTGATCCAATTGCTATCTGTCATTGCTTCTTCTATGTCAGCTGGTTCAATGTTGGACAGGAAGGCACACCAGCAGAACATAGATGATTGAGAATTCTGATTCAGTTGTCTTCTGGTCTTGACACCTGATTCTGCTCCTCCTAAGATGAGGTTTGATGGATGGTTGTTCCTCCATGTATGCCTCACTGGAGTATCTGCATTGGATGAGTTTGGATCCTCATCTGATCTAGTGCCATCAGGAGGGTTGACTTGATTAGTTCGATCATCATCTGTACCTTGAGTGTCAAAGAAATCATTCCCCCTGGCATTTGGGATTGATGCATCTTGATTCTGGTCAGCTTGTCCTGCTTGAGTTTGAGATCTAGTCACAGGTCTATGAGGCTTATCTTCCTCTGGTTCTTCAGGGAAAGGTTCATTGACTTCAATGAACTCATCTGGTTTGGACTTGATCACTAGATGTCTCATCTGATCTGCAGCTGAGTTTGTTTCTACTGCATTCTTTTCACACGATTCATCAAAAACAACATGAGGTGTTTCTTCCACAAGAAGGGTTCGTTTGTTGAGTACCCTAAATGCTTTGCTAGTTGAGGAGTATCCTAAGAATATCCCCTCATCTGCTTTGGCATCAAAAGCATTCAACTTACTCTTCCCATTGTTGTGAATGAAACACTTACAACCAAATATATGAAAGTAAGATACTCTAGGTTTTCTTCCTTTCCACAGTTCATATGGAGTTTTCTCATGTATTTTATGAATACCTGACCTGTTTTGAGTGTGACAAGCTGTGTTGATGGCTTCTGCCCATAGCTTCTTGGGAGTAGAGAATTCAGCAAGGAGTGTTCTGGCCGCTTCTTTGAGTGTTCTGACTCTTCTTTCAGCTACACCATTCTGTTGTGGTGTTCTTGCTGCACTTGTCTCGTGCTGAATACCATTAGAAGTACAATAGGCAATTATATAAGAGTTAATGAATTCAGTGCCTTTGTCACTTCTAATTTTCACGATTGGTTCTCCTTTCTCTACTTGGATCCTCTTCAATAGTTCAGGGAGCTTCTGCTGTGTTTCACTCTTCTTGTATAGGAAGGTAACCCAAGTAAACTTGGAATAATCATCTACAACAATAAGAGTGTACTTCCTCCCTGTTAAAGTGGTTGGAGTGATTGGTCCAAAGAGATCCATGTGAAGCAATTCAAGAACTCTGCTGGTTGATGCTGTCTTCTTGGTCTTGAAGGAGACCTTTGTTTGCTTTCCTTGTTGACATGCATCACAAACCTGATCTTTACAGTAGAGTTCATTAGGCAGACCATCAACTAAGGATTCCCTTGCTAACTTGTTCATCGTCTTAAAGTTCAGATGGCTAAGACGTTTGTGCCATAGCCAGCTGACATCTTTAGGGCTCTTCACAAGCAGGCATGTATCCTTAGGACAGCTGTTCCAATTTGCAAGATACATACTTCCCTTTCTAGATCCTGTTAGAAGGTTTTGTTTTGTTCTTTTATCACTTATGAGACATTCATCTTTAGAGAATTTAACTGAATAACCAGTGTCACAAAAATGAGAAACAGATAATAGATTAAACTTAAGACCTTCTACATATGATACGTCATGTACCTCAATGTCACCATTTCTAAGGGTGCCATATCCTTTTGTGTTACCGTGCGCGTTATCACCAAAGAAGACTTTTGGACCTTTCTTTTCTGTGTAGTTGGTCAGCAGGTTTTTGGTTCCTGTCATATGGGTTGAGCATCCACTATCTATGTACCATATCTCTCCTGCTAGGCCTCCTTTTCTGTATAGGTCCTTCCTTTCCTGCAAGAAGGGTTAAGTCTTAGGTACCCATTTTGTTTTGGGTCCTTGGGTGTTAGTACTACCCTTGGGAACCCACATATACATTGGTCGTTTGAACAACCTTGAGCACTTGAGTTGTTTCCCTCGGGCATCACAGAACCAAATCTTACCAGTTAACACCTTAGACTGATTTGATTTGTTGTTTGTGTCAGCTAAGTAATAGTCAAATGGTTTTCCTTTATAGGAGTGAACATACAATATCTTTTGACTAGTTACATTCGGCTTGGGTGCATTAGCTGGTCGATGCACACGATTATATGGACCATACTCTTCTGTTCTCACAATATCATAAGAGATAGGGGGTGCAAAGAGAACAAATTTATTTTAAGAAGGCTTCTTCTTCTTGGCTGGAGCAGCATACAGCTGAGACTGTCTCAGCCGAGATGGTCTAGGCTGTTTGCTGTTCCTCTGTACAGGCTTGGGGTTAGCTTGTCCTTTACCATTTTTGGTTTTGGGATAGTTAGCCTTAGCTGGTACAGATGCCTTATGGTTCATATTGAGTTCATTGTGTTTAGAACACTCACCCTGTTCATGTGTCTGAGTAGTGCACTTGTTAGGTGTACTACCCCCAGCTTGAGAGGATGTTGATGGATTAAGTTCATAGCCTAAACCCATCTTATTGCCATTTGATCTATAATATTCAGAGATACTTTCAATAGTAGTCGAAGCTTTATTGAATTCTGATATCTTTTGATCTAGGCATTCCTTCTCCTTTTCTAAGAGCTTATGTGTTTGGAAGAGATCATTGAACTTAGATTGAAGTATACGAAATTCTTTGGTTTCTAAGGCTTGAGTTTCTAACATCCCCTCATACAACTGAGTTGTTGTGGTATTTTCTTCCTTAAGAAGTTCCACTTCTTTGGTCAACCTTTCATTCATGGTGACTAACTCAGGGGTGTTGTCAAACTTAACCTTTTTCAACCTAGCAATTTCTTTCCTTAAATCCTTATTCTCCTCTTCCACTTCTATAAAGGCTCTAGTGGCAATATCCAGATCACCTTTTACTTTTCTTAAAGATTGATAATAGGTGTCTTCTGATTCGCCTTCAGATGAGTTTATGTCATCTGTTTGTGAGAAAATAGGTGAATGGAAAGTAGTAGTATAAGAGTTTACCTCATTTTCTCCTATGGCCATCATAGCTAGATCGTCTGAATCATCTGAGTAGATTTGACAGTCTGGTGATGTAGGAAGTTCATCACTTTGATATTCAGATTCTTCAGTCAGCATTGCTTGCTTATCTGAAGTTCTTCTCCTTGGCCTTCTTTCTTCTTTGTCATCCAGCTCAGGGCATTCATAGACATAGTGTCCTGGTTTGCCACAGTTGAAGCAAGATCCAGGTTTCTGATTTGAGTTGCCTCTCCTTGGAGGAGTGACATCTCTTCTTCTAGATCCTCGGCTGTCAGATGACTCCACATCCTTTCTAGGATGTTTTTCTGGTGTTCTTTCTCTGGAACCTCTGGAAGGTGATCTTGCTCTTCTATCTTTGTAGTTTCTATAGAACTTTCTATATTTGCTGTTGAGGGTGTTCATCCTTTCAAATCTTTTGATCATAAGAGCCATTTGCTCTTTCAGGCTCATGTCTGATCCTTCACAGTCTTCTGTTTTCAGAGAGGTCTTGCCAGATGAGGTGCTTGCAGCTTTTGTATTGGCTGCCTTGAAGGCTACAGTCTTGGAGGTAGATGGGGTTGCAGTTGGCTCATCACTTCCTGAGTTCTCTTCTCTTTCAAGATCATATTCATGGGCTTTCAGGTTCTGAAATAGAGTTTGTGCAGACCATTTCTTGATATCTTGAGTATCTTTGATGATGGTCTTCTTGAGTCTCCATTTCTTGGTTAGAGAATCTAAGATCTTTAGATTTTTCTCTCTATTTGTGTATTTCTTGCCCAGAGATTCTATCTCATTGATGATCTTGGTAAATCTGTTGTCTAACTGATCAATAGACTCTTCTGGTTGCATCTTGAAGTGTTCGAACTTCTTAACTGCTGTAGACAACTTGGATTCTTTGATCAGCTCAGTTCCTTCACAAAGAAGTGCCAATGCCTCCCACATCTCTCTGGCTGACTCACAATGGATTACTTTTGCAATGTACTCATTTAGAAGAGTTTGCATTATGTAATCTTGAGCAATGCTATCAAGACTTGATTGCTTCATCTCTTCTGGTGTGAGGTCCTTCATGGGCTTGGGAACCAGTTCTCCAACTGGGACTTCTGGATCGCCATTTGCAGTGTTGACTGTCATGATGGTGATCGGGCCTTTTGTGATTACAGACCACATCTTGTAGTGGACTGATGTGAGATTCTTCCTCATCCTGATCTTCCAGTAATCATAATCCTCCACTGAAAACTTAGGCAACTTACGCATATTAGCACTCATGCTGTATGAGTTTTCGAAAACAAGTTTTTAAAAAAAAGATCTGTTCAAGAGGACTACAGAGAGACTCCCTCAAGTCTTCTGATAATCTAGAGACAGTAGTCCGTTAGAACCACTGCTCTGATACCACTTGTTGGTCCCTGAACGAGTAGTGAATGGGATTAAAGTCTAGAGGGGAGGGGTGAATAGACTTTAAAACTTTTTTTTAAACAGAGTTGGGAACCTCTTCTGATTGCTATGTCAACTGGACTGCAAGTCTGCTGGTCCAGATGACTATAGTGATCTGACTGAAGAGGTTATATGCGGAAATATGGTGGCCCTGGTTTAGACTCGTTCTTGTAACTTGTTTTACTTAATGAAACTACTCAGCTGATGCTGGTTTGAAAGTTATGGCCCTTTTTGAAGAGTGTTGAAATCACAGTATGCACTATATATAACAATGAATGTAAAAGCAGAAATGTAAAGTGCAGAAAGTAAATAACACCGGATTTATAGTGGTTCGGATATACGATCCTACGTCCACTCTCACGTCCTAACGTGATGTTTAATCCCTTTAATTTCCACAAATTACAAGGGTCTTGTCCTTTATAGTCCCAAGGTTAGGACTTTGAGATCTGAGCCGTCCTAACAGTTGCGGTCTCCACAAGTGATTGTAAGCACTTGCACTTTGGGGGGTTTCAAAAACTTTAACCTTTTGGTGAGGGTTTGGGGTTTTTGAGATGTATCCAACTAATGGTTCAAGCTTATAATTTGCTTAACCACTATGCCTAAAACAACTGATATACAATATGAATAAGTTTCAGGTTCTTAAGGGTTGGATAGGAAGCACTTAAGAGCTATGGATAATCTAATGGATTTCTGGCTCTTGGAGAATTCTTAGAACAATGTGGCTTTTTGCTTGATTGCTTGCTTAGCTTGTGAATTCTCTCTTGTTGCTTCTGTGTTCATCCTCTTGTATTTATAATGGAGATTGAGTGCAACTAGCCGTTGGAGTTGACTAGCCGTTTGAGCAATCTTCCCATAATAGCTTGATTCCTTGATTCCAGTCGCTTGATTGCTTCAATCCTGGGATCATGTCAATCTTCTAAATACGGTAGGTCTTCGTTTAAATTGCAAGATGACTTGGGAATCAGCCGAGTCCTAGAAGAGCACATAGTCTTCTGATCTGTACTTCTAGTCTTCTGACTACTCTTCTGGCCTTAGGTCTTCTGTCTTCTGATATCAGACGAGTACTACTCTTCTGATCTGGAAATTCTTTGTACTGCTTTAGGCCATCTTCAATCTGGGACTCCATCAGATAAGTAGGTATACAAGCACCTTAACATATCTGGTCTTCAAGGATCTTCTAGTCTTCATGTCTTCTACTCTTCTCATCTTGAGGATAGGCATGTAAGCCATGACTGTGCTGATCAGCTGCTATCAATACAGTTGATCACACAAGACTAGTCTAAGCTGTTCTATACAAGTCAGCTGATCCTATTACATTTATAAACTCTAAGTGTTTTGGCCATCAAAACTATTCTAACATCAAGTGGGGCTTAGGGTGAATTTATATCCCAACAATAACTTTTGACTCGGGTGTCCGTTTTCAGCCCACAAGACCTTTTCGGAAACGTCTCGACGAGATCTACAGGAGTCACTGCTATGCTAGGACGACGAGTGGCGAGGCCTAATTCAAAAGCCTTGATGAAGTTTTCTACCAGTTTTTATCGGTGGACGAGAATTCGAGTTTTTTTGCATTGCGTGAGAGGCCGATGCGAGGCATCCGCCCGCGCCACTTTTTTTTTATCATTGTAATAGCTTATAGTAGGCTGTTTTTGATAGGTTTTCAAGGGGTTGCGATATATGTGCATTTATTTATTTTTGCCTATGTTTATCGCATCTTGTATTGTTATGACATGCATGTGTTAATTTTTGTTAATTTGCTATGCCAATGAATAATCTTCATGTTAAAATGACTAAGTGAGATAATTGAATTTTAATTAATTTATAGGCCTCCACAATTGGTCTTTAAGTAAGGTGTATGTTGCTCGTGGGACCTTGGGAGTCTTCCCCTAACGGGTGCAACATTCACGAGCTTATTAGTTAAGACTTCTAATAAAACTGTTTTAATCTTTAGATGAAGTGTGTGATCTTCCCTAACGGATGTGTCATCCATGAGTTCATCAGTAAAGAATAATTCAAGATAACTGTTGTTAAATTGTGGTCATCACTTAGATGTGAATTTTAATATAACCCCCCAACGGGGTCACTGTTCTAGTTCACATGGCCAGTTAAAGTTCGACTGTTAATTTCATTCGTCATAAGGATAAGTTGACGTGATATTGAAATTAAAGACTAAATGTCTGGTCGATGAATACATGTGTAAACGACCACCCTAACGTGGCTTGCATATGTGTTTGTTGGGCTGTTGGAGGTTGTGTTGAATATTGGTTTTGAAGGTTTCCAATGTTTTATGCTTCAAACTTATGTGATTTATTGCTTGCATTTTATTTATTTCAGATACATTATGGTGACATTCAACCCACTTATGGTTATCTTAAATCAAAATAAGCTTATTGGTCAAAATTACTTGGATTGAAAAAGAAATTTGGATATTGTCCTAGTTGCTGATGAGTACAAGTTTGTGCTCGATACACCCGCTCCTACCCCTTTGGAAGCCGAATCTACTGAAGAGCAAATGGAGGCTCATAAGAAGTGGCACAAGGCTGATGAGATGGCTCGTTGTTACATTTTGGCCTCGATGTCAAATGTTTTACAACAACAACATCAAACTATGCCTAGTGCCGCAGCTATGATGTTGAGCCTCAAAGAGCTTTTTGGTGAGAAAGATAGGGCTGACCGCTTTGAGGCTATGAGGAAGATCATGTCAACCTCTATGCCAGAGGGAGCGTCCGTGAGGGACCACGGTCTCAAGATGATGGAATATCTGAATGAGATTGAGGTCCTCGGAGGGTTAATCGATAATGACACCAAGATCGATATGATCCTACACTCGCTCCCAAAGTCTTTTGAGAACTTCCGTGTAAACGCAATCATGAGTAAGAAGGATTATACTTTAACCGAGCTTCTTACAGAATTGGTCGCGGTGGAGGGTCTCATGGGTAAACGACCACAGGCCAATGTTACTGTTCAGGCTGGACCTTCTTCGTCTAATGGCAAGAAGAAGAAAAAGCCTTTACAGAAAAAGAGTGGTGGTGAAAGCAGTGGGAGCAAGAAACTAGCGCCTTCTGGTGGCGTGAAAAAGCCGAAGGGCAAATGTTTCAAGTGCAACAAGACGGGACATTGGAAGTCTGATTGTCCTCTCCTGAAAAAGGACAACTCTGGTACGTCTCTCGCTTTAGTTGTTGAAACATGTTTTGCGGCTTGTTCTGCCTTTTCTTGGGTAGTAGATACAGGAGCCACTGACCATGTTTGTTACACCTTGCAGGGGTTTCTGCAGACAAGGGAACTGAGTGAGGGCGAGATTACTATTAGTTTGGGCAATGCTGCGATAGTATCAGTGGTTGTAGTGGGAGACGTGCACTTATGTTTTTCTAATTCTGTTTTAGTATTAAAGAACGTTTTATACGTGTCGAATTTTTGGAGAAATTTAATTTCTGTTTCGAAGTTGTTTTTGGATGGATGCTCAGTTGTTTTTAATGACAATGTTGTTATTATGAGAAATGACTCTTTAATCTGTTCTGACACGTTAGAAAACAATCTTTATACTATTACGTGTGCATATCATACTGTGACTGAAGCTCATTCATCATCATCATTAAATAAGAGAAAGGAACCTTCTAAGTTGAATCAAACATACCTTTGGCATCTAAGATTGGGCCATGTCAACCTAAGAAGGATTCAAAGACTAGTAAGTAGTGGGTTTTTGGAGTCTCTCCAAGTGGAACCATTCTCAGTCTGCGAATCCTGTTTGGAAGGCAAGATGACCTCGAGGCCTTTTAAGGCCAAGGGTAATAGGGCTAATGATGTGTTGGAATTGATTCACTCTGATTTGTGTGGGCCTATGACTGTTCAAGCTAGAGGAGGCTTTGAGTACTTCGTCACTTTCATTGACGATTACTCAAGATATGGATACATATACCTGATGCGCCACAAGTCTGAATGCTTTGGCAAGTTCAAAGAATTTAAGGCAGAAGTGGAGAACCGTCATGGTAAGAGTATCAAGTCACTGCGTTCTGATCGTGGTGGCGAGTACCTTAGCAATGAATTTAGGCAATACTTATTAGATAACGAGATTAGATCCCAGCTCTCCGCGCCTGGTACTCCGCAACAGAATGGCGTGGCTGAGAGAAGGAATATGACTATATTAGATATGGTGAGATCGATGATGAGTTATGCTTCATTACCTACCTCTTTTTGGGGTTATGCCTTGGAAATTGCACCGTACCTTCTAAATTATGTACCTTCTAAAGTGGTTCCAAAAACCCCGATTGAATTTTGGTCTGGGCGAAAGCCTAGTCTAAAACACATTCGGATTTGGGGTTGTCCAGCACATGTGCTGAACAAGGAAGCTGATAAGTTGGCACCTAGAACTGAAGTACGGTTGTTTGTAGGATACCCTAAGGGAACGAGAGGTGGTTATTTTTATAGTCCTAATGATCAGAGGGTGGTGGTGAGTACCAATGCACGATTTTTAGAAGAAGACTATATGAATGAGCATAAGTCTAATACTGAGATCATTCTAAATGAGTTGAGAGGAGACAATGGCACACCGAGTGTGCAAGGGGAAATACCACAAGAGACTGCACAACGTGGCGACTCTAATGAACCTTTGTATACATTGCCTCGTCGTAGTGGGAGGGTTGTTCGCCAACCTGATCGTTTCATGTTTGTGGGAGAGTATATGGACTTGATTCCAAGCGATGAACTTGATGATAACGACCCCTGTACATACAAAGAGGCAATCAAAGACAAAGATGCAGAGTCTTGGCACAAGTCCATGGATTCAGAAATTGAATCTATGGATGCTATGGAAGTGTATGACCTAAGTGAACTTCCCCACGACAAGAAAGCCGTTGGGTGTAAGTGGGTCTACAGACGTAAGAGAGGGTCTGATGGGCAGATTACTGCTTTTAAGGCACGGTTGGTGGCAAAGGGTTTTACCCAGAAAGAAGGAATCGACTATGACGAGACCTTCTCACCAGTAGCCATGCTAAAATCGATCCGGATTCTCTTATCCATAGCTAATCACATGAACTATGAGATTTGGCAAATGGATGTCAAGACAGCTTTCCTTAATGGAAATTTGGATAAGGACATCTATATGCAGCAACCCGAGGGTTATGTGAAGAAAGGCCAAGTGTTGGGATATGAATCCTAGAACAAGTCCTAAATGATGAATAAAAGATAAAAGATAAAGTTTTGTAAGCCAAAAAGAAGACTTGAATATTTTCTAAGTATAGACTAATCTAGTCTAGTTAAGTTGAAGTCGTCTTGTACAGATCAGTAGAGTTCACAAGACAAGTATTACTGAAGATAAGTACGATTTATAAGTACTTCATATTTGTTATTTGTATATGTTAGATTGTTATTGAGCTATAATTGTTGTATAGAGCTCATGTTTTTAAATGTAATAGATAGATTCTTTGTATAGTTATAAGTTGACTAAGCTTGTGTTATAAAAGCTTAATGTAATGTAATAGTCTTGTTAGGATTAGATGATAGGGCTAGATTAGTTCTATTGGAAGCCTACTGCACAAGTCAAGTAGAAGACACAGTCTACTACTACTGGACAAGACAGGTGCGCAACTACACAAGACAGGTCAAATTTAAGTTAGTTACAAACGCGTATTGAAGATGAATTTGAAGAAGTTAGTTATGGAATAACTAATTTAACTGAAGAAACGCGTGGAAGAATAAAAGAATCAGTTAGAAGTTAGTTTTCAAGAAAGGTTGTTACACAACTGAAAGTTCTTGGATTTGAAGTCTATAAATACCCCAAGGTATTCATTGGTTAAAAAAAAACTGACTACTGAAATATTGATACTACAAATGTTATTGAAGATTCAAGTGAAGTTTACTCTCAGAGTTGATTGAAGTTCAGATAGAAGCCAGAAGACAAGTGAAGAATCAAGAAGGCTACTACTGAAGAACAGAGAAGTTTTAAGTTTTCGTTTTGTTATTTTTCAAGTTGCTAGATACTTGTAAAATTTCTAGTAAGATCGTAGACATATCTGGAGGTATAGTCTGTTGAAGATCTAAGTCTTCTTCTTGAGACTTTAAAGACAGGAACATACACTTGTACTCGATTGGAAGAGTTTAGTGGAAACATCACAACTGGGTTTGTGAGAGTGGATGTAGACAAGTTGTCGAACCACTATAAATTGTTTAATTGTTGAATTACATAACTGATCTAGACTAGTTGAGTATACATAAAACGGAGTTCTCGAGTTAAGTTGAGTATAATCTTTAATTGGGCTCATTGTTAATTTCATATTCCGCACAGTGTAATTCTGATATATCGAAAGATTTTAGAAAAGTCTATTCACCCCCCTCTAGACATTTTCTTTAGCTTCCCTCGATATTAACTCAACTTAGGGACCTACACCAAGAGCATCTAGTCTGGAAGTTGAAAAAGTCTCTTTATGGGCTAAAACAAGCTTCCAGGTCTTGGAACATTCGTTTTGACGAGGTGATCAAATCTTTTGGATTTGAACAATGTCAAAATGAAAGTTGTGTGTACAAAAAGAGTGACGGAGACGTAGTGGTATTCTTAGTACTATACGTAGATGATATTCTTCTTATTGGCAACAATGTGAAAGTATCATCAGACGTAAAGGTGTGGCTTTCAGAACAGTTTCAAATGAAGGATATGGGAGAAGCATCGTATATTCTTGGTATTAAGGTCACTCGTGATCGAAAAAAGAGAATGTTGTGTTTATCTCAAGCGTCTTACATTGATACTGTAATTGCTCGTTTTGGCATGCAGAATTCCAAGAAAGGTGTGCTACCTTTCAGACATGGAGTCCCTCTATCTAAAGATATGTGTCCTAAGACACAGAAGGAGATAGAGGAGATGGCTAAGGTTCCTTATGCTTCGGCTGTAGGAAGCCTTATGTATGCGATGCTGTGTACGAGGCCTGATATTTGCTATGCAGTCGGCATGGTAGCAAGATATCAGTCTAACCCTGGTCAAGGACACTGGACTGCTGTTAAGCATATTCTCAAGTACTTGAAAAAGACTCGAGATTATATGCTAGTATACCAGTCAAATAGTTTGATTCCTTTGGGTTATACCGATTCAGATTTCCAAGCTGATCGAGATGAACGAAAGTCAACCTCGGGTTATGTGTTTATGCTGGGAGGCGCAGCCATATCTTGGAGAAGTGTGAAGCAGAAATGCATCGCGGACTCCACTATGGAAGCCGAGTACGTAGCTGCCTCAGAGGCTGCAAAGGAGGCTGTCTGGCTGCGTAATTTCTTTCTGGAATTAGGGGTATCTCAGAGTATGCCGATGTGTATCACTGTTTATTGTGATAACGCGGGTGCAGTGGCAAACTCGAAAGAACCTAGAGCCCATAGAACAAGTAAACACATAGAGCGAAAGTACCACATTATACGAGATATCGTAAATCGAGGAGACGTGGCTGTAGCTAAGATTGCGTCGTTGGATAACTTGGCTGATCCTTTCACAAAGACGCTGGCAATAAAAGTCTTTGAGAAACATGTAGAGGGTCTTGGTTTACGATGTATTACAAGCTAGACTTTGAGTATAAGTGGGAGAAATGTTGATGTCTTTATGTGTATACTAAAAGTTAAGCTTTAGTATAAGTGGGAGATTGTTAGTGTATACTGTAAAGCAAACTTTTAGTGGGCTTTTGTGACGTATATTTGATTTCCTTTTTTATCTGAAATAAATGGTTTTTCACATTATCGCATTCTTTGTGATTACTTGTATGTCTGCTTATCTTGCATTGTAGACGATGTGGTGGGTTTGTAGTCACACAGAAGATCACATTGTCAGTTCCTTGTAAGATATAAAATGTATTCACAACTGAGATAGTTATGGACAAAACTATTGGTTTAAGTTGTAGTGTAAACTTGTTAGTGGTTTATCTTGGCCATTAGTTTATACTAGTGCGCTGTGGCGTATTGAATGGATCACAGATAAGACATGTTCTTCTGTTCTGACTGTTATGAAGAACTAGAAGTCTTGGTGACTTTTATGATTCTTAACCCTAAGTGTGATATTTAGATGTGTGGGGTGCTTGTTCACTACTTTGATGTACCATAGGTGAGAATCTTGTTAGATTCTTCACGCTCCGTATTTTGGGTAGTGGCATCGCTCGCATGATGTCTACTTATTGGCATTAGGGCACCGTGTCCTGTACATCCAGGCTGATGACGTCCCCTTGAGGAAACTCATAAAGGATTGTCGTACTAAACCCTGCAGGTGGATTTAATCCGTACGACAACGAGGTTGAGTGGTACTACTCAAAGGAATTATAGAGATTAATTATTTAAAGAAGTCAGAAGCTTTAATAATTAATGGACGTGCGATATCTTTAACACGGGGAATTATAAAGTCTAATAGAAGCCCTGATTCGGTTTGGGATAGGACGGGAGTGCAACATTAATTCTCTAGTGGAATGAATTAATGTTCTCGGGCCAAATTATATGTTCTGGGCTGAACATAAGAGTATTTGGGCCTGTAAGAAGCCCAAGCCCTATACCTTCTAATGGATCCCTAGTCTGGCCCATGAAACTTATGGAAATTATAAATAGGAGCCTCAATTCAGTTTTGAAACCCTAGCACACACGAAATTAAGAAAAACGGCTAGGGTTTCAAGGAGACAAAAATGAGGCACCTTCTCCACGTTTGATAGCGCGCCGTCCACCCGGTGTTCGAGCGAGGTTGGGAGACAGGCTAGAAGATCCGTAGATTGGAATCAACGTCTCGATCTTCAAGGGTAACGAATCTAAATTCTGCTTTAGATGCATGTTTAGGTTTTAATTCGTTATTTATACGTTTGGCATCCGACAACGATCCCGGTGATGGACCGCCTTCGCCGGCGCGTTCCAGCACCTTCAGTCACCACAGACACCATCAGATCATGGGTTGAGCTAAAGATGGCCTCCATCCTAAGCTTTCAGTATTCATAATCTGCAATCTTGAACTTAGGCAGTTTGTTCACATTAGTGTCATCCATGTTTGATTAGACAAATAGGATCAGTAGTATAGCAGATAAATTTCAAGTATTCAGATAGTGACAGATATCAAGAAATAGTAGCAAGATCAGTAAGTTTTCCCTCAAGATCTGCAAGGTTATCAAGAAACAGCAGTCCAAAGAACTACTGCTCTGATACCACTTGTTGGTCCCAAAGTTGAGTTAAGATTGATTAAGCTAGTAAAAGTCTAGAGGGGAGGGGTGAATAGACTTTTAAAAATCTTTCAAAATATCAGAATATGCAATGCGGAATTTAGTCTTCTTATGTACTGTACTGTGCTTACTCAGCTCAGATCAGTACTTTCAGAACAATATGAGCCTTACTAGTTTATACTCAACTTTTATTTAGATCTTTATCTTTGTAACTCTTAATGTTCTTAGTTAAACAATTCAAACAGATATCAAACAGAAAAGTAAAGAACACAGAATTTTATTGTGGTTCGACCAATAAGTCTACATCCACTCTCACAATCCCAGTTGTGATGTTTTATTAACTCTTCCTTCTTGAGTTTCTTGTGGCTTAAAGTCCCAAGATTAAGACTTTGATCTTTTCGATTATACCTCCAGGTATATCTTCGATCTACTAGTAATTCTACAAGTAACTAGCACACTTGTTTACAAAATACAAACTTAAAACTTGAAAAGTAAAACTTCTCTTTGAATAGCCTTTGATTTCTTCTCTTCAATTCAGTGGCTTCTTCTCTTCTTTAATCTCCTTCAACTCTGTGAGTTCTTCTTGTGCTCTGTAGACTTAGATTGCTTGTGAATGCTTTAAGATCAGTAAATGTTCAATAGTCTTCAGCAGTAGGAGATCACACAGTACTTATAGAACTTAGTATGACAGTTAGCAGTTTGTGAACTAACTCTCAACTAACTCTAAAACTGTTTTTGTAACTTCTTCTTGTTGTAACCGACTTTGTAACTTCCTTCTTATTCCAAGTCAGCATATCTTCAAAATATATCTTCAGTTACACCTTAAATAAGCTTTCCAAACTTATTCTTCAAACTTACCAACTCAGCACAGTAAACTACTCTTCTTAGTTTTACTGTTCTTAGTCAGTCAGCACAGTTCTCCAAAACTGTTCAAAACTTCTTCAGATTTCTTCTAAGCTTCTTTTCAACTCTTCTTGAAGTCTTCTTATTCTGAAGTAGTCTTCTGATCTTCTTCTTCTAATCTATTCCTAATCTACTGTTCTGAACTTTACAATGCTGATTACAATAGAATACAACTTTACAATCATAAAACCTATCTATACACCAACTGAACTATATACAGATGAGTATATCTAAGTCCTATACTATAAGCTGTCTATACAATACAAAACATCAGCTTAGTTCCTAACAGTTCATATATCAGATCAGTAAACAATAAGATCAGTAACTTACATATAAGATCAGTAATCATATATAAGATCAGTAAGCATATAAGATCAGTAAGTATACAAGATCAGTAACTCAGATTCAAATATCTCATATAAGATCAGTAATCTCATTCTCAGTTTCCACACTAAGATCAGTAAACTTGTCTTATATAGAACTCTTATATCAACATATAAACACATATATCATTATCCTTAAGTTGCTTTTGGCCATCAAAACATACACATCAATTAGAACATTGTTTCATAGATTCATATCCCAACAATGTTTGGTGAGAGGGCGTTTCATAAGCATTAGTAACCGTGTTGAAAGTGCTTATGCAACACTATCTTAGGAGCTTATGGTATTTGGTTAGATCCTATAATTGCTAATCAATGCACGATGTTTACCTATGCCTTTCGAGGGGGTTTGCACACTTATGTGATAGCCTTTAGCTTAACCAAAATTTGTAGTAAAATCATGTAATTGGTTCACTAGTTCACTTAATTGCTCACAAAACAGAAACACCCGAGGCAATACACTTCCCTTGCACTTTCCAAAAGAAAGTTAGATAGATTGTCATTTCTTGTCACTAGTTCTTATTACTTTAGTTAATATAGTTTACTATTTTTGTGCTTATTCCCGAAAATCCAAAACACATCATTTAGTTACTACAATAACATGCCTACTTGTAACTTTAGGGATTCACTAGCACTCAATTAAGTCCTTGGAACGAAATTTTACTTGGTATACTTATCGTACTACTAACGAACCCATACGCTTGTGGGGATCCTATAGTTGTAAAAAGTGTGCAAAAATACATCCAAGTCAATGGCGCCGCTGCCGGGGATTTAAGCGAGTGTTATTTGTGAAACTTAAAGTTTGTTGAGTGTTATTGATAGTAACATTTCTTTTTGGTTATTTTGTTTTAGTTCGTCTTTGTGGGCTTTGATACTTGTCTTTTGTAGGTGTATGATCACAAGATCTCGTGGAGGAAATTTGGAACCATTGGATCTTGAGATCGAGGCACACGCAAGAAGAAGGAATCGAAGTAGGAATCGACAAAGAGTCATAGAAGAACCATTTGAGATGGAGAACATTGAAGAGATGAATCCTCCACCAAATGGAGATGATGAGCCTCAAAGAGAGAATCCCCAAGTTGAGAATCAACAAGGAGGTAATCCACCTCAAAACCACCTTCCATATCAAGGATACTATCCTTACCCTTATCCACCTCCACAACAAGCCTACTATCCACCTCCTCAACCTTATCAATATCCACCACCTCAACACCCTTACCCTCCACCTTACCAATATCCTCCACCTCAACACATTCAAGAAGAATACATCTGTTGGTCCCTGAACGAGTAGTGAATGGGATTAAAGTCTAGAGGGGAGGGGTGAATAGACTTTAAAACTTTTTCAAGAGAGTTGGGAACCTCTTCTGATTGCTATGTCAGCTGGACTACAAGTCTGCTGGTCCAGATGACTATAGTGATCTGATAGAGGAGGTTATATGCGAAATTATGGTAGGCCTTGTTTAGACTCGTTCTTTTATTTCTTGTGAAAGTGTTTAACTTGTTTTCTTTAATGAAAGTACTCAGCTGATGCTGGTTTGAAAGCTGTGGCCTTGTTTTGAAGAATATTGAAATCACAGTATGCACTATATAACAGTTAATGAAATGACAGAATGTAAAGTGCAATAAGTAAATAACACCAGGTTTATAGTGGTTCGGATATACGATCCTACGTCCACTCTCACGTCCTAACGTGATATTTAATCCCTTTAATTTACCGCAAATTACAAGGGTCTTGACCTTTATAGTCCCAAGGATAGGACTTTGAGATCTGAGCCGTCCTAACAACTACGGTCTCCACAAGTGATTGTAAGCACTTGCACTTTGAGGGTTTCAAAAACTTTAACCTTTTGGAGAGGGTTTGGGGTTTTTGAAGGGTATCCAACTAGTGATTCAAGCTTATAATTTTCTTAATCACTTTGCCTAAAACAAATGATATACAATATGAATAGGTTTCAGGTTCTTATGGGTTGGATAGAAATCACTTAAGAGCTATGGATAATCTAATGGATTCTGGCTCTTTGAGAATTCTTGAGACAGTATGACTTTAGCTTGATTGCTTGCTAGACTTTGTTGAATTCTCTCGTTGTGACTTCTTTTTTTTGTGATTTCTCATCCTCTTGTATTTATAGTGGTGATTGCTTGCAACTAGCCGTTGGAGTTGACTAGCCGTTTGAGCAATCTTCCCATAATAGCTTGATTCCTTGATTCCAGTCGCTTGATTGCTTCAATCCTGGGATCATGTCAATCTTCTAAATAAGGTAGGTCTTTGTTTAAATTGCAAGATGACTTTGGAATCAGCCGAGTCCTGGAAGAACACATAGTCTTCTGATCTGAACTTCTAGTCTTCTGACTACTCTTCTGATCTTGTGTCTTCTGTCTTCTGGCATCAGCAGAGTAGAACTCTTCTGATCTGGCAATTCTTTGTCCTGTTTTAGGCCATCTTCAATCTGGGACTCCATCAGTTAAATAGGTATACAAGCACCTTACTTAACTGGTCTTCAAGGATCTCCTAGTCTTCATATCTTCTACTCTTCTCATCTTGAGGTAGCGCATGTAAGCCGGGACTGTGTTGATCAGCTGATATCTATATAGTTGATCACACAAGACTAGTCTAAGCTGTTCTATACAAAGTCAGCTGATCCTATTACATTTATAAACTCTAAGTGTTTTGGCCATCAAAACTATTCTAACATCAAGTGGGGCTTAGGGTGAATTTATATCCCAACAATTTCCCCCTTTTTGATGAAGCCAAAACTATATATGATAAATGCTCTTAATAAGATAAGATATGAGTTTATAAACTTCATAAAAACTGAAGTATCTGATGAAGACAATGAGAGTTTGTCTTGAAAGCATAGAGAACTAAACTTGAATATATATAGAGCTTTTACAGATTACAAGTAATAGTTTCTTTAAAGCTTTGAAAGTGGTCTTCATCAGGTCTTCTGATCTTCAGATGCGGAAAGCAAGGTACAAACGAGATCGAACTTCTTTCATGTGCTGCAGGTCTGTAACATTCTCCTCTTCATAGATCTTCTCTAGGATCCTTTTGACTTCAATTAAGTCTGTTCTTCCAGAATCTAGAGTGGGAGGATCCCATTTGGGTTCTTCAGGAGTTAGGATTCTGCAGTTGTCAAGTTCTTTGGCTGTCTTGACTACTTCATTCCAGAACTCTTGATCTTCAATGTTCATGAATTGATTGAACTGGAATAATTCATCTTCATAGGTTGAGAGAGGGCCAAATTTTCTTACAATGTGGTGTTGAATTTGCCATTTCTTCTTCAGAGGGTACCACCTTGGTAGTTCATCTTGAAGGGCTAAATAATCCACATAGTTGCTATTCCTCTGTATAGATTTGGGGTTAACTTTTCTTTTACCATTTTTGGTGTTGGAATAGTTAGCCTTAGTTGGTACAGATGCCTTTTGGTTCATATTGAGTTCATTGTGTTTAGAACACTCACCCTGTTCATGTGTCTGAGTAGTGCACTTGTTAGGTGTACGACCCCCAGCTGGAGAGGATGTTGATGGATTAAGTTCATAGCCTAAACCCATCTTATTGCCATTTGATCTATAATATTCAGAGATACTTTCAATAGTAGTCGAGGCT
Organism: Galeopsis tetrahit; assembly: GCA_963675135.1. Classification (NCBI taxonomy): domain Eukaryota; kingdom Viridiplantae; phylum Streptophyta; class Magnoliopsida; order Lamiales; family Lamiaceae; genus Galeopsis; species Galeopsis tetrahit. The sequence continues at coordinate 77,051,400 of OY776127.1, forward strand.
TTATTGAATTCTGATATCTTTTGATCTAGGCATTCCTTCTCATTTTCTAAGAGCTTGTGTGCTTGGAAGAGATCATCAAACTTAGATTGTAGTATACGAAATTCTTTGGTTTCTAAGGCTTGAGTTTCTAACATCCCCTCATACAACTGAGTTGTTGTGGTATTTTCTTCCTTAAGAAGTTCCACTTCTTTGGTCAACCTTTCATTCATGGTGACTAACTCAGGGGTGTTATCAAACTTAACCTTTTTCAACCTAGCAATTTCTTTCCTTAAATCCTTATTCTCCTCTTCCACTTCTATAAAAGCTCTAGTGGCAATATCCAGATCACCTTTTACCTTTCTTAACGATTGATAATAGGTGTCTTCTGATTCGCCTTCAGATGAGTTTATGTCATCTGTTTGTGAGAAAATAGGTGAATGGAAAGTAGTAGTGTAAGAATTTACCTCATTTTCTCCTATGGCCATCATAGCTAGATCGTCTGAATCATCTGAGTAGATTTGATAGTCTGGTGATGTAGGAAGTTCATCACTTTGATATTCAGATTCTTCAGTCAGCATTGCTTGCTTATCTGAATTTCTTCTCCTTGGCCTTCTTTCTTCTTTGTCATCCAGCTCAGGGCATTCATAGACATAGTGACCTGGTTTACGACAATTGAAGCATGCTCCAGGCTTCTGATTTGAATTGCCTTTCCTTGGAGGTGTGGCATCTCTTCTTCTGGAGCCTCGGCTGTCAGTTGACTCCACATCCTTTCTAGGATGTCTTTCTGGTGTTCTTTCTCTGGAACCTCTGGAGGGTGAACTTGCTCTTCTATCTTTGTAGTTCCTATAGAACTTTCTATATTTGTTGTTGAGAGTGTTCATCCTTTCGAATCTCTTGATCATAAGAGCCATTTGTTCTTTCAGACTCATGTCTGATCCTTCACAGTCTTCTGTTTTCAGAGAGGTCTTGCCAGATGAGGTGCTTGCAGCTTTTGTATTTGCTGCCTTGAAGGCTACAGTCTTGGATGTAGATGGAGTAGCAATAGGTTCATCATTTTCTGAGTTTTCTTCTCTTTCAAGATCATATTCATAGGCTTTTAGATTCTGAAATAGAGTCTGTGCAGACCACTCCTTGATGTCTTGAGTATCTTTGATGATGGTCTTCTTGAGTCTCCATTTCTTGGTTAGAGAGTCTAATATCTTTAGATTTTTCTCTCTATTTGTATATTTCTTGCCTAGAGATTCTATCTCATTGATGATCTTGGTAAATCTATTGTCTAGTTGATCAATAGACTCTTCTGGTTGCATTTTGAAATGTTCAAACTTCTTGACTGTTGTTGTCAACTTGCTCTCCTTAATCAGCTCGGTTCCTTCACAGAGGAGTGCTAGAGCATCCCACATTTCCTTAGCTGTTTCACAATTGATTACTTTTGCAATGTACTCATTTGGAAGAGTTTGCATGATGTAATCTTGAGCAATGCTGTCAAGATTTGACTGCTTCATCTCTTCTGGTGTGAGATCTTCATCGGCTTGGGGGCTAGCTCTCCAACTGGAACTTCTGGATCACCATTTGCAGTGTTGACTGCCATGATGGTGATTGGACCTTCGGTGATTACTGACCACATCTTGTAGTGGACTGATGTGAGATTCTTCCTCATCCTGATCTTCCAGTAATCATAATCCTCCACTGAAAACTTAGGCAACTTACGCATATTAGCACTCATGCTGTATGAGTTTTCGAAAACAAGTTTGTAGGTCCCTAAGTTGAGTTAATATCGAGGAAAGCTAAAGAAAATGTCTAGAGGGGGGTGAATAGACTTTTCTAAAATCTTTCGATATATCAGAATTACAATGTGCGGAATACGAAATTAACAATGAGCCCAATTAAAGTTTATACTCAACTTATTTCGAGAACTCTGTTTTATGTATACTCAACTAGTCTTGTTTAGTTATGTAATTCAATCAATCAATCAGTTAATCAATTAAACAACAAACAAAATAGTAAAGTAAATCAAACACGAGATTTATAGTGGTTCGACAACTTGTCTACATCCACTCTCACAAACCCAGTTGTGAAATTCTTATTAACTCGTCCAATGGAGTAATATGTTCTTGTAGCTTTAAGTCCCAAGAAATAAGACTTAGATCTTCTCGACAACACTACCAAGTGTTTCTTCGATCTAACTAGCGATTTACAAGTATCTAGCAACTTGAAACAGTAAACGAAAATAAAACTTCTCTTCGTTCAGTAGTAGCCTCCTTCGATCTTCACTTGTCTTGTGTAGCTTAACTTTCTGAACTTCAATCTCTGAGAGAAACTTCGAACAATTCTTCAGTATGTAGCTTCAGTATATGTATTTCCAGTAGTCTTCGAATGATAAACACCTTGAGGTATTTATAGATTCTAGAAATCAAGAACTCAGTTAGTTGTAACCAACTCTTCTTGAAAACTAACTTCTAACTGAAACTTCTTATCCTTTCACGCGTTTCTTCAGTTAATTAGTTATTCCTTAACTAACTCCTTCAATTTTATCTCCAATACGCGTTTCTGTAACTAACTTTAGTCTTCTTGTCTTGTCTTGTTGAGTCGTACCTGTCTTGTGTAGTAGTAGTAAACTTCTTCAGATTACAACGTAGAACTAATCTAGTCCTATCATCTAATCCTAACAAGACTATTACATTACATTAAGCTCTTGTTACAAAGCTTAGTCAACTTATAAAACTATACACAGAATCTATCTATTACATTTAAAATCATGAGCTCTATACAACAATTATTCATAGCTCAATAACAATCTAACATATACGAATAACAAATATGAAGTACTTATAAATCGTACTTATCTTTCAATAATACTTGTCTTTTAAAAACTAGTACTTGTCTTGTGAATTCTACTGATCTGTACAAGACGACTTCAACTTAACTAGACTAGATCAGTCAACACTTAGAAAATATTCAAGTCTTCTTTTGGCTTATCAAAACTTCATCTTTTATCTTTTATCATCATTTAGAAATTGTTCTAGGATTCATATCCCAACAATTTCCCCCTTTTTTGATGAAGCCAAAACTACTTGAATTCTTTCATAATAGTAGACTAGTTAAGTAGTTATCTTGTCTTAAACATCAAATAGTACTTTATATTTTTCATTCAAAATATGATCAGTAGATATTACACATACAATAAAAACTAAGTAATCAGAGCAAAAAAAAATCTAGTCTTAAAGAGTACCTTCTTCTGGATTTGGAACACAAAATGCATCTAGGAGTCTCTTATGAATTACTCTGATATGGTCTTCAGTTTCGATCTTCTCCTTGTCAAGTAGCTCTTCTTCAAATTTCTTGATCTGGTTAAGATCAACTCTTTTACCTGAGCTGGTCATGGGAGTCTTCCACCTTGGAAAGATCGGTACTAGAATGTTGAAATTTGCAGCAGCAGATATCCTCAATATCAGATTCCAAAGCATTTGGTTCTGTCCTTCCATAAACTTATCAAACATAGAATATAGTTCATCTGGACTTTCAGAGTCACCATACTTTCTGATTATCCAGTGATCAAGTTCCCATTGTCTCTTCACTTTGAGCCATTCTTGACGATGCTCTCTATCAATGAAGTAGTCAATGAACTGATCTTCCATTTCTTCTTCATCAGCCTTCAGCTTCTGCAAATTCTCAATATGTTTTCCAATCTTCTTTTTGCTTGCATAATGAGATTCATCACTTGGATCAACAACCTTCTGCTTTTTCACTTTTGCTGTTGTCTCCACTTCTTTCGGCTCTTCTATCTGAATAGATTTCCTTTTAGATACCAGTCGAGTCTGAACTTCAACTTCAGGAGATGCAACTGCTTTGCCCTTCTCCTTCTTCTTCAACTCTTCTGCTTCAGCCTTAGCTTGCTCAACTTCTGCAGTTTTAACCAACCTGCCTTTGCCTCTCTTAGACCTACTGAGATCTTGCATAGCTTCAGCAGCTTCCTTCGCTTTTGGTTCAGCACTGTATTTAGCTTTTTCTCCTTCAGCACTAATATCCACTCGACTTGTCTTTATCTCTTCCCCCTTTTTGGCTTCATCAATCGCCTGGAGAGAGAAAAGAGAAGTAAAAAGAGTCATCTCTTCAAACATGGCTTGCTTCATAAGGCTCGTAGCTCTTTCAATCTGCCTTTCATGAGAACTATTTTGACTCAACTTGTCCAGCTTGGTTGCCAACAACTCAAGCTTTTGAGTAGACAAGTTCAACTCATTCTTAAAATGCGTTGCAGTCAAACGTAACTTCTTATTCTCATCAGTCATAGCACAAATAATTTGTCTAGCTTGGGCTAACTGATCATAAGCTTCCTTTCTTTGAACATCAGCAACCTCGATTCTTGCTCTATAGACTCTTTCCAACTTCCTGGATTCAGTAGCTAACACACGAGCAAAATCGACTGAACTTTTCTCCGAGTATTCAACCTGATCTTGGAGAAATCCTTCAAGTTGCTCAAACATATGTTGTCTGAATTCATCATCTATCTGATTGACCTCATTCAAGATCATCTCTTTTGAACTTGTCACAAGGACATTGTTTTGTTCAACAAGAGTCTTCTTTAAATCAGATTTGAGAAAATCATCGATGGACGATTTGATGACACCTTTCAAGTCTGCTTTCAACTCATCTATGGAAGCAGTTGAGAATGCTTGAGATGAATGACCAACTTCAACATGAGTAGCTTCTTCCATGATCTCATCATTAGCAACAGATACTACTTCAAGTAATTGGCCTTCTGTAACAGTAGCTAAGACCTCGTCTTCCAGTACTTCTGATTCTGGAAGCACACTTCCAGCTATAGCTTTCAGACTTGGGAAAGGATAATAAGGCACTATAGCTAACTTAGCTTCCTTAGCCCTTCTTATAGCATCAACCAAGTCCTTTTTCAACAAGGCGTGCAACTTCTCCATATATCCACAAAGTTCAATGGGAAGTAAAACATCAGAATATCGATTTATAAAAGCAAAATCTGACCTTGGACTGTTAGCATGATCTACTTGAAATCTGAACACAATGCCTCTCAACTGATTTGAGACATTGTCTAACTCCATTATAGGATCAGTAGACTGGATTTCTTCAGCTTGTGTGGCTTCAAACATAACCACATCATCTTCAAAATCTGAATCCGAAACTTGAACACCCACATCAAATTTCGATTCTGAGCACATTAAATCATCAGAAATATTTAGCAATCTCTTTGTAAGAGCAGTGATGGCATGAGCTGGGAATAACTCTGAGTGGTCTCGAACACCACTGTTCTCCTTCTGTTCCATTTCCCAGTCCATAAAGTTAGAGATGCCTCCTTTTCCTAAGATGACTTCGAAAAGATCATCCGTGCCAGACTTCTTCAATGCCACCCAAGTGCATATTCTTAGAAGTTTTTCAAACTGCTCTGATGAATAGTCGACTTCAATAGACGAGAGCTTCTTCTTCAAGTTCCTGCTCATCTTCGAACGGATTCTCTTCTCTCTTAAGCTCATAGGATAATATACCAAGGATTCGAATCTAACTTCAGACGGGGTCTGAGTAGGTGGGGTCCCTATCTCAGTTGTTGCAGTGGCAACTGGCATCTTATCTGAAGTAGATGAGTTAAGAGGTTCAACATATTCTGTTGAGGGTAGAGAGAGAGTTTGGACTGTGGTTTCTGGGGGCTCCAATGTATCTTGGTTTGGTGTGACAACTGTCGGAGTATCAGTTGTATCAATTATGGGAGTGTTTAGGGGATGACTGGCTCTCAGTGGTCGTGCTGCCAGTACTTGTGAGGTTTTGGGTACAGGTCGAGGCCTGGATCGATGTGATCTAGTCTTGGTTCGAATAGAGAGAGAGAGAGAGAGGAATTGAAACAGATTGAGTGGAAGTACCAACCTGTAAACTCGACTCGTCTGGACGAGTAAGCGATTCAACTCTTACGAGAGTATACATTTCAGGAATTTGTTCACTCGACTCCTTCTCTTGTTGCGACTCTTCATCTGACTGAGTCTTTTCTGAGTCGTCTGCACTGGACTCGCCTTTCACAACTTCCTCTGAGTCTGCTTCTTCAGACCCAGCTTGTGAAGAACTGGATGAATTCGCATACGGCAACACCTCTGAATCATCAAATTGAACTTGCCTTGGGGCAGCTGGCCTTGCAGCAGCCTGCTTCTTCATCGCCTCTTTTTTTCAAGTAGAACTTAAGAGGATGAAAGGGCTTTCCTTTGCTCCAATCACTCTTGTTGGGCATCAATAGTGGGAGTAATATACTCAGCTTGTTACCATATCCAACCACCTGTGATACTACCCAATTGCGAGTATCAACATCCACTCTAACACTTCTTTCGAAGTACATCATCCTGTCAGCTATCAGCTTAAACCAATTACCCTCAGTGATTCCATCATATATTGCTGCCATTACCCTTGTTTTGGATTGGGTAACTGAGTCATGAGACCCAGTGGCACATAGAAGCATCTTGCTTGCTATGTCCAGTAGAGTGCGATACTTTTCCAAGAGTTCGGCCTTCTTGACTGCAGGAGCTTTACCATCTGGTTTCAGCTTCATTTTCTTACCACAGAAGATGCTTAAATACCTCATCTCCTGACCTTCAGCATATTTTTCCACATCAATCGTTCCGATGGGTAGCTTCAACCTTTCGAACATAACTTCCCGAGTGATTTCCACTCGATTTCCACTAATAAATGATTCAATAACATCTCCTTGTCTGTTGGCGTTGGCATAGAATTCCAGAACTTCTTCCTCCAAAACGACTTGAGGAAACGCCTCCAAGTAGGGTTTTAGACCGCATCTGGTGCATTTGGTCAAAATTTCTACATTTCCTTCCTTGTGATTTCCTTTGAAGAACACAGACGGTTCAACATGCACTTTGTTGTCATTTATGTATCTGCCTAGATCGAATGGTGCCTGAATGTTGGAGCTTATATCGAAAATAGATCGAATCGACATGATGAATGATTTGTAATGAACAATAGAATTGAATAAGTAAGAAATCAATTGTTAGCAAGTAGTAGAGTTATGAAAACGTGGGTTAAAATGTGTGCAAGTGTTGGGTTTTGTTTAAAACTGAATTTGTGATCCAACGGTCAAGATTGAAGGATTAGATCCAACGGTCGTGCCTTTTGGTATTCGGTTACGGAACCGAGAATATACTGTGATTTGATTTTGTAAAAGTTGAAATCCGCCTCTCCTATTGGCAGAATTGAGGAGTGTACTCATCTGACTTAACATAGTCGTATTTTGGCGCGAATTGAGTGTGTACACCTCATTAAATGGGGGTGTATAAATCCAATTCTAGGATATTCAAATTTTAACACTATCAAATTACTTTAATACCCTTAATTTGTTTCGAATAAACACTTAACACATTTTAATTAAAAAAACTTAGCTTGTCTGTTCGAGTCCATCCAGAACAGATGAGTAGGCCTAAGCTTCATAAGGCGAGTAGACTTAATTGCACAAGACGAGTAGTCTTATGACCACCAGTCGAGTTCCCCCTTCGACTGTGCTTATCTATTCCGAATGTCGAACACCTTTATGTTAGTGCACAAGACGAGTTCCCCTTCGACTATGCTTGTCTACTTTGAACATCAAACTATTATTTTTACCTGTCTTATCTTGTGTTACAGATTAGATGCAATACAGGTAGTCGGGTAAAATAAATAAAGTGAGTATCAATCTAGCATAATGGTCAAGATTCAAACAAGATGACTGTAAACAAACTTAAGAGTCAACATAAGGCTTTTTAAGAAATCAAAGATTCCCCCTTAAATGTTTATTCCCTTAGTATTACCCTCAGCTTTACCAGCTTCCTCATCGGGTTGTTTGGTCAACTTGTCTGACCTTGTATACCTGTCTGTTGAATGAGTAGATGAGTGCTCTGTTCTTTTTGTGGTAACTTGTCTGTTTCTTCTTTCTTCTTAGGACTGTACCTGTCTGGTTAGTACATTTCTACATACTAGTAGGATCAAGATCAAATAGTCCTAGACTAATGCATAATTCATGAAATCGGGCCTCAGCTAATGGTTTTGTGAAAATATCAGCTCTTTGAAAATCAGTATGAATCTTTTCCATGCGAATATCCTTCTTTTCTACATGATCACGTATAAAATGATGTTTCACGTGGACATGCTTACATCGTGTGTGCAGAACAGGATTTTGTGTAATGGCAATAGCACTATTACTATCACAGAAAATAACAACATTTGATTCACAGATATTATAATCTCTAAGCTGTTGAATAAGCCATAATAATTGACTACAACAACTACCAGCAGCCATGTACTCGGCTTCAGTAGTAGAGGTAGCAACACTTGTCTGCTTTTTCGAAAACCATGAAATGAGTTTTGTGCCTAAGAATTGACAAGAACCAGATGTAGATTTCCTATCTATTCTACAGCCACCAAAATCAGAATCAGAGTAGCCACTTAGAGATAGATCATCATTTGAGGGATACCATATACCACGATTGATGGTTCCTTTCAAATATTTCAGAATCCTTTTAGTGGTTTCCATATGACTCTCTTTTGGATTGGCTTGGAAACGAGCACATACACCAACAGAAAATGCAATATCAGGTCTACTAGCAGTCAAGTAGAGTAATGAACCAATAAGACCACGGTAATGAGTTTGATCAGCACACTTACCATTCTCGTCTGGATCCATCCTGTAGGTAGGTTGCATGGGTACTCCAGAAGATTTACATGTCTTAATACCATACTTGTCTAGTAGATTATGAGTATACTTTGCTTGATTTATGAAAATCCCTTCTGGGGTCTGTTTTACTTGAAGTCCAAGAAAGTAATTCATTTCACCCATCATTGACATCTCAAATTTACTTTGCATGAGTGTTGAAAAACTTTCACTCAGCTTTTTGTTAGGTGAACCAAAAATTATGTCATCTACGTAAATTTGGACGAGTAAAATGTCTTTCCCTTCTTGTCTTCTGAACAAGGTTCTATCTACCTTGCCCTTAGTAAAACCATTTTCTAATAGAAATTGAGAAAGGGTATCGTACCAGGCTCTTGGAGCTTGCTTTAGTCCATATAAGGCCTTCTTTAATCTGTAAACTTGGTCACCTTTGACTTCGAAACCTGGGGGTTGTTCAACATACACTTCTTCCGCAAGAATACCGTTAAGAAATGCACTTTTAACATCCATTTGATATACAGTAAATTTCATGTGAGCAGCATATGCAAGGAACAATCGAATGGCTTCTAGTCTAGCAACAGGAGCATAGGTTTCATCATAGTCTATGCCTTCAGCTTGTGAATAGCCTTGAGCGACTAATCTAGCCTTATTCCCGACGACTAAATCATTCTCATCTTTCTTATTTTTGAAAATCCATCGAGTGCCAACTACATTATGATGTTTCGGTCTATCGACAAGTTCCCAGACGTCGTTTCGAACAAACTGATTCAACTCGTCTTGCATAGCAATGATCCAATTACTATCAGCCAAAGCCTCTTTGATGGTTTTAGGCTCTATAGATGAGAGGAAACAACACCAGCAAAACAAAGATGGACTAGGTTGTTCTTGCGACTCAAAGAGTTGTCGTCTAGTCTTTACACCAACAGTAGAGTCACCAATGATATTTTCAGTATTATGCGCAGATTTCCATGTTTTTCTTGTCTTAGTAAGCATATTGTCATCATCTAGATCAATTATCGCATCATGTATTTCAATATCATTTACATCAGAAGATTTAATAGGAGTAGACGAGTCGACTAGTTCAGGCATGTCAACTGGTCTAGTAGATTTACCTTGAGCACTTACCTTCTCCTGATCATCTGAATCGAGAGCTTTCATGAATGGGTTATATGCTTGAACGGATTCATATACCTCTAAATCTTTGTCAGATTCGATAGTTAGCTCAGTAACTTTCTCACTGATCTTGTTGGCAGAAGAGTCCTGTTGAGATTCATCGAAAACCACATGTGGTGTTTCTTCCACACAAAGGGTTGAGTAGTTGAATACTCTAAATGCTTTGCTAGTCGAGGAGTATCCTAAGAATATCCCCTCGTCTGCTTTAGCATCGAATGCATTCAACTTGCTTTTCCCATTGTTATGGATGAAACATTTACAACCAAATATATGAAAATATGAGACTCTGGGTTTTCTACCTTTCCATACCTTTATTGATAGCACTTCTGTTTTGGGAATGACATGCAGTATTGATAGCTTCTGCCCAAAACTTCTGAGGAGTATTATACTCTGTCAGCATGGTCCTGCAGGCCTCCTTAAGAGTTCTGTTCCTTTGTTCTGCTACTCCATTTTGTTGTGGTGTCCTTGCTGCACTAGTAAGGTGCTGGATGCCACGCTTAGAACAAAATTCTTTAATATAGCAGTTAATGAATTCAGTACCCTTGTCACTACGGATCTTAACAATGGACTGATTCTTCTCAACTTGAATCTTCTTCAACAGATCAGGTAGGAGTGTTTGTGTATCACTCTTCTTGTGTAAGAAGACTACCCAAGTGAACTTGGAATAGTCGTCTACCACAACAAGTGTGTACCTTCTACCGTTCAAAGTTGGAGGAGTAATTGGGCCATGTAAGTCCATATGTAGAAGTTCAAGAACTCTACTTGTTGAGAGGGTTGGAATAGATTTAAAGGAACCCTTTACCTGTTTACCTTTCTGACAGGACGTGCATACATGTGACTTGTAGTAGACTTCATTGGGAATACCTTCCACAAGGTAGTCTCTGGCTATCTTATTAAGAACCTTAAAGTTTAGATGACAGAGGCGTCTATGCCAGAGCCAACCAAGTTCTTTAGGATTCTTAGTAAGTAGACAGGTGTCCCTCGGACAACTGTTCCAGTTCACTATGTACACACTTCCTTGTCTTATGCCGACCAGTAAGACTGTGTGTATTCTCTTGTCAATGATTTCACATTTGCGACTCTTGAACTGCACCTTGTATCCACGATCACAGAATTGTGAAACAGAGAGTAAATTGTATTTCAAGCCTTCAACATATGAGACATCTTGGATCTCTATGTCTCCATTCCGAATGTAACCGAATCCTTTGGTAACAGCAGTGGAGCTATCACCAAATATTACTTTTGGTCCTTCTTGCTCATGGTAGCTTGATAAGAGAGTCTTGGTACCAGTCATGTGGTGCGAACAACCACTGTCTATGTACCAAGTTTCTCCTATTGAGCCACCCTTCTTGTATAGATCGAGTCGACCCTGCATTAGATGATATTTTATAATTTAGGTACCCTCCTTGTTTATTGGGGTCCTGGGGTGTTAGTCGAGTTCAATGGAATCCAAATGTACATTGGAGTCCTGAACAAGTTTGATCTTCTAAGCTTTCGACCATATTTGTTGCAAAATAAGACCTTGTTGTCCTTATCTGGCCTATCAGTCGAGTTCGGGTCTACTCTTTGGAGATAGCCTTTCGACTTAATCTTTACTTGAGCAGGCACTTGTCTATGATAGTCAGAGTAGGGTTTGTATGCATTAGGTCCATACGGTTTATAGACATGTTTAGGTCTTTCTTCTTCTTCGATATCATATGACAAAGGTGGAGGATATAGGACTGCTTGTGTACGATATTTTTGACCTTCCTGTCTAGGTCTAGACGAGTAGAGTTGAGACTGCCTTATGAAAGGAGGTCTAGACTCTTGTCGTCTAGTCTGTACTTGTCTAGTACTAGTCTCCTCGGGATACCAATCCTCGTATCTGACCTGGTTGGGTCGTCTACGATTAGTGGTCCTTGGAAGATTAGTTCTAGGTTGAACAGGCTTGTTGTTACCATTCTTTTTACCTCCTTTGGTAATTGGAATGTTAACTCGAGCTTGTTTTGGTACAGTACCTTTAGATGGAGTATCAATATCGTATATCATTGGTCCTTTTCCTTTATCATTAGTCAAAGAGCTTGAGATGAAAATAGTAGGGTTCTTAGGAGCTTGAGTAGACGAGCTTGATGTCTCAGCCCCTATGCCTGTCTTGTCAGCAGGAGCCCTATACCTATCTGACAGTTCAAGGTTAACCTTAGATGAGTTAACCAGGTCAGTAAGTTTAAGGTCTAGAGTGACAACCTCAGTTTCTAAGAACTTATTACGTTCTTCAAGCTTTTTGCACTTGCTTTTTAAAACATTGAAATCATGTTTCTCAGTAGCATGTGTCTTAAGTAGGTCTTGATACAACTTGTCTGTCAATGCACACTTGTCTTTAAGTTGCCTCAACTCTTCTTGCAAGCGTTCATTTAGGACTGTTATATTAGGATCTACTTTAGACTGAGCTTCCTTAAGATCAATGATTTCTTGTCTTAAGATGATGTTTTCGTCACTGACTTCAATGATTGCCTTGTTGGCAAGTAGGAGGTCGTCTTCAACTGCACTAGTAGAGTGCTGAAGGCTACTCCCTACTTTGCTACTGGCAGCATCAGTTTCATCAGAATCTGATTCATCACAAGATTGAAAAGATGTAGCAGATGATACCTCTTGGTCGATTTTAGCCATGCAGCATAGACCATCATCTACTATGAAGGCTTCATCGTGATCTGGATCAGACGGGTAGCTAGATGAGGATGATGGCAACTCGTCTGAGTCAGAATCAGAGTCATCATTGGCCATCATTGCCTTCTTGCTATGGTTGTGTTGGTCCCTGAACGAGTAGTGAATGGGATTAAAGTCTAGAGGGGAGGGGTGAATAGACTTTAAAACTTTTTCAAACAGAGTTGGGAACCTCTTCTGATTGCTATGTCAACTGGACTGCAAGTCTGCTAGTCCAGATGACTATAGTGATCTGACTGAAGAAGTTATATGCGGAAATGTGGTGGCCCTGGTTTAGACTCGTTCTTATAACTTGTTTTACTTTGTGAAATTACTCAGCTGATGCTGGTTTGAATGTTATGGCCCTTTTTGAAGAGTGTTGAAATCACAGTATGCACTATATATAACAATGAATGTAAAAGCAGAAATGTAAAGTGCAGAAAGTAAATAACACCGGATTTATAGTGGTTCGGATATACGATCCTACGTCCACTCTCACGTCCTAACGTGATGTTTAATCCCTTTAATTTCCACAAATTACAAGGGTCTTGTCCTTTATAGTCCCAAGGTTAGGACTTTGAGATCTGAGCCGTCCTAACAGCTACGGTCTCCACAAGTGATTGTAAGCACTTGCACTTTGAGGGGTTTCAAAAACTTAAACCTTTCGGTGAGGGTTTGGGGTTTTTGAGATGTATCCAACTAATGGTTCAAGCTTATAATTTGCTTAACCACTATGCCTAAAACAACTGATATACAATATGAATAAGTTTCAGGTTCTTAAGGGTTGGATAAGAAGTACTTAAGAGCTATGGATAATCTAATGGATTTCAGGCTCTTTGAGAATTCTTAGAACAATGTGGCTTTTTGCTTGATGGCTTGCTTAGCTTGTGAATTCTCTCTTGTGTATTGCTTCTGTGTTCAACCTCTTGTATTTATAATGGAGATTGAGTGCAACTAGCCGTTTAAGCAATCTTCCCATAATAGCTTGATTCCTTGATTCCAGTCGCTTGATTGCTTCAATCCTGGGATCATGTCAATCTTCTAAATAAGGTAGGTCTTCGTTTGAATTGCAAGATGACTTGGGAATCAGCCGAGTCCTGAAAGAGCACATAGTCTTCTGATCTGTACTACTAGTCTTCTGACTGCTCTTCTGGCCTTAGGTCTTCTGTCTTCTGGTATCAGACGAGTACTACTCTTCTGATCTGGAAATTCTTTGTAATGCTTTAGGCCATCTTTAATCTGGGACTCCATCAGATAAGTAGGTATACAAGCACCTTAACATATCTGGTCTTCAAGGATCTTCTAGTCTTCATGTCTTCTACTCTTCTTATCTTGAGGATAGGCATGTAAGCCATGACTGTGCTGATCAGCTGCTATCAATACAGTTGATCACACAAGACTAGTTTAAGCTGTTCTATACAAGTCAGCTGATCCTATTACATTTATAAACTCTAAGTGTTTTGGCCATCAAAACTATTCTAACATCAAATGGGGCTTAGGGTGAATTTATATCCCAACAATTTCCCCCTTTTTGATGAAGCCAAAACTATATATATGATAAATGCTCTTAATAGGAGTTTATAAACTTCATAAAAACTGAAGTATCTGATGAAGACAATGAGAGTTTGTCTTGAAAGCAAAGAGAACTAAACTTGAATATATATAACTTTTACAGATTACAAGTAATAGTTTCTTAAGGCTTTGAAAGTGGTCTTCATCAGGTCTTCTGATCTTCAGATGCGGAAGGCAAGGTACAGACGAGATCGAACTTCTTCCATGTGCTGCAGGTCTGTAACATTCTCCTCTTCATAGATCTTCTCTAGGATCCTTTTGACTTCAATGGAGTCAGTTCTTCCAGAATCCAGTTTGGGAGGATCCCATTTGGGTTCTTCAGGAGTTAAGATTCTGCAGTTATCAAGTTCTTTGGCTGTCTTGACTACTTCTTTCCAGAACTCTGGATCTTCAATGTTCATGAATTGATTGAACTGGAAGAATTCATCTTCATAGGTTGGGAGAGGGCCAAATTTTCTTACAATGTGGTGTTGAATTTGCCATTTCTTCTTCAGAGGGTACCACCTTGGTAGCTCATCTTGAAGGGCTAGATAGTCCACATAGTTGCTGTCAAACACCAGAACTTTATCTTTCTGTGCCAGAGCATTCTCTTTCAGTGCTTTCTCCTTGAGAGCTTTCCTGAGTTTGGCTATCTTCCTGTCAAATTTGGCTTTGACTGCCTTCGCATCTTTTAGCTTCTTTTGTTTAAGCTCTTGAGCTTCAAGCTCTTTTCTTTTCTTCAACTCTAAAGCCTCTTTCTCTTTTGCAGTAGGCTCTGCTGGAGTTGACTTCTGAGTTTGCTCATCTGCTTGCTCATCTGCCTTCCTTTTCCTAGTCATTCTTTTCTCGGAAACTTGTTCTGTAGAGGCAGTGATCTGTAGACTTTTGGCAGTTGCTTGAGTGGGAGCTTGGATGTCTTCTTGAGAAATTTCTTTGCCTTTGCCTTTCTTGCTCTTGACTTTGCTTGATAAATCACCCAAGGTTTCATTCAACTCATCTTGAGATACTACCATTACAGCTTGCTGTGCAGTAGTCTTCTCTAGAGCTTTTATCAATACATCTTCCCCCTTTTTGGCTTCAGCAAGTGCAGCCGCAAAAGGCTTCATGGCATTCAGAATCTCCACTCTAAGAGTTTGTTGAAGAGCCATGGCGTTGACTTTGCCAATATGAGTCAGATGTGTGATGCTATGTTCTAGAATCTGAGCATGAGAGTTGGAGGAGGAGACAGCTTCTAGTTTAGCTGTAATTGCTTCCAATTTGGTTGCTGTCTCCTGCAGCTGAATCCGAAGTTTTTCATTCTCTGCTGTAGCTGATTGGAGAAGAGCTCGACCTTCAGTAGATCTTGCCTCAGCATCTTCAATTCTTTGCTTGTAGGTGTTTTCCATGCGGTTGACCTCATTGGTGTAGAGATCAGCAAACCTGGTGGAATGTTCACCTGCCATCTTCAGAATGCTGGTCAGATACTCACTTATCTGATCGTGAAGAGATTCTCCAAACTTGTCCTCAATGTCAATGATCTGGTTATGAAGACGAGTTCTCTGCTCCTTGACTGCCTTTTCAACATATCTTCCAAGCTGTAGGCCTAAACCCTTTTCAAAGTGTAGGTCTATAGCAGTCTTGACCTGTGAGCATATGTCTGCTGTATAGTCAGCTGTTGGAGTAGAAGTTGAGGCTGTTCCATGAGGCTTTGGATGGACTGTTAGGGCTTTGCCTCTTTCTTCAGCTGAAAGCTACTCTTCATTGAGAAATAAGGTAGTGGCCTTAACCAGGTGAGACATGATGGTGTCTCCTTTGTCAATGAAGTGAGGTAGAGTATCCTTAGGCATGAAGTGATCAGGAATAGTGATTACTTCTCTTTCATTCTCGGTTCTCTTAGCTGGTTCAGCTGAGTCTTCTGCAGGAACGGACGCAGCTGAGTCATTCACTTTTGCTGTGCCAGCTGCCTGATGATCTGATATGTCTTCTGGGATAGAGGTATCAGTAGGTTGAATACCTAGGATTCTGTGGCATACTGCTGTAAAGGCTTCCTCGGGCAGCAGTTGAGTGAAAGATGTGACTTGAGCAACTTCTTTTTACTCCATTTCCCAGTCGAGGAAATTAGCTTTTCCTCCCATTCCTTCCATGACTTCAATAAGGTCATCCACATCATCTCTCCTGAGTTCAATCCAGGTGCAGATTCTGAGAATTTGTTCGAACTGAACTGATTCCTCATCAATACCAGGAATAGTAGACTTGAGCAGTTTTGCTATCTTCATCCTCATTATCTTCTCCCTTGTGCACATAGGATAGTGGACCATTCTGGATTGAGGTTGAGAGGGACCAGCTGGAGCAATGTCTGCTGGTGCCATGTCTTCTGGAACAGAGGAAACAATGATGGTAGGAGGTTGAGTATTTGGGGTAGGTTCCTCAGCTGTGTGAGTATCAGCAGGGATTTGGGAAGTGATATGTTCTTGATCTTCAGTGATTTGTTCATCAGCAGGGATTTGGGTTTGCTGGTCTGGTATAGTGTCTTCATGAAGATCAGTAGAGGTTTGATCCTGTAGATCTTGGACATCAGCAGGGATAGGCAATATAGATTCAGGGGTTGAAGTAGGTTGAGCTTGTTCCTCTGCTGTGTGAGTATCAGCAGGGATTTGGATATCAGTGTTTGAGTGATCAGATGGGTTGGAGTCATCAGAAGGGTTGAAGGATGTAATCGGGGCTATTAACATGGGAGTAGGAAGCCTCGATTTCTTGGACTTTTTGTTGGAAGAAGAATTATTCTTCTTTCTCTTCTGACCCTTTGACAATTTAGAAGGAGTAAAAGAGGGAGAGGGTTTAGAGGTACCTGCCTTCTTCAAGGGAGAGGCAGTAGGAGTGGCATCTGAATCAGATGGGGAGATGAGCCCAGATCTGATTAGATATCGTCTTTGTGCTAAGGTCTGATTGTCATCATCATCATCATCCTCAGCAACCTTCTTCTGAGCCTCTTCTTTGGTTGGCTCCTCTTCTTCTTCAGCAGAGTCATGATCAGACTCTTGTGCTGCCTGCTCAGCCAACAGCTTCCTCTTTTCTTCTTTTAACCTTTCTGCCTCAGCAAGAGCTTCCTTTCTCAAATAATATTTGGAGATGTGAAAGGTCTTATGAGGTCCCATCTTGTACTTCTTTGGGAGAATATCTGGAAGGATGATGCTCAGCTTGTTGACAAAGCTGACTGTGGCTGCTACCTTCCATACCTTCGATTGTAAGTCCAAAGTGACTTTCTTTGCCTCAAGAGCAATTCTTTCTAAGAATAGTCCTTGCCAGTCTCCATCGATCTGATCCCAGATTGCAGCCATTACTCGAACCTTTAAAGTAGTAACAGCATCATGACTGAATGTGTTACCAAGTAGCATCTTCCCTGCAATATCCAACAATGTTTGGAATTTTGGTTCAAGTTGGGATTTCTTTAGCCCAGTTGCATCAGTAGCCTTGATTCGTCCACCTGTAAACATCTCCATATATTCCTTTTCTCTATTCATGATGTAGTTGGAGATATTTATTTTCCCCCTTGACAGGCCAAACAATTCCTGAAGAATTTCCCTTGTAACCTTGACTTTGTGTCCATTCATGACACTTTCAACATGAGAACCCTTCATCACGGCGTTTGCGTAGAATGTCAGAACGTCTTGTTCATAGACATTAGTTGGAGCTGCTTCCAGAAAGTCTCTGAGTTTAAGATTGACACACCGAAGCAATATCTCCTTGTTCTCATCTGAGTGTTTGCCTTTGAAAAACAGAGCATTCTCTGTAAAGATCTTCCCTTCCTTGGACCACTTTGCAGCATCCAAGGTACCAGTGTTCTTGGTCTTCTCGTCGTAAATTTCAATGATTGCCATAGTAGAGTCTGAGTGTTAGGGTTTGAAGGCTTGAAAGAAATTTGCAGAACGAGAGAGAGTAATGTGAGTAATTGAGTAATATGAGCGACAGGGTTTGGAAGAGGTTTTAGGGGTGTGGATATATATACTCCAGAAAATTTGATCTAACGGTCAGATTTGCGTTTTGAATTTGGAGTAGAGCCCAAGATTTCCTTCTTTGATTTCTTAAATTTGCCGGCTGGTTATGCCATTTGGCAATATTTGACTTGCTGGCAATATGGTACTTGAGTATTAATGACATCATTACCAAAAATAGCCGTTGAGACTAATTTATGGTAAGAATTGATCATCAAGGCCGTTTTCTATAAGAAAATCGCATTCCTTATATAAGCCAATTTGTTTAATTACATTCAGGAATAAATCTAGAATGAATTACATGATCAAGACTAGTCATTATACTCTAAATTTGTGTGATTCGGTCAGCAGAGTGATGTCTTCTGATGTTGTCAAGATGTCTGCTGATTGTCTTTGAAAAGTCTTCTGGTCAGCTGAGTTGGTCTTCTGATCAGCTGAGTAGAGGAAACGGTGTTTGCTGTGATGATCCAACCTGGATGGATCCTTCCAGCTTTATTGTGAGTGATGATCCAACCTGGTTTGATGGATCTTTCAGCTCCTTCTTCAAATCAAGTGGAGCTAGTCTAGACGTAGTCCCAATGATTTAAATGTTCCTCACCATCGGATGTTCCTCATCATCAGATGGGATGTAGCATCTAATGTGCTCTTGTTGAATTTCTTCGCTTCTCTAGAAGGGGAAGGAAGGTTGAGGGGTGCTTCAATGGAGTTGAAGAGAGGGCCATGGACGCAGCCTTCATGTTCTGTTTAGACACAGTAGCTTCTGATAACAAGCTCTCCATTTAGAACTTCTTTCTGGAGAAGAAGCTCTGCTTGCTTGCTACTTTGTCCTCTGCATCTCTTCCTCCTTTAGCTTTCAACAAGAACGTCTCTTCTTCCTTTAGCTTTCATGAACATACTCATGTTGAGTAAGCCATGTATATGGATCTGCATCATCTTCATTTTCTGGACAAATCTTCATCTCCTTCACCCAAGATTTTGGTTGAAGAATGATCTCCATTCCATCTCTTCTTTCAATTGTCTCCATACCTGAAATAAGAAAAGTGTTAGATGTTTTGTGTTCTTAGGTGTTCTCATAACTTCTCCTTTTATAGGGGTAGAAATGAGGTAATGGAGAGAAAGATGACAAGACTATATAGGTGATAGGTCTGAATTCTGAAAAGTGATTTCTTAAGATTAGCAGTGAATTTCTTGATCCAAGGGTGCACATTTAAGGATATTCAGACTTATCTAATGGAATGCAGAAATTATAAATTTTGACCATGAGTTATTTGAAATCCGTACTGTGCATGCATACTGTTGAGTCGGTGAGGATGGTGCATTAATCCAGCCAAGTATGACTCAGTAGTATACTGTATTTATGTATATGAATAAAGTATTTTATGAAGAATAGTTTATTAATATACATAGTTATACATTGCTTAGTTGTAAAGAGATCAAATAACTTTGTTCAAGTGTGCTATATATATATATATGTATATGTATACTATGTAATGCAGATGTTAGAGTATTTCATCAAGGATTCTTAAGGTATCATTGATTCCCCCTTGATTAGATAACTCTATGTTTTCCCTCAGCTCTATTTGTCTTCATTGGGAAAGAACTTACCTGAAGATGAGGGTGTCTATTCACCTCATCTGATTCTCCTAGTCTGCTGCACTTGGATCAGCTGAGGTTTTCAGCTGTTTTCTCCTTCTTCATGTGCTTGGGTCCAGGAGTCCTAAGCTGTAACATAAGGTCTTGAACCTGTCTTCAGCTAGGGGCTTAGTCAAGATGTCTGCTCTTTGGATATCTGTGTGAATTTTCTCCATCTTGATGTCCTTCTTTTCAAGGTGATCTCTTATGAAGTGGTGTCTAATGTCGACATGCTTGCACCTTGTGTGGAGGACTGGATTTTGAGTGATGGCAATGGCGCTGCTGCTATCACAATAAATAGGGACTTCTCTTGCCTCTACATTGTAATCCTTGAGTTGTTGAACTAGCCAGAGCAGCTGACTACAACAACTACCAGCTGCCATGTATTCTGCTTCAGTGGTGGAGGTTGCAACTGAGGTTTGCTTCTTAGAGAACCATGATATCAGCTTGTTTCCTAGAAATTGACAGGTTCCTGATGTGGACTTCCTATCAATTCTGCATCCTCCAAAGTCTGAGTCAGAATAGCCACTCAATTCTAGATTGTCATCAGCAGAGTACCATAGACCTAGGTTGACTGATCCTTTTAGGTACTTGAGAATCTTCCTTGCTGCTTCTAGATGACTTTGCTTTGGGTTTGCTTGAAACCTAGCACATACTCCTACAGCAAATGTTATGTCTGGTATGCTGGCTGTAAGATATAGTAAAGATCCAATCAGTGCTCTATATTCAGCTTGATCAACTGCCTGTCCAGACTCATCTGGTTCCATTTTGAAAGATGTCATCATTGGAATCCTTGCAGTCTTGCTTTGTAGAGCTTTGAATCTTTCTAGCAGACTCTTGGTATACTTGGACTGGTTGATGAAGATCCCTTCTGGACTCTGCTTGACTTGAAGTCCTAGGAAATAATTCATCTCACCCATCATGCTCATTTCGAATTTTCCTTGCATTAGTTCAGAGAACTTCTTGCACATTTCTTGATTGGGTGATCCAAATATGATGTCATCTACATATATTTGTACCATTAAAATGTCTTCTCCTTCTTGTATTCTGAAGAGAGTTCTATCAACTTTGCCTTTTGTATATCCATTGTCAAGTAGGAATTGTGACAATGTGTCATACCAAGCTCTAGGGGCTTGTTTTAGACCATAGAGAGCCTTCTTCAGTCGATATACTTGATCACCTTTTTCAAATCCTGGAGGCTGCTCTGCATATACTTCTTCTATCAGAATACCATTTAGAAAAGCACTCTTGACATCCATTTGATATACCTTGAAGCCCATATATGATGCATAAGCTAGAAATAGTCGAATGGCTTCCAATCTGGCTACTGGTGCAAAAGTTTCATCATAGTCAATCCCTTCAGATTGTGAGTATCCTTTTGCAACTAGCCTTGCCTTATTTCTAGTTATCACATCATTTTCGTCCTTCTTGTTCTTGAATACCCACTTTGTTCCTACTACATTGTGGTTTTCAGGACGATCTACCAATTCCCAGACTTCATTTCTTTCGAATTGGTTTAGTTCTTCTTGCATAGCAGTGATCCAATTGCTATCTGTCATTGCTTCTTCTATGTCAGCTGGTTCAATGTTGGACAGGAAAGCACACCAGCAGAACATAGATGATTGAGAATTCTGATTCAGTTGTCTTCTGGTCTTGACACCTGATTCTGCTCCTCCTAAGATGAGGTTTGATGGATGGTTGTTCCTCCATGTATGCCTCACTGGAGTATCTGCATTGGATGAGTTTGGATCCTCATCTGATCTAGTGCCATCAGGAGGGTTGACTTGATTAGGTCGATCATCTTCTGTATCTTGAGTGTCAAAGAGATCATTCCCCCTGGCATTTGGAATTGATGCATCTTGATTCTGGTCAGCTTGTCCTGCTTGGGTTTGAGATCTAGTGACAGGTCTATGAGGCTTATCTTCCTCTGGTTCTTCAGGGAATGGTTCATTGACTTCAATAAATTCATCAGACCTCTTCTTGATCACTAGTTTCTTCATCTGTTCTGTAGCTGAGGTTGTTTCTACTGCATTCTTTTCACAAGATTCATCAAAAACAACATGAGGTGTTTCTTCCACAAGAAGGGTTCGTTTGTTGAGTACTCTAAATGCTTTGCTAGTTGAGGAGTATCCTAAGAATATGCCCTCATCTGCTTTGGCATCAAAAGCATTCAACTTACTCTTCCCATTGTTGTGAATGAAACACTTACAACCAAATATATGAAAGTAAGATACTCTAGGTTTTCTTCCTTTCCACAGTTCATATGGGGTTTTCTCATGTATTTTATGAATACCTGACCTGTTTTGAGTGTGACAAGCTGTGTTGATGGCTTCTGCCCATAGCTTCTTGGGAGTAGAGAATTCAGCAAGGAGTGTTCTGGCAGCTTCTTTGAGTGTTCTGACTCTTCTTTCAGCTACACCATTCTGTTGTGGTGTTCTTGCTGCACTTGTCTCGTGCTGAATACCATTAGAAGTACAATAGGCAATTACATAAGAGTTAATAAATTCAGTGCCTTTGTCACTTCTAATTTTCACAATTGGTTCTCCTTTCTCTACTTGGATCCTCTTCAATAGTTCAGGGAGCTTCTGCTGTGTTTCACTCTTCTTGTATAGGAAGATAACCCAAGTAAACTTGGAATAATCATCTACAACAATAAGAGTGTACTTCCTTCCTGTTAGAGTGGTTGGAGTAATTGGTCCAAAGAGATCCATGTGAAGCAATTCAAGAACTCTGCTGGTTGATGCTGTCTTCTTGGTCTTGAAGGAGACCTTTGTTTGCTTTCCTTGTTGACATGCATCACAAACCTGATCTTTACAGTAGAGTTCATTAGGCAGACCATCAACTAAGGATTCCCTTGCTAACTTGTTCATAGTCTTAAAGTTCAGATGGCTAAGACGTTTGTGCCATAGCCAGCTGACATCTTTAGGGCTCTTCACAAGCAGGCATGTATCCTTAGGACAGCTGTTCCAATTTGCAAGATACATACTTCCCTTTCTAGATCCTGTTAGAAGGTTTTGTTTTGTTCTTTTATCGCTTATGAGACATTCATCTTTAGAGAATTTAACTGAATAACCAGTGTCACAAAAGTGAGAAACAGATAATAAATTAAACTTAAGACCTTCTACATATGATACATCATGTACCTCAATGTCACCATTTTTAAGGGTGCCATATCCTTTTGTGTTACCGTGCGCGTTATCACCAAAGAAAACTTTTGGACCTTTCTTCTCTATGTAGTTAGTCAGCAGGGTTTTGGTTCCTGTCATGTGTGTTGAGCATCCACTATCTATGTACCAAGTTTCTCCTGCTAGACCTCCTCTTCTGTATAGGTCCTTCCTTTCCTGCAAGAAAAGTTAAGTTTTAGGTACCCATTTTGTTTTGGGTCCTTGGGTGTTAGTACTACCCTTGGGAACCCACATATACATTGGTCGTTTAAACAACCTTGAACATTTGAGTTGTTTCCCTCGGGCATCACAGAACCAAATCTTACCAGTCAGCACCTTGGACTGATCTGATTTGTTCTTGGTGTCAGCTAAGTAGTAGTCAAATGGTTTCCCTTTATAGGAGTGTACATACATGATCTTTTGACTAGTTACATTCGGCCTGGGTGCATTAGCTGGTCGATGCACACGATTATATGGACCATACTCTTCTGTTCTCACAATATCATAAGAGATAGGGGGTGCAAAGAGAACAGATTTGTTTGAAGAAGATTTCTTCTTCTTGGCTGGAGCAGCATACAGCTGAGACTGTCTCAGCCGAGATGGTCTAGGCTGTTTGCTGTTCCTCTGTACAGGCTTGGGGTTAGCTTGTCCTTTACCATTTTTGGTTTTGGGATAGTTAGCCTTAGCTGGTACAGATGCCTTTTGGTTCATATTGAGTTCATTGTGTTTAGAACACTCACCCTGTTCATGTGTCTGAGTAGTGCACTGGTTAGGTGTACTACCCCCAGCTAGAGAGGATGTTGATGGATTAAGTTCATAACCTAAACCCATCTTATTGCCACTTGATCTATAATATTCAGAGATACTTTCAATAGTAGTCGAAGCTTTATTGAATTCTGATATTTTTCGATCTAGGCATTCCTTCTCCTTTTCTAAGAGCTTATGTGTTTGGAAGAGATCATCGAACTTAGACTGAAGTATACGAAATTCTTTGGTTTCTAAGGCTTGAGTTTCTAACATCCCCTCATACAACTGAGTTGTTGTGGTATTTTCTTCCTTAAGAAGTTCCACTTCTTTGGTCAACCTTTCATTCATGGTGACTAACTCAGGGGTGTTATCAAACTTAACCTTTTTCAACCTAGCGATTTCTTTCCTTAAATCCTTATTCTCCTCTTCCACTTCTATAAAGGCTCTAGTGGCAATATCCAGATCACCTTTTACCTTTCTTAAAGATTGGTAATAGGTGTCTTCTGATTCGCCTTCAGATGAGTTTATGTCATCTGTTTGTGAGAAAATAGGTGAATGGAAAGTAGTAGTATAAGAGTTTACCTCATTTTCTCCTATGGCCATCATAGCTAGGTCGTCTGAATCATCTGAAAAGATTTGATCGTCTGGTGATGTAGGAAGTTCATCACTTTGATATTCAGATTCTTCAGTCACCATTGCCTTTTTGTCTGAGGTTCTTCTCGGCCTTCTTTCTTTCTTGTCATCCAAATCCAGCTCAGGACATTCATAGACATAGTGTCCTGGTTTGCCACAGTTGAAGCAAGATCCAGGTTTCTGATATGAGTTGCCTCTCCTTGGAGGAGTGGCATCTCTTCTTCTAGATCCTCGGCTGTCAGATGACTCCACATCCTTTCTAGGATGTCTTTCTGGTGTTCTTTCTCTGGAACCTCTAGAGGGTGAACTTGCTCTTCTATCTTTGTAGTTTCTATAGAATTTTCTATATTTACTATTGAGGGTGTTCATCCTTTCAAATCTCTTGATCATAAGTGCCATTTGCTCTTTTAGGCTCATGTCTGATCCTTCACAGTCTTCTGTTTTCAGAGAGGTCTTGCCAGATGAGGTGCTTGCAGCTTTTGTATTGGCTGCCTTGAAGGCTACAGTCTTGGAGGTAGATGGGGTTGCAGTTGGCTCATCACTTCCTGAGTTCTCTTCTCTTTCAAGATCATATTCATGGGCTTTCAGGTTCTGAAATAGAGTTTGGGCAGACCACTTCTTGATATCTTGAGTATCTTTGATGATGGTCTTCTTGAGTCTCCATTTCTTGGTTAGAGAATCTAAGATCTTTAGATTTTTCTCTCTATTTGTGTATTTCTTGCCCAGAGATTCTATCTCATTGATGATCTTGGTAAATCTGTTGTCTAACTGATCAATAGACTCTTCTGGTTGCATCTTGAAGTGTTCGAACTTCTTGACTGCTGTAGACAACTTGGATTCTTTGATCAGCTCAGTTCCTTCACAGAGAAGTGCCAATGCCTCCCACATCTCTCTGGCTGACTCACAATGGATTACCTTTGCAATGTACTCATTTGGAAGAGTTTGCATTATGTAATCTTGAGCAATGCTATCAAGGTTTGATTGCTTCATCTCTTCTGGTGTGAGATCCTTCATGGGCTTGGGAACCAGTTCTCCAACTGGGACTTCTGGATCACCATTTGCAGTGTTGACTGTCATGATGGTGATCGGGCCTTCTGTGATTACAGACCACATCTTGTAGTGGACTGATGTGAGATTCTTCCTCATCCTGATCTTCCAGTAATCATAATCCTCAACTGAAAACTTAGGCAACTTACGCATATTAGCACTCATGCTGTATGAGTTTTCAAAAACAAGTTTTCAAAAAGATCTGTTCAAGAGGACTACAGAAAGACTCCCTCAAGTCTTCTGATAATCTAGAGACAGTAGTCCGTTAGAACCACTGCTCTGATACCACTTGTTGGTCCCTGAACGAGTAGTGAATGGGATTAAAGTCTAGAGGGGAGGGGTGAATAGACTTTAAAACTTTTTCAAACAGAGTTGGGAACCTCTTCTGATTGCTATGTCAACTGGACTGCAAGTCTGCTGGTCCAGATGACTATAGTGATCTGACTGAAGAAGTTATATGCGGAAATGTGGTGGCCCTGGTTTAGACTCGTTCTTATAACTTGTTTTACTTTGTGAAATTACTCAGCTGATGCTGGTTTGAAAGTTATGGCCCTTTTTGAAGAGTGTTGAAATCACAGTATGCACTATATAATAATGAATGTAAAAGCAGAAATGTAAAGTGCAGAAAGTAAATAACACCGGATTTATAGTGGTTCGGATATACGATCCTACGTCCACTCTCACGTCCTAACGTGATGTTTAATCCCTTTAATTTCCACAAATTACAAGGGTCTTGTCCTTTATAGTCCCAAGGTTAGGACTTTGAGATCTGAGCCGTCCTAACAGCTACGGTCTCCACAAGTGATTGTAAGCACTTGCACTTTGAGGGGTTTCAAAAACTTAAACCTTTCGGTGAGGGTTTGGGGTTTTTGAGATGTATCCAACTAATGGTTCAAGCTTATAATTTGCTTAACCACTATGCCTAAAACAACTGATATACAATATGAATAAGTTTCAGGTTCTTAAGGGTTGGATAAGAAGTACTTAAGAGCTATGGATAATCTAATGGATTTCAGGCTCTTTGAGAATTCTTAGAACAATGTGGCTTTTTGCTTGATGGCTTGCTTAGCTTGTGAATTCTCTCTTGTGTATTGCTTCTGTGTTCAACCTCTTGTATTTATAATGGAGATTGAGTGCAACTAGCCGTTTAAGCAATCTTCCCATAATAGCTTGATTCCTTGATTCCAGTCGCTTGATTGCTTCAATCCTGGGATCATGTCAATCTTCTAAATAAGGTAGGTCTTCGTTTGAATTGCAAGATGACTTGGGAATCAGCCGAGTCCTGAAAGAGCACATAGTCTTCTGATCTGTACTACTAGTCTTCTGACTGCTCTTCTGGCCTTAGGTCTTCTGTCTTCTGGTATCAGACGAGTACTACTCTTCTGATCTGGAAATTCTTTGTAATGCTTTAGGCCATCTTTAATCTGGGACTCCATCAGATAAGTAGGTATACAAGCACCTTAACATATCTGGTCTTCAAGGATCTTCTAGTCTTCATGTCTTCTACTCTTCTTATCTTGAGGATAGGCATGTAAGCCATGACTGTGCTGATCAGCTGCTATCAATACAGTTGATCACACAAGACTAGTTTAAGCTGTTCTATACAAGTCAGCTGATCCTATTACATTTATAAACTCTAAGTGTTTTGGCCATCAAAACTATTCTAACATCAAATGGGGCTTAGGGTGAATTTATATCCCAACAGGTTGTATCTTCTTTCCCTTCGTGCTTTGCGTTCTTCTCGATCATCAGTACTCAGGTCTGGACATTCATATATGTAGTGACCTGGTTTCTCACAGTTATAGCACAAGAGATCATTAGTAGCCTTTTTAATAGGAGAGTTATTCCTTCGTTTATCACGTCTATCAGAACGTGTAGTCTTCCTACCATCAGACTCTCTATCTTGTGTTTACCTTTCGAGACTTCGTCTCTCCTTTCGAACGAGTTTCGGTCTCGTCTGGTCTCAGACGAGTTCTTAGAAGCAGACCCTCTATGTTCTCTATAGAACTTCTTATATCTTCCGAAACGTTTATTCAGCCTATCAAACTTTCTAACCATGAGACTTACCTGATCCTTCAGACTAAGATCAGTATCTAACTCGTCTTTCACAGAAGTAGATCTCGTCTTAGACTTCGACCTGTCTACCTTAGACGAACTAGTCTTAAAAGCAACGTTCTTAGATACAACATGTTCTCTGTCACTGCTTACTATAGGTTCATCTTCGTCTAAATCAAACTCATGGGCCTTTAGAGTTTTAAACATGGTTTCTGCTGTCCATACATCTATATCTTGGGTATTCTTAACAAGCATTTTTACCATTTTCCATCGACTATCAAGGCTTTTGAGAATCCTAAGATTGATTTCACGTGGAGTATAAGATTTACCAAGGACTTCCAAGTCATTCATGATTTTGGTAAAACGAGTATCCAACTGGTCTATTGTTTCACCAGCTTTCATATGAAATGATTCAAATCTTTGGACTGCTGTAGAAAGCTTGCTTTCTTTGATTAGGGATGTCCCTTCACAAATGATAGCTAAGCGATCCCACATTTCTTTGGCAGTTTTACATTTTAACACTTTTCCCAGATACTCGTTGGGAAGAGTGTGTAAGATGTAATTCTTGGCCAAGCTATCCAAATTATTCTGTCTCATTTCTTCTGAGGTTAGTTCTGACCTTGGTTTCTTGACGAGTGTACCCACGGGTTGATTTGAGTCAAGGGCAGCAGTATTGGGGATCATGGTCACTATCGGACCTTTAGTGATGACGGAGATCATTAAGTCGTGAGTGGAACTGAAGATGGCTTCCATCCTTAGCTTCCAATAGTCATAATCTTGAACCTGGAACTTAGGTAGCTTGTTAGCACTAATTTCGAGTGACATGATTCAAAAAGATGTTATTAAGCAGGTTTCTGATCAAGAAGGAGTCAGTTCAAGAACAGGGAACAAGAAGCAAATATATCAAGAATATAGATCAAGAACACTTAAGCAAGTATGATTAAGAACCATAACTTCACCCTAAATCTTAAGTTGGTTATCAAGAAACAGTAGTTCGTAAACCACTGCTCTGATACCACTTGTAGGTCCCTAAGTTGAGTTAATATCGAGGAAAGCTAAAGAAAATGTCTAGAGGGGGGTGAATAGACTTTTCTAAAATCTTTCGATATATCAGAATTACAATGTGCGGAATACGAAATTAACAATGAGCCCAATTAAAGTTTATACTCAACTTATTTCGAGAACTCTGTTTTATGTATACTCAACTAGTCTTGTTCAGTTATGTAATTCAATCAATCAATCAGTTAATCAATTAAACAACAAACAAAATAGTAAAGTAAATCAAACACGAGATTTATAGTGGTTCGACAACTTGTCTACATCCACTCTCACAAACCCAGTTGTGAAATTCTTATTAACTCGTCCAATGGAGTAATATGTTCTTGTAGCTTTAAGTCCCAAGAAATAAGACTTATATCTTCTCGACAACACTACCAAGTGTTTCTTCGATCTAACTAGCGATTTACAAGTATCTAGCAACTTGAAACAGTAAACGAAAATAAAACTTCTCTTCGTTCAGTAGTAGCCTCCTTCGATCTTCACTTGTCTTGTGTAGCTTCACTTTCTGAACTTCAATCTCTGAGAGAAACTTCGAACAATTCTTCAGTATGTAGCTTCAGTATATGTATTTCCAGTAGTCTTCGAATGATAAACACCTTGAGGTATTTATAGATTCTAGAAATCAAGAACTCAGTTAGTTGTAACCAACTCTTCTTGAAAACTAACTTCTAACTGAAACTTCTTATCCTTTCACGCGTTTCTTCAGTTAATTAGTTATTCCTTAACTAACTCCTTCAATTTTATCTCCAATACGCGTTTCTGTAACTAACTTTAGTCTTCTTGTCTTGTCTTGTTGAGTCGTACCTGTCTTGTGTAGTAGTAGTAAACTTCTTCAGATTACAACGTAGAACTAATCTAGTCCTATCATCTAATCCTAACAAGACTATTACATTACATTAAGCTCTTGTTACAAAGCTTAGTCAACTTATAAAACTATACACAGAATCTATATATTACATTTAAAATCATGAGCTCTATACAACAATTATTCATAGCTCAATAACAATCTAGCATATACGAGTAACAAATATGAAGTACTTATAAATCGTACTTATCTTTCAATAATACTTGTCTATTAAAAACTAGTACTTGTCTTGTGAATTCTACTGATTTGTACAAGACAACTTCAACTTAACTAGACTAGATCAGTCAACACTTAGAAAATATTCAAGTCTTCTTTTGGCTTATCAAAACTTCATCTTTTATCTTTTATCATCATTTAGAACTTGTTCTAGGATTCATATCCCAACAAAGTTTTTCAAAAAAAATCTGTTCAAGAGGACTACAGAGAGACTCTCTCAAGTCTTCTGATAATCTAGAGACAGTATTCCGTTAGAACCACTGCTCTGATACCACTTGTTGGTCCCTGAACGAGTAGTGAATGGGATTAAAGTCTAGAGGGGAGGGGTGAATAGACTTTAAAACTTTTTCAAGAGAGTTGGGAACCTCTTCTGATTGCTATGTCAGCTGGACTACAAGTCTGCTGGTCCAGATGACTATAGTGATCTGATAGAGGAGGTTATATGCGGAATTATGGTAGGCCTTGTTTAGACTCGTTCTTTTATTTCTTGTGAAAGTGTTTAACTTGTTTTCTTTAATGAAAGTACTCAGCTGATGCTGGTTTGAAAGCTGTGGCCTTGTTTTGAAGAATATTGAAATCACAGTATGCACTATATAACAGTTAATGAAATGACAGAATGTAAAGTGCAATAAGTAAATAACACCAGGTTTATAGTGGTTCGGATATACGATCCTACGTCCACTCTCACGTCCTAACGTGATATTTAATCCCTTTAATTTACCGCAAATTACAAGGGTCTTGACCTTTATAGTCCCAAGGATAGGACTTTGAGACCTGAGCCGTCCTAACAGCTACGGTCTCCACAAGTGATTGTAAGCACTTGCACTTTGAGGGTTTCAAAAACTTTAACCTTTTGGAGAGGGTTTGGGGTTTTTGAAGGGTATCCAACTAGTGATTCAAGCTTATAATTTGCTTAATCACTTTGCCTAAAACAAATGATATACAATATGAATAGGTTTCAGGTTCTTATGGGTTGGATAGAAATCACTTAAGAGCTATGGATAATCTAATGGATTCTGGCTCTTTGAGAATTCTTGAGACAGTATGACTTTAGCTTGATTGCTTGCTAGACTTTGTTGAATTCTCTCGTTGTGACTTCTTTTTTTTGTGATTTCTCATCCTCTTGTATTTATAGTGGTGATTGCTTGCAACTAGCCGTTGGGGCAATCTTTCCATAATGGCTTGATTCCTTGATTCCAGTCGCTTGATTGCTTCAATCCTGGGATCATGTCAATCTTCTAAATAAGGTAGGTCTTTGCTTAAATTGCAAGATGACTTTGGAATCAGCCGAGTCCTGGAAGAACACATAGTCTTCTGATCTGAACTTCTATTCTTCTGACTACTCTTCTGATCTTGTGTCTTCTGTCTTCTGGCATCAGCAGAGTAGAACTCTTCTGATCTGGCAATTCTTTGTCCTGTTTTAGGCCATCTTCAATCTGGGACTCCATCAGTTAAATAGGTATACAAGCACCTTACTTAACTGGTCTTCAAGGATCTCCTAGTCTTCATGTCTTCTACTCTTCTCATCTTGAGGTAGCGCATGTAAGCCGGGACTGTGCTGATCAGCTGATATCTATACAGTTGATCACACAAGAATAGTCTAAGCTGTTCTATACAAAGTCAGCTGATCCTATTACATTTATAAACTCTAAGTGTTTTGGCCATCAAAACTATTCTAACATCAAGTGGGGCTTAGGGTGAATTTATATCCCAACAACATCCCTCCTCCTCCACATATGGAAGAGCCTCAACGTGTTTACCATGGAAGGCGAATGAGGGAATATTTTGAGCCTCAACCTAGGGAGCATTACGATGGGTTGGCAAGACCAAGGGTGGAGGCAAACAACTTTGAGATTAG
The DNA here is from genome assembly GCA_963675135.1 of Galeopsis tetrahit. Lineage (NCBI taxonomy): Eukaryota > Viridiplantae > Streptophyta > Magnoliopsida > Lamiales > Lamiaceae > Galeopsis > Galeopsis tetrahit. Next base: position 77,082,688 of record OY776127.1, read on the forward strand.
TGCCTCTTTATTAAGGATGTTGAGGGAGAGACAATTTGAAGGAAGGACGGAGGAAGGATTTGAGGAAGACCCGAATGAACACCTTGCTCAATTTTTAGAGATGGCCGACACTCTCAAGCAAAACAGAGTGTCGGAAGATGCTAAAAAGATGAGGCTATTCCCATTCACATTAAAGGGGAAAGCAAAAGCTTGGCTACAATCAATCATTCCCGCCGGAGAAGTGAGGACGTGGGAAGAGTTGAAGAAAAGATTTCTATTGAAGTACTACCCTCCTTCAAAGACTATGGAAGCCAAACAAAAGATCTCTACATTCCAACAAGGTCCAACGGAGGGAATCAAAGAGGCATGGGAAAGGTTTACGAATCTTCTCATCACATGCCCCCATCATGGTTTCCCAATAGAACAAACAACATGTTGGTTCGTTGGTGGGTTACGATTGGAAGATCAACCCCACATTGATGCTTGTGCGGGGGGTTCAATTTGGATGAAATCGGTGGAGGAGATCAATGACATAATAGAAGGGATATCAAGCAATACTTTCAAGATGAGAATAGACCGTGGAGCACAAAATCGGGTAGCCCAAGTGGATGCTAATGATAGCATAAAAGCAATGATGACTACACTCATTGAAAAGGTGAATGTTTTATCTCAAACAAGAGATAATCATTTATCCTTTGGGCAAGAGAATCTTCAAATGGGACCTATGGAGGATGTGCAATACATGGGTCAACAAGGATACCCACAAAATTTTCAAGGGAATCGACAATATCAAGGTCAACCACCATATCAAAATCGTGGTCAAGGATATCAAGCTCCTCCTCAAAACCGATTCCAAGGGCAATCTTCATCATCTCATGGACAAGGGGGACCATCCCCTCAATACCAAGCTCCTCAAAACTCAAATTTTCGGAGGAATGAGAACTTGTCATATTCCAATCCTAAGGGTGCTATTCAATATCCTCCCGGATTTGATCTCGGTGCAAAACTTCCAAGTGGAGAAGGGAAGTCCTCCACGAATGAGCTTCTTGCACTCCTCATGAAGAGAATGGAGACAAGTGAGAAGAAATCTGAAGCATCCGACTCCATCCTTGCCCAACTCATGAGTAACCAAAAATCTACCGACTCAATGCTTGCCCAACTCATGAGTAACCAAAAATCCACCGACTCAATGCTTGCCCAACTCATGAGTAATCAAAAATCGATGGAATTTCAAATGGGACAATTGGCAACTTCCATTGGATCTCAACATACAAAGGGTAAATTGCCCTCAAACACCGAGGTAAACCCACGTGAGCATTGTAATGCTATTACAATTTCAAGTGGTGAACATTATGGAGTTTCTTCAATTGAATTGGAAGAGGGTGAAGTGTTGAAGGCAAAAGAAAGGGAGGAAGAGGAAAAGAAGAGGATAGAAAAAGTTGGAAGTGGAAAGGTTGCTCCAAGAATTCCAAAGTGGAGAATTTCCAAAGATTTGAAAAAGAAGAAGCTTGAGGTACCTTGTGATAGATGGGGGGTGCCCATTACATATGAGCCACTTCCATACCCGGGAAGATACATGAAGAAAATGGATGAGAAGTTTGGGAAGTTTTTGGATATCTTCAAGAAAATCCACATTGATCTTCCACTTTCGGATGCTTTAGAGCAAATACCTCATTACATGAAGTTTCTAAAGGATGCAATAGCAGACAAAAAGAAACTAGTGGATGATGAGAAGATCAAGTTGACCGAAGAGTGTAGTGCTATCCTTCAACGAACTCCTCCCGAAAAGCTCAAGGATCCGGGTAGTTTTTCTCTCCCATGTGAGATTGGTGATGGTCCCATGATGAAAGCTCTTTATGATTTGGGAGCTAGCATCAATTTGATGCCACTTTCAATCTTCAAGCGGTTGGGACTTGGAGAAGTAGTGCCCACATCAATTACTCTCCAATTAGCGGATCGTTCCATCACCCATCCTAAAGGGATCATTGAAGATGTATTGGTGAAGATTGACAAGTTCATCATTCCGGCCGACTTCGTAGTGTTAGATATGAAAGAAGATGCAAATATCTCATTGATTCTTGGGAGGCCGTTTCTTGCCACGGGGGGAGCAAACATCGATTTGAGAAAAGGGGAGGTAACATTGGAGGTGAATGGAGAGAAAGTGATTTTCTCCAAGAATAGCTCAATTGAGAGTTCCCCAAGAAAGAAGGAATCTCCCTCCATCCAAAAATGTGACATTTATGTGAAAGAGCCATTACTAAAAGTCCCATTGAAAGATCCGGGAGATGATAACAAATTGAAGCAAACTCCCAAACTTGAGCAAAACTCAAGTTTGGGGGAGTTTTATAAGGAGAAGAGTTTTGATAAGTTCCTTGAGGGTAGTGAAGACGAAGAGGGAAAAATAAAGAGTTGGTCCCAAAGTTGAGTTAAGATTGATTAAGCTAGTAAAAGTCTAGAGGGGAGGGGTGAATAGACTTTTAAAAATCTTTCAAAATATCAGAATATGCAATGCGGAATTTAGTCTTCTTATGTACTGTACTGTGCTTACTGAGCTCAGATCAGTACTTTCAAAACAATATGGGCCTTACTAGTTTATACTCAACTTTTCTTTAGATCTTTACTTAGTAAATTCTACTGTTCTTGTTTTAACAAATACCAAACAAAATATCAAACAAATATCAAACAGAAAAGTAAAGAACACAGAATTTTATAGTGGTTCGACCAATAAGTCTACATCCACTCTCACAATCCCAGTTCTGATGTTTTATTAACTCTTCCTTGAGTTTCTTGTGGCTTAAAGTCCCAAGATTAAGACTTTGATCTTTTCGATTACACTTCCAAGTGTATCTTCGATCTACTAGTAATTCTACAAGTAACTAGAACACTTGTTTTACAAAATACAAACTTAAAACTTAAAAGTAAAACTTCTCTTTGAATAGCCTTTGATTCTTCTCTTCAATTCAGTGGCTCTTCTCTTCTTTAATCTCCTTCAACTCTGTGAGTTCTTCTTGTGCTCTGTAGACTTAGATTGCTTGTGAATGCTTTATGATCAGTAGTCTTAGCAGTAGGAGATCACACAGTATTTATAGAACTTAGTATGACAGTTAGCAGTTTGTGAACTAACTCTCAACTAACTCTAAAACTGTTTTTGTTGTAACTTCTTCTTGTAACCGACTTTGTAACTTCCTTCTAAGTCAGCATCTCTTCAAATATATACAGTTACACCTTAAATAAGCTTTCCAAACTTATTCTTCAATTTCACCAAATCAGCACAGTAACTTACTGTTCTGATTTTTACTCTTCTGATTTTTACTCTTCTGAGTCAATCAGCACAGTAATTCAAAACTGTTATAACTTCTCCAGATTTCTTCTAAGCTTATCTTCAACTCTTCTTGAAGTCTTCTTATTCTGAAGTAGTCTTCTGAGTCTTCATTAGTCTTCTGATCTTCTTCTAATCTAGTTCTAATCTACTGTTATGAACTTTTACAATGCTGAATACAATAGAATACAACTTTACATATATAAAACCTATCTATACATCAACTGAACTATATACAGAAGAGTACATCTAAGTCCTATACTATAAGCTGTCTATACAATACAAAACATCAGCTTAGTTCTTAACAGTTCATATATCAGATCAGTAAACAATAAGATCAGTAACTCATGTAAGATCAATAAACTTACATATAAGATCAGTAAACATATATATATCTATAAGATCAGTAACTCAGATTCAAATATCTCATATAAGATCACTAAAATTATTCTCAGTTTCCATACTCAGATCAGTAATCTTATTCCATATGACTCAGTTAAGATCAGTAATCTTATTTTCAATATTACTAAATAAGATCAGTAAACTTATTTCAGATATCATTAAGATCAGTAATCTCATTTTAAGATGACTTAGTTAAGATGACTTAGAACCACATATATTACTAACTTTAAGTTGCTTTTGGCCATCAAAACATACTTTCATCATCTAGAACATTGTTACAAGGATTCATATCCCAACAGGCACCTTGGGAGTGATGGAAGTCCTTGGAAAGATGAAGATCAAGGAACGGAAAATGTTGGTCATGAAGAAATTAGTCTATGGAGGAGGCATTGCGTTGGAAAGTGAGGAGGATGAAGTGTTCATCACCGATGAGCACAATGTCAAGTACTATCATCCTCCATTCAAAGAAAGAGAAGTATGAACTTGTTAAGTTCCGTCCGACATAGGACGTTAAACCTAGCGCTAAATGGGAGGCAACCCATTTTTACTTGCTTTATTTCATTTCTTGCTCATTTTTTTTGCTTTGTTAGTTTAGTTTGATGTGTTTGTGAGTTTTGATGTTAGTTGGAGAAGCTTGGATCGAATGGACGATTGGAGATCGAAAGTGGAACTTTGAGCTTCGAAGAAGGTGTAGCTATAGCAATCGTGAGAGGTACGCACACTCCAAACTTAGGAATTGCATAACAATTACTAAGTTTGGGGGGGTAGTGGAATTTATATTCTTGTTCATAATATTGATTGCTTAGCTACTCTTAGTGTTAATTGTTGGGATAGTGGCCCATGTGTGTAGATTTGTATGGTTAGCACTTGGTGTCAATATCAATGCAACACTATTTTTCCAAACTTTTAATTGCTTTGCAATGAAAAAGTTTGGGGGGGTATGTTCGTTTTTACATTTTCTATTGACACCAATGTGTACTCTTGTGTATGTGTGTAATTTGAGCTTTAATAATCATTGAGACACATTTGATAGTGATTTGTTGTGAATTTGATTCCTTGAATGTGTACATGATTGTAATGAATCATGTTGTTTGTGTTGTTGTCATCTTGTTGCCTATGGATGTTTTGCATGCACAATGAGTTAGGTGTGGTGGTGATTGATGAATGTTTAAGTCTTTAATGAACCGGTGAGAGTTGAGCTTTGAACCGAGCATTAATCCGGTTTATTTCATTTGTGAGTGAATCAATTCATTGCTTGCTTTTCTAGAACTTGTCCAAGTTCTTGCTTGAAATCATGCTTGTGTGATACTTTGAGATAGGATGTAGGCCATCTTTCGTACTACACGTCACTTAGCCAAAAAAATTCCCAATAACCAAAGTAATCTTCTGTAGTTAGCCCGTTTGAGCTTGATTTCCCATTCTATTGGCAACCTACAATGTTTAACCACTTAGCCTTTTGAGCCTTTGATATCCAAATCTAGTGGAGAAATAAAAGAAAGTAGTAAAACATGTGCTTTAGTGCCTTTGGTTTGAAGAGAAAATTGGCAAAGTTGTGAAAAGAGAAAAAAGAGATGGAAGGGAAAAGAAAATAATTGAGAAAGAAAAGAGGGACAATGAGCCCCAAGAGCTTAAAAAGAAAAGAAATTTTCTAGAAAAAGATAAGGAGATGAATGCATTTGAGGAAATTAAAGGAAAAGTGAGAAGGAAGGTTGTAAACCTTAAGAGCACAAGCTTGAATTGTTGAATAACAACTTTCATTCTCCACTAGACGAGTCACTATTTCCATATTCATCTTACCCCGTCCAAAGAGCCAATGTTACGTCCTTGGTTAAGCCCTATTGATCTCATTGTTGAACATGTTTGTGGTGGAAAGATGGTAGAGCTTTGGCAAGCTTATGGCAATTGCAATGCATGATTTGATTAATGAGTGCTTATTGTCCTTAATTTGTTTGAGTGTTTGAGAGAAACACTATATCTAGGGAGTTGAACTTGAACATCTTGATATTGTCATCACCATCACTTGTTGTTGTGTGTAGAGCTTGTGTGAGTTATGAGTTGGATCTTCAATATTGAACTTGTGATCATTTTAAGAATGTATCTTGAGGAAGAAGAATTCATTTCATGTCATTTGATACGTGGGATCTTACATTGATTATCTAGTTGTAAATTTCACCCTCATGTTGTAATTCTTTCGTTGCTCGAGGACGAGCAACACTTTAAGTTTGGGGGAGTTGATTCGGGTGGAATTTACACGATTTAGATGCATATTTGAAGCTCATTTGATGTTGATTTCATTGAATTATACAGTAAATATGATTGTTTAAGCCGAAATGAGAGAAAGGTTGTGTTTTGTCGATTGTGTAGGAAATACGATGGAATTTGGAGCAAAACACATACCATAAGTGATCGGACCGGAAAGAGGAGTGCACGGTTGGATTCGTCTCGAAAAACGGAGTGGATTAGCCAAATGAATCGAGTCAATCCGATATACGAGGCGAAAGTTATGCATGGAACGAGAAGAGGAAACTCGGCCGAGTGCGTCAACTCGGCCGAATCTGCAACTTTGAACTCTACTGCGCACTCGGCCGAGTAAGGATGAATGCATAGCTCCTGGAATCGGACATCACTCGACCGAGTAAGGTTACTCGGCCGAATCTGCAATTTTGCACTTTACTGCGCACTCGGCCGAGTGAGCCAACTCGGCCGAGTAAGGTTGAATGTCGTAGCTACTGAAATTGAAGACCACTCGGCCGAGTGACCCTCACTCGGCCGAGTCTCGGCTGGAAAGAGTTACTACACGCTTCTTAAGTGTTCCACTCGGCCGAGTGACCCCAACTCGGCCGAGTCACCCCATTTTCGGTGCCAAACTTGTATTTTCTCCATTTTTTAGGGATCAACTTGCAATTATGCCATTCAAACCCTTCCCAAACACTATATAAACTCCCTTTCTTAAAATCCAAAAGGAGGGACTCCTTTTACAAGCATTTTTCCACACACACATTCACATAGTTGTAGGTGTTCTTCATTTTTAGTTTAATTTCTTCAATAGATTATATAGAATAGTGGTGTTTACTTCAAATCAAGCTACGATTATCATCGGGCATCGTCTATTACATCGTTTTGTAGCTAAATTCGTATGATCAAGGTGATATTACTCTATTTTGCAATTCAATTTGGTATTTTCTTAATTTCTTCAATCTCTTGTTATTTTATTATGAGTTTGATGTTATTTGTTGTTGTACCCATGAGATTCTCTTCTAGAACCATGGGCTAATCCTCAATTGCCTTGGGTGTGGATGTTTTGATGAGAATTTAGTGTAATTGTGGATTAATTGCATGATTAGCTTATAATTTTGGTGTTTATGTTTCTAGAGTTGTACTTTGATTGATTCATTTGGTTGATCAACCCTATTAGCAAGCATGTTCGATTATGTTTATTGCAACGAGAGTTGGGTAGCATGATTGGGAGTGTGAGTGTGAGCTTTGATCAATTGAATAGAAGTTAATTAGTAATTAATTAGCTCACCCGAGAGGGGTGTTAATGGCTAGACCGACAACCTTAGACACTAAACGAATAGAGGTCGTCTAGGAGTTTGGTGAGAGGGCGTTTCATAAGCATTAGTAACCGTGTTGAAAGTGCTTATGCAACACTATCTTAGGAGCTTATGGTATTTGGTTAGATCCTATAATTGCTAATCAATGCACGATGTTTACCTATGCCTTTCGAGGGGGTTTGCACACTTATGTGATAGCCTTTAGCTTAACCAAAATTTGTAGTAAAATCATGTAATTGGTTCACTAGTTCACTTAATTGCTCACAAAACGGAAACACCCGAGGCAATACACTTCCCTTGCACTTTCCAAAAGAAAGTTAGATAGATTGTCATTTCTTGTCACTAGTTCTTATTACTTTAGTTAATATAGTTTACTATTTTTGTGCTTATTCCCGAAAATCCAAAACACATTGTAGACACCTAAATTTTAAATTCCTTTGGACCTCTAAAGTCCAGTAAATCAAGACGGGCCTCTAAAGTCCGGTAAATCAAGACGGGCCTTTAAAGTCCAGTAAATCAAAACGGGCCTCTAAAGTCCCATAAATGAAGATGGGCCTCTAAAGTCCAACAAACCAAATTGAGCCCAAACCAAATTGAGCCCAAATCAAATTGAGCCCAAATAGGGTATTCTTAGCCCAAATCAAATTGAGCCCAAGTAATTCAAAATTCGAAATCCTAACTACTTGCACAAAAATCTCCAGGCCTACACCTATAAATAGAGGCCTCATTTCATTCATTTTGATGATCAAGAGATCAGAAGCATTCAAGGCTCTAAAATTCTCTGCAGAGATTTTAGAGTGTTCTTAAGCAAGCGGAGGATCTTCAAAGGCGTTCTTCGTGCAAAGCGGCGAGAAGCAGTGTTCGAGTGGAGATCAAGGTGCTAAGCCTCTTCGATTCGCCGTTTCTTCAAGGCGTTCTTGGGGAAAATCAGCAAGAAGCAGTGTTCGAGTGGAGATCAAGGTGCTAAGCCTCTTCGATTCGACGTTTCTTCAAAGTTCTTCGTGGATCTTCAACGAAAAAGTCCCGAAAAGTCCCGAAGGTCCCGAAAAGTCCCGAAAATCAACGTTTAATCCAAAATACGGCGTCAAGCCTTTGGATTAACGTTACAAAGTCCCAAATCAAGAACGATCTTCAACGACGTTCATCTAAAAAGTCCCTAAATCCGGCGTTTAATCCAAAATACGGTGCTAAACCTTTGGATTAACGTTATAAAAGCCCCAAATACAAGATCGGAAAGGATTCGGCTGCGGATCCAGCTCCAAAAGCTCAAGAAATCCAAGTGAAGTTCAAGAAGAGAGAATCAGAGGAGAAATTAGAGATTGTAACCCACAAATACTCGGTTTTAATCCGAAAAGAAATAAAATCGTTTACCATTTTCGCGTTTTTATATTTAATTCACGAATTTGTGTTTACAAATTGGCACGCCCAGTGGGACCATTTTCGCTCTTCATCTCCACTCTCCAAGGATCCAAGAATTTCATGGAGCATGCTAAATCACCGTTGGGGGCATGCTAAATCACCTTTTGAGTTCTACATCAAGATTTCGAGATCATCTAAGGATCCAAGAATTTCATGGGGGCATGTTAAATCACCGTTGGGGGCATGCTAAATCACCTTTTGAGTTCTACATCAAGATTTCGAGATCATCTAAGGATCCAAGAATTTCATGGGGCATGCTAAATCACCGTTGGGGGCATGCTAAATCACCTTTTGAGTTCTACATCAAGATTTCGAGATCAAGTTGCATGCGAAATAAATCTCTACAACAGATCTCGAGGGGGCATTTGTAGACACTGAAATTTTATTAAAATTTGAAAGTGTTAAATATTGTAAATCCTGGTTTTGGAGATAAGAATATAAAATAATATCTCCAAAACTTGAGGAATTATCTCTTTCTTTAGGATTTTTGAATATCTTTCTTGCTCTCTAAGTAGTTAGTTTTTTTATAAATAGGAGAGTGAAAATAGAATTGCAGAGCGAGAGATGGAATAAGTCAGTCACGACCCCATCAACTCCCTACTACCAAATTTGTAGGTCAAATTGAGTATGATGGAATAAGTCACAAATGACTCCAACAACTCCCTAAAATTGTGTTTAAATTTATTGGTTAACACACATCATTTAGTTACTACAATAGCATGCCTACTTGTAACTTTTAGGGATTCACTAGCACTCAATTAAGTCCTTGGAACGAAATTTTACTTGGTATACTTATCGTACTACTAACGAACTAATACGCTTGTGGGGATCGTATAGTTGTAAAAAGTGTGCAAAAATACATCCAAGTCAGTAATCAACACAAATAATCAGAGTCAAATAAGTTACACATTATGTCAAGTCCTATGAAAATACTAACCGATCTTAACAGTATGCAACTTGTATGCGGAATAAATGATATGCCATAATACTCCTTAAATGATATGCACTCAAATACTAAACTATCAAATAGCAGTAAGCAATTATAACAACACAAAAGCTTAAGCAAGAAGATAAATGCAGTAAGTAAGAACACAAGATGTATAGTGGTTCGGAGGCTAAACTGCTCCTACGTCCACTCTACTAATTTAATAGGATAATTCCTTAATCTCTTCGGAATTAACTTGTTTTTACAGTGCCAAGGTGCACTCTACTTCTTCTTCTTCTTCTTCTATTCTCTTGATTTCTTACAACCTTCTCTCGTTGCAATACTCTCAACACTTCTACGAACTCAACAATACTCTCAAACTATCTCTCAAGGTGAAAGTAAGGTTTTGTTCTTGTACCAACTAAGTGTGATATCCTTTACAATTTAAGAACGAATGTAAAGGCTAGGATATCACTGTCTAGGCTTTGGATAATCAAACAGTAAGCTTGCCTAGTGGGGACTAAAGGTAACACTCACAAATGAATATGCTTAAAAGCTTTGATCTCTCGAGTGTTTTGAATACTTTTGAATGCTAGAATGTGTATGGCTTGTGTGTCTTGTTGTGTGTCCCGTAATCTTGAAATGATTCAAGATGTGGCCTATTTATAGATTAAGCAAACTATCCGTTGGTGGAGACAGTAAAACTTATCTATAAATTTGAACTTTCAAATTGTTCAGGGCCCTGCAAGCAAATAGCACATGCATTCACGTCCATTCAGCATTCTGCAATTCATTCTCAAAATTTGTTATGCGCAGTGACAGATGGCATCCGATTATTGGTTGATTTGGAATAATTCCGTCCTTTCCGCTAACGGCCTCGTACTGGGTAAAATGCCTCGTCATTTATCGTCTTTGACCATAAGTGTGCCAAGTCCAAAGTATATGAATGTCCAAATTCATCATACTTGACTTCATGAATCCGTGCCACTTTTCCATAACACTTCAGCTTCTTGTCTTCAATGCTACTTGTCTTCATGTGTTTTGTGCTTTCAGGTCATTTGTCATAGATTCAAAGAATAATCTATCTAAGAAAGATTAAAGCTCCCTAACATATATGAGCTTTTCTAACCTGAAAATCTAGACTTGGCAAATCATCATACTTGGAGTTTTACTTAGGGTTTTGGTATCTAATCAAAATCAATTTTTCTTTTCTTAATATAAACCATATCCCAACATTATGTATTGTTTAAAATTTAGTATAACAATAAATGTGAAATTTTTTTTATGAAAAAGTTTGTGGACTAGACCGCAATTCGTCATGGATTGGGTTGAGTATAGTATTTTTCAACTTTTTCACACCATGGACCGACCCGTCAAAATCCATAAAATGATAGGTTGATGTGGGTTACGGACTGTCCCGCTTCGTTAGCTCATTTTAACCGCTCTAACTAGATGTGCACGTGGATCAATGGTGCCTAATGTAACTAATTTTTTTAAAGTAGAATTACAGATAAGGAATTTAAATTGTACATTTATCGCTCACCTACTTTTTTGTTTGAAAGATTTATCGCTAACCTATTTAATTTATACATAGAAATTCTATTAAAAAATGTATTTCTCTAGACTTAATCGGAAAAGAATAGAAAGATTATAAACATACTAGCTTTTCTGGGAAATAATTTTTTTACGTCCCATAACTTTTCAACTTTTTCAAAAACGTCCCAAAAAAATTAACTTTTCCAATTACGTCCCAAATTTTAGCTAACTTTTCCAATTACGTCCCAAGTCGCCGGAAACATCAAAACGACGTCGTATTACATCATGGTTACGACGTCGTTTTGATGATTTTGGCGATTTGGGACGTAAATGGAAAAATTAGCTAAAATTTGGGACGTAATTGGAAAACTTAACTTTTTTGAAATTTTTTTGAAAAAATAGAATAGTTATGGGATCTAAAAAAATATTTTATTGAAATTGTTTGATTAATTGTTTGTATATGTTTATATATTTTTTTAAAATTTATATATTTAAAATTTATATACTTTTTTTTTAAAATTTTCTTTGTAATGTAAATCTAAACAAATAAATTTACTTATATATATTTTATTATCGGTATATTATTTGTATGAATAAATTAGTAAATATAGTTTTTGGATAGTATTAAGTAGTAAGTTATCACATTTATTTATTTTATAATAATTATACCGAATAGAATTACTTGATATTTTGTTAACATATTATATTTATGGTGATTAATATTAGCATAATTCCTTATAATAATTATTAATTTTTATATTTATTGTTTTTAATTTTTTTAAGTTAAATCGATTCATAATTTTTAATTAATACGGAGTATATGAAATCTTATTATCTATTTATTTATTTATTTATTATACTCATTATTTTAAAGAAAATGATTATAATTTTAATATTAATTTATCTTATACAATTCAAAAAATTTACCCTTTATTTCATTCAATTTTAGAGCATAAAATTATACTTAATAGAATTACATGATATTTTGTTAAATATTATATTTATGGTCATTAATATTAGCATATAATTTCTTATTATAATTATTATATATAATTTTTTAATTTTATAAAGTTAAATCCATTCACAATTGTAATGTTAAATCGATTCACAATTTTTAATTAATATGGAGTATATGAAATTTTATTATCTATTTATTTATTATTACTCATTATTTTTAATATATTATATCCATATATAATAATTCAATGTAATATTATACGGAGTATATAATATTGTCATGTTCATTAGTGTTAAAAATTTAATAGTTCCATTTTTTTTAAAAAATTTTTTAAAAAAGTTAAGTTTTCCAATTACGTCCCAAATTTTAGCTAACTTTTCCATTTACGTCCCAAATCGCCGGAAACATCAAAACGACGTCGTAACCATGACGTAATACGACGTCGTTTTGATGTTTCCGACGACTTGGGACGTAATTGGAAAAGTTAGCTAAACTTTGGGACGTAATTGGAAAATTAACTTTTTTGGGACGTTTTTGAAAAAGTTGAAAAGATATGGGACGTAAAAAAATTATTTCCCAGCTTTTTTTGAAGTTTCTCGATCTAAGAAAATAACAAACCTATTATAAAGAAGAACAAATTGTGAAAGATGATCAGTTTCCATCAAGCCCAACAAAAACCACTATGATTATGAATGGGGAAAGATACTTGTAATCGGAGAAATAAACCCATAACAAACGTGAGAAAAGTAAAAAACAACAAGATCTAAAAAAAAGGAAACAATCAAAAAACACCATGTAATAAAAGTAAAAACGAAAATTAAATGGGATCAACGATCGAATGATCCGAACAGTCACCGTTGCTCCGTCAGAAAGATTTACTCATAGATTCGAACTAAATTCCTTCCTTAAAAAAAAGCATTTTTTTTTTTGTCATATACATTTTTGGCCGTCCAATGCAATGCTCCATCTTATGCCCAAATTCATTTTTGGCGGTCCAGTGCCAATGGTCCATTTCATGAAATGCCCACACGGAAAACAAAACAAAAATAAAATCATTTTCTACTGTTATCCTTTTCTTTTCTCTTCTTTGAATAAAACATGTCCTATACTATACTATACTATACACATCTTCCAAAATACTACATGCCTTTTTCTGACCAAATTTCCAGCTGAAAGAAAAAAGAGTGAAGAATTACAATAACCCTTGAATTTTTTTTACCTCAATTATTAATGAATTCCGCGATTTATAAATTACAATTACCCCTTCCGAAATTTATCAAAATTACCAAATAAACCATTTAATTTAGGTAAATTACCTGAAACATGGAGCTCATTTAATTTTTAATGGTTCAGATTTAATTGACTACGGTAGTCATACGACACTCTGGCTACATGTAGGAGGAGATGCCTAATTAATTATAATATATACTTCCTTCTTTCTTTTTTTATACGTTCCAACACAAATTTTATATTTCTTTATTTTTGTGCCAAAAATAAATGTAAACTTGGTTAATTTACGTCCGTCCCGTAACTTTAACATTTAAAAAAAAAGTGTTAAAAAAAAAAAAAAAAAAAAATTTACGTATCATAATTTGGTTAATTTACGCCATTTTTCTTTATTCTGCAAATTGTAAATAGTGACTTGTTATAATTTTGTTTTAATCCACATGATCATTGTTTTTTCACGCTATAAAAGTGAAGATCGATCACGTTTCAATATAATTTACGTCGATTATCCAAAAAATTTATGCGCACGCGCGTGACAAAAGTTTGAGTGTCTCCAACAAAAAATGGACGTGAATTAATCAAGTGATGGGATGTTTATATAATTTTATAATTTCTCGTAAAATTGATACGTGCAAATTAATTTATTACTTATAAATACTGGCCGGCCAGCTCCAAATTAAAATGTGAAAACAGAATTACATCATTCATACATGCATTTTGTAGCTTAGGTAAAATGAAAATGGGTTGTGATGAAACCGTGAAGCAGCTTCCTATCATAGATTTCTCGGTGGACCTGAAAGAAGAAACTCCAGCATGGGAATCCGTGAAAATCCAAGTCCAAAAAGCCCTGGAAGAATATGGGTGCTTTGAGGCGACGTTAGATCAAATTCCTCTTCATCTCCGAAAATCAGTAATGGAAGCAATGCAACTACTTTTTGATCTCCCTTTACAGACTAAGTTACGTAACAGCTCCGATAAGCCCTTCCATGGCTACTACGGCGGAGACCAGGCGATCCTTCCATTTTACGAAAGTTTGGGGATCGAAGATGCCCTCTCCCCTGGAAAAATCGCCACCTTCGCCAATCTCATGTGGCCCCAAGGCAATCCCACTTTCAGGTACGTAACTTAATTTCTAGTACAAGTTTTAAAGAATAATTAATGTAATTTATTCTTAATTTAATTACCAACAAACTGAAAAAAAATAAAACAAAATGGTATGACATATATGCACCGTGATACTTTTGTATAATTGAAAAATGAAATACAATTAGACTTTTGATCATCGATCCATCATAATATTATTATTATTATTATTATTATTCCCTGGCCTGATCAGTACGTTTCACGTACATAAATGTTTTATTGGGTTTTGTTGTTAATTATTAGAAAGAGTGTAGAGAGGTTTGCAGAGCAATTGCATGAACTGGACAAAACAGTGAGGAATATGGTTCTTGAAAGCCTTGGACTGGAAAAGTACAAGGCCGAGCATATAGATTCGACATATTACCTTCTTCGATTTCAGAAGTATGATGGGTCTGCAGGAAGCCATGGAAGTAAGTTTGGGTTACCATCTCACACAGACAAGAATACCACCACCATAGTGTATCAGAGTGATGTAAGAGGATTGGAAGTTCAAAAAAAAGATGGAGGAGAATGGATCACTGTTAACTCACGAAACTCTTTCATTGTCATGACTGGAAAGGTTCTCTATGTAAGTTCTAATTAATTAAAAATAATGTTTTCATACTTAATTTCCTTTAATTTTAATTTAGTCCTCCATCTATTTCACCTCAAAATTATAAAAATACCTCACCTTCATGCTATTACCTACCTACTTACTTTTGCATGGCCCCACTACCTATAATTATTAATTTACTCTATGTATATATAACATTCTAATCATTACATTTTTTTCTTAAACTATATTATGTAATTCCGACAAGCTTTAATTTGTGGGACGCTTAATGAAAACTGTCTCACAGCTAGCTAGTACCAAACTCTCTAAATAATTAAAACAATACGGCGGAGTACTAATTTAGGCAAGTTATTTGCTGCAGGCTTGGACAAATGGACGGGTGCACACTCCGTATCACAGGGTGATGAGGAGCGGAGACGAAACTAGGCACTCGTTCGCATTATTTTCGATTTCAAAACCAGGCTATATAATTAAAGCTCCTGATGAGATGGTGGACGATGAGCACCCTTCACTTTTCAAGCCTTTTGATATGGACAAATTCTTCGAATTTTACTACTCTGAAGCAGGTCGGACTTTTCCAAATGCTCTCGAGGCTTACTGTGGAGTCTAGTTATTTAAAAATGTGTGGTATAAGTATTGTTAAGCCTTCCAGTTGAGCATTACGTTTTTTAAAAACATTGCCTATTAATAAAATGTTACAAATGCATGTGTGGTATAAATATTACTCCATATATATATGGCCGGCTACCAAGAGTACTATTGCATACAATGATCTAATAAGTGTTGTATTTGTGGGTACGTACATGAGGTAGCTAGACTTTCACGACAGCTATGTTTTGCAACTAATATCACAATTTTAATTTTATGGATATTGTTAGATATATCGTAAAAAAATGATGAAAATCTTATTAAAATTTAACATAAAATTTTAAAAATTATTATAACATACTATTTACATATACTTCATTCAAAAGCAAAACAAAATTATATCCTTAAAACAAACATATAGATAATAAATTTATATAAATATCGACTGACGAAAACTGATTGACAATATAATACAATACAAATTGATTAAATATATATACATAATACAATACAATTAATATCAAAATGATGACATATATATACGTAGAGTTGTCAAAATGGGCTAGCTAGGTCCGCCCCCGCCTATAAAAAAGGTTGGTTGGGTTGAGTAATTTAGGTCCGTTTAAAAAGTGGGCCCGTATGGACAAGACCGTATGGGTAGTGGGTTTTGGCGGGTTGGACCGCGGGCTTTTAAATTTTTTTATTTTTTAAGTTGAATTGTAAATAAAAATGTTAACTAAAAATTTATGAATTAAATTCAACTTTAAATCAAGATTCAAAATCACAAAAATATTATACTAGTACTATTAAATAAAATTGAGATTTGAGAATGAGAATACACCATTGTCGTCCATGTATTCACATGACTTCGTGAGAGATATAATAATTAATGTAGATTTAAATATCTTTTTTAACCTTTTCTTTATAAGAACATAATTATCATTACTAGATTGAGAGAGTGTGTGGTGAGACGTGTATTCGCAAATTGATATTTGTTACAGATACACGTTGGGTTGATTACTCAATTAATCTTTCATTGGATATTATATATTGATTCTACCCTTTTAGCAATAAATATTTAAACAATTTGAAGGTTTAAATTTTAGTTCAATTAATTTGTTAATTAAAAAAAATAATATATATTTGAGGTCTACTTTCTGATTACAAGAGATTAAAATTATTGACGTGTGTGGGTTTAATCAAAGATTAAATCAAATTATTTGTACTTTATTTTAATTTTTTTTAGTAACTATATACATAATAAATGTAAAAAAGTTAAAAATTAATATATAATGAAAAAGTATGTGGGCTGGCCTGCAACCCGCCGTGGTTTGGGTATATATTTTTCAGCCTGTCCCCGTCGTGGATCGGCCCGCAAAAACTCGTAAAATGACGGGTTGAAGTGGATTGTGGGCCGGTCCGGCCCGTTTTGACAGCTCTACCTATACAGTTCAAATATAGTAAGTGAAATGACATATTTGTCCAAACAACATTGATAGTACTAGTTCGTCACATTAGAGTAATTTATGATATAATTATGCACCTGTTATTCATATGTATAAAAATATTAATAAATACATTACGTGAATTGAGAATATATTTTCTCTTGCACCATTAAAAATAAAATAAAAACTATTGAATAATTTTAAAATAAAATTTTAAATAAATTTGTGAATTTTTCAAATGTTGCGATATTGTGCGATATATGCACAATATTTCTCGATTCACTACAAGAAACAGGGGGAATAGCGATGAAAATTTTGCGACAAATTTAAATTTCATCGCTAAAATCAATTTTTAGCAACGAAATAACAAATTTCATCGCTAAATTCTTAGATTTAATATTTACAACAAAATTTATATATTTCATCGCTATATTAGCAACAAATTGCTTCATTTCATTGTTAATAATCAAAATAGCAATGAAAATTATATTTCGTCGCTAATATTTTGCAACGAAATAGAAATTTTCGTCGCTAAATTTTTAGATTTAATATTTGCAACAAAATTTATATATTTCATCGCTATATTAGCAACAAATTTCTTCATTTTGTTGTTAATAATCAAAACAGCAATGAAAATTATATTTCGTCGCTAATATTTTGCGGTGAAATAGAAATTTTTGTGGCTAATTTCTTGAAATTAATTTTTGCAACAAAATTTATATATTTCATTGCTATATTAGCAACAATTTGCTTCATTTTGTTGTTAATAATCAGAACAACAATGAAAATTATATTTCATCGCCAATATTTTGCGATGAAATAGAAATTTTTGTGGCTAATTACTTGAAATTAATTAATTTTTGCAACAAAATTTATATATTTCATCGCTATATTAGCAACAAATTGCTTCATTTTGTTGTTAATAATCAAAACATCAATGAAAATTATATTTTGTCGCTAATATTTTGCGATGAAATAAAAAATTTCGTGGCTAATTTCTTGAAATTAATTTTTGCAACAAAATATATATATATTTCATCGCTATATTAGCAACAAATTGCTTCATTTTTTGTTAATAATCAGAACAACGATGAAAATTATATTTCGTCACTAATCTTTTGCGATAAAATAAAAATTTTTGTGGCTAATTTATTGAAATTAATTTTTGCGATGAAATTACAATATTTCATCGCTATACTAGCAACAAAGTTCTTCATTTTGTTGTTAATAATCAGAACAACAATGAAAATTATATTTCTTCGCTAATATTTTAGCGACAAAGTTGAAATTTGTATGACTAATTTTGTGGATTTAATATTTGCGAGAAAATTAAAATATTTCATCACCTTATTAGCAAAATAATATTTTATTGTTAATAATTAGAATAATAATAAAAATTATATTTCGTCTCTAATATTTTAGTGATGAAATATAAATTTTCATGTTTAATTCTCATGAATTAAAAATGGTTGTCATTTAAACATAATAAAGGAAAATATTTGAGTGCATGCATAGTGTGAAACAATAGAGACGATTCTAACACTATCATGTTTGAAATAATAGGATCAATATAATTTCATTTACACTCATTAATTTGACATATTAAGTTTTTTGTTTGATTTATTTTGGGGTATAATTTCTTGATTTCATTATATATAATTTTTTTTATATTTTTATATTTTTTTGTTTTCTTGATTTCATTAATTAATTGTTGTAGTTTCTACTGAGCATGGGGGAAGAGTACTACTTCAACTATGCATATTAAATCTAGAAAATCGGTTTAAATTTTTAATAATTCTCCAAAATTTTGTGTCTTATATAAATCAGTTTGAATGTTTATAAAAATATTTATAAATATGAAGATGCAAATGAAAATGGACATAAAGATGAGAGGATGATGAATGGATGTAATATTTATTATCTTTTTGGAATTGTTAAAGTAACATTGAATTTTTACAATTGAAATTGTTTTAAAAATTACAATATATATATATATATATAATTGTTACAAGTTAAAAATTAATCAATTAATATATGTGAAATAAATTAATTAAATGAGTGAAATTAACTAAATTAGTAACAATTGAATACATATATAATTAATATTAAAAACTGAACTAAAGAGTTGTCTGCCCAAGTGGTGGGCACCCATAGCTGGATGCCTATCCACCCGGGATCGATTCCCACAAAAACCAAATAAATAGTCATTTAAATAAAATGGGGAGGGGTATGTTGGTTGGGTGTGGGTGCGGGTCGGGTGGGTTGGGTTGGGTGTGGGTGCGGGTGCGGGTTGGGTGCAGGTGTGGGTGCAGAGAACAATTCGAAAATCGGATATTCATAGCCAAATATTAGCGACAAAAAAATATGGGTTGCAGGTGTGGGTGCAGAGAACAATTCGAAAATCGGATATTCATAGCCAAATATTAGCGACAAAAAATATGGGTTTCATCGCTAACATTTGCAACGAAATTAAAATATTTATCGCAAAAAATTAGTAACGGTGTAAGGAGCTATTATTTTAGACACGAAAAATTTTTATCGCTAATTCTAATATTTTCGTCGCTAATGTTAGTTAGCGATGAAATTATTTTGTCGCAGGATTTGTTGCTATACACCCGTCGCTAACGTGTTTGCGACAAATGTTTGATTTTTCTCGCAAACATTTTGCGATGAAATTCAAATTTTCGTCGCTAATATTTTGCGATGAAACTCAAATTTTCATCGCTAATATTTGCGACAAAATTAATTTTTTTTGTCACAAACACGTTAGCAACGGGTGTATAGCAACAAATCCAGCGACAAATTTATTTCATCGCTAACTCACGTTAGCGACAAAAATATTAGAATTAGCGACAATATTTTTCGCGGCTAAATTGCAGTTTTCTTGTAGTGATTTCAGTCCAATTTTTTTACACTACGGTTGAATGATATCGATATCCATATTTTGCAATATATCCGCGAATCTACGATACTCGGGAAAAAATACATTTGACCTCAATATCCATATCGCAATATCCAAATATACGATACCGCAATATTTTCATCCTTACTTTTTCATGTAGTAGTACCTTACCTCAATATCCGTATCACAGGGTGATGAGGAGCGGAGACGAAACTAGGTACTCGTTCGCATTAATTAAAGCTCCTGATGAGGTGGTGGACGATGAGCACCCTTCACTTTTCAAGCCTTTTGATCAGGACAAATTCTTCGAATTTTACTACTCCGAAGCAGGTCGGACTTTTCCAAATGCTCTCGAGGCTTACTGTGGAGCCTAGCTAGTTATTTAAAATTACACGCATTGCATATTAATAATTAAAGGGTACGTACTTACAAATGCATGTGTGGTATAAGTATTCTTAAGGCAACACTACAAGAAATGGAGGGAATAGCGACGAAAATTTTGCGACAAATCTAAATTTCATCGCTAAAATTAATTTTTAGCAACAAATTATAAATTTTCGCTGCTAAATTGTTAGATATAATATTTTCAACAAAATATATATATTTCATCGCTATATTAGCAACAAATTGTTTCATTTGGTTGTTAATAATCAAAATAACAATGAAAATTATATTTCGTCGCTAATATTTTGCGATGAAATAGAAATTTTCGTGGTTAATTTCTTGAAATTATTTTTTACAACAAAATTTATATATTTCATCGCTATATTAGCAACAATTTGCTTCATTTTTTTGTTAATAATCATAAAAACTATGGAAATTATATTTCGTTGCTAATATTTTGCGATGAAATAGAAATTTTCGTGGCTAATTTTTTGAAATTAATTTTTGCAACAAAATTTATATATTTCATCGCTATATTAGCAGCAAATTGCTTCATTTTGTTGTTAATAATCAGAACAAAAATAAAAATTATATTTCGTTGCTAATATTTTGCGATGAAATAGAAATTTTTGGGGCTAATTTCTTGAAATTAATTTTTGCAACAAAACTTATATATTTCATCACTTTATTAGCAACAAACTGCATCATTTTGTTGTTAATAATCAAAGCAACAATGACAATTATATTTTCTTGCTAATTTTTTGCGATGAAATTGAAAATTTTGTGGCTAATTTCTTGAAATTAATTTTTGCAACAAAATTTATATATTTCATTGCTATATTAGCAACAAATTGCTTCATTTTGTTGTTAATAATCAGAACAACAATGAAAATTATATTTCGTCACTAATATTTTACGATGAAATAGAAATTTTTGTGGCTAATTTATTGAAATTAATTTTTGCGATGAAATTAAAATATTTCATCGCTATACTAGCAACGTATTGCTGCATTTTGTTGTTAATAATCAGAACAACAATGAAAATTATATTTTGTCGCTAATATTTTGCGATGAAATATAATTTTTTGTGGCTAATTTATTGAAATTACTTTTTGCGATGAAATAAAAATATTTCATCGCTAAACTAGCAACAAATTATTTTATTTTGTTGTTAATAATTAGGACAACAATGAAAATTATATTTAGTCGCTATTATTTTGCGATGAAATATACTTTTGTGGCTAATTTCTTGGAATTAATATTTGCAACAAAATTAAAATATTTTATCGCTACACTTTTATCAAATTATTTTATTTAGTTGTTAATAATAAGAACAACAATGATAATTATATTTCGTGGCTAATATTAAATCAACTATGCTTATTAAATCAAGAAAATCGATTTATATAATTAAATGTTTATTAATTCTCCAAATTTTATGTCTTATAAATCAGTATGAATGTTTATAAAAATATTTATAAATATGATGATGCAAATGAAGATGGACATAATTATAGATGGGAGAATGAAGATTGGTTGTAATATTTATTATTATTTTTAAATTGTTAAAGTAACATTGATTTTTTACAATTGGAATTATTTTAAAAATTACAATATATATACACATGTATATATACATATATAGTTGTTACAAGTTAAAAATTAATCAATTAATAAATGTGAAATAAATTATTAAATGAGTAAAAATAACTAAATTAGTAACAATTGAATGCATATATAATTAATATTAAAAACTGAACCAAAGAGCTGTCTGCCCGAATGGTAGGCGCCCAGCTATGGGCGTCCATCCACCCGGGATCAATTCCCACTAAGACCAAATAAAATATTTATTTAAATAAAATGGGGGAGGGGGTATGTGGGTGCGGGTTGGGTTGGGTTGGGTTGAGTTGGGGCGGGGCGAGTGTGGGTTGGGTACGGGTTGGGGCGGGGCGGGTCGAGTGTTGGTGCGGATCGAGTGCAGA
Organism: Galeopsis tetrahit; assembly: GCA_963675135.1. NCBI lineage: Eukaryota > Viridiplantae > Streptophyta > Magnoliopsida > Lamiales > Lamiaceae > Galeopsis > Galeopsis tetrahit. Next base: position 77,105,004 of record OY776127.1, read on the forward strand.
AGTGGGTTTAGAGAACGATTGAATTGGTTCGTTGGGGTGGGTCGGGTGTGGGTGCGGGTTTAGATAATGATTCGTAAATTGGATATCATAGCCAAAATTAGCAACAAAAATTCTAAGGGGAAGTTGTTATAAGGAGTCATTTCACCTATAGAAACTACAAATAGAAACAAACAATTTAAAAGTTAGAAAAAAGGACAATTTGATGTATAAATGTACAATTATACCCTTTCTTTATAATTACATTCAAAAATCTGTTTTAGTTAACTAGTAAAATATTATTAAAACTAATTTTGTACGGAAAATCGCTAATCACGGTAATTGATCACCTTTTCATAATTAAAAATTTAATTGTCAACTCTAACCTGCACATGAATCACGGTGGAGATCGAGGAATTGCATTTTGAATTTAAAATTCATTTCCAGATATTTATCTAATTAGTGGTTAATTCGGTTCTTGTTTTTCAATGAAAATTAGAGATAATGTGAAAGATTTGTATTTATTTTTAAAATATATTAATAAATTTCAATTATTTATTTTAAATTATACCCTATATTAATTGATTATGTGGATAATGATTTGGTGACAACTTACTAATCTCGTTCCATAACAAATAGATGGTTGGTTATATATCACTCCTCTATATGCAAATTTGAAAACATATATACAAAAAATTGTTACATATTCTCGTGGACATATGCAAAAATATGTTGCATATAACTTAAAATACGTGATAATATGCAATTAAATAATATATTTGTAATAAAATGTTCTAAAATATTAATTTTATTTTAAAAAATTAATATAGAATATATAATTCAATAATTATATGTATAGATATGATTCTTTGGGTTTGAACGGGTCAATTTAATAATATAATATTACTTCACATTTGATGTGCCAAAATCTGCACGAGGAGATTGGGTATCCTCCGAGTTGGATAAACGACCGAGGAACCTTGAAATAGGTAAAACAAAGAGGAGTCAGACTTGCACTCCTTGAAGCCAATGTCGAGCAGGAACGGGCGAGGGAATTTAATGCTCGCGGTCAGACGAGGGTATTATTAAAATGCTTGGCAAAAGTAGTGACAAACTTCCAGCAAGGGAATTAAATGCTAGCCATTTCCCTCGTTATTCATGTTAAAGATGATTTTTCCTTCGCCAAATACCTCTCTATTTGGATACTTTTTTGTAGTATGATACTATGTTAGTACTAACACCACCATCTTCCATCATGACCAAAAATGAAAATGCTTCGGTAATATGCCAAGCTTTGCACAGCCCTGACCCCGGGAGTCGGCCCCTACCCCATTTTTTCTGTTTCTTTCTGCTTTTTTTTTTTGCATTTTTTCTATTTTTTTTCCATTCCATCGGCGCTGCTCCACCGGTCACCCCGCCACATACCTCCCAAGTCGCCGGCCGCGCCCAATAGGTATTTTTAATTTTTTTCCCTCTTGCCCTAATTTTTTCATCTCTTCTACGCATTCAGTTTTTTTTTTCGATAAACAATGATCGATCATATACACTATTGTCGACAATAGTGTATCTTGTGAATCCTTATTTATCGATTTTTTTAAAAAATTTCGACAACTTTAGGTCAACTATATACACCATGTCGACAATAATGTATATGGTCGACCCTGATTTTTGAGATAATTTTTTATTTTTTAAAAATTTCTAACACTGTTTGGGTGGCGGCAACGGCTGTCAAAAGTGATGGGTGGCGGCGGCGGCAGTCAGAAGTGGTGGTTGTGGTGACTGCAATTATGGTTAGGGTTTAAATGTTGAAAGAGAAGTGTATTTAGTTGTGGGGTGCATTTAGTGGTGATATTTTACTTAAAGGATATTTTAATTTTTTTGCATTTAGTGGTGATATTTTACTTAAAGGATATTTTAATTTTTTTTACACCATTATTAAATTAATAAATTGAGAGGGGGAGTGCGGTTAACAAAGATGGAGGTGCATATAGCCGTACCCTTTGTTAAAACCATAGGATCAACAAGATTTGTGCAATATAAAATTTCAAAGGGCGCGGCTAAAGGCACCCAGATTTCCTATGAGTACACCCACGCGATGAGCACACACACAAAATGGATGAGGACACCCACCTGAAAATCTCAAAATTACCCTCCACTCAATTAAAACTTCATTCTCTCTTTCTCAATTAATTAGACACCCACCTCCCACCTCCATTTCTCTCTTCACTCATGGTCCGCCGCCGCCACCTCCCGCAGCCCCTCCCCCTCCCACTCATGGTCCACTCGACGATCTTCTCCACCTCCCGCAGACTCGCGACTCTCTTCGCGGCGGTGAGTACTCAGATCTGATGGAGAAGCTTCTCGAAGATTTCCTCCGATTCGTCGACGTCCTCCGATTCGCGGCCGCAGCCCCTCTCCTTCGCGGCCGCAACCCTCCCTCTCCCCTTCATCGCGACCATTCGCGGCTGCAACTCCTCCCCCTCCCCTTCGCGGCCGCAACCCCTCCCCCTCCTCTTCATCGCACCCACACACGTCGTCGGCACCCAACCCAACGTAAGTTTTTTTTTTACAATTTTTACATTTTTACAGAAAATTAGGGTTTTGAAAATTTAGGAAAATTAGGGTTTTTAGTAGTTCGGGAATTATTTTCGAAAATATCGAGTTTGTTTTGGAAAAAATTTCGAACATATTGCGTTTGTTTTGGAAAAAATTTCGAACAACTTGAGTTTGTTTTGGAAAAAATTTCGAACAAGATGTTCGAATTTTTTTTTTTGAACAAATCTAAGTTGTTTTGAATTTTTTTTCGAACATATTGGGTTTGTTTTGGTAAAATTTTCGAACAACTCAATTTTGTTTTGGTAAAATTTTCGAACATGTTAAGATTTTATTTTTGTTGTTGAAATTTTGAATTTTTAGGATTTTTTATGTTTTGGTGTTATGGTGGGAATCCGGAATGATTCGGATGTGAAATGATGAATTCCATGTGAACCGGAATAGATGGGTGTACTCATCGGGCGTTTTTTTTTAAAACTATAGGAGGGGTAAAAATGTCTTTTCGCACCAACCTTGGGACAAAAAAAATTCTCCGTGGGTGTACTTATAGGAAATCCGGGTGCCTTTAGCCGCGCCCAATTTCAAATTACAGTCTTGTTACTTCGCGGCCCATTGTAATCAATTGGGCCGCCTCAAATATATAATACGAGGGTTTGACTATTTACACCTTCATTTCAGATGGGTGCACTCTTTAAAATCGGTCTAAAATAAATGCATCCCCTTAATTGTCATAAATGTTCCCTTCTTCAAAAAAAATCTATTACTATTCACACCCCCACCAAAACCTAATTCCCCCTTCATATTCATTCTCTCATTTTCCCCCACCAACCCACCCACACCAATCATCGGGCACTGCGCCCCAGCCACTGTGGCCCGTCCCTCTCCTCCATTTTTTTTCTGTATTTTTGTCCGTCCGGCCCCGACAACGGCGCCAAAAACTTGACGCATGATTTTACCAACACACTCCTCTCAAGTATAAGAGGATCGTATGTAATAAAAGTAAGTGCCCGGTTAAATTATCGAACCACGGGACTAGTTAGCTAGTGTAGCCTTAGTGTTGTGTCTGTCACGAAATTATAGTGAAAGACTATTGGGGTGAGCTAAAGACTAAATACTAAATGCAAAAATCAACAAGGTAAAAACTAACTAGGAAAAGCAAGTAAAATGATGATCAATTATCAAATAAAGAAGTAGTGTTCGGGTGTTCTTCATTATGTGGAAATCGATTAAAGCTTAACTTGGACGTTTAATTCATTGGTTGGTGTATGATAAGAGCAATCACTAAGAATGTATATAATAAAGCACCTAAGATCGGGAGGAAGATAGAGTCGTTCTCACCCGGGTAATCACACAATTAGAGGATTCTACCTAAGCTATACTAATTTAATCCCTAATCATGCTTTTCCACTTGAATACTAGAAACCAAACTCCTATGATCTCCTCACTAATCACTCAAACTCTCATTCAAATAATTAGTGTAAATTAATGGGGTTCTAATGCAATTTACCCAACTCTCGTTGCGATAAACCAATATATACTCAAATCACATTTATCCCAACCCTCGATTATACGATCTACACGACTAACCAACTCTCGTTGCACTAATCATGTTTCAACATAAAATCTAATAATTGAAATCATGCAATTGATCAATAAATATAATTTAATCAATACACCACCAATAGAATTAAACAATCAAAACTAAACTAAAAATCTAATTCCATCATAAATTCAAACACCCAAACACCAACAAACCTAGCTAATAACTAAATTAACAAATGAAAGCAAGTTTATGAAAGATAAACAACTAAACATTAAATTAAAGAAAAATACCACCTCATTTGTCTTCAAATTCTTCAATACTATGAAATACTTAATTTAAAATTAGCTAAGAAATTGAAATTAACTTAATCTAATCTATTTTGAGTGAAGTGGGGTGGGAGAATTTCCCCCTATTGGAGCTGCTGCGTATCTGCGTGTGTGTCCTCCCTCCCGCTTTTGCGTTCCCAGCTTAAGGAATTAAAAATGGCTTCATTTAGTCATTTACGTGTGCTGGGTTTAAGGAATGGGCCAGGTGCTTGCTTTTTCTTTCATCTCAAATGGATGGCTGCATGTCTTTTAGATAATGGGCTTAGGCTAAATGAATGGGCCTGCAATTAATTCCAGCTGCATGATTTTGCTTTAATTCCTTTAAATTCATTTTTTTTTTGTGGAGCTCGGCCGTGCCACCAATTTTTCCTAACTCTCTGTCACGGGCACGCCTTGCTCGAGCTTTGGGCTCGGCCGTGCCCCTCCTCTCTTGTTTTGCTCATATCTTTTGATTCGAGTGTCCGATCGACTCGATTCTTGTCTCATTTCGACCCTCACTTCACCTTCTTTCATGTGGTCAACTCATGGACTCGATCCAACGACTGACTTTGTCGTAATTTGATTCAAAACACCTCGTTTTACCTACAACAATAGCAAACTACACCATTTTTCCAAATCACGTGTAATTAGCCAATTTAGTGTAAATAATGCACGAAATCCTATAAAATTATGCAAATTAAATACAAGAATTTCGAGCAATTTTCACACTAATCAGCGACCCAGCCACTGCCCAGGACCGTCGCGGCCCGTCCCTCTCCCCTATTTTTTCTGTGTTTTTGTCCCCCCTCCTCCGTCCAGCGGCCTCCATCTTCCTCTCCCTCGATTTCGGCGCGGCCCCCTCCATTTTTTGCGTTGATATTTTCTGCAAAAAAATAAAATAAAAACTGTTCATCCATTTTTTGCGTCGATTCCGCGCGACCTCCCTCTCCCGCTCCCGATCGACCTTGCCGCCACCTCCTTGTCCAAGATGCCGGCCACCCCACCTCAGGTTTGTAAAGATGTCGGTGACTTGAACGAAATTTTTAGGTCAATAAGTTTTGACTAACTACTTCCCCTCAAGCATAAGGGATCGTAGTAGTATACACACAAGTATTTCGACCAAGTAGTATCGAACCACGGGAGGTAGGCTAGTGCAATGGATCCCTAGAGTTGTACGTCGTCATAACTAATGTAGCTACGGTTTCGGGAGTTGGATGCAAAACTTAAGCTAAACAATAAACTAAAGACAATAAATTAAACTAAACACAATGCTAGTTAGTAAATTAACTACTAAACTAAGAAAACGAGAAAATGACAATTAAAGTAAAGAACAACTACGAATCTAAATTCGGAGAAGTGAAATCGAGTGAGATTGTTTATACCATTTTTATGCTTCAATTTGGATTTGCTAAGAGCATCAAGATGCTAGGATGAAAATCATTTCCCTTCGGGTACTATAGCCTTACGTCTAAGGTGTTCCCAAACCCGGTAATAAGACCTCTTCCTAATCCTCACCAACTACTCAAATAACCATTCAAGTAATTGACGTCTCTTAATGGGGGTTCTAATACGATTAACTCTCTCTCGACGAATTAAAAGTATAATAAAACGCATTCGTATACTAACAACTCACACCATAAATTTAAACATGTTCATGTAACTCTCGTCTACGCTAAACATGCCTCAAAATACGGATTAATAGAAGTTAATACACAAAGCACCAATAAAACCCAATAAGAGAAGCAATAATCCAAATATCAACAATAATCCACTACTAGAAAAATGGCTTATTAGTACATTAATTTTAGTACACTAATAAAAAAATGTAGTGAAACCTAATTTATTAGTATACTAACTTTCTATAATCTAAAACTACATAACTCTATACCCTATTAATACACTTATAACAAATTGTCATAATATAATACATCCTAATAATACAATATTAACTAAATATCTATAAAATATAATTATGACATTGTGAATCGTGTCATATTATTTATTATAATTAAATTTTAAGCAAAAATAAGATTTAAACAAATTTAATATATAAAAGAAAAAGGGAAAAAATGAACCGTCAAACATTAAATTAATAATATTAAAATAATAATTTAATAATACTATTTAAATAAGAATCTTTTTAATTATATACGGTTTAAATACTATGTTCTCTGGAAAAAAAAAATGGCGTTGTCTGTTTTTTTTTTAATTCTTCTTAAATCTATCCAAATTCATCTAAAATCTATGAAGGTGCCATAAATTGAATCAATTGTTTTAAAAGCATTAAAGAGGGAAAATTGGGAGAAAAAACTCGATCAGGATTCAATCATATATATTTATGTTTCTTTTCTTATACTCTGTTCATATATATTTGTTTCTTTTCTTGCTCTGTATCTGTTTTTTTTTCTTGCTCTGTTTGTCAAGGAAATTTTATATTTTATACTTGTTTCTTTTGATGGATAATTTATAGTTATAATCCTTTCTTTTGATGGATAATTTCAAGAGTGTATTCAAATTTTATAATTGAATAGTAAATTTTTGTATTTGCAGAGTGTATTCAAATTTTAAGAAATCGTGAAATTAGTTATTCCAAGTCATTTAGATGAACTTGACTATTTCTCTCGGTCTTATTATATAATTCTTCTTCGGCATTCTGCAAGAAATGTTGTATTGGGATGATATGCATCTCTTTTGAATTATTTGACATTTATGCTATTTTTAAAGTTTAATTGATATAGGGTTGATTTTGACACTCTGCTATTAATTTCAAAATTGATTTGTGGTATCAAAATTTGCTCAAGACTTATAAATATTGAGACGAATTCCTATAAATATATATAAAGCTATCCTTAACTCTAAAAGATTGTTTAATTTAATTTGGATGAATCTGACTAAATTTTCATTGAATTTTTCTTTATTTTTATTTTCACATTAATTGGATCAGATTTTCTTTTAATGCATTTTTATTTCATTGAAATTTCTTATTTTGTTAGGTACTTTTTTATTTATCTCCAATATTTCAGTGTACAACATTTTCATTTGGACTTGTATTAATTCCTATGGAATAAATTAAGATTTCAAGTAACTATTGCTAATATATATTCTTGCACAATTGTGAACAACTTTCATTGCGTATAACTATTTCTTTAGAACATTAAAAAAGAATTTATTCTAAAAGTAAATATGAAGAAATATCTAGATCTTCTACAAAAATGTGACTAACAAATTTTAGGTCATTTGACCCGTAACCATAACTATAAACATTAAGTAGCTTATTACGTTATTATTACTATTTTTTTTATTAGATTCTGATATTTATTTGGTCATATTAAAGACCAATGAGTTCTAGAATTGTGTTTAAATCATACTTTTGTTTTTTCATTTACCGTTTATTAACTAATTATATATTTTTCTATTTTATTTGCTTGTTGGACGTGTCAATTGAGACCTTTAATTTTAAAATAAAAAAAATTATTGTAGCCCGTTAGTGACCAGGCCCGCTAGGGTTAGGGTTAGGTCCCAACAATTGTAGAACTGTTGGACTATTTCACCTTGTTTCCTACCCTTTGAACACATTTCTTGACAACAAGGTTAGTAGCACCATTTCTATCAATTACGACCAAAATCACATCAAAATGCTACAATAATATAGCAATAATGAGAACAAATACGAGCAATCTCACACCCAATCAGCCGGCCGCCGCGTGTTTTTTTGTTAGGGTTTTCTGCAAAACCTTTTTTTTTTCGACAGTGTAATGTTGACCATATACACCATCATCGACAACAATTTATCGACGAGAGTGTATATGGTTGACAATAAATGGTCAATTTTTTTAAAATATATTTTTTTAATTTTTTTCAACCAATTAGTGTCGACCATATGCATTTTCATTGAAAAATTGTTGTCGACGAGAGTGTATATGGTCGACACTGATTGATTGAAATTTATAAAAAATATTATGATTTTTCTAAGTATTTTTTGAAATTTCTAATTTTTTTTTCTGATTTCGTGGTCATCGAATATAGTGTTGGAGGCGGTCGGAAGTGATAGGAAAAAGGTGAAAGAAATGACAATATGGGAGTGCGTTCAGTACATGGTGCATATAGTATGATACATTTTCCTTAAGGGTATTACAATCACCTTTAAAAAAAAAATTTGTTCGTACTTTTTCAGCCTGTGGATGTGTAGTGTATACATCTTTTCAATTTCAATGAGTTGAGTCGATTATAAATCTACATCTAACATTCGTACCTTTCATGAGTTTATGAATTATTGCAAATTAATTGGTTGATGCACAGTAGAAATTTTGTTTAGTATAGTCAAATAAATAATACTCCATCATATACGTGTAATTTATACTCCCTCCATCCTAGAATTACTTATATGGTTTGACTGACACAATTTTTTAAAAAGTGAATTTACTGGCTGATGGCGTAAGATAAATGAAGGATATTTTAAGTAATTTGGTGATGTATAAAGTAGATATATATGATGAGGTGTAAAGTAAAATTTATGTAAAAAGAGGGTGACAATTTTGAAAATAAAATAATGTTAAAAGGGTATTAATTTTGGGGGTATTTCCATATTAAAATTTTTGTGAGATATTATTTTTAATAATTTATATATATTGTATTTTTTAAAAATTATTGATTTCTAGAATTTAAGCATAGAAATTTTAATTTCTATATATTAAAAAAATTAAAGGACGTAAATTTCTCCGAAATCCCCAATTCATTTCACATGTGCAAATCACACGCTTACATTTCCTACGAATTTGTAAAAAAATTGACAAACAGATCGTAAATTTAATAAAAAAATGACATAAATTGAACACCTTGAGATGTAAATTGAAAAAGTGAATACTTAACGTATTAAAAATTTAAGTTGTATTAGACTTAAGTTACGAGAAGCAAAATGCACTACTACATATTTGGCCTTGGAGAGCTTTTAGAAGACTTCTCTAAGTGGGAGCTGTCCAAGCTAAATTGCACTTGGAGAGCCCTTAAAAAAGCTCTCCATGTGCAATTTAGCTTTTAAGGGCTCTCCAAGTGCAATTTAGCTTGGACAGCTCCCACTTGAAGAGCTCTTCTAAAAGCTCTTCAAGGCCAAATATGTAGTAGTGATGTATAATATATTTATCCTAGAAATTTATAAGATTTTTTTTTTCTTCAAATTTTCAAAAACCGTTAATGTTCTATTGGTCGGCGTAAATATAATGTGTGATTATATATTTTTTGAAAAATATAAACCCATAGGAAGGATTAGAGAACCGATGACACTCCCTAGCCAAGATGTGCTATAACATTTACACCTCGTCGAACAAAAGAATCGGAAACATTCGTAAATTGAGCCACTAAGGCTAGCTCTACAAGCACGAGTTTATAGATGTGTGGTGTTTGTCTCATTAGTTTGTGTTATACATAAGAAGAAATATTGTCTCCCTGATTAAATGTTTTTTTTAACAATTTATATAGAAAAAAAAAAACTTAAAATTAGATATTTCTACCATCAATTAATTTTTTTCTTAGTTAAAGAACTAGAAAAGGAAAAAAAAAAATACTAAAAAAATTGCTAGGTGAGGTAAATTGAGCAGGAATAATAATAAAATAATTATATATAAATATAATTTAAAGAGATGTTTAATTCAAAACGGGGTAGCAATTAATTAGTCAGGTGCAAGTTTTTACAAGTATTTATTACTATTAATGAACTTTTTTCTTGTAATTACTAATTTAGATAGATAATATTTTTTTTGCTATTATATTGTACATTAATTTAAAATTGATTAATTGTGTTTTGGAGTCTACCCAGAAATAATTGTCATTTTCAAATTTTTTATTTGTAATAATTGATCGGACACTGGCTATAAAACGTGTCCTTTTATCTGCTGAATAATTGGAGGGAGATAAACCCATAAGTCCATCACCAACCACAAACTTCCAAATGAAGATCTTTAAACTTTAAAATACACTTTTTCATACTCTATTTTAAAAACCTTCTCCAACCATGAAACTCTATATCTTACTCTATTTATTATTTTAATCATTTTTAATATATTACAATCATTAAATAATATATTTATCTTCGTATTTAAATTAATTTATACAATTAAATATTCAATTAGTAAATTAAATTATAAATTAAATATTATTAATTTTATCAAAATCATAAAAGGTAAATAAACTTGTAGTTTTCAAATATTACTTTTATTTAAATATAAAATTATGAAACATATAATAACGTAAAACGATACATGTGAGCTGAGTATAATCTAATATAACACAATTACACTTATTACGTTTAAAATAGACGTAAAACGATACTTTGTATTTCTTTTCAGTTTATGTTCACTTATTTTAATATTTCGGTGTTATATGTAGCTAGGTAATGCATGTATGTCCGTTTTAATATGTAATGTATTTCATATTTAATATATAATGTATGTTTTATTGTATTTTACGTTATTTTTTTGTAGGTAATAATAATACACACAAAAAAAAAATTACACAATTAAAATTAAATTATAAATTAGTATAAAAATAGAATTGTAATTATATTTAACAAATTATTAATATAGATTTCCAAAAAAGGTAACAGTTACCATTAATATAGGGCGGTTGGCGAGGGAAATGCCGACGGAATATCCGTCGGCATTTTTTTTTTTTTTTTATATAAAGGCCTGATATCAGAATGTTTGGCGAAAAAAAAAAAAAGGGGAGTGCGTGAGCGAGGCTTCGGTGGGGAAGACGAAGACGAGGACGAGGCTATTGAAGCAAATTTCTCCGATTACATCGATACGGTACGTTTTCTTAATTAGTTCTATTACTTAGTTTTAATACTTATATATGTTTATGCATGAATATATGTAAATATGAATAATTTAATGTTGATTTGTATGTTATATTGATTTAGTTAGTTGTTAAAATATTATGATCATGTTAGTACGAATGTTAGTTAATTTAATTTGTTGATTAAGAATAATTTTGATAGAGTTGTTTTTTAAGGTTAATTTACTACTTAATTGTTATATGTATACATTAATCAATTGTTATATAGTTAATTACTAGTTTAATTTAATGGTGTAATTTTGATATAGAATATTTTTAATGTAGGTAGTGCATGTTTCAATCAATTGTTTAAATTAGTTTAGATATAGTGGTTCGACCGTTGGATCACGTTGTAATTAGGAATATGTTGATTAAATTAGGAATACGCTATATTAGTAAAAATTTTAAATTAGGAATATGTTCATTAAATTGATAATTATTGACCCAATTAGAAAATTATTATTTTAATTAGTTTTAGGTTTGTTAATTTAGGAATATATATGTTCAATTTTTTATTATTGATTAAGTTAGGTAGAAAAATAATAATTAAATTAGGTTATTGTTGATTAAATTAGGAATATGTTGATTAATTAAATTAGGAATATGCTATATTAGTAAAAAATTTAAATTAGGAATATGTTCATCAAATTGATAATTAGAAAACTCCAATTAGAAAAGTATTATTTTAATTATGTTTAGATTTGTTAATTTAGGAATATGTTAATTTAGAAATATTTTTAATTTAGATGATGTATGTTTCAATCAATTGTTTAAATTATTAGTTAATTAGATGGTTCGACGGTGGTATCACGTTGTAATTAGGTTATATATATATTGTTTTGATTTAAATTAGGAATATGTTGATTAAATTAGTAATTGATTAAATTAGGAATATGCTATATTTGTAAAAATTTTAAATTAGCAATATGTTCATTAAATTGATAATTAGTAAAATTATGTATTTTTTATTGATTGAAACAGATGAGTGAACAAGTACCGAATCAGGGTTCGGGTTCGGGTTCGGGTTCACGTCGTAGGTCGTCACTTTGGTCACGTGCAAGGAGGTCTCGGGATGAATCAGTTCCTGTGACGGCTCCTCCTCCTCCTGTGGCAGTGTCGCCGCCGCCGCCGACTACGATGTCGGTTGGTTCGTCATCCTCTTCTCGTCAGCATCCTGTTCGAGACACAAGGCAACCCGTTGATATCGTTTCAGGAAGGTAAGTCAATAATTCTAATGTTTGATGAGATTCAATAACGATTAACTTTATTTATTTATTTATTTATAATGTGTTAGTTTATAAATTTGTTAATAATTTTACAGGTTGATGCCCGGTAATGAGGTGTCCAGGATATGCACAAAATCCTTTAAGGATTGCAAGATTTCTAAGGGTGCTATCACTTGGTCGAAGGTGCCACAATCTAAAAAGGATGATTATTTCGAGGAGTTCCAGGTATATAATTACAATATTTAAAGTTTATTAAATAACTAATTATTCATATTATTTGATAAATATGTTGAATATTTATTTGTATAGAAAAAGGCCCGTTGGGATACGACGATCTACTCGGACGCCGCTATTTACCAGAAGTGGAACAATCTTTGTTCTACTCGGTACACGAACACGATGTACGACTGGAGAAAGGCCTGGCGTGATGAAAACAAAAATCTTGATCTGGGGAAAGACGAGGATGGTGTTGACCTGTGGGAGTCGTTGGTTGAGAAGTGGATGGAGCAGGATTACCAAGACAAGTGTGACAAAGCTCGGGCCAACCGCAGAACCGACGTTGGAGGCGGGATGGCAGTGCATCGGGGGGGAGCTCGGTCCGTCCTCGAGCAATCACTTGCTCTCGTAAGTTTTATTTAATTATTTAAAAATTAAATAATTATAGTTAATTATTTTATATTAGTTATCCAAATGAATTTGTATATGTTTATTTGATACGTAATAGGAGCGGGAGACTGGACGTCCCCACACCCACTTGGATCGGCTGAGCCTTCTTCATCCGTTTAATGCCGATACACAGACGTCCACCTACGGGCGCACTACTGACCTCCACGTAAGTTTAATTAAATTTATGTATTAACTACATTATATATATATATATATATATATATATATATATAGATAATTAAATTAATTTTAATTTTTTAATTATGTAGTTGAGCGTCCGACAGAGGATTGAAGAGGCTGAGACGCAAGCCACCGCTACTGCTTCATCCGGAAGCAGCGGTACCCCTCCGGTTGTTGACGTGGACCAGCTTTACCTTGACGTTGCCCCGACCTCCAAGGGAAGGGTCCTTGGCCTTGGTGGGATGAGCAGCGCCGTGAGGACACCAAGTGGTCGGTCGGCCCGGAGTGCATCGCAGCCGTCCGTATCCTCCACTGCCGTCCCGGATCCGAACGTCATGGCAACGTTCGAGAACTACTTCCGCCTCTGGAGTACCAATGCGGGTCGGACGTTGGGGATGTCTGCTGAGCAAATTGAGGCCATCTATCAACAGACGATGGGGCAACCACCGCCAGCTCCAGCTCCAGCTCCAGATCAAGATGCAGGTCAGGCCGACGGTGGCAACGTCAACTTGAATGATGGTATGGATGAATATTTTAACTTTCCCGGCACTGACAACTTTCCTGGCAACTATCCTGGTTGAACAATTTGAACAATTTAATTTTGTGTTGAACTAATTTATTTTTTTGTTGAACTTATTTAATTTTCTGTTGAACTTATTTAACTTTCTGTTGAACTTATTTAATTTTCTGTTGAACTTATTTATCTTTATGTATATATTTATGTTTATGTTGAAAAATATGTTGAACTATATATTGCAGTTTATTGGTGTATAAATGAAAATTGGGTGCATTCATTTGTTTCATTGAGTACAAAATAATCTCATTTAGAGTGCATTCTAGATATAGATTTAAACCACTTGAAGAGTGCATTTTAGTACAAATTAAAATAGCCTCATATAGAGTGCATTATACATATATTTAACCAAACCACTTGAAGGTGGTAGATGCAACCATGACAACTAGCACAATCAAAATGATTTTGTTCACTTTGATTAAATCCTTGATTTCTTCAGCCAAATTCTTGATCTCTGTAACCAATTTCTTCATCTCTTGAGTCATTTTCTTCATGTCTTCAGTTTCTTGGTCACTTTGATTAGATTCTTGATTCTTGTCAACAACACACTTTTCTAAAGTGTCAGCCCATACAAAGAAACCACATCCACCGCCATCACTTTGGGAGTCAGGACAATTATGAAATATCCTCCCTTTACTTCTAGGTTGTTTAGAAGCATATGTACGACATGCCTTTCCACAATAACAAACAAGGCCTTGCTGAAATCGAATAGAAGATGAAGAAGACATGATATTTCTTTGCAAAATAGAAAAAATCGAATATGGTGTGTGTGAGCTTTGTGTTGTTGCTATATATACAAAAAATTGAATTAATTAATAAAAAAAAATAATAATAACACGCCAAATGCCGACGGAATTAAGTTTCCGTCGGAATTCACCATTTGATAAATGCCGACGGATAAACCGTCGGCATTTATCTTGACCGACGGAAATTTGGGCGGGTGAAATGCCGACGGAATTAAGTTTCCGTCGGAATTCACCATTTGATAAATGCCGACGGATAATCCGTCGGCATTTATCTTGACCGACGGAAATTTGGGCGGGTGAAATGCCGACGGAAAGATAAGTCCGTCGGCATATCCGTCGGGAAATCCCTAAAACTTTCTTTTTTTCCACTTCACTTTCGTATTGCAAATTTACACCAAAACTTTCTACTGCCTAATTTTCCACTTCACGCTCGGGTATTCAGAAACATCAAATTACGGTACATTTTCTACCATTTTTAATTTACTCTATATATAAAATTCAATATAATGTAATTACATGTGTTATATATATAATAAGTTTTGTTTGAATTTATTATAAGTTTAGTTTAGTAATGTGTTGCTCCACTTAAATGTTTAGCAGATGGATTTGCCTGACCGTCGTTGGATGTATTGTACTCCTAGAATGATTAGAGGAAATGTGAATGTGGAATTTTATAATGAACTCGTGTTATTTGTTGAATTTGCAAAAAGCCAGCCACATTACATGAGTGGAAATTGCATTAGGTGTCCGTGTAATGCTAAGAAATGTCAGAATAAGCAATATAAAGAGATTGATGAGGTCCTAGTGCATATTGTGAAGAATGGTTTCGTTGATAATTATTATAATTGGACTAGTCATGGCGAAACACGTTGGCCTTATAGATTTGATGAAGTGTTTTACTATTACACTACTGGAATCTATCAACTTGAAGCAAATTTCGATCATGTTAGCACTAGTAACGAGGTAGAACAACGGTTTGGGGACGAAGAACAACAGTTTGGGGACGAAGAACAACATTTTGGGGACGAAGAACAACAGTTTGGGGACGAAGAACAACAGTTTGGGGACGAAGAACAACAGTTTGGGGACGAAGAACAACAGTTTGGGGACGAAGAACCGAATATGTATCAAACAATGATCAGGGAAGCTGGCTTTTCAAACATGGAAGAGGAGCCGACGAATGAGGCATTTCGGTTTTATGAGATGCTCAAATTAGTCGAAGAAGATTTATATCCGGGTTGTGAATCTCACTCACAGTTGTCATTTAATGCACGACTCATGAACATTAAGACCGAGAACAAGCTTTCTAACAGGGCATATGAGCAAGTGACACAGTTATGCAGTGAAATTTGTCCTCAAAATAATAAGGTGCCTACGACGTTTCATCAAAGCAAACAAATGTTGAAGAATGTTGGTTTGCCGGTTGAGAAGATTGATTGTTGTGTGAATGGTTGCATGTTATATTGGGGTGACGAAGATAGCAGTCTGAATATGTGTAGATTGTGTGGCCATCCCCGGTACAAAGAGGCACGCCGAAAGGGACCTGGTGGTCAATCGAAGAAGACAAAGAAGAAAGTGCCATATAAGAAGATGTACTACCTTCCTATCATTCCCCGTTTGATGAGATTATATCAATCAAATGCCACTGCACAACACATGACGTGGCATGCTACAGATTCCTCTTCGGCTGAGTCGAGGGAGATGCGACATCCGGCAGACTCAGAGGCCTGGAAACATCTTGACAACGTGTTTCCAAATTTTGGTTGTGAACCGAGGAATGTGAGATTAGGTTTGTGTACTGATGGTTTTGCACCGTTTGGGATGCATGGGAAGCAGTATTCTTTGTGGCCGGTGATACTGACTCCATATAATCTTCCTCCGTGGATGTGCATGAAACCTCAAACAATGTTTCTGACTGTATTGGTGCCTGGACCAACGAATCCAAAGGACAAACTGGATGTTTATCTCCAACCTCTTATAAAAGACTTGATCTTCTTATGGGAGAATGGAGTCCAAACATACGATGTTTTTAGAAAGCAGAACTTCACGATGCGTGCTGCTCTTTTATGGACCATTAGCGACTTTCCTGCATATGGTATGTTGTCCGGGTGGAGTACGGCCGGAAAGAAAGCATGTCCGTATTGTATGGAGAATACTGAAGCTTTCAGTCTCCCGGTGAGTAAAAAAGTTTCATGGTTCGATAATCACCGTAGGTTCTTACCTCAAGGTCACCCGTTTCGAAGAAATAAGAAGAACTTCGTAAAAAACAGAGCAGTCACAAACAATCGACCTCCACTACGAGATGGTATTTTATACATTTATTTAATAATCGAGTACTAAACGTATATTTATCTATTGCTTTTAGTGTCACTTATAATTTACTCTCCGTACAGGACGTAGGTTGTTATATGAGGTTCAAGTGACGGGGTTGAAAAAAAGTACTGAGGAAAATGCAGCGGAACACAACAGAGGAATTGAGGGTGGTTGGAACAAAAGGAGTATTTTTTGGGACTTACCATACTGGAGTTCACTATTGATACGACACAATTTGGATGTGATGCACATTGAAAAGAATGTGTTTGACAATGTGTTCCACACAATCATGAACACGGAAGGCAAGACGAAAGACACTCCAAAGTCTCGGGAGGATTTGGACACTCTTTGTCGCCGTCCAGAGTTGAAAAAGGATGAGCGTACAGGTAAATTTCCAAAGGCTAGCTACACACTGGATAAGCCACAAAAACAAAGATTGTGTAGGTGGATAAAGGAGTTGAACTTTCCGGACGGCTACGTGTCGAACTTGAGTCGATGCGTAGACACAACAACGGGTAAGGTTGCAAGGATGAAGAGTCATGTATTTATGCAACGCTTGATACCGATTGCGTTCCGAGAACTTCTTCCTCTCAATGTGTGGAGGGCTATCACTGAATTAAGTCTATTTTTTAGAGATTTAACGGCTACAACGATCACGATCGATGATATGATTCGTTTAGATGAAGACATTCCAGTGATTTTGTGTAAGTTGGAACAAATTTTTCCACCTAGCTTCTTTAACTCGATGGAACACTTACCCGTTCACTTAGCGTATGAAGCGAGAATTTGTGGTCCGGTGCAATACAGGTGGATGTACCCATTTGAAAGGTAAAATCTTACTTTTTTTTATTTCATTACAATTACACATGCATTCATATAAGTTTTATATATATATATATATATGTGTGTGTGTATATCAGGTATCTCCACAACTTGAAACGCAATGCTAAACAAAAGGCAAACGTTGAAGCATCGATTGTGAATGCTTATTTGAATGAAGAGGTTGGCATGTTTTGTTCTTATTACTTTGAAGACCACGTCAACACAAAGTTAAGAAGTGCTCCACGTAACTTCGGTGGTACATCCGCTGACGATATCAGTGAAGAGGTCGATGGAATGCTCTCCATATTCAAGTCTAAGGGACGGCCAATAGGAAAACCCACTGAACGATATTGGGAGACGAACTCGGAGGCGGAAATAGCACAAACGTATGTGTTGTTGAATTGTGATGAAGTTCAGCCATACATCGAGTAAGTATTTCATATATAAATCGTCTATTTAAATACCACTTCATTTATGTCATTTAATATTAACCAAGTTTTTGAATGTTGTGAATTAGGATGTACGCTCAAGAACTACGACGAGCAGAACCAAACATCTCAGATGCATATATAGATGCTCGTATTCAACGTGAATTTTCCCGATGGTTCGAACGTTATGTGAGTACCATTTAATTAATTATGTTTTACGTAAATAAATTAATATTTATTTTAATTAATTTTAAATTGAGCCGTATAGGGACGGGATAACGCTCTAGACAGTCGATTCTTACGAGATCTCAGCAAGGGACCACTACGTCGTGTAAAGACTTACAACGGTTATATTGTGAAGGGCTACAAATTTCATACGTCTGGGTATGCATCGACAAAGGCAACTACCAACAGTGGCGTCTGCGTTAGCAGTGCGAATTACAATGCAGATGCAAGTGATTACTTTGGGGTGTTACGGGAAGTCGTCGAAGTAGAATATCCAGGATATCCAACAAAGACTGTAGTGTTGTTCAAGTGTCATTGGTTTGATTCAGGCCATCTAGGAACAAGAATTCACCCGGAGTACAAGCTCGTTGATGTTAGTTCGAAAAGGGCGTATGTTGGGGATGATCCATTTGTATTTGCCCATCAAGTATCTCAAGTATACTACTGCACATATCCGGGAGCTCCACGTGGTTATGAATGGCACGCTGTTTGCAAAGTAAAGGCAAGGTCAATGGTAGAAGTCCCTAAAAAGGACAAAAATACTGAAGATGAATCTCCATTTCAAGCAGAACAAATAGAGACTCCAACTGAAGTCTTTACGGGAGATTTCAATCTTTCTGTACCCTTGACGGTTGCAAATCCCCAATTAATCGAAATTGAAGGTGAAGAGGAGGGGGATGAAGAAGAGGATGAAGATGAGGATGAAGAGGAGAATGAAGAGGAGAATGAAGAAGATGAGGATGATGAGGAGGAGGATGAGGAAGATGATGATGATGAGGAGGAGGATAAGGACGAAGAGGAGGATGAAGACGATGAAGATGAAAATTAATTCAATTAATGTAATGTATTTATTTCTTATTTTATAAAAGTTAATTAATTATTTATCATTTAGGTACAAATTATAAAAATTAAATTTACTATAAATATAAGCCACAACCAATATATTTATTAATATATGTGGAAGAAATGAATTTCGTGATTTTTTAAAAAAATATTTTGGTAATTTAGTAGGTCTAGTATATAGAAAAAATTGAATTAATTAAAAAAAAAAAAAAACGCCAGTATGCCGACGGAATTAACTTTCCGTCGGAATTTACTTTTTGAACAACAGCCGACGGATTATCCGTCGGTATTTATATATGTCCGTCAGACACTACAGGAAATTTCAGAAATCGCGACGACAACATTTCGTCATAAAAGCATCAATTTTCGTCACTAAATGTGTTTGATGACGATGTTTCTCCGTCGCAAAGAAGGTCGCCGTAGGTGCGTCGCATTAGGTAAATGTGACTTTATTTGAATTCGTCATCAACAATCATCTTTTGGCGACACTAAAGTTCATCGTCACTATATTATTCCATCTACGGTGACGAATAAATCGTCACATTTGACACTAAATTTTGTCGCTGAATATGATATTTCGTCACTAAAAGTTCAACTTTAAATGACGTTTTTATTTATTGTCACGAAAATATTAATTTTTAGCGACGATTATCCATTTCATATCAACCTTTTAAAATTGTACTGACGAAATTTCCGTCACAAATAAATTAATTATTTCGTCGTAATTTATATAGTTCGTCACCAAATAGTTCAACTTTACATGACGATTTGATTTATTGTCACTAAAATAATAATTTTAAGTGACGATTTTTCCATTTTCTACTGCATTTGTCAAATTTTAGTGACAATATTATCGTCACAATTAAATGAATAATTTCGTCACCTTTTATATAGTTCGTCACCAAAGAATAACACTTTAGTGATAAAATTTTAATCGTTGTTATACATATGTATTCATAATGACAACACAATGCGTCACGAAATGGTAATATTCAGCGACAAAATATTTTTTATCACTAAATAGCATAGAAATGGTGACGAATATTTTTGTCATAAGAAATATTATTTATTGACAAATATGATAATTGTATTGTTACGAATTTTTTATTGTCATCATATGTGCATATATATAATGACAACACAATTTGTCATTAAATAATACTATTTTAGTGACAAAATAGCAATCGTCATAAATATATATATATATATATATATTGACAACATTTATCGTCATTACTAATTAGTGTAATGTGACAAAATTTTTTTGCCATTAATTGCATTTTTAATGAACTAATTTAATTAATAATTTATAATAAATAAATATGTAGATTGACCACTAAATTAAAGATGATACATAAATTTAAATTGTATGATAAGATAAAAAAAATACAATGAACTTAATTGTTTCAAAAGTCAAAAGCAACAAACATAAGAATAAATATAAATATAAGGAAGGTTCTCCTAAATCTTAAAGACTTATCCCTCTCTCGACCAAGAAATTCATAAGTTTGTTCATGGTGCTTTTGTATCACTCACTTCTTCCGGGAGTGCACCTATGCAGGTTTCAGACGCTTCCAACTTTTATTTTGTTACAAGTAACTCCCTTTCCAATTGGTTAGAAGCATCATTTGAAACACTACGTCTACTCGGAGGCTTTGGACCATAACCAAGCCCTTTTATATAACCAGTCTCATGGTCTAGGTCTAGGACCTCAAGAACAATATCAGTTGAACTTTTATCAATTCCTTGCTCAGCATATTCTTCTCGTTTCTTTACCATTTTCTCCTATGTGGTCATTAATTATGACAAAAAAATTAATTAGCATCAATTTTAGTAATAAAATGAAATCTCATTTATACATGCCTACATGACTTACCCAATTTTCTTAGCCTCGTCGGATTTCCAATCATCTTTCTCTGAAGAATGTGTACGGACATACAATTCAATCATATCACACTCTTCACCATTTAACTCATGTTTAGACTGCAAAAAACTAATCGTGAAATTAACATATTTAGCTAGCTCAAATGAATTGATCGTAAAATAAATAACACCACAACTATCCAAAAAAAAAAAAAAAAATATATATATATATATATATATATAGTTTAAAGTCAAATAATTAAACAAAATCCAACTATTAATCAACAATTAAACATTATTAAGCATGAGAAAGAAATTACTCACAAGTTCATGGAGCTTAACTATAAAAGCCTTTCTTCCAGAAATAGAAATATGCTTGCATTTCAATTTGCTCCTATTTTTTTTGTTCACTTGACACACATGCACGCTAGAAAAACAATACAACTTTAATATATAAAATTATACTAATAAATTTATCATAACATTTAAGCATAAATTTTTAAAAAGAATTATTACCTTTTAGTTATCTAATGAAAAAATCTCACAAAATTTAGAGCTATAATTCTCAAAAATTAATTTACTCAGGGCTTCATATCCACATTACAAAGAGTATGTTTTCTTAATGTCTTACGTGAGAAATATATATATATATATATATATATATATATATATAAACTCACACACGCACACAACAAGCAAATACGGAGTATATATTTATACACACAATAGACACATATTACTCACACATATAAATTAACCACACAGAACTCACTCAACAAACACGCATAGGTATATATACCACACACAGCACATCCATATAATATAATTTCTTTTATGCATTATAGATTATGGATTACGCACCAAAAGACCACTCTTATTAATCATAGCATCATAGAACTAGATTATCTCATTTTTCTATGTTTCGGTGTGCATTAGTTGAATGATTGACTTTCACAGACTTCTTCACCATGATCCAAATGAGCGCCTAAGAATAAGCATCAGAGGTAAAACTTATCTAATTATCTACAGCACACACTCATATAGATATATATACATATATATATATATATATATATATATATACACGCACACACGTCAGTATATATATTACTCACACAGTGCACATACATATTTATTTATTTATTACTCACAAACCAATATATAAAAAGCAGATTGTTATATAGGAATATTACTCACAGATTTAAATCATTGCAGTTTCCCTAAAAAAAAAGATCGAATAACGATGCGCAACAAGTAATAATTATACCGACAGTGAAGAAAATTGAAAAAGAAAGAAGAAAACTCACCTCGCGCACGATAAGAAATCAGGTATCATCACAAAAACCTAAATAAACACACTGATGCACCAAATGGAGTAGGAGGGTTTGAGAGTGATTTAAATACTATATATGAAGAAAAAAAAAAGTAAAAGAACCGAAATAAACTCATGGAGGCAGGCGATT
Source organism: Galeopsis tetrahit (assembly GCA_963675135.1). NCBI lineage: Eukaryota > Viridiplantae > Streptophyta > Magnoliopsida > Lamiales > Lamiaceae > Galeopsis > Galeopsis tetrahit. The sequence continues at coordinate 77,127,558 of OY776127.1, forward strand.
TGAATATATGAAAAAAAAGGTAGGGTAAGGATATATTTTTGTGGGAGATTTGAGTAAAATCAAATTTTGAAATATTCCTAATCAAATTTTGATAATCCCGCCAGATTGAGCGCTCAATTTAATTTATTTATTTTGGTATTTTTAGGATTTTTTAATTGTTTAAATAAATCTAATTAAAATACTTAATATATACTCCCTCCGTCCACCAAAATGTGCTCATTTTCTTTTTTGGGTTCACAAAAAAAAAACATGCTTATTTCATTTAAATAATTCACTTTTGAATATTTTTTCTACTTTACTAAAAGTACCTATCAAATATATTCTTTGCTCATTATCATAAATATATTCTTTATAATTAAAATATGAATTTTTTAAAAACACATATAAAAAAAAATGAACACACTTTTGGTGGACGGTGGATTATTAAGTTTCAATTGTTCATATTTAAAAACAATAAAAAATTTATCAATATAATTTTTTATTTTGGTGAGACAACTAGGGATGGGCATATATTTTTTCAGATTTAGTAATACTATAATTTTTCAGGTTTTAGTATATATTCTTATATTTTTTTTATACTTTTATATTTTCATATTTTGTGTATTTTTAATTAATAAATTATTTTTTATGATTTGTTAATATAAGTTTTATACTTTTTTAATTTATTTAGTGTTTTTTTTTTTAAATAATTTAATGATGTTTTTAAAAAATATGTAAAATAAAAAATCTAGGTCGAATCGAGCTCAAACGAGCTTTTACCGAACGATCTTAAATCGAGTATCGAATAACTTGGTTTGATTTTCAGCCCTAACCACAAGCGGCGAGAAGAAATAAAGAAAGGGTGAAAAAATCCATTCTACACTACAAACACTAATATATAAAATATTACACATATCAAGATCAATGAAATACAATCGTTTCTTTTCGTTGCTTCCACTTTCTTGCTCACTTTCTCTTCTTCACGTTTTTTTCATAGCAGATTCTTCTTGCTCAATGACTGTTTATCTTGTTAAATTTATGTTTCCCTTGTTAAATTTACATTTCAATTTGGTGGGTCACGGTTTAATAGATATTTTGATATTCTCGCATTTTTACATTTGGCTTATAAAGTAACATATTTCTCAATAAAGTAATACATTTAAATCTGAATCTTTTTTTGAATATTTACTAATTTTATTCTAAATTAAATTATATAAATAATTAATTGTGAAAATAAGTAACTTGTTATAGCTTGGTTAGCTATTCATATTATTGAATGAATTATTATTTGTATATAATATTTGACATAATCCATTTTCGTGAATTAGTTTGGATTGGCCTGGAAATAAAATCTTTTAATTGGAAGCTTTACTAATTGACAAGTATTTTACAGTATTTTTTTCCTTTAACAAATAAATAAGGAATTAAAAGAGGGCAACCTCCCCTATTTCCCACATATTACCGCCAATTTCCAAGGATTTTTTTTCACGCCAATGTTTTGTACGGACTACGGAGTATATGATATTTGACCAAATTCACATTCATTGAATTATTTTGGATTGACATGGAAATAAAATCTTTTAATTAGAGGATTTCCTATTGATATGTATTTTATAGTATTTTTTTCATTTAACTAATAAATAGGTTTAATAAAAGATTTTCAAAGATTCTATCATATATATATTATATATATATATTTGATAACAAATCTGACTCTATCATATATATATATATATATATATATATATTATTTGAGATTTATAATATATTTTTTAAAAGTTATTTAATTATTCGGCGTTTATATACTCCGTATTCTTTAGTAGGCTTAAAATAAAATACTCATGATTTGAGAAAGGCGCGCGTAAATGAGTATTTTTCTTTGAGAGAGGCGGGTAAGTTTGGAGGGAACACAAATCCTAAATCCCTAAACTTGCGCAACAATTATCAGCCTCAATCTACATATAAAAACTCAACTTTTGTGAAAGAATTACCGCATAACTCGTAAGTCCTAATTCACAGCCGCTACCACAACTCTTTTTCTACCTCTGCCGGCGGCCCCAACTTCTGTCGGGATCCCCGGTTGCAAAGCCCTCTCTTATTTCAATTTTTGAAGCTCTGTTGAAATCGATTTACGCTGTCACCACCCAACGTTGTTGCTATCTCAGGTAAATCCTCTCTTACTTGATCACTTTTGTCGACTCTAAATGGTTGAGTAAATTGAATGTTTGTTGCTGATTCAAATTTTAAATCTTATTATATTTATGTTTATGCATCTGCTAGAAATCCTAACAGAGCCCTTAATAGAGCCCTTAATATCTTGACATGGAATCTGACTCAATGAACAAACTAACTCTCGTGTATATAATGTTATTATAAAATATCATCATCCAATAATAAGAAATAAGAATCTAGTTAATTTAGAATCACGAAACCTCCCTATCTTGGACACTCAAACAAAGAGATTGCTTCAATTTGTCAGCCTTCTCGAGATCAAAGACACAGAGGGTGTGAGGGAAAATAAGAATCTAGTTAAAAAAAACCACGGTTATTGAGTGTGGTAGGGTTTCTTTTTTATTTTTTCTTTTATAAATTAATTGTGATTTGTGATACTGGTTTTGCTTAGAGTAACAGTAATTGACAGCTACACTTGTAAATGACTGAGATACTGTGATTAAGGGAAGAGTTGGGAATGTATAATAGCTTCCCATTAATGTTAGAAAAAATTTTGTATGACCTGGCTCACGGATTCTGAGATCAGTGAACTCCATTGATCCTACCAATTTTTTTTAAAATGGGTCCTATATACAGCGTTTTGTTAGTGAACTCCATTGATCCTACCCAATTTTTTAATATGGATCCTATATACAGCGTTTTGTTAGACCCATTCTGTAAATGGGTCAAAAATTGTATGAAGTTTACATGAACCAAGTACCCAACTGTTATTCTTAATGTTAATATTGTATGTTATAGCTAGGTACCAACATCATTAGAATTAATATGGTCAAACATGGTATAATGGTATACATAACATGCTTACAAATGTTCCCTTGTCTTCACTTTGTTGAGTTAAAAATGTTGAATTATCTATTCCAATATATGCGTCTCCATGCTGCAAATAATTTTGACTTCATTTTAATTGAATAAACCTTGCTGTAAGTTTGTAAATCTAACAGTCATCCTATGTCCACTTTGCCCGACAATCAGATACACTCTTGACTTTGTTTGTGGTTGTATTCGTGTGTAAAGAGAATGAATTTCCTGTGAGATCATTAATCTATGACTTGCATTAAGTATAATTTTCTTGTTTGCTAATTTATTATTAACATCATTGATATTTCAGTTTGGTCCATAACCATTTGCAGAAGCAAGACTAATGTTTTGCTGGAGATTTCGCAGGACAATAATGCTCCTCAATTCATGACGAGACTTATCAGTGTACTGCGCACTTGCATTTCTTCTGATATTTGTGCTCGGCGCTGCTTTCACGTTGCTTCTGGTAAACCTTCCACAATTGATCCTGCTGAATCAGAGTATGAACAGGATTTTTAACGTTTATTTTTCAAAAAATTAATGAATTTTAGAATCATTTAATTGCACTGGCTCCAAACTGATCTGTACTATATTTATTATTTATTATATTTAAAATATACACATTGTTGTTGCAGGGATAGCATGAGTTTCAAGATGTTAGGAATTTGAAAAATTAAGTTAATTATTATTCATGCTTATTATTTGAAATAATTAACTAGATATTTAATATTTAACTTCAAATTATTAAACAAAAAAAAAAAGACGGTAATTTCTTGTTCTTGCTGTGCCTGTGATATAATAGTTATATATTCTAATTAATATTATTAAAAAGTATCGGCTACTGATCATAATGACCGACTTCTTTTTAATTAAAAAGCAGTTTTAGACGATGAGATGGCATGCTGAAAAACTTGTCCATTCTGTGAAGGCACTATGATGGAGATATAGTATAATTTATTATCTGTTTTAAATAGATTTGAAATAAAAAGCATATACTAATTATTTAAGAGTGTATAGATGATGGTAATCAACATCATCATATATATAGATGGCTAGACCAACAAGTCTTTTATTCAATTTTTACGTCACTTTTACTTAAATAAACAAATAATTTATTGGCTATTTTTTTTTTTTTTTTTTTTTTTTTTAACAGCAAAATGGTAATATATTATCGAGTACCAGAGGTACTCAAAAGGGCAATCAGAGTTACAATTATAAAATGACGCCAAAACTAATCTAAGCATAACCAAGCCTATCACTTAGAGTTTCTTACAACAAAGTCTAGGGTTGCAACACCAATCCTGAAACGAATAGTGGTTAACACCATTAAATTGTAGGGAAAATAGACTCCACACTTTAGCTCGAATCTCCTCAAAAATCTTTTCCGGGGCAACATTCTCACTTTTGAAGATTCTACGATTTCTAGATTTCCACAGAAACCATAGAGTACCTGACCAAATGCACTCCAAGACATGTTTCCTTCTCTTGCAGCCCAAGATGCCAATGTGTTGTAATAGGTGCAAAGCTGGTTTGGGGTGACAAGGCATGGGGCAGCCAAGCCAAAGGTTAGGTACATTTTGAATATTTATATGTTAGGTACATTTTGAAATGGACAAGACTTGGATGCGTGGTACCATGGAATTTGTTAGAACTCATATGGGTCGAGAGTGTGATGTTCGATGTCCGTGTAGAAATTGTTTAAACTTAAAGTTCAGAGATAAAAAAAACAGTTAAAAATCACATAGATAAAAAAACAGTTAAAAATCACATAATGGTGAATGGAATAGATCCAGGGTATATTACATGGTTTTATCATGGTGAACCTAATTAACGACGAAAAATAGCATCGTCAGCAGTATATTTTATGACGTTGAATACCGTCATCAATTATTATTAAAATAGTCACCAATAATTTTCGGGACGAAAAAAGTTTGTTACTAAATATTTCAAATAAGTACGACGAAAAATAGTATCGTCATGAAAATATATATATTTGCGACGTTAAATATCGTCATCAATTATTATTAAAATCGTCACTAATTATTTTTGTGATGAAATCATTTTATCACTAAATATTTCGAATAATTAATGTTGAAAAATAATATTGTCATGAAAATATATTTTTCAGGACGTCCAATGTCGTCATCAATTATTATGAAAATCGTCACAAATTATTAGTGTGATGAAAATATTTTGTCACTAAATATCTTGAATAATTAATAACGAAAAATAGTATTGTCATGAAAATATATTTTTCATGACGTCGAATATTGTCATCAATTATTATTAAAATCGTCATCAATTATTTTTGTGACGAAAACATTTTGCCACTAAATATTTCGAATAATTAATGATGAAAAATAGTATCGTCATGAAAATATATTTTTAATGACGTCGAATATCGTCATCTATTACAATCAAAATCGTCACCAATTATTATTATGACGAAAATATTTTGTCTCTAAATATTTTAAATAATTATTGACGAAAAATGGAGTTCGTCATGAAAAAAATATTTTTTATGACGTGCAATATCATCATCAATTATTATTAAAATCGTCACCAATTATTATAGTGGCGATAGTTTAGCATTGTCAAGAAAAACTAGTTTCCATGACGTCGAATTTCGTCACCATTTATTATTAAAATCGTCACATAGTATTATTGTGACAAACTTATTAACATCGCCACGAAATATACAAACTTGTGACGAAAAAATTTGTAATTGGTGACGAAGTTAAATTTTGTCACAATTTCTAGTACTTTAATGACGAAAAAAAAAATTCGTCACATTTAAGTAACAAATTGTGACGATTTTTGTGTTGTCGAAAAAAAATTCGTCACAAAATGTGTGATTTCCTGTAGTGAGAATTCACAATTTGATAAATACCGACGGATAATCCGTCGGTTTCGAGGCATTATATAAAACCGGTTTTCTTTCACATCTTCTTCCTTCATCTTCCCATCTTCTCCGTTCCATTTCTTTCAATTTGAATTTCAAAACCATCCATTTCTCATTACAATCCATTTCTCTTAAAATCTCTTCCATACCTCCCAAACCATATCAAGGCAAATTAAGGCGATTGATTGCAGAGAAAAAACAGCACCCTCACTGGAAAGAGAAACAAAGAAAGGGAGAGGAGAAATTGTGTTTTTGTAATTTTGTTTTCAGAAGAAGAAAATGATGTTTGAGAGGCATCCAACTTTTTTCACAAACTGCAAACTATAAGAGGTATGTACATGCCTTGAATTGATAAAGTTGAATCTTTTCTATGTTGTACAAACTTTTTTTAAAAAAAAAAAATCACCTATATATGCTTTCACTTTTACTCCTCACTTCCCTTTTTATTCTCCTCTTTAATTCATTTTTCTTTTTTGTTACATCAACAACTATAAAAATCAATGTTTTTGAGTTCAATGTCAGCATAAGCACAGGGTCGGATGTTCATGGCCGCCGTCGATCGATGCCGCCGCGTGTTTCGAAGAAAGTCGCCGCCGTCGCGTCTTTTGAAGAAGGACGCCGCTGCCATTTCTTTCTATTAAACTCGAAGATTATCCGATATCTCAACCTCTGATTTCAGCCTAACTTCTGACTTTTATTTATTTAAAATTATATGTTTTTGTTCAATTTTTTGGTTTGGAATCTGTGTTATGTGAGTTTAGGGTTTAGGAAAGTAGATTTTTACAGATTTTTTTTTAAGAATATTTTATTAGGTACTTTATTTATTTTTTATTGGTTTCAAAAAGTAATTTAATGTCTTATCTTGTAAAAATGTATTTTTATATTCATGAATATGAAATTTTGGTTTGACTGCAAGAGAAATCGCGTTTTGTTTTTCCTTTTGTGGTAATTTTGACAAACCAATGCCAATTAATTGTCCCCTCTATTGTATCCATTCTTTCTATTTCGACAAACCAATGCCAATTAATTGTGGTCGGAAAATAAAATTCTGGTCGGGGCCTCCCCGGCCACCCATATTTTTTTTATTAATATTTTGTTTTACTGACGGATATTCCGTCGGTAATATGCCAACGGATATTCCGTCGGTCTAATGCCGACGGATATTCCGTCGATATGTGAATTTCGAAATCATATTTTTTTATTCATTTTTTTGTTTTACTGACGGACTTTCCCTCGGTAAAATGCCGACGGATAGTCCGTCGGCATTGGACCGACGGAAATTCCGTCGGCATATGAATGTCGAAATCAATATTTATTTAAAAATTAATTTCTTTTATAATTATTTTAATTCATTCTAATTTATTTTATTATTATTTTAATCCATTCTTTCCGACGGAATTACCGACGGAATGTTGACCCGGTTTGTTAAACGGGTTGTCCGAAATACCGACGAAATATCCCTCGGTAAATCCGTCGGCATTGCCGACGGATATTCCGTCAGCCAATCCGTCGGGAGTTCCGACGGAATTCACAAATCCGTCGGCAAAAATGCTGACGATGAAAAAGGGGACGGCCGACCTTCCGTCGGCAAATCCGTCGGTAACATCGGCGGCCGACGGAAATTCCGTCGGTAAATCCGTCTCTAAAACACCCTTTTTTTGTAGTGACTACCTATAATTATTAATTTACTCTATGTATATATAACATTCTAATCATTACATTTTTTTCTTAAACTATATTATGTAATTCCGACAAGCTTTAATTTGTGGGACGCTTAATGAAAACTGTCTCACAGCTAGCTAGTACCAAACTCTCTAAATAATTAAAACAATACGGCGGAGTACTAATTTAGGCAAGTTATTTGCTGCAGGCTTGGACAAATGGACGGGTGCACACTCCGTATCACAGGGTGATGAGGAGCGGAGACGAAACTAGGCACTCGTTCGCATTATTTTCGATTTCAAAACCAGGCTATATAATTAAAGCTCCTGATGAGATGGTGGACGATGAGCACCCTTCACTTTTCAAGCCTTTTGATATGGACAAATTCTTCGAATTTTACTACTCTGAAGCAGGTCGGACTTTTCCAAATGCTCTCGAGGCTTACTGTGGAGTCTAGTTATTTAAAAATGTGTGGTATAAGTATTGTTAAGCCTTCCAGTTGAGCATTACGTTTTTTAAAAACATTGCCTATTAATAAAATGTTACAAATGCATGTGTGGTATAAATATTACTCCACATATGGCCGGCTACCAAGAGTATTGCATACAATGATCTAATTATAAGTGTTGTATTTGTGGGTACGTACATGAGGTAGCTAGACTTTCACGACAGCTATGTTTTGCAACTAATATCACAATTTTAATTTTATGGATATTGTTGGATATATCATAAAAATATGATGAAAATCTTATTAAAATTTAACATAAAATTTTAAAAATTATTATAACATACTATTTACATATACTTCATTCAAAAGCAAAACAAAATTATATCCTTAAAACAAACATATAGATAATAAATTTATATAAATATCGACTGACGAAAACTGATTGACAATATAATACAATACAAATTGATTAAATATATATACATAATACAATACAATTAATACCAAAATGATGACATATATATACGTAGAGTTGTCAAAATGGGCTAGCTAGGTCCGCCCCCGCCTATAAAAAAGGTTGGTTGGGTTGAGTAATTTAGGTCCGTTTAAAAAGTGGGCCCGTATGGACAAGACCGTATGGGTAGTGGGTTTTGGCGGGTTGGACCGCGGGCTTTTAAATTTTTTTATTTTTTAAGTTGAATTGTAAATAAAAATGTGATAACTAAAAATTTATGAATTAAATTCAACTTTAAATCAAGATTCAAAATCACAAAAATATTATACTAGTACTATTAAATAAAATTGAGATTTGAGAATGAGAATACACCATTGTCGTCCATGTATTCACATGACTTCGTGAGAGATATAATAATTAATGTAGATTTAAATATCTTTTTTAACCTTTTCTTTATAAGAACATAATTATCATTACTAGATTGAGAGAGTGTGTGGTGAGACGTGTATTCGCAAATTGATATTTGTTATTGGGTTGATTACTCAATTAATCTTTCATTGGATATTATATATTGATTCTACCCTTTTAGCAATAAATATTTAAACAATTTGAAGGTTTAAATTTTAGTTCAATTAATTTGTTAATTAAAAAAAATAATATATATTTGAGGTCTACTTTCTGATTACAAGAGATTAAAATTATTGACGTGTGTGGATTTAATCAAAGATTAAATCAAATTATTTGTACTTTATTTTAATTTTTTTTAGTAACTATATACATAATAAATGTAAAAAAGTTAAAAATTAATATATAATGAAAAAGTATGTGGGCTGGCCTGCAACCCGCCGTGGTTTGGGTATATATTTTTCAGCCTGTCCCCGTCGTGGATCGGCCCGCAAAAACTCGTAAAATGACGGGTTGAAGTGGATTGTGGGCCGGTCCGGCCCGTTTTGACAGCTCTACCTATACAGTTCAAATATAGTAAGTGAAATGACATATTTGTCCAAACAACATTGATAGTACTAGTTCGTCACATTAGAGTAATTTATGATATAATTATGCACCTGTTATTCATATGTATAAAAATATTAATAAATACATTACGTGAATTGAGAATATATTTTCTCTTGCACCATTAAAATAAAATAAAAACTATTGAATAATTTTAAAATAAAATTTTAAATAAATTTGTGAATTTTTCAAATGTTGCGATATTGTGTGATATATGCACAATATTTCTCGATTCACTACAAGAAACAGGGGGAATAGCGATGAAAATTTTGCGACAAATTTAAATTTCATCGCTAAAATCAATTTTTAGCAACGAAATAACAAATTTCATCGCTAAATTCTTAGATTTAATATTTACAACAAAATTTATATATTTCATCGCTATATTAGCAACAAATTGCTTCATTTCATTGTTAATAATCAAAATAGCAATGAAAATTATATTTCGTCGCTAATATTTTGCAACGAAATAGAAATTTTCGTCGCTAAATTTTTAGATTTAATATTTGCAACAAAATTTATATATTTCATCGCTATATTAGCAAAAAAATTCTTCATTTTGTTGTTAATAATCAAAACAGCAATGAAAATTATATTTCGTCGCTAATATTTTGCGGTGAAATAGAAATTTTTGTGGCTAATTTCTTGAAATTAATTTTTGCAACAAAATTTATATATTTCATTGCTATATTAGCAACAATTTGCTTCATTTTGTTGTTAATAATCAGAACAACAATGAAAATTATATTTCATCGCCAATTATATTTCATCGCCAATATTTTGCGATGAAATAGAAATTTTTGTGGGTAATTACTTGAAATTAATTTTTGCAACAAAATTTATATATTTCATCGCTATATTAGCAACAAATTGCTTCATTTTGTTGTTAATAATCAAAACATCAATGAAAATTATATTTTGTCGCTAATATTTTGCGATGAAATAAAAAATTTCGTGGCTAATTTCTTGAAATTAATTTTTGCAACAAAATATATATATTTCATCGCTATATTAGCAACAAATTGCTTCATTTTTTTGTTAATAATCAGAACAACGATGAAAATTATATTTCGTCACTAATCTTTTGCGATGAAATAAAAATTTTCGTGGCTAATTTATTGAAATTAATTTTTGCGATGAAATTACAATATTTCATCGCTATAGCAACAAAGTGCTTCATTTTGTTGTTAATAATCAGAACAACAATGAAAATTATATTTCTTCGCTAATATTTTATTGATAATGATCGGGGCTGTACATGGTGTATTAATAATCTCGAGACGACAAAGCATCTTGTGTTCGAATGCTCGTTTGCAAGGGAGGTTTGGAAAAAGGCTTGGCGATGGATTGGTTGGACTAATGAGGCTGCAAGTATTGAAGAATTGTATGATGATATAAAGAAGAGTAGGCGCTTGGAAAGGAGTAAAAAAGAAGTGGCAAGGTTGGTGGCATGTTCCACTACAGAAAATCATGCATTTCGTGACGAAATTTTTTACGACGACGCAAAAATCGTCACAATTTGTTACTTAAAGGTGACGAATTTTATTTTTCGTCATTAAAATACTAGAAATTGTGACAAATTTTAAATTCGTCACCACTTATAAAAAAATTCGTCACAAACTTGTATATTCCGTGACGACGTTAATAAATTTGTCACAATAATAATATGTGACGATTTTAATAATAATTGATGACGAAATTCGGCATCATGAATTCTTTTTTCTCTTGACGTTGCTAAAATTTTGTCATTAATTATAAGAAATAATTTGTGATGAAATTATTTCGTCACAATAATAATTGATGACGATTTTAATAATAATAGATGACAATATTCGACGTCATAAAAATTATTTTTTCATGACGATGCTCTTCTTCGTCATTAATTATTTAAAATATTTAGTGACAAAATATTTTCATCACAAAAATTATTGATGACGATTTTACTAATAATTGATGACCATAGTAAACGTCATAAAAAATATATTTTTATGAAGAAATTATTTTTCGTCATTAATTATTCAAAATTTTTGTTGACATAATGTTTTCGTCACAAAAATAATTGGTGACGATTTCAATAATAATTAATGACAATATTCAATGTCATAACAAAAATATTTTCATGGCAATACTATTTCCCATCATTAATTATTCAAAATATTTAGTGAAAAAATATTTTTATAACAATAATAATTGGTGACGAATATAATGATAATTGATGACGATATTCGACGTCATAAAAAAAATATTTTCATGACAATATTATTTTTTCTCATTAATTATTCAAAATATTTAGTGACTAAATGTTTTCGTCACAAAAATAATAGGTGACAATTTTAATAATAATTAATGACGATATTCAACGTCATAAAACTATATATTTTCATGACGATACTATTTTTCGTCATTAACTATTTAAAATATTTAGTGACAATTTTTTTTCATCATTATAATAATTTGCGACGATTTCAATAATTAGTAGTGACAATATTTGTCATCATACATAATATATTTACATGACGATTGTTATTTTTTGTCATTGATAAATTTCTGGTTTTATCACCTAGCAAAGCTGGAACCAGTGAATCCAACGCATTCTGCGCACGTTCCCTGCACACATCCAAAACAACATTTTCACTCGCAAAATCCCATAATTCACACAAAAAATGAATCGATAGAAGTTAGAAACATAGCAACTAAGGTTCAATTAAATATATCAGAACAAGAAGGGACCACCCACATACATGAATCACTTCATTGTCCTTGTGGATATCAGCAGGAACAAGAAAATACATATAGAATTTATTTAGAAGTCAAGGGTAAAATAAGGAATGTGGGAATATCAGAATCTTGAGAATATATGAAATCGTCTTTATTCTTGCAACATTAAAAAAAAGTAGATAAAATATGATTTCATTGGACAAAAATGCGGAATCGATAGATCACCTCAAAATAAGAAATAAAATATAGCTTGTGAGATGACAATTATTTGCAAGTCAATTGTACACTCGAGAAAACAAATAAAAAAAGATGAAAGTTACAATTTGGAGAGACGGAAACTATTATTGCTATAAGACCATTAATGGCGTATATTAAACAATAAATTTGTATGGAGAAGGGCCAGCTTTCAAATTGGATACTCTATACAAGTATTTGTAATAGAGCTACACATAAACAAGGGACTTTAACCCAAATGTAGCCTAGAATGTATATAAAGTGAGACTTTAATACCACTGCAGTTGTTAAAATAACAGACTCTAGGATAACTTTTCCTACAAATAATTGTCAGCAACGTCCAACACATTAATGAGGAAAATGGCTCATATGAAGACATTCCAATCTATCAACAACCTTGTTACCGGTTGTAGAGCTTAACAAATTTCAATCGATCAAAGGATGCGAGCTCAAGAAGCCTACCCCAATTATCACGTATTAAATCAATGTCTAACTAGCTTATAAAGCTAATGAGCTACTCAACCTAACTCTCATTTTTAGGTTTAAAGAAATTCGCATCAAAACACATGAGTTTCAACACTCGATATGTATATTAATCAGGGCGTGAAGGCACTGAGTAAGGCTCCTAGTGCAAGAAAGTCTGAGAGGCAGTATTGACTAGTGTTGGAGAAGCAGACTGTGAATGGAGGGGATGGAGTGTATTGGGCAATTTAATTCCACAAAATACATCAATAATATTGCCTTTAGAAAACAGCAAAAAAGTGACCATTAGACTTGAAATAGCATACCTTCAAAAAAAAGTCAAAAACTTTACATAAGTTTCTCTATCTGACAGCTAAAAGAGTCGAACCAGTTGTACCTAAGAAAGAGACCTAGGTAAAACAGTACAAGGCGATCAAATTGTTCACATATAAATATATTTGCTAAAACAACTACAGGGTTGGAACAAAACTAACCCAGGAGAGGAAGAAACAAGGCAGATGAAAAATATGCATGCCCAAACAATCATATTTATGAGACCCTCAAGATGATCAATTACACATCAAAACTATTTTTTGCTATTTCTATTAAACCAAACTAAATTTTACCCTACAAACAGAAAACGGGAGACGAAATTCTGTACACAAAAGCATAATCTAAGCACATAACAATTAACACATCATAACACTTTGGACTATGATCACACCTCTACAGCAGGACCAACCATAACATGTTCCAGATGCAATAGCTTTGTAATGATGTATATATTAAAAAATCAGACTAAAGATGGCATCATGTATTCATTTTTCCATGTTATTAATTCAATATGAAGTTTAAGAGTTGACAGTCATACCGCAAAACACTAGTCGAGTGCAATACAAGAGGCTCAAATGAGAAACATATCAAGAGAAGATATATTGACACGAGTTAGGATATATTTAAGAGGAGTTAGGACAAATTATTGGTGACTGAATCTGGGGTTCTCTTTATATTCTTGAAACACTTTTCACATTGAAAAATATGATCTAGATTATATAGGCATATATTGGGCTCTCTGTTTTCTTTAGAGTAGGAATATATCCCATTGTTGATGAATAGTTTGTACTTTTGGTGTTCGGAAGCTTGGAAAGTAAGGCATTTTTCCATTTATGTATTATCATTAACCCAACACTACACTTATTGACATAATTAATAATATAAGGTAATAATCCATTCCCATGGTAAAATGACTTGAGTGGTTATCACAGACTGGTGTTTTTGGATGTTGTATTTGGTATCTAAAATGATCAAAGCTGAAAAACAGTTTTCACATAAGGGGCCTTTTTATCTTTTTTATTTTTTGTGGGTGTTAAATCCAACAACTTCTGAATTTCTACTTAATTATTGGTGTCTTAATTAAGTTGTGTACAATGGCAGGAAAATATTATTATTAATTGTAAAGCATGCTTATGAGTGTCTAGACTATATTGCTTACTCATTTGGAGTATCAATTGCAAATCTCGTGAATATTAGATTAGGAATTTTATATGCTTAAGCTACTTTCAAGTTCTACTGTTCTGATTACCTAAACTAAAATATTCAAAGATGTTGTAATACCACCTTAATAGTTGCAATACCATGGAAAGAAAGACATTTTAGGCAAGCACTAAAATGGGAATTTAGTAGAAATTACAAAATTTCAATCTATTTATCATAATGTGCAGTGAGTATTTGCAATAGAACTGAAGAATCAATCTTATCTAATAAAAGTTGTTATTGTGTTTAAAACAGAGTAAACCTTCACTAAATTTATAGATTTCGTCTTAACCATAAACTGAGGCTTAGCACCGTGTCAACGAGCTTATAGCTGGATAGAGAAAATGAAAGTCCGTCTTTGAGAAAGCAAGGACTTTCAAAAATAAGAGTTACCTTATCAATAATTTTAAATTGTTTCAAACATAAGCGTGGCCTTTCAATCAAATTCCGAGCTTATATAATGGTTAAAATTCTGATGGGGGCTTTTCAAGCAATCTAATGGTACTTACTTTCTAGCATATTTGTACTTGAATTTGACCTCAAGTGGTGAAAATTATGAAGTACATCTGTATACATCATAATATATGAAATTATGAACAGTCCAATCATGCTGATATATATATATATATATATATATATATTATAATCAATTTAAAGAAGAAAACAACAAAATATCCTCTCAAAACCGTAAAAAATATCATTAAAACAACTTAGGCATTTTTTCAAACAGGTAGAGGGCATGAAAAATTGAACCAATTGCTAATAATTCTCACACGCTTAAACATTCAGAAAATAGAGCATACAGAGAGACAGTGCATAAGTAATTGAAGTCGTTCTGAAATCAACAAGGGGAGATAGCATAGCATAGCATAGCATAGTAAATGAACGAAGACGAATAAATAACAAAGATATGACATTTTGAACAGAAACTCACAGTATATTAACTGCTGAGAGAGGCAATCGGAAGAATAGGTTTGAGGAAGATATATAGGGTTTATGATAAAACCTTGATATTCTTTCATAATTAAAATCTATTTTTTTTGGGGGGGGGTGGGGGTTTCCTAACCAAGATTCGAGAAATATATTTGTTTGAAAAATACCGCGAAAAATAAAAAAAATGGCTCCCAAATCTTGAATTTTTTTGGCTCTCAATCTGTGAAATATAAAAAAAAAACCGCTAAATTTTTTAAGCTCTCAATCTTCTAAATTTTTGGCTCCAAATTAATCCTTTAAGCTCTCAATCCGCAAATTAAGTTGGATGATAAAATTGTCTAATCTGATATAAGTTAAACAATTATTTTAGTTTATGTTTTATGGTTAAATTTGTTAGGTGGTACTTGAATTTATATTATAAAAATTGGTGAGTAAACTTTCTAATAAATTTAAGATTTCGTATGTGAATACCATAGTCAGTTTGCTAATAGGTTGGGGTACGCTACACCCACGGTAGTCTCGAATAATCAGACTGCCTTCGTATCGGAGAGAACGATGGCGGATAACGTCTTTCTTGCCCAAGAGATTGTTCGAGGTTATGGTGATGCAAACATATCGAGGAGGGCAATGCTAAAAGTGGATATTCGTAAGGCCTATGATTCTGTTTCGTGGGATTTCCTCAAGAGTTTACTAAGACACATGAAGTTCCCTGATCAGTTTGTTGAGTGGATTATGCTTTGTGTAACCACTCCGTCATTTTCGATATTAGTGAACGGGATTCCATGCGGATTCTTCAATGGCAAAAGAGGCCTTCGTCAAGGTGACCCTCTGTCCTCTTACCTCTTTGTCATTTGTATGGAATATATGAATCGGTTGTTAAGCTTTAAAGCATGCAATAGTAGATTCAAATACCATCCTATGTGCTCTAATTTGAAAATTACTAATATTATGTTTGCGGATGATTTGCTTCTATTCTCGCGTGGTGATTTTGATTCTATAAACGTCTTATATGATTCTTTGAAGCACTTTGAGTCAGTTGCTGGACTTGGAATAAGCCCCGGGAAGTCGAGTATTATTTTGGCTGGTGTGAATAGTGATGATAGGATTCAAATTTTGGATATGCTTGGATTTGCTGAAGGTGAACTTCCGGTCAAATACCTAGGAGTACCCTTGGCGGCTAGAAGAGTGAAAATAAGAGAATATGAACCTTTGTTGATAAAGGTTCGTGAGGTAATTGGTAAGTGGAATGCAAACTCACTATCCTATGCTGGGAAAATTGAATTAATCTCATCAGTTATCTATGGAATCCTTACCTTTTGGTTTGGAGTCATGCCTATCCCTAAAGGTGTGATTAGAAAATTGGAGTCGCTGTGTAGACAATTTTTATGGAGTGGCAAAATCCCCAAGGTTGCATGGGCTGATATATGTCGTGAAAAGGCCAAGGGTGGACTTGGTTTAAAAAGCATGGAAGGCTGGAATCGAGTTTTAATTGGTAAAACAATTTGGGATATCCACAATAAAAAAGACACCATGTGGGTTAAATGGGTGCATGATAGATGGCTTAAAGGGGGTACGGTTTGGCAGTTGTATAAGGGCAATACAAGTACTCCAATGAGAAGGGCTGTTTGTAATTTTCGGGATGCTCTTGTGGACAAATATGGAGGTGCTCAAAACAGTATACATAGGCTGGAGACTTTGAGCATAATGAATAGAATGGATGTTGGCAAAGTTTATAAGGAACTTTGTGAGAACCATGCACAACCGACGCTTCGATTTCAGGATTTGTGGGCGTCATTCATACCATCTAAATACTCTTTTATTTGTTGGTTAGTCGCAAAGGAAAGAGTACGGACTAATAGTGGGTATGAGGACATCGAAGATAGAAGATGTGTATTTTGTATTAATGGAGAAGAGACGATCGCCCACCTTTTCTTTGAATGTAGTTTCGCACAACTTATTTGGAAAAGAATGGGTGAGTGGCTTGAGTGGAGAGGCCACATGCGTAACTTAAAGGACTTCTTGGATGATACGCATAAGACACGGGGCATAGGCACTATCAAGAAGAAAATTCTTCGCTTATGGGTAGTTGCTGTTGTGTATCATATTTGGCAAACTAGAAATAAGTTCAGGTTTGAGGATAAGCCGTATAGCATTGAGCGCCTAATTCGAAATATCCAGCTTAATATGTGCAGGTTTGGAGGCTTCATTAAGGGAGTTGATGGATACTTTGACCTTCTTTAGGGTTCAAGAATGATGTTTAATTCACATCTGCATTATTTATGATCTATAAATTGTTTTATGTTATTCTGTTTCTGTGGATGAGGCACTGCTGGTTTTTTTGGACTTGTGTAGGTACAGCTGGTGGCTGGACTGCGCGGAACTTATGGACAGATTCGCGTGGAGTGCATTTTGATGTGACGATGGCAGGGACGAAATCTGGAATCTGCAGCGCCTTCGTGAACCTGGCCGAGACCAGCTGGTGCAATCTGTTGGGGCAATACATGAAGCGAAGGCCTTGGCAGGATTTATTGGATGGCTGGATCATTGAGGTAGATATGCATCTATTTGCTGTAATAGGGATAGATGTTTTAGACATTACTGTAATAGATTGGATTATGATGTACATTCACTATTTTGAATGTTATAACTCTAAACATTTGGGAGGAGTACCCATCCTAAATGAAAAGGCACGGTTTTCCTCAATCCGGGTTTTTCCCAAAGGGTTTACCGGATGAGGTTTTTAACCCGACCTTGGATAGGTGGGGAAGTGAGTGATGAGTGATTTTTGTACCGATTGCGCATAGTCGATTTGAGTAATTCGTTGCGCCGACCAACATTTATTTAACTAAACTTTCAGGCATAAGTATTGTCCTCACGAAAATGAAGTATTGTATGTATTGTCTCATATATGATATTTTATACGAAAATACTTATAAATTATGATCTTTTGCGAAAATTAATTTATTTATTAAAGAAAAATCAAAATTGAGTGAGTGAGTGAAGACGTGTGTTTTGAACAACAAATGTAAACGAGTCGAGACAATTCAAGTCAAGCTTAACTTGATGGAAAACTAAAAAAAAAAAAGTCAAGTTTAAGTCGATTGGGCTCGCGAGCCTAACGAGGCTAGTATTATTGAGCTCGAAATAATTAGAGTGTATTTTGTAAATAATTAATATTTTAGGAGTAAAATTGTAAAATCATGTGACTTTGACTAGGCTTGCAAGCCTAATGAGACTAGTATTACTGAGCTTAAGCTTTAGTCGATTTTGAGCTTTTTTCAAGTCGAGTACGAGTATATTGTGTGATGACACAAGTGCTCGTGAGCTTAACATCCAATATTTGACAACCCGTTGGACATATTTTTTGTTTTGGAATAGTATTTTCTATTTTTCGATTATTATGTTTATTTGGCAACCCGTTGGGCAACCACTAATTTTTTCAATTCTGGTTTATAAATACAAGAAATCATTCATGGAAATGGTTACTATCGAATTACCAGAGAGACCATCCTTGTGAGAGAGTAACTCATAACTCAAACAATTGATACCAATCTTTAGGGCTCAAAGAGTTTGAGAGAGCCCGATTTGATTCCTATAAATCTTTAGAGCTCAAAACAGTTTATATTCTCAATAAAAAGGATAGATTCACTTATTCAAAAAAAAAAAGAATATATCCATTGGATATATTAGGATTGTACACTTAAGAAACCATATTGATCACAATGGTTCTCTTTCTTAGTAAAGATAGTAGCATCTTTCAAGATCTTTTAAGAGACCATCCACAGTTCAACTGTGGGAAAAGTGGATGTAGGATACTTATATATGAACCACTCAACAATCTCTATGTCTTATGGTTTATAATTTATTTTAGTGATTTTATATTCGCATATCATTCTCAACATATTGTTTATTCTTCAAAGCACAAAGAGTAGTTTCGTCAAGCTTATGCTTATTTTAAAAATCGAATTTTGTAAATGAGTTCTTTACATAAGTGAGTATAAATAACTTTGGGTCATTACATTTCCGCACTCACAATTGGAAGGTATTTGAGAGCTTGAACTAGCTGAGAAAGCATTCTGTCGGTTCATCTTATTGTGTTTCTCACTTCGCGCTCTAATTAGTTGTTTCCTCACTCTACACAGTTGAGTTTCGAGAGGATTTTTAATCGAAGAGGTTGAAAAGTTTTAAAGTCTATTCACCCCACCTCTATAGACTTTAAATCCCTCACTACTCTCTTAGGGGGGCCCACTATTTATTTCCACACAAATGATTCAAATTCTTTACATGAGATTTATAATGCGAATTATTGAATACAAAATTAAATGAAAGTATTTTTGAATAAGGTTGTATTATAAATATTAAAAGAAAATGAAGTGTTGCTCTTATTTTTTATTAACTTAGAAAAAATAATTGTTGATTGATACTTAATAAAATATTTTAATATAATTCTCTTATTTTATATACATTAAAATTCTGTAATATTTTTTAAAACTTAAATGAAACATTATTCAGTAAATAATATTTTAAAAAAATTTAGCCGATTATTTTTTTTACTTTTAACTGATTTGAGAGCAAAAAAAAGAAAAAAATTCACAGATTGATAGCTAAAAAGATTTTGGGAGCCAAATTTTTATTTTTAGCGGCCATTCAAAATTTTCAAACAGATTTTTAGGATTTTGTTTAGGAAATCCCAGAAAAATAGATTTTAATTATGGAAGAATATCAAGGTTTTAAGGTGATTTTGTATTAACATCAAAATCTCAAATCTCCTCTCTGCCTTAAATCTATTTTTTTCCGATGCCTCTCTCTCGGCAACAAATATACAGTGAGTTTCTGTTTCAAATGTCATATACGGAAGTATTTGTTATTCCTTCGTCTTGGGTCATTTACTACGCTATGTTGTCTCCCTCTTAATGATTTCAGTATGGATTCAATTACTTATTTCTCTATGCACTGTCTTTGTATTTTGTATGCTCTGTTTTCTGAATGTTTAATCATGTGAAAATTTAATAACAATTGATTCAATTCTTCACGTCCTCTATCTGTTTGATAAAATGCCTAAGTTGTTTAAGTGTATTTATTTTATGGGTTTGGGAGTGTATTTTTGTTGTTTTCTTCTATATATATTTGAGTATTTAACCTAGTTTTTAATGTAATTGATGAACATGATTGGACTAATCATTATTTCGAAGACTTTGATGTATATAGATGTACTTGTTAATTTTCACCACCTGACGTCAAAATTTAAGTACAAATATTACCAAATGGAAGAGTAATTCTCAGCCTAATTTATTTATTTATTGAGTCGAACTCAAATGAGAATAATACTGTCTTAGGAATTGTGTAACCTGGATAGCAATAAATTGGATTTACGCGTTTCATTACCTGATCGAAGTAAGAATAATAAACACAAGTCTCGTGTAGCATACCACAGACTTGTATGCCTTTCTTTGACTTTTTAGATCAAAGGGCTATGGATTCTGGGCATGACAAACATCCATAGGCCCCTATCATTGGTTAACATTTCACTTCACTCATTTCATTATTTTAAGTCACTCATAGGTATGCGACATAAAGATACAAATAATATGTTGGCTTTTACTAGAAACAGGCTGTTAATTATGTTAATAGTGGAAGTATTTACAAACATATGTATCAAGTATTTAAGTGTGCGAAATATGCTTAGAGTTCTGATTAGAAGCTTCTTTGGAAACTATAATTTATTTGATTTAATAATTTGATATGTTTATCTTGTGAATTTTTATGGAAGACTGCGTTTAGGAATATTATTTTGCAGGGATCCTTTAGTTCCTTCAGATTTTAGAACTTATCTTTATGCGAATCATCAAAATCTTGTATATATGAGTATATATCCAAAGTTATAGGTTTCTACCTTTTCCCTTATTGTGTTCATGATTAATTGTTGTGATGCTTTGTTGTGATGCTTTGTTGAGCAAAAGTGAAAGAAATAGGCTTTCATTTCCAATGAATTTATAGCAATTTAGAGTTGTTTTCTATAACATAGGTAATATCTAAACACTTTATTAATGAGAATTTGCATCCATGCTTGCACTTGTGTTGGTTCTGTTTGAAAAACAGATGAGCTAGATCATATATTACCCATACAAGTATCAACGTCTAGATGCTTAGTTTTAAAAAAATCAAGTTAGTATTCTCCTTAATTATCTTGCCCAGAAATTTGATCCGGGATGAACTGGGGGAAAAAACAATAAGAAATCTAGGGGGTGTTTTCAAACTCTACAACCTGCTTCAGAATCACTTTTTTTAAAGCTGCCCTCTCACAACTTTTACTTTTAAAAAGTGCTTTTAAGCTGTTTATTGAGTTTGCAAACACCCTATTATTCTTCTATAATCTATATTTATGTTGATGGATAAAACTAATGTTGCAAAAAGTTAACCTTTTGTAGTGATTGTTCAAGATGTAACATAGCCTGGTTTACCAAAAGGATGTGTGACTATCTTTAATACAAAATAAAATTGGGACGAAAGAGAAGAGAGTGAATTAGTACATGAGTATCACATAGTATTACAGAGTGAAAAAATGATATTGGATTCATAAATGTTTCACCTCCAATACTGTAACTTCCCATGCATATATTTATTTGTCCTTCGCAAAAATAATTTATATTTTTCTACTGTAGTGGGGCTTAAGGCTATAAAAATGACAAGGCATCATAGTATGATAAGAGTTAAACGAAAAGTCGAAAACTTGGTCATGAGCATGCTGGCTTTATATAGTGTTTTATTATAACAAAAATTATTTAATTGACAAATGACAATGTAGGTACAATATAGGTATCTAGAAACTTTGTCTCTAAGTATACACAAGTCTAGTTAATTGACAATATGCTCCAAATGAATCGATAGCGATTTATAGTTGTTTTTCATAATATAGGTAATATCTAGAAACTTGGTTAATGCAATATATTTTTGCAAAATATAATGATGAATAAACATCATCGGCTACATTGATGTTTTGATTGTTCATGGTAGCGAGAGCAAGGTCACATTAGAGAGATAAATAAAATGACATTTGTGTGTATGACTTACGAGTAAACATTTGATAATTGTCATTTCATAGTGCTATGTTGTATTGATATATAGATAAATATAATGAAATGTTAGTTTAAAATGAAATCATTATAGTTATATCTATTCTTTGTTACTTTGCTGCACAGTGAAACAAATTAATGTAATTTGGTCACAAAGTAGCCAACATTGTCGTACTTGACCATATAGCTATATTGGGGCATAACCACATAAACATAACTTCTATAGACAGTTATCACTCACTACTTTCTTCTCAATTTTATTACAGAGTATTACAGTTGATATTACATTACTTGGCATTTATGTTTTCTTTTGGATTGAAGATTTGAAGATGGATTTGAAATTCAGAAAATCAAATTCATCCATAGTTGTTTGGATGAGTTCATTCTATGTTAGGTATAGAATACACCACTCTTATTTTAAAGTAAATAATCCACCTCTCTTATTTAGATTTTCTTAGGGGTGATTTTAGTGGATTCAACCATAATGCTCAGTTATTAGGCATAATTAGGTAAGACCAAGTATTATAGAAGTCTTAAACCACTGAATTAATGTTGCAAGCACGCTATTCATGATGAGCCTAGTGTGAGACAGGCCCTAGTTGATAGGTTGAAAATTAGTAGTCGAAACCAACGTCACAAGTTGCATAAACATTTTGTTAAATATGCAATTTTGGAAGAAGCAAAAAATAACAAACCTGATTTATATCGTACCCAAGAACAATGGGAAGAGCTTTGTGATCTTTTTTCATTAGATAACTACAAGTTAATAGTCATTTAAAAAAATTATGCTTAAATGTTATGATAAATTTATTAGTATAATTTTATATATTAAAGTTGTATTGTTTTTCTAGCGTGTGTGTCAGGTGAATAAGGAAAATAGGAGCAAGTTGAAATGCAAGCATATTTCGGGAAGAAAGGCTTCTGAAGTTAAGTTCCATGAAATTGTGAGTAATTTATTTCTCATCTTTAGCAATGTTTAATTGTTGGTTGATGGTTGGATTTTGTTTAATTAATTAACTTTAAACTATATGTATATATATATATATTTTTTTTTTGGGATAGTTGTGGTGTTATTGATTTTACGATAAATTCATTTGAGCTAGGTAAATATGTTAATTTTTTATTAATTTTTTGCAGTCTAAACATGAGTTAAATGGTGAAGAGTGTGATATGATTAAATTGTATGTCCGTACATATTCTTCAGAGAAAGATGGTTGGAAATCCAACGAGGCTAAAGAAAATTGGGTAAGTCGTGTAGGCATGTACAAATGAGATTTCATTTTATTACTAAAATTGATGCTAATTTTTTTTTTGTCATATTTAATGACCACATAGGAGAAAATGGTAAAGAAACGAGAAGAATATGTTGAACAAGGAATTGATAAAAGTTCAGTTGAAATTGTTCTTGAGGTCTTAGGCCATGGGATTGGTTATATAAAAGGGCTTAGTTATGGTCCAAAGCCAACCGAGTAGACGTAATGTTTCAGATGCTGCTTCTAACCAATTGAAAATGGAGTTACTTTTTTTTTTTTTGGAGTTACTTGAGACAAAAGAAAAGTTGGAAGCGTCGGAAACTCGCGTAGGTGCACTCCAGGAAGAAGTGAGTGATATAAAAGACA
Organism: Galeopsis tetrahit; assembly: GCA_963675135.1. Classification (NCBI taxonomy): domain Eukaryota; kingdom Viridiplantae; phylum Streptophyta; class Magnoliopsida; order Lamiales; family Lamiaceae; genus Galeopsis; species Galeopsis tetrahit. Next base: position 77,151,616 of record OY776127.1, read on the forward strand.
CCATGAACAAACTTATTAATTTCTTGGCCGAGAGAGGAATAAGTTTTTAAGATTTAGGAGAACCTTCCTTTTATTTATGTTTATTCGTATGTTTGTTGCTTTTAAATTTTGAAACAAATAAGTTCATTGTATTTTTTTTTATCTTATCATACAATTTAAATTTATTTATCACATTTAATTTAGTGGTCAATCTAAATATTTATTTATTATAAATTATTAATTAAATTAGTTCATTAAAAATGCAATAATAACAAAAAAAATTTGTCACCGCACACTAATTAGTAATGACAATAAATGTTGTCAATATATATATATATATATTTATAACTATTGTTATTTTATCACTAAAATATTACTATTTAATGACAAATTGTGTTGTCATTATATATATGCACATATGATGACAATAAAATTTTTGTAACAATACAATTATCATATTCGTCACTAAATAATATTTCTTATGACAAAAATGTTTCGTCACTAAATAATATTTCTTATGACAAAAATGTTCAGTCACTAAATAATAATTCTTATGACAGAAATGTTCCGTCACCATTTCTATGCTATTTAGTGATCAAAAATATTTTGTCGCTGAATATTACCCTTTCGTGACGCATTGTGTCATCATTATAAATACATATGTATAACAACGATTAAAATTTTGTCACTAAAATGTTATTCTTTGGTGACGAACTATATAAAAGGTGACGAAATTATTCATTTAATTGTGACGATAATATTGTCACTAAATTTTGACAAATGCAGTAGAAAATGGAAAAAATTGTCACTTAAAATTATTATTTTAGTGACAATAAAATCAAATCGTCATGTAAAGTTGATCTATTTGGTGACGAACTCTATAATTACGACGAAATAATTAACTTATTTGTGACGGAAATTTCATCATTACAATTTTAAAAGGTTGATATAAAATGGATAATCGTCGCTAAAAATTAATATTTTAGTGACAATAAATAAAAACGTCATTTAAATTTGAACTTTTAGTGACGAAATATCATATTCAGCGACAAAATTTAGTGTCAAATGTGACGATTTATTCGTCACCGTAGATGGAATAATATAGCGACGATGAACTTTAGTGTCGCCAAAAGACGACTGTTGATGACGAATTCAAATAAAGTCACATTTACCTAATGCGACGCACCTACGGCGACCTTCTTTGCGACGGAGGAAAATCGTCACCAAACACATTTCGTGACGAAAATTGATGATTTTATGACGAATTGTTGTCGTCGCGATTTCTCAAATTTCCTGTAGTGATTATCTATCTCATATGGAGAGCAAGGAATGCCCATGTTTTCCAAGGCGTGAGGGAGATAGTGGATAGCATCGTGAGGAAGATGAAGCTAAGTGTACTTCGATATGGAAGCAAGCTTAAGCTCATTAATGCGTATACTGGTCTGTAATTTGGCCAGGTTTACCTACATGGTACGATACATTTCATGTGTAATTTGGCCAGGTTTACCTACATGGTACGATACATTTCATGTAGCTTTTATTCATATTGCACTGTGGGATGGGTATGTGCTGCTGTTTGCGTTTCAATTTGGCAGGTGTATGGAGGCATGCAAGGTGGCATGGATGGAGCAACACAGCATGGAAGGATCGAGGACGTGTTGAATATTGTGAAGGTTGGAGGTGGCATGTCAATCTGGTGCTGGGAAAGGTTTCATAGCACATGTAATAAGCATAGTGTATTAGGGTTCTTTAAGTGCATGGTGTGGGCTTTGTTAAGGCTAATTGGTTGTAATTGTAAGAGTGTGAAACGTAAACTTTGGATGGTTCTACCTCACATGATGGTTCACGATTTTTCGTGAGTGGGTTTTTCCTATAGGGTTTACCACCACAGTTTTTTACCCGAAAACCTGATGGGGTGGGCATAGGAGGCTTGTGGATGTTGTACGGAGTGCATGGTCCCTTGGGGGCTATCGTTTTTTTGAGCTATAATATTTACCTTTTACACTCAAAAATAAAATTACCACTTTTCAATAAGAAATAATCACACTTTTCAGTAAAAATAATTACACTACAAGAAATTACACTTTACATGAGGATTTTTTTGTGACGACACAAAATTCGTCACAATATGTTAGTCAAAGGTGACAAATTTAATTTTTCGTCACTTAATAATCAGTATCCATGACAAAGCTTTATTTTATCACCATTAATAATTTTATTCGTAACGAAATTTTATTTTGTTACAAATAATAAAAAATTTCGTCACTAATTTGAAAAATTCGTGACAACACTAAGAAATTTGTCACTAAAAATTCTGGTGACGAAATTTATAATAATTGGTGACGATGTGCTATGTCTTGAAAAATAATATTTCCATGACGATGCTATGTTTTGTCATAAATTATTCGAAATAATTAGTGACATAATTATTTCGTCACAATATTATTTGGCAACGATATTCGCCTTAATTAGTGACGATCATATTAGTCATATAATATAATATATTCATGACGAGATTATGTTTCGTCATTAATTGTTCGGAATAATTAGTGATATATTCTTTCGTCACCAATATTTAAATACAGTGACGATTAATAATTATTTGTTACTTTTCGCAAAAGAAAATCATAAATTCCATAATAGTTTTTGTGACGCATGAATTTCGTCATAATTTATCATACAAACATGACGAATTTGAATTTAGTCATTAAAAAAATTATAGTTGTGATAGTTTTTGTTGTTGTAGTTATTAATAATTTCATTTGTCACGAATTAGTATATTTAATGACGAATTCAATATATTTTTCACAAAATTAAATAATGTATTCAATAAATAAAATATCATGGAATTCAAACTTTTGACGTATATTTAAAGTAAATGAGAGACTCGTACCCTCTCTAAGTTAGATAATAGGTTTACTCTTTTTTTTTTTAAATAATAATTTAGATTTGAACCTTGTACCTTTTGTATAAAAAAAAATTTTACCAACTAAAACAATGTATACATTATTTTGAATATCAATTTTATTGAACACTTCTTTATATTGAAATTTTAAAATAATTATCTAATATATTTCAACCTAATAGTATAAATAATTTTAAAACACAATTTTACATAAAAATTTATATGTTGTATGTACCTCTTGTATAAAATTTATGTTTACCAACTAAAATAATATATACGATTTGAATATCAATTTTAAAATAATTATCTAATATATTCCAACCCAATAGTATAAATAATTTAAAAACACAACTTTACATAAAATATTATAAAAAAAAAAAAAAAAACTTATGTAACACATGCAACCTCTACACTAGTTCATATATATTGGAGACAAGTCCTGCTAAGCTTTCTTTAAATCCACTTACCTACTAAGTTAGATAATATTTATATTAAAAAATTCGAGTTACCCACGACAATTTATATATAATGCACCACTTATTGGAGAATTTGTAACACTTTGAATCCTCAGATGTGTTACTTTTAAAATTCATTATATATATATATATATATATATATATATATATATATATATATTCAATGAAAGATATAAAATTATATTGATAAAAAATTAAATATATTAAAATTTTACAAAGTTAAAATCTGACATGAGATATCTATAAGTTATGTATCTTGTTCAAAAACAAAATTGATGTAACAAAATTATTCTCCATTGTGGCAAATCACCAAGAATCGTAAAAGAAATTGAACATGTAATGGACATAACCTAAAAAATTACCCAATCATCACGAAAATAAAAAAACTCTGTAATAAAAATGATCCAATTTGCAAAATTGCCAAAACTGATAAACCAAATTCGGAATTGAGAAACGCTAGAAACAAAACAATTGAGAAAAATAATTTGACTGAATCAGAAGTCATATAAAAAGTTAATACTCGCACAAGGAGATAAAGAAATCAAGATTGAAGAACTATTGATATATAAAGGCACACACATAAACATGTCGTATATTTCAACAATTGCAATGTGTATACATACATGACCAAAACCTATATCTAAATTCTAAAGTTTCCTAACCATCGTTAAAACAAACACATATATCATGGTGAAGTGTTTGCAGAGTGTACATTTAATATAAGTGTCTTTCATTTTGCCCCCAAACAATGAAAAGTCAGTATAGATGCAATACTGCAATGTTTATAATTTTAATATAAAGATCGATCTAGCCATCTCATTGCTCATAGAAAATATTCATGGCAATATTCTATATCAAGTTTAAATTTTGACAACTAGATTAATAGATCAAATTTAAATAGCTAGGCTTGGATCGATACACGAACATAAAGAAGCTAAACTACTGAATATCCAACTAATATATAAGTTAAATGTGAATTGTGTGATGCACAAAAAATTTAGTTTTTCAGAAAACGTATCTCCTGGGAGATATATCATTATATGCACATTGATGGATAAAATTTTAAAATGTCAAACGTGAGTTCATTAGTGTAAACAGCTAATTGAGTGAAATTTACGGTTTGAGAATCTCTATCAAAGCCTTCACTTGAACCTTCACTCGCACTCTTAGCACTGTAAATATAGTCAACACATATGCCTTACATTGAGTTAAAAATCAAACATACTGATTAGGAAAAGGAAAAAAAACAAACAATTAATAATATGTCTATTAAGAGAAGTTCATATACTTCTACTAGAACTATAAATAGAAATATAATATAGTGGCTTCTCATACCATAAACTTTATAATGTGTCAAACTTTGCAGTACTCACAAAGGCTTCAGCAACACCAATCGTTACACCACCCCCAAAAACCCTGTTTGCGGAGCTGGGAGCAACAAATAAAGTAAGAAGATCTAGTAAAAGCTTTTGCATTCACTTGTAAAATCAAAACACATGTTGATGATCCACTGCTTTTCTAGCTCAAGAACCAAATTCCTAGAACACACAAAATTAGTAATTCAGAAAATTGTAGGCTGATACAAATATAGTAAGTGAAATGACATATTTGTCCAAACAACATTTATAGTACTAGTTCGTCACATTAGAGTAATTTATGATATAATTATGCACCTGTTATTCATATGTATAAAAATATTAATAAATACATTACGTGAATTGAGAATATATTTTCTCTTGCACCATTAAAAATAAAATAAAAACTATTGAATAATTTTAAAATAAAAATTTAAATAAATTTGTGAATTTTTCAAATGTTGCGATATTGTGCGATATATCCACGATATTTTTTGATCAAATTCCTCTTCATCTCCGAAAATCAGTAATTGATGAAGAAATAAAACAACTTTTTGATCTCCCTTTAGAGACAAAGTTACGTAACAGCTCCGACAAGCCCTTCCATGCCTACATGGGACAACACGCGACGGTTCCATTTTACGAAAGTTTGGGGATCGAAGACGCCCTCTCCCCTGGAAAAATCGACACATTCACCAATCTCATGTGGCCCCAAGGCAATCCCGCTTTCAGGTACTACTCCCTCCTCGTCCACATAACAATGTGCTTGTTTATTTTTCGTTTCTTTACGTATAAAATGGTGTGACACCGTCTCTACATGAGACTGATACTTTTGTAGAATTTTACGATACTTTAATTGAATGAAAGTAGAACAAAATATGTAAAAGTATATCTCATATAGATATAAAACAATCTCATGCAAGACTTTCCATTCAAATTATTCCCTCGTTTCACAAAGATATTAATACTTCCCTTTTTCTAATTCACCACAAATTATAGTCTCTTTCACATTAAGAATGTAAATTAATGTATATTGAGATTAATGTAAATAGTTTTAATTATATTCATTAACATAATGTTTGATAATTAAGATCAAGACTGGATTATGCATTAAAATTAATTTAGATATCATCCTAATCTTGCCTAATCCGTGCTAGCTATAAGCTATTAAACATGACTTAAATAAATGTATATTAGGAATTTTATAGAAGACAAAATTCTATTTTTAATGACCCTTTGAGTTTTGTTGTTAATTATTAGCAAGAGTATAGAGAGGTTTGCAGAGCAATTGCAGGAACTGGACAAAATTGTGAGGAATATGGTTGTAGAGAGCCTTGGACTGGAAAAGTACAAGGTGGAGCACATGGATTCGACAAATTACCTTGTTCGAGTTCAGAAGTATGATGGGTCTGGAAGCCATGAAACTAAGCTTGGTTTACCATCTCACACGGACAAGAATATCATCACCATACTCTATCAGAATGATGTAGGAGGATTGGAAGTTCAAACAAAAGATGGAGACAGCTGGATCACTCTTCAACCCTCACTAAACTCTTTCATTGTCATGACCGGAGAGGCTCTCTATGTACGTTCGATCTTAAAGTTTTCATACTTTTCTTTTAGTCTATCTGTTTCACAAAAGTTTGTCTTATTCTGGCCCCACTATAATACACTCATCAATCCAACAACTTTATTTATAAAATTATCCCCCAATACTAATTTATTTGTGTGCAGGCTTGGACAAATGGACGGGTGCACTCTCCGTATCACAGGGTACTGATGATGAGCGGAGACGAAGCTAGGTACTCGATCGGATTATTTTCAATTTCAAAAGCAGGGTATATAATTAAAGCTCCTGATGAGATGGTGGACGATGAGCACCCTTTACTTTTCAAGCCTTTTGATCCGGACAAATTCTTCGAGTTTTACTACTCTGAAGCAGGTCGGACTTCTCCATCTGCTCTCAAGGCTTACTGTGGAGCCTAGCTAGTTATTTAAAATTACACGCATTGCATATTAATAAAGGCTACTTACAAATGTGTATTCTTAAGGCTTCCAGTTGAGCATTACGTTATTTAAAAACATTGCGTATTAATAAAATGTTACAAATTAATGCATGTGTGGTATATATAAATATTATAATTCTACAATATTGTACAATATAAGTGTAGTATTTGTGTGTACACAAGGTCGACTTTCATGATAGCTATGTTTTGCCACTAATATCACAACCTTAATTTTACAGATATATCGTAAAAAACTTAAAAGAACGATGAAAATCTTATTAAAATTTTGAAAATTTAACATAAAATTTTAGAAATTATTACAACATATAGTACTATTACATATAGTTCATTCAAAAGCAAAACAAAATTATATGTTTAAAAAAACATATAGATAATAAATTACTCGATTCGTATATAAATACTGGCTGACGAAAACTGATTTACAATATAATACAATGCAAAATGATTAAATATATATAATAAAATACAATTAATACCAAAATGATGACCTATGCGGTTCAAATATAGTAGGTGAAATGACATATATGCCAAATAAGCTGATAGACAGCGGTCTTTAACCGCTGTAAATTGGTATCAACAACCGTTGTGGTACAAAGCGTTATAGAAAAGGGGCGCTGATAGACAGCGGTTATTAACCGCTGTCGTATCTATATTCAACATTGGTTATTAACCGCTGTTATTCCATCAAACCCGCTGTGGTATGTGCTCGATTTTAACCCCTTACAATATCTACGACAACAGTTTTATCAGCTATGACAGCGGTTATGAACCGCTGTTATTTGGATTTACTAAGACGGTTTTTAACTGCTGTTATTACTTCAAAACTGATGTTGTATAAATATTTATGACATCGGTTATTAAACGCTGTCGTAAATATCCAATATTTTAAAAAAAAATCCTGAATTTTTAATTTTCTTGATCAATAAAAGTAAAATACAAATTTTAAAATAAAAAAAATAGCAATTAATAATTGATTAATTAAGAATTACATTAAAAGTCCCTACAAAATTAATCAATCACCATAATTAATGTAAAATGCACCATAAATTCAACTAAAATATTACAAATATCCAAAATAACAGGTAGCGTCTCCCTGAGCATGAATTTCAGAGTATTCTTTTGCTTAAGATAAATTTTGCATGCAAAATTAACAAGCATTTGATACTAACGCCATATTCTCCACAAAAATTCTATGCTACACAAATAATTTCATCCAATTCTACTTGTGTCAAAATCTGAATACATGCAACCATTGACAAGGAGCAGCACAAATTCAGTGGCTCAAACAGGTTACCCAAAATAACAGTTTCTTAGTAATCGAGGAAAACATCGACAAGGACTGAAAAATCAATCGATGAATCTAGTTACCAAAGTTTAGACTCCACTGAACCAAGAAATCCTAAGTGCGGACACTGTTGTGACGATTGAGAGCGGGGTGATCCTGAGGGGGTTATTGAGGAGACGACTAAAGTGAAGTTGGCTGCCTTACGCGCCCGGAAATCATTTGTACACCAATTGCAGCATATGTTTCTGCAAGAAGTTTACACAAACTGAATAAATTAGTTTATCTATTTGAATCATAAACAAGATAATTATATAAATAACAGGAAATTTTGTTATAACACTGAGAATTAGAAAATATAGTAAAGCATGCATGCATTCCCATCACTCACTTTAGAATCTTGACAATAAAGAATGAGCAATCAACAACTTCTATGCCCAAACTCATAACTGCTTCTACTGAGGGTACAACAAAATCACTATAACTGAATTTGTATCTCCATACATGTCCTGGCATCGTGATTTTTATATACTCATCAATGTTATCAAGACCTGTAAATAATTCTAGAGGAACTATAGATTACAAGCAACATAGAGGCAAAAGAAAAAATAGAATATTATTCAATACTATAGACAACCCAATAATTACCAACAGATAATATACTCTTCAGCAAATACTTCAACAATTCCTCTACAAAACATGTTTGTGCAGAAATTTTATTAGAAAAAAAAAATATATAATGATTATTATGGTCATGTCTTTCATTTCAATCAATTTAGACAACTTTCCTTTCCTTTCATTTTAATGAGATATCTGATAAAAATAAATGACTTGCTTTTGGGAATATAATTTATTACACTAGTAAACAGTAATCATTGCACTATTTCATGACAAAGATATAATGCAGGGTATACCCTTCTTTTTCATTTCAAAGTTCCTAGCTTAGTGCTCAATGAAACAAAACAATTCCAAAACTATTCGGTACGTATTTATTTTGTCTTTGGTCACCTTGATCAAGCTCATTTTTTTACTGAAAACTTGAAATCTATTCCTAATTTTTTTTATATATTAATTAATTTATATAAATTTGTCAATTAGTCAAAACTCAAATCATCTTTACTTAACAACTTATAAAGTTTTCAATTTTACACAGAACACGGAACATCTTTATGATTTTTTTTGAGTAGTCTAAGTGGTTCTTTTTATTACCCAGAAATAAATTAAAAGATGTACTCCAATAACGCAGAACCAGAGAATACATACTACAACAACAACTAAAAGCAATGCTAAATCACGTGAATTAAAAAAAAAAAAAAAAAAGTGACTGACTATGAAAACCTGAACACACTCGGCCAGATAACAAAAGATGGAAGAATAATCAGAAAGGTGACAAAACTATTCGATTCAGCCCCTTACATGGAATGATAATCTCCCAATCATGATGAGAACAACAAAACTTGGAAGGGAATGTCACCCTAGCCTCAACCATTTTCACAAGCAAAAGACTACTCTTTCAAATCCTTTAGCAAAGGACGGGCCGGCGTATATTATTGAATATATACCCTATCTTAACGATATCAACCAACGGATATATGAGGCAAGTCAAGCTTATAATTAATATATATATGAGTCAAGTCAAGCTTATAATTAAGCAATATATTGATCTGGGCCCAATGCCTCAAATCTCAAACAATAGAGACATGTCTCCACTCATTAAACCTGTTTCTTAAATTAGTTTGATATATTTGAATTCTAAAGGAAGATAGTGCATTTGTAAACAAATTAATTAATAGGAAAAATGTCATGAAAAAAAAAAACTTTCATTTTAGTTTTTTTTTTTTTTTTTTTTATGGAAGTTAAATACACATCCCTTTTTTTTTCCCCTCCCCATGACTCGAACCCAGGACCTGGTGCTCTAACCACTTGAGCTATCCCACTTTGTACATAACATCTTTACTTAACAACTAATAAGAATCACACCAAGTAAATTTCTTCACTTAATTTCTTATTCAGTTCCTCCACATTGATCCCACCTTCTTACACTTATACTCTCCATTAATATTACCTAAATATTCACTTTTACCATTAATTTCTTCAGAATTAATCAATGTCCAGATAATATAATTAAATAGACTATAAACAGACTAAGTATAAAGAAAATTTACAACAAGAAAATAATTTAATATGCAGAATTTAGACTTTAAGAAACCTGACCAATCTCCTGCATTTTCATATTTGGATCAAAACCAATTTTAAAGCCATATATCACCCAAACAAATAACCCTCAACCATGTCCTCTCATCAGAAACAAATTCCATCCTTACCCACCTAAAACTGTACATCTTCCGAACCATCATCAAAGTAATATAAAATATCCCAAAAATCTAAAAAATTAAAATCAGAAATTCAAGTAACCTAAAAATCTTATAAAACGCAGTTAACACATTGAGTCTTAAAGATTCATACCTGAATGTTGCTCTTGAGAGAAATTTGGATAGCATGAGTTGTGACATCCAGAAGTAATCTAATTTTTCAACTGTAATCTAATTTGTCTTAAAGATTCATACCTGAATGTTGCCTTTAGCCGCGCCCAATTTCAAATTACAGTCTTGTTACTTCGCGGCCCATTGTAATCAATTGGGCCGCCTCAAATATATAATACGAGGGTTTGACTATTTACACCTTCATTTCAGATGGATGCACTCTTTAAAATCGGTCTAAAATAGATGCATCCCCTTAATTGTCATAAATGTTCATTTCTTCAAAAAAATTCTATTACTATTCACACCCCCACCAAAACCTATTTCCCCCTTCATCTTCATTCTCTCATTTTCCCCCACCAACCCACCCACACCAATCGTCGGGCACTGCGCCCCAGCCACTGTGGCCCGTCCCTCTCCTCCATTTTTTTTCTGTGTTTTTGTCCGTCCGGCCCCGGCAACGGCGCCAAAAACTTGACACGTGATTTTACCAACACGCTCCTCTCAAGTATAAGAAGATCGTATGTAATAAAAGTAAGTGCCCGGTTAAATTATCGAACCACGGGACTAGTTAGCTAGTGTAGCCTTAGTGTTGTGTGTGTCACGAAATTATAGTGAAAGACTATGGGGGTGAGCTAAAGACTAAATACTAAATGCAAAAATCAACAAGGTAAAAACTAACTAGGAAAAGCAAGTAAAATGATGATCAAATATCAAATAAAAAAGTAGTGTTCGGGTGTTCTTCATTATGTGGAAATCGATTAAAGCTTAACTTGGACGTTTAATTCATTGGTTGGTGTATGATAAGAGCAATCACTAAGAATGTATATAATAAATTAAAGCACCTAAGATCGGGAGGAAGGATAGAGTCGTTCTCACCCGGGTAATCACACAATTAGAGGATTCTACCTAAGCTATACTAATTTAATCCCTAATCATGCTTTTCCACTTGAATACTAGAAACCAAACTCCTATGATCTCCTCACTAATCACTCAAACTCTCATTCAAATAATTAGTGTAAATTAATGGGGTTCTAATGCAATTTACCCAACTCTCGTTGCGATAAACCAATATATACTCAAATCACATTTATCCCAACCCTCGATTATACGATCTACACAACTAACCAACTCTCGTTGCACTAATCATGTTTCAGCATAAAATCTAATAATTGAAATCATGCAATTGATCAATAAATATAATTTAATCAATACACCACCAATAGAATTAAACAATCAAAACTAAACTAAAAATCTAATTCCATCATAAATTCAAACACCCAAACACCAACAAACCTAGCTAATAACTAAATTAACAAATGAAAGCAAGTTTATGAAAGATAAACAACTAAACATTAAATTAAAGAAAAATACCACCTCATTTGTCTTCAAATTCTTCAATACTATGAAATATTTAATTTAAAATTAGCTAAGAAATTGAAATTAACTTAATCTAATCTATTTTGAGTGAAGTGGGGTGGGAGAATTTCCCCCTATTGGAGCTGCTGCGTATCTGCGTGTGTGTCCTCCCTCCCGCTTTTGCGTTCCCAGCTTAAGGAATTAAAAATGGCTTCATTTAGTCATTTACGTGTGCTGGGTTTAAGGAATGGGCCAGGTGCTTGCTTTTTCTTTCATCTCAAATGGATGGCTGCATGTCTTTTAGATAATGGGCTTAGGCTAAATGAATGGGCCTCCAATTAATTCCAGCTGCATGATTTTGCTTTAATTCTTTTAAATTCATTTTTTTTTTTTTTGTGGAGCTCGGCCGTGCCACCAATTTTTCCTAACTCTCTGTCACGGGCACGCCTTGCTCGAGCCTTGGGCTCGGCCGTGCCCCTCCTCTCTTGTTTTGCTCATATCTTTTGATTCGAGTGTCCGATCGACTCGATTCTTGTCTCGTTTCGACCCTCACTTCACCTTCTTTCATGTGGTCAACTCATGGACTCGATCCAACAGCTGACTTTTTCGTAATTTGATTCAAAACACCTCGTTTTACCTACAACAATAGCAAACTACACAATTTCTCCAAATCACGTGTAATTAGCCAATTTAGTGTAAATAATGCACGAAATCCTATAAAATTATGCAAATTAAATACAAGAATTTCGAGCAATTTTCGCACTAATCAGCGACCCAGCCACTGCCCAGGACCGTCGCGGCCCGTCCCCCTCCCCTATTTTTTTCTGTGTTTTTGTACCCTCTCCCCCGTCCAGCGGCCTCCATCTTCCTCTCCCTCGATTTCGGCGCGACCCCCTCCATTTTTTGCGTTGATATTTTCTGCAAAAAAATAAAATAAAAACTGTTCATCCATTTTTTGCGTCGATTCCGCGCGACCTCCCTCTCCCGCTCCCGATCGACGTTGCCGCCACCTCCTTGTCCAAGATGCCGGCCACCCCACCTCAAGTTTGTAAAGATGCCGGTGACTTGAACAAAATTTTTAGGTCAATAAGTTTTGACTAACTACTTCCCCTCAAGCATAAGGGATCGTAGTAGTATACACACAAGTATTTCGACCAAGTAGTATCGAACCACGGGAGGTAGGCTAGTGCAATGGATCCCTAGAGTTGTACGTCGTCATAATTAATGTAGCTACGGTTTCGGGAGTTGGATGCAAAACTAAAGCTAAACAATAAACTAAAGACAATAAATTAAACTAAACACAATGCTAGTTAGTAAATTAACTACTAAACTAAGAAAACGAGAAAATGACAATTAAAGTAAAGAACAACTACGAATCTAAATTCGGAGAAGTGAAATCGAGTGAGATTGTTTATACCATTTTTATGCTTCAATTTGGATTTGCTAAGAGCATCAAGATGCTAGGATGAAAATCATTTCCCTTCGGGTACTATAGCCTTACGTCTAAGGTGTTCCCGGCCAAACCCGGTAATAAGACCTCTTCCTAATCCTCACCAACTACTCAAATAACCATTCAAGTAATTAACGTCTCTTAATGGGGGTTCTAATACGATTAACTCTCTCTCGACGAATTAAAAGTATAATAAAACACATTTGTATACTAACAACTCACACCATAAATTTAAACATGTTCATGTAACTCTCGTCTACGCTAAACATGCCTCAAAATACGGATTAATAGAAGTTAATACACAAAGCACCAATAAAATCCAATAAGAGAACCAATAATCCAAATATCAACAATAATCAAAGCTTAAACAATTCACACATTCAATATTCACATGGTTTCAAACACCCAAAGCATAAAAAACTTAGCCCATGGTGTTTGAGAAAACACTCATGGCTAAAACAACAAAATAAATAGAAATAAACAAGAAATTTATCAAACAAAGCTTAAATAAAAGAAAAATATCACCTTGAGAGTCTTGTAATTTCTCCATTCTTACATGAAAATAAAATACCCAATGATTCTAAACTAAGAAAGCATAAAAATGAAGAGTGTGTTTGAGGAGATAACTCCTCAAACCTAAGCTAATTGCTCCTCTATTTCTCACATGTTGGAGGAAAATGAACTAGGGTTTGAGTGTGTAGAAGTGAGGCAAAACCTCCTTAATAATCTGATTTGGGGAGGTATTTATAGTTGTGAAGAGTGTTTGAGACGAAATTAACATTTGGGTCCTTGAAGTTCTTCAAAATTCGCGAAATTCTAAAAAAAACGTAAGTTCAAACGGCCAACCGAGTGAGTTCACTCGACCGCCCGAGTGAAAATGGATTACAGTACAAAACTGGGTTCCAGATCCCAAACGGGTGCCAGTGTGGGCTCACTCGACCGCCAGTGTGAACTCAACTCCACTCGGCCGCCAGTGTGGGCTCACTCGGCCGCCAGTGTGGGATGAATTCCCTCGAAATCTTCTGTAACTCGACCTCACTCGGCCGCCAGTGTGGGCTGACTCGACCGCCCGTTTGGTTTCTGCTCCTTGGACTTTTTCTTCTATTTTTCTTGGCTTTCCTTGCTCGCCCTTCAACCGAACATCAATTCCCATGCGCCAATGCTCGTTTTCCTTCTAAAATGGACGATTTCACCTTGTTTCCTACACTTTGAACACATTTCTTGACAACAAGGTTAGTAGCACCATTTCTATCAATTAAGACCAAAATCACATCAAAATGCTACAATAATATAGCAATAATGAGAACAAATACGAGCAATCTCACACCCAATCAGCCGGCCGCCGCGTGTTTTTTTGTTAGGGTTTTCTGCATAACTTTTTTTTTTCGACAGTGTAATGTTGACCATATACACCATCATCGACAACAATTTATCGACGAGAGTGTATATGGTTGACAATAAATGGTAAATTTTTTTTAAATATATTTTTTTAATTTTTTTCAACCAATTAGTGTCGACCATATGCATTTTCATTGAAAAATTGTTGTCGACAAGAGTGTATATGGTCGACACTAATTGATTGAAATTTATAAAAAATATTATGATTTTTCTAAGTATTTTTTGAAATTTCTAATTTTTTTTTTCTGATTTCGTGGTCATCGAATATAGTGTCGGAGGCGGCCGGAAGTGATAGGAAAAAGGTGAAAGAAATGACAATATGGGAGTGCGTTCAGTACATGGTGCATATAGTATGATACATTTTCCTTAAGGGTATTACATAGAGATGTCTATCGGGCTGGCCCTAGCCCTATAGGGCCAGCCCTACAGGGCTACGGGCTAAACGGGTTAGGGCCTTAACCGGTTCATATTTAACGGGCCTACAATTGTTAGGACCTAACCCTAACCATAGCGGGCCACGGGCTAAACGGGCCACTAACGGGCTACAATAATTTTTTTTCTTTTAAAATTAAAGATACATAATTAGTTAATGATCAGTAAATGAGAAAAAAAAAGTATAATTTAAACACAATTCTAGAACTCATTGGTCCTTAATATGACCAAATAAAGCTAAACAAATATCATAATCTAATAAAAAATAGTAATAATGACTAATGGATGGTAATGTGCTTCTTATTGCTTATAGTTATGGTTATTGATCAAATGACCCAAAATTTGTTCTTAGGTTATTTATTAAAAAAAAAAAAAAAGGTAACAACTCGGGCTAGCGGGCTGGCCCGATTTAGTCCACGGGCTAACCGGTCCGGGTCAAAAAAGCCCGATTTTAAACGGGCCTATAATTCATCAACCCTAACCCTATATTTTTCAGGGTTAAACGGGCCAGCTCGGTTAGCCCGGCCCGGATAAACATCTCTAGTATTACAATCACCTTTAAAAAAAAAAATTGTTCGTACTTTTTCACCCTGTGGATGTGTAGTGTATACATCTTTTCAATTTCAATGAGTTGAGTCGATTATAAATCTACATCTAACATTCGTACCTTTCATGAGTTTATGAATTATTGCAAATTAATTGGTTGATGCACAGTAGAAATTTTGTTTAGTATAGTCAAATAAATAATACTCCATCCTATACGTGTAATTTATACTCCCCCCATCCTAGAATTACTTAGACAAAGTGGATAGCTCAAG
Organism: Galeopsis tetrahit; assembly: GCA_963675135.1. Classification (NCBI taxonomy): domain Eukaryota; kingdom Viridiplantae; phylum Streptophyta; class Magnoliopsida; order Lamiales; family Lamiaceae; genus Galeopsis; species Galeopsis tetrahit. The sequence goes on from OY776127.1 coordinate 77,167,577, forward strand.
TGGTTAGAGCACCACTACCTAGGCATTAAAATTTTTGTGAGATATTATTTTTAATAATTTATATATATTGTATTTTTTAAAAATTATTGATTTCTAGAATTTAAGCATAAAAATTTTAATTTCTATATATTAAAAAAATTAAAGGACGTAAATTTCTCCGAAATCCCCAATTCATTTCACATGTGCAAATCACACGCTTACATTTCCTACGAATTTGTAAAAAAATTGACAAACAGATCGTAAATTTAATAAAAAATGACATAAATTGAACACCTTGAGATGTAAATTGAAAAAGTGAATACTTAACGTACGCTTACATTTCCTACGAATTTGTAAAAAAATTGACAAACAGATCGTAAATTTAATAAAAAATGACATAAATTGAACACCTTGAGATGTAAATTGAAAAAGTAAATACTTAACGTATACACCTTATCGAACAAAAGAATCGGAAACATTCGTAAATTGAGCCACTAAGGCTAGCTCTACAAGCACGAGTTTATAGATGTGTGGTGTTTGTCTCATTAGTTTGTGTTATACATAAGAAGAAATATTGTCTCCCTGATTAAATGTTTTTTTTAACAATTTATATAGAAAAAAAAAACTTAAAATTAGATATTTCTACCATCAATTAATTTTTTTCTTAGTTAAAGAACTAGAAAAGGAAAAAAAAAATACTAAAAAAATTGCTAGTTGAGGTAAATTGAGCAGGAATAATAATAAAATAATTATATATAAATATAATTTAAAGAGATGTTTAATTCAAAACGGGGTAGCAATTAATTAGTCAGGTGCAAGTTTTTACAAGTATTTATTACTATTAATGAACTTTTTTCTTGTAATTACTAATTTAGATAGATAATATTTTTTTTGCTATTATATTGTACATTAATTTAAAATTGATTAATTGTGTTTTGGAGTCTACCCAGAAATAATTGTCATTTTCAAATTTTTTATTTGTAATAATTGATCGGACACTGGCTATAAAACGTGTCCTTTTATCTGCTGAATAATTGGAGGGAGATAAACCCATAAGGCCATCTCCAACCACAAACTTCCAAATGAAAATCTTTAAACTTGAAAATACACTTTTTCATACTCTATTTTAAAAACTTTCTCCACCATGAAACTCTATATCTTACTCTATTTATTATTTTAATCATTTTTAATATATTACAATCATTAAATAATATATTTATCTTCGTATTTAAATTAATTTATACAATTAAATATTCAATTAGTAAATTAAATTATAAATTAAATATTATTAATTTTATCAAAATCATAAAAGGTAAATAAACTTGTAGTTTTCAAATATTACTTTTATTTAAATATAAAATTATGAAACATATAATAACGTAAAACGATACATGTGAGTATAATCTAATATAACACAATTACACTTATTACGTTTAAAATAGACGTAAAACGATACTTTGTATTTCTTTTCAGTTTATGTTCACTTATTTTAATATTTCGGTGTTATATGTAGCTAGGTAATGCATGTATGTCCGTTTTAATATGTAATGTATTTCATATTTAATATATAATGTATGTTTTATTGTACTTTACGTTATTTTTTTGTAGGTAATAATAATACACAAAAAAAAAATTAATTACACAATTAAAATTAAATTATAAATTAGTATAACAATAGAATTGTAATTATATTTAACAAATTATTAATATAGAATTGTAATATAAAATTGTAAATATTAATAAAATAATAGATATAAAATATAGAGTTAGAGTTTACTGTTCAAAACTCTATTTCAAATTTTCAAAATAAAGTACGGTTGGAGGGAGCAAAACTCTATAAATGAGAGTACGGATGGAGATGGTCTAACAACATGAAAAAGTAAAAAACAACAAGATCTAAAAAAGGAAAAATAAAAAAAAAACCATATAATAAAAGTAAAAGCGAAAATTAAACGGATCGATCAACAGATGACCCGAACGGTCACCGTGGCTCCGTCAGATAGATTTACGCGTAGATCCCAACTAAATTCATGAAAAAAAATCATTTTTTTATTTGTCATATACATTTTTGGCCATCCAATGCAATGCTCCATCTTATGCCCATATTCATTTTTGGTGATCCAATGCCAATGGTCCATTTCATGAAATGCCCACATGGAAAACAAAACAAAAATAAAATCATTTTCTACTGTTTCGCAGTTATCGTAATCTTCTTATCCTTTGCTTTTCTCTTCTTCCAATAAATTAAACATGTCGTATACTATACTGTACTGTACACTACCTCTTCCAAAATACTACGTGCCTTTTTCTGACCAAATTTCCAGAAAAAAAAAAAAGAGAGTGAAAAATTACAACGATAACCCTTGAATTTATTTACCTCAATTATTAATGAATTCCGCGATTTATAAATTACAATTACCCCTTCCCGAATGAAATAATTCTGTCTCATCTAAAAATCCAATTTGTAGAGAGGATGTAAATTAATTCTTTATATTAACTCCTAACACTTCCCCTCACTCGTGGATCGGATTAACACCTCTTACCCTTTTTGGGGAGGAGGCCCATCGAGTGAACAATTTAAATGGGTGGAGTGCTTTCAACAGAAATCAAACCCAGGTCATTTTGCCCGATTTACTCTGATACCATGAAAGAATTCCGTCTCATTTAAAAGTCCGAACTTGTAGAGAGGGTGAGAATTAATTCTTGTATATTAATTTCTAACACTGAATTTATCAAAATTTCCAAATAAATCATTTAATTTAGGTAAATTACCTGAAACATGAAGCTCATTAATTTTTTGATTTTTTATAAACTTAATTAAAATACTCTTTTTTTTTTTTTAAATGAGTACTATTAGATGTAGAACTGTTAAAATGGGTTGGGTCCATTGGGTCGACTCGTCCTTGTCTATTAAAAATGTGGGCTGAATTATATAATACAAGCCCGTTTAAGATGTGAGTCTGTATAGACTAGACCGTATGATTTGTGGATTTTGGTGGGTTGAACCACGGACGGGGCGGGTTGGCCAGCGGGCTTTTAAATTTTTTTAAGGATAAGTGAAGCAGTAACACATTTTTATTAAGTTGAACTATGAATGTGAGTAAATATCTCATATTAGAAATTTATGGATTCAATTCAACTTTAAATCAAGATATACAAAATTACAAAATATTATACTAAACAAAATTGAGATTTAATATTGAGAATACATCGATGTCAATTCACATGAGTCAGAAATAGACTTGATAATTAATGTAGATTTGATTTTTTTTTAACTTTCTCTTTATAAATGCATAATTATCATGAGTAGAATGAGAGAGAATGTGGTGATATTTGTATTCAGAAATTGACATTTGTTGCTGATTGTTGAGTTGATTTGCCATTAAACTTTCGTTGAATATTATATATTTTTGTTACTGATAATTGAGTTGAATATTCGCCCATTAAACTTTCGCGGAATATTCACTACTACATATTTGGCCTTGGAGAGCTTTTAGAAGAGCTCTCCAAGTGGGAGCTGTCCAAGCTAAATTGCACTTGGAGAGCCTTTAAAGGACTCTCCAAGTGCAAAAAGGGCTCTCCAAGTGCAATTTAGCTTGGACAGCTCCCACTTGGACAGCTCTTTTAAAAGCTCTCCTCCAAGGCCAAATATGTAGTAGTGATATTATATATTGATTCTACCCTTTTGAAAACAAGAATTTAAATATTATTAAAGTTTAAATTTTAGTTCGATTAATTTGACAATTAAACAAAAAAATCTTATTTGAGGTTTACTTTTTTATTATAGGAGATTAAAATTATTTAGACGGTGGATTTAATTAAAGATTATCCAAAATTATTCATACTTTATTTTTTTTATTTTGTAATTATTTATGTGTTGGTCCCAAAAGGAGTGTGACACGTGTATGGGGGGTGGGGAATACATGTGTATGTGTTTTTCAAAAACTTTTTTGCAAGTAATCAACACAAATAATCAGAGTCAAATAAGTTACACAGTATGTCAAGTCCTATGAAAATACTAACCGATCTTAACAGTATGCAACTTGTATGTGGAATAAATGATAGACCCTATTATACTCCTTAAATGATATGCACTCAAATACTAAACTATCAAATAGCAGTAAGCAATTATAACAACACAAAAACTTAAGCAAGAAGATAAATGTAGTAAGTAAGAACACAAGATGTATAGTGGTTCGGAGGCTAAACTGCTCCTACGTCCACTCTCCTAATTTAATAGGATAATTCCTTAATCTCTTCGGAATTAACTTGTTTTTACAGTGCCAAGGTGCACTCTACTTCTTCTTCTTCTCTTCTCTTGATTTCTTACAACCTTCTCTCGTTGCAATACTCTCAACACTTCTACGAACTCAACAATACTCTCAAACTATCTCTCAAGGTGAAAGTAAGGTTTTGTTCTTGTACCAACTAAGTGTGATATCCTTTACAATTTAAGAACGAATGTAAAGGCTAGGATATCACTGTCTAGGCTTTGGATAATCAAACAGTAAGCTTGCCTAGTGGGGACTAAAGGTAACACTCACAAATGAATATGCTTAAAAGCTTTGATCTCTCGAGTGTTTTGAATACTTTTGAATGCTAGAATGTGTATGGCTTGTGTGTCTTGTTGTGTGTCCCGTAATCTTGAAATGATTCAAGATGTGGCCTATTTATAGATTAAGCAAACTATCCGTTGGTGGAGATAGTAAAACTTATCTATAAATTTGAACTTTCAAATTGTTCAGGGGCCTGCAAGCAAATAGTACATGCATTCACGTCCATTCTGCATTCTGCAATTCATTCTCAAAATTTGTTATGTGCAGTGACAGGTGGCATCCGATTATTGGTTGATTTGGAATAATTCCGTCATTTCCGCTAACGGCCTCGTACTGGGTAAAATGCCTCGTCATTCATCGTCTTTGACCATAAGTGTGCCAAGTCCAAAGTATATGAATGTCCAAATTCATCATACTTGACTTCATGAATCCTTGCCACTTTTCCATAACACTTCAGCTTCTTGTCTTCAATGCTACTTGTCTTCATGTATTTTGTGCTTTCAGGTCATTTGTCATAGATTCAAAGAATAATCTATCTAAGAAAGATTAAAGCTCCCTAACATATATGAGCTTTTCTAACCTGAAAATCTAGACTTGGCAAATCATCATACTTGGAGTTTTACTTAGGGTTTTGGTATCTAATCAAAATCAATTTTTCTTTTATTAATATAAACCATATCCCAACATTATGTATTGTTTAAAATTTAGTATAACAATAAATGTGAAATTTTTTTTATGAAAAAGTTTGTGGACTAGACCGCAATTCGTCATGGATTGGGTTGAGTATAGTATTTTTCAACTTTTTCACACCATGGACCGACCCGTCAAAATCCATAAAATGATAGGTTGATGTGGGTTACGGACTGTCCCGCTTCGTTAGCTCATTTTAACCGCTCTAACTAGATGTGCACGTGGATCAATGGTGCCTAATGTAACTAATTTTTTTAAAGTAGAATTACAGATAAGGAATTTAAATTGTACATTTATCGCTCACCTACTTTTTTGTTTGAAAGATTTATCGCTAACCTATTTAATTTATACATAGAAATTCTATTAAAAAATGTATTTCTCTAGACTTAATCGGAAAAGAATAGAAAGATTATAAACATACTAGCTTTTCTGGGAAATAATTTTTTTACGTCCCATAACTTTTCAACTTTTTCAAAAACGTCCCAAAAAAATTAACTTTTCCAATTACGTCCCAAATTTTAGCTAACTTTTCCAATTACGTCCCAAGTCGCCGGAAACATCAAAACGACGTCGTATTACATCATGGTTACGACGTCGTTTTGATGATTTTGGCGATTTGGGACGTAAATGGAAAAATTAGCTAAAATTTGGGACGTAATTGGAAAACTTAACTTTTTTGAAATTTTTTTGAAAAAATAGAATAGTTATGGGATCTAAAAAAATATTTTATTGAAATTGTTTGATTAATTGTTTGTATATGTTTATATATTTTTTTAAAATTTATATATTTAAAATTTATATACTTTTTTTTTAAAATTTTCTTTGTAATGTAAATCTAAACAAATAAATTTACTTATATATATTTTATTATCGGTATATTATTTGTATGAATAAATATAGTTTTTGGATAGTATTAAGTAGTAAGTTATCACATTTATTTATTTTATAATAATTATACCGAATAGAATTACTTGATATTTTGTTAACATATTATATTTATGGTGATTAATATTAGCATAATTCCTTATAATAATTATTAATTTTTATATTTATTGTTTTTAATTTTTTTAAGTTAAATCGATTCATAATTTTTAATTAATACGGAGTATATGAAATCTTATTATCTATTTATTTATTTATTTATTATACTCATTATTTTAAAGAAAATGATTATAATTTTAATATTAATTTATCTTATACAATTCAAAAAATTTACCCTTTATTTCATTCAATTTTAGAGCATAAAATTATACTTAATAGAATTACATGATATTTTGTTAAATATTATATTTATGGTCATTAATATTAGCATATAATTTCTTATTATAATTATTATATATAATTTTTTAATTTTATAAAGTTAAATCCATTCACAATTTTAATGTTAAATCGATTCACAATTTTTAATTAATATGGAGTATATGAAATTTTATTATCTATTTATTTATTATTACTCATTATTTTTAATATATTATATCCATATATAATAATTCAATGTAATATTATACGGAGTATATAATATTGTCATGTTCATTAGTGTTAAAAATTTAATAGTTCCATTTTTTTTAAAAAATTTTTAAAAAAAGTTAAGTTTTCCAATTACGTCCCAAATTTTAGCTAACTTTTCCATTTACGTCCCAAATCGCCGGAAACATCAAAACGACGTCGTAACCATGACGTAATACGACGTCGTTTTGATGTTTCCGACGACTTGGGACGTAATTGGAAAAGTTAGCTAAACTTTGGGACGTAATTGGAAAATTAACTTTTTTGGGACGTTTTTGAAAAAGTTGAAAAGATATGGGACGTAAAAAAATTATTTCCCAGCTTTTTTTGAAGTTTCTCGATCTAAGAAAATAACAAACCTATTATAAAGAAGAACAAATTGTGAAAGATGATCAGTTTCCATCAAGCCCAACAAAAACCACTATGATTATGAATGGGGAAAGATACTTGTAATCGGAGAAATAAACCCATAACAAACGTGAGAAAAGTAAAAAACAACAAGATCTAAAAAAAAGGAAACAATCAAAAAACACCATGTAATAAAAGTAAAAACGAAAATTAAATGGGATCAACGATCGAATGATCCGAACAGTCACCGTTGCTCCGTCAGAAAGATTTACTCATAGATTCGAACTAAATTCCTTCCTTAAAAAAAAGCATTTTTTTTTTTGTCATATACATTTTTGGCCGTCCAATGCAATGCTCCATCTTATGCCCAAATTCATTTTTGGCGGTCCAGTGCCAATGGTCCATTTCATGAAATGCCCACACGGAAAACAAAACAAAAATAAAATCATTTTCTACTGTTATCCTTTTCTTTTCTCTTCTTTGAATAAAACATGTCCTATACTATACTATACTATACACATCTTCCAAAATACTACATGCCTTTTTCTGACCAAATTTCCAGCTGAAAGAAAAAAGAGTGAAGAATTACAATAACCCTTGAATTTTTTTTACCTCAATTATTAATGAATTCCGCGATTTATAAATTACAATTACCCCTTCCGAAATTTATCAAAATTACCAAATAAACCATTTAATTTAGGTAAATTACCTGAAACATGGAGCTCATTTAATTTTTAATGGTTCAGATTTAATTGACTACGGTAGTCATACGACACTCTGGCTACATGTAGGAGGAGATGCCTAATTAATTATAATATATACTTCCTTCTTTCTTTTTTTATACGTTCCAACACAAATTTTATATTTCTTTATTTTTGTGCCAAAAATAAATGTAAACTTGGTTAATTTACGTCCGTCCCGTAACTTTAACATTTAAAAAAAAAGTGTTAAAAAAAAAAAAAAAAAATTTACGTATCATAATTTGGTTAATTTACGCCATTTTTCTTTATTCTGCAAATTGTAAATAGTGACTTGTTATAATTTTGTTTTAATCCACATGATCATTGTTTTTTCACGCTATAAAAGTGAAGATCGATCACGTTTCAATATAATTTACGTCGATTATCCAAAAAATTTATGCGCACGCGCGTGACAAAAGTTTGAGTGTCTCCAACAAAAAATGGACGTGAATTAATCAAGTGATGGGATGTTTATATAATTTTATAATTTCTCGTAAAATTGATACGTGCAAATTAATTTATTACTTATAAATACTGGCCGGCCAGCTCCAAATTAAAATGTGAAAACAGAATTACATCATTCATACATGCATTTTGTAGCTTAGGTAAAATGAAAATGGGTTGTGATGAAACCGTGAAGCAGCTTCCTATCATAGATTTCTCGGTGGACCTGAAAGAAGAAACTCCAGCATGGGAATCCGTGAAAATCCAAGTCCAAAAAGCCCTGGAAGAATATGGGTGCTTTGAGGCGACGTTAGATCAAATTCCTCTTCATCTCCGAAAATCAGTAATGGAAGCAATGCAACTACTTTTTGATCTCCCTTTACAGACTAAGTTACGTAACAGCTCCGATAAGCCCTTCCATGGCTACTACGGCGGAGACCAGGCGATCCTTCCATTTTACGAAAGTTTGGGGATCGAAGATGCCCTCTCCCCTGGAAAAATCGCCACCTTCGCCAATCTCATGTGGCCCCAAGGCAATCCCACTTTCAGGTACGTAACTTAATTTCTAGTACAAGTTTTAAAGAATAATTAATGTAATTTATTCTTAATTTAATTACCAACAAACTGAAAAAAAATAAAACAAAATGGTATGACATATATGCACCGTGATACTTTTGTATAATTGAAAAATGAAATACAATTAGACTTTTGATCATCGATCCATCATAATATTATTATTATTATTATTATTATTCCCTGGCCTGATCAGTACGTTTCACGTACATAAATGTTTTATTGGGTTTTGTTGTTAATTATTAGAAAGAGTGTAGAGAGGTTTGCAGAGCAATTGCATGAACTGGACAAAACAGTGAGGAATATGGTTCTTGAAAGCCTTGGACTGGAAAAGTACAAGGCCGAGCATATAGATTCGACATATTACCTTCTTCGATTTCAGAAGTATGATGGGTCTGCAGGAAGCCATGGAAGTAAGTTTGGGTTACCATCTCACACAGACAAGAATACCACCACCATAGTGTATCAGAGTGATGTAAGAGGATTGGAAGTTCAAAAAAAAGATGGAGGAGAATGGATCACTGTTAACTCACGAAACTCTTTCATTGTCATGACTGGAAAGGTTCTCTATGTAAGTTCTAATTAATTAAAAATAATGTTTTCATACTTAATTTCCTTTAATTTTAATTTAGTCCTCCATCTATTTCACCTCAAAATTATAAAAATACCTCACCTTCATGCTATTACCTACCTACTTACTTTTGCATGGCCCCACTACCTATAATTATTAATTTACTCTATGTATATATAACATTCTAATCATTACATTTTTTTCTTAAACTATATTATGTAATTCCGACAAGCTTTAATTTGTGGGACGCTTAATGAAAACTGTCTCACAGCTAGCTAGTACCAAACTCTCTAAATAATTAAAACAATACGGCGGAGTACTAATTTAGGCAAGTTATTTGCTGCAGGCTTGGACAAATGGACGGGTGCACACTCCGTATCACAGGGTGATGAGGAGCGGAGACGAAACTAGGCACTCGTTCGCATTATTTTCGATTTCAAAACCAGGCTATATAATTAAAGCTCCTGATGAGATGGTGGACGATGAGCACCCTTCACTTTTCAAGCCTTTTGATATGGACAAATTCTTCGAATTTTACTACTCTGAAGCAGGTCGGACTTTTCCAAATGCTCTCGAGGCTTACTGTGGAGTCTAGTTATTTAAAAATGTGTGGTATAAGTATTGTTAAGCCTTCCAGTTGAGCATTACGTTTTTTAAAAACATTGCCTATTAATAAAATGTTACAAATGCATGTGTGGTATAAATATTACTCCATATATATATGGCCGGCTACCAAGAGTACTATTGCATACAATGATCTAATAAGTGTTGTATTTGTGGGTACGTACATGAGGTAGCTAGACTTTCACGACAGCTATGTTTTGCAACTAATATCACAATTTTAATTTTATGGATATTGTTAGATATATCGTAAAAAAATGATGAAAATCTTATTAAAATTTAGAAAATTTAACATAAAATTTTAGAAATTATTACAACATATAGTACTACTCCCTCCGTCCCATAGGAACTTGCACACTTAGGTGGGCACACAATTTAAGAAATGTGTAAGAAAAAGTGTAATGAGTGATGTTTTGAGGGGTAATTTCGTAAAGTTTTATGAATAAAGTAAAGTAAAAAGTAGATTGAGTGTGGAAAAGTAATGGTATATGTGTAAATAAGAGTATATTTTGAGGGTGGGGGTTATGAAAATATTTCCTTTTATGGAGTGTGCAAATTGGTATGGGACATCCATTTATAGAAAGTGTGCAAATTCCTGTGGGACGGAGGGAGTATTACATATAGTTCATTCAAAAGCAAAACAAAATTATATGTTTAAAAAAACATATAGATAATAAATTACTCGATTCGTATATAAATACTGGCTGACGAAAACTGATTTACAATATAATACAATGCAAAATGATTAAATATATATAATAAAATACAATTAATACCAAAATGATGACCTATGCGGTTCAAATATAGTAGGTGAAATGACATATATGCCAAATAAGCTGATAGACAGCGGTCTTTAACCGCTGTAAATTGGTATCAACAACCGTTGTGGTACAAAGCGTTATAGAAAGGGGGCGCTGATAGACAGCGGTTATTAACCGCTGTCGTATCTATATATAACAGCGGTTATTAACCGCTGTTATTCCATCAAAATCGCTGTGGTATGTGCTCGATTTTAACCCCTTACAATATCTACGACAACAGTTTTATCAGCTATGACAGCGGTTATGAATCGCTGTTATTTGGATTTACTAAAACGGTTTTTAACCGCTGTTATTACTTCAAAACTGATGTTGTATAAATATTTATGACATTGGTTATTAAACGCTGTCGTAAATATCCAATATTTAAAAAAAAAAAATCCTGAATTTTTAATTTTCTTGATCAATAAAAGTAAAATACAAATTTTAAAATTAAAAAAAAATACCAATTAGTAATTGATTAATTAAGAATTACATTAAAAGTCCCTACAAAATTAATCAATCACCATAATTAATGTACAATGCACCATAAATTCAACTAAAATATTACAAATATCCAAAATAACAGGTAGTGTCTCCCTCAGCATGAATTTCAGAGTATTCTTTTGCTTAAGATAAATTTTGCATGCAAAATTAACAAGCATTTGATACTAACGCCATATTCTCCACAAAAATTCTATGCTACACAAATAATTTCATCCAATTCTACTTGTGTCAAAATCTGAATACATGCAACCATTAACAAGGAGCAGCATAAATTCAGTGGCTCAAACAGGTTACCCAAAATAACAGTTTCTTAGTAATCGAGGAAAACATCGACAAGGACTGAAAAATCAATCGATGAATCTAGTTACCTAAGTTTAGACTCCACTGAACCAAGAAATCCTAAGTGCGGACACTGTTGTGACGATTGAGAGCGGGGTGATCCTGAGGGGGTTATTGAGGAGACGACTAAAGTGAAGTTGGTTGCCTTACGCGCCCGAAAATCATTTGTACACCAATTGCAGCATATGTTTCTGCAAGAAGTTTACACAAACTGAATAAATTAGTTTATCTATTTGAATCATAAACAAGATAATTATATAAATAACAGGATATTTTGTTATAACACTGAGGATTAGAAAATATAGTAAAGCATGCATGCATTTCCATCACTCACTTTAGAATCTTGACAATAAAGAATGAGCAATCAACAACTTCTATTCCCAAACTCATAACTGCTTCTATTGAGGGTACAACAAAATCACTATAACTGAATTTGTATCTCCATACATGTCCTAGCACTACTACACATTTAAGCTTGGAGAGCTGCACTTGGAGAGCTCTTTTTTCAAACAGCTCTCCAAGTGAACACTTGGAGAGCGGTTTTTTTAAAAAAAAAAAAAATTAACATAGAGAGTGGTTTTGAACCGCTCTCCAAGTATACACTTGGAAAGCTGTTCATAACCGCTCTCCAAACCCCAATTCTTGGTCAAAAACACCCAAGTCAATTAATTATAAGCGTTTTCTCCCCCCAAACCAACATTTTCTCCTCCACACTCGAAGCTGGGTTTCTCCTCCAACAATTCACGCGTTTTCAACAGTCGTCGTCGCCTGATCAAAATCAAAAAAATCGGGCCTCCTACAATTCACGCGTTTTCAACACTCGAAGCTAATTTCTCCCCCAAATCAATAGTCGTCGTCGCCTCACTCCCTCCCTCCTCGCGCCGTCGCCGTCGCATCGCTCCCTCTCCTGCGTGTCGTCGTCGTTGCTGTCGCCGTCGCCCAGCTCCGTAGCTCCCACTCCGGCCCGCTGCTGTAGGTACATATATATATATACAGTTTCTTTGGTTAAAGCCCTCAATTCCCCATTAATTCACGATGCGTTTTATTTTCTCCCACAAATCGAAGGTTTGCATTAGCTGATGCATCTACTCATGAAGAAGAGGTTGGTCGATTGAGGTCAGAAAATTTACCTGCATTCATCGCAATAGTTTGTGGTAAATTATTTTTCAACAGTCTTGTTGGTTAGTATTGTAGGACATATTTATTTCAACCAATAATGTAGCCGACTGGTTAGTATTGTAGGACATATTGGCTCGTCCATGGATTATCATGTGAGTGACTTAATCTGCATCTAGAAGTGTTTTCCTATTTTTAGACTAAAAATAATGATTTAGATGATTTGTGGATCATTTAGGCTTTTCTTTTACAACCCTCGTGCTGAGTATGTGTTATACATTCTTGAAGGAAACCTTTTGACAGTCATATATGCTCATGAAAATAGAGAATTTGACCTAAGATATCTTTAAAGTATTAGAAGCAGTTAATCTCATATTGCCTTTTTAATGCTTGAGGAGATTTTCTTAGTACTTTTTGAAAATGGGCACTTTTTCTTCTATATGATGGACTAGTTTCAACATTGCACAGGGAATACTTTGAAGATATAGATCACACGTGGGAGACATTTGAGAAGACATTATGGGGTCATATTTCCAACTTCTTTAATCTTGCTAAAGAAAGGTATGCTAGTTTTGCAGCCCACAAACACTAGTCACAAATATAGGAGTTCTGCAGTGGAAATTTATGTCTTACCATGGCATCTCTGATAGTGGAAATTTATAGAAGTTATTGCTTTTTGTAAGTGATAGTCACAAATATAGGAGTTTTGTAGTTGAAATTCTCATTTGCTGTAGAAAAACAGTCAGGTATAAATTATCTTTGATATAGTATATAGGATTCTTTCTTGTGTCAGTGGCCTAACTTATTTTTTTATGGGGGAGCTATCGTTTTCAATTTCTTCATCCGCCTTATAGCAAGTAGCTTCAATTTGTTTTGAGCAACCACTAACCAGAGACTTTTGTGAGATAAATATTCTTTCTGAATTATATCTCACTACTAAAAATTTATATTCAAGGTTGTTCAAATGAATTGACAGAAATTGAATATCCATATCTCACTACTAAATATTGTGGTTTCTTTAGTTAAAATCCTTCATTGACTACTTACCCTTATGCTATGACTGGATCTCTAGGAACCTCATCTATATAGTACAATGTTCAAGACTCAAGCCGTGTTGGTATTTTCTCAAAATTATATAGTTTAAAGTAACTGAATCAAGTTTCTATATTCTCTGGTATAGTTCGTACTAAGCCAAGCCCAATTTGAGCCTATGAGAAAAGAACATGGGTATGAGCTTTTAATATCACACTATCAATTAATTATCTATATATTTGAAATGTACTCTCTGAAATTTTAACCAGTCAATGTTTTAGTTTTGTGAACCATATACAGTAATTGATCATTTGCTATCTTTGTGACTTTGTAATTCTTAATGATGCGTATATTGCTTGATCAGGTTGTGCAAGCTTCTTTTTTTTCATTATCTAATGTTCTGATGATAATTTCTATCAATGTCAGATTGGTGAAGAACTTGGAGATATTTATGACTATGTTGCTTCTTGTTTTCCTCCAAGGTTTGCATCTGTGTTTGTTAATATGACAGTCTCTTTTAATTTGGATGGTCACTCTGCTCCTCTGAAGGTATTTTGTCGGGCCATCATTTTGGTAATAACTGATAAGATTATTTCTTGATTTGATTTCCCTCCAGATATGAAATATTTCAGCTCATGGTAAATCTTTACACTGAGAGGTTCACTCAATGGTTGAGACTACTAAGTGACAGAGCTAATAATCTGTCAAATTTAGAGATATTAAAGGTACTTTATATGAATCTGCATCTCTTGAATACCACATCATCTATTACTTTTTTTACAGACTTTCTGAACTTCATCATAGTTTCACTTGTGCATCTCTGTGCAACTTTGCAAGTTATACATCTCAAGTTCTCAACCTTTGTGCAGTCAACAGAATTTGAAGTTGTTTTAATTGTGAATTTATGCTCCTATTATTAGGTAACTGGATGGGTAGTTGATTACCAAGATAAGCTAATTGGACTTGGTGTTGACGACTCTCTAGCACAAGTTTGTTCTGAGAGTGGATTCCTGATTCTGATGTGATTGTTGGTGTTATTGAAGAGAAGTTGAATCAGAATCCAAGACTACATTGGTTCCTATAGGACAAGGTGGAGGACAAGGCAGTGGAAGGGGCTCCTTCTTATATGGTGGAACACAGGTTTTGGGGACCTCCAGAAATACGGGTCCTGGAGACCAAAACTTCCCAGCTTTTTTCTCAAGTATATGCTTTGCATATTTTATCTTTCAGTAAGGGATAAGGAAAATATAGTAACGCATATCAAGTTCCTCTTTATTCATGTTAGATTGCTCTGCAGATCTTACTATAGTAAATTCGTAATCCATTTGTTTTTAGCTTTTGGTAGATTGCTCTATATTTAGTTTAGTAAGTTCCAATTGTTTGGTGATATTTTACAGTCATGCATTTTGGAGGCCAGCATGCTGGTGGAATGGGAGTGCCTGCTGTTGGAATGGCCTTCCCTGGATATGTTGGTCAACCACAACGTGGTGTCGGGAATTCAGAGATGACTTGGTAATCACTAAAACACCTTCCTATCTTCCCAACAAATACATAATAATGAGTCTGTTCAGATTCAAACTTAAATTTGTTTGACTTTGTCAGTCTGTTTCAGCATATTTCGTTTTTTCTAATATGTTACTTGAGATTTCTCCAATATTTATATCTATGTCATGTAAAAGATACCAACTTTTAGCATCTATAGTTTTATTAAGCATTTTTGTATGATGTCATACAGGCTACCAATTCTGGCTGGGGCTGCTGGAGCATTGGGTGCAAGATATGGCTCTCCATACGTCTCTGCTGACGGGTCACTACATGCTCCTTCATCTGGGCAGACGTCTTCTACAACAGATGTTTCGAGGTAGATAGGATAGAGTGCATTCTTAGTTTCATATTCTCTTTTCTAGATTTATTTTAGGGTGTCTTGACTCTCTTTCTATCATTGCCAAATTTACTCTGCTGTCACAATATGACCTTTTTTTTTCTTGGGAATGCTAGTAGTATCTTTTTTCTGCTGTAATTAATAAACGATTTTGGTTGCAGTAAAGAAAATAATGCAACAAATGTCGGTGATGACTGGAAACCTGGTAAAGAGTTCATGGCTATTGGCTTCGAAACTCGTTTAAGGCAATTCTTGCTTTTGTTTTTAATTCCTTTTTATAATTTTTGATTGGTTAGTTATCTTTTTAGGCAATTTTAATTGGGGCTTGATAGTACTGATCAAAAAAAAAAAAATTGGGGAAATTTATTAGTTGGGAAATGAGCTAGAAAATGTGAATTTGTTCCAGAAAAAAGAATTGAAAAAAAAATATATTACTTAGAGAGCGGTTTTGAACCGCTCTCCAAGTGAAATTAATAATAAAAAAAAAATAACATAGAGAGCGGTTTTGAACCGCTCTCCAAGGTCTTTTACTTAGAGAGCGGTTCATAACCGCTGTCTAAGGTGTACACTTGGAGAGCTGTCACTTGGAGAGCGGTTTTAAAAGCTCTCCAAGGCCCTTTTTCAAAGCTCTCCAAGTCTAATTCTGTAGTAGTGTAGCATCGTGATTTTTATATACTCATCAATGTTATCAAGACCTTTAAATAATTCTAGAGGAACTATAGATTACAAGCAACATAGAGGCAAAAGAAAAAATAGAATATTATTCAATACTATAGACAACCCAATAATTACCAACAGATAATATACTCTTCAGCAAATACTTCAACAATTCCTCTACAAAACATGTTTGTGCAGAAATTTTATTAGAAAAAAAAAATATATAATGATTATTATGGTCATGTCTTTCATTTCAATCAATTTAGACAACTTTCCTTTCCTTTCATTTTAATGAGATATCTGATAAAAATAAATGACTTGCTTTTGGGAATATAATTTATTACACTAGTAAACAGTAATCATTGCACTATTTCATGACAAAGATATAATGCAGGGTATACCCTTCTTTTTCATTTCAAAGTTCCTAGCTTAGTGCTCAATGAAACAAAACAATTCCAAAACTATTCGGTACGTATTTATTTTGTCTTTGGTCACCTTGATCAAGCTCATTTTTTTACTGAAAACTTGAAATCTATTCCTAATTTTTTTTATATATTAATTAATTTATATAAATTTGTCAATTAGTCAAAACTCAAATCATCTTTACTTAACAACTTATAAAGTTTTCAATTTTACACAGAACACGGAACATCTTTATGATTTTTTTTGAGTAGTCTAAGTGGTTCTTTTTATTACCCAGAAATAAATTAAAAGATGTACTCCAATAACGCAGAACCAGAGAATACATACTACAACAACAACTAAAAGCAATGCTAAATCACGTGAATTAAAAAAAAAAAAAAAAAAGTGACTGACTATGAAAACCTGAACACACTCGGCCAGATAACAAAAGATGGAAGAATAATCAGAAAGGTGACAAAACTATTCGATTCAGCCCCTTACATGGAATGATAATCTCCCAATCATGATGAGAACAACAAAACTTGGAAGGGAATGTCACCCTAGCCTCAACCATTTTCACAAGCAAAAGACTACTCTTTCAAATCCTTTAGCAAAGGACGGGCCGGCGTATATTATTGAATATATACCCTATCTTAACGATATCAACCAACGGATATATGAGGCAAGTCAAGCTTATAATTAATATATATATGAGTCAAGTCAAGCTTATAATTAAGCAATATATTGATCTGGGCCCAATGCCTCAAATCTCAAACAATAGAGACATGTCTCCACTCATTAAACCTGTTTCTTAAATTAGTTTGATATATTTGAATTCTAAAGGAAGATAGTGCATTTGTAAACAAATTAATTAATAGGAAAAATGTCATGAAAAAAAAAAACTTTCATTTTAGTTTTTTTTTTTTTTTTTTTTATGGAAGTTAAATACACATCCCTTTTTTTTTCCCCTCCCCATGACTCGAACCCAGGACCTGGTGCTCTAACCACTTGAGCTATCCCACTTTGTACATAACATCTTTACTTAACAACTAATAAGAATCACACCAAGTAAATTTCTTCACTTAATTTCTTATTCAGTTCCTCCACATTGATCCCACCTTCTTACACTTATACTCTCCATTAATATTACCTAAATATTCACTTTTACCATTAATTTCTTCAGAATTAATCAATGTCCAGATAATATAATTAAATAGACTATAAACAGACTAAGTATAAAGAAAATTTACAACAAGAAAATAATTTAATATGCAGAATTTAGACTTTAAGAAACCTGACCAATCTCCTGCATTTTCATATTTGGATCAAAACCAATTTTAAAGCCATATATCACCCAAACAAATAACCCTCAACCATGTCCTCTCATCAGAAACAAATTCCATCCTTACCCACCTAAAACTGTACATCTTCCGAACCATCATCAAAGTAATATAAAATATCCCAAAAATCTAAAAAATTAAAATCAGAAATTCAAGTAACCTAAAAATCTTATAAAACGCAGTTAACACATTGAGTCTTAAAGATTCATACCTGAATGTTGCTCTTGAGAGAAATTTGGATAGCATGAGTTGTGACATCCAGAAGTAATCTAATTTTTCAACTGTAATCTAATTTGTCTTAAAGATTCATACCTGAATGTTGCCTTTAGCCGCGCCCAATTTCAAATTACAGTCTTGTTACTTCGCGGCCCATTGTAATCAATTGGGCCGCCTCAAATATATAATACGAGGGTTTGACTATTTACACCTTCATTTCAGATGGATGCACTCTTTAAAATCGGTCTAAAATAGATGCATCCCCTTAATTGTCATAAATGTTCATTTCTTCAAAAAAATTCTATTACTATTCACACCCCCACCAAAACCTATTTCCCCCTTCATCTTCATTCTCTCATTTTCCCCCACCAACCCACCCACACCAATCGTCGGGCACTGCGCCCCAGCCACTGTGGCCCGTCCCTCTCCTCCATTTTTTTTCTGTGTTTTTGTCCGTCCGGCCCCGGCAACGGCGCCAAAAACTTGACACGTGATTTTACCAACACGCTCCTCTCAAGTATAAGAAGATCGTATGTAATAAAAGTAAGTGCCCGGTTAAATTATCGAACCACGGGACTAGTTAGCTAGTGTAGCCTTAGTGTTGTGTGTGTCACGAAATTATAGTGAAAGACTATGGGGGTGAGCTAAAGACTAAATACTAAATGCAAAAATCAACAAGGTAAAAACTAACTAGGAAAAGCAAGTAAAATGATGATCAAATATCAAATAAAAAAGTAGTGTTCGGGTGTTCTTCATTATGTGGAAATCGATTAAAGCTTAACTTGGACGTTTAATTCATTGGTTGGTGTATGATAAGAGCAATCACTAAGAATGTATATAATAAATTAAAGCACCTAAGATCGGGAGGAAGGATAGAGTCGTTCTCACCCGGGTAATCACACAATTAGAGGATTCTACCTAAGCTATACTAATTTAATCCCTAATCATGCTTTTCCACTTGAATACTAGAAACCAAACTCCTATGATCTCCTCACTAATCACTCAAACTCTCATTCAAATAATTAGTGTAAATTAATGGGGTTCTAATGCAATTTACCCAACTCTCGTTGCGATAAACCAATATATACTCAAATCACATTTATCCCAACCCTCGATTATACGATCTACACAACTAACCAACTCTCGTTGCACTAATCATGTTTCAGCATAAAATCTAATAATTGAAATCATGCAATTGATCAATAAATATAATTTAATCAATACACCACCAATAGAATTAAACAATCAAAACTAAACTAAAAATCTAATTCCATCATAAATTCAAACACCCAAACACCAACAAACCTAGCTAATAACTAAATTAACAAATGAAAGCAAGTTTATGAAAGATAAACAACTAAACATTAAATTAAAGAAAAATACCACCTCATTTGTCTTCAAATTCTTCAATACTATGAAATATTTAATTTAAAATTAGCTAAGAAATTGAAATTAACTTAATCTAATCTATTTTGAGTGAAGTGGGGTGGGAGAATTTCCCCCTATTGGAGCTGCTGCGTATCTGCGTGTGTGTCCTCCCTCCCGCTTTTGCGTTCCCAGCTTAAGGAATTAAAAATGGCTTCATTTAGTCATTTACGTGTGCTGGGTTTAAGGAATGGGCCAGGTGCTTGCTTTTTCTTTCATCTCAAATGGATGGCTGCATGTCTTTTAGATAATGGGCTTAGGCTAAATGAATGGGCCTCCAATTAATTCCAGCTGCATGATTTTGCTTTAATTCTTTTAAATTCATTTTTTTTTTTTTTTTGTGGAGCTCGGCCGTGCCACCAATTTTTCCTAACTCTCTGTCACGGGCACGCCTTGCTCGAGCCTTGGGCTCGGCCGTGCCCCTCCTCTCTTGTTTTGCTCATATCTTTTGATTCGAGTGTCCGATCGACTCGATTCTTGTCTCGTTTCGACCCTCACTTCACCTTCTTTCATGTGGTCAACTCATGGACTCGATCCAACAGCTGACTTTTTCGTAATTTGATTCAAAACACCTCGTTTTACCTACAACAATAGCAAACTACACAATTTCTCCAAATCACGTGTAATTAGCCAATTTAGTGTAAATAATGCACGAAATCCTATAAAATTATGCAAATTAAATACAAGAATTTCGAGCAATTTTCGCACTAATCAGCGACCCAGCCACTGCCCAGGACCGTCGCGGCCCGTCCCCCTCCCCTATTTTTTTCTGTGTTTTTGTACCCTCTCCCCCGTCCAGCGGCCTCCATCTTCCTCTCCCTCGATTTCGGCGCGACCCCCTCCATTTTTTGCGTTGATATTTTCTGCAAAAAAATAAAATAAAAACTGTTCATCCATTTTTTGCGTCGATTCCGCGCGACCTCCCTCTCCCGCTCCCGATCGACGTTGCCGCCACCTCCTTGTCCAAGATGCCGGCCACCCCACCTCAAGTTTGTAAAGATGCCGGTGACTTGAACAAAATTTTTAGGTCAATAAGTTTTGACTAACTACTTCCCCTCAAGCATAAGGGATCGTAGTAGTATACACACAAGTATTTCGACCAAGTAGTATCGAACCACGGGAGGTAGGCTAGTGCAATGGATCCCTAGAGTTGTACGTCGTCATAATTAATGTAGCTACGGTTTCGGGAGTTGGATGCAAAACTAAAGCTAAACAATAAACTAAAGACAATAAATTAAACTAAACACAATGCTAGTTAGTAAATTAACTACTAAACTAAGAAAACGAGAAAATGACAATTAAAGTAAAGAACAACTACGAATCTAAATTCGGAGAAGTGAAATCGAGTGAGATTGTTTATACCATTTTTATGCTTCAATTTGGATTTGCTAAGAGCATCAAGATGCTAGGATGAAAATCATTTCCCTTCGGGTACTATAGCCTTACGTCTAAGGTGTTCCCGGCCAAACCCGGTAATAAGACCTCTTCCTAATCCTCACCAACTACTCAAATAACCATTCAAGTAATTAACGTCTCTTAATGGGGGTTCTAATACGATTAACTCTCTCTCGACGAATTAAAAGTATAATAAAACACATTTGTATACTAACAACTCACACCATAAATTTAAACATGTTCATGTAACTCTCGTCTACGCTAAACATGCCTCAAAATACGGATTAATAGAAGTTAATACACAAAGCACCAATAAAATCCAATAAGAGAACCAATAATCCAAATATCAACAATAATCAAAGCTTAAACAATTCACACATTCAATATTCACATGGTTTCAAACACCCAAAGCATAAAAAACTTAGCCCATGGTGTTTGAGAAAACACTCATGGCTAAAACAACAAAATAAATAGAAATAAACAAGAAATTTATCAAACAAAGCTTAAATAAAAGAAAAATATCACCTTGAGAGTCTTGTAATTTCTCCATTCTTACATGAAAATAAAATACCCAATGATTCTAAACTAAGAAAGCATAAAAATGAAGAGTGTGTTTGAGGAGATAACTCCTCAAACCTAAGCTAATTGCTCCTCTATTTCTCACATGTTGGAGGAAAATGAACTAGGGTTTGAGTGTGTAGAAGTGAGGCAAAACCTCCTTAATAATCTGATTTGGGGAGGTATTTATAGTTGTGAAGAGTGTTTGAGACGAAATTAACATTTGGGTCCTTGAAGTTCTTCAAAATTCGCGAAATTCTAAAAAAAACGTAAGTTCAAACGGCCAACCGAGTGAGTTCACTCGACCGCCCGAGTGAAAATGGATTACAGTACAAAACTGGGTTCCAGATCCCAAACGGGTGCCAGTGTGGGCTCACTCGACCGCCAGTGTGAACTCAACTCCACTCGGCCGCCAGTGTGGGCTCACTCGGCCGCCAGTGTGGGATGAATTCCCTCGAAATCTTCTGTAACTCGACCTCACTCGGCCGCCAGTGTGGGCTGACTCGACCGCCCGTTTGGTTTCTGCTCCTTGGACTTTTTCTTCTATTTTTCTTGGCTTTCCTTGCTCGCCCTTCAACCGAACATCAATTCCCATGCGCCAATGCTCGTTTTCCTTCTAAAATGGACGATTTCACCTTGTTTCCTACACTTTGAACACATTTCTTGACAACAAGGTTAGTAGCACCATTTCTATCAATTAAGACCAAAATCACATCAAAATGCTACAATAATATAGCAATAATGAGAACAAATACGAGCAATCTCACACCCAATCAGCCGGCCGCCGCGTGTTTTTTTGTTAGGGTTTTCTGCATAACTTTTTTTTTTCGACAGTGTAATGTTGACCATATACACCATCATCGACAACAATTTATCGACGAGAGTGTATATGGTTGACAATAAATGGTAAATTTTTTTTAAATATATTTTTTTAATTTTTTTCAACCAATTAGTGTCGACCATATGCATTTTCATTGAAAAATTGTTGTCGACAAGAGTGTATATGGTCGACACTAATTGATTGAAATTTATAAAAAATATTATGATTTTTCTAAGTATTTTTTGAAATTTCTAATTTTTTTTTTCTGATTTCGTGGTCATCGAATATAGTGTCGGAGGCGGCCGGAAGTGATAGGAAAAAGGTGAAAGAAATGACAATATGGGAGTGCGTTCAGTACATGGTGCATATAGTATGATACATTTTCCTTAAGGGTATTACATAGAGATGTCTATCGGGCTGGCCCTAGCCCTATAGGGCCAGCCCTACAGGGCTACGGGCTAAACGGGTTAGGGCCTTAACCGGTTCATATTTAACGGGCCTACAATTGTTAGGACCTAACCCTAACCATAGCGGGCCACGGGCTAAACGGGCCACTAACGGGCTACAATAATTTTTTTTCTTTTAAAATTAAAGATACATAATTAGTTAATGATCAGTAAATGAGAAAAAAAAAGTATAATTTAAACACAATTCTAGAACTCATTGGTCCTTAATATGACCAAATAAAGCTAAACAAATATCATAATCTAATAAAAAATAGTAATAATGACTAATGGATGGTAATGTGCTTCTTATTGCTTATAGTTATGGTTATTGATCAAATGACCCAAAATTTGTTCTTAGGTTATTTATTAAAAAAAAAAAAAAAGGTAACAACTCGGGCTAGCGGGCTGGCCCGATTTAGTCCACGGGCTAACCGGTCCGGGTCAAAAAAGCCCGATTTTAAACGGGCCTATAATTCATCAACCCTAACCCTATATTTTTCAGGGTTAAACGGGCCAGCTCGGTTAGCCCGGCCCGGATAAACATCTCTAGTATTACAATCACCTTTAAAAAAAAAAATTGTTCGTACTTTTTCACCCTGTGGATGTGTAGTGTATACATCTTTTCAATTTCAATGAGTTGAGTCGATTATAAATCTACATCTAACATTCGTACCTTTCATGAGTTTATGAATTATTGCAAATTAATTGGTTGATGCACAGTAGAAATTTTGTTTAGTATAGTCAAATAAATAATACTCCATCCTATACGTGTAATTTATACTCCCCCCATCCTAGAATTACTTAGACAAAGTGGATAGCTCAAGTGGTTAGAGCACCACTACCTAGGCATTAAAATTTTTGTGAGATATTATTTTTAATAATTTATATATATTGTATTTTTTAAAAATTATTGATTTCTAGAATTTAAGCATAAAAATTTTAATTTCTATATATTAAAAAAATTAAAGGACGTAAATTTCTCCGAAATCCCCAATTCATTTCACATGTGCAAATCACACGCTTACATTTCCTACGAATTTGTAAAAAAATTGACAAACAGATCGTAAATTTAATAAAAAATGACATAAATTGAACACCTTGAGATGTAAATTGAAAAAGTGAATACTTAACGTACGCTTACATTTCCTACGAATTTGTAAAAAAATTGACAAACAGATCGTAAATTTAATAAAAAATGACATAAATTGAACACCTTGAGATGTAAATTGAAAAAGTAAATACTTAACGTATACACCTTATCGAACAAAAGAATCGGAAACATTCGTAAATTGAGCCACTAAGGCTAGCTCTACAAGCACGAGTTTATAGATGTGTGGTGTTTGTCTCATTAGTTTGTGTTATACATAAGAAGAAATATTGTCTCCCTGATTAAATGTTTTTTTTAACAATTTATATAGAAAAAAAAAACATAAAATTAGATATTTCTACCATCAATTAATTTTTTTCTTAGTTAAAGAACTAGAAAAGGAAAAAAAAAATACTAAAAAAATTGCTAGTTGAGGTAAATTGAGCAGGAATAATAATAAAATAATTATATATAAATATAATTTAAAGAGATGTTTAATTCAAAACGGGGTAGCAATTAATTAGTCAGGTGCAAGTTTTTACAAGTATTTATTACTATTAATGAACTTTTTTCTTGTAATTACTAATTTAGATAGATAATATTTTTTTTGCTATTATATTGTACATTAATTTAAAATTGATTAATTGTGTTTTGGAGTCTACCCAGAAATAATTGTCATTTTCAAATTTTTTATTTGTAATAATTGATCGGACACTGGCTATAAAACGTGTCCTTTTATCTGCTGAATAATTGGAGGGAGATAAACCCATAAGGCCATCTCCAACCACAAACTTCCAAATGAAAATCTTTAAACTTGAAAATACACTTTTTCATACTCTATTTTAAAAACTTTCTCCACCATGAAACTCTATATCTTACTCTATTTATTATTTTAATCATTTTTAATATATTACAATCATTAAATAATATATTTATCTTCGTATTTAAATTAATTTATACAATTAAATATTCAATTAGTAAATTAAATTATAAATTAAATATTATTAATTTTATCAAAATCATAAAAGGTAAATAAACTTGTAGTTTTCAAATATTACTTTTATTTAAATATAAAATTATGAAACATATAATAACGTAAAACGATACATGTGAGTATAATCTAATATAACACAATTACACTTATTACGTTTAAAATAGACGTAAAACGATACTTTGTATTTCTTTTCAGTTTATGTTCACTTATTTTAATATTTCGGTGTTATATGTAGCTAGGTAATGCATGTATGTCCGTTTTAATATGTAATGTATTTCATATTTAATATATAATGTATGTTTTATTGTACTTTACGTTATTTTTTTGTAGGTAATAATAATACACAAAAAAAAAATTAATTACACAATTAAAATTAAATTATAAATTAGTATAACAATAGAATTGTAATTATATTTAACAAATTATTAATATAGAATTGTAATATAAAATTGTAAATATTAATAAAATAATAGATATAAAATATAGAGTTAGAGTTTACTGTTCAAAACTCTATTTCAAATTTTCAAAATAAAGTACGGTTGGAGGGAGCAAAACTCTATAAATGAGAGTACGGATGGAGATGGTCTAACAACATGAAAAAGTAAAAAACAACAAGATCTAAAAAAGGAAAAATAAAAAAAAAACCATATAATAAAAGTAAAAGCGAAAATTAAACGGATCGATCAACAGATGACCCGAACGGTCACCGTGGCTCCGTCAGATAGATTTACGCGTAGATCCCAACTAAATTCATGAAAAAAAATCATTTTTTTATTTGTCATATACATTTTTGGCCATCCAATGCAATGCTCCATCTTATGCCCATATTCATTTTTGGTGATCCAATGCCAATGGTCCATTTCATGAAATGCCCACATGGAAAACAAAACAAAAATAAAATCATTTTCTACTGTTTCGCAGTTATCGTAATCTTCTTATCCTTTGCTTTTCTCTTCTTCCAATAAATTAAACATGTCGTATACTATACTGTACTGTACACTACCTCTTCCAAAATACTACGTGCCTTTTTCTGACCAAATTTCCAGAAAAAAAAAAAAAGAGAGTGAAAAATTACAACGATAACCCTTGAATTTATTTACCTCAATTATTAATGAATTCCGCGATTTATAAATTACAATTACCCCTTCCCGAATGAAATAATTCTGTCTCATCTAAAAATCCAATTTGTAGAGAGGATGTAAATTAATTCTTTATATTAACTCCTAACACTTCCCCTCACTCGTGGATCGGATTAACACCTCTTACCCTTTTTGGGGAGGAGGCCCATCGAGTGAACAATTTAAATGGGTGGAGTGCTTTCAACAGAAATCAAACCCAGGTCATTTTGCCCGATTTACTCTGATACCATGAAAGAATTCCGTCTCATTTAAAAGTCCGAACTTGTAGAGAGGGTGAGAATTAATTCTTGTATATTAATTTCTAACACTGAATTTATCAAAATTTCCAAATAAATCATTTAATTTAGGTAAATTACCTGAAACATGAAGCTCATTAATTTTTTGATTTTTTATAAACTTAATTAAAATACTCTTTTTTTTTTTTTTAAATGAGTACTATTAGATGTAGAACTGTTAAAATGGGTTGGGTCCATTGGGTCGACTCGTCCTTGTCTATTAAAAATGTGGGCTGAATTATATAATACAAGCCCGTTTAAGATGTGAGTCTGTATAGACTAGACCGTATGATTTGTGGATTTTGGTGGGTTGAACCACGGACGGGGCGGGTTGGCCAGCGGGCTTTTAAATTTTTTTAAGGATAAGTGAAGCAGTAACACATTTTTATTAAGTTGAACTATGAATGTGAGTAAATATCTCATATTAGAAATTTATGGATTCAATTCAACTTTAAATCAAGATATACAAAATTACAAAATATTATACTAAACAAAATTGAGATTTAATATTGAGAATACATCGATGTCAATTCACATGAGTCAGAAATAGACTTGATAATTAATGTAGATTTGATTTTTTTTTAACTTTCTCTTTATAAATGCATAATTATCATGAGTAGAATGAGAGAGAATGTGGTGATATTTGTATTCAGAAATTGACATTTGTTGCTGATTGTTGAGTTGATTTGCCATTAAACTTTCGTTGAATATTATATATTTTTGTTACTGATAATTGAGTTGAATATTCGCCCATTAAACTTTCGCGGAATATTCACTACTACATATTTGGCCTTGGAGAGCTTTTAGAAGAGCTCTCCAAGTGGGAGCTGTCCAAGCTAAATTGCACTTGGAAAGCCTTTAAAGGACTCTCCAAGTGCAAAAAGGGCTCTCCAAGTGCAATTTAGCTTGGACAGCTCCCACTTGGAGAGCTCTTTTAAAAGCTCTCCTCCAAGGCCAAATATGTAGTAGTGATATTATATATTGATTCTACCCTTTTGAAAACAAGAATTTAAATATTATTAAAGTTTAAATTTTAGTTCGATTAATTTGACAATTAAACAAAAAAATCTTATTTGAGGTTTACTTTTTTATTATAGGAGATTAAAATTATTTAGACGGTGGATTTAATTAAAGATTATCCAAAATTATTCATACTTTATTTTTTTTATTTTGTAATTATTTATGTGTTGGTCCCAAAAGGAGTGTGACACGTGTATGGGGGGTGGGGAATACATGTGTATGTGTTTTTCAAAAACTTTTTTGCAAGTAATCAACACAAATAATCAGAGTCAAATAAGTTACACAGTATGTCAAGTCCTATGAAAATACTAACCGATCTTAACAGTATGCAACTTGTATGTGGAATAAATGATAGACCCTATTATACTCCTTAAATGATATGCACTCAAATACTAAACTATCAAATAGCAGTAAGCAATTATAACAACACAAAAACTTAAGCAAGAAGATAAATGTAGTAAGTAAGAACACAAGATGTATAGTGGTTCGGAGGCTAAACTGCTCCTACGTCCACTCTCCTAATTTAATAGGATAATTCCTTAATCTCTTCGGAATTAACTTGTTTTTACAGTGCCAAGGTGCACTCTACTTCTTCTTCTTCTCTTCTCTTGATTTCTTACAACCTTCTCTCGTTGCAATACTCTCAACACTTCTACGAACTCAACAATACTCTCAAACTATCTCTCAAGGTGAAAGTAAGGTTTTGTTCTTGTACCAACTAAGTGTGATATCCTTTACAATTTAAGAACGAATGTAAAGGCTAGGATATCACTGTCTAGGCTTTGGATAATCAAACAGTAAGCTTGCCTAGTGGGGACTAAAGGTAACACTCACAAATGAATATGCTTAAAAGCTTTGATCTCTCGAGTGTTTTGAATACTTTTGAATGCTAGAATGTGTATGGCTTGTGTGTCTTGTTGTGTGTCCCGTAATCTTGAAATGATTCAAGATGTGGCCTATTTATAGATTAAGCAAACTATCCGTTGGTGGAGATAGTAAAACTTATCTATAAATTTGAACTTTCAAATTGTTCAGGGGCCTGCAAGCAAATAGTACATGCATTCACGTCCATTCTGCATTCTGCAATTCATTCTCAAAATTTGTTATGTGCAGTGACAGGTGGCATCCGATTATTGGTTGATTTGGAATAATTCCGTCATTTCCGCTAACGGCCTCGTACTGGGTAAAATGCCTCGTCATTCATCGTCTTTGACCATAAGTGTGCCAAGTCCAAAGTATATGAATGTCCAAATTCATCATACTTGACTTCATGAATCCTTGCCACTTTTCCATAACACTTCAGCTTCTTGTCTTCAATGCTACTTGTCTTCATGTATTTTGTGCTTTCAGGTCATTTGTCATAGATTCAAAGAATAATCTATCTAAGAAAGATTAAAGCTCCCTAACATATATGAGCTTTTCTAACCTGAAAATCTAGACTTGGCAAATCATCATACTTGGAGTTTTACTTAGGGTTTTGGTATCTAATCAAAATCAATTTTTCTTTTATTAATATAAACCATATCCCAACATTATGTATTGTTTAAAATTTAGTATAACAATAAATGTGAAATTTTTTTTATGAAAAAGTTTGTGGACTAGACCGCAATTCGTCATGGATTGGGTTGAGTATAGTATTTTTCAACTTTTTCACACCATGGACCGACCCGTCAAAATCCATAAAATGATAGGTTGATGTGGGTTACGGACTGTCCCGCTTCGTTAGCTCATTTTAACCGCTCTAACTAGATGTGCACGTGGATCAATGGTGCCTAATGTAACTAATTTTTTTAAAGTAGAATTACAGATAAGGAATTTAAATTGTACATTTATCGCTCACCTACTTTTTTGTTTGAAAGATTTATCGCTAACCTATTTAATT
Organism: Galeopsis tetrahit; assembly: GCA_963675135.1. Classification (NCBI taxonomy): domain Eukaryota; kingdom Viridiplantae; phylum Streptophyta; class Magnoliopsida; order Lamiales; family Lamiaceae; genus Galeopsis; species Galeopsis tetrahit. The sequence continues at coordinate 77,196,934 of OY776127.1, forward strand.
TATACATAGAAATTCTATTAAAAAATGTATTTCTCTAGACTTAATCGGAAAAGAATAGAAAGATTATAAACATACTAGCTTTTCTGGGAAATAATTTTTTTACGTCCCATAACTTTTCAACTTTTTCAAAAACGTCCCAAAAAAATTAACTTTTCCAATTACGTCCCAAATTTTAGCTAACTTTTCCAATTACGTCCCAAGTCGCCGGAAACATCAAAACGACGTCGTATTACATCATGGTTACGACGTCGTTTTGATGATTTTGGCGATTTGGGACGTAAATGGAAAAATTAGCTAAAATTTGGGACGTAATTGGAAAACTTAACTTTTTTGAAATTTTTTTGAAAAAATAGAATAGTTATGGGATCTAAAAAAATATTTTATTGAAATTGTTTGATTAATTGTTTGTATATGTTTATATATTTTTTTAAAATTTATATATTTAAAATTTATATACTTTTTTTTTAAAATTTTCTTTGTAATGTAAATCTAAACAAATAAATTTACTTATATATATTTTATTATCGGTATATTATTTGTATGAATAAATTAGTAAATATAGTTTTTGGATAGTATTAAGTAGTAAGTTATCACATTTATTTATTTTATAATAATTATACCGAATAGAATTACTTGATATTTTGTTAACATATTATATTTATGGTGATTAATATTAGCATAATTCCTTATAATAATTATTAATTTTTATATTTATTGTTTTTAATTTTTTTAAGTTAAATCGATTCATAATTTTTAATTAATACGGAGTATATGAAATCTTATTATCTATTTATTTATTTATTTATTATACTCATTATTTTAAAGAAAATGATTATAATTTTAATATTAATTTATCTTATACAATTCAAAAAATTTACCCTTTATTTCATTCAATTTTAGAGCATAAAATTATACTTAATAGAATTACATGATATTTTGTTAAATATTATATTTATGGTCATTAATATTAGCATATAATTTCTTATTATAATTATTATATATAATTTTTTAATTTTATAAAGTTAAATCCATTCACAATTTTAATGTTAAATCGATTCACAATTTTTAATTAATATGGAGTATATGAAATTTTATTATCTATTTATTTATTATTACTCATTATTTTTAATATATTATATCCATATATAATAATTCAATGTAATATTATACGGAGTATATAATATTGTCATGTTCATTAGTGTTAAAAATTTAATAGTTCCATTTTTTTTAAAAAATTTTTAAAAAAAGTTAAGTTTTCCAATTACGTCCCAAATTTTAGCTAACTTTTCCATTTACGTCCCAAATCGCCGGAAACATCAAAACGACGTCGTAACCATGACGTAATACGACGTCGTTTTGATGTTTCCGACGACTTGGGACGTAATTGGAAAAGTTAGCTAAACTTTGGGACGTAATTGGAAAATTAACTTTTTTGGGACGTTTTTGAAAAAGTTGAAAAGATATGGGACGTAAAAAAATTATTTCCCAGCTTTTTTTGAAGTTTCTCGATCTAAGAAAATAACAAACCTATTATAAAGAAGAACAAATTGTGAAAGATGATCAGTTTCCATCAAGCCCAACAAAAACCACTATGATTATGAATGGGGAAAGATACTTGTAATCGGAGAAATAAACCCATAACAAACGTGAGAAAAGTAAAAAACAACAAGATCTAAAAAAAAGGAAACAATCAAAAAACACCATGTAATAAAAGTAAAAACGAAAATTAAATGGGATCAACGATCGAATGATCCGAACAGTCACCGTTGCTCCGTCAGAAAGATTTACTCATAGATTCGAACTAAATTCCTTCCTTAAAAAAAAGCATTTTTTTTTTTGTCATATACATTTTTGGCCGTCCAATGCAATGCTCCATCTTATGCCCAAATTCATTTTTGGCGGTCCAGTGCCAATGGTCCATTTCATGAAATGCCCACACGGAAAACAAAACAAAAATAAAATCATTTTCTACTGTTATCCTTTTCTTTTCTCTTCTTTGAATAAAACATGTCCTATACTATACTATACTATACACATCTTCCAAAATACTACATGCCTTTTTCTGACCAAATTTCCAGCTGAAAGAAAAAAGAGTGAAGAATTACAATAACCCTTGAATTTTTTTTACCTCAATTATTAATGAATTCCGCGATTTATAAATTACAATTACCCCTTCCGAAATTTATCAAAATTACCAAATAAACCATTTAATTTAGGTAAATTACCTGAAACATGGAGCTCATTTAATTTTTAATGGTTCAGATTTAATTGACTACGGTAGTCATACGACACTCTGGCTACATGTAGGAGGAGATGCCTAATTAATTATAATATATACTTCCTTCTTTCTTTTTTTATACGTTCCAACACAAATTTTATATTTCTTTATTTTTGTGCCAAAAATAAATGTAAACTTGGTTAATTTACGTCCGTCCCGTAACTTTAACATTTAAAAAAAAAGTGTTAAAAAAAAAAAAAAAAAATTTACGTATCATAATTTGGTTAATTTACGCCATTTTTCTTTATTCTGCAAATTGTAAATAGTGACTTGTTATAATTTTGTTTTAATCCACATGATCATTGTTTTTTCACGCTATAAAAGTGAAGATCGATCACGTTTCAATATAATTTACGTCGATTATCCAAAAAATTTATGCGCACGCGCGTGACAAAAGTTTGAGTGTCTCCAACAAAAAATGGACGTGAATTAATCAAGTGATGGGATGTTTATATAATTTTATAATTTCTCGTAAAATTGATACGTGCAAATTAATTTATTACTTATAAATACTGGCCGGCCAGCTCCAAATTAAAATGTGAAAACAGAATTACATCATTCATACATGCATTTTGTAGCTTAGGTAAAATGAAAATGGGTTGTGATGAAACCGTGAAGCAGCTTCCTATCATAGATTTCTCGGTGGACCTGAAAGAAGAAACTCCAGCATGGGAATCCGTGAAAATCCAAGTCCAAAAAGCCCTGGAAGAATATGGGTGCTTTGAGGCGACGTTAGATCAAATTCCTCTTCATCTCCGAAAATCAGTAATGGAAGCAATGCAACTACTTTTTGATCTCCCTTTACAGACTAAGTTACGTAACAGCTCCGATAAGCCCTTCCATGGCTACTACGGCGGAGACCAGGCGATCCTTCCATTTTACGAAAGTTTGGGGATCGAAGATGCCCTCTCCCCTGGAAAAATCGCCACCTTCGCCAATCTCATGTGGCCCCAAGGCAATCCCACTTTCAGGTACGTAACTTAATTTCTAGTACAAGTTTTAAAGAATAATTAATGTAATTTATTCTTAATTTAATTACCAACAAACTGAAAAAAAATAAAACAAAATGGTATGACATATATGCACCGTGATACTTTTGTATAATTGAAAAATGAAATACAATTAGACTTTTGATCATCGATCCATCATAATATTATTATTATTATTATTATTATTCCCTGGCCTGATCAGTACGTTTCACGTACATAAATGTTTTATTGGGTTTTGTTGTTAATTATTAGAAAGAGTGTAGAGAGGTTTGCAGAGCAATTGCATGAACTGGACAAAACAGTGAGGAATATGGTTCTTGAAAGCCTTGGACTGGAAAAGTACAAGGCCGAGCATATAGATTCGACATATTACCTTCTTCGATTTCAGAAGTATGATGGGTCTGCAGGAAGCCATGGAAGTAAGTTTGGGTTACCATCTCACACAGACAAGAATACCACCACCATAGTGTATCAGAGTGATGTAAGAGGATTGGAAGTTCAAAAAAAAGATGGAGGAGAATGGATCACTGTTAACTCACGAAACTCTTTCATTGTCATGACTGGAAAGGTTCTCTATGTAAGTTCTAATTAATTAAAAATAATGTTTTCATACTTAATTTCCTTTAATTTTAATTTAGTCCTCCATCTATTTCACCTCAAAATTATAAAAATACCTCACCTTCATGCTATTACCTACCTACTTACTTTTGCATGGCCCCACTACCTATAATTATTAATTTACTCTATGTATATATAACATTCTAATCATTACATTTTTTTCTTAAACTATATTATGTAATTCCGACAAGCTTTAATTTGTGGGACGCTTAATGAAAACTGTCTCACAGCTAGCTAGTACCAAACTCTCTAAATAATTAAAACAATACGGCGGAGTACTAATTTAGGCAAGTTATTTGCTGCAGGCTTGGACAAATGGACGGGTGCACACTCCGTATCACAGGGTGATGAGGAGCGGAGACGAAACTAGGCACTCGTTCGCATTATTTTCGATTTCAAAACCAGGCTATATAATTAAAGCTCCTGATGAGATGGTGGACGATGAGCACCCTTCACTTTTCAAGCCTTTTGATATGGACAAATTCTTCGAATTTTACTACTCTGAAGCAGGTCGGACTTTTCCAAATGCTCTCGAGGCTTACTGTGGAGTCTAGTTATTTAAAAATGTGTGGTATAAGTATTGTTAAGCCTTCCAGTTGAGCATTACGTTTTTTAAAAACATTGCCTATTAATAAAATGTTACAAATGCATGTGTGGTATAAATATTACTCCATATATATATGGCCGGCTACCAAGAGTACTATTGCATACAATGATCTAATAAGTGTTGTATTTGTGGGTACGTACATGAGGTAGCTAGACTTTCACGACAGCTATGTTTTGCAACTAATATCACAATTTTAATTTTATGGATATTGTTAGATATATCGTAAAAAAATGATGAAAATCTTATTAAAATTTAGAAAATTTAACATAAAATTTTAGAAATTATTACAACATATAGTACTACTCCCTCCGTCCCATAGGAACTTGCACACTTAGGTGGGCACACAATTTAAGAAATGTGTAAGAAAAAGTGTAATGAGTGATGTTTTGAGGGGTAATTTCGTAAAGTTTTATGAATAAAGTAAAGTAAAAAGTAGATTGAGTGTGGAAAAGTAATGGTATATGTGTAAATAAGAGTATATTTTGAGGGTGGGGGTTATGAAAATATTTCCTTTTATGGAGTGTGCAAATTGGTATGGGACATCCATTTATAGAAAGTGTGCAAATTCCTGTGGGACGGAGGGAGTATTACATATAGTTCATTCAAAAGCAAAACAAAATTATATGTTTAAAAAAACATATAGATAATAAATTACTCGATTCGTATATAAATACTGGCTGACGAAAACTGATTTACAATATAATACAATGCAAAATGATTAAATATATATAATAAAATACAATTAATACCAAAATGATGACCTATGCGGTTCAAATATAGTAGGTGAAATGACATATATGCCAAATAAGCTGATAGACAGCGGTCTTTAACCGCTGTAAATTGGTATCAACAACCGTTGTGGTACAAAGCGTTATAGAAAGGGGGCGCTGATAGACAGCGGTTATTAACCGCTGTCGTATCTATATATAACAGCGGTTATTAACCGCTGTTATTCCATCAAAATCGCTGTGGTATGTGCTCGATTTTAACCCCTTACAATATCTACGACAACAGTTTTATCAGCTATGACAGCGGTTATGAATCGCTGTTATTTGGATTTACTAAAACGGTTTTTAACCGCTGTTATTACTTCAAAACTGATGTTGTATAAATATTTATGACATTGGTTATTAAACGCTGTCGTAAATATCCAATATTTAAAAAAAAAAAATCCTGAATTTTTAATTTTCTTGATCAATAAAAGTAAAATACAAATTTTAAAATTAAAAAAAAATACCAATTAGTAATTGATTAATTAAGAATTACATTAAAAGTCCCTACAAAATTAATCAATCACCATAATTAATGTACAATGCACCATAAATTCAACTAAAATATTACAAATATCCAAAATAACAGGTAGTGTCTCCCTCAGCATGAATTTCAGAGTATTCTTTTGCTTAAGATAAATTTTGCATGCAAAATTAACAAGCATTTGATACTAACGCCATATTCTCCACAAAAATTCTATGCTACACAAATAATTTCATCCAATTCTACTTGTGTCAAAATCTGAATACATGCAACCATTAACAAGGAGCAGCATAAATTCAGTGGCTCAAACAGGTTACCCAAAATAACAGTTTCTTAGTAATCGAGGAAAACATCGACAAGGACTGAAAAATCAATCGATGAATCTAGTTACCTAAGTTTAGACTCCACTGAACCAAGAAATCCTAAGTGCGGACACTGTTGTGACGATTGAGAGCGGGGTGATCCTGAGGGGGTTATTGAGGAGACGACTAAAGTGAAGTTGGTTGCCTTACGCGCCCGAAAATCATTTGTACACCAATTGCAGCATATGTTTCTGCAAGAAGTTTACACAAACTGAATAAATTAGTTTATCTATTTGAATCATAAACAAGATAATTATATAAATAACAGGATATTTTGTTATAACACTGAGGATTAGAAAATATAGTAAAGCATGCATGCATTTCCATCACTCACTTTAGAATCTTGACAATAAAGAATGAGCAATCAACAACTTCTATTCCCAAACTCATAACTGCTTCTATTGAGGGTACAACAAAATCACTATAACTGAATTTGTATCTCCATACATGTCCTAGCACTACTACACATTTAAGCTTGGAGAGCTGCACTTGGAGAGCTCTTTTTTCAAACAGCTCTCCAAGTGAACACTTGGAGAGCGGTTTTTTTAAAAAAAAAAAAAATTAACATAGAGAGTGGTTTTGAACCGCTCTCCAAGTATACACTTGGAAAGCTGTTCATAACCGCTCTCCAAACCCCAATTCTTGGTCAAAAACACCCAAGTCAATTAATTATAAGCGTTTTCTCCCCCCAAACCAACATTTTCTCCTCCACACTCGAAGCTGGGTTTCTCCTCCAACAATTCACGCGTTTTCAACAGTCGTCGTCGCCTGATCAAAATCAAAAAAATCGGGCCTCCTACAATTCACGCGTTTTCAACACTCGAAGCTAATTTCTCCCCCAAATCAATAGTCGTCGTCGCCTCACTCCCTCCCTCCTCGCGCCGTCGCCGTCGCATCGCTCCCTCTCCTGCGTGTCGTCGTCGTTGCTGTCGCCGTCGCCCAGCTCCGTAGCTCCCACTCCGGCCCGCTGCTGTAGGTACATATATATATATACAGTTTCTTTGGTTAAAGCCCTCAATTCCCCATTAATTCACGATGCGTTTTATTTTCTCCCACAAATCGAAGGTTTGCATTAGCTGATGCATCTACTCATGAAGAAGAGGTTGGTCGATTGAGGTCAGAAAATTTACCTGCATTCATCGCAATAGTTTGTGGTAAATTATTTTTCAACAGTCTTGTTGGTTAGTATTGTAGGACATATTTATTTCAACCAATAATGTAGCCGACTGGTTAGTATTGTAGGACATATTGGCTCGTCCATGGATTATCATGTGAGTGACTTAATCTGCATCTAGAAGTGTTTTCCTATTTTTAGACTAAAAATAATGATTTAGATGATTTGTGGATCATTTAGGCTTTTCTTTTACAACCCTCGTGCTGAGTATGTGTTATACATTCTTGAAGGAAACCTTTTGACAGTCATATATGCTCATGAAAATAGAGAATTTGACCTAAGATATCTTTAAAGTATTAGAAGCAGTTAATCTCATATTGCCTTTTTAATGCTTGAGGAGATTTTCTTAGTACTTTTTGAAAATGGGCACTTTTTCTTCTATATGATGGACTAGTTTCAACATTGCACAGGGAATACTTTGAAGATATAGATCACACGTGGGAGACATTTGAGAAGACATTATGGGGTCATATTTCCAACTTCTTTAATCTTGCTAAAGAAAGGTATGCTAGTTTTGCAGCCCACAAACACTAGTCACAAATATAGGAGTTCTGCAGTGGAAATTTATGTCTTACCATGGCATCTCTGATAGTGGAAATTTATAGAAGTTATTGCTTTTTGTAAGTGATAGTCACAAATATAGGAGTTTTGTAGTTGAAATTCTCATTTGCTGTAGAAAAACAGTCAGGTATAAATTATCTTTGATATAGTATATAGGATTCTTTCTTGTGTCAGTGGCCTAACTTATTTTTTTATGGGGGAGCTATCGTTTTCAATTTCTTCATCCGCCTTATAGCAAGTAGCTTCAATTTGTTTTGAGCAACCACTAACCAGAGACTTTTGTGAGATAAATATTCTTTCTGAATTATATCTCACTACTAAAAATTTATATTCAAGGTTGTTCAAATGAATTGACAGAAATTGAATATCCATATCTCACTACTAAATATTGTGGTTTCTTTAGTTAAAATCCTTCATTGACTACTTACCCTTATGCTATGACTGGATCTCTAGGAACCTCATCTATATAGTACAATGTTCAAGACTCAAGCCGTGTTGGTATTTTCTCAAAATTATATAGTTTAAAGTAACTGAATCAAGTTTCTATATTCTCTGGTATAGTTCGTACTAAGCCAAGCCCAATTTGAGCCTATGAGAAAAGAACATGGGTATGAGCTTTTAATATCACACTATCAATTAATTATCTATATATTTGAAATGTACTCTCTGAAATTTTAACCAGTCAATGTTTTAGTTTTGTGAACCATATACAGTAATTGATCATTTGCTATCTTTGTGACTTTGTAATTCTTAATGATGCGTATATTGCTTGATCAGGTTGTGCAAGCTTCTTTTTTTTCATTATCTAATGTTCTGATGATAATTTCTATCAATGTCAGATTGGTGAAGAACTTGGAGATATTTATGACTATGTTGCTTCTTGTTTTCCTCCAAGGTTTGCATCTGTGTTTGTTAATATGACAGTCTCTTTTAATTTGGATGGTCACTCTGCTCCTCTGAAGGTATTTTGTCGGGCCATCATTTTGGTAATAACTGATAAGATTATTTCTTGATTTGATTTCCCTCCAGATATGAAATATTTCAGCTCATGGTAAATCTTTACACTGAGAGGTTCACTCAATGGTTGAGACTACTAAGTGACAGAGCTAATAATCTGTCAAATTTAGAGATATTAAAGGTACTTTATATGAATCTGCATCTCTTGAATACCACATCATCTATTACTTTTTTTACAGACTTTCTGAACTTCATCATAGTTTCACTTGTGCATCTCTGTGCAACTTTGCAAGTTATACATCTCAAGTTCTCAACCTTTGTGCAGTCAACAGAATTTGAAGTTGTTTTAATTGTGAATTTATGCTCCTATTATTAGGTAACTGGATGGGTAGTTGATTACCAAGATAAGCTAATTGGACTTGGTGTTGACGACTCTCTAGCACAAGTTTGTTCTGAGAGTGGATTCCTGATTCTGATGTGATTGTTGGTGTTATTGAAGAGAAGTTGAATCAGAATCCAAGACTACATTGGTTCCTATAGGACAAGGTGGAGGACAAGGCAGTGGAAGGGGCTCCTTCTTATATGGTGGAACACAGGTTTTGGGGACCTCCAGAAATACGGGTCCTGGAGACCAAAACTTCCCAGCTTTTTTCTCAAGTATATGCTTTGCATATTTTATCTTTCAGTAAGGGATAAGGAAAATATAGTAACGCATATCAAGTTCCTCTTTATTCATGTTAGATTGCTCTGCAGATCTTACTATAGTAAATTCGTAATCCATTTGTTTTTAGCTTTTGGTAGATTGCTCTATATTTAGTTTAGTAAGTTCCAATTGTTTGGTGATATTTTACAGTCATGCATTTTGGAGGCCAGCATGCTGGTGGAATGGGAGTGCCTGCTGTTGGAATGGCCTTCCCTGGATATGTTGGTCAACCACAACGTGGTGTCGGGAATTCAGAGATGACTTGGTAATCACTAAAACACCTTCCTATCTTCCCAACAAATACATAATAATGAGTCTGTTCAGATTCAAACTTAAATTTGTTTGACTTTGTCAGTCTGTTTCAGCATATTTCGTTTTTTCTAATATGTTACTTGAGATTTCTCCAATATTTATATCTATGTCATGTAAAAGATACCAACTTTTAGCATCTATAGTTTTATTAAGCATTTTTGTATGATGTCATACAGGCTACCAATTCTGGCTGGGGCTGCTGGAGCATTGGGTGCAAGATATGGCTCTCCATACGTCTCTGCTGACGGGTCACTACATGCTCCTTCATCTGGGCAGACGTCTTCTACAACAGATGTTTCGAGGTAGATAGGATAGAGTGCATTCTTAGTTTCATATTCTCTTTTCTAGATTTATTTTAGGGTGTCTTGACTCTCTTTCTATCATTGCCAAATTTACTCTGCTGTCACAATATGACCTTTTTTTTTCTTGGGAATGCTAGTAGTATCTTTTTTCTGCTGTAATTAATAAACGATTTTGGTTGCAGTAAAGAAAATAATGCAACAAATGTCGGTGATGACTGGAAACCTGGTAAAGAGTTCATGGCTATTGGCTTCGAAACTCGTTTAAGGCAATTCTTGCTTTTGTTTTTAATTCCTTTTTATAATTTTTGATTGGTTAGTTATCTTTTTAGGCAATTTTAATTGGGGCTTGATAGTACTGATCAAAAAAAAAAAAATTGGGGAAATTTATTAGTTGGGAAATGAGCTAGAAAATGTGAATTTGTTCCAGAAAAAAGAATTGAAAAAAAAATATATTACTTAGAGAGCGGTTTTGAACCGCTCTCCAAGTGAAATTAATAATAAAAAAAAAATAACATAGAGAGCGGTTTTGAACCGCTCTCCAAGGTCTTTTACTTAGAGAGCGGTTCATAACCGCTGTCTAAGGTGTACACTTGGAGAGCTGTCACTTGGAGAGCGGTTTTAAAAGCTCTCCAAGGCCCTTTTTCAAAGCTCTCCAAGTCTAATTCTGTAGTAGTGTAGCATCGTGATTTTTATATACTCATCAATGTTATCAAGACCTTTAAATAATTCTAGAGGAACTATAGATTACAAGCAACATAGAGGCAAAAGAAAAAATAGAATATTATTCAATACTATAGACAACCCAATAATTACCAACAGATAATATACTCTTCAGCAAATACTTCAACAATTCCTCTACAAAACATGTTTGTGCAGAAATTTTATTAGAAAAAAAAAATATATAATGATTATTATGGTCATGTCTTTCATTTCAATCAATTTAGACAACTTTCCTTTCCTTTCATTTTAATGAGATATCTGATAAAAATAAATGACTTGCTTTTGGGAATATAATTTATTACACTAGTAAACAGTAATCATTGCACTATTTCATGACAAAGATATAATGCAGGGTATACCCTTCTTTTTCATTTCAAAGTTCCTAGCTTAGTGCTCAATGAAACAAAACAATTCCAAAACTATTCGGTACGTATTTATTTTGTCTTTGGTCACCTTGATCAAGCTCATTTTTTTACTGAAAACTTGAAATCTATTCCTAATTTTTTTTATATATTAATTAATTTATATAAATTTGTCAATTAGTCAAAACTCAAATCATCTTTACTTAACAACTTATAAAGTTTTCAATTTTACACAGAACACGGAACATCTTTATGATTTTTTTTGAGTAGTCTAAGTGGTTCTTTTTATTACCCAGAAATAAATTAAAAGATGTACTCCAATAACGCAGAACCAGAGAATACATACTACAACAACAACTAAAAGCAATGCTAAATCACGTGAATTAAAAAAAAAAAAAAAAAAGTGACTGACTATGAAAACCTGAACACACTCGGCCAGATAACAAAAGATGGAAGAATAATCAGAAAGGTGACAAAACTATTCGATTCAGCCCCTTACATGGAATGATAATCTCCCAATCATGATGAGAACAACAAAACTTGGAAGGGAATGTCACCCTAGCCTCAACCATTTTCACAAGCAAAAGACTACTCTTTCAAATCCTTTAGCAAAGGACGGGCCGGCGTATATTATTGAATATATACCCTATCTTAACGATATCAACCAACGGATATATGAGGCAAGTCAAGCTTATAATTAATATATATATGAGTCAAGTCAAGCTTATAATTAAGCAATATATTGATCTGGGCCCAATGCCTCAAATCTCAAACAATAGAGACATGTCTCCACTCATTAAACCTGTTTCTTAAATTAGTTTGATATATTTGAATTCTAAAGGAAGATAGTGCATTTGTAAACAAATTAATTAATAGGAAAAATGTCATGAAAAAAAAAAACTTTCATTTTAGTTTTTTTTTTTTTTTTTTTTATGGAAGTTAAATACACATCCCTTTTTTTTTCCCCTCCCCATGACTCGAACCCAGGACCTGGTGCTCTAACCACTTGAGCTATCCCACTTTGTACATAACATCTTTACTTAACAACTAATAAGAATCACACCAAGTAAATTTCTTCACTTAATTTCTTATTCAGTTCCTCCACATTGATCCCACCTTCTTACACTTATACTCTCCATTAATATTACCTAAATATTCACTTTTACCATTAATTTCTTCAGAATTAATCAATGTCCAGATAATATAATTAAATAGACTATAAACAGACTAAGTATAAAGAAAATTTACAACAAGAAAATAATTTAATATGCAGAATTTAGACTTTAAGAAACCTGACCAATCTCCTGCATTTTCATATTTGGATCAAAACCAATTTTAAAGCCATATATCACCCAAACAAATAACCCTCAACCATGTCCTCTCATCAGAAACAAATTCCATCCTTACCCACCTAAAACTGTACATCTTCCGAACCATCATCAAAGTAATATAAAATATCCCAAAAATCTAAAAAATTAAAATCAGAAATTCAAGTAACCTAAAAATCTTATAAAACGCAGTTAACACATTGAGTCTTAAAGATTCATACCTGAATGTTGCTCTTGAGAGAAATTTGGATAGCATGAGTTGTGACATCCAGAAGTAATCTAATTTTTCAACTGTAATCTAATTTGTCTTAAAGATTCATACCTGAATGTTGCCTTTAGCCGCGCCCAATTTCAAATTACAGTCTTGTTACTTCGCGGCCCATTGTAATCAATTGGGCCGCCTCAAATATATAATACGAGGGTTTGACTATTTACACCTTCATTTCAGATGGATGCACTCTTTAAAATCGGTCTAAAATAGATGCATCCCCTTAATTGTCATAAATGTTCATTTCTTCAAAAAAATTCTATTACTATTCACACCCCCACCAAAACCTATTTCCCCCTTCATCTTCATTCTCTCATTTTCCCCCACCAACCCACCCACACCAATCGTCGGGCACTGCGCCCCAGCCACTGTGGCCCGTCCCTCTCCTCCATTTTTTTTCTGTGTTTTTGTCCGTCCGGCCCCGGCAACGGCGCCAAAAACTTGACACGTGATTTTACCAACACGCTCCTCTCAAGTATAAGAAGATCGTATGTAATAAAAGTAAGTGCCCGGTTAAATTATCGAACCACGGGACTAGTTAGCTAGTGTAGCCTTAGTGTTGTGTGTGTCACGAAATTATAGTGAAAGACTATGGGGGTGAGCTAAAGACTAAATACTAAATGCAAAAATCAACAAGGTAAAAACTAACTAGGAAAAGCAAGTAAAATGATGATCAAATATCAAATAAAAAAGTAGTGTTCGGGTGTTCTTCATTATGTGGAAATCGATTAAAGCTTAACTTGGACGTTTAATTCATTGGTTGGTGTATGATAAGAGCAATCACTAAGAATGTATATAATAAATTAAAGCACCTAAGATCGGGAGGAAGGATAGAGTCGTTCTCACCCGGGTAATCACACAATTAGAGGATTCTACCTAAGCTATACTAATTTAATCCCTAATCATGCTTTTCCACTTGAATACTAGAAACCAAACTCCTATGATCTCCTCACTAATCACTCAAACTCTCATTCAAATAATTAGTGTAAATTAATGGGGTTCTAATGCAATTTACCCAACTCTCGTTGCGATAAACCAATATATACTCAAATCACATTTATCCCAACCCTCGATTATACGATCTACACAACTAACCAACTCTCGTTGCACTAATCATGTTTCAGCATAAAATCTAATAATTGAAATCATGCAATTGATCAATAAATATAATTTAATCAATACACCACCAATAGAATTAAACAATCAAAACTAAACTAAAAATCTAATTCCATCATAAATTCAAACACCCAAACACCAACAAACCTAGCTAATAACTAAATTAACAAATGAAAGCAAGTTTATGAAAGATAAACAACTAAACATTAAATTAAAGAAAAATACCACCTCATTTGTCTTCAAATTCTTCAATACTATGAAATATTTAATTTAAAATTAGCTAAGAAATTGAAATTAACTTAATCTAATCTATTTTGAGTGAAGTGGGGTGGGAGAATTTCCCCCTATTGGAGCTGCTGCGTATCTGCGTGTGTGTCCTCCCTCCCGCTTTTGCGTTCCCAGCTTAAGGAATTAAAAATGGCTTCATTTAGTCATTTACGTGTGCTGGGTTTAAGGAATGGGCCAGGTGCTTGCTTTTTCTTTCATCTCAAATGGATGGCTGCATGTCTTTTAGATAATGGGCTTAGGCTAAATGAATGGGCCTCCAATTAATTCCAGCTGCATGATTTTGCTTTAATTCTTTTAAATTCATTTTTTTTTTTTTTTTGTGGAGCTCGGCCGTGCCACCAATTTTTCCTAACTCTCTGTCACGGGCACGCCTTGCTCGAGCCTTGGGCTCGGCCGTGCCCCTCCTCTCTTGTTTTGCTCATATCTTTTGATTCGAGTGTCCGATCGACTCGATTCTTGTCTCGTTTCGACCCTCACTTCACCTTCTTTCATGTGGTCAACTCATGGACTCGATCCAACAGCTGACTTTTTCGTAATTTGATTCAAAACACCTCGTTTTACCTACAACAATAGCAAACTACACAATTTCTCCAAATCACGTGTAATTAGCCAATTTAGTGTAAATAATGCACGAAATCCTATAAAATTATGCAAATTAAATACAAGAATTTCGAGCAATTTTCGCACTAATCAGCGACCCAGCCACTGCCCAGGACCGTCGCGGCCCGTCCCCCTCCCCTATTTTTTTCTGTGTTTTTGTACCCTCTCCCCCGTCCAGCGGCCTCCATCTTCCTCTCCCTCGATTTCGGCGCGACCCCCTCCATTTTTTGCGTTGATATTTTCTGCAAAAAAATAAAATAAAAACTGTTCATCCATTTTTTGCGTCGATTCCGCGCGACCTCCCTCTCCCGCTCCCGATCGACGTTGCCGCCACCTCCTTGTCCAAGATGCCGGCCACCCCACCTCAAGTTTGTAAAGATGCCGGTGACTTGAACAAAATTTTTAGGTCAATAAGTTTTGACTAACTACTTCCCCTCAAGCATAAGGGATCGTAGTAGTATACACACAAGTATTTCGACCAAGTAGTATCGAACCACGGGAGGTAGGCTAGTGCAATGGATCCCTAGAGTTGTACGTCGTCATAATTAATGTAGCTACGGTTTCGGGAGTTGGATGCAAAACTAAAGCTAAACAATAAACTAAAGACAATAAATTAAACTAAACACAATGCTAGTTAGTAAATTAACTACTAAACTAAGAAAACGAGAAAATGACAATTAAAGTAAAGAACAACTACGAATCTAAATTCGGAGAAGTGAAATCGAGTGAGATTGTTTATACCATTTTTATGCTTCAATTTGGATTTGCTAAGAGCATCAAGATGCTAGGATGAAAATCATTTCCCTTCGGGTACTATAGCCTTACGTCTAAGGTGTTCCCGGCCAAACCCGGTAATAAGACCTCTTCCTAATCCTCACCAACTACTCAAATAACCATTCAAGTAATTAACGTCTCTTAATGGGGGTTCTAATACGATTAACTCTCTCTCGACGAATTAAAAGTATAATAAAACACATTTGTATACTAACAACTCACACCATAAATTTAAACATGTTCATGTAACTCTCGTCTACGCTAAACATGCCTCAAAATACGGATTAATAGAAGTTAATACACAAAGCACCAATAAAATCCAATAAGAGAACCAATAATCCAAATATCAACAATAATCAAAGCTTAAACAATTCACACATTCAATATTCACATGGTTTCAAACACCCAAAGCATAAAAAACTTAGCCCATGGTGTTTGAGAAAACACTCATGGCTAAAACAACAAAATAAATAGAAATAAACAAGAAATTTATCAAACAAAGCTTAAATAAAAGAAAAATATCACCTTGAGAGTCTTGTAATTTCTCCATTCTTACATGAAAATAAAATACCCAATGATTCTAAACTAAGAAAGCATAAAAATGAAGAGTGTGTTTGAGGAGATAACTCCTCAAACCTAAGCTAATTGCTCCTCTATTTCTCACATGTTGGAGGAAAATGAACTAGGGTTTGAGTGTGTAGAAGTGAGGCAAAACCTCCTTAATAATCTGATTTGGGGAGGTATTTATAGTTGTGAAGAGTGT
The DNA here is from genome assembly GCA_963675135.1 of Galeopsis tetrahit. Taxonomy (NCBI): domain Eukaryota; kingdom Viridiplantae; phylum Streptophyta; class Magnoliopsida; order Lamiales; family Lamiaceae; genus Galeopsis; species Galeopsis tetrahit. The sequence continues at coordinate 77,213,270 of OY776127.1, forward strand.
TTGAGACGAAATTAACATTTGGGTCCTTGAAGTTCTTCAAAATTCGCGAAATTCTAAAAAAAACGTAAGTTCAAACGGCCAACCGAGTGAGTTCACTCGACCGCCCGAGTGAAAATGGATTACAGTACAAAACTGGGTTCCAGATCCCAAACGGGTGCCAGTGTGGGCTCACTCGACCGCCAGTGTGAACTCAACTCCACTCGGCCGCCAGTGTGGGCTCACTCGGCCGCCAGTGTGGGATGAATTCCCTCGAAATCTTCTGTAACTCGACCTCACTCGGCCGCCAGTGTGGGCTGACTCGACCGCCCGTTTGGTTTCTGCTCCTTGGACTTTTTCTTCTATTTTTCTTGGCTTTCCTTGCTCGCCCTTCAACCGAACATCAATTCCCATGCGCCAATGCTCGTTTTCCTTCTAAAATGGACGATTTCACCTTGTTTCCTACACTTTGAACACATTTCTTGACAACAAGGTTAGTAGCACCATTTCTATCAATTAAGACCAAAATCACATCAAAATGCTACAATAATATAGCAATAATGAGAACAAATACGAGCAATCTCACACCCAATCAGCCGGCCGCCGCGTGTTTTTTTGTTAGGGTTTTCTGCATAACTTTTTTTTTTCGACAGTGTAATGTTGACCATATACACCATCATCGACAACAATTTATCGACGAGAGTGTATATGGTTGACAATAAATGGTAAATTTTTTTTAAATATATTTTTTTAATTTTTTTCAACCAATTAGTGTCGACCATATGCATTTTCATTGAAAAATTGTTGTCGACAAGAGTGTATATGGTCGACACTAATTGATTGAAATTTATAAAAAATATTATGATTTTTCTAAGTATTTTTTGAAATTTCTAATTTTTTTTTTCTGATTTCGTGGTCATCGAATATAGTGTCGGAGGCGGCCGGAAGTGATAGGAAAAAGGTGAAAGAAATGACAATATGGGAGTGCGTTCAGTACATGGTGCATATAGTATGATACATTTTCCTTAAGGGTATTACATAGAGATGTCTATCGGGCTGGCCCTAGCCCTATAGGGCCAGCCCTACAGGGCTACGGGCTAAACGGGTTAGGGCCTTAACCGGTTCATATTTAACGGGCCTACAATTGTTAGGACCTAACCCTAACCATAGCGGGCCACGGGCTAAACGGGCCACTAACGGGCTACAATAATTTTTTTTCTTTTAAAATTAAAGATACATAATTAGTTAATGATCAGTAAATGAGAAAAAAAAAGTATAATTTAAACACAATTCTAGAACTCATTGGTCCTTAATATGACCAAATAAAGCTAAACAAATATCATAATCTAATAAAAAATAGTAATAATGACTAATGGATGGTAATGTGCTTCTTATTGCTTATAGTTATGGTTATTGATCAAATGACCCAAAATTTGTTCTTAGGTTATTTATTAAAAAAAAAAAAAAAGGTAACAACTCGGGCTAGCGGGCTGGCCCGATTTAGTCCACGGGCTAACCGGTCCGGGTCAAAAAAGCCCGATTTTAAACGGGCCTATAATTCATCAACCCTAACCCTATATTTTTCAGGGTTAAACGGGCCAGCTCGGTTAGCCCGGCCCGGATAAACATCTCTAGTATTACAATCACCTTTAAAAAAAAAAATTGTTCGTACTTTTTCACCCTGTGGATGTGTAGTGTATACATCTTTTCAATTTCAATGAGTTGAGTCGATTATAAATCTACATCTAACATTCGTACCTTTCATGAGTTTATGAATTATTGCAAATTAATTGGTTGATGCACAGTAGAAATTTTGTTTAGTATAGTCAAATAAATAATACTCCATCCTATACGTGTAATTTATACTCCCCCCATCCTAGAATTACTTAGACAAAGTGGATAGCTCAAGTGGTTAGAGCACCACTACCTAGGCATTAAAATTTTTGTGAGATATTATTTTTAATAATTTATATATATTGTATTTTTTAAAAATTATTGATTTCTAGAATTTAAGCATAAAAATTTTAATTTCTATATATTAAAAAAATTAAAGGACGTAAATTTCTCCGAAATCCCCAATTCATTTCACATGTGCAAATCACACGCTTACATTTCCTACGAATTTGTAAAAAAATTGACAAACAGATCGTAAATTTAATAAAAAATGACATAAATTGAACACCTTGAGATGTAAATTGAAAAAGTGAATACTTAACGTACGCTTACATTTCCTACGAATTTGTAAAAAAATTGACAAACAGATCGTAAATTTAATAAAAAATGACATAAATTGAACACCTTGAGATGTAAATTGAAAAAGTAAATACTTAACGTATACACCTTATCGAACAAAAGAATCGGAAACATTCGTAAATTGAGCCACTAAGGCTAGCTCTACAAGCACGAGTTTATAGATGTGTGGTGTTTGTCTCATTAGTTTGTGTTATACATAAGAAGAAATATTGTCTCCCTGATTAAATGTTTTTTTTAACAATTTATATAGAAAAAAAAAACATAAAATTAGATATTTCTACCATCAATTAATTTTTTTCTTAGTTAAAGAACTAGAAAAGGAAAAAAAAAATACTAAAAAAATTGCTAGTTGAGGTAAATTGAGCAGGAATAATAATAAAATAATTATATATAAATATAATTTAAAGAGATGTTTAATTCAAAACGGGGTAGCAATTAATTAGTCAGGTGCAAGTTTTTACAAGTATTTATTACTATTAATGAACTTTTTTCTTGTAATTACTAATTTAGATAGATAATATTTTTTTTGCTATTATATTGTACATTAATTTAAAATTGATTAATTGTGTTTTGGAGTCTACCCAGAAATAATTGTCATTTTCAAATTTTTTATTTGTAATAATTGATCGGACACTGGCTATAAAACGTGTCCTTTTATCTGCTGAATAATTGGAGGGAGATAAACCCATAAGGCCATCTCCAACCACAAACTTCCAAATGAAAATCTTTAAACTTGAAAATACACTTTTTCATACTCTATTTTAAAAACTTTCTCCACCATGAAACTCTATATCTTACTCTATTTATTATTTTAATCATTTTTAATATATTACAATCATTAAATAATATATTTATCTTCGTATTTAAATTAATTTATACAATTAAATATTCAATTAGTAAATTAAATTATAAATTAAATATTATTAATTTTATCAAAATCATAAAAGGTAAATAAACTTGTAGTTTTCAAATATTACTTTTATTTAAATATAAAATTATGAAACATATAATAACGTAAAACGATACATGTGAGTATAATCTAATATAACACAATTACACTTATTACGTTTAAAATAGACGTAAAACGATACTTTGTATTTCTTTTCAGTTTATGTTCACTTATTTTAATATTTCGGTGTTATATGTAGCTAGGTAATGCATGTATGTCCGTTTTAATATGTAATGTATTTCATATTTAATATATAATGTATGTTTTATTGTACTTTACGTTATTTTTTTGTAGGTAATAATAATACACAAAAAAAAAATTAATTACACAATTAAAATTAAATTATAAATTAGTATAACAATAGAATTGTAATTATATTTAACAAATTATTAATATAGAATTGTAATATAAAATTGTAAATATTAATAAAATAATAGATATAAAATATAGAGTTAGAGTTTACTGTTCAAAACTCTATTTCAAATTTTCAAAATAAAGTACGGTTGGAGGGAGCAAAACTCTATAAATGAGAGTACGGATGGAGATGGTCTAACAACATGAAAAAGTAAAAAACAACAAGATCTAAAAAAGGAAAAATAAAAAAAAAACCATATAATAAAAGTAAAAGCGAAAATTAAACGGATCGATCAACAGATGACCCGAACGGTCACCGTGGCTCCGTCAGATAGATTTACGCGTAGATCCCAACTAAATTCATGAAAAAAAATCATTTTTTTATTTGTCATATACATTTTTGGCCATCCAATGCAATGCTCCATCTTATGCCCATATTCATTTTTGGTGATCCAATGCCAATGGTCCATTTCATGAAATGCCCACATGGAAAACAAAACAAAAATAAAATCATTTTCTACTGTTTCGCAGTTATCGTAATCTTCTTATCCTTTGCTTTTCTCTTCTTCCAATAAATTAAACATGTCGTATACTATACTGTACTGTACACTACCTCTTCCAAAATACTACGTGCCTTTTTCTGACCAAATTTCCAGAAAAAAAAAAAAAGAGAGTGAAAAATTACAACGATAACCCTTGAATTTATTTACCTCAATTATTAATGAATTCCGCGATTTATAAATTACAATTACCCCTTCCCGAATGAAATAATTCTGTCTCATCTAAAAATCCAATTTGTAGAGAGGATGTAAATTAATTCTTTATATTAACTCCTAACACTTCCCCTCACTCGTGGATCGGATTAACACCTCTTACCCTTTTTGGGGAGGAGGCCCATCGAGTGAACAATTTAAATGGGTGGAGTGCTTTCAACAGAAATCAAACCCAGGTCATTTTGCCCGATTTACTCTGATACCATGAAAGAATTCCGTCTCATTTAAAAGTCCGAACTTGTAGAGAGGGTGAGAATTAATTCTTGTATATTAATTTCTAACACTGAATTTATCAAAATTTCCAAATAAATCATTTAATTTAGGTAAATTACCTGAAACATGAAGCTCATTAATTTTTTGATTTTTTATAAACTTAATTAAAATACTCTTTTTTTTTTTTTTAAATGAGTACTATTAGATGTAGAACTGTTAAAATGGGTTGGGTCCATTGGGTCGACTCGTCCTTGTCTATTAAAAATGTGGGCTGAATTATATAATACAAGCCCGTTTAAGATGTGAGTCTGTATAGACTAGACCGTATGATTTGTGGATTTTGGTGGGTTGAACCACGGACGGGGCGGGTTGGCCAGCGGGCTTTTAAATTTTTTTAAGGATAAGTGAAGCAGTAACACATTTTTATTAAGTTGAACTATGAATGTGAGTAAATATCTCATATTAGAAATTTATGGATTCAATTCAACTTTAAATCAAGATATACAAAATTACAAAATATTATACTAAACAAAATTGAGATTTAATATTGAGAATACATCGATGTCAATTCACATGAGTCAGAAATAGACTTGATAATTAATGTAGATTTGATTTTTTTTTAACTTTCTCTTTATAAATGCATAATTATCATGAGTAGAATGAGAGAGAATGTGGTGATATTTGTATTCAGAAATTGACATTTGTTGCTGATTGTTGAGTTGATTTGCCATTAAACTTTCGTTGAATATTATATATTTTTGTTACTGATAATTGAGTTGAATATTCGCCCATTAAACTTTCGCGGAATATTCACTACTACATATTTGGCCTTGGAGAGCTTTTAGAAGAGCTCTCCAAGTGGGAGCTGTCCAAGCTAAATTGCACTTGGAAAGCCTTTAAAGGACTCTCCAAGTGCAAAAAGGGCTCTCCAAGTGCAATTTAGCTTGGACAGCTCCCACTTGGAGAGCTCTTTTAAAAGCTCTCCTCCAAGGCCAAATATGTAGTAGTGATATTATATATTGATTCTACCCTTTTGAAAACAAGAATTTAAATATTATTAAAGTTTAAATTTTAGTTCGATTAATTTGACAATTAAACAAAAAAATCTTATTTGAGGTTTACTTTTTTATTATAGGAGATTAAAATTATTTAGACGGTGGATTTAATTAAAGATTATCCAAAATTATTCATACTTTATTTTTTTTATTTTGTAATTATTTATGTGTTGGTCCCAAAAGGAGTGTGACACGTGTATGGGGGGTGGGGAATACATGTGTATGTGTTTTTCAAAAACTTTTTTGCAAGTAATCAACACAAATAATCAGAGTCAAATAAGTTACACAGTATGTCAAGTCCTATGAAAATACTAACCGATCTTAACAGTATGCAACTTGTATGTGGAATAAATGATAGACCCTATTATACTCCTTAAATGATATGCACTCAAATACTAAACTATCAAATAGCAGTAAGCAATTATAACAACACAAAAACTTAAGCAAGAAGATAAATGTAGTAAGTAAGAACACAAGATGTATAGTGGTTCGGAGGCTAAACTGCTCCTACGTCCACTCTCCTAATTTAATAGGATAATTCCTTAATCTCTTCGGAATTAACTTGTTTTTACAGTGCCAAGGTGCACTCTACTTCTTCTTCTTCTCTTCTCTTGATTTCTTACAACCTTCTCTCGTTGCAATACTCTCAACACTTCTACGAACTCAACAATACTCTCAAACTATCTCTCAAGGTGAAAGTAAGGTTTTGTTCTTGTACCAACTAAGTGTGATATCCTTTACAATTTAAGAACGAATGTAAAGGCTAGGATATCACTGTCTAGGCTTTGGATAATCAAACAGTAAGCTTGCCTAGTGGGGACTAAAGGTAACACTCACAAATGAATATGCTTAAAAGCTTTGATCTCTCGAGTGTTTTGAATACTTTTGAATGCTAGAATGTGTATGGCTTGTGTGTCTTGTTGTGTGTCCCGTAATCTTGAAATGATTCAAGATGTGGCCTATTTATAGATTAAGCAAACTATCCGTTGGTGGAGATAGTAAAACTTATCTATAAATTTGAACTTTCAAATTGTTCAGGGGCCTGCAAGCAAATAGTACATGCATTCACGTCCATTCTGCATTCTGCAATTCATTCTCAAAATTTGTTATGTGCAGTGACAGGTGGCATCCGATTATTGGTTGATTTGGAATAATTCCGTCATTTCCGCTAACGGCCTCGTACTGGGTAAAATGCCTCGTCATTCATCGTCTTTGACCATAAGTGTGCCAAGTCCAAAGTATATGAATGTCCAAATTCATCATACTTGACTTCATGAATCCTTGCCACTTTTCCATAACACTTCAGCTTCTTGTCTTCAATGCTACTTGTCTTCATGTATTTTGTGCTTTCAGGTCATTTGTCATAGATTCAAAGAATAATCTATCTAAGAAAGATTAAAGCTCCCTAACATATATGAGCTTTTCTAACCTGAAAATCTAGACTTGGCAAATCATCATACTTGGAGTTTTACTTAGGGTTTTGGTATCTAATCAAAATCAATTTTTCTTTTATTAATATAAACCATATCCCAACATTATGTATTGTTTAAAATTTAGTATAACAATAAATGTGAAATTTTTTTTATGAAAAAGTTTGTGGACTAGACCGCAATTCGTCATGGATTGGGTTGAGTATAGTATTTTTCAACTTTTTCACACCATGGACCGACCCGTCAAAATCCATAAAATGATAGGTTGATGTGGGTTACGGACTGTCCCGCTTCGTTAGCTCATTTTAACCGCTCTAACTAGATGTGCACGTGGATCAATGGTGCCTAATGTAACTAATTTTTTTAAAGTAGAATTACAGATAAGGAATTTAAATTGTACATTTATCGCTCACCTACTTTTTTGTTTGAAAGATTTATCGCTAACCTATTTAATTTATACATAGAAATTCTATTAAAAAATGTATTTCTCTAGACTTAATCGGAAAAGAATAGAAAGATTATAAACATACTAGCTTTTCTGGGAAATAATTTTTTTACGTCCCATAACTTTTCAACTTTTTCAAAAACGTCCCAAAAAAATTAACTTTTCCAATTACGTCCCAAATTTTAGCTAACTTTTCCAATTACGTCCCAAGTCGCCGGAAACATCAAAACGACGTCGTATTACATCATGGTTACGACGTCGTTTTGATGATTTTGGCGATTTGGGACGTAAATGGAAAAATTAGCTAAAATTTGGGACGTAATTGGAAAACTTAACTTTTTTGAAATTTTTTTGAAAAAATAGAATAGTTATGGGATCTAAAAAAATATTTTATTGAAATTGTTTGATTAATTGTTTGTATATGTTTATATATTTTTTTAAAATTTATATATTTAAAATTTATATACTTTTTTTTTAAAATTTTCTTTGTAATGTAAATCTAAACAAATAAATTTACTTATATATATTTTATTATCGGTATATTATTTGTATGAATAAATTAGTAAATATAGTTTTTGGATAGTATTAAGTAGTAAGTTATCACATTTATTTATTTTATAATAATTATACCGAATAGAATTACTTGATATTTTGTTAACATATTATATTTATGGTGATTAATATTAGCATAATTCCTTATAATAATTATTAATTTTTATATTTATTGTTTTTAATTTTTTTAAGTTAAATCGATTCATAATTTTTAATTAATACGGAGTATATGAAATCTTATTATCTATTTATTTATTTATTTATTATACTCATTATTTTAAAGAAAATGATTATAATTTTAATATTAATTTATCTTATACAATTCAAAAAATTTACCCTTTATTTCATTCAATTTTAGAGCATAAAATTATACTTAATAGAATTACATGATATTTTGTTAAATATTATATTTATGGTCATTAATATTAGCATATAATTTCTTATTATAATTATTATATATAATTTTTTAATTTTATAAAGTTAAATCCATTCACAATTTTAATGTTAAATCGATTCACAATTTTTAATTAATATGGAGTATATGAAATTTTATTATCTATTTATTTATTATTACTCATTATTTTTAATATATTATATCCATATATAATAATTCAATGTAATATTATACGGAGTATATAATATTGTCATGTTCATTAGTGTTAAAAATTTAATAGTTCCATTTTTTTTAAAAAATTTTTAAAAAAAGTTAAGTTTTCCAATTACGTCCCAAATTTTAGCTAACTTTTCCATTTACGTCCCAAATCGCCGGAAACATCAAAACGACGTCGTAACCATGACGTAATACGACGTCGTTTTGATGTTTCCGACGACTTGGGACGTAATTGGAAAAGTTAGCTAAACTTTGGGACGTAATTGGAAAATTAACTTTTTTGGGACGTTTTTGAAAAAGTTGAAAAGATATGGGACGTAAAAAAATTATTTCCCAGCTTTTTTTGAAGTTTCTCGATCTAAGAAAATAACAAACCTATTATAAAGAAGAACAAATTGTGAAAGATGATCAGTTTCCATCAAGCCCAACAAAAACCACTATGATTATGAATGGGGAAAGATACTTGTAATCGGAGAAATAAACCCATAACAAACGTGAGAAAAGTAAAAAACAACAAGATCTAAAAAAAAGGAAACAATCAAAAAACACCATGTAATAAAAGTAAAAACGAAAATTAAATGGGATCAACGATCGAATGATCCGAACAGTCACCGTTGCTCCGTCAGAAAGATTTACTCATAGATTCGAACTAAATTCCTTCCTTAAAAAAAAGCATTTTTTTTTTTGTCATATACATTTTTGGCCGTCCAATGCAATGCTCCATCTTATGCCCAAATTCATTTTTGGCGGTCCAGTGCCAATGGTCCATTTCATGAAATGCCCACACGGAAAACAAAACAAAAATAAAATCATTTTCTACTGTTATCCTTTTCTTTTCTCTTCTTTGAATAAAACATGTCCTATACTATACTATACTATACACATCTTCCAAAATACTACATGCCTTTTTCTGACCAAATTTCCAGCTGAAAGAAAAAAGAGTGAAGAATTACAATAACCCTTGAATTTTTTTTACCTCAATTATTAATGAATTCCGCGATTTATAAATTACAATTACCCCTTCCGAAATTTATCAAAATTACCAAATAAACCATTTAATTTAGGTAAATTACCTGAAACATGGAGCTCATTTAATTTTTAATGGTTCAGATTTAATTGACTACGGTAGTCATACGACACTCTGGCTACATGTAGGAGGAGATGCCTAATTAATTATAATATATACTTCCTTCTTTCTTTTTTTATACGTTCCAACACAAATTTTATATTTCTTTATTTTTGTGCCAAAAATAAATGTAAACTTGGTTAATTTACGTCCGTCCCGTAACTTTAACATTTAAAAAAAAAGTGTTAAAAAAAAAAAAAAAAAATTTACGTATCATAATTTGGTTAATTTACGCCATTTTTCTTTATTCTGCAAATTGTAAATAGTGACTTGTTATAATTTTGTTTTAATCCACATGATCATTGTTTTTTCACGCTATAAAAGTGAAGATCGATCACGTTTCAATATAATTTACGTCGATTATCCAAAAAATTTATGCGCACGCGCGTGACAAAAGTTTGAGTGTCTCCAACAAAAAATGGACGTGAATTAATCAAGTGATGGGATGTTTATATAATTTTATAATTTCTCGTAAAATTGATACGTGCAAATTAATTTATTACTTATAAATACTGGCCGGCCAGCTCCAAATTAAAATGTGAAAACAGAATTACATCATTCATACATGCATTTTGTAGCTTAGGTAAAATGAAAATGGGTTGTGATGAAACCGTGAAGCAGCTTCCTATCATAGATTTCTCGGTGGACCTGAAAGAAGAAACTCCAGCATGGGAATCCGTGAAAATCCAAGTCCAAAAAGCCCTGGAAGAATATGGGTGCTTTGAGGCGACGTTAGATCAAATTCCTCTTCATCTCCGAAAATCAGTAATGGAAGCAATGCAACTACTTTTTGATCTCCCTTTACAGACTAAGTTACGTAACAGCTCCGATAAGCCCTTCCATGGCTACTACGGCGGAGACCAGGCGATCCTTCCATTTTACGAAAGTTTGGGGATCGAAGATGCCCTCTCCCCTGGAAAAATCGCCACCTTCGCCAATCTCATGTGGCCCCAAGGCAATCCCACTTTCAGGTACGTAACTTAATTTCTAGTACAAGTTTTAAAGAATAATTAATGTAATTTATTCTTAATTTAATTACCAACAAACTGAAAAAAAATAAAACAAAATGGTATGACATATATGCACCGTGATACTTTTGTATAATTGAAAAATGAAATACAATTAGACTTTTGATCATCGATCCATCATAATATTATTATTATTATTATTATTATTCCCTGGCCTGATCAGTACGTTTCACGTACATAAATGTTTTATTGGGTTTTGTTGTTAATTATTAGAAAGAGTGTAGAGAGGTTTGCAGAGCAATTGCATGAACTGGACAAAACAGTGAGGAATATGGTTCTTGAAAGCCTTGGACTGGAAAAGTACAAGGCCGAGCATATAGATTCGACATATTACCTTCTTCGATTTCAGAAGTATGATGGGTCTGCAGGAAGCCATGGAAGTAAGTTTGGGTTACCATCTCACACAGACAAGAATACCACCACCATAGTGTATCAGAGTGATGTAAGAGGATTGGAAGTTCAAAAAAAAGATGGAGGAGAATGGATCACTGTTAACTCACGAAACTCTTTCATTGTCATGACTGGAAAGGTTCTCTATGTAAGTTCTAATTAATTAAAAATAATGTTTTCATACTTAATTTCCTTTAATTTTAATTTAGTCCTCCATCTATTTCACCTCAAAATTATAAAAATACCTCACCTTCATGCTATTACCTACCTACTTACTTTTGCATGGCCCCACTACCTATAATTATTAATTTACTCTATGTATATATAACATTCTAATCATTACATTTTTTTCTTAAACTATATTATGTAATTCCGACAAGCTTTAATTTGTGGGACGCTTAATGAAAACTGTCTCACAGCTAGCTAGTACCAAACTCTCTAAATAATTAAAACAATACGGCGGAGTACTAATTTAGGCAAGTTATTTGCTGCAGGCTTGGACAAATGGACGGGTGCACACTCCGTATCACAGGGTGATGAGGAGCGGAGACGAAACTAGGCACTCGTTCGCATTATTTTCGATTTCAAAACCAGGCTATATAATTAAAGCTCCTGATGAGATGGTGGACGATGAGCACCCTTCACTTTTCAAGCCTTTTGATATGGACAAATTCTTCGAATTTTACTACTCTGAAGCAGGTCGGACTTTTCCAAATGCTCTCGAGGCTTACTGTGGAGTCTAGTTATTTAAAAATGTGTGGTATAAGTATTGTTAAGCCTTCCAGTTGAGCATTACGTTTTTTAAAAACATTGCCTATTAATAAAATGTTACAAATGCATGTGTGGTATAAATATTACTCCATATATATATGGCCGGCTACCAAGAGTACTATTGCATACAATGATCTAATAAGTGTTGTATTTGTGGGTACGTACATGAGGTAGCTAGACTTTCACGACAGCTATGTTTTGCAACTAATATCACAATTTTAATTTTATGGATATTGTTAGATATATCGTAAAAAAATGATGAAAATCTTATTAAAATTTAGAAAATTTAACATAAAATTTTAGAAATTATTACAACATATAGTACTACTCCCTCCGTCCCATAGGAACTTGCACACTTAGGTGGGCACACAATTTAAGAAATGTGTAAGAAAAAGTGTAATGAGTGATGTTTTGAGGGGTAATTTCGTAAAGTTTTATGAATAAAGTAAAGTAAAAAGTAGATTGAGTGTGGAAAAGTAATGGTATATGTGTAAATAAGAGTATATTTTGAGGGTGGGGGTTATGAAAATATTTCCTTTTATGGAGTGTGCAAATTGGTATGGGACATCCATTTATAGAAAGTGTGCAAATTCCTGTGGGACGGAGGGAGTATTACATATAGTTCATTCAAAAGCAAAACAAAATTATATGTTTAAAAAAACATATAGATAATAAATTACTCGATTCGTATATAAATACTGGCTGACGAAAACTGATTTACAATATAATACAATGCAAAATGATTAAATATATATAATAAAATACAATTAATACCAAAATGATGACCTATGCGGTTCAAATATAGTAGGTGAAATGACATATATGCCAAATAAGCTGATAGACAGCGGTCTTTAACCGCTGTAAATTGGTATCAACAACCGTTGTGGTACAAAGCGTTATAGAAAGGGGGCGCTGATAGACAGCGGTTATTAACCGCTGTCGTATCTATATATAACAGCGGTTATTAACCGCTGTTATTCCATCAAAATCGCTGTGGTATGTGCTCGATTTTAACCCCTTACAATATCTACGACAACAGTTTTATCAGCTATGACAGCGGTTATGAATCGCTGTTATTTGGATTTACTAAAACGGTTTTTAACCGCTGTTATTACTTCAAAACTGATGTTGTATAAATATTTATGACATTGGTTATTAAACGCTGTCGTAAATATCCAATATTTAAAAAAAAAAAATCCTGAATTTTTAATTTTCTTGATCAATAAAAGTAAAATACAAATTTTAAAATTAAAAAAAAATACCAATTAGTAATTGATTAATTAAGAATTACATTAAAAGTCCCTACAAAATTAATCAATCACCATAATTAATGTACAATGCACCATAAATTCAACTAAAATATTACAAATATCCAAAATAACAGGTAGTGTCTCCCTCAGCATGAATTTCAGAGTATTCTTTTGCTTAAGATAAATTTTGCATGCAAAATTAACAAGCATTTGATACTAACGCCATATTCTCCACAAAAATTCTATGCTACACAAATAATTTCATCCAATTCTACTTGTGTCAAAATCTGAATACATGCAACCATTAACAAGGAGCAGCATAAATTCAGTGGCTCAAACAGGTTACCCAAAATAACAGTTTCTTAGTAATCGAGGAAAACATCGACAAGGACTGAAAAATCAATCGATGAATCTAGTTACCTAAGTTTAGACTCCACTGAACCAAGAAATCCTAAGTGCGGACACTGTTGTGACGATTGAGAGCGGGGTGATCCTGAGGGGGTTATTGAGGAGACGACTAAAGTGAAGTTGGTTGCCTTACGCGCCCGAAAATCATTTGTACACCAATTGCAGCATATGTTTCTGCAAGAAGTTTACACAAACTGAATAAATTAGTTTATCTATTTGAATCATAAACAAGATAATTATATAAATAACAGGATATTTTGTTATAACACTGAGGATTAGAAAATATAGTAAAGCATGCATGCATTTCCATCACTCACTTTAGAATCTTGACAATAAAGAATGAGCAATCAACAACTTCTATTCCCAAACTCATAACTGCTTCTATTGAGGGTACAACAAAATCACTATAACTGAATTTGTATCTCCATACATGTCCTAGCACTACTACACATTTAAGCTTGGAGAGCTGCACTTGGAGAGCTCTTTTTTCAAACAGCTCTCCAAGTGAACACTTGGAGAGCGGTTTTTTTAAAAAAAAAAAAAATTAACATAGAGAGTGGTTTTGAACCGCTCTCCAAGTATACACTTGGAAAGCTGTTCATAACCGCTCTCCAAACCCCAATTCTTGGTCAAAAACACCCAAGTCAATTAATTATAAGCGTTTTCTCCCCCCAAACCAACATTTTCTCCTCCACACTCGAAGCTGGGTTTCTCCTCCAACAATTCACGCGTTTTCAACAGTCGTCGTCGCCTGATCAAAATCAAAAAAATCGGGCCTCCTACAATTCACGCGTTTTCAACACTCGAAGCTAATTTCTCCCCCAAATCAATAGTCGTCGTCGCCTCACTCCCTCCCTCCTCGCGCCGTCGCCGTCGCATCGCTCCCTCTCCTGCGTGTCGTCGTCGTTGCTGTCGCCGTCGCCCAGCTCCGTAGCTCCCACTCCGGCCCGCTGCTGTAGGTACATATATATATATACAGTTTCTTTGGTTAAAGCCCTCAATTCCCCATTAATTCACGATGCGTTTTATTTTCTCCCACAAATCGAAGGTTTGCATTAGCTGATGCATCTACTCATGAAGAAGAGGTTGGTCGATTGAGGTCAGAAAATTTACCTGCATTCATCGCAATAGTTTGTGGTAAATTATTTTTCAACAGTCTTGTTGGTTAGTATTGTAGGACATATTTATTTCAACCAATAATGTAGCCGACTGGTTAGTATTGTAGGACATATTGGCTCGTCCATGGATTATCATGTGAGTGACTTAATCTGCATCTAGAAGTGTTTTCCTATTTTTAGACTAAAAATAATGATTTAGATGATTTGTGGATCATTTAGGCTTTTCTTTTACAACCCTCGTGCTGAGTATGTGTTATACATTCTTGAAGGAAACCTTTTGACAGTCATATATGCTCATGAAAATAGAGAATTTGACCTAAGATATCTTTAAAGTATTAGAAGCAGTTAATCTCATATTGCCTTTTTAATGCTTGAGGAGATTTTCTTAGTACTTTTTGAAAATGGGCACTTTTTCTTCTATATGATGGACTAGTTTCAACATTGCACAGGGAATACTTTGAAGATATAGATCACACGTGGGAGACATTTGAGAAGACATTATGGGGTCATATTTCCAACTTCTTTAATCTTGCTAAAGAAAGGTATGCTAGTTTTGCAGCCCACAAACACTAGTCACAAATATAGGAGTTCTGCAGTGGAAATTTATGTCTTACCATGGCATCTCTGATAGTGGAAATTTATAGAAGTTATTGCTTTTTGTAAGTGATAGTCACAAATATAGGAGTTTTGTAGTTGAAATTCTCATTTGCTGTAGAAAAACAGTCAGGTATAAATTATCTTTGATATAGTATATAGGATTCTTTCTTGTGTCAGTGGCCTAACTTATTTTTTTATGGGGGAGCTATCGTTTTCAATTTCTTCATCCGCCTTATAGCAAGTAGCTTCAATTTGTTTTGAGCAACCACTAACCAGAGACTTTTGTGAGATAAATATTCTTTCTGAATTATATCTCACTACTAAAAATTTATATTCAAGGTTGTTCAAATGAATTGACAGAAATTGAATATCCATATCTCACTACTAAATATTGTGGTTTCTTTAGTTAAAATCCTTCATTGACTACTTACCCTTATGCTATGACTGGATCTCTAGGAACCTCATCTATATAGTACAATGTTCAAGACTCAAGCCGTGTTGGTATTTTCTCAAAATTATATAGTTTAAAGTAACTGAATCAAGTTTCTATATTCTCTGGTATAGTTCGTACTAAGCCAAGCCCAATTTGAGCCTATGAGAAAAGAACATGGGTATGAGCTTTTAATATCACACTATCAATTAATTATCTATATATTTGAAATGTACTCTCTGAAATTTTAACCAGTCAATGTTTTAGTTTTGTGAACCATATACAGTAATTGATCATTTGCTATCTTTGTGACTTTGTAATTCTTAATGATGCGTATATTGCTTGATCAGGTTGTGCAAGCTTCTTTTTTTTCATTATCTAATGTTCTGATGATAATTTCTATCAATGTCAGATTGGTGAAGAACTTGGAGATATTTATGACTATGTTGCTTCTTGTTTTCCTCCAAGGTTTGCATCTGTGTTTGTTAATATGACAGTCTCTTTTAATTTGGATGGTCACTCTGCTCCTCTGAAGGTATTTTGTCGGGCCATCATTTTGGTAATAACTGATAAGATTATTTCTTGATTTGATTTCCCTCCAGATATGAAATATTTCAGCTCATGGTAAATCTTTACACTGAGAGGTTCACTCAATGGTTGAGACTACTAAGTGACAGAGCTAATAATCTGTCAAATTTAGAGATATTAAAGGTACTTTATATGAATCTGCATCTCTTGAATACCACATCATCTATTACTTTTTTTACAGACTTTCTGAACTTCATCATAGTTTCACTTGTGCATCTCTGTGCAACTTTGCAAGTTATACATCTCAAGTTCTCAACCTTTGTGCAGTCAACAGAATTTGAAGTTGTTTTAATTGTGAATTTATGCTCCTATTATTAGGTAACTGGATGGGTAGTTGATTACCAAGATAAGCTAATTGGACTTGGTGTTGACGACTCTCTAGCACAAGTTTGTTCTGAGAGTGGATTCCTGATTCTGATGTGATTGTTGGTGTTATTGAAGAGAAGTTGAATCAGAATCCAAGACTACATTGGTTCCTATAGGACAAGGTGGAGGACAAGGCAGTGGAAGGGGCTCCTTCTTATATGGTGGAACACAGGTTTTGGGGACCTCCAGAAATACGGGTCCTGGAGACCAAAACTTCCCAGCTTTTTTCTCAAGTATATGCTTTGCATATTTTATCTTTCAGTAAGGGATAAGGAAAATATAGTAACGCATATCAAGTTCCTCTTTATTCATGTTAGATTGCTCTGCAGATCTTACTATAGTAAATTCGTAATCCATTTGTTTTTAGCTTTTGGTAGATTGCTCTATATTTAGTTTAGTAAGTTCCAATTGTTTGGTGATATTTTACAGTCATGCATTTTGGAGGCCAGCATGCTGGTGGAATGGGAGTGCCTGCTGTTGGAATGGCCTTCCCTGGATATGTTGGTCAACCACAACGTGGTGTCGGGAATTCAGAGATGACTTGGTAATCACTAAAACACCTTCCTATCTTCCCAACAAATACATAATAATGAGTCTGTTCAGATTCAAACTTAAATTTGTTTGACTTTGTCAGTCTGTTTCAGCATATTTCGTTTTTTCTAATATGTTACTTGAGATTTCTCCAATATTTATATCTATGTCATGTAAAAGATACCAACTTTTAGCATCTATAGTTTTATTAAGCATTTTTGTATGATGTCATACAGGCTACCAATTCTGGCTGGGGCTGCTGGAGCATTGGGTGCAAGATATGGCTCTCCATACGTCTCTGCTGACGGGTCACTACATGCTCCTTCATCTGGGCAGACGTCTTCTACAACAGATGTTTCGAGGTAGATAGGATAGAGTGCATTCTTAGTTTCATATTCTCTTTTCTAGATTTATTTTAGGGTGTCTTGACTCTCTTTCTATCATTGCCAAATTTACTCTGCTGTCACAATATGACCTTTTTTTTTCTTGGGAATGCTAGTAGTATCTTTTTTCTGCTGTAATTAATAAACGATTTTGGTTGCAGTAAAGAAAATAATGCAACAAATGTCGGTGATGACTGGAAACCTGGTAAAGAGTTCATGGCTATTGGCTTCGAAACTCGTTTAAGGCAATTCTTGCTTTTGTTTTTAATTCCTTTTTATAATTTTTGATTGGTTAGTTATCTTTTTAGGCAATTTTAATTGGGGCTTGATAGTACTGATCAAAAAAAAAAAAATTGGGGAAATTTATTAGTTGGGAAATGAGCTAGAAAATGTGAATTTGTTCCAGAAAAAAGAATTGAAAAAAAAATATATTACTTAGAGAGCGGTTTTGAACCGCTCTCCAAGTGAAATTAATAATAAAAAAAAAATAACATAGAGAGCGGTTTTGAACCGCTCTCCAAGGTCTTTTACTTAGAGAGCGGTTCATAACCGCTGTCTAAGGTGTACACTTGGAGAGCTGTCACTTGGAGAGCGGTTTTAAAAGCTCTCCAAGGCCCTTTTTCAAAGCTCTCCAAGTCTAATTCTGTAGTAGTGTAGCATCGTGATTTTTATATACTCATCAATGTTATCAAGACCTTTAAATAATTCTAGAGGAACTATAGATTACAAGCAACATAGAGAGGCAAAAGAAAAAATAGAATATTATTCAATACTATAGACAACCCAATAATTACCAACAGATAATATACTCTTCAGCAAATACTTCAGCAATTCCTCTACAAAACATGTTTGTGCAAAAATTTTATTAGAAAAAATATATATATAATGATTATCATGGTCATGTCTTTCATTTCAATCAATTTAGACAACTTTCCTTTCATTGTAATGAGATATCTGATAAAAATAAATGACTTGCTTTTGGGAATATAATTTATTACACTAGTAAACAGTAATCATTGCACTATTTCATGACAAAGATATAATGCAGGGTATACCCTTCTTTTTCATTTCAAAGTTCCTAGCTTAGTGCTCAATGAAACAAAACAATTCCAAAACTATTCGGTACGTATTTATTTTGTCTTTGGTCACCTTGATCAAGCTCATTTTTTTACTGAAAACTTGAAATCTATTCCTAATTTTTTTTATATATTAATTAATTTATATAAATTTGTCAATTAGTCAAAACTCAAATCATCTTTACTTAACAACTTATAAAGTTTTCAATTTTACACAGAACACGGAACATCTTTATGATTTTTTTTGAGTAGTCTAAGTGGTTCTTTTTATTACCCAGAAATAAATTAAAAGATGTACTCCAATAACGCAGAACCAGAGAATACATACTACAACAACAACTAAAAGCAATGCTAAATCACGTGAATTAAAAAAAAAAAAAAAAAAGTGACTGACTATGAAAACCTGAACACACTCGGCCAGATAACAAAAGATGGAAGAATAATCAGAAAGGTGACAAAACTATTCGATTCAGCCCCTTACATGGAATGATAATCTCCCAATCATGATGAGAACAACAAAACTTGGAAGGGAATGTCACCCTAGCCTCAACCATTTTCACAAGCAAAAGACTACTCTTTCAAATCCTTTAGCAAAGGACGGGCCGGCGTATATTATTGAATATATACCCTATCTTAACGATATCAACCAACGGATATATGAGGCAAGTCAAGCTTATAATTAATATATATATGAGTCAAGTCAAGCTTATAATTAAGCAATATATTGATCTGGGCCCAATGCCTCAAATCTCAAACAATAGAGACATGTCTCCACTCATTAAACCTGTTTCTTAAATTAGTTTGATATATTTGAATTCTAAAGGAAGATAGTGCATTTGTAAACAAATTAATTAATAGGAAAAATGTCATGAAAAAAAAAACTTTCATTTTAGTTTTTTTTTTTTTTTTTTTTATGGAAGTTAAATACCCATCCCTTTTTTTTCCCCTCCCCATGACTCGAACCCAGGACCTGGTGCTCTAACCACTTGAGCTATCCCACTTTGTACACAACATCTTTACTTAACAACTAATAAGAATCACACCAAGTAAATTTCTTCACTTAATTTCTTATTCAGTTCCTCCACATTGATCCCACCTTCTTACACTTATACTCTCCATTAATATTACCTAAATATTCACTTTTACCATTAATTTCTTCAGAATTAATCAATGTCCAGATAATATAATTAAATAGACTATAAACAAACTAAGTATAAAGAAAATTTACAACAAGAAAATAATTTAATATGCAGAATTTAGACTTTAAGAAACCTGACCAATCTCCTGCCTTTTCATATTTGGATCAAAACCAATTTTAAAGCCATATATCACCCAAACAAATAACCCTCAACCATGTCCTCTCATCAGAAACAAATTCCATCCTTACCCACCTAAAACCCATCTTCCGAACCATCATCAAAGTAATATAAATATCCCAAAAATCTAAAAAAATCAGAAATTCAAGTAACCTAAAAATCTTATAAAACGCAGTTAACCCATTGAGTCTTAAAGATTCATACCTGAATGTTGCTCTTGAGAGAAATTTGGATAGCATGAGTTGTGACATCCAGAAGTAATCTAATTTTTCAACTGTGATTGGAATAACAGACTTGTTGGAAACTATACGCCTGATAGGGTATACTGCAATATCGAATAGTCAGATAACAAACAAGTCAAGTTAAGGGAAACTCTTTTCCCGTAGAACAGAATACGCCCAGGTAGTGCTCGACTGGTATGGCGTTCCGTTCCCAAAGGTAAAACGACTTTTACTTCTTACACAGTAGCACCACTGTATAAGAAGCCTCGGCGAACGTACTTAGTACGAACTGAACACTCTCGGATATAGATCCGGCACAAGAAAGAAAGTGGAAGGCTTTCGGGAGCTCAACCCACTGCAAAGGGACGAGAGGAGAGTAGAGGGAGAGGGGCGAATTTCAGCGTAAGGTATTATGAGGGAAGACACTGATATTTATAGGCAGAAGAAACCCTAGGAAGTTGTTGAGATAATCGTGGGAAGATATCGCGAAAATATCGCAAAGATTGCGAAAATATCTCGTACGTGCATAAGTCTTGAAGCCTAAATCTTGAAGACCAAGTTTGAGACCTCCAGATAATTCTGGAACATTCTTGAAGTATTTCGAATGGGCCGAACCAATTCCCTAAAGACCACCAAAGACCAATTGCCAAATCCAAAGCCGAGCCGAGCCGACCGGGCGGGCGGGCGCACGCGTGTGGCTCTTAGAGGAGTGTACCTCTTATACATGGTTGAACTTCAATGCTACTTCAATGCCTTTAAACCTCATAAATGTTTTGTAGGCTTTCTATGTGGGACAAATTCCCACATACCTCAAACTTCAAGTTGAAACTCTCAACTTCAACAATTAATTTCTCACTCACCTTAACTCGGTTTTGAGATATTAAATATACCACATTCATCTACTCCGCGAGTAGATCGACTATGTCACGTTCAATTATTTCATAATTTACGTTTTAGTCCATCTAATTAATTAATTAGATAAGGGTGTCAAAACCCAGTTAATTCCAACAATCCCCCACATGAGTGAAAATCGTGTCTATACAACATCAGACTCAATGTTC
The DNA here is from genome assembly GCA_963675135.1 of Galeopsis tetrahit. Taxonomy (NCBI): domain Eukaryota; kingdom Viridiplantae; phylum Streptophyta; class Magnoliopsida; order Lamiales; family Lamiaceae; genus Galeopsis; species Galeopsis tetrahit. Next base: position 77,234,540 of record OY776127.1, read on the forward strand.
AATTCGATTGAGATCTCCGTGCGTCCAGAAAAGTAGTTTTTGGCTTTGAACTTGTTGGGATATGAATATCCCTAGTTTAGTTTTGATAAACCAAATCAAACATGTAATAGGATAAGTTGTATTGTATAGACAACTTTATTATACATCTTGTAATAGATAGGACTCTGGTTAGAAGAGAAGACATGTCAATGCTCAAGAAGAGAAGAGAAGACCAAGACCAGAAGTCTCCTGATAAGATGAGTTGAACTCAGCTTATAGGATAAGAAGAGTAAGAGCAAGAAGAGTATACACAAGCAGAGTAGAAGTCTTCTTACAAGCAGAGTAGAAGTCTTCTTACCAGCAGAGTAGAAGTCTTCTTACAAGCAGAGTAAAAGTCTTCTTACCAGCAGAGTAGAAGTCTTCTTACCAGCAGAGTAGAAGTCTTATTACCAGCAGAGTAGAAGTCTTCTTACAAGCAGAGTAGAAGTCTTCTTACCAGCAGAGTAGAAGTCTTCTTACACAATTAAAGGAAGGCCAATCAAGGATTGACAAGATTCGTGCACAAGAAAGGAAAGTCAAAGATATGATTGAAATTACATGACAATGGTAATATTCAATCATATCATATCAAGAGATTGTCAATTCCTAAATTAGTGGAGATTTGAATGCTATCATCCAACGGTAACATTCAAATCTCAACACTATATAAATGAGTCCATACATCATTGGGAACAAGAAGAGGTGTGAGATGCAAAGGTCGAGCAAAGGTCATAAAGTCCAGAAATAAGAAGAGCTCAAGAAGATCGTTCATGAAGATTCAACACGCATCACCTCATCCCCAGTGAGTGAACTCATACCATCTAAGCCAGTTTGACCACTCATATATATCCATAGCTTAGAGAGAATTTCCCAATCCTAGCACGAGGCTAAAACAGATTGTAAGGGAAATTCTCAACTAGTTCATTATACACAAAACCCACCTTCTACCATAAACCCCTAGAAGCCAAGTTGAGTGTTCGTCACTGTAAAGAGTACAAGTGCTCTATAATCACTTGTGGAGTGCAAGTGCTCGCAACTCACTTGTGGAGTCCAAGTGCTACCAATCACTTGTGGATACCGTAGCAGTTAAGGAACTGGCTCAGATCTCAAAGTCCTACCATTGGGACTATAAAGGACAAGCCCTTGTAATTTTTGGTAAATTAAAGGGATTAAACATCATGTTAGGACGTGAGAGTGGACGTAGGAACGTATATCCGAACCACTATAAATTACTGTGTTATTTACATTCTGCACTTTATTTTTTCAAGTCTTTTCATACATATTTGTGCATAAAATGTTTTACACACTGTATTTAATAAATAGACGAGTATAATATTTATGGGCACACTACAATTCCGCACTTAACTCCGATAGGTAATTAATCAGCTGACTAACTAGTCCTAGGCCCATAGTGAAATCAGCGGACTAGTTACTTTGAAGAGTTATTATATTTTCCACACCATCAGCAGACATCAAGTCAACTGATCTTACACTCGTCTCAGGGACCAACAAAACTTTCTGTAGCCAAACACTATCGGGTACACCGGCGGCTTAGTGGACGCAGTGCCTTGAACTACTCCTCCATAGTGTATACCTAATCAACAGTGTCAGCACACTTCAATCTCGTATTCGTAACGTTCTCATGTTCTTGTCCGTTTTGGCCATGGACGTCCTTTGTGTTCATAAATGTTTGGTCGAAGCGACCCTCACTTCTCATAAATGTTCATAAATGTTTGGTCGAAGCGACCCTCACAATCTCGTATTCGTAACCTCCTTTTGAGTATCCCGTTATACTCTAGGAATTATTAAGAGTCGAAGACTCAACCTTTACCACATCTTACGAGTTGTTAACACTTGAGATAGTGCTGTCAGGAATAGTCGTGTTTTTCAAGTGTTGTATCACTAACTTCCACAGTTTCGTTTTCCCATTGAACCAAGTTCTTGGGATCTCCAGTCATCATGGTTGGGTTGCCACTGCTTTAGTTTTTCTTGTGGGTTTTAGACCAATTCCTTCTACCAGCTTGTTTAATTGATCTCGGTTTATGCTCTTCGTGAGCGGATCCGCTATGTTGTCCTTTGTGTTGACATAATCAATGGACATTACTCCAGTGGAAATTAATTCTCTAACGGAGATTATGTCAATTACTCCAGTGGAGATTAATTCTCTAACGGAGTTGTGTCGACGACGTATGTCTCTCGACTTTCCGTTGTACATGACATTCGTAGCTCTCCCAATGGCAGCTTGACTGTCATAGTGCACCGTCACCGAATGTACTGGTTTATTCCAACATGGAATGTCTTCCAGAAAATTACGCAACCATTCAGCCTCTGCAGCGGCTAGGTCTAAAGCGATAAATTCTGATTCCATTGTGGAACGGGCAATACACGTTTGTTTCTTGGACCTCCATGACACTGCTCCTCCTCCAATAGTGAATACATATCCACTAGTGGATAACGAGTCTTTAGTGTCTGATATCCAATTTGCATCACTGTATCATGCGACTACAGCTGGATGTCTTGTGTAGTGAAGCCCATAATCAAGGGTGTACTTCAAGTATCTTAATACCCTTTTCAGTGCTTCCAGTGCTCATGACTTGGATTGTTCGTGTATTGACTCAACTTGTTTACTGAACATGCAAGATCAGGGCGTGTACAGTTCGTGATGTACATCACACTTCCAATGATCCTTGCGTATTCCAGTTGAGCCACTGGTTCTCCTCTATTCTTTCTCAAGTGAACATTGAGTTCCAAAGGTGTTTTAGCAGGTGGATCGTTGAAGGCATTAAATTGTTTTAGTACCTTCTCCACATAGTGAGATTGTGTCAAGGAAATTCCATCAGACGTTCTCTCTATCTTGATTCCAAGAATCACATCTGTTAATCCCATGTCTTTCATGTCAAAGTTTCTACTTAACATGTTCTTCGTATTAACTATGATATTGTGGTTGTTACTCATGATTAATATGTCATCGACATATAAGCATACGATAACAAATCCATTTGGAGTATCTTTCACGTATACACACTTATCACATTCGTTAATTTGAAACCCATTTGACAGCATCGTATTGTCAAATTTCAAATGCCACTGTTTTGGAGCTTGCTTAAGTCCATACAGTGATCGAACGAGTTTATATACCTTTTTCTCGTTTCCAGGAGCAACATATCCTTCAGGTTGATCCATGTATATCTCAGCATCCATCTCACCATTAAGAAACGCCGTCTTAACGTCCATTTGGTGTATTTCGAGATTGTGCAAAACAGCAATAGCGACTAACACCCGAATAGAGGTGATTCTTGTCACTGGTGAGTATGTATCGAAGAAATCATACCCTTCTTTTTGTTTAAAACCTTTTGCAACTAGACGAGCTTTGTACTTGTCAACATATCCATCTGCTTTGTACTTTCTTCTAAGGATCCACTTGCATCCTAAGGGCTTACAACCTTTGGGGAGGTCGACCAACTCCCATGTGTGATTTAACAGAATAGACTCGTATTCACTTTTTATGGCCTCCTTCCAGAGTTGTGCATCTGGTCTTGTCATAGCTTCTTTGATAGTTTTAGGTTCATCTTCCTCCAAAACATAAGTAATGAAGTCTGAACCAAAATCTTTATCAATTCTAGCTCTCTTACTGCGTCTCGGTTCTTCACTCTCTTGAGTGGAGGGACTAACAGTGTCGTCTGTTGCTTCAAGAGTTCTCTTATTCAAACTCTCTTTCTCTTTTTCCTTAAGAGGAAAAATGTTTTCAAAGAATACTGCGTTCCTTGACTCAATTGTGGTGCCTTCTATCATATCCGGTATTTCAGATTTGTGAATCAGAAATCGATAGGCACTGCTGTTTGAAGCATATCTTATAAAGAAACAATCAACTTTTTTAGGGCCGATTTTAACTTGTTTAGGAAGTGGTACTTCAACCTTAGCCAAACACCCCCACACTTTGAGGTATTTGTATGAAGGTTTTCATTTCCTCCATATTTCATAAGGAGTTTGATCCTTAGTTTTTTGAGGGATCTTATTCAGAATGTGGTTAGCCGATAGAATGGCTTCCCCCCAAAAGTTCTGAGGTAGACCTGAGCTGATTAACATTGCGTTCATTATCTCCTTTAGTGTTCGGTTTTTCCTTTCCGCAACACCATTGGACTGAGGTGAGTAAGGGGCTGTAGTTTGATGTACAATCCCTGATTCTATACATAATTGTTCAAACGGAGCTACGTACTCTCCACCTCTGTCACTACGAATTGATTTAATTCGAGTGTCCAATTGATTCTCTACTTCATTTTTGTAACGTTTAAAAGCTTCTATAACTTCGTCTTTACTTCTCAAAAGATAAACGTAGCAGAATCGTGTACAATCATCGATAAAAGTAATAAAATACTTTTTCCCTTCTCTAGTTTGTACAAACTTTAAATCACATACATCCGTGTGAATTAAGTCTAGTGGGGCAGTGTTCCTTTCAACAGTTTTAAACGGTAGTTTGGTCATCTTTGCTTCCGTGCATATTTCACATCGTTTGGATGTATCAACATTGTCAATTTTAAGTAAATCGAGATTTACTAATCGTTTTATGGATTTTAAATTCACATGTCCTAATCTAAAATGCCATAAAGAGGAACACTCAACGATATAAGCAGAAGTAGAAGCAATTTCATTAACAACTTGTTTGCCTTTGGGGCTTACAACCATTGTGCTTAATTTAAACAGACCATTGTCGAGATAACCCTTCCCGAGAAAGTGACCAAACTTACTTAGAACTATCTTATCAAACTCAAAGACTAGTCTAAATTGATTGCTAACTAGAAGAGACCCCAAAATCAAATTCTTCCGGATGTCTGGGACATGCAGCACGTTCTTCAAGGTTAGCTCTTTTCTAGATGTCAGCTTTAGCACTACTGACCAAATTCCAGCCACTTCAGATGAGGCTTGATCCCATGAAAAGCTTTCTCCCATCAGAAGGAGAATAGTTTGAGAATGCAGATCTCTCTGAGCAGACGTGGCATGTGGCACCAGTGTCTACAAACCACTCTTTCTTATTGTCCACCATGTTGACCTCCGTCACCACTGCGGACATGTCCAAATCAGTAAGGTTCACAGAATCTTGGGCTTTCTGCTTGCCTTTTCCTTTGTCGTCACGACGGGGTTGACGACACTCACTGGATCTGTGGTTTGGTTTCCCACAATTATAGCAATTTCCAGTGAACTTCTGCTTTATGGCAGGACCCTTGCCTTTCACACCCTTCTTTGTGTTGGCAGCAGACTCATTGGGACGTTTTCTTTTCTTTGATGGACCCTCTTGTTCCATTAAGTTAGCCTTAGCTTCAATCCGGAGGGCAGGTCCCTTGCCTTCTCTCTTTCGATTGTCCTCCTCAATCCTGAGACGGATAATCAGATCCTCCAAGCTCATAAGCTTTCGTTTGTGCTTTAGATATAACTTGAAATCCTCTCATCAGAAACAAGTTCCATCCTTACCCACCTAAAACTGTACATCTTCCGAACCATCATCAAAGTAATATAAAATATCCCAAAAATCTAAAAAAATCAGAAATTCAAGTAACCTAAAAATCTTATAAAACGCAGTTAACCCATTGAGTCTTAAAGATTCATACCTGAATGTTGCTCTTGAGAGAAATTTGGATAACATGAGTTGTGACATCCAGAAGTAATCTAATTTTTCAACTGTGATTGGAATAACAGACTTGTTGGAAACTATACGCCTGATAGGGTATACTGCAATATCGAATAGTCAAATAACAAACAAGTCGAGTCAAGGGAAACCCTTTTCCCGCAGAACAGAATACGCCCAGGTAGTGCTCGACTGGTATGGCGTTCCATTCCCAAAGGTAAAACGACTTTTACTTCTTACACAGTAGCACCACTATATAAGAAGCCTCGGCGAACGTACTTAGTACGAACTGAACACTCTCGGATATAGATCCGGCACAAGAAAGAACAGTGGAAGGCTTTCGGGAGCTCAACCCACTGCAAAGGGATGAGAGGAGAGTAGAGGGAGAGAGGGGCGAATTTCAGCGTAAGGTATTATGAGGGAAGACACTGATATTTATAGGCAGAAGAAACCCTAGGAAGTTGTTGAGATAATCGTGGGAAGATATCGCGAAAATATCTCGTACGTGGATAAGTGTTGAAGTCTAAATCTTGAAGACCAAGTTTGAGACTTCCAGATAATTCTGGAACATTCTTGAAGTATTTCGAATGGGCCGAACCAATTCCCTAAAGACCACCAAAGACCAATTGCCAAATCCGAAGCCGAGCCGGTCGGCCGGGCGGGCGCGTGTGGCTCTTAGAGGAGTGTACCTCTTATACATGGTTGAACTTCAATGCTACTTCAATGCCTTTAAACCTCATAAATGTTTTGTAGGCTTTCTATGTGGGACAAATTCCCACATACCTCAAACTTCAAGTTGAAAATCTCAACTTCAACAATTAATTTCTCACTCACCTTAACTCGGTTTTGAGATATTAAATATACCACGTTCATCTACTCCGCGAGTAGATCGACTATGTCACGTTCAATTATTTCATAATTTACGTTTTAGTCCATCTAATTAATTAATTAGATAAGGGTGTCAAAACCCAATTAATCCCATTAATTCCAACAAGACTTCCATTCAACACGAATATATTGTAATCGAGATAATTTGCAGGCCTGAAGAAATGTTAATAATCAATCAATGTCCATGCATTTTTACAAGAATGACATTACTAGCACATACGCACACAGAATTAAAAAAACCCTATTCTAAGCAGAGTATATAGACATATATCTCAAGTTTTTCTTTGCAAATTACGGTTTTATTGAATTGAGATGTAAATTATGATTATTTAAAAAAAAACCAAAATTCAAGAAGGCTCACGGCGGCACTCGCGGTAGGAAGATGATCACGATTCACGGAGGAAGGGCGGGCGCGAGATAGTAGGCGGCAGCAGTGGCTCTGGATATTCGAGGCACGGCGGTGGCGCGAGGGAGGGAGACATCAAGCAGCGGCGCAGTGAGGGACAATGCAAGGAGGAGGATGAGAAGCAATCGGCGAGGGAAGAAGGTGGGCAACGTGAGGTACGACTGAGAAGATGCGGTGGTGATTGAAGGGTTTTAGTACGCATGATCTATTTAGGGGATAGTGGAGAAAATGAATTATAACTCTTTTTTTATACCTTATAATAATTATTAATAAAAATAAATAAATAAAAAGTGGAGAAAAAAACTATTTAAATTTGATGCGACATAATGGTGCAGATCCAGAAAGGAATAACTACTGACTGAGACCAAAATAAAAGTTGATCACTTCCTTCTAGGATCAGGACCAGAAAAGTCTCTACCCATGATATAGGTCATGATCTGATCAGATCCCCCCAAGATCTGATCTGATACTAATACCCTCATCTCGAACATGGCCAGATCTTATGGACCTGGACGGGAGAGTAAGGACGTCGTTCGGTCTTCCTTACGTAATCAGGGTCAGGACGACATATTATCTCGATTGACAAGGAGGAGCAAGAAATCTTGGTATGTCAGAATATCTCTGCAAATGTGTGCGCACCACAGAGTCGTACTATGACGTGGCACTATTTGTAACAAACCCTAGAAAGTATAATTACCATTCTACCCCTCAGGTATAAAGTATATAAATCATCTCTCTCATTGTTACACTCTTAAGCTCACTCTTACAAAAAATATACTTTATCTCTCTATTATTCTTCATCTTCCTCGACTGACTTGAGCGTCGGAGGTCCGTCGCCGGACACCCCTCCGGCCCGGTTTTCGTGCAGGTCCTGGGAGCAATCGTCATCCTCCATCCTTATCAATCATTCATGGACTCCTAAAGAGCTCATTTAGGTATTTCTTGTTATAATCATTTTTTGATTGAGTCCTTATCAGTCACTCCTACGGATTCGATAAGGTCTCATCAAATGGCACCGTCTGTGGGAAATCCGAGTTAAGGCGTGAGGATTTTCCTTAATTTCGGGAGGAGCACCAAGCTATACCCCGAAATCTGCAAGTAATTGAAGTAATAAAGGCACTATCGGCATCGTTGGTTGAAAGGCCTCAACTCCCAGATTGAAAGAAAAACAAACGATTTCATTTATGAAGTTGCATTTAGAGAGAAATAGCTCTACAGGTTGGGCAAGAAGAATGCGAAACCAACCACCGTTCTATGCACTGCACATGAAAGCTATGACTACACTTCTCCAGAGCCCTAATTCTCTCACTAATCGCCAAATCCGACAAGCAAACTGCGCACTCCGCCTCCGCGCCGGCTAGTTTCATCTCCTCCGAATAAATCAACGTTGGAATTTCCCTTTCCCGATCCTCAGGCATCTGAATCTGGCACCGCCTCACGCGCAGGCCATTGTCACGGTATCGCCCAGAATTTTCGACGATGATTGAGTCCGGATTGAAGCGTTCCGATCTGAAACTCACCGGGTCAACTCGTTGAGTCAGCTCACTACGAGTCGAACCACTACAGATCATCTGTCGGTGGCGCTATCTTCATCGAGCCATCAGAGCTTCACGCGTGATAAAGGGATTATTCTATTGCCCCAAAGCAGAAACCCCCAATTTTGAATTTCCGCGAATCTGCAATCTGAAATATCAGAAAAACTTCCAAATCTGATGACTGGGAGAATTTTATTCATAGTTCTTTCATTTTCAATTTTTTGTTCAGTTGGGCCTTTGGAATTTTAATTCCTTAACTCTCCTTATTCGTGTATTAGGCCAGACCTGCTCGCGGTTGAGCACGAATTGAATTTCAAGGAAAGTGAGAGCTCTTTCTCCACTTCTTAATTCAGGGTGCAAACACCCAACTCGCAATCTAAAGTTGTAGCTCATAGTAGCGCGGAAGTCAGAGGCAGCATAAGTGATGTCTTCTATTTGATTCTTAATTCTTGCCATAAACAACAAGAGGTATGAAATTATTTAGTACCTGTTTATTTCGTATTACTGAGAAATGAATGATTTATTATCTTGGGTGTGTCTTATATGGATGGATGAGAGTGATATTATGATCGGAAATCAAATTGTAAATTATCTGGAGAAATTCTGAGTAACGGCTACTTATGATTCTATTACGAAATAAACTCTAAAAAGTTGTTGTTGTGTAGATATGGATGAGAAAGTGCAAGGTATGCTTAAGCTCAGTGATGGGGATGGAGATGTGTTTGCTTAAGCTGATTCTTACTTCTTGCCATGAGAATAAATTGTAGAAGTTGTGACTGCATATTTCTTACACTTGTCTTTTAAAAAATAAAAATAAAATAAATAATCTATTGGTTGATTAATGTCTAAGAGTAGAGAAAATGTGCACTCAAGGTGTTTGATGTTATGCCAGAGAGATTTGTTGCCTGTTTGCTTGCTTTCAGTTAGAATGTCTAGCTTGTTTTGCTAGTCCAAAATTAACGTAGTAAGTTTTGGATATGAAAATTTGTTTGTTTCTCCTGTTGGCTTGCTGCTGTGACTAGGCTTAATTAACTTGAGATCAAGAATTTAAGCAGGAGTGTGAAATAAGAAAAGATGAGTTATGCCCTATTAATTGTTTGAGCTAATTCCTCAAAGAGAAGCTACCACTACTTGTTGGCAGACTGATATATTCTTCATGTGATGGGATGGCATTTTTATCTATTTAAAATAATGTGTTGGTTGATTGATTATATCCCCATCTGCCGAAAAATCCAACCTTCAGCTGGCAGAAAAATAATGTTGAAGTCAGTTATTATAAGCACTGTGCAGTGTGCTTGTGGTTGAATATGCCACTTGTTTATTTGCTGGTTAAAACTTTTCATGTTTGTGAGTTTTCAATTTGGCTTTGGGATTAAAAGTAATTGTACAGGAGTAATGCTAATTCTAATTCTAGCAATAATACAAAACCTTTTGCCTTTAGACTAATTTCTTTACAGATTGAAAGCAACAGGGAAATTGGGCCTGAGAAAATGGATCAAATTGTTGGTTTGATTATGTGAGGCCTAGTATCACATAATATTGCTTGAAGAAAGAGAAGTTATTGAAAAGTTATTTGGATTTAATTTTCACTTAGAAATTGTTAGAGGAGATCAGGCGAGTTTTAGTGCTGAAATTTCATTTGCTTGTTATGAATATTGTTTTTACTTATTCTTAATCTTGTAATAATTTGTACTTTGGAGATCTCAATGAGACAGGGAACTGATTAGAGCAGTCTCTCTTTACCACTACTTCGGAGCAACATATACAAAAAAGGTTGGAGTCCTAATCATGTGCTTGAGAATCACATCCTATTAGCCTCAATACGAACTGAGCCTGGATCAGAGAAGAATCGATGGATTTCATTGCAAGAAGAACTCTCCGTAGTATAAATAACTCCCCGAGGAGTATAAACAACTCATATAAGAGTATAAAATAGAACTCTGAATGAGCAAGTACTGCTCCTTATATTCGGAGTATAAACAACTCCCCGAGGAGTATAAACAACTCATATAAGAGTATAAAATAAAACTCTGAATGAGCAAGTACTGCTCCTTATATTCGTAGTATAAACAACTCCCCGAGGAGTATAAACAACTCATATAAGAGTATAAAATAGAACTCTGAATGAGCAAGTACTGCTCCTTATATTCGGAGTATAAACAACTCCCCGAGGAGTATAAACAACTCATATAAGAGTATAAAATAGAACTCTGAATGAGCAAGTACTGCTCCTTATATTTGGAGTATAAACAACTCCCTGGGGAGTATAAACAACTCATATAAGAGTATAAAATATAACTCTGAATGAGCAAATGCTGCTCCTTATATTCGGAGTATAAACGATAAGAGATCTCAGGACCTGAATCCGAGAACAGAAAATATTTATTTACTTGGAAAAAATTTCAATTTTTTCTAAGGATAAGAAGAGATCTCAGGACCTGAGTCCGAGAACAGAAAATATTTATTTACTTGGAAAAAATTTCAATTTTTTCTGAGGATGAGAAGAGATCTCAGGACCTGAGTCTGAGATCAGAAATATGTATTTACTTGAAAAAAATTTATGACAACACAAGCATAAAATATTAAGAAAATGAGATCCCTATCCGGGATCAGAACCCAAGATGTGGGTCTGAAACATTAAATATTTTCAAGAGAAAATATTAAGAAATTGAGATCCCTATCCAGGATCAGAACCCAAGATGTGGGTCTGAAACATTAAATATTATATTTTCAAGAGAAAATATTAAGAAATTGAGATCCCTACCCGGGATCAGAACCCAAGATGTGGGTCTGAAATATTAAATATTTTCATGAGAAAATATTAAGAAATTGAGATCCCTATCCGGGATCAAAACCCAAGATGTGGGTGTGAAACATTAAATATTTTCAAGAGAAAATATTAAGAAATTGAGATCCCTACCCGGGATCAGAACCCAAGATGTGGGTCTGAAATAATAAATATTTTCATTAGAAAATATTAAGAAATTGAGATCCCTAACCGGGATCAGAACCCAATACATGGGTTTGAAATATTAAATATTTTCAAGAGAAAATATTAAGAAAATGAGATCCCTATTCGGGATCAGAACCCAAGATGTGGGTCTGAAACATTAAATATTTTCAAGAGAAAATATTAAGAAATTGAGATCCCTACCCGGGATCAGAACCCAAGATGTGGGTCTGAAATATTAAATATTTTCAAGAGAAAATATTAAGAAAATGAGATCCCTATTCGGGATCAGAACCCAAGATGTGGGTCTGAAACATTAAATATTTCCAAGAGAAAATATTAAGATCGAAATTGAGATCCTTACCTGGGATCAGAACCCAAGATGTGGGTCTGAAACATTAAATATTTTCAAGAGAAAATATTAAGAAATTGAGTTCCCTACCCGGGATCAGAACCCAAAATGTGGGTCTGAAACATTAAATATTTTCATGAGAAAATATTGAGAAACAGAGATCCCTATCCGGGATCAAAACCCAAGATCTGGGTCTGAAACATTAAATATTTTCAAGAGAAAATATTAAGAAATTGAGATCCCTGGCCGGGATCAGAACCCAAGATGTGGATCTGAAATATTAAATATTTTCAAGAGAAAATATTAAGAAGTGCAGATCCCTAACCGGGATCAGAACTCAAAGATCTGAGTTCGAGATCTGAAAAATTATTTAACTCAGAAAATATAAATTTTTCAATTTTTCTGAGGATGAGAAAAGAACTCAAGATCAGAGTTCGAGATTTGAAAAATATTTTCAAAAGAAAATATTGTGAAGTAAAGAGATCCGTGATCAGGATCAGAACCAGAGAACTCAAGATTCGAGTTCAGGATTTAAAAAATATTTTCAAGAGAAAATATTGTGAAGTAAAGAGATTCGTGATCAGGATCAGAACCAGAGAACTCAAGATTCGAGTTCAGGATTTGAAAAATATTTTCAAAAGAAAATATTGCGAAGTAAAGAGATCCGTGATCAGGATCAGAACCAGAAAACTCAAGATTTGAGTTCAGGATTTGAAAAATATTTTCAAGAGAAAATATTGCGAAATAAAGAGACCTGTGATCAGGATCAGAACCAGAGAACTCAAGATTTGAGTTCAGGATTTGAAAAATATTTTCAAGAGAAAATATTGTGAAGTAAAGAGATCCGTGATCAGGATTAGAACCAGAGAACTCAAGATTCGAGTTCAGGATTTGAAAAATATTTTCAAAAGAAAATATTGCGAAGTAAAGAGATCCGTGATCAGGATCAGTCCCAAAGAACTCAAGATTTGAGTTCAGGATTTGAAAAATATTTTCAAGAGAAAAATTGCGAAGTAAAGAGATCCGTGATCAGGATCAGAACCAAAGAACTCAAGATTTGAGTTCAGGATTTGAAAAATATTTTCAAGAGAAAATATTGTGAAGTAAAGAGATCTGTGATCAGGATCAGAACCAAAGAACTCAAGATTTGAGTTCACGATTTGAAAAATATTTTCAAGAGAAAATATTGTGAAGTAAAGAGATACGTGATCAGGATCAGAACCAGAGAACTCAAGATTTGAGTTCAGAATTTGAAAAATATTTTCAAGAGAAAATATTGCGAAGTAAAGAGATCCGTAATCAGGATCTGAACTAGAGAACTCAAGATTTGAGTTCAGAATCTGTAAAAAAAAATTTCAGGAGAAAATATTGAGAAGCTAAAAAGATCCGTGATCAGGATCAGAATCCAAGATGTGGGTTCTAGATGTTAAGTTATTTTCAAAAGAAAATATTGTTAATTAAAGTGATCTGTGATCAGTATCAGAACCCAAGATGGGGGTCAAGATGTCAAGATATTTTCAAGATAAAATATTGTGAAGCTAAACGATCCGCGATCAGGATCAAAATCCAAGATGTAGGTATGAAACAATTTAGAAGTGGAGATCATTAACCAGGATCAGAACCCAAGATGTGGATCCAAAGCGTTGAAAATTTTAAAGAGAAAATATTATGAAGTAAAAAAATATGTGATTAGGATCAGAACCCAGGATGTGAATTCGAAAAAAAAAACTTTATTCTTAACTATTTCGGCAAAGAGCTGTCATAGTCAAGAATAGGGGGGAGTGGATGATGCGACATAATGGTGCAGATCCAGAAAGAAATAGCTACTGACTGAGACCAAAATAAAAGCTGATCACTTTCTTCTAGGATCAGGACCAAAAAAGTCTCTACCCATGATATAGGTCATGATCTGATCAGATCCCTCCAAGATCTGATCTGATACTAATACCCTCATCTCGGACATGACCAGATCTTATGGACCTGGACGGGAGAGTAAGGACGTCGTTCGGTCTTCCTTACGTAATCAGGGCCAGGACGACATATTATCTCGATTGACAAGGAGGAGCAAGAAATCTTGGTATGTCAGAATATCTCTACAAATGTTTGCGCACCACAGAGTCGTACTATGACGTGACACTATTTGTAACAAACCCTAGAAAGTATAATTACCATTCTACCCCTCAGGTATAAAGTATATAAATCATCTCTCTCATTGTTACACTCTTAAGCTCACTCTCACAAAAAATACACTTTATCTCTCTATTATTCTTCATCTTCCTCGACTGACTTGAGCGTCGGAGGTCCGTCGCCGGACACCCCTCCAGCCCGATTTTCGTGCAGGTCCTGGGAGCAATCGCCATCCTCCATCCTTATCAATCATTCAAGGACTCCTAAAGAGCTCATTTAGGTATTTCTTGTTATAATTATTTTTTGATTGAGTCCTTATCAGTCACTCCTACGGATTCGATAAGGTCTCATCAAAATTAAAAAAAGCAATTACAGAACTGAACAACCTAAATAAAATCTGTAAAATTTTAAGAATGTCAACTAAGACTTAAAAAGTTAAATTATTTAAGAATCAATTAAACCTAAATAAAATCTTAAAAATATCAAATAATCAAATACAACTTTGAAGATTTATTTCATTTTTTAATATTTATTTAGATATTATTTAGTTTTAACTGATTTAAAAGAAAATTATTTTCTCAATTGATTTTTTAATATATTTACTTTTAAGAATTTAATTGATTCTTATGATATTTTTTAGATTTTATTTATTTTTATCAGATTTTTTCGATTTTAAATAATTGATTTTGTTTATTTTAATTATTTTTAGATATTACTATGATTATATCCAATAAGAGCAGCTATTACAGCGCTGAATTAAAATATATGACAGCGGTTACAAAAAACCGCTGTCTATCAGCGCACAAATCAAATCTATAACAGCGGTTTTGAAAAATTAAGCTTAAGACAGCGGTTTTTAAAATTTTAATAGCGGTTCCAAAACTAACCGTTGTTATTCCACTGCTGTAAAAAGCAGAATTTGGTATAGACAACATTGATAGTACTAGTTCGTCACATTAGAGTAATTTAGGATATAATTATGCACCTGTTATTCATATGTATAAAAATATTAATAAACACGTACATTAGTTGAATTAATGAGAATATATTTTCTCTTGCACCATTAAAAATAAAATAAAAACTATTGAATAATTTTAAAATAAAATTTTAAATAAATTTGCGAATTTTTCAAATGTTGCGATATATCCACGATATTTCTCGATTCCTGTCCAATTTTTTTTACACTACAGTTGAACGATATTGATATCTATATTTTGTGATATATCCGCGAATCCATGATACTCGGAAAAAAAAAATACATTAGACCCCAATATCCATATCGCAATATCCAAATTTACGATATATTCCGCAATATTTTTATCCTTACTTTCATGTAGTAGCTTACGTATAAGCTGCACGATATACTTTTTCTTTTCACGACTTTCATATTTTATGATAAAAAATCCTAAAGTTTAATGTTAGTGCAACTTGATATACATTTTTTTTTTCTTCGATCAACAATTGATGACGTGACTTGCCAAAACTCGTGTATACTTGTTATATCGTAAATAAAAAAAATGTCATCAAAGGTACTGTTAATTTATTTAATATTTTAAATTTTCTATGAATCAATCTCTTACTTGTTACTACTATATAAGTTAGTAAAATAGAAAAAAATTGTATTCATAACACTTTTACACATTCATCTAAAAGTTTAACTTTGTTAATTAACACTATTATATATCTCATCTAAAAGTCTAAACTTATGTGAAATCAATTCATTTATATTGGAAAAATTACTATTTTGGTCCTTTAAGAATGAAGTTAAATCACTTTCGATACTTTTATATACATTTTTCGTCCTATATTTTTTTTTTGTTAGTTTTAACGACTAGAAATTGCGTGAAATTCACACGACCGTTAAAAAATTACACTTTTGGTCATGTAAGAATGAATCATATCACTTTCGATCATTTTTTTTTATACACTATTAATCCCATAGTAAATTTTAATCAATTTTAAAATTAAACTCAAATTAATAATTATAATTATAATGCAAAATTCAAATATTAATTTTATTTAGAAAATATGAATCATTTTAAAATATGTAAATTAAAATTTATAAAATCTAAATAATATTTTTCTTCTAAATAACAATTTTGACAAAAAATAAAATTGAAAAATGCCAAGACAATAATAAAAAATATGAAATTCAAAAGTTAAAACAAAAACCATAAAAAATTAAATAAATCTAAAAATAATATTAAAAAATAATCTATTTTTGGTAATATCACTAAAATTATAATAACACCAAACATATATAAAATCTGTTAATACTCCATCCTACGTAATTTATTTATATTGTATTTTAATTTAAATATTTTTCGGGTGACGTATTATTTTAAAATTTTGGGTGATATATTATTTTTAATAATTTATATATATTGTATTTAAAAAAAATATCAATTTCTTGAATTTAAGCATATAGTTTTTAATTTATATATAAAAAGAATTAAAGGATGTAATTTGACATTTATCCGGAATCCCCAATTCATTCCACATGTGCAAATCACACGCCCAGATTTCCTTTATAAAAAAATCGACAAAAAGATTTTAAATTTAACAAAAAATGACATAAATTGAACTCTTTGATACATAAATTGAAAAAGTGAATACTTAAAATTAAATATTTAAGTTGTATTAGACTTAAGTTACGAGATGTAAAATGTAGTATAATATATTTATCCCAAAAATTTATAAGTTCTTTTTTTTAGATTTTAAAAAACCGTCAATGTTTTATTGGGTGTGGCGTAAACTTAATGTGTGATTATTTTTTGAGAAATATAAACTCAATTATAGCAAGGATTAGAGAATCGATGAGACTCCATAGCTAAGGTGTATGCTATGATATTAATTTGCACCTCAACGAACAATAGAAACGGAATCATATTCGTGAATTGAGCAACTAGAGCTCTACAAGAAGCATTGATATAATCCTAAAAAACAGAGTCTATCAAATCCAATGAGTTTATAAATGTGTGGAATTGTCTCATTAGTTTGTACGTGTTATACATAAAAAAGAAAAGAAAAAAAAAGTATATATTGTCTCCTGATTAAATATTTTTTTAACAATTTATAAAAAAATTAAGGAACTTTTAAAATTAGATATTTCTACCATCAATGAATTTTTTTTCTTAGTTAAAGAATTTTTTTTTTTTGATGGAAAGTTAAATACCCATCCTTTTTTTTCCCTCCCCATGACTCGAACCCAGGACCTAAGGCTAGGTAGTGGTGCTCTAACCACTTGAGCTATCCCACTTTGTCTTAGTTAAAGAATTAGGAAAAGAATAAAAAAAATACTAGAAAATTTGCTAGGCGAGGTAAATTGAGCAGAAAAAAATAAATATAATTTATAGAGATATTTAATTCAAAACGGGGTAGCAGTTATAATTAGTCAGGTGAATCGAGTTCCACTTATATATGTTTAGCTGGTGCAAGTTCTTACAAGTATTTATTATTAATGAACTTTTTTCTTGTAATTACTAATTTAGATAGATAATATTTTTTTTGCTGTTGTAAAATTTAAAATTGATTAATTATGTTTTGGAGTCTACTTAATAACTAAAATTTAAAAATAATTCTGGGTTAATAACTATTAGAGTCATCTAGAACATTCTAAAATTTCAAAACTTTCCTAAAAGATAGCTCACTCCATTTATTTCGTTTGATCTTGTTAAGGTAGGGGAATCTGGAATTCTGCATTTCAACATACAAATTTCGAAGAAAGCGACGCGACAGTAAGAACCGGCGACCGAGGCAAAGTTTTACAGCAAAAGATAATACGATCATATGCATGTTGACAATAATGCTTTCAAGTACACTGTACACATGCACGCCGTCGTGCATATATTTCACATGCAACAGAGACATGCATGAGTAGTGGCATATGCATCCACATATATGCATTGTCGAATGCATGGTCAAATGACCTGGTAACCATAAACGATTAGGGTAAAATATGTGTGAGTAAGTGTGTATCAGTATCGGGAGAATACGTGTCTATTAGCCTGCATATGAAATTCAAAATGCACCTGTATGGTAAGTGTCACTGCTGTATTTGGTGCACGTGCATACTATTCGACATGTTCGTAATTATCATATGCGACGAGCAAATAAATACTTTATATCTCAAATATGATACAAACTCAAGTAATAAATTTGGATAATTAGATAAATCTGTTGTTCACACTACAAGAAAACTGCAATTTAGCCGCGAAAAAATTTGTCGCTAATTCTAATATTTTCGTCGCTAACGTGAATTAGCGATGAAATAATTTTGTCGCAGGATTTGTTGCTATACGCCCGTCGCTAACGTGTTTGCGACAAAAAAAATTAATTTTGTCGCAAATGTTTGCGATGAAAATTTGAGTTTCATTGCAAAATATTAACGACGAAAATTTGAGTTTCATTGCAAAATATTAGCGACGAAAATTTAAATTTCATCACAAAATATTAGCGACGAAAATATAAGTTTCATCGCAAAATGTTAGCAACGAAAATATGAGTTTCATCACAAAATGTTTGCGAGGAAAATCAAACATTTGTCGCAAACACGTTAGCGACGGGTGTATAGCAATAAATCCCGTGACAAAATTATTTCATCGCTAACTCACATTAGCAACAAAAATATTAGAATTTTTGTTGCTAATATTTGGCTATGATATCCGATTTACGAATCATTCTCTAAACCCACTTCCGTACTCGACCAACCCAACCCGCACCCACACCCGCCCCGCCCCAAGCCACACCCGACCCATCCCAACCGAACCAATTCAATCGTTCTCTAAACCCGCTTCTGCACTTGACCCGCCCCAACCCACACACACACTCGACCCGCCCCGCCCCGCCCCAACCCGTACCCAACCCACACCCGACCCGCACCAACACTCAACCCTCCCGCCCCAACCCGTACCCAACCCACACCCGCCCCGCCCCAACTGACCCCAACTCAACCCAACCCAACCCGCACCCACATACCCCCTCCCCCATTTTATCTAAATAAATATTTTATTTGGTTTTAGTGGGAATTGATCCCGGGTGGATGGGCGCCCATAGCTGGGCGCCTACCATTCGGGCAGACAACTCTTTGGTTCAGTTTTTAATATTAATTATATATGTATTCAATTGTTACTAATTTAGTTATTTTTACTCATTTAATAATTTATTTCACATTTATTAATTGATTAATTTTTAACTTGTAATACCTATATATGTATATATACATGTGTATATATATTGTAATTTTTAAAACAATTCCAATTGTAAAAAATCAATGTTACTTTAATTTTTTTTTTAAAATAATAAATATTAGAGCCAATATTCATTCTCCCATCTTTAATTATGTCCATCTTCATTTGCATCATCATATTTATAAATATTTTTATAAATATTCATACTGATTTATAAGACATAAAATTTGGAGAATTATTAAACATTTAATTATATAAACCGGTTTTCTTGATTTAATAAGCATAGTTGATTTAATATTAGCCACGAAATATAATTATAATTGTTGTTCTTATTATTCACAACAAATAAAATAATTTGATAAAAGTGTAGCGATAAAATATTCTAATTTTGTTGCAAATATTAATTCCAAGAAATTAACCATAAAATATATATTTCATCGCAAAATAATAGCGACTAAATATAATTTTCATTTTTGTCCTAATTATTAACAACAAAATAAAAGAATTTGTTGCTAGTTTAGCGATGAAATATTTTTATTTCATCGCAAAAAGTAATTTCAATAAATTAGCCACAAAAATTATATTTCATCGCAAAATATTAGCGAAAAAATATAATTTTCATTGTTGTTCTGATTATTAACAACACAAATGCAGCAATACGTCGCTAGTATAGCGATGAAATATTTTAATTTTATCGCAAAAATTAATTTCATTAAATTAGCCACAAAAATTTATATTTCATCGTAAAATATTAGTGATGAAATATAATTTTCATTGTTCTTTTGATTATTAACAACAAAATGAAGCATTTTTTTGCTAATATAGCAATGAAATATATAAATTTTGTTGCAAAAATTAATTTCAAGAAATTAGCCACAAAATTTTCAATTTCATCGCAAAATATTAGCAAGAAAATATAATTGTCATTGTTACTATGATTATTAACAACAAAATGATGCAGTTTGTTGCTAATAAAGTGATGAAATATATACATTTTGTTGCAAAAATTAATTTCAAGAAATTAGCCACAACAATTTCTATTTCATCGCAAAATATTAGCAACGAAATATAATTTTCATTTTTGTTCTGATTATTAACAACAAAACGAAGCAATTTGCTGCTAATATAACTATGAAATATATAAATTTTGTTGCAAAAATTAATTTAAAAAAATTAGTCACCAAAATTTCTATTTCATCGCAAAATATTAGCAACGAAATATAATTTTCATAGTTTTTCTGATTATTAACAACAAAATGAAGCAAATTGTTGCTAATATAGCGATGAAATATATAAATTTTGTTGTAAAAAATAATTTCAAGAAATTAGCCACGAAAATTTCTATTTCATCGCAAAATATTAGCGACGAAATATAATTTTCATTGTTGTTTTGATTATTAACAACAAAATGAAACAATTTGTTGCTAATATAGCGATGGAATATATATATTTTGTTGCAAATATTAAATCTAACAATTTAGCAGCGAAAATTTATATTTCGTTGCTAAAAATTGATTTTAGCGATGAAATTTAGATTTGTCGCAAAATTTTCGTCGCTATTCCCCCCATTTCATGTAGTGTCATTGATAGATAAAAACTGGAAAGTAACTTAAGCTGGATAAAAGATAAATATATCGTAAATGGTCTAAAATAAAACAAAGAATTACAGAATTACAGAATAATTAGATAAATCAGATTCTATGCAGATGTTATTGAGGCTAGAAACCGAGTAAGCAATCGATATATTACCTTGAGAACTTATAGGACATATGCTTGTTATTCCACCCAATAAATCTGCAAAGGATGTCGATTCACTCAACTGAATCAACTTGTTTTTTCAATTGAAATCAACCTTGCAGAAAATAATATAATCCATTTGAAATTTTGACGATATCAACAGCCTGTTCAATGCCAATATATTGGAAAACGATTAATTGATGCACTAAAATACGTAATGTACATAGGCGAAATTAAATCAAAAATTGAATTTAAGATATGAATACTGGTGGAATAACAAATACTGCATATGACAGATGAAATCGATGATCCTGTTGATGATATGAACAATAATCGAACGATAAAAAACAAAAGATAATAATTGGTAACGTACTATGCAGGCGAATCTTGATCTAATATGAATATGACCGATCTAATTCTGATCACAGTGCATCGTCGAATCTGAGATATTGAAATTGAAATGCAAATTTGGGAATAATTTTTGAAATCGAAATTGAAAATTCTGTGCGTAACAAGAATCTGGAATAATTTTTGAAATCGAATTTGAAAAGTCATTTAATTACGGGAAACATGACCTAATTTCTAGGATGTTGACTCTGCAAGTTTTATGGAATTTAAATAATTAAATAGATTAAATAATTATATTAAGGGTATGATGGGATTTTTAGTTTTATTCTGACTCTATTAGAAAAATATCTAACTTGGTGTTTCTATTAGATTAAGGTGTTATAATACTGGACTTATTAGGTAATAATCTCAATAAATTTTAGATTGTATTTTACTCAGAAGAACATTAAATATCCCGTCAAAAAAAAAAAAAAGAACATTAAATAGTTCTAAAATAAATTAAACTAAAAAATAAAATGAATACTACAATAAAGTTAAGTAAATAAAATAAAAATTAATTTAATTAGTCAATGTTAAAATAATAAGAATATAATATTTGAAAAGAGTTTATGAAACATATGTTACTCAACAAATAACTTAATTACACATCATACTTTTTAAAATTTATAACTTCATTAAATTATGACACATAAGTCAAATCAACTACAAAATGACACATAAGCCAAATTAACCACAAAACGACACATCATCAATTTAAACTCCCTATTAGTATATAAGGGGATATCTAACTTGGTGTTTCTATTAGATTAAGGTGTTCTAATACTAGACTTATTAGGTAATAATCTCAATAAATTTTAGATTGTATTTTACTCAGAAGAACATTAAATATCCCTTCAAAAAAAAAAAAAAACATTAAATAGTTCTAAAATAAATTAAACTAAAGAATAAAATGAATACTACAATAAAGTTAAGTAAATAAAATAAAAATTAATTTAATTAGTCAATGTTAAAATAATAAGAATATAATATTTGAAAAGAGTTTATGAAACATATCTTACTCAACCAATAACTTAATTACGTACACATCATACTTTTTAAAATTTACAACTTCATTAAATTATGACACATAAGCCAAATCAACCACAAAATGACACATAAGCCAAATTAACCACAAAACGACACATCATCAATTTAAACTCCCTATTAGTATATAAGGGGATTATATACTATAGAAGTAGTGTATTATGTATATATAACAAATTTGTTAATCTTGTAAAATAATATAATTATTTATATAAAAAATATTATGTATAAAATTATATAATAAGTTTTACATATATATTTTCGAGCTCTATTTTTTAAAGGGAAAATTGTGAATAACTTCATTTAGGCCTAACTTTTAGGAATAAATGCAACACCATTTGTTTTTTGCTTAGAGCAACAAAATGGGGGATGAAGTTACATTTATACCCTTCATTTACACTTTTCTCCCTCATATGTCCTGAAAATACATTTTCACTCCATTTTTTTTTTCGTTTTTTCATTTCAGAACATTAATGTGTGTTATTTACTATTCATATTTTTATTAATTATTAATACTCCACTTTTTTTATGTTGTGTTTTATTAATTACTATTCATATTTTTATTAATTATAATATTAGTTTAATACGTAGTTTATTAATTATTAATATCAGTTAAATTTCCATGTCAAAAAAAAAATATCAGTTAAATTTTTTTAAATGGAATTGATTTTTTTTTTACTCTTCTTTCACGTTTTTATATTTTATGAGATTGAGAAATTAATTTTTCATTTTCTTTTCTATTTATATTATATTTACTTTTATTCAAAATTATTTAGATTCAAATTTTAAATTATAGAATAATTTTTTGTTTCTATTTTATTTATTTTTTATATAATATTTAATTATATTGAGTATATGTTTGCATACTAACAACAAATAATGCATATACATATTGCATACGAGGAATATATAATGCATATACATATTGCATATGAGGAATATATAATGCATAATGCATACACATATTGCATACAAGCAACAAATAATGCATATACCACACACACATTGCATACGAGTAATATATAATGCATATACATGCATATTTACAACACATTGAGTTTATTTTAAAGATAATAATTATATTTAATGTTTTCTTTGAAAGATTTATTTTGCAAAAATATCCCCAAATACTAGATAGACTCGGTCGATTAATACTGAAATTTCAAATATTAACCTACTCAAATCACATCCCAAAAAATAGATTATTTTTATTTTAACTACTCATCATTAATTATTTATTTTATAACTATTGAAAATATAAATTAAAATTTAAGAAGTATAAAACTATTGAAAATATAATTAGAATTTAAGAAATATCCAAGACCAAAAAATTCACCAAATTTAGGATTTGAAATTGTAAACAAAATCAATACATATGAAAACAAAAATATAGTATCAATTTACTGAAAATGGGGTGAACTAAGGAGACAGGTGGGTGCACACAGGAGAGGTGTATAGAGTGAAACTGAGAGTGTGAATCCTGAGGGTGTATTAACTGAAACTGAGGGTGTGAATCTTTGGGGTGTATTAACTGAAACTGGGGGTGCACATCTGGACTGGCAAACCCTAGCCCATTAGTAAGCCCATTAAGAGGGTAGAACCCTAGTCCCTGCCCTACTAGGACCTGTGGCCGTCGTCGCCATTTATTCTTTTAGAAATGCAAAAGATAGAATGAAGAAATGCTGCCACGAAAATATGATTATTGCAAAGGGTATCAACCCAGAAAAGAGCAAAACTTGCATTTTTTTTTCTGTCTTCTTCTCAACGCCTTGTTACCATTTTTAAATATGTATGGGCAAATTATGTCTTCTTCTCAACGCCTTGGAAATCGCCGGCAACAGTAGACCTCCGGCAACACTACCACAGTCGGCACACCACCATAGTCGGCAATTGTGCGACGCGCAAAGCTCCGCCGCCTCATTTGTTGCAGCAACACCACCACAGTCGGAAAAATGAAACACCATCTGTTGTACGCCCACCATGGCCAGAAAAAATGAAACACAAAGCCGGAAAAAGTACCATCAGATTCGAAAACGTAAAAAGTAATACTAGAAATCGAAAAAAATCGACTCTCACGGTGGAGTTGCAGATCGGCAACGGCGTCGGCTGACTCCCCATGACACAGATCGGCACACGCTTCGTCTTCCCCGTGAATCTGACTTCGAAAAAAATCGACGGCGACGACTCTTCTCCCTCGCCCAGCCGCCACCAAAGCTACGCCCCAGCGCCGCCCATCTTCTCCACCAAAGTCGCCATCCCCTCCTCCTTCCCTCCCTCGTTTTTTCTCTTCA
Source organism: Galeopsis tetrahit (assembly GCA_963675135.1). NCBI lineage: Eukaryota > Viridiplantae > Streptophyta > Magnoliopsida > Lamiales > Lamiaceae > Galeopsis > Galeopsis tetrahit. The sequence continues at coordinate 77,259,084 of OY776127.1, forward strand.
GATCTGTTACATCACGACGGCGGCGCCTCTTCTCCCTCGCCCAGCGCCGCCGCCGCCCTGCCTTCCCCCACCCAAACCCTCACCCCAACACCGCGGCCGCCGTCCCCTTCCTCTCGATGGCTTTCCACATTTTTTTTCAATATTTGTACCCCCAACGTGCGGCGGCGCCGCCACTCTCACTCCCGCCGCCGCCGTCGCATCCTTCCCCCTCCACTCACGTCTCCCCGCCTCATCCTTCCCCCTCCCCTCACGGCGGTACAAGATGAACTAATCAAAAAGAAAAAAATAAGATAAACCTAGTCTTGATATAAGAGATTGATATGAGAGAGAAATGAAATTTAAGAGAGATGAGGGAGAAAGAAGATTTTCCCCAAAAAAAAAATGAATTTGATAGATGTGGATTTGAACTTTGAAAGAGGGGAGTAGAAGGGCATAAAAGGAATTTTACATCTAATTTGAAGTTTTACCTAATGCACAATTTTTTTTGATGTTTTACCTACTAAGGGGCTCCAATTCTTCCCTTTGAGTAAATATTCACTTTTTTAAATGCATTAAACTTATAATAAATTTAAAATAATTACAAAAAAAATTACTTGAGATATAAGATAAAAGTAATTATAAAATATAATTTAATAACTAATTAAATAAAGAATTGTACACCACAATAAAAATAAATCTTAGATTGTATTTTACTCAGAAGAACATTAAATGGTTCTAAAATAAATTAAACTAAAGAATAAAATTAATACTACAATAAAGTTAAGTAAATAAAATATAATTTAATTTAATTAGTCAATGTTAAAATAATAAGAATATAATATTTGGAAAAAGTTTATGAAACTTATCTTACTCAACCAATAACTTAATTACATATCATACTTTTTAAATTTTACAACTTCATTAAATTATGACACATAAGCCAAATCAACCATAAAATGACACATAAGCCAAATTAACCACAAAGCGACACATCATCAATTTAAACTCCCTATTAGTATATAAGGGGATTTTCAAATTTTCAATTTGTAATAATTGATCGGACACTGGCTATAAAACTTGTCTGCAGAATAATTGGCATATAATTGATTGAATATTGCTATAGGACAAAAATAATTGTAACCTTCCAAATATTAATTCCATCATGATTTGTTTTTTAGAATGGTCCACGTCTGTTTGATGTATTAAAAATGAGTACTAGATAACATTGTTTAATTTAAGAATTAATATTGTTCGATGTGCATTAATATTGTTTAATTTGAGAATTAATATTGTTCGATGTAATAAATTAATACAGATCAATTAATATTGTTACATATATATAATTGCATCAATTGCAGTTGGTGCTTACCAGAATTTGGCATTAAGATTTTACACCACGTACACTTCCATTAAAATCATTTTTTTTTTTAAATCTTTTGCGCCCAAGATGAAAAATCTTACTTTCTAAACATTTCAATTATTTTTAACAGGGACCTTCTGTCACTAAAAAAAAAGAGTGAAGAATTACAACGATAAATCTTGAATTTTTTTACCTCAATTATTAATGAATTCCGCGATTAAATTACAATTACCCCTTCCGGAATTTATCAGAATTACCAAATAAACCATTTAATTTAGGTAAATGACGTGAAACATGGAGCTCATTTTATGATTTTGACAAACTTAATTATAATACCCACTTCTTTCTTTTTTTATACGTTTCAAATTAAATTATTTTCTAATTTGACAAAATCTACTACCTCAAGGAAGGACGGGAGTACATTACATTACATTACTTATTATATACTCCCTCAGTTCTACGTTTTTATGCACACTTTGATCGGCATAAAAATTAAGAAAATGGAATAAAGTGATGTTTAAATTAAAATAAATGAGGGGTATTATTAGTAATTTATTGATTAAAGTGGAAGAGATTTGACTAAAGGAAAGGGAAGGTAAAATAAAGGAGGGGCATTATTGGTAAAAATTATGTGAGTTGTTTCCTTTTTGGAGTGTGCAAAAAATATTGGAACGCCCGTTAAGAAAAGTGTACGTGCATAAAATCCTGGGACGGAGGGAGTACTTCGTAGTAAGTTTAATTAGGTGTAAAATTATCAATATAACATTTAATACTTAAGTAAAAAGAAAATATGACTATAATTTGGAACATTTGAAAAAAAAATGTGATTATTTTTGTGGAACGTATAACACTAGTCTAGATAGAAATATTAATATATAGGAGTTGACTAGTGGTGTAGACTTGAAACTTAGGAGTGTGTTCCTCTCTAGGTCTCAGAATCGAACCCTCTAAGGTACAAACAAATTCTATGGAGACAGTCCATACAGAGCACAAAATTTTGACTTTTAAAGGTGACCCCATAAATAGACGGTAGGATTGGTCCCCCGAGATTAGTCGGTTCTTGACCGAATACTTAGACTTAAAAAAAATAAAAATAGTTACTCCCCAATTAATGAATTTAAAATTTAAAATAGAATCTCCTATTAATGTTTAATAATTGAGGGGAGAGATGGAGGCTGCCATGCCAGCCTTTTTGTGTCATATGCAAATACCTGTCAAGACGGGTCGGTGGGGTGGGGTGGGGCGGGCTAAAACCGTAAAAGCCCGCCATTTGGTGGGGCGGGGCGGGCCAACTCATTTATTAGGCGGGTTGTTAAAACCTCAACCCAACCTAAAAATAGGCGGGCCGCGGGTTTAGACGGGTCAACTTTTTTTTTTAATAAAAATATTTATTAAATTCATCTAAAAACCTAAACAATAAATAAATATATATATATATTTATTGTACATAACAGAAATAAACATCCCGAATTAGAAATATTGTCATTATTAATTGTATATAATATATTATAAACTACAATAATAATATAAATATATATTAAAACAATATACATATATGTATAAAATATGGTATTATGAGTACAGAAATTCAGAAAATGAAGAAAGAAGGAAAAAAATGTGGCTACTTCTATAATGGTTATAGCACCATTAAGGCCTAAAGTCTTGAGTTTGAGTCAGGTAAATGACAACAAAATAAAATTATATAATATTTTTTAAGTATGGTTGTAGAGAGCTTTGGACTGGAAAAGTACAAGGTGGAGCACATGGATTCGACAAATTACCTTGTTCGAGTTCAGAAGTATGATGGGTCTGGAAGCCATGAAACTAAGCTTGGGTTACTATCTCACACGGACAAGAATATCATCACTATACTGTATATCAGAATAATGTAGGAGGATTGAAAGTTCAAACAAAAGATGGAGACTGGATCACTCTTCAACGTACCCTCACTAAACTCTTTCATTGTCATGACCGGAGAGGCTCTCTATGTGCGTTCTTATTAAAGTTTTCATACTTTTCTTTTTAGTCTATCTGTTTCACAAAAGTTTGTCTTATTCTGGCCCCACTATAATACACTCAATCCAACAACTTTATTTATAAAATTATCCCCCAATACTAATTTATTTGCGTGCAGGCTTGGACAAATGGACGGGTGCACTCTCCGTATCATAGGATGATGATGAGCGGAGACGAAGATAGGTACTCGATCGGATTATTTTCAATTTCAAAAGCAGGGTATATAACTAAAGCGCCTGATGAGATGGTGGACGATGAGCACCCTTTACTTTTCAAGCCTTTTGATCCGGACAAATTCTTCGAGTTTTACTACTCTGAAGCAGGTCGGACTTCTCCATCTGCTCTCAAGGCTTACTGTGGAGCCTAGCTAGTTATTTAAAATTACACACATTGCATATTAATAAAGGGTACTTACAAATGTGTATTCTTAAGGCTGCTTCCAGTTGAGCATTACGTTATTTAAAAACATTGCGTATTAATAAAATGTTACAAATGCATGTGTGGTATATATAAATATTATAATTCTACAATATTGTACAAATAAGTGTAGTATTTGTGTGTACACAAGGTCGACTTTCATGATAGCTATGTTTTGCCACTAATATCACAACCTTAATTAATTTTACAGATATATCGTAAAAAACTTAAAAGAACGATGAAAATCTTATTAAAATTTTGAAAATTTAACATAAAATTTTAGAAATTATTACAACATATAGCACTATTACATATAGTTCATTCAAAAGCAAAACAAAATTATATGTTTAAAAAAATATATAGATAATAAATTACTCGATTCGTATATAAATACTGGGTGACGAAAACTGATTTACAATATAATACAATGCAAAATGATTAAATATATATAATAAAATACAATTAATACCAAAATGATGACCTATGCGGTTCAAATATAGTAGGTGAAATGACATATTTGTCCAAACAACATTGATAGTACTAGTTCATCACATTAGAGTAATTTAGGATATAATTATGCACATGTTATTCATGTGTATAAAAATATTAATAAACACGTACATTAGGTGAATTAATGAGAATATATTTTCTCTTGCACCATTAAAAATAAAATAAAAACTATTGAATAATTTTAAAATAAAATTTTAAATAAATTTGCGAATTTTTCAAATGTTGCGATATATCCACGATATTTCTCGATTCCCGTCCAATTTTTTTTACACTACAGTTGAACGATATTGATATCTATATTTTGTGATATATCCGCGAATCCATGATACTCGAAAAAAAAATACATTAGGCCCCAATATCTATATCGCAATATCCAAATTTACGATATATTCCGCAATATTTTCATCCTTACTTTCATGTAGTAGCTTACGTATAAGCTGGACGATATACTTTTTCTTTTCACGACTTTCATATTTTATGATAAAAAATCCTAAAGTTTAATGTTAGTGCAACTTAATATACGTTTTTTTTTCTTCGATCAACAATTGATGACGTGACTTGTCAAAACTCGTGTATACTTGTTACTCCCTCCATCCACCAAATGTAATCCCATGGGGGTGGGGCACAAATTTTAAGAAAAAAGTAGATAAAGTAAGGGTATTATAGGGTATTGTGGGGTCCATTGTAAATAAAATGATTGTTTGTGAATAAAGTTGATGGCAATTTGAGTAATTAAGTGATGGTTGAAGGGTGATAGTTTCCATAAAGGGTTTGTGACTACATTTTGTGGACAAAAAATATAAGCCAAATTGGACTATTTTTCATGTACGGATCAAGGGAGTATATCGTAAATAAAAAAAATGTCATCAAAGGTGTTAATTTATTTAATATTTTAAATTTTCTATGAATCGATCTCTTACTTGTTACTACTATATAAGTTAGTAAAATAGAAAAAAATGTATTCATAACACTTTTACATTCATCTAAAACTTATGTGAAATCAATTCATTTATATTGGAAAAATTACTATTTTGGTCCTGTAAGAATGAAGTTAAATCACTTTTGATCCTTTTATATACATTTTTTGTCCTATATTTTTTTTTTTTGTTAGTTTTAACGACTAGAAATTGCGTGAAATTCACACGACCGTTAAAAAATTACACTTTTGGTCATGTAAGAATGAATCATATCACTTTCGATCATTTTTTATACACTTTTAATCCCGTAGTAAATTTTAATCAATTTTAAAATTAAACTCAAATTAATAATTATAATTATAATTCAAAATTCAAATATTAATTTTATTTAGAAAATATGAATCATTTTAAAATATGTAAATTAAAATTTATAAAATCTAAATAATATTTTTCTTCTAAATGCCAAGATAATAATAAAAAATATGAAATTCAAAAGTTAAAACAAAAACCATAAAAAATAAAATAAATCTAAAAAAATATTAAAAAATAATCTATTTTTGGTAATATCACTAAAATTATAATAACACCAAACATATATAAAATCTGTTAATACTCCATCCTACATAATTTATTTATATTGTATTTTAATTTAAATATTTTTCGGGTGACGTATTATTTTAAAATTTTGGGTGATATATTATTTTTAATAATTTATATATATTGTATTTAAAAAATATATCAATTTCTAGAATTTAAGCGTATAGTTTTTAATTTATATATAAAAAGAATTAAAGGATGTAATTTGACATTTATCCGGAATCCCCAATTCATTCCACATGTGCAAATCACACGCCCAGATTTCCTTTATAAAAAAATCGACAAAAAGATTGTAAATTTAACAAAAAAATGACATAAATTGAACTCTTTACAATATTTAAGTTGTATTAGACTTAAGTTACGAGATGTAAAATGTAGTATAATATATTTATCCCAAAAATTTGTAATTCTTTTTTTCAGATTTTAAAAAACCATCAATGTTTTATTGGGTGTGGCGTACACATAATGTGTGATTATTTTTTGAGAAATATAAACCCAATTATAGCAAGGATTAGAGAATCCATGAGACTCCATAGCCAAGGTGTATGCTATGATATTAATTTGCACCTCAACGAACAAAAGAAACGGAATCATATTCGTGAATTGAGCAACTAGAGATCTACAAGAAGCATTGATATAATCCCCAAAAACAGAGTCTATCAAATCCAATGAGCTTATAAATGTGTGGATTAATTGTCTCATTAGTTTGTACGTGTTATACATAAAAAAAAGAAAAGAAAAAAAAGTATATATTGTCTCCTGATTAAATATTTTTTTAACAATTTATAAAAAAAATTAAGGAACTTTTAAAATTAGATATTTCTACCATCAATTAATTTTTTTTCTTAGTTAAAGAATTGGGAAAAGAATAAAAAAAATACTAGAAAATTTACTAGGTGAGGTAAATTGAGCAGAAAAAAATAAATATAATTTATAGAGATATTTAATTCAAAACGGGGTAGCAGTTATAATTAGTCAGGTGAATCGAGTTCCACTTATATATGTTTAGCTGGTGCAAGTTCTTACAAGTATTTATTATTAATGAACTTTTTTCTTGTAATTACTAATTTAGATAGATAATATTTTTTTTGCTGTTGTAAAATTTAAAATTGATTAATTATGTTTTGGAGTCTACCCAGAAATAATTGTCATTTTCAAATTTTCAATTTGTAATAATTGATCGGACACTGGCTATAAATTAATTAAAACTTGTCTGCAAAATAATTGGCTGGATTTTCTGCGCATATAATTGATTGAATATTCCTATAGCACAAAAATAATTGTAACCTTCCAAATATTAATTCCAACATGATTTTTTTAGAATGGTCCACGTCTGTTTGATGTATTAAAAATGAGTACTAGAAAATATTCGTTTAATTTAAGAATTAATATTGTTCGATGTGCATTAATATTGTTTAATTTAAGAATTAATATTGTTCGATGTAATAAATTAATACAGATCAATTAATATTGTTACATATATAATTGCATCAATTGCAGTTGGTGCTTACCAGAATTTGGCATTAAGATTTTACACCACACTTCCATTAAAATCATTTTTTTTTTAAATCTTTTGCGCTAAAAATATTACTTTCTAAAAAATATTTTTAACCATCGGGTGCACTCTCCGTATCACAAGGTCATGATGAGCGGAGACGAAACTAGGTACTCGATCACATTATTTTCGATTTCAAAAGAAGGCTATATAATTAAAGCTCCTGATGAGATGGTGGACGATGAGCACCCTTTACTTTTCAAGCCTTTTGATCAGGACAAATTCTTCGAGATTTACTACTCTGAAGCAGGTCGGACTTCTCCATCTGCTCTCAAGGCTTACTGTGGAGCCTAGCTAGTTATTTAAAATTACACGCATTCCATATTATTAAGGAATGATTGACTCATTCTTGTATATAACTACTTTCCTTGTATATATCATTAATTATATTTAAATTCCCTACAATCATGTAAATCAGTTATTGTAATCTTCACTATATATACAAGTATTCTCCTCTCACCAAAGTTAACGGTGATTATATCTCATTATTCACATGGTATCAGCCTAAACACCTAAAAACCCTAACCCTAAATTTCTTTCTCCCTCTGCCGCCGCCTCTCTTATATTTTCATCGAGCTTGTCCCCCTCGATCTTCCCTCTTCAATGGCAGACTCTTCAATCCCTATAAATGTCCTCATTCATATGGTCACTGTGAAACTCTCCTCTTCCAACTATCTCCTCTGGAAGAAATAGGTTGTACCGATGCTCACTTGTGCCGATCTTATTAGTCTTGTGGACGGCCAATCTCTTGCCCCTGCTGCAACCCACACCTCCTTCCCCGCCTGGAAATCGAAGGATCAGAAGGTTCTTGCCCTCCTTTTCTCCTCTCTCACCGAAGAGGCCCTGACAAAAGTCATCGACTGTGACACGGCCTACGATACATGGATTTCCCTCAAAGATGCTTTCAGCCACTCCTCCCAATCTCGAATTACTCAGCTTCGTGAGGAACTTCTCCTCCTCAAGCGCAATACCCTATCTGTTGCAGAGTATGGTCGTCGTTTCAAGGTGTTGTGCGACCAGCTTGCAGCTATTGGCAAACCTGTCGAGAGTTCTGACATGTCCCGCCGGTTTCTACGGGGTCTTAGCCCGAAATTCAGCGGGTTTGCTGACACCCGGATGGCCTTCTCACCTGTCCCTTCTTTTCGGGATTTACTACATCAGGCAACTGCTTTTGAACTTATGAATAACACCACCGATCCGGTCGACACCTCTCCAGTGGCCTTCTTCACTCGTGGCCAGCCCCCTGCTCGCTCTCAGTCTCGCGATCATCCTGGTCGCACATCTGATTGTGGTAGTCGTCGTGAATCCTCTGGTGGTCGCGGGAATCGCCAATCGTACGTGCCTCGCTGTCAGATCTGCCGTGGCGACCATTATGCCAATAAGTGTCCCCAGCGGTTTGTTCGCACCACGGGTGCTCGCCAGTCTTCTCCTCGTCCGACCGAGGATCCATCGACAAATCTCGCTCAGGCATTTCACTCCGCCTGCACTGTCTCCTCGCCGCTTTCTTTAGACTGGTATGTGGACTCCGGTGCCTCGGCCCATATGAGCTCCAACACCTCTCATCTAGATTCCTCGATACCTTATTCTGGTAATGGTCAAATGGTTGTTGGTAATGGTAACTCCTTACGAATCTCTCATGTTGGACATAAACTTTCTAAGGATATAGGCCTTCTGGATGTTCTTGTTGTTCCTCACATCACCAAAAACCTCTTATCTATTAGTAAACTCACGTCTGATTTTCCAGTTGATGTTTGCTTTTTTGACAAATCATTTGTTGTTCAGAATCGGGCTACCAAGGAAGTGGTGGCTCAGGGTCGGTGTGAATAGGGGTTGTACATGTTGGAACGAGCACTCCCGGCTTTGGTCGTTGCTTTGAAGCCGCCTAATGTTGCTCGTGCTTCTTTTAATTTATGGCATTCTCGTTTGGGTCATGTCCCGTTTAATGTTATCAAAGACTTGAATAGATTAGGGCATCTATCTGTTAATTCACTTTTGTCGAACCCTACCATTTGCAACTCTTGTCAGTTGGCCAAAAGTAAACGTTTGTCTTTTACTATCAATGAAAAACGTGCTTCTACTATTCTTGATTTGGTACACTGCGATCTTTGGGGTCCTTCCCCTGTTACTGCTATAGATGGTTTTCGTTATTATGCTGTGTTTATCGATGATTATTCCCGTTTCTCGTGGATATATCCTCTTCGTGCAAAATCTGAGTTTTTCACCACATTGGTCGCCTTTCACAAATTTGTTTGCACCTAGTTCTCGGCTAAACTCAAAGTCTTTCAGAGTGATGGTGGCACTGAGTTCATCAATACGGTTGTTCGCCATTTTATGGCCGAGCATGGCATCTCGCATCGGGTGTCATGTCCTTACACCCCCCAGCAAAATGGTCGCGTCGAGCGAAAACACAGTCACATCACTGAAACTGGTCTCTCCATGCTCTTTCATGCTCGTGCTCCGTCTAAATTTTGGTTCGATGCCTTTGCCACTGAAGTCCATCTCATTAATCGCCTGCCATCCTCTATTTTGGGTGGTCAAACACCATATCAGGTTCTCTTCGGATCCGTGCCCCTTTATGGAAACTTCAAACCCTTTGGTTGTCAGGTCTTTCCATACTTACGCGATTATGCAGCCAACAAACTTTCTCCTCGCAGTTGCCCATGTATTTTCTTGGGATACAGTAGTCTTCACAAGGGTTTCCGGTGTTACGATCCTACATCCTCCAAAATCTTTGTTACTCGACATGCTGTATTTGATGAAGGTTGTTTCCCTTTTTCAGGTTCTGCTCGGCCTTTGTTGACCAGTGTAGTGGTCTCATCCTTCTTGGATGCCGAGCTGGAATCCTCAGATGACTTATCTCCTGAGCCCACTTATAACACTCCACCTTACACGGCATGAACCACTGACCCCGGCGAGGACGCCCCTCCTCTGCCAGCCATTGTTGAGGAGCCACCTGCTCCCCCTGAACCGGCCGAGCAACCATTGCCGACCATTGAGCCTATGGTGCAGCCACCACCATCCGAACACCAGATGATCACACGAGCAAAATCTGGGATCTTCAAGCCTAAATATCCACTAAACTTGGCCTTCACTGCCTTGATTAGTGCCCTTACTGCCTCCTCGGAGCCTCGTGGTTTCAAATCTGCTGCCAAGTCCCCTGAATGGCTGGCCGCAATGCAGGAGGAAATTGATGCTTTGCGAGTTAACAACACTTGGGATCTTGTTCCTCGCCCTCGGGATGCGAACATTGTTGGTTCTAAATGGGTCTTTCGAACCACGTACAAATCTGATGGTTCCGTTGAGCGGCACAAGGCCAGATTGGTCTCTCAAGGCTTCACCCAAATCCCTGGTACAGACTTCTCTCACATATTTAGTCCGGTTGTCATGCCGACCATAGTCCGTATCATTCTAGATCTCTTTGTTCGCAACAACTGGCCCCTCCATCAGTTGGATGTCAAAAATGCCTTTCTTAACGGATTTCTCCAGAAACCGGTCTTCATGGCTCAACTTCCCGGCTTCGTTGATCCTCGGCTCCTGGATCATCTCTGCAAATTGAAGAAGGCCTTGTATGGTCTTCGCTAGGCTCCCTTGGCCTGGTTCCAGCGGTTCAGCTCCTCCCTACTCGGCCTTGGCTTCAAGGAATGCAAGTCTGACTCCTCGCTGTTCTATCTATTTCAAGGTTCCTCGGTCGTCTACCTACTTCTATACGTGGATGACATCATTGTCACAGGAAATGATCCCTCCACACTTGTTCGCTTCATTGATCGGGTGAACAAGGAGTTTGCACACAAGGACCTTGGTCGCCTCAAATATTTTCTCGGTCTCGAAATCTCATACACCTCGTTGGGCCTGTTCGTCGGACAGTCCAAATATGCTCGCGAGATTATTGAGCGAGCAGCACTTCAAGACTCCAAACCTATTGCCACTCCATTGGCCGCCGGCGAGACCCTTGTCAGCACTGGTGATCCGTTCTCGGATCCAACGCTTTATCGTTCCCTGGTCGACGCCCTCCAGTATCTCACAATCACTCGGCCGGATCTATCCTTCTCGGTAAATCATGTCAGCCAGTTCCTCCAAGCGCCGACCATCGACCACTTGTAGTCAAGAGAATTCTTCGATATGTTAAGCACACTATCAACTACGACCTCTCCTTCACTCGCCGACCAGACTCCTCCGTGGTCGCCTATTCTGATGCTGATTGGGATCGATGTGTGGAAAATCGTCGTTCCACTTATGGTTACTCGGTCTTCTTGGGTGGAAATCTGGTGTCCTGGAGTGCTAAGAAACAACCCACTGTTGCTCGCTCCAGCTGCGAATCGGAGTATCGTGCATTGGCCAACGCTGCAGCTGAGGTGGTCTGGCTAACTTCCTTGCTCCGCGAGCTCCGCATTCCGTTACCTGCTTGCCCCGTCCTACTTTCTGACAACAAAAGTGCCCTTTTTCTCAGCCAAAATCCAGTGGCTCACAAACGGGCGAAGCAAATTGACATCGACTGCCATTTTGTTCGCGAGCTCGTCACTTCTGGCAAATTGTCCACACAGTTTGTCCCCACTCATCTTCAGCTCGCCGACATCTTCACGAAGAGTCTTCCTCGCCCGACGTTTGAGTTCCTTCGTTCCAAGCTCTGCATTTTTCCTCATCCCGCGCATCGCTTGACGGGGGATATTAAGGAATGATTGACTCATTCCTTGTATATAACTACTTTCCTTGTATATAGCATTAATTATATTTAAATTCCCTACAATCATGTAAATCAGTTATTGTAATCTTCACTATATATATATACAAGTATTCTCCTCTCACCAAAGTTAACGGTGATTATATCTCATTATTCACACATATTAATAAAGGGTACATTTGATCGAGCATGTGTGGTATAAGTATTCTTAAGGCAGCTTCTAGTTGATCGAGCATTACGTTATTTAAAAACATTGATGTGCTCGACTTAGATCCCACCCTTGTGGTTTTGTTTGTTGTGTTTTGTTCACCTTGTATTTGTATCATTTAATTTAGGGTATTCCTGATACCCATTAATAAAGTTTTGCCGTTTTCAAAAAAAAAAAAAAAAAACATTGCTTATTAATAAAATGTTACAAATGCATGTGTGGTATAAATATTAGGGGAAATCACTTTCTAGTACATTTGGGGATTCCTTACTACAATGTAATGCAATCACTTTCTAATACATTTCACATTTACAAACAAACATTTCACATTTACTCCCAAATATTTCATATTCACATTTCACATTTACAAACAAACATTTCACATTTAAAAGTGGTTGTATTAAATTGTGGGGAGAAGTTGGATTTTTTATCAAAAAGTGAATAATCACTAAATATTATAATTCTACAATATTGTACAATATAAGTGTAGTATTTGTGTGTACACAAGGTCGACTTTCATGATAGCTATGTTTTGCAACTAATATCACAACCTTAATTTTAAAGATATATCGTAAAAAACTTAAAAGAACGATGAAAATCTTATTAAAATTTTGAAAATTTAACATAAAATTTTAGAAATTATTACAACATATAGTACTATTACATATATTTCATTCAAAAGTAAAACAAAATTATATGTTTAAAAAAAGGGTTAATTGCAAAAAAAATCACGACCTTTACAGTTTTTATCAATTACAACATATCTTTTTCTTCTTTGCAATTTGATACACCACCTTTTTAATTTTTGCAATTCAATGCATATATCAATTTTCTTGCAACAATTAAATCATAATTTGATTGCCAGAGCTGTTGAGGTGCCACATAAATGTCACGAATGATGAATAATTTTTTTTTTAATTTTTAAATCTTTTTTAACTAAAAAGAATAATAAAAAATCATTTTAAAACTAAAAACAATACTCGTACTAAATATTTTAAAAAATAAATCATAAACCAATTTAATTATTATCATCCCCTCCAAAAAAAAACACAAAAGTAGAATAATTTTTTTTTTAATTTTTAAAACTTTTTTAACTAAAAAGAATAATAAAAAATCATTTTAAAACTAAAAACAATACTCGTACTAAATATTTTAAAAAATAAATTATTATCATCCCCTCCAAAAAAAAACACAAAAGTATAAGATCGCGTCCTCCAAATAATAGTTCACAAAAATAATGTGATATTTTTTATATTGTTTATTTAAAAACATTTTTAAAATACAAAAAATAAAATAAAAAATATATAAAAACTATTTTATTGATCAATCGGGACATTTACGTTGGCATTTGTGTAGAACCTTAATGCGGCTTCAGTATATATATCATTCATGTGTTGCCAAAAAATAAACACATGCATCAAATTGCAAAACTAAAAAAGGTGGTGTATCGAATTGCAAAGAAAAAAAGAATATGTTGTAATTGATAAATACTATAAAGGTCGTGATTTTTTTTGCAATTAACCCTTAAAAAAACATATAGATAATAAATTACTCCATTCGTATATAAATACTGGCTGACGAAAACTGATTTACAATATAATACAATGCAAAATGATTAAATATATATAATAAAATACAATTAATACCAAAATGATGACCTATGCGGTTCAAATATAGTAGGTAAAATGACATATTTGTCCAAACAACATTGATAGTACTAGTTCGTCACATTAGAGTAATTTAGGATATGACAAAGTGGGATAGCTCAAGTGGTTAGAGCACCACTACCTAGGCCTTAGGTCCTGGGTTCGAGTCATGGGGAGGGAAAAAAAAAAGGGATGGGTATTTAACTTTCAATCAAAAAAAAAAAAAAAAAAGAGTAATTTAGGATATAATTATGTCCCTGTTATTCATATGTATAAAAATATTAATAAACACGTACATTAGGTGAATTAATGAGAATATATTTTCTCTTGCACCATTAAAAAAAAAAAAAACTATTGAATAATTTTAAAATAAAATTTTAAATAAATTTGCGAATTTTTCAAATGTTGCGATATATCCACGATATTTCTCGATTCCCGTCCAATTTTTTTTACACTACCGTTGAACGATATTGATATCTATATTTTGTGATATATCCGCGAATCCATGATACTCAGAAAAAAAAAATACATTAGACCCCAATATCCATATCGCAATATCCAAATTTACGATATATTCCGCAATATTTTCATCCTTACTTTCATGTAGTAGCTTACGTATAAGCACGATATACTTTTTCTTTTCACGACTTTCATATTTTATGATAAAAAATCCTAAAGTTTAATGTTAGTGCAACTTGATATACGTTTTTTTTTCTTCGATCAACAATTGATGACGTTTTTTTTTCTTCGATCAACAATTGATGACGTGACTTGCCAAAACTCGTATATACTTGTTATATCGTAAATAAAAAAAATGTCATCAAAGGTACTGTTAATTTATTTAATATTTTAAATTTTCTATGAATCGATCTCTTACTTGTTACTACTATATAAGTTAGTAAAATAGAAAAAAATGTATTCATAACACTTTTACATTCATCTAAAAGTTTAAGTTTGTTAATTAACACTATTATATATCTCATCTAAAAGGCTAAACTTATGTGAAATCAATTCTTTTATATTAGAAAAATTACTATTTTGGTCCTATAAGAATGAAGTTAAATCACTTTCGATTCTTTTATATACATTTTTTGTCCTATATTTTTTTTTTGTTAGTTTTAACGAACACGACCGTTAAAAAATTACACTTTTGATCATGTAAAAATGAATTATATCACTTTCGATCATTTTTTATACACTTTTAATTCCATAGTAAATTTTAATCAATTTTAAAATTAAACTCAAATTAATAATTATAATTATAATGAAAAATTCAAATATTAATTTTATTTAGAAAATATGAATCATTTTAAAATATGTAAATTAAAATTTATAAAATCTAAATAATATTTTTCTTCCAAGAGTTGGTTTCCTGTGCACAGCGTGCACGTGCACACTAATACACAGTTCAATCCTATATCTATTTATAAAGGCAAATAAATATAACTAAGTAATAAATGTTCTAGTGATTATAGATACCCTTCATAAGCACGAGGTCACAAGCACGAGGTCACAGGTTCAAATCTTTTCAAAGTTGTTTTTTTTTTCATTTTTTTCCAAACTTGTTTTTTTTTTTCTTTTTTTTTTCGTTTGTTTTTTTTTTTCCGTTTTTTTTTTCTTTTTTTTTTCCTTTTTTTTTTCAAACTTGTTTTTTTTCCAAACTTGTTTTTTTTCGTTTGTTTTTTTTTTTCATTTTTTTTTCCTTTATTTTTTTTCGTTAATAAAATTTTCACTTTTCACTAATAAAAATTACCCCTTTTCACTAACAAAATTACCACTTTTCAGTAACAAAATTTTCACTTTTCAATAATAATAGTTACCACTTTTCAGTAATAAAATTTCCACTTTTCAATAATAAGAATTACACTTTTCAGTTAAAATATCTACCACTTTTCAATAATAAAAATTACATTTTTCAGTTAAAATATCTACCACTTTTCAGTAACAAAATTTTCACTTTTCAATAATAAGAATTATACTTTTCAATTAAAATACCTATCACTTTTCAATAATAAAAATTACATTTTTAAGTTAAAATATCTACCACTTTTTAATAATAAGAATTACACTTTTTAGTTCAAATATCTACCACTTTTCAATAATAAGAATTACACTTTTCAGTTAAAATATCTACCACTTTCAATAATAAAAACTACATTTTTCATTTAAAATATATACCACTTTTCAATAATAATAATTACATTTTTCAATAACAAAATCTACCACTTTTCATTACTTAATTAATTAATTTACCATTATTAATTAATTACAGTTCTCATTTTTATCGACCAATATTTACATTTATTAATTAATTTACAATTATTAATTAATCTATAGTTTTCATTTTTATTTTACTTATTGTTATCATTGTTAACTTAATTAATTAAAACGGGTACATTTAATTATAAATTGTACCGTTAAAATTATTATTATTATTGAAAAAAAATGATATTCTTATTATTGAAATGTGATAGATTTTGTTATTGAAAAATGTAATTATTATTATTGAAAAGTGGTAGATATTTTAACTGAAAAATATAGTTTTTATTATTGAAAGTGGTAGATATTTTAACTGAAAAGTGTAATTCTTATTATTGAAAAGTGGTAGATATTTGAACTGAAAAGTGTAATTCTTATTATTGAAGGGTGGTAGATATTTTAACTTAAAAATGTAATTTTTGTTATTGAAAAGTGATAGATATTTTAACTGAAAAGTGGTGGATATTTTAACTGAAAAGTGTAATTCTTATTATTGAAGAGTGGTAGATATTTTAACTTAAAAATGTAATTTTTGTTATTGAAAAGTGATAGATATTTTAACTGAAAAGTGTAATTTTTATTATTGAAAAGTGGTGGATATTTTAACTGAAAAGTGTAATTTTTATTATTGAAAAGTGGTGGATATTTTAACTGAAAAGTGTAATTTTTATTATTGAAAAGTGGTGGATATTTTAACTGAAAAGTGTAATTTTTATTATTGAAAAGTGGTGGATATTTTAACTGAAAAGTGTAATTTTTATTATTGAAAAGTGGTGGATATTTTAACTGAAAAGTGTAATTTTTATTATTGAAAAGTGGAAATTTTGTTACTGAAAAGTGGTAACTATTATTATTGAAAAGTGAAAATTTTGTTACTGAAAAGTGGTAACTATTATTATTGAAAAGTGGAAATTTTGTTACTGAAAAGTGGTAGCTATTAATAGTGAAAAGTGGTAATTTTGTTACTGAAAAGTGGTAATTATTATTAGTGAAAAGTGGAAATTTTGTTACTGAATAGTGGTAACTTTTATTAGTGAAATGTGGAAATTTTATTAATGAAAAGTGGTAATTATTATTAGTGAAAATGGAAATTTTGTTACTGAATAGTGGTAATTGTTATTAGTGAAAAGTGGAAATTTTATTAATGAAAAGTAGGGACTATTATTATTGAAAAGTGAGTAATTATTGAAAAGTGGAAGTGAGTAACAAAAAAACAAAACAAAAAAATAAAAAAAGAAAAAAAAAACAAAAAAAAAACAAAAAAAAAAAAAGTTTGAAAGGATTTGAACACCTCATGCTCATGAGAATTGTAAATTATTTAATTAAGTGATAAGAATTGTAAATTAATTAATAAAGTAATGGATTATAAATTAATTAATTAATAAATAGAAAAAAATGGAATTATAACCTTTTGATAATAAGTTAGAGTGAGAGGATAAGGACAAAAGCATGTGCACCAAACCTTTTTTGGTGCACATGGTGCATTTGAGAATTTCCCTTTTTCTAAATAACAATTTTGACAAAAAATAAAATTGAAAAATGCCAAGATAATAATAAAAAATATGAAATTCAAAAGTTAAAACAAAAACCATAAAAAATAAAATAAATCTAAAAAAATATTAAAAAATAATCTATTTTTGGTAATATCACTAAAATTATAATAA
The DNA here is from genome assembly GCA_963675135.1 of Galeopsis tetrahit. Lineage (NCBI taxonomy): Eukaryota > Viridiplantae > Streptophyta > Magnoliopsida > Lamiales > Lamiaceae > Galeopsis > Galeopsis tetrahit. The sequence goes on from OY776127.1 coordinate 77,276,890, forward strand.
CACCAAACATATATAAAATCTGTTAATACTCCATCCTACATAATTTATTTATATTGTATTTTAATTTAAATATTTTTCGGGTGACGTATTATTTTAAAATTTTGGGTGATATATTATTTTTAATAATTTATATATATTGTATTTAAAAAATATATCAATTTCTAGAATTTAAGCATATAGTTTTTAATTTATATATAAAAAGAATTAAAGGATGTAATTTGACATTTATCCGGAATCCCCAATTCATTCCACATGTGCAAATCACACGCCCAGATTTCCTTTATAAAAAAATCGACAAAAAGATTGTAAATTTAACAAAAAAATGACATAAATTGAACTCTTTACAATATTTAAGTTGTATTAGACTTAAGTTACGAGATGTAAAATGTAGTATAATATATTTATCCCAAAAATTTGTAATTCTTTTTTTTAGATTTTAAAAAACCATCAATGTTTTATTGGGTGTGGCGTACACATAATATGTGATTATTTTTTGAGAAATATAAACCCAATTATAGCAAGGATTAGAGAATCCATGAGACTCCATAGCCAAGGTGTATGCTATGATATTAATTTGCACCTCAACGAACAAAAGAAACGGAATCATATTCGTGAATTGAGCAACTAGAGCTCTACAAGAAGCATTGATATAATCCCAAAAACAGAGTCTATCAAATCCTATGAGTTTATAAATGTGTGGATTAATTGTCTCATTAGTTTGTACGTGTTATACATAAAAAAGAAAAGAAAAAAAAGTATATATTGTCTCCTGATTAAATATTTTTTTAACAATTTATAAAAAAAATTAAGGAACTTTTAAAATTAGATATTTCTACCCTCAATTAATTTTTTTTCTTAGTTAAAGAATTAGGAAAAGAATAAAAAAAAATACTAGAAAATTTGCTAGGTGAGGTAAATTGAGCAGAAAAAAATAAATATAATTTATAGAGATATTTAATTCAAAACGGGGTAGCAGTTATAATTAGTCAGGTGAATCGAGTTCCACTTATATATGTTTAGCTGGTGCAAGTTCTTACAAGTATTTATTATTAATGAACTTTTTTCTTGTAATTACTAATTTAGATAGATAATATTTTTTTTGCTGTTGTAAAATTTAAAATTGATTAATTATGTTTTGGAGTCTACCCAGAAATAATTGTCATTTTCAAATTTTCAATTTGTAATAATTGATCGGACACTGGCTATAAATTAATTAAAACTTGTCTGCAAAATAATTGGCTGGATTTTCTGCGCATATAATTGATTGAATATTCCTATAGCACAAAAATAATTGTAACCTTCCAAATATTAATTCCAACATGATTTTTTTAGAATGGTCCACGTCTGTTTGATGTATTAAAAATGAGTACTAGAAAATATTCGTTTAATTTAAGAATTAATATTGTTCGATGTGCATTAATATTGTTTAATTTAAGAATTAATATTGTTCGATGTAATAAATTAATACAGATCAATTAATATTGTTACATATATAATTGCATCAATTGCAGTTGGTGCTTACCAGAATTTGGCATTAAGATTTTACACCACACTTCCATTAAAATCATTTTTTTTTTAAATCTTTTGCGCTAAAAATATTACTTTCTAAAAAATATTTTTAACCATCGGGTGCACTCTCCGTATCACAAGGTCATGATGAGCGGAGACGAAACTAGGTACTCGATCACATTATTTTCGATTTCAAAAGAAGGCTATATAATTAAAGCTCCTGATGAGATGGTGGACGATGAGCACCCTTTACTTTTCAAGCCTTTTGATCAGGACAAATTCTTCGAGATTTACTACTCTGAAGCAGGTCGGACTTCTCCATCTGCTCTCAAGGCTTACTGTGGAGCCTAGCTAGTTATTTAAAATTACACGCATTCCATATTATTAAGGAATGATTGACTCATTCTTGTATATAACTACTTTCCTTGTATATATCATTAATTATATTTAAATTCCCTACAATCATGTAAATCAGTTATTGTAATCTTCACTATATATACAAGTATTCTCCTCTCACCAAAGTTAACGGTGATTATATCTCATTATTCACATGGTATCAGCCTAAACACCTAAAAACCCTAACCCTAAATTTCTTTCTCCCTCTGCCGCCGCCTCTCTTATATTTTCATCGAGCTTGTCCCCCTCGATCTTCCCTCTTCAATGGCAGACTCTTCAATCCCTATAAATGTCCTCATTCATATGGTCACTGTGAAACTCTCCTCTTCCAACTATCTCCTCTGGAAGAAATAGGTTGTACCGATGCTCACTTGTGCCGATCTTATTAGTCTTGTGGACGGCCAATCTCTTGCCCCTGCTGCAACCCACACCTCCTTCCCCGCCTGGAAATCGAAGGATCAGAAGGTTCTTGCCCTCCTTTTCTCCTCTCTCACCGAAGAGGCCCTGACAAAAGTCATCGACTGTGACACGGCCTACGATACATGGATTTCCCTCAAAGATGCTTTCAGCCACTCCTCCCAATCTCGAATTACTCAGCTTCGTGAGGAACTTCTCCTCCTCAAGCGCAATACCCTATCTGTTGCAGAGTATGGTCGTCGTTTCAAGGTGTTGTGCGACCAGCTTGCAGCTATTGGCAAACCTGTCGAGAGTTCTGACATGTCCCGCCGGTTTCTACGGGGTCTTAGCCCGAAATTCAGCGGGTTTGCTGACACCCGGATGGCCTTCTCACCTGTCCCTTCTTTTCGGGATTTACTACATCAGGCAACTGCTTTTGAACTTATGAATAACACCACCGATCCGGTCGACACCTCTCCAGTGGCCTTCTTCACTCGTGGCCAGCCCCCTGCTCGCTCTCAGTCTCGCGATCATCCTGGTCGCACATCTGATTGTGGTAGTCGTCGTGAATCCTCTGGTGGTCGCGGGAATCGCCAATCGTACGTGCCTCGCTGTCAGATCTGCCGTGGCGACCATTATGCCAATAAGTGTCCCCAGCGGTTTGTTCGCACCACGGGTGCTCGCCAGTCTTCTCCTCGTCCGACCGAGGATCCATCGACAAATCTCGCTCAGGCATTTCACTCCGCCTGCACTGTCTCCTCGCCGCCTTCTTTAGAATGGTATGTGGACTCCGGTGCCTCGGCCCATATAAGCTCCAACACCTCTCATCTAGATTCCTCGATACCTTATTCTGGTAATGGTCAAGTGGTTGTTGGTAATGGTAACTCCTTACGAATCTCTCATGTTGGACATAAACTTTCTAAGGATATAGGCCTTCTGGATGTTCTTGTTGTTCCTCACATCACCAAAAACCTCTTATATATTAGTAAACTCACGTCTGATTTTCCAGTTGATGTTTGCTTTTTTGACAAATCATTTGTTGTTCAGAATCGGGCTACCAAGGAAGTGGTGGCTCAGGGTCAGTGTGAACAGGGGTTGTACATGTTGGAACGAGCACTCCCGGCTTTGGTCGCTGCTTTGAAGCCGCCTAATGTTGCTCGTGCTTCTTTTAATTTATGGCATTCTCGTTTGGGTCATGTCCCGTTTAATGTTATCAAAGACTTGAATAGATTAGGGCATCTATCTATTAATTTACTTTTGTCGAACCCTACCATTTGCAACTCTTGTCAGTTGGCCAAGAGTAAACGTTTGTCTTTTACTATCAATGAAAAACGTGCTTCTACTATTCTTGATTTGGTACACTGCGATCTTTGGGGTCCTTCCTCTGTTACTGCTATAGATGGTTTTCGTTATTATGCTGTGTTTATCGATGATTATTACCGTTTCTCGTGGATATATCCTCTTCGTGCAAAATCTGAGTTTTTCACCACATTGGTCGCCTTTCACAAATTTGTTTGCACCTAGTTCTCGGCTAAACTCAAAGTCTTTCAGAGTGATGGTAGCACTGAGTTCATCAATACGGTTGTTCGCCATTTTATGGCCGAGCATGGCATCTCGCATCGGGTATCATGTCCTTACACCCCCCAGTAAAATGGCCGCGTCGAGCGAAAACACAGTCACATCACTGAAACTGGTCTCTCCATGCTCTTTCATGCTCGTGCTCCGTCTGAATTTTGGTTCGATGCCTTTGCCACTGAAGTCCATCTCATTAATCGCCTGCCATCCTCTATTTTGGGTGGTCAAACACCATATCAGGTTCTCTTCGGATCCGTGCCCCTTTATGGAAACTTCAAACCCTTTGGTTGTCGGGTCTTTCCATACTTACGCGATTATGCAGCCAACAAACTTTCTCCTCGCAGTTGCCCATGTATTTTCTTGGGATACAGTAGTCTTCACAAGGGTTTCCGGTGTTACGATCCTACATCCTCCAAAATCTTTGTTACTCGACATGCTGTATTTAATGAAGGTTGTTTCCCTTTTTCAGGTTCTGCTCGGCCTTTGCTGACCAGTGTAGTGGTCTCATCCTTCTTGGATGCCGAGCTGGAATCCTCGGATGACTTATCTCCTGAGTCCACTTATAACACACTCCACCTTACTCGGCATGCACCACTGACCCCGGCGAGGACGCCCCTCCTCTGCTAGCCATTGTTGAGGAGCCACCTGCTCCCCCTGAACCGGCCGAGCAACCATTGTCGACCATTGAGCCTATGGTGCAGCCACCACCATCCGAACACCAGATGATCACACGAGCAAAATCTAGGATCTTCAAGCCTAAATATCCACTAAATTTGGCCTTCACTATCTTGATTAGTGCCCTTACTGCCTCCTCGGAGCCCCGTGGTTTCAAATCTGCTGCCAAGTCCCCTGAATGGCTGGCCGCAATGCAGGAGGAAATTGATGCTTTGCGAGTTAACAACACTTGGGATCTTGTTCCTCGCCCTCGGGATGCGAACATTGTTGGTTCTAAATGGGTCTTTCGAACCACGTACAAATCTGATGGTTCCGTTGAGCGGCACAAGGCCAGATTGGTCGCTCAAGGCTTCACCCAAATCCCTGGTACAGACTTCTCTCACACATTTAGTCCGGTTGTCATGCCGACCATAATCCGTATCATTCTAGATCTCTTTGTTCGCAAAAACTGTCCCCTCCATCAGTTGGATGTTAAAAATGCCTTTCTTAACGGATTTCTCCAGAAACCAGTCTTCATGGCTCAACTTCCCGGCTTCGTTGATCCTCGACTCCTGGATCATCTCTGCAAATTGAAGAAGGCCTTGTATGGTCTTCGCCAGGCTCCCTTGGCCTGGTTCCAGCGGTTCAGCTCCTTTCTACTCGGCCTTGGCTTCAAGGAATGCAAGTCTGACTCCTCGCTGTTCTATCTATTTCAAGGTTCCTCGGTCGTCTACCTACTTCTATACGTGGATGACATCATTGTCACAGGAAACGATCCCTCCACACTTGTTCGCTTCATTGATCGGGTGAACAAGGAGTTCGCACACAAGGACCTTGGTCGCCTCAAATATTTTCTCGGTCTCGAAATCTCATACACCTCGTTGGGCCTGTTCGTCGGACAGTCCAAATATGCTCGCGAGATTCTTGAGCGAGCAGCACTTCAAGACTCCAAACCTATTGCCACTCCCTTGGCCGCCGGCGAGACCCTTGTCAGCACTGGTGATCCGTTCTCGGATCCAACGCTTTATCGTTCCCTGGTCGACGCCCTCCAGTATCTCACAATCACTCGGCCGGATCTATCCTTCTCGGTAAATCATGTCAGCCAGTTCCTCCAAGCGCCGACCATCGACCACTTCTCGGTAGTCAAGAGAATTCTTCGATATGTTAAGCACACTATCAACTACGACCTCTCCTTCACTCGCCGACCAGACTCCTCCGTGGTCGCCTATTCTGATGCTGATTGGGATCGATGTGTGGAAACTCGTCGTTCCACTTATGGTTACTCGGTCTTCTTGGGTGGAAATCTGGTGTCCTGGAGTGCTAAGAAACAACCCACTGTTGCTCGCTCCAGCTGGAAATCGGAGTATCGTGCATTGGCCAACGCTGCAGCTGAGGTGGTCTGGCTAACTTCCTTGCTCGGCGAGCTCCGCATTCCGTTACCTGCTTGCCCCGTCCTACTTTCTGACAACAAAAGTGCCCTTTTTCTCAGCTAAAATCCAGTGGCTCACAAACGGGCGAAGCAAATTGACATCGACTGCCATTTTGTTCTTGAGCTCGTCACTTCTGGCAAATTGTCCACACAGTTTGTCCCCACTCATCTTCAGCTCGCCGACATCTTCACGAAGAGTCTTCCTCGCCCGACGTTTGAGTTCCTTCGTTCCAAGCTCTGCATTTTTCCTCATCCCGCGCATCGCTTGACGGGGGATATTAAGGAATGATTGACTCATTCCTTGTATATAACTACTTTCCTTGTATATAGCATTAATTATATTTAAATTCCCTACAATCATGTAAATCAGTTATTGTAATCTTCACTATATATATATACAAGTATTCTCCTCTCACCAAAGTTAACGGTGATTATATCTCATTATTCACACATATTAATAAAGGGTACATTTGATCGAGCATGTGTGGTATAAGTATTCTTAAGGCAGCTTCTAGTTGATCGAGCATTACGTTATTTAAAAACATTGATGTGCTCGACTTAGATCCCACCCTTGTGGTTTTGTTTGTTGTGTTTTGTTCACCTTGTATTTGTATCATTTAATTTAGGGTATTCCTGATACCCATTAATAAAGTTTTGCCGTTTTAAAAAAAAAAAAAAAAAACATTGCTTATTAATAAAATGTTACAAATGCATGTGTGGTATAAATATTAGGGGAAATCACTTTCTAGTACATTTGGGGATTCCTTACTACAATGTAATGCAATCACTTTCTAATACATTTCACATTTACAAACAAACATTTCACATTTAAAAGTGGTTGTATTAAATTGTGGGGAGAAGTTGGATTTTTTATCAAAAAGTGAATAATCACTAAATATTATAATTCTACAATATTGTACAATATAAGTGTAGTATTTGTGTGTACACAAGGTCGACTTTCATGATAGCTATGTTTTGCAACTAATATCACAACCTTAATTTTAAAGATATATCGTAAAAAACTTAAAAGAGCGATGAAAATCTTATTAAAATTTTGAAAATTTAACATAAAATTTTAGAAATTATTACAACATATAGTACTATTACATATATTTCATTCAAAAGTAAAACAAAATTATATGTTTAAAAAAACATATAAATAATAAATTACTCCATTCGTATATAAATACTGGCTGACGAAAACTGATTTACAATATAATACAATGCAAAATGATTAAATATATATAATAAAATACAATTAATACCAAAATGATGACCTATGCGGTTCAAATATAGTAGGTGAAATGACATATTTGTCCAAACAACATTGATAGTACTAGTTCGTCACATTAGAGTAATTTAGAATATAATTATGTCCCTGTTATTCATATGTATAAAAATATTAATAAACACGTACATTAGGTGAATTAATGAGAATATATTTTCTCTTGCACCATTAAAAAAAAAAAAAAAGACTATTGAATAATTTTAAAATAAAATTTTAAATAAATTTGCGAATTTTTCAAATGTTGCGATATATCCACGATATTTCTCGATTCCCGTCCAATTTTTTTTACACTACCGTTGAACGATATTGATATCTATATTTTGTGATATATCCGCGAATCCATGATACTCGGAAAAAAAAATACACTAGACCCCAATATCCATATCGCAATATCCAAATTTACGATATATTCCGCAATATTTTCATCCTTACTTTCATGTAGTAGCTTACGTATAAGCACGACATACTTTTTCTTTTCACGACTTTCATATTTTATGATAAAAAATCCTAAAGTTTAATGTTAGTGCAACTTGATATACGTTTTTTTTTCTTCGATCAACAATTGATGACGTGACTTGCCAAAACTCGTGTATATTTGTTATATCGTAAATAAAAAAAATGTCATCAAAGGTACTGTTAATTTATTTAATATTTTAAATTTTCTATGAATCGATCTCTTACTTGTTACTACTATATAAGTTAGTAAAATAGAAAAAAATATATTCATAACACTTTTACATTCATCTAAAAGTTTAAGTTTGTTAATTAACACTATTATATATCTCATCTAAAAGGCTAAACTTATGTGAAATCAATTCTTTTATATTAGAAAAATTACTATTTTGGTCCTATAAGAATGAAGTTAAATCACTTTCGATTCTTTTATATACATTTTTTGTCCTATATTTTTTTTTTTGTTAGTTTTAACGAACACGACCGTTAAAAAATTACACTTTTGATCATGTAAGAATGAATTATATCACTTTCGATCATTTTTTTATACACTTTTAATTCCATAGTAAATTTTAATCAATTTTAAAATTAAACTCAAATTAATAATTATAATTATAATGAAAAATTCAAATATTAATTTTATTTAGAAAATATGAATCATTTTAAAATATGTAAATTAAAATTTATAAAATCTAAATAATATTTTTCTTCTAAATAACAATTTTGACAAAAAATAAAATTGAAAAATGCCAAGATAATAATAAAAAATATGAAATTCAAAAGTTAAAACAAAAACCATAAAAAATAAAATAAATCTAAAAAAAAAATTAAAAAATAATCTATTTTTGGTAATATCACTAAAATTATAATAACACCAAACATATATAAAATCTGTTAATACTCCATCCTACGTAATTTATTTATATTGTATTTTAATTTAAATATTTTTCGGGTGATATAGTTTTTAATTTATATATAGTTTATTTTTCGGGTAATTTATTTAAAAAAATATCAATTTCTTGAATTTAAGCATATAGTTTTTAATTTATATATAAAAAGAATTAAAGGATGTAATTTGACATTTATCCGGAATCCCCAATTCATTCCACATGTGCAAATAACACGCCCAGATTTCCTTTATAAAAAAATCGACAAAAAGATTGTAAATTTAACAAAAAATGACATAAATTGAACTCTTTGATACGTAAATTGAAAAAGTGAATACTTAAAATTAAATATTTAAGTTGTATTAGATTTAAGTTACGAGATGTAAAATGTAGTATAATATATTTATCCCAAAAATTTATAAGTTCTTTTTTTTAGATTTTAAAAAACCATCAATGTTTTATTGGGGGAAAATTGCACTTTTAGTCCTGTAGGAATTTTTCAAAATCACTTTTGGTCCTGAATTTTGTAAATGGTCTTGTTTATTGCAAATTTGGTCCTGTAAGATAGTTTTGGATGGAAACCGTTAGTTTTTGGATGAAAATCGTTAGTTGACCAAAAAATATTCCTAAAAAAATATTAATTATAATTAGAAAAAATAAAAAAACTATTATTAAAACTAATAATAAATTATACTTATAGAATTAAAATATAAATAAAATCAATAGAATTTAGAATATTAATTTTTTTACTATAAATGACTAAATCTCACTGTGTTATATAATTTGAATTTTTTTTATAGAATCTAAATAATTTTTTTTAATTCAAGGATTTGAATATAATTAAAAATTACTAAAAAAAATAATAATTTAAATTTAAATAACTTTTGAAGTAATTTCTTGTATTAAAACTGAAATATACAAAAAAAAAATTAAAAGTAAATTTTGAAAAATAATTTGAATATACAAAAATATAAAATTAAAAAAATACACTGTATATTTAAATATAATCTTCAAATTTAAATTAATTTTTAACCCCATATAATTTGGATATAATTTGAAAATATAAAAATCAAAATCAAAATCAAAATCAAGACAAATACTTTTTATTTTTTTGCTTTGATTTGAGATCAGTTTTAGATTTAATTTTCATTTTATATATAATTGATTGAATTTTTAGATCATAAAATTATTTTAAGTAAATTTATCAATTTTAAATAATTGTTAAAATACATTTGGTAGTTTTATAATTTTAATGATATTACCAAAATTTTAGTCCCATATTAAGCTTTTGGTTGTGTTTTAAGGGATGTGTGTCTTTCACGCAATTTTCTTCCGTTAAAACAAACATAAATTTATTATGAGACTAAAAGTGTATGAAAAATGACCGAAAGTGATTTAATCTTATTCTTACAGGATCAAAAGTGCAATATTTAACGGTTTATGCAATTTTCATCCGTTAAAACTAACGGAAATAAACTACAGGACCAAAAGTGCATGAAAAAGGACTGAAAGTGATTTGAACTCATTCTTATAGGACCAAAAGTGCAATTTTCCCTTTATTGGGTGTGGCGTAAACATAATGTGTGATTATTTTTTGAGAAATATAAACCCAATTATAGCAAGGATTAGAGAATCCATGAGTCCATAGCCAAGGTGTATGCTATGATATTAATTTGCACCTCAACTAACAAAAGAAACGGAATCATATTCGTGAATTGAGCAACTAGAGCTCTACAAGAATCATTGATATAATCCCCAAAAACAGAGTCTATCAAATCCAATGAGTTTATAAATGTGTGGATTAATTGTCTCATTAGTTTGTACGTGTTATACATAAAAAAAGAAAAGAAAAAAAAGTATATATTGTCTCCTGATTAAATATTTTTTTAACAATTTATAAAAAAAATTAAGGAACTTTTAAAATTAGATATTTCTACCATCAATTAATTTTCTTTCTTTGTTAAAGAATTGGGAAAAGAATAAAAAAAATACTAGAAAATTTGCTAGGTGAGGTAAATTGAGCAGAAAAAAATAAATATAATTTATAGAGATATTTAATTCAAAACGGGCTAGCAGTTATAATTAGTCAGGTGAATCGAGTTCCACTTATATATGTTTAGCTGGTGCAAGTTCTTACAAGTATTTATTATTAATGAACTTTTTTCTTGTAATTACTAATTTAGATAGATAATATTTTTTTTGCTGTTGTAAAATTTAAAATTGATTAATTATGTTTTGGAGTCTACCCAGAAATAATTGTCATTTTCAAATTTTCAATTTGTAATAATTGATCGGACACTGGCTATAAATTAATTAAAACTTGTCTGCAAAATAATTGGCTGGATTTTCTGCGCATATAATTGATTGAATATTGCTATAGGACAAAAATAATTGTAACCTTCCAAATATTAATTCCAACAAGATTTTTTTAGAATGGTCCACGTCTGTTTGATGTATTAAAAATGAGTACTAGAAAATATTGTTTAATTTAAGAATTAATATTGTTCGATGTGCATTAATATTGTTTAATTTAAGAATTAATATTGTTCGATGTAATAAATTAATACAGATCAATTAATATTGTTACATATATAATTGCAATACATATATAATTGCATCAATTGCAGTTGGTGCTTACCAGAATTTGGCATTAAGATTTTACACCACACTTCCATTAAAATCAATTTTTTTAAAAATCTTTTGTGCTCAAGATGAAAAATCTCACTTTCCAAACATTTCAATTATTTTTCACAGGGACCATCTGTCACTAAAAAAATAGGCACCATCTATCATATTCATAAATCGTTTTTTAATCATCTTTATTAAGTTTAACTTTTTTTATATATATAAATATGTATTTATTATAAATAAAGGGTATCGATCATTTTTTTAAATATTAGGTGTAATGCTAATAATTTTTTTAAATATTAGGTGTAATGCTAATGATTCACTTAAATTGTATTAGTCGTAAAACTACAAAAATATCACTAAAATTATTAAAATGTATTAGTATCACTTAAATTATAAAAAAAATACTAGTAATTTTTAGATTAAATGATCACTTAAACCATGAACCCGGTGAAAACTTGTTCACTCACAATCTACTCTTATTCTAATTAATATAGTTGAATTTAAATTTATAAACTTATTTAGAATTCACCGTGTAAATATATTATGAGTTTAATTAATTTTCGGATTTGAAATAATTTTATATGTAAATAAATTAAAATGAAATATTGATTCACGTGTTATACAGCACTAAAATAAACAACCGCAAGTGTACGGCGTCTATCGTAGTGTGATAAGCACGAGGTCGATCCCACAGGGAGGCATAGCGTAAAAATGTAGTTTGTTAACGTAGTTCTATTTAGACGCGATCGAAAGATTGAAAGTGATGAATTACCCTAAATTATCTACCGAATTGTCACTAGTAAACAATTAAAAGAGTAATTATAAATAAATCGATCGAATAACATGCAAACCAAGAAAACGAAAGTAAAACGAATGAAAACTCAAAGAGAGAGGGTGGGTTCCAAGGCAATTATAATACCTAGATATCCGTTTATGAATGTTAACTCGTTTAAATGGCCATTAAGGTTATCTCATATAGGGTGATCACACAAGAAGAATTAATCGATCTCTCGATACAACTAATCCAAAAGCGCATGCAACATAAGCTCGTATCTCTACATCACAAACGTTACACCGCCTAAAATAGCTCCTAAGATCATTCAATTCCCTCTCCGATAATTAATCCTCTCTCGAGATCATAATAATACCGGGTTGCATGCTTGCATACGATTAATGGAATAAATCTCTCGATATTACCCCAATTAACAATGAATTAAGCAAATCATCATGGCCAATAACAACATGCTTTACAATGGATAATTAAGCATACAAATAAGAGACAAACACCAATTAAAGCAAGAAATTAATCATAAACTTCAATCCAAGTATTTACAATGTCTTAGAACCACAAATGTTTAGCCAAGAGCTAACATAATCAAATTACAAAAATCAAATGAAATAACTAAGTAAAAAGAAAGAGAAAGAGAAAGCTTAGTCTAGAATGTGGTAGAGAATTGAATTTCCAAGCTATTGCATCCTTCCTTGCTTGATTTGATGGAGAAATGAAGAAGTAGATGATGAAAACCTCCAAGTGTGTGTGATTGTGTGTGAGAATGCTTGAAGGAGAGGTAAGATCCTTTTGAATTTAAGAAGTGAGGTATTTATAGTGTTGGGGTAGGGTTTGGGTGTAAGAATTGCAAGTTGGTCCCTTGAAAATGGAGAAAATATGAGTTTGGCACCGAAAATGGGTTGGCCCGGCCGGATGGGAATGTGGCACGCTCGGGCGGGTATGTTGGCCAAAAATTTTGGGAACAGGGGGTAAGTGGCTCCGTCCTTCGTTTTCGTCCTCCAACTTCGTTCCTCCGTATCTTGAGCTTCCGACCTCCTCCTATTGACTCGATTCTTTTTGCTATTCCACTCCATTTTTCGAGCCGGATCCAATGGTGCACTCCCCTTTCCGATCCAATCACTTGTGGTATGTGTTTTGCTCCAAATTTCATCGTATTTCCTATAAAATCGACAAAACACAACCTTTCTCTCATTTCCTATAAAATCATATTCAATGCATAAATCAATGAAATCCACCTCAAAATACACTTCACATGTGCCTCTAAAACGTGTAAATTCCACCCGAATCAAACCCCCCCAAACTTAAAATGTTGTTTGTCCTCAAACAACTAAGCACTTAAAGCAATGAGGGTGGAATGATCACAATAGAATATTCAATGAAAATCACACATGCAAAGTAAGATGTAGTGATGTTTCTTTCTCAAAGTGCATTTCTCAATGAAGATCATAGCATCATTATTGCAATTCACACTCATGAATCAAAGAATGCACAAACACACAACACATTGTGAATGGGAAACATAATCCAAATACTCAAATCCTCTACTCACATGATGGAGTGTTTTTCTCAAACGCACAAACAAATTAAGGATATTAATGCACTCATCAACCAAGTTATGCTATGCAATCACCATATGCTTGCCCAACTTCTACTTTCTACAACACTCAAATGCTCAACAATGTGATCAATAGGACTTTATCAAGGATGTAACATTGGCTCTTTGGACAAGGTAGGATGAATTTGGGAATTTGTGACTCTTCTAGTGGAGGACAAAGCTTGTTGTTTTACAATGTGTGCTTTTCACTTTCAAAGTTTACAAACTCCATCCTCACTTTTCATTTTCCTTTCTTTTTCAAGCAATCATCACCTCATCTTTTGAACCATTTTTCTTTTCAAGCTTTTGGGGCTCTTTGTCCCTCTCTTCTTTTCCTTTGATTTTCTTTTCATCTTTTTCTTTTTCTTTCAACTTTTCCAATTTCTCATTTCACCAAAGATATTCAAGCACATGTTTATCAACTTTGTCTTTTATCCTCCACTAGATGTAGGTATCAAAGGATAAAAAAGGCTAAGTGGTTAAAATTGTAGTTTGCCAAGAAAATGAGGAATTAAGCTCAAAGGGCTAACTACGGAGGATTACTTCGGTTTTAGGAAATTTTGGCCAAGTGACTCTGTAGGTCCCTAAGTTGAGTTTAATAACGAGTAAGCTAGTGAAAATGTCTAGAGGGGGTGAATAGACTTTTCAAAAATCTTTCGATATATCAAAGTACGATGCGGAAATCAGAATATAACAATGAGCCCAATTCTAGTTTATACTCAACTTATTTCGAGAACTCTGTTTTAGTATTTACTCAACTAGTCTTGTTCACATAAGTAATTCAATCAATCAAACAATTAATCAATCAAACAACAAACAAAACAGTAAAGTAAATCAAACACGAGATTTATAGTGGTTCGACAACTTGTCTACATCCACTCTCACAAACCCAGTTGTGAAATTCTTATTAACTCGTCCAATGGAGTAATATGTTCTTGTAGCTTTAAGTCCCAAGAAATAAGACTTAGATCTTCTCGACAACACTACCAAGTGCTTCTTCGATCTTACTAGCGATTTACAAGTGTCTAGCAACTTGAAACAGTAAAACAAACAAATAACACTTCTCTTCGTTCAGTAGTAGACTTCTTTGATCTTCACTTGACTTGTGTAGCTTCACTTTCTGAACTTCAATCTCTGAGAATAATTTCTTCACTTGAATGTAGAATATTAATGCTTCAGTAGTTTTTCAGTAGTCTCTAAAGAATAAATACCTTGGGGTATATATAGACTTTTAATTCAAGAACTTTCAGTTGTGTAACCAACTTTTCTTGAAAACTAACTTGTAACTGATTCTTCTTATCCTTCCACGCGTTTCTTGTTTTAAGTAGTTATTTCTAACTAACTTTGTAATCCTTATCTTTAATACGCGTTTCTGAATAACTAACTCCAAGTTGACTTGTCGAATCTTGTATGCGCACCTGTTCTTGTATAGTAGACTTTAACACTTCTTATCTAGTCTGGTCTCCTTGTCTTGCGCAGTAGACTTCTTTAGTAGTCTTCAATAGAACTAAACTGATCCTATCATCTAATCCTAACAAGACTATTACATTACTTTAAGCTTATAGCTTAGTCAACTTAGACTATACAGACAATCTATCTATTACATTCAAAATTATGAGCTCTATACAATATTTATCCATAGCTCAACAACAATCTAATCAGTTAATATAAACACATATGAAGTAATAATACGATATCAATTTATAAGTACTCGTCTTTTGAACTGTAAACAATACTTGTCTTTTCATGTGAACTCTACTGATCTTGTTCAAGATGACTTCAACTTGACTAGACTAGATTAGTCAACACTTAGAAGAATTCAAACTACTTTTGGCTTATCAAAACTTTATCTTTTATCTTTCAATCATCATTTAGGACTTGTTCTAGGATTCATATCCCAACAATTTCCCCCTTTTTGATGAAGCCAAAACTACTTGAATCTTTTCATAATAATAGACTAGTTAAGTAGTTATCTTGTCTTAACACCAAATAGTACTTATCTTTTCATTCATTTCGAAATATGATCAGTAGATATTACACATACTAAATCAAAAATAAGAACTACGAATCAGAGCAAACAAAAAAACTAATCTGAAAGAGTACCTCCTTCTGGATTTGGAACACAGAAAGCATCAAGGAGTCTCCTGTGAATAACTCTGATATGGTCTTCATCATCAATTTTCTCTTTGTCTAACAGCTCCTCTTCAAATTTCTTGATCTGGTTAAGATCAACTCTTTTTCCTGAGCTGGTCATAGGCGTCTTCCATTTCGGAAAGATCGGTACTAGAATGTTGAAATTTACGGCGGCCGATATCCTCATGACCAAATTCCAAAGCAACTTGTTTTGTCCTTCCATGAATTTGTCAAACATAGCATACAACTCATCTGGACTCTCAGACTCACCATATTTCCGAATAATCCAATGATCCAGTTCCCATTGCCTCTTCACTTTGAGCCATTCTTGACGATGCTCTTTGTCAATGAAATAGTCAATGAACTGATCTTCCACCTCTTCTTCATCAGCCTTCAGCTTCTGCAATCTTTCAATATGCTTTTCAATTTTCTTCTTACTAGCATAATGACTTTCATCATGAGGATCAACAATCTTTTGTTTCTTCTCAACTGCAGCAATTTCTTCAGTTTCTTCAAAAGCTATCTTCCTTTTAGATCGTCTGGTTTGAATCTCAGCTTCTGGAGATGCAACACTCTTGCCCTTCTCCAATCTTTTGAGCTCATCAGCTTCAGCTTGCTCCAGCTCTGCAGTTTTAACAAGCCTCCTTTTAGGCCTCCTCAGCTCTTGCATAGCTGTAGCAGCATCCTTTTCTTCTAGTTCAGCACTCACCTTAGACAGGCTAACTTTCTCCACTCTACTTGCTTCTTCCCCCTTTTTGGCTTCATCATGTGCCTTAAGAGTGAAAAGACTTGTAAAGCGAGTCATTTCTTCTTTCACTGCTTCCTTCATTGCTTCAGCAGCGATCTCTACCTGTCTTTGATGGGTCTGATCACGACTCATCTTGTCTAGTCGATCAGCAGTAGACTCTAGCTTCTTTGAATTAATAACTAATTCATCTTTGAAATGAGTAGCTGTCTGGCGAAGTAAGGTGTTTTGCTTTGTTAGCTCGGAGAGAATAGCCTGAGAACGCACCAACTGAGCTTGTGCTTCCCGCCTTTGTTCATCAGCAATCTCAATTTTTACCCTGTAGAGTCTTTCCATTTTACTCGACTCTTCAGCTAACGATCGAGCAAATGAGATAGATCTCTTTTCAGAAGCATCCACTTGATTCTTGAGAAACCTTTCAACTTCAGCATACATCTCTGCTCGGAAAGTTGAGTCCATCTTGTTGACTACTCCAACAATCAGTTCTCTTGAGCTGTCAACAAGTGATTGATTCTGCTCCACTAACACATCCTTTACTTTTGAGTGCAAGAACTCTTCTATAGCAGCATGAACAACTCCTTTCAAATCTGACTTCAGCTCGTCAAGATATCCTTTAGGGAATACCTGAGTAGATGACTGAGCCTCACCAACGACTTCCTATTGAACTGTCTTCACAAGTTCATCTTCATCAAACATAACTGCTTCCATGAATTCATCATCTTCTTCTCCAAATTCAAAAGAATCAACTTCTTCTGAACTGTCAGCCTCTTCTTCAGTAGGTTCCGAGGTTTGAACAGCAATATCAACCAGTTCTGCCTTCTCCTCTTCTTCCACTAACTCAGTCTGAGTTCCAATATCAGATGAGAATTCTTCAACCAAAATGCCATCAGGAATGTTCAATAGTCTTTTTACAAGATCAACTAAGGCTTTACGAGGAAATAATTCTGAATGGTCTTGCACACCACTATTTTCTTTCTGTTCCATCTCCCAATCCATAAAATTGGAGATTCCTCCCATGCCTTGAATAACCTCGAAAAGATCGTCGGTTGATGATTTCTTAAGTGCAAACCAGGTGCATATCCTGAGAAGAATCTCAAACTGCTCTGACGCGTAGTCAACTTCGAGAGTTGAGAGCTTTCTCTTCAAATTCTTGGTCACCCGGGCACGAATTCGCTTCTCCCTCAAACACATAGGATAATATACCAGGGAATTAAATCTAACATCAGACGGGGTCTGAGCAGGTGGGGTCCCTGTCTCAGTTGTTTCAGTGGCAACTGGCGTCTTGTCTGAAGTAGATGGGTTGGGGGGTTCAACATTTTCTGTTGAGGTAGAGGGAATATGGGTTGTGGTTTCTGGGGGCTCTAATGTATCTTGGTTTGGTGTGACAACTGTCGAAGTATCAGTTGTATCCTGTATGGGAGTGTTTTCAGGATGACTGGCCCTAAGCGGTAATGCTGCCAGTACTTGAGAGGTTGTGGGTACAGGTCGAGGCCTAGATCGATGTGACCTAGCCTTGGTTCGAATAGAGGGGAGAGAGAGAGGAATTGAAACAGATTGAGTAGAGGTACCAACCTGTGAACTCGACTCGTCTGGACGAGTAGGCGATCCAACTCTTACGAGAGTATACATTTCAGGAATTTGATCACTCGAGTCCCTCTCTTGTTGCGACTCTTCATCTGACTGAGTCTTTTTTGAGTCATCTGTACTGGACTCGACTTTCACAACTTCCTCTGATTCTTCCTCTTCGGACTCATCTTGCAAAGAACTAGATGAGTTAGCATACGGCAAAACATCTGAATCATCATACTGAACTTGCCTTGGGGCAGCTGGCCTTGTAGCAGCCTGCTTCTTCATCGCCTCTATCTTCAGATAGAACTTAAGAGGATGAAAGGGCTTTCCCTTGCTCCAATCAGTATTGTTTGGCATCAGTAGAGGGAGTAAAATACTCAGCTTGTTACCATATCTAACCACATGTGATACCACCCAATTGCGAGTATCAATGTCCACTCGAACACTTCTTTCGAAGTACATCATCCGGTCAGCTATCAGTTTAAACCAATTACCCTCCGTAATTCCATCATATATCGCTGCCATTACCCTAGTCTTAGACTGAGTAACAGAGTCATGTGAGCCAGTGGCACATAGTAGAATCTTGCTTGCTATGTCCAGTAGAGTGCGATACATTTCCAAGAGTTCTGACTTCTTGACGGTAGGAGCCTTCCCATCTGGTTTAAGTCTCATTTTCTTTCCACAGAAGATGCTCATATACCTCATCTCCTGTCCTTCAGCATATCTTTCCACATCAATCGTTCCGATGGGCAATTTCAACCTTTCGAACATAACTTCTCGACTGATTTCCACTCGATTTCCACCAATAAATGACTCGATTACGTCTCCTCGTCTGTTGGCGTTGGCATAGAATTCCAGTACTTCTTCCTCCAAAACGACTTGAGGAAACGCCTCCAAGTAAGGTTTTAGGCCGCATCTGGTGCATTTGGTCAGGATTTCTGCATTACCCTTTTGTGATTTCCTTTGAAGAACACAGATGGTTCGACATGCACTTTGTTATCGTTGATGTATCTGCCTAGATCGAATGGAGCCTGTATGTTGGTGCTCACATCGAAAATAGAGCGAATCGACATGGTGATAGAAAATTGAAAATGCAAGAAATCAAGTGTTTTGAGAGTAGTAGAGGTATGAAAACGTGGGGAAGATGTGTGCAAGTGTTGGGTTTTGTTCAAAACAGAATTTCTGATCCAATGGTCAAGATCGAAGGATTAAATCCAACGGTCGGGACTTTTGGTATTCGGTTACGGAACCGAGAATATAATGTGATTTGATATTGTAAAGTTTGAAATCCGCCTCTTCTTAGTTTGGGCAGGAGAGTGAATTCATCCAACCTAGTATAGATGAGTGAGAACTGAGTGTATACACCTCATTAAATGGGAGTGTATAAATCCAATTCTAGAATATTCAAATTTTAGCAATATCAAATTACTTTAATACCCTTAATTTTTTTCGAGTAAACACTTAACATATTTTAATCAAAAGTACACTTAGCTTGTCTGTTCGAGTCCATCCAGAACAGATGAGTAGGCCTAAGCTTCATAAGTCGAGTAGGCTTAAGTGCACAAGACGAGTAGTCTTATGAACACCAGTCGAGTTCCCCCTTCGACTGTGCTTGTCTATTCCGAATGTCGAACAACTTTATGTACCTGTCTTATTATTTATAACACGTAATCGTAGGTACAGGTAGAGTAAAATAAATAAGATGAATATCAATGTAGAGTAATGAACAAGGTTTCGAGCAAGATGACTGTTAACAAACATAAGAGTTAACATAAGGATATTTAAGAAATCAATGATTCCCCCTTAAATGTTTTATTCCCTTAGTATTACCCTCAGCTTTACCAGCTTCCTCATCGGGTTGTTTGGTCATCTAGTCTAGCCTTGTATACCTGTCTGTTGAGTGATTAGTCGAGTGCTCTGATCTAGTGATCTTGTCTCCTTATTTCTTTGATGTACCTGTCTGGTTAGTGCATAGCTATAGGCAAGTAGGGTCTAAATTAATTAACCCTAGACTAATGCATAACTCATGAAAACGTGCCTCAGCTAATGGTTTTGTGAAAATGTCAGCTCTTTGAAAATCAGTATGAATCTTTTCCATGCGAATGTCCTTCTTTTCTACATGATCTCGTATAAAATGATGCTTCACATCAACATGCTTACAACGTGTGTGCAAAACAGGATTTTGTGTAATGGCAATTGCACTGTTACTATCACAGAAAATAGGAACATTTGATTCATGTATATTGTAATCTCTAAGCTGTTGCATGAGCCAGAGTATTTGACTACAACAGCTACCAGCAGCCATGTACTCGGCTTCGGTAGTTGAAGTTGCAACACTAGTCTGCTTTTTAGAAAACCATGAAATGAGTTTTGTGCCTAAGAATTGACAAGAACCAGATGTAGATTTCCTATCTATTCTACAACCACCAAAGTCAGAATCAGAGTAGCCACTTAGAGATAGATCATCATTTGAAGGATACCATATACCACGATTAATAGTTCCTTTCAAATATTTCAATATCCTTTTAGTGGTTTCCATATGACTCTCTTTTGGATTAGCTTGAAAACGAGCACATACACCAACAGAGAATGCAATATCAGGTCTACTAGCAGTCAAGTAGAGTAATGATCCAATAAGACCACGATAATGTGTTTGGTCAGCACATTTACCTTGTTCGTCTGGATCCATCCTGTAAGTAGGTAGCATAGGTACGCCAGTGGACTTGCATGTCTTAATACCATACTTGTCTAGTAGATTTCTAGTATACTTTGCTTGATTTATGAAAATCCCTTCTGGGGTCTGTTTTACTTGAAGACCAAGAAAGTAATTCATTTCACCCATCATAGACATCTCAAATTTACTTTGCATGAGTGTTGAGAAACTTTCACTCAGCTTTTTGTTAGGTGACCCAAAAATGATGTCATCTACGTAAATTTGGACGAGTAAAATGTCCTTCCCTTCTTGTCTTCTGAACAGGGTTCTATCAACCTTGCCCTTAGTAAAACCATTTTCCAATAGAAATTGAGAAAGAGTATTGTACCAGGCTCTTGGAGCTTGTTTTAGTCCATATAAGGCCTTCTTTAATCTGTATACCTGGTCGCCTTTGACTTCGAAACCTGGGGGTTGTTCAACATACACTTCTTCCGCAAGAATACCGTTAAGAAATGCACTTTTAACATCCATTTGATATACGGTAAATTTCATGTAAGCAGCATATGCAAGGAACAATCGAATGGGTTCCAGTCTAGCAACAGGAGCATATGTTTCATCATAGTCTATGCCTTCAGCTTGTGAATAGCCTTGGGCTACTAGTCTAGCCTTATTTCGAACAATTATATCATTCTCATCTTTCTTATTCTTGAAAATCCATCGAGTGCCAACTACATTATGATGTTTAGGTCTATCGACAAGTTCCCAGACGTCATTTCGAACAAACTGATTCAACTCGTCTTGCATAGCGATGATCCAATTACTATCAGCCAAAGCCTCTTTGATGGTTTTAGGCTCGATAGATGAGAGGAAACAACACCAGCAAAACAAAGATGGACTAGGTTGTTCTTGCGACTCAAAGAGTTGTCGTCTAGTCTTTACACCAACAGTAGAGTCACCAATGATATTTTCAGTATCATGAGCAGATTTCCATGTTCTTCTAGTCTTAGAATGCATATTAACATCATCTAGATCAATTATAGCATCATGCATTTCAATATCATTTACATCAAAAAATTTAATAGGAGTAGACGAGTCGACTAGTTCAGGCATGTCAACTGGTCTAGTAGATTTACCTTGAGCACTTACCTTCTCTTTATCATCTGACTCGAGAGCTTTCATGAACGGGTTATAGGCTTGCACAGATTCATAAACTTCTGATTCTTGGTCAGTTTGGATCGATAGATCAGTTACCTTCTTACTGATCTGGTCGACAAACGAGTCCTGTAGAGATTCATCGAAAACTACATGTGGTGTTTCTTCCACACATAGGGTAGAGTAGTTGAATACTCTGAATGCTTTGCTAGTCGAGGAGTATCCTAAGAATATCCCCTCGTCTGCCTTAGCATCGAATGCATTCAACTTGCTTTTCCCATTGTTATGGATAAAGCACTTACAACCAAATATATGAAAATATGAAACTCTAGGTTTTCGACCTTTCCATACCTCATAGGGCGTCTTACCTACTGCTTTATTGATAGCACTCCTGTTTTGGGAATGGCATGCAGTATTGATAGCTTCTGCCCAAAACTTCTGAGGAGTATTATACTCTGTCAGCATGGTCCTGCAGGCCTCCTTAAGAGTTCTGTTCCTTCGTTCTGCTACTCTATTTTGTTGTGGTGTCTTTGCTGCACTAGTAAGGTGCTGGATGCCACGCTTAGAACAAAATTCTTTAATATAGTAGTTAATGAATTCAGTACCCTTGTCACTACGGATCTTGACAATGGACTGATTCTTCTCAACTTGAATCTTCTTCAACAGATCAGGTAGGAGTGTTTGTGTATCACTCTTCTTGTGTAAGAAGATTACCCAAGTGAACTTAGAATAGTCGTCTACCACAACAAGTGTGTACCTTCTACCGTTCAAAGTTGGAGGAGTTATTGGGCCATGTAAGTCCATATGTAGAAGTTCAAGAACTCTACTTGTTGAGAGGGTTGGAATAGATTTAAAGGAACCTTTTACCTGTTTACCTTTTTTACAGGCATCGCATACATGTGATTTGAAATAGATTTCGTTGGGTATACCTTCAACAAGGTAATCTCTTGCAATCTTATTAATTACCTTAAAGTTCATGTGGCAAAGGCGTCTATGCCAAAGCCAGCTGACCTCTTTGGGTGTCTTAGTAAGAAGACAAGTGTCCCGTGGACAACTATTCCAATTCACAATGTACACATTTGTTGGTCCCAAGTTGAGTTAATAACGAGTAAGCTAGTGAAAATGTCTAGAGGGGGGTGAATAGACTTTTCAAAAATCTTTCGAAATATCAAAGTACAATATGCGGAATACGAAATTATCAATGAGCCCAATTCAAGATTATACTCAACTTATTTTCGAGAACTCTGTTCTATACTCAACTTGTCAAGTTCAGTTAAGTAGTTAAAACAATTAAGCAATTTAAACAATCAAAACTGTAAAGTAAATCAAACACAAGATTTATAGTGGTTCGACAACTTGTCTACATCCACTCTCACAAACCCAGTTGTGATGTTTCCACTAAACTCTTCCAATCGAGTACAAGTGTATGATCCTGTCTTTAAAGTCCCAAGAAGAAGACTTAGATCTTCAACAGACTATACCTCCAGATATGTCTACGATCTTACTAGAAATTTTACAAGTATCTAGCACCTTGAAAAGTAACAAAACAAAAACTAAAAACTTCTCTGATCTTCAGTAGTAGCCTTCTTGATTCTTCACTTGTCTTCTGGCTTCACTTTCTGAACTTCAATCAACTCTGAGAGTAAACTTCAATAACGTTTGCAGTATCAATATTTCAGTAGTCTTTAACCAATGAATACCTTGGGGTATTTATAGACTTCAAATCCAAGAACTTTCAGTTGTGTAACAACCTTTCTTGAAAACTAACTTCTAACTGATTCTTTTATTCTTCCACGCGTTTCTTCAGTTAATTAGTTATTCCATAACTAATTCTTCAACTTCATCTTTAATACGCATTTCTGTAACTAACTTCAAGTTGACCTTTCTTTGTGTAAGTTGCGCACCTGTCTTGTCCAGTAGTAGTAGTCTGCGTCTTCTTCTTGACTTGTGCAGTAGGCTTCCAATAGAACTAATCTAGTCCTATCATCTACCCTAACAAGACTATTACATTACATTAAGCTTTTATAACACAAGCTTAGTCAACTTATAACTATACAATGATTCTATACATTATATATATAAAAACATGAGCTTCTATACATCTTGAATAGCTCAATATAAAACCTATTACGTATACAAAGTACTTATACACTGCACTTGTCTTTTTCTTTCATACTTATCTTTTGAAACTATTACTTGTCTTGTGAATTCTACTGATCTGTACAAGATGACTTCAACTTAACTAGACTAGATCAGTCAACACTTAGAAAATATTCAAGTCTTCTTTTGGCTTATCAAAACTTTATCTTTTATCTTTTATTCATCATTTAGGACTTGTTCTAGGATTCATATCCCAACAATTTCCCCCTTTTTGATGAAGCCAAAACTACTTGAATCTTTTCTCATAAGTAGACTAGTTAAGTAGTTACCTTGTCTTAAACATCAAATAGTACTTATCTTTTATTCATTCAAAATAGATCAGTAGATTACACATACTTGAATAACAAAATAATAGAGCAAAAAAAACTAATCAAACATAAACTAATCTGAAAGAGTACCTCCTTCCGGGTTTGGAACACAGAATGCATCTAGGAGTCTCTTGTGAATTAGACTGACCTGATCTTCATCTTCAATCCTTTCTTTATCTAGCAGCTCTTCTTCAAACTTCTTGATTTGATTAACATCAACTCTTTTTCCTGAGCTTGTCATAGGAGTCTTCCATCTTGGAAAGGTCGGTATCAAGATGTTGAAATTTGCAGCAGCTGATATCCTCATGACCAAATTCCAAAGCAATTTATTCTGTCCTTCCATGAATTTGTCAAACATGACATACAACTCATCTGGACTTTCAGACTCACCATATTTTCGAATAATCCAATGATCAAGTTCCCATTGCCTCTTCACTTTGAGCCATTCTTGTCGATGCTCTTTGTCAATGAAGTAGTCAATGAACTGATCTTCCATCTCTTCTTCATTCACCTTTAGCTTTTGCAGTCTTTCAATATGTTTTTCTATTTTCTTCTTGCTTGCATAACGACTTTCATCATTAGGATCAACAATCTTCTACTTCTTCTCAACTGCAGCAACTCCTTCTGTTTCTTCAAACATTATCTTCCTTTTAGACCGTCTAGTCTGAATTTCAGTTTCTGGAGATGCAACATTCTTTCCTTTCTCCAATCTTTTTAGTTCATCAGCTTCAGCTTGCTCTAACTCTGCAGTTTTAACTAGCCTCCTTTTAGGCCTTCTTAGCTCTTGCATAGTAGTAGCAGCATCCTTTTCTTCTGGTTCAGCACTTGACTTCTCTTCAACTCTACTTGTCTTCCCTTCCCCCTTTTTGGCTTCATCATTTGCCTTAAGAGTGAATAGACTAGTGAATCGAGTCATTTCTTCCTTTAGTGCTTCCTTCATAGCTTCAGCAGCCAGCTCTATCTGCCTTTGATGTGTTTGATCCCGACTCATCTTGTCCAGGCGATCGGCAGTAGATTCTAACTTTTGTGAGTTAATGACCAACTCATCTTTGAAATGAGTAGCTGACTGACGTAGAAGAGTGTTCTGCTTTGTTAGCTCGGAGAGAATAGCTTGAGACTTCACCAACTGAGCTTGTGCTTCTCTCCTCTGCTCATCAGCTATCTCAATCTTCACACGATAAAGACGTTCCATTTTGCCAGATTCTTCAGCCAACGATCTAGCAAATGAAATAGATCGTTTCTCAGATTCATCAACTTGCTTTTGCAAAAAACTTTCAACTTCTGCAGACAACTCCGCTCTGAAAGTTGAGTCCATCTTGTTGACCTCTCCAACAATTAATTCTCTAGAGGAATCAACAAGCAACTGATTCTGCTCAACTAGCACATCTTTCACCTTTGAACTTAAGAACTCATCAACAGCAGAGTGAACAGCATCTCTTAAATCAGACTTCAATTCTGTAAGATATCCTTCAGAAAAACCTTGAGTAGATGACTGAGCTTCAGTAACACCCTTTTCTTGAACTTTCTCAATAAGTTCATCTTCTGTAAACATTTCGGCATCCATGAACTCATCATCCTCCACTCCAAAATTGAAAGCATCATCATCAGAGTTTTCAGACTCAACTTCTGACGGATCTGAAGTTTGAATTCCAGCTTCAACAGTTACAGCTCTCAACTCCTCTTCCAGTAGATCAGTCTGAGTTCCAATATCAGATGAGAACTCTTCAACCAGAATTCCATCAGGAATTTTCAATAGCCTTTTTACAAGATCAACCAAGGCTCTTGGCGGAAATAATTCGGAATGATCCTTTACACCACTATTCTCCTTTTGTTCCATCTCCCAATCCATAAAATTTGAGATGCCTCCCTTTCCTAAGATGACTTCGAAAAGATCATCCGTGCCAGACTTCTTCAATGCCACCCAAGTGCATACTCTTAGAAGTTTTTCAAACTGTTCTGATTCATAGTCGACTTCAATAGCCGAGAGCTTCTTTTTCCAGTTTCTGCTCATCTTCGAACGGATTCTCCTTTCTCTTAGGCTCATGGGGTAATATACCAAGGATTCAAATCTAACTTCAGACGGGGTCTGAGTAGGTGGGGTCCCTATCTCAGTCGTTGCAGTGGCAACTGGCGTCTTGTCTGCAGTAGATGGGTTGAGGGGTTCACCATATTCTGGTGAGGGAGAGGGAGTGAAAGCAATGGTTTCAATGGGCTTTGATGTGGCTTGGTTTGGTATGACAACTGTAGGAGTATCAGTTGTATCTAATTTGGGAGTGTTTTCGGGTAGGCTGGCTCTCAGCGGATATGCTGTCAGCACTTGTGAGGTTGAGGGAATAGGTCTAGGCTTAGATCGGTGTGATCTAGCCTTGGTTCGAACAGAAGTAGACGGGAGAGAGAGAGGAAATGAAACAGATTGAGTAGAAGTACCAACCTGTGTACTCAACTCGTCTGGACGAGTAGGCGATCCGACCCTTACAAGAGTGTACATTTTAGGAATTTGTTCACTCGACTCTTTCTCTTGTTGCGACTCTCCACCTGACTGAGTCTTTTCTGAGTCATCTGCACCGGACTCTCCTTTTTCAACCTCTTCTGATTCTTCATCATTAGACTTGTCTTCTGAAGAACTAGATGACCCACCATACGGCATCACATCCATAGGATTTACCTCAACTTGCCTAGGAGCAGATGGCCTAGCAGCAGCTTGCTTAGCCAGAGCTTCCTTCTTCAAGTAATGTTTTAGAGGATGAAACGGCTTTCCTTTACTCCAACTCGTCTTGTTTGGCAATAGAATGGGTAGGATGATACTTAACTTGTTTCCAAAACTAACATTTGCAGAAACAACCCAGTTGGCTGAGCTGGTATCAACTTGCACAAACTTCTTGTAGTACATCAATCTATCCAAGAAGAGTTTAGTCCAGTTTCCTTCCGTGATTCCATCATAAATCACAGCCATAATTCTTGCTTTCTGGGGCGTCACAGAGTCAAAACTCCCAGTGACTCCTAACAACATTTTAGATGCAATATCAAGAAGAGTCTTGTATTTTTCAAGAAGCTCCTTCTTCTTCACCACAGGAACCTTTCCATCGCTTTTCAACTTCAGCCTTCTACCACAGAAAATACTTAAGTACCTCAACTCTCGGCCTTCAGCATATCTTTCGATATCTATCGATCCGGATGGTAGTTTCAGCGATTCGGTCAGAAATTCTCGAGTGATCTCCACTCGCCTCCTTCCAATAAAGGCTTCAATCGAGTCGCCTTGTCGAGTTGCAGTAGCATAAAACTCCAACACTTCTTCTTCAAGAACAACCTCAGGAAATGCCTCCAAATAGGGTCTCAAACCGCATCTGAAGCATTTTATCAAGATTTCCTTGTTGTCTTTAGTGTGATTCCCTTTGAAAAATACTGATCCTTCTGTATGCACTCTTCCTTCGGTAATGTACTTACCGAGATCAAACCTAGCTTGCATGTTAGTACGAGCATCGAACATTGAAACGATAGACATAGTAAAATGGTTTATGAAAATCGAGGAATTTCGAAGATGTTTGAGTGCTTGAGAAGTTATGAGATCAAGAGAAAATGAAATCGTGAGCAGTTAAGAATGAGTAAAATGGGTTTTAAACCTTTGAGTTCAATGGTTGAGATTGGAAGTATTAATCCAATGGACAGATATGAAAGGCTTTAGAAATTCAGTTTTACGGAATCGAGAAAATTATGTGATTTGGTATCGTAAAATTTGAAATCCGCCTCTTCTATTGGTAGGATAGAGGGGTGTATTCCTCCGACCTAGCTCAGTAGAGTTTTGGCGCGAACTGGTTATATACACCTCATTAAATGGAGTGCATAAATCCAATTCTAGGTTTTTCAAAATTTCAATACTTCAAACTACACATATATCCGTAATTTAAATTGATTAAACACTTAGAATATGTAAATCATGAGAAAATTTGTCTTATCTGTTCGAGTCTATCCAGAACAGACGAGTAGACTGGCGCACTAGACGAGTTCCCCCTTCGACTATGCTTGTCTACTTTAAACATCAAGTGACTATATGTACCTGTCTATTCTTGCACTACAGATTAGATGTATTACAGGTAGTCGAGTAGGATAAATAATAATGAATATCAATCTAAGTCAATGATCAAGGTTCAAACAAGATGACTTTTACCAAACTATAGAGTCAACATAAGGATCTTTAAGAAATCAAGAATTCCCCCTTAAATGTATATTCCCTTAGTATTACCCTCAGCTTTACCAGTTTCCATATCGGGTTGGATGGTCAACTTGTCTGACCTTGTATACCTGTCTGTTGAGTGAGTAGACGAGTGCTCTGCTCTTTTGTGGTAACTTGTCTATTTCTCCTTTCTTCTTAGGATTGTACCTGTCTGGTTAGTGCATTGCTATATACTAGTAGGATCAAGATCAATAAGTCCTAGACTAATGCATAATTCATGAAATCGAGTCTCAGCTAATGGTTTTGTGAAAATATCAGCTCTTTGAAAATCAGTGTGAATCTTTTCCATGCGAATATCCTTCTTTTCTACATGATCACGTATGAAATGGTGTTTCACATCAACATGCTTACAACGTGTGTGCAGAACAGGATTTTGTGTAATGGCAATGACACTATTACTATCACAGAATATAGGAACATTTGATTCACAAATATTATAATCTCTAAGCTGTTGTATAAGCCATAATAATTGACTACAACAACTACCTGCAGCCATGTACTCGGCTTCAGTAGTAGAGGTAGCAACACTTGTCTGCTTTTTCGAAAACCATGAAATAAGTTTTGTGCCTAAGAATTGACAAGACCCGGATGTAGATTTCCTATCTATTCTACAGCCACCAAAATCAGAATCAGAGTAGCCACTTAGAGATAAATCATCATTTGAAGGATACCATATACCACGATTGATGGTTCCTTTCAAATATTTCAAAATCCTTTTAGTGGTTTCCATATGACTCTCTTTTGGGTTAGCTTGAAAACGAGCACATACTCCAACAGAAAATGCAATATCAGGTCTACTAGCAGTTAAGTAGAGTAATGAACCAATAAGACCACGGTAATGAGTTTGATCAGTACACTTACCATTCTCGTCTGGATCCATCCTGTAAGTAGGTTGCATAGGTACTCCAGAAGATTTACATGTCTTAATACCATACTTGTCTAGTAGATTACGAGTATATTTTGCTTGATTTATGAAAATCCCTTCTGGGGTCTGTTTTACTTGAAGTCCAAGAAAGTAATTCATTTCACCCATCATAGACATCTCAAATTTACTTTGCATGAGTGTTGAGAAACTTTCGCTCAGCTTTTTGTTAGGTGAACCAAAAATGATGTCATCTACGTAAATTTGGACGAGTAAAATGTCTTTCCCTTCTTGTCTTCTAAACAAGGTTCTGTCTACCTTGCCTTTAGTAAAACCATTTTCTAATAGAAATTGAGAAAGAGTATCGTACCAGGCTCTTGGAGCTTGCTTTAGTCCATATAAGGCCTTCTTTAATCTGTATACCTGGTTACCTTTGACTTCGAAACCTGGGGGTTGTTCAACATACACTTCTTCCGCAAGAATACCGTTAAGAAATGCACTTTTAACATCCATTTGATATACAGTAAATTTCATGTAAGCAGCATATGCAAGGAACAATCGAATGGCTTCTAGTCTAGCAACAGGAGCATATGTTTCATCATAATCTATGCCTTCAGCTTGTGAGTAGCCTTGGGCAACTAGTCTAGCCTTATTACGAACAACTACATCATTCTCATCTTTCTTATTCTTGAAAATCCATCGAGTTCCAACTACATTATGATGTTTCGGTCTATCGACAAGTTCCCAGACGTCGTTTCGAACAAACTGATTCAACTCGTCTTGCATAGCAATGATCCAATTACTATCAGCCAATGCCTCATTAATGGTTTTTGGCTCGATAGATGAGAGGAAACAACACCAGCAAAACAGAGATGGACTAGATTGTTCTTGCGACTCAAAGAGTTGTCGTCTAGTCTTCACACCAATAGTAGAGTCACCAATAATATTTTCAGTATTATGCGCTGATTTCCATGTATTTCTATTCTTAACAATAGTACTGTCATCTATATCATGTACAGCATCATGCATGTCAACATCATTATCATCAGAAGATTTAATGGGAGTAGACGATTCGACTAGTTTAGGTATGTCAACTGGTCTAGTAGAGTTACCTTGAGCACTCACCTTCTTCTGGTCATCTGACTGGAGAGCTTTTATAAATGGATTGTAAGCTTGAACAGATTCATATACCTCTGAGTCTTTGTCAGATTCGACAGTTAGCTCAGTAGCTTTCTCACTGATCTTGTTGGCAGACGGGTCCTGTTGAGATTCTTCGAAAACCACATGTGGTGTTTCTTCCACACAAAGGGTTGAGTAGTTGAATACTCTAAATGCTTTGCTTGTCGAGGAGTATCCTAAGAATATCCCCTCGTCTGCTTTAGCATCGAATGCATTCAACTTGCTTTTCCCATTGTTATGGATGAAACACTTGCATCCAAATATATGAAAATATGAAACTCTGGGTTTTCTACCTTTCCATACCTCATAGGGCGTCTTACCTAGTGCTTTATTGATAGCACTTCTATTTTGTGAGTGGCATGTAGTGTTGATAGCTTCTGCCCAAAATTTCTGAGGCGTATTATACTCTGTCAGCATGGTCCTGCAGGCCTCCTTAAGAGTTCTGTTCCTTCGCTCTGCTACTCCATTTTGTTGTGGTGTCCTTGCTGCACTAGTAAGGTGCTGGATGCCACGCTTAGAACAAAATTCTTTAATATAGCAGTTAATGAATTCAGTACCCTTGTCACTACGGATCTTGACAATTGACTGATTCTTCTCAACCTGTAACTTCTTCAATAGATCAGGCAAAAGTGTTTGTGTATCACTCTTCTTGTGTAAGAAGACTACCCAAGTGAACTTAGAATAGTCGTCTACCACAACAAGTGTGTACCTTCTACCGTTCAAAATTGGAGGAGTTATTGGGCCATGTAAGTCCATATGTAGAAGTTCAAGAACTCTACTGGTTGAGAGAGATGGAATGGATTTAAAAGAACCCTTTACCTGTTTACCTTTTTGACAGGACGTGCATACATGTGACTTATAGTAGACTTCATTGGGAATACCTTCCACAAGGTAGTCTCTGGCTATCTTATTAAGAACCTTAAAGTTTAGATGACAAAGGCGTCTATGCCAGAGCCAGCCAAGTTCTATAGGATTCTTAGTAAGTAGACAGGTGTCCCTCGGACAACTGTTCCAGTTTACTATGTACACACTTCCTTGTCTAATGCCGACCAGTAAGACTGTGTGAGCTCTTTTGTCAATGATTTCACATTTCTGACTCTTGAACTGCACCTTGTATCCACGATCACAAAATTGTGAAACAGAGAGTAAATTGTATTTCAAGCCTTCAACATACGAAACATCTTGAATCTCTATGTCACCATTCCGAATGTAACCAAATCCTTTAGTAACAGCAATGGAGCTATCACCAAATATCACTTTTTGTCCTTCTTGCTCATGGTAGCTTGATAAGAGAGTCTTGGTACCAGTCATGTGGTGCGAACAGCCACTGTCTATGTACCAAGTTTCTCCAGTTGAGCCACCTTTCTTGTATAGATCGAGTCGACCCTGCAATAGATGGTAATACATAATTTAGGTACCCTCCTTGTTTATTGGGGTCCTTGGGGGTTAGTCGAGTTCAGTGGAATCCAAATGTACATTGGAGTCCTGAACAAGTTTGACCTTCTAAGCTTTCGACCATATTTGTTGCAAAATAAGACCTTGTTGTCCTTATCTGGCCTATCAGTTGAGTTCGGGTCTACTCTTTGGAGATAGCCTTTTGACTTAATCTCTACTTGAGCAGGCACTTGTCTATGATAGTCAGAGTAAGGTTTGTATGCATTAGGTCCATACGGTTTATAGACATGTTTAGGTCTTTCTTCTCCTTCGATATCATATGACAAAGGTGGAGGATATAGAACAGGTTGTATACGATATTTTGGACCTTCCTGTCTAGGTCTAGACGAGTAGAGTTGAGACTGCCTTATGAAAGGAGGTCTAGACTCTTGTCGTCTAGTCTGTACTTGTCTAGTACTAGTCTCCTCAGGATACCAGTCCTCGTATCTGACCTGATTTGGTCGTCCACGATTCCTAGTCCTTTGTTGACTTGTCTTAAACGGAACAGGCTTGTTGTTAACTTTCTTTTTACCACCTTTGGTAATTGGAATGTTAACTTGAGCTTGTTTTGGTACGGTACCTTTTGATGGAGTGTCAATATCGTATATCAATGGTTCTTTTCCTTTATCATTAGTCAAAGAGCTTGAAATGAAAATAGTAGGGTTCTTAGGAACTTGAGTAGACGAGCTGGGTGTCTCAGCACCTATACCTGTCTTGTCAGCAGGAGCCCTATACCTATCTGACAATTCAAGGTTAACTTTAGATGAGTTAACCAGGTCAGTAAGTTTAAGGTCTAATGTGACAACCTCGGTTTCTAAGAACTTATTACGTTCTTCAAGCTTTTTGAGCTTACTTTGTAAAACATTGAATTCATGTTTCTCAGTAGCGTGTGTCTTAAGTAGGTCTTGATACAACTTGTCTGTCAATGCACACTTTTCTCTGAGTTGTCTCAACTCTTCTTGCAAGCGTTCATTTAGGACTGTTATATTAGGATCTACTTTAGACTGAGCTTCCTTAAGATCAATGATTTCTTGTCTTAAGGTGATGTTTTCGTCACTGACTTCAATGAATGCCTTGTTGGCAAGTAGGAGGTCGTCTTCAACTGCACTAGTAGAGTGCTGAAGGCTACTCCCTACTTTGCTACTGGCAGTGTCACTTTCATCAGATTCTGATTCATCACAGGATTGAAAAGAAGTAGCAGATGATACCTCTTGGTCGATTTTAGCCATGAAGCACAGACCATCATCTACTATAAACGCTTTATCTTGATCTGGTTCAGACGGGTAGCTAGATGAGGATGATGGCAACTCGTCTGAGTCAGAGTCAGAGTCATCATTGGCCATCATTGCCTTTTTACCACGGTTGTATCTTCTTTCCCTTCGTGCTTTGCGTTCTTCTCGATCATCAGTACTCAGGTCTGGACATTCATATATGTAGTGACCTGGTTTCTCACAGTTATAGCACACGAGATCATTAGTAGCCTTTTTAATAGGAGAGTTGTTCCTTCGTTTATCACGTCTATCAGAACGAGTAATCTTCCTACCATCAGACTCTCTATCTTGTCTGTTACCTTTCGAGACTTCGTCTCTCCTTTCGGACGAGTTTCGGTCTCGTCTGGTCTCAGACGAGTTCTTAGAAGCAGACCCTCTATGCTCTCTATAGAACTTCTTATATTTTCCGAAACGTTTATTCAGCCTATCAAACTTTCTAACCATGAGGCTTACCTGATCCTTCAGACTAAGATCAGTATCTAACTCGTCTTTCACAGAAGCAGACCTAGTCTTAGTCTTAGACCTGTCTATCTTAGACGAACTAGCCTTAAAAGCAACGTTCTTAGATACAGCATGTTCTCTGTCACTACTTACTATGGGTTCATCTTCGTCTAGATCAAACTCATGAGCCTTTAGAGTTTGAAACATAGTCTCTGCTGTCCATACGTCTATATCTTGGGTATTCTTAACAAGCATTTTTACCATTTTCCATCGACTATCAAGGCTTTTGAGAATCCTAAGATTGATTTCTCGAGGAGTATAAGATTTACCAAGGACTTCCAAGTCATTCATGATTTTGGTAAAACGAGTATCCAACTGGTCTATTGTTTCACCAGCTTTCATATGAAATGATTCGAATCTTTGGACTGCAGTGGAGAGCTTGCTTTCTTTGATTAGGGATGTCCCTTCACAAATGATAGCTAAGCGATCCCACATTTCTTTGGCAGTTTTACATTTTAACACTTTTCCCAGATACTCGTTAGGAAGAGTGTGTAAGATGTAATTCTTGGCCAAGCTATCCAAATTATTCTGTCTCATTTCTTCAGAGGTAAGTTCTGACCTTGGTTTCTTGACGAGAGTACCCACTGGTTGATTAGGATCAAGAGCAGCAGTATTGGGGATCATGGTCACAATTGGACCTTCAGTGACGACGGAGATCATTAAGTCATGAGTGGAGCTGAAGATGGCTTCCATCCTTAGCTTCCAATAGTCGTAATCCTGTACCTGGAACTTAGGTAGTTTGTTGGCGCTGATCTCAAGAGACATGATTTCAAGAAATAAGTGCTAAGTAGAGTTATGATCAAGAACAACAGATAAGTCAAGAACAGGGAGCACGAAAAACAGATGATACAAGAATATGATCAAGAACACGTATACAAGAACAGTCAAGGACCAAGACTTCACCCTAAGTCTTGAGTCGGTTATCAAGAAACAGCAGTTCGTAAACTACTGCTCTGATACCACTTGTTGGTCCCAAGTTGAGTTAATAACGAGTAAGCTAGTGAAAATGTCTAGAGGGGGGTGAATAGACTTTTCAAAAATCTTTCGAAATATCAAAGTACAATATGCGGAATACGAAATTATCAATGAGCCCAATTCAAGATTATACTCAACTTATTTTCGAGAACTCTGTTCTATACTCAACTTGTCAAGTTCAGTTAAGTAGTTAAAACAATTAAGCAATTTAAACAATCAAAACTGTAAAGTAAATCAAACACAAGATTTATAGTGGTTCGACAACTTGTCTACATCCACTCTCACAAACCCAGTTGTGATGTTTCCACTAAACTCTTCCAATCGAGTACAAGTGTATGATCCTGTCTTTAAAGTCCCAAGAAGAAGACTTAGATCTTCAACAGACTATACCTCCAGATATGTCTACGATCTTACTAGAAATTTTACAAGTATCTAGCACCTTGAAAAGTAACAAAACAAAAACTAAAAACTTCTCTGATCTTCAGTAGTAGCCTTCTTGATTCTTCACTTGTCTTCTGGCTTCACTTTCTGAACTTCAATCAACTCTGAGAGTAAACTTCAATAACGTTTGTAGTATCAATATTTCAGTAGTCTTTAACCAATGAATACCTTGGGGTATTTATAGACTTCAAATCCAAGAACTTTCAGTTGTGTAACAACCTTTCTTGAAAACTAACTTCTAACTGATTCTTTTATTCTTCCACGCGTTTCTTCAGTTAATTAGTTATTCCATAACTAATTCTTCAACTTCATCTTTAATACGCATTTCTGTAACTAACTTCAAGTTGACCTTTCTTTGTGTAAGTTGCGCACCTGTCTTGTCCAGTAGTAGTAGTCTGCGTCTTCTTCTTGACTTGTGCAGTAGGCTTCCAATAGAACTAATCTAGTCCTATCATCTACCCTAACAAGACTATTACATTACATTAAGCTTTTATAACACAAGCTTAGTCAACTTATAACTATACAATGATTCTATACATTATATATATAAAAACATGAGCTTCTATACATCTTGAATAGCTCAATATAAAACCTATTACGTATACAAAGTACTTATACACTGCACTTGTCTTTTTCTTTCATACTTATCTTTTGAAACTATTACTTGTCTTGTGAATTCTACTGATCTGTACAAGATGACTTCAACTTAACTAGACTAGATCAGTCAACACTTAGAAAATATTCAAGTCTTCTTTTGGCTTATCAAAACTTTATCTTTTATCTTTTATTCATCATTTAGGACTTGTTCTAGGATTCATATCCCAACAACATTACCTTGTCTTATGCCGACGAGTAGTACGGTGTGAGTCCTCTTGTCTATGACTTCGCACTTTTGACTTTTGAACTGCACTTTGTAACCTCGATCACAAAACTGTGAAACAGATAATAGATTATATTTCAAACCTTCTACGTATGATACATCTTGTATCTCTATGTCGCCATTTCGGATATAGCCAAAGCCTTTTGTGATGGCTGTAGAGCTGTCACCGAATATAACCTTTGGTCCTTCTTGCTCATGGTAGCTTGATAGAAGTGTCTTGGTACCAGTCATGTGGTGCGAACAACCACTATCTATGTACCAAGTTTCTCCTATTGAGCCACCCTTCTTGTATAGATCGAGTCGACCCTGCATTTAGATGATATTTCATAATTTAGGTACCCTCCTTGTTTATTGGGTTCCTGGGGGGTTAGTCGAGTTCAATGGAATCCAAATGTACATTGGAGTCCTGAACAAGTTTGATCTTCTAAGCTTTCGACCATATTTGTTGCAAAATAAGACCTTGTTGTCCTTATCTGGCCAATCAGTTGAGTTCGGGTCTACTCTTTGGAGATAGCCTTTCGACTTAATCTCTACTTGAGCAGGCACTTGTCTATGATAGTCAGGGTAGGGTTTATATGCATTAGGTCCATACGGTTTATAAACATGTTTATGTCTTTCTTCTCCTTTGATATCATATGACAAAGGTGGAGGATATAGGACAGCTTGTGTACGATATTTTGGACCTTCCTGTCTAGGTCTAGACGAGTAGAGCTGAGACTGCCTTATGAAGGGAGGTCTAGGCTCTTGTCGTCTAGTCTGTACCTGTCTAGTACTCGTCTCCTCAGGATACCAATCCTCGTATCTGACCTGGTTGGGTTGTCTACGATTAGTGGTCCTTTGAAGATTAGTTCTAGGTTGAACAGGCTTGTTGTTACCATTCTTTTTACCTCCTTTGGTAATTGGAATGTTAACTCGAGCTTGTTTTGGTACAGTACCTTTAGATGGAGTATCAACATCGTATATAATTGGTCCTTTTCCTTTATCATAAGCCAAAGAGCTTGAGATGAAAATAGTAGGGTTCTTAGGAACTTGAGTAGACGAGCTTGATGTCTCAGCACCTATGCCTGTCTTGTCAGCAGGAGCCCTATACCTATCTGACAGTTCAAGGTTAACCTTAGAAGAGTTAACCAGGTCAGTAAGTTTAAGGTCTAGAGTGACAACCTCAGTTTCTAAGAACTTATTACGTTCTTCAAGCTTTTTGCACTTGTTTTTTAAAACATTGAATTCATGTTTCTCAGTAGCATGTGTCTTAAGTAGGTCTTGATACAACTTGTCTGTTAATGCACACTTGTTTTTGAGTTGACTCAACTCTTCTTGCAAGCGTTCATTTAGGACTGTTATATTAGGATCTATTTTAGACTGAGCTTCCTTAAGATCAATGATTACTTGTTTTAAAATGATGTTTTCATCGCTGACTTCAATGAATGCCTGGTTGGCAAGTAGGAGGTCGTCTTCAACTGTACTAGTAAAGTGCTGAAGACTACTCCCTACTTTGCTACTGGCAGTATCACTTTCATCAGAATCTGATTCATCACAAGATTGAAAAGAAGTGGCAGATGATACCTCTTGGTCGATTTTAGCCATGCAGCATAGACCATCATCTACTATGAAAGCTTCATCGTGATCTGGTTCAGACAGGTAGCTAGATGAGGATGATGGCAACTCGTCTGAGTCAGAATCAGAGTCATCATTGGCCATCATTGCCTTCTTGCCACGGTTGTATCTTCTTTCCCTTCGTGCTTTGCGTTCTTCTCGATCATCAGTGCTTAGGTTTGGACATTCATATATGTAATGACCTGGCTTTTCACAAGTATAGCACAAGAGATCATTAGTAGCCTTTTTAATAGGAGAGTTATTCCTTCGTTTATCACGTCTATCAGAACGATTAATCTTCCTACCATCAACTCTCTATCTTGTCTGTTACCTTTCGAGACTTCGTCTCTCCTTTCGGACGAGTTTCGGTCTCGTCTGGTCTCAGACGAGTTCTTAGAAGCAGACCCTTTATGATCTCTATAAAATTTCTTATATCTTCCAAAACGTTTATTCAGCCTATCAAACTTTCTAACCATGAGGCTTACCTGATCCTTCAGACTAAGATCAGTATCTAACTCGTCTTTCACAGAAGCAGACCTTGTCTTAGTCTTTGACCTGTCTACCTTAGACGAGCTAGCCTTAAAAGCAACGTTCTTAGATACAGCATGTTCTCTGTCACTACTTACTATGGGTTCATCTTCGTCTAAATCAAACTCATGGGCCTTTAGAGTTTGAAACATGGTCTCTGCTGTCCACACGTCTATATCTTAGGTATTCTTAACAAGCATTTTTACCATTTTCCATCGACTATCAAGGCTTTTGAGAATCCTAAGATTGATTTCACGCGGAGTATAAGATTTACCAAGGACTTCCAAGTCATTCATGATTTGGGTAAAACGAGTATCCAACTGGTCTAGTGTTTCACCAGTTTTCATATGAAATGATTCAAATCTTTAGACTGCTGTGGAAAGCTTGCTTTCTTTGATTAAGGATGTCCCTTCACAAATGATAGCTAAGCGATCCCACATTTCTCTGGCAGTTTTACATTTTAACACTTTTCCCAGATACTCATTAGGAAGAGTGTGTAAGATGTAATTCTTAGCCAAGCTATCCAAATTATTCTGTCTCATTTCTTCAGAGGTTAGTTCTGACCTTGGTTTCTTGACGAGAGTACCCACGGGTTGGTCTTTGTCAAGAGCAGCAGTATTGGGGATCATGGTCACTATTGGACCTTCAGTGATGACGGAGATCATTAAGTCGTGAGTGGAACTGAAGATTGCTTCCATCCTCAGCTTCCAATAGTCATAGTCCTGAACCTGGAACTTAGGTAACTTGTTAGCGCTGATTTCGAGTGACATGATTCAAGAAGATACGTATGACACAGTATAGTATCAAGAAATAGGTATTTTCAAGTATAGTGATAAAGAACACGTAAGAGCACGTATAATCACGGACCAAGATTTCACCCAAGTCTTGAATTGGTTATCAAGAAACAGCAGTTCGTAAACTACTGCTCTGATACCACTTGTAGGTCCCTAAGTTGAGTTTAATAACGAGTAAGCTAGTGAAAATGTCTAGAGGGGGGTGAATAGACTTTTCAAAAATCTTTCGATATATCAAAGTACGATGCGGAAATCAGAATATAACAATGAGCCCAATTCTAGTTTATACTCAACTTATTTCGAGAACTCTGTTTTAGTATTTACTCAACTAGTCTTGTTCACATAAGTAATTCAATCAATCAAACAATTAATCAATCAAACAACAAACAAAACAGTAAAGTAAATCAAACACAAGATTTATAGTGGTTCGACAACTTGTCTACATCCACTCTCACAAACCCAGTTGTGAAATTCTTATTAACTCGTCCAATGGAGTAATATGTTCTTGTAGCTTTAAGTCCCAAAAAATAAGACTTAGATCTTCTCGACAACACTACCAAGTGCTTCTT
Organism: Galeopsis tetrahit; assembly: GCA_963675135.1. Lineage (NCBI taxonomy): Eukaryota > Viridiplantae > Streptophyta > Magnoliopsida > Lamiales > Lamiaceae > Galeopsis > Galeopsis tetrahit. The sequence continues at coordinate 77,316,470 of OY776127.1, forward strand.
CGATCTTACTAGCGATTTACAAGTATCTAGCAACTTGAAACAGTAAAACAAACAAATAACACTTCTCTTCGTTCAGTAGTAGACTTCTTTGATCTTCACTTGACTTGTGTAGCTTCACTTTCTGAACTTCAATCTCTGAGAATAATTTCTTCACTTGAATGTAGAATATTAATGCTTCAGTAGTTTTTCAGTAGTCTCTAAAGAATAAATACCTTGGGGTATATATAGACTTCCAATTCAAGAACTTTCAGTTGTGTAACCAACTTTTCTTGAAAACTAACTTGTAACTGATTCTTCTTATCCTTCCACGCGTTTCTTGTTTTAAGTAGTTATTTCTAACTAACTTTGTAATCCTTATCTTTAATACGCGTTTCTGAATAACTAACTCCAAGTTGACTTGTCGAATCTTGTATGCGCACCTGTTCTTGTATAGTAGACTTTAACTCTTGTTATCTAGTCTGGTCTCCTTGTCTTGCGCAGTAGACTTCTTCAGTAGTCTTCAATAGAACTAAACTGATCCTATCATCTAATCCTAACAAGACTATTACATTACTTTAAGCTTATAGCTTAGTCAACTTAGACTATACAGACAATCTATCTATTACATTCAAAATTATGAGCTCTATACAATAATTATCCAAAGCTCAACAACAATCTAATCAGTTAATATAAACACATATGAAGTAATAATACGATATCAATTTATAAGTACTCGTCTTTTAAACTGTAAACAATACTTGTCTTTTTATGTGAACTCTACTGATCTTGTTCAAGATGACTTCAACTTGACTAGACTAGATTAGTCAACACTTAGAAAAATTCAAACTACTTTTGGCTTATCAAAACTTTATCTTTTATCTTTCAATCATCATTTAGGACTTGTTCTAGGATTCATATCCCAACAGACTCTTTTAGAACAAGATGGCCTATATCACAGCACAGAGTTTCACACAATCATGCTTTCAAACAAGAACTTAAGCAATAACCTAGTCCACTCTCAAATGAACTAAATCGGATTAAATGCTTGATTTATGGCTCAATTCTCACCGGTTTATTCAATAGGACTCTCACATTCATCAAATGTTCTCAAACAACAACACATCATGCATCCATGCTATCAAAGATCAACAAATATGAACACAACATGACACTATTCTCCAACACCAATCATCCATACATTCAAAGCAAATAAACATCACCACAACTACTCAACCATGGATTCTGTTGGGATATAAATTCACCCTAAGCCCCACTTGATGTTAGAATAGTTTTGATGGCCAAAACACTTAGAGTTTATAAATGTAATAGGATCAGCTGACTTTGTATAGAACAGCTTAGACTAGTCTTGTGTGATCAACTGTATTAATATCAGCTGATTAGCACAACCCCGGCTTACATGCGCACCCTCAAGATGAGAAGAGTAGAAGGCATGAAGACTAGAAGATCCTTGAAGACCAGATAAGTAAGGTGCTTGTATACCTACTTAACTGATGGAGTCCAAGATTGAAGATGGCCTAAAACAGGTTACTGAATTGCCAGATCAGAAGAGTGTTACTCGACTGATATCAGAAGACAGAAGACTTAAGGCCAGGCGAGTAGTCAGAAGACTATGAGTAAAGATCAGAAGACTAAGTGCTCGTCCAGGACTCGGCTGATTCCCAAAGTCATCTTGCAATTTGAATGAAGACTTACCTTACTTAGAAGATTGACATGATCCCAGGATTGAAGCAATCAAGTGGCTGGAATCATGGAATCAAGCCAATATGGAAAGATTGCCCCAACGGCTAGTTGCAAGCAATCACCATTATAAATACAAGAGGATGAGAAATCACAAGAACGAAGTCACAACGAGAGAATTCAACAAGCTAAGCAAGCAATTAAGCAATCATATTAGATGCTAAGCAATCAAGCAATCAAGCAATCATATCAGGAAGACCAAGTTCCTGTCTTTCTCTTCACATTCCATTGAAGCACCTTTCAATCTTCTCCCTCCTACAAGAGGAGCGAAGAAATTCAACAAGGACACATTAGATGCTACATCCCATCTGATGATGAGGAACATCCGATGGTGAGGGGCATCTGAACCAGTGGGATAACATCTAGACTAATCCCACATGGTTAAAAGAAGGAGCTGAAAGATCCATCAAACCAGGTTGGATCATCACAGCCGAAAGACCCATCCAACCAGGTTGGATCATCACACACAGACACTACAAGAAACAGGGGGAATAGCGATGAAAATTTTGCGACAAATCTAAATTTCATCGCTAAAAACAATTTTTAGCAACGAAATAAAAAATTTTGTCGCTAAATTCTTAGATTTAATATTTACAACAAAATTTATATATTTAATCGCTATATTAGCAACAAATTGCTTCATTTCGTTGTTAATAATCAAAATAGCAATGAAAATTATATTTCGTCGCTAATATTTTGAAACGAAATAGAAATTTACGTCGCTAAATTTTTAGATTTAATATTTGCAACAAAATTTATATATTTCATCGCTATATTAGCAACAAATTTCTTCATTTTGTTGTTAATAATCAAAACAGCAATGAAAATTATATTTCGTCGCTAATATTTTGCAATGAAATAGAAATTTTCGTGGCTAATTTCTTGAAATTAATTTTTGCAACAAAATTTATATATTTCATCGCTACATTAGCAACAATTTGCTTCATTTTGTTGTTAATAATCAAAACAGCAATGAAAATTATATTTCGTCGCTAATATTTTGCGATGAAATAGAAAATTTCGTGGCTAATTTCTTGAAATTAATTTTTGCAACAAAATTTATATATTTCATCGCTATATTAGCAACAAATTGCTTCATTTTGTTGTTAATAATCAAAACATCAATGAAAATTATATTTTGTCGCTAATATTTTGCGATGAAATAAAAAATTTCGTGGCTAATTTCTTGAAATTAATTTTTGCAACAAAATTTATATATTTCATCGCTATATTAGCAACAAATTGCTTCATTTTGTTGTTAATAATCAGAACAATAATGAAAATTATATTTCGTCACTAATATTTTGCGATGAAATAGAAATTTTCGTGGCTAATTTATTGAAATTAATTTTTGCGATGAAATTACAATATTTCATCGCTATACTAGAAACAAATTGCTTCATTTTGTTGGTAATAATCAGAACAACAATGAAAATTATATTTCTTCGCTAATATTTTAGCGATAAAGTTGAAATTTGTATGACTAATTTTGTGGATTTAATATTTGCGAGAAAATTAAAATATTTCATCACCTTATTAGGAAAATAATATTTTATTGTTAATAATCAGAACAATAATAAAAATTCTATTTCATCTCTAATATTTTAGTGATGAAATATAAATTTTCATGTTTAATTCTCATGAATTAAAAATGGATGTCGTTTAAACATAATAAATGAAAAAAGTTTGAGTGCATGCATAGTGTGAAACAATAGAGACGATTCTATCACTATCATGTTTGAAATATAATAGGATCAATATAATTTCATTTACACTCATTAATTTGACATATTAAGTTTTTTGTTTGATTTATTTTGGGGTATAATTTCTTGATTTCATTATATATATTTTGTTTTATATTTTTCTATTTTCTTGATTTCATTAATTATTTGTTGTTGTTTCTACTGAGGATGAGGGAAGAATACTACTTAAACTATACATATTAAATCAAGAAAATCGGTTTAAATGTTTAATAATTCTCCAAAATTTTGTGTCTTATATAAATCAGTTTGAATGTTTATAAAAATATTTATAAATATGAAGATGCAAATGAAAATGGACATAAAGATGAGATGATGATGAATGGATGTAATATTTATTATATTTTTGGAATTGTTAAAGTAACATTGATTTTTTATAATTAAAATTGTTTTAAAAATTACAATATATATATATATATATATATATATAAATAATTGTTACAAGTTAAAAATTAATCAATTAATATATGTGAAATAAATTAATTAAATGAGTAAAATTAACTAAATTAGTAACAATTCAATACATATATAATTAATATTAAAAACTGAACTAAAGAGTTGTCTGCCCGAGTGGTGGACACCCATAGCTGGGTGCCCATCCACCCGGGATCGATTCCCACAAACACCAAATAAATACTCATTTAAATAAAATGGGGAGGCCAGGGGTATGCGGATTAGGTGCGGGTCGATTGGGTGTGGGTCGGTTGGGTTGGGTGCGGGTCGGTTGGGTGTGGGTATGGGTGTGGGTCGGTTGGGTGCGGGTGAGGGTGCGGGTCGGTTGGGTCGGGTCGGGTCGGTTTGGGTGCGGGTCGGGTTGGTCGAGTGCGGAAGTGGGTTTAGAGAACAATTCGAAAATCGGATATCCATAGCCAAATATTAGCGACAAAAAATATGGGTTTCATCGCTAACATTTGCAACGAAATTAAAATATTTATCGCAAAAAATTATTAACGAAGTAAGAAATTATTATTTTAGACACGAAAAAATTTTGTCGTTAATTCTAATATTTTCGTCGCTAATGTGAGTTAGCGATGAAATAATTTTGTCGCAAGATTTGTTGCTATACACCCGTCGCTAACGTGTTTGCGACAAATGTTTGATTTTCCTCGCAAACATTTTGCGATGAAATTCATATTTTCGTCGCTAATATTTTGCGATGAAACTCAAATTTTCATCGCTAATATTAGCGACAAAATTAATTTTTTTTGTCACAAACACGTTAGCGACGGGTGTATAGCAACAAATCCTGCGACAAATTTATTTCATCGCCAATTCACGTTAGCGACGAAAATATTAGAATTAGCGACAATTTTTTTCGCGGCTAAATTGCAGTTTTCTTGTAGTGAGAAGATTTACTCAGCAAACTTCAATCCTCTACTCAGCTGATCAGAAGACCAACTCAGCTGACCAGAAGACGTTCAAGAAAAATCAGCAGACTTTTTGAAGAAATCAGAAGACTTCACTCTGCTGATCAGATCACTTTATTTCAGAGCATAATGACTATCTTTGATCATGTAATTCATTGTAGATTTATTCCTGAATGTAATTAAGGAAATTGGCCTACATAAGGAATGAAATTCACTTATAGAAAACGGCCTTGATGATCAATTCTTGCTAAAAAATTTAGTCACAACGGCTATTTTTGGTAATGATGTCATTAGTACTCAATTACTGTTTTTGCCAACAAATCATCAATTGACACATGGCAAATTCAGCCGGAAAAATTAAAGGAACGAGGCGAAATCAAAGAAGGAAATCTTGGGCTCTACTCCAAAACTGACTGTTGGATTGTACATCTCTCAAGTTTTGCTGGAGTATATATACAAACCCTTAAACCTCTTCCAAACCCTTCTCTCCTCACAGTACTCAATTTCTCTCAAATCACTCTCGCCCTGAATATCTTTTCTAAGCATTCCGACCCTAAAACTCAACATCCTTAATGGCGATCATTGAAATTTATGACGAGAAGACCAAGAGCACCGGCACTCTTGATACAACAAAGTGGTCTAAAGAAGGAAAGATTTTCACTGAGAATGCTCTGTTTTTCAAGGGCAAGCATACACCTGCGAACAAGGAGCTCCTTCTTTGCTGCATCAACCTCAACCTTCGTGATTTTCTGGAAGCAGCACCAACAAATGTCTATGAACAAGACGTGGTGGCTTTCTACTCGAACGCTGTGATGAAGGGATCTCATGTTGAAAGTGTCATGGGTGGACACAGAGTTAAGATCTCAAGAGAGATCCTTCAGGAATTGTTCGGCTTATCAAGGGGGGAGATAAACATCTCTACCTACATTATGGGAAGAGAAAAAGAGTATATGGAGATGTTTACTAGTGGAAGAGTCAAGGCTGAGAATGCCTCTAGACTTAAGAAATCACAACTCGACCCCAAGTTTCAAACCTTGATGGACATTGCAGGCAAGATGTTGCTTGGTAACACTTTTAGCCATGATGTTGTTACCACTTTGAAGGTTAGAGTTATGGCTGCAATCTGGGATCAGATTGATGGAGATTGGCAAGGGCTATTCTTGGATAGGATTGCTCTTGAGGCCAAGAAGGTTACATTGGACCTTCAATCAAGAGAATGGAAGGTGACATCAACTGTCAGCTTTGTCAACAAGCTGAGTGTTATCCTTCCAGAAGTACTCCCAAGGAAGTACAAGATGGGTCCTCATAAGACATTCCACACCTCCAAGTATTATTTGAGAAAGGAGGCCCTTGATGAGGCAGCAAGGTTGAAGGAGGAAAAGAAGAAGAGATTGGCTGAAGCATCCTCTAAGGATGTTGCTGAGGAAGCAGAAGAGTCTGTTCATGACTCTGCTGAAGAAGAAGAGGAGCCCTCCAAAGAAGAGGCTCAAAAGAAGGCTGCTGAGGACGATGATGATGATAATCAGACCTTAGCACAACGAAGAATCCTAATCAGATCTGGGCTCATCTCCCCATCTGATTCAGATGCCACTCCCACTGCCTCTCCTTTGAAGAAGACAGGTATTTCTAATCCCTCTCTCACTATCTCACCTTCTAAACTGTCAAAGGGTCAGAAGAGAAAGAAGAACACCTCTTCTTTCACCAAAAAGACAAAGAAATCCAGGCTCCCTACTCCCATGAGCATAGCCCCTATTTCATCATTCAACCCTACTGACGATTCCAACCCATCTGAACCTTCAAACACTGATACCCAAATCCCTGCTGATACTCACACAGCAGAGGAACAAGCCCAGCCTCAAACAACTCTTGAGTCACACCTGCCTACCCCTGCTGATACTCAAACAGCAGATGACCAAGATCATCAAGCCCAACCATCTACTGATCTTCAAGTAGAACAGCAACCAGACCAGCAGACTCAAAACCCTGCTGATACTCAACCTACTGAAGGTCAATCTCTCTCTCAACCTGAACATATCACTTCCCAAATCCCTGTTGATACTCACATAGCAGAGGAAAGTGTTCCTTCCACTCAATCCCCTATCCTCACTGCCCCATCTGCACAAGAAGACTTGGCACCAGCAGACTTGGCTCAAGCTGGCCCTTCTCAACCCCAATTCAGCATGGTGCACTATCCTATGTGCACAAGAGAGAAGATAATGAGGATGAAGATAGCCACCCTGCTCAAGTCTACTATTCCTGGTATTGATGAGGAATCAGTTCAGTTTGAACAAGTACTAAGAGTCTGTACTTGGATTGAGCTCAGAAGAGATGATGTGGATGACCTCATTGAAGTCATGGAAGGAATGGGAGGAAAGGCTAACTTCCTCGACTGGGAAATGGAGCAAAAAGAGGTTGCTCAAGTCCGTTCATTCTTTGAGATGTTGCCCACAGAATCTCTGACCAGGGTATGCCAAAGGATTCTAGGAATCCCCTCTGAGGCCCCCTCTGTACCAGACTCAACTGCAGACGATACAGCTGAATCAACTGAGAATGAAGCAAAGGAAAGAGAAGTGGTGTCAGTTCCCACTCACTTCTTTCCTAAGCATGAGCTTGATCACTTCATCTATCAACATCATCAAAGGAAAGGTCAATTATTTGCTCGTCTGGTTGATGTTACAACAAACTTTCTTCAAGAAGGTTATCTCACTGCAGAAGAAAGGGGAATGGCCCTAGTTGTCTACAATCCGCCTACCATTCCTATACTTCCCCAGGAAGCTCAAGGTATTGCCTCACCCTCTACTTCATCTATTGATATTCGAGCAGATGTGTGTGCTCAGGTCAAGGAAGCAATCGACACACATTTCAACAAAGGGCTAGGCATGCAGCTGGCCAGATTTGTAGAAAAGGCCATTCATGAGCAGAAGACTCGTCTCACCGACCAAATCCTTGACATAGATGAAAAATTCGGTGAGGCACTCGATAATCAGCTAGAGGAGTATCTCAACTTCGAAATGAAGAAATCAGCAGACAGGACCAAGATGTTTACTGATCTCTATGTGAATGAGATTAACCGCTTAGAGAGCTCCTACAAAAACAAACTCGATGATGCTGAAGCAAGAGCTACTGAAGGTCACGCCCTTCTTAAGTCAGTTGTAGAAGAGATTGAGAAACTGCAGACTCAGCTGAAGGAGACAGCAGCCAAATTGGAAGCACTTACAGCTACACTTGAAGCTGCCTCCTCCTACAACTCTCATGCTCAGATCCTCGAACACAGCATCACTCATCTGACCCATGTTGGCAAAGTCAATGCCATGGCCCTGCAGCAGACTCTGAAAGTGGAAATTTTGAATGCCATGAAGCCTTTTGCGGCTGCACTTGCTGAAGCCAAAAAGGGGGAAGATGTATTGATAAAGGCTCTAGAGAAGGCTACTGCACAGCAAGCTGTAATGGTAGTATCTCAAGATGAGCTGAATGAAACCTTGGGTGGCTTAAAAAGCAAAACCAAGAGCAGGCAAGGCAAAGGCAAAGAAATTGCTCAAGAAGACACTCAAGCTCCTACTGCCAAGAGTCTACAGATCACTGCCTCTGTAGAACAAGTTCCTGAGAAGAGGATGACAAGGAAAAGAAAGGCAGATGAGCAAGCTCAGTCAAGCAAGAAGTCAGCTCCAGCAGAGCCTACTGCAGAAGAGAACGAGGCTTTAGAGCTGAAGAAAAGAAAAGTGCTTGAAGCTCAAGAGCTTAAGCAAAAGAAGCTAAATGATGCGAAGGCAGTCAAAGCCAAATTTGAAAGGAAAATAGCCAAACTCAGGAAAGTACTCAAGGACAAAGCAAAAGAAGAAAATGTCCTAGTGTTTGATAGCAATTATGTGGATTATTTAGCCCTTCAAGATGAGCTACCAAGGTGGTATCCCCTGAAAAAGAAGTGGCAAATTCAACACCACATAGTAAGAAAATTTGGCCCTCTCCCCACCTATGAAGATGAATTCTTCCAGTTCAATCAGTGCATGAACATTGAAGATCAAGAGTTCTGGAAAGAAGTAGTCAAGACAACCAAAAAACTTGACAACTGCAGAATCCTAACTCCTGAAGAACCCAAATGGGATGCACCTACTCTGGACTCCGGAAGAACAAACTGGATTGAAGTCAAAAGGATTCTGGAGAAGATCTACGAAGAGGAGAATGTTACAGACCTGCAGCACATGGAAGAAGTTCGAGCTCGTCTGTATCTTGCTTTCCGCATCTGAAGATCAGAAGACCTGATGAAGACCACTTTAGAAGTTTAAAGAAACTATCACTTGTAATCTGTAAAAGCTCCATATATATTCAAGTTTTAGTTCTTTTTGCTTACAAGACAAACTCTCATTGTCTTCATCAGATACTTCAGTTTTAAGAATTTTATAAACTCTTATCTTATTTATTAAGAGCATTTATCAAGTATAGTTTTGGCTTCATCAAAAAGGGGGAAATTGTTGGGATATAAATTCACCCTAAGCCCCACTTGATGCTAGAATAGTTTTGATGGCCAAAACACTTAGAGTTTATAAATGTAATAGGATCAGCTGACTTTGTATAGAACAACTTAGACTAGTCTTGTGTGATCAACTGTATTAATATCAGCTGATTAGCACAGCCCCGGCTCACATGCGCACCCTCAAGATGAGAACAGTAGAAGGCATGAAGACTAGAAGATCCTTGAAGACCAGATAAGTAAGGTGCTTGTATACCTACTTAACTGATGGAGTCCAAGATTGAAGATGGCCTAAAACAGGTTACTGAATTGCCAGATTAGAAGAGTGTTACTCGACTGATATCAGAAGACAGAAGACTTAAGGCCAGGCGAGTACTCAGAAGACTATGAGTAAAGATCAGAAGACTAAGTGCTCGTCCAGGACTCGGCTGATTCCCAAAGTCATCTTGCAATTTGAATGAAGACTTACCTTACTTAGAAGATTGTCATGATCCCAGGATTGAAGCAATCAAGCGGCTGGAAACAAGGAATCAAGCCAATATGGAAAGATTGCCCCAACGGCTAGTTGCAAGCAATCACCATTATAAATACAAGAGGATGAGAAATCACAAGAACGAAGTCACAACGAGAGAATTCAACAAGCTAAGCAAGCAATCAAGCAAAAAGCCATACTGTTTTAAGAGTTCTCCAAGAGCCAGAATCCATAAGAACATCCCTAGCTCTTAAGTGATTTCCCTTACCTTATGTGCTCCAACAAAGAACTCATAAATCTTATGTAAAGGGTCCTCATCCAAGATCACATCGCTCAAAGAGTGTGGTGTGCAGTGAACCAACAGCCTTTTTATGAAGATCCTCACTTCGTCCTTCAATTCTTCGTTTTGCTTCTTCGTATATTCATACATTAATAGTATGCCTTTTGGAGAGGAAGGCACAAAATCTTGATGTTGGTCCTAAAAGGAGTATATAACAAGTGTATGGGGGGAGAATACACTTGTATGCAATTCTTTTCAACTTTGATCAAACCAGAGTTCAGCAAGGTTGTCTTGGACAACTCTGCTGAAGATGATTAACTCTTCTAAGATAGTCAAACTACTATGTACTATTGAGTACTCAGTTGAATAACTATCTAGGGGAGTTATATGTGCGGAATAGTGGTTGGCCCTTTTAAGTTTAGATTCCTTAAGTTTCTGAAATCACTTTGTCAATCCAATGCAGCCCAGTTTAGTTTCAGGGAACTTGTCCAAATCAGTTTTGCACAGTCTTTGAATATGTATCTTTTGAAAGATCAGTTTTGTGTGCAGTGTTGAATGAATGTAAGTACTTTGTAAGGTAAATCAACACAAGAGTTTATAGTGGTTCAGAGACTCAAGCTCCTACATCCACTTTCCCTGATTTAACAGGATAATTCCTTCACTCTTGGAATTAACTTGTTTTATAGTGCCAAGGTGCACTTGATCAATAACACCACCCTTTGGTGAATTGATCCCTAGGATGTCTAGAGTCCTAGTACCCTCTTCTCAACTCAGAACTGAACTGTTCTTCTCTCAACAGTCAACTCCTACCACTTCTACTACTACAACCTTCTCACTTTCTCACTTGAAAGGGGTAAGGATTGAAGTAAGGTTCCAACTAATGAGATATCCTTTACAATGAAGATCAAGGTATAAAGATAGGATATCTCTCTAAGCTTCTGTATTGATATACAATTGGGATTAGCTTAGAAGAAGTGTTTCAAGACTAAGAATGTCTTTTGGAGACTTTGAAGCTCTCTGAATAGTTGCTCAGTTGGATGTAGAATGGATGCTTCAAATGGTCTTCACACTCCTTGTATTTATAGACAAAATGAGGATTTGCCCGTTGGAGAGGCAGCCCCAAATTGCTATAATTGTCTTCCTTGAGTTCTTCAAACTGGAAGACAGATTCTTGATAGTGACATGTCCTTATTTGGGTAATAAACGGCTTGTAAGGCTTTGTCTTCTTTCTACAGCACTTTTTCCAATGTTTGACTTCTTGTTAGGACTAGGACATGGCTTCTGAAGGTTGATCCAATGATAGGACAACATTCCTTATCAACTGGACAACTCTCCTTATCACTATCAGCAGTTTTGCTTTTCAGCAAGGTTGGCTTGCTCTTCTTCGGATGACTTGGCTCTTTCCCTTTCTTTCACTCCAAGTTGATCTTAGCATGTCTCAATGAAGTTCTTTAGGGTATGGTTGTCTCTAGCTTCTTCAGTATAGTTGACCTTCAACCTTTAAAGCATCTGTTCTGATTCAATCTTGTTGAGACAACTCTTCTGGACAACTCTCCTGATCAGCATACTTGGTCTTTTAGCATCAGAGCTTTTTCACATAGAGTTGACTTCTCTGGACAATTCTCCTGATCATAATATTTGATTAATCTTGTCCTTTTGAGCTTTGCAATCTTCTTCTTGTATAGAAGAAACTCCTCTGGACAACTCTCCTGATCAAGGTTTTAGGTTTCATATGGAGTTTTCTTGTCCTTAGAGTTTGTTCCAGACTTTGAGCCTTGAGGGGACTTGATCTTGATCATATTGAAGTTATAGGTTCCCCCTCACATTGTGCATCTAATCATCTAAGAGCTGCCTAACATATCAGCTTCTCATCTAGCCTTGTGATATGTGTTCTATCACATTTTGAACACAATCATCTTGACTTGGGCATGTCTCAGGGGGTTTTGGTATTTAATCAAAACATGTATCATTTTATTCCCAACAATTTCCCCCTTTTTGATGATGCCAAAACCTACACATTCTATGCAAAAGTGACTTGTCTACACCTATTCCATATATCTTCAGAAGACATGACTTAGGTCAATATTCTTGAAAAGACAATGTGTTAGTGTATTCACTGTTTTTGTTGCAAATAGGTTTCAAGGATAGGCATAGAGAGATTCTTGCAATAGTGTATCTTGATTCAAAGATGGTTCAACTATCATTCATATAAAAATCATTACAGGCATGTTGATAGTTGAAGATAACTTATCAGAGCATGAATTCAAGATAACATTTCACTACAAATACCTTCTAAACATAAGATCAGAGCAAACAACTACTTCAAGTATCAGAGCTAGTACAAAATATTCCAGATATCAATGTAGAACACATCAATTCTTGTATCAGAGCAATTTAAACCATATCAGAGCAGACACCATATCAGCAGGTTTGTCCAATACTTCAGCAGATTTGACCACATAGCAAAAGATATCTTCAGATAAGATAATTTTTCATCCAGAAAAAGTCAGAAGACTTAGCCATTCTTAGAGATCATCCTCAGGAGGTGGATTCATCCCATATTGTGCCCACACTCTCTTCTTGAGTTCCATGGCTTCCTGGTTAGTTCCTTTGGGTCCAAGGGTCATCTTGTTCAGCTTCAGAATTTCTGTGAACTCCCTTAGGATCCTTGCTTGGTCAATCCATCCATCAAGCTTTGGAGGCATGTAGATGATAGGCTTGGGGGCATTGAGTTCAATTCTTGCAATGTCAGCAGCTGCAAGTAATTGTTGATACAACTCTCTGTAGTATTCCAGCATGAACTCAGTAAAGGCAGAGTTTGCATCTCCTCCATTCCATCTGTCAATGACATAATAGTCATAGACACACTCCCTTTTAGCCTCTTCCCATGTATCATTTAGCTGAATTGGCACCCATTTATCCAAGTGTGGATATTTGGTGTCCATTGGAATTAGAAGTTGAGGCTTCATCTTGCTGTAGGTTGCTCTCCTTCTTCTTGGTTTCTGAAAGTTAGCTCTTCTCTTGTCTCTTGCTCTGTTAGCCTCTTCCATCAAATCCATTTTCTCCTGGGCCCTCATCATGGCCAGCTTCTGTTGTGTTTCAGGATCTTTGCCATACCCTTCATGAAACAACTTTGATGGATCATGAGCTAGGACAGTAGTCTTCTTTTTAGGTTCAGGTCCAAATCCTTCAGCAAATAGTTCTTCAATATCTTCAGTGGACTTGGGACCTTCAGCACTTTTGGCAGAATCAGAGGACTTGTCCTTTTCAGCAGTTTTGGTTTCTTCAGTAGTTTTGGCCTTCTTTAATGTAGGCTCATCTTCATCAATTCTGAATTCAGGTGGAAGATCAAGACTGTTAGGGAAGTCAGTGAAGGTTTCAGCTTGCCTTTTCTTTCCTTTTTCCCTCTTGATCTTTCCTCTAGTTTGGACACCTTCATCTCCTTTGTCCAAACCAGATACCTCACCACCTGGTCTCTGTTGTAACCTCATCCTTTCTTCTTGAGCTGAGGCCATAGAATTTTTTAATGCAAGTGCTAATTGCTCTTCTTCATCCAATTCTTCTAAGTTTAGCACTGCAGACTCTTTTCCTTTTCCTTCAGCAGCTTTGTCTTTTCCTTGAACTGGGCTTCCAATTACCAAGGCACCTTTTGCTCTAGCTCTTTCCCTTTCCCCCTTTTTGGCAGCATCAAAACACTGGGGTTTTAGCTCACTCATAGTTGTGGCCATTAGGGATTGGGCCTGGTTTAGGGACTTCATCTCCTGCAACAAATATACATTTTCATCATGTATATTCTGCATCCTATCACTGCTCAAGCTAAGGAAAGCTAGAACAGGCTTCATCTTTTGTTGAACAACCTCCTCCAAGGTTGCTTTCAGGGATGCATCCAGTTGGGCTTTGAGAAGCTCAGTGAGGTTGGCCACTGCACCTTCAGCAATGTTGGCCAATACCTCTTGGGAAAATCTTTCAGAGGCTGCTTTCACCATAGCTAGCCTTTGCTCTTCAGCTCTTCTCTTTTGCAATGCAGTCTTCTTTCCAAGAGCTTGCTTGACAGTTAGCCTGAGAGCTTTGACATTGGCATTATGATTGTCTCTCAGCAACTTTTGCTCTTTCTTGACCTCCTCTGAGATGGCTTCCATGGTGGATTTGGCATTTTGTACTTCAGTGGAAATGGTTTGGAGACCAGTTTCCATACCACTCATCCTTGCTTCCAGAGTTGGGAGCACAATATCTTCAGAGCCAGTGAGCCTCATTTCTACAGATGCTAGGGTCCTTCCTTGCTCATTCAATGCTCCTGAAGTTTCAGCATGAGCAGATTGAACTTGATGAGCCAAGAAATCCAGCTTTTCTGATTGCATTCCAAGTAAGGCTTGAGCTGAGCCTGAGTCTACTTGGATAGGTGCATCTGTTAAGAACTCATCTGCAAAAATTTGGTCAAGAGAAATACCTGCAACAGTAGACAAATCAAACAAGTTAGGAAATAGACACTCATCACCCTCAATTTCTTTTATATAAGACTCTGATACATCAGCAGCCTTCTTCTCATTTTCAACTCTTTCTTTTCTCCCTTCTTTAATAGTTTCCTCACTTAAAGGAACAGGCCTCCTCTCACTTATATCACCCTCATTTGGTGGTACACTCACTATTCTAGTGATCACCACATCTCTCTCATCTACTACTCCCTCTGATTTTTCCACTAACTTCTCCTTTTCAACTCCTTCTCCTAAACCTGCAACATCTCCACCTTCAACAAGGTTCAAAGATGGCAGTTGTGGGGAGATCACAGTGCTTATTTCAACAGCCACTGAGTCATCCTGAATGATTAAGGGCTGATCAGTGTCCAACTCTTCTGACACTGAATAAGCCTTAATCAAACCAGCCTCTAGCATTGGAACCTCAACATCTTTAGGCTGTGCCTTGGGTTCAGAAGAACCTTCATTGGCAGATGTGTCTTTGGTTGTGTTACCACCCTTGGTCAACACCTCTGAAGATACAGAGCCTTTCCTATGATAGGTTTTAGGAGGGTTTGAAAGTCTGTCTGCTATAGAAGACTTGGGTTGAGAAGGTTCAGGGAGGTTGGCTTGAGGGGTTTCAGGAGGGTTGGGGTTTGAAGGATTTGAGGGATCATCAGGGGAATCATCATCATTTGAGCTACTGTCAGGGTGTTTGATTCCCTTAGCTTTCCTTTCTTTCTCCTCCTCAATTTTATCAGCTACTAGCTTTGCAAAACTTTCCTCATCAATGAGAAATCTTGTCTTTGAAACTACAGCAAAGTTTAGCAATCTGTTCTCCTCTATTTGCCACCAGTTTGCACCCTTATCTTGGATGACTTGTGATATCTCCATCATAGACTTGTCTTTTACATCAACAAGCATCCTTAGATCATGAAATGTCTTCTGAATCCTTGGAAATTCAGCAAGTTGTGGATACAAACTGTCCACAGTAGCTTTTGCTCCTCCTCTGAGCATACTTTCATAAGTATACTCCTCTTCATCTCCACTTGAATGGGGACTTTGGGTTATAGGGGAGTTGGCTCTGGGTTCTCCTAGAGTGGCTTCAGGGAGGTTTAATTTAGGGATGTTGGCTTCAGAAGGGTTTGGTGCAGTAGAAGGTGCTTCAGTTGCTTTTGAGAGCAATGGGTCTGAAGGGGCTTTACTTAGGGGGGTTGGCTCATTGAGTGCATGTTCTAAGAGCTTTGAATAATTGAGCATGGATGAGTCAAGGGGAGACAGGAGTCTTGTCTCATCTACTGCTAAATCAGCAAGCACATCAATGCCACTTCTTTGCACACTCCCTTCTGGAGAGTATCTCTTAGTGAGATCTACAGGGGTAATGGGTTGGTTGGAAGGGGTAACATGGGTTTCAGGGGAGTTGGGCTCAGGATTCTGAAGCTCAGGGATGTTGGCCTCTAAAGGTTGACCTTCAGGGATCTTGGATTCTGGAGTTCCAGAACCAGATGAGTTGGTCCTTGACCTAGATTTGGTCCTGCTTTCAGCTCTGCTCTCTCTTAGAGCCAATTGTAGTGACCTTTCTTCCTGCAGCTCCAACACTTTCTCAGTAGGCTTGGCCCTTCTCTTCCTGGCCCTACTGCTCCCACTTCCTTCACCTTCCTTCTCAGGGACAACTTCCCTGATCCTCTTATCTCCTTTCTTCTTCTGCCTTGTCTCATTATACTTCAACCTCAGCTCTTCTGAGTGGTCAGAAGGCACACTTACTCCCTCTTCTGCCACTTCATCAACTTCAGCTGAAGCTCCTGAGGCTTCTCCTGAAGATAATTGAGACATTTTCCTTGTCTTAACAGCCTTGGCCTTTGTTATCTTCTTCATCTTAGGCTTTTCTTCAACCTGTTCTTCAGCAGGTTTGGCCATAAGCATCCTCCTTTGCTCAGTTTTCTTGCTGAGCTTCCTGAACAGGATCTTTTGGGCTGGAAGGGGCTTTGCAAAAGTTTGCATTTGAGAGTAATGGGAGAATCTCTCAATTAACAAGCTTGCCCTGGTGCAATACTTGAGTTTCCCTTCTAGCACAACCTTGTTGTGAGCTTTCACTTTAAATTTAGCCTTTTCCTTCATCATCTCAGACATGATAAAGGTTCTCCAATCAAATTTGATGCCTTTGTCACTAGCATCAATCACAGCAGCCATGATTCTGATTCTTGGATGGCTGACCTGCTCCAAGCTTCCAGTGTTGCTCAAGAGACTCTTAGCAACTACCTCAAAGAGGTTGAGAAATTTTGGCTTGAGAGTCTTCTTTTTTGAGTTGAAGAAATAGGGCCTGGAACCAATAGCCATTCTTGAGCTATTTCATCTTCATGGCCAGTGCCATAAACTTCTGGATTCCTTCCCTCATTAGGCAATCCAAAGGCTCCTTCAATATCTTCTGAAGAGAATTTCACTCTATGAAATCTCTCTTCTTCCTCTCCTTCTGCAGTATATGACAACCTTGTGGAAACTTCACCATCTGCAGGTTGGCCTCTCCATTTGAGAAAGGCAAAGAATTCAGCCATGTAACCTTCCAAGCATGAACTTGGTCTTTCCTCCATGAACTTTTGCAAACCAGCTCTTCTCAGCCATCTTAGAGTAGGTTTGATCTCAGGATCCTCACTCTCAAAGGATACTATGGGCTCAAAATGAAGGTTTGTTTTTGTTGCTCAGGTAGCCAAAATCAAGGTCTAGAGCGTTGTTGGAGAAATCAATGAGCATCTCTGGTCTAACTTTGGGGGCCATTGAAAGTTACAGAGAGAAGTTTAATAGAGATTGAGAGAGTTTGAAGAAATTTAGAGCTAGGGTTTCGAATACTTGGGGAAGAAGTGTTTGAGAGGGATCTTAAGGTTTGAGAATATTCTAAAAAGAATGTTTGTCAATGAGTTGGTGAAGTCTTGATGCAATTCAAAGGTGAACAAAAATGGAAATCCAAAATGAATGGCTAGGATTGATTTCAGGGGAGTTGGCCATTTTTGATCCAATGGTCAAAAACCAATGTAACAGTGAAAGAACTGTTTTATTCAAAACGTGGGTGGTTTTTAATGTTTGTTTAAGGCTGGGGGTTTTTCGAGATAGATCATGTCCCAAAAAGTTTAATGCAAACAAGAGTTAAATCTTAGCATTTAATGCATGGAAAGTGACCTTTTGGGTGGGAGACAAATTAAATCCCAGAAAGGTGAAAACTGTATTTCAATGGGACAGATTTCGAAATAGGCATTGATCACCAAAAATAGGTGTTTATCATACCAAGATTTGGTTTGATAGTCAAGACAACTTATCTGACCCTACATGGACAAGTGTCCTGAATTTCAAGGGACAAGTGTCCTGAAGAAGTAAGGTCATCTTTTCTGAATTTCAGTAGACTTGACCAAGTCTGCTGAAGTTTGAGTTTATTTCCCCCTTAATGAATGAACTTCTTTGGACTCATTTGTCCAACTTCCCTGGATCAAGAAGACCCAACTCTGCTGATAATTCCAGGAACCTTGCCTCTGCAAGTGGCTTAGTTAGTATATCAGCTTTTTGATGATCTGTGTGGATCTTTACTAACTTAATGTCCTTCTTCTCCACATGATCTCTAATGAAGTGATGTTTGATGTCCACATGTTTGCATCTTGTGTGCAAGACAGGATTTTGTGATATAGCAATGGCACTATTGTTATCACAGAATATTGGCACTTCAGTAGAGTTGACTTTGTAGTCTCTAAGTTGTTGTCTCAGCCAAAGGATTTGAGCATAACAACTTCCAGCAGCAACATATTCAGCTCCAGTGGTGGAGGTAGCCACTGTGTTTTGCTTCTTGGAAAACCAAGATATGAGTTTGTTGCCTAAGAATTGACAAGTTCCTGAAGTGGATTTTCTGTCAATTCTGCATCCTCCATAATCAGCATCTGAGTAGCCAGTTAACTCAATATTGTCATCAGCAGGGTACCAAAGGCCTAGATTTTCAGTGCCTTTGAGATATCTCAAGATCCTCTTTGCAGCCTCAAGATGGCTTTTCTTAGGATTTGCTTGAAACCTTGCACATACACCTACTGCAAAGGTGATGTCAGGCCTGCTGGCAGTGAGATAGAGGAGTGATCCAATG
The DNA here is from genome assembly GCA_963675135.1 of Galeopsis tetrahit. Classification (NCBI taxonomy): domain Eukaryota; kingdom Viridiplantae; phylum Streptophyta; class Magnoliopsida; order Lamiales; family Lamiaceae; genus Galeopsis; species Galeopsis tetrahit. The sequence continues at coordinate 77,335,119 of OY776127.1, forward strand.
ATTCCTCTATACTCAGTGGAGTTGGTTGGAACACCACTTTCATCAGGATCCATCTTCCAATTAGTATTCATTGGGATCCTCACTGGCTTGCTTGATGTACACCCAAATTTCTTGATCATTTCTCTGGTGTACTTAGCTTGGTTGATGAAGATTCCTTCTTTTGATTGCTTGACTTGTAGACCCAAAAAGAAGTTCATCAACCCCATCATGGACATCTCAAACTTGCTTTGCATGAGCTTGGAGAACTTTTCACACAGCTTCTCATTAGGGGATCCAAAAATTATGTCATCTACATAAATTTGGACAAGCAAGATGTCCTCTCCTTCAGAGATTCTGAAGAGAGTTTTGTCCACAGTTCCCTTGGTGAATCCATGATCCAATAGGAATTGTGACAATGTATCATACCAAGCCCTAGGGGCCTGTCTGAGTCCATATAGAGCCTTCTTCAGCCTGTATACTTGGTTTCCAATCTCAAAACCTGGTGGTTGCTCCACATAGACCTCTTCTTTCAAGACTCCATTCAGAAAGGCACTCTTGACATCCATTTGGTACACTTTGAACCTCTTGTGGGCTGCATAGGCTATGAAAAGCCTTATTGCTTCTAGCCTTGCCACAGGTGCAAATGTCTCATCATAGTCAATGCCTTCATGCTGGCAATAACCTTTTGCCACTAGTCTTGCTTTGTTTCTGACAATCACATCATTTTCATTCTTTTTGTTCTTGAACACCCATTTGGTTCCAATAACATCTTGATGTGAAGGTCTATCAACCAGCTCCCATACTTCATTTCTGGTGAATTGGTTGAGCTCTTCTTGCATTGCTGTGATCCAATTGGCATCCTGAAGTGCTTCATCAATGTCTTTTGATTCCTGTTCTGACAAGAAACAACAAAACATAGCACTTTCACCATGAAACTTTCTGGTTCTGACTCCTATACTTGGATCACCAAGTATCAGATCAGTAGGATGGTCATACAACCAAGTCCTTCTTTTTCTGATTCCTTCAGTAGAGTTGTCCTCTACTGAGGTTGAGTCATTTTGATCATAAAATTCAGGATAATTTAGTGCAGGATCTAATTCAGGATCATAATCAGGGGTGTTGTCCTCAATGTCAGGGACATTGGCATTTTCAACATTTTGAGTTCCCCCTTGATTATTTGACCCATTAACTACCTCAGCAGGAACTGCTTCTTCATTGGTAGTTGTTACCTGGATGTGAACTGGGATTGGCTCATTCAGTTCACCATTTCCATCAGTAGGATTTGTCTCAGGAAGATTGCCTTCAGGATAGTTGTCCAATGTTGTATGTTCAGGTAGATTGGCTTGGACAACATCTATGAATTTAGTGCCTTTGTCTTTTAGGCTCAATCTGGTTGTCCTCTGTGTGATCTCTTCAGGTTTCAAACTATCATTCCTGATCTCAAAGATAGATTCATCAAACACAACATGAGGTGTTTCTTCCACTATAAGGGTTTTCTTGTTGTAGACTCTGAAAGCTCTACTGATTTGAGAGTATCCAAGAAATACTCCCTCATCAGCTTTGCTGTCAAAAGCTTTCAACTGTTCTTTCCCATTATTTTGAATGAAGCATTTGCAACCAAATATATGAAAGAATGACACTTTAGGCATTCTTCCTTTCCAGAGCTCATAGGGGGTTTTGCCTTGCCCCTTTGTGATCAAACATCTATTTTGAGTATGGCATGCAATATTTATAGCTTCAGCCCAAAACCTCTTAGGTAAATTTGAATCAGCAATTAAAGTTCTAGCAGCTTCTTTCAAGGTTCTATTCCTCCTTTCTGCAACTCCATTTTGCTGAGGTGTTCTAGCTGCTGAGGTTTCATGAGCTATACCATTAGATGTGCAATACTCATTGATGTATGAATTTATGAACTCAGTGCCTTTATCAGATCTGTTGGGATATAAATTCACCCTAAGCCCCACTTGATTTTAGAATAGTTTTGATGGCCAAAACACTTAGAGTTTATAAATGTAATAGGATCAGCTGACTTTGTATAGAACAGCTTAGACTAGTCTTGTGTGATCAACTGTATAGATATCAGCTGATCAGCACAGTCCAGGCTTACATGCGCTTCCTCAAGATGAGAAGAGTAGAAGACATGAAGACTAGGAGATCCTTGAAGACCAGTTAAGTAAGGTGCTTGTATACCTACTTGACTGATGGAGTCCCAGATTGAAGATGGCCTAAAGCAGGACAAAGAATTGCCAGATCAGAAGAGTTTTACTCTGCTGATATCAAAAGACAGAAGACACAAGGCCAGAAGAGTAGTCAGAAGACTAGAAGTTCAGATCAGAAGACTATGTGCTCTTTCAGGACTCGGCTGATTCCAAAGTCATCTTGCGATTTAAACAGAGACCTACCTTATTTAGAAGATTGACATTATCCCAAGATTGAAGCAATCAAGCGGCTGGAATCAAGGAATCAAGCCATTATGGAAAGATTGCCCCAACGGCTAGTCAACTCCAACGGCTAGTTGCAAGCAATCACCACTATAAATACAAGAGGATGAGAAATCACAAGTACGAAGTGACAACGAGAGAATTCAATATTTCCAACAAGCAATCAAGCTGAAGTCGTATTGTCTCAAGAATTCTCAAAGAGCCAGAATCCATTAGATTATCCATAGCTCTTAAGTGATTTCTATCCAACCCTTAAGAACCTGAAACCTATTCATATTGTATATCATTTGTTTTAGGCAAAGTGATTAAGCAAATTATAAGCTTGAATCACTAGTTGGATACACTTCAAAAACCTCAAACCCTCTCCGAAAGGTTAAAGTTTTTGAAACCCTCAAAGTGCAAGTGCTTACAATCACTTGTGGAGACCGTAGCTGTTAGGACGGCTCAGATCTCAAAGTCCTATCCTTGGGACTATAAAGGTCAAGACCCTTGTAATTTGCGGTAAATTAAAGGGATTAAACATCACGTTAGGACGTGAGAGTGGACGTAGGATCGTATATCCGAACCACTATAAACCTGGTGTTATTTACTTATTGCACTTTACATTCTGTCATTTCATTAACTGTTATATAGTGCATACTGTGATTTCAATATTCTTCAAAACAAGGCCACAACTTTCAAACCAGCATCAGCTGAGTACTTTCATACAAGAAAACAAGTTAAACACTTTCACAAGAAACAAAAGAACGAGTCTAAACAAGGCCTACCATAATTCCGCATATAACCTCCTCTATCAGATCACTATAGTCATCTGGACCAGCAGACTTGTAGTCCAGCTGACATAGCAATCAGAAGAGGTTCCCAACTCTCTTGAAAAAGTTTTAAAGTCTATTCACCCCTCCCCTCTAGACTTTAATCCCATTCACTACTCGTTCAGGGACCAACAAGTGGTATCAGAGCAGTTGTTCTAACGGACTACTGTCTCTAGATTATCAGAAGACTTGAGGGAGTCTCTCTGTAGTCCTCTTGAACAGATCTTTTTCTTTTGAAAAACTTGTTTTCGAAAACTCATACAGCATGAGTGCTAATATGCGTAAGTTGCCTAAGTTTTCAGTGGAGGATTATGATTACTGGAAGATCAGGATGAGGAAGAATCTCACATCAGTCCACTACAAGATGTGGTCAGTAATCACTGAAGGCCCAATCACCATCATGGCAGTCAACACTGCAAATGGTGATCCAGAAGTTCCAGTTGGAGAACTAGCCCCCAAGCCGATGAAGGATCTCACACCAGAAGAGATGAAGCAGTCAAATCTTGACAGCATTGCTCAAGATTACATCATGCAAACTCTTCCAAATGAGTACATTGCAAAAGTAATCAATTGTAAAACAGCTAAGGAAATGTGGGATGCTCTAGCACTCCTCTGTGAAGGAACCGAGCTGATTAAGGAGAGCAAGTTGACAACAGCAGTCAAGAAGTTTGAACATTTCAAAATGCAACCAGAAGAGTCTATTGATCAATTAGACAATAGATTTACCAAGATCATCAATGAGATAGAATCTCTGGGCAAGAAATATACAAATAGAGAGAAAAATCTAAAGATATTAGACTCTCTAACCAAGAAATGGAGACTCAAGAAGACCATCATCAAAGATACTCAAGATATCAAGGAGTGGTCTGCACAGACTCTATTTCAGAATCTAAAAGCCCATGAATATGATCTTGAAAGAGAAGAAAACTCAGAAAATGATGAACCTATTGCTACTCCACCTACATCCAAGACTGTAGCTTTCAAGGCAGCTAATACAAAAGCTACAAGCACCTCATCTGGCAAGACATCTCTGAAAACAGAAGACTATGAAGGATCAGACATGAGTCTGAAGGAACAAATGGCTCTTATGATCAAGAGATTCGAAAGGATGAACACTCTCAACAGCAAATATAGAAAGTTCTATAGAAACTACAAAGATAGAAGAGCAAGATCACCCTCCAGAGGTTCCAGAGAAAGAACACCAGAAAGACATCCTAGAAAGGATGTGGAGTTATCTAACAGCCGAGGCTCCAGAAAAAGAGATGCCACACCTCCAAGGAAAGGCAATTCAAATCAAAAGCCTGGAGCATGCTTCAATTGTCGTAAACCAGGACACTATGTCTATGAATGCCCTGAGCTGGATGACAAAGAAGAAAGAAGGCCAAGGAGAAGAAATTCAGATAAGCAAGCAATGCTGACTAAAGAATCTGAATATCAAAGTGATGAACTTCCTACATCACCAAACTGTCAAATCTACTCAGATGATTCAAACGATCTAGCTATGATGGCCATAGGAGAAAATGAGGTAAACTCTTATACTACTACTTTCCATTCACCTATTTTCTCACAAACAGATGACATAAACTCATCTGAAGGCGAATCAGAAGACACCTATTATCAATCTTTAAGAAAGGTAAAAGGTGATCTGGATATTGCCACTAGAGCCTTTATAGAAGTGGAAGAGGAGAATAAGGATTTAAGGAAAGAAATTGCTAGGTTGAAAAAGGTTAAGTTTGATAACACCCCTGAGTTAGTCACCATGAATGAAAGGTTGACCAAAGAAGTGGAACTTCTTAAGGAAGAAAATACCACAACAACTCAGTTGTATGAGGGGATGTTAGAAACTCAAGCCTTAGAAACCAAAGAATTTCGTATACTACAATCTAAGTTCGATGATCTCTTCCAATCACACAAGCTCTTAGAAAAGGAGAAGGAATGCCTTGATCAAAAGATATCAGAATTCAATAAAGCCTCGACTACTATTGAAAGTATCTCTGAATATTATAGATCAAATGGCAATAAGATGGGTTTAGGCTATGAACTTAATCCATCAACATCCTCTCCAGCTGGGGGTAGTACACCTAACAAGTGCACTACTCAGACACATGAACAGGGTGAGTGTTCTAAACACAATGAACTCAATATGAACCAAAAGGCATCTGTACCAACTAAGGCTAACTATTCCAACACCAAAAATGGTAAAAGAAAAAGTTAACCCCAAACCTATACAGAGGAACAGCAAACAGCCTAGACCATCTCGTCTGAGACAGTCTCAGCTGTATGCTGCTCCAGCCAAGAAGAAGAAATCTTCTTCAAACAAATCTGTCCTCTTTGCACCCCCTATCTCTTATGATATTGTGAGAACAGAAGAGTATGGTCCATATAATCGTGTGCATCGACCAGCTAATGCACCCAGGCCGAATGTAACTAGTCAAAAGATATTGTATGTTCACTCCTATAAAGGAAAACCATTTGACTATTACTTAGCTGACACAAACAACAAATCAGATCAGTCTAAGGTGTTAACTGGTAAGATTTGGTTCTGTGATGCCCGAGGGAAACAACTCAAGTGTTCAAGGTTGTTCAAACGACCAATGTATATGTGGGTTCCCAAGGGTAGTACTAACACCCAAGGACCCAAAACAAAATGGGTACCTAAGACTTAACCTTTCTTGCAGGAAAGGAGGGACCTATACAGAAAAGGAGGTCTAGCAGGAGAGATATGGTACATAGATAGTGGATGCTTAACCCATATGACTGGAACCAAAGACCTGCTGACCAACTACACAGAAAAGAAAGGTCCAAAAGTCTTCTTTGGTGATAACGCGCACGGTAACACAAAAGGATATGGCACCCTTAGAAATGGTGACATTGAGGTACATGATGTATCATATGTAGAAGGTCTTAAGTTTAATCTATTATCTGTTTCTCATTTTTGTGACACTGGTTATTCAGTTAAATTCTCTAAAGATGAATGTCTCATAAGTGATAAAAGAACAAAACAAAACCTTCTAACAGGATCTAGAAAGGGAAGTATGTATCTTGCAAATTGGAACAGCTGTCCTAAGGATACATGTCTGCTTGTGAAAAGCCCTAAAGATGTCAGCTGGCTATGGCACAAACGTCTTAGTCATCTGAACTTTAAGACTCTGAACAAGTTAGCAAGGGAATCCTTAGTTGATGGTCTGCCTAATGAACTCTACTGTAAAGATCAGGTCTGTGATGCATGTCAACAAGGAAAGCAAACAAAGGTCTCCTTCAAGACCAAGAAGATAGCATCAACCAGCAGAGTTCTTGAACTATTACACATGGATCTCTTTGGACCAATCACTCCAACCACCCTAACAGGAAGAAAATACACTCTTATTGTTGTAGATGACTACTCCAAGTTTACTTGGGTTATCTTCTTATACAAGAAGAGTGAAACTCAGCAGAAGCTTCCTGAACTGTTAAAGAGGATCCAAGTAGAGAAAGGAGAACCTATTGTGAAAATTAGAAGTGACAAAGGCACTGAATTTATTAACTCTTATATTATTGCATATTGTACTTCTAATGGTATTCAGCATGAGACAAGTGCAGCAAGAACACCACAACAAAATGGTGTAGCTGAAAGAAGAGTCAGAACACTCAAAGAAGCTGCAAGAACACTCCTTGCTGAATTCTCTACTCCTAAGAAACTCTGGGCAGAAGCTATCAACACAGCTTGTCACACTCAAAACAGGTCAGGTATTCACAAAATCCTTGAGAAAACCCCATATGAACTGTGGAAACGAAGAAAACCTAGAGTATCTTACTTTCATATATTTGGTTGTAAGTGTTTCATTCACAACAATGGGAAAAGTAAGTTGAATGCTTTTGATGCCAAAGCAGATGAGGGGATATTCTTGGGATACTCCTCAACTAGCAAAACATTTAGAGTATTCAACAAACGCACCCTTCTTGTGGAAGAAACACCACATGTTGTTTTTGATGAATCTTGTGAAAAGAATGCAGTAGAAACAACCTCAGCAGCAGAACAGATGAAGAAACTAGTGATCAAGAAGAGGTCTGATGAATTTATTGAAGTCAATGAACCATTCCCTGAAGAACCAGAGGAAGATAAAACACACAGACCAGTCACTAGATCTCAAACTCAAGCTGAACAAGTTATCCACAATCAACATGCAACAATCCCAAATGCAAGGGGGAATGGTCTCTTTGATACTCAAGATACAGATGATGATCGACCAAATCAAGTCAATCCTCCTGATGACAATAGAACAGATGAGAATCCAAGTTCATCTAATACAGATACTCCTGTAAGACATACATGGAGGAACAATCATCCATCAAACCTCATCTTAGGAGGAGCAGAATCAGGTGTCAAGACAAGAAGACAACTGAATCAGAATTCTCAATCATCTATGTTCTGCTGGTGTGCTTTCCTCTCCAACATTGAACCAGCTGACATAGAAGAAGCAATGACTGATAGCAATTGGATCACTGCTATGCAAGAGGAACTAAACCAATTCGAAAGAAATGAAGTCGGGGAATTGGTAGATCGACCTGAAAACCACAACGTAGTAGGAACAAAGTGGGTATTCAAGAACAAGAAGGACGAACATGATGTAATAACTAGAAATAAAGCAAGGCTAGTTGCAAAAGGATATTCACAATCTGAAGGAATTGACTATGATGAAACTTTTGCTCCAGTAGCCAGATTAGAAGCCATTCGACTATTTCTAGCCTATGCATCATTTATGGGCTTCAAAGTATACCAAATGGATGTCAAAAGTGCTTTTCTAAATGGTATTCTGGTAGAAGAAGTATATGTAGAACAGCCTCCAGGATTTGAAAAAGGTGATCAAGTATATCGACTGAAGAAGGCTCTCTATGGTCTAAAACAAGCCCCTAGAGCTTGGTATGACACATTGTCACAATTCCTACTTGACAATGGATATACAAAAGGCAAAGGTTATAGAACTCTCTTCAGAATACAAGAAGGAGAAGATATTCTAATGGTACAAATATATGTAGATGACATTATATTTGGATCACCCAATCAAGAAATGTGCAAGAAGTTCTCTGAACTTATGCAAGGAAAATTCGAAATGAGCATGATGGGTGAGATGAACTATTTCCTAGGACTTCAAGTCAAGCAGAGTCCAGAAGGGATCTTCATCAACCAGTCCAAGTATACCAAGAGTCTGCTAGAAAGATTCAAAGCTCTACAAAGCAAGACTGCAAGGATTCCTATGATGACATCTTTCAAAATGGAACCAGATGATTCCGGAAAGGCAGTTGATCAAGCTGAATATAGAGCACTGATTGGATCTCTACTATACCTTACAGCCAGCAGACCAGACATAACATTTGTTGTAGGAGTATGTGCTAGGTTTCAAGCAAACCCAAAGCAAAGTCATCTAGAAGCAGCAAGGAAGATTGATCTCAAGTACCTAAAAGGATCAGTCAACCTAGGTCTATGGTACCCTGCTGATGACAATCTAGAATTAAGTGGCTATTCTGACTCAGACTATGGAGGATGTAGAATTGATAGGAAATCCACATCAGGAACCTGTCAATTTCTAGGCAGCAAGTTGATATCATGGTTCTCTAAGAAACAAACCTCAGTTGCAACATCCACCACTGAAGCAGAATATATGGCAGCTGGAAGTTGTTGTAGTCAGCTACTCTGGCTAGTTCAACAACTCAAAGATTACAATGTAGAGGCAAGAGAAGTCCCTATCTTTTGTGACAGCAGCAGTGCCATTGCCATCACTCAAAATCCAGTCCTCCACACAAGGTGCAAACATGTCGACATTCGACACCATTTTATAAGAGACCACCTTGAAAAGAAGGACATCAAGATGGAGAAAATTCACACAGATATCCAAAGAGCAGACATCTTGACTAAGCCCCTAGCTGAAGAAAGATTCAAGACCCTATGCTATAGCTTAGGACTCTTGGACCCAAGCACATAAAGAGCACAAGATCAGCTGAAGACCTCAGCTGATACATTTTGCAGCTGACTAGGAGGATCAGATGAGGTGAATAGACACCCTCATCTTCACGTAAGTTCTTTCCCAATGAAGACAGATAGAGCTGAGGGAAAACATAGAGTTATCTAATCAAGGGGGAATCAATGATACCTTAAGAATCCTTGATGAAATACTCTAAAATCTGCATTGCATAGTATATATATACATACATATAGCAGATCTGAACAAAGTTATTTGATCTCTTTACTCTAAGCAATGTATAACTATGTATATTAATAAACTATTCTTCATAAAATACTTTATTCATATACATACATACAGTATACTACTGAGTCATACTTGGCTGGATTAATACGCCATCCTCACCGACTCAACAGTATGCATGCACTGTACGGATTTCAAATAACTCATGGTCAAAATTTATAATTTCTGCATTCCATTAGATAAAGTCTGAATATCCTTAAATGTGCACCCTTGGATCAAGAATCTCACTGCTGATCTTAAGAAATCACTTTTCAGAAATTCAGACCTATCACCTCTATAGTTTTGTCATCTTTCTCTCCACTACCTCATTTCTACCCCTATAAAAGGAGGAGTTATGAGAACACCTAAGAACACAAATCATCTAACACTATTCTTATTTCAGGAATGGAGACAATTGAAAGAAGAGATGGAATGGAGATCATTCTTCAACCAAAATCTTGGGTGAAGGAGATGAAGATTTGTCCAGAAAATGAAGATGATGCAGATCTATTTACATGGCTTACTCAACATGAGTATGCTCATGAAAGCTAAAGGAAGAAGAGACGTTCTTGTTGAAAGCTAAAGGAGGAAGAGATGCAGAAGACAAAGTAGCAGGCAAGCAGAGCTTCTTCTCTAGAAGGAAGTTCTACATGGAGAGCTTGTTATCAAAAGCTACTGTGTCTAAACAGAACATGAAGGCTGAATCCATGGCCCTCTCTTCGACTCCATTGAAGCACCTATCAATCTTCCTTCCCCTTCAAGAGAAGCGAATAAATACAACAAGAACACATTAGATGCTACATCCCATCTGATGATGAGGAACATCCGATGGTGAGAAGCATTTAAATCAGTGGGATTTTGTCTAGGCTAGTCCCACTTGATTTAAAGAAGGAGCTGAAAGATCCATCAAACCAGGTTGGATCATCACTCACAATAAAGCTGGAAGGATCCATCCAGGTTGGATCATCACAGCAAACACCATTTCCTCTACTCAGCTGATCAGAAGACCAACTCAGCTGACCAGAAGACTTTTCAAGGAAAATCAGCAGACATCTTGAAGAACTCAGAAGACCTCACTCTGCTGACCAAATCACTCCAATTTAGAGTATAATGACTAGTCTTAATCATGTAATTCATTCTAGATTTATTCCTGAATGTAATTAAACAAATAGGCTTATATAAGGAATGCAATTCTCTTATAGAAAACGGCCTTGATGATCAATTCTTACCATAAATTAGTCACAACGACTATTTTTGGTAATGATGTCATTAATACTCAAGTACCATATTGCCAGCAAATCAAAGATTGCCACATGGCAAAATCAGCCGGAAAATTTAAGAAATCAAAGAAGGAAATCTTGGACTCTACTCCAAATTAAACCCAAATCTGACCGTTAGATCAAAATTTTCTGGAGTATATATTCACACCCTTAAAAACTCTTCCAAACCCTGTCGCTCATATTACTCAAATACTCTCAATACTCTCTCTCTCGTTCTGCAAATTTCTTTCAAGCTCTCAAACCCTAACACTCAAACTCTACTATGGCAATCATTGAAATTTACGACGAGAAGACCAAGAGCACTGGCACCTTGGATGCTGCAAAGTGGTCCAAGGAAGGGAAGATTTTTACGGAGAATGCCCTGTTTTTCAAAGGCAAACACACAGATGAGAACAAGGATATATTGCTTAGGTGCGTCAATCTTAAACTCAGAGACTTTCTGGAAGCAGCTCCAACTAATGTTTATGAACAAGACGTACTGGCATTCTATGCAAACGCTGTGATGAAGGGTTCTCATGTTGAAAGTGTCATGGGTGGACACAAAGTCAAGATTACAAGGGAAATCCTTCAGGAATTGTTTGGCCTGTCAAGGGGGAAAATAAATATCTCCAACTACATCATGAATAGAGAAAAGGAGTATATGGAGATGTTTACTGGTGGAAAAATCAAGGCTACTGATGCAATTGGGCTCAAGAAATCCCAACTTGAACCAAAATTCCAAACCTTGATGGATATTGCAGGAAAGATGTTACTTGGTAACACATTCAGTCATGATGCTGTTACTACTTTAAAGGTTCGAGTAATGGCTGCAATCTGGGATCAGATCGATGGAGACTGGCAAGGACTATTCGTAGAAAGAATTGCCCTTGAGGCAAAGAAAGTCACTTTGGACTTACAATCGAAGGTATGGAAGGTAGCAGCTACAGTCAGCTTTGTCAACAAGCTGAGCATCATCCTTCCAGATATTCTCCCAAAGAAGTACAAGATGGGACCTCATAAGACCTTTCACATCTCCAAATATTATTTGAGAAAGGAAGCTCTTGCTGAGGCAGAAAGGTTGAAAGAAGAGAAGAGGAAGCTGTTGGCTGAGAAGGCAGCACAAGAGTCTGATCATGACTCTGCTGAAGAAGAAGAGGAGCCAACCAAAGAAGAGGCTCAGAAGAAGGCTGCTCAGGATGATGATGATGATGACAATCAGACCTTAGCACAAAGACGATATCTAATCAGATCAGGGCTCATCTCCCCATCTGATTCAGATGCCACTCCCACTGCCTCTCCCTTGAAGAAGGCAGGTACCTCTAAACCCTCTCCCACTCTTACTCCTTCTAAATTGTCAAAGGGTCAGAAGAGAAAGAAGAATAATTCTTCCTTCAACAAAAAGTCCAAGAAATCGAGGCTTCCTACTCCCATGTTAATAGCCCCGATTGCATCCTTCAACCCTTCTGATGACTCCAACCCATCTGACCACTCAAACACTGATATCCAAATCCCTGCTGATACTCACACAACAGAGGAACAAACCCCACCTACCTCAACCTCTGAATCACTGTTGCCTACCCCTGCTGATGTTCAAACAGCAGACACCCAATCACAGATCTCTGCTGATCAAACTCAGATTCCATCCAACACCTCTGCTGACATTCACACAGCAGATGTCCAAGATCTACAGGTTCAACCTTCTACCGATCTTCATGAATGTACTGAACCAAACCAGCAGACTCAAAACCCTGCTGATGAACAGACCACTGAAGATCAAGAACATATCACTTCCCAAATCCCTGCTGATACTCACACAGCAGAGGAAACTAACCCAAATACTCAAACTCCTACCATCATTGTCCCTTCTGTTCCAGAAGACATGGCACCAGCAGACCTGGCTCAAGCAAGTCCCTCTCGACCTCAGTACGGAATGGTACACTATCCTATGTGCACAAGGGAGAAGATAATGAGGATGAAGATAGCAAACCTGCTCAAGTCTACTATTCCTGGTATTGATGAGGAATCAGTTCAGTTTGAACAAGTTCTCAAAATCTGCACCTGGATTGAACTCAGGAGAGATGATGTGGATGACCTTATTGAGGTCATGGAAGGAATGGGAGGAAAAGCCAATTTCCTCGACTGGGAAATGGAGCAAAAAGAAGTTGCTCAAGTTAAATCTTTTGCTCAACTGCTGCCCGAAGAAGCCTTTACAGCAGTATGCCACAGGATTCTAGGAATTCCAACTAATGGTACCTCTATCCCAGAAGGCATATCAGGTCAGCCGACAGCTGACACAGCAAAAGTGAATGACTCAGCTGCGTCCGTTCCTGCAGAAGACTCAGCTGAACCAGCTGACAGAACCGAGATTGAAAGAGAAGTAATCACTATTCCTGATCACTTCATGCCTAAGGATACTCTAACTCACTTCATTGACAAAGGAGACACCATCATGTCCCACCTGGTTAAGGCCACTACCTCATTTCTCAATGAAGAGTACCTTTCAACTGAAGGAAGAGGCAAAGCCCTGATTGTTCATCCAAAGCCTCAAGGTACTGCCTCAACTTCTACTTCAACAGCTGACTATACAGCAGACATATGCTCACAGGTCAAGGCTGCAATAGACCTACACTTTGAAAAGGGTTTAGGCCTACAGCTTGGAAGATATGTTGAAAAGGCGGTTAAGGAGCAGAGAACTCGTCTTCATGACCAGATCATTGACATTGAAGACAAGTGTTGGTCCCTGAACGAGTAGTGAATGGGATTAAAGTCTAGAGGGGAGGGGTGAATAGACTTTAAAACTTTTTCAAACAGAGTTGGGAACCTCTTCTGATTGCTATGTCAACTGGACTGCAAGTCTGCTGGTCCAGATGACTATAGTGATCTGACTGAAGAGGTTATATGCGGAAATATGGTGGCCCTGGTTTAGACTCGTTCTTGTAACTTGTTTTACTTAATGAAACTACTCAGCTGATGCTGGTTTGAAAGTTATGGCCTTGTTTTGAAGATTGTTGAAATCACAGTATGCACTATATAATAATGAATGTAAAAGCAGAAATGTAAAGTGCAGAAAGTAAATAACACCGGATTTATAGTGGTTCGGATATACGATCCTACGTCCACTCTCACGTCCTAACGTGATGTTTAATCCCTTTAATTTCCACAAATTACAAGGGTCTTGTCCTTTATAGTCCCAAGGTTAGGACTTTGAGATCTGAGCCGTCCTAACAGCTGCGGTCTCCACAAGTGATTGTAAGCACTTGCACTTTGGGGGGTTTCAAAAACTTAAACCTTTCGGTGAGGGTTTGGGGTTTTTGAGAGGTATCCAACTAATGGTTCAAGCTTATAATTTGCTTAACCACTATGCCTAAAACAACTGATATACAATATGAATAAGTTTCAGGTTCTTAAGGGTTGGATAGGAAGCACTTAAGAGCAGTGGTTCTAACGGACTACTGTCTCTAGATTATCAGAAGACTTGAGGGAGTCTCTCTGTAGTCCTCTTGAACAGATCTTTTTTTTAAAAAAAAAAAACTTGTTTTCGAAAACTCATACAGCATGAGTGCTAATATGCGTAAGTTGCCTAAGTTTTCAGTGGAGGATTATGATTACTGGAAGATCAGGATGAGGAAGAATCTCACATCAGTCCACTACAAGATGTGGTCTGTAATCACAGAAGGCCCGATCACCATCATGACAGTCAACACTGCAAATGGTGATCCAGAAGTCCCAGTTGGAGAACTGGTTCCCAAGCCCATGAAGGACCTCACACCAGAAGAGATGAAGCAATCAAGTCTTGATAGCATTGCTCAAGATTACATAATGCAAACTCTTCCAAATGAGTACATTGCAAAAGTAATCCATTGTGAGTCAGCCAGAGAGATGTGGGAGGCATTGGCACTTCTTTGTGAAGGAACTGAGCTGATCAAAGAATCCAAGTTGTCTACAGCAGTCAAGAAGTTCGAACACTTCAAGATGCAACCAGAAGAGTATATTGATCAGTTAGACAACAGATTTACCAAGATCATCAATGAGATAGAATCTCTGGGCAAGAAATACACAAATAAAGAGAAAAACCTAAAGATCTTAGATTCTCTAACCAAGAAATGGAGACTCAAGAAGACCATCATCAAAGATACTCAAGATATCAAGAAATGGTCTGCACAAACTCTATTTCAGAACCTGAAAGCCCATGAATATGATCTTGAAAGAGAAGAGAACTCAGGAAGTGATGAGCCAACTGCAACCCCATCTACCTCCAAGACTGTAGCCTTCAAGGCAGCCAATACAAAAGCTGCAAGCACCTCATCTGGCAAGACCTCTCTGAAAACAAAAGACTGTGAAGGATCAGACATGAGCCTGAAAGAGCAAATGGCTCTTATGATCAAGAGATTTGAAAGGATGAACACCCTCAACAGCAAATATAGAAAGTTCTATAGAAACTACAAAGATAGAAGAGCAAGTTCATCCTCCAGAGGTTCCAGAGAAAGAACACCAGAAAGACATCCTAGAAAGGATGTGGAGTCATCTGACAGCCGAGGATCTAGAAGAAGAGATGCCACTCCTCCAAGGAGAGGCAACTCAAATCAGAAACCTGGATCTTGCTTCAACTGTGGCAAACCAGGACACTATGTCTATGAATGTCCTGAGCTGGATTTGGATGACAAGAAAGAAAGAAGGCCAAGAAGAACCTCAGATAAAAAGGCAATGGTGACTGAAGAATCTGAATACCAAAGTGATGAACTCCCTACGTCACCAGACGATCAAATCTTTTCAGATGATTCAGACGACCTAGCTATGATGGCCATAGGAGAAAATGAGGTAAACTCTTATACTACTACTTTCCATTCACCTATTTTCTCACAAACAGATGACATAAACTCATCTGAAGGCGAATCAGAAGACACCTATTATCAATCCTTAAGAAAGGTAAAAGGTGATCTGGATATTGCCACTAGAGCCTTTATAGAAGTGGAAGAGGAGAATAAGGATTTAAGGAAAGAAATTGCTAGGTTGAAAAAGGTAAAGTTTGATAACACCCCTGAGTTAGTCACCATGAATGAAAGGTTGACCAAAGAAGTGGAACTTCTTAAGGAAGAAAATACCACAACAACTCAGTTGTATGAGGGGATGTTAGAAACTCAAGCCTTAGAAACCAAAGAATTTCGTATACTTCAATCTAAGTTCAATGATCTCTTCCAAACACATAAGCTCTTAGAAAAGGAGAAGGAATGCCTAGATCAAAAGATATCAAAATTCAATAAAGCTTCGACTACTATTGAAAGTATCTCTGAATATTATAGATCAAATGGCAATAAGATGGGTTTAGGCTATGAACTTAATCCATCAACATCCTCTCAAGCTGGGGGTAGTACACCTAACAAATGCACTACTCAGACACATGAACAGGGTGAGTGTTCTAAACACAATGAACTCAATATGAACCATAAGGCATCTGCATCAGCTAAGGCTAACTATCCCAAAACCAAAAATGGTAAAGGACAAGCTAACCCCAAGCCTGTACAGAGGAACAGCAAACAGCCTAGACCATCTCGGCTGAGACAGTCTCAGTTGTATGCTGCTCCAGCCAAGAAGAAGAAATCTTCTTCAAACAAATCTGTTCTCTTTGCACCCCCTATCTCTTATGATATTGTGAGAACAGAAGAGTATGGTCCATATAATCGTGTGCATCGACCAGCTAATGCACCCAGGCCGAATTCTCCTAGTTAGTCGACTGATTAATTACTTATCGGAGTTAAGTGCGGAATTGTAGTGTGCCCATAAATATTATACTCGTCTATTTAATAAATACAGTGTGTAAAACAGTTTATGCACAAATATGTATGAAAAGACTTGAAATGTAAATTGCAGAAATGTAAATAACACTTTGATTTATAGTGGTTCGGATATACGTTCCTACGTCCACTCTCACGTCCTAACGTGATGTTTAATCCCTTTAATTTCCACAAATTACAAGGGTCTTGTCCTTTATAGTCCCAAGGGTAGGACTTTGAGATCTGAGCCGTCCTAACAGCTACGGTCTCCACAAGTGATTGTAAGCACTTGCACTTCCCCCACAAGTGATTGTAAGCACTTGCACTTGAACTCCACAAGTGATTATAGAGCACTTGGACTCTTTACAGTGATAAACACTCAACTTGACTTCTAAGGTTTTATGGTAGAAGGTGGGTTTTGTGTATATGAACTAGGTGAGAATTTCCCTTACAATCTGTTTTAGCCTCATGCTAGGATTGGAAAATTCTCTCTAAGCTATGGATATATATGAGTGGTTGCACTGGCTTAGATGGTATGAGTTCACTCACTGGGGATGAGGTGATGCTTGTTGAATCTTCATGAACGATCTTCTTGAGCCCTTCTTATTTCTTGACTTTAAGCACTTTGCTCGACCTCTGCATCTCACACCTCTTCACTCCAAATGATGTAAGAACTGAACTCATTTATATAGTGTTGAGTTTGAATGTTACCGTTGGATGATGGCATTCAAAACTCCACTAATTCGGGAATTGCCAATCTCTTGATTTGATATGATTGAATATTATCATTGTCATGTAATTTCAATCATATCTTTGACTTTCCTTTCTTGTGCGTATCTTGTCAATCCTTGACTTCAACTCTGATTGGCCTTCCTTTAATTGAGTAAGAAGACTTCTACTCTGCTGGTAAGAAGACTTCACTCTGCTGGTAAGAAGACTTCACTCTGCTGTCTTTACTCAGCTGACTTTACACAGCTGCTGTTTCTTCTCAGCTGCTGTCTTTACTCTGCTGTCTTTACTCAGCTGGCTTTACACAGCTGCTGTTTCTTCTCAGCTGCTGTCTTTACTCTGCTGTCTTTACTCAGCTGGCTTTACACAGCTGCTGTTTCTTCTCAGCTGCTGTCTTTACTCTGCTGTCTTTACTCAGCTGGTTGTAAGATGACTTCTACTCAGCTTGTAAGAAGACTTCTACTCTGCTGGTCAGAAGACTTCTACTCTGCTGGTAAGAAGACTTCTACTCATCTTACTCTTACTCTTCTTATCCTATAAGATGAGTTTAACTCATCTTATCAGGAGATTTCAGGTCTTGGTCTTCTCTTCTCTTCTTGAGCATTTGCATGTCTTCTCTTCTAACCAGAGTCATATCTATTACAAGATGTATAATAAAGTTGTCTATACAATACAACTTATCCTATTACATGTTTGATTTGGTTTATCAAAACTAAACTAGGGATATTCATATCCCAACAATTTCCCCCTTTTTGATATAACCAAATCATCTAACACTAACTGAAGCAATAAAGAACAGACAGTGCTAGAGTCCATATAATAGTGCAGGAGAGTAAAAACAGAAGGCTTTTGTATGAGGACAATGAGAAGTTGTCATCAGATGAGATAACTAGATGTTATCTCCAAAAGCTAAAAAGATGAGTTTTATTAATATTGCACTTTACAAGCACGGACTCACCTAATCAGCTATTACAAAGGTCTTCTTATCTACTCTTCAGCTGATATGTTGCAAATCAGACGACTTCCAATTAAGCTCTTCTTGTCTTCAGGTCTTCTAACAACTTGATCATCTTGATCTCCTCTTCTTGCTCATACGCGTGTAAATCCAGATAGGGCTAGAACTCAGTTGAACTGAAGTTCCCCCTTAGTTGTTGACCTGTTCTTAACACACAATAATCCAAATACATGCAAGTATGATTTTTATGAAAAAAAAAGTGCATGCAAAACAGTTTTTCAAAAACGGATCTATTCAGGTGACCATTGAAAACAGTAAAACGTGTTTTTGATGGCTCAAACGATGGTATTTGGCCAAAAAGCATTACACGTCACTGCAAAGCAGTGAGTTCGATTCAAAACATCAATTCCACTTTAAAAAGTGTACTCACACGTTAAATTATGAAAACAACAGAAAAAGTGCAGATTTTCGAAAATAAAAAATTCAAAGCAATGGTCTTTTGAACACACGACTCTGATACCACTTGTTGGTCCCTGAGACGAGTGTAAGATCAGCAGACTTGATGTCTGCTGATTGTGTGGAAAATAAATTAACTCTTCAAAGTAACTAGTCCGCTGATTTTACACTCGTCTCAGGGACCAACAACAAGTTTGGAGATTCACTTCACAATCAGATAAGTGAGTATCTGACCAGCATTCTGAAGAAGGCAGGTGACTATTCCACCAGATTTGCTGATCTCTACACTAATGAGGTTGACCGCATGGAAAACACCTACAAGAAAAGAATTGAAGATGCTGAAGCAAGAGCTACTGAAGGTCGTACTCTTCTCCAATCAGCTACAGCAGAAAATGAGAAGCTTCAGACTCAGCTGAAGGAGACAGCAACCAAATTGGAAGCACTTGCAGCTAAACTAGAAGCTGCCTCCTCCTCCAACTCTCATGCTCAGATTCTAGACCATAACATCACTCATCTGACCCATATTGGCAAAGTCAATGCCATGGCTCTTCAACAAACTCTTAGAGTGGAGATCCTGAATGCCATGAAGCCTTTTGCGGCTGCACTTGCTGAAGCCAAAAAGGGGGAAGATGTATTGATAAAAGCTCTAGAGAAGGCTACTGCACAGCAAGCTGTAATGGTAGTATCTCAAGATGAGCTAAATGAAACCTTGGGTGGTCTATCAAGCAAAATCAAGAGCAAGCAAGGCAAAGGCAAAGAAATTGCTCAAGAAGACATCCAAGCTCCCACTAAAGCAACTGCCAAAAGTCTGCAGATCACTGCCTCTACAGAACAAGTTCCTGAGAAGAGGATGACTAGGAAAAGGAAGGCAGATGAGCAAGCAGATGAGCAAGCTCAGAAGTCAAGCAAGAAGTCAACTCCAGCAGAGCCTACTGCAGAAGAGAAAGAGGCTTTAGAGTTGAAGAAAAGAAAAGAGCTTGAAGCTCAAGAGCTTAAGCAAAAGAAGCTAAAAGATGAGAAAGCAGTCAAAGCCAAATTTGACAGGAAGATAGCCAAACTCAGGAAAGCTCTCAAGGACAAAGCATTGAAAGAAAATGCTCTGGCACAGAAAGATAAAGTTCCGGTGTTTGATAGCAACTATGTGGATTATTTAGCCCTTCAAGATGAGCTACCAAGGTGGTACCCTCTGAAGAAGAAATGGCAAATTCAACACCACATTGTAAGAAAATTTGGCCCACTCCCAACCTATGAAGATGAATTCTTCCAGTTCAATCAATTCATGAACATTGAAGATCAAGAGTTCTGGAAAGAAGTAGTCAAGACAGCCAAAGAACTTGACAACTGCAGAATCCTAACTCCTGAAGAACCCAAATGGGATCCTCCCACTCTGGATTCTGGAAGAACATACTTAATTGAAGTCAAAAGGATCCTAGAGAAGATCTATGAAGAGGAGAATGTTACAGACCTGCAGCACATGGAAGAAGTTCGATCTCGTCTATACCTTGCTTTCCGCATCTGAAGATCAGAAGACCTGATGAAGACCACTTTCAAAGCTTTAAAGAAACTATTACTTGTAATCTGTAAAAGCTCTATATATATTCAAGTTTAGTTCTCTTAGCTTTCAAGACAAACTCTCATTGTCTTCATCAGATACTTCAGTTTTTATGAAGTTTATAAACTCCTATCTTATCTTATTAAGAGCATTTATCATATATAGTTTTGGCTTCATCAAAAAGGGGGAAATTGTTGGGATATAAATTCACCCTAAGCCCCACTTGATTTTAGAATAGTTTTGATGGCCAAAACACTTAGAGTTTATAAATGTAATAGGATCAGCTGACTTTGTATAGAACAGCTTAGACTAGTCTTGTGTGATCAATTGTATAGATATCAGCTGATCAGCACAGTCCAGGCTTACATGCGCTTCCTCAAGATGAGAAGAGTAGAAGACATGAAGACTAGGAGATCCTTGAAGACCAGTTAAGTAAGGTGCTTGTATACCTACTTGACTGATGGAGTCCCAGATTGAAGATGGCCTAAAGCAGGACAAAGAATTGCCAGATCAGAAGAGTTTTACTCTGCTGATATCAAAAGACAGAAGACACAGGGCCAGAAGAGTAGTCAGAAGACTAGAAGTTCAGATCAGAAGACTATGTGCTCTTTCAGGACTCGGCTGATTCCAAAGTCATCTTGCGATTTAAACAGAGACCTACCTTATTTAGAAGATTGACATGATCCCAGGATTGAAGCAATCAAGCGGCTGGAATCAAGGAATCAAGCCATTATGGAAAGATTGCCCCAACGGCTAGTCAACTCCAACGGCTAGTTGCAAGCAATCACCACTATAAATACAAGAGGATGAGAAATCACAAGTACGAAGTCACAACGAGAGAATTCAATATTTCCAGCAAGCAATCAAGCTAAAGTCGTATTGTCTCAAGAATTCTCAAATAGCCAGAATCCATTAGATTATCCATAGCTCTTAAGTGATTTCTATCCAACCCTTAAGAACCTGAAACCTATTCATATTGTATATCATTTGTTTTAGGCAAAGTGATTAAGCAAATTATAAGCTTGAATCACTAGTTGGATACACTTCAAAAACCTCAAACCCTCTCCGAAAGGTTAAAGTTTTTGAAACTCTCAAAGTGCAAGTGCTTACAATCACTTGTGGAGACCGTAGCTGTTAGGACGGCTCAGATCTCAAAGTCCTATCCTTGGGACTATAAAGGTCAAGACCCTTGTAATTTGCGGTAAATTAAAGGGATTAAACATCACGTTAGGACGTGAGAGTGGACGTAGGATCGTATATCCGAACCACTATAAACCTGGTGTTATTTACTTATTGCACTTTACATTCTGTCATTTCATTAACTGTTATATAGTGCATACTGTGATTTCAATATTCTTCAAAACAAGGCCACAACTTTCAAACCAGCATCAGCTGAGTACTTTCATACAAGAAAACAAGTTAAACACTTTCACAAGAAACAAAAGAACGAGTCTAAACAAGGCCTACCATAATTCCGCATATAACCTCCTCTATCAGATCACTATAGTCATCTGGACCAGCAGACTTGTAGTCCAGCTGACATAGCAATCAGAAGAGGTTCCCAACTCTCTTGAAAAAGTTTTAAAGTCTATTCACCCCTCCCCTCTAGACTTTAATCCCATTCACTACTCGTTTAGGGACCAACAAGATCTTATCTTGATAATGCTAAGGCTTTTCTCATTTGACAGTCTCTTAAGAAGTTCAGGTAGTTTGACTTGTGTTTCCTTCTTATTAAGGAGAAATACTACCCAAGTGAACCTAGAGAAGTCATCTACTACCACCAATGTGTATTTTCTACCATTTATGCTTGAAGGGGTAGTTGGTCCAAACAGATCCATATGTAGAAGTTCAAGTACCCTTTCAGTAGAAATGACTGGTTTACCTTTGAATGAGGCTTTAATCTGTTTTCCCTCTTGACATGGCTTACACACATGTTCTTTTATGAAAACCTCATTAGGTAGTCCTTTAACTAATGCATTTCTAGCAAGTTTGTTCATTGATTTGAAGTTCAGATGGTTTAGCCTCTTATGCCATAACCAGCTTTGTTCACTAGTACTCTTAGCAATGAAACATGCAGCATCAGTAGACTTGTCCCAGTCTGCAAAATACACATTTCCCTTCCTAGTTCCAGTCAATAAGGTTTGTTGAGTTTTATCCTTAATTAAACATTTTCCACTTGAGAACTCAACTTTAAAATCTTTGTCACAGAATTGACTGATACTTAGGAGATTATATTTGAGACCAGCTACATAAGATACATTGGTTACTTTGATGTTACCAATCATCAAAGTACCATAACCTTTTGTTGTTGCTTGTGAGCTGTCTCCAAAAGTAACATTTGGGCCTTCTTTTTCAATAAAATCAGTGAGGAGTTCCTTGTTTCCAGTCATGTGCTTTGAGCATCCACTGTCAAGGTACCATGCTGTCTTTTTGTTCATGCTCCTCTTCTTATGGCCCACTGGTACCTGCAATTAGATAGGTTTAGGTACCCTTTGAGTTTTGGGTCCTGAGAGGTTAGCTGTACCTTTAGGAACCCAAACTTGCCTAATCACCCTGATTGATTCAAGGTGGCTAAGTTGTTTTCCTTGTGCATCAACATACACTGTCTTTCCCTTAAATGCCTTTGGGAAAGTATGGGTGAATGTGTTAACTCTGTAGGTTTCAGGGGAGTTGTCAACTCTCCTGAACTTATGAGTCCTTTGTGCAACTTGATCAAATCTTTGAGGAAAGGCATTTTTATGACCATTACCTTTTGGCATGAAGGGTTTTTGTTGTCTCATTTTATTCTGCCTTTGAGGATAGTTTTCCTTAGGTCTATTCAGCTGAAGCTTTCTCAGTTGAGTTGGCCTAGGCTGATTATACCTTGGATAACTCCTCTGAACATTGTTCAGGAGAGTTGCCCTTCCATTGGGTCTACTCTGCTGACCAACATTCCTCTTATGTTCAGAAGCCTTGACCTTTTCCAAAGGTTTGGGTCTAGTCTCCTGAAGCACTAGAGTAGGCATTTCATTCATTTTGCCCTTTCCTTTGTTCAGTGGTTGAATTATTTCATTTTCAGCTTGTTGTGCCACTGATTTAACAAAGATTTTCTTAGTGTTACTTGTAGAAGCAACACTAAGACAAGGTGAAGATTCAAATGGAACAAAACCTAATCCACTTCTTTGAGCCATAGGTCTTTGATAACTCTGAATTTCCTCTATTGCTCTAGAGGACTTGTTCAAAGCAGACATTTTTAATTTCAGGCTCTCTTCACTTGATTTAAGAATATCATATTCATGTGAGAGATTTTCAAACTTGGCATTTAGAATTTTTAGTTCAAAGTCTTTTCTTTTCTGAGAAAGTAGTTAGTTGTCAATCTCCTTTTGTTGGTCAACTATCCTGAGATTTGCTTCCTTAAGCTCTCTCAAGGCTTGTTGATACAACTCAGTAGATTTGACATCAACAGCTATCTCAGAGTTTTTGGTAAGTTCAATAGCCAATCTTTCATTTTCTCTCACACAGTTATCATGAAATTCTTGTAATCTAGTGAAATCTTCCATCAACTTCCCAAAGGAAAGTTTCAAGTTGACTTCACTAGTGTTTTGTGATAAAAATGATGGTGAGCTAGAAGTGGAGGATACCTCATCATCCTCAAGAGCCATGTTGCACACATCATCATCATTATCATCACTGTTTCAGAACAGTCCATCAGAAGAGTTGAAGCTTTCAGCACTATCAGATTCTTCACCAGCCATCATGGCTTTTCTATTGGTGAACTTTCTGTCTCTTTTAGCTTGTCTTTCTCTTCTTTCTTTAGAGCTCAGTTCAGGGCAGTCATACTGGAAATGCCCTTTCTTTTTGCAATTGTAGCACAGGTCTTCATCATCATCCTTCTTGGATTCATCTCTTCCTTTTGATGATGAGGGGTCAACTCTACTGGACCTTCTTCTATCAGAGTACTTGTCATCTGATCTCTTTTCTTCAGGCTTTTTGTCTTTGGCCTGATCTTCAGGGGAGTTGTATCTTCTCCTGAATTTATTGTCTTAGTAGAATTTCTTGTATCTACCAAACCTTGTGTTCAGCTTGTCAAACCTTCTAGCCATCAAGGCTAGTTCTTCCTTCATTTCAGTCTTAGAGACTGACTTTGATGATCTGGGAGTGGGTTGCATTTCAGGTTCAGCAACTTTGGCTTTGAATGCCACTCCCTTAGTAGGATTTGAAGGTTCCTCAACAGGTTTTCTTCTATTGAGATTGAACTCATAGGCTTTGAGTTCTGAGAAGATTTGTTGCATGGGAATGGAGGAGAGATCTTTGGTATTCTGCATCATCACAGCATAGACATCCCACTTTTGAGTGAGACTTCTCAAGATTTTTAGTCCAACTTCTCTCCTGGAGTAAACCTTCCCCAAAGAGTTGATCTCATTCATCACATCAGTGAATCTACCAGCAAACTTATCAATGGATTCATCAGCTTCCATTGTGAATTGCTCAAACTTTTGTACAACAACTTGGAGCTTGTTCTCCTTAATCTTTTCTGTACCCTCACACATCTCAGCAAGAGTATTCCATATTTCTTTGGCTGTGGTGCAATGGTAGACTCTTCCCATGACTGCATCTGGAATTGTTTGATAGAGGGTATTCATGGCAAGATAATTTAGATTATCTTTCCTCTTTTCATCAGCAGTGAAGTCATCCTCATCCTTGGGAATCAGTTCCCTTACATCTGCTCTTTGCTCATCTGTTACCCTGGGGTTAGTTTGGGTAAACACAAAAGGTCCTCTTGTGATTACTCTTAACATATCAGTATGAAGAGATGCAAGATGAGCCCTCATTCTAATTTTCCAGAAATCATAGTTGTCTATTGAGAACATGGGCAATTTATGATGTGAAATGTGATTGACTGGATTTGTGGCCATGTTGTCCAATCCTTGAACAGCAGGTGGAGGAACAGCATTGTTGTTGGCCATATCTCAAGAATAATCAGTTAATCAACAAGTAATAGATTTCAGATAGAGATTAGTTCAGTGACCACACAAATATGTGATTTTTTGAAAATCAAGATGGATTTTCAGAGGCAGTGGTCTTTGAACCCCTGCTCTGATACCACTTGTTGGTCCTAAAAGGAGTATATAACAAGTGTATGGGGGGGAATACACTTGTATGCAATTCTTTTCAACTTTGATCAAACCAGAGTTCAGCAAGGTTGTCTTGGACAACTCTGTTGAAGATGATTAACTCTTCTAAGATAGTCAAACTACTAAGTACTATTGAGTACTCAGTTGAATAACTATATAGGGGAGTTATATGTGCGGAATAGTGGTTGGCCCTTTTAAGTTTAGACTCCTTAAGTTTCTGAAATCACTTTGTCAATCCAATGCAGTCCAGTTTAGTTTCAGGGAACTTGTCCAAATCAGTTTTGCACAGTCTTTGAATATGTATCTTTTGAAAGATCAGTTTTGTGTGCAGTGTTGAATGAATGTAAGTACTTTGTAAGGTAAATCAACACAAGAGTTTATAGTGGTTCAGAGACTCAAGCTCCTACATCCACTTTCCCTGATTTAACAGGATAATTCCTTCACTCTTGGAATTAACTTGTTTTATAGTGCCAAGGTGCACTTGATCAATAACACCACCCCTTGGTGAATTGATCCCTAGGATGTCTAGAGTCCTAGTACCCTCTTCTCAAATCAGAACTGAATTGTTCTTCTCTCAACAGTCAACTCCTACCACTTCTACTACTACAACCTTCTCACTTTCTCACTTGAAAGGGGTAAGGATTGAAGTAAGGTTCCAACTAATGAGATATCCTTTACAATGAAGATCAAGGTATAAAGATAGGATATCTCTCTAAGCTTCTGTATTGATATACAATTGGGATTAGCTTAGAAGAAGTGTTTCAAGACTAAGAATGTCTTTTGGAGACTTTGAAGCTCTCTGAATAGTTGCTCAGTTGGATGTAGAATGGATGCTTCAAATGGTCTTCACACTCCTTGTATTTATAGACAAAATGAGGATTTGCCCGTTGGAGAGGCAGCCCAAAATTGCTATAAATGTCTTCCTTGAGTTCTTCAAACTGGAAGACAGATTCTTGATAGTGACATGTCCTTATTTGGGTAATAAACGGCTTGTAAGGCTTTGTCTTCTTTCTACAACACTTTTCCCAATGTTTGACTTCTTGTGAGGACTAGGACATGGCTTCTGAAGGTTGATCCAATGATAGGACAACATTCCTTATCAACTGGACAACTCTCCTTATCACTATCAGCAGTTTTGCTTTTCAGCAAGGTTGGCTTGCTCTTCTTCAGATGACTTGGCTCTTTCCCTTTCTTTCACTCCAAGTTGATCTTAGCATGTCTCAATGAAGTTCTTTAGGGTATGGTTTGTTGGGATATGAATCCTATAACGAGTCCTAAATGATGAATAAAAGATAAAAGATGAAGTTTTGATAAGCCAAAAGAAGACTTGAATATTTTCTAAGTGTTGACTGATCTAGTCTAGTTAAGTTGAAGTCATCTTGTACAAGACCAGTAGAATTCACAAGACAAGTACTCATTTTGAAAGACAAGTATTATTGAAAGATAAGTACGATTTATAAGTACTTCATATTTGTTATTCGTATATGTTAGAATGTTATTGAGCTATGAATAATTGTTGTATAGAGCTCATGTTTTAAATGTAATAGATAGATTCTGTGTATAGTTTTATAAGTTGACTAAGCTTTATAACAAGAGCTTAAAGTAATGTAATAGTCTTGTTAGGATTAGATGATAGGACTAGATTAGTTCTATGTTGTAATCTGAAGAAGTCTACTGCACAAGACAAGTAGAAGACACAGTCTACTACTACTGGACAAGACAGGTACGCGACTAAACAAGACAGGTCAATTTGAAGTTAGTTACAAAAGCGTGTTAAAGATAAAGATTGAAGAATTAGTTAAGGAATAACTAATTAACTGAAGAAACGCGTGAAAGGATAAAAAGAATCAGTTACAAGTTAGTTTTCAAGAAAGGTTGTTACACAACTGAAAGTTCTTGGAATTGGAAGTCTATAAATACCTCATGGTATTGATTCATTAGAGACTACTGAGATACTGGTACTACTACTGAAATATTGTTACTGCAAGCATTATTGAAGATTCAAGTGAAGAAATTACTCTCAGAGATTGAAGTTCAGAAAGTGAAGCTACGCAAGACAAGTGAAGATCAAAGAAGGCTACTACTAAACGAAGAGAAGTTTTATTGTTGTTTACTGTTTCAAGTTGCTAGTTACTTGTAAAATAGCTAGTAAGATCGAAGATATATCTGGAGATATAATCGAGAAGATCTAAGTCTTATTTCTTGGGACTTAAAGCTACAAGAACATATTACTCGATTAGAAGAGTTAATAAGAATTTCACAACTGGGTTTGTGAGAGTGGATGTAGACAAGTTGTCGAACCACTATAAATCTCGTGTTTGATTTACTTTACTATTTTGGTTGTTGTTTAATTGATTAATTGTTTACTTGTTAAACATACATAACTGAACAAGACTAGTTGAGTAAACACTGAAACAGAGTTCTCGAAATAAGTTGAGTATAATCTTTAATTGGGCTCATTGTTAATTTCGTATTCTGCACATTGTAATTCTGATATATCGAAAGATTTTAGAAAAGTCTATTCACCCCCCTCTAGACATTTTCTTTAGCTTCCCTCGATATTAACTCAACTTAGGGACCTACAAGTGGTATCAGAGCAGTAGTTTACGAACTGCTGTTTCTTGATAACCAACTCAAGACTTGGGTGAAAGTCTTGGTCCAAGATCATATTTGCTTACGTGTTCTTGATCAATATTCTTGATACATTTTGTTGTTCCCTGTCCTTGACTCATTTACTTCTTGATCATAAAACTGATTAGCACTAGACTACTCGTTTAAATATGTCTCTTGAAATCAGTGCTAACAAGTTGCCTAAGTTCCAGGTTCAAGATTATGACTATTGGAAGCTAAGGATGGAAGCCATCGGGTACACTCGTCAAGAAACCAAGGTCAGAACTAACCTCAGAAGAAATGAGACAGAATAATTTGGATAGCTTGGCTAAGAATTACATCTTACACACTCTTCCTAACGAGTATCTGGGAAAAGTGTTAAAATGTAAAACTGCCAAAGAAATGTGGGATCGCTTAGCCATCATTTGTGAAGGGACATCCCTAATCAAAGAAAGCAAGCTTTCTACAGCAGTCCAAAGATTTGAATCATTTCATATGAAAGCTGGTGAAACAATAGACCAGTTGGATACTCATTTTACCAAAATCATGAATGACTTGGAAGTCCTTGGTAAATCTTATACTCCACGTGAAATCAATCTTAGGATTCTCAAAAGCCTTGATAGTCGATGGAAAATGGTAAAAATGCTTGTTAAGAATACCCAAGATATAGACGTGTGGACAGCAGAGACCATGTTTCAAACTCTAAAGGCTCATGAGTTTGATTTAGACGAAGATGAACCCATAGCAAGTAGTGACAGAGAACATGTTGTATCTAAGAACGTTGCTTTTAAGGCTAGTTCGTCTAAGGTAGACAGGTCGAAGTCTAAGACTAGGTCTACTTCTGTGAAAGACGAGTTAGATAATGATCTTAGTCTGAAGGATCAGGTAAGCCTCATGGTTAGAAAGTTTGATAGACTGAATAAACGTTTCGGAAGATATAAGAAGTTCTATAGAGAACATAGAGGGTCTGCTTCTAAGAACTCGTCTAAGACCAGACGAGACCGAAACTCGTCCGAAAGGAGAGACGAAGTCTCGAAAGGTAACAGACAAGATAGAGAGTCTGATGGTAGGAAGATTGCTCGTTCTGATAGACGTGATAAACGAAGGAATAACTCTCCTATTAAAAGGTCTACTAATGATCTCCTGTGCTATAACTGTGAGAAACCAGGTCACTACATATATGAATGTCCAGACCTGAGCACTGATGATCGAGAAGAACGCAAAGCACGAAGGGAAAGAAGATACAACCGTGGTAAGAAGGCAATGATGGCCAATGATGACTCTGATTCTGACTCAGACGAGTTGCCATCATCCTCATCTAGCTACCCGTCTGAACCAGATCACGATGAAGCTTTCATAGTAGATGATGGTCTATGCTGCATGGCTAAAATCGACCAAGAGGTATCATCTGCTACATCTTTTCAATCTTGTGATGAATCAGATTCTGATGAAAGTGACACTGCCAGTAGCAAAGTAGGGAGTAGCCTTCAGCACTCTACTAGTGCAGTTGAAGACGACCTCCTACTTGCCAACAAGGCAATCATTGAAGTCAGTGACGAAAACATCATTTTAAGACAAGAAATCATTGATCTTAAGGAAGCTCAGTCTAAAGTAGATCCTAATATAACAGTCCTAAATGAACGCTTGCAAGAAGAGTTGAGTCAACTCAAAGACAAGTGTGCATTGACAGACAAGTTGTATCAAGACCTACTTAAGACACATGCTACTGAGAAACATGAATTCGATGTTTTAAAAAACAAGTGCAAAAAGCTTGAAGAACGTAATAAGTTCTTAGAAACCGAGGTTGTCACTCTAGACCTTAAACTTATTGACCTGGTTAACTCTTCAAAGGTTAACCTTGAACTGTCAGATAGGTATAGGGCTCCTGCTGACAAGACAGGCATAAGTGCTGATACATCAGGCTCGTCTACTCAAGTTCCTAAGAACCCTACTATTTTCATCTCAAGCTCTTTGACTAATGATAAAGGAAAAGAACCAATGATATACGATATTGATACTCCATCTAAAGGTACTGTACCAAAACAAGCTCGAGTTAACATTCCAATTACCAAAGGAGGTAAAAAGAATGGTAACAACAAGCCTGCTCAACCTAGAACTAATCTTCTAAGGACCACTAATTGTAGACGATCCAACCAGGTCAGATACGAGGATTGGTATCCTGAGGAGACGAGTACTAGACAAGTACAGACTAGACGACAACAGTCTAGACCTCCTTTCATAAGGCAGTCTCAACTCTACTCGTCTAGACCTAGACAGGAAGGTCCAAAATATCGTACTCAAGCTATTTTATATCCTCCACCTTTGTCATATGATATTGAAGGAGAAGAAAGACCTAAACATGTCTATAAACCGTATGGACCTAATGCATATAAACCCTACTCTGACTATCATAGACAAGTGCCTGCTCAAGTAGAGATCAAGTCGAAAGGCTATCTCCAAAGAGTAGACCCGAACTCGATTGATAGGCCAGATAAGGACAACAAGGTCTTATTTTGCAACAAATATGGTCGAAAGCTTAGAAGATCAAACTTGTTCAGGACTCCAATGTATATTTGGATTCCATTGAACTCGACTAACCCCCCAGGACCCCAATAAACAAGGAGGGTACCTAAATTATGAAATATCATCTAATGCAGGGTCGACTCGATCTATACAAGAAGGGTGGCTCAATAGGAGAAACTTGGTACATAGACAGTGGTTGTTCGCACCACATGACTGGTACTAAGACACTTCTATCAAGCTACCATGAGCAAGAAGGACCAAAAGTAATATTTGGTGATAGCTCCACTGCTGTTACCAAAGGATTCGGTTACATTCGGAATGGAGACATAGAGATCCAAGATGTCTCATATGTTGAAGGCTTGAAATACAATTTACTCTCTGTTTCACAATTCTGTGATCGTGGATACAAGGTGCAGTTCAAGAGTCGCAAATGTGAAATCATTGACAAGAGGACTCATACCGTACTACTCGTCGGCATAAGACAAGGAAGTGTGTACATAGTGAACTGGAACAGTTGTCCGAGGGACACCTGTCTGCTTACTAAGAATCCTAAAGAACTTGGCTGGCTCTGGCATAGACGCCTCTGTCATCTAAACTTTAAGGTCCTTAATAAGATAGCCAGAGACTACCTTGTGGAAGGTATTCCCAATGAAGTCTACTACAAGTCACATGTATGCACGTCCTGTCAGAAAGGTAAACAGGTAAAAGGTTCCTTTAAATCTATTCCATCCCTCTCAACAAGTAGAGTTCTCGAACTCCTACATATGGACCTACATGGCCCAATAACTCCTCCAACTTTGAACGGTAGAAGGTACACACTTGTTGTGGTAGATGACTATTCTAAGTTCACTTGGGTAGTCTTCTTCTTACACAAGAAGAGTGATACACAAACACTCTTGCCTGATCTGTTGAAGAAAATACAAGTTGAGAAGAATCAGTCCATTGTCAAGATCCGTAGTGACAAGGGTACTGAATTCATTAACTGCTATATTAAAGAATTTTGTTCTAAGCGTGGCATCCAGCACCTTACTAGTGCAGCAAGGACACCACAACAAAATGGAGTAGCAGAACGAAGGAACAGAACTCTTAAGGAGGCCTGCAGGACCATGCTGACAGAGTACAATACTCCTCAGAAGTTTTGGGCAGAAGCTATCAATACTGCATGCCATTCCCAAAACAGAAGTGCTATCAATAAAGCACTAGGTAAGACGCCCTATGAGGTATGGAAAGGTCGAAAACCCAGAGTTTCATATTTCCATATATTTGGTTGTAAGTGTTTTATCCATAACAATGGGAAAAGCAAGCTGGATGCATTTGATGCTAAAGCAGACGAGGGGATATTCTTAGGATACTCCTCGACTAGCAAAGCA
The DNA here is from genome assembly GCA_963675135.1 of Galeopsis tetrahit. Classification (NCBI taxonomy): domain Eukaryota; kingdom Viridiplantae; phylum Streptophyta; class Magnoliopsida; order Lamiales; family Lamiaceae; genus Galeopsis; species Galeopsis tetrahit. The sequence goes on from OY776127.1 coordinate 77,366,908, forward strand.
TTTAGAGTATTCAACTACTCAACCCTTTGTGTGGAAGAAACACCACATGTGGTTTTCGATGAATCTCAACAGGACTCGTCTGCCAACAAGATCAGTGAGAAAGTTACTGAGCTAACTATCGAATCTGACAAAGATTCAGAGGTATATGAATTCGTTCAAGCATACAATCCATTCATGAAAGCCCTCGAATCTGATGACAAGGAAAGGGTAAGTGCTCAAGGTAATTCTACTAGACTAGTTGACATGCCTGAACTAGTCGACTCGTCTACCCCTATTAAATCTTCTGATAATAATAATGATGTTGACATGCATGATGTTGTACATGATATAGATGATAGTGCTATTGTTAAGAATAGAAATACATGGAAATCTGCACATAATACTGAAAATATCATTGGTGACTCTACTGTTCGTGTGAAGACTAGACGACAACTCTTTGAGTCGCAAGAACAACTTAGTCCATCTTTGTTTTGCTGGTGTTGTTTCCTCTCATCTATCGAGCCTAAAACCATTAAAGAGGCTTTAGCTGATAGTAACTGGATCATTGTTATGCAAGACGAGTTGAATCAGTTTGTTCGAAATGACGTCTGGGAACTTGTCGATAGACCGAAACATCATAACGTAGTTGGAACTCGATGGATTTTCAAGAATAAGAAAGATGAGAATGATGTAGTTGTTCGTAATAAGGCTAGATTAGTAGCTCAAGGCTATTCACAAGCTGAAGGCATAGATTATGATGAAACATATGCTCCTGTTGCTAGACTAGAAGCCATTCGATTGTTCCTTGCATATGCTGCTTACATGAAATTTACTGTATATCTAATGGATGTTAAAAGTGCATTTCTTAACGGTATTCTTACGGAAGAAGTGTATGTTGAACAACCCCCAGGTTTCGAAGTCAAAGGTAACCAGGTATACAAATTAAAGAAGGCCTTATATGGACTAAAGCAAGCTCCAAGAGCCTGGTACGATACTCTTTCTCAATTTCTATTAGAAAATGGTTTTACTAAGGGCAAGGTAGATAGAACCTTGTTCAGAAGACAAGAAGGGAAAGACATTTTACTCGTCCAAATTTACGTAGATGACATCATTTTTGGTTCACCTAACAAAAAGCTGAGTGAAAGTTTCTCAACACTCATGCAAAGTAAATTTGAGATGTCAATGATGGGTGAAATGAATTACTTTCTCGGACTTCAAGTAAAACAGACCCCAGAAGGGATTTTCATAAATCAAGCAAAGTATACTCGTAATCTACTAGACAAGTATGGTATTAAGACATGTAAATCTTCTGGAGTACCTATGCAACCTACTTACAGGATGGATCCAGACGAGAATGGTAAGTGTGCTGATCAAACTCATTACCGTGGACTTATTGGTTCATTACTGTACTTGACTGCTAGTAGACCTGATATTGCATTTTCTGTTGGTGTATGTGCTCGTTTTCAAGCTAACCCAAAAGAGAGTCATATGGAAACCACTAAAAAGATATTGAAATATTTGAAAGGAACCATCAATCGTGGTATATGGTATCCTTCAAATGATGATTTATCACTAAGTGGCTACTCTGATTCTGATTTTGGTGGTTGTAGAATAGATAGGAAATCTACATCTGGTTCTTGTCAATTCTTAGGCACAAAACTCATTTCATGGTTTTCGAAAAAGCAGACAAGTGTTGCTACCTCTACTACTGAAGCCGAGTACATGGCTGCTGGTAGTTGTTGTAGTCAATTATTATGGCTGATTCAACAACTTAGAGATTATAATATTTGTGAATCAAATGTTCCTATATTATGTGACAGTAACAGTGCTATTGCCATCACACAAAATCCTGTTCTGCACACACGTTGTAAGCATGTCGATGTAAAACATCATTTCATACGTGATCATGTAGAAAAGAAGGATATTCGCATGGAAAAGATTCACACTGATTTTCAAAGAGCTGATATTTTCACAAAACCATTAGTTGAGGCTCGTTTTTGTGAATTATGCATTAGTCTAGGACTAATAGATCTTGACCCTACTAGTATGTAGCAATGTACTAACCAGACAGGTACATTTCTAAGAAGAAAGGGGAAACAAACAAGTTACCACTAAAGAACAGAGCACTCGTCTACTCACTCATAAGACAGGTATACAAGGTCAGACAAGATGACCAAACAACCCGATGAGGAAGCTGGTAAAGCTGAGGGTAATACTAAGGGAATAAACATTTGAGGGGGAATCTCTGATTTCTTAAAAGGCCTTGTGTTGACTCTTAAGTCTGTTAAACGTCATTTTGCTCAACACCATGCTCATTACTTTTAAAGTTGATATTCGTTTTGATTGTTTCAATCTACTACCTGTATTGCATCTAATCTGTCGCACAAGATAAGACAGGTTTGTATAAGCATTCGATGTTCAAAATAGACAAGCACAGCCGTAGGGGGAACTCGTCTTGTGTGCTTAAGTCTACTCGTCTGTTTTGGATAGACTCGAACAGACAAGATAAGTGCTCACTTGAACATGAAATACTCTAAGTATTTTGACATTTTTTTGAAAACCCTAGAACTTGATTTATACACTCCTATTTTAATGAGGTGTATACACCCAGTTCGCGCCAAATCCTACTATTCTAGGTCAGATGAGTTCACTCTTCTGTCTTAACCAATAGGAAAGGTGGATTCCAAATTACACAATATCAAAACACATTATTGTCTCGATTCCGTAACTGAATACCAAGAGTCCCAACCGATTGGATCATTTGGTTTCAATCTTCACCATTGATTCAAAAATTCAAGTGTTAACAAAACTCAACACTTACACACTACTCATCTCACGTTTTCTTAATTCCCCAATTCTAGCTTTCACGATTCATTGTGATTCTCACTCTTTGATTCTTACTCAAACTATCACTATGACAATCATCTCAATTTTTTATATAAGGACTAACATGCAAGCTAGGTTCGACCTCGGCAGATTCATATCTGAAAACAAAGTGCATGTTGAACCTTCGGTGTTCTTCAAAGGCAAGCATACTGATGAAAATTTGGAGATCTTGACCAAATGCAGTAGATGTGGCTTGAAACCTTACTTGGAGGCGTTTCCTCAAGTCGTCCTAGAGGAAGAGGTTCTTGAGTTCTTTGCCAACGCCACCAGACAAGGAGATGTGATTGAATCGTTTCTTGGAAGAAATCGGGTGGAAATCACTCGAGAAGCCTTGTTTGAGCATCTGAAGTTGCCCATTGGAACTATTGATGTGGAAAATTACGCAGCCGGACAAGAAGCAAGATATCTAGGTATATTTTGTAGAAGGAAGTTGAGGTTAAAACCGGATGGCAAGCTCCCCGCAGTCAAGAAGATGGATCTTCTGGAAAAGTATCGCACTTTACTGGACATAGCCAGCAAAATTCTGCTATGTGCCACTGGTTCTCATGATTCTGTTACTCTTGTTAAAGCAAGGGTAATGGCTGCTATTTTTGATGGAATTACAGAAGGAAATTAGTTCAAGCTGATTGCAGACCGAATCATGTACTTTGAGAAAAGTGTTCGAGTTGATACTGATACTAGAAATTGGGTGGTGTCAAATGTTGTTGGATATGGAAATAAGTTAAGCATTCTTCTTCCCTTGTTAATGCCAAACAAGACGGAATGGAGTAAAGGAAAACCATTTCATCCCTTGAAGTTCTATTTGAAGAAGGAGGCCATGAGGAAGCAAGTCGCTGCTAGACCAGCTGCTCCTAGGCAAGTTGAGTTGAATCCGATGGATTTGATGCCGTATGCTGGTTCATCTGGTTCTTCAGGAGACAAGTCTAATGATGAAGAATCGGAAGAGGTTGAGAAAACAGAGTCCAGTGCATATGACTCAGAAAAGACTCAGTCAGATGAAGAGTCGCAACAAGAGAAGGGGTCGAGTGAACAAATTCCTGAAATGTACACTCTCGTAAGAGTTGGATCGCCTACTCGTCCAGTCGAGTCGAGTTCACAGGTTGGTACTTCTACTCAATCTGGTTCAATTCCTCTCTCTCTCCCGTCTACTTCTATTCGAACCAAGGCTAGGTCACATCGATCTAGGCCTCGACCTGTACCCCCAACCTCACAAGTACTGGCAGCACGACCGCTGAGAGCCAGTCATCCCTTAAACACTCCCATAATTGACACAACTGATACTCCGACAGTTGTCACACCAAACCAAGATACATCAAAGCCCCAAGAAACCACCATCCATATTCCTTCTACCTCAACAGAAAATGTTGAACCCTTAAACCCATCTACTTCAGACAAGACGCCAGTTGCCACTGCAACAGCTGAGACAGGGACCCCACCTGCTCAGACCCCGTTTGATGTCAGATTTAATTCCCTGGTATATTATCCGATGTGTCTAAGGGAGAAACGAATTCGTGCCCGGATGACCAAAAATTTGAAGAGAACGCTGTCAACTATCGAAGTGGACTACGAGTCAGAGCAGTTTGAGATTCTTCTTAGGATATGCACCTGGTTTGCACTTAAGAAATCCTCAACTGACGATCTTTTCGAAGTTATTCAAGGCATGGGAGGAATCTCCAATTTTATGGATTGGGAGATGGAACAGAAAGAAAATAGTGGTGTTAAAGATCATTCTGAACTATTTCCGCCAAGAGCCTTGGTTGATCTTGTAAAAAGGCTATTGAATATTCCTGATGGAATTCTGGTTGAAGAGTTCTCGTCTGATATTGGAACTCAGACTGAGCTAGTGGAAGAAGAGAAGGCAGAACTTGTTGATGTTGTTGTTCAAACCTCGGAACCTTCTGAAGATGAGGCTGACAGTTCAGAAGAAGTTGATTCTTTTGAATTTGGAAAAGAAGATGATGAATTCCTGGATGCTGTTATGTTTAATGAAGAGGAACTTGTAGAGAAAGTTCAGGAAGATGTGGTTGTTGAAACCCAGTCATCTATTCAAGGATTCCCTATAGGCTATCTTGCCGAGCTGAAGTCAGACTTGAAGGAAGTTGTTCATTCTGCGATAGAAGAGTTCTTGCACTCGAAAGTGAAGGATGTGTTGGTAGAACAAAATCGATCACTTGTTGACAGTTCAAGAGAATTGATTGTTGGAGAAGTCAACAAGATGGACTCAACTTTTCGAATAGAGATGTATGCAGAAGTTGAAAGGTTCTTACAGAAACAAGTTGAAGTTTCTGAGAAGAGGTCTATCTCATTTGCTAGATCGTTGGCTGAAGAATCTGGCAAAATGGAACGTCTTTACCGAGTTAAGATTGAGATAGCAGATGAGCAGAGGAGGGAGGCACAAGCTCAGTTGGTGCATTCTCAAGCTATTCTCTCCGAGCTAACAAAGTAGAACACTCTTTTACGACAAACAGCTACTCATTTCAAAGATGAGTTGGTCATTAACTCAAAGAAGCTGGAGTCTACTGTTGATCGACTAGATAAGATGAGTCGGGATCAAACCCATCAAAGACAGATAGAGCTAGCTACTGAAGCGATGAAGGAAGCAGTAAAAGAAGAAATGACTCGCTTTACAAGTTTTTTCACTCTTAAGGCCCATGATGAAGCCAAAAAGGGGGAAGAGGCAAGTAAAGTAGGGCAAGTCAGCTTATCTAAGCTGAGTGTTGAACCAGAAGAGAAGGATGCTGCTACTGCTATGCAAGAGCTAAGGAGGCCTAAAAAGAGGCTAGTTAAAACTGCAGAGCTGGAGCAAGCTGAAGCTGATGAACTCAAAATATTGGAGAAGGGCAAGAATGTTGCATCTCCAGAAACTGAAATTCAGACCAGACGGTCTAAGAGGAAGACAGTTTTTGAAGGAACAGAAGGAGTTGCTTCAGTTGAGAAGAAGCAGAAGATTGTTGATCCTAATGATGAAAGTCATTATGCAAGTAAGAAGAACGTGGAAAAACATATTGAAAGATTGCAGAAGCTGAAGGCTGATGAAGAAGAAATGTAAGATCAGTTCATTGACTACTTCATTGACAAAGAGAATCGTCAAGAATGGCTCAAAGTAAAGAGGCAATGGGAACTTGATCATTGGATTATTCGAAAATATGGTGAGTCTGAAAGTCCAGATGAGTTGTATGCCATGTTTGACAAATTCATGGAAGGTCAGAACAAATTGCTTTGGAATTTGGTCATGAGGATATCAGCCGCCGCAAATTTCAACATTCTGATACCGACCTTTCCAAAATGGAAGACTCCTATGACAAGCTCAGGAAAAAGAGTTGATCTTAACCAGATCAAGAAATTCGAAGAGGAGCTGCTAGATAAAGAGAAGATTGATGATGAAGACCATATCAGAGTTATTCACGGGAGACTCCTTGATGCATTCTGTGTTTCAAACCCAGAAGGAGGTAATCGTTCAGATTAGTTTATTTGCTCTGATTAAGTTTTTATTTGGTATGTGTAATATCTACTGATCATATTTTGAATGAATGAAAAGATAAGGTATTATTTGATGTTTAAATACAAGATAACTACTTAACTAGTTTACCATTATGAAAAGATTCAAGTAGTTTTGGCTTCATCAAAAAGGGGGAAATTGTTGGGATATGAATCCTATAACGAGTCCTAAATGATGAATAAAAGATAAAAGATGAAGTTTTGATAAGCCAAAAGAAGACTTGAATATTTTCTAAGTGTTGACTGATCTAGTCTAGTTAAGTTGAAGTCATCTTGTACAAGACCAGTAGAATTCACAAGACAAGTACTCATTTTGAAAGACAAGTATTATTGAAAGATAAGTACGATTTATAAGTACTTCATATTTGTTATTCGTATATGTTAGAATGTTATTGAGCTATGAATAATTGTTGTATAGAGCTCATGTTTTAAATGTAATAGATAGATTCTGTGTATAGTTTTATAAGTTGACTAAGCTTTATAACAAGAGCTTAAAGTAATGTAATAGTCTTGTTAGGATTAGATGATAGGACTAGATTAGTTCTATGTTGTAATCTGAAGAAGTCTACTGCACAAGACAAGTAGAAGACACAGTCTACTACTACTGGACAAGACAGGTACGCGACTAAACAAGACAGGTCAATTTGAAGTTAGTTACAAAAGCGTGTTAAAGATAAAGATTGAAGAATTAGTTAAGGAATAACTAATTAACTGAAGAAACGCGTGAAAGGATAAAAAGAATCAGTTACAAGTTAGTTTTCAAGAAAGGTTGTTACACAACTGAAAGTTCTTGGAATTGGAAGTCTATAAATACCTCATGGTATTGATTCATTAGAGACTACTGAGATACTGGTACTACTACTGAAATATTGTTACTGCAAGCATTATTGAAGATTCAAGTGAAGAAATTACTCTCAGAGATTGAAGTTCAGAAAGTGAAGCTACGCAAGACAAGTGAAGATCAAAGAAGGCTACTACTGAACGAAGAGAAGTTTTATTGTTGTTTACTGTTTCAAGTTGCTAGTTACTTGTAAAATAGCTAGTAAGATCGAAGATATATCTGGAGATATAATCGAGAAGATCTAAGTCTTATTTCTTGGGACTTAAAGCTACAAGAACATATTACTCGATTGGAAGAGTTAATAAGAATTTCACAACTGGGTTTGTGAGAGTGGATGTAGACAAGTTGTCGAACCACTATAAATCTCGTGTTTGATTTACTTTACTATTTTGGTTGTTGTTTAATTGATTAATTGTTTACTTGTTAAACATACATAACTGAACAAGACTAGTTGAGTAAACACTGAAACAGAGTTCTCGAAATAAGTTGAGTATAATCTTTAATTGGGCTCATTGTTAATTTCGTATTCCGCACATTGTAATTCTGATATATCGAAAGATTTTAGAAAAGTCTATTCACCCCCCTCTAGACATTTTCTTTAGCTTCCCTCGATATTAACTCAACTTAGGGACCTACATGGTTGTCTCTAGCTTCTTCAGTATAGTTGACCTTCAACCTTTAAAGCATCTATTCTGATTCAATCTTGCTAAGACAACTCTTCTGGACAACTCTCCTGATCAGCATACTTGGTCTTTTAGCATCAGAGCTTTTTCACATAGAGTTGACTTCTCTGGACAATTCTCCTGATCATAATATTTGATTAATCTTGTCCTTTTGAGCTTTGCAATCTTCTTCTTGTATAGAAGAAACTCCTCTGGACAACTCTCCTGATCAAGGTTTTAGGTTTCATATGGAGTTTTCTTGTCCTTAGAGTTTGTTCCAGACTTTGAGCCTTGAGGGGACTTGATCTTGATCATTTTGAAGTTATAGGTTCCCCCTCACATTGTGCATCTAATCATCTAAGAGCTGCCTAACATATCAGCTTCTCATCTAGCCTTGTGCTATGTGTTCTATCACATTTTGAACACAATCATCTTGACTTGGGCATGTCTCAGGGGGTTTTGGTATTTAATCAAAACATGTATCATTTTATTCCCAACACTTGAAATTTGCCCGATATCGAAGGTGTTCTTGCCATTTGAGATTTTTACTGGATTTAAGGGTTGAGGATGAATAAATTCACATGGTTAGGTCTGTATTTATATTAACATCTTAGCAGCACCCTTAAGGGTTTAAATTTGCAACCTTTGGCATCCCCAAGTTTTAATCATTATGTTCATCTTGTGTACGCAACAACAGCAAATTTGGCCACGCGTTGCATCTCCCAAAAAAGGTTATAATTGCCCACATTAAATTAGGGTTTATTTAATAAAAAATAAAAATACTAATATTTTAAATCATTTTTTAAATCTAATTAATATTTTTCTAATATTTTTCTAAAATTGATCTAAAATTATTAACTACTACTGATTTATAGTAATATTTTTTGTACCCTAAAAATTCGTTAATAATATTTTTGGTACCATAAGATTGGTGTAATTAGCATAACTCTTTTTTTCTTTTCGTAATTTTATAAAAAGTTAGACATAACTCATCAATAACCAAATTAGAGTTTGCTAATTATTTTAGATAAATTTTAGAAAAATATTAGAAAAATATTAATTAGATTTAAAAAAGGATTTAAAATATTACTATTGTTATGTGATATAATTTGATAAGATATAATTTGATTGAATATTTTTCTCTTTTCAGATTCTGTGATTAGTGTTTGCTAATTATTTTTGTAACTTTTTTTCCAATTATTCTTTCATTCTTTCATTTTACCTTTCAATTAAGTAAATCAAATTACACAGATAATTAATAGCAAAAAGAGGTTCATTGATCATAAGCAAAAGGAGGCCAAAATAAGATATTACAACCCATAGAAGGGCTAACCAGCACGCCCATGATCTACATAAAAACAGAAAATAAAAAACCTAAAAACTTAAAAGAGTTCTTCCACCGACAAACACATAAAACCCTAAAATCCAGCAACCACCGACAAATAATCCCCATCAATAACCAAAGCATAACTTGCTGTGATCATCGTACTCATCAGCAGCAACTTCCAGTTCCGCTTTCGCCTCGGCAAGTAGTTCTTCAGCGTGTTTCCTATCCACATCATCTCCTTGATACAACTCGTCCTCTAGAAACATGACCCTGCGCTCTAGAGCCTGGCGTTTGTCGAGTAAGGAAAGAAGTTTGTCCCAGCGCATATTGAGATAACGTCGTTCGGCCTGCTGCCTTTGTCGCAATAGATCCAACTCCCGTCGGTTTCTTTGAAAAATCTCCATAAGTCCATCAAAAAAGTCCTACAGTACAAAAAAATAAAAAATCATATTAAACAATATGTTAAATAGTAAATGGAAAACAGAATAAAATCGAAGACAAACTCTACCTTTCCCTTAGCAGACATGGTTGATGATATGCGAGAGAGATGAGGAATGATGGATGATAATGAAAGTGTGTTTTGAATGGTATGATAAGGGCTATTTATATTCAAAAGGAAGTGTGTTGATGCGAAGGGTCGTAATTTAAGTGAATATACGTAAATTAAGTTAGTATACATAATTAAGGGTCGTAATTTATTTAGTTACTTTAAATTAATTTACTGAAGAATAATTTTAATTTTAGTAAATATAATGTAATAATTTATTATTTACCAATTCACTATATTTATTTAGTAATTAATACAAAAATTTATGTTAATATAACGATTTATCATGTTTAGGGTTTAGGGTCCGACTACTCGTTTCAATGTCTACACTACACTTATGCTTCATTAATAAATAAAATTCAAATGTTACACTAATGTATTTATATTAAATATGGCACACTTATCTCCGAATACTAGTTTCTCGGTATATCATGTTTAGGGTTTATGGTTTAGGGTTTAGGGTCCGACTACTCGTTTCAATGTCTACACTACACTTATGCTTCATTAATAAATAAAATTCAAATGTTACACTAATGTATTTATATTAAATATGGCACGCTTATCTTCGAATACTAGTTTCTCGGTATATCATGTTTAGGGTTTAGGGTTTAGGATTTATGGTTTAGGGTTTATGGTTTAGGGTTTAGGGTCCGACTACTCGTTTCAATGTCTACACTACACTTATGCTTCATTAATAAATAAAATTCAAATGTTACACTAATGTATTTATATTAAATATGGCACACTTATCTCCGAATACTAGTTTCTCGGTATATCATGTTTAGGGTTTAGGGTTTATGGTTTAGGGTTTAGGGTCCGACTACTCGTTTCAATGTCTACACTACACTTATGCTTCATTAATAAATAAAATTCAAATGTTACACTAATGTATTTATATTAAATATGGCACACTTATCTTCGAATACTAGTTTCTCGGTATATCATGTTTAGGGTTTAGGGTTTATGGTTTAGGGTTTATGGTTTAGGGTTTAGGGTTTAGGGTCCGACTACTCGTTTCAATGTCTACACTACACTTATGCTTCATTAATAAATAAAATTCAAATGTTACACTAATGTATTTATATTAAATATGTCACACTAATATTGTTAAAATGAATTATTTCACACTTAAGGTTTAAAAATTCATAATCTTACACTAATATTGTTAAAATGAATTATTTCACACTTAAGATTTAAAAATTCATAATGTTACACTAATATTGTTAAAATGAATTATTTCACACTTAAGATTTAAAAATTCATAATGTTACACTAATATTGTTAAAATGAATTATTTCACACTTAAGATTTAAAAATTCATAATGTTACACTAATATTGTTAAAATGAATTATGTCACACTTAAGATTTAAAAATTCATAATGTTACACTAATATTGTTAATTTAAGGACAAATTAATTTAATTTAATTTAATTTAATTTAAGGAGATCAATCCCAATCTTCCCAATATTGTTACACATTCTGACACGCAAATTAGTCTAAACTACACCGCTTCAAATCAAATCAATGTAATTTAAATCTGGCATTAAACACGTCATTAATGAATGAGATCAATCCCAATCTTCCAAATCTTCCCTCCTCCACGTTCAGTCCCCATCTGCCCTCCACGACATTATAGATGTCATTAATTAACGCGGCTCTCTCACTACCCAATGTCATGCAGAATAATTACATACGTTTTCCAATGGAGTAATCATTACAGTTAAAACCCCCTAAAACCATTCACCGCAAGTTGTTTTTGTGATCAATGGACAAGATAAATTCCTTTGATTTAAATCAACGGTTGTGATTTATTGGGGAATATCAAGGGAGATGAAGCGTATACATGCATCTTTGAAGCACTTGACACGCTTCTCTCAACCAATCAGCCATTTTAATGGTAATTGAAAGCCCTAATTATAGCCATCATATATTCCAATTAAAAAGTCAACATAGGGTTTAATTCTAATTCAAATTCGAATTCAAATTCAAATACAAATCTAAATTCAAATTCGAATGACTAGGGTTTAATTCAAACTTTCATTCATTATCAATTTTATCAAACCCTTGTCTTTCCATCCGAAAAATCTTTCGATCCGAAAAACCTAAACATGCCTACCACAAGATCAGCTGCAAGAAAAATACGATTCACACTTGGAAACAACTCTGAAGAGATGAACAATGAAACTCAGCGGAATCCACAAAGATTTTTTACAATAAAATGCAAGACAATCGAATGTCACAATCGTTTGGTATTTTGTTTCCCATATAATTCTACTACTGAGTAATATTTAATTTTGACATACATTTGCCGTCTTTTTTAACATAGATTTGTCGTATATATATATATTTGTTTTTTGCAGAACATACCGACGAATGCTCATGAGCTTTTTGGGTATAGTGAGAAAATGGTCACAGTTTGTGCAGGGTACTCGGGACTTCAGTTTGAGTGCAGGTACGAGTTTCACCGGGTTAACGAAATAGGGATTAGGGGGATTAGTCGATTGACGAGTGGTTGGACCTCGGTTGCGGACACTATGAGAATTAGCCAAGGAGATACTCTACACTTTGAGCATGATGTCCAGATTTTCTCCAAATTTTACGTGTCTGTCGTCAAACATGACAAAGCAATCAAGGTTGAGGACGAGGGTTGGATTTAAGGTTCAAGGTTCATTGTTTAAGTTTAATATTTCAATGTTTGGACTTGTTGTAATTTGGTGTTGAACTTAATATTATGTATTTTGGTTTTTGGATTTAATATTATGAATTATGGTGTATGACAAATTGATTAGTTGATGTATTTTATTATATAAATTGGCGTGTATGACCCGATTCATAACATTACTGTATTACATAAATTAACATGTATAGATTAGCATAAAATCGATAGTTAATATTACAACTATGAATCTACACATTTAAGTCGAAAAGGAACTCATCGTTGTCTTGTTGCATTGTTGCACCCCTTCCACGTCCATCCATTATAGCGGGTTCACCGTCCACGTCCCTTCCCCTTCCTCTTCCCCTTCCCCTTCCCCTTCCTCTTCCAGGTGGACGTCCACGTGCACGTCCACTTCCACGTGTTTCCGAAGCTGACATATAACGATTAGTTTTAGGCCTTCCTACTGTTCTTGCAACATGGGGGTCTAGTAGTGGATTCCCTGATATTTCAGGACTTGGTGATCTCCTTGAGGGACCATCATTTTCATCTTCAGTTGTGGTTGTAGGGGGATTCCAATTAACTAGCAGTGCATTTTTCATCTCGTGACAACTTTTTTAATAAACTCCAACTTCGCATTGTTCCCCATTGCCAAATCTGCTGCCTGCTGAAACAATTTTTCAACTTCTTGATATTTCTTGTACTCATCGGTCATGTGAGGATAACCACCTCCGACAAAAATATGGCAATGTGGTCGGTACACATCTTTTCTCCATCGATGTAACACATACCTTTCGTTCACACTTTGGATGTCCTCTTGTGCCAACACCTTCATTAATGAGAGCAAAATATCCCCTTGAACTCAAACTTCCTGCAATTGCAATTGATGTATTCTCCCGTTGGCCTCCACTCAACCATATACGTAAATTCCTTGACAAAGAAATTGTTCACGATGCATCTTTCAATAACCCTAAATCTTTCAACTCCAACAACATTCAAATCTTCAGCTGCCTCCTCGGTAGTTGGTTGAATAACATGACAATGAATCGTTCTTTGTAGTTCATCTTGAACACGATTGAAAATCGAATTCGTGTATGCCCGTTGAAATTGCTTCTCCCATTCATAATGAGTAATGCACTTAATGACCTTGTTCTTCGATTGAAAGTCAGCTTGGAACTCCTTCTGAAATTTATTACCAATAGCAATATCGTATTGTTCCATGAACTGTTTGAGCGTGCTTCTTGAGTGAACAAAATCATCAAAATAAGCATGCATTCCCTCACTTTGTTGTGTTGAAATCATTCCGGCCCAAAACGTATGGTGTAAGTAAACCGGAACCCATTTCTCCCTTTCATTGTACAAACTGATTAACCATTCATTATTTTCCAACCCGTATTTAACCAAGAACTCGGCCCATTTCCTCTCAAATATCTGGATGGTTAAGCTGTCGTACACGAGGCCTTTAAATTCAACGGTGCATGATTTAATATCACGAACCCTTTTAAACTTTTCTCCAACTTTTGATAGAATATGCCATATGCAATACCGATGGATAGTATTCGACATCAACTCTCTTATGGCTATCTTAATGGTTTCGGCTTGGTCCGTAATTATGGCAGTAGGGTGAATGCCACCCATTGCTTCTAACCAATTGGAAAAAATCCATTTATATGTAGATGCCTTTTCATTGCTCACCAAAGCGCATCCTAGCAATATCGAATGGTCATGATGATTAACGCCAACAATTGATGCAAATGGCATTTTGTACCTATTTTCCAAAATAAAACAATGCATTATACAGTGCACAACTAGATATTAAACCCTTAAACCCAAAATATTGATTACAACATACACCCAAAAAAAACCCTAGCTAAATAATGTAAGCATTCCAAAATAAATACATACCTATTGACGAGGTACGTTGTGTCTAAGCTCACAACGTCGTGAAACTCTTCGTACGCAGCTTTACTACTAGGATGGAACCATAAAACGTTGCATAGCCTATTATCATCATCAATATCCATCAAGTGAAAAAAACTACTATCTCTCAATTGAAGTTTAGCAAACATCTTACGGATTGCTTCTTCGTCTCCATCACCCAATCTCAGCCTTCTTCTTTCGTCAATGAAATTCCTACAATCCTTAGGGAGACACCCAATATTTTCCGGTCCACCCGATTGAACTTCACACAATCTTACATTTTTACATACCCTTATTCCTGCAATATCATTAGCTTCTAATTGCCTCTTCATGTGGACACTCAAATGCCTATGAGCTGGCATTAACGGAGAAAAGACTGGATCAATTTCATAGTTGTGGTCATGCACCATTTTACTAATAACCCAAGTTCCATCATCGAGTTTCTTCGCATTCAAACGAGCTTTGCAGTTAGTCTTTTTCGACAACTTATCTGCCTTAGAAATTCCAGCCTTATCACAAACCATCAACGCATATTTGTATTGTGATTCATCCTTCTTGCATGTCCGTTTAACAATGCTAAAACCCTTCCTTCTTGCATGTTCTTGATAAGCTCTAAACAACTCATCAATGGTTCCATAAATCATTCCAGATTCTACAACAACTTCGTCGTTATTAATTTGTTGCTCACTATTAACTGTCGAGTGAATCGAGTGATCTTGAATATTTTCTTCGGAGTCGGAATCATCTCCAAAAGGTGATCGAAGTAATTCACGATCAGCCATTGTTGATAATGTAATGTGAAGATTTTGTGTTTGATGGAGAAGGACATAACTGAGAACGTAAAAAATATTGAAGCTCGCGATAATGGTGTTTTTTTTTTTTGAAACGATAATGGTTTTAATGGTGGGAAATGTTATATTTAATGGTGGTATAAAGGGTGGTGCAAGCAAAACTGAGAACGGTAAAAAATATTGAAGCTCGCGATAATGGTGTTAATGGTGGGATTTAATGATGGTATAAAGGGTGGTGCAAGTATTACCGTTTCAAGCAATGATTATATTTATGGGGAGATTAAGTCAGCTTGTTGATAGACGAGAAAGGTGGGAGAGTATGAGCATGCACATCCAATTAAATAATTAAGATTAATTAATTGTCTTAATATGTAATAAAGGGTACAACAGTAATTATGTAATTAATAAAACATTAATTAATTAAAAAAATAAATTCTGGATATCCAGATTTTGAATGAAGATCATTTCCCAAAAAAAAAAAAAAAAACTTATATGAAATGCCCATGTTCATTTTTAGCGATCCAATGCCAATGGCCCAATGTTCCATTTATGAAATGCCCTCACGGAAAACAAAACAAAAATAAAACCATTTTCTGACTCGCAGTTATCGTAATCTTCTCATCCTTTGCTTTTCTCTTCTTTCGATAAAACATGTCCTATACATCTTCCAAAATACTACATGCCTTTTTCTGACCAAATTTCGATTGAACAAAAAAATAAAAGAGTGAAGAAGAATTACAACGATAAATCTTGAATTTTTTTTTTACCTCAATTATTAATGAATTCCGCGATTAAATTACAATTACCCCTTCCGGAATTTACCAAAATTATCAAATAAACCATTTAATTTAGGTTAATTACCTGAAACATGGAGCTCATTTTATGATTTTGACAAACTTAATTATAATAGGGGGTGTTTGCAAATTCTATAAATCTGAAAAGTAAAAGCTGTGAGAGGACAGCTTTAAAAAAAAGTGATTCTGGAAGCTGTAGTGTTTCAAAACATCCCCATAATACTCCCTTCTTCCTTTTTTTTTTTAATACTTTTTAACATTATTTTCTTATTTGACAAAATCTACCATCTCAAGGAAGGGAGATAGGAAGGATGGGAGTACATTACATTCCTTATTATAGTAAGTTTAATTAGGTTTCGAAAAAAAAAAATTGGTCCTTATTATAGTAAGTTTAATTAGGTGTAAAATTATTAATAAAATATTTAATACTTAAGTAAAAAGAAAATGTGACTATAATTTGGAACATTCAAAAAAAAATGTGTTTATCTTTGTGGAACGTATAATACTAGTCTGATAGAAATATATAGGAGTTGGCTAGTGGTGTAGACTTGAAATATAAGGGCTGATAAATACACTCCTTGTATACACCCTTTGTATTTATAGATACGCTCCTGTTTTGTATCTACTTTAACCTAATTAGTTAGACAATTATATTAGCAGTTAGATTAGCAGTTATTGAGATGATTAGTATTAGAAGGGATTCTTCCTTCTTTTCACTCATTCAATTGTAACTTTCATTCTCTGTAAAAACTCTCAAGATTTAATTCAAGAATGTTTTGATTCTTCACATCAATATGGTATCAGTTTCGTAATGAAATTGACACACCATTCGATCCTCTCGCTTCTGCTTTGCCTTATTCGATTCTCACATCGATCCCAATTCATTTTTTCCCCTTTTCGTTTAAAGGGTGTTTTTTGCTGATTTCGTGATTCTTCACCTTCGATCGATCGTCCTTGGTGTTTGTTTTGTTCGTTGATCCTTCTTGCAGTCATGGCACCTACAGTCACCGGCCCCGATTCTCTGGATCCGGCCAAAAATCCATTTTCTCCATTGGCGCTCCACCAGAATGATAATCCGGCGGTTTCCATTGTCCTCGAACCTCTCAATGGCACAAATTACGTTTCTTGGAGCCATGCCATTAAGAGGAGTCTCAGCGTCAAGAATAAGGCTAGCTTGATTGACGGTTCTTTGACGATTCCTTCCGAAGAGGATGATCCAGCCATTCATGCCGCCTGGGTAAGGGCAAATGATTTAGTTCTGGTATGGATCCTAAACTCTATCTCTCCTGACATTAAAAGGACATTAGAGTACTTTTCTCTTGCTAAAGATGTTTGGGATGAATTGGTCATTCGTTATGCACTCTCTTATGGAACTAGGGTTTATCATTTAGAAAAATTCTTAAGCACGATTTCTCAAGGTTCTCAATCCCTAGTTAGTTACTACAACCAATTTAAGTCCCTGTGGGATGAATACTTAAGTTTTAGACCTGTTCTTAAGTGTTCTTGTGGGGCTATGGATGGGTGCACTTGTGATATGCCTAAACTAATGACTAAAACCCAAGAGCAAGATGCTGTTATGAAATTCTTGGTAGGGCTTCATGATTCTTATAGCACCATTAGAAGCCAATTTTTACTTCAATCCCCTTTCCCTGCTTTGTCTAAAGTCTATGGGCTGTTACTCCAAGAAGAGTCCCAAAGAGCTCTAAACAATGTTCCTGATTCTATTCAACCTGATTCCATTGCTATGTTAGCCAAAAATTCCAAGTTTTATAAGGACAAGAGAAAGCCCCTTAAATGCAGCCACTGTGATGGCTTATGTCATACCATTGATAGGTGTTTTTAGATCATTGGCTTTCCCCCTGGATGGAGAGGTCCTAGAGGCCCCCCAAATAAGGAATCCAACAAGGCTGCTAACACTTCCATTAGATCCCCTTCTAAGAGGGATCACCCTTTGGATTCAAATCCTCTATGCACTCAGGACCTTTTTGACAAGTTTTTGAGTTTCACTAAGATGCAGAACTCAATTGATGGGAGGGACCTGCCTCATTCTGTGGCACGAGCCTCCACCACTCACATTGAAGAAGCTACAAGCACCAAGGATGCAGGTATGTTTCCTAACTTTAAAACTAGTTCCTCCTCTAATACAATTAAAGTTTCTACTTGGATACTAGATACTGGTGCAACAGACCATATGGTCTTTGACATTTCATTGTTTACTACTCCTCCCTCTGTAGCTAACATTAAGATTTCTTTACCAAGGTTAGGACATATCTCAGGCAAGTGTATGTTACAGATTCCCATTTTAAATGTAAAAGCTACTAGCATACACAACAATTGCTTAATCTGTCCTTTAGCTAAACAAAAGAGAAAGCCTCTTCCTTTAAGTACTTCTGTTTCTACTTGTACCTTTCACTTAATCCATTGTGATGTTTGGGGTCCTTTTTCTGAACACTCTATTACTGGACATAGATTCTTTCTCACCATTGTTGATGATTTTAGTAGATGCACATGGGTATATCTTTGAAAGGCTAAGAGTGATGTTAAACTCTCTTTGCAAAAATTTTACAACATGGTTCTCACTCAATTTGATGTTAAAATAAAGGTATTAAGAAATGATAATTTGATGCCTAAATCACTACCATGATTTAGGCATCTTACATCAAACTTCTTGTGTTGAAACACCCCAACAAATTGGTACTGTTGAAAGAAAACACCAGCATTTGCTCCAAGTTGCTAGGGCTTTACTTTTCCAATCTTCTTTACCTTTAAAGTTTTGGAGTGAATGTATTAAAACTGCTGCATTTATCATAAACACGATACCTTCATCTGTTCTTAAACAGAAAACCCCATTTGAACTATTATATGGCAAACCACCTGACTATTCTTACTTCAAAACCTTTGGTTGCCTCTGTTTTGCCAACACTTTGGTGTCACACAGACATAAGTTTGATCCCAGGGCCACTAAGTGTGTTTTCATTGGTTATCCCTTTGGTACCAAGGGATACAAACTTTTTGATATCTCTTCTGGCAAAATTATTGTGTCTAGAAATGTCAATTTTTTTGAAGATGTGTTTCCTTTTAAAAATATGAATACTTCTGACACACACACAAATATTGTTCCAACTCATATTGATGATGACATTGATGATGATTTATCTCCTGTTCACAATGACATTACTCATCATAATGATTATGTTGTTAATTCTGAAATCCATACTGAACATGACAATGTCATACACAATAATTCTGATATTCATAACATGGAGGTGGAGCCTCCCACAAGGCCTTCTAGAACTAAGTCTCAACCTGCATATTTACTAGTTTATGAAACTGATTTGCCTGCATCTGTTGATCAACTAAGCTGAACTTTTCTTCTTCTGGAAAACAATATCCTATACAGGATTATTTGTCTGTTCATAGGTTATCTACCCTACACAGACAATTTACTGCTTCTATATCCCAAATTCAGGAACCTAAAACATATAAACAGGTTGTTCTTAATGAAAATTGGATTCTTGCTATGAAGAGGGAAATTGAAGCATTAGAAAAGACAAATACTTGGACACTTGTAGATTTACCTATAGGTAAAAACTGCATAGGTTGTAGATGGGTGTATAAGGTCAAATACAATTCAGATGGTTTTATAGAAAGATATAAAGCTAGACTAGTTGCTAAAGGCTATACACAACAAGAAGGCATTGATTACTTTGACACCTTTTCTCCTGTTGCTAAGATCACCACTATTAGAATTCTATTATTTGTTGATGTTGCTAAAAATTGGCATATACACCAATTGGATGTGAATAATGCTTTTTTGCATGGTGAATTAGAACAAGAAATTTACATGTCTCCCCCTCCTGGTTATTGCTCTAACAATGATAAAAGAGTGTGCAAATTAAATAAGAGTTTGTATGGTTTAAAACAAGCTTCTAAACAATGGTTTACTAAATTGAATTGTTCATTAACATGCTTGGGCTTTACTCAATCAAAGGCTGATACTTCTTTGTTTACTAGACATGATGGTATTGATTTAACTATTGTTCTTTGCAATGTTGATGATTTAATAGTAGCAGGTTCTAACATTGACATCATTAACAATGTCAAGAGTTATTTGAATAATAAGTTCACTATTAAGGATCTTGGTATTTTGAAATATATTTTAGGGATAGAGGTTGCTAGAAACAGTAAGGGACTTACTCTTTGCCAAAGAAAATATACTTTGGATTTATTGCATGAATCTGGTTATTTAGGTAGCAAGCCTTGTTCAACACCTATGGATTCTAAATTGAACTTTGATATAAATTCTCATGTTCTTACTAATCCTAGTCATTATAGGAAACTTGTGGGCAAGCTACTTTACTTAACTGTCACCAGGCCTGATATCTCCTATACTATTCACACTCTTAGTCAATTTATGCAATCTCCAACTGTGGCACATTTGATTGCTGTTCATAGAGTTTTAAGATACCTTAAAAGCAACCCTGGTACTGGTGTCTTTTATCCTAAAGATATTACCTTCAAATTACATGCTTTTTCAGACTTTGATTGGGCTAGTTGCCCTGAAACAAGAAGAAGTATAACTGGTTTTAGCATTTATCTTGGTTCTTCACTAATTTCTTGGAAATCCAAGAAACAAACTACTGTTAGCAGGTCTTCTGCAGAGGCTGAGTACAGGGCACTAACTTCCACTACTTGTGAGATTCAATGGATATACTACATCCTAGCTGATTTGGGAGTTCAACATTCACAACCTTCCACCATGTATACAGACAGCAAAAGTGCTTTCTCAATAGCACATAATCTATGCCTCCATCAAAGAACAAAGCATATTTCCTTAGATTATCATTTCACAAGGGAAAAGATTCAAGCTGGGTTGTTCACTCTTGTTCACATTCCAACCACAGAGAACTTGGTTGACATCCTTACAAAGCCTCTCTCACCAGCTGATTTTATCAAACACAAGTCCAAAATGGGCTTGTTAGACATCCATTCCCATTTTGAGGGGGGGGTATAAGGGCTGATAAATACACTCCTTGTATACACCCTTTGTATTTATAGATACACTCCTGTTTTGTATCTACTTTAACCTAATTAGTTAGACAGTTAGATTAGCAGTTAGATTAGCAATTATTGAGATGATTAGTATTAGAAGGGCTTCTTCCTTCTTTTCACTCATTCAATTGTAACTTTCATTCTCCGTAAAAACTCTCAAGATTTAATTCAAGAATGTTTTGATTCTTCACATCAATATGGAACTTAGAAGTGTGCTCCTCTCTAGGTCTCAGATTCGAACCTCTAAGGTACAAACAATTTTTATGGAGCCATGACAGTCCATACAGCGCGCAAAACTTTAACTTTAAACGGGATCCTCATAAATAGACCGTGGAATTGATTCCTCGAGATTAATCGATTCTTGAACCGAATATCGAGACTTTGAAAAAATAAAAATAGTTACTCCCCAATTAATGAATTTCAAATTAAAAATAGAATCCCCAATTAATGTTTAATAATTGAGGGGAGAGATGGAGGCTGCCATGCCAGCCTTTTTGTGTCATATGCAATGACGTCTTCTACACTATGTTTATGTTTCTTCAGTGTCTTGCATTGTTTACTTTTTTTTTTCACATAAGGTGCTTATACATTTGTGTTTTTTTATGCAGTGCTATATTTAAAAATTTTAAGGAATGATTGATACGGTGTTTATTTAGCATTTTTTTTTGTAATTTCAAGGGGTGAATTTTACAACTTACTTTGCAAATAAGCATATTGACTTAGCGAATTTTAAGTACTAATTGATAGATTAATTTTTTGAGTTGTGAAGTTACTGCATTCTATATTCTTAAAGTTTTGATGATTTTTTTGACACCGGTATGTATTTGCATTTTCTTTTGGTGAGTTTTTCCTAGAGTGATCAATTAGGTAAGTTCTAAACTAATACTCCAATAGATATATAGGAGTTGATACAGTAGATAGAGGATGTCTCTTAATCATTTATCGGAAAACATAGCTATCCAGATCTGGATAACTAAAATTGATTAAAAAAATTAATTTTATAGTAATACTTGTTAAAGAAAATATTATACTAATATTCAGTTAGGGGTATTTTCGATCTTTTACCAAATTTTGAATATTCAGAATCTGAATGTAAAGTGCCACCCATAATTACACACTCTAAAATAGTAAATTCTTTGCAAATAATTTTATAATTACCATAATATTTATAATTTTACATAAAATATCATTGAGGTGAATCTACAAATAAATTAAATTCAACCTATTATTCAATTTATATTATAAAAATAAGTTTTAACATTATTCAACCCAACCCCCTATATATATATAACATATTTTATATTAAAATACATATTTGTGACTTACAATTTATTAATAGTATCACAATATTAATTATATATTAATAATATTCTTAATCCATGCATCGTACGAGTGAAATACTAATTACCGTTTAATAATTGAGAGGAGAGAAGGAGGCTGCCATTAGTGCGGTTAAACGAATTGAGCTGCTAGCTCGTGAGCTCGTTAGATACTCAATTTACTAACGAGCAGGCTCGAGCTAGACTTGTTAGGCTCGATATCTATTTTTTTTTTCTTTTAATTCCATTAGGCTTGTTAGGCTTGGCTCGATAGGCTCGTTAGACTTGTTAACGAATCGAGCTGCATGAACTCGTTTCTTAACTCGTCAATATTATCGAGCGAAACCGCACTCGGCTCGACAAGAGCTCGAACTTCAAGTGTTCGGCTAATGCTAGTCTTTTTGTTTCATCAACAAGCCAGCCGGCAGAGAGTGGCCTCAAAAGTCACGTACGTGTTTCAGAAAGCAATTAAAATTTAAACAATATAATTCTAAATTGCAAGAAAATAAGAGACAGGGCATGTCCCATGCATCATCATATATAGCTAGGTATGGTGTTTGTAATTATAAATAGGGGATAAAGATTTGTACATTTCAATTACTCTTGAAGCTTGTTTCCTTTTCATTAATTTACAAATTATATAAAAAAAAAAAATGTTTGGTTTAGTTTGGTGCAGTTTAGTTGTTGTGATAATTACAACATGGGCTTTGAAAAGGTACTGTATGAATGGGAAAGGAGTGGTAACTAATCAGCTTCCACCAGGTTCGATGGGGTGGCCACTTGTTGGGGAGACTCTTCACTTCTTTGCTCGCACCACCAACTCTTTCGACATTTCTCCTTTTATCAAAGAAAGGATGAAAAGGTAAATTCCTAATTTTAAAATTTTTTAATTTCTATCATTAATTTTCGAGCTATTTACATTTGGATCTAGCTAGTCAACTCATTTATTTATTTACGTTTGGACCAACAGGTATGGACCGATATTCAAGACTAGTATAGTGGGGCAGCAAGTAATAGTGTCAACTGATGCAGAACTGAATTACTTCATCTTTCAAAAGGAGGGAGACTTATTTCAAAGCTGTTATCCAGCCACCTTCACCAAAATATTTGGGGAAAAAAATTTAAGTTGTTTGCATGGTTTCATATTCAAGTACGTTAAGAATATGGTGTTGAATACATTTGGCCCTGAAAACCTTAAACAAATGATTCCAGAGATTGAGGAAGCATCAAATACCAGCTTAGCTATTTTGTCATCTAGTCAAACTAGTAGTGTTGACATCAAGGAAGCAACTGCCAAGGTAATTACTCCACACTAACTAACTTTGTATATAATTATTTATTTACTTAAATTATCATTTTGTGCAGTTGATATTGAAGCTGACAGCGAAAAAGCTAATCAGCATGGAGTCGGAGGAATCGGCGGAGAATCTCCGGGAGAATTTCGGAGCTTTCATAAAGGGCTTAATCTCGTTTCCGTTGAACATTCCGGGAACGGCATACCACAAATGCCTAGAGGGAAGAAAGAATGTGATGAAAATGCTGGAGAAGATGCTACAACAAAGGAGATCAGAATTATTAAGTAATATTGGAGGAGAAGCTCCAGCAGCTCGTGGTGATTTCTTTGATTATGTGTTGGAGGAATTAGCAGGTGGGGCCCAAAAGGCGGAAACATTGCTCACTGAAGATATTGCCCTCAATTTGATGTTTGTGCTGCTGTTTGCTAGCTATGAAACAACCTCCATGGCACTCACTTTAGCAATCAAATTTCTCGTTGACCATCCTCTCCTCCTCAAACAATTGACTGTAAGTCAACACATGCATGTATCATTTCTCATATGTATCCAATTATTGTATAATTTTCATCCCAAATCCCGAAAAAATGCACGAAACACTGTTATTTTTAGCATGTGCTAGTCACGTTTTTCGACGATTTGGAATGTTAAACGGTGTTGTTTCGTGCATTTTAGGGTAATTTAATTTGGGAGGTGAAATATATAATTTGAATACATATCATGATTCATGAGACTAAATTTGAAAAAAAAAACTGGGACCATTTCAAATAAAAAGGTAAAAAATTATTGGACGGAATAATTGACTTTAATTATTTCATATTTTTTGAAAAGTGGGACAAGCTAGGGATTCATATGTTTAATTAATCAGAGCGTACGTTGTCTTTTAAGTGAAGTTGGTATACGTACACAATTAATCACTTAATTAATTATACGATTGTATTGCAGGAAGAACATGAGGCAATTATTAAAAGGAGGGAAAATCCAAATTCTGCAGGATTAACATGGGATGAATACAAATCAATGAAATTCACATTTCAGGTAATTATATTTATAATTAATTGAAAACAGTAGTTAATTGTATATCTAACATATATAATTGAATTGCAGTGTATTAATGAAACCCTCCGATTGGCCAATATAGCTCCCGTAATCTTCAGAAAAGCATTGAAAGAAACTAAATTTAAAGGTACTCCATCGATCGATCGAGTTTCAAACTAAATTTATAACGAATTAAAATTAAGGCCTGCAGATCGAGACATAAAACGTACAAATTATATATTGCATATATGCAGGATATACGATTCCGGCAAATTGGGCAATTATGGTGTGCCCTCCAGCAGTGCATTTAAACCCAAACGAATATACAGATCCACTTGACTTCAACCCAGGGAGATGGGAGGTACAGTACTACTATTTCATTTACTCCTTCTATCGACATGAACTAATTAATATTCATCCGAACTAATTAATATTCATCCTTACGGTTAAAATAAGCTTGTTTCATTTTTCTTACAATTTAAGAAAAAATATTTAATATATATGGTTGGAATTCTAAATTGCGCTCATTTAATTTCTTCACGATTTTCCATTACTCTTTTTTTTTTCTAACACGATACCCCCGAACTGATAACTTCACAGTCTAGATAATGGTGTTCTAATCGATCACTTAAACTATTTTACTTCGTGATCCCCATAGATGCCATAAATATTAATTGGCCTATTGGAGTATAATATCAAAATGGAAAACAATTCTATATATATATAGGAGGAAGAGGTTAATTATATATGATTTTCTTCATACATTAATTTATGATATTAGAAATAATATTATATTAATTTATGATGCATTTATATAGGAAAAAGACACCAGTGCGGCATCAAGAAACTTCATGGCGTTTGGAGGTGGTTTGAGGTTTTGTGTGGGGGCTGATTTTGCTAAACTACAGATGGCTGTTTTTCTCCATTCCTTGGTCACTAAATACAAGTAAGTAATAATTAATTAATTTTCTAATATATATATATATATATATATCAATTAAGAAATTAATATATATTTAATTTATTTGAATGATAAAAGGTTAAAAGTAGGGAAAGGAGGAGACATTCTTCGAGCACCTGGTTTACAATTTCCAAATGGATATCACGTTCACATATCTAAAAATTAATTAAGACAAGTGTATGCTCCCTCGATGTATTGGTCGTTCAATCCGGACAACCTTCTTTCATTCAGTGTTCGTTCAATCCGGACAACCTTCTTTCATTCAGTGTTGATTGATTCCAGTATATTTAATATAATTGCTTTTCCTTTAAAAAAAAAAAAAATTAAGAGAAGTGGAGAATAGGTACTTTAAAAAATTAATAAGTAGTGTGATGGATCAATGGATCTCTTTTCAATTTTATATGTTATCCTCAAATTTGTACTACATTGGATCGATGCCATTATCTATTGTAATTCAAGGTTGTGTCTAATTTTATTTTATTGAGACAATTATGTTTGCCCTTGATCTCGTGTGGAAATTTGTGTTACTTAAAAATTTATTGTACTCCGATCCATCCGTTCATGAAATGTAGTCAGTGACGGAGCCAGAAAATTATGATTGGGGGGCCCGATTTGTATAAGAAGTTTTGGTAGTTTCGATTTAAAATGAAGCGAAACAATTTAAAAATTGCTTAATTATTAATACCGTTAAAAAAATTTTAATCATTTTCTTTCTTTAGTTATAATTTAATCATGAAGCGAAACAATATAATACTTTTAAATATAAATCTACAAAAAAATTTAAAACACTATTTAAAAAAAAACATCAATAATATTGTTCAATTTTAAGGATATTATTGTGAGTTTAGCAAAAATTTAGACAATAATCTCAAACACATCATCAATCTATTGACTCGATCTATTAAAAATATATTTTTTAAAGTATTATGAAATAAATTTAAGAAGAAAATACATGAAAAAGAGAAAAAAAAAAAATCTTCCTCCTAAACTTTGTAGGTAAGCATTCATTTTTTTGTTCCGTCTAAATTTAATATGTATATCTTAAAATGAAAATAATCTTTTTATTTATATATAATAAAAATAATTACCAAAATAATACATATATAATTATTTTAAAAAAAATTTAGCATATATATAAAAAAAAAAAAAAGTGGTGGGGGCCACTGGGCCCCTCTGGGCCCAGTGTGGCTCCGTCCTTGAATGTAGTCTCATTTGCCTTATATTTTTTGTCCATCAAATGTTGTCCCATGCACTTTATAGAAACTATCACCCCTCAAGCATCACTTAATTACTCAATTTACCATTAATTTTATTCACAAACAATCACATTATTCACAATGGACCCCACAATACCCTATAATACCCCTACTTTATCTACATTTTTCTTAAAACTTGTGCTCCATCTCAATGGGACTATATTTGGTGGATGGAAGGAGTATTACTTTTGGACACAAATTTTAATATATGAATTGTTTATTAGTATTACGAGAGATAAAAATTAGAGTATAAATTTTTTTTCAATTTTAAAAATAGTGACATTTGATGTGATGTTTGTATTAGATAGTTAAAGAGTGTTTTATTATCCTCAACTACAAGAAATCCGTTCATGTTGCTATGAGGTACAAGAATAATACTCCTTCATCAATGGGAATACATTTAGTGGATGAAGGGAGTATTACTTTTGGACACAAATTTTAATATATGAATTGTTTATTAGTATTACAATAGATAAAAATTAGAGTATAATTTTTTTTTCAATTTTAAAAATAGTGACATTTGATGTGATGTTTGTATTAGATAGTTAAACAGTGTTTTACTATCCTCAACTACAAGAAATCCCTTCATGTTGCTATGAGGTACAAGAATAATACTCCCTCTATCCTAGAACTATTTGATTTGAACCAAACTATGAACACACAAACTAAGAAAAATGTGTAATTAGTGGAGTATTGATGGATAATTTTATAAATTTTTATAAATAAAATAAAGTGAAGATAAAAGTAATCACATTGAAAATATGTGAATATGGTGAAGGTGAAGCACCGTTTGTGAAAAGTTTCCTTTTTGAGATGTGCAAACAATATTAATTGTGGAACAGACGAGAGTGTAGTATACAATTTACTAAGGGGTAAAAAAACCTATGATTCTCCCCATTTTACCCCTATCTCCCTTTTCCTTTTGGCTTTTTGACTCATGTTCTCTCCCCCATCTTTGCTCATGCTATCAGTTCTCTGTCTTTTTTCTTCCATTTTTACTGATTCAAAAATTCAAATAGAAGCACAAAAAAATATAGCATTCTCCCTATGAAAAATTCAAAATCTGTCAGAGAGTCCCCGAGAAATGATGTTTCAAAAATTGGAATAGAAGTAGAAAGAACAAGATTTCTTGTACTTTGAAACCTCAATCTTTTGGTATGTTTTTTTCGTAATTTGAAGCATAACAATAATGGGCAATATGGATTTTCTAAGAAGGTACGAATTTTTCTTCTTTTTCTTGTGATATTGAGATATGTGTGATGATTTAACATGGGCAATATGAATTTGATTTCAATTTTGTGTTTGAAATTGAATTTTCATTGAGACATTTATACAAACACTTGGTGTGCTTTATGTTTTCTGCGAAAATTTAAAGATTAGGACTTGAATTTGTGTTGTGGTGAGGCAATGTTGATTTTTCTTTCTAAATTTCTCATTGCTTGCTATTTCTGATTTTGGAATCTTAGTTTGGGGCAAATAATAAAAAAAAGAATTAATTCAAATTACACAATCACAACTCTTACCCATATATAAAGAATAACTAACTCTCTTTGCAATAATTTTCTATCTTTTCTCAACTCCCGGAACTCGGGCATTTTGAGGGCGAGTGTCGAACTGATTTACCAACTCGAACAAAGCTGAGACTGAGTTGACTAACTTGACCCGAGTTGTCCTTTGAGCTTTTGAAGTTATGTTTTGAACTAAGACTTGTTTTTTTAAACTCACACCCAATTCTATGAGTCAAGCCGAGTTCATGCTGAAACTTGCTATTTTGCTCTTTTGTTGCTTGGATTAGTTCATTTCTTGATTTATTTTATTCAATTAATATTGGACTCGTGTTTTACTAAAAAAAAAAAAAAAAGTGTAAATAGCTATTACATTCATTTCAGCCCCACTTTTCTCTAATAGATCGTAACTTAATTTTTTTTAATCTAATAGGTTCAATTTCGATTTTTGACAATTATGCCCTTCTGTTCACTTTTGAAAATTTTTGAATTATTTCATTAATATATTTAAGTCAACGTAAATATCTAATCAACAATTAAGTGCAGAATCTCGAAAATTCTGTAATTTTATCACCTTCAAAATTTTAAATCTTTCCTAAAATGTAGGTCTCTCCAATTAATTCGTCTAATTTTGTTAAGTTGAGGGATTCTAGCTATCTGCATATCATTCTACCGATTCTGACAACCGACTCTGCATTCACTGACGACGAAGAAGATAACCTACTGTAACAGGTACACTGATCATATGCATGTCTCCTCTAATATTAGTCGTGTTGCGAATGCATCTGAAAATTTCGAAGATGCATATCGACAACGCTATCAGATGCCCAGTTTCAATAGAATCTGTAGACGATACTGAAAAATCCAAGGAGTTGGTCTCCTGTGCACAGCGTGCACGTGACACTAATGCACAGACCAATGCTATATCTATTTATAAAGATAAACATAAACAATTAAGTAATGAATGTTCTAGTGGTTATAGATACTTTTTTAAAAGTTTGAGGTCATAGGTTCAAATCATTTCAAACTTGTTTTTTTTTCCTTTTTTTTTTGTTTTTTTTTTTCGTTTTTTTTCTGTTTTTTTTTTTCGATTTTTTTTTTCAAACTTGTTTATTTTTTCATTTTATTTTCTGTTTTTTTTTTGTTTTTTTTTTTTCGATTTTTTTCTGTTTTTTTTTTCGATTTTTTTTTTTTTTCAAATTTGTTTAATTTTCTGTTTTTTTTTTTTTCATTTTTTTTTTCTTTACTCACTTCCACTTTTTAATAATAATAGTCTCTACTTTTCATTAATAAAATTTCCACTTTTCACTAATAATAATTATCACTTTTCATAACAAAATTACCACTTTTCACTAGCTACCACTTTTCTTTTCAGTAACAAAATTTTCACTTTTCAATAATTATCACTTTTCATAACAAAATTACCACTTTTCACTAGCTACCACTTTTCTTTTCAGTAACAAAATTTTCACTTTTCAATAATAATAGTTACCACTTTTCAATAATAAGAATTACACTTTTCAGTTAAAATATCTACCACTTCTCAATAATAAAAATTACATTTTTCAGTTAAAATATCTACCACTTTTCACTAACAAAATTTCCACTTTTCAATAATAAGAATTACACTTTTCAGTTAAAATATTTATCACTTTTCAATAATAAAAATTACATTTTTAAGTTAAAATACCTACCACTTTTCAATAATAAGAATTACACTTTTCAGTTCAAATATCTACCACTTTTCAATAATAAGAATTACACTTTTCAGTTCAAATATCTACCACTTTCAATAATAAAAACTACATTTTTCAGTTAAAATATCTACCACTTTTCAATAATAAGAATTACACTTTTCAGTTCAAATATCTACCACTTTTCAATAATAAGAATAACATTTTTTCAATTTTAATAATAATTTTAACTGTACAATTTATAATTAAATATACCCGTTTTAATTAATTAATATTTCCACTTTTCACTAATAATAATTATCACTTTTCATAACAAAATTACCACTTTTCATTAATAATAGCTACCACTTTTCAGTAACAAAATTTCCACTTTTCAATAATAATAGTTACCACTTTTCAATAATAAGAATTACACTTTTCAGTTAAAATATCTACCACTTTTCAATAATAAAAATTACATTTTTCAGTTAAAATATCTACCACTTTTCAGTAACAAAATTTCCACTTTTCAATAATAAGAATTACACTTTTCAGTTAAAATATTTATCACTTTTCAATAATAAAAATTACATTTTTAAGTTAAAATATCTACCATTTTCAATAATAAGAATTATACTTTTCAGTTCAAATATCTACCACTTTTCAATAATAAGATTACACTTTTCAATAATAAGAATTACACTTTAACTGAAAAGTGTAATTCTTATTATTGAAAAGTGGAGATTTTGTTACTGAAAAGTGGTAAATATTTTAACTGAAAAGTGTAATTCTTATTATTGAAAAGTGGAGATTTTGTTACTGAAAAGTGGTAACTATTATTATTGAAAAGTGGAAATTTTGTTACTGAAAAGTGGTAATTATTATTAGTGAAAAGTGGAAATTTTGTTATTGAATAGTGGTAACTGTTATTAGTGAAAAGTGGAAATTTTATTAATGAAAAGTTGCAAATATTATTATTGAAAAGTGGGGGTGAGTAACAAAAAAAGAAAACAAAAAAAAAACGAAAAAAAAAACTAAAAAAAAAAAAACGAAAAAAAAAATGAAAAAAAAAACGAAAAAAAAAAAACGAAAAAAAAAACTAAAAAAAAAAAGTTTGAAAGGACGGTAATTTATTAATTAATTAATAAAGTAATAGATTATAAATTAATTAATAGAAAAAAATAGAATTATAACCAGTAGAGAAAAAAGAATAATAAGTTAGAATAGGAGGATAAGGACAAAAGCATGTGCACCAAATCTGGTTTGGTGCACATGGTGCATTTGAGAATTTCCCTTAATTATATTGGAGTAAGAATAATTTTTTTTTTTTTTTAATTTTTTGTTGCCCTATAAAAAGCTGGCATGCATGAAACTTAAATCAATTTTTCCACACAACTCGATTCCCCTCTCTATCCGAAAGCTAAGCTGCTTAAATTGCATGCATGTACATATATATATATATATAGGTGGCGTTGAACAGTAAAACATGGTATGCGGGTTTAGACTTGGTTAGGGCAGTTCAACTTGAAACTGCAAATAAGCTTAAAAATGTGGAGTGCGTCGATGCAACAGTAACTTGGGATAATTTGCATCTTTCCACCGCCTCCCAACTCAAGCTCCGAGCCCTCATGGCCCAAGCCTACCGCGGTATTTCGGTATACCAAATTTTTTTCGGTATTCGGTATGAAACGGTATATCATATACCGAAATACCGAAATTTTAATAAAATAATAATTTTATATTATTTTTAAATTAAAATAACTTTAATTATTAAAACATAAATAAAATAAACCTTAAATAATTAATTTCGGTATAAAATAATGCTTCAATATTTTCGATATGAATCGATATACCGATATGGTACGGTATACTGATATACCGTACCGAAAATTCGGTATACCGAAACTACGGTACGATATCGGTATGAATTTTTACATACCGAAAATTTCGGTATACCGAGATTACGGTATACCGAAATTTCGTTACGATAACGGTATGAATTTTTTCAATATCGAAATTTTCGGTATGATAACGATATGATTCGGTATGGTCGGTATACCGTAGCGAACCACCCCTATTGAAGTATGGGACGGAGGGAGTACCTAATACCTGCGTATAAATATTTTTATTTGTCTTGTTCGAAATTAAAAAAAAAAAAATCATTTGACACGTTTTAACTTGTGAAATTTTCTAATTTTTGTGATCACATTGCATTTGCAAGTTGCAACCGCATAAGTTTGTGTGTGAACTTGAATCACCTCATTTTTCCAAAGTTAAGTCACCATTGACTTATAGTCTACTAACAAATATTCAGTTCAGACCAATGAATTCATTTCTATCCACAAATGATTTAACAAAAAAATATACATAAAGTCCCAATAGTCGCAAGAATTTTCTCCAACTAAACATAATGGATCATCAATTCATGGAAAACCAATCTTCTTCTTCCTCCACCCACAAAAGAAAATTATTCTTCATCATTTTCTTCTTCACCATCTTCTTCACACTCAATTTGTGTGCAATAATCTTCGTCTTCACACTCCTCAAACACCACACTGAGGCCCAATCCATGTCTAAAAATCCACCACACTTCCACTGCACTTCCACTGCACGGTGTTTGAAGAGTGTTTTGGCTTCTTTTATGTTGGATAGGGAAAACTTTGTGGTGATATGTGTGTTGTTCTCACAGTATGCGTTCTTGGTTTTCTTGATTTGTTACCTTATATATTACTAAGCAGTCTAGTTGCTCATGAGCTCGGCTCAGCTTGATAAGGCTCGAGTTTGACTCGACTCGTTCGTTAAATGAGCCGAGATACTCGATTTACTAACGAGCCGGCTCGAACTCTAATAACAGACCTGTGTATTAGAAACAGAGGGTTTATAGTTAAATTAATCCTTACATTTAATCATGTTTTTTTTAATACTTTGGTTAATTATCTTGTTGGTGTGTAAATTTTTTTTTTTTAAATTACTGTGAAAGGCTCTACTCAATATTGAGGACTCAAAAATGTCCTAACTTCTCTAGTCAAACGGTGCTCTTTTTATTCCATAAGACAGTGATCCCATACCCTTTTACGAACAGAATTTTCCCAACGGACTTTCATTGACCAAAACTGACATAGACGTCGAGCTCAAACATCCATTTTTTTCTCCATTTCTAATAAAAACCCCGTATTATATATGATCTCATTCAGTCTAGCATGTGATTGGGAGTTAAACTTGTGTACACTCAATTGCACGGGTGCAATTGATGTAACTAAATTATAATTCAATTGAGTTTTTTTATAACATATCAAAATCACTTCAAATTCCTATACAAAAATTTGTCTTTGATCAATATTAATGGTTATTTGAATAAAAGGACTAATATACCATCTTACAAGTTTTTTGAATTATTATCATTTATAAGAAATAGGCAACATTCGGAACAAAACATTTAATATCTACTTAAAAAAACAAAAGGTAGAGATATTTTTGAATATTCCCGCAGTTCACCATAAATTTTTCATTTTATCATTTTGGTTCATTCGCCTATAAACTTTTTATACCATTTTTTATAATTACTTTTAATTTTTTATTCTTACATTTCACTTTATCACTTTACTATATCAATGTTTGTAAACTATATTATGTGCTTAAAAACATTTTTTTTTAAATAGAAACACTTTTGGAGTGTTTGCAAACACACTCAAGTGATTACATTAATTTATTAAAAGTGATTTTGGTAAAGTACCCCCACCTACTTTTAATACTCTCCCTGTCTACTAAAAGTGTGCTCACTTTTTTTATATATGCTTTAAAAAAAATCATATTTTAATTATAAATAATATATTTAATATAATGAGTAAAAAATATATTTGGTAGATACTCAATCTTGTTAGTAAAGTAGAAAAAATATTCAAAAGTTAAATATTTAAATAGAATAAGCACGTTTTTTGTGGACCAAAAAAAAAGAAATGAGCACACCAACAGAGGGAGTAGCTTCTATGTGATTCTCATCATTATAATAATCAATTTTAGAATTTCTCCCTCACAATTTAAATAATATTTCATCTTTACTCATTACTTATCCAAATGTAATAAGTGTGTTTTTTTTATAAAATTGTAAAAAAAAATATTCATTTTACAAACACTATAATATATACAAATTGATTAAAAGCGCTTAATTTTAAAACACTATTCACTTTCAATTTTATTGTAAAAATTAATTTTAATTACTTTGAATTAGAGCTGTTACACGAACCGAGCCGCTCGTGAGCTCGGCTCGACTCGATAAGGCTCGAGTTCGGCTCGGCTCGTTCGTTAAATGAGCCGAGCTCGAGCTCGTTAGATACTCGATTTACTAACGAGCCGGCTCGAGCTCGACTTGTTAGGCTCGATATCTAATTTTTTCTTTAAATTCCATTAGGCTCGTTAGGCTCAGCTCGATAGGCTCGTTAGACCCTTTAACGAGCCGAGCTCGTTTCTTAGCTCGACAATGTTATCAAGCCGAGCCGAGCTCAAACTTCAAATACTCGACTCGACTCGAATAACAACCCTACTTTAAATCAATCACAATGATTTGCAAACACACCATATATCTATTATTTAGGAGGGATCACTATAAGGTCCCTTGGGAGAAGGACCTATAGCAACCCACTCCTACTCCAAAAAATTGTTGTAAGAGCTTCTAAATTGGACGTGTTTTTCCTATATTACCCTTGAGTTGATTTCCCATTTTTAAATAAAAAATTCTCCTTTTGCTTTTTATCTTCCCTAGGCAGTAAGCGGTCACACATCCCACCTTCCTCCCCCAAATTTTTTCGACAGATCTCAGGCATGGTGAATAAATATGAAGATGTACCACCACTTATCGCCGGCGCTTTCCCACCAGAGAGGGAAGTATATCGGAGGAGACATTTCGATTCGTTGAAATCTTGGAGAAAAGGGTCGGTCGCTGCTGTCAAGAGACGCATTTTTCAATTTCAATTCAAGTTATGGGTAATTCAACACTCCCTCTCTTGATGAAAGAGGGATTGTTCGCCTTGTTTCGGTTCAGATTCGTCGGCGGTTAGTTTAAGTCGTTCGATCCGATTCTCTTCGCTGTCGATTTTGATTGCAATTTGATACGATTCTGCCGTCGGTTATTTCTGGTTGAGGTGCGATTTGAGGTTAAGGTGCGATGATTTTGTGCCGGCGTTTGGACTCTTTGTTCACATTTTGAGCGCCGGCGATTCAGTATTGCACCTCTTCGTTTGTGGAATTGTTCGGAGGTTTGGTTATTCATGGCGGTTTTCTTGTCATTTTAATGATTCAATTTGGTGTCGTTTTTCAATTTGATTGCTGTTTGGCGTTGTTTTGATGGATTTGACTTTTGAGGATTGTAACTGCTTCGGAGATTGGAGATTTGCTGAGTTAATAGTAGCTTGGCGTCGAAAGTGGCTTCTCTAATTGATGCTGATTTGGTATGACGATTCACGCTAATTAATTTATGTTGTTATCATTGTCGTGAATCATCGTGGTGATGACTTTGAGTATGCAGCTGCTAAGTTGCTATTTTTGCTTTGCTTGATTAAGTTTGTGAATGGTCGGTGATTTGGTGTTATCATGATTGTGGCTCATTTGGTATGTGTGTTTACCGTGAATCTCATGGTGATGAGTATGTGTTGCTTAGTTGTTGTTTTCTAAAGCACTTGTAGTTAGGCTGTATTTTCGATGAACTAATGCTTAGTTGCATGTAATTATTTAACAACTAATTATAATCTGAAGATAAAAATTAACTTTATAATAAAATATGTAAAAAATAATACTAAGTAGAAATTTTAAGTTTTGTAAAATTATTAAAAATTTACACAGTTTTTAATTAATTTATATATTTTTAAAAATAATATATGTTCAAGAATAATTTAATCATTTAAGATAAATTTTAAAAATTTCTTACATATCATTTTAGTACCAATCATAAGATATGAAACTCATATTTTTCATTACTTCTCAATATCAATCATAAGATTGAATTATCATTCTTATTTAATTTTTTTCCTATTATCATTTTATTCTTAAATTCATTTCATTCAACCATAATATCATATCAATCATACCGTTAGAGTTTACATAAGTTACTAAACCCTAAATTGAATTTGGATATTAAGAAGGAAGGGGTGTGAATCAATCAGCTGACATAATTAATTACAAAAGAAACTCTCCCTTCCATCAGAGTACTTGTTCAGTGTTCAATCTTGCAACGCTTAGTGTTCAATTTTGCAACACTTAGTGTTCAACCTTGCAACACTTGGTGTTCAAATATTTTAGTTTTATTAATATAGGATTTAACCGAAATGGGGTTTAGTACTTTAGAAAATCAATTTTAGTTCAAATCAATTTTAATTTAAGTTTTAGTAATATAGGATTTAATCGAAATGGGGTTTAGTACTTTAGAAAATGTAATATTCAAACTCAATTCAGTGTAGAGTTTACATAAGTTACTAAACTCTAAATCCTAATTATATTGAATTTGAATATTAGAAATGAATGGATAATTAATTACAAAAGAAACGCCCTCTTCCGTCACAATAATTGTCTCAGTGTTTCATAAGTTACTAAAATTGAAATTGAAATTGAGATTGAATCATTGCCCATTCTCGACGTGTCACATAAAATCACTATCCATTTTAAATAAGACAATTTTTTTATCAATCATCTCAACAAGTTTAATTTTCTTGTTAAATCTCTTATGTAATATTTAAATTTAATTTAAGATTTAAAATTTAGAGTTTACCTTATATGTATTTCAATTTAAGTTTAGTATTTATTAATATTCAAATTCAATTTAAATTCAATTTTTCGTTGAGTACAATGTTCAAACACAATCAGTGCAGGTTCCATTGGACAGATTCCAATGTTCAAACACAAATTTTTGAAGATGTTCATAGTTGCAGGGCCAAGGAATTGCGATTGAAGTGTTGAATTGTAAAAGTGTTGAATTCCCTCTTGTTTTCCAGATGCCATAATTTATTTGGATTGTAAAAGTGTTGAATTCCCTCTTGTTTCTTTAGATCAACATACATTTAGCTTTACGAATTAGCAAAATATTCGATCCAATAGATGTTCTTATGCATTCTCTATTCTTTTTGTGGTTTTCTCACTATTTCTCCCAAGCCCTACACAATTTTTTTGCATATAAAAAAAGAGATAAAGTTTTGCTCATCGTTTTACCAAGTTGAATCTCAAATTCAAGATTTTTTCCAAGAAAATCACATGTAGTCTTAAAATTTCAGATTGGTCCTACAAAGTACAAGAACATTAGCTTAGATTTCGGGATTGTGCTCAAGGAGCAAGGATTCAAATGATTTTTTAAGGGCTGGGCGCCAACCCTGCTTAGATACAGTGCTCAGGGAGCATTGAAGTATGGATTATATGAAGTATACTATGTTTATCAGCATTTGTAAATATGTAGTATTTTGTTTGGACAATTGAGCATTTTTAGTTGTAGGAAGGACCCATTTCGATTGAAACCCCCAATTTTAAAAAAAAAATTGAACTATGCAATAAAACCGAAAACTTTCAATTTGAGATCAATCTTTTTAATGCAAGAAAGACAAAGAACTTGACTTGAATTTGAAGGCTGAAAGAAGAAACGAAAGGTTAAAGAAACTGTAGAATGTATATCGCAAGATGAACTAGTTGTTTGTTGAAGAAATTCGACCATTTAGCTCATGGTTAGCTACTTGTATTGGTTTATAGGCTTCTATTAAGTTCGTCTCACGGATCTTTATCCGTGAGACGGTCTCACACAAGTTTTTGTCTACTACAAATTTAAATTGAAATTGAATTTACATAAGTTACATAAAGTACTAAACTTATATTGAAACTAAATTATTCATTCATTAAATTTACACGTATAAATTGAATGTCAATAAGTTATCGAACTCTAATCTAAGGTAATAAACTCTAAATTCAAAACAAATCAAATTTAGCCATCTATACTTTTGACTCCATAATGATTCTAAAAATATATAATATTCCATGCATAAAGTACAACAAGATAAAACATAAAAATCAATGACAAGTATGATCACCCAACAATAAAAGTTGAACATCAAGTATTGCAATTTTAAACACTGCGGGTTAAGCTGTAGAAGTTGAACACATAGTATTGCAAATTTGAACACTGAGGGTAATAATGAATGGAGTTTTGAGAGGTAATTTTGTAAAAAATTATGTATAAAGTAAAGAATGAGTTGACTTTTGTGTATGTGTGGAGAAAAAGTAGTGTATGTGTAGAGAAAAAGTAATGATATTTGTGTAAAATTAAGGATATTCTAAGGGTGGAGTTTATAAAGGGTTCTCCATTTTAAGGGTGTGAAAGTTATTGTGGAACGTCCTGAAAATGAAAGTGTGAAAGTTATTGTGGAACGTCCCGAAAAGGAAAGTGTGAAAGTTATTGGGGACGGAGGGAGTACTAAACTCTAAACTTTAAATTAAATTTTAAATATTACATAAGGTACTAAATTTAAATCTAAATATGTTACCATTTTTTCTCTACACTATGTTTAGTACCATATAAACCTTGAACTTAAATTGAGCTGCCATTTACATAAGTTACTAAAACTTAAATTGAAAATTGAATGTTACATAAATTACTAGAACATAAATTGAAATTGAGTTTGAATCTTCATAATTTTCAAATTCAATTTAGGGTTTAGAGTTTATTAACCTATGTAAACTCTATATTGAATTGAGTTTGAATATTACATTTTCTAAAACTTAAATATAAATTGAGTTTGAAAATTACATAAATTACTAAAACTTAAATTGAAACACTGAGACAATTATTGTGACGCAAGAGAGCGTTTTTTTTGTAAATAATTATGCGCTGATTGATTGACACATTCATTTCTAATATTCAAATTCAATATAAGACCAAAAGCTCCATTAAAGATTAGACCTTCTTCTGTAAGATTTTGAATTAGGCACTACAAAAAAGAGGTGTTTTACCGACGGTTATACCGACGGATATTCAGTCGGTATTGGCTCTTACCGATGGATATACCGACGGATTTTATCCGTCGTCGATGAATTGGTCGGTAGTGGTTACCGACGGAAAATATGCGTCCGTCGGTATATACCGACGGATTCCCGACGGATTCAAACCAACCCGTTTTCAAACCGGGTCGCCTGTACCGACGGAATCAATTCCGTCGGCATTCAAGCCAACCCGTTTTCAAACCAAGTTTTCAAACC
Source organism: Galeopsis tetrahit (assembly GCA_963675135.1). Lineage (NCBI taxonomy): Eukaryota > Viridiplantae > Streptophyta > Magnoliopsida > Lamiales > Lamiaceae > Galeopsis > Galeopsis tetrahit. The sequence continues at coordinate 77,406,128 of OY776127.1, forward strand.
GGGTCGCCTTTACCGACGGATCCCAAATCAATATTCCGTCGGTAGATCCGTCGGTATATGTTGGACTTAAATTTTATTATTTTAATTTACCGACGGAATTTTCCGTCGGTACGTATTAAATGTTTTTAAAAAAAACGGAATTCCGTCGGCTCGCCCGTCGGTATTACCGACGCTACACCGACGGAATAGTCCGTCGGTAAGTACCAACAATTTTAAAAAAAAAATTTATTTGCGATCGGGATCCGACCCGATCCCGATTGCTTACATAATTGATTAAAATTCAATACATGATCAAAATTCAATACACGATCAAAATTGCTTAAATAGTTCAATACACAAATCTACATTACATCTACATTACATTCAATAGAATAAACAAAATCGTGCTAAGGCATCGAATGGTGTTCCGGAATTGGCAGCGGATCGATCAAGTAAGAAGCAAATAGAATTTTGCTACTTATTATGACAACTATACCCCTCACTAGAATGCTTGAAAAAGCTCTGTGAAATATTAAAACAATATATTAAAAATTAACAAAAACTTATATGAGAAATAATTTAACAAGAATGTGAGTATATTAATACGTACCGTGGAGTATATTAAATTGTCCTTCGCTGACTCGACTCCATCCCTACCATTTAAAAATCAATTCCAAAGAATCAAGATTCAATTGTCATTTTATAGATTTAAACATAAATTAAATTATCATAAAAATTGAACATACCTCAACAGAAATCAAGTAACTTCATTAGGCTCGCATAGTTTCGGTCATGCTGGTAGTTCAAAGATAAGAGATTTAGAGTACAATAAATAAATCAATAATTCAAGGAATAATTATTAATAAAATCTGATAAACTGATTTTTTTATCAAGTGATTAGGCCTTCAACAATGCATCATCGATCCAAATCGAAAGGAAAACATAATCATAAGAAAATCAAATTCGGTGAAATGATTTTTAAGATACAAAGCACAAAGCATATATAGATACAAAGCACAAAGCACATGTCATAATCTTAATTTACATGAAAAGAGAAAATATTAAAATCAAACAAAAAATAACAAGTACCGTTCGTCCAGTAGAAGACGTTGACGTCGGTGGGCAAAAAAAACGTACCTTTTATATGAAGACGGCGACGGCAGAGGAGGCGGTGGGCGACGACAGAGGAGGCGGTGGGCGACGGCATTCTTGGAGACGACTGCAGGTAGGGAGGATGGGCGGCGGCCGCGACCACGACAAGGAGGCTTTACATTCGGAAAGGAGGTGGAGGTGGAGTGGGGGAGGGGAAGAGGGAGAGGGAGAGGGAGAGACATAGAGAGTTTGAGGGAAAATACGCGTGAAATGAGAGAATGTTGCATTTATATTCGGAAATGCCGACGGAAATGGCGACGGATATTTCGGTCGGCTTTGGCTCGTTGCCGTTAGCGACGGAATTTTCGGTCGGTTTTGACTCGTTGCCGTTAGCGACGGAAATGGCGACGGATATTTCGGTCGGTTTTGGCTCGTTGCCATTAGCGACGGAAATGGCGACGGATATTTCGGTCGGCTTTGGCTCGTTGTCGTTAGCGACGGAAATGGCGACGGATATTTCTGTCGGCTTTGGCTCGTTGCCGTTAGCGACGGAAATGGCGACGGATATTTCGGTCGGCTTTGGCTCGTTGCCGTTAGCGACGGAAATGGCGACGGATATGTTCCGTCGCCATTGGATTTTTATAACCAAATGATAAATAATTAAATTAAATTATAAGTTAATTAATAAAATAACCAAATGATAAATAATTAAATTATAAGTTATAACCAAATGATAAATAATGAAATCTTATAAATTGTACAAAATAAAATAGCTAGGTTACATTAATTTAATATTCATCTTCGTCTTCATTTTCATTATTTGACACATCTTCCTCTTCCTCCTCATCTTCTTCATCCTCATCTTCTTCATCCTCCCCCTCGTCATGTTCATCCTCCTCCTCATGTCCACTATCGTTTTCAATAACAATCAATTGTGGATTTGCAGCCGTCAAGTCTACCGAAAGATTAAAATCTCCCGCAAACACTTCAGTTTGATTCTCTATTTGTTCCATTTGAAACGGAGGTTCATCTTCATCGTTGTTTTCCTTTTGGGGGACCTCCACCATTGACCTTGCCTTCACTTTGCAAACAACGTGCCATTCTGATCTATTACGTTTTCCAGCTCCTGGATACGTGCAGTAGTAGACTTGAGATACCTGAGAGGCAAATACAAACGGATCATCCCCGCTATACTTCCTTTTCGAATTAACATCCACAAGCTTGTACTCCGGATGAATTTTGGTTCCTAAAGGGGATGTGTCAAACCAATGGCACTTGAACAACATTACGGTTTTCACTGGATATCCCGGATATTCAATTTCAACGACTTCGTGCAACACCCCAAAGTAATCACTTGCATCTGCATTGTAATTCGCACCCCTAAGACAAACACCACTGTTGTTAGTCGTTCTTGTTGATGCATACTCTGATGTATGAAACCTGTAGCCTTTCACAATATAGCCGTTGTAAGTCCTCACACGACGTAGTGGTCCTTTGCTGAGATCCTGTAAGAACCGGCTCTGAAAATCGTGCGATTGTCCCTATACGTACAGTTAAAATTAACATTAATCAAAACAATTATTTGTTCACGTAAAATTCAATTAATGATACTCACATAACGTTGGAACCATCGGGCAAATTGACGTTGAAGACTAGTATCTATGTCTCTATCTGAGATGTTTTGATCTGCATGTCGTAGTTCTTGTGTATACATCCTAATAATTCACAACACAATTAGATGATAAATGACGCACGTTTAGTGCTATTTAATTAGATGATAAATATATGAAATACTTACTCAATGTAAGGCTGAACTTCATCACAATTCAATAACACGTACGTTTGTGCTATTTCAGCCTTTGTGTGTGTTGACCAATATCGTTCAGTGGCTTTTCCTATAGGTCGCCCCTTAGACTTGAATACAGAGAGCATGCCATCGACTTCTTGTTGCGTACCTCTACCATCGAAGTTACGTGGTTCATTCCTGATCCTCGTGTTGACATGGTCTTCAAAATAATATGAACAAAACATGCCAACCTCTTCATTCAAATACGCATTAACAATCGATGCTTCGACGTTTGCCTTCTGTTTAGCATTGCGCTTCAAGTTGTGGAGATACCTAAAATTATAATAGTTAACAAATTAAAATAAGGCTCCATATACTAAAAACTAATTAAATGAGAGAAATAGAATTGTTCACCTCTCAAATGGGTACATCCACCTGTACTGCACTGGACCACAAATCCTAGCTTCATACGCTAAGTGAACAGGTAAGTGTTCCATCGAGTCAAAGAAGCTAGGTGGGAAAAAACGTTCCAACTTACACAAAATAACTGGAATGTCTCGTTCCAAACGATTCATATCATCAACCTTGATTGTTGTAGACGTTAAATCTCTAAAAAAGAGACTTAATTCAGTGACAGCCCTCCACACATTCAGAGGAAGAAATTCTCGAAATGCAATAGGTATCAAGCGCTGCATAAAAACATGACAATCATGACTCTTCATCCCTGCAACTTTACCTTTTGTTGTGTCTACGCATCGACTCATGTTTGACACGTAGCCGTCTGGAAATCTTAACTCTTTAATCCACCTACACAATTCCTGTTTTTGTGCCTTATCTAGTGTGTAGCAAGCCTTTGGATATTTACCTGTACGGGTATCCTGTTCTAACTCATCACGGCGACAGATAGTGTTCAACTCTTCCCTGGACTTTGGAGTATCTTTCGTCTTGCCTTCTGTGTTCATGATTGTGTGAAACACGTTGTCAAACACATTCTTCTCAATGTGCATGACATCCAAATTGTGTCGGAGCAATAGTGAACTCCAATATGGCAAGTCCCAAAAAATACTCTTTTTCTTCCAGTTACCTGGGATTCCTTTGTTGTGTTCTTCTGCATTTTCCTCCGTAGTTTTTTTCAAACCCGTCCACTCAATCTCATGTAACAGACTTTGTCCTGTACGATTAATAAATGTTAGAATAAATGTAACCCAAAAAAACATGTTAAAATAAATGTATAAAATACCATTTCGAAGGGGCGGTCGATTGTTTGTGACTGTTCTATTCTTCGTGAAGTCCACCTTATTCCTTCGAAATGGATGATCTCGAGGTAAAAACCTTCGGTGATTATCGAACCATGAAACTTTTCTACTCTTCAGGAGACTGAAAGCTTCAGAATATTCCATACAATACGGACAAGCTTGCTTTCCGGCTGTACTCCACCCGGACAACATAGCATATGCAGGAAAGTCGCTAATGGTCCACAATAAAGCAGCACGCATCGTGAAGTTCTGTTTCCTAGAAACATCATACGTTTGGACTCCGTTATCCCATAGGAAGATCAAGTCTTTAATAAGAGGCTGGAGATAAACATCAAGTTTATGCTTTGGATTCGACGGACCAGGCACCAATACAGTCAGAAACATTGTTTGAGGTTTCATGCACATCCATGGAGGTAGATTATACGGAGTCAGTATCACCGGCCACAAAGAATACTTCTTTCCATAACTCTCAAACGGTGCAAAACCATCAGTACTCAAGCCTAATCTCACATTCCTCGGTTCACAAGCAAATCCTGGAAACACATTATCAAGGTGTTTCCAGGCTTCAGAGTCGGACGGATGTCTCATATCCCCAGCCTCAGTATCTTCAGAATTTCTTGCATGCCACGTCATGTGTTGAGCTGTAGCACTAGATTGAAACAATCTCATTAAACGAGGAATGATAGGAAGATAATACATCCTCTTGTGTGGCACTTTCTTTTTTGTCTTGCTCGATTGACCACCTGGTCCCTTCCGTCGTGGCTCTTTGTACCGGGGATGGCCACACATTCTACACATAAGAAGATCGCTATCGTCATCACCCCAGTATAACATGCAACCATTCACACAACAATCAATTTTCTCAACCGGCAAACCCATATTCTTCATCAGTTGTTTGCTCTGATGAAACGTCGTAGGTACTTTATTATCGACAGGACAAATCTCACTGCATAATTGTGTCATTTGCTCATATGCTCTGTTAGATAGCTTGTTCTCCGTCTTGATAGCCATAAGTCGAGCATTAAATGACAACTGAGAATAAGAATCACACCCTGGGTACAAATCTTGATCGACTAATTTGAGCATCTCATAAAACTGAAATGCTTCATCCGTTGGTTCCTCCTCTATATTTGACATACCGGCTTCCATCACCATTGTTTGATACATATCGGGTTCTTCCACCCCAAACTCTTGATCGTTACTGGTGCCGACATGCTCAACTTGTACGGGTTGTTCATAAATTGCAGTAGTGTAATAGTACAAGACTTGATCAAAATTATAAGGCCACCGTTGTTCGCCATGACTTGTCCAATTATAGTAATTATCAACGAACCCATTCATAATAACGTGGCATAAGACTTCATCAATGCTTTTAAATGATCTATTCCTACATTTCTTAGCATTACACGGACACCTAATACAATCCTCAGACATGTAATGTGGGTGTAGCTTTGCAAATTCAACAAATGACACGAGTTTATCATAAAATTCAACATTCACATTTCCTAAAACGAGCCTAGGAGTACAATACATCCACCGACGATCCGGCAATTCCATATGTTAAACAATTTGACCAAAATAAAATTACACACTAAAAATTAAACACTAAAAGTAAAAATTATGTAGTAAAATTACACACTAAAAAAATAAACACCAAATTAAAATTACACACTAAAAAACATACCTTAAATTTTCGCTCCAATCCAAATTTTTTGCTCCACACTAAAAATTTTCGCGTGTTTTGAGGTTCTGGAATGTTTTTCAATACTACATGCCGACGGAAATGTCAGTCCGTCGGTATATCACGCGCCGAAATTCCGTCGGTATTGCCAATACCGACGGATAATTTCAGTCGGTAACACATATTTCAAATGTATGTCAAATCAGTCAGATTCCGTTGACCAATTTTCAGTCGGTATTTACATTACCGACGGAAATTCCGTCGGTAATGACACATGTTCAATACCGACGGAATCACTTTCCGTCGGTAAAAACGCGTATAAAAAAAATTTTAACTACGTATTCTTAACACTCCAACCACACTCAAAACAACCTACTTCTTCACAAACATCAAAATTTAAAAAAATACAGAAACTCATGTCTTCATCTTCGACATCCATGAAAATTGTGGTATGCCATTGTGGAAAAGAAGCTCGTGTGTGCATGTCGAAGCAAGAAAGAAGCAGAGGTAGACTATTTTATACTTGCCCAGATTCACTAAATGGTAATGGATGCTCCTTTTTTGTTTGGGCCGATGAACACGAAATTCACGGACAAGGAACGAGTTCACACGGAATGTTTCCGGGCATGGTGAGGAGAATTGACTCACTTTTGCTTGAAAATCAAGAGCTCAACAACAAGTTGAATCATGCGCAACTAGTTGGGGATATGTATAAGGATACATCTGACCAACTAACCTCAGAATTAGGATTTGAAGCTGGAAAAGTTGAAGAGCTAAAGAAGCAGAGGAACTTTCTTGTTGTGGCCATAGTATTCTGTGTTCTACCCTATGTGTTCAAGTTTATAGGTTGGATGTAATCCTAAGTTTATGTCTCTAATATGTATTGCTAAGTTTATGTAATGTTAAGTGTATGCATGTAATGTAACCACAACAACAGCCTTTCTTCAAGGCAATTTTCAATGAAAATGTTGTTTATCTATCACATAAAACATCCAAATTTAAATATACACATTCTTAACACATAAAACACACATAACTAAAATTAAACAACTGATACTTAAACATAAAAGTAAATAGTTCAACAAAAATGCAGATAAAAAATAAATAGTTCTACGAGACATAAAAGTAAATAGTTCTACGAGACATAAAAATAAAATTGTTAAACACATAAAAAAAAAATTATTCAAAGTCACTCATTGACCATAGTAGAATATATCATTAATGTCGTTATCGTTGCCAACGAACTGACCAATGATGTCGTCATCATCGTGCTGCATGGTCGGGACATAGGGGGAGGGGGCTGCGGGGGCTGAGGGGGCTGGGGGAACATGCACGTTCACGTTGGCCGTCGGTGGAGGAGCTTGCATGGTTCTCCGATAAACCTCCTCGATCCTCTCGTCCGACCACCCCATCTCTCGACCCATATTCACATGCATCACATGCATGTAATGGTTGAATTGTGCCATCGTCACATCAGGAGTTGGGGTGGAAGATACGGAACCCTGCGATGCCGTCTGGGACGGACCAGCGCCGGAAATGACATCAGCGCTCATACGACCAAGGCCCAGAACTCGTCCGCGGGTGGTGGGGGCAACTTCCAAATAAGCCCGGTCCACCTCCTCGACTGTAGGGGCACTGCTGGTTCCGGGTTGAGTAGGGTCGACTTGAGTTCCGATCTCGGCAATCCTCCGGTTCATCTCCAACTACATAATTAATAATTTTAAATTAATAGAATAAATTACAAAAAATGTATTTAATTAAACAATTTTATTACTTACGTGGAGGTTAGTTGTGCGCCCGTATGTGGATTGCTGTGTTTCAGCATTAAACGGATGAGCAATGCTCATCCGGTCCAAGTGAGTGGGTACACGCCCCATATCCCGTTCCTAATAATTTAATTTATGTATTATATATATTAAATATATAATTAAATTTATTGAAATTAATTAAAAAATTAATAAACACTTACAATGACCATCGACTGCTCAAGGATGGACCGGGCTCCAGTCCGATGCCTGGACATCCCACCCCCATCGTCGGATCTCCGGTTGGCCTTAGCAATCTCACACTTCCTGATGTACTCCGGATGCAGCCACTCCCTCGTCAATGAATCCCACAACACAACATCATTATCATCCTTACCCAAGCTCTGCGTCGTCCCATCGCGCCGCCATGCCATTCTCCATTCGTACATTAAATCCTTATACCGCTGTTGCGCCGATTTATAGAAATACCTGAACATAGCTTGGTCTGAGTACATATTCCGATCCCAAGTGGTTTGTTTCTGCACATATAATAAATTGTTTATTATTGAACAAATTAACAAACATTAATTAAATAATTAAGTAATTAATTACTACCTGAAATTCCTCGAAGTACGCCAACTTTTTTGGTTTTGGGACCTTCGACCAGGTATATGCACCCGCAGAGATCGGTAAAGAGCCAAAAGCAATCGTGCATGCCCTGGAGACCTCGTTACCAGGTAACAATCTGTGACATTAATTAACAAACAAAACACATTATAAATTAAAACGAATGTGAAATTAATTAATTATTAATTATTAAACAATAAAAGTATTTAATTACTTACACTCCTCCACTTGTAGCCCAAACGCGCTCCCGACCATCCTGAGCAGGAACAGCAGGATGGTCCCGGACAGACGAATGAGACGACGACTGATCAGGCGACGGGTGTGGAATGGGTGGCGGAGGCGACGATAATGGTGTTCGTGACAGTGTAGGCGCCGGCGCCTCGGGTCTAAGTTTGGATCGACTCTTCCTCGATCGGCTACGTGACCCGGAGGCCCCGTGAGATCCCGAGCCACCAGAGGCACCAGCACCATTTCCAGTCATCTATTTAATTTAAACATTTAAATTAATAAATTATATATATAATACTAATTAATTAATAATAAATTTCTTAATTTAATAAAAAACAATAATCTAATAAATTAAAATTTAATAAAAACCTAATTTAATCAATAATAACCTATTTTAATAAATAATTTCCTATTTTATTCAACAATAACTAATTTCCTATTTTATTCAACAATAACTAATTTATTCAATAATTTTCAACTTTAATTAACAATTTTCTATTTTAATTAACAATCTATAACCTAATAAATTTAGTAACAATTTTTTCTAACTTTAAAATAACAATTTCCTAATATAATTAACAAAGCCCCTAATTTAATCAATAATTTCATAATTAGTAAATCAACAATATTAATCTAGCTAATTATAACGTACAATATCATAATTTAATTATGTAATTAACTCCACTCCAACGTATATACAAATTCAACAATAATATCAATTATATATATAACATCAATTATGCAAAACATGCAATATCGATCTTAACAAATCACATCAATTTATTATAAATAACTATATACATCAACTAGCTAGCTATACATATAGGCAATTATCCACTTACAATATCAACTAATTAATTAGATATATCAACTACATACATTCAAAATAATTAACTATATACATCAACTACAAACAATTAATTTCATATTAATCTATATAACAATTTAAATTAACACATGCAATTTAATTCATAATTATAGGCAATACATATATAACTTAAAAATTAATTACTAACAAATTAAGAAAGCGTACCGTATAGATTTTCTAATCGAGTCGAGAGATCACCTCGGCCGAGCCTCTTCTTCGCGCGATGAAGATGAAGAAGGAAAGAGTGGGGAGGGAGGAGGGAGGAGGGAGGGTTTCTGTAATCTGTTCTTCAGTTTATATACAAAAAAAAAATTGCCTTTACCGACGGATATTTCCGTCGGTAATGACCAGATTAATTATGGTAGTTATTGCGGGTCGGTTACCGACGGATATTTCCGTCGGTAATCACCACATTTAATTTTGGGAGTCGATCAAGAAGGCGGTTAGTTAATGCGGGTCGGTTACCGACGGAATATTTACAATACCGACGGAACAATCCGTCGGCCGGTGACCCAAAAACGACACCGTGTAGAGAGTTCTGAGTGTCCGTCGGCATATCCGTCGGTATCCCGTCGGGAAAGCCGACAGAAATTGAATTCCGTCGGCAGAGTCTTCTGACTTTGAATTCCGTCGGTAATCCGTCGGTACAGCCGTCGGAAAGGAAATCCGTCGGTATACATCCGTCGGCAAAAACATGCGTTTTTGTAGTGAAGTAAATAATCTCTTAATCTAAAGCCCTTCCCCAATTCATAATCACGAAATCCTACAATTTCTAACAGTAATAAAATTCTGCAGGTGGACCTAATTGGAGTTTGGGGCATGAGGTCATTTGTATGATACCTTCAAACTTTTAAAGTTAATGTTCAAATTTGAAACTGTCATGTTCAAAATTATCTGGATAATGTTCAAATTTGAATATTATATAAGTTACTAAAAGTTAAATTGAAATTAAATTTTAAATAATATTATATAAGTTACTAAACTTATATGATATATAAGGGAGTATTAAACATAAACCTTAAACCTAATGTAAAATTGAAGTATTGCATAAGTTGTTAAACTTAAATTGTATATAAGGTACAAAACATAAACCTTAAACCTAAATTGAGTTTGAATATTACGTAAATTACTAGAAGTTAAATTGAAATTAAAATTGAAGTATTACATTAGTTGCTAAACTTAAATTGTATATAAGGTACTAAACATAAACCTTAAACGTAAATTGAGTTTGAATATTACGTAAATTACTAGAAGTTATATTGAAATTAAATTTGAATAATACTGCATAAGTTTCTAAACTTATACTCCCTCCATCCCAGTAAAAGCTACTCAATTTTTCTTTTTCGTCCGTCCGAATGAAAGTTGTCAATTCCTTTTTTGGTAACTATTCTGTCTCATATTTCATTATATTCTTTTCTCTCTCAGTCACATCACCTCTAATACATCTACTTATTATATTAGTATTTCTTAGCCTTCGTGTCCGTAGCTCATGGGAAGCTTTCCCCACGGTGGAGTATGTTAAACCTTAAATCTAAATTGAATTAGAATATTAATAAATACTAAACTTAAATTGAAATACATATGAGGTAAACTCTAAACTTTAAATCTTAAATTAAATTTAAATATTACATAAGAGATTTAACAAGAAAATTAAACTTGTTGAGATGATTGATAAAAAAATTATCTTATTTAAAATGGATAGTGATTTTATGTGACACGTCGAGAATGGGCAATGATTCAATCTCAATTTCAATTTCAATTTTAGTAACTTATGAAACACTGAGACAATTATTGTGACGGAAGAGGGCGTTTCTTTTGTAATTAATTATCCATTCATTTCTAATATTCAAATTCAATATAATTAGGATTTAGAGTTTAGTAACTTATGTAAACTCTACACTGAATTGAGTTTGAATATTACATTTTCTAAAGTACTAAACCCCATTTCGGTTAAATCCTATATTACTAAAACTTAAATTAAAATTGATTTGAACTAAAATTGATTTTCTAAAGTACTAAACCCCATTTCGGTTAAATCCTATATTAATAAAACTAAAATATTTGAACACCAAGTGTTGCAAGGTTGAACACTAAGTGTTGCAAAATTGAACACTAAGCGTTGCAAGATTGAACACTGAACAAGTACTCTGATGGAAGGGAGAGTTTCTTTTGTAATTAATTATGTCAGCTGATTGATTCACACCCCTTCCTTCTTAATATCCAAATTCAATTTAGGGTTTAGTAACTTATGTAAACTCTAACGGTATGATTGATATGATATTATGGTTGAATGAAATGAATTTAAGAATAAAATGATAATAGGAAAAAAATTAAATAAGAATGGTAATTCAATCTTATGATTGATATTGAGAAGTAATGAAAAATATGAGTTTCATATCTTATGATTGGTACTAAAATGATATGTAAGAAATTTTTAAAATTTATCTTAAATGACTAAATTATTCTTGAACATATATTATTTTTAAAAATATATAAATTAATTAAAAACTGTGTAAATTTTTAATAATTTTACAAAACTTAAAATTTCTACTTAGTATTATTTTTTACATATTTTATTATAAAGTTAATTTTTATCTTCAGATTATAATTAGTTGTTAAATAATTACATGCAACTAAGCATTAGTTCATCGAAAATACAGCCTAACTACAAGTGCTTTAGAAAACAACAACTAAGCAACACATACTCATCACCATGAGATTCACGGTAAACACACATACCAAATGAGCCACAATCATGATAACACCAAATCACCGACCATTCACAAACTTAATCAAGCAAAGCGAAAATAGCAACTTAGCAGCTGCATACTCAAAGTCATCACCACGATGATTCACGGCAATGATAACAACATAAATCAATTAGCGTGAATCGTCATACCAAATCAGCATCAATTAGAGAAGCCACTTTCGACGCCAAGCTACTATTAACTCAGCAAATCTCCAATCTCCGAAGCGGTTACAATCCTCAAAAGTCAAATCCATCAAAACAACGCCAAACAACAATCAAATTGAAAAATGACACCAAATTGAATCATTAAAATGACAAGAAAACCGCCATGAATAACCAAACCTCCGAACAATTCCACAAACGAAGAGGTGCAATACTAAATCGACGGCGCTCAAAATGTGAACAAAGAGTCCAAACGCCGGCACAAAATCATCGCACCTTAACCTCAAATCGCACCTCAACCAGAAATAACCGACGGCAGAATCGTATCAAATTGCAATCAAAATCGACAGCGAAGAGAATCGGATCGAACGACTTAAACTAACCGCCGACGAATCTGAACCGAAACAAGGCGAACAATCCCTCTTTCATCAAGAGAGGGAGTGTTGAATTACCCATAACTTGAATTGAAATTGAAAAATGCGTCTCTTGACAGCAGCGACTGACCCTTTTCTCCAAGATTTCAACGAATCGAAATGTCTCCTCCGATATACTTCCCTCTCCGGTGGGAAAGCGCCGGCGATAAGTGGTGGTACATCTTCATATGAATATTTCCGGCAATTCCTTTTTCGATTCAGAGAATGAGGGTTCCAATAAATTTTTCGTCTGCAGAAACCTTTCCCTATTAATACAATTTTTTTTTGCAATTTCAGAACAAAAACGAAATAGATTTTTACCTCTACAGTGAGCTCACCTTCACGAAGAGTCTCTTGACCCCCACCCTAAAACCCCAAATTTGGTCGCCCCCGTAGCCCGTATGTAGTCGCCTGAAAAATGTTTATCTTGACAGCAGTGACTGACCCTTTTCTCCAAGATTTCAACGAATCAAAATGTCTCCTCCGATATACTTTCTTCTCCGGTGGGAAAGCGCGGCGATCAGTGGTGGTACATATTCATATTTATTTACAGCCCGGCGATAAGCTTCCATTGCCGGAAATATTTAAGGGAAGAATTGGGATGTGTGAGCCTAGGGAAGGGGAAAAGCAAAAGGCAAAAAGTGGTTTTATTATTTTATAAATCAAAAATCAACTCAGGGTTATAATTGTAAAATTGTGTCCCATTTCAGAAGCTAGTTGCAATATTTTTTTGAATGAGTATGGTGGGAGTGGGTTGCTATAGTTGGCCAAAACAGGGAGCCAACGGTAAATAATCTCTATTATTTAATCACTTTTCTTAATTTACGTGATAAAAAATAACACCATCCAAATTCATTCTACTATGAAGATTTCCCCACTAAAACATGTCATTGAAATCCATTTATTTTTAAATCATTTCAATCCTCGAGCAAATCACCTCACCAAACACTGCCTATATGTTAATTATAAATAAAATATGATACACTGAACCCACATAACTGTAGTTAAACATCTATAAAATTCAAACTTCCTCTGTAAACGCAAGACTTTGACAGTGGACTTCAATTTCCATGGCCATGGATTCTTCAACCCTTATCCTCCGTCAAGACGCCCATCTCTCATCAATTCGCACAAGGAACAAGATCCTAATCCTCACTTTCTTCTCCTTAATCTTCGTATTAGCGCTAATCACCGGCGGGATAATCATCTCCTTCGTCCAAAAACTCAACTCCGACGCGCTCAAATCAAATCGAGCCCTTCGACAATTCTGCACACCATTTGGGGAATTTCTATCCGACTCATGTATAACCCTCTTAACCTCCGAAATCAAAATCCCATCCAACACAAACCTTAACCACATTTTCATTCTCTCGTTACAAATCTCGCTCAAAAAGCTATCCACAATCATTTCAATTTTGCCCGATTCGGAAGGGATCTGCTCGAGCTCGTTGAGCCACGCGACGGGTCAACTCAGGAAAACGTTAGATATAGTACCGGTTGACCCGGATGTGGAGACTTACCAGCGGGGGAATATGGTTGCGTGGACCGCCGCGGCGGGGAACGATCTGATGGCGTGTGTGAGAGATCTATCGACGGCGGCGGCGGAGGATGAGGATGTGAGAGAGTTAGGACGATGGTGGATGAGGCGAGGGCGTTGGTGATGTACGGTAGAGACTTTCTTCATAACAGCGAATTGGTGAATAATGCTTTTGTTTATGGAGGCGAGAGGAATCCATGGGAGGAGGTGGTGGAGAATTTGTTGACGGTGAGTTTGTTTGGATCGCAGTATTTTGTTTTGGTGCTTTTGTTTTGCTTGCTTTTGCGATTTAATTATAATAAAGTTTGAGTTGGTCTCCTGTGCACAGCGTGCACGTGCACACTAATGCACATACCAATCCTATATCTATTTATAAAGATAAACATAAATAATTAAGTAATGAATATTCTAGTGCTTATAGATACTTTTTTAAAAGCTTGAGGTCACAGGTTCAAATCCTTTCAAACTTGTTTTTTTTTCATTTTTTGTTTTTTTGTTTTTTTTTTTCGTTTTTTTTTCTGTTTTTTTTTTCGATTTTTTTTTTCAAACTTGTTTATTTTTTCATTTTATTTTCTGTTTTTTTTTTGTTTTTTTTTTCGTTTTTTTTCTGTTTTTTTTTTCGATTTTATTTCTTTTTTTTTTCAAATTTGTTTATTTTTCTGTCGATTTTTTTTTTTTTTTTCAAATTTGTTTATTTTTCTGTTTTTTTTTCGTTACTCACTTCCACTTTTTAATAATAATAGTCTCTACTTTTCATTAATAAAATTTCCACTTTTCACTAATAATAATTATCACTTTTCATAACAAAATTACCACTTTTCACTAATAATAGCTACCACTTTTCAGTAACAAAATTTCCACTTTTCAATAATAATAGTTACCACTTTTCAATAATAAGAATTACACTTTTCAGTTAAAATATCTACCACTTTTCAATAATAAGAATAACATTTTTTCAATTTTAATAATAATTTTAACTGTACAATTTATAATTAAATATACCCTGGCAACTGTTATTATTGAAAAGTGGAAATTTTATTAATGAAAAGTAGCAACTATTATTATTGAAAAGTGGGGTTGAGTAACAAAAAAAAAAAAAAAAAAAAAACGAAAAAAAAAAAAAAAAAAAAAACGAAAAAAAAAACAAAAAAAAAAACAAAAAAAAAAACGAAAAAAAAAACTAAAAAAAAAACTAAAAAAAAAGTTTGAAAGTAATTTATTAATTAATTAATAAAGTAATAGATTATAAATTAATTAATTAATTAATAGAAAAAAATAGAATTATAACCATAAGTAGAGAAAAAAGGATAATAATTAGAATAGAAGGATAAGGACAAAAGCATGTGCACCAAACCTGGTTTGGTGCACATGGTGCATTTGAGAATTTCTCAAATCCAAGGGTTTATATGTTATTAATTGCACATGTTATCCGGGTTACCCTGTGTTTGTTAAATTTTACTTCATATAAAATCATAAGTGCCTAAAAGCAAATTACTAAGTGTTAAAACCTTAGACCATCGAAGATTTATTATGCATACTTAAATTTACTAAGATAGGTTTAAAAAAATAATAATTTAATCAAGATGTGCATTGTGTTATGTATAGACACATGCATGAATAAGTGCAGGATAAATAATTAGGGCCTAGATAAAAAGGTGTGTGGATATACATATTATATGACATTTAATTAGTATGTGCACTCCAATATGCATGAATCTATGCTATCCATTATGACGCGATAAGTGTATTCACAAGTGCAATGGTTATACTGATGAAAGCTGAGTACCTAAGCTCAGTTACCCGAATAAGCTTATTTTTTTCCATTGAAATCAACCTTGCAGAATACAATATACTCCATCTGAAACCTACACGATTTAAGATGCCTGTGGAATTAATACAGATTCAAAAATAAATACTTGATATATAACATATCAAAAAGTATAATGCATACTCGAAATCTATAAATTAAAATAGGAAGAAATATGCACATGAAATCTATGGTGTAATTGATGATATGAACAATAAACTTACAATAATGGAGAACAGAAAATGGTAGATACGTACTGTGAATTGGCATTGAATCTCAAGGGCTATTTTGAGTTCGGTTATGATAGAATCTGCAAAATTATTTTTCAAAAATGAAATTTGGAAAGTTAGATATTTTCGAATATATGACCTAAAATTCAGTAATATAATTGATGATCTGCGAATTTTATGGAATTTTTTTATCTAATTTAATTTTTTAATTTCAAAAATTATGTCAGACGTGTATACTAAGGGGAGTTTTGGTTTTTTCGCTTTAATTGAGTCAATTATAAACATTTTAAAGTGTAGTTTCTATTTGTTTAATGGGCTCTAATAATGACTCTATTCATAAATAATCTAAAAAATATCCACATTTTACCTACAAAACAAACAAAATAATATATTTCTCCATATATCAAGTGCAAGTAGCTAATTTCATAGTCAATTTTAGTGTAAATAATTTATAAAATTCTAAGTAAAATATATTTCAAGCAATTATCACACTATTAATGTGTTTAAAAAACCGACGTAGATAGTATCACTAGACAAATTCAACAGTCGTTAACATTTTATTAGATCCACGCAATTTATGCTTGTTATATTACCTAGAACCTAATTTAGTTCGTTGACATCCCAAACCAAGCTAATAGAAAATAAAAATATATTATTTCTATATTATTATTCTCTGTACACTTAATTAGAGCAAAACAAGAGTTTTTCTCCCTAATTTGATTTGACAATATATTAATCCTAATTAATGACAATTAATCTTGAAAAATTGAGGACCAGATTTAACGAAAGTTAAAATTAATTAGGGACGTACATTAGATAATTAATGGGGAGGTATCTCAAAACGTCATTTATTAAATAAATAATAAGAAAGTTAGAATGATATAAAAAATAATTAGAATTAATGGAGGGGTGAGGCTAATAACACCCCATAAAATGTTATAAACACCCCCTTAAAATTTAAAAATCAATTTTATTACTAAACACACCCCAATTATTTTCTATCTACCCTTCATCCCTCAAAACTAATACACATTAAATAAAAATCAACTATATTTTAAAAAATATGATAAAATTAATAAAAATTTAATTAAAAATTAATGAACAAAAAATTATTTAATAATACAAAAAAAACTAAGTAAATTTTTTTTTTTTTTTTAAATTCAACTAAATTTTAGATTTTATTTATCAGTATTCAAATTCGTAATTTTAATTGATTTTTTTAATTAAATTATTTTTTACGATTTATTAATTTTAAAATTTAATTTATGAATTTATTTAACTTTAATTGATTTTTTTTATTTTATTTAATTAATTGATTTAAAATTTTATTTAATTTTCTCAGATTTTTTTTTAAATGAATTGATTTATTTAAATGAATTATTTTTTAAATTTTTGTTAATTTTTTAAAATACATTTTAAATTTTAATTTCTTTTCTTTTTAGATTTTTTCAAATAATTTTTTAAAATTTACTTTACTATGTATTTATATAAAAGTTACTTAGTCATTTTATATCTCTATATTTTTATCTTTAAAATTTTGAGATATGTATAAAAGATTTTGAGGAGTTAATAGCGGTACCATAGTGGAGTAACATTTAATATTTCAAAACACACTACAAGAAACAGGGGGAATAGCGACGAAAATTTTGCGACAAATCTAAATTTTATCGCTAAAATCAAATTTTAACAACGAAATAAAAAAAATTTGTCGCTAAATTGTTAGATTTAATATTTGCAACAAAATTTATATATTTCGTCGCTATATTAGCAACAAATTGCTTCATTTTATTGTTAATAATCAAAACAACAATGAAAATTATATTTCGTCGCTAATATTTTGCGATGAAATATAAATTTTCGTGGCTAATTCTTGAAATTAATTTTTGCAACAAAATTTATATATTTCATCGCTATATTAACAACAAATTGCTTCATTTTGTTGGTAATAATCAAAATAACAATGAGAATTATATTTTGTTGCTAATATTTTGCGATGAATTAAAATTTTTCGTGGCTAATTTCTTGAAATTAATTTTTGCAACAAAATTTATATATTTCATCACTATATTAGCAACAAATTGCTTCATTTTGTTGTTAATAATCAGAACAACAATGAAAATTATATTTCGTTGCTAATATTTTACGATGATATATAAATTTTTGTGGCTAATTTCTTGAAATTAATTTTTGCAACAAAATCTATATATTTCATCGTTATATTAGCAACAAATTGCTTCATTTTGTTGTTAATAATCAGAACAGCAATGAAAATTATATTTTGTCACTAACATTTTGCGATGAAATAGAAATTTTCGTGGCTAATTTATTGAAATTAATTTTTGCAATGAAATTAAAATATTTTATCGCTATAATAGCAACAAATTGCTTCATTTTGCTGTTAATAATCAGAACAACAATGAAAATTATATTTCGTCGCTAATATTTTGCGATAAAATATACTCCCTCCGTCCCATAGAAACTTGCACACTTGATTTGGCACACAATTTAAGAAATGTGTAAGAAAAGGTGTAATGAGTGATGTTTTGAGGGGTAGTTTTGTAAAGTTTTATGAATAAAGTAAAGTAAAAAGTAGATTGAGTGTGGAAAAGTAATGGCATATGGGTAAATAAGAGTATATTTTGAGGGTGAGGGTTATGAAGATATTTCCTTTTATGGAGTGTGCAAATTGGTATGGGACATCCATTTATAGAAAGTGTGCAAATTCCTGTGGGACGGAAGGAGTAATTTTTTGTGGCTAATTTATTGAAATTAATTTTTGCGATGAAATAAAAAAATTTCATCGCTAAACTAGCAAAAAATTCTTTTATTTTGTTGTTAATAATAAGGACAACAATGAAAATTATATTTAGTCGCTATTATTTTACGAAGAAATATATTTTTTGTGGCTAATTTCTTGGAATTAATATTTGCAACAAAATTAAAATATTTCATCGCCACACTTTCAACAAATTATTTTATTTTGTTGTTAATAATAAGAACAACAATGAAAATTATATTTCGTAGCTAATATTTTAGTGACAAAATTGAAATTTGCATGATTAAATTTGTGGATTTAATATTCGAGAGAAAATTAAAATATTTCATCACTATATTAGCAACACAATATTTTATTTTATTCTTAATAACCAGAACAATAATGAAAATTATATTTCGTCTCTAATATTTTAGTAATGAAATAGATTGTTTCATGTTTAATTCTAATGAATTAAAAATGGTTGTCGTTTAAACATAATAAAGGAAAAAAGTTTGAGTGCATGCACAATGTGAAATAATAGAGACGATTCCAACACTATGATGTTTGAAATAATAGGATCAATATAATTTCATTTACTTTTACACTATTAAGTTTTTTATTTGATTTATTTTGGGGTATAATTTTTTGATTTCATTCTGTATAATTTGTTTTATGTTTTTCTGTTTTCTTGATTTCATTAATTATTTATTGTTATTCATTAATTTTTTGATTTCATTCTGTATATTTATTATTTTTTTGGAATTGTTAAAGTAACATTGATTTTTTACAATTGTAATTGTTTTAAAAATTACAATATATATACAAAAATATATACATTTATACAAGTTAAAAATTAATCAATTAATATATGTGAAATAAATTATTGAATAAGTAAATTAACTAAATTAGTAAAAATTGAATACATATATAATTAATATTAAAAACTGAACCAAAGAGTTGTCTGCCCGAGTGGTGGGCGCCCAGCTATGGGCGCTCACCCACCCGAGATCGATTCCCACCAAGACCAAATAAATAGTCATTTAAATAAAATGGGGGAGGGGGTATGTGGGAGCGGATCGGGTTGGGTTAGGGTCGGGTGTGTGTGTGGTACGGGTTGGGGCGGTTCGGGTGTGGATTGGGTGCGGGTCGGTTGGGACGGGTCGGGTGTGGGTTGGGCTGGGGCGGGTAGGGTGTGGGTTTAGAGAACGATTGAGTTAGGGTCGGTTGTGGTGGGTCGGGTGTGGGTTGGGGCGGGTCGGGTGTAGGTGCGGGTTGGTCGATTGCGGAAGTGGGTTTAGAGAATAATTCGTAAATCGGATATCCATAGCCAAATATTAGCGACAAAAGTATGGGTTTCATCACTAACATTTGCAACGAAATTAGCCACAAAGTAAGGAGCTACTATTTTCGACATGAAAAAATTTATCGCTAATTCTAATAATTTCGTCGCGGGATTTGTTGCTATACACCCGTCGCTAACGTGTTTGCGACAAATATTTGATTTTCCTCGCAAACATTTTGCGATGAAACTAAAATTTTCGTTGCTAATATTTTGCGATGAAACTCAATTTTTCATCGCAAACATTTGCGACAAAAATAATTTTTTTGTCGCAAACATTTGCGATAAAATTAAGTTTTTTGTCGCAAACACGTTAGCGACGGGCGTATAGTAACAAATCCTGCGACAAAATTATTTCATCGCTAATTCACGTTAGCGACGAAAATATTATAATTGGCGACAAATATTTTCACGGCTAAATCGCAGTTTTCTTGTAGTGACAAAATTACGTGCAATGTACTTTAAGGGTATAAATTAATACTCCTTCCGTCCCGAAATTACTTGCATAGTTTGATCGGCACGTTGTTTAAGAAAAGTGAATTTAGTGATTGATGATGTAAGATAAATGTGGGGTATTTTAGATAATTTGATGATGTGTAAAGTGGATTTGATGATGTATAAAGTGAAATGTATGGGAAAAAAAAGTGTCAAATTTGAAAATAAAATAATGTTGTGAAGTTATTAATTTTGTGGGGTATTTCAATATTAAGAGTGTGCAAGTAATTTTGGGACGTTTCAATAAGGAAAGTGTACAAGTAAATCATGGGACGGAGGGAGTATTATTTAGCCATTTGCATCGCAAGTTGATATATATGACATATGAATATGATTCACGACAAATGAAAGACGGCCCCGACTTCATATTGTACGTACAAGACTCTTCATTAATTAATTATCCAAATTAAAGTAAAATTAATTAGTCATGAATTTGGGCATATGAAAGCCTAGCTACTTTTCCCTTTACCGAAGCTTCATAGAAACCAAGGTGTCGTCTATTGATTTGTCCAACTTTGAATGTCTCACTTGAAAATAAATTAATTAATACAAGTATACGGGTATATGCATGAACTCTACATCAAATTGAAACCTATATATATGAATATAAACCCCGGCCACTTACCGATAGCATCAAATTAATCTTTTAATCTTGTTTTCAAATTAATTAAATTCTCACACTTGAAACAAAATATATTCTAGCTAGCTCGAAACATTAATGTTGTTTGAAAGCAATGATTACGAAGCCGATCTCGCCCTTCTTCGAAGACATTTGCTCGATGATGGCCCTTGCGCGGTGCCACCACCAACGTGGAGCGGCTAGCGCCTTTCGCCACCGCTCCCACAGTTGTCGTCAAGCCGGAGGCCGAAACGTTCTTCACGACTCCCCAAATTCAAGATTTTCCTCAAAGGGGGAGGCAGTACAGAGGGGTGCGGCAGCGGCCGTGGGGGAAGTTCGCGGCTGAAATACGGGACCCAGCTAGGAATGGGGCCCGGGTGTGGCTGGGGACATACGAGACTGCGGAGGACGCAGCGTTGGCGTATGACCGAGCGGCCTACGCCATGCGTGGCTCACGAGCCTTGCTTAATTTCCCCTTGAGGATAAACTCGGGTGAGCCGCCCCCGGTTAGGGTTACCTCGAAGAGGTCCGTAGGCTCGCCCGATCGATCTTCATTGGTGCTGAAGAGGAAGGCGGCTGCGGCTCAAGTGGAGGCAAGTGGTGGATTAAAAAAGGTGCGAATGGAATTTGTTTCGCAGTGAATTAAGGAAGAGCAAAAGTTGGCCTTAATTTCATTATTAATTTAATCATGTAGTATTCTTTATTTCTTTTAAATTCACATTAGTGATGTTAATTTCTTTATCAATGAAACTTAACATTCGATTAAATTGAGATTTTTTTTTTTAAATTTTGTGTGTTATGTATACTTTTACAATAATATATATGAAGCATAAGATTTACAGTCATTATTTCCAAAAAAAAAAAAAAAAAGAAAATCATGCTCATTCAGTAAATTTTTAATTGAGATTACATATTACTATGGAATCAATGATTCCTTAACTCCATCTACACTTCATAATAATAGGGTACGTAAATACAAAAAAATGAAACAAATTAATTGATGAGGAGGTTTTTGCTTCAAGTCTTTTGTTGACATTTTTCATGTTCTAATGTTTCGGCATTTTTGTTTTGTTATGACTGATATTCACATATTATGCTTAGTTAAATTCAAGAGGGACATTTTTGTAAATTAAGTCTAAATAAAATTATTCGTACACATTCCACCCACCCACCCACTCAAATCATCCATGCTTTTTAGTTATGTTCGTGGTAGGGACATAGTTATGTTCGTGGTAGGGACATTCCATTACTTAATTGAGCTAGAATTTGAATACGGTATTGTACAATATAACTGCCACTACAAAAAAACTGCGAAATACCGACGGATTGAAATCCGTCGGAATTACCGACGGATTACAAAAGTCAACCGATTTACCGACGGAAATTGTTTTCCGTCGGTATTACCGACGGAATTTATTTTCCGTCGGCAATCACAAAAAAAAAAAAAAAAAAAAGATTACCGACGGAAATTTCCGTCTCTAACCACAAAATTAAAAAAAATATATTAAAAATATTTAAAAAATTAAAAAAATATTAAAAAATTAAAAAAATTATGATTACCGACGGAATTACCGACGGAAATTTCCGTCTCTAACCACAAAATTAAAAAAAATATATTAAAAATATTTAAAATATTAAAAAAATATTAAAAAAATATTAAGAAAAATATTAAAAATATTAAAAAATTTGTGCAAAAATTAAATTATTAATTAAAGAAGAAAATTTTTTAGTTAGAAATATATGATTGATTAAAATATAAAATTTGTTGATTAAATTTGAAACATGTCTATTAAATTATAAAATTGTTGATTAAGTTAATTAGAAAATTATTGATTAAATTATAAAATTTTATATTAAATTAAGAAAATTATTGATTAAATTAGGAAATTATTGATCAAATTAGAAAATTTTATATTAAATTAGAAAATTATTGATTAAATTAGAAATTTTTATATTATATTGTTTGGACATAATTTCTTTAGTGTTTATATCCATTTAGTTTATATGATAATTAAGTCTTTGTGTGAATTAATAAATAAACTAATTATAAAAAATAAAAAAATAAAACTACATTTACAATTTATAAATTAAAAAAAAAATTACAATAATTACAAGCCACAAATTTAGTAATTAATATAAGTGTAATCATATTTAATAAAAAAAAAAAAAAATTATACATGTGAATTTTAGAATTTTAATTAAAACCAAAAAATTACATTTATAATTTATAAATTAAAAAGTTAATATTACAATAATTATAAGTCACAAATTTAGTGATTACTATAAGTGAAAGAATGTTAATTATTAAAGGAATTTGTTGTTTAACTTGTTTTGAATAAAAATATGATGCATGCATACATTAAATTATTAATATACTATTTGAAAATAAGATTCACACATATACAATAGTTATATAGTTATAAGTCACAAATATAGTGATTAATATAAGTAAAAGAATGTTCAATTATTAAATGAATTTGTTTAAAAAAAAGAGTAAAACATGTATAATAATATGAACTATTTAGAATTTTAATCAAAACACAAAAAATAAACAAATTAGATTTACTATATATAAATTAAAAAAATTAAATTTAAATTAGTTATAAATCACAAATTTAGTTATAGTAATATAGAAAGAAATTAATTTTGTGAATTGTTTAAAAAAAACTTGGGTCGAAAATGAGTACATATACAATTATTAACGAAAAACAGACTTGTCCGAGTGGCGGGCGCTCCTCACTATGCGCCCACACACCCGGGTTCGAGTCCCATGCATGCCGCTTGAAATCTGCAATTAAATTCGGGCCCTCGCGGGCCTTACTGGGTGTGGGCCGGGCTGGGCCAGCCCGTTGGCCTGGGCCAAGGTTAAATTTTTTTTTTAAATTTTATTTTACCGCGGTAATTAAAAAATAAAAAAAATTAAAAAAAAAAATTCCGTCTCTATTTTACCGACAGCTGTTTTACCGACGGAAATAGAGACGGAAATTCGGTCGGTAACAGTGTTTTCCGACGGAAATACCGACGGAAAAATTCCGTCGGTGCCAACCTCGTCGCTTAGTCTTACCGACGGAATTTTTCATTCCGTCGGTACTACCGACGGAATTACCGACGAAATTTTTTTTCTTTTTTTTTTATTTTTTTTACTTACCGACGGAATTTTTTTTTATTTTTTAATTACCGGCGGAATATTCCGTCGGTAAAAAAAAATTTAAAAAAAAAAATTTAACCTTGGCCCTGGCCAACGGGCTGGCCCAGCCCGGCCCACACCCAGTAAGGCCCGCGAGGCCCGAGTTTAATTGCAGATTTCAAGCGGCATGCATGGGACTCGAACCCGGGTGTGTGGGCGCATAGTGAGGAGCGCCCGCCACTCGGACAAGTCTGTTTTTCGTTAATAATTGTATATGTACTCATTTTCGACCCAATTTTTTTTTAAACAATTCACAAAATTAATTTCTTTCTATATTACTATAACTAAATTAATTTGTGATTTATAACTAATTTAAATTTAATTTTTTTAATTTATATATAGTAAATCTAATTTGTTTATTTTTTGTGTTTTGATTAAAATTCTAAATAGTTCATATTATTATACATGTTTTACTCTTTTTTTTAAACAAATTCATTTAATAATTGAACATTCTTTTACTTATATTAATCACTATATTTGTGACTTATAACTATATAACTATTGTATATGTGTGAATCTTATTTTCAAATAGTATATTAATAATTTAATGTATGCATGCATCATATTTTTTTTCAAAACAAGTTAAACAACAAATTCCTTTAATAATTAACATTCTTTCACTTATAGTAATCACTAAATTTGTGACTTATAATTATTGTAATATTAACTTTTTAATTTATAAATTATAAATGTAATTTTTTGGTTTTAATTAAAATTCTAAAATTCACATGTATAATTATTTTTGTTTTTGTTTTGATTAAATATGATTACACTTATATTAATTACTAAATTTGTGGCTTGTAATTATTGTAATTGTTTTTTTTTAATTTATAAATTGTAAATGTAGTTTTATTTTTTTATTTTTTATAATTAGTTTATTTATTAATTCACACAAAGACTTAATTATCATATAAACTAAATGGATATAAACACTAAAGAAATTATGTCCAAACAATATAATATAAAAATTTCTAATTTAATCAATAATTTTCTAATTTAATATAAAATTTTCTAATTTGATCAATAATTTCCTAATTTAATATAAAATTTCCTAATTTAATCAATAATTTTCTTAATTTAATATAAAATTTTATAATTTAATCAATAATTTTCTAATTAACTTAATCAACAATTTTATAATTTAATAGACATGTTTCAAATTTAATCAACAAATTTTATATTTTAATCAATCATATATTTCTAACTAAAAAATTTTCTTCTTTAATTAATAATTTAATTTTTGCACAAATTTTTTAATATTTTTAATATTTTTAATATTTTTAATATTTTTCTTAATATTTTTTTAATATTTTTTTAATATTTTAAATATTTTTAATATATTTTTTTTAATTTTGTGGTTAGAGACGGAAATTTCCGTCGGTAATTCCGTCGGTAATCATATTTTTTTTAATTTTTTAATATTTTTTTAATTTTTTAAATATTTTTAATATATTTTTTTTAATTTTGTGGTTAGAGACGGAAATTTCCGTCGGTAATTCCGTCGGTAATCTTTTTTTTTTTTTGTTATTGCCGACGGAATATCCGTCGGTAATTACCGACGGAAAATAAATTCCGTCGGTAATACCGACGGAAAACAATTTCCGTCGGTAAATCGGTTGACTTTTGTAATCCTTCGGTAATCTGTAAAATTCCATCGGTAAAATTCCGTCGGTATTTCGCAGTTTTTTTGTAGTGAATTCCCGTAAAAAAAAAAAAAAATCTTAACCATCAATCTTTAATTCTTTATTTAATTTATTTCAAGAATAGAACAAAACATTAACAATGTAACCACCATTCTCGATCATTGCAGTTTATTATTCTTTGATTTTCATTACCACTTATATATTTTTTTAAATGAATCTAAATGTCCACTTTTTTTAATCATTGCAAAGTTACAATAACATAGATGCATTAGTTTTTTTTTTTTAAAGACCCTTGCATTTGTGAATAATTAGTGAGGGTTTGTAAACACTATTATATGCTTAATTAAAATCACTTTTTTTTTTAAAACATAAGTATCACTTTTGGATTGTTTGCAAAATTCAACCGAGTAGCGGCTGTGAGCAATATTGCACAATTAATGACAGAGGAAAGAGAGTGGAACCTAAGATTGACATTTTGGCCAAACGAAGTGGAGGACATATTACGTACCCCAATCAGAAAAGAGAAGGATGAAAGATACAGAATTCTGGAATTGGGATAGTAATGGAAAGTATTTAGTTAGGTCTGAATACGTACTGGATGGCCATGAACTCTCCCGACAAGAATTAGAAGAGATAATCGTGATTGCATGGGGTACCTGGAAAGATCGATGTAAGATCCTTCACCAGAAGGAGCATTCAATTAAGAACAAGAATTTGAAGTAATACTGGTAGGAAAACACTTCATTATATTAGGCACTTCAAAGCTGTACAACATCAAAGTGGAAATAATCAAAGGAACCATGAGTCTGGCGACACTAAAGATAGTAGAGACGGTGATCAAATTAACATTGTCAAAGTGGATGGAGCCTTCAGACCGATCGATAGACATAAAATATGGAGTTGGCTGCATCTTGTACAAGATGGACAAATCATTGTTGGCACGCGTTAGGAGAAAAATCATATCTCACCGCAAAGGTCAGCATTAGGAGCAGAATTAAAGGCAATTGAAACATGCTTACATGTAGCCCTACAACACAAAATAGACAAGATTTGGTTAAAAACTGATGCGAGAAAAATCAATTCTTCAATGGATCACAACGCTAAAACAGGATTTCGTAGTGTGCAAATTCACAACGCCCCAAATTCAAGATTTTCCTCCAAGAGGAAGGCAGTTACTACAAAAAACACCTCAATTAACAACCGATTAGAGACCGTAAAAATGGTCTCTAAACGCATTAAAGATCGTTTTGAGACCGTTTATGGTTGGTCACTATTAGGTTCGTTTTAAATATTTTGAGACCGTTTTCATGTATCGGTGTCAAATTATAGACCGATTTTTTTAGGTCTCTAAATTGTAGCGGTCTACAAACGGTCTAAAACAATTGGTCGGCCCGAACTTTTTTCGGGCCCTGAGACGGTCTCAAAACGGTCTTTAATTTAGAGACCGCCACATCCGGTCTCAAACCCCGACCTACGCGGCCGAACTAAACCCACACCTGACCCAAACCGAACCCACACCCGCCCTGACCCACCCGACCCGAACCCACACCCGACCCGAACCGACACCCGCCCACTCGACCTAACCCACCCACACCCACTTTATTTAAATGACCATTTATTTGGTCTTGGTGAGAATTGATCCCGGGTGGATGGGTGCCCATTACTGGGGACCCACCACTTTGACAAGTAATTGTCCTGTGTAATTTTTAAAATTAATTATATATATATATATATATTAATTAATTTCTTTATTATATACTCCCTCCATCCCACTATAAATCTCACAATAAGTTTCTCATTCATTTTTTTTTTCATATTATTTTTTCTCATCTTCTTCCCTTTCTCAATCACATCACTTATTGTTGGGATATGAATCCTAATACAAGTCCTAATTGATGAAAGAAGTAGTTTTGATAAGCCAAAAGAAGACTTGAATATATTTCTAAGTGTTGACTGATCTAGTTATGGAAGTCGTCTTATGACAAGATCAGTAGAGTACAAAGAAAGAAAAGAAAAGTTTAAGTATAAAAGAAAGAAAAGACAAGTACGTTTTATAAGTACTATGTTGTGTTCACTATAGGTTTTATGATGAGCATTTAATTGATGTATAGAAGTTCATATGTTTTGTATATTGATGTATATATTTAAGTTGACTAAGCTAATTTATAAAGTTTAATGTAATGTAATAGTCTTGTTAGAATTAGATTGATATGACTAGTTTAGTTCTATATGTAATAGATTAGATCTACTGAAGAAGTCTACTGATAGAAGACAAGAAGACTTGAAGACAAGACAAGTGAAGAGAAGAATTGTCTAAGTATGGAAGAGTAGACAAGTCAAGTATGCA
This sequence comes from Galeopsis tetrahit, assembly GCA_963675135.1. Classification (NCBI taxonomy): domain Eukaryota; kingdom Viridiplantae; phylum Streptophyta; class Magnoliopsida; order Lamiales; family Lamiaceae; genus Galeopsis; species Galeopsis tetrahit. The sequence continues at coordinate 77,434,673 of OY776127.1, forward strand.
AAAGGAAAAGAAGAAAGTTTTCATAAGTCAAAAACGCGTTTGAAGATATGTTCGTTTATTGAATAAGTTAGTTATAATTGAAGACGCGTGAAAGGATAAAAGAAGAAACCGTTTTTCAGTTGGTTATCAAGAAAAGTTAGTTGGATAACAAATTGTTCTTGAAGATTCAGAAGTCTATAAATATCGAAGGATATTAAAGCGTTGAAGACTACTGACTAACTATTCAAGCATTGAGATTTACTACGCAATTACTGAAAGATATTCAAAGTAGAAGAAACTTGCAAAGTTCAAATCCAAAAAGTTTAAGCCATAAGACAAGTCAAAATCAGAAGGCTACTACTGGATAAGAGAAGTTTTTCATTATTGTTGTTGATTGTTCAAGTTGCTAGTTGCTTGTAAAAATAGCTAGTTGTTAGATCGAAGAAAAAACACTTGATAGTGTTATCGAGAAGATCGAAGTCTTAGTTCTTGGGACTTAAAGCCACAAGATCGGTTAATAAAATTTCACAACTGGAGTTGTGAGAGTGGATGTAGACAAGTTGTCGAACCACTATAAATCTTGTGTTGATTTACTTTACTGTTTTATTTGTTGTTTAATTGATTACTTGTTTAATTGATTAATCTTCATATAGAATAAACAAGATCAGTGTTCATATTCGATATTAGTTGAGTATAAATTTTAAGGCTCATTGTTAATCTGATATTCCGCATTGTGTACTTTGATATTTTGAAAGATTTTGAAAAGTCTATTCACCCCCCTCTAGACATTTTCTTAGCTTACTCAATCTTATCAACTCAACTAGGGACCTACACTTATACTTTATTTATAATTTTATTATATTTAATCTCATACTCATCTAATATTTTTTCTCATCAATTTATTTATCTCATCTTTTAATATTCTAGTATCAATTCTTTCAAACAGAATCACAAAATAGAAAAATTCAAAAATTACCTTAACTTAAATTCGGTGGAGACGATTGATAACCAACAAGCAGCGGTGAAGAGGCGACGTCAACGATATCGTCTTAAGAACAGGGACGGAGTTAGAGTCGTCGCGGCTAGAGCCGGCAATTTGGGCTCGATCCGATGGGCTGGCTCGGTCAACCCGACATCTAGTATGGGTAGGGCTCTAAAATTAGAGGCCCATATAGAAGTGGGCCTATTTGGCCTGACCCGATGGAACCGGTGGGCCTAATGGGCTAGGCTGAATTTGGCCCGCCGGCCCATGGACAACCCGTTTGGTCCGATCAATATGTTTTCTTTAAACAAATAGATAATTAAAATAAGTAAAGTATTTTATATTTAAATATTATTGTGTTTTTATTTTATTTTGACTTTGAAATTTGAACTTGTGAATTATTTATAATTTTATTTGAAGTTGTTATACAGTGTAATGTTATACTTATTATGACCGTTTATGAATTATGTATAATTAATACTTTAGTATTGCATATTTTTAATTATTATTATTTGTATAAAAAAATTATATGTGAGTATGTGACCAATACAACATTTATATATATAATTTTTGCTAAAAATATTTTTTTAAAAATTATTTCATGGGCTGGGTCGGCCCGCTAGTCTAGTAGGCTAGGATGGACTAGGTTGGGCTCACATTTTATAGGCCTGACAAATTCATGGACCGGTCCGACCCAACCCACGAACATCGCTTGGCCAGATGGCCGGGCCGGGTCGAGCGGCCAAATTTGTCAGCTCTAGTCGCTGCAAGAGAGCAAGAGAGAATCGCGAGGGCCGTGAAAAATTGCATAGAGTGAAAGTGAAAGAGGCACCACAAATGAACTAGGGTTTATAGACGGGTTACAAACGAGTTTATAAACGAATTAGAGACCGTTTTGTGAATGAGCAGGCAAAAATGACGATCAAAATAAAATTTGGGAATTGAAATTCTTAATACCAATTAAAGACCACTAATGCGGTCTCAAAACAAAATTTAAAATAAAAAATTTAATTTCGGATTAGAGACCGTCAATACGGTCTCTAAACAGTCTGAATAAATAAAATTAAAGATTGAAATGAAATCGGTTTCAAAATTCGTAATTTTTTCAAAATGGTCTCAAATCAGACTTTATTTGAGACCGTTTTATGACGGTCTCAAAACTTTGGTCTCTAATTTAGGCATTTTTTGTAGTTATACAGAGGGGTGCGGAAGCGGCCATGGGGGAAGTTCGCGGCTGAGATACGGGACCCGTCTAAGAATGGGGCCCGGGTGTGGCTGGGGACATACGAGACTGCAGAGGATGCAGCGATGGCGTATGATCGAGCGGCCTACGCCATGCGTGGCTCCCGCGCGAGCGTTGCTTAATTTCCCTTTGAGGATAACCTCGGGTGAGCCGGCCCCTGTTAGGGTTACGTCAAAGAGGTCCGTCGGCTCACCCGATCGATCTGTTGGAGAAATTGGTTAGAAATTGATTAATTATAATTAATTAATTGATTTTAAAATGAGAGTGGAGAACACTCATCTTTGACCAATTTATTTAGGGCTATAAATGTAATTTCAAGGAAATTAAATGGCATAAAATCGTTCTACTCTCGAAGTAGATGTTCGTAGTGTATTTAAAATCTCAAAACCGAATTTCGGTGAGTGAGAAATTAATTCACGAAGTTGAAACGTCAAATAATACACTTTATGGGATAAAGTGTTATATATGCTAATTGTCCCACATTGAAACTTTGAAAGTTTAATGGGGCTAATTACTCCTTATAAATAGGAGGGTGTTACAATGGTTCAAATAATAATGACTAATGAGCAATCCAATAGTCTATATGGATGCACATGTGTGCTCGTCCGGTTGAGCTTGGGCCTAGTCTTGGGCTCGTGACTCGTGGGTTTTAAATTTGGGCTTTCAGACCCATCTATAATTTTGGAATTTGAATATTTGGGCTTGACTCATACAAATCAAGTTTCCACAAAGTTGAAACCCAATTTGAAATTGGGTTAACCCAAATAAATTTAAAAGTTGAATTTGAACTATGACGAATTTGGACGTTGAGGATGTCTTGGTACATTGATGTTACAAATTGTGATGAACTTGGACGTTCGGTTGTCCAGGTTCATAGACGTTTCAGTAATGAATTTGTAACCGCAGAGGAGTTACAAAACCATGAATGTCATACTTAAATCTTGTAACCGCAAGGAGTTAGAAATAGCATGAATGCCATAATAAATGTGGAGATCCCCTCACATGTTTGGAACATGCCTATAAATAGGGTACATGTTTTATATTGAAAAACACTCATACACACACTTGCATACTCACACAAAGAGACGAACACTTGATTTTATAGAAAAAATCATAACATCATACATATTTGCATCGAGCATATATAGTGTAGTCCAATTTTCGTGTCGATTCAGTTCGTTGGAACTCTATACGTTGTGGTGCTGCTCGTATAGAGGCGAAAGTCGTTTTACCTTTTAAAACGTTACGTCAAACCGTGAGCACTAGCCGGGACGTATTCGTTTTGCGGGAAAAGGGTTTCCTTGACTCGACTTTAACTTTGTTCCTATTGTTCGTGAGATGGGGTCGTTGCTGCTGATTTCGAGAAGCTGCTTGTTTTGGAAAGCTGCTAAAGGAGGAAAATTGCTAAAAGAGGAAAATCGAAGACTTTGTGTAAATGTTGATTTAATTGTATTTACAATTTTGTTATTTATTTCTGTCAATTTTGTAAAGCCATTGTTGAGTGCTCAAAAATTTCAACACGATCTTCATTGGTGCTGAAGCGGAAGGCGGCAGCGGCTCTAGTGGAGGCAAGTGATGGGTTAAAAAAAGGTGCGAGAGGGAGTTTGTTTCGCAGCGAAGAAAGAGCAAAATTTGGCCTTTCAAGAAATTGAATTCTTTTGATCATTATTTAATCTTGTATTCTTTATTTCTTTTGATTCCTTAATTCACATTAGTAAGGTTGTGTTATTTATCAATGAAACATAATATTCGATTAATTAAGATTTTTTGCATCGATCATTTTTCAATATCATTATTTCCAACATTAATTAAAGAAAATCATGCTCATTCATCTTTCAACGAATTGTATAGGCACACTAGATCACCTAGCTATATCAATTTAAGTGTTATATTAAAAGATAATCAACGTTTTATAATAATAAAAACTAATAGACACAATATCTGTAAATATTTTGTATATCTCTTATATATGGTAGGCTTAGATTTATACGTAATTGTAGCCTAGATTATTGGATCCTCTTGTATATATCTTTTACCAATGTTAATGAGAAAGACAACATATTATATTCCTTAATGGTATCACAAGTCTAGGGTTTATTTTTCCTCTCCGCTGCGCTCTTACTCTATTTTATGTTCATCATCTCTTCTTCTCTTTCTCACGATGACGACCTCCGGAAAGTCCAATTTCCACCATGCTCTTGCTGTGTCAAATATCAAAAACCATATCTCCATCACCCTTGAAATGGAGAACGTGCAGTAAGTTGTTGTTGGATTTCATGGGCGGACCTATTCAAGATCCATGCTCGGTCTCATCGGGTGTTTCATCATATCTGCCCATCTAATAAAACTCCAGCACCCACCACAGATGAAGAAAAGGAACTTTGACTGACTCTCAATGCCACAGTTCTTCAGTGAATTTATGCGACGATCTCCACCGACCTTCTTCACACAATCCTGGAACCCGACTCCACGGCCTTGGAGGCGTGGACACAATTGCGTAATATTTTTCAAGATAATGAACATTCTCGGGCCATAACGCTTGAACGGGAATTTTCCCATACTAACATGGCGGATTTTCCTAGTGCTTCAGCCTATTGTCAACATTTGATCAAGATATTGTCGAATCAACTAAAGAACGTTGGTGCTACTATTTCGAATGATCGCTTGGTCCTACAGTTAGTGGTTGGCCTCACTGAGGCTTACAGTGGAGTTTGGACGCTCCTTCGTCATAGTAATCCCTTATCTAAGATTCACCAGGCTAGATCTATGCTTGTTCTTGAGGAGGCAGGTCTTGCAAAAAGGGTTGCGTTTGGGGCGGCTTTGCTTACCACCGCACCAGTATCTCCTCCGTCTAATCCTCGTCCACCGTCTGGAAGTCGCAAAAAGCAGAAGAAAAAGGGGAACAGGGGTGGAAAGGGCTCACCCGCTGGGAATGGTGGATTCTCGCATTCACCACATTCACAATGGCCTTCTCAATGGTCTGGTGGCCCGCAGGCCTGGCAATGGCAATGGCCGGCTCCTCCTTGCCCGTATCTGACTGCTCCATGGGTTCGTCCCCACTCTGCCCCACGTGCTCCCACACCTCAACCTGGCATCCCTTAGTTCTCGGCCACAGGCTTTTTCGGCTCAGACTTCGCCGACACCGACAGATATTGAGGCAATTATGTACATATTATGCATCACTCCCCCTAATGCAAATTGGTATATGGATACAGGGGAGACATCTCATATGAAGACTTCCCCAGGTACCCTCACATCTTATTTCAATATGAGCAAAAACCATGGTATAATTGTTGGTAATGGTCAGTCAATGCCGATTTCTGGTTATGGTCATACTCATTTACCACATTCTAATCCTGTTTCATCCTCGAAAAATGTCCTCCATGCACCTGCTCTAGTTAAAATTTAGTTTCTGTTCGAAAATTTATGACAAATAATCGGAATTTGATCCTTTTGGGTTTTCTGTTAACGATTTTCGGACAGGGACGCATCTAATGAGAGGTGACAGTCAAGGTGCTCTTTATCCCATCACCACTTCAAATGACACAATTCAACTTGCGTTTCCTGCTATTTCTTCTTCGCTATGGCATGACCGCTTGGGTCACCCGAGTGTTCCCGTTTTTTATTCTCTTAGGAAAAATAAGTTTATTGAGTGCCCTCGCTCACGTCTTTCTCACGTGTGCAAGTCGTGCTCTCTTGTAAAACACATTAAATTGCCATTTGTGGCTTCCAATACATACACTTTTTTGCCTTTTGATATTGTTCATAGTGATTTGTGGACGTCTCCAGTTTTAAGTACTATGTGTCATCGATATTACGTTTTGTTCTTGGATGATTACTCAAACTTTTTGTGGACGTTTCCTTTAACTCATAAATCACAGGTTTTTTCTACATTCCTAAAGTTCAGAACATTTATTCGTACCCAATTTGAGAGGGACATTAAATCTTTCCAATGTGATAATGATTTATTCGTACCCAATTTGAGAGGGACATTAAATATTTCCAATTAATGTGATAATGGGAGGGAATTTGATAATCGTTCATTTTGGGACTTTAGTTCAGCTAACGGGATGTCGTTTCATTTTTCTTGTCCCCATACATCATCTCAAAATGGAAAAGCCGAGAGAACAATTCGTACGATTAATAACATGGTCCGTACCTTGCTTACACATGCCTCATTACCGTCTACATTTTGGCATCATGCCCTTCAAATGGCAATGTATCTCCTAAACATCCTCCTTCGAAAACACATGTCTTTTTTGACTCCTCTTAAACGCCTATATCATAAAAATCCATCATATGCTCATTTACGTGTTTTTGGGTGCTTATGTTATCCTCTTTTCCCCTCCACTACGATACATAAACTCCAACCACGTTCTACGCCGTGTGTGTTCTTGTGTTTTCCGTCTAATCATCGGGGGTATAAGTGTTATGATATGTCCACAAATAAGATTTTTATTAGTAGACATGTTATTTTTGATGAGTCTCGTTTTCCTTTCTCTGAGATACAAACCCATTCTCCTCCTTCTTATGAGTTTTTAGATGATTTACCATCTCCATGTGTGGTTCATCACCTTACTCAAACTGTTGTCCAAAATCAGCCTGTTCAACCTACACCACCAACACCACCGGTGGTCCCACCCCCTGTTTCGCCGGTTCTGCCTTCTCCAGCTGGTCAGCCTTCCATTATGCCTCTACCGACTGCGTTGGACCAGCCCTACACTGCATTTTGGCCTGTCACTCGGAGTCAAAGAGGCTTATTCAAGCCTAAACACCAATTCAATCCTAATTCTTCTCTTGCTAAATCTCCTTTACCTCGTAATCCATTATCAACATTTAAAGACCATAATTGGAAATTAGCCATGGGTGAAGAATTTGATGCTCTTATTGCAAATAAGACGTGGGTGTTGGTACCACATCCTGTTGGTGTTAATATTATAAGATCTATGTTGATTTTTACTCATAAATTTTGTGCTGATGGTTCATTTGAGAGGCATAAAGCCCGTATTGTAGGTGATGGCAAAACTCAGCAGGTTGACATTGATTGTGGTGAAACTTTCAGCCCCGTGGTCAAACCTACTACCATCCGAACGGTACTTAGTTTGGCTCTATCCAAGGGTTGGTCTATTCACCAACTCGATGTTAAGAATGCATTCCTCCATGGGACCTTGGGGGACACAGTCTATATGCATAAACCATTTGGATTTCGGGATTCGCGGTATTCTGATCATGTGTGCTTGTTGCGAAAATCACTCTATGGCTTAAAGCAAGCACCTCGGGCGTGGAACAACCGATTTACTAATTTTGTGTCTACACTTAGCTTTACTCGAACAAAATCAAACCACTCATTTTTCGTTCTCCATCACGGCGATTATATGGCCTACCTCATTCTCTATGTCGATGACATTTTGTTAACAGCTTCTTCGGACTCCCTACGTCGTTCCATTATTGATCGCATTAGTTTTGAATTTGCGATGAAGGATTTGGGAAGATTGCATTATTTCCTGGGAATTTCAGTTACTACTCATGCAGGTGGTCTATTTCTTTCCCAACGGAAATATGCAATTGACATTATTGATAAAGCTGGGTTATCGACATGCAGCCGTCTTCCACCCCGGCTGATACTAAACCAAAGCTTGCTGCCTCGGACAACCCTCCATTCTCGGATCCCACACTATACCGTAGCCTTGCCGGGCCCTTCAATATCTAACGTTCACCCGATCTGATATTGCTTACGCTGTTGAGCAGATATGCCTCTTCATGCATGGTCCTCAGGATGTTCACATGGCGGCTCTGAAATGAATTTTGCGTTATGTTCAAGGATCCCTTGATTACGGTCTCCATCTTTCGCCTTCGCCTACAACGTCCCTCCTTGCTTATACTGATGCTGATTATATTAGGGTGGGTGTCCTAACACACGTCGCTCAACCTCGGGCTACTGTGTTTTCTTGGGGGATAATTTGGTTTCGTGGTCTGCCAACCGACAAACCACCGTGTCGCGTTCCAGTGTTGAGGCAGAATATCGAGGGGTCGCAAATGTTGTCTCGGAAACAATAAATTTCGTGAATTAATATAAAAACATGAATTTGAAATACAATTTTATTTATTTCGGATTAAACCGAGAAATCTGTGGGTTTACAATCTCAAGATTTTATCCTCTGATTATTCTCTTCGAATCTTGACTTTGACTTGAAAGATTTTTGTGGTGTGATCCTCGCTTTGATCTTGACCACGATTGAACTTGAAGATTTGTAACGTTTATCCAAGGACTTGACGTCTTGCTTTTGGATGAAACGTTGATTTAGATGAACGCCGCTGAAGATCGTTGAAGATCCACAAAGAACTTCCATGAATAAACGTCGATTTGAGGGGGGCTTAACACCTTGATCTCGGATCGAACGCTAATTTTGGCCAACTTGTATGAAGAACGTCTTTGAATTTTACTTGAAGAACGCCGAAATGAACGGTTTAGCACCTTATTTTCAGATTGAACGTTGCGTTTGGTCGATTTGTACGAAGAACGCATTTGAAGCTCATTTGAATGCTCAAGAACACTTTAAATCTCTGCAGAGAGTTTTAAAGTCTTGAAAGCTTCTTGTGTTGTGTTTGAAATGAATGAGGGAGGACCCTATTTATAGGGTTGGAGAGTAAAGACTTCCCCTCTTTACGATGTCACGTGGCACCTTCTTATTGGTCGATACCGATTTGATTGGCTTGATTGGTTTAATTTAATTATCTTCCCTTTTTTAAGAGATGTGATTCGATTTCCCCATATATGGTAAATCACATTTATTCTTACCAATTACGAGTATTTCGATACTCGTATAATTTGACCGGCTCGTATCGTGTATATTAAATATCACTAATTTAATTATTTAATTCAAGAATTAATTTAAATAAATTTCCAAATTTTAAATAGTAAATTAATTTGATTTTTATATATATTTGTTCACGTGTCGTCATTTGATTGGGTGCAAATTTAATTTGTAAATGACTGGGTGCAAATTTAATTTGCTTACAAATGCCCCATCGTGCTTTGTTCATGGACGATTTATGTCTTGAAGTGAATGTAGCACGAAACTTGTCGGACTTAATGTTTTTTTTCCCCTTAGGGCCAAGGGTGGAAGCACAAAATGCAATTGCAATTTTAACATGGATGCCTAGTCCATAATCTGCAAAGTTAGATCCAGCACACACGTATAGGTAACACGGTCTATAAGAAAAAAATATGTAATTGGGCAATTTGGGCGCTGATTTTCTGGGAGCACTCTTGTATGAGGAAAGTTGTTTAAACTCATAAATCAATTATCAATCACGTAATTTCTTGATTTATCTTGTCAGCAAAATTTCCTTTCTCTCAAGATTTTGAGGCATTTTGTGACCCACCCTCACGCCTATATATAGGACGGTAGCTGCACAACTTCTTTCATCACAGCAAAGAAGCAAACATTCAATAACCCTACGCGCGCGGCATTGGTAGCATCTTCTCAAAGGATTACTCGAAGGTCTCAAAGGTTGGCATCGATAGCTTCTTTTCAAAGGACTATTTGAAGGATTGGCACTGGTAGCATCTTCCCAAAGGATTACTCGAAGGAGATTTCTTCTCAAAGGTTTCTTCTCAATCTCTCTCCTCACACGGCTCAACGGACGTCTTCTCAGCAGTTCATCACAACCTCAAAGGCACTATATTTCTTATCAATTTCACAGGTGAAATTTGAAGATGCAGTGGTCTCTCCACAACAATTTCTTCTCGACTCACATCAACGGCACTATATTTCTTATCAATTTCACAAGTGAAATTTGAAGAAGAATGCAGTGGTCTCTCCATAACGATTTCTTTTCAATGAGTCGTCACATGCTCAACGATCTTCTTGGCGGCGCAATTTCTGGTACAGCGGCATTTCATCGGATGGGTTTTGTGAAAAAAATTGAACTGGACAGCGGCAGCACACTTTGGCGTGATGGCTAGAGAATTTCCGGTGCAGGCGTGTTTACGAGAGAGAGAGAGAGAGAGACGCCGTAGTGATGGCCACGAAACTCGGCAAACCTTGCAGAAAGCGATGTTGGCTTGCGGCTCTGCTATAGCTCCAACGGTGGGGCGAAACGCAACGGCAAAATATGGCGAGACTTATGCAATTGGTGGTTAGAGAGCTCGCGGTGGGATGAGGCTCAAGCATTTGATTTGGGTGAGATGTGAGTGGTGTTGTGCGCAGCTTCTGAACTTTCGTGAGAAAGAATAATTTGCAGGTGGCTTTTTGACGCTTTGTTGCCCAATTTGAGCTGAGATTAATTTGAGAAAAAAATATTTACTTCCAGTAATTTTTACCTTTTTTGAAAAACGTTCAAAAAAAGTTAAAATTTTAATTTATGTACCATAACTTTTTCAATTGCTTAATTTACGTCCAATTTTCACTAAAAATCCCAAAATTTATGTAAATGGGACGTAAATTGAGCAATTGAAGAAGTTATGACACGCAAATTAAAATTTTAATTAAAATAGGACGTTATGCGAAAAAGATAAAAATATTCAAAAATGTGTATAATTCATTATAAAATTAATGTAGTTTATATTATACAATCAAATTAAAAAATAATTCATTTATTCATAAAATAACTTATTTTAATATAAATAATAATTTATTTATTCATAAAGTAATTAAGTATTATAAAAATCAATTAACTTACCTAATTTATTATTAGAAAAATTATTAACTTATCTAATTAGAAAAAAAATTATAATTAAAATATAAGTATTATAAAATTATTTATTTTAAAGTAATCAAATAAATATAAAAATTAATCTAAGTATCACACAAGGTAGTCCACATATTTTTGTGTGAACTAATATCAAATTAAAAATTATATAATAAAAACGAAAAACAAAAAAAAATTAATAAATTTTTAAAAAATATATGTTCATCATTATCTTTCAATTACCGTGGGTAAAGGGTGAGAATTTTGGATATATTTGAATTTTATTTATTTATTTGAGAATTTTAAATATTTGTGAATTTTTGTATTTATTTAAAATATTAAAATAATTGTTATGTTTTAATAAGAATTTTTGAAAATTTTAATAAAAAAAATATTATTTGGGATTTTTATTATTTTAAAGATTAAATTTATATTTATTTGAGTATGTTAATTGATTTTTTAATAAGGTAAGTTAATTGATTTTTATAATAATTAATTAATTTATGAATTTATGGATTCTTTTTTTATTTGATTGTATAACATAAACTACATTAATTTTATAGTGAATTGTACACATTTGTTGAATATTTTTATCTTTTTCTCATAACGTCTCATTTTAATTAAAAATTTAATTTACGTCTCATAACTTTTTTAATTGCTCAATTTACGTCCCATTAACATAAATTTGGGGATTTCTAGTGAAAATTGGACGTAAATTAAGCAATTGAAAAAGTTATGGGACGTAAATTAAAATTTTAACTATTTTGAGACGTTTTTCAAAAAAGATAAAAGTTACGGGACGTAAATAATTTTTTTCATTAATTTAGTCAATGGGCTTTTCCTTTTATTTTCAACTATAAATTCTCATTGAGCTCTAGAAAGAAAATTGGTCCAATTGAAATAAACCCCACTACATTAGCTTAATGGCTAATTATTCGGACTGGAATATGATGAACATCTCTAATTTCAGCCTCTTTTTTTTTTTTTTACCGTATACATTTCTTGAGGTCTTTTTTTTTTCTTCCACTTGAATAATGACGGTACTTTCTAAGTTGTCTACGTATCTCAAAGAGGATCAAGTCATAACGTAGTTCAAGGGAATGAAATTTAATTTTTGATATGCAGTTTTAAGCTCGTGCATCAAGGAGCTTTAATTTGGGTGACTCGATTTAAGAGTATCGTACAGTTTATTCTCTTTTTAAGGAGATTTTTTTTCGGACTTTTAGAATGTTTTTTGCTCTGATCAAGAAGACTCGATTTGAGAGTCTCAAACAGTTTATTCTCTTGTTAAGGATAAATTTTTTTTTTTTGGACTTTTAGAAATTTTTTGATTTTATCAAGGAGCTTTAATTTGGTTGACTCGATTTGAAAGCCTCAAACAGTTTATTCTCTTGTTAAGGAGATTTTTTTTTTGGACTTTTAGAAAGTTTTTTTGCTCTTATCAAGGAGCTTTAATTTGGGTGACTCGATTTGAGAGTCTCGAACAGTTTAGTCTCTTGTCAAGGAGAATCGACTTGAGGACCTTTAAATGGTTTCATCCAACACAAATTCTCCTTGTTGGACTAGTTGCATGATCTTTTCCTTGAATGTGACACAATCATGAATCGGATGAACTACTCGTCGATGGTACTTGCAATATTTCAAGTCATCAACTTGTCCAGCTTCTTCCGGTCGTTTCATCTTAGGCAACTCAATGAGCTTTGTCTCAAGCAGATCATCAAATATTCCAGAGACATCGGAGTTTAAAAACGGATATTTTTTTTGTCGCCTTTCTTTCAATGTCAACCCGTTTTGTCCCCAGTCTCGAGGCATGTCTGTAATGTATTCCTTGCTTGAATGTTTAGCATAAGCTTTATTACGATGCTCTTGAACCGGCGGCGATGCGACTCCACTAGAAAACATGCTTAACTCCATGTTGTGAGCTTTTGTTGTTATTTCTTCGAAAGTATTTGGCCGGATTCCTTGTAGGATGCATTAGAGGTCTCATTGCATTCCTTTGTTGGTCCTGAAAGGAGTATACAACAAGTGTATGGGGGGGGGAATACACTTATATGCAAATCTTTTCAACTTATGATCAAACCAGAGCTCAGCAAGGTTATCTTGGACAACTCTGCTGAAGATGATTAACTCTTCTAAGATAATCAAACCACTAAGTACTATTGAGTACTTAGTTGAATAACTATCTATGGGAGTTATATGTGCGGAATAGTGGTTGGCCCTTTAACTTTAGACTCCTTAAGTTTCTGAAATCACTTTGTCAATCCAATACAGTCCAGTTTAGTTTCAGGGAACTTGTCCAATACAGTTTTGCACAGTCTTTGAATATGTATCTTTTGAAAGATCAGTTTTGTGTGCAGTGTTGAATGAATGTAAGTACTTATAAAGCAAATCAACACAAGAGGTTATAGTGGTTCAGAGACTCAAGCTCCTACATCCACTTTCCCTGATTTAACAGGATAATTCCTTCACTCTTGGAATTAACTTGTTTTATAGTGCCAAGGGGCACTTGATCAATAACACCATTCCTTGGTGAATTGATCCCTAGGATGTCTAGAGTCCTAGTACCCTCTTCTCAACTCAGAACTGAACTGTTCTTCTTTCAACAATCAGCTCCTACCACTTCTACTACTACAACCTTCTCTCTTTCTCACTTGAAAGGGGTAAGGATTGAAGTAAGGTTCCAACTAATGAGATATCCTTTACAATGAAGATCAGTGTATAAGGATAGGATATCTCTCTAAGCTTTGTGTATGGATATACAGTGAATTCAGCTTAGAAGAAGTGTTTCAAGACTAAGAATGTCTTTTGGAGACTTTGAAGCTTTCAGAATAGTTTCTCAGTTGGATGTAGAATGGATGCTTCAAATGGTCTTCACACTCCTTGTATTTATAGACAAAATGAGGATTTGCCCGTTGGAGAGGCAGCCCCAAATTGCTATAAATGTCTTCCTTGAGTTCTTCAAACTGGAAGACAGATTCTTGATAGTGACATGTCCTTAATTGGGTAACAAACGGCTTGTAAGACTCTGTCTTCATTCTGCAGCACTTTTTCCAATGTTTGACTTCTTGTTAGGACTTGGACATGGCTTCTGAAGATTGATCCAATGATAGGACACCATTCCTTATCAAATGGACAACTCTCCTTATCACTATCAGCAGATTTTCTTATCAACAAAGTTGGCTTGCTCTTCTTCAGATGACTTGGCTCTTTCCCTTTTCTTCACTTCAAGGTGATCTTAGCATGTTGTTTTGAGATTCTTTAGGGTATGGTTGTCTCTAACTCTTCAGCATGGTTGACCTTCAAACATTAGAATCTTTGTTCTGGTTCAAACTTGCTGAGACAACTCTTCTGGGACAACTCTCCTGATCAGCATATTTGGTCTATTAGCTTCAGAGCTGATGCTTTCACAAAGTTATTATCTCTAGACAACTCTCCTGATCAGAACATTTGACTAATCTTGTCCTTTTGAGTGTGACTATCTCGTTCTTGCATAGAGATAGCTCTTCTGGACAACTCTCCTGATCAGAGCAATTGATATTCTATAGAGTTTTCTTGTCCTTAGTGTTTGTTCCAGATTTTGAGCCTTGAGGGGCCTTGATCTTGATAATCTTCTAAGCATAGGTTCCCCCTCACAATGTGCATCTAATCATCTAAGAGTTGCCTAACATATCAGCTTCTCATCTAACACATTTTGAACATAGTCATCTTGACTTAGGCATGTCTCAGGGGGTTTTGGTATTTAATCAAAACATGTATCATTTTATTCCCAACAATTTCCCCTTTTTTGATGATGCCAAAACCTACACATTCTATGCAAAAGTGACTTGTCTATACCTATTACATATATCTTTAGAAAACATGACTAAGGTTGTTGGGATATGAATCCTATAAACAATGTTCTAGTTGATGAAAGTATGTTTTGATGGCCAAAAGCAACTTAAAGTTAGTGATATATGTGGTTCTAAGTCATCTTAACTAAGTCATCTGGATATAAGCTTACTAATCTGATGAGAAACTTGAATTAAGATTACTGATCTTAATGCTAACTGAAGTAAGTTTACTGATCTTATCTAGTAATATTAAGAATAAAATTACTGATCTTAACTGAGTCATTTGAAATAAGATTACTGATCTGAGTATGGAAACTGAGAATAATTTTAGTGATCTTATATGAGATATTTGAAATCTGAGTTACTGGTCTGATATACTTACTGATCTTAAGTGTTTACTGATCTTAATATTTACTGATCTTATATGGAAGTTATTGAACTTACATGAGTTACTGATCTTATGAGTTACTGATCTTATTGGTTACTGATCTGATATAAGAACTGTTAGGAACTAAGCTGATGTTTTGTATTGTATAGACATCTTATAGTATAGGACTTAGAAATACTCATCTGTATATAGTTCAGTTGATGTATAGATAGGTTTTATATATGTAAAGTTGTATTTTGTTGTATTCAGCATTGTAAAGTGCAGAACAGTAAAATCAGAACACTAGATTAGGACTAGATTAGAAGAAGACTAAGAAGACTAATGAAGACTCAGAGGACTACTTCAGAATAAGAAGAATTCAAAGAAGAGTTGAAGAAGAGCTTAGAAGAAATCTGGAGAAGTTTTGAACAGTTTTTGGTTACTGTGCTGATTGAGTCAGAAGAGTAAAAATCAGCAGAGTAAAATCCGAACAGTAAAAATCCGAAGAGTGAAAATCAGAACAGTAAGTTACTGTGCTGATTTGGTGAAATTGAAGGATAAGTTTGGAAAACTTATGTTAAGAGTAACTGAAGATTTATTGAAGAAATGCTGACTTGGAAGTTGAAGGAAGTTACAAAGTCGGTTACAAGAAGAAGTTACAACAAAAACAGTTTTAGAGTTAGTTGAAAGTTAGTTCACAAACTGCTAACTGTCATACTAAGTTCTATAAATACTGTGTGATCTCCTACTGCTGAAGACTACTGAAGCAATTACTGATCTTAGAGAATTCAAAGAGCAAGTCTACAAGCAAGAACTCACAGAGTTGAAGGAGATTGAAGAAGAAGAAGCCACTGAATTGAAGAGAAGAATCAAAGGCTATTCAAAGAGAAGTTTTACTTTTCAAGTTTAAGTTTGTATTTTGTAAAACAAGTGTGCTAGTTACTTGTAGAATTACTAGTAGATCGAAGATATACCTGGAGGTATAATCGATAAGATCAAAGTCTTAATCTTGGGACTTTAAGCCACAAGAAGCTCAAGAAGAGTAATAAAACTTCACAACTGGAGTTGTGAGAGTGGATGTAGACATTTGTCGAACCACTATAAAATTCTGTGTTCTTTACTTTACTGTTTGATATTTGTTTGAATTGTTTAATCAAGAACATTAAGAATTAACAAAGATAAAGATCTAGATAAAAGTTGAGTATAAACTAGTAAGGCCCATATTATTCTGAAAGTACTGATCTGAGCTGAGTAAGCACAGTACAGTACATAAGAAGACTAAATTCCGCATTGCATATTCTGATATTTTGAAAGATTTTTGAAAGTCTATTCACCCCTCCCCTCTAGACTTTCTTAGCTTACTCAATCTTAACTCAACTTTGGGACCAACAAGTGGTATCAGAGCAGTAGTTCATTGGACTGCTGTTTCTTGATAACCTTACAAGATCTTGAGGGATATTTTACTGATCTTACTGTTATTTCTTGATACTTGCTACTATCTGAATACCTGAAATCTATCTGCTATACTACTGATCCTATTTGTCTAATCAAACATGGATGACACTAATGTGAACAAGCTGCCTAAGTTCAAGATTGCAGATTATGACTACTGGAAGCTTAGGATGGAGGCCATCTTTAGCTCAACCCATGATCTGATGGTGTCTGTGGTGACTGAAGGACCAATTGTCATCATGGTGGAAAATACTGCTGTTCTGGATCCATCTAAACCAGTTGGAGCACTGGTCCCTAAACCAAGGTCAGAACTGACTTCGGAAGAAATGAAACAAAACAATTTGGACAGTCTTGCCAAGAACTACATTTTACATACCTTACCAAATGAGTATCTTGGTAAAGTACTAAAATGTAAGACTGCAAAACAGATGTGGGACAAACTGGCTATTCTTTGTGAAGGTACTACACTGATCAAAGAAAGCAAGTTATCCACTGCTGTCCAAAGGTTTGAATCATTTAAGATGAAGCCAGGAGAATCAATTGATGAGTTGGATACTCGATTTACCAAAATTATGAATGATCTTGATGTATTAGGAAAGACTTATACTGACAGAGAAGTTAACTTGAGAATCTTGAAAGCCTTGGATGAAAGGTGGAAAATGGTCAAGATGATCATTAAAACCACACAAGACATTGATTCTTGGCCAGCAGAAACTATGTTCCAAACACTTAAGGCACATGAGTTTGAGTTAGATGAAGAAGATCCTATTACTGTGATTCATAAGGATAAGGATGTCACTAAAGACATTGCTTTCAAAGCCTCTACTTCAAAAGGGTCTAGATCATCTAAGACTAAGGCTTCAAGCATAAAAGATGAACTAGATGGTTCTGATCTAAGTCTGAAAGATCAGATGAGCCTTATGATCAAAAGATTTGATAAACTGAACAAGAGATATGGCAGGTACAAGATATTCTATAAGGAAACTAAGGGTTCTAATAACAGGGACTCTTCTGTGAACAGAAGGGATCAAAACTCTTCTGAAAGAAGGGATGAGATCTCTAATGAAAACAGGAGAGACAGGAACTCATCTGAAAAGAGAGACAGAAAGTATTCTGATAAGAAAGACAGGAACTCAATTGACAAGCATGACAGGAACAAAAAGCATTCTCCTCCTAAAAGAACTTCTAACAATCCTGTTTGCTATAATTGTGATAAGCCAGGTCATTATGCTTATGAATGTCCTGATCTGAGTTCTGAAGATCGAGAAGAAAGGAAAGCCAGAAGAGATCGAAAATATGCAAAGGGTAAGAAGGCAATGGTGGCCTACAATGACTCTGATTCGGAATCAGAAGAGTTACCATCGTCTTCATCTGACTACCCCTCTAGCAATGAAGATGAAGCTTTCATAGCAGATGATGGACTGGCAATGATGGCCAAAATAAATGATGAGGTATCATCTGCTAACTCATTTCAATCTTGTGACAATTCTGACACTGATGAAAGTGATGCTGCTGTTAGCAGTGTAGGAAGTAGTCTTCATCATTCCCAAGGAGTGACTGAAGAAGACCTTCTACAAGCTAACAAAGCATTCATAGAAATTAGTGATGAGAATATATCTTTAAAGCAAGAAATCATTAAGCTGAAAGAAGCTCAGTCAAAAGTAGATCCTAATATAGCTGTCATAAATGCAAGGCTATCAGAAGAGTTGTCCCAACTCCAAGAAAAGTATGCATCCATTGACAAACTATATCAGGGTATGCTTAAAACTCAAGCCAAAGAGACTAATGAATTCAATGATTTAAAGATTAAATGTGAAAAACTTGAAGAGCGCAATAGATTCTTAGAATCTGAAGTAGTGAGCCTAGATCGAAAGCTATCTGGGATGATTAACTCTACTAAGATTAATCAAACAATCTCAGACAGATATAGAGCTCCAAATGATAAAAGAGGAATAGGTACTGATCTGCCTAGTCCAACTACTTCAGAATTTAAGAACACTAATGGAGCTAGTACAAGTTCTTTGCAACTAGATAAAGGAAAAGAACCTATGACTTATGATGATGATCCAAAACTCAAAGTACAGTCTAAATACATCCCTCCTACTACCAAGAATGGTAAAATGAAGAATGTATTAAGACCAGTACAGTCAAGACCATACCAGAAGAGTTATACTCCTCTGACCAGATCAGATCAGTCCTGGAATCAGAAGAGACAAACTCAGAACAGTAGGTCAAGACAAGCACATGCAAGTTGGGAACAGCCTAGACCTCCTTTCATAAGGCAGTCTCAGCTGTATTCAACTAAACCTAGGAGATTTGTGCCTCATTATCATAACAAACCTGTTCTTTATCCTCCTCCTTTATCTTATGATATCTATGGAGAGAAAAGACCAAAGCAAATTTATAAGCCTTATGGTCCACATGCTTTTAGACCATATTCAAACTATTACAGACATACTGATCTTACTGAAAAAGGGATAGAACCAAGGAAAGGCTATCTCAGAAAAATAGATCCTAAGTCTGCTGATAATTCTGAACTGGTTAATAAAGTACTGTTCTGTGATAAATTTGGAAGGAAACTGAAGAGGTCCCACTTATTCAAATCCTCAATGTTCATTTGGGTACCTCTCACTACTAACCCCCAAGGACCCCAATAAACAAGGGTACCTAAGTTATTAAGATCACTACCTTGCAGGATCGACTGGACTTATACAAGAAAGGTGGTTCAGTTGGTGAGACCTGGTACATAGACAGTGGGTGTTCACACCATATGACTGGTACCAAGGCCTTACTTACTGACTATCATGAGATGGAAGGACCAAAAGTCATCTTTGGTGATAGCTCAATAGCAATCACAAAAGGATTTGGATTCATCAAGAATGGAGATGTTGAAATCCAAGATGTATCCTATGTTGAAGGTTTGAAGTATAATTTGTTATATGTATCTCAATTTTGTGACAGGGGATACAAGGTTCAGCTCAAGACCAGAAGATGTGAAATAATTGATAAAAGGACTCACAATGTTCTACTTGTTGGCACAAGACAAGGAAGTATATACATTGTGAACTGGAATAGTTGTCCTAAGAATGCCTGTCTTATTACTAAGTGTTGGGATATGAATCCTAGAACAAGTCCTAAATGATGAATAAAAGATAAAAGATAAAGTTTTGATAAGCCAAAAGAAGACTTGAATATTTTCTAAGTGTTGACTGATCTAGTCTAGTTAAGTTGAAGTCATCTTGAGCAGATCAGTAGAATTCAAAGAACAAGTATTAGTTTTTAAAAGACAAGTACAGTTTTACAAGTTATTGAAAGATAAGTACAATTTATAAGTACTTCATATCTGTTCATAGTTGTATATGTTAGATTGAGCTATAATTATTGTATAGAGCTCATGTTTTTATATGTAATAGATTAGATTCATTGTATAGTTTATAAGTTGACTAAGCTTGTATTATAAAAGCTTAATGTAATGTAATAGTCTTGTTAGGTTAGATGATAGGACTAGATTAGTTCTATTAGAAGTCTACTGCACAAGAAGAGAAGACCAGTCTACTACTCAAGACAGGTGGACTACAAGACAAGTGCATCTACTAGACTACTCAAGACAAGTTAATTTGAAGTCAGTTACCAATACGCGTGAAAGATAAGGATGAAGAAGTTAGTTATGGAATAACTAATTCACAACAAGAAACGCGTTTATGGATAAGAAGATTCAGTTGAAATCAGTTATCAAGAAAGGTTGGTTACAACTACCTGAATTCTTGAAGTTTGAAGTCTATAAATACTTGAAGGAGTTTGTCATTTGAAGACGACTGACTACTGAATACTGATACACTGAAAATCTACATACTCAAGATAGAGATATATTTGAAGTTTACTCTCAGAGATTGAAATTCAGAAAGTGAAGCCAGAAGACAAGTGAAGAATCAAGAAGGCTACTACTGAAGATCAGAGAAGTTTTTAGTTTTTGTTTGTTATTTTTCAAGTTGCTAGATACTTGTAAATCGCTAGTAAGATCGAAGAGGCACTTGGTAGTGTTATCGAGAAGATCTAAGTCTTATTTCTTGGGACTTAAAGCCACAAGAACATATTACTCCATTGGACGAGTTAATAAGAATTTCACAACTGAGTTTGTGAGAGTGGATGTAGACAAGTTGTCGAACCACTATAAATCTCGTGTTCAATTTACTTTACTGTTTTGATTGTTTAAATTGATTAATTGGTTTAACTACTTAACTGAATTTGACTAGTTGAGTATAGAACAGAGTTCTCGAATCTAAGTTGAGTATAATCTTGAATTGGGCTCATTGTTAATTTCGTATTCCGCATATTGTACTTTGATATTTCGAAAGATTTTTGAAAAGTCTATTCACCCCCCTCTAGACATTTTCACTAGCTTACTCGTTATTAACTCAACTTGGGACCAACACTAAGAGTCCTAAAGAAAACAGTTGGCTCTGGCATAAACGCCTCTGCCATCTAAACTTTAAGATAATCAACAAGATTGCTAGAGAACATCTTGTTGAGGGCATTCCTAATGAAATCTATTCCAAGTCACAAGTATGTGATTCCTGTCAAAAAGGTAAACAGGTAAAGGTTTCATTTAAGTCCATTCTAACTTTTTCAACAAGCAGAGTTTTAGAACTCTTACATATGGATCTTCATGGTCCTATCAATCCTCCTACATTGAATGGAAGAAGGTATACTCTAGTTGTTGTAGATGATTATTCTAAGTTTACTTGGGTAGTCTTTCTACACAAAAAGAGTGATACACAAACACTACTTCCAGATCTATTGAAGAAATTGCAGGTTGAAAAAGGTCATCCCATTGTCAAGATTAGGAGTGACAAGGGGACTGAATTTATTAATTGTTACATTTCTGACTACTGTTCTAAGTCTGGCATACAACATTTGACAAGTGCAGCCAGAACCCCTCAACAAAATGGTGTTGCAGAAAGGAGAAACAGAACACTAAAAGAAGCTTGCAGAGCCATGATTGCAGAATTCAACACACCTCAGAAATTTTGGGCAGAAGCTATTAACACAGCTTGCCACTCCCAAAATAGAAGTGCTCTTAATAAGGTGCATGGTAAAACACCTTATGAGGTATGGAAAGGTAGAAAACCAAGAGTTTCTTATTTTCATATTTTTGGTTGTAAGTGTTTCATACATAACAATGGCAAAAGTAAATTAAATGTTTTTTATGCAAAAGCTGATGAAGGGATATTCTTAGGATACTCTTCTGTAAGCAAAGCATTTAGAGTGTTTAATTACTCTACCCTATGTGTGGAAGAAACACCCCATGTTGTCTTTGATGAGAATGTGCAGGACTCTGCTGATCATCAGCTCAGTAAGAAAATTGACAAACTACAGCTTCAAATCAACAATGAAGATGATGATACAGGAATATATGAATCTGTACAAGCATATAATCCTTTCCTGAAAGTTCTAGATCAAGATTCTGATAAAGAAAAGGTAAAAGACAAAGGTGAGTCATCCAAAACTTCTGAAATAAAAGAATTGAATGACTGCTCCCCTATGAACAAAACTGCTGATATAAATGATACTGATCTGCATGATAATTTGCATGATGTAAATGATGATACTGTTAAGAATAGAAGGACATGGAAGTCTGCTCATTCTACTGATCTGATTCTAGGTGATTCTAGTATAGGTGTTAAAACTAGAAAACAATTGTTTGATTCAAAGGAAGAACCTAGTAAGTCTTTATTTTGCTGGTGTTGTTTTCTATCATCTATTGAGCCTAAGACTGTGATTGAAGCTTTAAGTGATAGTAACTGGATTATAGCCATGCAAGAAGAACTTAATCAGTTCACTAGAAATGAAGTTTGGGAACTTGTTGATAGACCTAGTAATCATAATGTTGTAGGCACTAAGTGGATTTTCAAGAACAAAAGGGATGAAAATGATCTTGTAGTTAGAAACAAAGCTAGATTAGTTGCTCAGGGCTACTCTCAAGCTGAGGGTATTGATTATGATGAAACTTTTGCCCCTGTAGCTAGACTAGAAGCTATAAGATTGTTCCTTGCTTATGCTGCACATATGAAATTTACTGTGTATCAAATGGATGTGAAAAGTGCATTTTTGAATGGTATACTTGCTGAAGAAGTTTATGTAGAACAACCACCTGGTTTTGAAGTGAATAGTCACCAAGTATACAGGTTAAAGAAAGCACTCTATGGATTGAAACAAGCTCCAAGAGCATGGTATGATACTCTTTCTCTATTCTTACTTGAAAATGGTTTTACAAAAGGCAAAGTTGATAGAACTTTGTTTAGAAGACAAGAAGGTAATGATATATTACTTGTTCAAATTTATGTGGATGATATTATCTTTGGATCACCCAACAAAACCTTGAGTGAAAGCTTTTCTACACTCATGCAAAGTAAATTTGAAATGTCTATGATGGGAGAAATGACATATTTTCTTGGTCTTCAAGTAAAACAAACTTCAGAAGGTATCTTTATAAATCAAGCAAAGTACACTAAAAATTTGCTAGATAAATTTGGTATTAAAACCTGTAAGACAGTTGGTGTGCCCATGCAACCTACATACAGAATGGATCCTGATGAAGGAGGTAAGTCTTCTGACCAACCTCACTATCGTGCTTTAATTGGCTCTCTACTCTATCTAACTGCCAGCAGACCTGATATTGCTTTTTCTGTTGGAGTATGTGCAAGATTTCAAGCAAACCCCAAGGAAAGTCATCTGGAAGCTGCTAAAAGGATATTGAAATATCTAAAGGGGACCATTAATCGAGGATTATGGTATCCTGCAGATGATGATATATCTTTAAGTGGTTATTCAGACTCGAACTTTGGAGGTTGCAAAATAGATAGAAAATCTACTTCAGGTTCATGTCAATTCTTAGGAACTAAGCTCATTTCATGGTTTTCAAAGAAACAAACAAGTGTGGCAACTTCTACTACTGAAGCAGAATATATGGCTGCAGGTAGTTGTTGTAGTCAGCTTCTTTGGCTAATACAACAACTCAGAGACTACAATGTTGTAGAATCTAATGTACCTATATATTGTGACAGTAATAGTGCCATTGCCATCACTCAAAATCCTGTTTTACATACTAGATGCAAACATGTTGACATTAGGCATCATTTTATTAGGGATCATGTTGAAAAGAAGAATATTAGAATGGAAAAGATTCATACTGATATTCAAAGAGCTGACATTTTTACAAAACCATTGGCTGAAGTGAGATTCAGAGAATTGTGCATTAGTTTAGGATTGATAGATATGGATTCTGTGTGTATATAGAACTGTGCTAACATTTCAGGTACTGATCTTATACCAAGAGGCAGATAAAGCAGAAAGTAAGAGCAGTACATCAAAACTCAACAGTCAGAAGAGACAATCCTATGACAGATCACTAAAACAGGTAACAAGGTTACTGAAGTGACCTTAATCCCAATGAGGAAGCTGGTAAAGCTGAGGGACACTGAGAACACACATTAAGGGGGAATCTGTGATTTCTTAAAGATCCTTTTGTTGACTCAGATCACTAAAGTCACTTTAGCATAAATCTTGATGTGATCATTAAATTAAACATATTGTTACTAATCTGTACTGTTTTACACTTATATCTCATGAACTAACACTTCTATCAAGGTGAAACAGGCACAGAAGAGGAATTCTCCATTGAAGGGGGAACTGATCTGATTACAGATTTGAAAAGTCTACTAATCTGATCTGATTACAGACTATAGCAGTCTACAGATATATTCTGATTAATACATTGACTTGTCTACAGAACTGTGCTGATTACAAAGTTTCTTTGTCTACAGTACTGATCTGATTACAATTCAGTTATTCTACAGAACTAATCTGATTACTGACTAATCTGTCTACAGAAAGACTTGTTTACTACTAATCTGTCTACAAGAAATCTACTGATCTGACACAGTACTGATCTGAGGATTACTGTGCTGATATCAAAAAGATGAAATCAGGGAATTTGGGTACTGATCTGAGGATTACTGTGCTGACCCATCTACTGATCTGAAATCTACTGTGCTGATTCATCTACTGATCTGATTTCTAAAAAGGTTACTCAGCTGATCACAGTACTCAGCTGATCCAGATAAGTGAAATTTTCTTTATATACTTGTAAGAAAATGAAGTGAAATTGTTTTGGAAACTACTGTGCTGATTTGCATCAGAACAGTCTTTTGGTTTAGATTACTCTAAGTCAAATATTGTTCAAATTTTTAGATTACTAATAGAGAAGATTAATACACTCCTTTATTTCTAACCTAAAAATTGTGGTGTATTTATCAAACACTAGTTGGCTCCAAAAATTAAGAATGTTACTAGAATATGAACAGTTATTGTTTAACTCGAATTTCGAGATTTAATCCCAACCATTCTTTGTAATAATCTAATTCAATCCTAGCCCTAGATTGGTTTTGAATTTAACAAAAACTATCACACTTCATCTTCTTCGTTCTTACGAGTTCTTTTCTGAAAATTTCTTAACTTCTGAAAATCTGATTTCTACAAAAATCTCAAATGGCAACTATCAATATTATCAATGAAGCTAACCAAGTAGCAGGAACTTTTGATTCGAATTTATGGATGCGCAAGAAGGGAATTTTCGTGGAGAACGCTGTCTTTTTCAATGGCAGACACAGTGCAGAAAATCAAGCAATTTTAACTATGTGTGAAGAATGCGGACTACGAAAGTTTCTGGAGTCATTTCCTGTGAATGTCTACGAACCGGAAGCTGTGGAATTCTATTTACAACTTCAAGGAGATAAAAATGGTGTTCACTCCATGCTTGCAGAACACAAAGTCACCATTACGAGGGACATTCTCGAAGTAATGTTGGACTTACCGCACGGTCCAGTGGATATTATGACCTACAAAGCTGGAGAGGAAAAGGAGTGTGTGGGAAGATGGTCAGGTGTTGAGACAGAGACCTTGACGAATCTGAAGAAGGATGTACTTCCTACTGGTTTGCAGTTCTTGATGGATATAGCAGGAAAGTGCTTGTTAGGGCAACATCATAGCCAGGATGCCTTATCGAGTTTTAAAATTAGAATTATGGCTGCAATCATCGACAGAGTGGAAGGTGATTGGCAAGGATTCTTCCTGGAAAGGCTAATGACTGAAAAGGAAAAAGTTTTGTTTGATGAGGATACATTGGAATTCTCACTTAAATCAAAATTAGGGTTTGGAAGCAAGCTGAGTTTCTTGCTGCCTCAGCTGGTGAAAAAGCCATATTGGAGTAATCCCAAGAAATTCCATCATGGGAAGTTCTTGATGAAGAAGGAGTCTGTTCAATTTGAACAAGAGAACCCCTTGGAACACTCTCAAGAAATTGAAGCAGAGGAGTCTGGAGCTTCAATGTACCAATCGGAGGACGATCAAACTGAGGTTAGATCAAAATCAAGGCATGATCCGAGCAGTACTACACTAAGAAGAGGAAGGTCTGCTACAGCCGCCTCGGAACCAACAGTTCGTTTTGTGGAAACTGTGGTGCAATCAAGCTCAGATGAGCAAGAGGTTAGTGTTCCTAGTCCAATTGCTATTCATAAGAGGACTAAGTCAAGGAGTGTTAGGAGGAAGTTAGTTGTTGTCTCCCCTACCCCTTCTGACTCTGAACCAAGCCAACCTGAACCCCAAAACCCTCAACCTTCATGTTCTGGAGGATCAGATCACTACTTTTCTGAGACTCAGAACACTCCCCATTCATCACCTCAGCTCACTAACTTTGAGCCTACTTCAATTCCTACCCCTCAACAACAAACTTCACATCAACCTTCACCACATCAATCCCCAACACAGGTTCATGTTCACTCTACTGAACATGAATTTGAACCTTCTTCTGAACCAATTGACATTTCCTCATCTCCTGAACCTGAATTTATTACTCCTAAACCTGCTGATTTGATGGAGTACACTATCTGTGACAAAGAAGATAGAATCAGGATAGATTTGAGGATAGCATTGTTGAAACAATTTCCTGGATTAGATGAGAGCTCAGTTGAGTTTGAGAAACTCCTTAGGATAGGCACTTGGGTGTATCTTAAGAGGAGTACTTTGAAGGAAAGTTTAGCCATAATGGAAGGTATGGGAGGTGCTTCAATCTTTGATGATTGGGAAGCAGAACAGATGCAAGCAGCTGGTGTTAACTCTTTTCTTGAGTTAGTCACTCCGGATTCTGTTGTACTTCTTGTTGAAAGATTAACAGGAATCAAGTACACTGTTGAGAAGATTGCAACTCCTAATTCTGAGGAAGATTTGTTCAGTGAAGAGAAGGCTGTTGATGAAACTGAAACTGCTGCTGAAGAAGATTTTATGGAAATTGATGAAGACATTGTCAATGCAACAGAGGTGTTTGAGAACACTGTCACTACTACACATTTAAGCTTGGAGAGCTGCACTTGGAGAGCTCTTTTTTCAAAGAGCTCTCCAAGTAACACTTGGAGAGCCCTTTTTTCAAACAGCTCTCCAAGTAAACACTTGGAGAGCGGTTTTAAAAAAAAAAAAATGTTTCACTTGGAAAGCGGTTCATAACCGCTCTCCAAGCTCGAATTTTTGGTCAAAGCCCTCAATTTCCCCCCCCCCCAATTCAATTAATTCGACGCGTTTTCTCCTCCAACATACCCAACCTTGCCCTCCCCCATACTTGTTTTTTCGTTTTTTGAAAACTAAAAACACACCCCTTTGGTGTTAAAAATATATTGAGAACTAAATTGGGGCTTTTCTCGCCGTCGTTAGAGGCTCAATTTTGGGACGCTGCTCGCTCGGCCACCGCCGCACCTCTGTTGTTTCACACATACGCCCCGCCGCCGCGAGGGTTAGGTATTCATCACAATTATTTGGATTTTAATCCGGATTTGTTTGAATTTGTCGCGAAAACCCTCAATCTGGTTTATGTTTTAGGGAATATTTTAAGGTCTACAAATTAGAGTTGCTCCAAGTACCGTTTTCAGAATTAACATTGTAGTCCAGTTTTGACTTGTAGGTTCTATTGCTTAGTAGCAATGTTAACGAATTAAAGTGTAAACAGAGGGGGGATTGGAGAAGTGTTCTCCCCCAAATCCACCGTCGCCGTCGCCTCCCTATCCCTCCTTGCGCCGTCGCCTCACTCCCTCTCACTCCTCGTCGCTGTCGACTTCCTCTCCAGCCGTCGACGTCGCATCGCCTCCCTCTCCTGCGTGCCGTCGCCGTACAACGGCAAAAGAATGGAAGTGGAAAAACCAGTAAGTTCTCATCGTTGTAGTTGCGATTAGGAGTTTGGATTAGAATTGAGAACGCTGTGTTGATTGATCCTAATAAAACTTCTGGTGGAACTTCTTATCATGATTTGCAATTCAAACAGAGTCAAACTTTTTTCTGCTTCATCTCTTTTGTCACTTAAAGGTTGGAATTTAGGTTTGTCGATTAAATCTCTTTAGCGTGATTTTCATGGAATTAAATTATGTATGTGTAATAATTTGTTTCATATATATGATCTTTAATTACTTGTTACGCTTGATGATTATATTCACTCTCTTCTTTATCATGATTTTTTTAGTTAGTAAATTTATATGGTGTGCAACAATAGAGTTAGATATGTAATCACATTGTGTTTTAGATTGAATAACCATTTTTTTTCTTTAAATTGAAATTTCTTATAGTTTTCGAGTTTCAAGATTTTGTGTACATTCACTAGTAATCTGATAAATCAAGTTATTATCCTATGAAGTTTATAAATTTTAATCTGGCATTATCAATCTTATTCAAATATTGCACTGGTTTTGTAGGTATATATATAGTCTACATCAAGAAGTGTATTCTTTTGGTGTTGTACAATATATGTGAGAAGGAATATCTTTTATGGGACAAAAAATGAAGCGATTGTTAGAAGTTTGTGCGTGCATTTTAACTGTTGTGGCTTCCTATAATGTCGTCATGATGATCGTACATAACGAAAACACCAGTCCTAGAGCTGATGTGAGGCGTGCGTTGGCCTTCAATCCTGTAATCAAGATTCCGGAGAAATCAAAGAAAATGAAGAGTGAAAGGCTATTGTTTCATGTTGCTGTGACAGCTGAGGATTGGGCTTACAGAAAATGGCAGTGTCGAATTATGTACTATTGGTATAAGAAGAATAAGGACTTGCCTGGCTAATCAAAATAATACTAAATTTCAACAATTCCGGCTAATCTGATGGTGGAGAGAAGATGATGGCGGAGGATCTAGGTGTGGAGGCGAAGGAGGCGGCGGTGAGAGAGGTGGTGAAGCTTCTGCTGTTGCCGGAGCTTCTACAGTCCATCGCTTCGATCAAAGCTGATTATATTGCCCGTCAACAGGTTACTTCTATTGAAGTTTAGCTGATGAGATGTGCAATTTCTGAATGAATTCATGTTTTTATTGGTCTTTAACTTTTGTGTTTGTGCTCATTGCATTTGAACTAGTGTAACTGAGATTTATGGAAAGTGTTTGTAAACTGTGTTGGAACATGCTATTTTATATTGGGGATTTTAATGGTGTGAAGGCTTCTCATTTCGAGAACTGGGACCAGGGCGTAACTGATATATGATATTGCCTCATGGGTCATCCAGGCCATTTTAACACTCGTTGTTGGTAGTCAGTTGTTCGTTTGATTTCTCTATGATGGCCGATGCTCTCTTAGCCTTTGAAGGGAAGGAATTTAGACAATGATCGAATTATTGTTTATGATAAACTGTAATTGAGGTTGCATTTGCAGTTCGTACTAAATTTTCTTGGAGCTAATGTTCATGATATCGATGCTGATGTATTTTTCCATTGATCCTAGCTGAAGGATTAGATCTTGGACTAAGGCAATTAGTTTAGGTATACATGAATATAGTATTATAGTTTTCATGTTTTAATTTTATATTTTTAGTAATACTATGCTACTTTATAGTTTTATAAGGTGAAAATGTGAATTGAAGGACACTGAGGAATCAATTCTCTATGGAATTTACCTTCAACAATTTTAATAATGCAAAAACTTGAGAGTCCTAATATTAATGTGAGAGTCCTAATATTATGTGTTTATGCAATACTGCAGCTGCAGCCTGCAGGTAGCTCAAGAAATTCAGACGGAAGCAAAATATCAAAATGATTTCCTGAATTAGCTGGTATGTCATAAACCACACTCGCCTATACATAGAGAAAGTTAGTTTTTTTGTTGTTAGTTACATTGCCCCAAAACTGGTGCTTAGTTTTCATAATTTTATCTTTTCATAGTAGAAGTTTATAATTACCTATGTGACTCTTAAAAAAGTGTAAACCTTCTGGACCTAAGTATAATGAGCTATTAAACTCTTTGGGGGTAAAGAACTAACCTCGCTTAATTTCTTGTGTTTGTTTAGCAAATGGATAGAGATGAAGATCAAAATAAAGCTGCAGCAGGAGCAAGTGTTGATTGGAGAGGGAGACCTTGCAAACCTAATAAACATGGCGGAATGACTGCTGCTATCTTTGTATTAGGTCTCCATCTCTTTACTCTCATTCTTTAAGCTCTCTGTTTTTTTTTTTTAATTATTGATCATTGATATGATTTTTTATTTTTTAATCTAAAATCAAGGTAGATGGGGCATATACATATACTAGTCTTGTTATTATCCCTTCATTCATCATTACTGTTTTATTATTGTTAATCTGGCTGGAGATAATGGAGTGTACTGTAGTAGTGAGTGCTTAAACTGTTTCAAACTGTTTTATACTATTGGTTTTTTGGGGGGCAGCAGAGAATAATGGTTAATTCTGATTTGTGTGACATTCATTTCATTTTGTTGAAGGATGAACTAGTGAACATCTAACATCTTTAAATATTGACACTGTGTGGAGTATATATACCGCCCATAGTGGTTATTACTATGCATTGTCCGTTTACAAAAAAATGATAGTATCACATAGGTATAGAAAGTATTGTTTGACAAGAGTCGTCTATTTTGAATTTTATACTCTTGATTGATGTATTTCAACTATTATACTTGCTTTTTTAATTTTGTCATTGGTGGGACATTCTTCTAGATGATCGATAACTTTCAGGAGAAAGTTGGTCTCGGCGATGGAACTCCCAAAATGTATGCAACCATTGATTTAGAAAAGGCTAGAGTTGGTATATTGAAGATTTAATCCTCGCTTCTCAAACGACGATTTGGTCTCGGCGATGGAACTCCCACAATGTAAGTCAATTTATCGATTTATTTAAATTATTATTGATTGAATAAAAATTCATATACTATATATCTAACTATATTGATTGATCGTTGTTTGCAGTTTGTCTATGGTCGTCCGCTCAAGACTTACAACGATAAAAGAATGGACAAATGGAAAAAAGATTGGATAGGGTACATTTACAATCGATTTTTGTATAGCTATAATTAAAGTAGCTAGTATAACTTTTGGTAGCATGTAATATATTAACTTATACATTTGTGATGATATTTAGTTTTTTGGTGTATATTGGACGTATGTTAGTGTACGTTTATTTATTTGATTTTTTGGTATTTGACGTGTATATATATATATATATATATATTTATTGGTATATAAATAAATTTTGGTTTTGTATAAAATGAATTTTTAAAATATAAAATAATTATTAAAAAAAAAATAAAAAAAAAATTAAATATATTACTTAGAGAGCGGTTTTGAACCGCTCTCCAAGTGAAATTAATAAAAAAAAAAAATTAACATAGAGAGCGGTTTTGAACCGCTCTCCAAGGTCTTTTACTTAGAGAGCGGTTCATAACTGCTGTCTAAGGTCTACACTTGCAGAGCGGTTCAAAACCGCTTTCCAAGTTCTTTTACTTAGAGAGCGGTTTTTAACCGCTCTCTTAGCTTGGAGAGCTGTCACTTGGAGAGCGGTTTTAAAAGCTCTCCAAGGCCCTTTTTCAAAGCTCTCCAAGCTCAATTGTGTAGTAGTTTGTACTTGAAGAAACTGAAGTGGTTGAAATTCAGGATGTAAATGTTGAAGAAATGGAAAGCATTCCAATTCACCCTACTGATCCTATTGAGGATGTGCAAGAACAGATCAGAACAGGTTCTGTTGAGAAAGAATCTGATGTTTCTGAATTTGAAATGCTGAAAAGGCAGAATGCAGAGCTTCAAGGCAAGTTGGAAGCTGCTATCCAGATGTTTCAAGAAGCTACTGAAAGGATGAACAAGATGCATTCTGAACACTCTTATGAGAAGGTGTTGCATAAGAAGCTGGAGCAACACATCTCTTCCCTGAAGGAGTGGCATGATGAAGCCAAAAAGGGGGAAGATAGGACAAGACAAGTAATGGAACAAACACAGTCACAACAAGCTCAGCTGGTTGTAAATCAGGATGAATTAAGAGCTGAAATTCATATGTTGAATGAAAAGCTGAAGCAAAGAAAGCAACAGAAGCAACAAGGTCAAGAGGTTGTTGAAAAAAGACCTGAGATTGCAGGAAGTTCAAGTCAGAGGAAAAGGAAGCTAGTTCTATCTGATGAAGAACAACAAGAGGAAGAAGCTGGAAGAATGACTAGATCAAAGAGCAAAATGAAAGCTGTTATGACAAGTGAAGAAGAAAGCTTGAAAAAGAAGAAAGAAAAGGATGTCAAGTTCTTGAAGACAAGATTTGATAATCGAGTCGCAGCTTTGAAGAAAAAGATGAATGCTCAAAAGAAAGCTGAAGGAAAACAGTTTGACAAAGATTTTCAAGATGAAAACTTTGTGGATTTCATTGTTTTAACAGAACATATGGAATACTGGAAGAATTTGAAGAAGAAATGGCAGATTGCTAACTTCATTGTGAAGAAGTTTGGTGATCATTCTAGCAAGGAAGCAGAATTTATTGATTTTGAAGAATTTATGCTGAATATTGATCAAGAATTCTGGGAAGACATAGCACAAGTGGCTAATCGTGCTGGAACAAAGATTTTGTGCCCTGAAGAACCTAATTGGGAACCTCCAAGACTGGAAAGTGGAGAACCTGATTACAAAGAGATCAACAACATTATTGCTGAGATTATCAAAGAAGAAGGAATTACTGATCATCAACACATGATGGATATCAAGGCAAGAATGTATGTGGCATTCAGAATTTGAAGATGCAGAATGAAGATGAAGGACAAGCTCAGAAGATAACATTTCTATCCTTAATCTTTATTTCTATATTTTTGTGTTTCATATTCTGTGATTATTTGTAATATCTTATTTGAATATGATATGATTTCTGAATTGATGAACTGTTATGATTGACTACATACTTAACTACTGATTTATTAACATTTAAGTAGTTTTGGCTTCATCAAAAAGGGGGAAATTGTTGGGATATGAATCCTATAAACAATGTTCTAGTTGATGAAAGTATGTTTTGATGGCCAAAAGCAACTTAAAGTTAGTGATATATGTGGTTCTAAGTCATCTTAACTAAGTCATCTGGATATAAGCTTACTAATCTGATGAGAAACTTGAATTAAGATTACTGATCTTAATGCTAACTGAAGTAAGTTTACTGATCTTATCTAGTAATATTAAGAATAAAATTACTGATCTTAACTGAGTCATTTGAAATAAGATTACTGATCTGAGTATGGAAACTGAGAATAATTTTAGTGATCTTATATGAGATATTTGAAATCTGAGTTACTGGTCTGATATACTTACTGATCTTAAGTGTTTACTGATCTTAATATTTACTGATCTTATATGGAAGTTATTGAACTTACATGAGTTACTGATCTTATGAGTTACTGATCTTATTGGTTACTGATCTGATATAAGAACTGTTAGGAACTAAGCTGATGTTTTGTATTGTATAGACAGCTTATAGTATAGGACTTAGAAATACTCATCTGTATATAGTTCAGTTGATGTATAGATAGGTTTTATATATGTAAAGTTGTATTTTGTTGTATTCAGCATTGTAAAGTGCAGAACAGTAAAATCAGAACACTAGATTATGACTAGATTAGAAGAAGACTAAGAAGACTAATGAAGACTCAGAGGACTACTTCAGAATAAGAAGAATTCAAAGAAGAGTTGAAGAAGAGCTTAGAAGAAATCTGGAGAAGTTTTGAACAGTTTTTGGTTACTGTGCTGATTGAGTCAGAAGAGTAAAAATCAGCAGAGTAAAATCCGAACAGTAAAAATCCGAAGAGTGAAAATCAGAACAGTAAGTTACTGTGCTGATTTGGTGAAATTGAAGGATAAGTTTGGAAAACTTATGTTAAGAGTAACTGAAGATTTATTGAAGAAATGCTGACTTGGAAGTTGAAGGAAGTTACAAAGTCGGTTACAAGAAGAAGTTACAACAAAAACAGTTTTAGAGTTAGTTGAAAGTTAGTTCACAAACTGCTAACTGTCATACTAAGTTCTATAAATACTGTGTGATCTCCTACTGCTGAAGACTACTGAAGCAATTACTGATCTTAGAGAATTCAAAGAGCAAGTCTACAAGCAAGAACTCACAGAGTTGAAGGAGATTGAAGAAGAAGAAGCCACTGAATTGAAGAGAAGAATCAAAGGCTATTCAAAGAGAAGTTTTACTTTTCAAGTTTAAGTTTGTATTTTGTAAAACAAGTGTGCTAGTTACTTGTAGAATTACTAGTAGATCGAAGATATACCTGGAGGTATAATCGATAAGATCAAAGTCTTAATCTTGGGACTTTAAGCCACAAGAAGCTCAAGAAGAGTAATAAAACTTCACAACTGGAGTTGTGAGAGTGGATGTAGACATTTGTCGAACCACTATAAAATTCTGTGTTCTTTACTTTACTGTTTGATATTTGTTTGAATTGTTTAATCAAGAACATTAAGAATTAACAAAGATAAAGATCTAGATAAAAGTTGAGTATAAACTAGTAAGGCCCATATTATTCTGAAAGTACTGATCTGAGCTGAGTAAGCACAGTACAGTACATAAGAAGACTAAATTCCGCATTGCATATTCTGATATTTTGAAAGATTTTTGAAAGTCTATTCACCCCTCCCCTCTAGACTTTCTTAGCTTACTCAATCTTAACTCAACTTTGGGACCAACAAGTGGTATCAGAGCAGTAGTTCATTGGACTGCTGTTTCTTGATAACCTTACAAGATCTTGAGGGATATTTTACTGATCTTACTGTTATTTCTTGATACTTGCTACTATCTGAATACCTGAAATCTATCTGCTATACTACTGATCCTATTTGTCTAATCAAACATGGATGACACTAATGTGAACAAGCTGCCTAAGTTCAAGATTGCAGATTATGACTACTGGAAGCTTAGGATGGAGGCCATCTTTAGCTCAACCCATGATCTGATGGTGTCTGTGGTGACTGAAGGACCAATTGTCATCATGGTGGAAAATACTGCTGTTCTGGATCCATCTAAACCAGTTGGAGCACTGGTCCCTAAACCAAGGTCAGAACTGACTTCGGAAGAAATGAAACAAAACAATTTGGACAGTCTTGCCAAGAACTACATTTTACATACCTTACCAAATGAGTATCTTGGTAAAGTACTAAAATGTAAGACTGCAAAACAGATGTGGGACAAACTGGCTATTCTTTGTGAAGGTACTACACTGATCAAAGAAAGCAAGTTATCCACTGCTGTCCAAAGGTTTGAATCATTTAAGATGAAGCCAGGAGAATCAATTGATGAGTTGGATACTCGATTTACCAAAATTATGAATGATCTTGATGTATTAGGAAAGACTTATACTGACAGAGAAGTTAACTTGAGAATCTTGAAAGCCTTGGATGAAAGGTGGAAAATGGTCAAGATGATCATTAAAACCACACAAGACATTGATTCTTGGCCAGCAGAAACTATGTTCCAAACACTTAAGGCACATGAGTTTGAGTTAGATGAAGAAGATCCTATTACTGTGATTCAT
Source organism: Galeopsis tetrahit (assembly GCA_963675135.1). Taxonomy (NCBI): domain Eukaryota; kingdom Viridiplantae; phylum Streptophyta; class Magnoliopsida; order Lamiales; family Lamiaceae; genus Galeopsis; species Galeopsis tetrahit. The sequence goes on from OY776127.1 coordinate 77,470,080, forward strand.
AAGGATAAGGATGTCTCTAAAGACATAGCTTTCAAAGCCTCTACTTCAAAAGGGTCTAGATCATCTAAGACTAAGGCTTCAAGCATAAAAGATGAACTAGATGGTTCTGATCTAAGTCTGAAAGATCAGATGAGCCTTATGATCAAAAGATTTGATAAACTGAACAAGAGATATGGCAGGTACAAGATATTCTATAAGGAAACTAAGGGTTCTAATAACAGGGACTCTTCTGTGAACAGAAGGGATCAAAACTCTTCTGAAAGAAGGGATGAGATCTCTAATGAAAACAGGAGAGACAGGAACTCATCTGAAAAGAGAGACAGAAAGTATTCTGATAAGAAAGACAGGAACTCAATTGACAAGCATGACAGGAACAAAAAGCATTCTCCTCCTAAAAGAACTTCTAACAATCCTGTTTGCTATAATTGTGATAAGCCAGGTCATTATGCTTATGAATGTCCTGATCTGAGTTCTGAAGATCGAGAAGAAAGGAAAGCCAGAAGAGATCGAAAATATGCAAAGGGTAAGAAGGCAATGGTGGCCTACAATGACTCTGATTCGGAATCAGAAGAGTTACCATCGTCTTCATCTGACTACCCCTCTAGCAATGAAGATGAAGCTTTCATAGCAGATGATGGACTGGCAATGATGGCCAAAAAAATGATGAGGTATCATCTGCTAACTCATTTCAATCTTGTGACAATTCTGACACTGATGAAAGTGATGCTGCTGTTAGCAGTGTAGGAAGTAGTCTTCATCATTCCCAAGGAGTGACTGAAGAAGACCTTCTACAAGCTAACAAAGCATTCATAGAAATTAGTGATGAGAATATATCTTTAAAGCAAGAAATCATTAAGCTGAAAGAAGCTCAGTCAAAAGTAGATCCTAATATAGCTATCATAAATGCAAGGCTATCAGAAGAGTTGTCCCAACTCCAAGAAAAGTATGCATCCATTGACAAACTATATCAGGGTATGCTTAAAACTCAAGCCAAAGAGACTAATGAATTCAATGATTTAAAGATTAAATGTGAAAAACTTGAAGAGCGCAATAGATTCTTAGAATCTGAAGTAGTGAGCCTAGATCGAAAGCTATCTGGGATGATTAACTCTACTAAGATTAATCAAACAATCTCAGACAGATATAGAGCTCCAAATGATAAAAGAGGAATAGGTACTGATCTGCCTAGTCCAACTACTTCAGAATTTAAGAACACTAATGGAGCTAGTACAAGTTCTTTGCAACTAGATAAAGGAAAAGAACCTATGACTTATGATGATGATCCAAAACTCAAAGTACAGTCTAAATACATCCCTCCTACTACCAAGAATGGTAAAATGAAGAATGTATTAAGACCAGTACAGTCAAGACCATACCAGAAGAGTTATACTCCTCTGACCAGATCAGATCAGTCCTGGAATCAGAAGAGACAAACTCAGAACAGTAGGTCAAGACAAGCACAGGCAAGTTGGGAACAGCCTAGACCTCCTTTCATAAGGCAGTCTCAGCTGTATTCAACTAAACCTAGGAGATTTGTGCCTCATTATCATAACAAACCTGTTCTTTATCCTCCTCCTTTATCTTATGATATCTATGGAGAGAAAAGACCAAAGCAAATTTATAAGCCTTATGGTCCACATGCTTTTAGACCATATTCAAACTATTACAGACATACTGATCTTACTGAAAAAGGGATAGAACCAAGGAAAGGCTATCTCAGAAAAATAGATCCTAAGTCTGCTGATAATTCTGAACTGGTTAATAAAGTACTGTTCTGTGATAAATTTGGAAGGAAACTGAAGAGGTCCCACTTATTCAAATCCTCAATGTTCATTTGGGTACCTCTCACTACTAACCCCCAAGGACCCCAATAAACAAGGGTACCTAAGTTATTAAGATCACTACCTTGCAGGATCGACTGGACTTATACAAGAAAGGTGGTTCAGTTGGTGAGACCTGGTACATAGACAGTGGGTGTTCACACCATATGACTGGTACCAAGGCCTTACTTACTGACTATCATGAGATGGAAGGACCAAAAGTCATCTTTGGTGATAGCTCAATAGCAATCACAAAAGGATTTGGATTCATCAAGAATGGAGATGTTGAAATCCAAGATGTATCCTATGTTGAAGGTTTGAAGTATAATTTGTTATATGTATCTCAATTTTGTGACAGGGGATACAAGGTTCAGCTCAAGACCAGAAGATGTGAAATAATTGATAAAAGGACTCACAATGTTCTACTTGTTGGCACAAGACAAGGAAGTATATACATTGTGAACTGGAATAGTTGTCCTAAGAATGCCTGTCTTATTACTAAGTGTTGGGATATGAATCCTAGAACAAGTCCTAAATGATGAATAAAAGATAAAAGATAAAGTTTTGATAAGCCAAAAGAAGACTTGAATATTTTCTAAGTGTTGACTGATCTAGTCTAGTTAAGTTGAAGTCATCTTGAGCAGATCAGTAGAATTCAAAGAACAAGTATTAGTTTTTAAAAGACAAGTACAGTTTTACAAGTTATTGAAAGATAAGTACAATTTATAAGTACTTCATATCTGTTCATAGTTGTATATGTTAGATTGAGCTATAATTACTGTATAGAGCTCATGTTTTTATATGTAATAGATTAGATTCATTGTATAGTTTATAAGTTGACTAAGCTTGTATTATAAAAGTTTAATGTAATGTAATAGTCTTGTTAGGTTAGATGATAGGACTAGATTAGTTCTATTAGAAGTCTACTGCACAAGAAGAGAAGACCAGTCTACTACTCAAGACAGGTGGACTACAAGACAAGTGCATCTACTAGACTACTCAAGACAAGTTAATTTGAAGTCAGTTACCAATACGCGTGAAAGATAAGGATGAAGAAGTTAGTTATGGAATAACTAATTCACAACAAGAAACGCGTTTATGGATAAGAAGATTCAGTTGAAATCAGTTATCAAGAAAGGTTGGTTACAACTACCTGAATTCTTGAAGTTTGAAGTCTATAAATACTTGAAGGAGTTTGTCATTTGAAGACGACTGACTACTGAATACTGATACACTGAAAATCTACATACTCAAGATATAGATATATTTGAAGTTTACTCTCAGAGATTGAAATTCAGAAAGTGAAGCCAGAAGACAAGTGAAGAATCAAGAAGGCTACTACTGAAGATCAGAGAAGTTTTTAGTTTTTGTTTGTTATTTTTCAAGTTGCTAGATACTTGTAAATCGCTAGTAAGATCGAAGAGGCACTTGGTAGTGTTATCGAGAAGATCTAAGTCTTATTTCTTGGGACTTAAAGCCACAAGAACATATTACTCCATTGGACGAGTTAATAAGAATTTCACAACTGGGTTTGTGAGAGTGGATGTAGACAAGTTGTCGAACCACTATAAATCTCGTGTTCAATTTACTTTACTGTTTTGATTGTTTAAATTGATTAATTGGTTTAACTACTTAACTGAATTTGACTAGTTGAGTATAGAACAGAGTTCTCGAATCTAAGTTGAGTATAATCTTGAATTGGGCTCATTGTTAATTTCGTATTCCGCATATTGTACTTTGATATTTCGAAAGATTTTTGAAAAGTCTATTCACCCCCCTCTAGACATTTTCACTAGCTTACTCGTTATTAACTCAACTTGGGACCAACACTAAGAGTCCTAAAGAAAACAGTTGGCTCTGGCATAAACGCCTCTGCCATCTAAACTTTAAGATAATCAACAAGATTGCTAGAGAACATCTTGTTGAGGGCATTCCTAATGAAATCTATTCCAAGTCACAAGTATGTGATTCCTGTCAAAAAGGTAAACAGGTAAAGGTTTCATTTAAGTCCATTCTAACTTTTTCAACAAGCAGAGTTTTAGAACTCTTACATATGGATCTTCATGGTCCTATCAATCCTCCTACATTGAATGGAAGAAGGTATACTCTAGTTGTTGTAGATGATTATTCTAAGTTTACTTGGGTAGTCTTTCTACTCAAAAAGAGTGATACACAAACACTACTTCCAGATCTATTGAAGAAATTGCAGGTTGAAAAAGGTCATCCCATTGTCAAGATTAGGAGTGACAAGGGGACTGAATTTATTAATTGTTACATTTCTGACTACTGTTCTAAGTCTGGCATACAACATTTGACAAGTGCAGCCAGAACCCCTCAACAAAATGGTGTTGCAGAAAGGAGAAACAGAACACTAAAAGAAGCTTGCAGAGCCATGATTGCAGAATTCAACACACCTCAGAAATTTTGGGCAGAAGCTATTAACACAGCTTGCCACTCCCAAAATAGAAGTGCTCTTAATAAGGTGCATGGTAAAACACCTTATGAGGTATGGAAAGGTAGAAAACCAAGAGTTTCTTATTTTCATATTTTTGGTTGTAAGTGTTTCATACATAACAATGGCAAAAGTAAATTAAATGTTTTTTATGCAAAAGCTGATGAAGGGATATTCTTAGGATACTCTTCTGTAAGCAAAGCCTTTAGAGTGTTTAATTACTCTACCCTATGTGTGGAAGAAACACCCCATGTTGTCTTTGATGAGAATGTGCAGGACTCTGCTGATCATCAGCTCAGTAAGAAAATTGACAAACTACAGCTTCAAATCAACAATGAAGATGATGATACAGGAATATATGAATCTGTACAAGCATATAATCCTTTCCTGAAAGTTCTAGATCAAGATTCTGATAAAGAAAAGGTAAAAGACAAAGGTGAGTCATCCAAAACTTCTGAAATAAAAGAATTGAATGACTGCTCCCCTATGAACAAAACTGCTGATATAAATGATACTGATCTGCATGATAATTTGCATGATGTAAATGATGATACTGTTAAGAATAGAAGGACATGGAAGTCTGCTCATTCTACTGATCTGATTCTAGGTGATTCTAGTATAGGTGTTAAAACTAGAAAACAATTGTTTGATTCAAAGGAAGAACCTAGTAAGTCTTTATTTTGCTGGTGTTGTTTTCTATCATCTATTGAGCCTAAGACTGTGATTGAAGCTTTAAGTGATAGTAACTGGATTATAGCCATGCAAGAAGAACTTAATCAGTTCACTAGAAATGAAGTTTGGGAACTTGTTGATAGACCTAGTAATCATAATGTTGTAGGCACTAAGTGGATTTTCAAGAACAAAAGGGATGAAAATGATCTTGTAGTTAGAAACAAAGCTAGATTAGTTGCTCAGGGCTACTCTCAAGCTGAGGGTATTGATTATGATGAAACTTTTGCCCCTGTAGCTAGACTAGAAGCTATAAGATTGTTCCTTGCTTATGCTGCACATATGAAATTTACTGTGTATCAAATGGATGTGAAAAGTGCATTTTTGAATGGTATACTTGCTGAAGAAGTTTATGTAGAACAACCACCTGGTTTTGAAGTGAATAGTCACCAAGTATACAGGTTAAAGAAAGCACTCTATGGATTGAAACAAGCTCCAAGAGCATGGTATGATACTCTTTCTCTATTCTTACTTGAAAATGGTTTTACAAAAGGCAAAGTTGATAGAACTTTGTTTAGAAGACAAGAAGGTAATGATATATTACTTGTTCAAATTTATGTGGATGATATTATCTTTGGATCACCCAACAAAACCTTGAGTGAAAGCTTTTCTACACTCATGCAAAGTAAATTTGAAATGTCTATGATGGGAGAAATGACATATTTTCTTGGTCTTCAAGTAAAACAAACTTCAGAAGGTATCTTTATAAATCAAGCAAAGTACACTAAAAATTTGCTAGATAAATTTGGTATTAAAACCTGTAAGACAGTTGGTGTGCCCATGCAACCTACATACAGAATGGATCCTGATGAAGGAGGTAAGTCTTCTGACCAACCTCACTATCGTGCTTTAATTGGCTCTCTACTCTATCTAACTGCCAGCATACCTGATATTGCTTTTTCTGTTGGAGTATGTGCAAGATTTCAAGCAAACCCCAAGGAAAGTCATCTGGAAGCTGCTAAAAGGATATTGAAATATCTAAAGGGGACCATTAATCGAGGATTATGGTATCCTGCAGATGATGATATATCTTTAAGTGGTTATTCAGACTCGGACTTTGGAGGTTGCAAAATAGATAGAAAATCTACTTCAGGTTCATGTCAATTCTTAGGAACTAAGCTCATTTCATGGTTTTCAAAGAAACAAACAAGTGTGGCAACTTCTACTACTGAAGCAGAATATATGGCTGCAGGTAGTTGTTGTAGTCAGCTTCTTTGGCTAATACAACAACTCAGAGACTACAATGTTGTAGAATCTAATGTACCTATATATTGTGACAGTAATAGTGCCATTGCCATCACTCAAAATCCTGTTTTACATACTAGATGCAAACATGTTGACATTAGGCATCATTTTATTAGGGATCATGTTGAAAAGAAGAATATTAGAATGGAAAAGATTCATACTGATATTCAAAGAGCTGACATTTTTACAAAACCATTGGCTGAAGTGAGATTCAGAGAATTGTGCATTAGTTTAGGATTGATAGATATGGATTCTGTGTGTATATAGAACTGTGCTAACATTTCAGGTACTGATCTTATACCAAGAGGCAGATAAAGCAGAAAGTAAGAGCAGTACATCAAAACTCAACAGTCAGAAGAGACAATCCTATGACAGATCACTAAAACAGGTAACAAGGTTACTGAAGTGACCTTAATCCCAATGAGGAAGCTGGTAAAGCTGAGGGACACTGAGAACACACATTAAGGGGGAATCTGTGATTTCTTAAAGATCCTTTTGTTGACTCAGATCACTAAAGTCACTTTAGCATAAATCTTGATGTGATCATTAAATTAAACATATTGTTACTAATCTGTACTGTTTTACACTTATATCTCATGAACTAACACTTCTATCAAGGTGAAACAGGCACAGAAGAGGAATTCTCCATTGAAGGGGGAACTGATCTGATTACAGATTTGAAAAGTCTACTAATCTGATCTGATTACAGACTATAGCAGTCTACAGATATATTCTGATTAATACATTGACTTGTCTACAGAACTGTGCTGATTACAAAGTTTCTTTGTCTACAGTACTGATCTGATTACAATTCAGTTATTCTACAGAACTAATCTGATTACTGACTAATCTGTCTACAGAAAGACTTGTTTACTACTAATCTGTCTACAAGAAATCTACTGATCTGACACAGTACTGATCTGAGGATTACTGTGCTGATATCAAAAAGATGAAATCAGGGAATTTGGGTACTGATCTGAGGATTACTGTGCTGACCCATCTACTGATCTGAAATCTACTGTGCTGATTCATCTACTGATCTGATTTCTAAAAAGGTTACTCAGCTGATCACAGTACTCAGCTGATCCAGATAAGTGAAATTTTCTTTATATACTTGTAAGAAAATGAAGTGAAATTGTTTTGGAAACTACTGTGCTGATTTGCATCAGAACAGTCTTTTGGTTTAGATTACTCTAAGTCAAATATTGTTCAAATTTTTAGATTACTAATAGAGAAGATTAATACACTCCTTTATTTCTAACCTAAAAATTGTGGTGTATTTATCAAACACTAGTTGGCTCCAAAAATTAAGAATGTTACTAGAATATGAACAGTTATTGTTTAACTCGAATTTCGAGATTTAATCCCAACCATTCTTTGTAATAATCTAATTCAATCCTAGCCCTAGATTGGTTTTGAATTTAACAAAAACTATCACACTTCATCTTCTTCGTTCTTACGAGTTCTTTTCTGAAAATTTCTTAACTTCTGAAAATCTGATTTCTACAAAAATCTCAAATGGCAACTATCAATATTATCAATGAAGCTAACCAAGTAGCAGGAACTTTTGATTCGAATTTATGGATGCGCAAGAAGGGAATTTTCGTGGAGAACGCTGTCTTTTTCAATGGCAGACACAGTGCAGAAAATCAAGCAATTTTAACTATGTGTGAAGAATGCGGACTACGAAAGTTTTTGGAGTCATTTCCTGTGAATGTCTACGAACCGGAAGCTGTGGAATTCTATTTACAACTTCAAGGAGATAAAAATGGTGTTCACTCCATGCTTGCAGAACACAAAGTCACCATTACGAGGGACATTCTCGAAGTAATGTTGGACTTACCGCACGGTCCAGTGGATATTATGACCTACAAAGCTGGAGAGGAAAAGGAGTGTGTGGGAAGATGGTCAGGTGTTGAGACAGAGACCTTGACGAATCTGAAGAAGGATGTACTTCCTACTGGTTTGCAGTTCTTGATGGATATAGCAGGAAAGTGCTTGTTAGGGCAACATCATAGCCAGGATGCCTTATCGAGTTTTAAAATTAGAATTATGGCTGCAATCATCGACAGAGTGGAAGGTGATTGGCAAGGATTCTTCCTGGAAAGGCTAATGACTGAAAAGGAAAAAGTTTTGTTTGATGAGGATACATTGGAATTCTCACTTAAATCAAAATTAGGGTTTGGAAGCAAGCTGAGTTTCTTGCTGCCTCAGCTGGTGAAAAAGCCATATTGGAGTAATCCCAAGAAATTCCATCATGGGAAGTTCTTGATGAAGAAGGAGTCTGTTCAATTTGAACAAGAGAACCCCTTGGAACACTCTCAAGAAATTGAAGCAGAGGAGTCTGGAGCTTCAATGTACCAATCGGAGGACGATCAAACTGAGGTTAGATCAAAATCAAGGCATGATCCGAGCAGTACTACACTAAGAAGAGGAAGGTCTGCTACAGCCGCCTCGGAACCAACAGTTCGTTTTGTGGAAACTGTGGTGCAATCAAGCTCAGATGAGCAAGAGGTTAGTGTTCCTAGTCCAATTGCTATTCATAAGAGGACTAAGTCAAGGAGTGTTAGGAGGAAGTTAGTTGTTGTCTCCCCTACCCCTTCTGACTCTGAACCAAGCCAACCTGAACCCCAAAACCCTCAACCTTCATGTTCTGGAGGATCAGATCACTACTTTTCTGAGACTCAGAACACTCCCCATTCATCACCTCAGCTCACTAACTTTGAGCCTACTTCAATTCCTACCCCTCAACAACAAACTTCACATCAACCTTCACCACATCAATCCCCAACACAGGTTCATGTTCACTCTACTGAACATGAATTTGAACCTTCTTCTGAACCAATTGACATTTCCTCATCTCCTGAACCTGAATTTATTACTCCTAAACCTGCTGATTTGATGGAGTACACTATCTGTGACAAAGAAGATAGAATCAGGATAGATTTGAGGATAGCATTGTTGAAACAATTTCCTGGATTAGATGAGAGCTCAGTTGAGTTTGAGAAACTCCTTAGGATAGGCACTTGGGTGTATCTTAAGAGGAGTACTTTGAAGGAAAGTTTAGCCATAATGGAAGGTATGGGAGGTGCTTCAATCTTTGATGATTGGGAAGCAGAACAGATGCAAGCAGCTGGTGTTAACTCTTTTCTTGAGTTAGTCACTCCGGATTCTGTTGTACTTCTTGTTGAAAGATTAACAGGAATCAAGTACACTGTTGAGAAGATTGCAACTCCTAATTCTGAGGAAGATTTGTTCAGTGAAGAGAAGGCTGTTGATGAAACTGAAACTGCTGCTGAAGAAGATTTTATGGAAATTGATGAAGACATTGTCAATGCAACAGAGGTGTTTGAGAACACTGTCACTACTACACATTTAAGCTTGGAGAGCTGCACTTGGAGAGCTCTTTTTTCAAAGAGCTCTCCAAGTAACACTTGGAGAGCCCTTTTTTCAAACAGCTCTCCAAGTAAACACTTGGAGAGCGGTTTTAAAAAAAAAAAAATGTTTCACTTGGAAAGCGGTTCATAACCGCTCTCCAAGCTCGAATTTTTGGTCAAAGCCCTCAATTTCCCCCCCCCCAATTCAATTAATTCGACGCGTTTTCTCCTCCAACATACCCAACCTTGCCCTCCCCCATACTTGTTTTTTCGTTTTTTGAAAACTAAAAACACACCCCTTTGGTGTTAAAAATATATTGAGAACTAAATTGGGGCTTTTCTCGCCGTCGTTAGAGGCTCAATTTTGGGACGCTGCTCGCTCGGCCACCGCCGCACCTCTGTTGTTTCACACATACGCCCCGCCGCCGCGAGGGTTAGGTATTCATCACAATTATTTGGATTTTAATCCGGATTTGTTTGAATTTGTCGCGAAAACCCTCAATCTGGTTTATGTTTTAGGGAATATTTTAAGGTCTACAAATTAGAGTTGCTCCAAGTACCGTTTTCAGAATTAACATTGTAGTCCAGTTTTGACTTGTAGGTTCTATTGCTTAGTAGCAATGTTAACGAATTAAAGTGTAAACAGAGGGGGGATTGGAGAAGTGTTCTCCCCCAAATCCACCGTCGCCGTCGCCTCCCTATCCCTCCTTGCGCCGTCGCCTCACTCCCTCTCACTCCTCGTCGCTGTCGACTTCCTCTCCAGCCGTCGACGTCGCATCGCCTCCCTCTCCTGCGTGCCGTCGCCGTACAACGGCAAAAGAATGGAAGTGGAAAAACCAGTAAGTTCTCATCGTTGTAGTTGCGATTAGGAGTTTGGATTAGAATTGAGAACGCTGTGTTGATTGATCCTAATAAAACTTCTGGTGGAACTTCTTATCATGATTTGCAATTCAAACAGAGTCAAACTTTTTTCTGCTTCATCTCTTTTGTCACTTAAAGGTTGGAATTTAGGTTTGTCGATTAAATCTCTTTAGCGTGATTTTCATGGAATTAAATTATGTATGTGTAATAATTTGTTTCATATATATGATCTTTAATTACTTGTTACGCTTGATGATTATATTCACTCTCTTCTTTATCATGATTTTTTTAGTTAGTAAATTTATATGGTGTGCAACAATAGAGTTAGATATGTAATCACATTGTGTTTTAGATTGAATAACCATTTTTTTTCTTTAAATTGAAATTTCTTATAGTTTTCGAGTTTCAAGATTTTGTGTACATTCACTAGTAATCTGATAAATCAAGTTATTATCCTATGAAGTTTATAAATTTTAATCTGGCATTATCAATCTTATTCAAATATTGCACTGGTTTTGTAGGTATATATATAGTCTACATCAAGAAGTGTATTCTTTTGGTGTTGTACAATATATGTGAGAAGGAATATCTTTTATGGGACAAAAAATGAAGCGATTGTTAGAAGTTTGTGCGTGCATTTTAACTGTTGTGGCTTCCTATAATGTCGTCATGATGATCGTACATAACGAAAACACCAGTCCTAGAGCTGATGTGAGGCGTGCGTTGGCCTTCAATCCTGTAATCAAGATTCCGGAGAAATCAAAGAAAATGAAGAGTGAAAGGCTATTGTTTCATGTTGCTGTGACAGCTGAGGATTGGGCTTACAGAAAATGGCAGTGTCGAATTATGTACTATTGGTATAAGAAGAATAAGGACTTGCCTGGCTAATCAAAATAATACTAAATTTCAACAATTCCGGCTAATCTGATGGTGGAGAGAAGATGATGGCGGAGGATCTAGGTGTGGAGGCGAAGGAGGCGGCGGTGAGAGAGGTGGTGAAGCTTCTGCTGTTGCCGGAGCTTCTACAGTCCATCGCTTCGATCAAAGCTGATTATATTGCCCGTCAACAGGTTACTTCTATTGAAGTTTAGCTGATGAGATGTGCAATTTCTGAATGAATTCATGTTTTTATTGGTCTTTAACTTTTGTGTTTGTGCTCATTGCATTTGAACTAGTGTAACTGAGATTTATGGAAAGTGTTTGTAAACTGTGTTGGAACATGCTATTTTATATTGGGGATTTTAATGGTGTGAAGGCTTCTCATTTCGAGAACTGGGACCAGGGCGTAACTGATATATGATATTGCCTCATGGGTCATCCAGGCCATTTTAACACTCGTTGTTGGTAGTCAGTTGTTCGTTTGATTTCTCTATGATGGCCGATGCTCTCTTAGCCTTTGAAGGGAAGGAATTTAGACAATGATCGAATTATTGTTTATGATAAACTGTAATTGAGGTTGCATTTGCAGTTCGTACTAAATTTTCTTGGAGCTAATGTTCATGATATCGATGCTGATGTATTTTTCCATTGATCCTAGCTGAAGGATTAGATCTTGGACTAAGGCAATTAGTTTAGGTATACATGAATATAGTATTATAGTTTTCATGTTTTAATTTTATATTTTTAGTAATACTATGCTACTTTATAGTTTTATAAGGTGAAAATGTGAATTGAAGGACACTGAGGAATCAATTCTCTATGGAATTTACCTTCAACAATTTTAATAATGCAAAAACTTGAGAGTCCTAATATTATGTGTTTATGCAATACTGCAGCTGCAGCCTGCAGGTAGCTCAAGAAATTCAGACGGAAGCAAAATATCAAAATGATTTCCTGAATTAGCTGGTATGTCATAAACCACACTCGCCTATACATAGAGAAAGTTAGTTTTTTTGTTGTTAGTTACATTGCCCCAAAACTGGTGCTTAGTTTTCATAATTTTATCTTTTCATAGTAGAAGTTTATAATTACCTATGTGACTCTTAAAAAAGTGTAAACCTTCTGGACCTAAGTATAATGAGCTATTAAACTCTTTGGGGGTAAAGAACTAACCTCGCTTAATTTCTTGTGTTTGTTTAGCAAATGGATAGAGATGAAGATCAAAATAAAGCTGCAGCAGGAGCAAGTGTTGATTGGAGAGGGAGACCTTGCAAACCTAATAAACATGGCGGAATGACTGCTGCTATCTTTGTATTAGGTCTCCATCTCTTTACTCTCATTCTTTAAGCTCTCTGTTTTTTTTTTTTTTAATTATTGATCATTGATATGATTTTTTATTTTTTAATCTAAAATCAAGGTAGATGGGGCATATACATATACTAGTCTTGTTATTATCCCTTCATTCATCATTACTGTTTTATTATTGTTAATCTGGCTGGAGATAATGGAGTGTACTGTAGTAGTGAGTGCTTAAACTGTTTCAAACTGTTTTATACTATTGGTTTTTTGGGGGGCAGCAGAGAATAATGGTTAATTCTGATTTGTGTGACATTCATTTCATTTTGTTGAAGGATGAACTAGTGAACATCTAACATCTTTAAATATTGACACTGTGTGGAGTATATATACCGCCCATAGTGGTTATTACTATGCATTGTCCGTTTACAAAAAAATGATAGTATCACATAGGTATAGAAAGTATTGTTTGACAAGAGTCGTCTATTTTGAATTTTATACTCTTGATTGATGTATTTCAACTATTATACTTGCTTTTTTAATTTTGTCATTGGTGGGACATTCTTCTAGATGATCGATAACTTTCAGGAGAAAGTTGGTCTCGGCGATGGAACTCCCAAAATGTATGCAACCATTGATTTAGAAAAGGCTAGAGTTGGTATATTGAAGATTTAATCCTCGCTTCTCAAACGACGATTTGGTCTCGGCGATGGAACTCCCACAATGTAAGTCAATTTATCGATTTATTTAAATTATTATTGATTGAATAAAAATTCATATACTATATATCTAACTATATTGATTGATCGTTGTTTGCAGTTTGTCTATGGTCGTCCGCTCAAGACTTACAACGATAAAAGAATGGACAAATGGAAAAAAGATTGGATAGGGTACATTTACAATCGATTTTTGTATAGCTATAATTAAAGTAGCTAGTATAACTTTTGGTAGCATGTAATATATTAACTTATACATTTGTGATGATATTTAGTTTTTTGGTGTATATTGGACGTATGTTAGTGTACGTTTATTTATTTGATTTTTTGGTATTTGACGTGTATATATATATATATATATATATATATATATATATATTTATTGGTATATAAATAAATTTTGGTTTTGTATAAAATGAATTTTTAAAATATAAAATAATTATTAAAAAAAAAATAAAAAAAAAATTAAATATATTACTTAGAGAGCGGTTTTGAACCGCTCTCCAAGTGAAATTAATAAAAAAAAAAAATTAACATAGAGAGCGGTTTTGAACCGCTCTCCAAGGTCTTTTACTTAGAGAGCGGTTCATAACTGTTGTCTAAGGTCTACACTTGCAGAGCGGTTCAAAACCGCTTTCCAAGTTCTTTTACTTAGAGAGCGGTTTTTAACCGCTCTCTTAGCTTGGAGAGCTGTCACTTGGAGAGCGGTTTTAAAAGCTCTCCAAGGCCCTTTTTCAAAGCTCTCCAAGCTCAATTGTGTAGTAGTTTGTACTTGAAGAAACTGAAGTGGTTGAAATTCAGGATGTAAATGTTGAAGAAATGGAAAGCATTCCAATTCACCCTACTGATCCTATTGAGGATGTGCAAGAACAGATCAGAACAGGTTCTGTTGAGAAAGAATCTGATGTTTCTGAATTTGAAATGCTGAAAAGGCAGAATGCAGAGCTTCAAGGCAAGTTGGAAGCTGCTATCCAGATGTTTCAAGAAGCTACTGAAAGGATGAACAAGATGCATTCTGAACACTCTTATGAGAAGGTGTTGCATAAGAAGTTGGAGCAACACATCTCTTCCCTGAAGGAGTGGCATGATGAAGCCAAAAAGGGGAAAGATAGGACAAGACAAGTAATGGAACAAACACAGTCACAACAAGCTCAGCTGGTTGTAAATCAGGATGAATTAAGAGCTGAAATTCATATGTTGAATGAAAAGCTGAAGCAAAGAAAGCAACAGAAGCAACAAGGTCAAGAGGTTGTTGAAAAAAGACCTGAGATTGCAGGAAGTTCAAGTCAGAGGAAAAGGAAGCTAGTTCTATCTGATGAAGAACAACAAGAGGAAGAAGCTGGAAGAATGACTAGATCAAAGAGCAAAATGAAAGCTGTTATGACAAGTGAAGAAGAAAGCTTGAAAAAGAAGAAAGAAAAGGATGTCAAGTTCTTGAAGACAAGATTTGATAATCGAGTCGCAGCTTTGAAGAAAAAGATGAATGCTCAAAAGAAAGCGGAAGGAAAACAGTTTGACAAAGATTTTCAAGATGAAAACTTTGTGGATTTCATTGTTTTAACAGAACATATGGAATACTGGAAGAATTTGAAGAAGAAATGGCAGATTGCTAACTTCATTGTGAAGAAGTTTGGTGATCATTCTAGCAAGGAAGCAGAATTTATTGATTTTGAAGAATTTATGCTGAATATTGATCAAGAATTCTGGGAAGACATAGCACAAGTGGCTAATCGTGCTGGAACAAAGATTTTGTGCCCTGAAGAACCTAACTGGGAACCTCCAAGACTGGAAAGTGGAGAACCTGATTACAAAGAGATCAACAACATTATTGCTGAGATTATCAAAGAAGAAGGAATTACTGATCATCAACACATGATGGATATCAAGGCAAGAATGTATGTGGCATTCAGAATTTGAAGATGCAGAATGAAGATGAAGGACAAGCTCAGAAGATAACATTTCTATCCTTAATCTTTATTTCTATATTTTTGTGTTTCATATTCTGTGATTATTTGTAATATCTTATTTGAATATGATATGATTTCTGAATTGATGAACTGTTATGATTGACTACATACTTAACTACTGATTTATTAACATTTAAGTAGTTTTGGCTTCATCAAAAAGGGGGAAATTGTTGGGATATGAATCCTATAAACAATGTTCTAGTTGATGAAAGTATGTTTTGATGGCCAAAAGCAACTTAAAGTTAGTGATATATGTGGTTCTAAGTCATCTTAACTAAGTCATCTGGATATAAGCTTACTAATCTGATGAGAAACTTGAATTAAGATTACTGATCTTAATGCTAACTGAAGTAAGTTTACTGATCTTATCTAGTAATATTAAGAATAAAATTACTGATCTTAACTGAGTCATTTGAAATAAGATTACTGATCTGAGTATGGAAACTGAGAATAATTTTAGTGATCTTATATGAGATATTTGAAATCTGAGTTACTGGTCTGATATACTTACTGATCTTAAGTGTTTACTGATCTTAATATTTACTGATCTTATATGGAAGTTATTGAACTTACATGAGTTACTGATCTTATGAGTTACTGATCTTATTGGTTACTGATCTGATATAAGAACTGTTAGGAACTAAGCTGATGTTTTGTATTGTATAGACAGCTTATAGTATAGGACTTAGAAATACTCATCTGTATATAGTTCAGTTGATGTATAGATAGGTTTTATATATGTAAAGTTGTATTTTGTTGTATTCAGCATTGTAAAGTGCAGAACAGTAAAATCAGAACACTAGATTAGGACTAGATTAGAAGAAGACTAAGAAGACTAATGAAGACTCAGAGGACTACTTCAGAATAAGAAGAATTCAAAGAAGAGTTGAAGAAGAGCTTAGAAGAAATCTGGAGAAGTTTTGAACAGTTTTTGGTTACTGTGCTGATTGAGTCAGAAGAGTAAAAATCAGCAGAGTAAAATCCGAACAGTAAAAATCCGAAGAGTGAAAATCAGAACAGTAAGTTACTGTGCTGATTTGGTGAAATTGAAGGATAAGTTTGGAAAACTTATGTTAAGAGTAACTGAAGATTTATTGAAGAAATGCTGACTTGGAAGTTGAAGGAAGTTACAAATTCGGTTACAAGAAGAAGTTACAACAAAAACAGTTTTAGAGTTAGTTGAAAGTTAGTTCACAAACTGCTAACTGTCATACTAAGTTCTATAAATACTGTGTGATCTCCTACTGCTGAAGACTACTGAAGCAATTACTGATCTTAGAGAATTCAAAGAGCAAGTCTACAAGCAAGAACTCACAGAGTTGAAGGAGATTGAAGAAGAAGAAGCCACTGAATTGAAGAGAAGAATCAAAGGCTATTCAAAGAGAAGTTTTACTTTTCAAGTTTAAGTTTGTATTTTGTAAAACAAGTGTGCTAGTTACTTGTAGAATTACTAGTAGATCGAAGATATACCTGGAGGTATAATCGATAAGATCAAAGTCTTAATCTTGGGACTTTAAGCCACAAGAAGCTCAAGAAGAGTAATAAAACTTCACAACTGGAGTTGTGAGAGTGGATGTAGACATTTGTCGAACCACTATAAAATTCTGTGTTCTTTACTTTACTGTTTGATATTTGTTTGAATTGTTTAATCAAGAACATTAAGAATTAACAAAGATAAAGATCTAGATAAAAGTTGAGTATAAACTAGTAAGGCCCATATTATTCTGAAAGTACTGATCTGAGCTGAGTAAGCACAGTACAGTACATAAGAAGACTAAATTCCGCATTGCATATTCTGATATTTTGAAAGATTTTTGAAAGTCTATTCACCCCTCCCCTCTAGACTTTCTTAGCTTACTCAATCTTAACTCAACTTTGGGACCAACAAAGGTCAATATTCCTGAAAAGACAATGTGTTAGTGTATTCACTGTTTTTGTTGTAAGTAGGTTTCAAAGATAGGCATAGAGAGATTTCAACAATGTATCTTGATTCAAAAGTGTTCAACTATCATTCATATAAAAGTCATTACAAGCATGTTGATAGTTGAAAGTAACTTATTAGAGCATGAATTCAAGACATCATTACAAGTTAACATTTCATTACAACTAAATATTAAACATAGGATCAGAGCAAAACAAACTACTTCAAGTATCAGAGTAGTATGTTGGACATTAACACCAATTCTTGTATCAGAGCAATCTAAACCATATTGGAGCAAACAGCATATCAATGCATATCAGCAGGCTTGTCCAAACTTCAGCAGATTTGACCACATAGCAAAAATATCTTCAGATAAGATAGTTTTCTATCCAGAAAGAGTCAGAAGACTTAGCCATTCTTAGAGATCATCCTCAGGAGGTGGCACCATCCCATATTGTGCCCACACTCTCTTCTTGAGTTCCATGGCTTCCTGGTTGGTTCCTTTGGGTCCAAGAGTCATCTTGTTCAGCTTCAGAATTTCTGTGAACTCCCTCAGGATCCTTGCTTGGTCAATCCATCCTTCAAGCTTTGGAGGCATGTAGATGATGGGCTTGGGAGCATTGAGTTCAATTCTTGCAATATCAGCAGCTGCAAGTAATTGTTGATACAATTCTCTGTAGTATTCCAGCATGAACTCAGTAAAGGCAGAGTTTGCATCTCCTCCATTCCATCTGTCAATGACATAATAGTCATAGACAAACTCCCTTTTAGCCTCTTCTCATGTATCATTCAGTTGAATTGGCACCCATTTATCCAAGTGTGGATATTTGGTGTCCATTGGGACTAGTAGCTGAGGCTTCATCTTGCTGTAAGTTGCTCTTCTTCTTCTTCTTGGTTTCTGAAAATTTGCTCTTCTCTTATCTCTTGCTCTTTGTGCTTCATCCATCAAGTCCATTTTCTCCTGGGCCTTCATCATGGCCAGTTTCTGTTGTGTTTCAGGGTCTTTGCCATACCCTTCATGAAACAACTTTGATGGATCATGAGCTAGGACAGTTGTCTTCTTCTTAGGTTCAGGTCCAAATCCTTCAGCAAACAGTTCTTCAATATCTTCAGTGGACTTGGAACCTTCAACATTGGCTGTTTCAGAAGACTTTTCCTTTTCAGCAATTTTGGGCTCTTTAGCAGCTTTGGCTTTCTTTGTTGTAGGCTCATCATCATCAATTCTGAATTCAGGTGGAAGATCAAGACTGTTGGGAAAGTCAGTAAATGTCTCAGCTTGTCTTTTCTTTCCTTTTGCCCTCTTGATCTTTCCTCTAGTTTGGACACCTTCAGTATCTTTGTCCAAACCAGACACCTCACCACCTAGTCTCTGCTGTAGCCTCATCCTTTCTTCTTGTACTGAGGCCATTGAATTCTTCAATGCAAGTGCCAATTGTTCTTCTTCATCTAATTCTTCCAAGTTCAGCACTTCTGGTTCTTTTCCTTTTGTTTCAGCAGCTTTGTCTTTTCCTTTGACTGGGCTCCCAATCACCAAGGCACTTTTTGCTCTAGCTCTTTCCCTTTCCCCATTTTTGGCAGCATCAAAGCATTGGGGCTTTAGCTCACTCACAAATATACATTCTCATCATGTATATTCTGCATCCTATCACTGCTCAAGCTAAGAAAAGCTAGAACAGGCTTCATCTTTTGTTGAACAACCTCCTCCAAGGTTGCTTTCAGGGATGCATCCAGTTGGGCTTTAAGGAGCTCAGTGAGGTTGGCTACTGCACCTTCAGCAATGTTGGCCAATACCTCTTGGGAAAAATTTTCAGAGGCTGCTTTCACCATTGCTAGCCTTTGCTCTTCAGCTCTCTTCTTTTGCAGTGCTGTTTTCTTTCCAAGAGCTTGCTTGACAGTTAGCCTGAGAGCTTTGACATTAGCATTATGGTTGTCTCTCAGCAGCTTTTGTTCTTTCTTGACTTCTTCTGATATGGATTCCATGGTGGATTTGGCTTTTTGTACTTCAGTGGAAATGGTTTGGAGGCCAGTTTCCACACCACTAATCCTTGCTTCCAGAGTGGGTAGCACAACATCCTCAGATCCAGTGAGCCTCATTTCTACAGATGCTAGAGTCCTTCCTTGCTCATTCAATGCTCCTGAAGTTTCAGCATGAGCAGATTGGACCTGATGAGCCAAGGAGTCCAACTTCTCTGATTGCATTCCAAGCAAGGCTTGAGCTGAGCCTGTATCTACTTGGATAGGTGCATCTGTTAAGAGCTCATCTGCAAAAATTTGGTCAAGAGAAATACCTGCAATATTAGACAAATCAAACAGGTTAGGGAATAAACACTCATCACCCTCAATTTCTTTTGTATAAGACTCTGATACATCAGCAGCCTTCTTCTCATTTTCAACTTGTTCTTTTCTCCCTTCATTTATAATTTCCTCACTTAAAGAAACAGGCCTCCTCTCATGAAGGGATTCCTGAAGTTCAGATTTGACTTCAAGAATAGCCTGCCCTTCCTCACTTATATCACCCTCATTTGGTGGTACACTCACTATTCTAGTGATCACCACATCTCTCTCATCTACTACTCCCTCTGGTTTTTCCACTAACTTCTCCTTTTCAACTCCTTCTCCTAAACCTGCAGCATCTCCACCTTCAACAAGGTTCAAAGATGGCAGTTGTGGGGAGATCACAGTGCTTATTTCAACAGCCACTGAGTCATCCTGAATGATTAAGGGCTGATCAGTGTCCAATTCTTCTGACACTGAATAGGCCTTAATCAAACCAGCCTCTAGCATAGGAACCTCAACATCTTTAGGTTGTGCCTTGGGTTCAGAAGAACCTTCATTGGCAGATGTGTCTTTGGTTGTGTTACCACCCTTGGTCAACACCTCTGAAGATACAGAGCCTTTCCTATGATAGGTTCTAGGAGGGTTTGAAAGTCTATCTGCTACAGAAGACTTGGGTTGAGAAGGGTCAGGGAGGTTGGCTTGAGGGGTTTCAGGAGGGTTGGGGTTTGAAGGGTTTGAGGGATCATCAGGGGAATCATCATCATTTGAGCTACTGTCAGGGTGTTTGATGCCCTTAGCTTTTCTTTCTTTCTCCTCAATGATCTTCTCTGCAACCAACTTTGCAAAAACTTCCCCATCAGTGAGGAATCTTGTTTTCATCACACCAGCAAAGTGTAGCAATCTGCTCTCCTCCACTTGCCACCAGTTTGCACCCTTATCTTGGATGACTTGTGATATTTCCATCAAGGTTTTATCTTTTACATCCACAAGCATCCTCAAATCATGAAACATCTTCTGAATTCTTGGAAATTCAGCAAGTTGTGGATATAAACTGTCCACTGTGGCCTTAGCTCCACCTCTGAGCATACTTTCATAAGTATACTCCTCCTCATTCTCATTTGATGGAGAACTTTGGGCTATAGGGGAGTGGGATATGGTTTCTCTAATTGCAGCTTCAGGCAAGTTAAGTTCAGGAGGGTTGGTCTCAGAAAGATTAGGCTCAAATGAAGGTACTTCAGTTGCTTTAGAGAGCAATGAATCTGAAGGGGCTTTTCTTAATGGAGTTGGCTCATTGAGTGCATGTTCTAGGAGTTTGGAGTAGTTGAGCATGGATGAGTCAAGGGGAGATAGGAGTCTTGTCTCATCTACTGCTAAATCTGCAAGCACATCAATGCCACTTCTTTGCACACTTCCTTCTGTAGAATATCTCTTAGAGAGATCTACAGGGGTGATGGGTTGGTTGGAAGGGGTAAAATGGGTTTCAGGGGAGTTGGGCTCAGGATGCTGGGTTTCAGGGATGTTGGCCTCTTTAGGTTGACCTTCAGGGACTTTGGATTTGGAGTTCCAGATCCAGATGAGCTAGTCCTTGACTTGGATTTGGTCCTGCTTTCAGCTCTGCTCTCTCTTAGAGCCAATTGAAGAGACCTTTCTTCCTGCAGCTCCAACACTTTCTCAGTAGGCTTGGCCCTTCTCTTGCTGGCCCTACTGCTTCCACTGCCTTCACCTTCCTGTTCAGGGACAACTTCCCTGATCCTCTTATCACCCTTGTGCTTTTGGCTTGTCTCATTGTATTTCAGCCTCAATTCTTCTGAGTGGTCAGAAGGCACACTTACTCCCTCTTCTGCCACTTCATCAACTTCAGCTGATGCTCCTGAGGCTTCTCTTGAGGACAATTGAGACATTTTCCTTGTTTTGACAGCCCTGGCCTTGGTTCTCTTCTTCATTTTAGGCTTTTCTTCAACCTGTTCTTCAGCAGGTTTGGCCAGAAGCATTCTCCTTTGCTCAGTTTTCTTGCTGAGCTTCCTGAACAGTATTTTTTGGGCTGGGAGAGGCTTTGCAAATGTTTGCATTTGAGAGTTGTGGGAAAATCTTTCAATCAACAAGCTTGCCCTGGTGCAATACTTGAGTTTCCCTTCTAGCACAACCTTGTTGTGAGATTTCACTTTGAATTTTGCCTTTTCCTTCATCATTTCAGACATGATAAAGGTCCTCCAATCAAACTTGATGCCCTTGTCACTAGCATCAATCACTGCAGCCATAATTCTGATTCTTGGATGGCTGACCTGCTCCAAGCTTCCAGTATTGCTCAAGAGACTTTTAGCAACTACCTCAAAGAGGTTGAGAAATTCTGGCTTGAGAGTCTTCTTGTTTTGTGTTGAGGAAAGAGGACATTGTACTAATAGCCATTCTTGAGCTATTTCATCTTCATGTCCAGTACCATAGACTTCTGGATTTCTTCCCTCAAAAGGTAATCCAAAAGCTCCTTCAAGATCTTCTGAAGAGAATTTCACTCTATGAAATCTCTCTTCTTCCTCTCCCTCTGCAACATATGACAGTCTGGTGGAAACTTCACCATCTTCAAGTTTACCTCTCCATTTGAGAAAGGCAAAGAACTCAGCCATGTAGCTTTCTAGGCAGGAACTTGGTCTTTCCTCCATAAACTTTTGCAAACCAGCTCTTCTCAGCCATCTTAGAGTTGGTGTAATCTCAGGGTCTTCACTCTCAAAGGATACTATGGGCTCAAAGTGAAGATTGTTCTTGTTGCTCAAGTATCCAAAATCAAGGTCTAGAGCCTTGTTGGAGAAATCAATGATCATCTCTGGTCTAACTTTGGGGGCCATTGGAGGTTACAGAGAAAAGTTTGAGAGAGATTGAGAGAGTTTGAAGAAAATTTAGAGCTAGGGTTTCGAATACTTGGGGAGGAAGTGTTTGTGGGGGATCTTAAGACTTGTGAATATTCTAAAAAGAATGTTTGTCAATGATTTGGTGATGTTTTGATGCAATTCAAAGGTGAACAAAAATGGAAATAAAAAATGAATGGCTAGGATTGATTTCAGAGGAGTTGGCCAGTTTTGATCCAAAGGTCAAAAACTAATGTAACAGTGAAAAACTGTTTTATTCAAAACGTGGGTGGTTTTTAATGTTTGTTTAAGGCTGGGGAGTTTTCGAGATAGATCATGTCCCAAAAAGTTTAATGCAAACAAGATTTAAATCTTGGCATTTAATGCATGGAAAGTGACCTTTTGGGTGGGAGACAAATTAAATCCCAAAAAGGTGAAATCTGAATTTTCAATGGGGCAGATTTTGAAGTAGACAATGATCACCAAAAATAGGTGCTTATCAGACCAAGGTTTGGTTTGATAGCTAGGACAACTTATCTGACCCCACTAGGACAGGTGTCCTGAAAAGATGTGGACAACTGTCCTGAAATCCAATGGACAAGTGTCCTGAATCATTTAGGTCATCTTTCTGAATTTCAGCAGACTTGACCAATTCTGCTGATCTTTGAAATTTGTTCCCCCTTAATGACTGAACTCCTTTGGACTCATTTGTCCAACTTTCCTGGATCAAGAAGACCCAACTCTGCTGATAATTCCATAAATCTTGCTTCTGCAAGTGGCTTTGTTAATATATCAGCTTTTTGATGATCTGTGTGGATCTTCACCAACTTGATATCCTTCTTTTCCACATGATCTCTAATGAAGTGATGCTTGATGTCTACATGTTTGCATCTTGTGTGCAATACAGGATTCTGTGATATGGCAATTGCACTGTTATTATCACAGAATATTGGCAGTTTAGTAGAGTTGACTTTGTAGTCCTTGAGTTGTTGTCTTAGCCAAAGGATTTGAGCACAACAACTTCCAGCAGCAACATATTCAGCTTCAGTGGTGGAGGTGGCCACTGTGTTTTGCTTCTTGGAAAACCAAGATATAAGTTTGTTGCCCAAGAATTGACAAGTCCTGAAGTGGATTTTCTGTCAATTCTGCATCCTCCATATTCAGCATCTGAGTAGCCAGTTAGCTCAATGTTGTCATCAGCAGGGTACCAAAGGCCTAGATTTTCAGTGCCTCTAAGATACCTCAAGATCCTCTTTGCAGCCTCAAGGTGGCTTTTCTTAGGATTTGCTTGAAACCTTGCACAAACACCTACTGCAAAGGTGATGTCAGGTCTGCTGGCAGTGAGATAGAGGAGTGAGCCAATTATTCCTCTATACTCAGTGGAGTTGGTTGGAACACCACTTTCATCAGGATCCATCTTCCAATTTGTGTTCATTGGGATCCTTACTGGCTTGCTTGATGTACACCCAAACTTCTTGATCATTTCTCTGGTGTACTTGGCTTGGTTGATGAAGATTCCTTCTTTTGATTGCTTGACTTGTAGACCCAAAAAAGAAGTTCATCAACCCCATCATGGACATCTCAAACTTGCTTTGCATAAGCTTGGAGAACTTCTCACAAAGCTTCTCATTAGGGGATCCAAAAATTATGTCATCTACATAAATTTGGACAAGCAAGATGTCTTCTCCTTCAGAGATTCTGAAGAGTGTTCTGTCCACAGTTCCCTTGGTGAATCCATGATCCAAGAGGAATTGTGACAGTGTGTCATACCAAGCCCTAGGGGCTTGCTTGAGTCCATATAGAGCTTTCTTCAGTCTGTATACTTGGTCTCCAAATTCAAAACCTGGTGGTTGCTCCACATAGACTTCTTCTTTCAAGACTCCATTCAGAAAGGCACTCTTGACATCCATTTGGTATACTTTGAACCTCTTGTGGGCTGCATAGGCTAGGAAGAGCCTTATTGCTTCTAGCCTTGCCACAGGTGCAAAGGTCTCATCATAGTCAATGCCTTCATGCTGGCAGTAACCTTTTGCCACTAGTCTTGCTTTGTTTCTGACAATCACATCATTCTCATTCTTTTTGTTCTTGAACACCCACTTAGTTCCAATAACATCTTGATGTGAAGGTCTATCAACCAGCTCCCATACTTCATTTCTGGTGAATTGGTTGAGCTCTTCCTGCATTGCTGTGATCCAATTGGCATCCTGAAGTGCTTCATCAATGTCTTTTGGTTCCTGTTCTGACAATAAACAACAGAACATAACACTTTCACCATGAAACCTTCTGGTTTTGACTCCTATACTTGGGTCACCAAGTATCAGATCAGTAGGATGGTCATACAACCAAGTCCTTCTTTTTCTGATCCCTTCAGTAGAGTTGTCCTCTACTGAGGTTGAGTCACCAGTGTTATAGAATTCAGGATAATTGAGTGCAGGATCTAATTCAGGATCATAATCGGGGGTGTTGTCCTCAATGTCAGGGACATTGGTATTTTCAAGATTTTGAGTTCCCCCTTGATTATTTGACCCATTAAGTACCTCAGCAGGAGCTGCTTCTTCATTGGTAGTTGTTACCTGAATGTGAACTAGGATTGGCTCATTCAGTTCACCATTTCCATTAGTGGGGTTTGTCTCAGAAAGGTTGCCTTCAGGATTGTTGTCCAATGTGAATTGTTCAGGTAGGTTAGCTTGGACAACATCTATGAATTCAGTGTCTTTGTCTTTTAGGCTCAATCTGGTTGTCCTTTGTGTGATTTCTTCAGGTTCCAAAATATCATTCCTGATCTCAAAGATGGATTCATCAAACACAACATGAGGTGTTTCTTCCACTATAAGGGTTTTCTTGTTGTAGACTCTGAAAGCTTTACTGATTTGAGAGTATCCAATACTCCCTCATCAGCTTTGCTATCAAAGGCTTTCAACTGTTCTTTCCCATTATTGTGAATGAAACACTTACAACCAAATATGTGAAAGTATGACACTTTAGGCATTCTTCCTTTCCAGAGTTCATAGGGGGTTTTGCCTTGCCCCTTAGTAATCAAACATCTATTTTGAGTATGGCATGCAGTGTTTATAGCTTCAGCCCAAAACCTCTTAGGTAAGTTTGAATCAGCAATTAAGGTTCTAGCAGCTTCTTTTAAAGTTCTGTTCCTTCTTTCTGCAACTCCATTTTGCTGGGGAGTTCTAGCTGCTGAGGTTTCATGAGCTATCCCATTAGATGTGCAATACTCTTTGATGTATGATTTTATGAACTCAGTGCCTTTATCAGATCTTATCTTGATAATGCTAAGGCTTTTCTCATTTGACAGTCTCTTAAGGAGTTCAGGTAGTTTGACTTGTGTTTCCTTCTTATTAAGGAGAAATACTACCCATGTGAACCTAGAGAAGTCATCTACTACAACCAATGTGTATTTTCTACCATTTATACTTGAAGGGGTGATTGGTCCAAACAGATCCATGTGTAGAAGTTCTAGTACCCTTTTAGTAGAAATGACTAGTTTTCCTTTGAATGAGGCTTTAATCTGTTGTCCTTCTTGATATGGCTTACACACATGTTCTTTAATGAAAACCTCATTAGACAGTCCTTTAACTAATGCATTTCTAGCTAGTTTGTTCATTGATTTGAAGTTCAGGTGGTTTAGCCTCTTGTGCCATAACCAACTTTGTTCACTAGTACTCTTAGCAATGAAACATGCAGCATTAGTAGACTTGTCCCAGTCTGCAAAATACACATTTCCTTTCCTAGTCCCAGTCAATAGAGTTTGTTGAGTTTTATCCTTGATTAAACATTTTCCACTTGAGAACTCAACATTGAAATCTTTATCACAGAATTGACTGATACTTAGGAGATTATATTTGAGACCAGCTACATAAGATACATTGGTTACTTTGATGTTACCAATCATCAAACTACCATAACCTTTTGTGGTTGCTTGTGAGCTGTCTCCAAAAGTGACATTTGGGCCTTATTTTTCAATAAAATCAGTGAAGAGTTCCTTGTTTCCAGTCATGTGCCTTGAGCATCCACTGTCAAGGTACCATGTTGTCTTTTTGTTCATGCTCCTCTTTTTGTGGCCCAATGGTACCTGCAATTAGATAGGTTTAGGTACCCTTTGAGTTTTGGGTCCTAAGAGGTTAGCTGTACCTTTAGGAACCCAAACTTGCCTAATTACCTTGATTGATTCAAGGTGGCTAAGTTGTTTTGCTTGTGCATCAACATACACTGTCTTTCCCTTAAATGCCTTGGGGAAAGTATGTGTGAGTGTGTTAACTCTGTAAGTTTCAGGAGAGTTTTCAATTCTCCTGAACTTATGAGTTCTTTGTGCAGCTTGATGAAATCTTTGAGGAAAGGCATTTTTATGACCATTACCCTTTGGCATGAAGGGTTTTGGTTGTCTCATTTTATTCTGCCTTTGAGGATAGTTGTCCTTAGGTCTATCCAGCTGAGGCTTTCTCAGATGAGTTGCCCTCCCATTGGGCCTACTCTGCTGACCAATATTCCTCTTGTGTTCAGGAGTTTTGACCTTTTCCAAAGGTTTAGGCCTAGTCTCCTGAAACACTTGAGTAGGCATTTCAGTTAATTTGCCCTTTCCTTTATTCAGTGGCTGAGTTACTTCATTTTCAGCTTGTTGTGCCACTGATTTAACAAAAATTTTCTTAGTGTTACTTGTAGAGGCAACAGTAAGACAAGGTGAAGATTCAAATGGATCAAAACCCAATCCACTTCTTTGAGCCATAGGTCTTTGATAACTCTGAATTTCCTCTATTGCTCTAGAGGATTTGTTCAAAGCAGACATCTTTAATTTCAGGCTCTCTTCACTTGATTTAAGAATATCATATTCATGTGAGAGGTTTTCAAACTTGGCATTTAGAATTTTTAGTTCAAAGTCTTTTCTCTTCTGAGAGAGGAGTTGATCATCAATCTCTCTTTGTTGGTGAACTATCCTGAGATTTGCTTCCTTAAGCTCTCTCAAGACATGTTGATACAACTCAGTAGATTTGACATCAACAGTTGCCTCAGAGTTTTTGGTAAGTTCAATAGCCAATCTTTCATTTTCTCTCACACAATTATCATGAAATTCTTGTAATCTAGTGAAATCTTCCATCAACTTCCCAAAGGAAAGTTTCAAGTTAACTTCACTAGTGTTTTGTGGAGGATACCTCATCATCCTCAAGAGCCATGTTGCACACATCATCATCATCATCACTGTTTGAGAACAGTCCATCAGAAGAGTTGAAGCTTTCAGCACTATCAGATCCTTCACCAGCCATCATGGCCTTTCTATTGGTGAACTTTCTGTCTCTTTTAGCTTGCCTTTCTCTTCTTTCTTTATAGCTTAGTTCAGGGCAGTCATACTGGAAGTGCCCTTTCTTCTTGCAATTGTAGCATATGTCTTCATCATCATCCTTTTTGGATTCATCTCTACCTTTTGATGATGAAGGGTCAGCTCCACTGGACCTTCTCCTATCAGAGTGTTTATCCTCTGATCTTTTCTCTTCAGACTTTTAGTCCTTGGCCTGATTTTCAGAGGAGTTGTATCTTCTCCTGAATTTGTTGTCTTGGTAGAATTTCTTGTATCTACCAAACCTTGTGTTCAGCTTGTCAAACCTTCTAGCCATCAAGGCTAGTTCTTCCTTCATTTCAGTCTTTGAGACTGACTTTGATGATCTGGGAGTGGGTTGCATTTCAGGTTCAGCAACTTTGGCTTTGAATGCCACTCCCTTAGTAGGATTTGAAGGTTCCTCAACAGGCTTTCTTCTATTGAGGTTAAACTCATAGGCTTTGAGTTCTGAGAAGATTTGTTGCATGGGCATGGAGGAGAGATCTTTGGTATTCTGCATCATCACAGCATAGACATCCCACTTTTGAGTGAGGCTTCTCAAGATCTTCAATCCAACTTCTCTCTTGGAGTACACCTTACCCAAGGAGTTGATTTCATTCATCACATCAGTGAATCTACCAGCAAATTTGTCAATGGATTTTTCAGCTTCCATTGAGAATTGTTCAAACTTTTGCACAGCAACTTGGAGCTTGTTCTCCTTGATCTTTTCTGTGCCTTCACACATCTCAGCAAGAGTATCTCAAATTTCTTTGGTTGTGGTGCAGTGGTAGACTCTTCCCATGACTGCATCTAGAATTGTTTGATAGAGGGTGTTCATGGCAAGATAATTTAGATTATCCTTCCTCTTTTCATCAGCAGTGAAGTCATCCTCATCTTTGGGAATCAGTTCCCTTACATCTGCTCTTTGCTCATCTGTCACCCTGGGGTTAGTTTGGGTAAACACAAAAGGTCCTCTTGTGATTACTCTTAACATGTCAGTGTGAAGTGATGCAAGATGAGCCCTCATTCTAATTTTCCAGAAATCATAATTGTCTATTGAGAACATGGGCAATTTATGATGTGAAATGTGATTGACTAGATTTGTGGCCATGTTATCCAATCCTTGAACAGCAGGTGGAGGAACAACATTGTTGTTGGCCATATCTCAAGAGTAAACAGTTAGTCAACATATTATAGATTTCAGAAGAAGATCAGTTCAGTGACCACACAAATAGGTGAATTTTGAAAATCAAGATGGATTTTCAGAAGCAGTGGTCTTTGAACCCCTGCTCTGATACCACTTGTTGGTCCTGAAAGGAGTATACAACAAGTGTATGGGGGGGGGGGGGAATACACTTGTATGCAAATCTTTTCAACTTATGATCAAACCAGAGCTCAGCAAGGTTGTCTTGGACAACTCTGCTGAAGATTATTAACTCTTCTAAGATAATCAAACCACTAAGTACTATTGAGTACTTAGTTGAATAACTATCTATGGGAGTTATATGTGCGGAATAGTGGTTGGCCCTTTAAGTTTAGACTCCTTAAGTTTCTGAAATCACTTTGTCAATCCAATACAGTCCAGTTTAGTTTCAGGGAACTTGTCCAATACAGTTTTGCACAGTCTTTGAATATGTATGTTTTGAAAGATCAGTTTTGTGTGCAATGTTGAATGAATGTAAGTACTTATAAAGCAAATCAACACAAGAGGTTATAGTGGTTCAGAGACTCAAGCTCCTACATCCACTTTCCCTGATTTAACAGGATAATTCCTTCACTCTTGGAATTAACTTGTTTTATAGTGCCAAGGTGCACTTGATCAATAACACCACTCCTTGGTGAATTGATCCCTAGGATGTCTAGAGTCCTAGTACCCTCTTCTCAACTCAGAACTGAACTGTTCTTCTTTCAACAGTCAGCTCCTACCACTTCTACTACTACAACCTTCTCTCTTTCTCACTTGAAAGGGGTAAGGATTGAAGTAAGGTTCCAACTAATGAGATATCCTTTACAATGAAGATCAGTGTATAAGGATAGGATATCTCTCTAAGCTTTGTGTATGGATATACAGTGAATTCAGCTTAGAAGAAGTGTTTCAAGACTAAGAATGTCTTTTGGAGACTTTGAAGCTTTCAGAATAGTTGCTCAGTTGGATGTAGAATGGATGCTTCAAATGGTCTTCACACTCCTTGTATTTATAGACAAAATGAGGATTTGCCCGTTGGAGAGGCAGCCCCAAATTGCTATAAATGTCTTCCTTGAGTTCTTCAAACTGGAAGACAGATTCTTGATAGTGACATGTCCTTAATTGGGTAACAAACGGCTTGTAAGACTTTGTCTTCATTCTGCAGCACTTTTCCCAATGTTTGACTTCTTGTTAGGACTTGGACATGGCTTCTGAAGATTGATCCAATGATAGGACACCATTCCTTATCAAATGGACAACTCTCCTTATCACTATCAGCAGATTTGCTTATCAGCAAAGTTGCCTTGCTCTTCTTCAGATGACTTGGCTCTTTCCCTTTTCTTCACTTCAAGGTGATCTTAGCATGTTGTTTTGAGATTATTTAGGGTATGGTTGTCTATAACTCTTAAGCATGGTTGACCTTCAAACATTAGAATCTTTGTTCTGGTTCAAACTTGCTGAGACAACTTTTCTGGGACAACTCTCCTGATCAGCATATTTGGTCTATTAGCTTCAGAGCTGATACTTTCACAAAGTTATTATCTCTGGACAACTCTCCTGATCAGAACATTTGACTAATCTTGTCCTTTTGAGTTTGACTATCTTGTTCTTGCATAGAGATAGCTCTTCTGGACAACTCTCCTGATCAGAGCAATTGATATTCTATAGAGTTTTCTTGTCCTTAGTGTTTGTTCCAGATTTTGAGCCTTGAGGGGCCTTGATCTTGATAATCTTCTAAGCATAGGTTCCCCCTCACAATGTGCATCTAATCATCTAAGAGTTGCCTAACATATCAGCTTCTCATCTAGCCTTATGCTATGTGTTCTAACACATTTTGAACATAGTCATCTTGACTTAGGCATGTCTCAGGGGGTTTTGGTATTTAATCAAAACATGTATCATTTTATTCCCAACATCCTTGAATGCAAATTTTGATTGCAGAAGATTCAATCAATTTATTCATGCAATTTAGGCTTAAGTTTCTCCATCGATTGATATAATCAATCACTAGCTCATCCTTCATTTGATGAGTGTTGGTCAGCTCGATCATGCCAATCGTTCTCCTTGTGTTGTTGAAACGATTTAGGAATTCTTGCTCCATCTGATCCCAACTATCGATAGAGTTAGCCTCCAAATCGATGTACCAATCGAAAGCGTTTTCTTTCAAGGAGCGGACAAACTGTTTGGCCAAGTGATCACCATAAGTTCCAAAATCATTGCAAGTTTCGATGAAATGAGCCAAATGCTGCTTTGGGTTTCCTTTGCCATCAAAATGTTGAAACTTTGGAGGTTAATAGCTTGCTGGCATCCTCAAGTTGTCAACTCTTTTAGTATACAACTTGGTATAGGTGAAAGATGATTTGAATCCTTCTTCGTGCCTACCTTTCACCGTATCCAATATGATCTCTTTGAGTTGATTGACGTCTATCCCTCCATCATAAGAAATAATCAAATCTTTAGCGACGGGTTTAGTTTCCGTTGCACGATGCTTGGTTGAGGTTTCGACGTCGTCCTGTTCCTCGATTAGTTTCTTATTGGTACAACTCGTGTCACCATTATCAACCCTATTCATAAGATGAGTAATTTGGGTGTCTTGTTTTTAGACGTGTTTTAATAGCCCCACAATAGCTTTCATGATGCTAGCAAGCTGCTCCTCAATAGTCGAAGCGTTCTTCATCATCATCGGAGCAATACTTGAGGTCGACGAAGAGTCCGACATGGAGTGGGGAGTGGAACCAGTAGAGTTGCCTTCTTCACCTGCGGCAACGTAGTGTGGAGGTTGGTTTGTAGTTGTTTCATTTGAAGTATTTTTTCCTGAAAAAGCATGTGACAACGATCTCTTCGCCATGCTTCTCGTGACAACGTTGGCATCAACTGTCTTGGAAGGACATGTCCTTATAAACAAGATATTGCGCTAAAACATCTTGATGGCCTTTGAATTTCGCTGGGAAGAGAAGAGATGAGAGGTAGAGAGGTCCCACCGGGCGTGCCAAATTTTTAACAACAAATTTCGTGAATTAATATAAAAACACGAATTTGAAATACAATTTTATTTATTTCGGATTAAACCGAGAAATCTGTGGGTTTACAATCTCAAGATTTTATCCTTTGATTCTTCTTTTCGAATCTTGACTTTCAATTGAAAGATTTTTTTGGCGTGATCCTCGCTTTGATCTTGACCACGATTGAACTTGAAAATTTGTAACGTTTATCGTAGGACTTGGCGTCTTGCTTTGGATCAAACGTTGATTCGGAGAGCTTTTGGATGAATGCCGCTGAATCGTTGAAGATCCACGAAAAACTTCCTCGAATAAACGTCGATTTGAGGGGGCTTGACACCTTGATCTCGGATCGAACGCTACTTTTGGCCAGCTTGTATGAAGAACGCCTTTGAATTTAACTTGAAGAACGCCGAAATAAACGGTTTAACACCTTATTTCCAGATCGAATGTTGTTTTTGGTCGATTTGTACGAATAACGCCTTTGAAGCTCCTTCGAATGCTCAAGAACACTTTAAATCTCTACAGAGAGTTTTAAAGTCTTGAAAGCTTCTTGTGTTGTGTTTGAAATAAATGAGGGAAAACCCTATTTATAGGGTTGGAGAGTAAAGACTTTCCCTCTTTACGATGTCACGTGGCGCCTTCTTATTGGTCGATACCGATTTGATTGGCTTGATTGGTTTAATTTAATTCTCTTCCCATTTTTAAGAGGTGATCGATATCCCCCATATATGGTAAGTCACATTTATTCTTATTGTTGGGATATGAATCCTAGAACAAGTCCTAAATGATGAATAAAAGATGAAGTTTTGATAAAGCCAAAAGTAGTATGAATATTTTCTAAGTATTGACTGATCTAGTCTAGTTGAGTTAAGTCATCTTGTACAAAATCAGTAGAGTTCACATAAGTTCACATGAAAAGATAAGTACAGTTTATAAGTACTTCATATGTGTTTACAGTATTTGTTAAATTTGTTACTGAGCTATTTAAATGTTGTATAGAGCTCATGATGTTTTATATGTAATAGATTAGTTTTATTGTATAGTTTATAAGTTGACTAAGCTTGTATTATGAAAGCTTAAAGTAATGTAATAGTCTTGATAGGTTTAGTATAGTCTACTGATTGAACAAGGAAGATCAGACAAGAAGAGTTGAAGTCTACTACTCAAGTCAGAAGGACTACAAGACCAGACAAGTACATACAAGTCTACTCAAGACAAGTAAACGTGAAAGTTAGAAACGCGTGAAAAGATAAAAATACAGAAGTTAGTTATGGAATAACTAATTCACAACAAGAAACGCGTGTATGGATAAGAAGATTCAGTTGAAGGTAGTTATCAAGAAAAGTTGGTTACAACTTATTAGTTCTTGATTTCAGAAGTTTATAAATACTTCTTGGTGGTGATCATTTATACACAACTGATACAGTGAAAATCTAAAAGTAAAGATATATTCAAAGTTTACTCTCAGAGTTGATTGAAGTTCAGATAGAAGCCAGAAGACAAGTGAAGAATCAAGAAGGCTACTACTGAAGATCAGAGAAGTTTTTAGTTTTTGTTTTGTTATTTCTCAAGGTGCTAGATACTTGTAAAATTTCTAGTTAGATCGTAGATATATCTGGAGGTATAGTCTGTTGAAGATCTAAGTCTTCTTCTTGGGACTTTAAAGACAGGAACATACACTTGTACTCGATTGGAAGAGTTTAGTGGAAACATCACAACTGGGTTTGTGAGAGTGGATGTAGACAAGTTGTCGAACCACTATAAATTTCGTGTTTGATTTACTTTACTGTTTTTGTTGTTTAATTGATTAATTGTTTAGTTGATTGAATTACATAACTGAACTAGACTAGCTGAGTATACATAAAATAGAGTTCTCGAATTAAGTTGAGTATAAACTTTAATTGGGCTCATTGTTAATTTCGTATTCCGCAAATTGTAATTCTGATATATCGAAAGATTTTAGAAAAGTCTATTCACCCCCCTCTAGACATTTTCTTTAGCTTCCCTCGATATTAACTCAACTTAGGGACCTACACTTACCAATTACGAGTATTTCGATACTCGTATAATTTGACCGGCTCGTATCGTGTATATTAAATATCACTAATTTAACTATTTAATTCAAGAATTAATTTAATTAAATTTCTAAATTTTAAATAGTAAATTAATTTAATTTTAATATATATTTGTCCACGTGTCGCCATTTGATTGGGTGTTAATTTAATTTGCTTATAGTGTTGGCTTCGGAATTTGCTTCTCGAGCTACACTGCCCAATTAACACATCGACACTTGTCTATTGCGACAACATTAGCTCAATCTACCTCTCAACCAATCCAGTTCAACACCACCGTACTAAGCATATATAGATGGATATCCATTTCGTCCAGGAAAAAGTGGAAAAGGGTCAGGTTCGGGTATTACATGTTCCATCCCGTCACCAACACTACAAATAATTGTCAAAATTACGAGGGAAAATTGTGAGGTTATGTAATCCCTCGTTAAATGACGAGGGATTTTATGAGGGAAGCAAATGGAGAGGGAAATATCGAGGGTTCAAAAAAACCTCGCAAAATAGCGAGGGAATTATAAATCCCTCGCCATT
The DNA here is from genome assembly GCA_963675135.1 of Galeopsis tetrahit. NCBI lineage: Eukaryota > Viridiplantae > Streptophyta > Magnoliopsida > Lamiales > Lamiaceae > Galeopsis > Galeopsis tetrahit. The sequence continues at coordinate 77,504,571 of OY776127.1, forward strand.
TAACGAGGGACATTGTTTTAAAAATGATAAAGGGCGATGGATTTAATGCTCGCTGGCTGGCGAGGGAATTTAATGCTCGCGGCCTGGCGAGGGATAAATTAAAATGCTCGGCAAAAAATAGCGAGGAAATTCTGGCGAGGGAAATCCCTTGTTATTCATGTTGAAGAGGACTTTTCCCTCGTGAAATCCCTCTCAATTTGAATACTTTTTTTGTAGTGCAAATTGCTGATATTTTTATGAAGGGACTACCGTTGATTTTATTTGAAGATTTCTGGTCCAATCTCAGCGTCCGTCTTCCTCCTGCTTCGATTGAGGGGGTGTAATAGACACAATATTTGTAAATATTTTGTATATCTCTTATATATAGTACGTAGGCTTAGATTTATACGTAATTGTTGGGAATGTTATAATGCCCACCGGTAGGCACTATTTTTTGTGCCCACCGCTTACGTGGCATGCCACATCATTGTATTATGTAATTTTAGATTATTTATTTATTTTGTATATTTTCCATAAAAGTAGGAATAAAATCTTTCCTTATCTTTTATCCTATATTAAATTATATTTCCATGTAAATAGGAATAAAATATTTCCATTTACAAATTAAAAAATAAGCATATCCTTCTAGCTTTAATATTTTAATATTTTGGTCCCAACTGATTTTTCAATTTTGGCTTCTTTTGTTTATTTAATTGTTGTTTTAAAAATGATAAATTTATTAACTCTACGTACATATCCCATTTTTATACTCTCTCCATTTTTTTTTAATGTTTTCTAGCACAAAAATCTACGTAAAATTATTAACAAAAATTTATTCATTGGGAGTGATACTTGTACATATCCCATTGGAATTGAGTGTACTTGAGTCGGCTTATTCATTTTTTACTTTTGCTTTCATTGGGATTTCCATACTTTTTTTTTTGACGGGTCATACTTTCATTTTTATTGTTATGTAAATTTTTTTTTTTTCCGAAAACTTTACTTATGCATATGTTTTACAGGCGTAAAATGAATGTGTATGGTATCTTCAATTATTTACAAGCTCTGCTACAATGGATATAATTACAGAGTTGATAATGTGACATGAGAAAATTTTGAATACTTTGATTTATAGAGAAACAAAAAAACTCAATTTAATACGCAATATTCAAAGAAACACCAAATAAATGTTGACAAGTGTGTGAAAGGAATATAGAGCAACTACAAAACTCAATTTAATACACAACATTCAAAGAAACATAAATAAGATACAAATTGACAGTAACATGCTCCGTAAAGTTGATACTCATCCAGCTATTCCCTACGTACTGCCGTTTTGACATGAATTATTCATGTAACCGTGACCTATTACAAATCATGATAGTTGCGTTAACTTAAAAAATAAACAAAGAAAAATATAAAAATATAAATAAATAAATAACGTACGTAGTGGGTAGATCGGGGCATGTTGGTTTATTTTAGTCGAGATCAGGAAATGTTCGTTTATCATGGCTGCTTTGATTGCAAACACTACATGTCCTACTGCTTTGTGTCATTGCTATCTCCTTTGATAATTTAAGTCGTTTGCCACATCCTTTAGTACGCACGTGATGTGGGTCCTGAACAACATGTGAAACCTCATGACTACTTAAATTTATTTGTATATTATTTTCACCACCATCATCAATTTTTGCTGCCCTTTTCTTTAAATTTTGTAGTTCTTCAATCAAAAAATCGGTGCGAGCCTTTGTTAAAGAACATTCATCAACTAGATGCATTGCAACTTGGGCTAATGACCTACGCCTTGAAATGAAAGATTGATCTTCTACTGGAGAAGGTGTTAACCCATCAACTATAAAACTTTTTGCCTTCTTAGTCCATCTATTCACAATATACTTATCTGGCAACATCATTACTTGAGTAACTTTCATCCAACAAAGCATATGACGACATGGATATCCATCAAAATCAAATAACTGACAACTACATGAAACTCAATTCCAATGGGATATATATGTACAAGTATCACCCCCAATGAATAATTTTTTGTTAATAATTTTACGTAGATTTTTGTGCTAGAAAAGATTAAAAAAAAATGGAGAGAGTATAAAAATGGGATATGTACGTAGAGTTAATAAATTTATCATTTTTAAAACAACAATTAAATAAACAAAAGAAGCCAAAATTGAAAAATCAGGCTGGGACCGAAATATTAAAATATTAAAGCTAGAAGGATATGCGTATTTTTTAATTTGTAAATGGAAATATTTTATTCCTATTTACATGGAAATATAATTTAATATAGGATAAAAGATAAGGAAAGATTTTATTTCTACTTTTATGGAAAATATACAAAATAAATAAATAATTTAAAATTACATAATACAATGATGTGGCATGCCACGTAAGCGGTGGACACAAAAAATAGTGCCCACGGGTGGGCATTATAACATTCCTGACGTAATTGTAGCCTAGATTATTGGATCCTCTTGTATATGTCTTTGACCAATGTTAATGAGAAAGGCAACATATTATATTCTTTTAAAAACAATTTGAATTAAATATCCAATAAGATGGAACATGAAAAAATGAAACAAATAAATTGATCTAAGTTTTTTCTTCAGCCTTTAATTTGTTGACATTTTTCGCATTTTATTTTTGTTATGATTGGTATTCACGTATCATGCTTAGTTAAATTCTAAGAGGGACATTTTTTTTTTAAATTAAAAGTCTAAATTATAATTTTCTTACCCGTACAGTTAAAAACTTATAAAACTATTAAAAATTAATATACAAAAATTAATTATTTATCTCTCTAAAAGTTAGAACTGGTAGACATGTCTAATATAATTCCTAATAAAAGCTACCGCATCCAATCATTCATGCTTTTAATTATGTTCGTGGCAGACGCATTCCAATCATAAACAAACTCATACAATATAAACAAAAAAAAAAATTAAATTAAATAAAGAAATCACTTCAATATCTTTAAATATTATTTCAATGCTTACAATAAAATAAAATACTCTATTAAAATATATAAAAAAATAAAAGGAAATTAAACTACACTAAACTTGGACTTGAAAATAAAAATGGTCACGGTTATATGCACATACGGACTTATTGAGTACCCACTTTGAAAAAAACAAATAGTTGAAGGGTACGTGAAATGTCCAATATACCGCACTTTCAATAAATATTAATTTTGAAAAAAATCTGCAAATGAGTACACCCACCCATTCATTTCACGAAAGAATCGTCTCCCCCGCTCCCTCCATCACTAAAAAAAAAAAAAAAAAAAAACCACCAACAATTAAAACAACAAAAAATTGTAAGAAATCAAAATTACCAGAAAAATAAAAATTAAATCGAAAAAGTAATTGGATTCAGTAAAAACTTTCAGACAAATACAAATATTTTGAAAAAAAAATGAAAAAAGTAAAAGGTTTCGACAAAAATATTCGGACAAATACAAAGATTCAAAAAAGTAATTGGATTCGGCAAAAAATTTCAGATAAACACAAAAAATTAAAAAAATTATTTATTTTTGGATCTTTAAAAATCCTAATACATTTTTTTTGGTATGTAAAAACCTTAAATTTACCGAAAGCGGCGGTGGCAAGGTTGTGCAGCGGCATCAATCGGAGGAGGGGGAACGACGGAGAAGGGGCCGTCGACACGAACAACGAAGGAGTAGGTACGAACGACCGCCTTCTTTAACAATAGAGGCTGTGGCCTCGCTTGGAGGAGGGGATGCGGCGGTCGCGTCGCTTCTTCAACTCCAGCCCATTATCAGTTCTCAAATGCTTGAGCTTCTTTCCAGAGACATTCTCAACCTCAGTGAGCCATTCCTTAAACTTTTCAAATGCTTCTGATTTGGATTTCAGGATAGTGATCCATACCTTTCTTGAGTAGTAATCTATGATAGACATGAAATATTTCCCACCACTCCTGGTCTGATTCCTAGCTGGCCCCCATAAATCTGAATGGACATAGTCCAAAATTCCTTTGGTAGAGTGTGAACTCTTTCCAAACTTCAATCTCTTGGATTTCCCAAGAATGTAGTGCTCACACAAATCAAGCTTTGTGATCTTGTCACCACCTAGCAATCCTTGCTTACTTAGCTCAAGTAGGCCCTTCTCTCCTACATGACCTAGTCTTCTGTGCCACAACATTGAGTTGCCTTGCACTCTTGCCACATCTGATCTGCCAATTACTGTTCCTCCCTAAAGAAAGTAGAGATCATTTCTTCTCTCACCTTAATTAAGAACAGTAAGCTCCCCCTTTGAAACTCTGAGCTCTCTATCTACTAACTGAAATCTGTAGCCCATTGAATCCAGCATACCAAGAGATATCAAATTTCTCTTGAGTTCAGGAACATACCTGACCCTCTTGAGAATCCTCACTACTCCATCATACATCTTCAAGTGTACTGTACCTTCACCTTTGACTTTGCAAGTGTGATAATTCCCTAACAACACATAACCTCCATTCTGATGCTTAAAATCATGAAACTAGTGTCTTCTAGGAGTCATGTGGAAAGAGCATCCTGAATCTAAAATCCAATCTTGTTGTTCTTTAGTGGAAGTGATGGATAGGGAATAGGCTGAAGCATAGCCCTTCTGCTCCTTATCTTCTTGGGTTTGATTTACTTGATTCTTATCAACAAGGTTTTTGGGACCAGATTTTCTCATAAGTTGTTTGTACTTGAAACAAGTACTCTTATAGTGCCCAGGTTTATTGCAGTGGTGGCACACTACTTCCCCTTAATTTGACACTGCTGGTTTTCCCTTATCAGCTCCCTTGGGTTGACTAGACCCCTTCTTGGAGGCAGATTTCTTCTGTCCTCCCTTGATTGCTAATCCTTCTCCAGTGCTACTTTTATCTCCTCCTTGAGATGTCTTATTATGTAGCAGCTTGGACTTGACAGCCAAAATCACATCCTCCAATGTGATTGCCTCCTTTCTACCACACAAGATGGTGTCCTTTAGGATTTCAAAGGACTTAGGAAGAGCACTCAACAAGATCAAAGCCTTATCCTCTTCTTCAAGCTTGACATCCAAATTCTCTAGATCATCAAGTATCTTGTTGAACTAATCTAGCTGCTCCGTAATGGGTTTGTCATCTCCCATTCTAAAGGCATACAACTTCTGTTTCGAATAGAGTCGGTTAGCAAGAGTTTTCACCATATATAACTTCTTAAGCTTATCCCAAACCTCCTTCGTTGACTTCTCTTTAGCAACCTCCCTCAAGACCTTATCTCCAAGGCAGAGTAGGATCGTGCTTCGAGCTTTTCTAAGCAACTTGCTCCTTTCAGTCGTAGCTGTTGCAGTTTCTTCTGCAATCTCTTCGGATTCTTCGAGAACCTCGAATAATCCTTGCTGTTCAAGGAGGGCCTGCATCTTGACCTTCCACAACCCAAAATCTACTGTGCCTGTAAACTTCTCTATGTTGTACTTGGTAGAATTCCCCATCTTAGATCTGCAGCTACTTCAGTTTCCCACAGACGGCGCCAATTGTCAAGAAATTCCAGTCGATTAGACGTCTCCAACCAAATAGAACACTTGAAGATATAAGAAATAACTGCTCTAGGATAGTAATTCTGAAAAGTAAGCAACGAGACAAACAACACACAAGAATTTAAGTGGTTCGATCAATGTGATCTACATCCACTGGACCAGACGAGTACTTCTTTGATTGATCAAGAATGTTTACACACTCATTCACTCGGAATAGGATATTTCCTCACTTCACTCGTGAACTCACACAACTCAAAGATTACAATCGTACTTGCATCCAAAAACCAAAAATCTCAACCTTTACAATGTACACATACAAGAGTATATAAAGACCAAATGTAGTTGCTGCTGTTAGGAACTGTTTGAGTAGTTAGCAACCGTTTGCAACCGCTTGTAACAACCCATGTGCTCTGTTATTGCCCAACTGAAATGGTAGTTATGCCCTCAAGTAGTTGTAACTGTAATACAGTTAATTAAACTAACTAACTTTCATATCAGAAGACTTGTCCATAAAGATCAGAAGACTACTTAGTGTTCTGATACTCAACTCTTCTGTTCTGATGATCAAAAGCTAACTCGGATGATAGACTCCACACTGTGCTCATCTTTTACTGTGCTGATAGTACTGTGCTGATATACCCTGCTGAAGTACTGTGCTGATCTACTCTGCTTGGTATACTCTGTTGAAGTACTGTGCTGATCCAGTACTGTGCTGATTCTGACCAACTGTGCTGAACTCTAAGCATCACCTCCTCAGCTGATTGAAATCCTTCAACTCATCTGATTTCGGCCTAAGTCATCTTATCTGATCCTATCAGCTCACTACTTACTTAGTGTGCTGACTATGAGATTATGAGATAACACTCACATGTACTTTATTTACTTTATGCATAAAAATTTATAAAATTATCCCGGCCCCAACATTCTAATCATTACATTTTTTTTCTTAAACTGTGTTTTGTGGGACGGTTTCACACGCTTATTCCATCCGTTTTCTCAATAAAACAATACTACTAATTTAGACAAGTTATTTGCGCGCAGGCTTGGACAAATGGACGGGTGCACTCTCTGTATCACAGGGTCATGATGAGCGGAGACAAAACTAGGTAGTCCATCGCTTTATTTTCGATTTCAAAAGAAGGCTATATAATTAAAGCTCCTGATGAGATGGTGGACGATGAGCACCCTTTACTTTTCAAGCCTTTTGATCAGGACAAATTCTTCAACTTTTACTACTCTGAAGCAGGTCGGACTTCTCCATCTGCTCTCAAGGCTTACTGTGGAGTCTAGCTAGTTATTTAAAATTACACGCATTGCATATTAATAAAGGGTTACAACTTACAAATGTGTATTCTTAAGGCTGCTTCCAGTTGAGCATTACGTTATTTAAAAAACATTGCGTATTAATAAAATGTTACAAATGCATGTGTGGTATAAATATTAGGGGAAATCACTTTCTAGTACATTTGGGGATTTCTTACTACAACGTAGTACAATCACTTTCTAGTACATTTCACATTTACAAACAAACATTTCACATTTACACCAAATATTTCACATTCACCTTTCACATTTACAAACAAACATTTCACATTTAAAAGTGGTTGTATTAAATTGTGGGGAGAAGTTGGATTTTGTATCAAAAAGTGAATAATCACTAAATATTAGTATAATTCTACAACATTGTACAATATAAGTGTAGTATTTGTGTGTACACAAGGTCGACTTTCATGATAGCTATGTTTTGCAACTAATATCACAACCTTAATTTTACAGATATATCGTAAAAAACTTAAAAGAACGATGAAAATCTTATTAAAGTTTTGAAAATTTAACATAAAATTTTAGAAATTATTAGGGTAAAATGCAAGTTTAGTCCCAAGAGAATTTTCTGAAAACAATTTTGGTCCCACGTTCTTTTTTAGTCCCATTTTTTGCAAAAATAGTCCCAACTGTTAAATACTTAACAGTTTCTGTTAAATGATAAAAATGCAAAAATGGTCCCAAAGAAAAATAAGAGGGAAAATGCTTTGGGATTGGATTTTCTGAAGGGAAATGACCTGCATATTTTTTTGAGGGAAAATTGACTAAATAATGGCTCATACATGCCATTAAATATAGCATGCTCTATCAACCTAAACCTCAAATACTAAAAAAAAGTCAAATTTCTAACAAACAAAAAAATTACTCACATGTCTTCATCTTCTTTGACATCTAACATTCGATCGAACATTAAATGTGGGTGCAAAATGTTCTGTTTTCATTACATAATTCCAACATGCTAGCAAGTTCATAGAAAAAAAAATAAAAAAATAGCACTCATCACAACACCAAAACGTATTGTTTTGTTTCAAACCAACTAGCAAAGTAGATGCACCATTGTTTTCTGTCTAACACAAAACAAAACCAAAGTTGAAGTTCCCAAAATAAAAAACAAAGAAGCTGCATACTTTACTTCTTTTTGCCGGCCACCCTTCTTCTTCTTGGAAGATTGAACCATTGATGCTTGCAAGTTAGTCATTGTCACATACTTCTTGCCCCCAACCTTCAGCAACGGAACAACAGGTGATGATGGAGTTGTCATTATACTTCCTCTTTGCATAGTTAAGTTCTCATTAGGATGTAGAGTCATGGAAGCTGGTAAACAATTACTTGCATAAAGCCAAAATAAAACATATTAAGAATTGATCATGTTTTTAAAACTATTTTTAATTACTTGTAGTATTCAGATTAAGAATTGATCATGTTTTTTAAAACTATTTTTTATTTACATTACATCACATTTAAAGAGATAAAATTTAGACCTTACTTTTTCTCAAAGGCATACAATCCCGTAAAATCAAAACTTCCAGTAAGCTTTCACCTCCATTGCCACCAAGGTTCCTAGAGGCAGGAATCCAATCCATGTAGGAAAAGAGCTGGGAAGAGATCAAATAAACCTTCAAAATCTAAAAAGGACTATGCACATACCTTAGAAAGTCACCAGTGATCGCGTAGGATGATGAAAAGTCAACATACTTTAATTTGCGGAGTCCCTGAAAGGACAATATATCCTAGTGACTCTATTGAATTTGAAAACTCAGAAAAAAGAAGAGCGGAAGGAAAGTGAAAGAAAAAGAGGTATTCATTGAATAGTAAATAAGAATGAATCTTTCCTTTCCATCAATATTCAAGCATACCTTGACAAGAACACGAATTTTAATGTCATGGAATTTAAACCCTCGTAGTGCTAGTGAGGATAAATACGGGAAATTAGTCACTAGGTCACTGCATGTTGGTAATTTAAAACTGTCATCTCTACCTGACAGCAAATAATATACATAAGTAAATTATTGTTAGACCTTAAAAAATGGATGGACTATAGTGCACTTGTTGTCGATGATTCAAAAAATAGACGTTCTATTAGACCTTTAAAAAAGGATGCCAACTTGTAATTTAATTGATACTGATTGCTGACTTAACTTCTAATAATGTTCGGGTGCATTGGGGACTGAGCATTGAGAAGTGTAAGTAAGAACAAGCATAAGAAACTCACAAAATTAAAACTTCAATTTCTAGATCAAGCAAAGAAGGGTAAGCCGATAATGCTGCTCCAAATGCCGTGTTGTCCATTCTTTCAATATTATAAAGGTGTAACCTTCTCAATAGAGCCCTAAAAATAAGAAATCAGGGAGAAAATTTGAAGGGGTGAACCCAAGGGAACAAACTTGTGTTTACTTTCTCACAGCTCCCAATTCCAAAATTTCACCATTTCAGAGTTTCAAACTTTACAGAAAAACAGAGCATTTTTCGATAGAAAAATCAGATTTCAAGAACACTATGAGTACAAGAATTTCAGAAGAGATCAAATTTAAAAAATAGAGCATTTTTCAACAGAAAAATCAGATTTCAAGAACATAATGAGTACAAGAACACTATAGTAAACACAAGAAATTCTTTATACATTAGCAATGATTTTTATACATTAGCAGAAAGAATGCATCAGCAACAAAAATTAAAATTCTTTATACAGCCCCATCTCTCGTACAAGATCATTTGAATAGTCTTTTAAACATTTTATCAATTTCTACATTCTCTTTTAAACATTTTAATGTTTTTAGCAAACTTACTAAATCAGTTACTTATTAAACACAAAAAACACATAATTATCAAATCTTACAAAACACAGAATTACCAAATTGTAAAAAACACAAAGAAATCGTGCATGTCTCAAAAATTTGCAGATATCGTAAAAATCACAAAAACAGAGAATAAATAAAACCCTTATTTTGCAGAAAATTGGGAATATTAAAAAACCCTATATTTGTGGGGAAGGTTCTCCAACCCTAGTATTGCCTTTTCGCAACATCTTTGGCGTGCAATTTCAGTGTCTTCGCTTTTGCGTCCCATTTCAAGGTTTTTCGAGATGAAACGAACTTAGCGTGCGATTTGAGGGGTTTTCGATTTTGTGTTTGGTGTGCGATTTCAAGGTTTTTGCGATTTGGGGGATTTGTTCTGCGATTTGGGGGTGCAAATTTAGGGTTTTACGATTTGGGGTGCGATTTGGGGATTGTTCTTTGAGGGTTTTTCGATTTGTGAATTCAGTGGGGGAGATGCTTCGCTTGGGATCGAGTGGATTTTTTGATTGATTTTGGGTGTTTGAGTGTTTGATTTGGTGATGATAGAATAGGATTCAGAAATGTTGATTTCTGTGATTTTGTTAACGGAGCGTGTATCTCACCCTACTAATTCTGTTAATTTAAGACGGAAATATTACTTGGGACCGTTTTTGTTTAAAATGGGACCATTTTCGTGAGCAGCCATTCTCCTAGGACTAAACTTGCATTTTACCCGAAATTATTACAACATATAGTACTATTACATATAGTTCATTCAAAAGAAAAACAAAATTATATGTTTAAAAAAAACATATAGATAATAAATTACTCGATTCGCATATAAATACTGGCTGACGAAAACTGATTTACAATATAATACAATGCAAAATCATTAAATATACATAATAAAATACAAATAATACCAAAATGATGACCTATGCAGTTCAAATATAGTAGGTGAAATGACATATTTGTCCAAACAACATTGATAGTACTACAGTAAAACCTCTATAAATTAATACTCTCTAAAATAATAAAATTGTATGGTCCCAACTTGGGCCTTTGTAAAAAATCATCAAATTCGATAAGATAATAAGATAATAATTTTTCGGAAAATCCCTTTATAAATATTAGGTCTCATTAAAACTCTAAATTAATAATTTATAAATATTATGGTAATTTGCTAAAATATGAATCTATTGTACCTTGACTAACTTTCAAATGATATTTTTCATCAATCCACTCTTGTAAATCTTTTTGAGTGCATGTGGGATGATGTGGGATGGTCTCTTTTATACTCACATAATGCTTTACGTATTTGATCATTTATGAATGATTTTGCGATGACTTTTAGATGAGAAGACATGGCTGGTGTTATGAATTATTTTATTTTCATATTGAGATTTATACAGTGGAGTGTTTGATTCATTCACCATGCATGAATATATTTAAGTGCAACGAATTAATGTAAACATGTATACAATGAATATATTTAATTAGTTGCAAAGAATTGGTTGATGCATGAATATAATCAATGAAACATAAATGAATTCATTTATTTTGAATATAATCAATGAAACATACACGAATTCATTTATTTTTAATACATATTTGCTGAATTTAAAAAGTCCCTCTTTTAATTAATAAATATTAATTTATGGATAAATTAATACCTCTTTAAATTAATAAAATTTCATGGTCCCAAGGTTATTAATTTATAGAGGTTTTACTGTAGTTCGTCACATTAGAGTGATTTAGGATATAATTATGCACTTGTTATTCATATGTATAAAAATATTAGTAATAAACACATTAGGTGAATTGAGAATATATTTTCTCTTGCACCATTAAAAATAAAATAAAAACTATTGACTAATTTTAAAATAAAATTTTAAATAAATTTACGAATTTTTTAAATGTTGCGATATATCCACTATATTTCTCGATTCCCTTCCAATTTTTTTACACTACGGTTGAACGATATTGATATCTATATTTTGTGATATATCCGCGAATCCATGATACTCGAAAAAAAAATACATTAGACCCCAATATTCATATCGCAATATCCAAATTTATGATATATTTCGCAATATTTTCATCCTTACTTTCATGTAGTAGCTTACGTATAAGCACGATATACTTTTTCTTTTCACGGCTTTCGTATTTTATGATAAAAAATCCTAAAGTTTTATGTTAGTGCAACTTGATATACGTTTTTTTTTCTTCAACCAACAATTGATGACGTGACTTGCCAAAACTCGTGTATACTTGTTATATCGTAAATAAAAAAAATGTCATCAAAGGTGTTAATTTATTTAAGATTTTAAATTTTCTATGAATCGATCTCTTACTTGTTACTACTATATAAGTTAGTAAAATAGAAAAAAATGTATTCATAACACTTTTACATTTCATCTAAAAGTTTAAGTTTATTAATTAACACTATTATATATGTCTTCTAAAAGTCTAAACTTATGTGAAATCAATTCATTTATATTGAAAAAATTACTTTCTTGGTCTCGTAAGAATGAAGTTAAATCATTTTCGATCCTTTTATATACATTTTTCGTCCTATATTTTTTTTTGTTAGTTTTAACGATTAGAAATTGCGTGAAATTCACACGACCGTTAAAAAATTACACTTTTGGTCATGTAAGAATGAATCATATCACTTTTGCTCTTATATTGTTTCCATTTTTACCTTTTTAATTTATTTAAAAAATAGAATAACCCTTTGTAAAAAGAAAAAAAATGATTATTAGTTATTTCTTAGTTTTTCATATCGCTACTATTAACAATTTTGAAACTATTTCATCACTTATGAGCAGAAACAATGAAATCTTCCTCTGAAACATAACAGAAGTGTGTTTATTTCTTTTTTATACATATTTAAAAAAAATTGTTTGTTCATGAATAAAGTTGATTATAATACTGTTAATCGGGCCCCCTGACACACAAAGTCTGACTCCGTCACTGGTGAGGAGTATACACTAATTAATCACTTAATTATACGATTGTATTGCAGGAAGAACATGAGGCAATTATTAAAAGGAGGGAAAATCCAAATTCTGCAGGATTAACATGGGATGAATACAAATCAATGAAATTCACATTTCAGGTAATTATATTTATAATTAATTGAAAACTAATAGTTAATTAATAGTTAATTAATAAATCATCAATTATTTATAGTAGTACTGCATGTGTATATCTAACATATATTAATTGAATTGCAGAGCATTGAAAGAAACCAAATTTAAAGGTACGTACTCGAGTTAATTCAAACATATTCTTTATAACGAATTAAAATTAAGGCCTGCAGATCGAGACATAAAACGTACAAATTATATATTGCATATATGCAGGATATACGATTCCAGCAAATTGGGCAATTATGGTGTGCCCTCCAGCAGTGCATTTAAACCCAAACGAATATACAAATCCCCTTCACTTCAACCCAGGGAGATGGGAGGTACTACTGTACTACTATTTCATTTATTTATTTACTCCCCTCCTATTTCATTTTATAAGTTATCGACATGAACTAATTACTAATATTCATCCTTACTGTTAAAATAAGCTTGTTTCATTTTTCATACAATTTAAGAAAAAGTATTTAATATGGTTAGAATTCTAAATCTCACTCGTTTCTTCATGTTTTTCCATTACTTTTTTTTTTCTAACACGATACCCCTCGAACTGATAACTTCGCAGTTTAGATAGTGGTGTTCTAATCAGTTAAACTATTTCACTTTGTGATCCCCTTAGATGAGAGATGCCATAAATATTAAATGTTCATTAATGAAATGATGTCATTGAAAAGTAGTTAATGACAGTTAAAAGAATGTTTATAATTTGATATAATATCAAAATGGAAAACAATTCTATATATAGGAGGAAGAGGTTATAAATGATTTTCTTTATACATTTATGATATTAGAAATATTATTATATTAATTTATGATGCATATATATATATAGGAAACAGACACTAGTGCTGCATCAAGAAACTTCATGGCGTTTGGAGGTGATTTTGCTAAGCTGCAGATGGCTGTTTTTCTTCATTCTCTGGTCACTAAATACAAGTAAGAATTAATTAATTTTCTAATAAATATATTGTTGGGATATGAATCCTATAAACAATGTTCTAGTTGATGAAAGTATGTTTTGATGGCCAAAAACAACTTAAAGTTAGTGATATATGTGGTTCTAAGTCATCTTAACTAAGTCATCTGAATCTAAGCTTACTAATCTGATGAGAAACTTAAAATTGAGATTACTGATCTTAATGCTAACTGAAGTAAGTTTACTGATCTTATTGAGTAATATTAAGAATAAAATTACTGGTCTTAACTGAGTCATGTGAAATAAGATTACTGATCTGAGTATGGAAACTGAGAATATTTTTAGTGATCTTATATGAGATATTTGAAAATCTGAGTTACTGATCTGATGTACTTACTGATCTGATATGCTTACTGATCTGATATGTAAGTTACTGATCTTAAGTGTTTACTGATCTTAGATATTTACTGATCTTATATGGAAGTTATTGAACCTACATGAGTTACTGATCTTATGAGTTACTGATCTTATTGGTTACTGATCTGATATATGAACTGTTAGGAACTAAGCTGATGTTTTGTATTGTATAGACAGCTTATAGTATAGGACTTAGATATACTCATCTGTATATAGTTCAGTTGATGTATGGATAGGTTTTATATTTGTAAAGTTGTATTCGATTGTAATCAGCATTGTAAAGTTCAGAACTGTAAAATCAGAACACTAGATTAGGAATAGATTAGAAGAAGATCAGAAGACTAATGAAGACTCAGAGGACTACTTCAGACTAAGAAGACTTCAAAGAAGAGTTGAAGAAGAGCTTAGAAGAAATCTGGAGAAGTTTCGAACAGTTTTTGGTTACTGTGCTGCTGATTGAATCAGAAGAGTAAAAATCAGCAGAGTAAAATCCGAAGAGTAAAAATCAGAACAGTAAGTTACTGTGCTGATTTGGTGAAATTGAAGAATAAGTTTGGAAAGCTTATTTAAAGTGTAACTAAAGATATATTGAAGATATGCTGACTTGGAAGTTGAAGGAAGTTACAAAGTCGGTTACAAGAAGAAGTTACAACAACAGTTTAGAGTTAGTTGAGAGTTAGTTCATAAACTGCTAACTGTCATACTAAGTTCTATAAATACTGTATGATTTCCTACTGCTGAAGACTACTGAAGCAATTACTGATCTTAGAGAATTCAAGAGCAAAGTCTACAAGCAAGAACTCACAGAGTTGAAGGAGATTGAAGAAGAAGAAGAAGCCACTGAATTGAAGAGAAGAATCAAAGGCTATACAAAGAGAAGTTTTACTTTTCAAGTTTAAGTTTGTATTTTGTAAAACAAGTGTGCTAGTTACTTGTAGAATTACTAGTAGATCGAAGATATACCTGGAGGTATAATCGAAAAGATCAAAGTCTTAATCTTGGGACTCTAAGCCACAAGAAACTCAAGAAGAGTAATAAAACTTCACAACTGGAGTTGTGAGAGTGGATGTAGACATTTGTCGAACCACTATAAAATTCTGTGTTCTTTACTTTACTGTTTGATATTTGTTTGAATTGTTTAATCAAGAACATTAAGAATTAACAAAGATAAAGATCTAGATAAAAGTTGAGTATAAACTAGTAAGGCCCATATTATTCTGAAAGTACTGATCTGAGCTGAGTAGGCACAGTACAGTACATAAGAAGACTAAATTCCGCATTGCATATTCTGATATTTTGAAAGATTTTTGAAAGTCTATTCACCCCTCCCCTCTAGACTTTCTTAGCTTACTCAATCTTAACTCAACTTTGGGACCAACAAGTGGTATCAGAGCAGTAGTTCATTGGACTGCTGTTTCTTGATAACCTTACAAGATCTTGAGGGATATTTTACTGATCTTACTGCTATTTCTTGATACTTGTTACTATCTGAATACCTGAAATATATCTGCTATACTACTGATCCTATTTGTCTAATCAAACATGGATGACACTAATGTGAACAAGCTGCCTAAGTTCAAGATTGCAGATTATGACTACTGGAAGCTTAGGATGGAGGCCATCTTTAGCTCAACCCATGATCTGATGGTGTCTATGGTGACTGAAGGACCAATTGTCATCATGGTGGAAAATACTGCTGTTCTGGATCCATCTAAACCAGTTGGAGCACTGGTCCCCAAACCCAGGTCAGAACTGACTTCAGAAGAAATGAAACAAAACAATTTGGATAGTCTTGCCAAGAACTACATTTTACATACCTTACCAAATGAGTATCTTGGTAAAGTATTAAAATGTAAGACTGCAAAACAGATGTGGGACAAACTGGCTATTCTTTGTGAAGGTACTACACTGATCAAAGAAAGCAAGTTATCCACTGCTGTCCAAAAGTTTGAATCATTTAAAATGAAGCCAGGAGAATCAATTGATGAGTTAGATACTCGATTTACCAAAATTATGAATGATCTTGATGTATTAGGAAAGACTTATACTGACAGAGAAGTTAACTTGAGAATCTTGAAAGCCTTAGATGAAAGGTGGAAAATGGTCAAGATGATCATTAAAACCACACAAGACATTGATTCTTGGCCAGCAGAAACTATGTTCCAAACACTTAAGGCACATGAGTTTGAGTTAGATGAAGAAGATCCTATTTCTGTGATCCATAAGGATAAGGATGTCTCTAAGGACATAGCTTTCAAAGCCTCTACTTCAAAGGGGTCTAGATCATCTAAGACTAAGGCTTCAAGCATAAAAGATGAACTAGATGGTTCTGATCTAAGTCTGAAAGATCAGATGAGCCTTATGATCAAAAGATTTGATAAACTGAACAAGAGATATGGCAGGTACAAGAGATTCTATAAGGAAACTAAGGGTTCTAATAACAGGGACTCTTCTGTGAACAGAAGGGATCAAAACTCTTCTGAAAGAAGGGATGAGATCTCTAATGAAAACAGGAGAGACAGGAACTCATCTGAAAAGAGAGACAGAAAGTATTCTGATAAGAAAGACAGGAACTCAATTGACAAGCATGACAGGAACAGAAAGCATTCTCCTCCTAAAAGAACTTCTAACAATCCTGTTTGCTATAATTGTGATAAGCCAGGTCATTATGCTTTTGAATGTCCTGATCTGAGTTCTGAAGATCGAGAAGAAAGGAAAGCCAGAAGAGATCGAAAATATGCAAAGGGTAAGAAGGCAATGGTGGCTTACAATGACTCTGATTCGGAATCAGAAGAGTTACCATCGACTTCATCTGACTACCCCTCTAGCAATGAAGATGAAGCCTTCATAGCAGATGATGGACTGGCAATGATGGCCAAAATAAATGATGAGGTATCATCTGTTAACTCATTTCAATCTTGTGACAATTCTGACACTGATGAAAGTGATGCTGCTGTTAGCAGTGTAGGAAGTAGTCTTCATCATTCCCAAGGAGTGACTGAAGAAGACCTTCTACAAGCTAACAAAGCATTCATTGAAATTAGTGATGAGAATATATCTTTAAAGCAAGAAATCATTAGGCTAAAAGAAGCTCAGTCAAAAGTAGATCCTAATATAGCTGTCATAAATGCAAGGCTATCAGAAGAGTTGTCTCAACTCCAAGAAAAGTATGCATCCATTGACAAACTATATCAGGGTATGCTTAAAACTCAAGCCAAAGAGACTACTGAATTCAATGATTTAAAGATCAAATGTGAAAAACTTGAAGAGCGCAATGGATTCTTAGAATCTGAAGTAGTGAGCCTAGATCGAAAGCTATCTGGGATGATTAACTCTACTAAGATTAATCAAACAATCTCAGACAGATATAGAGCTCCAAATGATAAAAGAGGAATAGGTACTGATCTACCTAGTCCATCTACTTCAGAATTTAAGAACACTAATGGAGCTAGTACAAGTTCTTTGCAACTAGATAAAGGAAAAGAACCTATGACTTATGATGATGAACCAAAACTCAAAGTACAGTCTAAATACATCCCTCCTACTACCAAGAATGGTAAAATGAAGAATGTATTAAGGCCAGTACAGTCAAGACCATACCAGAAGAGTTATATTCCTCTGACCAGATCAGATCAGTCCTGGAATCAGAAGAGACAAACTCAGAACAGTAGGTCAAGACAAGCTCAGGCAAGTTGGGAACAGCCTAGACCTCCTTTTATAAGGCAGTCTCAGCTGTATTCAACTAAACCTAGGAGATTTGTGCCTCATTATCATAACAAACCTGTTCTTTATCCTCCTCCTTTATCTTATGATATCTATGGAGAGAATAGACCAAAGCAAATTTATAAGCCTTATGGTCCAAATGCTTTTAGACCATATTCAAACTATTACAGACATACTGATCTTACTGAAAAAGGGATAGAACCAAGGAAAGGCTATCTCAGAAAAATAGATCCTAAGTCTGCTGATAATTCTGAACTGGTTAATAAAGTACTGTTCTGTGATAAATTTGGAAGGAAACTGAAGAGGTCCCACTTATTCAAATCCTCAATGTTCATTTGGGTACCTCTCACTACTAACCCCCAAGGACCCCAATAAACAAGGGTACCTAAGTTATTAAGATCACTACCTTGCAGGATCGACTGGACTTATACAAGAAAGGTGGTTCAGTTGGTGAGACCTGGTACATAGACAGTGGGTGCTCACACCACATGACTGGTACCAAGGCCTTACTTACTGACTATCATGAGAAGGAAGGACCAAAAGTCATCTTTGGTGATAGCTCAATAGCAATCACAAAAGGATTTGGATTCATCAAGAATGGAGATGTTGAAATCCAAGATGTATCCTATGTTGAAGGTTTGAAGTATAATTTGTTATCTGTATCTCAATTTTGTGACAGGGGATACAAGGTTCAGTTCAAAACCAGAAGATGTGAAATAATTGATAAAAGGACTCACAATGTTCTACTTGTTGGCACAAGACAAGGAAGTGTATACATTGTGAACTGGAATAGTTGTCCTAAGAATGCCTGTCTTATTACTAAGAGTCCTAAAGAAAACAGTTGGCTCTGGCATAAACGCCTCTGCCATCTAAACTTTAAGATAATCAACAAAATTGCTAGAGAACATCTTGTTGAGGGCATTCCTAATGAAATCTATTCCAAGTCACAAGTATGTGATTCCTGTCAAAAAGGTAAACAGGTAAAGGTTTCATTTAAGTCCATTCCAACTCTTTCAACAAGCAGAGTTTTAGAACTCTTACATATGGATCTTCATGGTCCTATCAATCCTCCTACATTGAATGGAAGAAGGTATACTCTAGTTGTTGTAGATGATTATTCTAAGTTTACTTGGGTAGTCTTTCTACACAAAAAGAGTGATACACAAACACAACTTCCAGATCTATTGAAGAAATTGCAGGTTGAAAAAGGTCATCCCATTGTCAAGATTAGGAGTGACAAGGGGACTGAATTTATTAATTGTTACATTTCTGACTACTGTTCTAAGTCTGGCATACAACATTTGACAAGTGCAGCCAGAACCCCTCAACAAAATGGTGTTGCAGAAAGGAGAAACAGAACACTAAAAGAAGCTTGCAGAGCCATGATTGTAGAATTCAACACACCTCAGAAATTTTGGGCAGAAGCTATTAACACAGCTTGCCACTCTCAAAATCGAAGTGCTCTTAATAAGGTGCATGGTAAAACACCTTATGAGGTATGGAAAGGTAGAAAACCAAGAGTTTCTTATTTTCATATTTTTGGTTGTAAGTGTTTCATACATAACAATGGCAAAAGTAAATTGAATGCTTTTGATGCAAAAGCTGATGAAGGGATATTCTTAGGATACTCTTCTGTAAGCAAAGCATTTAGAGTGTTTAATTACTCTACCCTATGTGTGGAAGTAACACCCCATGTTGTCTTTGATGAGAATGTACAGGACTCTGCTGATCATCAGCTCAGTAAGAAAGTTGACAAACTACAGCTTCAGATCAACAATGAAGATGATGATACAGGAATATATGAATCTGTACAAGAATATAATCCTTTCCTGAAAGTTCTAGATCAAGATTCTGATAAAGAAAAGGTAAAAGACAAAGGTGAGTCATCCAAAACTTCTGAAATAAAAGAATTGAATGACTGCTCCCCTATGAACAAAACTGCTGATATAAATGATACTGATCTGCATGATAATTTGCATGATGTAAATGATGATACTGTTAAGAATAGAAGGACATGGAAGTCTGCTCATTCTACTGATCTGATTCTAGGTGATTCTAGTATAGGTGTTAAAACTAGAAAACAATTGTTTGATTCAAAGAAAGAACCTAGTAAGTCTTTATTTTGCTGGTGTTGTTTTCTATCATCTATTGAGCCTAAAACTGTGATTGAAGCTTTAAGTGATAGTAACTGGATTATAGCCATGCAAGAAGAACTTAATCAGTTCACTAGAAATGAAGTCTGGGAATTTGTTGATAGACCTAGTAATCATAATGTTGTAGGCACTAAGTGGATTTTCAAGAACAAAAGGGATGAAAATGATCTTGTAGTTAGAAACAAAGCTAGATTAGTTGCTCAGGGCTACTCTCAAGCTGAGGGTATTGATTATGATGAAACTTTTGCCCCTGTAGCTAGACTAGAAGCTATAAGACTGTTCCTTGCTTATGCTGCACATATGAAATTTACTGTGTATCAAATGGATGTGAAAAGTGCATTTTTGAATGGTATACTTGCTGAAGAAGTTTATGTAGAACAACCACCTGGTTTTGAAGTGAATAGCCACCAAGTATACAGGTTAAAGAAAGCACTCTATGGATTGAAACAAGCTCCAAGAGCATGGTATGATACTCTTTCTCTATTCTTACTTGAAAATGGTTTTACAAAAGGCAAAGTTGATAGAACTTTGTTTAGAAGACAAGAAGGTAATGATATATTACTTGTTCAAATTTATGTGGATGATATTATCTTTGGATCACCCAACAAAAACTTGAGTGAAAGCTTTTCTACACTCATGCAAAGTAAATTTGAAATGTCTATGATGGGAGAAATGACATAATTTCTTGGTCTTCAAGTAAAACAAACTTCAGAAGGTATCTTTATAAATCAAGCAAAGTACACTAAGAATTTGCTAGATAAATTTGGTATTAAAACCTGTAAGACAGTTGGTGTGCCCATGCAACCTACATACAGAATGGATCCTGATGAAGGAGGTAAGTCTTCTGACCAACCTCACTATCGTGCTTTAATTGGCTCTCTACTCTATCTAACTGCCAGCAGACCTGATATTGCTTTTTCTGTTGGAGTATGTGCAAGATTTCAAGCAAACCCCAAGGAAAGTCATCTGGAAGCTGCTAAAAGGATATTGAAATATCTAAAGGGGACCATTAATCGAGGATTATGGTATCCAGCAGATGATGATATATCTTTAAGTGGTTATTCAGACTCGGACTTTGGAGGTTGCAAAATAGATAGAAAATCTACTTCAGGCTCATGTCAATTCTTAGGAACTAAGCTCATTTCATGGTTTTCAAAGAAACAAACAAGTGTGGCAACTTCTACTACTGAAGCAGAATATATGGCTGCAGGTAGTTGTTGTAGTCAGCTTCTTTGGCTAATACAACAACTCAGAGACTACAATGTTGTAGAATCTAATGTACCTATATATTGTGACAGTAATAGTGCAATTGCCATCACTCAAAATCCTGTTCTTCATACTAGATGCAAACATGTTGATATTAGGCATCATTTTATTAGGGATCATGTTGAAAAGAAGAATATTAGAATGGAAAAGATTCATACTGATATTCAAAGAGCTGACATTTTTACAAAACCATTGGCTGAAGTGAGATTCAGAGAATTGTGCATTAGTTTAGGATTGATAGATATGGATTCTGTTTGTATATAGAACTGTGCTAACATTTCAGGTACTGATCTTATACCAAGAGGAAGATAAAGCAAAAAGTAAGAGCAGTACATCAAAATTCAACAGTCAGAAGAGACAATCCAATGTCAGATCACTAAAACAGGTAACAAGGTTACTAAAGTGACCTTAATCCCAATGAGGAAGCTGGTAAAGCTGAGGGACACTGAGAACATACATTAAGGGGGAATCTGTGATTTCTTAAAGATCCTTTTGTTGACTCAGATCACTAAGTCACTTTAGCATAAATCTTGATGTGATCATTAAATTAAAACATATTGTTACTAATCTGTACTGTTTTACACTTATATCTCATGAACTAACACTTCTACCAAGGTGAAACAGGCACAGAAGAGGAATTCTCCATTGAAGGGGGAACTGATCTGATTACAGATTTGAAAAGTCTACTAATCTGATCTGATTACAGACTATAGCAGTCTACAGATATATTCTGATTAATACTGTTGGGATATGAATATCCTTAGTTTAGTTTTGATAAACCAAATCAAACATGTAATAGGATAAGTTGTATTGTATAGACAACTTTATTATACATCTTGTAATGGATAGGACTCTGGTTAGAAGAGTAGACATGCCAATGCTCAAGAAGAGAAGAGAAAACCAAGACCTGAAGTCTCCTGATAAGATGAGTTAAACTCATCTTATAGGATAAGAAGAGTAAGAGTAAGATGAGTAGAAGTCTTCTTACAAGCTGAGTAGAAGTCATCTTACAACCAGCTGAGTAAAGACAGCAGAGTAAAGACAGCAGCTGAGAAGAAACAGCAGCTGTGTAAAGCCAGCTGAGTAAAGACAGCAGAGTAAAGACAGCAGCTGAGAAGAAACAGCAGCTGTGTAAAATCAGTTGAGTAAAGACAGCAGAGTGAAGTCTTCTTACCAGCAGAGTGAAGTCTTCTTACCAGCAGAGTAGAAGTCTTCTTACTCAATTAAAGGAAGGCCAATCAGAGTTGAAGTCAAGGATTGACAAGATACGCACAAGAAAGGAAAGTCAAAGATATGATTGAAATTACATGACAATGGTAATATTCAATCATATCAAATCAAGAGATTGGCAATTCCCGAATTAGTGGAGTTTTGAATGCCATCATCCAACGGTAACATTCAAACTCAACACTATATAAATGAGTTCAGTTCTTACATCATTTGGAGTGAAGAGGTGTGAGATGCAGAGGTCGAGCAAAGTGCTTAAAGTCAAGAAATAAGAAGAGCTCAAGAAGATCGTTCATGAAGATTCAACAAGCATCACCTCATCCCCAGTGAGTGAACTCATACCATCTAAGCCAGTGCAACCACTCATATATATCCATAGCTTAGAGAGAATTTCCCAATCCTAGCATGAGGCTAAAACAGATTGTAAGGGAAATTCTCACCTAGTTCATATACACAAAACCCACCTTCTACCATAAAACCTTAGAAGTCAAGTTGAGTGTTTATCACTGTAAAGAGTCCAAGTGCTCTATAATCACTTGTGGAGTTCAAGTGCAAGTGCTTACAATCACTTGTGGGGGAAGTGCAAGTGCTTACAATCACTTGTGGAGACCGTAGCTGTTAGGACGGCTCAGATCTCAAAGTCCTACCCTTGGGACTATAAAGGACAAGACCCTTGTAATTTGTGGAAATTAAAGGGATTAAACATCACGTTAGGACGTGAGAGTGGACGTAGGAACGTATATCCGAACCACTATAAATCAATGTGTTATTTACATTTCTGCACTTTACATTTCAAGTCTTTACATACATATTTGTGCATAAAATGTTTTACACACTGTATTTATTAAATAGACGAGTATAATATTTATGGGCACACTACAATTCCGCACTTAACTCCGATAAGTAATTAATCAGTCGACTAACTAGTCCTAGGCCCCTAGTGAAATCAGCGGACTAGTTACTTTGAAGAGTTAGTTTATTTTCCACACAATCAGCAGACATCAAGTCAGCTGATCTTACACTCGTCTCAGGGACCAACAAATACATTGACTTGTCTACAGAACTGTGCTGATTACAAAGTTTCTTTGTCTACAGTACTGATCTGATTACAATTCAGTTATTCTACAGAACTAATCTGATTACTGACTAATCTGTCTACAGAGAGATTTGTTTACTACTAATCTGTCTACAAGAAATCTACTGATCTGACACAGTACTGATCCGAGGATTACTGTGCTGATATCAAAAAGATGAAATCAGGGAATTTGGGTACTGATCTGAGGATTACTGTGCTGACCCATCTACTGATCTGAAATCTACTGTGCTGATTCATCTACTGATCTGATTTCTAAAAAGGTTACTCAGCTGATCACAGTACTCAGCTGATCCAGATAAGTGAAATTTTCTTTATATACTTGTAAGAAAATGAAGTGAAATTGTTTTGGAAACTAATGTGCTGATTTGCATCAGAACAGTCTTTTGGTTTAGATTACTCTAAGTCAAAAATTGTTCATATTTTTAGACTACTGATAGAGAAGATTAATACACTCCTCTATTTCTAACCTAAAAATTGTGGTGTATTTATCAAACACTAGTTGGCTCCAAAAAATTAAGATTGTTTCTAGAATGTGAACAATTATTGTTTAACTCGAATTTCGAGATTTAATCCCAACCATTCTTTATAATAATCTAATTCAATCCTAGCCCTAGATTGGTTTTGAATTGTAACAAAAACAATCACACTTCATCTTCTTCGTTCTTACGAGTTCATTTCTGGAAATATCTTAACTTCATAACTTCTGAAAAACTGATTTCTACAAAAATCTCAAATGGCAACTGTCAATATTATCAATGAAGCTAACCAAGTAGCAGGAACTTTTGATTCGAATTTATGGATGCGGAAGAAGGGAATTTTCGTGGAGAACGCTGTCTTTTTCAATGGCAGACACAGTGCAGAAAATCAAGCAATTTTAACTATGTGTGAAGAATGCGGACTACGAAAGTTTCTGGAGTCATTTCCCGTGAATGTCTACGAACCAGAAGCGGTGGAATTTTATTTACAACTCCAAGGAGATAAAAATGGTGTTCACTCCATGCTTGCTGGACACAAAGTCACCATTACGAGGGACATTCTCGAAGTAATGTTAGACTTACCGCAAGGTCCAGTGGATATTATGACCTACAAAGCTGGTGAGGAAAAGGAGTGTGTGGGAAGATGGTCAGGTGTTGAGACAGAGACCTTGACGAATCTGAAGAAGGATGTACTTCCTACGGGTTTGCAGTTCTTGATGGATATAGCAGGAAAGTGCTTGTTAGGGCAACATCATAGCCAGGATGCCTTATCGAGTTTTAAAATTAGAATTATGGCTGCAATCATCGACAGAGTGGAAGGTGATTGGCAAGGATTCTTCCTGGAAAGGCTAATGACTGAAAAGGAAAAGGTTTTATTTGATGAGGACACTTTGGAATTCTCACTGAAATCAAAGTTAGGGTTTGGAAACAAGCTGAGTTTCTTGCTGCCTCAGCTGGTGAAAAAGCCATATTGGAGTAATCCCAAGAAATTCCATCATGGGAAATTCTTGATGAAGAAGGAGTCTGTTCAATTTGAACAAGAGAACCCCTTGGAACACTCTCAAGAAATTGAAGCAGAGGAGTCTGGAGCTTCAATGTACCAATCGGAGGATGATCAAACTGAGGTTCGATCAAAATCAAGGCATGACCCGAGCAGTACTACTTTAAGAAGAGGAAGGTCTGCTACAGCTGCCTCGGAACCAACAGTTCGTTTTGTGGAAATTGTGGTGCAATCAAGCTCAGATGAGCCAGAGGTTAGTGTTCCTAGTCCTGTTGCTATTCATAAGAGGACTAAGTCAAGGAGTGTTAGGAGGAAGTTAGTTGTTGTCTCCCCTACCCCTTCTGATTCTGAACCAAGCCAACCTGAACCCCAAAATCCTCAACCTTCATGTTCTGGAGGATCAGATCACTACTTTTCTGAGACTCAGAACACTCCCCATTCATCACCTCAGCTCACTACCTTTGAGCCTACTTCAATTCCTACCCCTCAACAACACACTTCACATCAATCTTCACCATATCAATCCCCAATACAAGTTCATGCTCACTCTACTGAACATGAATTTGAACCTTCTATTGAGCCAATTGATATTTCATCATCTCCTGAACCTGAATTTATTGCTCCTAAACCTGCTGATTTGATGGAGTACACTATCTGTGATAAAGAAGATAGAATCAGGATTGATTTAAGGATAGCACTGTTGAAACAATTTCCTGGATTGGATGAAAGCTCTGTTGAGTTTGAGAAACTCATTAGGATAGGCACTTGGGTGTATCTTAAGAGGAGTACTTTGAAGGAGAGTTTAGCTATAATGGAAGGTATGGGAGGTGCTTCAATCTTTGATGATTGGGAAGCAGAACAAATGCAAGCAGCTGGTGTTAACTCTTTTCTTGAGTTAGTCACTCCGGATTCTGTTGTACTTCTTGTTGAGAGACTAACAGGGATCAAGTACACTGTTGAGAAAATTGCAACTCCTGTCTCTGATGAAGATTTGTTTAGTGAAGAGAAAGGTGTTGATGAAACTGCTGCTGAAGAAGATTTTATGGATATTGATGAAGACATTGTCAATGCAACAGAAGTGTTTGAGAACACTGTTGTAATTGAGGAAACTGAAGTTGTTGAAAATCAGGATGTAAATGCTGAAGAATTGGAAAGCATTCCTATTCAATCTACTGATCCTATTGAGGATGTGCAAGAAGAGATCAGAACAGATCATGTTGAGAAGGAATCTGATGTTTCTGAATTTGAAAAATTGAAAAAGCAGAATGCTGAACTTCAAGCAAAGTTGGAAGCTGCTGTTCAAATGTTTCAGGAAGCTACTGAAAGGATGAACAAGATGCAGTCTGAACACTCTTATGAAAAGGTAATGGAGTATACAATGTCCAAGATATTTGACCTTCATAGAGTACAAGAGAAGAATTTGTCTCAGGTGTTGCATAAGAAGCTGGAGCAACACATATCTTCCCTGAAGGAGTGGCATGATGAAGCCAAAAAGGGGGAAGATAGGACAAGACAAGTGATGGAACAAACACAGTCACAACAAGCTCAGCTGGTTGTAAGTCAGGATGAATTAAGAGCTGAAATTCATATGTTGAATGAAAAACTGAAGCAAAGAAAGCAACAGAAGCAACAAGGTCATGAGATTGTTGAAAAGAGACCTGAGATTGCTGGAAGTTCAAGTCAGAAGAAAAGGAAGCTAGTGTTTTCTGATGAAGAACAACAAGAGGAAGAAGCTGGAAGAATGACTAGATCAAAGAGCAAAATGAAAACTGTTATGACAAGTGAAGAAGAAGAAAGCTTGAAAAAGAAGAAAGAAAAGGATGTCAAGTTCTTGAAGACAAGATTTGATAATCGAGTCGCAGCTTTGAAGAAAAAGATGAATGCTCACAAGAAAGCTGAAGGAAAACAGTTTGACAAAGATTTTCAAGATGAAAACTTTGTGGATTTCATTGTTTTAACAGAACATATGGAATACTGGAAGAATTTGAAGAAGAAATGGCAGATTGCTAACTTCATTGTGAAGAAGTTTGGTGATCATTCTAGCAAGGAAGCAGAATTTATTGATTTTGAAGAATTTATGCTGAATATTGATCAAGAATTCTGGGAAGACATAGCACAGGTTGCTAATCGTGCTGGAACTAAGATTTTGTGCCCTGAAGAACCTAATTGGGAACCTCCAAGACTGGAAAATGGAGAACCTGATTACAAGGAGATTAACAACATTATTGCTGAGATTATTAAAGAAGAAGGAATCACTGATCATCAACACATGATGGATATCAAGGCAAGAATGTATGTGGCATTCAGAATTTAAAGATGCAGAATGAAGATGAAGGACGAGCTCAAAAGATAACATTTCTATCCTTAATCTTTATTTCTATATTTTTTTGTTTTCCATATTCTGTGATTATTTGTAATATTTGATCTTATTTGAATATGAATCTGGAATTTTGAATTGATGAACTGTTATGATTGACTACATACTTAACTACTGATTTATTAACATTTAAGTAGTTTTGGCTTCATCAAAAAGGGGGAAATTGTTGGGATATGAATCCTATAAACAATGTTCTAGTTGATGAAAGTATGTTTTGATGGCCAAAAGCAACTTAAAGTTAGTGATATATGTGGTTCTAAGTCATCTTAACTAAGTCATCTGAATCTAAGCTTACTAATCTGATGAGAAACTTAAAATTGAGATTACTGATCTTAATGCTAACTGAAGTAAGTTTACTGATCTTATTGAGTAATATTAAGAATAAAATTACTGATCTTAACTGAGTCATGTGAAATAAGATTACTGATCTGAGTATGGAAACTGAGAATATTTTTAGTGATCTTATATGAGATATTTGAAAATCTGAGTTACTGATCTGATGTACTTACTGATCTGATATGCTTACTGATCTGATATGTAAGTTACTGATCTTAAGTGTTTACTGATCTTAGATATTTACTGATCTTATATGGAAGTTATTGAACCTACATGAGTTACTGATCTTATGAGTTACTGATCTTATTGGTTACTGATCTGATATATGAACTGTTAGGAACTAAGCTGATGTTTTGTATTGTATAGACAGCTTATAGTATAGGACTTAGATATACTCATCTGTATATAGTTCAGTTGATGTATGGATAGATTTTATATTTGTAAAGTTGTATTCGATTGTAATCAGCATTGTAAAGTTCAGAACTGTAAAATCAGAACACTAGATTAGGAATAGATTAGAAGAAGATCAGAAGACTAATGAAGACTCAGAGGACTACTTCAGACTAAGAAGACTTCAAAGAAGAGTTGAAGAAGAGCTTAGAAGAAATCTGGAGAAGTTTTGAACAGTTTTCGGTTACTGTGCTGCTGATTGAATCAGAAGAGTAAAAATCAGCAGAGTAAAATCCGAAGAGTAAAAATCAGAACAGTAAGTTACTGTGCTGATTTGGTGAAATTGAAGAATAAGTTTGGAAAGCTTATTTAAAGTGTAACTAAAGATATATTGAAGATATGCTGACTTGGAAGTTGAAGGAAGTTACAAAGTCGGTTACAAGAAGAAGTTACAACAACAGTTTAGAGTTAGTTGAGAGTTAGTTCACAAACTGCTAACTGTCATACTAAGTTCTATAAATACTGTATGATTTCCTACTGCTGAAGACTACTGAAGCAATTACTGATCTTAGAGAATTCAAGAGCAAAGTCTACAAGCAAGAACTCAGAGAGTTGAAGGAGATTGAAGAAGAAGAAGAAGCCACTGAATTGAAGAGAAGAATCAAAGGCTATACAAAGAGAAGTTTTACTTTTCAAGTTTAAGTTTGTATTTTGTAAAACAAGTGTGCTAGTTACTTGTAGAATTACTAGTAGATCGAAGATATACCTGGAGGTATAATCGAAAAGATCAAAGTCTTAATCTTGGGACTCTAAGCCACAAGAAACTCAAGAAGAGTAATAAAACTTCACAACTGGAGTTGTGAGAGTGGATGTAGACATTTGTCGAACCACTATAAAATTCTGTGTTCTTTACTTTACTGTTTGATATTTGTTTGAATTGTTTAATCAAGAACATTAAGAATTAACAAAGATAAAGATCTAGATAAAAGTTGAGTATAAACTAGTAAGGCCCATATTATTCTGAAAGTACTGATCTGAGCTGAGTAGGCACAGTACAGTACATAAGAAGACTAAATTCCGCATTGCATATTCTGATATTTTGAAAGATTTTTGAAAGTCTATTCACCCCTCCCCTCTAGACTTTCTTAGCTTACTCAATCTTAACTCAACTTTGGGACCAACATATATGTATCAAGAAATTAATATTTAATTTGTTCTAATGATAAAAGGTTAACAGTGGGGAAAGGAGGAGACATTCTTCGAGCACCTGGTTTACAATTTCCAAATGGATATCACGTTCACATATCTAAAAATTAAGACAAGGATCTGCTCCCTCGATGTATTAGTCGTCCAATCCGGACAATCTTCTTTCATTCAGTGCTGGCTAGCTCATTCCAGTATATCTAATATAATTGTTTTTCCTTTAAAAAAATAAGAAAAGTGGAGAATAGGTACTTTAAAAAATAAGTAGTCTGATGGACCAGTGGATCTCTTTTCAATTATATATCATGTTATCCTCAAATTTGTACTACATTGGATCGATGCCTATTTCTATTGTAATTTAAGGTTGTGTCTAATTTTATTTTATTGAGACATTATGTCTGCCCTTAATCTCTGTTTAATTTGTGTATATTCAACAACTCAAAGCTATAATGAGTGGAGTGTACATTATATGTAGAAGGTTCATCATTATAGAGCCTTCTATCTAACAACCAGTGATACACGTTAGGGCCTGGGGATTCACTGGGACCCCCACAAAAATATTAAATTAAGTACTATATATACTGAATTGTATTAGCTATTTATTGGTGGCCCAGTGGTCTAAGTAGTATTAGATAAGGCTTTGTTTTGATTTCGCTGAACTCGGTTTCAATTCCCCTCAACTGCATGTCTAGATTAGTGATGTTTGGAAACACCCTTATTTAATTTTATATTTTATGATAGTAATATTTTAGCAATTTTGACACGGTTTCGTCTCTTCTAAAAAAAAACAATTAAATGTTTCTTCGAAATCAAACGAAAGTCAATTTGTTTAAATTAATAGAATGAGATTATTGATAATTTTATGATGAAATTATTTGACAAATATAATATTATAACGTTGAACAACACTTATATGAACTTGAGACTTTTGTCTACGTTTTTATAGTAATGTTAATTGGGCCCCCAAACACAAAATTTCTGGTCCCGTCACTGCTAACAAAAATTTGTTAAATATGTAACTACCCTTCTATATGTATAGAATATGTATGTATACTACAAGTGTGTGTGTTTCGCATGTGTGCATTGCATGCATGTGCCTTGCTCGCTTGATTCTTTATTTTGTATACTTCAACATGCCCCGGAAGAAACCAAACCTCCCGTAGCTTAAGATAGTTTGAACCAGGAGAGGAGATGAGCAAACCTAACTGGAGCAATAGGTTTGGTTAGAAGATCGGTTGGTTGCTCTTCGGAGGAGATGAATCTAATGTCAAGTGTGCCATTTTGAACCTTTTCTCGAAGAAAGTGAACGTCCACTTCAATGTGTTTAGTACGAGAGTGAAAAGCTGGACTGAAATCTAATGTGATTGCCCCTTGGTTATCACACCATAGTAAATTGAGAGCGGAAACCGGAATGTGAAGCTCTTGACAAAAGCTAGCAATTCACATAATATATGTTGTAGCAAGAGCAAGGGCTCTATACTCAACCTCTGTGCTGCTGCGAGCGACCACTGATTGCTTTCTCGAGATCCACGATAGTAGGTTGTGACCAAGAGTGATACAGAACCCTAAAGTGTTGCGCTTATCATCAATACTTGAAGCATAATCCGCATCCACAAATCCTTGCAACCTGAAATAAAAAATGGGAGAAAAAGAAATGCCATGAGAGATACAGAGCCTTTAAGGTATCAAAGAACTCTCTTACAAGCTTTCCAGTGATTCTGAGTTGGATTTTGCAAGAACTGGGATAGTTTGTTGACACTGAAGGCTATGTCTGGTCTGGTTAGGTTAAGGTATTGAAGGGCTCCAACAATGCTTCTTTAAAGAGTGGGTTTTTCAAAAGAAGGGATGTCAGAGGAGGATAGCTTGGAAGAAGGACATATGGTAGTTGGGCAAGGTTTGGAGTCAGTTAGGTGAGCTTTGGATATGATATTATTGGCATACTTGGATTGAGTGAGCTTGTTAAGGGAGTGTGTGGAATGAGCTTCAATTCTCAAGAAGTAGTTGATCACTCCCAAGTGTTTGAGAGAAAATTGAGAGTGGAGTGCATCAATGAGCTGATGCACAAGAGTGGGGTCATCTCCAGTGATCAAGATATCATCCACATAGACTAACAAAAGAGTGATGTGTCCCTGACTGAATCTGTGAAATAAACAGTGGTAAGAAGTAGAATGTATGAAGCCTTGTTGAACCAAGAATGCATTGAGAGTGCCATACCAGTCCTTTGGGGCCTACTTTAAGCCATAGAGAGAGCCTTTCTGAGCTTACGGACATAATTGGGATGATCAGGGTGAACAAATCCTTCAGGTTGAGCAATGTAGATTGTTTCATGAAGTAACCCTTTGAGAAAAGCATTATTGATGTCAACTTGTTGAATATACCATCTGTTGGGAATAAAATGAGATATGTTTTGATTCAATACCAAAATCCCCTGAGACATGCCTAAGTCTAAGGTGATTATGTTCTAAGCATGTTAGAACATATAGAATAAGGCTAGATGAGGAGCTGATATGTTAGGCAACTCTTAGATGATTAGATGCACAATTTGAGGGGGAACATATGCTTTAAAGAATATCAAGAACAAGTCCCCTTAAGGCTCAAATTCTGGAACAATCACCAAAGCTATTGAAGGCCAAGTATGCTGATCAGGAGAGTTGTCCAGAAAAGTTGTCTCAGTACAATTGAACCAGAACAAGTGTTCTGAAGCTTAAAGGTCAACTATGCTGAAGAAATGAAGACAACTACACTCTAAAAGACTTCAAAGAATGATGCTAAGATCAATTCCAAGTGAAGCAAAGGGTAGCCAAGTCATCTGAAGAGAGCAAGCCAACTATGCTGATAAGCAAGTATGCTGATAGTGATAAGCAGAGTTGTCCATTTGATAAGGAATGTTGACCTATCATTGGATCAACCTTCAGAAGCCATGTCCCAGTCCTAACAAATGAATCTTAAAGTCAGACATTGGGAAGAGTGCTGCAGAATGAAGACAAAGTCTTAACAGCCGTTTATTACCCAAATGAGGACATATCACTATCAAGAATCTGTCTTCCAATTTGAAGAACTCAAGGAAGACACTTATAGCAATTTGGGACTGCCTCTCCAACGGGCAAATCCTCAAATTTGTCTATAAATACAGAAGTGTGAAGACCATTTGAAGCACCAACTACTAAGCCAACTATCCTACAAGTTATCAAGTGCTCTCAAGCTTTAAAAGAGACTATCTTAGTCTTCA
Organism: Galeopsis tetrahit; assembly: GCA_963675135.1. Lineage (NCBI taxonomy): Eukaryota > Viridiplantae > Streptophyta > Magnoliopsida > Lamiales > Lamiaceae > Galeopsis > Galeopsis tetrahit. The sequence goes on from OY776127.1 coordinate 77,537,127, forward strand.
AACACTTCTTCTAAGCTGAACTTCTTGTATATCCATACAAAGCTTAGAGAGATATCCTAATCCTTATACACTGACTTTCATTGTAAAGGATATCTCATTAGTTGGAACCTTACATCAACCCTTACCCCTTTCAAGTGAGAAAGTGAGAAGGTTGTAGTAGTAGAAGTGGTATGAGCTGACTGTTGAGAGAAGAACAGTTCAGTTCTGAGTTGAGAAGAGGGTACTAGGACTCTAGACATCCTAGGGATCAATTCACCAAGGAGTGGTGTTCTTGATCAAGTGCACCTTGGCACTATAAAACAAGTTAATTCCAAGAGTGAAGGAATTATCCTGTTAAATCAGGGAAAGTGAATGTAGGAGCTTAAGTCTCTGAACCACTATAAACTCTTGTGTTGATTTACTTTCAAAATACTTTCATACATTCAACACTGCACACAAAACTGATCTTTCAAGGACATATATTCAAAGACTGTGCAAAAACTGTATTGGACAAGTTCCCTGAAAACTGGACTATATTGCTTAAGGTGATTTCAGAACTTAAAGGAGCTTAAACTAAAGGGCCAACTACCAATTCCGCACTTATAACCAACTTAGATACTCATTCAACTAAGTACTCAATAGTGCTTAGTGGCTTGGTTATCTTTGAAAAGGTTATACATCTTCAGCAGAGTTGTCCAAGACAATCTTGCTGAACTCTGGTTTGATCAAATTCAGAAAGAATTTGCATGCAAGTGTATTCCCCCCCCCCCCCCATACACTTGTTATATACTCCTTTCAGGACCAACAAGTGGTATCAGAGCAGGGGTTCAAGGACCACACTACTGCTTCTGAAAATCCATCTTGGTTTTTCAAAATCACATATTCGGTGTGGTCACTGAACTGATCTATCTGAAATCCTATTATTTGACTGACATCTTATTCTTGAGCTATGGCCAACAACAATGTTGTTCCTAATGATGCTGTTCAAGGAATCAACAATATGGCCACCAATCCAGTCAACCATATATCACATCACAAGCTGCCCATGTTCTCTATTGATGTTGGTCCTGAAAGGAGTATATAACAAGTGTATGGGGGGGGAATACACTTGTATGCAATTCTTTTGCTACTTTGATCAAACCAGAGTTCAGCAAGGTTGTCTTGGACAACTCTGCTGAAGAAGATTAACTCTTCTAAGATAATCAGACTACTAAGTACTATTGAGTAATTAGTTGACTGACTATCTAGGGGAGTTATATGTGCGGAATAGTGGTTGGCCCTTTAAGTTTAGACTCCTTTAATTTCTGAAATCACTTAGTCAATACAACACAGTCCAGTTAGGCTTCAGGGAACTTGTCCAAATCTGTTTTGCACAGTCTTTGAATATGTATCTTTGAAAGATCAGTTTTGTGTGCAGTGTTGAATGAATGTAAGTACTTGTAAAGCAAATCAACACAAGAGTTTATAGTGGTTCAGAGACTCAAGCTCCTACATCCACTTTCCCTGATTTAACAGGATAATTCCTTCACTCTTGGAATTAACTTGTTTTATAGTGCCAAGGTGCACTTGATCAAGAACACCACTCCTTGGTGAATTGATCCCTAGGATGTCTAGAGTCCTAGTACCCTCTTCTCAACTCAGAACTGAACTGTTCTTCTCTCAACAGTCAGCTCCTACCACTTCTACTACTACAACCTTCTCACTTTCACTCTTTGAAAGATGTAAGGGTTGAAGTAAGGTTCCAACTAATGAGATATCCTTTACAATGAAGATCGGTGTATAAGGATAGGATATCTCTCTAAGCTTGTGTATGAATATAGAATGTGTTCAGCTTAGAAGAAGTGTTTTAAGACTAAGATAGTCTTTGATAGCTTTGAAAGCACCTTGTAGGATTGTTGGATATTCTTGTCAAGGTTGAGGTGCTCTCAAATGATCTTCACACTTCTGTATTTATAGACAAAATGGAGGATTTGCCCGTTGGAGAGGCAGCCCCAAATTGCTATAAATGTCTTCCTTGAGTTCTTCAAACTGGAAGACAGATTCTTGATAGTGACATGTCCTCATTTGGGTAATAAACGGCTTGTAAGATTTTGTCTTCATTCTGCAACACTTTTCCCAATGTTTGACTTCTTGTTAGGACTTGGACATGGCTTCTGAAGGTTGATCCAATGATAGGACAACATTCCTTATCATCTGGACAACTCTCCTTATCACTATCAGCAGTTTTGCTTTTCAGCAAGGTTGGCTTGCTCTTCTTCAGATGACTTGGCTCTTTCCCTTTATTTTACTCCAAGATGATCTTGGCGTATTGCATTTCTTTAGGGCATGGTTGTCCTTAATTCTTCAGCATAGTTGACCTTCAACCTTTAGAGTATCTGTTCTTATTCAATCATGCTGAGACAACTCTTCTGGACAACTCTTCTGATCAGCATATTTGGTCTTTTAGCATCAGAGCAATTTACACATAGAGTTGGCTTCTCTGGACAACTCTTCTGATAAAAAACCTTTGAGTAGTCTTGTACTTTTGAGCTAGGTAAAGTTGTTCTAGCTTCTTTGGACAACTCTGCTGACCAGTGTCATTAAGCTTGTCCTTTTGATTTTACCAATCTTGCATATGGACACTTTCTCTGGACAACTCTCCTGATCAGATCATCTTATTGGACTTGTCCTTTTGAGCTTTACATTCTTGTTCTTGCATAAGACATCTTCTCTGGACAACTCTTCTGATCAGTGCATTTGATTTTCCATAGAGTGTCCTTGCTCTTAAGTGATAGTTCCAGAATTTGAGCCTTGAGGGGACTTGATCTTGATCATCTTCAAAACATAGGTTCCCCCTCAAATTGTGCATCTAATTGTCTAAGAGCTGCCTAACATTTCAGCTTCTCATCTAGCCTTATGCTATGTGTTCTAACATTTTTAGAACATTATCAATTTGACTTAGGCATGTCTCAGGAGGTTTTGGTATTAGATCAAAACATATCTCATTTTATTCCCAACAATTTCCCCCTTTTTGATGATGCCAAAACCTACATTATCTAAGCAAAAGTGACTTGTCTACACCTATTACATGTTTCTTCAGAAGACATGACTAAGGTCAATATTCCTGAAAAGATAATGTGTTAGTGTTTTCACTGTTTTTGTTGCAAGTAGGTTTCAAGATAGGCATAGAGAGATTAGTGTTTCTTGATTCAAAATAAGTTCAACTATCATTCATTCAAAGATTATTACAAGCATGTTGATAGTTGAAATTAACATATCAGAGCATGAATCAAAACCACTTAAGTACATCAGAGCATTTCATTCTAACAATTCAAGACAAAAATAAAATTTTCAGCATCAGAGCACAGAGCTTGTATCAGAGCAATCCATAACAGATCAGAGCAAACAGATTAGCACACCACATCAGCAATCTTGACCATATTTTAGCATAGTTGATCAATCAAGAAAGGTCAGAAGACTTAGCCATTTCAAAGATCATCCTCAGGGGGTGGCAGCATTCCATACTGTGCCCACACTCTTCTTTTCAATGCCATGGCTTCTTGGTTGGTTCCCTTAGGTCCAAGAACCATCTTGTTTAGCTTAAGGATCTCAGTGAATTCTCTCAGAATTCTTGCTTGGTCAATCCATCCTTCAAGCTTTGGAGGCATGTATATGATTGGCTTGGGAGCTGTGAGTTCAATTCTTGCAATGTCAGCAGCTGCAAGAAGTTGTTGATACAACTCTCTGTAGTATTCTAGCATGAACTCAGTGAAGGCAGAGTTTGCATCTCCTCCATTCCATCTGTCAATGACATAGTAGTCATAGACAAACTCCCTTTTGGCTTCTTCCCATGTGTCATTCAGTTGAATTGGCACCCATTTATCCAAGTGTGGATATTTGGTGTCCATTGGGATTAGAAGCTGAGGCTTCATCTTGCTGTAAGTTGCTCTCCTCCTTCTTGATTTCTGAAAGTTTGCTCTCCTTTCATCTCTTGCTCTGTTGGCTTCTTCCATCAGATCCATTTTCTCTTGGGCCCTCATCATGGCCAGTTTCTGTTGTGTTTCAGGGTCTTTGCCATACCCTTCATGAAACAGCTTTGATGGATCATGGGCTAAAACAGTTGTCTTCTTCTTAGGTTCAGGTCCAAATCCTTCAGCAAATAATTCTTCAATGTCTTCAGTGGACTTGGGACCTTCAGCAGTTTTGCCAGATTCAGAAGATTTGTCCTTTTCAGCTGCTTTGGGCTCTTCAGCAGTTTTGGCTTTCTTTGATGTAGGCTCATCTTCATCAATTCTGAATTCAGGTGGAAGATCAAGGCTGCTAGGAAAGTCAGTGAATTTCTCAATTTGTCTCTTCTTTCCTTGGGCCTTCTTGATCTTTCCTCTAGGGGAGTTGGCTCTGGGTTCTCCTACTAGGGCTTCAGGCAGATTAAGTTCAGGGATCTTGGCTTCAGAAGGGTTGGGTGCAATAGAAGGATCTTCAGTTGCTTTTGAGAGCAATGGATCTGAAGGGGCTTTACTCAGGGGGGTTGGCTCATTGAGTGCATGCTCTAAGAGCTTTGAATAATTGAGCATGGATGAGTCAAGGGGAGACAGGAGTCTTGTCTCATCTACTGCTAAGTCAGCAAGCACATCAATGCCACTTCTTTGCACATTCCCTTCTGGAGAATATCTCTTAGTGAGATTTACAGGGGTAATGGGTTGGTTGGAAGGGGTGACATGGGTTTCAGGGGAGTTGGGCTCAAGGATCTGGGTTTCAGGGAGGTTGGCCTCTATAGGTTGACCTTCAGGGACTTTGGATTCTGGAGTTCCAGAACCAGAAGAATTAGTCCTTGACATGGATTTGGTCCTGCTTTCAGCTCTGCTCTCCCTTAGAACCAATTGAAGAGACCTTTCTTCTTGAAGCTCCAACACCTTCTCAGTAGGTTTGGCCCTTCTCTTGCTGGCCCTACTGCTCCCACTTCCTTCCTTCTCAGGGACAACTTCCCTGATTCTCTTATCACCCTTCTTCTTTTGCCTAGTCTCATTGTACTTCCTCCTCAACTCTTCTGAGTGGTCAGAAGGCACACTCACTCCCTCTTCTGCCACTGCATCAACTTCAGCTGATGCTCCTGAGACTTCTCTTGAAGGCAATTGAGACATCTTCCTTGTTTTGACAGCCCTGGCCTTTGTTCTCTTTTTCATCTTAGGCTTCTCTTCCTCCTGTTCTTCAGCAGGTTTGACCATGAGCATCCTTCTCTTTTCAGTTTTCTTGCTAAGTTTTCTGAACAGGATCTTCTGGGCTGGAAGGGGCTTTGCAAAGGTCTGCATCTGGGAATAGTGGGAAAACCTCTCAATCAACAAGCTTGCCCTGGTGCAATACTTGATTTTCCCTTATCACTAGCATCAATAATGGCAGCCATGATTCTGATCCTTGGATGACTAACCTGCTCTAAGCTTCCAGTGTTGCTTAAGAGGCTCTTAGCAATAACCTCAAAAAGATTGAGAAACTCTGGCTTGAGAGTTTTCTTGTTTTGAGTTGAGGAGAGAGGGCCTGGAACTAATAACCATTCTTGGGCTATTTCATCTTCATGCCCAGTACCATAAACCTCTGGATTCCTTCCCTCATAAGGCAATCCAAAAGCTCCTTCCAGATCTTCTGAGGAGAATTTTACTCTGTGGAATCTCTCCTCTTCCTCTCCTTCTGCTGTGTAAGATAATCTGGTTGATACTTCACCATCTTCAGGCTTGCCTCTCCACTTGAGGAAGGCAAAGAATTCTGCCATGTAGCTCTCCAAGCAAGAGCTTGGTTTCTCCTCCATGAACTTTTGAAGTCCAGCTCTCCTCAACCATCTCAAGGTTGGTGTGATTTCAGGATCCTCATTCTCAAAGGATACTATTGGCTCAAAATGGAGATTTTGTTTATGGCTTAAGTAGCCAAAATCCAGGTCTAGATCCTTGTTAGAGAAATCAACAAGCATCTCAGGTCTAACTTTGGGGGCCATTGAAAATTGTAGAGAGAGTTTTGAGAGAGTTTGAAGAAAATTTGAGTTAGGGTTTCGAATACTTGGGGAAGAAGTGTTTGTGGGGATCTTAAGACTTGTGAATATTCTAAAACGAATGTTTGTCAATGAGTTGGTAAGGTCTTGAAGCAATTCAAAGATGAGCAAAAATGGAAATCCAAAATGGACGGCTAGGATTGATTTCAGGGGAGTTGTCCATTTTTGATCCAATGGTCAAAAACCAATGTAACAGTGAAATAACTGTTTTATTCAAAACGTGGGTGGTTTTTAATGTTTGTTTAAGGCTGGGGGTTTTTCGAGATAGATCATGTCCCAAAAAGTTTAATGCAAACAAGAGTTAAATCTTGGCATTTAATGCATGGAAAGTGACCTTTTGAGTGGGAGACAAATTAAATCCCAGAAAGGTGAAAACTGTAATTCAATGGGACAGATTTCGAAATAGGTATTGATCACCAAAAATAGGTGCTTATCATACCAAGATTTGGTTTGATAGCTGGGACAACTTATCTGACCCTACATGGACAAGTGTCCTGAAAAGCTGTTGGACAAGTGTCCTGAATTTCAAGGGACAAGTGTCCTGAAGAGATAAGGTCATATTTCTGAGTTTCAGTAGACTTGACCAAGTCTGCTGAAGTTTGAGTTTATTTCCTCCTCAAACAATGAACCTCTTTGGACTCATTTTTCCAACTTCCCTGGATCAAGAAGTCCCAACTCTGCTGATAATTCCAGGAACCTTGCCTCTGCAAGTGGCTTAGTTAGTATATCAGCTTTTTGATGGTCTGTGTGAATTTTCACTAGCTTGATATCCTTCTTCTCCACATGATCTCTAATGAAGTGGTGCTTGATGTCCACATGTTTGCATCTTGTGTGCAAGACAGGATTTTGTGATATCGCAATGGCACTATTGTTATCACAGAAAATTGGCACTTCAGTAGAGTTGACTTTGTAGTCTCTGAGTTGTTGTCTTAGCCAAAGGATTTGAGCACAACAACTTCCAGCTGCAACATATTCAGCTTCAGTGGTGGAGGTGGCTACTGTATTTTGTTTCTTGGAGAACCAAGATATGAGTTTGTTGCCTAAGAATTGACAAGTTCCTGAAGTGGATTTTCTGTCAATTCTGCATCCTCCATAATCAGCATCTGAGTAGCCAGTTAACTCAATGTTGTCATCAGCAGGGTACCAAAGGCCTAGATTCTCAGTGCCTTTGAGGTACCTCAAAATCCTCTTTGCAGCCTCAAGGTGGCTTTTCTTAGGATTTGCTTGAAACCTTGCACAAACACCTACTGCAAAGGTAATATCAGGTCTGCTGGCAGTGAGATAGAGGAGTGATCCAATGATTCCTCTATACTCAGTAGAGTTGGTTGGAATACCACTCTCATCAGGATCCATCTTCCAATTTGTGTTCATTGGGATCCTCACTGGCTTGCTTGATGTACACCCAAATTTCTTGATCATCTCTCTGGTGTACTTAGCTTGGTTGATGAAGATTCCTTCTTTTGTTTGCTTGACTTGTAGACCCAAAAAGAAATTCATCAACCCCATCATGGACATCTCAAACTTGCTTTGCATGAGCTTGGAGAATTTCTCACATAGCTTCTCATTAGGGGATCCAAAAATTATGTCATCTACATAAATTTGGACAAGCAAGATGTCCTCTCCTTCAGAGATTCTGAAGAGAGTTCTGTCCACAGTTCCCTTGGTGAATCCATGATCCAAGAGGAATTGTGACAGTGTGTCATATCAAGCCCTAGGGGCTTGTTTGAGTCCATATAGAGCTTTCTTGAGTCTGTAAACTTGATTTCCAATTTCAAAACCTAGGGGTTGCTCCACATAGACTTCTTCTTTCAAGACTCCATTCAGAAAGGCACTCTTGACATCCATTTGGTATACTTTGAACCTCTTATGGGCTGCATAGGCTAGAAAGAGCCTTATTGCTTCTAGCCTTGCCACAGGTGCAAATGTCTCATCATAGTCAATGCCTTCATGTTGGCAATACCCTTTTGCCACTAGTCTTGCTTTGTTTCTGACAATCACATCATTTTCATTTTTCTTGTTCTTGAACACCCATTTTGTTCCAATAACATCTTGATGTGAAGGTCTATCAACCAGCTCCCATACTTCATTTCTGGTGAATTGGTTGAGTTCTTCCTGCATGGCTGTGATCCAATTTGCATCTTAAAGTGCTTCCTCAATGTCACTAGGTTCTTGTTCTGACAAGAAACAACAGAATAGAGCACTTTCACCATGAAACTTTCTGGTTCTGACTCCTATACTTGGATCACCAAGTATCAGATCAGAAGGGTGGTCAGATAACCAAGTCCTTCTTTTCCTGATCTCTTCGGTAGAGTTATCCTCTACTGAAGGTGAGTCATTTTGATCATAGAATTCAGGATAATTTAATGCAGGATCTAATTCAGGATCATAATCAGGGGTGTTGTCCTCAATGTCAGGGACATTGGCATTTTCAACATTTTGAGTTCCCCCTTGATTATTTGACCCATTAACTACCTCAGCAGGAACTGCTTCTTCATTGGTAGTTGTTACCTGGATGTGAACTGGGATTTGTTCATTCAGTTCACCATTTCTATCTGTAGGATTTGTCTCAGGAAGGTTGCCTTCAGGATTGTTGTCCAGTGTGGATTTTTCAGGTAGATTAGCTTGGACAACATTTATGAATTCAGTGTCTTTGTCTTTTAGGCTTAATCTGGTTGTCCTCTGTGTGATTTCCTCAGGTTCCAAATGATCATTCCTGATCTCAAAGATAGACTCATCAAACACAACATGAGGTGTTTCTTCCACTATAAGGGTTTTCTTGTTGTAGATTCTGAAAGCTCTACTGATTTGAGAGTATCCAAGGAATACTCCCTCATCAGCTTTGCTGTCAAAGGCTTTCAACTGTTCTTTCCCATTATTGTGAATGAAACATTTGCAACCAAATATATGAAAGTATGACACTTTAGGCATTCTTCCTTTCCAGAGTTCATAGGGGGTTTTGCCTTGCCCCTTAGTGATCAAACATCTATTTTGAGTATGGCATGCAGTGTTTATAGCTTCAGCCCAAAACCTCTTAGGTAAATTTGAATCAGCAATTAAAGTTCTATTTCTTCTTTCTGCAACTCCATTTTGTTGGGGAGTTCTAGCTGCTGAGGTTTCATGAGCTATTCCATTAGATGTGCAATACTCATTGATGTATGAGTTAATGAACTCAGTGCCTTTATCAGATCTTATCTTGATAATGCTAAGGCTTTTCTCATTTGACAATCTCTTAAGAAGTTCAGGTAGTTTGACTTGTGTTTCCTTCTTATTAAGGAGAAATACTACCCATGTGAACCTAGAGAAGTCATCTACTACCACCAATGTGTATTTTCTACCATTTATGCTTGAAGGGGTAATTGGTCCAAATAGGTCCATATGTAACAGTTCAAGTACCCTTTCAGTAGAAATGACTGGTTTTCCCTTAAATGAGGCTTTGATCTGTTTTCCTTCTTGACATGGCTTACACACATGTTCTTTAATGAAAACTTCATTAGGCAGTCCTTTAACTAATGCATTTCTAGCAAGTTTATTCATAGATTTGAAGTTCAGGTGGTTTAGCCTCTTGTGCCATAACCAACTTTGTTCACTAGAGCTTTTAGCAATAAAACATGCAGCATCAGTAGACTTGTCCCAGTCTGCAAAATACACATTTCCCTTCCTAGTTCCAGTCAATAGGGTTTGTTGAGTTTTATCCTTAATTAAACACTTTCCACTTGAGAACTCAACATTAAAATCTTTATCACAGAATTGACTGATACTTAGGAGATTATATTTGAGACCAGCCACATAAGATACATTGGTTACTTTGATGTTACCAATCATCAAAGTACCATAACCTTTTGTAGTTGCTTGTGAGCTGTCTCCAAAAGTAACATTTGGGCCTTCTTTTTCAATGAAGTCAGTGAGGAGTTCCTTGTTTCCAGTCATGTGCCTTGAGCATCCACTGTCAAGGTACCATGCTGTCTTTTTGTTCATGCTCCTCTTCTTGTGGCCCATTGGTACCTGCAATTAGATAGGTTTAGGTACCCTTTGAGTTTTGGGTCCTAAGAGGTTAGCTGTACCTTTGGGAACCCAAACTTGCCTAATAACCTTGATTGATTCAAGGTGGCTAAGTTGTCTTCCTCTAGCATCTACATACACTGTCTTCCCTTTAAATGCCTTTGAGAAAGTGTGTGTGAAAGTGTTAACTCTATAAGTTTCAGAGGAGTTGTCCACTCTCCTGAACTCATGAGTTCTTTGTGCAGCTTGATGAAATCTTTGAGGAAAGGCCTTTTTATGACCATTACCCTTTAGCATGAAGGGTTTTGGTTGTCTCATTTTATTTTGCCTTTGAGGATAGTTGTCCTTAGGTCTATTCAGCTGAGGCTTTCTCAGATGAGTTGGCCTAGGCTGATTATACCTTGGATAACTCCTCTGACCATTGTTCAGTAGAGTTGCCCTTCCATTGGGTCTACTCTGCTGACCAACATTCCTCTTATGTTCAGGAGCTTTGGCCATTTCCTTAGGTTTTGGCCTTTTCTCCTGAATCACTTGAGTAGGCAGATCATCCATTTTGCCCTTTCCTTTGTTCAGTGGTTGAATCACTTCATTTTCAGTTTGTGCCACTGACTTAACAAAGATTCTCTTAGTGTTACTTACAGAGGCAACACTAAGACAAGGTGAAGATTCAAAAGGATCAAAACCTAATCCACTTCTTTGAGCCATAGGTCTTTGATAACTTTGAATTTCCTCTATTGCTCTATAGGATTTGTTCAAAGCAGACATCTTTAACTTCAGGCTCTCTTCACTTAATTTAAGAATATCATATTCATGTGAGAGATTTTCAAATTTGGCATTGAGAATTTTAAGTTCAAAATCTTTTCTCTTCTGAGAGAGAAGTTGATCATCAATCTCCTTTTGTTGGTCAACTATCCTGAGATTTGCTTCCTCAAGCTCTCTCAAGATTTGTTGATACAATTCAGTAGATTTGACATCAACAGCTACCTCAGAGTTTTTGGCAAGTTCAATAGCCAATCTTTCATTTTCTCTCACACAGTTATCATGAAATTCTTGTAATCTAGTGAAATCTTCCATCAACTTTCCCAAGGAAAGTTTCAGGTTAACCTCACTAGTGTTTTGTGAGATGAATGATGGTGAACTAGAAGTAGAGGATACCTCATCATCCTCAAGAGCCATGTTGCAGACATCATCATCATCATCACTGTTGGAGAATAGTCCATCAGAAGAGTTGAAGCTTTCAGCACTATCAGATTCTTCACCAGCCATCATGGCTTTTCTATTGGTGAACTTTCTGTCTCTTTTAGCTTGTCTCTTTCTTCTTTCTTTAGAGCTCAATTCAGGGCAGTCATACTGGAAGTGCCCTTTCTTTTTACAGTTATAGCACAGATCTTCATCATCTTCTTTCTTTGATTCTTCTCTTCTTTTTGATGATGAAGGTTCAGCTCTACTGGACCTTCTCCTATCAGAGTACTTGTCCTCTGATCTTTTCTCTTCAGGCTTTTTGACTTCAGCCTGTGCTTCAGGGGAGTTGTATCTCCTGAATTTGTTGTCCTGGTAGAATTTCTTGTATCTACCAAACCTTGAGTTCAACTTTTCAAACCTTCTAGCCATCAAGGCTAGTTCTTCCTTCATTTCAGTCTTTGAGACTGACTTTGATGGTCTTGGAGTGGGCTGCATCTCTGGTTCAGCAACTTTGGCTTTGAATGCCACTCCCTTAGTAGGATTTGAAGGTTCCTCAATAGGCTTTCTTCTATTGAGGTCGAACTCATAAGCTTTGAGTTCAGAGAAGATTTGTTGCATGGGCATGGTGGAAAGATCTTTGGTGTTTTGCATCATTACAGTATAGACATCCCACTTTTGAGTGAGACTTCTCAAGATCTTCAACCCCACTTCTCTCTTGGTGTAGACCTTGCCCAATGAGTTAATTTCATTCATCACATCAGTGAATCTACCAGCAAATTTGTCAATGGACTCATCAGTTTCCATTGAAAATTGTTCAAACTTCTGCACAGCAACTTGGAGCTTGTTCTCCTTGATCTTTTCAGTGCCCTCACACATTTCAGCAAGAGTATCCCAAATTTCTTTGGCTGTTGTGCAGTGGTAGACTCTTCCCATAACTGCATCTGGAATTGTTTGATAGAGGGTGTTCATTGCTAGATAATTCAGATTATCCTTCCTCTTTTCATCAGTAGTGAAGTCATCTTCATCTTTGGGAATCAGTTCCCTTATATCTGCTCTTTGCTCATCTGTCAATCTGGGGTTAGTTTGAGTAAACACAAAAGGTCCTCTTGTGATTACTCTTAGCATGTCAGTGTGAAGAGATGCAAGATGAGCTCTCATTCTAATTTTCCAGAAATCATAATTGTCTATTGAAAACATGGGCAGTTTGTGATGAGAAATGTGGTTGACTGGATTTGTGGCCATGTTGTCTAATCCTTGAACAGCAGGTGGAGGAACAGCATTGTTGTTGGCCATTTCTCAAGAATAATCAGTTAGTCAACAAGTAATAGATTTCAGATAGAGATCAGTTCAGTGACCACACAAATATGAGAGTTTTGAAAATCAATATGGATTTTCAGAAGCAGTGGTCTTTGAACCCCTGCTCTGATACCACTTGTTGGTCCTGAAAGGAGTATATAACAAGTGTATGGGGGGGGGGGGAATACACTTGTATGCAATTCTTTTGCTACTTTGATCAAACCAGAGTTCAGCAAGGTTGTCTTGGACAACTCTGCTGAAGAAGATTAACTCTTCTAAGATAATCAGACTACTAAGTACTATTGAGTAATTAGTTGACTGACTATCTAGGGGAGTTATATGTGCGGAATAGTGGTTGGCCCTTTAAGTTTAGACTCCTTTAATTTCTGAAATCACTTAGTCAATACAACACAGTCCAGTTAGGCTTCAGGGAACTTGTCCAAATCTGTTTTGCACAGTCTTTGAATATGTATCTTTGAAAGATCAGTTTTGTGTGCAGTGTTGAATGAATGTAAGTACTTGTAAAGCAAATCAACACAAGAGTTTATAGTGGTTCAGAGACTCAAGCTCCTACATCCACTTTCCCTGATTTAACAGGATAATTCCTTCACTCTTGGAATTAACTTGTTTTATAGTGCCAAGGTGCACTTGATCAAGAACACCACTCCTTGGTGAATTGATCCCTAGGATGTCTAGAGTCCTAGTACCCTCTTCTCAACTCAGAACTGAACTGTTCTTCTCTCAACAGTCAGCTCCTACCACTTCTACTACTACAACCTTCTCACTTTCACTCTTTGAAAGATGTAAGGGTTGAAGTAAGGTTCCAACTAATGAGATATCCTTTACAATGAAGATCAGTGTATAAGGATAGGATATCTCTCTAAGCTTGTGTATGAATATACAATGTGTTCAGCTTAGAAGAAGTGTTTTAAGACTAAGATAGTCTTTGATAGCTTTGAAAGCACCTTGTAGGATTGTTGGATATTCTTGTCAAGGTTGAGGTGCTCTCAAATGATCTTCACACTTCTGTATTTATAGACAAAATGGAGGATTTGCCCGTTGGAGAGGCAGCCCAAAATTGCTATAAATGTCTTCCTTGAGTTCTTCAAACTGGAAGACAGATTCTTGATAGTGACATGTCCTCATTTGGGTAATAAACGGCTTGTAAGATTTTGTCTTCATTCTGCAGCACTTTTCCCAATGTTTGACTTCTTGTTAGGACTTGGACATGGCTTCTGAAGGTTGATCCAATGATAGGACAACATTCCTTATCATCTGGACAACTCTCCTTATCACTATCAGCAGTTTTGCTTTTCAGCAAGGTTGGCTTGCTCTTCTTCAGATGACTTGGCTCTTTCCTTTTATTTTACTCCAAGATGATCTTGGCGTATTGCATTTCTTTAGGGCATGGTTGTCCTTAATTCTTCAGCATAGTTGACCTTCAACCTTTAGAGTATCTGTTCTGATTCAATCATGCTGAGACAACTCTTCTGGACAACTCTTCTGGACAACTCTTCTGATCAGCATATTTGGTCTTTTAGCATCAGAGCAATTTACACATAGAGTTGGCTTCTCTGGACAACTCTCCTGATCAAAAACCTTTGAGTAGTCTTGTACTTTTGAGCTAGGTAAAGTTGTTCTAGCTTCTTTGGACAACTCTGCTGACCAGTGTCATTAAGCTTGTCCTTTTGATTTTACCAATCTTGCATATGGACACTTTCTCTGGACAACTCTCCTGATCAGATCATCTTATTGGACTTGTCCTTTTGAGCTTTACATTCTTGTTCTTGCATAAGACATCTTCTCTGGACAACTCTTCTGATCAGTGCATTTGATTTTCCATAGAGTGTCCTTGCTCTTAAGTGATAGTTCCAGAATTTGAGCCTTGAGGGGACTTGATCTTGATCATCTTCAAAACATAGGTTCCCCCTCAAATTGTGCATCTAATTGTCTAAGAGCTGCCTAACATTTCAGCTTCTCATCTAGCCTTATGCTATGTGTTCTAACATTTTTAGAACATTATCAATTTGACTTAGGCATGTCTCAGGGGGTTTTGGTACTAGATCAAAACATATCTGATTTTATTCCCAACAATTGAGAACTATGACTTCTGGAAGATCAGAATGAGAGCTCATCTCGCATCTCTTCATACTGACATGCTGAGAGTGATAACAAGAGGACCCTACATGTTCACTCAAATCAACCCCAGATTAACTGAAGACCAAAGAGCTGACATAAGGGAAAAGATCCCTAAAGATGAAGATGACTTCACTGCTGAAGAGAAAAGAAAAGATAACTTGAATTATCTTGCAATGAATACTCTCTATCAAACAATTCCAGATGCAATCATGGGAAGAGTCTACCATTGCACAACAGCCAAAGAAATTTGGGATACTCTTGCTGAAATGTGTGAGGGTACTGAAAAGATAAACGAGAACAAGCTCCAAGTGGCTGTGCAGAAGTTTGAACAGTTCTCAATGGAGCCAGATGAGTCCATTGATAAGTTTGCTGGTAGATTCACTGATGTGATGAATGAAATCAACTCCTTGGGCAAGGTGTACTCCAGGAGAGAAGTTGGATTAAAAATCCTGAGAAGTCTCACTCAAAAGTGGGATGTATATGTTGTAATGATGCAGAACACCAAGGATCTCTCCTCCATGCCCATGCAACAAATCTTCTCAGAACTCAAAGCATATGAGTTTGACCTCAATAGAAGAAAGCCAGCTGAGGAGTCTTCTCTACCAACCAAGGGAGTGGCATTTAAAGCCAAAACAGCTGAACCAGAAATGCAGTCCACTCCAAGATCATCAAAGTCAGCCTCGAAGACTGAAATGAAGGAAGAGATGGCCCTCATGGCTAGGAGGTTTGACAAACTCAACTCAAGGTTTGGTAGATACAAGAAATTCTACCAAGACGATAAATTCAGGAGAAGGTACAACTCCCCTGAAGCACAGGCTGAGGACAAAAAGCCTGAAGAGAAAAGATCAGAGGACAAGTACTCTGATAGGAGAAGGTCCAGTAGAGCTGACCCTTCATCATCTAAAAGAAGAGATGAATCCAAGAAGGATGATGATGAAGACTTGTGCTATAATTGCAAGAAGAAAGGGCACTTTCAGTATGACTGCCCTGAATTGAGCTCTAAAGAAAGAAGAGAAAGGCAAGCAAAAAGAGATAGAAAGTTCACCAATAGGAAGGCCATGATGGCTGGTGAAGAATCTGATAATGATGGAAGCCTCAACTCTTCTGATGGATTATTCTCAAACAGTGATGATGATGATGATGTGTGCAACATGGCCATTGAGGATGATGAGGTATCCTCCACTTCTAGCTCACCATCATTTCTATCACAGAACACTAGTGAAGTCAACTTGAAACTTTCTTTTCGGAAGTTGATGGAAGATTTCACTAGGCTGCAAGAATTTCATGACAATTGTGTGAGAGAAAATGAAAGACTTTCAATTGAGCTTTCAAAACCTGCTGAGACAGTAGTTGACATTAAATCTACTGAGTTGTATCAACAAGTCTTGAGAGAGCTTGAGGAAGTAAATCTCAGGATAGTTGACCAACAAGGACAGATTGATGCTTAATTACTTACTCAGAAGAGAAAAGATTTTGAATTAAAAATTCTTCAAGCAAAATTTGAAAACCTCTCACATGAGTATGACATTCTTAAATCAAGTGAAGAGAGCCTGAAATTAAAGATGTATGCCTTGAACAAATCCTCTAGAGAAATAGAGGAAATTCAAAGTTATCAAAGACATATGGCTCAAAGTAGTGGATTAGGTTTTGATCCATTTGAATCTTCACCTTGTCTTAGTGTTGCTTCAACAAGTAACACTAAGAAAATCTTTGTTAAGTCAGTGGCACAACAAGCTGAAAATGAAATAATACAGCCACTGAACAAAGGAAAGGGCAAAATGAATGAAATGCCTACTCAAGTGGTTCAGGAGACTAGGCCCAAACCTAAGGAAATGGCCAAAGTCCCTGAACACAAGAGGAATGTTGGTCAGCAGAGTAGACCCAATGGAAGGGCAACTCTCCTGAACAATATTCAGAGGAATTATCCAAGGTATAAACAGCCAAGGCCAACTCCTCTGAGAAAGCCTCAGCTGAATAGACCTAAGGACAACTATCCTCAAGGGCAGAATAAAATGAGACAACTAAAACCCTTCATGCCAAAGGGTAATGGTCATAAAAATGCCCTTCCTCAAAGATTTCATCAAGCTATACAAAGAACTCATAAGTTCAGGAGATTTGACAACCCTCCTGAAACTTACAGAGTTAATACTTTCACACACACCTTCCCAAAGGCATTTAAGGGAAAGGCTGTGTATGTTGATGCACAAGGAAAACAACTTAGTCACCTTGAATCAATCAGGGTAATTAGGCAAGTTTGGATTCCTAAAGGTACAGCTAACCTCTCAAGACCCAAAACTCAAAGGGTACCTAAACCTATCTAATTGCAGGTACCTATGGGCCACAAGAAGAGGAGCATGAGCAAAAAGTCAGCATGGTATCTTGACAGTGGATGTTCAAGGCACATGACTGGAAACAAGGAACTCCTCACCGATTTTATTGAAAAAGAAGGCCCAAATGTCACATTTGGAGACATCTCACAAGTAACAACAAAAGGTTATGGTACTTTGATGATTGGTAACATCAAAGTATGCAATGTATCTTATGTAGCTGGTCTTAAATATAACCTCGTAAGTATCAGTCAATTCTGTGATAAAGGTTTCAATGTTGAGTTTTCAAGTGGAAAATGTTTAATCAAAGATAAGACTCAACAAACTCTATTGACTGGAACTAGGAAAGGAAATGTGTATTTTGCAGACTGGGACAAGTCTACTGATGCTGCATGCTTCATTGCTAAGAGCTCTAGTGAACAAAGCTGGTTGTGGCATAAAAGGCTAAACCACCTGAACCTCAAATCAATGAACAAACTTGCTAGGAATGCATTAGTTAAGGGACTACCCAATGAGGTTTTCATTAAAGAACATGTTTGTAAACCATGTCAAGAAGGAAAACAGATTAAAGCCTCATTCAAGGGAAAATCAGTCATCTCTACTGAAAGGGTACTTGAGCTTTTACATATGGACTTATTTGGACCAATTACCCCTGCAAGTATTAATGGTAGAAAATACACATTGGTTGTAGTAGATGACTTCTCTAGGTTCACATGGGTAGTATTTCTCCTTAATAAGAAGGAAACACAAGTCAAACTGCCTGAACTTTTAAAGAGACTGTCAAATGAGAAAAGCCTTAGCATTATCAAGATAAGATCTAATAAAGGCACTGAATTCATAAATTCATACATCAATGAGTATTGCACTTTAAATGGAATAGCTCATGAAACCTCAGTAGCTAGAACTCCTCAACAAAATGGAGTTGCAGAAAGAAGGAATAGAACTCTAAAAGAAGTTGCTAGAACTTTAATTGCGGATTCTAATCTACCTAAGAGGTTTTGGGCTGAAGCTATAAACACTGCATGCTATACTCAGAACAGATGTTTGATCACTAAGGGTCAAGGCAAAACTCCTTATGAACTCTGGAAAGGAAGATTGCCTAAAGTGTCGTATTTTCACATATTTGGTTGTAA
The DNA here is from genome assembly GCA_963675135.1 of Galeopsis tetrahit. Lineage (NCBI taxonomy): Eukaryota > Viridiplantae > Streptophyta > Magnoliopsida > Lamiales > Lamiaceae > Galeopsis > Galeopsis tetrahit. Next base: position 77,555,198 of record OY776127.1, read on the forward strand.
GTGTTTCATTCACAATAATGGGAAAGAACGGTTGAAAGCCTTTGATAGCAAAGCTGATGAGGGAGTATTTCTTGGATACTCTCAAATCAGTAGAGCTTTCAGAGTCTACAACAAGAAAACCCTTGTTGTGGAGGAAACACCTCATGTTGTGTTTGATGAATCTATCTTTGAGATCAGAAATGAGAACTTGGAATCAGAAGAAATCACACAGAGGACAACCAGACTGAGCCTAAAGGACAAGGACACTGAATTCATAGATGTTGTCCAAACCAATCTCCCTGAAAATGATACACTGGACAACAATCCTGAAGGCAACCTTCCTGAAGCAAACCCTACTGAAGGAAATGATGAACTGAATGATCCAATCCCAGTTCACATCCAGGTAACAACTACCAATGAAGAAGCAGGCTCTACTGAGGTAGTTAATGGATCCAATATTCCAGGGGGAACCATAAATGTTGAAAATACCAATGTTCTAAACATTGAGGACAACATCCCTGAATATGATCCTGAAGTAGATCCTGCATTCAATTATCCTGAATTCTATAACACTGGTGACTCAACTTTAGTAGAGGACAACTCTATTGAAGGAATCAGAAAAAGGAGGACTTGGTTATCTGACCATCCTACTAATCTGATAGTTGGTGACCCAAATATAGGAATCAAAACCAGAAGATTTCATGGTGAAAGTGCTATGTTCTGTTGTTTCTTATCAGAACATGAACCAAAAGACATTGATGCAGCACTTCAAGATGCAAACTGGATCACAGCAATGCAGGAAGAGCTGAACCAATTCACTAGAAATGATGTCTGGGAGCTGGTGGATAGACCTTCACATCAAGATGTTATTGGAACCAAGTGGGTGTTCAAGATCAAAAAGAATGAAAATGATGTGATTGTCAGAAACAAGGCCAGATTAGTGGCAAAAGGCTATTGTCAATCAGAAGGCATTGACTATGATGAGACCTTTGCACCTGTGGCAAGGCTAGAGGCAATCAGATTCTTCTTAGCCTATGCAGCCCACAAGAGGTTCAAGGTATACCAAATGGATGTCAAGAGTGCCTTTCTGAATGGAGTTTTAAAAGAAGAAGTCTATGTGGAGCAACCACCTGGCTTTGAGATTGGAAATCAAGTCTACAGATTGAAGAAAGCTCTATATGGACTCAAGCAAGCTCCAAGAGCCTGGTATGACACCCTGTCACAGTTCCTCTTGGATCATGGTTTTATCAAAGGAACTATGGACAGAACTCTCTTCAGAATCACTGAAGGAGAGGACATCTTGCTTGTCCAAATTTATGTGGATGACATAATTTTTGGATCCCCCAATGAGAAGCTGTGTGAGAAGTTCTCCAAGCTCATGCAAAGCAAGTTTGAGATGTCCATGATGGGTCTGATGAATTTCTTTTTGGGACTTCAAGTCAAGCAATCTAAAGAAGGAATCTTCATCAATCAAGCCAAGTACACCAGAGAAATGATCAAGAAGTTTGGGTGTACAACGAGTAAGCCAGTACGGATCCCAATGAACACAAATTGGAAGATGGATCCTGATGAGAGTGGTGTCCCAACCAACTCTACTGAGTATAGAGGAATCATTGGCTCACTCCTCTACCTCACTGCAAGTAGACCTGACATCACCTTTGCAGTAGGTGTTTGTGCAAGATTTCAAGCAAATCCTAAGAAAAGCAATCTTGAGGATGCAAAAAGGATCTTGAGGCATCTCAAAGGCACTGAAAATCTAGGTCTTTGGTACCCTTCTGATGACAACATTGAGTTAACTGGTTACTCAGATGCTGACTATGGAGGATGTAGAATTGACAGAAAGTCCACTTCAGGGACTTGTCAATTCTTGGGAAACAAACTCATATCTTGGTTATCCAAGAAGCAAAACACAGTGGCTACCTCTACTACTGAAGCTGAATATGTTGCAGCTGGAAGTTGTTGTGCTCAGATTCTTTGGTTGAGACAACAACTAAGAGACTACAATGTCAACTCTACTGAAGTGCCTATCTTCTGTGACAACAATAGTGCCATTGCAATATCACAGAATCCAGTTTTGCACACTAGATGCAAACATGTGGACATCAAGCATCAATTCATTAGAGACCATGTGGAGAAGAAGGACATAAAGTTGGTGAAAATCCACACAGATCATCAAAAAGCTGATATATTAACTAAGCCACTTGTAGAGGCAAGATTTCTAGAGCTATCAGCAGAATTAGGATTACTTGATCCAGGAAAGTTGGACAAGTAAATTCTATTGAAGTTAATGGGAGTAAAGGGAACTGAAATGATGTTCAGCAGACTTGGTCAAATCTATTGAAATTTAGAAGAGATGACCTAAATCATTCAGGACACTTGAAATTCAGGACAATTGTCCACATCTTTTCAGGACACTTGTCCAAAGTGGGGTCAGATAAGTTGTCCTAGCTATCAAACCAAATCTTGGTCTGATAAGCACCTATTTTGGGTAATCATTGCCTATTTTGAAATCTGTCCCATTCCATATACATATATCATCTTTTTAGGATTTAATTTGTCTCCCACCCAAAAGGTCACTTTCCATGCATTAAATGCCAAGATTTAACTCTTGTTTGCATTACACCTTTTCAAGCCATGATCTACCTTGAAAACTCCCCAACCATTAACTAATATTAAATAACCTCTACGTTTTGAATAAAACCAATTACTCACTGTTACATTGGTTTTTAACCATTGGATCAAAATTGGCCAACTCTTCTGAAATCAATCCTGGCCGTCCAATTTCGATTTCCATTTTTGTTAACCGTTGAATTGCCTCAAGACTTCACCAACTCATTGACAAACATTCTTTTTAGAATATTCACAAGTCTTAAGAACCCCCACAAACACTTCTTCCCCAAGTATTCGAAACCCTAGCTTTCATCTTCTTCAAACACTCTCAAACTCACTCAAATTCATTTCTGTAACCTTCAATGGCTCCCAAAGTCAGACAAGAAATGATCATTGATTTCTCCAACAAGGCTCTAGATCTTGATTTTGGCTATCTAAGCAACAAGAAAAGCCTTCACTTTGAGCCTATTGCATCCTTTGAAAGCGAAGACCCTGAGGTAACTCCAACTCTTAGATGGCTGAGAAGAGCTGGACTCAAGAAATTCATGGAAGAAAGGCCAAGCTGTTGTCTGGAGAGCTATATGGCTGAGTTCTTTGCTTTCCTCAAGTGGAGAGGTAAGCCTGAAGATGGTGAAGTTGCTACAAGACTTTCTTATGTAGCAGAGGGAGAGGAGGAAGAGAGATTTCACAGGGTAAAATTCTTTGAGGAAGACCTTGAAGGAGCTTTTGGATTGCCTTCTAAGGGAAGGAATCCAGAATTTTATGGTGCTGACCATGAAGAGGAGATAGCACAAGAATGGCCATTGGTCCCAAGTCCCATCTCTTCAACACAACACAAGAGAACTCTTAAGCCAAGATTTCTAAATCTTTTTAAGGTAATTACCAAGAGTCTCTTGAGCAACACTGGAAGCTTGGAGCAGGTCAGCCATCCAAGAATAAGGATTATGGCTGCAGTTATTGATGCTAGTGACAAGGGAATCAAGTTTGATTGGAGGACCTTCATCTTGTCTGAGATGATGAAGGAAAAGGTCAAATTCAAGGTGAAAGCTCACAATAAGGTTGTATTGGAAGGAAAACTCAAGTATTGCACAAGGGCAAGCTTGTTGATTGAAAGGTTTTCATACTATTCACAAATGCAAACCTTTTGTTGGTCCCTGAACGAGTAGTGAATGGGATTAAAGTCTAGAGGGGAGGGGTGAATAGACTTTAAAACTTTTTCAAGAGAGTTGGGGAACCTCTTCTGATTGCTATGTCAACTGGACTGCAAGTCTGCTGGTCCAGATGACTATAGTGATCTGAATGAAGAGATTATATGCGGAATTATGGTAGGCCTTGTTTAGACTCGTTCTTTTGTTTCTTAAGAAAGTGTTAACTTGTTTTTACTTAATGAAAGTACTCAGCTGATGCTGGTTTGAAAGTTGTGGCCTTAGTTGAAGAATGTTGAAAACGCAGTATGCACTATATAAAATATATGGAGAGACAGAAATGTAAAGTGTAGAAAGGTAAATAACACCAGGTTTATAGTGGTTCGGATATACGATCCTACGTCCACTCTCACGTCCTAACGTGATGTTTAATTCCTTTAATTTACCACAAATTACAAGGGTCTTGACCTTTATAGTCCCAAGGATAGGACTTTGAGATCTGAGCCGTCCTAACAGCTACGGTCTCCACAAGTGATTGTAAGCACTTGCACTTTGAGGGGTTCAAAAACTTTAACCTTTCGGTGAGGGTTTGGGGTTTTTGAAGTGTATCCAACTAATGGTTCAAACGTATAAATTGCTTAACCACTATGCCTAAAACAATGGATATACAATATGAACAGGTTTCAGGTTCTTATGGGTTGGATAGAAATCACTTAAGAGCTAAAAGTATTCTAAGGCTTTCTGGGCTCTTGGAGAATTCTTAGAACAGTATGGCTTTTGCTTGATTACTTGCTTAGCTTGTTGAATTCTCTTGTTGTGATCTCGTACTTGTGATTTCTCATCCTCTTGTATTTATAATGGTGATTGCTTGCAACTAGCCGTTGGAGTTGACTAGCCGTTGGGACAATCTTTCCATATTGACTTGATTCCTTGATTCCAGCTGCTTGATTGCTCCAATCCTGGGATCATGTCAATCTTCTAAATAAGGTAGGTCTTCATTTGAATTGCAAGATGACTTTGGGAATCAACCGAGTCCTGGAAGAGTACATAGTCTTCTGATCTGTACTACCAGTTTTCTGACTACTCTTCTGGCCTTAGGTCTTCTGTCTTCTGATATCATTCGAGTAACACTCGTCTGATCTGTGGATTATTTGTGCTGCTTTAGGCCATCTTCAATCTTGGACTCCATCAGATAAGTAGGTATACAAGCACCTTACGTAACTGGCCTTCAAGGATCTTCTAGTCTTCATGTCTTCTACTCTTCTCATCTTGAGGGAGCGCATGTAAGCCGGGACTGTGCTAATCAACTGATATCTATACAGTTGATCACACAAGACTAGTCTAAGCTGTTTTATACAAAGTCAGCTGATCCTATTACATTTATAAACTCTAAGTGTTTTGGCCATCAAAACTATTCTAACATCAAGTGGGGCTTAGGGTGAATTTACATCCCAACAATTTCCCCCTTTTTGATGAAGCCAAAACTATATTTGATAAATGCTCTTAGTAAATAAGATAAGAGTTTATAAACTTCATAAAAACTGAAGTATCTGATGAAGACAATGAGAGTTTGTCTTGAAAGCAAAGAGAACTAAACTTGATTATATATAAAGCTTTTACAGATTACAAGTGATAGTTTCTTTAAAGCTTTGAAAGTGGTCTTCATCAGGTCTTCTGATCTTCAGATGCGGAAAGCAAGGTACAGACGAGTTCGAACTTCTTCCATGTGTTGCAGGTCTGTAACATTCTCCTCTTCATAGATTTTCTCTAGAATCCTTTTGACTTCAATCAAGTCTGTCCTTCCGTAGCTCAGAGTGGGAGGAGTCCATTTAGGTTCTTCTGGAGTTAGGATTCTGCAGTTGTCAAGTTCTTTGGCTGTCTTGACTACTTCTTTCCAGAACTCTTGATCTTCAATGTTCATGAACTGATTGAACTGGAAGAATTCATCTTCATAGGTTGGGAGAGGGCCAAATTTTCTTACAATGTGGTGTTGAATTTGCCATTTCTTCTTCAGAGGATACCACCTTGGTAGCTCATCTTGAAGGGCTAGATAATCCACATAGTTGCTATCAAACACCAGGGTATTGTCTTTGACATTGTCTTCTTTTGCTTTGTCCTTGATTGCTTTCCTGAGTTTGGCTATTTTCCTTTCAAATTTTGCTTTGACTGCCTTCGCATATTTTAGCTTCTTCTGCTTAAGCTCTTGAGCTTCAAGCTCTTTTCTTTTCTTCAGCTCTAAAGCCTCTTTCTCTTCTGCAGTAGGCTCTGCTGGAGCTGACTTCTTGCTTGACTGAGCTTGCTCATCTGCTTGCTCATCTGCCTTTCTTTTCCTTGTCATCCTCTTCTCAGGAACTTGTTCTATAGAGGCAGTGATCTGTAGACTCTTGGCAGGAGCTTGAGTGGGAGCTTGGGTGTCTTCTTGAGCAATTTCTTTGCCTTTGCCTTGCCTGCTCTTGATTTTGCTTGTTAAACCACCCAAGGTTTCATTCAGCTGATCTTGAGATACTACCATCACAACTTGTTGTGCAGTAGTCTTCTCTAGAGCCTTTATCAATACATCTCCCCCCTTTTTGGCTTTAGCAAGTGCAGCCGCAAAAGGCTTCATGGCATTCAGAATCTCCACTTTCAGAGTCTGCTGTAGGGCCATGGCATTGACTTTGCCAATATGGGTCAGATGAGTGATGTTGTGATCTAGGATCTGAGCATGAGAGTTGGAGGAGGAGACAGCTTCTAGTGTAGCTGTAAGTGCTTCCAATTTGGCTGCTGTCTCCTTCAGCTGAGTCTGAAGTTTTTCATTCTCTGCTGTAGCTGATTGGAGAAGAGCTCGACCTTCAGTAGCTCTTGCTTCAGCATCTTCAATTCTTTTCTTGTAGGTGTTTTCCATGCGGTTGACCTCATTAGTGTAGAGATCAGCAAACCTGGTGGAGGTGTCACCTGCCTTCTTCAGAATGTTGGTCAGATACTCACTTATCTGATCGTGAAGTGATTCTCCAAACTTGTCTTCAATGTCAATGATCTGGTCGTGAAAACGAGTTCTTTGCTCCTTAACAACCTTTTCAACATATCTTCCAAGCTGTAGGCCTAAACCTTTCTCAAAATGCAGGTCTATTGCAGCCTTGACCTGTGCGCAAATGTCAGCTGTATAGTCAGCTGTTGAAGTAGAAGTTGAGGCAGTGCCTTGAGGCTTTGGATGAACTATCAGGGCTTTGCCTCTCTCTTCAGCTGAAAGGTACTCTTCATTGAGAAATGTGGTAGTGGCCTTAACCAGGTGAGTCATGATATTGTCTCCTTTATCAATGAAGTGAGCTAGAGTACCTTCGGCATGAAGTGATCAGGAATAGTGATTACTTCTCTTTCAATCTCTACTCTGTCAGCTGGTTCAGCTGAGTCTTCTGCAGGAACTGATGCAGCGGAGTCATTCACTTTTGCTGTGTCAGCTATCTGCTGACCTGATGAGCCTTCTGGGACAGAGGTATCATTAGTGGGAATTCCTAGAATCCTGTGGCATACTGCTGCAAGGGTCTCTTCTGGCAGCATTTGAGCAAAAGATTTAACTTGAGCAACTTCCTTCTGCTCCATTTCCCAGTCGAGAAAATTAGCCTTTCCTCCCATTCCTTCCATGACCTCAAGAAGGTCATCTACATCGTCTCTCCTGAGTTCAATCCAGGTGCAGACTCTGAGAACTTGTTCAAACTGAACTGATTCCTCATCAATGCCAGGAATGGTAGACTTGAGCAGCTGAGCTATCTTCATCCTCATTATCTTTTCTCTTGTGCACATGGGATAATGCACCATGCTGTACTGAGGCTGAGATGAACCTGCTTGAGCAAGGTCTGCTGGGGCTAAGTCTTTTTGTTCAGATGGGGCAGTAATGATAGGGGATTGAGTGGTTGGAATGGTTTCCTCTGCTGTGTGAGTATCAGCAGGGATTTGGGAAGTGATATCTTCTTGATCATCAGTGGATTGATCATCAGCAGGGTTTTGAGTCTGCTGATCTGGGACTATTTCTGCTTGAAGATCAGTGGATGGTTGGGGTTGATGATCTTGGACATCTGCCATTTGAATATCAGCAGGGGTAGGCAAATGTGGCTCTGGGGTTGTTTGAGGCTGGGTTTGTTCCTCTGCTGTGTGAGTATCAGCAGGGATTTGGATATCAGTGTTTGAGGGTGCAGATGTGTTTGAATCATCATAAGGGTTGAAGGAAGTAATAGGGGCTATGCTCATGGGAGTAGGGAGCCTGGATTTCTTGGGTTTCTTAGTGAAAGAAGAATTGTTCTTCTTTCTCTTATGACCCTTCGACAATTTAGAAGGAGTAAAAGTGAGAGAGGGATTAGAGGTACCTGCCTTCTTCAAGGGAGAAGCAGTTGGAGTGGCATCTGAATCAGATGGGGAGATGAGTCCTGATCTGATTAGAAATCATCTTTGTGCTAAGGTCCGATTGTCGTCATCATCATCCTCAGCAGCCTTCTCCCGAGCCTCTTCTTTGGATGACTCCTCTTCTTCTTCAGCAGAGTCATGAACAGACTCTTCTGCCTCATTAACAACATCTTTGGAAGATGTTTCAGCCAACAGCTTCCTCTTCTCTTCTTTCAACCTTGCTGCCTCAGCAAGAGCTTCCTTTCTCAAATAATACTTGGAGATGTGGAAGGTCTTATGAGGTCCCATCTTGTACTTCTCTGGGAGAATATCTGGAAGGATGATGCTCAGCTTGTTGACAAAGCTGACTGTAGCTGACACCTTCCATTCCCTCGATTGCAAATCCAGAGTAACTTTCTTTGCCCCAAGGGCAATTCTATCCAAGAATAACCCTTGCCAGTCTCCATCAATCTGATCCCAGATTGCAGCCATAACTCTAATCTTCAAAGTAGTAACAGCATCATGGCTAAAAGTGTTACCAAGCATCATCTTGCCTGTAATGTCCATCAGGGTTTGAAACTTAGGTTCAAGTTGTGTTGGGATATGAATATCCCTAGTTTAGTTTCGATAAACCAAATCAAACATGTAATAGGATAACTTGTATTGTATAGACAACTTTATTATACATCTTGTAATAGATAGGACTCTGGTTAGAAGAGAAGACATGCAAATGCTCAAGAAGAGAAGAGAAGACCAATACCAGAAGTCTCCTGATAAGATGAGTTAAACTCATCTTATAGGCTAAGAAGAGTAAGAGTAAGATGAGTAGAAGTCTTCTTACCAGCAGAGTAGAAGTCTTCTTACCAGCAGAGTAGAAGTCTTCTTACAAGCTGAGTAGAAGTCATCTTACAACCAGCAGAGTAAAGACAGCAGCTGAGAAGAAACAGCAGCTGAGAAGAAACAACAGCTGAGTAAAGACAGCACAGTAAAGACAGCACAGTAAAGACAGCAGCTGAGAAGAGACAGCAGCTGAGTAAAGACAGCTGAGTAAAGACAGCTGAGTAAAAACAGCTGAGTAAAGACAGCTGAGTAAAGACAGCTAAGTAAAAGGCAGCTGAGTATAGACAGCAGCGGGGTAAAGACAGCAGAAGCCTAAAAGAAAGATCAGATGAGTACCCAATTAAAGGAAGGCCAATCAGAGTTGAAGTCAAGGATTGACAAGATACGCACAAGAAAGGAAATTCAAAGATATGATTGAAATTACATGACAATGGTAATATTCAATCATATCATATCAAGAGATTGCCAATTCCTCAATTAGTGGAGTTTTGAATGCCATCATCCAACGGTAACATTCAAACTCAACACTATATAAATGAGTTCAGTTCTTACATCATTTGGAGAGAAGAGGTGTGAGATGCAGAGGTCGAGCAAAGTTCTTAAAGTCCAGAAATAAGAAGAGCTCAAGAAGATCGTTAATGAAGATACAACACGCATCACCTCATCCCCAGTGAGTGAACTCATAACATCTAAGCCAGTGCAACCACTTATATATATCCATAGCTTAGAGAGAATTTCCCAATCCTAGCATGAGGCTAAAACAAATTGTAAGGGAAATTCTCACCTAGTTTATATACACAAAACCCACCTTCTATCATAAACCCCTAGAAGCCAAGTTGAGTGTTCATCACTGTAAAGAGTCCAAGTGCTCTATATCACTTGTGGAGTGCAAGTGCTTACAATCACTTGTGGGAAGTGCAAGTGCTTACAATCACTTGTGGAGACCGTAGCTGTTAGGACGGCTCAGATCTCAAAGTCCTACCCTTGGGACTATAAAGGTCAAGGCCCTTGTAATTTGTGGTAAATTAAAGGGATTAAACATCACGTTAGGACGTGAGAGTGGACGTAGGAACGTATATCCGAACCACTATAAATCAATGTGTTATTTACATTTCTACACTTTACATTTCAAGTCTTTTCATACATATTTGTGCATAAATTGTTTTACACACTGTATTTATTAAATAGACGAGTATAATATTTATGGGCACACTACAATTCCGCACTTAACTCCGATAAGTAATTAATCAGTCGACTAACTAGTCCTAGGCCCCTAGTGAAATCAGCGGACTAGTTACTTTGAAGAGTTAGTTTATTTTCCACACAATCAGCAGACATCAAGTCAGCTGATCTTACACTCGTCTCAGGGACCAACAAGTTGGGATTTCTTGAGTCCAGAGGCATCAACAGCTTTGATTCTTCCATTAGTAAACATCTCCATATACTCCTTTTCTCGACCCATGATGTAGTTGGAGATATTTATCTTCCCTCTCGATAAGCCGAACAATTCCTGAAGAATTTCTCTTGTTACCTTGACTCTGTGTCCACTCATGACACTTTCAACTTGAGATCCCTTCATTACAACGTTTGCGTAGAAAGCCAACACGTCTTGTTCGTAGACGTTTGTTGGTGCTGCTTCCAGAAAGTCACGAAGGTTGAGGTTGATACATCGAAGAAGTATCTCCTTGTTCTCTGCTGTATGCTTGCCCTTGAAAAACAGAGCATTCTCGGTGAATATCTTCCCTTCCTTAGACCATTTTGTTGCATCTAGAGTTCCGGTGCTCTTGATCTTCTCGTCGTAAATTTCAATGATTGCCATTCTGAGTATTTGAGTGTAATGGTTTGGAATGCTTAAGAAGATTTGCAGAACGAGAAAATTTGAGAGCAATTTAGTAATGTGAGCGAAAGGGTTTGGGAGAGATGTTAAGGGGTGTATATATACTCCAGCAATTCTTGATCTAACGGTCAGATTGGATTTTAATGTGGAGTAGTGCCCAAGATTTCCCTTCTTTGATTCCAGGCCATTCCTTAAATTTGCCGGCTGAATTTTCCATTTGGCAACTGTTGATTTGCTGGCAATATGGTAATCAAGTATTAATGACATCATACCAAAAATAGTCGTTGTGACTAATTTTGTGGCAAGAATTGATCATCAAGGCCGTTTTCTATAAGTGAATTGCATTCCTTATATAGGCGAATTTCTTTAATTACATTCATGAATGAATCTAGAATGAATTACATGATCAAAGATAGTCATTATACTCTAAAATAAAGTCTTCTTATCAGCAGAGTGAAGTCTTCTGATTTCATCGAAATGTTTGCTGATTTTCCTTGAAAGTCTTCTGGTCAGCTGAGTTGGTCTTCTGATCAACTGAGTAGAGGATAGGGGTTTGCTGTGATGATCCAACCTGGATGGATCCTTCCAGCTTTATTGTGAGTGATGATCCAACCTGGTTTGATGGATCTTTCAGCTCCTTCTTTCAACCAAGTGGGACTAGCCTAGATGAAATCCCACTGGCTCAACTGCTCCTCACCATCAGATTTTCCTTATCATCAGATGGGATATAGCATCTAATGTGTCCTTGTTGAATTTATTCGCTTCTTTTGAAAGAGAAGAAAAGTTGGAAGAGGCTTCAATGGAGTATGACGAGAGAGCCATGGACTTGGTATCCTTGACATGTTTTGACAAAGTGGTCTTTGATAGCAAGCTCTCCATGTAGAACTTCCCCCTGGAGAAGAAGCTCTGCTTGCTTGCGACTTTGTCCTCTGCATCTCTTCTTCCTTTAGTTTTCAACAAGAACGTCTCTTCTTTCTTTAGTTTTCATAGGCATACTTATGTTGGATAACCCAAGTATGCTGATCTGCATCATCTTCATCTTTTGGACAAATCTTCATCTCCTTCACCCAAGACCTTGGTTGAGGGATGATCTCCATTCCATCTCTTCTCTCGATTATCTCCATACCTGAAACAAGAATAATAGTTAGTGAATTGTGTTCTTAGGTGTTCTCATAACTTCCTCCTTTTATAGAGGTAGAAATGAGGTAATGGAGCGTAAGATGACAAAAACAATAGAGTTGATAGGTCTGAATTTCTGAAAAGCTATTTCTTAAGATCAACAATGAGATTCTTGATCTAAGGGTTTACATTTAAAGAGATTCAGACTCTATCTTATGGAATGCAGAATTTATAAATTTTTGAACAAGAGTTATTTGGAATCCGTACAGTGCGTGTATATTGTTGAGTCGGTGAGGATGGTGTATTAATCCAACCAAGTATGACTCACTAATATACTGTATACTTGTATAGTGATAAAGTATTTTATGAAGAATAGTTTATTACTATACATAGATATACATTGCTTAAGTATAGATTACCAATTAACTCTATTAAAGTCTTCTGAATGTAAGTATATAATGCAATGCAGATTATAGAGTATTTCATCAAGGATTCTTAAGGTATCATTGATTCCCCCTTGATTAGATAACTCTATGTTTTCCCTTAGCTTTATTTGTCTTCATCGGGAATAACTTACCTGAAGATGAGGGTGTCTATTCACCTCATCTGATCCTCCTAGTCTGCTGCAATTGTATCAGCTGAGGTCTTCAGCTGCGCTTCATGTGCTTGGATCCAAGAGTCCTAAGTTATAGCATAGGGTCTTGAATATTTCTTCAGTTAGGGGTTTAGTCAAGATGTCTACTCTTTGGATATCTGTGTGAATTTTCTCCATCTTGATGTCCTTCTTTTCAAGGTGGTCTCTTATAAAATGGTGTCGAATGTCGACATGCTTGCATCTTGTGTGGAGGACTGGATTTTGAGTGATGGCGATGGCACTGCTGCTGTCACAGTAGATAGGGACTTCTCTTGCCTCTACATTGTAATCCTTGAGTTGTTGAACTAGCCAGAGCAGCTGACTGCAACAACTTCCAGCTGCCATATATTCTGCTTCAGTGGTGGAGGTTGCAACTGAAGTTTGCTTCTTTGAGAACCATGATATCAAATTGTTGCCTAGGAATTGACAGGTTCCAGATGTGGATTTCCTATCAATTCTACATCCTCCATAGTCTGAGTCAGAATAACCACTCAATTCTAGATTGTCATCAGCAGGGTACCAAAGTCCTAGATTGACTGTTCCTTTTAGGTACTTGAGAATTTTCCTTGCTGCTTCTAGATGACTTTGCTTTGGGTTTGCTTGAAACCTAGCACATACTCCTACAGCAAATGTTATGTCTGGTCTGCTAGCTGTAAGATATAGTAGAGATCCAATAAGTGCTCTACATTCAGCTTGATCAACTGCCTTTCCAGACTCATCTGGTTCCATTTTAAAGGATGTCATCATTGGAATTCTTGCAGTCTTGCTTTGTAGAGCTTTGAATCTTTCTAATAGACTTTTGGTGTACTTGGACTGATTGATGAAGATCCCTTCTGGACTCTGTTTGACTTGAAGTCCTAGGAAATAATTCATCTCACCCATCATACTCATTTCGAATTTTCCTTGCATAAGTTCAGAGAACTTTTTGCACATATCTTGATTTGGTGATCCAAATATAATATCATCTACATATATTTGCACCATTAGAATGTCTTCTCCTTCTTGTATTCTGAAAAGTGTTCTGTCAACTTTGCCTTTTGTGTAACCATTGTCAAGTAGGAATTGTGACAATGTGTCATACCAGGCTCTGGGAGCTTGCTTCAGACCATAGAGAGCCTTCTTCAGACGATATACTTGATCTCCCTTTTCGAATCCTGGAGGCTGTTCTACATACACTTCTTCTACCAGAATACCATTCAGAAAAGCACTCTTGACGTCCATTTGATATACCTTGAAGCCCATATATGATGCATAAGCTAGAAACAGTCGAATGGCTTCTAATCTGGCTACTGGAGCAAAGGTTTCATCATAGTCAATTCCTTCAGATTGTGAGTATCCTTTTGCAACTAGCCTTGCTTTATTTCTAGTTATCACATCATTTTTGTCCTTTTTATTCTTGAATACCCACTTTGTTCCTACTACATTGTGGTTTTCAGGACGATCTACCAATTCCCATACTTCATTTCTTTCGAATTGGTTTAGTTCCTCTTGCATAGCAGTGATCCAATTGCTATCAGTCATTGCTTCTTCTATGTCAGCTGGTTCAATGTTGGACAAGAAAGCACACCAGCAGAACATAGATGATTGGGGGTTCTGATTCAGTTGTCTTCTGGTCTTGACACCTGAGTCTGCTCCTCCTAAGATGAGGTTTGATGGATGGTTATTTCTCCATGTATGTCTTACAGGAGTATCTCCATTAGATGAGTTTGGATTCTCATCTGTTCTAGTGCCATCAGGATGGTTGACTTGATTAGGTCGATCATCATCTGTATCTTGTGTGTCAAAGAGATCATTCCCCCTTGCATTTGGGATTGTTGCATCTTGATTATGGACAGCTTGCTCAGCTTGAGTTTGAGATCTAGTGACTGGTCTGTGTGGTTTATCCTCCTCTGGTTCTTCAGGGAATGGTTCATTGACTTCAATAAACTCATCAGACCTGGTCTTGATCACTAGTTTCTTCATCTGATCTACAGCTGAGTCTGTTTCTACTGCACTCTTTTCACAAGATTCATCAAAAACAACATGAGGTGTTTCTTCCACAAGAAGGGTTCGTTTGTTGAATACTCTAAATGCTTTGCTAGTTGAGGAGTATCCCAAGAATATCCCCTCATCTGCTTTGGCATCAAAAGCATTCAACTTACTTTTCCCATTGTTGTGAATGAAACACTTACAACCAAATATATGAAAGTAAGATACTCTAGGTTTTTTTCCTTTCCACAGTTCATATGGGGTTTTCTCATGGATTTTGTGAATACCTGACCTGTTTTGAGTGTGACAAGCTGTGTTGATAGCTTCTGCCCAAAGCTTCTTAGGAGTGGAGAATTCAGCAAGGAGTGTTCTTGCAGTTTCTTTGAGCGTTCTGACTCTTCTTTCAGCTACACCATTTTGTTGTGGTGTTCTTCCTGCACTTGTCTCATGCTGAATACCATTACAAGTACAATATGCAATAATATAAGAGTTAATAAATTCAGTGCCTTTGTCACTCCTAATTTTCACAATAGGTTCTCCTTTTTCTACTTGGATCCTTGTTAATAGTTCAGGGAGCTTCTGCTGAGTTTCACTCTTCTTGTACAAGAAGACAACCCAAGTAAACTTGGAGTAGTCATCTACAACAATGAGGGTATACTTCCTCCCTGTAAGTGTAGTTGGAGTGACTGGTCCAAATAGATCCATGTGAAGCAATTCAAGAGCTCTGTTGGTTTATGCTGTCTTCTTGGTCTTGAAAGAGACCTTTGTTTGCTTTCCTTGTTGACATGCATCACAGACCTGATCTTTATAGTAGAGTTCATTAGGCAGACCATCAACTAAGGATTCCCTTGCTAACTTGTTGTTGGTCCCTGAGACGAGTGTAAGATCAGCTGACTTGATGTCTGCTGATGGTGTGGAAAATATACTAGCTCTTCAAAGTAACTAGTCCGCTGATTTCACTAGGGGCCTAGGACTAGTTAGTCGGCTGATTAATTACCTATCGGAGTTAAGTGCGGAATTGTAGTATGCCCATAAATATTATACTCGTCTATTTATTAAATACAGTGTGTAAAACGTTTTATGCACAAATATGTATGAAAAGACTTGAAATGTAAAGTGCAGAAATGTAAATAACACATTAATTTATAGTGGTTCGGATATATGTTCCTACGTCCACTCTCACGTCCACACGTGATGTTTAATCCCTTTAATTTACCAAAAATTACAAGGGCCTTGACCTTTATAGTCCCAAGGGTAGGACTTTGAGATCTGAGCCAGTTCCTTAACTGCTACTGTTGGGATATGAATCCTATAAACAATGTTCTAGTTGATGAAAGTATGTTTTGATGGCCAAAAGCAACTTAAAGTTAGTGATATATGTGGTTCTAAGTCATCTTAACTAAGTCATCTGAATATAAGCTTACTAATCTGATGAGAAACTTAAATTGAGATTACTGATCTTAATGCTAACTGAAGTAAGTTTACTGATCTTATGAAGTAATATTAAAGATAAAATTACTAATCTTAACTGAGTCATATGAAATAAGATTACTGATCTGAGTATGGAAACTGAGAATAATTTTAGTGATCTTATTAGTTACTGATCTGATATACTTATTTATCTTAAGTGTTTACTGATCTTAGTATTTACTGGTCTTATATAAAAGTTATTGAACTTATATGTGAGTTACTGATCTTATTGTTTACTGATCTGATATATGAACTGTTAGGAACTAAGCTGATGTTTTGAATTGTATAGACAGCTTATAGTGTAGGACTTAGATATACTCATCTGTATATAGTTCAGTTGATGTATGGATAGGTTTTATAGATGTAAAGTTGTATTCTATTGTAATCAGCAGTGTAAAGTTCAGAACAGTAGATTAGAACTAGATTAGAAGAAGATCAGAAGACTAATGAAGACTCAGAGGACTACTTCAGAATAAGAAGACTTCAAAGAAGAGTTGAAGATAAGCTCAGAAGAAATCTGGAGAAGTTTTGAAAGTTTTAAGTTACTGTGCTGACTGACTCAGCAGAGTAAAAATCAGAAGGGTAAAAATCAGAACAGTAAGTTACTGTGCTGATTTGGTGAAATTGAAGAATAAGTTTGGAAAGCTTATTTAAGGTGTAACTGAAGATTTATTGAAGATATGCTGACTTGGAAGTTGAAGGAAGTTACAAAGTCGGTTACAAGAAGAAGTTACAAAAACAGTTTAGAGTTAGTTGAGAGTTAGTTCACAAACTGCTAACTGCCATACTAAGTTCTATAAATACTGTATGATCTCCTACTGCTGAAGACTACTGAGCAATTACTGATCTTAGAGAATTCAAGAGCAAGTCTACAAGCAAGAACTCACAGAGTTAAGGAAATCAAAGCAAGAGAAGCCACAGAATTGAAGAGAAGAATCAAAGGTTATTCAAAGAGAAGTTTTACTTTTCAAGTTTAAGTTTGTATTTTGTAAAACAAGTGTGCTAGTTACTTGTAGAATTACTAGTAGATCGAAGATATACCTGGTGGTATAATCGAAAAGATCAAAGTCTTAATCTTGGGACTCTAAGCCACAAGAAGCTCAAGAAGAGTAATAAAACTTCACAACTGGAGTTGTGAAAGTGGATGTAGACATTTGTCGAACCACTATAAAATTCTGTGTTCTTTACTTTACTGTTTGATATTTGTTTGAATTGTTTAACCAAGAACATTAAGAAGTTACAAAGATAAAGATCTAAGTAAAAGTTGAGTATAAACTAGTAAGGCCCATATTATTTTGAAAAGTACTGATCTGAGCTGAGTAAGCACAGTACAGTACATAAGAAGACTAAATTCCGCATTGCATATTCTGATATTTTGAAAGATTTTTAAAAGTCTATTCACCCCTCCCCTCTAGACTTTTACTAGCTTAATCAATCTTAACTCAACTTTGGGACCAACAAGTGGTATCAGAGCAGTAGTTCTTTGGACGGCTGTTTCTTGATAACCTTACAGATCTTGAGGGATATCTTACTGATCTTGCTGTTATTTCTTGATATTTGTTACTATCTGAATACTTGAAATCTATCTGCTATACTATTGATCCTATTTGTCTAAACAAACATGGATGACACTAATGTGAACAAGCTGCCCAAGTTCAAGATTGCAGATTATGACTACTGGAAGCTTAGGGTGGAGGCCATCTTTAGCTCGACCCATGATCTAATGGTGTCTGTGGTGACTGAAGGACCAATTGTCATCATGGTGGAAAACACTGCTGTTCTGGATCCATCAAAACCAGTTGGAGCACTGGTCCCTAAACCAAGGTCAGAACTGACTTCGGAAGAAATGAAACAAAAAAATTTGGACAGTCTTGCCAAGAACTACATTTACATACCTTACCAAATGAGTATCTTGGTAAAGTACTAAAATGTAAGACTGCAAAACAGATGTGGGACAAACTGGCTATTCTTTGTGAAGGTACTACACTGATCAAAGAAAGCAA
The DNA here is from genome assembly GCA_963675135.1 of Galeopsis tetrahit. Classification (NCBI taxonomy): domain Eukaryota; kingdom Viridiplantae; phylum Streptophyta; class Magnoliopsida; order Lamiales; family Lamiaceae; genus Galeopsis; species Galeopsis tetrahit. Next base: position 77,573,159 of record OY776127.1, read on the forward strand.
GTTATCCACTGCTGTCCAAAGGTTTGAATCATTTAAGATGAAGCCAGGATAATCAATTGATGAGTTGGATACTCGATTTACCAAAATTATGAATGATCTTGATGTATTAGGAAAGACTTATACTGACAGAGAAGTTAACCTGAGAATCTTGAAAGCCTTGGATGAAAGGTGGAAAATGGTCAAGATGATCATTAAAACCACACAAGACATTGACTCTTGGCCAGCAGAAACTATGTTCCAAACACTTAAGGCACATGAGTTTGAGTTAGATGAAGAAGATCCTATTACTGTGATTCATAAGGATAAGGATGCCTCTAAGGACATATCCTTTAAAGCCTCTACCTCAAAGGGGTCTAGATCATCTAAGTCTAAGGCCTCAAGCATAAAAGATGAACTAGATAGTTCTGATCTAAGTCTGAAAGATCAGATGAGCCTTATGATCAAAAGATTTGATAAACTGAACAAGAGTTATGGCAGGTACAAAAGATTCTATAAGGAAACTAAGGGTTCTAGTAACAAGGACTCTTCTGTGAACAGAAGGGATCAAAACTCTTCTGAAAGAATGGATGAGATCTCTAATGAGAACAGGAGAGATAGGAACTCATCTGAAAAGAGAGACAGAAAGTATTCTGATAAGAAAGACAGGAACTCAATTGACAAGCATGACAGGAACAGAAAGCATTCTCCTCTTAAAAGAACTTCTAACAATCCTGTTTGCTATAATTGTGATAAGCCAGGTCATTATGCTTATGAATGTCCTGATCTGAGTTCTGAAGATCGAGAAGAAAGGAAAGCCAGAAGAGATCGAAAATATGCCAAGGGTAAGAAGGCAATGATGGCTTACAATGACTCTGATTCGGTATCAGAAGAGTTACCATCGTCTTCATCTGACTACCCCTCTAGCAATGAAGATGAAGCCTTCATAGCAGATGATGGACTGGTAATGATGGCTAAAATAAATGATGAGGTATCATCTGCTAACTCATTTCAATCTTGTAACAATTCTGACATTGATGAAAGTGATGCTGCTGTTAGCAGTGTAGGAAGTAGTCTTCATCATTCCCAAGGAGTGACTGAAGAAGACCTTCTACAAGCTAACAAAGCATTCATTGAAATTAGTGATGAGAATATATCTTTAAAGCAAGAAATCATTAAGCTAAAAGAAGCTCAGTCAAAAGTAGATCCTAATATAGCTGTCATAAATGCAAGACTATCAGAAGAGTTGTCCCAACTCCAAGAAAAGTATGCATCCATTGACAAACTATATCAGGGTATGCTTAAAACTCAAGCCAAAGAGACTAATGAATTCAATGACTTAAAGATTAAATATGAAAAACTTGAAGAGCGCAATAGATTCTTAGAATCTGAAGTAGTGAGCCTAGATCGAAAGCTATCTGGGATGATTAACTCTACTAAGATTAATCAAACAATCTCAGACAGATATAGAGCTCCAAATGATAAAAGAGGAATAGGTACTGATTTGCCTAGTCCATCTACTTCAGAATTTTAGAACACTAATGGAGCTAGTACAAGTTCTTTGCAACTAGATAAAGGAAAAGAACCTATGACTTATGATGATGATCCAAAACTCAAAGTACAGTCTAAATACATCCCTCCTACTACCAAGAATGGTAAAATGAAGAATGTATTAAGACCAGTACAGTCAAGACCATACCAGAAGAGTTATACTCCTCTGACCAGATCAGATCAGTCCTGGAATCAGAAGAGACAAACTCAGAACAGTAGGTCAAGACAAGCACAGGCAAGTTGGGAACAGCCTAGACCTCCTTTTATAAGGCAGTCTCAGCTGTATTCAACTAAACCTAGGAGATTTGTGCCTCATTATCATAACAAACCTGTTCTTTATCCTCCTCCTTTATCCTATGATATCTATGGAGAGGAAAGACCAAAGCAAATTTATAAGCCTTATGGTCCACATGCTTTTAGACCATATTCAAACTATTACAGACATACTGATCTTACTGAAAAAGGGATAGAACCAAGGAAAGGCTATCTCAGAAAAATAGATCCTAAGTCTGCTGATAATTCTGAACTGGTTAATAAAGTACTGTTCTGTGATAAATTTGGAAGAAAACTGAAGAGGTCCCACTTATTCAAATCCTCAATGTTCATTTGGGTACCTCTCACTACTAACCCCCAAGGACCCCAATAAACAAGGGTACCTAAGTTATTAAGATCACTACTTTGCAGGATCGACTGGACTTATACAAGAAAGGTGGTTCAGTTGGTGAGACCTGGTACATAGACAGTGGGTGTTCACACCACATGACTGGTACCAAGGCCTTACTTACTGACTATCATGAGAAGGAAGGACCAAAAGTCATCTTTGGTGATAGCTCAATAGCAATCACAAAAGGATTTGGATTCATCAAGAATGGAGATGTTGAAATCCATGATGTTTCCTATGTTGAAGGTTTGAAGTATAATTTGTTATCTGTATCTCAATTCTGTGACAGGGGATACAAGGTTCAGTTCAAAACCAGAAGATGTGAAATAATAGATAAAAGGACTCACAATGTTCTACTTGTTGGCACAAGACAAGGAAGTGTATACATTGTGAATTGGAATAGCTGTCCTAAGAATGCCTGTCTTATTACTAAGAGTCCTAAAGAAAACAGTTGGCTCTGGCATAAACGCCTCTGCCATCTAAACTTTAAGATAATCAACAAGATTGCTAGAGAACATCTTGTTGAGGGCATTCCTAATGAAATCTATTCCAAATCACAAGTATGTGATTCATGTCAAAAAGGTAATCAGGTAAAGGTTTCATTTAAGTCTATTCCAACTCTTTCAACAAACAGAGTCTTAGAACTCTTGCATATGGATCTTCATGGTCCTATCAACCCTCCCACATTGAATGGAAGAAGGTATACTCTAGTTGTAGTAGATGATTACTCTAAGTTTACTTGGGTAATCTTTCTACACAAAAAGAGTGATACACAAACACTACTTCCAGATCTATTGAAGAGGTTGCAGGTTGAAAAAGGTCATCCCATTGTCAAGATTAGGAGTGACAAGGGGACAGAATTTATTAATTGTTACATTTCTGACTACTGTTCTAAGTCTGGCATACAGCATTTGACAAGTGCAGCCAGAACCCCTCAACAAAATGGTGTTGCAGAAAGGAGAAACAGAACACTAAAAGAAGCTTGCAGAGCCATGATTGCAGAATTCAACACACCTCAGAAATTTTGGGCAGAAGCCATTAATACAGCTTGCCACTCCCAAAATCGAAGTGCTCTTAATAAGGTGCATGGTAAAACACCTTATGAGGTATGGAAAGGCAGAAAACCAAGAGTTTCTTATTTTCATATCTTTGGATGTAAGTGTTTCATACATAACAATGGCAAAAGTAAATTAAATGCTTTTGATGCAAAAGCTGATGAAGGGATATTCTTAGGATACTCTTCTGTAAGCAAAGCATTTAGAGTATTTAATTACTCTACTCTATGTGTGGAAGAAACACCCCATGTTGTCTTTGATGAGAATGTGCAGGACTCTACTGATCATCAGCTCAGTAAGAAAATTGACAAACTACAGCTTCAAATCAACAATGAAGATGATGATACAGGAATATATGAATCTGTACAAGCATATAATCCTTTCCTGAATGTTCTAGATCAAGATTCTGATAAAGAAAAGGTAAAAGACAAAGGTGAGTCATCTAAAACTTCTAAAATACAAGAATTGAATGACTGCTCTCCTATGAACAAATCTGCTGATATAAATGATACTGATCTGCATAATAATTTGCATGATGTAAATGATGATAGCGTTTCTGTTAAGAATAGAAGGACATGGAAGTCTGCTCATTCTACTGATCTGATTCTAGGTGATTCTAGTATAGGTGTTAAAACTAGAAAACAATTGTTTGATTCAAAGGAAGAACCTAGTAAGTCTCTATTTTGCTGGTGTTGTTTTCTATCATCTATTGAGCCTAAAACTGTGATTGAAGCTTTAAGTGATAGTAACTGGATTATAGCCATGCAGGAAGAACTAAATCAGTTCACTAGAAATGAAGTTTGGGAACTTGTTGATAGACCTAGTAATCATAATGTTGTAGGCACTAAGTGGATCTTCAAGAACAAAAGGGATGAAAATGATCTTGTAGTTAGAAACAAAGCTAGATTAGTTGCTCAGGGCTACTCTCAAGCTGAGGGTATTGATTATGATGAAACTTTTTCCCCTGTAGCTAGACTAGAAGCTATAAGATTGTTCCTTGCTTATGCTGCACATATGAAATTTACTGTGTATCAAATGGATGTGAAAAGTGCATTTTTGAATGGTATACTTGCTGAAGAAGTTTATGTGGAATAACCACCTGGTTTTGAAGTGAATAGTCACCAAGTATACAGGTTAAAGAAAGCACTCTATGGATTGAAACAAGCCCCAAGAGCATGGTATGATACTCTTTCTCTATTCTTACTTGAAAATGGTTTTACAAAAGGCAAAGTTGATAGAACTTTGTTTAGAAGACAAGAAGGTAATGATATATTACTTGTTCAAATTTATGTGGATGATATTATCTTTGGATCACCCAACAAAAACTTGAGTGAAAGCTTTTCTACACTCATGCAAAGTAAATTTGAAATGTCCATGATGGGAGAAATGACATATTTTCTTGGTCTTCAAGTAAAACAAACTTCAGAAGGTATCTTTATAAATCAAGCAAAGTACACTAAGAATTTGCTAGATAAATTTGGTATTAAAACCTGTAAGACAGTTGGTGTGCCCATGCAACCTACATACAGAATGGATCCTTATGAAGGAGGTACTGATTTTATACCAAGGAGGACATGAAGCAGAAACTAAGAGCAGTACATCAAAACTCAAAATTCAGAAGAGACAACCCTATGTCAGATCACTAAAACAGGTAACAAGGTTACTAAAGTGACCTTCATCCCAATGAGGAAGCTGGTAAAGCTGAGGGATACTGAGAACACACATTAAGGGGGAATCTGTGATTTCTTAAAAATCCTTTTGTTGACTCAGATCACTAAGTCACTTTAGCATAAATCTTGATGTGATCATTAAATTAAACATATTGTTACTAATCTGTACTGTTTTACACATATATCTCATGAACTAACACTTTTACTAAGGTGAAACAGGCATAGAAGAGGAATTCTCCATTGAAGGGGGAACTGATCTGATTACAGATTTGAAAAGTCTACTAATATGATCTGATTACAGAACATAGCAGTCTACAGATATATTCTGATTAATAAATTGACTTGTCCACAGAATTGTACTGATTACAAAGCTTCTTTGTCTACAGTACTGATCTGATTACAATTCAGTTATTCTACAGAACTAATCTGATTACTGACTAATCTGTCTACAGAAAGATTTGTTTACAACTAATCTGTCTACAAGAAATCTACTGATCTGACACAGTACTGATCTGAGGATCACTGTGCTGATATCAAAAAGGTGAAATCAGGAAATTTGGGTACTGATCTGAGGATTACTATGCTGACCCATCTACTGATCTGAAATCTACTGTGCTGATTCATCTACTGGTCTGATTTCTACAAAGGTTACTCAGCTGATCACAGTACTCAGCTGATCCAGATAAGTGATATTTTCGTTATATACTTGTAAGAAAATGAAGTGAAATAGTTTTGGAAACTACTGTGCTGATTTACATCAGAACAGTCTTTTGGTTTAGATTACTCTAAGTCAAAAATTGTTCATATTTTTAGATTACTAATAGAGAAGATTAATACACTCCTCTATTTCTAAACCTAAAAATTGTGGTGTATTTATCAAACACAAGTTGGCTCCAAAAATTAAGAATGTTACTAGAATGTGAACAGTTATTGTTTAACTCGAATTTCTAGACTTAATCCCAACCATTCTTTGTGATAATCAAATTCAATCCTAGCCCTAGATTGGTTTTGAATTTAACAAAAACGATCACACTTCATCTTCTTCGTTTTTACGAGTTCATTTCTGGAAATCTCTTAACCTCATAACTTCTGAAAAATCTGGTTTCTACAAAATTCTCAAATGGCAACCATTAATATTATCAATGAAGCTAACCAAGTTGCAGGAACATTCGATTCGAATTTCTGGATTCGCAAAAAGGGCATTTTTGTGGAAAACGCTGTGTATTTCAATGGCCGACACAGTGCTGAAAATCAAGCCATTCTGACTATGTGCGAAGAGTGTGGGCTACGAAAATTTCTGGAAACATCTCCCATGAATGTCTATGAACCAGAAGCTGTGGAATTTTATTTGCAACTCCAAGGTGATAAAAATGGTGTCCACTCCATGCTTGCTGGGCACAAGGTCACAATTACTAGGGACATCCTAGAAGTAATGTTGGATTTACCGCAAGGCCCGGTGGATATTTTGACTTACAAAGCTGGAGAGGAAAAGGAATGTGTAGGAAGGTGGTCAGGTGTTGAAACAGAGACATTGACTAATCTGAAGAAGGATGTTCTTCCTACTGGTCTGCAGTTTTTGATGGACATAGCAGGAAAATGCTTGTTAGGGCAACATCATAGCCAGGATGCCTTATCAAGTTTCAAGATTAGAATTATGGCTGCAATCATCGACAGAGTTCAAGGTGATTGGCAAGGATTCTTCTTGGAAAGGCTGCTGACTGAAAAAGACAAAGTTTTGTTCGATGAGGATACCATGGAATTTTCGATTAAATCGAAATTAGGGTTTGGAAGCAAGCTGAGTTTCTTGCTGCCTCAGCTGGTGAAAAAGCCGTATTGGAGTAATCCCAAGAAATTCCATCATGGGAAATTCTTGATGAAGAAGGAGTCTGTTCAGTTTGAACTAGAGAACCCTTTGGAGCAACCTCAAGAGCTTGAAGCACAAGAGTCTGGAGCTTCAATGTACCAATCTGAGGACAATCAACCTGAGGTGAGGTCGAAGGCAAGGCATGATCCGAGCAGTACTAGACCAAGGAGAGGAAGGTCTGCTACAGCTGCCTCAGAGCCAACAGTCAGATTTGTGGAGACTGTGGTGCAATCAAGCTCAGAAGAGCAAGAGGTTAGTGTTCCTAGTCCGATTACTGTGCATAAAAGAACTAAGTCAAGAAGTGCTAGGAGGAAGTTGATTGTTGTCTCTCCTACCCCTTCAAACTCTGAACCAAGCCAAACTGAAACCCAAAACCCTCAACCTTCATGTTCTGGAAGATCAGATCACTATTTTTCTGAGACTCAGAACACTCCCCATTCATCACCTCAGAACACTAACTTTGATTCTACCCCAATTTCTAGTCCTCAACATCAAACTTCACATCAACCTTCACCACATCAATCCCCAATACAGGTTCATGCTCACTCTACTGAACATGAATTTGAACCTTCTACTGAACCAATTGACATTTCATCATCCCATGAACCTGAATTTATTACTCCTAAACCTGCTGATTTGATGGAGTACACTATCTGTGATAAAGACGATAGAATCAGGATAGACTTGAGGATAGCTTTGTTGAAGCAATTTCCTGGATTAGATGAGAGCTCAGTTGAGTTTGAGAAACTCCTTAGGATTGGCACATGGGTGTATCTTAAGAGGAGTACTTTGAAGGAGAATTTAGCCATCATGGAAGGTATGGGTGGTGCTTCAATCTTTGATGATTGGGAAGCAGAGCAGATGCAAGCAGCTGGTGTTAACTCTTTTCTTGAGTTAGTTACTCCAGAATCTGTAGTACTTCTTGTTGAAAGATTAACAGGAATCAAGTACACTGTGGAAAAGATTGCAACTCCTAACTCTGATGAAGATTTGTTTAGTGAAGAGAAAGGTGTTGATGAAGCTGAGAATACTGCTGAAAAGGATTTAATGGAAATTGATGAAGATGTTGACAATGCAACAGAGGTGTTTGAGAACACTGTTGTTATTTAAGAAACAGAAGCTTTGGAAAATCAGGAGTTAAATGCTGAAGAGATGGAAAGCATTCCAATTCACTCTGCTGATCCTATTGTTCTTGAGGATGTGCAAGAACAGATCAGAACAGGTCCTATTGAGAAAGAATCTGAAAATTCTGACTTTGAGATGTTGAAAAAGCAGAATGCATAGCTTCAAGCAAAGTTGGAAGATGCTGTAAAGATGTTCCAAGAAGCTATTGAGAGAATGAATAAGATGCATTCTGAACACTCTTATGAAAAGGTAATGGAGCATACAATGTCCAAAATTTTTTATCTTCATAGAGTACAAGAAAAGAACCTGTCTCAGGTGTTGCATAAAAAGCTGGAGCAACACATATCTTCCTTGAAAGAGTGGCATGATGAAGCCAAACAGGGGGAAGATAGGACAAGGGAAGTGATGGAACAAACACAGTCACAACAAGCTCAGTTAGTTGTGAGTCAGGATGAATTAAAAGCTGAAATTGCTATTCTGAATGAAAAGCTGAAGCAAAGGAAGCAACAAAAACAGCTAGGTCAAGAAATTGTTGAGAAAGGACCTGATATTGCTGGGAGTTCAAGTCAGAAGAAGAGGAAGCTAGTCCTGTCTGATGAAGAACAAGAAGAAGAAGAAGCTGGAAGAATTACCAGATCAAAAAGCAAGATGAAAGCTGTTATGACAAGTGAAGAAGAAAAATTGAAAAAGAAGAAAGAAAAGGATGTCAAGTTCTTGAAAACAAGATTTGATAATCGAGTTACAGCTTTGAAGAGAAAGATGAATACTCAAAAGAAAGCTGAAGGAAAAGAGTTTGACAAAGATTTTCAAGATGAAAACTTTGTGGATTTCATTGTTTTGACAGAACATATGGAATACTGGAAGAATTTGAAGAAGAAATGGCAGATTGCTAACTTCATTGTGAAGAAGTTTGGTGATCATTCGAGCAAGGAAGCAGAATTTATTGATTTTGAAGAATTCATGCTGAATATTGATCAAGAGTTCTGGGAAGACATAGCACAGGTTGCTAATCGTGCTGGAACAAAGATTTTGTGTCCTGAAGAACCTAATTGGGAACCTCCAAGACTGGAAAATGGAGAACCTGATTACAAAGAGATCAACAACATTATTGCTGAGATTATCAAGGAAGAAGGAATATCTGATCATCAACATATGATGGATATTAAAGCAAGGATGTATGTTGCATTCAGAATCTGAAGATGCAGAATGAAGATGAAGGACAAGCTCAGAAGATAACATTTCTATCCTTAATCTTTATTTCTATATTTTATGATCATTTCATATTTTGTGAGTATGTGTAATATGTGAAATATCTGATTTGATTGTGAATATGATATGATTTCTGAATTGATGAACTGTTATGATTGACTACATACTTAACTACTGATTTATTAACATTTAAGTAGTTTTGGCTTCATCAAAAAGGGGGAAATTGTTGGGATATGAATCCTATAAACAATGTTCTATTTGATGAAAGTATGTTTTGATGGCCAAAAGCAACTTAAAGTTAGTGATATATGTGGTTCTAAGTCATCTTAACTAAGTCATCTGAATATAAGCTTACTAATCTGATGAGAAACTTAAATTGAGATTACTGATCTTAATGCTAACTGAAGTAAGTTTACTGATCTTATGAAGTAATATTAAAGATAAAATTACTAATCTTAACTGAGTCATATGAAATAAGATTACTGATCTGAGTATGGAAACTGAGAATAATTTTAGTGATCTTATTAGTTACTGATCTGATATACTTATTTATCTTAAGTGTTTACTGATCTTAGTATTTACTGATCTTATATAAAAGTTATTGAACTTATATGTGAGTTACTGATCTTATTGTTTACTGATCTGATATATGAACTGTTAGGAACTAAGCTGATGTTTTGAATTGTATAGACAACTTATAGTGTAGGACTTAGATATACTCATCTGTATATAGTTCAGTTGATGTATGGATAGGTTTTATAGATGTAAAGTTGTATTCTATTGTAATCAGCAGTGTAAAGTTCAGAACAGTAGATTAGAACTAGATTAGAAGAAGATCAGAAGACTAATGAAGACTCAGAGGACTACTTCAGAATAAGAAGACTTCAAAGAAGAGTTGAAGATAAGCTCAGAAGAAATCTGGAGAAGTTTTGAAAGTTTTAAGTTATTGTGCTGACTGACTCAGCAGAGTAAAAATCAGAAGGGTAAAAATCAGAACAGTAAGTTACTGTGCTGATTTGGTGAAATTGAAGAATAAGTTTGGAAAGCTTATTTAAGGTGTAACTGAAGATTTATTGAAGATATGCTGACTTGGAAGTTGAAGGAAGTTACAAAGTCGGTTACAAGAAGAAGTTACAAAAACAGTTTAGAGTTAGTTGAGAGTTAGTTCACAAACTGCTAACTGCCATACTAAGTTCTATAAATACTGTATGATCTCCTACTACTCAAGACTACTGAGCAATTACTGATCTTAGAGAATTCAAGAGCAAGTCTACAAGCAAGAACTCACAGAGTTAAGGAAATCAAAGCAAGAGAAGCCACAGAATTGAAGAGAAGAATCAAAGGCTATTCAAAGAGAAGTTTTACTTTTCAAGTTTAAGTTTGTATTTTGTAAAACAAGTGTGCTAGTTACTTGTAGAATTACTAGTAGATCGAAGATATACCTGGTGGTATAATCGAAAAGATCAAAGTCTTAATCTTGGGACTCTAAGCCACAAGAAGCTCAAGAAGAGTAATAAAACTTCACAACTGGAGTTGTGAGAGTGGATGTAGACATTTGTCGAACCACTATAAAATTCTGTGTTCTTTACTTTACTGTTTGATATTTGTTTGAATTGTTTAACCAAGAACATTAAGAAGTTACAAAGATAAAGATCTAAGTAAAAGTTGAGTATAAACTAGTAAGGCCCATATTATTCTGAAAAGTAATGATCTGAGCTGAGTAAGCACAGTACAGTACATAAGAAGACTAAATTCCGCATTGCATATTCTGATATTTTGAAAGATTTTTAAAAGTCTATTCACCCCTCCCCTCTAGACTTTTACTAGCTTAATCAATCTTAACTCAACTTTGGGACCAACAGCTACGGTCTCCACAAGTGATTGTAAGCACTTGCACTTCCCCACAAGTGATTGTAAGCAGTTGCACTTGCACTCCACAAGTGATTATAGAGCACTTGGACTCTTTACAGTGACGAACACTCAACTTAACTTCTAGGGTTTTATGGTAGAAGGTGGGTTTTGTGTATATGAACTACGTGAGAATTTCCCTTACAATCTGTTTTAAAATCATGCTAGGATTGGGAAATTCTCTCTAAGCTATGGATATATATGAGTGGCTGCACTGGCTTAGATGTTATGAGTTCACTCACTGGGGAGGAGGTGATGCGTGTTGAATCTTCATGTATGATCTTCTTGAGCTCTTCTTATTTCTGGACTTTATGACCTTTGCTCCACCTTTGCATCTCACACATCTTCACATTCCCAATGATGTATGGACTCATTTATATAGTGTTGAGTTTGAATGTTACCGTTGGATGATGGCATTCAAAACTCCACTAATTGAGGAATTGGTAATCTCTTGATATGATATGATTGAATATTACCATTGTCATGTAATTTCAATCATATCTTTGACTTTCCTTTCTTGTGCGTATCTTGTCAATCCTTGACTTCAACTCTGATTGGCCTTCCTTTAATTGGGTACTCAACTGATCTTTCTTTTAGGCTTCTGCTGTCTTTTACTCAGTTGCTGTCTTTACCCTGCTGCTGTCTATACTCAGCTGCTGTCTTTACTCAGCTACTGTCTTTACTCAGCTGTCTTTACTCAGCTGCTGTTTCTTCTCAGCTGTTGTCTTTACTCAGCTGCTGTTTCTTCTCAGCTGCTGTCTTTACTCAGCTGTATTTACTCAGCTGGTGTCTTTACTCTGATGTCTTTACTCAGCTGGTTGTAAGATGACTTCTACTCAGCTTGTAAGAAGACTTCTACTATGCTGGTAAGAAGACTTCTACTCTGCTGGTAAGAAGACTTCTATTCATCTTACTCTTACTCTTCTTATCCTATAAGATGAGTTCAACTCATCTTATCAGGAGACTTCTGGTCTTGGTCTTCTCTTCTCTTCTTGAGCATTGAAAAGTCTTCTCTTCTAACCAGAGTCCTATCTATTAAAAGATGTATAATAAAGTTGTCTATACAATACAACTTATCCTATTACATGTTTGATTTGGTTTATCAAAACTAAACTAAGGATATTCATATCCCAACACTTGTTCATAGTCTTAAAGTTCAGATGACTAAGACGTTTGTGCCATAGCCAGCTGACATCTTTAGGGCTTTTCACAAGCAGACATGTATCCTTAGGACAGCTGTTCCAATTTGCAAGATACATACTTCCTTTTCTAGATCCTGTTAGTAGGTTTTGTTTTGTTCTTTTATCACTTATGAGACACTCATCTTTAGAGAATTTTACTGAGTAACCCGTGTCACAGAAATGAGAAACAGATAATAAATTAAACTTTAAACCTTCTACATATGATACATCATGTACCTCAATGTCACCATTTTTAAGGGTGCCATATCCTTTTGTGTTACCGTGCGCGTTATCACCAAAGAAGACTTTTGGACCTTTCTTTTCTGTGTAGTTGGTCAGCAGGTCTTTAGTTCCAGTCATATGGGTTGAGCATCCACTATCTATGTACCATATCTCTCCTGCTAGACCTCATTTTCTGTATAGGTCCCTCATTTCCTGCAAGAAAGGTTAAGTCTTAGGTACCCATTTTGTCTTGGGTCCTTGGGTGTTAGTACTACCCTTGGGAACCCACATATACATTGGTCATTTGAACAACCTTGAGCACTTGAGTTGTTTCCCTCGGGCATCACAGAACCAAATCTTACCAGTTAACACCTTGGACTGGTCTGATTTGTTATTTGTGTCAGCTAAGTAATAGTCAAATGGTTTCCCTTTATAGGAGTGTACATACATTATCTTTTGACTAGTTACATTCGGCCTGGGTGCATTAGCTGGTCGATGCACACGATTATATGGACCATACTCCTCTGTTCTCACAATATCATAAGAGATAGGGGGTGCAAAGAGAACAGATTTGTTTGAAGAGGACTTCTTCTTCTTGGCTGGAGCGGCATACAGCTGAGACTGTCTCAGACGAGATGGTCTAGGCTGTTTGTTGTTCCTCTGTACAGGTTTAGGGTTAACTTTTCTTTTACCATTTTTGGTGTTGGAATAGTTAGCCTTAGTTGTTAGGTTCATTGTGTTTAGAACACTCACCCTGTTCATGTGTCTGAGTAGTGCACTTGTTAGGTGTACTACCCCCAGCTGGAGAGGATGTTGATGGATTAAGTTCATAGCCAAAACCCATCTTATTGCCATTTGATCTATAATATTCAAAGATACTTTCAATAGTAGTCGAGGCTTTATTGAACTCTGATATCTTTTGATTTAGGCATCCCTTCTCCTTTTCTAAGAGCTTGTGTGCTTGGAAGAGGTCATCGAACTTAGATTGTAGTATACGAAATTCCTTGGTTTATAAGGCTTGAGTTTCTAACATCCCCTCATACAACTGAGTTGTTGTGGTATTTTCTTCCTTAAGAAGTTCCACTTCTTTGGTCAATCTTTCATTCATTGTGACTAACTCAGGGGTGTTATCAAACTTAACCTTTTTCAACCTAGCAATTTCTTTCCTTAAATCCTTATTCTCCTCTTCCACTTCTATAAAAGCTCTAGTGGCAATATCTAGATCACCTTTTACCTTTCTTAACGATTGATAATAGGTGTCTTCTGATTCGCCTTCAGATGAATTTATATCATCTGTTTGTGAGAAAATAGGTGAATGGAAAGTAGTAGTGTAGGAATTTACCTCATTTTCTCCTATGGCCATCATAGCTAGATCATCTGAATCATCTGAGCAGATTTGACAGTCTGGTGATGTAGGAAGTTCATCACTTTGATATTCAGATTCTTCAGTCACCATTGCTTGCTTATCTGAATTTCTTCTGTCTCTTCTTGGCCTTCTTTCTTCTTTGTCATCCAGCTCAGGGCATTCATAGACATAATGTCCTGGTTTGCGACAATTGAAGCATGCTCCATGTTTTTTATTTGAACTGCCTTTCCTTGGAGGAGTGGCATCTCTTCTTCTGGAGCCTTGGCTGTCAGATGACTCCATATCCTTTCTAGGATACCTTTCTGGTGTTCTTTCTCTCGAGCCTCTAGAGGGTGAACTGGCTCTTCTATCTTTGTAGTTTCTATAGAATTTTCTATATTTGCTGTTGAGAGTGTTCATCCTTTCGAATCTTTTGATCATAAGGGCCATTTGCTCTTTCAGACTCATGTTTGATCCTTCAAAGTCTTCTGTTTTCAGAGAGGTCTTTCCAGATGAGGTGCTTGCAGCTTTTGTATTTGCTGCCTTGAAAGCTACAGTCTTGGAAGTAGATGGGGTTGCAGTAGGTTCATCACTTCCTGAGTTTTCTTTTCTTTCAAGATCATATTCATGAGCTTTTAGGTTCTGAAATAGAGTCTGTGCAGACCACTCCTTGATATCTTGAGTATCTTTGATGATGGTCTTCTTGAGTCTCCATTTCTTGGTTAGAGAGTCTAAGATCTTTAGATTTTTCTCTCTATTTGTATATTTCTTGCCCAGAGATTCTATCTCATTGATGATCTTGGTAAATCTATTGTCTAGTTGATCAATAGACTCTTCTGGTTGCATCTTGAAATGTTCAAACTTCTTGACTGTTGTTGTCAACTTGCTCTCCTTGATCAGCTCAGTTCCTTCACAGAGGAGTGCTAGAGCATCCCACATATCCTTAGCTGTTTCACAATTGATTACTTTTGCAATGTACTCATTTGGAAGAGTTTGCATGATGTAATCTTGAGCAATGTTGTCAAGATTTGACTGCTTCATCTCTTCTGGTGTGAGATCCTTCATCGGCTTGGGAGCAAGTTCTCCAACTGGAACTTCTGGATCACCATTTGCAGTGTTGACTGCCATGATGGTGATTGGGCCTTCAGTGATTACTGACCACATCTTGTAGTGGACTGATGTGAGATTCTTCCTCATCCTGATCGTCCAGTAATCATAATCCTCCACTGAAAACTTAGGCAACTTACGCATATTAGCACTCATGTTGTATGAGTTTTCGAAAACAAGTTTTTCAAAAGATAAAGATCTGTTCAAGAGGACTACAGAAAGACTCCCTCAAGTCTTCTGATAATCTAGAGACAGTAGTCCGATAGAACTACTGCTCTGATACCACTTGTTGGTCCCTGAACGAGTAGTGAATGGGATTAAAGTCTAGAGGGGAGGGGTGAATAGACTTTAAAACTTTTTCAAGAGAGTTGGGGAACCTCTTCTGATTGCTATGTCAACTGGACTACAAGTCTGCTGGTCCAGATGACTATAGTGATCTGAATGAAGAGATTATATGCGGAATTATGGTAGGCCTTGTTTAGACTCGTTCTTTTGTTTCTTAAGAAAGTGTTAACTTGTTTTTACTTAATGAAAGTACTCAGCTGATGCTGGTTTGAAAGTTGTGGCCTTAGTTGAAGAATGTTGAAAACGCAGTATGCACTATATAAAATATATGGAGAGACAGAAATGTAAAGTGCAGAAAGGTAAATAACACCAGGTTTATAGTGGTTCGGATATACGATCCTACGTCCACTCTTACGTCCTAACGTGATGTTTAATCCCTTTAATTTACCACAAATTACAAGGGTCTTGACCTTTATAGTCCCAAGGATAGGACTTTGAGATCTGAGCCGTCCTAACAGCTACGGTCTCCACAAGTGATTGTAAGCACTTGCACTTTGAGGGGTTCAAAAACTTTAACCTTTCGGTGAGGGTTTGGGGTTTTTGAAGTGTATCCAACTAATGGTTCAAGCTTATAAATTGCTTAACCACTATGCCTAAAACAATGGATATAAAATATGAACAGGTTTCAGGTTCTTATGGGTTGGATAGAAATCACTTAAAAGCTAAAAGTATTATAAGGCTTTCTGGGCTCTTGGAGAATTCTTAGAACAGTATGGCTTTTGCTTGATTGCTTGCTTAGCTTGTTGAATTATCTTATTGTGATCTCGTACTTGTGATTTCTCATCCTCTTGTATTTATAATGGTGATTGCTTGCAACTAGCCGTTGGAGTTGACTAGCCGTTGAGACAATCTTTCCATATTGACTTGATTCCTTGATTCCAGCTGCTTGATTGCTCCAATCCTGGGATCATGTCAATCTTCTAAATAAGGTAGGTCTTCATTTGAATTGCAAGATGACTTTGGGAATCAGCCGAGTCCTGGAAGAGTACATAGTCTTCTGATCTGTACTACCAGTCTTCTGACTACTCTTCTGGCCTTAGGTCTTCTGTCTTCTGATATCAGTCGAGTAACACTCGTCTGATCTGTGGATTATTTGTGCTGCTTTAGGCCATCTTCAATCTTGGACTCCATCAGATAAGTAGGTATACAAGCACCTTACTTAACTGGCCTTCAAGGATCTTATAGTCTTCATGTCTTCTACTCTTCTCATCTTGAGGGAGCGCATGTAAGCCGGGACTGTGCTGATCAGCTGATATCTATACAGTTGATCACACAAGACTAGTCTAAGCTGTTCTATACAAAGTCAGCTGATCCTATTACATTTATAAACTCTAAGTGTTTTGGCCATCAAAACTATTCTAACATCAAGTGGGGCTTAGGGTGAATTTATATCCCAACAATTTCCCCCTTTTTGATGAAGCCAAAACTTTATATGATAAATGCTCTTAATAAGATAAGATAAGAGTTTATAAACTTCATAAAAACTGAAGTATGTGATGAAGACAATGAGAGTTTGTCTTGAAAGCAAAGAGAACTAAACTTGAATATATATAGAGCTTTTACAGATTACAAGTAATAGTTTCTTTAAAGCTTTGAAAGTGGTCTTCATCAGGTCTTCTGATCTTCAGATGCGGAAAGCAAGGTACAGACGAGATCGAACTTCTTCCATGTGCTGCAGGTCTGTAACATTCTCCTCTTCATAGATCTTCTTTAGGATCCTTTTGACTTCAATTAAGTCTGTTCTTCCAGAATCCAGAGTGGGAGGATCCCATTTGGGTTCTTCAGGAGTTAGGATTCTGCAGTTGTCAAGTTCTTTGGCTGTCTTGACTACTTCTTTCCAGAACTCTTGATCTTCAATGTTCATGAATTGATTGAACTGGAAGAATTCATCTTCATAGGTTGGGAGAGGGCCAAATTTTCTTACAATGTGGTGTTGAATTTGCCATTTCTTCTTCAGAGGGTACCACCTTCGTAGCTCATCTTGAAGGGCTAAATAATCCACATAGTTGCTATCAAACACCGAAACTTTGTCTTTCTGTGCCAGAGCATTTTCTTTCAATGCTTTGTCCTTGAGAGCTTTCCTGAGTTTGGCTATCTTCCTGTCAAATTTGGCTTTGACTGCTTTCGCATCTTTTAGCTTCTTTTGCTTAAGCTCTTGAGCTTCAAACTCTTTTCTTTTCTTCAACTCTAAGGCCTCTTTCTCTTCTGCAGTAGGCTCTGCTGGAGTTGACTTCTTGCTTGACTTCTGAGCTTGCTCATCTGCTTGCTCATCTGCCTTCCTTTTCCTTGTCATCCTCTTCTCAGGAACTTGTTCTGTAGAGGCAGTGATCTGCAGACTTTTGGCAGTTGTTTGAGTGGGAGCTTGGATGTCTTCTTGAGAAATTTCTTTTACTTTGCCTTGCTTGCTCTTGATTTTGCTTGATAAACCACCCAAGGTTTCATTCAGCTCATCTTGAGATACTACCATTACAGCTTGCTGTGCAGTAGTCTTCTCTAGAGCTTTTATCAATACATCTTCCCCCTTTTGGCTTCAGCATGTGCAGCCGCAAAAGGTTTCATGGCATTCAGAATCTCCACTCTAAGAGTTTGTTGAAGAGCCATGGCATTGACTTTGCCAATATGAGTCAGATGAGTGATGCTATGGTCTAAAATCTGAGCATGAGAGTTGGAGGAGGAGGCAGCTTCTAGTTTAGCTGTAAGTGCTTCCAATTTGGTTGCTGTCTCCTTCAGCTGAATCTGAAGTTTTTCATTCTCTGCTGTAGCTGATTGGAGAAGGGTACGACCTTCAGTAGCTCTTGCTTCAGCATCTTCAATTCTTTTCTTGTAGGTGTTTTCCATGCGGTTGACCTCATTAGTGTAGAGATCAGCAAACCTGGTGGAATAGTCACCTGCCTTCTTCAGAATGCTGGTCATATACTCACTTATCTGATTGTGAAGTGATTCTCCAAACTTGTCTTCAATGTCAATGATCTGGTCATGAAGACGAGTTCTCTGCTCCTTAACCGCCTTTTCAACATATCTTCCAAGCTGTAGGCCTAAACCCTTTTCAAAGTGTAGGTCTAGTGCAGCCTTGACCTGTGAGCATATGTCTGCTGTATAGTCAGCTGTTGAAGTAGAAGTTGAGGCAGTACCTTGAGGCTTTGGATGAACAGTCAGGGCTTTGCCTCTTTCTTCAGCTGAAAGGTACTCTTCATTGAGAAATGAGGTAGTGGCCTTAACCAGGTGGGACATGATGGTGTCTCCTTTGTCAATGAAGTGAGTTAGAGTATCCTTAGGCATGAAGTGATCAGGAATAGTGATTACTTCTCTTTCAATCTCGGTTCTGTCAGCTGGTGCAGCTGAGTCTTCCGCAGGAACGGACGCAGCTGAGTCATTCACTTTTGCTGTGTCAGCTGTCTGCTGACCTGTTATGCCTTCTGGGATAGAGGCATCATTGGTTGGAATTCCCAGAATTCTGTGGCATACTGCTGTAAAGTCTTCTTCGGGCAGCAGTTGAGCAAAAGATGTAACTTGAGCAACTTCTTTTTGCTCCATTTCCCAGTCGAGGAAATTAGCTTTTCCTCCCATTCCTTCCATGACCTCAATAAGGTCATCCACGTCATCTCTCCTGAGTTCAATCCAGGTGCAGATTCTGAGGACTTGTTCAAACTGAACTGATTCCTCATCAATACCAGGAATAGTAGACTTGAGCAGGTTTGCTATCTTCATCCTCATTATCTTCTCCCTTGTGCACATAGGATAGTGTACCATTCTGTACTGAGGTCGAGAGGGACCAGCTTGAGCAAGGTCTGCTGGAGCCATGTCTTCTGGAACAGAAGAGACAATGATGGTAGGAGTTTGAGTATGTGGGGTAGTTTCCTCTGCTGTGTGAGTATCAGCAGGGATTTGGGAAGTGATATGTTCTTGATCTTCAGTGGTCTGTTCATCAGCAGGTTTTTGAGTCTACTGGTCTGGTATAGTACCTTCATGAAGGTCAGTAGAAGGTTGAACCTGTAGATCTTGGACATCTGCTGTGTGAGTGTCAGCAGGGGTGTTGGATGGAATCTGAGTTTGATCATCAGAGATCTGTGATTGAATGTCTGCTGTTTGAACATCAGCAGGAGTAGGCAACAATGATTCAGGGGTTGTGGTAGGTTGAGCTTGTTCCTCTGCTGTGTGAGTATCAGCAGGGATTTGGATATCAGTGTTTGAGTGTTCAGATGGGTTGGAATCATTAGAGGGGTTGAAGGATGCAATCGGGGCTATTAACATGGGAGTAGGAAGCCTCGATTTCTTGGACTTTTTGTTGAAGGAAGAATTATTCTTCTTTCTCTTCTGACCCTTTGACAATTTAGAAGGAGTAAGAGTGGGAGAGGGTTTAGAGGTACCTGCCTTCTTCAAGGGAGAGGCAGTAGGAGTGGCATCTGAATCAGATGGGGAGATGAGCCCTGATCTGATTAGATATCGTCTTTGTGCTAAGGTCTGATTGTCATCATCATCATCATCCTCAGCAGCCTTCTTCTGAGCCTCTTTTTTGGTTGGCTCTTCTTCTTCTTCAGCAGAGTCATGATCAGACTCTTGTGCTGCCTTCTCAGGCAACAGCTTCCTCTTCTCTTCTTTCAACCTTTCTGCCTCAGCAAGAGCTTCCTTTCTCAAATAATATTTGGAGATGTGAAAGGTCTTATGAGGTCCCATCTTGTACTTCTTCGGGAGAATATCTGGAAGGATGATGCTCAGCTTGTTGACAAAGCTGACTGTAGCTGCTACCTTCCATACCTTCGATTGTAAGTCCAAAGTGACTTTCTTTGCCTCAAGGGCAATTCTTTCCAAGAATAGTCCTTGCCAGTCTCCATCGATCTGATCCCAAATTGCAGCCATTACTCGAACCTTTAAAGTAGTAACCGCATCATGACTGAATGTGTTACCAAGTAACATCTTTCCTGCAATATCCATCAAGGTTTGGAATTTTGGTTCAAGTTGGGATTTCTTGAGCCCAATTGCATCAGTAGCCTTGATTCTTCCACCAGTAAACATCTCCATATACTCCTTTTCTCTATTCATGATGTAGTTGGAGATATTTATTTTCCCCCTTGACAGGCCAAACAATTCCTGAAGGATTTCCCTTGTAACCTTGACTTTGTGTCCACCCATGACACTTTCAACATGAGAACCCTTCATCACAGCGTTTGCATAGAATTCCAGTACGTCTTGTTCATAAACATTAGTTGGAGCTGCTTCTAGAAAGTCTCTGAGTTTAAGATTGACGCACCGAAGCAATATCTCCTTGTTCTCATCTGTGTGTTTGCCTTTGAAAAATAGAGCATTCTCCGTAAAAATCTTCCCTTCCTTGGACCACTTTGCAGCATCCAAGGTGCCAGTGCTCTTGGTCTTCTCGTCGTAGATTTCAATGATTGCCATAGTAGAGTTTGAGTGTTAGGGTTTGAGGGCTTGAAAGAAATTTGCAGAACGAGAGAGAGAGAGTAATGTGATTATTTGAGTAATATGAGCGAAAGGGTTTGGAAGAGGTTTTAGGGGTGTGAATATATACTCCAGAAAATTTTGATCTAACGGTCAGATTTGGGTTTAATTTGGAGTAGAGCCCAAGATTTCCTTCTTTGATTTCTTAAATTTTCCGGTTGATTTTGCCATGTGGCAATATTTGATTTGCTGGCAGTATGGTACTTGAGTATTAATGACATCATTACCAAAAATAGCCGTTGTGACTAATTTATGGTAAGAATTGATCATCAAGGCCGTTTTCTATAAGAGAATTGCATTCCTTATATAAGCCAATTTGTTTAATTACATTCAGGAATAAATCTAGAATGAATTACATGATCAAGACTAGTCATTATACTCTAAATTGGAGTGATTTGGTCAGCAGAGTGAGGTCTTCTGAGTTCTTCAAGATGTCTGCTGATTTTCTTTGAAAAGTCTTCTGGTCAGCTGAGTTGGTCTTCTGATCAGCTGAGTAGAGGAAACGGTGTTTGCTGTGATGATCCAACCTGGATGGATCCTGTTGGGATATGAATCCTAGAACAAGTCCTAAATGATGAACAAAAGATAAAAGATAAAGTTTTGATAAGCCAAAAGAAGACTTGAATATTTTCTAAGTATTGACTAATCTAGTCTAGTTGAGTTGAAGTCATCTTGTACAGATCAGTAGAATTCAAAAGACAAGTACAGTATAAAAGAAAAGTATTATTAAAAGATAAGTACGATTTATAAGTACTTCATATCTGTTTATATATGTTAGAATGTTACTGAGCTATTTAAATGTTGTATAGAGCTCATGATTTCTATATATAATAGATAGATTCTTTGTATAGTTTATAAGTTGACTAAGCTTGTATTATAAAAGCTTAAAGTAATGTAATAGTCTTGTTAGGTTAGATGATAGGACTAGATTAGTTTTATTAGAAGTCTACTACACAAGAAGAGAAGACCAGTCTACTACTCAAGACAGGTGGACTACAAGACAAGTACATATACAAGTCTACTCAAGACAGGTCAATGTAAAGGTTAGTTACAAATACGCGTGAAAAGATAAAGGTATAGAAGTTAGTTATGGAATAACTAAGTCATAACAGAAACGCGTGGATTGATAAGAAGATTCATTTGAAGGAAGGTAGTTATCAAGAAAAGTTGGTTACAACTTACTAATTTCTTGGTATTTGAAGTCTATAAATACCCTAAGGTATTCTTTGGTAAAAGACTACTGATGACAAAAGATACTGAAGAATTACTACTCAAAAACGATATTGAAGATTCAAAAGAAGTTTACTCTCAGAGTTGATTGAAGTTCAGAAAGATAGCCAGAAGACAAGTGAAGAATTCAGAAGGCTACTACTGAAGAACAGAGAAGTTTTTAAGTTTTTGTTTGTTATTTTTCAAGGTGCTAGATACTTGTAAAATTTCTAGTAAGATCGTAGACATATCTGGAGGTATAGTCTGATTGAAGATCTAAGTCTTCTTCTTGGGACTTTAAAGACAGGAATACACACTTGTACTCGATTGGAAGAGTTTAGTGGAAACATCACAACTGGGTTTGTGAGAGTGGATGTAGACAAGTTGTCGAACCACTATAAATCTTGTGTTTGTTTTACTTTACAGTTTTGATTGTTTAAATTGCTTAATTGGTTTAACTACTTAACTGATCTAGACTAGTTGAGTATAGAACAGAGTTCTCGAAAATAAGTTGAGTATAATCTTGAATTGGGCTCATTGATAATTTCGTATTCCGCATATTGTACTTTGATATTTCGAAAGATTTTTGAAAAGTCTATTCACCCCCCTCTAGACATTTTCACTAGCTTACTCGTTATTAACTCAACTTGGGACCAACAAGTGGTATCAGAGCAGTAGTTTACGAACTGCTGTTTCTTGATAACCGACTCAAGACTTAGGGTGAAGTCTTGGTCCTTGACTGTTCTTGTATACGTGTTCTTGATCATATTCTTGTATCATCTGTTTTTCGTGCTCCCTGTTCTTGACTTATCTGTTGTTCTTGATCATAACTCTACTTAGCACTTATTTCTTGAAATCATGTCTCTTGAGATAAGCGCCAACAAACTACCTAAGTTCCAGGTACAGGATTACGACTAAATGCAATCACAAGGAAGGAAACATGGAAATCTTGACCAAATGCATCAGATGCGGTCTACAGCCCTACCTAGAGGCATTTCCACAGGTTGTGTTAGAAGAAGAAGTTCTGGAATTTTATGCCAACGTCAATAGACAGGGAGAAGTGTTAGAATCTTTTATTGATGGGCATCGGGTGGAAATCACTAAGGAAGTAATGTTCGAAAAATTAAGGCTACCCATCGGAACGATTGATGTGGACAGGTATGCTGAAGGGCAGGAGATGAAGTATTTGAGCATCTTCTGTGGAAAGAAAATGAAGCTCAAGCCAGATGGTAAAGCTCCTACTGCCAAGAAGGGTGATCTTTTGGAGAAATATCGCACTTTGTTGGACATAGCAAGCAAGATGCTTCTATGTGCCACTGGGTCTCATGACTCGGTCACTCAAGCCAAAACAAGGATCATGGCAGTTATCTATGATGGAATCACTGAGGTGAATTGGTTCAAATTGATAGCTGACAGGATAATGTACTTCGAACGAAGTGTAAAGGTGGATGCTGATACCAGACATTGGGTGGTATCTCAAGCAGTCGGGTATGGAAACAAGCTGAGTATATTACTTCCATTTTTGCTGCCAAACAAGAATGATTGGAGCAAAGGAAAGCCGTTTCATCCTCTTAAGTTTTACTTAAAGATTGAAGCAATGAGGAAGCAGGCTGCTGCAAGGCCAGCTGCCCCAAGGCAGGTTCAAATTGATGAATCAGAAGTATTGCCGTATGCCGATTCATCCAGTTCTTCTCAAGACAAGACTGAAGAGGCGGAGTCTAGTACAGCTGACTCAGAGAAGACTCAGTCAGAAGAAGAGTCAACTCAGGAGAAGGAGTCGAGTGAACAAATCCCAGAGATGTACACTCTCGTGAGAGTTGGGTCGCCCACTCGTCCAGTCGAGTCGAGTATACAGGTTGGTACCTCTACTCAATCTGTTTCAATTCCTCTCTCTCTCCCGTCTACGTCTATCCGAACCAAGGCTAGATCACATCGATCTAGGCCTCGACCTGTACCCCCAACCTCGCAAGCACTGGCAGCACGACCGCTGAGGGCCAGTCATCCCCTATACACTCCTATACGTGATACAACTGATACTCCTACAGTTGTCATACCTGACCAAGCCGCATTACAGCCCATTGAAACCATTGCTTTCACACCCTCTCCCTCACCAGAATATGGTGAACCCCCTAAACCATCTACTTCAGACACGACGCCAGTTGCCACTGCAACAGCTGAGTTAGAGACCCCATCTACTCAGGACCCGTCTGTTGTTAGATTCGAATCCCTCGTCTATTATCCTATGTGTTTGAGAGAGAAGAGAATTCGAGCCCGAATGATCAGAAATCTGAAGCGGACGCTCTCAACTGTCGAAGTCGACTATGAGTCAGCACAGTTTGAAATTCTTGTAAGGATATGCACCTGCTTTGCTCTTAAGAAGTCCTCCACCGATGATCTTTTCGAAGTTATTCAAGGAATTGGAGGAATCTCAAATTTTCTGGATTGGGAGATGGAACAGAAGGAGCATAGTGGTGTAAAGGATCATTCAGAACTATTTCCGCCGAGAGCCTTAGTTGCTCTTGTAAAGAGGTTATTAAAAATTCCTGACGGAATTCTGGTTGAAGAGTTTTCATCTGATATTGGAACTCAAACTGATCTAGTTGAAGAAGAGATCAAGCCAGAAGTTGCTGAGATAGCAGTCCAGACTTCAGAACAGTTAGAAGATATTGTTCTTAGTGATGAAGATGAAGTCGACTCATTCATGATTGGAAAAGAAGATGATGAGTTTTTGGATGCTGTGATGTTTGATGAAGAAGAACTCAAGGCAGTTGATAATGTTGTTGGACCTTCCAGTTCGACTCTAGCTATGCCAGACAGCTTTCTAAATGATTTAAAGACTGATCTGCGAAGTGTTGTTCACACTGCTATAGATGAATTTTTGAACTCGAAAATGAAGGATGTGCTGCTTACACAAAATCAATCACTTATTGATCAATCCAGAGACTTGTTTATTGGTGAAATCAACAAGATGGACTCGACTTTCAGAGAAGAGTTGTTTGCTCAAATTGATGATTTTCTGAAGAAACAGATTGAGAGTTCAGAACGGAAATCAATCTCGTTTGCTCGATCATTGGCTGAAGAGTCCAGTAAAATGGAAAGACTCTACAGTGTTAAAGTCTCTATTGCTGATGAACAGAGAAGGGAAGCACAAGACCAGTTGGTGCGTTCTCGAGCTGTTCTACATGAGCTGACTGAACAGAATACCCTTCTTAGACAGACGGCTAATCACTTGAAGGATGAACTAGTTTCCTGTACACAGAAGTTGGAGCTAGTTACTGAACGCTTAGACAAGATGAGCAATGCAGATTCGCATCAGAAGCACATTGAGTCAGTTGCTGACGCTATGAAGGAAGCTTTGAAAGAAGAAATGACTCGCTTTACTTCTCTTTTTACTCTTAAGGCAAGTGATGAAGCCAAAAAGGGGGAAGAGACCAGTCTAGTTGAAGTTACGAAGTCTGCTAGTGATGAACCGGAGATGAAAGATGCTGCTAGTGATGAACCGGAGATGAAAGATGCTGCTACTGCAATTGAAGAACTAAGAAGGCCTAAGAGAGGCAGATTAGTGAAGAAGGCAGATCTAGAGCAAGCTGAAACAGAAAAGCAGATGAGATTAGTAAAAGGTAAAGGTGTTGCATCGTCTCCTGAAGCAGAGATTCAGACTAGACGAGTTAAGAGGAAGTTGAGTATTGAAGAACCTACTCCTGAATCTACTAGTTTGAAGAAGCAAAAGATTAGTGATCCAAGTGATGAAGCTCATTATGCAAGCAAAAAGAAGATAGAAAAACACATTGAGAATTTGCAGAAGCTGAAGGAAGATGAAGAGAAAATGGAAGATCAGTTCATTGATTACTTTATTGACAGAGAGCATCGTCAAGATTGGCTCAAAGTGAAGAGACAATGGGAACTTGATCACTGGATAATCAGAAAGTATGGAGATTCTGAAAATGCTGATGAATTATACTCGATGTTTGATAAGTTTATGGAAGGTCAGAATCGAATGCTTTGGAATCTGATATTGAGGATATCTGCTGCTGCAAACTTCAACATTCTGATACCAATCTTTCCAAGATGGAAAACTCCTATGACAAGCTCAGGAAAGAGAGTTGATCGTAACCAGATCAAGAAGTTTGAAGAAGAATTGCTAGACAAGGAGAAGATTGAAGATGAAGATCAGATTAGCTTAATTCACAGAAGACTCCTCGATGCATTCTGTGTTCCTAACCCAGAAGGAGGTAATCTTTCAGATTAGTTGTTTTTTTTGCTCTGATATTTTATTTTTGGAAGTATTTGTAATATCTACTGATCTACTTCTGAATGAATGAAAAAGATAAAGTACTATTTTGATGTTTAAAGACAAGATAACTACTTAACTAGTCTACTTATAAGAAAAGATTCAAGTAGTTTTGGCTTCATCAAAAAGGGGGAAATTGTTGGGATATGAATCCTAGAACAAGTCCTAAATGATGAACAAAAGATAAAAGATAAAGTTTTGATAAGCCAAAAGAAGACTTGAATATTTTCTAAGTATTGACTAATCTAGTCTAGTTGAGTTGAAGTCATCTTGTACAGATCAGTAGAATTCAAAAGACAAGTACAGTATAAAAGAAAAGTATTATTAAAAGATAAGTACGATTTATAAGTACTTCATATCTGTTTATATATGTTAGAATGTTACTGAGCTATTTAAATGTTGTATAGAGCTCATGATTTCTATATATAATAGATAGATTCTTTGTATAGTTTATAAGTTGACTAAGCTTGTATTATAAAAGCTTAAAGTAATGTAATAGTCTTGTTAGGTTAGATGATAGGACTAGATTAGTTTTATTAGAAGTCTACTACACAAGAAGAGAAGACCAGTCTACTACTCAAGACAGGTGGACTACAAGACAAGTACATATACAAGTCTACTCAAGACAGGTCAATGTAAAGGTTAGTTACAAATACGCGTGAAAAGATAAAGGTATAGAAGTTAGTTATGGAATAACTAAGTCATAACAGAAACGCGTGGATTGATAAGAAGATTCATTTGAAGGAAGGTAGTTATCAAGAAAAGTTGGTTACAACTTACTAATTTCTTGGTATTTGAAGTCTATAAATACCCTAAGGTATTCTTTGGTAAAAGACTACTGATGACAAAAGATACTGAAGAATTACTACTCAAAAACGATATTGAAGATTCAAAAGAAGTTTACTCTCAGAGTTGATTGAAGTTCAGAAAGATAGCCAGAAGACAAGTGAAGAATTCAGAAGGCTACTACTGAAGAACAGAGAAGTTTTTAAGTTTTTGTTTGTTATTTTTCAAGGTGCTAGATACTTGTAAAATTTCTAGTAAGATCGTAGACATATCTGGAGGTATAGTCTGATTGAAGATCTAAGTCTTCTTCTTGGGACTTTAAAGACAGGAATACACACTTGTACTCGATTGGAAGAGTTTAGTGGAAACATCACAACTGGGTTTGTGAGAGTGGATGTAGACAAGTTGTCGAACCACTATAAATCTTGTGTTTGTTTTACTTTACAGTTTTGATTGTTTAAATTGCTTAATTGGTTTAACTACTTAACTGATCTAGACTAGTTGAGTATAGAACAGAGTTCTCGAAAATAAGTTGAGTATAATCTTGAATTGGGCTCATTGATAATTTCGTATTCCGCATATTGTACTTTGATATTTCGAAAGATTTTTGAAAAGTCTATTCACCCCCCTCTAGACATTTTCACTAGCTTACTCGTTATTAACTCAACTTGGGACCAACAGATCCTTCCAACTTTATTGTGAGTGATGATCCAACCTGGTTTGATGGATCTTTCAGCTCCTTCTTTAAATCAAGTGAGACTAGCCTAGACAAAATCCCACTGATTTAAATGCTTCTCACCATCGGATGTTCCTCATCATCAGATGGGATGTAGCATCTAATGTGCTCTTGTTGAATTTCTTCGCTTCTCTTGAAGGGGAAGGAAGATTGAGGGGTGCTTCAATGGAGTTGAAGAGAGGGCCATGGACGCAGCCTTCATGTTCTGTTTAGACACAGTAGCTTTTGATAACAAGCTCTCCATGTAGAACTTCCTTCTGGAGAAGAAGCTCTGCTTGCTTGCTACTTTGTCCTCTGCATCTCTTCCTCCTTTAGCTTTCAACAAGAACGTCTCTTCTTCCTTTAGCTTTCATGAGCATACTCATGTTGAGTAAGCCATGTATATAGATCTGCATCATCTTCATTTTCTGGACAAATCTTCATCTCCTTCACCCAAGATTTTGGTTGAAGAATGATCTCCATTCCATCTCTTCTTTCAATTGTCTCCATACCTGAAACAAGAATAGTGTTAGATGATTTGTGTTCTTAGGTGTTCTCATAACTCCTCCTTTTATAGGGGTAGAAATGAGGTAGTGGAGAGAAAGATGACAAAACTATAGAGGTGATAGGTCTGAATTTCTGAAAAGTGATTTCTTAAGATCAGCAGTGAGATTCTTGATCCAAGGGTGCACATTTAAGGATATTCAGACTTTATCTAATGGAATGCAGAAATTATAAATTTTGACCATGAGTTATTTGAAATCCGTACAGTGCATGCATACTGTTGAGTCGGTGAGGATGGTGTATTAATCCAGCCAAGTATGACTCAGTAGTATACTGTATTTATGTATATGAATAAAGTATTTTATGAAGAATAGTTTATTAATATACATAGTTATACATTGCTTAGAGTAAAGAGATCAAATAACTTTGTTCAAGTCTGCTATATATATATATATATATATATATATGTATACTATGCAATGCAGATTTTAGAGTATTTCATCAAGGATTCTTAAGGTATCATTGATTCCCCCTTGATTAGATAACTCTATGTTTTCCCTCAGCTCTATCTGTCTTCATTGGGAAAGAACTTACCTGAAGATGAGGGTGTCTATTCACCTCATCTGATCCTCCTAGTCTGCTGCAAAATGTATCAACTGAGGTCTTCAGCTGATCTTATGCTCTTCATGTGCTTGGGTCCAAGAGTCCTAAGCTATAGCATAGGGTCTTGAATCTTTCTTCAGTTAGGGGCTTAGTCAAGATGTCTGCTCTTTGGATATCTGTGTGAATTTTCTCCATCTTGATGTCCTTCTTTTCAAGTTGGTCTCTTATAAAATGGTGTCGAATGTCGACATGCTTGCACCTTGTGTGGAGGACTGGATTTTGAGTGATGGCAATGGCACTGCTGCTGTCACAAAAGATAGGGACTTCTCTTGCCTCTACATTGTAATCTTTGAGTTGTTGAACTAGCCAGAGTAGCTGACTACAACAACTTCCAGCTGCCATA
This sequence comes from Galeopsis tetrahit, assembly GCA_963675135.1. NCBI lineage: Eukaryota > Viridiplantae > Streptophyta > Magnoliopsida > Lamiales > Lamiaceae > Galeopsis > Galeopsis tetrahit. The sequence continues at coordinate 77,602,346 of OY776127.1, forward strand.
TATTCTACTTCAGTGGTGGATGTTGCAACTGAGGTTTGTTTCTTAGAGAACCATGATATCAACTTGCTGCCTAGAAATTGACAGGTTCCTGATGTGGATTTCCTATCAATTCTGCATCCTCCATAGTCTGAGTCAGAATAGCCACTTAATTCTAGATTGTCATCAGCAGGGTACCATAGACCTAGGTTGACTGATCCTTTTAGGTACTTGAGAATCTTCCTTGCTGCTTCTAGATGACTTTGCTTCTAGATGACTTTGCTTTGGGTTTGCTTCTTCAGTCGATATACTTGATCACCTTTTTCAAATCCTGGAGACTGCTCTACATATACTTCTTCTACCAGAATACCATTTAGAAAAGCACTTTTGACGTCCATTTGGTATACTTTGAAGCCCATAAATGATGCATAGGCTAGAAATAGTCGAATGGCTTCTAATCTGGCTACTGGAGCAAAAGTTTCATCGTAGTCGATTCCTTCAGATTGTGAATATCCTTTTGCAACTAGCCTTGCTTTATTTCTAGTTATTACATCATGTTAGTCCTTCTTGTTCTTGAATACCCACTTTGTTCCTATTACATTGTGGTTTTCAGGTCGATCTACCAATTCCCAGACTTCATTTCTTTCAAATTGGTTTAGTTCCTCTTGCATAGCAGTGATCCAATTGCGATCAGTCATTGCTTCTTCTATGTCAGCTGGTTCAATGTTGGAGAGGAAAGCACACCAGCAGAACATAGATGATTGAGAATTCTGATTCAGTTGTCTTCTTGTCTTGACACCTGATTCTGCTCCTCCTAAGATGAGGTTTGATGGATGATTGTTCCTCCATGTATGTCTTACAGGAGTACCTGCATTAAATGAACTTGGATTCTCATCTGTTCTATTGTCATCAGGAGGGTTGACTTGATTTGGTCGATCATCATCTGTATCTTGAGTATCAAAGAGATCATTCCCCCTTGCATTTGGGATTGTTGCATGTTGATTGTGGATAACTTGTTCAACTTGAGTTTGAGATCTAGTGACTGGTCTGTGTGTTTTATCTTCCTCTGGTTCTTCAGGGAATGGTTCATTGACTTCAATAAATTCATCAAACCTCTTCTTGATCACTAGTTTCTTCATCTGTTCTGCAGCTGAGGTTGTTTCTACTGCATTCTTTTCACAAGATTCATCAAAAACAACATGTGGTGTTTCTTCCACAAGAAGGGTGCGTTTGTTGAATACTCTAAATGCTTTGCTAGTTGAGTAGTATCCCAAGAATATCCCCTCATCTGCTTTGGCATCAAAAGCATTCAACTTACTTTTCCCATTGTTGTGAATGAAACACTTACAACCAAATATATGAAAGTAAGATACTCTAGGTTTTCTTCCTTTCCACAATTCATATGGGGTTTTCTCATGGATTTTGTGAATACCTGACCTGTTTTGAGTGTGACAGGCTGTGTTGATAGCTTCTGCCCAAAGTTTCTTAGGAGTAGAGAATTCAGCAAGGAGTGTTCTTGCAGCTTCTTTGAGTGTTCTGATTCTTCTTTCAGCTACACCATTTTGTTGTGGTGTTCTTGCTGCACTTGTCTCATGCTGAATACCATTAGAAGTACAATATGCAATAATATAAGAGTTAATAAATTCAGTGCCTTTGTCACTTCTAATTTTCACAATAGGTTCTCCTTTCTCTACTTGGATCCTCTTTAACAGTTCAGGAAGCTTCTGCTGAGTTTCACTCTTCTTGTATAAGAAGATAACCCAAGTAAACTTGGAGTAGTCATCTACAACAATAAGGGTGTATTTTCTTCCTGTTAGAGTGGTTGGAGTGATTGGTCCAAAGAGATCCATGTGTAACAGTTCAAGAACTCTGCTGGTTGATGCTGTCTTCTTGGTTTTGAAGGAGACCTTTGTTTGCTTTCCTTGTTGACATGCATCACAGACCTGATCTTTACAGTAGAGTTCATTAGGCAGACCATCAACTAAGGATTCCCTTGCTAACTTGTTCAAGGTCTTAAAGTTCAGATGACTAAGACGTTTGTGCCATAGCCAGTTGACATCTTTAGGGCTTTTCACAAGCAGACATGTATCCTTAGGACAGCTGTTCCAATTTGCAAGATACATACTTCCCTTTCTAGATCCTGTTAGAAGGTTTTGTTTTGTTCTTTTATCACTTATGAGACATTCATCTTTAGAGAATTTAACTGAATAACCAGTGTCACAAAAATGAGAGACAGATAGTAGATTAAACTTAAGACCTTCTACATATGATACATCATGTACCTCAATGTCACCATTTCTAAGGGTGCCATATCCTTTTGTGTTACCGTGCGCGTTATCACCAAAGAAGACTTTTGGACCTTTCTTTTCTGTGTAGTTGGTCAGCAGGTCTTTGGTTCCAGTCATATGGGTTGAGCATCCACTATCTATGTACCATATCTCTCCTGCTAGACCTCCTTTTCTGTATAGGTCCTTCCTTTCCTGCAAGAAAGATTAACTCTTAGGTACCCATTTTGTTTTGGGTCCTTGGGTGTTAGTACTACCCTTGGGAACCCACATATACATTAGTCGTTTGAACAACCTTGAGCACTTGAGTTGTTTCCCTCGGGCATCACAGAACCAAATCTTACCAGTTAACACCTTAGATTGATCTGATTTGTTGTTTGTGTCAGCTAAGTAATAGTCAAATGATTTTCCTTTATAGGAGTGAACATACAATATCTTTTGACTAGTTACATTCGGCCTGGGTGCATTAGCTGGTCGATGCACACGATTATATGGACCATACTCTTCTGTTCTCACAATATCATAAGAGATAGGGGGTGCAAAGAGAACAAATTTGTTTGAAGAAGATTTCTTCTTCTTGGCTGGAGCAGCATACAGCTGAGACTGTCTCAGACGAGATGGTCTAGGCTGTTTGCTGTTCCTCTGTATAGGTTTGGGGTTAACTTTTCTTTTACCATTTTTGGTGTTGGAATAGTTAGCCTTAGTTGGTACAGATGCCTTTTGGTTCATATTGAGTTCATTGTGTTTAGAACACTCACCCTGTTCATGTGTCTGAGTAGTGCACTTGTTAGGTGTACTACCCCCAGCTGGAGAGGATGTTGATGGATTAAGTTCATAGCCTAAACCCATCTTATTGCCATTTGATCTATAATATTCAGAGATACTTTCAATAGTAGTCGAGGCTTTATTGAATTCTGATATTTTTTGATCTAGGCATTCCTTCTCCTTTTCTAAGAGCTTATGTGACTGGAAGATATCATCGAACTTAGATTGTAGTATACGAAATTCTTTGGTTTCTAAGGCTTGAGTTTCTAACATCCCCTCATACAACTGAGTTGTTGTGGTATTTTCTTCCTTAAGAAGTTCCACTTCTTTGGTCAACCTTTCATTCATGGTGACTAACTCAGGGGTGTTATCAAACTTAACCTTTTTCAACCTAGCAATTTCTTTCCTTAAATCCTTATTCTCCTCTTCCACTTCTATAAAGGCTCTAGTGGCAATATCCAGATCACCTTTTACCTTTCTTAAAGATTGATAATAGGTGAATGGAAAGTAGTAGTATAAGAGTTTACCTCATTTTCTCCTATGGCCATCATAGCTAGATCGTCTGAATCATCTGAGTAGATTTGATAGTCTGGTGATGTAGGAAGTTCATCACTTTGATATTCAGATTCTTCAGTCAGCATTGCTTGCTTATCTGAATTTCTTCTCCTTGGCCTTCTTTCTTCTTTGTCATCCAGCTCAGGGCATTCATAGACATAGTGTCCTAGTTTACGACAATTGAAGCATGCTCCAGGCTTTTGATTTGAATTGCCTTTCCTTGGAGGTGTGGCATCTCTTTTTCTGGAGCCTCGGCTGCCAGATGACTCCACATCCTTTCTAGGATGTCTTTCTGGTGTTCTTTCTCTGGAACCTCTGGAGGGTGATCTTGCTCTTCTATCTTTGTAGTTTCTATAGAACTTTCTATATTTGCTGTTGAGAGTGTTCATCCTTTCGAATCTCTTGATCATAAGAGCCATTTGTTCCTTCAGACTCATGTCTGATCCTTCACAGTCTTCTGTTTTCAGAGAGGTCTTGCCAGATGAGGTGCTTGCAGCTTTTGTATTTGCTGCTTTGAAAGCTACAGTCTTGGAAGTGGATGGAGTAGCATTAGGTTCATCATTTTCTGAGTTTTCTTCTCTTTCAAGATCATATTCATGGGCTTTTAGATTCTGAAATAGAGTCTGTGCAGACCACTCCTTGATATCCTGAGTATCTTTGATGATGGTCTTCTTGAGTCTCCATTTCTTGGTTAGAGAGTCTAATATCTTTAGATTTTTCTCTCTATTTGTATATTTCTTGCCCAGAGATTCTATCTCATTGATGATCTTGGTAAATCTATTGTCTAATTGATCAATAGACTCTTCTGGTTGCATTTTGAAATGTTCAAATTTCTTAACTGCTGTTGTCAACTTGCTCTCCTTGATCAGCTCGGTTCCTTCACAACGGAGTGCTAGAGCATCCCACATTTCCTTAGCTGTTTCACAATTGATTACCTTTGCAATGTACTCATTTGGAAGAGTTTGCATGATGTAATCTTGAGCAATGCTGTCAAGATTTGACTACTTCATCTCTTCTGGTGTGAGATCCTTCATCAGCTTAGGGGCTAGTTCTCCAACTGGAACTTCTAGATCACCATTTGCAGTGTTGACTGCCATGATGGTGATTGGGCCTTCAGTGATTACTGACCACATCTTGTAGTGGACTGATGTGAGATTCTTCCTCATCCTGATCTTCCAGTAATCATAGTCCTCCACTGAAAACTTAGGCAACTTACGCATATTAGCACTCATGTTGTATGAGTTTTCGAAAACAAGTTTTTCAAAAGAAAAAGATCTGTTCAAGAGGACTACAGAGAGACTCCCTAAAGTGTTCTGATAATCTAGAGACAGTAGTCCGTTAGAACCACTGCTCTGATACCACTTATTGGTCCCTGAACGAGTAGTGAATGGGATTAAAGTCTAGAGGGGAGGGGTGAATAGACTTTAAAACTTTTTCAAGAGAGTTGGGAACCTCTTCTGATTGCTATGTCAGCTGGACTACAAGTCTGCTGGTCCAGATGACTATAGTAATCTGATAGAGGAGGTTATATGCGGAATTATGGTAGGCCTTGTTTAGACTCGTTCTCTTAGTTTCTTTTGAAAGTGCCAAGTTGTTTACTTAATGAAAATACTCAGCTGATGCTGGTTTGAAAGTTATGGCCTTGATTTGAAGACAGTTAAAAACACAGTATGCACTATATAAGATAAATGAAATGACAGTAATGTAAAGTGCAGAAAGTAAATAACACCAGGTTTATAGTGGTTCGTATATACGATCCTACGTCCACTCTCATGTCCTAACGTGATGTTTAATCCCTTTAATTTACCGCAAATTACAAGGGTCTTGACCTTTATAGTCCCAAGGATAGGACTTTGAGATCTGAGCCGTCCTAACAGCTACGGTCTCCACAAGTGATTGTAAGCACTTGCACTTTGAGGGTTTCAAAAACTTTAACCTTTCGGAGAGGGTTTGGGGTTTTTGAAGTGTATCCAACTAGTGATTCAAGCTTATAATTTGCTTAATCACTTTGCCTAAAACAAATGATATACAATGTGAAATAGGTTTCAGGTTCTTAAGGGTTGGATAGAAATCACTTAAGAGCTATGGATAATCTAATGGATTCTGGCTCTTTGAGAATTCTTGAGACAATATGATTTTAGCTTGATTGTTTGCTGGAAATGTTGAATTCTCTCGTTGTGACTTCATTTTTGTGATTTCTCATCCTCTTGTATTTATAGTGGTGATTGCTTGCAACTAGCCGTTGGAGTTGACTAGCCGTTGGGGCAATCTTTCCATAATGGCTTGATTCTTTGATTCCAGCCGCTTGATTGCTTCAATCCTGGGATCATGTCAATTTTCTAAATAAGGTAGGTCTCTGTTTAAATCGTAAGATGACTTTGGAATCAGCCGAGTCCTGAAAGAGCACATAGTCTTCTGATTTGAACTTATAGTCTTCTGACTACTCTTCTGGCCTTGAGTCTTCTGTCTTCTGATATCAGCAGAGTAAAACTCTTCTGATCTGGAAATTCTTTGTCCTGCTTTAGGCCATCTTCAATCTGGGACTCCATCAGTCAAGTAGGTATACAAGCACCTTTCTTAACTGGTCTTCAAGGATCTCCTAGTCTTCATGTCTTCTACTCTTCTCATCTTGAGGGAGCGCATGTAAGCCGGGACTGTGCTGATCAGCTGATATCTATACAGTTGATCACACAAGACTAGTCTAAGCTGTTCTATACAAAGTCAACTGATCCTATTACATTTATAAACTCTAAGTGTTTTGGCCATCAAAACTATTCTAACATCAAGTGGGGCTTAGGGTGAATTTATATCCCAACACACAGTTTTCCGTGAGGTGGGTTATCCCATAGGGTTTACCACACACAGTAAACTTGATGGGGTAGAGATAGGAGGGTTGCAGATGTTGTAAGGGGTGCGCAGTCCTTTGGGGCTGCCGTTTTTTTTAGCTATAAAATTTACCTTTCATGCTAAAAAAAAAATAGTGAGTACACTAACACATTCTTTTTCAGGATAAGTGACCCTAGTCATGTCTTCTGAAGATAAATGTAATAGGTGTAATCAAGTCACTTTTGCACAAAATGTATAGGTTTTGGCATCATCAAAAAGGGGGAAATTGTTTGGAATAAAATGAGATATGTTTTGATTCAATACCAAAACCCCCTGAGACATGCCTAAGTCTAAGGTGATTATGTTCTAAGCATGTTAAAACATATAGAATAAGGCTAGATGAGGAGCTGATATGTTAGGCAGCTCTTAGATGATTAGATACACAATTTGAGGGGGAACATATGCTTTAAAGATTATCAAGAACAAGTCCCCTTAAGGCTCAAATTCTGGAACAATCACCAAAGCTATTGAAGGCCAAGTATGCTGATCAGGAGAGTTATCCAGAATAGTTGTCTCAGTACAATTGAACCAGAACAAGTGTTCTGAAGCTTAAAGGTCAACTATGCTGAAGAAATGAAGACAACTACACTCTAAAAGACTTCAAAAAATGATGCTAAGATCAATTCCAAGTGAAGCAAAGGGTAAAGAGCCAAGTCATCTGAAGAGAGAAAGCCAACTATGCTGATAAGCAAGTATGTTGATAGTGATAAGCAGAGTTGTCCATTTGATAAGGAATGTTGTCCTATCATTGGATCAACCTTCAGAAGCCATGTCCTAGTCCTAACAAATGAATCTTAAAGTCAGACATTGGGAAGAGTGCTGCAGAATGAAGACAAATTCTTAACAACCGTTTATTACCCAAATGAGGACATGTCACTATAAAGAATATGTCTTCCAGTTTGAAGAACTCAAGGAAGACACTTATTACCCAAATGTAGGAGCTTGAGTCTCTGAACCACTGTAGGTCCCAAGTTGAGTTTAATAACGAGTAAGCTAGTGAAAATGTCTAGAGGGGGGTGAATAGACTTTTCAAAAATCTTTCGATATATCAAAGTACAATATGCGGAATAACGAAATTAATCAATGAGCCCAAGTAGTTTATACTCAACTTATTTCGAGAACTCTGTTCTATGTATACTCAACTAGTCTTGTTCAATTATGTAATTCAATTCATCAAACTGTTAATCAATTAAACAACAAACAAAACAGTAAAGTAAATCAACACACAACGATTTTATAGTGGTTCGACAACTTGTCTACATCCACTCTCACAAACCCAGTTGTGATATTCTCATTAACTCGTCCAATGGAGTAATATGTTCTTGTAGCTTTAAGTCCCAAGAAATAAGTATTAGATCTTCTCGACAACACTACCAAGTGCCTCTTCGATCTTACTAGCGATTTACAAGTATCTAGCAACTTGAAACAGTAACAAAAAAATAAAACTTCTCTTCGTTCAGTAGTAGCCTTCTTGTTCTTCACTTGTCTTCTGGCTTCTTTCTGAATCTTCAATCTCTGAGAGTATTTTCTTCACTTGAATGTAGAATATCAATGCTTCAATAGTTTTTCAGTAGTCTCTAATGAATGAATACCTTGCGGTATTTATAGACTTCCAATTCCAAGAACTTTCAGTTGTATAACAACCTTTTCTTGAAAACTAACTTGTAACTGATTCTTCTTATCCTTTCACGCGTTTCTTCAGTTAATTAGTTATTCCTTGACTAACTCTTCAATCTTTATCTTCAACATGCTTTTGTAACTAACTTCTGTCTTCTTGTTGACCTGTCTTGTCTTGTAATATTGCGCACCTGTCTTGTTCAGTAGTAGTAGACTTCTTCTTCAGATTACATCAAGAACTAATCTAGTCCTATCATCTAATCCTAACAAGAATATTACATTACATTAAGCTCTTGTTACAAAGCTTAGTCAACTTAGAAACTATACACAGAATACAAACGAAACATGAGCTTCTATACATCTCAAATCACTCAGTATAAAACCTATCAAGTATACAAAGTACTTATAAACTGTACTTGTCTTTTCCTTTTATACTTATCATGTTAACTTTACTTGTCTTATGAACTAGTACTTGTCTTGTGAACTAGTACTTGTCTTGTGAACTCTACTGATCTGTACAAGATGACTCTTCTTAACTAGACTAGATCAGTCAACACTTAGAAAATATTCAAGTCTACTTTTGGCTTATCAAAACTTATCTTATCTTTTCATCATTTAGGACTTGTCTTTAGGATTCATATCCCAACAATTTCCCCCTTTTTGATGAAGCCAAAACTACCTGAATCTTTTCACAATAGTAGACTAGTTAAGTAGTTATCTTGTCTTAAACATCAAAATAATACTCATCTTTTCATTCATTTCGAAACAAGATCAGTAGATATTACACATACTTAATATCAAAAACAAAAACTACGTATCAGAGCAAACAACAAAAAAAAACTAATCTGAAAGAGTACCTCCTTCTGGATTTGGAACACAGAATGCATCTAGGAGTCTCTTATGTCTTACTGACATATGCTCTTCAGTCTCGATCTTCTCTTTATCCATCAGGTCTTCTTCAAATTTCTTAATATGGTTGAAGTCGATCCTCTTTCCAGAACCTAACATTGCAATTCACAGCAGCAGCTATCTTCATGATCAAATTCCACAGCTTCCGATCTTGAACTTCCATGAATTTATCAAATATAGCATAAAGTTCTTCAGAACTATCAGCTTCACCAAACTTACGAACAATCCAGTGATCTAACTCCCATTACAACTTGACTTTGAACCAATCTTTTCGATGTTCATCATCAATGATGTTGTCAATGAACGCGTCTTCCACTAGATCTGGATTAGCTTTCAGCTTCTGCAGTCTTCTAATATGCTTACCAACCTTCTTCCTGCAAGCATACTTAGACTCATCATCATCATCAATCTTCTGTTTCTTCACGATTTCAGTTTCTTCTTCTTGTTTATCTTCAATCACAAGTTTTCTTTTTACTTGTCTGGTCTAAACCTCAGCTTCAGGAGACGCAACACTTTTGCCCTTCAGCTGTCTCTTCTGCTCTTCATCCTTAGCTTGTTCAAGATCAGCCTTCTTGACTAGCCTTCCTCTCTTGGGATATCTTAATTCTTCTATTGCAAACGCAGCAGCCTTGACTTCAGGTTCAGCACTTAACTTTTCAGCAGCAATAATGACTCTACTTGTCTCTTCCCCCTTTTTGGCTTCATCACTTGCCTTAAGAGTGAATAGACTAGTAAATCGAGTCATTTAATTTCTTCTTTCATAGCTTCCATCATTGCCTCTGAAGCTATCTCAATCTGTCTTTGATGTGTCTTGTCCTGACTCATCTTATCTATTTTAGTAGCCACTAGCTCTATCTTTTGAGTAGACAGATCTAACTCAGTCTTGAAATGAGTAGCAGTTAACCTAAGCAGTCTGTTTTCCTCAGACATATCTCTTAGAAGCTTCCTGGCTTGCACCAACTGATCTTGTGCTTCACGCCTTTGCTCATATGCTATCTCAATCTTAACTCTGTAGAGTCTCTCCATCTTACTTGATTCTTCGGCTAACGATCGAGCAAATGAGATAGATCTGTTTTCAGAAACGTCAACTTGCTTCTTTAAGAAATTTTCAACTTCCGCATACATCTCTGCTCGGAAAGTTGAGTCCATCTTGTTGACCTCACCTACAATCAATGCTCTTGAGGAGTCAACAAGCGATTGGTTCTGTTCAACAAGAACTTCTTTCAACTTAGAACTTAAGAACTCATCTATCGCAGACTGAACAACACCTTTCAAGTCTGTTCTCAAACCTTCCAAAAATCCTTCAGGAAAAACTTGTTGAGGAGACTGAGTCTCAACAACTAACTCATCTTCATTCAATATAAAGGCTTCAACAAATTCATTATCTTCTTCACCGAATACGACTAAGTCGTCTTCTACTTCAGCACTTACAACAGCTTCCTCAGGTTGATCAGTCTGAACAGCAACATCAATTAACTCAGCTGTCAACTCTTCTTCCACAAGATCAGTTTGAACACCAACATCAAACTTGACCTCTGAAGACAAGATATCATCAGATATATTCAGCATTTTCTTCACCAATGCTGTCAAGGCATAAGGTGGGAACAACTCCGAATGGTCCTTGACTCCACTGTTCTCCTTCTGTTCCATCTCCCAATCTTGAAAATTGGAGATTCCACCCATTCCTTGAATTACTTCGAACAGGTCTTCTGTCGGGCTGTCTTCAATGCAAACCATGTGCATATCCGTAGAAGTTTCTCATAAGCTTCCGAAGATGTGTCGATCTCAACCGATGATAGCATCTTCCTTAGATTGTGTGACATCTTCGAACGCAATCTCTTCTCCCTTAAGCACATCGGATAATACACCAGGGATTCGAATCTAATTTCGGAAGGGGTCTGAACAAGTGGGGTCCTTGTCTCAGTCGTTGCAGTGGCAACTAGTAGAGTTTCCGAAATAGATGGGTTGATGGGTTCAACATATTCTGTTGAGGTAAGAGGAATTTGGATGGTGGTTTCTGAGGGCTTTGATGTGGCTTGGTTTGTTTCGACAGTTGTAGAAGTATCAACTGTATCGAATATAGTAGTGTGTGGGGTTATGTTGGCTCTTAGTGGTTGTACTGCCAACACTGATGAGGTTTTGGGTACAGGTTTGGCACGAGATCGGAGTGATTTGGCCTTGGTTTTGACAGGGAGAGAGAGAGGAATTGACAAAGTTCGGGAAGAAGTACCAACCTTTCCTTCAGTCGACTTGTCTGGTGAAGGACTCGACTCAACTTGCACCAGTCAATAAACATGCAACTCTTCGTCTTTTTCCTTAGACTCCTTGTCTGATTGAGTTTCCTCAGAGTCTCCTGCAGCCTCAAACATAGCCTCCTCTTGCACATACTGAACTAGTCTGCCACTAGTTCTGGCCTTAGCTTCCTCAGAATTTTCACTGCCCGACTCGTCTTCCGCAGAACTAGACGAGGCAGCATCATACATAGCATCATCAGGGTTGATCTGGACTTGTCTGGGGGCAGTAGTTCTACCAGCAGCTTGCTTCGCAAGAGCCTCCTTTTTCAAATAATGCTTTAGAGGGTGAAATGGCTTGCCTTTACTCCAACTAGTCTTGTTCGGCAACAAGATGGGTAGGATGATACTTAACTTGTTTCCGAAACTCACATTTGTAGTCACCACCCAGTTGACTGTACTGGTTTCAACTTGCACATTCTTTTTGAAGTACATCAATCTATCCAAAAAGAATTTAGACCAGTTTCCTTCAGTGATTCCATCATGAATCACAACCATTACTCTTGCTTTCTGGAGCATCACAGAGTCAAAACTCCCAGTGACTCCTAGCAACATCTTTGACGCGATGTCAAGAAGAGTCTTGAATTTGTCAAGTAGCTCCTTCTTCTTGACAGCAGGAATTTTGCCATCACGATTCAATCTCAACTGCTTTCCACAGAATATACTCAGGTACCTCAACTCTCGACCTTCAGCATATCTCTCAATATCTATTGATCCGGATGGTAGCTTCAAGGATTCAGTCAAAAATTCACGAGTAATTTCCACTCGCCTTCTTCCAACAAAAGCTTCAATCAAGTCGCCTTGTCGAGTGGCTGTGGCATAGAATTCTAACACCTCCTCTTCCAGCACAACTTCAGGAAATGCTTCCAAATAGGGTCTTAAACCGCATCTTAAACATTTCATCAGAATTTCTTTGTTATCATCGGTGTGATTTCCTTTGAAAAACACCGATCCCTCCACATGCACTCTTCCTTCGGTGGTATACTTTCCGAGATCGAATCTTGCCTACATGTTAGTACGAGCATCGAACATCGAAACAATCGACATAATATAGCGGTTATGAAAATCGAGGGATTTCGAAAGTGTTGAATGCTTGAGAAGTTATTAGAATCAAGAAATAATGAACTTGTGAGCAGTTATGAACGAGTAGTATGGGTTTTGTTAAACCTTGAGTTTGGAATCAATGGTTGAGATTGAAAAAGTTTGATCCAATGGACAGATATGAAAGTCTTTTGAAATTCAGTTTTACGGAATCGAGAATATTACGTGATTTTATATCGTAAAATTTTGAAATCCGCCTCTTCTATTGGTAGGATAATGGGGTGTACTCATCTGACCTAGCATAGTAGAGTTTTGGCGCGAACTGGGTATGTACACCTCATTAAATGGAGTGTATAAATCCAATTCTAGGGTTTTCAAAAATTTCATTAACAAATCACATTTATATCCTTAATTCGTATTGTTTAAACACTTAGAGTATTTAAATCATAAGAACACTTATCTTGTCTGTTCGAGTCTATTCAGAACAGATGAGTAGACTTAAGCACACAAGATGAGTTGGTTTAGATGCACAAGACGAGTTCCCCCTTCGACTGTGCTTGTCTATTCTGAATGACGAACGACTATTTGTACCTATCATATCTTGTGCGGCACTTTTGATAAGATACAGGTAGTAGAGTAGAATAATTAAGATGAATATCAATCTAAAGTAATGTTCAAGGTTTCGAATAAGATGACTTTTAACAAACTTAAGAGTCAACATAAGGCTCTTTAAGAAATCATAGATTCCCCCTTAGATGTTTATTCTCTTAGTATTACCCTCAGCTTTACCAGCTTCCTCATCGGGTTGTTTGGTCATCTTGTCTGACCTTGTATACCTGTCTGTTGGGTGAGTAGATGAGTGCTCTGTTCCAGTGATCTTGTCTCCTTATTTCTTTGATGTACCTGTCTAGTTAGTACATAGCTATAGGCAAGTAGGGTCTAGATCAATTAGTCCTAGACTAATGCATAACTCACAAAAACGAGCTTCAGCCAATGGTTTTGTGAAAATATCAGCTCTCTGAAAATCAGTATGAATCTTTTCCATGCGAATATCCTTCTTTTCTACATGATCACGTATGAAATGGTGCTTCACATCAACATGCTTACAACGTGTGTGCAAAACAGGATTTTGTGTAATGGCAATTGCACTATTACTATCACAGAAAATAGGAACATTTGATTCATATATGTTGTAATCTCTAAGTTGTTGTATAAGCCATAATAATTGACTACAACAACTACCAGCAGCCATGTACTCGGCTTCAGTAGTAGAGGTAGCAACACTTGTCTGCTTTTTCGAAAACCATGAAATGAGTTTTGTGCCTAAGAATTGACAAGAACCAGATGTAGATTTCCTATCTATTCTACAACCACCAAAATCATAATCAGAGTAGCCACTTAGAGATAAATCATCATTTGAAGGATACCATATACCACGATTGATGGTCCCTTTCAAATATTTCAATATCCTTTTAGTGGTTTCCATATGACTCTCTTTTGGATTAGCTTGAAAACGAGCACATACGCCAACGGAGAATGCAATATCAGGTCTACTAGCAGTCAAGTAGAGTAATGAACCAATAAGACCACGATAATGTGTTTGATCAGCACATTTACCTTGTTCGTCTGGATCCATCCTGTATGTAGGTAGCATAGGTACGCCAGTAAACTTGCATGTCTTAATACCATATTTGTCTAGTAGATTTCTAGTATACTTTGCTTGATTTATGAAAATCCCTTATGGGGTCTGTTTTACTTGAAGACCAAGAAAGTAATTCATTTCACCCATCATAGACATCTCAAATTTACTTTGCATGAGTGTTGAGAAGCTTTCACTCAGCTTTTTGTTAGGTGAACCAAAAATAATGTCATCTACGTAAATTTGGATGAGTAAAATGTCTTTCCCTTCTTGTCTTCTGAACAAGGTTCTATCGACCTTGCCCTTAGTAAAGCCGTTTTCTAATAGAAAGAGAGAAAGGGTATCACACCATGCTCTTGGAGCTTGCTTTAGTCCATATAAGGCTTTCTTTAATCTGTATACCTGGTCACCTTTGACTTCGAAACCTGGGGGTTGTTCAACATACACTTCTTCCGCAAGAATACCGTTAAGAAATGCACTTTTAACATCCATTTGATATACGGTAAATTTCATGTAAGCAGCATATGCAAGGAACAATCGAATGGCTTCTAGTCTAGCAACAGGAGCATATGTTTCATCATAATCTATGCCTTCAGCTTGTGAATAGCCTTGGGCTACTAGTCTAGCCTTATTTCGAACAACTACATCATTCTCATCTTTCTTGTTTTTAAAAATCCATCGAGTGCCAACTACATTATGATGTTTAGGTCTATCGACAAGTTCCCAGACGTCATTTCGAACAAACTGGTTCAACTCGTCTTGCATAGCGATGATCCAATTACTATCAGCCAATGCCTCTTTGATGGTTTTAGGCTCGATAGATGAGAGGAAACAACACCAGCAAAACAAAGATGGACTAGGTTGTTCTTGTGACTCAAAGAGTTGTCGTCTAGTCTTCACACCAACATTAGAGTCACCAATGATATTTTCAGTATCATGAGCAGATTTCCATGTTTTTCTAGTCTTAGTATGCATATTATCATCATCTAGATCGATTATAGCATCATGCATTTCAATATCATTTACATCAGAAGATTTAATAGGAGTAGACGAGTCGACTAGTTCAGGCATGTCAACTGGTCTAGTAGATTTACCTTGAGTACTTACCTTCTCCTGATCATCAGACTCGAGAGCTTTCATGAACGGGTTATAGGCTTGAACAGATTCATACACTTCTGATTCTTGGTCAGTTTGAATCGATAGATCAGTTACCTTCTTACTGATCTGTTCGGTAGACGAGTCCTGTAGAGATTCATCGAAAACTACATGTGGTGTTTCTTCCACACATAAGGTAGAGTAGTTGAATACTTGAATGCTTTGCTAGTCGAGGAGTATCCCAAGAATATCCCCTCGTCTGCTTTAGCATCGAATGCATTCAACTTGCTTTTCCCATTGTTATGGATAAAACACTTACAGCCAAATATATGGAAATATGAAACTCTGGGTTTTCGACCTTTCCATACCTCATAGGGCGTCTTACCTAGTGCTTTATTGATAGCACTTCTGTTTTGGCAATGGCATGCAGTATTGATCGCTTCTGCCCAAAACTTCTGAGGAGTATTGTACTCTGTCAGCATGGTCCTGCAGGCCTCCTTAAGAGTTCTGTTCCTTCGCTCTGCTACTCCATTTTGTTGTGGTGTCCTTGCTGCACTAGTAAGGTGCTGGATGCCACACTTAGAACAAAATTCTTTAATATATCAGTTAATGAATTCAGTACCCTTGTCACTACGGATCTTGACAATAGACTGATTCTTCTCAACTTGTATCTTCTTCAACAGATCAGGTAGGAGAGTTTGTGTATCACTCTTCTTGTGTAAGAAGACTACCCAAGTGAACTTAGAATAGTCGTCTACCACAACTAATGTGTGTACCTTCTACCGTTCAAGGTTGGAGGAGATATTGCGCCATGTAAGTCCATATGTAGAAGTTCAAGAACTCTACTTGTTGAGAGGGTTGGAATAGATTTAAAGGAACCTTTTACATGTTTACCTTTTTTACAGGCATCGCATACATGTGATTTGAAATAGATTTCGTTGGGTATACCTTCAACAAGGTAATCTCTCGCGATCTTATTAATCACCTTAAAGTTCATGTGGCAAAGGCGTCTATGCCAAAGCCAACTGACCTCTTTGGGTGTCTTAGTAAGAAGACAAGTGTCCCGCGGACAACTATTCCAATTCACAATGTACACACTACCTTGTCTTATGCCGACGAGTAGTACGGTATGAGTCCTCTTGTCTATGATTTCGCACTTTTGACTTTTGAACTGCACTTTGTAGCCTCGATCACAAAACTGTGAAACAGATAATATATTATATTTCAAACCTTCTACGTATGATACATATTGTATCTCTACGTCGCCATTTTGGATATAGCCAAAGCCTTTTGTGATGGCTGTAGAACTGTCACCGAATATAACCTTTGGTCCTTCTTGCTCATGGTAGCTTGATAGAAGTGCCTTGGTACCAGTCATGTGGTGCGAACAACCACTGTCTATGTACCAAGTTTCTCCTATTGAGCCACCCTTCTTGTATAGATCAAGTCGACCCTGCATTAGATGATATTTCATAATTTAGGTACCCTCCTTGTCTATTGGGGTCCTGGGGGGTTAGTCGAGTTCAATGGAATCCAAATGTACATTGGAGTCCTGAAGGAGTTTGATCTTTTAAGCTTTCGACCATATTTGTTGCAAAATAAGACCCTGTTGTCCTTGTCTGGCCTATCAGCAGTTCTTGGGTCTACTCGTCTGAGGTAGCCTTTTGACTTGACCTCTACTTGAGTAGGCAAAGGTCTGTGATAGTCAGAGTAGGGCTTGTATGCATTTGGGCCATACGGTTTATAGACATGTTTAGGTCTTTCTTCTCCTTCGATATCATACGATTCAGGCGGAGGATATAAGACGGGTTGAATACGATGTTTTGGAGCCATATTCCTGGGTCTAGACGAGTAGAGCTGAGACTGCCTTATGAAAGGAGGTCTAGGCTCTTTCCATCTAGTTTGTACTTGTCTAGTACTTGTCTCCTCAGGATACCAGTCCTCGTATCTAACCTGATTTGGTCGTCCACGATTTCTAGTCCTTTGTTGACTTGTCTTAACCGGAACAGCCTTGTTGTTAACATTCTTTTTACCTCCCTTGGTAATTGGAATGTTAACTCGAGTCTGTTTGGGTACAGTGCCTACGGATGGAGTTCCAACATCGTATATCATTGGTCCTTTTCCTTTATCATTAGTCAAAGAGCTTGAGATGAAAATAGTAGGGTTCTTAGGAACTTGAGTAGACGAGCTGGGTGTCTCAGCACCTATGCCTGTCTTGTCAGCAGGAGCCCTATACCTATCTGACAGTTCAAGGTTAACCTTAGAGGAGTTATCCAGGTCAGTAAGTTTAAGGTCTAGAGTGACAACCTCAGTTTCTAAGAACTTATTACGTTCTTCAAGCTTTTTGCACTTACTTTTTAAAACATTGAATTCATTTTTCTCAGTTGCATGTGTCTTAAGTAGGTCTTGATATAACCTGTCTGTCAATGCACACTTTTCTTTGAGTTGCCTTAACTCTTCAGTCAAGCGTTCATTTAGGACTGTTACATTAGGATCTACTTTAGACTGAGCTTCCTTAAGATCAATGATTTTCTGTTTTAAAATGATGTTTTCATCGCTGACTTCAATGAATGCCTGGTTAGCAAGTAGGCGGTCGTCTTCAACTACACTAGTAGAGTGCTTAAGGCTACTCCCTACTTTGCTACTGGCAGTATCACTTTCATCAGAGTCCGATTCATCACAAGATTGAAAGGAAGTAGCAGATGATACCTCTTGGTCGATTTTAGCCATGCAGCATAGACCATCATCTACTATGAAGGCTTCATCGTGATCTGGATCAGACGGGTAGCTAGATGAGGACGATGGCAACTCGTCTGAGTCAGAATCAGAGTCATCATTGGCCATCATTGCCTTCTTGCCACAGTTGTATCTTCTTTCCCTTCGTACTTTGCGTTCTTCTCGATCATCAGTGCTCAGGTCAGGACATTCATATATGTAGTGACCTGGTTTCTCACAGTTATAGCACAAGAGATCATTAGTAGCCTTTTTAATAGGAGAGTTATTCCTTCGTTTATCACGTCTATCAGAACGAGTAATTTTCCTACCATCAGACTCTCTATCTTGTCTGTTGCCTTTCGAGACTTCGTCTCTCCTTTCGGACGAGTTTCGGTCTCGTTTCGGTCTTGTCTGTTTCCTTTCTAAGAATGCTTGTCTTATTACTAAGAGTCCTAAAGAAAACAGTTGGCTCTGGCATAAACGCCTCTGCCACCTGAACTTTAAGATAATCAACAAGATTGCTAGAGAACATCTTGTTGAGGGCATTCCTAATGAAATCTCTTCCAAATCACAAGTATGTGATTCCTGTCAAAAAGGTAAACAGGTAAAGGTTTCATTTAAGTCCATTCCAACTCTTTCAACAAGCAGAGTTTTAGAACTCTTGCATATGGATCTTCATGGTCCTATCAACCCTCCTACATTGAATGGAAGAAGGTATACTCTAGTTGTTGTAGATGATTACTCTAAGTTTACTTGGGTAGTCTTTCTACACAAAAAGAGTGATACACAAACACTACTTCCAGATCTATTGAAGAGGTTGCAGGTTGAAAAAGGTCATCCCATTGTCAAAATTAGGAGTGATAAGGGGACTGAATTTATTAATTGTTACATCTCTGACTATTGTTCTAAGTCTGGCATACAGCATTTGACAAGTGCAGCCAGAACCCCTCAACAAAATGGTGTTGCAGAAAGGAGAAACAGAAAACTAAAAGAAGCTTGCAGAGCCATGATTGCAGAATTCAACACACCTCAAAATTTTTGGGCAGAAGCTATTCACACAGCTTGCCACTCCCAAAATCGAAGTGCTCTTAATAAGGTGCATGGTAAAACACCTTATGAGGTATGGAAAGGCAGAAAACCAAGAGTTTCTGTTGGGATATGAATATCCCTAGTTTAGTTTTGATAAACCAAATCAAACATGTAATAGGATAAGTTGTATTGTATAGACAACTTTATTATACATCTTGTAATAGATAGGACTCTGGTTAGAAGAGAAGACATGCCAATGCTCAAGAAGAGAAGAGAAGACCAAGACCAGAAGTCTCCTGCTCATCTTATAGGATAAGAAGAGTAAGAGTAAGATGAGTAGAAGTCTTCTTACCAGCAGAGTAGAAGTCTTCTTACAAGCTGAGTAAAAGTCATCTTACAACCAGCTGAGTAAAGACAGCAGAGTAAAGACAGCAGCTGAGTAAAGACAGCAGAGTAAAGACAGCTGCTGTTTCTTCTCAGCTGTTGTCTTTACTCAACTGCTGTTTCTTCTCAGCTGCTGTCTTTACTCTGCTGTCTTTACTCAGCTGCTGTCTTTACTCTGCTGTCTTTACTCAGCTGGTTGTAAGATGACTTCTACTCAGCTTGTAAGAAGACTTCTACTCTGCTGGTAAGAAGACTTCTACTCATCTTACTCTTACTCTTCTTATCCTATAAGATGAGCAGGAGACTTCTGGTCTTGGTCTTCTCTTCTCTTCTTGAGCATTGGCATGTCTTCTCTTCTAACCAGAGTCCTATCTATTACAAGATGTATAATAAAGTTGTCTATACAATACAACTTATCCTATTACATGTTTGATTTGGTTTATCAAAACTAAACTAGGGATATTCATATCCCAACAATTTCCCCCTTTTTGATATAACCAAATCATCTAACACTAACTGAAGCAATAAAGAACAGACAGTGCTAGGGTCCATATAATAGTGCAAAAGAGTAAAAACAGAAGGCTTTTGTATGAGGACAATGAGAAGTTGTCATCAGATGAGATAACTAGATGTTATCTCCAAAAGCTAAAAAGATGAGTTTTATTAATATTGCACTTTACAAGCACGGACTCACCTAATCAGCTATTACAAAGGTCTTCTTATCTACTCTTCAGCTGATATGTTGCAAATCAGAGGACTTCCAATTAAGCTCTTCTTGTCTTCAGGTCTTCTAACAACTTGATCATCTTGATCTCCTCTTCTTGCTCATACGCGTGTAAATCCAGATAGGGCTAGAACTCAGCTGAGCTGAAGTTCCCCCTTAGTTGTTGACCTGTTCTTAACACACAATTATCCAAATACATGCAAGTATGATTTTTATGAAAACAGAATGCATGCAAAACAGTTTTTCAAAAATGGATCTATTCAGGTGACCATTGAAAACAGTAAAACGTGTTTTTGATGGCTCAAACGATAGAATTTGGCCAAAAAGCATTACACGTCACTGCATAGCAGTGAGTTCGATTCAAAATATCAATTCCACTTTAAAAAGTGTACTCACACGCTAAAATCTGTAAACAACAAAAAAGTGCAGATTTTCGAAAATCAAAAATCAAAGCAATGGTCTTTTGAACACACGGCTCTGATACCACTTGTTGGTCCCTGAGACGAGTGTAAGATCAGCTGACTTGATGTCTGCTGATTGTGTGGAAAATAAACTAACTCTTCAAAGTAACTAGTCCGCTGATTTTACTAGGGGCCTAGGACTAGTTAGTCGACTGATTAATTACTTATCGGAGTTAAGTGCGGAATTGTAGTGTGCCCATAAATATTATACTCGTCTATTTAATAAATACAGTATGTAAAACATTTTATGCACAAATATGTATGTAAAGACTTGAAATGTAAAGTGCAGAATGTAAATAACACATTGATTTATAGTGGTTCGGATATACGTTCCTACGTCCACTCTCACGTCCTAACGTGATGTTTAATCCCTTTAATTTACCCAAAATTACAAGGGTCTAAACATCACGTTAGGACGTGAGAGTGGACGTAGGAACGTATATCCGAACCACTATAAATCAATGTGTTATTTACATTCTGCACTTTACATTTCAAGTCTTTACATACATATTTGTGCATAAAATGTTTTACATACTGTATTTATTAAATTGACGAGTATAATATTTATGGGCACACTACAATTCCGCACTTAACTCCGATAAGTAATTAATCAGTCGACTAACTAGTCCTAGGCCCCTAGTAAAATCAGCGGACTAGTTACTTTGAAGAGTTAGTTTATTTTCCACACAATCAGCAGACATCAAGTCAGCTGATCTTACACTCGTCTCAAGGACCAACAGTTTCTTATTTTCATATTTTTGGATGTAAGTGTTTCATACATAACAATGGCAAAAGTAAATTAAATGCTTTTGATGCAAAAGTTGATGAAGGAATATTCTTAGGATACTCTTCTGTACGCAAAGCATTTAGAGTGTTTAATTACTCTAGCCTATGTGTGGAAGAAACACCCCATGTAGTCTTTGATGAGAATGTGCATGACTCTGCTGATCATCAGCTCAGTAAGAAAATTGACAAAGTACAGCTCCAAATCAACAATAAAGATGATGATACAGAAACATATGAATCTGTACAAGCATATAATCCTTTCCTGAAAGTCCTAGATCAAGATTCTGATAAAGAAAAGGTAAAAGACAAAGGTGAGTCATCTAAAACTTCTGATATACCAGAATTGAATGACTGCTCTCCTATGAACAAATCTGCTGATATAAATAATACTGATCTGCATGA
This sequence comes from Galeopsis tetrahit, assembly GCA_963675135.1. Taxonomy (NCBI): domain Eukaryota; kingdom Viridiplantae; phylum Streptophyta; class Magnoliopsida; order Lamiales; family Lamiaceae; genus Galeopsis; species Galeopsis tetrahit. Next base: position 77,623,906 of record OY776127.1, read on the forward strand.
TGATTTGCATGATGTAAATGATGATAGCATTTCTGTTAAGAATAGAAGGACATGGAAGTCTGCTCATTCTACTGATCTGATTCTAGGTGATTCTAGTAAAGGTGTTAAAACTAGAAAACAATTGTTTGATTCCCAGGAAGAACCTAGTAAGTCTCTATTTTGCTGGTGTTGTTTTCTATCATCTATTGAGCCTAAAACTGTGATTGAAGCTTTAAGTGATAGTAACTGGATTATAGCCATGCAGGAAGAACTTAATCAGTTCATTAGAAATGAAGTTTGGGAACTTGTTGATAGACCTAGTAATCATAATGTTGTAGGCACTAAGTGGATTTTCAAGAACAAAAGGGATGAAAATGATCTTGTAGTAAGAAACAAAGCTAGATTAGTTGCTCAGGGCTACTCTCAAGCTGAGGGTATTGATTATGATGAAACTTTTGCCCCTGTAGCTAAACTAGAAGCTATAAGACTGTTCCTTGCTTATGCTGCTCATATGAAATTCACTGTGTATCAAATGGATGTGAAAAGTGCATTGTTGAATGGTATATTTGCTGAAGAAGTTTATGTGGAACAACCTCCTGGTTTTGAAGTGAATAGTCACCAAGTATACAGGTTAAAGAACGCACTCTATGGATTGAAACAAGCCCCAAGAGCCTGGTATGATACTCTTTCTCTATTCTTACTTGAAAATGGTTTTACTAAAGGCAAGGTTGATAGAACTTTGTTTAGAAGACAAGAAGGTAATGATATATTACTTGTTCAAATTTATGTGGATGATATTATTTTTGGATCACCCAACAAAACCTTGAGTGAAAGATTTTCTACACTCATGCAAAGTAAATTTGAAATGTCTATGATGGGAGAAATGACATATTTTCTTGGTCTTCAAGTAAAACAAACTTCAGAAGGTATGTTTATAAATCAAGCAAAATACACTAAGAATTTGCTAGATAAATTTGGTATTAAAACCTGTAAGACAGTTGGTGTGCCCATGCAACCTACATACAGAATGGATCCTGATGAAGGAGGTAAGTCTTCTGACCAACCTCACTATCGTTCTTTAATTGGCTCTCTACTCTATCTAACTGCCAGCAGACCTGATATTGCTTTCTCTGTTGGTGTATGTGCAAGATTTCAAGCAAACCCCAAGGAAAGTCATCTGGAAGCTGCTAAAAGGATATTGAAATATCTAAAGGGGACCATTAATCGAGGATTATGGTATCCTGCAGATGATGATATATCTTTAAGTGGTTATTCAGACTCGGACTTTGGAGGTTGCAAAATAGATAGAAAATGTACTTCAGGTTCATGTCAATTCTTAGGAACTAAGCTCATTTCATGGTTTTCAAAGAAACAAACAAGTGTGGCAACTTCTACTACTGAAGCAGAATATATGGCTGCAGGTAGTTGTTGTAGTCAGCTTCTTTGGCTAATACAACAATTCAGAGACTACAATGTTGTAGAATCTAATGTACCTATATATTGTGACAGTAATAGTGCCATTGCCATCACACAAAATCCTATTCTACATACTAGATGCAAACATGTTGACATTAGGCATCATTTTATTAGGGATCATGTTGAAAAGAAGAATATTAGGATGGAAAAGATTCATACTGATATTCAAAGAGCTGACATTTTTACAAAACCATTGGCTGAAGTGAGATTCAGAGAGTTATGCATTAGTTTAGGATTGATAGATATGGATTCTGTATGTATATAGAACTGTGCTAACATTTCAGGTACTGATCTTATACCAAGAAGAAGATGAAGCAGAAACTAAGAGAAGTACATCAAAACTCAAAATTCAGAAGAGACAATCCTATGTCAGATCACTACACTTAAAACAGGTAACAAGGTTATTAAAGTGACCTTAATCCCAATGAGGAAGCTGGTAAAGCTGAGGGACACTGAGAAAATACATTAAGGGGGAATCTGTGATTTCTTAAAGATCCTTTTGTTGACTCAGAACACTAAGTCACTTTAGCATAAACCTTGATGTGATCATTGATTTAATTATACTATTACTACTCTGTACTGTTTTGCACTTATATCTCATGAACTAACACTTTTACCAAGGTGAAACAGGCACAGAAGAGGAATTCTCCACTAAAGGGGGAACTGATCTGATTACAGATTTGAAAAGTCTACTAATCTGGTCTGATTACAGGATATAGCAGTCTACAGATATATTCTGATTAATAAATTGACTTGTCTACAGAACTGTACTGATTACAAAGCTTCTTTGTCTACATTACTGATCTGATTACAATTCAGTTATTCTACAGAACTAATCTGATTACTGACTAATCTGTTTACAGAAAGATTTGTTTACTACTAATCTGTCTACAGAATTCTACTAATCTGACACATTACTGATCTGAGGATTACTGTGCTGATATCAAAAAGGTGAAATCAGGAAAATTGGGTACTGATCTGAACACTACTGTGCTGACCCATCTACTGATCTGAAAACTACTGTGCTGATTCATCTACTGATCTGATTTCTAAAAAGGTTACTCAGCTGATCACAGTACTCAGCTGATCCAGATAAGTGAAATTTTATTTATATACTAGTAAGAAAATGAAGTGAAAAAGTTTTGGAAACTACTGTGCTGATTTGCATCAGAACAGTCTTTTGGATTAGAATACTCTAAGTCAAAAACTGCTCAAGATTTTAGATTACTAATAGAGAAGATTAATACACTCCTCTATTTCTAACCTAAAAATTGTGGTGTATTTATCAAACACAAATTGGCTCCAAAATTAAGAATGGTACTAGAATATGAACAGTTCTTGTTAAACACGGATTTCGAGACTTAATCTCAACCATTCTTTGTGATAATCAAATTCAATCCTAGCCCTAGATTGGTTTTGAATTTGACAAACACGATCACTCTTCATCTTCTTTCTTACGAGTTCATTTCTGGAAAGTTCATAAACTCAAATTTACTGAAAAAAATCTGTTTTCTACAAAATTCTACAAATGGCAACTATCAATATTATCAGTGAATCTAACGAAGTTGCAGGAACATTTGATTCGAATTTCTGGGTTCGTGAAAAGGGCATTTTTGTAGAAAATGTTGTATATTTCAATGGCCGACACAATGCTGAAAATCAAGCGATTCTGACAATGTGCGAGGAGCGTGGGCTGAGGAAATTTCTTGAATCATCTCCTATGAATGTATACGAACCGGAGGCTATGGAATTTTATCTACAACTTAAAGGAGACAGCAATGGTGTCCACTCCATGCTTTCTGGGCACAAGGTCACGATTACAAGAGAAATCCTAGAAGTCATGTTGGATTTGCCTCAAGGCCCAGTGGATATTATGAACTACAAAGCAGGAGAAGAGAAAGAATGTGTAGGAAGATGGTCAGGTGTTGAAACAGAATCCTTAAGTAATCTGAAGAAGGATGTTCTTCCTACTGGTCTGCAGTTTCTGATGGACATAGCCGGAAAATGTTTGTTAGGGCAACATCATAGTCAGTGTTGGGATATGAATCCGAGAACAAGTCCTAAATGATGATAAAAGATAAAAAATGAAGTTTTGATAAGCCAAAGGAAGACTTGAATATTTTCTAAGTATTGACTGATCTAGTCTAGTTAAGTTGAAGTCATCTTGAGCAGATCAGTAGAATTCAAAAGACATGTACTAGTTTTTAAAAGACAGGAATTATTGAAAGATAAGTACGATTTATAAGTACTTCATATTTGTTATTATGTATATGTTAAGATTGTTATTGAGCTATGAATAATTGTTGTATAGAGCTCATGATTTTTAAATGTAATAGATAGATTCTTTTGTATAGTTTATAAGTTGACTAAGCTTTATAACAAGAAGCTTAAGGTAATGAAATAGTCTTGTTAGGATTAGAGGATAGGACTAGATTAGTTCTATGTTGTAATTCTGAAGAAGTCTGAAGAAGTCTACTACACTAGATAAGTAGAAGGTGCAGTCTACTACACAAGACAGGTGCGACTTAAACAAGACAGGTCAACTTGAAGTTAATTACAGAAACGCGTATTGAAGATACAGATTGAAGAATTAGTTAAGGAATAACTAATTAACTGGAGAAACGCGTGAAAAAAATAAGAAGTTTCAGTTAGAAGTTAGTTTTCAAGAAAAGGTTGTTATACAACTGAATGTTCTTGGAATTAGAATCTATAAATACCTCATGGTATTGATTCATTAGAGACGACTGACTACTGAAAAAAGACTACTGAAATATTGATACTGCAAGTATTATTGAAGATTCAAGTGAAGAAGTGTCTCTCAGAGATTGAAGTTCAGAAAGTGAAGCTACGCAAGTCAAGTGAAGAAATCAGAAGGCTACTACTGAACGAAGAGAAGTTTTATTTTTGTTTACTGTTTCAAGTTGCTAGTTACTTGTAAAATACCTAGTAAGATCGAAGATATATCTGGAGATATAATCGAGAAGATCTAAGTCTTATTTCTTGGGACTTAAAGCTACAAGAACATATTGCTCGATTGGAAGAGTTAATAAGAATTTCACAACTGGGTTTGTGAGAGTGGATGTAGACAAGTTGTCGAACCACTATAAATCTTGTGTTTGATTTACTTTACTGTTTTGTTTGTTGTTTAATTGATTAATTGTTTAGTTAATGGAATTACATAACTGAACTAGACTAGTTAAGTGTACATAAAACAGAGTTCTCGAATTAAGTTGAGTATAAACTTTAATTGGGCTCATTGTTAATTTCGTATTCCGCACATTGTAATTCTGATATATCGAAAGATTTTAGAAAAGTCTATTCACCCCCCTTTAGACATTTTCTTTAGCTTCCCTCGATATTAACTCAACTTAGGGACCTACAAGTGGTATCAGAGCAGTAGTTTACGAACTGCTGTTTCTTGATAACCAACTCAAGACTTGGGTGAAGTCTTGGTCCGTGTCTATACGTACCCTTACGTGTTCTTTAACGCTGAACTTGAAAACATCTGTTTCTTGATACTATACTGTGATATTTGTATCTTCTTGAATCATGTCTCTTGAAATTAGTGCTAACAAGTTACCTAAGTTTCAGGTTCAAGATTATGACTATTGGAAGCTAAGGATGGAAGCCATCTTCAGTTCCACTCACGACTTAATGATCTCCGTCATCACTGAAGGTCCAATTGTGACCATGATCCCCAATACTGCTGCCCTTGACACAAATCAACCCGTGGGTACACTCGTCAAGAAACCAAGGTCAGAACTAACCTCAGAAGAAATGAGACAGAATAATTTGGATAGCTTGGCCAAGAATTACATCTTACACACTCTTCCTAACGAGTATCTGGGAAAAGTGTTAAAATGTAAAACTGCCAAAGAAATGTGGGATCGCTTAGCTATTATTTGTGAAGGGACATCCCTAATCAAAGAAAGCAAGCTTTCCACTGCAGTCCAAAGATTTGAATCATTTCATATGAAAGCTGGTGAAACAATAGACTAGTTGGATACTCGTTTTACCAAAATCATGAATGACTTGGAAGTCCTTGGTAAATCTTATACTCCACGTGAAATCAATCTTAGGATTCTCAAAAGCCTTGATAGTCGATGGAAAATGGTAAAAATGCTTGTTAAGAATACCCAAGATATAGACGTGTGGACAGCAGAAACCATGTTTCAAACTCTAAAGGCTCATGAGTTTGATTTAGACGAAGATGAACCCATAGCAAGTAGTGACAGAGAACATGCTGTATCTAAGAACGTTGCTTTTAAGGCTAGTTCGTCTAAGGTAGACAGGTTGAAGTCTAAGACTAGGTCTACCTCTGTGAAAGACGAGTTAGATACTGATCTTAGTCTGAAGGATCAGGTAAGCCTCATGGTTAGAAAGTTTGATAGGCTGAATAAACGTTTCGGAAGATATAAGAAGTTCTATAGAGAGCATAGAGGGTCTGCTTCTAAGAACTCGTCTGAAACCAGACGAGACCGAAACTCGTCCGAAAGGAGAGATGAAGTCTCGAAAGGTAACAGACAAGATAGAGAGTCTGATGGTAGGAAGATTACTCGTTCTAACAGACAAGCTCTTTGACTAATGATAAAGGAAAAGAACCAATGATATACGATATTGATACTCCAACTAAAGGTACTGTACCGAAACAAGCTCGAGTTAACATTCCAATTACCAAAGGAGGTAAAAAGAATGGTAACAACAAGCCTGTACAACCTAGAACTAATCTTCTAAGGACCACTAATCGTAGACGATCAAACCAGGTCAGATACAAGGATTGGTATCCCGAGGAGACTAGTACTAGACAAGTACTGACTAGACGACAAGAGTCTAGACCTCCTTTCATAAGGCAGTCTCAACTCTACTCGTCTAGACCTAGACAGGAAGGTTCAAAATATCGTACACAAGCTGTTCTATATCCTCCACCTTTGTCATATGATATCGAAGGAGAAGAAAGACCTAAACATGTCTATAAATCGTATGGACCTAATGCATATAAACCCTACTCTGACTATCATAGACAAGTGCCTGCTCAAGTAGAGATCAAGTCGAAAGGCTATCTCCAAAGAGTAGACCCAAACTCGACTGATAGGCCAGATAAGGACAACAAGGTCTTATTTTGCAACAAATATGGTCGAAAGCTCAGAAGATCAAACTTGTTCAGGACTCCAATGTACATTTGGATTCCATTGAACTCGACTAACCCCCCAGGACCCCAATAAACAAGGAGGGTACCTAAATTATGAAATATCATCTAATGCAGGGTCGACTCGATCTATACAAGAAGGGTGGCTCAATAGGAGAAACTTGGTACATAGACAGTGGTTGTTCGCACCACATGACTGGTACCAAGACTCTCTTATCAAGCTACCATGAACAAGAAGGACCAAAAGTAATATTTGGTGATAGCTCCACTGCTGTTACCAAAGGATTCGGCTGCATTCGGAATGGAGACATAGAGATCCAAGATGTCTCATATGTTGAAGGCTTGAAATACAATTTACTCTCTGTTTCACGATTTTGTGATCGTGGATACAAGGTGCAGTTCAAGAGTCGCAAATGTGAAATCATTGACAAGAGGACTCATTCCATACTACTCGTCGGCATAAGACAAGGAAGTGTGTACATAGTGAACTGGAACAGTTGTCCGAGGGACACCTGTCTACTTACTAAGAATCCTAAAGAACTTGGCTGGCTCTGGCATAGACGCCTCTGTCATCTAAACTTTAAGGTTCTTAATAAGATAGCCAGAGACTACCTTGTGGAAGGTATTCCCAATGAAGTCTACTACAAGTCACATGTATGCACGTCCTGTCAGAAAGGTAAACAGGTAAAAGGTTCCTTTAAATCTATTCCATCCCTCTCAACAAGTAGAGTTCTTGAACTTCTACATATGGACTTACATGGCCCAATAACTCCTCCAACTTTGAACGGTAGAAGGTACACACTTGTTGTGGTAGATGACTATTCTAAGTTCACTTGGGTAGTCTTCTTACACAAGAAGAGTGATACACAAACACTTTTTCCTGATCTGTTGAAGAAGTTACAGGTTGAGAAGAATCAGTCAATTGTCAAGATCCGTAGTGACAAGGGTACTGAATTCATTAACTGCTATATTAAAGAATTTTGTTCTAAGCGTGGCATCCAGCACCTTACTTGTGCAGCAAGGACACCACAACAAAATGGAGTAGCAGAGCGAAGGAACAGAACTCTTAAGGAGGCCTGCAGGACCATGCTGACAGAGTATAATACGCCTCAGAAGTTTTGGGCAGAAGCCATAAATACTGCATGCCACTCACAAAATAGAAGTGCTATCAATAAAGCACTAGGTAAGACGCCCTATGAGGTATGGAAAGGTAGAAAACCCAGAGTTTCATATTTTCATATATTTGGTTGTAAGTGTTTCATCCATAACAATGGGAAAAGCAAGTTGAATGCATTCGATGCTAAAGCAGACGAGGGGATATTCTTAGGATACTCCTCGACTAGCAAAGCATTTAGAGTATTCAACTACTCAACCCTTTGTGTGGAAGAAACACCACATGTGGTTTTCGAAGAATCTCAACAGGACTCGTCTGCCAACAAGATCAGTGAGAAAGTTACTGAGCTAACTATCGAATCTGACAAAGATTCAGAGGTATATGAATCCATTCAAGCATACAATCCATTCATGAAAGCTCTTGAGTCAGATGATCAGGAGAAGGTAAGTGCTCAAGGTAAATCTACTAGACCAGTTGACATGCCTGGACTAGTCGACTCGTCTACTCCTATTAAATCTCCTGATAATGATGTTGAAATGCATGATGCTATAACTGATCTAGATGATGATACTATGCTTACGAAGACCATAAAAACATGGAAATCTGCTCATGATACTGAAAATATCATTGGTGACTCTACTATTGGTGTAAAGACTAGACGACAACTCTTTGAGTCACAAGAACAACCTAGTCCATCTTTGTTTTGCTGGTGTTGTTTCCTCTCATCTATCGAGCCTAAAACCATTAAAGAGGCTTTAGCTGATAGTAATTGGATCATCGCTATGCAAGATGAGTTGAATCAGTTTATTCGAAACGACGTCTGGGAACTTGTTGATAGACCTAGACATCATAATGTAGTTGGCACTCGATGGATTTTCAAGAATAAGAAAGATGAGAATGATGTAGTTGTTCGTAATAAGGCTAGACTAGTCGTCCAAGGCTATTCACAAGCTGAAGGCATAGATTATGATGAAACATATGCTCCTGTTGCTAGACTAGAAGCCATTCGATTGTTCCTTGCATATGCTGTTTACATGAAATTTACTGTATATCAAATGGATGTTAAAAGTGCATTTCTTAACGGTATTCTTGCGGAAGAAGTGTATGTTGAACAACCCCCAGGTTTCGAAGTCAAAGGTAATCAGGTATACAGATTAAAGAAGGCTTTATATGGACTAAAGCAAGCTCCAAGAGCCTGGTACGATACTTTTTCTCAATTTCTATTAGAAAATGGTTTTACTAAGGGCAAGGTAGATAGAACCTTGTTCAGAAGACAAGAAGGGAAAGATATTTTACTCGTCCAAATTTACGTAGATGACATAATTTTTGGGTCACCTAACAAAAGGCTGAGTGAAAGTTTTTCAACTCTCATGCAAAGTAACACTACTACAAATATGGGCTTTGGAGACGCTCAAAAGTGTCGCTAAAATTAGTGTGTAGTGACGCTTTTGTTGTAGTGACGCTACGGTCAAGCGTCACCTGATTTGGCATTTCTTTAAGCTCTTATAGTGACGCTTGCAAAGTGTCACTGTAGATGGTCATAGTGACGCTTTTATGCGTCATGGAAACACTATTTAGTGACGGTAATCAACGTCATGATGGTGTGCTTTAGTGATGCTTTCTCGCGTCATGAAAAAGTTCTAACAAACTTAACGACCTCCTCTAATGATGCTTTTATCACGTCATAGTAACACCATTTGGTGACGCTTGTTCACGATTGTTTTTAACTAACTTAACCACCTCGTATGATGATGCTTTTATGCATCATAGTTACACTAACCAGCGTCACGACGATGTGCTTTAAAGACGTTTTCTTGTGTCACGAAAAAAATTATAACTAACTTAACCACTTCGAATAGTGACGCTTGTATTCTTCACAATAATACTATTTGGTGATGCTAACCGGCGTCACGCCGGTGTGCTTTATTAACACTTTCTCCTGTCATGAAAAAGTTTATAACCAATTTAACTACCAAATTAGTGATCTTTTGATTATCATCTAAAATATATTTCATCAGACAATAAACACCATTACCATACCAAAACCTATGGTGTCACTATGAAAATACATGCATGAATTCCGTGAACAAATATCAGAAAGATGAATTAAAATTCACTCAAACAGAAACGTGTACAAGTATAGAATCAGGAATTAATAATGTCAATTTCAATTCCAATAGCCATTACACACCTTGTTACATCAAAATTGGCCTGTTTTTAGCTCGATTCTTGCTTCTATCAAATGTAAAAAAAATATTGTACCTACAGCTCATCCTTGCCAACACTGTCATCTCCCATTAGTTCAAGGGAAAACTCGTCTTCTTCAATTATCTCTCCATCTTTGCAATTCCAAGGTCCAGTCTTCACAATTTCAGCACTGCCTTCCAATGGCGGAATTCCTTTTCCGCCTAATCCAACTTCTCTCACAAACCCTCTGAGAAAACAAATAGAAATTTGATCATACCTTTGTTTCCATGGTGTGAGAGAGAGAGAGGTAAAGTGCTTACATAATCTGGTCACGCTCAAACGCGCTCTTAAGAGGGGCATATAAACTTTCTTTTTCAGATTTAGGGCTATCAAAGTTGGATATCCATAGCTTCCAACTCCAACGTGCTTTTCAAGATCAGACTGTGCTTACCAGCAGCAGCCCAGAGGTAACTTCAACATTACAAAACTTCAGAAAATCATTCGAATAGAAAGGTTAACTAAAAATATTGTTACTTTAATTGATTTTAAGGATGATGAGATTAGGGAGCGTTTTTTCACTTGCCTGTAAGGGCTCTTTTTTGAACTTTTCTGCAACTGATACAAAAATATCAAGGTACTTATATTCCTACCCTCTGCCTTGAAGTCCAAAATATTGGGAAGGAATGCGACAAAGCAGATAGCAGCTGAACCACACTTCTCTTCCCAGACATCCTAAACAATCACACGGGGTTTATAGTTTCATCAGTAAAGAACCAAACAAAGTGGTACAGAAATGTGAGGAGACGAGTTCGGGAAAAAAGAAGGATCTTACTGGGCTAGTCAATTTAGTTATTTCAAGAGGGGCAGCACTCGTTTCGAGGTGCTGTAAAGCAAATGATTCGATTGCTGATGCTGATCGTGCACCTTCATATGGAAATGGGCTGTCTTTGTCTGCACCAAACACCAAGTTAGTGGGAAATCCTTGAACACTAAACCTGCTCATCAAAGACAAACATTGCTTGGTTAGAATTGTGGAATATATTGATTATTGATCTCAAGAAACAATGACCAGGATTAATATGCTACAAATTATGTTATCAAGCAAGGCATGTAGTTGGTATGCTAAAATACAGGGGTATAAATCATAGCATTATACTGTAGAGGCTTTTCACTCACCAGTTTTCAACAGTTAAAACAGATTTATAACTCATGCCAAAATCGGTTACACAATCATTTGGAGGAAGCATATTGTAGTAGTCAGCCGACTAATAGACTATAACTATCGAATTTCTAATAGAAAGAACAAGGTATGCTGATCAATGTACTCACATATAGTGATTGAAGAATCAAAGAGAGACTCTCTCCGAAGTTATTGATGCATTGTGATGTGACTTACTTTAATTTTCTGCATCACAGTCAACATGACCCAACTTCACATGGCCTTTGAGACTGTTGGTTGCCTTCTTCCACTCAGGAGTCAGCTTTTTGCAGTGCCCACACCTTCACAATATCAATTGGGTAACAATCCAAATGTTGAAACACAATAAAACATTTCATAATAGAATAGACAAGTATATATGATAAACCAGAAAGAGCAATAGAGAACTGCTTAAAAAACAATTGGAAATTTGTTAGCATTTGATATTAACAGGCCAGAGTTGCCCTAAAATCACAGATTTTAAGCAAACAAATATATCAAGCATGCAACTTAATTGCCAAAGAGCAAAGAACTCCACAATCTAGAGTTCCTTGCTTTTGAGTACCAACTCATCAAAATTACGTGAGTTCAGCTCCACTCATGCACTAGGTTCTGACTTCTGACTGGAACCTCCTCCTAATTTACCATTAAGACGTTCCTTCACAAGTGTTTTGACCTTTCAAGAATTCATTAAAATAAACTATAATTATATGTGCTTTAATATCGTTATTTATAATACTATACACAAGCAAAACAGAAATGATGAAACATCTCTTGAAAATTATAATAGTAAATTTTCGGTATACCCACGAGAGGATCTTCTTTTTTATTAATGGTAAGTTACAGTAAGATTACGTTTCTAAAAAGAAGCCAAAGGATAATATGAAGCAAATGAAACAAGAAATCACTCATGCATATTGGACAAAAAGAAAAAATTGAAACACTGCAAAGAAGCACATGAAACAACAGATACCTGTATTTGGGATTATCATGTTTTCTGTCTCGATCCTTTTCCCTTGTTGTACTTCGTGGTCGATCAGTAGTAATTCTGAGGTAAAAAATAAATTAAGACTTGATCACAGAGCTACTAGCAATACACATTAATCAATAAAAAAGAAACACAAAAGACTATGCATCTAACTTGTTGAAATTCAATTAATTACCAAATAGACATCAAAGCAACGTTATGAAATCTGGAATGCAAATCTTAAAAGCAGTCTAGGATATAGGAAAATTATCCTATGCAAAATTTCTCCATCAACAACAATTTCGAGTATGATAAGAAAATACCTTACTTAAAAAAAATAACATAGCAAACAAGTCAAAAGGTACAATTTTAAAATTAAACAACCTTGACATGTATATAATCCATTTGACCGGCATTTCATCTAAAAAATGAAACGCTTAAAGCAAATTATCAATGATTTAATTCTAGTACAAATAATAATACAAAAAAAAAGTTATAAGATGATGAATACAAAATATGAGATTTTATGCTTGAATTCTTTTAAAACATAAATTCCAACAGCAGTTTTGACCCTTCTTTCTCATCATGGAAATCTTGTGGTCATATCCTAACATACATTTTATTTTTCTTTCTGCAACCCTTCTCCTCCCTTTACATATTCCACTTATAATTAAATATATAAAAAATAATTCTCCGTTTTAATTTACTTTCATAAGTTTTAGTATGATAATATGAATTGTAATTTTAAAATAGAACAAAGATAGTGTTTATTTGGCTCATAGACGATGCAATTCATATAACACCCGCATACTTACCCGTCTCAGATGTGTCAAACTAAATACTAACAATACAACATTGAAATAAAAGTGAATACCGGCCAACAAGAACCCATTTGGGATCGCAAAATTAAGAAACTAACAGATTGAAGAATGCCCAACAGATTCAACAAACTAACAGATTCACGAAACATACCCAACAGATTCAATAAAATAAAAAAATTGAAGACCCAACAATAACCCATTTGGGATCGAAAAATAAAAAATTCAAGAAACTAAAAAATTTAAAATCAATAACCATTTTAGACAAAGAGGATTTTTTCTGCAAAACATGAAAAAAAAAAAAACAAACCTGAGTGTTGGGAACCAGTCTTTTAGACTTACAAACAATGGGACGCATTATCTAGAAGAGTAATTCACCGCAGTGGTACACAGAGGAAAAAAAGATTTTAGGGCTAACTCCCTCCAAGGATTAAGGAAGCAGATTATGAGGACAAAATCACATAATAGGCGGGATGAGAGAACAATGAGAATTTTTGAGAAAAGATTTAGTGAATTTGAAGATGGATTAATTAGAATGGACGGGTCTAATTAGAAGAAAGATTAATTAGATATTTTTTATGGAAAAGAATTATAAAAGTTTGTTAAAATGTGAAAGAGCAGCACATACCAAAATGTCAAGAAACATCAAGTTTGTTAAAATCGAAGAACATATCTTGTAGAAACAAGTAGAGAAACAACAAATTCTTTAGAAAATCAAGAAACAGGTCAATCATGAAACCCAAAAGAAGAGTGAAGATATGTACGCCTTTTGAATGAAAAGAAAGGTCCATATAATGCATCAAATTATGTACACAATCATACCATCGTATTAATGTTAAAAAAAAAAAAACTCATACCATCGTATATTAGTCTGAAAAACGTGATCCACGGCTTCCACACTCACCCTAGCCACGCACGGTATACTCATCCACAAACCCAATTAACATCTAACCCATTACTTCCATCGGCACCCAACTCTACCTCGGCACCCAACTCTACCTGAAAATAGCAACGAACACACATTGAAATCCCTAATTCTTCAAAAATTACAAAAGATTTCAAACAAATTATCTTAATCACGAGGGTTGAGGAAACCCTAGATTTACTGTGTTTGAGTATTTTGAGAAGGGCAAGAGATGAGATAGACTTACTCGGAGAAATCAAGCGTGGGAGAGTCTGGTGGCGGGCGACCAAGGATGCCGCCGACGAGCAACTGGTGTAGTCTTTCTCCAATTTCCACAAAACTTTTCTATTTTTTACTTTTTTTTTATCGATGGGTTTATTGGTTTTAATGGGCCGAAATTGAATAGCTAATGATAGAGCACATAATACTGGAGTAACAAATTATAGAAAAAAAAAACTATGGAAAAAAAAATTCTTGGGAAAAAGAACAAAAAAAAAAAACGTGAGTATTGGGGATTGAACACGAGACCTCTTACCCAAAAAAATAAAATACAACCACTTGGGCGTCACTACATATACTTAAAAAATGAGAGCGTCTTTATATATTAAATGTTATGTCGCTTTCTTATAAGGATCACTAGGCTAGCATCACTACAGGGGGTATTTTTTAGTAGTGTAAATTTGAGATGTCTATGATGGGTGAAATGAATTACTTTCTTGGACTTCAAGTAAAACAGACCCAGAAGGGATTTTCATAAATCAAGCAAAGTATACTCGTAATCTACTAGACAAGTATGGTATTAAGACATGTAAATCTTCTGGAGTACCTATGCAACCTACTTACAGGATGGATCCAGACGAAAATGGTAAATGTACTGATCAAACTCATTACCGTGGTCTTATTGGTTCATTACTCTACTTGACTGCTAGTAGACCTGATATTGCATTTTCTGTTGGTGTATGTGCTCGCTTTCAAGCTAATCCAAAAGAGAGTCATATGGAAACCACTAAAAGGATATTGAAATATTTGAAAGGAACTATCAATCGTGGTATATGGTATCCTTCAAATGATGATCTATCTCTAAGTGGCTACTCTGATTCTGATTTTGGTGGTTGTAGAATAGATAGGAAATCTACATCTGGTTCTTGTCAATTCTTAGGCACAAAACTCATTTCATGGTTTTCGAAAAAGCAGACAAGTGTTGCTACCTCTACTACTGAAGCTGAGTATATGGCTGCTGGTAGTTGTTGTAGTCAATTATTATGGCTTATTCAACAGCTTAGAGATTATAATATCTGTGAATCGAATGTTCCTATTTTCTGTGATAGTAATAGTGTTATTGCCATTACACAAAATCCGGTTCTGCACACACGATGTAAACATGTCGATGTTAAACATCATTTTATAC
This sequence comes from Galeopsis tetrahit, assembly GCA_963675135.1. Classification (NCBI taxonomy): domain Eukaryota; kingdom Viridiplantae; phylum Streptophyta; class Magnoliopsida; order Lamiales; family Lamiaceae; genus Galeopsis; species Galeopsis tetrahit. The sequence goes on from OY776127.1 coordinate 77,639,103, forward strand.
GTGATCATGTAGAAAAGAAGGATATTCGCATGGAAAAGATTCATACTGATTTTCAAAGAGCTGATATTTTTACAAAACCATTAGCTGAGGCCCGATTTCATGAATTATGCATTAGTCTAGGACTAATTGATCTTGATCCTACTAGTATGTAGAAATGTACTAACCAGACAGGTACAGTCCTAAGAAGAAACGAGAAACAGACAAGTTACCACAAAAGTACAAAGCACTCGTCTACTCACTCAACAGACAGGTATACAAGGTCAGACAAGTTAACCAAACAACCCGATGAGGAAGCTGGTAAAGCTGAGGGTAATACTAAGGGAATATACATTTAAGGGGGAATCCTTGATTTCTTAAAGATCCTTATGTTGACTCTTTAGTTTGGTAACAGTCATCTTGTTTAAACCTTGATCATTGACTTAAATTGATATTCATTCTAATTATTCTACTCAACTATCTGTCGCACAAAATAAGACAGGTACATAAAGTTGTTCGACGTGCAGAATAGACACGCACAGTTGAAGGGGGAACTCGACTAGTACTCATAAGACTACTCGTCTTGTGAAAATTAAGTCTACTCGCCTTATGAAGCTTAGGCTTACTCATCTGTTCTGGATGGACTCGAACAGACAAGCTAAGTTTTCTTTGATTTAAATGTGTTAAGTGTTTACTCAAAACAAATTAAGGATATTAAAGTAATTTGATAGTGTTAAAATTTGAATATCCTAGAATTGGATTTATACACCCCCATTTAATGAGGTGTACACATTCAATTCGCGCCAAAATACGAAAATGTTAGGTCAGATGAGTACACTCCTCATTCTACCAATAGGAGAGGCGGATCTCAATTTTTACAAAATCAAATCACATTTTTTTCTTGGTTCCGTAACCGAATGCCAAAGGTCCCGACCGTTGGCTCTAATCCCTCGATCTTGACCGTTGGATCAAAAATTCAGTTTTAAAACAAAACTCAACACTTGCACACATCTTGCCTCACATTTTCATAACTCTACTACTTGCTAACAGTTGATTTCTTGCATAATCTACTTTCTTGTTCATTACAAATCATTTAACATGTCGATTCGATCTATTTTCGATGTAAGTACAAACATTCAGGCACCATTCGATCTCGGGAGATATATAAATGACAACAAGGTGCATGTTGAACCGGCTCTGTTCTTCGAAGGAAATCACACGGCAGGAAATACAGAAATCTTGACCAAATGCACCAGATGCGGTCTAAAACCCTACCTAGAGGCGTTTCCTCAAAGCCCCAAGAAACCACCATCCATATTCCTTCTACCTCAACAGAAAATGTTGAAACCCCTCACCCATCTACGTCAGACAAGATGCCAGTTGCCACTGCAACAACTGAGACAGGGACCCCACCTGCTCAGACCCCGTCTGATGTTAGATTTAATTCCCTGGTTTACTATCCTATGTGTTTGAGGGAGAAGCGTATTCGATCTCGAATGACCAGAAATTTGAAGAGGACGCTCTCAACTCTCGAAGTGGACTATGAGTCAGAGCAGTTTGAGATTCTTCTTAGGATATGCACCTGGTTTGCACTGAAGAAATCTTCAACCGACGATCTTTTCGAAGTAATTCAAGGCATGGGTGGAATCTCCAATTTTATGGATTGGGAGATGGAACAGAAGGAAAATAGTGGTGTTAAAGATCATTCTGAATTATTCCCGCCAAAGGCCTTAGTTGATCTTGTAAAGAGGCTATTGAATATTCCTGATGGAATTCTGGTTGAAGAGTTCTCGTCTGACATTGGAACTCAGACTGAGCTAGTGGAAGAAGAGAAGGCAGAACTTGTTAATATTGCTGTTCAAACCTCAGAACCTTCTGAAGATGAGGCTAACAGTTCAGAAGAGGTTGATTCTTTTGACTTTGGAAAAGAGGATGATGAATTCATGGATGCAGTTATGTTTGATGAAGAGGAACTTGTGGAAAAAGTTCAAGACGATGTGGTTGGTGAAGCTCAGTCATCGTCTCAAGGTTTTCCTATAGGTTATCTTGCCGAGCTGAAGACAGACTTGAAAGACGCTGTTCATTCTGCGATAGAAGAGTTCTTGCACTCAAAAGTGAAAGATGTTTTGGTAGAACAGAATCAATCACTTGTTGACAGCTCACGAGAATTGATTGTTGGAGAAGTAAACAAGATGGACTCAACTTTCAGAGCAGAGTTGTATGCTGAAGTTGAAAGGTTTATCCAGAATCAAATGGATACTTCTGAGAAGAGATCTATCTCTTTTGCCTAGATCGTTAGCTGAAGAGTCAGGTAAAATGGAAAGACTCTACAGGGTGAAAATTGAGATTGCTGATGAGCAAAGGCGAGAAGCACAAGACCAGTTGGTGCGTTCTCAAGCTGTTCTATCTGATTTAACAAAGCAAAACACTCTTCTCCGACAGACTACTACTCATTTCAAAGACGAGTTGGCCATTAACTCAAAGAAGCTTGAGTCTACTGCTGATCGTCTAGATAAGATAAGTCGGGATCAAACTCATCAAAAGCAGATAGAGCTGGCTGCTGAAGCAATGAAGGAAGCCGTAAAGGAAGAAATGACTCGCTTTACAAGCTTTTTCACTCTTATGGCCCATGATGAAGCCAAAAAGGGGGAAGAGGCAAGTAAAGAAGGGCAAGTCAGCTTATCCAAGCTGAGTGCTGAACCCGAAGAGAAGGATGCTGCTACTACTATGCAAGAGCTAAGGAGGCCTAAAAGGAGGCTAGTTAAAACTGCAGAGCTGGAGCAAGCTGAAGCTCATGAACTCAAAAGATTGGAGAAGGGCAAGAATGTTGCATCTCCAGAAGCTGAGATTCAGACCAGACGGTCTAAAAGGAAGATAGTTTTTGAAGAAACTGAAGAAGTTGCTGCAGTTGAGAAGAAGCAAAAGATTGCTAATCCTCATGATGAAAGTCATTATGCTAGCAAGAAGAAAATTGAGAAACATATTGAAAGATTGCAGAAGCTAAAGACTGATGAAGAAGAAGTGGAAGACCAGTTCATTGATTATTTCATTGACAAAGAGCATCGTCAAGAATGGCTCAAGGTAAAGAGGCAATGGGAACTGGATCACTGGATTATTCGAAAGTATGGTGAGACTGAAAGTCCAGACGAGTTGTATGCCATGTTTGACAAATTCATGGATGGACAAAACAAATTACTTTGGAATTTGATTATGAGAATATCTGCTGCTGCAAATTTCAACATCTTAGTACCAACATTTCCAAGATGGAAGACTCCTATGACAAGCTCAGGAAAAAGAGTTGATCTTAACCAGATCAAGAAATTTGAAGAAGAGCTACTTGATAAAGAGAAGATTGAAGATGAAGACCATATCAGTATTATTCACATGAGACTCCTTGATGCATTCTGTGTTCCTAACTCAGAAGGAGGTAATCTTTCAGATTAGTTTTTTTTGCTCTGATTACTTAGTTTTATTTTGATTAAGTATTTGTAATCTCTACTGATCTTATGTCGAAATGAATGAAAAGATAAGTACTATTTGATGTTTAAGACAAGATAACTACTTAACTAGTTTACTATTATGAAAAGATTCAAGTAGTTTTGGCTTCATCAAAAATGGGGAAATTGTTGGGATATGAATCCGAGAACAAGTCCTAAATGATGATAAAAGATAAAAAATGAAGTTTTGATAAGCCAAAGGAAGACTTGAATATTTTCTAAGTATTGACGGATCTAGTCTAGTTAAGTTGAAGTCATCTTGAGCAGATCAGTAGAATTCAAAAGACAAGTACTAGTTTTTAAAAGACAAGTATTATTGAAAGATAAGTACGATTTATAAGTACTTCATATTTGTTATTATGTATATGTTAAGATTGTTATTGAGCTATGAATAATTGTTGTATAGAGCTCATGATTTTTAAATGTAATAGATAGATTCTTTTGTATAGTTTATAAGTTGACTAAGCTTTATAACAAGAAGCTTAAGGTAATGTAATAGTCTTGTTAGGATTAGAGGATAGGACTAGATTAGTTCTATGTTGTAAGTCTGAAGAAGTCTGAAGAAGTCTACTACACTAGATAAGTAGAAGGTGCAGTCTACTACACAAGACAGGTGCGACTTAAACAAGACAGGTCAACTTGAAGTTAATTACAGAAACGCGTATTGAAGATACAGATTGAAGAATTAGTTAAGGAATAACTAATTAACTAGAGAAACGCGTGAAAAAAATAAGAAGTTTCAGTTAGAAGTTAGTTTTCAAGAAAAGGTTGTTATACAACTGAATGTTCTTGGAATTAGAATCTATAAATACCTCATGGTATTGATTCATATTAGAGACGACTGACTACTGAAAAAAGACTACTGAAATATTGATACTGCAAGTATTATTGAAGATTCAAGTGAAGAAGTGTCTCTCAGAGATTGAAGTTCAGAAAGTGAAGCTACGCAAGTCAAGTGAAGAAATCAGAAGGCTACTACTGAACGAAGAGAAGTTTTATTTTTGTTTACTGTTTCAAGTTGCTAGTTACTTGTAAAATACCTAGTAAGATCGAAGATATATCTGGAGATATAATCGAGAAGATCTAAGTCTTATTTCTTGGGACTTAAAGCTACAAGAACATATTGCTCGATTGGAAGAGTTAATAAGAATTTCACAACTGGGTTTGTGAGAGTGGATGTAGACAAGTTGTCGAACCACTATAAATCTTGTGTTTGATTTACTTTACTGTTTTGTTTGTTGTTTAATTTATTAATTGTTTAGTTAATGGAATTACATAACTGAACTAGACTAGTTAAGTGTACATAAAACAGAGTTCTCGAATTAAGTTGAGTATAAACTTTAATTGGGCTCATTGTTAATTTCGTATTCCGCACATTGTAATTCTGATATATCGAAAGATTTTAGAAAAGTCTATTCACCCCCCTCTAGACATTTTCTTTAGCTTCCCTCGATATTAACTCAACTTAGGGACCTACAGTCAGGATGCTCTATCAAGTTCAAAGATCCGAATTATGGCCGCAATCATTGATCGAGTTCAAGGTGATTGGCAAGGATTTTTCTTAGAAAGGTTATTAAATGAGAAAGAAAAAGTTTTGTTCGATGAGGATACAATGGAATTTTCGATTAAATCGAAATTAGGGTTCGGAAACAAGTTGAGTTTCTTGTTGCCTCAGTTGGTTAAAAAGCCGTACAGGAGTAATCCCAAGAAATTCCATCATGGAAAGTTCTTGATGAAGAAGGAGTGTGTTCGATTTGAACAAGAGAATCCTTTGGAGCAACCCCAAGAGACTGAAGCACAAGAGTCTGGAGCTTCAATGTACCGATCTGATGATAATCAACCAGAGATTAGATCGAAGGCGAGGCATGATCCGAGCAGTATTAGACCAAGGAGAGGAAGGTCTGCTACAGCTGCCTCAGAGCCAACAGTCAGATTTGTTGAGACTGTGGTGCAATCGAGTTCTGAAGAGCAAGAGGTTAGTGTTCCTAGTCTTGTTGCTTTACATAAGAGAACTAAGAGGAGAAGTGCTAGGAGAAAGTTTGTTGATGTTTCTTCTACCCCTTCAAACTCTGAACCAAGCCCAGCTGAAACCCAAAACCCTCAACCTTCATGTTCTGGACAATCAGCTCACTATTTTTCTGTGTCTCAGAACACTCCCCATTCTTCCCCTCAGAACACTAATTTTGATCCTACTCCTATTTCAAGTCCTCAACATCAACCTTCATCACATCATTCCCCAACACAGGTTCATGATCACTCTACTGAACATGAATTTGAACCTTCTACTGTACCAATTGACATTTCATCATCCCCTGAACCTGAATTTATAGCTCCTAAACCTGCTGATTTAATGGATTATACTATCTGTGATAAAGAGGATAGAATCAGGATAGATTTAAGATTGGCTTTGTTGAAGCAATTTCCTGGGCTGGATGAAAGCTCAGTTGAGTTTGAGAAACTCCTTAGGATAGGCACATGGGTGTATCTTAAGAGGAGTACTCTTAAAGAGAATTTGGCTATTATGGAAGGTATGGGAGGTGCTTCAATCTTTGATGATTGGGAAGCAGAGCAGATGCAAGCAGCTGGTGTTAACTCATTTCTTGAGCTAGTTACCCCAAAGTCTGTAGTTCACCTTGTTGAAAGGCTGACAGGAATTAAATATTCTATGGAAAAGGTTGCAACTCCTACTGCAAATGATGATGTTTTTATGGAAAGTGCAGAAAGGGTAGTTAATGAGGAAGATCATGTTGTTGAAGATTTTATGGAAATTGATGAAGATGTTGACAATGCAACAGAAGTGTTTGAGAACACTGTTGTGATTGAAGAAACAGAAGCCTTGGAGAATCAAGAGTTAAATGCTGAAGAGATGGAAAGTATTCCATTACAGTCTACTGATCCTATCATTCCTGAGGATGTGCAGGAACAGATCAGAACAGTTCCTGTTGAGAAGGAATCTGATAACTCAAGCTTTGAAATGTTGAAAAAGCAGAATGCAGAGCTTCAAGCTAAATTGGAAGATGCTGTGAAGATGTTCCAAGAAGCTACTGACAGAATGAATAAGATGATTTCTGAAAACTCAATTGACAGAGTTATGGAGCATACAATGTCTAAGATTTATGATCTCCATAGACTTCAAGAGAAGAACTTATCTAAAGTGTTGCATGACAAGATGGAACAACACTTAACTCCCATGCAAGAGTGGCATGATGAAGCCAAAAAGGGGGAAGATAAGATGAGAAGAGTAATGGAGCAAACTCAGTCACAACAAGCTCAACTAGTTGTGAGTCAAGATGAATTGAAAGAAGAGATTGCAATTCTGAATGAGAAATTGAAACTAAGGAAGCAACAGAAACAACAAGCTGAAGAAGTTGTTGAGAAAAAGAAAACTGATGCTGCTGGAAGTTCTAGTCAGAAAAAGAGGAAATTAATATTGTCTGATGAAGAAGAACAAGAAGAAGAAAATGGTAGGGTTACCAGATCCAGAAGCAAGTTGAAAGTTGGTGCTTCAAGTGAAGAAGCAGAGTTGAAAAAGAAGAAAGAAAAGGATGTCAAGTTCTTGAAAACAAGATTTGATAATCGAGTTACAGCTTTGAAAAAGAAATTGAATGCTCAAAGGAAAGCTGAAGGAAAAGAATTTGATAAAAAATTTCAAGATGAGAACTTTGTGGATTTTATTGTTCTAACAGAAAATATGGAATATTGGAAAAATTTGAAGAAGAAGTGGCAGATTGCAAACTTCATTGTGAGGAAGTTTGGTGATCATTCGAGCAAAGAAGCTGAATTTGCTGATTTTGAAGAGTTCATGCTGAACATAGATAAAGATTTTTGGGAAGACATAGCACAAGTTGCTGCTCGTGCTGGAACAAAGATCTTATGTCCTGAAGAACCGAATTGGGAACCTCCAAGACTGGAGAATGGAGAACCTAATTACAAGGAGATTAACAACATAATTGCTGAGATTATCAAAGAAGAAGGAATCACTGATCATCAACATATGATGGATATAAAGGCAAGGATGTATGTTGCATTCAGAATCTGAAGATACAGAATGAAGAGGAAGGACAAGCTCACAAGATAACATTTCTTATCCTTAATCTTTATTTCTATATTTTTTTGTGTTGCATATTTTGTTAGTATGTGTAATATGTGAAATATCTAATCTGATTGTGAATATGATATGACTTTTTGAATTGATGAACTGTTATGATAGACTACATACTTAACTACTGATTTATTAACATTTAAGTAGTTTTGGCTTCATCAAAAAGGGGGAAATTGTTGGTCCCAAGTTGAGTTAATAACGAGTAAGCTAGTGAAAATGTCTAGAGGGGGGTGAATAGACTTTTCAAAAATCTTTCGAAATATCAAAGTACAATATGCGGAATACGAAATTATCAATGAGCCCAATTCAAGATTATACTCAACTTATTTTCGAGAACTCTGTTCTATACTCAACTAGTCTAGATCAGTTAAGTAGTTAAACCAATTAAGCAATTTAAACAATCAAAACTGTAAAGTAAAACAAACACAAGATTTATAGTGGTTCGACAACTTGTCTACATCCACTCTCACAAACCCAGTTGTGATGTTTCCACTAAACTCTTCCAATCGAGTACAAGTGTGTATTCCTGTCTTTAAAGTCCCAAGAAGAAGACTTAGATCTTCAATCAGACTATACCTCCAGATATGTCTACGATCTTACTAGAAATTTTACAAGTATCTAGCACCTTGAAAAATAACAAACAAAAACTTAAAAACTTCTCTGTTCTTCAGTAGTAGCCTTCTGAATTCTTCACTTGTCTTCTGGCTATCTTTCTGAACTTCAATCAACTCTGAGAGTAAACTTCTTTTGAATCTTCAATATCGTTTTTGAGTAGTAATTCTTCAGTATCTTTTGTCATCAGTAGTCTTTTACCAAAGAATACCTTAGGGTATTTATAGACTTCAAATACCAAGAAATTAGTAAGTTGTAACCAACTTTTCTTGATAACTACCTTCCTTCAAATGAATCTTCTTATCAATCCACGCGTTTCTGTTATGACTTAGTTATTCCATAACTAACTTCTATACCTTTATCTTTTCACGCGTATTTGTAACTAACCTTTACATTGACCTGTCTTGAGTAGACTTGTATATGTACTTGTCTTGTAGTCCACCTGTCTTGAGTAGTAGACTGGTCTTCTCTTCTTGTGTAGTAGACTTCTAATAAAACTAATCTAGTCCTATCATCTAACCTAACAAGACTATTACATTACTTTAAGCTTTTATAATACAAGCTTAGTCAACTTATAAACTATACAAAGAATCTATCTATTATATATAGAAATCATGAGCTCTATACAACATTTAAATAGCTCAGTAACATTCTAACATATATAAACAGATATGAAGTACTTATAAATCATACTTATCTTTTAATAATACTTTTCTTTTATACTGTACTTGTCTTTTGAATTCTACTGATCTGTACAAGATGACTTCAACTCAACTAGACTAGATTAGTCAATACTTAGAAAATATTCAAGTCTTCTTTTGGCTTATCAAAACTTTATCTTTTATCTTTTGTTCATCATTTAGGACTTGTTCTAGGATTCATATCCCAACAATTTCCCCCTTTTTGATGAAGCCAAAACTACTTGAATCTTTTCTTATAAGTAGACTAGTTAAGTAGTTATCTTGTCTTTAAACATCAAAATAGTACTTTATCTTTTTCATTCATTCAGAAGTAGATCAGTAGATATTACAAATACTTCCAAAAATAAAATATCAGAGCAAAAAAAACAACTAAAACAATCAACTAATCTGAAAGATTACCTCCTTCTGGGTTAGGAACACAGAATGCATCGAGGAGTCTTCTGTGAATTAAGCTAATATGATCTTCATCTTCAATCTTCTCCTTGTCTAGCAATTCTTCTTCAAACTTCTTGATCTGGTTACAATCAACTCTCTTTCCTGAGCTTGTCATAGGAGTTTTCCATCTTGGAAAGATTGGTATCAGAATGTTGAAGTTTGCAGCAGCAGATATCCTCAATATCAGATTCCAAAGCATTCGATTCTGACCTTCCATAAACTTATCAAACATCGAGTATAATTCATCAGCATTTTCAGAATCTCCATACTTTCTGATTATCCAGTGATCAAGTTCCCATTGTCTCTTCACTTTGAGCCAATCTTGACGATGCTCTCTGTCAATAAAGTAATCAATGAACTGATCTTCCATTTTCTCTTCATCTTCCTTCAGCTTCTGCAAATTCTCAATGTGTTTTTCTATCTTCTTTTTGCTTGCATAATGAGCTTCATCACTTGGATCACTAATCTTTTGCTTCTTCAAACTAGTAGATTCAGGAGTAGGTTCTTCAATACTCAGCTTCCTCTTAACTCGTCTAGTCTGAATCTCTGCTTCAGGAGACGATGCAACACCTTTACCTTTTACTAATCTCATCTGCTTTTCTGTTTCAGCTTGCTCTAGATCTGCCTTCTTCACTAATCTGCCTCTCTTAGGCCTTCTTAGTTCTTCAATTGCAGTAGCAGCATCTTTCATCTCCGGTTCATCACTAGCAGCATCTTTCATCTCCGGTCCATCACTAGCAGACTTCGTAACTTCAACTAGACTGGTCTCTTCCCCCTTTTTGGCTTCATCACTTGCCTTAAGAGTAAAAAGAGAAGTAAAGCGAGTCATTTCTTCTTTCAAAGCTTCCTTCATAGCGTCAGCAGCTGACTCAATGTGCTTCTGATGCGAATCTGCATTGCTCATCTTGTCTAAGCGTTCAGTAACTAGCTCCAACTTCTGTGTACAGGAAACTAGTTCATCCTTCAAGTGATTAGCCGTCTGTCTAAGAAGGGTATTCTGTTCAGTCAGCTCATGTAGAACAGCTCGAGAACGCACCAACTGGTCTTGTGCTTCCCTTCTCTGTTCATCAGCAATAGAGACTTTAACACTGTAGAGTCTTTCCATTTTACTGGACTCTTCAGCCAATGATCGAGCAAACGAGATTGATTTCCGTTCTGAACTCTCAATCTGTTTCTTCAGAAAATCATCAATTTGAGCAAACAACTCTTCTCTGAAAGTCGAGTCCATCTTGTTGATTTCACCAATAAACAAGTCTCTGGATTGATCAATAAGTGATTGATTTTGTGTAAGCAGCACATCCTTCATTTTCGAGTTCAAAAATTCATCTATAGCAGTGTGAACAACACTTCGCAGATCAGTCTTTAAATCATTTAGAAAGCTGTCTGGCATAGCTAGAGTCGAACTGGAAGGTCCAACAACATTATCAACTGCCTTGAGTTCTTCTTCATCAAACATCACAGCATCCAAAAACTCATCATCTTCTTTTCCAATCATGAATGAGTCGACTTCATCTTCATCACTAAGAACAATATCTTCTAACTGTTCTGAAGTCTGGACTGCTATCTCAGCAACTTCTGGCTTGATCTCTTCTTCAACTAGATCAGTTTGAGTTCCAATATCAGATGAAAACTCTTCAACCAGAATTCCGTCAGGAATTTTTAATAACCTCTTTACAAGAGCAACTAAGGCTCTCGGCGGAAATAGTTCTGAATGATCCTTTACACCACTATGCTCCTTCTGTTCCATCTCCCAATCCAGAAAATTTGAGATTCCTCCCATTCCTTGAATAACTTCGAAAAGATCATCGGTGGAGGACTTCTTAAGAGCAAACCAGGTGCATATCCTTACAAGAATTTCAAACTGTTCTGACTCATAGTCGACTTCGACAGTTGAGAGCGTCCGCTTCAGATTTCTGATCATTCGGGCTCGAATTCTCTTCTCTCTCAAACACATAGGATAATAGACGAGGGATTCGAATCTAACAACAGACGGGTCCTGAGTAGATGGGGTCTCTAACTCAGCTGTTGCAGTGGCAACTGGCGTCGTGTCTGAAGTAGATGGTTTAGAGGGTTCACCATATTCTGGTGAGGGAGAGGGTGTGAAAGCAATGGTTTCAATGGGCTGTAATGCGGCTTGGTCAGGTATGACAACTGTAGGAGTATCAGTTGTATCACGTATAGGAGTGTATAGGGGATGACTGGCCCTCAGCGGTCGTGCTGCCAGTGCTTGCGAGGTTGGGGGTACAGGTCGAGGCCTAGATCGATGTGATCTAGCCTTGGTTCGGATAGACGTAGACGGGAGAGAGAGAGGAATTGAAACAGATTGAGTAGAGGTACCAACCTGTATACTCGACTCGACTGGACGAGTGGGCGACCCAACTCTCACGAGAGTGTACATCTCTGGGATTTGTTCACTCGACTCCTTCTCCTGAGTTGACTCTTCTTCTGACTGAGTCTTCTCTGAGTCAGCTGTACTAGACTCCGCCTCTTCAGTCTTGTCTTGAGAAGAACTGGATGAATCGGCATACGGCAACACTTATGATTCATCAATTTGAACCTGCCTTGGGGCAGCTGGCCTTGCAGCAGCCTGCTTCCTCATTGCTTCAATCTTTAAGTAAAACTTAAGAGGATGAAACGGCTTTCCTTTGCTCCAATCATTCTTGTTTGGCAGCAAAAACGGAAGTAATATACTCAGCTTGTTTCCATACCCGACTGCTTGAGATACCACCCAATGTCTGGTATCAGCATCCACCTTTACACTTCGTTCGAAGTACATTATCCTGTCAGCTATCAATTTGAACCAATTCACCTCAGTGATTCCATCATAGATAACTGCCATGATCCTTGTTTTGGCTTGAGTGACCGAGTCATGAGACCCAGTGGCACATAGAAGCATCTTGCTTGCTATGTCCAACAAAGTGCGATATTTCTCCAAAAGATCACCCTTCTTGGCAGTAGGAGCTTTACCATCTGGCTTGAGCTTCATTTTCTTTCCACAGAAGATGCTCAAATACTTCATCTCCTGCCCTTCAGCATACCTGTCCACATCAATCGTTCCGATGGGTAGCCTTAAGTTTTCGAACATTACTTCCTTAGTGATTTCCACCCGATGCCCATCAATAAAAGATTCTAACACTTCTCCCTGTCTATTGACGTTGGCATAAAATTCCAGAACTTCTTCTTCTAACACAACCTGTGGAAATGCCTCTAGGTAGGGCTGTAGACCGCATCTGATGCATTTGGTCAAGATTTCCATGTTTCCTTCCTTGTGATTGCCTTTGAAGAATAGTGATGGTTCAACATGTACCTTGTTATCATTTATATATCTTCCGAGATCAAATGGTGCCTGCATGTTGGAACTTACATCGAGAATCGAACGAATAGACATGGTGAATGATTTACTAAGAACACAAACAAATGGATTATGCAGTAAATTACTGGTAGCAAGAAGTAGAGAGGTTATGAAACGTGAGGCAAGACGTGTGCAATAGTTGGTTTTTGTTTAAAACAGAATTTGATCCAACGGTGAATATAGAAGAATTAGATCCAACGGTGAAGACCTTTGGCATTCAGTTACGGAACCGAGAAAAGAATGTGAATTGATTATGTGCAAATTGGAATCCGCCTTTCTTATTTGCAAAAATAAAAGAGTGTATTCATCTGACCTATTTTGGTCGTGTTTTGGCATGAACGAAATATGTACACCTCATTAACTAGTGGTGTATAAATCAAATTCTAGGATTTCCACATTTTAACACAATCACATTACTTTATCATAGTTAATTTGGTTCGAGTAAACATATTAACACATATTCAATGAAAATCAAATGTAAACTTAGCTTGTCTGTTCGAGTCCATCCAGAACAGATGAGTAGGACTAAGCTTCATAAGGCGAGTGGGTTAAGCGGCACAAGACGAGTAGTCTTATGTTCACCAGATGAGTTCCCCCTTCGACTATGCGTATCTGTCTGAATGTCGAACAGCTTTATGTACCTGTCTTCTTTAGTACGACAGATAGTCGAGTAGAATTTATATGACGAATATTAATTTAAATCAATGATCAAGGTTCAAACAAGATGACTGTTACCAAACTAAAGAGTCAACATAAGGATCTTTAAGAAATCAAAGATTCCCCCTTAAATGTTTATTCCCTTAGTATTACCCTCAGCTTTACCAGCTTCCTCATCGGGTTGTTTGGTCAACTTGTCTGACCTTGTATACCTGTCTGTTGCGTGAATAGACGAGTGCTCTGTTCTTTTGTGGTAGCTTGTCTATTTCTCCTTTCTTCTTAGGACTGTACCTGTCTGTTAGTACATTGCTACATACTAGTAGGATCAAGATCAATAAGTCCTAGACTAATGCATAATTCACGAAATCGGGCCTCAGCTAATGGTTTTGTAAAAATATCAGCTCTTTGAAAATCAGTATGAATCTTTTCCATGCGAATATCCTTCTTTTCTACATGATCACGTATGAAATGGTGTTTCACATCAACATGCTTACAACGTGTGTGCAGAACAGGATTTTGTGTAATGGCAATTGCACTATTACTATCACAGAATATAGGAACATTTGATTCACAAATATTATAATCTCTAAGCTGTTGAATAAGCCATAATAATTGACTACAGCAACTACCAGCAGCCATGTACTCGGCTTCAGTAGTAGAGGTAGCAACACTTGTCTGCTTTTTCGAAAACCATGAAATGAGTTTTGTGCCTAAGAATTGACAAGAACCAGATGTAGATTTCCTATCTATTCTACAACCACCAAAATCAGAATCAGAGTAGCCACTTAGAGATAAATCATCATTCGAAGGATACCATATACCACGATTGATGGTTCCTTTCAAATATTTCAGAATCCTTTTAGTGGTTTCCATATGACTCTCCTTTGGATTAGCTTGAAAACGAGCACATACTCCAACAGAGAATGCAATATCAGGTCTACTAGCAGTTAAGTAGAGTAATGAACCAATTAGACCACGGTAATGGGTTTGATCAGTACACTTACCTTGTTCGTCTGGGTCCATTCTGTATGTAGGTAGCATAGGTACGCCAGCAGACTTGCATGTCTTAATACCATACTTATCTAGAAGATTTCTAGTATACTTTGCTTGATTTATGAAAATCCCTTCAGGGGTCTGTTTTACTTGAAGTCCAAGAAAGTAATTCATTTCACCCATCATAGACATCTCAAATTTACTTTGCATGAGTGTTGAGAAACTTTCACTCAGCTCTTTGTTAGGTGAACCAAAAATGATGTCATCTACGTAAATTTGGACGAGTAAAATGTCTTTCCCTTCTTGTCTTCTAAACAAGGTTCTGTCTACCTTGCCTTTAGTAAAACCATTTTCTAATAGAAATTGAGAAAGAGTATCGTACCAGGCTCTTGGAGCTTGCTTTAGTCCATATAAGGCCTTCTTTAATTTGTATACCTGATTACCTTTGACTTCGAAACCTGGGGGTTGTTCAACATATACTTCTTCCACAAGAATACCGTTAAGAAATGCACTTTTAACATCCATTTGATATACTGTAAATTTCATGTAAGCAGCATATGCAAGAAACAATCGAATGGCTTCTAGTCTAGCCACAGGAGCATATGTTTCATCATAGTCTATGCCTTCAGCTTGTGAATAGCCTTGGGCGACTAGTCTAGCCTTATTACGAACAACTACATCATTCTCATCTTTCTTATTCTTGAAAATCCATCTGGTGCCAACTACATTATGATGTTTTGGTCTATCAACAAGTTCCTAGACGTCATTTCGAACAAACTGATTCAACTCGTCTTGCATAGCAATGATCCAATTACTATCAGCCAATGCCTCATTAATGGTTTTTGGCTCGATAGATGAGAGGAAACAACACCAGCAGAACAGAGATGGACTAGATTGTTCTTGCGACTCAAAGAGTTGTCGTCTAGTCTTAACACCAACAGTAGAGTCACCAATAATATTTTCAGTATTATGCGCTGATTTCCATGTATTTCTATTCTTAACAAAAATACTATCATCTATATCATGTACAGCATCATGCATGTCAACATCATTATCATCAGAAGATTTAATAGGGGTAGACGAGTCGACTAGTTTAGATATGTCAACTGGTCTAGTAGAGTTACCTTGAGCACTCACCTTCTTCTGGTCGTCTGACTCGAGAGCTTTTATAAATGGATTATATGCTTGAACGGATTCATATACCTCTGAGTCTTTGTCAGTTTCGACAGTTAGCTCAGTAGCTTTCTCACTGATCTTGTTGGTAGACGAGTCCTGTTGAGATTCTTCGAAAACCACATGTGGTGTTTCTTCCACACAAAGGGTTGAGTAGTTGAATACTCTAAATGCTTTGCTAGTCGAGGAGTATCCTAAGAATATCCCCTCGTCTGCTTTAGCATCGAATGCATTCAACTTGCTTTTCCCATTGTTATGGATGAAACACTTGCATCCAAATATATGAAAATATGAAACTCTGGGTTTTCTACCTTTCCATACCTCATAGGGCGTCTTACCTAGTGCTTTATTGATAGCACTTCTATTTTGTGAGTGGCATGCAGTGTTGATAGCTTCTGCCCAAAATTTCTGAGGCGTATTATACTCTGTCAGCATGGTCCTGCAGGCTTCCTTAAGAGTTCTGTTCCTTCGTTCTGCTACTCCATTTTGCTGTGGTGTCCTAGCTGCACTAGTAAGGTGCTGGATGCCACGCTTGGAACAAAATTCGTTAATATAGCAGTTAATGAATTCAGTACCCTTGTCACTACGGATCTTGACAATTGACTGATTCTTCTCAACCTGTAACTTCTTCAATAGATCAGGCAAAAGTGTTTGTGTATCACTCTTCTTGTGTAAGAAGACTACCCAAGTGAACTTAGAATAGTCGTCTACCACAACAAGTGTGTACCTTCTACCGTTCAAAGTTGGAGGAGTTATTGGGCCATGTAAGTCCATATGTAGAAGTTCAAGAACTCTACTGGTTGAGAGGGATGGAATAGATTTAAAAGAGCCCTTCACCTGTTTACCTTTTTGACAGGAGGTGCATACATGTGACTTATAGTAGACTTCATTGGGAATACCTTCCACAAGGTAGTCTCTGGCTATCTTATTAAGAATCTTAAAGTTTAGATGACAAAGGCGTCTATGCCAGAGCCAGCCAAGTTCTTTAGGATTCTTAGTAAGTAGACAGGTGTCCCTTGGACAACTGTTCCAGTTCACTATGTACACACTTCCTTGTCTAATGCCGACTAGTAGGACTGTGTGTGTTTTCTTGTCGATGATTTCACATTTCTGACTCTTGAACTGCACCTTGTATCCACGATCACAAAATTGTGAAACAGAGAGTAAATTGTATTTCAAGCCTTCAACATAAGAAAATTCTTGAATTTCTATGTCACCATTCTGAATGTAACCAAATCCTTTAGTAACAGCAATGGAGCTATCACCAAATATCACTTTTGGTCCTTCTTGCTCACGGTAGCTTGATAAGAGAGTCTTAGTACCAGTCATGTGGTGCGAACAGCCACTGTCTATGTACCAAGTTTCTCCTGTTGAGCCACCTTTCTTGTATAGATCGAGTCGACCCTGCAATAGATGATAATACATAATTTAGGTACCCTCCTTGTTTATTGGGGTCCTTGGGGGTTAGTCGAGTTCAATGGAATCCAAATATACATTGGAGTCCTGAACAAGTTTGACCTTCTAAGCTTTCGACCATATTTGTTGCAAAATAAGACCTTGTTGTCCTTATCTGGCCTATCAGTCGAGTTCGGGTCTACTCTTTGGAGATAGCCTTTTGACTTAATCTCTACTTGAGCAGGCACTTGTCTATGATAGTCAGAATAGGGTTTATATGCATTAGGTCCATACGGTTTATAGACATGTTTAGGTCTTTCTTCTCCTTTGATATCATATGACAAAGGTGGAGGATATAAAACAGCTTGTGTACGATATTTTGGACCTTCCTGTCTAGGTCTAGACGAGTAGAGTTGAGACTGCCTTATGAAAGGAGGTCTAGACTCTTGTCGTCTAGTCTGTACTTGTCTAGTACTAGTCTCCTCTGGATACCAGTCCTCGTATCTGACCTGATTTGGTCGTCCACGATTCCTAGTCCTTTGTTGACTCGTCTTAGACGGAACAGGCTTGTTGTTAACTTTCTTTTTACCACCTTTGGTAATTGGAATGTTAACTCGAGCTTGTTTTGTTACAGTACCTTTTGATGGAGTGTCAATATCGTATATCAATGGTTCTTTTCCTTTATCATTAGTCAAAGAGCTTGAGATGAAAATAGTAGGGTTCTTAGGAACTAGAGTAGACGAGCTGGGTGTCTCAGCACCTATGCCTGTCTTGTCAGCAGGAGCCCTATACCTATCTGACAATTCAAGGTTAACCTTAGATGAGTTAACCAGGTCAGTAAGTTTAAGGTCTAATGTGACAACCTCGGTTTCTAAGAACTTATTACGTTCTTCAAGCTTTTTGAGCTTGCTTTGTAAGACATTGAATTCATGTTTCTCAGTCGCATGTGTCTTAAGTAGGTCTTGATACAACTTGTCTGTCAATGAACACTTGTTTTTTAGTTGTCTCAACTCTTCTTGCAAGCGTTCATTTAGGACTGTTATATTAGGATCTACTTTAGATTGAGCTTCCTTAAGATCAATGATTTCTTGTCTTAGAATGATGTTTTCATCACTGACTTCAATGAATGCCTTGTTGGCAAGTAGGAGGTCGTCTTCAACTGCACTAGTAGAGTGCTGAAGACTACTCCCTACTTGGCTACTGGCAGTGTCACTTTCATCAGAATCTGATTCATCACATGATTGAAAGGAAGTAACAGATGATACCTCTTGGTCGATTTTAGCCATGAAGCATAAACCATCATCAACTATGAATGCTTCATCGTGATCTGGTTCAGACGGGTAGCTAGATGAGGATGATGGCAACTCGTCTGAGTCAGAGTCAGAGTCATTATTGGCCATCATTGCCTTTTTACCACGGTTGTATCTTCGTTCCCTTCGTGCTTTGCGTTCTTCTCGATCATCAGTACTCAGGTCCGGACATTCATATATGTAGTGACCTGGCTTCTCACAGTTATAGCACAAAAGATCATTAGTAGCCTTTTTAATAGGAGAGTTGTTCCTTCGTTTATCACGTCTATCAGAACGAGTAATCTTCCTACTATCAGACTCTTTATCTTGTCTGTTACCTTTCGAGACTTCGTCTCTCCTTTCGGACGAGTTTCGGTCTCGTCTGGTCTCAGACGAGTTCTTAGAAGCAGACCCTCTATGCTGTCTATAGAACTTCTTATATCTCCCGAAACGTTTATTCAGCCTATCAAACTTTCTAACCATGAGGCTTACCTGATCCTTCAGACTAAGATCAGTATCTAACTCATCTTTAACAGAAGCAGACCTAGACTTAGTTTTAGACCTGTCTATCTTAGACGAACTAGCCTTAAAAGCAACGTTCTTAGATACAGCATGTTCTCTGTCACTACTTACTATGGGTTCATCTTCGTCTAGATCAAACTCATGAGCCTTTAGAGTTTGAAACATAGTCTCTGCTGTCCATACGTCTATATCTTGGGTATTCTTAACAAGCATTTTTACCATCTTCCATCGACTATCAAGGCTTTTTAGAATCCTAAGATTGATTTCACGAGGAGTATAAGATTTACCAAGGACTTCCAAGTCATTCATGATTTTGGTAAAACGAGTATCCAACTGGTCTATTGTTTCACCAGTTTTCATATGAAATGATTCGAATCTTTGGACAGCAGTGGAAAGCTTGCTTTCTTTGATTAGGGATTCCCTTCACAAATGATAGCTAAGCGGTCCCACATTTCTTTGGCAGTTTTACATTTTAACACTTTTCCCAGATACTCATTAGGAAGAGTGTGTAAGATGTAATTCTTGGCCAAGCTATCCAAATTATTCTGTCTCATTTCTTCAGATGTAAGTTCTGACCTTGGTTTCTTGACGAGAGTACCCACGGGTTGATTTGCGTCGAGGGCAGCAGTGTTTGGGATCATGGTCACAATTGGACCTTCAGTAATGACTGAGATCATTAAGTCATGAGTGGAGCTGAAGATGGCTTCCATCCTTAGCTTCCAATAGTCGTAATCCTGTACCTGGAACTTAGGTAGTTTGTTGGCGCTTATCTCAAGAGACATGATTTCAAGAAATAAGTGCTAAGTAGAGTTATGATCAAGAACAACAGATAAGTCAAGAACAGGGAGCACGAAAAACAGATGATACAAGAATATGATCAAGAACACGTATACAAGAACAGTCAAGGACCAAGACTTCACCCTAAGTCTTGAGTCGGTTATCAAGAAACAGCAGTTCGTAAACTACTGCTCTGATACCACTTGTTGATCCCAAGTTGAGTTAATAACGAGTAAGCTAGTGAAAATGTCTAGAGGGGGGTGAATAGACTTTTCAAAAATCTTTCGAAATATCAAAGTACAATATGCGGAATACGAAATTATCAATGAGCCCAATTCAAGATTATACTCAACTTATTTTCGAGAACTCTGTTCTATACTCAACTAGTCTAGATCAGTTAAGTAGTTAAACCAATTAAGCAATTTAAACAATCAAAACTGTAAAGTAAAACAAACACAAGATTTATAGTGGTTCGACAACTTGTCTACATCCACTCTCACAAACCCAGTTGTGATGTTTCCACTAAACTCTTCCAATCGAGTACAAGTGTGTATTCCTGTCTTTAAAGTCCCAAGAAGAAGACTTAGATCTTCAATCAGACTATACCTCCAGATATGTCTACGATCTTACTAGAAATTTTACAAGTATCTAGCACCTTGAAAAATAACAAACAAAAACTTAAAAACTTCTCTGTTCTTCAGTAGTAGCCTTCTGAATTCTTCACTTGTCTTCTGGCTATCTTTCTGAACTTCAATCAACTCTGAGAGTAAACTTCTTTTGAATCTTCAATATCGTTTTTGAGTAGTAATTCTTCAGTATCTTTTGTCATCAGTAGTCTTTTACCAAAGAATACCTTAGGGTATTTATAGACTTCAAATACCAAGAAATTAGTAAGTTGTAACCAACTTTTCTTGATAACTACCTTCCTTCAAATGAATCTTCTTATCAATCCACGCGTTTCTGTTATGACTTAGTTATTCCATAACTAACTTCTATACCTTTATCTTTTCACGCGTATTTGTAACTAACCTTTACATTGACCTGTCTTGAGTAGACTTGTATATGTACTTGTCTTGTAGTCCACCTGTCTTGAGTAGTAGACTGGTCTTCTCTTCTTGTGTAGTAGACTTCTAATAAAACTAATCTAGTCCTATCATCTAACCTAACAAGACTATTACATTACTTTAAGCTTTTATAATACAAGCTTAGTCAACTTATAAACTATACAAAGAATCTATCTATTATATATAGAAATCATGAGCTCTATACAACATTTAAATAGCTCAGTAACATTCTAACATATATAAACAGATATGAAGTACTTATAAATCATACTTATCTTTTAATAATACTTTTCTTTTATACTGTACTTGTCTTTTGAATTCTACTGATCTGTACAAGATGACTTCAACTCAACTAGACTAGATTAGTCAATACTTAGAAAATATTCAAGTCTTCTTTTGGCTTATCAAAACTTTATCTTTTATCTTTTGTTCATCATTTAGGACTTGTTCTAGGATTCATATCCCAACAGAAATTGTTGGGATATGAATCCTTGAAACAATGTTCTAATTGATGAAAGTATGTTTTGATGGCCAAAAGCAACTTAAAGTTAGTAATATATGTGGTTCTAAGTCATCTTAACTAAGTCATCTGATGAGAAACTTAAATTGAGATTACTGATCTTAATGATATCTGAAATAAGTTTACTGATCTTATT
Organism: Galeopsis tetrahit; assembly: GCA_963675135.1. NCBI lineage: Eukaryota > Viridiplantae > Streptophyta > Magnoliopsida > Lamiales > Lamiaceae > Galeopsis > Galeopsis tetrahit. The sequence goes on from OY776127.1 coordinate 77,660,304, forward strand.
TAGTAAATATTAAGAATAAAATTACTGATCTTAACTGAGTCATATGGAATAAGATTACTGATCTGAGTATGGAAACTGAGAATAATTTTAGTGATCTTATATGAGATATTTGAATCTGAGTTACTGATCTTATATGCTTACTGATCTTATATGTAAGTTACTGATCTTAGGTGTTTACTGATCTTATTGTTTACTGATCTGATATATGAACTATTAGGGACTAAGCTGATGTTTTGTATTGTATAGACAGCTTATAGTATAGGACTTAGATATACTCATCTGTATATAGTTTAGTTGATGTATAGATAGGTTTTATATTTGTAAAGTTGTATTCTATTTGTATTCAGCATTGTAAAAGTTCAGAACAGTAAGGTTAGAACTAGATTAGAAGAAGATCAGAAGACTATTGAAGACTCAGAGGACTACTTCAGAATAAGAAGACTTCAAGAAGAGTTGAAGAAGAGCTTAGAAGAAATCTGAAGAAGTTTTGAACAGTTTTTAGTTACTGTGCTGACTGGCTCAGCAGAGTAAAAATCTGAAGAGTAAAAATCAGAACAGTAAGTTACTGTGCTGATTTGTTGAAATTGAAGAATAAGTTTGGAAAACTTGTTTGAAGTGTAACTGAAGATATATTGAAGATATGCTGACTTGGAAGTTGAAGGAAGTTACAAAGTCGGTTACAAGAAGAAATTACAACAAGAACAGTTTTAGAGTTAGTTGAGAGTTAGTTCACAAACTGCTAACTGTCATACTAAGTTCTATAAATACTGTGTGATCTCCTACTGCTAAGACTACTGATCATAAAGCATTTACAAGCAATCTAAGTCTATAGAGCACAAGAAGAACTCACAGAGTTGAAGGAGATTAAAGAAGAGAAGAGCCACTGAATTGAAGAGAAGAATCAAAGGATATTCAAAGAGAAGTTTTACTTTTCAAGTTTAAGTTTGTATTTTGTAAAACAAGTGTGCTAGTTACTTGGAAAATTACTAGTAGATCGAAGATATACCTGGAGGTATAATCGATAAGATCACAGTCTTAATCTTGGGACTTTAAGCCACAAGAAACTCAAGAAGGAAGAGTAATAAAACATCACAACTGCGATTGTGAGAGTGGATGTAGACTTATTGGTCGAACCACTATAAAATTCTGTGTTCTTTACTTTTCTGTTTGATATTTGTTTGGTATTTGTTAAAACAAGAACAGTAGAATTTACTAAGTAAAGATCTAAAGAAAAGTTGAGTATAAACTAGTAGGGCCCATATTGTTTTGAAAGTACTGATCTGAGCTAAGTAAGCACAGTACAGTACATAAGAAGACTAAATTCCGCATTGCATATTCTGATATTTTGAAAGATTTTTGAAAGTCTATTCACCCCTCCCCTCTAGACTTTCTTAGCTTACTCAATCTTAACTCAACTTTGGGACCAACACTTTTTATATCTTCCGAAACGTTTATTCAGCCTATCAAACTTTCTAACCATGAGGCTTACCTGATCCTTCAGACTAAGATCAATATCTAACTCGTCTTTCACAGAAGCAGACCTAGTCTTAGACTTTGACCTGTCTACCTTAGACGAACTAGCCTTAAAAGCAACGTTCTTAGATACATCATGTTCTCTGTCACTACTTACTATGGGTTCATCTTCGTCTAAATCAAACTCATGGGCCTTTAGAGTTTGAAACATGGTCTCTGCTGTCCATACGTCTATATCTTGGGTATTCTTAACGAGCATTTTTACCATTTTTCATCGACTATCAAGGCTTTTAAGAATCCTAAGATTGTTTTCACGAGAAGTATATGATTTACCAAGGACTTCCAAGTCATTCATGATTTTAGTAAAACGAGTATCCAACTGGTCAATTGTTTCACCAGCTTTCATATGAAATGATTCAAATCTTTGGACTGCTGTGGAAAGCTTGCTTTCTTTGATTAAGGATGTCCCTTCACAAATGATAGCTAAGCGATCCCACATTTCTTTGGCAGTTTTACATTTTAACACTTTTCCCAGATACTCGTTAGGAAGAGTGTGTAAGATGTAATTCTTGGCCAAGTTATCCAAATTATTCTGCCTCATTTCTTCTGAGGTTAGTTCTGACCTTGGTTTCTTGACGAGAGTACCCACGGGTTGGTCTTTGTCGAGGGCAGCAGTATTGGGGATCATGGTCACGATTGGACCTTCAGTGATGACGGAGATCATTAAGTCGTGAGTGGAACTGAAGATTGCTTTCATCCTCAGTTTCCAATAATCATAGTCCTGAACCTGGAACTTAGGTAACTTGTTAGCGCTGATTTCAAGAGACATGTTAAATGAGTAGATTAGTGCTAATCAGTTTTATGATCAAGAAGCAAATAAGTCAAGAACAGGGAACAAGAAACAGATATAACAAGAATGTCGATTATGAACACGTAAAAGCACGTTGTTGGGAATAAAATGAGCTATGTTTTGATTGAATACCAAAAACCCCCTGAGACATGCCTAAGACAATGAAAATATGTTCTAAGAATGTTAGAACATATAGATTATAGGCTAGATGAGAAGCTGAAATGTTAGGCAGCTCTTAGACAATTAGATGCACAATTTGAGGGGGAACCTATGCTTTGAAGATGATCAAGATCAAGTCCCCTCAAGGCTCAAATTCTGGAACAATCACTTAAGAGCAAGGACACTCTATGAAATCTAAGATATTCTTATCAGGAGAGTTGTCCAGAGAAAGTACTCATAAAGCTCTGATCAGGAGAGTTGTCCAAAGAAGCTAGCCATATGCAAAAACAAGCTTATCTAGCTCAAAAGGACAAGACTACTCAAAGGTTTTCATCAGGAGAGTTGTCCAGATAAGCTAACTCTAAAGCATAAAGTGCTCTGATGCAAAAAGATTAAATACACTGATCAGGAGAGTTGTCCAGAGGAGTTGTCTCAGCTAAATTGACCAAGATCAAGTGCTCTGAAAGCCTAAGATCAACTATGCTGAAGAGATTGAGACAACCAGTCCCTAAAGGTCCTCTAAGGAATGAGCTAAGACCATACACAAGAGAAATAAAGGGAAAGAGCCAAGTCATCTGAAGAAGAGCAAGCCAACCATGCTGAAAAGCAAAACTGCTGATAGTGATAAGGAGAGTTGTCCAGATGATAAGGAATGTTGTCCTATCATTGGATCAACCTTCAGAAGCCATGTCCAAGTCCTAACAAGAAGTCAAACATTGGGAAAAGTGCTGCAGAATGAAGACAAAACTGTTACAGCCGTTTATTACCCAAATGAGGACATGTCACTATCAAGAATCTGTCTTCCAGTTTGAAGAACTCAAGGAAGACATTTATAGCAATTTGGGGCTGCCTCTCCAACGGGCAAATCCTCCATTTTGTCTATAAATACAGAAGTGTGAAGACCATTTGAAAGCACCTCATCCAACTGACCTCAACATAATCCAACCTAGCTCAAAGTTCTTACAAGCTAGAGTGCTTTCAAAGCTTTCAAAGACTATCTTAGTCTTCAAACACTTCTTCTAAGCTGAACCAAATTGTATATCCATACACAAGCTTAGAGAGATATCCTATCCTTATACACTGATTTTCATTGTAAAGGATATCTCATTAGTTGGAACCTTACTTCAACCCTTATATCTTTCAAGAGTGAAAGAGAGAAGGTTGTAGTAGTAGAAGTGGTAGGAGCTGACTGTTGAGAGAAGAACAGTTCAGTTCTGAGTTGAGAAGAGGGTACTAGGACTCTAGACATCCTAGGGATCAATTCACCAAGGAGTGGTGTTCTTGATCAAGTGCACCTTGGCACTATAAAACAAGTTAATTCCAAGAGTGAAGGAATTATCCTGTTAAATCAGGGAAAGTGGATGTAGGAGCTTGAGTCTCTGAACCACTATAAACTCTTGTGTTGATTTACTTTACAAGTACTTACATTCACTCAACACTGCACACAAAACTGATCTTTCAAAGATACACATTCAAAGACTGTGCAAAACTGTTTTGGACAACTTCCCTGAAGCTTAACTGGACTGTTTTACATTGACTAAGTGATTTCAGAAATTAAAGGAGTCTAAACTTAAAGGGCCAACCACTATTCCGCACATATAACTCCCCTAGATAGTTATTCAACTAAGTACTCAATAGTACTTAGTGGATTGATTATCTTAGAAGAGTTAATCACCTTCAGCAGAGTTGTCCAAGACAACCTTGCTGAGTTCTGGTTTGATCAAAGTTCAAAAAGAATTGCATACAAGTGTATTCCCCCCCCCCCATACACTTGTTATCTACTCCTTTCAGGACCAACAAGTGGTATCAGAGCAGGGGTTCAAAGACCACTGCTTCTGAAAATCCATCTTGATTTTCAAAACTCACATATTTGGTGTGGTCACTGAACTGATCTCTATCTGAAATCCATTACTTGTTGATTGATTGATTCTTATTGAGATATGGCCAACAACAATGCTGTTCCTCCACCTGCTGTTCAAGGATTAGACAACATGGCCACAAATCCAGTCAATCATATTTCTCATCACAAACTGCCCATGTTTTCTATAGACAATTATGATTTCTGGAAAATTAGAATGAGGGCTCATCTTGCATCTCTTCATACTGATATGCTTAGAGTAATCACAAGAGGACCTTTTGTGTTTACTCAAACTAACCCCAGATTGACAAATGAGCAAAGAGCAGATATAAGGGAATTGATTCCCAAAGATGAGGATGACTTCACTGCTGATGAAAAGAGGAAAGATAATTTGAATTATCTTGCCATGAACACCCTCTATCAAACAATTCCAGATGCAGTTATGGGTAGAGTCTACCACTGCACCACAGCTAAAGAAATTTGGGATACCCTTGCTGAAATGTGTGAGGGCACTGACAAAATCAAGGAGAACAAGCTCCAAGTTGCTGTGCAGAAGTTTGAACAATTCTCAATGGAGACTGATGAGTCCATTGACAAATTTGCTGGTAGATTCACTGATGTGATGAATGAGATTAATTCACTGGGCAAGGTCTACACCAAGAGAGAGGTTGGACTGAAAATCCTAAGGAGTCTCACTCAAAAGTGGGATGTCTATGCTGTAATGATGCAGAATACCAAAGATCTCTCCACTATGCCCATGCAACAAATATTCTCAGAACTTAAAGCCTATGAGTTTGACCTCAATAGAAGAAAGCCTGTTGGGGAACCTTCAAATCCTACTAAGGGAGTGGCATTCAAAGCCAAAGTTGCTGAACCAGAAATGCAGCCCACTCCCAGATCATCAAAGTCAGTCTCTAAGACTGAAATGAAGGAAGAACTAGCCTTGATGGCTAGAAGGTTTGACAAGCTCAACACAAGGTTTGGTAGATACAAGAAATTCTACCAAGACAACAAATTCAGGAGAAGATACAATTCCCCTGAAGTTCAGGCTGAGGACAAAAAGCCTGAAGAGAAAAGATCAGAGGACAAGTCCTCTGATAGGAGAAGATCCAGTAGAGCTGAACCCTCATCATCTAAGAGAAGAGATGAATCCAAGAAGGATGATGATGAAGATCTGTGTTACAACTGCAAAAAGAAAGGGCACTTCCAATATGACTGCCCTGAACTAAGCTCTAAAGAAAGAAGAGAAAGACAAGCAAAAAGAGACAGAAAATTCACCAATAGAAAAGCCATGATGGCTGGTGAAGAATCTGATAGTGCTGAAAGTTTCAACTCTTCTGATGGATTGTTCTCCAACAGTGATGATGATGATGATGTCTGCAACATGGCTCTTGAGGATGATGAGGTATCCTCTACTTCTAGTTCACCATCATTTATCTCACAAAACACTAGTGAGGTTAACCTGAAACTTTCCTTGGGAAAGCTGATGGAAGATTTCACTAGATTACAAGAATTTCATGACAATTGTGTGAGAGAAAATGAAAGACTAGCTACTGAACTCACCAAGAACTCTGAGGTAGCTGTTGATGTCAAGTCTACTGAGTTGTATCAACAAGTCTTGAGAAAGCTTGAGGAAGCAAATCTCAGGATAGTTGACCAACAAAAGGAGATTGATGATCAACTTCTCTCTCAGAAAAGAAAAGAATTTGAACTTAAAATTCTAAATGCCAAATTTGAAAATCTCTCACATGAGTATGATATTCTTAAATCAAGTGAAGAGAGCCTGAAATTAAAGATGTCTGCTTTGAACAAATCCTCTAGAGCAATAGAGGAAATTCAAAGTTATCAAAGACCTATGGCTCAAAGAAGTGGATTAGGTTTTGATCCATTTGAATCTTCACCTTGTCTTAGTGTTGCATCTACAAGTAACACTAAGAGAATCTTTGTTAAGTCAGTGGCACAACAAACTGAAAATGAAGTAATTCAGCCACTGAACAAAGGAAAGGGCAAATTGAATGAAATGCTTACTCAAGTGATTCAGGAGAATAGGCCAAAACCTAAGGAAATGGCCAAAGCTCCTGAGCACAAGAGGAATATTGGTCAGCAGAGTAGACCCAATGGAAGGGCAACTCTCCTGAACAATGTTCAGAGGAATTATCCAAGGTATAATCAGCCTAGGTCAACTCATCTGAGAAAGCCTCAGCTGAATAGACCTAAAGAAAACCATCTTTTAAGGCAGAATAAAATGAGACAACCAAAACCCTTCATGCCAAAGGGTAATGGTCATAAAAAGGCCTTTCCTCAAAGATTTCATCAAGCTGCACAAAGAACTCATAAGTTCAGAAGAGTGGTCAACTCCTCTGAAACTTACAGAGTTAACACATTCACACATACTTTCCCAAAGGCATTTAAGGGAAAGACAGTGTATATTGATGCACTAGGAAATCAACTTAGCCACCTTGAATCAATCAGGGTTATTAGGCAAGTTTGGGTTCCCAAAGGTACAGCTAACCTCTCAGGACCCAAAACTCAAAGGGTACCTAAACCTATCTAATTGCAGGTACCAATGGGCCACAAGAAGAGGAGCATGAACAAAAAGACAGCATGGTACCTTGACAGTGGATGCTCAAGGCACATGACTGGAAACAAGGAACTCCTCTCTGATTTTATTGAAAAAGAAGGCCCAAATGTCACCTTTGGAGACAGCTCACAAGCAACAACAAAAGGTTATGGTACTTTGATGATTGGTAACATCAAAGTAACCAATGTATCTTATGTAGCTGGTCTCAAATATAATCTCCTGAGTATCAGTCAATTCTGTGATAAAGATTTTAATGTTGAGTTCTCAAGTGGAAAGTGTCTAATTAAAGATAAAACTCAACAAACCCTATTGACTGGAACTAGGAAGGGAAATGTGTATTTTGCAGACTGGGACAAGTCTACTGATGCTGCATGTTTCATTGCTAAAAAGTTCTAGTGAACAAAGTTGGTTATGGCATAAGAGGCTAAATCATCTGAACTTCAAATCTATGAATAAACTTGCTAGAAATGCATTAGTTAAAGGACTACCTAATGAGGTTTTCATTAAAGAACATGTGTGTAAGCCATGTCAAGAAGGAAAACAGATTAAAGCCTCATTCAAAGGAAAACCAGTCATTTCCACTAAAAGGGTACTTGAACTTCTACATATGGATCTGTTTGGACCAATTACCCCTTCAAGCATAAATGGTAGAAAATACACATTGGTGGTAGTAGATGACTTCTCTAGGTTCACATGGGTAGTATTTCTCCTTAATAAGAAGGAAACACAAGTCAAACTACCTGAACTTCTAAAGAGGTTGTCAAATGAGAAAAGCCTTAGCATTATCAAGATAAGATCTGATAAAGGCACTGAGTTCATTAATTCATACATCAATGAGTACTGCACATCAAATGGAATAGCTCATGAAACCTCAGCAGCTAGAACTCCCCAACAAAATGGAGTTGCAGAAAGAAGGAATAGAACCTTAAAAGAAGCTGCTAGAACTCTAATTGCTGACTCAAATCTACCTAAGAGGTTTTGGGCTGAAGCTATAAACACTGCATGCCATACTCAAAATAGATGTTTGATCACTAAGGGGCAAGGCAAAACCCCCTATGAACTCTGGAAAGGAAGAATGCCTAAAGTGTCATACTTTCATATATTTGGTTGTAAATGTTTCATTCACAATAATGGGAAAGAACAGTTGAAAGCCTTTGACAGCAAAGCTGATGAGGGAGTATTTCTTGGATACTCTCAAATCAGTAGAGCTTTCAGAGTCTACAACAAGAAATCCCTTATAGTGGAAGAAACACCTCATGTTGTGTTTGATGAATCTATCTTTGAGATCAGGAATGATCATTTGGAACCTGAAGAAATCACACAGAGGACAACCAGATTAAGCCTAAAAGACAAAGACACTAAACTCATAGAAGTTGTCCAAATCAACCTACCTGAACATACAACATTGGACAACCATCCTGAAGGCAACCTTCCTGAGACAAATCCCACTGATGGAAATGATGAACTGAATGATCCAATCCCAGTTCACATCCAGGTAACAACTACCAATGAAGAAGCAGCTCCTGCTGAGGTAGTTAATGGATCAAATAATCAAGGGGGAACTCAAAATGTTGAAAATGCCAATGTCCCTGACATTGAGGACAACACCCCAGATTATGATCCTGAATTAGATCCTGCATTAAATTATCCTGAATTCTATGATCAAAATGACTCACCTTCAGTAGAGGACAACTCTACTGAAGAGATCAGGAAAAGAAGGACCTGGTTATCTGACCATCCTACTGACCTGATACTTGGTGATCCAAGTATAGGAGTCAGAACCAGAAAGTTTCATGGTGAAAGTGCTATGTTCTGTTGTTTCTTGTCAGAACAGGAACCAAAAGATATTGAGGAAGCACTTCAAGATGCCAATTGGATCACAGCCATGCAGGAAGAACTGAACCAATTCACCAGAAATGAAGTATGGGAGCTGGTGGACAGACCCTCACATCAAAATGTTATTGGAACAAAGTGGGTGTTCAAGAACAAGAAAAATGAAAATGATGTGATTGTCAGAAACAAAGCAAGACTAGTGGCAAAAGGGTATTGCCAACATGAAGGCATTGACTATGATGAGACATTTGCACCTGTGGCAAGGCTAGAAGCAATAAGGCTCTTTCTAGCCTATGCAGCCCACAAGAGGTTCAAAGTATACCAAATGGATGTCAAGAGTGCCTTTCTGAATGGAGTCTTGAAAGAAGAAGTCTATGTGGAGCAACCACCAGGGTTTGAAATTGGAAACCAAGTTTACAGACTCAAGAAAGCTCTATATGGACTCAAACAAGCCCCTAGGGCTTGGTATGATACACTGTCACAATTCCTCTTGGATCATGGATTCACCAAGGGAACTGTGGACAGAACTCTCTTCAGAATATCTGAAGGAGAGGACATCTTGCTTGTCCAAATTTATGTGGATGACATAATTTTTGGATCCCCTAATGAGAAGCTATGTGAGAAATTCTCCAAGCTCATGCAAAGCAAGTTTGAGATGTCCATGATGGGGTTGATGAACTTCTTTTTGGGTCTACAAGTCAAGCAATCTAAAGAAGGAATCTTCATCAACCAAGCTAAGTACACAAGAGAAATGATCAAAAAGTTTGGGTGTACAACCAGCAAGCCAGTAAGGATCCCTATGAACACAAATTGGAAGATGGATCCTGATGAGAGTGGTATTCCAACCAACTCTACTGAGTATAGAGGAATAATTGGTTCACTCCTCTATCTCACTGCCAGCAGACCTGATATCACCTTTGCAGTAGGTGTTTGTGCAAGATTTCAAGCAAATTCCAAGAAAAGCCACCTTGAGGCTGCAAAGAGGATTTTGAGGTATCTCAAAGGCACTGAGAATCTAGGCCTTTGGTACCCTGCTGATGACAATATTGAGCTAACTGGCTACTCAGATGCTGATTATGGAGGATGTAGGATTGACAGAAAGTCCACTTCAGGGACTTGTCAATTCTTGGGCAACAAGCTTATTTCATGGTTCTCCAAGAAGCAGAACACAGTGGCCACTTCCACCACTGAAGCTGAATATGTTGCTGCTGGAAGTTGTTGTGCTCAAATTCTTTGGCTAAGTCAACAACTCAGAGACTACAAAGTCAACTCTACTGAAGTGCCAATTTTCTGTGATAACAATAGTGCCATTGCTATATCACAAAATCCTGTCTTACACACAAGATGCAAGCATGTGGACATCAAGCACCACTTCATTAGAGATCATGTGGAGAAGAAGGATATCAAGCTAATGAAAATTCACACAGACCATCAAAAAGCTGATATATTAACCAAGCCACTTGCAGAGGCAAGATTTCTGGAGCTATCAGCAGAGTTGGGATTACTTGATCCAGGGAAGTTGGACAAATAAGTCCAAAGAAGCTCATTGATTAAGGGGGAAACAAACTCAAGCTTCAGCAGACTTGGTCAAGTCTACTGAAATTCAGAAACATGACCTTACCTCTTCAGGACACTTGTCCACAGTTCTTCAGGACACTTGTCCATGTAGGGTCAGATAAGTTGTCCAAGCTATCAAACCAAATCTTGGTATGATAAGCACCTATTTCTGGTGATCAAAACCTATTTCGAAATCTGTCCCATTGAAATACAGTTTTCACCTTTTTGGGATTTAATTTGTCTCCCACCCAAAAGGTCACTTTCCATGCATTAAATGCCAAGATTTAACTCTTGTTTGCATTAAACTTTTTGGGACATGATCTATCTCGAAAAATCCCCAGCCTTAACCAAACATTTAAAACCACCCACGTTTTGAATAAAATAGTTATTTCACTATTACATTGATTTTTGACCATTGGATCAAAAATGGACAACTCCCCTGAAATCAATCCTAACCGTCCATTTTGGATTTCCATTTTTGCTCACCTTTGAATTGTATCAAGACCTTACCAACTCATTGACAAACATTCTTTTTAGAATATTCACAAGTCTTAAGATACCCACAAACACTTCTTCCCCAAGTATTCGAAACCCTAACTCAAAAGTTCTTCAAACTCTCTCATTCTTCATCAAACCTTTTTCTGCAATTTTCAATGGCCCCCAAGGTTAGACCTGAGATGCTTGTAGATTTCTCCAACAAATATCTAGACCTAGATTTTGGCTATCTAAGCAACAAGAACAATCTTCACTTCGAGCCAATTATCTCTTTTGAAAGTGAAGATCCTGAGGTTACTCCAACCCTGAGATGGTTGAGAAGGGCTGGTCTCCAAAAGTTCTTGGAAGAAAGACCAAGCTCTTGCCTGGAAAGCTATATGGCAGAATTCTTTGCCTTCCTCAAGTGGAGAGGCAAGCCTGAAGATGGTGAAGTATCAACCAGGCTATCCTACACACCTGAAGGAGAGGAAGAGGAGAGATTCCATAGAGTTAGATTCTCCTCAGAGGATCTGGAAGGAGCCTTTGGATTGCCTCATGAGGGTAGGAATCCAGAAGTATATGGCACTGGACATGAAGAGGAAATAGCCCAAGAGTGGTTATTAGTTCCAGGCCCTCTCTCCTCAACTCAAAACAAGAAAACTCTCAAGCCAGAGTTTCTAAATCTTTTTGAGGTAGTTGCAAAGAGCCTCCTAAGCAACACTGGAAGCCTAGAGCAGGTCAGCCAGCCAAGGATCAGAATCATGGCTGCCATTATTGATGCCAGTGATAAGGGCATCAAGTTTGATTGGAGGACCTTCATCATGTCTGAGATGATGAAGGAGAAGGCTAAATTTAAGGTGAAAGCCCACAACAAGGTGGTGCTAGAAGGGAAAATCAAGTATTGCACCAGGGCAAGCTTGTTGATTGAGAGGTTTTCCCACTATTCCCAGATGCAGACCTTTGCAAAGCCCCTCCCAGCCCAAAAGATCCTGTTCAGAAAGCTCAGTAAGAAAACTGAGAAAAGAAGGATGCTATTGGCCAAGCCTGCTGAAGAACAGGAGGAAGAGAAGCCTAAGATGAAAAAGAGAACAAAGGCCAGGGCTGTAAAGACAAGAAAAATGTCTCAGAGAATCTCAGAAGAGAATTCAGATGCTTCAGCTGAGATTGAAGAAGTTGCTAGAGAAGGTGTACAAGTGCCATCTGATCATTCAGAAGAACTCAGGCAAAAGTACAATGAGACTAGACAAAAGTCTAAGGGTGATAAGAGAACCAGGGAAGTTGTCCCTGAGAAGGAAGGAAGTGGAAGTAGCAGGGCCAGCAAGAGAAGGGCCAAACCTACTGAAAAGGTGTTGGAGCTGCAAGAAGAGAGGTCTCTTCAATTGGCTCTAAGGGAGAGCAGAGCTGAAAGCAGGGCCAAATCCATGTCAAGGACCAATTCATCTGGTTCTGGAACTCCAGAATCCAAAGTCCCTGAAGGTCAACCCATAGAGGCCAACCTCCCTGAAATTCAGTATCTTGAGCCCAACTCCCCTGAAACCCATGTCACCCCTTCCAACCAACCCATTACCCCTGTAAATCTCACTAAGAGATATTCTCCTGAAGGAAATGTGCAAAGAAGTGGCATAGATGTGCTTGCTGACTTAGCAGTAGATGAGACAAGACTCCTGTCTCCCCTTGACTCATCCATGCTGAATTACTCAAAGCTCTTAGAGCATGCACTCAATGAACCAACCCCCTTGAGTAAAGCCCCTTCAGACCCATTGCTCTCAAAAGCAACTGAAGATCCTTCTACTGCACCCAACCCTTCTGAAGCCAACATTCCTGAAATCAATTTGCCTGAAGCTTTGATAGGAGAACCCAGAGCCAACTCCCCTATAACCCAAAGTCCCCATTCAAGTGGAGATGAGGAGGAGTATACCTATGAAAGTATGCTCAGAGGAGGAGCCAAGGCTACTGTGGACAGTTTGTATCCACAACTTGCTGAATTTCCAAGAATTCAGAAGGCCTTTCAAGATTTAAGGATGCTTGTTGATGTGAAAGACAAATCCTTGATGGAGATATCACAAGTCATCCAAGATAAGGGTGCAAACTGGTGGCAGATAGAGGAGAACAGATTGCTACACTTTGCTGGAGTTTCAAAGACAAGATTCCTCATAGATGAGGAGATTTTTGCAAAGTTGGTAGCTGATAAGATTGAAGAGGAGAAAGAAAGAAAAGCCAAGGGAATCAGTCACCCTGACAGTGGCTCTAATGATGATGATTCCCCTGATGATCCCTCAAACCCTTCAAATCCCAACCCTCCTGAAACCCTTCAAGCCAACCTCCCTGAACCCTTTCAACCCAAGTCTTCTGTAGCAGATAGACTTTCCAATCCTCCCAAAACATACCATAGGAAAGGCTCTGTAACTTCAGAGGTGTTGACCAAGGGTGGTAACACAACCAAAGACACATCTGCCAATGAAGGTTCTTCTGAACCCAAGGCACAGCCTACAGATGTTGAGGTTCCTGTAATAGAGGCTAGTTTGATTAAGGCCTATTCAGTGTCAGAAGAGTTGGACATTGATCAGCCCTTAATCATTCAGGATGACTCAGTGGCTGTTGGTATAAGCACTGTGATCTCCCCACAACTGCCATCTTTGAACCTTGATGAAGGTGGAGATGTTGCAGGTTTAGGAGAAGGAGTTGAAAAGGAAAGATTAGTTGAAAAATCAGAGGGAGTTGAGGATGAAAGAGAGGTAGTCATCACTAAGATAGTGAGTGTACCACCAAATGAGGGTGGAATAAATGAGGAAGGACAGGTTATTCTTGAAGTCAAATCTGAACTTCAGGAATCCCTTGATGAAAGGAGGCCTGATTCCTTGAGTGAGAACATTATTACAGAAGGGAGAAAAGAACAAGTTGAAAATGAGAAGAAGACTACTGATGTATCAGAGTCTTATGAAAAAGAAATTGAGGGTGATGAGTGCTTATTTCCTAACTTGTTTGATTTGTCTGATGTTGCAGGTATTTCTCTTGACCAAATTTTTGCAGATGAGTTCCTCACAGATGCACCTATCCAAGTTGATACAGGCTCAGCTCAAGCCTTACTTGGAATACAATCAGAGAAGTTGGACTCCTTGGCTCATCAAGTCCAATCTGCTCATGCTGAAACTTCAGGAGCATTGAATGAGCAAGGAAGAACTCTAGCATCTGTAGAAATGAGGCTCACTGGCTCTGAAGATGTTGTGCTACCAACCCTTGAGGCAAGAATCAGTGGTGTGGAATCTGGTCTTCAAACCATCTCCACTGAAGTTCAAAGTGCCAAATCTACCATGGAAGCCATCTCAGAGGAGGTCAAGAAAGAACAGAAGCTGCTGAGAGATAATCACAATGCAAATGTCAAAGCTCTCAGGCTCACTGTCAAGAAAGCTCTTGGAAAGAAGACAGCACTACAAAAGAGAAGAGCTGAAGAGCAAAGGCTAGCTATGGTCAAAGCTGCCTCAGAAAAGTTTTCCCAAGAGGTGTTGGCCAACATTGCTGAAGGTGCAGTGGCCAACCTCACTGAGCTCTTAAAAGCCCAACTGGATGCATCTCTGAAAACAGCCATGGAAGAGGTTGTCCAACAAAAGATGAAGCCTGTTCTAGCTTTCCTTAGCCTGAGCAGTGATAGAATGCAGAATATACATGATGAAAATGTATATTTGTTGGAAGAGATGAAGTCCCTACACCAGGCCCAATCCCTGATGGCATCAACAATGAGTGACCTAAAGCCCCAGTGCTTTGATGCTGCCAAAAAGGGGGAAAGGGAAAGAGCTAGAGCAAAAGGTGCCTTGGTGATTGGAAGTCCAGTGAAAGGAAAAGACAAAGTCCCTGAAGGAAAGGGAAAAGAGCCAGAGATGCTGAATTTGGAAGATTTGGATGAAGAGGAGCAGTTAGCATTGGCATTGAAAAACTCAATGGCCTCAGCTCAAGAAGAAAGGGCAAGGAAACAGCAAAGACCAGGTGGTGAAGTGTCAGGTCTGGACAAAGATGCTGAAGGTGTCCAAACCAGAGGAAAGATCAAGAAGGCCCAAGGAAAGAAGAGACAAATTGAGAAATTCACTGACTTTCCTAGCAGCCTTGATCTTCCACCTGGATTCAGAATTGATGAGGATGAGCCTACATCAAAGAAAGCCAAAGCTGCTGAAAAGGACAAACCCTCTGAATCTGGCAAAACTGCTGAAGGAACCATGTCCTCTGAAGAGACTGAAGAGTTATTTGCTGAAGGATTTGGATCTGAACCTAAGAAGAAGACAATTGTTCTAGCCCATGATCCATCAAAGTTGTTTCATGAAGGGTATGGCAAAGACCCTGAAACACAACAGAAACTGGCCATGATGAGGGCCCATGAGAAAATTGATCTGATGGAAGAAGCTAACAGAGCAAGAGATGAAAGGAGAGCAAACTTTCAGAAACCAAGAAGGAGAAGAGCAACTTACAGCAAGATGAAGCCTCAGCTTCTAATCCCAATGGACACCAAATATCCACACTTGGATAAATGGGTGCCAATTCAACTGAATGACACATGGGAAGAAGCCAAAAGGGAGTTTGTCTATGACTTCTATGTCATTGACAGATGGAATGGAGGAGATGCAAACTCTGCCTTCACTGAGTTCATGCTAGAATACTACAGAGAGTTGTATCAACAACTACTTGCAGCTGCTGACATTGCAAGATTTGAACTCACAGCTCCCAAGCCAATCATATACATGCCTCCAAAGCTTGAAGGATGGATTGACCAAGCAAGAATTCTGAGGGAATTCACTGAGATCCTTAAGCTGAACAAGATGGTTCTTGGACCTAAGGGAACCAACCAAGAAGCCATGGCACTGAAAAGAAGAGTGTGGGCACAGTATGGAATGCTGCCACCTCCTGAGGATGATCTTTGAAATGGCTAAGTCTTCTGACCTTACTTGAATGATCAACTATGCTGAAATATGGTCAAGTTTGCTGATGTGTTAATCTGTTTGCTCTGATCTGTTAAAGATTGCTCTGATACAAGTTCTGTGCTCTGATGCTGAAAATATCATTTTGAATTATTGTAATGAAATGCTCTGATGTATTTAAGTGTTATTGATTCATGCTCTGATATGTTAATTTCAACTATCAACATGCCTGTAATGATTTTTGAATGAATGATAGTTGAACTTATTTTGAATCAAAGAAACACAAATCTCTCTATGCCTATCTTAAAACCTACTTGCAACAAAAACAGTGAATACACTAACACATTACTTTTCAGGAATATTGACCTCAGTCATGTCTTCTGAAGATACATGTAATAGGTGTAGACAAGTCACTTTTGCTTAAGTTGTATAGGTTTTGGCATCATCAAAAAGGGGGAAATTGTTGGGAATAAAATGAGCTATGTTTTGATTGAATACCAAAAACCCCCTGAGACATGCCTAAGACAATGAAAATATGTTCTAAGAATGTTAGAACATATAGATTATAGGCTAGATGAGAAGCTGAAATGTTAGGCAGCTCTTAGACAATTAGATGCACAATTTGAGGGGGAACCTATGCTTTGAAGATGATCAAGATCAAGTCCCCTCAAGGCTCAAATTCTGGAACAATCACTTAAGAGCAAGGACACTCTATGAAATCTAAGATATTCTTATCAGGAGAGTTGTCCAGAGAAAGTACTCATAAAGCTCTGATCAGGAGAGTTGTCCAAAGAAGCTAGCCATATGCAAAAACAAGCTTATCTAGCTCAAAAGGACAAGACTACTCAAAGGTTTTCATCAGGAGAGTTGTCCAGATAAGCTAACTCTAAAGCATAAAGTGCTCTGATGCAAAAAGATTAAATACACTGATCAGGAGAGTTGTCCAGAGGAGTTGTCTCAGCTAAATTGACCAAGATCAAGTGCTCTGAAAGCCTAAGATCAACTATGCTGAAGAGATTGAGACAACCAGTCCCTAAAGGTCCTCTAAGGAATGAGCTAAGACCATACACAAGAGAAATAAAGGGAAAGAGCCAAGTCATCTGAAGAAGAGCAAGCCAACCATGCTGAAAAGCAAAACTGCTGATAGTGATAAGGAGAGTTGTCCAGATGATAAGGAATGTTGTCCTATCATTGGATCAACCTTCAGAAGCCATGTCCAAGTCCTAACAAGAAGTCAAACATTGGGAAAAGTGCTGCAGAATGAAGACAAAACTGTTACAGCCGTTTATTACCCAAATGAGGACATGTCACTATCAAGAATCTGTCTTCCAGTTTGAAGAACTCAAGGAAGACATTTATAGCAATTTGGGGCTGCCTCTCCAACGGGCAAATCCTCCATTTTGTCTATAAATACAGAAGTGTGAAGACCATTTGAAAGCACCTCATCCAACTGACCTCAACATAATCCAACCTAGCTCAAAGTTCTTACAAGCTAGAGTGCTTTCAAAGCTTTCAAAGACTATCTTAGTCTTCAAACACTTCTTCTAAGCTGAACCAAATTGTATATCCATACACAAGCTTAGAGAGATATCCTATCCTTATACACTGATTTTCATTGTAAAGGATATCTCATTAGTTGGAACCTTACTTCAACCCTTATATCTTTCAAGAGTGAAAGAGAGAAGGTTGTAGTAGTAGAAGTGGTAGGAGCTGACTGTTGAGAGAAGAACAGTTCAGTTCTGAGTTGAGAAGAGGGTACTAGGACTCTAGACATCCTAGGGATCAATTCCAAGAGTGAAGGAATTATCCTGTTAAATCAGGGAAAGTGGATGTAGGAGCTTGAGTCTCTGAACCACTATAAACTCTTGTGTTGATTTACTTTACAAGTACTTACATTCACTCAACACTGCACACAAAACTGATCTTTCAAAGATACACATTCAAAGACTGTGCAAAACTGTTTTGGACAACTTCCCTGAAGCTTAACTGGACTGTTTTACATTGACTAAGTGATTTCAGAAATTAAAGGAGTCTAAACTTAAAGGACCAACCACTATTCCGCACATATAACTCCCCTAGATAGTTATTCAACTAAGTACTCAATAGTACTTAGTGGATTGATTATCTTAGAAGAGTTAATCACCTTCAGCAGAGTTGTCCAAGACAACCTTGCTGAGTTCTGGTTTGATCAAAGTTCAAAAAGAATTGCATACAAGTGTATTCCCCCCCCCCATACACTTGTTATCTACTCCTTTCAGGACCAACACACGTGCAGTCACGGACCAAGACTTCACCCAAGTCTTGAGTTGGTTATCAAGAAACAGCAGTTCGTAAACTACTGCTCTGATACCACTTGTAGGTCCCAAGTTGAGTTTAATAACGAGTAATCTAGTGAAAATGTCTAGAGGGGGGTGAATAGACTTTTCAAAAATCTTTCGATATATCAAAGTACAATATGCGGAATAACGAAATTAATCAATGAGCCCAAGTAGTTTATACTCAACTTATTTCGAGAACTCTGTTCTATGTATACTCAACTAGTCTTGTTCAATTATGTAATTCAATTCATCAAACAGTTAATCAATTAAACAACAAACAAAACAGTAAAGTAAATCAACACACAACAATTTTATAGTGGTTCGACAACTTGTCTACACCCACTCTCACAAACCCAGTTGTGATATTCTCATTAACTCGTCCAATGGAGTAATATGTTCTTGTAGCTTTAAGTCCCAAGAAATAAGACTTAGATCTTCTCGACAACACTACCAAGTGCCTCTTCGATCTTACTAGCGATTTACAAGTATCTAGCAACTTGAAACAGTAACAAAAAAATAAAACTTCTCTTCGTTCAGTAGTAGCCTTCTTGTTCTTCACTTGTCTTCTGGCTTCTTTCTGAATCTTCAATCTCTGAGAGTATTTTCTTCACTTGAATGTAGAATATCAATGCTTCAATAGTTTTTCAGTAGTCTCTAATGAATGAATACCTTGCGGTATTTATAGACTTCCAATTCCAAGAACTTTCAGTTGTATAACAACCTTTTCTTGAAAACTAACTTGTAACTGATTCTTCTTATCCTTTCACGCGTTTCTTCAGTTAATTGGTTATTCCTTAACTAACTCTTCAATCTTTATCTTCAACATGCTTTTGTAACTAACTTCTGTCTTCTTGTTGACCTGTCTTGTCTTGTAATATTGCGCACCTGTCTTGTTCAGTAGTAGTAGACTTCTTCTTCAGATTACATCAAGAACTAATCTAGTCCTATCATCTAATCCTAACAAGACTATTACATTACATTAAGCTCTTGTTACAAAGCTTAGTCAACTTAGAAACTATACACAGAATACAAACGAAACATGAGCTTCTATACATCTCAAATCGCTCAGTATAAAACCTATCAAGTATACAAAGTACTTATAAACTGTACTTGTCTTTTCCTTTTATACTTATCATATTAACTTTACTTGTCTTATGAACTAGTACTTGTCTTGTGAACTCTACTGATCTGTACAAGATGACTCTTCTTAACTAGACTAGATCAGTCAACACTTAGAAAATATTCAAGTCTACTTTTGGTTTATCAAAACTTATCTTATTTTTTCATCATTTAGGACTTGTCTTTAGGATTCATATCCCAACAACCACTATAAACTCTTGTGTTGATTTACTTTCAAAATACTTTCATACATTCAACACTGCACACAAAACTGATCTTTCAAGGACATATATTCAAAGACTGTGCAAAAACTGTATTGGACAAGTTCCCTGAAAACTGGACTATATTGCTTAAGGTGATTTCAGAACTTAAAGGAGCTTAAACTAAAGGGACAACTACCAATTCCGCACTTATAACCAACTTAGATACTCATTCAACTAAGTACTCAATAGTGCTTAATGGCTTGGTTATCTTTGAAAAGGTTATACATCTTCAGCAGAGTTGTCCAAGACAATCTTGCTGAACTCTGGTTTGATCAAATTCAGAAAGAATTTGCATACAAGTGTATTCCCCCCCCCCCCCCATACACTTGTTATATAATCCTTTCAGGACCAATACCATCCTTTTGAGACAGCTAGAGTGAAAACAATGCGAAGAGTAACTGGTTTAATGACTGGACAGAAAGTGCTAAAGTAGTCAACACCATCCTGTTGTTGAAAACCTCTTGCCACCAGCCTAGCTTTGTATCTCTCAACAGTGCCATCTTTGTTGTATTTGACTCTAAATAGCCACTTGGTGGTGATAGGGTGAATGTCTGATGATGGGGGAACAAGGGTCCAAGTGCCATTTTGGATTAGTGCATCATACTCAAGCTGCATAGCTGATGAGTCGGATTTAGAGCATATTTTTGTGCCTTAAATGAATATTATTTGTGAATTAAATTGGTATTTTGGTGCACCATTCGACTTATTATTTTGTGACTTTAATTACCTTGATATTTTTATTTTCCTATTTAATTCAGGTAAATTGAAGCATTTTGATAAGAATGAAATTCAATAAATTAAAAGAGTTGAGCCATGTGGAGTTGCTGGGTCGTGAATTAAAAGGAAAGAACTAATTCTTTTAGGGTTTATATTGTTGTTGAGCCCATGAGCTATGGGCTTAAGGCCCAAACCAATTAATAGGACTTTGGACGCAGTGGGCAAAAGGGGAAAAAAAAGATTGAAGAGAGGCAGCCGCCATTGTGGACCGGAGGAAGGAGTCAACGCTTGGTTTTTTCTTTTGGGAAACAGTTGCTAGTCGTGACACGGGAGAAGAGAAAAAGACATTGATATTGATGTTCATGTTCCTTTAGTTTGGTTTGATTAACTTCTTTTACCTTTTTCTTTCGTATTAACTTTTGAGATTATGGATCAACAAATTATTTGTATTGTTTTGTTGATTATGTTTAGCTAATTTCTTTATTCTAGCCTGAGGACGTGAAACCTTCTATCGATTATGCCTGTTTAATTAAATAATTCCTAGTTGATTTTGATTTATATCTCGATTTTGTTATTACTTGAGTAGATGCTATGCATGTTTGAATTAGGAGTTTTATAGGCTTGATCACCCAATTTTATTCCTATTTCAATTCTAGCTATCCCATAAATTGTAATCCGTAATTTTTATAATATTTTGGGAATTGTCGCAAATAAGGCAGAACACCTTAGGGAGTAGTAACATTTAGGTTGCATGAAACGAGCGTCTCGTATTCATGGTCTAATTTATCCTATTGTTTTAATTCTTGAATGTGTTCCTCGAGTTGAACCTTAGATACATGTTTTAGGGTTATTCGTAGGGATAGATTAATTGGGGGTCGTACCTGCTAATTAATTAAACGTAAGGAACAATTCGAACTAGTTTGGTCGTACCACTGGCTTAGGGATAAGATTCGAGAATAAATTGTGATAATCGGGTTGATTAAATGGGTATAATTAATTAAGGGGACACTATCCGAGGGCTAGATCGTTCTTATTATTTGAATACTTATTATTTTACCTGATTTTTATTATTATTTTCTTGCTCTTTAGTAGTTATTAGTCAACCAATCCAAAATCCCCCCCCCCCTTTTTATTGCTTTTATACACAAATTGATTCGATTAAATTACACTGTTCTCTGTGAATCGACCCTTACTTGTCCTACTATATTAGTGGGTAGCTAAGGAATTATTTTTGGTTGCCGGCGACAGCACACCAAATTTTGGCACCGTTGCCGGGGAATGGTTGTAAATTTGATTGAATTTTTTATTTTTTTTTGTGATTTTAATTTCTGTGAAAAAAATTCTGAAAAAATTCCAAAAAAAAAAAAAAAATCTGAAATTCTGAAAAAAAAATTCACGTTAGCTGTTGTTATTTCATTGGTTCTGTTTAGCATATTTCTGCTAACACTGACCTCCTCAGTGTCTTCCTGTTCATGTTCTAGAAATTATTTGCAGGTTTATTTCCTCTATTTTGTCAGCTATGTATAATTACCTCTATTTTGTCAGCTATGTATAATTACAGGTATGAGAAATATCAAGGCACTTACTCCGCTGACGATTATTGGAAACCATACCATGATCAAAGGCCTCAACTATTTAGAAATTATGAGAGGACTTATGATTATGGTCGATGGATTAACTCTGAGCAAAAATCTGAACCCTCATTTGAAGATTTGTTGAAAACTATATATAGAGTTGAACACGTTGAATTTTCAACGGAGAAACGAGTTGACACATACGAGCTTGGTGGATGAACAAAACAGTGGTGAGAGGAGCTTTGAACCATCACTGGCTGATTTGTTGAAGTCCATAGAAGCCAATATGGAGGAATTTCATCAAAATACACAAGCACACATAAGGGACTCAGAGTTTAGGCGAAAGAATTTGGAGGTTCAATTGAGTCAAATGACGAATGTCATAAGCCAGCAAACACAATGGAGTGAAAATCTAGTGGAAGATGTTGTTGAGCTTAACCGAATCGACATAGAGGAAAGAGTTGAGGAACCTAGTGAGCAGATTGAGGCACGAAACGAGCCAGTTGAGACTGAGGAAACTATATAGAAAAAACAGGATGTAGTTTTCACTAACACTGACCCCCTCAGTGTCAGTGTACTAGAACAGAAAAATAAGGTAAAATCTCATGAATTTAATCATGTTATTACTAATGTAGTTCCCTTTCTATCTAGGCTCAAAAAGGTCGAGAAAGATGCCAAGGAGCAGCAACTAGTCGATGTCTTTCGGAGGGTTGAGATCAACATACCACTAGTTGCGCCGAAAGAGCAAAATCCTAGATATGCCAAATTATTGAACGATCTTTACATCGATAAGCAATGGATATCTTGGAATGAGAACCTGATTTGAGAGAACATTGTTTCGCAATGTAAAATGCCATTACATAGAGGGAAATATTCTACTCCGATTACGTGAAAGAGAAGTTGGTCGTCGAGTCAACGACGTTAAGAAAAGGCGTTTGTTGGGAGGCAACCCAATGTTTACTTAGTTTTTGTTTTGCTATTTTTGCTTTTAATTTTGTTTTTGTGTGTTTGAGGATCAGAAGAGGATTTCAGATAAGGCGTGGGCACGACTTAAGGAAACACCTCTTCTGGAATTTTACTTGCATTATTCTTTTGCTTATTTTTTCTTTCTTTCTTTATCGCAGAGTAGCAGGCCCAGTACAGAAGCACAACTTACAAAACTCATTCTCAGTCCAGCTGCACAAAAACCATATCCCACGTCCACATATCTCACTATGTAGCTTCACATTTTTTGCAGTACTACGCCACCACCTTAGAATCGGGTACCCTCGTTCCACTCTATTTTTCATTTTTACATGGTGTTTACTTTTTGTATCTCTTGCTTTAGTGCTAAGGGACTAGCACCTATTTAAGTGTGGGGGGAGTCATGAATTATATCATGTGTGGTGTCTCTCTTATTCTTGTGTTTTGTATATGTTGGTATTGGACATTCTTGAGTGTTTGAAACTTGATGATTTGAGTATTTGCATATGAGTCTAGAGGATGAATTTTTCTTTTTGTTAAATATGCTGTGAGCTTTGGTAGTTTGTCCTAATTGATGATTGGATTTGATATTCATGCTTGAGTGGTGGAATTGAGTTGTTTTTTTGTTATTTTGGTGCTGAAGTAGTCCTAAATTTCTTGTATTTTGGGTAAATTTGTTTTGGTTCTCTTAAGAAGAAAAATCTGAGTTGGTGGACGAAGTCGAAAATAATGAAATGATTGTGGATGGAGGAAAAGAAAAAAAAAGGAGTTGAGTTGAACAGCATTGAAATGAAAAAATAACGAGGGGCTGAAACAGCTACCTACTTGAGGGGGCTCATGTGCTTTGAATGAAAAATTAATAACACAAAAAAGAGCTAAAACCCGAAAAGTAGAGAGGAGCTGCGGACCTCGTTTGAAAGTTGATGAAAAAAAAAATTCCAATTCCAAAAAAAAAAAATGAAAGGAGGAGACGGATGCCACTCAGATTAGTACTTTGATAGATGATTGAATCAAATGAACCGAAAACAAGGTTTTAAGGAACTACTGATGTACTCGGGTGATTGTTAATTGATGAGTTTCATGCTTAGGTGTGAGTAAAAGGTCTTAGTTGTACAAGAGGGATAAGTTACTTTTGTTTGTGGCTCAAAAAGCAAATTCAAACACTAGAGTTGTGTGGAAGTATATTTGTTAATCTTGTTCGAACATTTGAGCAGTTGGTGTTGGTTGTGTTATTGATATGGTACTGTTTTTCATTCTATTCTAATTGTTGCTTGAGGACAAGCAATGGTTCAAGTGTGGGGGGATTTGATGAGTCGGATTTAGTGCATATTTTTGTGTCTTAAATGAATATTCTTTGTGAATTAAATTGGTATTTTGGTGCACCATTCCACTTATTATTTTGTGACTTTAATTACCTTGATATTTTTATTTTCCTATTTAATTCAAGTAAATTGAATATTTTTAGAGTTGTTGGGTCGTGAATTAAAAGGAAAAAACTAATTCTTTGAGGGTTTATATTGTTGCTGAGCCCATGAGCCATGGGCTTAAGGCCCAAACCAATTAATAGGACTTTGGACGCAGTAGGCAAAAGGGGAAAAAAAAGATTGAAGAGAGACAGCCGCCATTGTGGATCGGAGGAAGAAGTCAACGCTGGGTTTTTGCTTTTGGAAAACAGTTGCTAGTCGTGACACGGGAGAAGAGAAAAAGACATTGATATTGATGTTCATGTTCCTTTAGTTTGGTTTGATTAACTTCTTTTACCTTTTTCTTTCGTATTGACTTTTGAGATTATGGATCACTAAATTATTTGTATTGTTTTGTTGATTATGTTTAGCTAATTTCTTTATTCTAGTCCGAGGACGTGAAACCTTATATTGATTATGTCTGTTTAATTAAATAATTCCTATTGATTTTGATTTATATTTCGATTTTGTTATTACTTGAGTAGATGTTATGCATGTTTGAATTAGGAGTTTTATAGGCTTGATCATCCAATTTTATTCTTATTTCAATTCTAGCTATCCCATAAATTGTAATCCGTAATTGTTATAATATTTTGGGAATTGTAGCAACTAAGGCAGAACACCTTAGGGAGTAGTAACATTTAGGTTGCATGAAACGAGTGTCTCGTATTCATGGTCTAATTTATCCTATTGTTTTAATTCTTGAATGCGTTCCTCGAGTTGAACCTTAGATACATGTTTTAGAGTTATTCGTAGGGATAGATTAATTGGGGGTCGTACCTGTTGATTAATTAAACGTAAGGAATAATTCGAACTAGTTTGGTCGTACCACTGGCTTAGGGATAAGATTCGAGAATAAATTGTGATAATTAGGTTTGTTGATTAAATTGGTATAATTAATTAAGGGGACACTATCCAAGGGCTAGATCGTTCTTATTATTTGAATACTTATTATTTTACCTGATTTTTATTATTATTTTCTTGCTCTTTAGTAGTTATTAGTCAACCAATCCAAAATCCCCCCCCCCCCCCTTTTTATTGCTTTTATACACAAATTAATTCGATTAAATTACACCGTTCCATGTGGATCGACCCTTACTTGCCCTACTATATTAGTGGGTAGCTAAGGAATTATTTTTGGGTGCCGGCGACAGCACACCAATAGCTTGTTTCCATTCTGAGCTTTTACTTGCTTGAGTGACAGAGGTGGGTTCATGAATGAGTGTAGTGGAGATAAGAGCCTTAGGCTTATAGATTCCAGATTTGGACCTTGTTTGCCTAGGGTGAGAAGGAGGAATAGGGTTTGATGAGGAGAAAGATGGTGATGAGACTGGTGCAGTAGGGAGCATATATCTGGAGGAGCTAGAATCAGATTGAGGAGATGGATTTACTAGGGGGGAGGTGGTGGTGAGGTTAGTGCGGGAGGGAGCATTTGTCTTGATGAGCTAAAATCAGAATGAGGAGATGGCAGATGATATGAGTTAAAATTTGAGATTGTGGGAGGGGTGTTGGTTATGAAGAGTGGAGTTGGTATTTGAGCTGAGAAAACAGGAGTGTGAGATGGTGGATCAGCTTTTAATTGAGTAAAAGAAGGGAACTCATCTTCATTGAATTGAACAGAACCTCAGATAAAAATCTTGTCAGATTCATGAAGACATTTATATCCCTTGTGAGTTGAGCTATAGCCCATAAATATACACTTGGAACTTCTGAATTGCAGTTTAGAAGTATTGTAAGGTCTGAGAAATGGAAAGTCAGCACACCCAAACACCTTGAGGGAGAAGTAATCAGGTAAAAAAAGATGTGTGGTTGGTGATGTTGGGATATGAATCCTAGAACAAGTCCTAAATGATGATAAAAGATAAAAGATGAAGTTTTGATAAGCCAAAAGAAGACTTGAATATTTTCTAAGTATTGACTGATCTAGTCTAGTTAAGTTGAAGTCATCTTGTACAGATCAGTAAGAATTCAAAAGACAAGTACTAGTTTTTTAAAAGACAAGTATTATTGAAAGATAAGTACGATTTATAAGTACTTCATATTTGTTACTTAAGATTGTTATTGAGCTATGAATAATTGTTGTATAGAGCTCATGTTTTTTAATGTAATAGATAGATTCTTTGTATAGTTTATAAGTTGACTAAGCTTTATAACAAGAGCTTAAGGTAATGTAATAGTCTTGTTAGGATTAGTTGATAGGACTAGATTAGTTCTATGTTGTAATCTGAAGAAGTCTACGGCACAAGTTAAGTTGAAGACACAGTCTACTACTTCTACACAAGACAGGTGCGGACTTAAACAAGACAGGTTAACTTGAAGTTAGTTACAAAAAGCGTGGTGAAGATAAAGATTGAAGAATTAGTTAAGGAATAACTAATTAACTGGAGAAACGCATCAGTTACAAGTTAGTTTTCAAGAAAAGGTTGTTACACAACTGAAAGTTCTTGGAATTAGAATCTATAAATACCTCATGGTATTGATTCATAAAAGACTACTGAGATACTGATACGACTACTGAAATATTGATACTGCAAGCATTATTGAAGATTCAAGTGAAGAAATTACTCTCAGAGATTGAAGTTCAAAAAGTGAAGCTACGCAAGTCAAGTGAAGAAATCAGAAGGCTACTACTGAACGAAGAGAAGTTTTATTTTTGTTTACTGTTTCAAGTTGCTAGTTACTTGTAAAATACCTAGTAAGATCGAAGATATATCTGGAGATATAATCGAGAAGATCTAAGTCTTATTTCTTGGGACTTAAAGCTACAAGAACATATTGCTCGATTGGAAGAGTTAATAAGAATTTCACAACTGGGTTTGTGAGAGTGGATGTAGACAAGTTGTCGAACCACTATAAATCTTGTGTTTGATTTACTTTACTGTTTTGTTTGTTGTTTAATTGATTAATTGTTTAGTTAATGGAATTACATAACTGAACTAGACTAGTTAAGTGTACATAAAACAGAGTTCTCGAATTAAGTTGAGTATAAACTTTAATTGGGCTCATTGTTAATTTCGTATTCCGCACATTGTAATTCTGATATATCGAAAGATTTTAGAAAAGTCTATTCACCCCCCTCTAGACATTTTCTTTAGCTTCCCTCGATATTAACTCAACTTAGGGACCTACAAGTGGTATCAGAGCAGTAGTTTACGAACTGCTGTTTCTTGATAACCAACTCAAGACTTGGGTGAAAGTCTCAGCCCAAGATCATATTTGCTTACGTGTTCTTGATCAATATTCTTGATATATCTGTTTCTTGTTCCCTGTACTTGACTCATCTAGTTCTTGATCATAAAACTGATTAGCACTAATCCACTCGTTTAAACATGTCTCTTGAAATCAGCGCTAACAAGTTACCTAAGTTCCAGGTTCAAGATTATGACTATTGGAAACTAAGGATGGAAGCCATCTTCAGTTCCACTCACGACTTAATGATCTCCGTCATCACTGAAGGTCCGATAGTGACCATGATTCCCAATACTGCTGCCCTTGACACTAATCAACCCGTGGGTACACTCGTCAAGAAACCAAGGTCAGAACTAACCTCAGAAGAAATGAGACAGAATAATTTGGATAGCTTGGCCAAGAATTACATCTTACACACTCTTCCTAATGAGTATCTGGGAAAAGTGTTAAAATGTAAAACTGCCAAAGAAATGTGGGATCGCTTAGCTATTATTTGTGAAGGGACATCCCTAATCAAAGAAAGCAAGCTTTCTACAGCAGTCCAAAGATTCGAATCATTTCATATGAAAGCTGGTGAAACAATAGACCAGTTGGATACTCGCTTTACCAAAATCATGAATGACTTGGAAGTCCTTGGTAAATCTTATACTCCACGTGAAATCAATCTTAGGATTCTCAAAAGCCTTGATAGTCGATGGAAAATGGTAAAAATGCTTGTTAAGAATACCCAAGATATAGATGTATGGACAGCAGAAACCATGTTTCAAACTCTAAAGGCTCATGAGTTTGATTTAGACGAAGATGAACCCATAGCAAGTAGTGACAGAGAACATGCTGTATCTAAGAACGTTGCTTTTAAGGCTAGTTCGTCTAAGGTAGACAGGTTGAAGTCTAAGACTAGGTCTACTTCTGTGAAAGACGAGTTAGATTCTGATCTTAGTCTGAAGGATCAGGTAAGCCTCATGGTTAGAAAGTTTGATAGGCTGAATAAACGTTTCGGAAGATATAAGAAGTTCTATAGAGAGCATAGAGGGTCTGCTTCTAAGAACTTTTCTGAAACCAGACGAGACCGAAACTCGTCCGAAAGGAGAGACGAAGTCTCGAAAGGTAACAGACAAGATAGAGAGTCTGATGGTAGGAAGATTACTCGTTCTGATAGACGCGATAAACGAAGGAACAACTCTCCTATTAAAAAGGCTACTAATGATCTCTTGTGCTATAACTGTGAAAAGCCAGGTCACTACATATATAAATGTCCAGACCTGAGTACTAATGATCGAGAAGAACGCAAAGCACGAAGGGAAAGAAGATACAATCGTGGCAAGAAGGTAATGATGGCCAATGATGATTCTGAGTCTGACTCAGACGAGTTGCCATCATCCTCATCTAGCTACCCGTCTGAACTAGATCACGATGAAGCTTTTATAGTAGATGATGGTCTATGCTGCATGGCTAAAATCGACCAAGAGGTATCATCTGCTACTTCTTTTCAATCTTGTGATGAATCAGAATCTGATGAAAGTGACACTGCCAGTAGCAAAGTAGGGAGTAGCCTTCAGCACTCTACTAGTGCAGTTGAAGACGACCTCCTACTTGCCAACAAGGCAATCATTGAAGTCAGTGACGAAAACATCATTTTAAGACAAGAAATCATTGATCTTAAGGAAGCTCAGTCTAAAGTAGATCCTAATATAACAGTCATAAATGAACGCTTGCAAGAAGAGTTGAGTCAACTCAAAAACAAGTGTGCATTGACAGACAAGTTGTATCAAGATCTACTTAAGACACATGCTACTGAGAAACATGAATTCAATGTTTTAAAAAGCAAGTTCAAAAAGCTTGAAGAACGTAATAAGTTCTTAGAAACCGAGGTTATCACTTTAGACCTTAAACTTACTGACCTGGTTAACTCTTCTAAGGTTAACCTTGAATTGTCAGATAGGTATAGGGCTCCTGCTGACAAGACAGGCATAGGTGCTGAGACACCCAGCTCGTCTACTCTAGTTCCTAAGAACCCTACTATTTTCATCTCAAGCTCTTTGACTAATGATAAAGGAAAAGAACCAATGATATACGATATTGATACTCCATCTAAAGGTACTGTACCAAAACAAGCTCGAGTTAACATTCCAATTACCAAAGGAGATAAACAGAATGGTAACAACAAGCCTGTTCAACCTAGAACTAATCTTCTAAGGACCACTAATCGTAGACGATCCAACCAGGTCACATACGAGGATTGGTATCCTGAGGAGACTAGTACTAGACAAGTACAGACTAGACGACAAGAGTCTAGACCTCCTTTTATAAGGCTGTCTCAACTCTACTCGTCTAGACCTAGACAGGAAGGTCCAAAATATCGTACACAAGTTGTTCTATATCCTCCACCTTTGTCATATGATATCAAAGGAGAAGAAAGACCTAAACATGTCTATAAACCGTATGGACCTAATGCATTCAAACCCTACTCTGACTATCATAGACAAGTGCCTGCTCAAGTAGAGATCAAGTCGAAAGGCTATCTCCAAAGAGTAGACCCGAACTCGACTGATAGGTCAGATAAGGACAACAAGGTCTTATTTTGCAACAAATATGGTCGAAAGCTTAGAAGATCAAACTTGTTCAGGACTCCAATGTACATTTGGATTCCATTGAACTCGACTAACCCCCCAGGACCCCAATAAACAAGGAGGGTACCTAAATTATGAAATATCATCTAATGCAGGGTCGACTTGATCTATACAAGAAGGGTGGCTCAATAGGAGAAACTTGGTACATAGACAGTGGTTGTTCGCACCACATGACTGGTACCAAGACTCTCTTATCAAGCTACCATGAACAAGAAGGACCAAAAGTAATATTTGGTGATAGCTCCACTGCTGTTACCAAAGGATTCGGCTACATTCGGAATGGAGACATAGAGATCCAAGATGTCTCATATGTTGAAGGCTTGAAATACAATTTACTCTCTGTTTCACAATTTTGTGATCGTGGATACAAGGTGCAGTTCAAGAGTCACAAATGCGAAATCATTGACAAAAGGACACACATAGTCCTACTGGTCGGCATAAGACAAGGAAGTGTGTACATAGTGAACTGGAACAGTTGTCCGAGGGACACCTGTCTACTTACTAAGAATCCTAAAGAACTTGGCTGGCTCTGGCATAGACGCCTTTGTCATCTAAACTTTAAGGTTCTTAATAAGATAGCCAGAGACTACCTTGTGGAAGGCATTCCCAATGAAGTCTACTACAAGTTACATGTATGCACGTCCTGTCAGAAAGGTAAACAGGTAAAAGGTTCCTTTAAATCTATTCCATCCCTCTCAACAAGTAGAGTTCTTGAACTTCTACATATGGACTTACATGGCCCAATAACTCCTCCAACCTTGAATGGTAGAAGGTACACACTTGTTGTGGTAGACGACTATTCTAAGTTCACTTGGGTAGTCTTCTTACACAAGAAGAGTGATACACAAACACTCCTACCTGATCTGTTGAAGAAGATTCAAGTTGAGAAGAATCAGTCCATTGTCAAGATCCGTAGTGACAAGGGTACTGAATTTATTAACTGCTATATTAAAGAATTTTGTTCTAAGCGTGGCATCCAGCACCTTACTAGTGCAGCAAGGACACCACAACAAAATGGAGTAGCAGAGCGAAGGAACAGAACTCTTAAGGAGGCCTGCAGGACCATGCTGACAGAGTATAATACGCCTCAGAAGTTTTGGGCAGAAGCTATCAATACTGCATGCCACTCACAAAATAGAAGTGCTATCAATAAAGCACTAGGTAAGACGCCCTATGAGGTATGGAAAGGTAGAAAACCCAGAGTTTCATATTTTCATATATTTGGTTGTAAATGTTTCATCCATAACAATGGGAAAAGCAAGTTGAATGCATTCGATGCTAAAGCAGACGAGGGGATATTCTTGGGATACTCCTCGACTAGCAAAGCATTTAGAGTATTCAACTACTCAACCCTTTGTGTGGAAGAAACACCACATGTGGTTTTCGAAGAATCTCAACAGGACTCGTCTGCCAACAAGATCAGTGAGAAAGTTACTGAGCTAACTATCGAATCTGACAAAGACTCAGAGGTATATGAATCCGTTCAAGCATACAATCCATTCATGAAAGCCCTCGAAACTGATGACAAGGAAAGGGTAAGTGCTCAAGGTAAGTCTACTAGACCAGTTGATATGCCTGGACTAGTCGACTCGTCTACTCCTATTAAATCTCCTGATAATGATGTTGAAATGCATGATGCTATAACTGATCTAGATGATGATACTATGCTTACGAAGACCAGAAAAACATGGAAATCTGCTCATGATACTGAAAATATCATTGGTGACTCTACTATTGGTGTAAAGACTAGACGACAACTCTTTGAGTCACAAGAACAACCTAGTCCATCTTTGTTTTACTGGTGTTGTTTCCTCTCATCTATCGAGCCTAAAACCATTAAAGAGGCTTTAGCTGATAGTAATTGGATCATCGCTATGCAAGATGAGTTGAATCAGTTTGTTCGAAATGACGTCTGGGAACTTGTTGATAGACCTAAACATCATAATGTAGTTGGCACTCGATGGATCTTCAAGAATAAGAAAGATGAGAATGATGTAGTTGTTCGTAATAAGGCTAGACTAGTCGCCCAAGGCTATTCACAAGCTGAAGGCATAGATTATGATGAAACATATGCTCCTGTTGCTAGACTAGAAGCCATTCGATTGTTCCTTGCATATGCTGCTTACATGAAATTTACTGTATATCAAATGGATGTTAAAAGTGCATTTCTTAACGGTATTCTTGCGGAAGAAGTGTATGTTGAACAACCCCCAGGTTTCGAAGTCAAAGGTAATCAGGTATACAGATTAAAGAAGGCTTTATATGGACTAAAGCAAGCTCCAAGAGCCTGGTACGATACTCTTTCTCAATTTCTATTAGAAAATGGTTTTACTAAGGGCAAGGTAGATAGAACCTTGTTCAGAAGACAAGAAGGGAAAGACATTTTACTCGTCCAAATTTACGTAGATGACATAATTTTTGGGTCACCTAACAAAAGGCTGAGTGAAAGTTTTTCAACTCTCATGCAAAGTAAATTTGAGATGTCTATGATGGGTGAAATGAATTACTTTCTTGGACTTCAAGTAAAACAGACCCCAGAAGGGATTTTCATAAATCAAGCAAAGTATACTCGTAATCTACTAGACAAGTATGGTATTAAGACATGTAAATCTTCTGGAGTACCTATGCAACCTACTTACAGGATGGATCCAGACGAGAATGGTAAATGTACTGATCAAACTCATTACCGTGGTCTTATTGGTTCATTACTCTACTTGACTGCTAGTAGACCTGATATTGCATTTTCTGTTGGTGTATGTGCTCGCTTTCAAGCTAATCCAAAAGAGAGTCATATGGAAACCACTAAAAGGATATTGAAATATTTGAGAGGAACCATCAATCGTGGTATATGGTATCCTTCAAATGATGATTTATCTCTAAGTGGCTACTCTGATTCTGATTTTGGTGGTTGTAGAATAGATAGGAAATCTACATCTGGTTCTTGTCAATTCTTAGGCACAAAACTCATTTCATGGTTTTCGAAAAAGCAGACAAGTGTTGCTACCTCTACTACTGAAGCTGAGTATATGGCTGCTGGTAGTTGTTGTAGTCAATTATTATGGCTTATTCAACAACTTAGAGATTATAATATCTGTGAATCGAATATTCCTATTTTCTGTGATAGTAATAGTGCTATTGCCATTACACAAAATCCTGTTCTGCACACACGATGTAAACATGTCGATGTTAAACATCATTTTATACGTGATCATGTAGAAAAGAAGGATATTCGCATGGAAAAGATTCATACTGATTTTCAAAGAGCTGATATTTTTACAAAACCATTAGTTGAGGCCCGATTTCATGAATTATGCATTAGTCTAGGACTAATTGATCTTGATCCTACTAGTATGTAGAAATGTACTAACCAGACAGGTACAGTCCTAAGAAGAAACAAGAAACAGACAAGTTACCACAAAAGTACAGAGCACTCGTCTACTCACTCAACAGACAGGTATACAAGGTCAGACAAGTTGACCAAACAACCCGATGAGGAAGCTGGTAAAGCTGAGGGTAATACTAAGGGAATATACATTTAAGGGGGAATACTTGATTTCTTAAAGATCCTTATGTTGACTCTTTAGTTTGGTAACAGTCATCTTGTTTGAACCTTGATCATTGACTTAAATTGATATTCATTCTAATTATTCTACTCAACTATCTGTCGCACAAAATAAGACAGGTACATAAAGTTGTTCGACGTGCAGAATAGACACGCACAGTTGAAGGAGGAACTCGACTAGTACTCATAAGACTACTCGTCTTGTGAAAATTAAGTCTACTCGCCTTATGAAGCTTAGGCTTAATCATCTGTTCTAGATGGACTCGAACAGACAAGCTAAGTTTTCTTTGATTTAAATGTGTTAAGTGTTTGTGCTTATTCGAAATAAATTAAGGGTATTAAAGTAATTTGATAATGTTAAAGTTTGAATATCCTAGAATTGGATTTATACACCCCTATTTAATGAGGTGTACACATTCATTTCGCGCCAAAATATGAAAATGTTAGGTCAGATGAGTACACTCCTCATTCTACCAATAGGAGAGGCGGATCTCAATTTTTACAAAATCAAATCACATTTTCGTCTCGGTTCCGTAACCGAATGCCAAAGGTCTTAACCGTTGGATCTAATCCCTCGATCTTGACCGTTGGATAAAAAATTTAGTTTTTAAACAAAACCCAACACTTGCACACATCTTGCCTCACGTTTCATAACCCTACTACTTGTTAACAGTTGCTTTCTTGCATAATCTACTTTCTTGTTCATTACAAATCATTTAACATGTCGATTCGATCTATTTTCGATGTAAGTACCAACATTCAGGCACCATTTGATCTAGGCAGATATATAAATGACAACAAGGTGCATGTTGAACCATCTCTGTTCTTCCAAGGAAATCACACGGCAGGAAATACAGAAATCTTGACCAAATGCACCAGATGCGGTCTAAAACCTTACTTGGAGGCGTTTCCTCAAGTTGTTTTGGAGGAAGAAGTTTTGGAATTCTATGCCAACGCCAACAGAAGAGGAGATGTTATCGAATCATTTATCGGTTCAAATCGAGTGGAAATCACTCGAGAAGCTCTATTTGAAAGATTGAAGCTGCCCATCGGAACGATTGATGTGGAAAAGTATGCTGAAGGACAGGAGATGAGGTATTTAAGCATCTTCTGTGGAAAGAAAATGAAGCTGAAACCGGATGGTAAAGCTCCTACAGCCAAGAAGGGTGAACTCTTGGAAAAATATCGCACTCTGCTGGACATAGCAAGCAAGATGCTTCTATGTGCCACTGGGTCTCATGACTCAGTTACCCAAGCCAAAACAAGGATAATGGCAGCTATCTATGATGGAATCACTGAGGGTAACTGGTTTAAACTGATAGCTGACAGGATGATGTACTTCGAAAGAAGTGTTAGAGTGGATGTTGATACTCGCAATTGGGTAGTATCACAGGCGGTTGGATATGGTAACAAGCTGAGCATCTTACTCCCACTATTGATGCCCAACAAGACTGATTGGAGCAAGGGAAAGCCCTTTCATCCTCTTAAGTTCTATTTAAAGAAAGAGGCACTGAAGAAGCAGGCTGCTGTAAGGCCAGCTGCCCCAAGGCAAGTTCATTTTGATGATTCAGAGGTGTTGCCGTATGCGGATTCGGAGAGTTCTTCACAAGCTGGATCTGAGGAAGCAGAGTCCAGTGCAGACGACTCGGAGAAGACTCAGTCAGATGAAGAGTCAAATCATGAGAAGGAGTCGAGTGACCAAATTCTTGAAATGTACACTCTAGTGAGAGTTGAATCGCCTACTCGTCCAGTTGAGTCGAGTTCACAGGTTGGTACTTCTACTCAATCTGTTTCAATTTCTCTCTCTCTCCCATCTACTTCTATCCGAACCAAGGCTAGATCACATCGATCTAGGCCTCGACCTGTACCCCCAACCTCACAAGCACTGGCAGCACGACCGCTGAGAGCCAGTCATCCCCTACACACTCTCAAAATTGACACAACTGATACTCCGACAGTTGTCACACCAAACCAAGACACATCAAAGCCCCAAGAAACCACCATCCATATTCCTTCTACCTCAACAGAAAATGTTGAAACCCCTCACCCATCTACGTCAGACAAGATGCCAGTTGCCACTGCAACAACTGAGACAGGGACCCCACCTGCTCAGACCCCGTCTGATGTTAGATTTAATTCCCTGGTTTACTATCCTATGTGTTTGAGGGAGAAGCGTATTCGATCTCGAATGACCAGAAATTTGAAGAGGACGCTCTCAACTCTCGAAGTGGACTATGAGTCAGAGCAGTTTGAGATTCTTCTTAGGATATGCACCTGGTTTGCACTGAAGAAATCTTCAACCGACGATCTTTTCGAAGTAATTCAAGGCATGGGTGGAATCTCCAATTTTATGGATTGGGAGATGGAACAGAAAGAAAATAGTGGTGTTAAAGATCATTCTGAATTATTCCCGCCAAGAGCCTTAGTTGATCTTGTGAAGAGGCTATTGAATATTCCTGGTGGAATTTTGGTTGAAGAGTTCTCGTCTGATATTGGAACTCAGACTGAGCTAGTGGAAGAAGAGAAGGCAGAACTTGTTCATATTGCTGTTCAAACCTCAGAACCTTCTGAAGATGAGGCTGACAGTTCAGAAGAGGTTGATTCTTTTGACTTTGGAAAAGAGGATGATGAATTCATGGATGCAGTTATGTTTGATGAAGAGGAACTTGTGGAAAAAGTTCAAGACGATGTGGTTGGTGAAGCTCAGTCATCGTCTCAAGGTTTTCCTATAGGTTATCTTGCCGAGCTGAAGACAAACTTGAAAGACGCTGTTCATTCTGCGATAGAAGAGTTCTTGCACTCAAAAGTGAAAGATGTTTTGGTAGAACAGAATCAATCACTTGTTGACAGCTCACGAGAATTGATTGTTGGAGAAGTCAACAAGATGGACTCAACTTTCAGAGCAAAGTTGTATGCTGAAGTTGAAAGGTTTATCCAGAATCAAGTGGATACTTCTGAGAAGAGATCTATCTCTTTTGCTAGATCGTTAGCTGAAGAGTCAGGTAAAATGGAAAGACTCTACAGGGTGAAAATTGAGATTGCTGATGAGCAAAGGCGAGAAGCACAAGACCAGTTGGTGCGTTCTCAAACTGTTCTATCTGATTTAACCAAGCAAAACACTCTTCTTCGACAGACTGCTACTCATTTCAAAGACGAGTTGGCCATTAACTCAAAGAAGCTTGAGTCTACTGCTGATCGTCTAGATAAGATAAGTCGGGATCAAACTCATCAAAAGCAGATAGAGCTGGCTGCTGAAGCAATGAAGGAAGCCGTAAAGGAAGAAATGACTCGCTTTACAAGCTTTTTCACTCTTAAGGCCCATGATGAAGCCAAAAAGGGGGAAGAGGCAAGTAAAGAAGGACAAGTCAGCTTATCCAAGCTGAGTGCTGAACCTGAAGAGAAGGACGCTGCTACTGCTATGCAAGAGCTAAGGAGGCCTAAGAGGAGGCTAGTTAAAACTGCAGAGCTGGAGCAAGCTGAAGCTGATGAACTCAAAAGATTGGAGAAGGGCAAGAATGTTGCATCTCCAGAAGCTGAGATTCAGACCAGACGGTCTAAAAGGAAGATAGTGGTTGAAGAAACTGAAGAAGTTGCTGCAGTTGAGAAGAAGCAAAAGATTGCTGATCCTCATGATGAAAGTCATTATGCTAGCAAGAAGAAAATTGAGAAACATATTGAAAGATTGCAGAAGCTGAAGACTGATGAAGAAGAGGTGGAAGACCAGTTCATTGATTATTTCATTGACAAAGAGCATCGTCAAGAATGGCTCAAGGTAAAGAGGCAATGGGAACTGGATCACTGGATTATTCGAAAGTATGGTGAGACTGAAAGTCCAGACGAGTTGTATGCCATGTTTGACAAATTCATGGAAGGACAAAACAAATTGCTTTGGAATTTGATTATGAGAATATCTGCTGCTGCAAACTTCAACATCTTAGTACCGACATTTCCAAGATGGAAGACTCCTATGACAAGCTCAGGAAAAAGAGTTGATCTTAACCAGATCAAGAAATTTGAAGAAGAGCTACTTGATAAAGAGAAGATTGAAGATGAAGACCATATCAGTATTATTCACAGGAGACTCCTTGATGCATTCTGTGTTCCTAACTCAGAAGGAGGTAATCTTTCAGATTAGTTTTTTTTGCTCTGATTACTTAGTTTTATTTTGATTAAGTATTTGTAATCTCTACTGATCTTATGTCGAAATGAATGAAAAGATAAGTACTATTTGATGTTTAAGACAAGATAACTACTTAACTAGTTTACTATTATGAAAAGATTCAAGTAGTTTTGGCTTCATCAAAAATGGGGAAATTGTTGGGATATGAATCCTAGAACAAGTCCTAAATGATGATAAAAGATAAAATATGAAGTTTTGATAAGCCAAAAGAAGACTTGAATATTTTCTAAGTATTGACTGATCTAGTCTAGTTAAGTTGAAGTCATCTTGTACAGATCAGTAAGAATTCAAAAGACAAGTACTAGTTTTTTAAAAGACAAGTATTATTGAAAGATAAGTACGATTTATAAGTACTTCATATTTGTTACTTAAGATTGTTATTGAGCTATGAATAATTGTTGTATAGAGCTCATGTTTTTGAATGTAATAGATAGATTATTTGTATAGTTTATAAGTTAACTAAGCTTTATAACAAGAGCTTAAGGTAATGTAATAGTCTTGTTAAGATTAGTTGATAGGACTAGATTAGTTCTATGTTGTAATCTGAAGAAGTCTACTGCACAAGTTAAGTTGAAGACACAGTCTACTACTTCTACACAAGACAGGTGCGGACTTAAACAAGACAGGTTAACTTGAAGTTAGTTACAGAAAGCGTGGTGAAGATAAAGATTGAAGAATTAGTTAAGGAATAACTAATTAACTGGAGAAACGCATCAGTTACAAGTTAGTTTTCAAGAAAAGGTTGTTACAAAACTGAAAGTTCTTGGAATTAGAATCTATAAATACCTCATGGTATTGATTCATAAAAGACTACTGAGATACTGATACGACTACTGAAATATTGATACTGCAAGCATTATTGAAGATTCAAGTGAAGAAATTACTCTCAGAGATTGAAGTTCAGAAAGTGAAGCTACGCAAGTCAAGTGAAGAAATCAGAAGGCTACTACTGAACGAAGAGAAGTTTTATTTTTGTTTACTGTTTCAAGTTGCTAGTTACTTGTAAAATACCTAGTAAGATCGAAGATATATCTGGAGATATAATCGAGAAGATCTAAGTCTTATTTCTTGGGACTTAAAGCTACAAGAACATATTGCTCGATTGGAAGAGTTAATAAGAATTTCACAA
This sequence comes from Galeopsis tetrahit, assembly GCA_963675135.1. Taxonomy (NCBI): domain Eukaryota; kingdom Viridiplantae; phylum Streptophyta; class Magnoliopsida; order Lamiales; family Lamiaceae; genus Galeopsis; species Galeopsis tetrahit. The sequence goes on from OY776127.1 coordinate 77,699,100, forward strand.
CTGGGTTTGTGAGAGTGGATGTAGACAAGTTGTCGAAGCACTATAAATCTTGTGTTTGATTTACTTTACTGTTTTGTTTGTTCTTTAATTGATTAATTGTTTAGTTAATGGAATTACATAACTGAACTAGACTAGTTAAGTGTACATAAAACAGAGTTCTCGAATTAAGTTGAGTATAAACTTTAATTGGGCTCATTGTTAATTTCGTATTCCGCACATTGTAATTCTGATATATCGAAAGATTTTAGAAAAGTCTATTCACCCCCCTCTAGACATTTTCTTTAGCTTCCCTCGATATTAACTCAAGTTAGGGACCTACAGGTGATATGAGAGGGAAGCATGTTGATAACATGCACTGTTGGAAAAGGCATGCCACCAGAAAGCCATAGTGAGTTTTGATCGAGCAAGCATGGCCAAGCCAAATTCTGTGACATGTTGATACTTTCTTTCAACCAAGCCATTCTGAGGGTGAGTATATGCACATGCCAACCTTACTTGAACACCAAGAGGTTTAACTAGCTTTGCAACAGGCAGAAACTCAGTGCCCATGTCATGTTGTATGGCCTTAATGAGCTTACCAAAAGATCTTTCAACATACCTCATAAATTGTGTGAATACTGAAAGCACCTCAGACTTTGCCACGCGAGGAAAAATCCATACAAATCTTGTGTAATCATCAACAATAGACAGGTAGTATCTATAACCTTCTATAGACACACAAGATGCAGGCCCCCATACATCCATATGTAACAATTCAAATGGAGATAAAGTATGATGCATAACAGATGAGAAGTGTTTCAAATGCATCTTCCCAATTTTACATTCATCACAAAATTTGGCCTGAGAAGGCTTACAAGCAATGTCCAGACTTCTCAAAACACTAGATAAAGTTGAATCACTAGGGTGCCCCAATCTACAATGCCACAATCTCCATTTATTCTCATGTAAAGCAGTATTATTAACACTAACAATTTGCTGAGCCTTATTCACAATATTAGTGCAGTAACTAGATACATGTTGAGCATGACCAGAATCTTTATGAGCCTTCAAGCATCCAAAATCCAGCACATACAGTCCATCCTTAAGCACCCCCCTCAATAATATCTTGTGAGACTTCAGGTCCTTAACAAGACAACAATCAACATAGAACTCAATAACAACATCATTATCTTTAAGAAACTGAGATATGCTCATAAGATTCTTAGTGATAGCTGGCACATGTAGGACATTATTCATAACAACAGAGCTAGAGCCACCATGTAATGGAATATTGAAAGAACCAGTGTGCAGTATAGGAGAAGACTCACCATTCCCAACAATGAGAGAATCCATATCTTGGTATGGGGTGTTGACAGGCCCGGTCCTAATGTTAGGCCAACGAGGCTACCGACTCAGGCCAAGAAATATTTCAATTTTTTAGGGGCCCATTTAAAAAAAAACAAATATATATATATATATATATATATTATAATATTAAATATTAATATAACTATATAATTAAAATGCATAAAGGGAAGTGGTAAAAAAAAGTAAAAAGAATTAGTGAAGGAGAAGTGAAGGAAAAACTAGGAGAAAAAAGTCCACCAAAGGCCTAATTCAGTTTCTAATTCAGTTTATATCTTTTAAATTTTCACTTTTTTACTTTACGTCTTAAAGTGCGCAATTTACATCATTTTTACTCAATTTACATCATTTTTGTCGAAAAATTGGGATTTCGGACAAATAGTTCAATTTATATCCTTTAAATTTGAAAAAAATATATTAAAAATTTCTAAAAATCTCATTAAAATAAAAAATTACTCGTATAAAAAATTTTAAAAATTCTAAAATTCCAAAAATTTTAAATTGTCTAAATAAAAAAATCTAAAAATCTCATTAAATTTTCAAAAAATTATAATAATTACATTAAAAATTAGAAAAATCTCTTAAAGTTAAACAACTTAAAATCTTAAAAAATCTATTAATTAAAAATTCTATATTTTTGTTCTTTTAAAAATTGTTTTACATTATGTTTCAAAAGTTCGTATATAATAAAAAATACGAAGGGACGGGGCCTTATTTAAAAGTTCGATTCAGACCCAAATATTCTTAGGACCGGTCCTGGGTGTTGATATGCAGATTGGCAAGCTGTAAGGTAACATAGTGTGTAGCTCCACTTTCAACAAACCATGGAGAAGGAGGAGAGGTAATGGAAAGGTCTTTTTGCGCGCGATGGGGAATTGAACGCACTCGCGCGACCTCTCGGTCGAGAGGCGTTTGGGTGCCTCTTGTGTGCCGTTTAGGCTAGGAGCTTTAGTCGACATGTTGTAAATGCAATTAATATATATATATATATATATTATTTAATTTTCGTTTTTCTTTTTTAATTTAATTATTTTAACTTTACTTGTTGATTATAAAATTGTCAAAGCATATGGTATATTTATTTTTAAATGCAAATTTACTAAATTATGTGTTTCAAATTAAATAATTTAATTATGGTGATTTTTTTAAATAAAAACATCAATTATAATTTCTCACTTATAATTTACACACAACATTTAAATTCATTCTCATCTTCAATTCAATTAAAAATATCATTACATACAATATTTAAATTAATTAAAATCATCTTTCATCTTAATTAATTTCAGTTCAATACAATAACATTAGACACAAAATTAATTAAATTTATTCTCAAGTTCACTTTCAATTAAAAATGTCATTACATATACAATATTTAAAATTATTAAAATTATTTTCATCTTAATTAAAATCATTCTCAAGTTCACTTTCAATTAAAAAAAAAAAATCATTAACATGTTTACTTCAATTAAAATAACATCACACACACCATTAAAATAAACAATTCTCAATTCAATTTAAAATAAAAGGAAAATATCAATTTTGGTCACCCAAGTTTACCTCTTTTCATATTTGGTCACGACATTTAGTCACTATCAAAATTGGTTACTCAGTTATTATATTCTAATCATTAATTCCGTTAGTCAATACAGAGAAAGAGTTTTGAGGGCTAAATTTTTCAAAACCTAAATTAAAAAATTCTCATAGAACTAATGAAACAAATGCAGAAGCAAAAATGAAACATGTGGAACCTAATGTTGCGCACGTGAAGAAATACCCATTAAACAATCTCAGTCAATCACAAAAATTATCAATATGTACATTTACATTATATTTATCTGTAATAGGTCAGAAGGAATTCTGATGCATGTTCTAGAACGTGATTGTTGTTGGTTTACTTTTTATTTTACAGGTAATCGAGAAATTCAGGAAATAGAAACTTATTTCAATTCATTTCAAATGCACAATTTTTTTACTAACATTTCAAGAAATTTGCAATAATGATCTTAATAATAGAAAAATATTTAGAATGAAAAATAAGTTTATGAAATTTTCTTGAATGGATAATTTTAGAAAATTATTTACAATTAATTTGCACCACAAATTATGCTCCAATAATTATAAATAGGGAAATTGATTGAAATGTTTCTATCTCCAATTATTATACAAATTCAATATGAAACCAGAAATTGGAAAATAGAGTACAATTGTTGAAAAAAAAAAACAGAGTACAAAGAACACAATGTCTGAATAATTTTCAAGTATAGTGAAATACAATAATTATAAACCATCCAACTACACACTATAATTATAAAAACAGAGTACATCAAATTAATACATAACCACCATAATTTGACTTGTTTTTCCTTTGGTATTTTCCTTGCTTCCGTTCTTTCAATGAATCACTGTCACTCTTTTCCATGTAAGTAGCTATGTTTTACAATGTAATTCACTCTTCCTTTTACAAATCATTGAGGATTGCACAACCTATAAAATAAGAAATTAGTCATATAACATTACAAAAATTATAAAATGAGATTGTAAGCCAAGACACACACATTTGCTTCACTGTGATTATTTATTTTTCTAGAGTTTCTCTTTTCCTTTAAAATAAAAAAAACCAACAATAACAATAAGATGAATTCATAATTGAATTAAATAATTATTAAAAACTTACTGAAATTTTTTGGCTACCTTGAAAAAAGGGTTGATTGAATCACATTATAGAAGACGCATGAGAATTCCTTCTGAACTATTACAGATAAATATAATGAGAATTCCTTCTTAGATAAATATAATAAAATAATTTAGTCATAAAAAAATAGATAATTTTTGTGATTGACTGGGATTCTTCAATGGACATTTATTCACGCTCCACAACGATAGGTTTAACCTGGGTTTTGAGAAATTTTGCATTCAAAACTTTTTCTCCGTTAGTCAATGACACATATTGACTAATGGAATGATCAATTTTGATATAATAAAAATAACTAAGTGACCAATTTTGATGGTGACTAAATGTGGGTGACCAAATATTAAAAGAGGTAAACTTGGGTGACCAAAAATGATATTTTTCCTAAAATAAACATTAAAATATTTTTAAAGTTGAATTAAATATCAGTAATTAAATAAACATTGTATATGTTCACGTATTTCACAACTCTAAAAAATACACGACTGCAAGTATACAGTGTATATTGTACTGAAGTAAGTACGAGGTCGATCCCACAGGGAGGGGGAGTGTAAAAGTAGAGTTTGTTGATTTAGTTCTAAATAGACGTGATCGAAAGTTTGAAGTGTTTTAATTACCCTTAATTGTCTACCAACGTGTCACAAGTAAACAATAAACGAGTAATAAGAAAATCGATCAAATAGGTTAATGCAAATCACAAAAACAAGAAAAATACGGATTAAACTCGATAAAGAGAAAGGAGGTTCCAACGCATTTGCAACACTAATGAATCAATTTATGGATCACTAAATAGTGAGTTAGATGTCTTTTCAATCCAAATAACTCAAGAGAAACATAATCCAACTTAGTATCTCTACCTAAATTGCATCACATAACTCAATAAAGCTCATAGGATCATCGCACATCTTCCTAATCATTGATCATCTCTCGATTTCACAATATATTAGGTCGAATATTTGTATTCCATTAATCAAAAGAGATTTCTCAATCCAATTCCAATGAACTAAGATCAAACACATCACTATGTACATTAATGACATGCTTTGCAATGAAAATCAAACATTCAAATAGGATTAAGCAACACAAATACCAATTAAGCAAAACATTAATTCATAAACTTTATCAAAAGTGTATACATAGCCCTAGAACCCAAAGTGTTCAATCACCAACACAATTAAAATACTATAATATTTAATGATCAAAGCAAATAAAAAGTTAAAGAGATAGAAAGCTTAGACTAATGGATGGTGTGGACTAGAATTCTAAGGTTTTTGGCTCAATCTTTGCTCCGATCCAAATGGTGAAGAATTGAAGATGATGAAGAATACCTCCAAGTGTGTGTTGTTATGTGTAGAGTTCTTGTAAAGGGGGTAATCTCTTTTAAAAATCTGAAAAATGGGTATTTATAGTGTTGGGGTAGGGTTTGGGACGAATTTTTCAAGTAGGTCCTTCGAAAATGGCGAAAATATATACGCAAAAACCACCGAGAATACAAGTGGCCCGACCGGGTGGGATGTGGCTTGGCCTGGGCGTTGCTTTCGGCCTCGATGATGGCTGGCCGGGTGGAAGGGGCCCGGCCTAGGCATGGCTTTCGGAAATGGGTGGCGTGGCCGAGTGGAGGTGGCCCGGCCGAGGCATTGGCTTCGACTCACTTCTTTTCTTCCTCCATCTTCGTCCCTTCATATCTTGAACTTCCGGCATTCGATTGACTCGATTCTTTTTTTCATATCACTCCGTTTTTCTAGAAGAATTCAATGGTGTGTTCCTCTCTTCGGTCTAGTGAGATGTGGTATGTGTTTTTCTCCCAAAATTCTCGTTTTTTTCTACAAAATAAACAAAACACCACCTTTCTCTTATTTTGATCAAAACATCCATAATCGACCCATTAAGCAATGAAATCACAATCAAAATGAGCTTCACATGTGCATAAAAAAAAGTGTAAATTCTACCCGAATCAAACCCCCCAAACTTAAAATGTTGTTTGTCCTCAAACAACTAAGCACTTAAATTAAAACATGAGGGTGGAATGATCACAATGGAATACTCAATGAAAATCACACATGCAAAGTGAAATGTGGTGAATTCTCTTCCTCAAGATGCTTTCTCAATAATGGTCATAAGCTCATTATTGCAAATCACATTCATATATCAAAAATAACTCAAGCACACGATACATTGTGAAGGGGAAGACCATATTCAAATGTTCAAGTTCTCTACTCACAAGATGAAGTGTTTCTCCCAATCACTCAAACAAATTAAGGACATAAGTACACTCAACAATAAGTCATATTTTTCAATCACCATAAGCTTGCCCAAATTCTACTCTCTATACCACTCAAAAGTTCAACAATGTGATCAATATGACTTAATCAAGGACATAATGTTGGCTCTTTGGACAAGGTGAGATGTATTTGGATATGTGACTCGTCTAGTGGAGGACAAAGATCGTTATTTCATTTTTTCGTGCTTTCACTCTCAAGGTTTACAACCTTTATCCTCACTTTTCATTTTCCTTCATTCATCACCTTATCTTTTTTAACCAAGTTTTCTTTTTAAGCTCTTGGAGACTTCCCTATTTTATTTCCTTTCTTTTCATCTCTTTTCATCTTTTCTCTTTCTCAACTCATTCCAATCTTTTCTCTTTTTCGATCGACAAATACACTCTCGTCGATAAATTATTGTCGACAAGGGTGTATTCAATTTGTCGACGAGAGTGTATTTGGTCGACCTAAAATGGTCAAAAAAAAATTTAAAAAAAGGAAAATGAAGAATAGTTCTAGGAAGAAAAAATGAAGAAATAAAAGCAAAAAATCTAAACATCCAAACCTGGGGCCGCCGTTTTGGATCAGGGTGGGCGGTCCGCGGCGGTGAGTGGGTGGGAGGCGACGCCAGTGGATGGGGAAGGGGGCGGGGGGAACAAAAAATATAGAAAAAAAGAGGGAGGGAGAGGGGGTCGCGACAGCGGGGGCGTGGTGGGAGATTTTTCTATTTTTTATAGAGAGGGAGAAAGGATGGGGCGCAGCGACGACGGCCGAGGGAGGTAAGGTGGCCGCATCGGTGAAAAGAGGGAGAGTAAAGTGGTTGCGGGGGCGGTTTTCAGCAAGGGTATGTAGCGTACGGTGGCAGGTGAAGGGTGGAAAATGGAAGAGAGATGAAAATTATAAATTAATGTTTGAAGAGGGTGTGGTTAGTAAATGTTTATTTTATAAAAAAAAAAATATTTATGACAATTGTAAAAAAAAAGGTGAATCTATCTTAATTAAATTTTAGTGGGGTCCATCCGTCAGAGTGTGCATCCATACGAAATGGAGGTGTAAATACTCAAACCTTTACACACCAAACCTTACACATGCACGGCCCAATAGAAAGAGACATGACCTGTCACATGCACGGCCCAATAGAGAGAGACATGACCTGTCAAACTATTCGCTCACTCCAACCCAACCTCAAATCAGCAGACTAAATGAAAAAAGGTGGCCCAATGCATACCAAATGTTGGTGGCAATTTGGCAATTTGCCAACAACTTAAATAAAACGAGTACTGTTTACATTTTTTATTAATTTATTGTTTAATTTATTTAGAATTCATTATTTTAGAATTATTATTTAAATAAAATAATAAAACAATATATTTTGAATTTTATAATTAACAATTATAGAATATTTAAAAATTGAAAGCATATAATTTAGTTGTAAGATAATATTAATAATTTAAATATAAAATACAATAGGATAAAAACATACATACTACGAATTTGATAAATTCTCTCATGCAATTGATTGTATAGATATATACACTTGGATTTTGGAGTATTTAATTTACTCAATTAAATATCTGACCCAACATTTGACTCAATTCAATAGAGCTTTAATTTCAATGGTATAGGTGCAACCAATTGCACCTAAGTATTACTCTACAAATTTAAATTATAAAATACAATATGAAATTAACTAAGAAAACACAAATGATAAATTTAATACAACATACGTAGACAAATGAAATAGAACTTAAAAAAAATCAGAGATGAAATGCTCATTTAATTTTGAACTTCGAAATGCATTGATTGAACATCTCTCGAAAGAATTTTCTAATTTTGAAACTTAATGACTAGAAATATATAATTTTGAAACTTAATGCACAAGTCAATCCTATATATATTAATAAAGGCGAAAACATTTCACTGATTAACTCCTGTTCAACTGGTTACTGAAACAAATCACAATCTTTAGGTCATAGTTACCCACTTTTCAATAAGAAATAATTACATTTTTCAATAAAAATATTACTACTTTTTAGTAAAAATAATTACTACTTTTGAATAAGAAGAACCACATTTTTCATTAACAAAATTACACTTTCTCATTAACAAAATTACCACTTTTCAATAAGAAATAATCACACCTTTCAGTAAAAATAATTATCACTTTTCAATAAGAAAGAACAACATTTTTCATTAACAAAATTACACTTTTTCATAAACAAAATTACCACTTTTCAATAAGAAATAATTACACTTTTCAGTAAAAATAATTACTTACTTTTCAATAAGAAAGAACAACATTTTTCATTAATAAAATTACCACATTTTTCATTAATAAAATTACCACTTTTCAATAATAATAGTTACCACTTTTCAGTAACAAAATTAGCATTTTTTAATAATAATAATAGTTACCACTTTTCAGTAAACAAATTACCACTTTTCAATATTACAAATTACCACTTTTCACCAATAATAATTACACTTTTCACTAATAATACTTATGAATTAAATTGAAAACCTAGTAGATAGTGCTATCTTATCAACTTTACATTTTTTACCATACATTATATTTTTACTCCAACTTTACAGAGAGAGAAAGAGATAAGAGAGAGATATATGGCAAGATCGGCTGCAAACCAGAGCAAAAACTAAAGGAAGAATTAATGGAGGGGGCAAATGAGAGTAAAGAGCAAATGGAAAAGTAGAAGATAATAATAAAGTTCGACGACCACCAGCAGGAACGTCGACAACGACCCGAGCTCGTAGATCTGATCCACGCTTGTCTTCTGTATCTCCATCCACTGTTCAATGCGTCGCCTGAAGCCGAACCGTCGTCATTTAACCAGATCTATTACCATTACGCCGGTGTTAAAATAGCACAAATTTCGATCGGAGAAGACGTCGGAGAAACTGGAATTCGTCGAGAAATAAAAATGTTGGGTGAAATATTTGGGGAAGTTTGCGTGACAATACTCCGAAGCTTCCGATTTGTGTTGGAAGTGGTTTTTGATTTGGGTGGAGTGATAGCAGTCCTGCCATTGAAGAAAGGGGAAGAAATATTAAAGAAAGGGGAAGAAATGAGAAGAATAAGGGAGGAGAAAGAGAAAGAAAAAAAAGTGTGCACCAAACTGTTTTTCAAGAAACATGGACAATGTAAGGATAGGCAAAAGACTATTACTACATTTATAAATGTGTTAAAAAATGAGCTATAACTATACACTTATTTTCCATTATTATAATTAATTGCATTTTTTATATTATAATTGCATGTTAAAATATTAATATTATATTACAGCAGAATTATTATTGTTATTTACAAAGCATTATAATATTTCTTATAATAATAATACTAATATATATAAAAATTTGTAAATATTTCAATTTCTCAAAAGAATTGAATTAATAAATAATAAATATACGTACAAATTAATGTGTACACATAGATAATTACAAGAAAATTCTCAATTCCAAACAACATCGTACTTTATCTAAAAACAATATCAGATCATTATTCCAAAATTCACAAAATATGCCTTAATAGGATGAGCACCATGCATCCATTAAACCTCTGTATCTTCTAAAGTTCACTGTGTTCTCTTCTCGACCAGCAGTGACTTTTTTTGGGGCTCAACCTGCAATTATTACATGACATGAGTTTTCACAATGTTCAGTAAGAATAAATGCCAGCAACTTAAAGAAGAAATTACATGTAAAATTCGGCAAAAAAAGATGAAAAATGTAACATTGACAAATATATATAAGACTTGATCAACATTAGTAAATTAAAAGGACTTGATCATTATACATATACAATTATATTGTTTTAACCCCTGAGTTTACTAGCATCTGCTGAAACTAATCTTCCTTTTCTTATTGCAATACCCTTTCACTGATATCAATCGAAAATGTATTGCTCCATTAACCATAACAAAAAAAAATGTATCATTTCATTTTCTCCATAAAAAATTCTAACACACACTATTATTATCTGCATGTTTGATTGTTTTTAAATTCCACAACCAAATTACATTTTGCTAAAAGAATACACAGAATTGTAGACAATAAAACTACAACAGACCTTTCCCTAAAATTGTGTGACAACATGAATCATTGCGACAAAAAGGATAAGATTTTCAAGAAACATTGACAATGTATTCACTAAGATTCAATTAGTAGTGCAAAGATAAAAACATTGCACCACCAACTGATCCAAACTTAGACCAATGTTCATGTTATATCACTGGAGTCATTCTACTCTAGGTAGCACACATTAATCTCATCTCTACTGAAGTTCTTGACAATTGGCTTTAATGAGAAGGAAACAACAAGAAAATAAAAGGTTATTTTATTGTGTGGATCATGTATCAATTGCTCAAGCAGTAGATGGACAATATTTTATCTCATAACAGTACCACCCAAAGTGAAAATATTAAAAAGGGTCTAAATTGAACTTTCTCTAGAGAATCAAGACCCATAAGGCTCACCTAACGTAATAAGGCGATGAAGGGCATGCGGTAATTATAGTAGTTATATGCTTTTTTTTCTTGAGCTGTTGTTTCAATCTAATCTGCTTTAGTTTTTATTTCTTGCATTTTGTAAATGATTACCTGGTCCAAATGAAAAAATTAAGTTAGTGAAGGAGCAATAGTACAAAATATGAAACCTTCAAGAAAAATGATAAGAAAGCACAGTGTGAAGCAAGTTGCTAAGGATTTTTTTTAGGCAACTAGTTAAAACAATAAGCAAACACAAACTACACGAGTAGTTGCCGCAAGATCCTCCCGGGCTTTGCTCCCTGAATTACTCTATGAGAAATCTCTATTAAACATTTAAAGACTAATTTTTAATGTGATCTGAAGGTATTTCTTGTTTACAGATTATTCAATGCTCTTGAAAAAATGACATTATCGCCAGAGACCCAATCTTGTGTTTCATTCGTAAATTGTAAAGGCTACGGAGTTCTAAAATTATTTTCAATGAGCTAGAGATGTCATACGATAACTTAAACAGGGTTCAAATAGATAGATACCTGTAAGAGAATCTATATATCCTCTTTGATAAAGAAGCCGATTCACATTCTCACCTCAATTCCATGAGTTAGAAAAACAGAGGAACAAAACTGCGTGGAACAAATTATTTCTTACTTATAAAAACGTTTAAAGATCCCAAACAAGAAGACTCTCAACAGGCAAACTAATTAATTAATTAACCCTAAAAATAAAAACGAATGGAAAGATCATTACCAGAATCCAAATGTTAGAAAGTTGGGACAAGAGCCAATCCTCAAATATGGTGATCGGGCGGGCCAAAATTGCTATGATACCACTGAAAGAGGCGAAAAAGACAACCACTATTTCAATCCTCAATAAAAGTAACAACGATTCTCCAACGCCACAAACAAATGATCTAAAACCCTAAAATTTATCTCGAAAAATATCATTTAATTTGTAGAAAATAAACTCTAAAAGAGGGGAAAGAAGAATTATGCAATAGAAATACTGGACGAAATAGATTAACAATAAATCAAAGGAAAATTATGTACCTCGTCGATCACCTATTGCAGATTTAACAAACAACGATCGTGCCCTGAAATTAAATGAAAATCAATCAATTAAAATATGTTAATTTTGTGTAAAACCCTACCCGCTCAAGTCCTCTTGCTCACCATCTCAATATAAACAAGGGGAACATAAATCTAAAATGGACAGAGGAGGATTGCTGTAAAAACTGCTAGGAGAGGTTGAACAGCGATCGTGGCCCCAATCTATGATTTCCCTTTCATTTCTTCGCGCCCAGTTTAATTTCGTTCTCCCGCTATTTGCTTTTCTAAGATTTTTTTTAATCGTGTTCTGTTTTTCATTTTGTATGTTTATGTTAAATATTTGTTTAAAAATTAAATTAATTTATAAATATTTATCTTAAATAAAATTGTTTATTTTATTAATTTAGTCATATATATTAATTTTAACTGCTATTGATATTTTTTTAATTCGATTTTAACATCAATTAAAGTTATCTAGACATTAGTCAGAGTGTCTTGATAGAGTTATATTATATGACAATTACTAAATAGTGTAGTGATAGTTATTATAATTGTGTAGTTATATGGATATGAGAAGCTATTGTATTAATAGAATATCTAAATTACTTTTCAAAAAAAGTGTATTAAAATTAGTGTATTATTAAGTGGTTTTTCTTGTAGTGGATCTATCCTTACAATATTTTCAATTTTACACAAATGTACTTTTTCTCCACACATACATAAAAGTCAACTAATTTCTTTACTTTATACATAAAGTTTTACAAAATTACCCCTCAAAACTTCACTCATTTTTATACTTTTTAATATACGTATCCATCTACCTATGATAGTTATCTTGGGACGGAGGGAGTAATATTTTCCAACTTTTTTTCAACATGTTAATATCTAAACACTATAGACTACATTTATTACCACACAAAATTTTCTATACAAAATTAATAACTCCATTATTATCATTAAAGGAAGGGTATTATTAAAATGAAATTATAAAATTACATATATGATGATAAATAAATATTTAATAAAATATAAATAAAAAATAATATTAAGAAAAATATTCTTATTAAGTTCAAATTTGAGTTTGATAATTGAAGATGATTTTACTGTTTGATTCAAATTTAGTAGCAAATTGATAATTTTAGTGGCAATTTGAGATGGTATTAGGTTATTATCTCTACACATATACTCCCTCCGTCCGCCTATAAGCTTCCCATTTTACCATTTTGGTCCGTCCGTCTATAAGCTTCCCATACCTTTTTAGTAATTACTTTTTTTTACACTCCACTTTATATCTTACTTTTTCTCTCTATCTCTCTCCTCTCTCAATCACATCACTTGTACTATTTCTATTATTTAATCACTTTTCTTAATCTTTGTGTCAAAAAGTAACGTAACCCTTATAGGCGGACGGAGGGAGTATTATCATACAAAATTTTCAATACAAAATTAATTACTCTTTATTATCATTAAATGAAGGGTACTATATAATCTTAATTTGTTGTTAAACGCTGACTAACTTAAAGTATTATTCATTTTTTCATTTTAGGTGGTTCCACTACATATTACTTATTTTTAAAAAATTAATTATTCTAAAATTGTATATTACTCATTCTACATTTGAAGACCATGTCATCTATTATTTTATTATACTCTATTTACTTTCTACATTTTTTAATAAATGTCCTTTTATTTTTTCACCTTTTTTTAAATACTTGTCTGTCCGTCTACATATTTTTCAAGTATTTCAATTTTACCCTTATAAATTTCTTACAAATATTCCCCACAAATCATTCTTATACTCACTCTGTTTCACAATAACTTTCACACTTTTCTTTTTGGGACGTTCCACAATAATTTTCACACCATTAAAATGGAAAACTCTTTATAAAATTCATCCTCACAATATTCTCAATTTTATACAAATGTCATTTCTTTTTCTCCACACATACATAAAAGTCAACTCATTTATTTACTTTATACATAAAGTTCTACAGAATTACCCCTCAAAACTTCACTCATTATTATATTTTCTTAATATACATGCCCATCTACCTTTGAAAGTTATATTGGGACGGAGGGAGTAATATTTTCCAAAAAAATTTCAATATGCTAATATCGAGGAAATATTTGTTTTAGTCCTTTAAGTTTGAGTGATTCCAAAATAAATCCTTTAAGTTTTTAACTTTACAAAATACATCCTATATCTTACAAGCTATTAATTTTAGTCATTTTTAAAATCTATTTTAGTCCTTTAAGTTTAAACTCCAATTTTAATAAAATTTAAGGTACAATTTATTCCTTCTAAACAGAAAATATTTTATTTAAATCTATTTTCTGTTTTTCTGTTTTATTGAATACTGATTTTATTTAAATCTGTATTCCAATTTTAATAAAATTTTATTTACAGAAAATTTTATTTCAATTTAAATCCGTAGTTAAACTCCAATATAAACAGAAAATATTTTATTTAAAATTTAAAAAAAATACATCATTAAAATATTTAAAAAAAATACTGATTTTAATGTATTTTTTTTAAAACATCATTTAAAATATTTTTTAAATTAAATAAAAATATCATTAAAATATGAATTATGCTCAAATTCTACTAGCCATTTTCTCTAATTAATTAAAAATATAAAAATTCGAAAATAAAAATATATACTAAAATCTAGAAAATTGAAAGAAAATTATAAATATGTTTAAAAAAAAAAGGACAACTCCAACTACCCCGGTCATATTCTCCAAATTAAAATTTTATTAAAATTGGAATACAGATTTAAATAAAATCAGTATTCAATAAAACAGAAAAACAGAAAATAGATTTAAATAAAATATTTTCTGTTTAGAAGGAATAAATTATACCTTAAATTTTATTAAAATTGGAGTTTAAACTTAAAGGACTAAAATAGATTTTAAAAAGAATTAAAATTAATAGCTTGTAAGATATAGGATGTATTTTGTAAAGTTAAAAACTTAAAGTATTTATTTTGAAATCATTCAAACTTAAAGGACTAAAACAAATATTTCCTGCTAATATCTCTACACTATAGACTACATTTATTACCACACAAAATTTTCTATAGAAAATTAATAACTCCATTATTATCATTAAAGGAAGGGTATTATATATTAATATGAAATTATAATCAATTTGTTGTTAAATTAATATATATTTGACGTAACATTAAACAAGAATAATACTGTATTAATTATTGATAAACCTGCATTTAATATATTTTACACGGTAGAAAGAATCCTAAAAATAAAATTATCCATTATTTTTTGGCACACAAAATAAGAAGTATGATAAAATAATAAATTTAATATAAGTGATTTGATTGAGTGAAAAAAAAATGTAAATAGACAAATATATTTTTAAAAAGTGAAAAAAAAAATATTTATTAAAAATGGAGGGAATAGGTAGAGTATAATAAAATAATAAATGAGACGTTTATTAAAAGTAAAATGAATAATATAAGGTGGAATAAATTATAATAGAAAAATGAGTAATATATAGACCACCTAAAATGAATAACATATATTAATAAAATAGTATTAATTTTTTTCTTCTATTTTTTACTGAAAGCTATTCAATTTTATTTTTTCGTCCGTCTCAATGAAAATTACACATTCCATTTTTTGCAAATTACTCTCATTCACATTTCATTATATTTTTTTCTCTCTCAATCATACGTTACTTATTCTAACATATTTCTTAACCTCACGTCAACGTGCATGTTAATTAAGTGTTAATGGATATCTTTAATGGGGTGGGAGAAATAGGACAATCCAAAATAAAAATTAATTATAAACTATATATATATATATATATATATATATATATATATATATATCTTTCTGTCCAATTTTATAATTTTTAATTTCCTGTAATAAATTTTATAATTCCCCTTTTCTAGAAATAAAACTACTCACACCCACTACTTTATATTTCTACTTATCTCTCTCCTGAATCTTTCGCTTTTTACCTAACACAATCAATGGTTGACTAAGTGCAAAATAGTAGTACTCCCATGCACCATCCCATTCCAAATTAGATTATAGGGGTGATGTTTGTAAGTATAAATACGGGATATAATTTGTACATTAATTTCAACTTGAAGGTGGTTTCCTTTTCATTTAAAAAAAAAAAAATGTTTGGTTTAGTTTTGTATATTGGCTGCACTTTAGTTGCTGTGATAATAACGAGATGGGTTTTGAATGGGAAAGGAGTGGTAACTAATCAGCTTCCACCAGGTTCGATGGGGTGGCCACTTGTTGGGGAGACTCTTCACTTCTTTGCTCCCACCACTAACTCTTTTGACATTTCTCCTTTTATCAAACAAAGGATGAAAAGGTACGTAGTAGTAATTCCTAATTTTAATTTTTTTTCTTTTTAATTTCTATCATGCATTTTGAACTATTTACTTTTGGACCAACACATACACGAGCTAGTCAACTCATTTCTTTAGGTTTGGACCAACAGGTATGGGCCGATATTCAAGACTAGTATAGTGGGACAGCAAGTAATAGTGTCAACTGATGCAGAACTGAATTATTTCATCTTTCAAAAGGAGGGAGACTTATTTCAAAGCTGTTATCCAACCACCTTCACCAAAATATTTGGGGAAAAAAACTTAAGTTGTTTGCATGGTTTCATATTCAAGTACGTTAAGAATATGGTGTTATATACATTTGGCCCTGAAAACCTTAAACAAATGATTCCAGAGATTGAGGAAGCATCAAATACCAGCTTAGCAATTTTGTCATCTAGTCAAACTAGTGGTGTTGACATCAAGGAAGCAACTGCCAAGGTAATTAATTAAAAAATTACTCCAAACTAACTTTGTATATATATATATATATATATAAATAGAAATAATATTTTTAGCATCGCCCACTGAATCATTATTTATTTACTCAAATTATCATTTGTGCGGGCATGCAGTTGATATTGAAGCTGACAGCAAAAAAGCTGATCAGCATGGAGTCGGAGGAATCCGCGGAGAATCTCAGGGAGAATTTCGGAGCTTTCATAGAGGGTTTAATCTCGTTTCCGTTGAACATTCCGGGAACGGCATACCACAAATGCCTAGAAGGAAGAAATAATGTGATGAAAATGCTGGAGAAGATGCTACAACAAAGGAGATCGGAAAGAACTGAAGGAAGAGATATTCATCGTGGTGATTTCTTTGATTATGTGTTGGAGGAATTAGCAGGTGGGGCCCAAAAGGCGGAAACATTGCTCACTGAAGATATTGCCCTGACTTTGATGTTTGTGCTGCTGTTTGCCAGCTATGAAACAACCTCCATGGCACTCACTTTAGCAATCAAATTTCTCGTTGACCATCCTCTCGTCCTCAAACAATTGACTGTAAGTCACGACAAGGTCATGATGTTTTAGAGTAATTTATTAAAATTAAGAAAGAGTATGTTTTGACAAATATACTCTTAGATAATAAAGGAGGTTTCTATTTTCATTAATTTCATTCAATAATACACATTAAATTTCAATTCTTTCTAAAATAAAGGAGGACATAATTGGAATAAATAGTGTAAAAATTCTACAACATTATATAATTATGCACAAGAGAAAATGTCTAAAACACCATATAAAAAAAACGGAGGGAGTATAAATTAAACAATATTAATTATTAATGTTTTTTCAGTGAAGTTAGGAGTATATATACACTAATTAATCACTTAATTATACGATTGTATTGCAGGAAGAACATGAGGCAATTATTAAAAGGAGGGAAAATCCAAATTCTGGATTAACATGGGATGAATACAAATCAATGAAATTCACATTTCAGGTAATTTATAATTAGTTGAAAACTAATCGTTAATTGCAAATTAAATCATTGCAATTAAATCATCAATTATTTATAGTAGTACTAGCTGCATGTGTATATCTAACATATATAATTGAATTGCAGTGTATCAATGAAACCCTCCGATTGGCCAATATAGCTGCAGTAATCTTCAGAAAAGCAATGAAAGAAACCAAATTTAAAGGTACGCGAGTATTACTTATATATAAGGAATTAATTAAAATTAAGGCCTGCAGAGACATAAAATAAAACGTACAAATTATTGCATATATGCAGGATATACGATTCCAGCAAATTGGGCAATTATGGTGTGTCCTCCAGCAGTGCATTTAAACCCAAACGAATATACAGATCCACTTGACTTCAACCCAGGGAGATGGGAGGTACAGTACTACTATTTCATTTACTCCTTCGATCTATCGACATGAACTAATTAATATTCATCCTTACGGTTAAAATTAATAAGCTTGTTTCATTTTTCGTACAATTTAAGAAAAAATATTTAATATGCTTAGAATCTAAATCTCGATCACTCGTCTCTTCAAGTGACTTCCACCCTGCTGACGATAGGGTGGCTCCGCCCCACCTCTACGTACCATGATCACGTAACATCTGAAAAATGCTGATTTGATATTTTCAAAGTCTAATTGTATTCTAGGGATAGTGATCCGAAAGAAGTTAGTAGAAATTGTTGCAAGTTTTCATACCAATAGAAGACGAAGATGGGACAGATGGGGTGAATATCGTTTCAAGTTTTGAAACCACTAATTGTTTGTTCCCTTTATCTAGATATGAACATGATTAAATTCTAGGAATCATGAACTATGCTTTTGTTCAACTTCAGCAATCAAGCTTTGAAGTACATGAGTTAGGGCGTATGTCAATTGTAACATCTCAAGAACGCCTTGATTTTGTAGCTTCAATGGCAACATTTTGAGGATCAGAGTTACTCAATTCTCTTAAACACAGCCGTAGTAGCTTCAAAATAACCCATCTTCACAAGAAAATAAAATTAAGTAATGCATGTATTGCCTCATTAATATATATAGTCAAACACATGGAGTATTTTTCATAATAAAATATTTATAAAAAAAATAAAACATAATTATATTAGCCCAAAAATATTAACTATATTTTATATGTACAAAAAAAAAAAAAATCTCCCGTGGTATCCGTGAATGAATTATGCTAGTTATTTGATTAGTGTGAAAATGTGAAAATTTATTGTAATTCATACATTCAAGGTACTAAATTTGATAGGATTGAATGTTTTTTTCACTCAATATTTATATTGGCTAATTTACACTTGATAGAGAGAAACGTAGTGTTTTGCTATTTTATAGGAGAAACGAGGATTTTGGAAGCAAAATACATATATGCTTAAGAATTCATGAAGTCAAGAAGATAATTGCACCATTAGAAGTGTCTCGAAAAAAAATGTACGATGAAAAAAAAGAATCGAGTCAATCAAAGGTTTGATCGAGCTCAAGATTGAAAAAAACAAAAAAAGAGACTGAATGTGGCACTCCACTCGGCAACGTGAGTCAACTCACCCGGGCAGCCGAGTGACACCCAGTTCTAGAGACTCCTCTGTAATTCCAGCCAGATCCATCGGTCGAGTCAAACCACTCGGTTGACCAAGTTAACAACCTGCTGAGCAAAATTTAAAATTTTAAAAAAACTTGAAGGGCTTAAATGCAAAATTGGAACTAGGTGTTTGCCACAAGCTATATAAAAGTTTTTCAGCAGATTAGAAAGGACTTCATATCAGAAATACACACAGTTTCACATAGGATTTGGTCTTTGCTTTCAAATTTAATCTTCATTGCTAAATTAGTTTAGTCATCTACTTTCAAATTAGAATTTCATTTGGGCTTTGTACTTCTTTCAATATTGATTGATTAATTTAATTTAAAAATAAAAATTTCTAAAAGTCATTTAAAATCTGAAAAATATCGTAAAAAAAAAAACTGAAAATGGATAGATTAAAAATTAAAATTTTTAATAAGAATAATAAAAATTATTATTATAATTATTTTTTTAAGTCTCGGGTACCCGATCCAAGGACCGACTAATCCGGGGGACCAATCCCACTGCCCACTTGCGGGGGTCCCGTTTAAAAATTATTAATGTCTGACTATATATCTGTTGTGTATCAAAGGAGGAACCATATGAAGAGTCAACATAGGGAAGGAAATATCATTACTTATGATAAAGGAAATAATAATGTAACAACTTAAAAGGGTAGTTTAGCCTTTTACTTCAGTACTTAGAAACCACCTCTATATAAGAGGCATGAGAGTTGAGTAGCAGTTAGGAAATTACTTTTGGATCTTGGAATTAGGCAGCTTCGGTTGATTGTATCTTGTTCTTTCTTTTTCATCCGCAATAGTAAAATTCATTTCGGGTTCGTCCACAATCTATACTTCTTTGAACTCCATAACAATTGGTCCGACCTCCGTTCTACTATGACGCGTCAAGATTCTCGCATCGACGCGATGGAAGTTGCGATGGCATCTCTTCAATCCACCGTTGGCACCTTGGAGAAAGAAGTATCCACCATCGGCTCTACCATTTCCGGCCTCCAGGCTCAGATGACGCATACTAATAATGGCGTCGATGAGGTGCGCGACCTGCTGCGCCAGATGGCTCGTTCCAACCTTCCCGACGCTGCCTCTTCCGGCGTCGCGCCTGCCCCAGTTCCTCCGGCAGTTGCCCCTACATCTGGGATCGATCCAATCTTGGAGGCCCCTGCTACAACCGCCCTCCTTTCCCGTGCCGGCCCCACAACTGCTACAACCAAACTAGAACTCCCCAAGTTTACGGGCGAACACCCATACGCTTGGATTTCTAGGGCCGAGCAGTTCTTTCGCCTAGATAAAACACCCCCGGATATGCGAATTGAATTCGCCCTTATCGCTATGGAGGGTACGACGCTCCAGTGGCTCCAATGGCTCCTTACCTAATATCCCACACTCAGTTGGCAGAAGTTCACGGTGGAACTGCTCCGGCGCTATGGTGATGACCCCCGCGCCAGCACGTTCGAGACACTTGCCTTGACCCGCCAAACCGGAACCGTGGACGACTACGTTGATCAATTCATTGCAAGAATGGTCGCCGTCCCGAATCTTGACCCCGCACACGGGTTGGGCCTGTTTCTACATGGGTTACGGGATGATATTCGCCTCCGTATTCACTCAAAGGACGCAGAGGACATCTGCCAGACTATGCACTTTGCCCGCTAGATCGAGCAAGAATTGTCGGCTGTCCGTGGTACCCGCCCCCAGAATCAGTTCTCTCGAAACTGGGCTGCCGGTCCCCGCACTTCGACACAGCCCGCTTTCTCCCGCTCGGCCCCTACCCCTTTGGCGACTCGACCTTTTCCCCCGCGCCCACCAGATTCGCGATCTACAACATATTCTGTAGGCTCGTCGGCATCAGGCCGCTCCACTGGCCCCAAGTACATGGGGCATGACGAGTTCATGGACCTTCGTCGCAAGGGCCTCTGTTTTAAGTGCAAGGAACCTTCGTCGCAAGGGCATGACGAGTTCATGAACCCTTCACCCCCCTACATGTTTGCGCGGAAAAGTCGCTCCGCATTATCGTCTTGGGTGATGATGATTCCCCACCGGATGATTTCAATTTTGCCCTACCAAGCGAGTCGGAACCACCACCCACCGATTTCCAACACCTCCAGATCTCTGCTGTCGCGGCAACGGGGCTTGACGGGCCCCAAACCATGAAATTACGCGCTTCCATTAACAACACCCCCCTCATCGTTATGATCGACAGTGGGGCTTCGCATTGCTTTATTTCTTCTTCCTTTGTCGCTAAATGTGGTCTTTCTTTTTCAGGCGAATCCACCCTTCCCGTCATCTTGGGCGATGGAAACATGACTAAGACCGAGGGCTTTTGCCCCAATATTCGCCTGCAAATAGGAGATACTGTTTTCCAGATTGAGGCTTACGCGTTCCCGATCGCCGGAGTTGATCTTATTCTGGGTATCACTTGGTTGGCCACGCTGGGAGATGTCCGCGTAAATTGGGCAACCCTTACTATGCAATTTGATTTTTGGGGCCGCCGCCTCGTCATGTTCGGCGAACCAGGCCTTGCGCGCCGACAGATCTCTTCGTCCGCTGCCCTCAAGATGAGTCCAGACGACCAAGCGTTCGTGGCCTTTCCCTTGGAACTCACAAACGTCACCCTACCGGCGTCCGATCTGGCCCCTGCAATCCGCGACCTACTAGCGGATTTTCCTACTGTCGCAGAACCGCCAAAGGGTCTGCCCTCCTCTCGGCCATGCGACCATCATATACCTCTAATTCCGGGCTCCTCACCGGTCGCGGTCCGGCCATACAGATACAGCGCAGCCCAAAAGGACGAGACAGAACGCCTAATCGTTGACATGTTGGGCGCAGGCATCATCCAACCGAGTTCGGGCCCGTACTCTAGCCCCGTCCTGCTCGTCCACAAGAAAGACGGCAGCTGGCGATTTTGTGTGGATTACCGCGAGCTCAACAAAAGGACAATTCCGGATAAATACCCTATCCCCGTCATCCAAGAGTTGCTCGACGAGCTGCACGGCGCCTCACACTATACACGCCTCGACTTGCACTCCGGATATCATCAAATTCGGCTGACGCCGGAGGACATTGAAAAAATAGGGTTCCGGACGCACTCCGGACATTACGAGTGGCTGGTCATGCCATTCGGCTTGTGCAACGCACCCTCCACGTTCCAAGCAGCCATGAATGACCTCTTTCGGCCTTGGTTACGTAAGTTCGTCTTAGTTTTCTTTGATGATATCCTAATATATAACTCGTCCTTGCAGGCTCACATGTCCCATCTTCGGCTGGTCCTTAATGCTCTCGCCACGGACTCCTTCGCTATCAATCTAAAAAAATGTGCATGGGCCAAGACCGAGATCGAGTATCTCGGCCATGTCGTTTCAGCAACCGGCGTTCGAATGAACCCTTCAAAAATCCTAGCTGTCCTGCAGTGGCCGACCCCCAAATCGTTGAGGGCTGTTCGTGGTTTTCTTGGCCTCACCGGCTACTACCGTCGCTTTATTAAGGATTATGGAAAAATGGCGCTGCCCCTTACCACGCTACTTAAGAAAGACTCCGGATATTTCTCCTGGCCACCAGACGCCCAATTGGCCTTCGAGCAGTTGCAGCGCGCCATCACCACAGCGCCAGTTCTCGCCATGCCCGACCTCGCAACCCCATTTGTGGTAGAGAGTGACGCCTCCGGCCGTGGTCTTGGGGCTGTTCTAATGCAGCATGGCAGAACAATTGCCTTCTATAGCAAGGCCTTGTCAATCACAAACGCAAACAAATCCACGTACGAAAAGGAGCTTATGGCCGTGGTCTTAGCGATTTTACATTGGCGACCGTATCTTGTTGGGCACCGCTTCACTATCAAAAACTCATTGGGTTCGATTTTGTGATAGAGTACAAATCCGGGGCAACAAACGTCGCGGCGGATGCCCTTTCACGCCGTGACATCGACTGCGATTTAGCAGCCATTACCCTTCCGCAGTGGATTGACTGGACACGCTTACGGACTGCCACCCGGGAGGATCCGTTCTATTCACCGATCATCCGCGACCTTGCTGCTGGGTTACCAGTTCCTCTTCCGTACACACTTATTAATGGGGTTCTGTACTATAAGGATAGACTAGCGATCCCCAGTGATACGTCTTGGACGAGGCAGTTATTTGACGAGTTTCACTCTTCCCCAACAGGGGGCATTCGGGAGCGTTTCGTACTTATAGGCGCATTGCTGCGAACGTTTATTGGCCTGGAATGCTGCACCACATCACTAAAATGGTGGCTGAATGCTTAGTGTGTCAACGCCAAAAGGCCGATACTCGTACACCAGCGGGTTTGTTACAGCCCCTTCCCATTCCAACCCGAATCTGGGAGGATATTAGTATGGATTTCATTTCAGGGCTTCCTCGTTCGCAGTCGTTAGATACTATTCTCGTCGTGGTAGATCGTCTTTCCAAAGCAGCACACTTCATTGGGTTAACACACCCATATACAGCTAGGATGGTCGCAATCGCCTTCTCAAAGGAGATTGTCCGTCTTCACGGCGTTCCCCGTTCCATAGTTTCGGACCGTGACCCACTATTTTTGAGTTCGTTTTGGCGGGAGTTGTTCAAAGCCACGGGTACGAAATTACGTATGAGTTCTTCCTACCATCCGGAGAGTGATGGGCAAACGGAGGTGATGAATCGGTGCCTTGAGACGTATCTCCGTTGCTTTACATCTGATTATCCTCGTCGCTGGTCTCAGTGGCTTCCTTGGGCCGAATATTGCTTCAACACGGCATTCCACACTGCGACGGGCTGCACTCCTTTCGAAATGTCGCGCTTAAGTTCTGTCGCGCTTTATTCCAGGAGAAGTTAGGGTAAAGGCTGTAGTGGACGATTTGGTGGAACGTGATTCTATCCTCCAGGGCTTACGACAAAATCTGGAGAAAGTGCAGTCCAGGATGCGCCGCACTGCTAATAAGCATCGTCGACATGACGAATTTCAGGTTGGTGACCATGTTTTTCTTAAATTCCGTCCTTATCGGCAATCTTCCTTGTTTCGTAGGTTGAACGTGAAATTGGCTCCGCGTTTCTTTGGACCTTTCGAAGTGTTGGAATGCGTGGGACAGACGGCTTATCGGCTTCGCTTGCTTGAAGGCGCACGGCTGCACCCTGTCTTTCATATTTCTCAGCTTCGCCGTGTGGTGGGTTCGCATGCTATCGTTGATGGGGTCCCCGACGACTTGATGTCGGATGGGCCTGAGTTTACACCTTCGGCCGTGATGCGTATTCGATCTATTTGGCGTGGGGATGACAGGCTGCAGCAGGTGTTGGTAGAATGGAATGGTTTGCCAAAGGAGGATGCAACTTGGGTGGACTTGGATATCTTTCAACATCAGTTTCCAGATTTCAGCCTTGAGGACAAGTCTGTTCTTGAGGGGGAGGGAGTTGTTGTGTATCAAAGGAGGAACCATATGAAGAGTCAACATAGGGAAGGAAATATCATTACTTATGATAAAGGAAATAATAATGTAACAACTTAAAAGGGTAGTTTAGCCTTTTACTTCAGTACTTAGAAACCACCTCTATATAAGAGGCATGAGAGTTGAGTAGTAGTTAGGAAATTACTTTTGGATCTTGGAATTGGGCAGCTTCGGCTGATTGTATCTTGTTCTTTCTTTTTCATCCGCAATAGTAAAATTCATTTCGTGTTCGTCCACAATCTATACTTCTTTGAACTCCATAACAATATCTCACCGGATTTTAACTTGTCCGCCATTAAAGCTTTGTTTTAGCTCTGTAAAGCTTCGGATCCCATGTGGTTTTGCGACTCGCCGTCGAGGCTGAGTCGGAGCTTCACGCCTTGATCGATAAGGAAATTAATTTGTGTGACAGAGACCATTTACGAATTAATTGGTTGAGGATGTTATGGTGCATGTATGTTTAATACTGGTTTCTTAAAAGGAGATTTAAATAATGTATATACATTGATTTGTTTGTAAAATATACTTATATTTAAATCGGAAGAATTCTATATAAAAGTAAAAGAAAATATCAATTTTGATCCTGTAACTTAGGCAGAGTCCAATTTTAGTTATGTAACTTTGTATTTTTTCAATTTTAGTCCTGTAATTTAAGCAGAGCTCAATTTTAGTTCTGTAACTTTGCACTAAAATTGGAGAAAATAATATTTAGGTCCTGTAACTTTTATCTTTCTTGAAAAGCGTTCAAAAAATAAATAGAAAATTAATTTATGTCCCATCATTTCTTAAATTGATTAATTTACGTCTAATTTTCGCCTTCTTACGTCCAATACTGCGAATTTTTTTAATTTATGTCCCGTAATTTTTTTTTTTAAAAATCGTCTAAAAAAAATGAGACGTCCCATAATTTTGTAACTTGGTTAATTTATATTATTTTTCTTTATTATGCAAATTGTAAATAGTGACTTATAATATTTTTTATCCGCATGACACTTTTTAAAAGTTATTCTCAATATAGATCTTTTTTTACAAATGTCTTAAAGAAGGGTTCAATTTTATTTTCGCAATGAAATTTGCAGGTAAAAGCATCATAAATCGTAATTTGCAACAACTCTATGGCAAGTTTTAGGTAGTCACAAAAAAGAGGGTCCCAAATGATTGTGACAAATCTTTTTCACACAGTCACAATTTAAGAACTATTTGTCTTAGTTTTACAACGACTTTTTTCATCATAAACTTTGAGTTTGAAACTTAAAAATACAAAATTCTAAAATTTTTTTTTTTTTAAATTTCTATAAATCGTATAAATTTTTTGAAAATTGTGTGAAACTCACGTGTCCATTAAAAAATACACTTTTGGTCCTACAAGAATGCATTCATATCACTTTCGGTCTTTTTTTATACATTTTTAGTCGCGTAGTAAATTTTTGAGAAACTTAAGTCGAGTAAAATTTTTTTACACTTTTAGTCGCATAGTAAATTTTTAGTCCTGAAACTTAAGCCGAGTCCAAATTTAGTCCTGTAACTTAGTACTTTCTCAATTTTAGTTCCTAGGTATCAATTTTAGTCCTAAAAGTGTCAATTTTAGTCTTGTAACTTTGACTTTGTTCAATGTTTGTCCTGTAACTTTACACTAAAATTGGAGAAAAAAATATTTAAAAAGTTACACTGTCAAAAAAAAAATCCAAAAAAGGATACGTGCTATAATTTACGTCATTTTTCTTTATTCTGCAAATTGTAAACAGTGTCTTGCAATTTTCATCCACATGACAATTGTTTTTCCACGCTATACAAGTCAAGCTCGGTCACGTTACAATTTTCGTCGTTTATCCATAATTTTTATGTGCACGTGAAAAAAGCTGAATTTATGAATATACAAAATTATGGGATGTAAATTTTTTTATCCATCAACCTCGCCTCTTATTTCGCGGCAGAAGTAATAAATTTTTTTCTTCCAAATTAAATTGATACTGTCAGGACTAAAATTGGGAAAGTACAAAGCTACATGACTTAAATTGATACTTTTAGGACTATAATTGAGATAATACAAAGTTATAGGACTATAATTGAGATAATACAAAGTTATAGGACTAAAATTGATACTTAAGGACTACAATTGAGGAATTACAAGATTACAGGACTAAAGTGGGACTCGAATTAAATTACATGACTAAAATTAATATATTCTCGTAAGTAATTGCGTGAAAGCCCGTAAAACACAGCCAAAAGCCTAATATTAGATTAAAAAATCTCTTTACAAAAAAAAAAAAAAAACATTAGAAAACGAAGCTTAATTTTACACCAAAAAAATCAACCCAATTTTACTCAATTATGAAATTAATAATTATAATACAAAGATCAAATATTAATTATATTTGAAAAATATGAATTAATTTAAAATATGCAATTAAAATTTAATTATAAAATATAAAAAATATATTTTTTTTTCTAAATAACAATCTTGACAAAAGAGTAAACTTGAAAAATGCGAAGAAAAATCTGAAATTTAACTAAAGAATAAATTTTTAAAATTCAAAAGTTAAAAGATAAAATAAAAATAAAATAAACAGAAATAAAATCTGAGAAAATATGAAAAAATAATCAAATTTTAGTAATATCATTACAATTATAAAAATACCAAATATATTTTGACTTTTTAATTATAATTATTTACAATATGTAAATTTAAGAAAACTAATCCCAAATTAATGAAAAAAAAATCATTCATTTATATACAATATTAAAATAAATTATTTAATTAAATCTAAAACTAACCCCAATTCAATGCAAATATATATATAGCGTGTATTTTTTTTAATTATATCCTAATTCTATGGGGTTAGTGAATTTAAACTTTTAGATTATATTTAAATATATATTTTTTTTGAATTTTTTTTGTATATTCAAATTATTTTTCAGAATTTAATTTTGTATTTGTATTTTTGTATATATATAGGTTTAGATACAAATTTTTTTCTTCAAAAGTTATTTAAATTAAAATATTTACATTGCATTAATTTGCAGTAATTTTTAATTATATTCAAATTCGTGGGTTAAAAAAAATAATATATTAAGATTATATAACTTAGTGAAATTTGATATTATAGAGTAAAATAATTAATATTTTAATTTCTATTGATTTTTATTTTTAATTCTATATAATTTATTACTCCCTCCGTCCAATTTCATTATTCTCACTTTCCTTTTATGGTTGTCCAATTTTATTATGCCCATACCATTTTTGAAAACGATATTATTCATACTAATTTATCTCCACCCTCCTACCATCACAAAACTTTGTCATTCACTTTATTCATAAACAATCATTAATTTACAAATGTACCCCACAATACCTCATAATACCCTCAACTTAATTATCTACTTTGTGAATAAACTAATCAATATTAATTAAAACACGTGCTCGGAAAAGTGAACATAATAAAATTGGACGGAGGGAGTATTATATTTAAAAATATATAATTTTTTAATTTTAATTATTTTTCAATATATTTTGAGTTTATTAACATAGTAGGACAACCCACAATTGTTTTAAACAAAGTAGGACAAAAATTTCTATTAAAACAAAGTAGACCAAAACAGCGTTCAAATTCCCCCTTTTGCCCTTGTTTTGATATAATTCGAACTTTCTGCCTTCTCAAGAATAACCACAAATTTCGGTTCACATTCCATATTTGAATTCAAGATAATTTGAATTCAATTCATTTCCAATCACATACTATCTTTTCGCCTGCAGTCAAACCTACCAAATATACATCAAAAAATTTCTGGCGATGGAGATTTTGTCAATGTCTGTGAGTAATTGCATATTTGCTTGGATTGAGTATTATTCGAATTTTCCTGGAAATTAGTTAATAACTGCAGTTTTAGAGTATGCAGTCATATTTCCCGTAAAACGACATTGTTGATTTTTCGAATATTAGTCTGCATGTAGTATTTAGAATTTTGTTTATTTTTAGATACCAAGTATTTTAGGGCGTAGGAAATCATCGAAATCTGCCAACTATGGAATCATCAATCATATTGAAGATCGATTTCGAAGGTCGTAGTAAACTCATTCCAATTACAGAAGCCACATCTTTTGAACGTATTATTGATGGGATTAACAAGAAGTGGCCTTCTATATCATCAGGTAATTATTCGTTCCTTTACTCAGTAGGTGGAATCAAGAATTGCTGTTTAGACTGTGATTCAGATTTGGATGGTCTTATAGAGTACTGTAGAATGGCTTCAGAACAATTAGTGAACATATCTATTGATATTGGTTCAGATGTCAATCAATTAGTTGGTAATCATAACTTATCAGCAGATGATAGGACAAGTTTTGAGGGGAATGCACATATAATTGATAATAATTATGAAAAGTCGCCCTTAGATAGAAATTCAAAGAATCAGTCTAGTAAGGATTTTATTCTGACTGAGTCTCAAAATTCTGTATCTAATGAATTTGTTGGATTGGGTAGATTACCTCTCTTTGACATATGTCCATCTGAGAAGAAGAAGTCCTATCTATCTGACCACTGGTCTGATTTAATGAAGGTTGGAGCTACATTTTCTGGTGGGGCTCCTCAGTTCAGAGTTGAACTCATAAAGTACTGTACCAAATTGAACTTCAAATTTACATACCTAAAAAACTGTCCAAGGTATGTATATGCAGAATGTAGTGAGAAAGCATCATTCAATTGTCCCTGGTTTATTAAGGCTAAACAGTCTCCCTTGAAAAATGGATTCATTGTTCATAAAGCTAATCTAGTGCACACATGTGTAGGAAATCTATTTGATGGTGATAAGGGTAGGTTTGGGACTAAGATTATTAAAGAACTCGTGATTGAGAGTGTGAAATCCAATCCAAACATTAGAGGTAAGAATATTATAGATGGAATTAACGTGGACTACGGTTTTGATATTCCTTACTATAAAGCTTGGCGCGGTATAGAGGCAGCGAGGGATGACATATTTGGTAGTTATGATGAATCCTACGATCAACTTCGTTGGTATAGTGAAGCAGTTAAACGTACAAATCCTGGTTCTATAGTTGATTTAGAGGTTGATAACACTACTCGCCATTTTGAAAGAATTTTTATTTCTTTCAATGCTTGTAAAGAAGGATTTAAACATTGTAGACCTATGCTATTTATCGATGGAACTTTCATGAAAGGGAGGGCAAAAGGTGTTCTACTTGTTGCTACTGCTAAAGATGGTGATAACGGTATGTTTCATTCAATTTAATAGTAATGCATATAGTTGTATGCTCTGTTTATGTATTATTCATTTATGATATTGTCAATATTAAATTTAGTTAATTTCAATGTAGGACTATTCCCCGTTGCCTTTTCTGTTGTTTCTGCTGAAAACAAAAGTAATTGGACATGGTTTTTGAACAAAATTAAGGACTGCATATTCCATCCGAATCAGATTATATTTATATCTGATAGGAATCCAGGTCTAATGTCAGCCTTTTATGATGTATGGGAACACCCTCCACACTTCTACTGTTTATTCCATTTGATTATGAATCTCAAGGGCAGATATGGAGGGGGATGGAATACGCAGCACCGCGAAAATATGGCTGACCTCTTCAAGCAATGTGCATATGCACCCAATGTACGCATATTTGATGAGAAGATTAAGAAATTCAAAGAAGTTGGTGGTCGAATTGCAGAAATATGGCTTGAAGATTTGCCTTATTCACACTGGGCTGTTTCTCATTCACCTAATATCAAGAGATATGGTGAAATGACTTCAAATGCGGCTGAATCTTTCAATTCCTGGATACGAGAGTCTAGGGGATTACCCATTACTCATATGATTGATTCAATAAGGTCTAAATTAGCACAGTGGTTTGTTGATAGGAGAATAACCAGTAGTAATTGGTCTGGTTTGTTGGTTCCTACGAAGGAGGACCTCTGGAACGAACATGCAAATATCAGTGCATCGTGGAGGGTCACAGTCTACCCCAATCGACAATTTCAAGTAGCTTCAAAGACATCAGTCACTGTTGATCTAGAACAGAAATTCTGCACATGTTTTCAATCGCAGGTAACTGGATTTCCATGCGCTCATGCGGTGGCTGTTATTAAGAGATATTGCTCCTCTATTTCCAATGTTGTTGAAGAATGCTTCATGGTATCAAACTATAAACAATGTTATGAGGTTGATTTAATTCCAGTTCCAGAAACCGAGAAATACGAATGGAAGCCTACAATAGATAGTGAAAAAGTTCTTCCACCTATTCTGAATAAACCTCCCGGTAGACCGAGACAAAAAAGGATTACGTCGTACGGTGAGTTTCGTCGTGTAAAGGCTACAAAATGTTCTATTTGTGGTAAGAAAGGTCGACACGATCCCTTAATGTGTGCTGCAGTATTTGGAACGGACATAACAAATATAACTGCATTGAATTGTAATTAGATCAGATACAGTTTATTGCTCAATAAAGTTTTGTATACATCTGTTCCTTAATGCAGGTTTTTTATTATTTACTATGAATTTGAGTTTGTTCTATTTTATGAATATATACAATTTATTGTTTAATAAATTTTCAATAATTTTATGTAGCTATTGTTTAATACTAATTGTACAAGGATGATCAACATTTTATATAATTATTGCAATTGTTTTTCATTTAATAAATAAATATGTATATAATATTATATATCATCTGCATGTATTATTATATCACTATATTTGTAGCAGGTTTTCCCAAATAAGACATCTATAGAGTTTAACCGGACTATTCTATGCCCACATTCTCTAATTTGTCATCCATTGTGCATTGCATAAACGATTTGATATATATATTCAATGCATATGCCAACATATTCAATGCATAAATTGGGGGCTAATGCATATTCTAGTCTTATGCACGTATTCACCAAATACAGTATGATTGTTTTGTTGACAATTTTGGTCGCTTTCAACAATCACAATAAATACTTTATGAATTTCAGCTAAAAAACGGATAACATACACACATATAAATATCAGTTAAAAAAAATGAAATACAAAACATTATGCAAAATAACAAATTAATAATATAACAATATGTAAACGAAAGTGTTAAACAATATTTTTTAAACAAAAGTGTTAAACAATATTAAACAAAAGTGTTAAACGATTTTAACAACCGAAATGTCTTCAAAAACTAAATCAAATACTTAAAACAAATAAGTCTTTAAGACACTAATTTCTCAGTGGCCTCACTAGACTGGGAATGTACCAATACGAGCACCCAATATGAGGTTGATCCTCCATATCCATCAACAACTCGAATTCCTTCTTCATTACATCATAATGGTAGAATCTCCCAAACGGTTGTTCCCTGAACAGTATCTTTTTTTTGGAGTTTTTGAAACATATTGGTACCAGTTTATAATAATCAGGAAGTCCCTCTTCTTTGAAAATTACCACTCTTGTCCACGATCGACGACGCCTTGTTGCATAAGTAAGTATATGCATCTCAAAGAAATAACTACTTTCACCATTTTCTTCAGGACCAAGTTGACATGCATAAATACCAATACTGGATTCGTCCAATGCAATAATTGATAAAAACCACGACGACAATATAAACAACGGAACATCAATTGTACCGTATGTTAAACGATGACAATATACCTTTATGTGAATATGCAAAAACCTAAACATAAACTTTACTTCCATTCAGAACAAAACAGAGCATTTCAAACCGAAAATTATTTTATTTCAAGAAATCTTTCTATACAAAACTATTATCATCATAGAAACATCTGTTAAATCCAAAAAAGTACAACCAAACCCATATATTTATACTCAGTTTACACCCTTTTCATTTTCCGATAACATTGATGAACAAAATAGAAACATGCAGTAGAAAAAACCTGGAAAGAATATTATAATGTCAGCGATTTCAGTTTTCTACTCTTCGAAGCTTCGAAAATCTCTCTGCAGATCAGGCCACCGATTGAATATGCACTGGAAAGAAGCTAGGAGAAAGTTTTGGGTAATATCGTTTCTTACTTAAATACAGCGCGAGATTCTAGGGAAATCATCTCACACCTTAATTTAAATTTTAAAAAGGCTGACTTTCCTAATTTTGATTAACATCATTAATTGAATTCGAAAATCATAACTCATTCCAAACCAGGGGCATATTAGACTATAACTAGTTCATTTTGTCCTAAATTGTTTTATTAAAAATAATTGTCTTGAAACTTAAACTCTTAGGGTGAATTGTCCTATTCTGTTTTTTCCCCTATATTTTTGTCAACTAACGGTATTCATCCAAAAACTAACGAATATGACCAAATCTGCAATGTACAAGACCATTTTCAAACCTAAGGATTGAAAATGATTTTAAAAAATTTCTACAGGACTAAAAAAAAAAAATCTGAAAATGTGTAAATTAAAAATTAAAACTTCTAAATATATCATTAGAATGAATTTGAAACGATTTTGCTGTCGATCAAGGTGTGGAGCTCCGATTCAACCTTGGCGGCAAGTTGGGAAATATCATGGGACCTGAAGCTTTCGAAGCTTGAGCAAAGCTTTAACGGCGGAGAAGTCAGAAGTAGGTAACAAATAATCTTTATCAACCAATTCCACTAAGTTACAAGACGAAAATTAATGAAATTATCTCACCCTAAAATAAGTAAATAACTAAAAAGGGAAGAAATTCACACCATAAATTCATTAATTTTATTGATCCTCTCATCAAGATACAATGTAGAGATAAACATATCTGGAAAATAAACTTATTATTTTATTAGTTCGAGATAATAGCCTTTATTAATTCGAAAGATTCCAATTCTCCATGCACCCCACTCAATCATTCAAAAAATCTCCTCACCGCCGCAACGCCAGGTCCCGCCACCAGCTCCTCCCACATCTCCTCCGCGTCTCCGTCTCTGCCGCATCTCATCAGCATCTGAGTGGAATCAAGGCGTTGCATCATCCACCCTTTGACATTCCTCAACCGATGAATCTTCTCCAGCTGTTGGCACGCCAACTTGCTCGTGTTCATCTTTACGCTGCCAATCGCCTCCGCCATTACCCTCCGTCGAGTCGCCTCGTCTGAAAACGACTCCACTCGAAAATACCGATCAAACTCGGGAACGCCAATCGCTCTCCGGATCCCCTTGGTGTAGTCCACATCCGGACGAAAAAAATTTCTCACCTCTTCCACCATTCCCCTCTCCACCATCTTATCCACTCTTTTCGACAAGGCAGTGTGATGCACCGGCGCCGCAGCGTCCACCCAGAGGAAGCAGCAGTCGTACATCTGGCGGAATTTTTTGTCTACCAAAGCTTCGATGAATGAGTTCGATCCGCCCACGATGATCGGAAGACGGTCGCGGCTAAGTATTAACTGCAGAGAGAGAGACGCCATGGCGCGAAAATGGGCGGCAGAGAAGTCGGATTCCGGGTTGGCGACGCTCATGAGGTGGTGGTGCACGCCGCAACGCTCTTCGTCGGTGATTTTGTTGGTGGTGATGTCGAGGCCTTTGTAGACTTGCATCTTGTCGGAATTTATTACTTCTGCCGAGAAATGGGAGGCGAGGTTGATGGATAGCCGGGACTTGCCGGTGCCGGTGGCTCCGATCACCACCACCACCTTGTCTTTTGACGGCGGATGGCGGGAGAGTTGGTTGGTAATAGTTGAAGTGTGGAAAGATGGTTGAGTAACTGGCAGTGATAATACTTTAATCATTTTTCCTTTTAAGTTTTAGTAAATTGAAAGTCCTAAATATGAGAGTATAATTAATTTTTCTATAGAAAATTCTTGTGTGAAAAGATCGATCACATATATGAGCTAGACAGAACTCTATTTTGATATTTATACCTCAATTTCTTCCAAAACATGATAATTTGATCGAATAGAGTAATCGAGTCATTTTACTTTCTTTGTCGTGCTAACCAAAATGACTCATTTTTTAAAATGCAAATATCTCACTATTTTTCTATTTTCTATTTCATTTTACTTTAACTTTTTTCTTTTTATCACTTTTACAATTTTTACCAACTCATTATCATTTTAATAACAATACTCCTTCCTATTCATTTTATAAGTCTTTTTTACTTTTCGTTTTCTTTGCAAAATTAATTGCATTTATTCCAAATTTATCCTTAAGATCAATAAGTATTAATAGATACATGTATTTTTTTTAATGAAAATTACAAGCATTGATTAAGGGTAAAATAAGAAGTCAATTGTTTTCTTAATATGTGTGCATGAGCTTAGGATGACATATATTTTGAGAGAAAAATGCACTTTTGGTCCCACCATCCACGGACACTCATGTTTTAGGTCCCAACAATCTGTATTTTGGTCCCGAAAAAGAAAAAATTGACACATTTGGTCCCAAAGTTAGTCAAGCGTTAGTCAACCTTAGCGATATTAGTCCCAGTAACTATTTTCCCATTAAAAAATAAAAAAAATATAATATGTGTAAAATTAAAAAAATCTAAAAAATTCTAAAATGTGTAAATGAAAAAAAAAAATCTGAATTGTATGAATGTCTAAATGAAAAATAAAAAATTAAAATATCCTTAAAATTAAAACAAAAAATATTTCTACCAAAACTAACAGATTAAAAAAAAACTCATTAAAAAAATATACTTTATAAATTAAAAAATTTGAAAAATAAAATTAAAAAATTCTAAGAATAAAAATTCTAAAATGTGTAAATTCAAAATTCAAAAATAAATTAATTTAAATTTAAATATATACTAAATAAAGTACTATTAATATTATGTATTTATTACGTATTATACTCCGTTGAAATTCGTGAATTAAATATTAAAAACGCGAAAGTGCGAAACAATGTATTTAATTTCGGATTAAATCGATAAATATTGTGGGTTACAATCTCTAATTTGCTCCTCTGATTCTCTCTTCTTGAACTTCACTTGATTTTCTTGAGCTTTTGGGGTCGAATCCGCTCCGATCTTGAATTTCGGGCTTTATAACGTTAATTCAAAGGCTTAGCACCGTATTTTTGGATTAAATGTTGAATTTATGGACTTTTGGGATGAACGTCGTTGAACATCGTTCTTGAACTTGGGACTTTGTAACGTTAATCCAAGGGCTTGACGCCGTATTTTGGATTAAACGTTGATTTACGAGGCTTGAATCTGATGACTTTTCGGGACTTTTCCGGGACTTATCGGGACATTTCCGGGACGAACGCCGTTGAAGATCCACGAAGCACCTCCTCCTTGAAGAAACGCCGAATTGAGGGGGCTTAGCACCTTGATCTCCACCCGAATGCCGCTTCTCGCCGCTTTGCACGAAGAACGCCTTGAAGAAACGCCGAATCGAAGGGGCTTAGCACCTTGATCTCCACTCGAATGCTGCTTCTCGCCGTTTTGCACGAAGAACGCCTTTCTCCACTCGAACGCTGCTTCTCGCCGCTTTGCACGAAGAACGCCTTTGAAGCTCCTCCGCTTGCTGAAGAACACTCTATAATCTCTACCGAGAATTTTAGAGTCTTGAATGCTTCTGATTTGTTGATGATGAAATGAATGGAATGAGGCCCCTATTTATAGGTGTAGAACCTAGGGTTTTTGTGGGCCAAATTTGATGGGCTGGAGATATTTGTGCAAGTGGTTAGGGCTTAATTCAAATTTTGAATTGCTTGATGGGCTAAGAATACAATATCTGGGCTTGATTTGGTTTGTTGGACTTTAGAGGCCCATTTTCATTCATAGGACTTTAGAGGCCCGTCTTCATTTATCGGACTTTAGAGGTCCGTCTTCATTTATCGGACTTTAGAGGCCCGTCTTCATTTATCGGACTTTAGAGACCCAAAGGAATTTAAAATTTAGGTGTGTACAGTGAGTACGATCGATTTCTTCAGGGCTTTCGTTACTGGCGTTGAGGAACACATCAATTACATCGTTCAATTCAGTGTTTTGCGATTTTCCTTTTTGCAATATTTCATTGATTAAACCACTAAAAAGCTCAATCACCTTCCCAAAACAGTCATGCGGCGTCGTATTCCCTGGGGATCAATTTAATGAAGAAACGGAAAAAAATCGACCTAATTCGGCTTCCCGGCCTCCACCTTGATATTCCACACTAGATCCTTGAACTCCTTAGCGAAATCCGAGTACGGATCCGTCAGATCCTTCGAGAAAATGGTGTTGGAGAGCAGATTTAACCAAGTACGGAAGGCGGCGCGGCCGATGTCCATGTCGTCTCCGCTCTAACTACTTTTCCTGCAACAAGAGATTAGCTTTTGCACTTTTCGGCTCCGGATGTTCCGGTTCGCATCGAGGCGTGAACCGGAGAAAATGTTGGAGTTCAGCGATTTACGGAGGCTGCGCCATCGCGAGGCTGCCGGAAGCCAGATGACGGAGTAATTAAAATGGTCGTGTGCGTGAATGGCGTTGGGGATGTTTCTGCTGGAAAACGCGAGGTCCTGTGTTTGCAGGATTTCTTTGGCCATGGTGGTGGAGCCTTGGAGGAGACAACGACGATGTTGATGAAGCTGAGGCAGAGGCACATAAGTGTGCCGTAGGTTTTGGAGAGACGAGTGAGAGATTTTTGCAAACGAGATAATTACATAGGGTCAAACACGTCACATATATATAATCTCATTTTTATGTCATTTGAGACTTTTAGCTAGAGAAGTTATAATGAGAAAAAAATATCATTAAAAGTCAATTTTATTGTAGTGAACCAAAAGGAAAGAAATGATGAAAATGGAGAATTTATAGATAGATATAATTTCATTTTACGTCCGGTAACGTAAACCTAGCTAATCCTTTAAGTATTTTCTTTTTGCATCCATTTATGTTATTTTCATTGGAAATTTTTAAAACTCACCGAAAACGTGAGAGTGCGGTTCGCATGTGTGGAACGAATTGAGATTCCGGCAATATGGTCCAATTTACATCCTTTAAGTTTAAAAATTAAAAATCTCATGCATTAAAAATTTGAAATCTGTAAAATAAATATTAAAAATTCAAAAAATCTAAAAGTCTACAATTCGATCTAAAAATCCGAAAAGCATGTAAATTAAAAATTAAGAAATTCTAAAACACTAATTAAGAAATTAATTTTGTTTTACAATCTTTTTAATTTTTAGAATTCTATGAATTTTTTATTTTAATTTTATTTTTTTGAATTTTGAATTAATGAGATTTTTATAATTTTATAATTTTTAATTTTCAAACATAAATGAGGTAAATTGGACCAAATAGGACGTAAATTGAAGACCATAGGAGTACATAAATTGAAAACGTAAATACTTAAAAGATTTAAATTGGATTAAGACATAAAATGAAATTATTTCTTTATAGATATGAATTGCTGCTTTCCACTTAAAAATATAGTAAGTTTATTTTATTTTTATGTTTATTTTTTTTTTATTAAAAAAATAGAGTAAGTTTTTTTTTTTTATCTTAAAAATATAGTAAGTTCATTCACACTATAAATTGCATGATTGAAAAGTTAGTCGATTTTGGACTATATCTAGATTTGCGTAACCTGGTTTTCGCAAATCTGGTTTATATGGAGAGTTAGTAACCACCATATCTTCAACGACATACAAGGTTGTAATTACTAACCTAAAATAAATATAATCTTATACGTGATATTCCATACATTTTGATAATTTAGACCAATTGTTTAATCGTTAATCTCTCTCTCTCTCTTTTTTTTTTTTTTTTTTGTACTTAGTAATCTTGACCAATTATTTGCTATGTAAATATATAAATATGTAATCACAATTTTGACCAAAACAAAATTAAATTTTATGTATTACTTAATTTAGAATAATATAAATTTGATATATTTTTTTTCTAAGCAATAAATTTGATATTTTAGGAGCGTCTCCGCATAACATTTCTCTTCTCGCACAGGGACGGAGCCAGGAATGTTGAACGAGGGGGCAAAAAATAATGAATTAAAAATATCAAGTCAATTTTTTTTTTTTTAGAGAATCAAGTCTAAAAAACAAAAATATATATACTACACACATATATATAAATAATACCTTACATGATAGATTGTATCTTAATTAATGCAGCACACACACATACATGTATAATGTCTTACATTGCATAATAATATCTTAATATCTTATTAGATGCTGTAATATTGTAGTTTTAGGCAATAATTTCAGGAGATGTTCGACGGCAACTATGATGCCAACTTTATGCCTATTGACCGACGCCAAAAACGGGTGGCATCCGACGCCGATCAATAACCGGCGACAACTGACGAGAAAATCAAGGGAAATACAACTGAATTGGTTTTGAGGCAGTGGGAGGTCTATCTGTTAATTTCTCACTAATTTTAAGACCATGTTTCACATCTTACATGTTTTAATTACCCAACAATATTTTTATAAATCAAAATTAAAAAAAAAAATTTAATTTCATGAGAGTGGAAAAATAATTAAAGTATGTAAGAATAATAAGTAGTTATTTATATTAATATTAGGGGAAAATTGCACTTTTGGTATGGTAATAATCTGGCCAAAGCACTTTTGGTCCGTAATTTAAAATTGGTCCTTTTATTTGTAATACTGGTCCAAATCGTGAAATACATAACGAGTGCGTGACATACATGCAGTTACATCAGTTAAAATTGGCGGAAAATTAGTTTCAGACCAAAAGTGCTTTGGCCAAATTCTTTTTTTTTTTAGTCTCGATATCCGGTCCAAGGACTATCTAATCCGGGGATCAATCACTAGCGGGGGCCCCGTTTAAAGTCAGGCTCCATTTGGATGGAGGGATTTGATCTATAAATTTTAAATCCACCATCCAAATTCACTCCACTTGTTTGGATTATGAATGGATATTTCAAATACTTAACATCTTTTTTTTTAGTTAAAATTGAGAGGATTTTAAATTCTCACCAAAATAATGTCATTTGAAATCCATCTATTTTTAAATTCTTTCATTTGCGCTTTGTATGGACTGGCCCCAAAGAAATTGTTCGCACCTAAGAGGGTTCAAACCTGAGACCTAGAGAGAAACACACTCCCAAGTCCCAAGCCTACACCACTAGACCAACTTCTTGGAGTCTTGAGGTGCTTTGGCCAGATTCTTATGGAACCAAAAGTACAATTTTCCTTAATAATAAGTAAAAAATTTATAGTTCTAAAATGATAATTTCTAAATTTGTAAGAATAAACTATAAGATGCAAATCGAGGTCTTGAAATTTGTAAGATGCCAAACGCATGTATGAGGATATGCGGGATGATTTCTTGAAGAAAAGGAAGGAAAAATGAATTGATATGCAAGGGTGATTGGAGAGAGGTTAGGTAGTTTTAGTGGAGGTTAATTGGTTTATTACAAGTTGACGTACGGTAGTAGGGATGATATCTTGCGGTAGGGTTTAGAGAAGAAGAGAGCAATATGCTCTGATCTTGAAAAAACAAAGGTCGTGCATACAAAAATGTCGTGCAATTGTGAGGATCGAAAAAAAAAAGGCATTAGCCTGAAGAAGCTATTAATATTATATTGAGAGATATTGAGAGATATTTAATTCTGCTCTTTTGGGAAAATGGGCATGGCATCTGATTGAAGGGGGAAACGAGTTGCGGACAAAGATTATTCGGTCCAAATATGGGGAGTTCTTCAACTGCATGGAGAAATGGAAAGAAAATAAAAGAGGGTGCAAGCGGTGTGGTGGAAAGATATCATGGTTATTCTGGAAAGGAATGATTAGTTATTGGCAATGGCAATGACACTAGTTTCTGGTCTAGCAATTGGCCCGGGGGCAAAAGCTTGAAAAAGTGTTTTCCCAGACTTTTTGCCATTAAAAATAAGAAAGAGTGCAGCATTGCTGAAAGAGTTTCATGGTCCGATGATACCATTCAAAGGAATTGGAGTTGGAGAAGGCGTCTCTTTGATTGGGAGGAAGCTAGAGCTGGTTAACGAGATGATTGTATTGATCAACAAACATGTTTCCCATTCAGTCGAGCAAGATAGATGGTCGTGGAAGTTATCATCTAATGGACCGGGGAATATTTTGTTAGCTCCGCATATAACCACTTATCGGATGATCTAAATGTTGATAGGCAGTGCTTCACCCATCTTGGACAGATTTGGAATTACATGGTCCCGCTTAATTAAGGTTAATGTTTTTTGTAGACAAGCAAAATTCAATTAATTTGGGTCTACAAAGCCCAAAAAATCAAGACGGGCCTCCAAAGACCAACAAATCAAGACGGGCCTCCAAAGCCCAACAAATCAAGACGGGCCTCTAAAGTCCAACAAATCAAGCCTCTAAAGTCCAATAATTCAAGACGGGCCTCTAAAGTCCGGTAAATCAAATCGGGTATTTTGAGCCCATCAAATAATTCTGTCCAACACCAAGTTGTAGATAAGATTTGACTAAGTCGAATATCTCCAGCCCATCAGATTTGACCCATAAAACCCTAGGTTTTAATTGAAGTGATTCTTTAATTGTAATTTTTTATGATGGTCCTATATACAGATTTTTAGTTTGCTCTTTGCTAATGTGAATCCAAGTTTAATTTACTCTTATAAACAAATAGTTAATACGCATAGGTTTGACTGTTTGAGTAATTATATGAAATGAAATTTTTTATCAATTGCGGAGGTGGAAGGAGACCATATAATTACTAATAATTAGTATATGTGTTCATCTTATAATAGGTTTTCGATATACTTAAATCTTATAATAGATGAATTACGTTTCACTCTAGATTTTATTTTCTAACATTTTCAGCAAGTTATATAGAAAAAAAATTATTGATGCCATAAAATTCACAATAATGACTTGACTTAAGTATTCTCATATTAAAAAAAAAAATCTTGACAAATCAACCAATTTATTAGACATTTGTTGAAATTCTCACTACAAGAAACAGGGGGAATAGCGACGAAAATTTTACGACAAATCTAAATTTTATCGCTAAAATCAAATTTTAGCAACGAAATATAAATTTTCGTCGCTAAATTGTTAGATTTAATATTTGCAACAAAATTTATATATTTCGTCGCTATATTAGCAATAAATTGCTTCATTTTGTTGTTAAAAATCAAAACAGCAATGAAAATTATATTTCGTCGCTAATATTTTGCGATGAAAGATAAATTTTCGTGGCTAAATTCTTGAAATTAATTTTTGCAACAAAATTTATATATTTCATCGCTATATTAACAACAAATTGCTTCATTTTGTTGGTAATAATCAGAACAACAATGAAAATTATATTTCGTTGCTAATATTTTGCGATGAATTAGAAATTTTCGTGGCTAATTTCTTGAAATTAATTTTTGCAACAAAATTTATATATTTCATCGCTATATTAGCAACAAATTGCTTCATTTTGTTGTTAATAATCAGAACAACAATGAAAATTATATTTTGTTGCTAATATTTTGCGATGATATAGAAATTTTTGTGGTTAATTTCTTTAAATTAATTTTTGCAACAAAATCTATATATTTCATCGCTGTATTAGCAACAAATTGCTTCATTTTGTTTTTAATAATCAGAATAGCAATGAAAATTATATTTTGTCACTAACATTTTGCGATCAAATAGAAATTTTCGTGGCTAATTTATTGAAATTAATTTTTGCAATGAAATTAAAATATTTTATCGCTATAATAGCAACGAATTGCTTCATTTTGTTGTTAATAATCAGAACAACAATGAAAATTATATTTCGTCGCTAATATTTTGCGATGAAATATAATTTTTTGTGCCTAATTTATTGAAATTAATTTTTACGATGAAATAAAAAAAATTCATCGCTAAACTAGCAACAAATTCTTTTATTTTGTTGTTAATAATAAGGACAACAATGAAAATTATATTTAGTCGCT
Organism: Galeopsis tetrahit; assembly: GCA_963675135.1. Classification (NCBI taxonomy): domain Eukaryota; kingdom Viridiplantae; phylum Streptophyta; class Magnoliopsida; order Lamiales; family Lamiaceae; genus Galeopsis; species Galeopsis tetrahit. The sequence continues at coordinate 77,741,605 of OY776127.1, forward strand.
ATTATTTTACGATGAAATATATTTTTTGTGGCTAATTTCTTGGAATTAATATTTGCAACAAAATTAAAATATTTCATCACCACACTTTCAACATATTATTTTATTTTGTTGTTAATAATAAGAACAACAATGAAAATTATATTTCGTTGCCAATATTTTAGCGACAAAATTGAAATTTGCATGATTAATTTTGTGGATTTAATATTCGAGAGAAAATTAAAATATTTCATCACTATATTAGCAACACAATATTTTATTTTATTCTTAATAACTAGAGCAATAATGAAAATTATATTTCGTCTCTAATATTTTAGTAATGAAATAGATTATTTCATGTTTAATTCTAATGAATTAAAAATGATTGTCGTTTAAACATAATAAAGGAAAAAAGTTTGAGTGCATGCACAATGTGAAATAATTGAGACGATTCCAACACTATGATGTTTGAAATAATAGGATCAATATAATTTCATTTACTTTTACACTATTAAGTTTTTTATTTGATTTATTTTGGGGTATAATTTTTTGATTTCATTCTGTATAATTTGTTTTATGTTTTTCTGTTTTCTTGATTTCATTAATTATTTATTGTTATTCCCGCTAAGAATGAGGGAAGAGTACTATATACTTCAACTACGCATATTAAATCAAGAAAATCGGTTTATATAATTAAATGTTTAATAATTCTCCATATTTTGTGTCTTATAAATCAGTTTGAATGTTTATAAAAATATTTATAAATATGATGATGCAAATGAAGATGGACATAAAGATGAGAAGATGAAGATAGGATGTAATATTTATTATTTTTTTGGAATTGTTTGTTTTAAAAATTACAATATATATACAAGTTAAAAATTAATCAATTAATATATGTGAAATAAATTATTGAATAAGTAAATTAACTAAATTAGTAAAAATTGAATACATATATAATTAATATTAAAAACTAAATCAAAGAGTTGTTTGCCCGAGTGGTGGGCGCCCAGCTATGGGCGCTTACCCACCCGGGATCGATTCCCACCAAGACCAAATAAATAGTCATTTAAATAAAACGGGGGAGGGGGTATGTGGGTGCGGATCGGGTCGGGTGTGGGTGCGGGTCGGTTGGGACGGGTCGGGTGTGGGTGCGGGTACGGGTTGGGTTGGGGCGGGTCGGGTGTGTGTTGGGTACGGGTTGGGGCGGGTCGGGTGTGGGTGCGGGTTGGTGGATTGCGGAAGTGGGTTTAGAGAATAATTCGTAAATCGGATATCCATAGCCAAATATTAACGACAAAAATATGGGTTTCATCTCTAACATTTGCAACGAAATTAAAAAATTTATCGCAAAAAAATTAGCCACAAAGTAAGGAGCTACTATTTTAGACACGAAAAAATTTATCGCTAATTCTAATATTTTCGTCGCTAATGTGAGTTAGCGATGAAATAATTTCATCGCGGGATTTATTGCTATACACCCGTCGCTAACATGTTCGCGACAAATATTTGATTTTCCTCGCAAACATTTGGCGATGAAACTAATATTTTCGTCGCTAATATTTTGCGATGAAACTCAAATTTTCGTTGCTAATATTTTGCAATGAAACTCAAATTTTCATTGCAAACATTTGCGACAAAAACAATTTTTTTGACGCAAACACGTTAGCGACGGGCGTATAGCAACAAATCCCGCGACAAAATTATTTCATCGCTAATTCACGTTAGCGACGAAAATATTATAATTGGCGACAAATATTTTCACGGCTAAATCACAGTTTTCTTGTAGTGTCTTATGGTGTCAATAAGTAGTTTGGTATTTCATTTGTCCGTTCATTGATTTTTATGCGTTGAATTTTCGACGACAACCTAAGTTAGCTCTAGTCTCTTCTATTCATAAGACGTGCCTTTGGTTGGTTTGCACCTCGACTAATTTACGTACGTAGCATGGAATTTATTCTCCTTGAACTACTGTGGTGCCAATCCTTTTTCCTTCTAGGATTGGATCCACAATCCTAGAATTTGTTGCAAGAAACTTTGAAAATGTGAGAGTGCAGTTTTAGGCCATAATTTCCGGAGATGTTAACGGCAACTATGATGCCAACTTTATCCTTATCGACCGATGCCAGCAACAGGTGGTGTCCGACGCCATCAATAACCGGCGACAACTGACGAGAAAATCATGGGAAATACAACTGAATTGGTTTTGAGGCACTGGGAGGTCTATTAGTTAATTTTTCACTCATTTTAAGACCATGTTTTACATCTTACATGTTTTAATTACACAACAATATTTTTATAAATCAAAATTTTAAAAAATATATTAATTTCATATGAGTGGAAAAATAATTAGAGTATGTAAGAATAATAAGTAGTTATTTATATTAATATTAGGGGAAATTGCACTTTTGGTATGGTAATAATCTGGCCAAAGCACTTTTGGTCCCGTAATTCAAAATTAGTCCTTTTATTTGTAATACTGGTCTAAATCGTGAAATACTTAACGAGCGTGTGACATACATGCACAACTGGCAGAAAATTAGTTTCGGACCAAAAGTGCTTTGGCCAGATTTTTTTTTAAGTCTCGGTATCTGGTCCTTGGACCGACTATTCCGGAGGACCAATCCCACTGTCCACTTGCGGGGTCCCTGTTTAAAGTCAGAGCTTCCTGTATGGACTGACCCCATAGGAATTGTTTGCACCTTAGAAGGTTCGAACCTGAGACCTAGAGAGAAGCACACTCCCAAGTCCCAAACCTACACCACTAGGCTAACTTCTTGGAGGTCTTGAGGTGCTTTGGTTACGATTCTTACGGAACCAAAAGTGCAATTTTCCTTATTAATAATTAATATTTATAGTTCTATATTGATAGTTTCTAACTTTGTAAGAATAAACAATTAGATGCCAAACGAGGTCTTGAAATTTGTAAGTTTTAAATTGATATTTTCTATGTTTTAGTCTCATATTTATATAGTCAATACCATTTTCGAAAGGACCTTGACTGAATCAGCAATAGCAAACGCGGCTGGACAAATGAAAACTGAAACATTTTCAAATCGAAATTCAGTAGAAACTCAACAAGGGGTATCTAATCGATGAAAAGTCGCCATGAAACCCGACAATAAACTGAACTGAAGCAAAATGAAATCTGAAATGAAACTAAAGCAAATATTCATTAAAATCCGTTGATTAAAAAACAAAGTCCGAATCAATTCTGATCCAATGAATTAAAACGTAAACTATATATTGAGAGATATACAAACAAGTATATTGTATTTACATTATATTTCATTGCATTTAATTAGTAATGAGAGGTTACATGTGTGGTTTATATAGATATTATGAGAAGGGAACTTTACATAAATAAAAGATATGGAGAATATATAAAAATAATATCTACAATATTATATTTGTATATATCCTAATACGCCCCTCAAGATGAAGCACTATCGGTGATTCCAATCTTATTCCAATTGGCAGACGACACATTAGTTACTGTGATGATCGAGACAATGGACACCGAACAAACAAAGCGATTATCGTGAGCGGTTTTGTGTGTATGACGCAAGAGGATCTGCGCCTTATAGACAAGATGGACGATTTTCTTGTTGTTTGTGGTGAGCGAAGCAACAAAGAGGAAGAACATAGTCTCGTTCTTGATGAGTATACATCGAAAGAAGAACTGAGTGGTTGTTCTTGGGCGACAGTTTCGTAGAAGAACACATCATGTGTTCTTGATGAAGAAGACAATGCTTCTTGATTGGGCGGTTATGACGTGAGCCTATAGATCGGATGATATTTCTAGTTTGACTAAAAGAATTGGTAGTGGTATAACTGACCAATCATGGAGTATTTTGGTGATTCGAGGATCAGAAGAAAGATGATAATGTACAAAAAAGAAAAAAAATAAAAAAGTTTTATGTGTGGGTTTGATAAAGTATAGATTATAGAGAAAGATGAATGGAAAATATGTTTATCATTGATAAGGGTACTCCTATTTATATTACATTGATAGGGGTGTGATCCCATCTGATTAGCTAACGTTATGATTTACACTAATGATGATTTAACATTACGATTTACACTAATGATGATTTAACGTTACAATTTACACTAATGATGATTTACCGAACAAAGTGATAGTCAATGGAGATGTGCTTCATACGGGAGTGAAACACAGGGTTCGAGCACAAGTAGGTAGCACCAATGTTATCACAGTAGATGGATGGAATGGTTGGGATCGTAATGTGAAGTTCAGAGAGGAGAGATTTGACCCATTGAACTTCAGCAGCAACATAAGCAATGGCACGATACTCAGCTTCTGTGGAGGAACGAGCAACAGAGCGTTGTTTCTTGGAGGACCAGGATATTGGGTTGGATCCAAGAAACACAACATAGGCACCAGTGGACGTCCGGTCATCACAGTCGCCAGCCCAGTCGGCATCTGTGAAGCAATGAAGGGAGAGTGGTGAGCTACGTCGAAGAGTAATACCCAGAGTTCGAGTGCCATTGAGGTAACGCATCAAACGTTTGACAGCCCCCCAATGGGTTTCAGAGGGGGCATGCATGAATTGTGAGAGCTTGTTGACAGCGAAGGCAATGTCAGGTTTGGTAAAGAGGAGATATTGAAGACTACCCAGAACCTGACGATTGATAGTGGGATCCGAGGGGCCAGAGGCATCATGAAGAGTTAACGAGGCACCAGGGGCAAGTGGAGTTTGCATAGGCTTGGAATAAAGCATGTTGTACTTGCCAAGAAGGTCTGTGATGTATTTCCATTGAACTAGAGTGCAGCACTCGGATGAGCGAAGAACCTCCACCCCAAGAAAGTAGGACAGTGAATCTAGATCCTTGATCGAGAACTTGGATGCTAAAGCAGTAACAATCGTGTCCAAAAAGGAGACGTTGTTCCCAGTGAGAATAAGACCATCCACGTACACCAAAAAATAGGCAATAGTGTCGTCACGGCAATAGATAAACAGAGACTCGTCAGACTTTGTATGCAAAAAAACCCAAGGAGGATAAGAAGTCACGAAGGGCAGTGTACCAGGTCTGTGGTGCCTGTTTGAGACCGTAGATGGATTTCTGAAGCTTGCGTACATAAGACAGAAAATTTGCACCAGAGAAACCTGGTGGTTGAGACATGTAGACTTCTTCATAGAGGGAACCATGAAGAAAGGCATTGTTGATATCGAACTGCCGAAATGGCCAATCCTTCGTGACAACAATAGATAGAATAAGGCGAACTGTGGTGGGTTTGACAACCGGACTGAATGTCTCAAAATAATCAATACCAGGCCGTTGATGAAATTCCTTGGCAACCAGTCGAGCCTTAAATTTATCAACAGTACCATCAGGCTGCCGTTTAATTCTGAACACCCATTTACACCCAACAAGATTCTGAGAGGTAGTGGAGGGTACAAGATCCCAAGTGCCGTTCTTGAGAAGGGCCGAAAATTCAGCAGACATAGCCTCTCGCCAGCGACTATCCTATAGGGCCTGAGAAACAGTACGGGGTTCAATGTCTAAAAGGATGGAGGAAGTAAGAACATACCTCGGATTAGGCTTGGATATGTTGTCACGTGCCCGAGTGACCATATGATGGCGTGAGGCAGCCGGATCTGGTGAAGGGACACGACGAGGAGACACATAAGTAGCAAGAGCAGGCGCCGGAGAGAGCTCGACAAAGGGAGGGATCTCGGTAACAAGGGGAGGCGTGGGGACCGAATTAGTGTTCGGCGGGTTCGTGGTAGTCGGAGCTGGGCAAGGGGAGGGATCACACGTAACAGGGGTAGGCATGGGGACCGAATCGGTGTTCGGTGGGTTCGAGGCAGTCGGAGGTGGAGGGGGGAGGGGTTTTGTGTGGAAAGAAAATTAGTCTTCCACAAACTCGACATGACGAGATATGTAAAGATGGTTGGAAGATAGGTCTAGGCAAAGGTACACACTTTGGGTTTGAGAGTATCCGATGAACACACAGGGGTGGGAGCGAGGGGCAAGTTTGTGAGAGGTGTAGGGACGAAGCCAGGAATAACATAAAGATCCAAATACCCGGAGTTTGAGGATGTTAGGGCGACAGTGGAATAGGGTTTCAAAGGAGGATTTTAGAGAGAGATCAACTTTAGGTAAACAATTAATCACGTAGGTGGGAGCCGCAAGGGCAAAGGGCCAATACGAGAGAGGTATGGAGAAATGGTGAAGGAGAGCAAGGCCGGTGTCAACGATATGTCGATGACGACGTTCAGAAACACCATTGTGCTCAGGAGTGTGGGGAGGGGTGGTGAGGTGGGTAATGCCATTGGAGGATAGAAAGGGACGGAGAGCAATGAATTCTCCACCGTTGTTAGTGAGGGTGGTGATTTTGGTTTTTAGGAAGTTTTCGACTAGGGCTTTGTAGGCTATGAAAGTTGGTAGGACATCAGATTTCCGTTTTAACGGATATAGTCACACATATTTGGAGAAATGATCAACAAAGATAACATAATATTTGTAACCATCTTTAGACAGAACATGAGACATCCAAACATTAGAGAAAATTAATTCTAGGGGCATACACGAAGATAAAGTAGTGTCGTTGAAGGGTAGTTTGTGGCTCTTTATGCATTTACAAGAATCACTGGAGAAGTTTGAACATTTAATAAGGTGTGAACTATGTCTAGACACGACATAATTCAAAATTTTAGAGGAGGGATGACCTAACCGAGCATGCCCGATGGGTAGGGAAGGGCGAGCAGCAGAAAAGGCAGCAGGATAGACGGGTGGAGTGTTTGGCCAAATATAGAGTCCATTAACGTGCGGTCCGTGCACTAGAGTGTTCCCCGTACGTGGATCCTTCACCTGAAAGTCACAATCAGAGAAAGCAATCACCACATTATTCGCAGCACATAGTTGAGATACATAAATTAAATTTCGAGACATATGGGGTACAAGTAAGGTGTTCGGAAAAAGTAAGCAGGAGATGTGAGGGAATGTAAGAGTGCCAATACGAGAGATGGCAAGACGTTTCCCATCACCGACAATGACTCCATCGGTACCATCATACGGAGAATGGAGGGAAAGGTTAGCAAGATCTGTAGTGATGTGGTATGACGCCCGAGAATCTAAAATCCATTCTGGAGCAGGAGGCGATGAGGTGGATGCATATGTATGCTGATTGGTGTGCATAAGTCGGGCGAGCAGCAGGCTGGGCTGCCGATGGGTTGTAGTCCGGGCAGCGGCGAGCAGAGTGACAAGTAATGCTACAGAGTTGGCATTTGCCGAGGTAAGGATGAGCACCTGATGACGTATGCCCGACGGATGGGGACGAGCGTGGCTGCCGAGGGGCAAGGACGTTAGGCAATGGCATCACGCGAGCAGTATGAGGCGAGGACTGTGGGGGGCCTATGGACGATGTTGCGCGAGCAGCATGTGGAAAGTATGCGGTCGTCATGGAGGTGGTGCTAGTGACGACCATGGGAGCGATCAGCGGAAGGGAAAAAGGTAGGGGATGATGCAACGCGATGGCGTGATGCGGCGGCGCTAATGTGTGCTACTTGAGGCAGGTTAGGGTTTTGGGATTTGGGCCAGGTCGATTCTGGAGATTACGTAGAAACAGGAAGGTTTTACGAAATCCGGAGAAAAATATCGGAGGATTGGACCAAATTACCAAAAGGAAAATGAAAAGGATCGTAAGAGATGGCGTTAGCCAAAAAATTGCTCTTATACCATATAGAGAAAGATGAATGGAAAATATGTTTATCATTGATAAGGGTACTCCTATTTATATTACATTGAGAGGGGTGTGATCCCATCTGATTAGCTAACGTTACGATTTACACTAATGATGATTTAACGTTACGATTTACACTAATGATGATTTACCGTTACGATTTACACTTAATGTTAATTTACAAGATATTATCCTTAATATAGATCAATTTGACATAATCATAAATTAAAAAAAAATATATATATATATTTGGAAGATAGGTAAATATACCTAGATCTCGAAGACGGGAATGTGATCGTGAGGATCGAGAAAAAGAAAAAAATTGTGGGTGCGTTTGATGATGGGTTTTTGTGCGCAGGGTGTCGTATGTATGAGGATATGCGGGATCATGATTTCATGAAGAAAAGGAAGGAAAAATGAATTGATATGCAAGGGTGATTGGAGAGAGGTTAGGTAGTTTTGGTGGAGGTTAATTGGTTGATTACAGGTTGACGTACGGTAGTAGGGATGATATCTTTCGGTTGGGTTTAGAGAAGAAGAGCGCAATATGCTCGAATCTTGAAAAACAATGTCGTGCGTACAAAAATGTATGCAATTGTGAGGATCGAAAAAAAAGGCGTTAGAAGAAGCTCTTAATATCATATTGAGAGATATTGAGATATTTAATTCTGCTGTTTTGGAAAAATGGGCATGTCGTCTGATTGAAGGGGGAAACGAGTTGTGGACAAAGATTATTCGGTCCAAATATGGGGAGTTCTTCAACTGCATGGAGAAATGGAAAGAAAATAAAAGAGGGTGCAATCGGTGTGGTGGAAAGATATCATGGTTATTCTGGAAAGGAATGATTGGTTTTCTAAAGGCAGCAATCAAATTATTGGCAATGGCAATGACTTAGTGATGGGCCCAGAAATTATAGATTGGGGGTCCAAGTGAGAGGCCTGTACCTTCAAAATACGACTTAGTGATGGACCCAGAAGGTGATTGGTACTGCTGAGCAAGTGAGAGGCCTGTACCTTCTTCACACATCTCCCCCATCAGCCTCTCCTGTTTCAGAGTCTTATTTTTGTTCTGGTAGTTGTAAGCTTGACACCTGTAAGTTTGATCTATGGCACAATAGACTAGGTCATACTTTTAGAAAATGTTTGCAGCATATCCCTGAATTGAATGTAAAAGGCACTACTTTGCATAACAATTGCTACATTTGTCCATTGGCTAAGCAAAAGAAGAAATCCTTTCCTTTAAGCACCTCTACTTCTTCTTATGCATTTCAATTGATTCATTGTGATGTTTGGGGCCCTTTTCTTTATGCTCTGTCACTGGACATAAATACTTTTTGACAATTGTAGATGATTTCAGTAGATGTACTTGGATTTATCTTTTAAGGGCTAAGAGTGATGTGAAACACTCTTTAGAGAACTTTTATAATATGGTGCTTACCCAATTTGGTACTAAAATTAAGACACTAAGAAGTGATAATGGTTCTGAATTTATCCTCATTGACTTCTATCATAAGCTAGGAATCATACATCAAACTTCTTGTGTTGAAACTCCCCAACAAAATGGGCTTGTTGAAAGAAAGCACCAACATCTTCTTCAAGTAGCTAGGGCTCTCATGTTCCAATCTTCTCTTCCCTTGAAATATTGGAGTGAAAGTATCAAAACTGCTGCATTTCTCATCAATAAAATCCCATCTTTTATTCTTAACCATAAATCTCCCTTTGAAATGTTGTATGGGGTGAAACCTGATTATTCTTTTCTCAGAAGTTTTGGTTGTTTATGTTTTGCTAACACTCTTGTATCTCATAGACAAAAGTTTGATCCTAGGGCCACTAAATGTGTGTTCATTGGTTATCCTTTTGGCACCAAAGGTTACAAACTTTTAGATCTTCAATCTGAAAAATTTATCATTTCTAGAAATGTGAAATTCTTTGAGAATGATTTCCCTTTTGCTAACATAAACACACAAACTGTTCAACCTCTTCCCATATCTACTGATAATGATGATGATGATGATACTGACACTAATTCTCCAATACACATTGATCTACTAAATGAAATATCCATCCAATCTGATCCTATCATCACTGCATCTACTCCACCTACTTTTGTGGACACTGCTCCCATTCCCATTTCTGTTCCACCTGATATAGAGGTTCCACCACCCACAAGACCCTTTAGAACCAAATCACAACATGCCTATCTTCAAGTTTATGAAACCACCCTTCCTGCATCCATTGATCACTCTAAATCCAATCTTTCTTTTTCTGGACACCATTATCCCATTCAATCTTTTCTTTCCACTGATAGGTTGGCCTCCAATTATAAAACATTTACAGCGTCTATCTCTCAACAACAAGAGCCCAACACCTATAAAAAAGTTGTTTTAGACCAAAATTGGGTCACTACAATGAAAACTGAACTTGATGCTTTAGAAAAGAATCACACTTGGACTCTTGTTAATCTCCCTTTTGGAAAACATTGTATAGGCTGTAGATGGGTTTATAAAATTAAATACAACTCTGATGGATCTATTGAAAGATATAAGGCAAGGTTGGTTGCTAAAGGCTATACTCAACAAGAGGGCATAGACTATTTTGATACTTTCTCCCCTGTGGCCAAAATCACCACTGTCAGAATTCTTCTTGCTGTTGCCACTTCTAAAAATTGGCATGTCCATCAATTAGATGTTAATAATGCTTTCATACATGGTGATTTGGTAGAAGAAATATACACGACTCCTCCCCCTGGATATTGTGCTTCCCATGATAAAAGAGTTTGCAAGTTAAACAAGAGTTTATATGGTTTGAAACAAGCTTCTAAACAATGGTTCACCAAGCTTACTTCTTGTTTACTGTGTTTAGGCTTTATACAATCTAAGGCTGACACTTCTCTCTTTACTAGACAAGATAAGCATGATTTTACTGCAATACTTTGTTATGTTGATGACCTCATTGTAACTGGCACTAATCTTCAGATTATCAATTCTATTAAAAGGTGCTTACATGCATGTCAGGTTTACTATTAAAGATCTTGGTACCTTAAGATATATTTTATGTATTGAGATTGCCAGAAATGCCAAGGGAATGACCTTATGCCAAAGGAAATATGCTCTTGATCTTCTACATGATTCTGGATATTTGGGGTGTAAACTATGTTCTACACCAATGGATTCCACTATAACCTTTGATCCTCAATCTAAACCTCTTAAGTATCCAGATCAATATAGAAGATTAATTGGTAAGCTTCTTTACTTAGCCATTACTAGACCTGACATCTCTTATGCAGTCCAAACACTGAGCCAATTCATGCAATCACCCACTGAGGCTCACTTAACTGCTGTGCACAGAGTCCTAATGTACATCAAAGGTAGTCCAGTTACTGGTATTTTCTATCCCAAAGATAATTCTTTCAAACTACATGCCTTTTCTGATTCGGATTGGGCTAGATGCATACAAACTAGAAGGAGCATAACAGGTTATAGCATTTACTTTGGGAATTCTCTAATCTCTTGGAAATCCAAGAAACAATCAACTGTCAGCAGGTCCTCAGCAGAAGCTAAGTATAGAGCTTTGGCCTCCACATCATGTGAGCTTCAATGGATCCACTACATACTTGCAGATTTGAAGATCCAACATTCCACCCCTTCTTCAATGTACACAGACAGCAAGAGTGCTTTTTAAATTGCTCACAACCCATGTCTACACCAAAGAACCAAGCATATCTCTTTGGATTACCACTTTACAAGAGAAAAGATTCAAGAGGGCCTTCTACAGCTGGTCCATATACCTACTGAGCAAAACTTGGCTGACATGCTCACTAAGCCCATGGCTCCTTCTCTCTTTGGCACACATATTTCCAAAATGGGCTTGATAAATATCCACTCCCATTTTGAGGGGGGTCTAAAGGAGTTTAGTAAATACACTCCTATGTGTTAGTTAGTTGACCCTTATAAGGGTAGTTATTTAGTTAGAACTGTTTAGTTAGTTATACTAATCTTAGGCTTATATATTTGATTGGAATTAGTATTTGTAAATACACTTTTTCATTATTTTGGTAATCAGAAAATACAGTTCTTTCACTACAAGAAAAACTGCTTTTAGTGAGAGTAAAAAATGTTGCTAAAAGTTAAAATATTGTCACTAATGACTTTTAGTGACAGAAAATTGACTCTCATGACCTCTAATTACTGCTTCTCTAGTTAAAAGTCAATAGTGACGGGATAGGGTCCCCTCACTAATAAGTATATAATTAGAGTAAATTTACTCCCACTAAAAGATTTTTAATGATGGAAATTTCTGTCACTAAAACACCATTTTACACTCTCATTATAAGGTACATTTAATTAAAAAATTCCCCTCATTATAATTCAATCCCACCTCTCATTATATCTAAAATACCATAGTGCTTTTGCAATCATGAAGATCCCCAAAGCATAGAACATTACAGATGTCAACACAAACTTTCAAGCATTTGCATGATCAAGCTCAAACACCTTTCACAAAAATAAGATACAAATTATACTATAAACTCAGATACAAAATATACAATAAATTTAGGATGATCAATTGTATAGTTGTTGCAGATAAGAATGAGCATGGAAAGTACATTTTTTGGGAGTGTTTCAATTATATCTCTGAGTGACACATTATGTGGAAGGGGTTCTCCAATCTGTTGAAAGCCATATTCTGACACAATTGTTGTCTCTCTTCGGCGTTAGAAGGCGTCACTGAGACAACCACAACTTTCACATTTCCTCGCCTTCTGATGGATACAAGACTCTTCCTTTGTTTGCTTATTCTCTGAGGCAGACTTTCCCATTTCAGAAGATATATACCTGTTAATCAATTCAAACATATAACAGCTTCTTAAAAACAATGTTGGCATTCAAAAGTTCATCACAATTACTCCTCCAATTGGAGTATTTTGTCAAGCTATTTGACACAGAGCATACCTCCTGTTTTTAAGCAGTTGAAAGCAGAGCATACCTCCTGTTTCTATGTTGTATCAATATTCCATTGTCTCGATTTTCACCTCAACTACATAATCGTTAAGTTGTTCTTTTACATGATGAACAACAAAATACAACATGAAAAGTGATACAAATAATTTGATGCTCAAGTCTCAAGTACTATAAACTCCAATCCAGGTTCTTCACACCATAGACTTCACAAAACAAAACATCATTTGCCCTTGCGGGGCATCTATTAAATATTTAAAGGTCGTCTTTGATAGTTTAAGCATTCAGAGGAGGTGATGATGATTCAGTACACGTGTTAATATGACAGAAACTTACAAATTAATTATTAATGTACAACCATCATGTAATAATTTTTCCAAGATAAGCAAATTAATAAAACCAGAATACCGGTTGCCTGAAAATGTCAGCTTTAAAAGCAGTTCTGGCTAGGATAAGAAGTCCAGAGACCAAGCAATCTAACCGATGAATTGCTGACATGAAGATGTCAAAGATACAAGGGAGAAAAGATGGCGATATAAATAAATAAAAAATTGTGATTGCAATAAAAAAAATATATAAGTACATATATACTGTAGCCATTTCCTGGAAGTATAGGGTGGATGCAGATAATGATCGAAAATCATTTGTAAAAAAAGTAGGATACGAAATAATGGTGCAAAGTCATACTCCGCTTGAAGTATACCGAAAACTGTGTTCTTGCGATATTGCCCACATGGATGCACCTAAAAGTTGGGAAAAAAAATCTCAACTACAAGTTAATTCAATCCAAAGATATTAAAATTTACTCAGAGTGAAAGGAAGGAACAAGGAAATAAAAGTAATTGAAACTAGTGAGAGTGTGTTTGCAAACTCTATTTAAAAAATATTCTAGAATCACTTTTTTTCAAAAGTTATGAGAAGTAGCTTTTGGAAGAAAAAAAATGAGTGTACACCACTTTGTAGAGTTTTCAAACACCACCTGAACCTTAATCAACTAAAATAACTTACAGGAACTGATGCAAGCTTACAAATAGTTAAGACATCCAGATCAGTGTGAAGAAACTGAACATCCGTAGCCCTAACAGGTGGTTCATGCCTACAACAGCCTTAGTATGTCAATTACTCTAATTTCAATTAACCATCAACAATTAAGAAAAGGAAGGGCATATTGTCACAGTAAAAGTTAATAGATTTTACACATTAATAAACTTCAAAAACAACTGTAAAGGGAATACAAAGACAGATAATAATATGTATATTTAAAGAAAAGGGATTTAAAAATTATACCTGTGAATAAAGTGGCTAATTTTTTGTGATGATCGGGCGACATATGATATATGCACTATCTGTCCATCAACTTGTATGCGTCCAGATTTCACTGCAGACACCTGTCGTCAACTTAAGGCATCAAAACTCAAATTTGAAACCAAGTTCAGATTACACATTCAACATATTTTATGTTCAAGAATTTATCAAAGTGATTAACTGCTAGGAATTACTCAAACCATAAGCAAAGGATACCCCCAGCAAAACAAAATTACACCAAAAAATCATATTTTCATCCTCATTTGATGTATCACAATGCCTGAGGGTCAACACATAGAACCATATAAATGATAACCTAAGTAGATATGCAAATCACAATTTTAACTCAGGAGAAAAAAAGAACAGCAACATAGTTTATAAATTCTGTAATAACTGTTCAAAACTCAAGAACAATAGATGTTTACTTGATGCTGAACTTCTCATTCATACAAACATTCGCAGAAGCATATCAAATAGTAAGTAAATTATATTCAATTAAGTTTAACTCTTACATTGTACAAATATCTTCAACACAAGAATACCAATATCAAATAATTATCATCTGGATGTAAGAAAGAGCATTTGGAATTGGTCTTTCACATTTTCTATATAACTAACAAACAACAACAGAAAAAGAACATAATGAACTCACAAGCAAAAAGTGTTGGTAAAGTACAGTGGTTCAAAACCCATACAAATACTAAAATACAAGTAAGAGAAAAATTCCCATATAACTCTGCTCCTTTATAATTTCTTGTATATACAAAGAAAAATGCTAATTAAGAAATGAATTACAACAAAGTGGTAAAAAGGGAGAAAAAGAAATTACATACATAATAATCGTGAGGTCGCCCCTTAAATTCATCGGTAAATAAATCCACAATTGTCTTCCCTGTCCATCGATCCTTAGCTTGCAACCAGAATCCAAGCACCCGTCACCCACATTTTCTAATTCATTCTTATAATTCACTTCAATCACTAACCAACTGTAAACAATAACTTCATAAGCAAATAAGTGTGTACTTACATGTGAAATGAACTCGAAATAGTATGGTTTGATATAATTAACACACAATTTAGTAAGTAAGAAATCTCGAGTGATTAAATGACTCTTCTTCCAAATAGTTACTGAAACAGGGTTATTACATTTGTTACCGACTTTTTAGCAAAATCTAGACTATCAATTTCAATTTTAATGAAAAAAAATATATTAGTTTTCCTTTACAAATAATATCAACAAAAATCCACAAACACAGTATCAATAAGCCACCGTAACAACAAGTGTCTTAATCTCTTTCTTCTATCACACAAGGCAAAAATCTAATTCACACAAATTGACAATGCCAACAACAGAAGCAACCAAAGGCTTAATCAACCTTCAATTCATTTTTCATTTGATATTGAACGAAAAAACAGTGTTATCAAACAAATAGCTAATTTAAGCACTCATAAGGTATAAAAACACACAACAATCAGTGTAATATCAACATGAAGCAACCAAAAAAACATTAGCAAAAAAGAAATCATGGTATAGCAGATGTGAATCAAATTAGAGAAACTTACAAAACTATTTACAAAACTATCAAGGCCGATGGAAATGGAAAAGGATGAGGTTTCCACAGTAATTGTAAAACTAAACACACGACTGGAATTGTTTTTGAGACTTCAACGAATTTTATTCTTCTGATTCTTTGCAGATTAGGGTAAGATCGGTCCAAAATTGAAAAGAGAATTGAGAATTTGAAGACCTAGGGCAGGACGACGCTTCACTGTCAAGAAAGTTTGATCAAGCAAGAGAGATTTTACGAGAGAGACTGGATTGAGAATTTGAGAGTAGCAGGACTGAAAATTCACCATGGACGGAGCTCACGAGAAATTAAAGCTTTAGTGAAATGAGGGAACACCAACCGATCTGAGAGAAAGAATTATGAGATAAACCCGCGGTAATTAAGAAATACTCTTTTTAGTGACAGTACATTGCTCACAATAAGATATTTAATTAGAGTATTTATATACTCTCACTAAAATTATAAAAATTATACATTTAGTGAGAGTAATTAATACTCTCACTAATTTTTTTGTCATTAAAAGTTGTCTTTCTTGTAGTGTTTCCTTTTCCAATTCATCTTCTCGATTGTGATTCTTCTTCTTGATGAAGAAGGATGATCCATGATTTGATCATCAACAATAGGAGGCCGAAGTTGGAAGAAAGGACAGTCTCAGATGAGACAAAGGTAATCAATAATGAATGATATTGTAGACGCGTGTTGTAATTAACCTTTTTTGGTCCTCGAGAAAACCCCATTATCATAAATGATGGTCAATAAATATCAACGTGGATCAAATAATTAATGTATCATTATGATGTGTAATTTGTATGCCTATTTTCTGTTTAGACTACTAAATTAAGAAATCGAACCAGAGCAAGAGAGGAGAATGGACTTTTCATGGATCAAAGAATATATGGATTAATACCTTGGATGTGATCTTGGGTGAGTATAGCAGAGTTCTATCTCCTGGACAAAGGCAGGAAAACAATCTATTTCTTCCTATGGACTTAGAAGAATCGATCGAAAGAAAGAAGAAATAGAAGGCGTTCTTCCTTTTCTTCCACTTACATTTTGGATGATTTATGAAACTAAAAAAGAGATGGAATAGGATTGTGCTTGCTGTAGATTTGATGTGTGAAGAATGAAATGAGAGTGACAAGAGCTTATATAGAATGGTGTTTATATAGAATGGTGTTTGAGGCTTGTGAATATCTTAGATATTTTATTTACCATGATATTTTGTTACCACTTGGTATTTACTGGAGTATATGATAGTATATGATAAGTAAAATGCACTTTTGGTCCCACCATCCACGGACACTTATGATTTTGGTCCCAACATTTTAAATTTTGGTCCCAAAAGATAAAAAATAACACATTTGATCCCAACATCGAAAAAGTTGACACATTTGGTCCCACCCACGTTAAATGTTGAAGGAAAGACTCACGTGATCGTTAGTAATTTATTTTCCTATTAAAAAATAGTAAATAATATTATTAAATATTAAAAAAATTATACTCGGCTGCCATACTCCATATACTTAAAACACTTTGCACCCGAGACAAAAACCATCCGCCGGTGTGGAATATCACGGTGGAGGTCGGGAAGCCGAATTTGCTCCAGGACATCTCCTCCATCAGTTGCAGAGGACATCTCCTCCATCAGTTGCAGAGGACATCTCCTCCCTAGCTAGCCGACGTTGCTACCCTCCATTGGTTGCAGAGGACATCGAAGACGGAGAGATTTCGATTTTTGGGCATCTCCTCCGTTTGTTTCCCCTCCTCCATCGAAGAAGAAGGCGACCGACGCGGCCGCTGCTGTTGAAGAAGGCGGCCGACGCGGCGGCTGTTGTTCACGTCGCCGGCCGTTGCTCCCCTCCTCCTTCCCCGATTTTGGTTTTTCATTGATTAGGGTTAGTTTTTTTTTTTAATCCAGAGGGTACTTAATCGTTTCGTCGAAGTAAAATACCCCTAGTGGCACTCGAATTTAATGTCGGGTAGGGTCGCCCGTTTCGGGGTGCCCCGACCTTGATTGATCCGGTTCATAAGGCACTGATTGAACCGTCGGGCGAGCTGTGGATTCGTGTTTGAATTTCCATCGGTCAGCCATCCAATTTTTCTCCGACGATTATCGGAATTGAGGGGAAGCCGTTCTTATTGAGGGCGGAAATTAGGGTATCGTAATTGGTATAAAAAACGTGGTCGTATGTGATTTGGCCGTCGACTACTGGGGCTGAAGTACGGTTGAAGAATGCAAGATCGACTGGGAAATTGGGATCGGCGTAGAGGCTGAGGAAAGGGTAGATGTTGATTGTTAATGGCGCTGCGTAAAATTGAGATTTTAGATCTGCAAATTGTAGATCTATAATATTTTCATATATAATTTTCGAATTTTTTGCTCTTTTCGAAAAAAAATATTATCAAATTTTTGTTTTAATTCAAATTTTTTTTACTGAAATTTGAATAATATTCTAAAATATATATTTCTTCATTTCTTTTTATCAAAATTTAGGATCATTTTAAATTTATTTTTTTCCGATTTTTTTTCTTTAACGCCAAGGTTGATTAACGGTTGACTAAGGTCAACTAACGATTGACTAACTTTGGGACCGGATGTGTCAATTTTTTCTCTTTCGGAACCAAAATTCAGAATGTTGGTACCAAAATTATGAGTGCCCATCCAGGTGGGACCAAAAGTTCATTTTTCTCAGTATATTATACTTATTGTTCACTTAATATATTATCGTATAAATATTACAAGGTCTATATATTTAATTGTTTAATTCTTTTTTAGTGAATAAATTGTCACACTTTGAAGACGAAACTATTCATTTATTATTATAATTGATTTTTTTTTCCCATAGAAATGCACTTTCCGCCCAATTTTCCTTTAGAAATGCACTTTCTTCTTTAGAAATGCAGAGTTCTATCTCCTGGATAAAGGTAGGAAAACATAAAAAATCCAATCAGAATTGCCACATGAATAAAAACGTCAATAATATGTCACATAAGCCTTGACCGGTTTGGTGACTTGCTACCACCGGTCAATGGACTATAAAAAAATTGTAATGATGAATTACTAAAATCAAAATGTCGAAATTGTTTGGTCCAAATTCACAAAATAGGTAAAGTTAATGGACTAAAAATAATAAAATCCCTTAAAAAATAAAAAATTTGAAAAAAAAATAAAAAATTTAAATGTAAAAAGTAATAAAGCATAAAAAAAACATTTAAATCTAAAAGAGCACTACTACTCACACCCTAAAATACTATAAGCACAGTTTCTTTACTTATTATTTAAAGGAAAAATATCATTTTTGTCACTAAACTTTACCACTTTTCAAATTTGCTCACCCACATTTAATCTGAATTAATAAACTAAATAAAATCTGTAAAATACTAATTAAGAACATAGTTGTGAAATTTATTTTCTTTCGATGTGGAATATCTTATATAATTCTATGATTAAAAATTACTCGACCAATATGCCCATTAATTTCAATGGCCTAAAGCGGCAATAAATGTACTTTGATCTTGGTAAATTGTTAACCCTACAAACATTTTTTGAAAACCATCTTATTTGTATAAACTTTCCATCAAATTAAACTGCCATCTTTGAACAAAGTGCACTACAAAAAAAGCGCAGTTTTCCGATGGAAATGCCGTCCAAAAACGTTAATACCGATAGTCATGGCCGTCGGCACTACTGTAAAGGGTAATATAAAGTAGTGTGCTTATACTAAGCACAATAAATATGTATTGTTTCCTTTTGTAACTTCCTTTTGTTAGTTAGTTTGAATAGTTAGTGGTTAGTTAGTAACTACTAGTTGTTACTTAGTCTATAAATATAGATTAGAGTCTTTTGTATTCCTTATGCATTTTAAGCATTGTAAACATTGAAACACTCCATATATGAAATACCTTTTGTTTTGTATTTCCTTCTTTGCAATTATAAGATGAGTGTGTGTTTACATCTCTACATGGTATCGGAGCTATGTATTGATTAATTTATGATCGATTAAACAAGTTTGTCGATCAAGATATGTTTCCGCAATTCGGTATGCATGGATTTCCGAATTTCTTGAGTTTTATACTCATTTCTGCCAAATCTTTGATGGATTTGGATTTCTATCATTTTTTTTTTCTCTTTTCGAGATTGTTCTTTACGGGTTTTATGCTCGTGAATTTGTGGATTCAATTTTATCTTGATTCGAATTCTTCTTTGAGTTTCTTGAGTTTAATACTCATTTCTTTGCGAGTTATATCCTCGTGAGTTTTATATTTGATTTCATGTTGATTCGAAATCGATTTTTCGTGTTTATCACGATTCCATTTTTTTTGGAAAATTTGTGGAATTCTCACCACGTATGGGATGAATTCGATTATTGGTGTCTATGATGGACATGGAGATGATGCGTGGACAGAGAGGCTGGAGGGAGCTGGCTGTTCTTGGGGACAAAATGAACAAGTTCCCTGGCATGATTGAGGGCCTGATATGGTCTCCAGGAAGTGGTGACAAAAGTGACCAAGTTGATGATTGAGGATGAGAGAGACAGAATTTTAAAATCTGGTGGATTTTTTGTGTTGTTTTCGGCCGATTCTCGACGTTTGGAGATTGATCATTACATTTCATTGTCGACACTATGTGTGATCTTCTCTACAATGCTATTTTCTTGTCATGCTGATTTCATCACTCACATTGTCAAAATGAAGCTGATTGACATCCACTCTCATTTTGAGGGGGGTGTAAAGGGAAATATAAAGTAGTGTGCTTTATACTAAGCACAATAAACATGTATTGTTTCATTTTGTAACTTCCTTTTGTTAGTTACTTTGAATAGTTAGTGGTTAGTTAGTAACTACTAGTTGTTACTTAGTCTATAAATATAGATTAGAGTCTTTTGTATTCCTTATGCATTGTAAGCATGGTAAACATTGAAACACTCCATATATGAAATACTTTTTGTTTTGTATTTCCTTCTTTACAATTATAAGATGAGTGTGTGTTTACATCTTTACAACTATCAACGGCGAATTCAAATCGACCCGTTTGGATACCGGGTCAAGTAGCCATTGCTACTACTGACGGTCCATTTCGTCGTTATTTATTTTAAATTTATTTTATTTAAAAAATGTTGGCCTTGGGTAAACCGTCGGTGATTACTCCGCCCAAGCTTATAACCGCGGGTAAACGGCATTTGGCAAATGAAATTTTATGTGGAGGCGCAATTTATTCTCGTGGGGAGAACCTTTAATTAACCAACTGCAGGAACACATAACCAACAACCTTGCAAGCATTTTGAGGATCGAGTTCCTTAATTCTCTTCAACAACTCCACAGTAGCCTCAGTAAAAAAATCCATCTCCAAGCTCTAAATTTAACAAGGAATTAATTAATATTGTTTTAAATAAAATATTTGAGATATTCTGTCAAGGATGTACTAAAAATCAAGAAAATAATTCGATAATTTGAAATTATTGACTACAACTGTGCAAAAGCTGCATTAACTCTATTTTAATCTTTAATTTGTAAAATGTTAACCCCACAAACATTGATTGAAAATCATAATTTATACTCCCTCCGTCCCAGGATTGTTTGCACCAAAAATGGGGCACGCAAACTAAGAAAAAGGTGTAATGAGTGGAGAGTTGAGGGGTAATTTTGTAAACTTTTATGAATAAAGTAAAGTGAATGATTGGATTGAGTGTAAAAGTAATGGCATTTTGTGTAAATATGTGAATATTGTGAGGGTGGGGTTTATGAAAAAGTTTCCTTTTTGGGTAGTGCAAACAATTGTGGGACGGACAAATAAGGAAAGAGTGCAAACAATTGTGGGACAGAGGGAGTATCAATTTTTTTAGCATGTGCTGGAATAACCAAGCACAATGTCGTTTTAATGTTTTTTCGGTGATTTGGGACTAAAATGATATAATTTAAATAAATGTGGAACTAAATTGGTAAAGTAAAAAATTGTGGGACTATTTCTAAAAAGGTAAAATCTTATGGGGTAGATTCGATTTTAAACCCAAATTCAAAATCTAGAAATTATGAACGCTATCATTTCATACTTGCAATAGAAAAAGAAGAAGAAGAAAACAGCAAGAACATATATACTAAATATTCTTTACAACGGCATTTCATTGACACGCATTGTTTCCTTGAAAAGTTCATATTTCAGGTTCAAAAATCGATCAAATTCAAATTCAAAATCTAGAAATTATGAACGCTATCAATATTTCATACTTGCAATAGAAAAAGAAGAAGAAAACAGCAAGAACATATATATATATTAAAAAGTGAATTCTTGAAATACGTACCCGTGAAATCTTTGCTGCGGTGAACGGCAGGAAATTGTTCTTCTTCTTATTTCTTGGATCTTCTTCTGGTGAGCTGGGGGGTTTTTAAATGTGGGTAACAGCCTTATAATGACAACGGAATTAATAGCCTAATTCTGGAATTTTAGTTTCTTCTTTTCTACTTACATTAACATTTTCTTCTTTGTTTAATTAACTCATATCATATATATATATATGAACAGCGAAATTTGAAGCTGGCTTTTTCGTAAAGAGATTTTTGTTTCAAATAGCTTCTTGTACGTTTTCTATTAATTGCATATACATGTATATATATAGATTTAAATTATCTGTTTAAATATAAAATAAACTGCCAATATGGGTAGAAAAAAAACTTCCCGAATTTATTTTTCAACTTGGGAACACACTTTAATTAAGTTACTACAGAAAATCAATATAAGTATATATATATGAGTATTAATTTCGTGAGATAACAAGTATATATTGTAAAATCCATATGATTGTAATGTGCCGGAGATGGAAAAGTTAGTTAAAATTTGGACGTGCGTAATTGGAAAACTTAACTTTTTATGTGCTGAAAGAGCAAAAAAAAGTGATTGTTCAATTGGGGCCAAACCATTTGGACTGTATGGGCCGAGATGGCAACCAGCCCGTTATCCTTCCACTGCCGAGAGTGGGTGGTTGTCGCTGCTCTGTGGAGCCAGCCTGGCGCATTACCAACCACTCTAGGGGCTATGAAGCCCAAGCTTTAGCTCGGACCAACTCCCAGCTTGGAACGGGCAGGCCAGAATTTAGCCACCAACAAACCCAACATCCAATCACCCTAATGCCCCCACTTGGGTCACAAGCTTGCGTTACCAAGCACGGCACTGACTCAATGCTTTTTTCCTAGATATAACATAGTTGTGAAATTTGTTTTCTTTCGATGTGGAATATCTTATACTCCATCCGCCCATGAAAAGTAGTCCCATTAGCCTTATATTCTTTGTCCACCAAATGTAGTTTCATACACTTTATGAAAACTATCACCCTTCAATCATCACTTAATTACTCAATTTGCCATCAACTTTATTTATAAACAATCACTTTATTCACAATGGACCCACAATACCCTACCTATAATACCCTTACTTTATCTATCTTTTTCTTAAAACTTGTGCCCATCCTCCATGGGATCACTTTTTGGTGGATGGAGGGAGTACATGTTCTAATCACAGAACAACACAGAGAAACTGACCCTGAATTTTTTATTTTTTTTAAATTGAAATTATATATGGAAAAGTAGATAGAGTAATTTCCCAATTTTCCCTCCATCTATATTGAACTTTTTCCTGCCAAAATATATATAATTACCTTTTTCATTAATAAATTTGTCTTTTTAATTAAATACAGTTTGAATGGTTCAACTTATCAGATTTCTGGTTAAAGAAGCTAACTTATTATTTACTTAGAACTACAAATTTTTTCCCTTACCACAAAAAAATACAAACTAAAAAATATAGTACTTAAAACTAAAAAAATAGGTTAAATTCTCATTTATACCCTCAATTGCTTCAAATCATTCTCTCTCCACCAAAAACGTCCTATCATCGTTCTCATTTTCAAATTCCACTATCAGTCCATTTATCTCCCCCATGATTGTTTGATCGTACATCACTCTTAATTTATCAGTCCATTTATCTCCCCTGTAGTCGGAGACGCCGCTGGTACATCGGAGGTACCCAGTAATGAATCCAGAGGGAGAGCACCTCCTGATATTGAAATGCGGAGATGATGATTGTAACAACTAAGCAGTTGAACGTGATTGTCGCCAAGGCTGTGGAGAGAATGATGGTTTCTAAGAAGGGGCCAGCAACCCCAATACCTTCCTTGAGTAGTCGAGACTGGAGGTCCTCGAGCACCTGGAGTTTCTCAAGCCTTTCTCGAGAGAAGTTGGAGGCCAAGGAGAAAGAGAAGAGAAGTTGTCATCTTAGGCAGAAAGAAGTGCCCCTATGCGGAATAGAGGAAGGGACCAGGACCCTGACGAGGTTGGAGGACCCGAATCCACAGGAGTTGAGGAGAGTATCGATGACACCTATTCCAGTCGGTGAATGACCAGTTACAGGCTCTTCAGAAGGAAATGAAAGCTATGAGGAAGCAAATGACTAGTCACGTAAGTAAACATACTCCCGTTACTGGCTGTCAATTTTCTACATAGATATTACATGATATAGCAATTATTATAATTTAAGATATGATGTTTTCAACGCTCTATATAATAGTAGCATTTAATATAAATTAAAACTTTAAAGTGTGGATTAGCGCACTACAAGAAACAGGGGGAATAGCGATGAAAATTTTGCGACAAATCTAAATTTCATCGCTAAAAACAATTTTTAGCAACAAAATAAAAAATTTCGTCGCTAAATTCTTAGATTTAATATTTACAACAAAATTTATATATTTCATCGCTATATTAGCAACAAATTGCTTCATTTCGTTGTTAATAATCAAAATAGCAATGAAAATTATATTTCGTCGCTAATATTTTGAAACGAAATGGAAATTTACGTCGCTAAATTTTTAGATTTAATATTTGCAACAAAATTTATATATTTCATCGCTATATTAGCAACAAATTTCTTCATTTTGTTGTTAATAATCAAAACAGCAATGAAAATTATATTTCGTCGCTAATATTTTGCAATGAAATAGAAATTTTCGTGGCTAATTTCTTGAAATTAATTTTTGCAACAAAATTTATATATTTTATCGCTACATTAGCAACAATTTGCTTCATTTTGTTGTTAATAATCAAAACAGCAATGAAAATTATATTTCGTCGCTAATATTTTGCGATGAAATAGAAATATTCGTGGCTAATTACTTGAGATTAATTTTTGCAACAAAATTTATATATTTCATCGCTATATTAGCAACAAATTGCTTCATTTTGTTGTTAATAATCAAAACATCAATGAAAATTATATTTTGTCGCTAATATTTTGCGATGAAATAAAAAATTTTGTGGCTAATTTCTTGAAATTAATTTTTGCAACAAAATTTATATATTTCATCGCTATATTAGCAACAAATTGCTTCATTTTGTTGTTAATAATTAGAACAACAATGAAAATTATATTTCGTCACTAATATTTTGCGATGAAATAGAAATTTTCGTGGCTAATTTATTGAAATTAAATTTTGCGATGAAATTACAATATTTCATCGCTATAATAGAAACAAATTGCTTCATTTTGTTGGTAATAATCAGAACAACAATGAAAATTATATTTCGTCGCTAATATTTTAGCGACAAAGTTGAAATTTGTATGACTAATTTTGTGGATTTAATATTTGCGAGAAAATTAAAATATTTCATCACCTTATTAGGAAAATAATATTTTATTGTTAATAATCAGAACAATAATAAAAATTCTATTTCGTCTCTAATATTTTAGTGATGAAATATAAATTTTCATGTTTAATTCTCATGAATTAAAAATGGTTGTCGTTTAAACATAATAAATGAAAAAAGTTTGAGTGCATGCATAGTGTGAAACAATAGAGACGATTCTATCACTATCATGTTTGAAATATAATAGGATCAATATAATTTCATTTACACTCATTAATTTGACATATTAAGTTTTTGTTTGATTTATTTTGGGGTATAATTTCTTGATTTCATTATATATATTTTGTTTTATATTTTTCTATTTTCTTTATTTCATTAATTATTTGTTTTTGTTTCTACTGAGGATGAGGGAAGAGTACTACTTCAACTATACATATTAAATCAAGAAAATCGGTTTAAATGTTTAATAATTCTCCAAAATTTTGTGTCTTATATAAATCAGTTTGAATGTTTATAAAAATATTTATAAATATGAAGATGCTGAAAATGGACATAAAGATGAGATGATGATGAATGGATGTAATATTTATTATTTTTTTGGAATTGTTAAAGTAACATTGATTTTTTATAATTGAAATTGTTTTAAAAATTACAATATATATATATATATAAATAATTGTTACAAGTTAAAAATTAATCAATTAATATATGTGAAATAAATTAATTAAATGAGTAAAATTAACTAAATTAGTAACAATTAAATACATATATAATTAATATTAAAAACTGAACTAAAGAGTTGTCTGCCCGAGTGGTGGACACCCATAGCTGGGTGCCCATCCACCCGGGATCGATTCCCACAAACACCAAATAAATACTCATTTAAATAAAATGGGGAGGGGTATGCGGATTGGGTGCGGGTCGGTTGGGTTGGGTGTGGGTCGGTTGGGTTGGGTGTGGGTGTGGGTCGGTTGGGTTGGGTGCGAGTGTGGGTCGGTTAGGTCGGTTGGGTGTGGGTCGGTTGGGTGCGGGTCGGTTGGGTGCGGGTGTGGGTGTGGGTCGGTTGGGTCGGGTTGGGTTGGGTGCGGGTCGGGTTGGTCGAGTGCGGAAGTGGGTTTAGAGAACAATTCAAAAATTGGATATCCATAGCCAAATATTAGCGACAAAAAATATGAGTTTCATCGCTAACATTTGCAACGAAATTAAAATATTTATCGCAAAAAATTATTAACGAAGTAAGAAATTATTATTTTAGACACGAAAAATTTTTGTCGTTAATTCTAATATTTTCGTCGCTAATGTGAGTTAGCGATGAAATAATTTTGTCGCAAGATTTGTTGCTATACACCCGTCGCTAACGTGTTTGCGACAAATGTTTGATTTTCCTCGCAAACATTTTGCGATGAAATTCATATTTTTGTCGCTAATATTTTGCGATGAAACTCAAATTTTCATCGCTAATATTAGCGACAAAATTAATTTTTTTGGTCACAAACACGTTAGCGACGGGTGTATAGCAACAAATCCTGCGACAAATTTATTTCATCGCTAATTTACGTTAGCGACGAAAATATTAGAATTAGCGACAATTTTTTTCGCGGCTAAATTGCAGTTTTCTTGTAGTGGCGTTACGGTCCATAAAGAAAAAATTAAATCAGATAAAGCCAAACACTTTATACAACACTACTATAATTTATAATAAAGTCAAACAAAAATCACTAAGGCTTAAATGGAACTCGAATTTTAATTGAGCTTTAAATTTTATAAATATAAAATTATGTTTAGTTTGATACTTTTATTAGCTTATAAGATTTTTTAGAATTGATATCTTGATTTGATTTTCAATTTACATCACAACTAAAAATATTATTTAAAAGTCAAAATCAAGAACTAGTACTGTATTTAGGGGATGTTTTCATTCACTACAAAATAGTGAAAATCACTTTTAAAATGTAAAAGCAGTTTAAAATCAACCAAGTTATCCCCATTCATTATTAATATTCCCGAATCCCAAAAGGCATGTCTTTTGTTCTTCGATCATCACGTTATTGCCTCAATTTAATGCGTTTCTCTTATAAATTAACGTTAAATTTCTTCCCCGAACTTTCTCCATTCTATCTTCCTTCACTCATTCTATCGTCTATGTATCTGAGTTAACTCAGATATTTTAACAAAATCTGTGAAGAAAAAGCAAAATACAGGTTTCCATTTTCTTTTTATGTATTTCCTTTTTTCTATGATAGTTTCATTGTTGTAAAGATAGTTGTTTTTGGTAAAATTGTAGTACATATATGTTCAAGAAGTAGCATATCTTATTATATTTATCTGACTGTTGAAAATCCTAATTTAGTAGTAGTACATTTACAAGAATTCAATTAATAATTTTTTTTCACAAAAGTTTGTGCACATGGCGGATTTAGGCCAGGGAGATAGTGGGGGCTGCTACTTTTAGTATGTGTATTTGGTCTTCTTGTTTTTATTTATGTGTGTATATGAATGTATAAGTGTTAGTATCGATCAGTGATATTGAGGACCAAGTTTAAAAAGATAGGAGGCAGAAGTTGGAAGAAAGGACTGTCTCGGATGAGACAAAGGTAATCAATAATGAGTGATATTGCAGACGTCGTGTGTTGTAATTAACCTTTTTCAGTGCCAGAAACCCCCAAAATCATAAATGATGGTCAATAAATATCAACGTGGATCAAATAATTAATGTATCATTAGATGTGTAATTTGTATATCTATTTTCTGTTTAGACTACTAAATTAAGAGTGATGTACAAGTATTAGACTAGTAGTTAAATTACATTATTTTATCAATCTTACAATTAAATCTCATTGATTGAATTCCTAATCTTATTCAATTTTCTTCAAGAAGACAACATACGTGCTATTTTCTAGCTCTTTCCTTATCATCGTACTCCATAGATACGCGTCAAATTTTTCAAACAAGAGAAATATTTTCATCTTTTCCAAGCATTAGATGTCTGATGAAAATGTTTTTCTCTGTTTGAAGAATGTGAAGCATATCTTTGGAGTGGGATGACTAAGCAAGAGTTTGAAATTGGTAGGTAGGTTGTCTACTTGAAAAAAAAAAATTGGGATAAGAAATTCAATTCAGTCGATGAGATTTAATATTATGTTAGGCTTCCCGTCAAAAAAAAAAATATATATATATATATATATTATGTTAGGGTTGATAAAGAATGTAATTAACTGATATTTCACTACTAGTCTAATACTTGTACATCATTCTTTAGTAGCTAAAACAGAAAGTATGTATACAAACTAAGCATAATAGTGATACATTATTTTATCGAGGTCGATATTTATAGACCATCTATACATATGATGTTGGGTTGTTCTCGGGTATTGAGAGACGTTGATTCCAATTTACGTGTGCAATGCCATTCTTTATTAACTACCTTTATCACATCCTGGGCTGTACTTTCTTCCAACTTTTGCCTCTTAGCTTTTTACACTTCGTCCTCACTATCATTCTCTGCTTCCCTATTTCCACCAAAGTCCTGCCCACCACCGCTCCAACTACTTCTTACACGACCAAAGTCCCGCCCACCACCTCTCCAACTACTTCTTCTGCAACCTTTTACCAAGATTAAAGTAGAGTTTTTACACGGTTTCAATAAATGATTCCGCTTTTGGCAATTGAAATTAATTCATGCATAATGGACGGCAATTTCAAATTATCGAATTGTTGTTTTTTTATATATATATATTTTTTCTATACATCCTTAATTAAATATCTCAAATGGAAAATATCATTTTTTGTCACTAGGTTTTACCTCTTATAAAACTTGGTTACCCACTTTTAGTAAGTATCAAAACTGGTCACTTAGAGTTGTTTTACTCTAACATTTGGTTTTGCCGTCAGTTGACTAACTGACGGAAGGTGAAAATGTAATTATTTAAAAAACATGTACTCAAATGTATTTTTTTATAAGTAATATGCATTTAATAAACTTTTTTAAAAACAAACAACAACCTAAATATATATTTTGAAAATGAATAACATTAAAAAGGGGGATTAATTATATTCTTTTTAGTCCATTAACTTTACTTATTTTTTAATTTGGTCCCGACAATTTGGACATTTTGATTATAGTCCTTTATTTTTACAAAAAAAAAATATTTTAGTCCATTGACTGTAGCGGGTCACCAAACCGATCAAGGCTTATGCGACATATTGTTTGACTTTTTTTGTACATGTGTCAATGTTGATTGAACTTTTATATTTGTGTGGCATTATTTGTATTAATATTTTATTAAACTATATAGAAAGAAAATATTAAAATTTAGATATTAATAAAAAAAACTTTTAGTTATTTTAGAATAATTAAATAATTTATATATTACATTTAAATGTAAAATAATTCAAAATTTTATATATTTTTTGGTATTTTATATTTATAATTAATTTATAATTTATTTAATTCTTTTAAAATAACTAAACAATTTTTTAATTAAGAATGATGTACAAGTATGAGACTAGTAGTTAAATTGTAAATCCTACAAACATTTATTGAAAACCATCTTATTTGTATCAACATTCCTTCAAATTAAACTTCCATTTTTGAACAAATTTTCATGTATCAAAGAATGGATTAATACCTTGGATGAGTATAGCAGACTTCTATCTCCTGGAAAAAGGCAGAAAAACAATCGACTTCTTCCTATGGACTTAGAAGAATCGATCGGAAGGAAGAAGAAATAGAAGGTGTTCTTCCTTTTCTTCCACTTACATTTTGGATGATTTATGAAACTAAAAAAGAGATGGAATGGAATTGTTCTTGCTGTATATTTGCAAGATTTGTGAATATCTTATATATTTTTTTTTTATCATGATATTTTGTTACCACTTGGTATTTACGGAAGTATATGATAGTTTACTAATATCCGTATTGGTCACTTAATATATTATGGGTAGGGCTGTTGTGTACTCAAGTACACGGTGTACTTGAGTCCACTTGCAAACTTCCACATATGGATAAATAACATATTGCACGCTTATATACTAACTAGTTGTTATAGCCTAGTGGTTGCCCCCTCCATTGTTTTCCACAAAGTCACACGTTCAATTCCTACTTATATCAAATTTTGAATTTAATTTTATTTTAACACCTGTTTTTTATTTATTTTCGCACCTAATGAATATTTTAGCACTCGTTTATATAAATTATAAAAGTGCAAGACTAATAACCAAAACGTGTATCATGGATAGTCATAAAAGTGCAAAATTAAATAGTCCACAAGGTCACACGTTCAATTCCCACTTATATCAAATTTTGAATTTAATTTTATTTTATCACCTGTTTTTTATTTATTTTCGCACCTAATGAATATTTTAGCACTCGTTTATATAAATTATAAAAGTGCAAGACTAATAACTAAAACGTGTATCATGGATAGTCATAAAAGTGCAAGATTAAATATTATAAAAGTGCAAGACTAATAACCAAAAGGTGTATCATTGATAGTCATAAAAGTGCAAGTTTAAATAATAAAATGTGTCAAATTAATAACAATGTTTTTAAAAAAATTAGGAATAGTTATTGTAGATTATAAAAGTACAAGTACTAATAACCAAAATGTGTGTTTTAATTGTCATAAAAGTGCAAGAATAAATAAAAAAATGTGTGAAATTAATAATGAAAGTGTGCGGGGTGAAGTATAGAAGTGTTTAAGTATAAGTAGATAAATGTTGCACAGAATGTTGAGACAAATAGTGCAACACTGACTCTAACAGAATATCAGAAATTAAGATTCACAGCGGAAGACTTGAAACACTAAAAACAAACGAGACACAATGGAAATACTTTTAACATAGATTTTATAAATAAAAATCTATGTCTGCCTTATGGCGTAAAATCAATACTTATCTTCAAGTACAAATGTTGTGTGAAATGTTACAACAATAACTTTCACAACGAAACTATAAACGAGGCAGGTGCCAAGTCTAGAAAACGAACTAAGTGTATAAATTATACACTGTCGAAATGCCTAGTCTATCTAATGATTACACTCTCAATAGATAAGAAGACACACAGTCATACGGGTGGTATACAACGTATGAACTAAAATGTAGAACTATTGGCCACAATTTCCTAACAGGGATGAACGCTCGGTCTAGGATATTGATCGAATAGAGCACACTGAATTATGAAGCCTTCAATGGGTATTTATAATGTGGGATACGAAATTCTAGAGGCTTCCACATTGAGGTCCTATTTTTTAGGAAACTCAACTTCCACTACTTCCATGATCTTTCTAGATCCTTCTAGGCTGCTCCAGGTCGTTCCAAATGTATCCAGGCTGTTCTAGCATGTTCTCCAATGTTCTGGAATCTTCCAGGTTCCAGATCCTTGTAGAAGCTTCTAGATCCTGCCAGAAATGCGACAACATTTAGGTCAACATTTAATGTAGCATTTCAGAAAAGACTTAGAAAAAATCTCGGAAGGTCGAATTCAGATGTTGTTGATAATGTTAAGACATTTAAGAATTAACAACATCTACAATCTCCCCCAATTTGACCTTTCGACTACAACACACCTGATGCACATATATTTCTATACATACTCAGTTTTATGTACTTAGTTGAGGTTGACATCATTGCTAAGCACTAGTCAAGACAATACCTGTTGTAATCGTTGGATCAAATCAACTGAAGATCAAGGATAATTTCATAATGATCCGTGCCAAAGGATCAAAACTATTTCATCCAAAATAGAATAAGTATAAACGATACACTTACTCACAACATAAGTAACTATACTAAGATAATAAGTTGAACTGGAAGAAATTCACTTAGAATCTAAGTATGACACAAAAAAAACAAAATAATAAAATCAGAGCAAAACATAATGTAAAAAGAATATAAACAAAAACAGACACTAATACTATACACAACCTGCAATGTTAGACACATGATAATCTGCAAACAAATTAAGCAAGTTGCAGTAATAAACATCCTATCATCTAAGAAAATAAATAACAAGTGTATCAGAATTTCAGAATACTTAAACATTAATTACAGAGATTGAACTGAATAAATGGCATAAACAGCAGCCATTATAAAATCAGATCTCCCCCTGTCTTGTAGCTTGTTCCTGTTCATCAATGTTCCTGTTCATCAGCTTCATCCACAAAGTAAATAGATGCAAGATGTGCAACTACATCAGTTACAGCAGCATCTCCTCCAGCATCAGGTACAGCACCAGCATCAGCAGCAGCTGGAACTCCATCTTCATTTAACTCCTCAATGACCACATTGGAGTTGGATGGTGGTGGTACTCCCCCTGTTGTAGGTGAAAGGAGGTTGGTCCACCTGTCCTTTAGGAACTGGAGTTCATCTATTGTTTCCTGCAAGTGTTGGAGTTGGAGTTTGATGAATTCCTGTGAAAGATACACATTACCAGAAATGTTGACACGAATGTTCTCAACATTTGGGGGTGCATTTCTCTGATGTGTTCTGGAAGGGCCTGGTTGAGCTGAAGTAGAGGGTCTGGAAGATCTCTGTGGACTATCAGTACCAGGAGCAACCATGGGCAGGTCAATGATTCTGTCCCCAATCAATAAGGCAGGAGCAATAGCAAGTAGTGGCACTCTCCCCCTCAAGACATCAGTCTTCTTAGCAGTGAAGCCATGGTGCTTCAGATAGTTTGAAATCAAGACTGGATAGGGCAGATTTCCTTTCCCAGTAGTTTTCCCAGTAAATTTCCTCATATGGTGAAAGATAGTATGTCCCAGATTGAACTTCTTAAGTATAGAAATCCTATACATAAGAATGGCTTGGTCTCTTGTAATCTTGGTGGTGTTGGTAGTGGGAATCCAATTGTATATGATCAGCTTATACAAAACAGAATGTAAGGAGGTTAAGTGTCTAGCTAGCATCTTCCTAGTCCACTTAGTCTTTCTACCCCCTGTGATTGCAGTAATCACAACATCCATATCTGGATCATCATCCTCATCAACATTAGGAGTGTGCAAGAACTCATTAATAAGTTCTGGAGTGAATGGCACATCCCTCCCCCTAAAATTTACAGTACCATAAGACCTAGAACTTCTTTTTCCATAACTTTTCTTCATACAAGCATAGAATTCATAAGACCAGTTTGTAAGAAAAGCTTCACCAAATGTAACAGCATTCAACAGATTTCTATCCTCTAAAAACTTAATCATCCCCTTACTATCAAAATCAGGCACATTAATTCTTTTCTCAATCAACAGCTTCCTCTTAGAGTAAATTTCTAACCTTTTCTCAACATAATTAGAGTGATCAGAGATACCTTCATTTTCTGTCTCAGAAGGCAGTTCCTCATCAGGATCAGTGTCTCCATCATGTGCAGAGGAGCTTTTGGATGAGCTCTTTGCTTCAGCAGATGAGCTCTTTGCCTCAGAAGATGAGCTGTCTCCACTTCCACCATCATCAGGTTCTGGTGTGGACTCTTTTGCAGCCGCAAATGACTCAGCATTCTTCTTAAGAGATTCTTGCATGTCTCTTAGGCAAACATTGAAATCAGAATCAGAGTCTGATTCAGCAGGTTCTTCTTCAGGGATCATCTTGGCCTTCCCTTTGCCTTTGGGATCAGTAGCAGCTTTCTTCAGTAATGGTTTCTCAACAGCAACTTTCTTTGGTTTCTTTGCAGCAACAGTCTTTGGTTTCTTTGCAGCAACAGTGGCAACTTCGGTTTCTTCATCAGATTCAGTGAACACTTGAATGGGTTCACCAGCATCAGCTCCAGCTTTCTTCTTCTTCCTCATGGATTCAGAGTAATCCACACGAGTGAATACACGGTACGATCTCCTTCTTTGTACAGGGCTTCTTTGTCTTTTTCCTTTCTGCGCATTTTTCTTGAAGGGAATATGAGCAGACTCTTCAGAAAGTGAGAGAGATGAGTTTGTACCAGAATCAGAAGCTTGGGCGTCCTCCATTTCTTCATCCTCAGAATTGGATGCAGCAGCAGCTTCTCCTTCAACAACGGTATCGACATGTTCCTCCGTTGAAACTGGAACAGCAGGATTAGGGCTTTTTGTTGCAGCAGTCATTTGAGCAGTTTGATCGGCCAAATAACTTGAGATATCCACAGTGATATCTCCGAATTGCATCACGGGTAGATGCCCGGTAGTTCGAAGAGTTGCAGTCACTTCTTCGACAGCTTTTGTAAACTGTTCAACGGTCGAATCTTGTGGGATTTGGGTAGTTGTTGGAACAGGAGCGGTTGTTGATGGGGTTGCAGAGACATTGGAGTCGGTATTTGAGGAGTTGGATTGTTGCGAAGCCATTGAAGCAAGAATTTCAAGAGAGTTTTGGGCAGTTTGTTTGGAAGATTCAGGAGAAGAGTGTGAGTGAGAGTGT
The DNA here is from genome assembly GCA_963675135.1 of Galeopsis tetrahit. Lineage (NCBI taxonomy): Eukaryota > Viridiplantae > Streptophyta > Magnoliopsida > Lamiales > Lamiaceae > Galeopsis > Galeopsis tetrahit. The sequence continues at coordinate 77,776,124 of OY776127.1, forward strand.
GATCGAGGGTGGTTTCCAGCCATTAAGAAGAATCGGTTGGATTTCCAAGGTAGGTTTTTGAGAGTGTATGTAGTAAATTTGGGAAATACACGGCCAAAGAACAGTTTCTGCAAATACAGTACTTAACAAAAACTCGAAAAAGATAATTAGCAAAATAAATCACAATTAATTGAGTTTTATGGAGAGAATGTATGTGTAGTTGGAGGTTAAAACGAATTATTCCAGAAATAATTTGATAGTGCTCCACATTTTTAGCCACAACCTAGATCATGGTTAATTAGTGGGAAAAATCAATTTTATTAATTAATTAAATAATTAAGAAGTTTCTAGAATTCTTTACTTAGTCCAAGCATAATCTGAAAATTAAAAACGTGGGTTAGTTATATAATTGAATAAATAAAATAAATCTCAATAAATAATTAAATAATTACTACTTATAAAAATAAATTCGAATCAGGCAATGTTGTGCTCAAAACTGTTACAAACACCTCAACACGGTTTTTACATGAATTTGCTTCATTTGTGTTGCACCATAATTTTTCTTTTTGTGTTATAGCATCTAATTTGTATTGATCCATTGTTCCTGTAGAGTACATCGTAGTAGCGAACTCCGTGCCCCATACTTACTTAATGGATTACAAATATATTGATGTTTTTACCAAAGAATCACCTTTTGAAAAGAAGGCATCGTAGTAGTGAACTCCGTGCTCCATAGTTACTCAGTGATTTGGTACATCTTTTAGTATGCTAATAACATTCTCATTTTTATGCATTTGAGAGGTGTAAGACATGTTTATTTTTGCACTACAAGGTTCTTAGATTCGTAGATATTTTACAAAGGAATTATTTAACTAAGTAAGAAATAAATTCAACTTATAAAATTTTACAACCCATGATGTTGTCCCAAATGCTGACGCATTTGTGACAACATCCATCCGAATTTTTCAGATAGTGCTCATTCCAAGAGATTTCCTCAAGATTGAGAATCTCTCATGGTCTAATGCCTTAGTAAAAATGTCAGCATTTTGTTTCTCAGTAGGTATATACTCCAACTTAACAATATTCTTCTCTACTAAATCTCTCATAAAGTGATGTCTTATGCTAATGTGCTTTGTGAGTGAGTGTTGTACAGGATTCTTAGAAATGTTAATGGCACTAGTATTATCACAAAAGATTGTAAGTATACCATTCTCAATACCATAGTCATGGAACATCTTGCTCAGCCACAAGAGTTGTGTACAGCAGCTTCCAGCAGCTATATACTCAGATTCTGCAGTAGATTGTGAAACACAATTCTGCTTCTTGCTGTGCCATGAAACAAGATTGTTTCCCATGTAGAAACATCCTCCACTCGTACTCTTTCTATCATCTATATCTCCAGCCCAATCAGCATCACTGTAGCCAATCAAAATGTTGTTGGTGTCCTTAGTATACCAGATTCCAAGGTCACTTGTACCTGCAACATACTTGATAATCCTTTTCACAGCATTCAGGTGAGATTCCTTTGGATTAGCTTGGTACCTAGCACAAACACACACACTGTACATAATATCTGGTCTACTAGAGGTTAAATACAGTAAACTACCTATCATGGATCTGTAAAGTGTTGGATCAACATCTGTTCCAGCACTGTCTTTGCAAAGTTTCAAAGAGGATCCCATAGGAGTTTTCATTGGTTTTGAATTCTCAAGACCAAATCTTTTAACCAAGTTCTTAGCATACTTACTCTGGGAGAAGAAAATACCATTGCTGCATTGCTTGATTTGAAGACCTAGAAAATAGTTCAAGTCTCCAACCATACTCATTTCAAATGTTGCAGTCATTGCCTCAACAAATTTACTCAACATTTTATCACAAGTAGAACCAAACACAATGTCATCAACATATATTTGAGCAATTAGTATATCATTTTCAGTGTGCTTAATGAACAAAGTTCTATCTGCCTCTCCTCTAATAAATCCATATTCCAAAAGAAAGTCAGTAAGCCTACCATACCATGCTCTAGGAGCTTGTTTAAGACCATACAATGCTTTCTTAAGTTTATATACATGATCAGGATACTGTGGATCTTCAAATCCTATAGGTTGTTCAACATATGCTTCTTCATTTAATATGCCATTTAGAAATGCAGCCTTTACATCCATTTGATGAAGTTTAATATCAATAAAACATGCAATAGCTAGCAGTAATCTAATAGATTCTATCCTAGCAACAGGTGCAAAAGTTTCATCAAAATCGACTCCTTCAACTTGGGTGTAACCTTGTGCTACTAACCTAGCCTTGTTCCTAACAATATTACCAGATTCATCAGTTTTATTCTTGAATATCCACTTTGTTCCAATGACATTAGTATGACTAGGTCTAGGAACAAGTGTCCAAACTTCATTTCTTTCAAACTGACCAAGTTCTTCATGCATAGCATTAATCCAGTTTTCATCAGTTAAGGCTTCTTTAGCACTCTTAGGTTCAATTTCAGATAAATAGCATTCAGCATTTACAACATTACACATAGAAGACATGCATATTGTTCTTACCACATCTACCTTGTTTGATCTTACTCTTCCTCTTGTTTGCACTCCAACTGTAGCATCGCCTATGATCTGGTCAGAAGGATGACTTTTGCCTATTCTTGAAGAAGGATTTGTTTTGGGGATGTACTGATCATTCTGTGAATTTACAGCTGACTGTTCTGTAGATGTTGACCCAGATGTGTTAACATTTGGTGCAACATTTTCAGACTTCAGTGTATTCTCAGAAGTGTCAGTAACCTGTGATACATCTTCTTCATCCTTGTCATCTGTAAGACCTTTATCATCATCAAACACAACATTAACAGATTCTTGAACAGTGTTAGTTCTAAGGTTATAAACTCTATAAGCTTTACTATTTCTAGAATAGCCTAAAAAGAAACCTTTATCACTTTTAGAATCAAACTTATGAAGTTGATCCCTATCATTCAGAATATAACACACACAACCAAATACATGAAAATATTTCACATTAGGTTTTCTGTTGTTCAAAATCTCATAAGGAGTTTGATTTGTGCCAGAACGAATAAAAACCCTATTAATAATATGGCATGCAGTATTCAATGCTTCTCCCCAAAATTTCTTAGCAAGACATTTGGATGTAAGCATAACTCTAGCCATTTCTTGTAAAGTTCTGTTCTTTCTTTCAACAATTCCATTTTGTTGTGGAGTTTTAGGAGATGAATATTCTTGCAAGATACCCTTTTTATCACAAAAATCATTAAACATGCTGTTTTCAAATTCCCTACCATGATCAGTTCTAATACGGCCAACTTTCAAGTTAAACACATTTTTGAACCTCTTATAAAGAATTTTAAATGCAGCAAATGCTTCAGATTTGTCTCTCAAAGACTCTACCCAGGTATATCTAGAAAAATCATCTACCACAACTAAGGAATACCTCTTTCCTCCAATGCTTTCAGTTTCCATAGGACCCATCAAATCCATGTGCAGTAATTCAAAGCATCGATGTGTAGTACAATGTGACAGCATTTTGTGTGACATTCTTACCTGCTTACCTTTTTGGCATGGTCCACATACAGTGGTGTTGTGAAACCTCAGTTCTGGAATTCCTTTTACTGCATCTGCTTTGATTAGCTTTTTCATTGCTCTGTAATTTGCATGACCCAATCTTTGATGCCATAGAACATTTTCATCATGTTTTGACAAGTTACACATATTTGTTCCAATAAGATAGCAATTATCAGCTGACCTAGTACCAGTCATGACACAAACTTCATCTTTATTAAGAACATAACATGAATCTTTATCAAATTTCACATGCAAATTATCATCACAAAGTTGACTAATGCTAATCAGATTTGCAAGTAAGCCTTCAACATGTAATACATTTTTAAGCTTAGGAAAACCTTCAACATTCAAAGTTCCTTTACCAACAATTTTTCCTTTAGAACCTCCACCATATGTAACACTACCACTATTCAAGGTCACATAATCAGATAAGAAATCAATACGACCTGTCATATGTCTAGAACAACCACTATCAAAGTACCATAATTCAGGTAGACATGCTTTTAAGGAGGTATGAACAACATTACAGGTAGCTTTTGGTTTCCATGCAGATTTCAAAAACTGTTTACCAGGATGTGACAGTTTCTTATGCAGCATTTTCAAGTTTTTCTGTTCTTCAAACAACTTTATACAGTAAGGACGAATATGACCAATTTTGAAACAGTAATGACAGATATACTTCCTTTTAATCTTGTGAGACTCTGTTTCTGCAGATGTTGACCCAGATGTGTCAACATTTGCCTTAACAAATTTCACAGGTTTTCTAAATTTATCAGAAATAGAAGCAGTAGTACCATCATAACCTAAACCATGATTGTTAGACTTACCAGTAGCTATAACATTATTTACCTCAAAAGCACTCTTGGAATATTTCTTGAAACATAAAGTAGAATTTATCAAATTCTCCTTTAAGTTACAGATTTCCAGATCTCTTTTGGTAAGAATAACTTCTAGCTTGGTGATTGTGTCTGTCAGATCCTCATTCCTTTTATTCAGAGAATCAAGGGTGAGTTTCTGATTCTTCCAATCATCTAACAGCTTTTGGTATTCATTGTCATCATTCCTTTTTCCTGCATCATCAACTAAACCATTAAAACAGTTCAAATATGGGTGACTCTGTTCTGATGTTGCTGTAGATGTTGAAGCATCAGGTACAGCATCAGAATCTGTTTCATCCAGATCATCATCTGAGGAATTATAATCAATTCTGGTCAAATTAGAATATTCATTCTGATTTAATTTATCAAGATCATCATCAGAATCATCACTCAAGGTAGCACTAAAATTCAGTTTTTGCTTAAGTCTAGTATTGGCACATTCATTTGCATAATGGCCATAACCAGAACAAGCATTGCATTGAACTGATTTTCGAAATTCAGGATCATACCTTGGTTTACCTTCACTCTTTGACAGTCTTGGTGTGAATTGACCTTTCCTCCTTTCTGGTTGAGGTGTTGATGTGTTGATTTGAATCTTAGGCTGAATATTTCTAGATTTGTTCACAGATTTCTTAAGAAACTTATTAAAGTGCTTAGTGAGCAAGGCAATGTTGTTAGGATTGTTGAGACATTCATCAAGCAATTCTTCATCAGAATCAACTTCAGTAATGATAGGTTGACACTCAGAAATGTTTGATGTTTCTCCTTTAAAAACTACAACTTTCTTATCAGCATCATTTTCATCAACTTGATTAGTGTTTATTTCATATGTTCTAAGAATACTCACTAACTCATTTTGACTTAATGTATCTGTATTTTTTGCCTCTTCAATAGCACAAATTTTAGCATCAAATCTTTTAGGAACAGATCTTAATATCTTATGAACTACTCTAACATTAGAAATAGGGTCACCAAGAGAATGTGATTCATTGATTATCTCACTTAACCTTTCATTGTAGGCTGAAATGGTTTCATCTTCCTTCATTCGGAGATTCTCAAACTTTGTCCCCAACATTCGAAGCTTTGTCCTTCGAACACTGTCTGAACCCTCACAATGCTCTTGCAACCTGTCCCATGCATCTTTAGAAGTAGAACAGTTAGATATAATTTTAAACATTGAAACATCAACAGAAGTAAAAATAGCATTTAAAGCTTTAGAATTGTAGCTTGCTGTTGTTATTTCATCAGCCGTCCAATCAACTTCTCTTTTGAGTTGAACTTCACCATCTGCGTCTGCTGGTCTTTTTGGAGCTTCCCAACCTGTAAGTACAGTCCTCCAAGCACGTTCATCAATTGACTTGATGTACATACGCATCTTAGGCTTCCAATAAGAATAATTCGAACCATCTAAAACGGGTGGCCTAAGTGCAGTGGATATGTGATGTGTTTCCATTGCTAAACTAAACTAAAAACACACTTGACCAAAGATTTAACCTAGTGTCGTCAGGTATCAGCTCTGATACCAACTGAAAGTGTGCGGGGTGATGTATAGAAGTGTTTAAGTATAAGTAGATAAATGTTGCACAGAATGTTGAGACAAATAGTGCAACACTGACTCTAACAGAATATCAGAAATTAAGATTCACAGCGGAAGACTTGAAACACTAAAAACAAACGAGACACAATGGAAATACTTTTAACATAGATTTTATAAATAAAAATCTATGTCTGCCTTATGGCGTAAAATCAATACTTATCTTCAAGTACAAATGTTGTGTGAAATGTTACAACAATAACTTTCACAACGAAACTATAAACGAGGCAGGTGCCAAGTCTAGAAAACGAACTAAGTGTATAAATTATACACTGTCGAAATGCCTAGTCTATCTAATGATTACACTCTCAATAGATAAGAAGACACACAGTCATACGGGTGGTATACAACGTATGAACTAAAATGTAGAACTATTGGCCACAATTTCCTAACAGGGATGAACGCTCGGTCTAGGATATTGATCGAATAGAGCACACTGAATTATGAAGCCTTCAATGGGTATTTATAATGTGGGATACGAAATTCTAGAGGCTTCCACATTGAGGTCCTATTTTTTAGGAAACTCAACTTCCACTACTTCCATGATCTTTCTAGATCCTTCTAGGCTGCTCCAGGTCGTTCCAAATGTATCCAGGCTGTTCTAGCATGTTCTCCAATGTTCTGGAATCTTCCAGGTTCCAGATCCTTGTAGAAGCTTCTAGATCCTGCCAGAAATGCGACAACATTTAGGTCAACATTTAATGTAGCATTTCAGAAAAGACTTAGAAAAAATCTCGGAAGGTCGAATTCAGATGTTGTTGATAATGTTAAGACATTTAAGAATTAACAACATCTACAATCTCCCCCAATTTGACCTTTCGACTACAACACACCTGATGCACATATATTTCTATACATACTCAGTTTTATGTACTTAGTTGAGGTTGACATCATTGCTAAGCACTAGTCAAGACAATACCTGTTGTAATCGTTGGATCAAATCAACTGAAGATCAAGGATAATTTCATAATGATCCGTGCCAAAGGATCAAAACTATTTCATCCAAAATAGAATAAGTATAAACGATACACTTACTCACAACATAAGTAACTATACTAAGATAATAAGTTGAACTGGAAGAAATTCACTTAGAATCTAAGTATGACACAAAAAAAACAAAATAATAAAATCAGAGCAAAACATAATGTAAAAAGAATATAAACAAAAACAGACACTAATACTATACACAACCTGCAATGTTAGACACATGATAATCTGCAAACAAATTAAGCAAGTTGCAGTAATAAACATCCTATCATCTAAGAAAATAAATAACAAGTGTATCAGAATTTCAGAATACTTAAACATTAATTACAGAGATTGAACTGAATAAATGGCATAAACAGCAGCCATTATAAAATCAGATCTCCCCCTGTCTTGTAGCTTGTTCCTGTTCATCAATGTTCCTGTTCATCAGCTTCATCCACAAAGTAAATAGATGCAAGATGTGCAACTACATCAGTTACAGCAGCATCTCCTCCAGCATCAGGTACAGCACCAGCATCAGCAGCAGCTGGAACTCCATCTTCATTTAACTCCTCAATGACCACATTGGAGTTGGATGGTGGTGGTACTCCCCCTGTTGTAGGTGAAAGGAGGTTGGTCCACCTGTCCTTTAGGAACTGGAGTTCATCTATTGTTTCCTGCAAGTGTTGGAGTTGGAGTTTGATGAATTCCTGTGAAAGATACACATTACCAGAAATGTTGACACGAATGTTCTCAACATTTGGGGGTGCATTTCTCTGATGTGTTCTGGAAGGGCCTGGTTGAGCTGAAGTAGAGGGTCTGGAAGATCTCTGTGGACTATCAGTACCAGGAGCAACCATGGGCAGGTCAATGATTCTGTCCCCAATCAATAAGGCAGGAGCAATAGCAAGTAGTGGCACTCTCCCCCTCAAGACATCAGTCTTCTTAGCAGTGAAGCCATGGTGCTTCAGATAGTTTGAAATCAAGACTGGATAGGGCAGATTTCCTTTCCCAGTAGTTTTCCCAGTAAATTTCCTCATATGGTGAAAGATAGTATGTCCCAGATTGAACTTCTTAAGTATAGAAATCCTATACATAAGAATGGCTTGGTCTCTTGTAATCTTGGTGGTGTTGGTAGTGGGAATCCAATTGTATATGATCAGCTTATACAAAACAGAATGTAAGGAGGTTAAGTGTCTAGCTAGCATCTTCCTAGTCCACTTAGTCTTTCTACCCCCTGTGATTGCAGTAATCACAACATCCATATCTGGATCATCATCCTCATCAACATTAGGAGTGTGCAAGAACTCATTAATAAGTTCTGGAGTGAATGGCACATCCCTCCCCCTAAAATTTACAGTACCATAAGACCTAGAACTTCTTTTTCCATAACTTTTCTTCATACAAGCATAGAATTCATAAGACCAGTTTGTAAGAAAAGCTTCACCAAATGTAACAGCATTCAACAGATTTCTATCCTCTAAAAACTTAATCATCCCCTTACTATCAAAATCAGGCACATTAATTCTTTTCTCAATCAACAGCTTCCTCTTAGAGTAAATTTCTAACCTTTTCTCAACATAATTAGAGTGATCAGAGATACCTTCATTTTCTGTCTCAGAAGGCAGTTCCTCATCAGGATCAGTGTCTCCATCATGTGCAGAGGAGCTTTTGGATGAGCTCTTTGCTTCAGCAGATGAGCTCTTTGCCTCAGAAGATGAGCTGTCTCCACTTCCACCATCATCAGGTTCTGGTGTGGACTCTTTTGCAGCCGCAAATGACTCAGCATTCTTCTTAAGAGATTCTTGCATGTCTCTTAGGCAAACATTGAAATCAGAATCAGAGTCTGATTCAGCAGGTTCTTCTTCAGGGATCATCTTGGCCTTCCCTTTGCCTTTGGGATCAGTAGCAGCTTTCTTCAGTAATGGTTTCTCAACAGCAACTTTCTTTGGTTTCTTTGCAGCAACAGTCTTTGGTTTCTTTGCAGCAACAGTGGCAACTTCGGTTTCTTCATCAGATTCAGTGAACACTTGAATGGGTTCACCAGCATCAGCTCCAGCTTTCTTCTTCTTCCTCATGGATTCAGAGTAATCCACACGAGTGAATACACGGTACGATCTCCTTCTTTGTACAGGGCTTCTTTGTCTTTTTCCTTTCTGCGCATTTTTCTTGAAGGGAATATGAGCAGACTCTTCAGAAAGTGAGAGAGATGAGTTTGTACCAGAATCAGAAGCTTGGGCGTCCTCCATTTCTTCATCCTCAGAATTGGATGCAGCAGCAGCTTCTCCTTCAACAACGGTATCGACATGTTCCTCCGTTGAAACTGGAACAGCAGGATTAGGGCTTTTTGTTGCAGCAGTCATTTGAGCAGTTTGATCGGCCAAATAACTTGAGATATCCACAGTGATATCTCCGAATTGCATCACGGGTAGATGCCCGGTAGTTCGAAGAGTTGCAGTCACTTCTTCGACAGCTTTTGTAAACTGTTCAACGGTCGAATCTTGTGGGATTTGGGTAGTTGTTGGAACAGGAGCGGTTGTTGATGGGGTTGCAGAGACATTGGAGTCGGCATTTGAGGAGTTGGATTGTTGCGAAGCCATTGAAGCAAGAATTTCAAGAGAGTTTTGGGCAGTTTGTTTGGAAGATTCAGGAGAAGAGTGTGAGTGAGAGTGTGATCGAGGGTGGTTTCCAGCCATTAAGAAGAATCGGTTGGATTTCCAAGGTAGGTTTTTGAGAGTGTATGTAGTAAATTTGGGAAATACACGGCCAAAGAACAGTTTCTGCAAATACAGTACTTAACAAAAACTCGAAAAAGATAATTAGCAAAATAAATCACAATTAATTGAGTTTTATGGAGAGAATGTATGTGTAGTTGGAGGTTAAAACGAATTATTCCAGAAATAATTTGATAGTGCTCCACATTTTTAGCCACAACCTAGATCATGGTTAATTAGTGAGAAAAATCAATTTTATTAATTAATTAAATAATTAAGAAGTTTCTAGAATTCTTTACTTAGTCCAAGCATAATCTGAAAATTAAAAACGTGGGTTAGTTATATAATTGAATAAATAAAATAAATCTCAATAAATAATTAAATAATTACTACTTATAAAAATAAATTCGAATCAGGCAATGTTGTGCTCAAAACTGTTACAAACACCTCAACACGGTTTTTACATGAATTTGCTTCATTTGTGTTGCACCATAATTTTTCTTTTTGTGTTATAGCATCTAATTTGTATTGATCCATTGTTCCTGTAGAGTACATCGTAGTAGCGAACTCCGTGCCCCATACTTACTTAATGGATTACAAATATATTGATGTTTTTACCAAAGAATCACCTTTTGAAAAGAAGGCATCGTAGTAGTGAACTCCGTGCTCCATAGTTACTCAGTGATTTGGTACATCTTTTAGTATGCTAATAACATTCTCATTTTTATGCATTTGAGAGGTGTAAGACATGTTTATTTTTGCACTACAAGGTTCTTAGATTCGTAGATATTTTACAAAGGAATTATTTAACTAAGTAAGAAATAAATTCAACTTATAAAATTTTACAACCCATGATGTTGTCCCAAATGCTGACGCATTTGTGACAACATCCATCTGAATTTTTCAGATAGTGCTCATTCCAAGAGATTTCCTCAAGATTGAGAATCTCTCATGGTCTAATGCCTTAGTAAAAATGTCAGCATTTTGTTTCTCAGTAGGTATATACTCCAACTTAACAATATTCTTCTCTACTAAATCTCTCATAAAGTGATGTCTTATGCTAATGTGCTTTGTGAGTGAGTGTTGTACAGGATTCTTAGAAATGTTAATGGCACTAGTATTATCACAAAAGATTGTAAGTATACCATTCTCAATACCATAGTCATGGAACATCTTGCTCAGCCACAAGAGTTGTGTACAGCAGCTTCCAGCAGCTATATACTCAGATTCTGCAGTAGATTGTGAAACACAATTCTGCTTCTTGCTGTGCCATGAAACAAGATTGTTTCCCATGTAGAAACATCCTCCACTCGTACTCTTTCTATCATCTATATCTCCAGCCCAATCAGCATCACTGTAGCCAATCAAAATGTTGTTGGTGTCCTTAGTATACCAGATTCCAAGGTCACTTGTACCTGCAACATACTTGATAATCCTTTTCACAGCATTCAGGTGAGATTCCTTTGGATTAGCTTGGTACCTAGCACAAACACACACACTGTACATAATATCTGGTCTACTAGAGGTTAAATACAGTAAACTACCTATCATGGATCTGTAAAGTGTTGGATCAACATCTGTTCCAGCACTGTCTTTGCAAAGTTTCAAAGAGGATCCCATAGGAGTTTTCATTGGTTTTGAATTCTCAAGACCAAATCTTTTAACCAAGTTCTTAGCATACTTACTCTGGGAGAAGAAAATACCATTGCTGCATTGCTTGATTTGAAGACCTAGAAAATAGTTCAAGTCTCCAACCATACTCATTTCAAATGTTGCAGTCATTGCCTCAACAAATTTACTCAACATTTTATCACAAGTAGAACCAAACACAATGTCATCAACATATATTTGAGCAATTAGTATATCATTTTCAGTGTGCTTAATGAACAAAGTTCTATCTGCCTCTCCTCTAATAAATCCATATTCCAAAAGAAAGTCAGTAAGCCTACCATACCATGCTCTAGGAGCTTGTTTAAGACCATACAATGCTTTCTTAAGTTTATATACATGATCAGGATACTGTGGATCTTCAAATCCTATAGGTTGTTCAACATATGCTTCTTCATTTAATATGCCATTTAGAAATGCAGCCTTTACATCCATTTGATGAAGTTTAATATCAATAAAACATGCAATAGCTAGCAGTAATCTAATAGATTCTATCCTAGCAACAGGTGCAAAAGTTTCATCAAAATCGACTCCTTCAACTTGGGTGTAACCTTGTGCTACTAACCTAGCCTTGTTCCTAACAATATTACCAGATTCATCAGTTTTATTCTTGAATATCCACTTTGTTCCAATGACATTAGTATGACTAGGTCTAGGAACAAGTGTCCAAACTTCATTTCTTTCAAACTGACCAAGTTCTTCATGCATAGCATTAATCCAGTTTTCATCAGTTAAGGCTTCTTTAGCACTCTTAGGTTCAATTTCAGATAAATAGCATTCAGCATTTACAACATTACACATAGAAGACATGCATATTGTTCTTACCACATCTACCTTGTTTGATCTTACTCTTCCTCTTGTTTGCACTCCAACTGTAGCATCGCCTATGATCTGGTCAGAAGGATGACTTTTGCCTATTCTTGAAGAAGGATTTGTTTTGGGGATGTACTGATCATTCTGTGAATTTACAGCTGACTGTTCTGTAGATGTTGACCCAGATGTGTTAACATTTGGTGCAACATTTTCAGACTTCAGTGTATTCTCAGAAGTGTCAGTAACCTGTGATACATCTTCTTCATCCTTGTCATCTGTAAGACCTTTATCATCATCAAACACAACATTAACAGATTCTTGAACAGTGTTAGTTCTAAGGTTATAAACTCTATAAGCTTTACTATTTCTAGAATAGCCTAAAAAGAAACCTTTATCACTTTTAGAATCAAACTTATGAAGTTGATCCCTATCATTCAGAATATAACACACACAACCAAATACATGAAAATATTTCACATTAGGTTTTCTGTTGTTCAAAATCTCATAAGGAGTTTGATTTGTGCCAGAACGAATAAAAACCCTATTAATAATATGGCATGCAGTATTCAATGCTTCTCCCCAAAATTTCTTAGCAAGACATTTGGATGTAAGCATAACTCTAGCCATTTCTTGTAAAGTTCTGTTCTTTCTTTCAACAATTCCATTTTGTTGTGGAGTTTTAGGAGATGAATATTCTTGCAAGATACCCTTTTTATCACAAAAATCATTAAACATGCTGTTTTCAAATTCCCTACCATGATCAGTTCTAATACGGCCAACTTTCAAGTTAAACACATTTTTGAACCTCTTATAAAGAATTTTAAATGCAGCAAATGCTTCAGATTTGTCTCTCAAAGACTCTACCCAGGTATATCTAGAAAAATCATCTACCACAACTAAGGAATACCTCTTTCCTCCAATGCTTTCAGTTTCCATAGGACCCATCAAATCCATGTGCAGTAATTCAAAGCATCGATGTGTAGTACAATGTGACAGCATTTTGTGTGACATTCTTACCTGCTTACCTTTTTGGCATGGTCCACATACAGTGGTGTTGTGAAACCTCAGTTCTGGAATTCCTTTTACTGCATCTGCTTTGATTAGCTTTTTCATTGCTCTGTAATTTGCATGACCCAATCTTTGATGCCATAGAACATTTTCATCATGTTTTGACAAGTTACACATATTTGTTCCAATAAGATAGCAATTATCAGCTGACCTAGTACCAGTCATGACACAAACTTCATCTTTATTAAGAACATAACATGAATCTTTATCAAATTTCACATGCAAATTATCATCACAAAGTTGACTAATGCTAATCAGATTTGCAAGTAAGCCTTCAACATGTAATACATTTTTAAGCTTAGGAAAACCTTCAACATTCAAAGTTCCTTTACCAACAATTTTTCCTTTAGAACCTCCACCATATGTAACACTACCACTATTCAAGGTCACATAATCAGATAAGAAATCAATACGACCTGTCATATGTCTAGAACAACCACTATCAAAGTACCATAATTCAGGTAGACATGCTTTTAAGGAGGTATGAACAACATTACAGGTAGCTTTTGGTTTCCATGCAGATTTCAAAAACTGTTTACCAGGATGTGACAGTTTCTTATGCAGCATTTTCAAGTTTTTCTGTTCTTCAAACAACTTTATACAGTAAGGACGAATATGACCAATTTTGAAACAGTAATGACAGATATACTTCCTTTTAATCTTGTGAGACTCTGTTTCTGCAGATGTTGACCCAGATGTGTCAACATTTGCCTTAACAAATTTCACAGGTTTTCTAAATTTATCAGAAATAGAAGCAGTAGTACCATCATAACCTAAACCATGATTGTTAGACTTACCAGTAGCTATAACATTATTTACCTCAGAAGCACTCTTGGAATATTTCTTGAAACATAAAGTAGAATTTATCAAATTCTCCTTTAAGTTACAGATTTCCAGATCTCTTTTGGTAAGAATAACTTCTAGCTTGGTGATTGTGTCTGTCAGATCCTCATTCCTTTTATTCAGAGAATCAAGGGTGAGTTTCTGATTCTTCCAATCATCTAACAGCTTTTGGTATTCATTGTCATCATTCCTTTTTCCTGCATCATCAACTAAACCATTAAAACAGTTCAAATATGGGTGACTCTGTTCTGATGTTGCTGTAGATGTTGAAGCATCAGGTACAGCATCAGAATCTGTTTCATCCAGATCATCATCTGAGGAATTATAATCAATTCTGGTCAAATTAGAATATTCATTCTGATTTAATTCATCAAGATCATCATCAGAATCATCACTCAAGGTAGCACTAAAATTCAGTTTTTGCTTAAGTCTAGTATTGGCACATTCATTTGCATAATGGCCATAACCAGAACAAGCATTGCATTGAACTGATTTTCGAAATTCAGGATCATACCTTGGTTTACCTTCACTCTTTGACAGTCTTGGTGTGAATTGACCTTTCCTCCTTTCTGGTTGAGGTGTTGATGTGTTGATTTGAATCTTAGGCTGAATATTTCTAGATTTGTTCACAGATTTCTTAAGAAACTTATTAAAGTGCTTAGTGAGCAAGGCAATGTTGTTAGGATTGTTGAGACATTCATCAAGCAATTCTTCATCAGAATCAACTTCAGTAATGATAGGTTGACACTCAGAAATGTTTGATGTTTCTCCTTTAAAAACTACAACTTTCTTATCAGCATCATTTTCATCAACTTGATTAGTGTTTATTTCATATGTTCTAAGAATACTCACTAACTCATTTTGACTTAATGTATCTGTATTTTTTGCCTCTTCAATAGCACAAATTTTAGCATCAAATCTTTTAGGAACAGATCTTAATATCTTATGAACTACTCTAACATTAGAAATAGGGTCACCAAGAGAATGTGATTCATTGATTATCTCACTTAACCTTTCATTGTAGGCTGAAATGGTTTCATCTTCCTTCATTCGGAGATTCTCAAACTTTGTCCCCAACATTCGAAGCTTTGTCCTTCGAACACTGTCTGAACCCTCACAATGCTCTTGCAACCTGTCCCATGCATCTTTAGAAGTAGAACAGTTAGATATAATTTTAAACATTGAAACATCAACAGAAGTAAAAATAGCATTTAAAGCTTTAGAATTGTAGCTTGCTGTTGTTATTTCATCAGCCGTCCAATCAACTTCTCTTTTGAGTTGAACTTCACCATCTGCGTCTGCTGGTCTTTTTGGAGCTTCCCAACCTGTAAGTACAGTCCTCCAAGCACGTTCATCAATTGACTTGATGTACATACGCATCTTAGGCTTCCAATAAGAATAATTCGAACCATCTAAAATGGGTGGCCTAAGTGCAGTGGATATGTGATGTGTTTCCATTGCTAAACTAAACTAAAAACACACTTGACCAAAGATTTAACCTAGTGTCGTCAGGTATCAGCTCTGATACCAACTGAAAGTGTGCGGGGTGATGTATAGAAGTGTTTAAGTATAAGTAGATAAATGTTGCACAGAATGTTGAGACAAATAGTGCAACACTGACTCTAACAGAATATCAGAAATTAAGATTCACAGCGGAAGACTTGAAACACTAAAAACAAACGAGACACAATGGAAATACTTTTAACATAGATTTTATAAATAAAAATCTATGTCTGCCTTATGGCGTAAAATCAATACTTATCTTCAAGTACAAATGTTGTGTGAAATGTTACAACAATAACTTTCACAACGAAACTATAAACGAGGCAGGTGCCAAGTCTAGAAAACGAACTAAGTGTATAAATTATACACTGTCGAAATGCCTAGTCTATCTAATGATTACACTCTCAATAGATAAGAAGACACACAGTCATACGGGTGGTATACAACGTATGAACTAAAATGTAGAACTATTGGCCACAATTTCCTAACAGGGATGAACGCTCGGTCTAGGATATTGATCGAATAGAGCACACTGAATTATGAAGCCTTCAATGGGTATTTATAATGTGGGATACGAAATTCTAGAGGCTTCCACATTGAGGTCCTATTTTTTAGGAAACTCAACTTCCACTACTTCCATGATCTTTCTAGATCCTTCTAGGCTGCTCCAGGTCGTTCCAAATGTATCCAGGCTGTTCTAGCATGTTCTCCAATGTTCTGGAATCTTCCAGGTTCCAGATCCTTGTAGAAGCTTCTAGATCCTGCCAGAAATGCGACAACATTTAGGTCAACATTTAATGTAGCATTTCAGAAAAGACTTAGAAAAAATCTCGGAAGGTCGAATTCAGATGTTGTTGATAATGTTAAGACATTTAAGAATTAACAACATCTACAAATAACATTTTAAAAAAAAATTAGAAATAGTTTATTTAGATTATAAAGGTACAAGTACTTATAATCAAAACGTGTACCTTTAATAGTCATAAAAGTGTAAGCTTAAATGATTAAATGTGTGAAATTAATATATAATTTACATATTTCATTAATAGAACATACACTTTTCAGTTATAATCATTAATAGATCATACACTTTTCAGTTATAATAACATACACTTTTTATTACACTACAAAAAACCATCCATATGGAGAGGGTTTTGGCGAGGGTAAAGCCCTCGCTAAGCAATTTGGCGACAGCATAGGCGAGGGGCAGTCGCCGTCGCCTAATTGCTCCTCGCTAATTTATTGGCGAGGGTGCCCTCGCTAAATCCCGAGGGCAAATTGGCGAGGGCCAAACACACTCGCGAATTGGCGAGGGCCAAACACACTCGCGAATTGGCGAGGGCCATACCCACTCGCGAATTGGCGAGGGCGCGTGCCGTCGCCAAATAGCGAGAGTGAATCCCGTCGCCCAGTCGCGAGAGTCATAACCCTCGCCAATTCCCGAGGGCAAATCCCGTCGCCTTTTTCCGAGCGCGATGCCCCTCGCCAATACGCTGGATTTAAAAAAAAAACAGACCTGGGTTTCGAACCCAGGTCTCTAAGGCCACTACCCTTACCCCTCACCACCAGGCCACCCTTTATTCAAATTTTTCGCACCTGGGCGCGCGCATGGGGGGTCGAACTCGCGACCTCCCGGATTCTGAAGAGTTTATGCGCCCCCGTGTGCCAATTAGGCTAGGAGCTTTAGTCGTAATATTTCAAATGCATTATATATTTATCCCTTTTAATTTCTGTTTTTATTCTTTAACTCAATTAATTTAATAAATTACCAACTAGCTATATGTTATTCTTTTACAAACCCCTCATTACTAAATTTAATAACTTACACTTATATATATATATATATATATATATTAATTAACTCAATTTATTTAACAAATCCCTTCATTAATACTAAATTTAATAATTTATACTTATGTATGTATTAACTCAAATTTATTCTTTTATTATTAATTAAGTCAATTAATTGAATAGATTACTAACTCAATTAATTTATATATTAACTCAATACTTAATTAATTTAACAAAAGCCCTTCATTACTAAATTTAATTTAACAACTATATGTTATTAACTCAATTCATTTATATATTAGATCAATACTTAATTATTAATCACACACAAGCAATATATATGAATTAAAACCATATAAAATAAAACATTGTCTCGTACGTTCACTTCAATTCAAGTACACAACATAACAAAAAAAAATCCCAAACAACTTCATCAATTTTTTAAAATCCAACAAGACAACATAACTTAAAATGTATCAATCATCGACCATCCTCATCAGCGTCATCATCACCATCATCATCATCATCCCCGTTCCCGTTACCCGACCCCCTTCTGAACTGTCTCATCATTGATGCCATCTGTGATGCCATCTGAGCAGCAAACTCTTGACGTAAGCGCTCCTCCGTCTGAGTGACTGATTGCTGCAGTTCTTCACGTATGAGACGCTCTCTCTCTTCACTAGCCCTCCGCTCTTCCAAAAGAGCATTGTCGATGTCGGCCTGACTAAATCGTCCAAACGTCGTACCGGAAGATGTCTCACCAGGACCAGAAGTGACACGTCTGTTCTTTCCTAGTTGCCCAAGACCCTTCACGCGACCGTGAGATCTTCCAACTTTCTTCACGTACAACTCAGACATTTCCGGCAAGGGTGGGGTCTGGCTACTGGAACCATCATCTGAAGGATCATGATCAGATGACGGCTGGGTGAGATGTGACAATTCCTCTTGCACCTGATCCTATTTGTGCATATGTAAAATTTGGTTAATATACATGTCAATGCAATTAAATATTATATTTAATATAATATATGTATACACTTACCAGAATATCACCTATATGCCCGTATGTGTACGTTCCGTTATTGTAACGGTGGTAATATTCGATAATCTCCCAGTCGTAAGCTGGTCGTCCCGTCCTCTCCTCCTATATTTTGAAGAACATAAAATTAAATTAATTAAAATGAACTCAAATTAATTACTTATATAATTGAACATAAATACTTACAATCCGTCTGGCCACCTCGGCTGCCCCACGAGATCCCCCTTTATGTCTAGCAAAACCGGTACCCGGGCCTCCAGGCTCTGATAGACGGTTCTTCCGACACTGCTCACCCTTCTTAATTGTGTCCGGATCATTCCAGTGGCGAACCAAGTGCTCCCAGACACCGTTGTCCCAATTCGGCTTCTTCTTCTCATGCTCCCACAATCCCTTGCAGTGGTTCAACATGTCACTGTATCGATTTGCTGCTCTCTCAAGAAAGAGCTTGTACACTAATGCAGTGTCAGTAATCTCTGGATCCCACGTAACCTCATTCTACCAAAAAAATTTTATTAATTATAACAAGATGTGAATGAATAGATATGTTACACATCATTAAATTATACCTGGAATGTATCCCACCACCGTTGAAGTACACCTGGGGATACCAAGCCGAATGTGTGTGCGCCAGCCTCCATATTCCGGTACATGATATGTCTGATGGTGGTCGAGATTAGACCCGAAGGCATCAACCTGTTGTTACACATAATTAATTTGAAAATGAATAATTATGTATTTCATTATAATGAAAATTATAAGATATGTAATACTTACGATCCACGATAGATCGTAAGACGAATACGACTATCGTGTGCGTCTGTCGACTGGCTGGCCGCTGTCTCGACAGACGCACGTCCTACTGGGTCGGGTATCGGTGGATCCTCCTACGCTGGATACATGTGGGGCATCTGGGGGACCTGTGTGTAGTACAGATAGGGGGTCGATCCCTGCATCTGGGGCATCTGGACGATCCCAGTCATATCTGGCAAATAGAAACCCGGATGATGTGGTATATGTACAGGCGGCGTCTCACCTCTACCTCTACCTCTACCTCTACCACCCGAATCACCAGAACCCTGACTACCAGAACCATGTCCACCAGAACGCTGTCCATGACCCCCATATCCATTCATCTGTAAAAATAAATATTAAAATATAACAATTAATAAATTAACATTCTTGATATAAAACATCTATGAACACTCAAACTGAATCATAAACATGCATTAAGAACACTGAAACCGAGTCATAATCAACATTCTTTATATAATATAACATATACATGAACACTCTAGTAATATTCTTCTTCATCATCTTCTTCATCTTCATCCTCATCTTCTTGTTCTTGTTCTTATTCTTCTTCTTCTTCTGGTTATTCGTCTCCGGCTACGTCCATCAATGTACCGGTGGTATCAGTTAATATAACAGGATCATCATCTACTTGCACAATCATTTGATGTTCTATGCTTTCCTCTTGGAACGCGGGAACATCTGCTTCATCGTCAGTAGTGGATGACTGTTGTGCGTCCAAGAAGGATTTCGGCTTGATTTTGCATACAGTTATCCAATCAGTACGGGGCCCAGGGTACGAACAATAGTAGACTTGGGTGGCTTGACTTGCTAGTACGAATGGATCGTACCGACCGTATCGTCGCCTTTGATGAATATCCACAAGCTTGTAGTTAGGATCAATTTTTGTACCACTGGCTGAGTTATCAAACCACTGACACTTGAACAAAACCACTTTCTTCTCGTGGTACCCCTGGTAGTCCAATTCGACTACTTCCTCGAGATTCCCGTAGAAATCCTCTTCATCTGCATCATAGTTTTTTCCCTTGATACAAACCCCACTGTTTGATGTTGCTCTAGATGCACCATAAGCCATAGTGTGAAATTTGTACCCGTTCACGTAATACCCTGAGTACGTAAGAACGTGACCAGACGGACCTGCAGAAAGATCGGAAATAAACTTGTTCTCCACGGGATTTATCTTCACCTATATAAGTCGACTCTATGTGAGATTTACGTTATTGCTATTAAATATATATATTTGTATAAAATATGACTTACAATTTCTTCAAACCACGAAGCAAATTCATTTTGTAGCCTATTGTCCGATGCAGCAGCCGAGAGATTTGGTTCAACAACTTGAAGTTGATGCATGAATAGCCTACATACGTATTTTGATTAATAAGACATCTCAAAACTAACCAATATATATTTATACTCTGGCCAGTGTCACTTACTGAACATACGGCTGCACCTCATCACAATTCAACAACACGTACGTATGAGCAACTTTTTTCTCCTCATCCAAAATCCATCTCTTCTTTGGTTTCCCAAATCGCTTGCCAGGCGCCTTAAATATGGAAAATGTACCATCCACATACTGTTGTACAACTCCACTACCATCGTAATTACGAGGTAAATTGTGTATCCTCGTCGTAACATGATCCTCGAAGTAATGAGAACAAAACATTGACGCCTCTCTAGTTAAATATGCATTTGCAATCGAAGCTTCAACACGTGCTTTGTTACCCACACTCAGTTTCAAGGTGCGAAGATACCTATAATTAGAATTCAAGGGTCGTGATTAAGATAATATAAAAAACATTGAATATGACCATTATATCTTAAAATTCCTTAAAATACCTCTCGAATGGATACATCCATCTGTATTGAACTGGACCAGTAACTTTTGCTTCATATGCAAGGTGCACAGGTAGATGTTCCATGGAGTTGAAGAAGCTGGGTGGAAAGATACGTTCCAACTTGCACAATATTACTTCAACTCATCTCTTGATTTTGACGTGTCCTTTGTTTTCCCCTCCACATTCATCACTGTGTTGAACACGTTATCGAACACATTTTTCTCAATGTGCATCACGTCCAAATTGTGTCGAACTAACAAAGTACTCCAATAAGGCAAATCCCAAAAAATGCTTTTTTTCTTCCACCCTCCGTCAATTTTTTTGTTGTGTGCCTCAGCACCTTCCTCTGTAACCTTTCTAAGTCCCAAATGATCAATTTCGTATAGGAGACTCGCACCTGTTCGGATAGGCGGCGGATCATTTGTGACTGCTACTCCAACCCTGAATGCCGTCTTGTTCTTTCGCCATGTATGATTAGGTGGTAAGAACATTCGGTGGTTATCGAACCACGATTGCTTTCGACTGAGCCTCAAAGTGAATGCATCGGTGTACTCCCCACAATATGGACAAGCAAGCTTTCCAGCTGTACTCCAACCAGACAACATTGAGTACGCTGGAAAGTCGCTAATGGTCCAAATCAGTGCAGCTCTCTTAATAAAGTTTTGCTTCCTAGAGACGTCGTACGTTTGCACCCCATTTTCCCATAAAAATTTCAAATCAGCTATCAGAGGTTGTAAAAACACATCAAGCTTGTCCTTCGGACTTTTTGGCCCGGGCACAAGAATCGAAAGAAACATGAATTGATCTTTCATGCATAACCACGGGGGTAGATTGTACGGAGTAAGAATAACTGGCCATGACGAATATTGCTTCCCCGTCATTCCAAACGGTGCAAAACCGTCTGTGCTCAAGCCCAACCTAACATTCCTAATTTCAGCTGCAAAATCAGGATACGAACGGTCCAAATGCTTCCAAGCCAACGAGTCTGCAGGGTGACGCATAACACCAGAGTCATCAGAACTGCACGAGGCATGCCATGTCATATCCTTCGCAATGGCCTTAGACATGTACAATCTTTGCAAACGAGGAATTATGGGAAAGTAGAACATTTCCTTAACCGGACGTTTCTTTTTCAACCGACCATCTGCATCAACCCTACTCGGCTTATACCGTGGTCCACCACAAATCTTACAGAACTCTAGTTCGCTGTCTGCACCCCAAAATAACATGCAGTTCTGTGCACAACAATGAATCCTTTCTACCGGAAGACCCATCCCACTCATCAAGTGTTTGGTATCGTTAAATTTCTTGGGAACCTTATTTTCAGAAGGACAAATCTCACGAATCAACTCAACGACTTGATTGTATCCCCTTTCAGACAATCTGTTTTCGGTTTTAATATTCAACAATCTGGAATTGAACGACAACTGCGAATGAGATTCACAACCGGGATACAAGTCTTGGTCCGCTGCACGAAGCATGTCGTAGAACTGTGACGCATTCTCATTAGGGGGTTCTTCATTATGTGCCTCCTCTTCCGCATTGATTCCAAAATCAATGTTTGGGTTACCCATTAATTCTTCTACCATAGTGTGGTACGAGCTAGGTCCCATAGGGTCAACTTCATTTGAAGTTGACGCAAATTCACTAGTGTTTTGAAATGGACGTGGACCCCAACTCTCTTCACCGTGATAAATCCAATTATAATAATTTCGTGTAAACCCATTTCGATATAAATGAGACTTCACTTCATTAGGATCTCTATAAGTCTCATTTCGACATCTAGCTTTCGAGCAAGGACACCTAATTTTCCCTTCCCAAATCGAATTCGGATTACTAGTGGCAGCTTCAATAAATCCATTTACACCACTAATAAATTCGGGGCTCATAATCCCATTGACCAATCTTGGCCTATACATCCAACTACGACTTGAATAATTCATGTTAATCGATCTGTTTCAAATGTAAATATATATAGTTTATATATATATTTTTAAAAATTTCGGCAGAGTTTCATCTAAATCTATCGTATCACCAAATATTTAGGTTCCTAGTGCATCCATTTCCGACTCGAGTAAAATTACTCAAGTCGGAACGCACAATCTACAACAAACAAACAACTCATCCCGGCCTCCAACATCGATTTAATTTCACTTATTTCCAACAATTAATTATAAAATTAATTCTCCCAATTAATTAACACATTCATGCATTACAATTAACACACCGTACCAATTAATAATTAACACATATATATACATGCATATATAAAACATATATATATAACAATAATTATATTAACACATTAATTCATAACAATTAACAATTTTTATAACTTTCATCAATTAACAATTAATATTCTTAATTAATCCTAATAAACATTATACATATTTTTCTAACATAATTACAATCCTAACATTACACAACAAAACTATATACATTCATATATATATATACATATATAATATAATACAAACATATATATATACAACTTTTAATTTAATCAATAAAAACGCATAAATTTACCGTAGAAATGAACCCCTCGAAGTGTAGAACAGAAATATCCAAAAATTTGTCTCGATCGGTAGCTCCGGCAGCGGCGGTGGCGCGGTGGAAGGAAGCTCCGCGGCTGTTTTCTTTTTTTGGGGGTGAAGGAGGCTGTACGAATTTGGGGAAGAAGGAGAGGGTTTTAATTGGGAAATAGGCGAGGGCAATTACGAGGGCCCCACCCCCCTCGCCAATTAGCGAGTGGGGAACCGTCGCCATTTTCCGAGGGCCACAATGTACTCGCCAATGAGCGAGTGCACAACACGCCGTCGCCAAATCCCTCGCCAATTGGCGAGGGCATCTTTTTCCACTCGCTAAATAGCGAGTGTGATTCCGCCCCTCGCCAAATCCCTCGTTATTTATTCCCCTCTTTAAATCCCTCACCAAATAGCAAGGGTGAAATACCCCTCGCCAATTCCCCTCGTTATTTGAGCAATATTTTGTAGTGTTAATATATAACTTACACTTTTCATTAATAGATCATACATTTTTCAGTTATAATAACATATACTTTTCAGTTATAATAACATACATTTTTCATTAATATAACATACACTTTTAAGTTATAATAACATATACTTTTCAGTTATAAGAACATACACTTTTCATTAAAAACAATGTTGCACTTTTCAATATATTAATGTACACTTTTCATTTAAAAAATAAAGATGCACTTTTCAATATACTAATATACACTTTTTCAAAATAAAAATTGAAAACAAAATATCGAAAAAAAAAATTCGAAAAAAAATTCAAAAAAAAATTCAAAAAAGAAATTAAAAAAAAAGTCAAAATTGACCGTTGACTGGTCATTGGTCAACAGTTGACTACTCAAAGTCCACTCAAGTACACCATGTACTTGAGTGTATACAAGACTTTGGCATATATTATTGTATAAAAATTACACGGTCGATAGATTTAATTGTTTAAGTCTTTTAGTGAATAAATCGTCACACTTTGAAGACAAAACTATTTATTTATTATTATAATTTAATTTTCTTCCATAGAAATGCACTTTCCGCCCCAATTTCCTTTCGTCGTTAGAGATGCACTTTCCGCCTCAATTTCCCTTTCTTCCTTAGAAATGCACTTTCCACCCCAATTTCTCTTTCTTCTTTAGAAATTCACTTTCCGCCTCAATTTCTCTTTCTTCCTTAGAAATTTACATTCCACCCAATTTTTCTTCCTTCGA
This sequence comes from Galeopsis tetrahit, assembly GCA_963675135.1. NCBI lineage: Eukaryota > Viridiplantae > Streptophyta > Magnoliopsida > Lamiales > Lamiaceae > Galeopsis > Galeopsis tetrahit. Next base: position 77,800,951 of record OY776127.1, read on the forward strand.
AATCCACTTTCCGCCTCAATTTCCCTTTTTTCTTAAAAATGCACTTTCCGCCTCAATTTCCCTTTCTTCCTTAGAAATGCACTTTCCGCCTAAATTTCAATTGCAACCTCAATGTATTTTTTTAGAAATGTAATTTTCGCCTCAATTTCCCTTTCTTCCATAGAAATGCACCTTTTGCCCCAATTTCTCTTTCTTACTTAGAAATATACGTTCCGCCTTAAATTCATTTGCAACTAAGAGGATATAATTTTTTAACGTCCCAAAAATTTTAAATTTAGAAAAAATATGTCAGCAAAAAAATGAAGTTTTTCAACATTGGGACGTAAATGGAAAAGTTAGTTAAAATTTAGACGCGCTTAATTGGAAAACTTAACTTTTTCTATGCTGAAAGAGAGCAAAAATGTGATTGTTCAATCGGGGCCAAAGCATTTGGACTTTAATGGGCCGGAGATGGCAACCAGCCCGTTATCCTTCCAGTGCCGAGAACGGGTGGTTGTCGCTCCCAACTCCCAGCTTGGAACGGACAGGACAGAATTTAGCCACCAACAACTAAGCCAATTGGGTCAGCCCAACTTCCAACCACCCCAATGCCCCCACTTGGGTCACAAGCTTGCGTTACCAAGCACAGCAATGACTCACTGCCTTTTCCTAGGTATAACATAGCTGTGAAATTTGTTTTCTTTCGATGTGGGATATCTTAATTTTTTTTTTATAAGTTGAAATTATATATATATGGAAAAGTAGATCAAGTAATTTCCCAATTTTCCCTCCATCTTATATTGACCTTTTCCTGTCAAAATATATATTAATAAATTTCTCTTTACTAAAAAAAAATCGGTCTAGAAATTTAAATACAGTTTGAAGGGTTCAACTGATCAGATTTCTAGTTAAAGAAGCTGACTAAAAAAAATTTAAATCAGAAAAATATATTTTATAAATGGGGTACTAGAGTTAATAAAAAATACAAGGTTACAAGACTAGCGGATGTGCGGATTCCGTAGAAATTACAATTTGAGATCACCCCTTAACAATGAGTAATTTACGTCCTTCAAAGAAAACATGTACCAATTTTCATTTTTAATTCTTCTATGATCGATCTTGTCTGTCTTGATGTCTAAAAGATGGGTAACAATTAGTGGCTTTTATCTACGAGATCTGCTTCTTTTCAGCCTCGACTGAATCATGATAGCTTCTTCTCTCGAGCTACATATGAAAACACAGAGAGACGTGTATACTAGTATTGAAAGTAACAAATTTAAGCCATTAAGACTATGAAAAGAATTGAAATGAGTTTATTAACGAGTGCCAGAGGTACTCAACAAGATAAAAAACACAATGGGTACATATATATATATATATATATATATATATATATTATATATATATATATATATGATAAATATTTGTAAACAGGAAAAAGTCAAGAATCTTCTGCAATGAACAAATAAATACCTGTCAACGAAGGCGATAAGGTTTCACCATTACTTGTGATCCCAAAATATAATGGGGATTATTTTTTGTCAGGACAAGAGCGACTGTTTCTGGATAATCGAAAGTCACAAACCCAAACATCCTCTTCTCTTGGTTATAAGGAATCTTAACCTCTTAAACCGGTACAAAATATCTGCAACGTACATTAAAGAAAGAGTTAATCTAGCTAGATATATGCGCATATGTTAAACTTATTAATCTCATACAGATATCCTTTCTCGAAATAGTTGCGAACATCTTCTTCAGTAAATATGCATTGCGGACGAAAAGTCATATAGACTCGTAACTCCAGCCCATGTCCACCATCATTAGGTCTCTTGAGATTTTTGAAGTCTTCCGTCAAGACTATAGACTCCCTCCCATGTGGTCTATCACATAGCCAACATATATAAATATTGATAATTATATTTGAGCAAGAAAAATAAACAATTAAGTAGTTTAATTTAACCTGTTAACGATGAGAATGGATTTTTCCATTTGACCAAGTTCTTGTTTCATCCTGCAAACAAGCTCTGCGTTGTTTCTATGCTCTAACGGAAATGAGGTTGCGTATTTACCATAGTAAAGTATTGGTATAGAAGAGATAGAGATGGGGATGCCTCCTCTACACCTCAAAAGCTCAACCAGTTCATCTCGAGATGCTTAAGAGATCCACCTTGTAACACTACAAGAAACAAGGGGAATAGCGACGAAAATTTTGCGACAAATCTAAATTTCATCGCTAAAATCAATTTTTAGCAACGAAATAGAAATTTTCGTCGCTAAATTGTTAGATTTAATATTTGCAAAAAAATTTATATATTTCGTCGCTATATTAGCAACAAATTGCTTCATTTTGTTGTTAATAATCAAAACAACAATGAAAATTATATTTCTTCGCTAATATTTTGCGATGAAATATAAATTTTCGTGGCTAAATTCTTAAAATTAATTTTTGCAACAAAATTTATATATTTCATCGCTATATTAATATCAAATTGCTTCATTTTGTTGTTAATAATCAGAACAACAATGAAAATTATATTTTGTTGCTAATATTTTGCGATGAATTAGAAATTTACGTGGCTAATTTCTTGAAATTAATTTTTGCAACAAAATTTATATATTTCATCGCTATATTAGCAACAATTTGCTTCATTTTGTTTTTAATAATCAGAACAACAATGAAAATTATATTTCGTTGCTAATATTTTGCGATGATATAAAAAATTTTGTTTCTAATTTCTTGAAATTAAATTTTGCAACAAAATCTATATATTTCATCGCTATATTAGCAACAAATTGCTTCATTTTGTTGTTAATAATCAGAACAGCAATGAAAATTATATTTCGTCACTAATATTTTGTGATGAAATAGAAATTTTTGTGGCTAATTTATTGAAATTAATTTTTGCAATGAAATTAAAATATTTTATGGCTATAATAGCAACGAATTGCTTCATTTTGTTGTTAATAATCAGAACAACAATGAAAAGTATATTTCGTCGCTAATATTTTGCGATGAAATATAATTTTTGCGATGAAATAAAAAAATTTTATCGCTAAACTAGCAACTAATTCTTTTATTTTGTTGTTAATAATAAGGACAACAATGAAAATTATATTTAGTCGCTATTATTTTACGATGAAATATATTTTTTGTGGCTAATTTCTTGGAATTAATATTTGCAACAAAATTAAAATATTTCATCGCCACACTTTCAACAAATTATTTTATTTTGTTGTTAATAATAAGAACAACAATGAAAATTATATTTCGTCGTTAATATTTTAGCGACAAAATTGAAATTTGCTTGATTAATTTTGTGGATTTAATATTCAAGAGAAAATTAAAATATTTCATCACTATATTAGCAACAGAATATTTTATTTTATTCTTAATAACCAGAACAATAATGAAAATTATATATCGTCTCTAATATTTTAGTGATGAAATAAATTTTTTCATGTTTAATTCTAATGAATTAAAAAAGGTTGTCGTTTAAACATAATAAAGGGAAAAAGTTTGAGTGCATGCACAATGTGAAATAATAGAGACGATTCCAACACTATGATGTTTGAAATAATAGGAGCAATATAATTTCATTTACTTTTACTTTTACTCATTAATTTGACATATTAAGTTTTTTATTTGATTTATTTTGGGGTATAATTTTTTGATTTGATCGTTCTGTATAATTTGTTTTATGTTTTTTTGTTTTTTTGTTTTCTTGATTTCATTAATTATTTATTGTTATTCCCGCTAAAAATGAGGGAAGAGTACTACTTCAACTATGCATATTAAATCAAGAAAATCGGTTTATATAATTAAATGTTTAATAATTCTCCATATTTTGTGTCTTATAAATCAGTTTGAATGTTTATAAAAATATTTATAAAAAATATGGAGAATTCTCCATATTTTGTGTGAATCCTCTTGCCACCAACCTAGCCTTGAATCTGATCTGCTCTCTAGCACCACCAAATCCAACTTCAAGCTTCTTCTTGAACAGCCATCTACAGCTGACCAACTTCTGGTTGTTTGGCTTCTCCACAAGGATCCAGGTCTCATTCTTCTCTAAGGATTGCAACTCTTCTGACATAGCTGTTATCCACTGCTCTCTTTCAGGACTGGTGATAGCTTCCTTATAGTTTCTTGGCTCATAATGCTCCACCTCTTCTGCTGTGATCAGAGCATACGACACAAGATCAGCCTGACCAAACCTAGATGGGGGGTGAATCTGCCTCCTGAGCCTATCTCTTGCAAGGCTGTAATTTCTCAGATCAGCAAGGTTGTCCTCCATGGCCTCATCTTCTGAATGATCTTCTGGATCATCTTCTGGGACCTGTTCTGGAACAACCTCATCAGGGGTGTTGTCTCCTGTATCAGCAAAGTTGTCCACCTCCTCTGGGGTCAACTCTCCTGATGTGAGAAACTCCACCTCAGCTGAGAAACTCTCTTCTGACTCATTTACAATTCTTCCATCTAGGTCATGGGAGTTTCCATTATGAGGATATCCCATTACCTTCTCATTAAAATCAACATCTCTGCTGATTATCACTTTCTTATGACCAGGTTCAAGGCACCACGGTCTATAGCCCTTGACACCTATTGGATAGCCAATGAATATACATTTCAGAGCCCTAGGCTCAAGCTTATCCTGTCTAATATGTGCATAAGCCTGACATCCAAACACTTTAAGTTTTGAATAATCAGACAACTTGCCATACCAGATCTCATCTGGGGTTTTACCTTCTAAAGCATATGAGGGAGTTTTGTTTATCAAGTAACATGCAGTACATACAGCTTCTCCCCAAAAGCTTTTAGGTAATTTAGCATCAGCTAACATGCATCTGACCCATTCTAGGATAGTTCTATTCATTCTCTCGGCTAATCCATTTTGCTGTGGATTAAGAGGGACAGTTCTATGTCTAGTAATGCCCTTCTCTTTACAAAATTCATTGAATTCAGCTGATAGATACTCAAGGCCATTATCTGTCCTCAAATGTTTTAAGGACTTTCCTTTCTTGTTCTCTGTCTCAAGTAGTCATTCTTTGAATTTTGTAAAGGCCTCACTCTTCTGTTTGAGAATGAACACCCAAACTTTTCTAGAATAGTCATCTATAATTGACATGAAATACTTACCTCCACCAATGGTTTCAGTTCTTGATGGCCCCCAAACATCTGAATGAACATAATCCAGCAGCTCCTTTGTAGTGTGCTCACCCTTATGGAATGACTTCTTCTTGGCCTTGCCAAGAATGCACTGCTCACAGAACTCCAGGCTTTTGAATGTCTTCTGGTGGAATGCCCCCTTCTTGGATAACTCCATCAGACCTTTCTCACCCACATGTGCCAGCCTCTTATGCCAAAGCATAGCATCTTCAGAACTCATGGTAACATCAGCAGCACCTGTGATTGTCTCACCAATTAAAGAGTACAGACCATTAGACTTCTTCCCTTGCATCACTATTCTATCAGCTTTGGTGACAAACAAACATCATTTTTCAGTCTTGAATTCATAACCCAAAGCATTTAGTGTGCCAAGAGATATAAGGTTTCTCTTCAAATCTGGAACAAATCTGACATTGGTCAGGATCACATGTTTATCATTAAACATCTTCACCCTCACAGTGCCAATACCCCTCACATTGCAGCTTTCATCATTACCCAACAGAACTGATCCACCATCCATCATTTCCAGGTTTTGAAACCAAGATTTGGTGGGACACATATGGAATGAACATCCAGAATCCAACACCCATTCATTAACAAGTTTGCTATCTGTTATGCTCATGACTTCTGCACTATCATATCCTTTTGCCTCTGCTACATCAGCTTTGGCAGGATCAGTAGACTTCTTATGCTCAGGACAGTCTTTAATGAAATGTCCTTCTTTATGGCATTTGTAGCAAGCTCTGCTCTTGGCTACAAACCCATTCTTCTTTTGATTTGGCTTGGCATGAAACTTCTTGCCTTGCCCTCCTTTCTTGTCATTCTTGAGTTTGATATTAAGACCCTCAGCTTAGTTCTTGGTCTTCTTGGTTGAGTTTGCTACATGTAAACTCTTAGTTTTCAGAATAGACAAGACTTCTTTGAATTTTGCCTTACCCTCCTTGGTAATCAGCAAAGCATCCTTGAAGCTATCATATGAAGGTGGTAAGGACTCCAAAAGTAGAAAAGACTTCTTTTGATCATCTAAGGTGACTCCAACATTTTCAAGATCATCAACAGCTTGCATGAACTCTAATAACTGCTCATCAAGGGTCTTATCACCAGTCATCTTAAAATTGTTGAGCTTCCTCTCCATAAACATCTGGTTTGACAAAGATTGTGTCAAATATAGATCATCAAGGGTCTCAAATACAGCAGCAACATCCTTCTCCTTCATAACTTCCCTGAACACATTGTCTCCCAAACTTAGAACAACAATGTTGTAAGCTTTTTCCATAAGCTCTTCTTTCTTGGCCTGGTCTGCATCGGATGCAGCAGGATCAAGAGGAGTGAGGGCCTCTTTCAGCCCATGGTGTGACAGCAGAGCCTTCATCTTGGCTTTCCATAAGCCAAAATCTGTCTTACCATTGAATTTCTCTATCTCCAACTTCACAGAGCCCATTTCTGATTCTTGACTTTATCTTCGACTTCCCACAGACGGCGCTAATTGTTACGGAATTGTATTCACAAAGCAACTCCTTACAAATGATAAATCAAGACAACTAGAAACGCAATGAATTGAAACGAATAAAGAACTCAAAGAAAGAACACGGGATTTACGTGGTTCGATCAAATGATCTACGTCCACGGAGGATAGAAGACTCTCTTCACTAATCACAAATGAAAGTTACAGATTACAAGTATTCACTAAGCTTGATCTCTTGAAACTCTCAAATTCAGTAACCCACAACCTATGCACTAGATGGTGTATTTATAGATGTACAATGCATTGGATAACCGCCACTAACCAACTAACTAACTAACAGAAAAACCAGAATTAACTAACTCTGAAAATCTAGACTTCAGCGGAGTTGTCTCAGCAGACTTGTCTTCAGCAGACTTGTCTCAGCAGATTTGTCTCAGCAGAGTTGTCCAAACTCATCAGCAGAGTTGTCCAAGCTCAATAATTTCAGATTAGTTGACTCCTAATAAGACCACTAAACCTTATCAGTTGAATTACTCCTTAACTCAACTTTGCTGAACTCCAAGATCAGAACAATAGCAACTCTTCTGATAGATAGAATTAGATGACATCCAATATTGCATTAATCCTAACAGGTTTGCTAGTCCTAGAATAGCATGTGTGTAATGATGTAATTCGAATGCTAGGGTGCTCTTGTTTTCCTAATTTCTGTGAACTCATACTGAATCTGTAATACATAATAAAAAATTTCCCACTAAAAAAAAATGAAAAAATCAGGTGAGTATTAGTTAGAGTAGTTGCAACTTCCCTCTTGTAAACTTCCCTATATATATAAGAGATGTTATTCAATTTGATAACATAATTCCTTTTCAATTCATTAAATATCAATTCTACGTTTTCCAATTCTCTCAATATGCATATTATTCAATTTCTTTCTTATTATGAAATTTCACATACAAGGTTACAAGACTAGCGGATTCCACAGAAATTACAATTTGAGATCACCCCTTAACAATGAGTAATTAACAGCTAGCATTCTGATCTTGTCTGTCTTGACGTCTAAAATTAAAGCTAGCCGAGTAACAATTAGTGGCTTTTATCTACGAGATCTGCTAATTATTTTCATCCTCGACAGAATCATGATAGCTGCTCAATCATGTGTGATGCTACATATGAAAACACAGAGAGATGTGTAAGTCATTATAATTCGGACTATGAAAAGAAACACACAATGTGTATGATAAATATTTGTAAACAGGAAAAAGTGAAGATGTTTATATGAGTTTTATGAACAAATTAATAAATACCTGTCAAGGAAGCTTAAGGCGACAAGGTTTCACCGTTACTGGTGATCCCAAAATGAAATGAGGATTATTTTTTGCGAGGACAAGAGCAGCTGTTTCTGGATAATCGAAAGTCACAAACCCAAACACCCTCTTCTTTTGGTAAGGAATATTAATTTCTCGAACCGGTCCAAAATTTCTGCAACGTACGTACATTAAAGGAATTGAATATATTTTATAATGTTATATGATCTGGCTCCTCATACAGATTTCCTTACTCGAAATAGTTGAGAACATCTTCCTCAGTAAATCTGGACTGCCGACGAAAACTCATACAGATTTCATTAGGTTTATTGAGATTATTGAAGTCTTCCGCCAAGACTATAGACTCCCCCTCACGTGGTCTATCAATGACATATATAAATATGATCAATAATTCATTTATAATATATACTTTGTTACGGAATTGTATCCACAAAGCAACTCCTTACAAATGATAAATCAAGACAACAAGAAACGCAATGAATTGAAACGTATAAAGAACTCAAAGAAAAACACGGGATTTACGTGGTTCGATCAAATGATCTACGTCCACGGAGGATAGAAGACTCTCTTCACTAATCACAAATGAAAGTTACAGATTACAAGTATTCACTAAGCTTGATCTCTCTCTTAAACTCTCTATGTATATAACCCACAATCTATGCACTAGATGGTGTATTTATAGATGTACAATGCAAGTTGTAACTGCCTCTAACTAACTAACAGAAATCAACTAACTCTGAAACTGGAATATCAGCACAGTAGAACTCAGCGCAGTAAAACTCAGCACAGTTGTCTCAGCAGACTAAGAACACTATATCAGCACAGTACTCTTTAGCAGACTAAGAGCAGTACTGTTCTGACCCGACCAGCAGAGTTGATACCTAAGATCACTAAACCTTATCAGCAGAGTACTCATTACTCTACTTGTACTGAAATAACCAAATATCAGAACACTAGTTACTGTGCTTATACTAAGCACAGTTCTGAAAATCAGCACACTACCACTTCTGATAGTAAGAACAGTTCTCCAATATTGCATTAATCTCAACAATTCTCCACCTTAATGCAAGATTGCCTTCTTCCCAGCCCTCCCCAATGCTGTTTGTTCATTCTCTTCTTAATGAACATCCCAGGTACTAAGGTTTACCAACTCCATGCAATGGTTGAACTTATTGCTTGGTAATGCCTTAGTTAACATATCAGCTGCATTCTCTTCTGAAGCTACCTTCTGAACTTCAACAATGCTATTCTCCAAGATGTCTCTAACAAAATGCAGCTTCACATCAATGTGCTTTGACCTCTCATGAAACACTTGATGTTTTGCTAGATGGATAGTGCTCTGATTATCACACAGCACAGGAACACTCTTCTGGAATATGCCAAAATCTCTCAGAATGCCCTTCAACCACATTGCTTCCTTCACAGCTTCTGTCAAGGCTATGTACTCAGCTTCTGTTGTGGATAAGGTCACCATAGATTGTAAGGCTGCTCTCCATGTTATAGCAGTGCCATACAATGTAAACACATAACCAGATAATGACTTCCTTGTATCTATGTTTCCAGCAAAATCAGAATCCACAAATCCAATTAAAGGACTCTTGGTATCAGTACACTTCTCGAACAATAATCCTAAGTCTTCTGATCCATTCAGATATCTTAGAATCCACTTTAAAGCTTCCCAATGAAACTTTCCTGGATTTCCCATAAACCTACTCACCATACTAACAGCATAGGCAAGATCTGGTCTGCTACAGACCATAGCATACATGAGACTTCCTACTCCATTTGCATAAGGAACAGTAAGCATCTGCTTCTTCTCTTCATCTGTTTGAGGAGATTGCTTGACTGACAACTTGAATTGCTGACCAAATGAAGTACTAACTGGTCTGGACTGGTGCATAAGAAATCTTCTCAAGACCTTCTGAATATAACTCTTCTGGGATAGGAACAGCTTGCTTGCTTTCCTATTTCTGAGAATATCCATTCCTAATATTCTCTTGGCTTCACCCAAATCCTTCATCTCGAACTTGCTACTCAGCTGCTGCTTCAGCTGGGTAATCTTTCTCATACTCTTGCTAGCTATTAACATATCATCTACATAGATCAGTAGATAGGTGCTCTCTAGATAATCTTGTTTACCAATATATACACATCCATCATATTTGCTTCTTAAGAAACCAATAGAAAGCATGAAGGTATCAAACTTTCTATACCATTGTCTAGGACTCTGCTTGAGCCCATACAATGATTTCTTAAGCAAGCATACCTTACTTTCAGTTTCAGGCATGATAAACCCTTCTGGTTGATGCATATATATTGTTTCAGCTAGTTCTCCATGTAAAAATGCAGTTTTAACATCTAGCTGATGTAACTCAAGATCATCTTGAGCAACCTTAGACAAAAGTAATCTTATTGAACAGTGTTTAACAACAGGAGAGAATACCTCATTGAAGTCTATGCCTTCTCTTTGTGTGAATCCTCTTGCCACCAACCTAGCCTTGAATCTGATCTGCTCTCTAGCACCACCAAATCCAACTTCAAGCTTTTTCTTGAACAGCCACCTGCAGCTCACTAACTTCTGGTTTTTAGGCTTCTTAACAAAGATCCAGGTCTGGTTTTTCTCCAAAGATTGCAACTCTTCTAACATGGCTGCTGCCCACTGCTCTCTTTCAGGACTGGTGATTGCTTCCCTATAGTTTCTTGGCTCATAATGCTCCACCTCTTCTGCTGTGATCAGAGCATATGACACAAGATCAGCCTGGCCAAACCTAGATGGGGGGTGAATCTGCCTTCTGAGCCTATCTCTTGCAAGACTATAATTTCTCAAATCAGCAGGGTTGTCCTCCATGATATCATCTTCTGAATTATCTTCTGGTACCTGTTCTGGAACAACCTCATCTGGTGTGTTATTTCCCAGATCAGTAGGGTTGACTACCTCCTCTGGTGCCAACTGATCTGATGTGGGAAACTCCACCTCAGCTGAGAAACTCTCTTCTGACTCATTTACAATTCTTCCATCTAGGTCATGGGAATTTCCATTATGAGGATATCCCATTACCTTTTCATTAAAATCAACATCTCTGCTGATTATTAGTTTCTTATGACCTGGTTCAAGGCACCACAATCTATAGCCCTTGACACCTATTGGATAGCCAATGAATATACATTTCAGAGCCCTAGGCTCAAGCTTATCCTGTCTAATATGGGCATAAGCTTGACATCCAAACACTTTATGTTTTGAATAATCACTCAGCTTGCCATACCAGATCTCATCTGGGGTTTTACCTTCTAAAGCAAATGATGGGGTTTTATTTATCAAATAACATGCAGTACATACAGCTTCTCCCCAAAAGCTTTTAGGTAATTTAGCATCAGCTAACATGCATCTGACCCGTTCTAGAATAGTTCTATTCATTCTCTCTGCTAATCCATTTTGCTGTGGATTAAGAGGGACAGTTCTATGTCTAGTAATGCCCTTCTCTTTACAAAATTCATTGAATTCAGCTGATAGATACTCAAGGCCATTATCTGTCCTTAAATGTTTTAAGGACTTTCCTTTCTTGTTCTCTATCTCAAGTAGCCATTCTTTGAATTTTGTAAAGGCCTCACTTTTCTGTTTGAGAATGAACACCCAAACTTTCCTAGAATAGTCATCTATAATTGACATGAAGTACTTACCTCCACCAATGGTTTCTGTTCTTGATGGCCCCCAGACATCTGAATGAACATAATCCAGCAACTCCTTTGTAGTGTGCTTACCCTTCTGGAATGACTTCTTCTTGGCCTTGCCAAGAATGCACTGCTCACAGAACTCCAGACTTTTGAATGTCTTCTGGTGGAAAACCCCCTTCTTGGATAACTCCATCAGGCCTTTCTCTCCTACATGTGCTAGCCTCTTATGCCAAAGCATAGCATCTTCAGAACTCATGGTAACATCAGCAGCACCTGTGATTGTCTCACCAATTAAAGAATATAACCCATTAGACTTCTTCCCTTGCATCACTATTCTATCAGCTTTGGTGACAAACAAACATCCTTTTTCAGTCTTGAATTCATAACCCAAAGCATTTAGTGTGCCAAGAGATATAAGGTTTCTCTTCAAATCTGGAACAAATCTGACATTGGTCAGGATCACATGTTTATCATTAAACATCTTCACCCTCACAGTGCCAATCCCTCTCATATTGCAGCTTTCATCATTACCCAACAGAACTGATCCACCATTCATCATTTCCAGGTTTTGAAACCAAGATTTGGTAGGACACATGTGAAATGAACATCCAGAATCCAGCACCCATTCATTAACAAGCTTGCTATCTGTTATGCTCATAACCTCAGCGCTATCATATCCTTCTCTTTCTGCTACATCAGCTTTAGCAGCATCAGTAGACTTCTTTTGCTCTGGACAATCTTTAAAGAAATGTCCTTCTTTATGACATTTGTAGCAAGCTCTGTTCTTGGCTACAAATCCATTCTTCTTCTGAGCTGGCTTGGCATGGAACTTCTTGCCTTGCCCTTTCTTCTTGTCATTCTTAAGTTTGATGTTAAGACCCTCAGCTTGGTTCTTGGTCTTCTTGGTTGAGTTTGCTACATGTAAACTCTTAGTTTTCAGAATGGACAAGACTTCTTTGAATTTTGCCTTACCCTCCTTGGTAATCAGCAAAGCATCCTTGAAGCTATCATATGAAGGTGGTAAGGACTCCAAAAGTAGAAAAGACTTCTTGTGATCATCTAAAGTAACTCCAACATTTTCAAGATCGTCAACAGCTTGCATGAACTCTATTAACTGCTCATCAAGGGTCTTATCATCTGTCATCTTGAAATTGTTGAGCTTCCTCTCCATAAACATCTGGTTTGACAAAGATTGTGTCAAATACAGATCATCAAGGGTCTCAAATACAGCAGCAACATCCTTTTCCTTCATAACTTCCCTGAACACATTGTCTCCCAAACTCAGAACAACAATGTTGTAAGCTTTTTCCATAAGTTCTTCTTTCTTGGCCTGGTCTGCATCGGATGCAGCAGGGTCAAGGGGAGTAAGGGCCTCTTTCAGCCCATGGTGTGACAGCAGAGCCTTCATCTTGGCTTTCCATAAGCCAAAATTTGTCTTACCATTGAATTTCTCTATCTCCAACTTCACAGAGCCCATTTCTTGATTCTTGACTTTATCTTCGGTTCCCACAGACGGCGCCAATTGTTACGGAATTGTATCCACAAAGCAACTCCTTACAAATGATAAATCAAGACAACAAGAAACGCAATGAATTGAAACGTATAAAGAACTCAAAGAAAAATACGGGATTTACGTGGTTCGATCAAATGATCTACGTCCACGGAGGATAGAAGACTCTCTTCACTAATCACAAATGAAAGTTACAGATTACAAGTATTCACTAAGCTTGATCTCTCTCTTAAACTCTCTATGTATGTAACCCACAATCTATGCACTAGATGGTGTATTTATAGATGTACAATGCAAGTTGTAACTGCCTCTAACTAACTAACAGAAATCAACTAACTCTGAAACTGGAATATCAGCACAGTAGAACTCAGCGCAGTAAAACTCAGCACAGTTGTCTCAGCAGACTAAGAACACTATATCAGCACAGTACTCTTTAGCAGACTAAGAGCAGTACTGTTCTGACCCGACCAGCAGAGTTGATACCTAAGATCACTAAACCTTATCAGCAGAGTACTCATTACTCTACTTGTACTGAAATAACCAAATATCAGAACACTAGTTACTGTGCTTATACTAAGCACAGTTCTGAAAATCAGCACACTACCACTTCTGATAGTAAGAACAGTTCTCCAATATTGCATTAATCTCAACATACTTGAGCAAGAAATTAAAATAAACAATTATATAACCTGTTAACCATGAGAATGGACGTTTTTTCCATTTGAGCAAGAACTTGTTTCATCCAGCAAACGAGCTCTCCTTCGTTTCTATGCTCCAACGGAAATAAGGTTTTGTATTTATCATAGTAAAGTTTTGGTATAGAAGAGATAGAAACGGGGAGGCCTCCTCTAGACCTCAGAAGCTCAACCAGTTCCATCCCGATATGCTTAAGAGATCCTAACTGATCATCAGACAGCTGGTGGTGTTGCATACCACTAGAAGATGCCTCGAAAGGGGTGGGGAATTCCGGTGGAAGATTTGAAACAACTAATGGATTCTTCCCCTTATTTGATTCTTGAGATGAGCCAAGCTTGCCCATGACTTCAACAATCAAGCTTTGAAGTACACGAGTAGGGGCGTTGGCCAATCGTATCATCTCAATAACTCCTACATTTTGTAGCAACACATAACCAACAACCTTGCAAGCATTTTGAGGATCGAGTTCCTTAATTCTCTTCAACAACTCCACAGTAGCCTCGGCTAATAAATCCATCTCCAAGCTCTAAATTTAACAAGGAATTAATTAATATTGTTTTAAATACAATATTTCATGAGATATTCTGTCAAGGATGTATAGAGCTAAAAATCAAGAAAACAATTCGATGATTTGAAATTATTGACTACAACTGTGCAAAAGCTGCATTAACTCTATTTTAATCTTTAATTTGTAAGATGTTAACCCCACAAACATTGATTGAAAATCATAGTGTAATTTATATCAATTTAGCATGTGCTGGAATAACCAAGCACGATGTCGTTTTAATGGACGTTTTTTCCATTTGAGCAAGAACTTGTTTCATCCAGCAAACGAGCTCTCCTTCGTTTCTATGCTCCAACGGAAATAAGGTTTTGTATTTATCATAGTAAAGTTTCGGTATAGAAGAGATAGAAACGGGGAGGCCTCCTCTACACCTCAAAAGCTCAACCAGTTCCATCCCGATATGCTTAAGAGATCCTAACTGATCATGAGGAATGTGATTTGCAGGGTGAAATGGTCCATTTAAAACATCAGACAGCTGGTTGTGTTGCATACCACACTACAAGAAACAGGGGGAATAGCGACGAAAATTTTACGACAAATCTAAATTTTATCGCTAAAATCAAATTTTAGCAACGAAATAGAAATTTTCGTCGCTAAATTGTTAGATTTAATATTTGCAACAAAATTTATATATTTCGTCGCTATATTAGCAACAAATTGCTTCATTTTGTTGTTAAAAATCAAAACAGCAATGAAAATTATATTTCGTCGCTAATATTTTGCGATGAAAGATAAATTTTCGTGGCTAAATTCTTGAAATTAATTTTTGCAACAAAATTTATATATTTCATCGCTATATTAACAACAAATTGCTTCATTTTGTTGGTAATAATCAGAACAACAATGAAAATTATATTTCGTTGCTAATATTTTGCGATGAATTAGAAATTTTCGTGGCTAATTTCTTGAAATTAATTTTTGCAACAAAATTTATATATTTCATCGCTATATTAGCAACAAATTGCTTCATTTTGTTGTTAATAATCAGAACAACAATGAAAATTATATTTTGTTGCTAATATTTTGCGATGATATAGAAATTTTTGTGGTTAATTTCTTTAAATTAATTTTTGCAACAAAATCTATATATTTCATCGCTGTATTAGCAACAAATTGCTTCATTTTGTTTTTAATAATCAGAATAGCAATGAAAATTATATTTTGTCACTAACATTTTGCGATCAAATAGAAATTTTCGTGGCTAATTTATTGAAATTAATTTTTGCAATGAAATTAAAATATTTTATCGCTATAATAGCAACGAATTGCTTCATTTTGTTGTTAATAATCAGAACAACAATGAAAATTATATTTCGTCGCTAATATTTTGCGATGAAATATAATTTTTTGTGCCTAATTTATTGAAATTAATTTTTACGATGAAATAAAAAAAATTCATCGCTAAACTAGCAACAAATTCTTTTATTTTGTTGTTAATAATAAGGACAACAATGAAAATTATATTTAGTCGCTATTATTTTACGATGAAATATATTTTTTGTGGCTAATTTCTTGGAATTAATATTTGCAACAAAATTAAAATATTTCATCACCACACTTTCAACATATTATTTTATTTTGTTGTTAATAATAAGAACAACAATGAAAATTATATTTCGTTGCCAATATTTTAGCGACAAAATTGAAATTTGCATGATTAATTTTGTGGATTTAATATTCGAGAGAAAATTAAAATATTTCATCACTATATTAGCAACACAATATTTTATTTTATTCTTAATAACTAGAGCAATAATGAAAATTATATTTCGTCTCTAATATTTTAGTAATGAAATAGATTATTTCATGTTTAATTCTAATGAATTAAAAATGATTGTCGTTTAAACATAATAAAGGAAAAAAGTTTGAGTGCATGCACAATGTGAAATAATTGAGACGATTCCAACACTATGATGTTTGAAATAATAGGATCAATATAATTTCATTTACTTTTACACTATTAAGTTTTTTATTTGATTTATTTTGGGGTATAATTTTTTGATTTCATTCTGTATAATTTGTTTTATGTTTTTCTGTTTTCTTGATTTCATTAATTATTTATTGTTATTCCCGCTAAGAATGAGGGAAGAGTACTATATACTTCAACTATGCATATTAAATCAAGAAAATCGGTTTATATAATTAAATGTTTAATAATTCTCCATATTTTGTGTCTTATAAATCAGTTTGAATGTTTATAAAAATATTTATAAATATGATGATGCAAATGAAGATGGACATAAAGATGAGAAGATGAAGATAGGATGTAATATTTATTATTTATTTGGAATTGTTTGTTTTAAAAATTACAATATATATACAAGTTAAAAATTAATCAATTAATATATGTGAAATAAATTATTGAATAAGTAAATTAACTAAATTAGTAAAAATTGAATACATATATAATTAATATTAAAAACTAAATCAAAGAGTTGTTTGCCCGAGTGGTGGGCGCCCAGCTATGGGCGCTTACCCACCCGGGATCGATTCCCACCAAGACCAAATAAATAGTCATTTAAATAAAACGGGGGAGGGGGTATGTGGGTGCGGATCGGGTCGGGTGTGGGTGCGGGTCGGTTGGGACGGGTCGGGTGTGGGTGCGGGTACGGGTTGGGTTGGGGCGGGTCGGGTGTGTGTTGGGTACGGGTTGGGGCGGGTCGGGTGTGGGTGCGGGTTGGTGGATTGCGGAAGTGGGTTTAGAGAATAATTCGTAAATCGGATATCCATAGCCAAATATTAACGACAAAAATATGGGTTTCATCTCTAACATTTGCAACGAAATTAAAAAATTTATCGCAAAAAAATTAGCCACAAAGTAAGGAGCTACTATTTTAGACACGAAAAAATTTATCGCTAATTCTAATATTTTCGTCGCTAATGTGAGTTAGCGATGAAATAATTTCATCGCGGGATTTATTGCTATACACCCGTCGCTAACATGTTTGCGACAAATATTTGATTTTCCTCGCAAACATTTGGCGATGAAACTAATATTTTCGTCGCTAATATTTTGCGATGAAACTCAAATTTTCGTTGCTAATATTTTGCAATGAAACTCAAATTTTCATTGCAAACATTTGCGACAAAAACAATTTTTTTGACGCAAACACGTTAGCGACGGGCGTATAGCAACAAATCCCGCGACAAAATTATTTCATCGCTAATTCACGTTAGCGACGAAAATATTATAATTGGCGACAAATATTTTCACGGCTAAATCACAGTTTTCTTGTAGTGTCTTATGGTGTCAATAAGTAGTTTGGTATTTCATTTGTCCGTTCATTGATTTTTATGCGTTGAATTTTCGACGACAACCTAAGTTAGCTCTAGTCTCTTCTATTCATAAGACGTGCCTTTGGTTGGTTTGCACCTCGACTAATTTACGTACGTAGCATGGAATTTATTCTCCTTGAACTACTGTGGTGCCAATCCTTTTTCCTTCTAGGATTGGATCCACAATCCTAGAATTTGTTGCAAGAAACTTTGAAAATGTGAGAGTGCAGTTTTAGGCCATAATTTCCGGAGATGTTAACGGCAACTATGATGCCAACTTTATCCTTATCGACCGATGCCAGCAACAGGTGGTGTCCGACGCCATCAATAACCGGCGACAACTGACGAGAAAATCATGGGAAATACAACTGAATTGGTTTTGAGGCACTGGGAGGTCTATTAGTTAATTTTTCACTCATTTTAAGACCATGTTTTACATCTTACATGTTTTAATTACACAACAATATTTTTATAAATCAAAATTTTAAAAAATATATTAATTTCATATGAGTGGAAAAATAATTAGAGTATGTAAGAATAATAAGTAGTTATTTATATTAATATTAGGGGAAATTGCACTTTTGGTATGGTAATAATCTGGCCAAAGCACTTTTGGTCCCGTAATTCAAAATTAGTCCTTTTATTTGTAATACTGGTCTAAATCGTGAAATACTTAACGAGCGTGTGACATACATGCACAACTGGCAGAAAATTAGTTTCGGACCAAAAGTGCTTTGGCCAGATTTTTTTTTAAGTCTCGGTATCTGGTCCTTGGACCGACTATTCCGGAGGACCAATCCCACTGTCCACTTGCGGGGTCCCTGTTTAAAGTCAGAGCTTCCTGTATGGACTGACCCCATAGGAATTGTTTGCACCTTAGAAGGTTCGAACCTGAGACCTAGAGAGAAGCACACTCCCAAGTCCCAAACTTACACCACTAGGCTAACTTCTTGGAGGTCTTGAGGTGCTTTGGTTACGATTCTTACGGAACCAAAAGTGCAATTTTCCTTATTAATAATTAATATTTATAGTTCTATATTGATAGTTTCTAACTTTGTAAGAATAAACAATTAGATGCCAAACGAGGTCTTGAAATTTGTAAGTTTTAAATTGATATTTTCTATGTTTTAGTCTCATATTTATATAGTCAATACCATTTTCGAAAGGACCTTGACTGAATCAGCAATAGCAAACGCGGCTGGACAAATGAAAACTGAAACATTTTCAAATCGAAATTCAGTAGAAACTCAACAAGGGGTATCTAATCGATGAAAAGTCGCCATGAAACCCGACAATAAACTGAACTGAAGCAAAATGAAATCTGAAATGAAACTAAAGCAAATATTCATTAAAATCCGTTGATTAAAAAACAAAGTCCGAATCAATTCTGATCCAATGAATTAAAACGTAAACTATATATTGAGAGATATACAAACAAGTATATTGTATTTACATTATATTTCATTGCATTTAATTAGTAATGAGAGGTTACATGTGTGGTTTATATAGATATTATGAGAAGGGAACTTTACATAAATAAAAGATATGGAGAATATATAAAAATAATATCTACAATATTATATTTGTATATATCCTAATACGCCCCTCAAGATGAAGCACTATCGGTGATTCCAATCTTATTCCAATTGGCAGACGACACATTAGTTACTGTGATGATCGAGACAATGGACACCGAACAAACAAAGCGATTATCGTGAGCGGTTTTGTGTGTATGACGCAAGAGGATCTGCGCCTTATAGACAAGATGGACGATTTTCTTGTTGTTTGTGGTGAGCGAAGCAACAAAGAGGAAGAACATAGTCTCGTTCTTGATGAGTATACATCGAAAGAAGAACTGAGTGGTTGTTCTTGGGCGACAGTTTCGTAGAAGAACACATCATGTGTTCTTGATGAAGAAGACAATGCTTCTTGATTGGGCGGTTATGACGTGAGCCTATAGATCGGATGATATTTCTAGTTTGACTAAAAGAATTGGTAGTGGTATAACTGACCAATCATGGAGTATTTTGGTGATTCGAGGATCAGAAGAAAGATGATAATGTACAAAAAAGAAAAAAAATAAAAAAGTTTTATGTGTGGGTTTGATAAAGTATAGATTATAGAGAAAGATGAATGGAAAATATGTTTATCATTGATAAGGGTACTCCTATTTATATTACATTGATAGGGGTGTGATCCCATCTGATTAGCTAACATTATGATTTACACTAATGATGATTTAACATTACGATTTACACTAATGATGATTTAACGTTACGATTTACATTAATGATGATTTACCGAACAAAGTGATAGTCAATGGAGATGTGCTTCATACGGGAGTGAAACACAGGGTTCGAGCACAAGTAGGTAGCACCAATGTTATCACAGTAGATGGATGGAATGGTTGGGATCGTAATGTGAAGTTCAGAGAGGAGAGATTTGACCCATTGAACTTCAGCAGCAACATAAGCAATGGCACGATACTCAGCTTCTGTGGAGGAACGAGCAACAGAGCGTTGTTTCTTGGAGGACCAGGATATTGGGTTGGATCCAAGAAACACAACATAGGCACCAGTGGACGTCCGGTCATCACAGTCGCCAGCCCAGTCGGCATCTGTGAAGCAATGAAGGGAGAGTGGTGAGCTACGTCGAAGAGTAATACCCAGAGTTCGAGTGCCATTGAGGTAACGCATCAAACGTTTGACAGCCCCCCAATGGGTTTCAGAGGGGGCATGCATGAATTGTGAGAGCTTGTTGACAGCGAAGGCAATGTCAGGTTTGGTAAAGAGGAGATATTGAAGACTACCCAGAACTTGACGATTGATAGTGGGATCCGAGGGGCCAGAGGCATCATGAAGAGTTAACGAGGCACCAGGGGCAAGTGGAGTTTGCATAGGCTTGGAGTAAAGCATGTTGTACTTGCCAAGAAGGTCTGTGATGTATTTCCATTGAACTAGAGTGCAGCACTCGGATGAGCGAAGAACCTCCACCCCAAGAAAGTAGGACAGTGAATCTAGATCCTTGATCGAGAACTTGGATGCTAAAGCAGTAACAATCGTGTCCAAAAAGGAGACGTTGTTCCCAGTGAGAATAAGACCATCCACGTACACCAAAAAATAGGCAATAGTGTCGTCACGGCAATAGATAAACAGAGACTCGTCAGACTTTGTATGCAAAAAAACCCAAGGAGGATAAGAAGTCACGAAGGGCAGTGTACCAGGTCTGTGGTGCCTGTTTGAGACCGTAGATGGATTTCTGAAGCTTGCATACATAAGACAGAAAATTTGCACCAGAGAAACCTGGTGGTTGAGACATGTAGACTTCTTCATAGAGGGAACCATGAAGAAAGGCATTGTTGATATCGAACTGCCGAAATGGCCAATCCTTCGTGACAACAATAGATAGAATAAGGCGAACTGTGGTGGGTTTGACAACCGGACTGAATGTCTCAAAATAATCAATACCAGGCCGTTGATGAAATTCCTTGGCAACCAGTCGAGCCTTAAATTTATCAACAGTACCATCAGGCTGCCGTTTAATTCTGAACACCCATTTACACCCAACAAGATTCTGAGAGGTAGTGGAGGGTACAAGATCCCAAGTGCCGTTCTTGAGAAGGGCCAAAAATTCAGCAGACATAGCCTCTCGCCAGCGACTATCCTATAGGGCCTGAGAAACAGTACGGGGTTCAATGTCTAAAAGGATGGAGGAAGTAAGAACATACCTCGGATTAGGCTTGGATATGTTGTCACGTGCCCGAGTGACCATATGATGGCGTGAGGCAGCCGGATCTGGTGAAGGGACACGACGAGGAGACACATAAGTAGCAGGAGCAGGCGCCGGAGAGAGCTCGACAAAGGGAGGGATCTCGGTAACAAGGGGAGGCGTGGGGACCGAATTAGTGTTCGGCGGGTTCGTGGTAGTCGGAGCTGGGCAAGGGGAGGGATCACACGTAACAGGGGTAGGCATGGGGACCGAATCGGTGTTCGGTGGGTTCGAGGCAGTCGAAGGTGGAGGGGGGAGGGGTTTTGTGTGGAAAGAAAATTAGTCTTCCACAAACTCGACATGACGAGATATGTAAAGATGGTTGGAAGATAGGTCTAGGCAAAGGTACACACTTTGGGTTTGAGAGTATCCGATGAACACACAGGGGTGGGAGCGAGGGGCAAGTTTGTGAGAGGTGTAGGGACGAAGCCAGGAATAACATAAAGATCCAAATACCCGGAGTTTGAGGATGTTAGGGCGATAGTGGAATAGGGTTTCAAAGGAGGATTTTAGAGAGAGATCAACTTTAGGTAAACAATTAATCACGTAGGTGGCAGCCGCAAGGGCAAAGGGCCAATACGAGAGAGGTATGGAGAAATGGTGAAGGAGAGCAAGGCCGGTGTCAACGATATGTCGATGACGACGTTCAGAAACACCATTGTGCTCAGGAGTGTGGGGAGGGGTGGTGAGGTGGGTAATGCCATTGGAGGATAGAAAGGGACGGAGAGCAATGAATTCTCCACCGTTGTTAGTGAGGGTGGTGATTTTGGTTTTTAGGAAGTTTTCGACTAGGGCTTTGTAGGCTATGAAAGTGGGTAGGACATCAGATTTCCGTTTTAACGGATATAGTCACACATATTTGGAGAAATGATCAACAAAGATAACATAATATTTGTAACCATCTTTAGACAGAACATGAGACATCCAAACATTAGAGAAAATTAATTCTAGGGGCATACACGAAGATAAAGTAGTGTCGTTGAAGGGTAGTTTGTGGCTCTTTATGCATTTACAAGAATCACTGGAGAAGTTTGAACATTTAATAAGGTGTGAACTATGTCTAGACACGACATAATTCAAAATTTTAGAGGAGAGATGACCTAACCGAGCATGCCCGATGGGTAGGGAAGGGCGAGCAGCAGAAAAGGCAGCAGGATAGACGGGTGGAGTGTTTGGCCAAATATAGAGTCCATTAACGTGCGGTCCGTGCACTAGAGTGTTCTCCGTACGTGGATCCTTCACCTGAAAGTCACAATCAGAGAAAGCAATCACCACATTATTCGCAGCACATAGTTGAGATACATAAATTAAATTTCGAGACATATGGGGTACAAGTAAGGTGTTCGGAAAAAGTAAGCAGGAGATGTGAGGGAATGTAAGAGTGCCAATACGAGAGATGGCAAGACGTTTCCCATCACCGACAATGACTCCATCGGTACCATCATACGGAGAATGGAGGGAAAGGTTAGCAAGATCTGTAGTGATGTGGTATGACGCCCGAGAATCTAAAATCCATTCTGGAGCAGGAGGCGATGAGGTGGATGCATATGTATGCTGATTGGTGTGCATAAGTCGGGCGAGCAGCAGGCTGGGCTGCCGATGGGTTGTAGTCCGGGCAGCGGCGAGCAGAGTGACAAGTAATGCTGCAGAGTTGGCATTTGCCGAGGTAAGGATGAGCACCTGATGACGTATGCCCGACGGATGGGGACGAGCGTGGCTGCCGAGGGGCAAGGACGTTAGGCAATGGCATCACGCGAGCAGTATGAGGCGAGGACTGTGGGGGGCCTATGGACGATGTTGCGCGAGCAGCATGTGGAAAGTATGCGGTCGTCGTGGAGGTGGTGCTAGTGACGACCATGGGAGCGATCAGCGGAAGGGAAAAAGGTAGGGGATGATGCAACGCGATGGCGTGATGCGGCGGCGCTAATGTGTGCTACTTGAGGCAGGTTAGGGTTTTGGGATTTGGGCCAGGTCGATTCTGGAGATTACGTAGAAACAGGAAGGTTTTACGAAATCCGGAGAAAAATATCGGAGGATTGGACCAAATTACCAAAAGGAAAATGAAAAGGATCGTAAGAGATGGCGTTAGCCAAAAAATTGCTCTTATACCATATAGAGAAAGATGAATGGAAAATATGTTTATCATTGATAAGGGTACTCCTATTTATATTACATTGAGAGGGGTGTGATCCCATCTGATTAGCTAACGTTACGATTTACACTAATGATGATTTAACGTTACGATTTACACTAATGATGATTTACCGTTACGATTTACACTTAATGTTAATTTACAAGATATTATCCTTAATATAGATCAATTTGACATAATCATAAATTAAAAAAATATATATATATATATTTGGAAGATAGGTAAATATACCTAGATCTCGAAGACGGGAATGTGATCGTGAGGATCGAGAAAAAGAAAAAAATTGTGGGTGCGTTTGATGATGGGTTTTTGTGCGCAGGGTGTCGTATGTATGAGGATATGCGGGATCATGATTTCATGAAGAAAAGGAAGGAAAAATGAATTGATATGCAAGGGTGATTGGAGAGAGGTTAGGTAGTTTTGGTGGAGGTTAATTGGTTGATTACAGGTTGACGTACGGTAGTAGGGATGATATCTTTCGGTTGGGTTTAGAGAAGAAGAGCGCAATATGCTCGAATCTTGAAAAAAAATGTCGTGCGTACAAAAATGTATGCAATTGTGAGGATCGAAAAAAAAGGCGTTAGAAGAAGCTCTTAATATCATATTGAGAGATATTGAGATATTTAATTCTGCTGTTTTGGAAAAATGGGCATGTCGTCTGATTGAAGGGGGAAACGAGTTGTGGACAAAGATTATTCGGTCCAAATATGGGGAGTTCTTCAACTGCATGGAGAAATGGAAAGAAAATAAAAGAGGGTGCAATCGGTGTGGTGGAAAGATATCATGGTTATTCTGGAAAGGAATGATTGGTTTTCTAAAGGCAGCAATCAAATTATTGGCAATGGCAATGACTTAGTGATGGGCCCAGAAATTATAGATTGGGGGTCCAAGTGAGAGGCCTGTACCTTCAAAATACGACTTAGTGATGGACCCAGAAGGTGATTGGTACTGCTGAGGTTAGCGACGAAAATATTATAATTGGCGACAAATATTTTCACGGCTAAATCACAGTTTTCTTGTAGTGCCACTAGAAGATGCCTCGAAAGGGGTGGGGAATTCCGGTGGAAGATTTGAAACAACTAATGGATTCTTCCCCTTATTTGATTCTTGAGATGAGCCAAGCTTGCCCACGACTTCAGCAATCAAGCTTTGAAGTACACGAGTAGGGGCGTTGGTGTAGAAACCATATACTGCATCATCTTCTTATTGAAAAAGGAAGAAGAAGAATGAACAAAGAAGAAATTGAATGTTAATTGAAATCTGCAGAATTGCAGTAAAAATGTTACAATGGAGCCCTAATGTATATATAGGCTGTTAAGCATAGTAACTGTCATTTAACTAACTCTTAACTGCCAAAACTAAGTAGAAGAGGGTTTACAAGATGGGAGTGTATTTACTAAATCAGGGGGTGTATTTAGTAATCCTTTATACCCCCCCTCAAAATGGGAGTGGATATCAATTAACCCCATTTTGGCTTTGTGAGTGAAGAAACCAGCAGGAGGTAAGGGTTTGGTGAGGATGTCGGCCAAGTTCTCTTGAGTAGGAATGTGGATGAGGGTGAGGAGACCATCCTTGATCTTTTCTCTAGTGAAGTGATAATCCAAGTCAATGTGCTTTGTTCTTTGATGTAAACAGGGGTTGTGAGCAATTGAAAATGCACTCTTGCTGTCCGTGTACATAGATGATGGAGTGGAATGGCTGATCCTTAAATCCTTGAGGATATAGTGAATCCATTGGAGCTCACAAGTTGTTGATGCCAAAGCCCTGTACTCAGCTTCTGCAGAAGATCTACTAACAGTGGTTTGTTTCTTGGACTTCCAAGAGATTAGTGCATTACCAAAATATATACTATAGCCAGTGATGCTTCTCCTTGTTAGGGTACATCTCCCCCAATCAGAGTCAGAAAAAGCATGCAATTTAGCAGTGTTTAGTTTAGGATAAAAAAGTCCAGTACCAGGGTTACCTTTGATATACCTGAGGATCCTGTGGACTGCATCAAGGTGAGAAGCAGTGGGAGATTGCATGTACTGACTCATTGTTTGAACTGCATAAGATAGGTCAGGTCTAGTAATGGTAAGGTAGAGGAGTTTACCCACCAATCTTCTGTATTGTTGAGGGTTTGGCAATAGTGGAGATTGAGGATCAAAGCAGACTTTGGCATCCATAGGGGTGGAGGATGGTTTACATCCTAAGTATCCAGAGTCATCAAGCAAATCAAGAGCATATTTCCTCTGAGAAAGGGTAATGCCAGAGTGGTTTCTGGCAACTTCAATCCCTAAAATGTATCTAAGAGTGCCAAGATCTTTTATAGTAAAAGAGTTATGTAGATGTGATTTAATAGATTTTATGTCATCAAGGCTAGTGCCTGTTACAATCAGATCATCAACATAACACAAGACAACAGTAAAGGCATGAGCAGTTTGTTTTGTGAATAGAGAAGTGTCAGCCTGTGATTGAGTAAAACCAATAGATAACAAAGAGGTGGTTAATTTGGAGAACCACTGTTTTGAAGCTTGTTTCAATCCATAAAGGCTCTTATTGAGTTTACAGACTCTAGTATCAGTTTTAGAGCAATAGCCAGGGGGAGGTAGCATATATATTTCTTCATCTAAGTCACCATGTAAGAAAGCATTATTGACATCTAGTTGATGAATATGCCAATTTTTAGACACAGCAACAGCTAGAAGTATTCTAACAGTGGTGATTTTAGCAACTGGAGAAAAAGTGTCAAAATAATCAATGCCCTCTTGTTGAGTGAACCCTTTAGCTACTAGTCTAGCTTTGTATCTATCAATAGAGCCATCAGATTTGTATTTTACTTTGTAGATCCATCTACAACCTATGCAATGCTTATTAGGAGGGAGATTTACAAGATTCCAGGTGTTGTTTTGGACTAGAGCAGACAACTCTTGTTGCATAGCATTGACCCATTTAGGATTCTGAGCTGCTTGTTTGTAAGATTTGGGTTCCTGAATTTGGGAAATGGAAGTGGTGAAGGCTTTATAGCTGGGTGATAGTTTGTGAGAGGACAAGAAAGTTTGGATGGGATATTTGATGCTGGAAGATGTAGAGTGATTGGCATGATCCACTGAAGCAGGTAATGAAGTCTCATAAGATTGTAAATATGCAGGCTGAGTCTTGGTTCTAAGAGGCCTAGTGTGAGTATCAGTACCAGAAACAGTGGAATCATGCAAAACATTCAAATTATGTAAATCATGAATGGGATTGTGCAGCTCAGTGGGGGAAAGATTGGGAGAACTTAAGTGGTCATCATCAATGAAATCATCAAGGATGGGAATAGCAGTGGGGGAGGGAGGTTTTGGGGGGCTGTTATCTTTGAAGGGAAAGATATCTTCAAAAAACTTGACATTTCTGGAAATGAGTGTTTTTCCAGTGTGTATGTCCAAGAGTTTATATCCTTTGGTGCCCATAGGGTAGCCAATGAATACACACTTGGTTGCCCTAGGGGCAAATTTGTGTCTGTGAGAAGTGAGAGTGTTGGCAAAGCAAAGACATCCAAAGGTTCTAAACATGGAATAATCAGGTTTCTTGTTGTAAAGAAGTTCAAAGGGAGACTTGTTTTGAAGAGTATAAGATGGGATTCTGTTTATTATGAAAGTAGCAGTTTTGATGCATTCATCCCAATATTTAAGAGGTATAGAAGACTGAAAAAGGAGAGCTCTAGCAACTTGAAGCAAGTGTTGATGTTTTCTCTCAACTATACCATTTTGTTGGGGTGTTTCAACACAAGAAGTTTGGTGTAAGATCCCATAAGTATGATAAAAATCAGAAAGAATAAACTCAGACCCATTGTCACTCCTTAAAGTCTTAATTTTAGTGCCAAAATGAGTTAGAACCATGTTATAGAAATTTTGGAGGCAAATTTTGACATCACTCTTAGCACTTAGAAGGTAGGTCCATGTACATCTACTGAAATCATCTACAATAGTCAAAAAGTACTTATAACTAGAAGCAGATATGGTGGAAAAAGGGCCCCAAACATCACAATGTATCAATTGAAAGCATGAGAAGAAACAGATGCACTCAAAGGGAAAGAATTCCTCTTTTGCTTAGCTAAAGGACAAATGTAGCAGTTTGTATGAGCATGAGAATTAGCATCAATATTCAATTCAGGAATGTGCAACATACATTTCCTAGAAGTGTGTCCTAGCCTTTTATGCCATGTATCAAAGTTACAAGTATTAAGAACAACAGAACTAGAAGTGACAGTGGAACCTAAAGCAGGTAATGCACATGGAGCAGCAGTTTTTAATAGGTAGAGGCCTCTCACTTGATCAGCAGTACCAATCACCATCTTGTTGGTGTTGTCCTGTAAAACACAATGTGAGGAGAAGAAACTCACAGAACAGTTAGAGTACCTAGTCAAGTGACTAACAGACAACAAGTTGAAGGTAAAATCAGGGACATACAAGACATTATATAGAGTGAGATGTTTATTGATAACAATGTTGCCCATATGTGTAGCAGTGGAGAAAGCATTATTAGGCAAAGAAATCTTAACATTGGCAATGGAGGGAGGGGTGGAAAACAAGGAAAAATCAAAGATCATATGGTCAGTAGCCCCAGTATCTATAATCCAAGTAGAAATAGTACTATCTTGCAAGCAAATGTTAGAAATCATACCTGAATCAGGGTTGTTTTGTGTAACATCAGGTTGAGCAGTGGAGGCTCCTGCCATATGCTCACCCAAATTCTGCATCTTAGAAAAACTTACAAACTTGTCATATAAAACCTGATCAAATAGAGGATTGGAGTCCAAGGGGGTGTTCCTCAAGGAAAGGTTGGCAGTTTTGTTAGTGAGTTTGTTTGGAAGAGTTCTAGGGCCCCTCCAACCAGGTGGAAAGCCAATGATGTGAAAGCACCTATCTATAGAGTGACCAATGCCATCACAGTGGCCACATTTGAGAGGTTTCTTCCTATCTTTGAAAGATTTGTTGTTTCTGGCAGTCATAGAAACAGAGTCTAGGTGGATAGGATCAGGGGTGTTGTGGAGGTTTCTTTGGGATTCCTCTTGAAGCAAAAGGCCATATAGTTTGGAAAGAGGAGGAAATGGGGATTGCAAAAGGAATTGGCTTCGAAGAGCACCATAGGAATCATGTAAACCAATTAAGAATTTTAAAACAGCATCCTGTTCTTGAATATTGGTCATGAGTTTAGGCAATTCACAAGAGCAAGTATCCATAGCACCACAAGAGCATTTAAGAATAGGCCTAAAGCTAAGGTACTCATCCCAAAGAGACTTGAATTGGTTATAATAGGAGACTAAAGATTGGGAACCCTGAGCAATGGTACTAAGGGATTTCTCAAGGTGATATACCCTAGTGCCATCAGATAAGGCATATCTAACTTTTAATTCATCCCAAACATCTTTTGCAATAGAGAAATAATCCAAAGTACGCTTAATTTCAGGCACAATAGAATTCAAAATCCACATAAGAACTAGGTCATTGGATCTTACCCAAGCAGAGTACACGGCTGGTTGATCTTCCTCGCTGGGAATATCCAAGGATCCATCAATTAGACGAACCTTGTTCTTGACACTGAGGCCGCGTTTGATCGCATGACTCCAGGAGACATAGTTAGTGCCGTCGAGGGGTTCAAGAGCGATGGCGACGGCCGGATTATCGTTTTGATGTAGGGCAAGTGGAGAGAACGGATTGAGAGCCGGGTCCAAGGAATCGGGATCAGTAACCGTCGGCGCCATGGATTATAGAAGAAGAATCGCCAAGAAACGCAAGAAAATCTTGAAGCTTTAAAAGGGGCAGGAGAACGCGATGGTGGTTCGCAAAGAAATTGGCCCGAATACGATGGCTAATACTGATACCATGTAGAAACCATATACTGCATCATCTTCTTATTGAAAAATGAAGAAGAAGAATGAACAAAGAAGAAATTGAATGTTAATTGAAATCTGCAGAATTGCAGTAAAAATGTTACAATGGAGCCCTAATGTATATATAGGCTGTTAAGCATAGTAACTGTCATTTAACTAACTCTTAACTGCCAAAACTAAGTAGAAGAGGGTTTACAAGATGGGAGTGTATTTACTAAATCAGGGGGTGTATTTAGTAATCCTTTATAGTTGGCAAATCGTATCATCTCAAGAACTCCTACATTTTGTAGCAACACATAACCAACAACCTTGCAAGCATTTTGAGGATCGAGTTCCTTAATTCTCTTCAACAACTCCACAGTAGCCTCGGCTAATAAATCCATCTCCAAGCTCTAAATTTAACAAGGAATTAATTAATATTGTTTTAAATACAATATTTCATGAGATATTCTGTCAAGGATGTATAGAGCTAAAAATCAAGAAAACAATTCGATGATTTGAAATTATTGACTACAACCGTGCAAAAGCTGCATTAACTCTATTTTAATCTTTAATTTGTAAGATGTTAACCCCACAAACATTGATTGAAAATCATAGTGTAATTTATATCAATTTAGCATGTGCTGGAATAACCAAGCACGATGTCGTTTTAATGTTTTTTGGGTGATTTGGGACTAAAATGATATAATTTGAATACATGTGGAACTAAATTGGTAAAGAAAAGAAATTGTTGGACTATTTCTAAAAAGGTAAAATCTTATGGGTAGATTTGATTTTAATCCCAATTTTCCCTCAAATTCTAGAAATTATGAATGGTATCAATATTTCATACATGCAATAGAAAAAGAAGAAGAACAGTTCATATTTCAGGTTCAAAAATCAATTCATGTTTCCTTGAAAAAGAAGAAGAAAAGAACATATACTGACATGCATTGTTTCCTTGAAAAGTTCATATTTCAGGTTCAAAAATCAATTCATGTTTCAGATACACACATATATATATATATATGAAAAAGTGAATTCTTGAAAATACGTACCCGTGAAATCTTGCAGCAATGGTGCGGTGAACTGCGGGAAATTGTTCTTTCTTCTTGTTGTTCTTGTTCTTCTTTCTTCGATCTTCTTCTGGTGAGCTGGGGTTTTTAAATGTGGGTAACAGCCTTATAATGACAACGGAATTAATAGCCTAATTCTTGAATTTTAGTTTCTTCTTTTCTACTTACATTAACATTTTCTTCTTTGTTTAATTAACTCATATGGAGTATCATATATATGAACACCGAAATTTGATATCTGTTTAAATATAAAATAAACTGTCAATATGTGTAGAAATGTGTTTAATTGTTCAATCGGGCCAAACCCATTTGACTGTAATGGGCCGAGATGGCAACAACCAGTCCGTTGGCTCGGACCACATAGCCCAACTCCCAGTCAGTGCCTTTTTCCTAGATATAATATAGCTGTGAAATTTGTTTTCTTTCGAGGTGGGATAACTTAATTTTTTTTTATAAGTTGAAATTATATATGGAAAAGTAGATCGAGTAATTTCTCAATTTTCCCTCCATCTACATTGACCTTTTTCCTGTCAAAATATATATAGTTACCTTTTTCATTAATAAATTTGTCTTTCTTTAATTCTGATCAGATTAATTTTTTCATTCTTTTAATTCAATGTTTATTGTTGCCCCATTTTGCAACAATAATGACAAGGTTTGTCATCAAAAGGTTGTTGCCCAATCACCGAATCTGTCGGAAGCTCAAATTTTAAACACACGTTCAAGCAGAGTGTGTCAGTTTCCTGCAAAAAAAAATTAATTTTCCGACAAAAAGAATGTAAATCCGAATCTGTCGGAAGCTCAAATTTTAAACACACGTTCAAGCAGCGCGTCAGTTTCCTGCAAAAAAAAATTAATTTTCCAACAAAAATAACCCACCACTCAAGGGGCCATGAAGCCCAAGCTTTGGCTCGGACCACATAACCCAACTCCCAGATTGGAACGGGCAGGCCAGATTTTAGCCACCAACAAACCCAGCCAATTGGGTCAGCCCAACGTCTAATCATCCTAATGCCCTTGCGTTACCAAGCACGGCGACAACTCACTGCCTTTTTCCTAGATATAACATAGCTGTGAAATTTGTCTTCTTTCGATGTGGGATATCTTAATTATTTTTATAAGTTGAAATTATATATGGAAAAGTAGATCAAGTAATTTCCCAATTTTCTCTCCTTATATATTGACCTTTTTCCTGTCAAAATATATATAATTACCTTTTTCATTAATAAATTTGTCTTTTCAAAAATAAGAAAATTGGTCTGAAAATTTAGAGACATGCAGTTTGAAGGGTTCAACTGATCAGATTTCTAGTTAAATTTTATAAAAAAATACAGGGTTACAAGACTAGCGGATGTGCGGATCCCGCAGAAATTACAATTTGAGATCACCCCTTAACTAGCATTCTGATCCTTCAGAGAAAACAGGCACCGAGTTTTCATTTTTAATTCTTCTATATATGATCTTTTCACCATTACTTGTGATCTCGAAATATAATGAGGATTATTTTTTGTGAGGAGAAGAGCAGCTGTTTCTGGATAATCGAAAAAGTCACAAACCCAAACATCCTCTTCTCTTGGTAAGGAATATTAACCTCTTGAACCGGTCCAAAGTTTTTGCAACTTTATGCCTCTTGATCGACGCCAGCAACGGGTGGCGTCCGACGCCATCAATAACCGGCGACAACTGACAAGAAAATCATGGGAAATACAACTGAATGTGTTTTGAGGCACGTTAATTTCTTAATTAACAAATAATAAGAGTTTTAAATAAGAAATTTTCAAATTTTATGGTGGGTCTGTTGAATTTTTAATATGAAAAAGAATTTAATTAATATAACACATGTGTGCCACGTAAGCGCAGGAAAAACCCAACTTCCGCCGTCACGCCACTGACACATGATGCAAAACGATGTTGTTTCATGTGTTCCGGCCAAAATTATATTGTGAGGCTGGTTTGGGACTACAAGGCATGGGGCAGCTAACCTAGCGTAGCACCGTGTTGGACTTGTGCTAAAATAAAAGGAGGTCGAAGGAAATTCTTAGAATGTGTGATTCTAAGTGTTCTACTCATATGGTAGAGTAGGTGTTGTTGGGATATTAATCCTTGAAACAATGTTCTAGATGATGATTGTATGTTTTGATGGCCAAAAGCAACTTAAAGTTAGTAATATATGTGGTTCTAAGTCATCTTAACTAAGTCATCATATGAGAAATTGAAAACTGAGTTTATTGATCTTATATATGTTTACTGATCTTAGTGTGTTTACTGATCTGATATAAGAACTATTAGGAACTAAGCTGATGTTTTGTATTGTATAGACAGCTTATAATATAGGACTTAGATGTACTCATCTGTATATAGTTCAGTTGATGTATAGATAGGTTTTACATATTTGTAAAGTTGTATTCTATTGTATTCAGCATTGTAAAAGTTCAGAACAGTAGTTTAAGAACACTAGTTTAGAAGAAGATCAGAAGATTATTGAAGACTCAGAAGACTACTTCAGAATAAGAAGACCTTCAAGAAGAGTTGAAGAGAAGTTTAGACGTTCAAGAGATGCATTCTGAAGAAGTTAGAACAGTTTTGGAGAACTGTGCTGACTGGCTCAGAACAGTAAAAGTCAGAACAGTAAGTTACTGTGCTGAGTTGATGAGTTTGAAGAATAAGTTTGGAAAACTTATTTAAGGTGTAACTGAAGATATATTTGAAGATATGCTGACTTGGAATTAGTTGAAGGAAGTTACAAAGTCGGTTACAAAAATGATAAGTTACAAAAACAGTTTTAGAGTTAGTTGAGAGTTAGTTCACAAACTGCTAACTGTCATACTAAGTTATATAAATACTGTGTGATCTCCTACTGCTAAGACTACTGATCATAAAGCATTCAAAAGCAATCTAAGTCTACAGAGCATTGAAGAACTCACAGAGTTGAAGAGATCAAGAAATCTGAGAAGAGTCACAGATTTGAAGAGAAGAAATCAGAGGCTAATCAAGAGAAGTTTTACTTTTCATTTTACAGTTTGTGTTTTGTAAACAAGTGTGCTAGTTACTTGTAGAATTACTAGTCGATCGAAGATACACTTGGGAGTGTACTCGATAAGATCACAGTCTTAATCTTGGGACTTTAAGCCACAAGAAACTCAAGAAGGAGTTAATAAAACATCACAACTGGGATTATGAGAGTGGATGTAGACATTTGTCGAACCACTATAAATCTTGTGTTCTTTACTTTCTGTTTGGTATTTTCAGTTTGATATTTGATTAACCAAGAACAGTAAAGTTGTCTAAGTAAAGATCTGAATAAAAGTTGAGTATAACTCAGTAAGAACAGTACTATTCAGAACACTATTCCGCATTAAAACTCTAATATTTTGAAAGATTTTTAAAAGTCTATTCACCCCTCCCCTCTAGACTTTTACTAGCTTAATCAATCTTAACTCAACTTGGGACCAACAAGTGGTATCAGAGCAGTAGTTCTTTGGACTGCTGTTTCTTGATAACCTTGTAAACTTTGAGGGAAGTCTTACTGATCTTGCTACTATTTCTTGATATTTGTCACTATCTGAATACTTGAAAATACTTGCTATACTACGGATCTTATCTGTCTGATCAAACATGGATGAAACTAATATGAACAAACTTCCTAAGTTCAAGATTGCAGATTATGACTACTGGAAGCTGAGGATGGAGGCCATCTTTAGCTCAACCCATGATCTGATGGTTTCTGTGGTCAAAGAAGGACCAATCACTACCATGGTGCAAAACACTGCAACACTGGATCAATCTGAACCTGTTGGAGCACTAGTCCCTAAGCCAAGGTCAGAATTGACTTCTGAAGAAATGCGTCAAAACAATTTGGACAGTCTTGCTAAGAATTATATTTTACACACCTTGCCAAATGAGTATCTTGGCAAAGTGTTAAAATGTAAGACTGCCAAGCAAATGTGGGACAAACTAGCTGTTCTTTGTGAAGGCACTACGCTGATCAAAGAAAGCAAATTGTCCACAACTGTCCAAAGGTTTGACCAATAAGATCAGTAACTCATAAGATCAGTAACTCATGTAAGTTCAATAACTTCCATATAAGATCCGTAAATATTAAGATCAGTAAACATCTAAGATCAGTAAACACTTAAGATCAGTAACTTACACATAAGATCAGTAAGCATATCAGATCAGTAAGTACATCAGACCAGTAACTCAGATTTCAAATATATCATATAAGATCACTAAAATAATTCTCAATTTCCATACTCAGATCAGTAATCTTATTTCAAATAACTCAGTTAAGATCAGTAATCTTATTCTTAATATTACTAAATAAGATCAGTAAACTTACTTCAGTTAGCATTAAGATCAGTAATCTCAATTTTAAGTTTCTCATCAGATTAGTAAGCTTATATTCAGATGACTTAGTTAAGATGACTTAGAACCACATATATCACTAACTTTAAGTTGCTTTTGGCCATCAAAACATACTTTCATCAACTAGAACATTGTTTATAGGATTCATATCCCAACAGAAAGACATTTTACTCGTCCAAATTTACGTAGATGACATCATTTTTGGTTCACCTAACAAAATGCTGAGTGAAAGTTTCTCAACACTCATGCAAAGTAAATTTGAGATGTCGATGATGGGTGAAATGAATTACTTTCTTGGACTTCAAGTAAAACAGACCCCAGAAGGGATTTTCATAAATCAAGCAAAGTATACTCGTAATCTACTAGACAAGTATGGTATTAAGACATGTAAATCTTCTGGAGTTCCTATGCAACCTACCTACAGGATGGATCCAGATGAGAATGGTACGTAAGTGTGCTGATCAAACTCATTACCGTGGTCTTATTGGTTCGTTACTCTACTTGACTGCTAGTAGACCTGATATTGCATTTTCTGTTGGTGTATGTGCTCGATTTCAAGCTAACCCAAAAGAGAGTCATATGGAAACCACTAAAAGGATTCTGAAATATTTGAAAGGAACCATCAATCGTGGTATATGGTACCCTTCAAATGATGATTTATCTCTAAGTGGCTACTCTGATTCTGATTTTGGTGCTTGTAGAATAGATAGGAAATCTACATCTGGTTCTTGTCAATTCTTAGGCACAAAACTCATTTCATGGTTTTCGAAAAAGCAGACAAGTGTTGCTACCTCTACTACTGAAGCCGAGTACATGGCTTCTGGTAGTTGTTGTAGTCAATTATTATGGCTTATTCAACAGCTTAGAGATTATAATATCTGTGAATCAAATGTCCCTATATTCTGTGATAGTAACAGTGCTATTGCCATTACACAAAATCCTGTTCTGCACACACGTTGTAAGCATGTCGATGTGAAACACCATTTCATACGTGATCATGTAGAAAAGAAGGATATTCGCATGGAAAAGATTCACACTGATTTTCAAAGAGCTGATATTTTCACAAAACCATTAGCTGAGGCTCGTTTTCGTGAGTTATGCATTAGTCTAGGACTAATTGATCTTGACCCTACTTGCCTATAGCTATGTACTAACCAGACAGGTACATTCCTAAGAAGAAAGGAGAAACAGACAAGTCACCACAAAAAGAACAGAGCACTCGTCTACTCACTCAAAAGACAGGTATACAAGGTCAGACAAGATGACCAAACAACCCGATGAGGAAGCTGGTAAAGCTGAGGGTAATACTAAGGGAATAAACATTTAAGGAGGAATCTTTGATTTCTTAAAAAGCCTTGTGTTGACTCTTAAGTTTGTTAAAAATCATCTTGTTCGAAACCTTGTTCATTGCTTTAAAGATTGATATTCGTCTTAATTATTCTAATCTACTACCTGTATCTTATCTAATCCGTCGCACAAATAAGACAGGTTAACTAGTCATTTGATGTTCAAAATAGACTAGCACAGTCGTAGGGGGAACTCGTCTTGTGTGCTTGAGTCTACTCGTCTGTTCTGGATAGACTCGAACAGACAAGATAAGTGTTCGCTTGAACTTGAAATACTCTAAGTGTTTAATAAATGTGAATTAAGAATATTATAGTATTTTGATATTTTTTTGGAAAACCCTAGAACTCGATTTATACACTCCTATTTTAATGAGGTGTATACACCCAGTTCGCGCCAAATCCTACTATCCTAGGTCAGATGAGTTCACTCCTCTGTCTTAACCAATAGGAAAGGTGGATTCCAAATTTTACAATATCAAAACGCATTATTTTCTCAATTCCATAACTGAATACCAAGAGTCCCAACCGTTGGATCATTTGTTTTCAATCTTCACCATTGATTCAAACATCGTGTGTTAACAAAACTCAACACTTACACACTACTCGTCCCACGTTTTCTTAATTCTCCTATTCTAGCTTTCAAATTCCTTGTGATTCTCAATCTTTGATTCTTACTCAAACTATCACTATGACGATCATCTCTATTTTTTATGTAAGGACTAACATGCAAGATAGGTTCGACCTCGGCAGATTCATATCAGAAAACAAAGTGCATGTTGAACCTTCGGTGTTCTTCAAAGGTAAACACACTGATGGAAATTCGGAGATCTTGACTAAATGCAGCAGATGTGGCTTGAAACCTTACTTGGAGGCGTTTCCTCAAGTCGTCCTGGAAGAAAAGGTTCTTGAGTTCTTTGCCAACGCCACCAGACGAGGAGATGTGATTGAATCGTTCCTTGGAAGAAATCGGGTGGAA
This sequence comes from Galeopsis tetrahit, assembly GCA_963675135.1. Classification (NCBI taxonomy): domain Eukaryota; kingdom Viridiplantae; phylum Streptophyta; class Magnoliopsida; order Lamiales; family Lamiaceae; genus Galeopsis; species Galeopsis tetrahit. The sequence continues at coordinate 77,838,122 of OY776127.1, forward strand.
ATCACTCGAGAAGCCATGTTTGAGCATCTGAAGTTGCCTATTGGAACTATTGATGTGGAAAACTACGCAGCTGGTCAAGAAGCAAGACATCTAGGTATATTTTGTGGAAGGAAGTTGAGGTTGAAACCGGATGGCAAGCTCCCCGCAGTCAAGAAGATGGATCTTCTGGAGAAGTATCGAACTCTACTGGACATAGCCAGCAAAATTCTGCTATGTGCCACTGGTTCTCATGATTCTGTTACTCTTGTTAAAGCAAGGGTGATGGCTGTAATTTTGACGGAATTACAGAAGGAAATTGGTTCAAGCTGATTGCAGATCGAATCATGTACTTTGAGAAAAGTGTTCGAGTTGATACTGATACTCGGAATTGGGTGGTATCAAATGTTGTTGGGTATGGAAACAAGCTAAGTGTTCTACTTCCCTTGTTAATGCCAAACAAGACGGAATGGAGTAAAGGAAAACCATTTCATCCCTTGAAGTTCTATTTGAAGAAGGAGGCCTTGAGGAAGAAAGTCGCTGCTAGACCAGCTGCTCCTAGGCAAGTTGAGATGAATCCGATGGATTTGATGCCGTATGCTGCTTCGTCTAGTTCTTCAGAAGACGAGTCAAACGATGACGACTCGGAGGAAGTTGTAAAAGTCGAGTCCAGTGCAGATGACTCAGAAAAGACTCAGTCAGATGAAGAGTCGCAACAAGAGAAGGAGTCGAGTGATCAAATTCCTGAAATGTACACTCTCGTAAGAGTTAGATCGCCTACTCGTCCAGTCGAGTCGAGTTCGCAGGTTGGTACCTCTACTAAATCTGTTTCAATTCCTCTCTCTCTCCCCTCTATTCGAACCAAGGCTAGGTCACATCGATTTAGGCCTCGACCTGTACCCTCAACCTCTCAAGTACTGGCAGCATTACCGCTTAGGGCCAGTCATCCTGAAAACACTTCCATACAAGATACAACTGATACTTCGACAGTTGTCACACCAAACCAAGATACATTAGAGCCCCCAGAAACCACAGCCCATATTCCCTCTACCTCAACATAAAATGTTGAACCCTCCAACCCATCTACTTCAGACAAGACGCCTGTTGCCACTGCAACAACTGAGACAGGGACCCCACCTGCTCAGACCCCGTCTGATGTTAGATTTGATTCCCTGGTATATTATCCGATGTGTTTGAGGGAGAAGCGAATTCGTGCCCGGGTGACCCAGAATTTGAAGAGAACGCTCTCAACTCTCGAAGTTGACTACGCGTCAGAGCAGTTTGAAATACTTCTCAGGATATGCACCTGGTTTGCACTCAAGAAATCATCAACCGACGATCTTTTCGAGGTTATTCAAGGCATGGGAGGAATCTCCAACTTTATGGATTGGGAGATGGAACAGAAAGAAAATAGTGGTGTTCAAGATCATTCAGAATTATTTCCTCGTAAAGCCTTAGTTGATCTTGTAAAGAGACTATTGAACATTCCTGATGGCATTTTGGTTGAAGAGTTCTCGTCTGATATTGGAACTCAGACTGAGCTAGTGGAGGAAGAGGAGAAGGCAGAACTGGTTGATAATGCTGTTCAAACCTCAAAACCTACTGAAGAAGAGGCTGACAGTTCGGAAGAAGTTGATTCCTTTGAACTTGGAGAAGAAGATGATGAATTCATGGAAGCAGTTATGTTTGATGAAGATGAACTTGTGAAGACAGTTCAAGAAGAAGTAGTCGGTGAAGCTCAGTCATCTACTCAAGTATTCCCTAAAGGCTATCTTGACGAGCTGAAGTCAGACTTGAAAGGAGTTGTTCATTCTTCTATAGATGAGTTCTTGCACTCAAAAGTGAAGGATGTGTTAGTGGAGCAGAATCAATCACTTGTTGACAGCTCAAGAGAATTGATTGTTGGAGAAGTAAACAAGATGGACTCAACTTTCCGAGCAGAGTTGTATGCTGAAGTTGAAAGGTTTCTCAAGAATCAAGTGGATGTTTCTGAAAAGAGATCTATCTCATTTGCTTGATCGTTAGCTGAAGAGTCGAGTAAAATGGAAAGACTCTACAGGGTAAAAATTGAGATTGCTGATGAAGAAAGGCGGGAAGCACAAGCTCAATTGGTGCACTCTCAAGCTATTCTCTCCGAGCTAACAAAGCAAAACACACTACTTCGCCAGACAGCTACTCATTTCAAAGATGAATTAGTTATTAATTCAAAGAAGTTAGAGTCTACTGCTGATCGCCTAGACAAGATGAGTCGTGACCAGACCCATCAAAGACAGATAGAGCTCGCTGCTGAAGCAATGAAGGAAGCAGTGAAGGAAGAAATGACTCGTTTTACAAGTCTTTTCACTCTTAAGGCACATGATGAAGCCAAAAAGGGGGAAGAGGCAAGTAGAGTGGAGAAAGTTAGTTTGTCTAAGGTGAGTGCTGAACCAGAAGAGAAGGATGCTGCTACTGCTATGCAAGAGCCAAGGAGGCCTAAAAGGAGGCTTGTTAAAACTACAGAGCTGGATCAAGCTGAAGCTGATGAGCAGAAAAGATTGGAGAAGGGCAAAAGTGTTGCATCTCCAGAAGCTGAGGTTCAGACCAGACGATCTAAAAGGAAGATAGTTTTTGATGAAACTGAAAAAATTGCTGCAGTTGAGAAGAAACAAAAGATTGTTGATCCTCATGATGAAAGTCATTATGCAAGCAAGAAGAAAGTTGAAAAGCATATTGAAAGATTGCAGAAGCTGAAGGCTGATGAAGAAGAGATGGAAGATCAGTTCATTGACTACTTCATTGACAAAGAGCATCGTCAAGAATGGCTCAAAGTGAAGAGGCAATGGGAACTTGATCATTGGATTATTCGGAAATATGGTGAGTCTGAAAGTCCAGATGAGTTGTATGCTATGTTTGATAAATTTATGGAAGGTCAAAACAAGTTGCTTTGGAATTTGGTCATGAGGATATCGGCTGCTGCAAATTTCAACATTCTAGTGCCGATCTTTCCGAAATGGAAGACACCTATGACCAGCTCAGGAAAAAGAGTTGATCTTAACCAGATCAAGAAATTTGAAGAGGAGCTGTTAGACAAAGAAAAGATTGATGATGAAGACCATATCAGAGTTATTCACAAGAGACTTCTAGATGCATTCTGTGTTCCAAATCCAGAAGGAGGTACTCTTTCAGATTAGTTTTTTTTGCTCTGGTACTTAGTTTTATGTTGATTAAGTATGTGTAATATCTACTGATCATATTTTGAATAAATGAAAGATAAGTACTATTTGATGTTTAAAGACAAGATAACTACTTAACTAGTCTACTATTGTGAAAAGATTCAAGTAGTTTTGGCTTCATCAAAAAGGGGGAAATTGTTGGGATATGAATCCTAGAACAAGTCCTAAATAATGATAAAAGATAAAATATGAAGTTTTGATAAGCCAAAAGAGGACTTGAATATTTTCTAAGTATTGACTGATCTAGTCTAGTTATGAAGTCGTCTTGTATAAGACAAGACCAGTAGAGTTCACAAGACAAGTACTAGTTCACAAGACAAGTACTAGTTCACAAGACAAGTACTAGTTTCAAAAGACAAGTGTTATTAGAAGATAAGTACGAATTATAAGTACTTCATATTTGTTTATATTAACTGAATAGTTTGTTATTGAGCTATAGGAAGTTGTATAGAAGCTCATATTTCGATTATATTAATTGTATATTGATGTATAGTTTTCTAAGTTGACTAAGCTTTGTAACAAGAGTTTAATGTAATGTAATAGTCTTGTTAGGATTAGATGATAGGACTAGATTAGTTCTATGTTGTAATACTGAAGAAGGTTTACTGCACAAGACAAGTAGAAGATGAAGTCTACTACTACTGGACAAGACAGGTGCGCAACTCAACAAGACAAGACAAGAAGACTGAAGTTAGTTACAGAAACGCGTATTGAAGATAAGGATTGAAGAGTTAGTTAAGGAATAACTAATTAACTGAAGAAACGCGTGAAAGGATAAGAAGAATCAGTTACAAGTAAGTTTTCAAGAAAAGGTTGTTACACAACTGAAAGTTCTTGAATTGGAAGTCTATAAATACCCCAAGGTATTGATCGATTAAAGACTACTGATATTACTGATACTACTGCATAGTGAAGCATTATTGAAGATTCAAAGAAGGAAATACTCTCAGAGATTGAAGTTCAGAAAGTGAAGCTACACAAGTCAAGTGAAGATCAAGAAGGCTACTACTGAACGAAGAGAAGTTTTATTTTTGTTTTACTGTTTCAAGTTGCTAGATACTTGTAAATCGCTAGTAAGATCGAAGAAGCACTTGGTAGTGTTGTCGAGAAGATCTAAGTCTTATTTCTTGGGACTTAAAGCTACAAGAACATATTACTCCATTGGACGAGTTAATAAGAATTTCACAACTGGAGTTGTGAGAGTGGATGTAGACAAGTTGTCGAACCACTATAAAATCTCGTGTTTGATTTACTTTACTGTTTTGTTTGTTGTTTAATTGATTAATTGTTTGATTGATTGAATTACTTATCTGAACAAGACAAGTTGAGTATACATAGAACAGAGTTCTCGAAATAAGTTGAGTATAAACTAGAAATTGGGCTCATTGTTATATTCTGATTTCCGCATCGTACTTTGATATATCGAAAGATTTTTGAAAAGTCTATTCACCCCCTCTAGACATTTTCACTAGCTTACTCGTTATTAAACTCAACTTAGGGACCTACACTTGGAAATTTGATCTTGCAGCCGTTCATGATGGGAGAAAGAACACTTACCAGTTCTTCAAAGATGGAAAAAGGATAACATTGCTGCCGTTGGGGTTCAAGCCAAAGAACGAGACCCAAAAATTTCTGACCCTAACCAGATCGGTGAAGGAATGGATGGATGACGCACGTGACACTAAAGAAATACACGTTTTAGTAGTGAAGACGACATTTGTGGTCGGTGGTTCCGAGAAGAGGGATGAGATCCCTGATCGTGTCCTTGATTTGTTTAAAGAATTTCAGGAGTTAATACCCGAAGACCTTCCTGCAGAATTACCACCGATGAGAGGTATACAACATGCTATTGATTTGGTACCCGGGGCCACATTACCAAATCTTCCTCACTATCGCATGAACCCAAAAGAAAGTGCGATTTTACAACAAATGGTGGAAGAGTTGTTACATAAAGGCCTGATCCAAGAAAGTATGAGCCCATGTGCAGTCCCCGCATTACTAACTCCGAAGAAGGATGGATCTTGGCATATGTGCGTGGATAGCCGAGCAATAAACAAAATAACGGTGCGTTACAGGTTTTCGATTCCGAGATTAGAGGACATGCTGGATAATCTGTCCGGGGCTAAAATTTTCAACAAAATAGATCTGAGGAGTGGATATCATCAAATCCGTATCAGACCGGGAGATGAGTGGAAGACAGCCTTTAAGACAAAGGAAGGGTTGTACGAATGGCTTGTTCTACCATTTGGGTTGTCTAACGCCCTGAGCACCTTTATGCGATTGATGAATGAGGTACTAAAACCATTTCTGAACAAATTTGTTGTAGTATATTTCGATGATATTCTCGTCTACAGCACTAACGAGGAGGAGCACCTAGACCATTTGCGACAAGTGTTGGTTGTATTGCAGGTTAATAAACTCTATATTAACCTGAAAAAGTGTAGTTTCATGCAAACGAGCCTTATCTTCCTTGGGTTCGTGGTTGGAGGGGATGTCATTAGTGTGGACGAAGAAAAGGTTCGAGCAATCCGTGATTGGCCGAGTCCGAAGTCTGTGGCGGAAGTGCAAAGTTTCCATGGACTAGCCACATTCTATCGGTGGTTCATTCGAAATTTTACCACCATAGTAGCACCAATGACCGATTGTCTAAAGAAAGGAAGCTTCCGCTGGGGACCGGAACAACAAGGAAGTTTCGAGACGATTAAGGAGATATTATGTTCGGCTCCTGTTTTAGCACTTCCCAACTTTGAGAAGTTGTTCGTGGTGGAGTGTGATGCATGTGGGGTTGGAATAGGCGCTGTCTTGTCCCAGGAAGGGAGACCTATCGCCTATTTTAGCGAAAAATTAAGCGAGGCGCGTCGGAAATGGTCCACTTATGATCAAGAGTTCTATGCTGTTTTCAGAGCTTTGAAGTATTGGGAACATTATCTCCTCCAAGATCAGTTCGTGTTGTATACTGATCATCAGGCCCTAAAATACATTAATAGCCAGAAAAATATAAGTAAGATGCATGCGAGATGGGTGGCGTACTTACAACAATTCCCCTTTACACTGAAACATAAGGCTGGGGTTCAAAATAAACCTGCAGATGCATTGAGTAGGCGTGCGTCCTTGCTTGTAACAATGAGTCATGAGGTAACAGGTTTCGAAATTCTTCCTGAATTATACTCCACTGATGAGGATTTTGCAGGAATTTGGGATAATCTTCCTTTTGAAGATTTCTATGCATATGATGGTTATCTTTTTAAAGGAGCTCGATTGTGTATCCCCCGAACATCTTTGAGGGATAAACTAATTCGTGATTTACATGGTGATGGATTGAGTGGGCACCTTGGAAGGGAGAAAATCACGGCCATTTTAGAAGAACGATACTATTGGCCACAACTGAAAAGGGAGGTGAGAAAGTTTGTGAGTCGGTGTTACGTTTGTCAAACAACAAAAGGGCACGCCTAGAATACCGGCCTCTACATGCCCTTGCCTGTTCCTGAAGCTATTTGGGAGGACTTATCCATGGATTTTGTCCTAGGATTACCTCCTACACAACGGGGTGTTGATTCCGTATTTGTGGTGGTGGATAGATTTTCCAAGATGGTGCATTTCATCCCCTGCAAAAAAACATCTGATGCCTCTCATATTGCTCGACTCTTCTTTCGAGAAGTGGTGCGACTGCATGGCGTACCGAAATCTATCATCTCGGATCGTGATAGTAAGTTCTTGAGTCACTTCTGGATTACCTTGTGGAAAATGTTCGACACCTCACTTAATTACAGCAGCACGACTCATCCCCAAACTGACGGTCAAACTGAAGTCGTCAACCGGACCCTTGGGAACCTGATTCGGTGCATTTGCGGAGATCGACCGAAACAATGGGACTATGCCTTACCACAAGCAGAATTTGCCTTCAACAACGCAGTTCATAGTTCTACAGGAAAATCACATTTTTCTATAGTCTATCAGAAGGCTCTAAGTCACGTTGTTGATCTTGTAAAGTTACCAGGTGTTGCTAGTGTAGCTGCCAAAAAGCTGGCTAAAGATGGGTTGGATATTCAAGCAGAAGTGCGTCAAAGATTGATGGAGACTAATCAGAAATTTAAGGATGCTGCAGACAAACATAGGCGGTCAAATATTTTTGAAGTTGGGGACGATGTGATGATCTTTCTTCGTCGTGAGCGTTTTCCAGTGGGAAAATATCACAAGTTGCAGCCGAAGAAGTACGGACCTTACAAAATCACTCATAAATAAATGATAATGCTTATGTGGTGGGTCTTCCAGACTCGATGGGAATCTCGAAGACTTTTAACATAAGTGATTTATACCGTTACTTTCCTGAAGAACCTTCATCCTACCCAGATCACTCGGGGTCGAGTTCTTTTCAAGTGGGGGAGACTGTTGTGGTACATGCATGACTAATCACCTTCCATAGTCAAATTCATCCATTTTTCTCTTTTTCCTGAAGTTTTCTTAATTACATTTAATTCTTAGTTTGAATACAATGAATCTAGAAATTCACCCTTCTTGTAATCTCACCTATATATATGTGATATTGTATTTAGAAAAGCATTCAATCATATTTTCAAGTTCTAAGAAAACACTTTCACTCTTTCGTAAGAAGAACGTTTGTCTTCTACGTATCACTCCCGTGTCACATTACAATCATATGGATTTTACAATACTTGTTATCTCACGAAATTAATACTCATATATATATACTTATATTGATTTTCTGTAGTAACTTAATTAAAGTGTGTTCCCAAGTTGAAAAATAAATTCCGGAAGTTTTTTTTCTACCCATATTGGCAGTTTATTTTATATTTAAACAGATAATTTAAATCTATATATATACATGTATATGCAATTAATAGAAAACGTACAAGAAGCTATTTGAAACAAAAATCTCTTTACGAAAAAGCCAGCTTCAAATTTCGCTGTTCATATATATATATATATATATATATATATATATATAATATGAGTTAATTAAACAAAGAAAAAATGTTAATGTCCATGTAAGTAGAAAAGAAGAAACTAAAATTCCAGAATTAGGCTATTAATTCCGTTGTCATTATAAGGCTGTTACCCACATTTAAACCCCCCCCCCCCCCCAGCTCACCTGAAGAAGATCCAAGAAAGTAGAAGAAGAACAATTTGCTGCCGTTCACCGCAGCAAAGATTTCACGGGTATGTATTTCAAGAATTCACTTTTTAATATATATATATATGTTCTTGCTGTTTTCTTCTTCTTTTTCTATTGCAAGTATGAAATATTGATAGCGTTCATAATTTCTAGATTTTGATTTTGAATTTGATCGATTTTTGAACCTGAAATATGAAATTTTCAAGGAAACAATGCGTGTCAATGAAATGCCGTTGTAAAGATTATTTAGTATATATGTAATGTTCTTGCTGTTTTCTTCTTCTTCTTTTTCTATTGCACGTATGAAATGATAGCGTTCATAATTTCTAGATTTTGAATTTGGGTTTAAAATCGAATCTACCCCATAAGATTTTACCTTTTTAGAAATAGTCCCACAATTTTTTACTTTACCAATTTAGTTCCACATGTATTTAAATTATATCATTTTAGTCCCAAATCACCGAAAAAACATTAAAACGACATTGTGCTTGGTTATTCCAGCACATGCTAAAAAAATTGATATAAATTATGATTTTCAATCAATGTTTGTGGGGTTAACATTTTACAAATTAAAGATTAAAATAGAGTTAATGCAGCTTTTGCACAGTTGTAGTCAATAATTTCAAATTATCGAATTATTTTCTTGATTTTTAGTACATCCTTGACAGAATATCTCAAATATTTTATTTAAAAAAATATTAATTAATTCCTTGTTAAATTTAGAGCTTGGAGATGGATTTATTAGCCGAGGCTACTGTGGAGTTGTTGAAGAGAATTAAGGAACTCGATCCTCAAAATGCTTGCAAGGTTGTTGGTTATGTGTTGCTACAAAATGTAGGAGTTCTTGAGATGATACGATTGGCCAATGCCCCTACTCGTGTACTTCAAAGCTTGATTGCTGAAGTCGTGGGCAAGCTTGGCTCATCTCAAGAATCAAATAAGGGGAAGAATCCATTAGTTGTTTCAAATCTTCCACCGGAATTCCCCACCCCTTTCGAGGCATCTTCTAGTGGTATCCCTCCTGAACTTACCATTCAACACTTGCAAAATAATCAGGTTTGTGTTGGCTTCAGTCAGGGGTATTGCAAGAATGGTGGCACTTGCAAGCTCTTACATCTCTATCAGATGGAAAATGGTCGTGTTTTTGTTCTTAACCCGCCAAATAGAGATGACACGATGATTCCCGACGATTCATTACAAGGACGTGGATCTCTTAAGCGTCTCGAGATGGAACTGGTTGAGCTTTTGAGGTATAGAGGAGGCATCCCCGTTTCTATATCTTCTATACCGAAACTTTACTATGATAAATACAAAACCTCATTTCCGTTGGAGCATAGAAACAAAGAAGAGCTCGTTTTCAGGATGAAACAAGTTGTTGCTCAAATGGAAAAAACGTCCATTCTCATGGTTAACAGGTTAATTGTTTATTTTTCTTGCTCAAGTATATATTATAAATGAATTATTGATATTTATATATGTGATAGACCACGTCAAGGGGAGTCTATAGTCTTGGCGGAAGACTACAATAATCTCAATAAACCTAATGATGGTGGATATGGACTGAAGTTACGAGTCTATATGACTTTTCTTCCGGAGTGCGGATTTACTGAGGAAGATGTTTGCAACTATTTCGAGTAAGAAAATCTGTATGAGGAGATCATATAACATAAAATATTCAATTCCTTTAATGTACGTACGTTGCAGAAATTTTGGACCGGTTCGAGTGGTTAAGATTCCATGCCAATTAGAGAAGAGGGTGTTTGGGTTTGTGACTTTCGAATATCCAGAAACAGCTGCTCTTGTCCTCGCAAAAAATAATCCTCATTATATTTTGGGATCACCAGTAACGGTGAAACCTTACCGCCTTAAGCTTAATTCGTTCACAGGTATGTATTTATTATACACATTGTGTGCTTCTTTTCATAGTCCGAATTATAATGGCTTAAATTTGTTACTTACACATCTCTCTGTGTTTTCATATGTAGCACCACAAATGATGGGTAGCACCAGAGAATTAAGCAGCTATCATGATTCTGTCAAGGATGAAAATAAGCAGATCTCATTCATAGATAAAAGCCACTAATTGTTACTCGGTTTTTATTGTTACTCGGTTCTATCTTCTGGTTACCTTTGACTTCGAAACCTGGGGGTTGTTCAACATACACTTCTTCCGCAAGAATACCGTTAAGAAATGCACTTTTAACATCCATTTGATATACGGTAAATTTCATGTAAGCAGCATACGCAAGGAACAATCGAATGGCTTCTAGTCTAGCAACAGGAGCATATGTTTCATCATAATCTATGCCTTCAGCTTGTGAATAGCCTTGAGCTACTAGTCTAGCCTTATTTTGAACAACGACATCATTCTCATCTTTCTTATTCTTGAAAATCCATCGAGTGCCAACTACATTATGATGTTTAGGTCTATCGACAAGTTCCCAGACGTCATTTCGAACAAACTGGTTCAACTCGTCTTGCATAGCGATGATCCATTTACTATCAGCCAAAGCCTCTTTGATGGTTTTAGGCTCGATAGATGAGAGGAAACAACACCAGCAAAACAAAGATGGACTAGGTTGTTCTTGTGACTCAAAGAGTTGTCGTCTAGTCTTTACACCAACAGTAGAGTCACCAATGATATTTTCAGTATCATGAGCAGATTTCCATGTTTTTCTAGTCTTAGTATGCATATTATCATCATCTAGATCAATTATAGCATCATGCATTTCAATATCATTTACATCAGAAGATTTAATAGGAGTAGACGAGTCGACTAGTTCAGGCATGTCAACTGGTCTAGTGGATTTACCTTGAGCACTTACCTTCTCCTGATCATCTGACTCGAGAGCTTTCATGAACGGGTTATAGGCTTGCACAGATTCATAAACTTCTGATTCTTGGTCAGTTTGGATCGATAGATCAGTTACCTTCTTACTGATCTGGTCGGCAGACGAGTCCTGTAGAGATTCATCGAAAACTACATGTGGTGTTTCTTCCACACATAGGGTAGAGTAGTTGAATACTCTGAATGCTTTGCTAGTCGAGGAGTATCCTAAGAATATCCCCTCGTCTGCCTTAGCATCGAATGCATTCAACTTGCTTTTCCCATTGTTATGGATAAAACACTTACAACCAAATATATGAAAATATGAAACTCTGGGTTTTCGACCTTTCCATACCTCATAAGGCGTCTTACCTAGTGCTTTATTAATAGCACTTCTGTTTTGGGAATGGCATGCAGTATTGATCGCTTCTGCCCAAAACTTCTGAGGAGTATTATACTCTGTCAGCATGGTCCTGCATGCCTCCTTAAGAGTTATGTTCCTTCGTTCTGCTACTCCATTTTGTTGTGGTGTCCTTGTTGCACTAGTAAGGTGCTGGATACCACGCTTAGAACAAAATTCTTTAATATAGCAGTTAATGAATTCAGTACCCTTGTCACTACGGATCTTGACAATGGACTGATTCTTCTCAACTTGAATCTTCTTCAACAAATCAGGTAGGAGTGTTTGTGTATCACTCTTCTTGTGTAAGAAGACTACCCAAGTGAACTTAGAATAGTCGTCTACCACAACAAGTGTGTACCTTCTACCGTTCAAAGTTGGAGGAGTTATTGGGCCATGTAAGTCCATATGTAGAAGTTCAAGAACTCTACTTGTTGAGAGGGTTGGAATAGATTTAAAGGAACCTTTTACCTGTTTACCTTTTTGACAGGCATCGCATACATGTGATTTGAAATAGATTTCGTTGGGTATACCTTCAACAAGGTAATCTCTCGCAATCTTATTAATTACCTTAAAGTTCATGTGGCAAAGGCGTCTATGCCAAAGCCAACTGACCTCTTTGGGTGTCTTAGTAAGAAGACAAGTGTCCCGCGGACAACTATTCCAATTCACAATGTACACACTACCCTGTCTTATGTCGACGAGTAGTACGGTGTGAGTCCTTTTGTCTATGATTTTGCACTTTTGACTTTTGAACTGCACTTTGTAGCCTCGATCACAAAACTGTGAAACAAATAATAGATTATATTTCAAACCTTCTACGTATGATACATCTTGTATCTCTACGTCGCCATTTCGGATATAGCCAAAGCCTTTTGTGATGGCTGTAGAGCTATCACCGAATATAACCTTTGGTCCTTCTTGCTCATGGTAGGTTGATAGAAGTGCCTTGGTACCAGTCATGTGGTGCGAACAGCCACTGTCTATGTACCAAGTTTCTCCTATTGAGCCACCCTTCTTGTATAGATCGAGTCGACCCTGTATTAGATGATATTTCATAATTTAGGTACCCTCCTTGTTTATTGGGGTCCTGGGGGGTTAGTCGAGTTTAATGGAATCCAAATATACATTGGAGACCTGAACAAGTTTGATCTTCTTAGCTTTCGACCATATTTGTTGCAAAATAAGACCATGTTGTCCTTGTCTGGCCTATTAGTAGTTCTTGGGTCTACTCGTCTGAGGTAGCCTTTAGACTTGACCTCTACTTGAGTAGGCACAGGTCTGTGATAGTCAGAGTAGGGCTTGTATGCATTTGGGCCATACGGTTTATAGACATGTTTAGGTCTTTCTACTCCTTCGATATCATATGATTCAGGCGGAGGATATAAGACGGGTTGAATACGATATTTTGGAGTCAATTTCCTAGGCCTAGACGAGTAGAGCTGAGACAGCCTTATGAAAGGAGGTCTAGGCTCTTTCCATCTAGTTTGTACTTGTCTAAGACTTGTCTCCTCAGGATACCAGTCCTCATATCTGACCTGATTAGGTCGTCCAAGATTTCTAGTCCTTTGTTGACTTGTCTTAAACGGAACAGCCTTGTTGTTAACTTTCCTTTTACCTCCCTTGGTAATTGGAATGTTAACTCGGGTCTGTTTGGGTACCTTGCCTTCGGATGGAGTTCCAATATCGTATATCATTGGTCATTTTCCTTTATCATTAGTCAAAGAGCTTGAGATGAAAATAGTAGGGTTCTTAGGAACTTGAGTAGACGAGCTGGGTATCTCAGCACCTATGCCTGTCTTGTCAGCAGGAGCCCTATACCTATCTGACAGTTCAAGGTTAACCTTAGAAGAGTTAACCAGGTCAGTAAGTTTAAGGTCTAGAGTGGCAACCTCAGTTTCTAAGAACTTATTACGTTCTTCAAGCTTTTTGCACTTGCTTTTTAAAACATTGAATTCATGTTTCTCAGTAGCATGTGTCTTAAGTAGGTCTTGATACAACTTGTCTGTTAATGCACACTTGTCTTTGAGTTGTCTCAACTCTTCTTGCAAGCGTTCATTTAGGACTGTTATATTAGGATCTACTTTAGACTGAGCTTCCTTAAGATCAATGATTTCTTGTTTTAAAATGATGTTTTCATCGCTGACTTCAATGAATGCCTGGTTAGCAAGTAGGAGGTCGTCTTCAACTGCACTAGTAGAGTGCTGAAGACTACTCCCTACTTTGCTACTGGCAGTATCACTTTCATCAGAATCTGATTCATCACAAGATTGAAAAGAAGTGGCAGATGATACCTCTTAATCGATTTTAGCCATGCAGCATAGACCATCATCTACTATGAAAGCTTCATCGTGATCTGGTTTAGACGGGTAGCTAGATGAGGATGATGGTAACTCGTCTGAGTCAGAATCAGAGTCATCATTGGCCATCATTGCCTTCTTGCCACGGTTGTATCTTCTTTCCCTTCGTGCTTTGCATTCTTCTCGATCATCAGTGCTCAGGTCTGGACATTCATATATGTAGTGACCTGGTTTCTCACAGTTATAGCACAAGAGATCATTAGTAGCCTTTTTAATAGGAGAGTTATTCCTTCGTCTATCACGTCTATCAGAACGAGTAATCTTCCTACCATCAGACTCTCTATCTTGTCTGTTACCTTTCGAGACTTCGTCTCTCCTTTCGGACGAGTTTCGGTCTCGTCTGGTTTCAGACGAGTTCTTAGTAGCAGACTCTCTATGATCTCTATAGAACTTCTTATATCTTCCGAAACGTTTATTCAGCCTATCAAACTTGCTAACCATGAGGCTTACCTGATCCTTCAGACTAAGATCAGTATCTAACTCGTCTTTCACAGAAGCAGACTGTTGGGAATAAAATGAGATATGTTTTGATCTAATACCAAAACCCCCTGAGACATGCCTAAGTCAAGATAAATATGTTCTAGAAATGTTAGAACATATAGATTATAGGCTAGATAAGGAGCTAATATGTTAGGCAGCTCTTAGATGATTAGATGCACAAATTGAGGGGGAACACATGCTTTGAAGTACATCAAGAACAAATCCCCTCAAGGCTCAAACTCTGGAATCATGATCAAGTCTGCTGAAAGACAAGAATGCTGATCAGGAGAGTTGTCCAGAGGAGTTGTCTCAGCTCAATTAATCAAGATCAAATGCTCTGAAAGCCTGAGGTCAACTATGCTGAAGAGAAAGAGACAACCATACCCTAAAGAAACACAATGCCACATGCCAAGATCACCTTGGAGTGAAATAAAGGGAAAGAGCCAAGTCATCTGAAGAAGAGCAAGCCAACCTTGCTGAAAGGCAAAACTGCTGATAGTGATAAGGAGAGTTGTCCAGTTGATAAGGAATGTTGTCCTATCATTGGATCAACCTTCAGAAGCCATGTCCAAGTCCTAACAAGAAGTCAAACATTGGAAAAAGTGCTACAGGAAGAAGACAAAGTCTTTCAAGCCGTTTATTACCCAAATGAGGACATGTCACCATCAAAGAATTTGTCTTCCAGTTTGAAGAACTCAAGGAAGACATTTATAGCAACTTGGGGCTGCCTCTCCAACGGGCAAATCCTCCATTTTCTCTATAAATACAGAAGTGTGAAGACCATTTGAAAGCATCCAACTAACCTCAACACAATTCAAAAAAACTCAAAGTTCTTACAAACTAGAGTGCTTTCAAAGCTTTCAAAGACTATCTTAGTCTTCAAACACTTCATCTAAGCTGAACTTCATTGTATATCCATACACAAGCTTAGAGAGATATCCTATCCTGATACACTGATCTTCATTGTAAAGGATATCTCATTAGTTGGAACCTTACTTCAACCCTTACATCTTTCAAGTGAGAAAGTGAGAAGGTTGTAGTAGTAGAAGTGGTAGGAGCTGACTGTTGAGAGAAGAACAGTTCAGTTCTGAGTTGAGAAGAGGGTACTAGGACTCTAGACATCCTAGGGATCAATTCACCAAGGAGTGGTGTTATTGATCAAGTGCACCTTGGCACTATAAAACAAGTTAATTCCAAGAGTGAAGGAATTATCCTGTTAAATCAGGGAAAGTGGATGTAGGAGCTTGAGTCTCTGAACCACTATAAATTCTTGTGTTGATCTACATTCCAAGTACTTTCATACATTCAACACTGCACACAAAACTGATCTTTCAAGGATAAACATTCAAAGACTGTGCAAAAACCTATTTGGACAAGTTCCCTGAAAACTGGACTGTGTTGCATTGACTAAGTAATTTCAGAAATTAAAGGAGTATAAACTAAAAGGGCCAACCACTATTCCGCACATATAACTCTCCTAGATAGTTATTCAACTAAGTACTCAATAGTACTTAGTAGATTGATTATCTTAGAAGAGTTAATCTTCTTCAGCAGAGTTGTCCAAGACAACCTGACTGAACTCTGGTTTGATCAAGTTAAAAAGAATTTGCATACAAGTGTATTCCCCCCCCCCATACACTTGTTATCTACTCCTTTTCAGGACCAACAAGTGGTATCAGAGCAGGGGTTCAAAGACCACTGCTTCTGAAAATCCATCTTGATTTTCAAAACTCTCATATTTGTGTGGTCACTGAACTGATCTTTATCTGAAATCTATTACTTGTTGACTAACTGATTATTCTTGAGAAATGGCCAACAACAATGTGGTTCCTCCACCTGCTGTTCAAGGATTAGACAATATGGCCACAAATCCAGTCAACCACATTTCTCATCACAAACTGCCCATGTTTTCAATAGACAATTATGATTTCTGGAAAATTAGAATGAGGGCTCATCTTGCATCTCTTCACACTGATATGCTAAGAGTAATCACAAGAGGACCTTTTGTGTTTACTCAAACTAACCCCAGATTGACAGATGAGCAAAGAGCAGATATAAGGGAACTGATTCCCAAAGATGAAGATGACTTCACTACTGATGAAAAGAGGAAGGATAATCTGAATTATCTAGCAATGAACACCCTATATCAAACAATTCCAGATGCAGTCATGGGAAGAGTCTACCACTGCACAACAGCCAAAGAAATTTGGGATACTCTTGCTGAAATGTGTGAGGGTACTGAAAAGATCAAGGAGAATAAGCTCCAAGTTGCTGTGCAGAAATTTGAACAATTTGCAATGGAGTCTGAGGAGTCCATTGATAAGTTTGCTGGTAGATTCACTGATGTGATGAATGAAATCAACTCACTGGGCAAGGTCTACACCAAGAGAGAAGTGGGGTTGAAGATCTTGAGAAGTCTCACTCAAAAGTGGGATGTCTATGCTGTAATGATGCAAAACACCAAAGATCTTTCCACCATGCCCATGCAACAAATCTTCTCTGAACTCAAAGCTTATGAGTTCGACCTCAATAGAAGAAAGCCTATTTAGGAACCTTCAAATCCTACTAAGGGAGTGGCATTCAAAGCCAAAACAGCTGAACCAGAGATGCAGCCCACTCCAAGACCATCAAAGTCAGTCTCAAAGACTGAAATGAAGGAAGAACTAGCCTTGATGGCTAGAAGGTTTGAAAAGTTGAACTCAAGGTTTGGGAGATACAAGAAATTCTACCAGGACAACAAATTCAGGAGATACAACTCTCCTGAAGCACAGGCTGAAGTCAAAAAGCCTGAAGAGAAAAGATCAGAGGACAAGTACTCTGATAGGAGAAGGTCCAGTAGAGCTGAACCTTCATCATCAAAAAGAAGAGAAGAATCAAAGAAAGAAGATGATGAAGATCTGTGCTATAACTGTAAAAAGAAAGGGCACTTCCAGTATGATTGCCCTGAATTAAGCTCTAAGGAGAGAAGAGAGAGGCAGGCCAAAAGAGACAGGAAATTCACCAACAGAAAGGCCATGATGGCTGGTGAAGAATCTGATAGTACTGAAAGCCTCAACTCCTCTGATGGACTGTTCTCCAACAGTGATGATGATGATGTTGTCTGCAACATGGCTCTTGAGAATGATGAGGTACCAGTGGGCCACAAGAAGAGGAGCATGAACAAAAAGACAGCATGGTACCTTGACAGTGGATGCTCAAGGCACATGACTGGAAACAAGGAACTCCTCACTGACTTCATTGAAAAAGAAGGCCCAAATGTTACTTTTGGAGACAGCTCACAAGCAACTACAAAAGGTTATGGTACTTTGATGATTGGTAACATCAAAGTAACCAATGTATCTTATGTGGCTGGTCTCAAATATAATCTCCTAAGTATCAGTCAATTCTGTGATAAAGATTTTAATGTTGAGTTCTCAAGTGGAAAGTGTCTAATTAAGGATAAAACTCAACAAACCCTATTGACTGGAACTAGGAAGGGAAATGTGTATTTTGCAGACTGGGACAAGTCTACTGATGCTGCATGTTTTATTGCTAAAAGTTCCAGTGAACAAGGTTGGTTATGGCACAAAAGGCTAAACCACCTGAACTTCAAATCTATGAATAAACTTGCTAGAAATGCATTAGTTAAAGGACTGCCTAATGAGGTTTTCATTAAAGAACATGTGTGTAAGCCATGTCAAGAAGGAAAACAGATTAAAGCCTCATTCAAAGGTAAACCAGTCATCTCCACTGAAAGGGTACTTGAACTTCTACATATGGATCTGTTTGGACCAATTACCCCTTCAAGCATAAATGGTAGAAAATACACACTGGTGGTAGTAGATGACTTCTCTAGGTTCACATGGGTAGTATTTCTCCTTAATAAGAAGGAAACACAAGTCAAACTACCTGAACTTCTTAAGAGATTGTCAAATGAGAAAAGCCTTAGCATTATCAAGATAAGATCTGATAAAGGCACTGAGTTCATTAATTCATACATCAATGAGTATTGCACATCTAATGGAATAGCTCATGAAACCTTAGCAGCTAGAACTCCCCAACAAAATGGAGTTGCAGAAAGAAGGAATAGAACTTTAAAAGAAGCTGCGAGAACTTTAATTGCTGATTCAAATTTACCTAAGAGGTTTTGGGCTGAAGCTATAAACACTGCATGCCATACTCAAAATAGATGTTTGATCACTAAGGGGCAAGGCAAAACCCCCTATGAACTCTGGAAAGGAAGAATGCCTAAAGTGTCATACTTTCATATATTTGGTTGCAAATGTTTCATTCACAATAATGGGAAAGAACAGTTGAAAACCTTTGACAGCAAAGCTGATGAGGGAGTATTCCTTGGATACTCTCAAATCAGTAGAGCTTTCAGAGTCTACAACAAGAAAACCCTTATAGTGGAAGAAACACCACATGTTGTGTTTGATGAGTCTATCTTTGAGATCAGGAATGATCATTTGGAACCTGAAGAAATCACACAGAAGACAACCAGATTAAGCCTAAAAGACAAAGACACTGAATTCATAGATGTTGTCCAAGCCAATCTGCCTGAAAAACCCACATTGGACAACAATCCTGAAGGCAATCTTCCTGAGACAAACCCTACAGATGGAAATGGTGAACTGAATGAACCAATCCCAGTTCACATCCAGGTAACAACTACCAATGAAGAAGCAGTTCCTGCTGAGGTAGTTAATGGGTCAAATAATCAAGGGGGAACTCAAAATGTTGAAAATACCAATGTCCCTGACATTGAGGACAACACCCCTGATTATGATCCTGAATTAGATCCTGCATTCAATTATCCTGAATTCTATGATCAAATTGACTCAACTTCAGTAGAGGACAACTCTACTGAAGAGATCAGAAAAAGAAGGACCTGGTTGTCAGACCATCCTACTGATCTAATACTTGGTGACCCAAGTATTGGAGTCAAAACAAGAAGATTCCATGGTGAAAGTGCTCTTTTCTGTTGTTTCTTGTCAGAGCAAGAACCAAGTGATATTGAGGAAGCACTTCAAGATGCCAATTGGATCACAGCCATGCAGGAAGAACTGAACCAATTCACCAGAAATGAAGTATGGGAGCTGGTGGATAGACCTTCACATCAGGATGTTATTGGAACCAAGTGGGTGTTCAAGAACAAAAAGAATGAAAATGATGTGATTGTCAGAAACAAAGCAAGACTTGTGGCAAAAGGCTATTGCCAACATGAAGGCATTGACTATGATGAGACATTTGCACCTGTGGCAAGGCTAGAAGCAATAAGGCTCTTTCTAGCCTATGCAGCCCACAAGAGGTTCAAAGTATACCAAATGGATGTCAAGAGTGCCTTTCTGAATGGAGTCTTGAAAGAAGAAGTCTATGTGGAGCAACCACCAGGTTTTGAAGTTGGAAACCAAGTTTACAGACTCAAGAAAGCTCTATATGGACTCAAGCAAGCCCCTAGGGCTTGGTATGATACACTGTCACAATTCCTCTTGGATCATGGATTCACCAAGGGAACTGTGGACAGAACTCTTTTCAGAATATCTGAAGGAGAGGACATCTTGCTTGTCCAAATTTATATGGATGACATAATATTTGGATCTCCAAATGAGAAGCTGTGTGAGAAGTTCTCAAAGCTAATGCAAAGCAAGTTTGAGATGTCCATGATGGGGTTAATGAACTTCTTTTTAGGCCTTCAAGTCAAACAATCTAAAGAAGGAATCTTCATCAACCAAGCTAAGTACACCAGAGAAATGATCAAAAAGTTTGGGTGTACAACTAGCAAGCCAGTAAGGATCCCTATGAACACAAATTGGAAGATGGATCCTGATGAGAGTGGTATTCCAACCAACTCTACTGAGTATAGAGGAATAATTGGTTCACTCCTCTATCTCACTGCCAGCAGACCTGACATCACCTTTGCAGTAGGTGTTTGTGCAAGGTTCCAAGCAAATCCTAAGAAAAGCCATCTTGAGGCTGCAAAGAGGATTTTGAGGTATCTCAAAGGCACTGAAAATCTAGGCCTTTGGTACCCTGCTGATGACAACATTGAGCTAACTGGCTACTCAGATGCTGACTATGGAGGTTGTAGAATTGACAGAAAGTCCACTTCAGGGACTTGTCAATTCTTGGGCAACAAGCTTATATCTTGGTTCTCCAAGAAGCAGAACACAGTGGCTACTTCCACCACTGAAGCTGAATATGTTGCAGCTGGAAGTTGTTGTGCTCAAATCCTTTGGTTGAGACAACAACTGAGAGACTACAAAGTCAACTCTACTGAAGTGCCAATATTTTGTGATAACAATAGTGCCATTGCTATATCACAAAATCCTGTCTTGCACACAAGATGCAAGCATGTGGACATCAAGCACCACTTCATTAGAGACCATGTGGAGAAGAAGGACATAAAGTTGGTCAAGATCCACACTGATCATCAAAAAGCTGATATTTTAACCAAGCCACTTGCAGAGGCAAGATTTCTGGAGCTATCAGCAGAGTTGGGATTACTTGATCCAGGAAAGTTGGACAAGTAAAAGTCATGAAAAGTGAATGAGATACATGGAAACTGAAAAGGTTCTCAGCAGACTTGGTCAAGTCTACTGAATATCAGAAGAGATGGCTAAAATCATTCAGGACACTTGTCCATTTAAGTTCAGGACACTTGTCCAAGTGGGGTCAGATAAGTTGTCTTGGCTATCAAACTATTCCCTAGGGTTGATAAGCACCTATTTTGGGTAATCATTGCCTACCTTGATACATGTCCCAACTACAGATATCATCACTGTAGGATTTAATTTGTCCCCCACCCAAAAGGTCACTTTCCATGCATTAAATGCCAAGATTTAACTCTTGTTTGCATTAAACTTTTTGGGACATGATCTATCTCGAAAAACCCCCAGCCTTAAACAAACATTAAAAACCTTCCACGTTTTGAATAAAACCAATAACTCACTGTTACATTGGTTTTTGACCATTGGATCAAAACTGGCCAACTCCCCTGAAATTCATCCTGGCCGTCCAAGTGTATATTTCCATTTTTGATACCCGTTGAAAATACACAAACCTCACCAACTCATTGACAAACATTCTTTTTAGAATATCCCCAAGTCTTAAGATCCCCCACAAACACTTCTTCCCCAAGTATTCAAACCCTAGCCTATTTTTCTTCAAACTCTCTCCACACTCTTTCATTTTCATCTCTGTAAATTTCAATGGCTCCCAAAGTTAGACCAGAGATGATCATAGACTTTTCCAACAAGGCTCTGGACCTTGATTTTGGATATCTAAGCAACAAAAATAATCTTCACTTTGAACCCATAATCTCCTTTGAAAGTGAAGATCCTGAGATTACTCCAACCTTGAGGTGGTTGAGAAGGGCTGGTCTTCAAAAGTTCTTGGAAGAACGACCAAGTTCCTGCTTGGAAAGCTATATGGCTGAATTCTTTGCCTTTCTCAAATGGAGAGGCAAGCCTGAAGATGGTGAAATTTCCACCAAATTGTCCTATGTTGCTGAAGGAGAAGAGGAAGAGAGACTTCATAGAGTGAAATTCTCTTCAGAAGATCTTGAAGGAGCTTTTGGATTGCCTTCTGAGGGAAGGAATCCAGAAATCTATGGCACTGGTCATGAAGAAGAAACAGCTCAGGAATGGCTATTGACACCAGGCCCTCTCTCCTCAACTCAAAACAAAAAGACTCTCAAGCCAGAGTTTCTCAACCTTTTTGAGGTAGTAGCTAAGAGCCTCTTAAGCAACACTGGAATCTTAGAGCAAGTCAGCCATCCAAGGATCAGAATCATGGCTGCCATTATTGATGTCAGTGACAAGGGCATCAAGTTTGATTGGAGGACCTTCATTATGTCTGAAATGATGAAGGAAAAGGCTAAATTCAAGGTGAAATCTCACAACAAGGTGGTGCTAGAATGGAAAATCAAATATTGCACTAGGGCAAGCTTGTTGATTGAGAGATTTTCTCACTACTCCCAGATGCAAACCTTTGCAAAGCCTCTCCCAGCCCAAAAGATCCTATTCAGAAAGCTCAGCAAGAAAACTGAGAAAAGAAGGATGTTAATGGCCAAGCCTGCTGAAGCAAAGGAGGAGGAGAAGCCCAAGTTGAAAAAGAGGACAAAGGCAAGGGTGGTGAAGTCAAGGAAAATGTCTCAGATAATCTCAGAAGAGAATTCAGATGCTTCAACTGAGATTGAAGAAGTTGCTAGAGAAGGTGTACAAGTGCCCTCTGATCATTCAGAAGAATTAAGGCAAAAGTACAATGAGACTAGACAAAAGTCTAGGGGTGATAAGAGGATCAGGGAGGTTGTCCCTGAGAAGGATGAGGAAGGAAGTGGAAGCAGTAGAGCTAGTAAGAGAAGGGTCAAGCCTACTGACAAGGTGCTGGAACTTCAGGAAGAAAGGTCTCTACAACTTGCTCTAAGAGAGAGCAGAGCTGAAAGAAGGACCAAATCAAAGTCAAGGACCAACTCATCTGGCTCTGGAACTCCAGAATCCAGGGTCCCTGAAGGTCAACCAATGGAGGCCAACATCCCTGACATTCAGAATTCTGAGCCCAACTCCCCTGAAACCAACATAACCCCAACCAATCAACCCATCACCCCCATTAACCTCACAAAGAGATACTCTCCTGAGGGAAGTGTGCAGAGAAGCATGATAGATGTGCTAGCTGACATAGCTGTAGATGAGACAAGGTTACAATCTCCCCTTGACTCATCTATGCTCAATTATTCAAAACTTTTAGAGGCTGCACTCTTTGAGCCAACCCCCCTGAGCAAAGCCCCTTCAGATCCATTGCTCTCAAAAGCAACTGAAGATCCTTCTACTGCACCCAACCCATCTGAAGCCAACATTCCTGAACTTAATCTGCCTAAAGCCACATTAGGAGAACCCAGAGCCAACTCCCCTATAACCCAAAGTCCCCATTCAAGTGGAGATGAGGAGGAGTATACTTTTGAAAGTATGCTCAGAGGAGGAGCCAAGGCTACTGTGGACAGTTTGTATCCACAACTTGCTGAATTTCCAAGAATTCAGAAGAAATTTCATGATCTAAGGATGCTTGTTGATGTAAAAGACAAGTCTATGATGGAGATATCACAAGTCATCCAAGATAATGGTGCAAACTGGTGGCAAATAGAGGAGAACAGATTATTACACTTTGCTGGAGTTTCAAAGACAAGATTCCTCACTGATGAGGAAATATTTGCAAAGTTAGTGAATGACAAGATCAATGAGGAAATGGAAAGAAAAGCTAAGGGTGTCAAACACCCTGAAAGTAGCTCCAATGATGATGACTCCCCAGATGATCCCTCAAACCCCTCTAAACCCAACCCTCCTGAAACCCCTCAAGCCAATCTCCCTAAGCCTTCTGTCTCTGAAAGACTTTCCAACCCCCCTAGAACCTATCATAGAAAAGGCTCTGTCATTTCAGAGGTGTTGACCAAGGATGGTAACACAACCAAGGACACATCTGCCAATGAAGGTTCTTCTGAACCCAAGGCACGGCCTAAAGATGTGGAGGTTCCTTCTCTAGAGGCTAGTTTGATTAAGGCCTATTCAGTGTCAGAAGAGTTGGACACTGATCAGCCCTTAATCATTCAGGATGACTCAGTGGCTGTTGATATAAGCACTGTGATCTCCCCACAACTGCCATCTTTGAACCTTGTTGAAGGTGGAGATGCTGCAGGTTTAGGAGAAGGAGTTGAAAAGGAAAGTAGTTTTGAAAAATCAGAGGGAGTTATGGATGAAAGAGAGGTAGTTATCACTAAGATTGTGAGTGTACCAACATATGAGGGTGGTATAAGTGAGGAAGGACAGGTTATTCTTGAAGTCAAATCTGAACTTCAAGAATCCCTTGATGAGAGGAGGCCTGTTCCTTTAAGTGAGGAAACTTTTAATGAAGGAAGAAAAGAAATAGTTGAAAATGAGGAGAAGACTGCTGATGTATCAGAGTCGTATGAAAAAGAAAATGAGGGAGATAAGTGTGTTTTCACTGATGCTTTTGATTTTTCTGATATTGCAGGGATAAGCTTTGAACAAATTTTTGCAGATGATCTCTTGACAGATGCTCCCATCCAAGTTGACACTGGATCAGCACAAGCCTTGCTTGGGATGCAATCAGAGAAGTTGGATTCCTTGGCTCAACAAGTTCAAACAGCTCATGCAGAAACTTCTGGAGCATTAGATGAGCATGGAAGAACTCTAGCTTCTGTTGAAATGAGATTAACTGGCTCTGAAGATGTGGTTTTACCCACATTGGAAGCAAGAATTGAAGGAATAGAATCTGGTCTTCAAACCATCTCTACTGAAGTTCACAAAGCCAAAGTCAGTATGGAAAGCATCTCAAAGAAGGTCAAGAAGGATCAAAAGATGCTGAGAGATAACCATAATGCAAATGTTCAAGCTATCAGATTGACAATCAAGCAAGCTCTTGGCAAGAAGACAGCCTTGCAAAAGAAAAGAGCTGAAGAGCAAAGGCTAGCTATGGTCAAAGCAGCCTCAGAAAAGTTTTCCCAAGAAGTGTTGGCCAACATTGCTGAAGGTGCAGTGGCCAACCTCACTGAGCTCCTGAAAGCCCAATTGGATGCATCTCTTAAGACAACCATGGAGGAGGTTGTCCAATAGAAAATGAAGCCTGTTCTTGCCTTTCTCAGCTTGAGCAGTGACAAGATGCAAAATATCCATGATGAGAATGTATATTTGTTGGAAGAAATGAAGTCTCTAACCCAAGCCCAGTCCTTATTGGCATCCACTATGAGTGAACTGAAACCAGAATGTTTTGATGCTGCCAAAAAGGGGGAAAGGGAAAGAGCAAGGGCAAAAGGTGCCTTAGTGATTGGGAGTCCAGTGAAAGGGAAGGACAAAGCCCCTGAAGGAAAGGGAAAAGAGCCAGCAGTGCTGAACTTGGAAGAATTGGATGAAGAAGAGCAGTTAGCATTGGCATTGAAGAACTCAATGGCCTCAGCTCAAGAGGAAAGAGTAAGGTTACAACAAAGACCAGGTGGTGAAGTATCTGGTTTGGACAAGGATGCTGAAGGTGTCCAAACTAGAGGAAAGATCAAGAAGGCCCAAGGAAAGAAGAGACAAGTTGAGAAATTCACTGACTTTCCCAATAGCCTTGATCTTCCACCTAAATTCAGAGTTGTTGATGATGAGCCTACCTCAAAGAAGGCCAAAACTGCTGAAATACCCAAAGCTGCTGAAAAAGACAAGTCTTCTGAATCTGACAAAAGTACTGAAGGTCCCAAGTCCACTGAAGACATTGAAGAGCTATTTGCTGAAGGATTTGGACCTGAACCTAAGAAGAAGACAACAGTCCTAGCCCATGATCCATCAAAGCTGTTTCATGAAGGGTATGGCAAAGACCCTGAAACACAACAGAAACTGGCCATGATGAGGGCCCAGGAGAAAATGGATTTGATGGAAGAGGCTAACAGAGCAAGAGACAATAGAAGAGCTAACTTTTAGAAACCAAGAAGAAGGAGAGCAACCTACAGCAAGATGAAGCCTCAGCTTCTAATCCCAATGGACACCAAATATCCACACTTGGATAAATAGGTGCCAATTCAACTGAATGACACATGGGAAGAAGCTAAAAGGGAGTTTGTCTATGACTATTATGTCATTGACAGATGGAATGGAGGAGATACAAACTCTTCCTTCACTGAGTTCATGCTGGAATACTACAGAGAATTGTATCAACAATTACTTGCAGCTGCTGACATTGCAAGAATTGAACTCAATGCTCCCAAACCTATCATCTATATGCCTCCAAAGCTTGATGGATGGATTGACCAAGCAAGGATCCTAAGGGAATTCACAGAGATCCTCAAACTGAACAAGATGGTTCTTGGTCCTAAGGGAACCAACCAAGAAGCCATGGCCTTGAAAAGGAGAGTGTGGGCACAATATGGGATGAACCCACCTCCTGAGGATGATCTCTGAAATGGCTAAGTCTTCTGACCTATCTTAATTGATCAACTATGCTGAAAATTGGTCAAGTTTGCTGATATGGTGTGTTAATCTGTTTGCTCTGACTTGATATGGATTGCTCTGATCTTGTATATGTCTTGAAGTGTTAGTATTTGCTCTGAGATAATAAGATTAGTGCTCTGATACAAGTTTATGCTCTGATGCTGAGAAAATCTTATATGTGTTGAATTCTTAGAAGGAAATACTCTGATGTAATTAGTGTTGATGATTCATGCTCTGATATGTTCAATTCAACTATCAACATGCTTGTAATGTTCTTTTTAATGAATGATAGTTGAACTTATTTTGAATCAAGAAACACTCATCTCTCTATGCCTATCTATGAAACCTATTTGCAATATGGATGGTAAATACACTAACACATTGTTTTTCAGGATAATTGACCTTAGTCATGTCTTCTGAAGATAAATGTAATAGGTGTAGCCAAGTCACTTTTGCACAAATGTATAGGTTTTGGCATCATCAAAAAGGGGGAAATTGTTGGGAATAAAATGAGATATGTTTTGATCTAATACCAAAACCCCCTGAGACATGCCTAAGTCAAGATAAATATGTTCTAGAAATGTTAGAACATATAGATTATAGGCTAGATAAGGAGCTAATATGTTAGGCAGCTCTTAGATGATTAGATGCACAAATTGAGGGGGAACACATGCTTTGAAGTACATCAAGAACAAATCCCCTCAAGGCTCAAACTCTGGAATCATGATCAAGTCTGCTGAAAGACAAGAATGCTGATCAGGAGAGTTGTCCAGAGGAGTTGTCTCAGCTCAATTAATCAAGATCAAATGCTCTGAAAGCCTGAGGTCAACTATGCTGAAGAGAAAGAGACAACCATACCCTAAAGAAACACAATGCCACATGCCAAGATCACCTTGGAGTGAAATAAAGGGAAAGAGCCAAGTCATCTGAAGAAGAGCAAGCCAACCTTGCTGAAAGGCAAAACTGCTGATAGTGATAAGGAGAGTTGTCCAGTTGATAAGGAATGTTGTCCTATCATTGGATCAACCTTCAGAAGCCATGTCCAAGTCCTAACAAGAAGTCAAACATTGGAAAAAGTGCTACAGGAAGAAGACAAAGTCTTTCAAGCCGTTTATTACCCAAATGAGGACATGTCACCATCAAAGAATTTGTCTTCCAGTTTGAAGAACTCAAGGAAGACATTTATAGCAACTTGGGGCTGCCTCTCCAACGGGCAAATCCTCCATTTTCTCTATAAATACAGAAGTGTGAAGACCATTTGAAAGCATCCAACTAACCTCAACACAATTCAAAAAAACTCAAAGTTCTTACAAACTAGAGTGCTTTCAAAGCTTTCAAAGACTATCTTAGTCTTCAAACACTTCATCTAAGCTGAACTTCATTGTATATCCATACACAAGCTTAGAGAGATATCCTATCCTGATACACTGATCTTCATTGTAAAGGATATCTCATTAGTTGGAACCTTACTTCAACCCTTACATCTTTCAAGTGAGAAAGTGAGAAGGTTGTAGTAGTAGAAGTGGTAGGAGCTGACTGTTGAGAGAAGAACAGTTCAGTTCTGAGTTGAGAAGAGGGTACTAGGACTCTAGACATCCTAGGGATCAATTCACCAAGGAGTGGTGTTATTGATCAAGTGCACCTTGGCACTATAAAACAAGTTAATTCCAAGAGTGAAGGAATTATCCTGTTAAATCAAGGAAAGTGGATGTAGGAGCTTGAGTCTCTGAACCACTATAAATTCTTGTGTTGATCTACATTCCAAGTACTTTCATACATTCAACACTGCACACAAAACTGATCTTTCAAGGATAAACATTCAAAGACTGTGCAAAAACCTATTTGGACAAGTTCCCTGAAAACTGGACTGTGTTGCATTGACTAAGTAATTTCAGAAATTAAAGGAGTATAAACTAAAAGGGCCAACCACTATTCCGCACATATAACTCTCCTAGATAGTTATTCAACTAAGTACTCAATAGTACTTAGTAGATTGATTATCTTAGAAGAGTTAATCTTCTTCAGCAGAGTTGTCCAAGACAACCTGACTGAACTCTGGTTTGATCAAGTTAAAAAGAATTTGCATACAAGTGTATTCCCCCCCCCCCCATACACTTGTTATCTACTCCTTTTCAGGACCAACACAGACCTAGTCTTAGACTTCGACCTGTCTACCTTAGAGGACTTAGACGAACTAGACTTAAAGGCAACGTTCTTAGATACAGCATGTTCTCTGTCACTACTTGCTATAGGTTCATCTTCGTCTAAATCAAACTCATGGGCCTTTAGAGTTTGAAACATGGTCTTTGCTGTCCACACGTCTATATCTTGGGTATTCTTAACAAGCATTTTTACCATTTTCCATCGACTATCAAGGCTTTTGAGAATCCTAAGATTGATTTCACGCGGAGTATAAGATTTACCAAGGACTTCCAAGTCATTCATGATTTTGGTAAAACGAGTATCCAACTGGTCTATTGTTTCACCAGCTTTCATATGAAATGATTCAAATCTTTGGACTGCTGTAGAAAGCTTGCTTTCTTTGATTAGGGATGTCCCTTCACAAATGATAGCTAAGCGATCCCACATTTCTTTGGCAGTTTTACATTTTATCACTTTTCCCAGATACTAGTTAGGAAGAGTGTGTAAGATGTAATTCTTAGCCAAGCTATCCAAATTATTCTGTCTCATTTCTTCTGAGGTTAGTTCTGACCTTGGTTTCTTGACGAGAGTACCCACGGGTTGGTCTTTGTCGAGGGCAGCAGTATTGGGAATCATGGTCACAATTGGACCTTCAGTGATGACGGAGATCAATAAGTCGTGAGTGGAACTGAAGATGGCTTCCATCCTTAGCTTCCAATAGTCATAATCTTGAACCTGGAACTTAGGTAACTTGTTAGCGCTGATTTCAAGAGACATGTTAAACGAGTGAATTAGTGCTAATCAGTTTTATGATCAAGAAGCAAATAAGTCAAGAACAGGGAACAAGAAACAGATATAACAGGAATGTTGATTATGAACACGTAAGAGCACGTACAGTCACGGACCAAGACTTCACCCAAGTCTTGAGTTGGTTATCAAGAAACAGCAGTTCGTAAACTACTGCTCTGATACCACTTGTAGGTCCCTAAGTTGAGTTTAATAACGAGTAAGCTAGTGAAAATGTCTAGAGGGGGGTGAATAGACTTTTCAAAAATCTTTCGATATATCAAAGTACGATGCGGAAATCAAAATATAACAATGAGCCCAATTTCTAGTTTATACTCAACTTATTTCGAGAACTCTGTTCTATGTATACTCAACTTGTCTTGTTCAGATAAGTAATTCAATCAATCAAACAATTAATCAATTAAACAACAAACAAAACAGTAAAGTAAATCAAACACGAGATTTTATAGTGGTTCGACAACTTGTCTACATCCACTCTCACAACTCCAGTTGTGAAATTCTTATTAACTCGTCCAATGGAGTAATATGTTCTTGTAGCTTTAAGTCCCAAGAAATAAGACTTAGATCTTCTCGACAACACTACCAAGTGCTTCTTCGATCTTACTAGCAATTTACAAGTATCTAGCAACTTGAAGCAGTAAAACAAAAATAAAACTTCTCTTTGTTCAGTAGTAGCCTTCTTGATCTTCACTTTACTTGTGTAGCTTCACTTTCTGAACTTCAATCTCTGAGAGTATTTCCTTCTTTGAATCTTCAATAATGCTTCAGTATGCAGTAGTATCAGTAATATCAGTAGTCTTTAATCGATCAATACCTTGGGGTATTTATAGACTTCCAATTCAAGAACTTTCAGTTGTGTAACAACATTTTCTTGAAAACTTACTTGTAACTGATTCTTCTTATCCTTTCACGCGTTTCTTTAGTTAATTAGTTATTCCTTAACTAACTCTTCAATCCTTATCTTCAATGCGCGTTTTTGTAACTAACTTCAGTCTTCTTGTCTTGTCTTGTTGAGTTGCGCACCTGTCTTGTCCAGTAGTAGTAGACTTCATCTTCTACTTGTCTTGTGCAGTAAACCTTCTTCAGTATTACAACATAGAACTAATCTAGTCCTATCATCTAATCCTAACAAGACTATTACATTACATTAAACTCTTGTTACAAAGCTTAGTCAACTTAGAAAACTATACATCAATATACAATTAATATAATCGAAATATGAGCTTCTATACAACTTCATATAGCTCAATAACAATCTATTCAGTTAATATAAACAAATATGAAGTACTTATAATTCGTACTTATCTTCTAATAACACTTGTCTTTTGAAACTAGTACTTGTCTTGTGAACTAGTACTTGTCTTGTGAACTCTACTGATCTTGTCTTATACAAGACGACTTCATAACTAGACTAGATCAGTCAATACTTAGAAAATATTCAAGTCCTCTTTTGGCTTATCAAAACTTCATATTTTATCTTTTATCATTATTTAGGACTTGTTCTAGGATTCATATCCCAACACCAAGGCCTACCAAACAGTAATTGACAAGCATCCATATCCACAGTATCACACATTACTTCATCTTTATAAAATTTTCCAATGGATAAGGGAACGCGGCACCTCTCTTTTACTTTAATTCCTTCCCCTTTAGTAATCCACACAATACTATAAGGTTCAGGATGTTTCTCCACAGACAGTTCTAAAGTCCTAGCCAAGTTATGAGAAATAATATTTTCACAGCTCCCACTATCAATAATCAACTCGAAAATTTGATTAGAAATGGTACACCTGGTTCGAAACAATGCGTTTCGTTGGGAGTCATCCCTCTTTGGCGCCAACAGGACCTTACGAACAACCATTGTTTGTTGTTCGTCATATTCCTCACCATCCGGCTCGCAGACTCCATCCTCCCCTTCCCATTCGTCATCATTATTTCCAGTATGCTCGATCATGTTGATCGGACGACGCTGGGGGCAATTGTTTGATCGGTGTCCAACCTCGTGACACCTATAGCATTTGTCACCCGTTGGTCTTGCGTATGGGTTTTCCGCCTTCTTTGCGGCCTCTCTCTCTACCCCACGCTTCATAGAACTAGAAGTCTCCAGGTTGGGTTTGGGATTGGGTTTCGGTGAATCAACGAAATTCTTACGAGGTTCCTCTCTCCCATAAAAATTTTGAAACCCCATTGATTCAGCTCGTTGCGCCATATTGATTGGCTCGCTGAGGGTTAGGATGATTTGACACCCGATCTTCTCACGAATCATGGGTTTAAGTCCATGGACATACCTTGCTACCTGCTGCCCCTCAATCTCCATCAGGTTGTTACGCGAGGAGAGGCGTAAGAAATCTGAGGTATAGTCTGCCACCGATTTTTGTC
Organism: Galeopsis tetrahit; assembly: GCA_963675135.1. Taxonomy (NCBI): domain Eukaryota; kingdom Viridiplantae; phylum Streptophyta; class Magnoliopsida; order Lamiales; family Lamiaceae; genus Galeopsis; species Galeopsis tetrahit. The sequence goes on from OY776127.1 coordinate 77,869,796, forward strand.
CCTGAACTAATGTCTGGTACTGCTGGAATAGAAATTGTTCATAATCTGGAGGGAGAAAACGTGCCATCATCATCCTCTTCATTTTGGTCCACAATCGGACCGGCTGCTTGCCCAATCGTCGTCGTTGGTTCTGGACTTGTTCCCACCACGATGATGCTCCTCCTTTCAAGCGATAAGCTACGAGCTTCACCTGCTTATTTTCTGATATTTCTGCAAAGTCGAAGAATCTCTCAACTTCAGCGACCCAATCAAGAAATCCCTCAATATTAAAATTTCCATTGAAGGAAGGGAGATCCGCCTTCAATCGAAACTCATCATGCCTGTGTTGTCGATTGTCCCTACGATCAGGAATATTATGATTTCCCTGGAATATATTCGCTGCTTCTTCATCTGACGATTCCTCTTCATAGGTCTGTCCCCTGGGATTCTGTTGAGGAATTACACGTTGAGGGCTACGAGCAAATCTCCTGGTTTCTTCATCGTTCTCTGGATTGTCAAGATGTTCTTCATGACCGCCCTGGGTGTCCTCTATTTGTTCTACGCGAGTAGTTAACGTTTGGACTGCTGTAGTCAAACGCTGCATCTCTCTGATCACGTCAGCGAGGGTGGGTTCGCCGTTGTTAGCCATCACCAAGGAAAGCTTGGCTCTGAATACCAACTGACACGGGAGTGATACGTAGAAGACAAACGTTCTTCTTACGAAAGAGTGAAAGTGTTTTCTTAGAACTTGAAAATATGATTGAATGCTTTTCTAAATACAATATCACCTATATATAGGTGAGATTACAAGAAGGGTGAATTTTTAGATTCATTGTATTCAAACTAAGAATTAAATGTAATTAAGAAAACTTCAGAACAAAGAGAAAAATGGATGAATTTGACTATGGAAGGTGATTAGTCATGCATGTACCACATCATAATGTGCCGGAGATGGAAAAGTTAGTTAAAATTTGGACGCGCGTAATTGGAAAACTTAACTTTTTCTGTGCTGAAAGAGCAAAAAAAAGTGATTGTTCAATTGGGGCCAAACCATTTGGACTGTATGGGCCGAGATGGCAACCAGCCCGTTATCCTTCCACTGCCGAGAGTGGGTGGTTGTCGCTGCTCTGTGGAGCCAGCCTGGCGCATTACCCACCACTCTAGGGGCTATGAAGCCCAAGCTTTAGCTCGGACCAACTCCCAGCTTGGAACGGGCAGGCCAGAATTTAGCCACCAACAAACCCAACATCCAATCACCCTAATGCCCCCACTTGGGTCACAAGCTTGCGTTACCAAGCACGGCACTGACTCAATGCTTTTTTCCTAGATATAACATAGTTGTGAAATTTGTTTTCTTTCGATGTGGGATATCTTATACTCCCTGCGCCCATGAAAAGTAGTCCCATTAGCCTTATATTCTTTGTCCACCAAATGTAGTTTCATACACTTTATGAAAACTATCACCCTTCAATCATCACTTAATTACTCAATTTGCCATCAACTTTATTTATAAACAATCACTTTATTCACAATGGACCCACAATACCCTACCTATAATACCCTTACTTTATCTATCTTTTTCTTAAAACTTGTGCCCATCCTCCATGGGACTACTTTTTGGTGGATGGAGGGAGTACATGTTCTAATCACAGAACAACAGAGAAACTGACCCTGATTTTTTTTTTTTATAAATTGAAATTATATATATATATGGAAAAGTAGATAGAGTAATTTCCCAATTTTCCCTCCATCTATATTGAACTTTTTCCTGCCAAAATATATATAATTACCTTTTTCATTAATAAATTTGTCTTTTTAATTAAATACAGTGAATGGTTCAACTTATCAGATTTCTGGTTAAAGAAGCTAACTTATTATTTACTTAGAACTACAAATTTTTTCCCTTACCACAAAAAAATACTAACTAAAAAATATAGTACTTAAAACTAAAAAAATAGGTTAAATTCTCATTTATACCCTCAATTGCTTCAAATCATTCTCTCTCCACCAAAAACGTCCTATCATCTTTCTCATTTTCAAATTCCACTATCAGTCCATTTATCTCCCCCATGATTGTTTGATCGTACATCACTCTTAATTTATCAGTCCATTTATCTCCCCTGTAGTCAGAGACGCCGCTGGTACATCGGAGGTACCCAGTAATGAATCCAGAGGGAGAGCACCTCCTGATATGGAAATGCGGAGATGATGATTGTAACAACTAAGCAGTTGAACGCGATGGTCGCCAAAGCTGTAGAGAGAATGATGGCTGCTCAGAAGGGGCCAGCACCCCCAATACCTTCCCGAGTAGCAGAGACTGGAGGTCCTCGAGCACCTGGAGTTTCTCAAGCCTTCTCGAGAGAAGTTGGAGGCCAAGGAGAAAGAGAAGAGAAGTTGTCATCTTAGGCAGAAAGAAGTGCCCCTATGCGGAATAGAGGAAGGGACCAGGACCCTGACGAGGTTGGAGGACCCGAATCCCCAGGAGTTGAGGAGAGTATCGATGACACCTACCCCGGTGCGGTGAGTGACCAGTTACAGCTCTCCAGAAGGATCTCCAGAAGAAAATGAAAGCTATGAGGAAGCAAATGACTAGTCACCTAAGTAAACATACTCCCGCAATTTTCTAGTCACCTAAGTAAACATACTCCCGCAATTTTCTACATAGATATTACATGATATAGCAATTATTATAATTTAAGATATGATGTTTTCAACGCTCTATATAATAGTAGCATTTAATATAAATTAAAACTTTAAAGTGTGGATTAGCGTTACGGTCGATAAAGAAGAAATTAAGGGGGTGTTTTGAAACTCTACAAACTGCTTCCAAAATCACATTTTTTAAAGCTGCCCTCTCACAGCTTTTACTTTTGAGAAGTGCTTTTAAGCTGTTTATAGAGTTTGCAAACACCCCCTAAATCAGATAAAGCCAAACACTTTATACAACACTACTATAATTTATAATAAAGTCAAACAAAAATCACTAAGGTTTAAACAGAACTCGAATTTTAATTGAGCTTTAAATTTTATAAATATAAAATTATGTTTAGTTTGATACTTTTATTAGCTTATAAGATTTTTTAGAATTGATATCTTGATTTGATTTTCAATTTACATCACAACTAAAAGCCAAAGTCTTGTATGTACTCAAGTACACCATGTACTTGAGTAGACTTTTACTAGTTAAATGTTGACCGTTGACCGGTCAACGGTCAAACTTTGACTTTTTTTTTCAATTTTTTTTTCAATTTTTTTTTTTTTTTCGATTTTTTTTTTTTGAAAAAGTGTATGTATTATAACTAAAAAGTGTATCTTTGTTTTTTTAATAAAAAGTGTATGTTACTATATTGAAAAGTGCAACATTGTTTTTAATGAAAAATGTATGTTATTATAACTAAAAAGTGTATGATATTATAATTGAAAAGTGTATGATATTATAACTGAAAAGTGTAAGTTATATATATTAATGAAAAGTGTATGTTATTATAACTGCAAAGTGTATGATCTATTAATGAAAAGTGTATGTTATTATAACTGCAAAGTGTATGATCTATTGTAAAGTGTATGATCTATTTAATGAAAAGTGTATGTTATTATAACTAAAAAGTGTATGTTCTATTAATGAAAAGTGTAAGTTATACATTAATGAAAAGTGTATGTTGTTATAATTGAAAAGTGTATGATATTATAACTGAAAAGTGTATGCTAATGATACACCTTTTGTTTATTTGTATTTGCACTTTCATAATCTAGAAAAATCGGTGCTAAATTTTTTTAAAAAAATTATTATTAATTTTACACGTTTTATTATTTTTTTACTTGCACTTTTATTACTATTAATGATATTATTAGTAAGTGCAATTAATGATATTACTAGTACTTGCACTTTTTTTATAATGTATAAAAAAATTGTTGCTAATTTTTTTTTTTTAATAAAATAAAATTCCGAAAATTGAGCTAAAACAAAATAAAATTCCGAAAATAGATAGAAGTGGGATTCGAACCTGAGACATGGTGATAAAGCAACCCAAGGACAACCACTAGGCTACAATGACTTTTATTAAAGATTTTATTATTTATCCTATATACTCCCTCCGTCCCCCTATAAGTTTCCCACTTTCCTTTTATGGATGTCCCACAATAAGTTTCCCATTTCATATTTTTCCATTTTTGGCATATGATTTTCTCTCTCCCAATCACATCACTTACACTTTATCTATTATTTTATCATACTTCATCTCAAACTCATCTATTATTTTCTCTCTCACCATCACATCACTTGTACTACATCTATTATTTAATTATATTTCTTAATCAAAACAACCAAAAGAAAGGGGAAACTTATACCGGGACGGAGGGAGTATAATTTATATTTCCTATATAGCTGGACTCAAGTACACCGTGTACTTGAGTACACAGCAGCCCTACCCAAAAGTCAAAGTCTTGTATGTACTCAAGTACACCATGTACTTGAGTAGACTTTTACTAGTCAAATGTTGACCGTTGACAGGTCAACGGTCAAACTTTGACTTTTTTTTTCGATTTTTTTTTTCAATTTTTTTTTTTCGATTTTTTTTTTGAAAAAGTGTATGTATTATAACTAAAAAATGTATCTTTGTTTTTTTAATAAAAAGTGTATGTTACTATACTGAAAAGTGCAACATTGTTTTTAATGAAAAATGTATGTTATTATAACTAAAAAGTGTATGATATTATAATTGAAAAGTGTATGATATTATAACTGAAAAGTGTAAGTTATATATATTAATGAAAAGTGTATGTTATTATAACTGCAAAGTGTATGATCTATTAATGAAAAGTGTATGTTATTATAACTGCAAAGTGTATGATCTATTTTAAAGTGTATGATCTATTTAATGAAAAGTGTATGTTATTATAACTAAAAAGTGTATGTTCTATTAATGAAAAGTGTAAGTTATACATTAATGAAAAGTGTATGTTGTTATAATTGAAAAGTGTATGATATTATAACTGAAAAGTGTATGCTAATGATACACCTTTTGTTTATTTGTACTTGCACTTTCATAATCTAGAAAAATCGGTGCTAATTAAATTTTTTTTAAAAAATTATTATTAATTTTACACGTTTTATTATTTTTTTACTTGCACTTTTATTACTATTAATGATATTATTAGTAAGTGCAATTAATGATATTACTAGTACTTGCACTTTTTTTATAATGTATAAAAAAATTGTTGCTAATTTTTTTTTTTAAAATAAAATAAAATTCCGAAAATTGAGCTAAAACAAAATAAAATTCCGAAAATAGTTAGAAGTGGGATTCGAACCTGAGACATGGTGATAAAGCAACCCAAGGACAACCACTAGGATACAATGACTTTTGTTAAAATTTTATTATTTATCCTATATATAATTTATATTTCCTATATAGTTGGACTCAAGTACACCGTGTACTTGAGTACACAGCAGCCCTACCCAAAAGCCAAAGTCTTGTATGTACTCAAGTACACCATGTACTTGAGTAGACTTTTACTAGTCAAATGTTGACCGTTGACCGGTCAACGGTCAAACTTTGACTTTTTTTTTTGATTTTTTTTTTCAATTTTTTTTTTTTCGATTTTTTTTTTTGAAAAAGTGTATGTATTATAACTAAAAAGTGTATCTTTGTTTTTTTAATAAAAAGTGTATGTTACTATACTGAAAAGTGCAACATTGTTTTTAATGAAAAATGTATGTTATTATAACTAAAAAGTGTATGATATTATAATTGAAAAGTGTATGATATTATAACTGAAAAGTGTAAGTTATATATATTAATGAAAAGTGTATGTTATTATAACTGCAAAGTGTATGATCTATTAATGAAAAGTGTATGTTATTATAACTGCAAAGTGTATGATCTATTGTAAAGTGTATGATCTATTTAATGAAAAGTGTATGTTATTATAACTAAAAAGTGTATGTTCTATTAATGAAAAGTGTAAGTTATACATTAATGAAAAGTGTATGTTGTTATAATTGAAAAGTGTATGATATTATAACTGAGAAGTGTATGCTAATGATACACCTTTTGTTTATTTGTACTTGCACTTTCATAATCTAGAAAATTCGGTGCTAATTAATTTTTTTTTTAAAAATTATTATTAATTTTACACGTTTTATTATTTTTTTACTTGCACTTTTATTACTATTAATGATATTATTAGTAAGTGCAATTAATGATATTACTAGTACTTGCACTTTTTTTATAATGTATAAAAAAATTGTTGCTAATTTTTTTTTTTAAAATAAAATAAAATTCCGAAAATTGAGCTAAAACAAAATAAAATTCCGAAAATAGTTAGAAGTGGGATTCAAACCTGAGACATGGTGATAAAGCAACCCAAGAACAACCACTAGGCTACAATGACTTTTGTTAAAGATTTTATTATTTATCCTATATATAATTTATATTTCCTATATAGCTGGACTCAAGTACACCGTGTACTTGAGTACACAGCAGCCCTACCCAAAAGCCAAAGTCTTGTATGTACTCAAGTACACCATGTACTTGAGTAGACTTTTACTAGTCAAATGTTGACCGTTGACCGGTCAACGGTCAAACTTTGACTTTTTTTTTCGATTTTTTTTTTCAATTTTTTTTTTCAATTTTTTTTTTCGATTTTTTTTTTTTGAAAAAGTGTATGTATTATAACTAAAAAGTGTATCTTTGTTTTTTTAATAAAAAGTGTATGTTACTATACTGAAAAGGGCAACATTGTTTTTAATGAAAAATGTATGTTATTATAACTAAAAAGTGTATGATATTATAATTGAAAAGTGTATGATATTATAACTGAAAAGTGTAAGTTATATATATTAATGAAAAGTGTATGTTATTATAACTGCAAAGTGTATGATCTATTAATGAAAAGTGTATGTTATTATAACTGCAAAGTGTATGATCTATTGTAAAGTGTATGATCTATTTAATGAAAAGTGTATGTTATTATAACTAAAAAGTGTATGTTCTATTAATGAAAAGTGTAAGTTATACATTAATGAAAAGTGTATGTTGTTATAATTGAAAAGTGTATGATATTATAACTGAAAAGTGTATGCTAATGATACACCTTTTGTTTATTTGTACTTGCACTTTCATAATCTAGAAAAATCGGTGCTAAATTTTTTTAAAAAAATTATTATTAATTTTACACGTTTTATTATTTTTTTACTTGCACTTTTATTACTATTAATGATATTATTAGTAAGTGCAATTAATGATATTACTAGTACTTGCACTTTTTTTATAATGTATAAAAAAATTGTTGCTAATTTTTTTTTTAAAAATAAAATAAAATTCCGAAAATTGAGCTAAAACAAAATAAAATTCCGAAAATAGTTAGAAGTGGGATTCGAACCTGAGACATGGTGATAAAGCAACCCAAGGACAACCACTAGGCTACAATGACTTTTGTTAAAGATTTTATTATTTATCCTATATACTCCCTCCGTCCCCCTATAAGTTTCCCACTTTCCTTTTATGGATGTCCCACAATAAGTTTCCCATTTCATATTTTTCCATTTTTGGCATATGATTTTCTCTCTCCCAATCACATCACTTACACTTTATCTATTATTTTATCATACTTCATCTCACACTCATCTATTATTTTCTCTCTCACCATCACATCACTTGTACTACATCTATTATTTAATTATATTTCATAATCAAAACAACCAAAAGAAAGGGGAAACTTATACCGGGACGGAGGGAGTATAATTTATATTTCCTATATAGCTGGACTCAAGTACACCGTGTACTTGAGTACACAGCAGCCCTACCCAAAAGCCAAAGTCTTGTATGTAGTCAAGTACACCATGTACTTGAGTAGACTTTTACTAGTCAAATGTTGACCGTTGACCGGTCAACGGTCAAACATTGACTTTTTTTTTCGATTTTTTTTTTCAATTTTTTTTTTTTTCGATTTTTTTTTTTTTGAAAAAGTGTATGTATTATAACTAAAAAGTGTATCTTTGTTTTTTTAATAAAAAGTGTATGTTACTATACTGAAAAGTGCAACATTGTTTTTAATGAAAAATGTATGTTATTATAACTAAAAAGTGTATGATATTATAATTGAAAAGTGTATGATATTATAACTGAAAAGTGTAAGTTATATATATTAATGAAAAGTGTATGTTATTATAACTGCAAAGTGTATGATCTATTAATGAAAAGTGTATGTTATTATAACTACAAAGTGTATGATCTATTGTAAAGTGTATGATCTATTTAATGAAAAGTGTATGTTATTATAACTAAAAAGTGTATGTTCTATTAATGAAAAGTGTAAGTTATACATTAATGAAAAGTGTATGTTGTTATAATTGAAAAGTGTATGATATTATAACTGAAAAGTGTATGCTAATGATACACCTTTTGTTTATTTGTACTTGCACTTTCATAATCTAGAAAAATCGGTGCTAATTAAATTTTTTTTTAAAAATTATTATTAATTTTACACGTTTTATTATTTTTTTACTTGCACTTTTATTACTATTAATGATATTATTAGTAAGTGCAATTAATAATATTAATAATACTTGCACTTTTTTTATAATGTATAAAAAAATTGTTGCTAATTTTTTTTTTTAAAATAAAATAAAATTCCGAAAATTGTTAAAAGTGGGATTCGAACCTGAGATATGGTGATAAAGCAACCCAAGGACAACCACTAGGCTACAATGACTTTTGTTAAAGATTTTATTATTTATCCTATATATAATTTATATTTCCTATATAGTTGGACTCAAGTACACCGTGTACTTGAGTACACAGCAGCCCTACCCAAAAGCCAAAGTCTTGTATGTACTCAAGTACACCATGTACTTGAGTAGACTTTTACTAGTCAAATGTTGACCGTTGACCGGTCAACGGTCAAACTTTGACTTTTTTTTTCAATTTTTTTTTTCAATTTTTTTTTTTTCGATTTTTTTTTTTTGAAAAAGTGTATGTATTATAACTAAAAAGTGTATCTTTGTTTTTTTAATAAAAAGTGTATGTTACTATACTGAAAAGTGCAACATTGTTTTTAATGAAAAATGTATGTTATTATAACTAAAAAGTGTATGATATTATAATTGAAAAGTGTATGATATTATAACTGAAAAGTGTAAGTTATATATATTAATGAAAAGTGTATGTTATTATAACTGCAAAGTGTATGATCTATTAATGAAAAGTGTATGTTATTATAACTGCAAAGTGTATGATCTATTGTAAAGTGTATGATCTATTTAATGAAAAGTGTATGTTATTATAACTAAAAAATGTATGTTCTATTAATGAAAAGTGTAAGTTATACATTAATGAAAAGTGTATGTTGTTATAATTGAAAAGTGTATGATATTATAACTGAGAAGTGTATGCTAATGATACACCTTTTGTTTATTTGTACTTGCACTTTCATAATCTAGAAAAATCGGTGCTAATTAAATTTTTTTTAAAAAATTATTATTAATTTTACACGTTTTATTATTTTTTTACTTGCACTTTTATTACTATTAATGATATTATTTGTAAGTGCAATTAATGATATTACTAGTACTTGCACTTTTTTTATAATGTATAAAAAAATTGTTGCTAATTTTTTTTTTTAAAATAAAATAAAATTCCGAAAATTGAGCTAAAACAAAATAAAATTCCGAAAATAGTTAGAAGTGGGATTCGAACCTGAGACATGGTGATAAAGCAACCCAAGGACAACCACTAGGCTACAATGACTTTTGTTAAAGATTTTATTATTTATCCTATATATAATTTATATTTCCTATATAGCTGGACTCAAGTACACCGTGTACTTGAGTACACAGCAGCCCTACCCAAAAGCCAAAGTCTTGTATGTACTCAAGTACACCATGTACTTGAGTAGACTTTTACTAGTCAAATGTTGACCGTTGACCGGTCAACGGTCAAACTTTGACTTTTTTTTTCGATTTTTTTTTTCAATTTTTTTTTTTTTCGATTTTTTTTTTTTGAAAAAGTGTATGTATTATAACTAAAAAGTGTATCTTTGTTTTTTTAATAAAAAGTGTATGTTACTATACTGAAAAGTGCAACATTGTTTTTAATGAAAAATGTATGTTATTATAACTAAAAAGTGTATGATATTATAATTGAAAAGTGTATGATATTATAACTGAAAAGTGTAAGTTATATATATTAATGAAAAGTGTATGTTATTATAACTGCAAAGTGTATGATCTATTAATGAAAAATGTATGTTATTATAACTGCAAAGTGTATGATCTATTGTAAAGTGTATGATCTATTTAATGAAAAGTGTATGTTATTATAACTAAAAAGTGTATGTTCTATTAATGAAAAGTGTAAGTTATACATTAATGAAAAGTGTATGTTGTTATAATTGAAAAGTGTATGATATTATAACTGAAAAGTGTATGCTAATGATACACCTTTTGTTTATTTGTACTTGCACTTTCATAATCTAGAAAAATCGGTGCTAATTAAATTTTTTTTAAAAAATTATTATTAATTTTACACGTTTTATTATTTTTTTACTTGCACTTTTATAATGTATAAAAAAATTGTTGCTAAGTGCAATTAATGATATTACTAGTACTTGCATATTTTTTTATAATGTATAAAAAATTGTTGCTATTTTTTAAAAAAATATTATTAATTTTACAAATTTTATTATTTATTAATTGCACTTTTATTAGTATTATATACTATTTAATTATTAATTGTTGCACTTTTATTAATGATACCGAAAATGGTGCTAAAACTGTTAAAATAAAATAAAATTCTGAAAATGGTGCTAAAACAAAATAAAATTCCGAAAATAGTTAGAAGTGGGATTCGAACCTGAGAAAGGACAACCACTAGGCTACAATGACTTTTGTTAAAAATTTTATTATTTATCCTATATATAATTTATATTTCCTATATAGCTGGACTCAAGTACACCGTGTACTTGAGTACACAGCAGCCCTACCCCAACTAAAAATATTATTTAAAAGTCAAAATCAAGAACTAGTACTGTATTCAAAATCACTTTTAAAATGTAAAAGCAGTTTAAAATCAACCAAGTTATCCCCATTCATTATTAATATTCCCGAAACCCAAAAGGCATGTCTTTTGTTCTTCATCACGTTATTGCCTCAATTTAATGCGTTTCTCTTATAAATCAACGTTAAATTTCTTCCTCGATCTTTCTCCATTCTATCTTCCTTCACACACACATTCTGTCTCTCTGTTTCTTTCTACGTGATCGTCTATGTATCTGAGTTGACTCAGATATTTTCACAAAATCTGTGAAGAAAAAGCAAAATACAGGTTTCCATTTTCTTTTTATGTATTTCCTTTTTTCTAAGATAGTTGTTTTTGGTAAAATTGTAGTACATATATGTTCAAGAAGTAGCATATCTGATTATATTTATCTGACTGTTGAAAATCCTAATTTAGTAGAAGTACATTTACAAGAATTCAATTAATAATTTTTTTTCACAAAAGTTTGTGCACATGGCGGATTTAGGCCAGGGAGATAGTGGGGGCTGCTTTTAGGGCTAAAATAGCCCTTTTTAATTTTTAGGGCTACTTTTAATATGTGTATTTGGTCTTCTTGTTTTTATTTATGTGTGTATATCAATGTATAAGTGTTAGTATCGATCAGTCAGACCTAAAAAATTCGTTTCATTTTACCCTCGATCCCCCAAGTTCAAAATGTGGTGGACGAGAATTTTTGGTCGTGTAAGAAGCAGTTGGAGCAGTGGTGGGCGGGACTTTGGTGGAAAATAGGGAAGCAAAGGATGCTATTGAGGACCAAGTTTAAAAAGATAGGAGACAAAGTTGGAAGGAAGGACACTCTCGGATGAGACAAAGGTAATCAATAATGAATGATATTGCAGACATCGTGTGTTGTAATTAACCTTTTTCAGTGCCCGAGAAACCCCCAAAATCATAAATGATGGTCAATAAATATCAAGGTGGATCAAATAATTAGTGTATCATTATGATGTGTAATTTTTATATCTATTTTCTGTTTAGACTACTAAATTAAGAGTGATGTACAAGTAATAGACTAGTAGTTAAATTACATTAATTTATCAATCTTACAATTAAATCTCATTGATTGAATTCCTAATCTTATTCAATTTTCTTCAAGAAGACAACATACGTGCTATTTTCTAGCTCTTTCCTTATCATCGTACTTCATAGATATGCGTCAACTTTTTCAAACAAGACAAAATATTTTCATCTTTTCCAAGCATTAGATGTCTGATGAAAATGTTTTTCTCTGTTTGAAGAATAATGTGAAGCATATCTTTGGAGTGGGATGACTAAGAAAGAGTTTGAAATTGGTAGGTAGGTTGTCTACTTGAAAAAAAAAATTAGGATAAGAAATACAATTTAGTCGATGAGATTTAATATTATGTTAGGGTTGATAAAGAATGTAATTTAACTGATATTTCACTACTAGCCTAATACTTGTACATCATTCTTTAGTAGCTAAAACAGAAAGTATTTATAGACCATCTATACATATGATGTTGGGTTGTTCTCGGATATTGAGAGACGTTGATTCCAATTTACGTCTGCAATGTCATTCTTTATTAACTACCTTTATCACATCCTGGGCTGTACTTTCTTCCAACTTTTGCCTCTTAGCTTTTAACACTTCGTCCTCACTATCATTCTCTGCTTCCCTATTTCCACCAAAGTCCTGCCCACCACCTCTCCAACTACTTCTTCTGCAACCTTTTACCAAGATTAAAGTAGAGTTTTTACACGGTTTCAATAAATGTTTCCGTTTTTGGCAATTGAAATTAATTCATGCATAATGGACGACAATTTCAAATTATCGAATTGTTGGTTACCCACTTTTAGTAAGTATCAAAACTGGTCACTTAGTTTTGTTTTACTATAACATTTAGTCTTGCCGTCAGTTGACTAACGGACGGAAGGTGAAAATGTAATTATTTAAAAAACATGTACTCAAAAGTAATTTTTTTATAAGTAATATGCATTTAATAAACTTTTAAAAAATACTCCCTCCTATTCAAAATATAAGTCATCCTACGCTCATGCACAAATATTAAGAAAACAATTGACTTCTCATTTTACCCTTAGTCAATGCTTGTAATTCTCATTAAAAAAAATACATTTATATAAATATTTATTGATCTTAAGGGTAAATTTGTAATAATTGCTATTAATTTGCATTGAAAAGTGCAAAACGACTTATATTTTGCAAAGAAAATGAAAAGTCAAAACGACTTATAATATGAATAGGAGGGTGTATATATTTTGAAAATGAATAACATTAAAAAAGGGGATTATATTCTTTTTAGTCCATTAACTTTACTTATTTTCGAATTTGGTCCTGACAATTTGGACATTTTGATTATAGTCCTTTATTTTTACAAAAAAAATTATTTTAGTCCATTGACTGTAGCGGGTAACCAAACCGATCAAGGCTTATGCGACATATTGTTTGACTTTTTTTGTACATGTGTCAATGTTGATTGAACTTTTATATTTGTGTGGCATTATTTGTATTAATAATTCATTAAACTAGAAAGAAAATATTAAAATTTAGATATTAATAAAAAAACTTTTATTTATTTTAGAATAATTAAATAATATATATATATATATATATTACATTTAAATATAAAATAATTCAAAATTTTATATTTTTGGTATTTTATATTTAAAAGTAATTTATAAATTATTTAATTCTTTTAAAATAACTAAACAATTTTTTTAATTAAGAATGATGTACAAGTATTAGACTAGTAGTTAAATTGTTAACCCTACAAACATTTATTGAAAACCATCTTATTTGTATAAACATTCCATCAAATTAAACTTCCATTTTTTAACAAATTTTCATGTATCAAAAGAATGGATTAATACCTTGGATGTGATCTTGGATGAGTGTAGCAGACTTCTATCTCCTAGAAAAAGGCAGAAAAACAATCGACTTCTTCCTATGGACTTAGAAGATTCGATCGAAAGGAAAAAGAAATAGAAGGTGTTCTTCCTTTTCTTCCACTTACATATTTGGTGATTTATGAAAATAAAAAAGAGATGGAATGGAATTGTTCTTGCTGTATAATTTCAAGATTTGTGAATATCTTATATATTTTATTTAATTACCATGATATTTTATTTTGTTACCACTTGGTATTTACTGGAGTATATGATAGTTTACTAATATCCATAATATTGGTCACTTAATATATTATCGTCTAAAAATTACACAATCGATAGATTTAATTGTTTAAGTCTTTTAGTGAATAAATCGTAGCACTTTGAAGACGAAACTACTTATTTATTATTATAATTTAATTTCCTTTCGTCGTTAGATGCACTTTCTGCCTCAATTTCTTTTTCTTCCTTAGAAATGCACTTTCCGCCCCAATTTCTCTTCTTTAGAAATTCACTTTCCGCCTCAATTTCTCTTTCTTCCTTAGAAATTCACTTTCCGCCCAAATTTTCTTCCTTCAAAATCCACTTTCCGCCTCAATTGCTCTTTCTTCCTTAGAAATTCACTTTCCGCCTCAATTTCCATTTCTTTCTTAGAAATGCACTTTCCGCCTCCATTTAGCTTTCTTCTATAGAAAAGCGCTTTCCGCCTAAATTTCAGTTGCAACCTCAATGTATTTTCTTAGAAATGTAATTTTCGCCTCAATTTCCCTAGCTTTCTTCCATAGATATGCACCTTTTGCCCCCATTTCTCTTTCTTACTTAGAAATATACTTTCTGCCTTAATTTCATTTGCAACTTAGGGGATATAATATTTTAACGTCCCATAAATTTTAAATTTAGAAAAAAATTGTCGCAAAATAGTTAAGATTTTCAACGTTGTATTGATATTTCTGGCAACATTGGGACGTAAATGGAAAAGTTAGTAAAAATTTGGGACGCGCCTAATTGGAAAACTTGGAAAAGTTAGTAAAATTTTGGGACGCGCCTAATTGGAAAACTTAACTTTTTTCTGTGTTGAAAGAGAGCAAAAAAGTGATTGTTCAATTGGGGCCAAACCATTTGACCGTAAAATGTGGGCCGAGACGGAAAACACTGCCCGTTATCCTTCGATCCACTGCCGAGGGTGGGTGGTTGTCGCTGCTCTGTGGAGCCAGCCTGGCGCATTACCCAATTTCCTATATATAACATAGCTGTGAAATTTGTTTTCTTTCGATGTGGGATATCTTTTTTTTTTAGATAAGTTGAAATTATATATGGAAAAGTAGATCAAGTAATTTCCCAATTTCCCCTCCATCTATATTGATCTTTTCCTGTCAAAATATTTATTAATAAATTTGTCTTTTACAAAAATAAAAAATCGGTCTGAAAATTTAAATACAGTTTGTAGGGTTCAACTGATCAGATTTCTAGTTAAAGAGCTGACTAAAAAAAAATTTAATCAGAAAAATATATTTTATAAATGGATTGCCAGAGTTAATAAAAAATACAAGGTTACAAGACTAGCGGATATGCGGATTCCGCAGAAATTACAATTTGAGATCAACCCTTAACAATGAGTAATTTACAGCATTCTGATCCTTCAAAGAAAACATGCACCAAGTTATCATTTTTAATTCTTCTATGATCGATCTTGTCTGTCTTGACGTCTAAAAGATGAGTAACAATTAGTGGCTTTTATCTACGAGATCTGCTTCTTTTCAGCCTCGACTGAGTCATGATAGCTGCTTCTCTCGTGCTACCCACATTCTCATTCGTGGTGCTACATATGAAAACACTGAGAGACGTGTATACTAGTATTGTAAGTAATAAATTTAAGCCATTCAGACTATGAAAAGAATTGAAACACAATGTGTATATATATATGATAAAAAATCAAGAATCTTCTGCAATGAACAAATAAATACCTGTCAACGAAGGCAATAAGGTTTCACCATTACTTGTGATCCCAAAATATAATGAGGATTATTTTTTGTCAGGACAAGAGCGGCTGTTTCTGGATAATCGAAAGTCACAAACCCAAACATCCTCTTCTCTTGGTTATAAGGAATCTTAACCTCTTGAACCGGTCCAAAATTTCTGCAACGTAGATTAAAGAAAGAGTTAATCTAGATGATATATGTACATATGTTATAACTTATTAATCTCATACAGATTTCCTTACTCGAAATAGTTGCGAACATCTTCCTCAGTAAACATGCACTGCGGACGAAAAGTCATATAGACTCGTAACTCCAGTCCATGTCCACCATCATTAGGTCTCTTGAGATTTTTGAAGTCTTCCGTCAAGACTATAGATTCCCTCCCATGTGGTCTATCACATAGCCAACATATATAAATATTGATAATTCAATTATATTTGAGCAAGAAAAATAAACAATTAAGTAGTTTAATTTAACCTGTTAACGATGAGAATGGATTTTTCCATTTGAGTAAGTACTTGTTTCATCCCGCAAATGAGCTCTCCTTTGTTTCTATGCTCCAACGGAAATGAGGTTGCGTATTTATCATAGTAAAGTATTGGTATAGATGAGATAGAGACGGGGATGCCTCCTCTACACCTCAAAAGCTCAACCAGTTCCATCTCGAGATGCTTAAGAGATCCACCTTGTAATGAATGGTCCGGAATCATCGTGTCATCTCTATTTGGCGGGTTGAGAACCAAAACACGACCATTTTCCATCCGATAGAGATGTAAGAGCTTGCAAGTGCCACCATTCTTGCAATACCCCTGACTGAAGGCAACACAAACCTGATTGTGTTGCAAGTTTTGAATGGTAGGTTGAGGAGGGATACCACTAGAAGATGCCTCGAAAGGGGTGAATTCCGGTGGAATATTTGAAACAACTAATGGATTCTTCCCCTTATTAGTACAGGAAGAATGACTAGATTCTTGAGATGAGCCAAACTTGCCCTCAACTTCAGCAATCAAGCTTTGAAGTACACGAGTAGGGGCGTTGGCCAATCGTATCAACTCAAGAACTCCTTGATTTTGTAGCAACACATGACCAACAACCTTGGAAACATTTTGAGGATCGAGTTCCTCAATTCTCTTAAACAACTCCATAGTAGCCTCGGCTAAATCCATCTCCATGCTCTAAATTTAACAAGGAATTAAACAAAATTAATTAATATTGTTTTAAATACAATATTAGAAATATTCTATCAAGGATGTATAGAGCTAAAAATCAAGAAAACAATTCAATGATTTGAAATTATTGACTACAAATGTGCAAAAGCTGCATTAACTCTATTTTAATCTTTGTAAAATGTTAACCCCACAAACATTGATTGAATTCATATAATTTATAACAATTCGATGTTGTTTTAATGTTTTTTTTGGTGATTTGGGAATAAAATGATATCATTTGAATACATGTGGAGCAAAATTGGTAAAGTAAATAATTGAGGGACTATCTCTAAAAAGGTAAAATCTTATGGGGTAGATTGAAGAAGAAGAGACAGCAAGAACATATATACTAAATCTGCATTTACTTATACAAAATAAATAAGTAAAAGAGAAATGGCAAACAACAACATTTCATCTATATGCATTGTTTCCTCTAAAAGTTCATATTTCTGGGTCAAAATCAATTCATGTTTCAGATACGCACATATATATTAAAAGGTGAATTCTTGAAATACCTGTGAAATCTTGCAGCAATGGTGCGGTGAACGACGGGAAATTGTTCTTCAATTCTTCTAGTGAGGTGGGGGTTTTAAATGTGGGTAACCGCCGTATAATGACAAGGTTTCTTACCAAACGGAAAAGCAAAAAGACAGAGAGAAGAAGAAGGGGCTTGCCTAATTCTGGACTTTAATTCAGTTTCTTCTTTTGTACTTACATGGACATTAACATTTTCTTTTTATCTTTGGTTATAGAAAAAATGATATTGAAAAATTTGAAGCTGGCTTTTTCATTAAGATCGAGATTTTTGTTTCAAATAGCATCTTGTACGTTTTCTATCAATTGCATATACATGTATATATAGATTTAAAATATCTGTTTAAATATAAAATGAACTATCATGTGTAGCAAAAAAAAACTTCTGGAATTTATTTTTCGACTTGGGAACACACTTAATTAAGTTACTACAGACAACCAATATCATGATATATAATTATATGTGTGGGTATTAATTTCGTGAGATAGCAAGTATTGTAAAATCAATATCAGAAAATCGATGTCAAAATTCAATTTTTAGTAAATATTAAAATATTACACAAAATAAATATGCCAGCTTGAATTGTCCCCATGTCCCTATTGTCAAATATTACTACTAAAAATTATTTTATAAATAATAATATTAAAAAAAAATATATCAAGCCTTACCAATTTCATTGCTAAAATTAAAGTACTAGTTTTACTCAATTCAACCACTCACCTCAACAATGATATATATATAAGTACTAAAGTAAAATCCGTCCCAAAAAATTTTACCTTTTTTAAATGGTTCCGTAATTTTTTTTTCTTTTTCAATTTAATCTCATATATATTATTCAAATTGCATTATTTTTAGCATGTGTCAGTCATGTGCTTTTTCTGTTATGCCGACGGAATTGGCCGACTCCGGCCACATTCTAAAGACCGACATCGTTTTTGTGTTTTTTTTTTTTGACGATTTGGGACTAATATTATATAATTTGACTACATAAACTACAAGGAATTTGGGTTTAATGACGGAATCCTCGCATTACAACTTTTCTAGTTAAAGGTCTTTAAAAATCTTGTAGTGATATGGGACTAAATTGAAAAAGAAAAAATATTGTGGGACCATTTCGAAAAAGGTAAAAGGCTATTAGACGAATTTGGTTATAATTGTGGGACCATTTCGAAAAAGATAAAGTTTTGGGACTATTTCGAAAAAAAGTGAAAACTTATGGGACTACATATGTCATGCTAAATTAGAATTTTAGATTATTTGACAAGTATATTTCAAAGGAGCACAAAGAGTTAATTAATTTTTTTATCTTTTTTGAGACGTAAATTAATCAATTTACAAAATAATGGGACGTAAATTAACCAACTTATGAAATTGTGGGAGGTAAATTAATTTTTTTATTTTTTTGTACCTTTTTAAAAAAAATGTGAAAGTTACGAGACATAAAATATTTTTTTCCTCTGCATCATGTTCTGCAAATTCTAATGCCAATGTCGGATATACAACTAACTGATAATCATCTTGGTTGATAGTAGGGCATGCACGCCTAAATTTTATATTGTCCATCCTAGCCGACTACTAATAGTTGCCCGCAACATGAAGGGGCAAGGGCATCGACGAGCTTAAAAAGGCAATGAGCACGACCCTTGTGTTGGCTTTGCCTAATTTCAACACGAAATTTGTAATTAAAATTGATGCCTCGGGATTTGGGATTGCGTATATGAGTAAAGAAATAACAAGATCCAAGAGCTCGTTGAAAGAAATGTTGGCCATTCATTAAGCTATTCGAGGTTGGAGCCATGACGTCCTACTCAAGAAAGTGAAAGTGGTCCGAGTGAAGTAACAACCCGATCACAATCGAAACTTCAATCCAATATTTTTTCAAGCCATTCTTAAAATGACTAATCTGGAAAGTGGTGAAATCAAAGTTCATTATAACTATTGCAACACTCGATACACATTTAAGTCCAGAAGAGGATATGGAACATCCATTGGCCATGTGACGAAGAAGCGTGTGAATAGAGTTGGAATTGCTATAAACCAAGCTCAACTGCAAGGATTTGCCGAGTCTTCCAGAGGTGCAGTTCAAGGTAAGGTAAGTAATTCAACTTCTCTATTTAAATATATATGATCAATTGGTATATTGGATTTTTTTTTAGCTAAAATAATATGTGTTCAACACACCTTCCTTTTAGTTTTTGCAATGATTTTAGTTTTAATGATATATACGATTCAACTTAGTCTTCGAGGCACAAAAAAAATAAAATGTTCTATTGACAGTAGTCATGATATTGCTAAAGTCGTTAGTGAATATAAATATGTTTAGATCAATATTAATATTTTGCCGATCTCAATATTAATGTGTCAATTTTTGCGGATATTTTGAGTGATAATTTAAAAAAATATATTATTTAGGAGTCTTTTGTCATTAAATTAATTATTCTTGGACTTTGAACAAGAAATTAATTTCTTATAAAGATTTCCATACCGAAATAATTTAATGGCTACGGTTATGAGTAATAAGAAGATGACAAAGTTCACCTCTTTGTGAATAAAGTCTAGGACGTAAGCAGTTGCTTAGCTGCCTTTGTAAGCAAGAAAGGGAGAAACTAGTGTTTTGCATGCAATCCATTTGTCCGATGAATCAGTCGGTATTTAATACATACAGTTGATTATTTTTAGTAGTATAGTATGCATCTAGATATATAGAAAATAAAAATTAAGCTGGTATGTGATGTGATACCTTCCAAAATACTATTAAATAGCTCAACACAACATTAATGTATAGTATCAATTTGAGTTGATCTGTTAACGAGGCTAGCTGGGCTGAATTTCTTTAGATAAAATATATGAAATTAACCGATACATGTTGCTTTTTTTTTTTTTTAGATAAAATATCTCAATACAACATTAGTATTGTGTGAGTTTTATCTCATAATCTCATAGTCAGCACACTAAGTGAGTAGTGAGCTGATAGGATCAGATAAGATAACTTATGCCTTATCAGATGTGTTGAAGGTTTCAATCAGATGAGAATGTGATGCTTAGAGTTCAGCACAGTTGGGATCAGCACAGTAAGATCAGCACAGTACTTGAGTCAGCACAGTACTTGATCAGCACAGTTGGTCAGCACAGTACTTCAGCAGAGTTGAATCAGCACAGTACTTGGTCAGTGCAGTAAAGACCAGCACAGTATGAAGTCTATTAGCAGAGTTAGCTCACTACTAAAAAATACCCCTTTAAATAAGAGTCACAAAGTATGCCTAAAATGACCCTCTAATAATTTACATATTTGTAGTGACGCCCGCCTTAATTAAATTTTCCATATTAAAAAATTAACCAAAATTAAGCTGCTTAATTAATTCTCTCAAAAAAAAAAAAAAAAAACTTGCCCCAATCTTTCTTCAATCCTAATAATTAAAAAAATCTTCTTCAGCCCTAATCTTTTCAAAAGCTGCGCACGAATATTCTTCTCAATCGGTTCCCAAAGCCTTCGTCACGGTTCCTGAAAAGTGATCCTTATCTATCGATCGATTGTCAATCGACGGTTCTGAAGGCCTCATCACAGTTACGCGTGTGTTGTCAATCGACTGTTTGTTGCCCTTCATCACCGTTCCCGAAGCACTCGCGTAAGATTGCAATGTGTTTTTTCAGTATTTTTTTCAAACACTAGATACTTACTATGTGGGTTCTCTAAATTGGATGATTGGTTTCTCGTATGATTGATGATTGAGTAACATGATTCTTGATCGGATTTGTCTTTATCTCAAATACCATTCATACACAATATAACATATTTTACAGTCTGCAGGGGTTGATTGGAATACTCAGGGTATGGGTTAAATTAAATTCTAAAGGACTTAGTTTTGAAGCGGGCGAGGTTGTTTCGAAAAAATCATAGTTCCTCTTATTCGTAGGACCTGGTTTAGTGATTGGTTGAGAGAACCCAAATTATGTTTGTGTTGTAATTATTCTCTAAACCATTAATTTTGCCCTGTTCCAAAATAAAATCAATATCAGATAGATTATTTGTTGATCGTTTCCACATTATATTCTTATTAGGTTTCTCTAACTGCCTGATAAGCTGTATTTATGTTGTATCCAATTCTGAATTATACTTTTGGCCCCAGAAATATGATTTAGTGTCTGAGATTATTGAGTATTGGTAAGAATGACCAATCACATGATAAACTGTATTTCTGTTGTAATTCTGAATTTATAATTTTGGCTCCGAAAATATAATTGTATCTGAGATTGTTGAGTATTGGTGAGAACGACCAATTGCATAATAATCCATGGATTTATAATTTTGGCCCCAGTCAGTGACGGAGCCAGAAATTTTAGGTTGGGGGGTCCAATTTTTTAATTCATTATAAATTTTATAATATCTCATTTTATTAATTTAAATTTATCAATTTTTGTTATGTTTTGAAGAAAATTAATTTTGATTGTTCCGACTCAAAATAGGTGAAACAGTGTTAAAATTATTAGACAAATGTATAACTTAAAATATATTTCCTCCATGCCGTAATGACTTGAATACGTTGACAAGTTCACTTTTTAAGAAATGTGAATTTAGTGAGGTGTGGAGTCAAATAAATGAGGAGTATTTTCGGTAATTTAGTGAGGTATAAAAGGAATTTACTGATGTGTTAAAAAGAATTTAGTGAGATGTAGGGAAGAATGTAAATTAAAATGAGTGACAATTTTAAAAATAAAATGATGTAGTGAGAATATTAATTTTGTAGCATTGTACAAATAATCTTGAAACGTCTCAAATAAAAAAAGTATACAAATAATTATAAAACGGAAAAAATATATATAAAAAAAAAAAAAATTGGTGGGGGGCCCACTGCCCCCGCTGGGCCCTATGTGGCTCCGTCCTTGGCCCCAGTAATATGATTTAGGGGCATTGAGAGGGTCCCTGATAATTTTTACGACGATGAAATGTACTATTCTCATTTGAATATTTCCCTTGCTATATTATACAACAATCAACAACATTCCAACTGTTAACAAGTATAATAATCCCTTTTATTTATTTTACAATACAAGCAAGAATAAGTGAAGCTACAATGCTACATCTTAAGTAGAAATGTAGAATTACAATGGCATTGGGACATATAGCAGAGAGAGTGGTCTGTTCTGTTGTAGATAGTACAACATAAATAACCAAATAGGAAATGTCAAGTGTGAGATTATAATTTTGATCGGACCTTTTCGATGGGTTCTCTTCTCAGTATCATTCCTGCTGCCGATTTTGGGATGCTGTTTATGAACGCAACTCTCCTCAATCTTTTAAAATGTGCTAACTGAAACAATGAATTCTGTGCGTTTAAAGAGGGAGGCAGCACACTTGTTTGCTTATTGCAAAAATATGTCATACGTGAATTTTATCATCTGCCTACAAATGAAGTAACATATTGATTGGGGACCCTCTCAATGCCCTAATCTTCCAAGATAAGACCAGAAAAATTACTGGGGCCAAAAAAAATTCTCATTTGCACTTAGAAAACAACATAAAATTCCAAGTTAAGACCAAAAAATGGAGTATTATGAAAAAATTCTTGGAATTCTTGAGTAAATGTATGATTGGTGTTATCTTGCCTTTTTGTGTTATTTTATTTCTTCGCTTAATGTATGATTGGTATTTGATATATGATTGGTGCTTGAGACAAATTTTGGCATACAATACATACCCTGAGTAACAGCAGAATGTGCTGTGTTTAACAGCAGAGAGAGCTGCTTTAAACAGCAGAAAGTGCTGTTTTTAACAGCAGAGAGAGAGAGAGAGAGCTGTTTTTAACAGCAGAAAACTGTTTTTAATAACAGAAATTGTTGTTTCTGCACTTATTAATGTGTGAACATACCCTGAGTAATCCGATCAATCGTCTTCTAAAATTTCCTTTATATATGATTGGTGTTTGATACTGTCTTCTCAATTTGCCTTCTCAAACTGTTATTTGATCATTGTTTGTTTGAATCATGTATGTTAAGATTCTGTGAAAAGATATTGCAATGAAATCTCTGTTTCTTATGTGTAAGAGATTGGTGTTTGTCGTTCATAACATAACCATAATCGAGTTTCAGTGGAAGACTTGATATATAGGTCTTCCTATTTAATTTCTTGAAAACCTTGGTGGTTTAAGATTTTAAAATCTTGTGATGTTAATGTTTTGGTTATAATAAATCCAGAAACTAAATTATACATGACTATTTTTGCTGTCAATTGAATTGTACATAAGGATGTATATATTCTGATAATTTCAAGTTAATTTGGCATGTTTAATCAAGTTCTTGATTTAATTAAAAAAAGGATTAATTTGGGTTCTTTTGACAGGTGCTATTATTTCACTTGGCTACTATTTTGAAGGTATTTTTTCTCACTAGTTGACACTTGTTTTGTTTGTTATCATTAGTACTTTGCTTTTAACATGATAGTTAACTCACTTTTCTTGAAAAAAAAACGTGTTTTCCATACCAATTATGATCTTTGAATTATCCTGCTATTATTATGTAATTAGTTGATTATGATATTTGCAAAGTTTAGTAATTCATCTATGAATGTATATGCAATGCTAATGTTGGTAACAATGGTTGCTGTTTGATATGCATATGTTAAATATATAAAGAGTTGTTTTTAACTACAGAAAAGTGCTTTTTTTTAACAGCAGTAAAGTTGTTTTTGACAGCGGGAAACTTTGATGAACACTGGATTTCTTTGAACAAGCTGATGATAAAAACCAATACTCTGAAAATTAGTGTTTTTTTTATATATATTAACATTGAATCAACTTTGATGAACCAGTTATAACTATTAAGCATTTTTGTTGCAGCTGGCATTGGAAAAATATCAGTTGATGCAAATCATTGCAAACGGAATCTTCAATTATTTTTACGTATTGGGTTGGGAGAGTACTATTCACTACTAAATGAAACCCTATGTAGTCACGCTTTCTTTGTAAGCTTGTACCTGACGACCCAGCCTGTAGATTTTATGGAACAGCCATCTACAGCGGGCCTTTCTATTCATGGCCTTATCTAACCTGGATTTATTTATCGAAGACCACTCTGTCATCCGAAAGTAGATACTAGTCCCGATCTCTTGATGTGGATATAAATCATATTACTGCAGAATAATTGCAAAAAGGTGTTATGCAGATTAATGGTCACAAACATGATGAAGATGTTGTACAAGAAAACCCAACCTAGGCAAAACACATGGAGAATGATGAAAACCTGAGCAATGAAATTTCATTTTACAAACTAGAGATGATTAAATTCAGCTATTTCAGATGGATCAGCTCATGGACATCAGGTACACCTTTATTTTTTATTTTTTATTTTTACTTTCTTTGTCAAATAATTTTTTTTGCAAAGATAATATATACTTGAATTTACCAACTCATTTAAAAAGTATCTTTTATTCTGCAGATGACCAATATTTCAGTGTTTAGTGAGGATTTTGAAACTTATAAGACTTCGGACATTGTTCCAGACATCTTTTTGAACATGCATGTAATCATTTGTTGAAAATGAGGATTTGAGAGGACATTCAAACATCACAAATGTCGCCGGGTCAACCTCCTGCAATTCTACACTTGCCTAATCTGTTGGACCCTCTGATGCCAATTCTCGCCCCTTGCAGGTACATTTAGCTATGTAAATTTATTTGGTTTTTGTATCAATTAACAACATTACATAAAGTTGTTCTTGTGAAGAAAGAAGGGTGATCCACTTGTTCTAGTATATGTCTTAAAGTACTTAATATTTGTTTTAACAGGTTGGAGTAAGAGTCCTTTTAAAAGGCATGCGCCCTCCAAACAATGTTGCACGCAGTATTGTTGAAAGCTATATTCTTGTTAAGTTGTTGGGCATTGGAAAATTATTAGGACGTGAATGGTGTGAAGTGAAAGTTAGTATGACCATTGTATTTGAGGAACCTTAAATCCAAAAATTTAGAGGTGTTAAAGTTGTTGAGCAAGCTATAGGACATAACATTGCTTGGCCAGAGCAACTAGTAAGTTTCTTTTGATATATTTCATTTGTTTTAGTTAGTTTTTTTTTTCAATTTCAAGTATTAATAATTTTTCCTCTTATTTATTATTATAGGTTCAAGTGGAAGATGCAAGATAAAGATAGCAAAATAAATTTTGCCGCGCATAATTTAGGTGCAATTTATCTTTGAATTGGATAACTTAATTTTATTTTCTTTAAATTTGGAATATTAGATTTGATAGTGTTATGTGGTTGATAAAGGGTCTAATATTTGTTTTAGATTTGGAATATTAGATTTTAAACTTTGGTTATTTTGTTGTAGGGGTGGGATGACATCTTATTGTTATATATATCTTTGGTTTTTTCGTTTTAGAAGTGTGATCATTTTATTTTTATATATTTGATTGTTTGTTTTTTAATAGTGTGATGATATTTTCTGTTATTATATAAATGAAGGAAAATATAAAATTATTATATATGCTTGAGCAATTTAGGTGTATATGTATAGTCTATATTATCACTACTAATATTATGTGACGTTAAAAAGCGTCATTAAATTTGGAAGTTAAATTAGTTATTAATTTTTTGTGACGCGAGAAAGTGATAATAAACACCATCGTAATGCCGATTAACATCACTACATAATGTTATTGTGATGCATACAAGCGTCACCAAACGAGGTGGTTAAGTTAGTTAGAAATTTTTCGTGACACGAGAAAACATCACTAAAGCACACCATCATGACGCCGATTAGCGTCATCAAACAGTGTTCCCATGATGAATAAAAGCATTGCAACGACAATACATAGTGACGCTTTTCCAGCGTCACGACAATAGCCTATAGAAACGCCAAATCAGGTGACGCTTGACTAAAGCGTCACCATAGCAAATGCGTCACTAAAGAATTATTGTGGTGACACTTTTGAGCGTCTCTAAAGCCCTTTTTTGTAGTAGTGGCTTTTGATCATCAGAGAAGAAGAGTTGGGTATCAGAACAGTAGAAGTGTTCTGATCTTTATGGACAAGTCTTCTGATATTGAAGTTAGTTAGTTTAACTAACTGTATTACAGTTACAACTACTTGAGGGCATAACTACCATTTCAGTTGGGCAATAACAGAGCACATGGGTTGTTACAAGCGGTTGCAAACGGTTGCTAACTACTCAAAACAGTTCCTAACAGCAGCAACTACCTTTGGTCTTTATATACTCTTGTATGTGTACATTGTAAAGGTTGGGGGGAGAAAAATCACAAAGTTGATTTTGGAATGTAGTACGATTGTAATCTTTGAGTTGTGTGAGTTCACGAGTGTGTAAACATTCTTGATCAATCAAAGAAGTACTCGTCTGGTCCAGTGGATGTAGATCACATTGATCGAACCACTTAAATTCTTGTGTGATGTTTGTTTTGTTGCTTACTTTCTGAATTACTATTCTAGAGCAGTTATTTCTTCTATCTTCAAGTATTCTACTTGGTTAGAGACGTCTAATCGACCCGAATATCTTGACAATTGGCACCGTCTGTGGGAAATTGAAGTAGCTGCAGATCTAAGATGGGGAATTCTACCAAGTACAACATAGAGAAGTTTACAGGCACGGAAGATTTTGGGTTGTGGAAGGTCAAGATGCAGGCCCTCCTTGAACAGCAAGGATTATTCGAGGCTCTCGAAGAATCCGAAGAGATTGCAGAAGAAACTGCAACAGCTGCGGTTGAAAGGAGCAAGTTGCTCAGATGGATCAGCTCATGGACATCAGGTACACCTTATTTATCTTTATGTTGATCTATATATTTATCTTTATGTTGAACTATATGTTGAACTATATATTGCAGTTTATTTGTGTAGTTTAATTTATTGGAGGAATAATGCATTTGGTGTATAGATGAAAATAAAGTGCATTCATTTGTTTCATTGAGTACAAATAACAGTGCATTCTAGTACAAAATAGCCTCATATAGAGTGCATTATACATATATTTAACCAAACCACTTGAAGGTGGTAGATGCAACCATGACAACTAGCACAATCAAAATGATTTTGTTCACTTTGATTAAATCCTTGATTTCTTCAGCCAAATTCTTGATCTCTATAACCAATTTCTTCATCTCTTGAGTCATTTTCTTCATGTCTTCAGTTTCTTGGTCACTTTGATTAGATCCTTGATTCTTGTCAACACCACAATTTTCTAGAGTATCAGCCCATACAAATAAACCACATCCACCACCACAACCATCACTTAGGGAGTCAGGACAATTATGAAATATCCTCCCTTTACTTCTAGGTTGTTAAGAAGCATATGTACGACATGCCTTTCCACAATAACAAACAAGGCCTTGCTGAAATCGAATAGAAGATGAAGAAGACATGATATTTCTTTGCAAAATAGAAAAAATCGAATATGGTGTGAGCTTTGTGTTTCTTTGTGTGTGCTATATATACAAAAAATTGAATTAATTAAAAAAAAAAACCGCCAAATGCCGGCGGAATATATTTTCCGTCGGAATTCACAATTTGATAAATACCGACGGATGTATTTATTTATGCCGACGGAATATTGGGCGGGTGAAATGTCGACGGAATTAACTTTCCGTCGGAATTCACCATTTGATAAATGCCGACGGATTATTCGTCGGCATTATCTTTGCCGACGGAAATTTGGGCGGGTGAAATGCCGACGGAAAGATAAGTCCGTCGGCATTTCCGTCGGGAAATAAACTTTCTACTGTCTAATTTTTTCCCACTTCACTTTCGTATTGCAAATTTACACCAAAACTTTATACTGCGAAATTTTTTATGCTCATGCTCGGGTATTCAGAAACATCAAATTACGATTACGGTACATTTTCTACCATTTTTAATTTACTCTATACATAAAATTCAATATAATGTAATTACATGTTTTATATATATCATAAGTTTTGTTTGAATTTATTATAAGTTTAGTTTAGTAATGTGTTGCTCCACTTAAATGTTTAGCAGATGGATTTGCCTGACCGTCGTTGGATGTACTCTACTCCTAGAATGATTAGAGGAAATGTGAATGTGGAATTTTATAATGAACTCGTGTTATTTGTTGAATTTGCAAAAAGCCAGCCACATTACATGAGTGGAAATTGCATTAGGTGTCCGTGTAATGCTAAGAAATGTCAGAATAAGCAATATAAAGAGATTGATGAGGTCTTAGTACATATTGTGAAAAATGGTTTCGTTGATAATTATTATAATTGGACTAGTCATGGCGAAACACGTTGGCCTTATTGATTTGATGAAGTGTTTTACTATTACACTGTTGGAATCTATCAACAAGAAGCAAATTTCGATCATGTTGGCACTAGTAACGAGGTAGAACAACAGTTTGGGGACGAAGAACAACAGTTTGGGGACGAAGAACCGAATATGTATCAAACAATGATCAGGGAAGCTGGTTTTTCAAACATGGAAGAGGAGCCGACGAATGAGGCATTTCGGTTTTATGAGATGCTCAAATTAGTCGAAGAAGATTTATATCCGGGTTGTGAATCTCAATCACAGTTGTCATTTAATGCACGACTCATGAACATTAAAACCGAGAACAAGCTTTCTAACAGGGCATATGAGCAAGTGACACAGTTATGCAGTGAAACTTGTCCTCAAAATAATAAGGTGCCTACGACGTTTCATCAAAGCAAACAAATGTTGAAGAATGTTGGTTTGCCGGTTGAGAAGATTGATTGTTGTGTGAAGGGTTGCATGTTATATTGGGGTGACGAAGATAGCAGTCTGAATATGTGTAGATTGTGTGGCCATCCCCGGTACAAAGAGGCACGTCGAAAGGGACCTGGTGGTCAATCGAAGAAGACAAAGAAGAAAGTGCCATATAAGAAGATGTACTACCTTCCTATCATTCCTCGTTTGATGAGATTATATCAATCAAGTGCCACTGCACAACACATGACGTGGCATGCTACAGATTCCTATTCGGCTGAGTCGAGGGAGATGCGATATCCGGCAGACTCAGAGGCCTGGAAACATCTTGACAACGTGTTTCCAGATTTTGCTTGTGAACCGAGGAATGTGAGATTAGGTTTGTGTACTGATGGTTTTGCACCGTTTGGGATGCATGGGAAGCAGTATTCTTTGTGGCCGGTGATACTGACTCCGTATAATCTTCCTCCGTGGATGTGCATGAAACCTCAAACAATGTTTCTAACTGTATTGGTGCCTGGACCAACGAATCCAAAGGACAAACTGGATGTTTATCTCTAACCTCTTATAAAAGACATGATCTTCTTATGGGAGAATGGAGTCCAAACGTACGATGTTTTTAGAAAGCAGAACTTCACGATGCGTGCTGCTCTTTTATGGACCATTAGCGGCTTTCCTGCATATGGTATGTTGTCCGGGTGGAGTACGGCCGGAAAGAAAGCATGTCCGTATTGTATGGAAAATTCTGAAGCTTTCAGTCTCCCGGTGAGTAGAAAAGTTTCATGGTTCGATAATCACCGTAGGTTCTTACCTCAAGGTCACCCGTTTCAAAGAAATAAGAAGAACTTCGTAAAGAACAGAGCAGTCACAAACAATCGACCTCCACTTCGAGATGGTATTTTATACATTTATTTAATGATCGAGTACTAAACGTATATTTATTTATTGCTTTTAGTGTCATTTATAATTTACTCTCCGTACAGGACGTAGGTTGTTATATGAGGTTCAGTGGACGGGGTTGAAAAAAAGTACCGAGGAAAATGCAGCGGAACACAACAGACGAATTGAGGGTGGTTGGAAGAAAAGGTGTATTTTTTGGGACTTACCATACTGGAGTTCACTATTGATACGACACAATTTGGATGTGATGCACATTGAAAAGAATGTGTTTAACAATGTGCTCCACACAATCATGAACACGGAAGGCAAGACGAAAGACACTCCAAAGTCTCGGGAGGATTTGGACACTCTTTGTCGCCGTCCAGAGTTGAAAAAGGATGAGCGTACAGGTAAATTTCCAAAGGCTAGCTACACACTGGATAAGCCACAAAAACAAAGATTGTGTAGGTGGATAAAGGGATTGAACTTTCCGGACGGCTACGTGTCGAACTTGAGTCGATGCGTAGACACAACAACGGGTAAGGTTACAAGGATGAAGAGTCATGATTGTCATGTATTTATGCAACGCTTGATACCGATTGCGTTCCGAGAACTTCTTCCTCACAATGTGTGGAGGGCTATCACTGAATTAAGTCTCTTTTTTAGAGATTTAACGGCTACAACGATCAAGATCGATGATATGATTCGTTTAGATGAAGACATTCCAGTGATTTTGTGTAAGTTGGAACAAATTTTTCCACCTAGCTTCTTTAACTCGATGGAACACTTACCCGTTCACTTAGCATATGAAGCGAGAATTTGTGGTCCGGTGCAATACAGGTGGATGTACCCATTTGAAAGGTAAAATCTTACTTATTTTATTTCATTACAATTACACATGCATTCTTATAAGTTTTATATATATATTATATGTGTGTGTGTATATCAGGTATCTCCACAACTTGAAACGCAATGCTAAACAAAAGGCAAACGTTGAAGCATCGATTGTGAATGCATATTTGAATGAAGAGGTTGGCATGTTTTGTTCTTATTACTTTGAAGATCACGTCAACACAAAGTTAAGAAGTGCTCCACGTAACTTCGGTGGTACATCCGCTGACGATATCAGTGAAGAGGTCGATGGAATGCTCTCCATATTCAAGTCTAAGGGACGGCCAATAGGAAAACCCACTGAACGATATTGGGAGACGAACTCGGAGGCGGAAATAGCACAAATGTATGTGTTATTGAATTGTGATGAAGTTCAGCCATACATTGAGTAAGTATTTCATATATAAATCGTCTATTTAAATACCACTTCATTTATGTCATTTAATATTAACCAAGTTTTTGAATGTTGTGAATTAGGATGTACACTCAAGAACTACGACGAGCAGAACCAAACATCTCAGATGCATATATAGATGCTCGTATTCAACGTGAATTTTCCCGATTGTTCGAACGTTATGTGAGTACCATTTAATTATGTTTTACGTAAATAAATTAATATTTATTTTAATTAATTTTAAATTGAACCGTATAGGGACAGGATAACGCTCTTGACAGTCGATTCTTACGAGATCGCAGCAAGGGACCACTACGTCGTGTAAAGACTTACAACGGTTATATTGTGAAGGGCTACAGATTTCATACGTCTGGGTATGCATCGACAAAGGCAACTACCAATAGTGGCGTCTGCGTTAGCAGTGCGAATAACAATGCAGATGCAAGTGATTACTTTGGGGTGTTACGGGAAGTCGTCGAAGTAGAATATCTAGGATATCCAACAAAGACTGTAGTGTTGTTCAAGTGTCATTGGTTTGATTCAGGCCATCTAGGAACAAGAATTCACCCGGAGTACATGCTCGTTGATGTTAGTTCGAAAAGGACGTATGTTGGGGATGATCCATTTGTATTTGCCCATCAAGTATCTCAAGTATACTACTGCACATATCCGGGAGCTCCACGTGGTTATGAATGACACGCTGTTTGCAAAGTAAAGGCAAGGTCAATGGTAGAAGTCCCTAAAAAGGAAAAAAATACTGAAGATGAATCTCCATTTCAAACAGAACAAATAGAGACTCCAACTGAAGTCTTTACGGGAGATTTCAATCTTTCTGTACCCTTGACGGCTGCAAATCCCCAATTAATCGAAATTGAAGGTGAAGAGGAGGGGGATGAAGAAGAGGATGAAGAGGAGAATGAAGATGAGGATGAAGAGGAGAATGAAGAAGATGATGATGAGGAGGAGGATGATGATGAGGAGGATGAGGAAGATGATGAAGAGGAGGATGAAGACGATGAAGATGAAAATTAATTCAATTAATGTAATGTATTTATTTTTATTTTATAAAAGTTAATTAATTATTTATCATTTAGGTACAAATTATAAAAATTAAATTTACTATAAATATAAGCCACAACCAATATATTTATTAATATATGTGGAAGAAATGAATTTCGTGATTTTTTTTAAAAATATTTTGGTAATTTAGTAGGTCTAGTATATAGAAAAAATTGAATTAATTAAAAATAAAAAATAAAAAAAACCGCCAATATGCCGACGGAATTAACTTTCCGTCGGCATTTACCATTTGATAAATGCCGCCGTCGGTATTTATATATACCGCCGTCAGAATTCACAATTTGATAAATACCGACGGATTATCCGTCGGTATTTATATATGCCGACGGAATATTGGGCCTTATATAAAGCCTCAACCTAGGGTTTCTTTCACTCTTCTCTCTCTATTTCCGTCTCTCCCGCGCCGATTTCTCTCCACCGTGAAGCTCCGATCCTTGGCCGCCGCCCAATCTGTGCTCCTCCGGCCGACCTTCCGCTTCCATTGCCTCGTCGACGCCGTTCAGCCACAACCGTCTCCTTTTTCTACAATCGTTTCCATTCTTGCTTCTCCGGCGTTTGAATAAGTGGGCCGACCACCGACATCGTCGCCGCCGCTATTTTTTTAAGAAAAAGAAGGCCGGCGACCGATCCCCGACTCCGACATAAGTGATTTCGAGTTTAGATTGAAAAATTTTGAACTTTAAGATCGATTTTTTTTTTAATTTTTTGGTTGTTTCCTTGAAGTAGACGAAGTCGCCGCCCTTCGCCGGAGACTGGAAGAAGACGAAGCCACCGTCGCCGGAGACTGGAAGAAGACGAATCTCCATCGCCATGGACTTGTACGTCGCCGGTGACTTGTTATCTTGTTTACATGCTTTTCGGTGCTTATTAATTGTGCTATTGAGGGGTGCAATTTCTTTCTCCAGTTCACTTTTTGGTTTCCATATTTGAGAGATTTAATTTACAAAACTCATCGATATTAATGTCTGTATGGTTTCCATCTACCTTGACTTGTATAATTGCAACTTGATCTGGGGGTTTGTTTCATTGTCAGTGCACATTGATGCATTTTGAGTATATACACAAATTTAATTTAGTTGCTGTTTCTTCTTTGCTAGTATATACACCAATTTAATTTATTAAAAAGTGCTGCGGGTCGGGGCCTCCCCGGTCCCACCCTGATACACGTGTTATGCAACACTAAATAAACAACCGCAAGTATACGGCGTCTATTGTAGCGTGATAAGCACGAGGTCGATCCCACGAGAAGGTTAAGCGTAAAAGGGTAGTTTGCTAGTTGAGTTCTAAATAGACGTGATCGATAATTTGAAAGTTGAATTACTCTAAAGTTACCTACCAAGTGTCACGAATAAGCAACAAAGAGCAAAAATAAAATCGATCAAATGGCATACAAATCACAAAACGAAAGTAAAATGGATGTAACTCAAAGAGAAAAAGTGGGTTCCAAGGCAATTGTAGTATTTAGACGTCCGTTTATAAGAGTTATCTCGTTTAAATGGCCATTAAGGTTATCTCAAATAGGGTGATCACACAAGAAGAACTAATCGATCTCTCGATACAAATTAATCCAAAGATGCAATGTAATATAAGCTCGTATGTCTACATCACAAACATTACACCATCTAAAATAGCTCCTAAGATCATTCGATTCCCTCTCCGATAATTAATCCTCTCTCGAGATCATAATAATACCGGGTTGCACATTCGCATACGATTAAATGGAATAAATCTCTCGATACTACCCCAATTAACAATGAATCAAGCAAATCATTATGGCCACTAACAACATGCTTTGCAATGGATAATTGAATATGCAAATAAGAAATAAACACCAATTAAAGCAAGAAATTACTCATAAACATCAATCCAAATCTCTACAATGCCTTAGAACCACAAGTTGTTTAGCTAACTACTAACATAATCAAATTACAAATCCCAAATGAAATAACTAAATAAAAAGGAAAAGAAAGAGAAAGCTTAGTCTAGAATGTGGTGTGGAATGGAATTTGGGAGCTATTGCATCCTTTCTTCCTTGATTTGATGAAGAGATGATGAAGATATGGCCAAACACCTCCAAGTATGTGTAACTATGTGTGGATTGGGGAAGAATGTCTTGGGTTTCAAGAATGAGGCCTTATATAGTGTTGGGGTAGGGTTTAAGGATGAAAATTGCACTTAAGTCCTTGGAAATTGGACAAAATATGCAAAAGGCACCGAGAGCAGGGGTGACTCGGCCGAGTGGGACAGCTCGGCCGAGTTGGGGTGTTAAAATCGTGGCCAAAATCTTCAGGGCTCGGCCGAGTTGCCCCACTCGGCCGAGTGTAATTGATTCCAGCGTCCAAACTTTGTTCAGCAGCTCGGCCGGATCAGCTAGCTCGGCCGGATGGAAATTGGTTCCAGATTCTGCATCCTTCAGTAGCTCGGCCGAGTGGTCCAACTCGGCCGAGTTGTTTCTCCAAGCTTTTCCTCGCACTCGGCCGGATCAGCTAGCTCGGCCGGATTGATCAGGGGCTCGGCCGAGTTGGCTAGCTCGGCCGAGTTGCTGGGCACTCCAAACTTGTTTCGTGCATATCTTTCGCCTCGGTTGTCCGATTGTCTCGATTCTTTAGGCTATTCCACTCCGATTTTCGAGACGAACCCAACGGTGCACTCCTCTTCCTGATCCAGTAAAGTGTGGTTGGTGTTTTGCTCCAAATTCCATCGTATTTCCTACAAAATCGACAAAACACAACCTTTCCCTCATTTTGGCTCAAATCATCATAATCCATGCATAAATCAATGAAATCTCATCAAAAACATGCTTCACATGTACCTCTAAATTGTGTAAATTCCACCCGAATCAAACCCCCCCAAACTTAAAATGTTGTTTGTCCTCAAACAACTAAGCATTCAAAGCAATGAGGGTGGAATGATCACAATGGAATATTCAATGTAATTCACACATGCAAAGTAAGATGTAATGATATCTCTTTCTCTAAGTGCATTTCTCAATGAAAGTCGTAGGCTCAATGTTGCAATCCACATTCATAGATCAAAGAATGCACAAGTACACAACACATTGTGATGGGAAACATAATCCAAATGCTCAAGTCCTCTACTCACATGATGGAGTGTTTCTCTCAAACACACAAATAAATTAAGGATATTAAAACACTCATCAACCAAGTCATGCTATGCAATCACCATATGCTTGCCCAACTTCTACTTTCTACACACACTCAAATGCTCAACAATGTGATCAATAGGACTTAATCAAGGATGTAACATTGGCTCTTTGGACAAGGTAGGATGAATTTGGGAATTGTGACTCTTCTAGTGGAGGACAAAACTTGTTTTTATACAATTTGTTCTTTCACTTTCAAAGCTTACAAACTCCATCCTCACTTTTCTTTTTCCTTTCTTTTTCAAGCATTCATCATCTCATCTTTTGAACCCTTTTTTCTTTTCAAGCTTTTGGGGCTCTTTGTCCCTCTTTTCCTTGATTTTCTTTTCATCTATCTCTTTTTCTTCTTTCAACTTTTCCAACTTCTCCTTTTCACCAAAAGTATTCATTCAAGCACATGTTTTCCACTTTGTCTTTTATCCTCCACTAGATATAGGAATCAAAGGCTCAAAAAGGCTAAGTGGTTAACATTGTAGTTTGCCAAGAAAATGAGGGATTAAGCTCAAGGGGCTAACTACGGAAGATTACTTCGGTTTTGGGAAATTTTGACTAAGTGACTTTTCTTAGAACAAGATGGCCTATATCACATCACATCATCTCACACAATCATGCTTTCAAACAAGAACTTAGGAAAGTTCTAGAATCACTAGCAATAACTTAGTCCACTCTCAAATGAACTAAACCGGATTACATGCTCGATTTAAGGCTCAATTCTCACCGGTTAATTCAATAGGACTCTCATATTCATCAAATGTTCCCAAACAACAACACATCATGCATCCATGCTATCAAAGATCACAAATATGAACACAACATGATACTATATCAAACATCAATCATGCTTACATTCAAAGCAAATAAACATCATCACAACTACTCAACAATGGATTCCAATGACTATTCATGCTCACATTTCACCAAATGTCCACTACCCAACATATGATCAAAAACTAACTTAAACAATCTAAGCATGTGAAAGTCAAGTGTGCGCCGGTGCAAAATGTGACACAAGTAGAATGACGAACCGGTGCAAGGGTAACAACTAGTAGAAAAATAAAAGAAAAAAAAAATAACTCCCCCAAACTTAGAATTTTACTATGTATAAATTCTAAGTTTGGGGCTACAAGTTGTTACCTCCCTCCTTGCACATCCAATGCTTCTTCAAAGATCACCATTGCATCACTTGCTTTCTCCACTCCAAAGTTGGTTTTGCTTTCTTCTCTATTCTTCAAGACAAGGTGTCCATAGTACTCTTCATCCATACCTACAAAATAAACCAAGCTATCAACACTACTAAAGCAATAAAAACAAGAAAGCAATAAAACCTTGGGTTGCCTCCCAAGAAGCGCTATTTTTAACGTCCTATGCCGGACGGTTCTCTCCACTTTCAAGCCTCAATCAAGTGAAGTGTTTCCACCCTTCGAATTTGCTCATTTCCAAAGTAATGCTTCACTCTTTGACCATTCACCACAAAGGTTGTTCCATCTTTATCAACAAGCTCCACATTTCCCATGGGCGTCACATTCTTAATCACAAATGGCCCCGACCATTTTGACTTCAATTTGCCCGGAAATAGTCTCAACCTTGAATTGAACAATAGAACTTGTTCTCCCACTTGGAACTCCCTCTTTTCAATCATCTTGTCATGAAACCTCTTCGCTCTTTCTTTGTAAATCTTGGAATTCTCAAAGGCTCTATTCCTAAACTCATCAAGCTCATTAAGCATCATCTTCCTTCTTTCTCCGGATGCCTTAAGATCAAGATTCAACTCATTGATTGCCCAACGAGTCTTCAACTCCACTTCCACGGGTAGATGGCAAGATTTACCATACACAATTTGGTACGGAGATGTGCCCAAAGGTGTCTTGTAGGCGGTTCGATATGCCCAAAGAGCATCATCCAACTTGATAGCCCAATCCTTCCTCTTCAACCCAACGGTTTTCTCCAAAATTTGCTTCACTTCTCGATTGGCAAGCTCCGTTTGTCCATTTGCTTGAGGGTGATATGGTGTGGTCACTCTATGCTTCACTCCATACTTTGCTAAAAGTTGGTCAAGCCATCGATTGCAAAAGTGTGAACCACCACCACTCACTAGTGCTCTTGGAGTGCCAAAACGAGTGAAAATGTTTTTCCTCAAAAAGTTGAGGACCACCTTGGCATCATTTGTAGTGGTTGGAATGGCTTCAATCCATCTTGAAACATAGTCAATGGCCAAAAGGATGTAAGAAAATCCATGAGAATTGGGGAATGGCCCCATAAAGTCTATCCCCCACACATCAAAGAGCTCCACCTCAATCACATTCTTCATAGGCATCTCATGCCTCTTTGAAATGTTCCCCATCCTTTGACACTTATCACACTTCTTCACAAAAGCTTCACAATCCCTAAAGATGGATGGCCAATAAAAACCACTTTGAAGAACTTTGTGGGCCGTCCGATTTGCTCCAAAATGACCTCCATAAGAAGATGAATGGCACTCCACAATCACTTTTTCCCACTCATTTTCCGCTAGGCACCTCCTCATGATCATGTCCGAACACCATCTATAGAGAAATGGATCCTCCCAAACATAGAACTTGACATCATGATAAAACTTCTTCTTTTGATGGAATGAGAGGTTTGGTGGTGGTGTTCCGGTGGCTATGTAGTTCACAAAGTCGGCGAACCATGGACATGTTTCCTTGATGGCAAGGAGTTGTTCATCGGGAAACCACTCCTTGATAGGGACTTGGACGTCTTTTTCTTCCACATTCTCAAGTCTTGAGAGATGATCCGCCACCACATTTTCACATCTTTTCCTATCCCTTATCTCTACATCAAACTCTTGCAAAAGGAGCACCCATCTTATCAACCTCGGTTTAGCCTCCTTCTTCTCAACCAAGTACTTCAAGGCCGTGTGATCCGTATACACAATAGTTTTTGCTCCAACCAAGTAGGCTCTAAACTTGTCGAAACTATACACCACGGCTAGCATCTCCTTCTCCGTTGTGGTGTAGTTCCTTTGAGCCGGATTCAATGTTTTGCTTGCATAGTAGATCACTCGAAAGAGCTTATCTCTCTTTTGGCCCAAAGCCACTCCAATGGCATAATCGCTAGCATCACACATGATTTCAAATGGTTGGCTCCAATCGGGTATCACCAATACGGGAGCTTTGATCAAGGCCTCTTTCAAGATTTCAAACGACTTCACACATTCTTCACTAAATATGAAGGTAGCTCCCTTCTCCAACAATGCACACATGGGCTTGGCTATCTTTGAAAAATCCTTAATAAATCTTCTATAAAACCCGGCATGCCCAAGAAAATCCTAACCGCCTTCTCATTGGTTGGTGGGGGTAGCATCTCAATAGCCACTATCTTCGCTCTATCCACCTCAAGCCCTTTTGCCGAAACCTTGTGCCCAAGCACAATCCCTTCCTTCACCATGAAGTGGCATTTCTCCCAATTAAGCACCAAGTTGGTATCTATACATCTTTGTAAAACACAAGAGAGGTTACGTAGACATGTATCAAAGCAATAACCAAACACGGAAAAATCATCCATGAATACCTCCATTATGTTTTCAATCATACCATGAAAAATAGCCATCATGCATCGTTGGAAGGTGGCGGGAGCATTACATAATCCGAATGGCATTTTCCTAAAAGCAAAAGTACCATAGGGGCAAGTAAAAGTTGATTTCTCTTGGTCCTTAGGATCAATCAAAATTTGATTGTAGCCCGAGTAACCATCGAGAAAGCAATAATACTCGTATCCCGCCATCCTATCCAACATTTGATCAATAAAAGGCAAAGGGAAGTGATCTTTCCTAGTGGCACTATTCAATGCACGATAATCAATGCACACTCTCCATCCCACGGGTATCCTAGAAGCAATTACCTCTAAGGTGTTGGTTGTAACAATGGTCATACCCCCCTTCTTAGGTACCACTTGTGTTGGGCTCACCCACTCACTATCACTTATGGGAAAAATGTTGGGAATAAAATGATTTTGATCTAAGATACCAAAACCCCTGATTGATGATGTACAAGTTAGTTGAGATATGCTCAAGTCATTGTTCAGGCAAGTTGTCCCAGAACACTTAATGTGTAGTATGCTCAAGTTAAAATCTCAGAAATGTTATGAGATATTAGTAATCAGGATAGTTGTCCAAAGCTGAAATGTTAGGCAGCTTGATAGGTCTATAGGACAAAGTTGCTGATCTTCTCTAGACAAACTGATCAAATGGACAACCTGGCTGAAGAGTTCAAGAATACTGAAGCTGTGCTCATAAATGCAAATGATCAAGACAGTTGAAGTACAAATAATCAAGTGGATTAAGTGTCAAAAGCTTACAGAAGACATATTCAATGAAGCATTTATTGCCAATCATGCCTGAACCAAGCATTAAAGACTTAGAGCATTAAAGAGTGAGGCATTGAATGAGTGTTGGAACATTCTAAACTGCAGCAGGAATGTTCAGGGAGCTTGTCCCATCTGACCGTTGATTATGTGTAAAGTTTGCCACAAATCAACCTAGGACAATGTGCAAAATTGGAAACTGACACAAGTCTTCCCAGCCGCCTTTGTCAGAAGTCAACACATTCATTCAAGCAACCATTGAAGACCTCTTTTACACAGTGGATAAAAGGATGTCAAGCTTCATAGCCGTTTTAATGGTGCTGCAAATAGACATATTTGAATTGCTAATCCCTCCAACGGTTAGTTGTTCAAATTGCCTATAAATACAGAAGTAATCAAAGGAATTCAGCATCCAACTACAAGCTATCAAACTATCATCAAGCTTACAAAAGGAAACCAAGCTGTTCTTTAGAATTCCAAGTTTCCTGAATCACTTCAAGTCAGCTAAGCCAATTCTTGTAAACATCCTAGCTTAGCATTGAGATATCCTATTCCTTTACACTGTTCTTATTGTAAAGGATATCTCTATTAGTTGGAACCAAACCTCAAACCTTATCTCATTTAGTGAAGAGAGTGTTTGTTGTAGAAGTGAGAAGTTAAGGACTGTTAGTGTGAAACACAGTCTTAACTCAGAGAGATTGAGCACTAGGACTCAAGTTATCCTAGGGATCAAAACACTAAGAGAGTGTTGTTGATCAGTGCACCTTGGCACTATAAAACAAGCTAATTCCATTGAGAAGGAATTATCCTGTTCAATCAGGGAAAGTGGATGTAGGAGCTTGAGTCTCTGAACCACTATAAATTTGTGTCTCACTTACTTACTGCATTCTTAACTTCACTCCATTCAATCATATTTCAAAGATTCATAACTTAGTAAGTAAGAAAATCTGTTTTGGACAAAGTCCCTGATAACCTGTATTTTCAGAAATCAACTTGGAGTATTTCTTTGAGTAAAGGCCAACCACATTCCGCACTTAGC
This sequence comes from Galeopsis tetrahit, assembly GCA_963675135.1. Taxonomy (NCBI): domain Eukaryota; kingdom Viridiplantae; phylum Streptophyta; class Magnoliopsida; order Lamiales; family Lamiaceae; genus Galeopsis; species Galeopsis tetrahit. The sequence goes on from OY776127.1 coordinate 77,910,881, forward strand.
AACTCTTTTAGATATTTAGCCAACTGATCACTTAATAGTAATCAGTAGGACAAGTATCTATCAAAGTTCACACTCAGGCCAGTTGTGAGACAACTTGCCTGATAGGACCAGTTTATCAAAAAGAAAAGAATTTGCATACACAAGTGCATTCCCCCCCCCCCATACACTTGTGTTATACTCCACCAAGGACCAACAAAAAATTATGTCATTATCTAACCACTTCAACACTTCTTTTCTCACTACATCTTGCATTATGGGGTTCAATCTTCTTTGACCTTGGGCCTTAGGCTTAATAGACTCATCTAGTCTAATTTTATGCATGCAAATATGAGCCGGTATACCCTTCAAATCCGAAATATCCCAACCAATAGCCGATTTATAAGTTCTAAGCACCCTAAGCAATTTTTCTAGCTCAAGCTCATGCAAGTGTGAAGAAACAATAACCGGAAAGAGTTCACCTTGTTCAAGATAAGCATATCTCAAGTGCTCCGGAAGTGGTTTCAAGTCAAGCTTCCTCCCCTTCTCTTGAGCTTTTGGTTTCTCCTTAGCTTCCTCCTTTGGTGCCTCCAATGTGTAACAAGAGGGCCAAGTGTCAAGATTTTCGTTGGGAAATCTTTGACACTCTTCAAGTAAAACCCCCCCAAACTTGGCTTCTTGTCGTATCTCCATGAATTTCTCCTCCTTTTTGATTGGAAGTTCCTTCAAAACATCAAGAGAAGACATATATTCAAACAATTCTATATCATTAAGCTCATCAAAATTGAAATCAAAGGGAATAGAAGAGAGTGAGTTAAGAGATTCTCTTATGCAAAAATCAAGTGGATCCTTTGAGTTGCTCTTTTCCATGTGCATATCCACACAAGCTTGCACGTGGTTGATCATGTTGCACTCATAGACCTCATCCTCATCATCTCTAAACTTGATGGCCTTGTAGATGTTGAACAACACTTTCTCGTTGTTCACTTGAAGTTCCAATTCCCCTTTCCTCACGTTGATAATGGCTCCACCGGTTGCCAAAAATGGCCTTCCCAAGATGAGTGGAATATACTTATCCTCCTCCATATCTAATACCACAAAATCCACCGGGAAAATGAACTTATCGATCTTTACCAACACATCTTCTACTATACCCAAGGGGTATGTCATGGATCGATCCGCCAATTGAAGGCTCATAGTAGTTGGTGTAAGCTTCCCCAAACCAAGTGACTTAAATATGGACAAAGGCATAAGATTAATGCTAGCTCCCAAATCACACAAAGCTTTAAATGTACCTCCATCTCCAATAACACATGGCAAGGTGAAAGATCCGGGATCTCTAAGCTTTTGAGGTAGCTTTGCTTGAATGATTGAGCTACATTCTTCGGTCAAATGCACCGTCTCATATTCCACCATCTTTCTCTTGTTGGACATGATTTCTTTCAAGAACTTAGAGTAGTGGGGCATTTGTTCTAGAGCTTCGGCAAAGGGGATGTTGATGTGGATCTTCTTGAACATCTCCACAAACTTAGCAAATTTGTTATCCAAGCCCTTCTTCTTCAACCTTTGGGGGTATGGGAGAGGTACCACATTCTTGCCTTTGTCTTGAGGAGGGATTGCCTCCTCACTCTTCTTCTCCTCTACTTTCTCTTCTTCCCTCACTATCTCCTCTTGCCTCTCTTTCTCTTGTCCATCTTCTTTGTCGACACAATCGGGTGCCATTACCATTTCTTCCTCTTGTGGCATCTTTGGCCCATCGTAGCTCGTCCCACTTCTTAGCTTAATAACTTTGCAATGCTCCTTGGGGTTGAGCTCCGTGTTTGAAGGAAATTGCCCCGGAGTGTGTTGACTACCGATGACATTAGAGAGTTGGCTCACTTGCTTTTCCATGGCTTTCATGTTGTTTGCCATATTCTTGATCATTTCTCCTTGCTCATCAAATCTTTGCCGAGTTATGTTTGCATTCTCTCTAGTCTCTCTCATGAATTTTGTGGTTTCTCCCATAAAAGTACAAAACATATCCTCCATTGATGGCTTTGGTGAAGGCTCCACAATAGCTTTATCTCTCACATTGAAATTCGGAGGTGGGATGATGGCATTCCTTGTGTTGGCATAAGAAAAATTCTCATGTTGCCTCAACCCGGGATGGTATTGATTCGGGTTAGGATGTTGCCTCTCATTCCAACCTCTTTCTCGAAATTGACGGTCCCTTTGATTGTTCATATAATGGGCCTCTTCATATTGTTCATCACTAGGTCCCATTAGTGACTTGGCCGCCATCATCGAAGTCAACTTGTCCATCTTGTTGGATAGAGTAGCCAAATCATCCAACTCCTTAGTGGAAGCCACTTTCCGGCCTTTCCTTCTTTCGGATGGCCATTGGTGTCCATTCTTTGCCATCTCCTCTAGGAGCACATAGCCTTCATCCGTCGTCTTCCCCAATAAAGAACCCCCACCGGCCGAGGCATCTACCATCCCTCTCGTTCGATGGTCCATCCCGTTGTAGAAATAACAAATCAATTGGTCTCTTGAGAACCCATGTTGAGGACAACTCCGGATCAAATCCTTGAAGCGCTCCCAAGCCTCGGCTAACGACTCATCATCGTCTTGCATGAAAGAGGAAATTTCTCCTCTTATCTTGATGGTCTTGCTTGGAGGAAAGTATTTCATGAGGAAGGCATCAACAAGGTCGGCCCAATTCTCAATGGTTCTTAGATCAAGGGACATGTACCATTGCTTTGCACGATCACGGAGGGAGAATGGGAACAATTGGAGACGGATGTAATCTTGAGGGACACGATTGATCTTAACCGTCCACTTATCTCTAGGAATTGAGATAAATGGAGGTTAGGATCCTCCTTTGACAACCCTCCAAATTGGTTGTTTTGAACCATCATGATTAGGGCCGGCTTGAGCTCAAAGTTATGAGCATCAACGGGTTCCCGACCCGCTCCTCCATAGGGCCTCGGAATTGGGCGGAAATGATCTCTTAGTACCCTTTGTGGTCGATTTCCCCCATTCCCATTCGGTTCCTCAAATACATCAACCCCTTGATTCTCAACTTCCTCCTCGACCTCTTCAACAATCGGATTTTCCCTTCCATTCATTCTTTCCAACTCTAGTCTTCTCCTTTCGGTGTTCCTTCTTCGACAATTGGCCTCAATCTCCGAATCTAAAGGTAGCACTTCTTGGTGGTCCCTCTTAGATCGTGTGATCATAAACCATGTCTATCAAAAGAGCAAACGAGAGTGAGAATTGCAAATAGGATCAAGATAACAAACACAAATATTTTTGGATTTTTGCAAAAGAAAGAAAGCAAATAAATTGTCTAAACTAAAACTCTTCTAGCCTACACTCTAGAGCTTATAAAAACCTTCCCGGCAGCGGCGCCATAAACTTGATACACGTGTTATGCAACACTAAATAAACAACCGCAAGTATACGGCGTCTATTGTAGCGTGATAAGCACGAGGTCGATCCCACGAGAAGGTTAAGCGTAAAAGGGTAGTTTGCTAGTTGAGTTCTAAATAGACGTGATCGATAATTTGAAAGTTGAATTACTCTAAAGTTACCTACCAAGTGTCACGAATAAGCAACAAAGAGCAAAAATAAAATCGATCAAATGGCATACAAATCACAAAACGAAAGTAAAATGGATGCAACTCAAAGAGAAAAAGTGGGTTCCAAGGCAATTGTAGTATTTAGACGTCCGTTTATAAGAGTTATCTCGTTTAAATGGCCATTAAGGTTATCTCAAATAGGGTGATCACACAAGAAGAACTAATCGATCTCTCGATACAAATTAATCCAAAGATGCAATGTAATATAAGCTCGTATGTCTACATCACAAACATTACACCATCTAAAATAGCTCCTAAGATCATTCGATTCCCTCTCCGATAATTAATCCTCTCTCGAGATCATAATAATACCGAGTTGCACATTCGCATACGATTAAATGGAATAAATCTCTCGATACTACCCCAATTAACAATGAATCAAGCAAATCATTATGGCCACTAACAACATGCTTTGCAATGGATAATTGAATATGCAAATAAGAAATAAACACCAATTAAAGCAAGAAATTACTCATAAACATCAATCCAAATCTCTACAATGCCTTAGAACCACAAGTTGTTTAGCTAACTACTAACATAATCAAATTACAAATCCCAAATGAAATAACTAAATAAAAAGGAAAAGAAAGAGAAAGCTTAGTCTAGAATGTGGTGTGGAATGGAATTTGGGAGCTATTGCATCCTTTCTTCCTTGATTTGATGAAGAGATGATGAAGATATGGCCAAACACCTCCAAGTATGTGTAACTATGTGTGGATTGGGGAAGAATGTCTTGGGTTTCAAGAATGAGGCCTTATATAGTGTTGGGGTAGGGTTTAAGGATGAAAATTGCACTTAAGTCCTTGGAAATTGGACAAAATATGCAAAAGGCACCGAGAGCAGGGGTGACTCGGCCGAGTGGGACAGCTCGGCCGAGTTGGGGTGTTAAAATCGTGGCCAAAATCTTCAGGGCTCGGCCGAGTTGCCCCACTCGGCCGAGTGCAATTGATTCCAGCGTCCAAACTTTGTTCAGCAGCTCGGCCGGATCAGCTAGCTCGGCCGGATGGAAATTGGTTCCAGATTCTGCATCCTTCAGTAGCTCGGCCGAGTGGTCCAACTCGGCCGAGTTGTTTCTCCAAGCTTTTCCTCGCACTCGGCCGGATCAGCTAGCTCGGCCGGATTGATCAGGGGCTCGGCCGAGTTGGCTAGCTCGGCCGAGTTGCTGGGCACTCCAAACTTGTTTCGTGCATATCTTTCGCCTCGGTTGTCCGATTGTCTCGATTCTTTAGGCTATTCCACTCCGATTTTCGAGACGAACCCAACGGCGCACTCCTCTTCCTGATCCAGTAAAGTGTGGTTGGTGTTTTGCTCCAAATTCCATCGTATTTCCTACAAAATTGACAAAACACAACCTTTCCCTCATTTTGGCTCAAATCATCATAATCCATGCATAAATCAATGAAATCTCATCAAAAACATGCTTCACATGTACCTCTAAATTGTGTAAATTCCACCCGAATCACACCCATATTTTTTTTATTACTATTTTGTTTTAGTGACGGATATTCCGCCAGTATAATGCCGACGGATATTCCGTCACTATGTGAATTTGCGAAATCAATTTATTCAAAATTAATTTAGTCGGGTTTTCGTCGGTAATACCGACGGGCAATCCGACGGCAGTGCCGACGGAAATGGTGACCGATTATCCGACGGCATTTCCGACGGATTTTCCGACGGAATTTAATTTCTTTTATAATTATTTTAATTCATTCTAATTTCTTTTATAATTATTTTAATTCATTCTTTCCGACAGAATTACCGACGGAATATTGACCCGGTTTGTTAAACGGGTTGTCTAGAATACCGACGGACATTCCGTCAGAAAAGATGACTGACATTTTTCCGTCGGTATTTCCCCGACGGAACTCAAAAATCCGTCGGCAAAAAATGCCGACGCCGATAAAGGAGACGGACAACTTTCCGTCGGCAAATCCGTCGGTAAGCTCGGCGGCCGACGGAAAATCCGTCGGTAAATCCGTCTCTAAAACGCGCTTTTTTGTAGTGTTTAATTGTTTAAGTCTTTTAGTGAATAAATCGTCACACTTTGAAGACAAAACTATTTATTTATTATTATAATTTAATTTTCTTCCATAGAAATGCACTTTCACGCCCCAATTTCCTTTCGTCGTTAGAGATGCACTTTCCGCCTCGATTTCCCTTTCTTCCTTAGAAATGCACTTTCCACCCCAATTTCTCTTTCTTCTTTAGAAATTCACTTTCCGCCTCAATTTCTCTTTCTTCCTTAGAAATTTACATTCCACTCAATTTTTCTTCCTTCGAAATCCGATCCAATTTCCGCCTCAATTTCCCTTTCTTTCTTAGAAATGCACTTTCCGCCTCAATTTCCCTTTCTTCCTTAGAAATGCACTTTCCGCCTAAATTTCAGTTGCAACCTCAATGTATTTTTTTTAGAAATGTAATTTTCGACTCAATTTCCCTTTCTTCCATAGAAATGCACCTTTTGCCCCAATTTCTCTTTCTTACTTAGAAATATACTTTCCGCCTTAAATTCATTTGCAACTAAGTGGATATAATTTTTTAACGTCCCACAAATTTTAAATTTAGAAAAAAAATGTCACAAATAAATGAAGTTTTTCAACATTGGGACGTAAATGGAAAAGTTAGTTAAAATTTAAACGCGCGTAATTGGAAAACTTAACTTTTTTCCGTGTTGAAAGAGAGCAAAAAAGTGATTGTTCAATCGGGGCCAAACTATTTGACTGTAATGGGCCGCGGATGGCAACCAGCCCGTTATCCTTCCACTGCCGAGAGTGGGTGGTTGTCGCTGCTCTGTGGAGCCAGCCTGGCGCATTACCCACCACTCTAGGGGCCATGAAGCCCAAGCTTTGGCTTGGACCACATAGCCCAACTCCCAGCTTGGAACGGACAGGACAGAATTTAGCCACCAACAACCAAGCCAATTGGGTCAGCCCAACTTCCAACCACCCTAATGCCCCCACTTGGGTCACAAGCTTGCGTTACAAAGCACGGCAATGACTCACTGCCTTTTCCTAGGTATAACATAGCTGTGAAATTTGTTTTCTTTCGATGTGGGATATCTTAATTTTTTTTTTATAAGTTGAAATTATATATATATGGAAAAGTAGATCAAGTAATTTCCCAATTTTCCCTCCATCTTATATTGACCTTTTCCTGTCAAAATATATATTAATAAATTTCTCTTTACTAAAAAAAAATCGGTCTGGAAATTTAAATACAGTTTGAAGGGTTCAACTTATTATATTAGTTAAAGAAGCTGACTAAAAAAAATTTAAATCAGAAAAATATATTTTGTAAATGTTGTACTAGAGTTAATAAAAAATACAAGGTTACAAGACTAGCGGATGTGCGGATTCCGCAGAAATTACAATTTGAGATCACCCCTTAACAATGAGTAATTTACATCCTTCAAAGAAAACATGTACCAAGTTTTCATTTTTAATTCTTCTATGATCGATCTTGTCTGTCTTGATGTCTAAAAGATGAGTAACAATTAGTGGCTTTTATCTACGAGATCTGCTTCTTTTCAGCCTCGACTGAATCATAATAGCTTCTTCTCTCGAGCTACATATGAAAACGCAGAGAGACGTGTATACTAGTATTGCAAGTAACAAATTTAAGCCATTCGTAATATGAAAAGAATTGAAATGAGTTTATTAACGAGTACCAGAGGTACTCAACAAGATCAAAAACACAATGGGTACATATATATATATATGATAAATATTTGTAAACAGGAAAAAGTCAAGAATCTTCTGCAATGAACAAATAAATACCTGTCAATGAAGGCGATAAGGTTTCACCATTACTTGTGATCCCAAAATATAATGGGGATTATTTTTTGTCAGGACAAGAGCGGCTGTTTCTGGATAATCGAAAGTCACAAACCCAAACATCCTCTTCTCTTGGTTATAAGGAATCTTAACCTCTTAAACCGGTACAAAATATCTGCAACGTACATTAAAGAAAGAGTTAATCTAGCTAGATATATGCGCATATGTTAAACTTATTAATCTCATACAGATATCCTTACTCGAAATAGTTGCGAACATCTTCTTCAGTAAATATGCATTGCGGACGAAAAGTCATATAAACTCGTAACTCCAGTCCATGTCCACCATCATTAGGTCTCTTGAGATTTTTGAAGTCTTCCGTCAAGACTACCTCCCATGTGGTCTATCACATAGCCAACATATATAAATATTGATAATTATATTTGAGCAAAAAAATAAACAATTAAGTAGTTTAATTTAACCCGTTAATGATGAGAATGGATTTTTCCATTTGAGCAAGTTCTTGTTTCATCCTGCAAACAAGCTCTGTGTTGTTTCTATGCTCCAACGGAAATGAGGTTGCGTATTTACCATAGTAAAGTATTGGTATAAAAGAGATAGAGATGGGGATGCCTCCTCTACACCTCAAAAGCTCAACCAGTTCCATCTCGAGATGCTTAAGAGATCCACCTTGTAATGAATGGTCGGGAATCATCGTGTCATCTCTATTTGGCGGGTTAAGAACCAAAACACGACCATTTTCCATCCGATAGAGATGTAAAGAGCTTGCAAGTTTTTCAACGACATTGGGACGTAAATGGAAAAGTTAGTAAAAATTTGGGACGCGCGTAATTGGAAAACTTAACTTTTTTCTGTGTTGAAAGAGAGCTAGAACCAAAACAGGACCATTTTCCATCCGATAGAGATGTAAGGAGCTTGCAAGTTTTTCGACGACATTGGGACCTAAATGGAAAAGTTAGTAAAATTTTGGGACGCGCGTAATTGGAAAACTTAACTTTTTTCCGTGTTGAAAGAGAGCAAAAAAGTGATTGTTCAATCGGGGCCAAACCATTTGACTGTAATGGGCCGCGGATGGATGGCAACCAGCTCATTATCCTTCCACTGCCGAGAGTGGGTGGTTGTCGCTGCTCTGTGGAGCCAGCCTGGCGCATTACCCACCACTCTAGGGGCCATGAAGCCCAAAAGCTTTGGCTCGGACCACATAACCCAACTCCCGGCTTGGAATGGGCAGGCCAGAATTTAGCCACCAACAACCCAGCCAATTAGGTCAGCCCAACGTCCAATCACCCTAATGCCCCCACTCGGGTCACAAGCTTGAGTTACCAAGCACGGCAATGACTCACAGCCTTTTTCCTAGGTATAACATAGTTGTGAAATTTGTCTTCTTTCGATGTGGGATATCTTAATTATTTTTATAAGTTGAAATTATATATGGAAAAGTAGATCAAGTAATTTCCCAATTTTCCCTCCTTATATATTGACCTTTTTCCTGTCAAAATATATATAATTACCTTTTTCATTAATAAATTTGTCTTTTCAAAAACAAGAAAATCGGTCTGATAATTTAAATACATGCAGTTTGAAGGGTTCAACTGATCAGATTTCTAGTTAAAGAACTGACTAAAAAATATATTTTATAAATGGATCGTACCAGAGTTTATAAAAAATACAGGGTTACAACTTACAAGACTAGCGGATGTTCGGATTCCGCAGAAATTACAATTTGAGATCACCCCTTAACAATGAGTAATTAACAGCATTCTGATCCTTCAGAGAAAACAGGCACCAAGTTTTAATTTTTAATTCTTCTATATATGATCTTTTCACCATTACTTGTGATTCTAAAATATAATGAGGATTATTTTTTTTCAGGACAAGAGAAGCTGTTTCTGGATAATCGAAAGTCACAAACCCAAACAACGGGTGGCGTCCGACTTGATCGACGCCAGCAACGGGTGGCGTCCGACTCCATCAATAACCGGCGAAAACTGACGAGAAAATCATGGGAAATACAACTGAATGTGTTTTGAGGCACTGGGAGGTCTATCAGTTAGTTTCTTAAGTAACAAATAATAAGAGTTTTAAATAAGAAATTTTCAAATTTTAATATGTGAGGTGGGTTTTGTTGAATTTTTAATATGAAAAAGAATTTAATTAATATAACACATGTGTGCCACGTAAGTGAAGTCGCAGGAAAAACCCAACATCAGCCGGCACGCCACTGACACATGATCCAAAATGATATTGTGAGGCTGGTTTGGGACTGCTAACCAAGCGTAGCACCGTGACCATACTTGATGAGAGAACATGTAGTCGAAGAAAAGATGATGGCATGACCGCACAATCCGCAGCTGGTATCATCATCACTGTCACCAGGGGCGGACCCAGGAATAACTAGTGAGGGGGGCCAATATAAAAAACGAAGAAAATTAAAAAGAATATCAAGTTCAATTAAAAATTGATAGAGTAAAAAAAAATATACATGATATATATATATATATATATATATATATATATATAGAACCCGATGTTGGATTTCTTATGAAATAAATCACTTGTACACTTTAGCACGTACAAATATTTTATGCACGTAGTTGGTTTCACATATAAGAAATTCATCATCGGGTTCCATATCAAAACCGTATGTGTATATATATATATATATATTCGAAGTTTCAGTATCTGACCTAAAAATTGACTAATTTGGGGGTCCCAATTAAACAGAATAAAGCTTTGAACTTATAATTTTCATAAAATATACTAATATATAATATATACATTTTTTTTTTTGAATAGATGACCCATATATATACTAGTGAATTACAAAATATTGAGGGGGGCCATGGCCACCCCCAACCTAGGCGTGCGTCCGCCCCTGACTGTCACGGAGGATCTTCCATGCAAAACCTGATCACTTGTATATATGTCTCCTCTTCGAGAGTCGCCACCACAGGAATTAATGCAGCCTGAAAAGTATATACCGAGTTTAGTAGAAAAGAAGCTGCACTGGATAGCCTCCTGCAGATTATTATTAATTAGCTAAAATAACAAGAAGTTGCTCTAACTGAAATACTACCCACTGCCAATAACAGTTCACCGACGACCCCATCTCACTAATTTTAGCATTTTTATCGTTACACGTGGAGTAACGTCTGGAAATAAAACACAGTTTCGAATCCCCCACCCACAAGTCTTTCCAAAAATGCTTATTAGATCCATTCCCCACCCTCCTACAAAGGTTCGACTCAAACCATTTATTATAAGAGAAAAGATCAAGCATTCTTCTCCACCAATTCACATTCAGAAAACAATTAAGCGCCATATTTGGACACGAGAATCCTCACCAAAGAGAGCTGGGTTCAACTCAAATCCTCCGGATCCATTTACTGAGAAGAGAAATATTAAAGAGATCAAGGTTCTTCACACCCAATCCGCCTTACGATTTGGGCTTGCATATAAATCATCCCAGGCCCCTTGCGATTTAGAACTTCTTACAACATAATCTGGGATTATAACACAAATCCTGGAACGAATAAGGACTCCCACCACTAAAAGATAAGGAAAAAAGACTCCATACTTTATCTCGAGATCTCCTCGAATTTCTTTTCCGGTTTAATATCCTCGCCTTTGAAGATTTTACTATTTCTGGATTTCCAAAGGAACCATACGGTACCATATGTAATAAATAGAAGGATTGATAATAAATAGATATGTTTAGAAGGATAGCTATGTATTTAATATCTTTAAAGTTTCTTAATCTTGTTAATTCAAGTGATTCTTTAATTGTATTTTTTTATAATGGTCCTGGTACTCCGGCAATATAATATTTTTTCCTTTCAGAAAAAACAATCCTGGAATTTGCTGCAAGAAACTTTGAGCGTTGGGGTCCTTCTGTTTTTTGTATTGATAGTTATATGTAACTGAAACTCTGTAACTTTTGATCTTCGATTACCCCTGATACTCTACCAATAAAATGTCCCTTTTTCGATAATTTTTTTTTACGTGATAGCGTTTAGGGTTGGTTCTACTTAGAAGTAGTAAAAGAAACTTATATACATATATAGCGACACAGTGTGTGAGAGACATGAGAAATCTGCCAATTTTAATGATAATATGAAAGCTTGAATCTATAGAAGTAGCAACAATGGTGACAACATAATGTAGGGACACAATGAAGATGAATCAAAGGTAGTTCCCAAAAATCCATTTATAGAAGATGATCGGTTGGAAGATGAAATTGTTTTGAGAGACTTTAAAATAATCAAGATTTTATGTGAGGCAACCGTTCAATTCCTCACCACTAATAGAGTTTTAATTATGGGTAAATGTGGAGTAGTTATTAGGATCAGTTTTTTTTTAAATAATTATAATTAATTAAAGTATTAATTGCTAATTAACCAAAATTTGTAACGGCTTATACACTTAGTTTCTTAATTTATTAATTCAAATGATTCTTTAATTGTAATTTTTTATAATGGTCCTATATAGATTTTTAGTTTGCCCTTTGCTTATGTGAATCCTAGTTTACTCTTATAAACAAATTGTTATACGCATACTCGCATAGGATAGGATTGAGTAATTATATGAAATGATTTTTTTTTATTTTCTAATTAATTGGAGAGGTGAAAGGAGACCATAGAATTACTAATCATTATGGGTTTATCTTATTATAGGTTTTCTATATACTTTAATCTTATAATAGATGAATTATGTTTAATTCACTCTAGATTTTTTTCTAACATTTATATAGAAAAAAATCATTATTGATGCCACAAAATTCACAATTATGCACTTGACTTGCATAATCTCATACTTTAAAAAAAAAAAAAAAAAAAATCTTGACAACTAAACCAATTTAATTAATAGACATTTGTTGAAATTCTTATTGTGTCAATAGGTAGATTGGTATTTCATTTGTCCGTTCATTGATCGATTTTTATGCGTTGAATTTTCGGTGACAACCTAAGTTAATTAGCTCTAGTCTCTTGTGTCCTAAGACGTAGCTTTGGGTTGGTTCGCACCTCGACTAATTTACGTACCTATCAAGTATGCTGAAGCTCGAATAAATCTTTTAGTACTTAAAAAATTATTATCTCTAGATCTTTGGAAAAAGTAGGCTCCTAGTACTAAAAAGATCTGTTGAATTCCTATTTGACATAAACCCTCTTAAATAGGATTTCTCTGGAAAATAATTTGGCATAGTCAAATTAATTAAATTAATACAAGCATGTAATATAACTTTCATTACAAACATATGTGTGTTGAAAAGGCGCAAGAAACAAGAAACCCTAGTACGTACAACACCTATAAAAGGAGTAACAAACCCTCAAATCTATAGCAGCCGTATTCTCATTTTGGGCCAACCAATTTCTTTTCAATTCAATTCAATTCTGGGATCTGAATTGCAGATGGTAAGTGAAGCTCACTAGCTTCTTTTCAATTAAATTCAATTCTGGGATCTATATTTTTCTGTTAGAAAAAAGGAGGATCTGGAGGGGCAATTGTGCTGAATTGAAGCAGCAACTTTCCATTAATCCTCCTCTACTTCGTCTCTATACCAAATTAAATCAAATCAGCGAATTAGCTAGCTAGAATTCGTTTTGTTTTTTAACCTAAATTAATTTCAGATCCAGCTCGGATATATCGATGGAGACATCTTCGTGCCAGCTTGTTACTTCTCCCAAACTAGAGTAAGCTCTTTTCTACCAACTAAAACTGAACCGTTTTTTGTTTCTTCTTTTTATTTTAATCTAGCTAGGCCTGTTCACAAACATTGTTTCTTGAATGGAATGAAAGTTGTTGGACGAAACAGTACTTTTCGGGTTCGGTTTCTTATATTCATATCAAGTAATTAATATATGTCTTTGTTGATTCCACTTGGTTTCCAATAATACATAACCATGTCCAAAAATCTTTTCTAAATCCAAAAATTGGGATTATAAGAAGTTTGTGTCGTAATAGAATCTATTTAATTGAATTAAATCCTAATTTAATTAGTAGTAGTACATTTACAAGAATTCAATTAATATTTTTTTTTTCACAAAAGTTTGTGCACATGGCGGATTTAGGCCAGGGAACTAGTGGGGGCTGCTTTTTAGTGCTAAAATCGCCCAATTTTTTTAGGCCTGCTTTTAATGTGTATATTTGGTCTTCTTGTTTTTATTTATGTGTGTATATCGATGCATAAGTGTTAATATCTATCAGTCAACTGAATGTGTTTTGAGGCACTGGGAGGTCTATCAGTTAATTTCTTAAGTAACAAATAATAAGAGTTTTAAATAAGAAATTTTCAAATTTTAAGGTGGGTCTGTTGAATTTTTAATATGAAAAAGAATTTAATTAATATAACACATGTGTGCCACGTAAGCGCAGGAAAAACCCAACTTCCGCCGGCACGCCACTGACACATGATGCAAGACGATGTTGTTTCATGTGTTCCGGCCAAAATTATATTGTGAGGCTGGTTTGGGACTGCAAGGCATGGGGCAGCTAACCTAGCGTAGCACCGTGTTGGACTTGTGCTAAAATAAAAGGAGGTCGAAGGAAATTCTTAGAATGTGTGATTCTAAGTGTTCTACTCATATGGTAGAGTAGGTGTTGTTGGGATATTAATCCTTGAAACAATGTTCTAGATGATGATTGTATGTTTTGATGGCCAAAAGCAACTTAAAGTTAGTAATATATGTGGTTCTAAGTCATCTTAACTAAGTCATCATATGAGAAATTGAAAACTGAGTTTACTGATCTTATATATGTTTACTGATCTTAGTGTGTTTACTGATCTGATATAAGAACTATTAGGAACTAAACTGATGTTTTGTATTGTATAGACAGCTTATAGTATAGGACTTAGATGTACTCATCTGTATATAGTTAGGTTGATGTATAAATAGGTTTTACATATTTGTAAAGTTGTATTCTATTGTATTCAGCATTGTAAAAGTTCAGAACAGTAGTTTAAGAACACTAGTTTAGAAGAAGATCAGAAGATTATTGAAGACTCGGAAGACTACTTCAGAATAAGAAGACCTTCAAGAAGAGTTGAAGAGAAGTTTAGAAGTTCAAGAGATGCATTCTGAAGAAGTTAGAACAGTTTTGGAGAACTGTGCTGACTGGCTCAGAACATTAAAAGTCAGAACAGTAAGTTACTGTGCTGAGTTGATGAGTTTGAAGAATAAGTTTGGAAAACTTATTTAAGGTGTAACTGAAGATATATTTGAAGATATGCTGACTTTGAATTAGTTGAAGGAAGTTACAAAGTTGGTTACAAAAATGATAAGTTACAAAAACAGTTTTAGAGTTAGTTGAGAGTTAGTTCACAAACTGCTAACTGTCATATTAAGTTCTATAAATAATGTGTGATCTCCTACTGCTAAGACTACTGATCATAAAGCATTCAAAAGCAATCTAAGTCTACAGAGCATTGAAGAACTCACAGATTTGAAGAGATCAAGAAATCTGAGAAGAGCCACAGATTTGAAGAGAAGAAATCAGAGGCTAATCAAGAGAAGTTTTACTTTTCATTTTACAGTTTGTGTTTTGTAAACAAGTGTGCTAGTTACTTGTAGAATTACTAGTCGATCGAAGATACACTTGGGAGTGTACTCAATAAGATCACAGTCTTAATCTTGGGACTTTAAGCCACAAGAAACTCAAGAAGGAGTTAATAAAACATCACAACTGGGATTGTGAGAGTGGATGTAGACATTTGTCGAACCACTATAAATCTTGTGTTATTTACTTTCTGTTTGGTATTTTCAGTTTGATATTTGTTTAACCAAGAACAGTAAAGTTGTCTAAGTAAAGATCTGAATAAAAGTTGAGTATAAACTGAAGCTAGAAAGTACCGATCTAACTCAGTAAGAACAGTACTATTCAGAACACTATTTCGCATTAAAACTCTGATATTTTGAAAGATTTTTAAAAGTCTATTCACCCCTCCCCTCTAGACTTTTACTAGCTTAATCAATCTTAACTCAACTTGGGACCAACAAGTGGTATCAGAGCAGTAGTTCTTTTGACTGCTGTTTCTTGATAACCTTGTAGACTTTGAGGGAAGTCTTACTGATCTTGCTACTATTTCTTGATATTTGTCACTATCTGAATACTTGAAAATACTTGCTATACTACGGATCTTATCTGTCTGATCAAACATGGATGAAACTAATGTGAACAAACTTCCTAAGTTCAAGATTGCAGATTATGACTACTGGAAGCTGAGGATGGAGGCCATCTTTAGCTCAACCCATGATCTGATGGTTTCTGTGGTCAAAGAAGGACCAATCACTACCATGGTGCAAAACACTGCAACACTAGATCCATCTGAACCTGTTGGAGCACTAGTCCCTAAGCCAAGGTCAGAATTGACTTCTGAAGAAATGCGTCAAAACAATTTGGACAGTCTTGCTAAGAATTATATTTTACACACCTTGCCAAATGAGTATCTTGGCAAAGTGTTAAAATGTAAGACTGCCAAGCAAATGTGGGACAAACTAGCTGTTCTTTGTGAAGGCACTACGCTGATCAAAGAAAGCAAATTGTCCACAGCTGTCCAAAAGTTTGAAACATTTAAAATGAAGTCAGGTGAATCAATTGATGAATTGGATACTCGATTTACTAGAATTATGAATGACCTTGATGTGTTAGGAAAGACTTATAATGAAAGAGAGATTAACTTGAGAATCTTGAAAGCTTTGGATGAAAGGTGGAAAATGGTCAAGATGATCATTAAAACCACACAAGACATTGATTCTTGGCCTGCAGAAACCATGTTTCAGAATCTTAAGGCACATGAGTTTGAGTTAGATGAAGAAGATCCTATTACTGATAGTCATAAGGATAAGGATGCCTATAAGGACATAGCTTTTAAAGCCTCTACCTCTAAGGGGTCTAGATCATCTAAGTCTAAGGCCTAGATAGTTCTGATCTTAGTCTGAAAGATCAGATGAGCCTTATGATTAAAAGATTTGATAGACTAAATAGGAGGTATGGTAGATATAAGAGATTCTATAAGGAAACCAAGGGTTCTAGTAACATGGACTCTTTTGGGAACAGAAGGGATCAAAACTCTTCTGAAAGAAGGGATGAGATCTCTAATGAGAACAGGAGAGATAGGAAATCATCTGATAAGAGGGATATGAAGTCTTCTGATAAGAAAGATAGGAACTCTATTGATAAGCATGACAGGAATCGAAATCGTTCACCATCTAAGAAATCTTCTAACAATCCTGTGTGCTATAACTGTGATAAGCCAGGTCATTATGCATATGAATGTCCTGATCTGAGTTCTGAAGATCGAGAAGAAAGGAAAGCCAAAAGAGATCGAAAATATGCCAAGGGTAAGAAGGCAATGATGGCATACAATGAATCTGATTCGGATTCAGAAGAGTTACCCTCGTCTTCATCTGAATACCCCTCTAGTAATGAGAATGAAGTTTTCATAGCAGATGATGGACTGGCAATGATGGCCAAAATAAATGATGAGGTATCATCTGTTAATTCTTTTCAGTCTTGCCATAATTCTGATACTGATGAAAGTGACACTGCTGATAGTATATATTGTAGGAAGTAGTCTTCATCATTCCCAGGGAGTGACTGAAGAAGACCTTCTACAGGCTAATAAAGCATTCATGGAAATCAGTGATGAAAATATATCTTTGAAACAAGAAATCATTTGTCTAAAAGAAACCCAGTTAAAAGTGGACCCTAATATAGTTATCATAAATGCAAGACTATCAGAAGAGTTGTCTCAACTCCAAGAAAAGTATGCATCCATTGATAAACTATATCAGGATATGCTTAAAACCCAAGCCAAAGAGACAAATGAATTCAATGATTTAAAGATTAAATGTGATCAACTGGAAGAGCGCAATAGATTCTTAGAATCTGAAGTAGTGAGCCTAGATCGAAAGCTATCTGAAATGATTAATTCTGCCAAGATTAATCAAACAATATCAGACAGATATAGAGCTCCAAATGATAAAAGTGGGATAGGTACTGATCTGCCTAGTTCCTCTACTTCAGGCATTAAGAACACTAATGGAGCTAGTTCAAGTTCTTTGCAACTAGATAAAGGAAAAGAATCTATGACTTATGATAATGATCCAAAACCTAAAGTACAGTCTAAATACATTCCTCCTACTACCAAGAATGGTAAAAAGAAGAATGTATCAAGACCAGTACAGTCAAGACCATACCAGCAGAGTTATGCTCCTCTGACCAAAGCAGAACAATCCTGGTATCAGAAGAGACAAACTCAGAACAGGAGGTCAAGACAAGCACAGGCAAGTTGGGAACAGCCTAGACCTCCTTTTATAAGGCAGTCTCAGCTATATTCAACTAAACCTAGGAAATTTGTGCCTCATTATCTTAACAAACCTGTTCTTTATCCTCTACCTTTATCCTATGATATCATTGGAGAGGAAAGACCAAAACGCATCTATAAGCCGTATGGTCCACATGCTTTCAGACCCTATTCAAACTATTACAGACATACTGATCTTACTGAAAAAGGGATAGAACCAAGGAAAGGCTATCTCAAAAAAATAGATCCTAAGTCTGCTGATAGTTCTGAAATGGTCAATAAAGTACTATTCTGTGACAAATATGGAAGGAAACTGAAGAGGTCTCATCTATTCAAATCCTCAATGTTTGTTTGGGTACCTCTCACCACTAACCCTCAAGGACCCCAATAAAGAAAGGGTACCTAAATTATTAAGATCACTACCTTGCAGGATCGACTGGACTTATACAAGAAAGGTGGTTCAGTTGGCGAGACCTGGTACATAGACAGTGGGTGTTCACACCACATGACTGGTACCAAGGCCTTGTTTACTAACTATCATGAGAAGGAAGGACCAAAAGTAATCTTTGGTGATAGCTCCATGGCAATCACAAAAGGATTCGGATTCATCAAGAATGGAGATGTTGAGATCCAAGATGTCTCATATGTCGAAGGTTTGAAATATAATTTGCTATCTGTATCTTAATTCTGTGACAGGGGATACAAAGTTAAGTTCAAGAGCAGAAGATGTGAAATAATAGACAAAAGGACACACAATGTTTTACTTTTTGGCACAAGACAAGGAAGTGTATATATTGTGAACTAGAATAGTTGTCCTAAGAATGCTTGTCTTATCACTAAGAGTCCTAAAGAGAACAGTTGGCTCTGGCATAAACGCCTCTGTCATCTGAACTTTAAGATAATCAACAAGATTGCTAGAGAACATCTTGTTGAGGGCATTCCTAATGAAATCTATTCCAAATCACAAATGTGTGACTCCTGTCAAAAAGGTAAACATGTAAAGGTTTCATTTAAGTCCATTCCAACTCTTTCAACCAGCAGAGTCTTAGAACTCCTGCATATGGATCTTCATGGTCCTATCAAACCTCCCACATTGAATGGCAGAAGGTATACTCTGGGTGTAGTTGACTTGTATGTATTTTTGCACACTTTTAGTACAACTATACGATCCCCACAAGCGTATGGGTTCGTTAGTAGTAAGATAAGTATACCAAGTAAAATTTCGTTCCAAGGACTAAATTAAGTGAGAATGAGTCCCTAAAGTTGCAAGTTATCATGCTATTGTAGTAACTAAATGATGTTGTTTGGATTTTTGGGAATACGAACAAAGGTATTAAATTAGATTAACTAAGCTAACAAGAATATAACAAAAGAAATAACGAACTATCTAACTTTCGATAGAAAGTGCAAGAGAAGTGTATTGCCTCGGGTGTTTCCGTTTTGTGAGCATATTAAGTGAACTAGTGAACCAATTACATGATTTTACTACAAATTTTGGTTAAGCTAAAGGCTATCACATAAGTGTGCAAACCCCCTCGAAAGGCATAGGTAATTAAACATCGTGCATTGATTAGCAATTATAGGATCTAACCAAATACCATAAGCCCCTAAGATAGTGTTTCATAAACACTTTCAACACGGTTACTAATGTTTATGAAATGCCCTCTCACCAAACTCCTAGACGACCTCTACTCGTTTAGTGTCTAAGGTTATCGGTCTAGCCATTAACACCCCTCTCGGGTGAGCTAATTACTAATTAACTTCTATTCAATTGATCAAAGCTCACACTCACACTCCCAATCATGATACCCAACTCTCGTTGCAATAAACATAATCAAACATGCTTGCTAATAGGGTTAATCAACCAAATGAATCATCCAAAATACAACCTTAGAAACCTAAACCAAAATTATAAGCTTATCATGCAATTAATCCACAATTTACACTAAATTCTCATCAAAACATCCACACCCAAGACAATTGAGGATTAGCCCATGGTTTCTTGAGAGAATCCCATGGCTATAACAACAAATAACATCAAACTAATTGTGAAATAGCAATAGAAATGAGAATTTGAGAAAATACCAAATTGAATTGCAAAATAGAGTAATATCACCTTGATCATGAAATTGTAGCTACATTAATATGATGGAATAAGCAAAGCCCAATTACAATCCTTGATTGAAAACACCCAATTAACTAAATTCTAGCTAATCTATGGAAAACAAGAAGAAAACTATCTCAAAAACCTATCACTATGTGAAACTATGTGTAAAGACTTCTCAATGTGTGGAATCACTTTTCAAAAATGAACTTTGGACCTTATATACTCTTCCAAAAGTGTTGAACACGTGCCCTTAAGTCGAAACACGTTTTTAGGCAAAAATAGGATGTAACTCGGCCGAATCGGACAGCTCGGCCCAGTCGGGCTCTAGTAAAAGCGCATTCCACGCTTTATTCACTCAGTAGCTCGGCCGAGTGCTGTAGCTCGACCGAGTCGGGCCGTAGAATCCCTTTCCCCTTTTTTCAGGCAACTCGGCCGGATGGAGTAGCTCGGCCGAGTTACCAATCATTCCAGATTCTGGAATGAAATTCCACTCGGCCGAGTTACGGAGCTCGGCCGAGTCATGCCTTAACCAATTCTTGAGATTTTTCAGTGCACTCGGCCGGATTGTATAGCTCGGCCGGATCACCCCGACTTCCAGATTCTGCCTTCGACCTTCCATTCGGCCGAGTTGTGGGGCTCGGCCGAGTTGTGCACCCTTCCTACTCGGCCGGATAGCATAACTCGGCCGAGCTGCTGGACTTCCAGAATCCACCTTCAATATTTCACTCAGCCGAGTTGTGGAGCTCGGCCGAGTTGTCCAACCTTCCAGATTCTGGACTCAATTCTCACTCGGCCGAATTGTGTAGCTCGGCCGAATTGCCTCTTCCATGTTCTTTTGTGCACTAATTCCAATCTGTGGCTCCGATTAGCTCGAGTCTTCTTGCATATGCACTCTCTCTTCATCTTCTTTCATCTGACATTTTCTTCAGATTGATTCATTCGTGTGATTTTCTTCAAAACTCATCGTTTTTCCCTAAAAATAATGCAAAACAATCATGTATCAATAATTCGATAAACAAACTATTTTTACATAACTTTTGCACTCTTAATACGACAATTCAAGCATATTCACACTATAAATTCATGCAATCTCACCACAAATCAGTAGTAGATGACTATTCTAAGTTTACTTGGGTAGTCTTTCTACACAAAAAGAGTGATACACAAACACTTCTTCCAGATCTATGGAAGAGGTTACAGGTTGAAAAGGGTCAACCCATTGTCAAAATAAGGAGTGACAAGGGGACTGAGTTTATTAACTGTTACATTTCTGACTACTGTTCTAAGTCTGGCATACAGCATCTAATAAGTGCAGCCAGAACTCCTCAACAAAATGGAGTTGCAGAAAGGAGAAACAGAACACTAAAAGAAGCATGCAGAGCAATGATTGCTGAATTCAACACACCTCAGAAGTTTTGGGCTGAAGCCATTAACACAGGTTGCCACTCCCAAAACAGAAGTGCTCTTAATAAGGTGCATGCTAAAACACCTTATGAGGTATGGAAAGGCAGAAGACCTAGAGTTTCTTATTTTCATATCTTTGGATGTAAGTGTTTCATCCATAACAATGGCAAAAGTAAATTAAATGCTTTTG
Organism: Galeopsis tetrahit; assembly: GCA_963675135.1. Lineage (NCBI taxonomy): Eukaryota > Viridiplantae > Streptophyta > Magnoliopsida > Lamiales > Lamiaceae > Galeopsis > Galeopsis tetrahit. The sequence goes on from OY776127.1 coordinate 77,932,278, forward strand.
ATGCAAAAGCAGATGAAGGGATATTCTTGGGATACTCTTCAGTAAGAAAAACATTTAGAGTATTTAATTACTCAACCCTATGTGTGGAAGAAACACCCCATGTAGTCTTTGATGAGAATGTGCAGAACTCTGCTGATCATTAGCTCAGTAAGAAAATTGACAAGCTGAAGCTTCAAACCAACAATGATGATGATGATTCAGAAGTATATGAATCTGTACAAGCATATAACCCCTTCCTGAAAGCCATAGATCAAGATTCTGATAAAGAAAAGGTAAAAGACAAAGGTAAGTCATCTAAAACTTCTGATAAGCCAGAATTGGTTGACTGCTCCCCTATGGATAAAACTGTCGATTTGATACAAAGTGATGATACTGATCTACATGATGGTTTGCATGATATGAATGATGATAATATTCCTGTTAAGAATAGAAGAACATGGAAATCTGCTCATTCTACTGATCTGATTCTAGGTGATTCTAGTAAAGGTGTTAAAACTAGAAGACAATTGTTTGAATCCCAGGAAGAACCTAGTAAGTCTTTGTTCTGTTGGTGTTTTTTTCTATCTTCCATTGAGCCTAAAAATGTGAATGAGGCTTTAAGTGATAGTAACTGGATTATAGCCATGCAAGAAGAACTTAATCAGTTCACTAGAAATGAAGTTTGGGAACTTGTGGATAGACCTAGTGATCATAATGTTGTAGGCACCAAGTGGATTTTTAAGAACAAAAAGGATGAAAATGATCTTGTAGTTAGAAACAAAGCTAGATTGGTTGCTCAGGGCTACTCTCAAGCTGAGGGTATTGATTATGATGAAACTTTTGCACTTGTAACTAGACTAGAAGCTATAAGATTGTTTCTTGCTTATGATGCACGTATGAAATTCACTGTTTATCAAATGGATGTGAAAAGTGCATTTTTGAATGGTATACTTGCTGAAGAAGTCTATATGGAACAACCACCTGGTTTTGAAGTGAATAGTCACCAAGTATACAGGTTGAAGAAAGCACTCTATGGATTGAAACAAGCCCCAAGAGCCTGGTATGATACCCTTTCTCTATTCTTACTTGATAATGGTTTTACTAAGGGCAAGGTTGATCGAACTTTGTTCCGTAGACAAGAAGGTAATGACATTTTGCTAGTTCAAATTTATGTGGATGATATCATTTTTGGATCACCCAACAAAACCTTGAGTGAAAGCTTTTCTACACTCATGCAAAGTAAATTTGAAATGTCCATGATGGGCGAAATGACTTATTTTCTTGGTCTACAAGTAAAACAAACTCCAGAAGGTATCTTTATAAATCAAGCAAAATATACAAGAAATCTGCTAGACAAATTTAGTATTAAAACCTGTAAGACAGTTGGTGTGCCTATGCAACCTACATACAGAATGGATCCTGATGAAAGAGGTAAGTCTTCTGATCAACCTCATTATCGTGCTTTAATTGGCTCTCTACTCTATCTGACTGCCAGCAGACCTGATATTGCTTTTTATGTTGGTGTGTGTGCAAGATTTCAAGCAAATCCCAAAGAAAGTCATCTGGAAGCTGCCAAAAGGATATTGAAATATCTAAAGGGGACCATCAATCGAGGATTATGGTATCCTGCAGATGATGATATATCCCTAAGTGGTTATTCAGATTCTGATTTTGGAAGATGCAAAATAGATAGAAAATCTACTTCTGGTTCATGTCAATTCTTAGGAACTAAGCTCATTTCCTGGTTTTCAAAGAAACAAACTAGTGTGGCAGCTTCTACTACTAAAGCAGAATATATGGCTGCAGGTAGTTGTTGTAGTCAGCTACTTTGGCTAATACAACAACTCAGAGACTACAATATTGTAGAATCTAATGTACCTATATACTGTGACAGCAATAATGCCATTGCCATTACAAAAAATCCCGTTTTACATACTAGATACAAACATGTTGATATTAGACATCATTTTATTAGGGATCATGTGGAAAAGAAAAATATTATGATGGAAAAGATCCATACTGATATTCAGAGAGCTGACATTTTTACAAAACCATTGGCTGAAGTGAGATTTAGAGAGTTATGCATTAGCTTAGGGTTGATAGACATGGATTCTATATGTATATAGAACTGCACTAACATTTCAGGTACTGATCTTATACCAAAAGAAGATAAAACAGAAACTAAGAGCAGTACATCAAAAGTTTAAACTCAGAAGAGACAACCCTATGTCAGACCACTACATTCTTCAAAACAGGTAACAAGGTTACTAAAGTGACCTAAATCCCAATGAGGAAGCTAGTAAAGCTGAGGGACACTGAGAACGCACATTAAGGGGGAATCTGTGATTTCTTAAAGATCCTTTTGTTGACTCAGAACACTAAGTCACTTTAGTATATACCTTGATGTGATCTTTAATTTAAAAATACTTTTACTACTATGTACTGTTTTACACTTATATCTCATGAACTAACACTTCTACCAAGGTGAAACAGACACATAAGAAGAGTTCTCCACTGGAGGGGGAACTGATCTGATTATAGATTTGAGATGTCTACAGATCTGTTCTGATTACAGTCTTTATCTGTCTACATACATGTTCTGATTATTGAATTGACTTGTCTACAGAACTGTTCTGATTACAAAGTTTCTTTGTCTACAGAACTGATCTGACTACAAAGTCAATCTTTCTACAAAATTGATCTGACTACTGATTAAACTGTCTACAGAAATGATTTGATTACAGAAAATCTGTCTACAAAATAGAACTGATCTGATACACAGTACTAATCTAAGGATTACTGTGCTGATATCAAAAAGGTGAAATCAGAAAAGTTGGGAACTGATCTAAGGACTACTGTGTTGACCCAACAACTGATCTGATGTCTGAAAAAGTTCACTCAGCTGATCACTATACTCAGCTGATCCAGATAAGTACTTTTCAATCATATAAAAGTAAGGAAATGAAGTGAAATGTTTTTGGAAACTACTGTGCTGATATGCATCAGACCAGTATTTTGCCTTAGAATACTCTAAGTCAAAAACTGCTCAATTTTAGATTACTAATAGAGAAAATTAGTACACTCCTCTATTTCTTAAACTGGTAAGAAAATATTAAAAATTCAGATATTAATTAAAAAACTTTTAGTTATTTTAAAATAATTAAATAATTATATATTACATTTAAATATAAAATAATTCAAATTTCTATATATTTTTGGAATCTTATATTTAAATTAAAAGTAATTTATAAATTATTTAATTCTTTTAAAATAACAAACAATTTTTTAATTAATTTCTAAATTTTTAATATTTATTAGTTTAATGAATTAGAAATATAAATAGTGCCACACAAACATAATTGGTCAAGGATGTTGTTTGACCTTTTTTGTTCATGTAGCAATGTTGATTAAACTTTTATGTTTATGTGGCATTATTTGTATTAATAATTCATTAAACTAGAAAGAAAATATTAAAAATCCATATTTTAGTAGTTGCAACTTCCCTCTTGTAAACTTCCCTATATATATAAGAGATGTTATTCAATTTGATGACCTAATTCCTTTTTAATTCATTCAATATCAATTGTACGTTTTCCAATTCTCTCGATATGCATACTATTCAATTTCTTTCTTATTATGAAATTTCACATACAAGGTTACAAGACTAGCGAATTCCGCAGAAATTACAATTTGAGATCGATCACCCCTTAACAATGAGTAATATCTTGTCTGTCTTGACGTCTAAAAACCGAGTAACATATCTATGAATGAGATCTGCTTATTGTTGATCCCAAAATGTAATGAGGATTATTTTTTGCGAGGACAAGAGCAGCTGTTTCTGGATAATCGAAAGTCACAAACCCAAACACCCTCTTCTCTAATTGGCATGGAATCTTAACCTCTCGAACCGGTCCAAAATTTCTGCAACGTACGTACATTAAAGGAGGAATTGAGTATATTTTATAATGTTATATGATCTCCTCATACAGATTTCCTTACTCGAAATAGTTGCGAACATCTTCCTCAGTAAATATGCACTGCGGATAAAAAGTCATATAGACTCGTAACCCCAGTCTATGTCCACCATCATTAGGTCTCTTGAGATTATTGAAGTCTTCCGCCAAGACTATAGACTCCCTCCCATGTGGTCTATCGATCACATATATAAATATCATTAATAATTCATTTATAATATATACTTGAGCAAGAAAAATAAACAATTAACCTGTTAACCATGAGAATGGACGTTTTTTCCATTTGAGCAACAACTTGTTTCATCCTGAAAACGAGCTCTCCTATGTTTCTATGATCCAACGGAAATGAGGTTGCGTATTTATCATAGTAAAGTTTCGGTAAAGAAGAGATAGAAACGGGGAGGCCTCCTCTACACCTCAAAAGCTCAACCAGTTCCATCTCGAGATGCTTAAGAGATCCACCTTGTAATGAATGGTCCGGAATCATCGTGTCATCTCTATTTGGCGGGTTGAGAACCAAAACACGACCATTTTCCATCCGATAGAGATGTAAGAGCTTGCAAGTGCCACCATTCTTACAACACCCCTGACTGAAGGCAACACAAACCTGTTTGACTAAAACATCAGGCAGCTGGTTGTGTTGCATACCACTAGAAGATGCCTCAAAAGGGGTGGGGAATTCCGGTGGAAGATTTGAAACAACTAATGGATTCTTCCCCTTATTTGATTCTTGAGATGAGCCAAGCTTGCCCACGACTTCAGCAATCAACCTTTGAAGTACACGAGTAGGGGCGTTGGCCAATCGTATCATCTCAATAACTCCTTGATTTTGTAGCAACACATAACCAACAACCTTGCAAGCATTTTGAGGATCGAGTTCCTTAATTCTCTTCAACAACTCCACAGTAGCCTCGGCTAATAAATCCATCTCCAAGCTCTAAATTTAACAAGGAATTAATTAATATTATTTTAAATACAATATTTGAGATATTCGGTCAAGGATGTATAGAGCTAAAAATCAAGAAAACAATTCGATGATTTGAAATTATTAACCAAGCACGATGTCGTTTTAATGTTTTTTCGGTGATTTGGGACTAAAATATTGATATAATTTGAATACATCTGGAACTTAATTGGTAAAGTAAAAAAATTGTACGTGGGACTATTTCTAAAAAGGTAAAATCTTATGGGGTAGATTTGATTTTAATCCCAATTTTCCACACCCAAATTCAAAATCTAGAAATTATGAACGCTATCAATATTTCATACTTGCAATAGAAATGGAAGAAGAAAACAGCAAGAACATATATTGACATGCATTGTTTCCTTGAAAACTTCACATTTCAGGTTCAAAAATCAATTCATGTTTCAGATACACGCATATATATTAAAAAAGTGAATTCTTGAAATACCCGTGAAATCTTGCAGCAACGGCGGGAAATTGTTCTTCTTCTTCTTGTTCTTGTTCTTCTTTCTTCGATCTTCGATCTTCTGGTGAGCTGGGAGTTTTAAATGTGGGTAACAGACTTATAACATTTTCTTTTTTATCCTAGGATATAGAAAAATGATCATATTGACAAGTAGAAATTAACAGTGTTTAATTCACTCATATCATCGAAATTTGAAGCTGTCTTTTTCATAAAGAGATTTTTGTTTCAAATAGCATCTTGTACGTTTTCTATCAATTGCATATAAATGTATATATATAGATTTAAAATATCTGTTTAAATATAAAATAAACAGTCAATATGTGTAGAAAAATAACTTCCGGAATTTATTTTTCAACTTGGGAACACACTTTAATTAAGTTACTACACAAAATCAATATAAGTATATATATATATATATATGTGTATTAATTTCGTGAGATAACAAGTATTGTAAAATCTATATGACTGTAACGGGCCGGAGATGGAAAAGTTAGTTAAAATTTGGACGCGTAATTGGAAAATTTAACTTTTTTCTGTGCCGAAAGAGAGCAAAAAAAAGTGATTGTTCAATCGGGGCCAACTGTATGGGCTGAGATGGAAACCAGCCCGTTATCCTTCCACTGCCGAGAGTGGGTGGTTGTCGCCGCTCTGTGGAGCCAGCCTGGCGCATTAATTACCCACCACTCTAGGGGCCATGAAGCCCAAGCTTTCGCTCAGACCACATAGCCCAACTCCCAGCTTGGAACGGGCAGGCCATAATTTAGCCACCAAACAACCCAGCCAATTGGGTCAGCCCAACGTCCAATCACCCAAATGCCCCCACTCGGGTCGCAAGCTTGCGTTACAAAGCACGGCAATTGTTTAAGTCTTTTAGTGAATAAATCGTCGCACTTTGAAGACGAAACTATTTATTTATTAATATGATTTAATTTTCTTCCATAGAAAGGCACTTTCCGCCCCCAATTTCCTTTCGTCGTTAGAGATGCACTTTCCCCCTCAATTTCCCTTTCTTCCTTAGAAATTTACTTTCCGCCTCAATTTCCCTTTCTTTCTTAGAAATGCACTTTCCGCCTCCATTTCGCATTCTTCAATAGAAATGCACTTTCCGCCCCAATTTTTCGTTCTGCACTTTCCGCCTCAATTTCCCTTTCTTCCTTAGAAATGCACTTTTCGCCTAAATTTCAGTTGCAACCTCAATGTATTTTCTTAGAAATGTAATTTTCGCCTCAATTTCCCTTTCTTCCATAGAAATGCACCTTTTGCCCCAATTTCTCTTTCTTATTTAAAAATATATTTTCCGCCTTAATTTCATTTGCAACTAAGGGGATATAATTCTTTAACGTCCCATAAATTTTAAATTTAGAAAAAAAATTTCGCAAAAAAATTAAGTTTTTCAACGTCGTATTGATTTTTTCGGCAACATTGGGACGTAAATGGAAAAGTTAGTTAAAATTTGGACGCGCGTAATTGGAAACTTTTTAATGGGCTGAGACGGCAACATTGGGACGTAAATGGAAAAGTTAGTTAAAAAGTGATTGTTCAATCGGGGCCAAACCATTTGGACTGTTGTAATGGGCCGAGATGGCAACCAGCCTGTTATCCTTCCACTTCCGAGAGTGGGTGGTTGTCGCTGCTCTGTGAAGCCCAAGCTTTGGCTCGGACCACGTAGCCCAACTCCCAGCTTAGAACGGGCAGGCCAGAATTTAGCCACCAACGACCCAGTCAATTGGGTCAGCCCAACGTCCAATCACCCTAATGCCCCCACTTGCGTCACAAGCTTGCGTTACCAAGCACGGCAATGACTCAGTGCCTTTTTACTAGATATAACATAGCTGTGAAATTTGAATTCTTTCGATGTGGGATATCTTAATTTTTTTATAAGTTGAAATTATATATGGAAAAGTAGATCAAGTAATTTCCCAATTTTCCCTCCATCTGTATATATTGCCCTTTTTCCTGTCAAAATATATATAGTTGTTACCTTTTTCATTAATAAATTTGTCTTTTCCAAAACAAAACAAAAAAATTGTCTTTCTTTAATAATTCTGAGATTAATTTTTTCATTCTTTTAATTCAATGTTTATTGTGGCCCCATTTTGCAACAATAATTACAAGGTTTGTCATCAAAAGATTGTTGCCCAATCACTGAATCTGTCAGACGCTTCAATTTTAAACACACGTTCAAGCCACGCGTGTCAATTTCCTGCAAAAAAAAAAATTAAGGGATTTAAATTTTTTAGTCCATTATGTTGTGATGATTTTGAAATTGGTCCAGACATGTACTTTTTGATTATGATCCATTAAGTTTACATAAATTTTGATTTTAATCCATGTGACCTAGAGTAGTAGGTCACCAGGTCATTGTCCAAATGTATTTCATTTTCTTTTCTTTTTATTTTATGTATTATGTCATTATATCATTATGTGGCTTTAATCTTGTAAAATCAGAATAAAGTAATTAAATTATTTAAATAAAAAATTAGATTTTAAAAATGTTAATTATTGTATAATCGAATTATTATATAAATAAATAAAATTCATAAATTAATTAATGGCATAAATTTCATAAATAAAATAATTATAAAATTAATGTAATGATATAAAATTTTGAATACACAATGAAAATTCATAATATTTTAATATACCTTTTTAAAATAATAAAATATGATTTTTAAAATTAAAAAAAAAACCTGAGAATATTGCGGGGAGGGTGGATTATTTATTTTTAATAAAAATTTTGAATTTTCATGTGTTTATTTTATGATTTTTAAGATTCAAATTTGAAAAATGAGTTTTTTTTTTTTTTTAGTTTTCATGTGTTTATTTTAGTATTGGTAAGATTTAAATTATTTTAATTATTAAATATTTTGTAATATTTTATTAGTTTAAGTCATATAAAAAATTAATTGTTTAATTTTTTTATACAAGATTTCAATTTTTATTATAATTTATTAATATTAAAATATTTTGCATATTTAATTTTTTTAGTTTTATGTTATACGTATAACAATTGGATAATTTTATAAAAATTGAAATTAAAAATATAATTTAAATTTATTATAATGTTTAATAATTAATTATTTACTTAGTTTAATTTATAATATTAAAATATTTTGCATATTTAATTTATTTAGTTTTATGTTATACGTATAACAATTGGATAATTTTATAAAAATTGAAATTAAAAATATAATTTAAATTTAATATAATGTTTAATAATTAATTATTTACTTAGTTTAATTTATATACTAAAGAATTATATAAACAAGTAATTAATTAATTATGAAACATTAGAATAAATTTAAATTATAAATATTATAATTTATTAATAACTGTTTTATATAAATAAAACTAAATAAATAATTAATTATGAAGCATTAGAATAAATTTAAATTATATTTAATTTAATTTTTTTTAAACCATTCAATTTTTATATGTATAACATAAAACTAAATAAATTAAATGTGCAAAATATTTTAATATTAATAAATTATAATAAAAATTGAAATCTTGTATAAAAAAATTAAACAATTAATTTTTTCGTATAACTTAAACAATTAATTTTTTCGTATAAAAAAATGGAAACCTTAGGACGTATTCTGAAAATGTGAAAACTTAAATGATTTAAAATGTAATCGTCCTAAGTTACGGGACCTATTTTGAAATTTTCCCTTTCTTAGAAATGCACTTTCGACCTCCATTTATCTTTCTTCCATAGAAATGCACTTTCCACCCCAATTTTCCTTTATACACTTTCTGCCTCAATTTCCCTTTCTTCCTTAGAAATGCACTTTCCGCCTAAATTTCAGTTGCAACCTCAATGTATTTTCTTACAAATGTAATTTTTGCCAAAATATCCTTCTTCTATAGAAATACACTTTTTGCCCCCAATTTCTCTTTCCTGCTTAGAAATATACTTTTCGGATATAATTTTTTTATGTCCCATAACATTTAAACTTTTCAAAAAATGTCCCGAAAAAATTAAGTTTTTCGACGTAGTTTTGATGTTCCGGCGACATTGGGACGTAAATAAAAATATTAGTTAAAATTTTGGGACGCATGTAATTGGAAAACATAACTTTTTACTGTTCTAAAAAAGAGAGCAAAAAAGTAATTGTTCAATCGGGGCCAAACCATTTGACTGTAATGGGCCGGAGATGGCAACCAGCCTATTATCCTTCCACTGCCGAGAGTGGGTGGTTGTCGCTGCTCTGTGGAGCCAGCCTGGCGCATTACCCACCACTCTAGGAGCCATGAAGCCCAAGCTTTCGCTCGGACCACATAGCCCAACTCCCAGCTTGTAACGGGCAGGCCAGAATTTAGCCACCACAACAACCCAGTCAATTGGGTCAGCCCAACGTCCAATCACCCTAATGCCCCCACTTGGGTCACAAGCTTGCGTTACCAAGCACGACAATGACTCAGTGCCTTTTTCCTAGATATAACATAGCTGTGAAATTTGTATTCTTTCAATGTGGGATATCTTAATTTTTTTATAAGTTGAAATTATATATGGAAAAGTAGATCAAGTAATTTCCCAATTTTCCCTCAATCTGTATATATTGACCTTTTCCCTATCAAAATATATATAGTTGTTACCTTTTTCATTAATAAATTTGTCTTTTCCAAAACAAAACAAAGAAATTGTCTTTCTTTAATTCTGAGCAGTGTTTTTAAAACCGACCGGCCGGTTCGACCATGAACCGGTCATGGATCCGATCCGTAAAGTGGCTTAAAACCGTTTTTACGGTCAAACCGGATTGAACCGGCCCATAACCGGTACCTCGGCCCAAAACCTGAAAACCGGTTAAAACGGTCCAGATTTTTTTTAAAAAAATGTTTTTTTATGGAAAAACCGATTCCCAAAGGGTCCAGTTTCTTTTAAAAATATTTAATTTTTTTTAAACATGAAACTAAGGTACACAAGCCATTTTGTAAGGCTATTCTTTCATGTTTCTTCACCTTTTATTCGATGTGGGATAAATTTTATATGTGTATTTATCACTAACACTATTTTTATAGAGTTTTGCTCTAGTATTTTTTACTCATTTTCGATGTGGGATATAAATCTCATATATTTGTAGTTTACTAACCCTCTTAGTTTTATATAGTTTTCCTTTCATATTTTTTATAACTTCTTTCAATGTGGGATAAACTCATATGAGTGTTTATCACTAACACTCCTATTTTTATATATTTTTATACTGTTTTGCTGTAATGTTTCTTTTACTTTGATGTGGAACGTAAATCTCATATGATTGTTATTAAATTGTTGTTATATTGTTTTTTCTTCTTGTTTCTTCTACTTCAATTTCGATGTGGGACATAAATCGCATATGTTTGTTACTAACACTCTTATTTTTACATTTTTCTTTTTTCATGATTCTTCTACTTCTTATTTAATGTGGGACAAAAATCTCATATGTTTGCTTGTTACTAATATTGTTGTTCTCTTATTATTATTTTTTTCTCTTATTTTTTCAACTCCTGAACTTGTGAAATATGAATTATGGAGAATGAATGATGAGATATTTTAATTAATATTTATTATTTTATGACTTTACTGTATTTATTTTAATATGATTTTTATAAGTGTATTTTTTTTAATGTAACATAAAAAAAAATTAAAAAAATACATACAAATTATTTTACCGATTGAACCGGCGGTCCGACCGGTCCAACCGGTTGGACCGTGAACCGTTGCCTAATCCAGATTGATCACCGGTTCGGTTATGAAAACACTGATTCTGAGATTAATTTTTTCATTCTTTTAATTCAATGTTTATTGTTGCCCCATTTTGCAACAATAATTACAAGGTTTGTCATCAAAAGATTATTGCCCAATCACCGAATCTGTCGGACGCTTCAATTTTAAACACACGTTCAAGCCACGCGTGTCAGTTTCCTGCAAAAAAAAAATTTTAATTTTCCGGCAAAAAGAATGTAAATTGGACTAAAAGGATGTAAATTCGAAACCTTAGGACGTATTCTGAAAATGTGAAAACTTAAATGATTTAAAATGTAATCGTCCTAAGTTACGGGATGTATTTTGAAATTTTCCCTTTCTTAGAAATGCACTTTCCACCTCCATTTATCTTTCTTCCATAGAAATGCACTTTCCACCCCAATTTTCCTTTCTGCACTTTCTGCCTCAATTTCCCTTTCTTCCTTAGAAATGCACTTTCCGCCTAAATTTAAGTTGCAACCTCAATGTATTTTCTTACAAATGCAATTTTTGCCAAAATATCCCATTCTTCCATAGAAATACACTTTTTGCCCCCAATTTCTCTTTCCTGCTTAGAAATATACTTTCCGGATATTTTTTTTTTATGTCCCATAACTTTTAAACTTTTCAAAAAATTTCCCGAAAAAATTAAGTTTTTCGACGTAGTTTTGATGTTCCGGCGACATTGGGACGTAAATAAAAATATTAGTTAAAATTTTGGGACGCGTGTAATTGGAAAACTTAACTTTTTTCTGTTCTAAAAAAAGAGCAAAAAAGTAATTGTTCAATCGGGGCCAAACCATTTGATTGTAATGGGCCGGAGATGGCAACCAGCCCGTTATCCTTCCACTGCCGCGAGTGGGTGGTTGTCACTGCTCTGTGGAGCCAGCCTAGCGCATTACCCACCACTCTAGGAGCCATGAAGCCCAAGCTTTCGCTCGGACCACAAAGCCCAACTCCCAGCTTGGAACGGGCGGGCCAGAATTTATCCACCAACAACCCAGTCAATTGGGTCAGCCCAACGTCCAATCACCCTAATGCCCCCACTTGGGTCACAAGCGTGCGTTACAAAGCACGGCAATGACTCAGTGCCTTTTTACTAGATATAACATATCTGTGAAATTTGTATTCTTTCGATGTGGGATATCTTAATTTTTTTATAAGTTGAAATTATATATGGAAAAGTAGATCAAGTTATTTCCCAATTTTCCCTCAATCTGTATATATTGACCTTTTTCCTGTCAAAATATATATAGTTGTTACCTTTTTCATTAATAAATTTGTCTTTTCCAAAACAAAACAAAGAAATTGTCTTTCTTTAATTCTGAGATTAATTTTTTCATTATTTTAATTCAATGTTTATTGTTTCCCCATTTTGCAACAATAATTAGAAGGTTTGTCATCAAAAGATTGTTGCCCAATCACTGAATCTATCGGACGCTTCAATTTTAAACACACGTTTAAGCCACGCGTGTCAGTTTCCTGCAAAAAAAAATAAAAATTAATTTTCCGACAAAAAGAATGTAAATTGGAAACCTTAGGACGTATTCTGAAAATGTGAAAACTTAAATGATTTAAAATGTAATCGTCCTAAGTTACGGGACCTATTTTGAAATTTTCCCTTTCTTAGAAATGCACTTTCCACCTCCATTTATCTTTCTTCCATAGAAATGCACTTTCCACCTCAATTTTCCTTTCTGCACTTTCTACCTCTATTTCCCTTTCTTCCTTAGAAATGCAATTTCCGCCTAAATTTCAGTTGCAACCTCAAGGTATTTTCTTACAAATGTAATTTTTGCCAAAATATCCCCTTCTTCCATAGAAATACACTTTTCGCCCCCAATTTCTCTTTCCTGCTTAGAAATATATTGGGAAATAATTTTTTTATGTCCCATAATTTTACAACTTTTCTAAAAACGTCCCAAAAAAGTTAAGTTTTCCAATTACGTCCCAAAGTCGCCGGAAACATCAAAACGATGTCGTATTATGTCATGGTTACGACGTCGTTTTGATTTTCCGGCGACTTTGGGACGTAATTGAAAAAGTTAGCTAAAATTTGGGACGTAATTGAAAAACTTAACTTTTTTGGGACGTTTTTGAAAAAATAGAATAGTTATGGACCTAAAAATATATTTTATTGAAATTGTTTGATTAATTGATTGTATATGTTTTTATACTTTTTTTTTAATTTATATACTTGATATTTATATATTTTTTTAAAATTTTCTTTGTAATGCAAATCTAAACAAATAAATTTACTTATATTTTATTATCGGCATATCCTCGTCGCCATAAAGGTATATATATATATATATATATAAATAAATTAGTAATTATAGTTTTTGGATAATATTAAATAGTATGTTATCACATTTATTTATTTTATAATAATTTTAGCCTTTATTTCATTCAATTTTAGAACATAAAATTATACTGAATAGAATTACATGATATTTTGTTAACATATTATATTTATGGTCATTAATATTAGAATAATTCGATCCTTATGGTAATTATTAATATTTTTATTTTTTAAATTTAAATCAATTCACATTTCTTAATTAATATGGATATATGAAATTTTATTATCTATTTATTTATTATTACTCATTATTTTTAAAGTAAATAATTTTAATATTAATCTATCTTATACAATTAAAAAAATTTAGCCTTTATTTCCTTCAATTTTAGAATATAAAATTATACTGAACAGAATTACATGATATTTTGTTAAATATTATATTTATGGTCATTAATATTAGCATAATTTCTTATGGTAATTATTAATTTTTATATTTAATTTTTAAAATTTTTTAAAGTTAAATCGATTCATAATTTTAAAGTTAAATCGATTCATAATTTTAAAGTTCAATCGATTCATAATTTTTAATTAATACGGAGTATATGAAATTTTATTATCAATCTATTTATTTATTTATTTATTATTATTAATTATTTTTAAAGTAGATGATTATAATTTTAATATTAATTTATCTTATACAATTCAAAATTTTAATATTAGTGTACATTTTAATATATTATATGTGTATATAATAATTCAATGAAATATTATACAGACTATATAATATTGTCATGTTTATTAGTGTTAAAATTTTATTAGTTACATATTTTTTTAATTTTTTAAAAAATGTCCCAAAAAAAAGTTAAGTTTTCCAATTACGTCCCAAATTTTAGCTAACTTTTTCAAATACGTCCCAAAGTCGCCAGAAAATCAAAACGACGTCGTAACCATGACGTAATACGACGTCGTTTTGATGTTTCCGGCAACTTTGGGACGTAATTGAAAAAGCTAGCTAAAATTTGGGACGTAATTGGAAAACTTAACTTTTTTGGGACGTTTTTGAAAAAGTTGTAAAGTTATGGGACGTAAAAAAATTATTTCCCAAATATACTTTCCAGATATAATTTTTTATAGTTTTGATGTTCCGGCGACATTGGGACGCGTGTAATTGGAAAACTTAACTTTTTTCTGTTCTAAAAAAGAGAGCAAAAAAGTAATTGTTCAATCGGGGCCAAACCATTTGACTGTAATGGGCCGGAGATGGCAACCAGCCTGTTATCCTTCCACTACCGAGCCACTCTAGGAGCCATGAAGCCCAAGCTTTAGCCACCACAACAACCCAGTCAATTGGGTCAGCCCAACGTCCAATCACCCTAATGCCCCCACTTGGGTCACAAGCTTGCGTTACTCAGTACCTTTTTCCTAGATATGACATAGCTGTGAAATTTGTATTCTTTCGATGTGGGATATCTTAATTTTTTTATAAGTTGAAATTATATATGAAAAAGTAGATCAAGTAATTTCCCAATGTTCCCTCCATCTGTATATATTGACCTTTTTCCTGTCAAAATATATATAGTTGTTACCTTTTTCATTAATAAATTTGTCTTTTCCAAAACAAAACAAGAAAATCGGTCTGAAAGTTTAAATACATGCAGTTTGAAGGGTTCAATTAACTGATCAGATTTAATTTCTAGAAAAAAGCTGACTAAATTTTTTTAAAATCAGAAAAATATATTTTATAAATATGGATCGTACGAGAGTTTATAAATAATACACGGTTACAAGACTAGCGGGTGTGCGGATTCCGCATAAATTACAATTTTAGCTAGATCACCTCCTAACAATGAGTAATTTACAGCATTCTGATCCTTCAAAGAAAACAGGCATCAAGTTTCCACTTTTAATTCTTCTATGATCTTGTCTGTCTTGACTACTAAAAGCGGAGAACAATTAGTTGCTTTTATCTACGATATCTGCAGCTTCTTTTCAGCCTCAACTGAATCACGATAGCTGCTTCTCTCGTGCTACATATGAAAAGAAACACAATGTGTATATATATATATGATGAATATTTGTAAACAGGAAAAAGTCAAGAAACTTCTGCAATGCACAAATAAATACCTGTCAACGAAGGCGATAAGGTTTCACCATTACTTGTGATCCCAAAATATAATGGGGATTATTTTCCATCTGATAGAGATGTAAAAGCTTGCAAGTGCCACCATTCTTGCAATACCCCTGACTAAAGGCAACACAAACCTGATTGTGTTGCAAGTTTTGAATGGTAGGTTGAGGAGGGATACCACTAGAAGATGCCTCGAAAGGGGTGAATTCCGGTGGAATATTTGAAACAACTAATGGATTCTTCCCCTTATTAGTACAAGAAGAATGACTAGATTCTTGAGATGAGCCAGATTTGCCCTCAACTTCAGCAATCAAGCTTTGAAGTACACGAGTAGGGGCGTTGGCCAATCGTATCATCTCAAGAACTCCTTGATTTTGTAGCAACACATGACCAACAACCTTGGAAACATTTTGAGGATCGAGTTCCTCAATTCTCTTAAACAACTCCATAGTAGCCTCGGTTAAATCCATCTCCAACCTCTAAATTTAACAAGGAATTAATTAATATACAATATTTGAGATATTCTATCAAGGTTGTATAGAGCTAAAAATCAAGAAAACAATTAGATGATTTAAAATTATTGACTACAACTGTGCAAAAGCTGCATTAACTCTATTTTAATCTTTGTAAAATGTTAACCCCACAAACATTGATTGAAAATCATATAATTAATTTATATCAATTTAGCATGTACTGGAATAACGAAGCATGCATGTGGCCGGCACATGCTTAAAAAACGATGTCGTTTTAATTTTTTTCGGTGATTTGAGACTAAAATGATATATCATTGGAATACATGTGGACCTAAATTGGTAAAGTAAAGAAATTGTGAGACTATATATTTCTAAAAAGGTAAAATCTTATGGGGTAGATTTGATTTTAATCCCAAACCCAAATTCAAAATCTAGAAATTATGAACGCTATCATTTCATACGTACACGCAATAATCATTTAGTGATTTTAAAAAAGAAGAAGAAAACAGCAAGAACATATATACTAAATCTGCATTTACAGATTTACTTATATAAAAAAAGAAAGAGAAATGGCAAACAACAGCATTTCATTTACATGCATTGTTTCCTTGAAAAGTTCATATTTCTGGTTCAAAAATCAATTCATGTTTCAGATACACATATATATTAAGAAGTGAATTCTTGAAATACCTGTGAAATCTTGCAGCAATGGTGTGGTGAACGACGGGAAATTGTTCTTCTTCTTGTTGTTTTTCTTAATTTCTTCGATCTTCTTCTGGTGAGGTGGGGGTTTTAAATGTGGTAACAGCCGTATAATGACAAGCTTTCTCACCAAACTGAAAAGCAAAAGGACAGAGAGAAGAAGGGGCTTGCCTAATTCTGGACTTAATTTCAGTTTCTTCTTTAATTTGTACTTACATGGAAATTAACATTTTCTTTTTTATCAATTGCATATATTTACATGTATATATAGATTTAAAATATCTGTTTAAATTAATATAAAATGAACTCTCAATATGTGTAGCAAAAAAAACTTCTGGAATTTATTTTTCGACTTGGGAACACTTAATTAAGTTACTACAGAAAATCAATATCAGTATATAATTATGTGTTGAGTATTATATCGCGAGATAACAAGTATTGTAAAATCAATATCCGAAAATCAATGTCAAAATTCAATTTTTAGTAACCCCTCTCTAGGTCTCAGGTTCGAACCCTCTAAGGTGCAATAAGGTGCAAACAATTTCTATGGGGTCAGTTCCCCGCAAGAGGGCGGTGGGAATGTTCCCCCGAATTAGTCGCAATATAACTTTTCTAGCTTGGTCTTTAATGACAAGACATTTTAATTTTAAATTTTTTCCATTACAGACTTTTAGCTAGAGAAGTTATTATGACAAAATTTATGTCATTAAAAGTCAATTAATTATCTTGTAGTCACATGGGACTAAATTGAAAAAGTGAAAATATTGTGGGACCATTTCGATAAAGGTAAAAAGTTATAGAACAAATTTGGTTATAATTGTGGGACCATTTCAAAAAAGGTAAAATTGTGGGACCATTTCGAAAAAAGTGAAAACTTATGGGACTACAAATGTCATGCTAAATTGTGGAAGGTTAATTAATTTATGAGACATATATAATTTATTTCTCTACATAATATATATTCTGCAAATTCCAATACTAATGTCGGATAATCACCTTCGACGCCGAATCCGAACAAACCAGCCTTCGGGCGTGGTCGAATTCAATTATCTAACAGAGAGATTAATCAACACAAACAAGCATGTCTTTACTTCACGTGCAACGAGAAATATACTTGGAACCACGTTTGCGCTAACGCTAAGGTGATAAGTTTGATCGTGAAAGGCATGGCGATTAGTAGTGTGTACGAGCTTCCCCGGAACTATGCCGAGAAACACTATAAGAAAAATGATTTTTAGTGACAGAATTCTTGTCATTATAGTTTCTCTAGTTAAAAGTATTTAGTGACGGTAATTGACTTTTAGTGAGAGGTCTGTCATTAATTCTCAAATTCCTGTCACTAAAGATTTTTAGCTAGAGAAGCAATAACGAGAGGATGATGTCACTAAAAGCCAGCTTTCTTGTAGTGGAATCAACTGACACAAATACAAAAAAAAGAGTGCACGAAAACCCCAGAAGTTGTAATCGCGTTAAATCACCTTAATGGAAGAGTCAAGAGGTTGAGCACGGAGGCTTAGAGGGTCGATCAACAACTAACTGATAATCATATTGGTTGATAGTAGGGCATGCCTAAATTTCATATTACTGAACCTTGTCGACTACTTATTGTTGTCCGCTACACGAGGGGGCAAGGAGATCAACGAGCTTAAAAGGCAATGAGCACGGCCCTTGTGTTGGCTTTGCCTAATTTCAACACGAAATTTGTAATTAAAATTAATGCCTCGGGATTTAGGATTTGGCTCTCCTATCTCGAAACAAACGACAGATTGCGTAGACGAGCAAAGGAATAGAAAAATCCAAGAGCTCGTTGAAAGAAATGTTTTCCATTCATGAAGCTATTCGAGGTTGGTGCCACGACGTCCTACTCAAGAAAGTGAAAGTGGTCCAAGTGAAGTAACAATCTAATCACAATCGACACTTCAATCCAATATTTTTACAATTCATTCTAAAAAACGAATAATCTGAAAAGTGGTGAAATCAAAGTTCATTGTAACGTACTATTGCAACACTCGATACTCATTTAAGTCCGGAGGAGGATATGGAATATCCATTGGCCATGTGATGAAGAATCATGCGAATAGAGTTGGAATTGCTATAAACCAAGCACAACTACGAGGATTTATCCGGTCTTCCAGAGGTGGAGTTCAAGTTGAGGTAAGTAATTCAACATCTCTATTTAAATAAGATCAATTTGTTTATAGATTCTTTTTTTTTTTTTTGCTAAAATGGTATGTGTTCAACATCTTCCTTTTAATTTTTGCGATGATTTTAGTTTTAATGATATTATTAAACTTAGTCTTCATTCTTCAATGAGAAAAAAAAAATCACGTTCTACTGATAGTACTTGTGATATTGCTAAAGTTGTTAGTGAATATAAATATTTTTTTATCAATATTAATATTTTGCCAATCTCAATGTAAAAGTTTCAATTTGTGCGGATATTTTGAGTGATAATTTAAAAAAAAAAAACTTATTTAAGAGTTTCTTGTCATTAAATTAATGATTCTTGGACTTTGAACAAGAAATTAAATATTGCTGATAAAGATTTGGATACCGAAATTATTTAATGGCTATGGTTATGAGTAATAAGAAAATGACAAAGTTCACCTCTTTGTGAATAAAGTCTAGGACGTAAGCAGTTGCTTAGCTGCATTCATGTAAGCAAGAAATTAAAGGGAGCAGTGCACCAACTAGTCATATTTTGCATGCAATCCATTTGTCCGATGAATCAGTCGGTATTTAATACATACAGTTGATTATTTTTAGTAGTATAGTATGCATCTAGATATATAATAGAAAATAAAAAATAAGGTATGTGATGTGATACCTTCCAAAATAGCTCAACACAACATTAATGTATAGCTAGCCACTACGTGTTGAATTCTTTTTAGAAAAAATAAAATAACTAAAATGCGAAATTAATTACCGATATATATGTGTTGCTTGTGCAACCCGATCGCCGCCCGATCGACCCACTCGCTGCCTGGTCCAAGATGCCGGTCGCGCCACCCTAGGTTTGTGCAACATTTTGGTTTTTAGATTCAGAGTTTTTGGTTTTCTAGATTTTCTGCATTTTGCAGATCGAAAACGTTGGTTATTCTTCTTTTCTTTTTTTTTTTAATTTTCGACAATTTCAGGTCGATCATATACACTCTTATCGACAACAATTTATCTACGAAATTGTATATGGTCAACCTAAAATTGTCAAAAAAAAAAATCAACACACTAGTGTCGACCATATACAAATTGACGGGAGTGTATATGGTTGATACTGGTTTGTCGAAATTTATAAAAAAAAAATGAGATTTTTCTAAGTTTTTTTTGGGAATTTCTGATTTTTTTTTGTTTGAATGAAGTTGACCACCGGAAATAGTGGTTAATAGGGGGGTGTATTTAGTAGTTATATTTTACTTTATTTTAGGTTTTTTACATTATTATTTTACTTTATTTTACCTTATTTTACTTTATTTTAGGTATTTAGTAGAATTCATGTGTAGGATCCATAATAACTTCTTTGTTTTGTATCATCCGCCAAGAAATCAAAGAGATCTTAAGAGGCACCAACCTATTCCAGAAATTTTGAACTCCATTCACCTGCTCGCCCACATTAGAACACGTATCCTGCAAAATTCTATATGCGGAATAAACCGAATACTCCCCATCTGAAGATCGAAGGGATCCACGACCAAGAGTCCTCCTCAGAGAGCTCTGAACAAACAATCGAGGTTCTATTCCACCGTTTTGACTAACTTTTTAGATTTTTGTTTTGAACTAACACTTTCTCTTGTCCCCAACTAAATAAAGTACATATTATAATCCAAGGGAATTCGTCTTTCAGAAATTTATCCATCAGATCGATCTTTCTGAAATCGAGCTACTTGAACTTGATTGTTGTCTGGGGCTAAGATATATCGTATTGTTCAATGGCATTCTTGACGCTAGAGTCACGCTTGTTACGTGACCAATGCTCGTAACAAAGATTATGCTTTGTTACAAAATGCATGGATAAGGTTCACCCTCAGTCGTTAACATATTACCATTTTTGCTATTAAAAAAGAAAAAACTTAAAATAGTATTTTTAGATCTCCGGAAAATTATAAGTCGACTACCAGTACTAAAAAAATCAGTTGAATTCCTCTCTTCTTTTTTTTTTTTTTTTGAACAGAAAAAGATTATACGAGTACTAGAGGTACTCGAGGGAACCAAGCAAAGTTACAAAGATATTGCTGAGTAGACAAGCCAAGTCACGGCCAAGGTTGTCCCCCCTTAGAACTTTTTACAACATAATCTGAGATTATAACACCAATTCTAGAACGAATAAGGACTCCCACCACTAAAAGATAAGGAAAAAAGACTCCATACTTTAGCTCGAATCTCGTCAAAAGTCTTCTCCGATTTGATATCCTCGACTTTGAAGATTTTACTATTTCTGCATTTCCAAAGGAACCATACGATACCGGACCATATGCATTCCAACACATGCTTTCTTCTCTTAAACAAACCGCTTTCTAGTTTAAGTAGTAAAAGAAACTTATAACATTCTAACAGCAAATGTGTACTGCATAGTGTATTTATATACATAGCGCGCGACACAGTGTGTGAGAGACATGAGAAATCTGCCAATTTTAATGATATATTAGAATTCACATCTTCATTAATTAAAACAAGTGTGGCCAAATTTGCATAATCAAATAATTGAGGAAACAACTGATGAATGCTTGAATCTATAGAAGTATGGGGAGATTACCTCTGTAGCAACAATGGTGAGAACACAATGAAGATGAATCAAAGGTAGTTCCCAAAAATCCGTTTATGGAAGATGATCCGTTGGAAGATGAAATTGTTTTGAGAGAGTTTAAAATAATCAAGATTTTTTGTAAGGCAACCGTTCAATTCCTCACCACTAATAGAGTTTTAATTGTGGGTAAATGTGGAATAGTTATTAGGATCAGTTTTTTTTTTTTTTAAATAATTATAATTAATTAAAGTATTAATTGCTAATTAACCAAAATTTGTAACGGGGTATACACTTAGTTTCTTAATTTATTAATTCAAATGAATTCTTTAATTGTAATATTTTATAATGGTCCTATATAGATTTTTAGTTTGCTCTTTGCTTATGTGAATCCTAGTTTACTCTTATAAACAAATTGTTATACTCATAGGATTGAGTAATTATATGAAATGATTTTTTTTTATTTTCTAATTAATTGCAGAGGTGAAAGGAGACCATATAATTACTAATCATTATGTGTTTATCTTATACAGTAATAGGTTTTCTATATACTTTAATCTTATAATAGATGAATAACGTTTAATTCACTCTAGATTTTTTTTTCTAACATTTATATAGAAAAAAATCATTATTGATGCCACAAAATTCACAATTATGCACTTGACTTACATATTCTCATACTTAAAAAAAAATCTTGACAACTCAGCCAATTTAATTAATAGACATTTGTTGAAATTCTTATTATGTCAATAGGAAGATTGGTATTTCATTTGTCCGTTCATTGATTTGTATGCGTTGAATTTTCGGTGACGACCTAAGTTAATTAGCTCTAGCCTCTTGTGTCATAAGACGTAGCTTTGGGTTGGTTTGCACCTCGACTAATTTACGTACGTATCAAGTATGCTGAAGCTCGAATAAATCTTTTAGTACTTAAAAAGATCAGTTGAATTCCCCTTTAACATAAACCCTCTGAAATAGGATTTCTCTGGAAAATAATTTGGCATAGTCAAATTAATTAAATTAATACAAGCATGTAATATAACTTTCATTACAAACATATGTGTGTTGAAAAGGCAGACCGAAATATATATGTTCTGGAAGAATCCATTTTGGGGGCAAGAAACCCTAGTACGTACAACACCTATAAAAGGAGTAACAACCCCTCAAAACTATAGCAGCCGTATTCTCATTTTGGGCCAACCAATTTCTTTTCAATTCAATTCTGGGATCTGAATTGCAGATGGTAAGTGAAGCTCGCTAGCTTCTTTTTCTCTGATTTTCGATTCTGTAATCTTTAATTTGTTATATATCTTGTTCTCTCCATTTAATAAGATCTATATTTTGCTGTTAGAAAAAAGGAGGATCTGGAGGGGCAATTGTGCTGAATTGAAGCTTCAGTTTTCCATTAATCTTCCTCTACTTCGTCTCTAGCTAGCTATGCTGAATACTAAATTAAATCAAATCAGCGAATTAGCTAGGTAGAATTCGTTTTGTTTTTTAACCTAAATTAATTTCAGATCCAGATCGAGACATCTTTCTGCCAGCTAGCTTGTTTCTCCCAAACTAGAGTAAGCTCTTTTCTAGCTACCAACTAAAACTGGACCCTTTTTTGTTTCTTCGATCTTTTTATGTTAATCTAGCAAGGCCTGTTCACAAACATTGTTTTTTGATCTGCAGCTTTTTCTTGAATGGAATGCCAGTTGTTGGACGAAACACTTCTTTTCGGGTTCGGGTTCGGTTTCTTATATTCATATCAAGTAATATATGTCTTTCTTGTTCCACTTGGTTTCCAATAATACATAACCATGTACAAAAATCTTTTCTAAATCCAAAAATTGGGATTATAAGAAGCTTGTGTCGTAATAGAATCTACTTAATTGAATTAAATCCTAATTTAGTAGTAGCACATTTACAAGAATTCAATTAATAATTTTTTTTCACATGGCGGATTTAGGCCAGGGACCTAGTGGGGGCCTGCTTTTAGGGCTAAAATCGCCCATTTTTTTAGGGCTACTTTTAATGTGTGTATTTGGTCTTCTTGTTTTTATTTATGTGTGTATATCGATGTAAAAAATGCGTTTCATTTTACTCTCCTCCAAATTCCAATTTTGGATCCACCCACATCAGCAGGTTGTGGAATAAGTAGTTGGAAAGGCACTGGTGGACGGGACTTTTGGTCGTGTAAGAAGCAGTTGGAGCAGTGGTGGGCGGGACTTTGGTGGAAAATAGGGAAGCAAAGGATGCTATTGAGGACCAAGTTTAAAAGGATATGAGGACAGTCTCGGATGAACAAAGGTAATCAATAATGAATGATATTGCAGACGTCGACGTGTGTTGTAATTAACCTTTTTCAGTGCCCAAGAAACCCCCAAAATCATAAATGATGGTCAATAAATATCAACGTGGATCAAATAATTAATGTATCATTATGATGTGTAATTTGTATACCTATTTTCTGTTTAGACTACTAAATTAAGAATGATATTAGACTAGTAGTTAAATTACATTATTTTATCAATCTTACCATTAAATCTCATTGATTGAATATTCCTAATCTTATTCAATTTACTTCAAGAAGACAACATACGTGTTGTTTTCTAGCTCTTTCTTAATCATAGATATGCATCAACTTCTTCAAAGAAGAGAAAATATTTTCATCTTTTCCAAGCATTAAAGGTTAAGACATCTAATGCTCGTAGAAAATGATAATGGTTTTTCTCTGTTTGAAGAATGTGACGCATATCTTTGGAGTAGGATGACTAAGAAAGAGTTTGAAATTGGTTCTTAGGTTGTCTACTTGAAAAAAATTAATCACGATAAGAAATTCAATTCAGTCGATCGGTGAGATTTAATTTTAGGCTAGGGTTGATAAAGAATGTAATTTAACTCATATTTCACCACTTGTCTAATACTTGTACATCATTAATTCTTTTGTAGCTAAAACAGAAATTGTGTATACAAATTAAACATAGAAGTGATACATTATTTGATCGAGGTCAATATTTATAGACCATCGATACTTATGATGTTGGGTTGTTCTCGGGTACTGAGATATGTTTATTCCAATTTACGTCTGTAGTGTCATTCTTTATTAACTACCATCTCATTCTGGACTGTACTTCCTTCAAACTTTTGCTTTTAACACTTCGTCCTCAATATCAGTCTCTGCTTCCCTACTTCCACCAAAGTCCCGCCCACCACCTCTCCAACTACTTCTTCTGCAACCTTTTACCAAGATACATCCTTAATTAAATAATCTCAAATGGAAAATATCATTTTTTAGTCACTAGGTTTTACCTCTTATTAAATTTAGTCACCCACTTAGTAAGTATCAAAATTGGTCACTGAGTTTGTTTACTATAACATTTGGTCTTGTCGTCAGTTGACTGTCTGTTAACTAACGGACGGAAGGTGAGGATTTAATTATTTAAGAAAATGTACTCAAATGTAATTTTTATAAGTAATATACATTTAATGAACTTTTTTGAAACAAACACTAACCTAAATATATATATATATATATATATATAATTTTAAAATGAATGATATTTTTAAAAAAGGATTATATTTTTATTAGTCAATTAACTTTACCTATTTTTTAATTTGGTCCACACAATTTTGACATTTTGATTTTGGTCCTTTATTTTTTTTTTTAATGATTTTTGTCCATTGATCGGTTGTAGCACGTCACCAAATTGGTCAAGGCTTATGTGACATGTTGGTTGACCTTTTTTGTTCATGTAGCAATGTTGATTAAACTTTTATGTTTATGTGGCATTATTTGTATTAATAATTCATTAAACTAGCAAGAAAATATTAAAAATTCATATATTAATTAAAAAAACTTTTTGTTATTTTAAAATAATTAAATCATTTATATATTACATTTAAATATATAAAATAATTAAAAAATTTATATTTTTTGGTATTTTATATTTAAAAGTAATTTATAAATTATTTAATCCTTTTAAAATAACTAAACAATTTTTTTAATTAATTTCTAAATTTTTAATATTTATTAGTTTAATGAATTAGAAATATAAATAGTGCCACACAAACATAAAAGTCCAATCAGAATTGCCACATGAAAAAAAACGTCAATAATATGCCACATAAGCCTTGACCGGTTTGGTGACTTGCTGCCCCCAGTCAATGGACTAAAAAAATTGTAAAGATGACTGACTAAAATTAAAATGTCGAAATTGTTTGGTCCAAATTCAAAAATAGGTAAAGTTAATGAATGTACTTTAATCTTGGTAAATTGTTAACCCTACAAACATTTATTGAAAACCATCTTAAAACGTTCATCTTTCTGGTTCAAAAATTAATTCTTGTTTCAGAAAAATTGTTAGCAACAAGAACAAGGAAGAGCTAACAAGAATAAAAAACTATTGAAATACTCAAGGAAAGTGAGTCCTCGGAGATTACTCCGCCCAAGCTTACAGCCGAAAGAGAATTAATATTCAACAACCTAATTCAACCTAGGTTGTTCTCATTATGTGTTAACAAAGATGCTAGAGCTAGTGAATACGGTGCGTGGGTAAATGGCATGTGGCCGGCAATGAAATTTTATGTGGAGGTGCAATTTTTTCTCCTGGGAAGAACCTTTAGGTTGTGTTTGGATGAGACGATTTGAAAGGATTTAAAAATAGATGGATTTCAAATGACATGCATGGTTTTAGTGAAGATTTAAAATTCTCACAATTTTAACTAAAAAGTGTTTCCATTCATAATCCAAACAAGTGAGTGAATTTGGATGGTGGATTTAAAATCCATACATCAAATCCCTCTATCCAAATGGAGCACTAGTTAACCAACTGCAGGAACACTTACCCGACGCATGGAAAGTTGAGACTGTCCAAGGATGGCCGATACACAACCAATCGACCTACGAGCGCCAAATAAGGAATGCTTGCATACAAAGTTTGAAAGGAATAATTTTTTTTTTTTTTTTTTCATGTATTTTCTTCTTAAATTTATATCATTATAATCTAATTTTTTAACTTTTTTTAATAGAGACAATTGATTGATGGTGTATTTGAAACTATTGTCTAAATTTTTTCTATGATTCACAAAAATGTTCTTAAAATTGAACAATATTAATGATGTTTTTAAAAAATAAAATTAGTTTTGTGTTTTAAATTTTTTGTACAATTACATTAATGTATTATTTTAAACATTTAATGTTCAACTAATAAACTATTAAATTATTTTGCTTCATTTTAAGTTGGAACTATTAAAACTTCTTACAAAACATAATGAAAGCCAGTTTGTTTATAAATTTTGATAAGTATAATTAATACATATTATTTTATCTTTAAAGTAATGTTAATCGGGGTCCCCATCCAAAATTTTCTGGCTCCGTCACTGCCTCCAAGACTACGCTCGGGTTGCACTCCGGGTAATATGGAACGGGCTAACTCCAACCAAATACTCGGGGTTAAAGTTATTCGGGAGTGGCTCGCTACGCGGTCGGAACTGAAGAAGCGAAAGATCGGCGGCGATGGGGATAATCTTGGCTGCCCTTTATGTGGAAACGAAGTGGAAACCACGCAGCACCTCTTCTTCATCTGCAACTTTGCTACCAATACTGCTTCACATTATAAATCGGCAGAACATCTCCAACAATTTCGTAGTCTTCTTGAGAATATATACTTGAGCAAGAAATAAACAATTAACCTGTTAACCATGAGAATGGACGTTTTTTCCATTTGAGCAAGTACTTGTTTCATCCTGAAAATGAGCTCTCCTATGTTTCTATGCTCCAACGGAAATGAGGTTTTGTATAGAAGAGATAGAAACGGGGAGGCCTCCTCTACACCTCAAAAGCTCAACCAGTTCCAGAGATCCACCTTGTAATGAATGGTCCGGAATCATCGTGTCATCTCTATTTGGCGGGTTGAGAACCAAAACACGACCATTTTCCATTCGATAGAGATGTAAGAGCTTGCAAGTGCCAACATTCTTACAACACCCCTGACTGAAGGCAACACAAACATGTTTGACTAACTGATCATGTGCAGGGTGAAATGGTCCTTTTAAAACATCATGAAGCTGGTTGTGTTGCATACCACTAGAAGATGCCTCGAAAGGGGTGGGGAATTCCGGTGGAAGATTTGAAACAACTAATGGATTCTTCCCCTTATTTGATTCTTGAGATGAGCCAAGCTTGCCCACGACTTCAGCAATCAAGCTTTGAAGTACACGAGTAGGGGCATTGGCCAATCGTATCATCTCAATAACTCCTTGATTTTGTAGCAATCAAGCATTTTGAGGATTGAGTTCCTTAATTCTCTTCAACAACTCCACAGTAGCCTCAGTTAAATCCATCTCCAAGCTCTAAATTTAACAAGGAATTAATTAATATTGTTTTAAATACAATATTTCATGAGATATTCTGTCAAGGATGTATAGAGCTAAAAATCAAGAAAACAATTCGATGATTTGAAATTATTAACCAAGCACGATGTAGTTTTAATGTTTTTTCGGTGATTTGGGACTAAAATATTGATATAATTTGAATACATGTGGAACTTAATTGGTAAAGTAAAAAAATTGTACGTGGGACTATTTCTAAAAAGGTAAAATCTTATGGGGTAGATTTGATTTTAATCCCAATTTTCCACACCCAAATTCAAAATCTAGAAATTATGAACGCTGTCAATATTTCATACTTGCAATAGAAATAGAAGAAGAAAACAGCAAGAACATATATTGACATGCATTGTTTCCTTGAAAAGTTCACATTTCAGGTTCAAAAATCAATTCATGTTTCAGATACACGCATATATACTAAAAAAGTGAATTCTTGAAATACCCGTGAAATCTTGCAGCAACGGCGGAAAATTGTTCTTCTTATTCTTTCTTCGATCTTCGATCTTCTGGTGAGCTGGGAGTTTTTGTTGATGCTGGAATAGGTGTTGTGTTTTATGATCCAACATTTCAGTTACATGTTGTACTAAATGTGCCAACACCTACCACAACATCATAATTTGCCCTTTCTCCTTTCACTAACTCTAACTTAACTTGTGTTGCTTAGTGATGTCCCAAATGCAGGTAGAAGACGTGGGCAACACCCAGGTCAAGCAGTTGCATGGGAGTGAGAAGTTTCTAAGCATCACTATGGAAGTTCCTACAATCGTGGAGTGTGAAGGGAAGTTACAAGAAACTACCTTTGATCCAATGGCCAAGATTGATCAAGGGAGTTGTAGGAGTTGCAAGGCAGTTCGAATTGAAGCCTATAAATAGAACCCACTGCCTTCACTTCAAAGGACAACAAGAGAGAAAGCTAAACTACATTACTATCTATGGAATGCGCGACGCTTCTAGTTAGAAAAATATTTTGTTCTTTCTTGTAGATTAGTGCACTCTTATAAACCCGAATATTTGTGTACTTAATCATAGTCGTTTATTAGGAAAATATGTTAGATCTATAAGGGAGATAGTTTCGTATTTTTCTAGTAACTTTTCGAACTCGATTAGAGTTGTAATTGTTCAAAACCTTACTAGGTTGTTGATTTTGTTTCACTGATATTAAGAGATAATATAAGTGATTCGTGTAGATTAATTATTTAATCTACACAATTTTTGAAATACTCTTTGCAAAGTGTTTGTTTAAATTCTGCTGCTCATTGTTGTCTGGTCTGTGCCAACACTACAGACAACATCTCTGTATATCGCACGCACGCACACTTTCAGTTGGTATCAGAGCCAACTACTTGATACACTAAGTAGAGATTCTGCTTAGAGTGTGTGTTTATTTGCAATGGAGTATCCACTTTCGCCCGCACTAAAGCCTCCGATTCTAGATGACACTAATTATGCTTTCTGGAAACCTAAAATGAGAATGTACATCAAATCCATTGATGAACGAGCATGGAGGAGTGTTCTTACTGGCTGGACTCAGCCAAGAACTGCTGCAGATGAGGACAATGAAGCCCAAATCAAGAGAGAGCTAGACTGGACAGCCGAAGAAATCACAACAGCTAGTTACAATTCAAAGGCATTGAATGCAATCTTTACCTCAACTGATGCATCAATGTTCAAAATCATTTCAAGCTGTGTCACATCCAAGGATGCATGGGATCGATTACAAGAACATTGTGAAGGATCGGATAGTGTACGAAGGACCAGACTTCGTATGCTTGGAACAAAATTCGAAAATTTAAGGATGAAAGAAGATGAGACCATCTTATCTTACAATGAAAAGCTGACTGAGATTTCAAATGAAGCTCATTCTCTTGGTGATCCAATCTCTAATACAAGGTTAGTACATAAAATTCTTAGATCAGTTCCTAAACGTTTTGAGCCTAAGATATGTGCTATAGAGGAAGCTAAAGAAAGTACTTGTTTTCAAAGGTGATGCATCATTATCTGCAACATCCAGTTCTGGAAAATCCCCTTATGTTACTGAAATTGATTCTGATGAAGAAAATTTTGAGGATTATTATAATGATCCTGATTACATGGCTTTTATGACTAGACAGTTTAAAACCTTCATGAAGAATAAGAAATTTAAAGACAATATTCAACCTAAGGTTCAGATCACTAACAATCAACAATTGCCTTTTAGGAAGAATACTTTTAATCCTTCTAGACAATTAGAAATAGGAAACAGGTTTAGGTCTGACCAAGACTATAGGAAGAATGTTAAATGTGATGCATGTTCTGAATTTGGTCATTATGCTAATGAATGTGCTAACATTATTCTAAAAAAGAAACTAAATTTCAGTGCTACTTTAAGTGATGAATCTGATGTTGAGCATGATCCTGAAAAAGACATTGAACAAGCTTTTTCTGCTAGAATTTTTTATGATGATACCTTTGATGATGATCTGGATGATTTTTATTATGATGTGAAGACAGATGAGCCATCATTTGAAAAATCACTGAGTAATAAAATTCCAGAATTTAATTGTTTCACAAGTTCTGTTACAGAGACAGGTACATCCAGAAAAGCTGCTGATATTCAAGACTTATCTAACACTGTGTTCAAACTGGAAAGTCTTTTAACAAAGAAAGATAAAGAAATTTCTAATCTAAAAGATAGACTAGAAGTATCTGTTCTTGATTTCAGAAAATATTCTTATGAAAATCCTTTGACAAATGAAGAACAACACAGTTCATATTCTGAAACTGAAAAATTAAATCGTATTATCAAATCTTTAACATTTGAAAATGATGATTTAAGAAATTCTGTTTTAAAACTTGAGAGTGTTCTAACTAAGAAGGATTGTGAGATTGAAAAACTTGAAGAAAAGATGAAGGAAGTGTCTTTAAGCTTCAAGAAATTCTCTAAAGGAAAAACAAGATTGGATGAAGCACTGTTGTTCAACAATACAAGGAAAGCAGGTATTGGTTATAAAGGTAAAACAGTTCTTAATGCTCAAAGTAATGTATCTACTGTTTTTGTCAAAACTGAACAAAAAAATGATGCTACTGTTTCAAAGAAAAATCTTGTCAATATGAAAGAGCTTGTGTGTAACTACTGCTTTAAAAAGGGACATAAAGCTTATTATTGTTTAAAAAGACAGAAGAATTTAAATGCTTCTGGATTGTCTAAAATGACACCTCACACAAAGCAACATTCACAGAAAACAGAATGGATTTCTAAAAATACTATATGTAATGTTGTGCATATGTCTTTGAAAGCATGTGTTCCTGGTTTATGGTATTTTGACAATGGCTGCTCAAAACATATGACAGGTCAAATTGATTATCTATCTGAGTACAAAGCTTATAATGGTGGTAATGTTACTTATGGTGGTGGATCTAAAGGGAAGATCATTGGCAAAGGAACCTTAAATGTTCCTGGATTTCCTAGATTACCAAATGTTTTACATGTTGATGGATTACTGGCCAACCTTATTAGTATAAGCCAATTATGTGATGATGACTTGCATGTAAAGTTTGATAAAAATTCATGCTATGTGCTAGATGAAAATTCTGATTGCATTATGATGGGTAATAGATCTGCTGATAATTGCTATTTAATTGAATCCAAAGTGAGCTGCAATAATGTGAAAAATGATGAAAGTACACTATGGCATCATAGACTTGGGCATGTTAATCATAGACAGATTGATAGATTAATTAGACTCAAAGCTGTTACAGGTTTACCAATGCTGAAATTCTCAGACAATCACATCTGTGGACCATGTCAAAAGGGCAAACAGGTAAGAGCTTCTCACAAACTATTAGGCCATTGTTCTACAAAACATTGTTTTAAATTGCTTCACATGGATCTTATGGGTCTTATGGAAATTGATAGTATAGGTGGAAAAAGGTATTCTTTTGTCATTGTTGATGATTATTCTAGATTCACATGGATAGAATTCCTGAAAGAAAAATCAGAAACCTTTTCTGTGTTTATAACTCTATGCAAAAGATTCAAGACTGTTTATAATTCTAAAGTGTGTAGAATTAGTTCAGACTATGGAAGAGAGTTTGATAACAGTGCTTTCACTGAGTTTTGTGAATCTAAAGGCATATTACAGGAATTCTCATCACCTAAAACCCCTCAGCCGAATGGGATAGCAGAGAGGAAAAATAGAACTCTTCAAGAGATGGCTAGAGTTATGCTATGTTCTAAAAATTTAGCCAAAAGGTTTTGGGCTGAAGCTCTAAATAAAGCTTGTTATATCTCTAATAGAATCTTGATTAGAATAGATTCTAATAGTACACCTTATGAAATACTGAATAATAGAAAGCCTAATCTTAAGTATTTTCATGTATTTGGCTGTGTTTGCTACATTCTAAATGATAGAGAACAATTGCATAAATTTGATTCTAAAAGTGACAAAGGTTTTTTCCTTGGTTATTCAAGGAATAGTAAAGCATATATAATCTATAATCTCAGAACAAATACTGTTCAAGAATCTGTAAATGTGGTTTTTGATGATAATATAAGTATTACAGGAAATAGTATTGAAGAGGATGTCTCAGACCTTGTTGATAGTCCAATAATTACTGACAGAACAGAAGAAGGTTGGGTATAAATCCAAAAGATGTGGTAAGATCTATATGCATGATTTCTGTGTGTAACAAGGTAAATCATGAGTGTTATCATTCTGCTATTGAGCCTAAAACAGTAAAAGAAGCCTTAAATGATGAACATTGGGTAGAAGCTATGCATGAAGAATTGAATCAATTTGTTAGGAATGATGTATGGACCTTAGTACCTAGGCCAGATCATACAAATGTTATTGGTACTAAATGGATTTTCAAAAACAAAACTGATGAAATAGGCAACATTATCAGAAACAAAGCAAGGCTTGTTGCTCAAGGGTATACTCAAGTAGAGGGAGTAGACTTTGATGAAACATTTGCTCCAGTTGCTAGAATAGAATCCATTAGACTTTTACTTGCTATTGCATGCTTTATCAACATAAAAATATACAAAATGGATGTTAAAGCAGCCTTTCTAAATGGGATCTTAATGGAAGAAGCTTATGTTGAGCAACCAAAAGGCTTTGAAAATCCATAATTTCCTGACCATGTTTTTAAGTTAAAAAAGGCTCTTTTTGGCTTGAAACAAGCACCTAGAGCTTGGTATGAAAGATTAACTGACTTTTTAATTGAATTTGGTTTTACTAGAGGAGAAGCTGATAGAACTCTATTCATTAAGCATGAGAAAAATGATATTATGGTAGCTCAAATGTATGTTGATGATATAGTGTTTGGCTCTACTTGTGATGATATGCTAAAACTGCTTGTGAATGAAATGACATCAACCTTTGAAATGTCTATGGTTGGTGACTTAAATTATTTCCTTGGCTTGCAAATTAAACAGCAAAATGATGGTATCTTTATATCACAGAGTAAATATGCCAAAAATCTTGTGAAAAGGTTTGGTTTAGAGAATGCTAAACACATGAAAACTCCTATGGGATCAACTCAGAAACTGAGTAAAGACAGTGTTGGCCAAAGTGTTGACCCAACATTGTACAGATCAATGATAGGTAGTCTTCTTTACTTGAGCTCTACTAGGCCTGATATTATGTTTAGTGTATGCTTATGTGCTAGATATCAATCTAACCCAAAAGAATCTCACATGCATGCTGTAAAAAGGATAATTAGATATGTTGCAGGAACTTGTGACCTAGGCTTATGGTACAGCAAGGACACAAATTGTCCCTTAATTGGCTACAGTGATGCTGACTGGGCAGGAGATGCTGATGATAGAAAGAGCACCAGTGGTGGCTGCTTCTACATGGGAAATAATCTCATATCTTGGCATAGCAGGAAACAGAACTGTGTATCAAAATCCACAACCGAATCTGAGTACATTGCAGCAGGGAGTTTCTGTACACAACTACTTTGGTTACAAAAAATGCTGTGTGATTATGGTTTACCCTGTGACACTCTAACTGTTTTTTGTGATAACACTAGTGCCATAAATATATCAAAGAATCCCGTGCAACATTCTTTGACTAAGCACATAAGTATAAGGCATCATTTCATAAGAGATCTAGTTGAAAAAGAGGTGGTAAAGTTGGAATACATTTCTACAGAAAAACAACTTGCTGATATTTTCACAAAAGCTTTAGATGATAAGATATTTTCCTCTCTAACGAAGTCTCTTGGATTATGCAATATCTGAACACTGTATCAAAGTGTTGTACCAAATGCGGCAGCATTTGGGACAACACCAGATTTGTTCATTTAATTATTTCTTTGTATAAATTTCGTAAGTGTCAGATTTAACATAATTCTTTATAATCTTAGTCTAGAAGTCTTAAATTGAATCATGTGGAATATGAGAAAAGCTTGTACAATCTCTCAAATGCAAAGGAAATCACAAATTAGATGCTTTAAAAATCACTGAGTAACTAGGGACACGGAGCTCGCTACTACGATGTTCTCTTTTCTAAAAGTGATATATACTACATCAAATTAAACACAAATCCATTGAGTAACTATGGGGCACGGAGTTCGCTGCTACAATGCACTCTTTTGAAAAGATGGATCAATGTGTAAATGTGATAAAAATTAAAGTGCAACACATATGAAGCAAATTCATGAAAAAACTGTGTTGAGATGTACAAAATGCCAACAATCTATTCAACACCTGACTCAGACTTATGATTTTGATTATTTATAGAATTAATAAATTTCTGATAATTATTATTTGAGTTTAACTAGGAATAGAGACAATCCTATAGACACAACTAGGAATAGAGACAAAAAATTATAGTATTAGGATTAAGGTCAAATTGATGTGGTAATATACAATTATGCCCCCTGGTCTTAAAACAATATTAATTCATTAATATAATAAATTTCGAATTTGAAATACTATTTATCACGTATTTATTATTCAAATTGAAATTTAAATTATAATTGAAATTTAAAATCCATTTGTCCTTCAATTTCGAAACTTCCTTAAAATGTAGAAATTGATTTAACCTAATTTACTTTCCTTTTCAAATTTGATTTAATTGATTCACACATTTAATCGCTCAATTAGGTTCATCCGACGATTTGAGGGATATTTGTTCTCTAATCTTGGTTATCGTTGCCGAATCTCCGGCGCCATGTCAACGCCGCATCAGAATGCCTTCGCTCCGGCACTGGAGGCGGTGGATGAGGAGGCGGCGCTGCTGCACGTGTCGTTGTTGCCACAGTAGCATCAGTACCCGCTGCGCCTCCGCCGCACCTCCTCCAATACGGAGGCTTTGGTCGCCATTGTCGGTTCCAATGTCTGCCCCATCAAAAGCCTTGATTATGAATGAGTCTGATTGAGGTTTTATCATGTATTGCTCTGTTGTGTTGCTTTTTGGTATGAATTGCATTTGTTTTTGTGGATCACAGTTGTTGGAGTGTATATTTTGATTTATACTAGCTTACTTAATCTTGAATTGAATTTGTTGCTATATACTCTGGTTTGTTTTGTTTTGCGATGGATGCAGATTTAGTTTCTCGGGGACCGGGGAACTAAACTTTTGTCAAACACCGTCTTCTTTCTCAGACTGCCGGTCGTTGACCTTCCGGCGTACCACTTCCGATTGTCGACCCTCCCCGGTCGAGGGCGCCGTCGATCTTCTTTCATGTGGGGTCCCCGAGAAGGTCAACGACCGGCAGATCTGATGCAAAAAAGAGGTAGACCTTTTTTCATGTTGGGTAGCATTTGTTCGAGTTGTTCTTTAGTTAATTCCTCGGCAGATGAACACAGAGATCTGATGCAGAAAGGAGAAGGAATTAAAAGATTTTAAGGTATCTGGTCAACCATTCAAAAGATATGGAATCAGTGTCTATATTCCATAGAATTTCCGGACATTCGCAGCAGAGACGGCTATGAAGATATGGAAACGTGGATATCAAAATAAACTTATATTTACACATGTGCATTGAATGTTTAGCATATATTTCAATATATGCAGTAACTAGATATGTATTCATTAATTACTTATGTTAGGGCCAGATATAGTTAACTCAACCCATAATATAATGTTTTCTATGGCATCGAATAAAATCATGGAATATCATAATAATTAATCTCATATTAAAATAATCCATACAATTATAAAAGTAATGTTAAAAGATTATAATTTATTAATCATAATTAATATTATTAAATTTAAATATATCCACTACTCCCCACAATTATCTCACGTAATCCAAACCAACAATATATTTTTGACATTTTCAAACATACTGATATTCAATGGTAATTTTTTTCTATAAATAATATTATAATTAAAATTTCTAAAAAATAGTTTATTTTGATATCCACGTTTGCATAATATGTACACGTCAATATTATAATAATATTTTTTATATTTAACATCTATAACCAAATGATTCACGTAATAATACTATGATTATCGTAGTAATCATAAATATAGAAAAAAATGTTGTATTTTGCATTCCATACTGCACATATCTCAATGTGCATATATGTTTGGCATATACGTGCGCATATATTCCTTAGAAAATGTTTCACGTTACTGAATTAATTACATCATATGTATTTCTTTTTTTCTTTTTTTTTGTTGCTACGATTTTCCATCCAGATTGTTTAAGATTGTCTATTCGGGAATTTAATATTTTGAACGCAATTATGAACGCAATTATGACTGAGATTATGACCGATGGATATTTAGAAAAGTTTGAAATTTCGAACGCAATTATGACCGAGATTTCCGGGAATTTAATATTTCATCAGCTCCTCTTTTGAATTTCCTATTTTATCTTAATTGAATATGCAAATAATCCATACAATTATAAAAGTAATGTTAAAAGATTATAATTTATCAATCATAATTAATATTATTAAATTTAAATATGTCCACTACTCCCCACAATTATCTCACGTAATCCAAACCAACAATATATTTTTGACATTTTCAAACATACTGATATTCAATGGTAATTTTTTTCTATAAATAATATTATAATTAAAATTTATAAAATGAATAGTTTATTTTGATATTCACGTTTGCATAATATGTACACGTCAATATTATAATAATACTTTTTATATTTAACATCTATAACCAAATGATTCACGTAATAATACTATGATTATCGTAGTAATCATAAATATAGAAAAAATGGTGTATTTTGCATTCGATACTGCACATATCTCAATGTGCATATTTTTTTGGCATATACGTGCACATATATTCCTTAGAAAACGTTCCACGTTACTGAATTAATTACATCATATGTATTTTTATTTTTATTTTTTTGTTGCTACGATTTTCCATCCAGATTGTTTAAGATTGTCTATTCGGGAATTTAATATTTCGAACGCAATTATGAACGCAATTATGACCGAGATTATGACCAATGGATATTTAGGAAAGTTTGAAATTTTGAACGCAATTATGACCGAGATTTTCGGGAATTTAATATTTCATCTGCTCCTGTTTTGAATTTCCTATTTTATCTTAATTGAATTTCGATTTTATTTATAAAGGAGGTTAAAATTGTACTTTTATAAATCAAATTGTCCTTCTTCCTATCTTTTAAAATTTTTGTCTTTATTTCTAGTTTCTATAGGTGAAATGTCCTATATACTAATTTCCCCTTATTATTTTTATTATCTGCAAATATTTATTTGAATTTAATTATTTTATCTGTTCAGTTATTTATTAATCTGCTTCTTTTATTTCTTTAATTATCAGTAATTATTCTCCACAACAACACGAACTTTTATGGAGAGAAGTTAATTCTTCCACTCTCTCCATACAGAATCGTGCTTCAACTCCCGCCTGAAACCCTCTATAAATCGATCTCATATGAATACTATTTTATACCATCGAGCTTATATCTGTTTATGCAACACTCATTCTAGAATATAATTTTGGCATAAGTGTTTCTTAAAAAATTGGTATAATTGGTTGAATTTTTTTGATTATCTTCATTCCAGAATGCGAAGGGTCTAATCAATTTAATTTGTTTACTTTTGCAGGTTCTTATCATCATATTCGAACATGACCTGATATTTCTTGATTCAAAATTCAAACAAGCCTCTCTCACCTAACCTGCGATTTTTTCTCTGAAACTCAAAATCAATCCGAAAATGGTGACAATCACTGAACTTCCAAGCTCTCCCGCACCTGGTTCGCCATCCTTTGTTGTTGGAACCATGATTGTTCCATTCGAACCAGAAGCCTCTGCACTCCCACTCGTTGTTTACAATCCTTTTGATATCCGATCAGAAATGGCACATGCAAACATTCCTGAGTCAAAGAGTGCTGCTGCTGATAATCGCTCACCTCCTCCATCACCAATCGCACAAAAATCATTCCCTCTTTGAATCCCTTTCGAGAAACTGAAACGGGCATACGATGCCCTAGCTCGCAGAACAACCTCTCCAAAAATTATCTTGGGTGGAGAAACTCTTGAGAATGCAATGTTTAGAGAAGATGTGCACATGGAAGACGCCTCCTCGTCTGATGGGGAGATTTTAGCAGCAAAGATAGCAAGGTTATGGCAAAAGAGGAAATTCCCCACTAAAACGGCAAAAGGCACGGCAAAAGCCCCTGCTCCCGTCACTCGCAGATGGCCTGGTGGCCGTCGTGTTTCGTACAGAACACTTGTGAGACGAGTCGACTACTTTGGGAGGAAAAAGCCCAGAACGGACGGCGGCATAGCTCAACCGATTATTGTATCCAACTCAGATTCTGAGGGGGAGCCTCAAAATATCGATGATATCATCGATAACTTTCCCGAAGCTGTGTCCGTTGAGCATGCAGATGAAGACAGCCCCATTCTTCAGATTCGAGCTCATACGCCTCTGCTCCCGAAGAAGGGGTACCTTTTTCGTCTGATTCCGATTTTAGTGATAATGAGGTTGAGTATAATGATCACAAGAGCACCCGTTATAAAACTATTCGTAATAGGACAATTATGAGTGAACGTATTCTGAAAATTTCTGATTTTGAAGATGCAAATCTCATGGATTGGTTTAGAGAACGATCTATTTTGGATGCCTTACTGTTTGCTGTACCGTATGTTGTTGATTGAATTCATGAATTTTATGCGAATGTAAGTTCTAAAACCGGTGATACAAACTCTAGAAGATATGGTTGTTTTCCTTTCCGGGGTCTTGAAATTATTGTTACTCCTAGGAAGATCAATATGCTGCTGAAAACGAAAATTATGGAAGATCCAGTGGTCACAGACTTTGATTTCATGATCAATGTACTTACAGGAGGTAAAATTACACACTGGGTACCAAAACTGCTTGCATCTAGATTAACCAGCCTATATTCTGTTCTGCATAAAATTGTGTGTTGTAATTGGTTACCAACAACTAATAACACCACTTTAACCTTGGAACAAGCTGTCCTCATGTTTAAGATTGGACACCTGAAGCAATTTAATCTAGGCCATGTCATATTTCAAAATATGATGAATTTCACGTGTAATATGACTGGTAAGGGTCTTCTCCCATATCCCTGTTTGGTGTATAAGCTGCTGGCAGATAAGGAATTTCATAGATTGGACACTGAGGTCATTAGTGGATATGTTCCTAGTCTCTCCATTCACCACAGCTCCTACTTCGTGGTAGTGACCGAATTGTGGACCTGCCTATACCGAAGCCTAATGCCCCCAGCAGTGTTGATCCGAATATGCCATCAACTTCCAGAACACACCCTTTCTCAGGTTGTGTCGCCTCGGTTTATTTGTCTTCTCACTTCATACTCAGGCAGGTAGACATTCTTCAAGGCACAATCACCAACCTGCAAAGTACAGTTCAAGACTTGCTCATCCAAAAACGTTTTTGGGAGGACCTACTTTCTACCTCAATAGGAGGAGTACAGCCAAATGTTCACAATGCAGGTACTGTTCCTATTCCAGGTCAACAAGATGCAGGTCCAGTTCAACAAGAGAGTGCTATTCAGATTCCAAACCAAGATGCAAATGCTGATGCTCAAGATGCTCAAGATATTGAAGATCTCTATGGAGATCTCAATGCAGCTTTCTGAAGGCTTGAAGAATGAGGAAGTATAGAGTATGGGGGAGTTCGTGCAGACTCCTGAAGATGCAGCTGATTCTATCAGCCCAATCCTCCCCTTTACTACTTTCATTTATTTCCTCAATTTGTAAAAGCCTTACTTATGTTGTTTCATTTCTGTCCCACATACATTGCCTTTCATTTTCTGTTTTTATTGTTTTTAAATCTAAGCACATTGCTTTTGACTTAGATGCTGTGATTGAATTTGGTTAAATACTGATATTGGTTTGTTTTGAATATCATGGGTATTGTTTTCTTTATCAAAATTCTGAATGTTGTGAACATTAGGAGTGTTGATGTAGAAAGGCCAAATTGGGGGAGATTGTTGATGTTGGAATAGGTGTTGTGTTTTATGATCCAACATTTCAATTACATGTTGTACTAAATGTGCCAACACCTACCACAACATCAGAATTTGCCCTTTCTCCTTTCACTAACTCTAACTTAACTTGTGTTGCTTAGTGATGTCCCAAATGCAGGTAGAAGACGTGGGCAACACCCAGGTCAAGCAGTTGCATGGGAGTGAGAAGTTTCTAAGCATCACTATGGAAGTTCCTACA
Organism: Galeopsis tetrahit; assembly: GCA_963675135.1. NCBI lineage: Eukaryota > Viridiplantae > Streptophyta > Magnoliopsida > Lamiales > Lamiaceae > Galeopsis > Galeopsis tetrahit. Next base: position 77,972,755 of record OY776127.1, read on the forward strand.
ATCGTGGAGTGTGAAGGGAAGTTACAAGAAACTACCTTTGATCCAATGGCCAAGATTGATCAAGGGAGTTGTAGGAGTTGCAAGGCAGTTCGAATTGAAGCCTATAAATAGAACCCACTGCCTTCACTTCAAAGGACAACAAGAGAGAAAGCTAAACTACATTACTATCTATGGAATGCGCGACGCTTCTAGTTAGAAAAACATTTTGTTCTTTCTTGTAGATTAGTGCACTCTTATAAACCCGAATATTTGTGTACTTAATTATAGTCGTTTATTAAGAAAATATGTTAGATCTATAAGGGAGACAGTTTCGTATTTTTCTAGTAACTTTTCGAACTCGATTAAAGTTGTAATTGTTCAAAACCTTACAAGGTTGTTGATTTTGTTTCACTGATATTAAGAGATAATATAAGTGATTCGTGTAGATTAATTATTTAATCTACACAATTTTTGAAATACTCTTTGCAAAGTGTTTGTTTAAATTCCGCTGCTCATTGTTGTCTGGTCTGTGCCAACACTACAGACAACATCTCTGTATATCGCACGCACGCACACTTTCAGTTTTAAATATGGGTAACAGACTTATAACATTTTCTTTTTTATCCTTGGTTATAGAAAAATGATCATATTGACAAGTAGAAATTAACAGTGTTTAATTCACTCATATCATCGAAATTTGAAGCTGGCTTTTTCATAAAGAGATTTTTGTTTCAAATAGCATCTTGTACGGGCCAACTGTATGGGCCGAGATGGCAACCAGCCCGTTATCCTTCCACTGTCGAGAGTGGGTGGTTGTCGCTGCTCTGTGGAGCCAGCCCGGCGCATTACCCACCACTCTAGGGGCCATGCAGCCCAAGCTTTCGCTTAGACCACATAGCCCAACTCCCAGCTTGGAACGGGCAGGCCAGAATTTAGCCACCAAACAACCCAGCCAATTGGGTCAGCCCAACGTCCAATCACCCAAATGCCCCCACTCGGGTCGCAAGCTTGCGTTACAAAGCATGGCAAATTGTTAAAGTCTTTTAGTGAATAAAACGTCGCACTTTGAAGACGAAACTATTTATTTATTATTATGATTTAATTTTCTTCCATAGAAATGCACTTTCCGCCCCCAATTTCCTTTCGTCGTTAGAGATGCACTTTCCCCCTCGATTTCCCTTTCTTCCTTAGAAATTCACTTTCCGCCTCAATTTCCCTTTCTTTCTTAGAAATGCACTTTCCGCCTCCATTTCGCATTCTTCAATAGAAATGCACTTTCCGCCCTAATTTTTCGTTCTGCACTTTCCGCCTCAATTTCCCTTTCTTCCATAGAAATATTAATGCACCTTTTGCCCCAATTTCTCTTTCTTATTTAAAAATATACTTTCCGCCTTAATTTCATTTGCAACTAAGGGAATATAATTCTTTAACGTTCCATAAATTTTAAATTTAGAAAAAAAATGTCGCAAAAACATTAAGTTTTTCAACGTCGTATTGATATTTCCGGCAACATTGGGACATAAATGGAAAAGTTAGTTAAAATTTGGACGCGCGTAATTGGAAACTTAACTTTTTAAAGAGAGCAAAAAAGTGATTGTTCAATAAATTTTAAATTTGGACTGTTGTAATGGGCCGAGATGGCAACCAGCCCGTTATCCTTCCACTGCCTAGAGTGGGTGGTTGTCGCTGCTCTGTGGAGCCAGCCTGGCGCTTTACCCAACCACTCTAGGGGCCATGAAGCCCAAGCTTTCGCTCGGACCACGTAGCCCAACTCCCAGCTTAGAACGGGCAGGCCAGAATTTAGCCACCGACAACCCAGTCAATTGGGTCAGCCCAACATCCAATCACCCTAATGCCCCCACTTGGGTCACAAACTTGCGTTACCAAGCACAGCAATGACTCAGTGCCTTTTTACTAGATATAACATAACTGTGAAATTTGTATTCTTTAGATGTGGGATATCTAAATTTTTTTATAAGTTGAAATTATATATGGAAAAGTAGATCAAGTAATTTCCCAATTTTCCCTCCATCTGTATATATTGACCTTTTTCCTGTTAAAATATATATAGTTGTTACCTTTTTAATTAATAAATTTGTCTTTTCCAAAACAAAACAAAAAATTGTCTTTCTTTAATTCTGAGATTAATTTTTTCATTCTTTTAATTCAATGTTTATTGTTGCCCCATTTTGCAACAATAATTAGAAGGTTTGTCATCAAAAGATTGTTGCCCAATCACTGAATCTGTCGGACGCTTCAATTTTAAACACACGTTCAAGCCACGCGTGTCATTTTCTTGCAAAAAAAAAAAATTAATTTTCCGACAAAAAGAATGTAAATTGGACTAAAAGGATGTAAATTGGAAACCTTAGGACATATTCTGAAAATGTGAAAACTTAAATGATTTAAAATGTAATCGTCCTAAGTTACGGGACCTATTTTGAAATTTTCCCTTTCTTAGAAATGCACTTTCCACCTCCATTTATCTTTCTTCCATAGAAATGCACTTTCCACCCCAATTTTCCTTTATACACTTTCTGCCTCAATTTCCCTTTCTTCCTTAGAAATGCACTTTCCGCCTAAATTTCAGTTGCAACCTCAATGTATTTTCTTACAAATGTAATTTTTGCCAAAATATCCCCTTCTTCCATAGAAATACACTTTTTGCCCCCAATTTCTCTTTCCTGCTTAGAAATATACTATCCGGATATAATTTTTTTATGTCCCATAACTTTTAAACTTTTCAAAAAATGTCCCGAAAAAATTTAAATTTTCGACGTAGTTTTGATGTTCCGGAGACATTGGGACGTAAATACAAATGTTAGTTAAAATTTTGGGACGCGTGTAATTGGAAAACTTAACTTTTTTATGTTCTAAAAAAGAGAGCAAAAAAGTAATGGTTCAATCGGGGCCAAACCATTTGACTATAATGGGTCGGAGATGGCAACCAGCCTGTTATCCTTCCACTGCCGAGAGTGGGTGGTTGTCGCTGCTCTATGGAGCCAGCCTGGCGCATTACCCACCACTCTAGGAGCCATGAAGCCCAAACTTTCGCTCGGACCACATAGCCCAACTCCCAGCTTGGAATGGGCAGGCCAGAATTTAGCCACCAACAACCCAGTCAATTGGGTCAGCCCAACGTCCAATCACCCTAATGCCCCCACTTGGGTCACAAGCTTGCGTTACCAAGCACGGCAATGACTCAGTGCCTTTTTCCTAGATATAACATAGTTGTAAAATTTCTATTCTTTCGATGTGGGATATCTTAATTTTTTTATAAGTTGAAATTATATATGGAAAAGTAGATCAAGTAATTTCCCAATTTTCCCTCCATCTGTATATATTGACCATTTTCCTGTCAAAATATATATAGTTGTTACCTTTCTCATTAATAAATTTGTCTTTTCCAAAACAAAACAAAAAATTGTCTTTCTTTAATTCTGAGATTAATTTTTTCATTCTTTTAATTCAATGTTTATTGTCCCCATTTTGCAACAATAATTAGAAGGTTTGTCATCAAAAGATTGTTGCCCAATCACTGAATCTGTCGGACGCTTCAATTTTAAACACACGTTCAAGCCACGCGTGTCAGTTTCCTGCAAAAAAAAAATTAATTTTCCGACAAAAAGAATGTAAATTGGACTAAAAGGATGTAAATTGGAAACCTTAGGACATATTCTGAAAATGTGAAAACTTAAATGATTTAAAATGTAATCGTCCTAAGCTACGGGACCTATTTTGAAATTTTCCCTTTTTTAGAAATGCACTTTCCACCTCCATTTATCTTTCTTCCATATAAATGCACTTTCCACCCCAATTTTCCTTTCTGCACTTTCTGCCTCAATTTCCCTTTCTTCCTTAGAAATGCACTTTCCGCCTAAATTTCAGTTGCAATCTCAATGTATTTTCTTACAAATGTAATATTTGCCAAAATATCCCCTTCTTCCATAGAAATACACATTTTGCCCCCAATTTCTCTTTCCTGCTTAGAAATATACTTTCCGGATATAATTTTTTTATGTCCCATAACTTTTAAACTTTTCAAAAAATGTCCCCAAAAAATTAAGTTTTTCGACGTAGTTTTGATGTTCCAGCGACATTGGGACGTAAATAAAAATGTTAGTTAAAATTTTGGGACGCGTGTAATTGGAAAACTTAACTTTTTTATGTTCTAAAAAAGAGAGCAAAAAAGTAATTGTTCAATCGGGGCCAAACCATTTGACTGTAATGGGTCGGAGATGGCAACCAGCCTGTTATCCTTCCACTGCCGAGAGTGGGTGGTTGTCGCTGCTCTATGGAGCCAGCCTGGCGTATTACCCACCACTCTAGGAGCCATGAAGCCCAAGCTTTCGCTCGGACCACATAGCCCAACTCCCATCTTGGAACGAGCAGGCCAAAATTTAGCCACCAACAACCTAGTCAATTGGGTCTGCCCAACGTCCAATCACCCTAATGCCCCCACTTGGGTCACAAGCTTGAGTTACCAAGCACGTCAATGACTCAGTGCCTTTTTCCTAGATATAACATAGCTGTAAAATTTGTATTCTTTCGATGTGGGATATCTTAATTTTTTTATAAGTTGAAATTATATATGGAAAAGTAGATCAAGTAATTTCCCAATTTTCCCTCCATCTGTATATATTGACCTTTTTCCTGTCAAAATATTTATAGTTGTTACCTTTTTCATTAATAAATTTGTCTTTTCCAAAACAAAACAAAAAATTGTCTTTCTTTAATTCTGAGATTAATTTTTTCATTCTTTTAATTCAATGTTTATTGTTGCCCCATTTTGCAACAATAATTAGAAGGTTTGTCATCAAAAGATTGTTGCCCAATCACCGAATCTTTCGGACGCTTCAATCTTAAACACACGTTCAAGCCACGCGTGTCAGTTTCTTGCAAAAAAAAAAAAAAATTCCGACAAAAAGAATGTAAATTGGACTACAAGGATGTAAATTGGAAACCTTATGACATATTCTGAAAATGTGAAAACTTAAATGATTTAAAATGTAATCGTCCTAAGTTACGGGACCTATTTTGAAATTTTCCCCTTCTTAGAAATGCACTTTCCACATCCAATTATCTTTCTTCCATAGAAATGCACTTTCCACCCCAATTTTCCTTTCTGCACTTTCTGCCTCAATTTCCCTTTCTTCCTTAGAAATGCACTTTCCGCCTAAATTTCAGTTGCAACCTCAATGTATTTTCTTACAAATGTAATTTTTGCTAAAATATCCCCTTCTTCCATAGAAATACACTTTTTGCCCCCAATTTCTCTTTCCTGCTTAGAAATATACTTTTCGGATATAATTTTTTTATGTCCCATAACTTTTAAACTTTTCAAAAAATGTCCCCAAAAAATTAAGTTTTTCGACGTAGTTTTGATGATCCGGCGACATTGGGACGTAAATAAAAATGTTAGTTAAAATTTTGGGACGCGTGTAATTGGAAAACTTAACTTTTTTATGTTCTAAAAAAGAGAGCAAAAAAGTAATTGTTCAATCGGGGCCAAACCATTTGACTGTAATGGGTCGGAGATGGCAACCAGCCTGTTATCCTTCCACTGCCGAGAGTGGGTGGTTGTCGCTGCTCTGTGGAGCCAGCCTGGCGCATTACCCACCACTCTAGGAGCCATGAAGCCCAAGCTTTCGCTAGGACCACATAGCCCAACTCCCAGCTTGGAACGGGCAGGCCAGAATTTAATCATCAACAACCCAGTCAATTGGGTCAGCCCAACGTCCAATCACCCTAATGCCCCCACTTGGGTCACAAGCTTGCGTTACCAAGCACGGCAATGACTTAGTGCCTTTTTCCTAGATATAACATAGCTGTAAAATTTGTATTCTTTCGATGTGGGATATCTTAATTTTTTTTATAAGTTGAAATTATATATGGAAAAGTAGATCAAGTAATTTCCCAATTTTCCCTCCATCTGTATATATTGACCTTTTTCCTGTCAAAATATATATATTTGTTACCTTTTTCATTAATAAATTTGTCTTTTCCAAAACAAAACAAAAAATTGTCTTTCTTTAATACTGAGATTATTTTTTTCATTCTTTTAATTCAATGTTTATTGTTGCCCCATTTTGCAACAATAATTAGAAGGTTTGTCATCAAAAGATTGTTTCCCAATCACCGAATCTGTCGGACGCTTCAATCTTAAACACACGTTCAAGCCACGCGTGTCAGTTTCTTGCAAAAAAAAAAAAAAATTCCGAAAAAAGAATGTAAATTGGACTACAAGGATGTAAATTGGAAACCTTAGGACATATTCTGAAAATGTGAAAACTTAAATGATTTAAATTGTAATCGTCCTAAGTTACGGGACCTATTTTGAAATTTTCCCTTTCTTAGAAATGCACTTTCCACATCCAATTTTCCTTTCTGCACTTTCTGCCTCAATTTCCCTTTCTTCCTTAGAAATGCACTTTCCGCCTAAATTTCAGTTGCAAACTCAATGTATTTTCTTACAAATGTAATTTTTGCTAAAATATCCCCTTCTTCCATAGAAATACACTTTTTGCCCCCAATTTCTCTTTCCTGCTTAGAAATATACTTTTCGGATATAATTTTTTTATGTCCCATAACTTTTAAACTTTTCAAAAAATGTCCCCAAAAAATTAAGTTTTTCGACGTAGTTTTGATGATCCGGCGACATTGGGACGTAAATAAAAATGTTAGTTAAAATTTTGGGACGCGTGTAATTGGAAAACTTAACTTTTTTATGTTCTAAAAAAGACAGCAAAAAGGTAATTGTTCAATCGGGGCCAAACCATTTGACTGTAATGGGTCGGAGATGGCAACCAGCCAGTTATCCTTCCACTGCCGAGAGTGGGTGGTTGTCGCTGCTCTGTGGAGCTAGCCTGGCGCATTACCCACCACTCTAGGAGCCATGAAGCCCAAGCTTTCGCTCGGACCACATAGCCCAACTCCCAGCTTGGAACGAGCAGGCCAGAATTTAGCCACCAACAACCCAGTCAATTGGGTCAGCCCAACGTCCAATCACCCTAATGCCCCCACTTGGGTCACAAGCTTGCGTTACCAAGCACGTCAATGACTCAGTGCCTTTTTCCTAGATATAACATAGCTGTAAAAATTGTATTCTTTCGATGTGGGATATCTTAATTTTTTTATAAGTTGAAATTATATATGGAAAAGTAGATCAAGTAATTTCCCAATTTTCCCTCCATCTGTATATATTGACCTTTTTCCTGTCAAAATATTTATAGTTGTTACCTTTTTCATTAATAAATTTGTCTTTTCCAAAACAAAACAAAAAATTGTCTTTCTTTAATTCTGAGATTAATTTTTTCATTCTTTCAATTCAATGTTTATTGTTGCCCCATTTTGCAACAATAATTAGAAGGTTTGTCATCAAAAGATTGTTGCCCAATCACTGAATCTGTCGGACGCTTCAATTTTAAACACGCGTTCAAGCCACGCGTGTCAGTTTCCTTTAAAAAAAATTAATTTTCCGACAAAAATAATGTAAATTGGACTAAAAGGATGTAAATTGGAAACCTTAGGACATATTCTGAAAATATGAGAACTTAAATGATTTAAAATGTAATCGTCCTAAGCTACGAGACCTATTTTGAAATTTTCCCTTTTTTAGAAATGCACTTTCCACCTCCATTTATCTTCCTTCCATAGAAATGCACTTTCCACCCCAATTTTCCTTTCTGCACTTTCTGCCTCAATTTCCCTTTCTTCCTTAGAATTGCACTTTCCGCCTAAATTTCAGTTGCAACCTCAATGTATTCTCTTACAAATGTAATTTTTGCCAAAATATCCCCTTCTTCCATAGAAATACACTTTTTCCACCAATTTCTCTTTCCTGCTTAGAAATATACTTTCCGGATATAATTTTTTTATGTCCTATAACTTTTAAAATTTTCAAAAAATGTCCCCAAAAAATTAAGTTTTTCGACGTAGTTTTGATGTTTCGGAGACATTGGGACGTAAATAAAAATGTTAGTTAAAATTTTGGGACGCGCGTGTAATTGGAAAACTTAACTTTTTTATGTTCTAAAAAAGAGAGCAAAAAAGTAATTGTTCAATCGGGGCCAAACCATTTGACTGTAATGGGTCGGAGATGGCAACCAGCCTGTTATCCTTCCACTGCCGAGAGTGGGTGGTTGTCGCTGCTCTATGGAGCCAGCCTGGCGTATTACCCACCACTCTAGGAGCCATGAAGCCCAAGCTTTCGCTCGGACCACATAGCCCAACTCCCAGCTTGGAACGGGCAGGCCAAAATTTAGCCACCAACAACCCAGTCAATTGGGTCTGCCCAACGTCCAATCACCCTAATGCCCCCACTTGGGTCACAAGCTTGCGTTACCAAGCACGGCAATGACTTAGTGCCTTTTTCCTAGATATAACATAGCTGTAAAATTTGTATTCTTTCGATGTGGGATATCTTAATTTTTTTATAAGTTGAAATTATATATGGAAAAGTAGATCAAGTAATTTCCCAATTTTCCCTCCATCTGTATATATTGACCTTATTCCTGTCAAAATATATATATTTGTTACCTTTTTCATTAATAAATTTGTCTTTTCCAAAACAAAACAAAAATTGTCGTTCTTTAATTCTGAGATTAATTTTTTCATTCTTTTAATTCAATGTTTATTGTTGCCCCATTTTGCAACAATAATTAGAAGGTTTGTCATCAAAAGATTGTTGCCCAGTCACCGAATCTGTCGGACGCTTCAATCTTAAACACACGTTCAAGCCACGCGTGTCAGTTTCTTGCAAAAAAATAAAATAAAATTCCGACAAAAAGAATGTAAATTGGACTACAAGGATGTAAATTGGAAACCTTAGGACATATTCTGAAAATGTGAAAACTTAAATGATTTAAAATGTAATCGTCCTAAGTTACGGGACCTACTTTGAAATTTTCCCTTTCTTAGAAATGCACTTTCCACATCCAATTATCTTTCTTCCATAGAAATGCACTTTCCACCCCAATTTTCCTTTCTACACTTTCTACCTCAATTTCCCTTTCTTCCTTAGAAATGCACTTTCCGCCTAAATTTCAGTTGCAACCTCAATGTATTTTCTTACAAATGTAATTTTTGCTAAAATATCCTCTTCTTCCATAGAAATACACTTTTTGCCCCCAATTTCTCTTTCCTGCTTAGAAATATACTTTTTGGATATAATTTTTTTATGTCCCATAACTTTTAAACTTTTCAAAAAATGTCCCCAAAAAATTAAGTTTTTCGACGTAGTTTTGATGTTCCGGCGACATTGGGACGTAAATAAAAATGTTAGTTAAAATTTTGGGACGCGTGTAATTGGAAAACTTAACTTTTTTATGTTCTAAAAAAGACAGCAAAAAAGTAATTGTTCAATCGGGGCCAAACCATTTGACTGTAATGGGTCTGAGATGGCAACCAGCCTGTTATCCTTCCACTGCCGAGAGTGGGTGGTTGTCGCTGCTCTGTGGAACCAGCCTGGCGCATTACCCACCACTCTAGGAGCCATGAAGCCCAACCTTTCGCTCGGACCACATAGCCCAACTCCCAGCTTGGAACGGGCAGGCCAGAATTTAGCCACCAACAACCCAGTCAATTGGGTCAGCCCAACGTCCAATCACCCTAATGCCCCCACTTGGGTCACAAGCTTGCGTTACCAAGCACGTCAATGACTCAGTGCCTTTTTCCTAGATATAACATAGCTGTAAAATTTGTATTCTTTCGATGTGGGATATCTTAATTTTTTTATAAGTTGAAATTATATATGGAAAAGTAGATCGAGTAATTTCCCAATTTTCCCTCCATCTGTATATATTGACCTTTTTCCTGTCAAAATATTTATAGTTGTTACCTTTTTCATTAATAAATTTGTCTTTTCCAAAATAAAACAAAAAATTGTCTTTCTTTAATTCTGAGATTTATTTTTTCATTCTTTTAATTCAATGTTTATTGTTGCCCCATTTTGCAACAATAATTAGAAGGTTTGTCATCAAAAGATTGTTGCCCAATCACTGAATCTGTCGGACGCTTCAATTTTAAACACACGTTCAAGCCACGCGTGTCAGTTTCCTTAAAAAAAAATTAATTTTCCGACAAAAATAATGTAAATTGGACTAAAAGGATGTAAATTGGAAACCTTAGGACATATTCTGAAAATGTGAGAACTTAAATGATTTAAAATGTAATCGTCCTAAGCTACGAGACCTATTTTGAAATTTTCCCTTTTTTAGAAATGCACTTTCCACCTCCATTTATCTTCCTTCCATAGAAATGCACTTTCCACCCCAATTTTCCTTTCTGCACTTTCTGCCTCAATTTCCCTTTCTTCCTTAGAATTGCACTTTACGCCTAAATTTCAGTTGCAACCTCAATGTATTCTCTTACAAATGTAATTTTTGCCAAAATATCCCCTTCTTCCATAGAAATACACTTTTTCCACCAATTTCTCTTTCCTGCTTAGAAATATACTTTCCGGATATAATTTTTTTATGTCCTATAACTTTTAAACTTTTCAAAAAATGTCCCCAAAAAATTAAGTTTTTCGACGTAGTTTTGATGTTTCGGAGATATTGGGACGTAAATAAAAATGTTAGTTAAAATTTTGGGACGCGCGTGTAATTGGAAAACTTAACTTTTTTATGTTCTAAAAAAGAGAGCAAAAAAGTAATTGTTCAATCGGGGCCAAACCATTTGACTGTAATGGGTCGGAGATGGCAACCAGCCTGTTATCCTTCCACTGCCGAGAGTGGGTGGTTGTCGCTGCTCTATGGAGCCAGCCTGGCGTATTACCCACCACTCTAGGAGCCATGAAGCCCAAGCTTTCGCTCGGACCACATAGCCCAACTCCCAGCTTGGAACGGGCAGGCCAAAATTTAGCCACCAACAACCCAGTCAATTGGGTCTGCCCAACGTCCAATCACCCTAATGCCCCCACTTGGGTCACAAGCTTGCGTTACCAAGCACGGCAATGACTTAGTGCCTTTTTCCTAGATATAACATAGCTGTAAAATTTGTATTCTTTCGATGTGGGATATCTTAATTTTTTTATAAGTTGAAATTATATATGGAAAAGTAGATCAAGTAATTTCCCAATTTTCCCTCCATCTGTATATATTGACCTTTTTCCTGTCAAAATATATATATTTGTTACCTTTTTCATTAATAAATTTGTCTTTTCCAAAACAAAACAAAAATTGTCGTTCTTTAATTCTGAGATTAATTTTTTCATTCTTTTAATTCAATGTTTATTGTTGCCCCATTTTGCAACAATAATTAGAAGGTTTGTCATCAAAAGATTGTTGCCCAATCACCGAATCTGTCGGACGATTCAATCTTAAACACACGTTCAAGCCACGCGTGTCAGTTTCTTGCAAAAAAAAAAAAAAAAATTCCGACAAAAAGAATGTAAATTGGACTACAAGGATGTAAATTGGAAACCTTAGGACATATTCTGAAAATGTGAAAACTTAAATGATTTAAAATGTAATCGTCCTAAGTTACGGGACCTACTTTGAAATTTTCCCTTTCTTAGAAATGCACTTTCCACATCCAATTATCTTTCTTCCATAGAAATTCACTTTCCACCCCAATTTTCCTTTCTGCACTTTCTACCTCAATTTCCCTTTCTTCCTTAGAAATGCACTTTCCGCCTAAATTTCAGTTGCAACCTCAATGTATTTTCTTACAAATGTAATTTTTGCTAAAATATCCTCTTCTTCCATAGAAATACACTTTTTGCCCCCAATTTCTCTTTCCTGCTTAGAAATATACTTTTTGGATATAATTTTTTTATGTCCCATAACTTTTAAACTTTTCAAAAAATGTCCCCAAAAATTAAGTTTTTCGACGTAGTTTTGATGTTCCGGCGACATTGGGACGTAAATAAAAATGTTAGTTAAAATTTTGGGACGCGTGTAATTGGAAAACTTAACTTTTTTATGTTCTAAAAAAGACAGCAAAAAAGTAATTGTTCAATCGGGGCCAAACCATTTGACTGTAATGGGTCTGAGATGGCAACCAGCCTGTTATCCTTCCACTACCGAGAGTGGGTGGTTGTCGCTGCTCTGTGGAACCAGCCTGGCGCATTACCCACCACTCTAGGAGCCATGAAGCCCAACCTTTCGCTCGGACCACATAGCCCAACTCCCAGCTTGGAACGGGCAGGCCAGAATTTAGCCACCAACAACCCAGTCAATTGGGTCAGCCCAACGTCCAATCACCCTAATGCCCCCACTTGGGTCACAAGCTTGCGTTACCAAGCACGTCAATGACTCAGTGCCTTTTTCCTAGATATAACATAGCTGTAAAATTTGTATTCTTTCGATGTGGGATATCTTAATTTTTTTATAAGTTGAAATTATATATGGAAAAGTAGATCGAGTAATTTCCCAATTTTCCCTCCATCTGTATATATTGACCTTTTTCCTGTCAAAATATTTATAGTTGTTACCTTTTTCATTAATAAATTTGTCTTTTCCAAAATAAAACAAAAAATTGTCTTTCTTTAATTCTGAGATTTATTTTTTCATTCTTTTAATTCAATGTTTATTGTTGCCCCATTTTGCAACAATAATTAGAAGGTTTGTCATCAAAAGATTGTTGCCCAATCACTGAATCTGTCGGACGCTTCAATTTTAAACACACGTTCAAGCCACGCGTGTCAGTTTCCTTAAAAAAAAATTAATTTTCCGACAAAAATAATGTAAATTGGACTAAAAGGATGTAAATTGGAAACCTTAGGACATATTCTGAAAATGTGAGAACTTAAATGATTTAAAATGTAATCGTCCTAAGCTACGAGACCTATTTTGAAATTTTCCCTTTTTTAGAAATGCACTTTCCACCTCCATTTATCTTCCTTCCATAGAAATGCACTTTCCACCCCAATTTTCCTTTCTGCACTTTCTGCCTCAATTTCCCTTTCTTCCTTAGAATTGCACTTTACGCCTAAATTTCAGTTGCAACCTCAATGTATTCTCTTACAAATGTAATTTTTGCCAAAATATCCCCTTCTTCCATAGAAATACACTTTTTGCCCCCAATCTCTCTTTCCTGCTTAGAAATATACTTTCCGGATATAATTTTTTTATGTCCTATAACTTTTAAACTTTTCAAAAAATGTCCCCAAAAAATTAAGTTTTTCGACATACTTTTGATGTTCCGGAGACATTGGGACGTAAATAAAAATGTTAGTTAAAATTTTGGGACGCGCGTGTAATTGGAAAACTTAACTTTTTTATGTTCTAAAAAAGAGAGCAAAAAAGTAATTGTTCAATCGGGGCCAAACCATTTGACTGTAATGGGTCGGAGATGGCAACCAGCCTGTTATCCTTCCACTGCCGAGAGTGGGTGGTTGTCGCTGCTCTATGGAGCCAGCCTGGCGTATTACCCACCACTCTAGGACCATGAAGCCCAAGCTTTCGCTCGGACCACATAGCCCAACTCCCAGCTTGGAACGGGCAGGCCAAAATTTAGCCACCAACAACCCAGTCAATTGGGTCTGCCCAACGTCCAATCACCCTAATGCCCCCACTTGGGTCACAAGCTTGCGTTACCAAGCACGGCAATGACTTAGTGCCTTTTTCCTAGATATAACATAGCTGTAAAATTTGTATTCTTTCGATGTGGGATATCTTAATTTTTTTTATAAGTTGAAATTATATATGGAAAAGTAGATCAAGTAATTTCCCAATTTTCCCTCCATCTGTATATATTGACCTTTTTCCTGTCAAAATATATATATTTGTTACCTTTTTCATTAATAAATTTGTCTTTTCCAAAACAAAACAAAAAATTGTCTTTCTTTAATACTGAGATTATTTTTTTCATTCTTTTAATTCAATGTTTATTGTTGCCCCATTTTGCAACAATAATTAGAAGGTTTGTCATCAAAAGATTGTTTCCCAATCACCGAATCTGTCGGACGCTTCAATCTTAAACACACGTTCAAGCCACGCGTGTCAGTTTCTTGCAAAAAAAAAAAAAAATTCCGACAAAAAGAATGTAAATTGGACTACAAGGATGTAAATTGGAAACCTTAGGACATATTCTGAAAATGTGAAAACTTAAATGATTTAAATTGTAATCGTCCTAAGTTACGGGACCTATTTTGAAATTTTCCCTTTCTTAGAAATGCACTTTCCACATCCAATTTTCCTTTCTGCACTTTCTGCCTCAATTTCCCTTTCTTCCTTAGAAATGCACTTTCCGCCTAAATTTCAGTTGCAACCTCAATGTATTTTCTTACAAATGTAATTTTTGCTAAAATATCCCCTTCTTCCATAGAAATACACTTTTTGCCCCCAATTTCTCTTTCCTGCTTAGAAATATACTTTTCGGATATAATTTTTTTATGTCCCATAACTTTTAAACTTTTCAAAAAATGTCCCCAAAAAATTAAGTTTTTCGACGTAGTTTTGATGATCCGGCGACATTGGGACGTAAATAAAAATGTTAGTTAAAATTTTGGGACGCGTGTAATTGGAAAACTTAACTTTTTTATGTTCTAAAAAAGACAGCAAAAAGGTAATTGTTCAATCGGGGCCAAACCATTTGACTGTAATGGGTCGGAGATGGCAACCAGCCTGTTATCCTTCCACTGCCGAGAGTGGGTGGTTGTCGCTGCTCTGTGGAGCTAGCCTGGCGCATTACCCACCACTCTAGGAGCCATGAAGCCCAAGCTTTCGCTCGGACCACATAGCCCAACTCCCAGCTTGGAACGAGCAGGCCAGAATTTAGCCACCAACAACCCAGTCAATTGGGTCAGCCCAACGTCCAATCACCCTAATGCCCCCACTTGGGTCACAAGCTTGCGTTACCAAGCACGTCAATGACTCAGTGCCTTTTTCCTAGATATAACATAGCTGTAAAAATTGTATTCTTTCGATGTGGGATATCTTAATTTTTTTATAAGTTGAAATTATATATGGAAAAGTAGATCAAGTAATTTCCCAATTTTCCCTCCATCTGTATATATTGACCTTTTTCCTGTCAAAATATTTATAGTTGTTACCTTTTTCATTAATAAATTTGTCTTTTCCAAAACAAAACAAAAAATTGTCTTTCTTTAATTCTGAGATTAATTTTTTCATTCTTTCAATTCAATGTTTATTGTTGCCCCATTTTGCAACAATAATTAGAAGGTTTGTCATCAAAAGATTGTTGCCCAATCACTGAATCTGTCGGACGCTTCAATTTTAAACACGCGTTCAAGCCACGCGTGTCAGTTTCCTTTAAAAAAAATTAATTTTCCGACAAAAATAATGTAAATTGGACTAAAAGGATGTAAATTGGAAACCTTAGGACATATTCTGAAAATATGAGAACTTAAATGATTTAAAATGTAATCGTCCTAAGCTACGAGACCTATTTTGAAATTTTCCCTTTTTTAGAAATGCACTTTCCACCTCCATTTATCTTCCTTCCATAGAAATGCACTTTCCACCCCAATTTTCCTTTCTGCACTTTCTGCCTCAATTTCCCTTTCTTCCTTAGAATTGCACTTTCCGCCTAAATTTCAGTTGCAACCTCAATGTATTCTCTTACAAATGTAATTTTTGCCAAAATATCCCCTTCTTCCATAGAAATACACTTTTTCCACCAATTTCTCTTTCCTGCTTAGAAATATACTTTCCGGATATAATTTTTTTATGTCCTATAACTTTTAAAATTTTCAAAAAATGTCCCCAAAAAATTAAGTTTTTCGACGTAGTTTTGATGTTTCGGAGACATTGGGACGTAAATAAAAATGTTAGTTAAAATTTTGGGACGCGCGTGTAATTGGAAAACTTAACTTTTTTATGTTCTAAAAAAGAGAGCAAAAAAGTAATTGTTCAATCGGGGCCAAACCATTTGACTGTAATGGGTCGGAGATGGCAACCAGCCTGTTATCCTTCCACTGCCGAGAGTGGGTGGTTGTCGCTGCTCTATGGAGCCAGCCTGGCGTATTACCCACCACTCTAGGAGCCATGAAGCCCAAGCTTTCGCTCGGACCACATAGCCCAACTCCCAGCTTGGAACGGGCAGGCCAAAATTTAGCCACCAACAACCCAGTCAATTGGGTCTGCCCAACGTCCAATCACCCTAATGCCCCCACTTGGGTCACAAGCTTGCGTTACCAAGCACGGCAATGACTTAGTGCCTTTTTCCTAGATATAACATAGCTGTAAAATTTGTATTCTTTCGATGTGGGATATCTTAATTTTTTTATAAGTTGAAATTATATATGGAAAAGTAGATCAAGTAATTTCCCAATTTTCCCTCCATCTGTATATATTGACCTTTTTCCTGTCAAAATATATATATTTGTTACCTTTTTCATTAATAAATTTGTCTTTTCCAAAACAAAACAAAAATTGTCGTTCTTTAATTCTGAGATTAATTTTTTCATTCTTTTAATTCAATGTTTATTGTTGCCCCATTTTGCAACAATAATTAGAAGGTTTGTCATCAAAAGATTGTTGCCCAATCACCGAATCTGTCGGACGCTTCAATCTTAAACACACGTTCAAGCCACGCGTGTCAGTTTCTTGCAAAAAAAAAAAAAAAAAATTCCGACAAAAAGAATGTAAATTGGACTACAAGGATGTAAATTGGAAACCTTAGGACATATTCTGAAAATGTGAAAACTTAAATGATTTAAAATGTAATCGTCCTAAGTTACGGGACCTACTTTGAAATTTTCCCTTTCTTAGAAATGCACTTTCCACATCCAATTATCTTTCTTCCATAGAAATTCACTTTCCACCCCAATTTTCCTTTCTGCACTTTCTACCTCAATTTCCCTTTCTTCCTTAGAAATGCACTTTCCGCCTAAATTTCAGTTGCAACCTCAATGTATTTTCTTACAAATGTAATTTTTGCTAAAATATCCTCTTCTTCCATAGAAATACACTTTTTGCCCCCAATTTCTCTTTCCTGCTTAGAAATATACTTTTTGGATATAATTTTTTTATGTCCCATAACTTTTAAACTTTTCAAAAAATGTCCCCAAAAATTAAGTTTTTCGACGTAGTTTTGATGTTCCGGCGACATTGGGACGTAAATAAAAATGTTAGTTAAAATTTTGGGACGCGTGTAATTGGAAAACTTAACTTTTTTATGTTCTAAAAAAGACAGCAAAAAAGTAATTGTTCAATCGGGGCCAAACCATTTGACTGTAATGGGTCTGAGATGGCAACCAGCCTGTTATCCTTCCACTGCCGAGAGTGGGTGGTTGTCGCTGCTCTGTGGAACCAGCCTGGCGCATTACCCACCACTCTAGGAGCCATGAAGCCCAACCTTTCGCTCGGACCACATAGCCCAACTCCCAGCTTGGAACGGGCAGGCCAGAATTTAGCCACCAACAACCCAGTCAATTGGGTCAGCCCAACGTCCAATCACCCTAATGCCCCCACTTGGGTCACAAGCTTGCGTTACCAAGCACGTCAATGACTCAGTGCCTTTTTCCTAGATATAACATAGCTGTAAAATTTGTATTCTTTCGATGTGGGATATCTTAATTTTTTTATAAGTTGAAATTATATATGGAAAAGTAGATCGAGTAATTTCCCAATTTTCCCTCCATCTGTATATATTGACCTTTTTCCTGTCAAAATATTTATAGTTGTTACCTTTTTCATTAATAAATTTGTCTTTTCCAAAATAAAACAAAAAATTGTCTTTCTTTTTAATATTGAGATTTATTTTTTCATTCT
Organism: Galeopsis tetrahit; assembly: GCA_963675135.1. Classification (NCBI taxonomy): domain Eukaryota; kingdom Viridiplantae; phylum Streptophyta; class Magnoliopsida; order Lamiales; family Lamiaceae; genus Galeopsis; species Galeopsis tetrahit. The sequence goes on from OY776127.1 coordinate 77,990,415, forward strand.
TTTAATTCAATGTTTATTGTTGCCCCATTTTGCAACAATAATTAGAAGGTTTGTCATCAAAAGATTGTTGCCCAATCACTGATTCTGTCGGACGCTTCAATTTTAAACACACGTTCAAGCCACGCGTGTCAGTTTCCTTAAAAAAAAATTAATTTTCCGACAAAAATAATGTAAATTGGACTAAAAGGATGTAAATTGGAAACCTTAGGACATATTCTGAAAATGTGAGAACTTAAATGATTTAAAATGTAATCGTCCTAAGCTACGAGACCTATTTTGAAATTTTCCCTTTTTTAGAAATGCACTTTCCACCTCCATTTATCTTCCTTCCATAGAAATGCACTTTCCACCCCAATTTTCCTTTCTGCACTTTCTGCCTCAATTTCCCTTTCTTCCTTAGAATTGCACTTTACGCCTAAATTTCAGTTGCAACCTCAATGTATTCTCTTACAAATGTAATTTTTGCCAAAATATCCCCTTCTTCCATAGAAATACACTTTTTGCCCCCAATCTCTCTTTCCTGCTTAGAAATATACTTTCCGGATATAATTTTTTTATGTCCTATAACTTTTAAACTTTTCAAAAAATGTCCCCAAAAAATTAAGTTTTTCGACATACTTTTGATGTTCCGGAGACATTGGGACGTAAATAAAAATGTTAGTTAAAATTTTGGGACGCGCGTGTAATTGGAAAACTTAACTTTTTTATGTTCTAAAAAAGAGAGCAAAAAAGTAATTGTTCAATCGGGGCCAAACCATTTGACTGTAATGGGTCGGAGATGGCAACCAGCCTGTTATCCTTCCACTGCCGAGAGTGGGTGGTTGTCGCTGCTCTATGGAGCCAGCCTGGCGTATTACCCACCACTCTAGGACCATGAAGCCCAAGCTTTCGCTCGGACCACATAGCCCAACTCCCAGCTTGGAACGGGCAGGCCAAAATTTAGCCACCAACAACCCAGTCAATTGGGTCTGCCCAACGTCCAATCACCCTAATGCCCCCACTTGGGTCACAAACTTGCGTTACCAAGCACGGCAATGACTTAGTGCCTTTTTCCTAGATATAACATAGCTGTAAAATTTGTATTCTTTCGATGTGGGATATCTTAATTTTTTTATAAGTTGAAATTATATATGGAAAAGTAGATCAAGTAATTTCCCAATTTTCCCTCCATCTGTATATATTGACCTTTTTCCTGTCAAAATATATATATTTGTTACCTTTTTCATTAATAAATTTGTCTTTTCCAAAACAAAACAAAAATTGTCGTTCTTTAATTCTGAGATTAATTTTTTCATTCTTTTAATTCAATGTTTATTGTTGCCCCATTTTGCAACAATAATTAGAAGGTTTGTCATCAAAAGATTGTTGCCCAATCACCGAATCTGTCGGACGCTTCAATCTTAAACACACGTTCAAGCCACGCGTGTCAGTTTCTTGCAAAAAAAAAAAAAAAAAATTCCGACAAAAAGAATGTAAATTGGACTACAAGGATGTAAATTGGAAACCTTAGGACATATTCTGAAAATGTGAAAACTTAAATGATTTAAAATGTAATCGTCCTAAGTTACGGGACCTACTTTGAAATTTTCCCTTTCTTAGAAATGCACTTTCCACATCCAATTATCTTTCTTCCATAGAAATTCACTTTCCACCCCAATTTTCCTTTCTGCACTTTCTACCTCAATTTCCCTTTCTTCCTTAGAAATGCACTTTCCGCCTAAATTTCAGTTGCAACCTCAATGTATTTTCTTACAAATGTAATTTTTGCTAAAATATCCTCTTCTTCCATAGAAATACACTTTTTGCCCCCAATTTCTCTTTCCTGCTTAGAAATATACTTTTTGGATATAATTTTTTTATGTCCCATAACTTTTAAACTTTTCAAAAAATGTCCCCAAAAATTAAGTTTTTCGACGTAGTTTTGATGTTCCGGCGACATTGGGACGTAAATAAAAATGTTAGTTAAAATTTTGGGACGCGTGTAATTGGAAAACTTAACTTTTTTATGTTCTAAAAAAGACAGCAAAAAAGTAATTGTTCAATCGGGGCCAAACCATTTGACTGTAATGGGTCTGAGATGGCAACCAGCCTGTTATCCTTCCACTGCCGAGAGTGGGTGGTTGTCGCTGCTCTGTGGAACCAGCCTGGCGCATTACCCACCACTCTAGGAGCCATGAAGCCCAACCTTTCGCTCGGACCACATAGCCCAACTCCCAGCTTGGAACGGGCAGGCCAGAATTTAGCCACCAACAACCCAGTCAATTGGGTCAGCCCAACGTCCAATCACCCTAATGCCCCCACTTGGGTCACAAGCTTGCGTTACCAAGCACGTCAATGACTCAGTGCCTTTTTCCTAGATATAACATAGCTGTAAAATTTGTATTCTTTCGATGTGGGATATCTTAATTTTTTTATAAGTTGAAATTATATATGGAAAAGTAGATCGAGTAATTTCCCAATTTTCCCTCCATCTGTATATATTGACCTTTTTCCTGTCAAAATATTTATAGTTGTTACCTTTTTCATTAATAAATTTGTCTTTTCCAAAATAAAACAAAAAATTGTCTTTCTTTAATTCTGAGATTTATTTTTTCATTCTTTTAATTCAATGTTTATTGTTGCCCCATTTTGCAACAATAATTAGAAGGTTTGTCATCAAAAGATTGTTGCCCAATCACTGAATCTGTCGGACGCTTCAATTTTAAACACACGTTCAAGCCACGCGTGTCAGTTTCCTTAAAAAAAAATTAATTTTCCGACAAAAATAATGTAAATTGGACTAAAAGGATGTAAATTGGAAACCTTAGGACATATTCTGAAAATGTGAGAACTTAAATGATTTAAAATGTAATCGTCCTAAGCTACGAGACCTATTTTGAAATTTTCCCTTTTTTAGAAATGCACTTTCCACCTCCATTTATCTTTCTTCCATAGAAATGCACTTTCCACCCCAATTTTCCTTTCTGCACTTTCTGCCTCAATTTCCCTTTCTTCCTTAGAATTGCACTTTCCGCCTAAATTTCAGTTGCAACCTCAATGTATTTTCTTACAAATGTAATTTTTGCCAAAATATCCCCTTCTTCCATAGAAATACACTTTTTGCCCCCAATCTCTCTTTCCTGCTTAGAAATATACTTTCCGGATATAATTTTTTTATGTCCCATAACTTTTAAACTTTTCAAAAAATGTCCCCAAAAAATTAAGTTTTTCGACATACTTTTGATGTTCCGGAGACATTGGGACGTAAATAAAAATGTTAGTTAAAATTTTGGGACGCGCGTGTAATTGGAAAACTTAACTTTTTTATGTTCTAAAAAAGAGAGCAAAAAAGTAATTGTTCAATCGGGGCCAAACCATTTGACTGTAATGGGTGGCAACCAGCCTGTTATCCTTCCACTGCCGAGAGTGGGTAGTTGTCGCTGCTCTATGGAGCCAGCCTGGCGTATTACCCACCACTCTAGGAGCCATGAAGCCCAAGCTTTCGCTCGGACCACATAGCCCAACTCCCAGCTTGGAACGGGCAGGCCAAAATTTAACCACCAACAACCCAGTCAATTGGGTCTGCCCAACGTCCAATCACCCTAATGCCCCCACTTGGGTCACAAGCTTGCGTTACCAAGCACGGCAATGACTTAGTGCCTTTTTCCTAGATATAACATAGCTGTAAAATTTGTATTCTTTCGATGTGGGATATCTTAATTTTTTTATAAGTTGAAATTATATATGGAAAAGTAGATCAAGTAATTTCCCAATTTTCCCTCCATCTATATATATTGACCTTTTTCCTGTCAAAATATATATATTTGTTACCTTTTTCATTAATAAATTTGTCTTTTCCAAAACAAAACAAAAATTGTCTTTCTTTAATTCTGAGATTAATTTTTTCATTCTTTTAATTCAATGTTTATTGTTGCCCCATTTTGCAACAATAATTAGAAGGTTTGTCATCAAAAGATTGTTGCCCAATCACTGAATCTGTCGGACGCTTCAATCTTAAACACACGTTCAAGCCACGCGTGTCAGTTTCTTGCAAAAAAAAAAAAAAAAATTCCGACAAAAAGAATGTAAATTGGACTACAAGGATGTAAATTGGAAACCTTAGGACATATTCTGAAAATGTGAAAACTTAAATGATTTAAAATGTAATCGTCCTAAGTTACGGGACCTACTTTGAAATTTTCCCTTTCTTAGAAATGCACTTTCCACATCCAATTATCTTTCTTCCATAGAAATGCACTTTCCACCCCAATTTTCCTTTCTGCACTTTCTACCTCAATTTCCCTTTCTTCCTTAGAAATGCACTTTCCGCCTAAATTTCAGTTGCAACCTCAATGTATTTTCTTACAAATGTAATTTTTGCTAAAATATCCTCTTCTTCCATAGAAATACACTTTTTGCCCCCAATTTCTCTTTCCTGCTTAGAAATATACTTTTTGGATATAATTTTTTTATGTCCCATAACTTTTAAACTTTTCAAAAAATGTCCCCAAAAAATTAAGTTTTTCGACGTAGTTTTGATGTTCCGGCGACATTGGGACGTAAATAAAAATGTTAGTTAAAATTTTGGGACGCGTGTAATTGGAAAACTTAACTTTTTTATGTTCTAAAAAAGACAGCAAAAAAGTAATTGTTCAATCGGGGCCAAACCATTTGACTGTAATGGGTCTGAGATGGCAACCAGCCTGTTATCCTTCTACTGCCGAGAGTGGGTGGTTGTCGCTGCTCTATGGAGCCAGCCTGGCGCATTACCCACCACTCTAGGAGCCATGAAGCCCAAATTTTCGCTCGGACCACATAGCCCAACTCCCAGCTTGGAACGGGCAGGCCAGAATTTAGCCACCAACAACCCAGTCAATTGGGTCAGCCCAACGTCCAATCACCCTAATGCCCCCACTTGGGTCACAAGCTTGCGTTACCAAGCACGACAATGACTCAGTGCCTTTTTCCTAGATATAACATAGCTGTAAAATTTGTATTCTTTCGATGTGGGGTATCTTAATTTTTTTATAAGTTGAAATTATATATGGAAAAGTAGATCGAGTAATTTCCCAATTTTCCCTCCATCTGTATATATTGACCTTTTTCCTGTCAAAATATTTATAGTTGTTACCTTTTTCATTAATAAATTTGTCTTTTCCAAAATAAAACAAAAAATTGTCTTTCTTTAATTCTGAGATTTATTTTTTCATTCTTTTAATTCAATGTTTATTGTTGCCCCATTTTGCAACAATAATTAGAAGGTTTGTCATCAAAAGATTGTTGCCCAATCACTGAATCTGTCGGACGCTTCAATTTTAAACACACGTTCAAGCCACGCGTGTCAGTTTCCTTAAAAAAAATTAATTTTCCGACAAAAATAATGTAAATTGGACTAAAAGGATGTAAATTGGAAACCTTAGGACATATTCTGAAAATGTGAGAACTTAAATGATTTAAAATGTAATCGTCCTAAGCTACGAGACCTATTTTGAAATTTTCCCTTTTTTAGAAATTGTTGGGAATAAAATGATTTTGATCTAGATACCAAAACCCCTGATTGATGATGTACAAGTTAGTTGAGATATGCTCAAAGTTGTGATCAGGCAAGTTGTCCCAGAGCATTATATGTATAGTATGCTTAAGTTAAAATCTCAGAAAAGTTATGAGATGTTAGTGATCAGGATAGTTGTCCCAAGCTGAAATGTTAGGCAGCTTGATAGGTCTATAGGACAAAGTTGCTGATCTTTTCAAGACAAACTGATCAAATGGACAACCTGGCTGAAGAGTTCTAGTATACTGAAGCTGTGCTCATAAATGCAAAAGATCTAGGCAGTTTGAAGTACAAATGATCAAGAGAATTAAATGTCAAAAGCTTACAGAAGATTCAATGAAGCATTTATTGCCAATCATGCCTGAACCAAGCATTAAAGACTTAGAGCATTAAAGAGTGAAGGATTGAATGAATGTTGGAACATTCTAAAACTGCAGCAGGAATGTTCAGGGAGCTTGTCCCATCTGACCGTTGGCTGTATGTAAAGTTTGCCACAAATCAACCTAGGACAATGTGCAAAATTGGAAACTGACACAAGTCTTCCCAGCCGCCTTTGTCAGAAGTCAACACATTCATTCAAGCAACCATTGAAGACCTCTTTTACACAGTGGATAAAAGGATGTCAAGCTTCATAGCCGTTTCAATGGTGCTGCAAATAGACATATTTGAATTACTAATCCCTCCAACGGTTAGGTGTTCAAATTGTCTATAAATACAGAAGTGATCAAAGGAATTCAGTATCCAACTACAAGCTATCAAACTATCATCAAGCTTACAAAAGGAAACCAAGTTGTTCTCTAGAATTCCAAGTTTCCTGAATCACTTCAAGTCAGCTAAGCCAACTCTTGTAAACATCCTAGCTTAGCATTGAGATATCCTATTCCTTTACACTGTTCTTATTGTAAAGGATATCTCTATTAGTTGGAACCAAACCTCAAACCTTATCTCATTTAGTGAAGAGAGTGTTTGTTGTAGAAGTGAGGAGTTAAGGACTGTTAGTGTGAAACACAGTCTTAACTCAGAGAGATTGAGCACTAGGACTCAAGTTATCCTAGGGATCAAAACACTAAGAGAGTGTTGTTGATCAGTGCACCTTGGCACTATAAAACAAGCTAATTCCATTGAGAAGGAATTATCCTGTTCAATCAGGGAAAGTGGATGTAGGAGCTTGAGTCTCTGAACCACTATAAATTTGTGTCTCATTTACTTACTGCATTCTTAACTTCACTCCATTCAATCAAATTTCAAAGATTCTTAACTCAGTAAGTTAGAAAAATCTGTTTTGGACAAAGTCCCTGATAACCTGTATTTTCAGAAATCAACTTGGAGTATTTCTTTGAGTAAAGGCCAACCACATTCCGCACTTAGCAACTCTTTTAGATATTTAGCCAACTGATCACTTAATAGTAATCAGTAGGACAAGTATCTATCAAAGTTCACACTCAGGCCAGTTGTGAGACAACTTACCTGATAGGACCAGTTTATCAAAAAGAAAAGAATTTGCATACACAAGTGCATTCCCCCCCCCCCCCCATACACTTGTGTTATACTCCACCAAGGACCAACAAGTGGTATCAGAGCAGGGGTTCAAAGACCACTGCTTCTGAAAATCTAACTGATTTTCAAAATCACATTTTTTCTGTGGTCACTGAACTGATCCAAAATTTCTGAGGAGATGCTGTCAACACCATCAACAATATGGGTCTAAACCAAGTCAATCATATTTCTCATCACAAACTGCCAATGTTCTCAATTGAGAACTATGATTTCTGGAAGATCAGGATGAGAGCACATCTTGCTTGCCAGCACGATGAGATGCTTAAAGTCATCACTAGAGGGCCATTCACATTCACTAAAGCAAATCCCAAGCTCACTGATGCTCAAAAAGCTGATCCAAGGGAGTTGCTACCAAAAGATGAAGATGACCTTACAGCTGAAGAAAGAAAAAGGCACAACCTGAACTACATTGCAATGAACACATTGTACCAGACAATTCCAGATGCAGTGATGGGGAGAGTGTACCACTGCACATCAGCTAAAGAGATTTGGGATACCTTAGCACTTATGTGTGAAGGTACCCAAAAGATCAAGGAGAACAAGCTTCAAGTGGCTATCCAAAAATATGAACAATTCTCCATGGAAGCCAATGAAACTATTGATCATCTTGATGGCAGGTTCACTGACATCATGAATGAAATAAACTCTCTTGGCAAATTCTATGCCAAAAGAGAAGTTGCTTTGAAGATCTTGAGAAGTCTCACATCTAAGTGGGACATTTATTCTGTCATGATGCAAAATACCAGCAATCTTGACAACATGCCAATGCAGCAAGTATTCTCTGAACTCAAAGCATATGAGTTTGATCTCAATAGAAAGAAGGTGCATGAAGAGCCATCCTCTTCAAACAAAGGTGTTGCCTTCAAAGCTGCTGAAACAGAAAAGAAGATTACTCAAAGATCCTCTCAGTCTGTTTCAAAATCTGAAATAAAGGAGGAGCTGGCACTCATGGCTAGAAGATTTGAAAAGCTCAACTCCAGATTTGGTAGATACATGAAGTTCTACCAAGATAACAGAACCAGAAGGAGATTCAGTTCTCCTGAACATAAATCAGAGGACAAAGTCTCTGATGAAAAGAAAGAAGACAGATATGCTGATAGGAAGAAATTCAGCAAAGGAGAACCATCATCATCAAGGAGGAAGGAGTCCTCAAGCAAGAAGAATGATGATGAAGATGTGTGTTACAACTGCCAGAAGAAGGGTCATTTTCAGTATGACTGTCCTGACCTCAGTGCAAAAGAAAGGAAGGAAAGGCAAAACAAGAGAGATAAAAGGCTGAACAACAGAAAGGCTATGGTAGCTGGAGATTCAGCAAGTGAGGAGAGTGTCTACTCTTCTGATGATGGACTGTTCTCCAACAGTGACAGTGATGAGGACTGTCAAATGGCACTTGAAGATGAAGAGGTATGTTCAACTTCCAATCTGTCAATTAACACACATGAATCTAGTGAAATCCATCTTGACTTTGAAAAGTTGTTGGAAGATTTCACCAGAATGCAAGAAGTATGCAATATGGCTCTGAGAGAAAATGAACAGTTGAGGTCTAAAGTCAAAATGTCCAATCCTCCTGAATCTGAAGTTGACATTAAATCAACTGAGTTGTATCAACAGATTGTGAGAGAACATGAAGAAATGTCTCTCAAAGTCTCTGAACAACAAAAGCTGATTGATGAACAAAATCAGGCTCTAAAGAAAAAGGATTTTGACTCTAGAACTCTTCAAGCTAAATTTGACAATCTCTCAAGAGAATTTGATACTCTAAAATTAAGTGAGGGGAGCTTGAAAATGAAAATTTCTGCCTTGAACAAATCTGCTAAGGCAATAGAGGAAATTCAAGGGTTTCAAAGACCATTTGCTCAAAGGGATGGATTAGGCTATAATCCATTTGAACCCTCACCTGGTCTTAGTATTGCTTCTTCAAGCAATTCTAAGATGACTTTTGTAAGATCAGTGGCACAACAAAATGAAATTGAAGTAAATCAACCACTGGTCAAGGATAAGGGAAAAGGAATTTTTATACCAACTCAGGTAAACAATGTACCTAAACCCACACCTTTGGAAAAGGTTAAAGGCATTGCTTACAGGAGAAATGAGGTTCAGAAAGGTAGAACCAATGGAAGGCCAATCTATCTGAATCATCATCAGAGGAGTTGTCCAAAACCAGTTCAGAAGAGGCCAACTCAAATGAGGCAACCTCAACTGAATGGATTAAGGCCAATCCCCTCTGATAGGTATAAAACATTCAGGAAGCCTGGACCTTACTTGCCAAATGGAAAAGGCCATCCAAAAGCATATTCTCAAAAGTCTTACCCAGCTGCACCTAAGCTTAGTAACTTCAGGAGAAATGTCCCAAAGAAATTTACCAACTCTCCTGAACTTTACAAAGCTAACACTTATACACAAAAATCACCCAAGGCATTTAAGTGTCAAACTGTGTATGTAGATGTAAATGGAAACCAAGTCAGTCACTTTGAATCAATCAGAGTTATCAGGCAGATTTGGGTTCCAAAAGGTACAGCTAACCCTCTAGGACCCAACACTCAAAGGGTACCTAAATTTTGACTTTGCAGGACTGCAAGGACCCCAAAAAGAAGAGAAGCATCAACAAGAAAACAGCATGGTACCTGGACAGTGGATGTTCAAGGCACATGACTGGAAACAAGGAGCTTCTCTCAGATTTCATAGAAAAAGATGGTCCTTCAGTAACTTTTGGAGACAGCTCTCAAGGCATCACAAGAGGCTATGGTACATTAAACATTGGTAGTGTTAAAATTACTGATGTCTCATATGTTCTAGGCCTAAAATATAACTTGTTGTCTATAAGTCAAATTTGTGACAAAGGATATTGTGTTGAATTTGCACCAAATAAATGTACTATGAAAAACAAATCAACACAACAGGTGCTACTAACAGGGGTGAGAAAGGGAAATGTTTATTTTGCAGATTGGAGCAAAACTCCTGAAGCAGTCTGTCTTGTTGCCAAAAGCACAAATGAGCAAAGCTGGCTATGGCACAAGAGACTGAATCACCTGAACTTCAAAACCATCAACAAGATTGCAAGAAACTCTCTAGTTAAAGGGCTGCCAAATCAAGTGTTCACCAAAGAACATATATGCCAGCCATGTCAGGAAGGAAAGCAGATCAAAGCCTCATTCAAAGGAAAACCTGTCATTTCAACTGAGAGAGTCCTTCAACTATTGCATATGGATTTATTTGGACCAATAATCCCAGTAAGTTTAAATGGAAGAAAATATGTTTTAGTTGTTGTTGATGATTTTTCCAGGTACACTTGGGTAGTATTCTTGCTGAACAAAAAGGAGACCCAAGTCAAACTACCTGAATTGATGATGAGATTAAGCAATGAAAAGGGCCTAAACATTGTCAAAATCAGATCTGACAAAGGCACTGAGTTCATTAACTCATACATCAATGAGTATTGCAGCAAAAATGGCATCACTCATGAAACTTCAGCAGCAAGAACACCTCAACAAAATGGGGTTGCTGAAAGAAGGAACAGGACCTTGAAGGAGGCAGCTAGAACCTTGATTGCTGAATCCAAACTGCCTAAAAGGTTCTGGGCTGAAGCCATTAGCACTGCATGTCACACTCAAAACAGGTCATTAATCACCAAAGGACAAGGTAAAACCCCATATCAAATATGGAAAGGTAGATTGCCCACTGTTGCTTATTTTCACATATTTGGTTGTAAGTGTTTCATTCATAATAATGGGAAAGAGCAATTGAAAGCTTTTGATAGCAAAGCTGATGAAGGAATATTTGTTGGATATTCACAAATCAGCAAGGCTTACAGAGTTTACAATTGCAAAACTCTTATTGTGGAAGAAACACCTCATGTTGTGTTTGATGAATCTATTAATGAGTTCAGGGATAGAAACCTGAATATTGATGAGATAACACAAAGACCAACCAGATTAAGGCTTCAAAGCAAGGAAACAGTGTTTGTGGAGGTTGCCCAGCCTGAACTTAATGAAAATCAAAAACTGGACAACCTACCTGATAGCAATCAACCAGTAGACAACCAACCTGAAGGAGAAATTGAACTGAATGACCCCATCCCAGTTCAAAACCAGGTAACAACTACCAATGAAGAAGCAGGCAATGCTGAGGTAGTTAATGGATCCACTATTCAAGGGGGAACCAATGAATATGTCAACTTATCTAACAATGAGGACAACACCCCTGAATATGATCCTGAACTTGATCCTTCAATTAACTTTCCTGAATTTAATGAATCTAGTGATCCAACTTCAGATGAGGACAATCCTCCTGAAAGGATCAGGTCTAGAAGGACTTGGTTGCATGACCACCCATCTAGCCTGATACTTGGTAATCCAAGTGAAGGGATCAAAACTAGAAGATTTCATGGAGAAAGTGCTCTGTTTTGTTATTTTCTTTCAGAACAGGAACCTAAAGACATTGAGGAAGCACTACAAGACACCAACTGGATCATAGCCATGCAAGAAGAGCTGAATCAATTTACCAGAAATGAAGTTTGGGAGCTAGTAGACAGGCCAACCCATCAAGATGTCATTGGAACTAAATGGGTATTCAAAAACAAGAAAAATGAAAATGACATCATTGTGAGAAACAAAGCAAGACTGGTGGCCAAAGGATATTGTCAATCTGAAGGGATTGATTATGATGAGACCTTTGCTCCAGTGGCCAGACTTGAGGCAATCAGACTCTTCCTAGCATATGCAGCTCACATGAGATTCAAGGTGTATCAAATGGATGTGAAGAGTGCATTTCTCAATGGGGTGCTCAAAGAAGAAGTATATGTGGAACAGCCCCCAGGCTTTGAAGAAGGAGACAAGGTGTACAGATTAAAGAAAGCCCTCTATGGCTTAAAGCAAGCTCCAAGAGCTTGGTATGACATCTTATCACAGTTTCTTCTAGATCATGGTTTTGTCAAAGGCACTGTTGACAGAACCTTGTTCAGAATCTGTGAAGGAGATGATATTTTGTTAGTCCAAATCTATGTGGATGACATTATATTTGGATCTCCAAATGAAAAATTGTGTGAGAAGTTCTCTAAACTCATGCAAAGCAAATTTGAGATGTCCATGATGGGATTGATGAATTTCTTCTTAGGACTTCAAGTCACTCAATCAAAGAAGGGAATATTCATCAATCAGGCCAAGTATACAAGGGACATGATCAAGAAATTTGGATGTGCTACAAGCAAACCAGTCAGAATTCCTATGAATACTAACTGGAAGATGGATCCTGATGAAGGTGGAGAGTCAACAAACTCCACTAACTACAGAGGAATCATAGGATCACTGCTATATCTCACTGCAAGCAGGCCTGATATCACATTTGCAGTTGGAGTGTGTGCAAGATTTCAAGCAAATCCAAAGAAGAGCCATCTTGATGCTGCCAAGAGGATTCTAAGATATCTCAAGGGATCTGAGAATCTTGGATTATGGTATCCAGCTGATGATAACATTGAGCTTACTGGATATTCAGATGCAGACTATGGAGGATGTAGAATAGACAGAAAATCCACCTCAGGAACTTGTCAATTCTTGGGCAGCAAGCTTATCTCATGGTTCTCCAAGAAGCAAAATACAGTTGCAACTTCAACAACTGAAGCTGAGTATGTAGCTGCTGGAAGTTGCTGTGCTCAGATTCTATGGCTCAGGCAACAATTAAGAGATTACAAAGTAATCACAAATGAAGTGCCCATATTCTGTGACAACAATAGTGCAATTGCTATCTCACAGAATCCAGTGCTCCACACCAGATGCAAGCATGTGGATATCAAGCATCATTTCATAAGGGATCATGTGGAAAAGAAAGATATCAAGCTTGTCAAAATTCACACTGATAAGCAAAAAGCTGATATTCTGACCAAGCCCCTAGCTGAAGCAAGGTTCTTGGAACTGTCAGCTGAATTAGGGTTACTTGATCCAGGCAAGATGGACAAATGAGGAGAGTATAGCTCATATGAAAGGGAAAGTTCATCAAAATGGAACCTCAGCAAAGTTGACCAACCTCATTGAAGCTGTCAGCCACAGAGGGAAACTCAGCAAGGTTGTCCCTAGAGTGATCAGCAATGTTGGTCAGGGGATTTGTCCAAGTGGGACCCAGTCAGCAACTTTGGGACCCACTCAGGCAAAATAATCAGGCAATTTGGTCCACACAGAAACCAAAGCACATCTCAGGATGTTTGTCCTAGTTAATTGGATAATCATTGCTACTATTAGCATTGATTAGACATTTAAGAGGTTTCTTGGTCTAAGAGTAGGCCATTTTAGGATGGAGTGTGTTATAAAGATTTTTAAACCCAAAAAGGCAAATCAGCATTTAATGCAGAAATCTTAATAAGATTGCATGAATTCTTGAGCCTTCATCCAAACCATTAAATTGCATTCAAAACTCCATCGAACCATTGAAAGTCCACTACCCCACTATATTCAAACGGTTTTTCAAATTACCCACTGTTACATTCCATTACCCAACAGTTAATAAATCCCTTCCATATATAAACCTCTCAATTTTCACCACCATCCCTACGCACTCATAATTCCCAAACCCTTTGAAGTCTCAAAACCTCTAAACCTGCAACTTTTCTCCAAAACCTTCCTTCTCTCAAATCTATCCATGGCACCAAAACTCAAGAGAGAAGAACTTGTAGATTTCAATGATTCCTCCCTGGACATTGATTTCTCTTATCTCAGTAACCCAAACTCCTTATGGTTTGAAAAGCTGGTTGCTTTTGACAGCCTAGATAAGGAGATTGAGCCAGTACTCCATTGGCTTAGGGAAGCAGGCCTAGAAAAATTTCTTGGCACCAAGCCTGACTCATGCCTAAATCTATGTATGGCAGAATTCTTTGCCCATCTAAGATGGAAGGGCAAGAAGGGGGATGTGTGCACAAAGCTCACATATGCTGAAGAAGATGCAGAAGAAGAAACTCAGCATACAATCATCTTCACTGCAGAAGACCTAGAAGCTAGCTTTGGGCTACCTTCTGAAGGTATGAATCCTGAATTGTACAAGGAAGAAGATGATCAGGAGTTCTATTATTCTTGGATGATAGAACCTAAAAAGGTTGTGAGTGCTCAAAACAAAAACACTTTAAAGCCAGTGTTTAGGCATTTGTTTGATTATGTTGTTAAAAGCCTATTGAGCCACTGAGGGAGTGTAGAACAAATCAGTATGCCCAAATTAAGAGTGATGGCTGCTGTAATTGACTCTGCTGAGAAGAGAGTCAAGTTCAACTGGAAGAAATTCATTCTTGACAAGATGATGAATGAAAAGTTCAAGTTCAAGGAGGTGAAACACCACAAGGTGGTGGTTGAAGGAAAACTCCAGTTCTGCACAAGAGCAAGCCTACTCTTGGAAAGATTTGCACATTACACCCACCTCCAAGCTAAGCCAAAGCCTTTTCCAGCTCAAAAGGTTATGTTTAGGAAGCTGTCTTCTAAAACAGAGAAGAGGAAGCAGGATGCAGCTTCAAAGAAGGCCATCACAACTGTACCAACAACAAGAGCCTCTCCAAGAAAGAGAAAAGCCCAGCCACCAAAAGCTCAACCAAAAATGAAGAAAATGAAGAAGATTTTGCATGAATCTTCACCAGAGAATCAGTCAAGAAGTGGAGGAGCCACTTCTGAGGAAATAGAAAAGGTTGCTGAGGAAGGAGTCAACCCTCCTGAGGAGGGTGAAGTATTCAGAGAAATTGTCCCCCTACAGCCTGAGAGCATAACTGAATTCAGAGACCTTGACCAGCCAACAAGGTATGAAAGAAAAAGAAGAATCATCAAGACCTCTGAGAAGCAAAGGTTGATGGAGGAAGAAAAGCAAAAGAAAGAGTTCTTCAAGGAGATTAGACAGGCCAGCAAGTCTAAATCCAAGTCCAAACCCAACAGCCCTGAAGCCAACTCTCCTGATATTCAATCTCAAAGAATATCTCCAAGGCAAGAAGAAGAGGAGTGCAAGACTCCTGAAGATGCACCAATCATTGCCAAGAAGGTATACTCCCCTGAAGGTGCACCTGATAGATCAGGTATTGATGTGCTGGCTGATTTGGTAAATCTTGAAGACAGACCCTTTTCCCCACTTGATCCTAGACTCCTCTCTTACACCAAACTTCTTGAAACTGCCCTTCAAGAAGGTGATCAAGTTGGTTTCCCACCCATTCCAGCCATTCCAATTACCTCTTCAGGCACATTGCTCTCAAAAGCACCTGAATCCCAACTTGCTTTAATTTCTCCTGACCCCAACCCTTCTGAACCCAACATACCTGAATCCCATTCCAACCCTCCTGAATCCAACTCTTCTGAAGATGAAAGTGGTGAAGAATACACTTATGAGGGGATGCTAAGGCAGATTGCCAAGGCTAATGTGGATGCACTTTACCCAGGGTTGAAGGACTATCCTAGACTGCAGCAACAGTTCTATGATCTCAGAGCTCTTGTTGAGATCAAGGATAGAACTATGGTGGAAATAGCTCAAGCTATTCAGGACAAAGGAGCAAGCTGGTGGCAAGTTGAAGAGAACAGGCTCTTAAACTTTGCAAATGTGAAGAAATCCAGTGTGTTAACCACTGAGGCCCTGTTTTGCACAATTGTCTCAGAAAAGGTGCAAGCTGAGAAAGGAAGAATTGCACAAGGACTCAGGCACCCTGATAGTCCATCTGATAATGATGATGATGATGATCACACCAATCCCAATCCCCCTGGTATCAACTCAGCTCAGGTACATTACTTGACTTTTCATTCTGTAAAGGACTCTGATCATTCAGAGGAGTTGACCAAAGATGGTGACTCAGTCCAAGATGCATTGGCCAAGGATGGTTCCTTTGAACCTGAGGCACAGCTTGACAATGCTGAGACTTCCATAGGAGAAGCTGGTTTGGCTAAAGCCTCATCAATGTCAGGCAAGTTGGACATTGACCAGCCTTTAGTCATTCAGGATGACTCAGTGGACTTGGGATGCCCAAGCACTGTGATCTCCCAACAACTGCCCTCTGTGGATCCTGCTGAGGATATAGAGGTGTCAGGTTTTGAAGGAGTTGAAAAGGCTGAGAGTGCTGAAAAATCAGAGGGAGGTGATGATGAGGAGTGTGTGATCACTGGTTCCTTGAGTGCACCACAAATAGAGGGAGAGCAAGTAGAAATATTGGGTGCAGCCCAATATGAGAGTCAGGCTATTCTTCAAGTCAAATCTGAACTTGATGAATCCCTTGGTGAAAGGAGGCCTGATTCTCCAGTGAATGTGAGATTGTCTCTTGAAAAGGAAGAAGAAAAGAATACAGTTGAAAATGAGAGAAAAGGTGCTGATGTATCAGACCTTATGGGAGAAAAAGAAATAGAGGGTGCTGAGGGAGTTTTTACTAACCCTATTAGTTTTGCAGATTCAGTTGCTGTTACTCTTGAACAGATTTTTGCAGATGCCTCCCTGAGAGATATACCAGTTGAAGCTGCCACTGATCTTCAAGCAGTATCAGCAAATGTGTCCACACTTAACCAAATCTACTTTGAACAGGCCAACACCTCTGAGGCTCACTTTCAGATGGCTACTCAGACTGCATCCATCATTGAAGAGCAGTCAGGAAAGTTGGACACACTGGTCAGGGAAGTTGAGAAGGCTCATGCAACCACTGCTGATACCCTAGATGGCCAAGGGAAGACTCTAGCCTCTGTGGAGATGAGGCTCACAGGGTCTGAAGAAGTGATCTTACCTACTATTGATGCAAGACTTTGTGGAGTTGAAACTGGACTGCAAACAGTTTCAACTGAAGTAACAAAAGCCAAAGATGCTATGGGTATATTCACTAGATCTGTGAAGAAAGAGCAGCAGGGTCTCAAAACTTTGTACAAGCACAATGTAAAGGCATTGAGAAAGACAATCAAGGATGCTTTAAGGCAGAGGACAGCAGCACAGAGAAAGAAGGCAGCAGAGTTAAAAGCTGCAATGGTGAAGGAAGCTGCTGAGAAGTTCACTGTTGAACTCATGGCCAAAGTCTCTGATCAAGTTGTGGCCAATCTCACTGAACAACTTCAGGCCAAACTTGATCAATCACTGAAAGCCACATTGGATGCCATAGTTTCCCAGAAGATGAAGCCTGTTCACACCTTTTTGAGCATGGCAGATGATAAAATGCAAAACATTCATGATGAGAATGTTTATCTACTGCAGGAATTGAAGTCCCTCACCCATTCCCACTCACATCTCTCTGTCACTATGAGTGAATTGAAGCCCCAGTGTTTTGATAATGCCAAAAAGGGGGAAAGACAGAGAGCAAGGGCAAAGGGAACCTTGGTGATTGGTGAATCCAAGGGAAAGGAGAAGGCCCCTGAAGTTGAGGAGGAAGCAGTAGAAGACATTGGGAAAGGCAAAGGCCCAATGAATGTTGAAGATTTAACTGAGGAAGAGCAGATACAAATAGCTGTCAAGGAATCCATGGTATCAGCTATGGAAAGTCAGGCAAGAAAGCTTCAAAGGCCAGGTGGTGAGTCTACAGGACTTGAACCTCAAGAGAAGGTTGCTGAAGTGAGGGGGAAGGTGACAAGGTCATCTGAAAGAAAGAGGAAGGAACTGCAAGCCTTCAATGAATTCCCAACCAGCCTGACGTTGCCATCAGAATTTCAAACTGAAGAATCTACTCCAGCAAAGAAATCAAAGAGAATGAAGAAAGCAGTCCTGATGCCTGCTATTGAAGAAGTTGAAGAGGAAGTACAGGACAAAGAGCCTGAAGAAGGAGTGCCCAAGCTTGCTGATGATCCTTCCAAATTGTTTGAAGAAGGATTTGGGAAAGATCCAGAAACTCAGGAAAAGCTAGCTCTCATGAGAGCCAAAGAAAAAATGGATCAATTGGTTGAGGCCAACAAAGCAAGAGATGGGAGAAGGGCAAACTTCAAAGCTCCAAGAAGGAGGGCTTCATACAGAAGGCTCAAACCTCAAATGCTGCAAAGATGGGACACTCAGTACCCTCACCATGATAAGTGGGTTCCAATCTCACTGAATGATGCATGGGAGGAGGCCAAAAGAAGTTTTGTTTATGACTTCTATGTCATTGGAAAGTGGCTTGGTGAGAGTGTGGAGGAAATCTTTGTTCAGTTCATGTTTGAGAACCACAGGGACCTCTACCAAAAGCTGTTTGCAGCAGCTGAGATGGCAAGAGTGGAGTTCAAGGCCCCTGGTCCAATTATGTACATGCCTCCCAAGTTCAATGGGAACTTGATTGATGAAGGGAAGATTCTGGAGGAGTTCATCAACATCATGAAGATGGAGAAGATGAAGATAGGCCCTAAAGGCTCCAACAAGGATGTTTGGGAGCTGAAGAAGAGGGTCTGGGCTCAGTATGGCATTGCTCCTCAGGATGATGGAACTCTGTGAAGGATAAGTCCACTCTTTTCCCTATTTTGCTGTTATAATTTCTGTTGTTATTTCTGCCATTCTAGATTAGTGAGTCCTTTGATTTTCAGCCCTGTAATGGTTTATCACATCTATAAAAGGATCACCATGTTTCTATCAAAGAGATAACAACTCATTATCTCAACTAACCTAACCTGACATATATTACTTGATTTATTGTGCTAACAGTTTCTTTCAGGCAAGTTGACCAGTTCACTCTCCCTGAAGGTAATATTTAGCTTAAGTCAAGGTCCCTTTGTAATAGGTTTTGGCATCATCAAAAAGGGGGAAATTGTTGGGAATAAAATGATTTTGATCTAGATACCAAAACCCCTGATTGATGATGTACAAGTTAGTTGAGATATGCTCAAAGTTGTGATCAGGCAAGTTGTCCCAGAGCATTATATGTATAGTATGCTTAAGTTAAAATCTCAGAAAAGTTATGAGATGTTAGTGATCAGGATAGTTGTCCCAAGCTGAAATGTTAGGCAGCTTGATAGGTCTATAGGACAAAGTTGCTGATCTTTTCAAGACAAACTGATCAAATGGACAACCTGGCTGAAGAGTTCTAGTATACTGAAGTTGTGCTCATAAATGCAAAAGATCTAGGCAGTTTGAAGTACAAATGATCAAGAGAATTAAATGTCAAAAGCTTACAGAAGATTCAATGAAGCATTTATTGCCAATCATGCCTGAACCAAGCATTAAAGACTTAGAGCATTAAAGAGTGAAGGATTGAATGAATGTTGGAACATTCTAAAACTGCAGCAGGAATGTTCAGGGAGCTTGTCCCATCTGACCGTTGGCTGTATGTAAAGTTTGCCACAAATCAACCTAGGACAATGTGCAAAATTGGAAACTGACACAAGTCTTCCCAGCCGCCTTTGTCAGAAGTCAACACATTCATTCAAGCAACCATTGAAGACCTCTTTTACACAGTGGATAAAAGGATGTCAAGCTTCATAGCCGTTTCAATGGTGCTGCAAATAGACATATTTGAATTACTAATCCCTCCAACGGTTAGGTGTTCAAATTGTCTATAAATACAGAAGTGATCAAAGGAATTCAGTATCCAACTACAAGCTATCAAACTATCATCAAGCTTACAAAAGGAAACCAAGCTGTTCTCTAGAATTCCAAGTTTCCTGAATCACTTCAAGTCAGCTAAGCCAACTCTTGTAAACATCCTAGCTTAGCATTGAGATATCCTATTCCTTTACACTGTTCTTATTGTAAAGGATATCTCTATTAGTTGGAACCAAACCTCAAACCTTATCTCATTTAGTGAAGAGAGTGTTTGTTGTAGAAGTGAGGAGTTAAGGACTGTTAGTGTGAAACACAGTCTTAACTCAGAGAGATTGAGCACTAGGACTCAAGTTATCCTAGGGATCAAAACACTAAGAGAGTGTTGTTGATCAGTGCACCTTGGCACTATAAAACAAGCTAATTCCATTGAGAAGGAATTATCCTGTTCAATCAGGGAAAGTGGATGTAGGAGCTTGAGTCTCTGAACCACTATAAATTTGTGTCTCATTTACTTACTGCATTCTTAACTTCACTCCATTCAATCATCTTTCAAAGATTCTTAACTCAGTAAGTTAGAAAAATCTGTTTTGGACAAAGTCCCTGATAACCTGTATTTTCAGAAATCAACTTGGAGTATTTCTTTGAGTAAAGGCCAACCACATTCCGCACTTAGCAACTCTTTTAGATATTTAGCCAACTGATCACTTAATAGTAATCAGTAGGACAAGTATCTATCAAAGTTCACACTCAGGCCAGTTGTGAGACAACTTACCTGATAGGACCAATTTATCAAAAAGAAAAGAATTTGCATACACAAGTGCATTCCCCCCCCCCCATACACTTGTGTTATACTCCACCAAGGACCAACAGAAATGCACTTTCCACCTCCATTTATCTTCCTTCCATAGAAATGCACTTTCCACCCCAATTTTCCTTTCTGCACTTTCTGCCTCAATTTCCCTTTCTTCCTTAGAATTGCACTTTCCGCCTAAATTTCAGTTCCAACCTCAATGTATTCTCTTACAAATGTAATTTTTGCCAAAATATCCCCTTCTTCCATAGAAATACACTTTTTCCACCAATTTCTCTTTCCTGCTTAGAAATATACTTTCCGGATATAATTTTTTTATGTCCTATAACTTTTAAACTTTTCAAAAAATGTCCCCAAAAAATTAAGTTTTTCGACGTAGTTTTGATGTTTCGGAGACATTGGGACGTAAATAAAAATGTTAGTTAAAATTTTGGGACGCGCGTGTAATTGGAAAACTTAACTTTTTTATGTTCTAAAAAAGAGAGCAAAAAAGTAATTGTTCAATCGGGGCCAAACCATTTGACTGTAATGGGTCGGAGATGGCAACCAGCCTGTTATCCTTCCACTGCCGAGAGTGGGTGGTTGTCGTTGATCTATGGAGCCAGCCTGGCGTATTACCCACCACTCTAGGAGCCATGAAGCCCAAGCTTTCGCTCGGACCACATAGCCCAACTCCCAGCTTGGAACGGGCAGGCCAAAATTTAGCCACCAACAACCCAGTCAATTGGGTCTGCCCAACGTCCAATCACCCTAATGCCCCCACTTGGGTCACAAGCTTGCGTTACCAAGCACGGCAATGACTTAGTGCCTTTTTCCTAGATATAACATAGCTGTAAAATTTGTATTCTTTCGATGTGGGATATCTTAATTTTTTTATAAGTTGAAATTATATATGGAAAAGTAGATCAAGTAATTTCCCAATTTTCCCTCCATCTGTATATATTGACCTTTTTCCTGTCAAAATATATATATTTGTTACCTTTTTCATTAATAAATTTGTCTTTTCCAAAACAAAACAAAAATTGTCGTTCTTTAATTCTGAGATTAATTTTTTCATTCTTTTAATTCAATGTTTATTGTTGCCCCATTTTGCAACAATAATTAGAAGGTTTGTCATCAAAAGATTGTTGCCCAATCACCGAATCTGTCGGACGCTTCAATCTTAAACACACGTTCAAGCCACGCGTGTCAGTTTCTTGCAAAAAAAAAAAAAAATTCCGACAAAAAGAATGTAAATTGGACTACAAGGATGTAAATTGGAAACCTTAGGACATATTCTGAAAATGTGAAAACTTAAATGATTTAAAATGTAATCGTCCTAAGTTACGGGACCTACTTTGAAATTTTCCCTTTCTTAGAAATGCACTTTCCACATCCAATTATCTTTCTTCCATAGAAATGCACTTTCCACCCCAATTTTCCTTTCTGCACTTTCTACCTCAATTTCCCTTTCTTCCTTAGAAATGCACTTTCCGCCTAAATTTCAGTTGCAACCTCAATGTATTTTCTTACAAATGTAATTTTTGCTAAAATATCCTCTTCTTCCATAGAAATACACTTTTTGCCCCCAATTTCTCTTTCCTGCTTAGAAATATACTTTTTGGATATAATTTTTTTATGTCCCATAACTTTTAAACTTTACAAAAAATGTCCCCAAAAAATTAAGTTTTTCGACGTAGTTTTGATGTTCCGGCGACATTGGGACGTAAATAAAAATGTTAGTTAAAATTTTGGGACGCGTGTAATTGGAAAACTTAACTTTTTTATGTTCTAAAAAAGACAGCAAAAAAGTAATTGTTCAATCGGGGCCAAACCATTTGACTGTAATGGGTCTGAGATGGCAACCAGCCTGTTATCCTTCCACTGCCGAGAGTGGGTGGTTGTCGCTGCTCTGTGGAACCAGCCTGGCGCATTACCCACCACTCTAGGAGCCATGAAGCCCAACCTTTCGCTCGGACCACATAGCCCAACTCCCAGCTTGGAACGGGCAGGCCAGAATTTAGCCACCAACAACCCAGTCAATTGGGTCAGCCCAACGTCCAATCACCCTAATGCCCCCACTTGGGTCACAAGCTTGCGTTACCAAGCACGTCAATGACTCAGTGCCTTTTTCCTAGATATAACATAGCTGTAAAATTTGTATTCTTTCGATGTGGGATATCTTAATTTTTTTATAAGTTGAAATTATATATGGAAAAGTAGATCGAGTAATTTCCCAATTTTCCCTCCATCTGTATATATTGACCTTTTTCCTGTCAAAATATTTATAGTTGTTACCTTTTTCATTAATAAATTTGTCTTTTCCAAAATAAAACAAAAAATTGTCTTTCTTTAATTCTGAGATTTATTTTTTCATTCTTTTAATTCAATGTTTATTGTTGCCCCATTTTGCAACAATAATTAGAAGGTTTGTCATCAAAAGATTGTTGCCCAATCACTGAATCTGTCGGACGCTTCAATTTTAAACACACGTTCAAGCCACGCGTGTCAGTTTCCTTAAAAAAAAATTAATTTTCCGACAAAAATAATGTAAATTGGACTAAAAGGATGTAAATTGGAAACCTTAGGACATATTCTGAAAATGTGAGAACTTAAATGATTTAAAATGTAATCGTCCTAAGCTACGAGACCTATTTTGAAATTTTCCCTTTTTTAGAAATGCACTTTCCACCTCCATTTATCTTTCTTCCATAGAAATGCACTTTCCACCCCAATTTTCCTTTCTGCACTTTCTGCCTCAATTTCCCTTTCTTCCTTAGAATTGCACTTTCCGCCTAAATTTCAGTTGCAACCTCAATGTATTTTCTTACAAATGTAATTTTTGCCAAAATATCCCCTTCTTCCATAGAAATACACTTTTTGCCCCCAATCTCTCTTTCCTGCTTAGAAATATACTTTCCGGATATAATTTTTTTATGTCCCATAACTTTTAAACTTTTCAAAAAATGTCCCCAAAAAATTAAGTTTTTCGACATACTTTTGATGTTCCGGAGACATTGGGACGTAAATAAAAATGTTAGTTAAAATTTTGGGACGCGCGTGTAATTGGAAAACTTAACTTTTTTATGTTCTAAAAAAGAGAGCAAAAAAGTAATTGTTCAATCGGGGCCAAACCATTTGACTGTAATGGGTGGCAACCAGCCTGTTATCCTTCCACTGCCGAGAGTGGGAAGTTGTCGCTGCTCTATGGAGCCAGCCTGGCGTATTACCCACCACTCTAGGAGCCATGAAGCCCAAGCTTTCGCTCGGACCACATAGCCCAACTCCCAGCTTGGAACGGGCAGGCCAAAATTTAACCACCAACAACCCAGTCAATTGGGTCTGCCCAACGTCCAATCACCCTAATGCCCCCACTTGGGTCACAAGCTTGCGTTACCAAGCACGGCAATGACTTAGTGCCTTTTTCCTAGATATAACATAGCTGTAAAATTTGTATTCTTTCGATGTGGGATATCTTAATTTTTTTATAAGTTGAAATTATATATGGAAAAGTAGATCAAGTAATTTCCCAATTTTCCCTCCATCTATATATATTGACCTTTTTCCTGTCAAAATATATATATATTTGTTACCTTTTTCATTAATATATTTGTCTTTTCCAAAACATAACAAAAATTGTCTTTCTTTAATTCTGAGATTAATTTTTTCATTCTTTTAATTCAATGTTTATTGTTGCCCCATTTTGCAACAATAATTAGAAGGTTTGTCATCAAAAGATTGTTGCCCAATCACCGAATCTGTCGGACGCTTCAATCTTAAACACACGTTCAAGCCACGCGTGTCAGTTTCTTGCAAAAAAAAAAAAATTCCGACAAAAAGAATGTAAATTGGACTACAAGGATGTAAATTGGAAACCTTAGGACATATTCTGAAAATGTGAAAACTTAAATGATTTAAAATGTAATCGTCCTAAGTTACGGGACCTATTTTGAAATTTTCCCTTTCTTAGAAATGCACTTTCCACATCCAATTATCTTTCTTCCATAGAAATGCACTTTCCACCCCAATTTTCCTTTCTGCACTTTCTGCCTCAATTTCCCTTTCTTCCTTAGAAATGCACTTTCCGCCTAAATTTCAGTTGCAACCTCAATGTATTTTCTTACAAATGTAATTTTTGCCAAAATATCCCCTTCTTCCATAGAAATACACTTTTTGCCCCCAATTTCTCTTTCCTGCTTAGAAATATACTTTTCGGATATAATTTTTTTATGTCCCATAACTTTTAAACTTTTCAAAATATGTCCCCAAAAAAATAAGTTTTTCGACGAAGTTTTGATGTTCCGGCGACATTGGGACGTAAATAAAAATGTTAGTTAAAATTTTGGGACGCGTGTAATTGGAAAACTTAACTTTTTTATGTTCTAAAAAAGAGAGCAAAAAAGTAATTGTTCAATCGGGGCCAAACCATTTGACTGTAATGGATCGGCGATGGCAACCAGCCTGTTATCCTTCCACTGCCGAGAGTGGGTGGTTGTCGCTGCTCTGTGAAGCCAGCATGGCGCATTACCCACCACTCTAGGAGCCATGAAGCCCAAGCTTTCGCTCGGACCACATAGCCCAACTCCCAGCTTGGAACGGGCAGGCCAGAATTTAGCCACCAACAACCCAGTCAATTGGGTCAGCCCAACGTCCAATCACCCTAATGCCCCCACTTGGGTCACAAGCTTGCGTTACCAAGCACGTCAATGACTCAGTGCCTTTTTCCTAGATATAACATAGCTGTAAAATTTGTATTCTTTCGATGTGGGATATCTAAATTTTTTTATAAGTTGAAATTATATATGGAAAAGTAGATCAAGTAATTTCCCAATTTTCCCTCCATCTGTATATATTGACCTTTTTCCTGTCAAAATATTTATAGTTGTTACCTTTTTCATTAATAAATTTGTCTTTTCCAAAACAAAACAAAAAATTGTCTTTCTTTAATTCTGAGATTAATTTTTTCATTCTTTTAATTCAATGTTTATTGTTGCCCCATTTTGCAACAATAATTAGAAGGTTTGTCATCAAAAGATTGTTGCCCAATCACTGAATCTGTCGGACGCTTCAATTTTAAACACACGTTCAAGCCACGCGTGTCAGTTTCCTTTAAAAAAAATTAATTTTCCGACAAAAATAATGTAAATTGGACTAAAAGGATGTAAATTGGAAACCTTAGGACATATTCTGAAAATGTGAGAACTTAAATGATTTAAAATGTAATCGTCCTAAGCTACGAGACCTATTTTGAAATTTTCCCTTTTTTAGAAATGCACTTTCCACCTCCATTTATCTTTCTTCCATAGAAATGCACTTTCCACCCCAATTTTCCTTTCTGCACTTTCTGCCTCAATTTCCCTTTCTTCCTTAGAATTGCACTTTCCGCCTAAATTTCAGTTGCAACCTCAATGTATTTTCTTACAAGTGTAATTTTTGCCAAAATATCCCCTTCTTCCATAGAAATACACTTTTTGCCCCCAATTTCTCTTTCCTGCTTAGAAATATACTTTCCGGATATAATTTTTTTATGTCCCATAACTTTTAAACTTTTCAAAAAATGTCCCCAAAAAATTAAGTTTTTCGACGTAGTTTTGATGTTCCGGAGACATTGGGACGTAAATAAAAATGTTAGTTAAAATTTTGGGACGCGCGTGTAATTGGAAAACTTAACTTTTTTATGTTCTAAAAAAGAGAGCAAAAAAGTTATTGTTCAATCGGGGCCAAACCATTTGACTGTAATGGGTCGGAGATGGCAACCAGCCTGTTATCCTCCACTGCCGAGAGTGGGTAGTTGTCGCTGCTCTATGGAGCCAGCCTGGCGTATTACCCACCACTCTAGGAGCCATGAAGCCCAAGCTATCGCTCGGACCACATAGCCCAACTCCCAGCTTGGAACGGGCAGGCCAAAATTTAACCACCAACAACCCAGTCAATTAGGTCTGCCCAACGTCCAATCACCCTAATGCCCCCACTTAGGTCACAAGCTTGCGTTACCAAGCACGGCAATGACTTAGTGCCTTTTTCCTAGATATAACATATATAGCTGTAAAATTTGTATTCTTTCGATGTGGGATATCTTAATTTTTTTATAAGTTGAAATTATATATGGAAAAGTAGATCAAGTAATTTCCCAATTTTCCCTCCATCCGTATATATTGACCTTTTTCCTGTCAAAATATATATATTTGTTACCTTTTTCATTAATAAATTTGTCTTTTCCAAAACAAAACAAAAATTGTCTTTCTTTAATTCTGAGATTAATTTTTTCATTCTTTTAATTCAATGTTTATTGTTGCCCCATTTTGCAACAATAATTAGAAGGTTTGTCATCAAAAGATTGTTGCCCAATCACCGAATCTCTCGGACGCTTCAATCTTTAACACACGTTCAAGCCACGCGTGTCAGTTTCTTGCAAAAAAAAATAAAAAATTCCGACAAAAAGAATGTAAATTGGACTACAAGGATGTAAATTGGAAACCTTAGGACATATTCTGAAAATGTGAAAACTTAAATGATTTAAAATGTAATCGTCCTAAGTTACGGGACCTACTTTGAAATTTTCCCTTTCTTAGAAATGCACTTTCCACATCCAATTATCTTTCTTCCATAGAAATGCACTTTCCACCCCAATTTTCCTTTCTGCACTTTCTGCCTCAATTTCCCTTTCTTCCTTAGAAATGCACTTTTCGCCTAAATTTCAGTTGCAACCTCAATGTATTTTCTTACAAATGTAATTTTTGCCAAAATATCCCCTTCTTCCATAGAAATACACTTTTTGCCCCCAATTTCTCTTTCCTGCTTAGAAATATACTTTCCGGATATAATTTTTTTATGTCCCATAACTTTTAAACTTTTCAAAATATGTCCCCAAAAAATTAAGTTTTTCGACGAAGTTTTGATGTTCCGGCGACATTGGGACGTAAATAAAAATGTTAGTTAAAATTTTGGGACGCGTGTAATTGGAAAACTTAACTTTTTTATGTTCTAAAAAAGAGAGCAAAAAAGTAATTGTTCAATCGGGGCCAAACCATTTGACTGTAATGGATCGGCGATGGCAACCAGCCTGTTATCCTTCCACTGCCGAGAGTGGGTGGTTGTCGCTGCTCTGTGAAGCCAGCCTGGCGCATTACCCACCACTCTAGGAGCCATGAAGCCCAAGCTTTCGCTCGGACCACATAGCCCAACTCCCAGCTTGGAACGGGCAGGCCAGAATTTAGCCACCAACAACCCAGTCAATTGGGTCAGCCCAACGTCCAATCACCCTAATGCCCCCACTTGGGTCACAAGCTTGCGTTACCAAGCACGTCAATGACTCAGTACCTTTTTCCTAGATATAACATAGCTGTAAATTTTGTATTCTTTCGATGTGGGATATCTTAATTTTTTTATAAGTTGAAATTATATATGGAAAAGTAGATCAAGTAATTTCACAATTTTCCCTCCATCTGTATATATTGACCTTTTTCCTGTCAAAATATATATATTTGTTACCTTTTTCATTAATAAATTTGTCTTTTCCAAAACAAAACAAAAAATTGTCTTTCTTTAATTTCGAGATTAATTTTTTCATTCTTTTAATTCAATGTTTATTGTTGCCCCATTTTGCAACAATAATTAGAAGGTTTGTCATCAAAAGATTGTTGCCCAATCACCGAATCTGTCAAACGCTTCAATCTTAAACACACGTTCAAGCCACGCGTGTCAGTTTCTTGCAAAAAAAAAAAAAAATCCGACAAAAAGAATGTAAATTGGACTACAAGGATGTAAATTGGAAACCTTAGGACATATTCTGAAAATGTGAAAACTTAAATGATTTAAAATGTAATCGTCCTAAGTTACGGGACCTATTTTGAAATTTTCCCTTTCTTAGAAATGCACTTTCCACCTCCAATTATCTTTCTTCCATAGAAATGCACTTTCTGCCTCAATTTCCCTTTCTTCCTTAGAAATGCACTTTCCCCCTAAATTTCAGTTGCAACCTCAATGTATTTTCTTACAAATGTAATTTTTGCCAAAATATCCCCTTCTTCCATAGAAATACACTTTTTGCCCCCAATTTCTCTTTCCTGCTTAGAAATATACTTTTCGGATATAATTTTTTTATGTCCCATAACTTTTAAACTTTTCAAAATATGTCCCCAAAAAATTAAGTTTTTCGACATAGTTTTGATGTTCCGGCGACATTGGGACGTAAATAAAAATGTTAGTTAAAATTTTGGGACGCGTGTAATTGGAAAACTTAACTTTTTTATGTTCTAAAAAAGAGAGCAAAAAAGTAATTGTTCAATCGGGGCCAAACCATTTGACTGTAATGGATCGGAGATGGCAACCAGCCTGTTATCCTTCCACTGCCGAGAGTGGGTCGTTGTCGCTGCTCTATGGAGCCAGCCTGGCGCATTACCCACCACTCTAGGAGCCATGAAGCCCAATCTTTCGCTCGGACCACATAGCCCAACTCCCAGCTTGGAACGGGCAGGCCAGAATTTAGCCAGCAACAACCTAGTCAATTGGGTCAGCCCAACGTCCAATCACCCTAATGCCCCCACTTGGGTCACAAGCTTGCGTTACCAAGCACGACAATGACTTAGTGCCTTTTTCCTAGATATAACATAGCTGTAAAATTTGTATTCTTTCGATGTGGGATATCTTAATTTTTTTATAAGTTGAAATTATATATGGAAAAGTAGATCAAGTAATTTCCCAATTTTCCCTCCATCTGTATATATTGACCTTTTTCCTGTCAAAATATTTATAGTTGTTACCTTTTTCATTAATAAATTTGTCTTTTCCAAAACAAAACAAAAAATTGTCTTTCTTTAATTCTGAGATTAATTTTTTCATTCTTTTAATTCAATGTTTATTGTTGCCCCATTTTGCAACAATAATTAGAAGGTTTGTCATCAAAAGATTGTTGCCCAATCACTGAATCTGTCGGACGCTTCAATTTTAAACACATGTTCAAGCCACGCGTGTCAGTTTCCTTTAAAAAAAATTAATTTTCCGACAAAAATAATGTAAATTGGACTAAAAGGATGTAAATTGGAAACCTTAGGACATATTCTAAAAATGTGAGAACTTAAATGATTTAAAATGTAATCGTCCTAAGCTACGAGACCTATTTTGAAATTTTCCCTTTTTTAGAAATGCACTTTCCACCTCCATTTATCTTTCTTCCATAGAAATGCACTTTCCACCCCAATTTTCCTTGTTGCACTTTCTGCCTCAATTTCCCTTTCTTCCTTAGAATTGCACTTTCCGCCTAAATTTCAGTTGCAACCTCAATGTATTCTCTTACAAATGTAATTTTTGCCAAAATATCCCCTTCTTCCATAGAAATACACTTTTTGCCCCCAATTTCTCTTTCCTGCTTAGAAATATACTTTCCGGATATAATTTTTTTATGTCCCATAACTTTTAAACTTTTCAAAAAATGTCCCCAAAAAATTAAGTTTTTCGACGTAGTTTTGATGTTCCGGAGACATTGGGAAGTAAATAAAAATGTTAGTTAAAATTTTGGGACGCGCGTGTAATTGGAAAACTTAACTTTTTTATGTTCTAAAAAAGAGAGCAAAAAAGTAATTGTTCAATCGGGGCCAAACCATTTGACTTTAATGGGTCGGAGATGGCAACCAGCCTGTTATCCTTCCACTGCCGAGAGTGGGTGGTTGTCGCTGCTCTATGGAGCCAGCCTGGCGTATTACCCACCACTCTAGGAGCCATGAAGCCCAAGCTTTCGCTCGGACCACATAGCCCAACTCCCAGCTTGGAACGGGCAGGCCAAAATTTAGCCACCAACAACCCAGTCAATTGGGTCTGCCCAACGTCCAATCACCCTAATGCCCCCACTTGGGTCACAAGCTTGCGTTACCAAGCACGGCAATGACTTAGTGCCTTTTTCCTAGATATAACATAGCTGTAAAATTTGTATTCTTTCGATGTGGGATATCTTAATTTTTTTATAAGTTGAAATTATATATGGAAAAGTAGATCAAGTAATTTCCCAATTTTCCCTCCATCTGTATATATTGACCTTTTTCCTGTCAAAATATATATATTTGTTACCTTTTTCATTAATAAATTTGTCTTTTCCAAAACAAAACAAAAATTGTCGTTCATTAATTCTGAGATTAATTTTTTCATTCTTTTAATTCAATGTTTATTGTTGCCCCATTTTGCAACAATAATTAGAAGGTTTGTCATCAAAAGATTGTTGCCCAATCACCGAATCTGTCGGACGCTTCAATCTTAAACACACGTTCAAGCCACGCGTGTCAGTTTCTTGCAAAAAAAAAAAAAATCCGACAAAAAGAATGTAAATTGGACTACAAGGATGTAAATTGGAAACCTTAGGACATATTCTGAAAATGTGAAAACTTAAATGATTTAAAATGTAATCGTCCTAAGTTACGGGACCTATTTTGAAATTTTCCCTTTCTTAGAAATGCACTTTCCACATCCAATTATCTTTCTTCCATAGAAATGCACTTTCCACCCCAATTTTCCTTTCTGCACTTTCTGCCTCAATTTCCCTTTCTTCCTTAGAAATGCACTTTCCGCCTAAATTTCAGTTGCAACCTCAATGTATTTTCTTACAAATGTAATTTTTGCTAAAATATCCCCTTCTTCCATAGAAATACACCTTTTGCCCCCAATTTCTCTTTCCTGCTTAGAAATATACTTTTCGGATATAATTTTTTTATGTCCCATAACTTTTCAAAAAATGTCCCCAAAAAATTAAGTTTTTCGACGTAGTTTTGATGTTCCGGCGACATTGGGACGTAAATAAAAACGTTAGTTAAAATTTTGGGACGCGTGTAATTGGAAAACTTAACTTTTTTATGTTCTAAAAAAGAGAGCAAAAAAGTAATTGTTCAATCGGGGCCAAACCATTTGACTGTAATGGGTCGGAGATGGCAACTAGCCTGTTATCCTTCCACTGCCGAGAGTGGGTGGTTGTCGCTGCTCTGTGGAGCCAGCCTGGCGCATTACCCACCACTCTAGGAGCCATGAAGCCCAAACTTTCGCTCGGACCACATAGCCCAACTCCCAGCTTGGAACGGGCATGCCAGAATTTAGCCACCAACAACCCAGTCAATTGGGTCAGCCCAACGTCCAATCACCCTAATGGCCCCACTTGGGTCACAAGCTTGCGTTACCAAGCACGGCAATGACTTAGTGCCTTTATCCTAGATATAACATAGCTGTAAAATTTGTATTCTTTCGATGTGGGATATCTTAATTTTTTTTATAAGTTGAAATTATATATGGAAAAGTAGATCAAGTAATTTCCCAATTTTCCCTCCATATGTATATATTGACCTTTTTCCTGTCAAAATATATATATTTGTTACCTTTTTCATTACTAAATTTGTCTTTTCCAAAACAAAACAAAAAATTGTCTTTCTTTAATTCTGAGATTAATTTTTCATTCTTTTAATTCAATGTTTATTGTTTCCCCATTTTGCAACAATAATTAGAAGGTTTGTCATCAAAAGATTGTTGCCCAATCACTGAATCTGTCGGACGCTTCAATTTTAAACACACGTTCAAGCCACGCGTGTCAATTTCCTGCAAAAAAAAATATTTAATTTTCCGACAAAAAGAATGTAAATTGGACTAAAAGGATGTAAATTGGAAACCTTAGGACATATTCTGAAAATGTGAAAACTTAAATAATTTAAAATGTAATCGTCCTAAGTTACGGGACCTATTTTGAAATTTTCCCTTTTTTAGAAATGCACTTTCCACCTCCATTTATCTTTCTTCCATAGAAATGCACTTTCCACCCCAATTTTCCTTTCTGCACTTTCTGCCTCAATTTCCCTTTCTTCCTTAGAATTGCACTTTCCGCCTAAATTTCAGTTGCAACCTCAATGTATTTTCTTACAAATGTAATTTTTGCCAAAATATCCCCTTCTTCCATAGAAATACACTTTTTGCCCCCAATTTCTCTTTCCTGGTTAGAAATATACTTTCCGGATATAATTTTTTTATGTCCCATAACTTTTAAACTTTTCAAAAAATGTCCCCAAAAAATTATGTTTTTCGACGTAGTTTTGATGTTCCGGCGACATTGGGACGTAAATAAAAATGTTAGTTAAAATTTTGGGACGCGTGTAATTGGAAAACTTAACTTTATTATGTTCTAAAAAAGAGAGCAAAAAAGTAATTGTTCAATCGGGGCCAAACCATTTGATTGTAATGGGTCGGAGATGGCAACCAGCCTGTTATCCTTCCACTGGCGAGAGTGGGTGGTTGTCGCTGCTCTATGGAGCCAGCCTGGCGCATTACCCACCACTCTAGGAGCCATGAAGCCCAAGCTTTCGCTCGGACCACATAGCCCAACTCCCAGCTTGGAACGGGCACGCCAAAATTTAGCCACCAAGAACCCAGTCAATTGGGTCAGCCCAACGTCCAATCACCCTAATGCCCCCACTTGGGTCACAAGCTTGCGTTACCAAGCACGACAATGACTTAGTGCCTTTTTCCTAGATATAACATAGCTGTAAAATTTGTATTCTTTCGATGTGGGATATCTTAATTTTTTTATAAGTTGAGATTATATATGGAAAAGTAGATCATGTAATTTCCCAATTTTCCCTCCATCTGTATATATTGACCCTTTTCCTGTCAAAATATATATATTTGTTACCTTTTTCATTAATAAATTTGTCTTTTCCAAAACAAAACAAAAAATTGTCTTTCTTTAATTCTGAGATTAATTTTTTCATTCTTTTAATTCAATGTTTATTGTTGCCCCATTTTGTAACAATAATTAGAAGGTTTGTCATCAAAAGATTGTTGCCCAATCACCGAATCTGTCGGACGCTTCAATCTTAAACAAACGTTCAAGCCACGCGTGTCAGTTTCCTGCAAAAAAAAAAAAAAAATTCCGACAAAAAGAATGTAAATTGGACTAAAAGGATGTAAATTGGAAACCTTAGGACATATTCTGAAAATGTGAAAACTTAAATGATTTAAAATGTAATCGTCCTAAGTTACGGGACCTATTTTGAAATTTTCCCTTTCTTAGAAATTCACTTTCCACCTCCATTTATCTTTCTTCCATAGAAATGCACTTTCCACCCCAATTTTCCTTTCTGCACCTTCTGCCTCAATTTCCCTTTCTTCCTTAGAAATGCACTTTCCGCCTAAATTTCAGTTGCAACCTCAATGTATTTTCTTACAAATGTAATTTTTGCCAAAATATCCCCTTCTTCCATAGAAATACACCTTTTGCCCCCAATTTCTCTTTCCTGCTTAGAAATATACTATCCGGATATAATTTTTTTATGTCCCATAACTTTTAAACTTTTCAAAATATGTCCCCAAAAAATTAAGTTTTTCGACGTAGTTTTGATGTTCCGGCGACATTGGGACGTAAATAAAAATGTTAGTTAAAATTTTGGGACGCGTGTAATTGGAAAACTTAACTTTTTTATGTTCTAAAAAAGAGAGTAAAAAAGTAATTGTTCAATCGGGGCCAAACCATTTGACTGTAATGGGTCGGAGATGGCAACCAGCCTGTTATCCTTCCACTGCCGAGAGTGGGTGGTTGTCGCTGCTCTGTGGAGCCAGTCTGGCGCATTACCCACCACTCTAGGAGCCATGAAGCCCAAGCTTTCGCTCGGACCACATAGCCCAACTCCCAGCTTGGAACGGGCAGGCCAAAATTTAGCCACCAACAACCCAGTCAATTGGGTCAGCCCAACGTCCAATCACCCTAATGCCCCCACTTGGGTCACAAGCTTGCGTTACCAAGCACGACAATGACTCAGTGCCTTTTTCCTAGATATAACATAACTGTAAAATTTCTATTCTTTCGATGTGGGATATCTTAATTTTTTTATAAGTTGAAATTATATATGGAAAAGTAGATCAAGTAATTTCCCAATTTTCCCTCCATCTGTATATATTGACCATTTTCCTGTCAAAATATATATAGTTGTTACCTTTTTCATTAATAAATTTGTCTTTTCCAAAACAAAACAAAAATTGTCTTTCTTTAATTCTGAGATTAATTTTTTTCATTCTTTTAATTCAATGTTTATTGTTGCCCCATTTTGCAACAATAATTAGAAGGTTTGTCATCAAAAGATTGTTGCCGAATCACTGAATCTGTCGGACGCTTCAATTTTAAACACACGTTCAAGCCACGCGTGTCAGTTTCCTGCAAAAAAAAAAATTAATTTTCCGACAAAAAGAATGTAAATTGGACTAAAAGGATGTAAATTGGAAACCTTAGGACATATTCTGAAAATGTGAAAACTTAAATGATTTAAAATGTAATCGTCCTAAGCTACGGGACCTATTTTGAAATTTTCCCTTTTTAGAAATACACTTTCCACCTCCATTTATCTTTCTTCCATAGAAATGCACTTTCCACCCCAATTTTCCTTTCTGCACTTTCTCCTCAATTTCCCTTTCTTCCTTAGAAATGCACTTTCCGCCTAAATTTCAGTTGCAATCTCAATGTATTTTCTTACAAATGTAATTTTTGCCAAAATATCCCCTTCTTCCATAGAAATACACCTTTTGCCCCCAATTTCTCTTTCCTGCTTAGAAATATACTATCCGGATATAATTTTTTTATGTCCCATAACTTTTAAACTTTTCAAAATATGTCCCCAAAAAATTAAGTTTTTCGACGTAGTTTTGATGTTCCGGCGACATTGGGACGTAAATAAAAATGTTAGTTAAAAATTTTGGGACGCGTGTAATTGGAAAACTTAACTTTTTTATGTTCTAAAAAAGAGAGCAAAAAAGTAATTGTTCAATCGGGGCCAAACCATTTGACTGTAATGGGTCGGAGATGGCAACCAGCCTGTTATCCTTCCACTGCCGAGAGTGGGTGGTTGTCGCTGCTCTGTGGAGCCAGCCTGGCGCATTACCCACCACTCTAGGAGCCATGAAGCCCAAGCTTTCGCTCGGACCACATAGCCCAACTTCCAGCTTGGAACGGGCAGGCCAAAATTTAACCACCAACAACCCAGTCAATTGGGTCAGCCCAACGTCCAATCACCCTAATGCCCCCAATTGGGTCACAAGCTTGCGTTACCAAGCACGGCAATGACTTAGTGCCTTTTTCCTAGATATAACATAGCTGTAAAATTTCTATTCTTTCGATGTGGGATATCTTAATTTTTTTATAAGTTGAAATTATATATGGAAAAGGAGATCAAGTGATTTCCCAATTTTCCCTCCATTTGTATATATTGACCTTTTTCCTGTCAAAATATATATATATTTGTTACCTTTTTCATTAATAAATTTGTCTTTTCCAAAACAAAACAAAAAATTGTCTTTCTTTAATTCTGAGATTAATTTTTTCATTCTTTTAATTCAATATTTATTGTTGCCCCATTTTGCAACAATAATTAGAAGGTTTGTCATCAAAAGATTGTTGCCCAATCACCGAATCTGTCGGACGCTTCAATCTTAAACACACGTTCAAGCCACGCGTGTCAGTTTCTTGCAAAAAAAAAAAAAAATTTCCGACAAAAAGAATGTAAATTGGACTAAAAGGATGCAAATTGGAAACCTTAGGACATATTCTGAAAATGTGAAAACTTAAATAATTTAAAATGTAATCGTCCTAAGTTACGGGACCTATTTTGAAATTTTCCCTTTTTTAGAAATGCACTTTCCACCTCCATTTATCTTTCTTCCATAGAAATGCACTTTCCACCCCAATTTTCCTTTCTACACTTTCTGCCTCAATTTCCCTTTCTTCCTTAGAATTGCACTTTCCGCCTAAATTTCAGTTGCAACCTCAATGTATTTTCTTACAAATGTAATTTTTGCCAAAATATCCCCTTCTTCCATAGAAATACACGTTTTGCCCCCAATTTCTCTTTCCTGGTTAGAAATATACTTTCCGGATATAATTTTTTTATGTCCCATAACTTTTAAACTTTTCAAAAAATGTCCCCAAAAAATTATGTTTTTCGACGTAGTTTTGATGTTCCGGCGACATTGGGACGTAAATAAAAATGTTAGTTAAAATTTTGGGACGCGTGTAATTGGAAAACTTAACTTTATTATGTTCTAAAAAAGAGAGCAAAAACGTAATTGTTCAATCGGGGCCAAACCATTTGATTGTAATGGGTCGGAGATGGCAACCAGCCTGTTATCCTTCCACTGGCGAGAGTGGGTGGTTGTCGCTGCTCTATGGAGCCAGCCTGGCGCATTACCCACCACTCTAGGAGCCATGAAGCCCAAGCTTTCGCTCGGACCACATAGCCCAACTCCCAGCTTGGAACGGGCACGCCAAAATTTAGCCACCAACAACCCAGTCAATTGGGTCAGCCCAACGTCCAATCACCCTAATGCCCCCACTTGGGTCACAAGCTTGCGTTACCAAGCACGACAATGACTTAGTGCCTTTTTCCTAGATATAACATAGCTGTAAAATTTGTATTCTTTCGATGTGGGATATCTTAATTTTTTTATAAGTTGAAATTATATATGGAAAAGTAGATCAAGTAATTTCCCAATTTTTCCTCCATCTGTATATATTGACCCTTTTCCTGTCAAAATATATATATATTTGTTACCTTTTTCATTAATAAATTTGTCTTTTCCAAAACAAAACAAAAAATTGTCTTTCTTTAATTCTGAGATTAATTTTTTCATTCTTTTAATTCAATGTTTATTGTTGCCCCATTTTGCAACAATAATTAGAAGGTTTGTCATCAAAAGATTTTTGCCCAATCACCGAATCTGTCGGACGCTTCAATCTTAAACACACGTTCAAGCCACGGGTGTCAGTTTCCTGCAAAAAAAAAAAAAAATTCCGACAAAAAGAATGTAAATTGGACTACAAGGATGTAAATTGGAAACCTTAGGACATATTCTGAAAATGTGAAAACTTAAATGATTTAAAATGTAATTGTCCTAAGTTACGGGACCTATTTTGAAATTTTCCCTTTCTTAGAAATGCACTTTCCACCTCCAATTATCTTTCTTCCATAGAAATGCACTTTCCACCCCAATTTTCCTTTCTGCACTTTCTGCCTCAATTTCCCTTTCTTCCTTAGAAATGCACTTTCCGCCTAAATTTCAGTTGCAACCTCAATGTATTTTCTTACAAATGTAATTTTTGCCAAAATATCCCCTTCTTCCATAGAAATACACTTTTTGCCCCCAATTTCTCTTTCCAGCTTAAAAATATACTTTCCGGATATAATTTTTTTATGTCCCATAACTTTTAAACTTTTCAAAATATGTCCCCAAAAAATTAAGTTTTTCGACGTAGTTTTGATGTTCCAGCGACATTGGGACATAAATAAAAATGTTAGTTAAAATTTTGGGACGCGTGAAATTGGAAAACTTAACTTTTTTATGTTCTAAAAAAGAGAGCAAAAAAGTAATTGTTCAATCGGGGCCAAACCATTTGACTGTAATGGGTCGGAGATGGCAACCAGTCTGTTATCCTTCCACTGCCGAGAGTGGGTGGTTGTCGCTGCTCTGTGGAGCCAGCCTGGCGCATTACCCACCACTCTAGGAGCCATGAAGCCCAAGCTTTTGCTCGGACCACATAGCCCAATTTCCAGCTTGGAACGGGCAGGCCAAAATTTAACCACCAACAACCCAATCAATTGGGTCAGCCCAACGTCCAATCACCCTAATGCCCCCAATTGGGTCACAAGCTTGCGTTACCAAGCACGGCAATGACTTAGTGCCTTTTTCCTAGATATAACATAGCTGTAAAATTTGTATTCTTTCGATGTGGGATATCTTAATTTTTTTATAAGTTGAAATTATATATGGAAAAGGAGATCAAGTGATTTCCCAATTTTCCCTCCATTTGTATATATTGACCTTTTTCCTGTCAAAATATATATATATTTGTTACCTTTTTCATTAATAAATTTGTCTTTTCCAAAACAAAACAAAAAATTGTCTTTCTTTAATTCTGAGATTAATTTTTTCATTCTTTTAATTCAATGTTTATTGTTGCCCCATTTTGCAACAATAATTAGAAGGTTTGTCATCAAAAGATTGTTGCCCAATCACCGAATCTGTCGGACGCTTCAATCTTAAACACACGTTCAAACCACCCGTGTCAGTTTCCTGCAAAAAAAAATTAATTTTCCGACAAAAAGAATGTAAATTGGACTAAAAGGATGCAAATTGGAAACCTTAGGACATATTCTGAAAATGTGAAAACTTAAATGATTTAAAATGTAATCGTCCTAAGCTACGGGACCTATTTTGAAATTTTCCCTTTTTTAGAAATGCACTTTCCACCTCCATTTATCTTTCTTCCATAGAAATGCACTTTCCACCCCAATTTTCCTTTCTGCACTTTCTGCCTCAATTTCCCTTTCTTCCTTAGAAATGCACTTTCCGCCTAAATTTCAGTTGCAACCTCAATGTATTTTCTTACAAATGTAATTTTTGCCAAAATATCCCCTTCTTCCATAGAAATACACTTTTTGCCCCCAATTTCTCTTTCCTGGTTAGAAATATACTTTCCGGATATAATTTTTTTATGTCCCATAACTTTAAAACTTTTCAAAAAATGTCCCCAAAAAATTATGTTTTCGACGTAGTTTTGATGTTCCGGCGACATTGGGACGTAAATAAAAATGTTAGTTAAAATTTTGGGACGCGTGTAATTGGAAAACTTAACTTTATTATGTTCTAAAAAAGAGAGCAAAAACGTAATTGTTCAATCGGGGCCAAACCATTTGATTGTAATGGGTCGGAGATGGCAACCAGCCTGTTATCCTTCCACTGGCGAGAGTGGGTGGTTGTCGCTGCTCTATGGAGCCAGCCTGGCGCATTACCCACCACTCTAGGAGCCATGAAGCCCAAGCTTTCGCTCGGACCACATAGCCCAACTCCCAGCTTGGAACGGGCACGCCAAAATTTAGCCACCAACAACCCAGTCAATTGGGTCAGCCCAACGTCCAATCACCCTAATGCCCCCACTTGGGTCACAAGCTTGCGTTACCAAGCACGACAATGACTTAGTGCCTTTTTCCTAGATATAACATAGCTGTAAAATTTGTATTCTTTCGATGTGGGATATCTTAATTTTTTTATAAGTTGAAATTATATATGGAAAAGTAGATCAAGTAATTTCCCAATTTTCCCTCCATCTGTATATATTGACCCTTTTCCTGTGAAAATATATATATTTGTTACCTTTTTCATTAATAAATTTGTCTTTTCCAAAACAAAACAAAAAATTGTCTTTCTTTAATTCTGAGATTAATTTTTTCATTCTTTTAATTCAATGATTATTGTTGCCCCATTTTGCAACAATAATTAGAAGGTTTGTCATCAAAAG
This sequence comes from Galeopsis tetrahit, assembly GCA_963675135.1. NCBI lineage: Eukaryota > Viridiplantae > Streptophyta > Magnoliopsida > Lamiales > Lamiaceae > Galeopsis > Galeopsis tetrahit. The sequence continues at coordinate 78,030,003 of OY776127.1, forward strand.
ATTGTTGCCCAATCACCGAATCTGTCGGACGCTTCAATCTTAAACACACGTTCAAGCCACGCGTGTCAGTTTCTTGCAAAAAAAAAAAAAATTCCGACAAAAAGAATGTAAATTGGACTAAAAGGATGCAAATTGGAAACCTTAGGACATATTTTGAAAATGTGAAAACTTAAATAATTTAAAATGTAATCGTCCTAAGTTACGGGACCTATTTTGAAATTTTCCCTTTTTTAGAAATGCACTTTCCACCTCCATTTATCTTTCTTCCATAGAAATGCACTTTCCACCCCAATTTTCCTTTCTGCACTTTCTGCCTCAATTTCCCTTTCTTCCTTAGAATTGCACTTTCCGCCTAAATTTCAGTTGCAACCTCAATGTATTTTCTTACAAATGTAATTTTTGCCAAAATATCCCCTTCTTCCATAGAAATACACTTTTTGCCCCCAATTTCTCTTTCCTGGTTAGAAATATACTTTCCGGATATAATTTTTTTATGTCCCATAACTTTTAAACTTTTCAAAAAATGTCCCCAAAAAATTATGTTTTTCGACGTAGTTTTGATGTTCCGGCGACATTGGGACGTAAATAAAAATGTTAGTTAAAATTTTGGGACGCGTGTAATTGGAAAACTTAACTTTATTATGTTCTAAAAAAGATAGCAAAAACGTAATTGTTCAATCGGGGCCAAACCATTTGATTGTAATGGGTCGGAGATGGCAACCAGCCTGTTATCCTTCCACTGGCGAGAGTGGGTGGTTGTCGCTGCTCTATGGAGCCAGCCTGGCGCATTACCCACCACTCTAGGAGCCATGAAGCCCAAGCTTTCGCTCGGACCACATAGCCCAACTCCCACCTTGGAACGGGCACGCCAAAATTTAGCCACCAACAACCCAGTCAATTGGGTCAGCCCAACGTCCAATCACCCTAATGCCCCCACTTGGGTCACAAGCTTGCGTTACCAAGCACGACAATGACTTAGTGCCTTTTTCCTAGATATAACATAGCTGTAAAATTTGTATTCTTTCGATGTGGGATATCTTAATTTTTTTATAAGTTGAAATTATATATGGAAAAGTAGATCAAGTAATTTCCCAATTTTCCCTCCATCTGTATATATTGACCCTTTTCCTGTCAAAATATATATATATTTGTTACCTTTTTCATTAATAAATTTGTCTTTTCCAAAACAAAACAAAAAATTGTCTTTCTTTAATTCTGAGATTAATTTTTTCATTCTTTTAATTCAATGTTTATTGTTGCCCCATTTTGCAACAATAATTAGAAGGTTTGTCATCAAAAGATTGTTGCCCAATCACCGAATCTGTCGGACGCTTCAATCTTAAACACACGTTCAAGCCACGCGTGTCAGTTTCCTGCAAAAAAAAAAAAAAATTCCGACAAAAAGAATGTAAATTGGACTACAAGGATGTAAATTGGAAACCTTAGGACATATTCTGAAAATGTGAAAACTTAAATGATTTAAAATGTAATTGTCCTAAGTTACGGGACCTATTTTGAAATTTTCCCTTTCTTAGAAATGCACTTTCCACCTCCAATTATCTTTCTTCCATAGAAATGCACTTTCCACCCCAATTTTCCTTTCTGCACTTTCTGCCTCAATTTCCCTTTCTTCCTTAGAAATGCACTTTCCGCCTAAATTTCAGTTGCAACCTCAATGTATTTTCTTACAAATGTAATTTTTGCCAAAATATCCCCTACTTCCATAGAAATACACTTTTTGCCCCCAATTTCTCTTTCCAGCTTAAAAATATACTTTCCGGATATAATTTTTTTATGTCCCATAACTTTTAAACTTTTCAAAATATGTCCCCAAAAAATTAAGTTTTTCGACGTAGTTTTGATGTTCCAGCGACATTGGGACATAAATAAAAATGTTAGTTAAAATTTTGGGACGCGTGAAATTGGAAAACTTAACTTTTTTATGTTCTAAAAAAGAGAGCAAAAAAGTAATTGTTCAATCGGGGCCAAACCATTTGACTGTAATGGGTCGGAGATGGCAACCAGTCTGTTATCCTTCCACTGCCGAGAGTGGGTGGTTGTCGCTGCTCTGTGGAGCCAGCCTGGCGCATTACCCACCACTCTAGGAGCCATGAAGCCCAAGCTTTCGCTCGGACCACATAGCCCAATTTCCAGCTTGGAACGGGCAGGCCAAAATTTAACCACCAACAACCCAGTCAATTGGGTCAGCCCAACGTCCAATCACCCTAATGCCCCCAATTGGGTCACAAGCTTGCGTTACCAAGCACGGCAATGACTTAGTGCCTTTTTCCTAGATATAACATAGCTGTAAAATTTGTATTCTTTCGATGTGGGATATCTTAATTTTTTTATAAGTTGAAATTATATATGGAAAAGGAGATCAAGTGATTTCCCAATTTTCCCTCCATTTGTATATATTGACCTTTTTCCTGTCAAAATATATATATATTTGTTACCTTTTTCATTAATAAATTTGTCTTTTCCAAAACAAAACAAAAAATTGTTTTTCTTTAATTCTGAGATTAATTTTTTCATTCTTTTAATTCAATGTTTATTGTTGCCCCATTTTGCAACAATAATTAGAAGGTTTGTCATCAAAAGATTGTTGCCCAATCACCGAATCTGTCGGACGCTTCAATCTTAAACACACGTTCAAACCACGCGTGTCAGTTTCCTGCAAAAAAAAATTAATTTTCCGACAAAAAGAATGTAAATTGGACTAAAAGGATGCAAATTGGAAACCTTAGGACATATTCTGAAAATGTGAAAACTTAAATGATTTAAAATGTAATCGTCCTAAGCTACGGGACCTATTTTGAAATTTTCCCTTTTTTAGAAATGCACTTTCCACCTCCATTTATCTTTCTTCCATAGAAATGCACTTTCCACCCCAATTTTCCTTTCTGCACTTTCTGCCTCAATTTCCCTTTCTTCCTTAGAAATGCACTTTCCGCCTAAATTTCAGTTGCAACCTCAATGTATTTTCTTACAAATGTAATTTTTGCCAAAATATCCCCTTCTTCCATAGAAATACACTTTTTGCCCCCAATTTCTCTTTCCTGGTTAGAAATATACTTTCCGGATATAATTTTTTTATGTCCCATAACTTTTAAACTTTTCAAAAAATGTCCCCAAAAAATTATGTTTTTCGACGTAGTTTTGATGTTCCGGCGACATTGGGACGTAAATAAAAATGTTAGTTAAAATTTTGGGACGCGTGTAATTGGAAAACTTAACTTTATTATGTTCTAAAAAAGAGAGCAAAAACGTAATTGTTCAATCGGGGCCAAACCATTTGATTGTAATGGGTCGGAGATGGCAACCAGCCGGTTATCCTTCCACTGGCGAGAGTGGGTGGTTGTCGCTGCTCTATGGAGCCAGCCTGGCGCATTACCCACCACTCTAGGAGCCATGAAGCCCAAGCTTTCGCTCGGACCACATAGCCCAACTCCCAGCTTGGAACGGGCACGCCAAAATTTAGCCACCAACAACCCAGTCAATTGGGTCAGCCCAACGTCCAATCACCCTAATGCCCCCACTTGGGTCACAAGCTTGCGTTACCAAGCACGACAATGACTTAGTGCCTTTTTCCTAGATATAACATAGCTGTAAAATTTGTATTCTTTCGATGTGGGATATCTTAATTTTTTTATAAGTTGAAATTATATATGGAAAAGTAGATCAAGTAATTTCCCAATTTTCCCTCCATCTGTATATATTGACCCTTTTCCTGTCAAAATATATATATTTGTTACCTTTTTCATTAATAAATTTGTCTTTTCCAAAACAAAACAAAAAATTGTCTTTCTTTAATTCTGAGATTAATTTTTTCATTCTTTTAATTCAATGTTTATTGTTGCCCCATTTTGCAACAATAATTAGAAGGTTTGTCATCAAAAGATTGTTGCCCAATCACCGAATCTGTCGGACGCTTCAATCTTAAACACACGTTCAAGCCACGCGTGTCAGTTTCCTGCAAAAAAAAAAAAAATTCCGACAAAAAGAATGTAAATTGGACTACAAGGATGTAAATTGGAAACCTTAGGACATATTCTGAAAATGTGAAAACTTAAATGATTTAAAATGTAATTGTCCTAAGTTACGGGACCTATTTTGAAATTTTCCCTTTCTTAGAAATGCACTTTCCACCTCCAATTATCTTTCTTCCATAGAAATGCACTTTCCACCCCAATTTTCCTTTCTGCACTTTCTGCCTCAATTTCCCTTTCTTCCTTAGAAATGCACTTTCCGCCTAAATTTCAGTTGCAACCTCAATGTATTTTCTTACAAATGTAATTTTTGCCAAAATATCCCTTTCTTCCATAGAAATACACTTTTTGCCCCCAATTTCTCTTTCCAGCTTAAAAATATACTTTCCGGATATAATTTTTTTATGTCCCATAACTTTTAAACTTTTCAAAATATGTCCCCAAAAAATTAAGTTTTTCGACGTAGTTTTGATGTTCCAGCGACATTGGGACATAAATAAAAATGTTAGTTAAAATTTTGGGACGCGTGAAATTGGAAAACTTAACTTTTTTATGTTCTAAAAAAGAGAGCAAAAAAGTAATTGTTCAATCGGGGCCAAACCATTTGACTGTAATGGGTCGGAGATGGCAACCAGTCTGTTATCCTTCCACTGCCGAGAGTGGGTGGTTGTCGCTGCTCTGTGGAGCCAGCCTGGCGCATTACCCACCACTCTAGGAGCCATGAAGCCCAAGCTTTCGCTCGGACCACATAGCCCAACTTCCAGCTTGGAACGGGCAGGCCAAAATTTAACCACCAACAACCCAGTCAATTGGGTCAGCCCAACGTCCAATCACCCTAATGCCCCCAATTGGGTCACAAGCTTGCGTTACCAAGCACGACAATGACTTAGTGCCTTTTTCCTAGATATAACATAGCTGTAAAATTTGTATTCTTTCGATGTGGGATATCTTAATTTTTTTATAAGTTGAAATTATATATGGAAAAGTAGATCAAGTAATTTCCCAATTTTCCCTCCATCTGTATATATTGACCCTTTTCCTGTCAAAATATATATATATTTGTTACCTTTTTCATTAATAAATTTGTCTTTTCCAAAACAAAACAAAAAATTGTCTTTCTTTAATTCTGAGATTAATTTTTTCATTCTTTTAATTCAATGTTTATTGTTGCCCCATTTTGCAACAATAATTAGAAGGTTTGTCATCAAAAGATTGTTGCCCAATCACCGAATCTGTCGGACGCTTCAATCTTAAACACACGTTCAAGCCACGCGTGTCAGTTTCCTGCAAAAAAAAAAAAAAAATCCGACAAAAAGAATGTAAATTGGACTACAAGGATGTAAATTGGAAACCTTAGGACATATTCTGAAAATGTGAAAACTTAAATGATTTAAAATGTAATTGTCCTAAGTTACGGGACCTATTTTGAAATTTTCCCTTTCTTAGAAATGCACTTTCCACCTCCAATTATCTTTCTTCCATAGAAATGCACTTTCCACCCCAATTTTCCTTTCTGCACTTTCTGCCTCAATTTCCCTTTCTTCCTTAGAAATGCACTTTCCGCCTAAATTTCAGTTGCAACCTCAATGTATTTTCTTACAAATGTAATTTTTGCCAAAATATCCCCTACTTCCATAGAAATACACTTTTTGCCCCCAATTTCTCTTTCCAGCTTAAAAATATACTTTCCGGATATAATTTTTTTATGTCCCATAACTTTTAAACTTTTCAAAATATGTCCCCAAAAAATTAAGTTTTTCGACGTAGTTTTGATGTTCCAGCGACATTGGGACATAAATAAAAATGTTAGTTAAAATTTTGGGACGCGTGAAATTGGAAAACTTAACTTTTTTATGTTCTAAAAAAGAGAGCAAAAAAGTAATTGTTCAATCGGGGCCAAACCATTTGACTGTAATGGGTCGGAGATGGCAACCAGTCTGTTATCCTTCCACTGCCGAGAGTGGGTGGTTGTCGCTGCTCTGTGGAGCCAGCCTGGCGCATTACCCACCACTCTAGGAGCCATGAAGCCCAAGCTTTCGCTCGGACCACATAGCCCAATTTCCAGCTTGGAACGGGCAGGCCAAAATTTAACCACCAACAACCCAGTCAATTGGGTCAGCCCAACGTCCAATCACCCTAATGCCCCCAATTGGGTCACAAGCTTGCGTTACCAAGCACGGCAATGACTTAGTGCCTTTTTCCTAGATATAACATAGCTGTAAAATTTGTATTCTTTCGATGTGGGATATCTTAATTTTTTTATAAGTTGAAATTATATATGGAAAAGGAGATCAAGTGATTTCCCAATTTTCCCTCCATTTGTATATATTGACCTTTTTCCTGTCAAAATATATATATATTTGTTACCTTTTTCATTAATAAATTTGTCTTTTCCAAAACAAAACAAAAAATTGTTTTTCTTTAATTCTGAGATTAATTTTTTCATTCTTTTAATTCAATGTTTATTGTTGCCCCATTTTGCAACAATAATTAGAAGGTTTGTCATCAAAAGATTGTTGCCCAATCACCGAATCTGTCGGACGCTTCAATCTTAAACACACGTTCAAACCACGCGTGTCAGTTTCCTGCAAAAAAAAATTAATTTTCCGACAAAAAGAATGTAAATTGGACTAAAAGGATGCAAATTGGAAACCTTAGGACATATTCTGAAAATGTGAAAACTTAAATGATTTAAAATGTAATCGTCCTAAGCTACGGGACCTATTTTGAAATTTTCCCTTTTTTAGAAATGCACTTTCCACCTCCATTTATCTTTCTTCCATAGAAATGCACTTTCCACCCCAATTTTCCTTTCTGCACTTTCTGCCTCAATTTCCCTTTCTTCCTTAGAAATGCACTTTCCGCCTAAATTTCAGTTGCAACCTCAATGTATTTTCTTACAAATGTAATTTTTGCCAAAATATCCCCTTCTTCCATAGAAATACACTTTTTGCCCCCAATTTCTCTTTCCTGGTTAGAAATATACTTTCCGGATATAATTTTTTTATGTCCCATAACTTTTAAACTTTTCAAAAAATGTCCCCAAAAAATTATGTTTTTCGACGTAGTTTTGATGTTCCGGCGACATTGGGACGTAAATAAAAATGTTAGTTAAAATTTTGGGACGCGTGTAATTGGAAAACTTAACTTTATTATGTTCTAAAAAAGAGAGCAAAAACGTAATTGTTCAATCGGGGCCAAACCATTTGATTGTAATGGGTCGGAGATGGCAACCAGCCTGTTATCCTTCCACTGGCGAGAGTGGGTGGTTGTCGCTGCTCTATGGAGCCAGCCTGGCGCATTACCCACCACTCTAGGAGCCATGAAGCCCAAGCTTTCGCTCGGACCACATAGCCCAACTCCCAGCTTGGAACGGGCACGCCAAAATTTAGCCACCAACAACCCAGTCAATTGGGTCAGCCCAACGTCCAATCACCCTAATGCCCCCACTTGGGTCACAAGCTTGCGTTACCAAGCACGACAATGACTTAGTGCCTTTTTCCTAGATATAACATAGCTGTAAAATTTGTATTCTTTCGATGTGGGATATCTTAATTTTTTTATAAGTTGAAATTATATATGGAAAAGTAGATCAAGTAATTTCCCAATTTTCCCTCCATCTGTATATATTGACCCTTTTCCTGTCAAAATATATATATTTGTTACCTTTTTCATTAATAAATTTGTCTTTTCCAAAACAAAACAAAAAATTGTCTTTCTTTAATTCTGAGATTAATTTTTTCATTCTTTTAATTCAATGTTTATTGTTGCCCCATTTTGCAACAATAATTAGAAGGTTTGTCATCAAAAGATTGTTGCCCAATCACCGAATCTGTCGGACGCTTCAATCTTAAACACACGTTCAAGCCACGCGTGTCAGTTTCCTGCAAAAAAAAAAAAAATTCCGACAAAAAGAATGTAAATTGGACTACAAGGATGTAAATTGGAAACCTTAGGACATATTCTGAAAATGTGAAAACTTAAATGATTTAAAATGTAATTGTCCTAAGTTACGGGACCTATTTTGAAATTTTCCCTTTCTTAGAAATGCACTTTCCACCTCCAATTATCTTTCTTCCATAGAAATGCACTTTCCACCCCAATTTTCCTTTCTGCACTTTCTGCCTCAATTTCCCTTTCTTCCTTAGAAATGCACTTTCCGCCTAAATTTCAGTTGCAACCTCAATGTATTTTCTTACAAATGTAATTTTTGCCAAAATATCCCTTTCTTCCATAGAAATACACTTTTTGCCCCCAATTTCTCTTTCCAGCTTAAAAATATACTTTCCGGATATAATTTTTTTATGTCCCATAACTTTAAACTTTTCAAAATATGTCCCCAAAAAATTAAGTTTTTCGACGTAGTTTTGATGTTCCAGCGACATTGGGACATAAATAAAAATGTTAGTTAAAATTTTGGGACGCGTGAAATTGGAAAACTTAACTTTTTTATGTTCTAAAAAAGAGAGCAAAAAAGTAATTGTTCAATCGGGGCCAAACCATTTGACTGTAATGGGTCGGAGATGGCAACCAGTCTGTTATCCTTCCACTGCCGAGAGTGGGTGGTTGTCGCTGCTCTGTGGAGCCAGCCTGGCGCATTACCCACCACTCTAGGAGCCATGAAGCCCAAGCTTTCGCTCGGACCACATAGCCCAACTTCCAGCTTGGAACGGGCAGGCCAAAATTTAACCACCAACAACCCAGTCAATTGGGTCAGCCCAACGTCCAATCACCCTAATGCCCCCAATTGGGTCACAAGCTTGCGTTACCAAGCACGACAATGACTTAGTGCCTTTTTCCTAGATATAACATAGCTGTAAAATTTGTATTCTTTCGATGTGGGATATCTTAATTTTTTTATAAGTTGAAATTATATATGGAAAAGTAGATCAAGTAATTTCCCAATTTTCCCTCCATCTGTATATATTGACCCTTTTCCTGTCAAAATATATATATTTGTTACCTTTTTCATTAATAAATTTGTCTTTTCCAAAACAAAACAAAAAATTGTCTTTCTTTAATTCTGAGATTAATTTTTTCATTCTTTTAATTCAATGTTTATTGTTGCCCCATTTTGCAACAATAATTAGAAGGTTTGTCATCAAAAGATTGTTGCCCAATCACCGAATCTGTCGGACGCTTCAATCTTAAACACACGTTCAAGCCACGCGTGTCAGTTTCCTGCAAAAAAAAAAAAAATTCCGACAAAAAGAATGTAAATTGGACTACAAGGATGTAAATTGGAAACCTTAGGACATATTCTGAAAATGTGAAAACTTAAATGATTTAAAATGTAATTGTCCTAAGTTACGGGACCTATTTTGAAATTTTCCCTTTCTTAGAAATGCACTTTCCACCTCCAATTATCTTTCTTCCATAGAAATGCACTTTCCACCCCAATTTTCCTTTCTGCACTTTCTGCCTCAATTTCCCTTTCTTCCTTAGAAATGCACTTTCCGCCTAAATTTCAGTTGCAACCTCAATGTATTTTCTTACAAATGTAATTTTTGCCAAAATATCCCTTTCTTCCATAGAAATACACTTTTTGCCCCCAATTTCTCTTTCCAGCTTAAAAATATACTTTCCGGATATAATTTTTTTATGTCCCATAACTTTTAAACTTTTCAAAATATGTCCCCAAAAAATTAAGTTTTTCGACGTAGTTTTGATGTTCCAGCGACATTGGGACATAAATAAAAATGTTAGTTAAAATTTTGGGACGCGTGAAATTGGAAAACTTAACTTTTTTATGTTCTAAAAAAGAGAGCAAAAAAGTAATTGTTCAATCGGGGCCAAACCATTTGACTGTAATGGGTCGGAGATGGCAACCAGTCTGTTATCCTTCCACTGCCGAGAGTGGGTGGTTGTCGCTGCTCTGTGGAGCCAGCCTGGCGCATTACCCACCACTCTAGGAGCCATGAAGCCCAAGCTTTCGCTCGGACCACATAGCCCAATTTCCAGCTTGGAACGGGCAGGCCAAAATTTAACCACCAACAACCCAGTCAATTGGGTCAGCCCAACGTCCAATCACCCTAATGCCCCCAATTGGGTCACAAGCTTGCGTTACCAAGCACGGCAATGACTTAGTGCCTTTTTCCTAGATATAACATAGCTGTAAAATTTGTATTCTTTCGATGTGGGATATCTTAATTTTTTTATAAGTTGAAATTATATATGGAAAAGGAGATCAAGTGATTTCCCAATTTTCCCTCCATTTGTATATATTGACCTTTTTCCTGTCAAAATATATATATATTTGTTACCTTTTTCATTAATAAATTTGTCTTTTCCAAAACAAAACAAAAAATTGTCTTTCTTTAATTCTGAGATTAATTTTTTCATTCTTTTAATTCAATGTTTATTGTTGCCCCATTTTGCAACAATAATTAGAAGGTTTGTCATCAAAAGATTGTTGCCCAATCACCGAATCTGTCGGACGCTTCAATCTTAAACACACGTTCAAACCACGCGTGTCAGTTTCCTGCAAAAAAAAATTAATTTTCCGACAAAAAGAATGTAAATTGGACTAAAAGGATGCAAATTGGAAACCTTAGGACATATTCTGAAAATGTGAAAACTTAAATGATTTAAAATGTAATCGTCCTAAGCTACGGGACCTATTTTGAAATTTTCCCTTTTTTAGAAATGCACTTTCCACCTCCATTTATCTTTCTTCCATAGAAATGCACTTTCCACCCCAATTTTCCTTTCTGCACTTTCTGCCTCAATTTCCCTTTCTTCCTTAGAAATGCACTTTCCGCCTAAATTTCAGTTGCAACCTCAATGTATTTTCTTACAAATGTAATTTTTGCCAAAATATCCCCTTCTTCCATAGAAATACACTTTTTGCCCCCAATTTCTCTTTCCTGGTTAGAAATATACTTTCCGGATATAATTTTTTTATGTCCCATAACTTTTAAACTTTTCAAAAAATGTCCCCAAAAAATTATGTTTTTCGACGTAGTTTTGATGTTCCGTCGACATTGGGACGTAAATAAAAATGTTAGTTAAAATTTTGGGACGCGTGTAATTGGAAAACATAACTTTTTTATGTTCTAAAAAAGAGAGCAAAAAAGTAATTGTTCAATCGGGGCCAAACCATTTGACTGTAATGGGTCGGAGATGGCAACCAGCCTGTTATCCTTCCACTGCCGAGAGTGGGTGGTTGTCGCTGCTCTGTGGAGCCAGCCTGGCGCATTACCCACCACTCTAGGAGCCATGAAGCCCAAGCTTTCGCTCGGACCACATAGCCCAACTTCCAGCTTGGAACGGGCAGGCCAAAATTTAACCACCAACAACCCAGTCAATTGGGTCAGCCCAACGTCCAATCACCCTAATGCCCCCAATTGGGTCACAAGCTTGCGTTACCAAGCACGACAATGACTTAGTGCCTTTTTCCTAGATATAACATAGCTGTAAAATTTGTATTCTTTCGATGTGGGATATCTTAATTTTTTTATAAGTTGAAATTATAAATGGAAAAGTAGATCAAGTAATTTCCCAATTTTCCCTCCATCTGTATATATTGACCCTTTTCCTGTCAAAATATATATATTTGTTACCTTTTTCATTAATAAATTTGTCTTTTCCAAAACAAAACAAAAAATTGTCTTTCTTTAATTCTGAGATTAATTTTTTCATTCTTTTAATTCAATGTTTATTGTTGCCCCATTTTGCAACAATAATTAGAAGGTTTGTCATCAAAAGATTGTTGCCCAATCGCCGAATCTGTCGGACGCTTCAATCTTAAACACACGTTCAAGCCACGCGTGTCAGTTTCCTGCAAAAAAAAAAAAAATTCCGACAAAAAGAATGTAAATTGGACTACAAGGATGTAAATTGGAAACCTTAGGACATATTCTGAAAATGTGAAAACTTAAATGATTTAAAATGTAATTGTCCTAAGTTACGGGACCTATTTTGAAATTTTCCCTTTCTTAGAAATGCACTTTCCACCTCCAATTATCTTTCTTCCATAGAAATGCACTTTCCACCCCAATTTTCCTTTCTGCACTTTCTGCCTCAATTTCCCTTTCTTCCTTAGAAATGCACTTTCCGCCTAAATTTCAGTTGCAACCTCAATGTATTTTCTTACAAATGTAATTTTTGCCAAAATATCCCTTTCTTCCATAGAAATACACTTTTTGCCCCCAATTTCTCTTTCCAGCTTAAAAATATACTTTCCGGATATAATTTTTTTATGTCCCATAACTTTTAAACTTTTCAAAATATGTCCCCAAAAAATTAAGTTTTTCGACGTAGTTTTGATGTTCCAGCGACATTGGGACATAAATAAAAATGTTAGTTAAAATTTTGGGACGCGTGAAATTGGAAAACTTAACTTTTTTATGTTCTAAAAAAGAGAGCAAAAAAGTAATTGTTCAATCGGGGCCAAACCATTTGACTGTAATGGGTCGGAGATGGCAACCAGTCTGTTATCCTTCCACTACCGAGAGTGGGTGGTTGTCGCTGCTCTGTGGAGCCAGCCTGGCGCATTACCCACCACTCTAGGAGCCATGAAGCCCAAGCTTTCGCTCGGACCACATAGCCCAACTTCCAGCTTGGAACGGGCAGGCCAAAATTTAACCACCAACAACCCAGTCAATTGGGTCAGCCCAACGTCCAATCACCCTAATGCCCCCAATTGGGTCACAAGCTTGCGTTACCAAGCACGACAATGACTTAGTGCCTTTTTCCTAGATATAACATAGCTGTAAAATTTGTATTCTTTCGATGTGGGATATCTTAATTTTTTTATAAGTTGAAATTATAAATGGAAAAGTAGATCAAGTAATTTCCCAATTTTCCCTCCATCTGTATATATTGACCCTTTTCCTGTCAAAATATATATATTTGTTACCTTTTTCATTAATAAATTTGTCTTTTCCAAAACAAAACAAAAAATTGTCTTTCTTTAATTCTGAGATTAATTTTTTCATTCTTTTAATTCAATGTTTATTGTTGCCCCATTTTGCAACAATAATTAGAAGGTTTGTCATCAAAAGATTGTTGCCCAATCACCGAATCTGTCGGACGCTTCAATCTTAAACACACGTTCAAGCCACGCGTGTCAGTTTCCTGCAAAAAAAAAAAAAATTCCGACAAAAAGAATGTAAATTGGACTACAAGGATGTAAATTGGAAACCTTAGGACATATTCTGAAAATGTGAAAACTTAAATGATTTAAAATGTAATTGTCCTAAGTTACGGGACCTATTTTGAAATTTTCCCTTTCTTAGAAATGCACTTTCCACCTCCAATTATCTTTCTTCCATAGAAATGCACTTTCCACCCCAATTTTCCTTTCTGCACTTTCTGCCTCAATTTCCCTTTCTTCCTTAGAAATGCACTTTCCGCCTAAATTTCAGTTGCAACCTCAATGTATTTTCTTACAAATGTAATTTTTGCCAAAATATCCCTTTCTTCCATAGAAATACACTTTTTGCCCCCAATTTCTCTTTCCAGCTTAAAAATATACTTTCCGGATATAATTTTTTTATGTCCCATAACTTTTAAACTTTTCAAAATATGTCCCCAAAAAATTAAGTTTTTCGACGTAGTTTTGATGTTCCAGCGACATTGGGACATAAATAAAAATGTTAGTTAAAATTTTGGGACGCGTGAAATTGGAAAACTTAACTTTTTTATGTTCTAAAAAAGAGAGCAAAAAAGTAATTGTTCAATCGGGGCCAAACCATTTGACTGTAATGGGTCGGAGATGGCAACCAGTCTGTTATCCTTCCACTGCCGAGAGTGGGTGGTTGTCGCTGCTCTGTGGAGCCAGCCTGGCGCATTACCCACCACTCTAGGAGCCATGAAGCCCAAGCTTTCGCTCGGACCACATAGCCCAACTTCCAGCTTGGAACGGGCAGGCCAAAATTTAACCACCAACAACCCAGTCAATTGGGTCAACCCAACGTCCAATCACCCTAATGCCCCCAATTGGGTCACAAGCTTGCGTTACCAAGCACGACAATGACTTAGTGCCTTTTTCCTAGATATAACATAGCTGTAAAATTTGTATTCTTTCGATGTGGGATATCTTAATTTTTTTATAAGTTGAAATTATATATGGAAAAGTAGATCAAGTAATTTCCCAATTTTCCCTCCATCTGTATATATTGACCCTTTTCCTGTCAAAATATATATATTTGTTACCTTTTTCATTAATAAATTTGTCTTTTCCAAAACAAAACAAAAAATTGTCTTTCTTTAATTCTGAGATTAATTTTTTCATTCTTTTAATTCAATGTTTATTGTTGCCCCATTTTGCAACAATAATTAGAAGGTTTGTCATCAAAAGATTGTTGCCCAATCACCGAATCTGTCGGACGCTTCAATCTTAAACACACGTTCAAGCCACGCGTGTCAGTTTCCTGCAAAAAAAAAAAAAATTCCGACAAAAAGAATGTAAATTGGACTACAAGGATGTAAATTGGAAACCTTAGGACATATTCTGAAAATGTGAAAACTTAAATGATTTAAAATGTAATTGTCCTAAGTTACGGGACCTATTTTGAAATTTTCCCTTTCTTAGAAATGCACTTTCCACCTCCAATTATCTTTCTTCCATAGAAATGCACTTTCCACCCCAATTTTCCTTTCTGCACTTTCTGCCTCAATTTCCCTTTCTTCCTTAGAAATGCACTTTCCGCCTAAATTTCAGTTGCAACCTCAATGTATTTTCTTACAAATGTAATTTTTGCCAAAATATCCCTTTCTTCCATAGAAATACACTTTTTGCCCCCAATTTCTCTTTCCAGCTTAAAAATATACTTTCCGGATATAATTTTTTTATGTCCCATAACTTTTAAACTTTTCAAAATATGTCCCCAAAAAATTAAGTTTTTCGACGTAGTTTTGATGTTCCAGCGACATTGGGACATAAATAAAAATGTTAGTTAAAATTTTGGGACGCGTGAAATTGGAAAACTTAACTTTTTTATGTTCTAAAAAAGAGAGCAAAAAAGTAATTGTTCAATCGGGGCCAAACCATTTGACTGTAATGGGTCGGAGATGGCAACCAGTCTGTTATCCTTCCACTGCCGAGAGTGGGTGGTTGTCGCTGCTCTGTGGAGCCAGCCTGGCGCATTACCCACCACTCTAGGAGCCATGAAGCCCAAGCTTTCGCTCGGACCACATAGCCCAATTTCCAGCTTGGAACGGGCAGGCCAAAATTTAACCACCAACAACCCAGTCAATTGGGTCAGCCCAACGTCCAATCACCCTAATGCCCCCAATTGGGTCACAAGCTTGCGTTACCAAGCACGGCAATGACTTAGTGCCTTTTTCCTAGATATAACATAGCTGTAAAATTTGTATTCTTT
This sequence comes from Galeopsis tetrahit, assembly GCA_963675135.1. Taxonomy (NCBI): domain Eukaryota; kingdom Viridiplantae; phylum Streptophyta; class Magnoliopsida; order Lamiales; family Lamiaceae; genus Galeopsis; species Galeopsis tetrahit. The sequence continues at coordinate 78,045,319 of OY776127.1, forward strand.
CGATGTGGGATATCTTAATTTTTTTATAAGTTGAAATTATATATGGAAAAGTAGATCAAGTAATTTCCCAATTTTCCCTCCATCTGTATATATTGACCCTTTTCCTGTCAAAATATATATATTTGTTACCTTTTTCATTAATAAATTTGTCTTTTCCAAAACAAAACAAAAAATTGTCTTTCTTTAATTCTGAGATTAATTTTTTCATTCTTTTAATTCAATGTTTATTGTTGCCCCATTTTGCAACAATAATTAGAAGGTTTGTCATCAAAAGATTGTTGCCCAATCACCGAATCTGTCGGACGCTTCAATCTTAAACACACGTTCAAGCCACGCGTGTCAGTTTCCTGCAAAAAAAAAAAAAATTCCGACAAAAAGAATGTAAATTGGACTACAAGGATGTAAATTGGAAACCTTAGGACATATTCTGAAAATGTGAAAACTTAAATGATTTAAAATGTAATTGTCCTAAGTTACGGGACCTATTTTGAAATTTTCCCTTTCTTAGAAATGCACTTTCCACCTCCAATTATCTTTCTTCCATAGAAATGCACTTTCCACCCCAATTTTCCTTTCTGCACTTTCTGCCTCAATTTCCCTTTCTTCCTTAGAAATGCACTTTCCGCCTAAATTTCAGTTGCAACCTCAATGTATTTTCTTACAAATGTAATTTTTGCCAAAATATCCCTTTCTTCCATAGAAATACACTTTTTGCCCCCAATTTCTCTTTCCAGCTTAAAAATATACTTTCCGGATATAATTTTTTTATGTCCCATAACTTTTAAACTTTTCAAAATATGTCCCCAAAAAATTAAGTTTTTCGACGTAGTTTTGATGTTCCAGCGACATTGGGACATAAATAAAAATGTTAGTTAAAATTTTGGGACGCGTGAAATTGGAAAACTTAACTTTTTTATGTTCTAAAAAAGAGAGCAAAAAAGTAATTGTTCAATCGGGGCCAAACCATTTGACTGTAATGGGTCGGAGATAGCAACCAGTCTGTTATCCTTCCACTGCCGAGAGTGGGTGGTTGTCGCTGCTCTGTGGAGCCAGCCTGGCGCATTACCCACCACTCTAGGAGCCATGAAGCCCAAGCTTTCGCTCGGACCACATAGCCCAATTTCCAGCTTGGAACGGGCAGGCCAAAATTTAACCACCAACAACCCAGTCAATTGGGTCAGCCCAACGTCCAATCACCCTAATGCCCCCAATTGGGTCACAAGCTTGCGTTACCAAGCACGGCAATGACTTAGTGCCTTTTTCCTAGATATAACATAGCTGTAAAATTTGTATTCTTTCGATGTGGGATATCTTAATTTTTTTATAAGTTGAAATTATATATGGAAAAGGAGATCAAGTGATTTCCCAATTTTCCCTCCATTTGTATATATTGACCTTTTTCCTGTCAAAATATATATATATTTGTTACCTTTTTCATTAATAAATTTGTCTTTTCCAAAACAAAACAAAAAATTGTCTTTCTTTAATTCTGAGATTAATTTTTTCATTCTTTTAATTCAATGTTTATTGTTGCCCCATTTTGCAACAATAATTAGAAGGTTTGTCATCAAAAGATTGTTGCCCAATCACCGAATCTGTCGGACGCTTCAATCTTAAACACACGTTCAAACCACGCGTGTCAGTTTCCTGCAAAAAAAAATTAATTTTCCGACAAAAAGAATGTAAATTGGACTAAAAGGATGCAAATTGGAAACCTTAGGACATATTCTGAAAATGTGAAAACTTAAATGATTTAAAATGTAATCGTCCTAAGCTACGGGACCTATTTTGAAATTTTCCCTTTTTTAGAAATGCACTTTCCACCTCCATTTATCTTTCTTCCATAGAAATGCACTTTCCACCCCAATTTTCCTTTCTGCACTTTCTGCCTCAATTTCCCTTTCTTCCTTAGAAATGCACTTTCCGCCTAAATTTCAGTTGCAACCTCAATGTATTTTCTTACAAATGTAATTTTTGCCAAAATATCCCCTTCTTCCATAGAAATACACTTTTTGCCCCCAATTTCTCTTTCCTGGTTAGAAATATACTTTCCGGATATAATTTTTTTATGTCCCATAACTTTTAAACTTTTCATAAAATGTCCCCAAAAAATTATGTTTTTCGACGTAGTTTTGATGTTCCGGCGACATTGGGACGTAAATAAAAATGTTAGTTAAAATTTTGGGACGCGTGTAATTGGAAAACATAACTTTATTATGTTCTAAAAAAGAGAGCAAAAAAGTAATTGTTCAATCGGGGCCAAACCATTTTGATTGTAATGGGTCGGAGATGGCAACCAGCCTGTTATCCTTCCACTGGCGAGAGTGGGTGGTTGTCGCTGCTCTATGGAGCCAGCCTGGCGCATTACCCACCACTCTAGGAGCCATGAATCCCAAGCTTTCGCTCGGACCACATAGCCCAACTTCCAGCTTGGAACGGGCACGCCAAAATTTAGCCACCAACAACCCAGTCAATTGGGTCAGCCCAACGTCCAATCACCCTAATGCCCCCACTTGGGTCACAAGCTTGCGTTACCAAGCACGACAATGACTTAGTGCCTTTTTCCTAGATATAACATAGCTGTAAAATTTGTATTCTTTCGATGTGGGATATCTTAATTTTTTTATAAGTTGAAATTATATATGGAAAAGTAGATCAAGTAATTTCCCAATTTTCCCTCCATCTGTATATATTGACCCTTTTCCTGTCAAAATATATATATTTGTTACCTTTTTCATTAATAAATCTGTCTTTTCCAAAACAAAACAAAAAATTGTCTTTCTTTAATTCTGAGATTAATTTTTTCATTCTTTTAATTCAATGTTTATTGTTGCCCCATTTTGCAACAATAATTAGAAGGTTTGTCATCAAAAGATTGTTGCCCAATCACCGAATCTGTCGGACGCTTCAATCTTAAACACACGTTCAAGCCACGTGTGTCAGTTTCCTGCAAAAAAAAAAAAAATTCCGACAAAAAGAATGTAAATTGGACTACAAGGATGTAAATTGGAAACCTTAGGACATATTCTGAAAATGTGAAAACTTAAATGATTTAAAATGTAATCGTCCTAAGTTACGGGACCTATTTTGAAATTTTCCCTTTCTTAGAAATGCACTTTCCACCTCCAATTATCTTTCTTCCATAGAAATGCACTTTCCACCCCAATTTTCCTTTCTGCACTTTCTGCCTCAATTTCCCTTTCTTCCTTAGAAATGCACTTTCCGCCTAAATTTCAGTTGCAACCTCAATGTATTTTCTTACAAATGTAATTTTTGCCAAAATATCCCCTACTTCCATAGAAATACACTTTTTGCCCCCAATTTCTCTTTCCAGCTTAAAAATATACTTTCCGGATATAATTTTTTTATGTCCCATAACTTTTAAACTTTTCAAAATATGTCCCCAAAAAATTAAGTTTTTCGACGTAGTTTTGATGTTCCAGCGACATTGGGACATAAATAAAAATGTTAGTTAAAATTTTGGGACGCGTGAAATTGGAAAACTTAACTTTTTTATGTTCTAAAAAAGAGAGCAAAAAAGTAATTGTTCAATCGGGGCCAAACCATTTGACTGTAATGGGTCGGAGATGGCAACCAGTCTGTTATCCTTCCACTGCCGAGAGTGGGTGGTTGTCGCTGCTCTGTGGAGCCAGCCTGGCGCATTACCCACCACTCTAGGAGCCATGAAGCCCAAGCTTTCGCTCGGACCACATAGCCCAATTTCCAGCTTGGAACGGGCAGGCCAAAATTTAACCACCAACAACCCAGTCAATTGGGTCAGCCCAACGTCCAATCACCCTAATGCCCCCAATTGGGTCACAAGCTTGCGTTACCAAGCACGGCAATGACTTAGTGCCTTTTTCCTAGATATAACATAGCTGTAAAATTTGTATTCTTTCGATGTGGGATATCTTAATTTTTTTATAAGTTGAAATTATATATGGAAAAGTAGATCAAGTAATTTCCCAATTTTCCCTCCATCTGTATATATTGACCCTTTTCCTGTCAAAATATATATATTTGTTACCTTTTTCATTAATAAATTTGTCTTTTCCAAAACAAAACAAAAAATTGTCTTTCTTTAATTCTGAGATTAATTTTTTCATTCTTTTAATTCAATGTTTATTGTTGCCCCATTTTGCAACAATAATTAGAAGGTTTGTCATCAAAAGATTGTTGCCCAATCACCGAATCTGTCGGACGCTTCAATCTTAAACACACGTTCAAGCCACGCGTGTCAGTTTCCTGCAAAAAAAAAAAAAATTCCGACAAAAAGAATGTAAATTGGACTACAAGGATGTAAATTGGAAACCTTAGGACATATTCTGAAAATGTGAAAACTTAAATGATTTAAAATGTAATTGTCCTAAGTTACGGGACCTATTTTGAAATTTTCCCTTTCTTAGAAATGCACTTTCCACCTCCAATTATCTTTCTTCCATAGAAATGCACTTTCCACCCCAATTTTCCTTTCTGCACTTTCTGCCTCAATTTCCCTTTCTTCCTTAGAAATGCACTTTCCGCCTAAATTTCAGTTGCAACCTCAATGTATTTTCTTACAAATGTAATTTTTGCCAAAATATCCCTTTCTTCCATAGAAATACACTTTTTGCCCCCAATTTCTCTTTCCAGCTTAAAAATATACTTTCCGGATATAATTTTTTTATGTCCCATAACTTTTAAACTTTTCAAAATATGTCCCCAAAAAATTAAGTTTTTCGACGTAGTTTTGATGTTCCAGCGACATTGGGACATAAATAAAAATGTTAGTTAAAATTTTGGGACGCGTGAAATTGGAAAACTTAACTTTTTTATGTTCTAAAAAAGAGAGCAAAAAAGTAATTGTTCAATCGGGGCCAAACCATTTGACTGTAATGGGTCGGAGATAGCAACCAGTCTGTTATCCTTCCACTGCCGAGAGTGGGTGGTTGTCGCTGCTCTGTGGAGCCAGCCTGGCGCATTACCCACCACTCTAGGAGCCATGAAGCCCAAGCTTTCGCTCGGACCACATAGCCCAATTTCCAGCTTGGAACGGGCAGGCCAAAATTTAACCACCAACAACCCAGTCAATTGGGTCAGCCCAACGTCCAATCACCCTAATGCCCCCAATTGGGTCACAAGCTTGCGTTACCAAGCACGGCAATGACTTAGTGCCTTTTTCCTAGATATAACATAGCTGTAAAATTTGTATTCTTTCGATGTGGGATATCTTAATTTTTTTATAAGTTGAAATTATATATGGAAAAGGAGATCAAGTGATTTCCCAATTTTCCCTCCATTTGTATATATTGACCTTTTTCCTGTCAAAATATATATATATTTGTTACCTTTTTCATTAATAAATTTGTCTTTTCCAAAACAAAACAAAAAATTGTCTTTCTTTAATTCTGAGATTAATTTTTTCATTCTTTTAATTCAATGTTTATTGTTGCCCCATTTTGCAACAATAATTAGAAGGTTTGTCATCAAAAGATTGTTGCCCAATCACCGAATCTGTCGGACGCTTCAATCTTAAACACACGTTCAAACCACGCGTGTCAGTTTCCTGCAAAAAAAAATTAATTTTCCGACAAAAAGAATGTAAATTGGACTAAAAGGATGCAAATTGGAAACCTTAGGACATATTCTGAAAATGTGAAAACTTAAATGATTTAAAATGTAATCGTCCTAAGCTACGGGACCTATTTTGAAATTTTCCCTTTTTTAGAAATGCACTTTCCACCTCCATTTATCTTTCTTCCATAGAAATGCACTTTCCACCCCAATTTTCCTTTCTGCACTTTCTGCCTCAATTTCCCTTTCTTCCTTAGAAATGCACTTTCCGCCTAAATTTCAGTTGCAACCTCAATGTATTTTCTTACAAATGTAATTTTTGCCAAAATATCCCCTTCTTCCATAGAAATACACTTTTTGCCCCCAATTTCTCTTTCCTGGTTAGAAATATACTTTCCGGATATAATTTTTTTATGTCCCATAACTTTTAAACTTTTCATAAAATGTCCCCAAAAAATTATGTTTTTCGACGTAGTTTTGATGTTCCGGCGACATTGGGACGTAAATAAAAATGTTAGTTAAAATTTTGGGACGCGTGTAATTGGAAAACATAACTTTATTATGTTCTAAAAAAGAGAGCAAAAAAGTAATTGTTCAATCGGGGCCAAACCATTTTGATTGTAATGGGTCGGAGATGGCAACCAGCCTGTTATCCTTCCACTGGCGAGAGTGGGTGGTTGTCGCTGCTCTATGGAGCCAGCCTGGCGCATTACCCACCACTCTAGGAGCCATGAATCCCAAGCTTTCGCTCGGACCACATAGCCCAACTTCCAGCTTGGAACGGGCACGCCAAAATTTAGCCACCAACAACCCAGTCAATTGGGTCAGCCCAACGTCCAATCACCCTAATGCCCCCACTTGGGTCACAAGCTTGCGTTACCAAGCACGACAATGACTTAGTGCCTTTTTCCTAGATATAACATAGCTGTAAAATTTGTATTCTTTCGATGTGGGATATCTTAATTTTTTTATAAGTTGAAATTATATATGGAAAAGTAGATCAAGTAATTTCCCAATTTTCCCTCCATCTGTATATATTGACCCTTTTCCTGTCAAAATATATATATTTGTTACCTTTTTCATTAATAAATCTGTCTTTTCCAAAACAAAACAAAAAATTGTCTTTCTTTAATTCTGAGATTAATTTTTTCATTCTTTTAATTCAATGTTTATTGTTGCCCCATTTTGCAACAATAATTAGAAGGTTTGTCATCAAAAGATTGTTGCCCAATCACCGAATCTGTCGGACGCTTCAATCTTAAACACACGTTCAAGCCACGTGTGTCAGTTTCCTGCAAAAAAAAAAAAAATTCCGACAAAAAGAATGTAAATTGGACTACAAGGATGTAAATTGGAAACCTTAGGACATATTCTGAAAATGTGAAAACTTAAATGATTTAAAATGTAATCGTCCTAAGTTACGGGACCTATTTTGAAATTTTCCCTTTCTTAGAAATGCACTTTCCACCTCCAATTATCTTTCTTCCATAGAAATGCACTTTCCACCCCAATTTTCCTTTCTGCACTTTCTGCCTCAATTTCCCTTTCTTCCTTAGAAATGCACTTTCCGCCTAAATTTCAGTTGCAACCTCAATGTATTTTCTTACAAATGTAATTTTTGCCAAAATATCCCCTTCTTCCATAGAAATACACTTTTTGCCCCCAATTTCTCTTTCCAGCTTAAAAATATACTTTCCGGATATAATTTTTTTATGTCCCATAACTTTTAAACTTTTCAAAATATGTCCCCAAAAAATTAAGTTTTTCGACGTAGTTTTGATGTTCCAGCGACATTGGGACATAAATAAAAATGTTAGTTAAAATTTTGGGACGCGTGAAATTGGAAAACTTAACTTTTTTATGTTCTAAAAAAGAGAGCAAAAAAGTAATTGTTCAATCGGGGCCAAACCATTTGACTGTAATGGGTCGGAGATGGCAACCAGCCTGTTATCCTTCCACTGCCGAGAGTGGGTGGTTGTCGCTGCTCTGTGGAGCCAGCCTGGCGCATTACCCACCACTCTAGGAGCCATGAAGCCCAAGCTTTCGCTCGGACCACATAGCCCAACTCCCAGCTTGAACGGGCATGCCAGAATTTAGCCACCACCAACCCAGTCAATTGGGTCAGCCCAACGTCCAATCACCCTAATGCCCCCACTTGGGTCACAAGCTTGCGTTACCAAGCACGGCAATGACTTAGTGCCTTTTTCCTAGATATAACATAGCTGTAAAATTTGTATTCTTTCGATGTGGGATATCTTAATTTTTTTTATAAGTTGAAATTATATATGGAAAAGTAGATCAAGTAATTTCCCAATTTTCCCTCCATCTGTAAATATAGACCTTTTTCCTGTCAAAATATATATATTTGTTACCTTTTTCATTAATAAATTTGTCTTTTCCAAAACAAAACAAAAAATTGTCTTTCTTTAATTCTGAGATTAATTTTTTCATTCTTTTAATTCAATGTTTATTGTTGCTTAATCACTGAATCTGTCGGACGCTTCAATTTTAAACACACGTTCAAGCCACGCGTGTCAGTTTCCTGCAAAAAAAAAATTAATTTTCCGACAAAAAGAATGTAAATTGGACTAAAAGGATGTAAATTGGAAACCTTGGGACATATTCTGAAAATGTGAAAACTTAAATGATTTAAAATGTAATCGTCCTAAGTTATAGGACCTATTTTGAAATTTTCCCTTTCTTAGAAATTCGCTTTCCACCTCCATTTATCTTTCTTCCATAGAAATGCACTTTCCACCCCAATTTTCCTTTCTGCACCTTCTGCCTCAATTTCCCTTTCTTCCTTAGAAATGCACTTTCCGCCTAAATTTCAGTTGCAATCTCAATGTATTTTCTTACAAATGTAATTTTTCCAAAATATCCCCTTCTTCCATAGAAATACACATTTTGCCCCCAATTTCTCTTTCCTGCTTAGAAATATACTTTCCGCATATAATTTTTTTATGTCCCATAACTTTTAAACTTTTCAAAAATTGTCCCCAAAAAATTAAGTTTTTCGACGTAGTTTTGATGTTCCAGCGACATTGGGACGTAAATAAAAATGTTAGTTAAAATTTTGGGACGCGTGAAATTGGAAAACTTAACTTTTTTAGTTCTAAAAAAGAGAGCAAAAAAGTAATTGTTCAATCGGGGCCAAACCATTTGACTGTAATGGGTCGGAGATGGCAACCAGCCTGTTATCCTTCCACTGCCGAGAGTGGGTGGTTGTCGCTGCTCTGTGGAGCCAGCCTGGCGCATTACCCACCACTCTAGGAGCCATGAATCCCAAGCTTTCGCTCGGACCACATAGCCCAACTTCCAGCTTGGAACGGGCACGCCAAAATTTAGCCACCAACAACCCAGTCAATTGGGTCAGCCCAACGTCCAATCACCCTAATGCCCCCACTTGGGTCACAAGCTTGCGTTACCAAGCACGACAATGACTTAGTGCCTTTTTCCTAGATATAACATAGCTGTAAAATTTGTATTCTTTCGATGTGGGATATCTTAATTTTTTTATAAGTTGAAATTATATATGGAAAAGTAGATCAAGTAATTTCCCAATTTTCCCTCCATCTGTATATATTGACCCTTTTCCTGTCAAAATATATATATTTGTTACCTTTTTCATTAATAAATCTGTCTTTTCCAAAACAAAACAAAAAATTGTCTTTCTTTAATTCTGAGATTAATTTTTTCATTCTTTTAATTCAATGTTTATTGTTGCCCCATTTTGCAACAATAATTAGAAGGTTTGTCATCAAAAGATTGTTGCCCAATCACCGAATCTGTCGGACGCTTCAATCTTAAACACACGTTCAAGCCACGTGTGTCAGTTTCCTGCAAAAAAAAAAAAAAATTCCGACAAAAAGAATGTAAATTGGACTACAAGGATGTAAATTGGAAACCTTAGGACATATTCTGAAAATGTGAAAACTTAAATGATTTAAAATGTAATCGTCCTAAGTTACGGGACCTATTTTGAAATTTTCCCTTTCTTAGAAATGCACTTTCCACCTCCAATTATCTTTCTTCCATAGAAATGCACTTTCCACCCCAATTTTCCTTTCTGCACTTTCTGCCTCAATTTCCCTTTCTTCCTTAGAAATGCACTTTCCGCCTAAATTTCAGGTGCAACCTCAATGTATTTTCTTACAAATGTAATTTTTGCCAAAATATCCCCTTCTTCCATAGAAATACACTTTTTGCCCCCAATTTCTCTTTCCAGCTTAAAAATATACTTTCCGGATATAATTTTTTTATGTCCCATAACTTTTAAACTTTTCAAAATATGTCCCCAAAAAATTAAGTTTTTCGACGTAGTTTTGATGTTCCAGCGACATTGGGACATAAATAAAAATGTTAGTTAAAATTTTGGGACGCGTGAAATTGGAAAACTTAACTTTTTTATGTTCTAAAAAAGAGAGCAAAAAAGTAATTGTTCAATCGGGGCCAAACCATTTGACTGTAATGGGTCGGAGATGGCAACCAGCCTGTTATCCTTCCACTGCCGAGAGTGGGTGGTTGTCGCTGCTCTGTGGAGCCAGCCTGGCGCATTACCCACCACTCTAGGAGCCATGAAGCCCAAGCTTTCGCTCGGACCACATAGCCCAACTCCCAGCTTGAACGGGCATGCCAGAATTTAGCCACCACCAACCCAGTCAATTGGGTCAGCCCAACGTCCAATCACCCTAATGCCCCCACTTGGGTCACAAGCTTGCGTTACCAAGCACGGCAATGACTTAGTGCCTTTTTCCTAGATATAACATAGCTGTAAAATTTGTATTCTTTCGATGTGGGATATCTTAATTTTTTTTATAAGTTGAAATTATATATGGAAAAGTAGATCAAGTAATTTCCCAATTTTCCCTCCATCTGTAAATATAGACCTTTTTCCTGTCAAAATATATATATTTGTTACCTTTTTCATTAATAAATTTGTCTTTTCCAAAACAAAACAAAAAATTGTCTTTCTTTAATTCTGAGATTAATTTTTTCATTCTTTTAATTCAATGTTTATTGTTGCTTAATCACTGAATCTGTCGGACGCTTCAATTTTAAACACACGTTCAAGCCACGCGTGTCAGTTTCCTGCAAAAAAAAAATTAATTTTCCGACAAAAAGAATGTAAATTGGACTAAAAGGATGTAAATTGGAAACCTTGGGACATATTCTGAAAATGTGAAAACTTAAATGATTTAAAATGTAATCGTCCTAAGTTATAGGACCTATTTTGAAATTTTCCCTTTCTTAGAAATTCGCTTTCCACCTCCATTTATCTTTCTTCCATAGAAATGCACTTTCCACCCCAATTTTCCTTTCTGCACCTTCTGCCTCAATTTCCCTTTCTTCCTTAGAAATGCACTTTCCGCCTAAATTTCAGTTGCAATCTCAATGTATTTTCTTACAAATGTAATTTTTCCAAAATATCCCCTTCTTCCATAGAAATACACATTTTGCCCCCAATTTCTCTTTCCTGCTTAGAAATATACTTTCCGCATATAATTTTTTTATGTCCCATAACTTTTAAACTTTTCAAAAATTGTCCCCAAAAAATTAAGTTTTTCGACGTAGTTTTGATGTTCCAGCGACATTGGGACGTAAATAAAAATGTTAGTTAAAATTTTGGGACGCGTGAAATTGGAAAACTTAACTTTTTTAGTTCTAAAAAAGAGAGCAAAAAAGTAATTGTTCAATCGGGGCCAAACCATTTGACTGTAATGGGTCGGAGATGGCAACCAGCCTGTTATCCTTCCACTGCCGAGAGTGGGTGGTTGTCGCTGCTCTGTGGAGCCAGCCTGGCGCATTACCCACCACTCTAGGAGCCATGAAGCCCAAGCTTTCGCTCGGACCACATAGCCCAACTCCCAGCTTGGAACGGGCATGCCAGAATTTAGCCACCACCAACCCAGTCAATTGGGTCAGCCCAACGTCCAATCACCCTAATGCCCCCACTTGGGTCACAAGCTTGCGTTACCAAGCACGGCAATGACTTAGTGCCTTTTTCCTAGATATAACATAGCTGTAAAATTTGTATTCTTTCGATGTGGGATATCTTAATTTTTTTTATAAGTTGAAATTATATATGGAAAAGTAGATCAAGTAATTTCCCAATTTTCCCTCCAACTGTATATATAGACCTTTTTCCTGTCAAAATATATATATTTGTTACCTTTTTCATTAATAAATTTGTCTTTTCCAAAACAAAACAAAAAATTGTCTTTCTTTAATTCTGAGATTAATTTTTTCATTCTTTTAATTCAATGTTTATTGTTGCCCCATTTTGCAACAATAATTAGAAGGTTTGTCATCAAAAGATTGTTGCCCAATCACCGAATATGTCGGACGCTTCAATCTTAAACACACGTTCAAGCCACGCGTGTCAGTTTCCTGCAAAAAAAAAATTAATTTTCCGACAAAAAGAATGTAAATTGGACTAAAAGGATGTAAATTGGAAACCTTGGGACATATTCTGAAAATGTGAAAACTTAAATGATTTAAAATGTAATCGTCCTAAGTTATAGGACCTATTTTGAAATTTTCCCTTTCTTAGAAATTCGCTTTCCACCTCCATTTATCTTTCTTCCATAGAAATGCACTTTCCACCCCAATTTTCCTTTCTGCACCTTCTGCCTCAATTTCCCTTTCTTCCTTAGAAATGCACTTTCCGCCTAAATTTCAGTTGCAATCTCAATGTATTTTCTTACAAATGTAATTTTTCCAAAATATCCCCTTCTTCCATAGAAATACACATTTTGCCCCCAATTTCTCTTTCCTGCTTAGAAATATACTTTCCGCATATAATTTTTTTATGTCCCATAACTTTTAAACTTTTCAAAAATTGTCCCCAAAAAATTAAGTTTTTCGACGTAGTTTTGATGTTCCAGCGACATTGGGACGTAAATAAAAATGTTAGTTAAAATTTTGGGACGCGTGAAATTGGAAAACTTAACTTTTTTAGTTCTAAAAAAGAGAGCAAAAAAGTAATTGTTCAATCGGGGCCAAACCATTTGACTGTAATGGGTCGGAGATGGCAACCAGCCTGTTATCCTTCCACTGCCGAGAGTGGGTGGTTGTCGCTGCTCTGTGGAGCCAGCCTGGCGCATTACCCACCACTCTAGGAGCCATGAAGCCCAAGCTTTCGCTCGGACCACATAGCCCAACTCCCAGCTTGGAACGGGCATGCCAGAATTTAGCCACCACCAACCCAGTCAATTGGGTCAGCCCAACGTCCAATCACCCTAATGCCCCCACTTGGGTCACAAGCTTGCGTTACCAAGCACGGCAATGACTTAGTGCCTTTTTCCTAGATATAACATAGCTGTAAAATTTGTATTCTTTCGATGTGGGATATCTTAATTTTTTTTATAAGTTGAAATTATATATGGAAAAGTAGATCAAGTAATTTCCCAATTTTCCCTCCAACTGTATATATAGACCTTTTTCCTGTCAAAATATATATATTTGTTACCTTTTTCATTAATAAATTTGTCTTTTCCAAAACAAAACAAAAAATTGTCTTTCTTTAATTCTGAGATTAATTTTTTCATTCTTTTAATTCAATGTTTATTGTTGCCCCATTTTGCAACAATAATTAGAAGGTTTGTCATCAAAAGATTGTTGCCCAATCACCGAATATGTCGGACGCTTCAATCTTAAACACACGTTCAAGCCACGCGTGTCAGTTTCCTGCAAAAAAAAAAAAAATTCCGACAAAAAGAATGTAAATTGGAAACCTTAGGACATATTCTGAAAATGTGAAAACTTAAATTATTTAAAATGTAATCGTCCTAAGCTACGGGACCTATTTTGAAATTTTCCCTTTTTTAGAAATGCACTTTCCACCTCCATTTATCTTTCTTCCATAGAATTGCACTTTCCACCCCAATTTTCCTTTCTGCACTTTCTGCCTCAATTTCCCTTTCTTCCTGAGAAATGCACTTTCCGCCTAAATTTCAGTTGCAACCTCAATGTATTTTCTTACAAATGTAATTTTTGCCAAAATATCCCCTTCTTCCATAGAAATACACTTTTTGCCCCCAATTTCTCTTTCCTGCTTAGAAATATACTATCCGGATATAATTTTTTTATGTCCCATAACTTTTAAACTTTTCAAAATATGTCCCCAAAAAATTAAGTTTTTCGACGTAGTTTTGATGTTCCGGCGACATTTGGACGTAAATAAAAATGTTAGTTAAAATTTTGAGACGCGTGTAATTGGAAAACTTAACTTTTTTATGTTCTAAAAAAGAGAGCAAAAAAGTAATTGTTCAATCGGGGCCAAACCATTTGACTGTAATGGGTCGGAGATGGCAACCAGCCTGTTATCCTTCCACTGCCGAGAGTGGGTGGTTGTCGCTGCTCTGTGGAGCCAGCCTGGCGCATTACCCACCCCACTCTAGGAGCCATGAAGCCCAAGCTTTCGCTCGGACCACATAGCCCAACTCCCAGCTTGGAACGGGCAGGCCAAAATTTAGCCACCAACAACCCAGTCAATTGGGTCAGCCCAACGTCCAATCACCCTAATGCCCCCACTTGGGTCACAAGCTTGCGTTACCAAGCACGGCATTGACTCGGTGCCTTTTTCCTAGATATAACATAGCTGTAAAATTTGTATTCTTTCGATGTGGGATATCTTAATTTTTTTATAAGTTGAAATTATATATGGAAAAGTAGATCAAGTGATTTCCCAATTTTCCCTCCATCTGTATATATTGACCTTTTTCCTGTCAAAATATATATATTTGTTACCTTTTTCATTAATAAATTTGTCTTTTCCAAAACAAAACAAAAAATTGTCTTTCTTTAATTCTGAGATTAATTTTTTCATTCTTTTAATTCAATGTTTATTGTTGCCCCATTTTGCAACAATAATTAGAAGGTTTGTCATCAAAAGATTCTTGCCCAATCACCGAATCTGTCGGACGCTTCAATCTTAAACACACGTTCAAGCCACGCGTGTCAGTTTCCTGTAAAAAAAAAAAAAAAATTCCGACAAAAAGAATGTAAATTGGACTACAAGGATGTAAATTGGAAACCTTAGGACATATTCTGAAAATGTGAGAACTTAAATGATTTAAAATGTAATCGTCCTAAGCTACGGGACATATTTTGAAATTTTCCCTTTTTTAGAAATGCACTTTCCACCTCCATTTATCTTTCTTCCATAGAAATGCACTTTCCACCCCAATTTTCCTTTCTGCACTTTCTGCCTCAATTTCCCTTTCTTCCTTAGAATTGCACTTTCCGCCTAAATTTCAGTTGCAACCTCAATGTATTTTCTTACAAATGTAATTTTTGCCAAAATATCCCCTTCTTCCATAGAAATACACTTTTTGCCCCCAATTTCTCTTTCCTGCTTAGAAATATACTTTCCGGATATAATTTTTTTATGTCCCATAACTTTTAAACTTTTCAAAAAATGTCCCCAAAAAATTATGTTTTTCGACGTAGTTTTGATGTTCCGGCGACATTGGGACGTAAATAAAAATGTTAGTTAAAATTTTGGGACGCGTGTAATTGGAAAACTTAACTTTATTATGTTCTAAAAAAGAGAGCAAAAACGTAATTGTTCAATCGGGGCCAAACCATTTGATTGTAATGGGTCGGAGATGGCAACCAGCCTGTTATCCTTCCACTGGCGAGAGTGGGTGGTTGTCGCTGCTCTATGGAGCCAGCCTGGCGCATTACCCACCACTCTAGGAGCCATGAAGCCCAAGCTTTCGCTCGGACCACATAGCCCAACTCCCACCTTGGAACGGGCACGCCAAAATTTAGCCACCAACAACCCAGTCAATTGGGTCAGCCCAACGTCCAATCACCCTAATGCCCCCACTTGGGTCACAAGCTTGCGTTACCAAGCACGACAATGACTTAGTGCCTTTATCCTAGATATAACATAGCTGTAAAATTTGTATTCTTTCGATGTGGGATATCTTAATTTTTTTATAAGTTGAAATTATATATGGAAAAGTAGATCAAGTAATTTCCCAATTTTCCCTCCATCTGTATATATTGACCCTTTTCCTGTCAAAATATATATATATTTGTTACCTTTTTCATTAATAAATTTGTCTTTTCCAAAACAAAACAAAAAATTGTCTTTCTTTAATTCTGAGATTAATTTTTTCATTCTTTTAATTCAATGTTTATTGTTGCCCCATTTTGCAACAATAATTAGAAGGTTTGTCATCAAAAGATTGTTGCCCAATCACCGAATCTGTCGGACGCTTCAATCTTAAACACACGTTCAAGCCACGCGTGTCAGTTTCCTGCAAAAAAAAAAAAAATTCCGACAAAAAGAATGTAAATTGGACTACAAGGATGTAAATTGGAAACCTTAGGACATATTCTGAAAATGTGAAAACTTAAATGATTTAAAATGTAATTGTCCTAAGTTACGGGACCTATTTTGAAATTTTCCCTTTCTTAGAAATGCACTTTCCACCTCCAATTATCTTTCTTCCATAGAAATGCACTTTCCACCCCAATTTTCCTTTCTGCACTTTCTGCCTCAATTTCCCTTTCTTCCTTAGAAATGCACTTTCCGCCTAAATTTCAGTTGCAACCTCAATGTATTTTCTTACAAATGTAATTTTTGCCAAAATATCCCCTACTTCCATAGAAATACACTTTTTGCCCCCAATTTCTCTTTCCAGCTTAAAAATATACTTTCCGGATATAATTTTTTTATGTCCCATAACTTTTAAACTTTTCAAAATATGTCCCCAAAAAATTAAGTTTTTCGACGTAGTTTTGATGTTCCAGCGACATTGGGACATAAATAAAAATGTTAGTTAAAATTTTGGGACGCGTGAAATTGGAAAACTTAACTTTTTTATGTTCTAAAAAAGAGAGCAAAAAAGTAATTGTTCAATCGGGGCCAAACCATTTGACTGTAATGGGTCGGAGATGGCAACCAGTCTGTTATCCTTCCACTGCCGAGAGTGGGTGGTTGTCGCTGCTCTGTGGAGCCAGCCTGGCGCATTACCCACCACTCTAGGAGCCATGAAGCCCAAGCTTTCGCTCGGACCACATAGCCCAATTTCCAGCTTGGAACGGGCAGGCCAAAATTTAACCACCAACAACCCAGTCAATTGGGTCAGCCCAACGTCCAATCACCCTAATGCCCCCAATTGGGTCACAAGCTTGCGTTACCAAGCACGGCAATGACTTAGTGCCTTTTTCCTAGATATAACATAGCTGTAAAATTTGTATTCTTTCGATGTGGGATATCTTAATTTTTTTATAAGTTGAAATTATATATGGAAAAGGAGATCAAGTGATTTCCCAATTTTCCCTCCATTTGTATATATTGACCTTTTTCCTGTCAAAATATATATATATTTGTTACCTTTTTCATTAATAAATTTGTCTTTTCCAAAACAAAACAAAAAATTGTCTTTCTTTAATTCTGAGATTAATTTTTTCATTCTTTTAATTCAATGTTTATTGTTGCCCCATTTTGCAACAATAATTAGAAGGTTTGTCATCAAAAGATTGTTGCCCAATCACCGAATCTGTCGGACGCTTCAATCTTAAACACACGTTCAAACCACGCGTGTCAGTTTCCTGCAAAAAAAAATTAATTTTCCGACAAAAAGAATGTAAATTGGACTAAAAGGATGCAAATTGGAAACCTTAGGACATATTCTGAAAATGTGAAAACTTAAATGATTTAAAATGTAATCGTCCTAAGCTACGGGACCTATTTTGAAATTTTCCCTTTTTTAGAAATGCACTTTCCACCTCCATTTATCTTTCTTCCATAGAAATGCACTTTCCACCCCAATTTTCCTTTCTGCACTTTCTGCCTCAATTTCCCTTTCTTCCTTAGAAATGCACTTTCCGCCTAAATTTCAGTTGCAACCTCAATGTATTTTCTTACAAATGTAATTTTTGCCAAAATATCCCCTTCTTCCATAGAAATACACTTTTTGCCCCCAATTTCTCTTTCCTGGTTAGAAATATACTTTCCGGATATAATTTTTTTATGTCCCATAACTTTTAAACTTTTCAAAAAATGTCCCCAAAAAATTATGTTTTTCGACGTAGTTTTGATGTTCCGGCGACATTGGGACGTAAATAAAAATGTTAGTTAAAATTTTGGGACGCGTGTAATTGGAAAACTTAACTTTATTATGTTCTAAAAAAGAGAGCAAAAACGTAATTGTTCAATCGGGGCCAAACCATTTGATTGTAATGGGTCGGAGATGGCAACCAACCTGTTATCCTTCCACTGGCGAGAGTGGGTGGTTGTCGCTGCTCTATGGAGCCAGCCTGGCGCATTACCCACCACTCTAGGAGCCATGAAGCCCAAGCTTTCGCTCGGACCACATAGCCCAACTCCCAGCTTGGAACGGGCACGCCAAAATTTAGCCACCAACAACCCAGTCAATTGGGTCAGCCCAACGTCCAATCACCCTAATGCCCCCACTTGGGTCACAAGCTTGCGTTACCAAGCACGACAATGACTTAGTGCCTTTTTCCTAGATATAACATAGCTGTAAAATTTGTATTCTTTCGATGTGGGATATCTTAATTTTTTTATAAGTTGAAATTATATATGGAAAAGTAGATCAAGTAATTTCCCAATTTTCCCTCCATCTGTATATATTGACCCTTTTCCTGTCAAAATATATATATTTGTTACCTTTTTCATTAATAAATTTGTCTTTTCCAAAACAAAACAAAAAATTGTCTTTCTTTAATTCTGAGATTAATTTTTTCATTCTTTTAATTCAATGTTTATTGTTGCCCCATTTTGCAACAATAATTAGAAGGTTTGTCATCAAAAGATTGTTGCCCAATCACCGAATCTGTCGGACGCTTCAATCTTAAACACACGTTCAAGCCACGCGTGTCAGTTTCCTGCAAAAAAAAAAAAAATTCCGACAAAAAGAATGTAAATTGGACTACAAGGATGTAAATTGGAAACCTTAGGACATATTCTGAAAATGTGAAAACTTAAATGATTTAAAATGTAATTGTCCTAAGTTACGGGACCTATTTTGAAATTTTCCCTTTCTTAGAAATGCACTTTCCACCTCCAATTATCTTTCTTCCATAGAAATGCACTTTCCACCCCAATTTTCCTTTCTGCACTTTCTGCCTCAATTTCCCTTTCTTCCTTAGAAATGCACTTTCCGCCTAAATTTCAGTTGCAACCTCAATGTATTTTCTTACAAATGTAATTTTTGCCAAAATATCCCTTTCTTCCATAGAAATACACTTTTTGCCCCCAATTTCTCTTTCCAGCTTAAAAATATACTTTCCGGATATAATTTTTTTATGTCCCATAACTTTTAAACTTTTCAAAATATGTCCCCAAAAAATTAAGTTTTTCGACGTAGTTTTGATGTTCCAGCGACATTGGGACATAAATAAAAATGTTAGTTAAAATTTTGGGACGCGTGAAATTGGAAAACTTAACTTTTTTATGTTCTAAAAAAGAGAGCAAAAAAGTAATTGTTCAATCGGGGCCAAACCATTTGACTGTAATGGGTCGGAGATGGCAACCAGTCTGTTATCCTTCCACTGCCGAGAGTGGGTGGTTGTCGCTGCTCTGTGGAGCCAGCCTGGCGCATTACCCACCACTCTAGGAGCCATGAAGCCCAAGCTTTCGCTCGGACCACATAGCCCAATTTCCAGCTTGGAACGGGCAGGCCAAAATTTAACCACCAACAACCCAGTCAATTGGGTCAGCCCAACGTCCAATCACCCTAATGCCCCCAATTGGGTCACAAGCTTGCGTTACCAAGCACGGCAATGACTTAGTGCCTTTTTCCTAGATATAACATAGCTGTAAAATTTGTATTCTTTCGATGTGGGATATCTTAATTTTTTTATAAGTTGAAATTATATATGGAAAAGGAGATCAAGTGATTTCCCAATTTTCCCTCCATTTGTATATATTGACCTTTTTCCTGTCAAAATATATATATATTTGTTACCTTTTTCATTAATAAATTTGTCTTTTCCAAAACAAAACAAAAAATTGTCTTTCTTTAATTCTGAGATTAATTTTTTCATTCTTTTAATTCAATGTTTATTGTTGCCCCATTTTGCAACAATAATTAGAAGGTTTGTCATCAAAAGATTGTTGCCCAATCACCGAATCTGTCGGACGCTTCAATCTTAAACACACGTTCAAACCACGCGTGTCAGTTTCCTGCAAAAAAAAATTAATTTTCCGACAAAAAGAATGTAAATTGGACTAAAAGGATGCAAATTGGAAACCTTAGGACATATTCTGAAAATGTGAAAACTTAAATGATTTAAAATGTAATCGTCCTAAGCTACGGGACCTATTTTGAAATTTTCCCTTTTTTAGAAATGCACTTTCCACCTCCATTTATCTTTCTTCCATAGAAATGCACTTTCCACCCCAATTTTCCTTTCTGCACTTTCTGCCTCAATTTCCCTTTCTTCCTTAGAAATGCACTTTCCGCCTAAATTTCAGTTGCAACCTCAATGTATTTTCTTACAAATGTAATTTTTGCCAAAATATCCCCTTCTTCCATAGAAATACACTTTTTGCCCCCAATTTCTCTTTCCTGGTTAGAAATATACTTTCCGGATATAATTTTTTTATGTCCCATAACTTTTAAACTTTTCAAAAAATGTCCCCAAAAAATTATGTTTTTCGACGTAGTTTTGATGTTCCGGCGACATTGGGACGTAAATAAAAATGTTAGTTAAAATTTTGGGACGCGTGTAATTGGAAAACTTAACTTTATTATGTTCTAAAAAAGAGAGCAAAAACGTAATTGTTCAATCGGGGCCAAACCATTTGATTGTAATGGGTCGGAGATGGCAACCAGCCTGTTATCCTTCCACTGGCGAGAGTGGGTGGTTGTCGCTGCTCTATGGAGCCAGCCTGGCGCATTACCCACCACTCTAGGAGCCATGAAGCCCAAGCTTTCGCTCGGACCACATAGCCCAACTCCCAGCTTGGAACGGGCACGCCAAAATTTAGCCACCAACAACCCAGTCAATTGGGTCAGCCCAACGTCCAATCACCCTAATGCCCCCACTTGGGTCACAAGCTTGCGTTACCAAGCACGACAATGACTTAGTGCCTTTTTCCTAGATATAACATAGCTGTAAAATTTGTATTCTTTCGATGTGGGATATCTTAATTTTTTTATAAGTTGAAATTATATATGGAAAAGTAGATCAAGTAATTTCCCAATTTTCCCTCCATCTGTATATATTGACCCTTTTCCTGTCAAAATATATATATTTGTTACCTTTTTCATTAATAAATTTGTCTTTTCCAAAACAAAACAAAAAATTGTCTTTCTTTAATTCTGAGATTAATTTTTTCATTCTTTTAATTCAATGTTTATTGTTGCCCCATTTTGCAACAATAATTAGAAGGTTTGTCATCAAAAGATTGTTGCCCAATCACCGAATCTGTCGGACGCTTCAATCTTAAACACACGTTCAAGCCACGCGTGTCAGTTTCCTGCAAAAAAAAAAAAAATTCCGACAAAAAGAATGTAAATTGGACTACAAGGATGTAAATTGGAAACCTTAGGACATATTCTGAAAATGTGAAAACTTAAATGATTTAAAATGTAATTGTCCTAAGTTACGGGACCTATTTTGAAATTTTCCCTTTCTTAGAAATGCACTTTCCACCTCCAATTATCTTTCTTCCATAGAAATGCACTTTCCACCCCAATTTTCCTTTCTGCACTTTCTGCCTCAATTTCCCTTTCTTCCTTAGAAATGCACTTTCCGCCTAAATTTCAGTTGCAACCTCAATGTATTTTCTTACAAATGTAATTTTTGCCAAAATATCCCTTTCTTCCATAGAAATACACTTTTTGCCCCCAATTTCTCTTTCCAGCTTAAAAATATACTTTCCGGATATAATTTTTTTATGTCCCATAACTTTTAAACTTTTCAAAATATGTCCCCAAAAAATTAAGTTTTTCGACGTAGTTTTGATGTTCAAGCGACATTGGGACATAAATAAAAATGTTAGTTAAAATTTTGGGACGCGTGAAATTGGAAAACTTAACTTTTTTATGTTCTAAAAAAGAGAGCAAAAAAGTAATTGTTCAATCGGGGCCAAACCATTTGACTGTAATGGGTCGGAGATGGCAACCAGTCTGTTATCCTTCCACTGCCGAGAGTGGGTGGTTGTCGCTGCTCTGTGGAGCCAGCCTGGCGCATTACCCACCACTCTAGGAGCCATGAAGCCCAAGCTTTCGCTCGGACCACATAGCCCAACTTCCAGCTTGGAACGGGCAGGCCAAAATTTAACCACCAACAACCCAGTCAATTGGGTCAGCCCAACGTCCAATCACCCTAATGCCCCCAATTGGGTCACAAGCTTGCGTTACCAAGCACGACAATGACTTAGTGCCTTTTTCCTAGATATAACATAGCTGTAAAATTTGTATTCTTTCGATGTGGGATATCTTAATTTTTTTATAAGTTGAAATTATATATGGAAAAGTAGATCAAGTAATTTCCCAATTTTCCCTCCATCTGTATATATTGACCCTTTTCCTGTCAAAATATATATATTTGTTACCTTTTTCATTAATAAATTTGTCTTTTCCAAAACAAAACAAAAAATTGTCTTTCTTTAATTCTGAGATTAATTTTTTCATTCTTTTAATTATTGGTTTATTGTTGCCCCATTTTGCAACAATAATTAGAAGGTTTGTCATCAAAAGATTGTTGCCCAATCACCGAATCTGTCGGACACTTCAATCTTAAACACACGTTCAAGCCACGCGTGTCAGTTTCCTGCAAAAAAAAAAAAATTCCGACAAAAAGAATGTAAATTGGACTACAAGGATGTAAATTGGAAACCTTAGGACATATTCTGAAAATGTGAAAACTTAAATGATTTAAAATGTAATTGTCCTAAGTTACGGGACCTATTTTGAAATTTTCCCTTTCTTAGAAATGCACTTTCCACCTCCAATTATCTTTCTTCCATAGAAATGCACTTTCCACCCCAATTTTCCTTTCTGCACTTTCTGCCTCAATTTCCCTTTCTTCCTTAGAAATGCACTTTCCGCCTAAATTTCAGTTGCAACCTCAATGTATTTTCTTACAAATTTAATTTTTGCCAAAATATCCCTTTCTTCCATAGAAATACACTTTTTGCCCCCAATTTCTCTTTCCAGCTTAAAAATATACTTTCCGGATATAATTTTTTTATGTCCCATAACTTTTAAACTTTTCAAAATATGTCCCCAAAAAATTAAGTTTTTCGACGTAGTTTTGATGTTCCAGCGACATTGGGACATAAATAAAAATGTTAGTTAAAATTTTGGGACGCGTGAAATTGGAAAACTTAACTTTTTTATGTTCTAAAAAAGAGAGCAAAAAAGTAATTGTTCAATCGGGGCCAAACCATTTGACTGTAATGGGTCGGAGATGGCAACCAGTCTGTTATCCTTCCACTGCCGAGAGTGGGTGGTTGTCGCTGCTCTGTGGAGCCAGCCTGGCGCATTACCCACCACTCTAGGAGCCATGAAGCCCAAGCTTTCGCTCGGACCACATAGCCCAATTTCCAGCTTGGAACGGGCAGGCCAAAATTTAACCACCAACAACCCAGTCAATTGGGTCAGCCCAACGTCCAATCACCCTAATGCCCCCAATTGGGTCACAAGCTTGCGTTACCAAGCACGGCAATGACTTAGTGCCTTTTTCCTAGATATAACATAGCTGTAAAATTTGTATTCTTTCGATGTGGGATATCTTAATTTTTTTATAAGTTGAAATTATATATGGAAAAGGAGATCAAGTGATTTCCCAATTTTCCCTCCATTTGTATATATTGACCTTTTTCCTGTCAAAATATATATATATTTGTTACCTTTTTCATTAATAAATTTGTCTTTTCCAAAACAAAACAAAAAATTGTCTTTCTTTAATTCTGAGATTAATTTTTTCATTCTTTTAATTCAATGTTTATTGTTGCCCCATTTTGCAACAATAATTAGAAGGTTTGTCATCAAAAGATTGTTGCCCAATCACCGAATCTGTCGGACGCTTCAATCTTAAACACACGTTCAAACCACGCGTGTCAGTTTCCTGCAAAAAAAAATTAATTTTCCGACAAAAAGAATGTAAATTGGACTAAAAGGATGCAAATTGGAAACCTTAGGACATATTCTGAAAATGTGAAAACTTAAATGATTTAAAATGTAATCGTCCTAAGCTACGGGACCTATTTTGAAATTTTCCCTTTTTTAGAAATGCACTTTCCACCTCCATTTATCTTTCTTCCATAGAAATGCACTTTCCACCCCAATTTTCCTTTCTGCACTTTCTGCCTCAATTTCCCTTTCTTCCTTAGAAATGCACTTTCCGCCTAAATTTCAGTTGCAACCTCAATGTATTTTCTTACAAATGTAATTTTTGCCAAAATATCCCCTTCTTCCATAGAAATACACTTTTTGCCCCCAATTTCTCTTTCCTGGTTAGAAATATACTTTCCGGATATAATTTTTTTATGTCCCATAACTTTTAAACTTTTCAAAAAATGTCCCCAAAAAATTATGTTTTTCGACGTAGTTTTGATGTTCCGGCGACATTGGGACGTAAATAAAAATGTTAGTTAAAATTTTGGGACGCGTGTAATTGGAAAACTTAACTTTATTATGTTCTAAAAAAGAGAGCAAAAACGTAATTGTTCAATCGGGGCCAAACCATTTGATTGTAATGGGTCGGAGATGGCAACCAGCCTGTTATCCTTCCACTGGCGAGAGTGGGTGGTTGTCGCTGCTCTATGGAGCCAGCCTGGCGCATTACCCACCACTCTAGGAGCCATGAAGCCCAAGCTTTCGCTCGGACCACATAGCCCAACTCCCAGCTTGGAACGGGCACGCCAAAATTTAGCCACCAACAACCCAGTCAATTGGGTCAGCCCAACGTCCAATCACCCTAATGCCCCCACTTGGGTCACAAGCTTGCGTTACCAAGCACGACAATGACTTAGTGCCTTTTTCCTAGATATAACATAGCTGTAAAATTTGTATTCTTTCGATGTGGGATATCTTAATTTTTTTATAAGTTGAAATTATATATGGAAAAGTAGATCAAGTAATTTCCCAATTTTCCCTCCATCTGTATATATTGACCCTTTTCCTGTCAAAATATATATATTTGTTACCTTTTTCATTAATAAATTTGTCTTTTCCAAAACAAAACAAAAAATTGTCTTTCTTTAATTCTGAGATTAATTTTTTCATTCTTTTAATTCAATGTTTATTGTTGCCCCATTTTGCAACAATAATTAGAAGGTTTGTCATCAAAAGATTGTTGCCCAATCACCGAATCTGTCGGACGCTTCAATCTTAAACACACGTTCAAGCCACGCGTGTCAGTTTCCTGCAAAAAAAAAAAAAATTCCGACAAAAAGAATGTAAATTGGACTACAAGGATGTAAATTGGAAACCTTAGGACATATTCTGAAAATGTGAAAACTTAAATGATTTAAAATGTAATTGTCCTAAGTTACGGGACCTATTTTGAAATTTTCCCTTTCTTAGAAATGCACTTTCCACCTCCAATTATCTTTCTTCCATAGAAATGCACTTTCCACCCCAATTTTCCTTTCTGCACTTTCTGCCTCAATTTCCCTTTCTTCCTTAGAAATGCACTTTCCGCCTAAATTTCAGTTGCAACCTCAATGTATTTTCTTACAAATGTAATTTTTGCCAAAATATCCCTTTCTTCCATAGAAATACACTTTTTGCCCCCAATTTCTCTTTCCAGCTTAAAAATATACTTTCCGGATATAATTTTTTTATGTCCCATAACTTTTAAACTTTTCAAAATATGTCCCCAAAAAATTAAGTTTTTCGACGTAGTTTTGATGTTCAAGCGACATTGGGACATAAATAAAAATGTTAGTTAAAATTTTGGGACGCGTGAAATTGGAAAACTTAACTTTTTTATGTTCTAAAAAAGAGAGCAAAAAAGTAATTGTTCAATCGGGGCCAAACCATTTGACTGTAATGGGTCGGAGATGGCAACCAGTCTGTTATCCTTCCACTGCCGAGAGTGGGTGGTTGTCGCTGCTCTGTGGAGCCAGCCTGGCGCATTACCCACCACTCTAGGAGCCATGAAGCCCAAGCTTTCGCTCGGACCACATAGCCCAACTTCCAGCTTGGAACGGGCAGGCCAAAATTTAACCACCAACAACCCAGTCAATTGGGTCAGCCCAACGTCCAATCACCCTAATGCCCCCAATTGGGTCACAAGCTTGCGTTACCAAGCACGACAATGACTTAGTGCCTTTTTCCTAGATATAACATAGCTGTAAAATTTGTATTCTTTCGATGTGGGATATCTTAATTTTTTTATAAGTTGAAATTATATATGGAAAAGTAGATCAAGTAATTTCCCAATTTTCCCTCCATCTGTATATATTGACCCTTTTCCTGTCAAAATATATATATTTGTTACCTTTTTCATTAATAAATTTGTCTTTTCCAAAACAAAACAAAAAATTGTCTTTCTTTAATTCTGAGATTAATTTTTTCATTCTTTTAATTATTGGTTTATTGTTGCCCCATTTTGCAACAATAATTAGAAGGTTTGTCATCAAAAGATTGTTGCCCAATCACCGAATCTGTCGGACACTTCAAAAGATTGTTGAAACACCACAAGGTGGTGGTTGAAGGAAAACTCCAGTTCTGCACAAGAGCAAGCCTACTCTTGGAAAGATTTGCACATTACACCCACCTCCAAGCTAAGCCAAAGCCTTTTCCAGCTCAAAAGGTTATGTTTAGGAAGCTGTCTTCTAAAACAGAGAAGAGGAAGCAGGATGCAGCTTCAAAGAAGGCCATCACAACTGTACCAACAACAAGAGCCTCTCCAAGAAAGAGAAAAGCCCAGCCACCAAAAGCTCAACCAAAAATGAAGAAAATGAAGAAGATTTTGCATGAATCTTCACCAGAGAATCAGTCAAGAAGTGGAGGAGCCACTTCTGAGGAAATAGAAAAGGTTGCTGAGGAAGGAGTCAACCCTCCTGAGGAGGGTGAAGTATTCAGAGAAATTGTCCCCCTACAGCCTGAGAGCATAACTGAATTCAGAGACCTTGACCAGCCAACAAGGTATGAAAGAAAAAGAAGAATCATCAAGACCTCTGAGAAGCAAAGGTTGATGGAGGAAGAAAAGCAAAAGAAAGAGTTCTTCAAGGAGATTAGACAGGCCAGCAAGTCTAAATCCAAGTCCAAACCCAACAGCCCTGAAGCCAACTCTCCTGATATTCAATCTCAAAGAATATCTCCAAGGCAAGAAGAAGAGGAGTGCAAGACTCCTGAAGATGCACCAATCATTGCCAAGAAGGTATACTCCCCTGAAGGTGCACCTGATAGATCAGGTATTGATGTGCTGGCTGATTTGGTAAATCTTGAAGACAGACCCTTTTCCCCACTTGATCCTAGACTCCTCTCTTACACCAAACTTCTTGAAACTGCCCTTCAAGAAGGTGATCAAGTTGGTTTCCCACCCATTCCAGCCATTCCAATTACCTCTTCAGGCACATTGCTCTCAAAAGCACCTGAATCCCAACTTGCTTTAATTTCTCCTGACCCCAACCCTTCTGAACCCAACATACCTGAATCCCATTCCAACCCTCCTGAATCCAACTCTTCTGAAGATGAAAGTGGTGAAGAATACACTTATGAGGGGATGCTAAGGCAGATTGCCAAGGCTAATGTGGATGCACTTTACCCAGGGTTGAAGGACTATCCTAGACTGCAGCAACAGTTCTATGATCTCAGAGCTCTTGTTGAGATCAAGGATAGAACTATGGTGGAAATAGCTCAAGCTATTCAGGACAAAGGAGCAAGCTGGTGGCAAGTTGAAGAGAACAGGCTCTTAAACTTTGCAAATGTGAAGAAATCCAGTGTGTTAACCACTGAGGCCCTGTTTTGCACAATTGTCTCAGAAAAGGTGCAAGCTGAGAAAGGAAGAATTGCACAAGGACTCAGGCACCCTGATAGTCCATCTGATAATGATGATGATGATGATCACACCAATCCCAATCCCCCTGGTATCAACTCAGCTCAGGTACATTACTTGACTTTTCATTCTGTAAAGGACTCTGATCATTCAGAGGAGTTGACCAAAGATGGTGACTCAGTCCAAGATGCATTGGCCAAGGATGGTTCCTTTGAACCTGAGGCACAGCTTGACAATGCTGAGACTTCCATAGGAGAAGCTGGTTTGGCTAAAGCCTCATCAATGTCAGGCAAGTTGGACATTGACCAGCCTTTAGTCATTCAGGATGACTCAGTGGACTTGGGATGCCCAAGCACTGTGATCTCCCAACAACTGCCCTCTGTGGATCCTGCTGAGGATATAGAGGTGTCAGGTTTTGAAGGAGTTGAAAAGGCTGAGAGTGCTGAAAAATCAGAGGGAGGTGATGATGAGGAGTGTGTGATCACTGGTTCCTTGAGTGCACCACAAATAGAGGGAGAGCAAGTAGAAATATTGGGTGCAGCCCAATATGAGAGTCAGGCTATTCTTCAAGTCAAATCTGAACTTGATGAATCCCTTGGTGAAAGGAGGCCTGATTCTCCAGTGAATGTGAGATTGTCTCTTGAAAAGGAAGAAGAAAAGAATACAGTTGAAAATGAGAGAAAAGGTGCTGATGTATCAGACCTTATGGGAGAAAAAGAAATAGAGGGTGCTGAGGGAGTTTTTACTAACCCTATTAGTTTTGCAGATTCAGTTGCTGTTACTCTTGAACAGATTTTTGCAGATGCCTCCCTGAGAGATATACCAGTTGAAGCTGCCACTGATCTTCAAGCAGTATCAGCAAATGTGTCCACACTTAACCAAATCTACTTTGAACAGGCCAACACCTCTGAGGCTCACTTTCAGATGGCTACTCAGACTGCATCCATCATTGAAGAGCAGTCAGGAAAGTTGGACACACTGGTCAGGGAAGTTGAGAAGGCTCATGCAACCACTGCTGATACCCTAGATGGCCAAGGGAAGACTCTAGCCTCTGTGGAGATGAGGCTCACAGGGTCTGAAGAAGTGATCTTACCTACTATTGATGCAAGACTTTGTGGAGTTGAAACTGGACTGCAAACAGTTTCAACTGAAGTAACAAAAGCCAAAGATGCTATGGGTATATTCACTAGATCTGTGAAGAAAGAGCAGCAGGGTCTCAAAACTTTGTACAAGCACAATGTAAAGGCATTGAGAAAGACAATCAAGGATGCTTTAAGGCAGAGGACAGCAGCACAGAGAAAGAAGGCAGCAGAGTTAAAAGCTGCAATGGTGAAGGAAGCTGCTGAGAAGTTCACTGTTGAACTCATGGCCAAAGTCTCTGATCAAGTTGTGGCCAATCTCACTGAACAACTTCAGGCCAAACTTGATCAATCACTGAAAGCCACATTGGATGCCATAGTTTCCCAGAAGATGAAGCCTGTTCACACCTTTTTGAGCATGGCAGATGATAAAATGCAAAACATTCATGATGAGAATGTTTATCTACTGCAGGAATTGAAGTCCCTCACCCATTCCCACTCACATCTCTCTGTCACTATGAGTGAATTGAAGCCCCAGTGTTTTGATAATGCCAAAAAGGGGGAAAGACAGAGAGCAAGGGCAAAGGGAACCTTGGTGATTGGTGAATCCAAGGGAAAGGAGAAGGCCCCTGAAGTTGAGGAGGAAGCAGTAGAAGACATTGGGAAAGGCAAAGGCCCAATGAATGTTGAAGATTTAACTGAGGAAGAGCAGATACAAATAGCTGTCAAGGAATCCATGGTATCAGCTATGGAAAGTCAGGCAAGAAAGCTTCAAAGGCCAGGTGGTGAGTCTACAGGACTTGAACCTCAAGAGAAGGTTGCTGAAGTGAGGGGGAAGGTGACAAGGTCATCTGAAAGAAAGAGGAAGGAACTGCAAGCCTTCAATGAATTCCCAACCAGCCTGACGTTGCCATCAGAATTTCAAACTGAAGAATCTACTCCAGCAAAGAAATCAAAGAGAATGAAGAAAGCAGTCCTGATGCCTGCTATTGAAGAAGTTGAAGAGGAAGTACAGGACAAAGAGCCTGAAGAAGGAGTGCCCAAGCTTGCTGATGATCCTTCCAAATTGTTTGAAGAAGGATTTGGGAAAGATCCAGAAACTCAGGAAAAGCTAGCTCTCATGAGAGCCAAAGAAAAAATGGATCAATTGGTTGAGGCCAACAAAGCAAGAGATGGGAGAAGGGCAAACTTCAAAGCTCCAAGAAGGAGGGCTTCATACAGAAGGCTCAAACCTCAAATGCTGCAAAGATGGGACACTCAGTACCCTCACCATGATAAGTGGGTTCCAATCTCACTGAATGATGCATGGGAGGAGGCCAAAAGAAGTTTTGTTTATGACTTCTATGTCATTGGAAAGTGGCTTGGTGAGAGTGTGGAGGAAATCTTTGTTCAGTTCATGTTTGAGAACCACAGGGACCTCTACCAAAAGCTGTTTGCAGCAGCTGAGATGGCAAGAGTGGAGTTCAAGGCCCCTGGTCCAATTATGTACATGCCTCCCAAGTTCAATGGGAACTTGATTGATGAAGGGAAGATTCTGGAGGAGTTCATCAACATCATGAAGATGGAGAAGATGAAGATAGGCCCTAAAGGCTCCAACAAGGATGTTTGGGAGCTGAAGAAGAGGGTCTGGGCTCAGTATGGCATTGCTCCTCAGGATGATGGAACTCTGTGAAGGATAAGTCCACTCTTTTCCCTATTTTGCTGTTATAATTTCTGTTGTTATTTCTGCCATTCTAGATTAGTGAGTCCTTTGATTTTCAGCCCTGTAATGGTTTATCACATCTATAAAAGGATCACCATGTTTCTATCAAAGAGATAACAACTCATTATCTCAACTAACCTAACCTGACATATATTACTTGATTTATTGTGCTAACAGTTTCTTTCAGGCAAGTTGACCAGTTCACTCTCCCTGAAGGTAATATTTAGCTTAAGTCAAGGTCCCTTTGTAATAGGTTTTGGCATCATCAAAAAGGGGGAAATTGTTGGGAATAAAATGATTTTGATCTAGATACCAAAACCCCTGATTGATGATGTACAAGTTAGTTGAGATATGCTCAAAGTTGTGATCAGGCAAGTTGTCCCAGAGCATTATATGTATAGTATGCTTAAGTTAAAATCTCAGAAAAGTTATGAGATGTTAGTGATCAGGATAGTTGTCCCAAGCTGAAATGTTAGGCAGCTTGATAGGTCTATAGGACAAAGTTGCTGATCTTTTCAAGACAAACTGATCAAATGGACAACCTGGCTGAAGAGTTCTAGTATACTGAAGTTGTGCTCATAAATGCAAAAGATCTAGGCAGTTTGAAGTACAAATGATCAAGAGAATTAAATGTCAAAAGCTTACAGAAGATTCAATGAAGCATTTATTGCCAATCATGCCTGAACCAAGCATTAAAGACTTAGAGCATTAAAGAGTGAAGGATTGAATGAATGTTGGAACATTCTAAAACTGCAGCAGGAATGTTCAGGGAGCTTGTCCCATCTGACCGTTGGCTGTATGTAAAGTTTGCCACAAATCAACCTAGGACAATGTGCAAAATTGGAAACTGACACAAGTCTTC
The DNA here is from genome assembly GCA_963675135.1 of Galeopsis tetrahit. NCBI lineage: Eukaryota > Viridiplantae > Streptophyta > Magnoliopsida > Lamiales > Lamiaceae > Galeopsis > Galeopsis tetrahit. The sequence goes on from OY776127.1 coordinate 78,076,463, forward strand.
CCAGCCGCCTTTGTCAGAAGTCAACACATTCATTCAAGCAACCATTGAAGACCTCTTTTACACAGTGGATAAAAGGATGTCAAGCTTCATAGCCGTTTCAATGGTGCTGCAAATAGACATATTTGAATTACTAATCCCTCCAACGGTTAGGTGTTCAAATTGTCTATAAATACAGAAGTGATCAAAGGAATTCAGTATCCAACTACAAGCTATCAAACTATCATCAAGCTTACAAAAGGAAACCAAGCTGTTCTCTAGAATTCCAAGTTTCCTGAATCACTTCAAGTCAGCTAAGCCAACTCTTGTAAACATCCTAGCTTAGCATTGAGATATCCTATTCCTTTACACTGTTCTTATTGTAAAGGATATCTCTATTAGTTGGAACCAAACCTCAAACCTTATCTCATTTAGTGAAGAGAGTGTTTGTTGTAGAAGTGAGGAGTTAAGGACTGTTAGTGTGAAACACAGTCTTAACTCAGAGAGATTGAGCACTAGGACTCAAGTTATCCTAGGGATCAAAACACTAAGAGAGTGTTGTTGATCAGTGCACCTTGGCACTATAAAACAAGCTAATTCCATTGAGAAGGAATTATCCTGTTCAATCAGGGAAAGTGGATGTAGGAGCTTGAGTCTCTGAACCACTATAAATTTGTGTCTCATTTACTTACTGCATTCTTAACTTCACTCCATTCAATCATCTTTCAAAGATTCTTAACTCAGTAAGTTAGAAAAATCTGTTTTGGACAAAGTCCCTGATAACCTGTATTTTCAGAAATCAACTTGGAGTATTTCTTTGAGTAAAGGCCAACCACATTCCGCACTTAGCAACTCTTTTAGATATTTAGCCAACTGATCACTTAATAGTAATCAGTAGGACAAGTATCTATCAAAGTTCACACTCAGGCCAGTTGTGAGACAACTTACCTGATAGGACCAATTTATCAAAAAGAAAAGAATTTGCATACACAAGTGCATTCCCCCCCCCCCATACACTTGTGTTATACTCCACCAAGGACCAACAGAAATGCACTTTCCACCTCCATTTATCTTCCTTCCATAGAAATGCACTTTCCACCCCAATTTTCCTTTCTGCACTTTCTGCCTCAATTTCCCTTTCTTCCTTAGAATTGCACTTTCCGCCTAAATTTCAGTTCCAACCTCAATGTATTCTCTTACAAATGTAATTTTTGCCAAAATATCCCCTTCTTCCATAGAAATACACTTTTTCCACCAATTTCTCTTTCCTGCTTAGAAATATACTTTCCGGATATAATTTTTTTATGTCCTATAACTTTTAAACTTTTCAAAAAATGTCCCCAAAAAATTAAGTTTTTCGACGTAGTTTTGATGTTTCGGAGACATTGGGACGTAAATAAAAATGTTAGTTAAAATTTTGGGACGCGCGTGTAATTGGAAAACTTAACTTTTTTATGTTCTAAAAAAGAGAGCAAAAAAGTAATTGTTCAATCGGGGCCAAACCATTTGACTGTAATGGGTCGGAGATGGCAACCAGCCTGTTATCCTTCCACTGCCGAGAGTGGGTGGTTGTCGTTGATCTATGGAGCCAGCCTGGCGTATTACCCACCACTCTAGGAGCCATGAAGCCCAAGCTTTCGCTCGGACCACATAGCCCAACTCCCAGCTTGGAACGGGCAGGCCAAAATTTAGCCACCAACAACCCAGTCAATTGGGTCTGCCCAACGTCCAATCACCCTAATGCCCCCACTTGGGTCACAAGCTTGCGTTACCAAGCACGGCAATGACTTAGTGCCTTTTTCCTAGATATAACATAGCTGTAAAATTTGTATTCTTTCGATGTGGGATATCTTAATTTTTTTATAAGTTGAAATTATATATGGAAAAGTAGATCAAGTAATTTCCCAATTTTCCCTCCATCTGTATATATTGACCTTTTTCCTGTCAAAATATATATATTTGTTACCTTTTTCATTAATAAATTTGTCTTTTCCAAAACAAAACAAAAATTGTCGTTCTTTAATTCTGAGATTAATTTTTTCATTCTTTTAATTCAATGTTTATTGTTGCCCCATTTTGCAACAATAATTAGAAGGTTTGTCATCAAAAGATTGTTGCCCAATCACCGAATCTGTCGGACGCTTCAATCTTAAACACACGTTCAAGCCACGCGTGTCAGTTTCTTGCAAAAAAAAAAAAAAATTCCGACAAAAAGAATGTAAATTGGACTACAAGGATGTAAATTGGAAACCTTAGGACATATTCTGAAAATGTGAAAACTTAAATGATTTAAAATGTAATCGTCCTAAGTTACGGGACCTACTTTGAAATTTTCCCTTTCTTAGAAATGCACTTTCCACATCCAATTATCTTTCTTCCATAGAAATGCACTTTCCACCCCAATTTTCCTTTCTGCACTTTCTACCTCAATTTCCCTTTCTTCCTTAGAAATGCACTTTCCGCCTAAATTTCAGTTGCAACCTCAATGTATTTTCTTACAAATGTAATTTTTGCTAAAATATCCTCTTCTTCCATAGAAATACACTTTTTGCCCCCAATTTCTCTTTCCTGCTTAGAAATATACTTTTTGGATATAATTTTTTTATGTCCCATAACTTTTAAACTTTACAAAAAATGTCCCCAAAAAATTAAGTTTTTCGACGTAGTTTTGATGTTCCGGCGACATTGGGACGTAAATAAAAATGTTAGTTAAAATTTTGGGACGCGTGTAATTGGAAAACTTAACTTTTTTATGTTCTAAAAAAGACAGCAAAAAAGTAATTGTTCAATCGGGGCCAAACCATTTGACTGTAATGGGTCTGAGATGGCAACCAGCCTGTTATCCTTCCACTGCCGAGAGTGGGTGGTTGTCGCTGCTCTGTGGAACCAGCCTGGCGCATTACCCACCACTCTAGGAGCCATGAAGCCCAACCTTTCGCTCGGACCACATAGCCCAACTCCCAGCTTGGAACGGGCAGGCCAGAATTTAGCCACCAACAACCCAGTCAATTGGGTCAGCCCAACGTCCAATCACCCTAATGCCCCCACTTGGGTCACAAGCTTGCGTTACCAAGCACGTCAATGACTCAGTGCCTTTTTCCTAGATATAACATAGCTGTAAAATTTGTATTCTTTCGATGTGGGATATCTTAATTTTTTTATAAGTTGAAATTATATATGGAAAAGTAGATCGAGTAATTTCCCAATTTTCCCTCCATCTGTATATATTGACCTTTTTCCTGTCAAAATATTTATAGTTGTTACCTTTTTCATTAATAAATTTGTCTTTTCCAAAATAAAACAAAAAATTGTCTTTCTTTAATTCTGAGATTTATTTTTTCATTCTTTTAATTCAATGTTTATTGTTGCCCCATTTTGCAACAATAATTAGAAGGTTTGTCATCAAAAGATTGTTGCCCAATCACTGAATCTGTCGGACGCTTCAATTTTAAACACACGTTCAAGCCACGCGTGTCAGTTTCCTTAAAAAAAAATTAATTTTCCGACAAAAATAATGTAAATTGGACTAAAAGGATGTAAATTGGAAACCTTAGGACATATTCTGAAAATGTGAGAACTTAAATGATTTAAAATGTAATCGTCCTAAGCTACGAGACCTATTTTGAAATTTTCCCTTTTTTAGAAATGCACTTTCCACCTCCATTTATCTTTCTTCCATAGAAATGCACTTTCCACCCCAATTTTCCTTTCTGCACTTTCTGCCTCAATTTCCCTTTCTTCCTTAGAATTGCACTTTCCGCCTAAATTTCAGTTGCAACCTCAATGTATTTTCTTACAAATGTAATTTTTGCCAAAATATCCCCTTCTTCCATAGAAATACACTTTTTGCCCCCAATCTCTCTTTCCTGCTTAGAAATATACTTTCCGGATATAATTTTTTTATGTCCCATAACTTTTAAACTTTTCAAAAAATGTCCCCAAAAAATTAAGTTTTTCGACATACTTTTGATGTTCCGGAGACATTGGGACGTAAATAAAAATGTTAGTTAAAATTTTGGGACGCGCGTGTAATTGGAAAACTTAACTTTTTTATGTTCTAAAAAAGAGAGCAAAAAAGTAATTGTTCAATCGGGGCCAAACCATTTGACTGTAATGGGTGGCAACCAGCCTGTTATCCTTCCACTGCCGAGAGTGGGAAGTTGTCGCTGCTCTATGGAGCCAGCCTGGCGTATTACCCACCACTCTAGGAGCCATGAAGCCCAAGCTTTCGCTCGGACCACATAGCCCAACTCCCAGCTTGGAACGGGCAGGCCAAAATTTAACCACCAACAACCCAGTCAATTGGGTCTGCCCAACGTCCAATCACCCTAATGCCCCCACTTGGGTCACAAGCTTGCGTTACCAAGCACGGCAATGACTTAGTGCCTTTTTCCTAGATATAACATAGCTGTAAAATTTGTATTCTTTCGATGTGGGATATCTTAATTTTTTTATAAGTTGAAATTATATATGGAAAAGTAGATCAAGTAATTTCCCAATTTTCCCTCCATCTATATATATTGACCTTTTTCCTGTCAAAATATATATATATTTGTTACCTTTTTCATTAATATATTTGTCTTTTCCAAAACATAACAAAAATTGTCTTTCTTTAATTCTGAGATTAATTTTTTCATTCTTTTAATTCAATGTTTATTGTTGCCCCATTTTGCAACAATAATTAGAAGGTTTGTCATCAAAAGATTGTTGCCCAATCACCGAATCTGTCGGACGCTTCAATCTTAAACACACGTTCAAGCCACGCGTGTCAGTTTCTTGCAAAAAAAAAAAAATTCCGACAAAAAGAATGTAAATTGGACTACAAGGATGTAAATTGGAAACCTTAGGACATATTCTGAAAATGTGAAAACTTAAATGATTTAAAATGTAATCGTCCTAAGTTACGGGACCTATTTTGAAATTTTCCCTTTCTTAGAAATGCACTTTCCACATCCAATTATCTTTCTTCCATAGAAATGCACTTTCCACCCCAATTTTCCTTTCTGCACTTTCTGCCTCAATTTCCCTTTCTTCCTTAGAAATGCACTTTCCGCCTAAATTTCAGTTGCAACCTCAATGTATTTTCTTACAAATGTAATTTTTGCCAAAATATCCCCTTCTTCCATAGAAATACACTTTTTGCCCCCAATTTCTCTTTCCTGCTTAGAAATATACTTTTCGGATATAATTTTTTTATGTCCCATAACTTTTAAACTTTTCAAAATATGTCCCCAAAAAAATAAGTTTTTCGACGAAGTTTTGATGTTCCGGCGACATTGGGACGTAAATAAAAATGTTAGTTAAAATTTTGGGACGCGTGTAATTGGAAAACTTAACTTTTTTATGTTCTAAAAAAGAGAGCAAAAAAGTAATTGTTCAATCGGGGCCAAACCATTTGACTGTAATGGATCGGCGATGGCAACCAGCCTGTTATCCTTCCACTGCCGAGAGTGGGTGGTTGTCGCTGCTCTGTGAAGCCAGCATGGCGCATTACCCACCACTCTAGGAGCCATGAAGCCCAAGCTTTCGCTCGGACCACATAGCCCAACTCCCAGCTTGGAACGGGCAGGCCAGAATTTAGCCACCAACAACCCAGTCAATTGGGTCAGCCCAACGTCCAATCACCCTAATGCCCCCACTTGGGTCACAAGCTTGCGTTACCAAGCACGTCAATGACTCAGTGCCTTTTTCCTAGATATAACATAGCTGTAAAATTTGTATTCTTTCGATGTGGGATATCTAAATTTTTTTATAAGTTGAAATTATATATGGAAAAGTAGATCAAGTAATTTCCCAATTTTCCCTCCATCTGTATATATTGACCTTTTTCCTGTCAAAATATTTATAGTTGTTACCTTTTTCATTAATAAATTTGTCTTTTCCAAAACAAAACAAAAAATTGTCTTTCTTTAATTCTGAGATTAATTTTTTCATTCTTTTAATTCAATGTTTATTGTTGCCCCATTTTGCAACAATAATTAGAAGGTTTGTCATCAAAAGATTGTTGCCCAATCACTGAATCTGTCGGACGCTTCAATTTTAAACACACGTTCAAGCCACGCGTGTCAGTTTCCTTTAAAAAAAATTAATTTTCCGACAAAAATAATGTAAATTGGACTAAAAGGATGTAAATTGGAAACCTTAGGACATATTCTGAAAATGTGAGAACTTAAATGATTTAAAATGTAATCGTCCTAAGCTACGAGACCTATTTTGAAATTTTCCCTTTTTTAGAAATGCACTTTCCACCTCCATTTATCTTTCTTCCATAGAAATGCACTTTCCACCCCAATTTTCCTTTCTGCACTTTCTGCCTCAATTTCCCTTTCTTCCTTAGAATTGCACTTTCCGCCTAAATTTCAGTTGCAACCTCAATGTATTTTCTTACAAGTGTAATTTTTGCCAAAATATCCCCTTCTTCCATAGAAATACACTTTTTGCCCCCAATTTCTCTTTCCTGCTTAGAAATATACTTTCCGGATATAATTTTTTTATGTCCCATAACTTTTAAACTTTTCAAAAAATGTCCCCAAAAAATTAAGTTTTTCGACGTAGTTTTGATGTTCCGGAGACATTGGGACGTAAATAAAAATGTTAGTTAAAATTTTGGGACGCGCGTGTAATTGGAAAACTTAACTTTTTTATGTTCTAAAAAAGAGAGCAAAAAAGTTATTGTTCAATCGGGGCCAAACCATTTGACTGTAATGGGTCGGAGATGGCAACCAGCCTGTTATCCTCCACTGCCGAGAGTGGGTAGTTGTCGCTGCTCTATGGAGCCAGCCTGGCGTATTACCCACCACTCTAGGAGCCATGAAGCCCAAGCTATCGCTCGGACCACATAGCCCAACTCCCAGCTTGGAACGGGCAGGCCAAAATTTAACCACCAACAACCCAGTCAATTAGGTCTGCCCAACGTCCAATCACCCTAATGCCCCCACTTAGGTCACAAGCTTGCGTTACCAAGCACGGCAATGACTTAGTGCCTTTTTCCTAGATATAACATATATAGCTGTAAAATTTGTATTCTTTCGATGTGGGATATCTTAATTTTTTTATAAGTTGAAATTATATATGGAAAAGTAGATCAAGTAATTTCCCAATTTTCCCTCCATCCGTATATATTGACCTTTTTCCTGTCAAAATATATATATTTGTTACCTTTTTCATTAATAAATTTGTCTTTTCCAAAACAAAACAAAAATTGTCTTTCTTTAATTCTGAGATTAATTTTTTCATTCTTTTAATTCAATGTTTATTGTTGCCCCATTTTGCAACAATAATTAGAAGGTTTGTCATCAAAAGATTGTTGCCCAATCACCGAATCTCTCGGACGCTTCAATCTTTAACACACGTTCAAGCCACGCGTGTCAGTTTCTTGCAAAAAAAAATAAAAAATTCCGACAAAAAGAATGTAAATTGGACTACAAGGATGTAAATTGGAAACCTTAGGACATATTCTGAAAATGTGAAAACTTAAATGATTTAAAATGTAATCGTCCTAAGTTACGGGACCTACTTTGAAATTTTCCCTTTCTTAGAAATGCACTTTCCACATCCAATTATCTTTCTTCCATAGAAATGCACTTTCCACCCCAATTTTCCTTTCTGCACTTTCTGCCTCAATTTCCCTTTCTTCCTTAGAAATGCACTTTTCGCCTAAATTTCAGTTGCAACCTCAATGTATTTTCTTACAAATGTAATTTTTGCCAAAATATCCCCTTCTTCCATAGAAATACACTTTTTGCCCCCAATTTCTCTTTCCTGCTTAGAAATATACTTTCCGGATATAATTTTTTTATGTCCCATAACTTTTAAACTTTTCAAAATATGTCCCCAAAAAATTAAGTTTTTCGACGAAGTTTTGATGTTCCGGCGACATTGGGACGTAAATAAAAATGTTAGTTAAAATTTTGGGACGCGTGTAATTGGAAAACTTAACTTTTTTATGTTCTAAAAAAGAGAGCAAAAAAGTAATTGTTCAATCGGGGCCAAACCATTTGACTGTAATGGATCGGCGATGGCAACCAGCCTGTTATCCTTCCACTGCCGAGAGTGGGTGGTTGTCGCTGCTCTGTGAAGCCAGCCTGGCGCATTACCCACCACTCTAGGAGCCATGAAGCCCAAGCTTTCGCTCGGACCACATAGCCCAACTCCCAGCTTGGAACGGGCAGGCCAGAATTTAGCCACCAACAACCCAGTCAATTGGGTCAGCCCAACGTCCAATCACCCTAATGCCCCCACTTGGGTCACAAGCTTGCGTTACCAAGCACGTCAATGACTCAGTACCTTTTTCCTAGATATAACATAGCTGTAAATTTTGTATTCTTTCGATGTGGGATATCTTAATTTTTTTATAAGTTGAAATTATATATGGAAAAGTAGATCAAGTAATTTCACAATTTTCCCTCCATCTGTATATATTGACCTTTTTCCTGTCAAAATATATATATTTGTTACCTTTTTCATTAATAAATTTGTCTTTTCCAAAACAAAACAAAAAATTGTCTTTCTTTAATTTCGAGATTAATTTTTTCATTCTTTTAATTCAATGTTTATTGTTGCCCCATTTTGCAACAATAATTAGAAGGTTTGTCATCAAAAGATTGTTGCCCAATCACCGAATCTGTCAAACGCTTCAATCTTAAACACACGTTCAAGCCACGCGTGTCAGTTTCTTGCAAAAAAAAAAAAAAATCCGACAAAAAGAATGTAAATTGGACTACAAGGATGTAAATTGGAAACCTTAGGACATATTCTGAAAATGTGAAAACTTAAATGATTTAAAATGTAATCGTCCTAAGTTACGGGACCTATTTTGAAATTTTCCCTTTCTTAGAAATGCACTTTCCACCTCCAATTATCTTTCTTCCATAGAAATGCACTTTCTGCCTCAATTTCCCTTTCTTCCTTAGAAATGCACTTTCCCCCTAAATTTCAGTTGCAACCTCAATGTATTTTCTTACAAATGTAATTTTTGCCAAAATATCCCCTTCTTCCATAGAAATACACTTTTTGCCCCCAATTTCTCTTTCCTGCTTAGAAATATACTTTTCGGATATAATTTTTTTATGTCCCATAACTTTTAAACTTTTCAAAATATGTCCCCAAAAAATTAAGTTTTTCGACATAGTTTTGATGTTCCGGCGACATTGGGACGTAAATAAAAATGTTAGTTAAAATTTTGGGACGCGTGTAATTGGAAAACTTAACTTTTTTATGTTCTAAAAAAGAGAGCAAAAAAGTAATTGTTCAATCGGGGCCAAACCATTTGACTGTAATGGATCGGAGATGGCAACCAGCCTGTTATCCTTCCACTGCCGAGAGTGGGTCGTTGTCGCTGCTCTATGGAGCCAGCCTGGCGCATTACCCACCACTCTAGGAGCCATGAAGCCCAATCTTTCGCTCGGACCACATAGCCCAACTCCCAGCTTGGAACGGGCAGGCCAGAATTTAGCCAGCAACAACCTAGTCAATTGGGTCAGCCCAACGTCCAATCACCCTAATGCCCCCACTTGGGTCACAAGCTTGCGTTACCAAGCACGACAATGACTTAGTGCCTTTTTCCTAGATATAACATAGCTGTAAAATTTGTATTCTTTCGATGTGGGATATCTTAATTTTTTTATAAGTTGAAATTATATATGGAAAAGTAGATCAAGTAATTTCCCAATTTTCCCTCCATCTGTATATATTGACCTTTTTCCTGTCAAAATATTTATAGTTGTTACCTTTTTCATTAATAAATTTGTCTTTTCCAAAACAAAACAAAAAATTGTCTTTCTTTAATTCTGAGATTAATTTTTTCATTCTTTTAATTCAATGTTTATTGTTGCCCCATTTTGCAACAATAATTAGAAGGTTTGTCATCAAAAGATTGTTGCCCAATCACTGAATCTGTCGGACGCTTCAATTTTAAACACATGTTCAAGCCACGCGTGTCAGTTTCCTTTAAAAAAAATTAATTTTCCGACAAAAATAATGTAAATTGGACTAAAAGGATGTAAATTGGAAACCTTAGGACATATTCTAAAAATGTGAGAACTTAAATGATTTAAAATGTAATCGTCCTAAGCTACGAGACCTATTTTGAAATTTTCCCTTTTTTAGAAATGCACTTTCCACCTCCATTTATCTTTCTTCCATAGAAATGCACTTTCCACCCCAATTTTCCTTGTTGCACTTTCTGCCTCAATTTCCCTTTCTTCCTTAGAATTGCACTTTCCGCCTAAATTTCAGTTGCAACCTCAATGTATTCTCTTACAAATGTAATTTTTGCCAAAATATCCCCTTCTTCCATAGAAATACACTTTTTGCCCCCAATTTCTCTTTCCTGCTTAGAAATATACTTTCCGGATATAATTTTTTTATGTCCCATAACTTTTAAACTTTTCAAAAAATGTCCCCAAAAAATTAAGTTTTTCGACGTAGTTTTGATGTTCCGGAGACATTGGGAAGTAAATAAAAATGTTAGTTAAAATTTTGGGACGCGCGTGTAATTGGAAAACTTAACTTTTTTATGTTCTAAAAAAGAGAGCAAAAAAGTAATTGTTCAATCGGGGCCAAACCATTTGACTTTAATGGGTCGGAGATGGCAACCAGCCTGTTATCCTTCCACTGCCGAGAGTGGGTGGTTGTCGCTGCTCTATGGAGCCAGCCTGGCGTATTACCCACCACTCTAGGAGCCATGAAGCCCAAGCTTTCGCTCGGACCACATAGCCCAACTCCCAGCTTGGAACGGGCAGGCCAAAATTTAGCCACCAACAACCCAGTCAATTGGGTCTGCCCAACGTCCAATCACCCTAATGCCCCCACTTGGGTCACAAGCTTGCGTTACCAAGCACGGCAATGACTTAGTGCCTTTTTCCTAGATATAACATAGCTGTAAAATTTGTATTCTTTCGATGTGGGATATCTTAATTTTTTTATAAGTTGAAATTATATATGGAAAAGTAGATCAAGTAATTTCCCAATTTTCCCTCCATCTGTATATATTGACCTTTTTCCTGTCAAAATATATATATTTGTTACCTTTTTCATTAATAAATTTGTCTTTTCCAAAACAAAACAAAAATTGTCGTTCATTAATTCTGAGATTAATTTTTTCATTCTTTTAATTCAATGTTTATTGTTGCCCCATTTTGCAACAATAATTAGAAGGTTTGTCATCAAAAGATTGTTGCCCAATCACCGAATCTGTCGGACGCTTCAATCTTAAACACACGTTCAAGCCACGCGTGTCAGTTTCTTGCAAAAAAAAAAAAAATCCGACAAAAAGAATGTAAATTGGACTACAAGGATGTAAATTGGAAACCTTAGGACATATTCTGAAAATGTGAAAACTTAAATGATTTAAAATGTAATCGTCCTAAGTTACGGGACCTATTTTGAAATTTTCCCTTTCTTAGAAATGCACTTTCCACATCCAATTATCTTTCTTCCATAGAAATGCACTTTCCACCCCAATTTTCCTTTCTGCACTTTCTGCCTCAATTTCCCTTTCTTCCTTAGAAATGCACTTTCCGCCTAAATTTCAGTTGCAACCTCAATGTATTTTCTTACAAATGTAATTTTTGCTAAAATATCCCCTTCTTCCATAGAAATACACCTTTTGCCCCCAATTTCTCTTTCCTGCTTAGAAATATACTTTTCGGATATAATTTTTTTATGTCCCATAACTTTTCAAAAAATGTCCCCAAAAAATTAAGTTTTTCGACGTAGTTTTGATGTTCCGGCGACATTGGGACGTAAATAAAAACGTTAGTTAAAATTTTGGGACGCGTGTAATTGGAAAACTTAACTTTTTTATGTTCTAAAAAAGAGAGCAAAAAAGTAATTGTTCAATCGGGGCCAAACCATTTGACTGTAATGGGTCGGAGATGGCAACTAGCCTGTTATCCTTCCACTGCCGAGAGTGGGTGGTTGTCGCTGCTCTGTGGAGCCAGCCTGGCGCATTACCCACCACTCTAGGAGCCATGAAGCCCAAACTTTCGCTCGGACCACATAGCCCAACTCCCAGCTTGGAACGGGCATGCCAGAATTTAGCCACCAACAACCCAGTCAATTGGGTCAGCCCAACGTCCAATCACCCTAATGGCCCCACTTGGGTCACAAGCTTGCGTTACCAAGCACGGCAATGACTTAGTGCCTTTATCCTAGATATAACATAGCTGTAAAATTTGTATTCTTTCGATGTGGGATATCTTAATTTTTTTTATAAGTTGAAATTATATATGGAAAAGTAGATCAAGTAATTTCCCAATTTTCCCTCCATATGTATATATTGACCTTTTTCCTGTCAAAATATATATATTTGTTACCTTTTTCATTACTAAATTTGTCTTTTCCAAAACAAAACAAAAAATTGTCTTTCTTTAATTCTGAGATTAATTTTTCATTCTTTTAATTCAATGTTTATTGTTTCCCCATTTTGCAACAATAATTAGAAGGTTTGTCATCAAAAGATTGTTGCCCAATCACTGAATCTGTCGGACGCTTCAATTTTAAACACACGTTCAAGCCACGCGTGTCAATTTCCTGCAAAAAAAAATATTTAATTTTCCGACAAAAAGAATGTAAATTGGACTAAAAGGATGTAAATTGGAAACCTTAGGACATATTCTGAAAATGTGAAAACTTAAATAATTTAAAATGTAATCGTCCTAAGTTACGGGACCTATTTTGAAATTTTCCCTTTTTTAGAAATGCACTTTCCACCTCCATTTATCTTTCTTCCATAGAAATGCACTTTCCACCCCAATTTTCCTTTCTGCACTTTCTGCCTCAATTTCCCTTTCTTCCTTAGAATTGCACTTTCCGCCTAAATTTCAGTTGCAACCTCAATGTATTTTCTTACAAATGTAATTTTTGCCAAAATATCCCCTTCTTCCATAGAAATACACTTTTTGCCCCCAATTTCTCTTTCCTGGTTAGAAATATACTTTCCGGATATAATTTTTTTATGTCCCATAACTTTTAAACTTTTCAAAAAATGTCCCCAAAAAATTATGTTTTTCGACGTAGTTTTGATGTTCCGGCGACATTGGGACGTAAATAAAAATGTTAGTTAAAATTTTGGGACGCGTGTAATTGGAAAACTTAACTTTATTATGTTCTAAAAAAGAGAGCAAAAAAGTAATTGTTCAATCGGGGCCAAACCATTTGATTGTAATGGGTCGGAGATGGCAACCAGCCTGTTATCCTTCCACTGGCGAGAGTGGGTGGTTGTCGCTGCTCTATGGAGCCAGCCTGGCGCATTACCCACCACTCTAGGAGCCATGAAGCCCAAGCTTTCGCTCGGACCACATAGCCCAACTCCCAGCTTGGAACGGGCTCGCCAAAATTTAGCCACCAAGAACCCAGTCAATTGGGTCAGCCCAACGTCCAATCACCCTAATGCCCCCACTTGGGTCACAAGCTTGCGTTACCAAGCACGACAATGACTTAGTGCCTTTTTCCTAGATATAACATAGCTGTAAAATTTGTATTCTTTCGATGTGGGATATCTTAATTTTTTTATAAGTTGAGATTATATATGGAAAAGTAGATCATGTAATTTCCCAATTTTCCCTCCATCTGTATATATTGACCCTTTTCCTGTCAAAATATATATATTTGTTACCTTTTTCATTAATAAATTTGTCTTTTCCAAAACAAAACAAAAAATTGTCTTTCTTTAATTCTGAGATTAATTTTTTCATTCTTTTAATTCAATGTTTATTGTTGCCCCATTTTGTAACAATAATTAGAAGGTTTGTCATCAAAAGATTGTTGCCCAATCACCGAATCTGTCGGACGCTTCAATCTTAAACAAACGTTCAAGCCACGCGTGTCAGTTTCCTGCAAAAAAAAAAAAAAAATTCCGACAAAAAGAATGTAAATTGGACTAAAAGGATGTAAATTGGAAACCTTAGGACATATTCTGAAAATGTGAAAACTTAAATGATTTAAAATGTAATCGTCCTAAGTTACGGGACCTATTTTGAAATTTTCCCTTTCTTAGAAATTCACTTTCCACCTCCATTTATCTTTCTTCCATAGAAATGCACTTTCCACCCCAATTTTCCTTTCTGCACCTTCTGCCTCAATTTCCCTTTCTTCCTTAGAAATGCACTTTCCGCCTAAATTTCAGTTGCAACCTCAATGTATTTTCTTACAAATGTAATTTTTGCCAAAATATCCCCTTCTTCCATAGAAATACACCTTTTGCCCCCAATTTCTCTTTCCTGCTTAGAAATATACTATCCGGATATAATTTTTTTATGTCCCATAACTTTTAAACTTTTCAAAATATGTCCCCAAAAAATTAAGTTTTTCGACGTAGTTTTGATGTTCCGGCGACATTGGGACGTAAATAAAAATGTTAGTTAAAATTTTGGGACGCGTGTAATTGGAAAACTTAACTTTTTTATGTTCTAAAAAAGAGAGTAAAAAAGTAATTGTTCAATCGGGGCCAAACCATTTGACTGTAATGGGTCGGAGATGGCAACCAGCCTGTTATCCTTCCACTGCCGAGAGTGGGTGGTTGTCGCTGCTCTGTGGAGCCAGTCTGGCGCATTACCCACCACTCTAGGAGCCATGAAGCCCAAGCTTTCGCTCGGACCACATAGCCCAACTCCCAGCTTGGAACGGGCAGGCCAAAATTTAGCCACCAACAACCCAGTCAATTGGGTCAGCCCAACGTCCAATCACCCTAATGCCCCCACTTGGGTCACAAGCTTGCGTTACCAAGCACGACAATGACTCAGTGCCTTTTTCCTAGATATAACATAACTGTAAAATTTCTATTCTTTCGATGTGGGATATCTTAATTTTTTTATAAGTTGAAATTATATATGGAAAAGTAGATCAAGTAATTTCCCAATTTTCCCTCCATCTGTATATATTGACCATTTTCCTGTCAAAATATATATAGTTGTTACCTTTTTCATTAATAAATTTGTCTTTTCCAAAACAAAACAAAAATTGTCTTTCTTTAATTCTGAGATTAATTTTTTTCATTCTTTTAATTCAATGTTTATTGTTGCCCCATTTTGCAACAATAATTAGAAGGTTTGTCATCAAAAGATTGTTGCCGAATCACTGAATCTGTCGGACGCTTCAATTTTAAACACACGTTCAAGCCACGCGTGTCAGTTTCCTGCAAAAAAAAAAATTAATTTTCCGACAAAAAGAATGTAAATTGGACTAAAAGGATGTAAATTGGAAACCTTAGGACATATTCTGAAAATGTGAAAACTTAAATGATTTAAAATGTAATCGTCCTAAGCTACGGGACCTATTTTGAAATTTTCCCTTTTTAGAAATACACTTTCCACCTCCATTTATCTTTCTTCCATAGAAATGCACTTTCCACCCCAATTTTCCTTTCTGCACTTTCTCCTCAATTTCCCTTTCTTCCTTAGAAATGCACTTTCCGCCTAAATTTCAGTTGCAATCTCAATGTATTTTCTTACAAATGTAATTTTTGCCAAAATATCCCCTTCTTCCATAGAAATACACCTTTTGCCCCCAATTTCTCTTTCCTGCTTAGAAATATACTATCCGGATATAATTTTTTTATGTCCCATAACTTTTAAACTTTTCAAAATATGTCCCCAAAAAATTAAGTTTTTCGACGTAGTTTTGATGTTCCGGCGACATTGGGACGTAAATAAAAATGTTAGTTAAAATTTTGGGACGCGTGTAATTGGAAAACTTAACTTTTTTATGTTCTAAAAAAGAGAGCAAAAAAGTAATTGTTCAATCGGGGCCAAACCATTTGACTGTAATGGGTCGGAGATGGCAACCAGCCTGTTATCCTTCCACTGCCGAGAGTGGGTGGTTGTCGCTGCTCTGTGGAGCCAGCCTGGCGCATTACCCACCACTCTAGGAGCCATGAAGCCCAAGCTTTCGCTCGGACCACATAGCCCAACTTCCAGCTTGGAACGGGCAGGCCAAAATTTAACCACCAACAACCCAGTCAATTGGGTCAGCCCAACGTCCAATCACCCTAATGCCCCCAATTGGGTCACAAGCTTGCGTTACCAAGCACGGCAATGACTTAGTGCCTTTTTCCTAGATATAACATAGCTGTAAAATTTCTATTCTTTCGATGTGGGATATCTTAATTTTTTTATAAGTTGAAATTATATATGGAAAAGGAGATCAAGTGATTTCCCAATTTTCCCTCCATTTGTATATATTGACCTTTTTCCTGTCAAAATATATATATATTTGTTACCTTTTTCATTAATAAATTTGTCTTTTCCAAAACAAAACAAAAAATTGTCTTTCTTTAATTCTGAGATTAATTTTTTCATTCTTTTAATTCAATGTTTATTGTTGCCCCATTTTGCAACAATAATTAGAAGGTTTGTCATCAAAAGATTGTTGCCCAATCACCGAATCTGTCGGACGCTTCAATCTTAAACACACGTTCAAGCCACGCGTGTCAGTTTCTTGCAAAAAAAAAAAAAAAATTCCGACAAAAAGAATGTAAATTGGACTAAAAGGATGCAAATTGGAAACCTTAGGACATATTCTGAAAATGTGAAAACTTAAATAATTTAAAATGTAATCGTCCTAAGTTACGGGACCTATTTTGAAATTTTCCCTTTTTTAGAAATGCACTTTCCACCTCCATTTATCTTTCTTCCATAGAAATGCACTTTCCACCCCAATTTTCCTTTCTGCACTTTCTGCCTCAATTTCCCTTTCTTCCTTAGAATTGCACTTTCCGCCTAAATTTCAGTTGCAACCTCAATGTATTTTCTTACAAATGTAATTTTTGCCAAAATATCCCCTTCTTCCATAGAAATACACTTTTTGCCCACAATTTCTCTTTCCTGGTTAGAAATATACTTTCCGGATATAATTTTTTTATGTCCCATAACTTTTAAACTTTTCAAAAAATGTCCCCAAAAAATTATGTTTTTCGACGTAGTTTTGATGTTCCGGCGACATTGGGACGTAAATAAAAATGTTAGTTAAAATTTTGGGACGCGTGTAATTGGAAAACTTAACTTTATTATGTTCTAAAAAAGAGAGCAAAAAAGTAATTGTTCAATCGGGGCCAAACCATTTGATTGTAATGGGTCGGAGATGGCAACCAGCCTGTTATCCTTCCACTGGCGAGAGTGGGTGGTTGTCGCTGCTCTATGGAGCCAGCCTGGCGCATTACCCACCACTCTAGGAGCCATGAAGCCCAAGCTTTCGCTCGGACCACATAGCCCAACTCCCAGCTTGGAACGGGCACGCCAAAATTTAGCCACAAAGAACCCAGTCAATTGGGTCAGCCCAACGTCCAATCACCCTAATGCCCCCACTTGGGTCACAAGCTTGCGTTACCAAGCACGACAATGACTTAGTGCCTTTTTCCTAGATATAACATAGCTGTAAAATTTGTATTCTTTCGATGTGGGATATCTTAATTTTTTTATAAGTTGAGATTATATATGGAAAAGTAGATCATGTAATTTCCCAATTTTCCCTCCATCTGTATATATTGACCCTTTTCCTGTCAAAATATATATATTTGTTACCTTTTTCATTAATAAATTTGTCTTTTCCAAAACAAAACAAAAAATTGTCTTTCTTTAATTCTGAGATTAATTTTTTCATTCTTTTAATTCAATGTTTATTGTTGCCCCATTTTGTAACAATAATTAGAAGGTTTGTCATCAAAAGATTGTTGCCCAATCACCGAATCTGTCGGACGCTTCAATCTTAAACAAACGTTCAAGCCACGCGTGTCAGTTTCCTGCAAAAAAAAAAAAAAAATTCCGACAAAAAGAATGTAAATTGGACTAAAAGGATGTAAATTGGAAACCTTAGGACATATTCTGAAAATGTGAAAACTTAAATGATTTAAAATGTAATCGTCCTAAGTTACGGGACCTATTTTGAAATTTTCCCTTTCTTAGAAATTCACTTTCCACCTCCATTTATCTTTCTTCCATAGAAATGCACTTTCCACCCCAATTTTCCTTTCTGCACCTTCTGCCTCAATTTCCCTTTCTTCCTTAGAAATGCACTTTCCGCCTAAATTTCAGTTGCAACCTCAATGTATTTTCTTACAAATGTAATTTTTGCCAAAATATCCCCTTCTTCCATAGAAATACACCTTTTGCCCCCAATTTCTCTTTCCTGCTTAGAAATATACTATCCGGATATAATTTTTTTATGTCCCATAACTTTTAAACTTTTCAAAATATGTCCCCAAAAAATTAAGTTTTTCGACGTAGTTTTGATGTTCCGGCGACATTGGGACGTAAATAAAAATGTTAGTTAAAATTTTGGGACGCGTGTAATTGGAAAACTTAACTTTTTTATGTTCTAAAAAAGAGAGTAAAAAAGTAATTGTTCAATCGGGGCCAAACCATTTGACTGTAATGGGTCGGAGATGGCAACCAGCCTGTTATCCTTCCACTGCCGAGAGTGGGTGGTTGTCGCTGCTCTGTGGAGCCAGTCTGGCGCATTACCCACCACTCTAGGAGCCATGAAGCCCAAGCTTTCGCTCGGACCACATAGCCCAACTCCCAGCTTGGAACGGGCAGGCCAAAATTTAGCCACCAACAACCCAGTCAATTGGGTCAGCCCAACGTCCAATCACCCTAATGCCCCCACTTGGGTCACAAGCTTGCGTTACCAAGCACGACAATGACTCAGTGCCTTTTTCCTAGATATAACATAACTGTAAAATTTCTATTCTTTCGATGTGGGATATCTTAATTTTTTTATAAGTTGAAATTATATATGGAAAAGTAGATCAAGTAATTTCCCAATTTTCCCTCCATCTGTATATATTGACCATTTTCCTGTCAAAATATATATAGTTGTTACCTTTTTCATTAATAAATTTGTCTTTTCCAAAACAAAACAAAAATTGTCTTTCTTTAATTCTGAGATTAATTTTTTTCATTCTTTTAATTCAATGTTTATTGTTGCCCCATTTTGCAACAATAATTAGAAGGTTTGTCATCAAAAGATTGTTGCCGAATCACTGAATCTGTCGGACGCTTCAATTTTAAACACACGTTCAAGCCACGCGTGTCAGTTTCCTGCAAAAAAAAAAATTAATTTTCCGACAAAAAGAATGTAAATTGGACTAAAAGGATGTAAATTGGAAACCTTAGGACATATTCTGAAAATGTGAAAACTTAAATGATTTAAAATGTAATCGTCCTAAGCTACGGGACCTATTTTGAAATTTTCCCTTTTTAGAAATACACTTTCCACCTCCATTTATCTTTCTTCCATAGAAATGCACTTTCCACCCCAATTTTCCTTTCTGCACTTTCTCCTCAATTTCCCTTTCTTCCTTAGAAATGCACTTTCCGCCTAAATTTCAGTTGCAATCTCAATGTATTTTCTTACAAATGTAATTTTTGCCAAAATATCCCCTTCTTCCATAGAAATACACCTTTTGCCCCCAATTTCTCTTTCCTGCTTAGAAATATACTATCCGGATATAATTTTTTTATGTCCCATAACTTTTAAACTTTTCAAAATATGTCCCCAAAAAATTAAGTTTTTCGACGTAGTTTTGATGTTCCGGCGACATTGGGACGTAAATAAAAATGTTAGTTAAAAATTTTGGGACGCGTGTAATTGGAAAACTTAACTTTTTTATGTTCTAAAAAAGAGAGCAAAAAAGTAATTGTTCAATCGGGGCCAAACCATTTGACTGTAATGGGTCGGAGATGGCAACCAGCCTGTTATCCTTCCACTGCCGAGAGTGGGTGGTTGTCGCTGCTCTGTGGAGCCAGCCTGGCGCATTACCCACCACTCTAGGAGCCATGAAGCCCAAGCTTTCGCTCGGACCACATAGCCCAACTTCCAGCTTGGAACGGGCAGGCCAAAATTTAACCACCAACAACCCAGTCAATTGGGTCAGCCCAACGTCCAATCACCCTAATGCCCCCAATTGGGTCACAAGCTTGCGTTACCAAGCACGGCAATGACTTAGTGCCTTTTTCCTAGATATAACATAGCTGTAAAATTTCTATTCTTTCGATGTGGGATATCTTAATTTTTTTATAAGTTGAAATTATATATGGAAAAGGAGATCAAGTGATTTCCCAATTTTCCCTCCATTTGTATATATTGACCTTTTTCCTGTCAAAATATATATATATTTGTTACCTTTTTCATTAATAAATTTGTCTTTTCCAAAACAAAACAAAAAATTGTCTTTCTTTAATTCTGAGATTAATTTTTTCATTCTTTTAATTCAATATTTATTGTTGCCCCATTTTGCAACAATAATTAGAAGGTTTGTCATCAAAAGATTGTTGCCCAATCACCGAATCTGTCGGACGCTTCAATCTTAAACACACGTTCAAGCCACGCGTGTCAGTTTCTTGCAAAAAAAAAAAAAAATTTCCGACAAAAAGAATGTAAATTGGACTAAAAGGATGCAAATTGGAAACCTTAGGACATATTCTGAAAATGTGAAAACTTAAATAATTTAAAATGTAATCGTCCTAAGTTACGGGACCTATTTTGAAATTTTCCCTTTTTTAGAAATGCACTTTCCACCTCCATTTATCTTTCTTCCATAGAAATGCACTTTCCACCCCAATTTTCCTTTCTACACTTTCTGCCTCAATTTCCCTTTCTTCCTTAGAATTGCACTTTCCGCCTAAATTTCAGTTGCAACCTCAATGTATTTTCTTACAAATGTAATTTTTGCCAAAATATCCCCTTCTTCCATAGAAATACACGTTTTGCCCCCAATTTCTCTTTCCTGGTTAGAAATATACTTTCCGGATATAATTTTTTTATGTCCCATAACTTTTAAACTTTTCAAAAAATGTCCCCAAAAAATTATGTTTTTCGACGTAGTTTTGATGTTCCGGCGACATTGGGACGTAAATAAAAATGTTAGTTAAAATTTTGGGACGCGTGTAATTGGAAAACTTAACTTTATTATGTTCTAAAAAAGAGAGCAAAAACGTAATTGTTCAATCGGGGCCAAACCATTTGATTGTAATGGGTCGGAGATGGCAACCAGCCTGTTATCCTTCCACTGGCGAGAGTGGGTGGTTGTCGCTGCTCTATGGAGCCAGCCTGGCGCATTACCCACCACTCTAGGAGCCATGAAGCCCAAGCTTTCGCTCGGACCACATAGCCCAACTCCCAGCTTGGAACGGGCACGCCAAAATTTAGCCACCAACAACCCAGTCAATTGGGTCAGCCCAACGTCCAATCACCCTAATGCCCCCACTTGGGTCACAAGCTTGCGTTACCAAGCACGACAATGACTTAGTGCCTTTTTCCTAGATATAACATAGCTGTAAAATTTGTATTCTTTCGATGTGGGATATCTTAATTTTTTTATAAGTTGAAATTATATATGGAAAAGTAGATCAAGTAATTTCCCAATTTTCCCTCCATCTGTATATATTGACCCTTTTCCTGTCAAAATATATATATATTTGTTACCTTTTTCATTAATAAATTTGTCTTTTCCAAAACAAAACAAAAAATTGTCTTTCTTTAATTCTGAGATTAATTTTTTCATTCTTTTAATTCAATGTTTATTGTTGCCCCATTTTGCAACAATAATTAGAAGGTTTGTCATCAAAAGATTTTTGCCCAATCACCGAATCTGTCGGACGCTTCAATCTTAAACACACGTTCAAGCCACGGGTGTCAGTTTCCTGCAAAAAAAAAAAAAAATTCCGACAAAAAGAATGTAAATTGGACTACAAGGATGTAAATTGGAAACCTTAGGACATATTCTGAAAATGTGAAAACTTAAATGATTTAAAATGTAATTGTCCTAAGTTACGGGACCTATTTTGAAATTTTCCCTTTCTTAGAAATGCACTTTCCACCTCCAATTATCTTTCTTCCATAGAAATGCACTTTCCACCCCAATTTTCCTTTCTGCACTTTCTGCCTCAATTTCCCTTTCTTCCTTAGAAATGCACTTTCCGCCTAAATTTCAGTTGCAACCTCAATGTATTTTCTTACAAATGTAATTTTTGCCAAAATATCCCCTTCTTCCATAGAAATACACTTTTTGCCCCCAATTTCTCTTTCCAGCTTAAAAATATACTTTCCGGATATAATTTTTTTATGTCCCATAACTTTTAAACTTTTCAAAATATGTCCCCAAAAAATTAAGTTTTTCGACGTAGTTTTGATGTTCCAGCGACATTGGGACATAAATAAAAATGTTAGTTAAAATTTTGGGACGCGTGAAATTGGAAAACTTAACTTTTTTATGTTCTAAAAAAGAGAGCAAAAAAGTAATTGTTCAATCGGGGCCAAACCATTTGACTGTAATGGGTCGGAGATGGCAACCAGTCTGTTATCCTTCCACTGCCGAGAGTGGGTGGTTGTCGCTGCTCTGTGGAGCCAGCCTGGCGCATTACCCACCACTCTAGGAGCCATGAAGCCCAAGCTTTTGCTCGGACCACATAGCCCAATTTCCAGCTTGGAACGGGCAGGCCAAAATTTAACCACCAACAACCCAATCAATTGGGTCAGCCCAACGTCCAATCACCCTAATGCCCCCAATTGGGTCACAAGCTTGCGTTACCAAGCACGGCAATGACTTAGTGCCTTTTTCCTAGATATAACATAGCTGTAAAATTTGTATTCTTTCGATGTGGGATATCTTAATTTTTTTATAAGTTGAAATTATATATGGAAAAGGAGATCAAGTGATTTCCCAATTTTCCCTCCATTTGTATATATTGACCTTTTTCCTGTCAAAATATATATATATTTGTTACCTTTTTCATTAATAAATTTGTCTTTTCCAAAACAAAACAAAAAATTGTCTTTCTTTAATTCTGAGATTAATTTTTTCATTCTTTTAATTCAATGTTTATTGTTGCCCCATTTTGCAACAATAATTAGAAGGTTTGTCATCAAAAGATTGTTGCCCAATCACCGAATCTGTCGGACGCTTCAATCTTAAACACACGTTCAAACCACCCGTGTCAGTTTCCTGCAAAAAAAAATTAATTTTCCGACAAAAAGAATGTAAATTGGACTAAAAGGATGCAAATTGGAAACCTTAGGACATATTCTGAAAATGTGAAAACTTAAATGATTTAAAATGTAATCGTCCTAAGCTACGGGACCTATTTTGAAATTTTCCCTTTTTTAGAAATGCACTTTCCACCTCCATTTATCTTTCTTCCATAGAAATGCACTTTCCACCCCAATTTTCCTTTCTGCACTTTCTGCCTCAATTTCCCTTTCTTCCTTAGAAATGCACTTTCCGCCTAAATTTCAGTTGCAACCTCAATGTATTTTCTTACAAATGTAATTTTTGCCAAAATATCCCCTTCTTCCATAGAAATACACTTTTTGCCCCCAATTTCTCTTTCCTGGTTAGAAATATACTTTCCGGATATAATTTTTTTATGTCCCATAACTTTAAAACTTTTCAAAAAATGTCCCCAAAAAATTATGTTTTCGACGTAGTTTTGATGTTCCGGCGACATTGGGACGTAAATAAAAATGTTAGTTAAAATTTTGGGACGCGTGTAATTGGAAAACTTAACTTTATTATGTTCTAAAAAAGAGAGCAAAAACGTAATTGTTCAATCGGGGCCAAACCATTTGATTGTAATGGGTCGGAGATGGCAACCAGCCTGTTATCCTTCCACTGGCGAGAGTGGGTGGTTGTCGCTGCTCTATGGAGCCAGCCTGGCGCATTACCCACCACTCTAGGAGCCATGAAGCCCAAGCTTTCGCTCGGACCACATAGCCCAACTCCCAGCTTGGAACGGGCACGCCAAAATTTAGCCACCAACAACCCAGTCAATTGGGTCAGCCCAACGTCCAATCACCCTAATGCCCCCACTTGGGTCACAAGCTTGCGTTACCAAGCACGACAATGACTTAGTGCCTTTTTCCTAGATATAACATAGCTGTAAAATTTGTATTCTTTCGATGTGGGATATCTTAATTTTTTTATAAGTTGAAATTATATATGGAAAAGTAGATCAAGTAATTTCCCAATTTTCCCTCCATCTGTATATATTGACCCTTTTCCTGTGAAAATATATATATTTGTTACCTTTTTCATTAATAAATTTGTCTTTTCCAAAACAAAACAAAAAATTGTCTTTCTTTAATTCTGAGATTAATTTTTTCATTCTTTTAATTCAATGATTATTGTTGCCCCATTTTGCAACAATAATTAGAAGGTTTGTCATCAAAAGATTGTTGCCCAATCACCGAATCTGTCGGACGCTTCAATCTTAAACACACGTTCAAGCCACGCGTGTCAGTTTCTTGCAAAAAAAAAAAAAATTCCGACAAAAAGAATGTAAATTGGACTAAAAGGATGCAAATTGGAAACCTTAGGACATATTTTGAAAATGTGAAAACTTAAATAATTTAAAATGTAATCGTCCTAAGTTACGGGACCTATTTTGAAATTTTCCCTTTTTTAGAAATGCACTTTCCACCTCCATTTATCTTTCTTCCATAGAAATGCACTTTCCACCCCAATTTTCCTTTCTGCACTTTCTGCCTCAATTTCCCTTTCTTCCTTAGAATTGCACTTTCCGCCTAAATTTCAGTTGCAACCTCAATGTATTTTCTTACAAATGTAATTTTTGCCAAAATATCCCCTTCTTCCATAGAAATACACTTTTTGCCCCCAATTTCTCTTTCCTGGTTAGAAATATACTTTCCGGATATAATTTTTTTATGTCCCATAACTTTTAAACTTTTCAAAAAATGTCCCCAAAAAATTATGTTTTTCGACGTAGTTTTGATGTTCCGGCGACATTGGGACGTAAATAAAAATGTTAGTTAAAATTTTGGGACGCGTGTAATTGGAAAACTTAACTTTATTATGTTCTAAAAAAGATAGCAAAAACGTAATTGTTCAATCGGGGCCAAACCATTTGATTGTAATGGGTCGGAGATGGCAACCAGCCTGTTATCCTTCCACTGGCGAGAGTGGGTGGTTGTCGCTGCTCTATGGAGCCAGCCTGGCGCATTACCCACCACTCTAGGAGCCATGAAGCCCAAGCTTTCGCTCGGACCACATAGCCCAACTCCCACCTTGGAACGGGCACGCCAAAATTTAGCCACCAACAACCCAGTCAATTGGGTCAGCCCAACGTCCAATCACCCTAATGCCCCCACTTGGGTCACAAGCTTGCGTTACCAAGCACGACAATGACTTAGTGCCTTTTTCCTAGATATAACATAGCTGTAAAATTTGTATTCTTTCGATGTGGGATATCTTAATTTTTTTATAAGTTGAAATTATATATGGAAAAGTAGATCAAGTAATTTCCCAATTTTCCCTCCATCTGTATATATTGACCCTTTTCCTGTCAAAATATATATATATTTGTTACCTTTTTCATTAATAAATTTGTCTTTTCCAAAACAAAACAAAAAATTGTCTTTCTTTAATTCTGAGATTAATTTTTTCATTCTTTTAATTCAATGTTTATTGTTGCCCCATTTTGCAACAATAATTAGAAGGTTTGTCATCAAAAGATTGTTGCCCAATCACCGAATCTGTCGGACGCTTCAATCTTAAACACACGTTCAAGCCACGCGTGTCAGTTTCCTGCAAAAAAAAAAAAAAATTCCGACAAAAAGAATGTAAATTGGACTACAAGGATGTAAATTGGAAACCTTAGGACATATTCTGAAAATGTGAAAACTTAAATGATTTAAAATGTAATTGTCCTAAGTTACGGGACCTATTTTGAAATTTTCCCTTTCTTAGAAATGCACTTTCCACCTCCAATTATCTTTCTTCCATAGAAATGCACTTTCCACCCCAATTTTCCTTTCTGCACTTTCTGCCTCAATTTCCCTTTCTTCCTTAGAAATGCACTTTCCGCCTAAATTTCAGTTGCAACCTCAATGTATTTTCTTACAAATGTAATTTTTGCCAAAATATCCCCTACTTCCATAGAAATACACTTTTTGCCCCCAATTTCTCTTTCCAGCTTAAAAATATACTTTCCGGATATAATTTTTTTATGTCCCATAACTTTTAAACTTTTCAAAATATGTCCCCAAAAAATTAAGTTTTTCGACGTAGTTTTGATGTTCCAGCGACATTGGGACATAAATAAAAATGTTAGTTAAAATTTTGGGACGCGTGAAATTGGAAAACTTAACTTTTTTAT
The DNA here is from genome assembly GCA_963675135.1 of Galeopsis tetrahit. NCBI lineage: Eukaryota > Viridiplantae > Streptophyta > Magnoliopsida > Lamiales > Lamiaceae > Galeopsis > Galeopsis tetrahit. The sequence continues at coordinate 78,102,550 of OY776127.1, forward strand.
GTTCTAAAAAAGAGAGCAAAAAAGTAATTGTTCAATCGGGGCCAAACCATTTGACTGTAATGGGTCGGAGATGGCAACCAGTCTGTTATCCTTCCACTGCCGAGAGTGGGTGGTTGTCGCTGCTCTGTGGAGCCAGCCTGGCGCATTACCCACCACTCTAGGAGCCATGAAGCCCAAGCTTTCGCTCGGACCACATAGCCCAATTTCCAGCTTGGAACGGGCAGGCCAAAATTTAACCACCAACAACCCAGTCAATTGGGTCAGCCCAACGTCCAATCACCCTAATGCCCCCAATTGGGTCACAAGCTTGCGTTACCAAGCACGGCAATGACTTAGTGCCTTTTTCCTAGATATAACATAGCTGTAAAATTTGTATTCTTTCGATGTGGGATATCTTAATTTTTTTATAAGTTGAAATTATATATGGAAAAGGAGATCAAGTGATTTCCCAATTTTCCCTCCATTTGTATATATTGACCTTTTTCCTGTCAAAATATATATATATTTGTTACCTTTTTCATTAATAAATTTGTCTTTTCCAAAACAAAACAAAAAATTGTTTTTCTTTAATTCTGAGATTAATTTTTTCATTCTTTTAATTCAATGTTTATTGTTGCCCCATTTTGCAACAATAATTAGAAGGTTTGTCATCAAAAGATTGTTGCCCAATCACCGAATCTGTCGGACGCTTCAATCTTAAACACACGTTCAAACCACGCGTGTCAGTTTCCTGCAAAAAAAAATTAATTTTCCGACAAAAAGAATGTAAATTGGACTAAAAGGATGCAAATTGGAAACCTTAGGACATATTCTGAAAATGTGAAAACTTAAATGATTTAAAATGTAATCGTCCTAAGCTACGGGACCTATTTTGAAATTTTCCCTTTTTTAGAAATGCACTTTCCACCTCCATTTATCTTTCTTCCATAGAAATGCACTTTCCACCCCAATTTTCCTTTCTGCACTTTCTGCCTCAATTTCCCTTTCTTCCTTAGAAATGCACTTTCCGCCTAAATTTCAGTTGCAACCTCAATGTATTTTCTTACAAATGTAATTTTTGCCAAAATATCCCCTTCTTCCATAGAAATACACTTTTTGCCCCCAATTTCTCTTTCCTGGTTAGAAATATACTTTCCGGATATAATTTTTTTATGTCCCATAACTTTTAAACTTTTCAAAAAATGTCCCCAAAAAATTATGTTTTTCGACGTAGTTTTGATGTTCCGGCGACATTGGGACGTAAATAAAAATGTTAGTTAAAATTTTGGGACGCGTGTAATTGGAAAACTTAACTTTATTATGTTCTAAAAAAGAGAGCAAAAACGTAATTGTTCAATCGGGGCCAAACCATTTGATTGTAATGGGTCGGAGATGGCAACCAGCCGGTTATCCTTCCACTGGCGAGAGTGGGTGGTTGTCGCTGCTCTATGGAGCCAGCCTGGCGCATTACCCACCACTCTAGGAGCCATGAAGCCCAAGCTTTCGCTCGGACCACATAGCCCAACTCCCAGCTTGGAACGGGCACGCCAAAATTTAGCCACCAACAACCCAGTCAATTGGGTCAGCCCAACGTCCAATCACCCTAATGCCCCCACTTGGGTCACAAGCTTGCGTTACCAAGCACGACAATGACTTAGTGCCTTTTTCCTAGATATAACATAGCTGTAAAATTTGTATTCTTTCGATGTGGGATATCTTAATTTTTTTATAAGTTGAAATTATATATGGAAAAGTAGATCAAGTAATTTCCCAATTTTCCCTCCATCTGTATATATTGACCCTTTTCCTGTCAAAATATATATATTTGTTACCTTTTTCATTAATAAATTTGTCTTTTCCAAAACAAAACAAAAAATTGTCTTTCTTTAATTCTGAGATTAATTTTTTCATTCTTTTAATTCAATGTTTATTGTTGCCCCATTTTGCAACAATAATTAGAAGGTTTGTCATCAAAAGATTGTTGCCCAATCACCGAATCTGTCGGACGCTTCAATCTTAAACACACGTTCAAGCCACGCGTGTCAGTTTCCTGCAAAAAAAAAAAAAATTCCGACAAAAAGAATGTAAATTGGACTACAAGGATGTAAATTGGAAACCTTAGGACATATTCTGAAAATGTGAAAACTTAAATGATTTAAAATGTAATTGTCCTAAGTTACGGGACCTATTTTGAAATTTTCCCTTTCTTAGAAATGCACTTTCCACCTCCAATTATCTTTCTTCCATAGAAATGCACTTTCCACCCCAATTTTCCTTTCTGCACTTTCTGCCTCAATTTCCCTTTCTTCCTTAGAAATGCACTTTCCGCCTAAATTTCAGTTGCAACCTCAATGTATTTTCTTACAAATGTAATTTTTGCCAAAATATCCCTTTCTTCCATAGAAATACACTTTTTGCCCCCAATTTCTCTTTCCAGCTTAAAAATATACTTTCCGGATATAATTTTTTTATGTCCCATAACTTTTAAACTTTTCAAAATATGTCCCCAAAAAATTAAGTTTTTCGACGTAGTTTTGATGTTCCAGCGACATTGGGACATAAATAAAAATGTTAGTTAAAATTTTGGGACGCGTGAAATTGGAAAACTTAACTTTTTTATGTTCTAAAAAAGAGAGCAAAAAAGTAATTGTTCAATCGGGGCCAAACCATTTGACTGTAATGGGTCGGAGATGGCAACCAGTCTGTTATCCTTCCACTGCCGAGAGTGGGTGGTTGTCGCTGCTCTGTGGAGCCAGCCTGGCGCATTACCCACCACTCTAGGAGCCATGAAGCCCAAGCTTTCGCTCGGACCACATAGCCCAACTTCCAGCTTGGAACGGGCAGGCCAAAATTTAACCACCAACAACCCAGTCAATTGGGTCAGCCCAACGTCCAATCACCCTAATGCCCCCAATTGGGTCACAAGCTTGCGTTACCAAGCACGACAATGACTTAGTGCCTTTTTCCTAGATATAACATAGCTGTAAAATTTGTATTCTTTCGATGTGGGATATCTTAATTTTTTTATAAGTTGAAATTATATATGGAAAAGTAGATCAAGTAATTTCCCAATTTTCCCTCCATCTGTATATATTGACCCTTTTCCTGTCAAAATATATATATATTTGTTACCTTTTTCATTAATAAATTTGTCTTTTCCAAAACAAAACAAAAAATTGTCTTTCTTTAATTCTGAGATTAATTTTTTCATTCTTTTAATTCAATGTTTATTGTTGCCCCATTTTGCAACAATAATTAGAAGGTTTGTCATCAAAAGATTGTTGCCCAATCACCGAATCTGTCGGACGCTTCAATCTTAAACACACGTTCAAGCCACGCGTGTCAGTTTCCTGCAAAAAAAAAAAAAAAATCCGACAAAAAGAATGTAAATTGGACTACAAGGATGTAAATTGGAAACCTTAGGACATATTCTGAAAATGTGAAAACTTAAATGATTTAAAATGTAATTGTCCTAAGTTACGGGACCTATTTTGAAATTTTCCCTTTCTTAGAAATGCACTTTCCACCTCCAATTATCTTTCTTCCATAGAAATGCACTTTCCACCCCAATTTTCCTTTCTGCACTTTCTGCCTCAATTTCCCTTTCTTCCTTAGAAATGCACTTTCCGCCTAAATTTCAGTTGCAACCTCAATGTATTTTCTTACAAATGTAATTTTTGCCAAAATATCCCCTACTTCCATAGAAATACACTTTTTGCCCCCAATTTCTCTTTCCAGCTTAAAAATATACTTTCCGGATATAATTTTTTTATGTCCCATAACTTTTAAACTTTTCAAAATATGTCCCCAAAAAATTAAGTTTTTCGACGTAGTTTTGATGTTCCAGCGACATTGGGACATAAATAAAAATGTTAGTTAAAATTTTGGGACGCGTGAAATTGGAAAACTTAACTTTTTTATGTTCTAAAAAAGAGAGCAAAAAAGTAATTGTTCAATCGGGGCCAAACCATTTGACTGTAATGGGTCGGAGATGGCAACCAGTCTGTTATCCTTCCACTGCCGAGAGTGGGTGGTTGTCGCTGCTCTGTGGAGCCAGCCTGGCGCATTACCCACCACTCTAGGAGCCATGAAGCCCAAGCTTTCGCTCGGACCACATAGCCCAATTTCCAGCTTGGAACGGGCAGGCCAAAATTTAACCACCAACAACCCAGTCAATTGGGTCAGCCCAACGTCCAATCACCCTAATGCCCCCAATTGGGTCACAAGCTTGCGTTACCAAGCACGGCAATGACTTAGTGCCTTTTTCCTAGATATAACATAGCTGTAAAATTTGTATTCTTTCGATGTGGGATATCTTAATTTTTTTATAAGTTGAAATTATATATGGAAAAGGAGATCAAGTGATTTCCCAATTTTCCCTCCATTTGTATATATTGACCTTTTTCCTGTCAAAATATATATATATTTGTTACCTTTTTCATTAATAAATTTGTCTTTTCCAAAACAAAACAAAAAATTGTTTTTCTTTAATTCTGAGATTAATTTTTTCATTCTTTTAATTCAATGTTTATTGTTGCCCCATTTTGCAACAATAATTAGAAGGTTTGTCATCAAAAGATTGTTGCCCAATCACCGAATCTGTCGGACGCTTCAATCTTAAACACACGTTCAAACCACGCGTGTCAGTTTCCTGCAAAAAAAAATTAATTTTCCGACAAAAAGAATGTAAATTGGACTAAAAGGATGCAAATTGGAAACCTTAGGACATATTCTGAAAATGTGAAAACTTAAATGATTTAAAATGTAATCGTCCTAAGCTACGGGACCTATTTTGAAATTTTCCCTTTTTTAGAAATGCACTTTCCACCTCCATTTATCTTTCTTCCATAGAAATGCACTTTCCACCCCAATTTTCCTTTCTGCACTTTCTGCCTCAATTTCCCTTTCTTCCTTAGAAATGCACTTTCCGCCTAAATTTCAGTTGCAACCTCAATGTATTTTCTTACAAATGTAATTTTTGCCAAAATATCCCCTTCTTCCATAGAAATACACTTTTTGCCCCCAATTTCTCTTTCCTGGTTAGAAATATACTTTCCGGATATAATTTTTTTATGTCCCATAACTTTTAAACTTTTCAAAAAATGTCCCCAAAAAATTATGTTTTTCGACGTAGTTTTGATGTTCCGGCGACATTGGGACGTAAATAAAAATGTTAGTTAAAATTTTGGGACGCGTGTAATTGGAAAACTTAACTTTATTATGTTCTAAAAAAGAGAGCAAAAACGTAATTGTTCAATCGGGGCCAAACCATTTGATTGTAATGGGTCGGAGATGGCAACCAGCCTGTTATCCTTCCACTGGCGAGAGTGGGTGGTTGTCGCTGCTCTATGGAGCCAGCCTGGCGCATTACCCACCACTCTAGGAGCCATGAAGCCCAAGCTTTCGCTCGGACCACATAGCCCAACTCCCAGCTTGGAACGGGCACGCCAAAATTTAGCCACCAACAACCCAGTCAATTGGGTCAGCCCAACGTCCAATCACCCTAATGCCCCCACTTGGGTCACAAGCTTGCGTTACCAAGCACGACAATGACTTAGTGCCTTTTTCCTAGATATAACATAGCTGTAAAATTTGTATTCTTTCGATGTGGGATATCTTAATTTTTTTATAAGTTGAAATTATATATGGAAAAGTAGATCAAGTAATTTCCCAATTTTCCCTCCATCTGTATATATTGACCCTTTTCCTGTCAAAATATATATATTTGTTACCTTTTTCATTAATAAATTTGTCTTTTCCAAAACAAAACAAAAAATTGTCTTTCTTTAATTCTGAGATTAATTTTTTCATTCTTTTAATTCAATGTTTATTGTTGCCCCATTTTGCAACAATAATTAGAAGGTTTGTCATCAAAAGATTGTTGCCCAATCACCGAATCTGTCGGACGCTTCAATCTTAAACACACGTTCAAGCCACGCGTGTCAGTTTCCTGCAAAAAAAAAAAAAATTCCGACAAAAAGAATGTAAATTGGACTACAAGGATGTAAATTGGAAACCTTAGGACATATTCTGAAAATGTGAAAACTTAAATGATTTAAAATGTAATTGTCCTAAGTTACGGGACCTATTTTGAAATTTTCCCTTTCTTAGAAATGCACTTTCCACCTCCAATTATCTTTCTTCCATAGAAATGCACTTTCCACCCCAATTTTCCTTTCTGCACTTTCTGCCTCAATTTCCCTTTCTTCCTTAGAAATGCACTTTCCGCCTAAATTTCAGTTGCAACCTCAATGTATTTTCTTACAAATGTAATTTTTGCCAAAATATCCCTTTCTTCCATAGAAATACACTTTTTGCCCCCAATTTCTCTTTCCAGCTTAAAAATATACTTTCCGGATATAATTTTTTTATGTCCCATAACTTTAAACTTTTCAAAATATGTCCCCAAAAAATTAAGTTTTTCGACGTAGTTTTGATGTTCCAGCGACATTGGGACATAAATAAAAATGTTAGTTAAAATTTTGGGACGCGTGAAATTGGAAAACTTAACTTTTTTATGTTCTAAAAAAGAGAGCAAAAAAGTAATTGTTCAATCGGGGCCAAACCATTTGACTGTAATGGGTCGGAGATGGCAACCAGTCTGTTATCCTTCCACTGCCGAGAGTGGGTGGTTGTCGCTGCTCTGTGGAGCCAGCCTGGCGCATTACCCACCACTCTAGGAGCCATGAAGCCCAAGCTTTCGCTCGGACCACATAGCCCAACTTCCAGCTTGGAACGGGCAGGCCAAAATTTAACCACCAACAACCCAGTCAATTGGGTCAGCCCAACGTCCAATCACCCTAATGCCCCCAATTGGGTCACAAGCTTGCGTTACCAAGCACGACAATGACTTAGTGCCTTTTTCCTAGATATAACATAGCTGTAAAATTTGTATTCTTTCGATGTGGGATATCTTAATTTTTTTATAAGTTGAAATTATATATGGAAAAGTAGATCAAGTAATTTCCCAATTTTCCCTCCATCTGTATATATTGACCCTTTTCCTGTCAAAATATATATATTTGTTACCTTTTTCATTAATAAATTTGTCTTTTCCAAAACAAAACAAAAAATTGTCTTTCTTTAATTCTGAGATTAATTTTTTCATTCTTTTAATTCAATGTTTATTGTTGCCCCATTTTGCAACAATAATTAGAAGGTTTGTCATCAAAAGATTGTTGCCCAATCACCGAATCTGTCGGACGCTTCAATCTTAAACACACGTTCAAGCCACGCGTGTCAGTTTCCTGCAAAAAAAAAAAAAATTCCGACAAAAAGAATGTAAATTGGACTACAAGGATGTAAATTGGAAACCTTAGGACATATTCTGAAAATGTGAAAACTTAAATGATTTAAAATGTAATTGTCCTAAGTTACGGGACCTATTTTGAAATTTTCCCTTTCTTAGAAATGCACTTTCCACCTCCAATTATCTTTCTTCCATAGAAATGCACTTTCCACCCCAATTTTCCTTTCTGCACTTTCTGCCTCAATTTCCCTTTCTTCCTTAGAAATGCACTTTCCGCCTAAATTTCAGTTGCAACCTCAATGTATTTTCTTACAAATGTAATTTTTGCCAAAATATCCCTTTCTTCCATAGAAATACACTTTTTGCCCCCAATTTCTCTTTCCAGCTTAAAAATATACTTTCCGGATATAATTTTTTTATGTCCCATAACTTTTAAACTTTTCAAAATATGTCCCCAAAAAATTAAGTTTTTCGACGTAGTTTTGATGTTCCAGCGACATTGGGACATAAATAAAAATGTTAGTTAAAATTTTGGGACGCGTGAAATTGGAAAACTTAACTTTTTTATGTTCTAAAAAAGAGAGCAAAAAAGTAATTGTTCAATCGGGGCCAAACCATTTGACTGTAATGGGTCGGAGATGGCAACCAGTCTGTTATCCTTCCACTGCCGAGAGTGGGTGGTTGTCGCTGCTCTGTGGAGCCAGCCTGGCGCATTACCCACCACTCTAGGAGCCATGAAGCCCAAGCTTTCGCTCGGACCACATAGCCCAATTTCCAGCTTGGAACGGGCAGGCCAAAATTTAACCACCAACAACCCAGTCAATTGGGTCAGCCCAACGTCCAATCACCCTAATGCCCCCAATTGGGTCACAAGCTTGCGTTACCAAGCACGGCAATGACTTAGTGCCTTTTTCCTAGATATAACATAGCTGTAAAATTTGTATTCTTTCGATGTGGGATATCTTAATTTTTTTATAAGTTGAAATTATATATGGAAAAGGAGATCAAGTGATTTCCCAATTTTCCCTCCATTTGTATATATTGACCTTTTTCCTGTCAAAATATATATATATTTGTTACCTTTTTCATTAATAAATTTGTCTTTTCCAAAACAAAACAAAAAATTGTCTTTCTTTAATTCTGAGATTAATTTTTTCATTCTTTTAATTCAATGTTTATTGTTGCCCCATTTTGCAACAATAATTAGAAGGTTTGTCATCAAAAGATTGTTGCCCAATCACCGAATCTGTCGGACGCTTCAATCTTAAACACACGTTCAAACCACGCGTGTCAGTTTCCTGCAAAAAAAAATTAATTTTCCGACAAAAAGAATGTAAATTGGACTAAAAGGATGCAAATTGGAAACCTTAGGACATATTCTGAAAATGTGAAAACTTAAATGATTTAAAATGTAATCGTCCTAAGCTACGGGACCTATTTTGAAATTTTCCCTTTTTTAGAAATGCACTTTCCACCTCCATTTATCTTTCTTCCATAGAAATGCACTTTCCACCCCAATTTTCCTTTCTGCACTTTCTGCCTCAATTTCCCTTTCTTCCTTAGAAATGCACTTTCCGCCTAAATTTCAGTTGCAACCTCAATGTATTTTCTTACAAATGTAATTTTTGCCAAAATATCCCCTTCTTCCATAGAAATACACTTTTTGCCCCCAATTTCTCTTTCCTGGTTAGAAATATACTTTCCGGATATAATTTTTTTATGTCCCATAACTTTTAAACTTTTCAAAAAATGTCCCCAAAAAATTATGTTTTTCGACGTAGTTTTGATGTTCCGTCGACATTGGGACGTAAATAAAAATGTTAGTTAAAATTTTGGGACGCGTGTAATTGGAAAACATAACTTTTTTATGTTCTAAAAAAGAGAGCAAAAAAGTAATTGTTCAATCGGGGCCAAACCATTTGACTGTAATGGGTCGGAGATGGCAACCAGCCTGTTATCCTTCCACTGCCGAGAGTGGGTGGTTGTCGCTGCTCTGTGGAGCCAGCCTGGCGCATTACCCACCACTCTAGGAGCCATGAAGCCCAAGCTTTCGCTCGGACCACATAGCCCAACTTCCAGCTTGGAACGGGCAGGCCAAAATTTAACCACCAACAACCCAGTCAATTGGGTCAGCCCAACGTCCAATCACCCTAATGCCCCCAATTGGGTCACAAGCTTGCGTTACCAAGCACGACAATGACTTAGTGCCTTTTTCCTAGATATAACATAGCTGTAAAATTTGTATTCTTTCGATGTGGGATATCTTAATTTTTTTATAAGTTGAAATTATAAATGGAAAAGTAGATCAAGTAATTTCCCAATTTTCCCTCCATCTGTATATATTGACCCTTTTCCTGTCAAAATATATATATTTGTTACCTTTTTCATTAATAAATTTGTCTTTTCCAAAACAAAACAAAAAATTGTCTTTCTTTAATTCTGAGATTAATTTTTTCATTCTTTTAATTCAATGTTTATTGTTGCCCCATTTTGCAACAATAATTAGAAGGTTTGTCATCAAAAGATTGTTGCCCAATCGCCGAATCTGTCGGACGCTTCAATCTTAAACACACGTTCAAGCCACGCGTGTCAGTTTCCTGCAAAAAAAAAAAAAATTCCGACAAAAAGAATGTAAATTGGACTACAAGGATGTAAATTGGAAACCTTAGGACATATTCTGAAAATGTGAAAACTTAAATGATTTAAAATGTAATTGTCCTAAGTTACGGGACCTATTTTGAAATTTTCCCTTTCTTAGAAATGCACTTTCCACCTCCAATTATCTTTCTTCCATAGAAATGCACTTTCCACCCCAATTTTCCTTTCTGCACTTTCTGCCTCAATTTCCCTTTCTTCCTTAGAAATGCACTTTCCGCCTAAATTTCAGTTGCAACCTCAATGTATTTTCTTACAAATGTAATTTTTGCCAAAATATCCCTTTCTTCCATAGAAATACACTTTTTGCCCCCAATTTCTCTTTCCAGCTTAAAAATATACTTTCCGGATATAATTTTTTTATGTCCCATAACTTTTAAACTTTTCAAAATATGTCCCCAAAAAATTAAGTTTTTCGACGTAGTTTTGATGTTCCAGCGACATTGGGACATAAATAAAAATGTTAGTTAAAATTTTGGGACGCGTGAAATTGGAAAACTTAACTTTTTTATGTTCTAAAAAAGAGAGCAAAAAAGTAATTGTTCAATCGGGGCCAAACCATTTGACTGTAATGGGTCGGAGATGGCAACCAGTCTGTTATCCTTCCACTACCGAGAGTGGGTGGTTGTCGCTGCTCTGTGGAGCCAGCCTGGCGCATTACCCACCACTCTAGGAGCCATGAAGCCCAAGCTTTCGCTCGGACCACATAGCCCAACTTCCAGCTTGGAACGGGCAGGCCAAAATTTAACCACCAACAACCCAGTCAATTGGGTCAGCCCAACGTCCAATCACCCTAATGCCCCCAATTGGGTCACAAGCTTGCGTTACCAAGCACGACAATGACTTAGTGCCTTTTTCCTAGATATAACATAGCTGTAAAATTTGTATTCTTTCGATGTGGGATATCTTAATTTTTTTATAAGTTGAAATTATAAATGGAAAAGTAGATCAAGTAATTTCCCAATTTTCCCTCCATCTGTATATATTGACCCTTTTCCTGTCAAAATATATATATTTGTTACCTTTTTCATTAATAAATTTGTCTTTTCCAAAACAAAACAAAAAATTGTCTTTCTTTAATTCTGAGATTAATTTTTTCATTCTTTTAATTCAATGTTTATTGTTGCCCCATTTTGCAACAATAATTAGAAGGTTTGTCATCAAAAGATTGTTGCCCAATCACCGAATCTGTCGGACGCTTCAATCTTAAACACACGTTCAAGCCACGCGTGTCAGTTTCCTGCAAAAAAAAAAAAAATTCCGACAAAAAGAATGTAAATTGGACTACAAGGATGTAAATTGGAAACCTTAGGACATATTCTGAAAATGTGAAAACTTAAATGATTTAAAATGTAATTGTCCTAAGTTACGGGACCTATTTTGAAATTTTCCCTTTCTTAGAAATGCACTTTCCACCTCCAATTATCTTTCTTCCATAGAAATGCACTTTCCACCCCAATTTTCCTTTCTGCACTTTCTGCCTCAATTTCCCTTTCTTCCTTAGAAATGCACTTTCCGCCTAAATTTCAGTTGCAACCTCAATGTATTTTCTTACAAATGTAATTTTTGCCAAAATATCCCTTTCTTCCATAGAAATACACTTTTTGCCCCCAATTTCTCTTTCCAGCTTAAAAATATACTTTCCGGATATAATTTTTTTATGTCCCATAACTTTTAAACTTTTCAAAATATGTCCCCAAAAAATTAAGTTTTTCGACGTAGTTTTGATGTTCCAGCGACATTGGGACATAAATAAAAATGTTAGTTAAAATTTTGGGACGCGTGAAATTGGAAAACTTAACTTTTTTATGTTCTAAAAAAGAGAGCAAAAAAGTAATTGTTCAATCGGGGCCAAACCATTTGACTGTAATGGGTCGGAGATGGCAACCAGTCTGTTATCCTTCCACTGCCGAGAGTGGGTGGTTGTCGCTGCTCTGTGGAGCCAGCCTGGCGCATTACCCACCACTCTAGGAGCCATGAAGCCCAAGCTTTCGCTCGGACCACATAGCCCAACTTCCAGCTTGGAACGGGCAGGCCAAAATTTAACCACCAACAACCCAGTCAATTGGGTCAACCCAACGTCCAATCACCCTAATGCCCCCAATTGGGTCACAAGCTTGCGTTACCAAGCACGACAATGACTTAGTGCCTTTTTCCTAGATATAACATAGCTGTAAAATTTGTATTCTTTCGATGTGGGATATCTTAATTTTTTTATAAGTTGAAATTATATATGGAAAAGTAGATCAAGTAATTTCCCAATTTTCCCTCCATCTGTATATATTGACCCTTTTCCTGTCAAAATATATATATTTGTTACCTTTTTCATTAATAAATTTGTCTTTTCCAAAACAAAACAAAAAATTGTCTTTCTTTAATTCTGAGATTAATTTTTTCATTCTTTTAATTCAATGTTTATTGTTGCCCCATTTTGCAACAATAATTAGAAGGTTTGTCATCAAAAGATTGTTGCCCAATCACCGAATCTGTCGGACGCTTCAATCTTAAACACACGTTCAAGCCACGCGTGTCAGTTTCCTGCAAAAAAAAAAAAAATTCCGACAAAAAGAATGTAAATTGGACTACAAGGATGTAAATTGGAAACCTTAGGACATATTCTGAAAATGTGAAAACTTAAATGATTTAAAATGTAATTGTCCTAAGTTACGGGACCTATTTTGAAATTTTCCCTTTCTTAGAAATGCACTTTCCACCTCCAATTATCTTTCTTCCATAGAAATGCACTTTCCACCCCAATTTTCCTTTCTGCACTTTCTGCCTCAATTTCCCTTTCTTCCTTAGAAATGCACTTTCCGCCTAAATTTCAGTTGCAACCTCAATGTATTTTCTTACAAATGTAATTTTTGCCAAAATATCCCTTTCTTCCATAGAAATACACTTTTTGCCCCCAATTTCTCTTTCCAGCTTAAAAATATACTTTCCGGATATAATTTTTTTATGTCCCATAACTTTTAAACTTTTCAAAATATGTCCCCAAAAAATTAAGTTTTTCGACGTAGTTTTGATGTTCCAGCGACATTGGGACATAAATAAAAATGTTAGTTAAAATTTTGGGACGCGTGAAATTGGAAAACTTAACTTTTTTATGTTCTAAAAAAGAGAGCAAAAAAGTAATTGTTCAATCGGGGCCAAACCATTTGACTGTAATGGGTCGGAGATGGCAACCAGTCTGTTATCCTTCCACTGCCGAGAGTGGGTGGTTGTCGCTGCTCTGTGGAGCCAGCCTGGCGCATTACCCACCACTCTAGGAGCCATGAAGCCCAAGCTTTCGCTCGGACCACATAGCCCAATTTCCAGCTTGGAACGGGCAGGCCAAAATTTAACCACCAACAACCCAGTCAATTGGGTCAGCCCAACGTCCAATCACCCTAATGCCCCCAATTGGGTCACAAGCTTGCGTTACCAAGCACGGCAATGACTTAGTGCCTTTTTCCTAGATATAACATAGCTGTAAAATTTGTATTCTTTCGATGTGGGATATCTTAATTTTTTTATAAGTTGAAATTATATATGGAAAAGTAGATCAAGTAATTTCCCAATTTTCCCTCCATCTGTATATATTGACCCTTTTCCTGTCAAAATATATATATTTGTTACCTTTTTCATTAATAAATTTGTCTTTTCCAAAACAAAACAAAAAATTGTCTTTCTTTAATTCTGAGATTAATTTTTTCATTCTTTTAATTCAATGTTTATTGTTGCCCCATTTTGCAACAATAATTAGAAGGTTTGTCATCAAAAGATTGTTGCCCAATCACCGAATCTGTCGGACGCTTCAATCTTAAACACACGTTCAAGCCACGCGTGTCAGTTTCCTGCAAAAAAAAAAAAAATTCCGACAAAAAGAATGTAAATTGGACTACAAGGATGTAAATTGGAAACCTTAGGACATATTCTGAAAATGTGAAAACTTAAATGATTTAAAATGTAATTGTCCTAAGTTACGGGACCTATTTTGAAATTTTCCCTTTCTTAGAAATGCACTTTCCACCTCCAATTATCTTTCTTCCATAGAAATGCACTTTCCACCCCAATTTTCCTTTCTGCACTTTCTGCCTCAATTTCCCTTTCTTCCTTAGAAATGCACTTTCCGCCTAAATTTCAGTTGCAACCTCAATGTATTTTCTTACAAATGTAATTTTTGCCAAAATATCCCTTTCTTCCATAGAAATACACTTTTTGCCCCCAATTTCTCTTTCCAGCTTAAAAATATACTTTCCGGATATAATTTTTTTATGTCCCATAACTTTTAAACTTTTCAAAATATGTCCCCAAAAAATTAAGTTTTTCGACGTAGTTTTGATGTTCCAGCGACATTGGGACATAAATAAAAATGTTAGTTAAAATTTTGGGACGCGTGAAATTGGAAAACTTAACTTTTTTATGTTCTAAAAAAGAGAGCAAAAAAGTAATTGTTCAATCGGGGCCAAACCATTTGACTGTAATGGGTCGGAGATAGCAACCAGTCTGTTATCCTTCCACTGCCGAGAGTGGGTGGTTGTCGCTGCTCTGTGGAGCCAGCCTGGCGCATTACCCACCACTCTAGGAGCCATGAAGCCCAAGCTTTCGCTCGGACCACATAGCCCAATTTCCAGCTTGGAACGGGCAGGCCAAAATTTAACCACCAACAACCCAGTCAATTGGGTCAGCCCAACGTCCAATCACCCTAATGCCCCCAATTGGGTCACAAGCTTGCGTTACCAAGCACGGCAATGACTTAGTGCCTTTTTCCTAGATATAACATAGCTGTAAAATTTGTATTCTTTCGATGTGGGATATCTTAATTTTTTTATAAGTTGAAATTATATATGGAAAAGGAGATCAAGTGATTTCCCAATTTTCCCTCCATTTGTATATATTGACCTTTTTCCTGTCAAAATATATATATATTTGTTACCTTTTTCATTAATAAATTTGTCTTTTCCAAAACAAAACAAAAAATTGTCTTTCTTTAATTCTGAGATTAATTTTTTCATTCTTTTAATTCAATGTTTATTGTTGCCCCATTTTGCAACAATAATTAGAAGGTTTGTCATCAAAAGATTGTTGCCCAATCACCGAATCTGTCGGACGCTTCAATCTTAAACACACGTTCAAACCACGCGTGTCAGTTTCCTGCAAAAAAAAATTAATTTTCCGACAAAAAGAATGTAAATTGGACTAAAAGGATGCAAATTGGAAACCTTAGGACATATTCTGAAAATGTGAAAACTTAAATGATTTAAAATGTAATCGTCCTAAGCTACGGGACCTATTTTGAAATTTTCCCTTTTTTAGAAATGCACTTTCCACCTCCATTTATCTTTCTTCCATAGAAATGCACTTTCCACCCCAATTTTCCTTTCTGCACTTTCTGCCTCAATTTCCCTTTCTTCCTTAGAAATGCACTTTCCGCCTAAATTTCAGTTGCAACCTCAATGTATTTTCTTACAAATGTAATTTTTGCCAAAATATCCCCTTCTTCCATAGAAATACACTTTTTGCCCCCAATTTCTCTTTCCTGGTTAGAAATATACTTTCCGGATATAATTTTTTTATGTCCCATAACTTTTAAACTTTTCATAAAATGTCCCCAAAAAATTATGTTTTTCGACGTAGTTTTGATGTTCCGGCGACATTGGGACGTAAATAAAAATGTTAGTTAAAATTTTGGGACGCGTGTAATTGGAAAACATAACTTTATTATGTTCTAAAAAAGAGAGCAAAAAAGTAATTGTTCAATCGGGGCCAAACCATTTTGATTGTAATGGGTCGGAGATGGCAACCAGCCTGTTATCCTTCCACTGGCGAGAGTGGGTGGTTGTCGCTGCTCTATGGAGCCAGCCTGGCGCATTACCCACCACTCTAGGAGCCATGAATCCCAAGCTTTCGCTCGGACCACATAGCCCAACTTCCAGCTTGGAACGGGCACGCCAAAATTTAGCCACCAACAACCCAGTCAATTGGGTCAGCCCAACGTCCAATCACCCTAATGCCCCCACTTGGGTCACAAGCTTGCGTTACCAAGCACGACAATGACTTAGTGCCTTTTTCCTAGATATAACATAGCTGTAAAATTTGTATTCTTTCGATGTGGGATATCTTAATTTTTTTATAAGTTGAAATTATATATGGAAAAGTAGATCAAGTAATTTCCCAATTTTCCCTCCATCTGTATATATTGACCCTTTTCCTGTCAAAATATATATATTTGTTACCTTTTTCATTAATAAATCTGTCTTTTCCAAAACAAAACAAAAAATTGTCTTTCTTTAATTCTGAGATTAATTTTTTCATTCTTTTAATTCAATGTTTATTGTTGCCCCATTTTGCAACAATAATTAGAAGGTTTGTCATCAAAAGATTGTTGCCCAATCACCGAATCTGTCGGACGCTTCAATCTTAAACACACGTTCAAGCCACGTGTGTCAGTTTCCTGCAAAAAAAAAAAAAATTCCGACAAAAAGAATGTAAATTGGACTACAAGGATGTAAATTGGAAACCTTAGGACATATTCTGAAAATGTGAAAACTTAAATGATTTAAAATGTAATCGTCCTAAGTTACGGGACCTATTTTGAAATTTTCCCTTTCTTAGAAATGCACTTTCCACCTCCAATTATCTTTCTTCCATAGAAATGCACTTTCCACCCCAATTTTCCTTTCTGCACTTTCTGCCTCAATTTCCCTTTCTTCCTTAGAAATGCACTTTCCGCCTAAATTTCAGTTGCAACCTCAATGTATTTTCTTACAAATGTAATTTTTGCCAAAATATCCCCTTCTTCCATAGAAATACACTTTTTGCCCCCAATTTCTCTTTCCAGCTTAAAAATATACTTTCCGGATATAATTTTTTTATGTCCCATAACTTTTAAACTTTTCAAAATATGTCCCCAAAAAATTAAGTTTTTCGACGTAGTTTTGATGTTCCAGCGACATTGGGACATAAATAAAAATGTTAGTTAAAATTTTGGGACGCGTGAAATTGGAAAACTTAACTTTTTTATGTTCTAAAAAAGAGAGCAAAAAAGTAATTGTTCAATCGGGGCCAAACCATTTGACTGTAATGGGTCGGAGATGGCAACCAGCCTGTTATCCTTCCACTGCCGAGAGTGGGTGGTTGTCGCTGCTCTGTGGAGCCAGCCTGGCGCATTACCCACCACTCTAGGAGCCATGAAGCCCAAGCTTTCGCTCGGACCACATAGCCCAACTCCCAGCTTGAACGGGCATGCCAGAATTTAGCCACCACCAACCCAGTCAATTGGGTCAGCCCAACGTCCAATCACCCTAATGCCCCCACTTGGGTCACAAGCTTGCGTTACCAAGCACGGCAATGACTTAGTGCCTTTTTCCTAGATATAACATAGCTGTAAAATTTGTATTCTTTCGATGTGGGATATCTTAATTTTTTTTATAAGTTGAAATTATATATGGAAAAGTAGATCAAGTAATTTCCCAATTTTCCCTCCATCTGTAAATATAGACCTTTTTCCTGTCAAAATATATATATTTGTTACCTTTTTCATTAATAAATTTGTCTTTTCCAAAACAAAACAAAAAATTGTCTTTCTTTAATTCTGAGATTAATTTTTTCATTCTTTTAATTCAATGTTTATTGTTGCTTAATCACTGAATCTGTCGGACGCTTCAATTTTAAACACACGTTCAAGCCACGCGTGTCAGTTTCCTGCAAAAAAAAAATTAATTTTCCGACAAAAAGAATGTAAATTGGACTAAAAGGATGTAAATTGGAAACCTTGGGACATATTCTGAAAATGTGAAAACTTAAATGATTTAAAATGTAATCGTCCTAAGTTATAGGACCTATTTTGAAATTTTCCCTTTCTTAGAAATTCGCTTTCCACCTCCATTTATCTTTCTTCCATAGAAATGCACTTTCCACCCCAATTTTCCTTTCTGCACCTTCTGCCTCAATTTCCCTTTCTTCCTTAGAAATGCACTTTCCGCCTAAATTTCAGTTGCAATCTCAATGTATTTTCTTACAAATGTAATTTTTCCAAAATATCCCCTTCTTCCATAGAAATACACATTTTGCCCCCAATTTCTCTTTCCTGCTTAGAAATATACTTTCCGCATATAATTTTTTTATGTCCCATAACTTTTAAACTTTTCAAAAATTGTCCCCAAAAAATTAAGTTTTTCGACGTAGTTTTGATGTTCCAGCGACATTGGGACGTAAATAAAAATGTTAGTTAAAATTTTGGGACGCGTGAAATTGGAAAACTTAACTTTTTTAGTTCTAAAAAAGAGAGCAAAAAAGTAATTGTTCAATCGGGGCCAAACCATTTGACTGTAATGGGTCGGAGATGGCAACCAGCCTGTTATCCTTCCACTGCCGAGAGTGGGTGGTTGTCGCTGCTCTGTGGAGCCAGCCTGGCGCATTACCCACCACTCTAGGAGCCATGAATCCCAAGCTTTCGCTCGGACCACATAGCCCAACTTCCAGCTTGGAACGGGCACGCCAAAATTTAGCCACCAACAACCCAGTCAATTGGGTCAGCCCAACGTCCAATCACCCTAATGCCCCCACTTGGGTCACAAGCTTGCGTTACCAAGCACGACAATGACTTAGTGCCTTTTTCCTAGATATAACATAGCTGTAAAATTTGTATTCTTTCGATGTGGGATATCTTAATTTTTTTATAAGTTGAAATTATATATGGAAAAGTAGATCAAGTAATTTCCCAATTTTCCCTCCATCTGTATATATTGACCCTTTTCCTGTCAAAATATATATATTTGTTACCTTTTTCATTAATAAATCTGTCTTTTCCAAAACAAAACAAAAAATTGTCTTTCTTTAATTCTGAGATTAATTTTTTCATTCTTTTAATTCAATGTTTATTGTTGCCCCATTTTGCAACAATAATTAGAAGGTTTGTCATCAAAAGATTGTTGCCCAATCACCGAATCTGTCGGACGCTTCAATCTTAAACACACGTTCAAGCCACGTGTGTCAGTTTCCTGCAAAAAAAAAAAAAAATTCCGACAAAAAGAATGTAAATTGGACTACAAGGATGTAAATTGGAAACCTTAGGACATATTCTGAAAATGTGAAAACTTAAATGATTTAAAATGTAATCGTCCTAAGTTACGGGACCTATTTTGAAATTTTCCCTTTCTTAGAAATGCACTTTCCACCTCCAATTATCTTTCTTCCATAGAAATGCACTTTCCACCCCAATTTTCCTTTCTGCACTTTCTGCCTCAATTTCCCTTTCTTCCTTAGAAATGCACTTTCCGCCTAAATTTCAGGTGCAACCTCAATGTATTTTCTTACAAATGTAATTTTTGCCAAAATATCCCCTTCTTCCATAGAAATACACTTTTTGCCCCCAATTTCTCTTTCCAGCTTAAAAATATACTTTCCGGATATAATTTTTTTATGTCCCATAACTTTTAAACTTTTCAAAATATGTCCCCAAAAAATTAAGTTTTTCGACGTAGTTTTGATGTTCCAGCGACATTGGGACATAAATAAAAATGTTAGTTAAAATTTTGGGACGCGTGAAATTGGAAAACTTAACTTTTTTATGTTCTAAAAAAGAGAGCAAAAAAGTAATTGTTCAATCGGGGCCAAACCATTTGACTGTAATGGGTCGGAGATGGCAACCAGCCTGTTATCCTTCCACTGCCGAGAGTGGGTGGTTGTCGCTGCTCTGTGGAGCCAGCCTGGCGCATTACCCACCACTCTAGGAGCCATGAAGCCCAAGCTTTCGCTCGGACCACATAGCCCAACTCCCAGCTTGAACGGGCATGCCAGAATTTAGCCACCACCAACCCAGTCAATTGGGTCAGCCCAACGTCCAATCACCCTAATGCCCCCACTTGGGTCACAAGCTTGCGTTACCAAGCACGGCAATGACTTAGTGCCTTTTTCCTAGATATAACATAGCTGTAAAATTTGTATTCTTTCGATGTGGGATATCTTAATTTTTTTTATAAGTTGAAATTATATATGGAAAAGTAGATCAAGTAATTTCCCAATTTTCCCTCCATCTGTAAATATAGACCTTTTTCCTGTCAAAATATATATATTTGTTACCTTTTTCATTAATAAATTTGTCTTTTCCAAAACAAAACAAAAAATTGTCTTTCTTTAATTCTGAGATTAATTTTTTCATTCTTTTAATTCAATGTTTATTGTTGCCCCATTTTGCAACAATAATTAGAAGGTTTGTCATCAAAAGATTGTTGCCCAATCACCGAATCTGTCGGACGCTTCAATCTTAAACACACGTTCAAGCCACGCGTGTCAGTTTCCTGCAAAAAAAAAAAAAATTCCGACAAAAAGAATGTAAATTGGACTACAAGGATGTAAATTGGAAACCTTAGGACATATTCTGAAAATGTGAAAACTTAAATGATTTAAAATGTAATTGTCCTAAGTTACGGGACCTATTTTGAAATTTTCCCTTTCTTAGAAATGCACTTTCCACCTCCAATTATCTTTCTTCCATATAAATGCACTTTCCACCCCAATTTTCCTTTCTGCACTTTCTGCCTCAATTTCCCTTTCTTCCTTAGAAATGCACTTTCCGCCTAAATTTCAGTTGCAACCTCAATGTATTTTCTTACAAATGTAATTTTTGCCAAAATATCCCCTACTTCCATAGAAATACACTTTTTGCCCCCAATTTCTCTTTCCAGCTTAAAAATATACTTTCCGGATATAATTTTTTTATGTCCCATAACTTTTAAACTTTTCAAAATATGTCCCCAAAAAATTAAGTTTTTCGACGTAGTTTTGATGTTCCAGCGACATTGGGACATAAATAAAAATGTTAGTTAAAATTTTGGGACGCGTGAAATTGGAAAACTTAACTTTTTTATGTTCTAAAAAAGAGAGCAAAAAAGTAATTGTTCAATCGGGGCCAAACCATTTGACTGTAATGGGTCGGAGATGGCAACCAGTCTGTTATCCTTCCACTGCCGAGAGTGGGTGGTTGTCGCTGCTCTGTGGAGCCAGCCTGGCGCATTACCCACCACTCTAGGAGCCATGAAGCCCAAGCTTTCGCTCGGACCACATAGCCCAATTTCCAGCTTGGAACGGGCAGGCCAAAATTTAACCACCAACAACCCAGTCAATTGGGTCAGCCCAACGTCCAATCACCCTAATGCCCCCAATTGGGTCACAAGCTTGCGTTACCAAGCACGGCAATGACTTAGTGCCTTTTTCCTAGATATAACATAGCTGTAAAATTTGTATTCTTTCGATGTGGGATATCTTAATTTTTTTATAAGTTGAAATTATATATGGAAAAGGAGATCAAGTGATTTCCCAATTTTCCCTCCATTTGTATATATTGACCTTTTTCCTGTCAAAATATATATATATTTGTTACCTTTTTCATTAATAAATTTGTCTTTTCCAAAACAAAACAAAAAATTGTCTTTCTTTAATTCTGAGATTAATTTTTTCATTCTTTTAATTCAATGTTTATTGTTGCCCCATTTTGCAACAATAATTAGAAGGTTTGTCATCAAAAGATTGTTGCCCAATCACCGAATCTGTCGGACGCTTCAATCTTAAACACACGTTCAAACCACGCGTGTCAGTTTCCTGCAAAAAAAAATTAATTTTCCGACAAAAAGAATGTAAATTGGACTAAAAGGATGCAAATTGGAAACCTTAGGACATATTCTGAAAATGTGAAAACTTAAATGATTTAAAATGTAATCGTCCTAAGCTACGGGACCTATTTTGAAATTTTCCCTTTTTTAGAAATGCACTTTCCACCTCCATTTATCTTTCTTCCATAGAAATGCACTTTCCACCCCAATTTTCCTTTCTGCACTTTCTGCCTCAATTTCCCTTTCTTCCTTAGAAATGCACTTTCCGCCTAAATTTCAGTTGCAACCTCAATGTATTTTCTTACAAATGTAATTTTTGCCAAAATATCCCCTTCTTCCATAGAAATACACTTTTTGCCCCCAATTTCTCTTTCCTGGTTAGAAATATACTTTCCGGATATAATTTTTTTATGTCCCATAACTTTTAAACTTTTCAAAAAATGTCCCCAAAAAATTATGTTTTTCGACGTAGTTTTGATGTTCCGGCGACATTGGGACGTAAATAAAAATGTTAGTTAAAATTTTGGGACGCGTGTAATTGGAAAACTTAACTTTATTATGTTCTAAAAAAGAGAGCAAAAACGTAATTGTTCAATCGGGGCCAAACCATTTGATTGTAATGGGTCGGAGATGGCAACCAGCCTGTTATCCTTCCACTGGCGAGAGTGGGTGGTTGTCGCTGCTCTATGGAGCCAGCCTGGCGCATTACCCACCACTCTAGGAGCCATGAAGCCCAAGCTTTCGCTCGGACCACATAGCCCAACTCCCAGCTTGGAACGGGCACGCCAAAATTTAGCCACCAACAACCCAGTCAATTGGGTCAGCCCAACGTCCAATCACCCTAATGCCCCCACTTGGGTCACAAGCTTGCGTTACCAAGCACGACAATGACTTAGTGCCTTTTTCCTAGATATAACATAGCTGTAAAATTTGTATTCTTTCGATGTGGGATATCTTAATTTTTTTATAAGTTGAAATTATATATGGAAAAGTAGATCAAGTAATTTCCCAATTTTCCCTCCATCTGTATATATTGACCCTTTTCCTGTCAAAATATATATATTTGTTACCTTTTTCATTAATAAATTTGTCTTTTCCAAAACAAAACAAAAAATTGTCTTTCTTTAATTCTGAGATTAATTTTTTCATTCTTTTAATTCAATGTTTATTGTTGCCCCATTTTGCAACAATAATTAGAAGGTTTGTCATCAAAAGATTGTTGCCCAATCACCGAATCTGTCGGACGCTTCAATCTTAAACACACGTTCAAGCCACGCGTGTCAGTTTCCTGCAAAAAAAAAAAAAATTCCGACAAAAAGAATGTAAATTGGACTACAAGGATGTAAATTGGAAACCTTAGGACATATTCTGAAAATGTGAAAACTTAAATGATTTAAAATGTAATTGTCCTAAGTTACGGGACCTATTTTGAAATTTTCCCTTTCTTAGAAATGCACTTTCCACCTCCAATTATCTTTCTTCCATAGAAATGCACTTTCCACCCCAATTTTCCTTTCTGCACTTTCTGCCTCAATTTCCCTTTCTTCCTTAGAAATGCACTTTCCGCCTAAATTTCAGTTGCAACCTCAATGTATTTTCTTACAAATGTAATTTTTGCCAAAATATCCCTTTCTTCCATAGAAATACACTTTTTGCCCCCAATTTCTCTTTCCAGCTTAAAAATATACTTTCCGGATATAATTTTTTTATGTCCCATAACTTTTAAACTTTTCAAAATATGTCCCCAAAAAATTAAGTTTTTCGACGTAGTTTTGATGTTCCAGCGACATTGGGACATAAATAAAAATGTTAGTTAAAATTTTGGGACGCGTGAAATTGGAAAACTTAACTTTTTTATGTTCTAAAAAAGAGAGCAAAAAAGTAATTGTTCAATCGGGGCCAAACCATTTGACTGTAATGGGTCGGAGATGGCAACCAGTCTGTTATCCTTCCACTGCCGAGAGTGGGTGGTTGTCGCTGCTCTGTGGAGCCAGCCTGGCGCATTACCCACCACTCTAGGAGCCATGAAGCCCAAGCTTTCGCTCGGACCACATAGCCCAATTTCCAGCTTGGAACGGGCAGGCCAAAATTTAACCACCAACAACCCAGTCAATTGGGTCAGCCCAACGTCCAATCACCCTAATGCCCCCAATTGGGTCACAAGCTTGCGTTACCAAGCACGGCAATGACTTAGTGCCTTTTTCCTAGATATAACATAGCTGTAAAATTTGTATTCTTTCGATGTGGGATATCTTAATTTTTTTATAAGTTGAAATTATATATGGAAAAGGAGATCAAGTGATTTCCCAATTTTCCCTCCATTTGTATATATTGACCTTTTTCCTGTCAAAATATATATATATTTGTTACCTTTTTCATTAATAAATTTGTCTTTTCCAAAACAAAACAAAAAATTGTCTTTCTTTAATTCTGAGATTAATTTTTTCATTCTTTTAATTCAATGTTTATTGTTGCCCCATTTTGCAACAATAATTAGAAGGTTTGTCATCAAAAGATTGTTGCCCAATCACCGAATCTGTCGGACGCTTCAATCTTAAACACACGTTCAAACCACGCGTGTCAGTTTCCTGCAAAAAAAAATTAATTTTCCGACAAAAAGAATGTAAATTGGACTAAAAGGATGCAAATTGGAAACCTTAGGACATATTCTGAAAATGTGAAAACTTAAATGATTTAAAATGTAATCGTCCTAAGCTACGGGACCTATTTTGAAATTTTCCCTTTTTTAGAAATGCACTTTCCACCTCCATTTATCTTTCTTCCATAGAAATGCACTTTCCACCCCAATTTTCCTTTCTGCACTTTCTGCCTCAATTTCCCTTTCTTCCTTAGAAATGCACTTTCCGCCTAAATTTCAGTTGCAACCTCAATGTATTTTCTTACAAATGTAATTTTTGCCAAAATATCCCCTTCTTCCATAGAAATACACTTTTTGCCCCCAATTTCTCTTTCCTGGTTAGAAATATACTTTCCGGATATAATTTTTTTATGTCCCATAACTTTTAAACTTTTCAAAAAATGTCCCCAAAAAATTATGTTTTTCGACGTAGTTTTGATGTTCCGGCGACATTGGGACGTAAATAAAAATGTTAGTTAAAATTTTGGGACGCGTGTAATTGGAAAACTTAACTTTATTATGTTCTAAAAAAGAGAGCAAAAACGTAATTGTTCAATCGGGGCCAAACCATTTGATTGTAATGGGTCGGAGATGGCAACCAACCTGTTATCCTTCCACTGGCGAGAGTGGGTGGTTGTCGCTGCTCTATGGAGCCAGCCTGGCGCATTACCCACCACTCTAGGAGCCATGAAGCCCAAGCTTTCGCTCGGACCACATAGCCCAACTCCCAGCTTGGAACGGGCACGCCAAAATTTAGCCACCAACAACCCAGTCAATTGGGTCAGCCCAACGTCCAATCACCCTAATGCCCCCACTTGGGTCACAAGCTTGCGTTACCAAGCACGACAATGACTTAGTGCCTTTTTCCTAGATATAACATAGCTGTAAAATTTGTATTCTTTCGATGTGGGATATCTTAATTTTTTTATAAGTTGAAATTATATATGGAAAAGTAGATCAAGTAATTTCCCAATTTTCCCTCCATCTGTATATATTGACCCTTTTCCTGTCAAAATATATATATTTGTTACCTTTTTCATTAATAAATTTGTCTTTTCCAAAACAAAACAAAAAATTGTCTTTCTTTAATTCTGAGATTAATTTTTTCATTCTTTTAATTCAATGTTTATTGTTGCCCCATTTTGCAACAATAATTAGAAGGTTTGTCATCAAAAGATTGTTGCCCAATCACCGAATCTGTCGGACGCTTCAATCTTAAACACACGTTCAAGCCACGCGTGTCAGTTTCCTGCAAAAAAAAAAAAAATTCCGACAAAAAGAATGTAAATTGGACTACAAGGATGTAAATTGGAAACCTTAGGACATATTCTGAAAATGTGAAAACTTAAATGATTTAAAATGTAATTGTCCTAAGTTACGGGACCTATTTTGAAATTTTCCCTTTCTTAGAAATGCACTTTCCACCTCCAATTATCTTTCTTCCATAGAAATGCACTTTCCACCCCAATTTTCCTTTCTGCACTTTCTGCCTCAATTTCCCTTTCTTCCTTAGAAATGCACTTTCCGCCTAAATTTCAGTTGCAACCTCAATGTATTTTCTTACAAATGTAATTTTTGCCAAAATATCCCTTTCTTCCATAGAAATACACTTTTTGCCCCCAATTTCTCTTTCCAGCTTAAAAATATACTTTCCGGATATAATTTTTTTATGTCCCATAACTTTTAAACTTTTCAAAATATGTCCCCAAAAAATTAAGTTTTTCGACGTAGTTTTGATGTTCAAGCGACATTGGGACATAAATAAAAATGTTAGTTAAAATTTTGGGACGCGTGAAATTGGAAAACTTAACTTTTTTATGTTCTAAAAAAGAGAGCAAAAAAGTAATTGTTCAATCGGGGCCAAACCATTTGACTGTAATGGGTCGGAGATGGCAACCAGTCTGTTATCCTTCCACTGCCGAGAGTGGGTGGTTGTCGCTGCTCTGTGGAGCCAGCCTGGCGCATTACCCACCACTCTAGGAGCCATGAAGCCCAAGCTTTCGCTCGGACCACATAGCCCAACTTCCAGCTTGGAACGGGCAGGCCAAAATTTAACCACCAACAACCCAGTCAATTGGGTCAGCCCAACGTCCAATCACCCTAATGCCCCCAATTGGGTCACAAGCTTGCGTTACCAAGCACGACAATGACTTAGTGCCTTTTTCCTAGATATAACATAGCTGTAAAATTTGTATTCTTTCGATGTGGGATATCTTAATTTTTTTATAAGTTGAAATTATATATGGAAAAGTAGATCAAGTAATTTCCCAATTTTCCCTCCATCTGTATATATTGACCCTTTTCCTGTCAAAATATATATATTTGTTACCTTTTTCATTAATAAATTTGTCTTTTCCAAAACAAAACAAAAAATTGTCTTTCTTTAATTCTGAGATTAATTTTTTCATTCTTTTAATTATTGGTTTATTGTTGCCCCATTTTGCAACAATAATTAGAAGGTTTGTCATCAAAAGATTGTTGCCCAATCACCGAATCTGTCGGACACTTCAATCTTAAACACACGTTCAAGCCACGCGTGTCAGTTTCCTGCAAAAAAAAAAAAATTCCGACAAAAAGAATGTAAATTGGACTACAAGGATGTAAATTGGAAACCTTAGGACATATTCTGAAAATGTGAAAACTTAAATGATTTAAAATGTAATTGTCCTAAGTTACGGGACCTATTTTGAAATTTTCCCTTTCTTAGAAATGCACTTTCCACCTCCAATTATCTTTCTTCCATAGAAATGCACTTTCCACCCCAATTTTCCTTTCTGCACTTTCTGCCTCAATTTCCCTTTCTTCCTTAGAAATGCACTTTCCGCCTAAATTTCAGTTGCAACCTCAATGTATTTTCTTACAAATTTAATTTTTGCCAAAATATCCCTTTCTTCCATAGAAATACACTTTTTGCCCCCAATTTCTCTTTCCAGCTTAAAAATATACTTTCCGGATATAATTTTTTTATGTCCCATAACTTTTAAACTTTTCAAAATATGTCCCCAAAAAATTAAGTTTTTCGACGTAGTTTTGATGTTCCAGCGACATTGGGACATAAATAAAAATGTTAGTTAAAATTTTGGGACGCGTGAAATTGGAAAACTTAACTTTTTTATGTTCTAAAAAAGAGAGCAAAAAAGTAATTGTTCAATCGGGGCCAAACCATTTGACTGTAATGGGTCGGAGATGGCAACCAGTCTGTTATCCTTCCACTGCCGAGAGTGGGTGGTTGTCGCTGCTCTGTGGAGCCAGCCTGGCGCATTACCCACCACTCTAGGAGCCATGAAGCCCAAGCTTTCGCTCGGACCACATAGCCCAATTTCCAGCTTGGAACGGGCAGGCCAAAATTTAACCACCAACAACCCAGTCAATTGGGTCAGCCCAACGTCCAATCACCCTAATGCCCCCAATTGGGTCACAAGCTTGCGTTACCAAGCACGGCAATGACTTAGTGCCTTTTTCCTAGATATAACATAGCTGTAAAATTTGTATTCTTTCGATGTGGGATATCTTAATTTTTTTATAAGTTGAAATTATATATGGAAAAGGAGATCAAGTGATTTCCCAATTTTCCCTCCATTTGTATATATTGACCTTTTTCCTGTCAAAATATATATATATTTGTTACCTTTTTCATTAATAAATTTGTCTTTTCCAAAACAAAACAAAAAATTGTCTTTCTTTAATTCTGAGATTAATTTTTTCATTCTTTTAATTCAATGTTTATTGTTGCCCCATTTTGCAACAATAATTAGAAGGTTTGTCATCAAAAGATTGTTGCCCAATCACCGAATCTGTCGGACGCTTCAATCTTAAACACACGTTCAAACCACGCGTGTCAGTTTCCTGCAAAAAAAAATTAATTTTCCGACAAAAAGAATGTAAATTGGACTAAAAGGATGCAAATTGGAAACCTTAGGACATATTCTGAAAATGTGAAAACTTAAATGATTTAAAATGTAATCGTCCTAAGCTACGGGACCTATTTTGAAATTTTCCCTTTTTTAGAAATGCACTTTCCACCTCCATTTATCTTTCTTCCATAGAAATGCACTTTCCACCCCAATTTTCCTTTCTGCACTTTCTGCCTCAATTTCCCTTTCTTCCTTAGAAATGCACTTTCCGCCTAAATTTCAGTTGCAACCTCAATGTATTTTCTTACAAATGTAATTTTTGCCAAAATATCCCCTTCTTCCATAGAAATACACTTTTTGCCCCCAATTTCTCTTTCCTGGTTAGAAATATACTTTCCGGATATAATTTTTTTATGTCCCATAACTTTTAAACTTTTCAAAAAATGTCCCCAAAAAATTATGTTTTTCGACGTAGTTTTGATGTTCCGGCGACATTGGGACGTAAATAAAAATGTTAGTTAAAATTTTGGGACGCGTGTAATTGGAAAACTTAACTTTATTATGTTCTAAAAAAGAGAGCAAAAACGTAATTGTTCAATCGGGGCCAAACCATTTGATTGTAATGGGTCGGAGATGGCAACCAGCCTGTTATCCTTCCACTGGCGAGAGTGGGTGGTTGTCGCTGCTCTATGGAGCCAGCCTGGCGCATTACCCACCACTCTAGGAGCCATGAAGCCCAAGCTTTCGCTCGGACCACATAGCCCAACTCCCAGCTTGGAACGGGCACGCCAAAATTTAGCCACCAACAACCCAGTCAATTGGGTCAGCCCAACGTCCAATCACCCTAATGCCCCCACTTGGGTCACAAGCTTGCGTTACCAAGCACGACAATGACTTAGTGCCTTTTTCCTAGATATAACATAGCTGTAAAATTTGTATTCTTTCGATGTGGGATATCTTAATTTTTTTATAAGTTGAAATTATATATGGAAAAGTAGATCAAGTAATTTCCCAATTTTCCCTCCATCTGTATATATTGACCCTTTTCCTGTCAAAATATATATATTTGTTACCTTTTTCATTAATAAATTTGTCTTTTCCAAAACAAAACAAAAAATTGTCTTTCTTTAATTCTGAGATTAATTTTTTCATTCTTTTAATTCAATGTTTATTGTTGCCCCATTTTGCAACAATAATTAGAAGGTTTGTCATCAAAAGATTGTTGCCCAATCACCGAATCTGTCGGACGCTTCAATCTTAAACACACGTTCAAGCCACGCGTGTCAGTTTCCTGCAAAAAAAAAAAAAATTCCGACAAAAAGAATGTAAATTGGACTACAAGGATGTAAATTGGAAACCTTAGGACATATTCTGAAAATGTGAAAACTTAAATGATTTAAAATGTAATTGTCCTAAGTTACGGGACCTATTTTGAAATTTTCCCTTTCTTAGAAATGCACTTTCCACCTCCAATTATCTTTCTTCCATAGAAATGCACTTTCCACCCCAATTTTCCTTTCTGCACTTTCTGCCTCAATTTCCCTTTCTTCCTTAGAAATGCACTTTCCGCCTAAATTTCAGTTGCAACCTCAATGTATTTTCTTACAAATGTAATTTTTGCCAAAATATCCCTTTCTTCCATAGAAATACACTTTTTGCCCCCAATTTCTCTTTCCAGCTTAAAAATATACTTTCCGGATATAATTTTTTTATGTCCCATAACTTTTAAACTTTTCAAAATATGTCCCCAAAAAATTAAGTTTTTCGACGTAGTTTTGATGTTCAAGCGACATTGGGACATAAATAAAAATGTTAGTTAAAATTTTGGGACGCGTGAAATTGGAAAACTTAACTTTTTTATGTTCTAAAAAAGAGAGCAAAAAAGTAATTGTTCAATCGGGGCCAAACCATTTGACTGTAATGGGTCGGAGATGGCAACCAGTCTGTTATCCTTCCACTGCCGAGAGTGGGTGGTTGTCGCTGCTCTGTGGAGCCAGCCTGGCGCATTACCCACCACTCTAGGAGCCATGAAGCCCAAGCTTTCGCTCGGACCACATAGCCCAACTTCCATCTTGGAACGGGCAGGCCAAAATTTAACCACCAACAACCCAGTCAATTGGGTCAGCCCAACGTCCAATCACCCTAATGCCCCCAATTGGGTCACAAGCTTGCGTTACCAAGCACGACAATGACTTAGTGCCTTTTTCCTAGATATAACATAGCTGTAAAATTTGTATTCTTTCGATGTGGGATATCTTAATTTTTTTATAAGTTGAAATTATATATGGAAAAGTAGATCAAGTAATTTCCCAATTTTCCCTCCATCTGTATATATTGACCCTTTTCCTGTCAAAATATATATATTTGTTACCTTTTTCATTAATAAATTTGTCTTTTCCAAAACAAAACAAAAAATTGTCTTTCTTTAATTCTGAGATTAATTTTTTCATTCTTTTAATTATTGGTTTATTGTTGCCCCATTTTGCAACAATAATTAGAAGGTTTGTCATCAAAAGATTGTTGCCCAATCACCGAATCTGTCGGACACTTCAATCTTAAACACACGTTCAAGCCACGCGTGTCAGTTTCCTGCAAAAAAAAAAAAATTCCGACAAAAAGAATGTAAATTGGACTACAAGGATGTAAATTGGAAACCTTAGGACATATTCTGAAAATGTGAAAACTTAAATGATTTAAAATGTAATTGTCCTAAGTTACGGGACCTATTTTGAAATTTTCCCTTTCTTAGAAATGCACTTTCCACCTCCAATTATCTTTCTTCCATAGAAATGCACTTTCCACCCCAATTTTCCTTTCTGCACTTTCTGCCTCAATTTCCCTTTCTTCCTTAGAAATGCACTTTCCGCCTAAATTTCAGTTGCAACCTCAATGTATTTTCTTACAAATTTAATTTTTGCCAAAATATCCCTTTCTTCCATAGAAATACACTTTTTGCCCCCAATTTCTCTTTCCAGCTTAAAAATATACTTTCCGGATATAATTTTTTTATGTCCCATAACTTTTAAACTTTTCAAAATATGTCCCCAAAAAATTAAGTTTTTCGACGTAGTTTTGATGTTCCAGCGACATTGGGACATAAATAAAAATGTTAGTTAAAATTTTGGGACGCGTGAAATTGGAAAACTTAACTTTTTTATGTTCTAAAAAAGAGAGCAAAAAAGTAATTGTTCAATCGGGGCCAAACCATTTGACTGTAATGGGTCGGAGATGGCAACCAGTCTGTTATCCTTCCACTGCCGAGAGTGGGTGGTTGTCGCTGCTCTGTGGAGCCAGCCTGGCGCATTACCCACCACTCTAGGAGCCATGAAGCCCAAGCTTTCGCTCGGACCACATAGCCCAATTTCCAGCTTGGAACGGGCAGGCCAAAATTTAACCACCAACAACCCAGTCAATTGGGTCAGCCCAACGTCCAATCACCCTAATGCCCCCAATTGGGTCACAAGCTTGCGTTACCAAGCACGGCAATGACTTAGTGCCTTTTTCCTAGATATAACATAGCTGTAAAATTTGTATTCTTTCGATGTGGGATATCTTAATTTTTTTATAAGTTGAAATTATATATGGAAAAGGAGATCAAGTGATTTCCCAATTTTCCCTCCATTTGTATATATTGACCTTTTTCCTGTCAAAATATATATATATTTGTTACCTTTTTCATTAATAAATTTGTCTTTTCCAAAACAAAACAAAAAATTGTCTTTCTTTAATTCTGAGATTAATTTTTTCATTCTTTTAATTCAATGTTTATTGTTGCCCCATTTTGCAACAATAATTAGAAGGTTTGTCATCAAAAGATTGTTGCCCAATCACCGAATCTGTCGGACGCTTCAATCTTAAACACACGTTCAAACCACGCGTGTCAGTTTCCTGCAAAAAAAAATTAATTTTCCGACAAAAAGAATGTAAATTGGACTAAAAGGATGCAAATTGGAAACCTTAGGACATATTCTGAAAATGTGAAAACTTAAATGATTTAAAATGTAATCGTCCTAAGCTACGGGACCTATTTTGAAATTTTCCCTTTTTTAGAAATGCACTTTCCACCTCCATTTATCTTTCTTCCATAGAAATGCACTTTCCACCCCAATTTTCCTTTCTGCACTTTCTGCCTCAATTTCCCTTTCTTCCTTAGAAATGCACTTTCCGCCTAAATTTCAGTTGCAACCTCAATGTATTTTCTTACAAATGTAATTTTTGCCAAAATATCCCTTTCTTCCATAGAAATACACTTTTTGCCCCCAATTTCTCTTTCCTGGTTAGAAATATACTTTCCGGATATAATTTTTTTATGTCCCATAACTTTTAAACTTTTCAAAAAATGTCCCCAAAAAATTATGTTTTTCGACGTAGTTTTGATGTTCCGTCGACATTGGGACGTAAATAAAAATGTTAGTTAAAATTTTGGGACGCGTGTAATTGGAAAACATAACTTTATTATGTTCTAAAAAAGAGAGCAAAAAAGTAATTGTTCAATCGGGGCCAAACCATTTTGATTGTAATGGGTCGGAGATGGCAACCAGCCTGTTATCCTTCCACTGGCGAGAGTGGGTGGTTGTCGCTGCTCTATGGAGCCAGCCTGGCGCATTACCCACCACTCTAGGAGCCATGAATCCCAAGCTTTCGCTCGGACCACATAGCCCAACTCCCAGCTTGGAACGGGCACGCCAAAATTTAGCCACCAACAACCCAGTCAATTGGGTCAGCCCAACGTCCAATCACCCTAATGCCCCCACTTGGGTCACAAGCTTGCGTTACCAAGCACGACAATGACTTAGTGCCGTTTTCCTAGATATAACATAGCTGTAAAATTTGTATTCTTTCGATGTGGGATATCTTAATTTTTTTATAAGTTGAAATTATATATGGAAAAGTAGATCAAGTAATTTCCCAATTTTCCCTCCATCTGTATATATTGACCCTTTTCCTGTCAAAATATATATATTTGTTACCTTTTTCATTAATAAATTTGTCTTTTCCAAAACAAAACAAAAAATTGTCTTTCTTTAATTCTGAGATTAATTTTTTCATTCTTTTAATTCAATGTTTATTGTTGCCCCATTTTGCAACAATAATTAGAAGGTTTGTCATCAAAAGATTGTTGCCCAATCACCGAATCTGTCGGACACTTCAATCTTAAACACACGTTCAAGCCACGCGTGTCAGTTTCCTGCAAAAAAAAAAAAATTCCGACAAAAAGAATGTAAATTGGACTACAAGGATGTAAATTGGAAACCTTAGGACATATTCTGAAAATGTGAAAACTTAAATGATTTAAAATGTAATTGTCCTAAGTTACGGGACCTATTTTGAAATTTTCCCTTTCTTAGAAATGCACTTTCCACCTCCAATTATCTTTCTTCCATAGAAATGCACTTTCCACCCCAATTTTCCTTTCTGCACTTTCTGCCTCAATTTCCCTTTCTTCCTTAGAAATGCACTTTCCGCCTAAATTTCAGTTGCAACCTCAATGTATTTTCTTACAAATGTAATTTTTGCCAAAATATCCCTTTCTTCCATAGAAATACACTTTTTGCCCCCAATTTCTCTTTCCAGCTTAAAAATATACTTTCCGGATATAATTTTTTTATGTCCCATAACTTTTAAACTTTTCAAAATATGTCCCCAAAAAATTAAGTTTTTCGACGTAGTTTTGATGTTCCAGCGACATTGGGACATAAATAAAAATGTTAGTTAAAATTTTGGGACGCGTGAAATTGGAAAACTTAACTTTTTTATGTTCTAAAAAAGAGAGCAAAAAAGTAATTGTTCAATCGGGGCCAAACCATTTGACTGTAATGGGTCGGAGATGGCAACCAGTCTGTTATCCTTCCACTGCCGAGAGTGGGTGGTTGTCGCTGCTCTGTGGAGCCAGCCTGGCGCATTACCCACCACTCTAGGAGCCATGAAGCCCAAGCTTTCGCTCGGACCACATAGCCCAATTTCCAGCTTGGAACGGGCAGGCCAAAATTTAACCACCAACAACCCAGTCAATTGGGTCAGCCCAACGTCCAATCACCCTAATGCCCCCAATTGGGTCACAAGCTTGCGTTACCAAGCACGGCAATGACTTAGTGCCTTTTTCCTAGATATAACATAGCTGTAAAATTTGTATTCTTTCGATGTGGGATATCTTAATTTTTTTATAAGTTGAAATTATATATGGAAAAGGAGATCAAGTGATTTCCCAATTTTCCCTCCATTTGTATATATTGACCTTTTTCCTGTCAAAATATATATATATTTGTTACCTTTTTCATTAATAAATTTGTCTTTTCCAAAACAAAACAAAAAATTGTCTTTCTTTAATTCTGAGATTAATTTTTTCATTCTTTTAATTCAATGTTTATTGTTGCCCCATTTTGCAACAATAATTAGAAGGTTTGTCATCAAAAGATTGTTGCCCAATCACCGAATCTGTCGGACGCTTCAATCTTAAACACACGTTCAAACCACGCGTGTCAGTTTCCTGCAAAAAAAAATTAATTTTCCGACAAAAAGAATGTAAATTGGACTAAAAGGATGCAAATTGGAAACCTTAGGACATATTCTGAAAATGTGAAAACTTAAATGATTTAAAATGTAATCGTCCTAAGCTACGGGACCTATTTTGAAATTTTCCCTTTTTTAGAAATGCACTTTCCACCTCCATTTATCTTTCTTCCATAGAAATGCACTTTCCACCCCAATTTTCCTTTCTGCACTTTCTGCCTCAATTTCCCTTTCTTCCTTAGAAATGCACTTTCCGCCTAAATTTCAGTTGCAACCTCAATGTATTTTCTTACAA
This sequence comes from Galeopsis tetrahit, assembly GCA_963675135.1. Taxonomy (NCBI): domain Eukaryota; kingdom Viridiplantae; phylum Streptophyta; class Magnoliopsida; order Lamiales; family Lamiaceae; genus Galeopsis; species Galeopsis tetrahit. The sequence goes on from OY776127.1 coordinate 78,137,324, forward strand.
ATGTAATTTTTGCCAAAATATCCCTTTCTTCCATAGAAATACACTTTTTGCCCCCAATTTCTCTTTCCTGGTTAGAAATATACTTTCCGGATATAATTTTTTTATGTCCCATAACTTTTAAACTTTTCAAAAAATGTCCCCAAAAAATTATGTTTTTCGACGTAGTTTTGATGTTCCGTCGACATTGGGACGTAAATAAAAATGTTAGTTAAAATTTTGGGACGCGTGTAATTGGAAAACATAACTTTATTATGTTCTAAAAAAGAGAGCAAAAAAGTAATTGTTCAATCGGGGCCAAACCATTTTGATTGTAATGGGTCGGAGATGGCAACCAGCCTGTTATCCTTCCACTGGCGAGAGTGGGTGGTTGTCGCTGCTCTATGGAGCCAGCCTGGCGCATTACCCACCACTCTAGGAGCCATGAATCCCAAGCTTTCGCTCGGACCACATAGCCCAACTCCCAGCTTGGAACGGGCACGCCAAAATTTAGCCACCAACAACCCAGTCAATTGGGTCAGCCCAACGTCCAATCACCCTAATGCCCCCACTTGGGTCACAAGCTTGCGTTACCAAGCACGACAATGACTTAGTGCCGTTTTCCTAGATATAACATAGCTGTAAAATTTGTATTCTTTCGATGTGGGATATCTTAATTTTTTTATAAGTTGAAATTATATATGGAAAAGTAGATCAAGTAATTTCCCAATTTTCCCTCCATCTGTATATATTGACCCTTTTCCTGTCAAAATATATATATTTGTTACCTTTTTCATTAATAAATTTGTCTTTTCCAAAACAAAACAAAAAATTGTCTTTCTTTAATTCTGAGATTAATTTTTTCATTCTTTTAATTCAATGTTTATTGTTGCCCCATTTTGCAACAATAATTAGAAGGTTTGTCATCAAAAGATTGTTGCCCAATCACCGAATCTGTCGGACGCTTCAATCTTAAACACACGTTCAAGCCACGCGTGTCAGTTTCCTGCAAAAAAAAAAAAAAATTCCGACAAAAAGAATGTAAATTGGACTACAAGGATGTAAATTGGAAACCTTAGGACATATTCTGAAAATGTGAAAACTTAAATGATTTAAAATGTAATTGTCCTAAGTTACGGGACCTATTTTGAAATTTTCCCTTTCTTAGAAATGCACTTTCCACCTCCAATTATCTTTCTTCCATAGAAATGCACTTTCCACCCCAATTTTCCTTTCTGCACTTTCTGCCTCAATTTCCCTTTCTTCCTTAGAAATGCACTTTCCGCCTAAATTTCAGTTGCAACCTCAATGTATTTTCTTACAAATGTAATTTTTGCCAAAATATCCCTTTCTTCCATAGAAATACACTTTTTGCCCCCAATTTCTCTTTCCAGCTTAAAAATATACTTTCCGGATATAATTTTTTTATGTCCCATAACTTTTAAACTTTTCAAAATATGTCCCCAAAAAATTAAGTTTTTCGACGTAGTTTTGATGTTCCAGCGACATTGGGACATAAATAAAAATGTTAGTTAAAATTTTGGGACGCGTGAAATTGGAAAACTTAACTTTTTTATGTTCTAAAAAAGAGAGCAAAAAAGTAATTGTTCAATCGGGGCCAAACCATTTGACTGTAATGGGTCGGAGATGGCAACCAGTCTGTTATCCTTCCACTGCCGAGAGTGGGTGGTTGTCGCTGCTCTGTGGAGCCAGCCTGGCGCATTACCCACCACTCTAGGAGCCATGAAGCCCAAGCTTTCGCTCGGACCACATAGCCCAACTTCCAGCTTGGAACGGGCAGGCCAAAATTTAACCACCAACAACCCAGTCAATTGGGTCAGCCCAACGTCCAATCACCCTAATGCCCCCAATTGGGTCACAAGCTTGCGTTACCAAGCACGACAATGACTTAGTGCCTTTTTCCTAGATATAACATAGCTGTAAAATTTGTATTCTTTCGATGTGGGATATCTTAATTTTTTTATAAGTTGAAATTATATATGGAAAAGTAGATCAAGTAATTTCCCAATTTTCCCTCCATCTGTATATATTGACCCTTTTCCTGTCAAAATATATATATTTGTTACCTTTTTCATTAATAAATTTGTCTTTTCCAAAACAAAACAAAAAATTGTCTTTCTTTAATTCTGAGATTAATTTTTTCATTCTTTTAATTCAATGTTTATTGTTGCCCCATTTTGCAACAATAATTAGAAGGTTTGTCATCAAAAGATTGTTGCCCAATCACCGAATCTGTCGGACGCTTCAATCTTAAACACACGTTCAAGCCACGCGTGTCAGTTTCCTGCAAAAAAAAAAAAAATTCCGACAAAAAGAATGTAAATTGGACTACAAGGATGTAAATTGGAAACCTTAGGACATATTCTGAAAATGTGAAAACTTAAATGATTTAAAATGTAATTGTCCTAAGTTACGGGACCTATTTTGAAATTTTCCCTTTCTTAGAAATGCACTTTCCACCTCCAATTATCTTTCTTCCATAGAAATGCACTTTCCACCCCAATTTTCCTTTCTGCACTTTCTGCCTCAATTTCCCTTTCTTCCTTAGAAATGCACTTTCCGCCTAAATTTCAGTTGCAACCTCAATGTATTTTCTTACAAATGTAATTTTTGCCAAAATATCCCTTTCTTCCATAGAAATACACTTTTTGCCCCCAATTTCTCTTTCCAGCTTAAAAATATACTTTCCGGATATAATTTTTTTATGTCCCATAACTTTTAAACTTTTCAAAATATGTCCCCAAAAAATTAAGTTTTTCGACGTAGTTTTGATGTTCCAGCGACATTGGGACATAAATAAAAATGTTAGTTAAAATTTTGGGACGCGTGAAATTGGAAAACTTAACTTTTTTATGTTCTAAAAAAGAGAGCAAAAAAGTAATTGTTCAATCGGGGCCAAACCATTTGACTGTAATGGGTCGGAGATGGCAACCAATCTGTTATCCTTCCACTGCCGAGAGTGGGTGGTTGTCGCTGCTCTGTGGAGCCAGCCTGGCGCATTACCCACCACTCTAGGAGCCATGAAGCCCAAGCTTTCGCTCGGACCACATAGCCCAATTTCCAGCTTGGAACGGGCAGGCCAAAATTTAACCACCAACAACCCAGTCAATTGGGTCAGCCCAACGTCCAATCACCCTAATGCCCCCAATTGGGTCACAAGCTTGCGTTACCAAGCACGGCAATGACTTAGTGCCTTTTTCCTAGATATAACATAGCTGTAAAATTTGTATTCTTTCGATGTGGGATATCTTAATTTTTTTATAAGTTGAAATTATATATGGAAAAGGAGATCAAGTGATTTCCCAATTTTCCCTCCATTTGTATATATTGACCTTTTTCCTGTCAAAATATATATATATTTGTTACCTTTTTCATTAATAAATTTGTCTTTTCCAAAACAAAACAAAAAATTGTCTTTCTTTAATTCTGAGATTAATTTTTTCATTCTTTTAATTCAATGTTTATTGTTGCCCCATTTTGCAACAATAATTAGAAGGTTTGTCATCAAAAGATTGTTGCCCAATCACCGAATCTGTCGGACGCTTCAATCTTAAACACACGTTCAAACCACGCGTGTCAGTTTCCTGCAAAAAAAAATTAATTTTCCGACAAAAAGAATGTAAATTGGACTAAAAGGATGCAAATTGGAAACCTTAGGACATATTCTGAAAATGTGAAAACTTAAATGATTTAAAATGTAATCGTCCTAAGCTACGGGACCTATTTTGAAATTTTCCCTTTTTTAGAAATGCACTTTCCACCTCCATTTATCTTTCTTCCATAGAAATGCACTTTCCACCCCAATTTTCCTTTCTGCACTTTCTGCCTCAATTTCCCTTTCTTCCTTAGAAATGCACTTTCCGCCTAAATTTCAGTTGCAACCTCAATGTATTTTCTTACAAATGTAATTTTTGCCAAAATATCCCCTTCTTCCATAGAAATACACTTTTTGCCCCCAATTTCTCTTTCCTGGTTAGAAATATACTTTCCGGATATAATTTTTTTATGTCCCATAACTTTTAAACTTTTCATAAAATGTCCCCAAAAAATTATGTTTTTCGACGTAGTTTTGATGTTCCGGCGACATTGGGACGTAAATAAAAATGTTAGTTAAAATTTTGGGACGCGTGTAATTGGAAAACATAACTTTATTATGTTCTAAAAAAGAGAGCAAAAAAGTAATTGTTCAATCGGGGCCAAACCATTTTGATTGTAATGGGTCGGAGATGGCAACCAGCCTGTTATCCTTCCACTGGCGAGAGTGGGTGGTTGTCGCTGCTCTATGGAGCCAGCCTGGCGCATTACCCACCACTCTAGGAGCCATGAATCCCAAGCTTTCGCTCGGACCACATAGCCCAACTCCCAGCTTGGAACGGGCACGCCAAAATTTAGCCACCAACAACCCAGTCAATTGGGTCAGCCCAACGTCCAATCACCCTAATGCCCCCACTTGGGTCACAAGCTTGCGTTACCAAGCACGACAATGACTTAGTGCCTTTTTCCTAGATATAACATAGCTGTAAAATTTGTATTCTTTCGATGTGGGATATCTTAATTTTTTTATAAGTTGAAATTATATATGGAAAAGTAGATCAAGTAATTTCCCAATTTTCCCTCCATCTGTATATATTGACCCTTTTCCTGTCAAAATATATATATTTGTTACCTTTTTCATTAATAAATTTGTCTTTTCCAAAACAAAACAAAAAATTGTCTTTCTTTAATTCTGAGATTAATTTTTTCATTCTTTTAATTCAATGTTTATTGTTGCCCCATTTTGCAACAATAATTAGAAGGTTTGTCATCAAAAGATTGTTGCCCAATCACCGAATCTGTCGGACGCTTCAATCTTAAACACACGTTCAAGCCACGTGTGTCAGTTTCCTGCAAAAAAAAAAAAAATTCCGACAAAAAGAATGTAAATTGGACTACAAGGATGTAAATTGGAAACCTTAGGACATATTCTGAAAATGTGAAAACTTAAATTATTTAAAATGTAATCGTCCTAAGTTACGGGACCTATTTTGAAATTTTCCCTTTCTTAGAAATGCACTTTCCACCTCCAATTATCTTTCTTCCATAGAAATGCACTTTCCACCCCAATTTTCCTTTCTGCACTTTCTGCCTCAATTTCCCTTTCTTCCTTAGAAATGCACTTTCCGCCTAAATTTCAGTTGCAACCTCAATGTATTTTCTTACAAATGTAATTTTTGCCAAAATATCCGCTTCTTCCATAGAAATACACTTTTTGCCCCCAATTTCTCTTTCCAGCTTAAAAATATACTTTCCGGATATAATTTTTTTATGTCCCATAACTTTTAAACTTTTCAAAATATGTCCCCAAAAAATTAAGTTTTTCGACGTAGTTTTGATGTTCCAGCGACATTGGGACATAAATAAAAATGTTAGTTAAAATTTTGGGACGCGTGAAATTGGAAAACTTAACTTTTTTATGTTCTAAAAAAGAGAGCAAAAAAGTAATTGTTCAATCGGGGCCAAACCATTTGACTGTAATGGGTCGGAGATGGCAACCAGCCTGTTATCCTTCCACTGCCGAGAGTGGGTGGTTGTCGCTGCTCTGTGGAGCCAGCCTGGCGCATTACCCACCACTCTAGGAGCCATGAAGCCCAAGCTTTCGCTCGGACCACATAGCCCAACTCCCAGCTTGAACGGGCATGCCAGAATTTAGCCACCACCAACCCAGTCAATTGGGTCAGCCCAACGTCCAATCACCCTAATGCCCCCACTTGGGTCACAAGCTTGCGTTACCAAGCACGGCAATGACTTAGTGCCTTTTTCCTAGATATAACATAGCTGTAAAATTTGTATTCTTTCGATGTGGGATATCTTAATTTTTTTTATAAGTTGAAATTATATATGGAAAAGTAGATCAAGTAATTTCCCAATTTTCCCTCCATCTGTAAATATAGACCTTTTTCCTGTCAAAATATATATATTTGTTACCTTTTTCATTAATAAATTTGTCTTTTCCAAAACAAAACAAAAAATTGTCTTTCTTTAATTCTGAGATTAATTTTTTCATTCTTTTAATTCAATGTTTATTGTTGCTTAATCACTGAATCTGTCGGACGCTTCAATTTTAAACACACGTTCAAGCCACGCGTGTCAGTTTCCTGCAAAAAAAAAATTAATTTTCCGACAAAAAGAATGTAAATTGGACTAAAAGGATGTAAATTGGAAACCTTGGGACATATTCTGAAAATGTGAAAACTTAAATGATTTAAAATGTAATCGTCCTAAGTTATAGGACCTATTTTGAAATTTTCCCTTTCTTAGAAATTCGCTTTCCACCTCCATTTATCTTTCTTCCATAGAAATGCACTTTCCACCCCAATTTTCCTTTCTGCACCTTCTGCCTCAATTTCCCTTTCTTCCTTAGAAATGCACTTTCCGCCTAAATTTCAGTTGCAATCTCAATGTATTTTCTTACAAATGTAATTTTTCCAAAATATCCCCTTCTTCCATAGAAATACACATTTTGCCCCCAATTTCTCTTTCCTGCTTAGAAATATACTTTCCGCATATAATTTTTTTATGTCCCATAACTTTTAAACTTTTCAAAAATTGTCCCCAAAAAATTAAGTTTTTCGACGTAGTTTTGATGTTCCAGCGACATTGGGACGTAAATAAAAATGTTAGTTAAAATTTTGGGACGCGTGAAATTGGAAAACTTAACTTTTTTAGTTCTAAAAAAGAGAGCAAAAAAGTAATTGTTCAATCGGGGCCAAACCATTTGACTGTAATGGGTCGGAGATGGCAACCAGCCTGTTATCCTTCCACTGCCGAGAGTGGGTGGTTGTCGCTGCTCTGTGGAGCCAGCCTGGCGCATTACCCACCACTCTAGGAGCCATGAAGCCCAAGCTTTCGCTCGGACCACATAGCCCAACTCCCAGCTTGGAACGGGCATGCCAGAATTTAGCCACCACCAACCCAGTCAATTGGGTCAGCCCAACGTCCAATCACCCTAATGCCCCCACTTGGGTCACAAGCTTGCGTTACCAAGCACGGCAATGACTTAGTGCCTTTTTCCTAGATATAACATAGCTGTAAAATTTGTATTCTTTCGATGTGGGATATCTTAATTTTTTTTATAAGTTGAAATTATATATGGAAAAGTAGATCAAGTAATTTCCCAATTTTCCCTCCAACTGTATATATAGACCTTTTTCCTGTCAAAATATATATATTTGTTACCTTTTTCATTAATAAATTTGTCTTTTCCAAAACAAAACAAAAAATTGTCTTTCTTTAATTCTGAGATTAATTTTTTCATTCTTTTAATTCAATGTTTATTGTTGCCCCATTTTGCAACAATAATTAGAAGGTTTGTCATCAAAAGATTGTTGCCCAATCACCGAATATGTCGGACGCTTCAATCTTAAACACACGTTCAAGCCACGCGTGTCAGTTTCCTGCAAAAAAAAAAAAAATTCCGACAAAAAGAATGTAAATTGGAAACCTTAGGACATATTCTGAAAATGTGAAAACTTAAATTATTTAAAATGTAATCGTCCTAAGCTACGGGACCTATTTTGAAATTTTCCCTTTTTTAGAAATGCACTTTCCACCTCCATTTATCTTTCTTCCATAGAATTGCACTTTCCACCCCAATTTTCCTTTCTGCACTTTCTGCCTCAATTTCCCTTTCTTCCTGAGAAATGCACTTTCCGCCTAAATTTCAGTTGCAACCTCAATGTATTTTCTTACAAATGTAATTTTTGCCAAAATATCCCCTTCTTCCATAGAAATACACTTTTTGCCCCCAATTTCTCTTTCCTGCTTAGAAATATACTATCCGGATATAATTTTTTTATGTCCCATAACTTTTAAACTTTTCAAAATATGTCCCCAAAAAATTAAGTTTTTCGACGTAGTTTTGATGTTCCGGCGACATTTGGACGTAAATAAAAATGTTAGTTAAAATTTTGAGACGCGTGTAATTGGAAAACTTAACTTTTTTATGTTCTAAAAAAGAGAGCAAAAAAGAAATTGTTCAATCGGGGCCAAACCATTTGACTGTAATGGGTCGGAGATGGCAACCAGCCTGTTATCCTTCCACTGCCGAGAGTGGGTGGTTGTCGCTGCTCTGTGGAGCCAGCCTGGCGCATTACCCACCCCACTCTAGGAGCCATGAAGCCCAAGCTTTCGCTCGGACCACATAGCCCAACTCCCAGCTTGGAACGGGCAGGCCAAAATTTAGCCACCAACAACCCAGTCAATTGGGTCAGCCCAACGTCCAATCACCCTAATGCCCCCACTTGGGTCACAAGCTTGCGTTACCAAGCACGGCAATGACTCGGTGCCTTTTTCCTAGATATAACATAGCTGTAAAATTTGTATTCTTTCGATGTGGGATATCTTAATTTTTTTATAAGTTGAAATTATATATGGAAAAGTAGATCAAGTGATTTCCCAATTTTCCCTCCATCTGTATATATTGACCTTTTTCCTTTCAAAATATATATATTTGTTACCTTTTTCATTAATAAATTTGTCTTTTCCAAAACAAAACAAAAAATTGTCTTTCTTTAATTCTGAGATTAATTTTTTCATTCTTTTAATTCAATGTTTATTGTTGCCCCATTTTGCAACAATAATTAGAAGGTTTGTCATCAAAAGATTGTTGCCCAATCACCGAATCTGTCGGACGCTTCAATCTTAAACACACGTTCAAGCCACGCGTGTCAGTTTCCTGCAAAAAAAAAAAAAAAATTCCGACAAAAAGAATGTAAATTGGACTACAAGGATGTAAATTGGAAACCTTAGGACATATTCTGAAAATGTGAGAACTTAAATGATTTAAAATGTAATCGTCCTAAGCTACGGGACCTATTTTGAAATTTTCCCTTTTTTAGAAATGCACTTTCCACCTCCATTTATCTTTCTTCCATAGAAATGCACTTTCCACCCCAATTTTCCTTTCTGCACTTTCTGCCTCAATTTCCCTTTCTTCCTTAGAATTGCACTTTCCGCCTAAATTTCAGTTGCAACCTCAATGTATTTTCTTACAAATGTAATTTTTGCCAAAATATCCCCTTCTTCCATAGAAATACACTTTTTGCCCCCAATTTCTCTTTCCTGCTTAGAAATATACTTTCCGGATATAATTTTTTTATGTCCCATAACTTTTAAACTTTTCAAAAAATGTCCCCAAAAAATTATGTTTTTCGACGTAGTTTTGATGTTCCAGCGACATTGGGACGTAAATAAAAATGTTAGTTAAAATTTTTGGACGCGTGTAATTGGAAAACTTAACTTTTTTATGTTCTAAAAAAGAGAGCAAAAAAGTAATTGTTCAATCGGGGCCTGTAATGGGTCGGTGATGGCAACCAGCCTGTTATCCTTCCACTGCCGAGAGTGGGTGGTTGTCGCTGCTCTGTGGAGCCAGCCTGGCGCATTACCCACCACTCTAGGAGCCATGAAGCCCAAGCTTTCGCTCGGACCACATAGCCCAACTCCCAGCTTGGAACGGGCAGGCCAGAATTTAGCCACCAACAAACCAGTCAATTGGGTCAGCCCAACGTCCAATCACCCTAATGCCCCCACTTGGGTCACAAACTTGCGTTACCAAGCACATCAATGACTCGGTGCCTATTTCCTAGATATAACATAGCTGTAAAATTTGTATTCTTTCGATGTGGGATATCTTAATTTTTTTATAAGTTGAAATTATATATGGAAAAGTAGATCAAGTAATTTCCCAATTTTCCCTCCATCTGTATATATTGACCTTTTTCCTGTCAAAATATATATATTTGTTACCTTTTTCATTAATAAATTTGTCTTTTCCAAAACAAAACAAAAAATTGTCTTTCTTTAATTCTGAGATTAATTTTTTCATTCTTTTAATTAAATGTTTATTGTTGCCCCATTTTGCAACAATAATTAGAAGGTTTGTCATCAAAAGATTGTTGCCCAATCACCGAATCTGTCGGACGCTTCAATCTTAAACACACGTTCAAGCTACGCGTGTCAGTTTCCTGCAAAAAAAAAAAATTCCGACAAAAAGAATGTAAATTGGACTACAAGGATGTAAATTGGAAACCTTAGGACATATTCTGAAAATGTGAGAACTTAAATGATTTAAAATGTAATCGTCCTAAGCTACGGGACCTATTTTGAAATTTTCCCTTTTTTAGAAATGCACTTTCCACCTCCATTTATCTTTCTTCCATAGAAATGCACTTTCCACCCCAATTTTCCTTTCTGCACTTTCTGCCTCAATTTCCCTTTCTTCCTTAGAATTGCACTTTCCGCCTAAATTTCAGTTGCAACCTCAATGTATTTTCTTACAAATGTAATTTTTGCCAAAATATCCCCTTCTTCCATAGAAATACACTTTTTGCCCCCAATTTCTCTTTCCTGCTTAGAAATATACTTTCCGGATATAATTTTTTTATGTCCCATAACTTTTAAACTTTTCAAAAAATGTCCCCAAAAAATTATGTTTTTCGACGTAGTTTTGATGTTCCAGCGACATTGGGACGTAAATAAAAATGTTAGTTAAAATTTTTGGACGCGTGTAATTGGAAAACTTAACTTTTTTATGTTCTAAAAAAGAGAGCAAAAAAGTAATTGTTCAATCGGGGCCTGTAATGGGTCGGTGATGGCAACCAGCCTGTTATCCTTCCACTGCCGAGAGTGGGTGGTTGTCGCTGCTCTGTGGAGCCAGCCTGGCGCATTACCCACCACTCTAGGAGCCATGAAGCCCAAGCTTTCGCTCGGACCACATAGCCCAACTCCCAGCTTGGAACGGGCAGGCCAGAATTTAGCCACCAACAAACCAGTCAATTGGGTCAGCCCAACGTCCAATCACCCTAATGCCCCCACTTGGGTCACAAACTTGCGTTACCAAGCACATCAATGACTCGGTGCCTATTTCCTAGATATAACATAGCTGTAAAATTTGTATTCTTTCGATGTGGGATATCTTAATTTTTTTATAAGTTGAAATTATATATGGAAAAGTAGATCAAGTAATTTCCCAATTTTCCCTCCATCTGTATATATTGACCTTTTTCCTGTCAAAATATATATATTTGTTACCTTTTTCATTAATAAATTTGTCTTTTCCAAAACAAAACAAAAAATTGTCTTTCTTTAATTCTGAGATTAATTTTTTCATTCTTTTAATTAAATGTTTATTGTTGCCCCATTTTGCAACAATAATTAGAAGGTTTGTCATCAAAAGATTGTTGCCCAATCACCGAATCTGTCGGACGCTTCAATCTTAAACACACGTTCAAGCTACGCGTGTCAGTTTCCTGCAAAAAAAAAAAATTCCGACAAAAAGAATGTAAATTGGACTACAAGGATGTAAATTGGAAACCTTAGGACATATTCTGAAAATGTGAGAACTTAAATGATTTAAAATGTAATCGTCCTAAGCTACGGGACCTATTTTGAAATTTTCCCTTTTTTAGAAATGCACTTTCCACCTCCATTTATCTTTCTTCCATAGAAATGCACTTTCCACCCCAATTTTCCTTTCTGCACTTTCTGCCTCAATTTCCCTTTCTTCCTTAGAATTGCACTTTCCGCCTAAATTTCAGTTGCAACCTCAATGTATTTTCTTACAAATGTAATTTTTGCCAAAATATCCCCTTCTTCCATAGAAATACACTTTTTGCCCCCAATTTCTCTTTCCTGCTTAGAAATATACTTTCCGGATATAATTTTTTTATGTCCCATAACTTTTAAACTTTTCAAAAAATGTCCCCAAAAAATTAAGTTTTTCGACGTAGTTTTGATGTTCCAGCGACATTGGGACGTAAATAAAAATGTTAGTTAAAATTTTTGGACGCGTGTAATTGGAAAACTTAACTTTTTTATGTTCTAAAAAAGAGAGCAAAAAAGTAATTGTTCAATCGGGGCCTGTAATGGGTCGGTGATGGCAACCAGCCTGTTATCCTTCCACTGCCGAGAGTGGGTGGTTGTCGCTGCTCTGTGGAGCCAGCCTGGCGCATTACCCACCACTCTATGAGCCATGAAGCCCAAGCTTTCGCTCGGACCACATAGCCCAACTCCCAGCTTGGAACGGGCAGGCCAGAATTTAGCCACCAACAAACCAGTCAATTGGGTCAGCCCAACGTCCAATCACCCTAATACCCCCACTTGGGTCACAAACTTGCGTTACCAAGCACATCAATGACTCGGTGCCTATTTCCTAGATATAACATAGCTGTAAAATTTGTATTCTTTCGATGTGGGATATCTTAATTTTTTTATAAGTTGAAATTATATATGGAAAAGTAGATCAAGTAATTTCCCAATTTTCCCTCCATCTGTATATATTGACCTTTTTCCTGTCAAAATATATATATTTGTTACCTTTTTCATTAATAAATTTGTCTTTTCCAAAACAAAACAAAAAATTGTCTTTCTTTAATTCTGAGATTAATTTTTTCATTCTTTTAATTAAATGTTTATTGTTGCCCCATTTTGCAACAATAATTAGAAGGTTTGTCATCAAAAGATTGTTGCCCAATCACCGAATCTGTCGGACGCTTCAATCTTAAACACACGTTCAAGCTACGCGTGTCAGTTTCCTGCAAAAAAAAAAAATTCCGACAAAAAGAATGTAAATTGGACTACAAGGATGTAAATTGGAAACCTTAGGACATATTCTGAAAATGTGAGAACTTAAATGATTTAAAATGTAATCGTCCTAAGCTACGGGACCTATTTTGAAATTTTCCCTTTTTTAGAAATGCACTTTCCACCTCCATTTATCTTTCTTCCATAGAAATGCACTTTCCACCCCAATTTTCCTTTCTGCACTTTCTGCCTCAATTTCCCTTTCTTCCTTAGAATTGCACTTTCCGCCTAAATTTCAGTTGCAACCTCAATGTATTTTCTTACAAATGTAATTTTTGCCAAAATATCCCCTTCTTCCATAGAAATACACTTTTTGCCCCCAATTTCTCTTTCCTGCTTAGAAATATACTTTCCGGATATAATTTTTTTATGTCCCATAACTTTTAAACTTTTCAAAAAATGTCCCCAAAAAATTAAGTTTTTCGACGTAGTTTTGATGTTCCAGCGACATTGGGACGTAAATAAAAATGTTAGTTAAAATTTTTGGACGCGTGTAATTGGAAAACTTAACTTTTTTATGTTCTAAAAAAGAGAGCAAAAAAGTAATTGTTCAATCGGGGCCTGTAATGGGTCGGTGATGGCAACCAGCCTGTTATCCTTCCACTGCCGAGAGTGGGTGGTTGTCGCTGCTCTGTGGAGCCAGCCTGGCGCATTACCCACCACTCTATGAGCCATGAAGCCCAAGCTTTCGCTCGGACCACATAGCCCAACTCCCAGCTTGGAACGGGCAGGCCAGAATTTAGCCACCAACAAACCAGTCAATTGGGTCAGCCCAACGTCCAATCACCCTAATACCCCCACTTGGGTCACAAACTTGCGTTACCAAGCACATCAATGACTCGGTGCCTATTTCCTAGATATAACATAGCTGTAAAATTTGTATTCTTTCGATGTGGGATATCTTAATTTTTTTATAAGTTGAAATTATATATGGAAAAGTAGATCAAGTAATTTCCCAATTTTCCCTCCATCTGTATATATTGACCTTTTTCCTGTCAAAATATATATATTTGTTACCTTTTTCATTAATAAATTTGTCTTTTCCAAAACAAAACAAAAAATTGTCTTTCTTTAATTTTGAGATTAATTTTTTCATTCTTTTAATTCAATGTTTATTGTTGCCCCATTTTGCAACAATAATTAGAAGGTTTGTCATCAAAAGATTGTTGCCCAATCACCGAATCTGTCGGACGCTTCAATCTTAAACACACGTTCAAGCCACGCGTGTCAGTTTCCTGCAAAAAAAAAAAAAAAATCCGACAAAAATAATGTAAATTGGACTACAATGATGTAAATTGGAAACCTTAGGACATATTCTGAAAATGTGAAAACTTAAATGATTTAAAATGTAATCGTCCTAAGTTACGGGACCTATTTTGAAATTTTCCCTTTCTTAGAAATGCACTTTCCACCTCCAATTATCTTTCTTCCATAGAAATGCACTTTCCACCCCAATTTTCCTTTCTGCACTTTCTGCCTCAATCTCCCTTTCTTCCTTAGAAATGCACTTTCCGCCTAAATTTCAGTTGCAACCTCAATGTATTTTCTTGCAAATGTAATTTTTGCTAAAATATCCCCTTCTTCCAGAGAAATACACTTTTTGCCCCCAATTTCTCTTTCCTGCTTAGAAATATACTTTTCGGATATAATTTTTTTATGTCCCATAACTTTTAAAATTTTCAAAAAATGCCCCAAAAAATTAAGTTTTTCGACGTAGGTTTGATGTTCCGGCGACATTGGGACGTAAATAAAAATGTTAGTTAAAATTTTGGGACGCGTGTAATTGGAAAACTTAACTTTTTTATGTTCTAAAAAAGAGAGCAAAAAAGTAATTGTTCAATCTGGGCCAAACCATTTGACTGTAATGGGTCGGAGATGGCAACCAGCCTGTTATCCTTCCACTGCCGAGAGTGGGGTGTTGTCGCTGCTCTGTGGAGCCAGCCTGGCGCATTACCCACCACTCTAGGAGCCATGAAGCCCAAGCTTTCGCTCGGACCACATAGCCCAACTCCTAGCTTAGAACGGGCAGGCCAGAATTTAGCCACCAACAACCCAGTCAATTGGGTCAGCCCAACGTCCAATCACCCTAATGCCCCCACTTGGGTCACAAGCTTGCGTTACCAAGCACGACAATGACTTAGTGCCTTTTTCCTAGATATAACATAGCTGTAAAATTTGTATTCTTTCGATGTGGGATATCTTAATTTTTTTATAAGTTGAAATAATATATGGAAAAGTAGATCAAGTAATTTCCCAATTTTCCCTCCATCTGTATATATTGACCTTTTTCCTGTCAAAATATATATATTTGTTACCTTTTTCATTAATAAATTTGTCTTTTCCAAAACAAAACAAAAAATTGTCTTTCTTTAATTCTGAGATTAATTTTTTCATTCTTTTAATTCAATGTTTATTGTTGCCCCATTTTGCAACAATAATTAGAAGGTTTGTCATCAAAAGATTGTTGCCCAATCACCGAATCTGTCGGACGCTTCAATCTTAAACACACGTTCAAGCCACGCGTGTCAGTTTCCTGCAAAAAAAAAAAAATTCCGACAAAAAGAATGTAAATTGGACTACAAGGATGTAAATTGGAAACCTTAGGACATATTCTGAAAATGTGAAAACTTAAATGATTTAAAATGTAATCGTCCTAAGCTACGGGACCTATTTTGAAATTTTCCCTTTTTTAGAAATGCACTTTCCACCTCCATTTATCTTTCTTCCATAGAAATGCACTTTCCACCCCAATTTTCCTTTCTGCACTTTCTGCCTCAATTTCCCTTTCTTCCTTAGAATTTCACTTTCCGCCTAAATTTCAGTTGCAACCTCAATGTATTTTCTTACAAATGTAATTTTTGCCAAAATATCCCCTTCTTCCATAGAAATACACTTTTTTCCCCCAATTTCTCTTTCCTTCTTAGAAATATACTTTCCGGATATAATTTTTTTATGTCCCATAACTTTTAAACTTTTCAAAAAATGGCCCCAAAAAATTCCAGATTTTTGGTTTTGTGACTTACCATGTTCGTGCATAGAAATGGGCGGCATAACATTACTATAATCGAAAACTAAAATCATGGATGTAAAGTACAACAATCAAGAAACACATAAGAGTTTTAAACTAACAAATATCATCAAATTTAAACAAGATAAAAGCAGATATAAAAACAACACAATGCAGTTTTTAGTTTACGGGTTTACGGAACAACCTTTTGATTTTCGGTTAGGATAGAGCTTGATCATTTTCGTGCTTAGGCCTGAGGAATGATAGAAGAACAACAGGGGCTCGGTTCTTCAAGGATTGAGCAAGAAAATTGAAGAACGAGTTAACACACATAATCTGGAAATAAAATACAGCAGCGAATTAAGAAGAAGAAGGAGGCGTGTTCTTTACTTTGCTTAGATGGAGAGGGTTGATTCTTCAACTCAAACACCAGCTGGGAGACGTTTCTGATGGATGGAAAAGCTTCAAGACGAGCTGGAATTGTAGACATGAATCGGTTCTTCCTACGGATTAGGATGACCGATCGAAGAGGCAAAAAGGAAAAGAAGTGGTGTGTTCTCCTCCTTAATCTTGATCGATTCTTCAGATGGAATGGAGAATGATTTTGGTAGAGCTTGGGAGTGTTTGTGAAAGGGAATAATGAAGAAGAAAGCTACTGTGATGGGGGTATATATAGGAGAGAAGATGGTTGGTTATGAATAGTATTTGGTGAGGTGGACCAAAAGTGACCACATGAGTTATGTGGTTAAAAGTTAAAGTTGTTGATATTTATTTATCACGGTATTCGTTAGTACTCGGTATTTACTACAAAGTCGTTACTTATTTTTGTGTTAGTTTTTCGCGGAAAATTACACGAGAGCTATAAATATTTATTTAGGATTTATGGCGATAAAATCGTCGCACTTTGAGATAAAAATTATTAAATTATAAATTCTACTTACGACTACTTATATTATTTTAGTTTTAAATTCCAATATTAATTTAATAGCGAATTTATCAGAAAGAGTCCTAATATAAAATAAACTCAGATAAGACAAACATTATATCACAAAGACACGAAAAGCATGGCAACCAAGTAAATGTAATTTTCATAATTATAAATTTTCAATGTATTAAATATTATATCAATGATCAAGCAAGTAAATGAATCAGACCTCTATATTTTATATTAAGATTGAGATGGCAAGGCAAGGCAATAGTATTTATTAAAATGCATATCATGCTTCGTTAAGTTGTTTATCACATAAGCTTTCGATAAAATGATTTGTAAGGTTATTAATTAGATTTATTTCATTTCGACACTTATTAAATATTCATCAAACCTTATACTTCTTTTATTTCTTTATTAAGTGCTAGGAGTGTTGCCCGACCAGAATGCTCGTCCGTCTTCCTGAAAATCAAATCTTTTGGAAACAAATAACGACGTTAATATAGTTGAAAACTCT
Organism: Galeopsis tetrahit; assembly: GCA_963675135.1. Lineage (NCBI taxonomy): Eukaryota > Viridiplantae > Streptophyta > Magnoliopsida > Lamiales > Lamiaceae > Galeopsis > Galeopsis tetrahit. The sequence goes on from OY776127.1 coordinate 78,154,391, forward strand.
TAAATAATTTATTCCTTTATTTCATATTAAATTTTGGGACGGGGTGTTACATCCTTACCCCCTTAACAGAATTTCGTCCCCGAAATTTCGCCTACTCAATTCTCTTAGTTATTGCGAGTATTCCACTAAGATCTTATTTCCTGTTACCAAAGTAGTTCTTTCTTATTTCCCATATCTACTCCAATAAACTAACCAAATGTATTTCGTGATTTCTTAACATACGAGTCTTCATTCCCAAGTTTGTTATAGGCGCATCCCCATAAGTCAAATCACGTCTTATATCTAAGCCTTGAAACTGATAATATTATCTAAGTTACCCAAGTATTTTTCCTCATCTTAAGAATGTAAAGGTTGATATTATTTATCGTTCATCCAATTCTAGCTTCGCTCATTCTATAGGTTTTTGGTTCTCATATATTCCTGGACTGTGTATTCTTTGTAATAATATCTTCCTCAATACTTCTTATTCCAAAATTTCCACAAACATTTAAACACAAGAGGGTGGGATGCTAATGTCTTTAAGAAATACAAAAGTAGGTGGCTGGTGGTGATACTAGCAGCATACCTATAACGACGTCAATTTCCATCAATATATTTTTTTTTTCCTCAAGTATTTTCATCCTCCTAGACTTCTTATTTCTCAAGTATTTCCATCAATATATGTTTTCCTCAAGTATTCCGATACTAGACCATTCCTAATTTCTCGAGGGTTTAAAAAGTAGTAGTTCTCGCTTGGTAGAAGTCGTAAACACATAAATTGTTCGATGACCTCTATAGTTCTAGGCAAAGGTAGAGGCACTGGCACAATTGGGGGCAGGAATTAATATGTATGAAGTTACGTAGGGTATGAGAATTCCTTAACCATTCAACTCTAGGAGTTATATTATGAGGTTTCTTGTCCTATTGTTTCTTCATAAGGGTTATGGGCCTCTATCATGTAGTGTTTCTGTTGATGTAATCTAAAGGTATGAAAGAAAAGAATATTATATTACTATTTCATATATAGGTATGATAAAACTTTAAAAAAAGAACCCAAAAATCGTAACAACAAGGTACTAGCACCAGATCTACATTAGGAGTACACAATACATTGGAACACATTGTGGCCACAATGGCACAATGACGGCACTCGAAATTTGTATGTTAGGAACCATTGATCGCATGTCATTAAAGCGATAGTTAGGTAAAAGTAACAGATAGAATAATACAATCTCACTTGAAGTAAGTTACATAACATTATATATATATATATATATATATATATATATATAGTTTAAAACATGGAGTGACCTTCCCCATTGAAAAAGAACAACAGTCCCGATAAGATAAAACAAGATCATAAGCATCTAGAGTTTTCTAGCCTATACAGTGAGATAGGGACTAAAGTCAAAGTAAAATATGACTTTTAGGTCCGCCCTTTTTATTTTCACAAAGCAAAGAGGTCTAACTATCTATAATAAATGCGGGGGAATAGTAGCATAAGTATCGTGAACGCATATAAAATATTTTCATAAACTTCCACTTGTACGATAGGACACAAAAAAATCATTTCATAACATTCCTCTTTCATTTAATAGACATGTCGGAGCAATGCATATCTTATCATTTCTCTCTTTAGTAACTTCTGTAAATTATGCAACTCAAAGTCCTCAAAATCTTTATTCAATTTTACTTGAAAACCATTAAAATAATTACATACCTCGAGGTGCTTCGGCTGCGGCAGGAGACACATTTTCCCCTTAGTAACATTATATAAGTACCCTTCATAGATCTTAGTTCAAGGTTTTAATAATCATGTTATACTTAGGATATAAATATTTTGCTCTTTAATCATTTAAAAAAAAAGTAATTTATATTATGAAAAAGGAGTTTACTTATTTATAAAATTTTGAATACTGAAAATAAATTTTAATTTTTTTCCGAAGGTTTGAACATAGGCTCTGATACCACCTGTAACGCCCCGAATCCGGAATGCAGCCTGTGAAAGGGAATAATGAAGAAGAAAGCTACTGTGATGGGGGTATATATAGGAGAGAAGATGGTTGGTTATGAATAGTATTTGGTGAGGTGGACCAAAAGTGACCACATGAGTTATGTGGTTAAAAGTTAAAGTTGTTGATATTTATTTATCACGGTATTCGTTAGTACTCGGTATTTACTACAAACTCAACATAGTTCATTTCCATATTTTTAGTTTTAGCAAAAGCTCCCTGTAATAAAAGTCGAACTACAGGGCAGTAGCTATGTTCTTAAATTCCAGATTTTTGGTTTTGTGACTTACCATGTTCGTGCATAGAAATGGGCGGCATAACATTACTATAATCGAAAACTAAAATCATGGATGTAAAGTACAACAATCAAGAAACACATAAGAGTTTTAAACTAACAAATATCATCAAATTTAAACAAGATAAAAGCAGATATAAAAACAACACAATGCAGTTTTTAGTTTACGGGTTTACGGAACAACCTTTTGATTTTCGGTTAGGATAGAGCTTGATCATTTTCGTGCTTAGGCCTGAGGAATGATAGAAGAACAACAGGGGCTCGGTTCTTCAAGGATTGAGCAAGAAAATTGAAGAACGAGTTAACACACATAATCTGGAAATAAAATACAGCAGCGAATTAAGAAGAAGAAGGAGGCGTGTTCTTTACTTTGCTTAGATGGAGAGGGTTGATTCTTCAACTCAAACACCAGCTGGGAGACGTTTCTGTTGGATGGAAAAGCTTCAAGACGAGCTGGAATTGTAGACATGAATCGGTTCTTCCTACGGATTAGGATGACCGATCGAAGAGGCAAAAAGGAAAAGAAGTGGTGTGTTCTCCTCCTTAATCTTGATCGATTCTTCAGATGGAATGGAGAATGATTTTGGTAGAGCTTGGGAGTGTTTGTGAAAGGGAATAATGAAGAAGAAAGCTACTGTGATGGGGGTATATATAGGAGAGAAGATGGTTGGTTATGAATAGTATTTGGTGAGGTGGACCAAAAGTGACCACATGAGTTATGTGGTTAAAAGTTAAAGTTGTTGATATTTATTTATCACGGTATTCGTTAGTACTCGGTATTTACTACAAAGTCGTTACTTATTTTTGTGTTAGTTTTTCGCGGAAAATTACACGAGAGCTATAAATATTTATTTAGGATTTATGGCGATAAAATCGTCGCACTTTGAGATAAAAATTATTAAATTATAAATTCTACTTACGACTACTTATATTATTTTAGTTTTAAATTCCAATATTAATTTAATAGCGAATTTATCAGAAAGAGTCCTAATATAAAATAAACTCAGATAAGACAAACATTATATCACAAAGACACGAAAAGCATGGCAACCAAGTAAATGTAATTTTCATAATTATAAATTTTCAATGTATTAAATATTATATCAATGATCAAGCAAGTAAATGAATCAGACCTCTATATTTTATATTAAGATTGAGATGGCAAGGCAAGGCAATACTATTTATTAAAATGCATATTATGCTTCGTTAAGTTTTTTATCACATAAGCTTTCGATAAAATGATTTGTAAGGTTATTAATTAGATTTATTTCATTTCGACACTTATTAAATATTCATCAAACCATATACTTCTTTTATTTCTTTATTAAGTGCTAGGAGTGTTGCCCGACCAGAATGCTCGTCCGTCTTCCTGAAAATCAAATCTTTTGGAAACAAATAACGACGTTAATATAGTTGAAAACTCTTAAATAATTTATTCCTTTATTTCATATTAAATTTTGGGACGGGGTGTTACATCCTTACCCCCTTAACAGAATTTCGTCCCCGAAATTTCGCCTACTCAATTCTCTTAGTTATTGCGAGTATTCCACTAAGATCTTATTTCCTGTTACCAAAGTAGTTCTTTCTTATTTCCCATATCTACTCCAATAAACTAACCAAATGTATTTCGTGATTTCTTAACATACGAGTCTTCATTCCCAAGTTTGTTATAGGCGCATCCCCATAAGTCAAATCACGTCTTATATCTAAGCCTTGAAACTGATAATATTATCTAAGTTACCCAAGTATTTTTCCTCATCTTAAGAATGTAAAGGTTGATATTATTTATCGTTCATCCAATTCTAGCTTCGCTCATTCTATAGGTTTTTGGTTCTCATATATTCCTGGACTGTGTATTCTTTGTAATAATATCTTCCTCAATACTTCTTATTCCAAAATTTCCACAAACATTTAAACACAAGAGGGTGGGATGCTAATGTCTTTAAGAAATACAAAAGTAGGTGGCTGGTGGTGATACTAGCAGCATACCTATAACGACGTCAATTTCCATCAATATATTTTTTTTTTCCTCAAGTATTTTCATCCTCCTAGACTTCTTATTTCTCAAGTATTTCCATCAATATATGTTTTCCTCAAGTATTCCGATACTAGACCATTCCTAATTTCTCGAGGGTTTAAAAAGTAGTAGTTCTCGCTTGGTAGAAGTCGTAAACACATAAATTGTTCGATGACCTCTATAGTTCTAGGCAAAGGTAGAGGCACTGGCACAATTGGGGGCAGGAATTAATATGTATGAAGTTACGTAGGGTATGAGAATTCCTTAACCATTCAACTCTAGAAGTTACATTATGAGGTTTCTTGTCCTATTGTTTCTTCATAAGGGTTATGGGCCTCTATCATGTAGTGTTTCTGTTGATGTAATCTAAAGGTATGAAAGAAAAGAATATTATATTACTATTTCATATATAGGTATGATAAAACTTTAAAAAAAGAACCCAAAAATCGTAACAACAAGGTACTAGCACCAGATCTACATTAGGAGTACACAATACATTGGAACACATTGTGGCCACAATGGCACAATGACGGCACTCGAAATTTGTATGTTAGGAACCATTGATCGCATGTCATTAAAGCGATAGTTAGGTAAAAGTAACAGATAGAATAATACAATCTCACTTGAAGTAAGTTACATAACATTATATATATATATATATATATATATATATATATAGTTTAAAACATGGAGTGACCTTCCCCATTGAAAAAGAACAACAGTCCCGATAAGATAAAACAAGATCATAAGCATCTAGAGTTTTCTAGCCTATACAGTGAGATAGGGACTGAAGTCAAAGTAAAATATGACTTTTAGGTCCGCCCTTTTTATTTTCACAAAGCAAAGAGGTCTAACTATCTATAATAAATGCGGGGGAATAGTAGCATAAGTATCGTGAACGCATATAAAATATTTTCATAAACTTCCACTTGTACGATAGGACACAAAAAAATCATTTCATAACATTCCTCTTTCATTTAATAGACATGTCGGAGCAATGCATATCTTATCATTTCTCTCTTTAGTAACTTCTGTAAATTATGCAACTCAAAGTCCTCAAAATCTTTATTCAATTTTACTTGAAAACCATTAAAATAATTACATACCTCGAGGTGCTTCGGCTGCGGCAGGAGACACATTTTCCCCTTAGTAACATTATATAAGTACCCTTCATAGATCTTAGTTCAAGGTTTTAATAATCATGTTATACTTAGGATATAAATATTTTGCTCTTTAATCATTTAAAAAAAAAGTAATTTATATTATGAAAAAGGAGTTTACTTATTTATAAAATTTTGAATACTGAAAATAAATTTTAATTTTTGTCCGAAGGTTTGAACATAGGCTCTGATACCACCTGTAACGCCCCGAATCCGGAATGCAGCCTGTGAAAGGGAATAATGAAGAAGAAAGCTACTGTGATGGGGGTATATATAGGAGAGAAGATGGTTGGTTATGAATAGTATTTGGTGAGGTGGACCAAAAGTGACCACATGAGTTGTGGTTAAAAGTTAAAGTTGTTGATATTTATTTATCACGGTATTCGTTAGTACTCGGTATTTACTACAAAGTCGTTACTTATTTTTGTGTTAGTTTTTCGCGGAAAATTACACGAGAGCTATAAATATTTATTTAGGATTTATGGCGATAAAATCGTCGCACTTTGAGATAAAAATTATTAAATTATAAATTCTACTTACGACTACTTATATTATTTTAGTTTTAAATTCCAATATTAATTTAATAGCGAATTTATCAGAAAGAGTCCTAATATAAAATAAACTCAGATAAGACAAACATTATATCACAAAGACACGAAAAGCATGGCAACCAAGTAAATGTAATTTTCATAATTATAAATTTTCAATGTATTAAATATTATATCAATGATCAAGCAAGTAAATGAATCAGACCTCTATATTTTATATTAAGATTGAGATGGCAAGGCAAGGCAATACTATTTATTAAAATGCATATCATGCTTCGTTAAGTTGTTTATAACATAAGCTTTCGATAAAATGATTTGTAAGGTTATTAATTAGATTTATTTCATTTCGACACTTATTAAATATTCATCAAACCTTATACTTCTTTTATTTCTTTATTAAGTGCTAGGAGTGTTGCCCGACCAGAATGCTCGTCCGTCTTCCTGAAAATCAAATCTTTTGGAAACAAATAACGACGTTAATATAGTTGAAAACTCTTAAATAATTTATTCCTTTATTTCATATTAAATTTTGGGACGGGGTGTTACATCCTTACCCCCTTAACAGAATTTCGTCCCCGAAATTTCGCCTATTCAATTCTCTTAGTTATTGCGAGTATTCCACTAAGATCTTATTTCCTGTTACCAAAGTAGTTCTTTCTTATTTCCCATATCTACTCCAATAAACTAACCAAATGTATTTCGTGATTTCTTAACATACGAGTCTTCATTCCCAAGTTTGTTATAGGCGCATCCCCATAAGTCAAATCACGTCTTATATCTAAGCCTTGAAACTGATAATATTATCTAAGTTACCCAAGTATTTTTCTTCATCTTAAGAATGTAAAGGTTGATATTATTTATCGTTCATCCAATTCTAGCTTCGCTCATTCTATAGGTTTTTGGTTCTCATATATTCCTGGATTGTGTATTCTTTGTAATAATCTCTTCCTCAATACTTCTTATTCCCAAATTACCACAAACATTTAAACACAAGAGGGTGGGATGCTAATGTCTTTAAGAAATACAAAAGTAGGTGGCTGGTGGTGATACTAGCAGCATACCTATAACGACGTCAATTTCCATCAATATATTTTTTTTTTCCTCAAGTATTTTCATCCTCCTAGACTTCTTATTTCTCAAGTACTTCCATCAATATATGTTTTCCTCAAGTATTCCGATTCTAGACCATTCCTAATTTCTCGAGGGTTTAAAAAGTAGTAGTTCTCGCTTGGTAGAAGTCGTAAACACATAAATTGTTCGATGACCTCTATAGTTCTAGGCAAAGGTAGAGGCACTGGCACAATTGGGGGCAGGAATTAATATGTATGAGGTTACGTAGGGTATGAGAATTCCTTAACCATTCAACTCTAGGAGTTACATTATGAGGTTTCTTGTCCTATTGTTTGTTCATAAGGGTTATGGGCCTCTATCATGTAGTGTTTCTATTGATGTAATCTAAAGGTATGAAAGAAAAGAATATTATATTACTATTTCATATATAGGTATGATAAAACTTTAAAAACAGAACCCAAAAATCGTAACAACAAGGTACTAGCACCAGATCTACATTAGGAGTACACAATACATTGGAACACATTGTGGCCACAATGGCACAATGACGGCACTCGAAATTTGTATGTTAGAAACCATTGATCGCATGTCATTAAAGCGATAGTTAGGTAAAAGTAACAGATAGAATAATACAATCTCACTTGAAGTAAGTTACATAACATTATATATATATATATATATATATATATAGTTTAAAACATGGAGTGACCTTCCCCATTGAAAAAGAACAACAGTCCCGATAAGATAAAACAAGATCATAAGCATCTAGAGTTTTCTAGCCTATACAGTGAGATAGGGACTGAAGTCAAAGTAAAATATGACTTTTAGGTCCGCCCTTTTTATTTTCACAAAGCAAAGAGGTCTAACTGTCTATAATAAATGCGGGGGAATAGTAGCATAAGTATCGTGAACGCATATAAAATATTTTCATAAACTTCCACTTGTACCATAGGACACAAAAAAATCATTTCATAACATTCCTCTTTCATTTAATAGACATGTCGGAGCAATGCATATCTTATCATTTCTCTCTTTAGTAACTTCTGTAAATTATGCAACTCAAAGTCCTCAAAATCTTTATTCAATTTTACTTGAAAACCATTAAAATAATTACATACCTCGAGGTGCTTCGGCTGCGGCAGGAGATACATTTTCCCCTTAGTAACATTATATAAGTACCCTTCATAGATCTTAGTTCAAGGTTTTAATAATCATGTTATACTTAGGATATAAATATTTTGCTCTTTAATCATTTAAAAAAAAAAGTAATTTATATTATGAAAAAGGAGTTTACTTATTTATAAAATTTTGAATACTGAAAATAAATTTTAATTTTTGTCCGAAGGTTTGAACATAGGCTCTGATACCACCTGTAACGCCCCGAATCCGGAATGCAGCCCTTGAGGCTCAAACACTCTAAATTCGAGTCGCCACTTAGTTACCGAAAATCCGAACCTAAAAATTTCTTTTAAAAATACAATAACACAAGCAATATAATAAGAGTTTTTGCAGCGGAAATAATTAAAGACAAATATAAGTAGCAATAAAATCAGTGTGGGCCCATTTATTAAAACATAGAACAAGATATGTAGCAACCGTTTTAAAGGTAGCATGCATATGGTTATCGAGTAACTTTAGGAAAGTTGTCACTTGGCATAAGAATAGCATCGTCTATCGTAAGACTTTTCATTTATTATAACATGTCTTAAATGTATGTAATATTATAGCATCTTAATGTGGGGAAACTCTGTGTCATCCCTGCTGCAACACCGACCCCTCTCAATCATAACCTGAAAATATTAATTGTGGGGTGTGAGATAAAAATCTCAGTGGATATCCTATACGCTGCTATACAGATTGGCAGTACGCCGAAGTAATTAGTATTAACATATTATTGTAAGTCTTTTTGAATTCCTGAATAGTGATTTCGTTATTCACTGATGTTTAATTCTTGAAATAGTGAACTTTAATTCACTGAGGATTCACAATACATCCTTATTCATAACTTTCATAAGTACATCATATATCATATTTATCGTAAAACATAATTATCATATGGGACACTGGTAGCGACTCTACCACATGCTACCCCCTAAACGCTTCCACCTCCTTCAAGTATGTTAATCATACGGGACACTGATAGCGACTCTATCACATGCAATCCCCTAAACGCTTCCACCTCCTTCAAGTATGTTAATCATACGGGACACTGATAGCGACTCTATCACATGCAATCCCCTAAACGCTTCCACCTCCTCCTTGTGATTAATATATCACAGATCATAATATCATAAAATAATACATATCATAAAGTAATATATCATGATTTATTCTTGTGTTCTTAGTTTTATGTTCATGTTTGAATAGTTTAATTCAGAATACACCAACAGTCCATGTAACATTTACATCGGCAATACAGTAGTGACACCCACCTCTTTAACTTTTAAGAAAAGCTACAAACTTCTTGAATGATTTTAGCAAGCGTAACACAGAAGAGGCCGTCCGAGCTCCGATTGGGCCACACTTCGCCTAGCACGTTTTCTTGAATATTTAATTGTTTATCAGAACTCTAGTTTCTTAATTTACTTAACAATTTTCCTTCCTGAGTAAATCCTATAATCACATGACAAGTAATATCAAAATAACAAATTCAAACAAATACATTTTAACATTTATCAATTGGCATGCTTCGACAAATAATAGAAAATTATGGAGCAACACATATATAATTTAAACACATGTTTCATTTAATAATTTAAAAGAAGCAAAATATAAAATAAGATAACTAACTCGAGTTTATATAGATATTTGAATTGAATGACTTTTGTAAAATCAACAACATTTTGAAAACCTTAATATTTGTTAATTTGCATATACTCAAAAATGGCACTAAAACTCAAATAATAAATAATGTATTATAATAGTCGTAATGAAAATAATACTAACACGCGTTTAATTTAAACATGTTCCTCACTTAACAATCACATACGAGAAACTTATAAAACAATGCAATCAAAGTAGGTTATAATTTAATTTTATTTAAAACATTATTCTTATTTCCTTAGCACAAATAATGATAGTGATAAGAAATTAATATATTAACATTGTATTTACACTTGACACACAAATAATCCACAAATCAAAAAGCATCCATTCGGCACATATATTATGAAATACACAATTAATTAAAGTTACTTATAACAACAAATAGAAACGTCAGTTAAGATAGATAGAGTTCTAGTTTTGCATTTTGTATTGTTCCTACGATCTAGTATCGTTGTTTGCAGAAAATTTGTTTAACTATCAAGTAGACGTTTAGATCTTTAAGAAACATTTTAATAATTTGTTTTAAAAAGATTTAACATATGCCGAATATTTTTTTATGGATTTGGGTACGATTACACCTGTTTCAGTTTTGATCCTTTTTTTCTCGGAAATTTAAAATAAAATAGCTACAGCTGTTTAATTCCAACAAAATTTGTTTCCATAGCCTTTTAATATATTTCTATCAACGTAGATATTTTTTCCAGAATTTAATTGTAGCTCCGAAGATAAGATTTTGAAATTTTGCAAAATTGGACATCCTTTAAAACTGTGAATTTTCGCATATGTTCGTTAATCATTTCTCGTCAAACGACTAATTCAATTAACATGAAATCTTGGGGTAAATAAACTATACTATATCAAGTTTATTGACAAGAACAGGGTTTGTGAAAAACGCATCTCGAAGTCGAGTTAAAATGACTCCGAAGTTTTGAACTTGAAATGATGCTCTGTTTTTTCCAGATTTTTCCAGCATACTGCCCAATTTTCAAAATCGAATATCTCTCATTATACCTTATCAATTCGTGTCATTTTTTGTATTTAGACTCTCCACTGTACGAAGATTATTCCCTCTTTGGTTTTATGTCAAAATCATTTTTCTATAAAAAGATATAAGCATCCAAAATCAGTGGTTTAGTAGTTTCGAAACATTGTCTTTAAAAATTCATATCTCTTAAACCGTTGGCTCAATTCGTACAAGATTTATACAGTAAGTTCATAACTCAACATAGTTCATTTCCATATTTTTAGTTTTAGCAAAAGCTCCCTGTAATAAAAGTCGAACTACAGGGCAGTAGCTATGTTCTTAAATTCCAGATTTTTGGTTTTGTGACTTACCATGTTCGTGCATAGAAATGGGCGGCATAACATTACTATAATCGAAAACTAAAATCATGGATGTAAAGTACAACAATCAAGAAACACATAAGAGTTTTAAACTAACAAATATCATCAAATTTAAACAAGATAAAAGCAGATATAAAAACAACACAATGCAGTTTTTAGTTTACGGGTTTACGGAACAACCTTTTGATTTTCGGTTAGGATAGAGCTTGATCATTTTCGTGCTTAGGCCTGAGGAATGATAGAAGAACAACAGGGGCTCGGTTCTTCAAGGATTGAGCAAGAAAATTGAAGAACGAGTTAACACACATAATCTGGAAATAAAATACAGCAGCGAATTAAGAAGAAGAAGGAGGCGTGTTCTTTACTTTGCTTAGATGGAGAGGGTTGATTCTTCAACTCAAACACCAGCTGGGAGACGTTTCTGATGGATGGAAAAGCTTCAAGACGAGCTGGAATTGTAGACATGAATCGGTTCTTCCTACGGATTAGGATGACCGATCGAAGAGGCAAAAAGGAAAAGAAGTGGTGTGTTCTCCTCCTTAATCTTGATCGATTCTTCAGATGGAATGGAGAATGATTTTGGCAGAGCTTGGGAGTGTTTGTGAAAGGGAATAATGAAGAAGAAAGCTACTGTGATGGGGGTATATATAGGAGAGAAGATGGTTGGTTATGAATAGTATTTGGTGAGGTGGACCAAAAGTGACCACATGAGTTATGTGGTTAAAAGTTAAAGTTGTTGATATTTATTTATCACGGTAGTCGTTAGTACTCGGTATTTACTACAAAGTCGTTACTTATTTTTGTGTTAGTTTTTCGCGGAAAATTACACGAGCGTTATAAATATTTATTTAGGATTTATGGCGATAAAATCGTCGCACTTTGAGATAAAAATTATTAAATTATAAATTCTACTTACGACTACTTATATTATTTTAGTTTTAAATTCCAATATTAATTTAATAGCGAATTTATCAGAAAGAGTCCTAATATAAAATAAACTCAGATAAGACAAACATTATATCACAAAGACACGAAAAGCATGGCAACCAAGTAAATGTAATTTTCATAATTATAAATTTTCAATGTATTAAATATTATATCAATGATCAAGCAAGTAAATGAATCAGACCTCTATATTTTATATTAAGATTGAGATGGCAAGGCAAGGCAATACTATTTATTAAAATGCATATCATGCTTCGTTAAGTTGTTTATCACATAAGCTTTCGATAAAATGATTTGTAAGGTTATTAATTTGATTTATTTCATTTCGACACTTATTAAATATTCATCAAACCTTATACTTCTTTTATTTCTTTATTAAGTGCTAGGAGTGTTGCCCGACCAGAATGCTCGTCCGTCTTCCTGAAAATCAAATCTTTTGGAAACAAATAACGACGTTAATATAGTTGAAAACTCTTAAATAATTTATTCCTTTATTTCATATTAAATTTTGGGACGGGGTGTTACAAAAGTGTTTATCTTGGTTACAACAAATACCCCCTCAAAGTGGTCCAAGTCACACTTTTCTACATTTCCCAAATGTGACATAGTGTTTAACAATATATGTGAGTCATGGAATGGAGTTCTTGTAGAAGCTAGGCAAAAGCCAATCATAACCATGTTGGAGTGGATAAGAATGAGTTTGATGAAGAGGTTGCAAGTGAATAGGGATAAGTGTGAGAGGCTGTGGAAAGGTAAACTAATCTGTCCATCAGTGAGAAAAAAACTGAATAGGGGGATGGCAAAGGCCTCTGAGTGCATTGCATTGAAGTCAACATCTGAGTTGTATGAAGTAGAGACTTTTGATGGAGGGAGGTTTTCAGTTGACTTGAGGGTTAAAAGTTGTTCTTGTAGGTTGTGGGATTTGACTGGTGTTCCATGTAGGCATGGAATGAGTGCAATTGGTGCTGAAAAACTGAATGCAGAGGATTTTGTTCACCCTAGTTATTCAATTGACACGTATAAACGAGTTTATATATCAGCTTTATAACCAATGGTTGGAGTTGACATGTGGGAGAGGACAGGATACATACCACCTCTTCCCCCAAACTTTGGGACAAAAAAAAGAGGCAGGCCATTAAGAGCACGAAGAAGGGGGGTGAATGAAGAGCCATCGGGTAGAAGCAAGAGGAAGAAGAAAACAAAAACAGAGATCATGCCTAAGAAAAAATACCAAGTGACATGCAAATGGTGCAAAAAGAAAGGCCACAATGAAAGAGGTTGTAAAAAGAAAGTGCAAGCAGCCAATGTGAGTAATATTTTTTAAATTCAGATTGTATTATCTTTTTTTATCAGGTTCTAACTTTAAAAATTTTCATTTTTTAGGGGAATCTACAAGCTAATGAAGTGAAAATTCTTGGGAGTTTAGATTTTATTCATGAGCAAGCAGCCAATGTAAGTAACTTTAATTTTAAATTCAAGTTTTTTAAATTAGTTTCTAACACTGAAATTTCTCATTTTTTAGGAGAATCAACAAGCTGGTGAATTGCAAATTTTTAGGAGTTTAGATTTTATTGATGAGCAATCAGCCAATGTAAGTAACTTTAATTTTAAATTCAAGTTTTTTAAATTAGTTTCTAACACTGAAATTTCTCATTTTTTAGGAGAATCAACAAGCTGGTGAATTGCAAATTTTTAGGAGTTTAGATTTTATTGATGAGCAATCAGCCAATGTAAGTAACTTTAATTTAAAATTCAGATTTTTTTTAATTAATTTCTAACTTTAAAATTTCTAATTTTTTTTTTTAGGGGAATGCACAAGTTGATGAAATGACACAAACTGATGACATTCCTCCATTCACTCAAGAGTCACAACTTGAACTTGCAGTGAGTAGACCTTATCTGAATTCAATTATGTTGATGCATTATTTCTATTTCCTTAATTTTGAAATGTTTATGAAAAAAATAGCAAAATTTTATAGGTTTTTAATTTTTTAATTGTAGGAAAATAGAGCTGGAGAAACATTGATTTCTCATTTTATAGCAACCAATGCAACTACCTCTTTTAGACCACCAACACAAGCAAGGGTGAACATCAGAGAACCAGCTCCAATGGCTTTCCACCCTAGAGAAAATATGTTTATTCAAAGAGGGAGTGAGATGCCATCGACATCTGTTCCAGTGATAAAGATTGGAGGCAAAAAATACGTTACCATGTCAAATTTGCAAGCTGCAATGATTCAAGGGTCCAAAATGAAGAAGTGATCATGAAAACAGTAAAGTATTCCATTAAATTATATCTTTTTGGGATTATTGTTGGTTTTGTTTGTATCAGGACAGTAGACATAGTTGATTTTTGTGCTGTCTTTGATGAAACAATGCCTATTTAGGTGGTTTTTGTGCTGTCTTTGATGAAACAGTGCCTATTTAGTTGGTTTTTGTGCTGTCTTTGATGAAACAATGCATATTTAGGTGGTTTTTGTGATGTCTTTGATGAAACAATGCCTATTTAGTTGGTTTTTGTGCTGTCTTTGATGAAACAATGCCTATTAAGGTGGTTTTTGTGCTGTCTTTGATGAAAGAATGCCTATTTAGTTGGTTTTTGTGCTGTCTTTGATGAAATAATGCATATCTTGTTCATCCTAGTGCTGTCATGAAACAATGCATTTTTAGGTGGATTTTGTGTAATGGTGAACTTATTAGGTGATTTTTGTGTAATGGTGAACTTATTAGGTGATTTTTGTGTAATGGTGAATTTCTTAGGTGGTTTTTGTGTTTAATCGATTATTAGGTGGTTTTTGTGTAATGGTGAATTTATTAGGTGATTTTTGTGCAATGGGAAAGTTACTTTTTATTCAATATTCTAATAGCTTTTTTAAAATAGCCATGATAATATTACAAGTAGCCAAGATATTATAAGCAAAAAAATATACATATTTTTCCTCTTCCTAATCTTTGCATTTTCTTCTTCTTGTTTTTGTATCTGCTTTTCTTTCAATTACAACTCTTTCTGCAGCAACTTTTAATTTCCTTCACTTGGAACTCTTTGATTTCATCCTCCAAATTCATAATGCGTGCAAGTAGTTTGTTGTTTTCATCATCTAGCTGCTTGACTTTCATTTCTGCATTCTTTATATCATTTTCTTTGCATTCATATTGTGGAGTAAATCTGGAATTATTTCCATGGATCTTTGACATATAGGTTTGTCAATCCATTGAAAAAATTTACAACCCTTACCTGTCATTGAGAACTCACAATTGATAAATCTTCTTCCGGGATTAGCATCTGAAAAAGAGGTGCATGGAACAGCCGGTATGCCACATCTACATCTAACATTGGATCGAATGTTAGATGATGATGAAGAAGATGAAGCCATGTGAGTTTTTTTTTGTTGCAAATGAGGCTGTTTATTAGGTTTTGGATGTATGTAGGCATATTTATAGAATGGAAGAGTCATTTCCCTCCAAATATTATGCCTTGGAAGTGATTTCCCTCCAATTTCAGCATTTAACGGACTCTGTTATATTTTCTAAAAATGTGAAAACTTAAATGATTTAAAATGTAATCGTCCTAAGTTACGGGACCTATTTTGAAATTTTCCCTTTCTTAGAAATGCACTTTTCACCTCCATTTATCTTTCTTCCATAGAAATGCACTTTCCACCCCAATTTTCCTTTCTGCACTTTCTGCCTCAATTTCCCTTTCTTCCTTAGAAATGCACTTTCCGCCTAAATTTCAGTTGCAACCTCAATGTATTTTCTTACAAATGTAATTTTTGCCAAAATATCCCCTTCTTCCATAGAAATACACTTTTTGCCCCCAATTTCTCTTTCCTGCTTAGAAATATACTTTCCGAATATAATTTTTTTATGTCCCATAACTTTTAAAATTTTCAAAAAATGTCCCCAAAAAATTAAGTTTTTCGACGTAGTTTTGATGTTCCGGCGACATTGGGACGTAAATAAAAATGTTAGTTAAAATTTTGGGACGCGTGTAATTGGAAAACTTAACTTTTTTATGTTCTAAAAAAGAGAGCAAAAAAGTAATTGTTCAATCGGGGCCAAACCATTTGACTGTAATGGGTCGGAGATGGCAACCAGCCTGTTATCCTTCCACTGCCGAGAGTGGGTGGTTGTCGCTGCTCTGTGGAGCTAGCCTGGCGCATTACCCACCACTCTAGGAGCCATGAAGCCCAAGTTTTCGCTCGGACCACATAGCCCAACACCCAGCTTGGAACGGGCAGGCCAGAATTTAGCCACCAACAACCCAGTCAATTGGGTCAGCCCAACGTCCAATCACCCTAATGCCCCCACTTGGGTCACAAGCTTGCGTTACCAAGCACGGCAATGACTCAGTGCCTTTTTCCTAGATATAACATAGCTGTAAAATTTGTATTCTTTCGATGTGGGATATCTTAATTTTTTTATAAGTTGAAATTATATATGGAAAAGTAGATCAAGTAATTTCCCAATTTTCCCTCCATCTGTATATATTGACCTTTTTCCTGTCAAAATATATATAGTTGTTACCTTTTTCATTAATAAATTTGTCTTTTCCAAAACAAAACAAAAAATTGTCTTTCTTTAATTCTGAGCAGTGTTTTTAAAACCGGACCGAAGAGGCCGGTTCAACCGGTTCGACCGTGAACCGGTCATGGATCTGGTCCGTAAAGTGGCTAAAAACCATTTTTACAGTCAAACCGGATGGAACCGGCCCATAACCGAAAACTCGGCCCAAAACCGGAAAACCGGTTCAAACGGTCCAGACACAAGCCATTTTGTAAGGCTATTCTTTCATGTTTCTTCACCCTTTATTCGATGTGGGATAAATTTTATATGTGTATTTATCACTAACACTATTTTTATAGTGTTTTGCTCTAGTGTTTTTTAACTCATTTTCGATGTGGGATATAAATCTCATATATTTGAAGTTTACTAACCCTCTTAGTTTTATATAGTTTTCCTTTCATATTTTTTATAACTTCTTTTAATGTGGGATAAACTCATATGAGTGTTTATCACTAACACTCCTATTTTTATTTGTTTTATATTGTTTTGCTCTAATGTTTCTTTTACTTTGATGTGGAACGTAAATCTCATATGTTTGTTATTAAATTGTTGTTATATTGTTTTTTCTTCTTGTTTCTTCTACTTCTCTTTTGATGTGGGACATAAATCGCATAAGTTTGTTACTAACACTCTTATTTTTACATTTTTCTTTTTTCATGTTTCTTCTACTTCTTATTTAATGTGGGACAAAAATCTCATATGTTTGCTTGTTACTAATATTGTTGTTCTCATATTATTATTTTTTTTCTCTTATTTTTTCAACTCCTGAACTTGTGAAATATGAATTATGGAGAATGAATGATGGGATATTTTAATTAATATTTATTATTTTATGACTTTGTTGGTCCTGAAAGGAGTATATAACAAGTGTATTGGGGGGGGGGGGGGAATACACTTGTATGCAAATCTTTTCAACTTATGATCAAACCAGAGCTCAGCAAGGTTGTCTTGGACAACTCTGCTGAAGATGACAAACTCTTCTAAGATAATCAAACTACTAAGTACTATTGAGTACTTAGTTGAATAACTATCTAGGGGAGTTATAGGTGCGGAATAGTGGTTGGCCCTTTATGTTTAGACTCCTTAAGTTTCTGAAATCACTTTGTCAATCCAATACAGTCCAGTTTAGTTTCAGGGAACTTGTCCAATACAGTTTTGCACAGTCTTTGAATATGTATCTTTTGAAAGATCAGTTTTGTGTGCAGAGTTTGAATGAATGTAAGTACTTGTAAAGCAAATCAACACAAGAGGTTATAGTGGTTCAGAGACTCAAGCTCCTACATCCACTTTCCCTGATTTAACAGGATAATTCCTTCACTCTTGGAATTAACTTGTTTTATAGTGCCAAGGTGCACTTGATCAATAACACCACTCCTTGGTGAATTGATCCCTAGGATGTCTAGAGTCCTAGTACCCTCTTCTCAACTCAGAACTGAACTGTTCTTCTCTCAACAGTCAGCTCCTACCACTTCTACTACTACAACCTTCTCTCTTTCTCACTTGAAAGGGGTAAGGATTGAAGTAAGGTTCCAACTAATGAGATATCCCTTACAATGAAGATCAGTGTATAAGGATTAGGATATCTCTCTAAGCTTTGTATGGATATACAGTAAGTTCAGCTTAGAAGAAGTGTATGAAGACTAAGATAGTCTCTTTGAAAACTTTGAGAGCACTTTGTCTTGTAGGATAGTTGGATATTCTTGTCAAGGTTGAGGTGCTTCAAATGGTCTTCACACTTCTGTATTTATAGACAAAATGGAGGATTTTCCCGTTGGAGAGGCAGCCCCAAATTGCTATAAATGTCTTCCTTGAGTTCTTCAAATTGGAAGACAGATTCTTGATAGTGACATGTCCTCATTTGGGTAATAAACGGCTTGTAAGACTTTGTCTTCTTTCTGCAGCACTTTTCCCAATGTTTGACTTCTTGTTAGGACTTGGACATGGCTTCTGAAGGTTGATCCAATGATAGGACAACATTCCTTATCAAATGGACAACTCTCCTTATCACTATCAGCAGATTTGCTTTTCAGCAAGGTTGGCTTGCTCATCTTCAGATGACTTGGCTCTTTCCCTTTCTTTCTCTTCAAGTTGATCTTAGCATGTTTCAATGAGGTTCTTTAGGGTATGGTTGTCTCTAGCTCTTCAGCATGGTTGACCTTCAACCATTAGAATCTTTGTTCTGGTTTAAACTTGCTGAGACAACTCTTCTAGGACAACTTCCCTGATCAGCATATTTGGTCTTTTAGCTTCAGAGTTGATGTTTTTACAGAGTTAACCTCTCTGGACAACTCTCCTGATCAGAGCTTTTGACTAATCTTGTCCTTTTGAGCTTTGCAATCTTGTTCTTGTATAGAAATAACTCTTCTGGACAACTCTCCTGATCAGAGCATGTGGTTTTCAATGGAGTATGTTTGTCCTTAGTGTTAGTTCCAGATTTTGAGCCTTGAGGGGACTTTATCTTGATCATTTTGAAAGCATAGGTTCCCCCTCATATTGTGCTTCTAGTCATCTAAGAGCTGCCTAACATATCAGCTTCTCATCTAGCCTTATGCTATGTGTTCTAACAATCTTAGAACACAATCATCTTGACATAGGCATGTCTTAGGGGGTTTTGGTATTTAATCAAAACATATTTCATTTTATTCCCAACAGACTTTACTGTATTTATTTTAATATGATTTTTGTAAGTGTATTTTTTTTAATGTAACATAAAAAAAAATAAAAAAATACATAAAAATTATTTTACCGATTGAACCGGCGGTCCGACCGGTCCAACCGGTTGGACCGTGAACCGTTGCCTAATCCGGATTGATCACCGGTTCGGTTATGAAAACAATGATTCTGAGATTAATTTTTTATTCTTTTAATTCAATGTTTATTGTTGCCCCATTTTGCTACAATAATTACAAGGTTTGTCATCAAAAGATTGTTGCCCAATCACTGAATCTGTCGGACGCTTCAATTTTAAACACACGTTCAAGCCACGCGTGTCAGTTTCCTGTAAAAAAAATAAATTAATTTTCCGACAAAAAGAATGTAAATTGGACTACAAGGATGTAAATTGGAAACCTTAGGACGTATTCTGAAAATGTGAAAACTTAAATGATTTAAAATGTAATCGTCCTAAGTTACGGGACCTATTTTGAAATTTTCCCTTTCTTAGAAATGCACTTTCCACCTCCAATTATCTTTCTTCCATAGAAATGCACTTTCCACCCCAATTTTCCTTTCTGCACTTTCTGCCTCAATCTCCCTTTCTTCCTTAGAAATGCACTTTCCGCCTAAATTTCAGTTGCAACCTCAATGTATTTTCTTACAAATGTAATTTTTGCTAAAATATCCCCTTCTTCCAGAGAAATACACTTTTTGCCCCCAATTTCTCTTTCCTGCTTAGAAATATACTTTTCGGATATAATTTTTTTATGTCCCATAACTTTTAAACTTTTCAAAAAATGGCCCCAAAAAATTAAGTTTTTCGACGTAGTTTTGATGTTCCGGCGACATTGGGACGTAAATAAAAATGTTAGTTAAAATTTTGGGACGCGTGTAATTGGAAAACTTAACTTTTTTATGTTCTAAAAAAGAGAGCAAAAAAGTAATTGTTCAATCTGGGCCAAACCATTTGACTGTAATGGGTCGGAGATGGCAACCAGCCTGTTATCCTTCCACTGCCGAGAGTGGGTGGTTGTCGCTGCTCTGTGGAGCCAGCCTGGCGCATTACCCACCACTCTAGGAGCCATGAAGCCCAAGCTTTCGCTCGGACCACATAGCCCAACTCCCAGCTTGGAACGGGCAGGCCAGAATTTAGCCACCAACAACCCAGTCAATTGGGTTAGCCCAACGTCCAATCACCCTAATGCCCCCACTTGGGTCACAAGCTTGCGTTACCAAGCACGGCAATGACTTAGTGCCTTTTTCCTAGATATAACATAGCTGTAAAATTTGTATTCTTTCGATGTGGGATATCTTAATTTTTTTATCAATTGAAATTATATATGGAAAAGTAGATCAAGTAATTTCCCAATTTTCCCTCCATCTGTATATATTGACCTTTTTCCTGTCAAAATATATATAGTTGTTACCTTTTTCATTAATAAATTTGTCTTTTCCAAAACAAAACAAAAAATTGTCTTTCTTTAATTCTGAGATTAATTTTTTCATTCTTTTAATTCAATGTTTATTGTTGCCCCATTTTGCAACAATAATTAGAAGGTTTGTCATCAAAAGATTGTTGCCCAATCACAGAATCTGTCGGACGCTTCAATCTTAAACACACGTTCAAGCCACGCGTGTCAGTTTCCTGCAAAAAAAAAAAAAAAATTCCGACAAAAAGAATGTAAATTGGACTACAAGGATGTAAATTGGAAACCTTAGGACATATTCTGAAAATGTGAAAACTTAAATGATTTAAAATGTAATCGTCCTAAGCTACGGGACCTATTTTGAAATTTTCCCTTTTTTAGAAATGCACTTTCCACCTCCATTTATCTTTCTTCCATAGAAATGCACTTTCCACCCCAATTTTCCTTTCTGCACTTTCTGCCTCAATTTCCCTTTCTTCCTTAGAATTGCACTTTCCGCCTTAATTTCAGTTGCAACCTCAATGTATTTTCTTACAAATGTAATTTTTGCCAAAATATCCCCTTCTTCCATAGAAATACACTTTTTGCCCCCAATTTCTCTTTCCTGCTTAGAAATATACTTTCCGGATATAATTTTTTTATGTCCCATAACTTTTAAACTTTTCAAAAAATGTCCCCAAAAAATTAAGTTTTTCGACGTAGTTTTGATGTTCCGGCGACATTGGGACGTAAATAAAAATGTTAGTTAAAAATTTGGGACGCGTGTAATTGGAAAACTTAACTTTTTTATGTTCTAAAAAAGAGAGCAAAAAAGTAATTGTTCAATCGGGGCCAAACCATTTGACTGTAATGGGTCGGAGATGGCAACCCAACCAGCCTGTTATCCTTCCACTTCCGAGAGTGGGTGATTGTCGCTGCTCTGTGGAGCCAGCCTGGCGCATTACCCACCACTCTAGGAGCCATGAAGCCCAAGCTTTCGCTCGGACCACATAGCCCAACTCCCAGCTTGGAACGGGCAGGCCAGAATTTAGCCACCAACAACCCAGTCAATTGGGTTAGCCCAACGTCCAATCACCCTAATGCCCCCACTTGGGTCACAAGCTTGCGTTACCAAGCACGGCAATGACTTAGTGCCTTTTTCCTAGATATAACATAGCTGTAAAATTTGTATTCTTTCGATGTGGGATATCTTAATTTTTTTATAAGTTGAAATTATATATGGAAAAGTAGATCAAGTAATTTCCCAATTTTCCCTCCTTATGTATATATTGACCTTTTTCCTGTCAAAATATATATATTTGTTACCTTTTTCATTAATAAATTTGTCTTTTCAAAAACAAAACAAAAAATTGTCTTTCTTTAATTCTGAGATTAATTTTTTCATTCTTTTAATTCAATGTTTATTGTTGCCCCATTTTGCAACAATAATTAGAAGGTTTGTCATCAAAAGATTGTTGCCCAATCACCGAATCTGTCGGACGCTTCAATTTTAAACACACGTTCAAGCCACGCGTGTCAGTTTCCTGCAAAAAAAAAAAAAAAAATCCGACAAAAAGAATGTAAATTGGACTACAAGGATGTAAATTGGAAACCTTAGGACATATTCTGAAAATGTGAAAACTTAAATGATTTAAAATGTAATCGTCCTAAGTTACGGGACCTATTTTGAAATTTTCCCTATCTTAGAAATGCACTTTCCACCTCCAATTATCTTTCTTCCATAGAAATGCACTTTCCACCCCAATTTTCCTTTCTGCACTTTCTGCCTCAATCTCCCTTTCTTCCTTAGAAATGCACTTTCCGCCTAAATTTCAGTTGCAACCTCAATGTATTTTCTTGCAAATGTAATTTTTGCTAAAATATCCCCTTCTTCCATAGAAATACACTTTTTGCCCCCAATTTCTCTTTCCTGCTTAGAAATATACTTTTCGGATATAATTTTTTTATGTCCCATAACTTTTAAACTTTTCAAAAAATGTCCCCAAAAAATTAAGTTTTTCGACGTAGTTTTGATGTTCCGGCGACATTGGGACGTAAATAAAGATGTTAGTTAAAATTTTGGGATGCGTGTAATTGGAAAACTTAACTTTTTTATGTTCTAAAAAAGAGAGCAAAAAAGTAATTGTTCAATCGGGGCCAAACCATTTGACTGTAATGGGTCGGAGATGGCAACCAGCCTGTTATCCTTCCACTGCCGAGAGTGGGTGGTTGTCGCTGCTCTGTGGAGCCAGCCTGGCGCATTACCCACCACTCTAGGAGCCATGAAGCCCAAGCTTTCGCTCGGACCACATAGCCCAACTCCCAGCTTGGAACGGGCAGGCCAGAATTTAGCCACCAACAACCCAGTCAATTGGGTCAGCCCAACGTCCAATCACCCTAATGCCCCCACTTGGGTCACAAGCTTGCGTTACCAAGCACGGCAATGACTTAGTGCCTTTTTCCTAGATATAACATAGCTGTAAAATTTATATTCTTTCGATGTGGGATATCTTAATTTTTTTATAAGTTGAAATTATATATGGAAAAGTAGATCAAGTAATTTCCCAATTTTCACTCCATCTGTATATATTGACCTTTTTCCTGTCAAAATATATATATTTGTTACCTTTTTTCATTAATAAATTTGTCTTTTCCAAAACAAAACAAAAAATTGTCTTTCTTTAATTCTGAGATTAATTTTTTCATTCTTTTAATTCAATGTTTATTGTTGACCCATTTTGCAACAATAATTAGAAGGTTTGTCATCAAAAGATTGTTGCCCAATCACCGAATCTGTCGGACGCTTCAATTTTAAACACACGTTCAAGCCACGCGTGTCAGTTTCCTGCAAAAAAAAAAAAATTCCGACAAAAAGAATGTAAATTGGACTACAAGGATGTAAATTGGAAACCTTAGGACATATTCTGAAAATGTGAAAACTTAAATGATTTAAAATGTAATCGTCCTAAGTTACGGGACCTATTTTGAAATTTTCCCTTTCTTAGAAATGCACTTTCCACCTCCAATTATCTTTCTTCCATAGAAATGCACTTTCCACCCCAATTTTCCTTTCTGAACTTTCTGCCTCAATTTCCCTTCCTTCCTTAGAAATGCACTTTCCGCCTAAATTTCAGTTGCAACCTCAATGTATTTTCTTGCAAATGTAATTTTTGCTAAAATATCCCCTTCTTCCATAGAAATACACTTTTTGCCCCTAATTTCTCTTTCCTGCTTAGAAATATACTTTTCGGATATAATTTTTTTATGTCCCAAAACTTTTAAACTTTTCAAAAAATGTCCCCAAAAAATTAAGTTTTTCGACGTAGTTTTGATGTTCCGGCGACATTGGGACGTAAATAAAGATGTTAGTTAAAATTTTGGGACGCGTGTAATTGGAAAACTTAACTTTTTTATGTTCTAAAAAAGAGAGCAAAAAAGTAATTGTTCAATCGGGGCCAAACCATTTGACTGTAATGGGTCGGAGATGGCAACCAGCCTGTTATCCTTCCACTGCCGAGAGTGATTTGGCTTCAATCTTACAGGACCAAAAGTGCAATTTTCCCTAAATTGGACTACAAGGATGTAAATTGGAAACCTTAGGACGTATTCTGAAAATGTGAAAACTTAAATGATTTAAAATGTAATCGTCCTAAGTTACGGGACCTATTTTGAAATTTTCCCTTTCTTAGAAATGCACTTTCCACCTCCAATTATCTTTCTTCCATAGAAATGCACTTTCCACCCCAATTTTCCTTTCTGAACTTTCTGCCTCAATTTCCCTTTCTTCCTTAGAAATGCACTTTCCGCCTAAATTTCCGTTGCAACCTCAATGTATTTTCTTGCAAATGTAATTTTTGCTAAAATATCCCCTTCTTCCATAGAAATACACTTTTTGCCCCCAATTTCTCTTTCCTGCTTAGAAATATACTTTTCGGATATAATTTTTTTATGTCCCATAACTTTTAAACTTATCAAAAAATGTCCCCAAAAAATTAAGTTTTTCGACGTAGTTTTGATGTTCCGGCGACATTGGGACGTAAATAAAAATGTTAGTTAAAATTTTGGGACGCGTGTAATTGGAAAACTTAACTTTTTTATGTTCTAAAAAAGAGAGCAAAAAAGTAATTGTTCAATCGGGGCCAAACCATTTGACTGTAATGGGTCGGAGATGGCAACCAGCCTGTTATCCTTCCACTGCCGAGAGTGGGTGGTTGTCGCTGCTCTGTGGAGCCAGCCTGGCGCATTACCCACCACTCTAGGAGCCATGAAGCCCAAGCTTTCGCTCGGACCACATAGCCCAACTCCCAGCTTGGAACGGGCAGGCCAGAATTTAGCCTCCAACAACCCAGTCAATTGGGTCAGCCCAACGTCCAATCACCCTAATGCCCCCACTTGGGTCACAAGCTTGCGTTACCAAGCACGGCAATGACTTAGTGCCTTTTTCCTAGATATAACATAGCTGTAAAATTTGTATTCTTTCGATGTGGGATATCTTAATTTTTTTATAAGTTGAAATTATATATGGAAAAGTAGATCAAGTAATTTCCCAATTTTCCCTCCATCTGTATATATTGACCTTTTTCCTGTCAAAATATATATATTTGTTACCTTTTTCATTAATAAATTTGTCTTTTCCAAAACAAAACAAAAAATTGTCTTTCTTTAATTCTGAGATTAATTTTTTCATTCTTTTAATTCAATGTTTATTGTTGCCCCATTTTGCAACAATAATTAGAAGGTTTGTCATCAAAAGATTGTTGCCCAATCACATAATCTGTCGGACGCTTCAATCTTAAACACACGTTCAAGCCACGCGTGTCAGTTTCCTGCAAAAAAAAAAAAAATTCCGACAAAAAGAATGTAAATTGGACTACAAGGATGTAAATTGGAAACCTTAGGACATATTCTGAAAATGTGAAAACTTAAATGATTTAAAATGTAATCGTCCTAAGTTACGGGACCTATTTTGAAATTTTCCCTTTCTTAGAAATGCACTTTCCACCTCCAATTATCTTTCTTCCATAGAAATGCACTTTCCACCCCAATTTTCCTTTCTGAACTTTCTGCCTCAATTTCCCTTTCTTCCTTAGAAATGCACTTTCCGCCTAAATTTCAGTTGCAACCTCAATGTATTTTCTTGCAAATGTAATTTTTGCTAAAATATCCCCTTCTTCCATAGAAATACACTTTTGCCCCGAATTTCTCTTTCCTGCTTAGAAATATACTTTTCGGATATAATTTTTTTATGTCCCATAACTTTTAAACTTTTCAAAAAATGTCCCCAAAAAATTAAGTTTTTCGACGTAGTTTTGATGTTCCGGCGACATTGGGACGTAAATAAAGATGTTAGTTAAAATTTTGGGACGCGTGTAATTGGAAAACTTAACTTTTTTATGTTCTAAAAAAGAGAGCAAAAAAGTAATTGTTCAATCGGGGCCAAACCATTTGACTGTAATGGGTCGGAGATGGCAACCAGCCTGTTATCCTTCCACTTCCGAGAGTGGGTGGTTGTCGCTGCTCTATGGAGCCAGCCTGGCGCATTACCCACCACTCTTGGAGCCATGAAGCCCAAGCTTTCGCTCGGACCACATAGCCCAACTCCCAGCTTGGAACGGGCAGGCCAGAATTTAGCCTCCAACAACCCAGTCAATTGGGTCAGCCCAACGTCCAATCACCCTAATGCCCCCACTTGGGTCACAAGCTTGCGTTACCAAGCACGGCAATGACTTAGTGCCTTTTTCCTAGATATAACATAGCTGTAAAATTTGTATTCTTTCGATGTGGGATATCTTAATTTTTTTATAAGTTGAAATTATATATGGAAAAGTAGATCAAGTAATTTCCCAATTTTCCCTCCATCTGTATATATTGACCTTTTTCCTGTCAAAATATATATATTTGTTACCTTTTTCATTAATAAATTTGTCTTTTCCAAAACAAAACAAAAAATTGTCTTTCTTTAATTCTGAGATTAATTTTTTCATTCTTTTAATTCAATGTTTATTGTTGCCCCATTTTGCAACAATAATTAGAAGGTTTGTCATCAAAAGATTGTTGCCCAATCACATAATCTGTCGGACGCTTCAATCTTAAACACACGTTCAAGCCACGCGTGTCAGTTTCCTGCAAAAAAAAAAAAAATTCCGACAAAAAGAATGTAAATTGGACTACAAGGATGTAAATTGGAAACCTTAGGACATATTCTGAAAATGTGAAAACTTAAATGATTTAAAATGTAATCGTCCTAAGTTACGGGACCTATTTTGAAATTTTCCCTTTCTTAGAAATGCACTTTCCACCTCCAATTATCTTTCTTCCATAGAAATGCACTTTCCACCCCAATTTTCCTTTCTGAACTTTCTGCCTCAATTTCCCTTTCTTCCTTAGAAATGCACTTTCCGCCTAAATTTCAGTTGCAACCTCAATGTATTTTCTTGCAAATGTAATTTTTGCTAAAATATCCCCTTCTTCCATAGAAATACACTTTTGCCCCGAATTTCTCTTTCCTGCTTAGAAATATACTTTTCGGATATAATTTTTTTATGTCCCATAACTTTTAAACTTTTCAAAAAATGTCCCCAAAAAATTAAGTTTTTCGACGTAGTTTTGATGTTCCGGCGACATTGGGACGTAAATAAAGATGTTAGTTAAAATTTTGGGACGCGTGTAATTGGAAAACTTAACTTTTTTATGTTCTAAAAAAGAGAGCAAAAAAGTAATTGTTCAATCGGGGCCAAACCATTTGACTGTAATGGGTCGGAGATGGCAACCCAACCAGCCTGTTATCCTTCCACTTCCGAGAGTGGGTGATTGTCGCTGCTCTGTGGAGCCAGCCTGGCGCATTACCCACCACTCTAGGAGCCATGAAGCCCAAGCTTTCGCTCGGACCACATAGCCCAACTCCCAGCTTGGAACGGGCAGGCCATAATTTAGCCACCAACAACCTAGTCAATTGGGTCAGCCCAACGTCCAATCACCCTAATGCCCCCACTTGGGTCACAAGCTTGCGTTACCAAGCACGGCAATGACTTAGTGCCTTTTTCCTAGATATAACATAGCTATAAAATTTGTATTCTTTCGATGTGGGATATCTTAATTTTTTTATAAGTTGAAATTATATATGGAAAAGTAGATCAAGTAATTTCCCAATTTTCCCTCCATCTGTATATATTGACCTTTTTCCTGTCAAAATATACATATTTGTTACCTTTTTCATTAATAAATTTGTCT
Source organism: Galeopsis tetrahit (assembly GCA_963675135.1). Lineage (NCBI taxonomy): Eukaryota > Viridiplantae > Streptophyta > Magnoliopsida > Lamiales > Lamiaceae > Galeopsis > Galeopsis tetrahit. The sequence goes on from OY776127.1 coordinate 78,182,445, forward strand.
TTTCCAAAACAAAACAAAAAATTGTCTTTCTTTAATTCTGAGATTAATTTTTTCATTCTTTTAATTCAATGTTTATTGTTGACCCATTTTGCAACAATAATTAGAAGGTTTGTCATCAAAAGATTGTTGCCCAATCACCGAATCTGTCGGACGCTTCAATTTTAAACACACGTTCAAGCCACGCGTGTCAGTTTCCTGCAAAAAAAAAAAAAATCCGACAAAAAGAATGTAAATTGGACTACAAGGATGTAAATTGGAAACCTTAGGACATATTCTGAAAATGTGAAAACTTAAATGATTTAAAATGTAATCGTCCTAAGTTACGGGACCTATTTTGAAATTTTCCCTTTCTTAGAAATGCACTTTCCACCTCCAATTATCTTTCTTTAATAGAAATGCACTTTCCACCCCAATTTTCCTTTCTGCACTTTCTGCCTCAATCTCCCTTTCTTCCTTAGAAATGCACTTTCCGCCTAAATTTCAGTTGCAACCTCAATGTATTTTCTTGCAAATGTAATTTTTGCTAAAATATCCCCTTCTTCCATAGAAATACACTTTTTGCCCCCAATTTCTCTTTCCTGCTTAGAAATATACTTTTCGGATATAATTTTTTTATGTCCCATAACTTTTAAACTTATCAAAAAATGTCCCCAAAAAATTAAGTTTTTCGACGTAGTTTTGATGTTCCGGCGACATTGGGACGTAAATAAAAATGTTAGTTAAAATTTTGGGACGCGTGTAATTGGAAAACTTAACTTTTTTATGTTCTTAAAAAGAGAGCAAAAAAGTAATTGTTCAATCGGGGCCAAACCATTTGACTGTAATGGGTCGGAGATGGCAACCGGCCTGTTATCCTTCCACTGCCGAGAGTGGGTGGTTGTCGCTGCTCTGTGGAGCCAGCCTGGCGCATTACCCACCACTCTAGGAGCCATGAAGCCCAAGCTTTCGCTCGGACCACATAGCCCAACTCCCAGCTTGGAACGGGCAGGCCAGAATTTAGCCACCAACAACCTAGTCAATTGGGTCAGCCCAACGTCCAATCACCCTAATGCCCCCACTTGGGTCACAAGCTTGCGTTACCAAGCACGGCAATGACTTAGTGCCTTTTTCCTAGATATAACATAGCTGTAAAATTTGTATTCTTTCGATGTGGGATATCTTAATTTTTTTATAAGTTGAAATTATATATGGAAAAGTAGATCAAGTAATTTCCCAATTTTCCCTCCATCTGTATATATTGACCTTTTTCCTGTCAAAATATATATATTTGTTACCTTTTTCATTAATAAATTTGTCTTTTCCAAAACAAAACAAAAAATTGTCTTTCTTTAATTCTGAGATTAATTTTTTCATTCTTTTAATTCAATGTTTATTGTTGCCCCATTTTGCAACAATAATTAGAAGGTTTGTCATCAAAAGATTGTTGCCCAATCACATAATCTGTCGGACGCTTCAATCTTAAACACACGTTCAAGCCACGCGCGTGTGTCAGTTTCCTGCAAAAAAAAAAAAAATCCGACAAAAAGAATGTAAATTGGACTACAAGGATGTAAATTGGAAACCTTAGGACATATTCTGAAAATGTGAAAACTTAAATGATTTAAAATGTAATCGTCCTAAGTTACGGGACCTATTTTGAAATTTTCCCTTTCTTAGAAATGCACTTTCCACCTCCAATTATCTTTCTTTAATAGAAATGCACTTTCCACCCCAATTTTCCTTTCTGCACTTTCTGCCTCAATCTCCCTTTCTTCCTTAGAAATGCACTTTCCGCCTAAATTTCAGTTGCAACCTCAATGTATTTTCTTGCAAATGTAATTTTTGCTAAAATATCCCCTTCTTCCATAGAAATACACTTTTTGCCCCCAATTTCTCTTTCCTGCTTAGAAATATACTTTTCGGATATAATTTTTTTATGTCCCATAACTTTTAAACTTATCAAAAAATGTCCCCAAAAAATTAAGTTTTTCGACGTAGTTTTGATGTTCCGGCGACATTGGGACGTAAATAAAAATGTTAGTTAAAATTTTGGGACGCGTGTAATTGGAAAACTTAACTTTTTTATGTTCTTAAAAAGAGAGCAAAAAAGTAATTGTTCAATCGGGGCCAAACCATTTGACTGTAATGGGTCGGAGATGGCAACCGGCCTGTTATCCTTCCACTGCCGAGAGTGGGTGGTTGTCGCTGCTCTGTGGAGCCAGCCTGGCGCATTACCCACCACTCTAGGAGCCATGAAGCCCAAGCTTTCGCTCGGACCACATAGCCCAACTCCCAGCTTGGAACGGGCAGGCCAGAATTTAGCCACCAACAACCTAGTCAATTGGGTCAGCCCAACGTCCAATCACCCTAATGCCCCCACTTGGGTCACAAGCTTGCGTTACCAAGCACGGCAATGACTTAGTGCCTTTTTCCTAGATATAACATAGCTGTAAAATTTGTATTCTTTCGATGTGGGATATCTTAATTTTTTTATAAGTTGAAATTATATATGGAAAAGTAGATCAAGTAATTTCCCAATTTTCCCTCCATCTGTATATATTGACCTTTTTCCTGTCAAAATATATATATTTGTTACCTTTTTCATTAATAAATTTGTCTTTTCCAAAACAAAACAAAAAATTGTCTTTCTTTAATTCTGAGATTAATTTTTTCATTCTTTTAATTCAATGTTTATTGTTGCCCCATTTTGCAACAATAATTAGAAGGTTTGTCATCAAAAGATTGTTGCCCAATCACATAATCTGTCGGACGCTTCAATCTTAAACACACGTTCAAGCCACGCGCGTGTGTCAGTTTCCTGCAAAAAAAAAAAAAATCCGACAAAAAGAATGTAAATTGGACTACAAGGATGTAAATTGGAAACCTTAGGACATATTCTGAAAATGTGAAAACTTAAATGATTTAAAATGTAATCGTCCTAAGTTACGGGACCTATTTTGAAATTTTCCCTTTCTTAGAAATGCACTTTCCACCTCCAATTATCTTTCTTTAATAGAAATGCACTTTCCACCCCAATTTTCCTTTCTGCACTTTCTGCCTCAATCTCCCTTTCTTCCTTAGAAATGCACTTTCCGCCTAAATTTCAGTTGCAACCTCAATGTATTTTCTTGCAAATGTAATTTTTCCTAAAATATCCCCTTCTTCCATAGAAATACACTTTTTGCCCCCAATTTCTCTTTCCTGCTTAGAAATATACTTTTCGGATATAATTTTTTTATGTCCCATAACTTTTAAACTTATCAAAAAATGTCCCCAAAAAATTAAGTTTTTCGACGTAGTTTTGATGTTCCGGCGACATTGGGACGTAAATAAAAATGTTAGTTAAAATTTTGGGACGCGTGTAATTGGAAAACTTAACTTTTTTATGTTCTTAAAAAGAGAGCAAAAAAGTAATTGTTCAATCGGGGCCAAACCATTTGACTGTAATGGGTCGGAGATGGCAACCGGCCTGTTATCCTTCCACTGCCGAGAGTGGGTGGTTGTCGCTGCTCTGTGGAGCCAGCCTGGCGCATTACCCACCACTCTAGGAGCCATGAAGCCCAAGCTTTCGCTCGGACCACATAGCCCAACTCCCAGCTTGGAACGGGCAGGCCAGAATTTAGCCACCAACAACCCAGTCAATTGGGTCAGCCCAACGTCCAATCACCCTAATGCCCCCACTTGGGTCACAAGCTTGCGTTACCAAGCACGGCAATGACTTAGTGCCTTTTTCCTAGATATAACATAGCTGTAAAATTTGTATTCTTTCGATGTGGGATATCTTAATTTTTTTATAAGTTGAAATTATATATGGAAAAGTAGATCAAGTAATTTCCCAATTTTCCCTCCATCTGTATATATTGACCTTTTTCCTGTCAAAATATATATATTTGTTACCTTTTTCATTAATAAATTTGTCTTTTCCAAAACAAAACAAAAAATTGTCTTTCTTTAATTCTGAGATTAATTTTTTCATTCTTTTAATTCAATGTTTATTGTTGCCCCATTTTGCAACAATAATTAGAAGGTTTGTCATCAAAAGATTGTTGCCCAATCACATAATCTGTCGGACGCTTCAATCTTAAACACACGTTCAAGCCACGCGCGTGTGTCAGTTTCCTGCAAAAAAAAAAAAAATCTGACAAAAAGAATGTAAATTGGACTACAAGGATGTAAATTGGAAACCTTAGGACATATTCTGAAAATGTGAAAACTTAAATGATTTAAAATGTAATCGTCCTAAGTTACGGGACCTATTTTGAAATTTTCCCTTTCTTAGAAATGCACTTTCCACCTCCAATTATCTTTCTTCCATAGAAATGCACTTTCCACCCCAATTTTCCTTTCTGAACTTTCTGCCTCAATTTCCCTTTCTTCCTTAGAAATGCACTTTCCGCCTAAATTTCAGTTGCAACCTCAATGTATTTTCTTGCAAATGTAATTTTTGCTAAAATATCCCCTTCTTCCATAGAAATACACTATTTGCCCCGAATTTCTCTTTCCTGCTTAGAAATATACTTTTCGGATATAATTTTTTTATGTCCCATAACTTTTAAACTTTTCTAAAAATGTCCCCAAAAAATTAAGTTTTTCGACGTAGTTTTGATGTTCCGGCGACATTGGGACGTAAATAAAGATGTTAGTTAAAATTTTGGGATGCGTGTAATTGGAAAACTTAACTTTTTTATGTTCTAAAAAAGAGAGCAAAAAAGTAATTGTTCAATCGGGGCCAAACCATTTGACTGTAATGGGTCGGAGATAGCAACCAGCCTGTTATCCTTCCACTGCCGAGAGTGGGTGGTTGTCGCTGCTCTGTGGAGCCAGCCTGGCGCATTACCCACCACTCTAGGAGCCATGAAGCCCAAGCTTTCGCTCGGACCACATAGCCCAACTCCCAGCTTGGAACGGGCAGGCCAGAATTTAGCCTCCAACAACCCAGTCAATTGGGTCAGCCCAACGTCCAATCACCCTAATGCCCCCACTTGGGTCACAAGCTTGCGTTACCAAGCACGGCAATGACTTAGTGCCTTTTTCCTAGATATAACATAGCTGTAAAATTTGTATTCTTTCGATGTGGGATATCTTAATTTTTTTATAAGTTGAAATTATATATGGAAAAGTAGATCAAGTAATTTCCCAATTTTCACTCCATCTGTATATATTGACCTTTTTCCTGTGAAAATATATATATTTGTTACCTTTTTCATTAATAAATTTGTCTTTTCCAAAACAAAACAAAAAATTGTCTTTCTTTAATTCTGAGATTAATTTTTTCATTCTTTTAATTCAATGTTTATTGTTGCCCCATTTTGCAACAATAATTAGAAGGTTTGTCATCAAAAGATTGTTGCCCAATCACATAATCTGTCGGACGCTTCAATCTTAAACACACGTTCAAGCCACGCGCGTGTGTCAGTTTCCTGCAAAAAAAAAAAAAATCCGACAAAAAGAATGTAAATTGGACTACAAGGATGTAAATTGGAAACCTTAGGACATATTCTGAAAATGTGAAAACTTAAATGATTTAAAATGTAATCGTCCTAAGTTACGGGACCTATTTTGAAATTTTCCCTTTCTTAGAAATGCACTTTCCACCTCCAATTATCTTTCTTCCATAGAAATGCACTTTCCACCCCAATTTTCCTTTCTGAACTTTCTGCCTCAATTTCCCTTTCTTCCTTAGAAATGCACTTTCCGCCTAAATTTCAGTTGCAACCTCAATGTATTTTCTTGCAAATGTAATTTTTGCTAAAATATCCCCTTCTTCCATAGAAATACACTATTTGCCCCGAATTTCTCTTTCCTGCTTAGAAATATACTTTTCGGATATAATTTTTTTATGTCCCATAACTTTTAAACTTTTCTAAAAATGTCCCCAAAAAATTAAGTTTTTCGACGTAGTTTTGATGTTCCGGCGACATTGGGACGTAAATAAAGATGTTAGTTAAAATTTTGGGATGCGTGTAATTGGAAAACTTAACTTTTTTATGTTCTAAAAAAGAGAGCAAAAAAGTAATTGTTCAATCGGGGCCAAACCATTTGACTGTAATGGGTCGGAGATAGCAACCAGCCTGTTATCCTTCCACTGCCGAGAGTGGGTGGTTGTCGCTGCTCTGTGGAGCCAGCCTGGCGCATTACCCACCACTCTAGGAGCCATGAAGCCCAAGCTTTCGCTCGGACCACATAGCCCAACTCCCAGCTTGGAACGGGCAGGCCAGAATTTAGCCACCAACAACCTAGTCAATTGGGTCAGCCCAACGTCCCCTAATGCCCCCACTTGGGTCACAAGCTTGCGTTACCAAGCACGGCAATGACTTAGTGCCTTTTTCCTAGATATAACATAGCTATAAAATTTGTATTCTTTCGATGTGGGATATCTTAATTTTTTTATAAGTTGAAATTATATATGGAAAAGTAGATCAAGTAATTTCCCAATTTTCCCTCCATCTGTATATATTGACCTTTTTCCTGTCAAAATATATATATTTGTTACCTTTTTCATTAATAAATTTGTCTTTTCCAAAACAAAACAAAAAATTGTCTTTCTTTAATTCTGAGATTAATTTTTTCATTCTTTTAATTCAATGTTTATTGTTGCCCCATTTTGCAACAATAATTAGAAGGTTTGTCATCAAAAGATTGTTGCCCAATCACATAATCTGTCGGACGCTTCAATCTTAAACACACGTTCAAGCCACGCGCGTGTGTCAGTTTCCTGCAAAAAAAAAAAACAAATCCGACAAAAAGAATGTAAATTGGACTACAAGGATGTAAATTGGAAACCTTAGGACATATTCTGAAAATGTGAAAACTTAAATGATTTAAAATGTAATCGTCCTAAGTTACGGGACCTATTTTGAAATTTTCCCTTTCTTAGAAATGCACTTTCCACCTCCAATTATCTTTCTTCCATAGAAATGCACTTTCCACCCCAATTTTCCTTTCTGAACTTTCTGCCTCAATTTCCCTTTCTTCCTTAGAAATGCACTTTCCGCCTAAATTTCAGTTGCAACCTCAATGTATTTTCTTGCAAATGTAATTTTTGCTAAAATATCCCCTTCTTCCATAGAAATACACTATTTGCCCCGAATTTCTCTTTCCTGCTTAGAAATATACTTTTCGGATATAATTTTTTTATGTCCCATAACTTTTAAACTTTTCTAAAAATGTCCCCAAAAAATTAAGTTTTTCGACGTAGTTTTGATGTTCCGGCGACATTGGGACGTAAATAAAGATGTTAGTTAAAATTTTGGGATGCGTGTAATTGGAAAACTTAACTTTTTTATGTTCTAAAAAAGAGAGCAAAAAAGTAATTGTTCAATCGGGGCCAAACCATTTGACTGTAATGGGTCGGAGATGGCAACCAGCCTGTTATCCTTCCACTGCCGAGAGTGGGTGGTTGTCGCTGCTCTGTGGAGCCAGCCTGGCGCATTACCCACCACTCTAGGAGCCATGAAGCCCAAGCTTTCGCTCGGACCACATAGCCCAACTCCCAGCTTGGAACGGGCAGGCCAGAATTTAGCCACCAACAACCTAGTCAATTGGGTCAGCCCAACGTGCAATCACCCTAATGCCCCCACTTGGGTCACAAGCTTGCGTTACCAAGCACGGCAATGACTTAGTGCCTTTTTCCTAGATATAACATAGCTATAAAATTTGTATTCTTTCGATGTGGGATATCTTAATTTTTTTATAAGTTGAAATTATATATGGAAAAGTAGATCAAGTAATTTCCCAATTTTCCCTCCATCTGTATATATTGACCTTTTTCCTGTCAAAATATATATATTTGTTACCTTTTTCATTAATAAATTTGTCTTTTCCAAAACAAAACAAAAAATTGTCTTTCTTTAATTCTGAGATTAATTTTTTCATTCTTTTAATTCAATGTTTATTGTTGACCCATTTTGCAAAAATAATTAGAAGGTTTGTCATCAAAAGATTGTTGCCCAATCACCGAATCTGTCGGACGCTTCAATTTTAAACACACGTTCAAGCCACGCGTGTCAGTTTCCTGCAAAAAAAAAAAAAATTCCGACAAAAAGAATGTAAATTGGACTACAAGGATGTAAATTGGAAACCTTAGGACATATTCTGAAAATGTGAAAACTTAAATGATTTAAAATGTAATCGTCCTAAGTTACGGGACCTATTTTGAAATTTTCCCTTTCTTAGAAATGCACTTTCCACCTCCAATTATCTTTCTTTAATAGAAATGCACTTTCCACCCCAATTTTCCTTTCTGCACTTTCTGCCTCAATCTCCCTTTCTTCCTTAGAAATGCACTTTCCGCCTAAATTTCAGTTGCAACCTCAATGTATTTTCTTGCAAATGTAATTTTTGCTAAAATATCCCCTTCTTCCATAGAAATACACTTGTTGCCCCCAATTTCTCTTTCCTGCTTAGAAATATACTTTTCGGATATAATTTTTTTATGTCCCATAACTTTTAAACTTATCAAAAAATGTCCCCAAAAAATTAAGTTTTTCGACGTAGTTTTGATGTTCCGGCGACATTGGGACGTAAATAAAAATGTTAGTTAAAATTTTGGGACGCGTGTAATTGGAAAACTTAACTTTTTTATGTTCTAAAAAAGAGAGCAAAAAAGTAATTGTTCAATCGGGGCCAAACCATTTGACTGTAATGGGTCGGAGATGGCAACCGGCCTGTTATCCTTCCACTGCCGAGAGTGGGTGGTTGTCGCTGCTCTGTGGAGCCAGCCTGGCGCATTACCCACCACTCTAGGAGCCATGAAGCCCAAGCTTTCGCTCGGACCACATAGCCCAACTCCCAGCTTGGAACGGGCAGGCCAGAATTTAGCCACCAACAACCCAGTCAATTGGGTCAGCCCAACGTCCAATCACCCTAATGCCCCCACTTGGGTCACAAGCTTGCGTTACCAAGCACGGCAATGACTTAGTGCCTTTTTCCTAGATATAACATAGCTGTAAAATTTGTATTCTTTCGATGTGGGATATCTTAATTTTTTTATAAGTTGAAATTATATATGGAAAAGTAGATCAAGTAATTTCCCAATTTTCCCTCCATCTGTATATATTGACCTTTTTCCTGTCAAAATATATATATTTGTTACCTTTTTCATTAATAAATTTGTCTTTTCCAAAACAAAACAAAAAATTGTCTTTCTTTAATTCTGAGATTAATTTTTTCATTCTTTTAATTCAATGTTTATTGTTGCCCCATTTTGCAACAATAATTAGAAGGTTTGTCATCAAAAGATTGTTGCCCAATCACATAATCTGTCGGACGCTTCAATCTTAAACACACGTTCAAGCCACGCGCGTGTGTTAGTTTCCTGCAAAAAAAAAAAAAATCCGACAAAAAGAATGTAAATTGGACTACAAGGATGTAAATTGGAAACCTTAGGACATATTCTGAAAATGTGAAAACTTAAATGATTTAAAATGTAATCGTCCTAAGTTACGGGACCTATTTTGAAATTTTCCCTTTCTTAGAAATGCACTTTCCACCTCCAATTATCTTTCTTCCATAGAAATGCACTTTCCACCCCAATTTTCCTTTCTGAACTTTCTGCCTCAATTTCCCTTTCTTCCTTAGAAATGCACTTTCCGCCTAAATTTCAGTTGCAACCTCAATGTATTTTCTTGCAAATGTAATTTTTGCTAAAATATCCCCTTCTTCCATAGAAATACACTATTTGGCCCGAATTTCTCTTTCCTGCTTAGAAATATACTTTTCGGATATAATTTTTTTATGTCCCATAACTTTTAAACTTTTCTAAAAATGTCCCCAAAAAATTAAGTTTTTCGACGTAGTTTTGATGTTCCGGCGACATTGGGACGTAAATAAAGATGTTAGTTAAAATTTTGGGATGCGTGTAATTGGAAAACTTAACTTTTTTATGTTCTAAAAAAGAGAGCAAAAAAGTAATTGTTCAATCGGGGCCAAACCATTTGACTGTAATGGGTCGGAGATAGCAACCAGCCTGTTATCCTTCCACTGCCGAGAGTGGGTGGTTGTCGCTGCTCTGTGGAGCCAGCCTGGCGCATTACCCACCACTCTAGGAGCCATGAAGCCCAAGCTTTCGCTCGGACCACATAGCCCAACTCCCAGCTTGGAACGGGCAGGCCAGAATTTAGCCACCAACAACCTAGTCAATTGGGTCAGCCCAACGTCCAATCACCCTAATGCCCCCACTTGGGTCACAAGCTTGCGTTACCAAGCACGGCAATGACTTAGTGCCTTTTTCCTAGATATAACATAGCTATAAAATTTGTATTCTTTCGATGTGGGATATCTTAATTTTTTTATAAGTTGAAATTATATATGGAAAAGTAGATCAAGTAATTTCCCAATTTTCCCTCCATCTGTATATATTGACCTTTTTCCTGTCAAAATATATATATTTGTTACCTTTTTCATTAATAAATTTGTCTTTTCCAAAACAAAACAAAAAATTGTCTTTCTTTAATTCTGAGATTAATTTTTTCATTCTTTTAATTCAATGTTTATTGTTGACCCATTTTGCAACAATAATTAGAAGGTTTGTCATCAAAAGATTGTTGCCCAATCACCGAATCTGTCGGAGGCTTCAATTTTAAACACACGTTCAAGCCACGCGTGTCAGTTTCCTGCAAAAAAAAAAAATTTCCGACAAAAAGAATGTAAATTGGACTACAAGGATGTAAATTGGAAACCTTAGGACATATTCTGAAAATGTGAAAACTTAAATGATTTAAAATGTAATCGTCCTAAGTTACGGGACCTATTTTGAAATTTTCCCTTTCTTAGAAATGCACTTTCCACCTCCAATTATCTTTCTTTAATAGAAATGCACTTTCCACCCCAATTTTCCTTTCTGCACTTTCTGCCTCAATCTCCCTTTCTTCCTTAGAAATGCACTTTCCGCCTAAATTTCAGTTGCAACCTCAATGTATTTTCTTGCAAATGTAATTTTTGCTAAAATATCCCCTTCTTCCATAGAAATACACTTTTTGCCCCCAATTTCTCTTTCCTGCTTAGAAATATACTTTTCGGATATAATTTTTTTATGTCCCATAACTTTTAAACTTATCAAAAAATGTCCCCAAAAAATTAAGTTTTTCGACGTAGTTTTGATGTTCCGGCGACATTGGGACGTAAATAAAAATGTTAGTTAAAATTTTGGGACGCGTGTAATTGGAAAACTTAACTTTTTTATGTTCTAAAAAAGAGAGCAAAAAAGTAATTGTTCAATCGGGGCCAAACCATTTGACTGTAATGGGTCGGAGATGGCAACCAGCCTGTTATCCTTCCACTGCCGAGAGTGGGTGGTTGTCGCTGCTCTGTGGAGCCAGCCTGGCGCATTACCCACCACTCTAGGAGCCATGAAGCCCAAGCTTTCGCTCGGACCACATAGCCCAACTCCCAGCTTGGAACGGGCAGGCCAGAATTTAGCCACCAACAACCCAGTCAATTGGGTCAGCCCAACGTCCAATCACCCTAATGCCCCCACTTGGGTCACAAGCTTGCGTTACCAAGCACGGCAATGACTTAGTGCCTTTTTCCTAGATATAACATAGCTGTAAAATTTGTATTCTTTCGATGTGGGATATCTTAATTTTTTTATAAGTTGAAATTATATATGGAAAAGTAGATCAAGTAATTTCCCAATTTTCCCTCCATCTGTATATATTGACCTTTTTCCTGTCAAAATATATATATTTGTTACCTTTTTCATTAATAAATTTGTCTTTTCCAAAACAAAACAAAAAATTGTCTTTCTTTAATTCTGAGATTAATTTTTTCATTCTTTTAATTCAATGTTTATTGTTGCCCCATTTTGCAACAATAATTAGAAGGTTTGTCATCAAAAGATTGTTGCCCAATCACATAATCTGTCGGACGCTTCAATCTTAAACACACGTTCAAGCCACGCGCGTGTGTCAGTTTCCTGCAAAAAAAAAAAAAATCCGACAAAAAGAATGTAAATTGGACTACAAGGATGTAAATTGGAAACCTTAGGACATATTCTGAAAATGTGAAAACTTAAATGATTTAAAATGTAATCGTCCTAAGTTACGGGACCTATTTTGAAATTTTCCCTTTCTTAGAAATGCACTTTCCACCTCCAATTATCTTTCTTCCATAGAAATGCACTTTCCACCCCAATTTTCCTTTCTGAACTTTCTGCCTCAATTTCCCTTTCTTCCTTAGAAATGCACTTTCCGCCTAAATTTCAGTTGCAACCTTAATGTATTTTCTTGCAAATGTAATTTTTGCTAAAATATCCCCTTCTTCCATAGAAATACACTATTTGCCCCGAATTTCTCTTTCCTGCTTAGAAATATACTTTTCGGATATAATTTTTTTATGTCCCATAACTTTTAAACTTTTCTAAAAATGTCCCCAAAAAATTAAGTTTTTCGACGTAGTTTTGATGTTCCGGCGACATTGGGACGTAAATAAAGATGTTAGTTAAAATTTTGGGATGCGTGTAATTGGAAAACTTAACTTTTTTATGTTCTAAAAAAGAGAGCAAAAAAGTAATTGTTCAATCGGGGCCAAACCATTTGACTGTAATGGGTCGGAGATGGCAACCAGCCTGTTATCCTTCCACTGCCGAGAGTGGGTGGTTGTCGCTGCTCTGTGGAGCCAGCCTGGCGCATTACCCACCACTCTAGGAGCCATGAAGCCCAAGCTTTCGCTCGGACCACATAGCCCAACTCCCAGCTTGGAACGGGCAGGCCAGAATTTAGCCACCAACAACCCAGTCAATTGGGTCAGCCCAACGTCCAATCACCCTAATGCCCCCACTTGGGTCACAAGCTTGCGTTACCAAGCACGGCAATGACTTAGTGCCTTTTTCCTAGATATAACATAGCTATAAAATTTGTATTCTTTCGATGTGGGATATCTTAATTTTTTTATAAGTTGAAATTATATATGGAAAAGTAGATCAAGTAATTTCCCAATTTTCCCTCCATCTGTATATATTGACCTTTTTCCTGTCAAAATATATATATTTGTTACCTTTTTTCATTAATAAATTTGTCTTTTCCAAAACAAAACAAAAAATTGTCTTTCTTTAATTCTGAGATTAATTTTTTCATTCTTTTAATTCAATGTTTATTGTTGACCCATTTTGCAACAATAATTAGAAGGTTTGTCATCAAAAGATTGTTGCCCAATCACCGAATCTGTCGGACGCTTCAATTTTAAACACACGTTCAAGCCACGCGTGTCAGTTTCCTGCAAAAAAAAAAATTCCGACAAAAAGAATGTAAATTGGACTACAAGGATGTAAATTGGAAACCTTAGGACATATTCTGAAAATGTGAAAACTTAAATGATTTAAAATGTAATAGTCCTAAGTTACGGGACCTATTTTGAAATTTTCCCTTTCTTAGAAATGCACTTTCCACCTCCAATTATCTTTCTTCCATAGAAATGCACTTTCCACCCCAATTTTCCTTTCTGAACTTTCTGCCTCAATTTCCCTTCCTTCCTTAGAAATGCACTTTTCGCCTAAATTTCAGTTGCAACCTCAATGTATTTTCTTGCAAATGTAATTTTTGCTAAAATATCCCCTTCTTCCATAGAAATACACTTTTTGCCCCCAATTTCTCTTTTCTGCTTAGAAATATACTTTTCGGATATAATTTTTTTATGTCCCATAACTTTTAAACTTTTCAAAAAATGTCCCCAAAAAATTAAGTTTTTCGACGTAGTTTTGATGTTCCGGCGACATTGGGACGTAAATAAAGATGTTAGTTAAAATTTTGGGACGCGTGTAATTGGAAAACTTAACTTTTTTATGTTCTAAAAAAGAGAGCAAAAAAGTAATTGTTCAATCGGGGCCAAACCATTTGACTGTAATGGGTCGGAGATGGCAACCAGCCTGTTATCCTTCCACTGCCGAGAGTGATTTGGCTTCAATCTTACAGGACCAAAAGTGCAATTTTCCCTAAATTGGACTACAAGGATGTAAATTGGAAACCTTAGGACGTATTCTGAAAATGTGAAAACTTAAATGATTTAAAATGTAATCGTCCTAAGTTACGGGACCTATTTTGAAATTTTCCCTTTCTTAGAAATGCACTTTCCACCTCCATTTATCTTTCTTCCATAGAAATGCACTTTCCACCCCAATTTTCCTTTCTGCACTTTCTGCCTCAATCTCCCTTTCTTTCTTATAAATGCACTTTCCGCCTAAATTTCAGTTGCAACCTCAATGTATTTTCTTGCAAATGTAATTTTTGCTAAAATATCCCCTTCTTCCATAGAAATACACTTTTTGCCCCCAATTTCTCTTTCCTGCTTAGAAATATACTTTTCGGATATAATTTTTTTATGTCCCATAACTTTTAAACTTATCAAAAAATGTCCCCAAAAAATTAAGTTTTTCGACGTAGTTTTGATGTTCCGGCGACATTGGGACGTAAATAAAAATGTTAGTTAAAATTTTGGGACGCGTGTAATTGGAAAACTTAACTTTTTTATGTTCTAAAAAAGAGAGCAAAAAAGTAATTGTTCAATCGGGGCCAAACCATTTGACTGTAATGGGTCGGAGATGGCAACCAGCCTGTTATCCTTCCACTGCCGAGAGTGGGTGGTTGTCGCTGCTCTGTGGAGCCAGCCTGGCGCATTACCCACCACTCTAGGAGCCATGAAGCCCAAGATTTCGCTCGGACCACATAGCCCAACTCCCAGCTTGGAACGGGCAGGCCAGAATTTAGCCTCCAACAACCTAGTCAATTGGGTCAGCCCAACGTCCAATCACCCTAATGCCCCCACTTGGGCCACAAGCTTGCGTTACCAAGCACGGCAATGACTTAGTGCCTTTTTCCTAGATATAACATAGCTGTAAAATTTGTATTCTTTCGATATGGGATATCTTAATTTTTTTATAAGTTGAAATTATATATGGAAAAGTAGATCAAGTAATTTCCCAATTTTCCCTCCATCTGTATATATTGACCTTTTTCCTGTCAAAATATATATATTTGTTACCTTTTTCATTAATAAATTTGTCTTTTCCAAAACAAAACAAAAAATTGTCTTTCTTTAATTCTGAGATTAATTTTTTCATTCTTTTAATTCAATGTTTATTGTTGCCCCATTTTGCAACAATTATTAGAAGGTTTGTCATCAAAATATTGTTGCCCAATCACATAATCTGTCGGACGCTTCAATCTTAAACACACGTTCAAGCCACGCGTGTCAGTTTCCTGCAAAAAAAAAAAAAAATTCCGACAAAAAGAATGTAAATTGGACTACAAGGATGTAAATTGGAAACCTTAGGACATATTCTGAAAATGTGAAAACTTAAATGATTTAAAATGTAATCGTCCTAAGTTACGGGACCTATTTTGAAATTTTCCCTTTCTTAGAAATGCACTTTCCAGCTCCAATTATCTTTCTTCCATAGAAATGCACTTTCCACCCCAATTTTCCTTTCTGAACTTTCTGCCTCAATTTCCCTTTCTTCCTTAGAAATGCACTTTCCGCCTAAATTTCAGTTGCAACCTCAATGTATTTTCTTGCAAATGTAATTTTTGCTAAAATATCCCCTTCTTCCATAGAAATACACTTTTGCCCCGAATTTCTCTTTCCTGCTTAGAAATATACTTTTCGGATATAATTTTTTTATGTCCCATAACTTTTAAACTTTTCAAAAAATGTCCCCAAAAAATTAAGTTTTTCGACGTAGTTTTGATGTTCCGGCGACATTGGGACGTAAATAAAGATGTTAGTTAAAATTTTGGGACGCGTGTAATTGGAAAACTTAACTTTTTTATGTTCTAAAAAAGAGAGCAAAAAAGTAATTGTTCAATCGGGGCCAAACCATTTGACTGTAATGGGTCGGAGATGGCAACCAGCCTGTTATCCTTCCACTTCCGAGAGTGGGTGATTGTCGCTGCTCTGTGGAGCCAGCCTGGCGCATTACCCACCACACTAGGAGCCATGAAGCCCAAGCTTTCGCTCGGACCACATAGCCCAACTCCCAGCTTGGAACGGGCAGGCCAGAATTTAGCCACCAACAACCCAGTCAATTGGGTCAGCCCAACGTCCAATCACCCTAATGCCCCCACTTGGGTCACAAGCTTGCGTTACCAAGCACGGCAATGACTTAGTGCCTTTTTCCTAGATATAACATAGCTATAAAATTTGTATTCTTTCGATGTGGGATATCTTAATTTTTTTATAAGTTGAAATTATATATGGAAAAGTAGATCAAGTAATTTCCCAATTTTCCCTCCATCTGTATATATTGACCTTTTTCCTGTCAAAATATATATATTTGTTACCTTTTTCATTAATAAATTTGTCTTTTCCAAAACAAAACAAAAAATTGTCTTTCTTTAATTCTGAGTTTAATTTTTTCATTCTTTTAATTCAATGTTTATTGTTGACCCATTTTGCAACAATAATTAGAAGGTTTGTCATCAAAAGATTGTTGCCCAATCACCGAATCTGTCGGACGCTTCAATTTTAAACACACGTTCAAGCCACGCGTGTCAGTTTCCTGCAAAAAAAAAAATTTCCGACAAAAAGAATGTAAATTGGACTACAAGGATGTAAATTGGAAACCTTAGGACATATTCTGAAAATGTGAAAACTTAAATGATTTAAAATGTAATCGTCCTAAGTTACGGGACCTATTTTGAAATTTTCCCTTTCTTAGAAATGCACTTTCCACCTCCAATTATCTTTCTTCCATAGAAATGCACTTTCCACCCCAATTTTCCTTTCTGCACTTTCTGCCTCAATCTCCCTTTCTTCCTTAGAAATGCTCTTTCCGCCTAAATTTCAGTTGCAACCTCAATGTATTTTCTTGCAAATGTAATTTTTGCTAAAATATCCCCTTCTTCCATAGAAATACACTTTTTGCCCCCAATTTCTCTTTCCTGCTTAGAAATATACTTTTCGGATATAATTTTTTTATGTCCCATAACTTTTAAACTTATCAAAAAATGTCCCCAAAAAATTAAGTTTTTCGACGTAGTTTTGATGTTCCGGCGACATTGGGACGTAAATAAAAATGTTAGTTAAAATTTTGGGACGCGTGTAATTGGAAAACTTAACTTTTTTATGTTCTAAAAAAGAGAGCAAAAAAGTAATTGTTCAATCGGGGCCAAACCATTTGACTGTAATGGGTCGGAGATGGCAACCAGCCTGTTATCCTTCCACTACCGAGAGTGGGTGGTTGTCGCTGCTCTGTGGAGCCAGCCTGGCGCATTACCCACCACTCTAGGAGCCATGAAGCCCAAGCTTTCGCTCGGACCACATAGCCCAACTCCCAGCTTGGAACGGGCAGGCCAGAATTTAGCCACCAACAACCCAGTCAATTGGGTCAGCCCAACGTCCAATCACCCTAATGCCCCCACTTGGGTCACAAGCTTGCGTTACCAAGCACGGCAATGACTTAGTGCCTTTTTCCTAGATATAACATAGCTGTAAAATTTGTATTCTTTCGATGTGGGATATCTTAATTTTTTTATAAGTTGAAATTATATATGGAAAAGTAGATCAAGTAATTTCCCAATTTTCCCTCCATCTGTATATATTGACCTTTTTCCTGTCAAAATATATATATTTGTTACCTTTTTCATTAATAAATTTGTCTTTTCCAAAACAAAACAAAAAATTGTCTTTCTTTAATTCTGAGATTAATTTTTTCATTCTTTTAATTCAATGTTTATTGTTGCCCCATTTTGCAACAATAATTAGAAGGTTTGTCATCAAAAGATTGTTGCCCAATCACATAATCTGTCGGACGCTTCAATCTTAAACACACGTTCAAGCCACGCGAGTCAGTTTCCTGCAAAAAAAAAAATTCCGACAAAAAGAATGTAAATTGGACTACAAGGATGTAAATTGGAAACCTTAGGACATATTCTGAAAATGTGAAAACTTAAATGATTTAAAATGTAATCGTCCTAAGTTACGGGACCTATTTTGAAATTTTCCCTTTCTTAGAAATGCACTTTCCACCTCCAATTATCTTTCTTCCATAGAAATGCACTTTCCACCCCAATTTTCCTTTCTGAACTTTCTGCCTCAATTTCCCTTTCTTCCTTAGAAATGCACTTTCCGCCTAAATTTCAGTTGCAACCTCAATGTATTTTCTTGCAAATGTAATTTTTGCTAAAATATCCCCTTCTTCCATAGAAATACACTATTTGCCCCGAATTTCTCTTTCCTGCTTAGAAATATACTTTTCGGATATAATTTTTTTATGTCCCATAACTTTTAAACTTTTCTAAAAATGTCCCCAAAAAATTAAGTTTTTCGACGTAGTTTTGATGTTCCGGCGACATTGGGACGTAAATAAAGATGTTAGTTAAAATTTTGGGATGCGTGTAATTGGAAAACTTAACTTTTTTATGTTCTAAAAAAGAGAGCAAAAAAGTAATTGTTCAATCGGGGCCAAACCATTTGACTGTAATGGGTCGGAGATGGCAACCAGCCTGTTATCCTTCCACTGCCGAGAGTGGGTGGTTGTCGCTGCTCTGTGGAGCCAGCCTGGCGCATTACCCACCACTCTAGGAGCCATGAAGCCCAAGCTTTCGCTCGGACCACATAGCCCAACTCCCAGCTTGGAACGGGCAGGCCAGAATTTAGCCACCAACAACCCAGTCAATTGGGTCAGCCCAACGTCCAATCACCCTAATGCCCCCACTTGGGTCACAAGCTTGCGTTACCAAGCACGGCAATGACTTAGTGCCTTTTTCCTAGATATAACATAGCTATAAAATTTGTATTCTTTCGATGTGGGATATCTTAATTTTTTTATAAGTTGAAATTATATATGGAAAAGTAGATCAAGTAATTTCCCAATTTTCCCTCCATCTGTATATATTGACCTTTTTCCTGTCAAAATATATATATTTGTTACCTTTTTTCATTAATAAATTTGTCTTTTCCAAAACAAAACAAAAAATTGTCTTTCTTTAATTCTGAGATTAATTTTTTCATTCTTTTAATTCAATGTTTATTGTTGACCCATTTTGCAACAATAATTAGAAGGTTTGTCATCAAAAGATTGTTGCCCAATCACCGAATCTGTCGGACGCTTCAATTTTAAACACACGTTCAAGCCACGCGTGTCAGTTTCCTGCAAAAAAAAAAAATTCCGACAAAAAGAATGTAAATTGGACTACAAGGATGTAAATTGGAAACCTTAGGACATATTCTGAAAATGTGAAAACTTAAATGATTTAAAATGTAATCGTCCTAAGTTACGGGACCTATTTTGAAATTTTCCCTTTCTTAGAAATGCACTTTCCACCTCCAATTATCTTTCTTCCATAGAAATGCACTTTCCACCCCAATTTTCCTTTCTGAACTTTCTGCCTCAATTTCCCTTCCTTCCTTAGAAATGCACTTTCCGCCTAAATTTCAGTTGCAACCTCAATGTATTTTCTTGCAAATGTAATTTTTGCTAAAATATCTTCTTCTTCCATAGAAATACACTTTTTGCCCCCAATTTCTCTTTCCTGCTTAGAAATATACTTTTCGGATATAATTTTTTATGTCCCATAACTTTTAAACTTATCAAAAAATGTCACCAAAAAATTAAGTTTTTCGACGTAGTTTTGATGTTCCGGCGACATTGGGACGTAAATAAAAATGTTAGTTAAAATTTTGGGACGCGTGTAATTGGAAAACTTAACTTTTTTATGTTCTAAAAAAGAGAGCAAAAAAGTAATTGTTCAATCGGGGCCAAACCATTTGACTGTAATGGGTCGGAGATGGCAACCAGCCTGTTATCCTTCCACTGCCGAGAGTGGGTGGTTGTCGCTGCTCTGTGGAGCCAGCCTGGCGCATTACCCACCACTCTTGGAGCCATGAAGCCCAAGCTTTCGCTCGGACCACATAGCCCAACTCCCAGCTTGGAACGGGCAGGCCAGAATTTAGCCTCCAACAACCCAGTCAATTGGGTCAGCCCAACGTCCAATCACCCTAATGCCCCCACTTGGGTCACAAGCTTGCGTTACCAAGCACGGCAATGACTTAGTGCCTTTTTCCTAGATATAACATAGCTGTAAAATTTGTATTCTTTCGATGTGGGATATCTTAATTTTTTTATAAGTTGAAATTATATATGGAAAAGTAGATCAAGTAATTTCCCAATTTTCCCTCCATCTGTATATATTGACCTTTTTCCTGTCAAAATATATATATTTGTTACCTTTTTTCATTAATAAATTTGTCTTTTCCAAAACAAAACAAAAAATTGTCTTTCTTTAATTCTGAGATTAATTTTTTCATTCTTTTAATTCAATGTTTATTGTTGCCCCATTTTGCAACAATAATTAGAAGGTTTGTCATCAAAAGATTGTTGCCCAATCACATAATCTGTCGGACGCTTCAATCTTAAACACACGTTCAAGCCACGCGTGTCAGTTTCCTGCAAAAAAAAAAAAAAAAATTCCGACAAAAAGAATGTAAATTGGACTACAAGGATGTAAATTGGAAACCTTAGGACATATTCTGAAAATGTGAAAACTTAAATGATTTAAAATGTAATCGTCCTAAGTTACGGGACCTATTTTGAAATTTTCCCTTTCTTAGAAATGCACTTTCCAACTCCAATTATCTTTCTTCCATAGAAATGCACTTTCCACCCCAATTTTCCTTTCTGAACTTTCTGCCTCAATTTCCCTTTCTTCCTTAGAAATGCACTTTCCGCCTAAATTTCAGTTGCAACCTCAATGTATTTTCTTGCAAATGTAATTTTTGCTAAAATATCCCCTTCTTCCATAGAAATACACTTTTTGCCCCCAATTTCTCTTTTCTGCTTAGAAATATACTTTTCGGATATAATTTTTTTATGTCCCATAACTTTTAAACTTTTCAAAAAATGTCCCCAAAAAATTAAGTTTTTCGACGTAGTTTTGATGTTCCGGCGACATTGGGACGTAAATAAAGATGTTAGTTAAAATTTTGGGACGCGTGTAATTGGAAAACTTAACTTTTTTATGTTCTAAAAAAGAGAGCAAAAAAGTAATTGTTCAATCGGGGCCAAACCATTTGACTGTAATGGGTCGGAGATGGCAACCAGCCTGTTATCCTTCCACTGCCGAGAGTGGGTGATTGTCGCTGCTCTGTGGAGCCAGCCTGGCGCATTACCCACCACTCTAGGAGCCATGAAGCCCAAGCTTTCGCTCGGACCACATAGCCCAACTCCCAGCTTGGAACGGGCAGGCCAGAATTTAGCCACCAACAACCCAGTCAATTGGGTCAGCCCAACGTCCAATCACCCTAATGCCCCCACTTGGGTCACAAGCTTGCGTTACCAAGCACTGCAATGACTTAGTGCCTTTTTCCTAGATATAACATAGCTATAAAATTTGTATTCTTTCGATGTGGGATATCTTAATTTTTTTATAAGTTGAAATTATATATGGAAAAGTAGATCAAGTAATTTCCCAATTTTCCCTCCATCTGTATATATTGACCTTTTTCCTGTCAAAATATATATATTTGTTACCTTTTTCATTAATAAATTTGTCTTTTCCAAAACAAAACAAAAAATTATCTTTCTTTAATTCTGAGATTAATTTTTTCATTCTTTTAATTCAATGTTTATTGTTGACCCATTTTGCAACAATAATTAGAAGGTTTGTCATCAAAAGATTGTTGCCCAATCACCGAATCTGTCGGACGCTTCAATTTTAAACACACGTTCAAGCCACGCGTGTCAGTTTCCTGCAAAAAAAAAAAATTCCGACAAAAAGAATGTAAATTGGACTACAAGGATGTAAATTGGAAACCTTAGGACATATTCTGAAAATGTGAAAACTTAAATGATTTAAAATGTAATCGTCCTAAGTTACGGGACCTATTTTGAAATTTTCCCTTTCTTAGAAATGCACTTTCCACCTCCAATTATCTTTCTTCCATAGAAATGCACTTTCCACCCCAATTTTCCTTTCTGAACTTTCTGCCTCAATTTCCCTTCCTTCCTTAGAAATGCACTTTCCGCCTAAATTTCAGTTGCAACCTCAATGTATTTTCTTGCAAATGTAATTTTTGCTAAAATATCCCCTTCTTCCATAGAAATACACTTTTTGCCCCCAATTTCTCTTTTCTGCTTAGAAATATACTTTTCGGATATAATTTTTTTATGTCCCATAACTTTTAAACTTTTCAAAAAATGTCCCCAAAAAATTAAGTTTTTCGACGTAGTTTTGATGTTCCGGCGACATTGGGACGTAAATAAAGATGTTAGTTAAAATTTTGGGACGCGTGTAATTGGAAAACTTAACTTTTTTATGTTCTAAAAAAGAGAGCAAAAAAGTAATTGTTCAATCGGGGCCAAACCATTTGACTGTAATGGGTCGGTAATGGCAACCAGCCTGTTATCCTTCCACTGCCGAGAGTGATTTGGCTTCAATCTTACAGGACCAAAAGTGCAATTTTCCCTAAATTGGACTACAAGGATGTAAATTGGAAACCTTAGGACGTATTCTGAAAATGTGAAAACTTAAATGATTTAAAATGTAATCGTCCTAAGTTACAGGACCTATTTTGAAATTTTCCCTTTCTTAGAAATGCACTTTCCACCTCCATTTATCTTTCTTCCATAGAAATGCACTTTCCACCCCAATTTTCCTTTCTGCACTTTCTGCCTCAATTTCCCTTTCTTCCTTAGAAATGCACTTTCCGCCTAAATTTCAGTTGCAACCTCAATGTATTTTCTTACAAATGTAATTTTTTCCAAAATATCCCCTTCTTCCATAGAAATACACTTTTTGCCCCCAATTTCTCTTTCCTGCTTAGAAATATACTTTCCGGATATAATTTTTTTATGTCCCATAACTTTTAAACTTTTTAAAAAATGTCCCCAAAAAATTAAGTTTTTCGACGTAGTTTTGATGTTCCGGCGACATTGAGACGTAAATAAAAATGTTAGTTAAAATTTTGGGACGCGTGTAATTGGAAAACTTAACTTTTTTATGTTCTAAAAAAGAGAGCAAAAAAGTAATTGTTCAATCGGGGCCAAACCATTTGACTGTTATGGGTCGGAGATGGCAACCACCAGCCTTTTATCCTTCCACTGCCGAGAGTGGTTGGTTGTCGCTGCTCTGTGGAGCCAGCCTGGCGCATTACCCACCACTCTAGGAGCCATGAAGCCCAATCTTTCGCTCGGACCACATAGCCCAACTCCCAACTTGGAACGAGCAATCCAGAATTTAGCCACCAACAACCCAGTCAATTGGGTCAGCCCAACGTCCAATCACCCTAATGCCCCCACTTGGGTCACAAGCTTGTGTTACCAAGCACGACAATGACTCAGTGCCTTTTTCCTAGATATAACATAGCTGTAAAATTTGTATTCTTTCGATGTGGGATATCTTAATTTTTTTATAAGTAGAAATTATATATGGAAAAGTAGATCAAGTAATTTCCCAATTTTCCCTCCATCTGTATATATTGACCTTTTTCCTGTCAAAATATATATAGTTGTTACCTTTTTCATTAATAAATTTGTCTTTTCCAAAACAAAACAAAAAATTGTCTTTCTTTAATTCTGAGCAGTATTTTTAAAACCGGACCGGTTCAACCGGTTCGACCGTAACCGGTCATGGATCCGGTCCGTAAAGTGGCTAAAAACCGTTTTTACAGTCAAACCGGATGGAACCGGCCCATAACCGAAAACTCGACCCAAAACCGGAAAACCGGTTCAAACGGTCCAGACACAAGCCATTTTGTAAGGCTATTCTTTCATGTTTCTTCACCCTTTATTCGATGTGGGATAAATTTTATATGTGTATTTATCACTAACACTATTTTTATAGTGTTTTGCTTTAGTGTTTTTTTACTCATTTTCGATGTGGGATATAAATATCATATATTTGTAGTTTACTAACCCTCTTAGTTTTATATAAAAATTATTTTACAGATTGAACCGGCGGTCCGACCGGTCCAACCGGTTGGACCGTGAACCGTTGCCTAATCCGGATTGATCACCGGTTCGGTTATGAAAACACTGATTCTGAGATTAATTTTTTCGTTCTTTTAATTCAATGTTTATTGTTGCCCCATTTTGCAACAATAATTACAAGGTTTGTCATCAAAAGATTGTTGCCCAATCACTGAATCTGTCGGACGCTTCAATTTTAAACACACGTTCAAGCCACGCGTGTCCGTTTCCTTTAAAAAAAATAAATTAATTTTCCGACAAAAAGAATGTAAATTGGACTAAAAGGATGTAAATTGGAAACCTTAGGTCGTATTCTGAAAATGTGAAAACTTAAATGATTTAAAATGTAATCGTCCTAAGTTACGGGACCTATTTTGAAATTTTCCCTTTCTTAGAAATGCACTTTCCACCTCCATTTATCTTTCTTCCATAGAAGTGCACTTTCCACCCCAATTTTCCTTTCTGCACTTTCTGCCTCAATTTCCCTTTCTTCCTTAGAAATGCACTTTCCGCCTAAATTTCAGTTGCAACCTCAATGTATTTTCTTACAAATGTAATTTTTGCCAAAATATCCCCTTCTTCCATAGAAATACACTTTTTGCCCCCAATTTCTCTTTCCTGCTTAGAAATATACTTTCCGGATATAATTTTTTTATGTCCCATAACTTTTAAACTTTTCAAAAAATGTCCCCAAAAAATTAAGTTTTTCGACGTAGTTTTGATGTTCCGGCGACATTGGGACGTAAATAAAAATGTTAGTTAAAATTTTGGGACGCGTGTAATTGGAAAACTTAACTTTTTTATGTTCTAAAAAAGAGAGCAAAAAAGTAATTGTTCAATCGGGGCCAAACCATTTGACTGTAATGGGTCGGAGATGGCAACCAGCCTGTTATCCTTCCACTGCCGAGAGTGGGTGGTTGTCGCTGCTCTATGGAGCCAGCCTGGCGCATTACCCACCACTTTAGGAGCCATGAAGCCCAAGCTTTCGCTCGGACCACATAGCCCAACTCCCAGCTTGGAACGGGCAGGCCAGAATTTAGCCACCAACAACCCAGTCAATTGGGTCAGCCCAACGTCCAATCACCCTAATGCCCCCACTTGGGTCACAAGCTTGCGTTACCAAGCACGGCAATGACTCATTGCCTTTTTCCTAGATATAACATAGCTGTAAAATTTGTATTCTTTCGATGTGGGATATCTTATTTTTTTATAAGTAGAAATTATATATGGAAAAGTAGATCAAGTAATTTCCCAATTTTCCCTCCATCTGTATATATTGACCTTTTTCCTGTCAAAATATATATAGTTGTTACCTTTTTCATTAATAAATTTGTCTTTTCCAAAACAAAACAAAAAATTGTCTTTCTTTAATTCTGAGCAGTGTTTTTAAAACCGGACCGGACAGGCCGGTTCAACCGGTTCGACCGTGAACCGGTCATGGATCCGGTCCGTAAAGTGGCTAAAAACCGTTTTTACAGTCAAACCGGATGGAACCGGCCCATAACCGAAAACTCGGCCCAAAACCGGAAAACCGGTTCAAACGGTCCAGACACAAGCCATTTTGTAAGGCTATTCTTTCATGTTTCTTCACCCTTTATTCGATGTGGGATAAATTTTATATGTGTATTTATCACTAACACTATTTTTATAGTGTTTTGCTCTAGTGTTTTTTTACTCATTTTCGATGTGGGATATAAATCTCATATATTTGTAGTTTACTAACCCTCTTAGTTTTATATAGTTTTCCTTTCATATTTTTTATAACTTCTTTCAATGTGGGATAAACTCATATGAGTGTTTATCACTAACACTCCTATTTTTATTTATTTTTATATTATTTTGCTCTAATGTTTCTTTTACTTTGATGTGGAACGTAAATCTCATAAGTTTGTTATTAAATTGTTGTTATATTGTTTTTTCTTCTTGTTTCTTCTACTTCTCTTTCGATGTGGGACATAAATCGCATACGTTTGTTACTAACACTCTTATTTTTACATTTTTCTTTTTTCATGTTTCTTCTACTTCTTATTTAATATGGGACAAAAATCTCATATGTTTGCTTGTTACTAATATTGTTGTTCTCATATTATTATTTTTTTCTCTTATTTTTTCAACTCCTGAACTTGTGAAATATGAATTATGGAGAATGAATGATGGGATATTTTAATTAATATTTATTATTTTATGACTTTGTTTTCTCTTATTTTATGGGGGGGGAATACACTTGTATGCAAATCTTTTCAACTTATGATCAAACCAGAGCTCAGCAAGGTTGTCTTGGACAACTCTGCTGAAGATGATAAACTCTTATAAGATAATCAAACTACTAAGTACTATTGAGTACTTAGTTGAATAACTATCTAGGGGAGTTATAGGTGCGGAATAGTGGTTGGCCCTTTATGTTTAGACTCCTTAAGTTTCTGAAATCACTTTGTCAATCCAATACAGTCCAGTTTAGTTTCAGGGAACTTGTCCAATACAGTTTTGCACAGTCTTTGAATATGTATCTTTTGAAAGATCAGTTTTGTGTGCAGAGTTTGAATGAATGTAAGTACTTGTAAATCAAATCAACACAAGAGGTTATAGTGGTTCAGAGACTCAAGCTCCTACATCCACTTTCCCTGATTTAACAGGATAATTTCTTCACTCTTGGAATTAACTTGTTTTATAGTGACAAGGTGCACTTGATAAATAACACCACTCCTTGGTGAATTGATCCCTAGGATGTCTAGAGTCCTAGTACCCTCTTCTCAACTCAGAACTGAACTGTTCTTCTCTCAACAGTCAGCTCCTACCACTTCTACTACTACAACCTTCTCTCTTTCTCACTTGAAAGGGGTAAGGATTGAAGTAAGGTTCCAACTAATGAGATATCCCTTACAATGAAGATCAGTGTATAAGGATTAGGATATCTCTCTAAGCTTTGTATGGATATACAGTAAGTTCAGCTTAGAAGAAGTGTATGAAGACTAAGATAGTCTCTTTGAAAACTTTGAGAGCACTTTGTCTTGTAGGATAGTTGGATATTCTTGTCAAGGTTGAGGTGCTTCAAATGGTCTTCACACTTCTGTATTTATAGACAAAATGGAGGATTTTCCCGTTGGAGAGGCAGCCCCAAATTGCTATAAATGTCTTCCTTGAGTTCTTCAAACTGGAAGACAGATTCTTGATAGTGACATGTCCTCATTTGGGTAATAAACGGCTTGTAAGACTTTGTCTCCTTTCTGCAACACTTTTCCCAATGTTTGACTTCTTGTTAGGACTTGGACATGGCTTCTGAAGGTTGATCCAATGATAGGACAACATTCCTTATCAAATGGACAACTCTCCTTATCACTATCAGCAGATTTGCTTTTCAGCAAGGTTGGCTTGCTCATCTTCAGATGACTTGGCTCTTTCCCTTTCTTTCTCTTCAAGTTGATCTTAGCATGTTTCAATGAGGTTCTTTAGGGTATGGTTGTCTCTAGCTCTTCAGCATGGTTAACCTTCAACCATTAGAATCTTTGTTCTGGTTTAAACTTGCTGAGACAACTCTTCTGGGATAACTTCCCTGATCAGCATATTTGGTCTTTTAGCTTCAGAGTTGATGTTTTTACAGAGTTAACCTCTTTGGACAACTCTCCTGATCAGAGCTTTTGACTAATCTTGTCCTTTTGAGCTTTGCAATCTTGTTCTTGTATAGAAATAACTCTTCTGGACAACTCTCCTGATCAGAGCATGTGGTTTTCAATGGAGTATGCTTGTCCTTAGTGTTAGTTCCAGATTTTGAGCCTTGAGGGGACTTTATCTTGATCATTTTTAAAGCATAGGTTCCCCCTCATATTGTGCTTCTAGTAATCTAAGAGCTGCCTAACATATCAGCTTCTCATCTAGCCTTATGCTATGTGTTCTAACAATCTTAGAACACAATCATCTTGACTTAGGCATGTCTCAGGGGGTTTTGGTATTTAATCAAAACATATTTCATTTTATTCCCAACAATTTCCCCCTTTTTGATGATGCCAAAACCTACACATTTTATGCAAAAGTGACTTGTCTACACCTATTACATATATCTTCAGAAGACATGACTAAGGTCAATATTCCTGAAAAGACAATGTGTTAGTGTATTCACTGTTTTTGTTGTAAGTAGGTTTCAAAGATAGGCATAGAGAGATTTCAACAATGTATCTTGATTCAAAAGTGTTCAACTATCATTCATATAAAAATCATTACAGGCATGTTGATAGTTGAAGGTAACTTATCAGAGTATCAAAGTAGAACATTAATTCTTGTATCAGAGCAATCTAAAACATATTGGAGCAAACAGCATAT
The DNA here is from genome assembly GCA_963675135.1 of Galeopsis tetrahit. Taxonomy (NCBI): domain Eukaryota; kingdom Viridiplantae; phylum Streptophyta; class Magnoliopsida; order Lamiales; family Lamiaceae; genus Galeopsis; species Galeopsis tetrahit. Next base: position 78,210,634 of record OY776127.1, read on the forward strand.
CAATGCATATTACATCAGCAGGCTTCAGCAGATTTGACCATATAGCAAAAATATCTTCAGATAAGATAGTTTTCTATCCAGAAAGAGTCAGAAGACTTAGCCATTCTTAGAGATCATCCTCAGGAGGTGGGTTCATCCCATATTGTGCCCACACTCTCTTCTTGAGTTCCATAGCTTCCTTGTTGGTTCCTTTGGGTCCAAGGGTCATTTTGTTCAGCTTCAGAATTTCTGTGAACTCCCTTAGGATCCTTGCTTGGTCAATCCATCCATCAAGCTTTGGAGGCATGTAGATGATAGGCTTGGGAGCATTGAGTTCAATTCTTGCAATATCAGCAGCTGCAAGTAGTTGTTGATACAACTCTCTGTAGTATTCTATCATGAACTCAGCAAAGGCAGAGTTGGCATCTCCTCCATTCCATCTGTCAATGACATAATAGTCATAGACAAACTCCCTTTTTGCCTCTTCCCATGTATCATTAAGCTGAATTGGCACCCATTTATCCAAGTGTGGATATTTGGTGTCCATTGGGATTAGAAGCTGAGGCTTCATCTTGCTGTACTTTGCTCTCCTTCTTCTTGGTTTCTGAAAATTTGCTCTTCTCTCATCTCTTGCTCTGTTGGCCTCTTCCATCAGATTCATTTTCTCTTGGGCCCTCATCATGGCCAGCTTTTGTTGTGTTTCAGGGTCCTTGCCATACCCTTCATGAAACAACTTTGATGGATCATTGAGTACCACAGTCTTTGTCTTCTTTGGTCCAGGTCCAAAGCCTTCTTCATATAAGACTTCCACATCTTTAGTGACTTTGGCACCTTCAGCAATTTTGGCAAATTCAGAAGACTTTTCTTTTTCAGCATTCTTGGCCTTCTCAGCAGTTTTGGCCTTCTTTGAAGTAGGCACATCATCATCAACTCTAAACTCAGGTGGAAGATCAAGGCTGTTAGGAAAGTCAGTGAATGTCTCAACTTGCCTTTTCTTTCCTTTTGCCCTCTTGATCTTTCCTCTAGTTTGGACACCTTCATCACCTTTGTCCAAACCAGACACCTCACCACCTGGTCTTTGTTGTAACCTCACTCTTTCCTCTTGAGCTGAGGCCATAGAATTCTTCAATGCAAGTGCTAATTGCTCTTCTTCATCCAATTCTTCCAAGTTTAGCACTGCAGGCTCTTTTCCTTTTCCTTCAGCAGCTTTGTCTTTTCCTTGAACTGGGCTTCCAATCACCAAGACACCTTTTGGTCTAGCTCTTTCCCTTTCCCCCTTTTTGGCAGCATCAAAACACTGAGGTTTTAGCTCACTCATTGTTGTGGCCATTAGGGATTGGGCCTGGTTTAGGGACTTCATCTCCTCCAACAAATATACATTTTCATCATGTATATTCTGCATCCTATCACTGCTCAAGCTAAGGAAAGCTAGAACAGGCTTCATCTTTTGTTGAACAACCTCCTCCAAGGTTGCTTTCAGGGATGCATCCAGTTGGGCTTTGAGAAGCTCAGTGAGGTTGGCCACTGCACCTTCAGCAATGTTGGCCAATACCTCTTGGGAAAATTTTTCTGAGGCTGCTTTTACCATAGCTAGCCTTTGCTCTTCTGCTCTTCTCTTTTGCAATGCAGTCTTCTTTCCAAGAGCTTGCTTGACAGTTAGCCTGAGAGCCTTGTCATTGACATTATGATTGTCTCTCAGCAGCTTTTGCTCCTTCTTGACCTCCTCTGAGATGGCTTCCATGGTGGATTTGGCTTTTTGTACTTTAGTGGAGATGGTTTGGAGGCCAGTTTCCACACCACTAATCCTTGCTTCCAGAGTTGGTAGCACAACATCTTCAGAGCCAGTGAGCCTCATTTCTACAGATGCTAGAGTCCTTCCTTGCTCATTCAATGCTCCTGAAGTTTCAGCATGAGCAGATTGGACTTGATGAGCCAAGGAGTCCAATTTCTCTGATTGCATACCAAGTAAGGCTTGAGCTGAGCCTGTGTCTACTTGGATAGGGGTATCTGTTAAGAACTCATCTGCAAAAATTTGGTCAAGAGAAATACCTGCAACATTAGACAGATCAAACAAGTTAGGGAATAGACACTCATCACCCTCAATTTCTTTTATATAAGACTCTGATACATCAGCAACCTTCTTCTCATTTTCAACTCTTTCTTTTCTCCCTTCTTCAATAATTTCCTCACTTAAAGAAACAGGCCTCCTCTCATCAAGGGATTCCTGAAGTTCAGATTTGACTTCAAGAATAGCCTGCCCTTCCTCACTTATATCACCCTCATTTGGTGGTACACTCACTATTCTAGTGATCACCACATCTCTCTCATCTACTACTCCCTCTGGTTTTTCCACTATCTTCTCCTTTTCAACTCCTTCTCCTAAACCTGCAACATCTCCACCTTCAATAAGGTTCAAAGATGGCAGTTGTGGGGAGATCACAGTGCTTACATCAACAGCCACTGAGTCATCCTGAATGATTAAGGGCTGATCAGTGTCCAGCTCATCTGACACTAAATAGGCCTTAACCAAACCAGCCTCTAATACAGGAACCTCCACATCTTTAGGCTATGCCTTAGGTTCAGAAGAACCTTCATTGGCAGATGTGTCTTTGGTTGTGTTACCACCCTTGGTCAACACCTCTGAAGATACAGAGCCTTTCCTATGATAGGTCTTAGGAGGATTGGATAGTCTCTCTGACACAGAAGGCATAGGGAGATTGACTTGAGGGGTTTTAGGAGGGTTAGGTTTTGAAGGGTTTGAGGGATCATCAGGGGAATCATCATCATTGGAGCTACTGTCAGGGTGTTTGATTCCCTTAGCTTTCCTTTCTTTCTCCTCCTTAATCTTATCAGCTACCAGCTTTGCAAAAATTTCCTCATCAATGAGAAATCTTGTCTTTGAAACTCCAGCAAAGTTTAGCAATCTGTTCTCCTCTATTTGCCACCAGTTTGCACCCTTATCTTGGATGACTTGTGATATCTCCATCATAGACTTGTCTTTTACATCAACAAGCATCCTTAGATCATGAAATGTCTTCTGAATTCTTGGAAATTCAGCAAGCTGTGGGTACAGACTGTCCACAGTAGCCTTTGCTCCTCCTCTGAGCATACTTTCATAAGTATACTCCTCCTCATCTCCACTTGAATGGGGACTTTGGGTTATAGGGGAGTTGGCTCTGGGTTCACCTAAAGTGGCTTCAGGGAGGTTTAATTCAGGGATGTTGGCTTCAGAAGGGTTTGGTGCAGTAGAAGGTGCTTCAGTTGCTTTTGAGAGCAATGAATCTGAAGAGGCTTTACTCAGGGGGGTTGGCTCATTGAGTGCATGTTCTAAGAGCTTTGAATAATTGAGCATGGATGAGTCAAGGGGAGACAGGAGTCTTGTCTCATCTACTGCTAAATCTGCAAGCACATCAATGCCACTTCTTTGCACACTCCCTTCTGGAGAGTATCTCTTAGTGAGATCTACAGGGGTAATGGGTTGGTTGGAAGGGGTAACATGGGTTTCAGGGGAGTTGGGCTCAGGATTCTGAAACTCAGGGATGTTGGCCTCTATAGGTTGACCTTCAGGGACCTTGGATTCTGGAGTTCCAGAACCAGATGAAGGTAGTTATCAAGAAAAGTTGGTTACAATTTATTAGTTCTTGATTTCAGAAGTTTATAAATACTTCATGGTGGTAATCATTTGAAGATGACTGATACTGATACGCTGGAAGTCTACATACTCAAAGTAAAGATATATTCGAAGTTTACTCTCAGAGTTGATTGAAGTTCAGATAGAAGCCACAAGACAAGTGAAGAATCAAGAAGGCTACTACTGAAGATCAGAGAAGTTTTTAGTTTTTGTTTTGTTATTTTTCAAGGTGCTAGATACTTGTAAAATTTCTAGTTAGATCGTAGACATATCTGGAGGTATAGTCTGTTGAAGATCTAAGTCTTCTTCTTGAGACTTTAAAGACGGGAACATACACTTGTACTCGATCGGAAGAGTTTAGTGGAAACATCACAACTGGGTTTGTGAGAGTGGATGTAGACAAGTTGTCGAACCACTATAAATCTCGTGTTTGATTTACTTTATTGTTTTGTTTGTTGTTTAATTGATTAATTGTTTAGTTAATTGAATTACATAACTGAACTAGACTAGCTGAGTATACATAAAACAGAGTTCTCGAATTAAGTTGAGTATAAACTTTAATTGGGCTCATTGTTAATTTCGTATTCCGCACATTGTAATTCTGATATATCGAAAGATTTTAGAAAAGTCTATTCACCCCCCTCTAGACATTTTCTTTAGCTTCCCTCGATATTAACTCAACTTAGGGACCTACAAGTGGTATCAGAGCAGTAGTTCTCGAACTGCTGTTCCTTGATAACCGACTTAAGACTTAGAGTGAAGTCTTGGTCTTTGATTGTTCTTGTATACGTGTTCTTGATCAAATATTCTTGTTATATCTGTTTCGTGCTCCCTGTTCTTGACTTATCTGTTATTCTTGATCATAATTCTACTTAGCACTTATTTCTTGAAAACATGTCTCTTGAGATCAGCGCTAACAAGTTACCTAAGTTCCAGGTACAAGACTATGACTATTGGAAGCTAAGGATGGAAGCCATCTTCAGTTCCACTCACGACTTAATGATCTCCGTCATCACTGAAGGTCCAATTGTGACCATGATCCCCAATACTGCTGCCCTTGACACAAATCAACCCGTGGGTACACTCGTCAAGAAACCAAGGTCAGAACTAACCTCAGAAGAAATGAGACAGAATAATTTGGATAGCTTGGCCAAGAATTACATCTTACACACTCTTCCTAACGAGTATCTGGGAAAAGTGTTAAAATGTAAAACTGCCAAAGAAATGTGGGATCGCTTAGCTATCATTTGTGAAGGGACATCCCTAATCAAAGAAACCAAGCTTTCCACTGCAGTCCAAAGATTCGAATCATTTCATATGAAAGCTGGTGAAACAATAGACCAGTTGGATACTCGTTTTACTAAAATCATGAATGACTTAGAAGTCCTTGGAAAATCTTACACTCCACGTGAAATCAATCTTAGGATTCTCAAAAGCCTTGATAGTCGATGGAAAATGGTAAAAATGCTTGTTAAGAATACCCAAGATATAGACGTATGGACAGCAGAAACCATGTTTCAAACTCTAAAGGCCCATGAGTTTGATTTAGACGAAGATGAACCTATAGTAAGTAGTGACAGAGAACATGCTGTATCTAAGAACGTTGCTTTTAAGGCTAGTTCGTCTAAGGTAGACAGGTCGAAGTCTAAGACTAGGTCTACTTCTGTGAAAGACGAGTTAGATACTGATCTTAGTCTGAAGGATCAGGTAAGCCTCATGGTTAGAAAGTTTGATAGGCTGAATAAACGTTTCGGAAGATATAAGAAGTTCTATAGAGAGCATAGAGGGTCTGCTTCTAAGAACTCGTCTGAGACCAGACGAGACCGAAACTCGTCCGAAAGGAGAGACGAAGTCTCGAAAGGTAACAGACAAGATAGAGAGTCTGATGGTAGGAAGATTACTCGTTCTGATAGACGTGATAAACGAAGGAACAACTCTCCTATTAAAAAGGCTACTAATGATATCTTGTGCTATAACTGTGAGAAGCCAGGTCACTACATATATGAATGTCCAGACCTGAGTAACGATGATCGAGAAGAACGCAAAGCACGAAGGGAAAGAAGATACAACCGTGGTAAGAAGGCAATGATGGCCAATGATGACTCTGACTCTGAGTCAGACGAGTTGCCATCATCCTCATCTAGCTACCCGTCTGAACAAGATCACGATGAAGCCTTCATAGTAGATGATGGTCTATGCTGCATGGCTAAAATCGACCAAGAGGTATCATCTGCTACTTCTTTTCAATCTTGTGATGAATCAGATTCTGATGAAAGTGACACTGCCAGTAGCAAAGTAGGGAGTAGCCTTCAACACTCTACTAGTGCAGTTGAAGACGACCTCCTACTTGCCAACAAGGCAATCATTGAAGTCAGTGACGAAAACATCATTTTAAGACAAGAAATCATTGATCTTAAGGAAGCCCAGTCTAAAGTAGATCCTAATATAACAGTCCTAAATGAACGCTTGCAAGAAGAGTTGAGTCAACTCAAAGACAAGTGTGCATTGACAGACAAGTTGTATCAAGACCTACTTAAGACACATGCTACTGAGAAACATGAATTCAATGTTTTACAAAGCAAGTTCAAAAAGCTTGAAGAACGTAATAAGTTCTTAGAAACCGAGGTTGTCACTCTAGACCTTAAACTTACTGACCTGAGTAACTCTTCAAAGGTTAACCTTGAATTGTCGGATAGGTATAGGGCTCCTGCTGACAAGACAGGCATAGGTGCTGAGACATCAAGCTCGTCTACTCTAGTTCCTAAGAACCCTACTATTTTCATCTCAAGCTCTTTGACTAATGATAAAAGGAAAAGAACCAATGATATACGATATTGACACTCCAACTAAAGGTACTGTACCAAAACAAGCTCGAGTTAACATTCCAATTACCAAAGGAGGTAAAAAGAAAGTTAACAACAAGCCTGTTTCGTTTAAGACAAGTCAACAAAGGACTAGGAATCGTGGACGACCAAATCAGGTCAGATACGAGGATTGGTATCCTGAGGAGACGAATACTAGACAAGTACAGACTAGACGACAAGATTCTAGACCTCCTTTTATAAGGCAGTCTCAACTCTACTCGTCTAGACCTAGACAGGAAGATCCAAAATATCGTACACAAGCTGTTCTATATCCTCCACCTTTGTCATATGATATCAAAGGAGAAGAAAGACCTAAACATGTCTATAAACCGTATGGACCTAATGCATATAAACCCTACTCTGACTATCATAGACAAGTGCCTGCTCAAGTAGAGATTAAGTCAAAAGGCTATCTCCAAAGAGTAGACCCGAACTCGACTGATAGGCCAGATAAGGACAACAAGGTCTTATTTTGCAACAAATATGGTAGAAAGCTCAGAAGATCAAACCTGTTCAGGACTCCAATGTACATTTGGATTCCATTGAACTCGACTAACCCCCAAGGACCCCAATAAACAAGGAGGGTACCTAAATTATGAAATATCATCTATTGCAGGGTCGACTCGATCTATACAAGAAGGGTGGCTCAACAGGAGAAACTTGGTACATAGACAGTGGCTGTTCGCACCACATGACTGGTACCAAGACTCTCTTATCAAGCTACCAAGAGCAAGAAGGACCAAAAGTGATATTTGGTGATAGCTCCACTGCTGTTACTAAAGGATTTGGTTACATTTGGAATGGAGACATAGAGATTCAAGATGTTTCTTATGTTGAAGGCTTGAAATACAATTTACTCTCTGTTTCACAATTTTGTGATCGTGGATACAAGGTGCAGTTCAAGAGTCGCAAATGTGAAATCATTGACAAAAGGACACACACAGCCCTACTGGTCGGCATAAGACAAGGAAGTGTGTACATAGTGAACTGGAACAGTTGTCCGAGGGACACCTGTCTACTTACTAAGAATCCTAAAGAACTTGGCTGGCTCTGGCATAGACGCCTCTGTCATCTAAACTTTAAGGTTCTTAATAAGATAGCCAGAGACTACCTTGTGGAAGGTATTCCCAATGAAGTCTACTATAAGTCACATGTATGCACATCCTGTCAGAAAGGTAAACAGGTAAAGGGTTCTTTTAAATCTATTCCATCCCTCTCAACAAGTAGAGTTCTTGAACTTCTACATATGGACTTACATGGCCCAATAACTCCTCCAACTTTGAACGGTAGAAGGTACACACTTGTTGTGGTAGACGACTATTCTAAGTTCACTTGGGTAGTCTTCTTACACAAGAAGAGTGATACACAAACACTTTTGCCTGATCTGTTGAAGAAGTTACAGGTTGAGAAGAATCAGTCAATTGTCAAGATCCGTAGTGACAAGGGTACTGAATTCATTAACTGCTATATTAAAGAATTTTGTTCTAAGCGTGGCATCCAGCACCTTACTAGTGCAGCAAGGACACCACAACAAAATGGAGTAGCAGAGCGAAGGAACAGAACTCTTAAGGAGGCCTGCAGGACCATGCTGACAGAGTATAATACGCCTCAGAAGTTTTGGGCAGAAGCTATCAATAGTGCATGCCACTCACAAAACAGAAGTGCTATCAATAAAGCACTAGGTAAGACACCCTATGAGGTATGGAAAGGTAGAAAACCCAGAGTTTCATATTTTCATATATTTGGATGTAAGTGTTTCATCCATAACAATGGGAAAAGCAAGTTGAATGCATTTGATGCTAAAGCAGACGAGGGGATATTCTTAGGATACTCCTCGACTAGCAAAGCATTTAGAGTATTCAACTACTCAATCCTTTGTGTGGAAGAAACACCACATGTGGTTTTCGAAGAATCTCAACAGGACACGTCTGCCAACAAAATCAGTGAGAAAGTTACTGAACTAACTATCGAATCTGACAAAGATTCAGAGATATATGAATCCGTTCAAGCATACAATCCATTCATGAAAGCTCTCGAGTCAGATGACCAGAAGAAGGTAAGTGCTCAAGGTAACTCTACTAGACCAGTTGACATGCCTAAACTAGTCGACTCGTCTACCCCTATTAAATCTTCTGATGATAATGATGTTGACATGCATGATGCTGTACATGATATAGATGATAGTACTATTGTTAAGAATAGAAATACATGGAAATCAGCACATAATACTGAAAATATTATTGGTGACTCTACTGTTGGTGTAAAGACTAGACGATAACTCTTTGAGTCACAAGAACAACCTAGTCCATCTCTGTTTTGCTGGTGTTGTTTCCTCTCATCTATCGAGCCTAAAACCATTAATGAGGCATTGGCTGATAGTAATTGGATCATTGCTATGCAAGACGAGTTGAATCAGTTTGTTCAAAACGACGTCTGGGAACTTGTCGATAGACCGAAACATCATAATGTAGTTGGCACTCGATGGATTTTCAAGAATAAGAAAAATGAGAATGATGTAGTTGTTCGTAACAAGGCTAGACTAGTCGCCCAAGGCTATTCACAAGCTGAAGGCATAGATTATGATGAAACATATGCTCCTGTTGCTAGACTAGAAGCCATTCGATTGTTCCTAGCATATGCTGCTTACATGAAATTTACTGTATATCAAATGGATGTTAAAAGTGCATTTCTTAATGGTATTCTTGCGGAAGAAGTGTATGTTGAACAACCCCCAGGTTTCGAAGTCAAAGGTAATCAGGTATACAGATTAAAGAAGGCCTTATATGGACTAAAGCAAGCTCCAAGAGCCTGGTACGATACTCTTTCTCAATTTCTATTAGAAAATGGTTTTACTAAGGGCAAGGTAGATAGAACCTTGTTTAGAAGACAAGAAGGGAAAGACATTTTACTCGTCCAAATTTACGTAGATGACATCATTTTTGGTTCACCTAATGTTGGGATATGAATCCTAGAACAAGTCCTAAATGATGAATAAAAGATGAAGTTTTGATAAAGCCAAAAGTAGTATGAATATTTTCTAAGTGTTGACTGATCTAGTCTAGTTGAGTTAAGTCATCTTGTACAAGACCAGTAGAGTTCACATAAGTTCACATAAGTTCGCATGAAAAGATAAGTACAGTTTATAAGTACTTCATATGTGTTAACAGTATTTGTTTAAGTTTGTTATTGAGCTATTTAAATGTTGTATAGAGCTCATGATGTTCTTTAAATATAATAGATAGATTCTTTGTATAGTTTATAAGTTGACTAAGCTTGTATTATAAAAGCTTAAAGTAATGTAATAGTCTTGATAGGATTAGTATAGTCTACTGTTTGAACAAGGAAGACCAGACAAGAAGAGTTGAAGTCTACTACTCAAGACAGAAGGACTACAAGATAAGACAAATACATACAAGTCTACTCAAGACAAGTCAAACGTGAAGATAGTTAGTTAGAAGCGCGTGAAAAGATAAAGATATAGAAGTTAGTTATGGAATAACTAATTTACAACAAGAAACGCGTATATGGATATAAGAAGATTCAGTTGAAGGTAGTTATCAAGAAAAGTTGGTTACAACTTATTAGTTCTTGATTTCAGAAATTTATAAATACTTCATGGTGGTGATCATTTGACTACTACTGAAATATTGATACTGCAAGCATTATTGAAGATTCAAGTGAAGAAATTACTCTCAGAGATTGAAGTTCAGAAAGTGAAGCTACACAAGTCAAGTGAAGATCGAAGAAGGTTACTACTGAACGAAGAGAAGTTTTATTTTGTTTACTGTTTCAAGTTGCTAGTTACTTGTAAAATAGCTAGTAAGATCGAAGATATATCTGGAGATATAATCGAGAAGATCTAAGTCTTATTTCTTGGGACTTAAAGCTACAAGAACATATTACTCCATTGGACGAGTTAATACGAATTTCACAACTGGGTTTGTGAGAGTGGATGTAGACAAGTTGTCGAACCACTATAAATCTCGTGTTTGATTTACTTTACTGTTTTGTTTGTTGTTTAATTGATTAATTATTTAGTTAATTGAATTACATAACTGAACTAGACTAGCTGAGTATACATAAAACAGAGTTCTCGAATTACGTTGAGTATAAACTTTAATTGGGCTCATTGTTAATTTCGTATTCCGCACATTGTAATTCTGATATATCGAAAGATTTTAGAAAAGTCTATTCACCCCCCTCTAGACATTTTCTTTAGCTTCCCTCGATATTAACTCAACTTAGGGACCTACAAGTGGTATCAGAGCAGTAGTTCTCGAACTGCTGTTCCTTGATAACCGACTTAAGACTTAGAGTGAAGTCTTGGTCCTTGATTGTTCTTGTATACGTGTTCTTGATCAAATATTCTTGTTATATCTGTTTCGTGCTCCCTGTTCTTGACTTATCTGTTATTCTTGATCATAACTCTACTTAGCACTTATTTCTTGAAAACATGTCTCTTGAGATCAGCGCTAACAAGTTACCTAAGTTCCAGGTACAAGACTATGACTATTGGAAGCTAAGGATGGAAGCCATCTTCAGTTCCACTCACGACTTAATGATCTCCGTCATCACTGAAGGTCCAATTGTGACCATGATCCCCAATACTGCTGCCCTTGACACAAATCAACCCGTGGGTACACTCGTCAAGAAACCAAGGTCAGAACTAACCTCAGAAGAAATGAGACAGAATAATTTGGATAGCTTGGCCAAGAATTACATCTTACACACTCTTCCTAACGAGTATCTGGGAAAAGTGTTAAAATGTAAAACTGCCAAAGAAATGTGGGATCGCTTAGCTATCATTTGTGAAGGGACATCCCTAATCAAAGAAAGCAAGCTTTCCACTGCAGTCCAAAGATTCGAATCATTTCATATGAAAGCTGGTGAAACAATAGACCAGTTGGATACTCGTTTTACTAAAATCATGAATGACTTAGAAGTCCTTGGAAAATCTTATACTCCACGTGAAATCAATCTTAGGATTCTCAAAAGCCTTGATAGTCGATGGAAAATGGTAAAAATGCTTGTTAAGAATACCCAAGATATAGACGTATGGACAGCAGAAACCATGTTTCAAACTCTAAAGGCCCATGAGTTTGATTTAGACGAAGATGAACCTATAGTAAGTAGTGACAGAGAACATGCTGTATCTAAGAACGTTGCTTTTAAGGCTAGTTCGTCTAAGGTAGACAGGTCGAAGTCTAAGACTAGGTCTACTTCTGTGAAAGACGAGTTAGATACTGATCTTAGTCTGAAGGATCAGGTAAGCCTCATGGTTAGAAAGTTTGATAGGCTGAATAAACGTTTCAGAAGATATAAGAAGTTCTATAGAGAGCATAGAGGGTCTGCTTCTAAGAACTCGTCTGAGACCAGACGAGACCGAAACTCGTCCGAAAGGAGAGACGAAGTCTCGAAAGGTAACAAACAAGATAGAGAGTCTGATGGTAGGAAGATTACTCGTTCTGATAGACGTGATAAACGAAGGAACAACTCTCCTATTAAAAAGGCTACTAATGATCTCTTGTGCTATAACTGTGAAAAGCCAGGTCACTACATATATGAATGTCCAGACTTGAGTACTGATGATCGAGAAGAACGCAAAGCACGAAGGGAAAGAAGATACAACCGTGGTAAGAAGGCAATGATGGCCAATGATGACTCTGACTCTGAGTCAGACGAGTTGCCATCATCCTCATCTAGCTACCCGTCTGAACCAGATCACGATGAAGCCTTCATAGTAGATGATGGTCTATGCTGCATGGCTAAAATCGACCAAGAGGTATCATCTGCTACATCTTTCCAATCTTGTGATGAATCAGAATCTGATGAAAGTGACACTGCCAGTAGCAAAGTAGGGAGTAGCCTTCAGCACTCTACTAGTGCAGTTGAAGACGACCTCCTACTTGCCAACAAGGCATTCATTGAAGTCAGTGACGAAAACATCATCTTAAGATAAGAAATCATTGATCTTAAGGTAGCCCAGTCTAAAGTAGATCCTAATATAACAGTCCTAAATGAACGCTTGCAAGAAGAGTTGAGTCAACTCAAAGAGAAGTGTGCATTGACAGACAAGTTGTATCAAGACCTACTTAAGACACATGCTACTGAGAAACATGAATTCAATGTTTTACAAAACAAGTTCAAAAAGCTTGAAGAACGTAATAAAAAGTTCTTAGAAACCGAGGTTGTCACTTTAGACCTTAAACTTACTGACCTGGTTAACTCTTCAAAGGTTAATCTTGAATTGTCAGATAGGTATAGGGCTCCTGCTGACAAGACAGGCATAGGTGCTGAGACATCAAGCTCGTCTACTCTAGTTCCTAAGAACCCTACTATTTTCATCTCAAGCTCTTTGACTAATGATAAAGGAAAAGAACCAATGATATACGATATTGACACTCCAACTAAAGGTACTGTACTAAAACAAGCTCGAGTTAACATTCCAATTACCAAAGGAGGTAAAAAGAAAGTTAACAACAAGCCTGTTTCGTTTAAGACAAGTCAACAAAGGACTAGGAATCGTGGACGACCAAATCAGGTCAGATACGAGGATTGGTATCCTGAGGAGACGAATACTAGACAAGTACAGACTAGACGACAAGATTCTAGACCTCCTTTTATAAGGCAGTCTCAACTCTACTCGTCTAGACCTAGACAGGAAGATCCAAAATATCGTACACAAGCTGTTCTATATCCTCCACCTTTGTCATATGATATCAAAGGAGAAGAAAGACCTAAACATGTCTATAAACCGTATGGACCTAATGCATATAAACCCTACTCTGACTATCATAGACAAGTGCCTGCTCAAGTAGAGATTAAGTCAAAAGGCTATCTCCAAAGAGTAGACCCGAACTCGACTGATAGGCCAGATAAGGACAACAAGGTCTTATTTTGCAACAAATATGGTCGAAAGCTCAGAAGATCAAACCTGTTCAGGACTCCAATGTACATTTGGATTCCATTGAACTCGACTAACCCCCAAGGACCCCAATAAACAAGGAGGGTACCTAAATTATGAAATATCATCTATTGCAGGGTCGACTCGATCTATACAAGAAGGGTGGCTCAACAGGAGAAACTTGGTACATAGACAGTGGCTGTTCGCACCACATGACTGGTACCAAGACTCTCTTATCAAGCTACCATGAGCAAGAAGGACCAAAAGTGATATTTGGTGATAGCTCCACTGCTGTTACTAAAGGATTTGGTTACATTCAGAATGGAGACATAGAGATTCAAGATGTCTCATATGTTGAAGGCTTGAAATACAATTTACTCTCTGTTTCACAATTTTGTGATCGTGGATACAAGGTGCAGTTCAAGAGTCGCAAATGTGAAATCATTGACAAAAGGACACACACAGTCCTACTGGTCGGCATAAGACAAGGAAGTGTGTACATAGTGAACTGGAACAGTTGTCCGAGGGACACCTGTCTACTTACTAAGAATCCTAAAGAACTTGGCTGGCTCTGGCATAGACGCCTCTGTCATCTAAACTTTAAGGTTCTTAATAAGATAGCCAGAGACTACCTTGTGGAAGGTATTCCCAATGAAGTCTACTATAAGTCACATGTATGCACATCCTGTCAGAAAGGTAAACAGGTAAAGGGTTCTTTTAAATCTATTCCATCCCTCTCAACAAGTAGAGTTCTTGAACTTCTACATATGGACTTACATGGCCCAATAACTCCTCCAACTTTGAACGGTAGAAGGTACACACTTGTTGTGGTAGACGACTATTCTAAGTTCACTTGGGTAGTCTTCTTACACAAGAAGAGTGATACACAAACACTTTTGCCTGATCTGTTGAAGAAGTTACAGGTTGAGAAGAATCAGTCAATTGTCAAGATCCGTAGTGACAAGGGTACTGAATTCATTAACTGCTATATTAAAGATTTTTGTTCTAAGCGTGGCATCCAGCACCTTACTAGTGCAGCAAGGACACCACAACAAAATTGAGTAGCAGAGCGAAGGAACAGAACACTTAAGGAGGCCTGCAGGACCATGCTGACAGAGTATAATACGCCTCAGAAGTTTTGGGCAGAAGCTATCAATACTGCATGCCACTCACAAAACAGAAGTGCTATCAATAAAGCACTAGGTAAGACACCCTATGAGGTATGGAAAGGTAGAAAACCCAGAGTTTCATATTTTCATATATTTGGATGTAAGTGTTTTATCCATAACAATGGGAAAAGCAAGTTGAATGCATTTGATGCTAAAGCAGACGAGGGGATATTCTTAGGATACTCCTCGACTAGCAAAGCATTTAGAGTATTCAACTACTCAACCCTTTGTGTGGAAGAAACACCACATGTGGTTTTCGAAGAATCTCAACAGGACACGTCTGCCAACAAAATCAGTGAGAAAGTTACTAAGCTAACTATCGAATCTGACAAAGATTCAGAGATATATTAATCCGTTCAAGCATACAATCCATTCATGAAAGCTCTCGAGTCAGATGACCAGAAGAAGGTAAGTGCTCAAGGTAACTCTACTAGACCAGTTGACATGCCTAAACTAGTCGACTCGTCTACTCCTATTAAATCTTCTGATGATAATGATGTTGACATACATGATGCTGTACATGATATAGATAATAGTACTATTGTTAAGAATAGAAATACATGGAAATCAGCACATAATACTGAAAATATTATTGGTGACTCTACTGTTGGTGTGAAAACTAGACGACAACTCTTTGAGTCGCAAGAACAATCTAGTCCATCTCTGTTTTGCTGGTGTTGCTTCCTCTCATCTATCGAGCCTAAAACCATTAATGAGGCATTGGCTGATAGTAATTGGATCATTGCTATGCAAGACGAGTTGAATCAGTTTGTTCGAAACGACGTCTGGGAACTTGTCGATAGACCGAAACATCATAATGTAGTTGGCACTCGATGGATTTTCAAGAATAAGAAAGATGAGAATGATGTAGTTGTTCGTAATAAGGCTAGACTAGTCGCCCAAGGCTATTCACAAGCTGAAGGCATAGATTATGATGAAACATATGCTCCTGTTGCTAGACTAGAAGCCATTCGATTGTTCCTAGCATATGCTGCTTACATGAAATTTACTGTATATCAAATGGATGTTAAAAGTGCATTTCTTAATGGTATTCTTGCGGAAGAAGTGTATGTTGAACAACCCCTAGGTTTCGAAGTCAAAGGTAACCAGGTATACAAACTAAAGAAGGCCTTATATGGACTAAAGCAAGCTCCAAGAGCCTGGTATGATACTCTTTCTCAATTTCTATTAGAAAATGGTTTTACTAAAGGCAAGGTAGATAGAACCTTGTTTAGAAGACAAGAAGGGAAAGACATTTTACTCGTCCAAATTTATGTAGATGACATCATTTTTGGTTCACCTAACAAAAAGCTGAGTGAAAGTTTCTCAACACTCATGCAAAGTAAATTTGAGATGTCTATGATGGGTGAAATGAATTACTTTCTTGGACTTCAAGTAAAACAGACCCCAGAAGGGATTTTCATAAATCAAGCAAAATATACTCGTAATCTACTAGACAAGTATGGTATTAAGACATGTAAATCTTCTGGAGTACCTATGCAACCTACTTACAGGATGGATCCAGATGAGAATGGTAAATGTACTGATCAAACTCATTACCGTGGTCTTATTGGTTCATTACTCTACTTAACTGCTAGTAGACCTGATATTGCATTTTCTGTTGGTGTTTATGCTCGTTTTCAAGCTAATCCAAAAGAGAGTCATATGGAAACCACTAAAAGGATATTGAAATATTTGAAAGGAACTATCAATCGTGGTATATGGTATCCCTCAAATGATGATTTATCTCTAAGTGGCTACTCTGATTCTGATTTTGGTGGTTGTAGAATAGATAGGAAATCTACATCTGGTTCTTGTCAATTCTTAGGCACAAAACTCATTTCATGGTTTTCGAAAAAGCAGACAAGTGTTGCTACCTCTACTACTGAAGCCGAGTACATGGCTGCTGGTAGTTGTTGTAGTCAATTATTATGGCTTATTCAACAGCTTAGAGATTATAATATTTGTGAATCAAATGTACCTATATTCTGTGATAGTAATAGTGCTATTGCCATTACACAAAGTCCTGTTCTGCACACACGATGTAAAAATGTCGATGTTAAACATCATTTCATACGTGATCATGTAGAAAAGAAGGATATTCGCATGGAAAAGATTCATACTGATTTTCAAAGAGCTGATATTTTCACAAAACCATTAGCTGAGACCCGATTTCGTGAATTATGCATTAGTCTAGGAGTAATTGATCTTGATCCTACTAGTATGTAGAGATGTACTAGCCAGACAGGTACAGTCCTAAGAAGAAAGGAGAAATAGACAAGTTACCACAAAAGGCACAGAGCACTCATCTACTCACTCAACAGACAGGTATACAAGGTCAGACAAGTTGACCAAACAACCCGATGAGGAAGCTGGTAAAGCTGAGGGTAATACTAAGGGAATAAACATTTAAGGGGGAATCCTTGATTTCTTAAAGATCCTTATGTTGACTCTTTAGTTTGGTAACAGTCATCTTGTTTGAACCTTGATCATTGACTTAAATTGATTTTCATCTTAATTATTCTACTTAACTATCTGTCGCACAAAGTAAGACAGGTACATAAAGTTGTTCGACGTTCAGAATAGACACGCACAGTCGAAGGGGGAACTCGACTAGTACTCATAAGACTACTCGTCTTGTGAAATTAAGTCTACTCGCCTTATGGAGATTAGGCCTACTCATCTGTTCTGGATGGACTCGAACAGACAAGCTAAGTGTTTCTTTGATTTAAATGTGTTTGTGTTTATTCGAAACAAATTAAAGATGTTAAAGTAATTTGATAAGTTAAAAATTTGAATATCCTAGAATTGGATTTATACACCCCCAGTTAATGAGGTGTACACATTCAGTTCGCGGCAAAATATGAATATGTTAGGTCAGATGAGTACACTCCTCTTTCTACCAATAGGAGAGGTGGATCTCAATTTTTACAAAATCAAAACACACTTTCGTCTCGGTTCTGTAACCGAATGCCAAAGGTCTTAACCGTTGGATCTAATCCCTCGATCTTGACCGTTGGATTAAAAATTCAGTTTTAAACAAAACCCACTACTTGTCCACATCTTGCCTCACGTTTCATAACTCTTCTACTTGTCTTGTTAACAGTTGTTTTCCTGCATAATCTACTTTCTTGTTCATTAAAAATCATTTAACATGTCAATTCGATCTATCTTCGATGTCAGTACCAACATTCAGGCACCATTTGATCTAGGCAGATATATAAATGACAACAAGGTGCATGTTGAACCATCTCTGTTTTTCGAAGGAAATCATACGGTCGGAAATGCAGAAATACTGACCAAGTGTACCAGATGCGGTCTAAGACCCTACTTGGAGGCGTTTCCTCAAGTTGTTCTGGAGGAAGAAGTTTTGGAATTCTATGCTAACGCCAGCAGAAGGGGAGATGTTATCGAATCATTTATCGGTTCAAATCGAGTGGAAATCACTCGTGAAGCTCTATTTGAACGATTGAAGTTGCCCATCGGAACGATTGATGTGGAAAAGTACACTGAAGGACAAGAGATGAGATATTTAAGTATCTTCTGTGGGAAGAAAATGAAGTTGAAACCGGATGGTAAAGCTATTACAGCCAAGAAGGGTGAATTATTGGAAAAGTATCGCACTCTACTGGACATAGCAAGCAAGATGCTTCTATGTGCCACTAGGTCTCATGACTCAGTTACCCAAGTCAAAACAAGGATTATGGCAGCTATCTATGATGGAATTACTGAGGGTAATTGGTTCAAGTTGATAGCTGACAGGATGATGCACTTCGAAAAGAGTGTTAGGGTGGATGTTGATACTCGGAACTGGGTAGTATCTCAAGCAGTTGGATATGGTAACAAGCTGAGCATCTTACTCCCACTTTTGATGCCCAACAAGACTACTTGGAGCAAGGGAAAGCCATTTCATCCTCTTAAGTTCTATTTAAAGAAGGAGGCACTGAAGAAGCAAGCTGCTGTAAGGCCAGCTGCTCCTAGGCACGTTCAATTTGATGAATCTGAAGTGTTGCCGTACGCGGATTCAGAGAGTTCTTCACAAGCTGAGTCTGAGGAAGCAGAATCCAGTGCAGACGACTCGGAGAAGACTCAATCAGATGAAGAGTCGCTACACGAGAAGGAGTCGAGTGACCAAGTTCTTGAGAGGTATACTCTTGTGAGAGTTGGAACTCCACCTCCACTAGAAGAGACGAGTCACCAGGTTGGTACTTCTTCACAATCCTTGTCAATTACTTCTCTCTCTCTCTCTACTGTTCGAACCAAGGCTAGATCACATCGATCAAGGCCTCGTCCTTTATCCTCAACCTCACATGTACTGGCGGCATTACCGCTTAGAGCCAGTCATTCCCAAATCATTCCCAGACAAGATACAACTGATACTCCGACAGTTGTCATACCGGACCTAGCCACATCAAAGCCCATAGAAACCACTGCCTTTACTCCCTCTCCCTCACCAGAATATTGTGAACCCTCTAACCCATCTACTTCAGACAAGACGCCAGTTGCCACTGCAACAGCTGAGTTAGAGACCCCATCTACTCAGGACCCGTCTGTTGTTAGATTTGAATCCCTGGTATATTATCCAATGTGTCTACGAGAGAAGAGGATTCGTGCTCGAGTTTCAAGAAATCTGCAGAAGACGCTCTCGACTCTTGACATCGACACAGCTTCTGAACAGTTTGAGAAGCTAGTCAGGATTTACACATGGTTCGCGTTGAAGAAATCTTCTACGGATGATCTTTTTGAAGTCATTCAAGGCAAGGGCGGAATCTCCAACTTTATGGATTGGGAGATGGAACAGAAAGAAAATAGTGGAGTTAAGGATCACTCCGAGCTATTTCCTCGCAAAGCCTTGGTTGATTTAGTCAAAAGGCTGCTGAATATTCCGGATGGTGTCATTGAGGATGTGTTCGCATTTGATGTCGGAACCCAGACTGATCTGGTGCAAGACGAGATCAAGCCGGAAGTAGCTGAGATGGCAGTACAGACTTCAGAACAATTGGAAGAAATTGTTGAAAGTGATGAAGATGAAGTCGACTCACTCATGCTTGGTAAAGAAGATGATGAGTTCTTGGATGCTGAGATGTTTGATGAAGATGAGATCAAAGCCTTTGATGCTGAAATTGTTGGAACTTCCAGTTCTACTCAGGTTGTTCCAGAAAGGTTTCTGGATGATTTAAAGACGGATCTAGGAAATGTTGTTCATACTGCCATAGACAAGTTCTTAAACTTGAAGATGAAGGATGTGCTAGTTGAACAGAATCAGTCACTTGTTGACAAATCCAGAGACTTATTTGTTGGGGAAGTCAACAAGTTGGACTCAACTTTCCGAGAAGAGATGTTTGCTCAATTTGAAGATTTTCTGAAGAAACAAGTTGATTTTTCAGAAAAGAGGTCAATCTCGTTTGCTCGATCACTAGCTGAAGAGTCAAGCAAAATGGAGAGACTTTACAGAGTCAAAATTGCTATTGCTGATGAACAGAGACGGGAAGCACAAGATCAATTGGTGCGTTCTCGGGATGTTCTAAATGAGTTAACTACACAGAATACTCTTCTTCGTCAGACGGCTACTCATTTAAAAGATGAACTGGTTTCATGCTCAAGGAAGTTGGAACTGGTTACTGATAGATTAGACAAGATGAGCCATGAGAAATCGCATCAGAAACACATTGAGTCAGCTGTTGAAGCCATGAAGGAAGCTTTGAAAGAAGAGATGACTCGCTTTACTTCTCTTTTCACTCTTAAGGCAAGTGATGAAGCCAAAAAGGAGGAAGAGACAAGTAGAGTTGAAGATGAAGTTGTGAAATCTGCTAGTGCTGAACTGGAGATGAAAGCTGCTGCTACTGCGATTGAAGAACTAAGAAGGCCTAAAAGTGGCAGATTAGTGAAGAAGGCAGATCTAGAGCATGCTGAGACAGAAAAGCAGAAAAGATTAGATAAAGGCAAAGCTACTGCGTCTCCTGAAGCAGAGATTCAGACCAGACGAGTTAAGAGAAAGCTGGATATTGAAGAGCCTACTGCTACTGCTACAGTTGAGAAGAAACAAAGAATTGCTGATGATGAGATTCATTATGCAAGCAAAAAGAAGATTACTAAGCATATTGAAAGACTGTAGAAGTTGAAAGCTGATGAAGACAAAATGGAAGACAAGTTCATTGATCACTTCATAGATAATGAGCATAGAGCTGAATGGATTGAAGTGAAGAGTCAATGGGAACTTGATCATTGGATAATAAGGAAGTATGGTGATGCTGAAAGTCAAGATGAACTGTATTCTTTATTTGACAGGTTCATGGAAGGACAACACAGGAAGTTATGGCATCTAATCTTGAGGATTTCTGCTGGTGCTAACTTCAACATTCTTGTTCCTGAATTTCCTGAATGGAAATGTCCCATGACCAGCTCAGGTAAAAGAGTTGATCTTAACCAGATCAAGAAATTCGAAGAAGAGCTGCTAGATAAAGAGAAGATTGAAGATGAAGACCATATATGTCTAATTCACAAGAGACTCCTTGATGCATTCTGTGTTCCAAATCCAGAAGGAGGTACTCTTTCAGATTAATTTTTTGTTTGTTTGAAGATTAGTTTTTGTTGCTCTGATACTTAGTTTTTTTAAAGTATGTGTAATCTACTGATCTATTTTTGAATGAATGAAAGATAAGTACTATTTGATGTTAAAAGACAAGGTAACTACTTAACTAGTCTACTTATGAGAAAAGGTTCAAGTAGTTTTGGCTTCATCAAAAAGGGGGAAATTGTTGGGATATGAATCCTAGAACAAGTCCTAAATGATGAATAAAAGATGAAGTTTTGATAAAGCCAAAAGTAGTATGAATATTTTCTAAGTGTTGACTGATCTAGTCTAGTTGAGTTAAGTCATCTTGTACAAGACCAGTAGAGTTCACATAAGTTCACATAAGTTCGCATGAAAAGATAAGTACAGTTTATAAGTACTTCATATGTGTTTACAGAATTTGTTTAAGTTTGTTATTGAACTATTTAAATGTTGTATAGAGCTCATGATGTTCTTTAAATATAATAGATAGATTCTTTGTATAGTTTATAAGTTGACTAAGCTTGTATTATAAAAGCTTAAAGTAATGTAATAGTCTTGATAGGATTAGTATAGTCTACTGTTTGAACAAGGAAGACCAGACAAGAAGAGTTGAAGTCTACTACTCAAGACAGAAGGACTACAAGATAAGACAAGTACATACAAGTCTACTCAAGACAAGTCAAACGTGAAGACAGTTAGTTAGAAGCGCGTGAAAAGATAAAGATATAGAAGTTAGTTATGGAATAACTAATTTACAACAAGAAACGCGTATATGGATATAAGAAGATTCAGTTGAAGGTAGTTATCAAGAAAAGTTGGTTACAACTTATTAGTTCTTGATTTCAGAAATTTATAAATACTTCATGGTGGTGATCATTTGACTACTACTGAAATATTGATACTGCAAGCATTATTGAAGATTCAAGTGAAGAAATTACTCTCAGAGATTGAAGTTCAGAAAGTGAAGCTACACAAGTCAAGTGAAGATCGAAGAAGGCTACTACTGAACGAAGAGAAGTTTTATTTTGTTTACTGTTTCAAGTTGCTAGTTACTTGTAAAATAGCTAGTAAGATCGAAGATATATCTGGAGATATAATCGAGAAGATCTAAGTCTTATTTCTTGGGACTTAAAGCTACAAGAACATATTACTCCATTGGACGAGTTAATACGAATTTCACAACTGGGTTTGTGAGAGTGGATGTAGACAAGTTGTCGAACCACTATAAATCTCGTGTTTGATTTACTTTACTGTTTTGTTTGTTGTTTAATTGATTAATTGTTTAGTTAATTGAATTACATAACTGAACTAGACTAGCTGAGTATACATAAAACAGAGTTCTCGAATTAAGTTGAGTATAAACTTTAATTGGGCTCATTGTTAATTTCGTATTCCGCACATTGTAATTCTGATATATCGAAAGATTTTAGAAAAGTCTATTCACCCCCCTTTAGACATTTTCTTTAGCTTCCCTCGATATTAACTCAACTTAGGGACCTACACCTAACAAAAGGCTGAGTGAAAGTTTCTCAACACTCATGCAAAGTAAATTTGAGATGTCTATGATGGGTGAAATGAATTACTTTCTTGGACTTCAAGTAAAACAGACCCCAGAAGGGATGTTCATAAATCAAGCAAAATATACTCGTAATCTACTAGACAAGTATGGTATTAAGACATGTAAATCTTCTGGAGTACCTATGCAACCTACTTACAGGATGGATCCAGACGAGAATGGTAAATGTACTGATCAAACTCATTACCGTGGTCTTATTGGTTCATTACTCTACTTGACTGCTAGTAGACCTGATATAGCATTTTCTGTTGGTGTATGTGCTCGTTTTCAAGCTAATCCAAAAGAGAGTCATATGGAAACCACTAAAAGGATATTGAAATATTTGAAAGGAACTATCAATCGTGGTATATGGTATCCCTCAAATGATGATTTATCTCCAAGTGGCTACTCTGATTCTGATTTTGGTGGTTGTAGAATAGATAGGAAATCTACATCTGGTTCTTGTCAATTCTTAGGCACAAAACTCATTTCATGGTTTTCGAAAAAGCAGACAAGTGTTGCTACCTCTACTACTGAAGCCGAGTACATGGCTGCTGGTAGTTGTTGTAGTCAATTATTATGGCTTATTCAACAGCTTAGAGATTATAATATTTGTGAATCAAATGTTCCTATATTCTGTGATAGTAATAGTGCTATTGCCATTACACAAAATCCTGTTCTGCACACACGATGTAAACATGTCGATGTTAAACACCATTTCATACGTGATCATGTAGAAAAGAAGGATATTCGCATGGAAAAGATTCATACTGATTTTCAAAGAGCTGATATTTTCACAAAACCATTAGCTGAGGCCCGATTTCGTGAATTATGCATTAGTCTAGGACTAATTGATCTTGATCCTACTAGTATGTAGAGATGTACTAACCAGACAGGTACAGTCCTAAGAAGAAAGGAGAAATAGACAAGTTACCACAAAAGGCATAGAGCACTCATCTACTCACTCAACAGACAGGTATACAAGGTCAGACAAGTTGACCAAACAACCCGATGAGGAAGCTGGTAAAGCTGAGGGTAATACTAAGGGAATAAACATTTAAGGGGGAATCCTTGATTTCTTAAAGATCCTTATGGTGACTCTTTAGTTTTGTAACAGTCATCTTGTTTGCATCTTGATCATTGACTTAAATTAATATTCATTCGAATTATTCTACTCAACTATCTGTCGCACAAAGTAAGACAGGTACATAAAGTTGTTCGACGTTCAGAATAGACACGCACAGTCGAAGGGGGAACTTGACTAGTACTCATAAGACTACTTGTCTTGTGAAATTAAGTTTACTCGCCTTATGAAGATTAGATCTACTCATCTGTTCTGGATGGACTCGAACAGACAAGCTAAGTGTTTCTTTGATTTAAATGTGTTTGTGTTTATTCGAAACAAATTAAAGATGTTAAAGTAATTTGATAGTGTTAAAAAAATTTGAATATCCTAGAATTGGATTTATACACCCCCAGTTAATGAGGTGTACACATTCATTTCGCGCCAAAATATGAATATGTTAGGTCAGATGAGTACACTCCTCTTTCTACCAATAGGAGAGGTGGATCTCAATTTTTACAAAATTAAATCACATTTTCGTCTCGGTTCCGTAACCGAATGCCAAAGGTCTTAACCGTTGGATCTAATCCCTCGATCTTGACCATTGGATCAAAAATTCAGTTTTTAAACAAAACCCAATACTTGTACACATCTTGCCTCACGTTTCATAACTCCTCTACTACTTGCTAACAGTGATTTCCTGCATAATCTACTTTCGTGTTCATTACAAATCATTTAACATGTCGATTCGATCTATCTTCGATGTCAGTACCAACATTCAGGCACCATTTGATCTAGGCAGATATATAAATGACAACAAGGTGCATGTTGAACCATCTCTGTTTTTCGAAGGAAATCATACGGTCGGAAATGCAGAAATCTTGACCAAGTGTGCCAGATGCGGTCTAAGACCCTACTTGGAGGCGTTTCCTCAAGTTGTACTGGAGGAAGAAGTTTTGGAATTCTATGCTAACGCCAGCAGAAGAGGAGATGTCATCGAATCATTTATCGGTTCAAATCGAGTGGAAATCACTCGTGAAGCTCTATTTGAAAGATTGAAGTTGCCCATCGGAACAATTGATGTGGAAAAGTACGCTGAAGGACAGGAGATGAGATATTTAAGTATTTTCTGTGGAAAGAAAATGAAGTTGAAACCGGATGGTAAAGCTATTACAGCCAAGAAGGGTGAACTATTGGACAAATATCACACTCTACTGGACATAGCAAGCAAGATGCTTCTATGTGCCACTGGGTCTCATGACTCAGTTACCCAAGTCAAAACAAGGATTATGGCAGCCATCTATGATGGAATTACTGAGGGTAATTGGTTTAAGTTGATAGCTAACAGGATGATGCACTTCAAAAAGAGTGTTAGGGTAGATGTTGATACTCGGAATTGGGTAGTATCTCAAGCAGTTGGATATGGTAACAAGCTGAGCATCTTACTCCCACTTTTGATGCCCAACAAGACTACTTGGAGCAAGGGAAAGCCATTTCATCCTCTTAAGTTCTATTTAAAGAAGGAGGCACTGAAGAAGCAAGCTGCTGTAAGGCCAGCTGCTCCTAGGCACGTTCAATTTGATGAATCTGAAGTGTTGCCGTACGCGGATTCAGAGAGTTCTTCACAAGCTGAGTCTGAGGAAGCAGAGTCCAGTGCAGACGACTCGGAAAAGACTCAATCAGATGAAGAGTCGCAACACGAGAAGGAGTCGAGTGACCAAGTTCCTGAGAGGTATACTCTTGTGAGAGTTGGAACTCCACCTCCACTAGAAGAGACGAGTCACCAGGTTGGTACCTCTTCACAAAATTTGTCAATTCCTTCTCTCTCTCTTTCTACTGTTCGAACCAAGGCTAGATCACATCGATCTAGGCCTCGTCCTTTATCCTCAACTTCACATGTACTGGCGGCATTACCGCTTAGAGCCAGTCATCCCCAAATCACTCCCAGATAAGATACAACTGATACTCCGACAGTTGTCATACCGGACCTAGCCACATCAAAGCCCATAGAGACCACTGCCTTTACTCCCTCTCCCTCACCAGAATATGGTGAACCCTCTAACCCATCTACTTCAGATAAGACGCCAGTTGCCACTGCAACAGCTGAGTTAGAGACCCCATCTACTCAGGACCCGTCTGTTGTTAGATTTGAATCCCTGGTATATTATCCGATGTGTCTGCGAGAGAAGAGGATTCGTTCTCGAGTTTCAAGAAATCTGAAGAAGAAGCTCTCAACTCTTGACATCGACACAGCTTCTGAACAGTTTGAGAAGCTAGTCAGGATTTGCACATGGTTCGCGTTGAAGAAGTCTTCTACGGATGATCTTTTTGAAGTCATTCAAGGCAAGGGCGGAATCTCCAACTTTATGGATTGGGAGATGGAACAGAAAGAAAATAGTGGAGTTAAGGATCACTCCGAGCTATTCCCTCGCAAAGCCTTGGTTGATTTAGTCAAAAAGCTGCTGAATATTCCAGATGGTGTCATTGAGGATGAGTTCGCATTTGACGTCGGAACCCAGACTGATCTGGTGGAAGACGAGATCAAGCCGGAAGTAGCTGAGGTGGCAGTACAGACTTCAGAACAATTGGAAGAAATTGTTGAAAGTGATAAAGATGAAGTCGACTCACTCATGCTTGGTAAAGAAGATGATGAGTTCTTGGATGCTGAGATGTTTGATGAGGATGAGATCAAAGCCTTTGATGATGAAGTTGTTGGAACTCCCAGTTCTACTCAAGTTGTTCCAGAGAGATTTCTGGATGAATTAAAGACAGATCTAGAAAATGTTGTTCATACTGCCATAGACAAGTTCTTAAACTTGAAGATGAAGGATGTGCTAGTTGAACAGAATCAGTCACTTGTTGACAAATCCAGAGACTTATTTGTTGGTGAAGTCAACAAGATGGACTCAACTTTCCGAGAAGAGATGTTTGCTCAATTTGAAGACTTTCTAAAGAAACAAGTTGATTTTTCAGAAAAGTGGTCAATCTCGTTTGCTCGATCACTAGCTGAAGAGTCAAGCAAAATGGAGAGACTTTACAGAGTCAAAATTGCTATTGCTGATGAACAGAGACGGGAAGCACAAGATCAATTGGTGCGTTCTCGGGATGTTCTAAATGAGTTAACTACGCAGAATGCTCTTCTTCGTCAGACGGCTACTCATTTGAAAGACGAACTGGTTTCATGTACAACGAAGTTGGAACTGGTTACTGATAGATTAGACAAGATGAGTCATGAGAAATCGCATCAGAAACACATTGAGTCAGCTGCTGAAGCCATGAAGGAAGCTTTGAAAGAAGAGATGACTCGCTTTACTTCTCTTTTCACTCTTAAGGCAAGTGATGAAGCCAAAAAGGGGGAAGAGACAAGTAGAGTTGAAGATGAAGTTGTCAAATCTGCTAGTGCTGAACCTGAGATGAAAGCTGCTGCTACTGCGATTGAAGAACTGTTGGGATATGAATCCTATAAACAATGTTCTAATTGATGAAAGTATGTTTTGATGGCCAAAAGCAACTTAAAGTTAGTGATATATGTGGTTCTAAGTCATCTTAACTAAGTCATCTGAATATAAGCTTACTAATCTGATGAGAAACTTAAAATTGAGATTACTGATCTTAATGCTAACTGAAGTAAGTTTACTGATCTTAACTAGTAATATTAAGAATAAAATTACTGATCTTAACTGAGTAATATTGAAATAAGATTACTGATCTGAGTATGGAAACTGAGAATATTTTTAGTGATCTTATATGAGATATTTGAAATCTGAGTTACTGATCTGATGTACTTACTAATCTGATATGCTTACTGATCTTATATGTAAGTTACTGATCTTAAATGTTTACTGATCTTAGATATTTACTGATCTTATATAGAGGTTATTGAACTTACATGAGTTACTGATCTTATGAGTTACTGATCTTATTGGTTACTGATCTGATATATGAACTGTTAGGAACTAAGCTGATGTTTTGTAATGTATAGACAGCTTAGAGTGTAGGACTTAGATATACTCATCTGTATATAGTTCAGTTGATGTATAGATAGGTTTTATATATGTAAAGTTGTATTTTGTTGTATTCAGCTTTGTAAAATGCAGAACAGTAAAATCAGAACACTAGATTAGAAATAGATTAGATGAAGATTAGAAGACTAATGAAGACTCAGAGGACTACTTCAGAATAAGAAGACTTCAAAGAAGAGTTGAAGATAAGCTTAGAAGAGATCTGGAGAAGTTTTGAAAGGTTTTTGGTTACTGTGCTGATTGAATCAGAAGAGTAAAAATCAGCAGAGTAAAATCCGAAGAGTAAAAATCAGAACAGTAAGTTACTGTGCTGATTTGTTGAAATTGAAGAATAAGTTTGGAAAACTTATGTAAAGAGTAACTGAAGATTTATTGAAGATATGCTGACTTGGAAGTTGAAGGAAGTTACAAAGTCGGTTACAAGAAGAAGTTACAAAAACAGTTTAGAGTTAGTTGAGAGTTAGTTCACAAACTGCTAACTATCATACTAAGTTCTATAAATACTGTATGATCTCCTACTGCTGAAGACTACTGAGCAATTACTGATCTTAGAGAATTCAAAGAGCGAAGTCTACAAGCAAGAACACACAGAGTTGAAGGAGATTAAAGAAGAGAAGAGCCACTGAATTGAAGAGAAGAATCAAAGGCTATTCACAGAGAAGTTTTACTTTTCAAGTTTAAGTTTGTATTTTGTAAAACAAGTGTGCTAGTTACTTGTAGAATTACTAGTAGATCGAAGATATACCTGGAGGTATAATCGAAAAGATCAAAGTCTTAATCTTGGGACTTTAAGCCACAAGAAACTCAAAGAAGAGTTAATAAAACTTCACAACTGGAGTTGTGAGAGTGGATGTAGACATTTGTCGAACCACTATAAAATTCTGTGTTCTTTACTTTACTGTTTGTTATTTGTTTGAATTGTTTAATCAAGAACATTAAGAATTAACAAAGATAAAGATCTAGATAAAAGTTGAGTATAAATTTGATTGGGCTCATTAGTAATCTGATTATTCCGCATTGTGTATTCTGATATATTGAAAGATTTTTGAAAAGTCTATTCACCCCTCCCCTCTAGACATTTTCACTAGCTTACTCAATATTATTAACTCAACTTTGGGACCAACAAGTGGTATCAGAGCAGTAGTTCATTGGACTGCTGTTTCTTGATAACCTTACAGATCTTGAGGGATATTTTACTGATCTTACTGTTATTTCTTGATACTTGTTACTATCTGAATACCTGAAATCTATCTGCTATACTACTGATCCTATTTGTCTAATCAAACATGGATGACACTAATGTGAACAAACTGCCTAAGTTCAAGATTGCAGATTATGACTACTGGAAGCTTAGGATGGAGTCCATCTTTAGCTCAACCCATGATCTAATGGTGTCTGTGGTGACTGAAGGACCAATTGTCATCATGGTGGAAAACACTGCTGTTCTGGATCCATCAAAATCAGTTGGAGCACTGGTCCCTAAACCAAGGTCAAAACTGACTTCAGAAGAAATGAAACAAAACAATTTGGATAGTCTTGCCAAGAACTACATTTTACATACCTTACCAAATGAGTATCTTGGTAAAGTATTAAAATGTAAGACTGCAAAACAGATGTGGGACAAACTGGCTATTCTTTGTGAAGGTACTACACTGATCAAAGAAAGCAAGTTATCCACTGCTATCCAAAAGTTTGAATCATTTAAGATGAAGCCAGGAGAATCAATTGATGAGTTAGATACTCGATTTACCAAAATTATGAATGATCTTGATGTATTAGGAAAGACTTATACTGACAGAGAAGTTAACTTGAGAATCTTGAAAGCCTTGGATGAAAGGTGGAAAATGGTCCAGATGATCATTAAAACCACACAAGACATTGATTCTTGGCCAGCAGAAACTATGTTCCAAACACTTAAGGCACATGAGTTTGAGTTAGATGAAGAAGATCCTATTTCTGTGATCCATAAGGATAAGGATGTCTCTAAGGACATAGCTTTCAAAGCCTCTACTTCAAAGGGGTCTAGATCATCTAAGACTAAGGCTTCAAGCATAAAAGATGAACTAGATAGTTCTGATGTAAGTCTGAAAGATCAGATGAGCCTTATGATCAAAAGATTTGATAAACTGAACAAGAGGTATGGCAGGTACAAGAGATTCTATAAGGAAACTAAGGGTTCTAATAACAGGGACTCTTCTGTGAACAGAAGGGATCAAAACTCCTCTGAAAGAAGGGATGAGATCTCTAATGAGAACAGGAGAGACAGGAACTCATCTGAAAAGAGAGACAGAAAGTATTCTGATAAGAAAGACAGGAACTCAATTGACAAGCATGACAGGAACAGAAAGCATTCTCCTCCTAAAAGAACTTCTAACAATCCTGTTTGCTATAATTGTGATAAGCCAGGTCATTATGCTTATGAATGTCCTGATCTGAGTTCTGAAGATCGAGAAGAAAGGAAAGCCAGAAGAGATCGAAAATATGCAAAGGGTAAGAAGGCAATGATGGCTTACAATGACTCTGATTCGGAATCAGAAGAGTTACCATCGACTTCATCTGACTACCCCTCTAGCAATGAAGATGAAGCCTTCATAGCAGATGATGGACTGGCAATGATGGCCAAAATAAATGATGAGGTATCATCTGTTAACTCATTTCAATCTTGTGACAATTCTGACACTGATGAAAGTGATGCTGCTGTTAGCAGTGTAGGAAGTAGTCTTCATCATTCCCAAGGAGTGACTGAAGAGGACCTTCTACAAGCTAACAAAGCATTCATTGAAATTAGTGATGAGAATATATCTTTAAAGCAATAAATCATTAGGCTAAAAGAAGCTCAGTCAAAAGTAGATCCTAATATAGCTGTCATAAATGCAAGGCTATCAGAAGAGTTGTCTCAACTCCAAGAAAAGTATGCATCCATTGACAAACTCTATCAGGGTATGCTTAAAACTCAAGCTAAAGAGACTAATGAATTCAATGATTTAAAGATCAAATGTGAAAAACTTGAAGAGCGCAATGGATTCTTAGAATCTGAAGTAGTGAGCCTAGATCGAAAGCTATCTGGGATGATTAACTCTACTAAGATTAATCAAACAATCTCAGACAGATATAGAGCTCCAAATGATAAAAGAGGAATAGGTACTGATCTGCCTAGTCCATCTACTTCAGAATTTAAGAACACTAATGGAGCTAGTACAAGTTCTTTGCAACTAGATAAAGGAAAAGAACCTATGAATTATGATGATGATCCAAAACTCAAAGTACAGTCTAAATACATCCCTCCTACTACCAAGAATGGTAAAATGAAGAATGTATTAAGACCAGTACAGTCAAGACCATACCAGAAGAGTTATACTCCTCTGACCAGATCAGATCAGTCCTGGAATCAGAAGAGACAAACTCAGAACAGTAGGTCAAGACAAGCTCAGGCAAGTTGGGAACAGCCTAGACCTCCTTTTATAAGGCAGTCTCAGCTGTATTCAACTAAACCTAGGAGATTTGTGCCTCATTATCATAACAAACCTGTTCTTTATCCTCCTCCTTTATCTTATGATATCTATGGAGAGAAAAGACCAAAGCAAATTTATAAGCCTTATGGTCCACATGCTTTTAGACCATATTCAAACTATTACAGACATAATGATCTTACTGAAAAAGGGATAGAACCAAGGAAAGGCTATCTCAGAAAAATAGATCCTAAGTCTGCTGATAATTCTGAACTGGTTAATAAAGTACTGTTCTGTGATAAATTTGGAAGGAAACTGAAGAGGTCTCATTTATTCAAAACTTCAATGTTTATTTGGGTGCCTCTTACTACTACTAACACTCAAGGACCCCAATAAATAGTGGGTACCTAAATTACATGTGTATAGAGATATGTACTAACATTTCAGGTACTGATCTTATACCAAGAGGAAGATAAAGCAGAAAGTAAGAGCAGTACATCAAATTTCATCAGTCAGAAGAGACAATCCAATGTCAGATCACTAAAACAGGTAACAAGGTTACTAAAGTGACCTTAATCCCAATGAGGAAGCTGGTAAAGCTGAGGGACACTGAGAACATACATTAAGGGGAAATTTGTGATTTCTTAAAGATCCTTGTGTTGACTCAGATCACTAAGTCACTTTAGCATAAACCTTGATATGATCATTAAATTATGCATATTGTTACTAATCTGTACTGTTTTACACTTATATCTCATGAACTAACACTTCTACCAAGGTGAAACAGGCACAGAAGAGGAATTCTCCATTGAAGGGGGAACTGATCTGATTACAAAATTAAAGAAGTCTACTAATCTGATCTGATTACAGAATATAGCAGTCTACAGATATATTCTGATTAATAAATTGAATTGTCTACAGAACTGTGCTGATTACAAAGTTTCTTTGTCTACAGTACTGATCTGATTACAATTCAGTTATTCTACAGAACTAATCTGATTACTGACTAATCTGTCTACAGAAAGATTTGTTTACTACTAATCTGTCTACAAGAAATCTACTGATCTGACACAGTACTGATCTGAGGATTACTGTGCTGATATCAAAAAGGTGGAATCAGGGAATTTGGGTACTGATCTGAGGATTACTGTGCTGACCCATCTACTGATCTGAAATCTACTGTGCTGATTCATCTACTGATCTGATTTCTAAAAATGTTACTCAGCTGATCACAGTACTCAGCTGATCCAGATAAGTAATATTTTCTTTATATACTTGTAATAAAATGAAGTGAAATTGTTTTGGAAACTACTGTGCTGATTTGCATCAGAACAGTCTTTTGATTTAAGATTACTCTAAGTCAAATATTGTTCAAATTTTTAGATTACTAATAGAGAAGATTAATACACTCTTCTATTTCTAACCTAAAAATTGTGGTGTATTTATCAAACACTAGTTGGCTCCAAAAATTAAGATTGTTTCTAGAATGTGAACAGTTATTGTTTAACTCGAATTTCGAGATTTAATCCCAACCATTCTTTTTAATAATCTAATTCAATCCTAGCCCTAGATTGGTTTTGAATTATAACAAAAACAATCACACTTCATCTTCTTCGTTCTTACGAGTTCATTTCTGGATATTTTTTAACTTCATAACTTCTGAAAATCTGATTTCTACAAAATCTCAAATGGCAACTATCAATATTATCAATGAAGCTAACCAAGTAGCAGGAACTTTTGATTCGAATTTATGGATGCGGAAGAAGGGAATTTTCGTGGAAAACGCTGTCTTTTTCAATGGCAGACACAGTGCAGAAAATCAAGCAATTTTAACTATGTGTGAAGAATGCGGACTACGAAAGTTTCTGGAGTCATTTCCCGTGAATGTCTACGAACCGGAAGCTGTGGAATTCTATTTACAACTTCAAGGAGATAAAAATGGTGTTCACTCCATGCTTGCTGGACACAAGGTCACCATTACGAGGGACATTCTCGAAGTAATGTTGGACTTACCGCAAGGTCCAGTGGATATTATGACCTACAAAGCTGGAGAAGAAAATGAGTGTGTGGGAAGATGGTCAGGTGTTGAAACAGAGACCTTAACAAATCTGAAGAAGGATGTACTTCCTACTGGTTTGCAGTTTTTGATGGATATTGCAGGAAAGTGCTTGTTAGGGCAACATCATAGCCAGGATGCCTTATCGAGTTTTAAAATTAGAATTATGGCTGCAATCATCGACAGAGTGCAAGGTGATTGGCAAGGATTCTTCCTGGAAAGGCTAATGACTGAAAAGGAAAAAGTTTTATTTGATGTGGACACATTGGAATTCTCACTGAAATCAAAATTAGGGTTTGGAAACAAGCTGAGTTTCTTGCTACCTCAGCTGGTGAAAAAGCCATATTGGAGTAATCCCAAGAAATTCCATCATGGGAAGTTCTTGATGAAGAAGGAGTCTGTTCAATTTGAACAAGAGAACCCCTTGGAACACTCTCAAGAAATTGAAGCAGAGGAGTCTGGAGCTTCAATGTACCAATCGGAGGACGATCAAACTGAGGTTAGATCAAAATCAAGGCATGATCCGAGCAGTACTACTTTAAGGAGAGGAAGGTCTGCTACAGCTGCCTCAGAACCAACAGTTCGTTTTGTGGAAACTGTGGTGCAATCAAGCTCAGATGAGCAAGAGGTTAGTGTTCCTAGTCCAATTGCTGTTCATAAGAGGACTAAGTCAAGGAGTGTTAGGAGGAAGTTAGTTGTTGTCTCCTCTACCCCTTCTGATTCTGAACCAAGCCAACCTGAACCCCAAAACCCTCAACCTTCATGTTCTGGAGGATCAGATCACTACTTTTCTGAGACTCAGAACACTCCCCATTCATCACCTCAGCTCACTACCTTTGAGCATACTTCAATTCCTACCCCTCAACATCAAACTTCATATCAACCTTCACCACATCAATCACCAATACAGGTTCATGCTCACTCTACTGAACATGAATTTGAGCCTTCTTCTGAACCAATTAATATTTCATCTTCTCCTGAACCTGAATTTATTGCTCCTAAACCTGCTGATTTGATGGAGTACACTATCTGTGACAAAGAAGATAGAATCAGGATAGATTTGAGGATAGCATTGTTGAAACAATTTCCTGGATTAGATGAAAGCTCTGTTGAGTTTGAGAAACTTCTTAGGATAGGCACTTGGGTATATCTTAAGAGGAGTTCTTTGAAGGAAAATTTAGCTATCATGGAAGGAATGGGAGGTGCTTCAATCTTTGATGATTGGGAAGCAGAACAGATGCAAGCAGCTGGTGTTAACTCTTTTCTTGAGTTAGTCACTCCGGAATCTGTTGTACTTCTTGTTGAGAGATTAACTGGAATCAAGTACACTGTTGAGAAGGTTACAACTCCTGTCTCTGATGAGGATTTTTTTAGTGAAGAGCAAGGTGTTGATGCAACTGAAGCTGCTGAAGAAGATTTTATGGATATTGATGAAGACATTGTCAATGCAACAGAAGTGTTTGAGAACACTGTTGTAATTGAGGAAACTGATGCTGTTGAAAATCAGGATGTAAATGCTGAAGAATTGGAAAGCATTCCTATTCACCCTACTGATCCTATTGAGGATGTGCAAGAACAGATCAGAACAGGTTCTGTTGAGAAAGAATCTGATGTTTCTGAGTTTGAAATGCTGAAAAGGCAGAATGCAGAGCTTCAAGGTAAATTGTAAGCTGCTGTCCAAATGTTTCAAGAAGCTACTGAAAGGATGAACAAGATGCATTCTGAACACTCTTATGAGAAGGTAATGGAGTATACAATGTCCAAAATATTTGACCTTCATAGAGTACAAGAGAAGAATTTGTCTCAGGTGTTGCATAAAAAGCTGGAGCAACACATATCTTCCTTGAAAGAGTGGCATGATGAAGCCAAAAAGGGGAAAGATAGGACAAGACAAGTGATGGAACAAACACAGTCACAACAAGCTCAGCTGGTTGTGAGTCAGGATGAATTAAGAGCTGAAATTCATATGTTAAATGAAAAGCTGAAGCAAAGAAAGCAACAAAAACAGCTAGGTCAAGAAATTGTTGAGAAAAGACCTGAGATGGCAGGAAGTTCAAGTCAGAGGAAAAGGAAGTTAGTTCTATCTGATGAAGAACAACAAGAGGAAGAAGCTGGAAGAATGACTAGATCAAAAAGCAAAATGAAAGCTGTTATGACAAGTGAAGAAGAAAGCTTGAAAAAGAAGAAAGAAAAGGATGTCAAGTTCTTGAAGACAAGATTTGATAATCGAGTTACAGCTTTGAAGAAAAAGATGAATGCTCAAAAGAAAGCTGAAGGAAAACAGTTTGACAAAGATTTTCAAGATGAAAACTTTGTGGATTTCATTGTTTTAACAGAACATATGGAATACTGGAAGAATTTAAAGAAGAGATGGCAGATTGCTAACTTCATTGTGAAGAAGTTTGGTGATCATTCGAGCAAGGAAGAAGAATTTATTGATTTTGAAGAATTTATGCTGAACATTGATCAAGAGTTCTGGGAAGACATAGCACAAGTTGCTAATCGTGCTGGAACAAAGATATTGTGTCCTGAAGAACCTAATTGGGAACCTCCAAGACTGGAGAATGGAGAACCTGATTACAAAGAGATAAACAACATTATTGCTGAGATTATCAAGGAAGAAGGAATCACTGATCATCAACATATGATGGATATCAAAGCAAGAATGTATGTGGCATTCAGAATCTGAAGATGCAGAATGAAGATGAAGGACAAGCTCAGAAGATAACATTTCTATCCTTAATCTTTATTTCTATATTTTTGTGTTTCATATTTTGTGAGTATGTGTAATATGTGAAATATTTGATTTGATTGTGAATATGATATGAATTTCTGAATTGATGAACTGTTATGATTGACTACATACTTAACTACTGATTTATTAACATTTAAGTAGTTTTGGCTTCATCAAAAAGGGGGAAATTGTTGGGATATGAATCCTATAAACAATGTTCTAATTGATGAAAGTATGTTTTGATGGCCAAAAGCAACTTAAAGTTAGTGATATATGTGGTTCTAAGTCATCTTAACTAAGTCATCTGAATATAAGCTTACTAATCTGATGAGAAACTTAAAATTGAGATTACTGATCTTAATGCTAACTGAAGTAAGTTTACTGATCTTAACTAGTAATATTAAGAATAAAATTACTGATCTTAACTGAGTAATATTGAAATAAGATTACTGATCTGAGTATGGAAACTGAGAATATTTTTAGTGATCTTATATGAGATATTTGAAATCCGAGTTACTGATCTGATGTACTTACTGATCTGATATGCTTACTGATCTTATATGTAAGTTACTGATCTTAAGTGTTTACTGATCTTAGATATTTACTGATCTTATATAAAGGTTATTGAACTTACATGAGTTACTGATCTTATGAGTTACTGATCTTATGAGTTACTGATCTTATTGGTTACTGATCTGATATATGAACTGTTAGGAACTAAGCTGATGTTTTGTATTGTATAGACAACTTAGAGTGTAGGACTTAGATATACTCATCTGTATATAGTTCAGTTGGTGTATAGATAGGTTTTATATATGTAAAGTTGTATTTTGTTGTATTCAGCTTTGTAAAATGCAGAACAGTAAAATCAGAACACTAGATTAGAAATAGATTAGATGAAGATTAGAAGACTAATGAAGACTCAGAGGACTACTTCAGAATAAGAAGACTTCAAAGAAGAGTTGAAGATAAGCTTAGAAGAGATCTGGAGAAGTTTTGAAAGGTTTTTGGTTACTGTGCTGATTGAATCAGAAGAGTAAAAATCAGCAGAGTAAAATCCGAAGAGTAAAAATCAGAACAGTAAGTTACTGTGCTGATTTGTTGAAATTGAAGAATAAGTTTGGAAAACTTATGTAAAGAGTAACTGAAGATTTATTGAAGATATGCTGACTTGGAAGTTGAAGGAAGTTACAAAGTCGGTTACAAGAAGAAGTTACAAAAACAGTTTAGAGTTAGTTGAGAGTTAGTTCACAAACTGCTAACTATCATACTAAGTTCTATAAATACTGTATGATCTCCTACTGCTGAAGACTACTGAGCAATTACTGATCTTAGAGAATTCAAAGAGCAAAGTCTACAAGCAAGAACACACAGAGTTGAAGGAGATTAAAGAAGAGAAGAGCCACTGAATTGAAGAGAAGAATCAAAGACTATTCACAGAGAAGTTTTACTTTTCAAGTTTAAGTTTGTATTTTGTAAAACAAGTGTGCTAGTTACTTGTAGAATTACTAGTAGATCGAAGATATACCTAGAGGTATAATCGAAAAGATCAAAGTCTTAATCTTGGGACTTTAAGCCACAAGAAACTCAAAGAAGAGTTAATAAAACTTCACAACTGGAGTTGTGAGAGTGGATGTAGACATTTGTCGAACCACTATAAAATTCCGTGTTCTTTACTTTACTGTTTGTTATTTGTTTGAATTGTTTAATCAAGAACATTAAGAATTAACAAAGATAAAGATCTAGATAAAAGTTGAGTATAAATTTGATTGGGCTCATTAGTAATCTGATTATTCCGCATTGTGTATTCTGATATATTGAAAGATTTTTGAAAAGTCTATTCACCCCTCCCCTCTAGACATTTTCACTAGCTTACTCAATATTATTAACTCAACTTTGGGACCAACAAGAACTAAGAATGCCTAAAAGAGGCAGATTAGTGAAGAAGGCAGATCTAGAGCATGCTGAGACAGAAAAGCAGAAGAGATTAGAGAAAGGCAAAGCTGTTGCGTCTCCTGAAGCAGAGATTCAGACCAGACGAGTTAAGAGAAAGCTGAATATTGAAGAGCCTACTGCTACTGCTACAGTTGAGAAGAAACAAAGAATTGCTGATGATGAGATTCATTATGCAAGCAAAAAGAAGATTACTAATGTTGGGATATGAATCCTATAAACAATGTTCTAGTTGATGAAAGTATGTTTTGATGGCCAAAAGCAACTTAAAGTTAGTGATATATGTGGTTCTAAGTCATCTTAACTAAGTCATCTGAATATAAGCTTACTAATCTGATGAGAAACTTAAATTGAGATTACTGATCTTAATGCTAACTGAAGTAAGTTTACTGATCTTATGAAGTAATATTTAGAGTAAAATTACTGATCTTAACTGAGTTATTTGAAATAAGATTACTGATCTTAGTGTGGAAACTGAGAATATTTTTAGTGATCTTATATGAGATATTTGAAAATCTGAGTTACTGATCTGATATGTTTACTGATCTGATGTGTAAGTTACTGATCTTAAGTGTTTACTGATCTTAGATATTTACTGATCTTATATGGAAGTTATTGAACTTACATGAGTTACTGATCTTATGAGTTACTGATCTTATTGGTTTACTGATCTGATATATGAACTGTTAGGAACTAAGGTGATGAATTGTATTGTATAGACAGCTTATAGTGTAGGACTTAGATATACTCATCTGTATATAGTTCAGTTGGTGTATAGATAGGTTTTATATTTGTAAAGTTGTATTTTGTTGTATTCCGCTTTGTAAAGTTCAGAACAGTAAAATCAGAACACTAGATTAGGAATAGATTAGGAGAAGATCAGAAGACTAATGAAGACTCAGAGGACTACTTCAGACTAAGAAGACTTCAAAGAAGAGTTGAAGAAGAGCTTAGAAGAAGTCTGGAGAAGTTTTGAAAAGTTTTGGTTACTGTGCTGATTGAATCAGAAGAGTAAAAATCAGCAGAGTAAAATCCGAAGAGTAAAAATCAGAACAGTAAGTTATTGTGCTGATTTGGTGAATTTGAAGAATAAGTTTGGAAAGCTTATTTAAAAATTAACTAAAGATATATTGAAGATATGCTGACTTGGAAGGAAGTTACAAAGTCGGTTACAAGAAGAAGTTACAAAAACAGTTTTAGAGTTAGTTGAAAGTTAGTTCACAAACTGCTAACTGTCATACTAAAGTTCTATAAATACTGTGTGATCTCCTACTGCTAAAGACTACTGAGCAATTACTGATCTTAAAGCATTTACAAGCAATCTAAGTCTATAGAGCACAAGAAGAACTCACAGAGTTGAAGGAGATTAAAGAAGAGAAGAGCCACTGAATTGAAGAGAAGAATCAAAGGCTATTCATAGAGAAGTTTTACTTTTCAAGTTTAAGTTTGTATTTTGTAAAACAAGTGTGCTAGTTACTTGTAGAATTACTAGTAGATCGAAGATATACCTGGAGGTATAATCGAAAAGATCAAAGTCTTAATCTTGGGACTTTAAGCCACAAGAAGCTCAAGAAGAGTAATAAAACTTCACAACTGGAGTTGTGAGAGTGGATGTAGACATTTGTCGAACCACTATAAAATTCTGTGTTCTTTACTATTCTGTTTAATATCTGTTTGATATCTGTTTAACTAAGAACAGTAGAATTAACAAAGATAAAGATCTAGATAAAAGTTGAGTATAAACTTGATTGGGCTCATTAGTAATCTGATTATTCCGCATTGTGTATTCTGATATATTGAAAGATTTTTGAAAAGTCTATTCACCCCTCCCCTCTAGACATTTTCACTAGCTTACTCAATATTATTAACTCAACTTTGGGACCAACAAGTGGTATCAGAGCAGTAGTTCTTTGGACTGCTGTTTCTTGATAAACCTTGTAAATCTTGAAGGTTATCTTTACTGATCTTACTGTTAATTCTTGATACTTGTTACTATCTGAATACTTGAAATCTATCTGCTATACTACTGATCCTATTTGTATAAACAAACATGGATGACACTAATGTGAACAAGCTGCCTAAGTTCAAGATTGCAGATTATGACTACTGGAAGCTTAGGATGGAGGCCATCTTTAGCTCAACCCATGATCTGATGGTGTCTGTGGTGACTGAAGGACCAATTGTCATCATGGTGGAAAACACT
Source organism: Galeopsis tetrahit (assembly GCA_963675135.1). NCBI lineage: Eukaryota > Viridiplantae > Streptophyta > Magnoliopsida > Lamiales > Lamiaceae > Galeopsis > Galeopsis tetrahit. The sequence continues at coordinate 78,250,772 of OY776127.1, forward strand.
GCTGTTCTGGATCCATCTAAACCAGTTGGTGCACTGGTCCCCAAACCCAGGTCAGAACTGACTTCAGAAGAGATGAAACAAAACAATTTGGATAGTCTTGCCAAGAACTACATTCTACATACCTTACCAAATGAGTATCTTGGTAAAGTATTAAAATGTAAGACTGCAAAACAGATGTGGGACAAACTGGCTATTCTTTGTGAAGGTACTACACTGATCAAAGAAAGCAAGTTATCCACTGCTGTCCAAAGGTTTGAATCATTTAAGATGAAGCCAGGAGAATCAATTGATGAATTGGATACTCGATTTACCAAAATTATGAATGATCTTGATGTATTAGGAAAGACTTATACTGACAGAGAAGTTAATTTGAGAATCTTGAAAGCCTTGGATTAAAGGTGGAAAATGGTCAAGATGATCATTAAAACTACACAAGACATTGATTCTTGGCCAGCAGAAACTATGTTCCAAACACTTAAGGCTCATGAGTTCGAGTTAGATGAAGAAGATCCTATTTCTGTGATCCATAAGGATAAGGATGTCTCTAAAGACATAGCTTTCAAAGCCTCTACTTCAAAGGGGTCTAGATCATCTAAAACAAAGGCTTCAAGCATAAAAGATGAACTAGATGGTTCTGATCTAAGTCTGAAAGATCAGATGAGCCTTATGATCAAAAGATTTGATAAACTGAACAAGAGATATGGCAGGTACAAGAGGTTCTATAAGGAATCTAAGGGTTCTAATAACAGGGACTCTTCTGTGAACAGAAGGGATCAAAACTCTTCTGAAAGAAGGGATGAGATCTCTAATGAAAACAGGAGAGACAGGAACTCATCTGAAAAGAGAGACAGAAAGTATTCTGATAAGAAAGACAGGAACTCAATTGACACGCATAACAGGAACAGAAAGCATTCTCCTCCTAAAAGAACTTCTAACAATCCTGTTTGCTATAACTGTGATAAGCCAGGTCATTATGCTTATGAATGTCCTGATCTGAGTTCTGAAGATCGAGAAGAAAGGAAAGCCAGAAGAGATCGAAAATATGCTAAGGGTAAGAAGGCAATGATGGCTTACAATGACTCTGATTCGGAATCAGAAGAGTTACCATCGACTTCATCTGACTACCCTTCTAGCAATGAAGATGAAGCTTTCATAGCAGATGATGGACTGGCAATGATGGCCAAAATAAATGATGAGGTATCATCTGTTAACTCATTTCAATCTTGTGTCAATTCTGACACTGATGAAAGTGATGCTGCTGTTAGCAGTGTAGGAAGTAGTCTTCATCATTCCTAGGGAGTGACTGAAGAAGACCTTCTACGAGCTAACAAAGCATTCATGGAAATTAGTGATGAGAATATATCTTTAAAGCAAGAAATCATTAAGCTGAAAGAAGCTCAGCTGAAAGTGGATCCTAATATAGTTGTCATAAATGCAAGGCTATCAGAAGAGTTATCCCAACTCCAAGAAAAGTATGCATCCATTGACAAACTATATCAGGGTATGCTTAAAACTCAAGCCAAAGAGACTAATGAATTCAATGACTTAAAGATCAAATGTGAAAAACTTGAAGAGCGCAATAGATTCTTAGAATCTGAAGTAGTGAGCCTAGATCGAAAGCTATCTGGGATGATTAACTCTACTAAGATTAATCAAACTATCTCAGACAGATATAGAGCTCCAAATGATAAAAGAGGAATAGGTACTGATCTGCCTAATCCATCTACTTCAGAATTTAAGAACACTAATGGAGCTAGTACAAGTTCTTTGCAACTAGATAAAGGAAAAGAACCTATGACTTATGATGATGAACCAAAACTCAAAGTACAGTCTAAATACATCCCTCCTACTACCAAGAATGGTAAAATGAAGAATGTATTAAGACCAGTACAGTCTAGACCATACCAGAAGAGTCATACTCCTCTGACCAGATCAGATCAGTACTGGAATCAGAAGAGACAAACTCAGAACAGTAGGTCAAGACAAGCACAGGCTAGTTGGGAACAGCCTAGACCTCCTTTTATAAGGCAGTCTCAGCTGTATTCAACTAAACCTAGGAGATTTGTGCCTCATTATCATAACAAACCTGTTCTGTATCCTCCTCCTTTATCTTATGATATCCATGGAGAGAAGAGACCAAAGCAAATTTATAAGCCTTATGGTCCACATGCTTTTAGACCATATTCAAACTATCACAGACCTACTGATCTTACTGAAAAAGGGATAGAACCAAGGAAAGGCTATCTCAGAAAAATAGATCCTAAGTCTGCTGATAATTCTGAATTGGTTAATAAAGTACTGTTTTGTGATAAATTTGGAAGAAAATTGAAGAGGTCCCACTTATTCAAATCTTCAATGTTCATTTGGGTACCTCTTACTACTAACCCCCAAGGACCCCAATAAACTAGGGTACCTAAATTATTAAGATCACTACTTTGCAGGATCGACTGGACTTATACAAGAAAGGTGGTTCAGTTGGTGAGACCTGGTACATAGACAGTGGGTGCTCACACCACATGACTGGTACCAAGGCCTTACTTACTGACTATCAAGAGAAGGAAGGACCAAAAGTCATCTTTGGTGATAGCTCAATAGCAATCACAAAAGGATTTGGATTCATAAAAAATGGAGATGTTGAAATCCAATATGTATCCTATGTTGAAGGTTTGAAGTATAATTTGTTATCTGTATCTCAATTTTGTGACAGGGGATACAAGGTTCAGTTCAAGACCAGAAAATGTGAAATAATTGATAAAAGGACTCACAATGTTCTACTTGTTGGCACAAGACAAGGAAGTATATACATTGTGAACTGGAATAGTTGTCCTAAGAATGCCTGTCTTATTACTAAGAGTCCTAAAGAAAACAGTTGGCTCTGGCATAAACGCCTCTGCCATCTAAACTTTAAGATAATCAACAAGATTGCTAGAGAACATCTTGTTGAGGGCATTCCTAATGAAATCTATTCCAAGTCACAAGTATGTGATTCCTGTCAAAAAGGTAAACAGGTAAAGGTTTCATTTAAGTCCATTCCAACTCTTTCAACAAGCAGAGTTTTAGAACTCTTACATATGGATCTTCATGGTCCTATCAATCCTCCTACATTGAATGGAAGAAGGTATACTCTAGTTGTTGTAGATGATTATTCTAAGTATACTTGGGTAGTCTTTCTACACAAAAAGAGTGATACACAAACACTACTTCCAGATCTATTGAAGAAATTGCAAGTTGAAAAAGGTCATCCCATTGTCAAGATTAGGAGTGACAAGGGGACTGAATTTATTAATTGTTACATTTCTGACTATTGTTCTAAGTCTGGCATACAGCATTTGACAAGTGCAGCCAGAACCCCTCAACAAAATGGCGTTGCAGAAAGGAGAAACAGAACACTAAAAGAAGCTTGCAGAGCCATGATTGCAGAATTCAACACATCTCAGAAATTTTGGGCAGAAGCTATTAACACAGCTTGCCACTCTCAAAATCGAAGTGCTCTTAATAAGGTACATGGTAAAACACCTTATGAGGTATGGAAAGGTAGAAAACCAAGAGTTTCTTATTTTCATATTTTTGGTTGTAAGTGTTTCATACATAACAATGGCAAAAGTAAATTAAATGCTTTTGATGCAAAAGCTGATGAAGGGATATTCTTAGGATACTCTTCTGTAAGCAAAGCATTTAGAGTGTTTAATTACTCTACCCTATGTGTGGAAGAAACACCCCATGTTGTCTTTGATGAGAATGTACAGGACTCTGCTGATCATCAGCTCAGTAAGAAAGTTGACAAACTACAGCTTCAGATCAACAATGAAGATGATAATACAGGAATATATGAATCTGTACAAGCATATAATCCTTTCCTGAAAGTTCTAGATCAAGATTCTGATAAAGAAAAGGTAAAAGACAAAGGTGAGTCATCTAAAACTTCTGAAATAAAAGAATTGAATGACTGCTCTCCTGTGAACAAAACTACTGATATAAATGATACTGATCTGCATGATAATTTACATGATGTAAATGATGATACTGTTAAGAATAGAAGGACATGGAAGTCTGCTCATTCTACTGATCTGATTCTAGGTGATTCTAGTATAGGTGTTAAAACTAGAAAACAATTGTTTGATTCAAAAGAAGAACCTAGTAAGTCTTTATTCTGCTGGTGTTGTTTTCTATCATCTATTGAGCCTAAAACTGTGATTGAAGCTTTAAGTGATAGTAACTGGATTGTAGCCATGCAGGAAGAAGTTAATCAGTTCACTAGAAATGAAGTTTGGGAACTTGTTGATAGACCTAGTAATCATAATGTTGTAGGTACTAAGTGGATTTTCAAGAACAAAAGGGATGAAAATGATCTTGTAGTTAGAAACAAAGCTAGATTAGTTGCTCAGGGCTACTCTCAAGCTGAGGGTATTGATTATGATGAAACTTTTGCTCCTGTAGCTAGACTAGAAGCTATAAGATTGTTCCTTGCTTATGCTGCACATATGAAATTTACTGTATATCAAATGGATGTGAAAAGTGCATTTTTGAATGGTATACTTGCTGAAGAAGTTTATGTAGAACAACCACCTGGTTTTGAAGTGAATAGTCACCAAGTATACAGGTTAAAGAAAGCACTCTATGGATTGAAACAAGCTCCAAGAGCATGGTATGATACTCTTTCTCTATTCTTACTTGAAAATGGTTTTACAAAAGGCAAGGTTGATAGAACTTTGTTTAGAAGACAAGAAGGTAATGATATATTACTTGTTCAAATTTATGTGGATGATATTATCTTTGGATCACCCAACAAAAACTTGAGTGAAAGCTTTTCTATACTCATGCAAAGTAAATTTGAAATGTCTATGATGGGAGAAATGACATATTTTCTTGGTCTTCAAGTAAAACAAACTTCAGAAGGTATCTTTATAAATCAAGCAAAGTACACTAAGAATTTGATAGATAAATTTGGTATTAAAACCTGTAAGACAGTTGGTGTGCCCATGCAACCTACATACAGAATGGATCCTGATGAAGGAGGTAAGTCTTCTGACCAACCTCACTATCGTGCTTTAATTGGCTCTCTACTCTATCTAACTGCCAGCAGACCTGATATTGCTTTTTCTGTTGGAGTATGTGCAAGATTTCAAGCAAACCCCAAGGAAAGTCATCTGGAAGCTGCTAAAAGGATATTGAAATATCTAAAGGGGACCATTAATCGAGGATTATGGTATCCTGCAGATGATGATATATCTTTAAGTGGTTATTCAGACTCGGACTTTGGAGGTTGCAAAATAGATAGAAAATCTACTTCAGGTTCATGTCAATTCTTAGGAACTAAGCTCATTTCATGGTTTTCAAAGAAACAAACAAGTGTGGCAACTTCTACTACTGAAGCAGAATATATGGCTGCAGGTAGTTGTTGTAGTCAGCTTCTTTGGCTAATACAACAACTCAGAGACTACAATGTTGTAGAATCTAATGTACCTATATATTGTGACAGTAATAGTGCCATTGCCATCACTCAAAATCCTGTTTTACATACTAGATGCAAACATGTTGATATTAGGCATCATTTTATTAGGGATCATGTTGAAAAGAAGAATATTAGAATGGAAAAGATTCATACTGATATTCAAAGAGCTGACATTTTTACAAAACCATTGGCTGAAGTGAGATTCAGAGAATTGTGCATTAGTTTAGGATTGATAGATATGGATTATGTTTGTATATAGAGCTGTGCTAACATTTCAGGTACTGATCTTATACCAAGAAGAAGTATATGAAGCAGAAACTAAGAGCAGTACATCAAAATTCAACATTCAGAAGAGACAATTCAATGTCAGATCACTAAAACAGGTAACAAGGTTACTAAAGTGACCTTAATCCCAATGAGGAAGCTGGTAAAGCTGAGGGACACTGAGAACATACATTAAGGGGGAATCTGTGATTTCTTAAAGATCCTTTTTGCTGACTCAGATCACTAAGTCACTTTAGCATAAACCTTGATGTGATCATTAAATTATGAATATTGTTACTAATCTGTACTGTTTTACACTTATATCTCATAAACTAACACTTCTACCAAGGTGAAACAGGCACAGAAGAGGAATTCTCCATTGAAGGGGGAACTGATCTGATTACAAAATTAAAGAAGTCTACTAATCTGATCTGATTACAGACTATAGCAGTCTACAGATATATTCTGATTAATACATTGACTTGTCTACAGAACTGTGCTGATTACAAAGTTTCTTTGTCTACAGTACTGATCTGATTACAATTCATTTATTCTACAGAACTAATCTGATTACTGACTAATCTGTCTACAGAAAGACTTGTTTACTACTAATCTGTCTACAAGAAATCTACTGATCTGACACAGTACTGATCTGAGGATTACTGTGCTGATATCAAAAAGATGAAATCAGGGAATTTGGGTACTGATCTGAGGATTACTGTGCTGACCCATCTACTGATCTCTTATTATGAAATAGTGATAAAAATGATGTAAATGTGTGCTGGAAACAACTGTGCTCATAAAAATCAGCAGAGTATTTTTAACCTAACTTGGTGTTGTATCTACTAAACAATATACTAATGACCTTACCTAGACCTTGAAGGGTGAAATCATGCAACAACTGAAGTCTATTAGGGAGTTGTATGATGAAGCCAAAAAGGGGGAAGGTAAAGTAATAAATGGTTGAAAAGATAATCACTGATCATCAACATATGATGAATATCAAAGCAAGAATGTATGTGGCATTCAGAATCTGAAGATACAGAATGAAGATGAAGGACAAGCTCAGAAGATAATATTTCTATCCTTAATCTTTATTTCTATATTTTTTGTTTTTCATATTCTGTGATTATTTGTAATATCTGATATTATTTGAATATGAATCTGGAATTTTGAATTGATGAACTGTTATGATTGACTACATACTTAACTACTGATTTATTAACTTTTAAGTAGTTTTGGCTTCATCAAAAAGGGGGAAATTGTTGGGATATGAATCCTATAAACAATGTTCTAGTTGATGAAAGTATGTTTTGATGGCCAAAAGCAACTTAAAGTTAGTGATATATGTGGTTCTAAGTCATCTTAACTAAGTCATCTGAATATAAGCTTACTAATCTGATGAGAAACTTAAATTGAGATTACTGATCTTAATGCTAACTGAAGTAAGTTTACTGATCTTATGAAGTAATATTTAGAGTAAAATTACTGATCTTAACTGAGTTATTTGAAATAAGATTACTGATCTTAGTGTGGAAACTGAGAATATTTTTAGTGATCTTATATGAGATATTTGAAAATCTGAGTTACTGATCTGATATGTTTACTGATCTGATGTGTAAGTTACTGATCTTAAGTGTTTACTGATCTTAGATATTTACTGATCTTATATGGAAGTTATTGAACTTACATGAGTTACTGATCTTATGAGTTACTGATCTTATTGGTTTACTGATCTGATATATGAACTGTTAGGAACTAAGCTGATGATTTGTATTGTATAGACAGCTTATAGTGTAGGACTTAGATATACTCATCTGTATATAGTTCAGTTGGTGTATAGATAGGTTTTATATTTGTAAAGTTGTATTTTGTTGTATTCCGCTTTGTAAAGTTCAGAACAGTAAAATCAGAACACTAGATTAGGAATAGATTAGGAGAAGATCAGAAGACTAATGAAGACTCAGAGGACTACTTCAGACTAAGAAGACTTCAAAGAAGAGTTGAAGAAGAGCTTAGAAGAAGTCTGGAGAAGTTTTGAAAAGTTTTGGTTACTGTGCTGATTGAATCAGAAGAGTAAAAATCAGCAGAGTAAAATCCGAAGAGTAAAAATCAGAACAGTAAGTTATTGTGCTGATTTGGTGAATTTGAAGAATAAGTTTGGAAAGCTTATTTAAAAATTAACTAAAGATATATTGAAGATATGCTGACTTGGAAGGAAGTTACAAAGTCGGTTACAAGAAGAAGTTACAAAAACAGTTTTAGAGTTAGTTGAAAGTTAGTTCACAAACTGCTAACTGTCATACTAAAGTTCTATAAATACTGTGTGATCTCCTACTGCTAAAGACTACTGAGCAATTACTGATCTTAAAGCATTTACAAGCAATCTAAGTCTATAGAGCACAAGAAGAACTCACAGAGTTGAAGGAGATTAAAGAAGAGAAGAGCCACTGAATTGAAGAGAAGAATCAAAGGCTATTCATAGAGAAGTTTTACTTTTCAAGTTTAAGTTTGTATTTTGTAAAACAAGTGTGCTAGTTACTTGTAGAATTACTAGTAGATCGAAGATATACCTGGAGGTATAATCGAAAAGATCAAAGTCTTAATCTTGGGACTTTAAGCCACAAGAAGCTCAAGAAGAGTAATAAAACTTCACAACTGGAGTTGTGAGAGTGGATGTAGACATTTGTCGAACCACTATAAAATTCTGTGTTCTTTACTATTCTGTTTAATATGTGTTTGATATCTGTTTAACTAAGAACAGTAGAATTAACAAAGATAAAGATCTAGATAAAAGTTGAGTATAAACTTGATTGGGCTCATTAGTAATCTGATTATTCCGCATTGTGTATTCTGATATATTGAAAGATTTTTGAAAAGTCTATTCACCCCTCCCCTCTAGACATTTTCACTAGCTTACTCAATATTATTAACTCAACTTTGGGACCAACAACTAAGCATATTGAAAGACTGCAGAAGTTGAAAGCTGATGAAGACAAAATGGAAGACAAGTTCATTGATCACTTCATAGATAATGAGCATAGAGCTGAATGGATTGAAGTGAAGAGTCAATGGGAACTTGATCATTGGGTAATAAGGAAGTATGGTGATGCTGAAAGTCAAGATGAACTGTATTCGTTATTTGACAGGTTCATGGAAGGACAACACAGGAAGTTGTGGCATCTAATCTTGAGGATTTCTGCTGGTGCTAACTTCAACATTCTTGTTCCTGAATTTCCTGAATGGAAATGTCCCATGACCAGCTCAGGTAAAAGAGTTGATCTTAATCAGATCAAGAAATTCGAAGAAGAGCTGCTAGATAAAGAGAAGATTGAAGATGAAGACCATATATGTCTAATTCACAAAAGACTCCTTGATGCATTCTGCGTTCCAAATCCAGAAGGAGGTACTCTTTCAGATTAGTTTTGTTTGTTTGAAGATTAGTTTTTTGTTGCTCTGATACTTAGTTTTTTTTATTCAAAGTATGTGTAATCTACTGATCTAGTTTTTGAATGAATGAAAGATAAGTACTATTTGATGTTAAAAGACAAGGTAACTACTTAACTAGACTACTTATGAGAAAAGATTCAAGTAGTTTTGGCTTCATCAAAAAGGGGGAAATTGTTGGGATATGAATCCTAGAACAAGTCCTAAATGATGAATAAAAGATGAAGTTTTGATAAAGCCAAAAGTAGTATGAATATTTTCTAAGTGTTGACTGATCTAGTCTAGTTGAGTTAAGTCATCCTGTACAAGACCAGTAGAAGTTCACATAAGTTCACATGAAAAGATAAGTACATTTTATAAGTACTTCATATGTGTTTACAGTATTTGTTTAAGTTTATTACTGAGCTATTTAAATGTTGTATAGAGCTCATGATGTTTTTATATGTAATAGATTAGTTTTATTGTATAGTTTATAAGTTGACTAAGATTGTATTATGAAAGCTTAATGTAATGTAATAGTCTTGATAGGTTTAGTATAGTCTACTGTTTGAACAAGGAAGACCAGACAAGAAGAGTTGAAGTCTACTACTCAAGACAGAAGGACTACAAGACAAGTCAAGTACATACAAGTCTACTCAAGACAAGTCAACGTGAAGATAGTTAGTTAGAAGCGCGTGAAAAAAAAATAAAGATATAAAAGTTAGTTATGGAATAACTAATTCACAACAAGAAACGCGTATATGGATATAAGAAGATTCAGTTGAAGGTAGTTATCAAGAAAAGTTGGTTACAATTTATTAGTTCTTGATTTCAGAAGTTTATAAATACTTCATGGTGGTAATCATTTGAAGATGACTGATACTGATACGCTGAAAGTCTACATACACAAAGTAAAGATATATTCGAAGTTTACTCTCAGAGTTGATTGAAGTTCAGATAGAAGCCACAAGACAAGTGAAGAATCAAGAAGGCTACTACTGAAGATCAGAGAAGTTTTTAGTTTTTGTTTTGTTATTTTTCAAGGTGCTAGATACTTGTAAAATTTCTAGTTAGATCGTAGACATATCTGGAGGTATAGTCTGTTGAAGATCTAAGTCTTCTTCTTGAGACTTTAAAGACAGGAACATACACTTGTACTCGATCGGAAGAGTTTAGTGGAAACATCACAACTGGGTTTGTGAGAGTGGATGTAGACAAGTTGTCGAACCACTATAAATCTCGTGTTTGATTTACTTTACTGTTTTGTTTGTTGTTTAATTGATTAATTGTTTAGTTAATTGAATTACATAACTGAACTAGACTAGCTGAGTATACATAAAACAGTGTTCTCGAATTAAGTTGAGTATAAACTTTAATTGGGCTCATTGTTAATTTCGTATTCCGCACATTGTAATTCTGATATATCGAAAGATTTTAGAAAAGTCTATTCACCCCCCTCTAGACATTTTCTTTAGCTTCCCTCGATATTAACTCAACTTAGGGACCTACAACATCAATGCCACTTCTTTGCACACTCCCTTCTGGAGAGTATCTCTTAGTGAGATCTACAGGGGTAATGGGTTGGTTGGAAGGGGTAACATGGGTTTCAGGGGAGTTGGGCTCAGGATTCTGAAACTCAGGGATGTTGGCCTCTATAGGTTGACCTTCAGGGACCTTGGATTCTGGAGTTCCAGAACCAGATGAGTTGGTCCTTGACCTAGATTTGGTCCTACTTTCAGCTCTGCTCTCTCTTAGAGCCAATTGTAGTGACCTTTCTTCCTGCATCTCCAACACCTTTTCAGTAGGTTTGGCCCTTCTCTTGCTAGCTCTACTGCTCCCACTTCCTTCACCATCCTTCTCAGGGACAACTTCCCTGATCCTCTTATCTCCTCTAGACTTTTGTCTAGTCTCATTGTACTTCAGCCTCAACTCCTCTGAGTGGTCAGAAGGCACACTTACTCCCTCTTCTGCCACTTCATCAACTTCAGCTGATGCTCCTGAGGCTTCTCTTGAAGACAATTGAGACATTTTCCTTGTTTTGACAGCCCTGGCCTTGGTTCTTTTCTTCAGCAGGTTTTGCCATAAGCATCCTCCTTTGCTCAGTTTTCTTGCTGAGCTTCCTGAACAGGATCTTTTGGGCTGGGAGGGGCTTTGCAAATGTTTGCATCTGAGAGTAATGGGAGAATCTCTCAATCAACAAGTTTGCCCTGGTGCAATACTTGAGTTTCCCTTCTAGCACAACCTTGTTGTGAGCTCTCACTTTAAATTTAGCCTTTTCCTTCATCATCTCAGACATAATGAAGGTCCTCCAATCAAATTTGATGCCTTTGTCACTAGCATCAATCACAGCAGCCATGATTCTGATTCTTGGATGGCTGACCTGCTCCAAGCTTCCAGTGTTGCTCAAGAGACTCTTAGCAACTACCTCAAAAAGGTTGAGAAATTCTGGCTTGAGAGTCTTCTTGTTTTGTGTTGAAGAGATGGGGCCTGGAACCAATAGCCATTCTTGAGCTATTTCATCTTCATGCCCAGTACCATAAACTTCTGGATTCCTTCCCTCATAAGGCAATCCAAAAGCTCCTTCAAGATCTTCTGAGGAGAATTTCACTCTATGAAATCTCTCATCTTCCTCTCCTTCTGCAATATATGACAATCTTGTGGAAACTTCACCATCTACAGGTTCACCTCTCCACTTGAGAAAGGCAAAGAATTCAGCCATGTAACTTTCCAAGCATGAACTTGGTCTTTCTTCCATGAACTTTTGTAATCCAGCTCTTCTCAACCATCTTAGAGTTGGTGTAATTTCAGGATCTTCACTCTCAAAGGATACTATGGGCTCAAAATGAAGATTATTTTTGTTGCTCAAGTATCCAAAATCAAGGTCTAAAGCCTTGTTGGAGAAATCAATAATCATCTCTGGTCTAACCTTGGGAGCCATTTGAAAGTTACAGAGAAAGGTTTGAGGAAGATTGAGAAAGTTTGAAGAAAATTTGAGTTAGGGTTTCGAATACTTGGGGAAGAAGTGTTTGTGGGGGATCTTAAGACTTGTGAATATTCTAAAAAGAATGTTTGTCAATGAGTTGGTGAAGTCTTTATGCAATTCAAAGGTGAGCAAAAATGGAAATCCAAAATGAACGGATAGGATTGATTTCAGAGGAGTTGGCCAGTTTTGATCCAATGGTCAAAAACCAATGCAACAGTGAAAAACTGTTTTGTTCAAAAACGTGTGTGGTTTTTAATGTTTGTTTAAGGCTGGGGGTTTTTCGAGATAGATCATGTCCCAAAAAGTTTAATGCAAACAAGAGTTAAATCTTGGCATTTAATGCATGGAAAGTGACCTTTTGGGTGGGAGACAAATTAAATCCCAGAAAGGTGAAAACTGTATTTTCAATGGGACAGATTTCGAAATAGACAATGATCACCTAAAATAGGTGCTTATCAAACCAAGATTTGGTTTGATAGCCAAGACAACTTATCTGACCCTACATGGACAAGTGTCCTGAAGAGTTGAGGACAAGTGTCCTGAAGAAGTAAGGTCAACTTCTCTGAATTTCAGTAGACTTGACCAAGTCTGCTGAAGTTTGAATTTATTTTCCCTTTAATGGATAAACTCCTTTGAATTCAATTGTTCAACTTCCCTGGATCAAGAAGACCCAATTCTGCTGATAGCTCCAGGAACCTTGCCTCTGCAAGTGGCTTAGTTAGTATATCAGCTTTTTGATGATCTGTATGGATCTTGACCAACTTTATGTCCTTCTTCTCCACATGGTCTCTAATGAAGTGATGCTTGATGTCCACATGTTTGCATCTTGTGTGCAAGACAGGATTTTGTGATATAGCAATGGCACTATTGTTATCACAAAATATTGGCACTTCAGTAGAGTTGACTTTGTAGTCTCTGAGTTGTTGTCTCAGCCAAAGGATTTGAGCACAACAACTTCCAGCAGCAACATATTAACAGCCTCAGTGGTGGAAGTAGCCACTGTATTTTGCTTCTTGGAAAACCAAGATATGAGTTTGTTGCCTAGGAATTGACAAGTCCCTGAAGTGGACTTTCTGTCAATTCTGCATCCTCCATAATCAACATCTGAGTAGCCAGTTAACTCAATGTTGTCATCAGCAGGGTACCAAAGGCCTAGATTTTCAGTGCCTTTGAGATACCTCAAGATCCTCTTTGCAGCCTCAAGATGGCTTTTCTTAGGATTTGCTTGAAACCTTGCACAAACACCTACTGCAAAGGTGATGTCAGGTCTGCTGGCAGTGAGATAGAGGAGTGATCCAATTATTCCTCTATACTCAGTGGAGTTGGTTGGAACACCACTCTCATCAGGATCCATTTTCCAATTTGTGTTCATTGGAATCCTTACTGGCTTGCTTGTTGTACACCCAAACTTCTTGATCATCTCTCTGGTGTACTTGGCTTGGTTGATGAAGATTCCTTCTTTAGATTGTCTGACTTGTAAGCCCAAAAAGAAGTTCATCAACCCCATCATGGACATCTCAAACTTGCTTTGCATAAGCTTGGAGAACTTCTCACAAAGCTTCTCATTAGGGGATCCAAAAATTATGTCATCTACATAAATTTGGACAAGCAAGATGTCCTCTCCTTCAGAGATTCTGAAGAGAGTTCTGTCCACAGTTCCCTTGGTGAATCCATGATCCAATAGGAATTGTGACAGTGTGTCATACCAAGCCCTAGGGGCCTACTTGAGTCCATATAGAGCTTTCTTCAGTCTGTATACTTGGTCTCCAACCTCAAAACCTGGTGGTTGCTCTACGTAGACTTCTTCTTTCAGGACTCCATTCAGAAAGGCACTCTTGACATCCATTTGATATACTTTGAACCTCTTGTGGGCTGCATAGGGTAGGAAGAGCCTTATTGCTTCTAGCCTTGCCACAGGTGCAAAGGTCTCATCATAGTCAATGCCTTCATGCTGGCAGTAACCTTTTGCCACTAGTCTTGCTTTGTTTCTGACAATCACATCATTTTCATTCTTTTTGTTCTTGAACACCCACTTGGTTCCAATAACATCTTGATGTGAAGGTCTATCCATCAGCTCCCATACTTCATTTCTGGTGAATTGGTTAAGCTCTTCCTGCATTGCTGTGATCTAATTAGCATCCTGAAGTGCTTCATCAATGTCTTTTGGTTCCTGTTCTGACAAGAAACAACAGAACATAGCACTTTCACCATGAAACTTTCTGGTTCTGACTCCTATACTTGGGTCACCAAGTATCAGATCAGTAGGATGGTCATACAACCAAGTCCTTCTTTTTCTAATCCCTTCAGTAGAGTTGTCCTCTACTGAGGTTGAGTCATTTTGATCATAAAATTCAGGGTAATTTAGTGCAGGATCTAATTTAGGATCATAATCAGGGGTGTTGCCCTCAATGTCAGGGACATTGGCATTTTCAACAGTTTGAGTTCCCCCTTGATTATTTGACCCATTAACTACCTCAGCAGTAACTGCTTCTTCATTGGTAGTTGTTACCTGGACGTGAACTGGGATTGGCTCATTCAGTTCACCATTTCCATCAGTGGGGTTTGTCTCAGGAAGGTTGCCTTCAGGATTGTTGTCCAATGTGGTATGTTCAGGTAGATTGGCTTGGACAACATCTATGAATTCAGTGTCTTTGTCTTTTAGGCTCAATCTGGTTGTCCTCTGTGTGATTTCTTCAGGTTCCAAACTATCATTCCTGATCTCAAAGATAGACTCATCAAACACAACATGAGGTGTTTCTTCCACAATAAGGGTTTTCTTGTTGTAGACTCTGAAAGCTCTACTGATTTGAGAATATCCAAGGAATACTCCCTTATCAGCTTTACTATCAAAGGCTTTCAATTGTTCTTTCCCATTATTGTGTATGAAACACTTGCAACCAAAAATGTGAAAGTATGACACTTTAGGTATTCTTCCTTTCCAGAGTTCATAGGGGGTTTTGCCTTGCCCCTTAGTGATCAAACATCTATTTTGAGTATGACATGCTGTGTTTATGGCTTCAGCCCAAAACCTCTTAGGTAAATTTGAATCAGCAATTAAAGTTCTAGCAGCTTCTTTTAAGGTTCTATTCCTTCTTTCTGCAACTCCATTTTGTTGGGGAGTTCTAGCTGCTGAGGTTTCATGAGCTATTCCATTAGATGTGCAATA
This sequence comes from Galeopsis tetrahit, assembly GCA_963675135.1. NCBI lineage: Eukaryota > Viridiplantae > Streptophyta > Magnoliopsida > Lamiales > Lamiaceae > Galeopsis > Galeopsis tetrahit. The sequence goes on from OY776127.1 coordinate 78,266,063, forward strand.
CTCATTTATGTATGAATTTATGAACTCAGTGCCTTTATCAGATCTTATCTTGATAATGCTAAGCCTTTTCTCATTTGACAGTCTCTTAAGGAGTTCAGGTAGTTTGACTTGTGTTTCCTTCTTATTAAGGAGAAATACTACCCATGTGAACCTAGAGAAGTGATCTACTACAACCAATGTGTATTTTCTACCATTTATACTTGAAGGGGTGATTGGTCCAAAAAGATCCATATGTAGAAGTTCAAGTACCCTTTCAGTAGAAATGACTGGTTTACCTTTGAATGAGGCTTTAATCTGTTTTCCCTCTTGACATGGCTTACACACATGTTCTTTTATGAAAACCTCATTAGGTAGTCCTTTAACTAATGCATTTCTAGCAAGTTTGTTCATTGATTTGAAGTTCAGATGGTTTAGCCTCTTATGCCATAACCAGCTTTGTTCACTAGTGCTCTTAGCAATGAAACATGCAGCATCAGTAGACTTGTCCCAGTCTGCAAAATACACATTTTCCTTCCTAGTTCCAGTCAATAGAGTTTGTTGAGTTTTATCCTTAATTAAACATTTTCCACTTGAGAACTCAACTTTAAAATCTTTGTCACAGAATTGACTGATACTTAGGAGATTATATTTGAGACCAGCTACATAAGATACATTGGTTACTTTGATGTTACCAATCATCAAAGTACCATAACCTTTTGTTGTTGCTTGTGAGCTGTCTCCAAAGGTGACATTTGGGCCTTCTTTTTCAATAAAATCAGTGAGGAGTTCCTTGTTTCCAGTCATGTGCCTTGAGCATCCACTGTCAAGATACCATGCTGTCTTTTTGTTCATGCTCCTCTTCTTGTGGCCCAATGGTACCTGCAATTAGATAGGTTTAGGTACCCTTTGAGTTTTGGGTCCTGAGAGGTTAGCTGTACCTTTAGGAACCCAAACTTGCCTAATCACCCTGATTGATTCAAGGTGGCTAAGTTGTTTTCCTTGTGCATCAACATACACTGTCTTTCCCTTAAATGCCTTTGGGAAAGTATGTGTGAATGTGTTAACTCTGTAAGTTTCAGGGGAGTTGTCAACTCTCCTGAACTTATGAGTTCTTTGTGCAGCTTGATGGAATCTTTGAGGAAAGGCATTTTTATAACCATTACCCTCTGGCATGAAGGGTTTTGGTTGTCTCATTTTATTCTGCCTTTGAGGATAGTTGTCCTTAGGTTTATTCAGCTGAGGCTTTCTCAGATGAGTTGGCCTAGGCTGATTATACCTTGGATAACTTCTCTGAACATTGTTCAGGAGAGTTGCCCTCCCATTGGGTCTACTCTGCTGACCAATATTCCTCTTGTATTCAGGAGCCTTGACCTTTTCCAAGGGTTTAGGCTTAGTCTCCTGAAGCACTTGAGTACGCATTTTAGTTAATTTGCCCTTTCCTTTATTCAGTGGCTGAGTTATTTCATTTTCAGCTTGTTGTGCCACTGATTTAACAAAGATTTTCTTAGTGTTACTTGTAGAGGCAACACTAAGACAAGGTGAAGATTCAAATGGATCAAAACCCAATCCACTTCTTTGAGCCATAGGTCTTTGATAACTCTGAATTTCGTCTATTGCTCTAGAGGATTTGTTCAAAGCAGACATTTTTAATTTCAGGCTCTGTTCACTTGATTTAAGAATATAATATTCATGTGAGAGGTTTTCAAACTTGGCATTTAGAATTTTCAGTTCAAAATCTTTTCTCTTCTGAGAGAGGAGTTGATCATCAATCTTTCTTTGTTGGTCAACTATCCTGAGATTTGCTTCCTTAAGCTCTCTCAAGACTTGTTGATACAACTCAGTAGATTTGACATTAGCAGCTACCTCAGAGTTTTTGGTAAGTTCAATAGCCAACCTTTCATTTTCTCTCACACAGTTATCATGAAATTCTTGTAATCTAGTGAAATCTTCCATCAACTTCCCAAAGGAAAGTTTCAAGTTGACTTCACTAGTGTTCTGTGATAAAAATGATGGTGAGCTAGAAGTGGAGGATACCTCATCATCCTCAAGAGCCATGTTGCACACATCATCATCATCATCACTGTTTGAGAACAGTCCATCTGAAGAGTTGAAGCTTTCAGCACTATCAGATTCTTCACCAGCCATCATGGCCTTTCTATTTATGAACTTTCTGTCTCTTTTAACTTGCCTCTCTCTTCTTTCTTTGGAGCTTAATTCAGGGCAATCATACTGGAAGTGTCCTTTCTTCTTGCAGTTGTAGCATAGGTCTTCATCATCATCCTTCTTGGATTCATCTCTTCCTTTTGATGATGAAGGGTCAGCTCTACTGGACCTTCTCCTATCAGAGTACTTGTCCTCTGATCTTTTCTCTTCAGGTTTTTTGTCCTTGGCCTGATCTTCAGGGGAGTTGTATCTTCTCCTGAATTTGTTGTCTTGGTAGAATTTCTTGTATCTACCAAACCTTGTGTTCAGCTTGTCAAACCTTCTAGCCATCAAGGCTAGTTCTTCCTTCATTTCAGTCTTTAAGACTGACTTTGATGATCTGGGAGTGGGTTGCATTTCAGGTTCAGCAACTTTGGCTTTGAATGCCACTCCCTTAGTAGGATTTGAAGGTTCCTCAACGGGTTTTCTTCTATTGAGGTCAAACTCATAGGCTTTGAGTTCTGAGAAGATTTGTTGCATTGGCATGGAAGAGAGATCTTTGGTATTCTGCATCATCACAGCATAGACATCCCACTTTTGAGTGAGGCTTCTCAAGATCTTCAATCCAACTTCTCTCCTGGAGTACACCTTGCCCAAAGAGTTGATTTCATTCATCACATCAGTGAATCTACCAGCAAATTTGTCAATGGATTCTTCAGCTTCCATTGAGAATTGTTCAAACTTTTGCACAGCAACTTGGAGCTTATTCTCCTTGATCTTTTATGTGCCTTCACACATCTCAACAAGAGTATCCCAAATTTCTTTGGCTGTGGTGCAGTGGTAGACTCTTCCCATGACTGCATCTGGAATTGTTTGATAGAGGGTGTTCATGGCAAGATAATTTAGATTATCTTTCTTCTTTTCATCAGCAGTGAAGTCATCCTCATCTTTGGGAATTAGTTCCCTTACATCTGCTCTTTGCTCATCTGTTACCCTGGGGTTAGTTTGGGTAAACACAAAAGGTCCTCTTGTGATTACTCTTAACATGTTAGTATGAAGAGATGCAAGATGAGCCCTCATTCTAATTTTCCAGAAATCATAGTTGTCTATTGAGAACATTGGCAATTTATGATGTGAAATGTGATTGACTGGATTTGTGGCCATGTTGTCCAATCCTTGAACAGCAGGTGGAGGAACAGCATTGTTGTTAGCCATATCTCAAGAATAATCAGTTAGTCAACAAGTGATAGATTTCAGATAGAGATCAGTTCAGTGACCACACAAATATGTGAGTTTTTGAAAATCAAGATGGATTTTTCAGAAGCAGTGGTCTTTGAACCCCTGCTCTGATACCACTTGTTGGTCCTGAAAGGAGTATATAACAAGTTTATGGGGGGGGAATACACTTGTATGCAAATCTTTTCAACTTATGATCAAACCAGAGCTCAGCAAGGTTGTCTTGGACAACTCTGCTGAAGATGATAAACTCTTCTAAGATAATCAAACTACTAAGTACTATTGAGTACTTAGTTGAATAACTATCTAGGGGAGTTATAGGTGCGGAATAGTGGTTGGCCCTTTAAGTTTAGACTCCTTAAGTTTCTGAAATCACTTTGTCCAATACAGTTTTGCACAGTCTTTGAATATGTATCTTTTGAAAGATCAGTTTTGTGTGCAGAGTTTGAATGAATGTAAGTACTTGTAAAGCAAATCAACACAAGAGGTTATAGTGGTTCAGAGACTCAAGCTCCTACATCCACTTTCCCTGATTTAACAGCATAATTCCTTCACTCTTGGAATTAACTTGTTTTATAGTGCCAAGGTGCACTTGATCAATAACACCACTCCTTGGTGAATTGATCCCTAGGATGTCTAGAGTCCTAGTACCCTCTTCTCAACTCAGAACTGAACTGTTCTTCTCTCAACAGTCAGCTCCTACCACTTCTACTACTACAACCTTCTCTCTTTCTCACTTGAAAGGGGTAAGGATTGAAGTAAGGTTCCAACTAATGAGATATCCCTTACAATGAAGATCAGTGTATAAGGATTAGGATATCTCTCTAAGCTTTGTATGGATATACAGTAAGTTCAGCTTAGAAGAAGTGTATGAAGACTAAGATAGTCTCTTTGAAAACTTTGAGAGCACTTTGTCTTGTAGGATAGTTGGATATTCTTGTCAAGGTTGAGGTGCTTCAAATGGTCTTCACACTTCTGTATTTATAGACAAAATGGAGGATTTGCCCGTTGGAGAGGCAGCCCCAAATTGCTATAAATGTCTTCCTTGAGTTCTTCAAACTGGAAGACAGATTCTTGATAGTGACATGTCCTCATTTGGGTAATAAACGGCTTGTAAGACTTTGTCTCCTTTCTGCAACACTTTTCCCAATGTTTGACTTCTTGTTAGGACTCGGACATGGCTTCTGAAGGTTGATCCAATGATAGGACAACATTCCTTATCAAATGGACAACTCTCCTTATCACTATTAGCAGATTTGCTTTTCAGCAAGATTGGCTTGCTCATCTTCAGATGACTTGGCTCTTTCCCTTTCTTTCTCTTCAAGTTGATCTTAGCATGTTTCAATGAGGTTCTTTAGGGTATGGTTGTCTCTAGCTCTTCAGCATGGTTGACCTTCAACCATTAGAATCTTTGTTCTGGTTTAAACTTGCTGAGACAACTCTTCTGGGACAACTTCCCTGATCAGCATATTTGGTCTTTTAGCTTCAGAGTTGATGTTTTTATAGAGTTAACCTCTCTGGACAACTCTCCTGATCAGAGCTTTTGACTAATCTTGTCCTTTAGAGCTTTGCAATCTTGTTCTTGTATAGAAATAACTCTTCTGGACAACTCTCCTGATCAGAGCATGTGGTTTTCAATGGAGTATGCTTGTCCTCAGTGTTAGTTCCAGATTTTGAGCCTTGAGGGGACTTTATCTTGATCATTTTAAAAGCATAGGTTCCCCCTCATATTGTGCTTCTAGTCATCTAAGAGCTGCCTAACATATCAGCTTCTCATCTAGCCTTATGCTATGTGTTCTAACAATCTTAGAACACAATCATCTTGACTTAGGCATGTCTCAGGGGGTTTTGGTATTTAATCAAAACATATTTCATTTTATTCCCAACAGACTTTACTGTATTTATTTTAATATGATTTTTGTAAGTGTATTTTTTTTAATGTAACATAAAAAAAAAATACATAAAAATTATTTTACCGATTGAACCGGCGGTCCGACCGGTCCAACCGGTTGGACCGTGAACCGTTGCCTAATCCGGATTGATCACCGGTTCGGTTATGAAAACAATGATTCTGAGATTAATTTTTTCATTCTTTTAATTCAATGTTTATTGTTGCCCCATTTTGGAACAATAATTACAAGGTTTGTCATCAAAAGATTGTTGCCCAATCACTGAATTTGTCGGACGCTTCAATTTTAAACACACGTTCAAGCCACGCGTGTCAGTTTCCTGTAAAAAAAATAAATTAATTTTCCGACAAAAAGAATGTAAATTGGACTAAAAGGATGTAAATTGGAAATCTTAGGACGTATTCTGAAAATGTGAAAACTTAAATGATTTAAAATGTAATCGTCCTAAGTTACGGGACCTATTTTGAAATTTTCCCTTTCTTAGAAATGCACTTTCCACCTCCATTTATCTTTCTTCCATAGAAATGCACTTTCCACCCCAATTTTCCTTTCTGCACTTTCTGCCTCAATTTCCCTTTCTTCCTTAGAAATGCACTTTCCGCCTAAATTTCAGTTGCAACCTCAATGTATTTTCTTACAAATGTAATTTTTGCCAAAATATCCCCTTCTTCCATAGAAATACACTTTTTGCCCCCAATTTCTCTTTCCTGCTTAGAAATATACTTTCCGGATATAATTTTTTTATGTCCCATAACTTTTAAACTTTTCAAAAAATGTCCCCAAAAAATTAAGTTTTTCGACGTAGTTTTGATGTTCCGGCGACATTGGGACGTAAATAAAAATGCTAGTTAAAATTTTGGGACGCGTGTAATTGGAAAACTTAACTTTTTTATGTTCTAAAAAAGAGAGCAAAAAAGTAATTGTTCAATCGGGGCCAAACCATTTGACTGTAATGGGTCGGAGATGGCAACCAGCCTGTTATCCTTCCACTGCCGAGAGTGGGTGGTTGTCGCTGCTCTGTGGAGCCAGCCTGGCGCATTACCCACCACTCTAGGAGCCATGAAGCCCAAGCTTTAGCTCGGACCACATAGCCCAACTCCCAGCTTGGAACGGGCAGGCCAGAATTTAGCCACCAACAACCCAGTCAATTGGGTCAGCCCAACGTCCAATCACCCTAATGCCCCCACTTGGGTCGCAAGCTTGCGTTACCAAGCACGGCAATGACTTAGTGCCTTTTTCCTAGATATAACATAGCTGTAAAATTTGTATTCTTTCGATGTGGGATATCTTAATTTTTTTATAAGTTGAAATTATATATGGAAAAGTAGATCAAGTAATTTCCCAATTTTCCCTCAATCTGTATATATTGACCTTTTTCCTGTCAAAATATATATAGTTATTACCTTTTTCATTAATAAATTTGTCTTTTCCAAAACAAAACAAAAAATTGTCTTTCTTTAATTCTGAGCAGTGTTTTTAAAACCGGACCGGACAGGCCGGTTCAACCGGTTCGACCGTGAACCGGTCATGGATCCGGTCCGTAAAGTGGCTAAAAACCGTTTTTACAGTCAAACCGGATGGAAACGGCCCATAACCGAAAACTCAGCCCAAAACCGGAAAACCGGTTCAAACGGTCCAGACACAAGCCATTTTGTAAGGCTATTCTTTCATGTTTCTTCACCCTTTATTCGATGTGGGATAAATTTTATATGAGTATTTATCACTAACACTATTTTTATAGTGTTTTGCTCTAGTGTTTTTTTACTCATTTTCGATGTGGGATATAAATCTCATATATTTGTAGTTTACTAACCTCTTAGTTTTATATAGTTTTCCTTTCATATTTTTTATAACTTCTTTCAATGTGGGATAAACTCATATGAGTGTTTATCACTAACACTCCTATTTTTATTTATTTTTATATTGTTTTGCTCTATTGTTTCTTTTACTTTGATGTGGAACGTAAATCTCATATGATTGTTATTAAATTGTTGTTATATTGTTTTTTCTTCTTGTTTCTTCTACTTCTCTTTCGATGTGGGACATAAATCGCATACGTTTGTTACTAACACTCTTATTTTTACATATTTTTCTTTTTTCATGTTTCTTCTACTTCTTATTTAATGTGGGACAAAAATGTTATATGTTTGCTTGTTACTAATATTGTTGTTCTCATATTATTACTTTTTTCTCTTATTTTTTCAACTCCTGAACTTGTGAAATATGAATTATGGAGAATGAATGATGGGATATTTTAATTAATATTTATTATTTTATGACTTTACTGTATTTATTTTAATATGATTTTTGTAAGTGTATTTTTTTTAATGTAACATAAAAAAAAAAAAAATACATAAAAATTATTTTACCGATTGAACCGGCGGTCCGACCGGTCCAACCGGTTGGACCGTGAACCGTTGCCTAATCCGGATTGATCACCGGTTCGGTTATGAAAACACTGATTCTGAGATTAATTTTTTCATTCTTTTAATTCAATGTTTATTGTTGCCCCATTTTGCAACAATAATTACAAGGTTTGTCATCAAAAGATTGTTGCCCAATCACTGAATTTGTCGGACGCTTCAATTTTAAACACACGTTCAAGCCACGCGTGTCAGTTTCCTGTAAAAAATAAATTAATTAATTTTCCGACAAAAAGAATGTAAATTGGACTAAAAGGATTGTTGGGATATGAATCCTAGAACAAATCCTAAATGATGAATAAAAGATAAAAGATAATGTTTTGATAAGCCAAAAGAAGACTTGAATATTTTCTAAGTGTTGACTGATCTAGTCTAGTTAAGTTGAAGTCATCTTGTACAGATCAGTAGAGTTCACAAGACAAGTACAAGTTCACAAGACAAGTACTAGTTGTTTTAAGAAGCAAGTATTATTAAAAGATAAGTACGATTTATAAGTACTTCATATCTGTTCATATATGTTTACATTGATTAGGTTGTTACTGAGCTATTTGAGTATTGTATAGAGCTCATGTTTTTATATGTAATAGATAGATTCATTGTATAGTTTATAAGTTGACTAAGCTTGTATTATAAAAGCTTAATGTAATGTAAAAGTCTTGTTAGGTTAGATGATAGGACTAGATTAGTTCTATTGGAAGCATACTGCACAAGTCAAGTAGAAGTCGCAGACTACTACTACTGGACAAGACAGGTGCGCAACTTACACAAAGACAGGTCAACTTGAAGTTAGTTACAGAAACGCGTATTGAAGATGAAATTGAAGAATTAGTTATGGAATAACTAATTAACTGAAGAAACGCGTGGAAGAATAAAAAGAATCAGTTACAAGTTAGTTTTCAAGAAAGGTTGTTACACAACTGAAAGTTCTTGAATTTGAAGTCTATAAATACCCCAAGGTATTCATTGGTTAAAAACTACTGACGACTGAAATATTGAGAATTACTACTTACAAACGTTATTGAAGATTCAATCGAAGTTTACTCTCAGAGTTGATTGAAGTTCAGAAAGATAGCCAGAAGACAAGTGAAGAATCAAGAAGGCTACTACTGAAAATCAGAGAAGTTTTTAGTTTTTGTTTTATTATTTTCAAGGTGCTAGATACTTGTAAAATTTCTAGTAAGATCGTAGACATATCTGGAGGTATAGTCTGTTGAAGATCTAAGTCTTCTTCTTGGGACTTTAAAGACAGGAACATACACTTGTACTCGATTGGAAGAGTTTAGTGGAAACATCACAACTGGGTTTGTGAGAGTGGATGTAGACAAGTTGTCGAACCACTATAAATCTTGTGTTTGATTTACTTTACAGTTTTGATTGTTTAAATTGCTTAATTGGTTAACTACTTAACTAAACTAGACTAGTTGAGTATAGAACAGAGTTCTCGAAAATAAGTTGAGTATAATCTTGAATTGGGCTCATTGATAATTTTGTATTCCGCATATTGTACTTTGATATTTCGAAAGATTTTTGAAAAGTCTATTCACCCCCTCTAGACATTTTCACTAGCTTACTCGTTATTAACTCAACTTGGGACCTACAAGTGGTATCAGAGCAGTAGTTTACGAACTGCTGTTTCTTGATAACCAACACAAGACTTGGGTGAAAGTCTTGGTCCAAGATCATATTTGCTTTCGCATTCTTGATCAATATTCTTGATATATTTGTTTCGTGCTCCCTGTTCTTGACTTGACTGTTGTTCTTGATCATAACTCTACTTAGCACTTATTTCTTGAAATCATGTCTCTTGAGATCAGCGCCAACAAACTACCTAAGTTCCAGGTACAGGACTACGATTACTGGAAGCTAAGGATGGAAGCCATCTTCAGCTACACTCACGACTTAATGATCTCCGTCGTCACTGAAGGCCCAATTGTGACCATGATCCCCAATACTGCTGCCCTTGATCCAAATCAACCAGTGGGTACTCTCGTCAAGAAACCAAGGTCAGAACTAACCTCTGAAGAAATGAGACAGAATAATTTGGATAGCTTGGCCAAGAATTACATCTTACACACTCTTCCTAATGAGTATCTGGGAAAAGTGTTAAAATGTAAAACTGCCAAAGAAATGTGGGATCGCTTAGCTATCATTTGTGAAGGGACATCCCTAATCAAAGAAAGCAAGCTTTCCACTGCAGTCCAAAGATTCGAATCATTTCATATGAAAACTGGTGAAACAATAGACCAGTTGGATACTCGTTTTACTAAAATCATGAATGACTTGGAAGTCCTTGGTAAATCTTATACTCCACGAGAAATCAATCTTAGGATTCTCAAAAGCCTTGATAGTCGTTGGAAGATGGTAAAAATGCTTGTTAAGAATACCCAAGATATAGACGTATGGACAGCAGAGACTATGTTTCAAACTCTAAAGGCTCATGAGTTTGATCTAGACGAAGATGAACCCATAGTAAGTAGTGACAGAGAACATGCTGTATCTAAGAACGTTGCTTTTAAGGCTAGTTCGTCTAAGATAGACAGGTCTAAGACTAAGACTAGGTCTGCTTCTGTTAAAGACGAGATAGATACTGATCTTAGCCTGAAGGATCAGGTAAGCCTCATGGTTAGAAAGTTTGATAGGCTGAATAAACGATTTGGAAGATATAAGAAGTTCTATAGAGAGCATAGAGGGTCTGCTTCTAAGAACTCGTCTGAAACCAGACGAGACCGAAACTCGTCCGAAAGGAGAGACGAAGTCTCGAAAGGTAACAGACAAGATAGAGAGTCTGATGGTAGGAAGATTACTCGTTCTGATAGACGTGATAAACGAAGGAACAACTCTCCTATTAAAAAGGCTACTAATGATCTCGTGTGCTATAACTGTGAGAAACCAGGTCACTACATATATGAATGTCCAGACCTGAGTACTGATGATCGAGAAGAACGCAAAGCACGAAGGGAAAGAAGATACAACCGTGGTAAAAAGGCAATGATGGCCAATAATGACTCTGACTCTGACTCAGACGAGTTGCCATCATCCTTATCTAGCTACCCGTCTGAACCAGATCACGATGAAGCATTCATAGTTGATGATGGTCTATGCTTCATGGCTAAAATCGACCAAGAGGTATCATCTGTTACTTCCTTTCAATCATGTGATGAATCAGATTCTGATGAAAGTGACACTGCCAGTAGCCAAGTAGGGAGTAGTCTTCAGCACTCTACTAGTGCAGTTGAAGACGACCTCCTACTTGCCAACAAGGCATTCATTGAAGTCAGTGACGAAAACATCACCTTAAGACAAGAAATCATTGATCTTAAGGAAGCTTAGTCTAAAGTAGATCCTAATATAACAGTCCTAAATGAACGCTTGCAAGAAGAGTTGAGACAACTCAGAGAGAAGTGTGCATTGACAGACAAGTTGTATCAAGACCTACTTAAGACACACGCTACTGAGAAACATGAATTCAATGTTTTACAAAGTAAGCTCAAAAAGCTTGAAGAACGTAATAAGTTCTTAGAAACCGAGGTTGTCACATTAGACCTTAAACTTACTGACCTGGTTAACTCATCTAAGGTTAACCTTGAACTGTCAGATAGGTATAGGGCTCCTGCTGACAAGACAGGCATAGGTGCTGAGACACCCAGCTCGTCTACTCAAATTCCTAAGAACCCTACTATTTTCATCTCAAGCTCTTTGACTAGTGATAAAGGAAAAGAACCATTGATATACGATATTGACACTCCATCAAAAGGTACTGTACCAAAACAAGCTTGAGTTAACATTCCAATTACCAAAGATGGTAAAAAGAAAGTTAACAACAAGCCTGTTCCGTTTAAGACAAGTCAACAAAGGACTAGGAATCGTGGACGACCAAATCAGGTCAGATACGAGGACTGGTATCCTGAGGAGACTTGTACTAGACAAGTACAGACTAGACGACAAGAGTCTAGACCTCCTTTCATAAGGCAGTCTCAACTCTACTCGTCTAGACCTAGACAGAAAGGTCCAAAATATCGTATACAACCTGTTCTATATCCTCCACCTTTGTCATATGATATCAAAGGAGAAGAAAGACCTAAACATGTCTATAAACCGTATGGACCTAATGCATACAAACCTTACTCTGACTATCATAGACAAGTGCCTGCTCAAGTAGAGATTAAGTCAAAAGGCTATCTCCAAAGAGTAGACTCGAACTCGACTGATAGGCCAGATAAGGACAACAAGGTCTTATTTTGCAACAAATATGGTCGAAAGCTTAGAAGGTCAAACTTGTTCAGGACTCCAATGTACATTTGGATTCCATTGAACTCGACTAACCCCCAAGGACCCCAATAAACAAGGAGGGTACCTAAATTATGTATCATCATCTATTGCAGGGTCGACTCGATCTATACAAGAAAGGTGGCTCAACAGGAGAAACTTGGTACATAGATAGTGGTTGTTCGCACCACATGACTGGTACCAAGACTCTCTTATCAAGCTACCATGAGCAAGAAGGACCAAAAGTGATATTTGGTGATAGCTCCATTGCTGTTACTAAAGGATTTGGTTACCTTCGGAATGGTGACATAGAAATTCAAGATGTTTCGTATGTTGAAGGCTTGAAATACAATTTACTCTCTGTTTCACAATTTTGTGATCGTGGATACAAGGTGCAGTTCAAGAGTCAGAAATGTGAAATCATTGACAAAAGAACTCACACAGTCTTACTGGTCGGCATTAGACAAGGAAGTGTGTACATAGTAAACTGGAACAGTTGTCCGAGGGACACCTGTCTACTTACTAAGAATCCTAAAGAACTTGGCTGGCTCTGGCATAGACGCCTTTGTCATCTAAACTTTAAGGTTCTTAATAAAATAGCCAGAGACTACCTTGTGGAAGGTATTCCCAATGAAGTCTACTATAAGTCACATGTATGCACGTCCTGCCAAAAAGGTAAACAGGTAAAGGGTTCTTTCAAATCTATTCCATCCCTCTCAACCAGTAGAATTCTTGAACTTCTACATATGGACTTACATGGCCCGATAACTCCTCCAACTTTGAACGGTAGAAGGTACACACTTGTTGTGGTAGACGACTATTCTAAGTTCACTTGGGTAGTCTTCTTACACAAGAAGAGTGATACACAAACACTTTTGCCTGATCTATTGAAGAAGTTACAGGTTGAGAAGAATCAGTCAATTGTCAAGATCCGTAGTGACAAGGGTACTGAATTCATTAACTGCTATATTAAAGAATTTTGTTCTAAGCGTGGCATCCAGCACCTTACTAGTGCAGCTAGGACACCACAGCAAAATGGAGTAGCAGAACGAAGGAACAGAACTCTTAAGGAGGCCTGCAGGACCATGCTGACAGAGTATAATACACCTCAGAAATTTTGGGCAGAAGCTATCAACACTGCATGCCACTCACAAAATAGAAGTGCTATCAATAAAGCACTAGGTAAGACGCCCTACGAGGTATGGAAAGGTAGAAAACCCAGAGTTTCATATTTTCATATATTTGGATGCAAGTGTTTCATCCATAACAATGGGAAAAGCAAGTTGAATGCTTTCGATGCTAAAGCAGACGAGGGGATATTCTTAGGATACTCCTCGACTAGCAAAGCATTTAGAGTATTCAACTACTCAACCCTTTGTGTGGAAGAAACACCACATGTGGTTTTCGAAGAATCTCAACAGGACCCGTCTGCCAACAAGATCAGTGAGAAAGCTACTGAGCTAACTATCGAATCTGACAAAGACTCAGAGGTATATGAATCCGTTCAAGCTTACAATCCATTTATAAAAGCTCTCGAGTCAGACGACCAGAAGAAGGTGAGTGCTCAAGGTAACTCTACTAGACCAGTTGACATACCTAAACTAGTCGACTCGTCTACTCCCATTAAATCTTCTGATGATAATGATGTTGACATGCATGATGCTGTACATGATATAGATGACAGTACTATTGTTAAGAATAGAAATACATGGAAATCAGCGCATAATACTGAAAATATTATTGGTGACTCTACTGTTGGTGTTAAGACTAGACGACAACTCTTTGAGTCGCAAGAACAATCTAGTCCATCTCTGTTTTGCTGGTGTTGTTTCCTCTCATCTATCGAGCCAAAAACCATTAATGAGGCATTGGCTGATAGTAATTGGATCATTGCTATGCAAGACGAGTTGAATCAGTTTGTTCGAAACGACGTCTGGGAACTTGTCGATAGACCGAAACATCATAATGTAGTTGGAACTCGATGGATTTTCAAGAATAAGAAAGATGAGAATGATGTAGTTGTTCGTAATAAGGCTAGACTAGTCGCCCAAGGCTATTCACAAGCTGAAGGCATAGACTATGATGAAACATATGCTCATGTTGCTAGACTAGAAGCCATTCGATTGTTTCTTGCATATGCTGCCTACATGAAATTTACTGTATATCAAATGGATGTTAAAAGTGCATTTCTTAACGGTATTCTTGTGGAAGAAGTATATGTTGAACAACCCCCAGGTTTCGAAGTCAAAGGTAATCAGGTATACAAATTAAAGAAGGCCTTATATGGACTAAAGCAAGCTCCAAGAGCCTGGTACGATACTCTTTCTCAATTTCTATTAGAAAATGGTTTTACTAAAGGCAAGGTAGACAGAACCCTGTTTAGAAGACAAGAAGGGAAAGACATTTTACTCGTCCAAATTTACGTAGATGACATCATTTTTGGTTCACCTAACAAAGAGCTGAGTGAAAGTTTCTCAACACTCATGCAAAGTAAATTTGAGATGTCTATGATGGGTGAAATGAATTACTTTCTTGGACTTCAAGTAAAACAGACCCCTGAAGGGATTTTCATAAATCAAGCAAAGTATACTAGAAATCTTCTAGACAAGTATGGTATTAAGACATGCAAGTCTGCTGGCGTACCTATGCTACCTACATACAGAATGGACCCAGACGAACAAGGTAAGTGTACTGATCAAACTCATTACCGTGGTCTAATTGGTTCATTACTCTACTTAACTGCTAGTAGACCTGATATTGCATTTTCTGTTGGAGTATGTGCTCGTTTTCAAGCTAACCCAAAAGAGAGTCATATGGAAACCACTAAAAGGATTCTGAAATATTTGAAAGGAACCATCAATCGTGGTATATGGTATCCTTCAAATGATGATTTATCTCTAAGTGGCTACTCTGATTCTGATTTTGGTGGTTGTAGAATAGATAGGAAATCTACATCTGGTTCTTGTCAATTCTTAGGCACAAAACTCATTTCATGGTTTTCGAAAAAGCAGACAAGTGTTGCTACCTCTACTACTGAAGCCGAGTATATGGCTGCTGGTAGTTGCTGTAGTCAATTATTATGGCTTATTCAACAGCTTAGAGATTATAATATTTGTGAATCAAATGTTCCTATATTCTGTGATAGTAATAGTGCCATTGCCATTACACAAAATCCTGTTCTGCACACACGTTGTAAGCATGTTGATGTGAAACACCATTTCATACGTGATCATGTAGAAAAGAAGGATATTCGCATGGAAAAGATTCATACTGATTTTCAAAGAGCTGATATTTTCACAAAACCATTAGCTGAGACTCGATTTCATGAATTATGCATTAGTCTAGGACTAATTGATCTTGATCCTACTAGTATATAGCAATGCACTAACCAGACAGGTACAATCCTAAGAAGAAAGGAGAAATAGACAAGTTACCACAAAAGAGCAGAGCACTCGTCTACTCACGCAACAGACAGGTATACAAGGTCAGACAAGTTGACCATCCAACCCGATGAGGAAGCTGGTAAAGCTGAGGATAATACTAAGGGAATAAACATTTAAGGGGGAATCCTTGATTTCTTAAAGATCCTTATGTTGACTCTTTAGTTTGGTGACAGTCATCTTGTTTGAACCTTGATCATTGACTTAGATTGATATTCATTATTATTTATCCTACTCGACTACCTGTAATACATCTAATCTGTAGTGCAAGAACAAGACAGGTACATATAATCGTTTGATGATCTAAAGTAGACAAGCACAATCGAAGGGGGAACTCGTCTTGTGTAAACCAGTCTACTCGTCTGTTCTGGATAGACACGAACAGACAAGATAAGTGTTCCTTTGATGCAAATATTCTAAGTGTTTAATCAATTTGAATCAAGGATATATATGTAGTTTGAAGTATTGAAAGTTTGAAAAACCTAGATTTGGATGTATACACTCCATTTAATGAGGTGTATATAACCAGTTCGCGCCAAACACTCTACTTTGCTAGGTTAGAGGAATACACCCCTCTATTCTACCAATAGATGAGGCGGATTTCAAATTTCACAATACTAAATCACGTAATTTTCTCGATTCCGCCAAACTGAATTTCTAAAGCCTTTCATATCTGACCATTGGATTATTACTTCCAATCTCAACCATTGAACTCAAATGTTTAAAATCACATTTTACTTGTTCTTAACTGCTCACGATTTCAGTTTCTCTTGATCTCATAACTTCTCAAGCACTCAAACCTCTTCGAAATTTCTTGATTTTCATAAATCGTTTTTACTATGTCTATCGTTTCAATGTTCGATGCTCGTACTAACATGCAAGCTAGGTTTGATCTTGGTAAGTACATTACCGAAGGAAGAGTGCATACAGAAGGATCGGTATTTTTCAAAGGGAATCACACTGAAGACAACAAGGAAATATTGATGAAATGCTTCAGATGCGGTTTGAGACCATATTTGGAGGCATTTCCTGAGGTTGTTCTTGAAGAGGAAGTGTTGGAGTTTTATGCTACTGCAACTAGACAGGGCGACTCAATTGAAGCTTTTATTGGAAGAAGGCGAGTGGAGATCACTAGAGAATTTCTGACCGAATCGCTGAAACTACCATCTGGATCGATAGATATCGAGAGATATGCTGAAGGTCGAGAGTTTTGTATTTTCTGCGGAAGAAGGCTGCAGTTGAAAAGCGATGGAAAGGTTCCTGTGGTGAAGAAGAAGGAGCTTCTGGAAAAATACAAAACTCTTCTTGATATTGCATCTAAAATGTTGCTAGGAGTTACTGGGAGTTTTGACTCTGTGACGCCCCAGAAAGCAAGGATTATGGCTGTGATTTATGATGGAATCACGGAAGGAAACTGGACCAAACTCTTCTTGGATAGATTGATGTACTACAAGAAGTTTGTGCAAGTTGATACCAGCTCAGCCAACTGGGTTGTTTCTGCAAATGTTAGTTTTGGAAACAAGTTAAGTATCATTCTACCCATTCTATTGCCGAACAAGACAAGTTGGAGTAAAGGCAAGCCGTTTCATCCACTAAAGCATTACTTGAAGAAGGAAGCTCTGGCTAAGCAAGCTGCTGCTAGGCCATCTGCTCCTAAGGCAAGTTGAGGTAAATCCTATGGATGTGATGCCGTATGGTGGGTCATCTAGTTCTTCAGAAGACGAGTCTCATGATGAAGAATCGGAAGAGGTTGAAAAAGGAGAGTCCGGTGCAGATGACTCAGAAAAGACTCAGTCAGATGGAGAGTCGCAACAAGAGAAAGAGTCGAGTGAACAAATTCCTGAAATGTACACTCTTGTAAGAGTCGGATCGCCTACTCGTCCAGACGAGTTGAGTACACAGGTTGGTACTTCTACTCAATCTGTTTCATTTCCTCTCTCTCTCCCGTCTACTTCTGTTCGAACCAAGGCTAGATCACACCGATCTAGGCCTAGACCTATTCCCTCAACCTCGCAAGTGCTGACAGCATATCCGCTGAGAGCCAGCCTACCCGAAAACACTCCTAAATTAGATACAACTGATACTCCTACAGTTGTCATACCAAACCAAGCCACGTCAAAGCCCGTTGAAACCAGTGCTTTCACACCCTCTCCCTCACCAGAATATGGTGAACCCCTCAACCCATCTACTGCAGACAAGACGCCAGTTGCCACTGCAACAACTGAGTTAGAGACCCCATCTACTCAGGACCCGTCTGTTGTTAGATTTAATTCCCTGGTTTACTACCCTATGTGTTTGAGAGAGAAGCGTATTCGATCCCGAATGACCAGAAATCTGAAGAGGACGCTCTCAACTATCAAAGTAGACTATGATTCAGAGCAGTTTGAAATTCTTGTAAGGATATGCACCTGGTTTGCTCTTAAGAAGTCCTCCACTGATGATCTTTTCGAAGTTATTCAAGGAATGGGAGGAATCTCCAATTTTTTGGATTGGGAGATGGAACAAAAGGAGCACAGTGGTGTAAAGGATCATTCCGAATTATTTCCGCCAAGAGCCTTGGTTGATCTTGTCAAAAGGCTATTAAAGATTCCTGATGGAATTCTGGTTGAAGAGTTCTCGTCTGATATTGGAACTCAGACTGATCTACTGGAAGAGGAGTTAAGAGCTGTAACAGTTGAAGCTGGAATTCAAACTTCAGATCAGTTAGAAGATGAGTCTGAAAACTCTGATGATGATTCTTTCAATTTTGGAGTAGAAGATGATGAGTTCATGGACGCCGAAATGTTTACAGAAGATGAACTTGTTGAGAAGGCTCAAGAAAAGGGTGTTACTGAAGCTCAGTCATCTACTCAAGGTTTTTCTGAAGGATATCTTGCTGAGTTGAAGTCGGACTTGAAAGATGTTGTTCATTCCGCAATAAACGAGTTTTTACAATCGAAAATGAAGGATGTGTTGATAGAACAGAATAAATCACTCGTTGAAAGTTCCAGAGATTTATTTATTGGAGAAGTCAACAAGATGGACTCAACTTTCAGAGCGGAGTTGACTGCAGAAGTTGAAGGTTTTTTACAGAAACAAGTTGAAGTTTCTGCGAAGAGGTCTATCTCATTTGCTAGATCGTTGGCTGAAGAATCTGGCAAAATGGAACGTCTTTACCGAGTTAAGATTGAGATAGCAGATGAGCAGAGGAGAGAAGCACAAGCTCAGTTGGTGAAGTCTCAAGCTATTCTCTCTGAGTTAACACAGCAAAACACTCTACTATGTCAGACAGCTACTCATTTCAAAGATGAGTTGACTATTAATTCGAAGAAGTTAGAATCTACTGCTGATCGCCTGGACATGATGAGTCGGGATCAAACACATCAAAGGCAGATAGAGCTAGCTGCTGAAGCTATGAAGGAAGCACTAAAGGAAGAAATGACTCGATTTACTAGTCTTTTCACTCTTAAGGCAAGTGATGAAGCCAAAAAGGGGGAAGAGAAGACAAGTAGAGTTGAAGTAAAGTCAAGTGCTGAACCAGAAGAAAAGGATGCTGCTACTACTATGCAAGAGCTAAGGAGGCCAAAAAGGAGGCTAGTTAAAACTGCAGAGTTAGAGCAAGCTGAAGCAGATGAACTTAAAAGACTGGAGAAAGGAAAGAATGTTGCGTCTCCAGAAACTGAAATTCAGACTAGACGAGTTAAGAGGAAGCTGAGTATTGAAGAACCTACTGCTGCTGCTACAGTTGAAAAGAAGCAAAAGATTGTTGATCCTAATGATGAAAGTCGTTATGCAAGCAAAAAGAAAGTAGAAAAACATATTGAAAGACTGCAAAAGCTGAAGATAAATGAAGAAGAGATGGAAGATCAGTTCATTGACTACTTCATTGACAAAGAGCATAGACAAGAATGGCTCAAAGTGAAGAGGCAATGGGAACTTGATCATTGGATTATTCGAAAATATGGTGAGTCTGAAAGTCCAGATGAGTTGTATGTCATGTTTGACAAATTCATGGAAGGACAGAATAAATTGCTTTGGAATTTGGTCATGAGGATATCAGCTGCTGCAAATTTCAACATTCTGATACCGACCTTTCCAAGATGGAAGACACCTATGACAAGCTCAGGAAAAAGAGTTGATATTAATCAAATCAAGAAGTTTGAAGAAGAACTGCTAGACAAAGAGAAGATTGAAGATGAAGATCAGATCAGTCTAATTCACAAGAGACTTCTTGATGCATTCTGTGTTCCAAATCCAGAAGGAGGTAATCTTTCAGATTAGTTTTTTTGTTTGAAGGTTAGTTGTTTTTTTTGCTCTGATATTTTGTTATTTCAAAGTATGTGTAATCTACTGATCTTATTTTGAAATGAATGAAAGATAAGTACTATTTTGATGTTTAAGACAAGATAACTACTTAACTAGTCTACTTATGAGAAAAGATTCAAGTAGTTTTGGCTTCATCAAAAAGGGGGAAATTGTTGGGATATGAATCCTAGAACAAATCCTAAATGATGAATAAAAGATAAAAGATAAAGTTTTGATAAGCCAAAAGAAGACTTGAATATTTTCTAAGTGTTGACTGATCTAGTCTAGTTAAGTTGAAGTCATCTTGTACAGATCAGTAGAGTTCACAAGACAAGTACAAGTTCACAAGACAAGTACTAGTTGTTTTAAGAAGCAAGTATTATTAAAAGATAAGTACGATTTATAAGTACTTCATATCTGTTCATATATGTTTACATTGATTAGGTTGTTACTGAGCTATTTGAGTATTGTATAGAGCTCATGTTTTTATATGTAATAGATAGATTCATTGTATAGTTTATAAGTTGACTAAGCTTGTATTATAAAAGCTTAATGTAATGTAAAAGTCTTGTTAGGTTAGATGATAGGACTAGATTAGTTCTATTGGAAGCATACTGCACAAGTCAAGTAGAAGTCGCAGACTACTACTACTGGACAAGACAGGTGCGCAACTTACACAAAGACAGGTCAACTTGAAGTTAGTTACAGAAACGCGTATTGAAGATGAAATTGAAGAATTAGTTATGGAATAACTAATTAACTGAAGAAACGCGTGGAAGAATAAAAAGAATCAGTTACAAGTTAGTTTTCAAGAAAGGTTGTTACACAACTGAAAGTTCTTGAATTTGAAGTCTATAAATACCCCAAGGTATTCATTGGTTAAAAACTACTGACGACTGAAATATTGAGAATTACTACTTACAAACGTTATTGAAGATTCAATCGAAGTTTACTCTCAGAGTTGATTGAAGTTCAGAAAGATAGCCAGAAGACAAGTGAAGAATCAAGAAGGCTACTACTGAAAATCAGAGAAGTTTTTAGTTTTTGTTTTGTTATTTTCAAGGTGCTAGATACTTGTAAAATTTCTAGTAAGATCGTAGACATATCTGGAGGTATAGTCTGTTGAAGTTCTAAGTCTTCTTCTTGGGACTTTAAAGACAGGAACATACACTTGTACTCGATTGGAAGAGTTTAGTGGAAACATCACAACTGGGTTTGTGAGAGTGGATGTAGACAAGTTGTCGAACCACTATAAATCTTGTGTTTGATTTACTTTACAGTTTTGATTGTTTAAATTGCTTAATTGGTTAACTACTTAACTAAACTAGACTAGTTGAGTATAGAACAGAGTTCTCGAAAATAAGTTGAGTATAATCTTGAATTGGGCTCATTGATAATTTTGTATTCTGCATATTGTACTTTGATATTTCGAAAGATTTTTGAAAAGTCTATTCACCCCCCTCTAGACATTTTCACTAGCTTACTCGTTATTAACTCAACTTGGGACCTACAAGGATGTAAATTGGAAACCTTAGGACGTATTCTGAAAATGTGAAAACTTAAATGATTTAAAATGTAATCGTCCTAAGTTACGGGACCTATTTTGAAATTTTCCCTTTCTTAGAAATGCACTTTCCACCTCCATTTATCTTTCTTCCATAGAAATGCACTTTCCACCCCAATTTTCCTTTCTGCACTTTCTGCCTCAATTTCTCTTTCTTCCTTAGAAATGCACTTTCCGCCTAAATTTCAGTTGCAACCTCAATGTATTTTCTTACAAATGTAATTTTTGCCAAAATATCCCCTTCTTCCATAGAAATACACTTTTTGCCCCCAATTTCTCTTTCCTGCTTAGAAATATACTTTCCGGATATAATTTTTTTATGTCCCATAACTTTTAAACTTTTCAAAAAATGTCCCCAAAAAATTAAGTTTTTCGACGTAGTTTTGATGTTCCGGCGACATTGGGACGTAAATAAAAATGTTAGTTAAAATTTTGGGACGCGTGTAATTGGAAAACTTAACTTTTTTATGTTCTAAAAAAGAGAGCAAAAAAGTAATTGTTCAATCGGGGCCAAACCATTTGACTGTAATGGGTCGGAGATGGCAACCAGCCTGTTATCCTTCCACTGCCGAGAGTGGGTGGTTGTCGCTGCTCTGTGGAGCCAGCCTGGCGCATTACCCACCACTCTAGGAGCCATGAAGCCCAAGCTTTCGCTCGGACCACGTAGCCCAACTCCCAGCTTGGAACGGGCAGGCCAGAATTTAGCCACCAACAACCCAGTCAATTGGGTCAGCCCAACGTCCAATCACCCTAATGCCCCCACTTGGGTCACAAGCTTGCGTTACCAAGCACGACAATGACTTAGTGCCTTTTTCCTAGATATAACATAGCTGTAAAATTTGTATTCTTTCGATGTGGGATATCTTAATTTTTTTATAAGTTGAAATTATATATGGAAAAGTAGATCAAGTAATTTCCCAATTTTCCCTCCATCTGTATATATTGACCTTTTTCCTGTCAAAATATATATATTTGTTACCTTTTTCATTAATAAATTTGTCTTTTCCAAAACAAAACAAAAAATTGTCTTTCTTTAATTCTGAGATTAATTTTTTCATTCTTTTAATTCAATGTTTATTGTTGCCCCATTTTGCAACAATAATTAGAAGGTTTGTCATCAAAAGATTGTTGCCCAATCATCGAATCTGTCGGACGCTTCAATTTTAAACACACGTTCAAGCCACGCGTGTCAGTTTCCTGCAAAAAAAAAAAAATTCCGACAAAAAGAATGTAAATTGGACTACAAGGATGTAAATTGGAAACCTTAGGACATATTCTGAAAATGTGAAAACTTAAATGATTTAAAATGTAATCGTCCTAAGTTACGGGACCTATTTTGAAATTTTCCCTTTCTTAGAAATGCACTTTCCACCTCCAATTATCTTTCTTCCATAGAAATGCACTTTCCACCCCAATTTTCCTTTCTGAACTTTCTGCCTCAATTTCCCTTTCTTCCTTAGAATTGCACTTTCCGCCTAAATTTCAGTTGCAAGCTCAATGTATTTTCTTGCAAATGTAATTTTTTCTAAAATAACCCCTTCTTCCATAGAAATACACTTTTTGCCCCCAATTTCTCTTTCCTGCTTAGAAATATACTTTTCGGATATAATTTTTTTATGTCCCATAACTTTTAAACTTTTCAAAAAATGTCCCCAAAAAATTAAGTTTTTCGACGTAGTTTTGATGTTCCGGCGACATTGGGACGTAAATAAAGATGTTAGTTAAAATTTTGGGACGCGTGTAATTGGAAAACTTAACTTTTTTATGTTCTAAAAAAGAGAGAAAAAAAGTAATTGTTCAATCGGGGCCAAACCATTTGACTGTAATGGGTCGGAGATGGCAACCAGCCTGTTATCCTTCCACTGCCGAGAGTGGGTGGTTGTCGCTGCTCTGTGGAGCCAGCCTGGCGCATTACCCACCACTCTAGGAGCCATGAAGCCCAAGCTTTCGCTCGGACCACATAGCCCAACTCCCAGCTTGGAACGGGCAGGCCAGAATTTAGCCACCAACAACCCAGTCAATTGGGTCAGCCCAACGTCCAATCACCCTAATGCCCCCACTTGGGTCACAAGCTTGCGTTACCAAGCACGGCAATGACTTAGTGCCTTTTTCCTAGATATAACATAGCTGTAAAATTTGTATTCTTTCGATGTGGGATATCTTAATTTTTTTATAAGTTGAAATTATATATGGAAAAGTAGATCAAGTAATTTCCCAATTTTCCCTCCATCTGTATATATTGACCTTTTTCCTGTCAAAATATATATATTTGTTACCTTTTTCATTAATAAATTTGTCTTTTCCAAAACAAAACAAAAAATTGTCTTTCTTTAATTCTGAGATTAATTTTTTCATTCTTTTAATTCAATGTTTATTGTTGCCCCATTTTGCAACAATAATTAGAAGGTTTGTCATCAAAAGATTGTTGCCCAATCACCGAATCTGTCGGACGCTTCAATTTTAAACACACGTTCAAGCCACGCGTGTCAGTTTCCTGCAAAAAAAAAAAATTCCGACAAAAAAAATGTAAATTGGACTACAAGGATGTAAATTGGAAACCTTAGGACATATTCTGAAAATGTGAAAACTTAAATGATTTAAAATGTAATCGTCCTAAGTTACGGGACCTATTTTGAAATTTTCCCTTTCTTAGAAATGCACTTTCCACCTCCAATTATCTTTCTTCCATAGAAATGCACTTTCCACCCCAATTTTCCTTTCTGAACTTTCTGCCTCAATTTCCCTTTCTTCCTTAGAAATGCACTTTCCGCCTAAATTTCAGTTGCAACCTCAATGTATTTTCTTGCAAATGTAATTTTTGCTAAAATATCCCCTTCTTCCATAGAAATACACTTTTTGCCCCCAATTTCTCTTTCCTGCTTAGAAATATACTTTTCGGATATAATTTTTTTATGTCCCATAACTTTTAAACTTTTCAAAAAATTAAGTTTTTCGACGTAGTTTTGATGTTCCGGCGACATTGGGACGTAAATAAAGATGTTAGTTAAAATTTTGGGATGCGTGTAATTGGAAAACTTAACTTTTTTATGTTGTAAAAAAGAGAGAAAAAAGTAATTGTTCAATTGGGGCCAAACCATTTGACTGTAATGGGTCGGAGATGGCAACCAGCCTGTTATCCTTCCACTGCCGAGAGTGGGTGGTTGTCGCTGCTTTGTGGAGCCAGCCTGGCGCATTACCCACCACTCTAGGAGCCATGAAGCCCAAGCTTTCGCTCGGACCACATAGCCCAACTCCCAGCTTGGAACGGGCAGGCCAGAATTTAGCCACCAACAACCCAGTCAATTGGGTCAGCCCAACGTCCAATCACCCTAATGCCCCCACTTGGGTCACAAGCTTGCGTTACCAAGCACGGCAATGACTTAGTGCCTTTTTCCTAGATATAACATAGCTGTAAAATTTGTATTCTTTCGATGTGGGATATCTTAATTTTTTTATAAGTTGAAATTATATATGGAAAAGTAGATCAAGTAATTTCCCAATTTTCCCTCCATCTGTATATATTGACCTTTTTCCTGTCAAAATATATATATTTGTTACCTTTTTCATTAATAAATTTGTCTTTTCCAAAACAAAACAAAAAATTGTCTTTCTTTAATTCTGAGATTAATTTTTTCATTCTTTTAATTCAATGTTTATTGTTGCCCCATTTTGCAACAATAATTAGAAGGTTTGTCATCAAAAGATTGTTGCCCAATCACCGAATCTGTCGGACGCTTCAATTTTAAACACACGTTCAAGCCACGCGTGTCAGTTTCCTACAAAAAAAAAAAAAATCCGACAAAAAGAATGTAAATTGGACTACAAGGATGTAAATTGGAAACCTTAGGACATATTCTGAAAATGTGAAAACTTACATGATTTAAAATGTAATCGTCCTAAGTTACGGGACCTATTTTGAAATTTTCCCTTTCTTAGAAATGCACTTTCCACCTCCAATTATCTTTCTTCCATAGAAATGCACTTTCCACCCCAATTTTCCTTTCTGAACTTTCTGCCTCAATTTCCCTTTCTTCCTTAGAAATGCACTTTCCGCCTAAATTTCAGTTGCAACCTCAATGTATTTTCTTGCAAATGTAATTTTTGCTAAAATATCCCCTTCTTCCATAGAAATACACTTTTTGCCCCCAATTTCTCTTTCCTGCTTAGAAATATACTTTTCGGATATAATTTTTTTATGTCCCATAACTTTTAAACTTTTCAAAAAATGTCCCCAAAAAATTAAGTTTTTCGACGTAGTTTTGATGTTCCGGCGACATTGGGACGTAAATAAAGATGTTAGTTAAATTTTTGGGACGCGTGTAATTGGAAAACTTAACTTTTTTATGTTCTAAAAAAGAGAGCAAAAAAGTAATTGTTCAATCGGGGCCAAACCATTTAACTGTAATGGGTCGAAGATGGCAACCAGCCTGTTATCCTTCCACTGCCGAGAGTGGGTGGTTGTCGCTGCTCTGTGGAGCCAGCCTGGCGCATTACCCAACACTCTAGGAGCCATGAAGCCCAAGCTTTCGCTCGGACCACATAGCCCAACTCCCAGCTTGGAACGGGCAGGCCAGAATTTAGCCACCAACAACCCAGTCAATTGGGTCAGCCCAACGTCCAATCACCCTAATGCCCCCACTTGGGTCACAAGCTTGCGTTACCAAGCACGGCAATGACTTAGTGCCTTTTTCCTAGATATAACATAGCTGTAAAATTTGTATTCTTTCGATGTGGGATATCTTAATTTTTTTATAAGTTGAAATTATATATGGGAAAGTAGATCAAGTAATTTCCCAAATTTCCCTCCATCTGTATATATTGACCTTTTTCCTGTCAAAATATGTATAGTTGTTACCTTTTTCATTAATAAATTTGTCTTTTCCAAAACAAAACAAAAAATTGTCTTTCTTTAATTCTGAGATTAATTTTTTCATTCTTTTAATTCAATGTTTATTGTTGCTCCATTTTGCAACAATAATTAGAAGGTTTGTCATCAAAAGATTGTTGCCCAATCACTGAATCTGTCGGACGCTTCAATTTTAAACACACGTTCAAGCCACGCGTGTCAGTTTCCTGCAAAAAAAAATTAATTTTCCGACAAAAAGAATGTAAATTGGACGGGGGAAAAATGCACTTTTGATCCTGTAAGATTGAAGCCAAATCAGTTTTGGTCTTTTTTACTACACTTTTAGTCCCGCAATTATTTTCTGTCAAATTTAACATATATAAATCGCGTGAGAGTCACGCTCCGTGAAAACTTAAACCATCTTCGAAAATCAGATTTCTCTCTCTCAAAAAAAAAAGTTAACCTAATTCCATCCCCAAAAATCACTCACACATCGCGACTCTCATTTCCATAGAAATCAAACCCACAAATCGCGAACCCACGAATCGTAACCCACAAATCACGAACCCTAAAACTGCAACCCACAAATTGCGAAACCCAGAAATGGATTCCAGCAACCGTGACTGAAACTCTGTAAATCGCAATCGGTGAAATGCAGCGAATAGAGAATACTAGTAAGTTTGAGAGCCCTTTTTTTTCTCTGTTGTGCGCTGATATTAATTAACCCCTGTTTTCTTTTCTTTTTTGTGCTTTTATGGTCAAATGGAAAATGAGGATTATGATGAATATAAGTTGCAGTGAATATGTATTTGATGTAATTTAAAATGGGATGTTGCTGTGAATGTGTATTATAAAGTAATTGAAATTTTTGTCAAGCTTACACTTTTTATTGGGTTTTGAAAAAAGATTCTGTGACAAAGGCTTTTTGTTTGTATATGAATATATTATATTTGTGTGTTAGTGTAATAGGAAACACATGGGGCCTCTCCAGATTTGTAAAAAAAATTGTATATTTCTATATTTTTGTTTTAGTGGTATCAATTCAGGTGGTCCCCTTTTAATACAAACAGGTTCTTTTGTAGGTGGGAAGGGTGAAATAGACTCTGTTAGTGAAGATGAAAAGGGAAAAACTGGGGGTTTTAGTGATAAAGGGAAGGAAAAACGAATTGTTAGTGGGAAGGGGAAAGAGAAGGTTAGTGATACTTATGAAAATTATGAAAACTATGAGTTTGATGAGAGTGAGAATGATACTGATTTTAAGATGGATAGTGATAGTGGTGCAAGTGAGATGGATGATGCCTTATTTGAGGATGTTATTGATAAGGAGGTTGAGTGGGGTGGTTTAGGTGAAGCTGAAATTGAGAGTAGTGGTAGTGAAGATGATTCTTCTTCGGATCATTTGGAGGGTAGTGAAGATGAGAATTTTAATAGTGATTTGAGTTCTGGGGATGAAAATATTGTTGAAGGGTCTAATAATAACTTAAGTTCTTCATCTGTCATTAATCCTTCTTTCATGATTGGCCAAAATTTTAACTCTAAACAATTGTTTAAAGATGTTGTTAAGTCTCATGGGGTAGTTGCAAAAAGAAATGTCAAAATTGAAAAAAATGATAAGATTAGGATTTATGCAAGGTGCTGCGATTGTGGGTGGTTTATAAATTGTTTGAAGGTAGCAAATGAAGAGTGTTTCCAGATTAGAAAATTGAACAATCAACATACGTGTGCACCTAACTACCATGTGAGAACAATGACATCAACTTGGCTTTCTAAGAGATATGTGGAAGATTGGAGGGCAGATCCTAAAAAAGACTTAGATGGGTGGAGGACTATTGTAGTAAGAGACACTAAGGTTCATGTGTCTAAGAACCAGGCATATAGAGCTAAAGTTAAAGCTAAAAAGTTAATTCAAGGGAGCAACGAGGATCAATTTTCCTTGGTTTGGGACTATGCAAGGGCTCTAAGGGATAAGAATCCAGGGTCAACGGTAAAAATTTGTGTAGATGAAGGACCAGATGGTAGAAACAGATTTAGTAAATTGTATGTGTGTTTTCAAGCCTTGAAGAATGGGTTTCTTGCTGGGTGTAGACCGTTTATAGGTGTTGATGGGACTTTCCTTAAAGGTCCTACTGGTGGTGTGTTATTAACTGCTGTTTCTGTTGATCCTAATAACCAAATATTTCCCATAGCATATGCAGTTGTGAATACTGAAAACACCGAGAATTGGACATGGTTTCTTGGTCTATTGAAAGAAGACCTCCAAATTCAAAGAGAGGAATTATATACCTTCATGTCTGATAGACAGAAAGGTCTTTTAGCTGCTTTTGAGTCTGTTTTACAAGGTTCTGAAAACAGATTTTGTGTGAAGCACTTACATAGCAATATGAAGAAAGCTGGGTTCAGGGGAAATGCATTGAAAATTGGGTTGTGGAGGGCTGTCAGGTCTCTTACAGTGCCTCAATTTAACCAAGAAATGAGGAATATTGGCGAAGTTGATAAAAAGTGTTTATCTTGGTTACAACAAATACCCCCCTCAAAGTGGTCCAAGTCACACTTTTCTACATTTCCCAAATGTGACATAGTGTTGAACAATATATGTGAGTCATGGAATGGAGTGCTTGTAGAAGCTAGGCAAAAGCCAATCATAACCATGTTGGAGTGGATAAGAATGAGTTTGATGAAGAGGTTGCAAGTGAATAGGGATAAGTGTGAGAGGCTGTGGAAAGGTAAACTAATCTGTCCATCAGTGAGAAAAAAACTGAATAGGAGGATGGCAAAGGCCTCTGAGTGCATTGCATTGAAGTCAACATCTAAGTTGTATGAAGTAGAGACTTTTGATGGAGGGAGGTTTTCAGTTGACTTGAGGGTTAAAAGTTGTTCTTGTAGGTTGTGGGATTTGACTGGTGTTCCATGTAGGCATGGAATGAGTGCAATTGGTGCTGAAAAACTGAATGCAGAGGATTTTGTTCACCCTAGTTATTCAATTGACACGTATAAACGAGTTTATATATCAGCTTTATAACCAATGGTTGGAGTTGACATGTGGGAGAGGACAGGATACATACCACCTCTTCCCCCAAACTTTGGGACAAAAAAAAGAGGCAGGCCATTAAGAGCACGAAGAAGGGGGGTGGATGAAGAGCCATCGGGTAGAAGCAAGAGGAAGAAGAAAACAAAAACAGAGATCATGCCTAAGCAAAAATACCAAGTGACATGCAAATGGTGCAAAAAGAAAGGCCACAATGAAAGAGGTTGTAAAAAGAAAGTGCAAGCAGCCAATGTGAGTAATATTTTTTAAATTCAGATTGTATTATCTTTTTTTATCAGGTTCTAACTTTAAAAAATTTCATTTTTTAGGAGAATCTACAAGCTAATGAAGTGAAAATTCTTAGGAGTTTAGATTTTATTCATGAGCAAGCAGCCAATGTAAGTAACTTTAATTTTAAATTCAAGTTTTTTAAATTAGTTTCTAACACTGAAATTTCTCATTTTTTAGGAGAATCAACAAGCTGGTGAATTGCAAATTTTTAGGAGTTTAGATTTTATTGATGAGCAATCAGCCAATGTAAGTAACTTTAATTTAAAATTCAGATTTTTTTTAATTAATTTCTAACTTTAAAATTTCTAATTTTTTTTTAGGGGAATGCACGAGTTGATGAAATGACACAAACTGATGACATTCCTCCATTCACTTAAGAGTCACAACTTGAACTTGCAGTGAGTAGACCTTATCTGAATTCAATTATGTTGATGCATTATTTCTATTTCCTTAATTTTGAAATGTTTATGAAAAAAATATCAAACTTTTATAGGTTTTTAATTTTTTAATTGTAGGAAAATAGAGCTGGAGAAACATTGATTTCTCATTTTATAGCAACCAATGCAACTACCTCTTTTAGACCACCAACA
The DNA here is from genome assembly GCA_963675135.1 of Galeopsis tetrahit. Classification (NCBI taxonomy): domain Eukaryota; kingdom Viridiplantae; phylum Streptophyta; class Magnoliopsida; order Lamiales; family Lamiaceae; genus Galeopsis; species Galeopsis tetrahit. Next base: position 78,296,059 of record OY776127.1, read on the forward strand.
CAAGCAAGGGTGAACATCAGAGAACCAGCTCCAATGGCTTTCCACCCTAGAGAAAATATGTTTATTCAAAGAGGGAGTGAGATGCCATCGACATCTGTTCCAGTGATAAAGATTGGAGGCAAAAAATACGTTACCATGTCAAATTTGCAAGCAGCAATGGTTCAAGGGTCAAAAATGAAGAAGTGATCATGAAAACAGTAAAGTATTCCATTAAATTATATCTTTTTGGGATTATTGTTGGTTTTGTTTGTATCAGGACAGTAGACATTGTTGATTTTTGTGCTGTCTTTGATGAAACAATGCCTATTTAGGAGGTTTTTGTGCTGTCTTTGATGAAACAATGCCTATTTAGTTGGTTTTTGTGCTATCTTTGATGAAACAATGCATATTTAGGTGGTTTTTGCGATGTCTTTGATGAAACAATGCATATTTAGTTGGTTTTTGTGCTGTCTTTGATGAAACAATGCCTATTAAGGTGGTTTTTGTGCTGTCTTTGATGAAAGAATGCCTATTTAGTTGGTTTTTGTGCTGTCTTTGATGAAATAATGCCTATCTTGTTCATCCTAGTGCTGTCATGAAACAATGCATTTTTAGGTGGATTTTGTGTAATGGTGAACTTATTAGGTGATTTTTGTGTAATGGTGAACTTATTAGGTGATTTTTGTGTAATGGTGAATTTCTTAGGTGGTTTTTGTGTTTAATCGATTATTAGGTGGTTTTTGTGTAATGGTGAATTTATTAGGTGGTTTTTGTGCAATGGGAAAGTTACTTTTTATTCAATATTCTAATAGCTTTTTTAAAATAGCCATGATAATATTACAAGTAGCCAAGATATTATAAGCAAAAAAATATACATATTTTTCCTCTTCCTAATCTTTGCATTTTCTTATTCTTGTTTTTGTATCTGCTTTTCTTTCAATTGCAACTCTTTCTGCAGCAACTTTTCCTTCACTTGGAACTCTTTGATTTCATCCTCCAAATTCATAATGCATGCAAGTAGTTTGTTGTTTTCATCATTTAGCTGCTTGACTTTCATTTCTGCATTCTTTATATCATTTTTCTTTGCATTCATATTGTGGAGTAAATCTGGAATTATTTCCATGGATCTTTGACATATAGGTTTGTCAATCCATTGAAAAAATTTACAACCCTTACCTGTCATTGAGAACTCACAATTGATAAATCTTCTTCCGGGATTAGCATCTGAAAAAGAGGTGCGTTGAACAGCCGGTATGCCACATCTACATCTAACATTGGATCGAATGTTAGATGATGATGAAGAAGATGAAGCCATGTGAGTGTTTTTTTTTTTTGTTGCAAATGAGGCTGTTTATTAGGTTTTGGATGTATGTAGGCATATTTATAGAATGGAGGAGTCATTTCCCTCCAAATATTATGCCTTGGAAGTGATTTCCCTCCAATTTCAGCATTTAACGGACTCTGTTATATTTTTAACAGACAGGACCATTCTTGCAATAAAAAGGACCGTTTTTGAATTACAGGACCACAAGTGATTTGGCTTCAATCTTACAGGACCAAAAGTGCAATTTTCCCTAAATTGGACTAAAAGGATGTAAATTGGAAACCTTAGGACATATTCTGAAAATGTGAAAACTTAAATGATTTAAAATGTAATCGTCCTAAGCTACGGGACCTATTTTGAAATTTTCCCTTTTTTAGAAATGCACTTTCCACCTCCATTTATCTTTCTTCCATAGAAATGCACTTTCCACCCCAATTTTCCTTTCTGCACTTTCTGCCTCAATTTCCCTTTCTTCCTTAGAAATGCACTTTCCGCCTAAATTTCAGTTGCAACCTCAATGTATTTTCTTACAAATGTATTTTTTGCCAAAATATCCCCTTCTTCCATAGAAATACACTTTTTTCCCCCAATTTCTCTTTCCTGCTTAGAAATATACTTTCCGGATTTAATTTTTTTATGTCCCATAACTTTTAAACTTTTCAAAAAAATGTCCCGAAAAAATTAAGTTTTTCGACGTAGTTTTGATGTTCCGGCAACATTGGGACGTAAATAAAAATGTTAGTTAAAATTTTGGGACGCGTGTAATTGGAAAACTTAAATTTTTTATGTTCTAAAAAAGAGAGCAAAAAAGTAATTGTTCAATCGGGGCCAAACCATTTGACTGTAATGGGTCGAAGATGGCAACCAGCCTGTTATCCTTCCACTGCCGAGAGTGGGTGGTTGCCGCTGCTCTGTGGAGCCAGTCTGGCGCATTACCCACCACTCTAGGAGACATGAAGCCAAAGCTTTCACTCGGACCACATAGCCCAATTCCCAGCTTGGAACGGGCAGGCCAGAATTTAGCCACCAACAACCCAGTCAATTGGGTCAGCCCAACGTCCAATCACCCTAATACTCCCACTTGGGTCACAAGCTTGCGTTACCAAGCACGGCAATGACTCAGTGCCTTTTTCCTAGATATAACATAGCTGTAAAATTTGTATTCTTTCGATGTGGGATATCTTAATTTTTTTATAAGTTGAAATTATATATGGAAAAGTAGATCAAGTAATTTCCCAATTTTCCCTCCATTTGTATATATTGACCTTTTTCCTGTCAAAATATATTGTTACCTTTTTCATTAATAAATTTGTCTTTTCCAAAACAAAACAAAAAAATTGTCTTTCTTTAATTTTGAGATTAATTTTTTCATTCTTTTAATTCAATGTTTATTGTTGCCCCATTTTGCAACAATAATTACAAGGTTTGTCATCAAAAGATTGTTGCCCAATCACTGAATCTGTCGGACGCTTCAATTTTAAACACACGTTCAAGCCACGCGTGTCAGTTTCCTATAAAAAAAAAATCCGACAAAAAGAATGTAAATTGGACTAAAAGGATGTAAATTGGAAACCTTAGGACGTATTCTTAAAATGTGAAAACTTAAATGATTTAAAATGTAATCGTCCTAAGTTACGGGACCTATTTTGAAATTTTCCCTTTCTTAGAAATGCACTTTCCACCTCCATTTATCTTTCTTCCATAGAAGTGCACTTTCCACCCCAATTTTCCTTTCTGCACTTTCTGCCTCAATTTCCCTTTCTTCCTTAGAAATGCACTTTCCGCCTAAATTTCAGTTGCAACCTCAATGTATTTTCTTACAAATGTAATTTTTGCCAAAATATCCCCTTCTTCCATAGAAATACACTTTTTGCCCCCAATTTCTCTTTCCTGCTTAGAAATATACTTTCCGGATATAATTTTTTTATGTCCCATAACTTTTAAACTTTTCAAAAAATGTCCCCAAAAAATTAAGTTTTTCGACGTAGTTTTGATGTTCCGGCGACATTGGGACGTAAACAAAAATGTTAGTTAAAATTTTGGGACGCGTGTAATTGGAAAACTTAAATTTTTTATGTTCTAAAAAAGAGAGCAAAAAAGTAATTGTTCAATCGGGGCCAAACCATTTAACTGTAATGGGTCGGAGATGGCAACCACCAGCCTTTTATCCTTCCACTGCCGAGAGTGGGTGGTTGTCGCTGCTCTGTGGAGCCAGCCTGGCGCATTACCCACCACTCTAGGAGCCCCCAACTCCCAGCTTGGAACGAGCAAGCCAGAATTTAGCCACCAACAACCCAGTCAATTGGGTCAGCCCAACGTCCAATCACCCTAATGCCCCGACTTGGGTCACAAGCTTGTGTTACCAAGCACGGCAATGACTCAGTGCCTTTTTCCTAGATATAACATAGCTGTAAAATTTGTATTCTTTCGATGTGGGATATTATATATTGACCTTTTTCCTGTCAAAATATATATAGTTGTTACCTTTTTCATTAATAAATTTGTCTTTTCCAAAACAAAACAAAAAATTGTCTTTCTTTAATTCTGAGCAGTGTTTTTAAAACCGGACCGGACAGGCCGGTTCAACCGGTTCGACCGTGAACCGGTCATGGATCCAGTCCGTAAAGTGGCTAAAAACCGTTTTTACAGTCAAACCGGATGGAACCGGCCCATAACCGAAAACTCGACCCAAAACCGGAAAACCGGTTCAAACGGTCCAGACACAAGCCATTTTGTAAGGCTATTCTTTCATGTTTCTTCACCCTTTATTCGATGTGGGATAAATTTTATATGTGTATTTATCACTAACACTATTTTTATAGTGTTTTGCTTTAGTGTTTTTTTACTCATTTTCGATGTGGGATATAAATCTCATATATTTGTAGTTTACTAACCCTCTTAGTTTTATATAGTTTTATATAGTTTTCCTTTCATATTTTTTATAACTTCTTTCAATGTTGGATAAACTCATATGAGTGTTTATCACTAACACTCCTATTTTTATTTATTTTTATATAGTTTTGCTCTAATGTTTCTTTTACTTTGATGTGGAACGTAAATCTCATACGTTTGTTATTAAATTGTTGTTATATTGTTTTTTCATCTTGTTTCTTCTACTTCTCTTTCGATGTGGGGACATAAATCGCATACGTTTGTTACTAACACTCTTATTTTTACATTTTTCTTTTTTCATGTTTCTTCTACTTCTTATTTAATGTGGGACAAAAATCTCATATGTTTGCTTGTTACTAATATTGTTGTTCTCATATTATTAATTTTTTCTCTTATTTTTTCAACTCCTGAACTTGTGAAACATGAATTATGGAGAATGAATGATGGGATATTTTAATTAATATTTATTATTTTATGACTTTACTGTATTTATTTTAATATGATTTTTGTAAGTGTATTTTTTTTAATGTAACATAAAAAAAATAAAAAAATACATAAAAATTATTTTACCGATTGAACCGGCGGTCCGACCGGTCCAACCGGTTGGACCGTGAACCGTTGCCTAATCCGGATTGATCACCGGTTCGGTTATGAAAACACTGATTCTGAGATTAATTTTTTCGTTCTTTTAATTCAATGTTTATTGTTGCCCCATTTTGCAACAATAATTACAAGGTTTGTCATCAAAAGATTGTTGCCCAATCACTGAATCTGTCGGACGCTTCAATTTTAAACACACGTTCACGCCACGCGTGTCCGTTTCCTTTAAAAAAAATAAATTAATTTTCCGACAAAAAGAATGTAAATTGGACTAAAAGGATGTAAATTGGAAACCTTAGGACGTATTCTGAAAATGTGAAAACTTAAATGATTTAAAATGTAATCGTCCTAAGTTACGGGACCTATTTTGAAATTTTCCCTTTCTTAGAAATGCACTTTCCACCTCCATTTATCTTTCTTCCATAGAAGTGCACTTTCCACCCCAATTTTCCTTTCTGCACTTTCTGCCTCAATTTCCCTTTCTTCCTTAGAAATGCACTTTCCGCCTAAATTTCAGTTGCAACCTCAATGTATTTTCTTACAAATGTAATTTTTGCCAAAATATCCCCTTCTTCCATAGAAATACACTTTTTGCCCCCAATTTCTCTTTCCTGCTTAGAAATATACTTTCCGGATATAATTTTTTTATGTCCCATAACTTTTAAACTTTTCAAAAAATGTCCCCAAAAAATTAAGTTTTTCGACGTAGTTTTGATGTTCCGGCGACATTGGGACGTAAATAAAAATGTTAGTTAAAATTTTGGGACGCGTGTAATTGGAAAACTTAACTTTTTTATGTTCTAAAAAAGAGACCAAAAAAGTAATTGTTCAATCGGGGCCAAACCATTTGACTGTAATGGGTCGGAGATGGCAACTAGCCTGTTATCCTTCCACTGCCGAGAGTGGGTGGTTGTCGCTGCTCTGTGGAGCCAGCCTGGCGCATTACCCACCACTTTAGGAGCCATGAAGCCCAAGCTTTCGCTCGGACCACATAGCCCAACTCCCAGCTTGGAACGGGCAGGCCAGAATTTAGCCACCAACAACCCAGTCAATTGGGTCAGCCCAACGTCCAATCACCCTAATGCCCCCACTTGGGTCACAAGCTTGCGTTACCAAGTACGGCAATGACACATTGCCTTTTTCCTAGATATAACATAGCTGTAAAATTTGTATTCTTTCGATGTGGGATATCTTATTTTTTTATAAGTTTAAATTATATATGGAAAAGTAGATCAAGTAATTTCCCAATTTTCCCTCCATCTGTATATATTGACCTTTTTCCTGTCAAAATATATATAGTTGTTACCTTTTTCATTAATAAATTTGTCTTTTCCAAAACAAAACAAAAAATTGTCTTTCTTTAATTCTGAGCAGTGTTTTTAAAACCGGACCGGACAGGCCGGTTCAACCGGTTCGACCGTGAACCGGTCATGGATCCAGTCCGTAAAGTGGCTAAAAATAGTTTTTACAGTCAAACCGGATGGAACCGGCCCATAACCGAAAACTCGGCCCAAAACCGGAAAACCGGTTCAAACGGTCCAGACACAAGCCATTTTGTAAGGCTATTCTTTCATGTTTCTTCACCCTTTATTCGATGTGGGATAAATTTTATATGTGTATTTATCACTAACACTATTTTTATAGTGTTTTGCTCTAGTGTTTTTTTACTCATTTTCGATGTGGGATATAAATCTCATATATTTGTAGTTTACTAACCCTCTTAGTTTTATATAGTTTTCCTTTCATATTTTTTATAACTTCTTTCAATGTGGGATAAACTCATATGAGTGTTTATCACTAACACTCCTATTTTTATTTATTTTTATATTGTTTTGCTCTAATGTTTCTTTTACTTTGATGTGGAACGTAAATCTCATATGTTTGTTATTAAATTGTTGTTATATTGTTTTTTCTTCTTGTTTCTTCTACTTCTCTTTCGATGTGGGACATAAATCGCATATGTTTGTTACTAACACTCTTATTTTTACATTTTTCTTTTTTCATGTTTCTTCTACTTCTTATTTAATGTGGGACAAAAATCTCATATGTTTGCTTGTTACTAATATTGTTGTTCTCATATTATTATTTTTTTCTCTTATTTTTTCAACTCCTGAACTTGTGAAATATGAATTATGGAGAATGAATGATGGGATATTTTAATTAATATTTATTATTTTATGACTTTAGGGGATGTTTCCTTTTGGTTTTAAAAACCAAGTTTTGAATTTCAAGATCCAAAACCCGTTTTACTTCGAGATTTAAAAATCGGTTTTCAAAATCCACTCAAAACCACCCTTATCAAACATATTGATTTGACATAAAGTTATATCTATATAATATTACTCCAATCATTATATTATTTTTCAACAATAATATAATAATACTATAATAATATAATAATACAATAATATAATACATTTAATCAACTAATTATTATAATCTCACCAAACAATAATATAATAATACAAACTCATTCAATCTTACAACTTGATTTGACATAAAGTTAAATCCTTCACTATTCTAAAACCCAAAAGAAACACCCATATTACTATTCATCGGGATTTCAAAAACCAGGATTTCAAAAATCTGGTTTTTAAAACCACCCAAAGCCCAAAAGAAACACCCCCTTACTGTATTTATTTTAATATGATATTTGTAAGTGTATTTTTTTTAATGTAACATAAAAAAAAATACATAAAAATTATTTTACCGATTGAACCGGCGGTCCGACCGGTCCAACCGGTTGGACCGTGAACCGTTGCCTAATCCGGATTGATCACCGGTTCGGTTATGAAAACACTGATTCTGAGATTAATTTTTTCATTCTTTTAATTCAATGTTTATTGTTGCCCCATTTTGCAACAATAATTACAAGGTTTGTCATCAAAAGATTGTTGCCCAATCACTGAATCTGTCGGACGCTTCAATTTTAAACACACGTTCAAGCCACGCGTGTCAGTTTCCTGTAGAAAAAAAATAAATTAATTTTCCGACAAAAAGAATGTAAATTGGACTAAAAGGATGTAAATTGGAAACCTTAGGACGTATTCTGAAAATGTGAAAACTTAAATGATTTAAAATGTAATCGTCCTAAGTTACGGGACCTATTTTGAAATTTTCCCTTTCTTAGAAATGCACTTTCCACCTCCATTTATCTTTCTTCCATAGAAGTGCACTTTCCACCCCAATTTTCCTTTCTGCACTTTCTGCCTCAATTTCCCTTTCTTCCTTAGAAATGCACTTTCCGCCTAAATTTCAGTTGCAACCTCAATGTATTTTCTTACAAATGTAATTTTTGCCAAAATATCCCCTTCTTCCATAGAAATACACTTTTTGCCCCCAATTTCTCTTTCCTGCTTAGAAATATACTTTCCGGATATAATTTTTTTATGTCCCATAACTTTTAACTTTTCAAAAAATGTCCCCAAAAAATTAAGTTTTTCGACGTAGTTTTGATGTTCCGGCGACATTGGGACGTAAATAAAAATGTTAGTTAAAATTTTGGGACGCGTGTAATTGGAAAACTTAACTTTTTTATGTTCTAAAAAAGAGACCAAAAAAGTAATTGTTCAATCGGGGCCAAACCATTTGACTGTAATGGGTCGGAGATGGCAACCAGCCTGTTATCCTTCCACTGCCGAGAGTGGGTGGTTGTCGCTGCTCTGTGGAGCCAGCCTGGCGCATTACCCACCACTTTAGGAGCCATGAAGCCCAAGCTTTCGCTCGGACCACATAGCCCAACTCCCAGCTTGGAACGGGCAGGCCAGAATTTAGCCACCAACAACCCAGTCAATTGGGTCAGCCCAACGTCCAATCACCCTAATGCCCCCACTTGGGTCACAAGCTTGCGTTACCAAGTACGGCAATGACACATTGCCTTTTTCCTAGATATAACATAGCTGTAAAATTTGTATTCTTTCGATGTGGGATATCTTATTTTTTTATAAGTTTAAATTATATATGGAAAAGTAGATCAAGTAATTTCCCAATTTTCCCTCCATCTGTATATATTGACCTTTTTCCTGTCAAAATATATATAGTTGTTACCTTTTTCATTAATAAATTTGTCTTTTCCAAAACAAAACAAAAAATTGTCTTTCTTTAATTCTGAGCAGTGTTTTTAAAACCGGACCGGACAGGCCGGTTCAACCGGTTCGACCGTGAACCGGTCATGGATCCAGTCCGTAAAGTGGCTAAAAACCATTTTTACAGTCAAACCGGATGGAACCGGCCCATAACCGAAAACTCGACCCAAAACCGGAAAGCCGGTTCAAACGGTCCAGACACAAGCCATTTTGTAAGGCTATTCTTTCATGTTTCTTCACCCTTTATTCGATGTGGGATAAATTTTATATGTGTATTTATCACTAACACTATTTTTATAGTGTTTTGCTCTAGTGTTTTTTTACTCATTTTCGATGTGGGATATAAATCTCATATATTTGTAGTTTACTAACCCTCTTAGTTTTATATAGTTTTCCTTTCATATTTTTTATAACTTCTTTCAATGTGGGATAAACTCATATGAGTGTTTATCACTAACACTCCTATTTTTATTTATTTTTATATTGTTTTGCTCTAATGTTTCTTTTACTTTGATGTGGAACGTAAATCTCATATGTTTGTTATTAAATTGCTGTTATATTGTTTTTTCTTCTTGTTTCTTCTACTTCTCTTTCGATGTGGGACATAAATCGCATATGTTTGTTACTAACACTCTTATTTTTACATTTTTCTTTTTTCATGTTTCTTCTACTTCTTATTTAATGTGGGACAAAAATCTCATATGTTTGCTTGTTACTAATATTGTTGTTCTCATATTATTATTTTTTTCTCTTATTTTTTCAACTCCTGAACTTGTGAAATATGAATTATGGAGAATGAATGATGGGATATTTTAATTAATATTTATTATTTTATGACTTTAGGGGATGTTTCCTTTTGGTTTTAAAAACCAAGTTTTGGATTTCAAGATCCAAAACCCGTTTTACTTCGAGATTTAAAAATCGGTTTTCAAAATCCACTCAAAACCACCCTTATCAAACATATTGATTTGACATAAAGTTATATCTATATAATATTACTCCAATCATTATATTATTTTTCAACAATAATATAATAATACTATAATAATACAATAATATAATACATTTAATCAACTAATCATTATAATCTCACCAAACAATAATATAATATTACAAACTCATTCAATCTTACAACTTGATTTGACATAAAGTTAAATCCTTCACTATTCTAAAACCCAAAAGAAACACCCATATTACTATTCATCGGGATTTCAAAAACCAGGATTTCAAAAATCTGGTTTTTAAAACCACCCAAAGCCCAAAAGAAACACCCCCTTACTGTATTTATTTTAATATGATATTTGTAAGTGTATTTTTTTTAATGTAACATAAAAAAAAATACATAAAAATTATTTTACCGATTGAACCGGCGGTCCGACCGGTCCAACCGGTTGGACCGTGAACCGTTGCCTAATCCGGATTGATCACCGGTTCGGTTATGAAAACACTGATTCTGAGATTAATTTTTTCATTCTTTTAATTCAATGTTTATTGTTGCCCCATTTTGCAACAATAATTACAAGGTTTGTCATCAAAAGATTGTTGCCCAATCACTGAATCTGTCGGACGCTTCAATTTTAAACACACGTTCAAGCCACGCGTGTCAGTTTCCTGTAGAAAAAAAATAAATTAATTTTCCGACAAAAAGAATGTAAATTGGACTAAAAGGATGTAAATTGGAAACCTTAGGACGTATTCTGAAAATGTGAAAACTTAAATGATTTAAAATGTAATCGTCCTAAGTTACGGGACCTATTTTGAAATTTTCCCTTTCTTAGAAATGCACTTTCCACCTCCATTTATCTTTCTTCCATAGAAGTGCACTTTCCACCCCAATTTTCCTTTCTGCACTTTCTGCCTCAATTTCCCTTTCTTCCTTAGAAATGCACTTTCCGCCTAAATTTCAGTTGCAACCTCAATGTATTTTCTTACAAATGTAATTTTTGCCAAAATATCCCCTTCTTCCATAGAAATACACTTTTTGCCCCCAATTTCTCTTTCCTGCTTAGAAATATACTTTCCGGATATAATTTTTTTATGTCCCATAACTTTTAACTTTTCAAAAAATGTCCCCAAAAAATTAAGTTTTTCGACGTAGTTTTGATGTTCCGGCGACATTGGGACGTAAATAAAAATGTTAGTTAAAATTTTGGGACGCGTGTAATTGGAAAACTTAACTTTTTTATGTTCTAAAAAAGAGACCAAAAAAGTAATTGTTCAATCGGGGCCAAACCATTTGACTGTAATGGGTCGGAGATGGCAACCAGCCTGTTATCCTTCCACTGCCGAGAGTGGGTGGTTGTCGCTGCTCTGTGGAGCCAGCCTGGCGCATTACCCACCACTTTAGGAGCCATGAAGCCCAAGCTTTCGCTCGGACCACATAGCCCAACTCCCAGCTTGGAACGGGCAGGCCAGAATTTAGCCACCAACAACCCAGTCAATTGGGTCAGCCCAACGTCCAATCACCCTAATGCCCCCACTTGGGTCACAAGCTTGCGTTACCAAGTACGGCAATGACACATTGCCTTTTTCCTAGATATAACATAGCTGTAAAATTTGTATTCTTTCGATGTGGGATATCTTATTTTTTTATAAGTTTAAATTATATATGGAAAAGTAGATCAAGTAATTTCCCAATTTTCCCTCCATCTGTATATATTGACCTTTTTCCTGTCAAAATATATATAGTTGTTACCTTTTTCATTAATAAATTTGTCTTTTCCAAAACAAAACAAAAAATTGTCTTTCTTTAATTCTGAGCAGTGTTTTTAAAACCGGACCGGACAGGCCGGTTCAACCGGTTCGACCGTGAACCGGTCATGGATCCAGTCCGTAAAGTGGCTAAAAACCGTTTTTACAGTCAAACCGGATGGAACCGGCCCATAACCGAAAACTCGGCCCAAAACCGGAAAGCCGGTTCAAACGGTCCAGACACAAGCCATTTTGTAAGGCTATTCTTTCATGTTTCTTCACCCTTTATTCGATGTGGGATAAATTTTATATGTGTATTTATCACTAACACTATTTTTATAGTGTTTTGCTCTAGTGTTTTTTTACTCATTTTCGATGTGGGATATAAATCTCATATATTTGTAGTTTACTAACCCTCTTAGTTTTATATAGTTTTCCTTTCATATTTTTTATAACTTCTTTCAATGTGGGATAAACTCATATGAGTGTTTATCACTAACACTCCTATTTTTATTTATTTTTATATTGTTTTGCTCTAATGTTTCTTTTACTTTGATGTGGAACGTAAATCTCATATGTTTGTTATTAAATTGCTGTTATATTGTTTTTTCTTCTTGTTTCTTCTACTTCTCTTTCGATGTGGGACATAAATCGCATATGTTTGTTACTAACACTCTTATTTTTACATTTTTCTTTTTTCATGTTTCTTCTACTTCTTATTTAATGTGGGACAAAAATCTCATATGTTTGCTTGTTACTAATATTGTTGTTCTCATATTATTATTTTTTTCTCTTATTTTTTCAACTCCTGAACTTGTGAAATATGAATTATGGAGAATGAATGATGGGATATTTTAATTAATATTTATTATTTTATGACTTTAGGGGATGTTTCCTTTTGGTTTTAAAAACCAAGTTTTGGATTTCAAGATCCAAAACCCGTTTTACTTCGAGATTTAAAAATCGGTTTTCAAAATCCACTCAAAACCACCCTTATCAAACATATTGATTTGACATAAAGTTATATCTATATAATATTACTCCAATCATTATATTATTTTTCAACAATAATATAATAATACTATAATAATACAATAATATAATACATTTAATCAACTAATCATTATAATCTCACCAAACAATAATATAATAATACAAACTCATTCAATCTTACAACTTGATTTGACATAAAGTTAAATCCTTCACTATTCTAAAACCCAAAAGAAACACCCATATTACTATTCATCGGGATTTCAAAAACCAGGATTTCAAAAATCTGGTTTTTAAAACCACCCAAAGCCCAAAAGAAACACCCCCTTACTGTATTTATTTTAATATGATATTTGTAAGTGTATTTTTTTTAATGTAACATAAAAAAAAATACATAAAAATTATTTTACCGATTGAACCGGCGGTCCGACCGGTCCAACCGGTTGGACCGTGAACCGTTGCCTAATCCGGATTGATCACCGGTTCGGTTATGAAAACACTGATTCTGAGATTAATTTTTTCATTCTTTTAATTCAATGTTTATTGTTGCCCCATTTTGCAACAATAATTACAAGCTTTGTCATCAAAAGATTGTTGCCCAATCACTGAATCTGTCGGACGCTTCAATTTTAAACACACGTTCAAGCCACGCGTGTCAGTTTCCTGTAGAAAAAAAATAAATTAATTTTCCGACAAAAAGAATGTAAATTGGACTAAAAGGATGTAAATTGGAAACCTTAGGACGTATTCTGAAAATGTGAAAACTTAAATGATTTAAAATGTAATCGTCCTAAGTTACGGGACCTATTTTGAAATTTTCCCTTTCTTAGAAATGCACTTTCCACCTCCATTTATCTTTCTTCCATAGAAGTGCACTTTCCACCCCAATTTTCCTTTCTGCACTTTCTGCCTCAATTTCCCTTTCTTCCTTAGAAATGCACTTTCCGCCTAAATTTCAGTTGCAACCTCAATGTATTTTCTTACAAATGTAATTTTTGCCAAAATATCCCCTTCTTCCATAGAAATACACTTTTTGCCCCCAATTTCTCTTTCCTGCTTAGAAATATACTTTCCGGATATAATTTTTTTATGTCCCACAACTTTTAAACTTTTCAAAAAATGTCCCCAAAAAATTAAGTTTTTCGACGTAGTTTTGATGTTCCGGCGACATTGGGACGTAAATAAAAATGTTAGTTAAAATTTTGGGACGCGTGTAATTGGAAAACTTAACTTTTTTATGTTCTAAAAAAGAGAGCAAAAAAGTAATTGTTCAATAGGGGCCAAACCATTTGACTGTAATGGGTCGGAGATGGTAACCAGCCTGTTATCCTTCCACTGCCGAGAGTGGGTGGTTGTCGCTGCTCTGTGGAGCCAGCCTGGCGCATTACCCACCACTTTAGGAGCCATGAAGCCCAAGCTTTCGCTCGGACCACATAGCCCAACTCCCAGCTTGGAACGGGCAGGCCAGAATTTAGCCACCAACAACCCAGTCAATTGGGTCAGCCCAACGTCCAATCACCCTAATGCCCCCACTTGGGTCACAAGCTTGCGTTACCAAGCACGGCAATGACTCATTGCCTTTTTCCTAGATATAACATAGCTGTAAAATTTGTATTCTTTCGATGTGGGATATCTTATTTTTTTATAAGTTTAAATTATATATGGAAAAGTAGATCAAGTAATTTCCCAATTTTCCCTCCATCTGTATATATTGACCTTTTTCCTGTCAAAATATATATAGTTGTTACCTTTTTCATTAATAAATTTGTCTTTTCCAAAACAAAACAAAAAATTGTCTTTCTTTAATTCTGAGCAGTGTTTTTAAAACCGGACCGGACAGGCCGGTTCAACCGGTTCGACCGTGAACCGGTCATGGATCCAGTCCGTAAAGTGGCTAAAAACCGTTTTTACAGTCAAACCGGATGGAACCGGCCCATAACCGAAAACTCGGCCCAAAACCGGAAAGCCGGTTCAAACGGTCCAGACACAAGCCATTTTGTAAGGCTATTCTTTCATGTTTCTTCACCCTTTATTCGATGTGGGATAAATTTTATATGTGTATTTATCACTAACACTATTTTTATAGTGTTTTGCTCTAGTGTTTTTTTACTCATTTTCGATGTGGGATATAAATCTCATATATTTGTAGTTTACTAACCCTCTTAGTTTTATATAGTTTTCCTTTCATATTTTTTATAACTTCTTTCAATGTGGGATAAACTCATATGAGTGTTTATCACTAACACTCCTATTTTTATTTATTTTTATATTGTTTTGCTCTAATGTTTCTTTTACTTTGATGTGGAACGTAAATCTCATATGTTTGTTATTAAATTGCTGTTATATTGTTTTTTCTTCTTGTTTCTTCTACTTCTCTTTCGATGTGGGACATAAATCGCATATGTTTGTTACTAACACTCTTATTTTTACATTTTTCTTTTTTCATGTTTCTTCTACTTCTTATTTAATGTGGGACAAAAATCTCATATGTTTGCTTGTTACTAATATTGTTGTTCTCATATTATTATTTTTTTCTCTTATTTTTTCAACTCCTGAACTTGTGAAATATGAATTATGGAGAATGAATGATGGGATATTTTAATTAATATTTATTATTTTATGACTTTAGGGGATGTTTCCTTTTGGTTTTAAAAACCAAGTTTTGGATTTCAAGATCCAAAACCCGTTTTACTTCGAGATTTAAAAATCGGTTTTCAAAATCCACTCAAAACCACCCTTATCAAACATATTGATTTGACATAAAGTTATATCTATATAATATTACTCCAATCATTATATTATTTTTCAACAATAATATAATAATACTATAATAATACAATAATATAATACATTTAATCAACTAATCATTATAATCTCACCAAACAATAATATAATAATACAAACTCATTCAATCTTACAACTTGATTTGACATAAAGTTAAATCCTTCACTATTCTAAAACCCAAAAGAAACACCCATATTACTATTCATCGGGATTTCAAAAACCAGGATTTCAAAAATCTGGTTTTTAAAACCACCCAAAGCCCAAAAGAAACACCCCCTTACTGTATTTATTTTAATATGATATTTGTAAGTGTATTTTTTTTAATGTAACATAAAAAAAAATACATAAAAATTATTTTACCGATTGAACCGGCGGTCCGACCGGTCCAACCGGTTGGACCGTGAACCGTTGCCTAATCCGGATTGATCACCGGTTCGGTTATGAAAACACTGATTCTGAGATTAATTTTTTCATTCTTTTAATTCAATGTTTATTGTTGCCCCATTTTGCAACAATAATTACAAGCTTTGTCATCAAAAGATTGTTGCCCAATCACTGAATCTGTCGGACGCTTCAATTTTAAACACACGTTCAAGCCACGCGTGTCAGTTTCCTGTAGAAAAAAAATAAATTAATTTTCCGACAAAAAGAATGTAAATTGGACTAAAAGGATGTAAATTGGAAACCTTAGGACGTATTCTGAAAATGTGAAAACTTAAATGATTTAAAATGTAATCGTCCTAAGTTACGGGACCTATTTTGAAATTTTCCCTTTCTTAGAAATGCACTTTCCACCTCCATTTATCTTTCTTCCATAGAAGTGCACTTTCCACCCCAATTTTCCTTTCTGCACTTTCTGCCTCAATTTCCCTTTCTTCCTTAGAAATGCACTTTCCGCCTAAATTTCAGTTGCAACCTCAATGTATTTTCTTACAAATGTAATTTTTGCCAAAATATCCCCTTCTTCCATAGAAATACACTTTTTGCCCCCAATTTCTCTTTCCTGCTTAGAAATATACTTTCCGGATATAATTTTTTTATGTCCCACAACTTTTAAACTTTTCAAAAAATGTCCCCAAAAAATTAAGTTTTTCGACGTAGTTTTGATGTTCCGGCGACATTGGGACGTAAATAAAAATGTTAGTTAAAATTTTGGGACGCGTGTAATTGGAAAACTTAACTTTTTTATGTTCTAAAAAAGAGAGCAAAAAAGTAATTGTTCAATAGGGGCCAAACCATTTGACTGTAATGGGTCGGAGATGGTAACCAGCCTGTTATCCTTCCACTGCCGAGAGTGGGTGGTTGTCGCTGCTCTGTGGAGCCAGCCTGGCGCATTACCCACCACTTTAGGAGCCATGAAGCCCAAGCTTTCGCTCGGACCACATAGCCCAACTCCCAGCTTGGAACGGGCAGGCCAGAATTTAGCCACCAACAACCCAGTCAATTGGGTCAGCCCAACGTCCAATCACCCTAATGCCCCCACTTGGGTCACAAGCTTGCGTTACCAAGCACGGCAATGACTCATTGCCTTTTTCCTAGATATAACATAGCTGTAAAATTTGTATTCTTTCGATGTGGGATATCTTATTTTTTTATAAGTTTAAATTATATATGGAAAAGTAGATCAAGTAATTTCCCAATTTTCCCTCCATCTGTATATATTGACCTTTTTCCTGTCAAAATATATATAGTTGTTACCTTTTTCATTAATAAATTTGTCTTTTCCAAAACAAAACAAAAAATTGTCTTTCTTTAATTCTGAGCAGTGTTTTTAAAACCGGACCGGACAGGCCGGTTCAACCGGTTCGACCGTGAACCGGTCATGGATCCAGTCCGTAAAGCGGCTAAAAACCGTTTTTACAGTCAAACCGGAGGGAACCGGCCCATAACCGAAAACTCGGCCCAAAACCGGAAAACCGGCTCAAACGGTCCAGACACAAGCCATTTTGTAAGGCTATTCTTTCATGTTTCTTCACCCTTTATTCGATGTGGGATAAATTTTATATGTGTATTTATCACTAACACTATTTTTATAGTGTTTTGCTCTAGTGTTTTTTTACTCATTTTCGATGTGGGATATAAATCTCATATATTTGTAGTTTACTAACCCTCTTAGTTTTATATAGTTTTCCTTTCATATTTTTTATAACTTCTTTCAATGTGGGATAAACTCATATGAGTGTTTATCACTAACACTCCTATTTTTATTTATTTTTATATTGTTTTGCTCTAATGTTTCTTTTACTTTGATGTGGAACGTAAATCTCATATGATTTTTATTAAATTGTTGTTATATTGTTTTTTCTTCTTGTTTCTTCTACTTCTCTTTCGATGTGGGACATAAATCGCATATGTTTGTTACTAACACTCTTATTTTTACATTTTTCTTTTTTCATGTTTCTTCTACTTCTTATTTAATGTGGGACAAAAATCTCATATGTTTGCTTGTTACTAATATTGTTGTTCTCATATTATTATTTTTTTCTCTTATTTTTTCAACTCCTGAACTTGTGAAATATGAATTATGGAGAATGAATGATGGGATATTTTAATTAATATTTATTATTTTATGACTTTAGGGGATGTTTCCTTTTGGTTTTAAAAACCAGGTTTTGGATTTCAAGATCCAAAACCCGTTTTACTTCGAGATTTAAAAATCGGTTTTCAAAATCCACTCAAAACCACCCTTATCAAACATATTGATTTGACATAAAGTTATATCTATATAATATTACTCCAATCATTATATTATTTTTCAACAATAATATAATAATACTATAATAATATAATAATACAATAATATAATACATTTAATCAACTAATCATTATAATCTCCCCAAACAATAATATAATAATACAAACTCATTCAATCTTACAACTTGATTTGACATAAAGTTAAATCCTTCACTATTCTAAAACCCAAAAGAAACACCCATATTACTATTCATCGGGATTTCAAAAACCAGGATTTCAAAAATCTGGTTTTTAAAACCACCCAAAGCCCAAAAGAAACACCCCCTTACTGTATTTATTTTAATATGATATTTGTAAGTGTATTTTTTTTAATGTAACATAAAAAAAAATACATAAAAATTATTTTACCGATTGAACCGGCGGTCCGACCGGTCCAACCGGTTGGACCTTGAACCGTTGCCTAATCCGGATTGATCACCGGTTCGGTTATGAAAACACTGATTCTGAGATTAATTTTTTCATTCTTTTAATTCAATGTTTATTGTTGCCCCATTTTGCAACAATAATTACAAGCTTTGTCATCAAAAGATTGTTGCCCAATCACTGAATCTGTCGGACGCTTCAATTTTAAACACACGTTCAAGCCACGCGTGTCAGTTTCCTGTAAAAAAATAAATCCGACAAAAAGAATGTAAATTGGACTAAAAGGATGTAAATTGGAAACCTTAGGACGTATTCTGAAAATGTGAAAACTTAAATGATTTAAAATGTAATCGTCCTAAGTTACGGGACCTATTTTGAAATTTTCCCTTTCTTAGAAATGCACTTTCCACCTCCATTTATCTTTCTTCCATAGAAGTGCACTTTCCACCCCAATTTTCCTTTCTGCACTTTCTGCCTCAATTTCCCTTTCTTCCTTAGAAATGCACTTTCCGCCTAAATTTCAGTTGCAACCTCAATGTATTTTCTTACAAATGTAATTTTTGCCAAAATATCCCCTTCTTCCATAGAAATACACTTTTTGCCCCCAATTTCTCTTTCCTGCTTAGAAATATACTTTCCGGATATAATTTTTTTATATCCCATAACTTTTAAACTTTTCAAAAAATGTCCCCAAAAAATTAAGTTTTTCGACGTAGTTTTGATGTTCCGGCGACATTGGGACGTAAATAAAAATGTTAGTTAAAATTTTGGGACGCGTGTAATTGGAAAACTTAACTTTTTTATGTTCTAAAAAAGAGACCAAAAAAGTAATTGTTCAATCGGGGCCAAACCATTTGACTGTAATGGGTCGGAGGAGATGGCAACCAGCCTGTTATCCTTCCACTGCCGAGATTGGGTGGTTGTCGCTGCTCTGTGGAGCCAGCCTGGCGCATTACCCACTACTCTAGGGGCCATGAAGCCCAAGTTTTCGCTCGGACCACGTAGCCCAACTCCCAGCTTGGAACGGGCAGGCCAGAATTTAGCCACCAACAACCCAGTCAATTGGGTCAGCCCAACGTCCAATCACCGTAATGCCCCCACTTGGGTCACAAGTTTGCGTTACCAAGCACGGCAATGACTCAGTGCCTTTTTCCTAGATATAACATAGCTGTAAAATTTGTATTCTTTCGATGTCGGATATCTTAATTTTTTTATAAGTTTAAATTATATATGGAAAAGTAGATCAAGTAATTTCCCAATTTTCCCTCCATCTGTATATATTGACCTTTTTCCTGTCAAAATATATATAGTTGTTACCTTTTTCATTAATAAATTTGTCTTTTCCAAAACAAAACAAAAAATTGTCTTTCTTTAATTCTGAGCAGTGTTTTTAAAACCGGACCGGACAGGCCGGTTCGACCGTGAACCGGTCATGGATCCGGTCCGTAAAGAGGCTAAAAACCGTTTTTACAGTCAAACCGGATGGAACCGGCCCATAACCGAAAACTCGGCCCAAAACCGGAAAACCGGTTCAAACTGTCCAGACACAAGCCATTTTGTAAGGCTATTCTTTCATGTTTCTTCACCCTTTATTCGATGTGGGATAAATTTTATATGTGTATTTATCACTAACACTATTTTTATAGTGTTTTGCTCTAGTGTTTTTTTACTCATTTTCGATGTGGGATATAAATCTCATATATTTGTAGTTTACTAACCCTCTTAGTTTTATATAGTTTTCCTTTCATATTTTTTATAACTTCTTTCAATGTGGGATAAACTCATATGAGTGTTTATCACTAACACTCCTATTTTTATTTATTTTTATATTGTTTTGCTCTAATGTTTCTTTTACTTTGATGTGGAACGTAAATCTCATATGGTTGTTATTAAATTGTTGTTATATTGTTTTTTCTTCTTGTTTCTTCTACTTCTCTTTCGATGTGGGACATAAATCGCATACGTTTGTTACTAACACTCTTATTTTTACATTTTTCTTTTTTCATGTTTCTTCTACTTCTTATTTAATGTGGGACAAAAATCTCATATGTTTGCTTGTTACTAATATTGTTGTTCTCATATTATTATTATTTTCTCTTATTTTTTCAACTCCTGAACTTGTGAAATATGAATTATGGAGAATGAATGATGGGATATTTTAATTAATATTTATTATTTTATGACTTTGTTTGTCCTGAAAGGAGTATATAACAAGTGTATGGGGGGGGGGAATACACTTGTATGCAAATCTTTTCAACTTATGATCAAACCAGAGCTCAGCAAGGTTGTCTTGGACAACTCTGCTGAAGATGATAAACTCTTCTAAGATAATCAAACTACTAAGTACTATTGAGTACTTAGTTGAATAACTATCTAGGGGAGTTATAGGTGTGGAATAGTGGTTGGCCCTTTATGTTTAGACTCCTTAAGTTTCTGAAATCACTTTGTCAACCTTGATATTCTTCCTTAATTAAATCCATATTTTATGGGATTTCCTAAAGAAAATCCGAGAATTTTTTTTTGAAAAAATATGAATGATCCCTAAATATAAATCGAGTTCAAATTCTGTTCTCTCAATTTGTAAATTTTTTAAAAATTTGAATGGCCGCTAAAAATAAAAATTGGCTCCCAAAATCTTTTACCTCAAAACCTAAAAATTGGCTCCCGCTAAATTGATGCTTGTGTTGGAAACCCTCCAAAAGCCTCGATCCCCTGCTGAGTGCTGGGTAAGCACATAATTTTTTTTTTTTTTTTTTAAAGGAGAGGTAGTGAACTGGATGAAAAATATTTTTAATTAACAAAGGGACACCCATTTTTTATTAAGTCAAGTGAATGTATCAAAATTGTTTTTGTTCTTCTTCTTTTCAAGTTAAGAATTTACTTATTCTTTAATAATTTTTTATTTATACGTTATTTTTAATTTGTTAATTAAATTTATCTCTATATAATTTCTTTATTTTAACAAGTTTGTTTTTTTAAAAATAAATTTAACATAAGAAAAAAAAAATTATACGAAAGGGTATTATATCGAGACAAAATCTCATAACTTACAAATTATATAGTACATAAACTTGTGATCATAACCGCATTTTGAAGCAAATGTGGAAATAATAAAGTGAAGTAGTCTTGTACATACTATTATCTCACAGAAGATGCTATTTGAACATAAAGTACAACAATAAATTACAAACGTCTCATTATTATTTGAACATTTGAAAAAAAATGTGTGTCTCATTATTAATTGGACATTTCCTTATTTGGAAAATACAATTATTTACTCATTTAAAAAACTCTCTTAGACATCTTTTATTGATACCATATGTCATTACTTTTTACATACTAACTTTTTTTTAGGAGACTTTTTACATACTAACTAAAGATTATCTCTCCAATAAAGTTGAATTGTCCATTATCCATCCTAAAAAGTCACTTTATCACCTTTAATACCAATAAACAATTCTTACATTAAAATCGTGCAAACAGTACATGTTCAATTAATAACGAGACATAGGGAGTACCATTTTGTTCTATTCTTTTTTATTTTTAAACTTAAAACGGTAACGATTTAGCTGTCCAGTACCATTTGCTTATTTGATAGCACTCAATTCTATTGAACTTGAACTTAACTTAATGGAAAACTCGAAAAACTCAAGCTCAAGTCGATAATTTTTATAACATTAATTGTTTTATTTTGTTTATAAATATAGTATATTTGTAAATAATCGAAATATTGTGGGTAAATCATGTCCACTTGATTATGCTCACGAGCCTGATGAGACTAGCGGAGTACGAGTAGCTGGTGGACGACTCGATTTACTTGTACCCTATTTTGATAATAGACTACGAGAAGAATCATACCTATTTTCGAAGTAGGTATCAAATCGATTATTAAAACTATGTTTCTAGACCGAAACAACAATGGTGTGGAACATATTTAGTTGAATATTTGGCGGCCAAGGATTTAGCAAATGGGGTGATCGTCAGCTAGAGTCGAAACGAACATAATTTTTGAAGTCAAACTCAAAATCACTAGTATAATACATTTCTGGAAGAAAAACGATTATTTAAGTTGAACTCATAGCGCAACGCGCTATGACATAATTGCTCGTGTGACTAAATTTCAACATTTGGTAGTCAGTTGACACCTATTTTCGATTTTGGACTAGATTTCATCTCAATGCTTCACCATTCTCAATTTAGATCAAACTTTAATACGAGTGTATATTACCAAGTGATTAATTTGCTATATATAATCACTTCTCTAATGTTCGATCTCGTAAATTAATACTTTGACTAAAATATTGCATTATGTGGGAAAATTTTAATTTATTATCATTAAATTTTAAAAATGGTATTAAAATTATTGCATAAAATCAATTGTATTAAAGAAATGGTGCATGATACATATAAATATTTTTATTATAAATAATTTGAATGTAATATATGGAAAAACAATTTAAAGATGTCATTAAAAATTTGGGTGGGAAAAATTGGCGCAAGGAAAAAATTAGCGCTCAAATAGAAAATGATCAAATTCTAGAAATAAATTTGTTGATTGTCAAATAAAGGTTAGTGTTCAATTCAAGGTTACCTTTTACCTTCTCTGTTTAAGTGTGAGAAAATTGAGAGAGAGAAACCGCCGCGGGCTTGTATATATCCCGTGATTACCTCCGCCGTACGTTTTCGTCGCCTTTTCTTTCATTCACGCCCTCCGAAATCTACCCCCATTCCCACGCGCGCCACTGCTCCTCAATTACAATTATTGTCCTCTCTGTAAGGTCGCCTGTGGTATACAATTTCAATTTGGGGCATAAAAGTATAATTTGTCTTAAGATTCAAGTAAATAGTATCCGCGAGGGGTATCGGAAATTTCAGAAAGAAAGGTTAGCGTTCTATTCAACCTTGCCTTTTAACTTCTCGTTTTCTTTTTATGGTGCTTATATATTATTCTGGTTGTGTTCGATTTAGTTTTGAAATTCAACGACGTGTTTCCCTCTTATCTGTGAATTGATTTTAGGATTGTGGTCATTAATTAAAATAGATTTTATTTATATATTTGCGTGAAGTCTGATTTATTTGTAAGGGAAGTATAGAATCATACGGGATAATGTTTTAGGCAATTAATGTATCTGAGGGAAGTATAGAAACATAGAGGTTCTATAGGCAATTTAATTGATCTGAAAGGAAGTATCGAAACATAAAGGATAATGGTTCTGGTCAATTTGGATTTATTCTGAATTTAATGTTTCCGCTTATTCAATTAATTTTTAGATTTTTATACAAGTCCAAGTTCATGTAAATGATTGGATAGGTTAATTTTATGATTCTTGCTAATTCTACTGATTTGGTTAATTCTTGGATAGGCTGGTTCTTGGATTATTGCATAAGTTAATATTGATTCGGCTGCTTATGCTGGTTATACTAGTTCTTAGATTAATAAACTGCTAATTTTATTTTGATATGGTGTTGATTATTATTTTTCACTTTCTTTGCGCTCTTTGAAATGTTTGGAAATATGTTCTTGTATTTCTAATGTTTGAAATAATTTCGATTTTCGTCTGGAATTGTGAAAAAAGAAGTACGAAATTTCTTCAGGCATAGGCGTTGTTGCAGGTACATTAGGGCCCATTTGGTAGATATGTTGAGTTATCTATGGTATGCACTCAATTTTCCGTGGTGGGTAAAAAATTTATTTTATGCCCGATTAGGCATCAATATTGGGCCTAATTAACCACCTATCTAGGCTAATCTACCCCAACAAATTGGGCCTAGAAGTGTATGATGAGAAAGTAGAAACTATTCTCTTTATTGTGTATGTTTTCTGGTGTATTGCAACTGGGATTATATATAATGTGAGAGATAGATGCTAAAGTAATTTGTTTTTGCTGTTGTACTTTGATGTAGATCATCAGCAGGTAGTAGAGGCTCTTTTTTTGTTTATTACTAGAGCTGCTTTCATGAGTTTAATGAAATGCATAGTATCTCAATCATTTGGTTATTAAGCATAGCTCAACTTTTCAAAGCTAAGTCCGCCCTTATGTTTAGGCATTGTGAAATGTAAAATTATAGGTGATGTTGCTTGTTTCCTTAATGAAAGAATGATTCATCCTGTTTTTAGATATTTGGTCTCATACGTAAGCAGTATTAGTATGAGCTAAGATGTTAGACATATGCAAAGTTGTTAGCGGTGCTTGGCAAATGCAAGCAGCCAAATGAGGCTAGCTTGCTTTTTGAGATGATATTGTCTGATGGCCTTCAGCACTACAGTTTTTAGATGGTATTACTTATTTTAGGTGATGTAGATTTACAGACTTCCAATTAAGCATTACCATATGTAGTTCTTAATTTCAAATGTGTAGGTCACATATGAATCAATAAATTTACAAAAGGAACGTGGGCAGGAGGACTGAGAGCATTGGTAGCTATTGGATAAGCTCTGTTAGACCCTGTAAATTAATTGTATACCATTCTTCTCTTAGGAAAGCTGGATGTCTATAGTCTGTTAACTTCTGTAACTTTCCATTGATGTGACTTTTTTTTTTTAGGTCATTTTTTGTGGTGGTTGTTCATTTATTTTTGTGGATTTTTAAGTTCAAAGAATCTTTTGTTGGAGTATATTGTTTGAAATGATAAGTGATTTTATCCAAATCTAGATAAATTTATCATATTAATCTCCGTGACATCAAGTTTTTTTAAAAGGGTATATCTTCTACAAATTTTGTAAAACAAACTCACATTTCTGAGATTATTTTTGGATACTTAGATTAATATTTTGTCTCTTGTAGATCTTTTTTCCCTTATGGGTAGAGCAACGAACATACATAATTGTTGACATGTAAAACAATTTTATCTCTTACACCATGTATGCACTTAAAATAACTATATTACACCAGAACTTTTAATTCAAAACACTATTATACACTAAAAATCTCCTAGTAATATCCAGCCTCTCCTTTTTTGTTAAACAAGCTCTTAGACTAGTATATTTTTATTCTGAAAATTTCAGCATGAAGTGACCTTATTCTTTAATGTCATCAGATGTATACTACAGTTAGACTTGGGAATATATCAAATAATTTGTTTATATGAATGTTGTTGAGTTGCTTTCACTTTTGTTTTATTAGTTATTTGGTTGAGAATTTTGATAGAGATAATTTACTTGTTAGATCCTGAATACAAGATTCAAATATCAAGAACAAATCTTCTCTAAGCCTAAAGTAAGTTTATGATGTATTTACATTTATTGAATTTTACAAAAAAAAATACTTATAATGTCATTAAATGAAGTACTCCTCTAAAGCTAAGTTATGAATGTCTCCTCTAAAGGTCACGAATTCTCCTTCATACTTCAACTACTCCCAATGTGACTTTTCTAATTAATTCACTTGGAATAATAATTTTTTTAAAAAAATTTAACTGTCAAACTATAAAACAAAAGTTTTCCTATCATAATTATAATTACCGTGACTACATGTAATCCAAATATCAACATGCCCTATTCAAACTAACGAACTGGTTATAAGTACATAAATATTTCATTAACTTTTAAACTCACATTAAATAATAAAAGTTAATATATATCACCAATACATGATTATTGTCTATAAAAAAGAAAGCTTAGTAAGTGATATACCCCCTTCAAGCCACTAGTGCACAATCATCAACCCTCAACCATTTTGTTACTATAATTAACCTAAATTTTTATATATATATATATATATATATATATATATATATATATATATATATATATATATATAAAAAGACAACTAGAGTGAGATGGGTGGAAGTGAGAGAAATATAAAATTAATATTTGATGACACATAGGCAATTATTGTACAATGAATAGGATTCATAAAAAATATTTAACGTTAATTAGGAGAAGAGTAATAAATTTTAATGGTACCATGAAAATTAACATCATCATGAAAATATATTTTTATGACATCAAATATCGTCACAAATAATTATTGAAATCGTTGCCAATTATTATTGTAACGAAAATATTTTGCCATTAAATATTTCGAGCAATTAATGGCGAAATGTATTATCGTCATGAAAATATATTTTTATGATGCCAAATATCATCACAAATAATTATTGAAATCGTCACCAATTATTATTGTGATGAAAACATTTTGCCATTAAATATTTCAAACAATTAATGACGAAATGTATTATCGTCATGAAAATATATTTTTTATGACGTCAAATATCGTTACAAATAATTATTAAAATCGTCACCAATTATTATTTTGACGAAATCATTTTGTCACTAAATATTTCGAACAATTAATGACGAAATATATTATCGTCATGAAAATACATTTTTTATGATGCTGAAAATTGTCACCAATAATTATTAAAATCGTCACCAATTATTATTGTGACAAAAACATTTTGTCACTAAATATTTTGAGCAATTAATGACGAAATGTATTATCGTTATGAAAATATATTTTTTATGACGTCGAACATCGTTATCAATTATTATTAAAATCGTCACCAATTATTACTGTGACGAAAAATAGCACCGTCATGAAAATATATTTATTATGACGTTATATATCGTCATCAATTATTATTTAAATCGTCTTTATTATTATTGTGACGAAAATGTAGCATCGTCAAGAAAATATATATTTCATGACAGTCAAATTTCGTCACCAATTATTATTAAAATCGTCACATAGTATTATTGTGACATATTTATTAACACTGTCACGAAGGTTACAAACTTGTGACGAAAAAAATTAAAAGTGGTGACAAAATTAAAACTTTGTCATAACTTCTAGTATTTTAATGACGAAAAAATTATAAGTGGTGACAAAATTAAATTTTGTCATGACTTCTAGTATTTTAATGACGAAAAAAAATATAATTGGTGACGAAATTAAATTTTGTCATAATTTCTTGTAGGTTAATGACGAAAATTGAAATTCGTCGCCTTTAAGTAACAAATTGTGACGATTTTTGTGTCGTCGCGAAAATTTTCGTCACGAAATGTGTGATTTCTTGTAGTGCATATTGGAGCAAACAGCATATCAATGCATATTACATCAGCAGGCTTCAGCAGATTTGACCATATAGCAAAAATATCTTCAGATAAGATAGTTTTCTATCCAGAAAGAGTCAGAAGACTTAGCCATTCTTAGAGACCATCCTCAGGAGGTGGGTTCATCCCATATTGTGCCCACACTCTCTTCTTGAGTTCCATGGCTTCCTTGTTGGTTCCTTTGGGTCCAAGGGTCATTTTGTTCAGCTTCAGAATTTCTGTGAACTCCCTTAGGATCCTTGCTTGGTCAATCCATCCATCAAGCTTTGGAGGCATGTAGATGATAGGCTTGAGAGCATTGAGTTCAATTCTTGCAATATCAGCAGCTGCAAGTAGTTGTTGATACAACTCTCTGTAGTATTCTATCATGAACTCAGCAAAGGCAGAGTTGGCATCTCCTCCATTCCATCTGTCAATGACATAATAGTCATATACAAACTCCCTTTTTGCCTCTTCCCATGTATCATTAAGCTGAATTGGCACCCATTTATCCAAGTGTGGATATTTGGTGTCCATTGGGATTAGAAGCTGAGGCTTCATCTTGCTGTACTTTGCTCTCCTTCTTCTTGGTTTCTGAAAATTTGCTCTTCTCTCATCTCTTGCTCTGTTGGCCTCTTCCATCAGATTCATTTTCTCTTGGGCCCTCATCATGGCCAGCTTTTGTTGTGTTTCAAGGTCCTTGCCATACCCTTCATGAAACAACTTTGATGGATCATTGAGTACCACAGTCTTTGTCTTCTTTGGTCCAGGTCCAAAGCCTTCTTCATATAAGACTTCCACATCTTCAGTGACTTTGGCACCTTCAGCAATTTTGGCAGATTCAGAAGACTTTTCTTTTTCAGCAGTCTTGGCCTTCTCAGCAGTTTTGGCCTTCTTTGAAGTAGGCACATCATCATCAACTCTGAACTCAGGTGGAAGATCAAGGCTGTTAGGAAAGTCAGTGAATGTCTCAACTTGCCTTTTCTTTCCTTTTGCCCTCTAGTTTGGACACCTTCATCACCTTTGTCCAAACCAAACACCTCACCACCTGGTCTTTGTTGTAACCTCACTCTTTCCTCTTGAGCTGAGGCCATAGAATTCATCAATGCAAGTGCTAATTGCTCTTCTTCATCCAATTCTTCCAAGTTTAGCACTGCAGGCTCTTTTCCTTTTCCTTCAGCAGCTTTGTCTTTTCCTTGAACTGGGCTTCCAATCACCAAGACACCTTTTGCTCTAGCTCTTTCCCTTTCCCCCTTTTTGGCAGCATCAAAACACTGAGGTTTTAGCTCACTCATTGTTGTGGCCATTAGGGATTGGGCCTGGTTTAGGGACTTCATCTCCTCCAACAAATATACATTTTCATCATGTATATTCTGCATCCTATCACTGCTCAAGCTAAGGAAAGCTAGAACATGCTTCATCTTTTGTTGAACAACCTCCTCCAAGGTTGCTTTCAGGGATGCATCCAGTTGGGCTTTGAGAAGCTCAGTGAGGTTGGCCACTGCACCTTCAGCAATGTTGGCCAATACCTCTTGGGAAAATTTTTCTGAGGCTGCTTTTACCATAGCTAGCCTTTGCTCTTCTGCTCTTCTCTTTTGCAATGCAGTCTTCTTTCCAAGAGCTTGCTTGACAGTTAGCCTGAGAGCCTTGACATTGGCATTATGATTGTCTCTCAGCAGCTTTTGCTCCTTCTTGACCTCCTCTGAGATGGCTTCCATGGTGGATTTGGCTTTTTGTACTTCAGTGGAGATGGTTTGGAGGCCAGTTTCCACACCACTAATCCTTGCTTCCAGAGTTGGTAGCACAACATCTTCAGAGCCAGTGAGCCTCATTTCTACAGATGCTAGAGTCGTTCCTTGCTCATTCAATGCTCCTGAAGTTTCAGCATGAGCAGATTGGACTTGATGAGCCAAGGAGTCCAATTTCTCTGATTGCATACCAAGTAAGGCTTGAGCTGAGCCTGTGTCCACTTGGATAGGGGCATCTGTTAAGAACTCATCTGCAAAAATTTGGTCAAGAGAAATACCTGGAACATTAGACAGATCAAACAAGTTAGGGAATAGACACTCCTTCTTCTCATTTTCAACTATTTCTTTTCTCCCTTCTTCAATAATTTCCTCACTTAAAGAAACAGGCCTCCTCTCATCAAGGGATTCCTGAAGTTCAGATTTGACTTCAAGAATAGCCTGCCCTTCCTCACTTATATGACCCTCATTTGGTGGTACACTCACTATTCTAGTGATCACCACATCTCTCTCATCTACTACTCCCTCTGGTTTTTCCACTATCTTCTCCTTTTCAACTCCTTCTCCTAAACCTGCAACATCTCCACCTTCAATAAGGTTCAAAGATGGCAGTTGTGGGGAGATCACAGTGCTTACATCAACAGCCACTGAGTCATCCTGAATGATTAAGGGCTGATCAGTGTCCAGCTCATCTGACACTGAATAGGCCTTAACCAAACCAGCCTCTAAAGATACAGAGCCTTTCCTATGATAGGTCTTAGGAGGATTGGATAGTCTCTCTGACACAGAAGGCATAGGGAGATTGACTTGAGGGATTTCAGGAGGGTTAGGTTTTGAAGGGTTTGAGGGATCATCAGGGGAATCATCATCATTGGAGCTACTGTTAGGGTGTTTGATTCCCTTAGCTTTCCTTTCTTTCTCCTCCTTAATCTTATCAGCTACCAGCTTTGCAAAAATTTCCTCATCAATGAGAAATCTTGTCTTTGAAACTCCAGCAAAGTTTAGCAATCTGTTCTCCTCTATTTGCCACCAGTTTGCACCCTTATCTTGGATGACTTGTGATATCTCCATCATAGACTTGTCTTTTACATCAACAAGCATCCTTAGATCATGAAATGTCTTCTGAATTCTTGGAAATTCAGCAAGCTGTGGGTACAGACTGTCCACAGTAGCCTTTGCTCCTCCTCTGAGCATACTTTCATAAGTATACTCCTCCTCATCTCCACTTGAATGGGCACTTTGGGTTATAGGGGAGTTGGCTCTGGGTTCACCTAAAGTGGCTTCAGGGAGGTTTAATTCAGGGATGTTGGCTTCAGAAGGGTTTGGTGCAGTAGAAGGTGCTTCAGTTGCTTTTGAGAGCAATGAATCTGAAGAGGCTTTACTCAGGGGGGTTGGCTCATTGAGTGCATGTTCTAAGAGCTTTGAATAATTGAGCATGGATGAGTCAAGGGGAGACAGGAGTCTTGTCTCATCTACTGCTAAATCTGCAAGCACATCAATGCCACTTCTTTGCACACTCCCTTCTGGAGAGTATCTCTTAGTGAGATCTCATTGTACTTCAGCCTCAACTCCTCTGAGTGGTCAGAAGGCACACTTACTCCCTCTTCTGCCACTTCATCAACTTCAGTTGATGCTCCTGAGGCTTCTCTTGAAGACAATTGAGACATTTTCCTTGTTTTGACAGCCCTGGCCTTGGTTCTTTTCTTCAGCTTAGGTTTTTCTTCAACCTGTTCTTCAGCAGGTTTTGCCATAAGCATCCTCCTTTGCTCAGTTTTCTTGCTGAGCTTCCTGAACAGGATCTTTTGGGCTGGGAGGGGCTTTGCAAATGTTTGCATCTGAGAGTAATGGGAGAATCTCTCAATCAACAAGCTTGCCCTGGTGCAATACTTGAGTTTCCCTTCTAGCACAACCTTGTTGTGAGCTCTCACTTTAAATTTAGCCTTTTCCTTCATCATCTCAGACATAATGAAGGTCCTCCAATCAAATTTGATGCCTTTGTCACTAGCATCAATCACAGCAGCCATGATTCTGATTCTTGGATGGCTGACCTGCTCCAAGCTTCCAGTGTTGCTCAAGAGACTCTTAGAAACTACCTCAAAAAGGTTGAGAAATTCTGGCTTGAGAGTCTTCTTGTTTTGTGTTGAAGAGATGGGGCCTGGAACCAATAGCCATTCTTGAGCTATTTCATCTTCATGCCCAGTACCATAAACTTCTGGATTCCTTCCCTCATAAGGCAATCCAAAAGCTCCTTCAAGATCTTCTGAGGAGAATTTCACTCTATGAAAGCTCTCTTCTTCCTCTCCTTCTGCAATATATGACAATCTTGTGGAAACTTCACCATCTGCAGGTTCACCTCTCCACTTGAGAAAGGCAAAGAATTCAGCCATGTAACTTTCCAAGCCTGAACTTGGTCTTTCTTCCATGAACTTTTGTAATCCAGCTCTTCTCAACCATCTTAGAGTTGGTGTAATTTCAGGATCTTCACTCTCAAAGGATACTATGGGCTCAAAATGAAGATTATTTTTGTTGCTCAAGTATCCAAAATTAAGGTCTAAAGCCTTGTTGGAGAAATCAATAATCATCTCTCGTCTAACCTTGGGAGCCATTTGAAAGTTACAGAGAAAGGTTTGAGGAAGATTGAGAAAGTTTGAAGAAAATTTGAGTTAGGGTTTCGAATACTTGGGGAAGAAGTGTTTGTGGGGGATCTTAAGACTTGTGAATATTCTAAAAAGAATGTTTGTCAATGAGTTGGTGAAGTCTTGATGCAATTCAAAGGTGAGCAAAAATGGAAATCCAATATGAACGGATAGGATTGATTTCAGAGGAGTTGGCCAGTTTTGATCCAATGGTCAAAAACCAATGCAAAAGTGAAAAACTGTTTTGTTCAAAAACGTGGGTGGTTTTTAATGTTTGTTTAAGGCTGGGGGTTTTTCGAGATAGATCATGTCCCAAAAAGTTTAATGCAAACAAGAGTTAAATCTTGGCATTTAATGCATGGAAAGTGACCTTTTGGGTGGGAGACAAATTAAATCCCAGAAAGGTGAAAACTGTATTTTCAATGGGACAGATTTCGAAATAGACAATGATCACCTAAAATAGGTGCTTATTAAACCAAGATTTGGTTTGATAGCCAAGACAACTTATCTGACCCTACATGGACAAGTGTCCTGAAGAGTTGAGGACAAGTGTCCTGAAGAAGTAAGGTCAACTTCTCTGAATTTCAGTAAACTTGACCAAGTCTGCTGAAGATTGAATTTATTTTCCCTTTAATGGATAAACTCCTTTGAATTCAATTGTTCAACTTCCCTGGATCAAGAAGACCCAATTCTGCTGATAGCTCCAGGAACCTTGCCTCTGCAAGTGGCTTAGTTAGTATATCAGCTTTTTGATGATCTGTATGGATCTTGACCAACTTTATGTCCTTCTTCTCCACATGGTCTCTAATGAAGTGATGCTTGATGTCCACATGTTTGCATCTTGTGTGCAAGACAGGATTTTGTGATATAGCAATGGCACTATTGTTATCACAAAATATTGGCACTTCAGTAGAGTTGACTTTGTAGTCTCTGAGTTGTTGTCTCAGCCAAAGGATTTGAGCACAACAACTTCCAGCAGCAACATATTCAGCCTCAGTGGTGGAAGTAGCCACTGTATTTTGCTTCTTGGAAAACCAAGATATGCGTTTGTTGCCTAGGAATTGACAAGTCCCTGAAGTGGACTTTCTGTCAATTCTGCATCCTCCATAATCAGCATCTGAGTAGCCAGTTAACTCAATGTTGTCATCAGCAGGGTACCAAAGGCCTAGATTTTCAGTGCCTTTGAGATACCTCAAGATCCTCTTTGCAGCCTCAAGATGGCTTTTCTTAGGATTTGCTTGAAACCTTGCACAAACACCTACTGCAAAGGTGATGTCAGGTCTGCTGGCAGTGAGATAGAGGAGTGATCCAATTATTCCTCTATACTCAGTGGAGTTGGTTGGAACACCACTCTCATCAGGATCCATTTTGCAATTTGTGTTCATTGGAATCCTTACTGGCTTGCTTGTTGTACACCCAAACTTCTTGATCATCTCTCTGGTGTACTTGGCTTGGTTGATGAAGATTCCTTCTTTAGATTGCTTGACTTGTAAGCCCAAAAAGAAGTTCATCAACCCCATCATGGACATCTCAAACTTTCTTTGCATAAACTTGGAGAACTTCTCATAAAGCTTCTCATTAGGGGATCCAAAAATTATGTCATCTACATAAATTTGGACAAACAAGATGTCCTCTCCTTCAGAGATTCTGAAGAGAGTTCTGTCCACAGTTCCCTTGGTGAATCCATGATCCAATAGGAATTGTGACAGTGTGTCATACCAAGCCCTAGGGGCCTGCTTGAGTCCATATAGAGCTTTCTTCAGTCTGTATACTTGGTCTCCAACCTCAAAACCTGGTGGTTGCTCTACATAAACTTCTTCTTTCAAGACTCCATTCAGAAAGGCACTCTTGACATCCATTTGATATACTTTGAACCTCTTGTGGGCTGCATAGGCTAGGAAGAGCCTTATTGCTTCTAGCCTTGCCACAGGTGCAAAGGTCTCATCATAGTCAATGCCTTCATGCTGGCAGTAACCTTTTGCCACTAGTCTTGCTTTGTTTCTGACAATCACATCATTTTCATTCTTTTTGTTCTTGAACACCCACTTGGTTCCAATAACATCTTGATGTGAAGGTCTATCCACCCGCTCCCATACTTCATTTCTGGTGAATTGGTTAAGCTCTTCCTGCATTGCTGTGATCCAATTAGCATCCTGAAGTGCTTCATCAATGTCTTTTGGTTCCTGTTCTGACAAGAAACAACAGAACATAGCACTTTCACCATGAAACTTTCTGGTTCTGACTCCTATACTTGGGTCACCAAGTATCAGATCAGTAGGATGGTCATACAACCAAGTCCTTCTTTTTCTGATCCCTTCAGTAGAGTTGTCCTCTACTGAGGTTGAGTCATTTTGATCATAAAATTCAGGGTAATTTAGTGCAGGATCTAATTCAGGATCATAATCAGGGGTGTTGCCCTCAATGTCAGGGACATTGGCATTTTCAACAGTTTGAGTTCCCCCTTGATTATTTGACCCAATAACTACCTCAGCAGTAACTGCTTCTTCATTGGTAGTTGTTACTTGGATGTGAACTGGGATTGGCTCATTCAGTTCACCATTTCCATCAGTGGGGTTTGTCTCAGGAAGGTTTCCTTCGGGATTGTTGTCCAATGTGGTATGTTCAGGTAGATTGGCTTGGACAACATCTATGAATTCAGTGTCTTTGTCTTTTAGGCTCAATCTGGTTGTCCTCTGTGTGATTTCTTCAGGTTCCAAACTATCATTCCTGATCTAAAAGATAGACTCATCAAACACAACATGAGGTGTTTCTTCCACAATAAGGGTTTTCTTGTTGTAGACTCTGAAAGCTCTACTGATTTGAGAATATCCAAGGAATACTCCCTCATCAGCTTTACTATCAAAGGCTTTCAATTGTTCTTTCCCATTATTGTGTATGAAACACTTGCAACCAAAAATGTGAAAGTATGACACTTTAGGTATTCTTCCTTTCCAGAGTTCATAGGGGGTTTTGCCTTGCCCCTTAGTGATCAAACATGCTGTGTTTATGGCTTCAGCCCAAAACCTCTTAGGTAAATTTGAATCAGCAATTAAAGTTCTAGTAGCTTTTTTTAAGGTTCTATTCCTTCTTTCTGCAACTCCATTTTGTTGGGGAGTTCTAGCTGCTGAGGTTTCATGAGCTATTCCATTAGATGTGTAATACTCATTGATGTATGAATTTATGAACTCAGTGCCTTTATCAGATCTTATCTTGATAATGCTAAGGCTTTTCTCATTTCACAGTCTCTTAAGGAGTTCAGGTAGTTTGACTTGTGTTTCCTTCTTATTAAGGAGAAATACTACCCATGTGAACCTAGAGAAGTCATCTACTACAACCAATGTGTATTTTCTACCATTTATACTTGAAGGGGTGATTGGTCCAAAAAGATCCATATGTAGAAGTTCAAGTACCCTTTTAGTAGAAATGACTAGTTTACCTTTGAATGAGGCTTTAATCTGTTTTCCCTCTTGACATGGCTTACACACATGTTCTTTTATGAAAACCTCATTAGGTAGTCCTTTAACTAATGCATTTCTAGCAAGTTTGTTCATTGATTTGAAGTTCAGATGGTTTAGCCTCTTATGCCATAACCAGCTTTGTTCACTAGTGCTCTTAGCAATGAAACATGCAGCATCAGTAGACTTGTCCCAGTCTGCAAAATACACATTTCCCTTCCTAGTTCCAGTCAATAGAGTTTGTTGAGTTTTATCCTTAATTAAACATTTTCCACTTGAGAACTCAACTTTAAAATCTTTGTCACAGAATTGACTGATACTTAGGAGATTATATTTGAGACCAGCTACATAAGATACATTGGTTACTTTGATGTTACCAATCATCAAAGTACCATAACCTTTTGTTGTTGCTTGTGAGCTGTCTCCAAAGGTGACATTTGGGCCTTCTTTTTCAATAAAATCAGTGAGGAGTTCCTTGTTTCCAGTCATGTGCCTTGAGCATCCACTGTCAAGATACCATGCTGTCTTTTTGTTCATGCTCCTCTTCTTGTGGCCCAATGGTACCTGCAATTAGATAGGTTTAGGTACCCTTTGAGTTTTGGGTCCTGAGAGGTTAGCTGTACCTTTAGGAACCCAAACTTGCCTAATCACCCTGATTGATTCAAGGTGGCTAAGTTGTTTTCCTTGTGCATCAACATACACTGTCTTTCCCTTAAATGCCTTTGGGAAAGTATGTGTGAATGTGTTAACTCTGTAAGTTTCAGGGGAGTTGTCAACTCTCCTGAACTTATGAGTTCTTTGTGCATCTTGATGGAATCTTTGAGGAAAGGCATTTTTATGACCATTACCCTCTGGCATGAAGGGTTTTGGTTGTCTCATTTTATTCTGCCTTTGAGGATAGTTGTCCTTAGGTTTATTCAGCTGAGGCTTTCTCAGATGAGTTGGCCTAGGCTGATTATACCTTGGATAACTTCTCTGAACATTGTTCAGGAGAGTTGCCCTCCCATTGGGTCTACTCTGCTGACCAATATTCCTCTTGTATTCAGGAGCCTTGACCTTTTCCAAGGGTTTAGGCTTTGTCTTCTGAAGCACTTGAGTACGCATTTCAGTTAATTTGCCCTTTCCTTTATTCAGTGGCTGAGTTATTTCATTTTCAGCTTGTTGTGCCACTGATTTAACAAAGATTTTCTTAGTGTTACTTGTAGAGGCAACACTAAGACAAGGATGAAGATTCAAATGGATCAAAACCCAATCCACTTCTTTGAGCCATAGGTCTTTGATAACTCTGAATTTCCTCGATTGCTCTAGAGGATTTGTTCAAAGCAGACATTTTTAATTTCAGGCTCTCTTCACTTGATTTAAGAATATCATATTCATGTGAGAGGTTTTCAAACTTGGCATTTAGAATTTTCAGTTCAAAATCTTTTCTCTTCTGAGAGAGGAGTTGATCATCAATCTTTCTTTGTTGGTCAACTATCCTGAGATTTGCTTCCTTAAGCTCTCTCAAGACTTGTTGATACAACTCAGTAGATTTGACATTAGCAGCTACCTCAGAGTTTTTGGTAAGTTCAATAGCCAACCTTTCATTTTCTCTCACACAGTTATCATGAAATTCTTGTAATCTAGTGAAATCTTCCATCAACTTCCCAAAGGAAAGTTTCAAGTTGACTTCACTAGTGTTCTGTGATAAAAATGATGGTGAGCTAGAAGTGGAGGATACCTCATCATCCTCAAGAGCCATGTTGCACACATCATCATCATCATCACTGTTTGAGAACAGTCCATCTGAAGAGTTGAAGCTTTCAGCACTATCAGATTCTTCACCAGCCATCATGGCCTTTCTATTTGTGAACTTTCTGTCTCTTTTAGCTTGCCTCTCTCTTCTTTCTTTGGAGCTTAATTCAGGGCAATCATACTGGAAGTGTCCTTTCTTCTTGCAGTTGTAGCATAGGTCTTCATCATCATCCTTCTTGGATTCATCTCTTCCTTTTGATGATGAAGGGTCAGCTCTACTGGACCTTCTCCTATCAGATTACTTGTCCTCTGATCTTTTCTCTTCAGGCTTTTTGTCCTTGGCCTGATCTTCAGGGGAGTTGTATCTTCTCCTGAATTTGTTGTCTTGGTAGAATTTCTTGTATCTACCAATCCTTGTGTTCAGCTTGTCAAACCTTCTAGCCATCAAGGCTAGTTCTTCCTTCATTTCAGTCTTTGAGACTGACTTTGATGATCTGGGAGTGGGTTGCATTTCAGGTTCAGCAACTTTGGCTTTGAATGCCACTCCCTTAGTAGGATTTGAAGGTTCCTCAACAGGTTTTCTTCTATTGAGGTCAAACTCATAGGCTTTGAGTTCTGAGAAGATTTGTTGCATGGGCATGGAAGAGAGATCTTTGGTATTCTGCATCATCACAGCATAGACATCCCACTTTTGAGTGAGGCTTCTCAAGATCTTCAATCCAACTTCTCTCCTGGAGTACACCTTGCCCAAAGAGTTGATTTCATTCATCACATCAGTGAATCTACCAGCAAATTTGTCAATGGATTCTTCAGCAACTTGGAGCTTATTCTCCTTGATCTTGTCTGTGCCTTCACACATCTCAGCAAGAGTATCCCAAATTTCTTTGGCTGTGGTGCAGTGGTAGACTCTTCCCATGACTGCATCTGGAATTGTTTGATAGAGGGTGTTCATGGCAAGATAATTTAGATTATCTTTCCTCTTTTCATCAGCAGTGAAGTCATCCTCATCTTTGGGAATTAGTTCCCTTACATCTGCTCTTTGCTCATCTGTTACCCTGGGGTTAGTTTGGGTAAACACAAAAGGTCCTCTTGTGATTACTCTTAACATGTCAGTATGAAGAGATGCAAGATGAGCCCTCATTCTAATTTTCCAGAAATCATAGTTGTCTATTGAGAACATGGGCAATTTATGATGTGAAATGTGATTGACTGGATTTGTGGCCATGTTGTCCAATACAGTTTAGATTTCAGATAGAGATCAGTTCAGTGACCACACAAATATGTGAGTTTTTGAAAATCAAGATGGATTTTTCAGAAGCAGTGGTCTTTGAACCCCTGCTCTGATACCACTTGTTGGTCCTGAAAGGAGTATATAACCAGTGTATGGGGAGGGGAATACACTTGTATGCAAATCTTTTCAACTTATGATCAAACCAGAGCTCAGCAAGGTTGTCTTGGACAACTCTGCTGAAGATGATAAACTCTTCTAAGATAATCAAACTACTAAGTACTATTGAGTACTTAGTTGAATAACTATCTAGGGGAGTTATAGGTGCGGAATAGTGGTTGGCCCTTTAAGTTTAGACTCCTTAAGTTTCTGAAATCACTTTGTCAATCCAATACAGTCCAGTTTAGTTTCAGGGAACTTGTCCAATACAGTTTTGCACAGTCTTTGAATATGTATCTTTTGAAAGATCAGTTTTGTGTGCCGAGTTTGAATGAATGTAAGTACTTGTAAAGCAAATCAACACAAGAGGTTATAGTGGTTCAGAGACTCAAGCTCCTACATCCACTTTCCCTGATTTAACAGGATAATTCCTTCACTCTTGGAATTAACTTGTTTTATAGTGCCAAGGTGCACTTGATCAATAACACCACTCCTTGGTGAATTGATCTCTAGGATGTCTAGAGTCCTAGTACCCTCTTCTCAACTCAGAACTGAACTGTTCTTCTCTCAACAGTCAGCTCCTACCACTTCTACTACTACAACCTTCTCTCTTTCTCACTTGAAAGGGGTAAGGATTGAAGTAAGGTTCCAACTAATGAGATATCCCTTACAATGAAGATCAGTGTATAAGGATTAGGATATCTCTCTAAGCTTTGTATGGATATACAGTAAGTTCAGCTTAGAAGAAGTGTATGAAGACTAAGATAGTCTCTTTGAAAACTTTGAGAGCACTTTGTCTTGTAGGATAGTTGGATATTCTTGTCAAGGTTGAGGTGCTTCAAATGGTCTTCACACTTCTGTATTTATAGACAAAATGGAGGATTTGCCCATTGGAGAGGCAGCCCCAAATTGCTATAAATGTCTTCCTTGAGTTCTTCAAACTGGAAGACAGATTCTTGATAGTGACATGTCCTCATTTGGGTAATAAACGGCTTGTAAGACTTTGTCTCCTTTCTACAGCACTTTTCCCAATGTTTGACTTCTTGTTAGGACTCGGACATGGCTTCTGAAGGTTGATCCAATGATAGGACAACATTCCTTATCAAATGGACAACTCTCCTTATCACTATCAGCAGATTTGCTTTTCAGCAAGGTTGTCTTGCTCATCTTCAGATGACTTGGCTCTTTCCCTTTCTTTCTCTTCAAGTTGATCTTAGCATGTTTCAATGAGGTTCTTTAGGGTATGATTGTCTCTAGCTCTTCAGCATGGTTGACCTTCAACCATTAGAATCTTTGTTCTGGTTTAAACTTGCTGAGACAACTCTTCTGGGACAACTTCCCTGATCAGCATATTTGGTCTTTTAGCTTCAGAGTTGATGTTTTTACAGAGTTAACCTCTCTGGACAACTCTCCTGATCAGAGCTTTTGACTAATCTTGTCCTTTTGAGCTTTCTAATCTTGTTCTTGTATAGAAATAACTCTTCTGGACAACTCTCCTGATCAGAGCATGTGGTTTTCAATGGAGTATGCTTGTCCTTAGTGTTAGTTCCAGATTTTGAGCCTTGAGGGGACTTTATCTTGATCATTTTTAAAGCATAGGTTCCCCCTCATATTGTGCTTCTAGTCATATAAGAGTTGCCTAACATATCAGCTTCTCATCTAGCCTTATGCTATGTGTTCTAACAATCTTAGAACACAATCATATTGACTTAGGCATGTCTCAGGGGGTTTTGGTATTTAATCAAAACATATTTCATTTTATTCCCAACAGACTTTACTGTATTTATTTTAATATGATTTTTGTAAGTGTATTTTTTTTAATGTAACATAAAAAAAAAATACATAAAAATTATTTTACCGATTGAACCGGCGGTCCGACCGGTCCAACCGGTTGGACCGTGAACCGTTGCCTAATCCGGATTGATCACCGGTTCGGTTATGAAAACAATGATTCTGAGATTAATTTTTTCATTCTTTTAATTCAATGTTTATTGTTGCCCCATTTTGCAACAATAATTACAAGGTTTGTCATCAAAAGATTGTTGCCCAATCACTGAATCTGTCGGACACTTCAATTTTAAACACACGTTCAAGCCACGCGTGTCAATTTCCTGTAAAAAAAATAAATCCGACAAAAAGAATGTAAATTGGACTAAAAGGATGTAAATTGGAGACCTTAGGACGTATTCTGAAAATGTGAAAACTTAAATGATTTAAAATGTAATCGTCCTAAGTTATGGGACCTATTTTGAAATTTTCCCTTTCTTAGAAATGCACTTTCCACCTCCATTTATCTTTCTTCCATAGAAATGCACTTTCCACCCCAATTTTCCTTTCTGCACTTTCTGCCTCAATTTCCCTTTCTTCCTTAGAAATGCACTTTCCGCCTAAATTTCAGTTGCAACCTCAATGTATTTTCTTACAAATGTAATTTTTGCCAAAATATCCCCTTCTTCCATAGAAATACACTTTTTGCCCCCAATTTCTCCTTCCTGCTTAGAAATATACTTTCCGGATATAATTTTTTTATGTCCCATAACTTTTAAACTTTTCAAAAAATGTCCCCAAAAAATTAAGTTTTTCGACGTAGTTTTGATGTTCCGGCGAAATTGGGACGTAAATAAAAATGTTAGTTAAAATTTTGGGACGCGTGTAATTGGAAAACTTAACTTTTTTATGTTCTAAAAAAGAGAGCAAAAAAGTAATTGTTCAATCGGGGCCAAACCATTTGACTGAAATGGGTCGGAGATGGCAACCAGCCTGTTATCCTTCCACTGCCGAGAGTGGGTGGTAGTCGCTGCTCTGTGGAGCCAGCCTGGCGCATTACCCACCACTCTAGGATCCATGAAGCCCAAGCTTTCGCTCGGACCACATAGCCCAACTCCCAGCTTGGAACGGGCAGGCCAGAATTTAGCCACCAACAACCCAGTCAATTGGGTCAGCCCAACGTCCAATCACCCTAATGCCCCCACTTGGGTCACAAGCTTGCGTTACCAAGCACGGCAATGACTCAGTGCCTTTTTCCTAAATATAACATAGCTGTAAAATTTGTATTCTTTCGATGTGGGATATCTTAATTTTTTTATAAGTTGAAATTATATATGGAAAAGTAGATCAAGTAATTTCCCAATTTTCCCTCAATCTGTATATATTGACCTTTTTCCTGTCAAAATATATATAGTTATTACCTTTTTCATTAATAAATTTGTCTTTTCCAAAACAAAACAAAAAATTGTCTTTCTTTAATTCTGAGCAGTGTTTTTAAAACCGGACCGGACAGGCCGGTTCAACCGGTTCGACCGTAACCGGTCATGGATCCGGTCCGTAAAGCGGCTAAAAAACGTTTTTACAGTCAAACCGGATGGAACCGGCCCATAACCGAAAAATCGGCCCAAAACCGGAAAACCGGTTCAAACGGTCCAGACACAAGCCATTTTGTAAGGCTATTCTTTCATGTTTCTTCACCCTTTATTCGATGTGGGATAAATTTTATATGTGTATTTATCACAACACTATTTTTATAGTGTTTTGCTCTAGTGTTTTTTTACTCATTTTCGATGTGGGATATAAATCTCATATATTTGTAGTTTACTAACCCTCTTAGTTTTATATAGTTTTCCTTTCATATTTTTTATAACTTCTTTCAATGTGGGATAAACTCATATGAGTGTTTATCACTAACACTCCTATTTTTATTTATTTTTATATTGTTTTGCTCTATTGTTTCTTTTACTTTGATGTGGAACGTAAATCTCATATGTTTGTTATTAAATTGTTGTTATATTGTTTTTTCTTCTTGTTTCTTCTACTTCTCTTTCGATGTGGGACATAAATCGCATACGTTTGTTACTAACACTCTTATTTTTACATTTTTCTTTTTTCATGTTTCTTCTATTTCTTATTTAATGTGGGAAAAAAATCTCATATGTTTGCTTGTTACTAATATTGTTGTTCTCATATTATTATTTTTTTCTCTTATTTTTTCAACTCCTGAACTTGTGAAATATGAATTATGGAGAATGAATGATGGGATATTTTAATTAATATTTATTATTTTATGACTTTACTGTATTTATTTTAATATGATTTTTGTAAGTGTATTTTTTTTAATGTAACATAAAAAAAAAAATACATAAAAATTATTTTACCGATTGAACCGGCGGTCAGACCGGTCCAACCGGTTGGACCGTGAACCGTTGCCTAATCCGGATTGATCACCGGTTCGGTTATGAAAACACTGATTCTGAGATTAATTTTTTCATTCTTTTAATTCAATGTTTATTGTTGCCCCATTTTGCAACAATAATTACAAGGTTTGTCATCAAAAGATTGTTGCCCAATCACTGAATCTGTCGGACGCTTCAATTTTAAACACACGTTCAAGCCACGCGTGTCAGTTTCCTGTAAAAAAAATAAATTAATTTTCCGACAAAAAGAATGTAAATTGGACTAAAAGGATGTAAATTGGAAACCTTAGGACGTATTCTGAAAATGTGAAAACTTAAATGATTTAAAATGTAATCGTCCTAAGTTACGGGACCTATTTTGAAATTTTCCCTTTCTTAGAAATGCACTTTCCACCTCCAATTATCTTTCTTCCATAGAAATGCACTTTCCACCCCAATTTTCCTTTCTGCACTTTCTGCCTCAATCTCCCTTTCTTCCTTAGAAATGCACTTTTCGCCTAAATTTCAGTTGCAACCTCAATGTATTTTCTTGCAAATGTAATTTTTGCTAAAATATCCCCTTCTTCCATAGAAATACACTTTTTGCCCCCAATTTCTCTTTCCTGCTTAGAAATATACTTTTCGTATATAATTTTTTTATGTCCCATAACTTTTAAACTTTTCAAAAAATGTCCCCAAAAAATTAAGTTTTTCGACGTAGTTTTGATGTTCCGGCGACATTGGGACGTAAATAAAAATGTTAGTTAAAATTTTGGGACGCGTGTAATTGGAAAACTTAAATTTTTATGTTCTAAAAAAGAGAGCAAAAAAGTAAGCCAAACCATTTGACTGTAATGGGTCGGAGATGGCAACCAGCCTGTTATCCTTCCATAGCCGAGAGTGGGTGGTTGTTGCTGCTCTGTGGAGCCAGCCTGGCGCATTACCCACCACTCTAGGAGCCATGAAGCCCAAGCTTTCGCTCGGACACATAGCCCAACTCCCAGCTTGGAACGGGCAGGCCAGAATTTAGCCACCAACAACCCAGTCAATTGGGTCAGCCCAACGTCCAATCACCCTAATGCCCCCACTTGGGTCACAAGCTTGCGTTACCAAGCACGACAATGACTTAGTGCCTTTTTCCTAGATATAACATAGCTGTAAATTTTGTATTCTTTCGATGTGGGATATCTTAATTTTTTTATAAGTTGAAATTATATATGGAAAAGTAGATCAAGTAATTTCCCAATTTTCCCTCCATCTGTATATATTGACCTTTTTCCTGTCAAACTATATATATTTGTTACCTTTTTCATTAATAAATTTGTCTTTTCCAAAACAAAACAAAAAATTGTCTTTCTTTAATTCTGAGATTAATTTTTTCATTCTTTTAATTCAATGTTTATTGTTGCCCCATTTTGCAACAATAATTAGAAGGTTTGTCATCAAAAGATTGTTGCCCCATTTTGCAACAATAATTAGAAGGTTTGTCATCAAAAGATTGTTGCCCAATCACCGAATCTATCGGACGCTTCAATTTTAAACACACGTTCAAGCCACGCGTGTCAGTTTCCTACAAAAAAAAAAAAAATTCCGTAAAAAAGAATGTAAATTGGAAACCTTAGGACATATTCTGAAAATGTGAAAACTTAAATG
The DNA here is from genome assembly GCA_963675135.1 of Galeopsis tetrahit. NCBI lineage: Eukaryota > Viridiplantae > Streptophyta > Magnoliopsida > Lamiales > Lamiaceae > Galeopsis > Galeopsis tetrahit. Next base: position 78,340,331 of record OY776127.1, read on the forward strand.
ATTTAAAATGTAATCGTCCTAAGTTACGGGACCTATTTTGAAATTTTCCCTTTCTTAGAAATGCACTTTCCACCTCCAATTATCTTTCTTCCATAGAAATGCACTTTCCACCCCAATTTTCCTTTCTGAACTTTCTGCCTCAATTTCCCTTTCTTCCTTAGAAATGCACTTTCCGCCTAAATTTCAGTTGCAACCTCAATGTATTTTCTTGCAAATGTAATTTTTGCTAAAATATCCCCTTCTTCCATAGAAATACACTTTTTGCCCCCAATTTCTCTTTCCTGCTTAGAAATATACTTTTCGGATATAATTTTTTTATGTCCCATAAATTTTAAACTTTTCAAAAAATGTCCCCAAAAAATTAAGTTTTTCGACGTAGTTTTGATGTTCCGGCGACATTGGGACGTAAATAAAGATGTTAGTTAAAATTTTGGGACGCGTGTAATTGGAAAACTTAACTTTTTTATGTTCAATCGGGGCCAAACCATTTGACTGTAATGGGTCGGAGATGGCAAACCAGTCTGTTATCCTTCCACTGCCGAGAGTGGGTGGTTGTCGCTGCTCTGTGGAGCCAGCCTGGCGCATTACCCACCACTCTAGGAGCCATGAAGCCCAAGCTTTCGCTCGGACCACATAGCCCAACTCCCAGCTTGGAACGGGCATGCCAGAATTTAGCCACCACCAACCCAGTCAATTGGGTCAGCCCAACGTCCAATCACCCTAATGCCCCCACTTGGGTCACAAGCTTGCGTTACCAAGCACAGCAATGACTTAGTGCCTTTTTCCTAGATATAACATAGCTGTAAAATTTGTATTCTTTCGATGTGGGATATCTTAATTTTTTTTATAAGTTGAAATTATATATGGAAAAGTAGATCAAGTAATTTCCCAATTTTCCCTCCATCTATATATATTGACCTTTTTCCTGTCAAAATATATATATTTGTTACCTTTTTCATTAATAAATTTGTCTTTTCCAAAACAAAACAAAAAATTGTCTTTCTTTAATTCTGAGATTAATTTTTTCATTCTTTTAATTCAATGTTTATTGTTGCCCCATTTTGCAACAATAATTAGAAGGTTTGTCATCAAAAGATTGTTGCCCAATCACCGAATCTGTCGGACGCTTCAATTTTAAACACACGTTCAAGCCACGCGTGTCAGTTTCCTGCAAAAAAAAAAAAAAAATCCGACAAAAAGAATGTAAATTGGACTAGAAGGATGTAAATTGGAAACCTTAGGACATATTCTGAAAATGTGAAAACTTAAATGATTTAAAATGTAATCGTCCTAAGTTACGGGACCTATTTTGAAATTTTCCCTTTATTAGAAATGCACTTTCCACCTCCAATTATCTTTCTTCCATAGAAATGCACTTTCCACCCCAATTTTCCTTTCTGCACTTTCTGCCTCAATCTCCCTTTCTTCCTTAGAAATGCACTTTCCGCCTAAATTTCAGTTGCAACCTCAATGTATTTTCTTGCAAATGTAATTTTTGCTAAAATATCCCCTTCTTCCATAGAAATACACTTTTTGCCCCCAATTTCTCTTTCCTGCTTAGAAATATACTTTTCGGATATAATTTTTTTATGTCCCATAACTTTTAAACTTTTCAAAAAATGTCCCCAAAAAATTAAGTTTTTCGACGTAGTTTTGATGTTCCGGCGACATTGGGACGTAAATAAAGATGTTAGTTAAAATTTTGGGACGCGTGTAATTGGAAAACTTAACTTTTTTTTGTTCTAAAAAAGAGAGCAAAAAAGTAATTGTTCAATCGGGGCCAAACCATTTGACTGTAATGGGTCGGAGATGGCAACCAGCATGTTATCCTTCCACTGCCGAGAGTGGGTGGTTGTCGCTGCTCTGTGGAGCCAGCCTGGCGCATTACCCACCACTCTAGGAGCCATGAAGCCCAAGCTTTCGCTCGGACCACATAGCCCAACTCCCAGCTTGGAACGGGCAGGCCAGAATTTAGCCACCAACAACCCAGTCAATTGGGTCAGCCCAACGTCCAATCACCCTAATGCCCCCACTTGGGTCTCAAGCTTGCGTTACCAAGCACGGCAATGACTTAGTGCCTTTTTCCTAGATATAACATAGCTGTAAAATTTGTATTCTTTCGATGTGGGATATCTTAATTTTTTTATAAGTTGAAATTATATATGGAAAAGTAGATCAAGTAATTTCCCAATTTTCCCTCCATCTGTATATATTGACCTTTTTCCTGTCAAAATATATATATTTGTTACCTTTTACATTAATAAATTTGTCTTTTCCAACACAAAACAAAAAATTGTCTTTCTTTAATTCTGAGATTAATTTTTTCATTCTTTTAATTCAATGTTTATTGTTGCCCCATTTTGCAACAATAATTAGAAGGTTTGTCATCAAAAGATTGTTGCCCAATCACCGAATATGTCGGACGCTTCAATTTTAAACACACGTTCAAGCCACGCGTGTCAGTTTCCTACAAAAAAAAAAAATTCCGACAAAAAGAATGGAAATTGGACTACAAGGATGTAAATTGGAAACCTTAGGACATATTCTGAAAATGTGAAAACTTAAATGATTTAAAATGTAATCGTCCTAAGTTACGGGACCTATTTCGAAATTTTCCCTTTCTTAGAAATGCACTTTCCACCTCCAATTATCTTTCTTCCATAGAAATGCACTTTCCACCCCAATTTTCCTTTCTGAACTTTCTGCCTCAATTTCCCTTTCTTTCTTAGAAATGCACTTTCCGCCTAAATTTCAGTTGCAACCTCAATGTATTTTCTTACAAATGTAATTTTTGCTAAAATATCCCTTCTTCCATAGAAATACACTTTTTGCCCCCAATTTCTCTTTCATGCTTAGAAATATACTTTTCGGATATAATTTTTTTATGTCCCATAACTTTTAAACTTTTCAAAAAATGTCCCCAAAAAATTAAGTTTTTCGACGTAGTTTTGATGTTCCGGCGACATTGGGACGTAAATAAAGATGTTAGTTAAAATTTTGGGACGCGTGTAATTGGAAAACTTAACTTTTTTATGTTCTAAAAAAGAGAGCAAAAAAGTAATTGTTCAATCGGGGCCAAACCATTTGACTGTAATGGGTCGGAGATGGCAACCAGCCTGTTATCCTTCCACTGCCGAGAGTGGGTGGTTGTCGCTGCTCTGTGGAGCCAGCCTGGCGCATTACCCACCACTCCCAGCTTGGAACGGGCAGGCCAGAATTTAGCCACCAACAACCTAGTCAATTGGGTCAGCCCAACGTCCAATCACCCTAATGCCCCCACTTGGGTCACAAGCTTGCGTTACCAAGCACGGCAATGACTTAGTGCCTTTTTCCTAGATATAACATAGCTGTAAAATTTGTATTCTTTCGATGTGGGATATCTTAATTTTTTTATAAGTTGAAATTATATATGGAAAAGTAGATCAAGTAATTTCCCAATTTTCCCTCCATCTGTATATATTGACCTTTTTCCTGTCAAAATATATATATTTGTTACATTTTTCATTAATAAATTTGTCTTTTCCAAAACAAAACAAAAAATTGTCTTTCTTTAATTCTGAGATTAATTTTTTCATTCTTTTAATTCAATGTTTATTATTGCCCTATTTTGCAACAATAATTAGAAGGTTTGTCATCAAAAGATTGTTGCCCAATCACCGAATCTATCGGACGCTTCAATTTTAAACACACGTTCAAGCCACGCGTGTCAGTTTCCTACAAAAAAAAAAAATTCCGTAAAAAAGAATGTAAATTGGAAACCTTAGGACATATTCTGAAAATGTGAAAACTTAAATGATTTAAAATGTAATCGTCCTAAGTTACGGGACCTATTTTGAAATTTTCCCTTTCTTAGAAATGCACTTTCCACCTCCAATTATCTTTCTTCCATAGAAATGCACTTTCCACCCCAATTTTCCTTTCTGAACTTTCTGCCTCAATTTCCCTTTCTTCCTTAGAAATGCACTTTCCGCCTAAATTTCAGTTGCAACCTCAATGTATTTTCTTGCAAAATGTAATTTTTGCTAAAATATCCCCTTCTTCCATAGAAATACACTTTTTGCCCCCAATTTCTCTTTCCTGCTTAGAAATATACTTTTCGGATATAATTTTTTTATGTCCCATAAATTTTAAACTTTTCAAAAAATGTCCCCAAAAAATTAAGTTTTTCGACGTAGTTTTGATGTTCCGGCGACATTGGGACGTAAATAAAGATGTTAGTTAAAATTTTGGGACACGTGTAATTGGAAAACTTAACTTTTTTATGTTCAATCGGGGCCAAACCATTTGACTGTAATGGGTCGGAGATGGCAACCACCCTGTTATCCTTCCACTGCCGAGAGTGGGTGGTTGTCGCTGCTCTGTGGAGCCAGCCTGGCGCATTACCCACCACTCTAGGAGCCATGAAGCCCAAGCTTTCGCTCGGACCACATAGCCCAACTCCCAGCTTGGAACGGGCATGCCAGAATTTAGCCACCAACAACCCAGTCAATTGGGTCAGCCCAACGTCCAATCACCCTAATGCCCCCACTTGGGTCACAAGCTTGCGTTACCAAGCACGGCAATGACTTAGTGCCTTTTTCCTAGATATAACATAGCTGTAAAATTTGTATTCTTTCGATGTGGGATATCTTAATTTTTTTTATAAGTTGAAATTATATATGGAAAAGTAGATCAAATAATTTCCCAATTTTCCCTCCATCTGTATATATTGACCTTTTTCCTGTCAAAATATATATATTTGTTACCTTTTTCATTAATAAATTTGTCTTTTCCAAAACAAAACAAAAAATTGTCTTTCTTTAATTCTGAGATTAATTTTTTCATTCTTTTAATTCAATGTTTATTGTTGCCCCATTTTGCAACAATAATTAGAAGGTTTGTCATCAAAAGATTGTTGCCCAATCACCGAATCTGTCGGACGCTTCAATTTTAAACACACGTTCAAGCCATGCGTGTCAGTTTCCTGCAAAAAAAAAAAAAATTCCGACAAAAAGAATGTAAATTGGACTAGAAGGATGTAAATTGGAAACCTTAGGACATATTCTGAAAATGTGAAAACTTAAATGATTTAAAATGTAATCGTCCTAAGTTACGGGACCTATTTTGAAATTTTCCCTTTATTAGAAATGCACTTTCCACCTCCAATTATCTTTCTTCCATAGAAATGCACTTTCCACCCCAATTTTCCTTTCTGAACTTTCTGCCTCAATTTCCCTTTCTTCCTTAGAAATGCACTTTCCGCCTAAATTTCAGTTGCAACCTCAATGTATTTTCTTACAAATGTAATTTTTGCCAAAATATCCCCTTCTTCCATAGAAATACACTTTTTGCCCCCAATTTCTCTTTCCTGCTTAGAAATATACTTTCCGGATATAATTTTTTTATGTCCCATAACTTTTAAACTTTTAAAAATGTCCCCAAAAATTAAGTTTTTCGACGTAGTTTTGATGTTCCGGCGACATTGGGATGTAAATAAAAATGTTAGTTAAAATTTTGGGACTCGTGTAATTGGAAAACTTAACTTTTTTATGTTCTAAAAAAGAGAGCAAAAAAGTAATTGTTCAATAGGGGCCAAACCATTTGACTGTAATGGGTCGGAGATGGCAACCAGCCTGTTATCCTTCCACTGCCGAGAGTGGGTGGTTGCCGCTGCTCTGTGGAGCCAGCCTGGCGCATTACCCACCACTTTAGGAGCCATGAAGCCCAAGCTTTCGCTCGGACCACATAGCCCAACTCCCAGCTTGGAACGGGCAGGCCAGAATTTAGCCACCAACAACCCAGTCAATTGGGTCAGCCCAACGTCCAATCACCCTAATGCCCCCACTTGGGTCACAAGCTTGCGTTACCAAGCACGGCAATGACTCATTGCCTTTTTCCTAGATATAACATAGCTGTAAAATTTGTATTCTTTCGATGTGGGATATCTTATTTTTTTATAAGTTTAAATTATATATGGAAAAGTAGATCAAGTAATTTCCCAATTTTCGCTCCATTTGTATATATTGACCTTTTTCCTGTCAAAATATATATAGTTGTTACCTTTTTCATTAATAAATTTGTCTTTTCCAAAACAAAACAAAAAATTGTCTTTCTTTAATTCTGAGCAGTGTTTTTAAAACCGGACCGGAGAGGCCGGTTCGACAGTGAACCGGTCATGGATCCAGTCCGTAAAGCGGCTAAAAACCGTTTTTACAGTCAAACCGGATGGAACCGGCCCATAACCGAAAACTCGGCCCAAAACCAGAAAACCGGTTCAAACGGTCCAGACACAAGCCATTTTGTAAGGCTATTCTTTCATGTTTCTTCACCCTTTATTCGATGTGGGATAAATTTTATATGTGTATTTATCACTAACACTATTTTTATAGTGTTTTGCTCTAGTGTTTTTTTACTCATTTTCGATGTGGGATATAAATCTCATATATTTGTAGTTTACTAACCCTCTTAGTTTTATATAGTTTTCCTTTCATATTTTTTATAACTTCTTTCAATGTGGGATAAACTCATATGAGTGTTTATCACTAACACTCCTATTTTTATTTATTTTTATATTGTTTTGCTCTAATGTTTCTTTTACTTTGATGTGGAACGTAAATCTCATATGATTGTTATTAAATTGTTGTTATATGGTTTTTTCTTCTTGTTTCTTCTACTTCTCTTTCGATGTGGGACATAAATCGCATATGTTTGTTACTAACACTCTTATTTTTACATTTTTCTTTTTTCATGTTTCTTCTACTTCTTATTTAATGTGGGACAAAAATCTCATATGTTTGCTTGTTACCAATATTGTTGTTCTCATATTATTATTTTTTTCTCTTATTTTTTCAACTCCTGAACTTGTGAAATATGAATTATGGAGAATGAATGATGGGATATTTTAATTAATATTTATTATTTTATGACTTTAGGGGATGTTTCCTTTTGGTTTTAAAAACCAAGTTTTGGATTTCAAGATCCAAAACCCGTTTTACTTCGAGATTTAAAAATCGGTTTTCAAAATCCACTCAAAACCACCCTTATCAAACATATTGATTTGACATAAAGTTATATCTATATAATATTACTCCAATCATTATATTATTTTTCAACAATAATATAATATTACTATAATAATATAATAATACAATAATATAATACATTTAATCAACTAATCATTATAATCTCACCAAACAATAATATAATAATACAAACTCATTCAATCTTACAACTTGATTTGACATAAAGTTAAATCCTTCACTATTCTAAAACCCAAAAGAAACACCCATATTACTATTCATCGGGATTTCAAAAACCAGGATTTCAAAAATCTGGTTTTTAAAACCGCCCAAAGCCCAAAAGAAACACCCCCTTACTGTATTTATTTTAATATGATATTTGTAAGTGTATTTTTTTTAATGTAACATAAAAAAAAATTACATAAAAATTATTTTACCGATTGAACCGGCGGTCCGACCGGTCCAACCGGTTGGACCGTGAACCGTTGCCTAATCCGGATTGATCACCGGTTCGGTTATGAAAACACTGATTCTGAGATTAATTTTTTCATTCTTTTAATTCAATGTTTATTGTTGCCCCATTTTGCAACAATAATTACAAGGTTTGTCATCAAAAGATTGTTGCCCAATCACTGAATCTGTCGGACGCTTCAATTTTAAACACACGTTCAAGCCACGCGTGTCAGTTTCCTGTAGAAAAAAAATAAATTAATTTTCCGACAAAAAGAATGTAAATTGGACTAAAAGGATGTAAATTGGAAACCTTAGGACGTATTCTGAAAATGTGAAAACTTAAATGATTTAAAATGTAATCGTCCTAAGTTACGGGACCTATTTTGAAATTTTCCCTTTCTTAGAAATGCACTTTCCACCTCCATTTATCTTTCTTCCATAGAAGTGCACTTTCCACCCCAATTTTCCTTTCTGCACTTTCTGCCTCAATTTCCCTTTCTTCCTTAGAAATGCACTTTCCGCCTAAATTTCAGTTGCAACCTCAATGTAATTTCTTACAAATGTAATTTTTGCCAAAATATCCCCTTTTTCCATAGAAATACACTTTTTGCCCCCAATTTCTCTTTCCTGCTTAGAAATATACTTTCCGGATATAATTTTTTTATGTCCCATAACTTTTAAACTTTTCAAAAAATGTCCCCAAAAAATTAAGTTTTTCGACGTAGTTTTGATGTTCCGGCGACATTGGGACGTAAATAAAAATGTTAGTTAAAATTTTGGGACGCGTGTAATTGGAAAACTTAACTTTTTTATGTTCTAAAAAAGAGAGCAAAAAAGTAATTGTTCAATCGGGGCCAAACCATTTGACTGTAATGGGTCGGAGATGGCAACCAGCCTGTTATCCTTCCACTGCCGAGAGTGGGTGGTTGTCGCTGCTCTGTGGAGCCAGCCTGGCGCATTACCCACCACTCTAGGAGCCATGAAGCCCAAGCTTTCGCTCGGACCACATAGCCCAACTCCCAGCTTGGAACGGGCAGGCCAGAATTTAGCCACCAACAACCCAGTCAATTGGGTCAGCCCAACGTCCAATCACCCTAATGCCCCCACTTGGGTCACAAGCTTGCGTTACCAAGCACGGCAATGACTTAGTGCCTTTTTCCTAGATATAACATAGCTGTAAAATTTGTATTCTTTCGATGTGGGATATCTTAATTTTTTTATAAGTTGAAATTATATATGGAAAAGTAGATCAAGTAATTTCCCAATTTTCCCTCCATCTGTATATATTGACCTTTTTCCTGTCAAAATATATATATTTGTTACCTTTTACATTAATAAATTTGTCTTTTCCAACACAAAACAAAAAATTGTCTTTCTTTAATTCTGAGATTAATTTTTTCATTCTTTTAATTCAATGTTTATTGTTGCCCCATTTTGCAACAATAATTAGAAGGTTTGTCATCAAAAGATTGTTGCCCAATCACCGAATATGTCGGACGCTTCAATTTTAAACACACGTTCAAGCCACGCGTGTCAGTTTCCTACAAAAAAAAAAATTCCGACAAAAAGAATGGAAATTGGACTACAAGGATGTAAATTGGAAACCTTAGGACATATTCTGAAAATGTGAAAACTTAAATGATTTAAAATGTAATCGTCCTAAGTTACGGGACCTATTTCGAAATTTTCCCTTTCTTAGAAATGCACTTTCCACCTCCAATTATCTTTCTTCCATAGAAATGCACTTTCCACCCCAATTTTCCTTTCTGAACTTTCTGCCTCAATTTCCCTTTCTTTCTTAGAAATGCACTTTCCGCCTAAATTTCAGTTGCAACCTCGATGTATTTTCTTACAAATGTAATTTTTGCTAAAATATCCCTTCTTCCATAGAAATACACTTTTTGCCCCCAATTTCTCTTTCATGCTTAGAAATATACTTTTCGGATATAATTTTTTTATGTCCCATAACTTTTAAACTTTTCAAAAAATGTCCCCAAAAAATTAAGTTTTTCGACGTAGTTTTGATGTTCCGACGACATTGGGACGTAAATAAAGATGTTAGTTAAAATTTTGGGACGCGTGTAATTGGAAAACTTAACTTTTTTATGTTCTAAAAAAGAGAGCAAAAAAGTAATTGTTCAATCGGGGCCAAACCATTTGACTGTAATGGGTCGGAGATGGCAACCAGCCTGTTATCCTTCCACTGCCGAGAGTGGGTGGTTGTCGCTGCTCTGTGGAGCCAGCCTGGCGCATTACCCACCACTCCCAGCTTGGAACGGGCAGGCCAGAATTTAGCCACCAACAACCTAGTCAATTGGGTCAGCCCAACGTCCAATCACCCTAATGCCCCCACTTGGGTCACAAGCTTGCGTTACCAAGCACGGCAATGACTTAGTGCCTTTTTCCTAGATATAACATAGCTGTAAAATTTGTATTCTTTCGATGTGGGATATCTTAATTTTTTTATAAGTTGAAATTATATATGGAAAAGTAGATCAAGTAATTTCCCAATTTTCCCTCCATCTGTATATATTGACCTTTTTCCTGTCAAAATATATATATTTGTTACATTTTTCATTAATAAATTTGTCTTTTCCAAAACAAAACAAAAAATTGTCTTTCTTTAATTCTGAGATTAATTTTTTCATTCTTTTAATTCAATGTTTATTATTGCCCTATTTTGCAACAATAATTAGAAGGTTTGTCATCAAAAGATTGTTGCCCAATCACCGAATCTATCGGACGCTTCAATTTTAAACACACGTTCAAGCCACGCGTGTCAGTTTCCTACAAAAAAAAAAAAATTCCGTAAAAAAGAATGTAAATTGGAAACCTTAGGACATATTCTGAAAATGTGAAAACTTAAATGATTTAAAATGTAATCGTCCTAAGTTACGGGACCTATTTTGAAATTTTCCCTTTCTTAGAAATGCACTTTCCACCTCCAATTATCTTTCTTCCATAGAAATGCACTTTCCACCCCAATTTTCCTTTCTGAACTTTCTGCCTCAATTTCCCTTTCTTCCTTAGAAATGCACTTTCCGCCTAAATTTCAGTTGCAACCTCAATGTATTTTCTTGCAAATGTAATTTTTGCTAAAATATCCCCTTCTTCCATAGAAATACACTTTTTGTCCCCAATTTCTCTTTCCTGCTTAGAAATATACTTTTCGGATATAATTTTTTTATGTCCCATAAATTTTAAACTTTTCAAAAAATGTCCCCAAAAAATTAAGTTTTTCGACGTAGTTTTGATGTTCCGGCGACATTGGGACGTAAATAAAGATGTTAGTTAAAATTTTGGGACGCGTGTAATTGGAAAACTTAACTTTTTTATGTTCAATCGGGGCCAAACCATTTGACTGTAATGGGTCGGAGATGGCAACCACCCTGTTATCCTTCCACTGCCGAGAGTGGGTGGTTGTCGCTGCTCTGTGGAGCCAGCCTGGCGCATTACCCACCACTCTAGGAGCCATGAAGCCCAAGCTTTCGCTCGGACCACATAGCCCAACTCCCAGCTTGGAACGGGCATGCCAGAATTTAGCCACCAACAACCCAGTCAATTGGGTCAGCCCAACGTCCAATCACCCTAATGCCCCCACTTGGGTCACAAGCTTGCGTTACCAAGCACGGCAATGACTTAGTGCCTTTTTCCTAGATATAACATAGCTGTAAAATTTGTATTCTTTCGATGTGGGATATCTTAATTTTTTTTATAAGTTGAAATTATATATGGAAAAGTAGATCAAGTAATTTCCCAATTTTCCCTCCATCTGTATATATTGACCTTTTTCCTGTCAAAATATATATATTTGTTACCTTTTTCATTAATAAATTTGTCTTTTCCAAAACAAAACAAAAAATTGTCTTTCTTTAATTCTGAGATTAATTTTTTCATTCTTTTAATTCAATGTTTATTGTTGCCCCATTTTGCAACAATAATTAGAAGGTTTGTCATCAAAAGATTGTTGCCCAATCACCGAATCTGTCGGACGCTTCAATTTTAAACACACGTTCAAGCCATGCGTGTCAGTTTCCTGCAAAAAAAAAAAAAATTCCGACAAAAAGAATGTAAATTGGACTAGAAGGATGTAAATTGGAAACCTTAGGACATATTCTGAAAATGTGAAAACTTAAATGATTTAAAATGTAATCGTCCTAAGTTACGGGACCTATTTTGAAATTTTCCCTTTGTTAGAAATGCACTTTCCACCTCCAATTATCTTTCTTCCATAGAAATGCACTTTCCACCCCAATTTTCCTTTCTGAACTTTCTGCCTCAATTTCCCTTTCTTCCTTAGAAATGCACTTTCCGCCTAAATTTCAGTTGCAACCTCAATGTATTTTCTTACAAATGTAATTTTTGCCAAAATATCCCCTTCTTCCATAGAAATACACTTTTTGCCCCCAATTTCTCTTTCCTGCTTAGAAATATACTTTCCGGATATAATTTTTTTATGTCCCATAACTTTTAAACTTTTAAAAATGTCCCCAAAAATTAAGTTTTTCGACGTAGTTTTGATGTTCCGGCGACATTGGGATGTAAATAAAAATGTTAGTTAAAATTTTGGGACTCGTGTAATTGGAAAACTTAACTTTTTTATGTTCTAAAAAAGAGAGCAAAAAAGTAATTGTTCAATAGGGGCCAAACCATTTGACTGTAATGGGTCGGAGATGGCAACCAGCCTGTTATCCTTCCACTGCCGAGAGTGGGTGGTTGCCGCTGCTCTGTGGAGCCAGCCTGGCGCATTACCCACCACTTTAGGAGCCATGAAGCCCAAGCTTTCGCTCGGACCACATAGCCCAACTCCCAGCTTGGAACGGGCAGGCCAGAATTTAGCCACCAACAACCCAGTCAATTGGGTCAGCCCAACGTCCAATCACCCTAATGCCCCCACTTGGGTCACAAGCTTGCGTTACCAAGCACGGCAATGACTCATTGCCTTTTTCCTAGATATAACATAGCTGTAAAATTTGTATTCTTTCGATGTGGGATATCTTATTTTTTTATAAGTTTAAATTATATATGGAAAAGTAGATCAAGTAATTTCCCAATTTTCGCTCCATTTGTATATATTGACCTTTTTCCTGTCAAAATATATATAGTTGTTACCTTTTTCATTAATAAATTTGTCTTTTCCAAAACAAAACAAAAAATTGTCTTTCTTTAATTCTGAGCAGTGTTTTTAAAACCGGACCGGACAGGCCGGTTCGACAGTGAACCGGTCATGGATCCAGTCCGTAAAGCGGCTAAAAACCGTTTTTACAGTCAAACCGGATGGAACCGGCCCATAACCGAAAACTCGGCCCAAAACCAGAAAACCGGTTCAAACGGTCCAGACACAAGCCATTTTGTAAGGCTATTCTTTCATGTTTCTTCACCCTTTATTCGATGTGGGATAAATTTTATATGTGTATTTATCACTAACACTATTTTTATAGTGTTTTGCTCTAGTGTTTTTTTACTCATTTTCGATGTGGGATATAAATCTCATATATTTGTAGTTTACTAACCCTCTTAGTTTTATATAGTTTTCCTTTCATATTTTTTATAACTTCTTTCAATGTGGGATAAACTCATATGAGTGTTTATCACTAACACTCCTATTTTTATTTATTTTTATATTGTTTTGCTCTAATGTTTCTTTTACTTTGATGTGGAACGTAAATCTCATATGATTGTTATTAAATTGTTGTTATATGGTTTTTTCTTCTTGTTTCTTCTACTTCTCTTTCGATGTGGGACATAAATCGCATATGTTTGTTACTAACACTCTTATTTTTACATTTTTCTTTTTTCATGTTTCTTCTACTTCTTATTTAATGTGGGACAAAAATCTCATATGTTTGCTTGTTACCAATATTGTTGTTCTCATATTATTATTTTTTTCTCTTATTTTTTCAACTCCTGAACTTGTGAAATATGAATTATGGAGAATGAATGATGGGATATTTTAATTAATATTTATTATTTTATGACTTTAGGGGATGTTTCCTTTTGGTTTTAAAAACCAAGTTTTGGATTTCAAGATCCAAAACCCGTTTTACTTCGAGATTTAAAAATCGGTTTTCAAAATCCACTCAAAACCACCCTTATCAAACATATTGATTTGACATAAAGTTATATCTATATAATATTACTCCAATCATTATATTATTTTTCAACAATAATATAATATTACTATAATAATATAATAATACAATAATATAATACATTTAATCAACTAATCATTATAATCTCACCAAACAATAATATAATAATACAAACTCATTCAATCTTACAACTTGATTTGACATAAAGTTAAATCCTTCACTATTCTAAAACCCAAAAGAAACACCCATATTACTATTCATCGGGATTTCAAAAACCAGGATTTCAAAAATCTGGTTTTTAAAACCACCCAAAGCCCAAAAGAAACACCCCCTTACTGTATTTATTTTAATATGATATTTGTAAGTGTATTTTTTTTAATGTAACATAAAAAAAAATTACATAAAAATTATTTTACCGATTGAACCGGCGGTCCGACCGGTCCAACCGGTTGGACCGTGAACCGTTGCCTAATCCGGATTGATCACCGGTTCGGTTATGAAAACACTGATTCTGAGATTAATTTTTTCATTCTTTTAATTCAATGTTTATTGTTGCCCCATTTTGCAACAATAATTACAAGGTTTGTCATCAAAAGATTGTTGCCCAATCACTGAATCTGTCGGACGCTTCAATTTTAAACACACGTTCAAGCCACGCGTGTCAGTTTCCTGTAGAAAAAAAATAAATTAATTTTCCGACAAAAAGAATGTAAATTGGACTAAAAGGATGTAAATTGGAAACCTTAGGACGTATTCTGAAAATGTGAAAACTTAAATGATTTAAAATGTAATCGTCCTAAGTTACGGGACCTATTTTGAAATTTTCCCTTTCTTAGAAATGCACTTTCCACCTCCATTTATCTTTCTTCCATAGAAGTGCACTTTCCACCCCAATTTTCCTTTCTGCACTTTCTGCCTCAATTTCCCTTTCTTCCTTAGAAATGCACTTTCCGCCTAAATTTCAGTTGCAACCTCAATGTAATTTCTTACAAATGTAATTTTTGCCAAAATATCCCCTTTTTCCATAGAAATACACTTTTTGCCCCCAATTTCTCTTTCCTGCTTAGAAATATACTTTCCGGATATAATTTTTTTATGTCCCATAACTTTTAAACTTTTCAAAAAATGTCCCCAAAAAATTAAGTTTTTCGACGTAGTTTTGATGTTCCGGCGACATTGGGACGTAAATAAAAATGTTAGTTAAAATTTTGGGACGCGTGTAATTGGAAAACTTAACTTTTTTATGTTCTAAAAAAGAGACCAAAAAAGTAATTGTTCAATCGGGGCCAAACCATTTGACTGTAATGGGTCGGAGATGGCAACCAGCCTGTTATCCTTCCACTGTCGAGAGTGGGTGGTTGTCGCTGCTCTGTGGAGCCAGCCTGGCGCATTACCCACCACTCTAGGGGCCATGAAGCCCAAGTTTTCGCTCGGACCACGTAGCCCAACTCCCAGCTTGGAACGGGCAGGCCATAATTTAGCCACCAACAACTGTAGTACCCCAAAACCATTCGTGCATATTTATAATTCTTAAAATATATTTTAATGTTCTACTAAATTATTTTGCTAACTCAATTTTTAGTTCTACGAAGAAATATATTTTAAGGGAATCGAAACGAGCTATTTGGATTTGGCTGCACTCCTAGCACGTAAGAAAGAAAGAAATGAAGTACAAGGTTTGATGAATATTTAATAAGTATCCAAATAAAAGAAGTCTAAATAAATAACTTTAGAACCTTAATATGAAATATGGATATTGATACATTAATTTGCCTGGTCTATATAATGTGTCTTATTTGATTGAATTTTCTAGTATTACTCATTTTCCTTAGTTTAATATTTAGATTAGATTAATGTTTGTAAGTTCACTTCTCTTTTATAATAAACCCAAATATATGATCAATTTGAATTAGTGTTTTGACAATTTACTTCTCTTATACCCCCAAATGGGATATAGGTTAATTAGTGAATTGATTTATTAAACCCAAAATCAACGCGGCCATTTCATTTTATTTTTCTTAGCTTACTCATTTTATATTTGAGTCCAATTACATGATCCATTTAAATGGATCGGTAATCCATTACTTTTATTTGCAAAGCCCAAAAATAAAAAATAATAACCATATTAAATAAAATGCATAAGTAAAATATTATAAACTAATAAGGTTATTTAGGTAAGTTCACCCAAATAAGATGTACGAATAGGAAATGGAGTATCATGCATGTACGTATACAATATATAAAAGTGAGTCATTTAGACAATTAAATAGTGGATAGGAGGAAACGACACATGCACAACCTATAAAACTAGCATGGCTACTAAACTCCCTTAAAACAATACTCCACCTCATCTTAGAATTTAAGGCAACCTTTGGGCCACGTATGTGAAATTTTACAATCTCATCAGCAAAAATCACCTATAAATAGGGAATCAAGTTTACCTCCTACAATTCACTCCTACTTCATTTCCTCCTCCCGATTCCTTACAAATATGAGATCTCCGTCTCTTCTACCCTAAACAATTTATTCCCGTCACCACCATATTCACCCACCTCTCATAATAAAATCGAAACTTAGTTTGAAGGCAACAACTACTAGAGCTCCATGTCACTCAAAATCATTCTCCGATACTTGCTCACGATGCCTTTACGATCATCCTTTTCCACCATTTGTGTCTCAAGAAGCCGACGATCATCCTTTTCGATCATCTGTCTTTCAAGAACGAGTTTCTCTCAAATTGTCTTTATCCTCCTTCATCTTCACTGGGTATATCTTCGTCGTCTTCACCATGTATGTTTTGGTAACTTCGGTTATGTGTGTATATATTTGTATTTGCTACATCAAGGTTAGTAGTTTAGTACTGCCACATATTTAAGGTTCTTACTATATAAATTATTGGTTCATGAATTTATATCTTAGTGGAGAGGGTGCAGTAACTAGAGATGCAAGAATATAGTTCTGATTATGCTAGCATTTATATATAGTTTGAAAAGAAATAAGGTATAAAATTTAAGATAGAGGTTTGTTAAAATTCAGCCCTTTGAACATGTATACATTGTTGCTCCAAGAATGTTATAATCTTATTATATGTGTCAATTTATGCAGTCTATATGCTAATTTAAAGCTTAGATTGGAGAACATGACACTTTAATGTCATTTGTGTCCTTAAAGGAATCGTAGTGGTTCACTTTTGATTTTTAGTTTATTATCTATACTTGTATTAAATTATCATTGATGCTTAGTCTATTTTAGAATGTTAAAGCATGTTTAAATATATATATTGGTCAAAGCTGTGAACTTAGTAGGAGAAACAAATAAGATTTTTATGTCTTTTCTACTTATGTTAATTCAAATTTCATGGGGTTTAGTTATGTGGATTTGGGTATATGCCATCTATGTTAATGTTGTATTTATCAATAAGATACGTGTGAGTCCTTAAAAGGAAATGAACATGTGTTAAAGTCATGAGTTGATTTAGAACTTCAATGTATCATCTATGTGAGAATTTATGAAAGATGTATAAGACTTAAAAAGATAAGAAGGATTTCGTTTATGTAATTTAAGAATCAAGAGGTCTAATAATGATCAAACTTTCAAAAGAACGTGTTAGGTGAAGTGCTGCGGACCAGAGTTCGGGACGTCCCTGCAAGCTTTAGTTCATGTCAAAAGGATTTCAAAGACAGTTCTAACTTACCTATAAAGTTTAAAGGTGGGTAACATTATCTGCAGTGCAGTTGTAAATGTTTTGTCGTCAGTTGGTGTATGCGATTGTGTTTATTATATAAACCAACTGATGAATTATGATTATTTCGGATCTTCGGATCTAAAGACCGTTGGACTGACGAGTTAAGGACCGACGGGTCTATCCGGTCAAGACTTATGTAGTCAAACAGGCCCTTGGACCTACGGGTTAAGGATCGACGGATCTATCGGGCAAATAGACTTATGTAGTCAAATGAGAAATGGCCGACGGGTCCGGTTCGTAATAATACATTTTGTATATTGCCAAACGACTAACAGCCTGCAGGTTATCCACTGAGATTTTATCTCATATCCAATATAATATTTCAGGTTTTGAGATTGAGGGACGGAAGCTGCAGCGACATGAGGTTTCCCTAGTAATATTTTGAAGCTAGTTACATTTGAAGAATTACTAATTACTAATTACTTGCAATAGTTCAAAGTATTATTAAAGCTTTAAATTCCTTTGTAAACAACTTCAAAAATAATTCTACTGCAATACATTATTTTCTCAAGTATTTACTTTTCCGCTGCCATGAAGGTTTATTTACTCGAATGAAAGGAATTTTTAAGTTTAGAAATTGGTACACTTAGTGGTGACCCGGGCTCGGTATGCTTAGACCACAGAGGGTCGGGCATTTCGGGAACGGGGCGCTACAGGTGGTATCAGAGCAGTGTTTTATATCCTCTGGCAATAACTATTTTGCTAAGTAACCTTTCTCCTTTCCCCTGCCACTCACACATCATGGATATATATTTCAATTAAAAAAAAAATTAAATAAATTTTCTAACTGAGTAGAACTTTGTTTCCCTGTTTTACTCCAACAATTTCATTTTCTTGATCTTCTCCTTTTAAGAAGTTGAATATTATAAATGATTTGAAAATATCAAAATAATTTACTTTCAACCATTTCGTGTAAATTGTAGGTTTCGTGGTTTAGTATAATTTTTTTTTATTTCAATGTTTATTGAGGAATATTCTAAAATGAGAACATTGAGGAATAATATTGGGAAACTCTGTCTGCCGCAGCAAGCCGTGATAACCTCAAGGTATGTAAATTTTCACAAAATATTCAAAGCAGTATAAGTGAAGTTTTATAATACTGGAAATTTATTAAAGAAGTTACGTTCGCATCTTTTATGAAAAAGTTATGCAAAGAAAGAAATTATTTAGTGATGCTATGATTTATTATGAAGTTTATTTCCAGTAATTATGAAATTGAGCTTTTATGGTGTAAGATGTGTTTATGAAAGTTATGTTCATGAAAAATTATTTACACAGTTTCTTGTGATGTAAAACATCAATTATGAGAAAATTTTCATTTAAAGAAAAGATTAAATGATTTTACATCCCGAAATTTCACTGCTCACATAATATTTACTTAGAAATGATACATGTATTTTGGGACTATAAGATGGTTTTGATGGGCATAGGCTTGAACTACTTATCTGATTAGAAGATTTCAAGGGAATTTGATGATCAAAACTTTATAGGTACTAAGTATCACCTAAACCTTAGGTTATTATTTTTCCAAAACATGTTGTCACTGCAAATGATGTGCTATTGCTAAGTTGTTGACTGTGGCAGCGTGTGCTAGTGAATGCGATCACATTAATATGCTGGTCGTAGTGCGTCTATTGTGGAAGAAGATTGGGGATTTTCTCCATGTGAGTTAAAGAATTATACACGAACTTGCAATGATATGTTTCCACTTTAGTTTTATTAAGATATGATGCGTACAAGACAACAATGAACCCGGCCTAGTGTGCAACTGTGCAAGATCATTAAAGACCACTAGGATAGGAATGACAAACACTATAATACATCTTCAGGAGTACTAGAAGTGTCAAAATAATTATTTATCACTATAGATCGAATTTCATTGCACAAACTGTATGTTGCCTTAAATTACCTATTATATAAACTGATTAGGGATTGGAAACTACTTAGGAAGAACGAAACATCTAGACTTTGGGAAAAAAAAAAATATCACAACCGGAAGAGGTTAGTGAAAGGCGTAGAAGGAAAAACATTAAACGTGGGTATTCCTTCCTAAAATATGATAAGTATTATTAAGTATCTCGAAAACTGTAGTTATAAGATGAAATTAGCTTCATGTCGTTAAGATGAAAGACTTAAATGAAGTTTTTGGGTATGATAAGAACTAATGTAAGTAACAAATTCTAGAAACCCAAGTTGACACTCAGATTACCCTAGCCATCGGAAGTTGGGAAAGGAACAATTTTCATATATTCAACGTAATATCTTCAAGACTACAAGGTGCCGTATATATACATCTATTTCCGCAGAAGGCCCAAATTTAATTTAGCAATCTAACTAAGGCCCACGACCCAAAACATGAAGTGAAAGAAATAACGTATGTTCAATAAATGCTCAGGTTGTCACTTGTTTTCTCCTTTTGTAAACTTCTGTAATTGGTGGCCGTATAATCTCATCAGGGTATAAAATGGTTGACTAAGAATAAGAAAATGATATTTTTTCTGACCAAAAGGTAGATCTTAAGGAATGTATTGGCTCTAATTCATTCCTCTCAAAAATTTAAATCTGTTTGGGACTGCCAATAGCTAGTAAAAATACTGGAAGCTAATGGTACCTGATGGATATTGATTCGCCTCTTATAATTATTATTATGGCTTTTAATCTAAGTTCTTGAATAAATTGCCCACGAACTTACATAGGGCTTAAGTTAGAATTATGTTTTGAGTCGATTTAAATAGAATTTTAATTCCTTAGAGTTATATAAGATCATTCAAGTGTAGCAGCTTCGATAGTGGCAACGATTATCCTTTTGGGAAGATAGTTATCTCTTCGGCTTCTTTGATGAGCCTCCTTCGAGGATTATCTATATAATTTATATAGCTATTGTTCAGATATATCATATAAATAGTTTAATTAGAGACCTACCAACCACAAGTAGCGCGCTACCTTGACAAGAAGTCATCAACTAAATTACCAACCATAAGGAGCTATCTTGATGTATTCCCTAAAGATTTAAATAAGTTCCTCTGAATTACAAAGAGTTTAATATTAACTTGTTATCAAGAGTTGGCCATGTTTGATAGCTTAGATTAACTATATATCATTTTTATTGGTTGTGTGATAACTTAGATTAAGGGTAGATTATGCTTTAAAATTTATAAAGTTTAGTTATCATCCTAATCTTAGATAATCCGTCTTTGCTATCAAACATGCCCATAGTGTATTACATGATGACACTAAAAGAATTGCAAGAAAAGTAGGAGAGTCTATGGAGTTTAAAGTTATGATTATTATGCTGCTAATATGCAATACATCTGCTTAGGTGATGTTTAATTATAAAATGTTGTATTCATTAATACTTAGAAAGTTTAGAAAGCATATAATTAGAGACAAGATAAAAATATTCAAACGAAATACTGTATGTATTAACGATTAGATAAAATGGTGTTAAGATCGCTGTACATTAGAAATTGATCTCAATGATATGGGTCGAAAGAGACAATATATGTGTTTTCAAATTCACCAGAATATATTTAATATTGTGTGTATTGATGACACTAAAACTTGCAAGATAATTTCAAGGTATGTAGCTTGTTGGGAATTAGCCGTTTATTTGCAAAATTCATACTAATTGTGACATTTCTAGCAAGACGAGATATTTATTTAGACGCTAGAGAAGAACTCCTATGTGCTAAAGTCAAAATTAGTATTTATTACATATTCTGACCATTCCAAAGGGAATATAGATGATTATTTTTAACTTCTAAAGAAATTTTATTCATCTTTAGAAAAAGAATAGCTAGCTAGGTGTAAGGTGTACCTGGCAACAAGACTTGAATAAAAATACACTCAAATTGGCACATACACTGCCTCCAGGAGAGTCGGATATACACAACATAACGTCTAAAAGAAAACTTTTAGTGAGAATTGATTAAATGTATCTACCCTTTAAATTCTCGGAAAGAATTATGGTATAATGTGTCGATGGACTTTGCCACCATAGAATGTAAGTTTTTGACATATAGAGAACTAATAGTACAAAATTAGAGACTTTGAAATAAGTTAAGATTTGACATTTGAGATATACTTATGACTATTCGGAAGAAAATATTTACACCGTTAAAGTCTGAGATATTCTGAGCCTTAATCTAGTGGAGTGAGAGTGAGTATGATGAAGATGAAATTCCTTGAGAACGAGAGAATGAGATCTCGATTAAGTGTCCACAATTCTTGATGAAATGAGCAGGTGAAATTTCGGGGACGAAATTTATTTTAAGGAGGGTAGAATGTAGTACCCCAAAACCATTCGTGCATATTTATAATTCTTAAAATATATTTTAATGTTCTACTAAATTATTTTGCTAACTCAATTTTTAGTTCTACGAAGAAATATATTTTAAGGGAATCGAAACGAGCTATTTGGATTTGGCTGCACTCCTAGCACGTAAGAAAGAAAGAAATGAAGTACAAGGTTTGATGAATATTTAATAAGTATCCAAATAAAAGAAGTCTAAATAAATAACTTTAGAACCTTAATATGAAATATGGATATTGATACATTAATTTGCCTGGTCTATATAATGTGTCTTATTTGATTGAATTTTCTAGTATTACTCATTTTCCTTAATTTAATATTTAGATTAGATTAATGTTTGTAAGTTCACTTCTCTTTTATAATAAACCCAAATATATGATCAATTTGAATTAGTGTTTTGACAATTTACTTCTCTTATACCCCCAAATGGGATATATGTTAATTAGTGAATTGATTTATTAAACCCAAAATCAACGCGGCCATTTCATTTTATTTTTCTTAGCTTACTCATTTTATATTTGAGTCCAATTACATGATCCATTTAAATGGATCGGTAATCCATTACTTTTATTTGCAAAGCCCAAAAATAAAAAATAATAACCATATTAAATAAAATGCATAAGTAAAATATTATAAACTAATAAGGTTATTTAGGTAAGTTCACCCAAATAAGATGTACGAATAGGAAATGGAGTATCATGCATGTACGTATACAATATATAAAAGTGAGTCATTTAGACAATTAAATAGTGGATAGGAGGAAACGACACATGCACAACCTATAAAACTAGCATGGCTACTAAACTCCCTTAAAACAGTACTCCACCTCATCTTAGAATTTAAGGCAACCTTTGGGCCACGTATGTGAAATTTTACAATCTCATCAGCAAAAATCACCTATAAATAGGGAATCAAGTTTACCTCCTACAATTCACTCCTACTTCATTTCCTCCTCCCGATTCCTTACAAATATGAGATCTCCGTCTCTTCTACCCTAAACAATTTATTCCCGTCACCACCATATTCACCCACCTCTCATAATAAAATCGAAACTTAGTTTGAAGGCAACAACTACTAGAGCTCCATGTCACTCAAAATCATTCTCCGATACTTGCTCACGATGCCTTTACGATCATCCTTTTCCACCATTTGTGTCTCAAGAAGCCGACGATCATCCTTTTCGATCATCTGTCTTTCAAGAACGAGTTTCTCTCAAATTGTCTTTATCCTCCTTCATCTTCACTGGGTATATCTTCGTCGTCTTCACCATGTATGTTTTGGTAACTTCGGTTATGTGTGTATATATTTGTATTTGCTACATCAAGGTTAGTAGTTTAGTACTGCCACATATTTAAGGTTCTTACTATATAAATTATTGGTTCATGAATTTATATCTTAGTGGAGAGGGTGCAGTAACTAGAGATGCAAGAATATAGTTCTGATTATGCTAGCATTTATATATAGTTTGAAAAGAAATAAGGTATAAAATTTAAGATAGAGGTTTGTTAAAATTCAGCCCTTTGAACATGTATACATTGTTGCTCCAAGAATGTTATAATCTTATTATATGTGTCAATTTATGTAGTCTATATGCTAATTTAAAGCCTAGATTGGAGAACATGACACTTTAATGTCATTTGTGTCCTTAAAGGAATCGTAGTGGTTCACTTTTGATTTTTAGTTTATTATCTATACTTGTATTAAATTATCATTGATGCTTAGTCTATTTTAGAATGTTAAAGCATGTTTAAATATATATATTGGTCAAAGCTGTGAACTTAGTAGGAGAAACAAATAAGATTTTTATGTCTTTTCTACTTATGTTAATTCAAATTTCATGGGGTTTAGTTATGTGGATTTGGGTATATGCCATCTATGTTAATGTTGTATTTATCAATAAGATACGTGTGAGTCCTTAAAAGGAAATGAACATGTGTTAAAGTCATGAGTTGATTTAGAACTTCAATGTATCATCTATGTGAGAATTTATGAAAGATGTATAAGACTTAAAAAGATAAGAAGGAT
The DNA here is from genome assembly GCA_963675135.1 of Galeopsis tetrahit. Taxonomy (NCBI): domain Eukaryota; kingdom Viridiplantae; phylum Streptophyta; class Magnoliopsida; order Lamiales; family Lamiaceae; genus Galeopsis; species Galeopsis tetrahit. Next base: position 78,363,956 of record OY776127.1, read on the forward strand.
TTCGTTTATGTAATTTAAGAATCAAGAGGTCTAATAATGATCAAACTTTCAAAAGAACGTGTTAGGTGAAGTGCTGCGGACCAGAGTTCGGGACGTCCCTGCAAGCTTTAGTTCATGTCAAAAGGATTTCAAAGACAGTTCTAACTTACCTATAAAGTTTAAAGGTGGGTAACATTATCTGCAGTGCAGTTGTAAATGTTTTGTCGTCAGTTGGTGTATGCGATTGTGTTTATTATATAAACCAACTGATGAATTATGATTATTTCGGATCTTCGGATCTAAAGACCGTTGGACTGACGAGTTAAGGACCGACGGGTCTATCCGGTCAAGACTTATGTAGTCAAACAGGCCCTTGGACCTACGGGTTAAGGATCGACGGATCTATCGGGAAAATAGACTTATGTAGTCAAATGAGAAATGGCCGACGGGTCCGGTTCGTAATAATACATTTTGTATATTGCCAAACGACTAACAGCCTGCAGGTTATCCACTGAGATTTTATCTCATATCCAATATAATATTTCAGGTTTTGAGATTGAGGGACGGAAGCTGCAGCGACATGAGGTTTCCCTAGTAATATTTTGAAGCTAGTTACATTTGAAGAATTACTAATTACTAATTACTTGCAATAGTTCAAAGTATTATTAAAGCTTTAAATTCCTTTGTAAACAACTTCAAAAATAATTCTACTGCAATACATTATTTTCTCAAGTATTTACTTTTCCGCTGCCATGAAGGTTTATTTACTCGAATGAAAGGAATTTTTAAGTTTAGAAATTGGTACACTTAGTGGTGACCCGGGCTCGGTATGCTTAGACCACAGAGGGTCGGGCATTTCGGGAACGGGGCGCTACAACAACCCAGTCAATTGGGTCAGCCCAACGTCCAATCACCCTAATGCCCCCACTTGGGTCACAAGCTTGCGTTACCAAGCACGGCAATGACTCAGTGCCTTTTTCCTAGATATAACATAGCTGTAAAATTTGTATTCTTTCGATGTGGGATATCTTAATTTTTTTATAAGTTTAAATTATATATGGAAAAGTAGATCAAGTAATTTCCCAATTTTCCCTCCATCTGTATATATTGACCTTTTTCCTGTCAAAATATATATAGTTGTTACCTTTTTCATTAATAAATTTGTCTTTTCCAAAACAAAACAAAAAATTGTCTTTCTTTAATTCAAAGCAGTGTTTTTCAAACCGGACCGGACAGGCAGGTTCGACCGTGAACCGGTCATGGATCCGGTCCGTAAAGAGGCTAAAAACCGTTTTTACAGTCAAACCGGATGGAACCGGCCCATAACCGAAAACTCGGCCCAAAACCGGAAAACCGGTTCAAACTGTCCAGACACAAGCCATTTTGTAAGGCTATTCTTTCATGTTTCTTCACCCTTTATTCGATGTGGGATAAATTTTATATGTGTATTTATCACTAACACTATTTTTATAGTGTTTTGCTCTAGTGTTTTTTTACTCATTTTCGATGTGGGATATAAATCTCATATATTTGTAGTTTACTAACCCTCTTAGTTTTATATAGTTTTCCTTTCATATTTTTTATAACTTCTTTCAATGTGGGATAAACTCATATGAGTGTTTATCACTAACACTCCTATTTTTATTTATTTTTATATTGTTTTGCTCTAATGTTTCTTTTACTTTGATGTGGAACGTAAATCTCATATGGTTGTTATTAAATTGTTGTTATATTGTTTTTTCTTCTTGTTTCTTCTACTTCTCTTTCGATGTGGGACATAAATCGCATACGTTTGTTACTAACATTCTTATTTTTACATTTTTCTTTTTTCATGTTTCTTCTACTTCTTATTTAATGTGGGACAAAAATCTCATATGTTTGCTTGTTACTAATATTGTTGTTCTTATATTATTATTATTTTCTCTTATTTTTTCAACTCCTGAACTTGTGAAATATGAATTATGGAGAATGAATGATGGGATATTTTAATTAATATTTATTATTTTATGACTTTGTTTGTCCTGAAAGGAGTATATAACAAGTGTATGGGGGGGGGGGGGGAATACACTTGTATGCAAATCTTTTCAACTTATGATCAAACCAGAGCTCAGCAAGGTTGTATTGGACAACTCTGCTGAAGATGATAAAATCTTCTAAGATAATCAAACTACTAAGTACTATTGAGTACTTAGTTGAATAACTATCTAGGGGAGTTATAGGTGCGGAATAGTGGTTGGCCCTTTATGTTTAGACTCCTTAAGTTTCTGAAATCACTTTGTCAATCCAATACAGTCCAGTTTAGTTTCAGGGAACTTGTCCAATACAGTTTTGCACAGTCTTTGAATATGTATCTTTTGAAAGATCAGTTTTGTGTGCAGAGTTTGAATGAATGTAAGTACTTGTAAAGCAAATCAACACAAGAGGTTATAGTGGTTCAGAGACTCAAGCTCCTACATCCACTTTCCCTGATTTAACAGGATAATTCCTTCACTCTTGGAATTAACTTGTTTTATAGTGCCAAGGTGCACTTGATCAATAACACCACTCCTTGGTAAATTGATCCCTAGGATGTCTAGAGTCCTAGTACCCTCTTCTCAACTCAAAACTGAATTGTTCTTCTCTCAACAGTCAGCTCCTACCACTTCTACTACTACAACCTTCTCTCTTTCTCACTTGAAAGGGGTAAGGATTGAAGTAAGGTTCCAACTAATGAGATATCCCTTACAATGAAGATCAGTGTATAAGGATTAGGATATCTCTCTAAGCTTTGTATGGATATACAGTAAGTTCAGCTTAGAAGAAGTGTATGAAGACTAAGATAGTCTCTTTGAAAACTTTGAGAGCACTTTGTCTTGTAGGATAGTTGGATATTCTTGTCAAGGTTGAGGTGCTTCAAATGGTCTTCACACTTCTGTATTTATAGACAAAATGGAGGATTTACCCGTTGGAGAGGCAGCCCCAAATTACTATAAATGTCTTCCTTGAGTTCTTCAAACTGGAAGACAGATTCTTGATAGTGACATGTCCTCATTTGGGTAATAAACGGCTTGTAAGACTTTGTCTTCTTTCTGCAGCACTTTTCCCAATGTTTGACTTATTGTTAGGACTTGGACATGGCTTCTGAAGGTTGATCCAATGATAGGACAACATTCCTTATCAAATGGACAACTCTCCTTATCACTATCAGCAGATTTTCTTTTCAGCAAGGTTGGCTTGCTCATCTTCAGATGACTTGGCTCTTTCCCTTTCTTTCTCTTCAAGTTGATCTTAGCATGTTTCAATGAGGTTCTTTAGGGTATGGTTGTCTCTAGCTCTTCAGCATGGTTGACCTTCAACCATTAGAATCTTTGTTCTGGTTTAAACTTGCTGAGACAACTCTTCTGGGACAACTTCCCTGATCAGCATATTTGGTCTTTTAGCTTCAGAGTTGATGTTTTTACAGAGTTAACCTCTCTGGACAACTCTCCTGATCAGAGCTTTTGACTAATCTTGTCCTTTTGAGCTTTGCAATCTTGTTCTTGTATAGAAATAACTCTTCTGGACAACTCTCCTGATCAGAGCATGTGGTTTTCAATGGAGTATGCTTGTCCTTAGTGTTAGTTCCAGATTTTGAGCCTTGAGGGGACTTTATCTTGATCATTTTTAAAGCATAGGTTCCCCCTCATATTGTGCTTCTAGTCATCTAAGAGCTGCCTAACATATCAGCTTCTCATCTAGCCTTATGCTATGTGTTCTAACAATCTTAGAACACAATCATATTGACTTAGGCATGTCTCAGGGGGTTTTGGTATTTAATCAAAACATATTTCATTTTATTCCCAACAGACTTTACTGTATTTATTTTAATATGATTTTTGTAAGTGTATTTTTTTTAATGTAACATAAAAACAAAATACATAAAAATTATTTTACCGATTGAACCGGCGGTCCGACCGGTCCAACCGGTTGGACCGTGAACCGTTGCCTAATCCGGATTGATCACCGGTTCGGTTATGAAAACAATGATTCTGAGATTAATTTTTTCATTCTTTGAATTCAATGTTTATTGTTGCCCCATTTTGCAACAATAATTACAAGGTTTGTCATCAAAAGATTGTTGCCCAATCACTGAATCTGTCGGACGCTTCAATTTTAAACACACGTTCAAGCCACGCGTGTCAGTTTCCTGTAAAAAAAATAAATCCGACAAAAAGAATGTAAATTGGACTAAAAGGATGTAAATTGGAGACCTTATGACGTATTCTGAAAATGTGAAAACTTAAATGATTTAAAATGTAATCGTCCTAAGTTATGGGACCTATTTTGAAATTTTCCCTTTCTTAGAAATGCACTTTCCACCTCCATTTATCTTTCTTCCATAGAAATGCACTTTCCACCCCAATTTTCCTTTCTGCACTTTCTGCCTCAATTTCCCTTTCTTCCTTAGAAATGCACTTTCCGCCTAAATTTCAGTTGCAACCTCAATGTATTTTCTTAGAAATGTAATTTTTGCCAAAATATCCCCTTCTTCCATAGAAATACACTTTTTGCCCCCAATTTCTCTTTCCTGCTTAGAAATATACTTTCCGGATATAATTTTTTTATGTCCCATAACTTTTAAACTTTTCAAAAAATGTCCCCAAAAAATTAAGCTTTTCGACGTAGTTTTGATGTTCCGGCGAAATTGGGACGTAAATAAAAATGTTAGTTAAAATTTTGGGACGCGTGTAATTGGAAAACTTAACTTTTTTATGTTCTAAAAAAGAGAGCAAAAAAGTAATTGTTCAATCGGGGCCAAACCATTTGACTGTAATGGGTCGGAGATGGCAACCAGCCTGTTATCCTTCCACTGCCGAGAGTGGGTGGTTGTCGCTGCTCTGTGGAGCCAGCCTGGCGCATTACCCACCACTCTAGGATCCATAAAGCCCAAGCTTTCGCTCGGACCACATAGCCCAACTCCCAGCTTGGAACGGGCAGGCTAGAATTTAGCCACCAACAACCCAGTCAATTGGGTCAGCCCAACGTCCAATCACCCTAATGCCCTGTTGGTCCTTGGTGGAGTATAACACAAGTGTATGGGGGGGGGGGGGAATGCACTTGTGTATGCAAATTCTTTTCTTTTTGATAAACTGGTCGTATCAGGTAAGTTGTCTCACAACTGGCCTGAGTGTGAACTTTGATAGATACTTGTCCTACTGATTACTATTAAGTGATCAGTTGGCTAAATATCTAAAAGAGTTGCTAAGTGCGGAATGTGGTTGGCCTTTACTCAAAGAAATACTCCAAGTTGATTTCTGAAAATACAGGTTATCAGGGACTTTGTCCAAAACAGATTTTTCTAACTTACTGAGTTAAGAATCTTTGAAATATGATTGAATGGAGTGAAGTTAAGAATGCAGTAAGTAAATGAGACACAAATTTATAGTGGTTCAGAGACTCAAGCTCCTACATCCACTTTCCCTGATTGAACAGGATAATTCCTTCTCAATGGAATTAGCTTGTTTTATAGTGCCAAGGTGCACTGATCAACAACACTCTCTTAGTGTTTTGATCCCTAGGATAACTTGAGTCCTAGTGCTCAATCTCTCTGAGTTAAGACTGTGTTTCACACTAACAGTCCTTAACTCCTCACTTCTACAACAAACACTCTCTTCACTAAATGAGATAAGGTTTGAGGTTTGGTTCCAACTAATAGAGATATCCTTTACAATAAGAACAGTGTAAAGGAATAGGATATCTCAATGCTAAGCTAGGATGTTTACAAGAGTTGGCTTAGCTGACTTGAAGTGATTCAGGAAACTTGGAATTCTAGAGAACAGCTTGGTTTCCTTTTGTAAGCTTGATGATAGTTTGATAGCTTGTAGTTGGATACGTAGATTTCAATGATTCCTCCCTGGACATTGATTTCTCTTATCTCAGTAACCCAAACTCCTTATGGTTTGAAAAGCTGGTTGCTTTTGACAGCCTAGATAAGGAGATTGAGCCAGTACTCCATTGGCTTAGGGAAGCAGGCCTAGAAAAATTTCTTGGCACCAAGCCTGACTCATGCCTAAATCCATGTATGGCAGAATTCTTTGCCCATCTAAGATGGAAGGGCAAGAAGGGGGATGTGTGCACAAAGCTCACATATGCTGAAGAAGATGCAGAAGAAGAAACTCAGCATACAATCATCTTCACTGCAGAAGACCTAGAAGCTAGCTTTGGGCTACCTTCTGAAGGTATGAATCCTGAATTGTACAAGGAAGAAGATGATCAGGAGTTCTATTATTCTTGGATGATAGAACCTAAAAAGGTTGTGAGTGCTCAAAACAAAAACACTTTAAAGCCAGTGTTTAGGCATTTGTTTGATTGTGTTGTTAAAAGCCTATTGAGCCACTCAGGGAGTGTAGAACAAATCAGTATGCCCAAATTAAGAGTGATGGCTGCTGTAATTGACTCTGCTGAGAAGAGAGTCAAGTTCAACTGGAAGAAATTCATTCTTGACAAGATGATGAATGAAAAGTTCAAGTTCAAGGAGGTGAAACACCACAAGGTGGTGGTTGAAGGAAAACTCCAGTTCTGCACAAGAGCAAGCCTACTCTTGGAAAGATTTGCACATTACACCCACCTCCAAGCTAAGCCAAAGCCTTTTCCAGCTCAAAAGGTTATGTTTAGGAAGCTGTCTTCTAAAACAGAGAAGAGGAAGCAGGATGCAGCTTCAAAGAAGGCCATCACAACTGTACCAACAACAAGAGCCTCTCCAAGAAAGAGAAAAGCCCAGCCACCAAAAGCTCAACCAAAAATGAAGAAAATGAAGAAGATTTTGCATGAATCTTCACCAGAGAATCAGTCAAGAAGTGGAGGAGCCACTTCTGAGGAAATAGAAAAGGTTGCTGAGGAAGGAGTCAACCCTCCTGAGGAGGGTGAAGTATTCAGAGAAATTGTCCCCCTACAGCCTGAGAGCATAACTGAATTCAGAGACCTTGACCAGCCAACAAGGTATGAAAGAAAAAGAAGAATCATCAAGACCTCTGAGAAGCAAAGGTTGATGGAGGAAGAAAAGCAAAAGAAAGAGTTCTTCAAGGAGATTAGACAGGCCAGCAAGTCTAAATCCAAGTCCAAACCCAACAGCCCTGAAGCCAACTCTCCTGATATTCAATCTCAAAGAATATCTCCAAGGCAAGAAGAAGAGGAGTGCAAGACTCCTGAAGATGCACCAATCATTGCCAAGAAGGTATACTCCCCTGAAGGTGCACCTGATAGATCAGGTATTGATGTGCTGGCTGATTTGGTAAATCTTGAAGACAGACCCTTTTCCCCACTTGATCCTAGACTCCTCTCTTACACCAAACTTCTTGAAACTGCCCTTCAAGAAGGTGATCAAGTTGGTTTCCCACCCATTCCAGCCATTCCAATTACCTCTTCAGGCACATTGCTCTCAAAAGCACCTGAATCCCAACTTGCTTTAATTTCTCCTGACCCCAACCCTTCTGAACCCAACATACCTGAATCCCATTCCAACCCTCCTGAATCCAACTCTTCTGAAGATGAAAGTGGTGAAGAATACACTTATGAGGGGATGCTAAGGCAGATTGCCAAGGCTAATGTGGATGCACTTTACCCAGGGTTGAAGGACTATCCTAGACTGCAGCAACAGTTCTATGATCTCAGAGCTCTTGTTGAGATCAAGGATAGAACTATGGTGGAAATAGCTCAAGCTATTCAGGACAAAGGAGCAAGCTGGTGGCAAGTTGAAGAGAACAGGCTCTTAAACTTTGCAAATGTGAAGAAATCCAGTGTGTTAACCACTGAGGCCCTGTTTTGCACAATTGTCTCAGAAAAGGTGCAAGCTGAGAAAGAAAGAATTGCACAAGGACTCAGGCACCCTGATAGTCCATCTGATAATGATGATGATGATGATGATGATCACACCAATCCCAATCCCCCTGGTATCAACTCAGCTCAGGTACATTACTTGACTTTTCATTCTGTAAAGGACTCTGATCATTCAGAGGAGTTGACCAAAGATGGTGACTCAGTCCAAGATGCATTGGCCAAGGATGGTTCCTTTGAACCTGAGGCACAGCTTGACAATGCTGAGACTTCCATAGGAGAAGCTGGTTTGGCTAAAGCCTCATCAATGTCAGGCAAGTTGGACATTGACCAGCCTTTAGTCATTCAGGATGACTCAGTGGTCTTGGGATGCCCAAGCACTGTGATCTCCCAACAACTGCCCTCTGTGGATCCTGCTGAGGATATAGAGGTGTCAGGTTTTGAAGGAGTTGAAAAGGCTGAGAGTGCTGAAAAATCAGAGGGAGGTGATGATGAGGAGTGTGTGATCACTGGTTCCTTGAGTGCACCACAAATAGAGGGAGAGGAAGTAGAAATATTGGGTGCAGCCCAATATGAGAGTCAGGCTATTCTTCAAGTCAAATCTGAACTTGATGAATCCCTTGGTGAAAGGAGGCCTGATTCTCCAGTGAATGTGAGATTGTCTCTTGAAAAGGAAGAAGAAAAGAATACAGTTGAAAATGAGAGAAAAGGTGCTGATGTATCAGACCTTATGGGAGAAAAAGAAATAGAGGGTGCTGAGGGAGTTTTTACTAACCCTATTAGTTTTGCAGATTCAGTTGCTGTTACTCTTGAACAGATTTTTGCAGATGCCTCCCTGACAGATATACCAGTTGAAGCTGCCACTGATCTTCAAGCAGTATCAGCAAATGTGTCCACACTTAACCAAATCTACTTTGAACAGGCCAACACCTCTGAGGCTCACTTTCAGATGGCTACTCAGACTGCATCCATCATTGAAGAGCAGTCAGGAAAGTTGGACACACTGGTCAGGGAAGTTGAGAAGGCTCATGCAACCACTGCTGATACCCTAGATGGCCAAGGGAAGACTCTAGCCTCTGTGGAGATGAGGCTCACAGGGTCTGAAGAAGTGATCTTACCTACTATTGATGCAAGACTTTGTGGAGTTGAAACTGGACTGCAAACAGTTTCAACTGAAGTAACAAAAGCCAAAGATGCTATGGGTATATTCACTAGATCTGTGAAGAAAGAGCAGCAGGGTCTCAAAACTTTGTACAAGCACAATGTAAAGGCATTGAGAAAGACAATCAAGGATGCTTTAAGGCAGAGGACAGCAGCACAGAGAAAGAAGGCAGCAGAGTTAAAAGCTGCAATGGTGAAGGAAGCTGCTGAGAAGTTCACTGTTGAACTCATGGCCAAAGTCTCTGATCAAGTTGTGGCCAATCTCACTGAACAACTTCAGGCCAAACTTGATCAATCACTGAAAGCCACATTGGATGCCATAGTTTCCCAGAAGATGAAGCCTGTTCACACCTTTTTGAGCATGGCAGATGATAAAATGCAAAACATTCATGATGAGAATGTTTATCTACTGCAGGAATTGAAGTCCCTCACCCATTCCCACTCACATCTCTCTGTCACTATGAGTGAATTGAAGCCCCAGTGTTTTGATAATGCCAAAAAGGGGGAAAGACAGAGAGCAAGGGCAAAGGGAACCTTGGTGATTGGTGAATCCAAGGGAAAGGAGAAGGCCCCTGAAGTTGAGGAGGAAGCAATAGAAGACATTGGGAAAGGCAAAGGCCCAATGAATGTTGAAGATTTAACTGAGGAAGAGCAGATACAAATAGCTGTCAAGGAATCCATGGTATCAGCTATGGAAAGTCAGGCAAGAAAGCTTCAAAGGCCAGGTGGTGAGTCTACAGGACTTGAACCTCAAGAGAAGGTTGCTGAAGTGAGGGGGAAGATGACAAGGTCATCTGAAAGAAAGAGGAAGGAACTGCAAGCCTTCAATGAATTCCCAACCAGCCTGACTTTGCCATCAGAATTTCAAACTGAAGAATCTACTCCAGCAAAGAAATCAAAGAGAATGAAGAAAGCAGTCCTGATGCCTGCTATTGAAGAAGTTGAAGAGGAAGTACAGGACAAAGAGCATGAAGAAGGAGTGCCCAAGCTTGCTGATGATCCTTCCAAATTGTTTGAAGAAGGATTTGGGAAAGATCCAGAAACTCAGGAAAAGCTAGCTCTCTTGAGAGCCAAAGAAAAAATGGATCAATTGGTTGAGGCCAACAAAGCAAGAGATGGGAGAAGGGCAAACTTCAAAGCTCCAAGAAGGAGGGCTTCATACAGAAGGCTCAAACCTCAAATGCTGCAAAGATGGGACACTCAGTACCCTCACCATGATAAGTGGGTTCCAATCTCACTGAATGATGCATGGGAGGAGGCCAAAAGAAGTTTTGTTTATGACTTCTATGTCATTGGAAAGTGGCTTGGTGAGAGTGTGGAGGAAATCTTTGTTCAGTTCATGTTTGAGAACCACAGGGACCTCTACCAAAAGCTGTTTGCAGCAGCTGAGATGGCAAGAGTGGAGTTCAAGGCCCCTAGTCCAATTATGTACATGCCTCCCAAGTTCAATGGGAACTTGATTGATGAAGGGAAGATTCTGGAGGAGTTCATCAACATCATGAAGATGGAGAAGATGAAGATAGGCCCTAAAGGCTCCAACAAGGATGTTTGGGAGCTGAAGAAGAGGGTCTGGGCTCAGTATGGCATTGCTCCTCAGGATGATGGAACTCTGTGAAGGATAAGTCCACTCTTTTCCCTATTTTGCTGTTATAATTTCTGTTATTTCTGCCATTCTAGATTAGTGAGTCCTTTGATTTTCAGCCCTGTAATGGTTTATCACATCTATAAAAGGATCACCATGTTTCTATCAAAGAGATAACAACTCATTATCTCAACTAACCTAACCTGACATATATTACTTGATTTATTGTGCTAACAGTTTCTTTCAGGCAAGTTGACCAGTTCACTCTCCCTGAAGGTAATATTTAGCTTAAGTCAAGGTCCCTTTGTAATAGGTTTTGGCATCATCAAAAAGGGGGAAATTGTTGGGAATAAAATGATTTTGATCTAGATACCAAAACCCCTGATTGATGATGTACAAGTTAGTTGAGATATGCTCAAAGTTGTGATCAGGCAAGTTGTCCCAGAGCATTATATGTATAGTATGCTTAAGTTAAAATCTCAGAAAAGTTATGAGATGTTAGTGATCAGGATAGTTGTCCCAAGCTGAAATGTTATGCAGCTTGATAGGTCTATAGGACAAAGTTGCTGATCTTTTCAAGACAAACTGATCAAATGGACAACCTGGCTGAAGAGTTCTAGTATACTGAAGCTGTGCTCATAAATGCAAAAGATCTAGGCAGTTTGAAGTACAAATGATCAAGAGAATTAAATGTCAAAAGCTTACAGAAGATTCAATGAAGCATTTATTGCCAATCATGCCTGAACCAAGCATTAAAGACTTAGAGCATTAAAGAGTGAAGGATTGAATGAATGTTGGAACATTCTAAAACTGCAGCAGGAATGTTCAGGGAGCTTGTCCCATCTGACCGTTGGCTGTATGTAAAGTTTGCCACAAATCAACCTAGGACAATGTGCAAAATTGGAAACTGACACAAGTCTTCCCAGCCGCCTTTGTCAGAAGTCAACACATTCATTCAAGCAACCATTGAAGACCTCTTTTACACAGTGGATAAAAGGATGTCAAGCTTCATAGCCGTTTCAATGGTGCTGCAAATAGACATATTTGAATTACTAATCCCTCCAACGGTTAGGTGTTCAAATTGTCTATAAATACAGAAGTGATCAAAGGAATTCAGTATCCCTCCAACGGTTAGTTCTTCTCTCTTGAGTTTTGGTGCCATGGATAGATTTGAGAGAAGGAAGGTTTTGGAGAAAAGTTGCAGGTTTAGAGGTTTTGAGACTTCAAAGGGTTTGGGAATTATGAGTGCGTAGGGATGGTGGTGAAAATTGAGAGGTTTATATATGGAAGGGATTTATTAACTGTTGGGTAATGGAATGTAACAGTGGGTAATTTGAAAAACCGTTTGAATATAGTGGGGTAGTGGACTTTCAATGGTTCGATGGAGTTTTGAATGCAATTTAATGGTTTGGATGAAGGCTCAAGAATTCATGCAATCTTATTAAGATTTCTGCATTAAATGCTGATTTGCCTTTTTGGGTTTAAAAATCTTTATAACACACTCCATCCTAAAATGGCATACTCTTAGACCAAGAAACCTCTTAAATGTCTAATCAATGCTAATAGTAGCAATGATTATCCAATTAACTAGGACAAACATCCTGAGATGTGCTTTGGTTTCTGTGTGGACCAAATTGCCTGATTATTTTGCCTGAGTGGGTCCCAAAGTTGCTGACTGGGTCCCACTTGGACAAATCCCCTGACCAACATTGCTGATCACTCTAGGGACAACCTTGCTGAGTTTCCCTCTGTGGCTGACAGCTTCAATGAGGTTGGTCAACTTTGCTGAGGTTCCATTTTGATGAACTTTCCCTTTCATATGAGCTATACTCTCCTCATTTGTCCATCTTGCCTGGATCAAGTAACCCTAATTCAGCTGACAGTTCCAAGAACCTTGCTTCAGCTAGGGGCTTGGTCAGAATATCAGCTTTTTGCTTATCAGTGTGAATTTTGACAAGCTTGATATCTTTCTTTTCCACATGATCCCTTATGAAATGATGCTTGATATCCACATGCTTGCATCTGGTGTGGAGCACTGGATTCTGTGAGATAGCAATTGCACTATTGTTGTCACAGAATATGGGCACTTCATTTGTGATTACTTTGTAATCTCTTAATTGTTGCCTGAGCCATAGAATCTGAGCACAGCAACTTCCAGCAGCTACATACTCAGCTTCAGTTGTTGAAGTTGCAACTGTATTTTGCTTCTTGGAGAACCATGAGATAAGCTTGCTGCCCAAGAATTGACAAGTTCCTGAGGTGGATTTTCTGTCTATTCTACATCCTCCATAGTCTGCATCTGAATATCCAGTAAGCTCAATGTTATCATCAGATGGATACCATAATCCAAGATTCTCAGATCCCTTGAGATATCTTAGAATCCTCTTGGCAGCATCAAGATGGCTCTTCTTTGGATTTGCTTGAAATCTTGCACACACTCCAACTGCAAATGTGATATCAGGCCTGCTTGCAGTGAGATATAGCAGTGATCCTATGATTCCTCTGTAGTTAGTGGAGTTTGTTGACTCTCCACCTTCATCAGGATCCATCTTCCAGTTAGTATTCATAGGAATTCTGACTGGTTTGCTTGTAGCACATCCAAATTTCTTGATCATGTCCCTTGTATACTTGGCCTGATTGATGAATATTCCCTTCTTTGATTGAGTGACTTGAAGTCCTAAGAAGAAATTCATCAATCCCATCATGGACATCTCAAATTTGCTTTGCATGAGTTTAGAGAACTTCTCACACAATTTTTCATTTGGAGATCCAAATATAATGTCATCCACATAGATTTGGACTAACAAAATATCATCTCCTTCACAGATTCTGAACAAGGTTCTGTCAACAGTGCCTTTGACAAAACCATGATCTAGAAGAAACTGTGATAAGGTGTCATACCAAGCTCTTGGAGCTTGCTTTAAGCCATAGAGGGCTTTCTTTAATCTGTACACCTTGTCTCCTTCTTCAAAGCCTGGGGGCTGTTCCACATATACTTCTTCTTTGAGCACCCCATTGAGAAATGCACTCTTCACATCCATTTGATACACCTTGAATCTCATGTGAGCTGCATATGCTAGGAAGAGTCTGATTGCCTCAAGTCTGGCCACTGGAGCAAAGGTCTCATCATAATCAATCCCTTCAGATTGACAATATCCTTTGGCCACCAGTCTTGCTTTGTTTCTCACAATGATGTCATTTTCATTTTTCTTGTTTTTGAATACCCATTTAGTTCCAATGACATCTTGATGGGTTGGCCTGTCTACTAGCTCCCAAACTTCATTTCTGGTAAATTGATTCAGCTCTTCTTGCATGGCTATGATCCAGTTGGTGTCTTGTAGTGCTTCCTCAATGTCTTTAGGTTCCTGTTCTGAAAGAAAACAACAAAACAGAGCACTTTCTCCATGAAATCTTCTAGTTTTGATCCCTTCACTTGGATTACCAAGTATCAGGCTAGATGGGTGGTCATGCAACCAAGTCCTTCTAGACCTGATCCTTTCAGGAGGATTGTCCTCATCTGAAGTTGGATCACTAGATTCATTAAATTCAGGAAAGTTAATTGAAGGATCAAGTTCAGGATCATATTCAGGGGTGTTGTCCTCATTGTCAGATAAGTTGACATATTCATTGGTTCCCCCTTGAATAGTGGATCCATTAACTACCTCAGCATTGCCTGCTTCTTCATTGGTAGTTGTTACCTGGTTTTGAACTGGGATGGGGTCATTCAGTTCAATTTCTCCTTCAGGTTGGTTGTCTACTGGTTGATTGCTATCAGGTAGGTTGTCCAGTTTTTGATTTTCATTAAGTTCAGGCTGGGCAACCTCCACAAACACTGTTTCCTTGCTTTGAAGCCTTAATCTGGTTGTTCTTTGTGTTATCTCATCAATATTCAGGTTTCTATCCCTGAACTCATTAATAGATTCATCAAACACAACATGAGGTGTTTCTTCCACAATAAGAGTTTTGCAATTGTAAACTCTGTAAGCCTTGCTGATTTGTGAATATCCAACAAATATTCCTTCATCAGCTTTGCTATCAAAAGCTTTCAATTGCTCTTTCCCATTATTATGAATGAAACACTTACAACCAAATATGTGAAAATAAGCAACAGTGGGCAATCTACCTTTCCATATTTGATATGGGGTTTTACCTTGTCCTTTGGTGATTAATGACCTGTTTTGAGTGTGACATGCAGTGCTAATGGCTTCAGCCCAGAACCTTTTAGGCAGTTTGGATTCAGCAATCAAGGTTCTAGCTGCCTCCTTCAAGGTCCTGTTCCTTCTTTCAGCAACCCCATTTTGTTGAGGTGTTCTTGCTGCTGAAGTTTCATGAGTGATGCCATTTTTGCTGCAATACTCATTGATGTATGAGTTAATGAACTCAGTGCCTTTGTCAGATCTGATTTTGACAATGTTTAGGCCCTTTTCATTGCTTAATCTCATCATCAATTCAGGTAGTTTGACTTGGGTCTCCTTTTTGTTCAGCAAGAATACTACCCAAGTGTACCTGGAAAAATCATCAACAACAACTAAAGCATATTTTCTTCCATTTAAACTTACTGGGATTATTGGTCCAAATAAATCCATATGCAATAGTTGAAGGACTCTCTCAGTTGAAATGACAGGTTTTCCTTTGAATGAGGCTTTGATCTGCTTTCCTTCCTGACATGGCTGGCATATATGTTCTTTGGTGAACACTTGATTTGGCAGCCCTTTAACTAGAGAGTTTCTTGCAATCTTGTTGATGGTTTTGAAGTTCAGGTGATTCAGTCTCTTGTGCCATAGCCAGCTTTGCTCATTTGTGCTTTTGGCAACAAGACAGACTGCTTCAGGAGTTTTGCTCCAATCTGCAAAATAAACATTTCCCTTTCTCACCCCTGTTAGTAGCACCTGTTGTGTTGATTTGTTTTTGATAGTACATTTATTTGGTGCAAATTCAACACAATATCCTTTGTCACAAATTTGACTTATAGACAACAAGTTATATTTTAGGCCTAGAACATATGAGACATCAGTAATTTTAACACTACCAATGTTTAATGTACCATAGCCTCTTGTGATGCCTTGAGAGCTGTCTCCAAAAGTTACTGAAGGACCATCTTTTTCTATGAAATCTGAGAGAAGCTCCTTGTTTCCAGTCATGTGCCTTGAACATCCACTGTCCAGGTACCATGCTGTTTTCTTGTTGATGCTTCTCTTCTTTTTTGGGTCCTTGCAGTCCTGCAAAGTCAAAATTTAGGTACCCTTTGAGTGTTGGGTCCTAGAGGGTTAGCTGTACCTTTTGGAACCCAAATCTGCCTGATAACTCTGATTGATTCAAAGTGACTGACTTGGTTTCCATTTACATCTACATACACAGTTTGACCCTTAAATGCCTTGGGTGATTTTTGTGTATAAGTGTTAGCTTTGTAAAGTTCAGGAGAGTTGGTAAATTTCTTTGGGACATTTCTCCTGAAGTTACTAAGCTTAGGTGCAGCTGGGTAAGACTTTTGAGGATATGCTTTTGGATGGCCTTTTCCATTTGGCAAGTAAGGTCCAGGCTTCCTGAATGTTTTATACCTATCAGAGGGGATTGGCCTTAATCCATTCAGTTGAGGTTGCCTCATTTGAGTTGGCCTCTTCTGAACTGGTTTTGGACAACTCCTCTGATGATGATTCAGATAGATTGGCCTTCCATTGGTTCTACCTTTCTGAACCTCATTTCTCCTGTAAGCAATGCCTTTAACCTTTTCCAAAGGTGTGGGTTTAGGTACATTGTTTACCTGAGTTGGTATAAAAATTCCTTTTCCCTTATCCTTGATCAGTGGTTGATTTACTTCAATTTCATTTTGTTGTGCCACTGATCTTACAAAAGTCATCTTAGAATTGCTTGAAGAAGCAATACTAAGACCAGGTGAGGGTTCAAATGGATTATAGCCTAATCCATCCCTTTGAGCAAATGGTCTTTGAAACCCTTGAATTTCCTCTATTGCCTTAGCAGATTTGTTCAAGGCAGACATTTTCATTTTCAAGCTCCCCTCACTTAATTTTAGAGTATCAAATTCTCTTGAGAGATTGTCAAATTTAGCTTGAAGAGTTCTAGAGTCAAAATCCTTTTTCTTTAGAGCCTGATTTTGTTCATCAATCAGCTTTTGTTGTTCAGAGACTTTGAGAGACATTTCTTCATGTTCTCTCACAATCTGTTGATACAACTCAGTTGATTTAATGTCAACTTCAGATTCAGGAGGATTGGACATTTTGACTTTAGACCTCAACTGTTCATTTTCTCTCAGAGCCATATTGCATACTTCTTGCATTCTGGTGAAATCTTCCAACAACTTTTCAAAGTCAAGATGGATTTCACTAGATTCATGTGTGTTAATTGACAGATTGGAAGTTGAACATACCTCTTCATCTTCAAGTGCCATTTGACAGTCCTCATCACTGTCACTGTTGGAGAACAGTCCATCATCAGAAGAGTAGACACTCTCCTCACTTGCTGAATCTCCAGCTACCATAGCCTTTCTGTTGTTCAGCCTTTTATCTCTCTTGTTTTGCCTTTCCTTCCTTTCTTTTGCACTGAGGTCAGGACAGTCATACTGAAAATGACCCTTCTTTTGGCAGTTGTAACACACATCTTCATCATCATTCTTCTTGCTTGAGGACTCCTTCCTCCTTGATGATGATGGTTCTCCTTTGCTGAATTTCTTCCTATCAGCATATCTGTCTTCTTTCTTTTCATCAGAGACTTTGTCCTCTGATTTATGTTCAGGAGAACTGAATCTCCTTCTGGTTCTGTTATCTTGGTAGAACTTCTTGTATCTACCAAATCTGGAGTTGAGCTTTTCAAATCTTCTAGCCATGAGTGCCAGCTCCTCCTTTATTTCAGATTTTGAAACAGACTGAGAGGATCTTTGAGTAATCTTCTTTTCTGTTTCAGCAGCTTTGAAGGCAACACCTTTGTTTGAAGAGGATGGCTCTTCATGCACCTTCTTTCTATTGAGATCAAACTCATATGCTTTGAGTTCAGAGAATACTTGCTGCATTGGCATGTTGTCAAGATTGCTGGTATTTTGCATCATGACAGAATAAATGTCCCACTTAGATGTGAGACTTCTCAAGATCTTCAAAGCAACTTCTCTTTTGGCATAGAATTTGCCAAGAGAGTTTATTTCATTCATGATGTCAGTGAACCTGCCATCAAGATGATCAATAGTTTCATTGGCTTCCATGGAGAATTGTTCATATTTTTGGATAGCCACTTGAAGCTTGTTCTCCTTGATCTTTTGGGTACCTTCACACATAAGTGCTAAGGTATCCCAAATCTCTTTAGCTGATGTGCAGTGGTACACTCTCCCCATCACTGCATCTGGAATTGTCTGGTACAATGTGTTCATTGCAATGTAGTTCAGGTTGTGCCTTTTTCTTTCTTCAGCTGTAAGGTCATCTTCATCTTTTGGTAGCAACTCCCTTGGATCAGCTTTTTGAGCATCAGTGAGCTTGGGATTTGCTTTAGTGAATGTGAATGGCCCTCTAGTGATGACTTTAAGCATCTCATCATGCTGGCAAGCAAGATGTGCTCTCATCCTGATCTTCCAGAAATCATAGTTCTCAATTGAGAACATTGGCAGTTTGTGATGAGAAATATGATTGACTTGGTTTGGACCCATATTGTTGATGGTGTTGACAGCATCTCCTGGAACTGCATTGTTAGCCATTTCAACAAATGTAATATAGGATGAACACAGAAGAGTTTTTCATAAATTTTGGATCAGTTCAGTGACCACAGAAAAAATGTGATTTTGAAAATCAGTTGGATTTTCAGAAGCAGTGGTCTTTGAACCCCTGCTCTGATACCACTTGTTGGTCCTTGGTGGAGTATAACACAAGTGTATGGGGGGGGGGAATGCACTTGTGTATGCAAATTCTTTTCTTTTTGATAAACTGGTCCTATCAGGTAAGTTGTCTCACAACTGGCCTGAGTGTGAACTTTGATAGATACTTGTCCTACTGATTACTATTAAGTGATCAGTTGGCTAAATATCTAAAAGAGTTGCTAAGTGCGGAATGTGGTTGGCCTTTACTCAAAGAAATACTCCAAGTTGATTTCTGAAAATACAGGTTATCAGGGACTTTGTCCAAAACAGATTTTTCTAACTTACTGAGTTAAGAATCTTTGAAATATGATTGAATGGAGTGAAGTTAAGAATGCAGTAAGTAAATGAGACACAAATTTATAGTGGTTCAGAGACTCAAGCTCCTACATCCACTTTCCCTGATTGAACAGGATAATTCCTTCTCAATGGAATTAGCTTGTTTTATAGTGCCAAGGTGCACTGATCAACAACACTCTCTTAGTGTTTTGATCCCTAGGATAACTTGAGTCCTAGTGCTCAATCTCTCTGAGTTAAGACTGTGTTTCACACTAACAGTCCTTAACTCCTCACTTCTACAACAAACACTCTCTTCACTAAATAGAGATATCCTTTACAATAAGAACAGTGTAAAGGAATAGGATATCTCAATGCTAAGCTAGGATGTTTACAAGAGTTGGCTTAGCTGACTTGAAGTGATTCAGGAAACTTGGAATTCTAGAGAACAGCTTGGTTTCCTTTTGTAAGCTTGATGATAGTTTGATAGCTTGTAGTTGGATACTGAATTCCTTTGATCACTTCTGTATTTATAGACAATTTGAACACCTAACCGTTGGAGGGATTAGTAATTCAAATATGTCTATTTGCAGCACCATTGAAACGGCTATGAAGCTTGACATCCTTTTATCCACTGTGTAAAAGAGGTCTTCAATGGTTGCTTGAATGAATGTGTTGACTTCTGACAAAGGCGGCTGGGAAGACTTGTGTCAGTTTCCAATTTTGCACATTGTCCTAGGTTGATTTGTGGCAAACTTTACATACAGCCAACGGTCAGATGGGACAAGCTCCCTGAACATTCCTGCTGCAGTTTTAGAATGTTCCAACATTCATTCAATCCTTCACTCTTTAATGCTCTAAGTCTTTAATGCTTGGTTCAGGCATGATTGGCAATAAATGCTTCATTGAATCTTCTGTAAGCTTTTGACATTTAATTCTCTTGATCATTTGTACTTCAAACTGCCTAGATCTTTTGCATTTATGAGCACAGCTTCAGTATACTAGAACTCTTCAGCCAGGTTGTCCATTTGATCAGTTTGTCTTGAAAAGATCAGCAACTTTGTCCTATAGACCTATCAAGCTGCCTAACATTTCAGCTTGGGACAACTATCCTGATCACTAACATCTCATAACTTTTCTGAGATTTTAACTTAAGCATACTATACATATAATGCTCTGGGACAACTTGCCTGATCACAACTTTGAGCATATCTCAACTAACTTGTACATCATCAATCAGGGGTTTTGGTATCTAGATCAAAATCATTTTATTCCCAACATGCCCCCACTTGGGTCACAAGCTTGAGTTACCAAGCACGGCATTGACTCAGTGCCTTTTTCCTAAATATAACATAGCTGTAAAATTTGTATTCTTTCGATGTGGGATATCTTAATTTTTTTATAAGTTGAAATTATATATGGAAAAGTAGATCAAGTAATTTCCCAATTTTCCCTCAATCTGTATATATTGACCTTTTTCCTGTCAAAATATATATAGTTATTACCTTTTTCATTAATAAATTTGTCTTTTCCAAAACAAAACAAAAAATTGTCTTTCTTTAATTATGAACAGTGTTTTTAAAACCGGACCGGACAGGCCGGTTCAACCGGTTCGACCGTAACCGGTCATGGATCCGGTCCGTAAAGTGGCTAAAAACCGTTTTCTTTCTTTAATTCTGAGCAGTGTTTTTAAAACCGGACCGGACAGGCCGGTTCAACCGGTTCGACCATAACCGGTCATGGATCCGGTCCGTAAAGTGGCTAAAAACCGTTTTTACAGTCAAACCGGATGGAACCGGCCCATAACCGAAAACTCGGCCCAAAACCGAAAAACCGGTTCAAACGGTCCAGACACAAGCCATTTTGTAAGGCTATTCTTTCATGTTTCTTCACCCTTTATTCGATGTGGGATAAATTTTATATGTGTATTTATCACTAACACTATTTTTATAGTGTTTTGCTCTAGTGTTTTTTTACTCATTCTCGATGTGGGATATAAATCTCATATATTTGAAGTTTACTAACCCTCTTAGTTTTATATAGTTTTCCTTTCATATTTTTTATAACTTCTTTCAATGTGGGATAAACTCATATGAGTGTTTATCACTAACACTCCTATTTTTATTTATTTTTATATTGTTTTGCTCTATTGTTTCTTTTACTTTGATGTGGAACGTAAATCTCATATGATTGTTATTAAATTGTTGTTATATTGTTTTTTCTTCTTGTTTCTTCTACTTCTCTTTCGATGTGGGACATAAATCGCATACGTTTGTTACTAACACTCTTATTTTTACATTTTTTTTTTTCATGTTTCTTCTACTTCTTATTTAATGTGGGACAAAAATCTCATATGTTTGCTTGTTACTAATATTGTTGTTCTCATATTATTATTTTTTTCTCTTATTTTTTCAACTCCTGAACTTGTGAAATATGAATTATGGAGAATGAATGATGGGATATTTTAATTAATATTTATTATTTTATGACTTTACTGTATTTATTTTAATATGATTTTTGTAAGTGTATTTTTTTAAATGTAACATAAAAAAAAATAAAAAAATACATAAAAATTATTTTACCGATTGAACCGGCGGTCCGACCAGTCCAACCGGTTGGACCGTGAACCGTTGCCTAATCCGGATTGATCACCGGTTCGGTTATGAAAACACTGATTCTAAGATTAATTTTTTCATTCTTTTAATTCAATGTTTATTGTTGCCCCATTTTGCAACAATAATTACAAGTTTTGTCATCAAAATATTGTTGCCCAATCACTGAATCTGTCGGACGCTTCAATTTTAAACACACGTTCAAGCCACGCGTGTCAGTTTCCTGTAAAAAAAATAAATTAATTTTCCGACAAAAAGAATGTAAATTGGACTAAAAGGATGTAAATTGGAAACCTTAGGACGTATTCTGAAAATGTGAAAACTTAAATGATTTAAAATGTAATCGTCCTAAGTTACGGGACCTATTTTGAAATTTTCCCTTTCTTAGAAATGCACTTTCCACCTCCAATTATCTTTCTTCCATAGAAATGCACTTTCCACCCCAATTTTCCTTTCTGCACTTTCTGCCTCAATCTCCCTTTCTTCCTTAGAAATGCACTTTTCGCCTAAATTTCAGTTGCAACCTCAATGTATTTTCTTGCAAATGTAATTTTTGCTAAAATATCCCCTTCTTCCATAGAAATACACTTTTTGCCCCCAATTTCTCTTTCCTGCTTAGAAATATACTTTTCGTATATAATTTTTTTATGTCCCATAACTTTTAAACTTTTCAAAAAATGTCCCCAAAAAATTAATTTTTTCGACGTAGTTTTGATGTTCCGGCGACATTGGGACGTAAATAAAAATGTTAGTTAAAATTTTGGGACGCGTGTAATTGGAAAACTTAACTTTTTTATGTTCTAAAAAAGAGAGCAAAAAAGTAATTGTTCAATCGGGGCCAAACCATTTGACTATAATGGGTCGGAGATAGCAACCAGCCTGTTATCCTTCCACTGTCGAGAGTGGGTGGTTGTCGCTGCTCTGTGGAGCCAGCCTGGCGCATTACCCACCACTCTAGGAGCCATGAAGCCCAAGCTTTCGCTCGGACCACATAGCCGAACTCCCAGCTTGGAACGGGCAGGCCAGAATTTAGCCACCAACAACCCAGTCAATTGGGTTAGCCCAACGTCCAATCACCCTAATGCCCCCACTTGGATCACAAGCTTGCGTTACCAAGCACGACAATGACTTAGTGCCTTTTTCCTAGATATAACATAGCTGTAAATTTTGTATTCTTTCGATGTGGGATATCTTAATTTTTTTATAAGTTGAAATTATATATGGAAAAGTAGATCAAGTAATTTCCCAATTTTCCCTCCATCTGTATATATTGACCTTTTTCCTGTCAAACTATATATATTTGTTACCTTTTTCATTAATAAATTTGTCTTTTCCAAAACAAAACAAAAAATTGTCTTTCTTTAATTCTGAGATTAATTTTTTCATTCTTTTAATTCAATGTTTATTGTTGCCCCATTTTGCAACAATAATTAGAAGGTTTGTCATCAAAAGATTGTTGCCCAATCACCGAATCTGTCGGACGCTTCAATTTTAAACACACGTTCAAGCCACGCGTGTCAGTTTCCTGCAAAAAAAAAAAATTCCGACAAAAAGAATGTAAATTGGACTACAAGGATGTAAATTGGAAACCTTAGGACATATTCTGAAAATGTAAAAACTTAAATGATTTAAAATGTAATCGTCCTAAGTTACGGGACCTATTTTGAAATTTTCCCTTTCTTAGAAATGCACTTTCCACCTCCAATTATCTTTCTTCCATAGAAATGCACTTTCCACCCCAATTTTCCTTTCTGAACTTTCTGCCTCAATTTCCCTTTCTTCCTTAGAAATGCACTTTCCGCCTAAATTTCAGTTGCAACCTCAATGTATTTTCTTGCAAATGTAATTTTTGCTAAAATATCCCCTTCTTCCATAGAAATACACTTTTTGCCCCCAATTTCTCTTTCCTGCTTAGAAATATACTTTTCGGATATAATTTTTTTATGTCCCATAACTTTTAAACTTTTCAAAAAATGTCCCCAAAAAATTAATTTTTTCGACGTAGTTTTGATGTTCCGGCGACATTGGGACGTAAATAAAAATGTTAGTTAAAATTTTGGGACGCGTGTAATTGGAAAACTTAACTTTTTTATGTTCTAAAAAAGAGAGCAAAAAAGTAATTGTTCAATCGGGGCCAAACCATTTGACTGTAATGGGTCGGAGATAGCAACCAGCCTGTTATCCTTCCACTGTCGAGAGTGGGTGGTTGTCGCTGCTCTGTGGAGCCAGCCTGGCGCATTACCCACCACTCTAGGAGCCATGAAGCCCAAGCTTTCGCTCGGACCACATAGCCCAACTCCCAGCTTGGAACGGGCAGGCCAGAATTTAGCCACCAACAACCTAGTCAATTGGGTTAGCCCAACGTCCAATCACCCTAATACCCCCACTTGGGTCACAAGCTTGCGTTACCAAGCACGCCAATGACTTAGTGCCTTTTTCCTAGATATAACATAGCTGTAAATTTTGTATTCTTTCGATGTGGGATATCTTAATTTTTTTATAAGTTGAAATTATATATGGAAAAGTAGATCAAGTAATTTCCCAATTTTCCCTCCATCTGTATATATTGACCTTTTTCCTGTCAAACTATATATATTTGTTACCTTTTTCATTAATAAATTTATCTTTTCCAAAACAAAACAAAAAATTGTCTTTCTTTAATTCTGAGATTAATTTTTTCATTCTTTTAATTCAATGTTTATTGTTGCCCCATTTTGCAACAATAATTAGAAGGTTTGTCATCAAAAGATTGTTGCCCAATCACCGAATCTGTCGGACGCTTCAATTTTAAACACACGTTCAAGCCACGCGTGTCAGTTTCCTGCAAAAAAAAAAAATTCCGACAAAAAGAATGTAAATTGGACTACAAGGATGTAAATTGGAAACCTTAGGACATATTCTGAAAATGTGAAAACTTAAATGATTTAAAATGTAATCGTCCTAAGTTACGGGACCTATTTTGAAATTTTCCCTTTATTAGAAATGCACTTTCCACCTCCAATTATCTTTCTTCCATAGAAATGCACTTTCCACCCCAATTTTCCTTTCTGAACTTTCTGCCTCAATTTCCCTTTTTTCCTTAGAAATGCACTTTCCGCCTAAATTTCAGTTGCAACCTCAATGAATTTTCTTGCAAATGTAATTTTTGCTAAAATATCCCCTTCTTCCATAGAAATACACTTTTTGCCCCCAATTTCTCTTTCCTGCTTAGAAATATACTTTTCGGATATAATTTTTTTATGTCCCATAACTTTTAAACTTTTCAAAAAATGTCCCCAAAAAATTAAGTTTTTCGACGTAGTTTTGATGTTCCGGCGACATTGGGACGTAAATAAAGATGTTAGTTAAAATTTTGGGACACGTGTAATTGGAAAACTTAACTTTTTTATGTTCTAAAAAAGAGAGCAAAAAAGTAATTGTTCAATCGGGGCCAAACCATTTGACTGTAATGGGTCGGAGATGGCAACCAGCCTGTTATCCTTCCACTGCCGAGAGTGGGTGGTTGTCGCTGCTCTGTGGAGCCAGCCTGGCGCATTACCCACCACTCTAGGAGCCATGAAGCCCAAGCTTTCGCTCGGACCACATAGCCCAACTCCCAGCTTGGAACGGGCAGGCCAGAATTTAGCCACCAACAACCCAGTCAATTGGGTCAGCCCAACGTCCAATCACCCTAATGCCCCCACTTGGGTCACAAGCTTGCGTTACCAAGCACGACAATGACTTAGTGCCTTTTTCCTAGATATAACATAGCTGTAAATTTTGTATTCTTTCGATGTGGGATATCTTAATTTTTTTATAAGTTGAAATTATATATGGAAAAGTAGATCAAGTAATTTCCCAATTTTCCCTCCATCTGTATATATTGACCTTTTTCCTGTCAAACTATATATATTTGTTACCTTTTTCATTAATAAATTTGTCTTTTCCAAAACAAAACAAAAAATTGTCTTTCTTTAATTCTGAGATTAATTTTTTCATTCTTTTAATTCAATGTTTATTGTTGCCCCATTTTGCAACAATAATTAGAAGGTTTGTCATCAAAAGATTGTTGCCCAATCACCGAATCTGTCGGACGCTTCAATTTTAAACACACGTTCAAGCCACGTGTGTCAGTTTCTTGCAAAAAAAAAAAATTCCGACAAAAAGAATGTAAATTGGACTACAAGGATGTAAATTGGAAACCTTAGGACATATTCTGAAATTGTGAAAACTTAAATGATTTAAAATGTAATCGTCCTAAGTTACGGGACCTATTTTGAAATTTTCCCTTTCTTAGAAATGCACTTTCCACCTCCAATTATCTTTCTTCCATAGAAATGCACTTTCCACCCCAATTTTCCTTTCTGAACTTTCTGCCTCAATTTCCCTTTCTTCCTTAGAAATGCACTTTCCGCCTAAATTTCAGTTGCAACCTCAATGTATTTTCTTGCAAATGTAATTTTTGCTAAAATATCCCCTTCTTCCATAGAAATACACTTTTTGCCCCCAATTTCTCTTTCCTGCTTAGAAATATACTTTTCGGATATATTTTTTTATGTCCCATAACTTTTAAACTTTTCAAAAAATGTCCCCAAAAAATTAAGTTTTTCGACGTAGTTTTGATGTTCCGGCGACATTGGGACGTAAATAAAAATGTTAGTTAAAATTTTGGGACGCGTGTAATTGGAAAACTTAACTTTTTTATGTTCAATCGGGGCCAAACCATTTGACTGTAATGGGTCGGAGATGGCAACCAGCCTGTTATCCTTCCACTGCCGAGAGTGGGTGGTTGTCGCTGCTCTGTGGAGCCAGCCTGGCGCATTACCCACCACTCTAGGAGCCATGAAGCCCAAGCTTTCGCTCGGACCACATAGCCCAACTCCCAGCTTGGAACGGGCATGCCAGAATTTAGCCACCAACAACCCAGACAATTGGGTCAGCCCAACGTCCAATCACCCTAATGCCCCCACTTGGGTCACAAGCTTGCGTTACCAAGCACGGCAATGACTTAGTGCCTTTTTCCTAGATATAACATAGCTGTAAAATTTGTATTCTTTCGATGTGGGATATCTTAATTTTTTTTATAAGTTGAAATTATATATGGAAAAGTAGATCAAGTAATTTCCCAATTTTCCCTCCATCTGTATATATTGACCTTTTTCCTGTCAAAATATATATATTTGTTACCTTTTTCATTAATAAATTTGTCTTTTCCAAAACAAAACAAAAAATTGTCTTTCTTTAATTCTGAGATTAATTTTTTCATTCTTTTAATTCAATGTTTATTGTTGCCCCATTTTGCAACAATAATTAGAAGGTTTGTCATCAAAAGATTGTTGCCCAATCACCGAATCTGTCGGACGCTTCAATTTTAAACACACGTTCAAGCCACGCGTGTCAGTTTCCTGCAAAAAAAAAATATTCCGACAAAAAGAATGTAAATTGGACTAGAAGGATGTAAATTGGAAACCTTAGGACATATTCTGAAAATGTGAAAACTTAAATGATTTAAAATGTAATCGTCCTAAGTTACGGGACCTATTTTGAAATTTTCCCTTTATTAGAAATGCACTTTCCACCTCCAATTATCTTTCTTCCATAGAAATGCACTTTCCACCCCAATTTTCCTTTCTGAACTTTCTGCCTCAATTTCCCTTTTTTCCTTAGAAATGCACTTTCCGCCTAAATTTCAGTTGCAACCTCAATGAATTTTCTTGCAAATGTAATTTTTGCTAAAATATCCCCTTCTTCCATAGAAATACACTTTTTGCCCCCAATTTCTCTTTCCTGCTTAGAAATATACTTTTCGGATATAATTTTTTTATGTCCCATAACTTTTAAACTTTTCAAAAAATGTCCCCAAAAAATTAAGTTTTTCGACGTAGTTTTGATGTTCCGGCGACATTGGGACGTAAATAAAGATGTTAGTTAAAATTTTGGGACACGTGTAATTGGAAAACTTA
Source organism: Galeopsis tetrahit (assembly GCA_963675135.1). Classification (NCBI taxonomy): domain Eukaryota; kingdom Viridiplantae; phylum Streptophyta; class Magnoliopsida; order Lamiales; family Lamiaceae; genus Galeopsis; species Galeopsis tetrahit. The sequence continues at coordinate 78,391,151 of OY776127.1, forward strand.
ACTTTTTTATGTTCTAAAAAAGAGAGCAAAAAAGTAATTGTTCAATCGGGGCCAAACCAATTGACTGTAATGGGTCGGAGATGGCAACCAGCCTGTTATCCTTCCACTGCCGAGAGTGGGTGGTTGTCGCTGCTCTGTGGAGCCAGCCTGGCGCATTACCCACCACTCTAAGAGCCATGAAGCCCAAGCTTTCGCTCGGACCACATAGCCCAACTCCCAGCTTGGAACGGGCAGGCCAGAATTTAGCCACCAACAACCCAGTCAATTGGGTCAGCCCAACGTCCAATCACCCTAATGCCCCCACTTGGGTCACAAGCTTGCGTTACCAAGCACGACAATGACTTAGTGCCTTTTTCCTAGATATAACATAGCTGTAAATTTTGTATTCTTTCGATGTGGGATATCTTAATTTTTTTATAAGTTGAAATTATATATGGAAAAGTAGATCAAGTAATTTCCCAATTTTCCCTCCATCTGTATATATTGACCTTTTTCCTGTCAAACTATATATATTTGTTACCTTTTTCATTAATAAATTTGTCTTTTCCAAAACAAAACAAAAAATTGTCTTTCTTTAATTCTGAGATTAATTTTTTCATTCTTTTAATTCAATGTTTATTGTTGCCCCATTTTGCAACAATAATTAGAAGGTTTGTCATCAAAAGATTGTTGCCCAATCACCGAATCTGTCGGACGCTTCAATTTTAAACACACGTTCAAGCCACGCGTGTCAGTTTCCTGCAAAAAAAAAAAATTCCGACAAAAAGAATGTAAATTGGACTACAAGGATGTAAATTGGAAACCTTAGGACATATTCTGAAAATGTGAAAACTTAAATGATTTAAAATGTAATCGTCCTAAGTTACGGGACCTATTTTGAAATTTTCCCTTTCTTAGAAATGCACTTTCCACCTCCAATTATCTTTCTTCCATAGAAATGCACTTTCCACCCCAATTTTCCTTTCTGAACTTTCTGCCTCAATTTCCCTTTCTTCCTTAGAAATGCACTTTCCGCCTAAATTTCAGTTGCAACCTCAATGTATTTTCTTGCAAATGTAATTTTTGCTAAAATATCCCCTTCTTCCATAGAAATACACTTTTTGCCCCCAATTTCTCTTTCCTGCTTAGAAATATACTTTTCGGATATAATTTTTTTATGTCCCATAACTTTTAAACTTTTCAAAAAATGTCCCCAAAAAATTAAGTTTTTCGACGTAGTTTTGATGTTCCGGCGACATTGAATAAAGATGTTAGTTAAAATTTTGGGACGCGTGTAATTGGAAAACTTAACTTTTTTATGTTCAATCGGGGCCAAACCATTTGACTGTAATGGGTCGGAGATGGCAACCAGCCTGTTATCCTTCCACTGCCGAGAGTGGGTGGTTGTCGCTGCTCTGTGGAGCCAGCCTGGCGCATTACCCACCACTCTAGGAGCCATGAAGCCCAAGCTTTCGCTCGGACCACATAGCCCAACTCCCAGCTTGGAACGGGCATGCCAGAATTTAGCCACCAACAACCCAGACAATTGGGTCAGCCCAACGTCCAATCACCCTAATGCCCCCACTTGGGTCACAAGCTTGCGTTACCAAGCACGGCAATGACTTAGTGCCTTTTTCCTAGATATAACATAGCTGTAAAATTTGTATTCTTTCGATGTGGGATATCTTAATTTTTTTTATAAGTTGAAATTATATATGGAAAAGTAGATCAAGTAATTTCCCAATTTTCCCTCCATCTGTATATATTGACCTTTTTCCTGTCAAAATATATATATTTGTTACCTTTTTCATTAATAAATTTGTCTTTTCCAAAACAAAACAAAAAATTGTCTTTCTTTAATTCTGAGATTAATTTTTTCATTCTTTTAATTCAATGTTTATTGTTGCCCCATTTTGCAACAATAATTAGAAGGTTTGTCATCAAAAGATTGTTGCCCAATCACCGAATCTGTCGGACGCTTCAATTTTAAACACACGTTCAAGCCACGCGTGTCAGTTTCCTGCAAAAAAAAAATATTCCGACAAAAAGAATGTAAATTGGACTAGAAGGATGTAAATTGGAAACCTTAGGACATATTCTGAAAATGTGAAAACTTAAATGATTTAAAATGTAATCGTCCTAAGTTACGGGACCTATTTTGAAATTTTCCCTTTATTAGAAATGCACTTTCCACCTCCAATTATCTTTCTTCCATAGAAATGCACTTTCCACCCCAATTTTCCTTTCTGAACTTTCTGCCTCAATTTCCCTTTTTTCCTTAGAAATGCACTTTCCGCCTAAATTTCAGTTGCAACCTCAATGAATTTTCTTGCAAATGTAATTTTTGCTAAAATATCCCCTTCTTCCATAGAAATACACTTTTTGCCCCCAATTTCTCTTTCCTTCTTAGAAATATACTTTTCGGATATAATTTTTTTATGTCCCATAACTTTTAAACTTTTCAAAAAATGTCCCCAAAAAATTAAGTTTTTCGACGTAGTTTTGATGTTCCGGCGACATTGGGACGTAAATAAAGATGTTAGTTAAAATTTTGGGACACGTGTAATTGGAAAACTTAACTTTTTTATGTTCTAAAAAAGAGAGCAAAAAAGTAATTGTTCAATCGGGGCCAAACCATTTGACTGTAATGGGTCGGAGATGGCAACCAGCTTGTTATCCTTCCACTGCCGAGAGTGGGTGGTTGTCGCTGCTCTGTGGAGCCAGCCTGGCGCATTACCCACCACTCTAGGAGCCATGAAGCCCAAGCTTTCGCTCGGACCACATAGCCCAACTCCCAGCTTGGAACGGGCATGCCAGAATTTAGCCACCAACAACCCAGACAATTGGGTCAGCCCAACGTCCAATCACCCTAATGCCCCCACTTGGGTCACAAGCTTGCGTTACCAAGCACGACAATGACTTAGTGCCTTTTTCCTAGATATAACATAGCTGTAAATTTTGTATTCTTTCGATGTGGGATATCTTAATTTTTTTATAAGTTGAAATTATATATGGAAAAGTAGATCAAGTAATTTCCCAATTTTCCCTCCATCTGTATATATTGACCTTTTTCCTGTCAAACTATATATATTTGTTACCTTTTTCATTAATAAATTTGTCTTTTCCAAAACAAAACAAAAAATTGTCTTTCTTTAATTCTGAGATTAATTTTTTCATTCTTTTAATTCAATGTTTATTGTTGCCCCATTTTGCAACAATAATTAGAAGGTTTGTCATCAAAAGATTGTTGCCCAATCACCGAATCTGTCGGACGCTTCAATTTTAAACACACGTTCAAGCCACGCGTGTCAGTTTCCTACAAAAAAAAAAAAATTCCGACAAAAAGAATGTAAATTGGACTACAAGGATGTAAATTGGAAACCTTAGGACATATTCTGAAAATGTGAAAACTTAAATGATTTAAAATGTAATCGTCCTAAGTTACGGGACCTATTTTGAAATTTTCCCTTTCTTAGAAATGCACTTTCCACCTCCAATTATCTTTCTTCCATAGAAATGCACTTTCCACCCCAATTTTCCTTTCTGAACTTTCTGCCTCAATTTCCCTTTCTTCCTTAGAAATGCACTTTCCGCCTAAATTTCAGTTGCAACCTCAATGTATTTTCTTGCAAATGTAATTTTTGCTAAAATATCCCCTTCTTCCATAGAAATACACTTTTTGCCCCCAATTTCTCTTTCCTGCTTAGAAATATACTTTTCGGATATAATTTTTTTATGTCCCATAACTTTTAAACTTTTCAAAAAATGTCCCCAAAAAATTAAGTTTTTCGACGTAGTTTTGATGTTCCGGCGACATTGGGACGTAAATAAAGATGTTAGTTAAAATTTTGGGACACGTGTAATTGGAAAACTTAACTTTTTTATGTTCTAAAAAAGAGAGCAAAAAAGTAATTGTTCAATCGGGGCCAAACCATTTGACTGTAATGGGTCGGAGATGGCAACCAGCCTGTTATCCTTCCACTGCCGAGAGTGGGTGGTTGTCGCTGCTCTGTGGAGCCAGCCTGGCGCATTACCCACCACTCTAGGAGCCATGAAGCCCAAGCTTTCGCTCGGACCACATAGCCCAACTCCCAGCTTGGAACGGGCATGCCAGAATTTAGCCACCAACAACCCAGACAATTGGGTCAGCCCAACGTCCAATCACCCTAATGCCCCCACTTGGGTCACAAGCTTGCGTTACCAAGCACGACAATGACTTAGTGCCTTTTTCCTAGATATAACATAGCTGTAAATTTTGTATTCTTTCGATGTGGGATATCTTAATTTTTTTATAAGTTGAAATTATATATGGAAAAGTAGATCAAGTAATTTCCCAATTTTCCCTCCATCTGTATATATTGACCTTTTTCCTGTCAAACTATATATATTTGTTACCTTTTTCATTAATAAATTTGTCTTTTCCAAAACAAAACAAAAAATTGTCTTTCTTTAATTCTGAGATTAATTTTTTCATTCTTTTAATTCAATGTTTATTGTTGCCCCATTTTGCAACAATAATTAGAAGGTTTGTCATCAAAAGATTGTTGCCCAATCACCGAATCTGTCGGACGCTTCAATTTTAAACACACGTTCAAGCCACGCGTGTCAGTTTCCTACAAAAAAAAAAAAAATTCCGACAAAAAGAATGTAAATTGGACTACAAGGATGTAAATTGGAAACCTTAGGACATATTCTGAAAATGTGAAAACTTAAATGATTTAAAATGTAATCGTCCTAAGTTACGGGACCTATTTTGAAATTTTCCCTTTCTTAGAAATGCACTTTCCACCTCCAATTATCTTTCTTCCATAGAAATGCACTTTCCACCCCAATTTTCCTTTCTGAACTTTCTGCCTCAATTTCCCTTTCTTCCTTAGAAATGCACTTTCCGCCTAAATTTCAGTTGCAACCTCAATGTATTTTCTTGCAAATGTAATTTTTGCTAAAATATCCCCTTCTTCCATAGAAATACACTTTTTGCCCCCAATTTCTCTTTCCTGCTTAGAAATATACTTTTCGGATATAATTTTTTTATGTCCCATAACTTTTAAACTTTTCAAAAAATGTCCCCAAAAAATTAAGTTTTTCGACGTAGTTTTGATGTTCCGGCGACATTGGGACGTAAATAAAGATGTTAGTTAAAATTTTGGGACGCGTGTAATTGGAAAACTTAACTTTTTTATGTTCTAAAAAAGAGAGCAAAAAAGTAATTGTTCAATCGGGGCCAAACCATTTGACTGTAATGGGTCGGAGATGGCAACCAGCCTGTTATCCTTCCACTGCCGAGAGTGGGTGGTTGTCGCTGCTCTGTGGAGCCAGCCTGGCGCATTACCCACCACTGCCAGCTTGGAACGGGCAGGCTAGAATTTAGCCACCAACAACCTAGTCAATTGGGTCAGCCCAACGTCCAATCACCCTAATGCCCCCACTTGGGTCACAAGCTTGCGTTACCAAGCACGGCAACGACTTAGTGCCTTTTTCCTAGATATAACATAGCTGTAAAATTTGTATTCTTTCGATGTGGGATATCTTAATTTTTTTATAAGTTGAAATTATATATGGAAAAGTAGATCAAGTAATTTCCCAATTTTCCCTCCATCTGTATATATTGACCTTTTTCTTGTCAAAATATATATATTTGTTACATTTTTCATTAATAAATTTGTCTTTTCCAAAACAAAACAAAAAATTGTCTTTCTTTAATTCTGAGATTAATTTTTTCATTCTTTTAATTCAATGTTTATTATTGCCCCATTTTGCAACAATAATTAGAAGGTTTGTCATCAAAAGATTGTTGCCCAATCACCGAATCTATCGGACGTTTCAATTTTAAACACACGTTCAAGCCACGCGTGTCAGTTTCCTACAAAAAAAAAAAAAAAAATTCCGACAAAAAGAATGTAAATTGGAAACCTTAGGACATATTCTGAAAATGTGAAAACTTAAATGATTTAAAATGTAATCGTCCTAAGTTACGGGACCTATTTTGAAATTTTCCCTTTCTTAGAAATGCACTTTCCACCTCCAATTATCTTTCTTCCATAGAAATGCACTTTCCACCCCAATTTTCCTTTCTGAATTTTCTGCCTCAATTTCCCTTTCTTCCTTAGAAATGCACTTTCCGCCTAAATTTCAGTTGCAACCTCAATGTATTTTCTTGCAAATGTAATTTTTGCTAAAATATCCCCTTCTTCCATAGAAATACACTTTTTGCCCCCAATTTCTCTTTCCTGCTTAGAAATATACTTTTCGGATATAATTTTTTTATGTCCCATAAATTTTAAACTTTTCAAAAAATGTCCCCAAAAAATTAAGTTTTTCGACGTAGTTTTGATGTTCCGGCGACATTGGGACGTAAATAAAGATGTTAGTTAAAATTTTGGGACGCGTGTAATTGGAAAACTTAACTTTTTTATGTTCAATCGGGGCCAAGCCATTTGACTGTAATGGGTCGGAGATGGCAACCAGCCTGTTATCCTTCCACTGCCGAGAGTGGGTGGTTGTCGCTGCTCTGTGGAGCCAGCCTGGCGCATTACCCACCACTCTAGGAGCCATGAAGCCCAAGCTTTCGCTCGGACCACATAGCCCAACTCCCAGCTTGGAACGGGCATGCCAGAATTTAGCCACCAACAACCCAGACAATTGGGTCAGCCCAACGTCCAATCACCCTAATGCCCCCACTTGGGTCACAAGCTTGCGTTACCAAGCACGGCAATGACTTAGTGCCTTTTTCCTAGATATAACATAGCTGTAAAATTTGTATTCTTTCGATGTGGGATATCTTAATTTTTTTTATAAGTTGAAATTATATATGGAAAAGTAGATCAAGTAATTTCCCAATTTTCCCTCCATCTGTATATATTGACCTTTTTCCTGTCAAAATATATATATTTGTTACCTTTTTCATTAATAAATTTGTCTTTTCCAAAACAAAACAAAAAATTGTCTTTCTTTAATTCTGAGATTAATTTTTTCATTCTTTTAATTCAATGTTTATTGTTGCCCCATTTTGCAACAATAATTAGAAGGTTTGTCATCAAAAGATTGTTGCCCAATCACCGAATCTGTCGGACGCTTCAATTTTAAACACACGTTCAAGCCACGCGTGTCAGTTTCCTGCAAAAAAAAAAAAAATTCCGACAAAAAGAATGTAAATTGGACTAGAAGGATGTAAATTGGAAACCTTAGGACATATTCTGAAAATGTGAAAACTTAAATGATTTAAAATGTAATCGTCCTAAGTTACGGGACCTATTTTGAAATTTTCCCTTTATTAGAAATGCACTTTCCACCTCCAATTATCTTTCTTCCATAGAAATGCACTTTCCACCCCAATTTTCCTTTCTGAACTTTCTGCCTCAATTTCCCTTTTTTCCTTAGAAATGCACTTTCCGCCTAAATTTCAGTTGCAACCTCAATGAATTTTCTTGCAAATGTAATTTTTGCTAAAATATCCCCTTCTTCCATAGAAATACACTTTTTGCCCCCAATTTCTCTTTCCTGTTTAGAAATATACTTTTCGGATATAATTTTTTTATGTCCCATAACTTTTAAACTTTTCAAAAAATGTCCCCAAAAAATTAAGTTTTTCGACGTAGTTTTGATGTTCCGGCGACATTGGGACGTAAATAAAGATGTTAGTTAAAATTTTGGGACGCGTGTAATTGGAAAACTTAACTTTTTTATGTTCTAAAAAAGAGAGCAAAAAAGTAATTGTTCAATCGGGGCCAAACCATTTGACTGTAATGGGTCGGAGATGGCAACCAGCCTGTTATCCTTCCACTGCCGAGAGTGGGTGGTTGTCGCTGCTCTGTGGAGCCAGCCTGGCGCATTACCCACCACTCTAGGAGCCATGAAGCCCAAGCTTTCGCTCGGACCACATAGCCCAACTCCCAGCTTAGAACGGGCAGGCCAGAATTTAGCCACCAACAACCCAGTCAATTGGGTAAGCACAACGTCCAATCACCCTAATGCCCCCACTTGGGTCACAAACTTGCGTTACCAAGCACGGCAATGACTTAGTGCCTTTTTCCTAGATATAACATAGCTGTAAAATTTGTATTCTTTCGATGTGGGATATCTTAATTTTTTTATAAGTTGAAATTATATATGGAAAAGTAGATCAAGTAATTTCCCAATTTTCCCTCCATCTGTATATATTGACCTTTTTCCTGTCAAAATATATATATTTGTTACCTTTTTCTTTAATAAATTTGTCTTTTCCAAAACAAAACAAAAAATTGTTTTTCTTTAATTCTGAGATTAATTTTTTCATTCTTTTAATTCAATGTTTATTGTTGCCCCATTTTGCAACAATAATTAGAAGGTTTGTCGTCAAAAGATTGTTGGCCAATCACCGAATCTGTCGGACGCTTCAATTTTAAACACAAGTTCAAGCCACGCGTGTCAGTTTCCTACAAAAAAAAAAAAAATTCCGACAAAAAGAATGTAAATTGGAAACCTTAGGACATATTCTGAAAATGTGAAAATTTAAATGATTTAAAATGTAATCGTCCTAAGTTACGGGACCTATTTTGAAATTTTCCCTTTCTTAGAAATGCACTTTCCACCTCCAATTATCTTTCTTCCATATAAATGCACTTTCCACCCCAATTTTCCTTTCTGAACTTTCTGCCTCAATTTCCCTTTCTTCCTTAGAAATGCACTTTCCGCCTAAATTTCAGTTGCAACCTCAATGTATTTTCTTGCAAATGTAATTTTTTCTAAAATATCCCCTTCTTCCATAGAAATACACTTTTTGCCCCCAATTTCTCTTTCCTGCTTAGAAATATACTTTTCGGATATAATTTTTTTATGTCCCATAACTTTTAAACTTTTCAAAAAATGTCCCCAAAAAATTAAGTTTTTCGACGTAGTTTTGATGTTCCGGCGACATTGGGACGTAAATAAAAATGTTAGTTAAAATTTTGGGACGCGTGTAATTGGAAAACTTAACTTTTTTATGTTCTAAAAAAGAGACCAAAAAAGTAATTGTTCAATCGGGGCCAAACCATTTGACTGTAATGGGTCGGAGATGGCAACCAGCCTGTTATCCTTCCACTGTCGAGAGTGGGTGGTTGTCGCTGCTCTGTGGATCCAGCCTGGCGCATTACCCACCACTCTAGGGGCCATGAAGCCCAAGTTTTCGCTCGGACCACGTAGCCCAACTCCCAGCTTGGAGCGGGCAGGCCAGAATTTAGCCACCAACAACCCAGTCAATTGGGTCAGCCCAACGTCCAATCACCCTAATGCCCCCACTTGGGTCACAAGCTTGCGTTACCAAGCACGGCAATGACTCAGTGCCTTTTTCCTAGATATAACATAGCTGTAAAATTTGTATTCTTTCGATGTGGGATATCTTAATTTTTTTATAAGTTTAAATTATATATGGAAAAGTAGATCAAGTAATTTCCCAATTTTCCCTCCATCTGTATATATTGACCTTTTTCCTGTCAAAATATATATAGTTGTTACCTTTTTCATTAATAAATTTGTCTTTTCCAAAACAAAACAAAAAATTGTCTTTCTTTAATTCAGAGCAGTGTTTTTAAAACCGGACCGGACAGGCCGGTTCGACCGTGATCCAGTCATGGATCCGGTCCGTAAAGAGGCTAAAAACCGTTTTTACAGTCAAACCGGATGGAACCGGCCCATAACCGAAAACTCGGCCCAAAACCGGAAAACCGGTTCAAACTGTCCAGACACAAGCCATTTTGTAAGGCTATTCTTTCATGTTTCTTCACCCTTTATTCGATGTGGGATAAATTTTATATGTGTATTTATCACTAACACTATTTTTATAGTGTTTTGCTCTAGTGTTTTTTTACTCATTTTCTATGTGGGATATAAATCTCATATATTTGTAGTTTACTAACCCTCTTAGTTTTATATAGTTTTCCTTTCATATTTTTTATAACTTCTTTCAATGTGGGATAAACCCATATGAGTGTTTATCACTAACACTCCTATTTTTATTTATTTTTATATTGTTTTGCTCTAATGTTTCTTTTACTTTGATGTGGAACGTAAATCTCATATGGTTGTTATTAAATTGTTGTTATATTGTTTTTTCTTCTTGTTTCTTCTACTTCTCTTTCGATGTGGGACATAAATCGCATACGTTTGTTACTAACACTCTTATTTTTACATTTTTCTTTTTTCATGTTTCTTCTACTTCTTATTTAATGTGGGACAAAAATCTCATATGTTTGCTTGTTACTAATATTGTTGTTCTCATATTATTATTATTTTCTCTTATTTTTTCAACTCCTGAACTTGTGAAATATGAATTATGGAGAATGAATGATGGGATATTTTAATTAATATTTATTATTTTATGACTTTGTTTGTCCTGAAAGGAGTATATAACAAGTGTATGGGGGGGGGGGGAATACACTTGTATGCAAATATTTTCAACTTATGATCAAACCAGAGCTCAGCAAGGTTGTATTGGACAACTCTGCTGAAGATGATAAAATCTTCTAAGATAATCAAACTACTAAGTACTATTGAGTACTTAGTTGAATAAATATCTAGGGGAGTTATAGGTGCGGAATAGTGGTTGGCCCTTTATGTTTAGACTCCTTAAGTTTCTGAAATCACTTTGTCAATCCAATACAGTCCAGTTTAGTTTCAGGGAACTTGTCCAATACAGTTTTGCACAGTCTTTGAATATGTATCTTTTGAAAGATCAGTTTTGTGTGCAGAGTTTGAATGAATGTAAGTACTTGTAAAGCAAATCAACACAAGAGGTTATAGTGGTTCAGAGACTCAAGCTCCTACATCCACTTTCCCTGATTTAACAGGATAATTCCTTCACTCTTGGAATTAACTTGTTTTATAGTGCCAAGGTGCACTTGATCAATAACACCACTCCTTGGTAAATTGATCCCTAGGATGTCTAGAGTCCTAGTACCCTCTTCTCAACTCAGAACTGAACTGTTCTTCTCTCAACAGTCAGCTCCTACCACTTCTACTACTACAACCTTCTCTCTTTCTCACTTGAAAGGGGTAAGGATTGAAGTAAGGTTCCAACTAATGAGATATCCCTTACAATGAAGATCAGTGTATAAGGATTAGGATATCTCTCTAAGCTTTGTATGGATATACAGTAAGTTCAGCTTAGAAGAAGTGTATGAAGACTAAATTAGTCTCTTTGAAAACTTTGAGAGCACTTTGTCTTGTAGGATAGTTGGATATTCTTGTCAAGGTTGAGCTGCTTCAAATGGTCTTCACACTTCTGTATTTATAGACAAAATGGAGGATTTGCCCGTTGGAGAGGCAGCCCCAAATTACTATAAATGTCTTCCTTGAGTTCTTCAAACTGGAAGACAGATTCTTGATAGTGACATGTCCTCATTTGGGTAATAAACGGCTTGTAAGACTTTGTCTCCTTTCTGCAGCACTTTTCCCAATGTTTGACTTATTGTTAGGACTTGGACATGGCTTCTGAAGGTTGATCCAATGATAGGACAACATTCCTTATCAAATGGACAACTCTCCTTATCACTATCAGCAGATTTGCTTTTCAGCAAGGTTGGCTTGCTCATCTTCAGATGACTTGGCTCTTTCCCTTTCTTTCTCTTCAAGTTGATCTTAGCATGTTTCAATGAGGTTCTTTAGGGTATGGTTGTCTCTAGCTCTTCAGCATGGTTGACCTTCAACCATTAGAATCTTTGTTCTGGTTTAAACTTGCTGAGACAACTCTTGTGGGACAACTTCCCTGATCAGCATATTTGGTCTTTTAGCTTCAGAGTTGATGTTTTTACAGAGTTAACCTCTCTGGACAACTCTCCTGATCAGAGCATTTGACTAATCTTGTCCTTTTGAGCTTTGCAATCTTGTTCTTGTATAGAAATAACTCTTCTGGACAACTCTCCTGATCAGAGCATGTGGTTTTCAATGGAGTATGCTTGTCCTTAGTGTTAGTTCCAGATTTTGAGCCTTGAGGGGACTTTATCTTGATCATTTTTAAAGCATAGGTTCCCCCTCATATTGTGCTTCTAGTCATCTAAGAGCTGCCTAACATATCAGCTTCTCATCTAGCCTTATGCTATGTGTTCTAACAATCTTAGAACACAATCATATTGACTTAGGCATGTCTCAGGGGGTTTTGGTATTTAATCAAAACATATTTCATTTTATTCCCAACAGACTTTACTGTATTTATTTTAATATGATTTTTGTAAGTGTATTTTTTTTAATGTAACATAAAAAAAAATACATAAAAATTATTTTACCGATTGAACCGGCGGTCCGACCGGTCCAACCGGTTGGACCGTGAACCGTTGCCTAATCCGGATTGATCACCGGTTCGGTTATGAAAACAATGATTCTGAGATTAATTTTTTCAGTCTTTTAATTCAATGTTTATTGTTGCCCCATTTTGCAACAATAATTACAAGGTTTGTCATCAAAAGATTGTTGCCCAATCACTGAATCTGTCGGACGCTTCAATTTTAAACACACGTTCAAGCCACGCGTGTCAGTTTCCTGTAAAAAAAATAAATCTGACAAAAAGAATGTAAATTGGACTAAAAGGATGTAAATTAGAGACCTTAGGACGTATTCTGAAAATGTGAAAACTTAAATGATTTAAAATGTAATCGTCCTAAGTTACGGGACCTATTTTGAAATTTTCCCTTTCTTAGAAATGCACTTTCCACCTCCATTTATCTTTCTTCCATAGAAATGCACTTTCCACCCCAATTTTCCTTTCTGCACTTTCTGCCTCAATTTCCCTTTCTTCCTTAGAAATGCACTTTCCGCCTAAATTTCAGTTGCAACCTCAATGTATTTTCTTACAAATGTAATTTTTGCCAAAATATCCCCTTCTTCCATAGAAATACACTTTTTGCCCCCAATTTCTCTTTCCTGCTTAGAAATATACTTTCCGGATATAATTTTTTTATGTCCCATAACTTTTAAACTTTTCAAAAAATGTCCCCAAAAAATTAAGTTTTTCGACGTAGTTTTGATGTTCCGGCGAAATTGGGACGTAAATAAAAATGTTAGTTAAAATTTTGGGACGCGTGTAATTGGAAAACTTAACTTTTTTATGTTCTAAAAAAGAGAGCAAAAAAGTAATTGTTCAATCGGGGCCAAACCATTTGACTGTAATGGGTCGGAGATGGCAACCAGCCTGTTATCCTTCCACTGCCGAGAGTGGGTGGTTGTCGCTGCTCTGTGGAGCCAGCCTGGCGCATTACCCACCACTCTAGGAGCCATGAAGCCCAAGCTTTCGCTCGGACCACATAGCCCAACTCCCAGCTTGGAACGGGCAGGCCAGAATTTAGCCACCAACAACCCAGTCAATTGGGTCAGCCCAACGTCCAATCACCCTAATGCCCCCACTTGGGTCACAAGCTTGCGTTACCAAGCACGGCAATGACTTAGTGCCTTTTTCCTAGATATAACATAGCTGTAAAATTTGTATTCTTTCGATGTGGGATATCTTAATTTTTTTATAAGTTGAAATTATATATGGAAAAGTAGATCAAGTAATTTCCCAATTTTCCCTCCATCTGTATATATTGACCTTTTTCCTGTCAAAATATATATATTTGTTACCTTTTTCATTAATAAATTTGTCTTTTCCAAAACAAAACAAAAAATTGTCTTTCTTTAATTCTGAGATTAATTTTTTCATTCTTTTAATTCAATGTTTATTGTTGCCCCATTTTGCAACAATAATTAGAAGGTTTGTCATCAAAAGATTGTTGCCCAATCACCGAATATGTCGGACGCTTCAATTTTAAACACACGTTCAAGCCACGCGTGTCAGTTTCCTACAAAAAAAAAAAAATTCCGACAAAAAGAATGTAAATTGGACTACAAGGATGTAAATTGGAAACCTTAGGACATATTCTGAAAATGTGAAAACTTAAATGATTTAAAATGTAATCGTCCTAAGTTACGGGACCTATTTTGAAATTTTCCCTTTCTTAGAAATGCACTTTCCACCTCCAATTATCTTTCTTCCATAGAAATGCACTTTCCACCCCAATTTTCCTTTCTGAACTTTCTGCCTCAATTTCCCTTTCTTCCTTAGAAATGCACTTTCCGCCTAAATTTCAGTTGCAACCTCAATGTATTTTCTTGCAAATGTAATTTTTGCTAAAATATCCCCTTCTTCCATAGAAATACACTTTTTGCCCCCAATTTCTCTTTCCTGCTTAGAAATATACTTTTCGGATATAATTTTTTTATGTCCCATAACTTTTAAACTTTTCAAAAAATGTCCCCAAAAAATTAAGTTTTTCGACGTAGTTTTGATGTTCCGGCGACATTGGGACGTAAATAAAGATGTTATTTAAAATTTTGGGACGCGTGTAATTGGAAAACTTAACTTTTTTATGTTCTAAAAAAGAGAGCAAAAAAGTAATTGTTCAATCGGGGCCAAACCATTTGACTGTAATGGGTCGGAGATGGCAACCAGCCTGTTATCCTTCCACTATCGAGAGTGGGTGGTTGTCGCTGCTCTGTGGAGCCAGCCTGGCGCATTACCCACCACTCTAGGAGCCATGAAGCCCAAGCTTTCGCTCGGACCACATAGCCCAACTCCCAGCTTGGAACGGGCATGCCAGAATTTAGCCACCAACAACCCAGACAATTGGGTCAGCCCAACGTCCAATCACCCTAATGCCCCCACTTGGGTCACAAGCTTGCGTTACCAAGCACGGCAATGACTTAGTGCCTTTTTCCTAGATATAACATAGCTGTAAAATTTGTATTCTTTCGATGTGGGATATCTTAATTTTTTTTATAAGTTGAAATTATATATGGAAAAGTAGATCAAGTAATTTCCCAATTTTCCCTCCATCTGTATATATTGACCTTTTTCCTGTCAAAATATATATATTTGTTACCTTTTTCATTAATAAATTTGTCTTTTCCAAAACAAAACAAAAAATTGTCTTTCTTTAATTCTGAGATTAGTTTTTTCATTCTTTTAATTCAATGTTTATTGTTGCCCCATTTTGCAACAATAATTAGAAGGTTTGTCATCAAAAGATTGTTGCCCAATCACCGAATCTGTCGGACGCTTCAATTTTAAACACACGTTCAAGCCACGCGTGTCAGTTTCCTGCAAAAAAAAAAAAATTCCGACAAAAAGAATGTAAATTGGACTAGAAGGATGTAAATTGGAAACCTTAGGACATATTCTGAAAATGTGAAAACTTAAATGATTTAAAATGTAATCGTCCTAAGTTACGGGACCTATTTTGAAATTTTCCCTTTCTTAGAAATGCACTTTCCACCTCCAATTATCTTTCTTCCATAGAAATGCACTTTCCACCCCAATTTTCCTTTCTGAACTTTCTGCCTCAATTTCCCTTTCTTCCTTAGAAATGCACTTTCCGCCTAAATTTCAGTTGCAACCTCAATGTATTTTCTTGCAAATGTAATTTTTGCTAAAATATCCATTTCTTCCATAGAAATACACTTTTTGCCCCCAATTTCTCTTTCCTGCTTAGAAATATACTTTTCGGATATAATTTTTTTATGTCCCATAACTTTTAAACTTTTCAAAAAATGTCCCCAAAAAATTAAGTTTTTCGACGTAGTTTTGATGTTCCGGCGACATTGGGATGTAAATAAAGATGTTAGTTAAAATTTTGGGACGCGTGTAATTGGAAAACTTAACTTTTTTATGTTCTAAAAAAGAGAGCAAAAAAGTAATTGTTCAATCGGGGCCAAACCATTTGACTGTAATGGGTCGGAGATGGCAACCAGCCTGTTATCCTTCCACTGCCGAGAGTGGGTGGTTGTCGCTGCTCTGTGGAGCCAGCCTGGCGCATTACCCACCACTCTAGGAGCCATGAAGCCCAAGCTTTCGCTCGGACCACATAGCCCAACTCCCAGCTTGGAACGGGCAGGCCAGAATTTAGCCACCAACAACCCAGTCAATTGGGTAAGCCCAACGTCCAATCACCCTAATGCCCCCACTTGGGTCACAAACTTGCGTTACCAAGCACGGCAATGACTTAGTGCCTTTTTCCTAGATATAACATAGCTGTAAAATTTGTATTCTTTCGATGTGGGATATCTTAATTTTTTTATAAGTTGAAATTATATATGGAAAAGTAGATCAAGTAATTTCCCAATTTTCCCTCCATCTGTATATATTGACCTTTTTCCTGTCAAAATATATATATTTGTTACCTTTTTCATTAATAAATTTGTCTTTTCCAAAACAAAACAAAAAATTGTCTTTCTTTAATTCTGAGATTAATTTTTTCATTCTTTTAATTCAATGTTTATTGTTGCCCCATTTTGCAACAATAATTAGAAGGTTTGTCATCAAAAAGATTGTTGCCCAATCACCGAATCTGTTAGACGCTTCAATTTTAAACACACGTTCAAGCCACGCGTGTCAGTTTCCTACAAAAAAAAAAAAAAAAAAATTCCGACAAAAAGAATGTAAATTGGACTACAAGGATGTAAATTGGAAACCTTAGGACATATTCTGAAAATGTGAAAAGTTAAATGATTTAAAATGTAATCGTCCTAAGTTACGGGACCTATTTTGAAATTTTCCCTTTCTTAGAAATGCACTTTCCACCTCCATTTATCTTTCTTCCATAGAAATGCACTTTCCACCCCAATTTTCCTTTCTGAACTTTCTGCCTCAATTTGCCTTTCTTCCTTAGAAATGCACTTTCCGCCTAAATTTCAGTTGCAACCTCAATGTATTTTCTTGCAAATGTAATTTTTGCTAAAATATCCCCTTCTTCCATAGAAATACACTTTTTGCCCCCAATTTCTCTTTCCTGCTTAGAAATATACTTTTCGGATATAATTTTTTTATGTCCCATAACTTTTAAACTTTTCAAAAAATGTCCCCAAAAAATTAAGTTTTTCGACGTAGTTTTGATGTTCCGGCGACATTGGGACGTAAATAAAGATGTTAGTTAAAATTTTGGGACGCGTGTAATTGGAAAACATAACTTTTTTATGTTCTAAAAAAGAGAGCAAAAAAGTAATTGTTCAATCGGGGCCAAACCATTTGACTGTAATGGGTCGGAGATGGCAACCAGCCTGTTATCCTTCCACTGCCGAGAGTGGGTGGTTGTCGCTGCTCTGTGGAGCCAGCCTGGCGCATTACCCACCACTCTAGGAGCCATGAAGCCCAAGCTTTCGCTCGGACCACATAGCCCAACTCCCAGCTTGGAACGGGCAGGCCAGAATTTAGCCACCAACAACCCAGTCAATTGGGTCAGCCCAACGTCCAATCACCCTAATGCCCCCACTTGCGTTACCAAGCACGGCAATGACGTAGTGCCTTTTTCCTAGATATAACATAGCTGTAAAATTTGTATTCTTTCGATGTGGGATATCTTAATTTTTTTATAAGTTGAAATTATATATGGAAAAGTAGATCAAGTAATTTCCCAATTTTCCCTCCATCTGTATATATTGACCTTTTTCTTGTCAAAATATATATATTTGTTACCTTTTTCATTAATAAATTTGTCTTTTCCAAAACAAAACAAAAAATTGTCTTTCTTTAATTCTGAGATTAATTTTTTCATTCTTTTAATTCAATGTTTATTGTTGCCCCATTTTGCAACAATAATTAGAAGGTTTGTCATCAAAAGATTGTTGCCCAATCACCGAATCTGTCGGACGCTTCAATTTTAAACACACGTTCAAGCCACGCGTGTCAGTTTCCTACAAAAAAAAAAAAAAATTCCGACAAAAAGAATGTAAATTGGACTACAAGGATGTATATTGGAAACCTTAGGACATATTCTGAAAATGTGAAAACTTAAATGATTTAAAATGTAATCGTCCTAAGTTACGGGACCTATTTTGAAATTTTCCCTTTCTTAGAAATGCACTTTCCACCTCCAATTATCTTTCTTCCATAGAAATGCACTTTCCACCCCAATTTTCCTTTCTCAACTTTCTGCCTCAATTTCCCTTTCTTCCTTAGAAATGCCCTTTCCGCCTAAATTTCAGTTGCAACCTCAATGTATTTTCTTGCAAATGTAATTTTTGCTAAAATATCCCCTTCTTCCATAGAAATACACTTTTTGCCCCAATTTCTCTTTCCTGCTTAGAAATATACTTTTCGGATATAATTTTTTTATGTCCCATAACTTTTAAACTTTTCAAAAAATGTCCCCAAAAAATTAAGTTTTTCGACGTAGTTTTGATGTTCCGGCGACATTGGGACGTAAATAAAGATGTTAGTAAAAATTTTGGGACGCGTGTAATTGGAAAACTTAACTTTTTTATGTTCTAAAAAAGAGAGCAAAAAAGTAATTGTTCAATCGGGGCCAAACCATTTGACTGTAAAGGATCGGAGATGGCAACCAGCCTGTTATCCTTCCACTACCGAGAGTGGGTGGTTGTCGCTGCTCTGTGGAGCCAGCCTGGCGCATTACCCACCACTCTAGGAGCCATGAAGCCCAAACTTTCGCTCGGACCACATAGCCCAACTCCCAGCTTGGAACGGGCAGGCCAGAATTTAGCCACCAACAACCCAGTCAATTGGGTCAGCCCAACGTCCAATCACCCTAATGCCCCCACTTGGGTCACAAGCTTGCGTTACCAAGCACGGCAATGACTTAGTGCCTTTTTCCTAGATATAACATAGCTGTAAAATTTGTATTCTTTCGATGTGGGATATCTTAATTTTTTTATAAGTTGAAATTATATATGGAAAAGTAGATCAAGTAATTTCCCAATTTTCCCTCCATCTGTATATATTGACCTTTTTCCTGTCAAAATATATATATTTGTTACCTTTTTCATTAATAAATTTGTCTTTTCCAAAACAAAACAAAAAACTGTCTTTCTTTAATTCTGAGATTAATTTTTTCATTCTTTTAATTCAATGTTTATTGTTGCCCCATTTTGCAACAATAATTAGAAGGTTTGTCATCAAAAGATTGTTGCCCAATCTCCGAATCTGTCGGACGCTTCAATTTTAAACACACGTTCAAGCCACGCGTGTCAGTTTCCTACAAAAAAAAAAAATTCCGACAAAAAGAATGTAAATTGGACTACAAGGATGTAAATTGGAAACCTTAGGACATATTCTGAAAATGTGAAAACTTAAATGATTTAAAATGTAATCGTCCTAAGTTACGGGACCTATTTTGAAATTTTCCCTTTCTTAGAAATGCACTTTCCACCTCCAATTATCTTTCTTCCATGGAAATGCACTTTCCACCCCAATTTTCCTTTCTGGACTTTCTGCCTCAATTTCCCTTTCTTCCTTAGAAATGCACTTTCCGCCTAAATTTCAGTTGCAACCTCAATGTATTTTCTTGCAAATGTAATTTTTGCTAAAATATCCCCTTCTTCCATAGAAATACACTTTTTGCCCCCAATTTCTCTTTCCTGCTTAGAAATATACTTTTCGGATATAATTTTTTTATGTCCCATAACTTTTAAACTTTTCAAAAAATGTCCCCAAAAAATTAAGTTTTTCGACGTAGTTTTGATGTTCCGGCGACATTGGGACGTAAATAAAGATGTTAGTTAAAATTTTGGGACGCGTGTAATTGGAAAACTTAACTTTTTTATGTTCAATCGGGGCCAAACCATTTGACTGTAATGGGTCGGAGATGGCAACCAGCCTGTTATCCTTCCACTGCCGAGAGTGGGTGGTTGTCGCTGCTCTGTGGAGCCAGCCTGGCGCATTACCCACCACTCTAGGAGCCATGAAGCCCAAGCTTTCGCTCGGACCACATAGCCCAACTCCCAGCTTGGAACGGGCATGCCAGAATTTAGCCACCAACAACCCAGTCAATTGGGTCAGCCCAACGTCCAATCACCCTAATGCCCCCACTTGGGTCACAAGCTTGCGTTACCAAGCACGGCAATGACTTAGTGCCTTTTTCCTAGATATAACATAGCTCTAAAATTTGTATTCTTTCGATGTGGGATATCTTAATTTTTTTTATAAGTTGAAATTATATATTGAAAAGTAGATCAAGTAATTTCCCAATTTTCCCTCCATCTGTATATATTGACCTTTTTCCTGTCAAAATATATATATTTGTTACCTTTTTCATTAATAAATTTGTCTTTTCCAAAACAAAACAAAAAATTGTCTTTCTTTAATTCTGAGATTAATTTTTTCATTCTTTTAATTCAATGTTTAGTGTTGCCCCATTTTGCAACAACAATTAGAAGGTTTGTCATCAAAAGATTGTTGCCCAATCACAGAATCTGTCGGACGCTTCAATCTTAAACACACGTTCAAGCCACGCGTGTCAGTTTCCTTCAAAAAAAAAAAAAAAAATTCCGACAAAAAGAATTTAAATTGGACTACAAGGATGTAAATTGGAAACCTTAGGACATATTCTGAAAATGTGAAAACTTAAATGATTTTAAATGTAATCGTCCTAAGTTACGGGACCTATTTTGAAATTTTCCCTTTCTTAGAAATGCACTTTCCACCTCCAATTATCTTTCTTCCATAGAAATGCACTTTCCACCCTAATTTTCCTTTCTGCACTTTCTGCCTCAATTTCCCTTTCTTCCTTAGAAATGCACTTTCCGCCTAAATTTCAGTTGCAACCTCAATGTATTTTCTTGCAAATGTAATTTTTGCTAAAATATCCCCTTCTTCCATAGAAATACACTTTTTGCCCCCAATTTCTCTTTCCTGCTTAGAAATATACTTTTCGGATATAATTTTTTTATGTCCCATAACTTTTAAACTTTTCAAAAAATGTCCCTAAAAAATTAAGTTTTTCGACGTAGTTTTGATGTTCCGGCGACATTGGGACGTAAATAAAAATGTTAGTTAAAATTTTGGGACGCGTGTAATTGGAAAACTTAACTTTTTTATGTTCTAAAAAAGAGAGCAAAAAAGTAATTGTTCAATCTGGGCCAAACCATTTGACTGTAATGGGTCGGAGATGGCGACCAGCCTGTTATCCTTCCACTGCTGAGAGTGGGTGGTTGTCGCTGCTCTGTGGAGCCAGCCTGGCGCATTACCCACCACTCTAGGAGCCATGAAGCCCAAGCTTTCGCTCGGACCACATAGCCCAACTCCCAGCTTGGAACGGGCATGCTAGAATTTAGCCACCAACAACCCAGTCAATTGGGTCATCCCAACGTCCAATCACCCTAATGCCCCCACTTGGGTCACAAGCTTGCGTTACCAAGCACGGCAATGACTTAGTGCCTTTTTCCTAGATATAACATAGCTGTAAAATTTGTATTCTTTCGATGTGGGATATCTTAATTTTTTTTATAAGTTGAAATTATATATTGAAAAGTAGATCAAGTAATTTCCCAATTTTCCCTCCATCTGTATATATTGACCTTTTTCCTGTCAAAATATATATATTTGTTACCTTTTTCATTAATAAATTTGTCTTTTCCAAAACAAAACAAAAAATTGTCTTTCTTTAATTCTGAGATTAATTTTTTCATTCTTTTAATTCAATGTTTATTGTTGCCCCATTTTGCAACAACAATTAGAAGGTTTGTCATCAAAAGATTGTTGCCCAATCACATAATCTGTCGGACGCTTCAATCTTAAACACACGTTCAAGCCACGCGTGTCAGTTTCCTGCAAAAAAAAAAAAAAAAATTCCGACAAAAAGAATGTAAATTGGACTACAAGGATGTAAATTGGAAACCTTAGGACATATTCTGAAAATGTGAAAACTTAAATGATTTTAAATGTAATCGTCCTAAGTTACGGGACCTATTTTGAAATTTTCCCTTTCTTAGAAATGCACTTTCCACCTCCAATTATCTTTCTTCCATAGAAATGCACTTTCCACCCCAATTTTCCTTTCTGCACTTTCTGCCTCAATTTCCCTTTCTTCCTTAGAAATGCACTTTCCGCCTAAATTTCAGTTGCAACCTCAATGTATTTTCTTGCAAATGTAATTTTTGCTAAAATATCCCCTTCTTCCATAGAAATACACTTTTTGCCCCTAATTTCTCTTTCCTGCTTAGAAATATACTTTTCGGATATAATTTTTTTATGTCCCATAACTTTTAAACTTTTCAAAAAATGTCCCTAAAAAATTAAGTTTTTCGACGTAGTTTTGATGTTCCGGCGACATTGGGACGTAAATAAAAATGTTAGTTAAAATTTTGGGACGCGTGTAATTGGAAAACTTAACTTTTTTATGTTCTAAAAAAGAGAGCAAAAAAGTAATTGTTCAATCTGGGCCAAACCATTTGACTGTAATGGGTCGGAGATGGCGACCAGCCTGTTATCCTTCCACTGCTGAGAGTGGGTGGTTGTCGCTGCTCTGTGGAGCCAGCCTGGCGCATTACCCACCACTCTAGGAGCCATGAAGCCCAAGCTTTCGCTCGGACCACATAGCCCAACTCCCAGCTTGGAACGGGCATCCCAGAATTTAGCCACCAACAACCCAGTCAATTGGGTCAGCCCAACGTCCAATCACCCTAATGCCCCCACTTGGGTCACAAGCTTGCGTTACCAAGCACGGCAATGAGTTAGTGCCTTTTTCCTATAATTTCCCGATTTTCCCTCCATCTGTATATATTGACCTTTTTCCTGTCAAAATATATATATTTGTTACCTTTTTCATTAATAAATTTGTCTTTTCCAAAACAAAACAAAAAATTGTCTTTCTTTAATTCTGAGATTAATTTTTTCATTCTTTTAATTCAATGTTTATTGTTGCCCCATTTTGCAACAATAATTAGAAGGTTTGTCATCAAAAGATTGTTGCGCAATCACAGAATCTGTCGGACGCTTCAATCTTAAACACACGTTCAAGCCACGCGTGTCAGTTTCCTGCAAAAAAAAATTCCGACAAAAAGAATGTAAATTGGACTACAAGGATGTAAATTGGAAACCTTCGGACATATTCTGAAAATGTGAAAACTTAAATGATTTAAAATGTAATTGTCCTAAGTTACGGGACCTATTTTGAAATTTTCCCTTTCTTAGAAATGCACTTTCCACCTCCAATTATCTTTCTTCCATAGAAATGCACTTTCCACCCCAATTTTCCTTTCTGCACTTTCTGCCTCAATTTCCCTTTCTTCCTTAGAAATGCACTTTCCGCCTAAATTTCAGTTGCAACCTCAATGTATTTTCTTACAAATGTAATTTTTGCCAAAATATCCCCTTCTTCCATAGAAATACTCTTTTTGCCCCCAATTTCTCTTTCCTGCTTAGAAATATACTTTCCGGATATAATTTTTTTATGTCCCATAACTTTTAAACTTTTCAAAATATGTCCCCAAAAAATTAAGTTTTTCGACGTAGTTTTGATGTTCCGGCGACATTGGGACGTAAATAAAAATGTTAGTTAAAATTTTGGGACACGTGTAATTGGAAAACTTAACTTTTTTATATTCTAAAAAAGAGATCAAAAAAGTAATTGTTCAATCGGGGCCAAACCATTTGACTGTAATGGGTCGGAGATGGCAACCAGCCTGTTATCCTTCCACTGCCGCGAGTGGGTGGTTGTCGCTGCTCTGTGGAGCTAGCCTGGCGCATTACCCACCACTCTAGGAGCCATGAAGCCCAAGCTTTCGCTCGGACCACATAGCCCAACTCCCAGCTTGGAACGGGCATGCCAGAATTTAGCCACCAACAACCTAGTCAATTGGGTCAGCCCAACGTCCAATCACCCTAATGCCCCCACTTGGGTGACAAGCTTGCGTTACCAAGCACGGCAATGACTTAGTGCCTTTTTCCTAGATATAACATAGCTGTAAAATTTGTATTCTTTCGATGTGGGATATCTTAGTTTTTTTATAAGTTGAAATTATATATGGAAAAGTAGATCAAGTAATTTCCCAATTTTCCCTCCATCTGTATATATTGACCTTTTTCCTGTCAAAATATATATATTTGTTACCTTTTTCATTAATAAATTTGTCTTTTCCAAAACAAAACAAAAAATTGTCTTTCTTTAATTCTTAGATTAATTTTTCCATTCTTTTAATTCAATGTTTATTGTTGCCCCATTTTGCAACAATAATTAGAAGGTTTGTCATCAAAAGATTGTTGCCCAATCACCGAATCTGTCGGACGCTTCAATTTTAAACACACGTTCAAGCCACGCGTGTCAGTTTCCTACAAAAAAAAAAAAAAAAATTCCGACAAAAAGAATGTAAATTGGATTACAAGGATGTAAATTGGAAACCTTAGGACATATTCTGAAAATGTGAAAACTTAAATGATTTAAAATGTAATCGTCCTAAGTTACGGGACCTATTTTGAAATTTTCCCTTTCTTAGAAATGCACTTTCCACCTCCAATTATCTTTCTTCCATAGAAATGCACTTTCCACCCCAATTTTCCTTTCTGAACTTTCTGCCTCAATTTCCCTTTCTTCCTTAGAAATGCACTTTCCGCCTAAATTTCAGTTGCAACCTCAATGTATTTTCTTGCAAATGTAATTTTTGCTAAAATATCCCCTTCTTCCATAGAAATACACTTTTTGCCCCCAATTTCTCTTTCCTGCTTAGAAATATACTTTTCGGATATAATTTTTTTATGTCCCATAACTTTTAAACTTTTCAAAAAATGTCCCCAAAAAATTAAGTTTTTCGACGTAGTTTTGATGTTCCGGCGACATTGGGACGTAAATAAAGATGTTAGTTAAAATTTTGGGACGCGTGTAATTGGAAAACTTAACTTTTTTATGTTCTAAAAAAGAGAGCAAAAAAGTAATTGTTCAATCGGGGCCAAACCATTTGACTGTAAAGGGTCGGAGATGGCAACCAGCCTGTTATCCTTCCACTGCTGAGAGTGGGTGGTTGTCGCTGCTCTGTGGAGCCAGCCTGGCGCATTACCCACCACTCTAGGAGCCATGAAGCCCAAGCTTTCGCTCGGACCACATAGCCCAACTCCCAGCTTGGAACGGGCAGGCCAGAATTTAGCCACCAACAACCCAGTCAATTGGGTCAGCCCAACGTCCAATCACCCTAATGCCCCCACTTGGGTCACAAGCTTGCGTTACCAAGCACGGCAATGACTTAGTGCCTTTTTCCTAGATATAACATAGCTGTAAAATTTGTATTCTTTCGATGTGGGATATCTTAATTTTTTTATAAGTTGAAATTATATATGGAAAAGTAGATCAAGTAATTTCCCAATTTTCCCTCCATCTGTATATATTGACCTTTTTCCTGTCAAAATATATATATTTGTTACCTTTTTCATTAATAAATTTGTCTTTTCCAAAACAAAACAAAAAATTGTCTTTCTTTAATTCTGAGATTAATTTTTTCATTCTTTTAATTCAATGTTTATTGTTGCCCCATTTTGCA
Source organism: Galeopsis tetrahit (assembly GCA_963675135.1). Taxonomy (NCBI): domain Eukaryota; kingdom Viridiplantae; phylum Streptophyta; class Magnoliopsida; order Lamiales; family Lamiaceae; genus Galeopsis; species Galeopsis tetrahit. The sequence goes on from OY776127.1 coordinate 78,416,372, forward strand.
ACAATAATTAGAAGGTTTGTCATCAAAAGATTGTTGCCCAATCACCGAATCTGTCGGACGCTTCAATTTTAAACACACGTTCAAGCCACGCGTGTCAGTTTCCTACAAAAAAAAAAATTCCGACAAAAAGAATGTAAATTGGACTACAAGGATGTAAATTGGAAACCTTAGGACATATTCTGAAAATGTGAAAACTTAAATGATTTAAAATGTAATCGTCCTAAGTTACGGGACCTATTTTGAAATTTTCCCTTTCTTAGAAATGCACTTTCCACCTCCAATTATCTTTCTTCCATAGAAATGCACTTTCCACCCCAATTTAACCTTTCTGAACTTTCTGCCTCAATTTCCCTTTCTTCCTTAGAAATGCCCTTTCCGCCTAAATTTCAGTTGCAACCTCAATGTATTTTCTTGCAAATGTAATTTTTGCTAAAATATCCCCTTCTTCCATAGAAATACACTTTTTGCCCCCAATTTCTCTTTCCTGCTTAGAAATATACTTTTCGGATATAATTTTTTTATGTCCCATAACTTTTAAACTTTTCAAAAAATGTCCCCAAAAAATTAAGTTTTTCGACGTAGTTTTGATGTTCCGGCGACATTGGGACGTAAATAAAGATGTTAGTTAAAATTTTGGGACGCGTGTAATTGGAAAACTTAACTTTTTTATGTTCTAAAAAAGAGAGCAAAAAAGTAATTGTTCAATCGGGGCCAAACCATTTGACTGTAAAGGGTCGGAGATGGCAACCAGCCTGTTATCCTTCCACTGCCGAGAGTGGGTGGTTGTCGCTGCTCTGTGGAGCCACCCTGGCGCATTACCCACCACTCTAGGAGCCATGAAGCCCAAGCTTTCGCTCGGACTACATAGCCCAACTCCCAGCTTGGAACGGGCATGCCAGAATTTAGCCACCAACAACCCAGTCAATTGGGTCAGCCCAACGTCCAATCACCCTAATGCCCCCACTTGGGTCACAAGCTTGCGTTACCAAGCACGGCAATGACTCGGTGCCTTTTTCCTAGATATAACATAGCTGTAAAATTTGTATTCTTTCGATGTGGGATATCTTAATTTTTTTATAAGTTGAAATTATATATGGGAAAGTAGATCAAGTAATTTCCCAATTTTCCCTCCATCTGTATATATTGACCTTTTTCCTGTCAAAATATATATATTTGTTACCTTTTTCATTAATAAATTTGTCTTTTCCAAAACAAAACAAAAAATTGTCTTTCTTTAATTCTGAGATTAATTTTTTCATTCTTTTAATTCAATGTTTATTGTTGCCCCATTTTGCAACAATAATTAGAAGGTTTGTCATCAAAAGATTGTTGCCCAATCACCGAATCTGTCGGACGCTTCAATTTTAAACACACGTTCAAGCCACGCGTGTCAGTTTCCTACAAAAAAAAAAAAAAAAAATTCCGACAAAAAGAATGTAAATTGGAAACCTTAGGACATATTCTGAAAATGTGAAAACTTAAATGATTTAAAATGTAATCGTCCTAAGTTACGGGACCTATTTTGAAATTTTCCCTTTCTTAGAAATGCACTTTCCACCTCCAATTATCTTTCTTCCATAGAAATGCACTTTCCACCCCAATTTTCCTTTCTGAACTTTCTGCCTCAATTTCCCTTTCTTCCTTAGAAATGCACTTTCCGCCTAAATTTCAGTTGCAACCTCAATGTATTTTCTTGCAAATGTAATTTTTTCTAAAATATCCCCTTCTTCCATAGAAATACACTTTTTGCCCCCAATTTCTCTTTCCTGCTTAGAAATATACTTTTCGGATATAATTTTTTTATGTCCCATAACTTTTAAACTTTTCAAAAAATGTCCCCAAAAAATTAAGTTTTTCGACGTAGTTTTGATGTTCCGGCGACATTGGGACGTAAATAAAGATGTTAGTTAAAATTTTGGGACGCGTGTAATTGGAAAACTTAACTTTTTTATGTTCAATCGGGGCCAAACCATTTGACTGTAATGGGTCGGAGATGGCAACCACCCTGTTATCCTTCCACTGCCGAGAGTGGGTGGTTGTCGCTGCTCTGTGGAGCCAGCCTGGCGCATTACCCACCACTCTAGGAGCCATGAAGCCCAAGCTTTCGCTCGGACCACATAGCCCAACTCCCAGCTTGGAACGGGCATGCCAGAATTTAGCCACCAACAACCCAGTCAATTGGGTCAGCCCAACGTCCAATCACCCTAATGCCCCCACTTGGGTCACAAGCTTGCGTTACCAAGCACGGCAATGACTTAGTGCCTTTTTCCTAGATATAACATAGCTGTAAAATTTGTATTCTTTCGATGTGGGATATCTTAATTTTTTTTATAAGTTGAAATTATATATGGAAAAGTAGATCAAGTAATTTCCCAATTTTCCCTCCATCTGTATATATTGACCTTTTTCCTGTCAAAATATATATATTTGTTACCTTTTTCATTAATAAATTTGTCTTTTCCAAAACAAAACAAAAAATTGTCTTTCTTTAATTTTGAGATTAATTTTTTCATTCTTTTAATTCAATGTTTATTGTTGCCCCATTTTGCAACAATAATTAGAAGGTTTGTCATCAAAAGATTGTTGCCCAATCACCGAATCTGTCGGACGCTTCAATTTTAAACACACGTTCAAGCCACGCGTGTCAGTTTCCTGCAAAAAAAAAAAAAATTCCGACAAAAAGAATGTAAATTGGACTACAAGGTTGTAAATTGGAAACCTTAGGACATATTCTGAAAATGTGAAAACTTAAATGATTTAAAATGTAATCGTCCTAAGTTACGGGACCTATTTTGAAATTTTCCCTTTATTGGAAATGCACTTTCCACCTCCAATTATCTTTCTTCCATAGAAATGCACTTTCCACCCCAATTTTCCTTTCTGAACTTTCTGCCTCAATTTCCCTTTTTTCCTTAGAAATGCACTTTCCGCCTAAATTTCAGTTGCAACCTCAATGAATTTTCTTGCAAATGTAATTTTTGCTAAAATATCCCCTTCTTCCATAGAAATACACTTTTTGCCCCCAATTTCTCTTTCCTGCTTAGAAATATACTTTTCGGATATAATTTTTTTATGTCCCATAACTTTTAAACTTTTCAAAAAATGTCCCCAAAAAATTAAGTTTTTCAACGTAGTTTTGATGTTCCGGCGACATTGGGACGTAAATAAAGATGTTAGTTAAAATTTTGGGACGCGTGTAATTGGAAAACTTAACTTTTTTATGTTCAATCGGGGCCAAACCATTTGACTGTAATGGGTCGGAGATGGCAACCAGCCTGTTATCCTTCCACTGCCGAGAGTGGGTGGTTGTCGCTGCTCTGTGGAGCCAGCCTGGCGCATTACCCACCACTCTAGGAGCCATGAAGCCCAAGCTTTCGCTCGGACCACATAGCCCAACTCCCAGCTTGGAACGGGCATGCCAGAATTTAGCCACCAACAACCCAGTCAATTGGGTCAGCCCAACGTCCAATCACCCTAATGCCCCCACTTGGGTCACAAGCTTGCGTTACCAAGCACGGCAATGACTTAGTGCCTTTTTCCTAGATATAACATAGCTCTAAAATTTGTATTCTTTCGATGTGGGATATCTTAATTTTTTTTATAAGTTGAAATTATATATTGAAAAGTAGATCAAGTAATTTCCCAATTTTCCCTCCATCTGTATATATTGACCTTTTTCCTGTCAAAATATATATATTTGTTACCTTTTTCATTAATAAATTTGTCTTTTCCAAAACAAAACAAAAAATTGTCTTTCTTTAATTCTGAGATTAATTTTTTCATTCTTTTAATTCAATGTTTATTGTTGCCCCATTTTGCAACAATAATTAGAAGGTTTGTCATCAAAAGATTGTTGCCCAATCACAGAATCTGTCGGACGCTTCAATCTTAAACACACGTTCAAGCCACGCGTGTCAGTTTCCTGCAAAAAAAAAAAAAAAATTCCGACAAAAAGAATGTAAATTGGACTACAAGGATGTAAATTGGAAACCTTAGGACATATTCTGAAAATGTGAAAACTTAAATGATTTAAAATGTAATCGTCCTAAGTTACGGGACCTATTTTGAAATTTTCCCTTTCTTAGAAATGCACTTTCCACCTCCAATTATCTTTCTTCCATAGAAATGCACTTTCCACCCCAATTTTCCTTTCTGCACTTTCTGCCTCAATCTCCCTTTCTTCCTTAGAAATGCACTTTCCGCCTAAATTTCAGTTGCAACCTCAATGTATTTTCTTGCAAATGTAATTTTTGCTAAAATATCCCCTTCTTCCATAGAAATACACTTTTTGCCCCCAATTTCTCTTTCCTGCTTAGAAATATACTTTTCGGATATAATTTTTTTATGTCCCATAACTTTTAAACTTTTCAAAAAATGTCCCTAAAAAATTAAGTTTTTCGACGTAGTTTTGATGTTCCGGCGACATTGGGACGTAAATAAAAATGTTAGTTAAAATTTTGGGACGCGTGTAATTGGAAAACTTAACTTTTTTATGTTCTAAGAAAGAGAGCAAAAAAGTAATTGTTCAATCTGGGCCACACCATTTGACTGTAATGGGTCGGAGATGGCAACCAGCCTGTTATCCTTCCACTGCCGCGAGTGGGTGGTTGTCGCTGCTCTGTGGAGCTAGCCTGGCGCATTACCCACCACTCTAGGAGCCATGAAGCCCAAGCTTTCGCTCGGACCACATAGCCCAACTCCCAGCTTGGAACGGGCATGCCAGAATTTAGCCACCAACAACCTAGTCAATTGGGTCAGCCCAACGTCCAATCACCCTAATGCCCCCACTTGGGTGACAAGCTTGCGTTACCAAGCACGGCAATGACTTAGTGCCTTTTTCCTAGATATAACATAGCTGTAAAATTTGTATTCTTTCGATGTGGGATATCTTAGTTTTTTTATAAGTTGAAATTATATATGGAAAAGTAGATCAAGTAATTTCCCAATTTTCCCTCCATCTGTATATATTGACCTTTTTCCTGTCAAAATATATATATTTGTTACCTTTTTCATTAATAAATTTGTCTTTTCCAAAACAAAACAAAAAATTGTCTTTCTTTAATTCTGAGATTAATTTTTTCATTCTTTTAATTCAATGTTTATTGTTGCCCCATTTTGCAACAATAATTAGAAGGTTTGTCATCAAAAGATTGTTGCCCAATCACCGAATCTGTCGGACGCTTCAATTTTAAACACACGTTCAAGCCACGCGTGTCAGTTTCCTACAAAAAAAAAAAAAAAAATTCCGACAAAAAGAATGTAAATTGGATTACAAGGATGTAAATTGGAAACCTTAGGACATATTCTGAAAATGTGAAAACTTAAATGATTTAAAATGTAATCGTCCTAAGTTACGGGACCTATTTTGAAATTTTCCCTTTCTTAGAAATGCACTTTCCACCTCCAATTATCTTTCTTCCATAGAAATGCACTTTCCACCCCAATTTTCCTTTCTGAACTTTCTGCCTCAATTTCCCTTTCTTCCTTAGAAATGCACTTTCCGCCTAAATTTCAGTTGCAACCTCAATGTATTTTCTTGCAAATGTAATTTTTGCTAAAATATCCCCTTCTTCCATAGAAATACACTTTTTGCCCCCAATTTCTCTTTCCTGCTTAGAAATATACTTTTCGGATATAATTTTTTTATGTCCCATAACTTTTAAACTTTTCAAAAAATGTCCCCAAAAAATTAAGTTTTTCGACGTAGTTTTGATGTTCCGGCGACATTGGGACGTAAATAAAGATGTTAGTTAAAATTTTGGGACGCGTGTAATTGGAAAACTTAACTTTTTTATGTTCTAAAAAAGAGAGCAAAAAAGTAATTGTTCAATCGGGGCCAAACCATTTGACTGTAAAGGGTCGGAGATGGCAACCAGCCTGTTATCCTTCCACTGCTGAGAGTGGGTGGTTGTCGCTGCTCTGTGGAGCCAGCCTGGCGCATTACCCACCACTCTAGGAGCCATGAAGCCCAAGCTTTCGCTCGGACCACATAGCCCAACTCCCAGCTTGGAACGGGCAGGCCAGAATTTAGCCACCAACAACCCAGTCAATTGGGTCAGCCCAACGTCGAATCACCCTAATGCCCCCACTTGGGTCACAAGCTTGCGTTACCAAGCACGGCAATGACTTAGTGCCTTTTTCCTAGATATAACATAGCTGTAAAATTTGTATTCTTTCGATGTGGGATATCTTAATTTTTTTATAAGTTGAAATTATATATGGAAAAGTAGATCAAGTAATTTCCCAATTTTCCCTCCATCTGTATATATTGACCTTTTTCCTGTCAAAATATATATATTTGTTACCTTTTTCATTAATAAATTTGTCTTTTCCAAAACAAAACAAAAAATTGTCTTTCTTTAATTCTGAGATTAATTTTTTCATTCTTTTAATTCAATGTTTATTGTTGCCCCATTTTGCAACAATAATTAGAAGGTTTGTCATCAAAAGATTGTTGCCCAATCACCGAATCTGTCGGACGCTTCAATTTTAAACACACGTTCAAGCCACGCGTGTCAGTTTCCTACAAAAAAAAAAAATTCCGACAAAAAGAATGTAAATTGGACTACAAGGATGTAAATTGGAAACCTTAGGACATATTCTGAAAATGTGAAAACTTAAATGATTTAAAATGTAATCGTCCTAAGTTACGGGACCTATTTTGAAATTTTCCCTTTCTTAGAAATGCACTTTCCACCTCCAATTATCTTTCTTCCATAGAAATGCACTTTCCACCCCAATTTAACCTTTCTCAACTTTCTGCCTCAATTTCCCTTTCTTCCTTAGAAATGCCCTTTCCGCCTAAATTTCAGTTGCAACCTCAATGTATTTTCTTGCAAATGTAATTTTTGCTAAAATATCCCCTTCTTCCATAGAAATACACTTTTTGCCCCCAATTTCTCTTTCCTGCTTAGAAATATACTTTTCGGATATAATTTTTTTATGTCCCATAACTTTTAAACTTTTCAAAAAATGTCCCCAAAAAATTAAGTTTTTCGACGTAGTTTTGATGTTCCGGCGACATTGGGACGTAAATAAAGATGTTAGTTAAAATTTTGGGACGCGTGTAATTGGAAAACTTAACTTTTTTATGTTCTAAAAAAGAGAGCAAAAAAGTAATTGTTCAATCGGGGCCAAACCATTTGACTGTAAAGGGTCGGAGATGGCAACCAGCCTGTTATCCTTCCACTGCCGAGAGTGGGTGGTTGTCGCTGCTCTGTGGAGCCACCCTGGCGCATTACCCACCACTCTAGGAGCCATGAAGCCCAAGCTTTCGCTCGGACTACATAGCCCAACTCCCAGCTTGGAACGGGCATGCCAGAATTTAGCCACCAACAACCCAGTCAATTGGGTCAGCCCAACGTCCAATCACCCTAATGCCCCCACTTGGGTCACAAGCTTGCGTTACCAAGCACGGCAATGACTCGGTGCCTTTTTCCTAGATATAACATAGCTGTAAAATTTGTATTCTTTCGATGTGGGATATCTTAATTTTTTTATAAGTTGAAATTATATATGGGAAAGTAGATCAAGTAATTTCCCAATTTTCCCTCCATCTGTATATATTGACCTTTTTCCTGTCAAAATATATATATTTGTTACCTTTTTCATTAATAAATTTGTCTTTTCCAAAACAAAACAAAAAATTGTCTTTCTTTAATTCTGAGATTAATTTTTTCATTCTTTTAATTCAATGTTTATTGTTGCCCCATTTTGCAACAATAATTAGAAGGTTTGTCATCAAAAGATTGTTGCCCAATCACCGAATCTGTCGGACGCTTCAATTTTAAACACACGTTCAAGCCACGCGTGTCAGTTTCCTACAAAAAAAAAAAAAAAATTTCCGACAAAAAGAATGTAAATTGGAAACCTTAGGACATATTCTGAAAATGTGAAAACTTAAATGATTTAAAATGTAATCGTCCTAAGTTACGGGACCTATTTTGAAATTTTCCCTTTCTTAGAAATGCACTTTCCACCTCCAATTATCTTTCTTCCATAGAAATGCACTTTCCACCCCAATTTTCCTTTCTGAACTTTCTGCCTCAATTTCCCTTTCTTCCTTAGAAATGCACTTTCCGCCTAAATTTCAGTTGCAACCTCAATGTATTTTCTTGCAAATGTAATTTTTTCTAAAATATCCCCTTCTTCCATAGAAATACACTTTTTGCCCCCAATTTCTCTTTCCTGCTTAGAAATATACTTTTCGGATATAATTTTTTTATGTCCCATAACTTTTAAACTTTTCAAAAAATGTCCCCAAAAAATTAAGTTTTTCGACGTAGTTTTGATGTTCCGGCGACATTGGGACGTAAATAAAGATGTTAGTTAAAATTTTGGGACGCGTGTAATTGGAAAACTTAACTTTTTTATGTTCAATCGGGGCCAAACCATTTGACTGTAATGGGTCGGAGATGGCAACCACCCTGTTATCCTTCCACTGCCGAGAGTGGGTGGTTGTCGCTGCTCTGTGGAGCCAGCCTGGCGCATTACCCACCACTCTAGGAGCCATGAAGCCCAAGCTTTCGCTCGGACCACATAGCCCAACTCCCAGCTTGGAACGGGCATGCCAGAATTTAGCCACCAACAACCCAGTCAATTGGGTCAGCCCAACGTCCAATCACCCTAATGCCCCCACTTGGGTCACAAGCTTGCGTTACCAAGCACGGCAATGACTTAGTGCCTTTTTCCTAGATATAACATAGCTGTAAAATTTGTATTCTTTCGATGTGGGATATCTTAATTTTTTTTATAAGTTGAAATTATATATGGAAAAGTAGATCAAGTAATTTCCCAATTTTCCCTCCATCTGTATATATTGACCTTTTTCCTGTCAAAATATATATATTTGTTACCTTTTTCATTAATAAATTTGTCTTTTCCAAAACAAAACAAAAAATTGTCTTTCTTTAATTCTGAGATTAATTTTTTCATTCTTTTAATTCAATGTTTATTGTTGCCCCATTTTGCAACAATAATTAGAAGGTTTGTCATCAAAAGATTGTTGCCCAATCACAGAATCTGTCGGACGCTTCAATCTTAAACACACGTTCAAGCCACGCGTGTCAGTTTCCTGCAAAAAAAAAAAAAAATTCCGACAAAAAGAATGTAAATTGGACTACAAGGATGTAAATTGGAAACCTTAGGACATATTCTGAAAATGTGAAAACTTAAATGATTTAAAATGTAATCGTCCTAAGTTACGGGACCTATTTTGAAATTTTCCCTTTCTTAGAAATGCACTTTCCACCTCCAATTATCTTTCTTCCATAGAAATGCACTTTCCACCCCAATTTTCCTTTCTGCACTTTCTGCCTCAATCTCCCTTTCTTCCTTAGAAATGCACTTTCCGCCTAAATTTCAGTTGCAACCTCAATGTATTTTCTTGCAAATGTAATTTTTGCTAAAATATCCCCTTCTTCCATAGAAATACACTTTTTGCCCCCAATTTCTCTTTCCTGCTTAGAAATATACTTTTCGGATATAATTTTTTTATGTCCCATAACTTTTAAACTTTTCAAAAAATGTCCCTAAAAAATTAAGTTTTTCGACGTAGTTTTGATGTTCCGGCGACATTGGGACGTAAATAAAAATGTTAGTTAAAATTTTGGGACGCGTGTAATTGGAAAACTTAACTTTTTTATGTTCTAAGAAAGAGAGCAAAAAAGTAATTGTTCAATCTGGGCCAAACCATTTGACTGTAATGGGTCGGAGATGGCGACCAGCCTGTTATCCTTCCACTGCTGAGAGTGGGTGGTTGTCGCTGCTCTGTGGAGCCAGCCTGGCGCATTACCCACCACTCTAGGAGCCATGAAGCCCAAGCTTTCGCTCGGACCACATAGCCCAACTCCCAGCTTGGAACGGGCATGCCAGAATTTAGCCACCAACAACCCAGTCAATTGGGTCAGCCCAACGTCCAATCACCCTAATGCCCCCACTTGGGTCACAAGCTTGCGTTACCAAGCACGACAATGACTTAGTGCCTTTTTCCTATAATTTCCCGTTTTTCCCTCCATCTGTATATATTGACCTTTTTCCTGTCAAAATATATATATTTGTTACCTTTTTCATTAATAAATTTGTCTTTTCCAAAACAAAACAAAAAATTGTCTTTCTTTAATTCTGAGATTAATTTTTTCATTCTTTTAATTCAATGTTTATTGTTGCCCCATTTTGCAACAATAATTAGAAGGTTTGTCATCAGAAGATTGTTGCCTAATCACCGAATCTGTCGGACGCTTCAATCTTAAACACACGTTCAAACCACGCGTGTCAGTTTCCTGCAAAAAAAAAAAATTCCGACAAAAAGAATGTAAATTGGACTACAAGGATGTAAATTGGAAACCATAGGACATATTTTGAAAATGTGAAAACTTAAATGATTTAAAATGTAATCGTCCTAAGTTACGGGACCTATTTTGAAATTTTCCCTTTCTTAGAAATGCACTTTCCATCTCCAATTATCTTTCTTCCATAGAAATGCACTTTCCACCCCAATTTTCCTTTCTGCACTTTCTGCCTCAACTTCCCTTTCTTCCTTAGAAATGCACTTTCCGCCTTAATTTCAGTTGCAACCTCAATGTATTTTCTTGCAAATGTAATTTTTGCTAAAATATCCCCTTCTTCCATAGAAATACACTTTTTGCCTCCATCTGTATATATTGACCTTTTTCCTGTCAAAATATGTATAGTTGTTACCTTTTTCATTAATAAATTTGTCTTTTCCAAAACAAAACAAAAAATTGTCTTTCTTTAATTCTGAGATTAATTTTTTCATTCTTTTAATTCAATGTTTATTGTTGCTCCATTTTGCAACAATAATTAGAAGGTTTGTCATCAAAAGATTGTTGCCCAATCACTGAATCTGTCGGACGCTTCAATTTTAAACACACGTTCAAGCCACGCGTGTCAGTTTCCTGCAAAAAAAAATTAATTTTCCGACAAAAAGAATGTAAATTGGACGGGGGAAAAATGCACTTTTGATCCTGTAAGATTGAAGCCAAATCAGTTTTGGTCTTTTTTACTACACTTTTAGTCCCGCATTATTTTCTGTCAAATTTAACATATATAAATCGTGTGAGAGTCACGCTCCGTGAAAACTTAAACCATCTCCTAAAATCAGATTTCTCTCTCTAAAAAAAAAAAGTTAACCTAATTCCATCCCCAAAAATCACTCACACATCGCGACTCTCATTTACACAGAAATCAAACCCACAAATCGCGAACCCACGAATCGTAACCCACAAATCACGAACCCTAAAACTGCAACCCACAAATTGCGAAACCCAGAAATGGATTCCAGCAACCGTGACTGAAACTCTGTAAATCGCAATCGGTGAAATGCAGCGAATAGAGAATACTAGTAAGTTTGAGAGCCCTTTTTTTCTCTGTTGTGCGCTGATATTAATTAACCCCTGTTTTCTTTTCTTTTTTGTGCTTTTATGGTCAAATGGAAAATGAGGATTATGATGAATATAAGTTGCAGTGAATATGTATTTGATGTAATTGAAAATGGGATGTTGCTGTGAATGTGTATTATAAAGTAATTGAAATTTTTGTCAAGCTTACACTTTTTATTGGGTTTTGAAAAAAGATTCTGTGACAAAGGCTTTTTGGTTGTATATGAATATATTATATTTGTGTGTTAGTGTAATAGGAAACACATGGGGCCTCTCCAGATTTGTAAAAAAAATTGTATATTTCTATATTTTTGTTTTAGTGCTATCAATTCAGGTGGTCCCCTTTTAATACAAACAGGTTCTTTTGTAGGTGGGAAGGGTGAAATAGACTCTGTTAGTGAATATGAAAAGGGAAAAATTGGGGGTTTTAGTGATAAAGGGAAGGAAAAACGAATTGTTAGTGGGAAGGGGAAAGAGAAGGTTAGTGATACTTATGAAAATTATGAAAACTATGAGTTTGATGAGAGTGAGAATGATACTGATTTTAAGATGGATAGTGATAGTGGTGCAAGTGAGATGGATGATGCCTTATTTGAGGATGTTATTGATAAGGAGGTTGAGTGGGGTGGTTTAGGTGAAGCTGAAATTGAGAGTAGTGGTAGTGAAGATGATTCTTCTTCGGATCATTTGGAGGGTAGTGAAGATGAGAATTTTAATAGTGATTTGAGTTCTGGGGATGAAAATATTGTTGAAGGGTCTAATAATAACTTCAGTTCTTCATCTGTCTTTAATCCTTCTTTCATGATTGGGCAAAATTTTAACTCTAAAAAATTGTTTAAAGATGTTGTTAAGTCTCATGGGGTAGTTGCAAAAAGAAATGTCAAAATTGAAAAAAATGATAAGATTAGGATTTATGCAAGGTGCTGCGATTGTGGGTGGTTTATAAATTGTTTAAAGGTAGCAAATGAAGAGTGTTTCCAGATTAGAAAATTGAACAATCAACATACGTGTGCACCTAACTACCATGTGAGAACAATGACATCAACTTGGCTTTCTAAGAGATATGTGGAAGATTGGAGGGCAGATCCTAAAAAAGACTTAGATGGGTGGAGGACTATTGTAGTAAGAGACACTAAGGTTCATGTGTCTAAGAACCAGGCATATAGAGCTAAAGTTAAAGCTAAAAAGTTAATTCAAGGGAGCAACGAGGATCAATTTTCCTTGGTTTGGGACTATGCAAGGGCTCTAAGGGATAAGAATCCAGGGTCAACTGTAAAAATTTGTGTAGATGAAGGACCAGATGGTAGAAACAGATTTAGTAAATTGTATGTGTGTTTTCAAGCCTTGAAGAATGGGTTTCTTGCTGGGTGTAGACCGTTTATAGGTGTTGATGGGACTTTCCTTAAAGGTCCTACTGGTGGTGTGTTATTAACTGCTGTTTCTGTTGATCCTAATAACCAAATATTTCCCATAGCATATGCAGTTGTGAATACTGAAAACACCGAGAATTGGACATGGTTTCTTGGTCTATTGAAAGAAGACCTCCAAATTCAAAGAGAGGAATTATATACCTTCATGTCTGATAGACAGAAAGGTCTTTTAGCTGCTTTTGAGTCTGTTTTACAAGGTTCTGAAAACAGATTTTGTGTGAAGCACTTACATAGCAATATGAAGAAAGCTGGGTTCAGGGGAAATGCATTGAAAATTGGGTTGTGGAGGGCTGTCAGGTCTCTTACAGTGCCTCAATTTAACCAAGAAATGAGGAATATTGGCGAAGTTGATAAAAAGTTGTAACGCCCCGAATCCGGAATGCAGCCCTTGAGGCTCAAACACTCTAAATTCGAGTCGCCACTTAGTTACCGAAAATCCGAACCTAAAAATTTCTTTTAAAAATACAATAACACAAGCAATATAATAAGAGTTTTTGCAGCGGAAATAATTAAAGACAAATATAAGTCGCAATAAAATCAGTGTGGGCCCATTTATTAAAACATAGAACATGATAAGTAGCAACCGTTTTAAAGGTAGCATGCATATGGTTATCGAGTAACTTTAGGAAAGTTGTCACTTGGCATAAGAATAGCATCGTCTATCGTAAGACTTTTCATTTATTATAACATGTCTTAAATGTATGTAATATTATAGCATCTTAATGTGGGGAAACTCTGTGTCATCCCTGCTGCAACACCGACCCCTCTCGATCATAACCTGAAAATATTAATTGTGGGGTGTGAGATAAAAATCTCAGTGGATATCCTATACGCTGCTATACAGATTGGCAGTACGCCGAAGTAATTAGTATTAACATATTATTGTAAGTCTTTTTGAATTCCTGAATAGTGATTTCGTTATTCACTGATGTTTAATTCTTGAAATAGTGAACTTTAATTCACTGAGGATTCACAATACATCCTTATTCATAACTTTCATAAGTACATCATATATCATATTTATCGTAAAACATAATTATCATATGGGACACTGGTAGCGACTCTACCACATGCTACCCCCTAAACGCTTCCACCTCCTTCAAGTATGTTAATCATACGGGACACTGATAGCGACTCTATCACATGCAATCCCCTAAACGCTTCCACCTCCTTCAAGTATGTTAATCATACGGGACACTGATAGCGACTCTATCACATGCAATCCCCTAAACGCTTCCACCTCCTCCTTGTGATTAATATATCACAGATCATAATATCATAAAATAATACATATCATAAAGTAATATATCATGATTTATTCTTGTGTTCTTAGTTTTATGTTCATGTTTGAATAGTTTAATTCAGAATACACCAACAGTCCATATAACATTTACATCGGCAATACAGTAGTGACACCCACCTCTTTAACTTTTAAGAAAAGCTACAAACTTCTTGAATGATTTTAGCAAGCGTAACACAGAAGAGGCCGTCCGAGCTCCGATTGGGCCACACTTCGCCTAGCATGTTTTCTTGAATATTTAATTGTTTATCAGAACTCTAGTTTCTTAATTTACTTAACAATTTTCCTTCCTGAGTAAATCCTATAATCACATGACAAGTAATATCAAAATAACAAATTCAAACAAATACATTTTAACATTTATCAATTGGCATGCTTCGACAAATAATAGCAAATTATGGAGCAACACATATATAATTTAAACACATGTTTCATTTAATAATTTAAAAGAAGCAAAATATAAAATAAGATAACTAACTCGAGTTTATATAGATATTTGAATTGAATGACTTTTGTAAAATCAACAACATTTTGAAAACCTTAATATTTGTTAATTTGCATATACTCAAAAATGGCACTAAAACTCAAATAATAAATAATGTATTATAATAGTCGTAATAAAAATAATACTAACACGCGTTTAATTTAAACATGTTCCTCACTTAACAATCACATACGAGAAACTTATAAAACAATGCAATCAAAGTAGGTTATAATTTAATTTTATTTAAAACATTATTCTTATTTCCTTAGCACAAATAATGATAGTGATAATAAATTAATATATTAACATTGTATTTACACTTGACACACAAATAATCCACAAATCAAAAAGCATCCATTCGGCACATATATTATGAAATACACAATTAATTAAAGTTACTTATAACAACAAATAGAAACGTCAGTTAAGATAGATAGAGTTCTAGTTTTGCATTTTGTATTGTTCCTACGATCTAGTATCGTTGTTTGCAGAAAATTTGTTTAACTATCAAGTAGACGTTTAGATCTTTAAGAAACATTTTAATAATCTGTTTTAAAAAGATTTAACATATGCCGAATATTTTTTTATGGATTTGGGTACGATTACACCTGTTTCAGTTTTGATCCTTTTTTTCTCGGAAATTTAAAATAAAATAGCTACAGCTGTTTAATTCCAACAAAATTTGTTTCCATAGCCTTTTAATATATTTCTATCAACGTAGATATTTTTTCCAGAATTTAATTGTAGCTCCGAAGATAAGATTTTGAAATTTTGCAAAATTGGACATCCTTTAAAACTGTGAATTTTCGCATATGTTCGTCAATCATTTCTCGTCAAACGACTTATTCAATTAACATGAAATCTTGGGGTAAATAAACTATACTATATCAAGTTTATTGACAAGAAAAGGGTTTGTGAAAAACGCATCTCGAAGTCGAGTTAAAATGACTCCGAAGTTTTGAACTTGAAATGATGCTCTGTTTTTTCCAGATTTTTCCAGCATACTGCCCAATTTTCAAAATCGAATATCTCTCATTATACCTTATCAATTCGTGTCATTTTTTGTATTTACACTCTCCACTGTACGAAGATTATTCCCTCTTTGGTTTTATGTCAAAATCATTTTTCTATAAAAAGATATAAGCATCCAAAATCAGTGGTTTAGTAGTTTCGAAACATTATCTTTAAAAATTCATATCTCTTAAACCGTTGGCTCAATTCGTACAAGATTTATACAGTAAGTTCATAACTCAACATAGTTCATTTCCATATTTTTAGTTTTAGCAAAAGCTCCCTGTAATAAAAGTCGAACTACAGGGCAGTAGCTATGTTCTTAAATTCCAGATTTTTGGTTTTGTGACTTACCATGTTCGTGCATAGAAATGGGCGGCACAACATTAATATAATCGAAAACTAAAATCATGGATGTAAAGTACAACAATCAAGAAACACATAAGAGTTTTAAACTAACAAATATCATCAAATTTAAACAAGATAAAAGCAGATATAAAAACAACACAATGCAGTTTTTAGTTTACGGGTTTACGGAACAACCTTTTGATTTTCGGTTAGGATAGAGCTTGATCATTTTCGTGCTTAGGCCTGAGGAATGATAGAAGAACAACAGGGGCTCGGTTCTTCAAGGATTGAGCAAGAAAATTGAAGAACGAGTTAACACACATAATCTGGAAATAAAATACAGCAGCGAATTAAGAAGAAGAAGGAGGCGTGTTCTTTACTTTGCTTAGATGGAGAGGGTTGATTCTTCAACTCAAACACCAGCTGGGAGAC
Organism: Galeopsis tetrahit; assembly: GCA_963675135.1. Taxonomy (NCBI): domain Eukaryota; kingdom Viridiplantae; phylum Streptophyta; class Magnoliopsida; order Lamiales; family Lamiaceae; genus Galeopsis; species Galeopsis tetrahit. Next base: position 78,432,776 of record OY776127.1, read on the forward strand.
GTTTCTGATGGATGGAAAAGCTTCAAGACGAGCTGGAATTGTAGACATGAATCGGTTCTTCCTACGGATTAGGATGACCGATCGAAGAGGCAAAAAGGAAAAGAAGTGGTGTGTTCTCCTCCTTAATCTTGATCGATTCTTCAGATGGAATGGAGAATGATTTTGGTAGAGCTTGGGAGTGTTTGTGAAAGGGAATAATGAAGAAGAAAGCTACTGTGATGGGGGTATATATAGGAGAGAAGATGGTTGGTTATGAATAGTATTTGGTGAGGTGGACCAAAAGTGACCACATGAGTTATGTGGTTAAAAGTTAAAGTTGTTGATATTTATTTATCACGGTATTCGTTAGTACTCGGTATTTACTACAAAGTCGTTACTTATTTTTGTGTTAGTTTTTCGCGGAAAATTACACGAGAGCTATAAATATTTATTTAGGATTTATGGCGATAAAATCGTCGCACTTTGAGATAAAAATTATTAAATTATAAATTCTACTTACGACTACTTATATTATTTTAGTTTTAAATTCCAATATTAATTTAATAGCGAATTTATCAGAAAGAGTCCTAATATAAAATAAACTCAGATAAGACAAACATTATATCACAAAGACACGAAAAGCATGGCAACCAAGTAAATGTAATTTTCATAATTATAAATTTTCAATGTATTAAATATTATATCAATGATCAAGCAAGTAAATGAATCAGACCTCTATATTTTATATTAAGATTGAGATGGCAAGGCAAGGCAATACTATTTATTAAAATGCATATTATGCTTCGTTAAGTTGTTTATCACATAAGCTTTCGATAAAATGATTTGTAAGGTTATTAATTAGATTTATTTCATTTCGACACTTATTAAATATTCATCAAACCTTATACTTCTTTTATTTCTTTATTAAGTGCTACGAGTGTTGCCCGACCAGAATGCTCGTCCGTCTTCCTGAAAATCAAATCTTTTGGAAACAAATAACGACGTTAATATAGTTGAAAACTCTTAAATAATTTATTCCTTTATTTCATATTAAATTTTGGGACGGGGTGTTACATCCTTACCCCCTTAACAGAATTCCGTCCCCGAAATTTCGCCTACTCAATTCTCTTAGTTATTGCGAGTATTCCACTAAGATCTTATTTCCTGTTACCAAAGTAGTTCTTTCTTATTTCCCATATCTACTCCAATAAACTAACCAAATGTATTTCGTGATTTCTTAACATACGAGTCTTCATTCCCAAGTTTGTTATAGGCGCATCCCCATAAGTCAAATCACGTCTTATATCTAAGCCTTGAAACTGATAATATTATCTAAGTTACCCAAGTATTTTTCCTCATCTTAAGAATGTAAAGGTTGATATTATTTATCGTTCATCCAATTCTAGCTTCGCTCATTCTATAGGTTTTTGGTTCTCATATATTCCTGGACTGTGTATTCTTTGTAATAATATCTTCCTCAATACTTCTTATTCCAAAATTTCCACAAACATTTAAACACAAGAGGGTGGGATGCTAATGTCTTTAAGAAATACAAAAGTAGGTGGCTGGTGGTGATACTAGCAGCATACCTATAACGACGTCAATTTCCATCAATATATTTTTTTTTTCCTCAAGTATTTTCATCCTCCTAGACTTCTTATTTCTCAAGTATTTCCATCAATATATGTTTTCCTCAAGTATTCCGATACTAGACCATTCCTAATTTCTCGAGGGTTTAAAAAGTAGTAGTTCTCGCTTGGTAGAAGTCGTAAACACATAAATTGTTCGATGACCTCTATAGTTCTAGGCAAAGGTAGAGGCACTGGCACAATTGGGGGCAGGAATTAATATGTATGAAGTTACGTAGGGTATGAGAATTCCTTAACCATTCAACTCTAGGAGTTACATTATGAGGTTTCTTGTCCTATTGTTTCTTCATAAGGGTTATGGGCCTCTATCATGTAGTGTTTCTGTTGATGTAATCTAAAGGTATGAAAGAAAAGAATATTATATTACTATTTCATATATAGGTATGATAAAACTTTAAAAACAGAACCCAAAAATCGTAACAACAAGGTACTAGCACCAGATCTACATTAGGAGTACACAATACATTGGAACACATTGTGGCCACAATGGCACAATGACGACACTCGAAATTTGTATGTTAGGAACCATTGATCGCATGTCATTAAAGCGATAGTTAGGTAAAAGTAACAGATAGAATAATACAATCTCACTTGAAGTAAGTTACATAACATTATATATATATATATATATATATATATATATAGTTTAAAACATGGAGTGACCTTCCCCATTGAAAAAGAACAACAGTCCCGATAAGATAAAACAAGATCATAAGCATCTAGAGTTTTCTAGCATATACAATGAGATAGGGACTGAAGTCAAAGTAAAATATGACTTTTAGGTCCGCCCTTTTTATTTTCACAAAGCAAAGAGGTCTAACTGTCTATAATAAATGCGGGGGAATAGTAGCATAAGTATCGTGAACGCATATAAAATATTTTCATAAACTTCCACTTGTACGATAGGACACAAAAAAATCATTTCATAACATTCCTCTTTCATTTAATAGACATGTCGGAGCAATGCATATCTTATCATTTCTCTCTTTAGTAACTTCTGTAAATTATGCAACTCAAAGTCCTCAAAATCTTTATTCAATTTTACTTGAAAACCATTAAAATAATTACATACCTCGAGGTGCTTCGGCTGCGGCAGGAGATACATTTTCCCCTTAGTAACATTATATAAGTACCCTTCATAGATCTTAGTTCAAGGTTTTAATAATCATGTTATACTTAGGATATAAATATTTTGCTCTTTAATCATTTAAAAAAAAAGTAATTTATATTATGAAAAAGGAGTTTACTTATTTATAAAATTTTGAATACTGAAAATAAATTTTAATTTTTGTCCGAAGGTTTGAACATAGGCTCTGATACCACCTGTAACGCCCCGAATCCGGAATGCAGCCTGTGAAAGGGAATAATGAAGAAGAAAGCTACTGTGATGGGGGTATATATAGGAGAGAAGATGGTTGGTTATGAATAGTATTTGGTGAGGTGGACCAAAAGTGACCACATGAGTTATGTGGTTAAAAGTTAAAGTTGTTGATATTTATTTATCACGGTATTCGTTAGTACTCGGTATTTACTACAAAGTCGTTACTTATTTTTGTGTTAGTTTTTCGCGGAAAATTACACGAGAGCTATAAATATTTATTTAGGATTTATGGCGATAAAATCGTCGCACTTTGAGATAAAAATTATTAAATTATAAATTCTACTTACGACTACTTATATTATTTTAGTTTTAAATTCCAATATTAATTTAATAGCGAATTTATCAGAAAGAGTCCTAATATAAAATAAACTCAGATAAGACAAACATTATATCACAAAGACACGAAAAGCATGGCAACCAAGTAAATGTAATTTTCATAATTATAAATTTTCAATGTATTAAATATTATATCAATGATCAAGCAAGTAAATGAATCAGACCTCTATATTTTATATTAAGATTGAGATGGCAAAGCAAGGCAATACTATTTATTAAAATGCATATCATGCTTCGTTAAGTTGTTTATCACATAAGCTTTCGATAAAATGATTTGTAAGGTTATTAATTAGATTTATTTCATTTCGACACTTATTAAACCTTATACTTCTTTTATTTCTTTATTAAGTGCTAGGAGTGTTGCCCGACCAGAATGCTCGTCCGTCTTCCTGAAAATCAAATCTTTTGGAAACAAATAACGACGTTAATATAGTTGAAAACTCTTAAATAATTTATTCCTTTATTTCATATTAAATTTTGGGACGGGGTGTTACATCCTTACCCCCTTAACAGAATTTCGTCCCCGAAATTTCGCCTATTCAATTCTCTTAGTTATTGCGAGTATTCCACTAAGATCTTATTTCCTGTTACCAAAGTAGTTCTTTCTTATTTCCCATATCTACTCCAATAAACTAACCAAATGTATTTCATGATTTCTTAACATACGAGTCTTCATTCCCAAGTTTGTTATAGGCGCATCCCCATAAGTCAAATCACGTCTTATATCTAAGCCTTGAAACTGATAATATTATCTAAGTTACCCAAGTATTTTTCCTCATCTTAAGAATGTAAAGGTTGATATTATTTATCGTTCATCCAATTCTAGCTTCGCTCATTCTATAGGTTTTTGGTTCTCATATATTCCTGGATTGTGTATTCTTTGTAATAATCTCTTCCTCAATACTTCTTATTCCCAAATTACCACAAAAATTTAAACACAAGAGGGTGGGATGCTAATGTCTTTAAGAAATACAAAAGTAGGTGGCTGGTGGTGATACTAGCAGCATACCTATAACGACGTCAATTTCCATCAACATATTTTTTTTTTCCTCAAGTATTTTCATCCTCCTAGACTTCTTATTTCTCAAGTACTTCCATCAATATATGTTTTCCTCAAGTATTCCGATACTAGACCATTCCTAATTTCTCGAGGGTTTAAAAAGTAGTAGTTCTCGCTTGGTAGAAGTCGTAAACACATAAATTGTTCGATGACCTCTATAGTTCTAGGCAAAGGTAGAGGCACTGGCACAATTGGGGGCAGGAATTAATATGTATGAGGTTACGTAGGGTATGAGAATTCCTTAACCATTCAACTCTAGGAGTTACATTATGAGGTTTCTTGTCCTATTGTTTCTTCATAAGGGTTATGGGCCTCTATCATGTATTGTTTCTATTGATGTAATCTAAAGGTATGAAGGAAAAGAATATTATATTACTATTTCATATATAGGTATGATAAAACTTTAAAAACAGAACCCAAAAATCGTAACAACAAGGTACTAGCACCAGATCTACATTTCGAGTACACAATACATTGGAACTCATTGTGGCCACAATGGCACAATGACGGCACTCGAAATTTGTATGTTAGAAACCATTGATCGCATGTCATTAAAGCGATAGTTAGGTAAAAGTAACAGATAGAATAATACAATCTCACTTGAAGTAAGTTACATAACATTATATATATATATATATATATATATAGTTTAAAACATGGAGTGACCTTCCCCATTGAAAAAGAACAACAGTCCCGATAAGATAAAACAAGATCATAAGCATCTAGAGTTTTCTAGCCTATACAGTGAGATAGGGACTGAAGTCAAAGTAAAATATGACTTTTAGGTCCGCCCTTTTTATTTTCACAAAGCAAAGAGGTCTAACTGTCTATAATAAATGCGGGGGAATAGTAGCATAAGTATCGTGAACGCATATAAAATATTTTCATAAACTTCCACTTGTACCATAGGACACAAAAAAATCATTTCATAACATTCCTCTTTCATTTAATAGACATGTCGGAGCAATGCATATCTTATCATTTCTCTCTTTAGTAACTTCTGTAAATTATGCAACTCAAAGTCCTCGAAATCTTTATTCAATTTTACTTGAAAACCATTAAAATAATTACATACCTCGAGGTGCTTCGGCTGCGGCAGGAGACACATTTTCCCCTTAGTAACATTATATAAGTACCCTTCATAGATCTTAGTTCAAGGTTTTAATAATCATGTTATACTTAGGATATAAATATTTTGCTCTTTAATCATTTAAAAAAAAAAGTAATTTATATTATGAAAAAGGAGTTTACTTATTTATAAAATTTTGAATACTGAAAATAAATTTTAATTTTTGTCCGAAGGTTTGAACATAGGCTCTGATACCACCTGTAACGCCCTGAATCCGGAATGCAGCCCTTGAGGCTCAAACACTCTAAATTCGAGTCGCCACTTAGTTACCGAAAATCCGAACCTAAAAATTTCTTTTAAAAATACAATAACACAAGCAATATAATAAGAGTTTTTGCAGCGGAAATAATTAAAGACAAATATAAGTAGCAATAAAATCAGTGTGGGCCCATTTATTAAAAAGGTAGCATGCATATGGTTATCGAGTAACTTTAGGAAAGTTGTCACTTGGCATAAGAATAGCATCGTCTATCGTAAGACTTTTCATTTATTATAACATGTCTTAAATGTATGTAATATTATAGCATCTTAATGTGGGGAAACTCTGTGTCATCCCTGCTGCAACACCGACCCCTCTCGATCATAACCTGAAAATATTAATTGTGGGGTGTGAGATAAAAATCTCAGTGGATATCCTATACGCTGCTATACAGATTGGCAGTACGCCGAAGTAATTAGTATTAACATATTATTGTAAGTCTTTTTGAATTCCTGAATAGTGATTTCGTTATTCACTGATGTTTAATTCTTGAAATAGTGAACTTTAATTCACTGAGGATTCACAATACATCCTTATTCATAACTTTCATAAGTACATCATATATCATATTTATCGTAAAACATAATTATCATATGGGACACTGGTAGCGACTCTACCACATGCTACCCCCTAAACGCTTCCACCTCCTTCAAGTATGTTAATCATACGGGACACTGATAGCGACTCTATCACATGCAATCCCCTAAACGCTTCCACCTCCTTCAAGTATGTTAATCATACGGGACACTGATAGCGACTCTATCACATGCAATCCCCTAAACGCTTCCACCTCCTCCTTGGTTACAACAAATACCCCCCTCAAAGTGGTCCAAGTCACACTTTTCTACATTTCCCAAATGTGACATAGTGTTGAACAATATATGTGAGTCATGGAATGGAGTGCTTGTAGACGCTAGGCAAAAGCCAATCATAACCATGTTGGAGTGGATAAGAATGAGTTTGATGAAGAGGTTGCAAGTGAATAGGGATAAGTGTGAGAGGCTGTGGAAAGGTAAACTAATTTGTCCATCAGTGAGAAAAAAACTGAATAGGAGGATGGCAAAGGCCTCTGAGTGCATTGCATTGAAGTCAACATCTGAGTTTTATGAAGTAGAGACTTTTGATGGAGGGAGGTTTTCAGTTGACTTGAGGGTTAAAAGTTGTTCTTGTAGGTTGTGGGATTTGATTGGTGTTCCATGTAGGCATGGAATGAGTGCAATTGGTGCTGAAAAACTGAATGCAGAGGATTTTGTTCACCCTAGTTATTCAATTGACACGTATAAACGAGTTTATATATCAGCTTTATAACCAATGGTTGGAGTTGACATGTGGGAGAGGACAGGATACATACCACCTCTTCCCCCAAACTTTGGGACCAAAAAAAGAGGCAGGCCATTAAGAGCACGAAGAAGGGGGGTGGATGAAGAGCCATCGGGTAGAAGCAAGAGGAAGAAGAAAACAAAAACAGAGATCATGCCTAAGCAAAAATACCAAGTGACATGCAAATGGTGCAAAAAGAAAGGCCACAATGAAAGAGGTTGTAAAAAGAAAGTGCAAGCAGCCAATGTGAGTAATATTTGTTAAATTCAGGTTGTATTATCTTTTTTTATCAGGTTCTAACTTTAAAAAATTTCATTTTTTAGGAGAATCTACAAGCTAATGAAGTGAAAATTCTTGGGAGTTTAGATTTTATTCATGAGCAAGCAGCCAATGTAAGTAACTTTAATTTTAAATTCAAGTTTTTTAAATTAGTTTCTAACACTGAAATTTCTCATTTTTTAGGAGAATCAACAAGCTGGTGAATTGCAAATTTTTAGGAGTTTAGATTTTATTGATGAGCCATCAGCCAATGTAAGTAACTTTAATTTAAAATTCAGATTTTTTTTAATTAATTTCTAACTTTAAAATTTCTAATTTTTTTTTAGGGGAATGCACAAGTTGATGAAATGACACAAACTGATGACATTCCTCCATTCACTCAAGAGTCACAACTTGAACTTGCAGTGAGTAGACCTTATCTGAATTCAATTATGTTGATGCATTATTTCTATTTCCTTAATTTTGAAATGTTTATGAAAAAAATAGCAAACTTTTATAGGTTTTTAATTTTTTAATTGTAGGAAAATAGAGCTAGAGAAACATTGATTTCTCATTTTATAGCAACCAATGCAACTACCTCTTTTACACCACCAACACAAGCAAGGGTGAACATCAGAGAACCAGCTCCAATGGCTTTCCACCCTAGAGAAAATATGTTTATTCAAAGAGGGAGTGAGATGCCATCGACATCTGTTCCAGTGATAAAGATTGGAGACAAAAAATACGTTACCATGTCAAATTTGCAAGCTGCAATGGTTCAAGGGTCCAAAATGAAGAAGTGATCATGAAAACAGTAAAGTATTCCATTAAATTATATCTTTTTGGGATTATTGTTGGTTTTGTTTGTATCAGGACAGTAGACATTGTTGATTTTTGTGCTGTCTTTGATGAAACAATGCCTATTTAGGTGGTTTTTGTGCTGTCTTTGATGAAACAGTGCCTATTTAGTTGGTTTTTGTGCTGTCTTTGATGAAACAATGCATATTTAGGTGGTTTTTGTGATGTCTTTGATGAAACAATGCCTATTTAGTTGGTTTTTGTGCTGTCTTTGATGAAACAATGCCTATTAAGGTGGTTTTTGTGCTGTCTTTGATGAAAGAATGCCTATTTAGTTGGTTTTTGTGCTGTCTTTGATGAAATAATGCCTATCTTGTTCATCCTAGTGCTGTCATGAAACAATGCATTTTTAGGTGGATTTTGTGTAATGGTGAACTTATTAGGTGATTTTTGTGTAATGGTGAACTTATTAGGTGATTTTTGTGTAATGGTGAATTTCTTAGGTGGTTTTTGTGTTTAATCGATTATTAGGTAGTTTTTGTGTAATGGTGAATTTATTAGGTGGTTTTTGTGCAATGGGAAAGTTACTTTTTATTCAATATTCTAATAGCTTTTTTAAAATAGCCATGATAATATTACAAGTAGCCAAGATATTATAAGCAAAAAAATATACATATTTTTCCTCTTCCTAATCTTTGCATTTTCTTCTTCTTGTTTTTGTATCTGCTTTTCTTTCAATTGCAACTCTTTCTGCAGCAACTTTTCCTTCACTTGGAACTCTTTGATTTCATCCTCCAAATTCATAATGCATGCAAGTAGTTTGTTGTTTTCATCATCTAGCTGCTTGACTTTCATTTCTGCATTCTTTATATCATTTTTCTTTGCATTCATATTGTGGAGTAAATCTGGAATTATTTCCATGGATCTTTGACATATAGGTTTGTCAATCCATTGAAAAAATTTACAACCCTTACCTGTCATTGAGAACTCACAATTGATAAATCTTCTTCCGGGATTAGCATCTGAAAAAGAGGTGCGTTGAACAGCCGGTATGCCACATCTACATCTAACATTGGATCGAATGTTAGATGATGATGAAGAAGATGAAGCCATGTGAGTGTTTTTTTTTTTTGTTGCAAATGAGGCTGTTTATTAGGTTTTGGATGTATGTAGGCATATTTATAGAATGGAGGAGTCATTTCCCTTCAAATATTATGCCTTGGAAGTGATTTCCCTCCAATTTCAGCATTTAACGGACTCTGTTATATTTTTAACAGACAGGACCATTCTTGCAATAAAAAGGACCGTTTTTGAATTACAAGACCACAAGTGATTTGGCTTCAATCTTACAGGACCAAAAGTGCAATTTTCCCTAAATTGGACTAAAAGGATGTAAATTGGAAACCTTAGGACATATTCTGAAAATGTGAAAACTTAAATGATTTAAAATGTAATCGTCCTAAGCTACGGGACCTATTTTGAAATTTTCCCTTTTTTAGAAATGCACTTTCCACCTCCATTTATCTTTCTTCCATAGAAATGCACTTTCCACCCCAATTTTCCTTTCTGCACTTTCTGCCTCAATTTCCCTTTCTTCCTTAGAAATGCACTTTCCGCCTAAATTTCAGTTGCAACCTCAATGTATTTTCTTACAAATGTATTTTTTGCCAAAATATCCCCTTCTTCCATAGAAATACACTTTTTGCCCCCAATTTCTCTTTCCTGCTTAGAAATATACTTTCCAGATTTAATTTTTTTATGTCCCATAACTTTTAAACTTTTCAAAAAAATGTCCCGAAAAAATTAAGTTTTTCGATGTAGTTTTGATGTTCCGGCAACATTGGGACGTAAATAAAAATGTTAGTTAAAATTTTGGGACGCGTGTAATTGGAAAACTTAAATTTTTTATGTTCTAAAAAAGAGAGCAAAAAAGTAATTGTTCAATCGGGGCCAAACCATTTGACTGTAATGGGTCGGAGATGGCAACCAGCCTGTTATCCTTCCACTGCCAAGAGTGGGTGGTTGTCGCTGCTCTGTGGAGCCAGTCTGGCGCATTACCCACCACTCTAGGAGCCATGAAGCCCAAGCTTTCGCTCGGACCACATAGCCCAACTCCCAGCCTGGAACGGGCAGGCCAGAATTTAGCCACCAACAACCCAGTCAATTGGGTCAGCCCAACGTCCAATCACCCTAATACTCCCACTTGGGTCACAAGCTTGCGTTACGAAGCACGGCAATGACTCAGTGCCTTTTTCCTAGATATAACATAGCTGTAAAATTTGTATTCTTTCGATGTGGGATATCTTAATTTTTTTATAAGTTGAAATTATATATGGAAAAGTAGATCAAGTAATTTACCAATTTTCCCTCCATCTGTATATATTGACCTTTTTCCTGTCAAAATATATTGTTACCTTTTTCATTAATAAATTTGTCTTTTCCAAAACAAAACAAAAAATTGTCTTTCTTTAATTCTGAGATTAAATTTTTCATTCTTTTAATTCAATGTTTATTGTTGCCCCATTTTGCAACAATAATTACAAGGTTTGTCATCAAAAGATTGTTGCCCAATCACTGAATCTGTCGGACGCTTCAATTTTAAACACACGTTCAAGCCACGCGTGTCCGTTTCCTTTAAAAAAAAAAAATTAATTTTCCGACAAAAAGAATGTAAATTGGACTAAAAGGATGTAAATTGGAAACCTTAGGACGTATTCTGAAAATGTGAAAACTTAAATGATTTAAAATGTAATCGTCCTAAGTTACGGGACCTATTTTGAAATTTTCCCTTTCTTAGAAATGCACTTTCCACCTCCATTTATCTTTCTTCCATAGAAGTGCACTTTCCACCCCAATTTTCCTTTCTGCACTTTCTGCCTCAATTTCCCTTTCTTCCTTAGAAATGCACTTTCCGCCTAAATTTCAGTTGCAACCTCAATGTATTTTCTTACAAATGTAATTTTTGCCAAAATATCCCCTTCTTCCATAGAAATACACTTTTTGCCCCCAATTTCTCTTTCCTGCTTAGAAATATACTTTCCGGATATAATTTTTTTATGTCCCATAACTTTTAAACTTTTCAAAAAATGTCCCCAAAAAATTAAGTTTTTCGACGTAGTTTTGATGTTCCGGCGACATTGGGACGTAAATAAAAATGTTAGTTAAAATTTTGGGATGCGTGTAATTGGAAAACTTAACTTTTTTATGTTCTAAAAAAGAGAGCAAAAAAGTAATTGTTCAATCGGGGCCAAACCATTTGACTGTAATGGGTCGGAGATGGCAACCAGCCTGTTATCCTTCCACTGCCGAGAGTGGGTGGTTGTCGCTGCTCTGTGGAGCCAGCCTGGCGCATTACCCACCACTTTAGGAGCTATGAAGCCCATGCTTTCGCTCGGACCACATAGCCCAACTCCCAGCTTGGAACGGGCAGGCCAGAATTTAGCCACCAACAACCCAGTCAATTGGGTCAGCCCAACGTCCAATCACCCTAATGCCCCCACTTGGGTCACAAGCTTGCGTTACCAAGCACAGCAATGACTCATTGCCTTTTTCCTAGATATAACATAGATGTAAAATTTGTATTCTTTCGATGTGGGATATCTTATTTTTTTTATAAGTTTAAATTATATATGGAAAAGTAGATCAAGTAATTTCCCAATTTTCCCTCCATCTGTATATATTGACCTTTTTCCTGTCAAAATATATATAGTTGTTACCTTTTTCATTAATAAATTTGTCTTTTCCAAAACAAAACAAAAAATTGTCTTTCTTTAATTCTGAGCAGTGTTTTTAAAACCGGACCGGACAGGCCGGTTCAACCGGTTCGACCGTGAACCGGTCATGGATCCAGTCCGTAAAGCGGCTAAAAACCGTTTTTACAGTCAAACCGGATGGAACCGGCCCATAACCGAAAACTCGGCCCAAAACCGGAAAACCGATTCAAACGGTCCAGACACAAGCCATTTTGTAAGGCTATTCTTTCATGTTTCTTCACCCTTTATTCGATGTGGGATAAATTTTATATGTGTATTTATCACTAACACTATTTTTATAGTGTTTTGCTCTAGTGTTTTTTTACTCATTTTCGATGTGGGATATAAATCTCATATATTTGTAGTTTACTAACCCTCTTAGTTTTATATAGTTTTCCTTTCATATTTTTTATAACTTCTTTCAATGTGGGATAAACTCATATGAGTGTTTATCACTAACACTCCTATTTTTATTTATTTTTATATTGTTTTGCTCTAATGTTTCTTTTACTTTGATGTGGAACGTAAATCTCATATGTTTGTTATTAAATTGTTGTTATATTGTTTTTTCTTCTTGTTTCTTCTACTTCTCTTTCGATGTGGGACATAAATCGCATACGTTTGTTACTAACACTCTTATTTTTACATTTTTCTTTTTTCATGTTTCTTCTACTTCTTATTTAATGTGGGACAAAAATCTCATATGTTTGCTTGTTACTAATATTGTTGTTCTCATATTATTATTTTTTTCTCTTATTTTTTCAACTCCTGAACTTGTGAAATATGAATTATGGAGAATGAATGATGGGATATTTTAATTAATATTTATTATTTTATGACTTTAGAGGATGTTTCCTTTTGGTTTTAAAAACCAGGTTTTGGATTTCAAGATACAAAACCCGTTTTACTTCGAGATTTAAAAACCGGTTTTCAAAATCCACTCAAAACCACCCTTATCAAACATATTGATTTGACATAAAGTTATATCTATATAATATTACACCAATCATTATATTATTTTTCAACAATAATATAATAATACTATAATAATATAATAATACAATAATATAATACATTTAATCAACTAATCATTATAATCTCACCAAACAATAATATAATAATACAAACTCATTCAATCTTACAACTTGATTTGACATAAAGTTAAATCCTTCACTATTCCAAAACCCAAAAGAAACACCCATATTACTATTCATCGGGATTTCAAAAACCAGGATTTCAAAAATCTGGTTTTTAAAACCACCCAAAGCCCAAAAGAAACACCCCCTTACTGTATTTATTTTAATATGATATTTGTAAGTGTATTTTTTTTAATGTAACATAAAAAAAAATACATAAAAATTATTTTACCGATTGAACCGGCGGTCCGACCGGTCCAACCGGTTGGACCGTGAACCGTTGCCTAATCCGGATTGATCACCGGTTCGGTTATGAAAACACTGATTCTGAGATTAATTTTTTCATTCTTTTAATTCAATGTTTATTGTTGCCCCATTTTGCAACAATAATTACAAGGTTTGTCATCAAAAGATTGTTGCCCAATCACTGAATCTGTCGGACGCTTCAATTTTAAACACACGTTCAAGCCACGCGTGTCAGTTTCCTGTAAAAAAAATAAATCTGACAAAAAGAATGTAAATTGGACTAAAAGGATGTAAATTGGAAACCTTAGGACGTATTCTGAAAATGTGAAAACTTAAATGATTTAAAATGTAATCGTCCTAAGTTACGGGACCTATTTTGAAATTTTCCCTTTCTTAGAAATGCACTTTCCACCTCCATTTATGTTTCTCCCATAGAAATGCACTTTCCACCCCAATTTTCCTTTCTGCACTTTCTGCCTCAATTTCCCTTTCTTCCTTAGAAATGCACTTTCCGCCTAAATTTCAGTTGCAACCTCAATATATTTTCTTACAAATGTAATTTTTGCCAAAATATCCCCTTCTTCCATAGAAATACACTTTTTGCCCCCAATTTCTCTTTCCTGCTTAGAAATATACTTTCCGGATATAATTTTTTTATGTCCCATAACTTTTAAACTTTTCAAAAAATGTCCCCAAAAAATTAAGTTTTTCGACGTAGTTTTGATGTTCCGGCGACATTGGGACGTAAATAAAAATGTTAGTTAAAATTTTGGGACGCGTGTAATTGGAAAACTTAACTTTTTTATGTTCTAAAAAAGAGAGCAAAAAAGTAATTGTTCAATCGGGGCCAAACCATTTGACTGTAATGGGTCGGAGATGGCAACCAGCCTGTTATCCTTCCACTGCCGAGAGTGGGTGGTTGTCGCTGCTCTGTGGAGCCAGCCTGGCGCATTACCCACCACTCTAGGAGCCATGAAGCCCAAGTTTTCGCTCGGACCACATAGCCCAACTCCCAGCTTGGAACGGGCAGGCCAGAATTTAGCCACCAACAACCCAGTCAATTGGGTCAGCCCAACGTCCAATCACCCTAATGCCCCCACTTGGGTCACAAGCTTGCATTACCAAGCACGGCAATGACTCAGTGCCTTTTTCCTAGATATAACATAGCTGTAATGTTGGGATATGAATCCTAGAACAAGTCCTAAATGATGAATAAAAGATGAAGTTTTGATAAAGCCAAAAGTAGTATGAATATTTTCTAAGTGTTGACTGATCTAGTCTAGTTGAGTTAAGTCATCTTGTACAAGACCAGTAGAGTTCACATAAGTTCACATAAGTTCGCATGAAAAGATAAGTACAGTTTATAAGTACTTCATATGTGTTTACAGTATTTGTTTAAGTTTGTTATTGAGCTATTTAAATCCCTGGTATATTATCCAATGTGTCTACGAGAGAAGAGGATTCGTGCTCGAGTTTCAAGAAATCTGCAGAAGACGCTCTCGACTCTTGACATCGACACAGCTTCTGAACAGTTTGAGAAGCTAGTCAGGATTTGCACATGGTTCGCGTTGAAGAAATCTTCTACGGATGATCTTTTTGAAGTCATTCAAGGCAAAGGCGGAATCTCCTACTTTATGGATTGGGAGATGGAACAGAAAGAAAATAGTAGAGTTAAGGATCACTCCGAGCTATTTCCTCGCAAAGCCTTGGTTGATTTAGTCAAAAGGCTGCTGAATATTCCGGATGGTGTCATTGAGGATGTGTTCGCATTTGATGTCGGAACCCAGACTGATCTGGTGGAAGACGAGATCAAGCCGGAAGTAGCTGAGATGGCAGTACAGACTTCAGAACAATTGGAAGAAATTGTTGAAAGTGATGAAGATGAAGTCGACTCACTCATGCTTGGTAAAGAAGATGATGAGTTCTTGGATGCTGAGATGTTTGATGAAGATGAGATCAAAGCCTTTGATGCTGAAATTGTTGGAACTTCCAGTTCTACTCAGGTTGTTCCAGAAAGGTTTCTGGATGATTTAAAGACGGATCTAGGAAATGTTGTTCATACTGCCATAGACAAGTTCTTAAACTTGAAAATGAAGGATGTGCTAGTTGAACAGAATCAGTCACTTGTTGACAAATCCAGAGACTTATTTGTTGGGGAAGTCAACAATTTGGACTCAACTTTCCGAGAAGAGATGTTTGCTCAATTTGAAGACTTTCTGAAGAAACAATGTGATTTTTCAGAAAAGAGGTCAATCTCGTTTGCTCGATCACTAGCTGAAGAGTCAAGCAAAATGGAGAGACTTTACAGAGTCAAAATTGCTATTGCTGATGAACAGAGACGGGAAGCACAAGATCAATTGGTGCGTTCTCGGGATGTTCTAAATGAGTTAACTACACAGAATACTCTTCTTCGTCAGACGGCTACTCATTTAAAAGATGAACTGGTTTCATGCTCAAGGAAGTTGGAACTGGTTACTGATAGATTAGACAAGATGAGCCATGAGAAATCGCATCAGAAACACATTGAGTCAGCTGCTGAAGCCATGAAGGAAGCTTTGAAAGAAGAGATGACTCGCTTTACTTCTCTTTTCACTCTTAAGGCAAGTGATGAAGCCAAAAAGGGGGAAGAGACAAGTAGAGTTGAAGATGAAGTTGTGAAATCTGCTAGTGCTGAACCAGAGATGAAAGCTGCTGCTACTGCGATTGAAGAACTAAGAAGGCCTAAAAGAGGCAGATTAGTGAAGAAGGCAGATCTAGAGCATGCTGAGACAGAAAAGCAGAAAAGATTAGATAAAGGCAAAGCTACTGCGTCTCCTGAAGCAGAGATTCAGACCAGACGAGTTAAGAGAAAGCTGGATATTGAAGAGCCTACTGCTACTGCTACAGTTGAGAAGAAACAAAGAATTGCTGATGATGAGATTCATTATGCAAGCAAAAAGAAGATTACTAAGCATATTGAAAGACTGCAGAAGTTGAAAGCTGATGAAGACAAAATGGAAGACAAGTTCATTGATCACTTCATAGATAATGAGCATAGAGCTGAATGGATTGAAGTGAAGAGTCAATGGGAACTTGATCATTGGATAATAAGGAAGTATGGTGATGCTGAAAGTCAAGATGAACTGTATTCTTTATTTGACAGGTTCATGGAAGGACAACACAGGAAGTTATGGCATCTAATCTTGAGGATTTCTGCTGGTGCTAACTTCAACATTCTTGTTCCTGAATTTCCTGAATGGAAATGTCCCATGACCAGCTCAGGTAAAAGAGTTGATCTTAACCAGATCAAGAAATTCGAAGAAGAGCTGCTAGATAAAGAGAAGATTGAAGATGAAGACCATATATGTCTAATTCACAAGAGACTCCTTGATGCATTCTGTGTTCCAAATCCAGAAGGAGGTACTCTTTCAGATTAATTTTTTGTTTGTTTGAAGATTAGTTTTTGTTGCTCTGATACTTAGTTTTTTTTAAAGTATGTGTAATCTACTGATCTATTTTTGAATGAATGAAAGATAAGTACTATTTGATGTTAAAAGACAAGGTAACTACTTAACTAGTCTACTTATGAGAAAAGGTTCAAGTAGTTTTGGCTTCATCAAAAAGGGGGAAATTGTTGGGATATGAATCCTAGAACAAGTCCTAAATGATGAATAAAAGATGAAGTTTTGATAAAGCCAAAAGTAGTATGAATATTTTCTAAGTGTTGACTGATCTAGTCTAGTTGAGTTAAGTCATCTTGTACAAGACCAGTAGAGTTCACATAAGTTCACATAAGTTCGCATGAAAAGATAAGTACAGTTTATAAGTACTTCATATGTGTTTACAGTATTTGTTTAAGTTTGTTATTGAGCTATTTAAATGTTGTATAGAGCTCATGATGTTCTTTAAATATAATAGATAGATTCTTTGTATAGTTTATAAGTTGACTAAGCTTGTATTATAAAAGCTTAAAGTAATGTAATAGTCTTGATAGGATTAGTATAGTCTACTGTTTGAACAAGGAAGACCAGACAAGAAGAGTTGAAGTCTACTACTCAAGACAGAAGGACTACAAGACAAGACAAGTACATACAAGTCTACTCAAGACAAGTCAACGTGAAGATAGTTAGTTAGAAGCGCGTGAAAAGATAAAGATATAGAAGTTAGTTATGGAATAACTAATTTACAACAAGAAACGCGTATATGGATATAAGAAGATTCAGTTGAAGGTAGTTATCAAGAAAAGTTGGTTACAACTTATTAGTTCTTGATTTCAGAAATTTATAAATACTTCATGGTGGTGATCATTTGAAGACAACTGAAATATTGATACTGCAAGCATTATTGAAGATTCAAGTGAAGAAATTACTCTCAGAGATTGAAGTTCAGAAAGTGAAGCTACACAAGTCAAGTGAAGAAATCAGAAGGCTACTACTGAACGAAGAGAAGTTTTATTTTGTTTACTGTTTCAAGTTGCTAGTTACTTGTAAAATAGCTAGTAAGATCGAACATATATCTGGAGATATAATCGAGAAGATCTAAGTCTTATTTCTTGGGACTTAAAGCTACAAGAACATATTACTCCATTGGACGAGTTAATACGAATTTCACAACTGGGTTTGTGAGAGTGGATGTAGACAAGTTGTCGAACCACTATAAATCTCGTGTTTGATTTACTTTACTGTTTTGTTTGTTGTTTAATTGATTAATTGTTTAGTTAATTGAATTACATAACTGAACTAGACTAGCTGAGTATACATAAAACAGAGTTCTCGAATTAAGTTGAGTATAAACTTTAATTGGGCTCATTGATAATTTCGTATTCCGCACATTGTAATTCTGATATATCGAAAGATTTTAGAAAAGTCTATTCACCCCCCTCTAGACATTTTCTTTAGCTTCCCTCGATATTAACTCAACTTAGGGACCTACAAGTGGTATCAGAGCAGTAGTTCTCGAACTGCTGTTCCTTGATAACCGACTTAAGACTTAGAGTGAAGTCTTGGTCCTAGATTGTTCTTGTATAAGTGTTCTTGATCAAATATTCTTGTTATATCTGTTTCGTGCTCCCTGTTCTTGACTTATCTGTTATTCTTGATCATAACTCTACTTAGCACTTATTTCTTGAAAACATGTCTCTTGAGATCAGCGCTAACAAGTTACCTAAGTTCCAGGTACAAGACTATGACTATTGGAAGCTAAGGATGGAAGCCATCTTCAGTTCCACTCACGACTTAATGATCTCCGTCATCACTGAAGGTCCAATTGTGACCATGATCCCCAATACTGCTGCCCTTGACACAAATCAACCCGTGGGTACACTCGTCAAGAAACCAAGGTCAGAACTAACCTCAGAAGAAATGAGACAGAATAATTTGGATAGCTTGGCCAAGAATTACATCTTACACACTCTTCCTAACGAGTATTTGGGAAAAGTGTTAAAATGTAAAACTGCCAAAGAAATGTGGGATCGCTTAGCTATCATTTGTGAAGGGACATCCCTAATCAAAGAAAGCAAGCTTTCCACTGCAGTCCAAAGATTCGAATCATTTCATATGAAAGCTGGTGAAACAATAGACCAGTTGGATACTCGTTTTACTAAAATCATGAATGACTTAGAAGTCCTTGGTAAATCTTATACTCCACGTGAAATCAATCTTAGGATTCTCAAAAGCCTTGATAGTCGATGGAAAATGGTAAAAATGCTTGTTAAGAATACCCAAGATATAGACGTATGGACAGCAGAAACCATGTTTCAAACTCTAAAGGCCCATGAGTTTGATTTAGACGAAGATGAACCTATAGTAAGTAGTGACAGAGAACATGCTGTATCTAAGAACGTTGCTTTTAAGGCTAGTTAGTCTAAGGTAGACAGGTCGAAGTCTAAGACTAGGTCTACTTCTGTGAAAGACGAGTTAGATGCTGATCTTAGTCTGAAGGATCAGGTAAGCCTCATGGTTAGAAAGTTTGATAGGCTGAATAAACGTTTTGGAAGATATAAGAAGTTCTATAGAGAGCATAGAGGGTCTGCTTCTAAGAACTCGTCTGAGACCAGACGAGACCGAAACTCGTCCGAAAGGAGAGACGAAGTCTCGAAAGGTAACAGACAAGATAAAGAGTCTGATGGTAGGAAGATTACTCGTTCTGATAGACGTGATAAACGAAGGAACAACTCTCCTATTAAAAAGGCTACTAATGATCTCTTGTGCTATAACTGTGAAAAGCCAGGTCACTACATATATGAATGTCCAGACTTGAGTACTGATGATCGAGAAGAACGCAAAGCACGAAGGGAAAGAAGATACAACCGTGGTAAGAAGGCAATGATGGCCAATGATGACTCTGACTCTGAGTCAGACGAGTTGCCATCATCCTCATCTAGCTATCCGTCTGAACCAGATCACGATGAAGCCTTCATAGTAGATGATGGTCTATGCTGCATGGCTAAAATCGACCAAGAGGTATCATCTGCTACATCTTTCCAATCTTGTGATGAATCAGAATCTGATGAAAGTGACACTGCCAGTAGCAAAGTAGGGAGTAGCCTTCAGCACTCTACTAGTGCAGTTGAAGACGACCTCCTACTTGCCAACAAGGCATTCATTGAAGTCAGTGATGAAAACATCATCTTAAGACAAGAAATCATTGATCTTAAGGTAGCCCAGTCTAAAGTAGATCCTAATATAACAGTCCTAAATGAACGCTTGCAAGAAGAGTTGAGTCAACTCAAAGAGAAGTGTGCATTGACAGACAAGTTGTATCAAGACCTACTTAAGACACATGCTACTGAGAAACATGAATTCAATGTTTTACAAAACAAGTTCAAAAAGCTTGAAGAACGTAATAAGTTCTTAGAAACCGAGGTTGTCACTTTAGACCTTAAACTTACTGACCTGGTTAACTCTTCAAAGGTTAATCTTGAATTGTCGGATAGGTATAGGGCTCCTGTTGACAAGACAGGCATAGGTGCTGAGACATCAAGCTCGTCTACTCTAGTTCCTAAGAACCCTACTATTTTCATCTCAAGCTCTTTGACTAATGATAAAGGAAAAGAACCAATGATATACGATATTGACACTCCAACTAAAGGTACTGTACCAAAACAAGCTCGAGTTAACATTCCAATTACCAAAGGAGGTAAAAAGAAAGTTAACAACAAGCCTGTTCCGTTTAAGACAAGTCAACAAAGGACTAGGAATCGTGGACGACCAAATCAGGTCAGATACGAGGATTGGTATCCTGAGGAGACGAGTACTAGACAAGTACAGACTAGACGACAAGAGTTTAGACCTCCTTGCATAAGGCAGTCTCAACTCTACTCGTCTAGACCCAGACAGGAAGGTCCAAAATATCGTACACAAGCTGTTCTATATCCTCCACCTTTGTCATATGATATCAAAGGAGAAGAAAGACCTAAACATGTCTATAAACCGTATGGACCTAATGCATACAAACCTTACTCTGACTATCATAGACAAGTGCCTGCTCAAGTAGAGATTAAGTCAAAAGGCTATCTCCAAAGAGTAGACCCGAACTCGACTGATAGGCCAGATAAGGACAACAAGGTCTTATTTTGCAACAAATATGGTCGAAAGCTTAGAAGATCAAACTTGTTCAGGACTCCAATGTACATTTGGATTCCATTGAACTCGACTAACCCCCAAGGACCCCAATAAACAAGGAGGGTACCTAAATTATGAAATATCATCTATTGCAGGGTCGACTCGATCTATACAAGAAGGGTGGCTCAACAGGAGAAACTTGGTACATAGACAGTGGCTGTTCGCACCACATGACTGGTACCAAGACTCTCTTATCAAGCTACCATGAGCAAGAAGGACCAAAAGTGATATTTGGTGATAGCTCCACTGCTGTTACTAAAGGATTTGGTTACATTCGGAATGGAGACATAGAGATTCAAGATGTCTCATATGTTGAAGGCTTGAAATACAATTTACTCTCTGTTTCACAATTTTGTGATCGTGGATACAAGGTGCAGTTCAAGAGTCGCAAATGTGAAATCATTGACAAAAGGTCACACACAGTCCTACTGGTCGGCATAAGACAAGGAAGTGTGTACATAGTGAACTGGAACAGTTGTCCGAGGGACACCTGTCTACTTACTAAGAAATCTAAAGAACTTGGCTGGCTCTGGCATAGACGCCTCTTTCATCTAAACTTTAGGGTTCTTAATAAGATAGCCAGAGACTACCTTGTGGAAGGTATTCCCAATGAAGTCTACTATTGTTGGTCCCTGAACGAGTAGTGAATGGGATTAAAGTCTAGAGGGGAGGGGTGAATAGACTTTAAAACTTTTTCAAACAGAGTTGGGAACCTCTTCTGATTGCTATGTCAACTGGACTGCAAGTCTGCTGGTCCAGATGACTATAGTGATCTGACTGAAGAAGTTATATGCGGAAATATGGTGGCCCTGGTTTAGACTCGTTCTTGTAACTTGTTTTACTTTGTGAAATTACTCAGCTGATGCTGGTTTGAAAGTTATGGCCCTTTTTGAAGAGTGTTGAAATCACAGTATGCACTATATAATAATGAATGTAAAAGCAGAAATGTAAAGTGCAGAAAGTAAATAACACCGGATTTATAGTGGTTCGGATATACGATCCTACGTCCACTCTCACGTCCTAACGTGATGTTTAATCCCTTTAATTTCCACAAATTACAAGGGTCTTGTCCTTTATAGTCCCAAGGTTAGGACTTTGAGATCTGAGCCGTCCTAACAGCTGCGGTCTCCACAAGTGATTGTAAGCACTTGCACTTTGGGGGGTTTCAAAAACTTAAACCTTTCGGTGAGGGTTTGGGGTTTTTGAGATGTATCCAACTAATGGTTCAAGCTTATAATTTGCTTAACCACTATGCCTAAAACAATTGATATACAATATGAACAAGTTTCAGGTTCTTAAGGGTTGGATAAGAAGTACTTAAGAGCTATGGATAATCTAATGGATTTCAGGCTCTTTGAGAATTCTTAGAACAGTGTGACTTTTTGCTTGATGGCTTGCTTAGCTTGTGAATTCTCTCTTGTTGTTTCTGTGTTCAACCTCTTGTATTTATAATGGAGATTGAGTGCAACTAGCCGTTGGAGTTGACTAGCCGTTTGAGCAATCTTCCCATAATAGCTTGATTCCTTGATTCCAGCCGCTTGATTGCTTCAATCCTGGGATCATGTCAATCTTCTAAATAAGGTAGGTCTTCGTTTGAATTGCAAGATGACTTGGGAATCAGCCGAGTCCTGAAAAGAGCACATAGTCTTCTGATCTGTACTACTAGTCTTCTGACTGCTCTTCTGGCCTTAGGTCTTCTGTCTTCTGGTATCAGACGAGTACTACTCTTCTGATCTGGAAATTCTTTGTAATGCTTTAGGCCATCTTTAATCTGGGACTCCATCAGATAAGTAGGTATACAAGCACCTTAACATATCTGGTCTTCAAGGATCTTCTAGTCTTCATGTCTTCTACTCTTCTTATCTTGAGGATAGGCATGTAAGCCATGACTGTGCTGATCAACTGCTATCAATACAGTTGATCACACAAGACTAGTCTAAGCTGTTCTATACAAGTCAGCTGATCCTATTACATTTATAAACTCTAAGTGTTTTGGCCATCAAAACTATTCTAACATCAAATGGGGCTTAGGGTGAATTTATATCCCAACAATTTCCCCCTTTTTGATGAAGCCAAAACTATATATATGATAAATGCTCTTACTAAGGTAAGATAGGAGTTTATAAACTTCATAAGAACTGAAGTATCTGATGAAGACAATGAGAGTTTGTCTTGAAAGCAAAGAGAACTAAACTTGAATATATATAACTTTTACAGATTACAAGTAATAGTTTCTTAAGGCTTTGAAAGTGGTCTTCATCAGGTCTTCTGATCTTCAGATGCGGAAGGCAAGGTACAGACGAGATCGAACTTCTTCCATGTGCTGCAGGTCTGTAACATTCTCCTCTTCATAGATCTTCTCTAGGATCTTTTTGACTTCAATGGAGTCAGTTCTTCCAGAATCCAGTTTGGGAGGATCCCATTTGGGTTCTTCAGGAGTTAAGATTCTGCAGTTATCAAGTTCTTTGGCTGTCTTGACTACTTCTTTCCAGAACTCTGGATCTTCAATGTTCATGAATTGATTGAACTGGAAGAATTCATCTTCATAGGTTGGGAGAGGGCCAAATTTTCTTACAATGTGGTGTTGAATTTGCCATTTCTTCTTCAGAGGGTACCACCTTGGTAGCTCATCTTGAAGGGCTAGATAGTCCACATAGTTGCTATCAAACACCAGAACTTTATCTTTCTGTGCCAGAGCATTTTCTTTCAGTGCTTTCTCCTTGAGAGCTTTCCTGAGTTTGGCTATCTTCCTGTCAAATTTGGCTTTGACTGCCTTCGCATCTTTTAGCTTCTTTTGTTTAAGCTCTTGAGCTTCAAGCTCTTTTCTTTTCTTCAACTCTAAAGCCTCTTTCTCTTCTGCAGTAGGTTCTGCTGGAGTTGACTTCTGAGCTTGCTCATCTGCTAGCTCATCTGCTTTCCTTTTCCTAGTCATTCTTTTCTCGGAAACTTGTTCTGTAGAGGCAGTGATCTGCAGACTTTTGGCAGTTGCTTGAGTGGGAGCTTGGATGTCTTCTTGAGCAATTTCTTTGCCTTTGCCTTTCTTGCTCTTGACTTTGCTTGATAAATCACCCAAGGTTTCATTCAACTCATCTTGAGATACTACCATTACAGCTTGCTGTGCAGTAGTCTTCTCTAGAGCTTTTATCAATACATCTTCCCCCTTTTTGGCTTCAGCAAGTGCAGCCGCAAAAGGCTTCATGGCATTCAGAATCTCCACCCTAAGAGTTTGTTGAAGAGCCATGGCGTTGACTTTGCCAATATGAGTCAGATGTGTGATGCTATGTTCTAGAATCTGAGCATGAGAGTTGGAGGAGGAGGCAGCTTCTAGTTTAGCTGTAATTGCTTCCAGTCTCGTTGCTGTCTCCTTCAGCTGAATCTGAAGTTGTTCATTCTCTGCTGTAGCTGATTGGAGAAGAGCTCGACCTTCAGTAGCTCTTGCTTCAGCATCTTCAATTCGTGTCTTGTAGGTGTTTTCCATGCGGTTGACCTCATTGGTGTAGAGATCAGCAAACCTGGTGGAATGTTCACCTGCCATCTTCAGAATGCTGGTCAGATACTCACTTATCTGATCGTGAAGAGATTCTCCAAACTTGTCCTCAATGTCAATGATCTGGTTTTGAAGACGAGTTCTCTGCTCCTTGACTGCCTTTTCAACATATCTTCCAAGCTGTAGGCCTAAACCCTTTTCAAAGTGTAGGTCTATAGCAGTCTTGACCTGGGAGCATATGTCTGCTGTATAGTCAGCTGTTGAAGTAGAAGTTGAGGCTGTACCTTGAGGCTTTGGATGGACTGTTAGGGCTTTGCCTCTTTCTTCAGCTGAAAGGTACTCTTCATTGAGAAATGTGGTAGTGGCCTTAACCAGGTGAGACATGATGGTGTCTCCTTTGTCAATGAAGTGAGGTAGAGTATCCTTAGGCATGAAGTGATCAGGAATAGTGATTACTTCTCTTTCAATCTCGGTTCTCTCAGCTGGTTCAGCTGAGTCTTCTGCAGGAACTGACGCAGCTGAGTCATTCACTTTTGCTGTGCCAGCTGCCTGATGATCTGATATGTCTTCTGGGATAGAGGTATCAGTAGGTTGAATACCTAGAATTCTGTGGCATACTGCTGTAAAGGCTTCCTCAGGTAGCAGTTGAGTAAAAGATGTGACTTGAGCAACTTCTTTTTGCTCCATTTCCCAGTCGAGGAAATTAGCTTTTCCTCCCATTCCTTCCATGACTTCAATAAGGTCATCCACATCATCTCTCCTGAGTTCAATCCAGGTGCAGATTCTGAGAATTTGTTCGAACTGAACTGATTCCTCATCAATACCAGGAATAGTAGACTTGAGCAGATTTGCTATCTTCATCCTCATTATCTTCTCCCTTGTGCACATAGGATAGTGTACCATTCTGGATTGAGGTTGAGAGGTACCAGCTTGAGCAAGGTCTGCTGGTGCCATGTCTTCTAGAACAGAAGAAATAATGATGGTAGGAGTTTGAGTATGTGGGGTAGTTTCTGTTGGTCCCTGAACGAGTAGTGAATGGGATTAAAGTCTAGAGGGGAGGGGTGAATAGACTTTAAAACTTTTTCAAACAGAGTTGGGAACCTCTTCTGATTGCTATGTCAACTGGACTGCAAGTCTGCTGGTCCAGATGACTATAGTGATCTGACTGAAGAAGTTATATGCGGAAATATGGTGGCCCTGGTTTAGACTCGTTCTTGTAACTTGTTTTACTTTGTGAAATTACTCAGCTGATGCTGGTTTGAAAGTTATGGCCCTTTTTGAAGAGTGTTGAAATCACAGTATGCACTATATAATAATGAATGTAAAAGCAGAAATGTAAAGTGCAGAAAGTAAATAACACCGGATTTATAGTGGTTCGGATATACGATCCTACGTCCACTCTCACGTCCTAACGTGATGTTTAATCCCTTTAATTTCCACAAATTACAAGGGTCTTGTCCTTTATAGTCCCAAGGTTAGGACTTTGAGATCTGAGCCGTCCTAACAGCTGCGGTCTCCACAAGTGATTGTAAGCACTTGCACTTTGGGGGGTTTCAAAAACTTAAACCTTTCGGTGAGGGTTTGGGGTTTTTGAGATGTATCCAACTAATGGTTCAAGCTTATAATTTGCTTAACCACTATGCCTAAAACAATTGATATACAATATGAATAAGTTTCAGGTTCTTTAGGGTTGGATAAGAAGTACTTAAGAGCTACGGATAATCTAATGGATTTCAGGCTCTTTGAGAATTCTTAGAATAGTATGACTTTTTGCTTGATGGCTTGCTTAGCTTGTGAATTCTCTCTTGTAGCTTCTGTGTTCAACCTCTTGTATTTATAATGGAGATTGAGTGCAACTAGCCGTTGGAGTTGACTAGCCGTTTGAGCAATCTTCCCATAATAGCTTGATTCCTTGATTCCAGCCGCTTGATTGCTTCAATCCTGGGATCATGTCAATCTTCTAAATAAGGTAGGTCTTCGTTTGAATTGCAAGATGACTTGGGAATCAGCCGAGTCCTGAAAGAGCACATAGTCTTCTGATCTGTACTACTAGTCTTCTGACTGCTCTTCTGGCCTTAGGTCTTCTGACTTCTGGTATCAGACGAGTACTACTCTTCTGATCTGGAAATTCTTTGTAATGCTTTAGGCCATCTTTAATCTGGGACTCCATCAGATAAGTAGGTATACAAGCACCTTAACATATCTGGTCTTCAAGGATCTTCTAGTCTTCATGTCTTCTACTCTTCTTATCTTGAGGATAGGCATGTAAGCCATGACTGTGCTGATCAGCTGCTATCAATACAGTTGATCACACAAGACTAGTCTAAGCTGTTCTATACAAGTCAGCTGATCCTATTACATTTATAAACTCTAAGTGTTTTGGCCATCAAAACTATTCTAACATCAAATGGGGCTTAGGGTGAATTTATATCCCAACAATTTCCCCCTTTTTGATGAAGCCAAAACTATATATATGATAAATGCTCTTACTAAGGTAAGATAGGAGTTTATAGACTTCATAAAAACTGAAGTATCTGATGAAGACAATGAGAGTTTGTCTTGAAAGCAAAGAGAACTAAACTTGAATATATATAACTTTTACAGATTACAAGTAATAGTTTCTTAAGGCTTTGAAAGTGGTCTTCATCAGGTCTTCTGATCTTCAGATGCGGAAGGCAAGGTACAGACGAGATCGAACTTCTTCCATGTGCTGCAGGTCTGTAACATTCTCCTCTTCATAGATCTTCTCTAGGATCTTTTTGACTTCAATGGAGTCAGTTCTTCCAGAATCCAGTTTGGGAGGATCCCATTTGGGTTCTTCAGGAGTTAAGATTCTGCAGTTATCAAGTTCTTTGGCTGTCTTGACTACTTCTTTCCAGAACTCTGGATCTTCAATGTTCATGAATTGATTGAACTGGAAGAATTCATCTTCATAGGTTGGGAGAGGGCCAAATTTTCTTACAATGTGATGTTGAATTTGCCATTTCTTCTTCAGAGGGTACCACCTTGGTAGCTCATCTTGAAGGGCTAGATAGTCCACATAGTTGCTATCAAACACCAGAACTTTATCTTTCTGTGCCAGAGCATTTTCTTTCAGTGCTTTCTCCTTGAGAGCTTTCCTGAGTTGGGCTATCTTCCTGTCAAATTTGGCTTTGACTGCCTTCGCATCTTTTAGCTTCTTTTGTTTAAGCTCTTGAGCTTCAAGCTCTTTTCTTTTCTTCAACTCTAAAGCCTCTTTCTCTTCTGCAGTAGGCTCTGCTGGAGTTGACTTCTGAACTTGCTCATCTGCTAGCTCATCTGCTTTCCTTTTCCTAGTCATTCTTTTCTCGGAAACTTGTTTTGTAGAGGCAGTGATCTGCAGACTTTTGGCAGTTGCTTGAGTGGGAGCTTGGATGTCTTCTTGAGCAATTTCTTTGCCTTTGCCTTTCTTGCTCTTGACTTTGCTTGATAAATCACCCAAGGTTTCATTCAACTCATCTTGAGATACTACCATTACAGCTTGCTGTGCAGTAGTCTTCTCTAGAGCTTTTATCAATACATCTTCCCCCTTTTTGGCTTCAGCAAGTGCAGCCGCAAAAGGCTTCATGGCATTCAGAATCTCCACCCTAAGAGTTTGTTGAAGAGCCATGGCGTTGACTTTGCCAATATGAGTCAGATGTGTGATGCTATGTTCTAGAATCTGAGCATGAGAGTTGGAGGAGGAGGCAGCTTCTAGTTTAGCTGTAATTGCTTCCAGTCTCGTTGCTGTCTCCTTCAGCTGAATCTGAAGTTGTTCATTCTCTGCTGTAGCTGATTGGAGAAGAGCTCGACCTTCAGTAGCTCTTGCTTCAGCATCTTCAATTCGTGTCTTGTAGGTGTTTTCCATGCGGTTGACCTCATTGGTGTAGAGATCAGCAAACCTGGTGGAATGTTCACCTGCCATCTTCAGAATGCTGGTCAGATACTCACTTATCTGATCGTGAAGAGATTCTCCAAACTTGTCCTCAATGTCAATGATCTGGTTTTGAAGACGAGTTCTCTGCTCCTTGACTGCCTTTTCAACATATCTTCCAAGCTGTAGGCCTAAACCCTTTTCAAAGTGTTGGTCTATAGCAGTCTTGACCTGGGAGCATATGTCTGCGGTATAGTCAGCTGTTGGAGTAGAAGTTGAGGCTGTACCTTGAGGCTTTGGATGGACTGTTAGGGCTTTGCCTCTTTCTTCAGCTGAAAGGTACTCTTCATTGAGAAATGTGGTAGTGGCCTTAACCAGGTGAGACATGATGGTGTCTCCTTTGTCAATGAAGTGAGGTAGAGTATCCTTAGGCATGAAGTGATCAGGAATAGTGATTACTTCTCTTTCAATCTCGATTCTCTCAGCTGGTTCAGCTGAGGCTTCTGCAGGAACTGACGCAGCTGAGTCATTCACTTTTGCTGTGCCAGCTGCCTGATGATCTGATATGTCTTCTGGGATAGAGGTATCAGTAGGTTGAATACCTAGAATTCTGTGGCATACTGCTGTAAAGGCGGCCTCGGGCAGCAGTTGAGTAAAAGATGTGACTTGAGCAACTTCTTTTTGCTCCATTTCCCAGTCGAGGAAATTAGCTTTTCCTCCCATTCCTTCCATGACTTCAATAAGGTCATCCACATCATCTCTCCTGAGTTCAATCCAGGTGCAGATTCTGAGAATTTGTTCGAACTGAACTGATTCCTCATCAATACCAGGAATAGTAGACTTGAGCAGATTTCCTATCTTCATCCTCATTATCTTCTCTCTTGTGCACATAGGATAGTGTACCATTCTGGATTGAGGTTGAGAGGTACCAGCTTGAGCAAGGTCTGCTGGTGCCATGTCTTCTGGAACAGAAGAAATAATGATGGTAGGAGTTTGAGTATGTGGGGTAGTTTCCTCTGCTGTGTGAGTATCAGCAGGGATTTGGGAAGTGATATGTTCTTGATCTTTAGTCGTCTGTTCATCAGCAGGGGTTTGGGTCTGCTGGTCTGGTATGGTGCCTTCATGAAGATCAGTAGAAGTTTGAACACGTGGATCTTGAACATCAGCAGGGTTAGGCAATAGGGTTTCTGGGGTTGAGGTAGGTGGAGCTTGTTCCTCTGCTGTGTGAGTATCAGCAGGGATTTGGATATCAGTGTTTGAGTGGTCAGATGAGGTGGAGTCATCAGAAGGGTTGAAGGATGCAATCGGGGCTATTAACATGGGAGTAGGAAGCCTCGATTTCTTGGACTTTTTGTTTGAAGAAGAATTATTCTTCTTTCTCTTCTGACCCTTTGACAATTTAGATGGAGTAAAAGAGGGAGAGGGTTTAGAAGTACCTGCCTTCTTCAAGGGAGAGGCAGTGGGAGTAGCATCTGAATCAGATGGGGAGATGAGCCCAGATCTGATTAGATATCGTCTTTGTGCTAAGGTCTGATTGTCATCATCATCATCATCCTCAGCAACCTTCTCCTGAGCCTCTTCTTTGGTTGGCTCCTCTTCTTCAGCAGAGTCATGATCAGACTCTTGTGCTGCCTGCTCAGCCAACAGCTTCCTCTTTTCTTCTTTTAACCTTTCTGCCTCAGCAAGAGCTTCCTTTCTCAAATAATATTTGGAGATGTGAAAGGTCTTATGAGGTCCCATCTTGTACTTCTTTAGGAGAATATCCGGAAGGATGATGCTCAGCTTGTTGACAAAGCTGACTGTGGCTGCTACCTTCCATACCTTTGATTGTAAGTCCAAAGTGACTTTCTTTGCCTCAAGAGCAATTCTTTCTAAGAATAGTCCTTGCCAGTCTCCATCGATCTGATCCCAGATTGCAGCCATTACTCGAACCTTTAAAGTAGTAACCGCATCATGACTGAATGTGTTACCAAGTAACATCTTCCCTGCAATATCCAACAAGGTTTGGAATTTTGGTTCAATTTGGGATTTCTTTAGTCCAGTTGCATCAGTAGCCTTGATTCGTCCACCAGTAAACATCTCCATATACTCCTTTTCTTTATTCATGATGTAGTTGGAGATATTTATTTTCCCCCTTGAAAGGCCAAACAATTCCTGAAGAATTTCCCTTGTAACCTTGACTTTGTGTCCGTTCATGACACTTTCAACATGAGAACCCTTCATCACGGCGTTTGCATAGAATGTCAGAACGTCTTGTTCATAGACATTAGTTGGAGCTGCTTCCAAAAAGTCCCTGAGTTTAAGATTGACGCACCGAAGCAATATCTCCTTGTTCTCATCTGTGTGTTTGCCTTTGAAAAACAGAGCATTCTCCGTAAAAATCTTCCCTTCCTTGGACCACTTTGCAGCATCCAAGGTGCCAGTGTTCTTGGTCTTCTCGTCGTAAATTTCAATGATTGCCATAGTAGAGTCTGAGTGTTAGGGTTTAAAGGCTTGAAAGAGATTTGCAGAACGAGGGAGAGTAATGTGAGTAATTGAGTAATAAAAGTGGCAGGGATTAGGGATGTGAATATATATATACTCCAGAGAATTTGATCTAACGGTCAGATTTGCGTTTGAATTTGGAGTAGAGCCCAAGATTTCCTTCTTTGATTTCTTAAATTTGCCGGCTGGTTATGCCATTTGGCAATTGTTGATTTGCTGGCAATATGATACTTGAGTATTAATGACATCATTACCAAAAATAGCCGTTGAGACTAATTTATGGTAAGAATTGATCATCAAGGCCGTTTTCTATAAGAAAATTGCATTCCTTATATAAGCCAATTTGTTTAATTACATTCAGGAATAAATCTAGAATGAATTACATGATCAAGACTAGTCATTATACTCTAAATTTGTGTGATTTGATCAGCAGAGTGAGGTCTTCTGAGTTCTTCAAGATGTCTGCTGATTGACTTTGAAAAGTCTTCTGGGCAGCTGAGTTGGTCTTCTGATCAGCTGAGTAGAGGAAACTGTGTTTGCTCTCATGATCCAACCTGGATGGATCCTTCCAGCTTTATTGTGAGTGATGATCCAACCTGGTTTGATGGATCTTTCAGCTCCTTCTTCAAATCAAGTGGAGCTAGTCTAGACGTAGTCCCACTGATTTAAATGTTCCTCACCATCGGATGTTCCTCATCATCAGATGGGATGTAGCATCTAATGTGCTCTTGTTGAATTTCTTCGCTTCTCTAGAAGGGGAAGGAAGGTTGAGGGGTGCTTCAATGGAGTTGAAGAGAGGGCCATGGACTCAGCCTTCATGTTCTGTTTAGACACAGTAGCTTGTGATAACAAGCTCTCCATGTAGAACTTCCTTCTGGAGAAGAAGCTCTGCTTGTTTGCTACTTTGTCCTCTGCATCTCTTCCTCCTTTAGCTTTCAACAAGAACGTCTCTTCTTCCTTTAGCTTTCATGAACATAATCATGTTGAGTAAGCCATGGATCTGCATCATCTTCATCTTCTGGACAAATCTTCATCTCCTTCACCCAAGATTTTGGTTGAAGAATGATCTCCATTCCATCTCTTCTTTCAATTGTCTCCATACCTGAAATAAGAAAAGTGTTAGATGTTTCTGTGTTCTTAGGTGTTCTCATAACTTCTCCTTTTATAGGGGTAGAAATGAGGTATTGAAGAGGAAGATGACAAGACTATAAAGGTGATAGGTCTGAATTCTGAAAAGTGATTTCTTGAGATCAGTAGTGAATTTCTTGATCCAAGGGTGCACATTTAAAGATATTCAGACTTATCTAATGGAATGCAGAAATTATGAATTTTGACCATGAGTTATTTGAAATCCGTACTGTGCATGCATACTGTTGAGTCGGTGAGGATGGTGTATTAATCCAGCCAAATATGACTCAGTAGTATACTGTATTTATGTATATGAATAGAGTATTTTATGAAGAATAGTTTATTAATATACATAGTTATACATTGCTTAGTTGTAAGGAGATCAAATAACTTTGTTCAAGTCTGCTATATATGTATATATGTATACTGTGCTATGCAGATGTTAGAGTATTTCATCAAGGATTCTTAAGGTATCATTGATTCCCCCTTGATTAGATAACTCTAAGTTTTCCCTCAGCTCTATCTGTCTTCATTGGGAAAGAACTTACCTGAAGATGAGGGTGTCTATTCACCTCATCTGATTCTCCTAGTCTGCTGCACTTGGGTCAGCTGAGGTTTTCAGCTGTTTTCTCCTTCTTCATGTGCTTGGGTCCAGGAGTCCTAAGCTGTAACATAAGGTCTTGAACCTGTCTTCAGCTAGGGGCTTAGTCAAGATGTCTGCTCTTTGGATATCTGTGTGAATTTTCTCCATCTTGATGTCCTTCTTTTCAAGGTGATCTCTTATGAAGTGGTGTCTAATGTCGACATGCTTGCACCTTGTGTGGAGGACTGGATTTTGAGTGACGGCAATGGCGCTGCTGCTATCACAATAAATAGGGACTTCTCTTGCCTCTACATTGTAATCCTTGAGTTGTTGAACTAGCCAGAGCAGCTGACTACAACAACTACCAGCTGCCATGTATTCTGCTTCAGTGGTGGAGGTTGCAACTGAGGTTTGCTTCTTAGAGAACCATGATATCAGCTTGTTTCCTAGAAATTGACAGGTTCCTGATGTGGACTTCCTATCAATTCTGCATCCTCCAAAGTCTGAGTCAGAATAGCCACTCAATTCTAGATTGTCATCAGCAGAGTACCATAGACCTAGGTTGACTGATCCTTTTAGGTACTTGAGAATCTTCCTTGCTGCTTCTAGATGACTTTGCTTTGGGTTTGCTTGAAACCTAGCACATACTCCTACAGCAAATGTTATGTCTGGTCTGCTGGCTGTAAGATATAGTAAAGATCCAATCAGTGCTCTATATTCAGCTTGATCAACTGCCTGTCCAGACTCATCTGGTTCCATTTTGAAAGATGTCATCATTGGAATCCTTGCAGTCTTGCTTTGTAGAGCTTTGAATCTTTCTAGCAGACTCTTGGTATACTTGGACTGGTTGATGAAGATCCCTTCTGGACTCTGCTTGACTTGAAGTCCTAGGAAATAATTCATCTCACCCATCATGCTCATTTCGAATTTTCCTTGCATAAGTTCAGAGAACTTTTTGCACATTTCTTGATTGGGTGATCCAAATATGATGTCATCTACATATATTTGTACCATTAAAATGTCTTCTCCTTCTTGTATTCTGAAGAGAGTTCTATCAACTTTGCCTTTTGTATATCCATTGTCAAGTAGGAATTGTGACAATGTGTCATACCAAGCTCTAGGGGCTTGTTTTAGACCATAGAGAGCCTTCTTCAGTCGATATACTTGATCACCTTTTTCAAATCCTGGAGGCTGCTCTACATATACTTCTTCTATCAGAATACCATTTAGAAAAGCACTCTTGACATCCATTTGATATACCTTGAAGCCCATATATGATGCATAAGCTAGAAATAGTCGAATGGCTTCTAATCTGGCTACTGGTGCAAAAGTTTCATCATAGTCAATCCCTTCAGATTGTGAGTATCCTTTTGCAACTAGTCTTGCCTTATTTCTAGTTATCACATCATTTTCGTCCTTCTTGTTCTTGAATACCCACTTTGTTCCTACTACATTGTGGTTTTCAGGACGATCTACCAATTCCCAGACTTCATTTCTTTCGAATTGGTTTAGTTCTTCTTGCATAGCAGTGATCCAATTGCTATCTGTCATTGCTTCTTCTATGTCAGCTGGTTCAATGTTGGACAGGAAAGCACACCAGCAGAACATAGATGATTGAGAATTCTGATTCAGTTGTCTTCTGGTCTTGACACCTGATTCTGCTCCTCCTAAGATGAGGTTTGATGGATGGTTGTTCCTCCATGTATGCCTCACTGGAGTATCTGCATTGGATGAGTTTGGATCCTCATTTGATCTAGTGCCATCAGGAGGGTTGACTTGATTAGTTCGATCATCTTCTGTATCTTGAGTGTCAAAGAGATCATTCCCCCTGGCATTTGGAATTGATGCATCTTGATTCTGGTCAGCTTGCCCTGCTTGAGTTTGAGATCTAGTGACAGGTCTATGAGGCTTATCTTCCTCTGGTTCTTCAGGGAATGGTTCATTGACTTCAATAAATTCATCAGACCTCTTCTTGATCACTAGTTTCTTCATCTGTTCTGTAGCTGAGGTTGTTTCTACTGCATTCTTTTCACAAGATTCATCAAAAACAACATGAGGTGTTTCTTCCACAAGAAGGGTTCGTTTGTTGAGTACTCTAAATGCTTTGCTAGTTGAGGAGTATCCTAAGAATATCCCCTCATCTGCTTTGGCATCAAAAGCATTCAACTTACTCTTCCCATTGTTGTGAATGAAACACTTACAACCAAATATATGAAAGTAAGATACTCTAGGTTTTCTTCATTTCCACAGTTCATATGGGGTTTTCTCATGTATTTTATGAATGCCTGACCTGTTTTGAGTGTGACAAGCTGTGTTGATGGCTTCTGCCCATAGCTTCTTGGGAGTAGAGAATTCAGTAAGGAGTGTTCTGGCAGCTTCTTTGAGTGTTCTGACTCTTCTTTCAGCTACACCATTCTGTTGTGGTGTTCTTGCTGCACTTGTCTCGTGCTGAATACCATTAGAAGTACAATAGGCAATTATATAAGAGTTAATGAATTCAGTGCCTTTGTCACTTCTAATTTTCACGATTGGTTCTCCTTTCTCTACTTGGGTCCTCTTCAATAATTCAGGTAGCTTCTGCTGTGTTTCACTCTTCTTGTATAGGAAGATAACCCAAGTAAACTTGGAATAATCATCTACAACAATAAGAGTGTACTTCCTTCCTGTTAGAGTGGTTGGAGTGATTGGTCCAAAGAGATCCATGTGAAGCAATTCAAGAACTCTGCTGGTTGATGCTGTCTTCTTGGTCTTGAAGGAGACCTTTGTTTGCTTTCCTTGTTGACATGCATTACAAACCTGATCTTTACAGTAGAGTTCATTAGGCAGACCATCAACTAAGGATTCCCTTGCTAACTTGTTCATAGTCTTAAAGTTCAGATGGCTAAGACGTTTGTGCCATAGCCAGCTGACATCTTTAGGGCTCTTCACAAGCAGGCATGTATCCTTAGGACAGCTGTTCCAATTTGCAAGATACATACTTCCCTTTCTAGATCCTGTTAGAAGGTTTTGTTTTGTTCTTTTATCACTTATGAGACATTCATCTTTAGAGAATTTAACTGAATAACCAGTGTCACAAAAGTGAGAAACAGATAATAGATTAAACTTAAGACCTTCTACATATGATACATCATGTACCTCAATGTCACCATTTTTAAGGGTGCCATATCCTTTTGTGTTACCGTGCGCGTTATCACCAAAGAAAACTTTTGGACCTTTCTTCTCTATGTAGTTGGTCAGCAGGGTTTTGGTTCCTGTCATGTGAGTTGAGCATCCACTATCTATGTACCAAGTTTCTCCTGCTAGACCTCCTCTTTTGTATAGGTCCTTCCTTTCCTGCAAGAAAAGTTAAGTTTTAGGTACCCATTTTGTTTTGGGTCCTTGGGTGTTAGTACTACCCTTGGGAACCCACATATACATTGGTCGTTTAAACAACCTTGAACATTTGAGTTGTTTCCCTCGGGCATCACAGAACCAAATCTTACCAGTCAGCACCTTGGACTGATCTGATTTGTTCTTGGTGTCAGCTAAGTAGTAGTCAAATGGTTTCCCTTTATAGGAGTGTACATACATGATCTTTTGACTAGTTACATTCGGCCTGGGTGCATTAGCTGGTCGATGCACACGATTATATGGACCATACTCTTCTGTTCTCACAATATCATAAGAGATAGGGGGTGCAAAGAGAACAGATTTGTTTGAAGAAGATTTCTTCTTCTTGGCTGGAGCAGCATACAGCTGAGACTGTCTCAGCCGAGATGGTCTAGGCTGTTTGCTGTTCCTCTGTACAGGCTTGGGGTTAGCTTGTCCTTTACCATTCTTGGTTTTGGGATAGTTAGCCTTAGCTGGTACAGATGCCTTTTGGTTCATATTGAGTTCATTGTGTTTAGAACACTCACCCTGTTCATGTGTCTGAGTAGTGCACTGGTTAGGTGTACTACCCCCAGCTGGAGAGGATGTTGATGGATTAAGTTCATAACCTAAACCCATCTTATTGCCACTTGATCTATAATATTCAGATATACTTTCAATAGTAGTCGAAGCTTTATTGAATTCTGATATTTTTCGATCTAGGCATTCCTTCTCCTTTTCTAAGAGCTTATGTGTTTGGAAGAGATCATCGAACTTAGACTGAAGTATACGAAATTCTTTGGTTTCTAAGGCTTGAGTTTCTAACATCCCCTCATACAACTGAGTTGTTGTGGTATTTTCTTCTTTAAGAAGTTCCACTTCTTTGGTCAACCTTTCATTCATGGTGACTAACTCAGGGGTGTTATCAAACTTTACCTTTTTCAACCTAGCAATTTCTTTCCTTAAGTCCTTATTCTCCTCTTCCACTTCTATAAAGGCTCTAGTGGCAATATCCAGATCACCTTTTACCTTTCTTAAAGATTGATAATAGGTGTCTTCTGATTCGCCTTCAGATGAGTTTATGTCATCTGTTTGTGAGAAAATAGGTGAATGGAAAGTAGTAGTATAAGAGTTTACCTCATTTTCTCCTATGGCCATCATAGCTAGATCGTCTGAATCATCTGAAAAGATTTGATCGTCTGGTGATGTAGGAAGTTCATCACTTTGATATTCAGATTCTTCAGTCACCATTGCCTTTTTGTCTGAGGTTCTTCTTGGCCTTCTTTCTTTCTTGTCATCCAAATCCAGCTCAGGACATTCATAGACATAGTGTCCTGGTTTGCCACAGTTGAAGCAAGATCCAGGTTTCTGATTTGAGTTGCCTCTCCTTGGAGGAGTGGCATCTCTTCTTCTAGATCCTCGGCTGTCAGATGACTCCACATCCTTTCTAGGATGTCTTTCTGGTGTTCTTTCTCTGGAACCTCTGAAGGGTGAACTTGCTCTTCTATCTTTGTAGTTTCTATAGAATTTTCTATATTTACTGTTGAGGGTGTTCATCCTTTCAAATCTCTTGATCATAAGTGCCATTTGCTCTTTTAGGCTCATGTCTGATCCTTCACAGTCTTCTGTTTTCAGAGAGGTCTTGCCAGATGAGCTGCTTGCAGCTTTTGTATTGGCTGCCTTGAAGGCTACAGTCTTGGAGGTAGATGGGGTTGCAGTTGGCTCATCACTTCCTGAGTTCTCTTCTCTTTCAAGATCATATTCATGGGCTTTCAGGTTCTGAAATAGAGTTTGGGCAGACCACTTCTTGATATCTTGAGTATCTTTGATGATGGTCTTCTTGAGTCTCCATTTCTTGGTTAGAGAATCTAAGATCTTTAGATTTTTCTCTCTATTTGTGTATTTCTTGCCCAGAGATTCTATCTCATTGATGATCTTGGTAAATCTGTTGTCTAATTGATCAATAGACTCTTCTGGTTGCATCTTGAAGTGCCAATGCCTCCCACATCTCTCTGGCTGACTCACAATGGATTACCTTTGCAATGTACTCATTTGGAAGAGTTTGCATTATGTAATCTTGAGCAATGCTATCAAGGTTTGATTGCTTCATCTCTTCTGGTGTGAGATCCTTCATGGGCTTGGGAACCAGTTCTCCAACTGGGACTTCTGGATCACCATTTGCAGTGTTGACTGTCATGATGGTGATCGGGCCTTCTGTGATTACAGACCACATCTTGTAGTGGACTGATGTGAGATTCTTCCTCATCCTGATCTTCCAGTAATCATAATCCTCCACTGAAAACTTAGGCAACTTACGCATATTAGCACTCATGCTGTATGAGTTTTCAAAAACAAGTTTTCAAAAAGATCTGTTCAAGAGGACTACAGAAAGACTCCCTCAAGTCTTCTGATAATCTAGAGACAGTAGTCCGTTAGAACCACTGCTCTGATACCACTTGTTGGTCCCTGAACGAGTAGTGAATGGGATTAAAGTCTAGAGGGGAGGGGTGAATAGACTTTAAAACTTTTTCAAACAGAGTTGGGAAGCTCTTCTGATTGCTATGTCAACTGGACTGCAAGTCTGCTGGTCCAGATGACTATAGTGATCTGACTGAAGAAGTTATATGCGGAAATATGGTGGCCCTGGTTTAGACTCGTTCTTGTAACTTGTTTTACTTTGTGAAATTACTCAGCTGATGCTGGTTTGAAAGTTATGGCCCTTTTTGAAGAGTGTTGAAATCACAGTATGCACTATATAATAATGAATGTAAAAGCAGAAATGTAAAGTGCAGAAAGTAAATAACACCGGATTTATAGTGGTTCGGATATACGATCCTACGTCCACTCTCACGTCCTAACGTGATGTTTAATCCCTTTAATTTCCACAAATTACAAGGGTCTTGTCCTTTATAGTCCCAAGGTTAGGACTTTGAGATCTGAGCCGTCCTAACAGCTGCGGTCTCCACAAGTGATTGTAAGCACTTGCACTTTGGGGGGTTTCAAAAACTTAAACCTTTCGGTGAGGGTTTGGGGTTTTTGAGATGTATCCAACTAATGGTTCAAGCTTATAATTTGCTTAACCACTATGCCTAAAACAATTGATATACAATATGAATAAGTTTCAGGTTCTTAAGGGTTGGATAAGAAGTACTTAAGAGCTATGGATAATCTAATGGATTTCAGGCTCTTTGAGAATTCTTAGAATAGTATGACTTTTTGCTTGATGGCTTGCTTAGCTTGTGAATTCTCTCTTGTAGCTTCTGTGTTCAACCTCTTGTATTTATAATGGAGATTGAGTGCAACTAGCCGTTGGAGTTGACTAGCCGTTTGAGCAATCTTCCCATAATAGCTTGATTCCTTGATTCCAGCCGCTTGATTGCTTCAATCCTGGGATCATGTCAATCTTCTAAATAAGGTAGGTCTTCGTTTGAATTGCAAGATGACTTGGGAATCAGCCGAGTCCTGAAAGAGCACATAGTCTTCTGATCTGTACTACTAGTCTTCTGACTGCTCTTCTGGCCTTAGGTCTTCTGACTTCTGGTATCAGACGAGTACTACTCTTCTGATCTGGAAATTCTTTGTAATGCTTTAGGCCATCTTTAATCTGGGACTCCATCAAATAAGTAGGTATACAAGCACCTTAACATATCTGGTCTTCAAGGATCTTCTAGTCTTCATGTCTTCTACTCTTCTTATCTTGAGGATAGGCATGTAAGCCATGACTGTGCTGATCAGCTGCTATCAATACAGTTGATCACACAAGACTAGTCTAAGCTGTTCTATACAAGTCAGCTGATCCTATTACATTTATAAACTCTAAGTGTTTTGGCCATCAAAACTATTCTAACATCAAATGGGGCTTAGGGTGAATTTATATCCCAACAATTTCCCCCTTTTTGATGAAGCCAAAACTATATATATGATAAATGCTCTTACTAAGGTAAGATAGGAGTTTATAGACTTCATAAAAACTGAAGTATCTGATGAAGACAATGAGAGTTTGTCTTGAAAGCAAAGAGAACTAAACTTGAATATATATAACTTTTACAGATTACAAGTAATAGTTTCTTAAGGCTTTGAAAGTGGTCTTCATCAGGTCTTCTGATCTTCAGATGCGGAAGGCAAGGTACAGACGAGATCGAACTTCTTCCATGTGCTGCAGGTCTGTAACATTCTCCTCTTCATAGATCTTCTCTAGGATCTTTTTGACTTCAATGGAGTCAGTTCTTCCAGAATCCAGTTTGGGAGGATCCCATTTGGGTTCTTCAGGAGTTAAGATTCTGCAGTTATCAAGTTCTTTGGCTGTCTTGACTACTTCTTTCCAGAACTCTGGATCTTCAATGTTCATGAATTGATTGAACTGGAAGAATTCATCTTCATAGGTTGGGAGAGGGCCAAATTTTCTTACAATGTGATGTTGAATTTGCCATTTCTTCTTCAGAGGGTACCACCTTGGTAGCTCATCTTGAAGGGCTAGATAGTCCACATAGTTGCTATCAAACACCAGAACTTTATCTTTCTGTGCCAGAGCATTTTCTTTCAGTGCTTTCTCCTTGAGAGCTTTCCTGAGTTTGGCTATCTTCCTGTCAAATTTGGCTTTGACTGCCTTCGCATCTTTTAGCTTCTTTTGTTTAAGCTCTTGAGCTTCAAGCTCTTTTCTTTTCTTCAACTCTAAAGCCTCTTTCTCTTCTGCAGTAGGCTCTGCTGGAGTTGACTTCTGAACTTGCTCATCTGCTAGCTCATCTGCTTTCCTTTTCCTAGTCATTCTTTTCTCGGAAACTTGTTCTGTAGAGGCAGTGATCTGCAGACTTTTGGCAGTTGCTTGAGTGGGAGCTTGGATGTCTTCTTGAGCAATTTCTTTGCCTTTGCCTTTCTTGCTCTTGACTTTGCTTGATAAATCACCCAAGGTTTCATTCAACTCATCTTGAGATACTACCATTACAGCTTGCTGTGCAGTAGTCTTCTCTAGAGCTTTTATCAATACATCTTCCCCCTTTTTGGCTTCAGCAAGTGCAGCCGCAAAAGGCTTCATGGCATTCAGAATCTCCACCCTAAGAGTTTGTTGAAGAGCCATGGCGTTGACTTTGCCAATATGAGTCAGATGTGTGATGCTATGTTCTAGAATCTGAGCATGAGAGTTGGAGGAGGAGGCAGCTTCTAGTTTAGCTGTAATTGCTTCCAGTCTCGTTGCTGTCTCCTTCAGCTGAATCTGAAGTTGTTCATTCTCTGCTGTAGCTGATTGGAGAAGAGCTCGACCTTCAGTAGCTCTTGCTTCAGCATCTTCAATTCGTGTCTTGTAGGTGTTTTCCATGCGGTTGACCTCATTGGTGTAGAGATCAGCAAACCTGGTGGAATGTTCACCTGCCATCTTCAGAATGCTGGTCAGATACTCACTTATCTGATCGTGAAGAGATTCTCCAAACTTGTCCTCAATGTCAATGATCTGGTTTTGAAGACGAGTTCTCTGCTCCTTGACTGCCTTTTCAACATATCTTCCAAGCTGTAGGCCTAAACCCTTTTCAAAGTGTAGGTCTATAGCAGTCTTGACCTGGGAGCATATGTCTGCTGTATAGTCAGCTGTTGGAGTAGAAGTTGAGGCTGTACCTTGAGGCTTTGGATGGACTGTTAGGGCTTTGCCTCTTTCTTCAGCTGAAAGGTACTCTTCATTGAGAAATGTGGTAGTGGCCTTAACCAGGTGAGACATGATGGTGTCTCCTTTGTCAATGAAGTGAGGTAGAGTATCCTTAGGCATGAAGTGATCAGGAATAGTGATTACTTCTCTTTCAATCTCGGTTCTCTCAGCTGGTTCAGCTGAGGCTTCTGCAGGAACTGACGCAGCTGAGTCATTCACTTTTGCTGTGCCAGCTGCCTGATGATCTGATATGTCTTCTGGGATAGAGGTATCAGTAGGTTGAATACCTAGAATTCTGTGGCATACTGCTGTAAAGGCGGCCTCGGGCAGCAGTTGAGTAAAAGATGTGACTTGAGCAACTTCTTTTTGCTCCATTTCCCAGTCGAGGAAATTAGCTTTTCCTCCCATTCCTTCCATGACTTCAATAAGGTCATCCACATCATCTCTCCTGAGTTCAATCCAGGTGCAGATTCTGAGAATTTGTTCGAACTGAACTGATTCCTCATCAATACCAGGAATAGTAGACTTGAGCAGATTTGCTATCTTCATCCTCATTATCTTCTCCCTTGTGCACATAGGATAGTGTACCATTCTGGATTGAGGTTGAGAGGTACCAGCTTGAGCAAGGTCTGCTGGTGCCATGTCTTCTGGAACAGAAGAAATAATGATGGTAGGAGTTTGAGTATGTGGGGTAGTTTCCTCTGCTGTGTGAGTATCAGCAGGGATTTGGGAAGTGATATGTTCTTGATCTTTAGTCGTCTGTTCATCAGCAGGGGTTTGGGTCTGCTGGTCTGGTATGGTGCCTTCATGAAGATCAGTAGAAGTTTGAACACGTGGATCTTGAACATCAGCAGGGTTAGGCAATAGGGTTTCTGGGGTTGAGGTAGGTGGAGCTTGTTCCTCTGCTGTGTGAGTATCAGCAGGGATTTGGATATCAGTGTTTGAGTGGTCAGATGAGGTGGAGTCATCAGAAGGGTTGAAGGATGCA
The DNA here is from genome assembly GCA_963675135.1 of Galeopsis tetrahit. Lineage (NCBI taxonomy): Eukaryota > Viridiplantae > Streptophyta > Magnoliopsida > Lamiales > Lamiaceae > Galeopsis > Galeopsis tetrahit. Next base: position 78,475,201 of record OY776127.1, read on the forward strand.
ATCGGGGCTATTAACATGGGAGTAGGAAGCCTCGATTTCTTGGACTTTTTGTTTGAAGAAGAATTATTCTTCTTTCTCTTCTGACCCTTTGACAATTTAGATGGAGTAAAAGAGGGAGAGGGTTTAGAAGTACCTGCCTTCTTCAAGGGAGAGGCAGTGGGAGTAGCATCTGAATCAGATGGGGAGATGAGCCCAGATCTGATTAGATATCGTCTTTGTGCTAAGGTCTAATTGTCATCATCATCATCATCCTCAGCAACCTTCTCCTGAGCCTCTTCTTTGGTTGGCTCCTCTTCTTCAGCAGAGTTATGATCAGACTCTTGTGCTGCCTGCTCAGCCAACAGCTTTCTCTTTTCTTCTTTTAACCTTTCTGCCTCAGCAAGAGCTTCCTTTCTCAAATAATATTTGGAGATGTGAAAGGTCTTATGAGGTCCCATCTTGTACTTCTTTAGGAGAATATCCGGAAGGATGATGCTCAGCTTGTTGACAAAGCTGACTGTGGCTGCTACCTTCCATACCTTTGATTGTAAGTCCAAAGTGACTTTCTTTGCCTCAAGAGCAATTCTTTCTAAGAATAGTCCTTGCCAGTCTCCATCGATCTGATCCCAGATTGCAGCCATTACTCGAACCTTTAAAGTAGTAACCGCATCATGACTGAATGTGTTACCAAGTAACATCTTCCCTGCAATATCCAACAAGGTTTGGAATTTTGGTTCAAGTTGGGATTTCTTTAGTCCAGTTGCATCAGTAGCCTTGATTCGTCCACCAGTAAACATCTCCATATACTCCTTTTCTTTATTCATGATGTAGTTGGAGATATTTATTTTCCCCCTTGAAAGGCCAAACAATTCCTGAAGAATTTCCCTTGTAACCGTGACTTTGTGTCCGTTCATGACACTTTCAACATGAGAACCCTTCATCACGGCGTTTGCATAGAATGTCAGAACGTCTTGTTCATAGACATTAGTTGGAGCTGCTTCCAAAAAGTCCCTGAGTTTAAGATTGACGCACCGAAGCAATATCTCCTTGTTCTCATCTGTGTGTTTGCCTTTGAAAAACAGAGCATTCTCCGTAAAAATCTTCCCTTCCTTGGACCACTTTGCAGCATCCAAGGTGCCAGTGTTCTTGGTCTTCTCGTCGTAAATGTCAATGATTGCCATAGTAGAGTCTGAGTGTTAGGGTTTGAAGGCTTGAAAGAGATTTGCAGAACGAGAGAGAGTAATGTGAGTAATTGAGTAATAAAAGTGGCAGGGATTAGGGATGTGAATATATATATACTCCAGAGAATTTGATCTAACGGTCAGATTTGCGTTTGAATTTGGAGTAGAGCCCAAGATTTCCTTCTTTGATTTCTTAAATTTGCCGGCTGGTTATGCCATTTGGCAATTGTTGATTTGCTGGCAATATGATACTTGAGTATTAATGACATCATTACCAAAAATAGCCGTTGAGACTAATTTATGGTAAGAATTGATCATCAAGGCCGTTTTCTATAAGAAAATTGCATTCCTTATATAAGCCAATTTGTTTAATTACATTCAGGAATAAATCTAGAATGAATTACATGATCAAGACTAGTCATTATACTCTAAATTTGTGTGATTTGATCAGCAGAGTGAGGTCTTCTGAGTTCTTCAAGATGTCTGCTGATTGACTTTGAAAAGTCTTCTGGGCAGCTGAGTTGGTCTTCTGATCAGCTGAGTAGAGGAAACTGTGTTTGCTCTCATGATCCAACCTGGATGGATCCTTCCAGCTTTATTGTGAGTGATGATCCAACCTGGTTTGATGGATCTTTCAGCTCCTTCTTCAAATCAAGTGGAGCTAGTCTAGACGTAGTCCCACTGATTTAAATGTTCCTCACCATCGGATGTTCCTCATCATCAGATGGGATGTAGCATCTAATGTGCTCTTGTTGAATTTCTTCGCTTCTCTAGAAGGGGAAGGAAGGTTGAGGGGTGCTTCAATGGAGTTGAAGAGAGGGCCATGGACTCAGCCTTCATGTTCTGTTTAGACACAGTAGCTTGTGATAACAAGCTCTCCATGTAGAACTTCCTTCTGGAGAAGAAGCTCTGCTTGTTTGCTACTTTGTCCTCTGCATCTCTTCCTCCTTTAGCTTTCAACAAGAACGTCTCTTCTTCCTTTAGCTTTCATGAACATACTCATGTTGAGTAAGCCATGGATCTGCATCATCTTCATCTTCTGGACAAATCTTCATCTCCTTCACCCAAGATTTTGGTTGAAGAATGATCTCCATTCCATCTCTTCTTTCAATTGTCTCCATACCTGAAATAAGAAAAGTGTTAGATGTTTCTGTGTTCTTAGGTGTTCTCATAACTTCTCCTTTTATAGGGGTAGAAATGAGGTATTGAAGAGGAAGATGACAAGACTATAAAGGTGATAGGTCTGAATTCTGAAAAGTGATTTCTTGAGATCAGTAGTGAATTTCTTGATCCAAGGGTGCACATTTAAAGATATTCAGACTTATCTAATGGAATGCAGAAATTATGAATTTTGACCATGAGTTATTTGAAATCCGTACTGTGCATGCATACTGTTGAGTCGGTGAGGATGGTGTATTAATCCAGCCAAATATGACTCAGTAGTATACTGTATTTATGTATATGAATAGAGCATTTTATGAAGAATAGTTTATTAATATACATAGTTATACATTGCTTAGTTGTAAGGAGATCAAATAACTTTGTTCAAGTCTGCTATATATGTATATATGTATACTGTGCTATGCAGATGTTAGAGTATTTCATCAAGGATTCTTAAGGTATCATTGATTCCCCCTTGATTAGATAACTCTAAGTTTTCCCTCAGCTCTATCTGTCTTCATTGGGAAAGAACTTACCTGAAGATGAGGGTGTCTATTCACCTCATCTGATTCTCCTAGTCTGCTGCACTTGGGTCAGCTGAGGTTTTCAGCTGTTTTCTCCTTCTTCATGTGCTTGGGTCCAGGAGTCCTAAGCTGTAACATAAGGTCTTGAACCTGTCTTCAGCTAGGGGCTTAGTCAAGATGTCTGCTCTTTGGATATCTGTGTGAATTTTCTCCATCTTGATGTCCTTCTTTTCAAGGTGATCTCTTATGAAGTGGTGTCTAATGTCGACATTCTTGCACCTTGTGTGGAGGACTGGATTTTGAGTGACGGCAATGGCGCTGCTGCTATCACAATAAATAGGGACTTCTCTTGCCTCTACATTGTAATCCTTGAGTTGTTGAACTAGCCAGAGCAGCTGACTACAACAACTACCAGCTGCCATGTATTCTGCTTCAGTGGTGGAGGTTGCAACTGAGGTTTGCTTCTTAGAGAACCATGATATCAGCTTGTTTCCTAGAAATTGACAGGTTCCTGATGTGGACTTCCTATCAATTCTGCATCCTCCAAAGTCTGAGTCAGAATAGCCACTCAATTCTAGATTGTTATCAGCAGAGTACCATAGACCTAGGTTGACTGATCCTTTTAGGTACTTGAGAATCTTCCTTGCTGCTTCTAGATGACTTTGCTTTGGGTTTGCTTGAAACCTAGCACATACTCCTACAGCAAATGTTATGTCTGGTCTGCTGGCTGTAAGATATAGTAAAGATCCAATCAGTGCTCTATATTCAGCTTGATCAACTGCCTGTCCAGACTCATCTGGTTCCATTTTGAAAGATGTCATCATTGGAATCCTTGCAGTCTTGCTTTGTAGAGCTTTGAATCTTTCTAGCAGACTCTTGGTATACTTGGACTGGTTGATGAAGATCCCTTCTGGACTCTGCTTGACTTGAAGTCCTAGGAAATAATTCATCTCACCCATCATGCTCATTTCGAATTTTCCTTGCATAAGTTCAGAGAACTTTTTGCACATTTCTTGATTGGGTGATCCAAATATGATGTCATCTACATATATTTGTACCATTAAAATGTCTTCTCCTTCTTGTATTCTGAAGAGAGTTCTATCAACTTTGCCTTTTGTATATCCATTGTCAAGTAGGAATTGTGACAATGTGTCATACCAAGCTCTAGGGGCTTGTTTTAGACCATAGAGAGCCTTCTTCAGTCGATATACTTGATCACCTTTTTCAAATCCTGGAGGCTGCTCTACATATACTTCTTCTATCAGAATACCATTTAGAAAAGCACTCTTGACATCCATTTGATATACCTTGAAGCCCATATATGATGCATAAGCTAGAAATAGTCGAATGGCTTCTAATCTGGCTACTGGTGCAAAAGTTTCATCATAGTCAATCCCTTCAGATTGTGAGTATCCTTTTGCAACTAGTCTTGCCTTATTTCTAGTTATCACATCATTTTCGTCCTTCTTGTTCTTGAATACCCACTTTGTTCCTACTACATTGTGGTTTTCAGGACGATCTACCAATTCCCAGACTTCATTTCTTTCGAATTGGTTTAGTTCTTCTTGCATAGCAGTGATCCAATTGCTATCTGTCATTGCTTCTTCTATGTCAGCTGGTTCAATGTTGGACAGGAAAGCACACCAGCAGAACATAGATGATTGAGAATTCTGATTCAGTTGTCTTCTGGTCTTGACACCTGATTCTGCTCCTCCTAAGATGAGGTTTGATGGATGGTTGTTCCTCCATGTATGCCTCACTGGAGTATCTGCATTGGATGAGTTTGGATCCTCATTTGATCTAGTGCCATCAGGAGGGTTGACTTGATTAGTTCGATCATCTTCTGTATCTTGAGTGTCAAAGAGATCATTCCCCCTGGCATTTGGAATTGATGCATCTTGATTCTGGTCAGCTTGCCCTGCTTGAGTTTGAGATCTAGTGACAGGTCTATGAGGCTTATCTTCCTCTGGTTCTTCAGGGAATGGTTCATTGACTTCAATAAATTCATCAGACCTCTTCTTGATCACTAGTTTCTTCATCTGTTCTGTAGCTGAGGTTGTTTCTACTGCATTCTTTTCACAAGATTCATCAAAAACAACATGAGGTGTTTCTTCCACAAGAAGGGTTCGTTTGTTGAGTACTCTAAATGCTTTGCTAGTTGAGGAGTATCCTAAGAATATCCCCTCATCTGCTTTGGCATCAAAAGCATTCAACTTACTCTTCTCATTGTTGTGAATGAAACACTTACAACCAAATATATGAAAGTAAGATACTCTAGGTTTTCTTCCTTTCCACAGTTCATATGGGGTTTTCTCATGTATTTTATGAATGCCTGACCTGTTTTGAGTGTGACAAGCTGTGTTGATGGCTTCTGCCCATAGCTTCTTGGGAGTAGAGAATTCAGCAAGGAGTGTTCTGGCAGCTTCTTTGAGTGTTCTGACTCTTCTTTCAGCTACACCATTCTGTTGTGGTGTTCTTGCTGCACTTGTCTCGTGCTGAATACCATTAGAAGTACAATAGGCAATTATATAAGAGTTAATGAATTCAGTGCCTTTGTCACTTCTAATTTTCACGATTGGTTCTCCTTTCTCTACTTGGATCCTCTTCAATAATTCAGGTAGCTTCTGCTGTGTTTCACTCTTCTTGTATAGGAAGATAACCCAAGTAAACTTGGAATAATCATCTACAACAATAAGAGTGTACTTCCTTCCTGTTAGAGTGGTTGGAGTGATTGGTCCAAAGAGATCCATGTGAAGCAATTCAAGAACTCTGCTGGTTGATGCTGTCTTCTTGGTCTTGAAGGAGACCTTTGTTTGCTTTCCTTGTTGACATGCATCACAAACCTGATCTTTACAGTAGAGTTCATTAGGCAGACCATCAACTAAGGATTCCCTTGCTAACTTGTTCATAGTCTTAAAGTTCAGATGGCTAAGACGTTTGTGCCATAGCCAGCTGACATCTTTAGGGCTCTTCACAAGCAGGCATGTATCCTTAGGACAGCTGTTCCAATTTGCAAGATACATACTTCCCTTTCTAGATCCTGTTAGAAGGTTTTGTTTTGTTCTTTTATCACTTATGAGACATTCATCTTTAGAGAATTTAACTGAATAACCAGTGTCACAAAAGTGAGAAACAGATAATAGATTAAACTTAAGACCTTCTACATATGATACATCATGTACCTCAATGTCACCATTTTTAAGGGTGCCATATCCTTTTGTGTTACCGTGCGCGTTATCACCAAAGAAAACTTTTGGACCTTTCTTCTCTATGTAGTTGGTCAGCAGGGTTTTGGTTCCTGTCATGTGAGTTGAGCATCCACTATCTATGTACCAAGTTTCTCCTGCTAGACCTCCTCTTCTGTATAGGTCCTTCCTTTCCTGCAAGAAAAGTTAAGTTTTAGGTACCCATTTTGTTTTGGGTCCTTGGGTGTTAGTACTACCCTTGGGAACCCACATATACATTGGTCGTTTAAACAACCTTGAACATTTGAGTTGTTTCCCTCGGGCATCACAGAACCAAATCTTACCAGTCAGCACCTTGGACTGATCTGATTTGTTCTTGGTGTCAGCTAAGTAGTAGTCAAATGGTTTCCCTTTATAGGAGTGTACATACATGATCTTTTGACTAGTTACATTCGGCCTGGGTGCATTAGCTGGTCGATGCACACGATTATATGGACCATACTCTTCTGTTCTCACAATATCATAAGAGATAGGGGGTGCAAAGAGAACAGATTTGTTTGAAGAAGATTTCTTCTTCTTGGCTGGAGCAGCATACAGCTGAGACTGTCTCAGCCGAGATGGTCTAGGCTGTTTGCTGTTCCTCTGTACAGGCTTGGGGTTAGCTTGTCCTTTACCATTCTTGTTTTTGGGATAGTTAGCCTTAGCTGGTACAGATGCCTTTTGGTTCATATTGAGTTCATTGTGTTTAGAACACTCACCCTGTTCATGTGTCTGAGTAGTGCACTGGTTAGGTGTACTACCCCCAGCTGGAGAGGATGTTGATGGATTAAGTTCATAACCTAAACCCATCTTATTGCCACTTGATCTATAATATTCAGAGATACTTTCAATAGTAGTCGAAGCTTTATTGAATTCTGATATTTTTCGATCTAGGCATTCCTTCTCCTTTTCTAAGAGCTTATGTGTTTGGAAGAGATCATCGAACTTAGACTGAAGTATACGAAATTCTTTGGTTTCTAAGGCTTGAGTTTCTAACATCCCCTCATACAACTGAGTTGTTGTGGTATTTTCTTCTTTAAGAAGTTCCACTTCTTTGGTCAACCTTTCATTCATGGTGACTAACTCAGGGGTGTTATCAAACTTTACCTTTTTCAACCTAGCAATTTCTTTCCTTAAGTCCTTATTCTCCTCTTCCACTTCTATAAAGGCTCTAGTGGCAATATCCAGATCACCTTTTACCTTTCTTAAAGATTGATAATAGGTGTCTTCTGATTCGCCTTCAGATGAGTTTATGTCATCTGTTTGTGAGAAAATAGGTGAATGGAAAGTAGTAGTATAAGAGTTTACCTCATTTTCTCCTATGGCCATCATAGCTAGATCGTCTGAATCATCTGAAAAGATTTGATCGTCTGGTGATGTAGGAAGTTCATCACTTTGATATTCAGATTCTTCAGTCACCATTGCCTTTTTGTCTGAGGTTCTTCTTGGCCTTCTTTCTTTCTTGTCATCCAAATCCAGCTCAGGACATTCATAGACATAGTGTCCTGGTTTGCCACAGTTGAAGCAAGATCCAGGTTTCTGATTTGAGTTGCCTCTCCTTGGAGGAGTGGCATCTCTTCTTCTAGATCCTCGGCTGTCAGATGACTCCACATCCTTTCTAGGATGTCTTTCTGGTGTTCTTTCTCTGGAACCTCTGAAGGGTGAACTTGCTCTTCTATCTTTGTAGTTTCTATAGAATTTTCTATATTTACTGTTGAGGGTGTTCATCCTTTCAAATCTCTTGATCATAAGTGCCATTTGCTCTTTTAGGCTCATGTCTGATCCTTCACAGTCTTCTGTTTTCAGAGAGGTCTTGCCAGATGAGCTGCTTGCAGCTTTTGTATTGGCTGCCTTGAAGGCTACAGTCTTGGAGGTAGATGGGGTTGCAGTTGGCTCATCACTTCCTGAGTTCTCTTCTCTTTCAAGATCATATTCATGGGCTTTCAGGTTCTGAAATAGAGTTTGGGCAGACCACTTCTTGATATCTTGAGTATCTTTGATGATGGTCTTCTTGAGTCTCCATTTCTTGGTTAGAGAATCTAAGATCTTTAGATTTTTCTCTCTATTTGTGTATTTCTTGCCCAGAGATTCTATCTCATTGATGATCTTGGTAAATCTGTTGTCTAATTGATCAATAGACTCTTCTGGTTGCATCTTGAAGTGTTCGAACTTCTTGACTGCTGTAGACAACTTGGACTCTTTGATCAGCTCAGTTCCTTCACAGAGAAGTGCCAATGCCTCCCACATCTCTCTGGCTGACTCACAATGGATTACCTTTGCAATGTACTCATTTGGAAGAGTTTGCATTATGTAATCTTGAGCAATGCTATCAAGGTTTGATTGCTTCATCTCTTCTGGTGTGAGATCCTTCATGGGCTTGGGAACCAGTTCTCCAACTGGGACTTCTGGATCACCATTTGCAGTGTTGACTGTCATGATGGTGATCGGGCCTTCTGTGATTACAGACCACATCTTGTAGTGGACTGATGTGAGATTCTTCCTCATCCTGATCTTCCAGTAATCATAATCCTCCACTGAAAACTTAGGCAACTTACGCATATTAGCACTCATGCTGTATGAGTTTTCAAAAACAAGTTTTCAAAAAGATCTGTTCAAGAGGACTACAGAAAGACTCCCTCAAGTCTTCTGATAATCTAGAGACAGTAGTCCGTTAGAACCACTGCTCTGATACCACTTGTTGGTCCCTGAACGAGTAGTGAATGGGATTAAAGTCTAGAGGGGAGGGGTGAATAGACTTTAAAACTTTTTCAAACAGAGTTGGGAACCTCTTCTGATTGCTATGTCAACTGGACTGCAAGTCTGCTGGTCCAGATGACTATAGTGATCTGACTGAAGAAGTTATATGCGGAAATATGGTGGCCCTGGTTTAGACTCGTTCTTGTAACTTGTTTTACTTTGTGAAATTACTCAGCTGATGCTGGTTTGAAAGTTATGGCCCTTTTTGAAGAGTGTTGAAATCACAGTATGCACTATATAATAATGAATGTAAAAGCAGAAATGTAAAGTGCAGAAAGTAAATAACACCGGATTTATAGTGGTTCGGATATACGATCCTACGTCCACTCTCACGTCCTAACGTGATGTTTAATCCCTTTAATTTCCACAAATTACAAGGGTCTTGTCCTTTATAGTCCCAAGGTTAGGACTTTGAGATCTGAGCCGTCCTAACAGCTGCGGTCTCCACAAGTGATTGTAAGCACTTGCACTTTGGGGGGTTTCAAAAACTTAAACCTTTCGGTGAGGGTTTGGGGTTTTTGAGATGTATCCAACTAATGGTTCAAGCTTATAATTTGCTTAACCACTATGCCTAAAACAATTGATATACAATATGAACAAGTTTCAGGTTCTTAAGGGTTGGATAAGAAGTACTTAAGAGCTATGGATAATCTAATGGATTTCAGGCTCTTTGAGAATTCTTAGAACAGTGTGACTTTTTGCTTGATGGCTTGCTTAGCTTGTGAATTCTCTCTTGTTGTTTCTGTGTTCAACCTCTTGTATTTATAATGGAGATTGAGTGCAACTAGCCGTTGGAGTTGACTAGCCGTTTGAGCAATCTTCCCATAATAGCTTGATTCCTTGATTCCAGCCGCTTGATTGCTTCAATCCTGGGATCATGTCAATCTTCTAAATAAGGTAGGTCTTCGTTTGAATTGCAAGATGACTTGGGAATCAGCCGAGTCCTGAAAGAGCACATAGTCTTCTGATCTGTACTACTAGTCTTCTGACTGCTCTTCTGGCCTTAGGTCTTCTGTCTTCTGGTATCAGACGAGTACTACTCTTCTGATCTGGAAATTCTTTGTAATGCTTTAGGCCATCTTTAATCTGGGACTCCATCAGATAAGTAGGTATACAAGCACCTTAACATATCTGGTCTTCAAGGATCTTCTAGTCTTCATGTCTTCTACTCTTCTTATCTTGAGGATAGGCATGTAAGCCATGACTGTGCTGATCAGCTGCTATCAATACAGTTGATCACACAAGACTAGTCTAAGCTGTTCTATACAAGTCAGCTGATCCTATTACATTTATAAACTCTAAGTGTTTTGGCCATCAAAACTATTCTAACATCAAATGGGGCTTAGGGTGAATTTATATCCCAACAACTATAAGTCACATGTATGCACATCCTGTCAGAAAGGTAAACAGGTAAAGGGTTCTTTTAAATCTATTCCATCCCTCTCAACAAGTAGAGTTCTTGAACTTCTACATATGGACTTACATGGTCCAATAACTCCTCCAACTTTGAACGGTAGAAGGTACACACTTGTTGTGGTAGACGACTATTCTAAGTTCACTTGGGTAGTCTTCTTACACAAGAAGAGTGATACACAAACACTTTTGCCTGATCTGTTGAAGAAGTTACAGGTTGAGAAGAATCAGTCAATTGTCAAGATCCGTAGTGACAAGGGTACTGAATTCATTAACTGCTATATTAAAGATTTTTGTTCTAAGCGTGGCATCCAGCACCTTACTAGTGCAGCAAGGACACCACAACAAAATGGAGTAGCAGAGCGAAGGAACAGAACACTTAAGGAGGCATGCAGGACCATGCTGACAGAGTATAATACGCCTCAGAAGTTTTGGGCAGAAGCTATCAATACTGCATGCCACTCACAAAACAGAAGTGCTATCAATAAAGCACTAGGTAAGACACCCTATGAGGTATGGAAAGGTAGAAAACCCAGAGTTTCATATTTTTCATACATCTGGATGTAAGTGTTTTATCCATAACAATGGGAAAAGCAAGTTGAATGCATTTGATGCTAAAGCAGACGAGGGGATATTCTTAGGATACTCCTCGACTAGCAAAGCATTTAGAGTATTCAACTACTCAACCCTTTGTGTGGAAGAAACACCACATGTGGTTTTCGAAGAATCTCAACAGGACACGTCTGCCAACAAAATTAGTGAGAAAGTTACTGAGCTAACTATCGAATCTGACAAAGATTCAGAGATATATGAATCCGTTCAAGCATACAATCCATTCATGAAAGCTCTCGAGTCAGATGACCAGAAGAAGGTAAGTGCTCAAGGTAACTCTACTAGACCAGTTGACATGCCTAAACTAGTCGACTCGTCTACTCCTATTAAATCTTCTGATGATAATGATGTTGACATACATGATGCTGTACATGATATAGATAATAGTACTATTGTTAAGAATAGAAATACATGGAAATCAGCACATAATACTGAAAATATTATTGGTGACTCTACTGTTGGTGTGAAGACTAGACGACAACTCTTTGAGTCGCAAGAACAATCTAGTCCATCTCTGTTTTGCTGGTGTTGCTTCCTCTCATCTATCGAGCCTAAAACCATTAATGAGGCATTGGCTGATAGTAATTGGATCATTGCTATGCAAGACGAGTTGAATCAGTTTGTTCGAAACGACGTCTGGGAACTTGTCGATAGACCGAAACATCATAATGTAGTTGGCACTCGATGGATTTTCAAGAATAAGAAAGATGAGAATGATGTAGTTGTTCGTAACAAGGCTAGACTAGTCGCCCAAGGCTATTCACAAGCTGAAGGCATAGATTATGATGAAACATATGCTCCTGTTGCTAGACTAGAAGCCATTCGATTGTTCCTAGCATATGCTTCTTACATGAAATTTACTGTATATCAAATGGATGTTAAAAGTGCATTTCTTAATGGTATTCTTGCGGAAGAAGTGTATGTTGAACAACCCCCAGGTTTCGAAGTCAAAGGTAACCAGGTATACAAACTAAAGAAGGCCTTATATGGACTAAAGCAAGCTCCAAGAGCCTGGTATGATACTCTTTCTCAATTTCTATTAGAAAATGGTTTTACTAAAGGCAAGGTAGATAGAACCTTGTTTAGAAGACAAGAAGGGAAAGACATTTTACTCGTCCAAATTTACGTAGATGACATCATTTTTGGTTCACCTAACAAAAAGCTGAGTGAAAGTTTCTCAACACTCATGCAAAGTAAATTTGAGATGTCTATGATGGGTGAAATGAATTACTTTCTTGGACTTCAAGTAAAACAGACCCCAGAAGGGATTTTCATAAATCAAGCAAAATATACTCGTAATCTACTAGACAAGTATGGTATTAAGACATGTAAATCTTCTGGAGTACCTATGCAACCTACTTACAGGATGGATCCAGACGAGAATGGTAAATGTACTGATCAAACTCATTACCGTGGTCTTATTGGTTCATTACTCTACTTAACTGCTAGTAGACCTGATATTGCATTTTCTGTTGGTGTTTGTGCTCGTTTTCAAGCTAATCCAAAAGAGAGTCATATGGAAACCACTAAAAGGATATTGAAATATTTGAAAGGAACTATTAATCGTGGTATATGGTATCCCTCAAATGATGATTTATCTCTAAGTGGCTACTCTGATTCTGATTTTGGTGGTTGTAGAATAGATAGGAAATCTACATCTGGTTCTTGTCAATTCTTAGGCACAAAACTCATTTCATGGTTTTCGAAAAAGCAGACAAGTGTTGCTACCTCTACTACTGAAGCCGAGTACATGGCTGCTGGTAGTTGTTGTAGTCAATTATTATGGCTTATTCAACAGCTTAGAGATTATAATATTTGTGAATCAAATGTTCCTATATTCTGTGATAGTAATAGTGCTATTGCCATTACACAAAATCCTGTTCTGCACACACGATGTAAACATGTCGATGTTAAACATCATTTCATACGTGATCATGTAGAAAAGAAGGATATTCGCATGGGAAAGATTCATACTGATTTTCAAAGAGCTGATATTTTCACAAAACCATTAGCTGAGACCCGATTTCGTGAAATATGCATTAGTCTAGGACTAATTGATCTTGATCCTACTAGTATGTAGAGATGTACTAACCAGACAGGTACAGTCCTAAGAAGAAAGGAGAAATAGACAAGTTACCACAAAAGGCACAGAGCACTCATCTACTCACTCAACAGACAGGTATACAAGGTCAGACAAGTTGACCAAACAACCCGATGAGGAAGCTGGTAAAGCTGAGGGTAATACTAAGGGAATAAACATTTAAGGGGGAATCCTTGATTTCTTAAAGATCCTTATGTTGACTCTTTAGTTTGGTAACAGTCATCTTGTTTGAACCTTGATCATTGACTTAAATTGATTTTCATCTTAATTATTCTACTCAACTATCTGTCGCACAAAGTAAGACAGGTACATAAAGTTGTTCGACGTTCAGAATAGACACGCACAGTCGAAGGGGGAACTCGACTAGTACTCATAAGACTACTCGTCTTGTGAAATTAAGTCTACTCGCCTTATGGAGATTAGGCCTACTCATCTGTTCTGGATGGACTCGAACAGACAAGCTAAGTGTTTCTTTGATTTAAATGTGTTTGTGTTTATTCGAAACAAATTAAAGATGTTAAAGTAATTTGATAAGTTAAAAATTTGAATATCCTAGAATTGGATTTATACACCCCCAGTTAATGAGGTGTACACATTCAGTTCGCGGCAAAATATGAATATGTTAGGTCAGATGAGTACACTCCTCTTTCTACCAATAGGAGAGGTGGATCTCAATTTTTACAAAATCAAAACACACTTTCATCTCGGTTCCGTAACCGAATGCCAAAGGTCTTAACCGTTGGATCTAATCCCTCGATCTTGACCGTTGGATTAAAAATTCAGTTTTAAACAAAACCCACTACTTGTCCACATCTTGCCTCACGTTTCATAACTCTTCTACTTGTCTTGTTAACAGTTGTTTTCCTGCATAATCTACTTTCGTGTTCATTACAAATCATTTAACATGTCGATTCGATCTATCTTCGATGTCAGTACCAACATTCAGGCACCATTTGATCTAGGCAGATATATAAATGACAACAAGGTGCATGTTGAACCATCTCTGTTTTTCGAAGGAAATCATACGGTCGGAAATGCAGAAATACTGACCAAGTGTACCAGATGCGGTCTAAGACCCTACTTGGAGGCGTTTCCTCAAGTTGTTCTGGAGGAAGAAGTTTTGGAATTCTATGCTAACGCCAGCAGAGGGGAGATGTTATCGAATCATTTATCGGTTCAAATCGAGTGGAAATCACTCGTGAAGCTCTATTTGAACGATTGAAGTTGCCCATCGGAACGATTGATGTGGAAAAGTACGCTGAAGGACAGGAGATGAGATATTTAAGTATCTTTTGTGGGAAGAAAATGAAGTTGAAACCGGATGGTAAAGCTATTACAGCCAAGAAGGGTGAATTATTGGAAAAGTATCGCACTCTACTGGACATAGCAAGCAAGATGCTTCTATGTGCCACTGGGTCTCATGACTCAGTTACCCAAGTCAAAACAAGGATTATGGCAGCTATCTATGATGGAATTACTGAGGGTAATTGGTTCAAGTTGATAGCTGACAGGATGATGCACTTCAAAAGAGTGTTAGGGTGGATGTTGATACTCGGAACTGGGTAGTATCTCAAGCAGTTGGATATGGTAACAAGCTGAGCATCTTACTCCCACTTTTGATGCCCAACAAGACTACTTGGAGCAAGGGAAAGCCATTTCATCCTCTTAAGTTCTATTTAAAGAAGGAGGCACTGAAGAAGCAAGCTGCTGTAAGGCCAGCTGCTCCTAGGCACGTTCAATTTGATGAATCTGAAGTGTTGCCGTACGCGGATTCAGAGAGTTCTTCACAAGCTGAGTCTGAGGAAGCAAAGTCCAGTGCAGACGACTCGGAGAAGACTCAATCAAATGAAGAGTCGCTACACGAGAAGGAGTCGAGTGACCAAGTTCCTGAGAGGTATACTCTTGTGAGAGTTGGAACTCCACCTCCACTAGAAGAGACGAGTCACCAGGTTGGTACTTCTTCACAAACCTTGTCAATTCCATCTCTCTCTCTCTCTACTGTTCGAACCAAGGCTAGATCACATCGATCTAGGCCTCGTCCTTTATCCTCA
This sequence comes from Galeopsis tetrahit, assembly GCA_963675135.1. Classification (NCBI taxonomy): domain Eukaryota; kingdom Viridiplantae; phylum Streptophyta; class Magnoliopsida; order Lamiales; family Lamiaceae; genus Galeopsis; species Galeopsis tetrahit. The sequence continues at coordinate 78,490,204 of OY776127.1, forward strand.
ACCTCACATGTACTGGCGGCATTACCGCTTAGAGCCAGTCATCCCCAAATCACTCCCAGACAAGATACAACTGATACTCCGACAGTTGTCATACCGGACCTAGCCACATCAAAGCCCATAGAAACCACTGCCTTTACTCCCTCTCCCTCACCAGAATATGGTGAACCCTCTAACCCATCTACTTCAGACAAGACGCCAGTTGCCACTGCAACAGCTGAGTTAGAGACCCCATCTACTCAGGACCCGTCTGTTGTTAGATTTGAATCCCTGGTATATTATCCAATGTGTCTACGAGAGAAGAGGATTCGTGCTCGAGTTTCAAGAAATCTGCAGAAGACGCTCTCGACTCTTGACATCGACACAGCTTCTGAACAGTTTGAGAAGCTAGTCAGGATTTGCACATGGTTCGCGTTGAAGAAATCTTCTACGGATGATCTTTTTGAAGTCATTCAAGGCAAAGGCGGAATCTCCTACTTTATGGATTGGGAGATGGAACAGAAAGAAAATAGTGGAGTTAAGGATCACTCCGAGCTATTTCCTCGCAAAGCCTTGGTTGATTTAGTCAAAAGGCTGCTGAATATTCCGGATGGTGTCATTGAGGATGTGTTCGCATTTGATGTCGGAACCCAGACTGATCTGGTGGAAGACGAGATCAAGCCGGAAGTAGCTGAGATGGCAGTACAGACTTCAGAACAATTGGAAGAAATTGTTGAAAGTGATGAAGATGAAGTCGACTCACTCATGCTTGGTAAAGAAGATGATGAGTTCTTGGATGCTGAGATGTTTGATGAAGATGAGATCAAAGCCTTTGATGCTGAAATTGTTGGAACTTCCAGTTCTACTCAGGTTGTTCCAGAAAGGTTTCTGGATGATTTAAAGACGGATCTAGGAAATGTTGTTCATACTGCCATAGACAAGTTCTTAAACTTGAAAATGAAGGATGTGCTAGTTGAACAGAATCAGTCACTTGTTGACAAATCCAGAGACTTATTTGTTGGGGAAGTCAACAAGTTGGACTCAACTTTCCGAGAAGAGATGTTTGCTCAATTTGAAGACTTTCTGAAGAAACAAGTTGATTTTTCAGAAAAGAGGTCAATCTCGTTTGCTCGATCACTAGCTGAAGAGTCAAGCAAAATAGAGAGACTTTACAGAGTCAAAATTGCTATTGCTGATGAACAGAGACGGGAAGCACAAGATCAATTGGTGCGTTCTCGGGATGTTCTAAATGAGTTAACTACACAGAATACTCTTCTTCGTCAGACGGCTACTCATTTAAAAGATGAACTGGTTTCATGCTCAAGGAAATTGGAACTGGTTACTGATAGATTAGACAAGATGAGCCATGAGAAATCGCATCAGAAACACATTGAGTCAGCTGCTGAAGCCATGAAGGAAGCTTTGAAAGAAGAGATGACTCGCTTTACTTCTCTTTTCACTCTTAAGGCAAGTGATGAAGCCAAAAAGGGGGAAGAGACAAGTAGAGTTGAAGATGAAGTTGTGAAATCTACTAGTGCTGAACCGGAGATGAAAGCTGCTGCTACTGCGATTGAAGAACTAAGAAGGCCTAAAAGAGGCAGATTAGTGAAGAAGGCAGATCTAGAGCATGCTGAGACAGAAAAGCAGAAAAGATTAGATAAAGGCAAAGCTACTGCGTCTCCTGAAGCAGAGATTCAGACCAGACGAGTTAAGAGAAAGCTGGATATTGAAGAGCCTACTGCTACTGCTACAGTTGAGAAGAAACAAAGAATTGCTGATGATGAGATTCATTATGCAAGCAAAAAGAAGATTACTAAGCATATTGAAAGACTGCAGAAGTTGAAAGCTGATGAAGACAAAATGGAAGACAAGTTCATTGATCACTTCATAGATAATGAGCATAGAGCTGAATGGATTGAAGTGAAGAGTCAATGGGAACTTGATCATTGGATAATAAGGAAGTATGGTGATGCTGAAAGTCAAGATGAACTGTATTCTTTATTTGACAGGTTCATGGAAGGACAACACAGGAAGTTATGGCATCTAATCTTGAGGATTTCTGCTGGTGCTAACTTCAACATTCTTGTTCCTGAATTTCCTGAATGGAAATGTCCCATGACCAGCTCAGGTAAAAGAGTTGATCTTAACCAGATCAAGAAATTCGAAGAAGAGCTGCTAGATAAAGAGAAGATTGAAGATGAAGACCATATATGTCTAATTCACAAGAGACTCCTTGATGCATTCTGTGTTCCAAATCCAGAAGGAGGTACTCTTTCAGATTAATTTTTTGTTTGTTTGAAGATTAGTTTTTGTTGCTCTGATACTTAGTTTTTTTTAAAGTATGTGTAATCTACTGATCTATTTTTGAATGAATGAAAGATAAGTACTATTTGATGTTAAAAGACAAGGTAACTACTTAACTAGTCTACTTATGAGAAAAGGTTCAAGTAGTTTTGGCTTCATCAAAAAGGGGGAAATTGTTGGGATATGAATCCTAGAACAAGTCCTAAATGATGAATAAAAGATGAAGTTTTGATAAAGCCAAAAGTAGTATGAATATTTTCTAAGTGTTGACTGATCTAGTCTAGTTGAGTTAAGTCATCTTGTACAAGACCAGTAGAGTTCACATAAGTTCGCATGAAAAGATAAGTACAGTTTATAAGTACTTCATATGTGTTTACAGTATTTGTTTAAGTTTGTTATTGAGCTATTTAAATGTTGTATAGAGCTCATGATGTTCTTTAAATATAATAGATAGATTCTTTGTATAGTTTATAAGTTGACTAAGCTTGTATTATAAAAGCTTAAAGTAATGTAATAGTCTTGATAGGATTAGTATAGTCTACTGTTTGAACAAGGAAGACCAGACAAGAAGAGTTGAAGTCTACTACTCAAGACAGAAGGACTACAAGACAAGACAAGTACATACAAGTCTACTCAAGACAAGTCAACGTGAAGATAGTTAGTTAGAAGCGCGTGAAAAGATAAAGATATAGAAGTTAGTTATGGAATAACTAATTTACAACAAGAAACGCGTATATGGATATAAGAAGATTCAGTTGAAGGTAGTTATCAAGAAAAGTTGGTTACAACTTATTAGTTCTTGATTTCAGAAATTTATAAATACTTCATGGTGGTGTTCATTTGAAGACAACTGAAATATTGATACTGCAAGCATTATTGAAGATTCAAGTGAAGAAATTACTCTCAGAGATTGAAGTTCAGAAAGTGAAGCTACACAAGTCAAGTGAAGAAATCAGAAGGCTACTACTGAACGAAGAGAAGTTTTATTTTGTTTACTGTTTCAAGTTGCTAGTTACTTGTAAAATAGCTAGTAAGATCGAACATATATCTGGAGATATAATCGAGAAGATCTAAGTCTTATTTCTTGGGACTTAAAGCTACAAGAACATATTACTCCATTGGACGAGTTAATACGAATTTCACAACTGGGTTTGTGAGAGTGGATGTAGACAAGTTGTCGAACCACTATAAATCTCGTGTTTGATTTACTTTACTGTTTTGTTTGTTGTTTAATTGATTAATTGTTTAGTTAATTGAATTACATAACTGAACTAGACTAGCTGAGTATACATAAAACAGAGTTCTCGAATTAAGTTGAGTATAAACTTTAATTGGGCTCATTGATAATTTCGTATTCCGCACATTGTAATTCTGATATATCGAAAGATTTTAGAAAAGTCTATTCACCCCCCTCTAGACATTTTCTTTAGCTTCCCTCGATATTAACTCAACTTAGGGACCTACATGTAAAATTTGTATTCTTTCGATGTGGGATATCTTAATTTTTTAATAAGTTGAAATTATATATGGAAAAGTAGATCAAGTAATTTTCCAATTTTCCCTCCATCTGTATATATTGACCTTTTTCCTGTCAAAATATATATAGTTGTTACCTTTTTCATTAATAAATTTGTCTTTTCCAAAACAAAACAAAAAATTGTCTTTCTTTAATTCTGAGCAGTGTTTTTAAAACCGGACAGGCCGGTTCAACCGGTTCGACCGTGAACCGGTCATGGATCCGGTCCGTAAAGTGGCTAAAAACCGTTTTTACAGTCAAACCGGATGGAACCGGCCCATAACCGAAAACTCGGCCCAAAACCGGAAAACCGGTTCAAACGGTCCAGACACAAGCCATTTTGTAAGGCTATTTTTTCATGTTTCTTCACCCTTTATTCGATGTGGGATAAATTTTATATGTGTATTTATCACTAACACTATTTTTATAGTGTTTTGCTCTAGTGTTTTTTTACTCATTTTCGATGTGGGATATAAATCTCATATATTTGTAGTTTACTAACCCTCTTAGTTTTATATAGTTTTCCTTTCATATTTTTTATAACTTCTTTCAATGTGGGATAAACTCATATGAGTGTTTATCACTAACACTCCTATTTTTATTTATTTTTATATTGTTTTGCTCTAATGTTTCTTTTACTTTGATGTGGAACGTAAATCTCATATGTTTGTTATTAAATTGTTGTTATATTGTTTTTTCTTCTTGTTTCTTCTACTTCTCTTTCGATGTGGGACATAAATCGCATACGTTTGTTACTAACACTCTTATTTTTACATTTTTCTTTTTTCATGTTTCTTCTACTTCTTATTTAATGTGGGACAAAAATCTCATATGCTTGCTTGTTACTAATATTGTTGTTCTCATATTATTATTTTTTTCTCTTATTTTTTCAACTCCTGAACTTGTGAAATATGAATTATGTAGAATGAATGATGGGATATTTTAATTAATATTTATTATTTTATGACTTTATTTGTCCTGAAAGGAGTATATAACAAGTGTATGGGGGGGGGGAATACACTTGTATGCAAATCTTTTCAACTTATGATCAAACCAGAGCTCAGCAAGGTTGTCTTGGACAACTCTGCTGAAGATGATAAACTCTTCTAAGATAATCAAACTACTAAGTACTATTGAGTACTTAGTTGAATAACTATCTAGGGGAGTTATAGGTGCGGAATAGTGGTTGGCCCTTTATGTTTAGACTCCTTAAGTTTCTGAAATCACTTTGTCAATCCAATACAGTCCAGTTTAGTTTCAGGGAACTTGTCCAATACAGTTTTGCACAGTCTTTGAATATGTATCTTTTGAAAGATCAGTTTTGTGTGCAGAGTTTGAATGAATGTAAGTACTTGTAAAGCAAATCAACACAAGAGGTTATAGTGGTTCAGAGACTCAAGCTCCTACATCCACTTTCCCTGATTTAACAGGATAATTCCTTCACTCTTGGAATTAACTTGTTTTATAGTGCCAAGGTGCACTTGATCAATAACACCACTCCTTGGTGAATTGATCCCTAGGATGTCTAGAGTCCTAGTACCCTCTTCTCAACTCAGAACTGAACTGTTCTTCTCTCAACAGTCAGCTCCTACCACTTCTACTACTACAACCTTCTCTCTTTCTCACTTGAAAGGGGTAAGGATTGAAGTAAGGTTCCAACTAATGAGATATCCCTTACAATGAAGATAAGTGTATAAGGATTAGGATATCTCTCTAAGCTTTGTATGGATATACAGTAAGTTCAGCTTAGAAGAAGTGTATGAAGACTAAGATAGTCTCTTTGAAAACTTTGAGAGCACTTTGTCTTGTAGGATAGTTGGATATTCTTGTCAAGGTTGAGGTGCTTCAAATGGTCTTCACACTTCTGTATTTATAGACAAAATGGAGGATTTGCCCGTTGGAGAGGCAGCCCCAAATTGCTATAAATGTCTTCCTTGAGTTCTTCAAACTGGAAGACAGATTCTTGATAGTGACATGTCCTCATTTGGGTAATAAACGGCTTGTAAGACTTTGTCTCCTTTCTGCAGCACTTTTCCCAATGTTTGACTTCTTGTTAGGACTTGGACATGGCTTCTGAAGGTTGATCCAATGATTGGACAACATTCCTTATCAAATGGACAACTCTCCTTATAACTATCAGCAGATTTGCTTTTCAGCAAGGTTGGCTTGCTCATCTTCAGGTGACTTGGCTCTTTCCCTTTCTTTCTCTTCAAGTTGATCTTAGCATGTTTCAATGAGGTTCTTTAGGGTATGGTTGTCTCTAGCTCTTTAGCATGGTTGACCTTCAACCATTAGAATCTTTGTTCTGGTTTAAACTTGTTGAGACAACTCTTCTGGGACAACTTCCCTGATCAGCATATTTGGTCTTTTAGCTTCAGAGTTGATGTTTTTACAGAGTTAACCTCTCTGGACAACTCTCATGATCAGAGCTTTTGACTAATCTTGTCCTTTTGAGCTTTGCAATCTTGTTCTTGTATAGAAATAACTCTTCTGGACAACTCTCCTGATCAGAGCATGTGGTTTTCAATGGAGTATTCTTGTCCTTAGTGTTAGTTCCAGATTTTGAGCCTTGAGGGGACTTTATCTTGATCATTTTTAAAGCATAGGTTCCCCCTCATATTGTGCTTCTAGTCATCTAAGAGCTGCCTAACATATCAGCTTCTCATCTAGCCTTATGCTATGTGTTCTAACAATCTTAGAACACAATCATCTTGACTTAGGCATGTCTCAGGGGGTTTTGGTATTTAATCAAAACATATTTCATTTTATTCCCAACAATTTCCCCCTTTTTGATGATGCCAAAACCTACACATTTTATGCAAAAGTGACTTGTCTACACCTATTACATATATCTTCAGAAGACATGACTAAGGTCAATATTCCTGAAAAGACAATGTGTTAGTGTATTCACTGTTTTTGTTGTAAGTAGGTTTCAAAGATAGGCATAGAGAGATTTCAACAATGTATCTTGATTCAAAAGTGTTCAACTATCATTCATATAAAAATCATTACAGGCATGTTGATAGTTGAAGGTAACTTATCAGAGCATGAATTCAAGATAGCATTACAAGATTTCATTACTACTAAATACTAAACATGGGATCTAAGGTATCAGAGCTAATACAAAATATTCCAGATATCAAAGTAGAACATTAATTCTTGTATCAGAGCAATCTAAAACATATTGGAGCAAATAGCATATCAATGCATATTACATCAGCAGGCTTCAGCAGATTTGACCATATAGCAAAAATATCTTCAGATAAGATAGTTTTCTATCCAGAAAGAGTCAGAAGACTTAGCCATTCTTAGAGATCATCCTCAGGAGGTGGGTTCATCCCATATTGTGCCCACACTCTCTTCTTGAGTTCCATGGCTTCCTTGTTGGTTCCTTTGGGTCCAAGGGTCATTTTGTTCAGCTTCAGAATTTCTGTGAACTGCCTTAGGATCCTTGCTTGGTCAATCCATCCATCAAGCTTTGGAGGCATGTAGATGATAGGCTTGGGAGCATTGAGTTCAATTCTTGCAATATCAGCAGCTGCAAGTAGTTGTTGATACAACTCTCTGTAGTATTCTATCATGAACTCAGCAAAGGCAGAGTTGGCATCTCCTCCATTCCATCTGTCAATGACATAATAGTCATAGACAAACTCCCTTTTTGCCTCTTCCCATGTATCATTAAGCTGAATTGGCACCCATTTATCCAAGTGTGGATATTTGGTGTCCATTGGGATTAGAAGCTGAGGCTTCATCTTGCTGTACTTTGCTCTCCTTCTTCTTGGTTTCTGAAAATTTGCTCTTCTCTCATCTCTTGCTCTGTTGGCCTCTTCCATCAGATTCATTTTCTCTTGGGCCCTCATCATGGCCAGCTTTTGTTGTGTTTCAGGGTCCTTGCCATACCCTTCATGAAACAACTTTGATGGATCATTGAGTACCACAGTCTTTGTCTTCTTTGGTCCAGGTCCAAAGCCTTCTTCATATAAGACTTCCACATCTTCAGTGACTTTGGCACCTTCAGCAATTTTGGCAGATTCAGAAGACTTTTCTTTTTCAGCAGTCTTGGCCTTCTCAGCAGTTTTGGCCTTCTTTGAAGTAGGCACATCATCATCAACTCTGAACTCAGGTGGAAGATCAAGGCTGTTAGGAAAGTCAGTGAATGTCTCAACTTGCCTTTTCTTTCCTTTTGCCCTCTTGATCTTTCCTCTAGTTTGGACACCTTCATCACCTTTGTCCAAACCAGACACCTCACCACCTGGTCTTTGTTGTAACCTCACTCTTTCCTCTTGAGCTGAGGCCATAGAATTCTTCAATGCAAGTGCTAATTGCTCTTCTTCATCCAATTCTTCCAAGTTTAGCATTGCAGGCTCTTTTCCTTTTCCTTCAGCAGCTTTGTCTTTTCCTTGAACTGGGCTTCCAATCACCAAGACACCTTTTGCTCTAGCTCTTTCCCTTTCCCCCTTTTTGGCAGCATCAAAACACTGAGGTTTTAGCTCACTCATTGTTGTGGCCATTAGGGATTGGGCCTGGTTTAGGGACTTCATCTCCTCCAACAAATATACATTTTCATCATGTATATTCTGCATCCTATCACTGCTCAAGCTAAGGAAAGCTAGAACAGGCTTCATCTTTTGTTGAACAACCTCCTCCAAGGTTGCTTTCAGGGATGCATCCAGTTGGGCTTTGAGAAGCTCAGTGAGGTTGGCCACTGCACCTTCAGCAATGTTGGCCAATACCTCTTGGGAAAATTTTTCTGAGGCTGCTTTAACCATAGCTAGCCTTTGCTCTTCTGCTCTTCTCTTTTGCAATGCAGTCTTCTTTCCAAGAGCTTGCTTGACAGTTAGCCTGAGAGCCTTGACATTGGCATTATGATTGTCTCTCAGCAGCTTTTGCTCCTTCTTGACCTCCTCTGAGATGGCTTCCATGGTGGATTTGGCTTTTTGTACTTCAGTGGAGATGGTTTGGAGGCTAGTTTCCACACCACTAATCCTTGCTTCCAGAGTTGGTAGCACAACATCTTCAGAGCCAGTGAGCCTCATTTCTACAGATGCTAGAGTCCTTCCTTGCTCATTCAATGCTCCTGAAGTTTCAGCATGAGCAGATTGGACTTGATGAGCCAAGGAGTCCAATTTCTCTGATTGCATACCAAGTAAGGCTTGAGCTGAGCCTGTGTCCACTTGGATAGGGGCATCTGTTAAGAACTCATCTGCAAAAATTTGGTCAAGAGAAATACCTGCAACATTAGACAGATCAAACAAGTTAGGGAATAGACACTCATCACCCTCAATTTCTTTTATATAAGACTCTGATACATCAGCAGCCTTCTTCTCATTTTCAACTCTTTCTTTTCTCCCTTCTTCAATAATTTCCTCACTTAAAGAAACAGGCCTCCTCTCATCAAGGGATTCCTGAAGTTCAGATTTGACTTCAAGAATAGCCTGCCCTTCCTCACTTATATCACCCTCATTTGGTGGTACACTCACTATTCTAGTGATCACCACATCTCTCTCATCTACTACTCCCTCTGGTTTTTCCACTATCTTCTCCTTTTCAACTCCTTCTCCTAAACCTGCAACATCTCCACCTTCAATAAGGTTCAAAGATGGCAGTTGTGGGGAGATCACAGTGCTTACATCAACAGCCGCTGAGTCATCCTGAATGATTAAGGGCTGATCAGTGTCCAGCTCATCTGACACTGAATAGGCCTTAACCAAACCAGCCTCTAATACAGGAACCTCCACATCTTTAGGCTGTGCCTTAGGTTCAGAAGAACCTTCATTGGCAGATGTGTCTTTGGTTGTGTTACCACCCTTGGTCAACACCTCTGAAGATACAGAGCCTTTCATATGATAGGTCTTAGGAGGATTGGATAGTCTCTCTGACACAGAAGGCATAGTGAGATTGACTTGAGGGGTTTCAGGAGGGTTAGGTTTTGAAGGGTTTGAGGGATCATCAGGGGAATCATCATCATTGGAGCTACTGTCAGGGTGTTTGATTCCCTTAGCTTTCCTTTCTTTCTCCTCCTTAATCTTATCAGCTACCAGCTTTGCAAAAATTTCCTCATCAAGGAGAAATCTTGTCTTTGAAACTCCAGCAAAGTTTAGCAATTTGTTCTCCTCTATTTGCCACCAGTTTGCACCCTTATCTTGGATGACTTGTGATATCTCCATCATAGACTTGTCTTTTACATCAACAAGCATCCTTAGATCATGAAATGTCTTCTGAATTCTTGGAAATTCAGCAAGCTGTGGGTACAGACTGTCCACAGTAGCCTTTGCTCCTCCTCTGAGCATACTTTCATAAGTATACTCCTCCTCATCTCCACTTGAATGGGGACTTTGGGTTAGAGGGGAGTTGGCTCTGGGTTCACCTAAAGTGGCTTCAGGGAGGTTTAATTCAGGGATGTTGGCTTCAGAAGGGTTTGGTGCAGTAGAAGGTGCTTCAGTTGCTTTTGAGAGCAATGAATCTGAAGAGGCTTTACTCAGGGGGGTTGGCTCGTTGAGTGCATGTTCTAAGAGCTTTGAATAATTGAGCATGGATGAGTCAAGGGGAGACAGGAGTCTTGTCTCATCTACTGCTAAATCTGCAAGCACATCAATGCCACTTCTTTGCACACTCCCTTCTGGAGAGTATCTCTTAGTGAGATCTACAGGGGTAATGGGTTGGTTGGAAGGGGTAGCATGGGTTTCAGGGGAGTTGGGCTCAGGATTCTGAAACTCAGGGATGTTGGCCTCTATAGGTTGACCTTCAGGGACCTTGGATTCTGGAGTTCCAGAACCAGATGAGTTGGTCCTTGACCTAGATTTGGTCCTACTTTCAGCTCTGCTCTCTCTTAGAGCCAATTGTAGTGACCTTTCTTCCTGCATCTCCAACACCTTTTCAGTAGGTTTGGCCCTTCTCTTGCTAGCCTTACTGCTCCCACTTCCTTCACCATCCTTCTCAGGGACAACTTCCCTGATCCTCTTATCTCCTCTAGACTTTTGTCTAGTCTCATTGTACTTCAGCCTCAACTCCTCTGAGTGGTCAGAAGGCATACTTACTCCCTCTTCTGCCACTTCATCAACTTCAGCTGATGCTCCTGAGGCTTCTCTTGAAGACAATTGAGACATTTTCCTTGTTTTGACAGCCCTGGCTTTGGTTCTTTTCTTCAGCTTAGGTTTTTCTTCAACCTGTTCTTCAGCAGGTTTTGCCATAAGCATCCTCCTTTGCTCAGTTTTCTTGCTGAGCTTCCTGAACAGGATCTTTTGGGCTGGGAGGGGCTTTGCAAATGTTTGCATCTGAGAGTAATGGGAGAATCTCTCAATCAACAAGCTTGCCCTGGTGCAATACTTGAGTTTCCCTTCTAGCACAACCTTGTTGTGAGCTCTCACTTTAAATTTAGCCTTTTCCTTCATCATCTCAGACATAATGAAGGTCCTCCAATCAAATTTGATGCCTTTGTCACTAGCATCAATCACAGCAGCCATGATTCTGATTCTTGGATGGCTGACCTGCTCCAAGCTTCCAGTGTTGCTCAAGAGACTCTTAGCAACTACCTCAAAAAGGTTGAGAAATTCTGGCTTGAGAGTCTTCTTGTTTTGTGTTGAAGAGATGGGGCCTGGAACCAATAGCCATTCTTGAGCTATTTCATCTTCATGCCCAGTACCATAAACTTCTGGATTCCTTCCCTCATAAGGCAATCCAAAAGCTCCTTCAAGATCTTCTGAGGAGAATTTCACTCTATGAAATCTCTCTTCTTCCTCTCCTTCTGCAATATATGACAATCTTGTGGAAACTTCACCATCTGCAGGTTCACCTCTCCACTTGAGAAAGGCAAAGAATTCAGCCATGTAACTTTCCAAGCATGAACTTGGTCTTTCTTCCATGAACTTTTGTAATCCAGCTCTTCTCAACCATCTTAGAGTTGGTGTAATTTCAGGATCTTCACTCTCAAAGGATACTATGGGCTCAAAATGAAGATTATTTTTGTTGCTCAAGTATCCAAAATCAAGGTCTAAAGCCTTGTTGGATAAATCAATAATCATCTCTGGTCTAACCTTGGGAGCCATTTGAAAGTTACAGAGAAAGGTTTGAGGAAGATTGAGAAAGTTTGAAGAAAATTTGAGTTAGGGTTTCGAATACTTGGGGAAGAAGTGTTTGTGGGGGATCTTAAGACTTGTGAATATTCTAAAAAGAATGTTTGTCAATGAGTTGGTGAAGTCTTGATGCAATTCAAAGGTGAGCAAAAATGGAAATCCAAAATGAACGGATAGGATTGATTTCAGAGGAGTTGGCTAGTTTTGATCCAATGGTCAAAAACCAATGCAACAGTGAAAAACTGTTTTGTTCAAAAACGTGGGTGGTTTTTAATGTTTGTTTAAGGCTGGGGGTTTTTCGAGATAGATCATGTCCCAAAAAGTTTAATGCAAACAAGAGTTAAATCTTGGCATTTAATGCATGGAAAGTGACCTTTTGGGTGGGAGACAAATTAAATCCCAGAAAGGTGAAAACTGTATTTTCAATGGGACAGATTTCGAAATAGACAATGATCACCTAAAATAGGTGCTTATCAAACCAAGATTTGGTTTGATAGCCAAGACAACTTATCTGACCCTACATGGACAAGTGTCCTGAAGAGTTGAGGACAAGTGTCCTGAAGAGTTGAGGACAAGTGTCCTGAAGAAGTAAGGTCAACTTCTCTGAATTTCAGTAGACTTGACCAAGTCTGCTGAAGTTTGAATTTATTTTCCCTTTAATGGATAAACTCCTTTGAATTCAATTGTTCAACTTCCCTGGATCAAGAAGACCCAATTCTGCTGATAGCTCCAGGAACCTTGCCTCTGCAAGTGGCTTAGTTAGTATATCAGCTTTTTGATGATCTGTATGGATCTTGACCAACTTTATGTCCTTCTTCTCCACATGGTCTCTAATGAAGTGATGCTTGATGTCCACATGTTTGCATCTTGTGTGCAAGACAGGATTTTGTGATATAGCAATGGCACTATTGTTATCACAAAATATTGGCACTTCAGTAGAGTTGACTTTGTAGTCTCTGAGTTGTTGTCTCAGCCAAAGGATTTGAGCACAACAACTTCCAGCAGCAACATATTCAGCCTCAGTGGTGGAAGTAGCCACTGTATTTTGCTTCTTGGAAAACCAAGATATGAGTTTGTTGCCTAGGAATTGACAAGTCCCTGAAGTGGACTTTCTGTCAATTCTGCATCCTCCATAATCAGCATCTGAGTAGCCAGTTAACTCAATGTTGTCATCAGCAGGGTACCAAAGGCCTAGATTTTCAGTGCCTTTGAGATACCTCAAGATCCTCTTTGCAGCCTCAAGATGGCTTTTCTTAGGATTTGCTTGAAACCTTGCACAAACACCTACTGCAAAGGTGATGTCAGGTCTGCTGGCAGTGAGATAGAGGAGTGATCCAATTATTCCTCTATACTCAGTGGAGTTGGTTGGAACACCACTCTCATCAGGATCCATTTTCCAATTTGTGTTCATTGGAATCCTTATTGGCTTGCTTGTTGTACACCCAAACTTCTTGATCATCTCTCTGGTGTACTTGGCTTGGTTGATGAAGATTCCTTCTTTAGATTGCTTGACTTGTAAGCCCAAAAAGAAGTTCATCAACCCCATCATGGACATCTCAAACTTGCTTTGCATAAGCTTGGAGAACTTCTCACAAAGCTTCTCATTAGGGGATCCAAAAATTATGTCATCTACATAAATTTGGACAAGCAAGATGTCCTCTCCTTCAGAGATTCTGAAGAGAGTTCTGTCCACAGTTCCCTTGGTGAATCCATGATCCAATAGGAATTGTGACAGTGTGTCATACCAAGCCCTAGGGGCCTACTTGAGTCCATATAGAGCTTTCTTCAGTCTGTATACTTGGTCTCCAACCTCAAAACCTGGTGGTTGCTCTACATAGACTTCTTCTTTTAAGACTCCATTCAGAAAGGCACTCTTGACATCCATTTGATATACTTTGAACCTCTTGTGGGCTGCATAGGCTAGGAAGAGCCTTATTGCTTCTAGCCTTGCCACAGGTGCAAAGGTCTCATCATAGTCAATGCCTTCATGCTGGCAGTAACCTTTTGCCACTAGTCTTGCTTTGTTTCTGACAATCACATCATTTTCATTCTTTTTGTTCTTGAACACCCACTTGGTTCCAATAACATCTTGATGTGAAGGTCTATCCACCAGCTCCCATACTTCATTTCTGGTGAATTGGTTAAGCTCTTCCTGCATTGCTGTGATCCAATTAGCATCCTGAAGTGCTTCATCAATGTCTTTTGGTTCCTGTTCTGACAAGAAACAACAGAACATAGCACTTTCACCATGAAACTTTCTGGTTCTGACTCCTATACTTGGGTCACCAAGTATCAGATCAGTAGGATGGTCATACAACCAAGTCCTTCTTTTTCTTTTCCCTTCAGTAGAGTTGTCCTCTACTGAGGTTGAGTCATTTTGATCATAAAATTCAGGGTAATTTAGTGCAGGATCTAATTCAGGATCATAATCAGGGGTGTTGCCCTCAATGTCAGGGACATTGGCATTTTCAACAGTTTGAGTTCCCCCTTGATTATTTGACCCATTAACTACCTCAGCAGTAACTACTTCTTCATTGGTAGTTGTTACCTGGATGTGAACTGGGATTGGCTCATTCAGTTCACCATTTCCATCAGTGGGGTTTGTCTCAGGAAGGTTGCCTTCAGGATTGTTGTCCAATGTGGTATGTTCAGGTAGATTGGCTTGGACAACATCTATGAATTCAGTGTCTTTGTCTTTTAGGCTCAATCTGGTTGTCCTCTGTGTGATTTCTTCAGGTTCCAAACTATCATTCCTGATCTCAAAGATAGACTCATCAAACACAACATGAGGTGTTTCTTCCACAATAAGGGTTTTCTTGTTGTAGACTCTGAAAGCTCTACTGATTTGAGAATATCCAAGGAATACTCCCTCATCAGCTTTACTATCAAAGGCTTTCAATTGTTCTTTCCCATTATTGTGTATGAAACACTTGCAACCAAAAATGTGAAAGTATGACACTTTAGGTATTCTTCCTTTCCAGAGTTCATAGGGGGTTTTGCCTTGCCCCTTAGTGATCAAACATCTATTTTGAGTATGACATGCTGTGTTTATGGCTTCAGCCCAAAACCTCTTAGGTAAATTTGAATCAGCAATTAAAGTTCTAGCAGCTTCTTTTAAGGTTCTATTCCTTCTTTCTGCAACTCCATTTTGTTGGGGAGTTCTAGCTGCTGAGGTTTCATGAGCTATTCCATTAGATGTGCAATACTCATTGATGTATGAATTTATGAACTCAGTGCCTTTATCAGATCTTATCTTGATAATGCTAAGGCTTTTCTCATTTGACAGTCTCTTAAGGAGTTCAGGTAGTTTGACTTGTGTTTCCTTCTTATTAAGGAGAAATACTACCCATGTGAACCTAGAGAAGTCATCTACTACAACCAATGTGTATTTTCTACCATTTATACTTGAAGGGGTGATTGGTCCAAAAAGATCCATATGTAGAAGTTCAAGTACCCTTTCAGTAGAAATGACTGGTTTACCTTTGAATGAGGCTTTAATCTGTTTTCCCTCTTGACATGGCTTACACACATGTTCTTTTATGAAAACCTCATTAGGTAGTCCTTTAACTAATGCATTTCTAGCAAGTTTGTTCATTGATTTGAAGTTCAGATGGTTTAGCCTCTTATGCCATAACCAGCTTTGTTCACTAGTGCTCTTAGCAATGAAACATGCAGCATCAGTAGACTTGTCCCAGTTTGCAAAATACACATTTCCCTTCCTAGTTCCAGTCAATAGAGTTTGTTGAGTTTTATCCTTAATTAAACATTTTCCACTTGAGAACTCAACTTTAAAATCTTTGTCACAGAATTGACTGATACTTGGGAGATTATATTTGAGACCAGCTACATAAGATACATTGGTTACTTTGATGTTACCAATCATCAAAGTACCATAACCTTTTGTTGTTGCTTGTGAGCTGTCTCCAAAGGTGACATTTGGGCCTTCTTTTTCAATAAAATCAGTGAGGAGTTCCTTGTTTCCAGTCATGTGCCTTGAGCATCCACTGTCAAGATACCATGCTGTCTTTTTGTTCATGCTCCTCTTCTTGTGGCCCAATGGTACCTGCAATTAGATAGGTTTAGGTACCCTTTGAGTTTTGGGTCCTGAGAGGTTAGCTGTACCTTTAGGAACCCAAACTTGCCTAATCACCCTGATTGATTCAAGGTGGCTAAGTTGTTTTCCTTGTGCATCAACATACACTGTCTTTCCCTTAAATGCCTTTGGGAAAGTATGTGTGAATGTGTTAACTCTGTAAGTTTTAGGGGAGTTGTCAACTCTCCTGAACTTATGAGTTCTTTGTGCAGCTTGATGGAATCTTTGAGGAAAGGCATTTTTATGACCATTACCCTCTGGCATGAAGGGTTTTGGTTGTCTCATTTTATTCTGCCTTTGAGGATAGTTGTCCTTAGGTTTATTCAGCTGAGGCTTTCTCAGATGAGTTGGCCTAGGCTGATTATACCTTGGATAACTTCTCTGAACATTGTTCAGGAGAGTTGCCCTCCCATTGGGTCTACTCTGCTGACCAATATTCCTCTTGTATTCAGGAGCCTTGACCTTTTCCAAGGGTTTAGGCTTAGTCTCCTGAAGCACTTGAGTACGCATTTCAGTTAATTTGCCCTTTCCTTTATTCAGTGGCTGAGTTATTTCATTTTCAGCTTGTTGTGCCACTGATTTAACAAAGATTTTCTTAGTGTTACTTGTAGAGGCAACACTAAGACAAGGTGAAGATTCAAATGGATCAAAACTCAATCCACTTCTTTGAGCCATAGGTCTTTGATAACTCTGAATTTCCTCTATTGGTCTAGAGGATTTGTTCAAAGCAGACATTTTTAATTTCAGGCTCTCTTCACTTGATTTAAGAATATCATATTCATGTGAGAGGTTTTCAAACTTGGCATTTAGAATTTTCAGTTCAAAATCTTTTCTCTTCTGAGAGAGGAGTTGATCATCAATCTTTCTTTGTTGGTCAACTATCCTGAAATTTGCTTCCTTAAGCTCTCTCAAGACTTGTTGATACAACTCAGTAGATTTGACATTAGCAGCTACCTCAGAGTTTTTGGTAAGTTCAATAACCAACCTTTTCTGAGACAATTGTGCAAAACAGGGCCTCAGTGGTTAACACACTGGATTTCTTCACATTTGCAAAGTTTAAGAGCCTGTTCTCTTCAACTTGCCACCAGCTTGCTCCTTTGTCCTGAATAGCTTGAGCTATTTCCACCATAGTTCTATCCTTGATCTCAACAAGAGCTCTGAGATCATAGAACTGTTGCTGCAGTCTAGGATAGTCCTTCAACCCTGGGTAAAGTGCATCCACATTAGCCTTGGCAATCTGCCTTAGCATCCCCTCATAAGTGTATTCTTCACCACTTTCATCTTCAGAAGAGTTGGATTCAGGAGGGTTGGAATGGGATTCAGGTATGTTGGGTTCAGAAGGGTTGGGGTCAGGAGAAATTAAAGCAAGTTGGGATTCAGGTGCTTTTGAGAGCAATGTGCCTGAAGAGGTAATTGGAATGGCTGGAATGGGTGGGAAACCAACTTGATCACCTTCTTGAAGGGCAGTTTCAAGAAGTTTGGTGTAAGAGAGGAGTCTAGGATCAAGTGGGGAAAAGGGTCTGTCTTCAAGATTTACCAAATCAGCCAGCACATCAATACCTGATCTATCAGGTGCACCTTCAGGGGAGTATACCTTCTTGGCAATGATTGGTGCATCTTCAGGAGTCTTGCACTCCTCTTCTTCTTGCCTTGGAGATATTCTTTGAGATTGAATATCAGGAGAGTTGGCTTCAGGGCTGTTGGGTTTGGACTTGGATTTAGACTTGCTGGCCTGTCTACTCTCCTTGAAGAACTCTTTCTTTTGCTTTTCTTCCTCCATCAACCTTTGCTTCTCAGAGGTCTTGATGATTCTTCTTTTTCTTTCATACCTTGTTGGCTGGTCAAGGTCTCTGAATTCAGTTATGCTCTCAGGCTGTAGGGGGACAATTTCTCTGAATACTTCACCCTCCTCAGGAGGGTTGACTCCTTCCTCAGCAACCTTTTCTATTTCCTCAGAAGTGGCTCCTCCACTTCTTGACTGATTCTCTGGTGAAGATTCATGCAAAATCTTCTTCATTTTCTTCATTTTTGGTTGAGCTTTTGGTGGCTGGGCTTTTCTCTTTCTTGGAGAGGCTCTTGTTGTTGGTACAGTTGTGATGGCCTTCTTTGAAGCTGCATCCTGCTTCCTCTTCTCTGTTTTAGAAGACAGCTTCCTAAACATAACCTTTTGAGCTGGAAAAGGCTTTGGCTTAGCTTGGAGGTGGGTGTAATGTGCAAATCTTTCCAAGAGTAGGCTTGCTCTTGTGCAGAACTGGAGTTTTCCTTCAACCACCACCTTGTGGTGTTTCACCTCCTTGAACTTGAACTTTTCATTCATCATCTTGTCAAGAATGAATTTCTTCCAGTTGAACTTGACTCTCTTCTCAGCAGAGTCAATTACAGCAGCCATCACTCTTAATTTGGGCATACTGATTTGTTCTACACTCCCTGAGTGGCTCAATAGGCTTTTAACAACACAATCAAACAAATGCCTAAACACTGGCTTTAAAGTGTTTTTGTTTTGAGCACTCACAACCTTTTTAGGTTCTATCATCCAAGAATAATAGAACTCCTGATCATCTTCTTCCTTGTACAATTCAGGATTCATACCTTCAGAAGGTAGCCCAAAGCTAGCTTCTAGGTCTTCTGCAGTGAAGATGATTGTATGCTGAGTTTCTTCTTCTGCATCTTCTTCAGCATATGTGAGCTTTGTGCACACATCCCCCTTCTTGCCCTTCCATCTTAGATGGGCAAAGAATTCTGCCATACATGGATTTAGGCATGAGTCAGGCTTGGTGCCAAGAAATTTTTCTAGGCCTGCTTCCCTAAGCCAATGGAGTACTGGCTCAATCTCCTTATCTAGGCTGTCAAAAGCAACCAGCTTTTCAAACCATAAGGAGTTTGGGTTACTGAGATAAGAGAAATCAATGTCCAGGGAGGAATCATTGAAATCTACAAGTTCTTCTCTCTTGAGTTTTGGTGCCATGGATAGATTTGAGAGAAGGAAGGTTTTGGAGAAAAGTTGCAGGTTTAGAGGTTTTGAGACTTCAAAGGGTTTGGGAATTATGAGTGCGTAGGGATGGTGGTGAAAATTGAGAGGTTTATATATGGAAGGGATTTATTAACTGTTGGGTAATGGAATGTAACAGTGGGTAATTTGAAAAACCGTTTGAATATAGTGGGGTAGTGGACTTTCAATGGTTCGATGGAGTTTTGAATGCAATTTAATGGTTTGGATGAAGGCTCAAGAATTCATGCAATCTTATTAAGATTTCTGCATTAAATGCTGATTTGCCTTTTTGGGTTTAAAAATCTTTATAACACACTCCATCCTAAAATGGCCTACTCTTAGACCAAGAAACCTCTTAAATGTCTAATCAATGCTAATAGTAGCAATGATTATCCAATTAACTAGGACAAACATCCTGAGATGTGCTTTGGTTTCTGTGTGGACCAAATTGCCTGATTATTTTGCCTGAGTGGGTCCCAAAGTTGCTGACTGGGTCCCACTTGGACAAATCCCCTGACCAACATTGCTGATCACTCTAGGGACAACCTTGCTGAGTTTCCCTCTGTGGCTGACAGCTTCAATGAGGTTGGTCAACTTTGCTGAGGTTCCATTTTGATGAACTTTCCCTTTCATATGAGCTATACTCTCTAGGGACAACCTTGCTGAGTTTCCCTCTGTGGCTGACAGCTTCAATGAGGTTGGTCAACTTTGCTGAGGTTCCATTTTGATGAACTTTCCCTTTCATATGAGCTATACTCTCCTCATTTGTCCATCTTGCCTGGATCAAGTAACCCTAATTCAGCTGACAGTTCCAAGAACCTTGCTTCAGCTAGGGGCTTGGTCAGAATATCAGCTTTTTGCTTATCAGTGTGAATTTTGACAAGCTTGATATCTTTCTTTTCCACATGATCCCTTATGAAATGATGCTTGATATCCACATGCTTGCATCTGGTGTGGAGCACTGGATTCTGTGAGATAGCAATTGCACTATTGTTGTCACAGAATATGGGCACTTCATTTGTGATTACTTTGTAATCTCTTAATTGTTGCCTGAGCCATAGAATCTGAGCACAGCAACTTCCAGCAGCTACATACTCAGCTTCAGTTGTTGAAGTTGCAACTGTATTTTGCTTCTTGGAGAACCATGAGATAAGCTTGCTGCCCAAGAATTGACAAGTTCCTGAGGTGGATTTTCTGTCTATTCTACATCCTCCATAGTCTGCATCTGAATATCCAGTAAGCTCAATGTTATCATCAGCTGGATACCATAATCCAAGATTCTCAGATCCCTTGAGATATCTTAGAATCCTCTTGGCAGCATCAAGATGGCTCTTCTTTGGATTTGCTTGAAATCTTGCACACACTCCAACTGCAAATGTGATATCAGGCCTGCTTGCAGTGAGATATAGCAGTGATCCTATGATTCCTCTGTAGTTAGTGGAGTTTGTTGACTCTCCACCTTCATCAGGATCCATCTTCCAGTTAGTATTCATAGGAATTCTGACTGGTTTGCTTGTAGCACATCCAAATTTCTTGATCATGTCCCTTGTATACTTGGCCTGATTGATGAATATTCCCTTCTTTGATTGAGTGACTTGAAGTCCTAAGAAGAAATTCATCAATCCCATCATGGACATCTCAAATTTGCTTTGCATGAGTTTAGAGAACTTCTCACACAATTTTTCATTTGGAGATCCAAATATAATGTCATCCACATAGATTTGGACTAACAAAATATCATCTCCTTCACAGATTCTGAACAAGGTTCTGTCAACAGTGCCTTTGACAAAACCATGATCTAGAAGAAACTGTGATAAGGTGTCATACCAAGCTCTTGGAGCTTGCTTTAAGCCATAGAGGGCTTTCTTTAATCTGTACACCTTGTCTCCTTCTTCAAAGCCTGGGGGCTGTTCCACATATACTTCTTCTTTGAGCACCCCATTGAGAAATGCACTCTTCACATCCATTTGATACACCTTGAATCTCATGTGAGCTGCATATGCTAGGAAGAGTCTGATTGCCTCAAGTCTGGCCACTAGAGCAAAGGTCTCATCATAATCAATCCCTTCAGATTGACAATATCCTTTGGCCACCAGTCTTGCTTTGTTTCTCACAATGATGTCATTTTCATTTTTCTTGTTTTTGAATACCCATTTAGTTCCAATGACATCTTGATGGGTTGGCCTGTCTACTAGCTCCCAAACTTCATTTCTGGTAAATTGATTCAGCTCTTCTTGCATGGCTATGATCCAGTTGGTGTCTTGTAGTGCTTCCTCAATGTCTTTAGGTTCCTGTTCTGAAAGAAAACAACAAAACAGAGCACTTTCTCCATGAAATCTTCTAGTTTTGATCCCTTCACTTGGATTACCAAGTATCAGGCTAGATGGGTGGTCATGCAACCAAGTCCTTCTAGACCTGATCCTTTCAGGAGGATTGTCCTCATCTGAAGTTGGATCACTAGATTCATTAAATTCAGGAAAGTTAATTGAAGGATCAAGTTCAGGATCATATTCAGGGGTGTTGTCCTCATTGTCAGATAAGTTGACATATTCATTGGTTCCCCCTTGAATAGTGGATCCATTAACTACCTCAGCATTGCCTGCTTCTTCATTGGTAGTTGTTACCTGGTTTTGAACTGGGATGGGGTCATTCAGTTCAATTTCTCCTTCAGGTTGGTTGTCTACTGGTTGATTGCTATCAGGTAGGTTGTCCAGTTTTTTATTTTCATTAAGTTCAGGCTGGGCAACCTCCACAAACACTGTTTCCTTGCTTTGAAGCCTTAATCTGGTTGTTCTTTGTGTTATCTCATCAATATTCAGGTTTCTATCCCTGAACTCATTAATAGATTCATCAAACACAACATGAGGTGTTTCTTCCACAATAAGAGTTTTGCAATTGTAAACTCTGTAAGCCTTGCTGATTTGTGAATATCCAACAAATATTCCTTCATCAGCTTTGCTATCAAAAGCTTTCAATTGCTCTTTCCCATTATTATGAATGAAACACTTACAACCAAATATGTGAAAATAAGCAACAGTGGGCAATCTACCTTTCCATATTTGATATGGGGTTTTACCTTGTCCTTTGGTGATTAATGACCTGTTTTGAGTGTGACATGCAGTGCTAATGGCTTCAGCCCAGAACCTTTTAGGCAGTTTGGATTCAGCAATCAAGGTTCTAGCTGCCTCCTTCAAGGTCCTGTTCCTTCTTTCAGCAACCCCATTTTGTTGAGGTGTTCTTGCTGCTGAAAAGTTTCATGAGTGATGCCATTTTTGCTGCAATACTCATTGATGTATGAGTTAATGAACTCAGTGCCTTTGTCAGATCTGATTTTGACAATGTTTAGGCCCTTTTCATTGCTTAATCTCATCATCAATTCAGGTAGTTTGACTTGGGTCTCCTTTTTGTTCAGCAAGAATACTACCCAAGTGTACCTGGAAAAATCATCAACAACAACTAAAGCATATTTTCTTCCATTTAAACTTACTGGGATTATTGGTCCAAATAAATCCATATGCAATAGTTGAAGGACTCTCTCAGTTGAAATGACAGGTTTTCCTTTGAATGAGGCTTTGATCTGCTTTCCTTCCTGACATGGCTGGCATATATGTTCTTTGGTGAACACTTGATTTGGCAGCCCTTTAACTAGAGAGTTTCTTGCAATCTTGTTGATGGTTTTGAAGTTCAGGTGATTCAGTCTCTTGTGCCATAGCCAGCTTTGCTCATTTGTGCTTTTGGCAACAAGACAGACTGCTTCAGGAGTTTTGCTCCAATCTGCAAAATAAACATTTCCCTTTCTCACCCCTGTTAGTAGCACCTGTTGTGTTGATTTGTTTTTGATAGTACATTTATTTGGTGCAAATTCAACACAATATCCTTTGTCACAAATTTGACTTATAGACAACAAGTTATATTTTAGACCTAGAACATATGAGACATCGGTAATTTTAACACTACCAATGTTTAATGTACCATAGCCTCTTGTGATGCCTTGAGAGCTGTCTCCAAAAGTTACTGAAGGACCATCTTTTTCTATGAAATCTGAGAGAAGCTCCTTGTTTCCAGTCATGTGCCTTGAACATCCACTGTCCAGGTACCATGTTGTTTTCTTGTTGATGCTTCTCTTCTTTTTGGGGTCCTTGCAGTCCTGCAAAGTCAAAATTTAGGTACCCTTTGAGTGTTGGGTCCTAGAGGGTTAGCTGTACCTTTTGGAACCCAAATCTGCCTGATAACTCTGATTGATTCAAAGTGACTGACTTGGTTTCCATTTACATCTACATACACAGTTTGACCCTTAAATGCCTTGGGTGATTTTTGTGTATAAGTGTTAGCTTTGTAAAGTTCAGGAGAGTTGGTAAATTTCTTTGGGACATTTCTCCTGAAGTTACTAAGCTTAGGTGCAGCTGGGTAAGACTTTTGAGGATATGCTTTTGGATGGCCTTTTCCATTTGGCAAGTAAGGTCCAGGCTTCCTGAATGTTTTATACCTATCAGAGGGGATTGGCCTTAATCCATTCAGTTGAGGTTGCCTCATTTGAGTTGGCCTCTTCTGAACTGGTTTTGGACAACTCCTCTGATGATGATTCAGATAGATTGGCCTTCCATTGGTTCTACCTTTCTGAACCTCATTTCTCCTGTAAGCAATGCCTTTAACCTTTTCCAAAGGTGTGGGTTTAGGTACATTGTTTACCTGAGTTGGTATAAAAATTCCTTTTCCCTTATCCTTGATCAGTGGTTGATTTACTTCAATTTCATTTTGTTGTGCCACTGATCTTACAAAAGTCATCTTAGAATTGCTTGAAGAAGCAATACTAAGACCAGGTGAGGGTTCAAATGGATTATAGCCTAATCCATCCCTTTGAGCAAATGGTCTTTGAAACCCTTGAATTTCCTCTATTGCCTTAGCAGATTTGTTCAAGGCAGACATTTTCATTTTCAAGCTCCCCTCACTTAATTTTAGAGTATCAAATTCTCTTGAGAGATTGTCAAATTTAGCTTGAAGAGTTCTAGAGTCAAAATCCTTTTTCTTTAGAGCCTGATTTTGTTCATCAATCAGCTTTTGTTGTTCAGAGACTTTGAGAGACATTTCTTCATGTTCTCTCACAATCTGTTGATACAACTCAGTTGATTTAATGTCAACTTCAGATTCAGGAGGATTGGACATTTTGACTTTAGACCTCAACTGTTCATTTTCTCTCAGAGCCATATTGCATACTTCTTGCATTCTGGTGAAATCTTCCAACAACTTTTCAAAGTCAAGATGGATTTCACTAGATTCATGTGTGTTAATTGACAGATTGGAAGTTGAACATACCTCTTCATCTTCAAGTGCCATTTGACAGTCCTCATCACTGTCACTGTTGGAGAACAGTCCATCATCAGAAGAGTAGACACTCTCCTCACTTGCTGAATCTCCAGCTACCATAGCCTTTCTGTTGTTCAGCCTTTTATCTCTCTTGTTTTGCCTTTCCTTCCTTTCTTTTGCACTGAGGTCAGGACAGTCATACTGAAAATGACCCTTCTTCTGGCAGTTGTAACACACATCTTCATCATCATTCTTCTTGCTTGAGGACTCCTTCCTCCTTGATGATGATGGTTCTCCTTTGCTGAATTTCTTCCTATCAGCATATCTGTCTTCTTTCTTTTCATCAGAGACTTTGTCCTCTGATTTATGTTCAGGAGAACTGAATCTCCTTCTGGTTCTGTTATCTTGGTAGAACTTTTTGTATCTACCAAATCTGGAGTTGAGCTTTTCAAATCTTCTAGCCATGAGTGTCAGCTCCTCGTTTATTTCAGATTTTAAAACAGACTGAGAGGATCTTTGAGTAATCTTCTTTTCTGTTTCAGCAGCTTTGAAGGCAACACCTTTGTTTGAAGAGGATGGCTCTTCATGCACCTTCTTTCTATTGAGATCAAACTCATATGCTTTGAGTTCAGAGAATACTTGCTGCATTGGCATGTTGTCAAGATTGCTGGTATTTTGCATCATGACAGAATAAATGTCCCACTTAGATGTGAGACTTCTCAAGATCTTCAAAGCAACTTCTCTTTTGGCATAGAATTTGCCAAGAGAGTTTATTTCATTCATGATGTCAGTGAACCTGCCATCAAGATGATCAATAGTTTCATTGGCTTCCATGGAGAATTGTTCATATTTTTGGATAGCCACTTGAAGCTTGTTCTCCTTGATCTTTTGGGTACCTTCACACATAAGTGCTAAGGTATCCCAAATCTCTTTAGCTGATGTGCAGTGGTACACTCTCCCCATCACTGCATCTGGAATTGTCTGGTACAATGTGTTCATTGCAATGTAGTTCAGGTTGTGCCTTTTTCTTTCTTCAGCTGTAAGGTCATCTTCATCTTTTGGTAGCAACTCCCTTGGATCAGCTTTTTGAGCATCAGTGAGCTTGGGATTTGCTTTAGTGAATGTGAATGGCCCTCTAGTGATGACTTTAAGCATCTCATCATGCTGGCAAGCAAGATGTGCTCTCATCCTGATCTTCCAGAAATCATAGTTCTCAATTGAGAACATTGGCAGTTTGTGATGAGAAATATGATTGACTTGGTTTGGACCCATATTGTTGATGGTGTTGACAGCATCTCCTGGAACTGCATTGTTAGCCATTTCAACAAATGTAATATAGGATGAACACAGAAGAGTTTTTCAGAAATTTTGGATCAGTTCAGTGACCACAAAAAAAATGTGATTTTGAAAATCAGTTGGATTTTCAGAAGCAGTGGTCTTTGAAACCCTGCTCTGATACCACTTGTTGGTCCTTGGTGGAGTATAACACAAGTGTATGGGGGGGGGGGGAATGCACTTGTGTATGCAAATTCTTTTCTTTTTGATAAACTGGTCCTATCAGGTAAGTTGTCTCACAACTGGCCTGAGTGTGAACTTTGATAGATACTTGTCCTACTGATTACTATTAAGTGATCAGTTGGCTAAATATCTAAAAGAGTTGCTAAGTGCGGAATGTGGTTGGCCTTTACTCAAAGAAATACTCCAAGTTGATTTCTGAAAATACAGGTTATCAGGGACTTTGTCCAAAACAGATTTTTCTAACTTACTGAGTTAAGAATCTTTGAAATATGATTGAATGGAGTGAAGTTAAGAATGCAGTAAGTAAATGAGACACAAATTTATAGTGGTTCAGAGACTCAAGCTCCTACATCCACTTTCCCTGATTGAACAGGATAATTCCTTCTCAATGGAATTAGCTTGTTTTATAGTGCCAAGGTGCACTGATCAACAACACTCTCTTAGTGTTTTGATCCCTAGGATAACTTGAGTCCTAGTGCTCAATCTCTCTGAGTTAAGACTGTGTTTCACACTAACAGTCCTTAACTCCTCACTTCTACAACAAACACTCTCTTCACTAAATGAGATAAGGTTTGAGGTTTGGTTCCAACTAATAGAGATATCCTTTACAATAAGAACAGTGTAAAGGAATAGGATATCTCAATGCTAAGCTAGGATGTTTACAAGAGTTGGCTTAGCTGACTTGAAGTGATTCAGGAAACTTGGAATTCTAGAGAACAGCTTGGTTTCCTTTTGTAAGCTTGATGATAGTTTGATAGCTTGTAGTTGGATACTGAATTCCTTTGATCACTTCTGTATTTATAGACAATTTGAACACCTAACCGTTGGAGGGATTAGTAATTCAAATATGTCTATTTGCAGCACCATTGAAACGGCTATGAAGCTTGACATCCTTTTATCCACTGTGTAAAAGAGGTCTTCAATGGTTGCTTGAATGAATGTGTTGACTTCTGACAAAGGCGGCTGGGAAAACTTGTGTCAGTTTCCAATTTTGCACATTGTCCTAGGTTGATTTGTGGCAAACTTTACATACAGCCAACGGTCAGATGGGACAAGCTCCCTGAACATTCCTGCTGCAGTTTTAGAATGTTCCAACATTCATTCAATCCTTCACTCTTTAATGCTCTAAGTCTTTAATGCTTGGTTCAGGCATGATTGGCAATAAATGCTTCATTGAATCTTCTGTAAGCTTTTGACATTTAATTCTCTTGATCATTTGTACTTCAAACTGCCTAGATCTTTTGCATTTATGAGCACAGCTTCAGTATACTAGATTTCTTCAGCCAGGTTGTCCATTTGATCAGTTTGTCTTGAAAAGATCAGCAACTTTGTCCTATAGACCTATCAAGCTGCCTAACATTTCAGCTTGGGACAACTATCCTGATCACTAACATCTCATAACTTTTCTGAGATTTTAACTTAAGCATACTATACATATAATGCTCTGGGACAACTTGCCTGATCACAACTTTGAGCATATCTCAACTAAGTTGTACATCATCAATCAGGGGTTTTGGTATCTAGATCAAAATCATTTTATTCCCAACATATCTTCTCCTGAATTTGTTGTCTTGGTAGAATTTCTTGTATCTACCAAACCTTGTGTTCAGCTTGTCAAACCTTCCAGCCATCAAGGCTAGTTCTTCCTTCATTTCAGTCTTTGAGACTGACTTTGATGATCTGGGAGTGGGTTGCATTTCAGGTTCAGCAACTTTGGCTTTGAATGCCACTCCCTTAGAAGGATTTGAAGGTTCCTCAACAGGTTTTCTTCTATTGAGGTCAAACTCATAGGCTTTGAGTTCTGAGAAGATTTGTTGCATGGGCATGGAAGAGAGATCTTTGGTATTCTGCATCATCACAGCATAGACATCCCACTTTTGAGTGAGGCTTCTCAAGATCTTCAATCCAACTTCTCTCCTAGAGTACACTTTGCCCAAAGAGTTTATTTCATTCATCACATCAGTGAATCTACCAGCAAATTTGTCAATGGATTCTTCAGCTTCCATTGAGAATTGTTCAAACTTTTGCACAGCAACTTGGAGCTTATTCTCCTTGATCTTTTCTGTGCCTTCACACATCTCAGCAAGAGTATCCCAAATTTCTTTGGCTGTGGTGCAGTGGTAGACTCTTCCCATGACTGCATCTGGAATTGTTTGATAGAGGGTGTTCATGGCAAGATAATTTAGATTATCTTTCCTCTTTTCATCAACAGTGAAGTCATCCTCATCTTTGGGAATTAGTTCCCTTACATCTGCTCTTTGCTCATCTGTTACCCTGGGGTTAGTTTGGGTAAACACAAAAGGTCCTCTTGTGATTACTCTTAACATGTCAGTATGAAGAGATGCAAGATGAGCCCTCATTCTAATTTTCCAGAAATCATAGTTGTCTATTGAGAACATGGGCAATTTATGATGTGAAATGTGATTGACTGGATTTGTGGCCATGTTGTCCAATCCTTGAACAGCAGGTGGAGGAACAGCATTGTTGTTGGCCATATCTCAAGAATAATCAGTTAGTCAACAAGTGATAGATTTCAGATAGAGATCAGTTCAGTGACCACACAAATGTGTGAGTTTTTGAAAATCAAGATGGATTTTTCAGAAGCAGTGGTCTTTGAACCCCTGCTCTGATACCACTTGTTGGTCCTGAAAGGAGTATATAACAAGTGTATGGGGGAGGAATACACTTGTATGCAAATCTTTTCAACTTATGATCAAACCAGAGCTCAGCAAGGTTGTCTTGGACAACTCTGCTGAAGATGATAAACTCTTCTAAGATAATCAAACTACTAAGTACTATTGAGTACTTAGTTGAATAACTATCTAGGGGAGTTATAGGTGCGGAATAGTGGTTGGCCCTTTAAGTTTAGACTCCTTAAGTTTCTGAAATCACTTTGTCAATCCAATATAGTGCCAAGGTGCACTTGATCAATAACACCACTCCTTGGTGAATTGATCCCTAGGATGTCTAGAGTCCTAGTACCCTCTTCTCAACTCAGAACTGAACTGTTCTTCTCTCAACAGTCAGCTCCTACCACTTCTACTACTACAACCTTCTCTCTTTCTCACTTGAAAGGGGTAAGGATTGAAGTAAGGTTCCAACTAATGAGATATCCCTTACAATGAAGATCAGTGTATAAGGATTAGGATATCTCTCTAAGCTTTGTATGGATATACAGTAAGTTCAGCTTAGAAGAAGTGTATGAAGACTAAGATAGTCTCTTTGAAAACTTTGAGAGCACTTTGTCTTGTAGGATAGTTGGATATTCTTGTCAAGGTTGAGGTGCTTCAAATGGTCTTCACACTTCTGTATTTATAGACAAAATGAAGGATTTGCCCGTTGGAGAGGCAGCCCCAAATTGCTATAAATGTCTTCCTTGAGTTCTTCAAACTGGAAGACAGATTCTTGATAGTGACATGTCCTCATTTGGGTAATAAACGGCTTGTAAGACTTTGTCTCCTTTCTGCAGCACTTTTCCCAATGTTTGACTTCTTGTTAGGACTCGGACATGGCTTCTGAAGGTTGATCCAATGATAGGACAACATTCCTTATCAAATGGACAACTCTCCTTATCACTATCAGCAGATTTGCTTTTCAGCAAGGTTGGCTTGCTCATCTTCAGATGACTTGGCTCTTTCCCTTTCTTTCTCTTCAAGTTGATCTTAGCATGTTTCAATGAGGTTCTTTAGGGTATGGTTGTCTCTAGCTCTTCAGCATGGTTGACCTTCAACCATTAGAATCTTTGTTCTGGTTTAAACTTGCTGAGACAACTCTTCTGGGACAACTTCCCTGATCAGCATATTTGGTCTTTTAACTTCAGAGTTGATGTTTTTACAGAGTTAACCTCTCTGGACAACTCTCCTGATCAGAGCTTTTGACTAATCTTGTCCTTTAGAGCTTTGCAATCTTGTTCTTGTATAGTGTCAAGATGGATTCCGATCAGCTAGACGTCTCCAACTAATTAGAACACTTGAATATAGAAGAAATAACTGCTCTAGGATAGTAATTCAGAAAAGTAATCAACGAGACAAACAGCACACAAGAATTTAAGTGGTTCGATCAATGTGATCTACATCCACTGGACCAGATTAGTACTTCTTTGATTGATAAAGAATGTTTACACACTCATTCACTCGGAATTGGATATTTCCTCACTTCACTCGTGAACTCACACAACTCAAAGAATACAATAACGTACTAAATCTCTCATCCCAAAAAGGTGTCAACCTTTACAATGTACACAATCAAGAGTATATAAAGACCAAAGGTAGTTGCTGCTGTTAGGAACTGTTTTGAGTAGTTATCAACCGTTTGCAACCGCTTGTAACAACCCATGTGCTCTGTTACTGCCCAACTGAAATGGTAGTTATGCCCTCAAGTTGTTGTAACTGTAAAACTGTTAGTTAAACTAACTAACTTCGAACCAGAAGACTTGCCCATAAAGATCAGATCACTACTTAGTGTTCTGATACCCAACTCTTCTGCTCTGATGATCAAAAGCTAACTCTGCTGATAGACTTCATACTGTGCTGATCTTAACTGCACTGACCAAGTACTGTGCTGACCCAAGTACTGTGCTGACCTGGTACTGTGCTGACCCAAGTACTGTGCTGATCTGGTACTGTGCTGATCTGGTACTGAGCTGATCTGGTACTGTGCTGATCTGGTACTGTGCTGATCTGGTACTGTGCTGATCTGGTACTGAGCTGATCTACTTTGCTGAAGTACTGATCTTAGTCCAATCTGCTGAAGTACTGATCTTAATCCAATCTGCTGAAGTACTGATCTTAGTCCAGTCTGCTGAAGTACTGATCTTAGTCCAGTCTGCTGAAGTACTGATCTTAATCCAGTACTGTGCTGATCTTACTGTGCTGATCCCAACTGTGCTGAACTCTAAGCATCACCTTCTCATCTGATTGAAACCCTTCAACTCATCTGATAAGGCCTAAGTCATCTTATCTGATCCTATCAGCTCAGTAGTTTACTGTGCTGATTTTGAGATTATGAGATAACACTCACAATTCTCCACCTTTAGCTCATAATCGAACTAATCTCCACCAAAACAAAAAACATCAACACTATTCTCCTCAAAGAATAGCCTCCACTACTGATCTTCTGCCACAAGAACAGTAGCCTTCTCCTCAGAGGAATTAATGCAGTCCAATAAGTCTAAGACACAAGTCAAACTTCTCTTTTGGCAATGCCTTAGTGAACGCATCAGCAGGGTTCTCCTCTGTAGCAATCTTCACTACCTGGACTGACCCCTTCTCTACAATATCTCTTACAAAGTACAGCTTTACATCTATATGTTTAGTTCTCTCATGATACCCCTGATGCTTTGCAAGATGTATTGCACTTTGGTTATCACAGAAGACAGTCACACTTCTTTGTGATATACCAAACTCCTTCAAGATCCCCCTAAGCCACATGCTCTCCTTTACTGCTTCAGTCAAGGCTACATATTCTGATTCTGTAGTAGATAATGCAACTACGGACTGATGTATTGACCTCCATGATATAGCTGTACCAAATAAGGTGAATACATACCCTGTCAAGGACTTTCTTGTGTCTACATTGGCTGCATAGTCGGCATCAACATATCCCACAAGTGCTTCTCCCTCATCTGATATCTTCTGAAATTTCAGACCTTTCTCAGCTGATCCTAGAACATATCTCATGACCCACTTAACTGTCTCCCAATGACTTGAACCTGGATCACTCATGTATCTGCTGATTACACTCATTGCATGAGTTAAATCTGGTCTACAACACACCATAGCATACATTAAACTCCCTACTGCACTGGCATAAGGAACCTTACTCATCTGAGCTCTTTCTTGGCTATTCTTGGGACACATCTGATTGGATAACTTCTGATGCTGGCCAATTGGTGTAGAAACTGACTTAGCTTGATTCATCCTGAATCTCTCTAACACCTTCCTCAGATAGGTAGGCTGACTAAGCTGAATTGCTCCCTCAACTCTACTGATCTCCATCCCAAGAATCACTTTAGCTTCACCAAGATCTTTCATCTCAAACTCCCTTTTGAGAATCTCCTTAACTTGATTGATACTGTTAATAGACTCCCCAGCTATTAACATATCATCTACATACAGCAGAAGATAGGTAACTGAACTCCCAACCCTCCTGAAGTAAACACAGCTGTCATACAAGCTTCTTGCAAAACCAGCTGAGCAGATGTACTCATCAAACCTTAAGTACCATTGTCTAGGGCTTTGTTTGAGGCCATAGAGTGATTTTCTGAGTAAGCACACTTTGTCTCCTCCATCTTCTATGTCCAACCCTTCTGGTATTTTCATGTAGATCTTCTCATCTAAAGTCCCATGAAGAAATGCTGTGGTCACATCCATCTGATGCAGCTCCAATTCATATTGAGCAACCATAGCCAACAAGATTCTGATGCTACAATGCTTTACAACAGGTGAGAAGATTTCATTAAAGTCAATACCTTCTTTCTGTGTAAATCCTTTAGCTACAAGTCTTGCCTTGTACCTAATCTTGCCACCTCTTTGAGCCTCCACCTTTTTCTTGTAGATCCACTTACACCCAACAAGTTTCTTGTTCTTAGGCCTCTCAACAATCTCCCAAGTCTGGTTCTTGTTCAGAGATAACAGTTCTTCCTCCATAGCAACTAACCACTTCTCTTTGTCATGGCAGTTTATGGCTTCTGTGTAAGTTTTAGGCTCCAAAGACTCCACCTCAAGAGCTGCACATAATGCAAATGATACTATGTCAGCTTGACCATACCTCTGAGGTGGGTGGACTTCTCTTCTGGTTCTGTCCCTAGTCAGCTGATAGTCATGAAGCTCAGTATCACTATGAGTAATCTCCTCCTCATCTGGATCAATCTGATCTTCAGTTAGTGTTCTGATGTCACCATGCTCCACCTCCACCTGTGTCTCATCTGGTTTGTTGTGTGCTGTACTGGAGCTTACCTCCTCTTTCAATGGCATTCTATTCTCATCAAAAGTTACATCTCTGCTGATAATACACTTCTGCATTCCAGCTTCTAGGCACCACAATCTGTATCCTTTCACACCTGAAGGATATCCTATGAACACACATTTCAAGGCTCGAGGCTCAAGCTTATCTTGCTTGACATGGGCATATGCTGAACAACCATACACCTTCAAATTACTGTACTCAGCTGCATGGCCAGACCATAACTCTTCTGGGGTCTTAAATTGCACAGCTGAGGAAGGGCTTCTGTTTATCAAATAGGCTGCTGTTGACACTGCTTCTCCCCAAAATACTTTAGGCAATCCAGAGCTGCTCAACATGCACCTAACTCTCTCAAGCAAAGTCTGGTTCATTCTCTCAGCTACTCCATTCTGCTGAGGTGTACCTGGTACTGTTCTGTGCCTCACTATACCCTTCTTCTTGCAGAAAACATTGAACTCTTCTGATATGAACTCCAGCCCATTATCAGTTCTCAAATGCTTTAGATTCTTTCCAGAAATGTTCTCCACCTCAGTGAGCCATTCCTTAAATTTTTCAAATGCTTCTGACTTGGATTTCAGGATAGTGATCCATACCTTTCTTGAGTAGTCATCTATGATAGAC
The DNA here is from genome assembly GCA_963675135.1 of Galeopsis tetrahit. NCBI lineage: Eukaryota > Viridiplantae > Streptophyta > Magnoliopsida > Lamiales > Lamiaceae > Galeopsis > Galeopsis tetrahit. The sequence continues at coordinate 78,523,560 of OY776127.1, forward strand.
ATGAAGTATCTCCCACCACTTCTGGTCTGATTCCTAGCTGGCCCCCATAAATCTGAATGGACATAGTCCAAAATTCCTTTGGTAGAGTGTGAACTCTTCCCAAACTTCAATCTCTTGGATTTCCCAAGAATGCAGTGCTCACACAAATCCAGCTTTGTGATCTTGTCACCACATAGCAATCCTTGCTTACTTAGCTCAAGTAGGCCCTTCTCTCCTACATGACCTAATCTTCTGTGCCACAACATTGAGTTATCTTGCACCCTTGCCACATCTGATCTGCCAATAACTGTACCCCCCTTAAGAAAGTAGAGATCATTTCTTCTCTCTCCTTTAAGAACAGTAAGCTTCCCCTTTGAAACTCTGAGCTCTCCACCTTCAGACTGGAATTTATAGCCCAATGAATCCAGCATACCAAGAGATATCAAATTTCTCTTGAGTTCAGGAACATACCTGACCCTCTTGAGAATCCTCACTACTCCATCATACATCTTCAAGTGTACTGTACCTTCACCTCTGACTTTGCAAGTGTGATCATTCCCTAACAACACAGAACCTCCATTCTGATGCTTAAAATCATGAAACCACTCTCTTCTTGGAGTCATGTGGAAAGAACACCCTGAATCTAAAATCCAATCTTGCTGCTCTTTAGTGGAAGTGATGGATAGGGACTGAGCTGACTCATAGCCTTTCTGCTCCTTATCATCTTGGGTTTGATTTGCTTGATTCTTATCAACAGGGTTCTTAGGACCAGATTTTCTCATAAGCTGTTTGTACTTGTAACAAGTACTCTAAAAGTGCCCAGGTTTGTTGCAGTGGTGGCACACTACTTCCCCTTGATTTGACACTGCTGATTTTCCCTTATCAGCTCCTTTGGGTTGACTAGACCCCTTCTTGGAGACAGACTTCTTCTGACCTCCCTTGATTGCCAATCCTTCCCCACTGCTACTTTTATCTCCTTGAGATGTTTTGTTATGTAACAGCTTGGACTTGACAGCCAAGATCACATCCTCCAATGTGATTGCTTCCTTTCTACCATATAAGATGGTGTCCTTTAGGATTTCAAAGGACTTAGGCAGAGCACTCAATAAGATCAGAGCCTTATCCTCTTCCTCTAACTTGACATCCAAATTCTCCAGATCATCAAGAATCTTATTGAACTCATCTAGCTGCTCCGTAATGGGTTTGTCATCTCCCATTCTAAAGGCATACAGCTTCTGCTTCGAATAGAGTCGGTTAGCAAGAGTTTTCACCATATATAGCTTCTCAAGCTTATCCCAAACCTCCTTCGCTGACTTCTCTTTAGCAACCTCCCTCAAGACCTTATCTCCAAGGCAGAGTAGGATCGTGCTTCGAGCTTTCCTGAGCAACTTGCTCCTTTCAGCCGCAGCTGTTGCAGATTCTTCTGCAATCTCTTCGGATTCTTCGAGAGCCTCGAATAATCCTTGCTGTTCAAGGAGGGCCTGCATCTTGACCTTCCACAGCCCAAAATCTCCAGTGCCTGTAAACTTCTCTATGTTGTACTTGGTAGAATTCCCCATCTTTAGATCTGCAGCTACTTCGGTTTCCCACAGACGGCGCCAATTGTCAAGATGGATTTCGATCAGCTAGACGTCTCCAACTAATTAGAACACTTGAATATAGAAGAAATAACTGCTCTAGGATAGTAATTCAGAAAAGTAATCAACGAGACAAACAGCACACAAGAATTTAAGTGGTTCGATCAATGTGATCTACATCCACTGGACCAGATTAGTACTTCTTTGATTGATAAAGAATGTTTACACACTCATTCACTCGGAATTGGATATTTCCTCACTTCACTCGTGAACTCACACAACTCAAAGAATACAATAACGTACTAAATCTCTCATCCCAAAAAGGTGTCAACCTTTACAATGTACACAATCAAGAGTATATAAAGACCAAAGGTAGTTGCTGCTGTTAGGAACTGTTTTGAGTAGTTATCAACCGTTTGCAACCGCTTGTAACAACCCATGTGCTCTGTTACTGCCCAACTGAAATGGTAGTTATGCCCTCAAGTTGTTGTAACTGTAAAACTGTTAGTTAAACTAACTAACTTCGAACCAGAAGACTTGCCCATAAAGATCAGATCACTACTTAGTGTTCTGATACCCAACTCTTCTGCTCTGATGATCAAAAGCTAACTCTGCTGATAGACTTCATACTGTGCTGATCTTAACTGCACTGACCAAGTACTGTGCTGACCCAAGTACTGTGCTGACCTGGTACTGTGCTGACCCAAGTACTGTGCTGATCTGGTACTGTGCTGATCTGGTACTGAGCTGATCTGGTACTGTGCTGATCTGGTACTGTGCTGATCTGGTACTGTGCTGATCTGGTACTGAGCTGATCTACTCTGCTGAAGTACTGATCTTAGTCCAATCTGCTGAAGTACTGATCTTAATCCAATCTGCTGAAGTACTGATCTTAGTCCAGTCTGCTGAAGTACTGATCTTAGTCCAGTCTGCTGAAGTACTGATCTTAATCCAGTACTGTGCTGATCTTACTGTGCTGATCCCAACTGTGCTGAACTCTAAGCATCACCTTCTCATCTGATTGAAACCCTTCAACTCATCTGATAAGGCCTAAGTCATCTTATCTCATCCTATCAGCTCAGTAGTTTACTGTGCTGATTTTGAGATTATGAGATAACACTCACATATAGAAATAACTCTTCTGGACAACTCTCCTGATCAGAGCATGTGGTTTTCAATGGAGTATGCTTGTCCTTAGTGTTAGTTCCAGATTTTGAGCCTTGAGGGGACTTTATCTTGATCATTTTTAAAGCATAGGTTCCCCCTCATATTGTGCTTCTAGTCATCTAAGAGCTGCCTAACATATCAGCTTCTCATCTAGCCTTATGCTATGTGTTCTAAGAATCTTAGAACACAATCATCTTGACTTAGGCATGTCTCAGGGGGTTTTTGTATTTAATCAAAACATATTTCATTTTATTCCCAACAGACTTTACTGTATTTATTTTAATATGATTTTTGTAAGTGTATTTTTTTTTAATGTAACATAAAAAAAAGAATACATAAAAATTATTTTACCGATTGAACCGGCGGTCCGACCGGTCCAACCGGTTGGACCGTGAACCGTTGCCTAATCCGGATTGATCACCGGTTCGGTTATGAAAACACTGATTCTGAGATTAATTTTTTCATTCTTTTAATTCAATGTTTATTGTTGCCCCATTTTGCAACAATAATTACAAGGTTTGTCATCAAAAGATTGTTGCCCAATCACTGAATCTGTCGGACGCTTCAATTTTAAACACACGTTCAAGCCACGCGTGTCAGTTTCCTGTAAAAAAAATAAATTAATTTTCCGACAAAAAGAATGTAAATTGGACTAAAAGGATGTAAATTGGAAACCTTAGGACGTATTCTGAAAATGTGAAAACTTAAATGATTTAAAATGTAATCGTCCTAAGTTACGGGACCTATTTTGAAATTTTCCCTTTCTTAGAAATGCACTTTCCACCTCCATTTATCTTTCTTCCATAGAAATGCACTTTCCACCCCAATTTTCCTTTCTGCACTTTCTGCCTCAATTTCCCTTTCTTCCTTAGAAATGCACTTTCTGCCTAAATTTCAGTTGCAACCTCAATGTATTTTCTTACAAATGTAATTTTTGCCAAAATATACCCTTCTTCCATAGAAATACACTTTTTGCCCCCAATTTCTCTTTCCTGCTTAGAAATATACTTTCCGGATATAATTTTTTTATGTCCCATAACTTTTAAACTTTTCAAAAAATGTCCCCAAAAAATTAAGTTTTTCGACGTAGTTTTGATGTTCCGGCGACATTGGGACGTAAATAAAAATGTTAGTTAAAATTTTGGGACGCGTGTAATTGGAAAACTTAACTTTTTTATGTTCTAAAAAAGAGAGCAAAAAAGTAATTGTTCAATCGGGGCCAAACCATTTGACTGTAATGGGTCGGAGATGGCAACCAGCCTGTTATCCTTCCACTGCCGAGAGTGGGTGGTTGTCGCTGCTCTGTGGAGCCAGCCTGGCGCATTACCCACCACTCTAGGATCCATGAAGCCCAAGCTTTCGCTCGGACCACATAGCCCAACTCCCAGCTTGGAAAGGGCAAGCCAGAATTTAGCCACCATTTGGGTCACAAGCTTGCGTTACCAAGCACGGCAATGACTCAGTGCCTTTTTCCTAGATATAACATAGCTGTAAAATTTGTATTCTTTCGATGTGGGATATCTTAATTTTTTTATAAGTTGAAATTATATATGGAAAAGTAGATCAAGTAATTTCCCAATTTTCCCTCCATCTGTATATATTGACCTTTTTCCTGTCAAAATATATATAGTTGTTACCTTTTTCATTAATAAATTTGTCTTCTCCAAAACAAAACAAAAAATTGTCTTTCTTTAATTCTGAGCAGTGTTTTTAAAACCGGACCGGACAGGCCGGTTCAACCGGTTCGACTGTGAATCGGTCATGGATCCGGTCCGTAAAGCGGCTAAAAACCGTTTTTACAATCAAACCGGATGGAACCGGCCCATAACCGAAAACTCGGCCCAAAACCGGAAAACCAATTCAAACGGTCCAGACACAAGCCATTTTGCAAGGCTATTCTTTCATGTTTCTTCACCCTTTATTCGATGTGGGATAAATTTTATATGTGAATTTATCACTAACACTATTTTTATAGTGTTTTGCTCTAGTGTTTTTTTACTCATTTTCGATGTGGGATATAAATCTCATATATTTGTAGTTTACTAACCCTCTTAGTTTTATATAGTTTTCCTTTCATATTTTTTATAACTTCTTTCAATGTGGGATAAACTCATATGAGTGTTTATCACTAACACTCCTATTTTTATTTATTTTTATATTGTTTTGCTCTATTGTTTCTTTTACTTTGATGTGGAACGTAAATCTCATATGTTTGTTATTAAATTGTTGTTATATTGTTTTTTCTTCTTGTTTCTTCTACTTCTCTTTCGATGTGGGACATAAATCGCATACGTTTGTTACTAACACTCTTATTTTTACATTTTTCTTTTTTCATTTTTTCTTCTACTTCTTATTTAATGTGGGACAAAAATCTCATATGTTTGCTTGTTACTAATATTGTTGTTCTCATATTATTTTTTTTTTCTCTTATTTTTTCAACTCCTGAACTTGTGAAATATTAATTATGGAGAATGAATGATGGGATATTTTAATTAATATTTATTATTTTATGACTTTACTGTATTTATTTTAATATGATTTTTGTAAGTGTATTTTTTTTAATGTAACATAAAAAAAAATAAAAAAATACATAAAAATTATTTTACCGATTGAACCGGCGGTCCGACCGGTCCAACCGGTTGGACCGTGAACCGTTGCCTAATCCGGATTGATCACCGGTTCGGTTATGAAAACACTGATTCTGAGATTAATTTTTTCATTCTTTTAATTCAATGTTTATTTTTGCCCCATTTTGCAACAATAATTACAAGGTTTGTCATCAAAAGATTGTTGCCCAATCACTGAATCTGTCGGACGCTTCAATTTTAAACACACGTTCAAGCCACGCGTGTCGGTTTCCTGTAAAAAAAATAAATTAATTTTCCGACAAAAAGAATGTAAATTGGCCTAAAAGGATGTAAATTGGAAACCTTAGGACGTATTCTGAAAATGTGAAAACTTAAATGATTTAAAATGTAATCGTCCTAAGTTACGGGACCTATTTTGAAATTTTCCCTTTCTTAGAAATGCACTCTCCACCTCCATTTATCTTTCTTCCATAGAAATGCACTTTCCACCCCAATTTTCCTTTCTGCACTTTCTGCCTCAATTTCCCTTTCTTCCTTAGAAATGCACTTTCCGCCTAAATTTCAGTTGCAACCTCAATGTATTTTCTTACAAATGTAATTTTTGCCAAAATATACCCTTCTTCCATAGAAATACACTTTTTGCCCCCAATTTCTCTTTCCTGCTTAGAAATATACTTTCCGGATATAATTTTTTTATGTCCCATAACTTTTAAACTTTTCAAAAAATGTCCCCAAAAAATTAAGTTTTTCGACGTAGTTTTGATGTTCCGGCGACATTGGGACGTAAATAAAAATGTTGGTTAAAATTTTGGGACGCGTGTAATTGGAAAACTTGACTTTTTTATGTTCTAAAAAAGAGAGCAAAAAAGTAATTGTTCAATCGGGGCCAAACCATTTGACTGTAATGGGTCGGAGATGGCAACCAGCCTGTTATCCTTCCACTGCCGAGAGTGGGTGGTTGTCGCTGCTCTGTGGAGCCAGCCTGGCGCATTACCCACCACTCTAGGATCCATGAAGCCCAAGCTTTCGCTCGGACCACATAGCCCAACTCCCAGCTTGGAACGGGCAGGCCAGAATTTAGCCACCAACAACCCAGTCAATTGGGTCAGCCCAACGTCCAATCACCCTAATGCCCCCACTTGGGTCACAAGCTTGCGTTACCAAGCACGGCAATGACTCAGTGCCTTTTTCCTAGATATAACATAGCTGTAAAATTTGTATTCTTTCGATGTGGGATATCTTAATTTTTTTATAAGTTGAAATTATATATGGAAAAGTAGATCAAGTAATTTCCCAATTTTCCCTCCATTTGTATATATTGACCTTTTTCCTGTCAAAATATATATAGTTGTTACCTTTTTCATTAATAAATTTGTCTTTTCCAAAACAAAACAAAAAATTGTCTTTCTTTAATTCTGAGCAGTGTTTTTAAAACCGGACCGGACAGGCCGGTTCAACCGGTTCGACCGTGAACCGATCATGGATCTGGTCCGTAAAGTGGCTAAAAACCGTTTTTACAGTCAAACCGGATGGAACCGGCCCATAACCGAAAACTCGGCCCAAAACCGGAAAACCGGTTCAAACGATCCAGACACAAGCCATTTTGTAAGGCTATTCTTTCATGTTTCTTCACCCTTTATTCGATGTGGGATAAATTTTATATGTGTATTTATCACTAACACTATTTTTATAGTGTTTTGCTCTAGTGTTTTTTTACTCATTTTCGATGTGGGATATAAATCTCATATATTTGTAGTTTACTAACCCTCTTAGTTTTATATAGTTTTCCTTTCATATTTTTTATAACTTCTTTCAATGTGGGATAAACTCATATGAGTGTTTATCACTAACACTCCTATTTTTATTTATTTTTATATTGTTTTGCTCTATTGTTTCTTTTACTTTGATGTGGAACGTAAATCTCATATGTTTGTTATTAAATTGTTGTTATATTGTTTTTTCTTCTTGTTTCTTCTACTTCTCTTTCGATGTGGGACATAAATCGTTTGTTACTAACACTCTTATTTTTACATTTTTCTTTTTTCATGTTTCTTCTACTTCTTATTTAATGTGGGACAAAAATCTCATATGTTTGCTTGTTACTAATATTGTTGTTCTCATATTATTATTTTTTTCTCTTATTTTTTCAATTCCTGAACTTGTGAAATATGAATTATGGAGAATGAATGATGTGGGATATTTTAATTAATATTTATTATTTTATGACTTTACTGTATTTATTTTAATATGATTTTTGTAAGTGTATTTTTTTTAATGTAACATAAAAAAATTAAAAAATACATAAAAATTATTTTACCGATTGAACCGGCGGTCCGACCGGTCCAACCGGTTGGACCGTGAACCGTTGCCTAATCCGGATTGATCACCGGTTCGGTTATGAAAACACTGATTCTGAGATTAATTTTTTCATTCTTTTAATTCAATGTTTATTGTTGCCCCATTTTGCAACAATAATTACAAGGTTTGTCATCAAAAGATTGTTGCCCAATCACTGAATCTGTCGGACGCTTCAATTTTAAACACACGTTCAAGCCACGCGAGTCAGATTCCTGTAAAAAAAATAAATTAATTTTCCGACAAAAAGAATGTAAATTGGACTAAAAGGATGTAAATTGGAAACCTTAGGACGTATTCTGAAAATGTGAAAACTTAAATGATTTAAAATGTAATCGTCCTAAGTTACGGGACCTATTTTGAAATTTTCCCTTTCTTAGAAATGCACTTTCCACCTCCATTTATCTTTCTTCCATAGAAATGCACTTTCCACCCCAATTTTCCTTTCTGCACTTTCTGCCTCAATTTCCCTTTCTTCCTTAGAAATGCACTTTCCGCCTAAATTTCAGTTGCAACCTCAATGTATTTTCTTACAAATGTAATTTTTGCCAAAATATCCCCTTCTTCCATAGAAATACACTTTTTGCCCCCAATTTCTCTTTCCTGCTTAGAAATATACTTTCCGGATATAATTTTTTTATATCCCATAACTTTTAAACTTTTCAAAAAATGTCCCCAAAAAATTAAGTTTTTCGACGTAGTTTTGATGTTCCGGCGACATTGGGACGTAAATAAAAATGTTAGTTAAAATTTTGGGACGCGTGTAATTGGAAAACTTAACTTTTTTCTTTGCTGAAAAAGAGAGCAAAAAAGTAATTGTTCAATCGGGGCCAAACCATTTGACTGTAATGGGTCGGAGATGGCAACCAGCCTGTTATCCTTCCACTGCCGAGAGTGGGTGGTTGTCGCTGCTCTGTGGAGCCAGCCTGGCGCATTACCCACCACTCTAGGATCCATGAAGCCCAAGCTTTCGCTCGGACCACATAGCCAAACTCCCAGCTTGGAACGGGCAGGCCAGAATTTAGCCACCAACAACCCAGTCAATTGGGTCAGCCCAACGTCCAATCACCCTAATGCCCCCACTTGGGTCACAAGCTTGCGTTACCAAGCACGGCAATGACTCAGTGCCTTTTTCCTAGATATAACATAGCTGTAAAATTTGTATTCTTTCGATGTGGGATATCTTAATTTTTTTATAAGTTGAAATTATATATGGAAAAGTAGATCAAGTAATTTCCCAATTTTCCCTCAATCTGTATATATTGACCTTTTTCCTGTCAAAATATATATAGTTGTTACCTTTTTCATTAATAAATTTGTCTTTTCCAAAACAAAACAAAAAATTGTCTTTCTTTAATTCTGAGCAGTGTTCTTAAAACCGGACCGGACAGGCCGGTTCAACCGGTTCGACCGTGAACCGGTCATGGATCAGGTCCGTAAAGAGGCTAAAAACCGTTTTTACAGACAAACCGGATGGAACCGGCCCATAACCGAAAACTCGGCCCAAAACCGGAAAACCGGTTCAAACGGTCCAGACACAAGCCATTTTGTAAGGCTATTCTTTCATGTTTCTTCACCCTTTATTCGATGTGGGATAAATTTTATATGTGTATTTATCACTAACATTATTTTTATAGTGTTTTGCTCTAGTGTTTTTTTACTCATTTTCGATGTGGGATATAAATCTCATATATTTGTAGTTTACTAACCCTCTTAGTTTTATATAGTTTTCCTTTCATATTTTTTATAACTTCTTTCAATGTGGGATAAACTCATATGAGTGTTTATCACTAACACTCCTATTTTTATTTATTTTTATATTGTTTTTCTCTATTGTTTCTTTTACTTTGATGTGGAACGTAAATCTCATATGTTTGTTATTAAATTGTTGTTATATTGTTTTTTCTTCTTGTTTCTTCTACTTCTTTTTCGATGTGGGACATAAATCGCATACGTTTGTTACTAACACTCTTATTTTTACATTTTTCTTTTTTCATGTTTCTTCTACTTCTTATTTAATGTGGGACAAAAATCTCATATGTTTGCTTGTTACTAATATTGTTGTTCTCATATTATTATTTTTTTCTCTTATTATTTCAACTCCTGAACTTGTGAAATATGAATTATGGAGAATGAATGATGGGATATTTTAATTAATATTTATTAGTTTATGACATTACTGTATTTATTTTAATATGATTTTTGTAAGTGTATTTTTTTTAATGTAACATAAAAAAAATTAAAAAATACATAAAAATTATTTTACCGATTGAACCGGCGGTCCGACCGGTCCAACCGGTTGGACCGTGAACCGTTGCCTAATCCGGATTGATCACCGGTTCGGTTATGAAAACACTGATTCTGAGATTAATTTTTTCATTCTTTTAATTCAATGTTTATTGTTGCCCCATTTTGCAACAATAATTACAAGGTTTGTCATCAAAAGATTGTTGCCCAATCACTGAATCTGTCGGACGCTTCAATTTTAAACACACGTTCAAGCCACGCGAGTCAGTTTCCTGTAAAAAAAATAAATTAATTTTCCGACAAAAAGAATGTAAATTGGACTAAAAGGATGTAAATTGGAAACCTTAGGACGTATTCTGAAAATGTGAAAACTTAAATGATTTAAAATGTAATCGTCCTAAGTTACGGGACCTATTTTGAAATTTTCCCTCTCTTAGAAATGCACTTTCCACCTCCATTTATCTTTCTTCCATAGAAATGCGCTTTCCACCCCAATTTTCCTTTCTGCACTTTCTGCCTCAATTTCCCTTTCTTCCTTAGAAATGCACTTTCCGCCTAAATTTCAGTTGCAACCTCAATGTATTTTCTTACAAATGTAATTTTTGCCAAAATATCCCCTTCTTCCATAGAAATACACTTTTTGCCCCCAATTTCTCTTTCCTGCTTAGAAATATACTTTCCGGATATAATTTTTTTATGTCCCATAACTTTTAAACTTTTCAAAAAATGTCCCCAAAAAATTAAGTTTTTCGACGTAGTTTTGATGTTCCGGCGACATTGGGACGTAAATAAAAATGTTAGTTAAAATTTTGGGACGCGTGTAATTGGAAAACATAACTTTTTTATGTTCTAAAAAAGAGAGCAAAAAAGTAATTGTTCAATCGGGGCCAAACCATTTGACTGTAATGGGTCGGAGATGGCAACCAGCCTGTTATCCTTCCACTGCCGAGAGTGGGTGGTTGTCGCTGCTCTGTGGAGCCAGCCTGGCGCATTACCCACCACTCTAGGAGCCATGAAGCCCAAGCTTTCGCTCGGACCACATAGCCCAACTCCCAGCTTGGAACGGGCAGGCCAGAATTTAGCCACCAACAACCCAGTCAATTGGGTCAGCCCAACGTCCAATCACCCTAATGCCCCCACTTGGGTCACAAGCTTGCGTTACCAAGCACGGCAATGACTTAGTGCCTTTTTCCTAAGTATAACATAGCTATAAAAATTGTATTCTTTCGATGTGGGATATCTTAATTTTTTTATAAGTTGAAATTATATATGGAAAAGTAGATCAAGTAATTTCCCAATTTTCCCTCCATCTGTATATATTGACCTTTTTCCTGTCAAAATATATATAGTTGTTACCTTTTTCATTAATAAATTTGTCTTCTCCAAAACAAAACAAAAAATTGTCTTTAATTTCTTTAATTTTGAGATTAATTTTTTCATTCTTTTAATTCAATGTTTATTGTTGCCCCATTTTGCAACAATAATTAGAAGGTTTGTCATCAAAATATTGTTGCCCAATCACCGAATCTGTCGGACGCTTCAATTTTAAACAAACGTTCAAGCCACGCGTGTCAGTTTCCTGCAAAAAAACAAAAAATTTAATTTTCCGACAAAAAGAATGTAAATTGGACTAAAAGGATGTAAATTGGAAACCTTAGGACGTATTCTGAAAATGTGAAAACTTAAATGATTTAAAATGTAATCGTTCTAAGTTACGGGACCTATTTTGAAATTTTCCCTTTCTTAGAAATGCACTTTCCACCTCCATTTATCTTTCTTCCATAGAAATGCACTTTCCACCCCAATTTTCCTTTCTGCACTTTCTGCCTCAATTTCCCTTTCTTCCTTAGAAATGCACTTTCCGCCTAAATTTCAGTTGCAACCTCAATGTATTTTCTTACAAATGTAATTTTTGCCAAAATATCCCCTTCTTCCATAGAAATACACTTTTTGCCCCCAATTTCTCTTTCCTGCTTTGAAATATACTTTCCGGATATAATTTTTTTATGTCCCATAACTTTTAAACTTTTCAAAAAATGTCCCCAAAAAATTAAGTTTTTCGACGTAGTTTTGATGTTCCGGCGACATTGGGACGTAAATAAAAATGTTAGTTAAAATTTTGGGACGCGTGTAATTGGAAAACTTAACTTTTTTCTGTTCTAAAAAAGAGAGCAAAAAAGTAATTGTTCAATCGGGGCCAAACCATTTGACTGTGATGGGCCGGAGATGGCAACCAGCCTGTTATCCTTCCACTGCCGAGAGTGGGTGGTTGTCGCTGCTCTGTGGAGCCAGCCTGGCGCATTACCCACCACTCTAGGAGCCATGAAGCCCAAGCTTTCGCTCGGACCACATAGCCCAACTCCCAGCTTGGAACGGGCAGGCCAGAATTTAGCCACCAACAACCCAGTCAATTGGGTCAGCCCAACGTCCAATCACCCTAATGCCCCCACTTGGGTCACAAGCTTGCGTTACCAAGTACGGCAATGACTCAGTGCCTTTTTTCTAGATATAACATAGCTGTGAAATTTGTATTCTTTCGATGTGGGATATCTTAATTTTTTTATGAGTTGAAATTATATATGGAAAAGTAGATCAAGTAATTTCCCAATTTTCCCTTCATCTGTATATATTGACCTTTTTCCTGTCGAAATATATATAGTTGTTACCTTTTTCATTAATAAATTTGTCTTTTCCAAAACAAAACAAGAAAATCGGTCTGAAAGTTTAAATACATGCAGTTTGAAGGGTTCAATTAACTGATCAGATTTCTAGAAAAAAGCTGACTAAAATTTTTTAAAATCAGAAAAATATATTTTATAAATGGATCGTACCAGAGTTTATAAAGAATACAAGGTTACAAGACTAGCGGGTGTGCGGATTCCGCAGAAATTACAATTTTAGCTAGATCACCTCCTAACAATGAGTAATTTACAGCATTCTGATCCTTCAAAGAAAACAGGCATCAAGTTTCCACTTTTAATTCTTCTATGATCTTGTCTGTCTTGACTACTAAAAGCGGAGAACAATTAGTTGCTTTTATCTACGATATCTGCAGCTTCTTTTCAGCCTCAACTGAATCACGATAGCTGCTTCTCTCGTGCTACATATGAAAAGAAACACAATGTGTATATATATATATGATGAATATTTGTAAACAGGAAAAAGTCAAGAAACTTCTGCAATGCACAAATAAATACCTGTCAACGAAGGCGATAAGGTTTCACCATTACTTGTGATCCCAAAATATAATGGGGATTATTTTCCATCTGATAGAGATGTAAAAGCTTGCAAGTGCCACCATTCTTGCAATACCCCTGACTAAAGGCAACACAAACCTGATTGTGTTGCAAGTTTTGAATGGTAGGTTGAGGAGGGATACCACTAGAAGATGCCTCGAAAGGGGTGAATTCCGGTGGAATATTTGAAACAACTAATGGATTCTTCCCCTTATTAGTACAAGAAGAATGACTAGATTCTTGAGATGAGCCAGATTTGCCCTCAACTTCAGCAATCAAGCTTTGAAGTACACGAGTAGGGGCGTTGGCCAATCGTATCATCTCAAGAACTCCTTGATTTTGTAGCAACACATGACCAACAACCTTGGAAACATTTTGAGGATCGAGTTCCTCAATTCTCTTAAACAACTCCATAGTAGCCTCGGTTAAATCCATCTCCAACCTCTAAATTTAACAAGGAATTAATTAATATACAATATTTGAGATATTCTATCAAGGTTGTATAGAGCTAAAAATCAAGAAAACAATTAGATGATTTAAAATTATTGACTACAACTGTGCAAAAGCTGCATTAACTCTATTTTAATCTTTGTAAAATGTTAACCCCACAAACATTGATTGAAAATCATATAATTAATTTATATCAATTTAGCATGTACTGGAATAACGAAGCATGCATGTGGCCGGCACATGCTTAAAAAACGATGTCGTTTTAATTTTTTTCGGTGATTTGAGACTAAAATGATATCATTGGAATACATGTGGACCTAAATTGGTAAAGTAAAGAAATTGTGAGACTATATATTTCTAAAAAGGTAAAATCTTATGGGGTAGATTTGATTTTAATCCCAAACCCAAATTCAAAATCTAGAAATTACGAACGCTATCATTTCATACGTACACGCAATAATCATTTAGTGATTTTAAAAAAGAAGAAGAAAACAGCAAGAACATATATACTAAATCTGCATTTACAGATTTACTTATATAAAAAAAGAAAGAGAAATGGCAAACAACAGCATTTCATTTACATGCATTGTTTCCTTGAAAAGTTCATATTTCTGGTTCAAAAATCAATTCATGTTTCAGATACACATATATATTAAGAAGTGAATTCTTGAAATACCTGTGAAATCTTGCAGCAATGGTGTGGTGAACGACGGGAAATTGTTCTTCTTCTTGTTGTTTTTCTTAATTTCTTCGATCTTCTTCTGGTGAGGTGGGGGTTTTAAATGTGGTAACAGCCGTATAATGACAAACTTTCTTACCAAACTGAAAAGCAAAAGGACAGAGAGAAGAAGGGGCTTGCCTAATTCTGGACTTAATTTCAGTTTCTTCTTTAATTTGTACTTACATGAAAATTAACATTTTCTTCTTTATCAATTGCATATATTTACATGTATATATAGATTTAAAATATCTGTTTAAATTAATATAAAATGAACTCTCAATATGTGTAGCAAAAAAAACTTCTGGAATTTATTTTTCGACTTGGGAACACTTAATTAAGTTACTACAGAAAATCAATATCAGTATATAATTATGTGTTGAGTAAGTATTATATCGCGAGATAACAAGTATTGTAAAATCAATATCAGAAAATCAATGTCAAAATTCAATTTTTAGTAACCCCAAGGAGTTGGCCTGGCCTAGTGGTATAAGCTTGAAACTTAAGAGTGTGCTCCTCTCTAGGTCCTCTAAGGTGCAAACAATTTCTATGGGGTCAGTTCATACAGAGCCTAGAGCTCTGGCCTTAAACGGGATCCCCGCAAGTGGGCGGTGGGAATGGTCCCCCGAATTAGTCGCAATATAACTTTTCTAAGACTTTTAGCTAGAGAAATTATTATCACAAAATTTATGTCATTAAAAGTCAATTAATTATCTTGTAGTCACATGGGACTAAATTGGAAAAGTGAAAATATTGTGGGACCATTTCGAAAAAGGTAAAGAGTTATAGGACGAATTTGGTTATAATTGTGGGACCATTTCGAAAAAAGTGAAAACTTATGGGACTACATATATGTCATGCTAAATTAGAATTTCAGATTATTTGAGAGAGAAAAATTCATTTTACACCCTGTAACTTAGGCCTAGTCCAGTTTATGTCATTTAAGATTTCATTTTTTCAATTTACATCCTTTTTTGTCCAATATACATCCTTTTTTGTCCAATATACATCCTTTTGGCCGGTCAAATAGTTCAATTTACGTCCTTTAAGTTTGAAAATTAGAAATTTATAATTAAAAAATTCTGAAAATCACATTAAAAATCTAAAATTCTCATTAAATTTTATAAATTGTGTAAAATAAAAATTCAAAAAATCGAAATAATGTTTAAATTAATTTTTTTTTTTTTTTGAATCTCATTAAAATTTTGAAAATCTAATAAAAATATAAAATTCCAAAAAAATTTAGGAGCTCGAGCAAAACTTTAATGGTGGACGAGTCCGAATCAGGTCTGCTTTTAGTAAAATATTAATACTTTTTATTGTTTTTTATAAGATTTTTAGATATTTTAATATACTCATTTTAAAAAATATCAGATTTTTAGAAATTTTAATAAGATTCACTACAAGAAAATTGACTTTTAGTGACAGAAAAAAAAAACCAGTCATTAGCTTCTATAACTAAAAGTTTTTAGTGACAGTAATTGACTTTTAACGAGAGGTATAGACATTAATTCACAAATTTCTGTCACTAAAGGCATTTAGCTAGAGAAACAATAATGAGAAAATGTTGTCACTAAAAGTCAGTTTTCTTGTAGTGATTTTTAGAGTATTTAATTTTTAGAAATTTTAATGAGATTTTAGAATTTCTTAATTTTTAAATTACACATTTTTCGATTTTTTGAAACGCAAATTTTTTTTTATTATTTTACGCATTTTCTCATTTTTAATGAGATATTTTTAATTTAATTTTACACATTTTATAGTTTTTAATTTTAATGAGATTTTTTATCTTTTAATGATATTTTAATATTTTTTTAGAATTTTTTATGGGATTTTTTAAAAAAATTAATTTTTAAACTTAAAGGATGTAAATTTGACTATTTGGCCGGAATCCCAATTTATTCCTCACATTCCGGTGAGTTTGAAAATATTCCGGTCAAAAGGACGTAAATTGGATCAAAAAAGGATTTAAACTGAAAAAGTAAAAACTTAAAGGATATAAATTGGAATAGGCCTAAGTTACAGGACGTAAAACAAAATTTTCTCTTATTTGACAAGAAGATTTCAAAGGAGCACAAAGAGTTAATTGATTTTTTTATCTTTTTTGTGACGTAAATTAACCAATTTACGAAATTATGAGACGTAAATTGTGGAAGGTTAATTAATTTATGAGACATATATAATCTATTTCTCTACATAATATATATTCTGCAAATTCCAATACTAATGTCGGATAATCACCTTCGACGCCGGATCCGAACAAACCAGCCTTCGGGCGTGGTCGAATTCAATTATCTAACAGAGAGATTAATCAACACAAACAAGCATGTCTTTACTTCACGTGCAACGATAAATATACTTAGAACCACGTTTGCGCTAACGCTAAGGTGATAATTTTGATCGTGAAAGACGTGGCGATTAGAAGTGTGTATGAGCTGCCACGGAACCATGTCGAGAAACACTACAAGAAAAATGACTTTTAGTGACAAAATTCTTGTCATTATAGTTTCTCTAGTTAAAAGTTTTTAGTGACGGTAATTGACTTTTAGTGAGAGGTCCTGTCATTAATTCTCAAATTCCTGTCACTAAAGATTTTTAGCTAGAGAAGCAATAACGAGAGGATGATGTCACTAAAAGTTAGTTTTCTTGTAGTGGAATCAACTGACACAAATACAAAAAAGAGTTTAACTACGATAAGGGACAATCCTATAGACACAACTAGAAATAGAGACAAAAAATTATAGTATTAGAATTAAGGTCAAATTGATGTGGTAATATACAATTATGCCCCTTGGTCTTAAAACAATATTAATTCATTAATATAATAAATTTTGAATTTGAAATACTATTTTTCACACATTTGTTATTAAAATTGAAATTTAAATTATAATTGAAATTTAAAATCCATTTGTCCTTCAATTTCGAAACTTCCTTAAAATGCAGAAATTGATTTAACCTAATTCACTTTCCTTTTCAAATTTGATTTAATTGATTCACACATTTAATCGCTCCATTACTTTCATCCGGCGATTTGAGGGATATTGGTTCTCTAATCTTGGTTCTCGTTGCCGATCAGCTTGCTCGTTGTCGGCGGTTAGCTTTCTCACGCTCTTCGTCTGCCGTGGATTCATTTTCGGTGGTTGTTCATTTCTGCGATCTGATTTTGCGATTCAGCTGTTCGCCGTCGATGGTTGTTTCGAGTTCGCGATGGATGCAGATTTAGTTCCCCGGGGACCGGGGAACTGAACTTTTGTCAAACATCGTCTTCTTCCTCAAGCTGTCGGTCGTTGACCTTCCAGCATACCACTTCCGATTGTCGCCCCTCCCCGGTCGAGGGTGTCGCCGATCTTCTTCCTCATGCACTAACCATGGTCTCGCCGATCTCTGTTCACCTCCGGCGTGCGCCCTCTCTACGGCTGACATGGAGGAAATCCTCCACTTCTCCCTCGTATCATTTCTCATTTCAAAACATTCAAATCCCCACCCACAATCATACGGTGGCATAATCGGCCCGACACCACCCTACCCGGCACAATCGGTTAAGCCACAAACCCTCGCGATTTTGCCTCCATCACAATCGATATACTTGTGTTTCTTTTTTTTTTTTTTTTTGCATTTGAACTTTTCTATCAACTTTAGTATAATTTCCAATTATTGTGAATGTGTGTTTACAATTATGGAGTATAATGTGAATTTCGTGTTGTATGATTGTGAACTGGATTTGGAGAAATTGTGAGAATATTTTGGTGGAATTATGCATATGCAACAAAATATTTGCATATATTATTGACCATATGCAACAGTTTTTTACATATATGTTTATATATTTTCCATATTTTATATAGATGACATATGTTGTTACATATATAAATTATTTATATTTCCAAACAGTCAATTCACAAATTTTAAAATATAAATAAACTTTGAAGTAATATTATATTATTAATTTTATTTATAATATAATATTATATTGGAGAAAATTTCATTTTACGTCCTGTAACTTAGACCTAATCCAATATATATCCTTTAAGTTTTTACTTTTTCGATTTACGTCCTTTTTTGTCCAATTTACGTCCTTTCCGCCGGAAAATTTTAAAACCCACCCGAATGTGAAGAATAAATTGGGATTCCGGCCAAATAGTCCAATTTACGTCCTTTAAGTTTGAAAATTAAAATTTAATAATTAAAATTTTCTAAAAATCTCAATAAAGATATAAAAAATCTATAAAAGTATCATTAAAAACCAAAAATCTCATTAAAATTAAAAAAAATAAAATTCAAAATATATCACTAAAATTTCGAAAATATCATTACAGATTATAAAATGTGTAAAATAAAAATAAAAAAATTCTAAAATTTTGAAAATACAAAAAATAAAAAATTCTACAATTCAAAGAATGGAAAAGGTGTAATTTATAAATTAAGAAATTCAAAATCTCATTAAAATTTCTATTAACTCTAAAAATCTCATTAATTTATTAAAAATGCGTAGATAAAAAATTACTAATTCTAAAAATCTAATAAGAATAATAAAAATTATTAACATTTCATTAAATTTCAGACTTGATTCACACTCGTCTACCATTAAATTTTTGCTCGAACTCCAAAAAATTTTGGGTCCCACGAGATTTTCCAAGTCATCGTCGAGGTGGAGTGGAAGTTCCACATCTTAATCGATTTTGGAACCGTCCCAAATTCATATTCACGATATTTTTAAAATTGTGGAATTTTTTATTTTAAACATTTTTAAAATTTTAATTTATATATATTTTTATTTTTATGAGTTTTTAGAAAAAAAAAATTAATTTACACATTTTTCAGATTTCTTGAAGTGTAGAAATTATAGATTTTTTTTATTTTTATGAGTTTTTAGAAAAAAAAAATTACACATTTTCAGATTTTTTGAATGTAGAATTTATAAATTTTTTAGATTTTTTATATTTATTTTACACAATATATAAGTTTTTAATGAGATTTTTAGATTTTTAATGAGATTTTTTAATTTTCAGTATTTTTTAATTATTAATTTATAATTTTGAAACATAAAGGATGTAAATTGGACAATTTGACCGGATTTCCAATTTTCCGGTGGAAAGGACGTAAATTGGACCGAAAAGGATGTAAATTGGACAACCTAGGACGTAAATTGAAAATGTGAAAACTTAAAGGATATATTCTGGATTAGGCCTAAGTTACGGGACATAAAATAAAATTTTCTCTATTATATTGATCAGTTCAAACTCAAATAATCATTTTTAAAATATAAATAAACTGTGAAGTAATATTATATTGTTAATTTTATTTATAATATAATATTATATTGATCAGTTAAAACTCAAATAATCATCTGAATCACATTGCACCAACACTAGATTTAAATTGACTCGTTTAAACCCAAATAATCATCTCTATCACTAATGATATGTAATTATCGAATTATATATTCTATATTAATTTTTTAAAATAAAATTAATATTTTATAACATTTTATTACAAATATTTTGTTTTATTGCATATTATCACGTATTTTGAGTTATATGCAACATATTTTTGCATACGTATGGAAGAATACGTAACAATTTTTTGCATATATGTTTTCAAATCTGCATATAGAGTAATGATATAAAACCAACTATCTGTTTTTTATGGAATTAGTGAGTTGTCACCAATATAGTGTGTATCATGGATTTATATCTTTAAAATATATTAATAAATTTAAATTATTTATTTTAAATTATAGTAAATGATTATGTATAATGATTTGACGTTACAAATTTGAATTTTAGTAGGATAAGATTGTTTTCCAAATTTTCTTTTTTAACGGTTGATTTATTAATTAGTTTTCAAATTTGGAAAGAAATCAATTACAGCCATATCCACACAATCAATTACCAGTATAATTTAATTAATGAAAATGGTTGATTTGACATAATCAATTTTTGCATACGAGATAATGAATGAGTACAGCCTAGTCGATCCGGAGCTGTATCAAGCCGCCGACAAGGATGATTCGGAGGCTTTGGTTGAGGGTGTCGCCATCGCTGGATTAGTCGGTGTTCTTCGACAGCTTGGCAATCTTATCGAGTGAGTTTTTGTTGCAAATTTTATTTATGTTTCCATCTTCTCGATTTTCTTACTTTTTATTGGAATTTTTGTGCTTTGTCGTTTGAAATTTTATTTATGTTTGAAATTTGTCCTTGGTAATCCTAGTATGAAATTTTCTGGTTCAGCACACTCGAAGAAGATGAATTTCTCGATATGAATTTTGAATTCAAAATTCAATTCAGAACCACCGTGATAAATGTGATTCTCCTTTTAGTTTAGGAATGTTTGAATTTTTTAGAGTATTAATTGACCGCGATTTCCGATTATTACTGTTTTTAACAAATACTAATTTGAATATAATATTTTATAGTAATTGAATATTCAACTTTCAAATTTAATTAGAAAGGAAGGTTATAATTGTACATTTATATACCCAATTGTCCTTCTTTCTAACTTTTACATAAGTTGTTCTTATTTTTAAACTCTATAGGTGAAATGTCTTATATACTAACTACCCCTACAAAAAAAGGAGTGCACGAAAACCCAAGAAGTTGTAATCGCATTCAATAACCTTAATGGAAGAGTCAAGAGGTTGAGCACGGAGGATTAGAGGGTCGATCGACAACAAACTGATAATCATATTGGTTGATAGTAGGGCGTGCCTAAATTTCATATTATTGAACCTTGTCGACTACTTATAGTTGTCCGCTACACGAGGGGGCAAGGTCATCGATGAGCTTAAAAGGCAATGAGCACGACCCTTGTGTTGGCTTTGCCTAAAAATTTGTAATTAAAATTAATGCCTCGGGATTTAGGATTTGGCTCTCCTATCTCGAAACAAACGACTGATTGCGTATATGAGCAAATTAAAGGAATAGAAAAATCCAAGAGCTCGTTGAAAGAAATGTAGGCCATTCATGAAGCTATTAGAGGTTGGCGCCACGACGTCCTACTCAAGACTGTGAAAGTGGTCCAAGTGAAGTAACAATCTAATCGCAATCGACACTTCAATCCAATATTTTTACAATTCATTCTAAAAAACGAATAATCTGGAAAGTGGTGAAATCAAAGTTCATTGTAACGTACTATTGCAACACTCGATACTCGTTTAAGTCCGGAGGAGGATATGGAACATCCATTGGCCATGTGACGAAGAATCATGCGAATTGGAATTGCTATAAACCAAGCACAACTACGAGGATTTATCCGGTCTTCCAGAGGTGGAGTTCAATTAGGTAAGTAATTCAACATCTCTATTTAAATAAGATCAATTTGTTTATAGAATTTTTTTTTTTTTTTTTTTTTAGCTAAAATGATATGTGTTCAACATCTTCCTTTTAATTTTTGCAATGATTTTAGTTTTAATGATATTATTCAACTTAGTTTTCTTTCTTCAATGAGAAAAAAAAATCACGTTCTACTGATAGTACTCGTGATATAATTGCTAAAGTTGTTAGTGAATATAAATATTTTTTTATCAATATTAATATTTTGTCAATCTCAATGTAAAAGTTTCAATTTGTGCGGATATTTTGAGTGATAATTTAAAAAAATAATAAAAATTATTTAAGAGTTTCTTGTCATTAAATTAATGATTCTTGGACTTTGAACAAGAAATTAAATATTGCTTATAAAGATTTGGATACCGAAATTATTTAATGGCTATGGTTATGAGTAATAAGAAAATGACAAAGTTCACCTCTTTGTGAATGAAGTCTAGGACGTAAGCAGTTGCACCAACTAGTCATATTTTGCATGCAATCCATTTATCCGATGAATCAGTCTGTATTTAATACATACAGTTGATTATTTTTAGTAGTATAGTATGCATCTAGATATATAATAGAAAAATAAAAAATAAGGTATGTGATGCGATACCTTCCAAAATAGCTCAACACAACATTATATTAATGTATAGCCACTGCGTGTTGAATTCTTTTTAGAAAAAATAAAATAACTAAAATGCGAAATTAACCGATATATATATGCAGTGACGGACCCAGAAATTTAAATTTAGGGGTACAATAAATAATTCTTAAAATATATTTAATATTTAAAGTATTACCCATTGCGTACATATTTGTAAAAGAGAGCAAGACCCAATTAATTCAATGTTTATTGTTGCCCCATTTTGCAACAATAATTAGAAGGTTTGTCATCAAAATATTGTTGCCCAATCACCGAATCTGTCGGACGCTTCAATTTTAAACAAACGTTCAAGCCACGCGTGTCAGTTTCCTGCAAAAAAAACAAAAAATTTAATTTTCCGACAAAAAGAATGTAAATTGGACTAAAAGGATGTAAATTGGAAACCTTAGGACGTATTCTGAAAATGTGAAAACTTAAATGATTTAAAATGTAATCGTTCTAAGTTACGGGACCTATTTTGAAATTTTCCCTTTCTTAGAAATGCACTTTCCACCTCCATTTATCTTTCTTCCATAGAAATGCACTTTCCACCCCAATTTTCCTTTCTGCACTTTCTGCCTCAATTTCCCTTTCTTCCTTAGAAATGCACTTTCCGCCTAAATTTCAATTGCAACCTCAATGTATTTTCTTACAAATGTAATTTTTGCCAAAATATCCCCTTCTTCCATAGAAATACACTTTTTGCCCCCAATTTCTCTTTCCTGCTTTGAAATATACTTTCCGGATATAATTTTTTTATGTCCCATAACTTTTAAACTTTTCAACAAATGTCCCCAAAAAATTAAGTTTTTCGACGTAGTTTTGATGTTCCGGCGACATTGGGACGTAAATAAAAATGTTAGTTAAAATTTTGGGATGCGTGTAATTGGAAAACTTAACTTTTTTCTGTTCTAAAAAAGAGAGCAAAAAAGTAATTGTTCAATCGGGGCCAAACCATTTGACTGTAATGGGTCGGAGATGGCAACCAGCCTGTTATCCTTCCACTGCCGAGAGTGGGTGGTTGTCGCTGCTCTGTGGAGCCAGCCTGGCGCATTACCCACCACTCTAGGAGCCATGAAGCCCAAGCTTTCGCTCGGACCACATAGCCCAACTCCCAGCTTGGAACGGGCATGCCAGAATTTAGCCACCAACAACCCAGTCAATTGGGTCAGCCCAACGTCCAATCACCCTAATGCCCCCACTTGGGTCACAAGCTTGCGTTACCAAGCACGGCAATGACTTAGTGCCTTTTTCCTAGATATAACATAGCTGTAAAATTTGTATTCTTTCGATGTGGGATATCTTAATTTTTTTTATAAGTTGAAATTATATATGGAAAAGTAGATCAAGTAATTTCCCAATTTTCCCTCCATCTGTATATATTGACCTTTTTCCTGTCAAAATATATATATTTGTTACCTTTTTCATTAATAAATTTGTCTTTTCCAAAACAAAACAAAAAATTGTCTTTCTTTAATTCTGAGATTAATTTTTTCATTCTTTTAATTCAATGTTTATTGTTGCCCCATTTTGCAACAATAATTAGAAGGTTTGTCATCAAAAGATTGTTGCCCAATCACCGAATCTGTCGGACGCTTCAATTTTAAACACACGTTCAAGCCACGCGTGTCAGTTTCCTGCAAAAAAAAAAAAAATTCCGACAAAAAGAATGGAAATTGGACTAGAAGGATGTAAATTGGAAACCTTAGGACATATTCTGAAAATGTGAAAACTTAAATGATTTAAAATGTAATCGTCCTAAGTTACGGGACCTATTTTGAAATTTTCCCTTTATTAGAAATGCACTTTCCACCTCCAATTATCTTTCTTCCATAGAAATGCACTTTCCACCCCAATTTTCCTTTCTGAACTTTCTGCCTCAATTTCCCTTTCTTCCTTAGAAATGCACTTTCCGCCTAAATTTCAGTTGCAACCTCAATGTATTTTCTTACAAATGTAATTTTTGCCAAAATATCCCCTTCTTCCATAGAAATACACTTTTTGCCCCCAATTTCTCTTTCCTGCTTAGAAATATACTTTCCGGATATAATTTTTTTATGTCCCATAACTTTTAAACTTTTCAAAAAATGTCCCCAAAAATTAAGTTTTTCGACGTAGTTTTGATGTTCCGGCGACATTGGGACGTAAATAAAAATGTTAGTTAAAATTTTGGGACTCGTGTAATTGGAAAACTTAACTTTTTTATGTTCTAAAAAAGAGAGCAAAAAAGTAATTGTTCAATAGGGGCCAAACCATTTGACTGTAATGGGTCGGAGATGGCAACCAGCCTGTTATCCTTCCACTGCCGAGAGTGGGTGGTTGTCGCTGCTCTGTGGAGCCAGCCTGGCGCATTACCCACCACTTTAGGAGCCATGAAGCCCAAGCTTTCGCTCGGACCACATAGCCCAACTCCCAGCTTGGAACGGGCAGGCCAGAATTTAGCCACCAACAACCCAGTCAATTGGGTCAGCCCAACGTCCAATCACCCTAATGCCCCCACTTGGGTCACAAGCTTGCGTTACCAAGCACGACAATGACTCATTGCCTTTTTCCTAGATATAACATAGCTGTAAAATTTGTATTCTTTCGATGTGGGATATCTTATTTTTTTATAAGTTTAAATTATATATGGAAAAGTAGATCAAGTAATTTCCCAATTTTCCCTCCATTTGTATATATTGACCTTTTTCCTGTCAAAATATATATAGTTGTTACCTTTTTCATTAATAAATTTGTCTTTTCCAAAACAAAACAAAAAATTGTCTTTCTTTAATTCTGAGCAGTGTTTTTAAAACCGGACCGGACAGGCCGGTTCGACAGTGAACCGGTCATGGATCCAGTCCGTAAAGCGGCTAAAAACCGTTTTTACAGTCAAACCGGATGGAACCGGCCCATAACCGAAAACTCGGCCCAAAACCAGAAAACCGGTTCAAACGGTCCAGACACAAGCCATTTTGTAAGGCTATTCTTTCATGTTTCTTCACCCTTTATTCGATGTGGGATAAATTTTATACGTGTATTTATCACTAACACTATTTTTATAGTGTTTTGCTCTAGTGTTTTTTTACTCATTTTCGATGTGGGATATAAATCTCATATATTTGTAGTTTACTAACCCTCTTAGTTTTATATAGTTTTCCTTTCATATTTTTTATAACTTCTTTCAATGTGGGATAAACTCATATGAGTGTTTATCACTAACACTCCTATTTTTATTTATTTTTATATTGTTTTGCTCTAATGTTTCTTTTACTTTGACGTGGAACGTAAATCTCATATGATTGTTATTAAATTGTTGTTATATTGTTTTTTCTTCTTGTTTCTTCTACTTCTCTTTCGATGTGGGACATAAATCGCATATGTTTGTTACTAACACTCGTATTTTTACATTTTTCTTTTTTCATGTTTCTTCTACTTCTTATTTAACGTGGGACAAAAATCTCATATGTTTGCTTGTTACTAATATTGTTGTTCTCATATTATTATTTTTTTCTCTTATTTTTTCAACTCCTGAACTTGTGAAATATGAATTATGGAGAATGAATGATGGGATATTTTAATTAATATTTATTATTTTATGACTTTAGGGGATGTTTCCTTTTGGTTTTAAAAACCAAGTTTTGGATTTCAAGATCCAAAACCCGTTTTACTTCGAGATTTAAAAATCGGTTTTCAAAATCCACTCAAAACCACCCTTATCAAACATATTGATTTGACATAAAGTTATATCTATATAATATTACTCCAATCATTATATTATTTTTCAACAATAATATAATATTACTATAATAATATAATAATACAATAATATAATACATTAAATCAACTAATCATTATAATCTCACCAAACAATAATATAATAATACAAACTCATTCAATCTTACAACTTGATTTGACATAAAGTTAAATCCTTCACTATTCTAAAACCCAAAAGAAACACCCATATTGCTATTCATCGGGATTTCAAAAACCAGGATTTCAAAAATCTGGTTTTTAAAACCACCCAAAGCCCAAAAGAAACACCCTCTTACTGTATTTATTTTAATATGATATTTGTAAGTGTATTTTTTTTAATGTAACATAAAAAAAAATACATAAAAATTATTTTACCGATTGAACCGGCGGTCCGACCGGTCCAACCGGTTGGACCGTGAACCGTTGCCTAATCCGGATTGATCACCGGTTCGGTTATGAAAACACTGATTCTGAGATTAATTTTTTCATTCTTTTAATTCAATGTTTATTGTTGCCCCATTTTGCAACAATAATTACAAGGTTTGTCATCAAAAGATTGTTGCCCAATCACTGAATCTGTCGGACGCTTCAATTTTAAACACACGTTCAAGCCACGCGTGTCAGTTTCCTGTAGAAAAAAAATAAATTAATTTTCCGACAAAAAGAATGTAAATTGGACTAAAAGGATGTAAATTGGAAACCTTAGGACGTATTCTGAAAATGTGAAAACTTAAATGATTTAAAATGTAATCGTCCTAAGTTACGGGACCTATTTTGAAATTTTCCCTTTCTTAGAAATGCACTTTCCACCTCCATTTATCTTTCTTCCATAGAAGTGCACTTTCCACCCCAATTTTCCTTTCTGCACTTTCTGCCTCAATTTCCCTTTCTTCCTTAGAAATGCACTTTACGCCTAAATTTCAGTTGCAACCTCAATGTATTTTCTTACCAATGTAATTTTTGCCAAAATATCCCCTTCTTCCATAGAAATACACTTTTTGCCCCCAATTTCTCTTTCCTGCTTAGAAATATACTTTCCGGATATAATTTTTTTATGTCCCATACCTTTTAAACTTTTCAAAAAATGTCCCCAAAAAATTAAGTTTTTCGACGTAGTTTTGATGTTCCGGCGACATTGGGACGTAAATAAAAATGTTAGTTAAAATTTTGGGACGCGTGTAATTGGAAAACTTAACTTTTTTATGTTCTAAAAAAGAGAGCAAAAAGGTAATTGTTCAATAGGGGCCAAACCATTTGACTGTAATGGGTCGGAGATGGCAACCAGCCTGTTATCCTTCCACTGCCGAGAGTGGGTGGTTGTTGCTGCTCTGTGGAGCCAGCCTGGCGCATTACCCACCACTTTAGGAGCCATGAAGCCCAAGCTTTCGCTCGGACCACATAGCCCAACTCCCAGCTTGGAACGGGCAGGCCAGAATTTAGCCACCAACAACCCAGTCAATTGGGTCAGCCCAACGTCCAATCACCCTAATGCCCCCACTTGGGTCACAAGCTTGCGTTACCAAGCACGGCAATGACTCATTGCCTTTTTCCTAGATATAACATAGCTGTAAAATTTGTATTCTTTCGAGGTGGGATATCTTATTTTTTTATAAGTTTAAATTATATATGGAAAAGTAGATCAAGTAATTTCCCAATTTTCCCTCCATCTGTATATATTGACCTTTTTCCTGTCAAAATATATATAGTTGTTACCTTTTTCATTAATAAATTTGTCTTTTCCAAAACAAAACAAAAAATTGTCTTTCTTTAATTCTGAGCAGTGTTTTTAAAACCGGACCGGACAGGCCGGTTCAACTGGTTCGACCGTGAACCGGTCATGGATCCAGTCCGTAAAGCGGCTAAAAACCGTTTTTACAGTCAAACCGGATGGAACCGGCCCATAACCGAAAACTCGGCCCAAAACTGGAAAACCGGCTCAAACGGTCCAGACACAAGCCATTTTGTAAGGCTATTCTTTCATGTTTCTTCACCCTTTATTCGATGTGGGATAAATTTTATACGTGTATTTATCACTAACACTATTTTTATAGTGTTTTGCTCTAGTGTTTTTTTACTCATTTTCGATGTGGGATATAAATCTCATATATTTGTAGTTTACTAACCCTCTTAGTTTTATATAGTTTTCCTTTCATATTTTTTATAACTTCTTTCAATGTGGGATAAACTCATATGAGTGTTTATCACTAACACTCCTATTTTTATTTATTTTTATATTGTTTTGCTCTAATGTTTCTTTTACTTTGACGTGGAACGTAAATCTCATATGATTGTTATTAAATTGTTGTTATATTGTTTTTTCTTCTTGTTTCTTCTACTTCTCTTTCGATGTGGGACATAAATCGCATATGTTTGTTACTAACACTCTTATTTTTACATTTTTCTTTTTTCATGTTTCTTCTACTTCTTATTTAATGTGGGACAAAAATCTCATATGTTTGCTTGTTACTAATATTGTTGTTCTCATATTATTATTTTTTTCTCTTATTTTTTCAACTCCTGAACTTGTGAAATATGAATTATGGAGAATGAATGATGGGATATTTTAATTAATATTTATTATTTTATGACTTTAGGGGATGTTTCCTTTTGGTTTTAAAAACCAAGTTTTGGATTTCAAGATCCAAAACCCGTTTTACTTCGAGATTTAAAAATCGGTTTTCAAAATCCACTCAAAACCACCCTTATCAAACATATTGATTTGACATAAAGTTATATCTATATAATATTACTCCAATCATTATATTATTTTTCAACAATAATATAATATTACTATAATAATATAATAATACAATAATATAATACATTTAATCAACTAATCATTATAATCTCACCAAACAATAATATAATAATACAAACTCATTCAATCTTACAACTTGATTTGACATAAAGTTAAATCCTTCACTATTCTAAAACCCAAAAGAAACACCCATATTACTATTCATCGGGATTTCAAAAACCAGGATTTCAAAAATCTGGTTTTTAAAACCACCCAAAGCCCAAAAGAAACACCCCCTTACTGTATTTATTTTAATATGATATTTGTAAGTGTATTTTTTTTAATGTAACATAAAAAAAAATACATAAAAATTATTTTACCGATTGAACCGGCGGTCCGACCGGTCCAACCGGTTGGACCGTGAACCGTTGCCTAATCCGGATTGATCACCGGTTCGGTTATGAAAACACTGATTCTGAGATTAATTTTTTCATTCTTTTAATTCAATGTTTATTGTTGCCCCATTTTGCAACAATAATTACAAGGTTTGTCATCAAAAGATTGTTGCCCAATCACTGAATCTGTCGGACGCTTCAATTTTAAACACACGTTCAAGCCACGCGTGTCAGTTTCCTGTAGAAAAAAAATAAATTAATTTTCCGACAAAAAGAATGTAAATTGGACTAAAAGGATGTAAATTGGAAACCTTAGGACGTATTCTGAAAATGTGAAAACTTAAATGATTTAAAATGTAATCGTCCTAAGTTACGGGACCTATTTTGAAATTTTCCCTTTCTTAGAAATGCACTTTCCACCTCCATTTATCTTTCTTCCATAGAAGTGCACTTTCCACCCCAATTTTCCTTTCTGCACTTTCTGCCTCAATTTCCCTTTCTTCCTTAGAAATGCACTTTCCGCCTAAATTTCAGTTGCAACCTCAATGTATTTTCTTACAAATGTAATTTTTGCCAAAATATCCCCTTCTTCCATAGAAATACACTTTTTGCCCCCAATTTCTCTTTCCTGCTTAGAAATATACTTTCCGGATATAATTTTTTTATGTCCCATACCTTTTAAACTTTTCAAAAAATGTCCCCAAAAAATTAAGTTTTTCGACGTAGTTTTGATGTTCCGGCGACATTGGGACGTAAATAAAAATGTTAGTTAAAATTTTGGGACGCGTGTAATTGGAAAACTTAACTTTTTTATGTTCTAAAAAAGAGAGCAAAAAAGTAATTGTTCAATAGGGGCCAAACCATTTGACTGTAATGGGTCGGAGATGGCAACCAGCCTGTTATCCTTCCACTGCCGAGAGTGGGTGGTTGTTGCTGCTCTGTGGAGCCAGCCTGGCGCATTACCCACCACTTTAGGAGCCATGAAGCCCAAGCTTTCGCTCGGACCACATAGCCCAACTCCCAGCTTGGAACGGGCAGGCCAGAATTTAGCCACCAACAACCCAGTCAATTGGGTCAGCCCAACGTCCAATCACCCTAATGCCCCCACTTGGGTCACAAGCTTGCGTTACCAAGCACGGCAATGACTCATTGCCTTTTTCCTAGATATAACATAGCTGTAAAATTTGTATTCTTTCGATGTGGGATATCTTATTTTTTTATAAGTTTAAATTATATATGGAAAAGTAGATCAAGTAATTTCCCAATTTTCCCTCCATCTGTATATATTGACCTTTTTCCTGTCAAAATATATATAGTTGTTACCTTTTTCATTAATAAATTTGTCTTTTCCAAAACAAAACAAAAAATTGTCTTTCTTTAATTCTGAGCAGTGTTTTTAAAACCGGACCGGACAGGCCGGTTCAACTGGTTCGACCGTGAACCGGTCATGGATCCAGTCCGTAAAGCGGCTAAAAACCGTTTTTATAGTCAAACCGGATGGAACCGGCCCATAACCGAAAACTCGGCCCAAAACTGGAAAACCGGCTCAAACGGTCCAGACACAAGCCATTTTGTAAGGCTATTCTTTCATGTTTCTTCACCCTTTATTCGATGTGGGATAAATTTTATATGTGTATTTATCACTAACACTATTTTTATAGTGTTTTGCTCTAGTGTTTTTTTACTCATTTTCGATGTGGGATATAAATCTCATATATTTGTAGTTTACTAACCCTCTTAGTTTTATATAGTTTTCCTTTCATATTTTTTATAACTTCTTTCAATGTGGGATAAACTCATATGAGTGTTTATCACTAACACTCCTATTTTTATTTATTTTTATATTGTTTTGCTCTAATGTTTCTTTTACTTTGATGTGGAACGTAAATCTCATATGATTGTTATTAAATTGTTGTTATATTGTTTTTTCTTCTTGTTTCTTCTACTTCTCTTTCGATGTGGGACATAAATCGCATATGTTTGTTACTAACACTCTTATTTTTACATTTTTCTTTTTTCATGTTTCTTCTACTTCTTATTTAATGT
The DNA here is from genome assembly GCA_963675135.1 of Galeopsis tetrahit. Lineage (NCBI taxonomy): Eukaryota > Viridiplantae > Streptophyta > Magnoliopsida > Lamiales > Lamiaceae > Galeopsis > Galeopsis tetrahit. The sequence continues at coordinate 78,554,743 of OY776127.1, forward strand.
GGGACAAAAATCTCATATGTTTGCTTGTTACTAATATTGTTGTTCTCATATTATTATTTTTTTCTCTTATTTTTTCAACTCCTGAACTTGTGAAATATGAATTATGGAGAATGAATGATGGGATATTTTAATTAATATTTATTATTTTATGACTTTAGGGGATGTTTCCTTTTGGTTTTAAAAACCAGGTTTTGGATTTCAAGATCCAAAACCCGTTTTACTTCGAGATTTAAAAATCGGTTTTCAAAATCCACTCAATTAAAACCACCCTTATCAAACATATTGATTTGACATAAAGTTATATCTATATAATATTACTCCAATCATTATATTATTTTTCAACAATAATATAATAATACTATAATAATATAATAATACAATAATATAATACATTTAATCAACTAATCATTATAATCTCACCAAACAATAATATAATAATACAAACTCATTCAATCTTACAACTTGATTTGACATAAAGTTAAATCCTTCACTATTCTAAACCCAAAAGAAACACCCATATTACTATTCATCGGGATTTCAAAAACCAGGATTTCAAAAATCTGGTTTTTAAAACCACCCAAAGCCCAAAAGAAACACCCCCTTACTGTATTTATTTTAATATGATATTTGTAAGTGTATTTTTTTTAATGTAACATAAAAAAAAAATACATAAAAATTATTTTACCGATTGAACCGGCGGTTCGACCGGTCCAACCGGTTGGACCGTGAACCGTTGCCTAATCCGGATTGATCACCGGTTCGGTTATGAAAACACTGATTCTGAGATTAATTTTTTCATTCTTTTAATTCAATGTTTATTGTTGCCCCATTTTGCAACAATAATTACAAGGTTTGTCATCAAAAGATTGTTGCCCAATCACTGAATCTGTCGGACGCTTCAATTTTAAACACACGTTCAAGCCACGCGTGTCAGTTTCCTGTAGAAAAAAAATAAATCCGACAAAAAGAATGTAAATTGGACTAAAAGGATGTAAATTGGAAACCTTAGGACGTATTCTGAAAATGTGAAAACTTAAATGATTTAAAATGTAATCGTCCTAAGTTACGGGACCTATTTTGAAATTTTCCCTTTCTTAGAAATGCACTTTCCACCTCCATTTATCTTTCTTCCATAGAAATGCACTTTCCACCCCAATTTTCCTTTCTGCACTTTCTGCCTCAATTTCACTTTCTTCCTTAGAAATGCACTTTCCGCCTAAATTTCAGTTGCAACCTCAATGTATTTTCTTACAAATGTAATTTTTGCCAAAATATCCCCTTTTTCCATAGAAATACACTTTTTGCCCCCAATTTCTCTTTCCTGCTTAGAAATATACTTTCCGGATATAATTTTTTTATGTCCCATAACTTTTAAACTTTTCAAAAAATGTCCCCAAAAAATTAATTTTTTCGACGTAGTTTTGATGTTCCGGCGACATTGGGACGTAAATAAAAATGTTAGTTAAAATTTTGGGACGCGTGTAATTGGAAAACTTAACTTTTTTATGTTCTAAAAAAGAGAGCAAAAAAGTAATTGTTCAATCGGGGCCAAACCATTTGACTGTAATGGGTCGGAGATGGCAACCAGCCTGTTATCCTTCCACTGTCGAGAGTGGGTGGTTGTCGCTGCTCTGTGGAGCCAGCCTGGCGCATTACCCACCACTCTAGGAGCCATGAAGCCCAAGCTTTCGCTCGGACCACATAGCCCAACTCCCAGCTTGGAACGGGCAGGCCAGAATTTAGCCACCAACAACCCAGTCAATTGGGTTAGCCCAACGTCCAATCAACCTAATGCCCCCACTTGGGTCACAAGCTTGCGTTACCAAGCACGACAATGACTTAGTGCCTTTTTCCTAGATATAACATAGCTGTAAACTTTGTATTCTTTCGATGTGGGATATCTTAATTTTTTTATAAGTTGAAATTATATATGGAAAAGTAGATCAAGTAATTTCCCAATTTTCCCTCCATCTGTATATATTGACCTTTTTCCTGTCAAACTATATATATTTGTTACCTTTTTCATTAATAAATTTGTCTTTTCCAAAACAAAACAAAAAATTGTCTTTCTTTAATTCTGAGATTAATTTTTTCATTCTTTTAATTCAATGTTTATTGTTGCCCCATTTTGCAACAATAATTAGAAGGTTTGTCATCAAAAGATTGTTGCCCAATCACCGAATCTGTCGGACGCTTCAATTTTAAACACACGTTCAAGCCACGCGTGTCAGTTTCCTGCAAAAAAAAAAAATCCGACAAAAAGAATGTAAATTGGACTACAAGGATGTAAATTGGAAACCTTAGGACATATTCTGAAAATGTGAAAACTTAAATGATTTAAAATGTAATCGTCCTAAGTTACGGGACCTATTTTGAAATTTTCCCTTTCTTAGAAATGCACTTTCCACCTCCAATTATCTTTCTTCCATAGAAATGCACTTTCCACCCCAATTTTCCTTTCTGAACTTTCTGCCTCAATTTCCCTTTCTTCCTTAGAAATGCACTTTCCGCCTAAATTTCAGTTGCAACCTCAATGTATTTTCTTGCAAATGTAATTTTTGCTAAAATATCCCCTTCTTCCATAGAAATACACTTTTTGCCCCCAATTTCTCTTTCCTGCTTAGAAATATACTTTTCGGATATAATTTTTTTATGTCCCATAACTTTTAAACTTTTCAAAAAACTTCCCCAAAAAATTAAGTTTTTCGACGTAGTTTTGATATTCCGGCGACATTGGGACGTAAATAAAGATGTTAGTTAAAATTTTGGGACGCGTGTAATTGGAAAACTTAACTTTTTTATGTTCTAAAAAAGAGAGCAAAAAAGTAATTGTTCAATCGGGGCCAAACCATTTGACTGTAATGGGTCGGAGATGGCAACCAGCCTGTTATCCTTCCACTGCCGAGAGTGGGTGGTTGTCGCTGCTCTGTGGAGCCAGCCTGGCGCATTACCCACCACTCTAGGAGCCATGAAGCCCAAGCTTTCGCTCGGACCACATAGCCCAACTCCCAGCTTGGAACGGGCAGGCCAGAATTTAGCCACCAACAACCCAGTCAATTGGGTCAGCCCAACGTCCAATCACCCTAATGCCCCCACTTGGATCACAAGCTTGCGTTACCAAGCACGGCAATGACTTAGTGCCTTTTTCCTAGATATAACATAGCTGTAAAATTTGTATTCTTTCGATGTGGGATATCTTAATTTTTTTATAAGTTGAAATTATATATGGAAAAGTAGATCAAGTAATTTCCCAATTTTCCCTCCATCTGTATATATTGACCTTTTTCCTGTCAAAATATATATATTTGTTACCTTTTTCATTAATAAATTTGTCTTTTCCAAAACAAAACAAAAAATTGTCTTTCTTTAATTCTGAGATTAATTTTTTCATTCTTTTAATTCAATGTTTATTGTTGCCCCATTTTGCAACAATAATTAGAAGGTTTGTCATCAAAAGATTGTTGCCCAATCACCGAATATGTCGGACGCTTCAATTTTAAACACACGTTCAAGCCACGCGTGTCAGTATCCTACAAAAAAAAAAAAAAAATTCCGACAAAAAGAATGTAAATTGGACTACAAGGATGTAAATTGGAAACCTTAGGACATATTCTGAAAATGTGAAAACTTAAATGATTTAAAATGTAATCGTCCTAAGTTACGGGACCTATTTTGAAATTTTCCCTTTCTTAGAAATGCACTTTCCACCTCCAATTATCTTTCTTCCATAGAAATGCACTTTCCACCCCAATTTTCCTTTCTGAACTTTCTGCCTCAATTTCCCTTTCTTCCTTAGAAATGCACTTTCCGCCTAAATTTCAGTTGCAACCTCAATGTATTTTCTTGCAAATGTAATTTTTGCTAAAATATCCCCTTCTTCCATAGAAATACACTTTTTGCCCCCAATTTCTCTTTCCTGCTTAGAAATATACTTTTCGGATATAATTTTTTTATGTCCCATAACTTTTAAACTTTTCAAAAAATGTCCCCAAAAAATTAAGTTTTTCGACGTAGTTTTGATGTTTCGGCGACATTGGGACGTAAATAAAGATGTTATTTAAAATTTTGGGACGCGTGTAATTGGAAAACTTAACTTTTTTATGTTCTAAAAAAGAGAGCAAAAAAGTAATTGTTCAATCGGGGCCAAACCATTTGAGTGTAATGGGTCGGAGATGGCAACCAGCCTGTTATCCTTCCACTGCCGAGAGTGGGTGGTTGTCGCTGCTCTGTGGAGCCAGCCTGGCGCATTACCCACCACTGCCAGCTTGGAACGGGCAGGCCAGAATTTAGCCACCAACAACCTAGTCAATTGGGTCAGCCCAACGTCCAATCACCCTAATGCCCCCACTTGGGTCACAAGCCTGCGTTACCAAGCACGGCAATGACTTAGTGCCTTTTTCCTAGATATAACATAGCTGTAAAATTTGTATTCTTTCGATGTGGGATATCTTAATTTTTTTATAAGTTGAAATTATATATGGAAAAGTAGATCAAGTAATTTCCCAATTTTCCCTCCATCTGTATATATTGACCTTTTTCCTGTCAAAATATATATATTTGTTACATTTTTCATTAATAAATTTGTCTTTTCCAAAACAAAACAAAAAATTGTCTTTCTTTAATTCTGAGATTAATTTTTTCATTCTTTTAATTCAATGTTTATTATTGCCCCATTTTGCAACAATAATTAGAAGGTTTGTCATCAAAAGATTGTTGCCCAATCACCGAATCTATCGGACGCTTCAATTTTAAACACACGTTCAAGCCACGCGTGTCAGTTTCCTACAAAAAAAAAAAAAAATTCCGACAAAAAGAATGTAAATTGGAAACCTTAGGACATATTCTGAAAATGTGAAAACTTAAATGATTTAAAATGTAATCGTCCTAAGTTACGGGACCTATTTTGAAATTTTCCCTTTCTTAGAAATGCACTTTCCACCTCCAATTATCTTTCTTCCATAGAAATGCACTTTCCACCCCAATTTTCCTTTCTGAACTTTCTGCCTCAATTTCCCTTTCTTCCTTAGAAATGCACTTTCCGCCTAAATTTCAGTTGCAACCTCAATGTATTTTCTTGCAAATGTAATTTTTGCTAAAATATCCCCTTCTTCCATAGAAATACACTTTTTGCCCCCAATTTCTCTTTCCTGCTTAGAAATATACTTTTCGGATATAATTTTTTTATGTCCCATAAATTTTAAACTTTTCAAAAAATGTCCCCAAAAAATTAAGTTTTTCGACGTAGTTTTGATGTTCCGGCGACATTGGGACGTAAATAAAGATGTTAGTTAAAATTTTGGGACGCGTGTAATTGGAAAACTTAACTTTTTTATGTTCAATCGGGGCCAAACCATTTGACTGTAATGGGTCGGAGATGGCAACCAGCCTGTTATCCTTCCACTGCCGAGAGTGGGTGGTTGTCGCTGCTCTGTGGAGCCAGCCTGGCGCATTACCCACCACTCTAGGAGCCATGAAGCCCAAGCTTTCGCTCGGACCACATAGCCCAACTCCCAGCTTGGAACGGGCATGCCAGAATTTAGCCACCAACAACCCAGACAATTGGGTCAGCCTAACGTCCAATCACCCTAATGCCCCCACTTGGGTCACAAGCTTGCGTTACCAAGCACGGCAATGACTTAGTGCCTTTTTCCTAGATATAACATAGCTGTAAAATTTGTATTCTTTCGATGTGGGATATCTTAATTTTTTTTATAAGTTGAAATTATATATGGAAAAGTAGATCAAGTAATTTCCCAATTTTCCCTCCATCTGTATATATTGACCCTTTTCCTGTCAAAATATATATATTTGTTACCTTTTTCATTAATAAATTTGTCTTTTCCAAAACAAAACAAAAAATTGTCTTTCTTTAATTCTGAGATTAATTTTTTCATTCTTTTAATTCAATGTTTATTGTTGCCCCATTTTGCAACAATAATTAGAAGGTTTGTCATCAAAAGATTGTTGCCCAATCACCGAATATGTCGGACGCTTCAATTTTAAACACACGTTCAAGCCACGCGTGTCAGTTTCCTACAAAAAAAAAAAAAAAAAATTCCGACAAAAAGAATGTAAATTGGACTACAAGGATGTAAATTGGAAACCTTAGGACATATTCTGAAAATGTGAAAACTTAAATGATTTAAAATGTAATCGTCCTAAGTTACGGGACCTATTTTGAAATTTTCCCTTTCTTAGAAATGCACTTTCCACCTCCAATTATCTTTCTTCCATAGAAATGCACTTTCCACCCCAATTTTCCTTTCTGAACTTTCTGCCTCAATTTCCCTTTCTTCCTTAGAAATGCACTTTCCGCCTAAATTTCAGTTGCAACCTCAATGTATTTTCTTGCAAATGTAATTTTTGCTAAAATATCCCCTTCTTCCATAGAAATACACTTTTCGCCCCCAATTTCTCTTTCCTGCTTAGAAATATACTTTTCGGATATAATTTTTTTATGTCCCATAACTTTTAAACTTTTCAAAAAATGTCCCCAAAAAATTAAGTTTTTCGACGTAGTTTTGATGTTTCGGCGACATTGGGACGTAAATAAAGATGTTATTTAAAATTTTGGGACGCGTGTAATTGGAAAACTTAACTTTTTTATGTTCTAAAAAAGAGAGCAAAAAAGTAATTGTTCAATCGGGGCCAAACCATTTGACTGTAATGGGTCGGAGATGGCAACCAGCCTGTTATCCTTCCACTGCCGAGAGTGGGTGGTTGTCGCTGCTCTGTGGAGCCAGCCTGGCGCATTACCCACCACTGCCAGCTTGGAACGGGCAGGCCAGAATTTAGCCACCAACAACCTAGTCAATTGGGTCAGCCCAACGTCCAATCACCCTAATGCCCCCACTTGGGTCACAAGCCTGCGTTACCAAGCACGGCAATGACTTAGTGCCTTTTTCCTAGATATAACATAGCTGTAAAATTTGTATTCTTTCGATGTGGGATATCTTAATTTTTTTATAAGTTGAAATTATATATGGAAAAGTAGATCAAGTAATTTCCCAATTTTCCCTCCATCTGTATATATTGACCTTTTTCCTGTCAAAATATATATATTTGTTACATTTTTCATTAATAAATTTGTCTTTTCCAAAACAAAACAAAAAATTGTCTTTCTTTAATTCTGAGATTAATTTTTTCATTCTTTTAATTCAATGTGTATTATTGCCCCATTTTGCAACAATAATTAGAAGGTTTGTCATCAAAAGATTGTTGCCCAATCACCGAATCTATCGGACGCTTCAATTTTAAACACACGTTCAAGCCACGCGTGTCAGTTTCCTACAAAAAAAAAAAAAATTCCGACAAAAAGAATGTAAATTGGAAACCTTAGGACATATTCTGAAAATGTGAAAACTTAAATGATTTAAAATGTAATCGTCCTAAGTTACGGGACCTATTTTGAAATTTTCCCTTTCTTAGAAATGCACTTTCCACCTCCAATTATCTTTCTTCCATAGAAATGCACTTTCCACCCCAATTTTCCTTTCTGAACTTTCTGCCTCAATTTCCCTTTCTTCCTTAGAAATGCACTTTCCGCCTAAATTTCAGTTGCAACCTCAATGTATTTTCTTGCAAATGTAATTTTTGCTAAAATATCCCCTTCTTCCATAGAAATACACTTTTTGCCCCCAATTTCTCTTTCCTGCTTAGAAATATACTTTTCGGATATAATTTTTTTATGTCCCATAAATTTTAAACTTTTCAAAAAATGTCCCCAAAAAATTAAGTTTTTCGACGTAGTTTTGATGTTCCGGCGACATTGGGACGTAAATAAAGATGTTAGTTAAAATTTTGGGACGCGTGTAATTGGAAAACTTAACTTTTTTATGTTCAATCGGGGCCAAACCATTTGACTGTAATGGGTCGGAGATGGCAACCAGCCTGTTATCCTTCCACTGCCGAGAGTGGGTGGTTGTCGCTGCTCTGTGGAGCCAGCCTGGCGCATTACCCACCACTCTAGGAGCCATGAAGCCCAAGCTTTCGCTCGGACCACATAGCCCAACTCCCAGCTTGGAACGGGCATGCCAGAATTTAGCCACCAACAACCCAGACAATTGGGTCAGCCTAACGTCCAATCACCCTAATGCCCCCACTTGGGTCACAAGCTTGCGTTACCAAGCACGGCAATGACTTAGTGCCTTTTTCCTAGATATAACATAGCTGTAAAATTTGTATTCTTTCGATGTGGGATATCTTAATTTTTTTTATAAGTTGAAATTATATATGGAAAAGTAGATCAAGTAATTTCCCAATTTTCCCTCCATCTGTATATATTGACCCTTTTCCTGTCAAAATATATATATTTGTTACCTTTTTCATTAATAAATTTGTCTTTTCCAAAACAAAACAAAAAATTGTCTTTCTTTAATTCTGAGATTAATTTTTTCATTCTTTTAATTCAATGTTTATTGTTGCCCCATTTTGCAACAATAATTAGAAGGTTTGTCATCAAAAGATTGTTGCCCAATCACCGAATCTGTCGGACGCTTCAATTTTAAACACACGTTCAAGCCACGCGTGTCAGTTTTCTGCAAAAAAAAAAAATATTCCGACAAAAAGAATGTAAATTGGACTAGAAGGATGTAAATTGGAAACCTTAGGACATATTCTGAAAATGTGAAAACTTAAATGATTTAAAATGTAATCGTCCTAAGTTACGGGACCTATTTTGAAATTTTCCCTTTATTAGAAATGCACTTTCCACCTCCAATTATCTTTCTTCCATAGAAATGCACTTTCCACCCCAATTTTCCTTTCTGAACTTTCTGCCTCAATTTCCCTTTTTTCCTTAGAAATGCACTTTCCGCCTAAATTTCAGTTGCAACCTCAATGAATTTTCTTGCAAATGTAATTTTTGCTAAAATATCCCCTTCTTCCATAGAAATACACTTTTTGCCCCCAATTTCCCTTTCCTGCTTAGAAATATACTTTTCAGATATAATTTTTTTATGTCCCATAACTTTTAAACTTTTCAAAAAATGTCCCCAAAAAATTAAGTTTTTCGACGTAGTTTTGATGTTCCGGCGACATTGGGACGTAAATAAAGATGTTAGTTAAAATTTTGGGACACGTGTAATTTGAAAACTTAAATTTTTTATGTTCTAAAAAAGAGAGCAAAAAAGTAATTGTTCAATCGGGGCCAAACCATTTGACTGTAATGGGTCGGAGATGGCAACCAGCCTGTTATCCTTCCACTGCCGAGAGTGGGTGGTTGTCGCTGCTCTGTGGAGCCAGCCTGGCGCATTACCCACCACTCTAGGAGCCATGAAGCCCAAGCTTTCGCTCGGACCACATAGCCCAACTCCCAGCTTGGAACGGGCAGGCCATAATTTAGCCACCAACAACCCAGTCAATTGGGTCAGCCCAACGTCCAATCACCCTAATGCCCCCACTTGGGTCACAAGCTTGCGTTACCAAGCACGACAATGACTTAGTGCCTTTTTCCTAGATATAACATAGCTGTAAATTTTGTATTCTTTCGATGTGGGATATCTTAATTTTTTTATAAGTTGAAATTATATATGGAAAAGTAGATCAAGTAATTTCCCAATTTTCCCTCCATCTGTATATATTGACCTTTTTCCTGTCAGACTATATATATTTGTTACCTTTTTCATTAATAAATTTGTCTTTTCCAAAACAAAACAAAAAATTGTCTTTCTTTAATTCTGAGATTAATTTTTTCATTCTTTTAATTCAATGTTTATTGTTGCCCCATTTTGCAACAATAATTAGAAGGTTTGTCATCAAAAGATTGTTGCCCAATCACCGAATCTGTCGGACGCTTCAATTTTAAACACACGTTCAAGCCACGCGTGTCAGTTTCCTGCAAAAAAAAAAAATTCCGACAAAAAGAATGTAAATTGGACTACAAGGATGTAAATTGGAAACCTTAGGACATATTCTGAAAATGTGAAAACTTAAATGATTTAAAATGTAATCGTCCTAAGTTACGGGACCTATTTTGAAATTTTCCCTTTCTTAGAAATGCACTTTCCACCTCCAATTATCTTTCTTCCATAGAAATGCACTTTCCACCCCAATTTTCCTTTCTGAACTTTCTGCCTCAATTTCCCTTTCTTCCTTAGAAATGCACTTTCCGCCTAAATTTCAGTTGCAACCTCAATGTATTTTCTTGCAAATGTAATTTTTGCTAAAATATCCCCTTCTTCCATAGAAATACACTTTTTGCCCCCAATTTCTCTTTCCTGCTTAGAAATATACTTTTCGGATATAATTTTTTTATGTCCCATAACTTTTAAACTTTTCAAAAAATGTCCCCAAAAAATTAAGTTTTTCGACGTAGTTTTGATGTTCCGGCGACATTGGGACGTAAATAAAGATGTTAGTTAAAATTTTGGGACGCGTGTAATTGGAAAACTTAACTTTTTTATGTTCTAAAAAAGAGAGCAAAAAAGTAATTGTTCAATCGGGGCCAAACCATTTGACTGTAATGGGTCGGAGATGGCAACCAGCCTGTTATCCTTCCACTGCCGAGAGTGGGTGGTTGTCGCTGCTCTGTGGAGCCAGCCTGGCGCATTACCCACCACTCTAGGAGCCATGAAGCCCAAGCTTTCGCTCGGACCACATAGCCCAACTCCCAGCTTGGAACGGGCAGGCCAGAATTTAGCCACCAACAACCGAGTCAATTGGGTCAGCCCAACGTCCAATCACCCTAATGCCCCCACTTGGGTCACAAGCTTGCGTTACCAAGCACGGCAATGACTTAGTGCCTTTTTCCTAGATATAACATAGCTGTAAAATTTGTATTCTTTCGATGTGGGATATCTTAATTTTTTTTATAAGTTGAAATTATATATGGAAAAGTAGATCAAGTAATTTCCCAATTTTCCCTCCATCTGTATATATTGACCCTTTTCCTGTCAAAATATATATATTTGTTACCTTTTTCATTAATAAATTTGTCTTTTCCAAAACAAAACAAAAAATTGTCTTTCTTTAATTCTGAGATTAATTTTTTCATTCTTTTAATTCAATGTTTATTGTTGCCCCATTTTGCAACAATAATTAGAAGGTTTGTCATCAAAAGATTGTTGCCCAATCACCGAATATGTCGGACGCTTCAATTTTAAACACACGTTCAAGCCACGCGTGTCAGTTTCCTACAAAAAAAAAAAATTCCGACAAAAAGAGTGTAAATTGGACTAAAAGGATGTAAATTGGAAACCTTAGGACATATTCTGAAAATGTGAAAACTTAAATGATTTAAAATGTAATCGTCCTAAGTTACGGGACCTATTTTGAAATTTTCCCTTTCTTAGAAATGCACTTTCCACCTCCAATTATCTTTCTTCCATAGAAATGCACTTTCCACCCCAATTTTCCTTTCTGAACTTTCTGCCTCAATTTCCCTTTCTTCCTTAGAAATGCACTTTCCGCCTAAATTTCAGTTGCAACCTCAATGTATTTTCTTGCAAATGTAATTTTTGCTAAAATATCCCCTTCTTCCATAGAAATACACTTTTTGCCCCCAATTTATCTTTCCTGCTTAGAAATATACTTTTCGGATATAATTTTTTTATGTCCCATAACTTTTAAACTTTTCAAAAAATGTCCCCAAAAAATTAAGTTTTTCGACGTAGTTTTGATGTTCCGGCGACATTGGGACGTAAATAAAGATGTTAGTTAAAATTTTGGGACGCGTGTAATTGGAAAACTTAACTTTTTTATGTTCTAAAAAAGAGAGCAAAAAAGTAATTGTTCAATCGGGGCCAAACCATTTGACTGTAATGGGTCGGAGATGGCAACCAGCCTGTTATCCTTCCACTGCCGAGAGTGGGTGGTTGTCGCTGCTCTGTGGAGCCAGCCTGGCGCATTACCCACCACTGCCAGCTTGGAACGGGCAGGCCAGAATTTAGCCACCAACAACCTAGTCAATTGGGTCAGCCCAACGTCCAATCACCCTAATGCCCCCACTTGGGTCACAAGCTTGCGTTACCAAGCACGGCAATGACTTAGTGCCTTTTTCCTAGATATAACATAGCTGTAAAATTTGTATTCTTTCGATGTGGGATATCTTAATTTTTTTATAAGTTGAAATTATATATGGAAAAGTAGATCAAGTAATTTCCCAATTTTCCCTCCATCTGTATATATTGACCTTTTTCTTGTCAAAATATATATATTTGTTACATTTTTCATTAATAAATTTGTCTTTTCCAAAACAAAACAAAAAATTGTCTTTCTTTAATTCTGAGATTAATTTTTTCATTCTTTTAATTCAATGTTTATTATTGCCCCATTTTGCAACAATAATTAGAAGGTTTGTCATCAAAAGATTGTTGCCCAATCACCGAATCTATTTAAACACACGTTCAAGCCACGCGTGTCAGTTTCCTACAAAAAAAAAAAAAAATTCCGACAAAAAGAATGTAAATTGGAAACCTTAGGACATATTCTGAAAATGTGAAAACTTAAATGATTTAAAATGTAATCGTCCTAAGTTACGGGACCTATTTTGAAATTTTCCCTTTCTTAGAAATGCACTTTCCACCTCCAATTATCTTTCTTCCATAGAAATGCACTTTCCACCCCAATTTTCCTTTCTGAACTTTCTGCCTCAATTTCCCTTTCTTCCTTAGAAATGCACTTTCCGCCTAAATTTCAGTTGCAACCTCAATGTATTTTCTTGCAAATGTAATTTTTGCTAAAATATCCCCTTCTTCCATAGAAATACACTTTTTGCCCCCAATTTCTCTTTCCTGCTTAGAAATATACTTTTCGGATATAATTTTTTTATGTCCCATAAATTTTAAACTTTTCAAAAAATGTCCCCAAAAAATTAAGTTTTTCGACGTAGTTTTGATGTTCCGGCGACATTGGGACGTAAATAAAGATGTTAGTTAAAATTTTGGGACGCGTGTAATTGGAAAACTTAACTTTTTTATGTTCAATCTGGGCCAAACCATTTGACTGTAATGGGTCGGAGATGGCAACCAGCCTGTTATCCTTCCACTGCCGAGAGTGGGTGGTTGTCGCTGCTCTGTGGAGCCAGCCTGGCGCATTACCCACCACTCTAGGAGCCATGAAGCCCAAGCTTTCGCTCGGACCACATAGCCCAACTCCCAGCTTGGAACGGGCATGCCAGAATTTAGCCACCAACAACCCAGACAATTGGGTCAGCCCAACGTCCAATCACCCTAATGCCCCCACTTGGGTCACAAGCTTGCGTTACCAAGCACGACAATGACTTAGTGCCTTTTTCCTAGATATAACATAGCTGTAAAATTTGTATTCTTTCGATGTGGGATATCTTAATTTTTTTTATAAGTTGAAATTATATATGGAAAAGTAGATCAAGTAATTTCCCAATTTTCCCTCCATCTGTATATATTGACCTTTTTCCTGTCAAAATATATATATTTGTTACCTTTTTCATTAATAAATTTGTCTTTTCCAAAACAAAACAAAAAATTGTCTTTCTTTAATTCTGAGATTAATTTTTTCATTCTTTTAATTCAATGTTTATTGTTGCCCCATTTTGCAACAATAATTAGAAGGTTTGTCATCAAAAGATTGTTGCCCAATCACCGAATCTGTCGGACGCTTCAATTTTAAATACACGTTCAAGCCACGCGTGTCAGTTTCCTGCAAAAAAAAAAAAAAAATTCTGACAAAAAGAATGTAAATTGGACTAGAAGGATGTAAATTGGAAACCTTAGGACATATTCTGAAAATGTGAAAACTTAAATGATTTAAAATGTAATCGTCCTAAGTTACGGGACCTATTTTGAAAATTTCCCTTTCTTAGAAATGCACTTTCCACCTCCAATTATCTTTCTTCCATAGAAATGCACTTTCCACCCCAATTTCCCTTTCTTCCTTAGAAATGCACTTTCCGCCTAAATTTCAGTTGCAACCTCAATGTATTTTCTTACAAATGTAATTTTTGCCAAAATATCCCCTTCTTCCATAGAAATACACTTTTTGCCCCCAATTTCTCTTTCCTGCTTAGAAATATACTTTCCGGATATAATTTTTTTATGTCCCATAACTTTTAAACTTTTCAAAAAATGTCCCCAAAAAATTAAGTTTTTCGACGTAGTTTTGATGTTCCGGCGACATTGGGACGTAAATAAAGATGTTAGTTAAAATTTTGGGACGCGTGTAATTGGAAAACTTAACTTTTTTATGTTCTAAAAAAGAGAGCAAAAAAGTAATTGTTCAATCGGGGCCAAACCATTTGACTGTAATGGGTCGGAGATGGCAACCAGCCTGTTATCCTTCCACTGCCGAGAGTGGGTGGTTGTCGCTGCTCTGTGGAGCCAGCCTGGCGCATTACCCACCACTCTAGGAGCCATGAAGCCCAAGCTTTCGCTCGGACCACATAGCCCAACTCCCAGCTTGGAACGGGCATGCCAGAATTTAGCCACCAACAACCCAGACAATTGGGTCAGCCCAACGTCCAATCACCCTAATGCCCCCACTTGGGTCACAAGCTTGCGTTACCAAGCACGGCAATGACTTAGTGCCTTTTTCCTAGATATAACATAGCTGTAAAATTTGTATTCTTTCGATGTGGGATATCTTAATTTTTTTTATAAGTTGAAATTATATATGGAAAAGTAGATCAAGTAATTTCCCAATTTTCCCTCCATCTGTATATATTGACCTTTTTCCTGTCAAAATATATATATTTGTTACCTTTTTCATTAATAAATTTGTCTTTTCCAAAACAAAACAAAAAATTGTCTTTCTTTAATTCTGAGATTAATTTTTTCATTCTTTTAATTCAATGTTTATTGTTGCCCCATTTTGCAACAATAATTAGAAGGTTTGTCATCAAAAGATTGTTGCCCAATCACCGAATCTGTCGGACGCTTCAATTTTAAATACACGTTCAAGCCACGCGTGTCAGTTTCCTGCAAAAAAAAAAAAAAATTCCGACAAAAAGAATGTAAATTGGACTAGAAGGATGTAAATTTGAAACCTTAGGACATATTCTGAAAATGTGAAAACTTAAATGATTTAAAATGTAATCGTCCTAAGTTACGGGACCTATTTTGAAATTTTCCCTTTATTAGAAATGCACTTTCCACCTCCAATTATCTTTCTTCCATAGAAATGCACTTTCCACCCCAATTTTCCTTTCTGAACTTTCTGCCTCAATTTCCCTTTCTTTCTTAGAAATGCACTTTCCGCCTAAATTTCAGTTGCAACCTCAATGTATTTTCTTGCAAATGTAATTTTTGCTAAAATATCCCCTTCTTCCATAGAAATACACTTTTTGCCCCCAATTTCTCTTTCCTGCTTAGAAATATACTTTTCGGATATAATTTTTTTATGTCCCATAACTTTTAAACTTTTCAAAAAATGTCCCCAAAAAATTAAGTTTTTCGACGTAGTTTTGATGTTCCGGCGACATTGGGACGTAAATAAAGATGTTAGTTAAAATTTTGGGACGCGTGTAATTGGAAAACATAACTTTTTTATGTTCTAAAAAAGAGAGCAAAAAAGTAATTGTTCAATCGGGGCCAAACCATTTGACTGTAATGGGTCGGAGATGGCAACCAGCCTGTTATCCTTCCACTGCCGAGAGTGGGTGGTTGTCGCTGCTCTGTGGAGCCAGCCTGGCGCATTACCCACCACTGCCAGCTTGGAACGGGCAGGCCAGAATTTAGCCACCAACAACCTAGTCAATTGGGTCAGCCCAACGTCCAATCACCCTAATGCCCCCACTTGGGTCACAAGCTTGCGTTACCAAGCACGGCAATGACTTAGTGCCTTTTTCCTAGATATAACATAGCTGTAAAATTTGTATTCTTTCGATGTGGGATATCTTAATTTTTTTATAAGTTGAAATTATATATGGAAAAGTAGATCAAGTAATTTCCCAATTTTCCCTCCATCTGTATATATTGACCTTTTTCCTGTCAAAATATATATATTTGTTACCTTTTTCATTAATAAATTTGTCTTTTCCAAAACAAAACAAAAAACTGTCTTTCTTTAATTCTGAGATTAATTTTTTCATTCTTTTAATTCAATGTTTATTGTTGCCCCATTTTGCAACAATAATTAGAAGGTTTGTCATCAACAGATTGTTGCCCAATCTCCGAATCTGTCGGACGCTTCAATTTTAAACACACGTTCAAGCCACGCGTGTCAGTTTCCTACAAAAAAAAAAAAAAATTCCGACAAAAAGAATGTAAATTGGACTACAAGGATGTAAATTGGAAACCTTAGGACATATTCTGAAAATGTGAAAACTTAAATGATTTAAAATGTAATCGTCCTAAGTTACGGGACCTATTTTGAAATTTTCCCTTTCTTAGAAATGCACTTTCCACCTCCAATTATCTTTCTTCCATGGAAATGCACTTTCCACCCCAATTTTCCTTTCTGAACTTTCTGCCTCAATTTCCCTTTCTTCCTTAGAAATGCACTTTCCGCCTAAATTTCAGTTGCAACCTCAATGTATTTTCTTGCAAATGTAATTTTTGCTAAAATATCCCCTTCTTCCATAGAAATACACTTTTTGCCCCCAATTTCTCTTTCCTGCTTAGAAATATACTTTTCGGATATAATTTTTTTATGTCCCATAACTTTTAAACTTTTCAAAAAATGTCCCCAAAAAATTAAGTTTTTCGACGTAGTTTTGATGTTCCGGCGACATTGGGACGTAAATAAAGATGTTAGTTAAAATTTTGGGACGCGTGTAATTGGAAAACTTAACTTTTTTATGTTCAATCGGGGCCAAACCATTTGACTGTAATGGGTCGGAGATGGCAACCAGCCTGTTATCCTTCCACTGCCGAGAATGGGTGGTTGTCGCTGCTCTGTGGAGCCAGCCTGGCGCATTACCCACCACTCTAGGAGCCATGAAGCCCAAGCTTTCGCTCGGACCACATAGCCCAACTCCCAGCTTGGAACGGGCATGCCAGAATTTAGCCACCAACAACCCAGACAATTGGGTCAGCCCAACGTCCAATCACCCTAATGCACCAACTTGGGTCACAAGCTTGCGTTACCAAGCACGGCAATGACTTAGTGCCTTTTTCCTAGATATAACATAGCTGTAAAATTTGTATTCTTTCGATGTGGGATATCTTAATTTTTTTTATAAGTTGAAATTATATATGGAAAAGTAGATCAAGTAATTTCCCAATTTTCCCTCCATCTGTATATATTGACCTTTTTCCTGTCAAAATATATATATTTGTTACCTTTTTCATTAATAAATTTGTCTTTTCCAAAACAAAACAAAAAATTGTCTTTCTTTAATTCTGAGATTAATTTTTTCATTCTTTTAATTCAATGTTTATTGTTGCCCCATTTTGCAACAATAATTAGAAGGTTTGTCATCAAAAGATTGATGCCCAATCACCGAATCTGTCGGACGCTTCAATTTTAAATACACGTTCAAGCCACGCGTGTCAGTTTCCTGCAAAAAAAAAAAAAAAATTCCGACAAAAAGAATGTAAATTGGACTAGAAGGATGTAAATTGGAAACCTTAGGACATATTCTGAAAATGTGAAAACTTAAATGATTTAAAATGTAATCGTCCTAAGTTACGGGACCTATTTTGAAATTTTCCCTTTATTAGAAATGCACTTTCCACCTCCAATTATCTTTCTTCCATAGAAATGCACTTTCCACCCCAATTTTCCTTTCTGAACTTTCTGCCTCAATTTCCCTTTTTTCCGTAGAAATGCACTTTCCGCCTAAATTTCAGTTGCAACCTCAATGAATTTTCTTGCAAATGTAATTTTTGCTAAAATATCCCCTTCTTCCATAGAAATACACTTTTTTCCCCCAATTTCTCTTTCCTGTTTAGAAATATACTTTTCGGATATAATTTTTTTATGTCCCATAACTTTTAAACTTTTCAAAAAATGTCCCCAAAAAATTAAGTTTTTCGACGTAGTTTTGATGTTCCGGCGACATTGGGACGTAAATAAAGATGTTAGTTAAAATTTTGGGACGCGTGTAATTGGAAAACTTAACTTTTTTATGTTCTAAAAAAGAGAGCAAAAAAGTAATTGTTCAATCGGGGCCAAACCATTTGACTGTAATGGGTCGGAGATGGCAACCAGCCTGTTATCCTTCCACTGCCGAGAGTGGGTGGTTGTCGCTGCTCTGTGGAGCCAGCCTGGCGCATTACCCACCACTCTAGGAGCCATGAAGCCCAAGCTTTCGCTCGGACCACATAGCCCAACTCCCAGCTTGGAACGGGCATGCCAGAATTTAGCCACCAACAACCCAGACAATTGGGTCAGCCCAACGTCCAATCACCCTAATGCCCCCACTTGGGTCACAAGCTTGCGTTACCAAGCACGGCAATGACTTAGTGCCTTTTTCCTAGATATAACATAGCTGTAAAATTTGTATTCTTTCGATGTGGGATATCTTAATTTTTTTTATAAGTTGAAATTATATATGGAAAAGTAGATCAAGTAATTTCCCAATTTTCCCTCCATCTGTATATATTGACCTTTTTCCTGTCAAAATATATATATTTGTTACCTTTTTCATTAATAAATTTGTCTTTTCCAAAACAAAACAAAAAATTGTCTTTCTTTAATTCTGAGATTAATTTTTTCATTCTTTTAATTCAATGTTTATTGTTGCCCCATTTTGCAACAATAATTAGAAGGTTTGTCATCAAAAGATTGTTGCCCAATCACCGAATCTGTCGGACGCTTCAATTTTAAATACACGTTCAAGCCACGCGTGTCAGTTTCCTGCAAAAAAAAAAAAAATTCCGACAAAAAGAATGTAAATTGGACTAGAAGGATGTAAATTTGAAACCTTAGGACATATTCTGAAAATGTGAAAACTTAAATGATTTAAAATGTAATCGTCCTAAGTTACGGGACCTATTTTGAAATTTTCCCTTTATTAGAAATGCACTTTCCACCTCCAATTATCTTTCTTCCATAGAAATGCACTTTCCACCCCAATTTTCCTTTCTGAACTTTCTGCCTCAATTTCCCTTTCTTCCTTAGAAATGCACTTTCCGCCTAAATTTCAGTTGCAACCTCAATGTATTTTCTTGCAAATGTAATTTTTGCTAAAATATCCCCTTCTTCCATAGAAATACACTTTTTGCCCCCAATTTCTCTTTCCTGCTTAGAAATATACTTTTCGGATATAATTTTTTTATGTCCCATAACTTTTAAACTTTTCAAAAAATGTCCCCAAAAAATTAAGTTTTTCGACGTAGTTTTGATGTTCCGGCGACATTGGGACGTAAATAAAGATGTTAGTTAAAATTTTGGGACGCGTGTAATTGGAAAACATAACTTTTTTATGTTCTAAAAAAGAGAGCAAAAAAGTAATTGTTCAATCGGGGCCAAACCATTTGACTGTAATGGGTCGGAGATGGCAACCAGCCTGTTATCCTTCCACTGCCGAGAGTGGGTGGTTGTCGCTGCTCTGTGGAGCCAGCCTGGCGCATTACCCACCACTGCCAGCTTGGAACGGGCAGGCCAGAATTTAGCCACCAACAACCTAGTCAATTGGGTCAGCCCAACGTCCAATCACCCTAATGCCCCCACTTGGGTCACAAGCTTGCGTTACCAAGCACGGCAATGACTTAGTGCCTTTTTCCTAGATATAACATAGCTGTAAAATTTGTATTCTTTCGATGTGGGATATCTTAATTTTTTTATAAGTTGAAATTATATATGGAAAAGTAGATCAAGTAATTTCCCAATTTTCCCTCCATCTGTATATATTGACCTTTTTCCTGTCAAAATATATATATTTGTTACCTTTTTCATTAATAAATTTGTCTTTTCCAAAACAAAACAAAAAACTGTCTTTCTTTAATTCTGAGATTAATTTTTTCATTCTTTTAATTCAATGTTTATTGTTGCCCCATTTTGCAACAATAATTAGAAGGTTTGTCATCAAAAGATTGTTGCCCAATCTCCGAATCTGTCGGACGCTTCAATTTTAAACACACGTTCAAGCCACGCGTGTCAGTTTCCTACAAAAAAAAAAAAATTCCGACAAAAAGAATGTAAATTGGACTACAAGGATGTAAATTGGAAACCTTAGGACATATTCTGAAAATGTGAAAACTTAAATGATTTAAAATGTAATCGTCCTAAGTTACGGGACCTATTTTGAAATTTTCCCTTTCTTAGAAATGCACTTTCCACCTCCAATTATCTTTCTTCCATGGAAATGCACTTTCCACCCCAATTTTCCTTTCTGAACTTTCTGCCTCAATTTCCCTTTCTTCCTTAGAAATGCACTTTCCGCCTAAATTTCAGTTGCAACCTCAATGTATTTTCTTGCAAATGTAATTTTTGCTAAAATATCCCCTTCTTCCATAGAAATACACTTTTTGCCCCCAATTTCTCTTTCCTGCTTAGAAATATACTTTTCGGATATAATTTTTTTATGTCCCATAACTTTTAAACTTTTCAAAAAATGTCCCCAAAAAATTAAGTTTTTCGACGTAGTTTTGATGTTCCGGCGACATTGGGACGTAAATAAAGATGTTAGTTAAAATTTTGGGACGCGTGTAATTGGAAAACTTAACTTTTTTATGTTCAATCGGGGCCAAACCATTTGACTGTAATGGGTCGGAGATGGCAACCAGCCTGTTATCCTTCCACTGCCGAGAATGGGTGGTTGTCGCTGCTCTGTGGAGCCAGCCTGGCGCATTACCCACCACTCTAGGAGCCATGAAGCCCAAGCTTTCGCTCGGACCACATAGCCCAACTCCCAGCTTGGAACGCGCATGCTAGAATTTAGCCACCAACAACCCAGTCAATTGGGTCAGCCCAACGTCCAATCACCCTAATGCCCCCACTTGGGTCACAAGCTTGCGTTACCAAGCACGGCAATGACTTAGTGCCTTTTTCCTAGATATAACATAGCTGTAAAATTTGTATTCTTTCGATGTGGGATATCTTAATTTTTTTTATAAGTTGAAATTATATATTGAAAAGTAGATCAAGTAATTTCCCAATTTTCCCTCCATCTGTATATATTGACCTTTTTCCTGTCAAAATATATATATTTGTTACCTTTTTCATTAATAAATTTGTCTTTTCCAAAACAAAACAAAAAATTGTCTTTCTTTAATTCTGAGATTAATTTTTTCATTCTTTTAATTCAATGTTTATTGTTGCCCCATTTTGCAACAATAATTAGAAGGTTTGTCATCAAAAGATTGTTGCCCAATCACCGAATCTGTCGGACGCTTCAATTTTAAATACACGTTCAAGCCACGCGTGTCAGTTTCCTGCAAAAAAAAAAAAAATTCCGACAAAAAGAATGTAAATTGGACTAGAAGGATGTAAATTTGAAACCTTAGGACATATTCTGAAAATGTGAAAACTTAAATGATTTAAAATGTAATCGTCCTAAGTTACGGGACCTATTTTGAAATTTTCCCTTTATTAGAAATGCACTTTCCACCTCCAATTATCTTTCTTCCATAGAAATGCACTTTCCACCCCAATTTTCCTTTCTGAACTTTCTGCCTCAATTTCCCTTTCTTCCTTAGAAATGCACTTTCCGCCTAAATTTCAGTTGCAACCTCAATGTATTTTCTTGCAAATGTAATTTTTGCTAAAATATCCCCTTCTTCCATAGAAATACACTTTTTGCCCCCAATTTCTCTTTCCTGCTTAGAAATATACTTTTCGGATATAATTTTTTTATGTCCCATAACTTTTAAACTTTTCAAAAAATGTCCCCAAAAAATTAAGTTTTTCGACGTAGTTTTGATGTTCCGGCGACATTGGGACGTAAATAAAGATGTTAGTTAAAATTTTGGGACGCGTGTAATTGGAAAACTTAACTTTTTTATGTTCAATCGGGGCCAAACCATTTGACTGTAATGGGTCGGAGATGGCAACCAGCCTGTTATCCTTCCACTGCCGAGAATGGGTGGTTGTCGCTGCTCTGTGGAGCCAGCCTGGCGCATTACCCACCACTCTAGGAGCCATGAAGCCCAAGCTTTCGCTCGGACCACATAGCCCAACTCCCAGCTTGGAACGCGCATGCTAGAATTTAGCCACCAACAACCCAGTCAATTGGGTCAGCCCAACGTCCAATCACCCTAATGCCCCCACTTGGGTCACAAGCTTGCGTTACCAAGCACGGCAATGACTTAGTGCCTTTTTCCTAGATATAACATAGCTGTAAAATTTGTATTCTTTCGATGTGGGATATCTTAATTTTTTTTATAAGTTGAAATTATATATTGAAAAGTAGATCAAGTAATTTCCCAATTTTCCCTCCATCTGTATATATTGACCTTTTTCCTGTCAAAATATATATATTTGTTACCTTTTTCATTAATAAATTTGTCTTTTCCAAAACAAAACAAAAAATTGTCTTTCTTTAATTCTGAGATTAATTTTTTCATTCTTTTAATTCAATGTTTACTGTTGCCCCATTTTGCAACAACAATTAGAAGGTTTGTCATCAAAAGATTGTTGCCCAATCACAGAATCTGTCGGACGCTTCAATCTTAAACACACGTTCAAGCCACGCGTGTCAGTTTCCTGCAAAAAAAAAAAAAAAATTCCGACAAAAAGAATGTAAATTGGACTACAAGGATGTAAATTGGAAACCTTAGGACATATTCTGAAAATGTGAAAACTTAAATGATTTTAAATGTAATCGTCCTAAGTTACGGGACCTATTTTGAAATTTTCCCTTTCTTAGAAATGCACTTTCCACCTCCAATTATCTTTCTTCCATAGAAATGCACTTTCCACCCCAATTTTCCTTTCTGCACTTTCTGCCTCAATTTCCCTTTCTTCCTTAGAAATGCACTTTCCGCCTAAATTTCAGTTGCAACATCAATGTATTTTCTTACAAATGTAATTTTTGCCAAAATATCCCCTTCTTCCATAGAAATACTCTTTTTGCCCCCAATTTCTCTTTCCTGCTTAGAAATATACTTTCCGGATATAATTTTTTTATGTCCCATAACTTTTAAACTTTTCAAAATATGTCCCCAAAAAATTAAGTTTTTCGACGTAGTTTTGATGTTCCGGCGACATTGGGACGTAAATAAAAATGTTAGTTAAAATTTTGGGACACGTGTAATTGGAAAACTTAACTTTTTTATATTCTAAAAAAGAGATCAAAAAAGTAATTGTTCAATCGGGGCCAAACCATTTGACTGTAATGGGTCGGAGATGGCAACCAGCCTGTTATCCTTCCACTGCCGCGATTGGGTGGTTGTCGCTGCTCTGTGGAGCTAGCCTGGCGCATTACCCACCACTCTAGGAGCCATGAAGCCCAAGCTTTCGCTCGGACCACATAGCCCAACTCCCAGCTTGGAACGGGCAGGCCAGAATTTAGCCACCAACAACCTAGTCAATTGGGTCAGCCCAACGTCCAATCACCCTAATGCCCCCACTTGGGTGACAAGCTTGCGTTACCAAGCACGGCAATGACTTAGTGCCTTTTTCCTAGATATAACATAGCTGTAAAATTTGTATTCTTTCGATGTGGGATATCTTAGTTTTTTTATAAGTTGAAATTATATATGGAAAAGTAGATCAAGTAATTTCCCAATTTTCCCTCCATCTGTATATATTGACCTTTTTCCTGTCAAAATATATATATTTGTTACCTTTTTCATTAATAAATTTGTCTTTTCCAAAACAAAACAAAAAATTGTCTTTCTTTAATTCTGAGATTAATTTTTTCATTCTTTTAATTCAATGTTTATTGTTGCCCCATTTTGCAACAATAATTAGAAGGTTTGTCATCAAAAGATTGTTGCCCAATCACCGAATCTGTCGGACGCTTCAATTTTAAACACACGTTCAAGCCACGCGTGTCAGTTTCCTACAAAAAAAAAAAAAAAAATTCCGACAAAAAGAATGTAAATTGGATTACAAGGATGTAAATTGGAAACCTTAGGACATATTCTGAAAATGTGAAAACTTAAATGATTTAAAATGTAATCGTCCTAAGTTACGGGACCTATTTTGAAATTTTCCCTTTCTTAGAAATGCACTTTCCACCTCCAATTATCTTTCTTCCATAGAAATGCACTTTCCACCCCAATTTTCCTTTCTCAACTTTCTGCCTCAATTTCCCTTTCTTCCTTAGAAATGCCCTTTCCGCCTAAATTTCAGTTGCAACCTCAATGTATTTTCTTGCAAATGTAATTTTTGCTAAAATATCCCCTTCTTCCATAGAAATACACTTTTTGCCCCCAATTTCTCTTTCCTGCTTAGAAATATACTTTTCGGATATAATTTTTTTATGTCCCATAACTTTTAAACTTTTCAAAAAATGTCCCCAAAAAATTAAGTTTTTCGACGTAGTTTTGATGTTCCGGCGACATTGGGACGTAAATAAAGATGTTAGTTAAAATTTTGGGACGCGTGTAATTGGAAAACATAACTTTTTTATGTTCTAAAAAAGAGAGCAAAAAAGTAATTGTTCAATCGGGGCCAAACCATTTGACTGTAATGGGTCGGAGATGGCAACCAGCCTGTTATCCTTCCACTGCCGAGAGTGGGTGGTTGTCGCTGCTCTGTGGAGCCAGCCTGGCGCATTACCCACCACTCTAGGAGCCATGAAGCCCAAGCTTTCGCTCGGACCACATAGCCCAACTCCCAGCTTGGAACGGGCAGGCCAGAATTTAGCCACCAACAACCCAGTCAATTGGGTCAGCCCAACGTCCAATCACCCTAATGCCCCCACTTGGGTCACAAGCTTGCGTTACCAAGCACGGCAATGACTTAGTGCCTTTTTCCTAGATATAACATAGCTGTAAAATTTGTATTCTTTCGATGTGGGATATCTTAATTTTTTTATAAGTTGAAATTATATATTGAAAAGTAGATCAAGTAATTTCCCAATTTTCCCTCCATCTGTATATATTGACCTTTTTCCTGTCAAAATATATATATTTGTTACCTTTTTCATTAATAAATTTGTCTTTTCCAAAACAAAACAAAAAATTGTCTTTCTTTAATTCTGAGATTAATTTTTTCATTCTTTTAATTCAATGTTTATTGTTGCCCCATTTTGCAACAATAATTAGAAGGTTTGTCATCAAAAGATTGTTGCCCAATCACCGAATCTGTCGGACGCTTCAATTTTAAACACACGTTCAAGCCACGCGTGTCAGTTTCCTACAAAAAAAAAAAAAAAAAATTCCGACAAAAAGAATGTAAATTGGAAACCTTAGGACATATTCTGAAAATGTGAAAACTTAAATGATTTAAAATGTAATCGTCCTAAGTTACGGGACCTATTTTGAAATTTTCCCTTTCTTAGAAATGCACTTTCCACCTCCAATTATCTTTCTTCCATAGAAATGCACTTTCCACCCCAATTTTCCTTTCTGAACTTTCTGCCTCAATTTCCCTTTCTTCCTTAGAAATGCACTTTCCGCCTAAATTTCAGTTGCAACCTCAATGTATTTTCTTGCAAATGTAATTTTTTCTAAAATATCCCCTTCTTCCATAGAAATACACTTTTTGCCCCCAATTTCTCTTTCCTGCTTAGAAATATACTTTTCGGATATAATTTTTTTATGTCCCATAACTTTTAAACTTTTCAAAAAATGTCCCCAAAAAATTAAGTTTTTCGACGTAGTTTTGATGTTCCGGCGACATTGGGACGTAAATAAAGATGTTAGTTAAAATTTTGGGACGCGTGTAATTGGAAAACTTAACTTTTTTATGTTCAATCGGAGCCAAACCATTTGACTGTAATGGGTCGGAGATGGCAACCACCCTGTTATCCTTCCACTGCCGAGAGTGGGTGGTTGTCGCTGCTCTGTGGAGCCAGCCTGGCGCATTACCCACCACTCTAGGAGCCATGAAGCCCAAGCTTTCGCTCGGACCACATAGCCCAACTCCCAGCTTGGAACGGGCATGCCAGAATTTAGCCACCAACAACCCAGTCAATTGGGTCAGCCCAACGTCCAATCACCCTAATGCCCCCACTTGGGTCACAAGCTTGCGTTACCAAGCACGGCAATGACTTAGTGCCTTTTTCCTAGATATAACATAGCTGTAAAATTTGTATTCTTTCGATGTGGGATATCTTAATTTTTTTTATAAGTTGAAATTATATATGGAAAAGTAGATCAAGTAATTTCCCAATTTTCCCTCCATCTGTATATATTGACCTTTTTCCTGTCAAAATATATATATTTGTTACCTTTTTCATTAATAAATTTGTCTTTTCCAAAACAAAACAAAAAATTGTCTTTCTTTAATTCTGAGATTAATTTTTTCATTCTTTTAATTCAATGTTTATTGTTGCCCCATTTTGCAACAATAATTAGAAGGTTTGTCATCAAAAGATTGTTGCCCAATCACCGAATCTGTCGGACGCTTCAATTTTAAACACACGTTCAAGCCACGCGTGTCAGTTTCCTGCAAAAAAAAAAAAAATTCCGACAAAAAGAATGTAAATTGGACTACAAGGTTGTAAATTGGAAACCTTAGGACATATTCTGAAAATGTGAAAACTTAAATGATTTAAAATGTAATCGTCCTAAGTTACGGGACCTATTTTGAAATTTTCCCTTTATTAGAAATGCACTTTCCACCTCCAATTATCTTTCTTCCATAGAAATGCACTTTCCACCCCAATTTTCCTTTCTGAACTTTCTGCCTAAATTTCCCTTTTTTCCTTAGAAATGCACTTTCCGCCTAAATTTCAGTTGCAACCTCAATGAATTTTCTTGCAAATGTAATTTTTGCTAAAATATCCCCTTCTTCCATAGAAATACACTTTTTGCCCCCAATTTCTCTTTCCTGCTTAGAAATATACTTTTCGGATATAATTTTTTTATGTCCCATAACTTTTAAACTTTTCAAAAAATGTCCCCAAAAAATTAAGTTTTTCGACGTAGTTTTGATGTTCCGGCGACATTGGGACGTAAATAAAGATGTTAGTTAAAATTTTGGGACGCGTGTAATTGGAAAACTTAACTTTTTTATGTTCAATCGGGGCCAAACCATTTGACTGTAATGAGTCGGAGATGGCAACCAGCCTGTTATCCTTCCACTGCCGAGAGTGGGTGGTTGTCGCTGCTCTGTGGAGCCAGTCTGGCGCATTACCCACCACTCTAGGAGCCATGAAGCCCAAGCTTTCGCTCGGACCACATAGCCCAACTCCCAGCTTGGAACGGGCAGGCCAGAATTTAGCCACCAACAACCTAGTCAATTGGGTCAGCCCAACGTCCAATCACCCTAATGCCCCCACTTGGGTCACAAGCTTGCGTTACCAAGCACGGCAATGACTTAGTGCCTTTTTCCTAGATATAACATAGCTGTAAAATTTGTATTCTTTCGATGTGGGATATCTTAATTTTTTTTTAAGTTGAAATTATATATGGAAAAGTAGATCAAGTAATTTCCCAATTTTCCCTCCATCTGTATATATTGACCTTTTTCCTGTCAAAATATATATATTTGTTACCTTTTTCATTAATAAATTTGTCTTTTCCAAAACAAAACAAAAAATTGTCTTTCTTTAATTCTGAGATTAATTTTTTCATTCTTTTAATTCAATGTTTATTGTTGCCCCATTTTGCAACAATAATTAGAAGGTTTGTCATCAAAAGATTGTTGCCCAATCACAGAATCTGTCGGACGCTTCAATCTTAAACACACGTTCAAGCCACGCGTGTCAGTTTCCTGCAAAAAAAAAAAAAAATTCCGACAAAAAGAATGTAAATTGGACTACAAGGATGTAAATTGGAAACCTTAGGACATATTATGAAAATGTGAAAACTTAAATGATTTAAAATGTAATCGTCCTAAGTTACGGGACCTATTTTGAAATTTTCCCTTTCTTAGAAATGCACTTTCCACCTCCAATTATCTTTCTTCCATAGAAATGCACTTTCCACCCCAATTTTCCTTTCTGCACTTTCTGCCTCAATCTCCCTTTCTTCCTTAGAAATGCACTTTCCGCCTAAATTTCAGTTGCAACCTCAATGTATTTTCTTGCAAATGTAATTTTTGCTAAAATATCCCCTTCTTCCATAGAAATACACTTTTTGCCCCCAATTTCTCTTTCCTGCTTAGAAATATACTTTTCGGATATAATTTTTTTATGTCCCATAACTTTTAAACTTTTCAAAAAATGTCCCTAAAAAATTAAGTTTTTCGACGTAGTTTTGATGTTCCGGCGACATTGGGACGTAAATAAAAATGTTAGTTAAAATTTTGGGACGCGTGTAATTGGAAAACTTAACTTTTTTATGTTCTAAGAAAGAGAGCAAAAAAGTAATTGTTCAATCTGGGCCAAACCATTTGACTGTAATGGGTCGGAGATGGCGACCAGCCTGTTATCCTTCCACTGCTGAGAGTGGGTGGTTGTCGCTGCTCTGTGGAGCCAGCCTGGCGCATTACCCACCACTCTAGGAGCCATGAAGCCCAAGCTTTCGCTCGGACCACATAGCCCAACTCCCAGCTTGGAACGGGCATGCCAGAATTTAGCCACCAACAACCCAGTCAATTGGGTCAGCCCAACGTCCAATCACCCTAATGCCCCCACTTGGGTCACAAGCTTGCGTTACCAAGCACGGCAATGACTTAGTGCCTTTTTCCTATAATTTCCCGATTTTCCCTCCATCTGTATATATTGACCTTTTTCCTGTCAAAATATATATATTTGTTACCTTTTTCATTAATAAATTTGTCTTTTCCAAAACAAAACAAAAAATTGTCTTTCTTTAATTCTGAGATTAATTTTTTCATTCTTTTAATTCAATGTTTATTGTTGCCCCATTTTGCAACAATAATTAGAAGGTTTGTCATCAAAAGATTGTTGCCTAATCACCGAATCTGTCGGACGCTTCAATCTTAAACACACGTTCAAACCACGCGTGTCAGTTTCCTGCAAAAAAAAAAAATTCCGACAAAAAGAATGTAAATTGGACTACAAGGATGTAAATTGGAAACCATAGGACATATTTTGAAAATGTGAAAACTTAAATGATTTAAAATGTAATCGTCCTAAGTTACGGGACCTATTTTGAAATTTTCCCTTTCTTAGAAATGCACTTTCCATCTCCAATTATCTTTCTTCCATAGAAATGCACTTTCCACCCCAATTTTCCTTTCTGCACTTTCTGCCTCAACTTCCCTTTCTTCCTTAGAAATGCACTTTCCGCCTTAATTTCAGTTGCAACCTCAATGTATTTTCTTGCAAATGTAATTTTTGCTAAAATATCCCCTTCTTCCATAGAAATACACTTTTTGCCCCCAATTTCTCTTTCCTGCTTAGAAATATACTTTTCGGATATAATTTTTTTTATGTCCCATAACTTTTAATCTTTTCAAAAAATGTCCCCAAAAAATTAAGTTTTTCGACGTAGTTTTGATGTTCCGGCGACATTGGGACGTTAATAAAAATGTTAGTTAAAATTTTGGGACGCGTGTAATTGGAAAACTTAACTTTTTTATGTTTTAAAAAAGAGAGCAAAAAAGTAATTGTTCAATCGGGGCCAAACCATTTGACTGTAATGGGTCGGAGATGGCAACCAGCCTGTTATCCTTCCACTGCCGAGAGTGGGTGGTTGTCGCTGCTCTGTGGAGCCAGCCTGGCGCATTACCCACCACTCTAGGAGCCATGAAGCCCAAGCTTTCGCTCGGACCACATAGCCCAACTCCCAACTTGGAACGGGCAGGCCAGAATTTAGCCACCAACAACCCAGTCAATTGGGTCAGCCCAACGTCCAATCACCCTAATGCCCCCACTTGGGTCACAAGCTTGCGTTACCAAGCACGGCAATGACTCGGTGCCTTTTTCCTAGATATAACATAGCTGTAAAATTTGTATTCTTTCGATGTGGGATATCTTAATTTTTTTATAAGTTGAAATTATATATGGGAAAGTAGATCAAGTAATTTCCCAATTTTCCCTCCATCTGTATATATTGACCTTTTTCCTGTCAAAATATGTATAGTTGTTACCTTTTTCATTAATAAATTTGTCTTTTCCAAAACAAAACAAAAAATTGTCTTTCTTTAATTCTGAGATTAATTTTTTCATTCTTTTAATTCAATGTTTATTGTTGCTCCATTTTGCAACAATAATTAGAAGGTTTGTCATCAAAAGATTGTTGCCCAATCACTGAATCTGTCGGACGCTTCAATTTTAAACACACGTTCAAGCCACGCGTGTCAGTTTCCTGCAAAAAAAAATTAATTTTCCGACAAAAAGAATGTAAATTGGACGGGGGAAAAATGCACTTTTGATCCTGTAAGATTGAAGCCAAATCAGTTTTGGTCTTTTTTACTACACTTTTAGTCCCGCATTATTTTCTGTCAAATTTAACATATATAAATCGTGTGAGAGTCACGCTCCGTGAAAACTTAAACCATCTCCTAAAATCAGATTTCTCTCTCTCAAAAAAAAAAGTTAACCTAATTCCATCCCCAAAAATCACTCACACATCGCGACTCTCATTTACACAGAAATCAAACCCACAAATCGCGAACCCACGAATCGTAACCCACAAATCACGAACCCTAAAACTGCAACCCACAAATTGCGAAACCCAGAAATGGATTCCAGCAACCGTGACTGAAACTCTGTAAATCGCAATCGGTGAAATGCAGCGAATAGAGAATACTAGTAAGTTTGAGAGCCCTTTTTTTCTCTGTTGTGCGCTGATATTAATTAACCCCTGTTTTCTTTTCTTTTTTGTGCTTTTATGGTCAAATGGAAAATGAGGATTATGATGAATATAAGTTGCAGTGAATATGTATTTGATGTAATTGAAAATGGGATGTTGCTGTGAATGTGTATTATAAAGTAATTGAAATTTTTGTCAAGCTTACACTTTTTATTGGGTTTTGAAAAAAGATTCTGTGACAAAGGCTTTTTGGTTGTATATGAATATATTATATTTGTGTGTTAGTGTAATAGGAAACACATGGGGCCTCTCCAGATTTGTAAAAAAAATTGTATATTTCTATATTTTTGTTTTAGTGCTATCAATTCAGGTGGTCCCCTTTTAATACAAACAGGTTCTTTTGTAGGTGGGAAGGGTGAAATAGACTCTGTTAGTGAAGATGAAAAGGGAAAAATTGGGGGTTTTAGTGATAAAGGGAAGGAAAAACGAATTGTTAGTGGGAAGGGGAAAGAGAAGGTTAGTGATACTTATGAAAATTATGAAAACTATGAGTTTGATGAGAGTGAGAATGATACTGATTTTAAGATGGATAGTGATAGTGGTGCAAGTGAGATGGATGATGCCTTATTTGAGGATGTTATTGATAAGGAGGTTGAGTGGGGTGGTTTAGGTGAAGCTGAAATTGAGAGTAGTGGTAGTGAAGATGATTCTTCTTCGGATCATTTGGAGGGTAGTGAAGATGAGAATTTTAATAGTGATTTGAGTTCTGGGGATGAAAATATTGTTGAAGGGTCTAATAATAACTTCAGTTCTTCATCTGTCTTTAATCCTTCTTTCATGATTGGGCAAAATTTTAACTCTAAACAATTGTTTAAAGATGTTGTTAAGTCTCATGGGGTAGTTGCAAAAAGAAATGTCAAAATTGAAAAAAATGATAAGATTAGGATTTATGCAAGGTGCTGCGATTGTGGGTGGTTTATAAATTGTTTAAAGGTAGCAAATGAAGAGTGTTTCCAGATTAGAAAATTGAACAATCAACATACGTGTGCACCTAACTACCATGTGAGAACAATGACATCAACTTGGCTTTCTAAGAGATATGTGGAAGATTGGAGGGCAGATCCTAAAAAAGACTTAGATGGGTGGAGGACTATTGTAGTAAGAGACACTAAGGTTCATGTGTCTAAGAACCAGGCATATAGAGCTAAAGTTAAAGCTAAAAAGTTAATTCAAGGGAGCAACGAGGATCAATTTTCCTTGGTTTGGGACTATGCAAGGGCTCTAAGGGATAAGAATCCAGGGTCAACGGTAAAAATTTGTGTAGATGAAGGACCAGATGGTAGAAACAGATTTAGTAAATTGTATGTGTGTTTTCAAGCCTTGAAGAATGGGTTTCTTGCTGGGTGTAGACCGTTTATAGGTGTTGATGGGACTTTCCTTAAAGGTCCTACTGGTGGTGTGTTATTAACTGCTGTTTCTGTTGATCCTAATAACCAAATATTTCCCATAGCATATGCAGTTGTGAATACTGAAAACACCGAGAATTGGACATGGTTTCTTGGTCTATTGAAAGAAGACCTCCAAATTCAAAGAGAGGAATTATATACCTTCATGTCTGATAGACAGAAAGGTCTTTTAGCTGCTTTTGAGTCTGTTTTACAAGGTTCTGAAAACAGATTTTGTGTGAAGCACTTACATAGCAATATGAAGAAAGCTGGGTTCAGGGGAAATGCATTGAAAATTGGGTTGTGGAGGGCTGTCAGGTCTCTTACAGTGCCTCAATTTAACCAAGAAATGAGGAATATTGGCGAAGTTGATAAAAAGTTGTAACGCCCCGAATCCGGAATGCAGCCCTTGAGGCTCAAACACTCTAAATTCGAGTCGCCACTTAGTTACCGAAAATCCGAACCTAAAAATTTCTTTTAAAAATACAATAACACAAGCAATGTAATAAGAGTTTTTGCAGCGGAAATAATTAAAGACAAATATAAGTCGCAATAAAATCAGTGTGGGCCCATTTATTAAAACATAGAACATGATAAGTAGCAACCGTTTTAAAGGTAGAATGCATATGGTTATCGAGTAACTTTAGGAAAGTTGTCACTTGGCATAAGAATAGCATCGTCTATCGTAAGACTTTTCATTTATTATAACATGTCTTAAATGTATGTAATATTATAGCATCTTAATGTGGGGAAACTCTGTGTCATCCCTGCTGCAACACCGACCCCTCTCGATCATAACCTGAAAATATTAATTGTGGGGTGTGAGATAAAAATCTCAGTGGATATCCTATACGCTGCTATACAGATTGGCAGTACGCCGAAGTAATTAGTATTAACATATTATTGTAAGTCTTTTTGAATTCCTGAATAGTGATTTCGTTATTCACTGATGTTTAATTCTTGAAATAGTGAACTTTAATTCACTGAGGATTCACAATACATCCTTATTCATAACTTTCATAAGTACATCATATATCATATTTATCGTAAAACATAATTATCATATGGGACACTGGTAGCGACTCTACCACATGCTACCCCCTAAACGCTTCCACCTCCTTCAAGTATGTTAATCATACGGGACACTGATAGCGACTCTATCACATGCAATCCCCTAAACGCTTCCACCTCCTTCAAGTATGTTAATCATACGGGACACTGATAGCGACTCTATCACATGCAATCCCCTAAACGCTTCCACCTCCTCCTTGTGATTAATATATCACAGATCATAATATCATAAAATAATACATATCATAAAGTAATATATCATGATTTATTCTTGTGTTCTTAGTTTTATGTTCATGTTTGAATAGTTTAATTCAGAATACACCAACAGTCCATATAACATTTACATCGGCAATACAGTAGTGACACCCACCTCTTTAACTTTTAAGAAAAGCTACAAACTTCTTGAATGATTTTAGCAAGCGTAACACAGAAGAGGCCGTCCGAGCTCCGATTGGGCCACACTTCGCCTAGCATGTTTTCTTGAATATTTAATTGTTTATCAGAACTCTAGTTTCTTAATTTACTTAACAATTTTCCTTCCTGAGTAAATCCTATAATCACATGACAAGTAATATCAAAATAACAAATTCAAACAAATACATTTTAACATTTATCAATTGGCATGCTTCGACAAATAATAGCAAATTATGGAGCAACACATATATAATTTAAACACATGTTTCATTTAATAATTTAAAAGAAGCAAAATATAAAATAAGATAACTAACTCGAGTTTATATAGATATTTGAATTGAATGACTTTTGTAAAATCAACAACATTTTGAAAACCTTAATATTTGTTAATTTGCATATACTCAAAAATGGCACTAAAACTCAAATAATAAATAATGTATTATAATAGTCGTAATAAAAATAATACTAACACGCGTTTAATTTAAACATGTTCCTCACTTAACAATCACATACGAGAAACTTATAAAACAATGCAATCAAAGTAGGTTATAATTTAATTTTATTTAAAACATTATTCTTATTTCCTTAGCACAAATAATGATAGTGATAATAAATTAATATATTAACATTGTATTTACACTTGACACACAAATAATCCACAAATCAAAAAGCATCCATTCGGCACATATATTATGAAATACACAATTAATTAAAGTTACTTATAACAACAAATAGAAACGTCAGTTAAGATAGATAGAGTTCTAGTTTTGCATTTTGTATTGTTCCTACGATCTAGTATCGTTGTTTGCAGAAAATTTGTTTAACTATCAAGTAGACGTTTAGATCTTTAAGAAACATTTTAATAATCTGTTTTAAAAAGATTTAACATATGCCGAATATTTTTTTATGGATTTGGGTACGATTACACCTGTTTCAGTTTTGATCCTTTTTTTCTCGGAAATTTAAAATAAAATAGCTACAGCTGTTTAATTCCAACAAAATTTGTTTCCATAGCCTTTTAATATATTTCTATCAACGTAGATATTTTTTCCAGAATTTAATTGTAGCTCCGAAGATAAGATTTTGAAATTTTGCAAAATTGGACATCCTTTAAAACTGTGAATTTTCGCATATGTTCGTCAATCATTTCTCGTCAAACGACTAATTCAATTAACATGAAATCTTGGGGTAAATAAACTATACTATATCAAGTTTATTGACAAGAAAAGGGTTTGTGAAAAACGCATCTCGAAGTCGAGTTAAAATGACTCCGAAGTTTTGAACTTGAAATGATGCTCTGTTTTTTCCAGATTTTTCCAGCATACTGCCCAATTTTCAAAATCGAATATCTCTCATTATACCTTATCAATTCGTGTCATTTTTTGTATTTAGACTCTCCACTGTACGAAGATTATTCCCTCTTTGGTTTTATGTAAAAATAATTTTTCTATAAAAAGATATAAGCATCCAAAATCAGTGGTTTAGTAGTTTCGAAACATTATCTTTAAAAATTCATATCTCTTAAACCGTTGGCTCAATTCGTACAAGATTTATACAGTAAGTTCATAACTCAACATAGTTCATTTCCATATTTTTAGTTTTAGCAAAAGCTCCCTGTAATAAAAGTCGAACTACAGGGCAGTAGCTATGTTCTTAAATTCCAGATTTTTGGTTTTGTGACTTACCATGTTCGTGCATAGAAATGGGCGGCATAACATTACTATAATCGAAAACTAAAATCATGGATGTAAAGTACAACAATCAAGAAACACATAAGAGTTTTAAACTAACAAATATCATCAAATTTAAACAAGATAAAAGCAGATATAAAAACAACACAATGCAGTTTTTAGTTTACGGGTTTACGGAACAACCTTTTGATTTTCGGTTAGGATAGAGCTTGATCATTTTCGTGCTTAGGCCTGAGGAATGATAGAAGAACAACAGGGGCTCGGTTCTTCAAGGATTGAGCAAGAAAATTGAAGAACGAGTTAACACACATAATCTGGAAATAAAATACAGCAGCGAATTAAGAAGAAGAAGGAGGCGTGTTCTTTACTTTGCTTAGATGGAGAGGGTTGATTCTTCAACTCAAACACCAGCTGGGAGACGTTTCTGATGGATGGAAAAGCTTCAAGACGAGCTGGAATTGTAGACATGAATCGGTTCTTCCTACGGATTAGGATGACCGATCGAAGAGGCAAAAAGGAAAAGAAGTGGTGTGTTCTCCTCCTTAATCTTGATCGATTCTTCAGATGGAATGGAGAATGATTTTGGTAGAGCTTGGGAGTGTTTGTGAAAGGGAATAATGAAGAAGAAAGCTACTGTGATGGGGGTATATATAGGAGAGAAGATGGTTGGTTATGAATAGTATTTGGTGAGGTGGACCAAAAGTGACCACATGAGTTATGTGGTTAAAAGTTAAAGTTGTTGATATTTATTTATCACGGTATTCGTTAGTACTCGGTATTTACTACAAAGTCGTTACTTATTTTTGTGTTAGTTTTTCGCGGAAAATTACACGAGAGCTATAAATATTTATTTAGGATTTATGGCGATAAAATCGTCGCACTTTGAGATAAAAATTATTAAATTATAAATTCTACTTACGACTACTTATATTATTTTAGTTTTAAATTCCAATATTAATTTAATAGCGAATTTATCAGAAAGAGTCCTAATATAAAATAAACTCAGATAAGACAAACATTATATCACAAAGACACGAAAAGCATGGCAACCAAGTAAATGTAATTTTCATAATTATAAATTTTCAATGTATTAAATATTATATCAATGATCAAGCAAGTAAATGAATCAGACCTCTATATTTTATATTAAGATTGAGATGGCAAGGCAAGGCAATACTATTTATTAAAATGCATATTATGCTTCGTTAAGTTGTTTATCACATAAGCTTTCGATAAAATGATATGTAAGGTTATTAATTAGATTTATTTCATTTCGACACTTATTAAATATTCATCAAACCTTATACTTCTTTTATTTCTTTATTAAGTGCTAGGAGTGTTGCCCGACCAGAATGCCCGTCCGTCTTCCTGAAAATCAAATCTTTTGGAAACAAATAACGACGTTAATATAGTTGAAAACTCTTAAATAATTTATTCCTTTATTTCATATTAAATTTTGGGACGGGGTGTTACATCCTTACCCCCTTAACAGAATTTCGTCCCCGAAATTTCGCCTACTCAATTCTCTTAGTTATTGCGAGTATTCCACTAAGATCTTATTTCCTGTTACCAAAGTAGTTCTTTCTTATTTCCCATATCTACTCCAATAAACTAACCAAATGTATTTCGTGATTTCTTAACATACGAGTCTTCATTCCCAAGTTTGTTATAGGCGCATCCCCATAAGTCAAATCACGTCTTATATCTAAGCCTTGAAACTGATAATATTATCTAAGTTACCCAAGTATTTTTCCTCATCTTAAGAATGTAAAGGTTGATATTATTTATCGTTCATCCAATTCTAGCTTCGCTCATTCTATAGGTTTTTGGTTCTCATATATTCCTGGACTGTGTATTCTTTGTAATAATATCTTCCTCAATACTTCTTATTCCAAAATTTCCACAAACATTTAAACACAAGAGGGTGGGATGCTAATGTCTTTAAGAAATACAAAAGTAGGTGGCTGGTGGTGATACTAGCAGCATACCTATAACGACGTCAATTTCCATCAATATATATTTTTTTTTCCTCAAGTATTTTCATCCTCCTAGACTTCTTATTTCTCAAGTATTTCCATCAATATATGTTTTCCTTAAGTATTCCGATACTAGACCATTCCTAATTTCTCGAGGGTTTAAAAAGTAGTAGTTCTCGCTTGGTAGAAGTCGTAAACACATAAATTGTTCGATGACCTCTATAGTTCTAGGCAAAGGTAGAGGCACTGGCACAATTGGGGGCAGGAATTAATATGTATGAAGTTACGTAGGGTATGAGAATTCCTTAACCATTCAACTCTAGGAGTTACATTATGAGGTTTCTTGTCCTATTGTTTCTTCATAAGGGTTATGGGCCTCTATCATGTAGTGTTTCTGTTGATGTAATCTAAAGGTATGAAAGAAAAGAATATTATATTACTATTTCATATATAGGTATGATAAAACTTTAAAAACAGAACCCAAAAATCGTAACAACAAGGTACTAGCACCAGATCTACATTAGGAGTACACAATACATTGGAACACATTGTGGCCACAATGGCACAATGACGGCACTCGAAATTTGTATGTTAGGAACCATTGATCGCATGTCATTAAAGCGATAGTTAGGTAAAAGTAACAGATAGAATAATACAATCTCACTTGAAGTAAGTTACATAACATTATATATATATATATATATATATATATATATATATATAGTTTAAAACATGGAGTGACCTTCCCCATTGAAAAAGAACAACAGTCCCGATAAGATAAAACAAGATCATAAGCATCTAGAGTTTTCTAGCCTATACAATGAGATAGGGACTGAAGTCAAAGTAAAATATGACTTTTAGGTCCGCCCTTTTTATTTTCACAAAGCAAAGAGGTCTAACTGTCTATAATAAATGCGGGGGAATAGTAGCATAAGTATCGTGAACGCATATAAAATATTTTCATAAACTTCCACTTGTACGATAGGACACAAAAAAATCATTTCATAACATTCCTCTTTCATTTAATAGACATGTCGGAGCAATGCATATCTTATCATTTCTCTCTTTAGTAACTTCTGTAAATTATGCAACTCAAAGTCCTCAAAATCTTTATTCAATTTTACTTGAAAACCATTAAAATAATTACATACCTCGAGGTGCTTCGGCTGCGGCAGGAGACACATTTTCCCCTTAGTAACATTATATAAGTACCCTTCATAGATCTTAGTTCAAGGTTTTAATAATCATGTTATACTTAGGATATAAATATTTTGCTCTTTAATCATTTAAAAAAAAGTAATTTATATTATGAAAAAGGAGTTTACTTATTTATAAAATTTTGAATACTGAAAATAAATTTTAATTTTTGTCCGAAGGTTTGAACATAGGCTCTGATACCACCTGTAACGCCCCGAATCCGGAATGCAGCCTGTGAAAGGGAATAATGAAGAAGAAAGCTACTGTGATGGGGGTATATATAGGAGAGAAGATGGTTGGTTATGAATAGTATTTGGTGAGGTGGACCAAAAGTGACCACATGAGTTATGTGGTTAAAAGTTAAAGTTGTTGATATTTATTTATCACGGTATTCGTTAGTACTCGGTATTTACTACAAAGTCGTTACTTATTTTTGTGTTAGTTTTTCGCGGAAAATTACACGAGAGCTATAAATATTTATTTAGGATTTATGGCGATAAAATCGTCGCACTTTGAGATAAAAATTATTAAATTATAAATTCTACTTACGACTACTTATATTATTTTAGTTTTAAATTCCAATATTAATTTAATAGCGAATTTATCAGAAAGAGTCCTAATATAAAATAAACTCAGATAAGACAAACATTATATCACAAAGACACGAAAAGCATGGCAACCAAGTAAATGTAATTTTCATAATTATAAATTTTCAATGTATTAAATATTATATCAATGATCAAGCAAGTAAATGAATCAGACCTCTATATTTTATATTAAGATTGAGATGGCAAAGCAAGGCAATACTATTTATTAAAATGCATATCATGCTTCGTTAAGTTGTTTATCACATAAGCTTTCGATAAAATGATTTGTAAGGTTATTAATTAGATTTATTTCATTTCGACACTTATTAAACCTTATACTTCTTTTATTTCTTTATTAAGTGCTAGGAGTGTTGCCCGACCAGAATGCTCGTCCGTCTTCCTGAAAATCAAATCTTTTGGAAACAAATAACGACGTTAATATAGTTGAAAACTCTTAAATAATTTATTCCTTTATTTCATATTAAATTTTGGGACGGGGTGTTACATCCTTACCCCCTTAACAGAATTTCGTCCCCGAAATTTCGCCTATTCAATTCTCTTAGTTATTGCGAGTATTCCACTAAGATCTTATTTCCTGTTACCAAAGTAGTTCTTTCTTATTTCCCATATCTACTCCAATAAACTAACCAAATGTATTTCGTGATTTCTTAACATACGAGTCTTCATTCCCAAGTTTGTTATAGGCGCATCCCCATAAGTCAAATCACGTCTTATATCTAAGCCTTGAAACTAATAATATTATCTAAGTTACCCAAGTATTTTTCCTCATCTTAAGAATGTAAAGGTTGATATTATTTATCGTTCATCCAATTCTAGCTTCGCTCATTCTATAGGTTTTTGGTTCTCATATATTCCTGGATTGTGTATTCTTTGTAATAATCTCTTCCTCAATACTTCTTATTCCCAAATTACCACAAACATTTAAACACAAGAGGGTGGGATGCTAATGTCTTTAATAAATACAAAAGTAGGTGGCTGGTGGTGATACTAGCAGCATACCTATAACGACGTCAATTTCCATCAATATATTTTTTTTTCCTCAAGTATTTTCATCCTCCTAGACTTCTTATTTCTCAAGTACTTCCATCAATATATGTTTTCCTCAAGTATTCCGATACTAGACCATTCCTAATTTCTCGAGGGTTTAAAAAGTAGTAGTTCTCGCTTGGTAGAAGTCGTAAACACATAAATTGTTCGATGACCTCTATAGTTCTAGGCAAAGGTAGAGGCACTGGCACAATTGGGGGCAGGAATTAATATGTATGAGGTTACGTAGGGTATGAGAATTCCTTAACCATTCAACTCTAGGAGTTACATTATGAGGTTTCTTGTCCTATTGTTTCTTCATAAGGGTTATGGGCCTCTATCATGTATTGTTTCTATTGATGTAATCTAAAGGTATGAAAGAAAAGAATATTATATTACTATTTCATATATAGGTATGATAAAACTTTAAAAACAGAACCCAAAAATCGTAACAACAAGGTACTAGCACCAGATCTACATTAGGAGTACACAATACATTGGAACACATTGTGGCCACAATGGCACAATGACGGCACTCGAAATTTGTATGTTAGAAACCATTGATCGCATGTCATTAAAGCGATAGTTAGGTAAAAGTAACAGATAGAATAATACAATCTCACTTGAAGTAAGTTACATAACATTATATATATATATATATATATAGTTTAAAACATGGAGTGACCTTCCCCATTGAAAAAGAACAACAGTCCCGATAAGTTAAAACAAGATCATAAGCATCTAGAGTTTTCTAGCCTATACAGTGAGATAGGGACTGAAGTCAAAGTAAAATATGACTTTTAGGTCCGCCCTTTTTATTTTCACAAAGCAAAGAGGTCTAACTGTCTATAATAAATGCGGGGGAATAGTAGCATAAGTATCGTGAACGCATATAAAATATTTTCATAAACTTCCACTTGTACCATAGGACACAAAAAAATCATTTCATAACATTCCTCTTTCATTTAATATAAGTAGCAATAAAATCAGTGTGGGCCCATTTATTAAAACATAGAACATGATAAGTAGCAACCGTTTTAAAGGTAGCATGCATATGGTTATCGAGTAACTTTAGGAAAGTTGTCACTTGGCATAAGAATAGCATCGTCTATCGTAAGACTTTTCATTTATTATAACATGTCTTAAATGTATGTAATATTATAGCATCTTAATGTGGGGAAACTCTGTGTCATCCCTGCTGCAACACCGACCCCTCTCGATCATAACCTGAAAATATTAATTGTGGGGTGTGAGATAAAAATCTCAGTGGATATCCTATACGCTGCTATACAGATTGGCAGTACGCCGAAGTAATTAGTATTAACATATTATTGTAAGTCTTTTTGAATTCCTGAATAGTGATTTCGTTATTCACTGATGTTTAATTCTTGAAATAGTGAACTTTAATTCACTGAGGATTCACAATACATCCTTATTCATAACTTTCATAAGTACATCATATATCATATTTATCGTAAAACATAATTATCATATGGGACACTGGTAGCGACTCTACCACATGCTACCCCCTAAACGCTTCCACCTCCTTCAAGTATGTTAATCATACGGGACACTGATAGCGACTCTATCACATGCAATCCCCTAAACGCTTCCACCTCCTTCAAGTATGTTAATCATACGGGACACTGATAGCGACTCTATCACATGCAATCCCCTAAACGCTTCCACCTCCTCCTTGGTTACAACAAATACCCCCCTCAAAGTGGTCCAAGTCACACTTTTCTACATTTCCCAAATGTGACATAGTGTTGAACAATATATGTGAGTCATGGAATGGAGTGCTTGTAGAAGCTAGGCAAAAGCCAATCATAACCATGTTGGAGTGGATAAGAATGAGTTTGATGAAGAGGTTGCAAGTGAATAGGGATAAGTGTGAGAGGCTGTGGAAAAGTAAACTAATTTGTCCATCAGTGAGAAAAAAACTGAATAGGAGGATGGCAAAGGCCTCTGAGTGCATTGCATTGAAGTCAACATCTGAGTTTTATGAAGTAGAGACTTTTGATGGAGGGAGGTTTTCAGTTGACTTGAGGGTTAAAAGTTGTTCTTGTAGGTTGTGGGATTTGATTGGTGTTCCATGTAGGCATGGAATGAGTGCAATTGGTGCTGAAAAACTGAATGCAGAGGATTTTGTTCACCCTAGTTATTCAATTGACACGTATAAACGAGTTTATATATCAGCTTTATAACAAATGGTTGGAGTTGACATGTGGGAGAGGACAGGATACATACCACCTCTTCCCCCAAACTTTGGGACAAAAAAAAGAGGCAGGCCATTAAGAGCACGAAGAAGGGGGGTGGATGAAGAGCCATCGGGTAGAAGCAAGAGGAAGAAGAAAACAAAAACAGAGATCATGCCTAAGCAAAAATACCAAGTGACATGCAAATGGTGCAAAAAGAAAGGCCACAATGAAAGAGGTTGTAAAAAGAAAGTGCAAGCAGCCAATGTGAGTAATATTTTTTAAATTCAGGTTGTATTATCTTTTTTTATCAGGTTCTAACTTTAAAAAATTTCATTTTTTAGGAGAATCTAC
Source organism: Galeopsis tetrahit (assembly GCA_963675135.1). Classification (NCBI taxonomy): domain Eukaryota; kingdom Viridiplantae; phylum Streptophyta; class Magnoliopsida; order Lamiales; family Lamiaceae; genus Galeopsis; species Galeopsis tetrahit. Next base: position 78,597,301 of record OY776127.1, read on the forward strand.
AAGCTAATGAAGTGAAAATTCTTGGGAGTTTAGATTTTATTCATGAGCAAGCAGCCAATGTAAGTAACTTTAATTTTAAATTCAAGTTTTTTAAATTAGTTTCTAACACTGAAATTTCTCATTTTTTAGGAGAATCAACAAGCTGGTGAATTGCAAATTTTTAGGAGTTTAGATTTTATTGATGAGCAATCAGCCAATGTAAGTAACTTTAATTTAAAATTCAGATTTTTTTTAATTAATTTCTAACTTTAAAATTTCTAATTTTTTTTTAGGGGAATGCACAAGTTGATGAAATGACACAAACTGATGACATTCCTCCATTCACTCAAGAGTCACAACTTGAACTTGCAGTGAGTAGACCTTATCTGAATTCAATTATGTTGATGCATTATTTCTATTTCCTTAATTTTGAAATGTTTATGAAAAAAATAGCAAACTTTTATAGGTTTTTAATTTTTTAATTGTAGGAAAATAGAGCTGGAGAAACATTGATTTCTCATTTTATAGCAACCAATGCAACTACCTCTTTTAGACCACCAACACAAGCAAGGGTGAACATCAGAGAACCAGCTCCAATGGCTTTCCACCCTAGAGAAAATATGTTTATTCAAAGAGGGAGTGAGATGCCATCGACATCTGTTCCAGTGATAAAGATTGGAGACAAAAAATACGTTACCATGTCAAATTTGCAAGCTGCAATGGTTCAAGGGTCCAAAATGAAGAAGTGATCATGAAAACAGTAAAGTATTCCATTAAATTATATCTTTTTGGGATTATTGTTGGTTTTGTTTGTATCAGGACAGTAGACATTGTTGATTTTTGTGTTGTCTTTGATGAAACAATGCCTATTTAGGTGGTTTTTGTGCTGTCTTTGATGAAACAGTGCCTATTTAGTTGGTTTTTGTGCTGTCTTTGATGAAACAATGCATATTTAGGTGGTTTTTGTGATGTCTTTGATGAAACAATGCCTATTTAGTTGGTTTTTGTGCTGTCTTTGATGAAACAATGCCTATTAAGGTGGTTTTTGTGCTGTCTTTGATGAAAGAATGCCTATTTAGTTGGTTTTTGTGCTGTCTTTGATGAAATAATGCCTATCTTGTTCATCCTAGTGCTGTCATGAAACAATGCATTTTTAGGTGGATTTTGTGTAATGGTGAACTTATTAGGTGATTTTTGTGTAATGGTGAACTTATTAGGTGATTTTTGTGTAATGGTGAATTTCTTAGGTGGTTTTTGTGTTTAATCGATTATTAGGTAGTTTTTGTGTAATGGTGAATTTATTAGGTGGTTTTTGTGCAATGGGAAAGTTACTTTTTATTCAATATTCTAATAGCTTTTTTAAAATAGCCATGATAATATTACAAGTAGCCAAGATATTATAAGCAAAAAAATATACATATTTTTCCTCTTCCTAATCTTTGCATTTTCTTCTTCTTGTTTTTGTATCTGCTTTTCTTTCAATTGCAACTCTTTCTGCAGCAACTTTTCCTTCACTTGGAACTCTTTGATTTCATCCTCCAAATTCATAATGCATGCAAGTAGTTTGTTGTTTTCATCATCTAGCTGCTTGACTTTCATTTCTGCATTCTTTATATCATTTTTCTTTGCATTCATATTGTGGAGTAAATCTGGAATTATTTCCATGGATCTTTGACATATAGGTTTGTCAATCCATTGAAAAAATTTACAACCCTTACCTGTCATTGAGAACTCACAATTGATAAATCTTCTTCCGGGATTAGCATCTGAAAAAGAGGTGCGTTGAACAGCCGGTATGCCACATCTACATCTAACATTGGATCGAATGTTAGATGATGATGAAGAAGATGAAGCCATGTGAGTGTTTTTTTTTTTTTTGTTGCAAATGAGGCTGTTTATTAGGTTTTGGATGTATGTAGGCATATTTATAGAATGGAGGAGTCATTTCCCTTCAAATATTATGCCTTGGAAGTGATTTCCCTCCAATTTCAGCATTTAACGGACTCTGTTATATTTTTAACAGACAGGACCATTCTTGCAATAAAAAGGACCGTTTTTGAATTACAGGACCACAAGTGATTTGGCTTCAATCTTACAGGACCAAAAGTGCAATTTTCCCTAAATTGGACTAAAAGGATGTAAATTGGAAACCTTAGGACATATTCTGAAAATGTGAAAACTTAAATGATTTAAAATGTAATCGTCCTAAGCTACGGGACCTATTTTGAAATTTTCCCTTTTTTAGAAATGCACTTTCCACCTCCATTTATCTTTCTTCCATAGAAATGCACTTTCCACCCCAATTTTCCTTTCTGCACTTTCTGCCTCAATTTCCCTTTCTTCCTTAGAAATGCACTTTCCGCCTAAATTTCAGTTGCAACCTCAATGTATTTTCTTACAAATGTATTTTTTGCCAAAATATCCCCTTCTTCCATAGAAATACACTTTTTGCCCCCAATTTCTCTTTCCTGCTTAGAAATATACTTTCCGGATTTAATTTTTTTATGTCCCATAACTTTTAAACTTTTCAAAAAAATGTCCCGAAAAAATTAAGTTTTTCGACGTAGTTTTGATGTTCCGGCAACATTGGGACGTAAATAAAAATGTTAGTTAAAATTTTGGGACGCGTGTAATTGGAAAACTTAATTTTTTTATGTTCTAAAAAAGAGAGCAAAAAAGTAATTGTTCAATCGGGGCCAAACCATTTGACTGTAATGGGTCGGAGATGGCAACCAGCCTGTTATCCTTCCACTGCCGAGAGTGGGTGGTTGTCGCTGCTCTGTGGAGCCAGTCTGGCGCATTACCCACCACTCTAGGAGCCATGAAGCCCAAGCTTTCGCTCGGACCACATAGCCCAACTCCCAGCTTGGAACGGGCAAGCCAGAATTTAGCCACCAACAACCCAGTCAATTGGGTCAGCCCAACGTCCAATCACCCTAATACTCCCACTTGGGTCACAAGCTTGCGTTACCAAGCACGGCAATGACTCGGTGCCTTTTTCCTAGATATAACATAGCTGTAAAATTTGTATTCTTTCGATGTGGGATATCTTAATTTTTTTATAAGTTGAAATTATATATGGAAAAGTAGATCAAGTAATTTCCCAATTTTCCCTCCATCTGTATATATTGACCTTTTTCCTGTCAAAATATATTGTTACCTTTTTCATTAATAAATTTGTCTTTTCCAAAACAAAACAAAAAATTGTCTTTCTTTAATTCTGAGATTAAATTTTTCATTCTTTTAATTCAATGTTTATTGTTGCCCCATTTTGCAACAATAATTACAAGGTTTGTCATCAAAAGATTGTTGCCCAATCACTGAATCTGTCGGACGCTTCAATTTTAAACACAAGTTCAAGCCACGCGTGTCAGTTTCCTATAAAAAAAAAATCCGACAAAAAGAATGTAAATTGGACTAAAAGAATGTAAATTGGAAACCTTATGACGTATTCTGAAAATGTGAAAACTTAAATGATTTAAAATGTAATCGTCCTAAGTTACGGGACCTATTTTGAAAATTTCCCTTTCTTAGAAATGCACTTTCCACCTCCATTTATCTTTCTTCCATAGAAATGCACTTTCCACCCCAATTTTCCTTTCTGCACTTTCTGCCTCAATTTCCCTTTCTTCCTTAGAAATGCACTTTCCGCCTAAATTTCAGTTGCAACCTCAATGTATTTTCTTACAAATGTAATTTTTGCCAAAATATCCCCTTCTTCCATAGAAATACACTTTTTGCCCCCAATTTCTCTTTCCTGCTTAGAAATATAATTTCCGGATATAATTTTTTTATGTCCCATAACTTTTAAACTTTTCGAAAAATGTCCCCAAAAAATTAAGTTTTTCGACGTAGTTTTGATGTTCCGGCGACATTGGGACGTAAATAAAAATGTTAGTTAAAATTTTGGGACGCGTGTAATTGGAAAACTTAACTTTTTTATGTTCTAAAAAAGAGAGCAAAAAAGTAATTGTTCAATCGGGGCCAAACCATTTGACTGTAATGGGTCGGAGATGGCAACCACCAGCCTTTTATCCTTCCACTGCCGAGAGTAGGTGGTTGTCGCTGCTCTGTGGAGCCAGCCTGGCGCATTACCCACCACTCTAGGAGCCATGAAGCCCAAGCTTTCGCTCAGACCACATAGCCCAACTCCCAGCTTGGAACGAGCAAGCCAGAATTTAGCCACCAACAACCCAGTCAATTGGGTCAGCCCAACGTCCAATCACCCTAATGCCCCCACTTGGGTCACAAGCTTGTGTTACCAAGCACGACAATGACTCAGTGCCTTTTTCCAAGATATAACATATCTGTAAAATTTGTATTCTTTCGATGTGGGATATCTTAATTTTTTTATAAGTTGAAATTATATATGGAAAAGTAGATCAAGTAATTTCCCAATTTTCCCTCCATCTGTATATATTGACCTTTTTCCTGTCAAAATATATATAGTTGTTACCTTTTTCATTAATAAATTTGTCTTTTCCAAAACAAAACAAAAAATTGTCTTTCTTTAATTCTGAGCAGTGTTTTTAAAACCGGACCGGTTCAATCGGTTCGACCGTAACCGGTCATGGATCCGGTCCGTAAAGTGGCTAAAAACCGTTTTTACAGTCAAACCGGATGGAACCGGCCCATAACCGAAAACTCGACCCAAAACCGGATAACCGGTTCAAACGGTCCAGACACAAGCCATTTTGTAAGGCTATTCTTTCATGTTTCTTCACCCTTTATTCGATGTGGGATAAATTTTATATGTGTATTTATCACTAACACTATTTTTATAGTTTTTTGCTTTAGTGTTTTTTTACTCATTTTCGATGTGGGATATAAATCTCATATATTTGTAGTTTACTAACCCTCTTAGTTTTATATAGTTTTATATAGTTTTCCTTTCATATTTTTTATAACTTCTTTCAATGTTGGATAAACTCATATGAGTGTTTATCACTAACACTCCTATTTTTATTTATTTTTATATTGTTTTGCTCTAATGTTTCTTTTACTTTGATGTGGAACGTAAATCTCATATGTTTGTCAGTAAATTGTTGTTATATTGTTTTTTCTTCTTGTTTCTTCAACTTCTCTTTCGATGTGGGACATAAATCGCATACGTTTGTTACTAACACTCTTATTTTTACATTTTTCTTTTTTCATGTTTCTTCTACTTCTTATTTAATGTGGGACAAAAATCTCATATGTTTGCTTGTTACTAATATTGTTGTTCTCATATTATTATTTTTTTCTCTTATTTTTTCAACTCCTGAACTTGTGAAACATGAATTATGGAGAATGAATGATGGGATATTTTAATTAATATTTATTATTTTATGACTTTACTGTATTTATTTTAATATGATTTTTTTAAGTGTATTTTTTTTAATGTAACATAAAAAAAATAAAAAAATGCATAAAAATTATTTTACCGATTGAACCGACGGTCCGACCGGTCCAACCGGTTGGACCGTGAACCGTTGCCTAATCCGGATTGATCACCGGTTCGGTTATGAAAACACTGATTCTGAGATTAATTTTTTCGTTCTTTTAATTCAATGTTTATTGTTGCCCCATTTTGCAACAATAATTACAAGGTTTGTCATCAAAAGATTGTTGCCCAATCACTGAATCTGTCGGACGCTTCAATTTTAAACACACGTTCAAGCCACGCGTGTCCGTTTCCTTTAAAAAAAAAAATTAATTTTCCGACAAAAAGAATGTAAATTGGACTAAAAGGATGTAAATTGGAAACCTTAGGACGTATTCTGAAAATGTGAAAACTTAAATGATTTAAAATGTAATCGTCCTAAGTTACGGGACCTATTTTGAAATTTTCCCTTTCTTAGAAATGCACTTTCCACCTCCATTTATCTTTCTTCCATAGAAGTGCACTTTCCACCCCAATTTTCCTTTCTGCACTTTCTGCCTCAATTTCCCTTTCTTCCTTAGAAATGCACTTTCCGCCTAAATTTCAGTTGCAACCTCAATGTATTTTCTTACAAATGTAATTTTTGCCAAAATATCCCCTTCTTCCATAGAAATACACTTTTTGCCCCCAATTTCTCTTTCCTGCTTAGAAATATACTTTCCGGATATAATTTTTTTATGTCCCATAACTTTTAAACTTTTCAAAAAATGTCCCCAAAAAATTAAGTTTTTCGACGTAGTTTTGATGTTCCGGCGACATTGGGACGTAAATAAAAATGTTAGTTAAAATTTTGGGACGCGTGTAATTGGAAAACTTAACTTTTTTATGTTCTAAAAAAGAGAGCAAAAAAGTAATTGTTCAATCGGGGCCAAACCATTTGACTGTAATGGGTCGGAGATGGCAACCAGCCTGTTATCCTTCCACTGCCGAGAGTGGGTGGTTGTCGCTGCTCTGTGGAGCCAGCCTGGCGCATTACCCACCACTTTAGGAGCCATGAAGCTTGACTGTAATGGGTCGGAGATGGCAACCAGCCTGTTATCCTTCCACTGCCGAGAGTGGGTGGTTGTCGCTGCTCTGTGGAGCCAGCCTGGCGCATTACCCACCACTTTAGGAGCCATGAAGCCCATGCTTTCGCTCGGACCACATAGCCCAACTCCCAGCTTGGAACGGGCAGGCCAGAATTTAGCCACCAACAACCCAGTCAATTGGGTCAGCCCAACGTCCAATCACCCTAATGCCCCCACTTGGGTCACAAGCTTGCGTTACCAAGCACAGCAATGACTCATTGCCTTTTTCCTAGATATAACATAGATGTAAAATTTGTATTCTTTCGATGTGGGATATCTTATTTTTTTTATAAGTTTAAATTATATATGGAAAAGTAGATCAAGTAATTTCCCAATTTTCCCTCCATCTGTATATATTAACCTTTTTCCTGTCAAAATATATATAGTTGTTACCTTTTTCATTAATAAATTTGTCTTTTCCAAAACAAAACAAAAAATTGTCTTTCTTTAATTCTGAGCAGTGTTTTTAAAACCGGACCGGACAGGCCGGTTCAACCGGTTCGACCGTGAACCGGTCATGGATCCAGTCCGTAAAGCGGCTAAAAACCGTTTTTACAGTCAAACCGGATGGAACCGGCCCATAACCGAAAACTCGGCCCAAAACCGGAAAACCGATTCAAACGGTCCAGACACAAGCCATTTTGTAAGGCTATTCTTTCATGTTTCTTCACCCTTTATTCGATGTGGGATAAATTTTATATGTGTATTTATCACTAACACTATTTTTATAGTGTTTTGCTCTAGTGTTTTTTTACTCATTTTCGATGTGGGATATAAATCTCATATATTTGTAGTTTACTAACCCTCTTAGTTTTATATAGTTTTCCTTTCATATTTTTTATAACTTCTTTCAATGTGGGATAAACTCATATGAGTGTTTATCACTAACACTCCTATTTTTATTTATTTTTATATTGTTTTGCTCTAATGTTTCTTTTACTTTGATGTGGAACGTAAATCTCATATGTTTGTTATTAAATTGTTGTTATATTGTGTTTTCTTCTTGTTTCTTCTACTTCTCTTTCGATGTGGGACATAAATCGCATACGTTTGTTACTAACACTCTTATTTTTACATTTTTCTTTTTTCATGTTTCTTCTACTTCTTATTTAATGTGGGACAAAAATCTCATATGTTTGCTTGTTACTAATATTGTTGTTCTCATATTATTATTTTTTTCTCTTATTTTTTCAACTCCTGAACTTGTGAAATATGAATTATGGAGAATGAATGATGGGATATTTTAATTAATATTTATTATTTTATGACTTTAGGGGATGTTTCCTTTTGGTTTTAAAAACCAGGTTTTGGATTTCAAGATACAAAACCCGTTTTACTTCGAGATTTAAAAACCGGTTTTCAAAATCCACTCAAAACCACCCTTATCAAACATATTGATTTGACATAAAGTTATATCTATATAATATTACACCAATCATTATATTATTTTTCAACAATAATATAATAATACTATAATAATATAATAATACAATAATATAATACATTTAATCAACTAATCATTATAATCTCACCAAACAATAATATAATAATACAAACTCATTCAATCTTACAACTTGATTTGACATAAAGTTAAATCCTTCACTATTCCAAAACCCAAAAGAAACACCCATATTACTATTCATCGGGATTTCAAAAACCAGGATTTCAAAAATCTGGTTTTTAAAACCACCCAAAGCCCAAAAGAAACACCCCCTTACTGTATTTATTTTAATATGATATTTGTAAGTGTATTTTTTTTAATGTAACATAAAAAAAAAATACATAAAAATTATTTTACCGATTGAACCGGCGGTCCGACCGGTCCAACCGGTTGGACCGTGAACCGTTGCCTAATCCGGATTGATCACCGGTTCGGTTATGAAAACACTGATTCTGAGATTAATTGTTTCATTCTTTTAATTCAATGTTTATTGTTGCCCCATTTTGCAACAATAATTACAAGGTTTGTCATCAAAAGATTGTTGCCCAATCACTGAATCTGTCGGACGCTTCAATTTTAAACACACGTTCAAGCCACGCGTGTCAGTTTCCTGTAAAAAAAATAAATCTGACAAAAAGAATGTAAATTGGACTAAAAGGATGTAAATTGGAAACCTTAGGACGTATTCTGAAAATGTGAAAACTTAAATGATTTAAAATGTAATCGTCCTAAGTTACGGGACCTATTTTGAAATTTTCCCTTTCTTAGAAATGCACTTTCCACCTCCATTTATGTTTCTCCCATAGAAATGCACTTTCCACCCCAATTTTCCTTTCTGCACTTTCTGCCTCAATTTCCCTTTCTTCCTTAGAAATGCACTTTCCGCCTAAATTTCAGTTGCAACCTCAATGTATTTTCTTACAAATGTATTTTTTGCCAAAATATCCCCTTCTTCCATAGAAATACACTTTTTGCCCCCAATTTCTCTTTCCTGCTTAGAAATATACTTTCCGGATTTAATTTTTTTATGTCCCATAACTTTTAAACTTTTCAAAAAAATGTCCCGAAAAAATTAAGTTTTTCGACGTAGTTTTGATGTTCCGGCAACATTGGGACGTAAATAAAAATGTTAGTTAAAATTTTGGGACGCGTGTAATTGGAAAACTTAATTTTTTTATGTTCTAAAAAAGAGAGCAAAAAAGTAATTGTTCAATCGGGGCCAAACCATTTGACTGTAATGGGTCGGAGATGGCAACCAGCCTGTTATCCTTCCACTGCCGAGAGTGGGTGGTTGTCGCTGCTCTGTGGAGCCAGTCTGGCGCATTACCCACCACTCTAGGAGCCATGAAGCCCAAGCTTTCGCTCGGACCACATAGCCCAACTCCCAGCTTGGAACGGGCAAGCCAGAATTTAGCCACCAACAACCCAGTCAATTGGGTCAGCCCAACGTCCAATCACCCTAATACTCCCACTTGGGTCACAAGCTTGCGTTACCAAGCACGGCAATGACTCGGTGCCTTTTTCCTAGATATAACATAGCTGTAAAATTTGTATTCTTTCGATGTGGGATATCTTAATTTTTTTATAAGTTGAAATTATATATGGAAAAGTAGATCAAGTAATTTCCCAATTTTCCCTCCATCTGTATATATTGACCTTTTTCCTGTCAAAATATATTGTTACCTTTTTCATTAATAAATTTGTCTTTTCCAAAACAAAACAAAAAATTGTCTTTCTTTAATTCTGAGATTAAATTTTTCATTCTTTTAATTCAATGTTTATTGTTGCCCCATTTTGCAACAATAATTACAAGGTTTGTCATCAAAAGATTGTTGCCCAATCACTGAATCTGTCGGACGCTTCAATTTTAAACACAAGTTCAAGCCACGCGTGTCAGTTTCCTATAAAAAAAAAATCCGACAAAAAGAATGTAAATTGGACTAAAAGAATGTAAATTGGAAACCTTATGACGTATTCTGAAAATGTGAAAACTTAAATGATTTAAAATGTAATCGTCCTAAGTTACGGGACCTATTTTGAAAATTTCCCTTTCTTAGAAATGCACTTTCCACCTCCATTTATCTTTCTTCCATAGAAATGCACTTTCCACCCCAATTTTCCTTTCTGCACTTTCTGCCTCAATTTCCCTTTCTTCCTTAGAAATGCACTTTCCGCCTAAATTTCAGTTGCAACCTCAATGTATTTTCTTACAAATGTAATTTTTGCCAAAATATCCCCTTCTTCCATAGAAATACACTTTTTGCCCCCAATTTCTCTTTCCTGCTTAGAAATATAATTTCCGGATATAATTTTTTTATGTCCCATAACTTTTAAACTTTTCGAAAAATGTCCCCAAAAAATTAAGTTTTTCGACGTAGTTTTGATGTTCCGGCGACATTGGGACGTAAATAAAAATGTTAGTTAAAATTTTGGGACGCGTGTAATTGGAAAACTTAACTTTTTTATGTTCTAAAAAAGAGAGCAAAAAAGTAATTGTTCAATCGGGGCCAAACCATTTGACTGTAATGGGTCGGAGATGGCAACCACCAGCCTTTTATCCTTCCACTGCCGAGAGTAGGTGGTTGTCGCTGCTCTGTGGAGCCAGCCTGGCGCATTACCCACCACTCTAGGAGCCATGAAGCCCAAGCTTTCGCTCAGACCACATAGCCCAACTCCCAGCTTGGAACGAGCAAGCCAGAATTTAGCCACCAACAACCCAGTCAATTGGGTCAGCCCAACGTCCAATCACCCTAATGCCCCCACTTGGGTCACAAGCTTGTGTTACCAAGCACGACAATGACTCAGTGCCTTTTTCCAAGATATAACATATCTGTAAAATTTGTATTCTTTCGATGTGGGATATCTTAATTTTTTTATAAGTTGAAATTATATATGGAAAAGTAGATCAAGTAATTTCCCAATTTTCCCTCCATCTGTATATATTGACCTTTTTCCTGTCAAAATATATATAGTTGTTACCTTTTTCATTAATAAATTTGTCTTTTCCAAAACAAAACAAAAAATTGTCTTTCTTTAATTCTGAGCAGTGTTTTTAAAACCGGACCGGTTCAATCGGTTCGACCGTAACCGGTCATGGATCCGGTCCGTAAAGTGGCTAAAAACCGTTTTTACAGTCAAACCGGATGGAACCGGCCCATAACCGAAAACTCGACCCAAAACCGGATAACCGGTTCAAACGGTCCAGACACAAGCCATTTTGTAAGGCTATTCTTTCATGTTTCTTCACCCTTTATTCGATGTGGGATAAATTTTATATGTGTATTTATCACTAACACTATTTTTATAGTTTTTTGCTTTAGTGTTTTTTTACTCATTTTCGATGTGGGATATAAATCTCATATATTTGTAGTTTACTAACCCTCTTAGTTTTATATAGTTTTATATAGTTTTCCTTTCATATTTTTTATAACTTCTTTCAATGTTGGATAAACTCATATGAGTGTTTATCACTAACACTCCTATTTTTATTTATTTTTATATTGTTTTGCTCTAATGTTTCTTTTACTTTGATGTGGAACGTAAATCTCATATGTTTGTCAGTAAATTGTTGTTATATTGTTTTTTCTTCTTGTTTCTTCAACTTCTCTTTCGATGTGGGACATAAATCGCATACGTTTGTTACTAACACTCTTATTTTTACATTTTTCTTTTTTCATGTTTCTTCTACTTCTTATTTAATGTGGGACAAAAATCTCATATGTTTGCTTGTTACTAATATTGTTGTTCTCATATTATTATTTTTTTCTCTTATTTTTTCAACTCCTGAACTTGTGAAACATGAATTATGGAGAATGAATGATGGGATATTTTAATTAATATTTATTATTTTATGACTTTACTGTATTTATTTTAATATGATTTTTTTAAGTGTATTTTTTTTAATGTAACATAAAAAAAATAAAAAAATGCATAAAAATTATTTTACCGATTGAACCGACGGTCCGACCGGTCCAACCGGTTGGACCGTGAACCGTTGCCTAATCCGGATTGATCACCGGTTCGGTTATGAAAACACTGATTCTGAGATTAATTTTTTCGTTCTTTTAATTCAATGTTTATTGTTGCCCCATTTTGCAACAATAATTACAAGGTTTGTCATCAAAAGATTGTTGCCCAATCACTGAATCTGTCGGACGCTTCAATTTTAAACACACGTTCAAGCCACGCGTGTCCGTTTCCTTTAAAAAAAAAAATTAATTTTCCGACAAAAAGAATGTAAATTGGACTAAAAGGATGTAAATTGGAAACCTTAGGACGTATTCTGAAAATGTGAAAACTTAAATGATTTAAAATGTAATCGTCCTAAGTTACGGGACCTATTTTGAAATTTTCCCTTTCTTAGAAATGCACTTTCCACCTCCATTTATCTTTCTTCCATAGAAGTGCACTTTCCACCCCAATTTTCCTTTCTGCACTTTCTGCCTCAATTTCCCTTTCTTCCTTAGAAATGCACTTTCCGCCTAAATTTCAGTTGCAACCTCAATGTATTTTCTTACAAATGTAATTTTTGCCAAAATATCCCCTTCTTCCATAGAAATACACTTTTTGCCCCCAATTTCTCTTTCCTGCTTAGAAATATACTTTCCGGATATAATTTTTTTATGTCCCATAACTTTTAAACTTTTCAAAAAATGTCCCCAAAAAATTAAGTTTTTCGACGTAGTTTTGATGTTCCGGCGACATTGGGACGTAAATAAAAATGTTAGTTAAAATTTTGGGACGCGTGTAATTGGAAAACTTAACTTTTTTATGTTCTAAAAAAGAGAGCAAAAAAGTAATTGTTCAATCGGGGCCAAACCATTTGACTGTAATGGGTCGGAGATGGCAACCAGCCTGTTATCCTTCCACTGCCGAGAGTGGGTGGTTGTCGCTGCTCTGTGGAGCCAGCCTGGCGCATTACCCACCACTTTAGGAGCCATGAAGCTTGACTGTAATGGGTCGGAGATGGCAACCAGCCTGTTATCCTTCCACTGCCGAGAGTGGGTGGTTGTCGCTGCTCTGTGGAGCCAGCCTGGCGCATTACCCACCACTTTAGGAGCCATGAAGCCCATGCTTTCGCTCGGACCACATAGCCCAACTCCCAGCTTGGAACGGGCAGGCCAGAATTTAGCCACCAACAACCCAGTCAATTGGGTCAGCCCAACGTCCAATCACCCTAATGCCCCCACTTGGGTCACAAGCTTGCGTTACCAAGCACAGCAATGACTCATTGCCTTTTTCCTAGATATAACATAGATGTAAAATTTGTATTCTTTCGATGTGGGATATCTTATTTTTTTTATAAGTTTAAATTATATATGGAAAAGTAGATCAAGTAATTTCCCAATTTTCCCTCCATCTGTATATATTAACCTTTTTCCTGTCAAAATATATATAGTTGTTACCTTTTTCATTAATAAATTTGTCTTTTCCAAAACAAAACAAAAAATTGTCTTTCTTTAATTCTGAGCAGTGTTTTTAAAACCGGACCGGACAGGCCGGTTCAACCGGTTCGACCGTGAACCGGTCATGGATCCAGTCCGTAAAGCGGCTAAAAACCGTTTTTACAGTCAAACCGGATGGAACCGGCCCATAACCGAAAACTCGGCCCAAAACCGGAAAACCGATTCAAACGGTCCAGACACAAGCCATTTTGTAAGGCTATTCTTTCATGTTTCTTCACCCTTTATTCGATGTGGGATAAATTTTATATGTGTATTTATCACTAACACTATTTTTATAGTGTTTTGCTCTAGTGTTTTTTTACTCATTTTCGATGTGGGATATAAATCTCATATATTTGTAGTTTACTAACCCTCTTAGTTTTATATAGTTTTCCTTTCATATTTTTTATAACTTCTTTCAATGTGGGATAAACTCATATGAGTGTTTATCACTAACACTCCTATTTTTATTTATTTTTATATTGTTTTGCTCTAATGTTTCTTTTACTTTGATGTGGAACGTAAATCTCATATGTTTGTTATTAAATTGTTGTTATATTGTGTTTTCTTCTTGTTTCTTCTACTTCTCTTTCGATGTGGGACATAAATCGCATACGTTTGTTACTAACACTCTTATTTTTACATTTTTCTTTTTTCATGTTTCTTCTACTTCTTATTTAATGTGGGACAAAAATCTCATATGTTTGCTTGTTACTAATATTGTTGTTCTCATATTATTATTTTTTTCTCTTATTTTTTCAACTCCTGAACTTGTGAAATATGAATTATGGAGAATGAATGATGGGATATTTTAATTAATATTTATTATTTTATGACTTTAGGGGATGTTTCCTTTTGGTTTTAAAAACCAGGTTTTGGATTTCAAGATACAAAACCCGTTTTACTTCGAGATTTAAAAACCGGTTTTCAAAATCCACTCAAAACCACCCTTATCAAACATATTGATTTGACATAAAGTTATATCTATATAATATTACACCAATCATTATATTATTTTTCAACAATAATATAATAATACTATAATAATATAATAATACAATAATATAATACATTTAATCAACTAATCATTATAATCTCACCAAACAATAATATAATAATACAAACTCATTCAATCTTACAACTTGATTTGACATAAAGTTAAATCCTTCACTATTCCAAAACCCAAAAGAAACACCCATATTACTATTCATCGGGATTTCAAAAACCAGGATTTCAAAAATCTGGTTTTTAAAACCACCCAAAGCCCAAAAGAAACACCCCCTTACTGTATTTATTTTAATATGATATTTGTAAGTGTATTTTTTTTAATGTAACATAAAAAAAAAATACATAAAAATTATTTTACCGATTGAACCGGCGGTCCGACCGGTCCAACCGGTTGGACCGTGAACCGTTGCCTAATCCGGATTGATCACCGGTTCGGTTATGAAAACACTGATTCTGAGATTAATTGTTTCATTCTTTTAATTCAATGTTTATTGTTGCCCCATTTTGCAACAATAATTACAAGGTTTGTCATCAAAAGATTGTTGCCCAATCACTGAATCTGTCGGACGCTTCAATTTTAAACACACGTTCAAGCCACGCGTGTCAGTTTCCTGTAAAAAAAATAAATCTGACAAAAAGAATGTAAATTGGACTAAAAGGATGTAAATTGGAAACCTTAGGACGTATTCTGAAAATGTGAAAACTTAAATGATTTAAAATGTAATCGTCCTAAGTTACGGGACCTATTTTGAAATTTTCCCTTTCTTAGAAATGCACTTTCCACCTCCATTTATGTTTCTCCCATAGAAATGCACTTTCCACCCCAATTTTCCTTTCTGCACTTTCTGCCTCAATTTCCCTTTCTTCCTTAGAAATGCACTTTCCGCCTAAATTTCAGTTGCAACCTCAATGTATTTTCTTACAAATGTAATTTTTGCCAAAATATCCCCTTCTTCCATAGAAATACACTTTTTGCCCCCAATTTCTCTTTCCTGCTTAGAAATATACTTTCCGGATATAATTTTTTTATGTCCCATAACTTTTAAACTTTTCAAAAAATGTCCCCAAAAAATTAAGTTTTTCGACGTAGTTTTGATGTTCTGGCGACATTGGGACGTAAATAAAAATGTTAGTTAAAATTTTGGGACGCGTGTAATTGGAAAACTTAACTTTTTTATGTTCTAAAAAAGAGAGCAAAAAAGTAATTGTTCAATCGGGGCCAAACCATTTGACTGTAATGGGTCGGAGATGGCAACCAGCCTGTTATCCTTCCACTGCCGAGAGTGGGTGGTTGTCGCTGCTCTGTGGAGCCAGCCTGGCGCATTACCCACCACTCTAGGAGCCATGAAGCCCAAGTTTTCGCTCGGACCACATAGCCCAACTCCCAGCTTGGAACGGGCAGGCCAGAATTTAGCCACCAACAACCCAGTCAATTGGGTCAGCCCAACGTCCAATCACCCTAATGCCCCCACTTGGGTCACAAGCTTGCATTACCAAGCACGGCAATGACTCAGTGCCTTTTTCCTAGATATAACATAGCTGTAATGTTGGGATATGAATCCTAGAACAAGTCCTAAATGATGAATAAAAGATGAAGTTTTGATAAAGCCAAAAGTAGTATGAATATTTTCTAAGTGTTGACTGATCTAGTCTAGTTGAGTTAAGTCATCTTGTACAAGACCAGTAGAGTTCACATAAGTTCACATAAGTTCGCATGAAAAGATAAGTACAGTTTATAAGTACTTCATATGTGTTTACAGTATTTGTTTAAGTTTGTTATTGAGCTATTTAAATGTTGTATAGAGCTCATGATGTTCTTTAAATATAATAGATAGATTCTTTGTATAGTTTATAAGTTGACTAAGCTTGTATTATAAAAGCTTAAAGTAATGTAATAGTCTTGATAGGATTAGTATAGTCTACTGTTTGAACAAGGAAGACCAGACAAGAAGAGTTGAAGTCTACTACTCAAGACAGAAGGACTACAAGACAAGACAAGTACATACAAGTCTACTCAAGACAAGTCAACGTGAAGATAGTTAGTTAGAAGCGCGTGAAAAGATAAAGATATAGAAGTTAGTTATGGAATAACTAATTTACAACAAGAAACGCGTATATGGATATAAGAAGATTCAGTTGAAGGTAGTTATCAAGAAAAGTTGGTTACAACTTATTAGTTCTTGATTTCAGAAATTTATAAATACTTCATGGTGGTGATCATTTGAAGACAACTGAAATATTGATACTGTAAGCATTATTGAAGATTCAAGTGAAGAAATTACTCTCAGAGATTGAAGTTCAGAAAGTGAAGCTACACAAGTCAAGTGAAGAAATCAGAAGGCTACTACTGAACGAAGAGAAGTTTTATTTTGTTTACTGTTTCAAGTTGCTAGTTACTTGTAAAATAGCTAGTAAGATCGAACATATATCTGGAGATATAATCGAGAAGATCTAAGTCTTATTTCTTGGGACTTAAAGCTACAAGAACATATTACTCCATTGGACGAGTTAATACGAATTTCACAACTGGGTTTGTGAGAGTGGATGTAGACAAGTTGTCGAACCACTATAAATCTCGTGTTTGATTTACTTTACTGTTTTGTTTGTTGTTTAATTGATTAATTGTTTAGTTAATTGAATTACATAACTGAACTAGACTAGCTGAGTATACATAAAACAGAGTTCTCGAATTAAGTTGAGTATAAACTTTAATTGGGCTCATTGATAATTTCGTATTCCGCACATTGTAATTCTGATATATCGAAAGATTTTAGAAAAGTCTATTCACCCCCCTCTAGACATTTTCTTTAGCTTCCCTCGATATTAACTCAACTTAGGGACCTACAAGTGGTATCAGAGCAGTAGTTCTCGAACTGTTGTTCCTTGATAACCGACTTAAGACTTAGAGTGAAGTCTTGGTCCTAGATTGTTCTTGTATACGTGTTCTTGATCAAATATTCTTGTTATATCTGTTTTGTGCTCCCTGTTCTTGACTTATCTGTTATTCTTGATCATAACTCTACTTAGCACTTATTTCTTGAAAACATGTCTCTTGAGATCAGCGCTAACAAGTTACCTAAGTTCCAGGTACAAGACTATGACTATTGGAAGCTAAGGATGGAAGCCATCTTCAGTTCCACTCACGACTTAATGATCTCCGTCATCACTGAAGGTCCAATTGTGACCATGATCCCCAATATTGCTGCCCTTGACACAAATCAACCCGTGGGTACACTCGTCAAGAAACCAAGGTCAGAACTAACCTCAGAAGAAATGAGACAGAATAATTTGGATAGCTTGGCCAAGAATTACATCTTACACACTCTTCCTAACGAGTATTTGGGAAAAGTGTTAAAATGTAAAACTGCCAAAGAAATGTGGGATCGCTTAGCTATCATTTGTGAAGGGACATCCCTAATCAAAGAAAGCAAGCTTTCCACTGCAGTCCAAAGATTCGAATCATTTCATATGAAAGCTGGTGAAACAATAGACCAGTTGGATACTCGTTTTACTAAAATCATGAATGACTTAGAAGTCCTTGGTAAATCTTATACTCCACGTGAAATCAATCTTAGGATTCTCAAAAGCCTTGATAGTCGATGGAAAATGGTAAAAATGCTTGTTAAGAATACCCAAGATATAGACGTATGGACAGCAGAAACCATGTTTCAAACTCTAAAGGCCCATGAGTTTGATTTAGACGAAGATGAACCTATAGTAAGTAGTGACAGAGAACATGCTGTATCTAAGAACGTTGCTTTTAAGGCTAGTTCGTCTAAGGTAGACAGGTCGAAGTCTAAGACTAGGTCTACTTCTGTGAAAGACGAGTTAGATACTGATCTTAGTCTGAAGGATCAGGTAAGCCTCATGGTTAGAAAGTTTGATAGGCTGAATAAACGTTTTGGAAGATATAAGAAGTTCTATAGAGAGCATAGAGGGTCTGCTTCTAAGAACTCGTCTGAGACCAGACGAGACCGAAACTCGTCCGAAAGGAGAGACGAAGTCTCGAAAGGTAACAGACAAGATAGAGAGTCTGATGGTAGGAAGATTACTCGTTCTGATAGACGTGATAAACGAAGGAACAACTCTCCTATTAAAAAGGCTACTAATGATCTCTTGTGCTATAACTGTGAAAAGCCAGGTCACTACATATATGAATGTCCAGACTTGAGTACTGATGATCGAGAAGAACGCAAAGCACGAAGGGAAAGAAGATACAACCGTGGTAAGAAGGCAATGATGGCCAATGATGACTCTGACTCTGAGTCAGACGAGTTGCCATCATCCTCATCTAGCTATCCGTCTGAACCAGATCACGATGAAGCCTTCATAGTAGATGATGGTCTATGCTGCATGGCTAAAATCGACCAAGAGGTATCATCTGCTACATCTTTCCAATCTTGTGATGAATCAGAATCTGATGAAAGTGACACTGCCAGTAGCAAAGTAGGGAGTAGCCTTCAGCACTCTACTAGTGTAGTTGAAGACGACCTCCTACTTGCCAACAAGGCATTCATTGAAGTCAGTGATGAAAACATCATCTTAAGACAAGAAATCATTGATCTTAAGGTAGCCCAGTCTAAAGTAGATCCTAATATAACAGTCATAAATGAACGCTTGCAAGAAGAGTTGAGTCAACTCAAAGAGAAGTGTGCATTGACAGACAAGTTGTATCAAGACCTACTTAAGACACATGCTACTGAGAAACATGAATTCAATGTTTTACAAAACAAGTTCAAAAAGCTTGAAGAACGTAATAAGTTCTTAGAAACCGAGGTTGTCACTTTAGACCTTAAACTTACTGACCTGGTTAACTCTTCAAAGGTTAATCTTGAATTGTCGGATAGGTATAGGGCTCCTGTTGACAAGACAGGCATAGGTGCTGAGACATCAAGCTCGTCTACTCTAGTTCCTAAGAACCCTACTATTTTCATCTCAAGCTCTTTGACTAATGATAAAGGAAAAGAACCAATGATATACGATATTGACACTCCAACTAAAGGTACTGTACCAAAACAAGCTCGAGTTAACATTCCAATTACCAAAGGAGGTAAAAAGAAAGTTAACAACAAGCCTGTTCCGTTTAAGACAAGTCAACAAAGGACTAGGAATCGTGGACGACCAAATTAGGTCAGATACGAGGATTGGTATCCTGAGGAGACGAGTACTAGACAAGTACAGACTAGACGACAAGAGTTTAGACCTCCTTGCATAAGGCAGTCTCAACTCTACTCGTCTAGACCCAGACAGGAAGGTCCAAAATATCGTACACAAGCTGTTCTATATCCTCCACCTTTGTCATATGATATCAAAGGAGAAGAAAGACCTAAACATGTCTATAAACCGTATGGACCTAATGCATACAAACCTTACTCTGACTATCATAGACAAGTGCCTGCTCAAGTAGAGATTAAGTCAAAAGGCTATCTCCAAAGAGTAGACCCGAACTCGACTGATAGGCCAGATAAGGACAACAAGGTCTTATTTTGCAACAAATATGGTCGAAAGCTTAGAAGATCAAACTTGTTCAGGACTCCAATGTACATTTGGATTCCATTGAACTCGACTAACCCCCAAGGACCCCAATAAACAAGGAGGGTACCTAAATTATGAAATATCATCTATTGCAGGGTCGACTCGATCTATACAAGAAGGGTGGCTCAACAGGAGAAACTTGGTACATAGACAGTGGCTGTTCGCACCACATGACTGGTACCAAGACTCTCTTATCAAGCTACCATGAGCAAGAAGGACCAAAAGTGATATTTGGTGATAGCTCCACTGCTGTTACTAAAGGATTTGGTTACATTCGGAATGGAGACATAGAGATTCAAGATGTCTCATATGTTGAAGGCTTGAAATACAATTTACTCTCTGTTTCACAATTTTGTGATCGTGGATACAAGGTGCAGTTCAAGAGTCGCAAATGTGAAATCATTGACAAAAGGTCACACACAGTCCTACTGGTCGGCATAAGACAAGGAAGTGTGTACATAGTGAACTGGAACAGTTGTCCGAGGGACACCTGTCTACTTACTAAGAATCCTAAAGAACTTGGCTGGCTCTGGCATAGACGCCTCTGTCATCTAAACTTTAAGGTTCTTAATAAGATAGCCAGAGACTACCTTGTGGAAGGTATTCCCAATGAAGTCTACTATAAGTCACATGTATGCACATCCTGTCAGAAAGGTAAACAGGTAAAGGGTTCTTTTAAATCTATTCCATCCCTCTCAACAAGTAGAGTTCTTGAACTTCTACATATGGACTTACATGGTCCAATAACTCCTCCAACTTTGAACGGTAGAAGGTACACACTTGTTGTGGTAGACGACTATTCTAAGTTCACTTGGGTAGTCTTCTTACACAAGAAGAGTGATACACAAACACTTTTGCCTGATCTGTTGAAGAAGTTACAGGTTGAGAAGAATCAGTCAATTGTCAAGATCCGTAGTGACAAGGGTACTGAATTCATTAACTGCTATATTAAAGATTTTTGTTCTAAGCGTGGCATCCAGCACCTTACTAGTGCAGCAAGGACACCACAACAAAATGGAGTAGCAGAGCGAAGGAACAGAACACTTAAGGAGGCCTGCAGGACCATGCTGACAGAGTATAATACGCCTCAGAAGTTTTGGGCAGAAGCTATCAATACTGCATGCCACTCACAAAACAGAAGTGCTATCAATAAAGCACTAGGTAAGACACCCTATGAGGTATGGAAAGGTAGAAAACCCAGAGTTTCATATTTTCATACATTTGGATGTAAGTGTTTTATCCATAACAATGGGAAAAGCAAGTTGAATGCATTTGATGCTAAAGCAGACGAGGGGATATTCTTAGGATACTCCTCGACTAGCAAAGCATTTAGAGTATTCAACTACTCAACCCTTTGTGTGGAAGAAACACCACATGTGGTTTTCGAAGAATCTCAACAGGACACGTCTGCCAACAAAATTAGTGAGAAAGTTACTGAGCTAACTATCGAATCTGACAAAGATTCAGAGATATATGAATCCGTTCAAGCATACAATCCATTCATGAAAGCTCTCGAGTCAGATGACCAGAAGAAGGTAAGTGCTCAAGGTAACTCTACTAGACCAGTTGACATGCCTAAACTAGTCGACTCGTCTACTCCTATTAAATCTTCTGATGATAATGATGTTGACATACATGATGCTGTACATGATATAGATAATAGTACTATTGTTAAGAATAGAAATACATGGAAATCAGCACATAATACTGAAAATATTATTGGTGACTCTACTGTTGGTGTGAAGAGTAGACGACAACTCTTTGAGTCGCAAGAACAATCTAGTCCATCTCTGTTTTGCTGGTGTTGCTTCCTCTCATCTATCGAGCCTAAAACCATTAATGAGGCATTGGCTGATAGTAATTGGATCATTGCTATGCAAGACGAGTTGAATCAGTTTGTTCGAAACGACGTCTGGGAACTTGTCGATAGACCGAAACATCATAATGTAGTTGGCACTCGATGGATTTTCAAGAATAAGAAAGATGAGAATGATGTAGTTGTTCGTAACAAGGCTAGACTAGTCGCCCAAGGCTATTCACAAGCTGAAGGCATAGATTATGATGAAACATATGCTCTTGTTGCTAGACTAGAAGCCATTCGATTGTTCCTAGCATATGCTTCTTACATGAAATTTACTGTATATCAAATGGATGTTAAAAGTGCATTTCTTAATGGTATTCTTGCGGAAGAAGTGTATGTTGAACAACCCCCAGGTTTCGAAGTCAAAGGTAACCAGGTATACAAACTAAAGAAGGCCTTATATGGACTAAAGCAAGCTCCAAGAGCCTGGTATGATACTCTTTCTCAATTTCTATTAGAAAATGGTTTTACTAAAGGCAAGGTAGATAGAACCTTGTTTAGAAGACAAGAAGGGAAAGACATTTTACTCGTCCAAATTTACGTAGATGACATCATTTTTGGTTCACCTAACAAAAAGCTGAGTGAAAGTTTCTCAACACTCATGCAAAGTAAATTTGAGATGTCTATGATGGGTGAAATGAATTACTTTCTTGGACTTCAAGTAAAACAGACCCCAGAAGGGATTTTCATAAATCAAGCAAAATATACTCGTAATCTACTAGACAAGTATGGTATTAAGACATGTAAATCTTCTGGAGTACCTATGCAACCTACTTACAGGATGGATCCAGACGAGAATGGTAAATGTACTGATCAAACTCATTACCGTGGTCTTATTGGTTCATTACTCTACTTAACTGCTAGTAGACCTGATATTGCATTTTCTGTTGGTGTTTGTGCTCGTTTTCAAGCTAATCCAAAAGAGAGTCATATGGAAACCACTAAAAGGATATTGAAATATTTGAAAGGAACTATCAATCGTGGTATATGGTATCCCTCAAATGATGATTTATCTCTAAGTGGCTACTCTGATTCTGATTTTGGTGGTTGTAGAATAGATAGGAAATCTACATCTGGTTCTTGTCAATTCTTAGGCACAAAACTCATTTCATGGTTTTCGAAAAAGCAGACAAGTGTTGCTACCTCTACTACTGAAGCCGAGTACATGGCTGCTGGTAGTTGTTGTAGTCAATTATTATGGCTTATTCAACAGCTTAGAGATTATAATATTTGTGAATCAAATGTTCCTATATTCTGTGATAGTAATAGTGCTATTGCCATTACACAAAATCCTGTTCTGCACACACGATGTAAACATGTCGATGTTAAACATCATTTCATACGTGATCATGTAGAAAAGAAGGATATTCGCATGGAAAAGATTCATACTGATTTTCAAAGAGCTGATATTTTCACAAAACCATTAGCTGAGACCCGATTTCGTGAAATATGCATTAGTCTAGGACTAATTGATCTTGATCCTACTAGTATGTAGAGATGTACTAACCAGACAGGTACAGTCCTAAGAAGAAAGGAGAAATAGACAAGTTACCACAAAAGGCACAGAGCACTCATCTACTCACTCAACAGACAGGTATACAAGGTCAGACAAGTTGACCAAACAACCCGATGAGGAAGCTGGTAAAGCTGAGGGTAATACTAAGGGAATAAACATTTAAGGGGGAATCCTTGATTTCTTAAAGATCCTTATGTTGACTCTTTAGTTTGGTAACAGTCATCTTGTTTGAACCTTGATCATTGACTTAAATTGATTTTCATCTTAATTATTCTACTCAACTATCTGTCGCACAAAGTAAGACAGGTACATAAAGTTGTTCGACGTTCAGAATAGACACGCACAGTCGAAGGGGGAACTCGACTAGTACTCATAAGACTACTCGTCTTGTGAAATTAAGTCTACTCGCCTTATGGAGATTAGGCCTACTCATCTGTTCTGGATGGACTCGAACAGACAAGCTAAGTGTTTCTTTGATTTAAATGTGTTTGTGTTTATTCGAAACAAATTAAAGATGTTAAAGTAATTTGATAAGTTAAAAATTTGAATATCCTAGAATTGGATTTATACACCCCCAGTTAATGAGGTGTACACATTCAGTTCGCGGCAAAATATGAATATGTTAGGTCAGATGAGTACACTCCTCTTTCTACCAATAGGAGAGGTGGATCTCAATTTTTACAAAATCAAAACACACTTTCATCTCGGTTCCGTAACCGAATGCCAAAGGTCTTAACCGTTGGATCTAATCCCTCGATCTTGACCGTTGGATTAAAAATTCAGTTTTAAACAAAACCCACTACTTGTCCACATCTTGCCTCACGTTTCATAACTCTTCTACTTGTCTTGTTAACAGTTGTTTTCCTGCATAATCTACTTTCGTGTTCATTACAAATCATTTAACATGTCGATTCGATCTATCTTCGATGTCAGTACCAACATTCAGGCACCATTTGATCTAGGCAGATATATAAATGACAACAAGGTGCATGTTGAACCATCTCTGTTTTTCGAAGGAAATCATACGGTCGGAAATGCAGAAATACTGACCAAGTGTACCAGATGCGGTCTAAGACCCTACTTGGAGGCGTTTCCTCAAGTTGTTCTGGAGGAAGAAGTTTTGGAATTCTATGCTAACGCCAGCAGAGGGGAGATGTTATCGAATCATTTATCGGTTCAAATCGAGTGGAAATCACTCGTGAAGCTCTATTTGAACGATTGAAGTTGCCCATCGGAACGATTGATGTGGAAAAGTACGCTGAAGGACAGGAGATGAGATATTTAAGTATCTTCTGTGGGAAGAAAATGAAGTTGAAACCGGATGGTAAAGCTATTACAGCCAAGAAGGGTGAATTATTGG
The DNA here is from genome assembly GCA_963675135.1 of Galeopsis tetrahit. Lineage (NCBI taxonomy): Eukaryota > Viridiplantae > Streptophyta > Magnoliopsida > Lamiales > Lamiaceae > Galeopsis > Galeopsis tetrahit. Next base: position 78,621,934 of record OY776127.1, read on the forward strand.
AAAAGTATCGCACTCTACTGGACATAGCAAGCAAGATGCTTCTATGTGCCACTGGGTCTCATGACTCAGTTACCCAAGTCAAAACAAGGATTATGGCAGCTATCTATGATGGAATTACTGAGGGTAATTGGTTCAAGTTGATAGCTGACAGGATGATGCACTTCAAAAGAGTGTTAGGGTGGATGTTGATACTCGGAACTGGGTAGTATCTCAAGCAGTTGGATATGGTAACAAGCTGAGCATCTTACTCCCACTTTTGATGCCCAACAAGACTACTTGGAGCAAGGGAAAGCCATTTCATCCTCTTAAGTTCTATTTAAAGAAGGAGGCACTGAAGAAGCAAGCTGCTGTAAGGCCAGCTGCTCCTAGGCACGTTCAATTTGATGAATCTGAAGTGTTGCCGTACGCGGATTCAGAGAGTTCTTCACAAGTTGAGTCTGAGGAAGCAGAGTCCAGTGCAGACGACTCGGAGAAGACTCAATCAAATGAAGAGTCGCTACACGAGAAGGAGTCGAGTGACCAAGTTCCTGAGAGGTATACTCTTGTGAGAGTTGGAACTCCACCTCCACTAGAAGAGACGAGTCACCAGGTTGGTACTTCTTCACAAACCTTGTCAATTCCTTCTCTCTCTCTCTCTACTGTTCGAACCAAGGCTAGATCACATCGATCTAGGCCTCGTCCTTTATCCTCAACCTCACATGTACTGGCGGCATTACCGCTTAGAGCCAGTCATCCCCAAATCACTCCCAGACAAGATACAACTGATACTCCGACAGTTGTCATACCGGACCTAGCCACATCAAAGCCCATAGAAACCACTGCCTTTACTCCCTCTCCCTCACCAGAATATGGTGAACCCTCTAACCCATCTACTTCAGACAAGACGCCAGTTGCCACTGCAACAGCTGAGTTAGAGACCCCATCTACTCAGGACCCGTCTGTTGTTAGATTTGAATCCCTGGTATATTATCCAATGTGTCTACGAGAGAAGAGGATTCGTGCTCGAGTTTCAAGAAATCTGCAGAAGACGCTCTCGACTCTTGACATCGACACAGCTTCTGAACAGTTTGAGAAGCTACTCAGGATTTGCACATGGTTCGCGTTGAAGAAATCTTCTACGGATGATCTTTTTGAAGTCATTCAAGGCAAAGGCGGAATCTCCAACTTTATGGATTGGGAGATGGAACAGAAAGAAAATAGTGGAGTTAAGGATCACTCCGAGCTATTTCCTCGCAAAGCCTTGGTTGATTTAGTCAAAAGGCTGCTGAATATTCCGGATGGTGTCATTGAGGATGTGTTCGCATTTGATGTCGGAACCCAGACTGATCTGGTGGAAGACGAGATCAAGCCGGAAGTAGCTGAGATGGCAGTACAGACTTCAGAACAATTGGAAGAAATTGTTGAAAGTGATGAAGATGAAGTCGACTCACTCATGCTTGGTAAAGAAGATGATGAGTTCTTGGATGCTGAGATGTTTGATGAAGATGAGATCAAAGCCTTTGATGCTGAAATTGTTGGAACTTCCAGTTCTACTCAGGTTGTTCCAGAAAGGTTTCTGGATGATTTAAAGACGGATCTAGGAAATGTTGTTCATACTGCCATAGACAAGTTCTTAAACTTGAAAATGAAGGATGTGCTAGTTGAACAGAATCAGTCACTTGTTGATAAATCCAGAGACTTATTTGTTGGGGAAGTCAACAAGTTGGACTCAACTTTCCGAGAAGAGATGTTTGCTCAATTTGAAGACTTTCTGAAGAAACAAGTTGATTTTTCAGAAAAGAGGTCAATCTCGTTTGCTCGATCACTAGCTGAAGAGTCAAGCAAAATGGAGAGACTTTACAGAGTCAAAATTGCTATTGCTGATGAACAGAGACGGGAAGCACAAGATCAATTGGTGCGTTCTCGGGATGTTCTAAATGAGTTAACTACACAGAATACTCTTCTTCGTCAGACGGCTACTCATTTAAAAGATGAACTGGTTTCATGCTCAAGGAAGTTGGAACTGGTTACTGATAGATTAGACAAGATGAGCCATGAGAAATCGCATCAGAAACACATTGAGTCAGCTGCTGAAGCCATGAAGGAAGCTTTGAAAGAAGAGATGACTCGCTTTACTTCTCTTTTCACTCTTAAGGCAAGTGATGAAGCCAAAAAGGGGGAAGAGACAAGTAGAGTTGAAGATGAAGTTGTGAAATCTGCTAGTGCTGAACCGGAGATGAAAGCTGCTGCTACTGCGATTGAAGAACTAAGAAGGCCTAAAAGAGGCAGATTAGTGAAGAAGGCAGATCTAGAGCATGCTGAGACAGAAAAGCAGAAAAGATTAGATAAAGGCAAAGCTACTGCGTCTCCTGAAGCAGAGATTCAGACCAGACGAGTTAAGAGAAAGCTGGATATTGAAGAGCCTACTGCTACTGCTACAGTTGAGAAGAAACAAAGAATTGCTGATGATGAGATTCATTATGCAAGCAAAAAGAAGATTACTAAGCATATTGAAAGACTGCAGAAGTTGAAAGCTGATGAAGACAAAATGGAAGACAAGTTCATTGATCACTTCATAGATAATGAGCATAGAGCTGAATGGATTGAAGTGAAGAGTCAATGGGAACTTGATCATTGGATAATAAGGAAGTATGGTGATGCTGAAAGTCAAGATGAACTGTATTCTTTATTTGACAGGTTCATGGAAGGACAACACAGGAAGTTATGGCATCTAATCTTGAGGATTTCTGCTGGTGCTAACTTCAACATTCTTGTTCCTGAATTTCCTGAATGGAAATGTCCCATGACCAGCTCAGGTAAAAGAGTTGATCTTAACCAGATCAAGAAATTCGAAGAAGAGCTGCTAGATAAAGAGAAGATTGAAGATGAAGACCATATATGTCTAATTCACAAGAGACTCCTTGATGCATTCTGTGTTCCAAATCCAGAAGGAGGTACTCTTTCAGATTAATTTTTTGTTTGTTTGAAGATTAGTTTTTGTTGCTCTGATACTTAGTTTTTTTTAAAGTATGTGTAATCTACTGATCTATTTTTGAATGAATGAAAGATAAGTACTATTTGATGTTAAAAGACAAGGTAACTACTTAACTAGTCTACTTATGAGAAAAGGTTCAAGTAGTTTTGGCTTCATCGAAAAGGGGGAAATTGTTGGGATATGAATCCTAGAACAAGTCCTAAATGATGAATAAAAGATGAAGTTTTGATAAAGCCAAAAGTAGTATGAATATTTTCTAAGTGTTGACTGATCTAGTCTAGTTGAGTTAAGTCATCTTGTACAAGACCAGTAGAGTTCACATAAGTTCACATAAGTTCGCATGAAAAGATAAGTACAGTTTATAAGTACTTCATATGTGTTTACAGTATTTGTTTAAGTTTGTTATTGAGCTATTTAAATGTTGTATAGAGCTCATGATGTTCTTTAAATATAATAGATAGATTCTTTGTATAGTTTATAAGTTGACTAAGCTTGTATTATAAAAGCTTAAAGTAATGTAATAGTCTTGATAGGATTAGTATAGTCTACTGTTTGAACAAGGAAGACCAGACAAGAAGAGTTGAAGTCTACTACTCAAGACAGAAGGACTACAAGACAAGACAAGTACATACAAGTCTACTCAAGACAAGTCAACGTGAAGATAGTTAGTTAGAAGCGCGTGAAAAGATAAAGATATAGAAGTTAGTTATGGAATAACTAATTTACAACAAGAAACGCGTATATGGATATAAGAAGATTCAGTTGAAGGTAGTTATCAAGAAAAGTTGGTTACAACTTATTAGTTCTTGATTTCAGAAATTTATAAATACTTCATGGTGGTGATCATTTGAAGACAACTGAAATATTGATACTGCAAGCATTATTGAAGATTCAAGTGAAGAAATTACTCTCAGAGATTGAAGTTCAGAAAGTGAAGCTACACAAGTCAAGTGAAGAAATCAGAAGGCTACTACTGAACGAAGAGAAGTTTTATTTTGTTTACTGTTTCAAGTTGCTAGTTACTTGTAAAATAGCTAGTAAGATCGAACATATATCTGGAGATATAATCGAGAAGATCTAAGTCTTATTTCTTGGGACTTAAAGCTACAAGAACATATTACTCCATTGGACGAGTTAATACGAATTTCACAACTGGGTTTGTGAGAGTGGATGTAGACAAGTTGTCGAACCACTATAAATCTCGTGTTTGATTTACTTTACTGTTTTGTTTGTTGTTTAATTGATTAATTGTTTAGTTAATTGAATTACATAACTGAACTAGACTAGCTGAGTATACATAAAACAGAGTTCTCGAATTAAGTTGAGTATAAACTTTAATTGGGCTCATTGATAATTTCGTATTCCGCACATTGTAATTCTGATATATCGAAAGATTTTAGAAAAGTCTATTCACCCCCCTCTAGACATTTTCTTTAGCTTCCCTCGATATTAACTCAACTTAGGGACCTACATGTAAAATTTGTATTCTTTCGATGTGGGATATCTTAATTTTTTAATAAGTTGAAATTATATATGGAAAAGTAGATCAAGTAATTTCCCAATTTTCCCTCCATCTGTATATATTGACCTTTTTCCTGTCAAAATATATATAGTTGTTACCTTTTTCATTAATAAATTTGTCTTTTCCAAAACAAAACAAAAAATTGTCTTTCTTTAATTCTGAGCAGTGTTTTTAAAACCGGACAGGCCGGTTCAACCGGTTCGACCGTGAACCGGTCATGGATCCGGTCCGTAAAGTGGCTAAAAACCGTTTTTACAGTCAAACCGGATGGAACCGGCCCATAACCGAAAACTCGGCCCAAAACCGGAAAACCGGTTCAAACGGTCCAGACACAAGCCATTTTGTAAGGCTATTTTTTCATGTTTCTTCACCCTTTATTCGATGTGGGATAAATTTTATATGTGTATTTATCACTAACACTATTTTTATAGTGTTTTGCTCTAGTGTTTTTTTACTCATTTTCGATGTGGGATATAAATCTCATATATTTGTAGTTTACTAACCCTCTTAGTTTTATATAGTTTTCCTTTCATATTTTTTATAACTTCTTTCAATGTGGGATAAACTCATATGAGTGTTTATCACTAACACTCCTATTTTTATTTATTTTTATATTGTTTTGCTCTAATGTTTCTTTTACTTTGATGTGGAACGTAAATCTCATATGTTTGTTATTAAATTGTTGTTATATTGTTTTTTCTTCTTGTTTCTTCTACTTCTCTTTCGATGTGGGACATAAATCGCATATGTTTGTTACTAACACTCTTATTTTTACATTTTTCTTTTTTCATGTTTCTTCTACTTCTTATTTAATGTGGGACAAAAATCTCATATGTTTGCTTGTTACTAATATTGTTGTTCTCATATTATTATTTTTTTCTCTTATTTTTTCAACTCCTGAACTTGTGAAATATGAATTATGTAGAATGAATGATGGGATATTTTAATTAATATTTATTATTTTATGACTTTGTTTGTCCTGAAAGGAGTATATAACAAGTGTATGGGGGGGGAATACACTTGTATGCAAATCTTTTCAACTTATGATCAAACCAGAGCTCAGCAAGGTTGTCTTGGACAACTCTGCTGAAGATGATAAACTCTTCTAAGATAATCAAACTACTAAGTACTATTGAGTACTTAGTTGAATAACTATCTAGGGGAGTTATAGGTGCGGAATAGTGGTTGGCCCTTTATGTTTAGACTCCTTAAGTTTCTGAAATCACTTTGTCAATCCAATACAGTCCAGTTTAGTTTCAGGGAACTTGTCCAATACAGTTTTGCACAGTCTTTGAATATGTATCTTTTGAAAGATCAGTTTTGTGTGCAGAGTTTGAATGAATGTAAGTACTTGTAAAGCAAATCAACACAAGAGGTTATAGTGGTTCAGAGACTCAAGCTCCTACATCCACTTTCCCTGATTTAACAGGATAATTCCTTCACTCTTGGAATTAACTTGTTTTATAGTGCCAAGGTGCACTTGATCAATAACACCACTCCTTGGTGAATTGATCCCTAGGATGTCTAGAGTCCTAGTACCCTCTTCTCAACTCAGAACTGAACTGTTCTTCTCTCAACAGTCAGCTCCTACCACTTCTACTACTACAACCTTCTCTCTTTCTCACTTGAAAGGGGTAAGGATTGAAGTAAGGTTCCAACTAATGAGATATCCCTTACAATGAAGATCAGTGTATAAGGATTAGGATATCTCTCTAAGCTTTGTATGGATATACAGTAAGTTCAGCTTAGAAGAAGTGTATGAAGACTAAGATAGTCTCTTTGAAAACTTTGAGAGCACTTTGTCTTGTAGGATAGTTGGATATTCTTGTCAAGGTTGAGGTGCTTCAAATGGTCTTCACACTTCTGTATTTATAGACAAAATGGAGGATTTGCCCGTTGGAGAGGCAGCCCCAAATTGCTATAAATGTCTTCCTTGAGTTCTTCAAACTGGAAGGCAGATTCTTGATAGTGACATGTCCTCATTTGGGTAATAAACGGCTTGTAAGACTTTGTCTCCTTTCTGCAGCACTTTTCCCAATGTTTGACTTCTTGTTAGGACTTGGACATGGCTTCTGAAGGTTGATCCAATGATAGGACAACATTCCTTATCAAATGGACAACTCTCCTTATAACTATCAGCAGATTTGCTTTTCAGCAAGGTTGGCTTGCTCATCTTCAGGTGACTTGGCTCTTTCCCTTTCTTTCTCTTCAAGTTGATCTTAGCATGTTTCAATGAGGTTCTTTAGGGTATGGTTGTCTCTAGCTCTTTAGCATGGTTGACCTTCAACCATTAGAATCTTTGTTCTGGTTTAAACTTGTTGAGACAACTCTTCTGGGACAACTTCCCTGATCAGCATATTTGGTCTTTTAGCTTCAGAGTTGATGTTTTTACAGAGTTAACCTCTCTGGACAACTCTCATGATCAGAGCTTTTGACTAATCTTGTCCTTTTGAGCTTTGCAATCTTGTTCTTGTATAGAAATAACTCTTCTGGACAACTCTCCTGATCAGAGCATGTGGTTTTCAATGGAGTATGCTTGTCCTTAGTGTTAGTTCCAGATTTTGAGCCTTGAGGGGACTTTATCTTGATCATTTTTAAAGCATAGGTTCCCCCTCATATTGTGCTTCTAGTCATCTAAGAGCTGCCTAACATATCAGCTTCTCATCTAGCCTTATGTTATGTGTTCTAACAATCTTAGAACACAATCATCTTGACTTAGGCATGTCTCAGGGGGTTTTGGTATTTAATCAAAACATATTTCATTTTATTCCCAACAATTTCCCCCTTTTTGATGATGCCAAAACCTACACATTTTATGCAAAAGTGACTTGTCTACACATATTACATATATCTTCAGAAGACATGACTAAGGTCAATATTCCTGAAAAGACAATGTGTTAGTGTATTCACTGTTTTTGTTGTAAGTAGGTTTCAAAGATAGGCATAGAGAGATTTCAACAATGTATCTTGATTCAAAAGTGTTCAACTATCATTCATATAAAAATCATTACAGGCATGTTGATAGTTGAAGGTAACTTATCAGAGCATGAATTCAAGATAGCATTACAAGATTTCATTACTACTAAATACTAAACATGGGATCTAAGGTATCAGAGCTAATACAAAATATTCCAGATATCAAAGTAGAACATTAATTCTTGTATCAGAGCAATCTAAAACATATTGGAGCAAATAGCATATCAATGCATATTACATCAGCAGGCTTCAGCAGATTTGACCATATAGCAAAAATATCTTCAGATAAGATAGTTTTCTATCCAGAAAGAGTCAGAAGACTTAGCCATTCTTAGAGATCATCCTCAGGAGGTGGGTTCATCCCATATTGTGCCCACACTCTCTTCTTGAGTTCCATGGCTTCCTTGTTGGTTCCTTTGGGTCCAAGGGTCATTTTGTTCAGCTTCAGAATTTCTGTGAACTCCCTTAGGATCCTTGCTTGGTCAATCCATCCATCAAGCTTTGGAGGCATGTAGATGATAGGCTTGGGAGCATTGAGTTCAATTCTTGCAATATCAGCAGCTGCAAGTAGTTGTTGATACAACTCTCTGTAGTATTCTATCATGAACTCAGCAAAGGCAGAGTTGGCATCTCCTCCATTCCATCTGTCAATGACATAATAGTCATAGACAAACTCCCTTTTTGCCTCTTCCCATGTATCATTAAGCTGAATTGGCACCCATTTATCCAAGTGTGGATATTTGGTGTCCATTGGGATTAGAAGCTGAGGCTTCATCTTGCTGTACTTTGCTCTCCTTCTTCTTGGTTTCTGAAAATTTGCTCTTCTCTCATCTCTTGCTCTGTTGGCCTCTTCCATCAGATTCATTTTCTCTTGGGCCCTCATCATGGCCAGCTTTTGTTGTGTTTCAGGGTCCTTGCCATACCCTTCATGAAACAACTTTGATGGATCATTGAGTACCACAGTCTTTGTCTTCTTTGGTCCAGGTCCAAAGCCTTCTTCATATAAGACTTCCACATCTTCAGTGACTTTGGCACCTTCAGCAATTTTGGCAGATTCAGAAGACTTTTCTTTTTCAGCAGTCTTGGCCTTCTCAGCAGTTTTGGCCTTCTTTGAAGTAGGCACATCATCATCAACTCTGAACTCAGGTGGAAGATCAAGGCTGTTAGGAAAGTCAGTGAATGTCTCAACTTGCCTTTTCTTTCCTTTTGCCCTCTTGATCTTTCCTCTAGTTTGGACACCTTCATCACCTTTGTCCAAACCAGACACCTCACCACCTGGTCTTTGTTGTAACCTCACTCTTTCCTCTTGAGCTGAGGCCATAGAATTCTTCAATGCAAGTGCTAATTGCTCTTCTTCATCCAATTCTTCCAAGTTTAGCATTGCAGGCTCTTTTCCTTTTCCTTCAGCAGCTTTGTCTTTTCCTTGAACTGGGCTTCCAATCACCAAGACACCTTTTGCTCTAGCTCTTTCCCTTTCCCCCTTTTTGGTAGCATCAAAACACTGAGGTTTTAGCTCACTCATTGTTGTGGCCATTAGGGATTGGGCCTGGTTTAGGGACTTCATCTCCTCCAACAAATATACATTTTCATCATGTATATTCTGCATCCTATCACTGCTCAAGCTAAGGAAAGCTAGAACAGGCTTCATCTTTTGTTGAACAACCTCCTCCAAGGTTGCTTTCAGGGATGCATCCAGTTGGGCTTTGAGAAGCTCAGTGAGGTTGGCCACTGCACCTTCAGCAATGTTGGCCAATACCTCTTGGGAAAATTTTTCTGAGGCTGCTTTAACCATAGCTAGCCTTTGCTCTTCTGCTCTTCTCTTTTGCAATGCAGTCTTCTTTCCAAGAGCTTGCTTGACAGTTAGCCTGAGAGCCTTGACATTGGCATTATGATTGTCTCTCAGCAGCTTTTGCTCCTTCTTGACCTCCTCTGAGATGGCTTCCATGGTGGATTTGGCTTTTTGTACTTCAGTGGAGATGGTTTGGAGGCTAGTTTCCACACCACTAATCCTTGCTTCCAGAGTTGGTAGCACAACATCTTCAGAGCCAGTGAGCCTCATTTCTACAGATGCTAGAGTCCTTCCTTGCTCATTCAATGCTCCTGAAGTTTCAGCATGAGCAGATTGGACTTGATGAGCCAAGGAGTCCAATTTCTCTGATTGCATACCAAGTAAGGCTTGAGCTGAGCCTGTGTCCACTTGGATAGGGGCATCTGTTAAGAACTCATCTGCAAAAATTTGGTCAAGAGAAATACCTGCAACATTAGACAGATCAAACAAGTTAGGGAATAGACACTCATCACCCTCAATTTCTTTTATATAAGACTCTGATACATCAGCAGCCTTCTTCTCATTTTCAACTCTTTCTTTTCTCCCTTCTTCAATAATTTCCTCACTTAAAGAAACAGGCCTCCTCTCATCAAGGGATTCCTGAAGTTCAGATTTGACTTCAAGAATAGCCTGCCCTTCCTCACTTATATCACCCTCATTTGGTGGTACACTCACTATTCTAGTGATCACCACATCTCTCTCATCTACTACTCCCTCTGGTTTTTCCACTATCTTCTCCTTTTCAACTCCTTCTCCTAAACCTGCAACATCTCCACCTTCAATAAGGTTCAAAGATGGCAGTTGTGGGGAGATCACAGTGCTTACATCAACAGCCACTGAGTCATCCTGAATGATTAAGGGCTGATCAGTGTCCAGCTCATCTGACACTGAATAGGCCTTAACCAAACCAGCCTCTAATACAGGAACCTCCACATCTTTAGGCTGTGCCTTAGGTTCAGAAGAACCTTCATTGGCAGATGTGTCTTTGGTTGTGTTACCACCCTTGGTCAACACCTCTGAAGATACAGAGCCTTTCATATGATAGGTCTTAGGAGGATTGGATAGTCTCTCTGACACAGAAGGCATAGGGAGATTGACTTGAGGGGTTTCAGGAGGGTTAGGTTTTGAAGGGTTTGAGGGATCATCAGGGGAATCATCATCATTGGAGCTACTGTCAGGGTGTTTGATTCCCTTAGCTTTCCTTTCTTTCTCCTCCTTAATCTTATCAGCTACCAGCTTTGCAAAAATTTCCTCATCAATGAGAAATCTTGTCTTTGAAACTCCAGCAAAGTTTAGCAATTTGTTCTCCTCTATTTGCCACCAGTTTGCACCCTTATCTTGGATGACTTGTGATATCTCCATCATAGACTTGTCTTTTACATCAACAAGCATCCTTAGATCATGAAATGTCTTCTGAATTCTTGGAAATTCAGCAAGCTGTGGGTACAGACTGTCCACAGTAGCCTTTGCTCCTCCTCTGAGCATACTTTCATAAGTATACTCCTCCTCATCTCCACTTGAATGGGGACTTTGGGTTAGAGGGGAGTTGGCTCTGGGTTCACCTAAAGTGGCTTCAGGGAGGTTTAATTCAGGGATGTTGGCTTCAGAAGGGTTTGGTGCAGTAGAAGGTGCTTCAGTTGCTTTTGAGAGCAATGAATCTGAAGAGGCTTTACTCAGGGGGGTTGGCTCGTTGAGTGCATGTTCTAAGAGCTTTGAATAATTGAGCATGGATGAGTCAAGGGGAGACAGGAGTCTTGTCTCATCTACTGCTAAATCTGCAAGCACATCAATGCCACTTCTTTGCACACTCCCTTCTGGAGAGTATCTCTTAGTGAGATCTACAGGGGTAATGGGTTGGTTGGAAGGGGTAACATGGGTTTCAGGGGAGTTGGGCTCAGGATTCTGAAACTCAGGGATGTTGGCCTCTATAGGTTGACCTTCAGGGACCTTGGATTCTGGAGTTCCAGAACCAGATGAGTTGGTCCTTGACCTAGATTTGGTCCTACTTTCAGCTCTGCTCTCTCTTAGAGCCAATTGTAGTGACCTTTCTTCCTGCATCTCCAACACCTTTTCAGTAGGTTTGGCCCTTCTCTTGCTAGCCTTACTGCTCCCACTTCCTTCACCATCCTTCTCAGGGACAACTTCCCTGATCCTCTTATCTCCTCTAGACTTTTGTCTAGTCTCATTGTACTTCAGCCTCAACTCCTCTAAGTGGTCAGAAGGCATACTTACTCCCTCTTCTGCCACTTCATCAACTTCAGCTGATGCTCCTGAGGCTTCTCTTGAAGACAATTGAGACATTTTCCTTGTTTTGACAGCCCTGGCTTTGGTTCTTTTCTTCAGCTTAGGTTTTTCTTCAACCTGTTCTTCAGCAGGTTTTGCCATAAGCATCCTCCTTTGCTCAGTTTTCTTGCTGAGCTTCCTGAACAGGATCTTTTGGGCTGGGAGGGGCTTTGCAAATGTTTGCATCTGAGAGTAATGGGAGAATCTCTCAATCAACAAGCTTGCCCTGGTGCAATACTTGAGTTTCCCTTCTAGCACAACCTTGTTGTGAGCTCTCACTTTAAATTTAGCCTTTTCCTTCATCATCTCAGACATAATGAAGGTCCTCCAATCAAATTTGATGCCTTTGTCACTAGCATCAATCACAGCAGCCATGATTCTGATTCTTGGATGGCTGACCTGCTCCAAGCTTCCAGTGTTGCTCAAGAGACTCTTAGCAACTACCTCAAAAAGGTTGAGAAATTCTGGCTTGAGAGTCTTCTTGTTTTGTGTTGAAGAGATGGGGCCTGGAACCAATAGCCATTCTTGAGCTATTTCATCTTCATGCCCAGTACCATAAACTTCTGGATTCCTTCCCTCATAAGGCAATCCAAAAGCTCCTTCAAGATCTTCTGAGGAGAATTTCACTCTATGAAATCTCTCTTCTTCCTCTCCTTCTGCAATATATGACAATCTTGTGGAAACTTCACCATCTGCAGGTTCACCTCTCCACTTGAGAAAGGCAAAGAATTCAGCCATGTAACTTTCCAAGCATGAACTTGGTCTTTCTTCCATGAACTTTTGTAATCCAGCTCTTCTCAACCATCTTAGAGTTGGTGTAATTTCAGGATCTTCACTCTCAAAGGATACTATGGGCTCAAAATGAAGATTATTTTTGTTGCTCAAGTATCCAAAATCAAGGTCTAAAGCCTTGTTGGAGAAATCAATAATCATCTCTGGTCTAACCTTGGGAGCCATTTGAAAGTTACAGAGAAAGGTTTGAGGAAGATTGAGAAAGTTTGAAGAAAATTTGAGTTAGGGTTTCGAATACTTGGGGAAGAAGTGTTTGTGGGGGATCTTAAGACTTGTGAATATTCTAAAAAGAATGTTTGTCAATGAGTTGGTGAAGTCTTGATGCAATTCAAAGGTGAGCAAAAATGGAAATCCAAAATGAACGGATAGGATTGATTTCAGAGGAGTTGGCTAGTTTTGATCCAATGGTCAAAAACCAATGCAACAGTGAAAAACTGTTTTGTTCAAAAACGTGGGTGGTTTTTAATGTTTGTTTAAGGCTGGGGGTTTTTCGAGATAGATCATGTCCCAAAAAGTTTAATGCAAACAAGAGTTAAATCTTGGCATTTAATGCATGGAAAGTGACCTTTTGGGTGGGAGACAAATTAAATCCCAGAAAGGTGAAAACTGTATTTTCAATGGGACAGATTTCAAAATAGACAATGATCACCTAAAATAGGTGCTTATCAAACCAAGATTTGGTTTGATAGCCAAGACAACTTATCTGACCCTACATGGACAAGTGTCCTGAAGAGTTGAGGACAAGTGTCCTGAAGAGTTGAGGACAAGTGTCCTGAAGAAGTAAGGTCAACTTCTCTGAATTTCAGTAGACTTGACCAAGTCTGCTGAAGTTTGAATTTATTTTCCCTTTAATGGATAAACTCCTTTGAATTCAATTGTTCAACTTCCCTGGATCAAGAAGACCCAATTCTGCTGATAGCTCCAGGAACCTTGCCTCTGCAAGTGGCTTAGTTAGTATATCAGCTTTTTTATGATCTGTATGGATCTTGACCAACTTTATGTCCTTCTTCTCCACATGGTCTCTAATGAAGTGATGCTTGATGTCCACATGTTTGCATCTTGTGTGCAAGACAGGATTTTGTGATATAGCAATGGCACTATTGTTATCACAAAATATTGGCACTTCAGTAGAGTTGACTTTGTAGTCTCTGAGTTGTTGTCTCAGCCAAAGGATTTGAGCACAACAACTTCCAGCAGCAACATATTCAGCCTCAGTGGTGGAAGTAGCCACTGTATTTTGCTTCTTGGAAAACCAAGATATGAGTTTGTTGCCTAGGAATTGACAAGTCCCTGAAGTGGACTTTCTGTCAATTCTGCATCCTCCATAATCAGCATCTGAGTAGCCAGTTAACTCAATGTTGTCATCAGCAGGGTACCAAAGGCCTAGATTTTCAGTGCCTTTGAGATACCTCAAGATCCTCTTTGCATCCTCAAGATGGCTTTTCTTAGGATTTGCTTGAAACCTTGCACAAACACCTACTGCAAAGGTGATGTCAGGTCTGCTGGCAGTGAGATAGAGGAGTGATCCAATTATTCCTCTATACTCAGTGGAGTTGGTTGGAACACCACTCTCATCAGGATCCATTTTCCAATTTGTGTTCATTGGAATCCTTATTGGCTTGCTTGTTGTACACCCAAACTTCTTGATCATCTCTCTGGTGTACTTGGCTTGGTTGATGAAGATTCCTTCTTTAGATTGCTTGACTTGTAAGCCCAAAAAGAAGTTCATCAACCCCATCATGGACATCTCAAACTTGCTTTGCATAAGCTTGGAGAACTTCTCACAAAGCTTCTCATTAGGGGATCCAAAAATTATGTCATCTACATAAATTTGGACAAGCAAGATGTCCTCTCCTTCAGAGATTCTGAAGAGAGTTCTGTCCACAGTTCCCTTGGTGAATCCATGATCCAATAGGAATTGTGACAGTGTGTCATACCAAGCCCTAGGGGCCTACTTGAGTCCATATAGAGCTTTCTTCAGTCTGTATACTTGGTCTCCAACCTCAAAACCTGGTGGTTGCTCTACATAGACTTCTTCTTTTAAGACTCCATTCAGAAAGGCACTCTTGACATCCATTTGATATACTTTGAACCTCTTGTGGGCTGCATAGGCTAGGAAGAGCCTTATTGCTTCTAGCCTTGCCACAGGTGCAAAGGTCTCATCATAGTCAATGCCTTCATGCTGGCAGTAACCTTTTGCCACTAGTCTTGCTTTGTTTCTGACAATCACATCATTTTCATTCTTTTTGTTCTTGAACACCCACTTGGTTCCAATAACATCTTGATGTGAAGGTCTATCCACCAGCTCCCATACTTCATTTCTGGTGAATTGGTTAAGCTCTTCCTGCATTGCTGTGATCCAATTAGCATCCTGAAGTGCTTCATCAATGTCTTTTGGTTCCTGTTCTGACAAGAAACAACAGAACATAGCACTTTCACCATGAAACTTTCTGGTTCTGACTCCTATACTTGGGTCACCAAGTATCAGATCAGTAGGATGGTCATACAACCAAGTCCTTCTTTTTCTGATCCCTTCAGTAGAGTTGTCCTCTACTGAGGTTGAGTCATTTTGATCATAAAATTCAGGGTAATTTAGTGCAGGATCTAATTCAGGATCATAATCAGGGGTGTTGCCCTCAATGTCAGGGACATTGGCATTTTCAACAGTTTGAGTTCCCCCTTGATTATTTGACCCATTAACTACCTCAGCAGTAACTACTTCTTCATTGGTAGGTGTTACCTGGATGTGAACTGGGATTGGCTCATTCAGTTCACCATTTCCATCAGTGGGGTTTGTCTCAGGAAGGTTGCCTTCAGGATTGTTGTCCAATGTGGTATGTTCAGGTAGATTGGCTTGGACAACATCTATGAATTCAGTGTCTTTGTCTTTTAGGCTCAATCTGGTTGTCCTCTGTGTGATTTCTTCAGGTTCCAAACTATCATTCCTGATCTCAAAGATAGACTCATCAAACACAACATGAGGTGTTTCTTCCACAATAAGGGTTTTCTTGTTGTAGACTCTGAAAGCTCTACTGATTTGAGAATATCCAAGGAATACTCCCTCATCAGCTTTACTATCAAAGGCTTTCAATTGTTCTTTCCCATTATTGTGTATGAAACACTTGCAACCAAAAATGTGAAAGTATGACACTTTAGGTATTCTTCCTTTTCAGAGTTCATAGGGGGTTTTGCCTTGCCCCTTAGTGATCAAACATCTATTTTGAGTATGACATGCTGTGTTTATGGCTTCAGCCCAAAACCTCTTAGGTAAATTTGAATCAGCAATTAAAGTTCTAGCAGCTTCTTTTAAGGTTCTATTCCTTCTTTCTGCAACTCCATTTTGTTGGGGAGTTCTAGCTGCTGAGGTTTCATGAGCTATTCCATTAGATGTGCAATACTCATTGATGTATGAATTTATGAACTCAGTGCCTTTATCAGATCTTATCTTGATAATGCTAAGGCTTTTCTCATTTGACAGTCTCTTAAGGAGTTCAGGTAGTTTGACTTGTGTTTCCTTCTTATTAAGGAGAAATACTACCCATGTGAACCTAGAGAAGTCATCTACTACAACCAATGTGTATTTTCTACCATTTATACTTGAAGGGGTGATTGGTCCAAAAAGATCCATATGTAGAAGTTCAAGTACCCTTTCAGTAGAAATGACTGGTTTACCTTTGAATGAGGCTTTAATCTGTTTTCCCTCTTGACATGGCTTACACACATGTTCTTTTATGAAAACCTCATTAGGTAGTCCTTTAACTAATGCATTTCTAGCAAGTTTGTTCATTGATTTGAAGTTCAGATGGTTTAGCCTCTTATGCCATAACCAGCTTTGTTCACTAGTGCTCTTAGCAATGAAACATGCAGCATCAGTAGACTTGTCCCAGTTTGCAAAATACACATTTCCCTTCCTAGTTCCAGTCAATAGAGTTTGTTGAGTTTTATCCTTAATTAAACATTTTCCACTTGAGAACTCAACTTTAAAATCTTTGTCACAGAATTGACTGATACTTGGGAGATTATATTTGAGACCAGCTACATAAGATACATTGGTTACTTTGATGTTACCAATCATCAAAGTACCATAACCTTTTGTTGTTGCTTGTGAGCTGTCTCCAAAGGTGACATTTGGGCCTTCTTTTTCAATAAAATCAGTGAGGAGTTCCTTGTTTCCAGTCATGTGCCTTGAGCATCCACTGTCAAGATACCATGCTGTCTTTTTGTTCATGCTCCTCTTCTTGTGGCCCAATGGTACCTGCAATTAGATAGGTTTAGGTACCCTTTGAGTTTTGGGTCCTGAGAGGTTAGCTGTACCTTTAGGAACCCAAACTTGCCTAATCACCCTGATTGATTCAAGGTGGCTAAGTTGTTTTCCTTGTGCATCAACATACACTGTCTTTCCCTTAAATGCCTTTGGGAAAGTATGTGTGAATGTGTTAACTCTGTAAGTTTTAGGGGAGTTTTCAACTCTCCTGAACTTATGAGTTCTTTGTGCAGCTTGATGGAATCTTTGAGGAAAGGCATTTTTATGACCATTACCCTCTGGCATGAAGGGTTTTGGTTGTCTCATTTTATTCTGCCTTTGAGGATAGTTGTCCTTAGGTTTATTCAGCTGAGGCTTTCTCAGATGAGTTGGCCTAGGCTGATTATACCTTGGATAACTTCTCTGAACATTGTTCAGGAGAGTTGCCCTCCCATTGGGTCTACTCTGCTGACCAATATTCCTCTTGTATTCAGGAGCCTTGACCTTTTCCAAGGGTTTAGGCTTAGTCTCCTGAAGCACTTGAGTACGCATTTTAGTTAATTTGCCCTTTCCTTTATTCAGTGGCTGAGTTATTTCATTTTCAGCTTGTTGTGCCACTGATTTAACAAAGATTTTCTTAGTGTTACTTGTAGAGGCAACACTAAGACAAGGTGAAGATTCAAATGGATCAAAACTCAATCCACTTCTTTGAGCCATAGGTCTTTGATAACTCTGAATTTCCTCTATTGCTCTAGAGGATTTGTTCAAAGCAGACATTTTTAATTTCAGGCTCTCTTCACTTGATTTAAGAATATCATATTCATGTGAGAGGTTTTCAAACTTGGCATTTAGAATTTTCAGTTCAAAATCTTTTCTCTTCTGAGAGAGGAGTTGATCATCAATCTTTCTTTGTTGGTCAACTATTCTGAAATTTGCTTCCTTAAGCTCTCTCAAGACTTGTTGATACAACTCAGTAGATTTGACATTAGCAGCTACCTCAGAGTTTTTGGTAAGTTCAATAACCAACCTTTCATTTTCTCTCACACAGTTATCATGAAATTCTTGTAATCTAGTGAAATCTTCCATCAACTTCCCAAAGGAAAGTTTCAAGTTGACTTCACTAGTGTTCTGTGATAAAAATGATGGTGAGCTAGAAGTGGAGGATACCTCATCATCCTCAAGAGCCATGTTGCACACATCATCATCATCATCACTGTTTGAGAACAGTCCATCTGAAGAGTTGAAGTTTTCAGCACTATCAAATTCTTCACCAGCCATCATGGCCTTTCTATTTGTGAACTTTCTGTCTCTTTTAGCTTGCCTCTCTCTTCTTTATTTGGAGCTTAATTCAGGGCAATCATACTGGAAGTGTCCTTTCTTCTTGCAGTTGTAGCATAGGTCTTCATCATCATCCTTCTTGGATTCATCTCTTCCTTTTGATGATGAAGGGTCAGCTCTACTGGACCTTCTCCTATCAGAGTACTTGTCCTCTGATCTTTTCTCTTCAGGCTTTTTGTCCTTGGCCTGATCTTCAGGGGAGTTGTATCTTCTCCTGAATTTGTTGTCTTGGTAGAATTTCTTGTATCTACCAAACCTTGTGTTCAGCTTGTCAAACCTTCCAGCCATCAAGGCTAGTTCTTCCTTCATTTCAGGTTCAGCAACTTTGGCTTTGAATGCCACTTCCTTAGAAGGATTTGAAGGTTCCTCAACAGGTTTTCTTCTATTGAGGTCAAACTCATAGGCTTTGAGTTCTGAGAAGATTTGTTGCATGGGCATGGAAGAGAGATCTTTGGTATTCTGCATCATCACAGCATAGACATCCCACTTTTGAGTGAGGCTTCTCAAGATCTTCAATCCAACTTCTCTCCTGGAGTACACTTTGCCCAAAGAGTTTATTTCATTCATCACATCAGTGAATCTACCAGCAAATTTGTCAATGGATTCTTCAACTTCCATTGAGAATTGTTCAAACTTTTGCACAGCAACTTGGAGCTTATTCTCCTTGATCTTTTCTGTGCCTTCACACATCTCAGCAAGAGTATCCCAAATTTCTTTGGCTGTGGTGCAGTGGTAGACTCTTCCCATGACTGCATCTGGAATTGTTTGATAGAGGGTGTTCATGGCAAGATAATTTAGATTATCTTTCCTCTTTTCATCAGCAGTGAAGTCATCCTCATCTTTGGGAATTAGTTCCCTTACATCTGCTCTTTGCTCATCTGTTACCCTGGGGTTAGTTTGGGTAAACACAAAAGGTCCTCTTGTGATTACTCTTAACATGTCAGTATGAAGAGATGCAAGATGAGCCCTCATTCTAATTTTCCAGAAATCATAGTTGTCTATTGAGAACATGGGCAATTTATGATGTGAAATGTGATTGACTGGATTTGTGGCCATGTTGTCCAATCCTTGAACAGCAGGTGGAGGAACAGCATTGTTGTTGGCCATATCTCAAGAATAATCAGTTAGTCAACAAGTGATAGATTTCAGATAGAGATCAGTTCAGTGACCACACAAATGTGTGAGTTTTTGAAAATCAAGATGGATTTTTCAGAAGCAGTGGTCTTTGAACCCCTGCTCTGATACCACTTGTTGGTCCTGAAAGGAGTATATAACAAGTGTATGGGGGAGGAATACACTTGTATGCAAATCTTTTCAACTTATGATCAAACCAGAGCTCAGCAAGGTTGTCTTGGACAACTCTGCTGAAGATGATAAACTCTTCTAAGATAATCAAACTACTAAGTACTATTGAGTACTTAGTTGAATAACTATCTAGGGGAGTTATAGGTGCGGAATAGTGGTTGGCCCTTTAAGTTTAGACTCCTTAAGTTTCTGAAATCACTTTGTCAATCCAATACAGTCCAGTTTAGTTTCAAGGAACTTGTCCAATACAGTTTTGCACAGTCTTTGAATATGTATCTTTTGAAAGATCAGTTTTGTGTGCAGAGTTTGAATGAATGTAAGTACTTGTAAAGCAAATCAACACAAGAGGTTATAGTGGTTCAGAGACTCAAGCTCCTACATCTACTTTCCCTAATTTAACAGGATAATTCCTTCACTCTTGGAATTAACTTGTTTTATAGTGCCAAGGTGCACTTGATCAATAACACCACTCCTTGGTGAATTGATCCCTAGGATGTCTAGAGTCCTAGTACCCTCTTCTCAACTCAGAACTGAACTGTTCTTCTCTCAACAGTCAGCTCCTACCACTTCTACTACTACAACCTTCTCTCTTTCTCACTTGAAAGGGGTAAGGATTGAAGTAAGGTTCCAACTAATGAGATATCCCTTACAATGAAGATCAGTGTATAAGGATTAGGATATCTCTCTAAGCTTTGTATGGATATACAGTAAGTTCAGCTTAGAAGAAGTGTATGAAGACTAAGATAGTCTCTTTGAAAACTTTGAGAGCACTTTGTCTTGTAGGATAGTTGGATATTCTTGTCAAGGTTGAGGTGCTTCAAATGGTCTTCACACTTCTGTATTTATAGACAAAATGGAGGATTTGCCCGTTGGAGAGGCAGCCCCAAATTGCTATAAATGTCTTCCTTGAGTTCTTCAAACTGGAAGACAGATTCTTGATAGTGACATGTCCTCATTTGGGTAATAAACGGCTTTTAAGACTTTGTCTCCTTTCTGCAGCACTTTTCCCAATGTTTGACTTCTTGTTAGGACTCGGACATGGCTTCTGAAGGTTGATCCAATGATAGGACAACATTCCTTATCAAATGGACAACTCTCCTTATCACTATCAGCAGATTTGCTTTTCAGCAAGGTTGGCTTGCTCATCTTCAGATGACTTGGCTCTTTCCCTTTCTTTCTCTTCAAGTTGATCTTAGCATGTTTCAATGAGGTTCTTTAGGGTATGGTTGTCTCTAGCTCTTCAGCATGGTTGACCTTCAACCATTAGAATCTTTGTTCTGGTTTAAACTTGCTGAGACAACTCTTCTGGGACAACTTCCCTGATCAGCATATTTGGTCTTTTAGCTTCAGAGTTGATGTTTTTACAGAGTTAACCTCTCTGGACAACTCTCCTGATCAGAGCTTTTGACTAATCTTGTCCTTTAGAGCTTTGCAATCTTGTTCTTGTATAGTGTCAAGATGGATTCCGATCAGCTAGACGTCTCCAACTAATTAGAACACTTGAATATAGAAGAAATAACTGCTCTAGGATAGTAATTCAGAAAAGTAATCAACGAGACAAATAGCACACAAGAATTTAAGTGGTTCGATCAATGTGATCTACATCCACTGGACCAGATTAGTACTTCTTTGATTGATAAAGAATGTTTACACACTCATTCACTCGGAATTGGATATTTCCTCACTTCACTCGTGAACTCACACAACTCAAAGAATACAATAACGTACTAAATCTCTCATCCCAAAAAGGTGTCAACCTTTACAATGTACACAATCAAGAGTATATAAAGACCAAAGGTAGTTGCTGCTGTTAGGAACTGTTTTGAGTAGTTATCAACCGTTTGCAACCGCTTGTAACAACCCATGTGCTCTGTTACTGCCCAACTAAAATGGTAGTTATGCCCTCAAGTTGTTGTAACTGTAAAACTGTTAGTTAAACTAACTAACTTCGAACCAGAAGACTTGCCCATAAAGATCAGATCACTACTTAGTGTTCTGATACCCAACTCTTCTGCTCTGATGATCAAAAGCTAACTCTGCTGATAGACTTCATACTGTGCTGATCTTAACTGCACTGACCAAGTACTGTGCTGACCCAAGTACTGTGCTGACCTGGTACTGTGCTGACCCAAGTACTGTGCTGATCTGGTACTGTGCTGATCTGGTACTGAGCTGATCTGGTACTTTGCTGATCTGGTACTGTGCTGATCTGGTACTGTGCTGATCTGGTACTGAGCTGATCTACTCTGCTGAAGTACTGATCTTAGTCCAATCTGCTGAAGTACTGATCTTAATCCAATCTGCTGAAGTACTGATCTTAGTCCAGTCTGCTGAAGTACTGATCTTAGTCCAGTCTGCTGAAGTACTGATCTTAATCCAGTACTGTGCTGATCTTACTGTGCTGATCCCAACTGTGCTGAACTCTAAGCATCACCTTCTCATCTGATTGAAACCCTTCAACTCATCTGATAAGGCCTAAGTCATCTTATCTGATCCTATCAGCTCAGTAGTTTACTGTGCTGATTTTGAGATTATGAGATAACACTCACAATTCTCCACCTTTAGCTCATAATCGAACTAATCTCCACCAAAACAAAAAACATCAACACTATTCTCCTCAAAGAATAGCCTCCACTACTGATCTTCTGCCACAAGAACAGTAGCCTTCTCCTCAGAGGAATTAATGTAGTCCAATAAGTCTAAGACACAAGCCAAACTTCTCTTTTGGCAATGCCTTAGTGAACGCATCAGCAGGGTTCTCCTCTGTAGCAATCTTCACTACCTGGACTGACCCCTTCTCTACAATATCTCTTACAAAGTACAGCTTTACATCTATATGTTTAGTTCTCTCATGATACCCCTGATGCTTTGCAAGATGTATTGCACTTTGGTTATCACAGAAGACAGTCACACTTCTTTGTGATATACCAAACTCCTTCAAGATCCCCCTAAGCCACATGCTCTCCTTTACTGCTTCAGTCAAGGCTACATATTCTGATTCTGTAGTAGATAATGCAACTACGGACTGATGTATTGACCTCCATGATATAGCTGTACCAAATAAGGTGAATACATACCCTGTCAAGGACTTTCTTGTGTCTACATTGGCTGCATAGTCGGCATCAACATATCCCACAAGTGCTTCTCCCTCATCTGATATCTTCTGAAATTTCAGACCTTTCTCAGCTGATCCTAGAACATATCTCATGACCCACTTAACTGTCTCCCAATGACTTGAACCTGGATCACTCATGTATCTGCTGATTACACTCATTGCATGAGTTAAATCTGGTCTACAACACACCATAGCATACATTAAACTCCCTACTGCACTGGCATAAGGAACCTTACTCATCTGAGCTCTTTCTTGGCTGTTCTTGGGACACATCTGATTGGATAACTTCTGATGCTGGCCAATTGGTGTAGAAACTGACTTAGCTTGATTCATCCTGAATCTCTCTAACACCTTCCTCAGATAGGTAGGCTGACTAAGCTGAATTGCTCCCTCAACTCTACTGATCTCCATCCCAAGAATCACTTTAGCTTCACCAAGATCTTTCATCTCAAACTCCCTTTTGAGAATCTCCTTAACTTGATTGATACTGTTAATAGACTCCCCAGCTATTAACATATCATCTACATACAGCAGAAGATAGGTAACTGAACTCCCAACCCTCCTGAAGTAAACACAGCTGTCATACAAGCTTCTTGCAAAACCAGCTGAGCAGATGTACTCATCAAACCTTAAGTACCATTGTCTAGGGCTTTGTTTGAGGCCATAGAGTGATTTTCTGAGTAAGCACACTTTGTCTCCTCCATCTTCTATGTCCAACCCTTCTGGTATTTTCATGTAGATCTTCTCATCTAAAGTCCCATGAAGAAATGCTGTGGTCACATCCATCTGATGCAGCTCCAATTCATATTGAGCAACCATAGCCAACAAGATTCTGATGCTACAATGCTTTACAACAGGTGAGAAGATTTCATTAAAGTCAATACCTTCTTTATGTGTAAATCCTTTAGCTACAAGTCTTGCCTTGTACCTAATCTTGCCACCTCTTTGAGCCTCCACCTTTTTCTTGTAGATCCACTTACACCCAACAAGTTTCTTGTTCTTAGGCCTCTCAACAATCTCCCAAGTCTGGTTCTTGTTCAGAGATAACAGTTCTTCCTCCATAGCAACTAACCACTTCTCTTTGTCATGGCAGT
The DNA here is from genome assembly GCA_963675135.1 of Galeopsis tetrahit. Lineage (NCBI taxonomy): Eukaryota > Viridiplantae > Streptophyta > Magnoliopsida > Lamiales > Lamiaceae > Galeopsis > Galeopsis tetrahit. Next base: position 78,645,404 of record OY776127.1, read on the forward strand.
TTATGGCTTCTGTGTAAGTTTTAGGCTCCAAAGACTCCACCTCAAGAGCTGCACATAATGCAAATGATACTATGTCAGCTTGACCATACCTCTGAGGTGGGTGGACTTCTCTTCTGGTTCTGTCCCTAGTCAGCTGATAGTCATGAAGCTCAGTATCACTATGGATCAATCTGATCTTCAGTTAGTGTTCTGATGTCACCATGCTCCACCTCCACCTGTGTCTCATCTGGTTTGTTGTGTGTTGTACTGGAGCTTGCCTCCTCTTTCAATGGCATTCTATTCTCATCAAAAGTTACATCTCTGCTGATAATACACTTCTGCATTCCAGCTTCTAGGCACCACAATCTGTATCCTTTCACACCTGAAGGATATCCTATGAACACACATTTCAAGGCTCGAGGCTCAAGCTTATCTTGCTTGACATGGGCATATGCTGAACAACCATACACCTTCAAATTACTGTACTCAGCTGCATGGCCAGACCATAACTCTTCTGGGGTCTTAAATTGCACAGCTGAGGAAGGGCTTCTGTTTATCAAATAGGCTGCTGTTGACACTGCTTCTCCCCAAAATACTTTAGGCAATCCAGAGCTGCTCAACATGCACCTAACTCTCTCAAGCAAAGTCTGGTTCATTCTCTCAGCTACTCCATTCTGCTGAGGTGTACCTGGTACTGTTCTGTGCCTCACTATACCCTTCTTCTTGCAGAAAACATTGAACTCTTCTGATATGAACTCCAGCCCATTATCAGTTCTCAAATGCTTTAGATTCTTTCCAGAAATGTTCTCCACCTCAGTGAGCCATTCCTTAAATTTTTCAAATGCTTCTGACTTGGATTTCAGGATAGTGATCCATACCTTTCTTGAGTAGTCATCTATGATAGACATGAAGTATCTCCCACCACTTCTGGTCTGATTCCTAGCTGGCCCCCGTAAATCTGAATGGACATAGTCCAAAATTCCTTTGGTAGAGTGTGAACTCTTCCCAAACTTCAATCTCTTGGATTTCCCAAGAATGCAGTGCTCACACAAATCCAGCTTTGTGATCTTGTCACCACATAGCAATCCTTGCTTACTTAGCTCAAGTAGGCCCTTCTCTCCTACATGACCTAATCTTCTGTGCCACAACATTGAGTTGTCTTGCACCCTTGCCACATCTGATCTGCCAATAACTGTTCCCCCCTTAAGAAAGTAGAGATCATTTCTTCTCTCTCCTTTAAGAACAGTAAGCTTCCCCTTTGAAACTCTGAGCTCTCCACCTTCAGACTGGAATTTATAGCCCAATGAATCCAGCATACCAAGAGATATCAAATTTCTCTTGAGTTCAGGAACATACCTGACCCTCTTGAGAATCCTCACTACTCCATCATACATCTTCAAGTGTACTGTACCTTCACCTCTGACTTTGCAAGTGTGATCATTCCCTAACAACACAGAACCTCCATTCTGATGCTTAAAATCATGAAACCACTCTCTTCTTGGAGTCATGTGGAAAGAACACCCTGAATCTAAAATCCAATCTTGCTGCTCTTTAGTGGAAGTGATGGATAGGGACTGAGCTGACTCATAGCCTTTCTGCTCCTTATCATCTTGGGTTTGATTTGCTTGATTCTTATCAACAGGGTTCTTAGGACCAGATTTTCTCATAAGCTGTTTGTACTTGTAACAAGTACTCTTAAAGTGCCCAGGTTTGTTGCAGTGGTGGCACACTACTTCCCCTTGATTTGACACTGCTGATTTTCCCTTATCAGCTCCTTTGGGTTGACTAGACCCCTTCTTGGAGACAGACTTCTTCTGACCTCCCTTGATTGCCAATCCTTCCCCACTGCTACTTTTATCTCCTTGAGATGTTTTGTTATGTAACAGCTTGGACTTGACAGCCAAGATCACATCCTCCAATGTGATTGCTTCCTTTCTACCATATAAGATGGTGTCCTTTAGGATTTCAAAGGACTTAGGCAGAGCACTCAATAAGATCAGAGCCTTATCCTCTTCCTCTAACTTGACATCCAAATTCTCCAGATCATCAAGAATCTTATTGAACTCATCTAGCTGCTCCGTAATGGGTTTGTCATCTCCCATTCTAAAGGCATACAGCTTCTGCTTCGAATAGAGTCGGTTCGCAAGAGTTTTCACCATATATAGCTTCTCAAGCTTATCCCAAACCTCCTTCGCTGACTTCTCTTTAGCAACCTCCCTCAAGACCTTATCTCCAAGGCAGAGTAGGATCGTGCTTCGAGCTTTCCTGAGCAACTTGCTCCTTTCAGCCGCAGCTGTTGCAGATTCTTCTGCAATCTCTTCGGATTCTTCGAGAGCCTCGAATAATCCTTGCTGTTCAAGGAGGGCCTGCATCTTGACCTTCCACAGCCCAAAATCTCCAGTGCCTGTAAACTTCTCTATGTTGTACTTGGTAGAATTCCCCATCTTTAGATCTGCAGCTACTTCGGTTTCCCACAGACGGCGCCAATTGTCAAGATGGATTCCGATCAGCTAGACGTCTCCAACTAATTAGAACACTTGAATATAGAAGAAATAACTGCTCTAGGATAGTAATTCAGAAAAGTAATCAACGAGACAAACAGCACACAAGAATTTAAGTGGTTCGATCAATGTGATCTACATCCACTGGACCAGATTAGTACTTCTTTGATTGATAAAGAATGTTTACACACTCATTCACTCGGAATTGGATATTTCCTCACTTCACTCGTGAACTCACACAACTCAAAGAATACAATAACGTACTAAATCTCTCATCCCAAAAAGGTGTCAACCTTTACAATGTACACAATCAAGAGTATATAAAGACCAAAGGTAGTTGCTGCTGTTAGGAACTGTTTTGAGTAGTTATCAACCGTTTGCAACCGCTTGTAACAACCCATGTGCTCTGTTACTGCCCAACTGAAATGGTAGTTATGCCCTCAAGTTGTTGTAACTGTAAAACTGTTAGTTAAACTAACTAACTTCGAACCAGAAGACTTGCCCATAAAGATCAGATCACTACTTAGTGTTCTGATACCCAACTCTTCTGCTCTGATGATCAAAAGCTAACTCTGCTGATAGACTTCATACTGTGCTGATCTTAACTGCACTGACCAAGTACTGTGCTGAACCAAGTACTGTGCTGACTTGGTACTGTGCTGACCCAAGTACTGTGCTGATCTGGTACTGTGCTGATCTGGTACTGTGCTGATCTGGTACTGTGCTGATCTGGTACTGTGCTGATCTGGTACTGAGCTGATCTACTCTGCTGAAGTACTGATCTTAGTCCAATCTGCTGAAGTACTGATCTTAATCCAATCTGCTGAAGTACTGATCTTAGTCCAGTCTGCTGAAGTACTGATCTTAGTCCAGTCTGCTGAAGTACTGATCTTAATCCAGTACTGTGCTGATCTTACTGTGCTGATCCCAACTGTGCTGAACTCTAAGCATCACCTTCTCATCTGATTGAAACCCTTCAACTCATCTGATAAGGCCTAAGTCATCTTATCTGATCCTATCAGCTCAGTAGTTTACTGTGCTGATTTTGAGATTATGAGATAACACTCACATATAGAAATAACTCTTCTGGACAACTCTCCTGATCAGAGCATGTGGTTTTCAATGGAGTATGCTTGTCCTTAGTGTTAGTTCCAGATTTTGAGCCTTGAGGGGACTTTATCTTGATCATTTTTAAAGCATAGGTTCCCCCTCATATTGTGCTTCTAGTCATCTAAGAGCTGCCTAACATATCAGCTTCTCATCTAGCCTTATGCTATGTGTTCTAACAATCTTAGAACACAATCATCTTGACTTAGGCATGTCTCAGGGGGTTTTGGTATTTAATCAAAACATATTTCATTTTATTCCCAACAGACTTTACTGTATTTATTTTAATATGATTTTTGTAAGTGTATTTTTTTTTAATGTAACATAAAAAAAAAATACATAAAAATTATTTTACCGATTGAACCGGTGGTCCGACCGGTCCAACCGATTGGACCGTGAACCGTTGCCTAATCCGGATTGATCACCGGTTCGGTTATGAAAACACTGATTCTGAGATTAATTTTTTCATTCTTTTAATTCAATGTTTATTGTTGCCCCATTTTGCAACAATAATTACAAGGTTTGTCATCAAAAGATTGTTGCCCAATCACTGAATCTGTCGGACGCTTCAATTTTAAACACACGTTCAAGCCACGCGTGTCAGTTTCCTGTAAAAAAAATAAATTAATTTTCCGACAAAAAGAATGTAAATTGGACTAAAAGGATGTAAATTGGAAACCTTAGGACGTATTCTGAAAATGTGAAAACTTAAATGATTTAAAATGTAATCGTCCTAAGTTACGGGACCTATTTTGAAATTTTCCCTTTCTTAGAAATGCACTTTCCACCTCCATTTATCTTTCTTCCATAGAAATGCACTTTCCACCCCAATTTTCCTTTCTGCACTTTCTGCCTCAATTTCCCTTTCTTCCTTAGAAATGCACTTTCTGCCTAAATTTCAGTTGCAACCTCAATGTATTTTCTTACAAATGTAATTTTTGCCAAAATATACCCTTCTTCCATAGAAATACACTTTTTGCCCCCAATTTCTCTTTCCTGCTTAGAAATATACTTTCCGGATATAATTTTTTTATGTCCCATAACTTTTAAACTTTTCAAAAAATGTCCCCAAAAAATTAAGTTTTTCGACGTAGTTTTGATGTTCCGGCGACATTGGGACGTAAATAAAAATGTTAGTTAAAATTTTGGGACGCGTGTAATTGGAAAACTTAACTTTTTTATGTTCTAAAAAAGAGAGCAAAAAAGTAATTGTTCAATCGGGGCCAAACCATTTGACTGTAATGGGTCGGAGATGGCAACCAGCCTGTTATCCTTCCACTGCCGAGAGTGGGTGGTTGTCGCTGCTCTGTGGAGCCAGCCTGGCGCATTACCCACCACTCTAGGATCCATGAAGCCCAAGCTTTCGCTCGGACCACATAGCCCAACTCCCAGCTTGGAACGGGCAAGCCAGAATTTAGCCACCACTTGGGTCACAAGCTTGCGTTACCAAGCACGGCAATGACTCAGTGCCTTTTTCCTAGATATAACATAGCTGTAAAATTTGTATTCTTTCGATGTGGGATATCTTAATTTTTTTATAAGTTGAAATTATATATGGAAAAGTAGATCAAGTAATTTCCCAATTTTCCCTCCATCTGTATATATTGACCTTTTTCCTGTCAAAATATATATAGTTGTTACCTTTTTCATTAATAAATTTGTCTTCTCCAAAACAAAACAAAAAATTGTCTTTCTTTAATTCTGAGCAGTGTTTTTAAAACCGGACCGGACAGGCCGGTTCAACCGGTTCGACTGTGAACCGGTCATGGATCCGGTCCGTAAAGCGGCTAAAAACCGTTTTTACAATCAAACCGGATGGAACCGGCCCATAACCGAAAACTCGGCCCAAAACCGGAAAACCAATTCAAACGGTCCAGACACAAGCCATTTTGCAAGGCTATTCTTTCATGTTTCTTCACCCTTTATTCGATGTGGGATAAATTTTATATGTGAATTTATCACTAACACTATTTTTATAGTGTTTTGCTCTAGTGTTTTTTTACTCATTTTCGATGTGGGATATAAATCTCATATATTTGTAGTTTACTAACCCTCTTAGTTTTATATAGTTTTACTTTCATATTTTTTATAACTTCTTTCAATGTGGGATAAACTCATATGAGTGTTTATCACTAACACTCCTATTTTTATTTATTTTTATATTGTTTTGCTCTATTGTTTCTTTTACTTTGATGTGGAACGTAAATCTCATATGTTTGTTATTAAATTGTTGTTATATTGTTTTTTCTTCTTGTTTCTTCTACTTCTCTTTCGATGTGGGACATAAATCGCATACGTTTGTTACTAACACTCTTATTTTTACATTTTTCTTTTTTCATTTTTTCTTCTACTTCTTATTTAATGTGGGACAAAAATCTCATATGTTTGCTTGTTACTAATATTGTTGTTCTCATATTATTATTTTTTTCTCTTATTTTTTCAACTCCTGAACTTGTGAAATATGAATTATGGAGAATGAATGATGGGATATTTTAATTAATATTTATTATTTTATGACTTTACTGTATTTATTTTAATATGATTTTTGTAAGTGTATTTTTTTTAATGTAACATAAAAAAAATTAAAAAATACATAAGAATTATTTTACCGATTGAACTGGCGGTTGGACCGTGAACCGTTGCCTAATCCGGATTGATCACCGGTTCGGTTATGAAAACACTGATTCTGAGATTAATTTTTTCATTCTTTTATTTCAATGTTTATTGTTGCCCCATTTTGCAACAATAATTACAAGGTTTGTCATCAAAAGATTGTTGCCCAATCACTGAATCTGTCGGACGCTTCAATTTTAAACACACGTTCAAGCCACGCGTGTCAGTTTCCTGTAAAAAAAAAAATTAATTTTCCGACAAAAAGAATGTAAATTAGACTAAAAGGATGTAAATTGGAAACCTTAGGACGTATTCTGAAAATGTGAAAACTTAAATGATTTAAAATGTAATCGTCCTAAGTTACGGGACCTATTTTGAAATTTTCCCTTTCTTAGAAATGCACTTTCCACCTCCATTTATCTTTCTTCCATAGAAATGCACTTTCCACCCCAATTTTCCTTTCTGCACTTTCTGCCTCAATTTCCCTTTCTTCCTTAGAAATGCACTTTCCGCCTAAATTCCAGTTGCAACCTCAATGTATTTTCTTACAAATGTAATTTTTGCCAAAATATCCCCTTCTTCCATAGAAATACACTTTTTGCCCCCAATTTCTCTTTCCTGCTTAGAAATATACTTTCCGGATATAATTTTTTTATGTCCCATAACTTTTAAACTTTTCAAAAAATGTCCCCAAAAAATTAAGTTTTTCGACGTAGTTTTGATGTTCCGGCGACTTTGGGACGTAAATAAAAATGTTAGTTAAAATTTTGGGACGCGTGTAATTGGAAAACTTAACTTTTTTCTTTGCTGAAAAAGAGAGCAAAAAAGTAATTGTTCAATCGGGGCCAAACCATTTGACTGTAATGGGTCGGAGATGGCAACCAGCCTGTTATCCTTCCACTGCCGAGAGTGGGTGGTTGTCGCTGCTCTGTGGAGCCAGCCTGGCGCATTACCCACCACTCTAGGATCCATGAAGCCCAAGCTTTCGCTCGGACCACATAGCCAAACTCCCAGCTTGGAACGGGCAGGCCAGAATTTAGCCACCAACAACCCAGTCAATTGGGTCAGCCCAACGTCCAATCACCCTAATGCCCCCACTTGGGTCACAAGCTTGCGTTACCAAGCACGGCAATGACTCAGTGCCTTTTTCCTAGATATAACATAGCTGTAAAATTTGTATTCTTTCGATGTGGGATATCTTAATTTTTTTATAAGTTGAAATTATATATGGAAAAGTAGATCAAGTAATTTCCCAATTTTCCCTCAATCTGTATATATTGACCTTTTTCCTGTCAAAATATATATAGTTGTTACCTTTTTCATTAATAAATTTGTCTTTTCCAAAACAAAACAAAAAATTGTCTTTCTTTAATTCTGAGCAGTGTTCTTAAAACCGGACCGGACAGGCCGGTTCAACCGGTTCGACCGTGAACCGGTCATGGATCAGGTCCGTAAAGAGGCTAAAAACCGTTTTTACAGACAAACCGGATGGAACCGGCCCATAACCGAAAACTCGGCCCAAAACCGGAAAACCGGTTCAAACGGTCCAGACACAAGCCATTTTGTAAGGCTATTCTTTCATGTTTCTTCACCCTTTATTCGATGTGGGATAAATTTTATATGTGTATTTATCACTAACACTATTTTTATAGTGTTTTGCTCTAGTGTTTTTTTACTCATTTTCGATGTGGGATATAAATCTCATATATTTGTAGTTTACTAACCCTCTTAGTTTTATATAGTTTTCCTTTCATATTTTTTATAACTTCTTTCAATGTGGGATAAACTCATATGAGTGTTTATCACTAACACTCCTATTTTTATTTATTTTTATATTGTTTTTCTCTATTGTTTCTTTTACTTTGATGTGGAACGTAAATCTCATATGTTTGTTATTAAATTGTTGTTATATTGTTTTTTCTTCTTGTTTCTTCTACTTCTCTCTTCTCTTTCGATGTGGGACATAAATCGCATACGTTTGTTACTAACACTCTTATTTTTACATTTTTCTTTTTTCATGTTTCTTCTACTTCTTATTTAATGTGGGACAAAAATCTCATATGTTTGCTTGTTACTAATATTGTTGTTCTCATATTATTATTTTTTTCTCTTATTATTTCAACTCCTGAACTTGTGAAATATGAATTATGGAGAATGAATGATGGGATATTTTAATTAATATTTATTATTTTATGACTTTACTGTATTTATTTTAATATGATTTTTGTAAGTGTATTTTTTTTAATGTAACATAAAAAAAATTAAAAAATACATAAAAATTATTTTACCGATTGAACCGGCGGTCCGACCGGTCCAACCGGTTGGACCGTGAACCGTTGCCTAATCCGGATTGATCACCGGTTCGGTTATGAAAACACTGATTCTGAGATTAATTTTTTCATTCTTTTAATTCAATGTTTATTGTTGCCCCATTTTGCAACAATAATTACAAGGTTTGTCATCAAAAGATTGTTGCCCAATCACTGAATCTGTCGGACGCTTCAATTTTAAACACACGTTCAAGCCACGCGAGTCAGTTTCCTGTAAAAAAAATAAATTAATTTTCCGACAAAAAGAATGTAAATTGGACTAAAAGGATGTAAATTGGAAACCTTAGGACGTATTCTGAAAATGTGAAAACTTAAATGATTTAAAATGTAATCGCCCTAAGTTACGGGACCTATTTTGAAATTTTCCCTTTCTTAGAAATGCACTTTCCACCTCCATTTATCTTTCTTCCATAGAAATGCACTTTCCACCCCAATTTTCCTTTCTGCACTTTCTGCCTCAATTTCCCTTTCTTCCTTAGAAATGCACTTTCCGCCTAAATTTCAGTTGCAACCTCAATGTATTTTCTTACAAATGTAATTTTTGCCAAAATATCCCCTTCTTCCATAGAAATACACTTTTTGCCCCCAATTTCTCTTTCCTGCTTAGAAATATACTTTCCGAATATAATTTTTTTATGTCCCATAACTTTTAAACTTTTCAAAAAATGTCCCCAAAAAATTAAGTTTTTCGACGTAGTTTTGATGTTCCGGCGACATTGGGACGTAAATAAAAATGTTAGTTAAAATTTTGGGACGCGTGTAATTGGAAAACTTAACTTTTTTATGTTCAAAAAAAGAGAGCAAAAAAGTAATTGTTCAATCGGGGCCAAACCATTTGACTGTAATGGGTCGGAGATGGCAACCAGCCTGTTATCCTTCCACTGCCGAGAGTGGGTGGTTGTCGCTGCTCTGTGGAGCCAGCCTGGCGCATTACCCACCACTCTAGGAGCCATGAAGCCCAAGCTTTCGCTCGGACCACATAGCCCAACTCCCAGCTTGGAACGGGCAGGCCAGAATTTAGCCACCAACAACCCAGTCAATTGGGTCAGCCCAACGTCCAATCACCCTAATGCCCCCACTTGGGTCACAAGCTTGCGTTACCAAGCACGGCAATGACTTAGTGCCTTTTTCCTAGATATAACATAGCTATAAAATTTGTATTCTTTCGATGTGGGATATCTTAATTTTTTTATAAGTTGAAATTATATATGGAAAAGTAGATCAAGTAATTTCCCAATTTTCCCTCCATCTGTATATATTGACCTTTTTCCTGTCAAAATATATATAGTTGTTACCTTTTTCATTAATAAATTTGTCTTCTCCAAAACAAAACAAAAAATTGTCTTTAATTTCTTTAATTTTGAGATTAATTTTTTCATTCTTTTAATTCAATGTTTATTGTTGCCCCATTTTGCAACAATAATTAGAAGGTTTGTCATCAAAATATTGTTGCCCAATCACCGAATCTGTCGGACGCTTCAATTTTAAACAAACGTTCAAGCCACGCGTGTCAGTTTCCTGCAAAAAAACAAAAAATTTAATTTTCCGACAAAAAGAATGTAAATTGGACTAAAAGGATGTAAATTGGAAACCTTAGGACGTATTCTGAAAATGTGAAAACTTAAATGATTTAAAATGTAATCGTTCTAAGTTACGGGACCTATTTTGAAATTTTCCCTTTCTTAGAAATGCACTTTCCACCTCCATTTATCTTTCTTCCATAGAAATGCACTTTCCACCCCAATTTTCCTTTCTGCACTTTCTGCCTCAATTTCCCTTTCTTCCTTAGAAATGCACTTTCCGCCTAAATTTCAGTTGCAACCTCAATGTATTTTCTTACAAATGTAATTTTTGCCAAAATATCCCCTTCTTCCATAGAAATACACTTTTTGCCCCCAATTTCTCTTTCCTGCTTTGAAATATACTTTCCGGATATAATTTTTTTATGTCCCATAACTTTTAAACTTTTCAAAAAAATGTCCCCAAAAAATTAAGTTTTTCGACGTAGTTTTGATGTTCCGGCGACATTGGGACGTAAATAAAAATGTTAGTTAAAATTTTGGGACGCGTGTAATTGGAAAACTTAACTTTTTTATGTTCAAAAAAAGAGAGCAAAAAAGTAATTGTTCAATCGGGGCCAAACCATTTGACTGTGATGGGCCGGAGATGGCAACCAGCCTGTTATCCTTCCACTGCCGAGAGTGGGTGGTTGTCGCTGCTCTGTGGAGCCAGCCTGGCGCATTACCCACCACTCTAGGAGCCATGAAGCCCAAGCTTTCGCTCGGACCACATAGCCCAACTCCCAGCTTGGAACGGGCAGGCCAGAATTTAGCCACCAACAACCCAGTCAATTGGGTCAGCCCAACGTCCAATCACCCTAATGCCCCCACTTGGGTCACAAGCTTGCGTTACCAAGTACGGCAATGACTCAGTGCCTTTTTTCTAGATATAACATAGCTGTGAAATTTGTATTCTTTCGATGTGGGATATCTTAATTTTTTTATGAGTTGAAATTATATATGGAAAAGTAGATCAAGTAATTTCCCAATTTTCCCTTCATCTGTATATATTGACCTTTTTCCTGTCGAAATATATATAGTTGTTACCTTTTTCATTAATAAATTTGTCTTTTCCAAAACAAAACAAGAAAATCGGTCTGAAAGTTTAAATACATGCAGTTTGAAGGGTTCAATTAACTGATCAGATTTCTAGAAAAAAGCTGACTAAAATTTTTTAAAATCAGAAAAATATATTTTATAAATGGATCGTACCAGAGTTTATAAAGAATACAAGGTTACAAGACTAGCGGGTGTGCGGATTCCGCAGAAATTACAATTTTAGCTAGATCACCTCCTAACAATGAGTAATTTACAGCATTCTGATCCTTCAAAGAAAACAGGCATCAAGTTTCCACTTTTAATTCTTCTATGATCTTGTCTGTCTTGACTACTAAAAGCGGAGAACAATTAGTTGCTTTTATCTACGATATCTGCAGCTTCTTTTCAGCCTCAACTGAATCACGATAGCTGCTTCTCTCGTGCTACATAT